>CM028130.1:1537360000-1546840000 GCA_016271365.2 Neoceratodus forsteri
CAAGAGAGGGTGGGACAAGTACAGAAAGGGGATAAAGCAGAGGATGGCTTGCACCGGGGGGGGGGTCTGGGACAGAGTTCAAGGGATACAGGGATACGGGGGGGTGGCTTCGGTACTCACCCAGGGTTCTGAGGCATGAGCAAACTCGATAGACCGTAAGGCCTAATCAACTGGCGACTAGTATGTTAATATGTTAGATCACATTTCTCCTCTGTCACTGTAACTGTCATCACTCCAACCTATTTCTTCCCTCAGGGTTTTGTTTCCCCAGTGAATGACATTACAGGTTTTGGCACTGAAGCCCAGCTGCCCGATTTTTGACCACCTCTCCAGATCCTCCCTTAACTCATGGATTCCTTTTTCACTGTCAAGCCTGCCACAGAGCTTAGTATCATCTGCAAATATGCAGATTTTCCCCTGATAACTTCACCTACTGTATGTCTCTAATGAAGATATTAAAGGGCACCAGGCCTAGCATCAACCTCTGTGGTTCTTCGCTCATTCCTGATAATTCCCCATTGATCACAATCCTCTGTGTCTGCCTCCCCATCTAATTTTCCACCCAAATTGTTAGTTTGTTCCAACCCACATATTCCTCTGATTTTTGGCTGATCTCCCACTGTATGTACAGCATGAGGGTCCAACTTAAAATCCTTGTTAAAATCAAGATATGTTATGTTGACTGATTGTGTGTTATCTACTGCCCTTTGCCGTCATTATCCAGTCAAAAAAGTCTTGCAGATTTGTTTGGAAGGACCATCCTTCAACATAACCCATGTTGTCTAGCATCATGTAGCCAGTTCTTCCCCAGAAACTCCATCAGTCTTTCCTTGATAATGGTTTCCAGTAGGTTGCTGACTATTGACATCAAACTGACCAGCCTATAGTTCCCTGGCTTGTTCTTATTACCAATTTGTGCAGTAGTGCCACATCTGTTGTACTCCAGGCCATTGACACCTCTCTAGTGTACAAGGAGCAATTAAAGAGGTCCATTAGTGGCTCAGTTAGTAACTGTTCCATCTCCTTTAGCACCCTTGGCGGCAGACCATCTGGCCCTAGGGACTTGCTTACCTTCAGTGCTCTGAGCTCCCTTAATACCTTAGTACTGGATTTCATACTGGATTTTTTAAGGAAGTCAAAAAGGCAAGGCCCATATAGACTTCCCCCACAATTCAGTGGTGGTAACATGCGTCACCAGCTTCAACAAAGTACCTATCCGATTTATTTTTAAATAATTCAAGACTATCCGCATCCACCACCTCCTGTGGCAGCCTATTTCACAACCTAATTACCCTACACTTAAAACTATTCCTTCTCAATTCGGTCCTACTTGTTTCTTCCCTCAATTGCCTATTATGTACCCTCAAATTATATGATTTTACTCTAATCTCCAATCCCAATTCCACTTTAAGATCATCATCCCTTAACACCTTATATAATAGCAATAAATCTCCCCTTGTCCTTCTAGTACCCAACGACCACAATCCCAACTTTTCCAGTCTCTCCTCATACGAGATTCCCTGGCAACCTGAAACTAGTCTGGTAAATGCTCTCTGAGGCCTCTTCATTAATTTTACATCCTTGATAAGGAATGAATAAGAGAAAGTAGAGCAATAATCCAAAATTGACCTAGCCATAGCTCTGTACAGTGGCAATAAAACCTCTCTACTTCTTGATTGAAAACCCCTCCTTATACAATGTACCAACTGCATAGCCTTATTTAATGTTATTTTACTATGAGCACCCTTTTTAAGGTAATTTTGAATACCCCGAAGTCTTTTTCATGCTCGGAAACCCTCAATTTAAGATCCTACAATGTAATATATTTGCTGGATGTTTTGTCTACCAAAATGCATATTAATGCATTTTTCCTTATTTAAACTCATTCCATTTGTGTTTACCCATTCCATAATATGAATTAAATCCTGTCCAAAGACTAATCTATCACTGAAAGTATCAACTATTCGCCCAACTCTGACATCGTCTGCAAGTTTTATTAACTTGTTTTTACTTCTAACTGCCAAATCACTCATAAAAACACCAAACAACAATGGTTCCAGCACTGATCCTTGGGGAACCCCACTCCCCACCCTTAATAGCTCTGACAAATGACCCTGTATTCACACCTGCTGCTTCCTATTTGTTAACCATTGTTCGAACCATCTTACTATAATTGAATCAACCCCTATACCAATAAGCTTCTCAATGATCTTACAATGCAGGACCGTATCAAAAGCTCCACTAAAATCGAGCATCACCATGTCCACATTCTTTCCCTCATCAATACTCTTACTAATATACTCATAAAAGGTGATCAGATTTGTTTCACATGATCTATTTGTCACAAAGCCATGCTGACTTTTATCTATTAACACCCCACTTTTCATAATATCAACAATAGCTTTCTTTCAAAATGCCTTCAATAATCTTCCCCACAACAGAGATCAAGCTCACTGGCCTATAATTTGTTGCCTTGCTCTTCTTTCCTTTTTTGTAAATTGGCACTACATATGCCAATTTCCACATTTCTGGCACCGGCCCCTCAGCCAATGACTTTTGACCCAACTTAGTAATTACTGGAATCAACTCATCCTCCAACTCCTTTAAAAAATACAGATCGATCCCATCCGGTCCCGCAGCCTTATCAGATTTTAATCTACTAATCCTTTTGTTCACCCTTTCTTCAGTTATAATTTCTTTTGGGTCCAAGGTACCAATACCTAAATTTCCCTTTTCTACTACCCCATCATATTTCTTATACACTGCTCCGAAACATTTACTAAATTCATTTACCATATGTTTTGGCTCTGAAATCACAGCCCCATTAATATTCAATGGACCAACCCTACAGCCTCCCCCCTTTTACTATTCACATATGCAAAAAAACTTTTACTATTATCCTTACCCATTGCCAATCTAAATTCAAGCTGTTTTTTTGAATTTTTAATCTCCTTCTTTAGTTGTTTCAGTATATTCCTGTACCTATTTCGAGATACTACAGATTTATATTTCTTTATTTTCTGAAACATTACTTTCTATTTTCTACAAAGCCTTATTATAGATCTCGCTAGCCACGGCAGCTTTTTACCTTTGTGGTTATATACATTTCTTTGTGGGATTTAACTATCTATTATTCCATTTATTTTATCTAAAAACACTTTCCAAGACTCATTCATCATTAGATCTTTCATCTTATCTTCCTAATCAATTTTGCTCAACCTGTCCCTCATAGCTGCATAGCCCCCATTATAGAGATATTGTACAGTACTACTGTTACAATCTTAGTTTCCCAAACCATTCTGAAAAAAAAATAGAACTGTGATCACTTGTACCCACCGGGGGTTGAATATTGATGTGTTGAATAACCTCAGGCACATTTGTTAGAATAACATCCAATATATTATTTCCCCTTGTAGCCGCCTGAATGCATTGTTGAACTCCCACTGCCATTAACTCTTCCTGCACTCTACAATCTAAATTACTTTCCGCCTTTTGTTGTCCCCATTTAATACTTGACATATTTAAATCCCACATTAACACCATATCATTACTTTCAGCCAAGGCCACAACATACTCTACAAAAGCTTCAGTTTCCTTCATTCTAGCATCAGGTGCTTTATAAAATGCAGACATCCTACATTTTTTTCCTTTTGTACCCAACAATTCAACAGTAGCAATTTCAATACTGCCTAATTCACAGTTTTCATCAATAACTCTAACTTCTATTTCTTCTCTAATAAATAGTGTTACCCCTCCACCCTTTTTCCCCTTCTGTGTTGTTGTTTATTAATCTATAACCAGGCATCTGTTGGTGCCATAAACTCTCATTTGACCACCAGGTCTCCACAACCCCTACCATATCTAAATTTTCCCTCCTCATTACCATCTCCAATTCTGTCATACTGGTTTCATTTAAACTTCTAGCCGCACAGAACATTAGCTTTACAGTTGACATCCTACTTGTTTTTACTTGTCTTGGGGTAATATCTACTTTATGGTCCCTGGTCATCCCCTTCACTTTTAGTTTAAACAACTTTCAATCTCCTGTTTCAATCTCATCCCTAAAATCCTATTACCCCTATAATTTAAATGCAGCCCATCCCTACAATACAGGTTGGTTTTATTCTCAAATGTTCTCCAATGTTTTATAAATCGATAACCACTTGCTTCCATCCCTTTATGTAGTCACTGATTTGTTAAGGCAATTCTCTTTTTCTTATACACAGATGCCCTTGACTGAGGCAATACCTCTGAAATCACTATCTCACTTCATTTTTCCACCAAATTTTCTACCTTGATGTAATCCTTCTGCATTTCTGGCAAGGTTTTTCTCATGATATCATTTATGCCCACATGAATGACTGCCAGATGTTTTGTTCCTGCTCCACTAAATATATTATCAGTCATACTGTATAAATTTTCGGCTCCTGCTCCAGAAAAACTACTAACCATTCTGTTTGCTTTATCTTGATTACATACATATTAGTCAGTGTATTTAATAATGGAATCTCCTATAACAATAAGTAAGCATTAATCCATAATGAAGGTGATATCTAATGGGGAGTTAATGGATGGTTGGGGCCGTTGGGGCCTGAGGCCACAGACCGAGTGCCTATAATGGACCAACTATGCATTAACTCCCCATTAGATGCCACCTTCATCATGGATTAATGTGCTTGTAACATGGTCTACAGGAGGCTGTATATGTGATACATAAGTTACTGGTGATACTACACAAAGACAATGACACTAATGAACTTTTCCAGTATTTTTTAGTCTTACTTTCAGAAATTACAATGAAGCTCTCTTACATACATATATGGCTTTTTTCATGTTTTGGGGGGTGCTACAATTATATGTTCCTTAGCGTTTGCGACACATTTGACAGATTTCTGAGCGGCTGTTACTTTCATATTGTTTGTAGGCTGACCACGATGTTGCTCATTTTCTACTAGTCCCTATGTGTCCGTATCTCATTTGCATAATCACATGTTGCAGTTTTTTTGCTTTCGGTACTCATGCTGTGTTTCGACAGGTTGCTTAGTTTTACTTCTCACATTTGTCCGCTCTGTGTGCTGTCTTCTGTGTCTGTGTTTCGGGCTGCATAATTTAAGTTGCCCCTGCCATTGACCATGAAATTGTTAGTGAAATGTGTTTCCAGACTTTGCCTGAGTGAGTCGATCTTCAGGTCTGTTGCCTCCTCTCTATCTGACTACTTCTGGTCCTGGTTCCTCCATTGTGTCTCTCCGAGGTGGTCTCTGCTCGGTGCTTGCAACTATTTCTATTTCTGGATTTCTGCTACATTTTTGTCTGTCTCCCATTCGTATCTTGTCCTACTCAGTCCTTATCTCTCTGTCACTTACTACCTCTTCAGTGTTCACTTGCTCTGATTTCCCTCGTTCTGCTCCTAACCCTGTCCCTCTGTCACATTTGTCCCACTACTCGTCTAGTGTACCAGCTTGCTATTCCAAAACTTGTTCCCTGTGCTTTCTTCTCCTCTCCTACTTACCATACTGCTCGTTTTCCTCCCGTGGCTCATTTCTGTAGTTCTCAAGCAACACGGCATTATCGTCTCATAATGCCGTGTTGCTCCTCTACCAGCTGACCCAATTCAACCAATTGTGTTCGTTACTTCTGATGTTCTTAGTTTTGCCACGTTACAACTTGTCTTGGTGTTTTTTGCCCTCCACTTCCTGATTCTACTGCATCTAAATTGTTCTCCTCAATTTCTATATTACACTACTCTAAATTTCCCAGGGCACTGTAACTGTTTTCCAGTGGAATATCATATGTCACACTAACCTCCTTTTCCATATCTCTTGCATGGCCCTGTTTATTCTTGCTTCCTCCATTCCTGTCCATTTCTTGTATATCCTCCACCTCCTCTCCTCTTAAATGTGCTGGAACTGGTCCAAGAGGACTCACCCCTCTACGTTTTCTTTTAACCTTAGCTGCTTCACCTCTTTTGGTTGTATGTCCTCCTTCTCCCTTCTCACTCACCTTTCTTTTCCCCTGTCCACTTTCCCAGCTATTTACTTCCCTACCAGCCTCCTTTTTATTTAAGCTAGATAGAATCTTCAGCCTAGATGTTAACTTCATCTGACTGCTTTCCAGCAACTCCAACCTTTCCATAACTTTGATTAAGTTGCCATGTGATACTCTACTTAACTCACATTTTGTACAATCAAACCTGCTATAGTCAACCCTCAATTCAGCCACCTTGTACACGCTATACCCTTTACAAATTATCAACAAATCCCCCTCTGATGTTAATGCTGACTCCGGTAGGATGCACGCTTCTAACCCGCTTGTCCCCATGTTGCACAACACTATACTTCAGGCACTCATACCTTATTTAGCAGTCAAGGTGCTATTTATCTCCTTTTCCCTGCTCCCCACTAACATGCCAACATGTGCTGAGATGCGCATGTCTCCGTGTCTCAGCACACTGAGGCATGCCACACATGCTTGTACTGCTAGCATGAGCGTCCGACTTTAACTGCACTGAACCTGGAAGTTAAAAGGGTTCTCACTCCCCATGCTACAGCTGTGTCCCTATCAAGTTCAAAATTAAAACACAGAGCTCCAGCTCCCTCAAACTTCCCCCACTAACAATAAAAGGTGTCATTTTACAGACACACTCCCCAGTATAGGTCACAAGTCAATATGCACTCCCTGATTGCTAGTCCCCTCTGCTCAAGCACACCGAGGGTCCAACCAAGTGTTGATAAAGCTGCAGGGATACAGCTTGGTGTAATTAGAGCCTCCAAACCCCAGCAGTCAGCAACAAACAACACTAACAGCACCTTTTTGGCTCCTGCCACCCCGTCTCACCACTTTTGGTGGTCGCACAATTCAAGCAGAAACCTCTCGACTGTGGCAATTGACCCCATACACATTTTTTACCCTGTCTGTGGCAATTATTTCCATACAAATTTTTGTCACTCCATCTGGTCTAGTATTAATTGTTCACTGAGGCAGAAGCCCTTCCTTTTATTTTGTAAATACTGAACAGAAGTAATTATTTCTGCCATGCCTTTGTTGTCTTTTACTTGCCACTTAAACTGTTTCATTTTGACAAGGGTTTCCTTCATTTTTACTTTTTCACTGACATAACAAAACAAGACCTTGTCCCCTACCATAACTGCTGCAATCCTCAGCTTTGTATCAGCCTTAGCTTTTCAAACCACCTTTTTGGTTTCCTTCAACATAACAAGGTATACATTTCTGTTTCCTTTCCCTTTGACTCTTTTTAAAGCTCTCTGAAAGCCCCTATTTTCCCTCACTGTACTCTCTACTTCCCTGGTAGATCAGATTGATTTTCTGTACCTTTTCATTTTACTACTTGCCTCATACAGGAGCTGCTGACCTCCTGTAAGCTATCCTTAATGGTTCCATGGCATAACAGTGACTCCCGAATGGTGCAGAGTCAAAACAGCTCCAGATTATGGCGTATGCCAAGATCGGCAAACTTCCTGTTAGCAGGGAGCTGTGTCCCCCACCTCCCCCATTGTGAGGGGGCTGTGCCACCCACACCTCCCTTTCTAGATATACCAACTCTGGGGGCGGACCTCGGGGGGGTACATTGAGTCTGCCAATTTTGTAATCTGGCACTGTTTTGACTCTGCACCATTCAGGAGTCACTTTTTTTGACAGTATACAGTCCTTAATGGTGGCCAATTTTCCTTCCACCCCTTCCTAATCCTTCTATCCTACCTCTGAGTTTTTCCTTTGTTTGTTTAAAATTAACTTGTCTGAAATCAAGGACCCTAGTTTTGGAGTTTGACTGTTCTTTGCCAAGCTTTATAGAAAACCACACTGATAGGTTATTAAAAGTTGACACACAAAGTCTCCTTTTTAGGGTGTATGAACCTGTTAGATTTGATGATATTGCATTCTCTTGTTATGGCTGCATAGCTAGAGTGATGCATGACATACTGCAATTACATTGAAAAGGGGGCTCTGGTAGCATGTGAATGTGAATGCATAACAGCTGTCTCCTTCCACTGAGTGAATTTGAAGCATATCCCTCCATGTCATCTTCATTCAGTACAGTGAGGTTGCTTCATCCCTCTCCCCTCTACACTATTTTCTTCCCCTCCAAAAACTCATATCTCTCAAATGTCCCAATTTGTCCAGGATGTTCTGGTTTCTGGACACTTTTCTGGTCTGCTTCTGATGTCCTGACTCTGTTTCAGTTAGCTGTTACAGTTTGTCCCAAAGTTGTGAATGCCATTTCTGAGATTCCAAGGCACTGTCTTCTCTTTGTGTTATTTCCCCATGTTTCTTCTTCATTGCTGAACAGACCAAGTGTGCATGATCTGATGTGCAGATGTGAGTGTACCATCAGCCTATCGGTGTGCTCACTTGCACAGCTTGGTCGATCACATTTTTGTCACCCCTGCTCACAGCACACTGTCTTTATCCATCCCCCCAATATACTTTAACAGTGCCCTCCAGCAGTCTTGGATGTCAACAGCTGAGGTGAGTTCCAGAGTGCCAGAGAGGAAATCAAGTAAGAAGCCATCCAAGAGAAGCCAGTGACAGCTGCACCACCAGAGCAGTAACCTCACACCAACAACCTGATGAGACGACAAGACCAAAATTGAAACAGCTGTCAGTGTGTGCCTAAACATATAATGAGCTACTGTTTTTTTTTTACTTAAAAAAAAATAGAACTCAGGGGGCACGGCTTAGCAGCAGATCAGAGCAGACACACCTGAAAAGAGCTCCTGAGTGAAAGAGCCTAATTTATTATAAAAACAATATTTATCTTTGATATTGGGACATCCCTTCGCATTTGCCAGTAGTGGCGATCTATACTAAGTTAAAAATGTGAAAATCAAAGAACAACACAAATCCTACAGACTTCTTTAAGCTGAAACATACTCAACCACAAGACAGCAGGCCACAAATGCAAGCTGAAGCCTCGGGTGGAGGTGATGATGGAAGGAAGGAGATCTCCCTCATTACAGTTAACGCAACTTTGGCACAGGTGGTTAAGACGATAAGGGACATGAATAAAAAACTTGATGTCCTGACTCCGCAGGTTAATACTCTTGAAACCTGGGTGGATGGCATGAAGCAGTCTGTTCAGAGGATAGAAACCTCCTCTACCAAGTTGGGAGACATAACTGCCAAGTTAACGAAAACTCCCTGCTGCATCAGAGACTTGAAATGGTGGAAAACCAAGTGAGGGAGTGAAATATTTGCATAACTGGGCTCTCACAAGAAGCGGAGGGTGCTGACTCTCTGGCCTTTGTCCAGATTATGCTGCCACAAATTTTGGATTTCTCTGAGGATGACCTGGCTTTAGCTTTAGAAAAAGCACATCAGATCACTCCCCATAGAACAGCTTTGGGCAGAATGGGGCCTCAAACCTTGCTGGTCATCTGCAATGGAGTTGGGGTACAGGACAGAATTCTTTCCATATCCAGAAGAAAGAGACACCTTGGTATGGGGAATCAGAGATCTCATTGCTTCCTAACCTTTCCTACTCCATGAGGCAATGGAGGAAGGCTCATGGAGCTAAAGTTTGCTCATCCCTGTGCAGTCTTAAGATCCCTCATCAGCTCCTTGTTCTGGCTTGGTTAAAAGTTGTTTGGAATGGGCACAGTTACCTTTTTAATGATCCTAAGGAAGCGATCAAGCTACAGCAAAGGACTGAGGAAGAAATGGCTGGTTCAGAGGGAGAGTCATCAGGAGAGGAGACTGGAGAAGGTGACTGAATTTATGGCTAGTAAATAAAAGACTTTCTCCTTGTTTATGACTTAGCATCATGGTTTTTTTGTGTACATTTTCTTTATCCTCCTCAGCAGAGTACTTCAAGCTTCAACCAGCTTCGTGGTCTCCGGGGTCATTCAGGATCTTCCCAGTGATATGCACGTCCCGGTGGAACTCCGGAGCTGACCTAGAGGCGTCTTCCTTCCTGCAATCCCTACTTTTCCTCCATTTTTCACACCACTATTCCGAGGAGCTGGAAGTGGTAGTGCATGTGCAGGTGGAGGCATGAATGCGCACCACAGCTCTGGTCCATGGCCTCTTCTGCCCTCCTCCGGCCTAATGCCAGGGTCCCTCATGGTGATTCTGTCACCCAGCCTCCCTCAGGAGGCAGCCAAACCCCAAGGAGCCCCTCAGAACCCTCCCGTGGATCAGAGCTGCCAGCCTGCAGCTTGATCAACTCTTCACCCCCCCGGCTGACCCCCAATAACCCAAGCCCGTACTTCAATCTGGGTTGCTGGCATGGAGCGAGGTGTGGTGTCCAGCACCTCAACTCTCAGCATCACCAAGCTGGCTGACTGAGGGTCATGTTACGAGTCTTAGATTTTGCTGGGGCACTTTAAAAATGCTGGAACTTCAGACTGCCACTAGGGGCGCTAAATAGGATGGCAGCTTAAAGATCAGATCCACAACCCAGAGGGAAATATCCTTTAAAATCCTTTTTCTACCAGCTGGTATTAAATCTTCACTCTACTGTAACTTGTGGGGTAATACTCAAGCTACACTAATTTAGCTTTATTGATACAAAAAGCCTTGATTTGCTGTGTGGAAATTGCTATTTTACTGAACAGCCTCCTGGATGAGGTAGGCCTGAAAATATGACTGAAGGCCGCTTGCCACAAACCTGGGAGCAACCGTCAGTTGAGGTGATGTTCGGCCAATTTATGGCACAGATGACACAAGTCTCTGTGGCAACTAATTGCAACACCCAAGTGGTTCAAACTTTTGAAGCCAGGATGCTGCATACCGAACAGCGGGTCTCGGGGAAGGAGGGACATATTCAGGACTCAAGGGCAGAATTAAGAGATTAACAATGGACCACACAGATGTTGTGCAGTAAGATGGATAACCTCGAGAATCAAGGTCACCATAATAATGTTCACTTCCTGGGCTTCCCCGAGCATGTAGAAGGCAAAGATACTGAGGAATTTCTACAATTAGCCATCTCTGAAATGCTGCAGTTGGACCCATTGATACCGCCCCAGGTGGAACGCGCACACCGTATGTTAGCCCCCATGTCTCAGTCCCAGGACAGACCACGACCTATCATAGCCCGATTTATTGATTTTAGGGGCAAAGAGAAGGTCCTAGCTAGAGCTCAGGAGTTACAGCATGTAGTGTGGAGATTGAATAGGATCCACATATTTCAGGACTTCTCTAAGGATCTGTTGGACAAATGCCGAGCATACTCTGAAGCAAGGCATAAAATGCACTATATTGGACTGTCCTTCTCCTTGTGTTACCCAGCCTCAATGCGGGTTATGCATAATGGGGTCCCGAACAGTTTTGAATCTCCTGATGCACTCATGGATTTTTATGGTGCAAAAGGCCACAAGAATTCACCACCACTACCCTGGGAGCCCCTTCAGCAAAAACTGCTACTGATGGGTTGGATTGCGGCCCTTCTCCATCAGTGAGCAGGCCTGCAGTTTGGCAAGACCTCAGGGAACAACACTGGGAACTTCCCCCAAAAGCACACCAAAAGAGGCAATCCTCAAAGAAACAGGGCTGACGGAAGCATCCTTAGGAGAGAGGGCAAGACGACACAGGGGAGGCCACAAGCATGGACACTGTAGCTCCAGATCTGTTACAGGCCTACCACACCACTAATTTATATAAAGCTATATGCCCCAGCTCTCCAGATCAACACCCAGGCATTGTGGATTCGACTGCGGAAGGCAGGCCTACTCCTATGTTGCAGCCTAGCTACCTGTCCCCATCAGCAACTCCTCAACAGCCGCAGAACAAAGCTACAGATAGCGGAGGGCAGCATCCACCAAAGGCTACAAGGGAGGCCTCCTCTACCAGCAGAGATCTCATCTTTAGTGTGGACCATCCTGAGCACTCTACATCTCCGGGGCAATCGATCAGAGAAAATCTACCAGTGTGGTCAGATAAGTAGTCGTCCTTCTATTTTTTTTCTATTTCTGTTCTTTTAATCCCCCGGGGAGTTGTAGGTATGGGGTGAGTTTGGGGTGTCTGAACTGATCGTCAGTGGACAATCTCCTTGGCTGACCCATCTGCTACCCGTTCTCCATGTTACCTGTGTAATAGAACTTTCAAGCCCCTCTTCACCCCAACCTTGACCCCACTTGCACTGCCATATGGCAGAGAAGATGCCTCATTTATACCGGGAGGGATTTAATGAGGCCTACCAACAAGCTCTCAGTGGACATCCTGATCAAAGGTCCAGGCACGTCTAGATAGCAAAGAAGGCCTTTTTTGTACCATCTGATTAAACAACAGAACTTCTTTGGGTTCTACCTTGCTTTCTTGTGTGTGTGTGTTTGGGGGGGGTGAGGTCCGCTGGGAAGCTGTGTCATATAACATGAAAGTATTTGTTGGCATGCGTAAACTGTTGCATTGAATGGGTAGCCAGGATATGTTTTATGTGAGGCCCTAAGTGGTGAATGACACAGGCCTGTGCCCCTCTGGTATTTTTTTTTTCTATCAAGGGGAGGTCTCCCAGACCCTGCATTGGGTAGCTTACAGTACACTCGTCATAGGTGTGACGAGCCTGACCACACCAAGAATTTTGTTGTGAGAACACGTTGGCGCCTATCAGCAATAACCCTAGGCTCGCCAAAACAGTGGGCAGTTCTCCCCCACTTTCTTTCCTGCAAACCCCCACCTCATTAGAAGAGTTGTGTAGTCCCTCTTTAACTACCCCAGCTTCTGAGCTACACCGCTGGAGCAGCTCTCTCAACCCTCTGGGGTTGCAATGAGCCACATGGTCCAACCTTCTTACTGGGTTGCTCGATTCTCTCGGGGGTGAATCCCCCCCCACCCTCACCATAGTGCTAAGGAAGGATGGATACCACTTGATAACACCCTAGGAATAGGGGCTGGCCTACAGAAGGGATCTGCAGCCGAAGAAACGCCTCTATATCCTCAAATTGCATGGTACACTGTGCACAATGTATATAGTTTGCTGATGTGTTTATGTATGTTTGTTTCACAAGAGACACACACACAGATGTTTCGTTATGTGTTAGTATAAGGTCATCTGGTAGGGGCAGGGTAGATGGGCTTTACCCACTCTCTCCATATCTGGTGGCGCTGTATAGAAATTTGCTTCTTCTGGTTGGGCTGCCCTCGTCCCCTATCTGCTGGTTGTTCTTGATATATCTCTTAATTAAATAATTGCTCCCTATTACTAACAGCTAATATCACTTGTCTGACATGGAACGTCAGAGGGCTTAACACTCCAAACAAGAGGAAGCAAGTTTTGGGCCACCTTAAGAGACTGGGAATGAGGGTCACCTTCCTGCAGGAGACCAAACTTACTGGGGGGTAATCCGGAGAGACTGAAGAGGGAGTGGGTAGGTCAGGTCATACATGCCTTGGCCTCTTCTAGAAACAGAGGGGTGGCATTCTGCTTCACAAGCAACTAAAATGAAAATTGCAGAGATAAGTGAGAGACCCTGTGGGTAGATGGGTGGTGGTACTCATGTAAGTAGTAGTAGTAAAAAACTTTATTTTTATACAGGAAAAGTACATGTCATTTGGATAATAACTCCAGAAGATACCCCCATTTTATTAGGGGGTGATTTTAATCTTACTCTGGACCCTTTCCTGGATAGCAGGGCTGTAATGGCAGTGGCTCAATAACAACAAGAGTAGGCCCTTACGGACATCTGGCGAATATTTCACTCCTCCCAGTGGGACTACACCTTTCATTGCCCACTACATAGTTCTCTTAGTAGAATAGACTTCTGGCTCACCTCTCCTACTATTACTAGCAACACTGTTAATACCCTTATTCATCCCCTTGTTAATTCGGATCATGCCCCTGTGCATCTGGCCTTCACATGGAACCCCCCTCTCCCTAAGTCTCCGGCTTGGAGGCTGGACCCATTGCTACTTTGTGACCCAGACTTTCCCCCTTGGCTTCAAAAGAAAGCAATGGAATTTTTTCAGCATAACCTCATAGCAGATACCTCTGCAGGTACCACATGGGAGGCATTCAAAGCTACTCTAAGATGGGCAATAATGGGGCATGCGAGCCGGCACCGAAAGAGGAGGGAACAACATTTGAGGGGGCTTGAACGACAACTCTGAGAAGCAGAGCTTACTTTTAAGGCCCTTCGTGTCCCTTCCCTTAGGTCAGAGGCAGGTCACAAGGTCACCTCTTTGAAGATGCAAGTGAACGAGCTGGTCTCTAGAAAGGCAGAGATTTTGGTCATTAGACTCAAGCATAAATATTGGGAAGGGGGAGAAAAGGGGGGTAAGCTGCTGGCATACCGTCTCAAAAAGCAGCAGGCCGAAAGGCATACAGCGGCCTTAGAGGATGCAGGGGGTAGGACCCAGACCTCAGCGCAAGGTATTATTCAAATAATGATGGATATTTACTCCTCGTTATACAAATCCTCCAGAGCCCCAGACCCCCAGGGGTCCACCCATTTTTGGAGTCCCTACATCTTCCTCAAATCTCAGAAGCCCAGGCTAATGCCCTAGATGCCCCAATCTCAACCCAGGAGGTGGCAGACACCATCCTCTCCCTTAAAAAGGGAAAGGCCCCAGGAGGGGATGGTTTCCCTACTTAAGTGTGGCAGCTCTTGCATCCCATAATCTCTCTGGTATTTCAACAAATATTTACTGAGTCATTGCAAGCAGGGTCTCTCCCTTCATTCCTTGGGGAGGCGACTATTACTATCTTACCAAAAAAACGTAAAGATTCTCTTAAAGCGTCCAGCTACCACCCTATTTCACTATTGAATGCTGATAGCAGGTGCTGGCTAAGATACTAGCTAATAGACTTAATTCTCTCCTTCCTAGTTTGATCCACCCATCCCAAGTAGGCTTTGTTAAGGGCCGCTTTAGCATGGACCATATTAGATCGTTGGTAAATGTAATCCATAAGGCCCAAACATTATCTTCCCCCACTGCTGCCATTGCAATAGATTTCGAAAAGGCCTTTGATTCCCTGGAGTGGGACTATGTCCAACAAGTACTTTGCACTATGGGCTTGGGGCGGGGTTTGGGGCCTGGACTGGGGCAATATATTCATCCCCAGCTGCATAGATACTCACCAATACAATGCTGTCTCCCCCATTCATACTGGGTAGGGCTACCCGTCAGGCTGCCCACTTTCCCCACTACTTTTTGTATTGGCAGTAGAACCCCTGGCAGCCACTATTAGGCAAAATCCTCTAATTTCCAGGGTTCAGGTGGGAACAAGGGCATACCCTACTCTTAGATATGCAGATGACCTGTTGCTTCCTATAGCCAATATCGTTACCTCCCTCCCTCCCCTACTGTCCACCTTGACAGATTTCTCTACATTTTCAGGGCTCAAGATTAACCAGGCCAAGACAGAGGTCCTACCTTTAAACTCTACGTGTACCTCTCAAATGGTTACTCAGCATGGGCACCAATGGGCCCTGGAGGGGATTACCTACTAGGGCATTACTATCTCTCCTAATTTGCATAAAATCTGGGACCTGAATATGAAAACACTTTTTACGTCCATTCGTACAGAACTGGACAGATGGAAATCTCTTTGACTGTGGCTTGTAGGTAAAATATCTGCAATTAAAATGGCCACAGCACCAAAAATTATGTATCTTCTCTCCCACATTCCTTTGAAAATACCTCGTTATTGGTTTACTAAGTTAGACTCCCTGCTGGGATCCTTTTTGTGGGAGGGTAAGAAACCTAGGTACAGCAGAAATAAGCTCAGAGCTCATTGGTCAGAAGGGGGCTGGGGTCTTCCGTGGTTAGGGGGGTATAAATGGGCCTTTCAGCTGGCTCAGACTTTAAAACGGTTCCTTTTCCCTGAACACAATGCTCCCCAGTGGCTGGATATGGAGAGAGAGGTATGTCAGCATACTCATTTGGTACTATTGTTATTTAACCATCCCCCTAAGGGCACTCACTCTTGTCCTACTATAGGTCCCTCTCTGGAATATTGGGCCACGGTGCATAAGAAGTTGGGCATCTCCCCTAAGACTTACCCCACTATGGGGCAATAATGAGATTACGATCAATAAACAGCCAATTGCATGGCCCTCATGGGAATATGCTGGTATCTCCCTGCTTCGAGATATGCTCATTCCTGGTACAGATGCCCTTATTTTCTTTAAGAGCTTGCGGAGCTCTTATGGGAGCTTTCCCAAAGAGTTCTGGTGATTCCTTCAAATAAGAAGTGCCATGCTTATGTACAAGCATAAGCAGCACCAAAAGCAACAAATCTTCCAGGTAGAGTCATGGCTGGCTCTAGAAAGAGGACAGTCAATCCGGGTATATGCGGCCATTTAGAGCACCATCCCATCCCAAGCAGAGGAATCCAAGCATAAATGGGAGAAAGTACTGCATGCCCTTATTACAAACCTGGCATGGAAGTCTTGTCTAAAACTTGCTCATGGGGCATATCCTGACACCAGTAGTCAATTAATACAGAACAAGATAATTCACTCCTGGTACAGGACTCCTGTAGTCCTCACCAAGGCAAAGCTGGCTCAGTCTGACCTGTGTTGGAGGTGTCAGGAACTCCCTGGTGACCTGCTCCATATACTTTGGTCCTGCAGGCTGATCCAGCCCCTCTGGTAGGCTACCTGTGAGATGGGGTCCAAAATACTTAGGAAGCAGGTGCCTCAGTCCACCGAGTTGCTGTTATTAGGACTCCGGACCTCAGCCCCTCACCTTCGTCTCTCCAAGCTGAAACTACTTCTGACACTCAGTATGCAGATTAAAAGACTCCTACTGTGTAAATGGCAGTCCCAGATAATCCCCTTCCTGGGGGAGGTACTTACCTTCATGGCTCAAGTTGCCAACTGGGCCAGGATATTACATACTGTGACCAATACCCTCTTTAAATATATTGCCCTCAGGACTTCCTTCCTTCTGTTTTTGAAACCTAGGGAGGGAATCGGCTGAATAGGCACAACTACGCTACTATAATGATCTCTCATGGTGCATTTAGGGGCAAGTGCTGGAGAGTTTGTTACTGAGTTATAGGGAACCCTGCTCTATGGATGACATGGTATAATATCAGTAAAGGATAGTGTCTTCGCTGACAATGAAGACCTGTTTGCTTTGTGTGTGTGATCTCTTGCATTTTGTAGGCATAAAGCAGAGGACAGCAGTCCTGGACCTCTCATAATTTCTGATGCTTTGTCAAATACTTCAGAAACTAGCAGGATGGGGCCAGTTAGGATATGTTTGTATGAGTTAGCCATAATGCAATACACCAACTGCTAATACTTTCAAAGTTAATCTCCAGCTGGGTAGGTGTTGTACATCCAGGCACAGAGTATTATCCAGGTCGCTCCTGTAAAAAAGCTTTCAGCTTAGTGTGCTATACCTGGTTAAACAACTAAATAAAAAAAAATAATAAAAAAATTATCCTACTGCTTACCTCGCTAGTATATTCAGTTTGTTACTATTTGGCCAGCATGTTCTGTTCTCTGCTTCTACAGACATATGTAACAGTCTGTAAGATCTTTGCAATGTATCCGACTGTTTTAATGTTTGTATTGTCTTAATAAGTCAAATCAATAAAACTTATTAACCATAAAAAAAAAAATGCTGGAACTTTTCATGGTTGGTGCTTACTACCATCGGTCTTTTACTTAAACTGTTTTTCAAAGTTTCTATCGTTAATGAGTTCCTCTGCATTCAATTAGTCCTAATTCTGTTTGTTGGCCATGTATTTATGGATGTTGTTATTGTCCCAAAGGATTATTCTTGATGCCATGCCGACAGTAGATTGGAGTACTTGTAGCGTATATGAGCAGGTTTGCTCTCCTCGGGACTGAATTTTATTACTGATATAAGCATATTATTTATCTTTTACTGTGTGTTTTGGGGGAGCAGTCTACATTACTTATGAAGTAGACCATGTTGCTGTGTTCTTTCATTTTGTTTTTGTTTCAGGTTCACCCTTGGGATGGAAGATTTCCACTTCTTAACTACTTTTATTAAATGTGGGACACTCAGGCGTTCTGCCTCTGTGGAAAAATTGCATCACTTTTACTTTCTTTTTACTATAACTTTGTCCCTATTGTCACTCTGTTGCTGCAATAAGCCTTGGGTCAGAATGTACTTTAGCTACCTGGTGGGTACTTCCTCCAACGTTGTACCTCATGGGAGGGTGTCTTCCCAACCTTTTTAAGTGGCCTGTGTTGTATGACTAGGTAATATATCCCTCCAGGTGTCATTTCATTGTAAGTTTTTATACTGAAACTTATACATATAAAAATACAAAATAAATAAAAAAAGAACTCACATCCACTATTGCAATACATTGGCACCAGCCAGCCGCAAGTCCAGCATACTAAGAGCCACTAAGGATATGTAGATACATAGAATTTGATGGCAGATTAGGGCTGCCAAGCCCATCTAGTCTGCCCATAGTTCCTATTCCCTACCCCCAAGTGCCCCCTGACTACACTTTTTGTGCTGTTCCCAGAGCTTCCTTATGGCAATCCCACGCATTCTTGAATGCCTTCACCATTTGTACTCCCATCACTTCCTTGGGGAGGCTGTTCCAGACACCCACCACCCTTTCAGTGAAGAAGTACTTTCTCACATTCCCCTTGATTCTACATCCCTTCAGTCGCATATCATCCCCCTTATTTTGGTGCACTCTTTTCTCTGAAAGAGACCCCCTCCCATGGGCCCTATTAAAACCCTTGAGGTATTTAAAAGTCTCCATCATATCCTCTCCCTTCTCTTTTCTACTGAATACAAGCAACGTCTGCTAACCTTTCCTCATATGTCCTCTGGTGCAACTCCTGTACCATCTTTGTAACCCTCCTTTGTACTGACTCCAGTTTGTCTATGTCCTTTCTGAAGTGTGGTCTCCAGAACTGTACACAGTATTCCAGATGAGGCCTCACCAGTGATCTGTTAAGTGTCATCATCACTTCCTGTTTACTGCTGGAGATACCCCTCGCTATACACCCCAACATGCCGCTGACATTCCTTACTGCTTTCTCACCCTGTCTAGTTGTTTGTAGGTCATCTGTTATAATCACCCACAAATCTCTTTCCTGCTTGGTGGTTGTCAACATTTCCCACCCACCCATTGAACATTTTTGTCCTGGATTCCTGTGCCCCAAGTGCATAATTTTGCACCTTTTAGCATTAAATTTCAGCTACCACACCCTTGACCATTCTTCTAGCTTACTCAGTTCTCTTCTCATCCTTTCCACCCCTCCAGTGTTTCTCCTCTATTGCAGATCTTTGTGTCATCTGCAAATAGACACACTTTCCCCTAGAGCCCCTCTGCAATGTCACATATGAAGACATTAAAGAGGACTGGCCTTAGCACTGATCCTATGGCATCCCACTAGACACCCCCCCTTTCCATGGATTAAGCTCCATTCATTACCACTCTTTGTGTCCTCCCGCTTAGCCAATTTCTAACCCAGTCCACTACCCTGTCCCCACTCCCAGCCTACTCAGCGTGTTAATCAGCCTTCTATGTGGGATGGTTTTAAAGACTTTACTAAAGTCAAGGTAGGCCACATCCACTCCCCCCCCCATCTACCACTCTGGTTACCCAATTGAAGAATTCTATCAGGTTTACCTAGCAGGATCTTGCTGCCATGAAACCAAGCTGCTTTGGATCCTGTTGCCTGCTGGATTCTGGGAACTCTACAGTTCTTTCCTTTAGCAGTGCCTCAATCAGTTTCCCTACCACTGATATTAGGCTGATTGGCCTATAATTACCCACCTCCTCCCTACTCCCACTCTTGTGGATAGGGACAATATTTGCCCTCCTCCAATCAGCTGGGACCAGCCCTGTCTCCAATGATTTATTGAATAATTCTGCCAGGGGCCCTGCCATTTCATTCCTGAGCTCTCTTAGTATTCTAAGGTGAATTCCATCCGGTTCCATAGCCTTGTCTTTTTTTGCTTTTCAAGCTCTTTTATGACTCTCTCCTCTGTGAATGGGATGATATTTGCCACCTATTCCCACCCACCTTTCTCTCTCAGTGGTGGTCCCTCACCCTCTCCTTCCTTTGTAAATACTAAACAGAAATATTTATTCAGGATTTCTGTCTTTTCCCCATCTTCCTCAGCAGTCTCACCTCTTTCCCTTTTGATCCTCAGTACCCTTCCCCTAGTCTTCCTTTTTTCACTGATGTATCTAAAAAGGTTTTTGTCTCCTTTCTTAATAATCTGGGCTATCATTTCCTCTATACTTGCTTTGGCCCTTCTACCTGCTTTTCTGGCTTCCTTCAGTTTCTCTCTGTGTTTCTTTGTATTTTCTGAATGCCTTCCTATTTTCATTCACTGTCCTAGCTACTTCACTGGTGAACCATAGTGATTTCTTCCTTCTTTTAATCTTACTTACCTGTCTGACGCACATCCTAGTAGCTTCTTCTATTGTTCCCTTTAGATTTGTCCATTGTTTGTCCACCATCTCCCCACTCTCTCTATCCTGTAATGCTCCCACTAGACCTTCCCTCAACTTTGCAAAATCAATCCTTTTGAAATCCATGATCTTTACCCTTGTGTGGTAGGACTCCCCCTCTTTTTCCATGGAAAACCACACCATGCAGTGATCATTGGACCCTAGAAGGTTGCCCTCCCTTATATCTGTCACCCTATCCCCATTGGTGAGCACCAGGTCCAACACAGCTCCCTCTCAGGTGGGCTCCAGTCCTGCCCCTTGCACAGCTTCCAGTACAGCCCCGCTCTTTGCTGTGGCTGCAGTACATGTTTTTCAGTTGATGTCAGGCATGCTGAAGTTACCCATAATGAGTCCATTCCCCTCTATCAGTCATTTTATATATGGATTCTAATAGTTCCTTATCTCCTCCCCCAGTCCTGGTGGCCTGTAGATTACTTCTGCCTGGATTACTGTCCTCCTTCCTGACTCTAGCATTATCCACAGAGCCTCTGTCCTTACCTGACCCCCTGTATCTCAGTTGTCTTAATTTCTTCTCTACTCCCCCCCCCTTCCGACTCCTGTCTCGCTGGTATAGGTTATACCCTGTTAGAAAATGGGCTTTTTATTTCCTGGCATCTGATTGGCTAGTACCCTTGCCAGGGGGGTACATTAACTTTCAATAGATGCCCAGGAAATAAATAGGACCAGCCTATAGTGCCCCTTCACCCACTGAAGAATCCTAGTGCCCACCCTGCTTCCTAACTGGCTAAAACCACATAACAGAAATTTAAAATCGCTGCCATTTTTTGCCCTCGCTAAGCGACACAGTTTCTGTTTCTGTAGCGGGATCGCAACTGTAATTTCATCTGCTCAGTGTAGTTCCCTCCCCTATGTTTCCAGCACCAGCCAAAGCCTTCTTTTAAATAAAAATACACTCTTTTATTATTGCTTACTTTGGTGACGCCAGGCTAGAAACGCTGAGTATTCTGTGGCAGGCGACGGCTGCGGGTGTCCGGAACAGGCGAGTGGTGTTCTGCAGGTGCAGGCAGACTCTGAATTTTGAGAGCGAGTGTCTTTTAAAAGGTCAGAAGGACTGATCTTGAGTCGTGGTGAGGCACCAACTGAGAGACTGGCAAGTTATTTCAGAGTTGTTTCTGAGTGCACTTACGAAAGAAGGGTTGGCGTTTGATCACCCGTATTTTCTCTGTTTTTGTGTTGGGATAGACTGCGTTAATCTATGTGGCTTTCACCGTGAATGTGTTGTAAACGTTTAATTTGAAATTAAATTGCTGATGGATAAATCCCTACCAAACACTTCATTCTGCCACTCCATTCACATTTTCCACGAGGAGTGTTGAAGTCTGAGCTGTTACCAAGGGTACACAGAAAACATTCTCTCAAGCGTGGTACACAGCTTACCGCGATCGCTGATGCGGCACTCCAGAGATAACAAGCAGCATACTGTCTGCTCTCACACAATGAGCTATCGGAGCTATCACAGCAGCAAACGAGCAGCTCCTGTGTGTGTGTGTGTGTGTGTGTGTGTGTGTCCATGATGACCAGCAAACAAAAACAACAACAAAAAAACAGCATTCAAATCCATGCAGAGGAACTATTTTATTACAACATTCATATTAAACTAATTTTATACTTAACAATTTGTAATTAAACTTATAGTTTTTACAGTGCCCATTTTCTAAGTGCAATTATACCCTCCAGGGTGGGCGGTATTGTGGTATACCGGACCTTCCAGGGGCTATAAGGCCCTCCGCCTGTGGCGTCAGGCCTCATTACGCCCCTGGGCAGTCCTGTATAGCACAATACCGCCCACCCTGTTGGGTATTATTGCTTACATATTTCTACATCCAATCATGGCTTTCTGAGTACCATGTCTCAGTGACAGCCACAAACTCCAGCTCTGTCTTAGCCATTAAGGACATCAGGTGTGGGATTTTGATCGCCAGGCTACGGGCATTGGTATACATGCCTCTCCAAGTTTTGTTACTCATCTTCTTAGTATTCCCACATTTGCCCTTGTGTGATCCCTCCAGCTCCTTTTTGCTATCCCCATCAGATTGGGTTCTAGGTCTAGTCTTTGTATTTTCATTTGCCAGTTTCTGCTTACTATGTATCATACCTGCTTTTGGGGAGTAGTGGCTGGGTTCCCCTCCTCATTGGGATTCTGAACCTCAGACTCCCCCCCTTTAGTTTAAAATTCCGATGGTTACATCAAACTTTTTTCTCTAATTTCTTCTCTGCATTGCTCTAGGTCATGGAGCAATGCATCCGGAAAATCAGCAAACTCAAAAGGGGAAGAAAACCACTGTGCTTCACAGCAGGGGTTAAAGAGGCAGTCAATGAGAAGAGAAAGGCCTCTAAGGCCTACAAAAGGTCACAGGGGATAGCGGAAAAGGGGGTCTATAAGGATAAATTCAGGAAAGTGGGAAGAACAACAAGGAAAGCAAAGCACGGAGGAGAAAATAGCTAGGAAGATGAAGGAGGAGGACAAAAGATTTTATAGGTATGTGAGTGATAAGAGGAAAAAGCGGCAGACGATTCTATGACTTAGAGGGAAGGGGAGTAAAATAGCTGCAGGAGAAGAGGAAAAGGCAACCCTCCAAAATGAGTACTTCACATCCGTTTTCATGACAGAGAAGGCAGGGAAAGGGTCTGTATTGAGTAGAAAGTGGAGGGAGGCCAAGGAGGCAGACACAAGTCCTTTCACAGTGGAGAGGGTGTTGGAGGAGATGGGAAAAATAAAAATGGACAAGGCTATGGGACCTGACCACATACACCCAAGGGTGATTTGGAAGATAAGGGTGGATCTGGCAGAACCTCTGGAAAAGCTGTTTAATCTATCCCTGGAATCAGGGAGGATCCTGGGAGGCTGGAAAAAGGCAGAGGTGGTACCACTATACAAGAGAGGGAGAAAGGATGGGCCTGGCATCTACCACCCAGTCAGTCTCACCTCAGCTGTAGGCAAGCTGATGGAAACTGTCATAAAGAAGAAACTGGCAGAGTACCTAGAGGAGGAGGGTCTGATTAATGTCAACCAACATGGGTTCACAGGTGGCAGGTCTTGTCAGACCAATGTGATTGAATTCTTTGAGGGGGTTATGGCGGTATACGATCGGGGGAAGGGGGTTGAATATGGCCTATCTGAATTTCAGGAAGGTGTTCAACTCCATCCCACATAGAAGGCTGATAAGCAAATTGAACAGTTTGGTTGTGGGGGCTAGGCTTACAAAGTGGGTGAAGGATTGGCTGGGAGGGAGGACCCAGAGAGTGGTGGTCAATTGGAAGCACTCCAGAGAACTAGGGGTGAGGAGACGGGTGCCACAGGGTTTGGTGTTGGAGCCCATACTATTTAATGTGTATGTGGGGTACTTAGCGGAGGGTCTAAATGGGAAGGTGTGTTTGTTCGCGGACAACACAAAGATATATAACAGGGTGGATGCTCTGGGCAGGTGGGAGTATGATGCAGGATCTAGCCAGGCTGGAGGAGTGAGCAGGAAAATGGCAATTGCAATTCAATGCAAAAAAAAAATGCAAAATAATGAACATAGGATGAAATAACCCAAGAACCACTTACAGCGTGGGGGAATTACTGTAGATCATAGAACAAGAAAAGGACCTGGGAATTTGGATCACAGATACATTAAAGGCTAGGAGCCAGTGTGAACAAGCAGCTTGAAAAGCAACAAGAGTGCTGGCATGCATTGGCAGAGGCTTCACTAGCAGGAGGAGGGAGGGAGGTGATCATGTCACTATATAAAACAGTAGTCAGACCACAATTGTTTGTTTGTTTGTTTGTTTAAAAGTTTATTTTTATACAGGTTGATTTGTTGGAGAATTAAATCACCATTTACAACAAATTCCTGTGGACATAATTACAATAATAAAAAAAAATAATAAATAGATACATACAATACAAAATCACATACAATCTAAAAACAACTACTGCAAACATTCAAGTAATCATGCAATTTAAGTTTAAATATGTGCAAGCCAGAAATTGGAATATGGAGTTCAGTTCTGGAGGCCCCATCTGCAGGGTGACGAGGATATGCTGGAAAGGGTGCAGAGAAGAGCAACCAAGATGATCCGGGGATGCAGGGGAGACCATATGGGGAGAGGATGGAAGAGCTTGGACTCTATATGCTGAAAAGATGGGAGAGGGAGGACATGGTGGAAACCTTCAAGTACATGAAGGGAATATATAAGGTTAAGGGAGACAGCAGCATCAGACTGAGTGAAAATAAAACCACCAGAGAACATCATACTTTTAAGCTGGAGAGAGGCAGATTTAAGAGGGACTCGATGGGGGGAATATTTCTCAGAGAGGGTTGTACAACCATGGAACAGGTTGCTGAAGAGGAAGGCGGAGGTGGATACAGTGGAGAAATTCAAAAGAGCATGGAATAACTACATGGGACTAGGGACTGGTGCAGATAGAGGGTAGAGAGGAGGAAGATAAAAGGGAGGTGAGGCTATCTTGGGCAGACTTGATGGGCCGAATGATCTTTTTCTGCTGGCACGGTTCTATGATTTTGTCCTAGAGTTTGTATTCCCTCTCTTGTCAGATGTAGGCCATCATACCTGAAGAACTTCCTTTCCCAGAAATCTTCTCATGCTCCGATGAAGGAGACAAGACAACAGAACCAGATTTAGACTGCCAGGTGCTAGGCCAGCCAGTGTGTTCTTAAATAAGTTACCTTATGCTGTTTCTGAATCTAAAACAAAGAAATTGGGACATGGGACAGACATAAAGGAATTCTGGAGGTCAGGGGTAAGGGGCAACAGACTTCTAGGAAAACAAACTGAACTCACAAGCTCAAATGGGCAGACTGGGTGGGCCATAGGCCCTTATCTGCCGACACTGTCTATGTATCTATGTATCTATGTATCTATGTATCTATGTATCTATGTATAAATGTAAATTCTCTGGGGCAAGGTGGCAAGGGTGGTGGGACCAGGCAATAGCAAAGCTGGGGATAAAAAGCAAAGTTAAAAACAAAACAAACAAAAAAAAAACAGCAACATTGTGTGTGTGTGTGTGTGTGTGAACTAAGAGTAAGACAGTTAAAGCTGACACCCTGACATTATTGTCTTTGTTTCCCTGTGATGCCAGGGCCTTGGAAGACAGGATACAATTTTAAAGCAAAAAAATAAACAACCCCCCCCCCCCACAAACAAACATTAGACCACATGATTGAGATGAGAGTAGTAGAAAGGCTGAAAGGGAACAAATTCTGTTCAGATCCAATATGGCTATAAAATGATGTTTTTGATCATGGGAATTATTATTATGGAAATATTTACTTTTACAGTATTACTGTGGTCTTTGTAGGGTGATAACTGAACAAGGGCATTGTTTTTATGGATACCGTACACCTCAAACTAAAGAAGTCTTGCATGAGTGTGCTTCCAAGATTCCACAGTATACTGAGCTGATAGGTACCACAGAATGGGGAGAAGCATGATTGAAGCAACATCTCACAGAATGGCAAAGTGATAAGCACCAGAGAAATTTCAGTTTTCTAGGAAATCATAAATAAATAAATAATAAATATCTGTAGAAAGATTTGAGAGTGTGAGATGCCATTTCTCCGGTGCGTATCAGTCAGTCATTCTGTCAGATGTTGCTTCGATTATGCCCCCCCCTTCCGTGATTTCTATTAGCTCGGCATAGACTTCTTTAGTTTGAGGTCTTTGGTATCTAGAAAAATCAATGTCCTTGTTTGATTATCACCCTACAAAGACTGCGGTAATACTGTAAAAGTAAATATTTCCATAATATTAATTTCCATCATCAATACTATCATTTTGCAGCCATATTGGCTCTGACTGAAAGTTATTTTAAAGCTGCTGGGACATATAATTTTGCAGTTTACATGCCTATGATGTTCAGTTTAAAATGTTTGAATGTCTGGCTGCTTACCTCCACCTCCTTTTAAAGCTAGAACTCTGACATTTTGTATACATACATATGAGAGATGGAACTACAAAATGTACAACATGCTGAGAGATTTAGTTGAGTGATTTTAAACTTAGATGGAAATATCTGAAAATCAAACTTTGACTAAACGAATCATTTTTGTGGGAATTGAACAAAATCTCATGGATGTGCAATCAGACGTATGTGTACATTCCACTGGCAGAAGTGTACATTTTGCACAGCCTTATCACATTCTTAAAAAAAAAAATAATTTTCTTGGCTAACCTAAAGTAGAGAATAAAACAAATGATACATCTTAGAGGCTAAAGGGCTCATAAAATCACATGCCAGTCAGGCGTATGCTTATGGTTTCTCCAGTCTCTTCATGGTATTTTCTTTTATACTGTATGTGATTTAATTTATAACTTTATTTTACAGGAGTCCAAATGAGGATGAAACACGTGTATGTGTCTGCTGTTTTTAGCCTTTACTGATTGCACTGTGAGGCCTTCTGGCACCATGCAGTTCTGCTTAAAGTAGAGCCAGTCCAAATTCTCTCATGGGGATTTGCATATGTTTCCCATGATGCTTTGCATTATTGAGGTATGTGCAATTGTGTTTCTTTTAAAACTTGGCTGCATGGATAATATCCTCCGGGATAACCCATGTTTCAGGGCATTTGCTCTGAGGTTCTTTTGTAGTTCTTTTCCTTCTCTATTTTGGGGTCCCCATGACCCATACAAATCATCCCCTTAAGGGGTGGCTGGCTCCCTCTCCCTGGGCTAAGACACAGATATGGCACACTGATGAGTCCAAATGAGGATGAAACATGTATATGTGTCTGCTGTTCTTAGCCTTTGCTGATTGCATTGTGAGGCCTTCTGGCACCAAGCAATTCTACTTAAAGTACAGCAAGTCCAAATTCTGTCATGGGGATTTGCATATGTTTCCCATGATGCTTTGCATTATTGGGGTATGTGCAATTGTGTTTCCCTCAAATACCAGTTCATCACTATCAATTTTTACCTCTACTCTCTATGACCTACAAGATAAATTTGACCCTGTTTCACGGAGAAGGATTAGAGTACCTGTAAATAAATGGTTATACCACCCCCCCCAAGCTTATGGAGCGGGACAAAAAAATGGCTTGCCTATAATTCCTCCTCTTCCCATCCCCACTGGGTTTTCTACAGGGAATGTTGAGACAAGTGTAAAATAGTTGTTAGGATAAATAAAAACTTTCATCGTAGGTAACTTTTCAACATCACTGCTCACCGCCCTAGGCTTTTTTGGAGACAGGTCAAATATACTGCGTGTTGGGCAAAACTGACCATGCTTCCATGCTTCCAGATCGTCCAGCAGTTCTGTGTAGGACTATAGCATAGTATAGTTTATGTAATTGCTTAAAGGGGTTTTGTGTCCCCCCACATGTGCTGATTTTTGTAGGGTGAAGTTATTACTGGCCAATGCATTGTCAGCTTGATTAACCTCTGTTGCCTTTATTCCCCTATTACCACTACAGTATCATTTATTTAATTGCTTAAAGGGATTTTGTGTCCTACTGCAGGTCTGTGTTACAGCTCCTCAGTGTGTTTCTCTGCCGCGATCAAGCACCCCCCCGCATTAGCTCCCCTTCCCTACCCCCGCCCTCTTGTCTATCTATAAATCTCTTAACTGAGCTCCTCTCTCCCCACAGAATGTCCAGTGGTTCCAGTAGGGTGTCCCGACCAGGAGGTTGCGAGGGCAAATGTTTCCAGCTCTCCCCCACCCCCATCCAACCATGCTTCCACACTTTTAGGTAAAAACTCCGACTGCCTCACACTGCGATCAATGAAACGAAGCTTAAAGCGCTGTGGGACTATGTGTAAAAGCAAGACTTTTCCTTGCCTGAATTGCTGAAAGTGCCATTTGGCTCGATTATAGCACACTTGTGCACAGCTGCCTAGGAGCTCTGAGCTCCATGTAGGACTGGCCCGCCTGCTTCGCCTGCTGCCCCACCACCACCCATGGTCGTCACCGCATCTTATAGCTGAGATCATGTGGTGCGCAAAAAACAATCAGCCCACGTTACCATTTGCAGGCTATACATTCTCTCCACTAGAGGTCTCTCAGCATTAATCTGCTGGCCTCATCTATCCTATAAGCCCCAGGAGCGGTAACTGAGCCTGTCTTCTTCAAATCTGATTTGAAGTCAAGTGCCTAATCAGTTAGCCCTGTCCCATGGTCTCCGCTAATACCTATTGCCTATTCTTCTGGGTACCCTCGGGCCAGACTACCCCCAGACCTGTCTCCCAGGTGGAACCCCTATTTGCTCACTAAAGTTAAAGCTGCAAGGTTTTCCTGTTAGCCAGTGCCTGGCTAAGACGGCCATTCTCCTGCTGCAGCCGGCTGACTTGCCTTGCCACTGGGGACTACTCCGCTGTTGGACACCTCGTACACTCCTACTGCCCAACCAAGCAGTTAGCATGGTACCTCTGGCACTGGAAGGTAATGTAACCAGCAGTCAAGGTTCTTAGCACACCCTATACACTTTCAAACCCCCCACAGACTGGTTATCTGCTAAAGGCCTCAGAATTGCGCACCTCAATATCCGGAACATCCTAAAAAACCTAGCAGAACTCACAGCCTGGGCGGCCCACTACAAGCCAGACATACTGTGTATTACAGAAACATAGCTGAAACTAGCATACCCGACTCCGCGTGCACCATCCTGGGTTACAGCCTCATACGGCATGACAGGATGGGCAGAAAACGTGAGGGGGGGCATGCTCCTTTACTTTCAAGTGCACCTAAATGTATCCACTGTGCCTCACTCACCTCATGAACCTCTGGTATGTGAGTTCCTTCACTTACTCCTCCTACTTGGAAACACGAAAAAAGTGCACATAGTTTGTGCCTACAACCCTCTGAAGGGTGGAGTCCAAGGGCTCTCCACCCTACTTGACCTCCTTAAAGCAAAGGTGGGCTCAAATGAGTTACGTATCCTGGGGGACCTCAATCTCAACTGGCTGGGGCCTAATACCAGAGTATTTGAACCTCTTCTGTCAGGCCTTGTGCTTAGCCAGATCATCAGAGGGCCCACCAGGACCTCCTCTTGGGGGGACAAAGGTTCACTTATTGACTGGGTTCTATGCAACCAATTAGACAGAATTGTTCACTCGGGAACTCTCCCCGATGCCATCTTGGACCACTCACCAACCTACTGCATATGGGGCACCTCCCCGCACAAAGTCCCATGCAGGGTGATACAGATGAGGGACTTCTCCAAGTTCAGTCTAAAGGATTTCCTCAATGACCTATGCTGCGCAGACTGGTCTGGGGTCATGGCTACTAACGACCACGTTGCAGCCCTAGATCAGTTCCTAGCTGTATTTGCACCACTTAAAAATAGGCTGCACCCCTCACTAAAAGGAGGGTGAGGGGCACGGTCACTAAGTGGCTACATAGGGGACTCTTCTCCCTCATGAAGCTGAGAGACAAATGGTGGGTAAAACATAAAATCTCACACAACATTAATGATCTCCTCGAATACCGGTGGCTCAGAAACTGCTGCAAGAGTGCCAAACGTGCTGCTAAGAGTGAGTTCTGCAAATCCACCTTGCTTGTCTCAGCCTACAATCCCCAGCGTTTCTGGCAAAATGTCAAAAACCTGGTCAGTGGGTCTGCCAAGGAAATGACCCCCGACGTGAATATTGGGGGGTCTAATTGCAATAACCCCCATACTATTGCCACTGCTTTCAACGACATGTTCACTGACCTGACCGCCACTTCATCTTCTCGACCCACTGCACCTACACAGCCTGATGGGCTCCCCCCCCCTCCCGGCCTCCTTTCTACCTCAAAAGGATCTCAGTTGGGGAGACCAAGGCACTCCTTGCTGGGCTCTCCCATCACATGGGTGCTGGTCATGACAGCCTTGAGTCAAAGCTGCTGAGCTTGAGGCCCCCCTCCTCGCCAGGCCAGTCGCCCACATATTTAATGCCTCACTTATCTCGGGGATCATACCTGACATTTGGAAAGTTGTCAAGATTGTCCCTGTGCACAAGCAAGGAGACCCCAAGGATATGAATAATTACCGCCCCATCGCCATACTCTCGGCAGTCAGTAAGCTCCTAGAAAAGGCTGTTGCCTCTCAACTCTCCCACTACCTTCAGGGGTATACAGTTCTCTCCCTAGCCCAGCATGGCTTTAGAAAGGGGCATAGCACATCAACAGTGCTTGCCATAGTTACCTTGGAGATCCGGTCAGCCACTGACCAAGGCAAGCTGACCGGAGCCATCTTCGTTGACCTCTCTAAGGCCTTCGATCGTGTTGACCACTCCATCCTCCATTCCACTCTACAGTCCATCGGATTCTCCCACCGAGCCCTTGCAAGGTTCTCTGACTACCTTGGGGAAGGCAGGAATATTGTTGCTTCAACCGCGCCCTCTTTGCCCTTTCCCTGTCACCTTCGGGGTCCCCAAGGGATCCATCCTCGGACCCCTTCTGTTTTCCCTGTTCATCAATAGGCTGCCCTCCATTGCTACCCACGGGCACATAACCCTATACGTGGATGACCTTGTGTTATTGTACAGTTCTCCGGACATGTCTAGCATAAACACGTGCCTGAACTCTGACTTTACTACTATCCAGAACTGGCTGGTGGGACACAAACTCACCATCAACCTGGATAAGACCAAGTCCATGCTGTTTGGGTCTTTGGCCAAAACCAATGCCTGCCCCACACCCCTAATGATTTATGTGGCTAATGATGGCCTCCTGCTGGTCCCCATTGCCGTGAAGTACCTAGGCAATACCCTTGATCCACAACTGGATCTTACAGTGCACCTTAGAAATGTCTGTAAGGCCACTAACAGGAAGCTTGGACTTGCATACAGGGCTAAAGATTGCCTCACCCCGGCTGCTCGTCTCGCCATAATCAGGGGGATACTCCTACCCACACTTTGCTATGGGCTCATAGCCTTTGCCACAGTCGCAAACCCTAGCTTAGCCAAGTGGGATACAGCATACAACAACATCTGCCACTTCGCCCTCTCCGTTCCTCGCCTCATGCATCGTTGTGAGCTATACTCCAGGCTGGAATGGCTCCCCCCCCGGAAAAACACCGTGCGTTTGTCCTGGGCAACTTTGTTGACAACATAGTCAGAATGTCCACTCCTCCTGCACTAGCCCTCCCCCTCAAGCATGATACCCTTGCCTACAACCTACAATCTAGCACTACTCAGGTCCACCTGGTTCCTAAGACCCATACTCTCACTGGCGACCGGGCCTTCTCGGTCTGCCCGCCTAGGCTGTGGAACTTGCTTCCCGCACTTGTACGTGCATCTCTCTCATATCACTGCTTCAAAACCTCACTCTGGAACTTCCTCAAATCCGCAGCTGCCTGTCTTTGTGCTTCATAGTTCCAGAAATGTCTCCTCCTCCTCCAGATACTCTTGGGAGACTGTGGGTTGGTTCACTGCCCGCAGCTAATCTATGATGGTTACCTGCATTATTGCACTTAAGCCCTCCTGGGGGGGGGGACCCTGGCTAACACTTCCCACCTCTAGCTGCTCAAGGAGTGTTGTGTTTCTCTCTAATGATAGGCACTCATGAAATGTCATGTATTTTGTTGTACTCCCTGTCATGGGTGTTTTCCTGGTGCTTACCCACCTCCCTACTGCCAATTTATATCTTGTTTGCTGTATACCTTACCTTACTATGTAATGACAGTGTACCTTATTGCTGTTCCACCCACTTTCACGTGGGCCTGATTGTACCCTGTCCCTGTGTTGTGTCTCTTATGTACTCTGTAACTTACCGGGTCGCACCTGAAAATAGACATATGCTGTCTAGTGTGCTGACCTAGTTAACAAAAGCAAATAAATAAATAAAATAAATAAAACCAGTGATCACTCCCTTCTGACATGATCCTTAATGATGTTAATTGTACAAGTACCACTACCATAGCTAATGCTTTCAACAGTTTCATCACCAACCTCTCTGCATATACCAAAGTCTTCCAAGGTGCATCTGTAGCTCCTCCCAATACTAACTCTTCTCCTCTTACCTCCCCACCTCCTGGACAACCACCTTTTAATTTTTGGAGGGGTGGTATTTCTGAGGCCTGTAAACATCTTTTGCAGGTTCCTGGCTCAAAGTCTGGTCTGTAAACTCCTTTTGCAAGTTCCTGACTCAAAATCTGGTCTGTAAACTCCTTTTGCAAGTTCCTGACTCAAAATCTGGTCTGTAAACTCCTTTTGCAGGTTCCTGACTCAAAATCTGCAGACTGTGATGGCACTGAGCTCTACCTTGTCATGCTGGCAGCTTTCAAACTCAGCCCCCTTCCCCCATTGCTAGACTCATTAATGTACCTCTGTTCTCTGGCGTGGTGCCTGATCTCTGGAAAATCTCCAGTGTTGTGCCCATATTTAAGAAAGGAGTTTGAAAACTTATTAATGATTACAGCCCATGGCCATACTTCCAATACTAAACAAAATCTTAGAGAAAATTGTCTCTTTCCAGCACACCACTTATATTACTGCCCATGACCTCTTCTCACCAATGCAACATGATTTCTGTATTGGACACAGCACTACTACTTCCCTGCTCTCTCTCACTAAACATACAGCCCCAGGCATCGACAGGGGTTGTCTTACAGGTGCTGTCTTCAGTGACTTAACAAAAGTTTTCAGCCTTGTGGACCACCCTCTTCTGTGTAATAAACTTGGAGATCTAGGTATAGGTCCCACTGCTCTCCTGTGGTTCAGAAATTACCTAGTCAATAGATCCCAGAGAGTTGGATCATCCCTGTCATATTCTGCCTCAACACTTGTGAGGGGCCCACAAGGGTCTATCCTAGGCCTCCAGTTATTTGCTAGCACATACATCAGATCACTCATAGCCTGTCCCACTGCTCTGCTATACAATACATAGATGATTTTGTCTTCTACACCAGCTGTAATGATATCTCCTATATTAATCATCATCTTTTTGTTGACCTTCAGTCAGTCCATAATTGGTTATCCTGTAACAAACTGATCCTTAACGTGTCCAAAAATTAGTCAGTGGTCTTTGGGATTCCATCTTGATTGAGACAGTGCTCATTCCTTTATCTGTTGCTTACCAGGATGACACTGTAGTCTCTGTGATTGCCTCATTTACCCATATAGATATCACCCTTGACCCCTCACTGGATTTCTTGCTGTATGTGTCAGGTGTCTGCAAGTCTGTCAACACCATGCTGGGTATCTCCTCAAAGTTGTCTGTAATCTAACCCCATAAGGCAGACTAGCTATTGCCAGAGGCATGCTCTTACCCAAGCTCCTTTATGGCACTCCTGTTTTTTCATTGGCCTCAGAAAAAACAGTATCTCGAGATGAGATGTAGCTTACAATGACACTTCTCATTTCACTCTCACATCACATAGATTGGCACACCACTGCTTTCTCTGTGACAGACTCGGCTGGCTTCCCCCATCCCTGGTCCTTTGACCTCTGATGTGTCATCCATGGTATCCTTCAAAATCATATGCCTCCAATCCTTGCCACCCTCCTCAACAGTGCGCACAGTATATACACCCCAAGATCTGGAGTAAATTCTTCATTGGAGATCCTCAAACTTAGAACCAGGACTAGGGGATCCTCTTTTGCCTCTGCTGTGCCAGCATTATGGAACTCCATTCCAGCTGAAATTTGACATAATCCCTTGGCATCCTTGTTTTGCAGTAGGCACCATGGCCACCTACTCAGAATTTCTAAGTGTTCCTTCTGCTGAGTCATATTTAATCTGGCTATGTTTTGGTGATTTTATGTGTCTTCTTATCTGCTTACTCATTATAGCTAACTCATTTTGCACAGTTATTCCATGGCTGATTATCTTTGTTATGCATCTTATCTGTCCTGGTCTGCTGTGGATTGATAGAAGCTTTTCATTGTTTTTGTTTATATTTTAATGTGTTATATAATACTTTTCCATGTATGCTGCATTGTACACTGATTTGCTGTGCTTGAATTGTCACTGCCTCGTATCATTCTTTGTAATTGCATTTTATGTATGTAATCTCCCTGGTTGTACCTGAAATATGCATTTGTTTGCCTAAGGCACTTATCTGGTCAACAAAAACTAAATAAATAAATACTTTGTACAAGCTTGCTAAAGCAGACCTCAGGAATGTGCATGACTTACAAATAGTTATACATTGTACTAGATTACACAAACAGCAAACAAAATCATACAACCAGTATGAAGCATACATTGCCAAGTGCCAACAGGATTAAAAGCAGTTACATGAGTCAGAAGCATTGAGTACATCCAGTAGTTGATCTTTGAATGAGGAGATCATGTCACACCCCTTCAACAGGTCTAAGCAGGCATTCCATCATTTTGCAAACCTGTGGGAGAAAGAGCTCTGACCACATGAGGATTTTCTATGTGGTAATAATAGAGTTTCTTACTATATTCCTTGTAGGGTATTTATTGTCAATGTATTTTACTCTGGATTGTAGACCTGGGGAGAGCAGCCCAAGTACTACTTGTTTCCCCTCCATCATGGTATGGAATTGCTCCTGTAGGCTAAAGTTTAGCGATCACACATTGTCATAATGAACATGTGTGGGTGTCTAGCTTGAGGCTTGGTGCAAAGTGGCATGCCCTATTTAAGTTAGTTTTTACCCTAGACAGTACACTATCATTTATCAAACCCTAAAGCAATACCACTTTTAAAATCAGTTGGTGTAGTGGCAGGAAACATAATAAACAACTCTTACAGCCGAGGTGGAATCTGAAAATGAGAAAATATTAGTTCAGCCATAGGGTAATTTCGTCTTGGAATGAACTCCCGTATATAGTGGTGGATAGCCCTAATATGGGTATTTTTAAGTCAAGACTAGACTTGGTCTGTAGGGACAGAACCGTTGAGTTCTAAATATTTGGGGATCGATAAGCTATAAGGATGAAGGTCCATAATGCTTGATACTTCCTATGATTCCTATGAAACAGTAAGCCAACAGTTTTTTAGTTTCGGGAAGGCGATTTCTTCTGTTGCAGTAAACAAGGTCAAATTGAGATTTTATAAGCTTAGTGGGTCTGAACCTAGTTTTTCTGATTCCCAAGTGGGTGTTATAACCTCCAGACTACACTGCCTTGCAAATTTGACTTTTTTTAAGGGTCAGTTCTTTATATGTTTTTGTCTTCATCAATTACGTTTTTTTGTAATACAGATATAGTTATAAAACAAACATTCTCCATTTGTCTTACAGCTTTGTGCCGATGTAATGTCCTTAGGGTGCAATAAACACCTGAGCTGCAACTTTCATGCAGGCATTTCACCATTACAAAGCCCCTTAAAGGGGGGATTCGTCATTTAATTAATATATCAAATGCAGTGAAATTTACACAGTGCTGTTTACTGGCTTTTGAAACAGGAGAGACTTTCATTATTATGTTTTTAAGGTCTATCCTTTAATAAAAAAAACATCAGATTTAAAATCTCTGTATTCACGATCACCCTCTGGAAAACCATCATTATTTCTTATTGCTGATGCTGCCTATTCTGTCATGTCATCAAAATATTTATTTGGCATCTAGTTATTTTTACACAAACTGAGCTTCTGTAAAAGAAAATACTACCTTGCTGCGATGGTGCTCAGTCACAGCAGTAAAAAAGCATTGACTTCTTGTTGAGGATGGCCATGGGGAGAGTGAAAGAGAATCCATTACAAGGATGTCATAGCAAACTAAAGTTCCTACTGCCCAATGTTACATTTGTTCTGCAGTGTAATGACCTCTGATAGATGTATAATGGCCAGTGTATCTTGCAATATGCGTGTTTGTTAATTGCTATGTATCCTTTCTTCACCTGTCAGTTGCAGACATATTGCACATTACTGCTGGAGAGTGGAGATAACTATCATGTTTTTTTAAGCTGGGGCATCTTGGGAAATATTTACCGCAAAATGTTCTCTTAGAAGCAAATAACTAGAGTAGTTCAGACAGTACATTAAGCCCTCCTGATCATGGAGGGTATAGAACTGCATTTTTTAAGGTTGGCTGAATTAAAAGGTTTGGTTGAAAATAGCCAAATATTATGCCAATTCCAGTTAGAGTTGCGTATGGTCAAGAAACTGGACCACCATGCACATGGCTCCCTAGCAGTTCCCCTGACCTCATTTAGTATGATGTTGTAAAAGGTAAAATTCACTGACCTCTTTTTCATACTACCAAGCAGTTTTTGTTTTGTCATTAGCTTGCTGAGATGACTTAGCTAGATCACAAGTTGCAAGGATTATGTTCTTGAGTTGTGTGTGCAAATCTTCTTCCTCTCATGGGATATAGTATTTATTAGACAGCTCTGCAAATTATAAAAACTGACCTTGAGAGAAAAGATCCTTCTTATGCCGAATCCCCTCCGTCCCAATCCTGTATTTATTGTTTGTTTATATTTCATAAAATTGTCATGGAACCGACTCGGCAGAAGGCAATACTGGACCTTGTGCTCACAAACAGGGACAGTGTGATGGGGGTAACAGTGGGGGAGCACCTGGGGAACAGTGACCACCAGTCATTGTGGTTTGAAATCACAGAAAGAGCAGAACCAAACCACACAAAAACACGTATCCTGGATTTTAGAGGGGCAGAATTTGGGAAAATGGGGAGATACTTGAAAGAGGCATTAAGGGAATGGGACAGGAATCAGGAGTTGAGGAACAGTGGGCAGTATTTAAAATGGGATTACAAGAACAACAGAATTATGCATTAAGCAGGTTAGCAAGAGGAAAAGGAAGAGGAAACCATTATGGTTTTCCAAAGAGGTAGCAAAGAAAGTGAAAGCCAAAAAGACTGCATTCAGGCAATACAAAAAGACACAGGCAGAAGGGGATAGGGAGAAGTACCAGGAGAAGCAAAGGGAGGCAGGAGGTCAGTAAGGGAAGCCAAAGCTCAGACAGAAGAACACATTGCAAAATCAGTGGGTAGAGGGACAAACCTTTACAGGTACATAAGTGAAAAAGAAAGGCAAAGGGAGGGATCGTGAGACTGAAAGGGGAGGATGGGAGCCACGTGGAGGATCACAACAGTAAAGCTGACATATTGAACAGGTATTTCTGCTCAGTCTTTACTGAGGAAGAGGAGGGTAATGGGCCTGAAGGGCGTACAAGGGGTGAGAATGGTGCAGAAATGGACACAAGTCCCTTTACACGAGAAAGGGTCCTGAAGGAACTGGAAGTAATAAGAGTTGATAAAGCAATGGAGCCAGATGGGGTACATCCCAGGGTCCTTAAAGAACTAAGAGAGGTGGTGGCTGAACCTCTGGCTATCCTGTTTAGCCAATCACTGGAAACAGGGGAGGTACCCAAAGACTGGAGGACAGCAGATGTAGTCCCCTTATACAAAAGTGGGAACAAAGAGGAAGCAGGGAACTACAGACCAGTCAGCCTCACCTCGGTAGTGGGGAAGATCATGGCAGCACTACTGAAGGAGAGATTGATGGAACATCTGGTTGTCAATGGACTACAGGACCCAAGACAGCATGGTTTCACCAGGGGGAGGTCATGTCAGACCAACCTCATTTAATTTTTTGACTGGGTGACTAGGGAGGTGGATCAGGGAGGGCAGTGGACATGGCCTATCTGGACTTCAGCAAGGCCTTTGACACTGTGCCACATAGAAGACTATTACAAAACTGGGGAATATGGGTGGGCAGGACAGTAGTGTGGTGGGTAGGTAACTGGCTGGGTGGCAGGACACAGAGGTTGGTAGTAAATAGCTGTCACCCACAGAGGGAAGAGTGACCAGTGGGTACCACAGGGATCAGTGCTGGACCGGTCCTATTCAACATCTTCATCAGTGACATTGCACAGGACCTAGAAGGCAGAATTTCACTGTTCGCTGATGACACAAAGCTCTGTAACAGAGTAGACACACCAGAGGGTGTAGACAGAATGAGAAGGACCTGCAGAAACTTGAAGAATGGTCAGGGGTTTGGCAGTTGAAATTCAATGCAAAGAAGTGCAAGATAATGCATATGGGGCACAAAAACCCTGGCACAATATATCAGTTGGGGATGAGGATATAGCATGCACCAAGCAGGAAAGGGATCTTGGGGTTATCATCTCTGATTACCTCAAGGTAGGGAAATAGTGTGACAAGGCAGTAGGTAAAGCAAATAGGATGCTGGGATGCATAGGCAGGGGCATCACCAGCAGGAAAAGGGAGGTCATAATTCCACTGTACAAGACACTAGTGAGGCCCCACCTGGAATACAGTGTACAGTTCTGGAGACCACACCTGTGTAAGGACATAGACAGGGTAGAGAAGGTTCAGAGGAGGGCAACAAAGATGGTGCATGGATTGCATCACAAGTCCTATGAAGACAGGTTGAAGGAACTGAACATGTACTCCCTGGAGGAGAGGAGGGAGAGAGGGGATATGATAGAGACATACAAGTATCTTACAGGGAGGAACAGGGTGCAGGAATACACTATTTTTAAGCGAAAAAGATGTTCTAGGACTAGAGGGCATGGGATGAAGTTGGAGGGAGGACGATTCAGAGGAAATGTGAGGAAGAATTTCTTCACAGAACGGGTGGTGGACAAGTGGAACACCCTGCCAGAGGAAGTAGTGGGGGCTGAAACAATCACAGGATTTAAGAATGCATGGGATAGACATAAAGGAATTCTGGAGGTCAGGGGTAAGGGACAACAGACTTATAGGAAAACATAAACTGAACTTTCAAGCTCAAATGGGCAGACTGGGTGGGCCAGAAGCCCTTATCTGCTGACACTGTCTATGTATCTATGTATCTATGATTATACTACAATGGTTGTAACATAGATTTACTTAAACTGAGGTTTACTAGGCTGAACCACCTTCATACCTGCTGCAGAGTATCTGATATAACTTTGCTTTGTTTTCTGAGTTTGCAGAAGTTCTCATTTCACTTCTAGCAACTCAGGTACATATGTATAATATGTGTTACTCCTAAACCATTTGGTAAAATGAACTGCCTTACAGGCCAAATAATATAAATACATATCAGGTGTTTTCAGGCCTCCATTTTTCTTAGAGCAAACCAACCTATTACATGACATTCTAATCTTTTTATACTTCCAACTATACTTAGACAATTGGATATTAATCCCACCCAGCCAGTTTTTAGTGAAGGAGCAATGTACAGTAACATCCTAAACAGGTAAAATAGCTTGGGGGAAAATGTTAATTTTAACAGTATTTATTCTACCCCACATCCTTAGAAACAGCTTAGTCCATCTCGCCAAATCTTCATGGAGTTGTGTTTAAAAAAAGTATGTTTTTTGATACAGTTTTAATAATCTACACTATACGCTGTATCAGCTACATAATATGGTATGAAGGCAAATTATAAATGTCTTATGTTTTAGTCTGAGCAAGGTGCTCTTATTCATATGTTCTGGGATTGCCCTCTAATTAAAGATTTGTGGTAGAACATCAAAAGTTTTCTTGAATGACCTCCCACATATATCTGATAATATTAGTTTGGAATCCTGTATAACTGGACAGTTTGACAACTCGCAGCATTGGCCAAAAGAACAGAAATACTCTATTACCTTGATTGGTGTTTCAACTAAAAGTAGGGTTTTAGAAATTCTAAGAGAAGAAAAGCTAGAACTGCATATGAGAGATCAAGAACAACAATTTCATAAGCAATGGGACTCATTACACAGTTTCATCGCCAAACAAGAAACATGTAACAACTAAATAGTTACCAGTCATGATAGCATTTATGTGTGTGCATAAGCCCTTATACACAATAGTGTTTGCTTTGATATCCTTAATTTCTGAATGCATCTGAAGTACTTTTTTTGCTGTATCCAAAAGAAGGTGAACTAAAAGTATTATACCTCGCTAATATTGTTCACTTGGGAGCTTAAGCAACAGGTTGGTAGAAAAGAGGCCAGGAGTTATATTTTGTTTTAAACTGAAATATTTGAATAGTTTGTTAGTGAAATTAGTTCTATGTGTTAAAAATTATTACCTTGAATTTGAACTGATACTTGGGCTGTGATATTGTAGGTTTGGGGATAGATGTTTGGCAGGAAAATTAGAAGGTAACTTAAATGTGTTTGCCTGGTGTTTGGAGGAGGGACATTAGCTGCAATTAACTTGTCTTTAAACAGGAATTACTGTGGCTTTCATTGTTCACTTGGGAGCTTAAGCAACAGGTTGGTAGAAAAGAGGCCAGGAGTTATATTTTGTTTTAAACTGAAATATTTGAATAGTTTGTTAGTGAAATTAGTTCTATGTGTTAAAAATTATTACCTTGAATTTGAACTGATACTTGGGCTGTGATATTGTAGGTTTGGGGATAGATGTTTGGCAGGGAAAATTAGAAGGTAATTTAAATGTGTTTGCCTGGTGTTTGGAGGAGGGGACATTAGTTGCAATTAACTTGTCTTTAAACAGGAATTACTGTGGCTTTCATTGTTCACTTGGGAGCTTAAGCAACAGGTTGGTAGAAGAGAGGCCAGGAGTTATATTTTGTTTTAAACTGAAATATTTGAATAGTTTGTTAGTGAAATTAGTTCTATGTGTTAAAAATTATTACCTTGAATTTGAACTGATACTTGGGCTGTGATATTGTAGGTTTGGGGATAGATGTTTGGCAGGAAAATTAGAAGGTAATTTAAATGTGTTTGCCTGGTGTTTGGAGGAGGGACATTAGCTGCAATTAACTTGTCTTTAAACAGGAATTACTGTGGCTTTCATTGTTCACTTGGGAGCTTAAGCAACAGGTTGGTAGAAAAGAGGCCAGGAGTTATATTTGTTTTAAACTGAAATATTTGAATAGTTTGTTAGTGAAATTAGTTCTATGTGTTAAAAATTATTACCTTGAATTTGAACTGATACTTGGGCTGTGATATTGTAGGTTTGGGGATAGATGTTTGGCAGGAAAATTAGAAGGTAATTTAAATGTGTTTGCCTGGTGTTTGGAGGAGGGACATTAGCTGCAATTAACTTGTCTTTAAACAGGAATTACTGTGGCTTTCATTGTTCACTTGGGAGCTTAAGCAACAGGTTGGTAGAAAAGAGGCCAGGAGTTATATTTTGTTTTAAACTGAAATATTTGAATAGTTTGTTAGTGAAATTAGTTCTATGTGTTAAAAATTATTACCTTGAATTTGAACTGATACTTGGACTGTGATATTGTAGGTTTGGGGATAGATGTTTGGCAGGGAAATTAGAAGGTAATTTAAATGTGTTTGCCTGGTGTTTGGAGGAGGGGACATTAGCTGCAATTAACTTGTCTTTACACAGGAATTACTGTGGCTTTCATTGTTCACTTGGGAGCTTAAGCAACAGGTTGGTAGAAAAGAGGCCAGGAGTTATATTTTGTTTTAAACTGAAATATTTGAATAGTTTGTTAGTGAAATTAGTTCTATGTGTTAAAAATTATTACCTTGAATTTGAACTGATACTTGGGCTGTGATATTGTAGGTTTGGGGATAGATGTTTGGCAGGGAAAATTAGAAGGTAATTTAAATGTGTTTGCCTGGTGTTTGGAGGAGGGGACATTAGCTGCAATTAACTTGTCTTTAAACAGGAATTACTGTGGCTTTCATTGTTCACTTGGGAGCTTAAGCAAAAGGTTGGTAGAAAAGAGGCCAGGAGTTATATTTTGTTTTAAACTGAAATATTTGAATAGTTTGTTAGTGAAATTAGTTCTATGTGTTAAAAATTATTACCTTGAATTTGAACTGATACTTGGGCTGTGATATTGTAGGTTTGGGGATAGATGTTTGGCAGGAAAATTAGAAGGTAATTTAAATGTGTTTGCCTGGTGTTTGGTAGAGCCTCCCACCCACCCTGTTTTGTAGGCTTACTTAAATACTGAAAAGCCACTGGGGGTTGGGATTGAAGGGCTGAGTATTTCTGTTTGGGACTGAAATTTTGAAGCAACAGGAGTTGGTGGGCCTGTGACATCATACGGTACCTGAGTCTGCTTACACACACTGTTAGTGGGACTGAACACATACTGGACTGTATGTGTTTGTGAGACTTGGGAACTTTGTTGGTGGGGTTGAAATTGGGTTTGTAAAACTACAGTCAGTATAGAGAGAACTGTACTCCAGGGAAAGGGACTGAGAAAAGGGATGTGCTATTATAAACAGAGGGGATAATCTGGGTGGCCATATTCCACCATGGCAGGCATCTTCGGAAGGGTTGTAGGCTGCACAGGCTGTGGGATGGCAATAATTCTAAATTGGGCCTGGAGAGGAGGCTGCCCACTCTGTAGACAGCTATCTTGTATTAGGAGTGAGGTATATTGGTTAAGGAGTAAGCTGTGGGAGCTGGGGGGGGTGTCCAAGGATAAGGGGTATGGATATGGGCAGCAGAAGGGTGGGGCTGAGGGGAGGCTGGGGCAACGCTCTGAAATTACAGGACATTATGCTACAGCAAGCAGAAGGGGGATATTAGGGACAGAGGACCCTTAGATAGGGAAGTTGATGCTAAGGGGAAAGCGTACAGGGTGAAAATTCTGAATTCAAGGAGACTGGAGGGGGAAAAGTCAGGAGGGGCTGTTGTGCGGAAGCCTAAAACAGCAGACTGTGGGAAGGGAGCTCCTAAGGTGAACAGTGCAAGAGAGGAAGAAGAGGGTCAGTTTAGAGATGCAGTCAGGGGAAACTCGGGTTACTTGATGGAGGCTGACATAGTGTCACAATAAATTTGAGATACTAAGCATCCTAGAGGGGGAGGAAGGGGTTGGTGGAAATGAGGAAACTTATACAGAGGCCGGGGGGAGGGAGTCAGATACCCATAGGGCATCACAGAACAGCTATGGAAAGGATAGACATAGTCCCAGAGGGAGAAGGGGAAACATATATGTTAAGCAAATGGGGGAGATGCAACATATTCCAGACATGAGGAGGAGAGCATGATTGGAGAGAACTGGGAGACAAGGAGGTGGAGAGAGCCCCTTCAGCAGGAAGGTCAGTACCAAGGATGGGGCCCTAGCTAAAGGGACCCACAGAGAGCCTCTGGAGACAGGGGTACTATTACAAGGGGGATGAGGGTGCGGGGAAGGGAAACCATCAGGGCCAGGATAAATGGTTCAGATAAGAGAGGGTTAAAGGGACACCTATTCAGAGGGTTTGAGTTAAGTGGGCAAAATAGCAAGGGAGACAGAAAGGGAGGGTGACAAGGGGTCTCTAATAAGGCAGGAAGACTCCCATGAAATTGTGATCATGAATAAAGTGGGAGGGGGCTGAGAGGGCATAGTGGAGGTAACCATAAGGATGATGGCGGTGTTAAGGTTCTGTTACTGGGAGACTCGATGATTAAGGGTATCCATTGGGAGGACAGGGGATGGATGCCATAGCCAGGTGAAGGTAGTGAGTATCTCTGGGCTGACAGTGCACAGAGCAAAGTTCATGGTGTATGAAATGGTTAGGGATTGTGGAGGAACCGGATTTCCTGGTGCATTTGGGAACTAATGATCTAGAGGAAATAGCATTATGGAAATCCAAGCAAGGTTCCAAGAACTTGCCAGAGTCTGTCGGGATAATGGATGCAACATTTCCTTTTGGAGATATTGCCAGTACCAAAGGCCTCAGTGGAGAAAAAAATGAAGCTCACAGAGGTTAATGAATGGCTCAGGAAGTGGGGTGAAGAGAATGGGTTGGGGTGTTAGGGAACTGGAATGGAGTTTGGGAGGATAAGGGACTATATGCCAAGGACAGGTTTCATCTTGCCCCATTGGGAAGGAAGTCCTTAAACAGGGGATGGCTGACTACATACAAGAAAGGTGGGGTTTAAACTTGTAAGGGGAGGGATAAGGAGGGGCTGACCAGAAGCCCTCCCTCAGATGAGGGTAGCCTTCAAGCCCAAGGGGAGAAACAGACTGGAGGTGGAGGTTTCAGGAGGAGCAGGGAGGATGGAAGTATAAGGAATCTGGGTGGGGTTCGACAAAAGGATCAGGGATAAGGGGTGGGGTTAGTGTTAGTAAATGCCAGGAGCTTGGGAAACAAGTTGCCAGAGTTCCAGGCCATGCTGTTCGAGGGGGGGTGGATGTGGCGGCAGTCACGGAGACGTGGGCCAACAAAAACCATGACTGGGACCTAAATGTACGGGGGTACACTATGCTTAGGAAGAATAGAAAGGAGGGCAGAGGGGGTGGAGTGGCTATGTTCATTAGAGATGACATAGAAATTGCTATGGTAGAAGAGGCAGAGGAAACGTGGAGGCCTTATGGGTCTCACGATCCCCAGCAGGAGATAAGGTCAAGCTGGGTGTAGCATATAGGCCCCAGGATGAGTGATGTTCTAGAGGATGGTTTGCTGGACAACATCATTGCCCAGTGTGGTCCAAAAGGGGAAGGAGTGGTGCTGATGGGGACCTTATGCCAGGTACTAACTGGGAACCATGTCCTCTAAGGTGGCCAAGGAGCAGAGGCTGCTGGATGGCTTCCAGGATGTGTTCTTAACACAGCATGTGATGGAGCCCACAAGGGAGGGCATGTCCTGGATGTGGTTCTGGCAGATGGGGATCTGGTAAGGGACATGGTTGTACAGGACCCCTGACTGGGAGTGACCACAATACTGTCTGGTTTCAAATAAGCATTGGGGAGTGGGGGTGAGATCTAGGACACTGGCAGTGGACTTCAGGGGAGCAGACTTTATGGGCATGGGAAATATTCTCAAGGATCACTTGAAGGGATTACCTCAACAACAAGTGTGGAAAGGAGATGGGAGGTCATAAAGCAGGGGACTTCATGAGGCAGTCAGGATCTGCGCTAAGTTGAAGCGTAAGGGAGCAAGGTCACATAAACCATGCTGGTGGTCCAGTGAGGTCCAGGTAGCAGTCAGAGAAAAGAAGGCTTACAAAAATATAAAACAACAAGAGGGGATAGGGATAAGGAAATGTACCAGCTTGCATCTAGAAAAGTCACCCGTATGGTGAGGGGAGCAAAGTCCAGTAAAGAGCAGCGGCTGGCACAGGGGATACATGGAGGGGAAAAGGGGTTCTTCCGGTACATTGGGGAGCAGAGAAAAACTAAGGGCCATCTCAGCAGATTGAGATCAGAAGGAGGGTGGGTGGAAGAGGCGAGGGACCAGGCAGAGGTATTTAACGAGTACTTTGCCTCTGTGTTCACTAGGAAGGGGGATGGGATATCTACAAAGCAAGGCACAAAGGGGATAAGCGGCAGGAGTGGGATCAGGGGAGCAGAAATGGAGCAAAAGGGAGGAAAGGTACCCCAGGGTGTCGCATCTGGATAAGGATAAAAGACCAGTAAGGTGGAGGGGACGGATGATGCCATCCCACCAAAAGTGTGGTTTGCCCTCAAGGCCCTAAAGAAAGACAAATCTCCTGGGCGGATGGCATTCATCCGAGAGTACTATGGGAATTGGCGGACATACTGGCTGCACCTGGCGGAGCTTTTCAACAGGTCACTTGAGACAGGGAGGGTACCTAGGGATTGGCGAGAGGCACATGTGGTACCAATCCATAAAGGGGTCGAAGGAAGTACGAAACTATAGACCCATCAGTTTAACCTCGGTGGTGGGAAAATTAATGAGAGTATACTAAAGGACGATTGGGGGTTTACTTGGAGGAGGTGGGAGGTCTGGATAGTCGGCAGCATGGGTTTGTGCCAGGTAGATCATGTCAAACCAACCTTGAGAGTTCTATGAATGGGTAACATCAGAACTGGATAGGGGTAAGCCTGTGGATGTATTATTCTTGGACTTCAGCAAGGCGTTTGACTCTGTCCCCACAATGGTCTGGTGGAGAAACTGATGGGGTTAGGGTAGGCCCTTTGATGGTCAGATGGATTGAAAACTGGATAGCTGGACGCACTCAGAGAGTAGTGGTCTGTGGGGAGCTCTCGAACCCTACAGAGGTTGGTAGTGGGGTACCACAGGGCTCGGTCCTGGGTCCAATCCTGTTTAATGCATACATATCAGACATCAGGGATGGTATAGGGTGTGAAATGAGTCTCTTCGCGGATGACTCCAAGATGGGAGCAGTAGTTGAGGGAGAAGAGGGGAGGTTGGCCCTGCAAGGGACCTGGACACCCTGGAAGCTGGGCTCACACATGGAAATTAAATTTCAATATCACCAAGTGCAAGGTGTTGCATCTTGGTAGGGAAACCTAAACACAGGTACACCCTGGGAGGGAGGTGCTGGAAGCCTCAACAGGGAAAAAGACCTAGGGGTCATGGTGGATACATGTATGAATAACACTGAGCAGTGCAGGAGGCAGCTAGCAAGGCAAACAGGATGTTGGGATGCATCCATAGGGGATCACCTCTAGGAGCAAGGAAGTGATTCTGCCACTGTACAATGGACTGGTTAGACCACACCTTGAGTACTGTGTACAGTACTGGAGACCACACTTGAAGAGGGACATACAGCTCCTGGAGAGGTACAGAGGAGGGCAACAAAGATGATACGAGGGCTGAGATTTGACTTACGAGGACAGACTTGAGGAGCTCTGCCTGTTTTCATTGGAGGAGAGGAGAGACAGGGGGACATGATTGAGGTCTTCAAGTACCTCAAGGGAATAAATAGGGTAAACATGGAGGATCTTTAGACTAAAGCAGGAGACATCACCAGAGGGCATAGTTTGAAGTTGGAAGGTGGAAGGGTGAGGGGAAAGAGGAGGAGGTTTTTCACTGAGAGGGTGGTGGACCCTTGGAATGCTCTGCCTGGTGAGCTGGTTCAGAGATCCACAGTGGAGAGCTTTAAGAAAGGGTGGGACAGACACAGAAAGTGGATGTATCAGATGATGGCCTGTCCCGGGGGGGTGGGGATGGATGATAGGGGTTTCTGGAGCACAAGGGATGGGAGGGTCTCGGCACCCAACTAAGGATCTAGGTTCGAGCAGACTTGATAGACCATAAGGCCTAATCTGCTGGCAAATAGTATGTTAGTATGTTAGTATGTAATATCTTGTTTACTTCTCTTTCTCAATTGAAACAAAGTAGTCAAGATACTGTAGGTGTCTACATCTTCCTGCCCATCTTTGTTCCTTGTTCCTAATTTTCTTTCATCTCCTTTCTCTGGCTATCATTATTAATGAAAGAAAACAAATGAGCACTTGGGGGGAAATGATTTGTTAAGATACTTAAATTCTCTTTTAAAAAAAAGGAAAAGTAAGGGTTAATATAGTTTATATTTTAACATACAAATAGTTTGAAATGTTGTTCTTCAGTTTAGAGTTGATTTCCATTTTAACTATTTTTTTCTTACAAGATTATATTTTTCATGTTTATTTACAAAATAATATTTGTTCATTGCAATGTGACTTTTTTGTTTTACTATTTTTGAATATTTGCTGCAAACGTCTGTGTATTGTTAATTTATAAATTTAATAAAATCTAATTGACAAAAAAGCCCTCCTGATCACTAGCTATGGATACATCAGGTATCCATTTCCAGGCATTTAGTAACATAGTCATTTAAGAAGGGTATTTAGGTCCATCATGTCTGCTCCCCTGCTTTAGCAGCAGGGATGAAAAAGTATGCTATGCAGACATGTACACTGTAAGCCTTTTATAATGAATGCATCCATGCTCCCAACATCTGTCTGTTATACCCATTATCTGAGTGATAGGGGTTTCATATCCATGCTATTACCCATGGTATTCAAATTCCCTTGGTAAGTGAAAATGTGTCCAGTCTTATAGTACTGTTATAGTAATTGCTGACAGAGAGGAGATTATACAACCAGCTTAAAGAGCACCTTTCATGATGGTCCAAAAAGTTACAGCTTGTAGTCATTATATGCAGTACTAGACCTGAAATGGTGTGTGCATTTGTTATTTTTGGCCAAGGTTTACCCTGCCTTCTATAATTTGGATTTGTTTTGGAGCCTTGCTGCACTTGTCTTTGCTGTTCAGCTGCTGGGCTACTGGCTTCTGATTACATCACTATAGGGCAGATGAAGTGACTCACACTGTGCAGTTGTAACATTGTTGCAAGGGAAAACTACCAGTACGTAGTGTACATACTGGCCCAGATATTCAAACTGCGCCCAAAATGTGCGCAACAGCAGGAGCAAGCAAAAATCAATTGCGCATATGCTCAACAGATGCGATATTCAAACATGGAGCAGAAGAAATTGCGCAAGCAGCCAACGTCTGAATATCGCACAAACTGTGCCATAGCACAACCAGGAAGGGGAAGCTGAGCAGAAAGGTTGCGCCATAGCGCAACGAGGGCAGCCCAGCTGAGCAGTCCAGAGGTGTCATAGCGCAAGCAGAGCCCCCCCCCCCCAGCAGAGCAATGGAACTGCACAACCAGAGAGGCAGGCTGGGGCCCACTGCCAGCCATGCCACACATGGGCACAGGAACACACTGCAGAACCAACAAGACACCTGCACACCCCAAGCACAGCATCACTGGGGGTGGGACGGATGATGCACTGGCCCATGGGGACAAGCCAACAAAGCACAGCAGGGCCATGACGCCCCAGCACAACCACTGGCAGGCTGAGACTGCCACACACAGGGGGTTGACAACCATAGTGCACATCAGCCCCCGGTACGCACAGCACACCCTGCACCATGACCCCAAGACACCACCCATGTGCAGTGACTGGCACTGCAGGAAACACATGCATCCCCCTGCACACGTCAACCCTGTGTAGCAGAGAAGCGACAAGCCAGACCCACCTCAGCACCCAGCAGTGGTGGCAGCAGATGGCAAGACCAACAGAAAGTCACTGCCACGCTGGAGACACCTCCCCATGCACACACACGCATGCACACACACACACACACACACACACACACACACACACACACACACACACACACACCCAGGACCATACCACCCCAGATGGCATGCACACCACTGCAACTGAGCAACCATAGCCAGCTGCAAATCAGAGACCAACACAGTATTCATATCAAAATATAAATGTATTATAAAACTGTAAATTACAAAACCAACAACAACATAACTATTTACAAAAGGGGGGGTAGGGGTACAAGGTAGGGGTGGGCAAGGGGTAGGGATGAACAACTTGGAGAGGGAAGGCAGGGTGGGAGGAATGGGTGAAGTGGGAAGGGGAATCTGGCCTAAGGCCTAGCAGGCTGGTCCTCTTCCGCTTGGTGCCACCGTGTCTGGCCGTGCCTCCTCCGGAGGCCATGGCGCTGGATGCTGGTGAGGATGGTCCTGTTGTCCAGGACACCTGGGTGAGCTGCTGCAGTGCCCGCTCTATCCTCTGGAGCACACTGAGGCCTAGGCAAATGGGAACACAGTCAATGGCTGTGACTAACCACAACCCTGAACACCACCCAACCTGCAAGCCATATAGCCCAATGTCCCGCACCTGTGATGGTATGCACCCACCCACAGTGCACATGGCCATCCCAACCAGGCAGCACCAGCTATGTGCACCACTGCACACACACACTGCCCATGTCCATCACAGCACAAACAAGGCTGTCAAGTGACGTGGCAATGTGGTGCGATGCCAGTTACACAGCCATGTGCCCAGTGCATGCATGGACCACCAGTGACGTACACACAGATGTGCAGTGACACTGGACAGTGAAGAATGTTGCCTGTGTCGTGCATGGTTGTGTTGTGCATGGCTGGTGGTCATGCCCACCCTTCCAGCATGCAATAGCATCCATGATGTAATGATACTCACACTCCACAAGCTGTGTCTGCTGCTGCTGCTGTCACCCACCGCTGCACCACCGACTGGCACCGGGCCCTGCCACGCCCTCCTCCACCCATGCCTGCATCCTCTCAGCCCGGCCTGTGGGAGACAAATGTTGAGAAAAACATCAGTGTGACTCCACAGCAGACTGCCCCCTGCCCCAGTGAGAGTGCCTGCCCACACAGCCAGACCCATGCATCTCACACCTGCACACACTGACACAGCCAACCATGTCAGAGCCATCACCCATGCACAGCCACCAAAACACACTCACACCCCTACAGAGAATACAGGTGCATAGATGGTACACCCACCTGGCCTAGGCACCACGCCCCTCCTGGCACGTGACTGTAGCCGCTCATGCAGGTCAGGCTCCCTCCTGTGGAGGTCACTGTACCTGTGCCGGCACTGCTCAGCAGACGGCGCCGCCCAGTGACCCCACCAGGTCATTGGCCACTTGCAGCCAGACCTGTGTCCTAGCCATGGTGAGGTCTCCTCACCATACAGTGCCCATAGTGGGGCTCTACCAAAACCACCAGGTTGGCCACCTCCATGGGGCTCCATTGCACTGCCCTCCTGCGTGCCATGCTTCCAAGTTTATAGCAGGCAATATGGCCCGCTCTTGTGTTGCCAAATGTTGCGCAATAGACCACCATAGGTTCAATCGCGCTGTTCGTACAGCGTCGTTGTCCACATAGCGCTGTCACCAGACAGCGCCAATGAAGACCGATACACATGGCAGCGAACAGCGCCAAGGGGCAAAGGTCGGACACCAGGTCAGGGGTCTATGACGCAAGGCCACGCACAGCGCCATCTGACGTCTACGCATCCTGCGTGACCGACCACCTGCGTGACAGTGCCACAGTGGACTATTGCACAGTAGTGCCACAGCGCCATATAGTGCCCAGTGCTGTAGCGCCACTGGCACAATGGTGGCCATGCCCTGAATTGCCGATCGCGCACAGCAAGTCATCAGCGCGGCAGACGCCTGCGTAAGCTACCTGGGCATGCGCAATGCAGTGTACCGCACAGTCACAGATCTGCGCTATTGGCTCAGCCGGCTCAACCGTCTTGCGAAAAGCGCAATGGCATGATATTCAGCCGACACATGCAAATCATCTGATCAGCCATTCAAAGGCGCAGTGGCGCGATTTGCATCTCATTACAGTTGTTCCTCTCCTAATTTGCATGCATTGCACTATAAAAGTGCGACAGTGGGCTGCGCTGGACAGATTCAGTTACTGCAGGTGAGAGGTGAGTTGCATGCTGTGGGATGTTCTGGACAATGGGCATGGGATAATGCTGTAGACTGCACAGTGACAGGTGTCCACTTCCACCCATACAGATCGCCATGACCGAGCAGAGACAAGGTGAGGGTGAGGATGGTGGGCGAAGGAGGAGGCCCAACTTCACCACGGCAGAGACTGAGGCCCTCTTCCAGGCCTACCTGGATAAGGCACTACTGCGTGGAAGCAGGGCACCCCTCAGGTCTGTGCGGCTGCATGGGAGGGGTAGCCGGGCAGTGAACCTGCAGGAAGCCACCAGCTCCGTGCAGGAATGCAGAAAGAAGATTGGGACAGACCGCAGGAGGGTGAAGGAGAAGGTGGCAGCCCTCAGGCGGCACGTGCTGGCACTGGCAGGGGCCAGCCAGCGGTGGTGGAGCTGACCCTGGCTGAGGACCGACTGGCTGCAACTATGCAGTGCAGTGCTATTGAGGGCGTACCAGGAGGTGGATTCCAGACAGGTGGAAACCCATCACTGCACGGTATGACATGGTGGTGGTGTTGGGGGGGGAGGAAGGTTGTTCACATGCACTCACATGTCCTCTCTTTCTGTTGCAGATCCTGTTTGTCTTCAGGAGACGGTGAGTGGTGGGACCAGGCAGTGAGGATGACCTGCTGGACATGGAGGAGGTCCATCCACCTCTGTCACCAGCCAGCATGCACTGCACCAGCATGCACGCTGTGCTGCCAACTCTGGTGTCGGTGATTTGGGTGTGGGGGGTGCACAGCCTGTGTCTCAGCAGTCTGGCATGCAAGCATGCCAGCATGCTGTGACTGTGGCTGTAGCACGTACCTGCACCATTGATGTTGCAAGGACTGCAATGGGCAGTGACATGTGTGTGTCCCATGACGGACACACAGCAGGCCAGCACATACCCCTGGGCCTTGCTGGTTCCAACTTATGTGCCAGCATGTCGGCACAGTCCCAGGCTGTGCCTGTCAGCACCAGTGGGGCAGCACCGGTGGCTGTGCAGGTGTCTGGCAGTTTTGCGGCCACAGCGGTGGAACGAGTGGACCCTGGGGCACAGCGGTTGGAGGGGCAGCAGCAGCAGTCACCCACCAGGTCTGGGGGTACAGTGTCCAGTGGTGGCACATGCCCGCGCCCTTTGATATGCCATTCCTGGTCCTGGTGAACAGCGCCCACCCTCAAGGGGTGTTGTGCATCAGGACCTTCAACACCCTGGGGGACAGGATGCCGTTGTGGCAGAGTACCCATTGGATGAGCACACCCGCCTGCTGCGGGAATCAGTACAGCAGCAGAGGCGGGTTGCAATGTCCGTGGAGGCACTGTCTGTGGCTGTGGAGTGGCACAGCAGGGAGTGTGCTCTGGACCATGCAGAGATGGTCCACATGCGGATGGATGTGACCGCCGCCATTGACAGGCTGACCCAGGCAGTGGTCTCTGTCGTGGACTCATTGGGCACACAGTCAGGTGACCCTGTACCACACACCCCACACAGTTCACGCTCCACTCCCCGTTCCCGGCGTCGTGCGACACCAAGCCTGTCGATGCCGGGTTCTGCTGTGGGCATCCCGAGTACCCCTGGTGCAGGTATGTTCGGCATGCTGCAGACCCCTGTGCGGGCAAGGTCGCGTTCGTGCAGTGGGACCCCTGGTGGTCCAACAGTGCCACCCCATGTGGCCCCTGCTCAGCCTGCCAGTGCTGTTGGGTCATGGCAGGGCCGCCCACGCATCCGCGGTGGCCATGGGACAGTGCTACATGACTGACCTGTCTCCCAGTGCGGGCCCTGTCTGGTGCTGCCCTGTGTGCAATGTGTGTCATGGTGGGCAGTGCACTGCTGGGTGCTCTGCTCAACACGCCAACACACGGACCACCTGCACACCCTCCCAACTGCTGTCCACAGGTGCGTGTGCATGATGATGCCTGCATTGTACTGTACACCAAGGTGCAAGGGTGCCCAGCATCTGACACACGTGCTTGGACAGTACAGGTGGTGGGGGTGGTCGGTGGTGCTGTGTGTTGCAATGTCAGTTCTGCTGTGCTGTGCATCTGCCCATGCGCTCTGTGCCTGGTGTGTGTGTCCATATGAGTGTTCACCCTCCCTGATGGTGTGTTTGTATGCCTGGACCCTTCCACTCCCTGGCCGTCATGCACCCTGGTGTGTTACCCTGTGTGCCTGTGGTTTGCGCCTGGACAGTGTTGGTTGCACATGGCTCCTTGACTTACCTGTGTTGTGCATAGTGCTCCTCTGTGATGGTGTCCCGGTGCAGCTGGGCCTGCGGATCAGTCGGGGTCCCTGCTGTCCGAGGGCTGCTCATCACCATCAACACCGGCGCCACTGGCGCCCCATCGCTGTCCCCTCTTCAACCTGTACGGCTATCCCACAGTCCTTGGCCATGTTGTGCAGGATGCAACAGGCCAGGAATATCCCACAGGCCTTTGGGGGCTGTACTGTAGGGCACCACCGGAGGTGTCTAGGCATTGGAAGCGTGCCTTGAGCATCCCAAACACCAGCTCTATGATGTTGCGTGTGGCGGCATGTGCCTCATTATAGCGTTGCTGCGATGGGGTCATAGGCGCCGTATGGTGTGAGCAGCCAGGGACGGAGTGGGTACCCGCTGTCACCTGTGTGGAGATAGTGGAGATCAGGGTCATGTTCAGGTCCATTTTGCCCATATCCCTGTGTGCCACTACCATGGCACCTGTGGCATTCCCACCCTTGCCCCAAGTTTGCATTCCATACATGTGTACTCACCCACTAGATGTCCTATGGGGATGTCCCCACTCTCAAATTGATGGCACAGTGCAGACTGATGCCATATGAAGGCATCATGTGCTCCACCAGGGTGTGTGGCACAGACATTGATTATTCGCCCAGTGGCATCACACACCACCTGGCAGTTGACACTGGAGTAGCCCTTTCGTTCCTATATGCTGCCCCATCGGGGCCAGGTGGCGTGCGAATGGCCACATGGGTGCAGTCTATGGCCCCTAGCACGCCAGGCATACGTGCTACCCTGTGGAACTCCTGCATGTTTGCTGTACGCTCTGCTGTGGTGCTGGGGAAATGGATGTGCTCCGCAGCATGTGGCAGCAGTGCGCTGAGGAATTGGGTGAGGATGCGTGATGTGGCCGACTGTGTGATGCCTGTGGTGTCCCCTGTCAGCCTCTGGAAGGTGCCCGTGGCGAGCAGACACATGCAGGCTGTCACCTTGGTCTCTACTGACAGAGCGTGACTCTGTTGTGAGGGTGCCTGCATCACATCACTGCACAGCTCACAGAGCTGCCTCAGTATTGCCCTGTTCAGGTGGTACCGGCCCACGATCTCTACATCTGTATACAGCTCATAGCTGATGCGGGCACGGTACTGCCTGTTGGGTGTACCGCCGACGGGCCCTTCCACAGCCTCGTCCCCCTGCAGCTTGCATTCTCACCCCCCTCATTACAGCTTCCATGTGGAAGCTGGCACTGTCCATCTCCCTGGCTTCTGCCCCCCGGCTGGTGTTGCTGTGTTACCCCCGCTGTCCTGACTGCTATTTTCACTGCACGGGCACCCCGCTAGCCTCTGCAGCCTATGGCCCACAATGCTTGCCTTGCCTGCCCTAGCCTGTCACTGTCTGTCTGTCTCTCTCTCTACCCCACTTGGCATCCTTGGAGCGTTCTTCCGGCGCTTCCTTGAGCCTTTTTATTTTGGCTCATTTCCGCTAGTGCGCAATTTCCGGCAGTTCCGCTCTTGTGCAATGCGCAAGTCTTTGAATTTCGCATTGCGCTCTTTATGCATGGATCCACCTCCGTCGGTTGCGCATGCCTTCCTTTGCATTGCGCTGTTGGTCAGCATGTTTTCGGTGGCGCAACTGCCTCCTGCTGAATATTGCAGAATGGCGCACTTTTGGTCTTGCACAGGCGCAACCCTATTGCGCATGGCGCAACCCTTTTGAATATCCCACCCACTGTGTTCCCCCTTCTCCAAAACACCCTGTTAGCAAAGTATTATGCCAAAATCCAAATGCCTTGTCAGCTTGTTTTTTTTCTGTTTTGTTAAATTGACTCTGCCCTATAGTGATGTCATCAGTACAACCCTGGGCCCACAGCAACACCAGGCTTGCTATAGAAGCTCTGGTACGCCCCACAGTTTTTAGCAGCTCAGAATGCAAAAACTAACTGCAGTGGACAGTAATGAAATACAGTTCCAGAATCAATGCAAGAAGGCGTAATTTATGCATGAAAGTCAAAAGGACCATGAAAGGTGCTCTTAAGCCTAGAGAGTTGCATGTGTGTGTCTATATATATATATATATATATATATATATATATATATAGAGAGAGAGAGAGAGAGAGAGAGAGAGAGAGAGAGAGAGAGAGAGAGAGAGAGAGAGAGAGAGAGAGAGAGATGCTAGCAATAACACACAACAGGATGTGCATTACACTAAATTGCTGCATGCCACAAATGCATTGCGAGGCACAAGGTCACAGGCTGAGTGCATACAGACACCTGGGAAGTGAGGCTGTCTAGCATAATGCACACACTGGAGTGTGTTATTGCACTTATGCAATGGGTATTAGTAGCTGAAGTATAAAAAAAGTAAAAAAAAAAAAGGTAAGTTATTCTTGAAAAAACTGAAGATTTTTATTATGTATTCTCACACTTAGGGAAGGGAAAGAAAAAATAGTTCCTATATTTTTGTACTATTTTGGTTGATGATTTCATTAGTTCTAGCTCAATTAGTCCAGTTTGTAATTAGGCGAATTAGTGCATAACTGGATAGTTCCAAACAGTGGGAAAGTTATGTAAACTATAACTCTTTTTTATAACATGAACTTCAACTTGAAAGGCTTACTGCAAATGATGATCTCATGTTGAATGTTCTTTATTTAGGAATTAGGTCAATATAGTGAGTACGATATAGAGCGGTAGAAAATTGTGCGTACCAAATAGCGTGTTCTAAAACTGTGAACTGACAAAATAGCTGCAACACAATATAGCTATAAGGAAGTATACAAGGAGAAGGAAGCACAGTAACATGTCAGACAACACAAGGACTACACAACAAATATACTGTACAGAACACAAGTACTATTTATTGCAAATTGAATTCTGCACAACAAACAAAGCAGGAATAACCAGAGAACTAACATTTAGAGGCTCCAAAGGAGAGTTGCAAAGCAGATCTCTGAGTTGTCTGAATAATACATTTTAGTAATGGTATAGATGGAAGCTTGCCACCCACAGAGCAGGAGACACCAGCAGCAGACCCAGCCACAATCTGATGCATTGTCTCACTCGTCCAGCAGGTCTCTCTTTCACAGTGGCTAACATCTCCTTCACAGATACACTTCCATCATCAGGTATATGACATTGCTCCCCAACAGTCTTTACCACAACCTCCCCACGTGTATGCAGCCTGGCACAATACTTCAACTTGTCATAATCCAAGTACTTCCAGAATGATTTCTCCTCATGGACCCACTCTCTTCTAAACAAATCACCTTCCTATAACAACAGCAGGCCACCCTTCTGACTTTTCTTGAAACTGAGCAACAGTAAAAATTAAAAAAGCTGAGAAATGGTCCCCGCATAACACAACCACACATTAACCTACAAAACCTACACGAGCACCAACTTATATACAAATCTCATAACCATTAGCACCACAGGCAATAGCACAAACATCCCAATTACATCTGCAAAACACCTGAGCTGAAACACTCAAGAAAACTCCACGGAGCAAGAAAACACCCCACAGATCACATTCAGAACAACACAGCTGACACTGATAACACACATAGAAAACCAATAGACGGACTATGATTGCCCCGGAAAAACACACGGAGAACACTGAGAACTCAACCAGAGCAACACCTGACAACCAGATCATGAGTGGGAAACAGAGACAAAAACAAGAACCCACAAATTTTTTCAGCACAGTACAAACACTAAGTATAGCAAAACACAGTAATGTTATAGCCCACCGCACCCCCCAAAATTAATTATCACCTCCACGTCTGTGAAAACATGAAGAGCAAGAGAAACACATATAATGTGTACAAACCTTAATTCACACAGCAGACTGAACAGCAAGACCAGGAAGATCAGAGACACTGCACTATCGCACATCAGCATCTGCGCTAAACACACAACTGTGCTGTAATACACTAGAAGCTATAATGGTGCATGCTATTAATGAGACACGATTACGCCAATGCTACAGTGTTCATGCTATTTTGACTGGATATCCTTTATTCATTGTTGCAGTATGTTATGAATTCAACTGTGCCCTGGTTTATAACATTTGGGAGAAAGAAAAGATTGTTGCTTGCTGTCATCATTATTTGACATGCTGGATTGCCACTAAGAGTTGCAGAATTATTGGGTGTCATGAGCTGTAAAGCACAAGGCAGAGTTGAGCTATCAGATCTTGCTTGAAGCATTGTGTCACTTTTTTTTGTAGGATCTGGTTCCACTGAATGTGTAGGCATGGTAGTCTTTGCGGATGTGGGATTTGCAGATGACATTGCTCAGGTGTTCTGGACTGTATTGGGTGACCACCGTGGATTGAGCTCCACTATTGACATTTGGTGAGAAAAGTGGACAAGTAATTTATCAAACTTAACTCTGCCTTGTGCTCTATTATGGCTAGGATTTGTCAGGATTCAAGACCAGCTTCGGATATGAGATGCACAGTCATGGATCATATGCAGTGGTTAATACAGACTTGGTATAGCTTGTCCTCCTGTGATATGTATAGTATCATTTCCTTGAAGTAATTTACTCCCAATGGGAGTGTGTGTACCAGTTATTCTCTTGTGGGAGCACAGCATTGAGTATTCTGTAAGGATGGAGGTAAAATGTTTCTGCTTCAGGTGCATTTGGCCAAGTATTTTTTGAAGGATGCCACTGTCACAAATCCACTCAGCAGGTCAGCCCTCTACTCCCAAAGTGCCAACCTCCGAGCGCAGTCTTGTGAACAGTTAACAGAAACAGGGTAACCCTCCTGTCTGTTTTGTGGGTTCGAATCAACCTTTGGTCTCAGTTCTGGAGGGATTCAAACTGTGAACCTCTTGCTAGTGTGTCCAATGCACAGGCTCAGATAATTCTGTCTTCAGGGGGCCAGATATCTTTGCCTATGGGCACCTAACCAGGTGTACAAAATGAACCCTTAAAAGCTCTAATAAAGACCTCAGATTACTCTTACCTTTTTCCAGTTTGGTATCACCATTCAAGCTAATGCACAGTGTCTGCTTTAACCATATATACTTCATTTGTTAAAGAAAAGAAATTCAAAGATAGACCAAGTAGGCTCTAAAAATTGCGTTTTACTAAAATAGATAAAAGTATGAAAAACATAAAATACAGAACTATGTATCACAAGAACCATACAATCTTTTAAAAGAACATGGTTTTAACAATGCAATTCCTACTACAGTACTTAGATTTGTCTCTCTCTCTGTCTCTAAATACCTGCTTAAAGTGCTCAAAGGTGTTTCCTTGTCAGAGTGTAGATAAAAGTGTCTCTGAAGGAAAAAAGAATACTCTTTAAAAAACTGTCTTTGCCAACCCCTTTGTGTGAGGTCACCTAGCTCCTCCTCTGTTTATTAAAAATCATACACCCAGGAGGTTTTATTATTTTAGAAGGAAAGTTAATTAAGGTTACATCAGCAGAAACTCCTTTCCCCATGTGACTTCCCCAATCAAGTCTGTAAATTTCCTTTCATATATGAGCAGTATCCCCACTCACACAGACATCAAAGCATTTATGAATTCGCACCAGTGTGCCAAACCTGGTTTCCTTCTCGAAATGTCATAAAATGGATACTGATTTCCCTCTTAGCAGTTAAAGCTATATTTAACTTAGAAAAACAGGAGATTCTTGATTAAGGCCTGTTCTAGTCTGTAATTAGCTTCTGGCCTTTCAGGCAACACCTTGTATCTAAAACGTGTGTGTGTGTGATCTCACATGCTGTCTCAGCATCTCTCATGAGAGGCAGTCCATAACACATTTTTATATTACAAAAAAATCATAGTGTGCTCAGAACTGGCTGTCCATGTGTCACAACCACAGGACAGCAAAGGTTATTAGGGCATGCAAACATGTATCCGTGTTTTGCAAAACGGTTTGGATCTGTGGTAGTTTTGTGATTTTTTTTGCCTCTGCATTGAATGAGACATTGACAAATTTGTTGCCTAATTCATCCCTTTTTACTGTGAACTAGTCTTTTTAGCTATCAGAGTCCCTCCCTCTCCTGGATAGGAGTAATTGTGTATATATATATATATATATATATATATATATATATATATATATATATATATATATATATATATATATATATATATATATATATATATATATATATATATATATATGTATATATATATGTATATATATATGTATATATATATATATATATATATATATATATGTATATGTATATATATATATATATATATATATATATATATATATATATATATATATATATATATATATATATATATATATATATATATATATATATATATATATATATATATATATATATATATATATATATATATATATATATATATATATATATATATATATATGTATATATATATATATATGTATATATATATATATATGTATGTATATATATATATATGTATATATATATATATATGTATGTATATATATATATATATGTATATGTATATATATATATATGTATATATATATATATGTATATATATGTATATATATGTATATATGTGTGTATATATATGTATATATGTATGTATATATATATATATATATATATATATATATGTATATATATATATATATATATAAATTTTAGTAGACCAGTCCCATGGCTGTGTTGAGAGAGAGGTCAGAGGAGGTTCATAGGATGTCCAAATCTGCAGCTGTGATTCTTGGGTGATGAGCGATCATGTCTTTCCCAACTTTCTGGTAAGCTTTAATTATTGAATTAAATATGTTATTTGCATTTTTTAAGGCAGAGCTGTTCACAATGCTGAAATTTCAGCCAATGCTTACACTGTTTAAATGCTTCTTTATTCCCACTCTCAGGGAAACATTACTTGATACTTTGTAATTGACTCCAGTGGCATTTCTTACTGGAGCATAAAATTCACATAGCATCGGTGAAAGATCACTTTCAGTAACAGTTTTGAGATCAATTTCTTTATTGGCCTGACAAAGCTAATCAGAAAATATCTTGGTGGCCCACAGGGTGATTTTTTTGTGTGTTATCTCATGTACATTGTCTTTAACATCATTTACTTGCTTAGAGCTTAAATAAAGATGTCTAGTCACAGTTTGTAAATGGTTTTCTTTTTCTATTTGTTTCTATGTAGAAAGTTGTGGAACATCATGTTTCTGTGTTACCATCTTGTTTATTTCAGAAACAAAGGGCCCGACTCTAGAAGGTTGACACAAGTCACCACCAGACATGACTTGCGCCAATCGCGACTGTGACATTGACTCTGCACCCTATTCTAGAAGGGGCAGGGTCTCTGCAGCTAAGTTCTGTGACTTGCTACATGTGGCCAGGTACACAGAACAGAGGGAGTACCTAGCGAGCATGTCGCAAGCCACAACCGTAGGTCGCAAGTGCACCCCTCCCAGCAAGCCACATTGACTGCCCCCATAAGTGCCCCACCTCCCCCAGAATGTACAAGCAGAGCCTCACAGGGCTGCCCAACCCCAGCCCCAAATTCCCTATTGCAGAGTGCCCTGCAAGTGTAATGCAGTTACCCCACCGTGCCCGACCTGAGTCACCACCACAAATGTGGCAAATACCCAGCCTGGTAGTCTGGTGGCCCCCCACCCAGTCATACCAGTCCACCCAGAACCCCCCACCCATCCCTAGCAGGCAACTGGCACAGCCCACCTCTCACCTCCATGGCCAGCCACCGACTGAGTTCAGTAGGAGTGCGTACAGAAAAGATGCACTCAGAAATTAATATCTGAGCATGTCTTTGCTCTACACGCTCCTACTGAACTCAGTTGGTGGCTGGCCATGGAGGTGAGAAGTGGACTGTGCTAGTCGCTGGCTAGGGACGGGTGTGGTGTGCTGGGTGGACTGGCATGACTTGGGTGGAGGCTCACTAGACCTGAGGGTGAGCCCATTGTGCGTAGTGACTCAAGGGTCAGGGGCGTACAGGTAGAGGTGACTGTGCTGCCCTGTGACAAATTTGCAATGGGGACTTGGGGGCTGGGGGTGGGCAGCCCTGTGGGGCTCTGCTTGTACATTTTGGGGCTGGGGTGTGGAGCCCCTACGGGCACCCACTAGGGTATGCTGGGCATGAGGGGGAGGGCTTCTGAGGACTGACTGCTGGGCAGCTGGTGGGTCTACAGGACCTCTAGGGGATGTCCGTAAGTTACACCAGCTAAATGCTGGTGTAACATATATTGCTGGTTCTCCTCCAGGGGTTCTTGTAGAATCCCAACCTTGGGGACTTTGATGCTGCCCTTCAGGAATGGGGTGCAACTGCTGCCATAAACCCCCAAGCTCCATGTTGCAGGGGGTTTATAGCACAACTGCTGGCATAACAGCTGAATTAGCCAAGTGGCCTGTGCCATGTCACAGGCCACATTGTAGAATCACGCATGTTGCAACCTACTGGTGTTAGTTGCTACATGCGCCATTCTACTTGGCGCAAACGCTGTTACACCTGGCATAATTGTACTAAAATTAGGGCCAAAGTCTTCTGTGAGGTAGAAGCTGAAACTGAGCTGAGGTAAAGAAGATGTTTTAGGCTACTTGTTTACTGCTGTGGCTAGCAGGAATTTAAGATGGTGCATACAGACACCTGGGATGGTGCCCTTACAGTTTCTGTTTAGTATTTAAATGTGATGTGGAGGAATATGATGATATCTTCATGTTTTAGGTATGATGTAATGGTGTAACGTAAATGCTTCACTTCAATATTTTATTCTAACAAAGATTTTGTGGAAAATATCCAAACAAGTGCAGACCCCAGCAATGTGGAGGGTGCACTGCCTCCATGTTGGTGGGGTCTGAACTTGTTTGAATATTTGCACTGAAATCTTTGATACAACAAAACAATGATGTGTAGCATTTATCTTGGACTTAGGTGAGTGCCCAGCTTTTCCTTCATAGTTCTCGTTTCCGCACTTTTGCTGTGAGCACCTGCGAGTGCAACTAGCCCTTTTCTACAATGTAGTGGTGTAACTTGTGCCAGTCTTGTGGTGAGCAACATTACATGTGATAGGTTTAAACCAATCAGAATGCTAGAGTTTTATAAACACATTGTGTATGTATATATTATAGTGGCGTGGCAGCACCACTATAGTTAGGATTGAACTGGGGTTTTTATGTTAAACTCAACATTTTTCACTTTCATATCTTTGCAACCGTTCAACAGATTTGGATGATATTTTGCATGTGTGGTCTCATGTGGCAGATCTCTGAATGTACCAAGATTAATTCTGGTCGGATGTGTGGTTTCTGAGATCTGGGTAATGGAAAAAGTGAATTTTTGTAGTTTTTTTCACATTGGTTTGAATAGGATTTTTCTTTGAATTTGACTGCAGCCCAAACTGTTTGGAATTTTGGTCAGAAATTTTGGTAGTACCCATGTAGAGCACTTATTATTGAGCGCTGCACTTTTTGATCGACTCAATAATAGTGCTCTACAAGAGCGTGAGTGGTGCAACACCTCATTATATTCTGTATAGCGAGTAGAGCAAGGAGCTGTACTCACTATACAGGATATAGCATCCTTTGTGGCCGATTCTCTCCTAGCTGCTTGCATAGTGTAATGGTGTACACCACTGCTTGTGATGCAAGCAGACCCAGGTTCGGGTCTGTCTACAGCCAGGAATTTTTTTTCCACAATCCGGTAAATTGCCACATGGTCTGCTCCCCCCTCGGAGTTGGTTATTTAAGTTTGGGGGGGTGTGGGGGACATAAAAAAAAGATTCCAGTGTGATATAGTTAAGTATTGGACTGACTGCCGCTATTTGCAATGGTTGGTACAATATCTGTCGCCCTTTTGACTATGGGCTCAAGTTTGCTCGCTCTATGTGTTAGGTGATCTTTAAGACACGCCTTTATCACATAAAACCAAAATTTTCAGGGTAGAAAGGGTCTGACTCACAGATGTGCCTTTTGCTAGTTTAGTGAAAAAATATAAATCCATTTCAAAGTTATTCTGATTTAAAATGTTCATAAACTGGTTCTGCGCATGCTCAGTAAACACCTCAAAATAGCTGTATGAAATGAAAAAATAATTATTTTGTTGTATTGACATCATCCTTTTTCATTTGAGGAAAATCCTTTTTCATTTGTCCTTTGTCCACAGTCCTTTGTAGTGCAGATTTGGTCAGTGACGCTCAGAAAAAGGCTTGCTACTGCCTTTATTAATTGCTGCACCCTCCTCTGTCTCTCTCCAGCCTGCTTCCTTCAGCCCACAGCAACCAGCTGAGCGCTGAGCGCTCAGCCAGTTCGCGGGGCGGTCATGCACCTAGCTGAACTTGGGAACCACAAGGCCAGGAGGAACAGCGAGGGAGCAGTCGGGAAAGGTGCAGCCAATCAGTAAGCGAGCGCTCCACCAGGCACAGCAGCCGATTGGCTCTCCTGCCCCATTGACTTACACTGGCTCAGTTTGCATTGCTGAAATCTGTGTGGGACTTGAAAATTTGTTTTTCTTTTTGTCTTTTACTCTTCCCCTGGTGTTCTACTGCAAGTTTCCCAGAAGAGCTGCTTCCACTCTGGTGAGACATCTATAGAGGGCAACTGCTGTTGATTCTGTTGAATTCTGCTGGACTCTGTTAGCAGCAGTGGGCCAGACGCTGAGGCGCCACTCTCCTTCTAGTTTTATATGTGTAAATCATCAAAAAAAGTGCTGTTATCCACTATTGTATTGTAAGGGGAAACTACTGTTTTACTGCTCTTTAAAGTAATTGCAGCTCCTTGTCTGAATATGTAAGGTGGGCCAGAGGCTGAGGTGACACAGGACCCCCCCACAGTCCTTTATAGTGCAGATTTGGTCAGTGACGCTCAGAAAAAGGCTTGCTACTGCCTTTATTAATTGCTGCACCCTCCTCTGTCTCTCTCTCTCCAGCCTGCTTCCTTCAGCCCACAGCAACCAGCTGAGCGCCTGGGCTTAGCCCACCAGGGGCAGTCTGCGGCACCTAGCTGAACTTGGGAACCACAAGGCGGAGGAACAGTGAGGGAGAAGTCGGAAAGGCGCAAAATTTTGCCCACCCGCCCTTCCCCTTCCTGTGTGTTAATTTATAGGCATCTTCCCACCGAAATCTCTTCCCGCCCACAGCACTTTTCTCTAAACCAATAGACAGTCACACCAGCTTGCTGACCCAACCAATCAGCAACTTTGCTACTCCCTATTGCCAACTATCAATATCCCCTCAGAATGGGGAGCTTGCTACTGATACTCCTGTCACTAATAGCCATAGGGTTCCACAATGAAGATGACCCTATTATACAATCTAAAGTGGTCAACCCGCCTAGTTTCTCTGGAACATTCCACTTGGCTGACACCCATACCCTCATATATGTCTTGCCATTGCTGCATCGACTACAGTGGTACAATCACCATAAAGCTACACACATCACCACATATATGTCTCAGACAAGGCCCCACTACTGGGTATATAGATCCCCACTAAGCCTAGTCATCAAACTGCTAATTGGTATCCCGACACACATCAGAAATCACAGGAGCACCCAAAACAAAGAGGGCAACGGAAAAAAAAGGAGGACCAAAGACAGCCCCTCTCCTATCACTGGCAGCCCTTATGAAATTACTGATCTTCCTATTGCTCTGTATTGGTAATGTAGAAATGAACCCTGGACCTCTTGAAAGCATCACCTCTTCCTCAGACCTATCCTCAATTAAAGGCTTCAGTTTCCTGCATATTAATGTATGCAGTCTGTTGAAAATTTACATTGCTACAATCCTGGGTTGCCCATACCTTGCCAGACTTTCTTGTGATAACTGAGACATGGCTCAAGACCACCACAATGGACAGGGAAGTTAACCTACCTAACTATCAGCTATTCAGAGCTGATCGCCAAACAAGGGAGGCAGAGTAGCCATATATATAAAAGCTGGTTTAGTTGTATCCTGTACTGCTGCAACATCTATGCCCAAGGAATTTGAGTGTCTATCTCTAAAGTCTCTCTCCCAATACAGCAGCTTTCCATTTAATTGGATGCTACAGACCCCCTCTGCTGAACACAAGCTCTTATCCCACCTGGGAAACCTGGTCAAGTCCTGTACTGAAGAAGTCATTATCATAGGGGACCTGAATTTCAACTGGCTCACCCAGGCAGCTACACCTCTGGTATCATTCTGTGACACCTATGGGCTCACACAGTTAATTAATGAACCAACAAGACTAAATGCAAGGAATAGTAGTAACAGTACTCTACTTGACATCATACTAGTGAGTAAACCACATCTATTCACACACGCTGGAGTGCTCCTATGTGACATAAGTGACCACTGCCCCATCGCAGGGGTAAGATCCAACAGCATTAAAACAGATCCTGCAAAATTCCTCATGAGGAGATCCAAGAAAACATCAATATTGAAGGATATCTGCATGATCTAGCCTACTCTCCACACTGGCAAAAGTTCTATCTTGCACATTCTGTAGAAAAGCTCAGCAGGTGCTAAATAGCATTATATTAAATGCCCTTAACACCCATGCCCCAATCTCTAGTATCCGAATAAAAAACAAATCCTGTCGCTGGTTTTCAGCTGACCTCAAAGCTGCACTGCTGGAGAGAGATAAACTTTGGAAAGTAGCAAGAAAAACTAAGAATATCATGGACTGGATGATCTTTAGGAAAGCCAGGAATAAATGCACTAGGAAAGTTAGGGATGCAAAGGCTGCCTACTACCTGGCCCAGCTCGACTCCTTCTACCATAATACTGCTAGATTTTGGGGCACCATGAAGGGTATGATGGGCCAGGATGTTAACAACCCCCTTCCAACCCATTTACACAGTAACTATGGCCCTATTACTGGCACATTGGAAATCCTGGATGCATTCAACAACCACTTCACAACAGCTGGCCTTGCCTTTGACTCCTCCCCAGCTAACCTATTAAGGGATCATCTAAGCTCCCACTATACTGGTGAACAAAGAGTTAACTCCTCCTTTAGCTTCACACCTATACTGTTGAAACAAGTTGAGAATCTATTATGGCATCTAGACACCAAAAAAAGTGCAGGAGCAGATCTTCTGGACCCATTCTTTCTAAAGATTGTGTGACATGTGCTTGCAGTCCCCCTAACTCACCTCTTTAACCTTTCCCTAAACTCTGGCTCTATTCCCACGCTGTGGAAGACAGCCCATCTGGTCCCCCTTCTAAAATCAGGGGACCCTATGGATCTTAATAACTACAGGCCCATTTCCATCCTACCTGTGTTATCCAAGATGCTGGAGAAATTAGTGAGTATTCAGTTAAGGAATATCTGGACAATGCTAATCTATTAAATCCAGCTCAATCTGGATTCAGGGCCAAACATAGCACTATCACTGCATTAGCCAAGGTCACCAATGATTGGCAAACCAAACTGGATAAAAAGAACAATGTCTGTGCAGTATTCCTGGACCTGAGCAAAGCATTCGACACTGTGGACCATGAACTGCTACTCTCATCCCTACACTCCATTGGCCTAGATCCATCCTCCCTTAAGTGGTTCAGATGCTACCTCTCCGGTAGATCACAGCAGGTAAAAGCTGAAGGTGACCTCTCCCCATTAAGACCACTGTCAAGAGGAGTCCCCCCAAGGCTCTATTCTGGGTCCTATCCTTTTTGCCATTTATATAAATAAAATTGATTCAACCCTTACCAAGTCCTCAGTACATCTCTTTGCTGATGACACTGTACTGTATGTCAGCAACCCTTCACCTAAAGTTGCTTGTGAAATCCTACAAGCAGAATTCTCCCTGTTACAACATCAGCTTCTCGAGAAAAAGCTTCTGCTAAATGCAAAGAAAACCAAAGCAATGATGTTCACAACCCAAAACTCCACCAACACATCCTCTCCCCCAGATATGCACTATACTTGGAGAAAATCTGGAGTTTGTTGAAAATTTCAAATACCTAGGTGTGTGGATTGACAACAGACTTGACTTTACTCAGCATCTAGAACAACTGCTGAAAAAGCTTCGCCTAAGGCTTGGCCTCCTCTACAGATTAAAACCCTTCCCTAATAGAGATTCAAAGATGAGATTAGTCCAGGCCATCTTTCTATCAGTCATTGACTATGCAGACTTCCTCTATAGTTACTGCTCCACTCCCTACCTTCAAAAGTTGGATACCTTATACTGTAGAGCAATAAGGTTCATTACAGACCTGCCATATAATACTCACCATTGTTCTCTCTATGATTCAGTTGGATGGGTTTCTCTTCATGTCAGGAGGAGCAGAAATGCAGCTCTATGGATCTACAGAGCTTTATCAAAAAAACTCCCAAGCTATATCCTGGACTGCTTCAACCTGACCACTCCAGCTCCTATGCCCTAAGAAGCAACAATATCATTCTGCTCAAATTGCCCAAAGTCAACACCAAAATAGGAGGGCAGCAATCAGTTATTCTCTAGCCATAGCATGGAACACCCTACAAAAATCCCTAAAACTGTCCATTATCATTCCATTTACATCCTTTAAAGCAGCACTGTACAGCCTTCTTCACAAAGAAATGCAGTTCTACCGCTAGAGATAGAATAGTCATCCCACAAAACCTTATTCCAATCACATATGGCATATTCCTTCCAGCCAGACACCGCCAGTATATGGCACCCAATATTCCCTTCACCATCCTTGTACTCATTATGTGAGTGACTGTCATGGCCCTCATTGTGATATATATGTATTGTACATATTGTAGATGTTAGTTTAACTTTCTCTTGCCAAGCTTTAACATGTGAATTCTCTGTATATTATTGTGTTATAAATAACATTTTCTTGTTTCTGTATGTATAACTGTCTCATAATTATGTGATGTAATTGCTGTGCACCAACTCAAACCTTGACCTTATCAGGTCCATCTTGTAAATGAGCCTTGCTCAATGATGATCGCCTGAATAAATAAAGATTTGATTGATTGATTGATTGATTGATTTGGAAGCCATACTGTTTTCAGTTTTGCCTCAAAATTCAAATTAAGAACCCCAAAAATGATATTCTAGGGAGGAACTAACACATGTAGCTTGCTTATCATGACACCCTTAGATGAATTCTGCACTTATCTGTTACAGAAATCCCCTTAAAATATGTGTTTTTTAACATTATATATCTTGTTTCATATGACAAGCAATACAAAACAAGTTCTGTTTTTGTATGGGGAATCAATGTATTGGAGTTTTCACCTTTTGTGCATAACTTTGCCATTTTTTTATATTTTTACACCAAACATTCAACATGGCCTTTATGAGATCCCACCTCATAAACACTGGCAGTGGAAGTGCACAAATCTGGCTGGAAAGGCAAATTCAAACTCACTTGGTGAAATCACCTTTTTAGTGTGATTTGAAAATGTTCACTGCTCTTGTTCTTCAGGTGTGGTCGTAAGAAGGCTATATTGAAATTTTGGGGTCAAAATATGTAAAAATGCCAAAGTTACACACATACATTCCAATTGTGCTATGCTCCCTCATAACTTTGCCAATTTTAAATATTTTGACTCGAAATTGTCAACATACACATCCTTTTTACACCACATCATGACTGTGACAGCTGTCATTTTTTAAACCCTAGCAAAACTGTGGTGCACAATGGCATTGTAGTGGTGCGGAATCATCTTTTGGTGTGGATTTCAACATTTTCATTACTGGATTTATGAGGTGAGGAAATAAGAAGGCTATGCTGTCAGTTTCATCCCTGTTTTACTAGAAATGCAAGCGCAGGGCCCTCTGGGCCCTGTGTTCCCACAGACAAATGAGGATACAATTATACTATCTCAAAAAGTTAGGAAATTATTTGCAAAAACTTAGTTAATGCACTAATTAGGGCTGAAGTGACAAAAGTAGGGAAATGTGGTTTTAGGGTTTCCAACCCTAACACCTTACTCCCACCCTCACCCACCAGACAGCAACAAGAAAAAACATTACTGTTTCACCTCTCCTGCATCTTGGCTAATCAGGCATGAGGTGTGCCTTGGGGCTGTCAGCCCTAACGCTCACCCTATTCTCATATACTCCACACATCTCAGTTTCTTTCATGGTTAAATGGGGTGAATGTTAGGGTTGACAACCCCAAGGCACACCCCTTGCCTGCTTAGTGAAGATGCAGAGATTTGAAACACCAATGTTTTTTCCTGTTGCTGTATAGTGGTGGGGTGGGTAGTAGGGTTGGAAACCCTAACACCACATTTTCCTATTTTGTCACTTCAGCCCTAACTAGTGCATTAGCAAAGGTTTTGCAAAGAACATCTATCTATCTATCTATCTATCTATCTATCTATCTATCTATCTATCTATCTATCTATCTATCTATCTTCATTGCAAAAAACTATGTTAATGCTCTGTTAGGGTTGGTATTAAAGTGTCAAAAGCTATGAAATTTGATGGTAGGGTTTCCAACCTTAACTCCCCGGCATGGGGTCATAATGTCGCAAGACATTATGCCACATGGCAAAATCGCGCTGCCAATACAGCGTGATTTCTGCCATGAGGCACAAGTCTTTTTTTGTGGGGGGTTCTGTCTCCCTGAACCCCCCCCAATAAAGATTCTGAATTCTGGGGGGGGGGTTACCTTGGGGAGTGCACAAAGTCAAAAAAATAAATAAAAGATTCTGGGACTGGGAATCAAACTCGGTCCCAGATGCAGCACCTGGGTTTCTGCTGCTGTGGTTCAGTCTAGTGAGCCATGGCAGCTGCTCAGCAGAACCCACTCCCAGCAGAGGTCTTATCCTCTGCCTGGGAGAGTGAGAATGGTGCAATACTGCGTACAACAGTATATGCTGTATTGCACCATTCGCTCACAGGTACAGCGCTGTACCAGTTTAGTTATAATGTCATACGCTGTAAAGCGTGTGACATTATAACTTGGTAGGTAACTCCCCACTCCGACCCCCCAAGCAGCAAAAGGACAAGACCACACAAGCAATCACAGATGGCTATCATCAGGTAAGACAAAAAACATTCAATGGTTGTTGCTGCAGATAGAAAGCCATGATACTGATGGATGCCTGGAATATCCTTCCAGAGTAGGTGGTGGGGCCAAAAACGGTAACAGGGATTCAAGCATGCATGAGTTAGGCATAAGGGAACCTTAGTGGTAAGGAAAGGGGGGGAACTGGAGATCAAGTAAGGTCTGTGGTGTTACAGTATGTAGGAAAATGGCAGACTAGGTGGGCAAAGTGATCCTTTCTGTAGTTTAATGTAGCCATGGACACCGTAAAACATGAACACAATTGATGGACCTATGCTTCTGCAACTACAGGCGTAAGACATACACACGGACCTCTGGGTGCAGAATTTCAGATACCACAAAATTCTTGATACAAAAAGTGCAGCAGTACTTCTGTCTGTAGTAGCAAGGTCCCCTGAGGATCCTGTGTCTCTTCAGAAGTTTTCTATATGCAAGGGGGCTGCTATTCTGGAGCCAGAAGTTGGTGTATGTCTTATACCTCTAGCTGAAGAGACGCAGGACCTTCTTTACTACAGAAAGGCTGGCCCCATAGGGGCATAGAGAAAAGAAGTCTGTAATTTTTATATAATGGGTTTGTATCTGGCAGGAGGGGCCTGTGCTTCTGTATACAGAAGCAGGGTGGCGAATTCAGTAGAGAAACACAGAAACATAGAATTTGATGGCAAATAAGGACCACTTTGCCCACCTAGTCTGCCATGTTCCTACCTACTGTAACACCGCAGACCCTACTTGAACTTCTGCTCCCCCCTTTCCTTACCACTAAGGTTCCCTTATGACTACCCCATGCATTCTTGAATCCTGTTATGATTTTTGCCCCCATCACCTATGCTGGAAGGATGTTTCAGGCATCCACCAGTATTGTGAATTCCTATCTGCAGCGACAAGTGAGTGTGTATATGTTGCAGTTTGCATGCCACAGATACAAATCCATAAAGGTAGCACATCAGTGCTACTGAATTTGTGTCATCTGGAAACAGTTGTATGTTTGTCTTATCTGAGGATGGCTGTCTGTGGTTGCTTGTGTGGTCTTGTCCTTTTGCTGCTTGGAGGTGGGGAGTTAGGGTTGGAAACCCTAACGTCAAATTTCTCAGCTTCTGACACTTTAATACCGACCCTAACAGAGCATTAACATAGTTTTTTTCAACGAGTTTCCTTACTTTTTTTTAGATAGTATAATTGTAGCCTTATTTGCCTGTAGAGAGCCCTGCACTCCCACCCATGTAAAGTTTTTGAAATAGAGTAATGGTATCTTTATTTGCCTGAGGAAGGGCCCTGTGCTCCCATCCCTCCATAAATACATATATGCATGTAGCTGTGGAAGGGCCCTGCACTTCCATTTATAGGACAACAGTGACCAAATTGTCAGCATAAACAACTTATTACCCCAGCTCATATACCCGTTACTGAAAATTTCCAAATCCCTGCCAAAACGTAATTCTATGCAACTGCAATGGTATTCCGTGCCACAGGGGTGAAAAGGCATTTTACCCAGGATTTGCCAAGTATAAATAATGACAGAATTGGGTGTATACATTTGCAAGAGGGTCCTAGGGCAGCCTTCGTAGTAACAGCAGTAGCACATTTTACACAAGTTTCTTAGTTTACATATGTACAATTCATTATAGAGTTACAATAATTGATTTTCCATTGATTCTGTATGTAGGTACAACACATACAAATATTTACACAGCTTTGCCATTATATTTTACATGTAATGTACAGTTAGACAGCATTTAGGGGAAGTAATGGTTTTGCCCCTAGATAACACTGGGATGTGAGCAAGATATGAGGTACTAAATGAAGTGTTAGGTAATTTGGGGGGGAGGCAGGGTATGCATGCACTGACATAAACTGCCTGTGCACACTGCTGTTTGATCGGCAACAATCAATATACATGGACAAGACTGCAGCATGTGCTGGAGCAGCAAATTAATGAGGTCTGAAGTACCAGATAAATTAAATCTTTTATTGTCAGTTAATTAAAGTGCAGAACAAGCTTAAGTAGATGAAGGCTTAATGAAAGTGATGGGGGTTATACAGTTGTTTCCAGGTCAAATACAAAAAAAAAAAAAACACTTTAACTCAATTTACTGGATAATTCTTTGAAAAGAAGATAAATGTTTTTTAAACAATTCATTACTGACTTACCACAGTAAACTGAAAAATAAGAACCATGTATAGCATGCATTCTAACTCCCCTTCCAAAAGCTTCAATGTTCCCATTGCTGCGCGTTGCTATTCACAGAATACTATTATAAATGGAAAAAACCCTGAAAAAACATATGTAAGCTGGACTTGAGCAGATGTTCACATAGGTTGACCAAGATAATAGGAATCACCCCTCAATCTAACTGGTTTCCTAGTAACATACTACACAACTCTGAACCTCTAATTGCCCACTCCAATCTCCTTCTCTGCCTGGCAGTGTGTGTGTGTGTGTATGTGGAGGGGGCTTGTGATGCATTCACACTGCAAAACTTCCCTCAGCAACAACAACATTCCTATCCAGTTCTTGTTCTTTCACGACCTAACTCTCAATATACAGAATCAGAATACAAGCCTTGTTCTTCACTGTGCACTGCCCCCAACCCCCAATACTTCGATTGTCAGCTTTCACTTCACTTCACCAGGCGGACCCCTGTGTTTTTCCCTTCCACAGTCCCAGAACCACTAGGGAAACTGCTAACCTCACCACTGCTCTATCCCTGTTGAGCCTGCCAAAAGGGGGCAGTGTGTGGAACTTGACCGAGTTGCTTGGGGACTTGCCAAGCAGAAAGAATGCCACAGATTGCAACAGACCTGTGAATGACTGGGGTGTGATATTTATTTATTGGGGTGTTTACAGGTGGGATGGGTTATATAGAAGTGGAGTGGGGTATTTTGTGTGTCAAATTGAACCTTACTTGTGTAAAGGCGGTAGTCACAGGTGGGATGAGGGTATGTCAGATGGGAAGGGGTATGTAGAGATGAAGAGTGGGGGGTGCAAGACCTAGAACCCCCATTCTTCACCCTGCCATGCTGTTGCAAGAGCCATGACACTGCCCGGAGACAGCACTGGGTCCATTTACACTGAACCCATTTGGATTGCCCACAGGTCATAAGTAAGGGCCTGCTTATGCTTTCACTGAACTGATTTCACTAAGGGGGCTTTGCCTACAGTATTGGAGAAATGCTGCTGACCAGTATTGCTCCTGCATGTATCAGGGTATGAGATATTCTACCATTACTAATAATCACACAGGAATTTGAGGTAAAAATGGATTAAGCACCTCATGGGCTTGAGTAATAGTTTTGTGTGTGTGTGTGTTTTTTTTCCTCATTATTTTTTACCCCTTTCCCCAAGAAGTTTTCTCTCCCTCTGTGGTCCCATGTGCATCACATGCAAGACTGAGGATTATTAAAGGAATACTGCTCGACAGGGTGGGTGTTATGCTGGGATAACATCCCGCCTTGGGTGGTTGGGCCCGAGGCCACCAGCCGAGGGCGTCCAACACCCGAGAAGGGATGTTATCCCAACATAACACCCACCCTGGAGGGCATTATTCCTATTATACAATGGCTTATGAGTTAAAGAGAAGGAAAAAAGATTAAAAAGTTGCTTTGAAACCATACATTTTAGTGTTTTTTCCAAAGCGTAGGCTTACTCTTTAAAGAAATAGTGCGTATTCTTTTTGTCCAACAGGTGGAGCTGCTGTATTGGAACTGTGGCTCACACTGCGGAGTCCCCATATAAGCATTTGAGTGTTGTCTCCTCTGTCAGCTCAAATTTAAATGATTCTCTGTGCCACCAACCATGCCGTTTTTTTTAAAATGATTCTATGTGTCCCAACGAACTGTGTGATTTTTATATTTTATTTTAGATCTGTCACTTTCTTCCCATCATGTGGCCAGGTCAGTAGTTTCTTGTTCCCCAGCTCCTGCTCTGCTTGACTCGTGGACAGTTCCTATCAGAGTGTAAAAAAATAAGCGATAAGGTATGAAAACACAGTTGAGAGGTGTAGCAGATGCAGTTTTAAAATATTGAGAGAACAAATAAGCTTGGTGAGTCAGCGAGTGTACAGCGCGACGGTTGTCATGGTGTCACATCGCAATGGTCAGTGTGGGGTCAGAATGTTTTTTTTTTGCTTGTACCCTGCTGTTCCTGGTTGTGTTGTGCTTGCTTCTCCCAGTACACTAAATTCTTTCTTGTTATGGTGCAGGGAGAACAACTTGAAGAAAGAGTAATGTTAAATTGACGGAAGCAATGTGTCTCGCGCTCAGTGTGTTTGCAGCAGGAGATTAGCGGGAGCGGTGACGGCGACAGCAGGGACAGATATGCGGATAGATTTTTTTTTTTTTAACTTTAATGCTGTCATGAGTGTGGTGGGACTATAACCGGGATGTTATGCTGGGATAACATCCTGGTTCCAGTCCCAGTCTGACCAATCAGGGACCAGGATTCTCTGCTGCCATTGTATAATGATTATTATTGCTATTAGTGAACTTGGTTCAAGTTTCACATTTTGTTTATGTCATATTTGCATACAATCACAAAAATCATACCATTTCAAACGTATATAACATCAAAATCAACAACAGATGGTGTATTGTACTGTTGTGAACAGGGGAAATGCTTCTGTGCCTATCAGATAGGACCAACAAATTGGGGGAGCCTTTTGTTTCGTGACCATTGCTAAACACAGAGGGCCGACTCCAATCTCCTTCTCTACATGGCAGTGTGTGTGGGTGGGTAGGGGGCTTGCGATACCTTCACATTACAAAAGGCCTCATAGCAACAACAAAATTCCTTTCTACACTTGTTCTTCCACCCCTTCCTCTCAGTATACATATGGAATACCAGCTTTGTTCTTGACTGTGCACTGCCCCACCTCCCCCAATACTTCAATTGTCAGCCTTCGGTTCAGCATGCGAACTGCTGTGTTTTTCCATTTCCCTGCTATTACTGTTGTTTTGAAGGTTGCCCTATGAACCTCTTAAATATGACCAAGTGGACAGGGGACTTGTTGAGCAGGAAAAATGCCACAGATTGCAACAGATCTACGAATGCAAATTTTGCTATTTAAACTGAACAAAAAAAATTAAATGGTGAACAATGGGACCCTCAAGAAATTGAGATCCTGAATTGATAAATACAGATAGAACATACACAATTTCGAACTGCAGCTTTGTAACAATCATAATAACCTTTGTAAAAGACCTATTTGCTCAAAGGTGTTGTAATCTGATACTTCAAATAAATAAATAAATAACGTCTACATTATAAGATTATCATAACATAATAAACTAAATTCATGGGATAACTATATGACAGAATAATAGAATTGCGATTACCATAATAGACAAGCATTTGTCAATGCCGAATGCTTGCTTGCTGGTATTAGCATTAGAAATGCAGGAGTTAGACAGATGCAGAATAGGAATGGCAGCGAAGTACTGAACTTCACATGAACCCCAACTCCATCCTGTAGCGACGGACAGGATTTGGGGTAAGGTTTTGGGTCATTACTCATGACGGTCAAGCCATGTCACCTCACCCTGTTCTGCAGACACTGACACATGTTGAGCTGTGCCTTAGGGTGTTTGGCTTTACAGTCACCCCATTCCATAAGGACGTATGTTGAAGTGGATGCAGCATAGGAGAATGGGGTGAAGTCTTGGGACGAAGAGTCCAAGGTACACCTTGATGCCTGTCAGTAGCTGGGGGTTGGGGGTGGAATGGCATGAGCAGTACAGTTGGCAATCCAAAGGCACACCCCGATGCCTGTCTGTCTGTACAGGGTAGGACGTTATAGTTATAAACCGCAATGCCTCAGGCATTTGTTGGTATTCACAGTGCAAATTTTGAACACGGCCTTTTTGTGACCCCATCTCATGAAAGCATTCGGGATCTCTTGTCATGAGCAGTGGCAGTGTGATTTTGTCAATGTGTCCTGAAAGCTGACTTCCAACAGTGACAGTGTCATTCTGCACCACATGTACGAAAACACAGATCGGGCAGGATGTGAAGAATGACAGCTGTACCATCCATAGGGAGGTATAAAGAGATGGCAATGTTGAAAATGTGTAGTGGGAGTATTAAAAATGCTTGCACATCTGAGCATACGTGGAAACCGCGCAACGTATGCACGTAACACAGTCATTTTATGGAGTTTCATCACCAGATTTTCAACATAGGCATTTAACAACCTGTGGTCATGAACAGTGTCACTGTGACTTTGTTACTGTGTCTTGAACACTGATTTCCCACAGCAACTACGGTATTCTATGCCGGAACTGCAAAAACACATTTCAACCAGGATGTGAAAAATGACAGCTGTACTGTTCATAAGGAGGTGTGGGAAAATGGGAAAATCTGGAGTGAAAATATTACAAATGTGCTAAGGCATGAGCGTGCGTAGAAACTGTGCAACGTACGCTGGTAACACAGTCATTTTATGGACTTTCATCACCAAATGTTCAACTAAGGCATTTTAGGACCTCTGCTAATGAACAGTGTCACTGTGATTTTTGTAATGTGTCCTAAACAGTGATGTCCCACAGCGACCGTGCTATTCTGTGCCGGAAGTGCAAAAACAAATTTCGGCCAGGATGCAAAAAATGACAGCTGTACTGTTCATAAAGAGGTGAGGAAAAATGGCAATGTTGAAAATATGGCGTGAAAATATTGTAAATGTGCGAAGTTACGAGCATGTGTGGAAACTGTGCAATGCACGCTCGTAACACAGTTAGTTTATGGACTTTTGTCACCAAATTTTCAACATAGCCATTTTAGGACCTCTGTTAATGAACAGTGTCAGTGTGATTTTCCTAATGTGTCCCAAATACAGATTTCCCACAACAACCGCGCTTGCCTGCGCCGGGAGTGCAAAAACACATTTGGGCCGGGATGTGAAAAATGACAGCTGTACTGTTCATAAGGAGGTGCAGGCAAATGGCAGAGTTGGCAATCTGGAGTGAAAATATTGCAAATGTGCTAAGGCATGAGCGTGCGTGGAAACTGTGCAACGCACGCTGGTAACACAGTCATTTTATGAACTTTTCTCACCAAATTTTCAACATAGACATTTTAAGACCTCTGCTCATGAACAGTGTCACTGTGATTTTCTTAATCTGTCCCAAACATTGATTTCGCACACCGACTGCGCCATTGTGTGCTACATGCGCGGAAACACATTTTGGACGAGATGTGAAAATGACAGCTGTACTGCCCATAAGTAGGTGTGATAAAATGGCAATGTTGAAAATGTGGAGTGCAACAGATGTGAATTCCTATCCTATTTGGGCGCTGTAGAGAACCGCGCAACCACGTCAAAACAGTCATTTTAGGAATTTTTTTACCAAATTTTCAACATAGCCATTGTAAGACCTCTGCTCAAGAACAGTGTCACTGTGATTTTCTTAAGCTGTCCCAGACATTGATTTCAATGTTTGGGCTGGCAGTATAGCCTAGAGGTTGGAAGAACGATGTGTGAACGAGCTTGATACATCCTGCAGCCCAGACTTGAGTTTGAGTCTCACAACCTCCACTTGCATGCTGTGTGACTCTGAGCAAGTCATTTAACCGTCCAGTGCTCCCACGTTGCCCCTGAAAACAGGCACTTATGCCTAGTGGGCCTTACCTGGTTACCAAAGACTAAAATTAAAAAAAAAACAAAAAACAGCTGTACTGTCCATAAATACGTGTGATAAAATGGCAATGTTGAAAATTTGGAGTGCAAATGTTACAAATTCGTGAACTTATGAGCGTGTGTAGGAACTGCGCAACACACGCTTGTAAAACAGTCATTTTTAGGAATTTTTTCACCAAATTTGCAACATAGGCTTTTTGAGAGCCCACGTTATGAACACTGGCACTGTCATTTTGTTAATCAGTCCCGAAAGGTGATTTCGCACAGTGACTGCAAAATCACCCTTCAGGCCAGATTAAAGCCATGACAGTGACAAAATTCATGAGGGGGGTCCCAAAAACCCCATGTTGAAAATTTGGTGCCAAAATTCCAAAAAATGCCTGAGATATGCAGCAAAGTTTAAAAAAAAACTATTTATTACATTATACAGCTTACCGGCATTTCCTCAGTTCGCAGTCAGCTTTGAAGAGTACAGACATGTCCCCGGTCCACCAAAGATCATTGCGCTGGACTCCAGAGGTAAGTATGGGGTGGGGGTGGGGAGGCAGAGTGCGCAGTGGGTGGGTGCAGGTTGCAGGAGGAGAGTCTATCGGACTCACGAGGGACCATTTTCCTTTACAGGGGAAGAAAAAAAGACAATGTGGGACGGTTTTTAATTTTACAGGGCATTGCTACACTGGATGGGCTCCCAGCTTGCCAAAGGATTCTTTTGGGAGGCAGCTGTAGTCAGCGGGATTAGGCACCCTGTCTGCACATAAGAAAGCAGGGGGACCATCATGCCGACGGGGATTGGGAACCTCGTTGGCAGGAAACAAAACTGGGGGTTTACATCATGCCAATGGGGAGTGAGCTCCCCATCAGCAGACAATGACAGGGTGGGGTTGAGATCTTAAACGTGCGGGAGTGACTTCCTGGCGGCTACATAAACATTAAGTGCACTGAAGCAGGCGAGGATTGGGGCCCCCGTTGGCCAACAAAGACTGTTTGGGGGACACATGCTTCCGAGGGGGATTGGGCACCCCCTTGGCATGGGAGGCTGCCTAATATTGTTTGTGAATGTGGTGGAAAGCTGCCCGCCATGTTCACAAACAGTATTAGGCTAGCTAACGTTCCGCCCTGCAATGACGGGTCGCTCCCTCATTGCAGCACAATGACTGATGCTGCAATGACGAGGTGGCCCCTGATTGCTGTGGTGAAAACGTTACAACTTGGTGCACTTTTTGGAGACCAGTGTCATCGGCACACTGTGCCTCCATTGGTCCACCAGTGCCAAGCCCCCAAATGCAGTGCCTCCCTTGGCTGTAACACTGCCGTGCCTCCACAACCCGCTTCTCTCCTAAGCTGTCACATAATGTTTCTTGCACATGCGCGCAAGCAAACATAAAAAATCAAGTGCTTATGTGTGTGTACATGTGATCACACATGTGTGTATTTGTATAATGTAAAACATGTAATGTGGATTCATTATAAAATTAATGTATTCCACTTTACTTTCAATTAGTAATTAACAGTGGAATAAACACATAGGATGAAGTATTTCAAAATTTCTGACCATGATTGTATTGACGTAGGTAAAAACAAAGAACATACAGTCTGATGGCAGTTATGGACTGCTTGACACACACAGTTTTCCCATTTATAATTGATTATACTGTCAAGTATACCCCAGTTTATCTCCTGCTACCCACTCCTCTCAAACATGTTTCTAAAGTAAGAGTCCCTTGTGTATATACAGTACCATGTATGCTTAAAAAGACTCCAGTATTATTGCACCCACAGAAGACACTCTCTTTATTAAAAAGCAAGGCTCTGTACTTCACTGTTTTGGTGTTATCAGTGTGGGAGGTTGCTCCCAAAGGTCCCAACAGAACAATTTATTGCTAAATAACATTTTCCTTCTAGGGGATTCATTATTATACTGTTTATTCTTTTATGGGGAACACAACAAATGTCAAGTTTCTCCATCCTGACACAAGGGGGGGGTGCAGAATAAAATATGTAACACAATTACTCTAAAGTAGACCAGCACACATACATTTGAAAGGGGGCTGCTTTGTGGAGGGGACTTGGGAGAGTGTCTCCTCTACCCCCCCATCCCCATTGTTTCAGGAAGGAGAAACTTGACATTTGTTGTGTTCCCTGTTTCAACAGCACAATTCTTACTTTCTTCCATAAACTCTCCCTTGGCCTCCTTCCACCTAGTATCACATCACTCTTCCCAAAGGCAGTCTACCCTAGGACCACTAGGAGATCTGACTCGCTCTCCTTTTTTGTTCCCTTCTGCCACACTTCCCACGGAAAAAATACCCTATCATTTAAGGGCCCCAAATTCTACAATTCCCTCCTCCCTGATCTCCTGCAATGTCCCTCTACTTTTTCCTTTAAGTATAATCTAAAGAAGCACCTCACCTCCACTACTTCCTGCAGTTGTCCCCCTCCCTAAATCTCTCACCATGCTCTTTGAATCCCTCTCTTTCTTCCCCTTCCCACTCTTTCCTCCATTTGGGGGGTACCTATTCCATCTCCTTTTCCCAATTTTAGGCTGTACATTATTTTCTTAACTCATGATACCCTGGGCGGCCATTTTGTATCAGGAGAATCAATGGATGGTTCGGACTTCATACAGAGCTATTGGGTACAATGAGTAAAACACACATCACTTCCTGCTCTGCCCTTAGTAGTTCAAACACCTGTCTCTCCACTCCCTCTTCTTGACTCCTTTTAGTATCCATCCTACTATTACTGGCACCTTTACTTACCTGTTATTTACCCTCATGTATTCGGTATTACGTATTCTTAATGAGGGTATTTTTTGTCCCACTTGTACCATTCACTTTTATCCACCAGCACTTTTGATCTGCCTTTCCCTTACAGAAACAATTATATGAAATGTTTTCATGCTGCACACATAAAACTACCCACGTGATATGGGTGCTGCAAGCATGATTTAAATGTTAAATTGGAACTGATTGCATGCATGTGGCATGCGTGCAGCAAGCAAGTGTGGAAAGCATGTTTTTTATGTTAAATTGGAACAGACTGCATGCATGTGGCATGCATGCAAAAAGCAAGTGGTTACTGATAACTGCACACATAAAAGTTAAGAGACTTACTCAGGATCACACCATATGCGAGAGGGGGGTGATGAGAAACAAACCCAGATCTTCAGGTCTACAAGTCTCCTGGTTTGCAGTTCAGTGCCTTTAACCACTAAGCTATACTGCCTGCACACATATCTGCATGCGTGCGGCATGCTTATAGCCACTGTTATACTGTACTTTTTAATTTTCTTGTCCCCCTCATCTCAGCTGCACAGCTGAACTGTAGCACACATACCAATGGAAACGTGTGGTTTTTACCACCCCTAATACTCTCACATACCCACAAAACTACTTAATTACTTCTGTCTGGCCTGTACTCCTACTATTTTCTCCCCATATTTTTGAATGCTTCCACACAAACAGACTTTGAGGGGCAAACACAAAATTAGATATAATTCGTCACCCACCCATATGGCCAGTCCCCTCCATACACACACACTGTAGTGGGTGTGGTTATGCTGCTACAAACAACCCACCAAATATAGATATAAGTTGAAGATCTGTTACCTGAGTACTAGGGAGCCAGAGGCAGGAGTCTTTAAGAGATGATGTTCATGGGTCAGAGTGCTGGGGCGTACCCCTTGAAATGAATGGAATTATTTTTTATTGCCATTTTATACATTATGATGACGAGTTGGAGAATAATGATGGCCACTGTTTCACTAACAAGGACCTTGTTAGTAGAGCAGTGGCTTTCATTAATATCCAACTCTCTATCAATAATGTATAAAACAGTAATAAAAAATACCCCCATTCATTTCAATAGTAAATTGCCCTGCAGTTTCCCTTGTCCTATGTCATAATGTGCCTAAACGTGGGGATGTGGAGGTCAGCTTCACGGGGCGGGGGGTCATAAGTCTGACTATAGTTGGGCTCCAATAGTCAGTGCATACCATACCGCTCAACTGTCCCTGAATGCAAGGGACAGCCCTCATTTTACCACTGAAAACTGGTCTACTCCTCATCCATCCCTCATGGAAAACATGCTGCTCACACAGAGGTTCTCCTGTAAATTTAGACTTTATGGCAGGGGCTCCATTTCAGATTTCAGCGGGGTTGGGGGGGGCAACAACCAGTGTAGGCCAGATGCTAGTTAGCCCCTAGGTGGCAAGCTACAAAATGTCTGGAACTTCCCTAAAAGGTAAAACCTATCTGTTGTGACTGAAAAGCAGTGGCGGCTCTACACCAGGGCTTGCCAGGGCATGTGCCCCAGTAAAAAAATGCTGTGCCCCAGTTGGTGCCCCATATGGTGCAGAGCTTCCCCCATAGTAACAATATATCAGTACCCTGGCTGCCATCTGTTGTGTCCCAGCTGTGCCCTGGTAAACATTTGTGGCTAGAGCCGCTACTGCTGAAAAGTGATATGCAAATCAGGAAAAATTCAAATGCATAAGATTCATCTGTCTACACCCTGGAGCAATGCATCAGATTTGGGCTTAAACCCATCTAGTATTAACCAATTATTTTCCTGGATGAAGTTCTGATCCCCCCCCAAAAAAGCATTGTTCCGATTTCTCTCACCAACTCAATTCCATTCAATACCCATCCCATATGGGTCATGAAGTTGCCCAAAGGCACAGAAACATGACAAACACATCAATATTTCAGTCATTCCTCCTTCCCCAATCCCTCTGTAAAAATGTACTATTACTTACCTGGCCATCTGGCCAGAACCTGTGGCCTGGCCCAGTGTGCCATCAGCTTAGTTTTCAGCCCACTCCTCCTCCTCCATCCTTCTGCCAGAGGCTGGATGTTAGAACCGACCATCCCAGGTCCCCAACGTGGTCTGCGACCAAGTCACCTCACCAATCGAACCCACCCAACCTGTGTTGCTTGCTTCTTGCTTGGCTGCTGCCATATTGCACTGATCAAGGCCTATGAAGGCCACCCACACTGCTGTCACCACTGCTGATAGACCTAGCTTGCTACCACAGGGGGTCTGTGCTGTTTTTTTTGCAAGACAAGCCTAGCAGAGTAAGTAGGTAGCCTAGTCTCAAGTTAACTGCTAGCTCACCCTCTGCCCCTTCAGCCGTCAGGGGAGACAGAGACTCACTAAGAGTAGACCAACAAAAATATGCCACCACAACACTGCTATTGAGAGTTCAGTGCTCATCGACTCCTTCAAGCTGTGGTGTGCAGCCTGTCTACTCTGTGGTGGGAAAGACAGTGTTGCACTTGCGTGACTCATGAGCTCTTGCTCGGCTGGAGCTCCTATATGTCACATGTGATGGCACTGCCAATAAAAGTTGGAGAGAGTGGCCAACACAATACAGACAGTCGCGTCAGGAGTTGCCTTCAGCATGCGCACATACAGGCCAGGTGGACACTTATTGTGCAAAAGATTAAATCAAAATTTAATGTCATTATTGCCACACTATAAGAACAACCTAGGCACACATGTGGTGGGGGGGGGGCAACTGCCGCCCTCTGCCCTACCTAAATGGCACCCCTGCATTATGGTAGACATTCATTCTCAGCTGCTAATATCGGTACAAGCAAATACAAAGGTTTCCACTGCGTTCTGAGGTATTGTATCTCCATGTTTCAGGATGTGTCCTGATCATCGTAAGGGTTAGTGTTCCTCATTGTCCCTCATTTTGAGTGTCCATATTCCCCATTTCAGTGACAAAATGTGAGATACTATATGGTGCATGCTTCCAAGGCCCTATTCAACACAACACAAAGAGTGCTGAGCATGGCCATGGTGTATATTCTCCATACAGAATGACAAAGGGAAAGTACAGAAAATGAGCCAAAACCGTCATGGAGAAACATATTTGTAGCACTAAATTTGCATAAGGGGATTTGCATGACCCAAAACAAAAAGGTAAGGATTCAGAACACAGAGGCCCATCTTCACACATCTGGAATGGGGGATGTTGGCAGACTATATCTGAGGCATTTAATGTAGTAAGCAAACAATACTTTACACATTAATGGCAATTTAATGACAAAAATCAAAAGCCATTAAACAACTTGCAAAAGAATCAGAATTAATGAGTTTATCTAATTTTAATGGGAAATCAATGAAAAATGTTTTTTAATGGCTTGAAGTGCTGGCAGTAGTATGAGAAATAGAAGCTGATGTGTTTTTTTAAATGAGACTTGCACCAGCTTAGCTACTGCACACATGGCAAGTGTGCAGCATGTGAACCTGATGTGATTTTTTTTTCCCTCTACTTGCTACCGCTCTCAGCCACTCCTTCAGGCTGTGCCAAGGCACCTCCAATCCATCCTGTTCCCGTGCCACCTCCCTCATATTTGCAGTCGTCCCCATGGTAACCCAGACATAACCCTTCACCGGGTGGGCCCCCCCTCCTCCAAGGGGAGAGGCACCAGTGGGGCAGGCAAGTGCACTACTTGGCCCTAGGGTACTGCTGAGGGATGGAAGGCTCCTGGGACATTGACGACATCATACTGCCAGGCAGCCGGCATCCGACTGAGTGCAGAACCGGTTTCCGTTTTCTGGTGACGCTCCTCACTTGCATGCATCTGCGTTACCCCCGGTCTCCACCAGAGGTCACTGCAGAGCTACGCACTCCCACAACCCACCACAGGAGAGGAGAGCAGTCCTCCAGATGCTCGATTCTCTTCTTCTCTGCCGATCCCCAGTGCCCTGAGTCCATTCCAAAACCCGGGTCGCCGGCGTGGGTCGAGGTAAGGCACCAGCGCCTCAACCCTCTATGCCACCGGGCCAGCCCTGATGTGATTTTTAAGTGATGTTCACACTAGCTTAACTGCTGCACTCATGTCAAGCTTGCAACATGCAAACCTGATGCAATTTTTAGAAGTTCACACCAGCTTACCTGCTGCGCATATGTCAAGCTTGCAGCATGCGAACCTGATTTGCTTTTTAGACCTGGTTTGCTTAGGTTCACTTTGTGTATGCGAACTGCATGCAAACATTGCACAATTAAGCATGTGGCATGTATTCTGTATGTTCACAGCACACTTATATTTCTGTAAGGGTTGTTGTCTGTATCGTTAATTGTACCACTGATTGCTAAAATGTTTTTTTTTCTGCACCTCATGGGCTATGTATCATTTATTGTACTCCGTACCATTAATTGTTAAAATGTTGGATTTTTTTTCTGCACCTCTTGTGCTCTGTATCATTGATTGTTAAACTCCCCAAATGTCTTCACTCCCCTTGTACTCTGTTATCTTCATGTCATCTCCGTCTGTGATTTAAGCTGGACGCTTGTGAAAATGGGCATTTATGCTCACATGCCTTCCCAGTATAACAAATAAACTGAAACTGAAATAATTAACAATACAATAAATAATCATCTAGAAGTAAATGGTTCTTCAGACACAAATTACTCACTTGGGACCTTTGGGAGGAACGCCCCACCCTACACCCCACAATTGATACACAAAAACAGTGAAGTCCAGAGCCTTGTTTTTGAATAATGAAAGCCTTGTTTGTGGATGGAAACGGAAGTCCGTAGCTATGTTTGTGAATAACTAAAAAAAGGAGACAACTATAGCAGCAGATTGTTTCCACCAGGGGTCGTTGCAGAGTGGTATTTTCTACTGATCTATTTACTATATAATAGCTTATTTTCACGAACATTTTATTTTCGCTATTATCGTGCCCACTGAAAATCAGCAAAATTAAAATGCTACTGAAAATTTGGTACAATAATATCCTGACCCAATTGCTCTGCCTGCCAGAAAGCAGTGAAAGTAAACTGCCAACTGCGTACCTGTTTGCGATCAGTATCTGAAACCTTGAATGAGCAATTGCCACTGTACAAGCCTGTCTCCCTTTCCTGCACTGTGGCTGGAGTTTCCTGAATGTTTTTTAATCCACTAAAACCCCTTAATCCTAAAATAACACCTGCAATAGCACTGAATAAAACACATGTACTTCAGAAAAGAAAAGGCTAACTACCAGAAAGCAGTGAAAGGAAATCACCGACCACTCACCTTTTTGCGATCAGCATCTGAACCCACTAGTGAGTGACAGCCTTGTACCACCTTTCTCCTCTCTACCTGCACTGGGACTGGGACTGCCACTGCCTAAATGTTTTCTTATGATCAAATAAATAAAATACAGAATCATGGCTGGGTAGTGGGTTATAACAAGATTTTACACCCCCCCCAAGGGGTGGGATGCCACATAAACCCTGAGAGTGAAGCTTGAGGGGTTTATTAAGGCATCCCACCCTGGGGGAGGGTGTAAAATTTAAATTGTACACCTCCTACCCAGCCTTTATTTCACATAATTGCTGGGGAGCATTTTCTTGCCACTGCAACTATATAAAATAAAGATATTTCTATGGAACCGGGACCGGTCAGTTTCAGTGCAGTTCGCAGCTCCTGATGAAAACCACTGATCATTTTAATTTTTTCAGTTTCATTTTTTTCCTTAGCCCTAAGCCCTCTGATGTAAAAAAAAATGTTGCCCAGTTGTTTAAAACTTACCACCACTGACTCCAAGTGTGGCGAACTGTGTAGAGCTGGGGAATGGCTGCTGGCATGGAAGAGTGAAGGAGCGTTGGCTGCACATGCAAAGTGCGAGAGAAACACAGCCCATGTTCGCCATTATAACCCACATTTTATAATGGAAAATTATAACCAGGTTTCTCTATGGGAGGAAACACTCCCAGTTATTATTATAAAATAAAGTCAAAGAAGCCAAAGTAAATCACCAACCACTCACTTCTTTGTAATCATTCTCTGAGACCACATAGCCTGCCACATTAGAGAGCAATTAAAATTGAGAATTAAAGTATTGCTGAATAAATAAAAGTTCAATCAGTATGTTCTGATATCCTTTAAGAAGAATCAGCATTTATATAGTGCTTTTCATACATCCAAAGTGCTTTACAAGCAATGCTAGACTGCTAGTGAAGTGAATGAATGTGTGGTGGCAGCCATACCGCACATCATCACCCACACATAGCCTGGATAATTGCATGAACCAGTTTATGGGAAGGGGAATGTTGGCCAGGACACCGGGAATGTTCCCAACTCTTTTTCGAAGTGTGCCCTAGGTTCTTTTACTTCCACCTGGACTCCCACCAGGACATCACCAGGATGGACAGGAGGGACCTCAGTTTAACGTCTCATCCGAAGGACAGCACACCCCAGCAGTACAGCACCCCCCAATACTGCACTCAGATGCCAGCGATTTTTAGGTGCAAGTCCAATCCCAGTGTGTGATGAGAACCCACGACCTTCTGGTCCAGAGGCATATGTGCTACCAACTGAGCCACGCTGACACCTTTTAGGCTATATCCATATCCATAGCCATTTGTGTTTAAATGTTATTAGCTTATACTGTAAGTCAGCTGCACAGTGGATTGCTCTGTAATATGCCAGGCCATGAGGTTTCAGACACTGACTATAAAGAAGTGAATTGTCAGCAGTTTACTTTTGATCTATTGCCTTTATTTTACATTTCTTTAATTGAGTGCAGGATGGGGAGAGAAGAGGTACATGAACAATTGCTCATAGTTTCCAATACCAACTGCAAAGAGGTGACCTATCAGCAGTTTAGTTTCACTGCTTTATGGCAGGCAGGTTTTCCTTTAATGAAGTGCAAGTCAGCCATACAAATATTTGCTGGGGCAAGAAAGTGCCTTACACTCAATTGTGTGAAACATACGGGGCGTGAAGTTAAACTGCTATACAGTATATCGCCCTACAGTGCTGCAAGTCAGGCTTTTCAGTGACTTCTGACCATAATATAGTGTCATTCTGACACTGCTGTCACCATATTCTTCCTATAAATATATTCTTCATGTAAACTATTAGAACAAAAAAAAAAAATCTCAGCAGCTAATCACCTCCTCGTAAAACTTTCAGAGCAGTCTGCAGTCATTAAAGGGTGCGACCATGGGCAGCACCACCACCATACTACTCAACATGGCCAGTATAGAAACATAGAAACACAGACTTTGATGGCAGATAAGGACTGCTTGGCCCACCTAGTCTTCCCATTTCCCTACTTAGAGGATAAGCTGCAGATCCTATTTAACCAACAGCCTATTTCTTCCTACCCCCCACAAAAATTGCCTTATGTCTGTCCCATGCATTCTTGAATTCTCCCACAGTTTTAGACCCCACAACCTCCTCAGGAAGGCTGTTCCATGCGTCTACCACCCCCTCTCCGTGAAAAAATACTTCCTTGCATTGCCCCGAGCCGTCCCCCCTCTATCTTCAAATTGTGTCCCCTTGTTCTTGCACATCTCTTTTTCTGAAAGATGCTACCCTCTTGGACTTTGTTGATTCCACTAAGGTACTTAAACGTCTCAATTATTTATTTAGCTTTTGTTTACTGGGTAAGTACACTAGACAAGTAGTATGCCTATTTTCAGGAACGACCCGGGAGAGCACAAAACATACAGTATACATACATGGCAACATTGGAGACGTCCACCTTCTCCTTCCTTTCCTCAAGGGTATAAATATTAAGCTCCTTTAGTCTCTCCTCGTATGGCTTCTCTTGCAGACCCTGCACCATTTTAGTTGCCCTCCTCTGAACTGCCTCCATCCTGTCTATGTCCTTGTGGAGATGGGGTCTCCAGAACTGGATGCAGTACTCCAGATGGGGGTCTCACCAACTGTCTGTACAAGGGGATAACAACTTCCTCTTTTCTGCTGGGAATACCTCTCCCTATACATCCCAGTATCCCCCCAGCCCTCCCTACCGCCTTCTCACATTGCTTGCCAACCTTAAGGTCATCTGATATGATTACCCCTAGGTCTCTTTCCGTTTTTTTTGTTGTTACTACCTCCCTCCCCATTGTGTAATCTTCCCTTGGGTTTTTGTTTCCCAGGTGCATTACTTTGCACTTCTTTGCATTGAATCCAAGCTGCCATACTTCTGACCATTCCTCCAACCTTGCCAAATCTCTTCTCATCCTTTCCACGCCTCCTTTTGTATCAACCCTGTTGCAGATCTTTGTGTCATCTGCAAAGAGGCATACTTTTCCTTCCAGTCCCTCTGCAATGTCACTTATAAAGACATTAAAAAGGACTGGACCCAGTACTGAACCCTGTGGTACCCCACTAGTAACCGCACTTTCTTCAGAGTGGACTCCATTTACAATTACCTTCTGCGTCATGTTGTTCAGCCAATGTTTTACCCAGGCTATCACCTTGGGACCCACTCCCAGGCTGGTTAATTTGACTACTAATCTTTTGTGTGGGACTTGTTCAAATGCCTTGCTAAAGTCTAGGTAGGCCACGTCCACAGCCCCTCCCTGGTCTACTACTTTGGTCACCCAGTCAAATAAATCAATTAGATTCGTCTGACATGACATTCCCGCTGTGAACCCATGATGCCTTGGGTCCTGTGCCCCACTGGCCTCTAGGTACTCAACAATTCTTTCCTTCAGAAGTGATTCCATCACTTTTCCTACCACAGAGGTCAAACTGACAGGTCTGTAGTTTCCTGCCTCCGTCTTGGTCCCACTTTTGTGAAGGGGCATCACATCCGCCTTCTTCTAGTCCTCAGGTACCACACCATCCTCCCATGATTTGTTAAAAAGCGTAGTCAGTGGTGTCACTAGTTCTCTGCTTAATTCTTTTAGAATTCTGGGGTGAATTCCATCTGGCCCCATTGCTCTGTCCACCTTCAGTTTTAGGAGTTCTTTCAGAACCCTTTCTTCTGTGAAAGGACTGGGATCAACCCCCCTCTCCAGAGTGCTTCTGTTAATTGGATTAGGCACCTCCCCCACTTCCTATTTTGTGAATAATGAACAGAAGTATTCATTCAGTATCCCTGCTTTATCACTGTCACTCTCTGTCTACCCACCATCCACTCTATCCAGCCTCACTATCCCTCCCTTTGTCTTTCTGTGCTCCCTGATATACCTATAAAAGGTTTTATCCCCCTTCTTAACCGAGTTAGCTATCTTTTTCTTAGTTTGTGCCTTTGCTATTCTGACTACCCTCCCTGCTTCCTTCTGCCTTAACTGGTACAGTTCTCTGTCCTGCTCCTCCTGTGTTTCCTTATACTTCCTAAATGCTATCTTTTTCTCCCTAACATTCACCGCCACCTCTTTTGAGAACCATAGTGGCTTTTTCTTTTGTTTTGATTTGTTTATTTGCTTCACACAAAGGCTTGTTGCCTCTGTGATGGCAGTTTTGATATTTGCCCATTGTTGTTCCACCCCTCCTTCTAGCCTGTTTGCTAGTGCTTTTGTAAGGCACTCTCCCATCTTGCCAAAGTCAGCCCTCCTGAAGTCCAGAACCCTCACTTTTGTATGGCTTGACTCTATAGCAGAGTTTATCATGAACCACACTGTTTGGTGGTCACTTGTTCCCAAATGGCTACCACTTCTAGATCTGAGATCCTCTCACTGTCCCCATTTGAAGTATGGAGGTCTAAGATTGCTCTCATGAGTGGGTTCCAAAACTAGCTGTTTGAGGCATGCCACCTGAAGGGCATCAAGAATGGCCCTGCTTTTGGATGTGGCTGCCTCAAAGGTGCTCCAGTTAACATCTGGCATGTTAAGGTCCCCCATCAACAGTATCTCCCCTTTCTCTTCAATCCTAAGTATGCCTTCTATCATATCCTTGTCCATTCCTTCCCCCTGACATGGGGGTCTATATACAACCCCTGTGCAGATTGTGGTGCCATCTCCAGTCTCTATGGTGACCCACAGTGCCTCCTCTCTTCCCTGTTTACTCTTTTGTTCAGTTGCTTTTATCCCTTCCCTTACATAGAGAGCTACTCCCCTCTTCTGCCCTCCCTGTCTCTCCTGTAGGTTGTGTACCCTGGTATGTTAACATCCCAGTCATGGTTCTCTGTGTACCATGTTTCTGTGACTGCTACAATATCCAGGCATCCCTCTTCCATCAACGCCACCAGTTCAGGGAGCTTTTGCCCAAACTACGGGTGTTGGTACTCATTACCCTCCATTTCTTGATGGCCTTACCCCTTTTTTGTTCCATCCCTGTCCTTATTGCATTTGTCACTTTCTCCATTTACCCTGCACTTCTCCCTATTGACATCTCTATGTTGGTGTCTACCTCACTTAGTACCCTGATATTTTTGGGGGCTAGGATTTCCTGCTCTTTCCAGTGCCTCCCCTTGGCTAGTTTAAATACTTGTCAATGAAGTATTTAAACCTATCACCTAGATTCTGGTTTCCCCTCCTGGACAGATGCAGTCCATCATGCCAGTATAGGCCTGCATCCCTCCAGGTGGACCCCCAGTCTCCAATGAAGCCAAATTCCTGAGCTCTGCACCAGTTTTTCAACCACTGATTGAATCCCATGGTGTGGAGCACCCTAGCCTCACCTGTACCATAGAGAGCCAGCACCTCGAAGAAGGTTACTGTATGTGCTATTTGGTTCAAGACCCTCCCCATCTCCACAAATGCTTCTTGCACTGCTCTGATCCCTTTCTTAGCCAGGTCATTTGTCCCTAGGTGGACAATGACATCCAGCTCCTTCCCCTGTGCAGCTGCTCCTGCGATCCTGAGGATCTCTCCAAGCCATGGCACCAGGCAGGCATCTTACCTCCCTTTCCCCTTCCTCCCCCAGTTCTACCTTCCTAACAATGGAGTCCCCAACCAGGAGTTGTTTCCTTCCCCTGTGAGGTCCCATGCCACCCTCCTTTGGGTCTCCTTTGTGGAGGTTCCCAGCACCCTACAGCATACCACATTTCCAACCTCCTGGAGAACGTGACATCTACTGGCAAGGACTTTCAGTGAGCAGTAGTAGTAGCCCAATTACATGGTTTTTTTGATTAAAGTAAGCACTTTAACCAAACAAGCAGTTAACTGTGTTGATTGCCCTGTGTTTTACAGACTTGAAACTGTACCATGTGATGTGTGCGTATGTTGTGGGAAGGGGGAAGGGGGTTGGAGACAGGGACTACTTGGGAAAAGAGGCTTGCATTTTGATCCAGGTCAGTACACACATTTTAAAATAGGATAGCAGGCTGCATGGTGCTCAGAACAGAAACAGTGAAGATGCTGTGGCAAGCACTTGATAAAGAGAGATGTGGGTGTTTAGCGTTGGGCTGCAAAAATTTAGTGAACTGAACACATCAAACCAACATTCATATGTCTCATGTTCTATACATTTTGCATAAAGTTACACAATTCTAGACATACAAAACCTTAGCAAGGGATGGACAGCCTCAGTAGCATGCTGTGCGGGTGAATCCCTATACATGGTAGCACCCCTGTTATTTATAGGGGCACAGTAGCATCCCTATTATTTACAGGTGAATGGTAGCATCCCTGTTCTTTGTTATTTATGGGGACATGGTAGCACCCCTATTATTATTATAGGAACTCGGTAGCACCCTTATTATTATAGGGGCATGTTAACACCCCTGTTATTATAGAGCATGGTACCGCTATTATTGTAGTGGTACAGTAGCACCCTTATTATTATTTTAGGGGCATGGCACTACCGCTTTTATAATAGGGGCATGGTAGCAACCCTGTTATTATTATAACAGGGGCATGGTAGCACCCCTATTGTTATAGGGGCATAGTAGCACCCCTTTTATTATAGAGGCACAGTAGCACCCCTATTATAGTGACACAGTAGCACCCCTAGTATTATTATTATTACAGGGGCATGATAGCACCCCTATTATTTTTACAGGGGCACAGTAGCACCCTTATTATAGGAGACAGTACAGCGCAGTGGTCTAAGGCTCTGAGCTGCAAATCTGGTGACATCCAGCAGACCAGACCTGAGTTTGAATCCCACAGCTTCTACTTGCATACTGTGTGACCCTGAGCAAGTCACTCCTTGTGCTCCCAGGTCGCTCCTGTAAAAAATCTTTCAGCTTAGTGTATATATATATATATATTATGGTAGCATGGTAGTGCTACCATAGTTAGGGTTGAGGAGCCATTTCTATGTTAAACCCCAAAACTTTGCACCTTAATAACTTTGCAACCGTTTCACAGATTTGGCTGAAATTTGGAATACATGATCAAGAACCATAGGCCTTGGGATCTACCAAGTTTCATACTGGTTGGATATACAGCTGTGGAGTTATTAAGCATGATCTGTGCACGCGTTTACGCTTTTTCTGGAATTCTACGGTCGCGCCTACAGGTCATGCAGTTTGCACGACCAGCCCAAAATCTTCAGGAAATGTGCAGCTGGGGTCTCCAATGTGCCTTTTGAAGATTTCATGAAAAAATATTAAACGGTTCAAAAGTTATTCAAAAAAACAGTTTCCCATTATAAGTCAATGGGAAAAGTTAACAAAAAGTTTGACAGTGTCGCAAATGCATTTTTACTTTCTCAAATGGACTTGTTACTTTCGCAAATCGGCCATTTTGTTTTCAGTTGGTGATCAGAAAAATGGTTGGCATTTAAATTTGGGACCCTTTAGCAACCTAATTCTTTTTGTATTCACCTAGTCGGACCCTGAGGATGCTTGCCATGTCTTTATTTTGTGTAAAACACCCCAGAAATATGTTTTCAAATTTCTGGAAAAGTACTTCATAAAATTACTTTCATGCTCACGAAAGTGTCAAACTTTTTGTGAAGCTTTGCGAAATTGCGACAGTAGTTTTCCATCTGTGGGAAAGTGACAGCGATTCTTTGGCACTGCGCTGCAAAAGAACCGTTGGGAGTTTTGGGCTGAAATTCGGAGGGAACAGAGCTGACATCTCTCAGATGTCCCTTTCAGTGTTGTTTTGAAAAAATATTACACAGCGGCAAAGTTACAGCACTCCAAATTTGATGGTTTTTCCCATAGGATAACATTACGGTGCCCAACGCGTCACAGAAATCCTTTGGATCCCTGCTGCAAAATAACGGTTTGGTCTTTTTTCCTGAAATTTGGAGGGAAGACAGCCAACAGCCCACAGATGTGCCTTTCAGTGGTTTGGTGAAAAAATATTACAGGGAGGCAAAGTTATGGCTCTCTGAACTTCTCTTTTTCCATAGGATAACATTATGGCGTTAGCCGCGCCTTTCAGGGCCAGTATCTCGGAAGCGATCACGAATCACGGACTTTTAAATCAAAAAATTCTAAACTAGCCAGGACAGTCATAAATCATATGACTTTTAAATTTTTTTTCTACGTCGTACGGTTCCTGAGATATAACTTATTTAGTATTCCAAGTCCTCATTTTCTGCTCCGATACCCATTAATATATTTACATTCTTTGTACTCACTCTCTTTCTCTATTCAGCTTTTGGGGAAAACCAGCCTGTGCACTTACATTACTGTTACCATTGCCTTTTCCACTTGCGGTTCCATGCCTGTTTCACTTACCATTGACGTCTACGCCACCACGTGCGTCATCCTTTGCGTTTTCATTTGCGCTTGCGTTTCTGTTATTTTTTGCCATTTGTGTCTACCGTACTGTTTCTCTTTCTGTTTCACTTTGCATCACCATGCCCATTGACATTTCCATTTGCAGGCACCATGTTACTATGTGACAAGACATCACGTGGCTCACCGTTCCTTCTACGCCACCATGTTTGTTACCCTTTCTGTTCTCATTCGCGCTTGCATTACCTTGTGCGCCACTGTTAGCGCTTCTGTTTGCATTGCTGTTCCTGTTACTATGCCACAAGACATCATGTGGTGGGGTGCCAGCACCCTTTGGGCCCAGCGCTCCAGCTGCTGCGATAAGTGCCGGGGCGCAGGGGCCCTGTGTTTCGCGTTATCCTTTGCGTTTTCATTTGCTTGTGTTTTCTGTTATTTTTGCCATTTGTGTCTACAGTACTGTTTCTCTTTCTGTTTCACTTTGTGTCACCATGCCCACTGACACTTCCGTTTGCAGGCACCATGTTACTATGTGACAACACATCACGTGGCAGACTGTTCCTGTCTATGCCACCGTGTGCATTGCCCTTTCTGTTGTCATTTGCGCTTGCATTACCATGTGCGCCACTGTTAGCGCTTCTGTTTGCGTTGCTCTTCCTGTTACTATGCCACAAGACATCATGTGGCGGGAGCGCGGGGCCCTCCCGCTGCCACATTACATTCACTATTTCTCGTTATCATTCTCAAAAAGAAGGAAATTAGAGTAAAACCTCCATTTAATGCATTAGTTGGGGTTGTTCTACAGTGACAAAAGTGAGGAAATTCGCTGTTAGGGTTGAAAACCCTAACTCGGAATTCACCCCAACACCACACACACACAGACACACACACACACGTGCAAGTCTGGGGAGGACCAAGTCAACACAACCAATGACAGACATCCAGCAGCAGGTGACAGAAATAACATTGTCTTTATCAGGTACAACATACTCAGTAAGTGCCTACAGGAAAATCTATCCTATATACATCTCCGATACAGGTACGTCATTGTTGGCTCAGTAGTGCTATGATATTTAGAAGTTGCTTGGCCTGATCCATGCAATCACACTGTTTCTTACAAAGAATACTTACTGCATCTTTAGTATTGAAACACACTGAAGGTCTGTGTATGTACATCAGCAGTACACCTTCATCAGTAAGAATGCATCTGATATCTGGCAGTACGAATTTCACAGCGTTGAACAGGCAATGCTTTTTCCATACGTTACATCAGCCATTTATCTTGAATAAACCGTTGCAGTAAATGTGCTACTATGTAAATCACCTACTAAATGTAACACTACTTTTTATCTTGAGCATGCTAGTGTCTTGTAGTTCATTTATGTACTTCTCTTAATTAATGTATACTCACTAGTGTTAAAACCTTTTCTACAACTGTCATCATGCACCTTCAGCATTTATATTGACTAACGGCACAGTACCAGTTGTGGTGTGGTGTGGGGCATCGGTAGGTAAGGCCATGCAACTACTAAGTGTGGTACATTGTGTGCAGCTGCAATCAGGGATATGTAGCGTTTGGTGTACATGGCCTCAGTTTTGCTGTTGATCTCCACTGAGCATGCAGTACCTGGTCAGGTGGGTGGGGATGTCTCATTAGTACATTTAGACAATTGTTTGTTATTTCTGTCACCTGCTGCTGGATGTCTGTCATTGGTTGTGTTGACTTGGTCCTCCCCATACTTGCATATGTGTGTGTGTGTGTGTGTGTGTGTGTGTGTCTGTGTGTGTATGGTGCTGGGGGGGTAGTCGAGTTAGGTTTTCAACCCTAACAGCGAATTTCCTCACTTTTGTCACTGTGGAACAACCCTAACTAATGTCATTAAACGGAGTTCTTTTGCCTCTAATATATACATATACATATATATATATATATATATATATATATATATATATATATATATATATATATATATATATATAAAAGTGTTGTACAAAGATGGACCAAAACAGCATTTTAACTGACTGTGAGTATAGAAAACTTGAATAGCTGGTTCCCCCAGTTCATTCAAAAAGTGCACAATTTAGCCTTTGCAAGTTGCGTGGTCCATATATTGTGATTTTCCATATAGAAACATAGAAGTTGATGGCAGATAAGGACCACAAGGCCCATCCAGTCTGCCTGTTTCTTTTTCTACCTTACGAATGTGCCATGGCCTTTGCTCTGTCAATGGTCAATCTATTAATACTCACCTGAATTGCTCCCTTATGCCTATCCCATGCCTGTCCGAAGCCCTGCACTGTATTCATATCCACTACTTCCTGAGGTAGGCCGTTCCATGCATCCACCACCCTTTTTGTGAAAAAGAGCTTCCTCACATTACACCTTAATCAGCCTCCCTGTAATCTCATGCTGTGTCCTCTTGTCCTGCTATTTTTCTTATATTGAAACATGTTAGACTCTTTCACCTTGTAAATGCCCTTTAGGTGTTTGAATGTTTCGATCATATCACCTCTCTCCCTCCTTTGCTCTAGGGTATACATATTGAGCTCAGTTAATCTGTCCTCATATGTTTTCTGATGCAGTCTCTGCACCATTTTGGTTGCCCTTCTCTGGACTGCCTCAATTTGGTTAATGTCCTTGTGAAGGTGTGGACTCCAGTACTGCATGCAGTACTCCAGATGGGGCCTAGCCAGTGTCTTGTAAAGAGGGATTATTACCTCCCTCTTCCAACTTGTGATACCCTACTAATACACCCCAACCTTCCTCTAGCCTTACCTACTGCTTTAGTGGTCTGCTTGGATGATTTCAGGTCATTGGTGAGGATGACGCCCAAGTCTCTTTCTTCCCTTCTGACTGCCAGCAACTCCCCTCCCAACCTATAGGTGGCTTCAGGGTTTCTCTTCCCTACGTGCATGATCTTGCACTTCTTTGCATTAAACCCCAGTTGCCACTCTTCCAACCATTTTGCTAGTTTATCCAGATCTCTTCTCATTTTGCCCACCCCATCTGGATCATCTACTCTTGCAGATCTTGGTGTCATCTGCAAACAGACAAACCTTACCCTCCAGTCCATCTACAATGTCACTGATGAAGATATTGAAGAGGACTGGCCCCAGGACTGATCCCTTAGGTACCCCACTTGTGACTTGCATCTCCTCTGACTGTATACCGTTTATCATCACTCTCTGTTTTCTGCCCATCAATCAGTTTGCCACCCAGTTGACCAACGTCTGACCCACCCCGAGCCTACCCAGCTTATTAATCAATCTTCTATGTGGAATAGTATCAAAAGCTTTGCTGAAGTCAAGGTAGGCAACATCAACTGCTCCCCCTTGGTCCACCACTCTGGTTACCCAGTCAAAGAACTATATGAGATTAGTTTGATAGGACCTTCCTTTTGTAAATCCATGTTGTCTTGGATCCTGTGCTCCTATGAATTCCATGTGTTGCACTATCCTTTTCTTAAGGAGCACCTCCACAATGTTGCCCACTACTGAGGTAAGACTGACTGATCTGTAGTTCCTTGCCTCCTCCTTGCTACCACTCTTGTGGAGCGGGATCACATGAGCCCTTCTCCAGTCTTCTGGGACCTCTTCTGTGCTCAGAGACTCACTAAACAGTTCTGATAATGGCTCTGCTAGCTCCACTCTTAGCTCCTTTAGTACCCTGGGATGTATGCTATCAGGTCCCATTGCCTTGTCCACCCTGAGCTTATCGAGCTCTTATAGGACCCTTTCTTTTGTGAAGGTACCAGTGCACACCTCCTTCCCTCCCTAGAATATGGATTTTCTATGTTAAATACCTACTTGGATAGATTTTCTTTGCCTTTTATTGCTTTGCCATGTTACTGTACTACATTAATTGTTATAGGTATAGGGTCCCAAATAGATTTAATGTTGACAGCATTAGTTTAGCCATTTTTAATAATGCACATACTGGCTGTGATCATTTTCAAAGGATCTTCAGATGAACTATGACTGATATGTTTTTTTTTTAAGTCATTTTCTAACTTTCTAGGCATGAGAAATTGCTTAACAGGTTCACATTTTGTGAAAATAAAATGCATTTAAATGTTGTCAAATATATTGACTTCCATTTTAAAATTCAGCATGGTCTGTAAACTGCTGAAATTTGTGTTCACTTGGTGGGCCAGTCAGTCCTTATCTGCCATCAAATTCTATGTTTCTGCATTTGTGCAGATTTGCATAGCACCCTAAAACTAGTTAATTTTGCCCAATGTCTTTAGTGGTGAGACATATTATAATATGGAAATTCCCCAGTTAAAATGTGTATTACAATACAGTATGTTTGCATTATATAATGCAGTTAATACAAATTCATATCTGCTTCTGACATTAAACATTAACTGAGCATAACTTTATTTATATTTTATTATTTATTTATTTTAGCTGAAAGACTGATTTTGTACATATTGAGTAGATCTAGAATATGAATTTATTAACGGAGAAGCATAATTAATTAAATGGAGTGGATCTGAGAACAGGGGAAGGTGGAGGGACCAATGGATTACCAAATTGAACTTTTCAGTTGGAACAGTAAAGTTCAAACTATTCATATCCAGTCTTATAAAATGTCAAGATAATGTTGCCTCCAGACTCTGTTCTGCAAACTTTTTCTCTTTTTTTCACAACATACCATGACTCCTTTACTGTCAGTCTTTCAGCTAAAATAAATAAATAATAAAATATAAATAAAGTTATGCTGCTGTACAGCTGAGTGTGGGTATGTGTGGATGACTAGATGTCAGGAAAGCATGGTGGTCAAATGAGCCAAGAGCCTCAATTCTTCAGAAGCAATAACTATGTGCTGCAAGCATTACTTTTTATTTCAAAATTAGTAATAAAAAAGTTAAGTTAAACAACCATTCTGTTGTGTCTATGAGTTGGGGGGTGAGGGGGTGGGACTAGTGATGAAGGGACAGCAATGAATTTGGAAAGCATGAGGAGTCAGCTACAGAACCGTAAATCCAGAGAAGTGTAGCAGTCAAGACCTGGGATGATAGCAAGAAATAAGACTGAGGACTGCCGTCTTGTTTTAAATTCAGTATGCTTTCCATAGTGCAAAATATATTAATTAAGCAAACACAGTCCAAGCTACAGCTCCTATTTTGTGTATCATGCACAGTGAGGGCTGGTTTCACATTGAAGCATACTGAATTTAAAACAAGACAGCACTGCTCATACTTATTTTTTGCTACTGTACAAGGTATTGAGTGCAACACATCTCTGGAGTTGCTGCATTTGTTACGGGCTTACTGCCCTTTTATGTTTTAGCACCAACCCTGCACTGATTTTTTTGTTGGATCTGCACTGCCAAATAGCCACAACCACAACAGGTGAAACAACCACAGAGACCCACGACCATGGCAGCCTCCATTGGAACACAGTAACAGGTTACTTTACTATCAACACACACATGCTATTCATGTGGTGGGAGTTATTTAAAAACCATGGAGATCTGATCAGACAAGGAGGGGGGTTGGGAACGCAGATGTTGCAGGGAGAGTGAGAGCACAGTAATGTAAAGTACTGAGTGCAGGAGAATATGGGGGGGGATCAATTTTATTTTTAAATAAACAAAGTTGTAAATAGCTATATTCTTCATATGAGATGGGGAAAGTGAAAGTGTAGTTGTCTGGGGAAATTAATTTCAGTGGAATAATCTTGATTTACTTTTTGTCAGTCGCACTTGCACTTGCAATGAGTTTTTCCGTGGCAAATATGAATTTTTTCACTGAAAAGCATGTCCCACATTGCTCGTTAAGTAATTACCTATTTGATTCATTTACCATTCGAGCAGTAAACAACAAATTGAACCTAATTACTTAGTGAGTGATGGGGGATATACTTTTCTGCGTAAAAACACATATTTGCCAGGGCGATGTACTACTTTTAGGATAAACAACTAACTAAGCATATCACTGAGCCCTAAATACAGGTGTTGTGCTGTCCTTAGGGTGCAGTAGTTGTGTACAAGACTTTTTTGAAAATTGTTAAAAAAAACAAGATGGGTGACATCTTGAACAGTATTTGTCTGAGAATCGAACAGTAAATTAACCATTCAAACTGTTATTTACTGTTCAAACTGTTTTCATTTACCTACCTGTCTTGTGGCTATCACAAAAATCATTATAATTCGGAATGGTAATATATTTTTTCACCAAACCATCCAAAGGCACACCCTTTGCACACACCCTATCATCCATAAAAATTACAGAGGAATGTTTCATTCTTTGTAAGCTGTAGATGATGGCAAAAAACATGTTAACCTATGGGGAAAGAAACATCATTTTTACTGTTTTTCACCACTTTATACCTCAACAACCATACAAGATGCCGTCATGAAACTTTCCAAATCTTGCAATACTAGCAGAATGACAGTGCGTGCCAAATTTTGTGCTATTTTGTCAAAAAATGCCAACGTTATTATGGTGCAGAAATTGAGACTTAACATTGAAATGCTGTACAAACCCTAACTATAGGGGCATGACAGTGCACCTATAATATGTCATTGTGGTGCAGTAGCACCACTTTAGTTAGAGTTGAGCAAGGGTTTCTATGTTAAACCTAAAATTGTGCACGTTGATATCATTGCAATTGTTCAACATATTTGATTTTGCATGTACGTCTTGGGGGATAGATCTCTTGACTTGCCAAGTTTCATTCTGGTCAGATGCATGGATTTTGAGATGTGGATAGTGACAAAATGTAAAAAAATCACTACTCTTTGTTGTTTTTTGTCTAGCGCCTTGTACCGAGATGGTTTGGAATTTGCTTCTGAACTTTTCAGGGTAGAAAGGGCTTGGCCCACAGGCATGCCTTTCACTAGTTTGATAAAAAAATATTAATCTGTTCCAAATTTAATAAATTTAAAACATTTCGGTTCTGGGCATGCTCAGTACAGTTTTTTGGATAGCTGCTTGGAACAAAAAAAGAACTTGGTCCATAAGAAAAAGGATCCTTTTTGGTATCAGGGCAAATCCTTTTTCATATGGCTGTCATTTTCATTTTGCTGTTTAAACTTACAAAGATTTAAAGTAAATAAAAATAATGTATTTTAAAACAAACAAATGCTTGAACCTAACTAAACAAGATCCATTTAGCTAGATTCTGGGGTTTGTTTTTTTAAAGTTGGCAGAAATACGTTTATTTGGGCACCCAAAATCCAGGGTGCCCAGCTTAGCGAGAGGAGCCATTCACCTGTGTTCTCTGTATGAGAACAGCAGGACTTTCTTGACTTCTTACTCATGCTGTGGGCTGCAATGAGACCAGTGAGAAATGGCATGGGTGGGTTGGGGGGGGCGGAGCAACAAGATGGCCACAAGGCTGTTGTGCTCTGAGTTTTAGCTCCATATTATGCTTTCTTTGATGCATTGCTATGTGGCCTTCTAGCAATTTGTTTGTTGAAAATCCAGTGTAATTTCTATACTGAAGGCATATCCTCTATATACTGTTTATAACTATTGTACATTCGTATCTCAAGTTACATTATAAACTCCATGTCCTCTCCTCCCTCATGTCCTTGCTAAACCAATACAAATATTGATTCAAAGAATATTGCAAAGGAACAGTAAGAGAACTGCCCATTCACACTGGAATCAGTGCTAGTGTTTAGTATCAGCATGACTTCCTGGATTGTCTTTATTACATCAATGCACATGCACAAAAACACCACAGAATGCATTTACTATGAATAACAGGATGAAACATTTATATGAGCATTAGTGCAACACATAACCTGTACAGTTTGCAAATACAGCAAAATTGGTGTGTGCCTAGATTTCAATAGTAATACCCCCCAATTGTAAATCCCACTGATAACAGCAAAGTTTATCGGTCACTTATAGCAGACACCAGTAGCACATAACAAGGTGCAACTCAGTGCTAGCACAAATAAAAGAAACTAAACAAAACAGAAGGGTTTATATTTTTTTCTCTGGAAGGGTTTTTACATTTTTTTCTAAAGACAGAACTTACACTGACTGGAGCAACCAGAGCCAGGTGAACCGAGAACATCGCATTGAAATGCAGAGTGAGACTGCAGCATGAGTGAGTTTTTTTACATCCACTTTTCACAATCTCAGACTAAACAGCAATCTGCAACATAGGAACCTCTTGTAAGAGCCTATATTTACTTATGTATGTATGTATTTATTTATTTATTGATTGAAGAAAAGGGAGACACACTCCGACTGAAATGCAGAGCAGCACTATAGCATGAGTGTGTCTTAAATCAACAATGAACTCACTAAATCCCATTAAAAACTACTATAGCCAAGGCCCCTAGAATTCTGCAGCTGCAGAATTTTGCGCAGAACTTGCAATCTACTGCAGAACTTCTGCGATGCCTCAGAATTCATTCTTCTTGGTGATTTTTTTATTAATATTTTTGTTTATCCATAGAATCTGGTTCCCGTCACCTCTTTTTATATCCAAAACCCCCCTATATGCTCAGAATGTGATGTTATCATTACTATAACATCATATATTAGCTAATGAAATGGCTGCAATCTGCAACAGAAATGAACAGTCACTTATCTACCACAGCTCCCACTGCCAGAGACGGTGGCACAGCACATCAGGCATGGTGATATTTGCTCAACCTGCACTACAGCCTAATACAATTTTCAGTCTTACATTATTGCACTAGGGCCAACTTAAACAAATCCTTGTCAATAGCACAGACCTGTTAAGTCCATACCTCACTTTGCACAAACCTATTTGTGCCTTTAAGGTATAGAAATGCCATCTGAAATGAATTACTGGTAAAATGAATTTAACTGTTATTTTTAAGAAAAATAAAGTAATTATGCCCTGAAAAGTGGAATATAATAATGTGTAGACCTGCTGAAAGAACAGACCTGTTAAATAAATAATTGCCATGTACACACTTTTGCCAGGGTTATTGATTACATACTGTCATTGGTTGACAGAATCACCTAAAATTTATTGAGAAATGTTGTGTGCAGGGACAGCTGTTGGGCCAGAGGGTAGCATGCTGTGTTTCTGTTCCAGCAACTCAGGTTCAGAGATTAACTCTGGGAGCTGGCTGGGCAGCACAAGGATTGGTGGAACACATCACTGCTCGGAGCCTGAGAAGGTATGGTGCAGTGTTCTGTCACATGGTGGACACATTGTGATGGGCTGGATAGCTCTATCTCACAATCGGTTCACATGCATGTCATGGCCTGATGGTGTTACACAGTGTGTCAGGGAAAGCAGGTTGACATGAAAAATAAGTTTTGCAATAACTCCTCTTTCCATTTCCAATGGGACCTGTATGAATGAGGATGCAAGTTCATGGAAATGAAAAAAAACATATCTCTCTCTCTCTATATATATATATATATATATATACAGTGTATATATATATATATATATATATATATATATATATATATATATATATATATATATATATATATATACTGTGTATATATATATATATATACACACACACACACACACACACACACACACACACACACACACACACACACAGTATATCTGTCTCTCTCACACACAAAACACACATATATTTGTATGTATGTTACAGATTGCATATAAATATATAAGTGATACATAGTGGGAACCTCATGTGTGGTGTAGAAAGCACATACAAATATATAAGTGATAGACAATGGAAACCTCATTAGTGGGATAGATAGCATGCATATAGAAATACTTTATTTATCACATAAGATCCCCTCTGCATATGTCATTTATGCAACAGGCTAGGACCTTAAGGGAGAGACATTTGTTTTGCCTTTTTAGCCATAAAATTATTTTTAAAAGTCTGTTATTTTTTTGAACTAGTGTTATGGTGCTTTCCACCATTCTGATTGCTATAACGACTGCCATGAAAGTGAAGTCAGGATGACAAGCTGACACTGTGATGTGGTAGTTTATTAGTGCCGCAGAAATTCCTCAGAAATTACAAACCACCGCCGCAGAAGTTCTGTGGCAAATGGTAGTCTTGCAGCAGAACTTAGTCCCACTGTGCCGCAGAAAAGTAGGGGCCCTGACTATAGCACTGAGACAGAGAGAGAGAGAGAGAAGAAAACACTTGGAACACAGGTTTCTTTTTACTTTTAGTTTTAAGAAACTAGCAGTCAGATGAAGTCTGACAGAAAGAGTCAGAGAGGGAAGCAGAGAGGGAATGTCAAACCTGTATTGTTGCCGTGAGTGAAAATATTGAGCTGAGCTGTTTTGAGCCATAGTTCTGTGTGGTCATAGCTAATTTTGGTTTCAACAGACAACAAAAATATGCAACTCTAATGCTTAAATTCCAAACATAAAACACAACAAATTATTCAGTAAAAGACTATTCCATGTTTCAGTGACACTTTGAACAGTAGCTGACACAAGCAGCCAGAAGTCTGGTCCTTTTTAATGTCTTTATAAGTGACATTGCAGAGGGACTGGAGGGAAAAGTATGTCTCTTTGCGGACGACAAAAAAGATCTGCAACCGGGTTGATGCACAAGGTAGGGTGGAAAGGATGAGAAGGGACTTGGCAAGGTTGGAGAAATGGTCAAATGTATGGCAGCTTAGATTCAATGCAAAGAAGTGCACAATGGGGGGTGAGATACTAACAACAACAAAAATGGAAAGGACCCGGGGGTAGTCATATCAGATGACCTAAAGGTGGGCAAGCAATGTGAGAAGGCAGTAAGGAGGGCTGGGGGGATACTGAGATGCATAGGGAGAGGCATCACTAGTAGAAAACAGGAAATTGTTATCCCTCTGTACAGATAGTTGGTGAGACCCCATCTGGAGTACTCCATGCAGTTCTGGAGACCCCATCTCCGCAAAGACATAGACAGGGTGGAGGTTGTCCAGAGGAGGGCAACCAAAATGGTGCAGGGTCTGCACCAGAAGACATACAAAATGAGTCTAAAGGAGCTTAATATGTATACCCTCAAGGAAAAGAGGGAGAGGGAGGACATGATAGAAACTTTCAAGTACCTCAAGGGAATCAATAAAGTCCAAAAGGGTAGTATCTTTCAGAAAAAGAGATGTGCAAGAACAAGGGGACACAATTTGAAGATAGAGGGGGGACTGCTCAGAGGTAATGTGTGGAAGTATTTTTTCATGGAGAGGGTTATGGATGCATGGAACAGCCTTCCTGAGGAGGTCATTGAGTCAAAACAGTGGGGGAATTCAAGAATGCATGGGACAGGCATACGGCAGTTCTAGTGGGGGGTAGGAGGAAGTAGGCTGTTGATTAACTAGGATCTGCAGCTTATACAGTAGGTAGGGAAATGGGCAGACTAGGTGGGCCAAGCGGTCCTTATCTGTTATCAGATTCTATGTTTCTAAGTGTCACTTTGTAGCGGGAGACAGGTGCCTTCACAACTGGGAAGAGAAGATTGACAGGCTGCCTCCAATTACATCTCCCCTGATTGGCTTGACCGTGAATGGCATCAGACAGTCAGATTCATATCTTGCTTTTAACAAATTGATAAAAAGATAGTTCAGACTTCAAATTAACAATTAAATACAACAGAAACCCACCAAACTGGTCGATTACAAACTTGTTCAGTACACTAGCTCTTCAATAAAGCTAAAAGCATAGGAATATCGATGGGCCAGATTACTCCAGGAATTACTTCTGTAACTGGTATACATTTATCGTAAGTCCGAATTAATCCATTACCTCCAATCGCTCCATATGAAGTCTGAACCATCCATTGCTTAACCTGATACCAAATGTCCCACCAGATAAAACGGAATTAAGATACTTGGAGTTAAATGTTGGTCTGGGGATTTACCTGCTATACACTGGACAGAGAGATATGATATTTGTGCTGCTAAAGTGAACAGGTGGAAAGTCCTGGCAATTTTCCAAACAGAAACAAGTTAATATAATTAAAGATTTCTATTGCCCTTGCTTGCCTCAGTTTTGTTTTTCCTCCTCCATTAGGATTCCAAAACCAGAATTTACAGCATTTTTTTTAGTTTTTATGGAGCAACTGCCTAACCCAGTCAAAGGAGAGCTAACATATTTACCATTTAAACAAGGAGGTCTCAACACGACAAGCATGATTATTTTTATACACTCTCTTTTTTGATCAAACAATTAGAGCTGGACTGTTACAACTCCAGGACCTGTGGCATTTTCAGGCTCCAAAGTATTGTATTTACTTTTTTCTCTAAACTGATAAATTTAGCACCAAGGTTTTACAAAATTTGCACCTTTCATGTTATATAGTATCTACTTTAAAGCAAACTCTGGCCAGAGTCGATAGAGCTGCAGCTAAGGAATTTGGGGTACAAATATTGAAACTTAGTTTTTTTATATTTTTACACTAAATTTTCAATATAATCTTGTTATGAACCTGCCTTATGAAGAAGGGCAGAGAAAATGTTTAGCTCCTGCCTGAAAGGTTATTTCATGCAGAGACCTCGAAATTACCTTTTGGGATAAATTTGCCTAACGCCAGTGCAATTGTTCATGAGGTGGGGTCCCAGAAAAGACGTGTTGAAAATTTTGGGCAAAGATATGCAAAAATGTCTAAGTTATGCCACTAAGTTCAAAACCCAATTGAAATACATTGAACTGCATACCTGTTTCTTCAGTTTACGGTCCAGCTTTGATGAGTGAAGATTTGTCTGCAGTCCAGAGAGGACTACGGCATTGGATCTCCAATGGGTAAGTAAAGACTTGGGGGGATTGAAGGGTGGTGGGTGCTGAGTGGCAGGGTCGGTGGGGGTCAGGAGTGATCACAAAAGACATCGATGGGTGGTTTTCTTTTTACAGGTGAAAAACAAATAATGTTGGGAGTATTCCTGATCCCAACACTGGTGGACTGGGCACCCCCAGTGTCACTGTGTTGTTTCTGGGAGTGGGGTGGTGGATGCTGAGAGTGAGGGTCAGGTGGGGGGAGGAAAAAAACATATATTAAAAAAAAGATCACAACGTAACACAAGCATGATACTGGGGGGATTGGGCACCCCAGTGTCATTGTTGTGTTTCTGGGAGGGGTATGGGGTGGTGGGTGCTGAGATGGTGGGTTGGGTGGGGGATATGTATAATTAAAAAAAAAAGAAAATCAGCAGTCATGGCGGAACACAACACAGTCTGCCATGACCAAGATGGCCACTGCATTGTACTGCACATGTGCTAGTAGTCACACATGCACAATACAGTTTGTCAGCCATCTTGGACACAGCGGAGTGTGCCATGTTCCACCATGACTGCCGACAGACTAAAAAATAGTGCAGTGTGACTGCCAATGGAGACAGTGAGCAGTGTGCTTCACAGATGTGGAGGTGACCATGTTGCAACTTCAACATGTTGTTCAGTCAGAAGGAATGCGCTGACTTCCTTTTTGATAACAAGAAATCTGCAGGGCTATGCCCACTGTAGCCCTAAAAATTAGGTACCTGGAAACTTTCTAGGCAACAAATTCTGTCACTTGGTAGACAAATGATATCAAGAAGTAAAGTCCTGGGTTTGCAAACTAATTCCATAGTTTCTGCATTGTCACTTCTCAAAATTCACTTTAGTTACTACACAGCTGATAATTCAGAGAGCTCCACACTGGATGTGGGATGTACTCTGGCTACGTTCTATAGAAAGCTTAGTGTTAAAGAGAATCATAAGCATAAAAGGATGGAAGAATGGTTATGTCCTACGAGAGAGTGCATGGATCAAATTGAAACACTGGAACAGTTTCTCCTAAACTGTCCATATGCCTAAAGGATGTTGGTCTTTTTTAGCAGTAGGATGGAATAGTCTTTGGTTAGAAGAGCTGACTTATGTAAATGTTGTTTTAGATGATTTACAGTCACATTCTAAGTGATACAATAGTAGCACTTTATGATTTTCACTTACTTGTGGCAGGCAAGATGTCGGTATATGTGTTGCAACAACTGCAATCCACTAATTTGGGGATAGCATGGACGGTTGAGGCTGCACTGTGTGATCGTCACCATTTGCAACAGCTTAGATTTCCTAGACATTGGTTCAATGTTTTATGGAAAACTATTACTTGTCCTTAAAGGAGAAGTCTTGCATAGTTCTCTATTATTTTTTACTTACCTCAAGCTGGTCCTGTGTTCTGCATTTTCTCATGGTCTCCTGACTGCATTTTCTGTGAAAATCGTCATTTCTGAAGTGTTATTTTTACTCCAAATAGTTTATTTGTTCTTTGTCCTTCATTTTTAGATGCTGCTGGCTCCCGAGTGATGTCATCACCGCAACACCTGAGATTGAATGTTGCAGTAAATGCGGTCCTGTGCACAATGCATGCACTATACTTTGGTTCCCATCAGGGAACCAAATGCCGCTATGCACCTGGTCCCCCGGCCGTGTAGACAGAAACACGCCAGGGTGGGCATGTGGTGTGCCAGCACTATGTGCCATGCACAAAAGGTTTGCAGTACCCTACACGGGGGGACGTAACAGTGGGTAGGTTATGGGGAAATATTTCAGTGACACGCAGTAGCGCACTAATCAGTCTTCAACAGGTGTTCTCTTGGATGCATTTTGTGAAGTGTAGTATGTCAGCACCCACAACACAGTCTTTTATTAATAAAAACTCAGCAAAGTTTCTGTACCTGGGACTCACCCTGCATCTTTTTCTGGCGGCAGAAGCCGACCTCGGGATTTTAAAAGATAGGACATTGTGCTTGGGGACAGTTCTTACCTCCTCCACTCGCTCCAGAAGTCCCGATCTTGGAGCTGGTTCTTAAGCACAACTGATGACTATTTTTGAAACGAGTCAGCAGCATCCACAATTTGTCTTGCTCGCCAGGGCACAGCAATTGGAGACAAAGGAACAACCAAATTTTTTGGCGCCAATTTCAAACAGTGCATTGAGGCGCCTGATTGGTCTCTGCTCTAGCGGTGACACATCTCCCCAGGCCACTCAAAAGCCTGGACCTGAGCCCGACTGCTCTCTACTACATGGACTGTCTGGGGTGGAGAGGGTGACCTCTCAGCAAGTGGGTGCCTCCCCCCATTCCTTGCACTGAAACCAACACGTGGGGAAAGAGGCACTGCCTCATTGTTGCTGGGCTGGGTGAACCTCCCCCCTCATACAAAAGTTCTCTTCCCCTGCTTTATAGCAGGAGTTCAAGCCACAGATCTCCCGGGACACCTGGAATTGAACTGAAGTTTCTGTACCTGGGACTCGCCCTGCATCTTTTTCTGGTGGCAGAAGCCAACCTCAGGATTTTAAAATACAGGACATTGTGCTTGGGGACAGGTTTTGTCACCAACCCACCCTGTTCCCTCCTCCCTTAAATGCTGGGGTTGCCCCACCCAAATGAATTCTCTAGGCCAGTCACTTGGCTTGTAACCTCTCTTGCCACAGGGCACTGGCATCTCCACAAGAGTTACTCATGCTATGTCTTCTCAAAAGTGTATAGTTGCAGCAAACCTCTAACCTTTTTTTTTTTCCTCTCTCTCTTCCCTCCCTGTCCTGAATGTATTAACACCTCCTATTCCTGTGTAATTTCCAATTTAAATTGTATACTGACAGGGACTACTCTGCTAACTGAAAGTTAATAACCTGTTTTTAGGTTAAGGCTTGCAAATGTTAATAGCTGCAGATATCGCAGGGAGGATGAATGTGGAAAGAACGCTCATCTCCTGCATGTTTCTCTAGACTGTACATTAGATCAGCTAACCTATTCTCCAAGTCATAGACCCTTCCCCCTTCAGTGCCTCCACTAAGCATTTCGTAGCAGTGACCAGGTATACTCCGGCAATTACCTCTGCTCCTGCTGTTCACTAACGCACGGACTGTCTCTGCTCTGCTAACTAGAGCAACCTCACAAGGGGTACCTGACATCTGCTCCCTCCCATTCCCTGCGGAACAGTGTTTTTCCCCTACCGACTCCTTAGTTCTCTGAAATCTAATATAGTAAATAGCTCCATTTGATATCCTAGCAGTTACCGAATACCTGCTGTCCCCTGACAAGTGTGCCCCTATTGTCTGAATATAACCGTTGGATTGTGCTTACCACCTGACTCTTCCTCCACAGTCAGGGTACCTATCCTGTGCCTGAAAAGCTACCTTATTCAGGGCAATACAGGTAGTTACTGGGCACCCTTGCCAGCTCAGCATGCCTCACCAGAAGCTGAACCCAGATCATGTGCCGCATGGGGCATGAAACCCATGGGCCCCTCTCTCCAATAGGGGGGTACTCCTGGCAACAGTCTATATCTTGTCCCTTCTCTGGGTGAACAGGTTCATAGGCTCAGGGCATCCAGAAATCAGGGGACAAAGGTACAATAATATACCTCCCATCAGCTTCTACAATGGAGTGCCCCACTCGAGCTCATTAGCCCTCTTCTCAGCCCACGAGCTCAAGAGAAAGGGGCTACGCTACGATATCTTCCACTTTGCAAGCAGAATGGGCCGAGGCATCTGAATCTCATCTGTCAGCCCTAAATTACTCGGCCTACCGGCAGTGTTACTACTCTTGGCTGGGGACATACAACCTAACCCTGGCCCTAACACCATCAACTGCTCAATATCGTCCCCTTATGACCCCCACTGGGTGTCCACAAAGGGGCTAAAGATAGCACATATGAACATATGCAACCTCAGATCAAAAATGCAGGAGGTGCAAGCCTGGCTTGATCTCTACAAGCCGGATATCCTTGCCATCTCACAGACTTGGCTTAAGGCCCACATCCCTGATCATGAAGTACTGGTCCAAGGATACAGTATCTATTGGAGGGACAGGGTTACCAAAAGAGGAGGCAGTGTACTCATCTACGCCAACGAAGCCCTAACCGTAACGCCCGTCATCCTACAGCATAGGACCTGCATTGATGGTAAATCTATATTCATACAAATCACCCTAGGGCACTCCAAACAACTCACTATTGGCTGCATCTACAGCCCACCAAATTCAGCTCTTCAATCCCTAGAAGCAATAACTAAAACTACGGCCCAAGGAGTTACTTCCGAACTCCTTATTCTGGGTGACTTCAATCTTAACTGGGCCTGGGACCCAAACAACGCCTTCTTGGCATTGACTCAAGAAGCAAACCTGGTACAGGTCATATCAGAACCAGCTAGACTGAACTACAAATCGGGAAACCATACCACCCTCGACTGGGCTCTTATGTCCAACCTGGCCAATATTCAGAAAGCTGGAATAATGGCGGACTCCTTAAGTGACCTATCCCCTATATTTTGCATATGGAAAAATAGAGCACCTAAGATTCAACCTAGAATACTCACTGCTTTGGACTATTCCAACTTCTCAGTTGGGCAGTTTAATGGCTATCTACACAGCCTGGACTGGAGTCCAATTAGGTTCCTCCCTACCTTGGCTGAGGCTCTGGAGCATCTTCACAATGCAGTAAGTACAGCAGCCAACATCTTCGCCCCTTTGAAAAAACATAGAGCAAAAGGAAGCTGCTATAGGTGGATCTCTCCATCCTTAAAAACCCTTATGGTCAGTCGGGACAAGGCCTGGAAGAAATTCAGGCTCTCCTCCCTTCCTGCTGACCTCGTATCATACAAAGTCCTAAGAAATAAATGCAAGAGAGCCATCAAACTTGTGAAAAGGGAGTATGCCACTCATCTACAAAAAACTAACCTGAGCAACCCCAAACAATTCTGGCGGCATGTCAACAACCTGATCAGGGGTAACATTTAGACTGAACCCGGCCCCATGGAGGTCAATGGTCATCCTGTGAGTGACTCCCTTGAAATTGCTACTGCCCTTATCAATCATTTCACAAACCTTGACACCTACTAGGTCAGCCTATCCTTGCCAACCACGGCTCCCAAAGTATCTGAGAAAAAAATCTCTAGATTTGGGAAAGGGGGTGACTGGGGTTCAGGAGAAATCCTTGATCAACAAAGGATGGGGTGGGGAGGTTAAGCATCACCAAGGAAGTTCTCCAGGGAATGAGGCAGTGCAATGTGGCTGCTACATTCCACCAGCCCCTATGCACCTGATCCCTCGGCCGTGTAGACAGAAACACGCCAGGGTGGGCATGGGGTGTGCCAGCACTATGTGCCATGCACAAAAGGCATGCAGTACCCTACATGGGGGGACGTAACAGTGGGTAGGTTACAGCAGGGGGGGACCCTGCTGTGACTGCCGTACACGTGAACCCTGTCAGATCCTGTATTTCATTAAAAAAGTGCAGCTGGGCCACTGGTACAGAGGTAGCACTACTGCTTGTGAAGCCAGTGACCCAGGTTCAAGATTGAGCCCAGGATGTTGGTGGGCTGGCAAGGTGGAGGAGGACAGATCTCTCAAGGTAGAAAAAGGAAACAATCACGGTTGCACTAGATGAAACGCCGACCTCTGCTGGCACCGCACCCAGCGACTCAGGCACCTCTCAAGGCTGGATCCTGGTTCTGGCAGGTTGAGGGACTCCCTGACCACTGCCATGGAGGGCACAACCATGGGAGACTATGGGAGAAGCCAGGTAAGACAGGTCAGTTTTATTCTCGCCCTGTATTATTCCAGGTAAACTACCAGTGACAGCACACAAGGATAGGGTTATGACTAGAGTGTATAGGTTGGTTAAAAGCACTATTGCTCTCTGTACTCACATATGGATCTGATAGTGTAAATACTTCAGAACTCCCCCACACACAGAAGAAAAATGTAGTGGGCAGAACCATGCATTAGGCCGGTGGACAAATGGAATTGTATGCCACAGGAGGTGGTGGGAGCGAGCACGGTGGAGGGATTTCAACATGCCTGTGACAGGCATAAGGGAACCTTGCAGGTGGAAAGGAGGGATGAAAAGCCATTGACCAGGTAGAGTCTGAGGGCACTAGCTAGTGTAGGGCTTATGGGCAGATTAGTTGAGCCTAGTGGTCCTTATCTGCTGACAATTTCTCTGTTTCTATGTTTGTGTGTAACTATTCTATAATTATAGACACTAACCGATTGTTTGGGGAGGCTAAAGTTTTTAAATGACAAAAAAATACTGTCTTTATTGCCCAGGACATTAACCTGTGCAGTCCCTCTGTTTCTATGTCAGTCTTGGCTATGCTCATCCGTGCTGCACTTTTGGCATGCTCAGCTGCACTTGCACATCACTATCTGTCTCTTGCACTGGCTGAGTTCAGCACAGTCCAAAATAATAAGGACCAGTGCTGTGTGTGTCAGGGGGGAGAGGGGGGCAGGGGCACCTTTTCAGATTTCAACAGGGGGTGGGCCACAACCGCTGGTCAGAGGGGCTGTGGGGGGCAGGGCCATGGGCTGAGTGGGAGTGGGGCCAGGGACTGAATGGAGGAAGGGCCAGTTACTGAATGGGGTGGGGTCAGGGACACGTAGGCCATGGCCACCACAAGCTAAGCTGGACTGGAACAGATCCGAATCGGGTAGGAAAAAGTTACACATCTGCTGTGTTGTTGGTGGCAGTCTTAATAAAAACCAAAAAAATGAGAATGCATTACTAAGACACTAGCATTGTCAGTCATCAAATTTTTTTGAAACTATTAAGTGTAGGGGACAGCTGCATAAACAACCTGTCTCCCTTTCTTGCTTTCTGGCCTGAGGGGGTTGCAGAGACTGCTGCTGAGCTGCCAGAATTTCATTCAGTGCTAAGAGACAGCTTCCCTTCTTCAGAAGAAGTCCTAGAGATTGTCACAAAGGCAGTGGAATCATTTTTTTATCTCCCTCACTTCAGTGAAGGACCCAGTGATGGTGAGTGACCAAGCTGGTGGTGGAATTATTAATTTCTCCATCTTCTGAGGGTGACTCAGAGTGGTCCACTAAGCTGGCAGAATTGTTTTTTGATGTTCCCCTCTCCTGAGGAGAACTGGGAGATACCTATCTCAGACTCTAGAAAGCAATAATGCCCCCCTCCCCCAAAAAAAGCTGGCAGTCACAACACATGTTCTATTTCCTGTTTCACTTTTAACAGGGAGGGACCGTGTATGACTGGAGCGTCCATGCCTGCTGCCCATGCCCAGCCCAGCCAGCATTTACATTTTCTGTACCCCTCACCTTTCTCTTGAGCTGAAGGTAAACTCAGTGTCAGTGGCTCAGTAGGTAGCACACTCGCCTCTGAGGCCGGGAGATCAGAGGGCTGTAGGTTCAGTTCCCACATCTGGCACGTGGGTTAATATCCCAATACTGACACTGTAGTGCAGCATGAGGGGGGTGCTGCACTTCTGAGGTGCCATCTTTCGGATGAGTTGTTAAACCGAGGTCCCATCTGCCTGGATTGGTGGTAGTTCAGGTGGATGCTAAAGATCCCATGGCACTTATCGGAAAAGAGTAGGGGAATTTCCCTGGTGTCCTGGTCAAATTTCTCTCATTCACTAAAAATACCACCAACAGCTTAATCTGGTTCAATTTCAGTTGCTTACAGGCGGTATATGTATCCCCCTCTCCTCTCTCCTCCGTCGCCCCTGAAAAAGGGACTTCTAGGCCCAGTGGGCTTACTGGGTCAACAAAATGCAATAAATAAATAAATAAATAAGCTCTGTGCACTATGGACATGATCATCAAGCTCTGTCAGGCAAAAACTCAAGGGGCAGTGCCTTGTTTACATGGCCAACCCAGGAGGAGGAAGACAACAGGCATACACTTATACAGACAGTACATTTAAGGTTACTTACAGAAAGAGAGCGACACAGATTTTATTTACAGTACATGGCATGCACCCTTCTGGCACAAGCCACTCAGAACAAGTTAAATTAATCATGTGAATATGTTTGCACTAAGCCTACCTCCATACACACAATAAATGCAAGTAAAGTACAGAAATCTGATTAAAGTCTTCAAGCTGTCACCGTTTATTTATGTCTGTTTTAATTTAAGGGGACTTCACTCCAGGATGGCCTCAGAGCCAACAGTGTTGGACTGCCTGGGTGTTTTTGCTTGGTCCTGCTGTTGTACTGATAGAGCACTTAATTACCACTTTATTTTGGGGCAGTGGGGAGGGGACCAATCATTTCATCATGGCTCTCAAAGTGGCCTCCTTTGAGTACACTTTCAGGACTTTCAGACTTTCCTTGCATAATCTGTGCTGCTGGCCCTGAATCATTGTTGTGACTCTATGCTACCCTGACTCCTGCTTATCGATGTCTTTTCTCAGGTAGGGACTCCAAAACTGGGCCCAGTACTTCATGTGAGGCCTCACCAGCAATCTTTAAAGGTGCAGTATCAACTCCTACCCTCCTACTATTAAAATCCCTCCTTATACACGCCAGCATCCTAGATGCCATGCTATAGACCCTGCTGCACTGACGGGTTGCTTCAGTGAGTCAGTGAATCATCTTGCAGTTATTGATGCTGAATCTCAACAGCCAGACCTTTCACCACATCAAGCCTTCCTAGATCCATCTGAAGCTCCCTCACCACTTCCTTACTATCCACCCTGCTGCAGGGGTCTGTGTCATCAGCAGACACACATCTTCCCCTGGATGCCTTCCCCTGTGTCACTAATGAACATATTAAATAGGACCAATCCCAAAATTTATTTATTTGGAAAATAATTCACCAGGAAAGACAACAAGAACTGTGAGCAGTTCATTTCCAGAAGTGTCCTGGGGGGAAGGCAGTTACAATGTTGGGGAGTATCAAACAAATAGCATTACAGGAGGAGTGCAAAAAGACATGAACAATACACTGCAGTGCAAGTTAAAACATACAGAGTGGTAGCAGTAACAGTGACACCCAGATCTAAATGGTCAGGAACAAACCTAGGTTGAACAAACTGAGAGCAGCAAGCAAGTGGCAATACAGGAGTAAGTACAATAAGAGGCAATGAGTACAGTGCGATAACAATAACAAACTAGCACTGAGCCGAGTGGGCTAGAATAACTGGACATGGCAAGAATCCAAGTAAGAAAAACCAGTGTTGCAACAATCTGAGCCCGGAGGCCCCAGTGGAGGCAGACCCAGTAGAAGTGCTAAGGGAATAGGCTAGGCGTGAGGTATGAAATGCTTAGGTGCCCTAGGGGGCAGGAATGAGACCAGTAGGGAGGAGGGAGGGTAGTGAAGAGAGGGTAAGGGGAAGAGAGAGGGAGGAGGGGAAAAGGGATAGTGTAGGGTGGCAACTTAGTTATGAGTTCCAGTGGTGCAAGTGGTAGACAAGAAGTACAGGAACTCAGGCACTTGCAAATATCAAACGCAAAACAAAATTCTTGAATATGAAGGATAATTGTATAAATACTATGGGATTCAATTAGAGATACTGAAGTATTTCAAGGAAAATATTGTTGTACAAGTCACATTTTGTGATGGAATCCCTGATTTCAGGTCACAGGCCCAGAAACTGTCATTATTTTGCTGGTTTAAGAAGTTCAGTTCCATTGTCAGTGGGAAGAAGTACAGGAGCTCAGTTCCTGCTGCAAAAAAAAGGTACAGGAACCGAGTTCCTGTGCATTCCTGTCCACTTTCATCACTGAATTGAGTTCCCCTTCAGGACATGAGAAGCCCTGCAAGAGAAACAGATCATGGTAGCAGGGGAGAGGGGATAAAGGAAGGAGGTGGAGACGAAGGGGTGCGGGAAAACAGGAGGGAAGGGAGGGTTAAGTGTGGGTAGTGAGTGAGTGGGTGGGGGTGAAGGAGTAGGTGGTGAGGGGATGGAGATGGAGATGCGACTAACTAGATTAAACAAGTCTAGTTTCCAGCAGGATATGAAGAACACCGTAAGGGGAAGAGATTAAGGCTAGGCAAAATGAGTAGGGGATAAGAATTAGTGGGGGGGGGAGGGAAAGGGGTATGAAGTAATAGGTAGGGAAGAGGAGAACAGTATGGTAGGAAGATGAATCCCTGCAGCTCTGAGAACCATCTCTTCTATCTGATTGAAGGGTCTCTTAGCAAAATTATCCAAGTTATCATCAACCCTTACCCATGCTCTGAAGTCCCCAACACCAAACATATTGGGCTCTCCTGAGGCAAGCAGTGGCAACCTCTCAGCAAACTGCTGCAGAAAGCTATACTAGTAGTATACATTCAGGGATAATACAGCAAGACTGATCTGCAGCTGAGACCAGACCACTCCAGACAGGGGAACCCTTCAATGGACCCCACCTGCTCCCATTAATCAATCAATCAATCAATCAATCAAATCTTTATTTATCCAGGCGAACATCGTTGAGCACATCTCATTTGCAAGATGGACCTGGTAAGGTCAAGGTTCAATTTACAATTAAGGCACTGTGAATCCCAGTTCAGAACTAAAGAATAAGGTCACCCCCCCCCAACACCCCAGTCACACAAGTAGCTCCTCAGGAAATATGACCAAAACCATACCGGCTACAAACTGGCCCTAGCAACACCAGCAGACTCATTGACCCAGGTTTCTGTTCCGTGGTAAGTACACACTGGACCTGTATCAGCATCAGAGACCACATCCCTTATTATAGAAATCTTATTAAGCACTGACCTGGCAGTCCTTTAAACATTCACACTTGTTTAGAGACCCTGTCCTTATGCTGGGGAATGGAGTCTTTTTCAGGCATGTTGGGTACCACATAGCATCAACAGAAGACTGGGCCTTGGTTTCGTAGCACAGCTCCCACTCTGCCCATCTGTCATGAGCCTAATCAAAATCAGCCTTGGAACACTTTTTTTCTTATTAAATTTTAGGAGAAAAACAAAATCAGCCGAGCCAGTCCCAAGCAGGATCCCATACATCCCAAAATCCCATCATCAGCAAGCAAATTGAATTTGACTTGTTTAATATTGTGGTATTGGATCTAATTGCTGATTATACCTTAAAGTCAGATATACTAAGCAGCTAATATAGAGCAGACTTGTTTAATATTGTGGTTTTGGATCTAATTGTGCTTGTAACTGAAGGTATTAGGATAGCTGGGTCCTAGTGTGACCTCATTTTGGAATAATCCTGTTTGCTTAGAGTGGAGCCCCTTTGTGTAAGTCACAACATTTTCTCCCACTGCATAGTAATGAGAGGCTTTGTTTTCTCCACTACATAGGCAGCCCCCACCCAAGCTCACTGCCCACCGCGGCAGGCACTCTGGACAAACAAGCAACACAAGCAGCTCACCTGAGGAGCTGAAGAAGCCGAATTTCCAGCCTGATAACTTTTGAGGTAAAGAGAGCCTCTTCTCTTCATCTGGACGCCTGCAGGGGGTACTAGCCTGACGACGCTTCTCGCCGTCCGCCCCGCCCGCCTGCCCAACCACCCCACCCACCGAGGGGCTGCTGTCAATTTAAGGATCCACCCCATGACATCACATCCGGTGACATCATGTACTGTTGCCCAGAACTTATCTCCCCACTTTTCCATTTGCAGGTTATACCTGCTGGCCACTAGAGGGACCTATGCTCCCTCGCTACTTCCTACTCCTACCTGTACAGTACTACTTCCCTTGGATCTTGCTCACCACAATGTATTGGCCCTGCTTCACGCTCTGCCTGTGCCTATCCCCACTAGCAGTGCACTTACCCACTTACCCATCTGCTACTCCGCACTGTGCCCTGGCACCCCTCCTTCCCCTTGCTCCTGAACCTGCTCTCTTGCCCCTTGGACCTCTGTGTGTCTCTGTCCTCCCTGCCCTCCCCTTAGCTTCCTCCTCACCTCAGGCACATATGGGTGTCTTCTTATTCTTGCCTTCCCTTCCTGTACCACCCTGCCCACCCCTGCTCCCTTAGCCTCCCCTACCCCCCCTCATGTCAATTGTAGGAAAACCTCTCACCATCTCCCAGCCAGGGTGTTAGTCATGCTACTACTCCTGTCAGGGAACATTCATACAAACCCTGGCCCGGTTCCCAGGAGCTCCCCGACTAGCACCACAGGCCTATGCATGGTCTCCATGAATATCTGTAGCCTCCTAAAAAAGTTTGACTCACTACAATGCCTGGTCACATCAATAAACCCTGATGTCATCGCTCTGGTTGAGACTTGGCTGTTGAAATCCTCCCCTGACTCCCTAGTCTCCCTTCCTGGTTTCACCCTCTTCCGGTCCGACTGTGTTGGGAGACGGGGTGGCGGCTGCACTATTTATGTCAAGGAATCTCTCCCCGTACTAGCCCTGCCTGCTCCCATCCTTGACTCCAGGGCCCAGGAGCTTATGCTGAAGCTAACCCCTGACCCTTTAAAGGGACCCCTTTACCTGACTACTGCATACGTGCCCCCCCAGGGACCAAACACAGGCCATTGCTTCTCTTACAGAATACCTTTCCTCACTACCTCCTTCCGCTGATCAAATTCTGGTAGGTGACTTAAATGTCAACTGGCTCAGCCCCTCCTCCTCCTCTACCCGTGACTCCTTTTCTGCAATAGACCTAACGCAACTAGTTACCCACCCTACCAGGACTAATCCCAAGAGAGGCTCGAGTACCCTGCTTGATGTAGTACTCACCAACCGCCCTAATCAGATCCCCAATATACAAGTCCTCCCAGACACTCTCAGCGATCACTCCCCCCATTCTATTCCACTGGTCATCCTCAGTCCCCAAACCCATAGCACAGTCCACATGCTGGTGGTGTCTAATACCTGGTGGACTGATAAAACTTAAGGAACTTCTGTCCCTAATTGACTAGTCTCCTATACAGGCAGCTCCTGACATCAACACAGCTCTCTCCTTCTTTACCTGAACTTTTAATAATGCCTGTGATATCTTTGCCCCAATGTCGACCCGCCATTCTAAAAGGCAGAATGCCCCCTGGGTAACCCCAGCTTTGATCCACCAACTCAAACATAGGGACAACCTATGGCACCGTGCCATTGAGACTGGCCGGCCCAGTGATAGGCAGTTATATGCTGCCGCCTGAAACAAGTGCACTCGGGCCATCAGAAAGGCCAAGTCAAGCTGGCCCAGTGGCGCTGAGGGTTGAGGCGCTGGTCGCCACACCTTGCGCCACGCCGGCGACCCATGTTCGGGAACAGGCATGGGTTGCCGTGGGTCGGCAGGGAGGAGATGGATTTAGCGTCTAAGGGACTGCTCTCCATCTCCAGGGAGGGGGGATTTGGGTGGCCGGGGCTTGCCTGACCCCTAGCGGAGGCTGGAGGGTTGACAGCACGTAGCTGCAAGCTATGGGGGGGCGGGACGTGGCAGACGCTTGATTGGGGTATGCACGGAAGCGTGAGTGCACCCAGTCACTGGCGTCATTGCACGCCATGACCCGCCGGGAGGAAAACAGCAAAAAGCGAGCCCGGCAACACAAAGTTGTTCCCCCGCGGCGCCATTCCTGGAAGGGGACCTCCCTGGCATGGATCCGTTGGGGTGGGTTGAGTCGCTCCCCACCACCCTGCTGCAAAGGGTAAGTCGCGGGGTGCACAAGGGAGGGGGTCTGATGTCCGGGATGGCGCTGGGGGGAACAACGGAGGGTGGGGGTCGTAGCCGGAGCTCTGGAGGAGAGAAAAATAATACCCCAAAAAAAAAAAAAAAAAGAAAGACCAAGTCTGAGCACTATCGGTCCTCACTCACTGCCTCATGGGGGAACCCCAGAACCTTCTGGGATAACATTAAACAGTTAAATGGGAGTGCACACTCTCCCCCACCCACCCAGATCAACATTAATGGCGTGATCTCCTCAGACCCAGCCCTCATAACCAACCACCTCAACACCTCATTCACTGACCTTAGCCCTATCTTCCCTACAAATTTTTTTGACCCTCCTCCCCCAGCACCTGCCGTAAATCTTTCTCGCCCTTATTTTCTCCTCCGCCGTGTTTCTGCCCAAGAACTTAGGCCGTACCTTGTCACTGCCCTCAAGAGTAATAGTACGGGCAGTGACACCCTGGATCCGTGTATCCTACGGCTGGTCTTAGACACAGTCCTTACCCCGATCACGTGCCTCATCAACCACTCTCTTTGCCTGGGGAAGGTTACAACTACCTGGAAAGTTGCCACTGTCACCCCTATCTTTAAAGGTGGTGATAGGGCTGTGGCTGGAAACTATCTGCCAATCTCCATTCTCTCTCCTCTCTCCAAGGCCTTGGAAAAAGTGGTGGCCTCTCAAATCTCTGACTACCTCTCCACCTACTATGTCCTATGTCCTGAGCAGCATGGCTTCCGAGTGGGCCACAGTACCAACACAGCCCTCCTAGAGTTCTCCAACTTTCTCCACTCCTCCTTAGACACTGGTTCTCTGGCTGGTGCGGTCTTCATTGACCTCTCTAAACCTTTTGACACTGTCTCCCACCCCCTCCTTCTTGATGCCCTTAGTCTCTGGTTTTGCTGCTGGGCCTATCTCCTGGTGCACCAGTTATCTGTCTGACCGCTCACAGCGTGTAAAAATTAATGGGACCTACTCAGACATCTGTCCCATCTTTTCTGGGGTTCCCCAGGGCTCCATTCTGGGCCCCTTACTATTCTCCCTTTACCTTAACACCCTTCCACGCTCTTGCTCGGGGAACATTCTATTGTACGCTGATGATGCAGTCATCTTTGCCTCAAGTCGTAACCCTATTGCCCTCCAGGACTCGCTGCAGAAGTCCTTCGCCGAAGCCGAGGGCTGGTTCAAGGAACATAGATTGGTGATAAATCTTAAAAAAACAAAAACCATGTTCTTCACTCATCCTCAAAACAAGTGTTGCAATTTCAAACTCCTCATTCACTCTGGGTCCTCTTTCCCACTCGAACAAGTTTGCTCCTATAAATACCTAGGGATCCATTTTGACCCCTCCCTCTCCTTCCATGGACACATCGCTGCCCTAGCCACTGCCACTAATATCCGATTGGGCATCTTACATCGGTATAAACACTGCCTCCCCCGGAGGCTCTTCAACTCACAGTCACCTCCTCTATCCTGTCCCTAGTGGACTATGGACTGCCGGTGTATGGTGCTGCTGATCAGACTGCACTCCATAAAATTCGCACTACTCTGAATAAGGCCTGCAGGTTAATTACTGGGGCATCTAGGCTAACACACACCTGTCTACTGTACGCTAAAGCACTGGTACTTGATCTTGACGAGTGCCTCAAATATCTGACCTGTACCCTTACAAAAAAGACCCTCCTTGGGCTATCCCCGCCAGGATTGACCACCACCATCCGCCGCTCTGTCCCACTAGTTCATACTCGGACCTCTGGGAAAACCTCTCTTGTTATCCCTAGAGCTAGGACCTCTCACGGCCAAAGAGCCTTCAGCTTTAGGGCCCCCTCCTGGTTCAACACACTGCTCCCCTCCATCTCCGAAGCTCCAACTATATCGTGCTTCAAAACTTCCTTACGGAACCACCTTGTTAACACCCAAAGCTGTAATTGCCACTAGTTGAAGCCGTACTCAATACTTATGACAAAGCTTACTACTAAGCTGCTAAGGACAACATAACTCTGGTGTTGTTTGCATCAATCCTACCTGAACCAGCTTGTTTGTATCTATGTCTTAAGTTACTGTTATACTGTGTTATACTGTTATGCTGTGTATTTTCGTTTGTCTTACTGTGACAAGGTACCTTTGTAAATCAGCCTATGGCTCAAAGGTTTTCCAAACTGCTGTCTAAATAAATAAATAAATAAATTTGAATACCTGCAGTCACAGTACTGTGCTACTTTTACTGAAGTCCTCCTGGTCATGACACTGCTAGTGCCTGGTCCTCCTCCTCCACTTGACTCACTCATGGTGGGATTCTGATCTCCTCTGGTAGTAACCGAGCTCTCTGAGATCTGAGTGTTTACTGTTGTCTGTAGCAGTGCCTAGGGCCCTGTTTGCCTGCCTGATCGACGATGAACAGAAAACCCTGCCCGACTTGTGTGGTGTGCCCAGCCTGCCCCTGCCTGCTGCATTACTGCTGGGTGCAGCCTCCCCACTCATCACAGACAGCTTTCTGAGCTAGCTGAGGTCTCTACCCCCTGACCTTGGATCAAGTGTCGAGACAGTCAGTGACTCGTGATGCCATGATGAGGACCGAGGACTCAGTCTCAGTTAGAGGCAGTGCTCTCATACAGTCACTCACTCTAGAGACACCCAACCTTCTCCTGCCTCTGGCTCTGCCCACACTTACATGGCTCGCTTCTCCCTCTTACAAGTGATGCCGGGTCAACGTCGTGACTCGTTCTGCCACCCTGGCCTTCCTAGCAATTGCTATAGCCGAGTCCTACCTCCGCGCATGTGCACTAAGGTGCAGCTAGTGCTATGCACACTGGGACTTGGAGGTTTTTTTGTAAGGAGCTGTGAGCCATCAGAGGAATGGATGCTGCAAATCCATGATTGCTGCTGGCAGCTGCCTGCAGGGAAGGGGGCAATGACTAGTGCAGGGCTGTGGGCGTGCACATCTATTTAAAAAAAAAGACACTGGCTAAAAAAACACAAGCCTGGCTGCAATGCAGGGGGAAATTTCCCCCCTGCCCTCCCAAATGGCACCCCTGGGGGGGGGCCTTTTCCAAAAAAGTCAGTGGTCAGCTTTATAGTTGGGTGTGTAAAGAGGACATGTTGCTATCTACCATTCATATTCCTTTATACTAGCAGTGCATTTTGACATGGATAATCAGTACAACAGTAGGGTGGAAATCAGATAGATGTGTTCAACTTGTTAACTGGTGAAGTAGATCAGGGAGTGGTGGTGGATGTTCAATACCAAGATTTCAGAAAGGGCTTTAACAACAGCCACATTGGAGGTTGGTAAATAAGTTGGCCAGCCTGGCAGTTTGCGATAAAGTGGTAAACTGGTTCAGTAAATGGTTGCGTGACAGGACACAAAGGGTACTTGTAAATGGCATTCACTCCGAGGAGTGTGGGTGACATGTGGGATGCAAAAGGGATCTGTGCTGGTGCCAGTCCTCTTCAATGTCTTCAAAACTGACATTGCAGACAGACTGGAGTGGAAACTATGCCTCTTTCCAGATGACACTGAGTTCTGCAACAGGGTCAACACTCAAGAGGGGGGGTTACAAAACAAAAGCGAACAGACCTAAACATGCTTGCGGAGCAGTCGAGACTGTGGCTGATAAGATTTAATTGTGAAATGCTGACAAATTATGCACTTGAGGAGCAGAGATTCAAGGGAGGAGTACAAGAAGGGGGAGAGGTATTCACAACCACCAATCAATAAAGTGACCTGTAGGTATTGATATCTGATGACCTAAAGTCAACCAAAGAAATGCAAGAAGCCAGTGGGGCTAGTCAGTTGGATGATAGGGTGCATAGTGAGAGGTATTACGAGCAGAAAAAAAGGAGGTGGTTATACCACTGTACATACCTTTAGTAAGACCCCATTCTGAATACAGTGTTTAGTTCTGGAGGTTATATATCTGGAGGGCATAGACAAAATAGAGGCAGTCCAGAGAAGGGCAACAAAAATGATGAAAAGACTGCACAAGAGTCACATGAGAGGCGTCAAGGGGATATGATAAGGCATTCAAGTACCTCAAGGGTATAAACAGGGTACAGAAGGGTAGCATCTTTCAGAAAAGAAGGCACACAGGAGCAAGGGGGCAACACTGAGGAGAGGGTAAGCCACTGATCAACTAGGACCTGTGGTTCTGCATTAGGTTGGGGAAAGGGGCAGACTAGGAGGGGCACACTGCCCTTGTCTGCAGTCACCTTCTATGTTTTTTATATCTCAGTGTTAAATAACATTATCACACAAGTTCACTTGGATGACGCTGTCATACGTAGAAACATTTTTACAGCACATCTCAAGGCCAAGCATGCAGTTGTGAGGAATGAAAAAGGGAAACAAGAAGCTACACTATTATTTACACATCCAATAAAATATCACTGACTCTCAGAAAATAATGTACCAACACCACCACAAAAAGGCAAGTGAATACAGTCACTATAGTTACATGGTACAGGATCTAGCAGTATGAACACCAGCTATGTCATGGTAACCACGTCCATGTAGGTAATGGAACCATTACACTATTCAGACAGTACGATGTACAGTACACCTGTAACAGTAGACAAATGTGACTGTATCCTTCATTCTGTCAAGTATAGATGCAAAAGATACTGCACTATTTCAATCTGTGGATTTTCATTTATTTTTCTGATGAATAGAAGTGCAGCATCATTACTGAAAATGAAACTTACTCCAGGGATATGAGTCAGCTTGGGTTGAGGATGCACAGCACATGTGCACATGGCAAGTAAAAAAAAAAACAGAATTAAACAAAGTTATTCAAACAGATGATGATGCTGACAGATGTTTGATGCCTGCATCATGCACACAATATTGAGAATTTACAAATGTTTGGGCAGAGTCGGGATCTATAAAAACAAACAGTAATCGTAAATATGAGTAATCCAGAAGTACAAGGGACCTTAGCTTGCAATACAGTCCTTTTGGACAGAACAAATTAAGTTTACAAAGGGGAGGCAGTACAGCGCAGTGGTTTAAGGCTCTGAGCTACAAATCTGGAGACCCTGGTTTGAATCCCATAGCCCCCACTTGCATACTGTGTGACCCTGAGCAAGTCACTTAACTTCCCTGTGCTCCCAGGTTGCACCTGTAAACAAGCTTTCAGCTTAGTGTGTCTCACCTGGTTAAACAATTGGATATATAAAAAAAAATTATTTCAGACTCTGTGGGGTGTCTGATGATAGTGACCATGAACACTGACAGGAAATAAAACTAAATCTTAAATGTAAAAGTTTTAATATCTAGTACTATATTGTGCACTGCTGTTTAGGACACACACTGCCAATTTCTGAATGGTGCTAAGTTCTTCCCTTGCAAGTGCTGTTGTGGCAATGACGTGTACGAGGTCAGAAAAGAAGCATCAATGCCCATGCGTGTCCTCAACATGGCACGGGGTTTCAAAAACAATGAAACAGGGACGCAGTTTCTTACGAAGCAAAATCCTTTTTAAGCGCAAAGAAATAACTGCAGGGGATGAAAACAATGCATACAGCGCATCAGAAGGTACCACAGTAAATGTTTATTCAGCAAATTCGTGGACTTTACAGATTCTTAGGAGACTTCTCCTTTAAGCTTTTCTCTTTCATCTTCCTTATAAGAAGTAAATAGCTGGGATGGAGCAGGTCTTGTATAGATTTCTTTTTTTGGGGGGAAAGTGTTTGTGACATTTCATAGAGTCGGTCTTGTTGTCTTATTTGTTGCTCTCTTTTTAGGTTCCTCTCCTCTTATGTAGATATTTTAGGGCTTTTTTTATGTTTACTATGTGAAAGATGTGATGTCAGTATTACGTAGTGTCATGTTATGTTGATGTGTTTTTCAATAAAATACCCCTACTCTTTTTGAGAAGTGCCATGGAATCTTTGATATCCACCTTAACAGCCATCAGAACAGGCAGGCGGGACTTCCATTTAATGTCTCATCTAAAAGGTAGCACTTCAGGAGTGCAGCCCCCCAAGATCCTGCTGTTGGACAAGAACCCACAATCTTTCGATCTTCTGGCCTCAGAGGTGTATGTACCATTTCTTACAACCTTTTATTTCCTGTCCTACAACATATTTCTAATCAGTTACATTACATGGCCAGTTATACAGTACCAGATAAGACTATTAGTTCTTCATTTATGAGCTATCCTCATGTGTGTCACTGCATCAAAAACTTGGCTAATGTCCATTAAAGACTTTCTTAATGTACAGCACCCTTTGTTTCCTCTATCCAAGCTCCTTGTTCACATTATCAAAAACTGTGATAAGACTGCACTGGTATACTTACCTAACATAATCCATATTAAGTCACAGAGTCTACATTAATTTTCTGTGAGCACTCATCATTTCTGTTTCTTATTATTGTCTCAAGAAGCTTCCCTGGTATTGATGTTAAACTGATTGCCTTATAGATCCCAGGCTCAGGTCTTACTGAGTACTGCAACAATAACACATAATCTACCCAAATAAATCTAGGGGCCCTGTGCTTCCTTACCAACGTAGATGTATGCATCTATGGAATGATGGAAGCACAGGGCCCAGAGGACCCTGCACTCCCACAGGCAAATGAGGATACCTCTATCTCAAAAAGTAAGGAAATTCATTGCAAAAAACTTCATTAATGCACTAGCTAGGGTTAAATCAACAAAAAGTAAGGAAATGTGGCATTAGGGTTTCCAACCCTAATACCCAACCCCCACCCCGCAGGCAGCAAATCAGGTGTAAGGTGTGCCTTTGACTTTTCAAACCTAACACTCACCCCATTCTCATACACTGTACACATCCCAGATCATTTACTGATGGAATGGAGAGAGCATTAGGGTTGACAACCCCAAGGCACACCCCATGCCTGATTTGCTGCTTGCAGTGTGGAGGTGGGGTGTTAGGGTTGGAAACCCTAATGCCATATTTCCTTACTTTTGTCAGTTTAACCCTAACTAGTACATTAATGACATTTTTTGCAAAGATTACTGTGTATTGCTAATCAGGCATGAGATGTGCCTTGGGGTTGTCAACCCTAAAGCTCACCCCATTTGATCATAAAAGAAGCTGAGATCTGTAGAGTATATGAGAATGATGTGAGAGTTAGGGCTGACAACCCCAAGGCACACCCCATGCCTGATTAGTGAAGATGCAGGAGAGGTCAAACTACAGTGGTTTTTCCTGTTGTTGCCTGGTAGGTGGAGGTGGGGTGTTAGGGTTGGAAACCTTAATGCCACAATTTCCTACTTTTGTTGCATTAACCTTAACTAGTGCATTAACAACATTTTTTGCAAAGAATTTACTTACTTTTTCCAGGCCCTGTGTGCCCATCCCTCCTTAGATGCGTAGACATATGTTGCTGTGGAAGCGCAGTGGAAGCACAGGGCCCTCCAAGTCCTGTGCTTGCATTGTAGTAAAACAGGAATGAAATTGTCAGCATAGCTTTCTTATTAGCCCACCTCATGAACCTGGTAATTAAAATTTTGAAATCCCTGCCAAGATGTGATTCCACGCCAACACAAAACCATTGCATGCCACAGGTGCAAAAACACATTTTGGCTAGGGTTTAAAAAATGACAGCTATCACATTCATGAGGTGGTGTAAAAAGATGGTTATGTTGAAAATTTGGAGTCAAAATATTAAAATTGACAAAGTTATGAGGGAGTATAGCAAAATGTCAATGTATGCGTACAGAGCTACTTTGCCATTGTTACATATTTTTACCGCATGACCTTGAAGAACAAGGGAGGTGAAAATGTTTAAATCCCACCCGAAAGGTGATTTTACCAAGCAACAGCAAACTCGCCTTTCCAGTCAGATTTGTGTAATTCCACAGACTTTTTTTTTTTACTTCAAATTATTTATTGAAAATGTATACAAGTTTATTTATTTTATTAGGATCTAGGATTAAACACCTTTGAGCTAAGAGCTCTTTTACAAAGGTTCCACATCAATAGGAGGGAAGACAGAATTGCAAGGGTTCAAGCAACATAGAGTATAAAACATGTACAATATTTACAATAATTACAATGGATTATTCAAGCAGGTTAATATTAACAAACAAAAAAAACTATAGAGTGTAAGACGCCCATAGGGTTGCATTTACAGTAAGTTTTAGGAGAGGATAGTTGCAGGTTGTAGAAGGTTGGAGTCAGTTCACTGAGGCAGTAGTTAGTGGAGATAAGAAGTAGGCGGTAGAGAAGAGGGGGGCTAAGAGATGATGGGAGGGGGGAAGTAGGATGGGAAGTGGAGTTGCTGCAGTCATGGACCTTGTCAAGAGAGACGTGAGGGGTGGATGCATGAGGCGGGTGGCCAAGCAGAGTTTTGAGCCACCAAGTGGAGGTAGGGGAGGGAGTGTAGCGGGTGGTAGAGATGGCCTGGGCATGTCATGGTGGGAGCCGCGTATAGGCAGAACACTCGATTAACATGTGTTACATACATGAATATCTTCTTAATGGACCCATAGCATATACTGTTTCTAGTATTATGTTAAGGAAAAAATAAAGGGTAGCAAAATTTCTAACACAACATCCTGACGAAGAATCAGTTCTGAAATAATATTATCAAGAGTACATAGATACAGAGGGTCACTAGATGGCAAGTCCACCTTCCTCAGAGGTGTTCCAGCTATTGTCCATTTATTTATTTGTAATTCAGATTACACCTTTGAGCAAAAGCTGTTTTACACAGGTTCCACATCAAATAACAATGGACAAGAACAAATAAAGGAAAACAAAGAACTAACTGCAGGTGGGTTATGGAAGATAGCCACACCAACAACGAACATTAGATACATTCTAAATAGAATTAGTCCAAGACAAAATGAGAAAAAACAATCACATGATATTCAGAATAATTATGAGCACATTACTAAGTGCTTTAGGGGTAAGCTCCCTGATAACTAAATGCTGGGAATAGGGTATGAGGGGAAGGGAGGCAACAGGTGGGAGGAACTGAAATCAGCCAAGAGGCTTCATCAGACAGGAACATAGCAAAGGAGGAGACAGTTCAATGTAGGCAGTCCCCACGAAACAGTTAAGAGAAGTCAGGATTAATATCTGAGAAATGAGGGGTAGAAAAGGGTGGTAGAGTGGGAATTCAGCCAATGGCCCTTATCGAATACCAAGGTAGCGAAGGAGAAAATTAACCATTGAAAACTGTCCCAGGATATATTTGCGGGGCAAAACTCAAGATACAGAAGGTCAGGAGGGAGTTACCTGGGTGTGCAGAGCAAGTAGTACAAAGAAGGATAAAACCTTTTCACTTTATCCAAAAGAAATATATCAGAGAAATAATTTCCCAACTATTCGTCAAAAGTGTATAATCAAGAAACATTAGTATACAATAAAATGTGGCCTAAAAATGCCCTGAACAAGAAAAAGAGATTTTAAACAATATAACCAGAGTGCGTATGAACCTTCCCCTACTTGAAAAGTCCCAAATTAGTTAGTGACAGTGAAAAGGTAGTCTTTAAGAAGCTACTTGCCATTGATGACAAGGGTGCCATATCTCCAGGAACCTCTCGTGGTGCAGTCTGACCTGACTTGTAATTTTTTCCATTCTCTCCAGCTCAGCGATCCTAGAGGTCCACTGATCCAGAGTGGGTGGAAGCAGAGATAACCATCTGCATGTAAAACATTTCAAAGCTGCAACTCTCAATATTTGACCCAACTTGCGGGTGCCACTGGGGCACTGCAACAGAGCAGGGACATCTAGCAGCAGTTCGACAAATGTCCTGGGGAATGTGAGGCCTATGAGTCATTGTATTGTGGCATGTACTGTTTCCCAAAATTCTAAAAGTTTGGGGCAATCCCAAAATATATGGTAGTGTGTACCCTGGGCACCACAGTAGCGGCAACACACATCTGTGTGATTGCGGTTAAAGTGTTTTGTTATTACGGGTGTTCAGAAAAAACGAACAAGTGTTTTCCAATCGAATTCCCTCCAGGATGGGGAGGAGGTAACCTGCCAACCCAAATTCAACCTGCAATCCCAGTGTTCTGGGGCCAAGGAGACACTGCTCTCCTGTTCCCACTTAAGGTGATTAGCCTCCAATGGTGGCACATCCAAATCCAACAGTAAGGAATAGAGTTGAGAAAGGTAACAAAATTTCCCTTTATTTATTTATTTATTTGCTTTTGTTAACCGGGTAGGTCACACTAGACAGCCAAGTGCCTATTTTCAGGTGAGACCCGGGAGGGTTACAAACTGGGTTACAGAGAGTTTACATAGTAACATGAGAGAGAGGTTTACATCGAGAATACTGGACGAGTATAAACAGGGCAAGGAGCAATTAGGTGAACAAACAATAAGAAAAAAAAAATTTACAGGGAAAGTTAGAGTGAACAATCAGTAAGTCAAAAAAAGATATACATCAAGATACATGACGGCTTAACAGAGCTATCGTAGGGAGCTAACAGATAACGTACTTGTGCAAAACAACAGAAGATATGGCACCCCAAAGGATAGGTGTGGCAGGGGATACAATATACGATATACCCCGGAGTAGTACAGTGCATGAAGGTGAAAAAAAAAACCTTATCCCATCAGAAAATCATGCAGCGGAATACAAGTGCCGTCGGGTAGTTTGGGGGGGGGGCATAGCCACACTGGGGGATTGGACAGGCCCAGGTGAGACATGTGACGGTTCCAGGCCAGGTACCAGAGGTAAACTAGCAATAAAGGTAATATAAGTAGACCCTAAGAAGACAGGGCCTGTCTCATCATGTCAGGGTGAGAGTGTTGTGGGATACATGAACAAGCGGAGGGACCCATAAGGTAACGCCACAGGGAGGATTTGAAGCCCAGATGGGAGGAGGAGGACCGAGTGCAGGCAGGGAGGTGAATTCAGATTTGTGACATCTGGCGTGAAAGCCAGTCACCCGCCTGTGTACAGTTCTCGGAACCAAGCGGTCAGGTGTAGCTCGCGACCGAAGCGGGTAGGAGGAAGTAACGGGGGCAGGGGGAAGGGCAAGGGACACAGGAGTACCGGATCGGACAATGTTATCGATGAGGTTCCCAACTACAAAGGTGCAGTGTTTCTCGGGGGGGTAGCCACTGTAAACGTGAGTAGAGGTCGCAGCAGTGAGTTGGGGGGGCTGTAAGCTCAAAGCGGCAGATATTATTGTAAGCTGTATCCCACTTCGAGAGGCTAGTTTTGGGCATGGGGGCAAAGGCGACTAGACCATAGCAGAGGGACGGGAGAAGGACCCCCCTGGCTAGGGCAGCACGAGCCGCAGAAGTTAAGCAGCTTTTGGCTCTATAGGCGAGGCCCAGTTTACTATTTGTAGCCTTACAGACATTTCGGATGTGCAGAGTGAGATCGTTGAGGGTCAAGCATGACATCCTTTAATAGTAATGATATGGCAAAAAAAGGATTCCAACTCCACACACTCCCTCCAAATTTGGGGTAGGATACATGGTGACATGTGATAGTGGCGAATCTGGAGATACTGGTAATGGTCTTCTTTTTGAAGTGCATATTTGTGTTGCAGCTGAGCAAAGGAAAGACAATTCCCTTCCCCGGGGCATTGTTGAAATGTACTGTAATTAGTTTGTGTTTCTCCCAGTATATGTACCCGGGGTCCAATTTGTCCTCTCCCACTCAATGTCTTAAGTCTTGATGGTGTTCTAGTTGGCACTACATGCTACCTTAGATCCCTGGGAGTTACTCTTGACCCCCCAGTTAGACCTGTCTCTACATATTCAAAATGTCTGCAGAGCAACAAATATCAAGCTTGGACATGCATACTGGGCTCATGGGTCCATTACCGCTGCTGCACGGCTTGCCCTTGCTAAAGGTTTATTCCTTTCCTTTCTCAGCTATGGACTGACAATCTACCCTCGCTGCAAAAGCTAGCCTTGTTAAATGGGACGTGGCCTATAATAATATTTGCTACTTTGCCCTTGCCGTCTCTTGACTTATCCATCACTGTGATTTATACAATCAACTGCACTGGTTGTTCCCGGATAATTATCACTCATTTATCTTGGGCTGCTACACAGACAAAATCGTCCGTAATGCCACCCCACTTGCCCTGTTCAGACTCCTTTGGCGGGTTCTACCATCATACCAGTTAAGGTCAGATAACTTGCAAATCCTCCTTGTCCCAAAAACTCATACACTGTCAGGTGATCGTGCCTTTGCTGTTTGTGCCCCTAGATTCTGGACTACCCTACCTGCAGCCATCAGATGTACCCCCACCCATCCCATCTTTAAGATCCCCCTCTGGTTGCACCTGAAATCTGCCTCAGCCTGTAACTGTTCCAAGACTGCTTGATATCCCCTACCCCTGCTTAGACCCTGTTGTGAACCCTCCACTTCCCTGGTTTCCCTGGTTTCCCCCTCTGAGCTTTAGTAAGGGGAATTATCTACCCTGCATGCCCTTCACCTCAGCACTTACCATCCTCAAAATTGGACAAATTGCACTTGTATTATGGAATAATTGCCACATGTATGTGTACCTGGCATCAAATGCCTATGTAATTATTTCCACAAAATTTAACTATTGTTTGCTTGTTCTTACCCTTGATGTATATGCTGATCTGTTTATTCTGTACCTGTTTATTTGCATCACCCTGCTCACTGCTTATATTTCACATTGTTGTAATTCCCTTGCACTGTTCTGTAAATCATGGTATTGTAATCTCCCGGGTCGAGCCTGAAAATAGGCATTCCTTGTCTAGTGTGCTTAGCCGGTAAACAAAAGCTAATAAATAAATAAATTAAGGTGGAATGAAAGAGCTCTCATGTCAAATGAGAGACAGTGGGCTGAGTGTATTGGGAGTATGGGTGAGCCTCCTTAAGTGTGATAAAATAGGTAAGGAATGTTTGATCCACGGGTTATTTACCTGTGACCATATCTGAGGCTGGAGAGCACTGGTGGGCAGGGTCCACAAGCCCAACCCTCTAGAGATGCTTCTTCAATCTGGTACCAACCAGAGCTACTACACTGTTTGTCCCAGGTGTACAGCTGGGCTCCCCGTGCAGCTAAGTAATAAATCTGAAAGTTAGGGAGAGCGAGACCTCCCTGTGACTGGGGTGCTCTAAGAACCTCCAACAACACTCGTGGGTGAGATCCTGACCAAACCAATTTTAAGATGTCTTTTTGAAGGGTATTTCTTTTGGGTACAGTGATCGGTAATGTTTGGAAGAGAAAGAGGAGGCGAGGTAAGATATTCATTTTGACTGGCTGGGTTCTACCACACAGTGTGAATGGTAACAGGTGCTATCTAGCCAGATCTGCCTGGAGAGTTGTGTAAAGCTTAAAGTAATTGTTGTGAAAAAGAGCTGAGCTATCCGCCAAAACGTGAATCACAAAGTAACCAAAGGTATTTTTCTTAGCCCAAGAAAAAGGAAAGGTTCTTCTGAAATCTGAGGATAGGGAGCCACTGAGAAGCAGCACTTCTGATTTAGTAAAGTTTAACTTATATCCTATCAGGGCGCTATATTCCTGCAAGGTTTTTGGAAGTGAGGGAGAGAGGAAGAGGATTCTAAGAAAAAGAAAAGCAAGTCGTCAGCGTAAAGGGCTACTTTTTGTTCAGCTCCACCTGCCATTACTCCCTTAATCTGTATATTGGAGCAGATAGCCTCCACCAGAGGTTCCAAGGAAAGTGCAAAAAGCAGGGGGAGAGGGGACAGCAATGTCATGTGTTCCTCCCCAGTGGAAAGGGATCAGACAAGAATCTGTTCACCTCCACTCGAGCTTCTGGAGTATCATAGAGTGAAGAGATAGCTGTGATAAATTGATACCCCAATCCAAACTTCCATAGGGTGGAGGTCATAAAGAGCCAGTCCATCCTATCAAACACCTTTTCGGTGTTGAAATGCTGTTTTTGTATGTTGTGCAGAGATAATATTTAACAACCAACATATGCTGTCTTGGAGGAAGCGGACTTCAATAAACCTGGGTTGATCGTTGTGGACCAGTGAGGGTATACAAGTCTGAAGACAATCTGCCAATATACCTGTGAAGAGTTTGAGGTCCACAGGGAGTAACAAGATGGAGTAATACCACCTGCACTCCTCTGGATTCTTCTTAGGTTTTAACATTACCAACATTTGTGCCTGGTTACAAGATTTTGGCACCTCCTGCTCCCCCTTCATCACCTCATTAAATGCCTCCAGCAGTGGGGTCAAAAGTGAAGGTGAGAACATTTTATAGAATTCAGGAGCCAACCATCTGTCCCTGGGGCCTTACCATTTTTTAGCTGTTTTAGTTTGGCAAAAACTTCTGTGGGTGTGATAGAGGGGTTGAGGGTCCCAGATTGGTCATCGCTTAGTTTAGGGAGGTGTTTATGAGCAAGGTATTTATTTACTTGATCTTGATGACTGAGGACCTGTTCTGGGTATAGAGAGATTTGTAAAATGCGGCAAAGTAATTGGAAATTTTAGGAGGGAGAGTGGTGCTAGACATCCCCTCTGGGTTATGGAGATGCAGGACTGCCCTATTTGCCATCTCCTTCCTAATTTGCCAGGCTAGAAACCTACCAGCTCTGTTACCTTGCTTGAAATATTTTTGATTCGAGTACTGAAGCTGGTCTTCAACTTGTGCATCCAGTAGCTCTTTAAGTTTTTGCCTCTCCTGAACCAACTGGTTTGCAACATCCTCATTTAAGGAAATCCAGTGCTGGAATTCCAAATCTGCTATATTTTGCTCTAACGCTAACATTTTTTGGGTATGGACCCTTTTTGCTTGTGAAGACTATTTAATAATCTCCCCCTGAGGTAACATTTTAATGCATCCCATCTAACTCTGGCTCTTGTGTCCTCCTGAGGGTTAATTTGAATGAATGTTTTAACCACCTCCATCACCATATCCTTAAATTCTTCTTGAGCGAGGAGACTTACATTTAATCTCCAAAGAGATTCTGCCAGGACTGGGGAAGTGTCTAATTGGATTTGGACTGGAGCGTGATCAGAGAGAGACATGGAGCCAATTCTGGCACCACATAGTTGATGAATCCAATTAACTGGAGAGTAAGAAAAAGTCAATAAGGGAGTACATATTGCATTTAGGGAAAAAATTGGTAAAATTTCTCCCTTTTGGATGAAGGAACCTTTACCCATCAACTAGACCTAGTTCAGTGCAAAGACGGGACAACACCTACCCTGTGCGGACTAAGCCAGCGGTACCAGAGCCTGTCCTGTCTTCAGTGGGGTTCATTATAGCATTAAAGTCTTCACTTATCATTACAAAATTATGGGCATCTGTAACTTTACTAATTTGGTAAGGAAAAGGATATGGTCAGATTCTTTGTTGGGGCATATAAGTTTAGCAGCACATAGGGGTGCCCTCTATACTCCCCCAACATATGAACATATCTCCCCTCTGTATCTGCGTCTACCTGTGACACCTGCAGGGGTGTGTTCCACCTGATCAGGTTGGCTACCCCACATCAGTGTGGGCGGTCCATGTAGTGTGCAGCATAAACTTCTCCCACCCACCCCATTGTAGTTTGAGGTGCTCCTGTGGAGTCAAGCGGGTCTCCTGCAGGAAGACCACAGTGGCATGCTGTCTCTGAAGCTCCTGTAAGATACGGGCCCTTTTTATGGGGCTATTAATTCCCCTTACATTGTAGGAAACTACCTTAAGATCTGCCATGGGAAATATGAAATAACAGTCGACATACAGGGGACATAGTGTATGGGGGTACATACCTGTAATGTGATAACCAGCAAACAAGCATGATCAAATAGTAATAACAACTAGTAACAACTAACAAAATATTAGAGTTTACAATCAGAATAAGTACAAAAAATATTTCAAGGTTGAATTAACCCTAGCTGCATCCTCTCCACCAACATTGTTCATGAGGTGGGCTCCCAAAAAGGCCATGTTTAAAATTTGAGCTCAAAATATGCAAAAATGGCAAAATTATGCCACAAAGTTGAAAACCCCATTGAAATACATTGAACCACAGTTACTTTACTATAGCAGTCAGCATTTCCAGCAGCAAGACATGTAATTTCCAGCAGCAAGACGTGTCTCCAGTCTGAGAGTGGATCTTTGCCCTGGGACCTGTTCAGGTGAGTAAGGATATCTGTGTGTGTGTGTGGGGGAGGGGTGTGTGCAGGGTGGTGGATGCTCAGTAGGAGGTCAGGGTTGGGGTGGGGTAGATCGGAGAAGGACCATTTCATTTTTTATACGTTTTGAAAAAAAAGACATTGAGGGACCGTTTTCTTTATTACAGGCAGGATGTGATGGGGGTGGGGGGGTGTATCTAGACACAAGGGAAAGAATCTGCACTACCCTTTTATTCTCCTGACCTTGACATAGAAAGAGCCTCATTGAAACTTGAGTGGCACTATAACAATATTACTTGTGCCCCCCCAGCCTAGAGAAAACTAAAGCTCACAAGCTTCACCTGATATAAAATGAGTATGCAGGCATAGTAAATCTTATGTAAAGAAAGAAATATTGAGGTTCATAAGGCGGACATACATGATCCAGTTTTTCTCACCAAGAAAAACATACTCATACATAAATCAAAAATACATCTTTCAAGCCTTATCAGATCATATCGTATGTGTCAGGAGAGACAAAAAGCATTTAAATCGAACTGTCAGAAAATGAGAAAAAAGTTTACTAACACATCTCTGTCAAAATCCATGAGAAATGTTTTCAAAAAATAATGGTTTAAGCAACGACATGTTAATGAAGGTAACACAAGAGTCTTATAACCACCCATACTGGCTGTGATTTGGCTTAACTCAGGGTTAAATTGGGCAGGAACCCACCAAAACTTAATTCCTCTCTGGGTATAAAATGGTATGAAAGCTCCTGAGTCTTTTGTATGTTTTTACACTAACTGCTGAGCCGCTCAACTCTAGATATAAAAGTTCCCTATTCTGAGCATGTTTTTACTTGCTGACATCCGGTCCAGCACATGTCCTTGAGTCTGACCACACCCCCTGACCTCTCAGAAGGAGCACTACTGGACTGAATCCGGCTACCTGGTGATGTGTAGGCATGGGTTCTCATATCTGACTACTGTATTTATTCTTTTAACTTAGAAATTATTGGAACTGTTAGCAATGCTTAACAGGAACCTAAACTAATCACTAAGGAAGGTATTGGGCTGGCATACACTACAGTTACCTTATAACTCAAAGGAACACGCATCACTGAATCAAGAAAACATGAAAACATCAACAGGTATAGCATTTAAATACAGGCTAACCATACCCTGCCTTAGTAATAAAATTAAGATAAAATGTATGTGAACAGATCATATATTATACATACTACTAGACATGCACTAAATTATTTTGTAATGTGGCAATTCATTTTTATAGAAATCTAACAGTATCATCGGAGGAACTGTACCACCTGATATTAAATTTACTGTGCATTAATTCCCTAGATATGCCCAGTGAAGTAAAACCCATAATAGTCACAGTAAGAAATAGTGCTTTGACTTTCCCACCCACCCAGCCAGTTGAGACTGTGTTATCCTCGCCATTACTTGAACCCGCAAAACGAAGAATATCTGTGCAACATTTCTAATCCTGTAATGAGGTTCTTATATTAAGTACAAAATGAATTGCTATGTTAGATAATTTGTATGCACAGCACTTATACAAATCAAAAAACCCCACTCCCTTACAGACTCACAATGCAACAGTTTGTCAGTCCAGCACCAAAGCCTCAGTCCTGCTGGTGCATCACTCTCAAGCTATGAATTATACATAGCACACACTACACATCTCATACAGTATCTAAAATTACCCTTGGACCAGCGCCTCCACAAACCTTTGCTCTATGTGAAGCTTGCTGAAACCATCAGAACTATACCAGCTGATCTGGTTTGTATAGTTTTGGTATGGAATTCACTAAGTCATCTCACGATGTGGAACACATTATCAAACAGGAACATGCAAGCTCTTAACACTGTGGAAACTATTGTGAGTTTAATGTCATGCAGGACACTGTTAAATGAGTAACATTTTTAAACGGGTGCTTTACTTTTGTATAATGCAATTTCAGCCTGTATTCACAGTTGGGAAAAGAAAATTGTGGACATGTAACTTAATATGTGCAAATGAGGTATATACAGTCCACAAATCCAGGGTTTTATTTAACTGTAAAAACTGATTAGCATTTTTCTCATAAAAGTTCTAAATCTTTGTGAAAATGCATAGCTCTTGCCTCACTGTGTTTAACAAACACAGCACTTCTAGAAAATCTGTATAAATACTTCCATACAGTTAGTATCATCCCAAGAAAAAAACTGCTAATCAATTATTTAAAACCCTGAAATCATTGCATTCTTGTAGGAAATCTTAGCGCCTGTTTAACGAATGTTGCAAAAACTAAAACATGCTCTGTTGACAACAGGATTTTACTACTATCAGGGTTTTAAATAATTGATTAGCAGCTTTTTTTCTGGGGACATTGCTAACTGTACAGAAAGTATTTATATAGGTTTTCTAGAAATGTTATGTTTGTTAAACACAGTGAGGCAAGTGCTTTTCATTTTCACAATGTTTTAGCACTATTATGAGCAAAACACCACTCAATTTTTGGAGTTAAATAAATCCCTGACTATAGTGCTATAGGAACAGAAGTGTTATATTTAGAGTGTTATGTGCTGCAAAATATTCCGGCACTTACAGTATTAATGCACACCTCATGTTTTTCACTGTTGTTCTCTTGTATAACTAAAAAAAAACAATGTTTATAAAAACACTACCCATTTAACAGTGTTCTGCATGCATTTCTTGCAACTACATGTAAACCTTGCAACATTGTCCATGTTACAAGCACATTAATCCTCTTGAAAGGAGGCATTTTCTAGGAATTAATGCATGGTTGGGAGGTGGGGGCACTTGGCCTTTGGCCTTGTGCACCCCAAAAGCATGCATTCATTCCTAGGAAATGCCTCCTTTCAAGGGGATTAATTCTTACATATTGTCGTGTCTTATGAGGATTGAATTTCCTTCCCAAATTGTATGACGGACATTGTCTGTTTTCAGGTTTCCAAACTTTTGTGGTCTTCTACTCCTTGTTGGAAGTCATACATTTGTGCTCATGACCATAGGTAAAAGTTGCACTCATAGCATAGTGGGTTATTTGTAATTAAACCAACACTGCTATTATACACATTTGGCTGCTGTCTGGGTCACACAGGTCACTGACTAGGGTTTCTCCAGCTTTTATGTTAGTTAGGAGGCAGTATAGTGCAGTGGTTTAAGGCTCTGAGCTGCAAACCTGGAGACCTGGGTTTGAATCTCACAGCCACCACTTGCATACTGTGTGATGCTGAGCAAGTCACTTAACTTCCTTGAGCTCCCACTTCACACCTGAAAACAAACTTTAGCTTAGTGTGCCTCTCCTCGTTAATCAATTTCCCCATTCCCCTATTCATCTAACAAACATCGCATTGTCTAAGGAGTCTAGTTTTATTATATAACTACATACATTTTTTCTGGAAATCTTTAAAAGGCACAGATTCTCGAATCTTGCACACTGCAGAATGTAGCCTGATATACATCACAGGAAACTGGTTTAGACTTATTCTTTAAACACACAGGGCAGGATTCACAAAGGAGATGCGCCCAGCGCAACTCGGCTGCCCCGGTGCAGGGGAGATGCACTGGGTGCAAAATGGGCTATTCACAGAGGAGGCACAGGGATATGCCCCAGTGCACCCCCTCTGTGAATAGCACCAGTGTGCTCAGGCCAGGATGCCCCGGAGCATCCCAGGCTGCTCCGGAGCATCTCCCATGACAGGCAGTGAGTCCATCAGGGCAGGGCATCTCAGGATGCCCTGCGCCCAAAAACGCTATTCACAGCCAGGGGCATGCAAATGAAGCCATTAGACATGCAAGGTGCAATGGGGCCATTTGCATGTCATTATGGCTCCATTTGCATATCACCGGCTGGGAATCCCCAGCAGAATGCACCCAGCACAACCAACGCCCCACCCCCACCTGACCCCAGCCCAAGTCATGCAGCTCCAGGGGGCATTCTATGTGCTGGATCCCCCCCACCACATGCCCCTGTAGAGCGCTGCACACGGTGGCAGTAGCAGCACCGTACACCCCCAATCCCATACAAAGCCACTCCGGCGGCAGTAGTAGTGGTGATAACACCCCAAACCCCGTACAAAGCGCTCCACGGTGGCAGTAGTAGTGATGATGACCCCCATCCCTGTACAAAGCTGTTCATGGCAGCAGTAGAGTTGAGATTACCCCAAGCCCTGTACGAAGTCACTCATGGTAGCAGTAGAGGTTCAGATGCCCCGAGCCCATATGATGCGGCTCGCGGTGGCATAGACTGCAGGCAACACCCCAGCCCCAAGCACCGGTACAGCCACCACCCATGACAGGCGTGCAGAGACCCATGTACACTCAACCCCCTCTCCCGGCAAGGACCGCTGTCAGCAGGGCGGCTCAGCCCACCCGCATACCACCATGACCGCCCGCCGACTGAGCAGTCTCACGACTGACAGCGATCGCACAGCCAAAGCACTGCGGGCTGTGCTATAGCTGTTAGTCACAGATGGCTCAGTCGGTGGGCGGCTGTGGTGGTATGCGGGTGGGCTGAGCTGCCCTCTGACAGCGGTCCTTGCTGGGATGTGGGGTGGTTAGATGTACATGGGGCTATCCGCACGTCTGCCACGGGTGACGGCTGTACCGGTACTTGGGGCTGGGGTGTTGCCTGCAGTCTAGTACCACCGCCAAGAAGCATCAGACGGGTGCTTGGGGCATCTGAATCTCTACTGCCGCCATGAGCGTTTCCATACAGGATTGGGGTCATCTCAACCTCTACCACCGCCGTGAGTGGCTTTTGCAGGGATTGGGGGTGTGTCCAGTAATGCTGCCGGGTAGTAGTGTACAGGGGCTTGAGGCTCACTGGGCTGCCAGGGTGGTCAGGGCGCCCAGCTGCTGCCTGCAGCGGGCAGCCAGCCTGTAGGTGGCCCCCTGACTTGCCTAGCTTTTTGCACTTATCTTTCTGTGGCGCAACCCGGGACTTGCCCCGAAGTTGCACCACAGAATTGGACTGTGAATGGTGCTGCGCCCAGTATTCATGAGCACACACCCCTCATGGCCCCTACAGATGCATCACATATCATTACAGGTGGGTTGCGGCACATCGGGGTTGCACCGGTGCATGGTTGCCCTGCCTGAATCACCCTCAGGTGCATTGTGGGGATGCGCTGGGCGCATCCCTTTTGTGAATCCTGCCAATATAGTACAAGCATTTAAAACTAGATACTGTATACTGCGTGCCCATGCATTATAACTGTTTTTTTCCAAAGGCAGCTATATATTTTTTTGCCTATTACTCATGCCACTGAATAGTTTCTCTATTCTGAGAGAGTTGCTATAGGCTAGAGATGCAGCAAAATGTAATTTTGCCAGTGAAATTCTGGAGAAATCGCGAATTTCGCCAAGAGAAATATTTTGCAAAATTCATACATTCTGTGAAATATTTTGCTAGTGCGAAATGCAGAATTTTGCCTGTGAACAGTGGAATTTCACCTGTGAGTGGCAATTCTGCATTTCACCAGCAGAATTTCAAATTTAGTACCCGTTAAATATTTTGCAAAATGTGTGAAGTTTACAAAAACATTCAGCGGAACAAAATTTGCGGATTTCACCCATTTATTTTATAGTCATATGCACTCCACAAGCAGATAGACATAAAATACCCATATAACACTTAAATCCTCCTCCACTCTTCAAAATGAAGAGTTGTATGAAAAGTACAAATGTGTATTTATTGCACACTTTTGTGCAGACACCAAATCAAAGGAAGAGCAGTTATCATCTTGGCCTACTAACACATAAAGAAATTCAAAATGTGTAAATCACCCTTGGGGGCTGGGTGTATCCAAAGTATTGAATTAAAGAACTTGAGTGGAGGATGTACAGCTGTACTATATGTCAGGTTGAAGATTTTAGTTGAAAGGCCATGCCTGTAGTTTAATGAGTGAGCAACCAGCCATGCCCCCTTTATGAGGGTGTACTGTAGTTGCAACTAAACCTTTACAGTGAAGGTACATTACAGTGACAAATCAACCATGTCACTGTAATCTACCTGTGGGACCATGTCAGTGCTTCTCGTGGACTTGCACCCCCTCCCTGAAACAACTTTGACTCAGAGCTGATTATAAGTTATACTGGGGGTGTTGGGGGGGGGGAGCCCCCCACATGGAGGGGTCAAAGCTCCCCACAGAAAAATGACTCATTTCTGTGATGGCTGTCGCTGTACTTGTGGTTGACAAGTTTTCTGTTGAACCACAGTGGTGGAACCCTTCCTGAGATATATAAGCAGCTCCTTCCAGCCTCAAACTGAAGCATCTTTTCTTTGCCAGCCAGAGGCTCTGCTGGTCTGGCTTCTTCCTTGGGGTCTGTTGAGGCCTTACTCCCCCCCCCCCCCCCCCCATTTCCAGCATTGCTTGTGCACTCTGGACTCTGCTTGGTTTCTGCCAAATTCTGTTTGTATCTTTCTCCTGCTTTGATTGGTATTGATTTTGCCTCTGGCTGCTGCTGTGTGCTTCCCTGTGTGCTTGTGTTTCTATTCCGCATTTGTTTGTTTGTTTTGGGTTTTCTTTTCTTGGGGGGGAGTCTAATTTTCTTAGTATGTTGTTGCCCTTTGTTTGCACTGTGTTTACTACGTGCCTGTGCTTCAGGCTCCTATCAAACCTCTGTTTTCCTGCAGTTGTTATTCCATGTTTCAACTCATACTGCAGCTGTTGCTGCAGTCCCTCGGTGTCCACATATCCTTAATTGTTTTCACCTGCTTCCAGTTACTGCTGGGCTTCACCCAGCTATTACAGCTCTCAGCTTTTTCTTCCCTGCTTGCTTTTCTACAGTGTAGTGTGGCTCTGCTACCTTTGCTTTGCTTCCTTAAGCAGTTCACAGTTATACTACCGCCTTGTATTCCAATAAGGTTTCTTTCCTGCTTACTTAACTCAGCATTTCATCTATTTACTATACATTTCATTACTTAAGCCCTCAGTTTTCATATTGCCCTTTTGGGGAATATAAATCTGCTCAAACATGTTTAGTTGCACTTAGTGGGAATCTAACCTGAGTCTACTGCACTTCTGTATTACTTTTCCATGGGATTCAACCCTATTTAAATGCAGTTGTAACAAGCAATTATTACTGCTGTTTTCCAGTGCATTATTGCCTATAATTCCTTTGCTTCTTCAATTGTTCAGCTCAGCTACTGCTGGAAGCTATAAGTAATTAGTGCTGGAAGCTGTTAACTACTTGCGTACAATGCTTCATTATACTCTGGAGGTCAGCACAGCTATAGCTGTTGCTGTAAACTAGTTTTAAAATCCACATGTGGGTCACAGCGCTATAACGTGGCTTCTTTGTTTTCCTACAGTGGAGGATGGGGGGGGGTTATGGTGGAGAGTCATGGCCCCATGTGGTTCAAATACCTCATGTTTGAATACTGCCTTCACCGTTAAAATCCTCCAAGTATTTATGTCACCTTTAATTATCATTCACTGATGGACTTGTTGGCTTGTATGCCTTCTTCTTTACTTGCATTGCTTGTCTTTTATCCTTGCCAGGCAAGTGCCTCGTGCTGGATAAGGGACCAGGTTAGCCTGAGCTGTTTGTTTAATTCCTACTGCTTATCATGCTTCTGCATGCTATCTGTTTACCATGCTGCACATTGCCTTTTACTCCCTGCATTACCATGTACTGCCTGTTCTATTGGAAAAAGGAAACTAGCCAACCATGCCCATCTATTTAATGACTCTGAGCTTGCTCTTAGCCATCGGTCTCTCTCTGCACCATAGTCCACGTCTTGAGAGTGTGAAACTCGAGGCAGGGTCCTTCTCATCTGGTCCATAGTAGGAATGTCCTTGCTCCGGGCAGAGCTTTAGCTGTGCAAGTGTATTAGTGGCATCGCTTGATGTAACATTTAAGACTCAGCTAAGAAAGTGGGGTCCTGAGCTTAAAAAGGGGCTCCTTTAGCTAGCCAATCACTTCAGTTGCACCTTCTACCTATTCTCCCTACGACTTCTTCTGTTTTTTTTTAGATTGGTAGGCCAGCCGAGTGCCTCAGCGGACATTGCTCTCTTCCTCCCACCTTGAAGGAGCTTGTTGCAGAGAATTCTCACAACCCTTCACTGAGTTCCCACTTGAAGGATAGAGTAAGGGCCTTCCTTCAAATTGGAACATTTTCCACCCCCCTTGAATTAGATTTCAAATTGCAGCAGCCGAGCCATCACTAAATAAAAATACCCCAAGCCTGGAGGGAAGATGACCTAGGCTTTGGATCTCCAGAGATTTCCTCCTCAAAGGGGGGTTTATTCTCTCCTCCATGCTGAAGGTCATAATACTTAGTTTTTAGTAGTATTCCCTAGTTTGCTTAAGTAGGTTCTGCTGCTGGATGGAGGTGGATGCTGACCCTTCTCACCATTCCCTCTCTCCTTAGGAAGCCCTCTGTTGTCATCTGTGCAAATTATTTTATCCATGCCATTCTGCTAACCTATGTTTCTCATTTATGTTTCATCATCAAGCTGCCTATTGCTGTCAGTCTGCTTCACTACCTCATAATCAATGATCACTGCTAATGTTCTTTTTCGGGGGTTCTTCCTAAGGTACCTTTAGTCAAGGGAACCTTCCCATGGCATCTGTAGGGGTGGAACCCTCTTCGAGGGTTCCTTGCTTTTGGTACCCCTACAAGGTGCTAATTTCTTATGGAACAGAGATTGCAACTGGCCAAAACAAGGTAACACAGTTGCACAAGCATAACACTATACTGGTTGCGTAGGTCATTGAATTGAAAGGCTATGCCTGTAGTTCAACAGGTGAGCAACCAGCCACAGCCCCTTCCTGAGCTATATAAACAGTTCCTCCCAGCCTCCCACTTTTTCTATGCCCCACCATCCTCCCCATCTCCTCTAGCAGCTCACCCCTCTCCTCCAGGGAGTTCTTCCTAAGGTACCTTTAGCCAAGAGAACTTTCCCGTGGCACCTCTAGGGGTGGAACCCTTTTTTGAGTGTTCCTTGTCTTTGGTACCCCTACAAGGTGGTAATTCCTCATGGAATAGAAAGTGCAAATGGCCAAAATATGGTAACACAGTTGCACAAGCATAACACTATACTGGTTGCATAGGCCATTGAATTAATAGAGGTGTGGTCAGTAAATAAGTGGTGATGCACATACTACAGGGCACATGACTGTCATTACTTTTTTTTACAACGTGTGTGTGTGTGTGTGTGTCTGTGTCTGTGTCTTTGCCCTGGAACATTTCACATGCTTTTGGACCCAGGCCTTTCTCTCCCACTCAATATGCTTTAATAAATAAAAGAGATAAAGGTCCTCTGCTCCGATTCGCTCATGGTTCCTTCTTTCACTGGGTTCTTCTCTGACAGGCAGGAAATGTGGTTTATTCCCACCTTTGACTTTTTTTCTTCACCATTGTTGTTAGTTCTATAAAATGCAACAGTGTATGATGACAAATGTTTATTTTGTCAAAGTCAATTTAGAGCTGAAAACAAGAAAAGAAACGTGAGCCTGTCAGTTGCTATGCTGAATTTTCATTTGTATAATCATTTAATGTTAATGTTAATATTGATCCATGCTTTTCACAACCACAATAGAGAGCATTCTAGCGCAGGTTTTGGGATACCTTCCATTTTTGCAGACATTAGGTATATGGAACATGTGGTAGACTGGAAAAGAATCAACAATATACCATATGTAAAACTCAATTACATGAATTAACTTATACCATATACCCTACCTTATGGTGTGTGGCCAGTTAAGCAGGTCTGATTGCCTTGACATGAGAACGGCTCTTCAAAAAAAAACAGAAAAAAAAACACAGATTTCATTCATACAAAATGTTTCGTATGGACATAAAAAAAAGTGGAAGCGAGTTACAAAAAATAGTTTAAACTATGAAAAAAAACACTTTTGAGTCATATGACCAACAGTTAACTGCAGAGTAGAGCTAAAAGAGTCCCAGTGAGCAATATAAATGTCTTGGTCTCCTGCCAGCATGTCATTTTTGTGGATTGCAAGATTGTAATTTTTCTGAAAAAATGGACAACAACGTGTCGACAAATGAAACAATGATTTCCCCTCATGAAAAAGGATTGGCCCCATACAAAAAAAGATCCTTTTTTATTTCATACAACTATTTTGAAGTGCTTACTCAGCATGCACAGAATCAATTTTAAAAAATTTCAAAATTAAATAACTTTGGAAAGGATTAATATTTTTTCACCAAACAAGGAAAAGGCAGATTTGTGGGCTAACCCCTTTCTACTCTGAAAATTTCAGACAAAAATTCCAAACCATCTGTGAGGCAGCCAAATTCGAAGAAAATCCAGCAAAACCAATAGGAAAAAAATCAAAAAAATGCACTTTTTTTCCACTATCCAGAACTCAGAATCTGAACATCCGACCAGAACAACACTACCCCATGAGGCTGCACATGAAAACTTTCATGCAAATCCATTGAACGGTTACAAAGTTATTAAAGTGTAAAAATTGGGGTTTAATATTAAAGTGCCTACTCAACCCTAACTATAGTGGCGCTACTGCACCTCACATACTTGTGTGTGTGTGTGTGTGTGTGTGTGTGTGTGTGTGTATGTGTGTGTGTATATATATATATATATATATATATATATATATATATATTATATATATATATATATATAACCCCACCCAGGTATGCTGTTTCTATCTTGTTAGCTCTACCTGGTGGGTTGGGTTCGGGGAGAAATATGTCACTCAGCACATTGGCTAGGTTTGGCTACTCTGCAACAGGGGCACCCAAGTAACTCTGGACAAAGGAAGCAATAACTGTAATGTCCAATACCAGAAGTGGGATTCTAAAGTGTTTCTTTTATTCACATCCAACAGAACAAACAAAGCATAGATGGACCCCCACGGGGCTACACTCCTGGTAATGCAGATGTAAGGAGACCATTACACATCCTCATCACTTTAGCCCTCAGGCTGTGAAACACACTGGGCACACAGCCCGAACCTGTACGCTGCTCTGGGTTTTTCCTGGCTCGGCTCCCTTGCCAGCCACTTGGACACTTTCCATATAGCATGGAAACATTTACTGGTGGCTCCCTCAACCACCTATGAGCACTTCTGCTTCATAAGGGAATCTTCCTCATCAGTCCTACATCTGGGTACTTTCTTCAGGCACTGGCCAAGTACCTGAGAGAAAGCAACAGGTGTCCCAGAGCAAATCCATAGAGGTGAATTTGGTTACTACTGATGGGGGCGGGTCTCCCACCTCTTGCTCCCATAATTCATACCCGGCCATTTCTCTGGACTGTAACACCTCATCCTTTAAAACACTTTGCTGTGTAGATTCTTTTTAAATGTATGCCACATTTCACTCTACTGTCTTTACATCCCATTTGTGCTGAACTTGAACATACTTAATAAGAGGCTGTGTCCATTACTGTAGACCCCCCACTGAGTTAAGCAGTCCAATCCCCACATCTTCCAAACTGTACTTGAATGTCTTTTCCTGACCCCACAGTAACAGTCCCTTTAGTTTCATCTTGATTCAGGTGAAAACACATGGCCCTTTTGCAGATCGAACTCACCCCTTGGTTGCAGGTGCCCACAGGCATTTTCTCCTCAAAGAACTTTCATCCAGAGCTTCTGGTGCCTTAGCACAAACTTAAATCAGGCAGCTTATTTTCCCTAGCAGGACCAGGGGGGTTGCCCCTGGAAGCAGGCTGATTCCTTCCCCCCATCCCTGCAGGGATGGGGCCCTGAACCACTGAAAGTGGTGTCCACCACTTCAATGTGCTCTTCTTGTGTTCCTCTGCAGGTGAGAACACACACCTATACAACAAAAAAATAACTCTTTGACAGAGCTTAGAGCTCTGATGGCCTGCTTACAGCAGAGCACCTCTTCTCTTGACTACAACAGAACTGACTGACTTCACTTCAAATGCCCCAATGTTCTATTCTAACCTCCAACTGCAACATTCCAGTGTGGCTTATGCAGCTGCAACAGTTCTAAATGATGTCATCCCTCAGTCTCAGCTGAGACTGAGACCAGAGTGAGACAGTGTGAAATCCATTTAACTGGAGTTTCACAAGCTGCCTTCCCTGCCTACCACTAGGTCTTACTGGGATTCTAGTAACCCCGGGTAACAGGGGGTTACATATATATATATATATATATATATTCTTTGCAAAAACTTTCTTAATGCACCAGTCAGGGTAACTTAATGCCACAAAAGTAGGGAAATGTGGTGTTAGGGTTTCCAACCCTAACTCCCCACCACCACTCCCCAAGCAGCAGATTAGTGTTTTGGGTCTCCAGAGTCTTGGTGAATCAGTGGTGGGGTCTTCCTTGTGGTTATCAACCCTACTGCTTACCCCCCCCCAGCCTGCAGCCTCCAGCCTCCAGTTTGAAGTGCAAGGTACAGGTCCAAGCCACTGCCTCATTGTGATATACTCTTTAAAGATAGGGAACTATGTCTTGCCACATGTTGCTAACACAATGGTTGTAGCTTTCTTTATGCAGGGTCCTATGGGCCCTGCATGAAGAAAGAAGATCAGGGAACAGGGTAGGCATTAGAGTTGACAACCCCAAAGAAGACCCCACCACTGTCACCAAGACTCTGGAGACCCAAAACCCTAACATTTTTCCTTTTGCTGCTTATGTGGGGAGGGGTGGGAGTTAGGTTTGGAAACTGTAACATCACAATTCCCTACTTTTTTGGCATTAAATTACCCTAACTGGTGCATTAACAAAGTTTTTTTGCAAATAATTTTCTTTGCTTTTCAGACAGTGGAATCGATGCCTTGCATCAAGGGAAGACTCCATCCACCTATGGAAGTGCAGAGCCAACCCTTCCATGCAGTGGTGGATGTAAAGAATTCATGGGACTGTCTGGTGGGCTACAGAAGTGCAGGAGCCTGTGGTCCCTGCACTTTCATGTGGTCACAGATACAGATTCACAGGACAAAGAATGCATCTGTCATCCAATGTACAGGGCCCTCTGTCATGCACAGGTGGAGAAGTGCAGGTCCCTATCCCAAGAGGACAGTTGTCTTCACTATATGGTACCCAGGCTTGTGTGGACAACCTTGCACCATTCATTGCCTGGCTGGGGGTGTCACATAACAGTGCCATCCCCCTACCCTCACCCCACCCAGCTGGGCCACTGAACTCACCCCTGTACTCATGTCACCAGCACGGGATCACAAAGCATACCCGCTAGGATTAAAACTGGCACTGCCCACAATGTTTGTTGATAATGATATATTTTTTTAAATTTTGATCCCAAATTTTCAAGATACTGGTTTTATGATTTGCCTTATAAATATGACATGTACCATTTATAGTATATTGGCTGAAATGTCATTTTGCACCAGAAGTGCGAAAACATGTCTCATCCAGGATTTAAAAAATGTCACATCACATTTATGAGGTGGTGTGGAAAAATGGCTGTGTTGAAAGTTTGGAGGTAAAACATTGAAAATTAGCAAAGTTATGAGTGAACGTTGAAATAGTGTAATGTTCACTCATAACCTGGGCATTGTAACACATTTGTACACCAAGGGTGGGATATTGAGACTGTGCCAGGCTGTGGTGCAAGCCTGGGCGCAGTGCAACTGGGATGTGCCAGGGCACTGACAGGGTGATATTCAATGGTTCTGCACCATAGCTCAGCACCATTGAGTTTCGTGCTGTGACCACCCACAATGTGCATGGCGCAGTGGCACTGCACCAGTGCAAGTGTCCAGAGAGGGGCAGGGGGATGCGCTAGTGCTAGTGCCATTGCGCTAGGTGCATCATCCATGATATTCAAAAGTGCACATGCAAATGGGGCCATAATGCATGCAAGGCACAAATGGGGCCATTTGCATGTTATTATGGTCCCATTTGCATGCAGGTGCACCAATCCCCGGTGAGTTGTGCCTGGCACCCTGCCAGGCTGCAGCCATCGGGGACCAAAGCCCCCTGCACAAGCGGCAAAGTGCCCCACTGCCCGATCGTGGGCATATGTATTAAATCAAAGGTCCAATATCCCTGGTGGTCCAGTGGACTGCTCCCAGCCCGATCGTGGGCATATGTATTAAATCAAAGGCCCAATATCCCTGGTGGTCCAGTGGACGCTCCCAGCCCTATCGCGGGCATATGTATTAAATCAAAGGTCCACTATCCCTGGTGGTCCATGGACTGCTCCCAGCTCAATCGCAGACATATATACTGTATTAAATCAAAGGTCCAATATCCCTGGTGGCCCAGTGGACCACTCCTAGCCCGATTGCGGGCATATGTATTAAATCAAAGGTCCAATATCCCCGGTGGTCTAGTGGACTGCATCCAGCTCAATCGTGGGCATGAGTTATAAAATATTAAAACCAATCCATCCCTGGTGGTCCAGAATTACTCTCCTCCCCCCGCCCACTGAGTACCACCCGCTCCCCGGTCAGTGGTGGGCGGCAGCTCCCCATGCTGCCCACCACCCACTGACTGACTGCGTAGCAGTAGGGCTGTATGCCCATTGGTCCACAAGGTGTGCAGTGGATGTGCAACCCATACTGTACATACAGTCAGAAATGTGAATGGATCCCATTCACATTTCTGACTGTGTAGGTGGTATGTGGCTGCATGGCCATTGGCCCAGGCTGTGGACCAATGGGTGTACAGCCTACTGTATGCAGTCAGTCAGCGGCGGCGGGTGGCATGTGGTGGGAAGCACACACCGCTGACTTGGGGAGCGGGGTGGGGGCCCAGTGGGCGGTGGGGGTACCGCTGGACCACCAGGGATGGATTGGCTTTTAATATTTTATAACTGATGCCCATAATTGAGCTGGATGTGGTCCACTGGACCACCAGGGATATTGGACCATTAATGTAATACATATGCCCGCGATCGGGTTGGGAGCGGTCCACTGGGCCACCAGGGATATTGGACATTTACAGTATTTCATTACTAAGACCCATGATCAGGCATGTGGGGGGCACTACCACGAAGGTGCCACTTGAGCTTGGTTGGCCACCCACAGCTGGCAGCCGCCGTGTTGCACCCTGCAATATGGCAGCTCACCTATGGGTGGCCAGCTGTTGCTCCTTTTATTTTTTGCTCAATTGTGTGCATTGCAGGTATGGGTTGTGCCTGCATCTGATCAGCACATCCCGGGCTGAATATCGGGATGTGCGGAGTATGCATGGGCACACCCCCCCCATTTGCACCACATATATTACTGATGCGCTCTGACGCATCGAGATTTGTGCCACGCACATTCCCCTTTTGAATATCACGCTGGGGCACAACCCTTCTGAATATCCCACCCCCAGTTTTCAGCATAGCCTTCTTATTACCCCACTTTATGAACCCAGTAGACAAATATTTTCAAATACCCAACAAAACATCATTCTACGCCACTGGAATTTCATTCTATGCCACAGGTGTAAAAACACATTTTGGTGAGGACGGCTGTCACATTCATGAGTCGGTGTGAAAAAATGTCTATGTTAAATATTTGGGGTCAAAATATTGAAAATTACTAGTGAGCATAGAAAAATTTCAACATACTCTCATAACTTTGCCATGTTTACATATTTTGACCCCAACATTTTCAACATAGCCTTCTTGTAACTCCACCTCATGAACAAGAGCAGCAAAAATTTTCAAATCCTACCCAAAAGTAGATTTCACCATGCAAGAGTGAAATTGCTTTTCAGACATGATTTGCATAATATCACCACCATTGGTCATAAGGTATGGTTCCAACAGAGCCATGTTGAAAATCTGGGGTCACAAGACCCAGGGAAGCAGGCTGAAGGGCTAAATGAGTACTTTGCCTCAGTTTTCACAAAGGAAAATAGGGGCTGCATCAACATGGAGGAGACGGTGAAACTGAGGGGGGGGACCTTACTGATCGGTGGGTCTGGGGAGAGGGGGGCCATCACTGGCAGGAGGGGAGAAGGCAAAGCAGGGGGATGAGGTAGCGGAGGTGGAAATCATGGCAGAGAGAGTGAGGGAAGCCCTCAAGTCCCTTAAGACAGAGAAAGCACCAGGGCCGGATAAATTACATCCCAGAGTGATGAAGGAACTGGTGGATGTGCTGGCAAAATCCCTGATGGAGCTTTTCAGCATCTCTCTGAGCACAGGAAGGGTGCCCCAGGACTGGAAGGTGGTGCATATAGTGCCTATCCTCAAGGGAGGATCAAGGGAGGTGGCAGGGAATTACAGGCCCGTCAGCCTAACATCGGTGGTGGGCAAGGTGATGGAGGGCATTGTCAAGGAGAGGCTAGGTTGGGACCTGGAAAAGTTGGGTGCCTGGATGATAGGCAGCATGGATTCATCCTGGAGAAATCATGTCAGACAAACCTTGTGGAGTTCTATGACTGGGTGACAAGTACCTTGGACCTGGGTAGACTGGTGGACGTCCTCTTTCTTGACTTCAGCAAGGCGTTTGACTGTTCCTCATGGGGGGCCTGTTGGATAAGCTGGGAGAAATGGGGGTGTGGAACCAGATGATAAGATGGATAGGAAATTGGCTCCAGAACTGGACCCAGAGGGTCATGGTTGGTGGTATAGTCTCATCCCAAAGGAGGATCATCAGTGGGGTCCCTCAGGGATCAGTTCTTGGGCCCCTCCTGTTCAACACCTATGTCTTTGACATAAGGAAGGGTATCAGGAGTGAGATGAGTCTCTTTGTGGGTGACTCAAAACTGGGGGTGGTGGTGGATGGGGAGGAGGGAAGGGGAGGGTGGCCCTACAGAGGGACCTGGAGGCTCTGGAAAGGTGGTCTAGAAAGTGGAAGCTGAGGTTCAATGCAGGGAAATGCAAGGTACTGCACCTGGGAGCCAGAAATCTGGACCAAGTGTACACCCTAGGGGAGAGAATGCTACAAGTCTCAATGGCTGACAGGGACCTGAGGGTGGTGTTGGATGTCAAGATGAACAACTCTGAGACTTGTAGGAGGGCAGCAGCCAAGGCCAACAGGATGCTGGGATGCATCGCTAGGAGGGATCACCTTCAGAAGGAGGGAAGTGATACTCCCTCTGTATAACTGCTTGGTCAGGCCACACCTCAAGTACTGCATGCAGTTTTGGAGGCCACACTTAAAGAACGACATCGAACTCCTGGAGAGGGTCCAGAGGAGGGCAACCAAAATGGACTGGGGCTTGGGGGACAGGACCTATGGGGAGAGGCTCGGAGAGCTAAATATGTACACATTGGAAGAGAGAAGGGACTGGGGAGACATTTTTATTTTTATTTTTTTTACCAATTATTTTACCAGGTGAGACACACTAAGCTGAAAGCTTGTTTGCAGGTGTAACCTGGGAGCACGAGGAAGTTAAGTGACTTGCTCAGGGTCACACAGTATGCAAGTGGGGGCTGTGGGATTCAAACCCAGGTCTCCAGATTTGCAGCTCAGAGTCTTAAACCACTGCGCCATACTGCCTGCATGATAGAGGTCTTCGGGTACATGAAGGGGGTAAATAGGGGAAGAGCATTCAGGGTGCTCTGAAGGAAGGAGGGAGAAACTGGAGGCCATGGGTGAAAGCTGGAGGAGGGAGATTTAGGGGAGAAAGGAGGAGGTGCTACTTCACTGAGAGGGTGGTGGAGCCATGGAATGTGCTGCCCAGGGGGTTAGTGGAGGCAGAGATTGTGGAGGGGTTCAAGAGGGGGTAGGACAGGTACAGGGGAAGGATTCTGGAAGCAAAGTCCTGTGCAACAAGAATATCTGGGACTGGGAAGGGAGAAGCCAGAGAGGGTGAGGGGGGCAGCAAGACAACAGGCATGTGCAGTGTGAACCGGCCAGTGTGCCATGGCTAGTGCCATCATCCTGTGTGCCATGCATGCTGCCCACCAAGGAGGTACACAGCCATTTACCAGTGACCATGACCATAGTATCATCACCATGGCCACTGCCTGTGAGAGATGACGGTGGACGGACATGTGCCACGTGTTGTCAGAGGCCATACCATGCATGTGGAGCCCTGTCTGCAATGTGCACCGGGCCTGTGAAGCATAAAGCAGGTGCCATGGTGCTGTGGCACCATTCCTTCTGCATACCACCACCGGAGTGATGCCAATATGTGCCTGGGACTGCTGTTTAATGTGTACCTGCTGAACGCAGTGCATGGCAGGGGCGGATGCATGCATCCATGCGAACGTGCATTCCGTCCACTAATGGACGGCAACATGCTACAGGAGGCCCACTGTATTGAATGGTTCTGACTGCCGTGGCCAATGGTGTTGCAACACTGCAACCTCATCTGTGACCGTGTCACACCGTGGACATGCCGCTCCAGAGCTATGACCATTGAGACCAAGGTCATGTGTGCACTCACCTACTACATGACCAGGTCATTCCAGCGTGTGGAGGGTGATGGCATTGGTGTGAGCCAGTCGTCAGTGTCCAGGGCACTGGCACAGGTCATGAATGCTCTCTTGAAGTACACGCAGGAGCATATAGGGATGCCCATGATGGATGGTGAGGGCTGTACCATAAAGCAGGCATTCTTCACAATGCATGGCATGCTCAATGTGGTTTGCACTGTGTATGGCACGCACATTGTGATCCTGACACCGTCAGTTTCTGAGAAGGCATACTGGAACTGTAAAGGCTTCCACAGCATCAACTTCCAGGTGGTGTGTGTGATGCCGCATGTCTCTTCACAGACGTCTGTGCTAAGTTCCCTGGGTTGTGCCATGACTCGTACATACTGGACTCCTCAGGGCTTGGGGCATGGCTCCGTGCTGGGTGCATTGATGGCTGGCCTCTGGGTAGGTGTCTGTTGCTGGTGTGTGTGTGTGTGTGTGTATGTGTGGGGACCACCTGCCAATCCATGCCATTACTCACTTGTCTCCCACTCCCACAGGTGACAGCAGCTATCCACTCAGACCATACCTGCTGACACCCATCCTGGTGCCAGTGGACATTACAGAGGTGGCATACAACACAGCACACCGGAGGACGAGGACCACTGTAAAGTGATGCATTGGTATGCTGAAGATGCATTTCAGGTGTCTGTACCACACAGGGGGCACCATTATGATCACACCGCAATGTGCATGCCAGGTCTTTGCCATCTGCTTGATGCTGCACAACATGGCGATGTGACATGGTGTGCCATTCCCACCAGATCAGTTCCCCTACAACCCTGTGCATGGCCAGGAGACAGCCACTGGCCATGCTGCATGTGCGGCAGTCATGAACAGGACATTCCAGGGCTAGCCATGGTGTCCATGCCACAGCGGTGCCCCTGCTGTGACCCCCTGATCCACGGACACAGTGATGGCAGCCATTATGGCACACATCAGAGTGTGTCACACCACATGCACAAGTACACCCGATGATGAGGTCTAGCTGAGGGTGCATGCCACCGTCTGCATGCAGGGGCTGTCCATGTGTGGTGCTGTGCATAGTGGCTAGTGCTTGGTGACAGGGCAGTGGTGTCACTGTGTTAAGCCCCTGTACCACGGCAAGGTAGCCAACTGTACGGGGTCCACCCACCCTTCCCTTGCTGCATGTCCGCTCCTGTGTTGTGTCCTGTCACAGCCATTGACACGGTGCCACGTCTGTCACCAGGCATGCGTGTGTGCGTGCTGGTGTATAAGAGTGTGTGTGTGTGTGTGTGTGTGTGTGTGTGTGTGTGTGTGTGTGTGGTGCGCACCATGACCAGGTCCATGGCCTCAGATCCCATGCAGTGTCCCAGGCCAGTCCATTCTCATGGCCATGGTGAGATGTATGGTGATGACTGGTCACATACCACAGACTGCGTCAACCTCCTGGCTGTGGGTCCCAGTGCCTTTGTGCCCCTACCCCTGTGCTGTACAGCATGCTGTGTCCCTGTTGCATCTTTCCATGCATTGCCCACTGCACTGTCGGGGTCCTGCTCCTTGCTCCGACCCTCCTCCACTTGGCTGCCTTCCATGGCAGTGTCCTGCATGGCACCACCACCACTGTCCATGGTGCGGGGGCTCATGGTGTCCGTAATGTGCCCATCATTGGTGGTGTTGGGGACTGGTGTGCTGCCCATGCTGACATCCCCCTGGTCATGTGGCACACCAGGCGTGCTGGCCTGTGCTTCCTCACAGGTGGTTGGGCCTTGGGCTGTGCTGTTGTGCCATGGCGGTGTTCCCCACACCATGAGGATTTCCATGGTGCAGACCTGTGTCTTTGCCATCTCCGCCATGTCATGCCCCATGGCACATGCCACTGAGGGCAGCTCCTTGATGGCCTCTGTGTGCTGCCATGTGGCATCGAGATGGTTGTACTCGAGCTGCTGCAGCTCCATGTATTGCTGTTCCTGCACTGCCATGGTCCTGGTTGCCCTGCTACACCCTGTCAGATGGGTAGATGGTCCCTCGTCAGTGCTGTCTGGGTTGCCTGTGCCCACAGTGTGTGCAGCACCTCCGTGTCACTGTCTGAGTTGCAAGGGTGCACCTTGTGTTGCCGGGGCCCTTTGCGCATTGCCATGCATCCTGTGGGTGCTGCTCTGCATGGCTGGATGCCGCCCTTCCCCTCCATCATCTGGGTCCTACAGCTGGTCTCTCTGCACCATCACTGTCACTTCCATTGGCAGGGTGGTCTGCTGGGTCGGGGGGCACTGCTTTGTATGGCTGGCCTCGCCCTAGGGGTAGAACAGAGGGGGTGTTACTGGTCTGCTGCTTGTCACATGCTACACACCACACCACTCTTCATGCCATACTCACCTGTGGGGCGATCCTTCCTTGGCTGTCCTCACCTGCTGTCATTGGGTGCGTTGTGCAGGTGTACGTCCCGTGGGACTCCACCACCACTGTGTCCAGCTGCACTGGCATGCCCTGTTGGTACAACGGGGACATGTCAGAGTCTCTGTGGATGGGCTCTGCTCCACCACATTTTGGTTGTGTCCATGTGCTATGCTCACCTGCTAGTGTGTCCATGCCCTCTGCCTCCCCATGGATGCTCACAGTGGTTATGGTGTCCACCACCATATGCTCTATGGGAGTGAGCAGGGTGTCCAGTTCTGGTGACTTTCCACTGGTGCCACACTGTTCCCATATCCCTGCACCCAGTCATTTCTTGATGGGCATCCTCAGTTCTCACCACTTGTGTTTGATTACCATCAGGGTATGGGCATCTGGCCCTGCGGCATTCATGGCAGCCTGGACATCCAGCCACAGTTGTACCTTCACCTCTGCAAGGGTGGTCGGTGCGAGGGCACTGTATAGCTAGGCATGGTGTGTGTTGATCTCGGCTACCATCATAGTGACCTGGGGCCTGGTGAAGTTGGAGGACTGGTATCATCTGGTACCCCCACTGTGGCCTCCTATAGTTGCCACTCCAGTCAGCTGTGTGTCTGCTTCACCCTCTGCATTCCTCTACATGCCTTGCTCCTCAGGGACTGTGTTTTCAACCATTGTCTGTCCTCCACCTATGCGGTTGCGATTCACTTCTGCGTCTGTGCAGTGGGCAGCATGTTCATCCTTTTATGGTGGGGTCAAGGGGCATGGTCATGTTCCTGGGACCAGACTCTACTGCCTGCATGTTCTGCTCCATGCCATCTGTGGCAACGCCCTCTCATGCTGCCGGGTCACATGTCTGTTCATGCATGCCACATATTCCAGTGGTCCTACATGCTGCGTGGTTGTGCGGTGCATGTGCATTGTGATTCCACACAATTCCTATGTATTCGTGCATAGGGCCCAATAGATGTATAATCTGGGCACCTAGGTATACTATGTATACATATGCATAAAGCTAGGACAGCTCAGGAATACACATAGAAAGGATTGAAGAGAAATTAAGGGTAGGTGGATAGTATGGTCTCAGAAATAATGTAAGGGAGTAAAGATATCCGGGGGGGGCACGGTGTACCCGGTGGGAGAGGAGAGAGGAGGAGAGAAGAGGATCAGGGAGTAGAAGGGGAGCACTTGCAGTGGGGGGAGGTGTTTTAATTGCTTTTTGAGTGAGGCTAGAGTGGACGTGAGGTGGATCGAGTTGGGGAGATGATTTCAAAGATCAGGGAGCCTAAAGGAGAAAGCAACCTTGCCTGATTGTGAGTGTAGATGAGGGAGAGTGAAAGTGTGGGAATCACATGTTCTGAGGCAGTAGACCAAAGTTAAAGAGGGGACTAAAAGATTGGAGAGATGTGAGAGTGAACTGTAAACCAGAACTTGCCAGTGTAGGCAGCACAATGAGCAAGGCGTCGATTGGCGAGAGAGGAGAGGGACAGGGCAGAGTACAGGGATCAGTGATGGGTTCAAAAGGGGAGGTTGGAATTCATTCACATATCATGACTGCCTTGTACGGTATGGGCTGCACGCCCATTGGCTCATGCTCTGAACCAATGGGCATGCCTCCCTACCGAGCTGTCAGTCGGTGGGCGGTGGGGTGGCAGGCGGGTGAGTGCTGCCGTCTCACGCCAGATGGGGGGAGCAGGGTGGTGAAGCTCCGTGGGCAGGAGGGTGGGGGCCACTAGATCACCAGTGGGTGCTGGACATGGGGGGTGAGGAAGCCGCCGCCATCGAGCTTATTCGGGGGTGGGGAACATCTGATTATGCCCATGATCGGGCTATTCGGGCTATTCAGGGGTGGGGAACATCTGAGTATGCCCGCATTGGGCTCTTCGGGCTATTGAGGTGGGGAACATCTGATTATGCCTGATCAGGCTATTTGGGCTGTTCGGAGGAACCATTTATAGTATGCCTCGATGGGCTATTATTAGGTGTGGAAACATGTATTATACCCACAATTGGGCTATTTGGGGGGGGACATCTACATAATGCCCGTGGATCGGGCTGCTGGGGAGACTTACATTATTCCCGTGATCGGGCTGCAGGGGGGGCACCGGGAACAAGTGGAGGACCACCCACAGGTGGCAGATGCTGTGTTGCACCCTGCAATGCGACAGCTCACCTGTGGGTAGCCCTCGACTTGATCCTTTTTTTTTTGCATAAAGTTGTGCAGGCGCAGGTAGGGGTTGTGCCTGCATAACTCTGCATGGCCCAGCTGAATATCGGGCTGTGCAGTTTATGCATGGGCACGCCCTCACCTGCGCCATCACACATTACTAATCCGCCCAGCGATCGAGTTGTGCAGGCGCACTTTTCCCTTTTAAATATCGCACTGGGGTGCAACCCTTTTGAATATCTGGGCCGATATTCTTTCTGCAAAATAAAATATGTAAGGGAGTGTCTGTCAGGAGAAAATGCTGTCTTGCAGAAATTGTCACATCAAAACCCCCCAGGGATAAGTTCAAAGGACAGGAGGTAGCTTAAACTTCAGATATCTGAAATGCAATTACTTTGTTAAGTTTTCTTTGAAGCCCAGGAAATAAAATATCCATTCATGACGTCCTCAGGGAAATCCTTTGATTTGCACTAGGTGTCATGAAGGAAGGAGAATATGCATGTGTTGGGGTGTCTCCCAAGATAGCCACTAATTACATCAAAGAGACTTTGATGTCTGTGTGAAACAGATTGCAGACTGGTTCAAGAAGTCCAATGTTTGTGTGTTGGGGGGTGTCGTCTAAGGAAGCCAGCATTACATCAAAGAGACTTTGATGTCTGTGTGAAGCAGATCACAGACCGGTTTTGGCAAGTCACATGAAGAGAGGAGATTCATTTATGTCACCTATTATTTTTTTAAATATCTTAGTAGGACATCCTGTGCACTGAAAAATTAAGAAAGTAAGAATACAATTAGCTAAGACCAGTCTGAGTGTATGGATTGTAGGAATTTGCACTTTTTAAACCTGTTTTGTTTTTAAGACTGTATGTGTGGTGATATCTTGTTTTGTATTTTGCTGTTTTCCTATTTTACCTATTTTAAAGTAAAAATATATATTTTAAAAACAGAAACTGCCTGGTGTGCCTTGAAACATCTTTTTAGATAAGTGAAGCTTAGATGGTTATAGTTGACACTGTACATGAGCTTATTGTGGTACCAAACTTGGAAACAGATAAGAGTTCTCTAGGTCTTGCATAGAGTTCTAAAAGTCCATTTTGTAATACCTGGTTAGGTGCCCATAGGCAAAGATATCTGGCCCCCCTGAAGACAGAATTATCTGAGCCTGACAACTGGGTACGCTAACAAGAGGTTATCAGTTTGAATCCCTCCAGAACTTGGGACTAAGGTGACTCGAACCCACAAAACAGACAAGAGGGTTACCTTATTCTGTTAACTGTTCACAATTCTACGCTCAGAGGTTGGCACTTTGGGAGTAGAGGGCTGACCTGCTGAATGGGGTTGTGATAGATTGGTTGGCAGCGGTGTGAAAAAAGTTTTGTGGTATAAGCTTTATTGTTCAGTGTGTCAGCTTGATACTGTTCAGCTCACTTGGAAAAAAGAAAGGCAGTGTTTTATTTCAAAAGGAAACAGAACAATATCCCTTGGCTTATAGTCAAGTTCCTACCCGTGTTATTTTTTTTCTAAAGTGCCAGTCAGAGTAGCAGTAGTCAGGAAAGATGGCTTTCAACTACAGCAGGCACTCTGTAGAATACTTACAGCAGTTGTGCAGGGACAGAGGAGTCCCGTTTGAGGTGACAGCCAAAAAGCAGACCCTCATAGAGGCCCTGATGGTAGCAGATACCCAGAGCAGCGAGTCACCAACCGTAATGAAAAGGACCAAACCTTGAGTGTGGCAGGGCTAGTGACCAGTGCTGTGTCCTGGTCCGGTGAGGAGGACAGCAGGGTCACTGTCAGTAAAGGGCCACAGCAGCAGGGGAAGGTCACCAGTATCCTGAATCCAGAAGTACTCAGACTGCAAATTGAGTTGCGCAGGATGGAGCTGGAGTTCCAGGAGAAGAAGGAGCGAGAGAGATGAGAGGCAGGCCATGAGGAGTGTGAGTGCCAGCAAGCTGCAGAGGAGAAGAGAGAGGAGTGCCAGAGGCAACACGAACTGGAGAAGCTATGACTCCAACCAGCAGCACCAGAGCAGGTAAGTGGCTTGGGTTTAACTAGGACTGCAGGACTGGGTTACAAATTGAACTCCAAATTAATAGCTGAATTTAAAGAGGGGGAAGATATGGATGCCTTTTTAAATTCTTTTGAAAAAGTTTGTATTCAGGCTAAAATTCCTAGAGAGTCCTGGAGTTTCCAGCTATCCCCGCTACTTACCGGGAAAGCTCGGGATGCATTTAGGTCAAATGGACAACGAGGACAGTAATAATTACAGCAAACTAAAAGTTGCACTGTTAAAAAAGTTTGAATTAACTGCTGAATCATACAGAGCTAAATTCAGTAAGCTCAGGAGAAGCCCTGATATGAGCTAGCCACAAAACAACGTCAGATTTTAAAACGTTGGTGGGAAGGAATTGAGGCAAACTCTGTTGATAAAATTTAATTTTATTAGAACAGTTTTATTGGGCATGCCCAGCACAGCTAAAAACCTGGCTAGAGGACCGATATCCCAAAACAGTGCAAGAGGCTGTGGAACTCTCAGACCGCAATGCCAAGAGCAGATCTGCTCTGAGAGCAAATGGGGCAGGCGTGGCAGCACAGAAAGGGAAAAGCGTGCCTTCAGGGCAGCTAAAACCTTCACTGCCTCCATTGAAATCAGTTAGCCTCAGGTTTCAGAGAAAAGATTTCTGTGACAGAAGAAATGAATGCTGGTTGTGTAAAGAATCTGGGCATATTGCCTGACAATGTCCCAAAAAGGCGAGCAATAATACACAACCGGGTGCTGGAAAACAAGTGGGTTGTTTGTGTGTCCCTGGAAGCATGCCAGTGAACACGAGGGAATACATGCACCCAGTCATGGTGAATGGTGTACAGACGCAGGGGTTAAGGGACACAGGGGCGTCCCTGACCTTGGTAAAGGGGGATCTGGTACAGCCTGGTCAGCTTATACCCAATAAATACATCACTGTACATGACTTTGCGGGAGGGGAGAAAACATTGCCCCTCGCTAGTGTTCTCCTAGACTGGAGTGAAACAGGGGGAACTGTGCAACAGGTGGCTGTAGCCAAAACATTAGCAGTGGATATGATCCTGTGTAACAATCTCCAGCAGGGGATGGTATGTGCAGTAACCCAAAGCCAAGTGGCAAGGGAAAATTGTAGCTCCCTGAACCCCACAGAAACCAGTGTGGAAATGACTGAGAGGCTGGTTCCCCAGCCTGTGTCTCCAGATGGGAGGACTGATAAAAAGGGGGTAGAAATTTCCCCAGTAGCAAGTAACCACACAGCTACAGAGGTTTACTCTGAAGAGGGAGGGGTGACCCCTTGTCAGAGGGTTGGAATTGACAGTGATCTCGAGGGCCTTGATGCTAGTGCTAGGGACCCTAGTTTAGTGACTGAAGGGGACCTGTCCCATGCCTTGGAACTGAGTGAGGAGTTTGCAGCTGCTCAGAGGAGTGACCCTAGTTTAGAGAAGCTGAGGGCTTGGGCAAACTCTGATGGAGCACAGGGAGGTGACGGCAGACATAAGGTTTATTGGGAAAATGGACTTATGTATACTCAGGCAGTACAGGCAGAGGGAGGGATGCTAGACAGGCAGCTTGTCATTCCCCAGAGGAATCGTGAGCAGTTGCTCAAAATTGCACATGATATTCCCTTGTATGGTCATCTGGGAACTGCACGCACTACACAGCAGTTGGCCCAGAATTTCTACTGGCCTAACTTCACCCAGCAGGTGAATGAGTATTGCAGGTCTTGTCACTGGTGCCAAGAAATAGGGAAGGCGGCAAAGAAAACCCAAGCTGCCCTGATTCCATTGCCCATAGTGGAGGAGCCATTCCAGAGAGTGGGAATAGATATTGTGGGGCCTTTAAATACCCCCAGCTCCTCAGGGAAGAGATTCATCCTGACTGAGGTGGATTATGCCACCCGGTACCCAGAGGCAGTCGCCCTATCCTCTCTGAGGACAGACAAAGTGGCAGATGCCTTACTTGGGATTTTCTCCCATGTTGGTTTTCTGCAGGAGGTAATCACCGATCAAGGGGGTTCCTTCATGTCGGACCTGATGAAATGTTTATGGGAGAAGTGTGGGGTGGTGCAGGGATGCACAACACCATATCGTCCATAAGCCAATGGGCTTGTGGAATGATTCAATGGTACCCTAAAGTCAATGCTCTGGACATTTGCTGAACAGCATGGGGGGACTGGGAGAAATACCTTCCCCACATGTTGTTTGCATAAAGGGAGGTGCCCCAAGAGTTGACAGGATTTCCCCCCTTCGAACTCTTGTATGGACGCCGGGTACATGGGCCCCTAGACTTGATCTGGGAGGACTGGTAAGGCAAGCATGCCACCCAGGAAACTCCCATTGTGGATTACGTCCTTAGGTTTAGGGAAAGGCTGAAGGAGCTTATGGGGACAGCTCAGAGCAACCTGGCACCTGCCCAACAGAAACAAAAAGTGCGGTATGACCGCAGAGCCAGAGCTAGCTCGTACATGGTGGGTCAGAAAGTCATGGTTCTTATTCTGGTCTGGAAAGACAAGCTGCAGGCTGAGTGGGCAGGATCATACAAAGTGGTTAGGAAGGTAAATGACGTGAACTACATTGTGGAGTTACCTGACCGTAGACAGACAGAAAGGATGTACCATGTCAACATGATGAAGCCATATGCAAATAGGGCTGACATGGTTTTTGAAGTGTGTAGTCATGTGGAGGGGACGGACAAAGGAGACCCCCCCTTCTGGACTTGCTGGAAGAGAGTAAGTGGGAGTCCTCTGTGGAGGCAGTAAAATTGTCTCCCCAGCTGACCCAGGGCCAGATCCAGGAAGTAAAGGAGGTTTTAACAGAGTTTGCCCTCTTTTAACTTTTAAATGCTTTTAAAGATCTGGATTTTATTGATTAATGTCTGTACAGCGCTTTGAATTTGAAAAGCGCTTTATAAATAAAATTGAATTGAATTGAATTTAAAAATTTTAGCGCCAAGCCTGGACTAACCCCCTTACCGACACACGATGTGGAGACAGGGACACAGACGCCCATAAGGCGGACAGCATATCGGGTGTCAGAGGCTGTCCAAAAGGACATTAGGAGGGAAGTGGTGGAGATGCTGGATTTAGGGGTGATTCAGAGATCCCACAGTCTCTGGGCCTCACCTGTAGTTCTTGTACCCAAGCCAGATGGCTCAACTTGTTTCTGTGTAGACTATTATGGACTGAATGCAGTCACAAAGTCAGACACCCACCCGATGCCCCGGATGGACAAACTTCTGGACAAGTTGGGAGGGGCGACCTACCTTACGACCATTGACCTGACAAAAAGGTACTGGCAGGTACAGTTGATGAACAGAGCTAGGGAGAGATTGGCCTTCATCACTCTGATAGGCTTATTTGAGTTTAAAGTAATGCCCTTCTGAATGAAGAACACCCCAGCCACTTTCCAAAGGTTGGTGAACCAGGTGTTAAATGGTGCTGAAGAGTATGCCATGGCGTACCTGGATGACATTGCCATCTTTAGTACCAGCTGGGAGGAACACCTATCCCCCTTAGGGAAGTGCTGGGCAAGATACAGAGGGCTAGGCTCACTGTCAAAGCTGAAAAGTGCCAGGTGGCCATGTGAGAAGTGGCATACCTTGGGCATGTGGTAGGCCAGGGACAGCTCCATCCTAACCAAATAAAAATAGAGGTAATCCAGGCATGGCCCAGACCAGAAACACAGAAGCAGGTCAGGAGTTTTCTCGGGACAGCAGGATACTATAGAACATTTTTACCCAATTACAGTGCCCTAGCTGCTCCCCTATCTGATCTGACAAAGAAAAGGATGCCCAAGAAAATTACCTGGGGCCCAGCCTTTGAGGAAGCCTTTTCCAAACTAAAGGAGGCACTGTGCAGTGCTCCTGTTTTGACAAGTTCTGACTATAGCAAACCTTTTATAGTTCAGACTGATGCCTCAGATGTGGGTATTGGGGCAGTACTGAGTCAGACATCCAGCCAAGGGAGGGATCACCCAATAGTCTACCTAAGGAGGCATACTCCACAGTGGAAAAGGAGTGTCTTGCCATAGTGTGGGCCCTAAAGAAATTGGAGCCATACTTGTATGGGAAGCATTTTGTGGTGCAGACTGACCAAAACCCCCTGGTTTGGCTGACGCAGATGGGGAAAAACAATGGTTGATTGCTAAGATGGAGTCTTGCTTTGCAAGGGTATGACATTACCATTCTACATAGGGCTGGAGCGACCAATCAGAACTCAGACGGGCTGCCTTGTGTGTATTAGGGGTGAACTGATTTGGGACGCTCTTCCCATGCAGGGGATAGACCCTCCAAATTCAGTCTAGGTGGGGAGGATTGTGGCACGTGGACAGCTGGTTCTGATTTCAATATGATATTTTTTCTGCAATATAAAATATTTAAGGGAGTGTCTGTCAGGAGAAAATGCTGTCTTGCTGAAATTGACACATCAAAACCCTCCAGGGATAAGTTCAAAGGTCTGGAGGTAGCTTAAACTGCAGATATCTGAAATGCAATTACTTTTTAAGTTATCTTTGAAGCCCAGGAAATAAAATATCCAGTCATGACGTCCTCAGGGAAATCTTTTGATTTGCACTAGGTGTCATGAAGGAAAGAGAATATGCATGTGTTGGGGTGTCTCCCAAGATAGCCAGTAATTACATCAAAGAGACGTTGATGTCTGTGTGAAACAGATCACAGACTGGTTCAAGAAGTCCAATGTGCATGTATTGGGGGGGTGTCATCTAAGGTAGTCAAAATTACATCAAAGAGACTTTGAAGTCTGTGTGAAGCGGATCACAGACTGGTTTTGGCAAGTCACATGAAGAGAGGAGATTCATTTATGTCACCTATTATTTTTTTAAATATCTTAGTAGGACATCCTGTGTTATAAAATATAAATTTTAATACACCAAGGCAGAGTTAGGTGACCTCAGAGAGAAGGCCAGCTCAAGATTGCTTTTAAATATACTGAGCAGACCTTACACAGATACATTCATTTTCTGGCTGAGAAAGAGAGGGACATCGAAGCACTGAAAGATTGAGAAAGTAAGAATACAATTAGCTAAGACCAGTCTGAGTGTATGGATTGTAGGAATTTGCACTTTTAAACCTGTTTTGTTTTTAAGACTGTATGTGTGGTGATATCTTGTTCTGTATTTTACTGTTTTCCTATTTTGTCTATTTTAAAGTAAAGATATATATTTTAAAAACTGAAACTGCCTGGTGTGCCTTGAAACTTCTTTCTATATAAGTGAAGCTTAGATGGTTGTGGTTGACACTCTGCATGAGCTTATTGTGGTACCAAACTGGGAAACAGGTCAGAGTTCTCTAGGTCTTGCATAGAGTTCTAAGGGTTCATTTTGTAATACCTGGTTAGGTGCCCGTAGGCAAAGATATCTGGCCCCCTGAAGACAGAATTATCTGAGCCGACAACTGGGTATGCTAACAAAAGGTTATCAGTTTGAATCCCTCCAGAACTTGGGACTAAGGTGACTCAAACCCACAAAACAGACAGGAGGGTTACCTTGTTCTGTTAACTGTTCACAGTTCTACTCTCAGAGGTTGGCACTTTGGGAGTAGAGGGCTGACCTGCTGAGTAGGGCTGTGACACTATTCATATTTTTTATTACTTTCTCTTACTGAATGGACCATTTCCTCAGTCAGCAAGAACAATATTCCTTGATCCTGCATCTACAGACACTGTACATCTGAAAGCTCCACAGACTTTTAGTGCTATCATAAAAGCTAAAGATGAACTAATAATAAATTATTCAGGTTCTTCCCGAGTTATGCCCACAAATATTTTGTCATGGGATGTACTTGCAACATGGCATCTCTGCATGGCTGCCCCCCACCCAGGCTGCTGGTATTTGGTTCTGATTGTTTACCTCATGGCTTCACCAGCAGCCAAACTGCATATCCCAGTTGTACATAAAATTCATAAATGCAGGTTTCAAAGCCTCTCAATTTTCATTTTTTTTCCGTGTCACTATGAGCACTGTCTCATGGCCCTGTGCCCCAGGCTACCCTGCTATTCTAACATGGTGTCCTCCATGTGGTCTCCCCTCTATCCACTCCTCCCCCCATTCTGGCTGTCTCACTCCCATGACTCCATCTAATTTCCAGAAAAATCCCTGCCTAAAGTGGTCTCCCCAATTCTCTTTCATTCCCTAAAACTGCAATCCATGTCCCTCAGCATCACAGAGGCCAGGCACCTTTTATGGGATGGGACCTGCCATGACCAACATGGCGGGACCTTGCTGATGTTAGACATTGAACTACGTTATTCAAGCCGTGATCCAGTACACGTCAGTGCATGACCGATCTGCTCCTCTGGCAAAACCTTCATCCATCTTCATCCCTTCCTCACTCTTTTGCTTTATTCTGCCCAGAATCGACCAATGCACTAAGCTCTCTTCAGGAGTTGGCCACAGCAGTGGCCACAAGGTCTTCTTCAACCCTTTGTCTGTGCACAGAACTTGGAGGAATGTGGCTCAGCCTCCTATTTACCATCCATTCGGTATCTGACTAAATGACTGCCTGGGAACACAATGTCTTTTAAAACATTTTACAGTAGGGTTCGTTCACAACAGTTCAATACCAGCCTGAACAACTGAGCGGGACTCAATCTCTCTCTAACATTTTACAGCAGGGTTCACTCACAGTGAGAAATGGTGTCCCCAGCATATCTCTCAGATCATCATACTATTCATTTTTTTTGTACAACCCAACAGCCACCCTCACTGACCATGAATCATAAATTCTTTCTTCTACTCACATTCCCCTGCTGCACCTTAACCACCTGCTCACCTCTTTCACTATATTCCAGTTCCTCCCTTTGTTCCAATATACCTTTCTTCTACCAACCTTATCCTCTTCCAAAAACCAAACCTGCTAGGATGAGGAAGCTCTTGAGAAGCCTCCAGCTGACAGATGTGCCACTCAAAAATCTAGTGAAACAGAAGGGGGAATTTCTTGGAGCAACCCCTTTTAAATCCTTTATTCCTTTTGTTCCTTTTGCACCAATCACTTGCCTTTTTCCCCAAAGCCCCTCCCCTTCTGAGCCAACTGATTCTTTTTCCCCAGCACCCTCTGTTCCTATCTCTGTCTCTGTCTCTCTTCCCCCTCCATTCCCTGTACTCCACCTCGTCTCCTCCCCCTTCCCTCACCTGGCCACTTTCAGGTCAGGTGACCCCTGACAACAGGAGTTGTCTTTTAATAGGCAACTCATTTTAGTTGGGGTCCTGTGCTGAAACTGCTGACGGAGAAGAAAGTAAGCACCCAGCTTAAACCTTAAACCTAGAGGCAGATAAAGATATAAATATTCTTTCGATACTCAAAGTAGCAGTGTGGGTGGGTAGGTGGAGAAAAGAGATTTTAGTCAGTGTTTTGGGGTAATTTGGCATTTTCCACTATTTTTGTAAAAAGTAGTGTGGGAACCTAACTCAGGATATTAATCTTGGAGGTGAGTAGATTAAGAAAGCCCTATGAATCAGCTGTGTGATTGGGTGCGGAGCAACAAGAGGCTTAATGCCTTCCAACAAGAGACAGCAGATTTAGAGGCAGTTACTGTAGTCTGGGTCTTATGCTGGAATTGCTGACAGAGAGGAAAGTAAGCACCCAGCTTAAATCTAGAAGTATATATTTCTCCTCCACTTAGTAAGACTGTTTGCTTTGCCCTTGTTTTGTTATTTCTATCGCGAGCACTGTAACACAGAGGGAGTTGTAGACGTTGCAGCATAAACAGTAAGTATTTATTTGGTAAATTACTCATTATTTATTAGAGGTGCCATTTAAATCCTCTTTCACCAGGTAGCCGATCCGCATCGCCTGAACATGCGCTTACGGCGCGAACACGACGCATATTTTTTACATTCCTTCAGGTAAAGATTAATCCATTAATGCTGTTATTGCAAGGATCCTGAGTCTACAAAGAAAATCGAGATCGATTCAGTCACAAAATATTCTTTTTTAGCGGGTGCCCAACCCACGCAGACAGGCAACAGTGGCACATTCTCGCAGTGTGCGGATCTTTCCCTGGCCACTGTTGCGCAAGCATGGGATTTGGGCACCCTCTTTAAATAGTATTTTGTGGCTGAACGAGTCTTTGTTTTTTCTTTGTAGATACCAGGAATGCTTCACAATAACATGCTGTAATGGATTAAATGATTTTTGCCATGAGGATGTTAAAATTTGCACGTCAGGACAGTGCTCCCAGTAGGCGCGTGTTCTCGGCATGGATCAGCTTCCAGTAGCAAGGGAATTTAAATTTGGACCGCCACTAATGAAATACTGAGTAATTTACCAAAAATAGGTAAAATGCGTACTTTTTGTTTTATGCTGCAGCATTCTACAGTAAACTCCTTACAAGTATGTGCCTACAGACCCACTGACAGAAATTAACATGAAAACGAGGGGCAAAGCTGACAGTGCCCCTGCATTTTTAGTCAGTGTTTTGGAGAAATGTTTGATTTTTCTTTAAATGTTTTAACAGATTGCGTGTGAAATCTAGCTCAGGAAATTAAACTTGAGGGTGAGTAGATTAATTTATTTATTTATCTATTTATTTAAGTCTTTGATAAGGAGGCCTTGTCAATCAGGAATGTGATTAGGACAGTGGAGCTGCAAGTAGTTTGTTGGGGACAGACAACCGGGTGACACGAGGCAACAGGAAGTGGAGATAAAAGGAATAACACCTAGTGTGTCCCACCATGCTTGTGTCCCATTGCATGAGTGGCAAAGAACAGGAATGGAGCATTTACCTTAGGGACATCTGCAGGCTGTCTACTGGGGAGCATATTCTGCAAGACACTCTGCAGGAGGGACACCAGACCAAGGTAAGGAGGTAACACATTACTGTTCACTGTTATCTGGAACAACCAGCTAGGGTTAAGGTAGCTGTAAGTTGTAGCCATAACACAAGTGCGTAAGGAGTAGTGGACACCCAGGATAAGGTAGGTACCAGTAGGAGGGTAAAAAAAGGGAACACAAGAGACACACTATCTAGGGTAGGGTAACAAAGTTGCCTAAGCCCAGCTTCCCTTCCTGAGGACAAAGGAAGCTGGGCTAAGCACAGTTTAGGACACTAAACTACATCAAGGGCAAATAAAGAGGTATAGTTTTCAGCAGTACAAAACAGAACTAGAAGTCAGTAGGAGACTGTGAAGAGAGAGAGAGAGAGAGAGAGAGAGAGAGAGAGAGAGAGAGAGAGCGAGAGAGAGAGAGAAACAGACAAAAGGAAGGGCGATATATAAAAAAAAGTAGTCATATGATTCAAGGAGTGGTCATTGGCAGAACAGAGAAGGAAGATGCAGGGAGTGGTGCAATGCAGTAGATGTGGGGCAGCAGTATTCAGGACAACATTCTGGGTAGTGTGATGCTGCCCCATATGCATGCACCTCTCTGGGCTGAGGGCAGAGGCAGCCAGTCTCCAAGTCAAGCAGGCAGGAGTACTGGCGGCCTCTGCTTCCACCCAGGGGCCACCATGTCAGCAGCTACTACTGCAACAGATGCCTGGAGTGGAGGGCTGGCTGGACTACGATGGGCTTGGGGAGGATGAGGGACGGGGGGTCAGAGGCACGTCCCCCAGCAGGTCCAACTCAAAAACTCCTATGCTGTCCTGGAGAAGTGGGTAAGCCCCACAAGGGAATCCAAAGCTGTGACCATGGAGGATAAGCGGGTCCTCCAGGAGGGAGACCCAGGGGTGGGAGGTAGAGGACTACAAAGGAAGAGGAAGCTGCTCCTGGTGGGGGACTCAATAGTTTGAGGAATGGATCTAGGCACAGGAAGCAGAGTGGCGAGGGTGGTAACGTGCCTTTCAGTAGGCACAGCTCGGAGGGAAGGGGCGAATCCATAGGATTGCCACTACAGTAGCAAGGAGGGGGGGGCTGGAGGTTGTTGTCCACCAGGGGACAAATGACCTAGCTGGGGAGCAGGTGAGCACAGAATAGGTGTGGGGGACCTCAAGGAATTGAGTTGGCACCTTGTGTGTTGGGGGTAGCAGAATCCGTAACTTTCTTGGAGGTGCTGCCAGTCCACAGCAGGGGGGAGGCTAGGAATCTCCACATCAGGCAGTTTAGCAGTTGGTTGAAAGCCTGGTACAAAGACAAGGACTTTGGCTTTGTTGGGGACTGGGGACCCACTTGGAGCGATATGGGCCTGTACAAGGGGGATGGCCTGCACCCATCCAAGGAGGGGACTGAGGTCCTCAATGAGCAGTTTAAATTCTTCCTTGGCAAGCATTTAAACTGGTCAAGGGGGGGCAGTTGGGAGCAGGCATACTCAAGTAGCCCACTGCCACAGATTAGAGAAGCTAGCAGAGAGGATCAAGAGGAAAAGATGTTAACAAATATTACTGTGCTCAAAGAGGGATGGCAGAGGAAGGGAGGCAGCACAAGAAAACAACCAGAGTGGGAAAGAGGGGACAGGCAGGCAAAATCAGAATTGCAAGGGGGAAGAATGGGTAACATGGGCAGCCATGTATAAAAATGCACACAGTCTGGGTAATAAGATACCAGACCTGACAGCCTTGATGGCAGAGGCTAAGCTGGATGTAGTGACAATCACCAAGACATGGTACACTGGAATTCATGACTGGGAGAAGAATTTACCAGGGTACTCTCTATTCAGGAGGGATAGGGAGGGAAAAGGGGAGGGCCTTTACATCAGGGAGGGCATTAAAGCAACAGAGGTTCAGGGTAGATAGGGGGAGGCTGAGGCACTGTGGTCACACTTGAGACAGGCAATGGCAGAGCAATACGCACAGGAGTAATCTAAAGGCCTCCAACACAGGGGCAGGGGGCAGATAGGGCAATAGTGGAGGAAATACATGAGATGGCAGCAAAGGGGGAGGTACTGCTGCTGGGTGATTTTAACATGCCAAACGTGGATAGGATCATCCTGACAGCCTCAGCCAGGAGCTGAGACATCATAGAAGCCATGAAGGGGGCAGGTCTCAAGCAGTTGATGAAGGAGTCCACCAGGGACTAGGCAATTCTGGATCTTGTACTGATCAGTGGGGACAGGATTGCAGAAATCCAGGTAGATTGTCCCCTAGGGTCCAGTGACCATTATACAGTGTGTTTTAAGATAGATACAGAATTACAGGCAAGCCACACAAAGGCAAGGGTCCTGGATTTCAGGAGGGTGAACTTTGCAAGGATGGGGAGGGGGATCAAAGAAGCCCTGGCAAGCAAGGAGGTGGGACAAACATAGAAACATAGAAGTTGATGGCAGATAAGGACCGCAAGACCCATCCAGTCTGCCCATTTCTTTTTCTACCTTATGAAAGTGCCATCGGCCTTCGCTCTGTCAATGGTCTATCTAGTCATACTCATCTGTATTGCTCCCTTATGCCTATGCCATGCCTGTTTGAAGCCCTGCACTGTATTCATATCCAACACTTCCTGAGGTAGGCCATTCCATGCATCCACCACCCTTTCTGTGAAAAAGAACTTCCTCACATTACCTCTTAATTGGTCTCCCTCTAATCTCCTGCTGTGTCCTCTTGTCCTGCTATTTTTCTTATATTGAAACATGTTAGACTCTTTCACCTTGTAAATGCCCTTAAGGTGTTTGAATGTTTCGATCATATCACCTCTCTCCCTCCTTTGCTCAAGGGTATACATATTGAGCTCCGTTAATCTGTCCTCATATATCTTCTGATGCAGTTCCTGCACCATTTTGGTTGCTCTTCTCTGGACTGCCTCCATTTGGTTAATGTCCTTGTTAAAATCTGGCCTCCAGTACTGCACGCAGTACTCCAGATGGGGCCTAACCAGTGTCTTGTAAAGAGGGATTATTACCTCCACCTTCCGACTTGTGATACCCCTACTAATACACCCCAACATCCTTCTAGCCTTACCTACTGCTTTAGTGGTCTGCTTGGATGATTTCAGGTCATCGGTGATGATGATGCCCAAGTCTGTTTCTTCCCTTGTGACTGCCAGCAACTCCCCTCCCAGCCTATAGGGGGCTTCAGGGTTTTTCTTCCCCATGTTCATGATCTTGCACTTCTTTACATTAAACCCCAGTTGACACTCTTTCGACCATTTTGCTAGTTTATCCAGATCTCTTCTCATTCTGCCCACCCCATCTGGATCATCTGGAGGAGGGGTTGAAGAGCAGTGGACACACATTAAAGGAGCCATAGTAGAGGTGACAGATCAGTGCATTAGGCTGAGAAAGAATGGGAAAAGAAGGAGAAAACCACTATAGTTCTCAAGGGAGGTGGCAGGGAAGGTTAAGGACAAAAAAGATGCTTTCAGAAAATACAAGGAGTCACAGAGGGATGAGGATAGTGCAGCGTACCTAGAGAGGCAGAGGGAAGCAGGAAAGGCAGTGAGTAGCATGAAGGTGGAGACTGAGGAAAGGTTAGCACAGATGATAAAAGAAGAGGACAAGACTTTCTATAGGTACATCAGTGAAAGAAGGAAGGCCAGGGGAGGAATTGTAAGACTCAGAGGAGAGGAAGGGGAGTGTGTGGAGCAGAACCTAGATAGTTCAAGTTCAAGTTTATTGCAGGAAAACTCCATTGAGCAAGCTCATTCACAAGGAGGTCCTGTGACATAAACACTTAAAGTACAAACACAGATAGGTAATAACAGTATATACATGAAATGCACGTTACATGATACAGGCTGGATATACATAAAAGGGTACCACACAGGGTGACCGGGTGGTAAACATTGATATGAGACAGGAAGCGACTTACAGGTTGCATACTGATAAATGAAACATGATGACTGGTGTGTGCAATACATATACAATATTTTGGCAACTAGAACAAACAACAGTCTACAACTGATATGGGGGAGGAGTGATTGATAGAGTAGCAGTGGAGCGTAAGCAAAGATAATGCCAGGAGTAGAATGGGAAGGGAAAGCAGTTAATATGACAAATCAATTATACCTTACCAGTGGATAAATATGGCACACATGGGGAAGGAAGAGACTTAATGACAGTTACAGATGTCTTTTATTTTGGCTAAACTTAATGATTTGTAGAAGTTTATTGAAACTGTGCTAGTTAGTTTCAGTACGGTTTGTAATTGGTTCCAAACAGAAGAGGTGTAAGCACTTTAAAACAGTAGTAGAAATTACAATCCAGCTAATACAGTTGAAAAACTCCTAATAACACAGTTGAAATTGCTTAGTTCTATCGAAAATCTAACAAAGTGCCAGGTGTCTATAGCAGGGGAAAACTCCTGCCAATCAGAGTGGGTTTGCTGGAAGCACCCGTGTTCCGATTGTAAGGCATTGATACTGAATGAATACTTCTGATTGATATTCACTGAGGAGGAGGAGGAGGAGGGACAAGGACCACAACTGGTCAACAGAAACAGTGTAGGGGGTAAACACCAGTCCATTCACAGAAGAGAGAGTCCGGGAAGAACTCACAAAACTAAGGGTGGACAAAGTGATGGGACCAGATAGTTTACACTTCAGGATTCTAAAGGAACTTAGGAAGGAGCTAGAAGCACCACTAGCAGCCCTGTTTAGTAAGTCGCTCAGTACAGGAGTGGTTCCAGAGGACTGGAGGCAAGCACATGTGGTCCCCACTCACAAGAGTGGTAGCAGGGAGGAAGCAGAAAACTATAGGCTGATCATCCTCACCTCAGTAGTGGGCAACATTATGGAAGCACTGCTTAAGGAAAGGATTGTGGGACACTTAGAATCCAGCAGAGCACAGTAGTTGAGACAGCATGGATTCACAGCAGGAAGGTCATGTCAAACAAACCTGATAGACCTTTTTGATTGGTTGACAAAGGAAGTGGATTGGGAGAAGCAGTGGATATCGCCTACCTTGATTTCGGTAAGGCCTTCAACACCATTTCACACAGAAGGCTTGTAAGCAAGTTGGATAGCCTGGGCATGGACCACAAAATCAAGAACTGGGTTAGAAACTGGCTGAGGGACAAGACGCAGAGGGTGGTAGTAAATGGGATAAAATCGAAAGAAAGGTGGTGTGACCAGTGGGGTACCTCAAGGATCAGTCCTAGGTCTAGTCCTCTTCAATGTCTTTATTTTAGACATTTCAGAAGGGCTAGAAGAGACAGTGTACCTATTTACAGATGACACCAAGATCTGCAACAGGATAGACACTCCAGAGGGAGTCGAAAGAGTGAGGAGAGACCTAGGTAAGCTGGAAAGATGGTCCACAATGTGGCAATTAAAATACAATGCAAAGAAGTGCAAAATCATGCACCTGGGGTGCAGAAACCCTGTGGTGAGTTACAGGATGGGGGGGGAGGAGTTGCTAACAGTCACCAGGGAAGAAAGGGATTTAGGGATAATCAGCTCAGATGACCTAAAGGTGACCATATAATGCAGCAAGGTGGTGGGGGATGGCCAATGGGATGTTGGAGTGCAGCATAGGAAGGGGGATTATTCGCAGAAGAAGGGAGGTGGTGATGCCACTGTACAAAACGTTGGTGAGTCCTTATCTGGAATATGGAGTACAGTTCTGGAGACTGCATCTTCGCAAAGATGTGGATAGGTTGGAGGCAGTCCAGAGAAGGGCAACTAGGATGGTAAGGGGCTTGCACCAAAAGACATATGAGGAGAGACTGAAATACCTCAATATATATACACTGGAGGAGAGGTGGGAGCAGGGAGATATGATTGAAACCTTTAAGTATCTTAAGGGCTTAAACAAAGTCCAAGTGGAGGACATCTTTCAGTACAGGAGAAGTACAAGGACAACAGGCATGATATGAGATTGGGGGGGGGATAAGGGGAATGTGAGGAATTTTTTCTTCACTGAAAGGGTGGTGGATGCTTGGAATTGCCTACCCCAGGGGGGTGGTTGGAGCAAGCACAATGGGGAGTTTCAAACACGCATGGGATAGTAATTAGGGTACCCTAGTGGTGGGAAAGAGAGGTGAAAGCCAATAACCAAGCAGGGTCAGTGGCTGTTGATGCAGGCAGAGAATATGTGCAAACTAGGTGGGCCTGACCGTCCTTATCTGCTGTCTATTACTTTCTTACTATGTAAAGTAGTTTCAGAAAAGCAAAAGGGAGTGGTAGGATAGGAATAAAACAGGAGTAGGAAGCAGGCAGAAGGGTACAGAGAAGTCTGAACGGAAACTAAGCAAAGGAAGGAGAGATCTTAGGAGTGGTGCAGTGCAGTGGTTGTGCCGAATCACGTCACAATTATGTCACCACAAGAAAAAATTATATTAAATAAAACGTTAAACATGCATGAAATATGATGATAGCGATGGCAATGAATCTTGTACTATGACGTATGCATTCCCACTGTATTTTTTGCTCAATGTATGTATGCATTACGTCGGCTTTGTTATATTCCCTTCCCTCTACCCCTAGATTGCAACTGGAAACAAGCCTCTCAGGCTCCGTTTGCTCACTTACTAAATATGTTTAAAATAAATTAAAAAAATGCTATTTGTATTAAATAAGAACACTTTAGTATGCCATTGCCAGCCAGGAACCTTACAGATTGTAATCTGCTTTAAGTAGATTCAGCCAGAACTGATAAAAAAAGAACTTCCTAAAGCCTAGTTGGTTTCAGAAGTCAGAACCAAAATAACCTCCCCTTTAAAGCAGTTAGAGGGCACTGCTAATAGAAGGCTAAATATACTTCATTTGCAAATATTTGGAAATTACTGGTCTCAAAAACAGGAAGTTTCTAAATATTAACTTGACCCAGTTCTAGGGAAAATGTTTACCCATTTCTATTGCAGTTCTTAGTAACGTTGCAAAGCTGAATCTGGAAAGAAACAAGGACATATTTCAGCTTCATCACTGTCTAATGATCTCAGAGTAAAGCATTACTGTATATATAAAGGGACAGTGAAAGAAAACAAAACAATAAATCTAAGTAAGCAGGTAAAATTTTCTTTTAATTATTTAACAATATATTTACTCCAGACTAGCTCAGCTGCTGTAAGGTGCAACATCATTGTTTTACAGTAGGTATTGCTCCTACTACTGTACTTTTACTACTGAGGGGAATGCAGTGCAAGGAGTTCAAGTGACTTACTCAAGGACTCACCTTCCAAGACATACTGGAGTTAATTAATACTCTGGAAATTTGTTTAATCAATTTATTTCTTTATTTTTACATTTGTATTACACCCTACCCCAAGACCCATATACATGTTTTGAAATGCTGTCATCCAATTAATTTTATCAGTTTTATTCCACAGATGTGACAGGATTGTGATGTGACTGCAGCAACATGATCTAGTCACTTTTCATATGGAAATTTATAAAAAAATATAGAGATTCAGATGTTTCCCTACAGCGTTCATGGAAGCACACGCTGTAATAGGTAACAGCTGGAAACAAATTTAGTATTTTTTATCTGTGCTTGCTTGCCTAGATAAAAGCAAAAAAATATCTGGCACTAGGATCAGTGCCTTAGTTTATGAGAGATGGGATGAAGCAAACTATTCTATTTGTGTAATTATTTTACTAAAATTTATAGGCAGGGCCTCTGGTTCTCCAAGGCACTTTAGCCCGAGTACCTTAAGAACTTGAAAATTCTTACCTTGGACTCTGATGACTTCTGTAATAGAACTGGTTTATATTTAGAGCTGGTTAATGATCAGTGATGGTCTAAGATGCCATGTGATGTCATCACTTACACAGAGCAGTGAGCTTCGGGTGAGCACTTCAGCACAGGCCAAAAAAGGGAAGACAGCCCAGAATGAAAGAAAATCTGGTATACATTTATAGTCACATCCCCACAAAAGTTGAATTCTGTGGCAATACATCATTCCTGCAGTGCAAGTCCTCAGGCTCTATTAATAGCTACAGAACTGCAGAATTCCAAGGGGCCCTGGTTTTACATAACTATTGTATCTATCATCCCTGTGTTGCTCAGAAGCAGGTTTGCAATGATGTTCAGTGATACAGAGCCACAAAATCAGATTAATGACAAAACTGTACCATCCCAAATAAGGTCAGAAAGAAATATCATTAGCACATACCAGTGGAGCAATGTCCTGAAGACAAATAGCTATGCAGTCACTTAGGGCCACTCAAAAGATGGCATCTTAGATGTTTTTTAAGCTGGACAGGCTTGACGATCATGTAAGGTGAATGAACAGCTGATCCTGCATTATGTCTGACATCTGGAAAAGTGATGCCTGCTCAAATGTTGCCCTATAGAAGATGGCTAGCAGCTTGCATTTCATGTAGTTTAGGATTTGGTGCTTACCCTTTTGGAGTTAAGTGGGAACTAGGCCAAGGATAATGTACAGCAGTAATACATGTACAATCATGCTTAGAAAACTCTCCAAATACTATTCATTAGGACTTCTTAGTGTGGGGTTTCAGACATGTGGGTGTGGTGCTATGGTACGATACAGGGTATGGTGTGGGTATGAGGCAAATCCAACTGCCATAATCATCCAAGGCACGAAGAAATCTCTCACAATAACACAAATCTCTGAAGTGTCTTATTGCAATTAAAAATACATCGAGTGCAAAGTTTATTTTAAAATAAATATTTCAGTTAGTAATGGATGAGGCAGCTGCGATCTGGTCCAGATTCTGACATATCTCAGAAGTGGGGTTGGGGGTCCAGATCTGATTCTGAGCTTGGTCAGATAGTGGAGAAGGAATAATCCTTCTGTGGCTCTGGCTCCCATTCAGGTCCAAATGTCTTGGAGTTTGATCCATATGATCCAAGTCAATCTAAGGAAGTCCACGCTGGCACCTAAACTTGTTTGTCCACTGTAATTTAACTGGCTGCGATTTAAAAACAGCTTTAACAATTGTAAAAGACAGCTGTGAAAGGCACTGTGACATCGCAGGCATGCTGTTCTGAGATAGTACCACAGACAAGATTGCATTTTGACCAATATTACTACAGTATGTAAATGAGGCATATTATGTATAATGTTACTGTACTTGTGCATTAGTACCCTCACCGTCCCACCCCCCACATTGTGGTAGAGCTATTGCTGGGGCAGCTGAGGGAGGAGGACTGAGCATCCGAAGGACTGCTCTCCTCCTCTGGGGAGGTAGGGTTGCTACGCCTGGTGTATTACTGATTTCTAGCAGTGGCTGGGGGCCTAGCACCAAGAAACAGCAATCTAGGGGTGGGTTGAGTGGCAGCTGCTGACATCCTCCATGCGGGAGCAGATGAAGGCATGTCTAGGCAGCATTGCACATCCATCCTCCCTCAGGAAAGTTACAGGAGGAAAAAGCTGGGCTGGAAAGCATAGCAGGACTGACTTCTCGAAGGCTCTACACCCAATTCTATAGCACACCACCTACCCGTGGATCAGTTTTGCAGCTGAGGGATGGTGCCCCTGCTATAGGAGGTAAGCTGTGGGGAAGAGGGGAGTTGGAGTTGGAAGTTGGCCCAGTGGCGCAGAGGGCTTAGGTGCCATGTGCCCTACTCTTTGCCATACGAGCGACCAGAGTTCAGGAATGGTCTTGGTTGCCAGGGGTTGGCTGGGGAGAGAGGACTGAGTGTCTGTCAGACAATCCTCCTCTCCTGGGTTACAGAGACATGCCATCTTGGTCTTTGACTGTCACCAGGTGGAGGCAAGGTGTTAGTGCCAACATTTGAGCAGCATAGAAGGGTTGGGCCATGGTTCCATAGCATGTGTGTTCCTCCCACATGCACATGCTTGCACGCCACCATGGCAGGTGACTAAGGGGAGAAAAACTGAAAGTGGCTGGTGCAGGCCTACCCCCATCCCCATGCAACCACCTGAACCACAAAGTCATTTCCGGATGGGAGTCACCTGATGGAGGGGGAATGAGCCCCCCACTTCATGGCCCTGCCAAGAGGAGGGGAGTCCGTGGGGGACTTCAGGTATGGTGAGTCCAGGGGAGGTGGGTGCTGGGCAAGGGAGGCAGGGACAGGGCTGAAAAGCCCGCCTGCATGAACTGTGGAAAGAAAAAGCTTTATGAAAAAAAAAAGGGAGTTGGACAGCAAGTCCATATGGGGCTGGGGTGATGGGGCTGGGGGGAATCTGTCCCTGATAATGTTGCCAGCCTAGGATGGCATAAATAGCACTGACTGCAGAAAAAAAAAACTAATGCAACAGTACCCTTCACAGAGGGTGCTAGCAAGGATTAATGACTATGCTGATAAATTCATCTTTGCCTATTCCATACATTTTATTCCATTAGGATTTTACATACCAGGAAATCCATGTTTAGGTGTAGTGCTTAATTTAAGAGTGAACACTGGAGACAGCTACAGCAGCAGGGTATTTATAACACTTATAGTCTATGTGCTGGACTTGCAGCATCTTTCTGACATGATTCCATTACTCGTCGCTGAAAGGTCACCTTCGAAGTGGTACAACTTTTGTCTGCAGTTGCTGTTATTTGCTTGCATCAAAAAATACATGTAATATTTTTATGCAAGCTGTAGCAAATCAAAGAAACTGTCATAAAAATATGAGCGACTTTGAAAATAATGTGCTTGAGTTGCAGCACAACTGGAGTATGCTAATGGCACATGAAATAGCTTTATGTGGCAGCATCCTCCCCTCTGAAAATCCAACCCCATTTGCAGTACTCAATCAGTTTTGTATGTATTGAATAGAAAACTATTTTGCTTACATAATTTGAACATGACATATAGCTCCATACTTCTGTTTAAAACACAAATAAATCAGTCTTTCGAAACTGTGATACATATTGATGATACATTTAATTATTAGTTTCTTAGTGCTCATCACTATAACAAGACTGATCTCCCAGCTGCTGCCAGACACAAGATTGTCCAATAAAATTATTCTCCAGTCTTCGACCATGGCAAAATTCTTTATTGTGCACTACAAAATTCCACACTAGCCACACTCATGAATTCTGTTGCTTTTTCCTGCACTTTGCATGCACCACTGTGAGCTTTATTCATCATTTCTGGGTTGACCATCTATGGGGAATAATCATCTCTTTCACCCTGACCTACTGCTCTGGTTATGGTCCAACACTCTCCCTGACTGTCCTCTCTCTCCTCATACCTTTCCCATTCTGGCCTATGTCTGCAGACATTATAACCTTACTCCTCTCCTATTTGTAGACATTGCTTATCAGTTGGAAAATCAGCTTTCTCTGAGGGACTCTGCGCCCTCTGGAATGCGCTCTTTCCTGGTCATCAGTCCTCTAACTCATGCTGGATCCAAAGAGTCAAGCCTTGGAACTGTTCCATATTACCTGTGTCTGCTCCTCTCCCTCTAAATAATCTGCCTGCCCAATGCCTCACTATTCTTCCAGTCATGCCCTTCTACCCCCTCTCAGCTACTTGAATCCCTGTCTTCTTTTGCATTGGCCCAGATATCCTCTTTTATGCTACTTTGTCCCTGTCATCAGGACTGATCATGCTACTTACTGCCAGTATTAGTTATTATATTCTGCTGTTTTGCACATCCATGTTATGGATTGCTACATATCAACTACTGTTTTACTGTTGGTTATTTGTTTTCATTTTTTTAAGATTTTGTTTTCTGTGTGCAGATTTTTAAAGTTTGTGAAAGGTGATGGACCCTGAAATCCCTTGCTTATCCACATGACAGATACAGCACAGGTGATCACAGTCCAAGCTTCCCCACACATCCCACAAATGTGCCTCAGCCCTGCCCTGACGGGATCACCACATAGGTGAGAGGGTAGTTCAGACCCCATGCCCATTCACTCCTTGGCCTCTCATGTGAGATGGCCAACAAGGATAGCAATTTGTGCCAGTTGTGTTGATGGTTTTGTTAAGTGGACACCTGACCTCTGGGCTTTGGACTGAGTCCACCACAACTCATTTCAAATAGACCACTGAACAGCCTTTAGGCAAGAATGGCTTTCAACCACTACCAAACTGTGCTGGATTTGAACCAGTGACCTAGTGGTGAAGGTGCTGTAATCTGCTACCAATCCACTGAGCCATCCAGTTCCCCCCACTTCTAATTATTTGTTTAAATATAATTCTGCTATTTATTGTTGCAGTTATCTCCGAGTTACCTCTTGTCCAGTATGCACCTGGAAATGAGTTGCATATAGCTCAGTGTGCCTTTCATGGCCAACACATTTAAAGAAATAAATTTACTTAGTTTGAGAAAAGCTCTGAAAATATTTTATGCAAATGTAGTAGCATGATCATTTAAAAAGCAACTGCTATGGCAAAAATTGACATAGACAGAAAATATTCTAAAATTTCCACATTGTTTGGCAATAGTAATTAGTTTGATACTTTGCATAGAGCTAAATCCATAAAATGATAAATCTTTTCTTCAAGTAATATGTGATGTAAACCAAGTTTTACAGAAGATTAATAACTTTTGGAAGTTATAGGAAACTGTTCCTTTTTTTTCAATTTAATAAATTTTATTGGAATAAAAAGATAAGACAAACAACACAATACAACAACAACATGGGAAAACGTTCTTGTAGTCAGTGTAAGAACCTGATATTGCCTATTCCCAGTAGCTCTCCAGGGACAAATTCTGTACTATTCTTTTAACTTACAGTTCCAGCACACATCCTTTTCGCTTTTGTCATGATATAAAACTGGTAGTGCTAGAAACCACAGTGTGCCATTGCCCAGCATGACACATCAACAGCCCATCATTTCTTTTTGGCATTTTTGGTGTCTCTCTTATTTGATCAGTTGTCATGCAATAGAGGGCATTTTGTGCAAACTTTACAGCATCTGCTTTGATTCACTATTTCAAGTTGTGTATAAGGCAACTGTGCAGATATTAAAATCCTGTGCATTTCCATCCCTGAGGAAATTTACATGGAAACATGATGTTATACAGTACTGTTATAGTTCATCTGCCCTTCAATAAATAAAGAACAAGGGGGAAACTACAGAGCTACAGTAGTATAGTGTTGCGTCAGAGAACTGCCAGAGCTAAAGTACTATAAAATATAAGACTAACTGTGTCTAAATATTATGTTTTTTTAAGTTCCCCAGTAATTTCTTTTCTAATTTCTCCTCTCTCCCGGTTGCTATTTTTTTGCTGTAGTGTCAATTGGTAGCTGATTTTGGTGTTCTCTTTACTTTACTTTCAAAACATTTAAAACAATACAGACTGTATTGGTGCTAGCAGATGTCCGTGCAGAAGCATTATCCAGATGCTACTTCTAATAAAACACTAAACCTTTTTGGTTAAACACTGTTACACATACAGCACTGCAGTGCTGCTTAGAATGTGGAGGCACGAGGTCATGATGCCTAATACAAAAACTGCATGGCATTGAAAGCTGCAACAAAAGGGCGTGCACTGCAATGATGTCAGGTACAACACAGACATAACACAAACAGCACACGCCCTTATAAACAATAGGAGTCCTTGTGTTTTTGTGGGGGGGCTTTGACCCCCCCCCAGAATTTATATAACAAACTCCAGGGGTGTGGGACCTAGGGATGGGGAAAACTTGGAAAGGGGAACTTTTTAAATAATCCACAAAAGCAGTAGCATGGGCAGACCTGGGGAGAACCAAACCACGGTCCCAGGTCTCTCGATTCCACCATGTATTGGTGCCCTGGCCACTCCACAATGGGAGTGGCTTGACCAGGCACCCAGCACACAAATACTTGATCCTTCCACATGACTAGCATACAGTGACAGGGGTAGCAGTAATCCCCTACTGCTGTTATACCCTTGTCACTGTAAATCCAGTAACACTCCACATAGCGCAGTTAATGCCATGCTCTCTTACACGCGCAGTATTGACCCAGTACCAAAGGTAGATGATTGGTTTCCTGCCCATAGCAAGTTGCAAAAACAGATTACTGTAGGTACACAATAAATGGTGGCCTAGCATGGTCCATATGAGCAGGGCATATGAAATGCCAAAAGTAGAAAGTGGGGTAAAATCATATGTAGGTTACCACCACAAGTTAACAGTACAGCGGTAGCTGGAATAGTGCTGAGAGTAACTGAATGGACCATAGTGCAATAGTAACTTAAAAACCAAGGCACAAACATGCAGAAGGTGCTAGTTGGGCATGTGGGTGGAGCAGAGAGGGTGCAGAACAATGGTGACCCAGAAGGTAGTCTGGGCATTCAGCAATTGCCTGAACTCCAGGAGGTTCAATGCCCTGAGAGCAGAACAAGAGGCAGCAAGGGCAGAAATAGACATCCACTGAGCCATCCAGTTCCCCAATTGCATTTATTGTGTACCTTCAGTAACATACATATATGCATCTGTGGAGGAATGGGAGCCCAGAGGGCCCTGCACTCCCACAGGCAAATGAGGATACAATTACAGTATCTCAAAAAAGTATGGATGGATGGGGCACAGGGCCTAGAGGGCCCTACGCTCCCACAGGCAAATAAGAATATGATTATACTATCTCAAAAAGTAAGGAAATCATTTGCAATGAACTGCATTAATGCAACATTTAGGGTTTAGGCTAAAGCAAAAAAAGGTGGGAAATGTGGTTTTAGAGTTTCTAACTCTAAAACCCCACAACTACCCCTAAAACAAATCAGGGGTGTAGTCTTCCTTGGGGTTGTCAATCCCAGAACTCACTCCATAAGGTGTGTATGTTTCTGGAGTGCATAGAATTGGGTGAGCTTTAGGGTTGGCAACCCCAAGGAGGACCACACCCATGATTTATTTTAGGGGTGGTGGTGGGGTTTAGGGTTGGAAACCCCAAAACCACATTTCCCTACTTTTTTCACTTTAGTCTGAACCCTAAATGTTGCATTAACACAGTTTTTTGCAAATATATCCATATCAATATCTGTATCTACTGTGTGTGTGTGTGTGTGTGCGTCTGTGTGTGTCTATATATATATATATTCTTTGCAAAAAAAAAAAAACTACATTAATGCATCAGTTAGGGTTCAGGATAAAGTGACAAAATAGGGAAACATGATGTTAGGGTTTCCAACCCTGACAACCCTGCCCAACTCTTGAAGCAAATGAGGGGTGGAGTTTTCTTCGGGGTTGTCAACCCTAAAACCCGGCCATTCTAAACACCTATCTCCATCACATCTCAGCTTTTCTGTTACTGCAAAGTGGTGAGCATTAAGGTTGACAATCCCTACGGGCCCTGCACTCCCATCCCTCCATAGATGTGTATATGTACTGTATGCTGCAAGAGCAACCAAATTGTCAGCATAGCCTCGTTATTACCCCACCTCATGTACCTGGTGCTGAAAATGTTCAAATCACCACTAAAACATAATTCCATGCAACTGCAATGCAATTCCGAGCCACAGGTACGAAAACATATTTTGGCTAGGATTTGGAAAATGTCAGCTGTGACATTCATGAGGTGGGGTAATAAGAAGGCTATGTTGAAAATCTGGGGTCAAAATATTTAAAATTTTCAAAATTACCCTACGAGCGTGCATAACAAAACTTCAATGGATGCTCATAACTTTGAAACTTTTACATATTCTGACCCCCTATTTTTAACATAGCATTCTTTTGAGCCCACCTCATGAACAAAAGCAGTAATCATTTTCAAATCTTGCTCAAAATGTGATTTCACCAAGTGACCACGATATCACCTTTGGGCAGGACTTACCTAATTCCAGTAACATTGTTCATGAGATGGGGTCTCCCAAAGGCCATGTTGAAAATTTGGTGTCAAAATATTGAAAAATGGCCAAGTTATGCAACAAAGTTGAAAACCCCATTGAAATATATTGAACCACACTTACCTTAGTTTCTCATATTGCAGTTGGCAGTTCCTGCAGCAAGACATGTCTTCAGTTGGTGAGTGGATCTTGAAAAGATGGCCATGCTGCTGCTCCATCCCACACCACACTGAGTGAGTGCATCTAAGCTCTGACTTTATTTTTAACTTGTACTGCAGTCTCTTGAATTAAACTAATTTTTTTTAGTGTAGAAACTGCAATAATGCAATCGGTCACAGTGTACCTATGGAGTCCTTTGAAAGACCCGCTGTTACTTTATAATTGAAGTTGTGAGCCAACGTCAGCGGCATGGTGTGTGGACAAACTAAGCTGCTTTTAGAATGTGGACAACGGTTATGGATCCCAGTTGCACTAATTGTGCTGATACGTCAGTTTTTCTCCTCCAAAAGGTATGCCATTTTTGCCTGGGAAGGGGTGGTTTTCAGTATGCAAACCATGTCGAGTCTGAATTTGCTATGCTCAGAGGAGCGTTTTCTTTTTTGCTTTTTTCCCCTGCAGGTGTGACAGCTATCAGTCATTGAATGTTGCTGGAGTGGAAGAGGCAGAGTGGGAATGGACTGGTGGAGCCCAGGAGCTAGGATAGAAGTGCGGCAGCATTGAAGCAGGGGAGGTCTGTGTGCAGGAGAATAGGGAAAATTTGGAGCAAGAGACTGATGGATTCTTACTGACCCCTGAATAGACTTGCTAACAGAAAATGGTTTGACCCCTATTAAAGAGAGCGTGGTGAGGATACTGCTTTACAAACTTTTGTGGGACATTAATACAGAGATGAGTCATCAGATAAAAATGGCTTTTGGCAGATTACTGGGATTGCAGCTAATAAAAAAGGAGAGAAAACTCACTAGGTATGACTTAATATGCTCTGCAGGATTTTATATAGGTTGTTTCTATTTTTTATATTTTTTATTGTGGTATCAAAGTGTAGCATTCGATCTTGGATAGGTATTATTTAGATAAGAGTGACTGTAAACCTTACAAGCACTTAAATGCATTTAATAAGTCAGATACTTACTTAAATACTTAGCTACTTTGATTGTCTGTTATATGGCTGTTCTTATGGAGTTAGTTTGAGCACACCCAGATGGTGCTTAAGTTTGCCCGGAGCAGGTGGGGTGCCTTTGATGGACACCAAAGTTGCTGACCAGGATATATTTAACCAGAAATTTTGGGGAATAACCAGTGTTTTGGGAGCAAATTTTGCAGACAGGGGCAGGACACATAGTTCCCCTTTACCCTTGTTGCTAGGGTAGCTCAGTGTTTGATTTCCATTAGATTGAGGCTTAGGGCCATTAAGAGACTCAGTTGAAGCCACTCCGGGAAGCCTGCCCAGGAGGGACTAATTAGGGGGATCTAAATGGTTTGCTTCAACTGGGGATTTCATTTCATCAGTGAGTCAGCCCTTTAAGCAAACCATGGGTTACCATATATACCATATAAGGGAACCAGGGTATTACACTAACTGCTCCCAAACAAGGTAAACTTCAGAAAAGTAATGGATTGATAATTGTGGTTTAGTGCCAAATGGGTGTGTATTGAGTCTCCTTTAATGTTTTCAGGGCATTTTTCAATACAAGTTCTGGGGTGTAGGACAACTCCTCAGTATGGACACAGAAGCAGAGATCAGAGTGCAAAATATCAAAGTATGCTAGAGTACAAAATAAATGGTACAAGACTGATGAATGAGGCAAATGCCAAGCAGTTAAAGGTTATTAATATGTAAGTGCAAGTGTAAGGTCATCTCTATTTTTAGATTGAAGTGACTAAATGTTGCAATTGAAGCTAAATATATAAGAGCCTACATTTTTAAAGTAATTTAAAAGGGTCCTGCTACGTTTGCACTGTTTAGAGCTTAGAGAACTTAAACAAGGATAATTAGGTAAAGAATAGTAAAATGATGTCATTAGTTATTAGTGATTGATATGTATAGGAAAAATGCTCTTAAGGATTCAATTTTTATAGTATGTTATAGTATGTTTAAATTGTGTGATGGTATTTGTAGGTTTTTAACCAAAATCTGTAATGACTTAAATAAGCCAAACAAATAGATATTGAATTGAGTGGATCTTGAACCTGGGACCTGTCTCAGGTGAGTGAGGGTGTGCGGGGGTGTACTGAGGTGTGTGGGGTCATGGGTGCTGATTGGGAAGTGGGGGGGGGGGTTGATCAGCTCAAGACCATTTTCTTTTATGCAGGTTTAAAAACAAACAAAAAAAAACCATTGAGAGACCATTTTATTTCAGCCATGGACAGCGACTGGGGGGTAGGGGGTGCAACTAGACTCCAGGGACATATAATGTCATTATGGGGATGCCGATCAGCAGGTGGGGTTTCCACTAGATACCAGGGACATATTATTTTATTCCGGGGATGGAAATCAGCACGTAGGGGGTGCCACTAGACACTAGGGAGCTATGACAGTTTGAACTGTCATGGACCTTTACTGTTCACAGTCCTTTCAGTTCAAATAGTAAAGAAATGTTAATGTTTTTTTTCCAATTGAACAATCCTTACCTAAGAGAATGATGGGTGATATGATTCTCACCCCAAAAAGACATACTTGCCCTGAAAATCTGTAAATTACAATACAAAAATGGAACTAAGTATGTGACAGAGACCTAAATGTAGGTCTTGACCATTCCTTACCAAGTAGTATTTTCTTAGAAATCCATTTTTAAAGTGAAAAAAAAACAAGATGGCAGACAGCATGAACAGTATTTCTCAGAGCTCAAACAGTAAGTCCTTAACAATTAACAGTTCAAATGGTTTTCATTTACCTGCCAGTCTAGCAGCCATCACAAAAAAAAAACATAATTCAAAAATGGTGAAATGTCTTCATCAAACCATCCAAAAGCACACACTTGGCACAGACCCCATCATCCCTGAAAATTTCAGGAACAAATTTCATTCTGTCTGGGCTGCAGATGAGGGCAAACAATCACATGTTAAGAATAGGAAAAACAAGCATTTGTCAATGCCGAATGTTTGCTTGCTGGCATTGGCATTGGTAGTGTAGAAGTTACAGAGCTGCATAATAGGAATGGCAGTGAAGTATTAAACTGAAGCCAACCCCACCACCACCCTGCAAAGAGTGACAGGCATTGGGGTGTGCCTTTGGGTGGTCAGGCATAACGGCCATGCCATTTCACCACACCCTACCCTGCAGACACCGACAAGCGTCACGGTGTGCCTTGGGGTCTTGTCCTTATCGCACCCATTCCATCAGAAAATAAGGTGAGATGAGTATGAATAGAGAATGGGTGAACTTTGGGGCTGAAGAGTCCAAGGCATACCTCGATGCCTCTCACTGGCTGCAGGGTGTGGAATCGATATGAGCATTACAGGCAAGAATCCCAAGTCACACCCCTGATGCCTGTCATTCTCTACAGGCAGGCGTTATGGTTGAAACCCTAGCACCTCAGGCATTCGTTAGGTATTTTCACTCAAATTTTCAACATGTTTTTTGAAACCCCACCTCATGAACAGTGGCAATATCAGTTTGTTAGCCGAAAGCTGCTTATGCACAGCGACTATGGCATTTAGCACCACGGGTGCAAAAACACATTCCGAACAGGATGTGAAAAATGACAGCTGTACTGTTCATGGGGAGGTGGAAAAAATGGCAATGTTGCAAATCTGCAGTAAAAATATTAAAAAAACTGGTGAAGTCACGAGTATGCATAGAAACTGTGCAACGTACACCCATAATGTAATTAGTTTGGGGATTTTTTACAGCAGATTGGGAACTCAGGCATTTTGGTGCCTCCAATCATGAACAGTGTCACTGTGATTTTCTTTATCTGTCCCGAACAATGATTTCCCACAGCACCCCCGCATCTTTGCGCTGAAAGTGTGAAAACACATTTCGGCCATGTTGTGAAAAATGACAGCTGTACTGTTCATAAAGAAGTGTGGAAAAATGCCACTGGTGAAAATCTGGACTGAAAATATTACAAAGTCATGAACTTACGAGGTGCGTGGAAACTGCACAATGCTCACTCATAAACAGTCATTTATGGACTTTTGTCCAAATTTTCAACATAGCCATTTAAGACCTCTGCTCATGAACAGTGTCACTGTGATTTTCTTAATGTGTCCCATACATTGATTTCGCACTCGACTATGCCATTTAATAGGCTACATGGTAGGAAACACGTTTTGGGCAAGATGTGAAAATGACAGCTGTGCTACATAAGGAAGTATAATAAAATGGCAATGTTGGAAATCTGGAGTGAAAATATTGAAAATTCACAAACTTATGAGTGTCGTAGGAACTGCTTAGCGCTCGTCAAAACAGTAATTTTAGGAATTTTTCACCAATTTCAACATAGGCTTTTGAGAGCCCACTTATGAACAGTGGCAGTGTTGCTTTGTTATTGGTCCCGAAGGTGATTTCACGCAGTGATCATGTAAATCACCCTTCGGCCTGATTAACGCCATGACAGTGAGAGATTCATGAGAAGGGGTCCCAAAAACCCCATGTTGAAAATTTGGCAAAATTCCAAAAATGCCTGAGATATGCAGCAAAGTTGAAAAAACCCTATCTATCCCATTATACAGCTTAGCGGCATTTCCTCAGTTCGCAGTCGGCTTTGAAGAGTGCAGACGTGTTCCCGGTCTACCGAAGATCATCGCGCCAGAGTCTGGAGGTAAGTATGGGGTGAGGGTGTGGGGAGGCAGGGTGCGCAGTGGGTGAGGCGCGGATGGGGCAGACACAACGAGGGACCGCTTTTAAGTTTCAGGTTTTTTTTTTAATGACGACGATATGGACGTTGCCACGCTGGGGTGGCTCCCAGCATGGCAGAAGGATGACTGGTTGGGGGCGTGGAGCCGACGTTGGATTGGGCACTCCATTGGCCATAAGATCTGTTGCCATGCTGGGGTGGGCTCCCAGCATGGCACCCTGTACTCTGGGGTAGACAGTGGAGCTGGCGGGGATTGGGCACCTGTCAGCTATCTGACGTGTAGCCACGCTGGGGTGGGCACCAGCGTGGCATGTCGTTTTAATGTTTTTGGAGCAGCACAGCCAGCGGGGATTGGGCACCCCGTCGGCTATACAGTGTGTGCGTGGGGGGCGAGCACACAGCGTGCATGCGCATGTGTGTTTGTGTGTGTGTAGGGGGAGCGCGCATGGGCAGGGGATATCTGATCACTGCTCACTGAAGCGTAGTTCCCCATTTCAACTGTACGCCACTGCATTTTGGAGCTGTCATAGACAGCTTAGCAGGCATTGGAGAACTGCGGCCGTGCCTGCAAACACACTGATTGAATTGGAAGAGGGCTGCCACACCTCCGAAAACTCGGACGATGGCACTATGTTTCTTGCACATGCGTGCAAGCAAACATAAAAAGTATGTTTTTTCTGTTTTCTACCACTCCATATCTCAAAAACCATATAAGATGCTGTCTCAGAACTTTTCACGGTTTATGAATGACTGTGCATGCCACATTTTGGGCTATTTCGTCAAAGAATGCCAAAGTTATTAAGGTGCAAAATTTTGGCTTTAACATAGAAGTGCCAGTACAACTCTAACTGTAGGGGTGCGACCATGCTCCTATAATATATGCAGTTGCCTATTCCTAATATTGGTGCAAGTATTAACATTTAAAGCACTATGATGGTGCAGTGGTATTTAATGGGGGAATGCCAGTGCTGTTGCACAGCAAATGAAATATTCATTCAGTCAATAGGAGTCCTAGATAATTGCTGGTTATTTTATTAATTACTGCAGGATTCTAGTCGGTTACCAGGAATATTTAAAATATTGTAGCCTGAGCCCCATGTTTAAGCAGAATTGCACTATTAGAGTAACAGAGAATGAGGGAATTTCCCTCATAGGGCCAGCTGCAGTTGGAAGCATGGAGGCGCAAAGTGTGAGCCACTTATGCGGTCACAAAAAAGGTTGCAGTCTGGAGAGGTGTGAGAAGGAGGCAGCGTATTTGGCACCTTGCTCTCCTAGAGCATTAAAAACAAGTGCAAAGGCACTCAGAGGTCAGGGGCCTCAGGTAAACAGTTATTAGCAAAGAGAAACCATCCTGCAAACAGTTGGGGAGCATAAGTTATGTAGCTAGTAAGCCATTACAAGGGTGTGGATTATAGGATTGTAATGCATGTCTCAGCAGTGTAGTAAGGCACGAGGGTGAAGGCCGAGTGTCCAAACACACCTTGGAAGTGCATTAAAATCCTATGATGCACAACCTGGAAGGACTCATTACACTTGTGAAATGGTTCTAAGTAGGGTTTCTGTGGGAGAAAATGAAATTTGGCACCTGACTGTATATTTATAGAGATTTAATGCACAGTCAGGTGACATCTCTTAGCCAGTGAAATGTCCAGATTATTCTTGCCATTTTATAAAAATATTTATACATCAGTGATGATAAATTTGCCTCTGATAAGTATGTTTATCATGCTATCTAAGCTCCAGCTTCCAGATATAGAGGATAATGCCTGATGTACAGGTGAAAACCATGGATGTAATCACAACACATGGTTGCTAGGGCATCGGTAGACTTCAAGAGCACAACTGGAGAGGTTTACTGTTGCCCTAGCAACCATGAGTTGAGATTACATCCATGGTTATCACCTGTACATCAGGCATTGTCATTTACAATGTATGGGACTCGACATGAGAAGTTACACCCCCCCAAACAAAAGTAATTTAACCTTATCTTATTAATGAATCTGCACCATGGTCATATGATCGCGTAGGAAAAAAATTTATTAAGATACACGGACTGAATGACAACAACTAATGAAAGGTATCTTGCTAAAACAAATAAAACTTTTAAGTAAATAAGGTCAGTTTATTTAAATGTGAAAGTCCATTCACAGCCCAACAAAAAACATCCAGCTAGCAATGTAAGGTCACATTGACAGGCATAGAGGAGAACTGTGGGTAGAGACGCTGCATCCTCAAATTGGGCCAAAACATCAAGTGACTGTAGAGGAACTCTGCAGCCAAAGGAGCAACTAGAGAGGTCTTAAGGTAATCTAAAAAGGGGCAAAAAAAAAAAAAAAAAACAACACAAGACATGGCGATCACTAGACTCAGTAACAGTAAACTGAGACAATTGGAATGTTATTTGAATACTGAACTATGTGTTAATACATCCCCCGGAGCCACTCGTTGCTGAAAACAAGTGGCTTCACATGCCTTCAGCTGAGCGAGAACAGCAAAGAGAAGCTGAGCTGTTATGGCTCAAGCTGAAGGCAAATGAAACCACTCGTATTCAGCAACGAGTGGTGACGGGGGACGTATTAATATATTATTGATCGAGAGTGATCAATAATATATTTAAAAAAAAAAAAAAAACTTCCCAGAACATGCCCATTTCCAGGGCATCTGCGAGTGAGATGCTCTTCACAGAATAAGAGTGCCTCATGTGCAGGGGAAAGGAGCGCTCCGATTGATTGGGAGCGTTCCCTCGATTATAATAAGACTAACGATCGCGTTCAGGGTATGTAGAATACTGATTAACACTGCCATTCCATTTTGTAAACCCACTGCCATGATGTAGATGAGATGGGTTTATAAGGTTCTGACATTATGACAGTGGGACTACAAGGTTGTAAACCGCTTACTTACAATGGGGTAATAAGGGCTCCCCATACATTATATGGAGAATAATGCATGGGCAGCCATGTACAAGACTGTGTTTTAATTGAGGGGCTCTGATGACATTATATGAACATTAAGAGCAAAAGTCAAGAGGTCTCTGATGTCATCAGAAGCCCAGTATGGAAACAGCCAAGTTGTGCATAGTTTCCCATGTCTTGTTTTGGATAGTATATGCTTTAAAACATTAAATACAAAATAATACTTTTTTCTTCCCAAGGAAACTACAGCTCATTTTTTTTGGAAAAAGAAAAAGAACAGATCCTTCCCCATCAGGTGAAAATCAGCCTTGGTGAGGGGTTGGTTTCATTTTTTTAAAGTGATGAAACAAAAGATGTTGTATGAGGGAGAGCCTGGTGTGTGTGTGTGTGTGCGCGCACGCACGCGTGTGTGTGTAGAGCGATGAAAGTCAAACTACAAGTGGCATGACTTTCCATTCTAGTTAAAAAATGTTGTTTTACCAAGGAAGGATACATTACCATTCTATGACCTTTGATCTGCGGTACAATCATCTAATTAATTTAGGATGGAAATCCATGCACTACAAGAGGTAACCATATATCATACATCAAATACACAATGGCTTGACTCAAAATACACACTCTCCATCTTCACTTTTCAGGGTCAGAAATGTAGAAACATAGACTTTGATGGCAGATAAGGACTGCTTGGCCCACCTAATCTGCCCATTTCCCCCCCTACAGGATAAGCTTGCAGATCCTAGTTAACAACAGCCTATTTCTTCTTACCCCGACAAGAATTGCCTTATGTCTGTCCCATGCATTCTTGAATTCTTCCACAGTTTTAGACCCACAACCTCCTCAGGAAGGCTGTTCCATGCGTCCACCACCCTCTCTGTGAAAAAATACTTCCTCACATTGTCCCAGAGCCGTTCCCCCTCTATCTTCAGATTGTATCCCCTTGTTCTTGCACATCTCTTTTTTGGAAAGATGCTACCTTCTTGGACTTTGTTGATTCCACTGATGTACTTAAAGTTTCTATCATGTCTCCCCCTCGCCCTCCTTTCCTCAGGGGTATACATATTAAGCTCCTTTAGTCTCTCCTCATATGGCTTCTCTTGCAGACCCTGCACCATTTTAGTTGCCCTCCTCTGGACTGCCTCCATCCTGTCTATGTCCTTGTAGAGATGGGGTCTCCAAAACTGGACGCAGTATTCCATATGGGATCTCACCAACTGTCTGTGCAGAGGGATAATAACTTTCTGTTTTCTGCTGGTGATGCCCCTCCCGATACATCCCAGTATCCCCCCAGCTGTCCCTACTGCCTTCTCACATTGCTTGCTAACCATAAGAAACTGATATGATTACCCCCAGGTCCCTTTCCTTTTTTGTTGTTGTTGTTACTACCTCCCCCCCATTGTGTAATCTTCCCCAGGTGTTTGTTTCCCAGGTGCATTATTTTGCCCTTCTTTGCATTGAATCCAAGCTGCCATACTTCTGACCATTCCTCCAACCTTGCCAAGTCCCTTCTCATCCTTTCCATGTCTCCTTCTGTATCAACCCTGTTGCAAATCTTTGTGTCATCTGCTAAGAGGCATACTTTTCCTTCCAGTCCCTCTGCAATGTCACTTATAAAGATATTAAAAAGGACTGGACCCAGTACTGAACCCTGCGGTACCGCACTAGTAACCCCTCTTTCTTCAGAGTGGACTCTATTTACAATTACCTTCTGTGTCCTGTTGTCCAGCCAATGTTTTACCTAGGCTACCACCCTGGGACCTACTCCCAGGCTGGTTAATTTGATTATTAATCTTTAGTGCGGGACTGTGTCAAATGCCTTACTAAAGTCTAGGTAGGCCATGTCCACTGCCCCTCCCTGGTCTGCTACTTTGGTCACCCTGTCAAAGAAATCAATTAGATTTATCTGACATGACCTTCCCGCTGTGAACCCATGCTACCTTGGGTCCTGTGCCACACTGGCCTCTAGGTACTCAACAGTTCTTTCCTTCAGAAGTGATTCCATCACTTTCCCTACCACAGAGGTCAAACTGACAGGTCTGTAGTTTCCTGCCTCTGTCTTGCTCCCACTTTTGAAGAGAATCCATCTGCCTTCCTAGTCTCGGGTGCACCTCACCATTCCCATGATTTGTTAAAAAGGGTAGTCAGTGGTGTCACTAGTTCTCCCCTTAATTCTTTTAAAATTCTGGGGTGAATTCTGTCAGGCCCATTACTTTGTCCACTTTCAGTTTAGAGTTCTTTTCACAACCCTTTCTTCTGTGAAAGGACTGGGATCAACCTCCATCCAGAATGCTTCTATTAATTGGATTAGGCACCTCCCCCCCTTTGTGAATACTGATCAGAAGTATTCATTCAGCATCCCTGCTTTTACACTTTCTCTCTCTGCCCACTCACAATCCTTTCTATCAGCTTCACTATCCCTCCCTTTGTCTTTCTATGTTCCCTGATGTACATATAATAGGTTTTATCCCATTTCTTAACCAAGTTGGCTATCTTTTCCTCAGTTTTGGTCTTTGCTATTCTGACTTCCTTCCCTGCTTCCTTCTGCCTTAACTTGTACAGTTCTCTGCCCTGCTCCTTCTGTGTTTCCTTATACTTCCTAAATGCTATCTTTTTCTCCCTAACTTTCCCCCCCAACACCTCTTTTGAGAACGATAGTGGCTTTTTCTTTCATTTTCATTTGTTTATTTGCTTCACACAAGGGCTTGCTGCCTCTGTGATGGCAGTTTTGCTGTTTTCCCATTGTTGCTCCACCCCTCCTTCTAGCCTATTTGCTAGTGCTTTTCTAAGGCACTCTCCCATCTTGCCAAAGTCAGTCCTCCTGAAGTCCAGTACCCTCACTTTTGTATGGCTTGACTCTGTAGCTGAGTTTATCATGAACTACACTGTTTGGTGGTCACTTGTTCCCAGATGGCTACCCACTTCTAGATCTGAGATCCTCTCACTGTCCCCATTTGAGAGTATGAGGTCTAAGATTGCTCCCTCATGAGTGGGTTCCAAAACCAGCTGTCTGAGGCATGCCACTTGTAGGATGTCGAGAATGGCCCTTCTCATTGATGTGGCTGCAGCAAAGGTGCTCCAGTTAACATCTGGCTTATTCAGGTTCCCCATCAACAGTATCTCCCACTTCTCTGCCATCTTAAGGATGCCTTCTATCATATCCTTGTCCATTCCTTCCCCTGACATGCGGGTCTGTAAACAACCCCTGTACAGATTATGGTGCCATTTCCAGTCTCTAAGGTGACCCACAGTGCCTCCTCTCCTCCCTGTTTACTCTTTTGTTCCATTGTGTTTATCCCTTCCCTTACAATGAGAGCTACTCCTCCCCTTCTTCTACCCTCCCTGTCTCTCCTGTAGGTTGTGTACCCTAGTATGTTAACATCCCAGTCATGGTTCTCTGTGTACCATGTTTCTGTGACTGCTATGATATCCAGGCATCCCTCTTCCATCAAGGCCATCAGTTCAGGGAGCTTGTTGCCCAGACTACAGGCACTGGTACTCATTACCCTCTATTTCTTGATGGCCTTACCCCTTTTCAGCCCATCCCTGTCCTTATTGCCTTTGTCATTTTCTCCATTTACCCCTGCCCTTCTCCCTATGAACATCTTTATCTTGGTGTTTACCTCACTTACTACCTTGATTTTTTTTGGGGGGGGGGTTGGGATTTCTCGGCTCCTTTCCAGTATCTTCCTCCCTTGGCTTGTTTAAATGCTTGCCAATGAAGTATTTAAACCTATCACCTAGGATCCTGGTTCCCTTTCTGGACAGATGCAGACCATCACGCCAGTATAGGCCTGCATCACTTCAGGTGGACCCCCAGTTCCCAATGAAGTCAAATCCCTGCGCTCTGCACCAGTTTTTCAACCACTGATTGAATCCCATGGTGTGGAGCACTCTAGCCTCACCCATGGCATAGACAGGCAGCACTTCCGAGAAGGTTACTGTGCATGCTACTTGTCTAAGGCCCCTCCACAACTCCACAAACTCTTCCTGCACTGCTCTGATCCCTTTCTCAGCCTGGTCATTTGTCCCTAGGTGGACAGTGACATCCAGCTCCTTCCCTTGTGCAGCTGCTCTGGCGATCCTGAGGATTCACTCCCTGTCCCTCCAAGCCTTGACCCCAGGCATTACTGCCTCCTCTCCCCTTCCACCCCCAGTTCTACCCCCTTAGCAATGGAGTCCCCTACCAGGAGTTGTTTCCTTCCCCTGTGGGGTTCCATGCCACCCTCCTATGGGTCTTCTTTGTGGAGGTTCACAGCATCCTCCCTGGTCTCCACTGTGGGTGCCTCCATAGAGGAACCACACTTTGCAAGAACAGCATATGAACTGTGGAGAGGTACAACTGGAGGGATGACCCTCTGTTTCACCACCCTCACCCTCCCTGAGCCCACTGTAGTCCAACTGCTCCTCTTTCTTGGCAACCTCTGAGGCAATGGCAGGATGCTCATAACTCAGTTGTGGCTGTGCCACTTGTGTTTCATTGCCCTGCTGCTCCACCCATGCAGGTAAACTGCATATATATTTGCATGACTCTACCCTGGAAGAGAGGAGATAGAGAGAGAGAGGTGACATGGAGACTTACAAGTACCTCACAGGATTGAACAGGGAGCAGAAGGGAATCTCTTTAGAATATGAGAGAGCACCAGGACTAGGGGGCATGTGATGAAGCCAGAAGGGGGAAGGGGGTTCAAGAGAAATGTGAGTGTAACCCCCCTACAAATGGGGGTTCCTAGAAGCCTTCCCAGGGCCTGTTTAAATGCTCCATGCCTGGTTGGTGTTCAGCGTAAGGCCGCTAAATGTGGGGGTCATGAGTGCTTTTTAAAGCCTCCAGTACTGTCTCCTTAAGAGCTGCCTGCTCGCAGGCGTTAGTGGTTCAGATAGAGGACTGGGCTTCTCTGTTCGAATCCTGCCCTGGACTGCTGTTTGATCGCTCCATTTCTGCAGTTGCTAGGGGTGCTAAGGGAACCCCTCTGAAAGATGTAATTGTTCCCTATAGAAACATGTATAGTGTTGGTAAAATTGCAGTCTGCCTAATGCTTTTTTATTGCAGCTGGAACTTTGTGGTATGCCCCTCCCTATTGGACCCAGACCATGTAAAAGGGAGTCCAATGGTAGTTAGAGGGCAATGAAAGTAAAGTGGAGGTGACCAACCCAGAATCAGGACTCTGGATGGAGCCAGATGACCAAAGGGGGCACCACTTGTAATTCCTGGATGTGGCATTTGGGTCGTGGCGCCTTTTCGCACTACTGAAGGCTAGAATAAGTGACTGGCATGTGTAACCAGCCAATGAGATTGGGTAGCGCCCAAGCTGTAAGGATTGCCCCATGCTGCTAGAGACAGAGGCGTTGTGACTGGGAAGGAGAAGGGAGCCCTAAGCTTCTGCATTGTTGAGTGTTCGCGTGGGAAACAAATGAAAGGCCTGAGGTGGCCGTTTTTCATTGCCAGCACTCCACAAATCAAATCTGCAGACTTGCGGTCAGAGGAGGCTGTGTACAAGCACAGCTACCTACCAGGCTTCACCTGAAGAGGACTGGAGAATCTGCTGAATCGCGTTTGGTCTGTCAGGATGTTTTGAAGCTGCAGTGAAACGCCCATATTTTCTGTGAGTTTGGTCGAGTCCTAGAAGCAGCTGCCTGGTATGGTACCCCTCTGTTGTTTCCATATAAATGTGTGGGGAGGCAGTTGACATTCAGGATCAGCCCTGCGAGTGGTGAGAGAGTGGTTCTCTGCTGGGGTTGTGAGTACTGGATCAGGGTAGCTCCCTGTTAACGCTTATAAACGAATGCAATAATCGCTTGGTTGTATTGCTGACTGTCCTAATTGAGCTTACTGGCTCCATCCGATCTGCTCAGGAATTAAATGCTTGTTTGTTTCAGGGCTCCAACCAGCTGCATCGAGGAACTATCCATTAGGGCTTGAGTACCCATAGACAGTAATTAATAGGATAGGCCTGTGCACAGAGCCCTAGGTAGATTCCCATATACTGTAGTGGTAAGCTAATCAACTTGATTTCCCCCGGCCCTTGTTATTTCCCTCTCGAATAAATCATATTGCTTGTTTGCAAAAGTACTCTGGCTAGCCTGTGTATTACTGGTGAAATACTGCATAGTGAATGTGGCATAACTGTACCTTGCTTTCCAGGGGGTCCCGGAGTGAGCTGACTGGTTCAAGCCAGGGGATAAGTGTATATGGTAAGGACACTGAAATTGAACTGCGTGGGTCACTAGTGGGAAGAAAGGGGGGTTGCAGCAACCCAGAGGGCTGTGACTGAGTCAACCTTGACTGTTCTAACCCCGACCTCTGGGTGGAGGCACCCACCAATGGATCTGGGCCCCTCACTCTGCTACAGTTAGGGCAGACAGGGGTAGTAGCCCTTAGGATAGCACCCCTAGGGGTTACAAATTTGGAAGCATCACTGGGATTAGTGTCCCCTAGTGGCCAAATGGGTGAAGTGCATAAAAAATGGAAAACCTGATGGGAAAATTGGAAGGGGATATTATGGCAAAAATTAAGTTAGACCCTATTAAGAACATGGTACACAAACTGATGGGGTGGGGGGAAGCCGAAGAGCTGGACTCCAAGGGAATTGTGTTACTATTAGATGTGCCTCTGGGGACCCCGACAGCAGACATTATTTCTACTGCAGAGCGTGTTAAATGTTTGGGCAAAGTGGAGGTGAAGGGGCATATGGCTGACCTGCTCGATCAGACCCTGCAGGTGCTACTTTTGTGTAGTGTGGCCATTGACCCCAAGAGGGTACCCCCAGTGATTTACCTGGAGAGTGCCCCACAGGGGTGGAGGCTTGTCCACATTCGGAGTGGGTCAGTCACTCCTGGGGGGTCCTCCCAGACTAATAGTTTCAAGGATAAACTGCTTAAATTGCTGGCTGTGGAGGGGAGGACTACCCAGGAGTTGCTGCCAGCATTGGACCTCTCTAGTGACACCACCCCCCCAGGTCTCCCCAGGTACCTCTCCTGTCCCCCAAGAGTTCTATTTTGGCTCCACTGCCCCAAGTGGTTCTCCACACAGCCTAACTTCTACCATAGGCTGAAACTTTTCTCTGGCACAGTGCCGGTGCCTTCAGGGGAGGATGACTTGGAGGCGTGGATGGACTATGCCACCCCCTTAGTTCAGGAATGGCAATGCTCTGAGGGGAAGAAAAGAAAGCGATTGATGGAGAGTCTGCGGGGCCCTGCTTTAGAAGCTATTAGGTTCTTATGGGCCACTAACCCGGAAGCTACGGCCGCAGAGTATCTTTCTGCTTTGGAGGGGGTGTTTGGGAGTACAGAGACTGGGGAAGATTTATTATGGAAGTTCAAGTCTGCCAAGCAGTGGAGAAATGAGAAGCTGTCCACCTTTGTTACTAGGGTGGAGCGGGCCTTACGGAAGGCCTATCAAAAAGGGGGGATCACTACCACGGCCTTGAACCAGGTCAGGTTGGAGCATGTTTTGAAGTCTGCTAGATTTTCTAGTGTGATACTGTTAAAACTTAAGCTACATGATAGACGGGCTGCCCTGCCTGAATACTGTCAACTGATGAGGGAGATTAGAGAAGCAGAGACTGATGAGGAGGGTTGGGAACCCTATGTGGGAGCTATGAACCCAAGTCGCACCCCTGTGTCTAGTGCACCCGAGGAGATCCACTTATCAGGGAGTCCTGATGCATCCCCAGAATTTCAGGGTGATGTGGGGGTACATGCTATTTCCTCTGATCCCCAAGTAGAGAGTGAGTTGAGGGCAGAGGTCAGAAATTTACGAGAGCTGGTGAGGGACTTGAAGCGATCCACTACCTACCCTGTTAGGTCTGGGGAACCTGAGTTATCTAGAAGCCAATGCCCTGGCCCAGGGGAACCCCCTCACCCCCTGGAGGGCACCCAGCAGATAAAGTATTCCCCTCCCAATAGAGATCCTCGGGATCCCAAGTTCTGTTACCACTGTGGGGAGGATGGACACTTTCAGACTGAATGCCAGTTGCCAGAGAATTTGAGGAAGGTCAGCAGCAGACTAATCACTTGGCATCACAGGGCCCATGTCTGACCCCCCAGTAAGGGCTTTGTGACCCGGGGCAACGCCCAAGCTCTGTCAATGCTATGCCTCCTGAATGGTCTGATGTGGTCAGGCCCTCGATGGAGGCCCCGGTGCAAGTAAATGGGATTCCCACCTGAGCTGTATTAGATAGTGGCTCTCAGGTAACCAGCATGTTTCAGGACTGGTATCAGACACACTTACCTGAGGTGCCACTACAACCCTTGGATGGTCTACATGTATGGGGGCTAAGTGATAAGGCTTATCCGTATTTGGGACAGATCCAGATCTGGTTGTCATTCCCTACTTCTGTGGCTGGAGTGGACGAACAGGTGGAAACCTTGGTTATAGTCTGCCCCCCCACTGGACTGTATGATGGAGTACCCCTGTTGATTGGGACAAATGCTCATATGTTTGGTCGATTAGCCCAATTGTGTTCAGAAAAGCAAGTGTTTACGGCTGGGTGAGCCCTAAGAATACCTGCAGTGATCCAAAAGGCCTATGAAACTCAGAGGAAGGTTAGCCAGGAGGAACCTGAAGGCCTGGTGGGTGTAGTATGGAAGAAGGATCCAGCACGGTTGATACTTGCCCCGAATGCCCAGTGTGTTTTGCAAGGGGAAGTCCGAATGAGAACAGATGTTAAGAATAAGTTATTGATGTTGGATACACCTGGGGAGGGAAGATTGCCCAAGGGACTGCTGGTTAAACCCAGCATTTTGCCTGCTAGAGCCCATGCTTACACCAGGAGGGTGATGGTCCAAGTTCATAATGTGTCTGACAAGGAGATTCAAATAAGAAGAGGGTGTGCCCTGGCCAGTGTACATTGTGCAAATACTGCAGTGCTGCCTTGTAGCAAGGGTTCAAGGAAGGATGACAGAGTGACTCCCGACTTGTTTGATTTTGGTGACTCCCCGTTGCCTGCTGAATGGAAAGTGAGGATTAGTGAAAAGCTTGCCAAAAGAGACCAGATATTTTCCCTGAAAGAATGGGATGTGGGATGTGTGCAAGGGGCTGAGCACCACATTTGGCTGCATGATGAGAGGCCTTTTCGAGAGAGATCTCGGCGCCTGGCCCCGGCAGACATAGACGATGTGAGGCGGCATTTGCAAGAGATGCTTGCTGCTGGTGTGATACAAGAGTCCTGGAGCCCCATGCCTCCCCCTTTGTAGTAGTGAGGAAAAAGAATGGGGTGGTCCGGATGTGTGTGGATTACCTTACCTTGAATCGGCGGACCATCCCAGACCAGTATACCATACCCCGCATACAGGACGCTTTGGATTGTTTAAATGGCAGTAAGTGGTTCTCTGTGTTAGACCTCCGCAGTGGGTACTATCAGATCCCGATGGCCCCAGAGGACTGATAGAAGACTGCATTCATTTGCCCCCTAGGTTTCTATGAGTTTATCGTAATGCCTCAAGGGATCTCAGGTGCCCCAGCTACCTTTCAGCACCTGATGGAACGTGCTGTGGGGGACATGAATTTGCTCGAGTGTTTGGTTTACTTAGATGATGTCATAGCACGGCCAGCTCAAAGAACATGATCATCGATTTTTCAAGGTTCTGGATTGGCTGGAGGATTTCGGTCTCAAGCTATCTATAGACAAGTGCCAATTCTTCCAAACTTCTGTGAAGTATGTGGGCCACATAGTATCCACTGAAGGCAAAGAGACTGACCCAGCAAAGTGGAGGCTTTGACTACTTGCCCTCAGCCCAGGAATTTGAAAGAACTGCAGCGGTTCCTGGGGTTTTGTGGATATTATAGGCGATTTGTCAAAGATTATTCTCGAGTGATCCACCCCCTCCTCAACCTTACTCAGGGGTACCCTCCCACGCTCAAAAAGTATAAGAAAGTCATGCACTCTGAGACAGAGAAGAAGTATTTCCGGCCGAATGATGTGTTTGGAAACCATTGGACCACTGTGTGCGAGGAAGCTTTCTATGACATCAGATATCAACTTACTCATGCCCCAGTGCTGGCCTATGCTGACCCGGCCAAGCCATGCGTTCTCCATACTGATGCCAGTCTACAAGGGTTGGGAGCTGTGTTATATCAGGAGCACTCGAATGGTCTGAGACCTGTAGCTTTTGCCAGCAGAAGTCTGACTCCTTCCGAAAAAAATTATCCAGTGCACAAACTAGAGTTCCTGGCTCTGAAATGGGCCATTGTTGATCAATTTCATGACTATTTGTACAGTGCCAAGATATTGGTAAAGACTTATAACAACCCTCTGACCTATGTGCAGACCTCAGCTAAGTTGGATGCCAGTGGCCATAGGTGGCTCTCTGCGCTGGCCACCTACGACTATGCTGTTGAGTACAGAGCAGGTCTAAACCATATAGATGCAGATGCTCTCTCTCGGAGGCCTATGCCGCAAACTGACTGGGTCAGGTTGTCAGAACCTGACATAAGAGCCCTTTGCCAAAAATTTGACAAGGAGGAACAGGTGTCTCCTGATGCTGTGGACTGCATGGTGGATTGCTTGGGGCCATCCGAGAACTGCATACATGCTGCCTACTGTCATTTTTCTGCATTAGATACTAGTTCGTTGCCCCAATTCAACAATGACAGCCTCCAACGGGCTCAATCCCGAGACCCCATAATAAAAGCTGCTGTGGAGGCTTTGCAGGCCGGGAGGGACGTGTCCAAGTTGCGTTCCCCTGACCTGAGAACTGCCTCGTTATACAAAGAAGGGTCAAAGTTAAAGCTGATTAACCAACTACTATACAGAGAGACTGTGGATAAGGAGGGTCAGGTAGACAAACAGCAACTGGTGCTGCCCACTGCTTTTAGAGAACTGGTTTTGAGGTCCCTGCATAATCATATGGGGCATCTTGGCATAGATCGAACTCTTGACCTGGTATGGACCCGATTCTACTGGCCTAAAATGAGTGCAGATGTAGAGCAGTATATCAAGATTTGTGGCCGCTGTTTGCAAAGAAAAGCTCTACCTCAGAGAGCTGCTCCCATGGTCAATATCACTGCCAGTGCCCCTATGGAACTGGTATGCATTGATTTCCTGAGTTTAGAACCAGATCTAAAAAACATCAGTAACATATTGGTAGTAACTGATTATTTTACCCAGTATGCACAGGCTTTTCCTACTAAAGATCAGAAAGCAACCACAGTGGCTAAGGTACTTGTTGAGAATTTCTTTGTCCACTATGGGGCCCCCAAGAGAATCCATTCCGACCAGGGGAGAGACTTTTCGAGCCACCTAATTAGAGAAATACTATCTTTGTGGGGAGTACGAAAATCAAGAACCACCCCATACCATCCCCAGGGAGATCCCCAACCTGAAAGATTTAACTGCACATTGCTTGACATGTTGGGCACACTGCAACCCAAAGACAAGCCTAGATGGAGCCAGCAGATTAGCCCCCGGTTCATGCTTATAACTGCACCAAAAGTGATGCCTCTGGATTTTCCCTGTACTGGCTGATGTTTGGGAGAGAGGCTAGACTGCCAGTGGATGTGTGTTTTGGGGTCTCCCCTGATGGGGTGCAAACAGAAAATCACCTACAGTTTGTACAGAAGTTGAAGGCCCAATTGAACCATGCCTACCAACTGGCCCAGACTATGGCTGCTAAACAGAACCTGGTCAACAAGGAGAGGTATGATAAGAAAGTGAAAACAGTGGAACTGAGAGAAGGGGATAGAGTGCTATTGAGGAATTTGGGACTGCATGGCAAACATAAAATTGCTGACAGATGGCATCACCTCCCTCATATTGTTGTGGGGAAACTGGCAGATTTACCTGTACATAAAGTGCGGCCTGAAAACAATTCAAAAGATGTGAAAACTATACACAGAAATCATCTGCTGCCAATCGGGCAAATCTTGATTGAAGCTGAACCTCCAAATGCCCTCCCCTCCAGGCCTATGACTAGATCTGCTGCCAAGAAAAAACCCAGACCACTTGATTCTTGAGCAAGCCAAATAAAAGGGCCTTGTCCAAACTCCTCTGATGAAGGTGATTGTCAATCTGTGTCTGAAGACCATGAGCATAATATGGAATACTATCTCTCTTATGAACTGAGTCAACTGTTTCGGGGCAATTCCATGGTCAACTCTGGAGACGAAGTTGGGTATTCTGGACTGTTTGAGACCCCAACTTTGTCACAGGAACCAATGCTCCCAGAAGATGAAGTCAGTGGCGACCAAGCTGAAGGGATGGGATCCTTAGATCTGGCTGAACTGTCTGGCCTGGCTGAACTGTCTGACTTTTCAGAAGAAGGAAGTGATGTGGGGGAACAAACCAGTGATATGCCGGAACCTGAAGAATATTTTGAGTGCCCCGACAGTCCCTTAGTAGTGCCTGACCAGTCTCCAGCTGAGCCAAGTAGTGTGGGACCTGATATAGAGGGTTATGCCCTCGAACGTACTATGAACACTGGGTCCCCTTCCCCTGTGAAGGCTTCCCCTCCTAATCTCAATGAGGCTGAAACAGAATCAGGGCCTGTAGCAGGGTTTTCTGAGACCCCTAGACACTCTAGCCGAGAAGTACGGCCTATAGTAAAATTGAGTTACGAGTCTCTGGGTCAGCCTGTGGACCTGCCCTTTAATGTGGTCCATAAAGGGTTGTATGTGTCCCCAAGCTCCTTGCCTAAGCTAGCCTTGGGGGATAACTCCAGCCTGTTAGTATTGCCCCTCAAGTGTGGTACCCCTGCTCTAAGTAGCCCACAGGTAGCTGATAGGAAAGGGTCCCCCTCTTTCCAGGTGCCATAGGCAGGAATTAATGACCTGATTTACAAAGGGAAAAGGTTATGTGTGTGTGCGTAATGTTACATAGAATGTAGTAAACTGTGAATACAGTGTCCATGCATGTAATCTGAAGTGTGATATAATGTTAATTAAACTGTTTGCCTTAAAGTGATTTAAGGGTAACTACTTGACGCAGACGCCTAGTTCTTTCCAGGCCAGGAAGTGTGTAACCCCCCTACAAATGGGGGTTCCTAGAAGCCTTCCTGGGGCCTGTTTAAATGCTCCATGCCTGGTTGGTGTTCGGCGTAAGGCCGCTAAATGTGGGGGTTGTGAGTGCTTTTTAAAGCCTCCAGTACTGTCTCCTTAAGAGCTGCCTGCTCGCAGGCGTTAGTGGTTCAGATAGAGGACTGGGCTTTTCTGTTCGAATCTCGCCCTGGACTGCTGTTTGATCGCTCCATTTCTGCAGTCGCTAGGGGTTCTAAGGGAACCCCTTTGAAAGATGTAGTTGTTCCCTATAGAAACATGTATAGTGTTGGTGAAATTGCAGTTTGCCTAACGTTTTTTTATTGCAGCTGGGACTCTGTGGTGTGCCCCTCCATACTGAACCTGGACCATGTAAAAGGGAGTCCAATAGTAGCTAGAGGGTAATGGAAGTAAAGTGTAGGTGACCAACCCGGAATCAAGACTCTGGATGGAGCCAGATGATCAATGGGGGCACCGCTTGTAATTCCTGGATGTGGCATTATGGGTTGTGGTGCCTTTTCGCACCACTGAAGGCTAGAATAAGTGACTGGCAAGTGTAACCAGCCAATGAGATCGGGTAGCGCCCGAGCTGTAAGGATTGCCCCGTGCTGCTAGAGACAGAGGCGTTGTGACTGGGAAGGAGAAGGGAGCCCTAAGCTTCTGCACTGTTGAATGTTCACGCGGTAAGCACGTGAAAGGCCTGAGGTGGGTGTTTTTCATTGCCAGCGCTCCACAAATCAAATCTGCAGGCTTGCGGTCAGAGGAGGCTGTGTACAAGCACAGCTACCTACCAGGCTTCACCTGAAGAGGACTGGAGAATTTGCTGAATCGCACTCGGTCTGTCAGGATGTTTTGAAGCTGCAGTGAAATGCCCATATTTGCTGTGAGTTTGGTCGGGTCCTAGAAGCAGCTGCCTGGTATGGTACCCCTCTGTTGTTTCCATATAAATGTGTGGGGAGGCCGTTGAAGTTCAGAATCAGCCCTGCGAGTGGTGAGAGAGTGGTTCTCTGCTGGGGTGGTGAGTACTGGATAAGGGTAGCTCCCTGTTAACGCTTATAAATGAATGCAATAATTGCTTGGTTGTATTGCTGACTGTCCTAATTGAGCTTACTGGTGCCATCTGATCTGCTAAGGAATTAAATGCTTGTTTGTTTCAGGGCCCCAACCAGCTGCATCGAGGAACTAGGCATTAGGGCTTGGGTACCCATAGACAGTGATTAATAGGATCGGCCTGTGCACAGAGCCCCATTTAGATTCCCATAGACTGTAGTGGTAAGCTAATCAACTTGATTTCCCCCGGCCCTTGTTATTTCCCTCTCAAATAAATCAGATTGCTTGTTTGCAAAAGTACTCTGGCTAGCCTGTGTATTACTGGTGAAATACTGCATAGTGAATGTGGCGTAACTGTACCTTACTTTCCAGGGGGTCCCGGAGTGAGCTGACTAGTTTGAGCCGGGGGAAAAGTGTATATGGTAAGGACACTGAAATTGAACTGTGTGGGTCACTAGTGGGAAGAAAGGGGGCTTGCAGCAACCCAGAGGGCTGTGACCGAGTCAACCTTGACTGTTCTAACCCCGACCTCTGGGTGGAGGCACTTGCCAATAAATCTGGGCCCCTCACCCTGCGACAGTTAGGGCAGACAGGGGTAGTAGCCCTTAGGATAGCGCCCCTGGGGGTTACATGAGGAACCATCTAATGTAATGGGAACAGAGTGAGCTGAACCTGAAACCACAATTAATTCCCAAGAGCAACACTGCCTGTTAGCAACTACATACAATATAATGAGTTGTGTAATAATGTGAGATTTATGAACTGACTCCTGTAACATGTTGCTTTGAATTCCATTGACTTGTAGAATACTGAAATAATGTACTGATCTACACTGTACCTATGTTGTTCAATAAAACTGAATTAAAAAAGAGAGATGATTGGAAATATTTTATCACTGAAAAGGTGGTAGATGCCTGGAACAGACTGCCAGCAGAAATGGTGGAGGCCAAAACAGTGAAGGGATTCAAGCATTTGTGGGATAGATATGTGAGTAATTAGAAAAGAAGCAGGGAAGCAGGAGGGATACCAGAGGCCAAATAGGATCTGTGGAGACAGATTAGGCAGGGAATATCCAAGTAGACTTAGTGGACCAAGTAGTCATTTTCTTCCTGCAAATTCTGTTTCATGTTTCTATATTTTGAGTAAGGTTAATGTGTGTTCCATGTTTATGGCATGGGAAGCGTGAATGACAGGGCTGAATAAAAATGGCAGTTCAGCCCTGTTAGTCACCTCTGGGTTCATTTACATGTTATTCTTCATGTACCTCTAATTATGCTCCCCTTTGGTGACATCATAATGATGATGTTGGAACTCTTGTAACTGCCATGGAATAAATAGGATATTCCATAGGATGCATAGGAATAAGCTTTTTATTCACTTTGCAATGGCGCCAATAATGTCAGCCTAGCAGTCATGGCTGCACCACTTGTTGCTAGGCAGCAGTATTGGCAACATGTCAGAGTGAGTAAAAAGTTTATCCTTGGGTGTCTTATGGAATATTCCCCATTTACAAATAGTGTACTGTACATATCAAGTGCATACTGGGTTGTAGTGAAATAACACGTTTATCTCCACATGAGTGGTAAGACTTTCATAACTACTGTAATTTGTGGCTTCACAACTTATGTGTTCTTGGTCTTAGCACACACTAGGGGACATAAATGTGTTATTGCACCACAACACATTTTGTATTCTCTACAAATAACTGATGACCAGTCCTGACAAAACACTGTAATAACCAGCTGAATTCCATAACAACGTGATAGCAGGTTATTACAACATGTTCTTCCTTACACTCTCACTTCACTTCACTGAAGCATGAAAGAAAGCACACAGCATTTGTGTGACTACGGCAGTTGCTCGGGGACATGCTTGCTTACACATATAGAGCTTACAGTTTTTGTCTCTGTCTAAGCCTTGCACCAGTTATTCTAAAAAATAATGCCTCTTCAAGGTTTGTTTGTTTTATGAGGATTTTTCACACACCCTCCATGTGTGATAATCTCATAAACTGCTCAACTTCATTCTCTGGCTTTGTGGATTCTAATACACCTCAGTGTCTGAAAAATCCTCATAACCCACACCTGCACAGGCATTATTCTCTATATATGAACTGATAGGGTCTGATATCAACCAGAAATCAGACCCTATATTCTCCATTTCAACCTGGTATGGTGTTACACCAGGTTGATAAAGAGAAAGTCTCTGTATGAACCTTGTGTGATAGTTTTTTTCATCATATTCTTAACTGGGGATCCAGCATAAGTAACTGCTCACAGAGGGGCAGTTCACAGATGTCAACAGAGAGAAGCACAGGCGAGTTGGTGGAGGAGAGTCTGCACCAAACCTAGGGATCAAAGTAAGTGAAAAACCTCAGGAGAAGTTAGGAGTCCTCGGCTGATTGTTTTTAGCAGTCAGGGGTTAGTCCTCCTCCTCCCTCAACCCACCCACCCCTAGGCTCATCCTTCTACTATAGAGGGTGGGTCTATAGAAATACTACCTCATCCTGTCCCAGAACAGAAAGTTCTAGTCCAGGGAACAGGAAGAGAAGGGGTACAGAATACAAAGGAGATAGAAAAGATCTTAACATAAGCAAATAAAACCGAGAGACTAAATGGCAGCAGGAGGGCACAGCTATATAGAAGGGGGGAATACATACCGATTAGATGAAGATGCTGCAGGGAGTGGTGCAGTGCACTGGTTGCAGAGCAGCAGTCTTCTGGTGGTCATTCTGGGTACTGCAGTGCTGCCCTATCTGCAGGCACCTCTCTGGGCTGAGGAAGGACCTTGCCTGTCTCCAGGCTGAGTTGGCCAGGTTACAGAGTGCATCCACCCCCACCCAGGGACCACCATGTCCACAACCTCAACCTCAAAGGATGCCCAGGAAGAGGAGTGGTTGGATCACGGTGGACTCAGGGAGAGTGAGGGATGGGAGTCTGAAGCACATCCCCCAACTGGTTCAGTTTAGTAACTCCTATGCTGTATTGGAGAAACAGAAAGGCTTAAAGCAGGTACCCACAGCTGGGACCAAGGAGGATGGGTGGGTCCTCCAAGATGGAGACCCAGGGAAGGGGGAAGAGAACCCCAGAGGAGGGGGAAGCTACTCCTACTGGGGGAATATATTGTCTGGGAAGTGACATTAGGGGCACCTAGCGGGGGGGAGAGGTCAAGTGCCTTCCCTGAAGCACTGCATGTAGAGATGGAAAGTGGAGCCATAGGATCGCTAGGGAAACAGTAAGGGGGGGAACTGGATGTCATTGTCCACCTGGGGACCAATGACCTGGTGGAGAGCAAGGTAGAGTTAGCCAAAGTCCAGGAGGATTTCAGGAAGCTGGGAGGGACCTGAAGCAGATAGCATGCTTTGTCTCATGCTCGGAGGTACTACCTGTTTAAGACAAGGGAGAGGCAGGTTCACTCTGCATCCAGAATTTCAATTCCTGGTTGAAAAACTGGTGTGGGGGGGAGGGTTTTGGCTTCATGGGGGACCAACCTGGGTGGATGCAAGCTTATATAAGGAAGATGGCCTGCACCCATCTGAGAAGGACACCTCAGTCCTTAGTGAGAGGTTTGAATGCTTCAGCAGCAAACATTTAAACTGGCCTGAGGGGGAGCCAGAAGGCACAGACTTAGTATCACCCCCACCCCATGGGCACATGCAGGAGAATGAGTTGACACCAGGGACAACTGAAGCAGAAGTAGAGGGGCAATCAGAGGAAGCATGCAGATGCGGGGAAACAGGAGGCAAGATCAGAAAAGAAACACAACTGTAATGTGGGAAGAGGCAAAAGAACAAGAGCAAGAGGAGAGGGAGGGTAGGCTGCAGAACATGGAAAGCCATGGTAACAAATGCTCGCAGCCTGGGAAATACAATCCCAGACCTAGAGACCTTGTTGGCAGACGCAGACCTGGACATAGCAGCAAGAACAGAAACATGGTACACTGCTAATCATGGGTGGGACATCACTGTACCAGATTATACTCTGTTCAAGAGGGATAGGGATGGTAAAAATGGTGGGTGTAGCCCTGTACTTCACATGGGTATTAAGGCTACAGAAGTGCAGGGAAGACAGGGAGAGGCTGAGGTACTGTGGGTCACCCTTGAACCAGGCAATGGCACAGCAATACATCCAGGGGTGATCTACAGACCTCCAGCACAGGGGGAGGAAGTGGACAGGTAACTAAAGGATGAAATACATGACATGGCATCTAAAGGTGAAGTCCTACTGCTGGGGGATTTCAGTATGCCTGACATGGATTGGATCATCAAGGCAGCTGCTTCAGCTAGAAGCAGAGCCATCCTAGATTCCCTGCAGGGGTAGGATTTTAAATAACTGCAAAACTGTTAGCATTTTCACAAGTAAAACTACTAATCATTTGGGGATAGTGCATAGCTCATGTCTCAATTTGTTTAGCAATGTAAACTGCTAGAAAATGCATATACCTACTTTTTCGCAATTGATTACAATGAAAGTGCTAATCAATTTTTGCAGTTATTTAAAGCCCTGAGGGGGTAGGTCTCAGACAGCTGGTGCTTGATACCACAAGGGACAAGGCAATTCTGGACCTGGTATTGACCAATGGGGACAGAGTCAAAGAAGTCCAGGTAGAAAGACAGCTGGGGTCCAGTGACCACCACATAGTGTGGTTTAGCATGGAGACAGGGACAGACGTGAGTCACACAAGGGCAAAGGTATTAGATTTCAGGAGGGCAGGCTTCTCTGAAATGGGTAGATGTATCAAAGTAGCCCTGTGGAAGGGGAAGGTAAGAGAGGGGGTGGAGGAGCAGTGGGGGAAACTGAAAGGTACCATAGTGGATGTGATGAACCATTGCATCAAGGTAGTGTCCACAGAGAAAAGAAGAAGAAAACCACCATGGTTCTCTAAAGAGGTGGCAGATAAAGTAAGCCCTAAAAGAGTGAGCTTCAGGAAGTATAAGGGGACCCAAAGGGAGGAGGACAGGGAGATGTACCTTGAATGTCTAAGGGAAGCAGCGAACGCTGTTAGGAGCACAAAGGCATGGGTGGAGGAGGGATTAGCGCAGACAGTGAAAAAAAGGGACAAGACATTCTATAGGTACATCAGTGAAAGAAGAAAAATCAGGGGAGGGACTGTAATACTCAAAGGGGAGGAGGGGGAGTGTAAGGAGGGTGACCTAGACAAGGCAGAAATACTGAATAAATACTTCTGTTCAGTATTCACTAAGGAAGAGGAGGGTCTGGGACCACAGCTGGGTAGCAGGGGCAAAGGGGGAAGAGGACACCAGTCCGTTCACAATGGAGAGAGTTCTGGAAGAACTCGCAAAACTGAAGGTGGACAAAGCTATGGGGCCAAATGGCATACACTCAAGGATATTAAGGGAGCTGCAAAGGGAACTGGCAGTGCCTCTGGCAGACTTGTTCACAAAGTCAGTCAAAACAGGAGAGGTTCCTGAGGACTGGAGAAGGGCACATGTAGTCTCTCTGCACAAAAGTGGCAGTAGGAAGGAGGTGGGGAACTACAGGCTAGTCATCCTCACCTCAGTGGTGGTAAAGATCATGGAGACACTGCTGAAAGAAAGGATAGCAGCACATCTGGAATTCAATGGAGTCCAGGATCTGAGGCAACATGGATTCACAGCAGGAAGGTCATATCAAACGAATCTTATAGATTTTGTTGATTGGGTGACAAAGGAAGTAAATCAGGGAGGAGTGGTGGACATAGCTTTCCTCAATGTCAGCAAAGCCTTCGACACCATCCCACACAGAAGACTGAGTAACAAGATGGGTAGTCTGGGCATGGGACAAAAGGTGATACACTGGATTAGTAACTGGCTGATGTACAAGAGACAAATGGTGGTAAATGGGACCCAATCCAGTGAGAAGAGGGTGACCAGTGGGGTACCTCAGGGTTCAGTCCTGGAACCAGTCCTGTTGAATGTCTTCATTAGTGACATTGCAGAAGGGTTACAAGAAAAGGTCTGCTTATTTGCGGATGACACCAAGATCTGCAACAGGGAGGATACTCCAGAAGGGTTGGAGAAAATGAGGAGGAACTTGAGGAGGCTTGAAAAATGGTCAGATGTGTGGCAACTGAGGTCCAATGCAAAAAAGTGCAATATAATTCACCTGGGAAGAAGGAACCCAGGAGAAAGCTACAGGATGAGGGGGGGGAGGTGCTGACAATCACCAAAGAGGAAAGAGACCCAGGGGTTATCATTTCTGATGACTTAAAGGTGTCAAAGCAGAGTGCAAAGGCTGCAGGGAGGGCCAGTGGCATGCTGGGGTGCATAGGCAGAAGTATCACTAACAGAAGGAGGGAGGCGGTGATGCCATTATATAAAGCACTGGCAATGCCTCACCTAGAGTATTGCATGCATTTCTGGAGGCCACACCTGCGCAAGGACATTGACAGGATGGAGGCGGTCCAGAGAAGGGTGACTGAGATGGTACATGGCTTGCACCAAAAACATATGAGGAGAGACTAAAGGGCCTCAATATGTACTCACTGGAGGAAAGGAGAGAGCGGGGGAACATGACAGAAATTTTTAAGTTCCTCAAAGGCATAAACAAGGTGCAGGGAAAACCTCTTCCAATGTAGAAGTAGTACTGGAATGAGGGAGCATGATATGAAACTGGAGAGGGGGTAGATTAAGAGGAAATATGAGAACATGTTTCATTACAGAGAGGGTGCTGGACACATGGAATAATCTGCCACAAGAGGTGGTGGGAGTGAGCACAATGGGGGGTTTTAAACATAGCTCGGACAGACACAAGGAAACACTGAGATGTGAGGGAGTGATGAAAAGCCACTGACCAGATAGGGTCAGAGGCCGCATACAAGTGTAAGGCTTACAGGCAGACTGGATGAGGCTGACGGTCCTTATCTGATGACAATTTCTATGTTTCTATCACACCAGGATGTTATGATGTCACAGCTGATTAATCACCCTCATGGGAAGTCATTACCCTGTCATGCTAAATGAAAACAGTTGGGACAGCATCTGTGGACTTAACTTGTGATCTCTCTCTCTCTCTCTCTCTCTCTCTCTCAGTCTTTGTTTATTTAGTTTTTGTTTACTTGGTAAACATACTGGACATACAATGTCTATTTTCAGACATGACCAGAGAGAGTACATACATATGAACATACAAATTTGCCATATCAAGTCTGCTCGAATGCACAGCTAGCATCCCTTAGACTACAGCTGCTCCTCTCCTCTCCTCCCTTTACAATTACCCATTCTCTCACCCTGTCCAGCCCCATTTAAAACTGTCCTCTGTCTTGCAGGATACCACCTCCTTTGGCAGAGTGTTCCACATAGACACCACCCTTTCCGTGAAAAAGTTATCTTATTTCTCTCCTGAATCTTCCCCCCTCCAATCTCAGACTATGCCCTCATGTGTCTTTCCCCCCTCAACTTAAATGACCCTTCCATGTCAGTCTTGTTTATACCCTTTGTGTATTTAAAGGTCTCAATCAATATCACCCCTAACCCTTCTCTCCTCCAGAGAGTACATGTTAAGCTCCCTCAGCCGTCCCTCATAGGGTTTATCCTGTAATCCCTGGATCATTTTTGTTGCCCTATGCTGTACCCCCTCCAGTAATCTCACATCCTTCAAGTATGGGCGCCAATACTGCACACAATGCCCCAGGTGCAGCCTCACCAATGGACCTGTACAGTGGCAGGATCACCTTCTCTCTCCTGGAGGTGATTCCTCTAGCAATACACCCCAGCATTCTATTGGCCTTTGGTGCTACTTTTCTGCACTGTGCCGAGTTGTTCATTTATCATGTGATGATCAACCCTAGATCCTTCTCCTCCTCGGTAATGGCTAACTGAGTCACACCTAATGGATAACTCTTCCTCGGGTTCATTGCCCTGAAGTGCAGCACTTTGCACTTTTTAGCATTGAACCCCTGCTGCCAGTTGTCCAACCATTCCTCCAGTTTAGTTAGATTGTCTTGCAACCCCTGCCATCCTCCTAGGTCGTCCACCACTGCTCCGTTCTTAGTGTCATCTGCAAACAGACAGATCTTGTTCAAAATGCAATGAAAGATGTCTGCTATGAAGATCCCAAACAACACAGGGCCCAGTGCAGAGCCCTGCGGTACCCCGCTCATCACAGCCCTTGGAGATGAGAGTTCTCCACCCACCGCTACCCTCTGCTATCTCCCCTGCAGCCAGTTCATGAGCCAGTTGACCATCTTTGCCCCTGCTCCCTGGTACACATAGGGACTAATGACCTCGCCAGCCAGTCAGTTGTGGAGACCAAGGGACACCTGACCAGGCTGGATGACAAACTATCATCCATTTTGTCCGACATCTCCTTCTCTGACATCCTGCCAGTCTGGGAGAGGGGGGCAGATGGATGGAAGGTCAGAGAAGGGTAGATAGGGGAGCTAAACATGTGGGTCAAGGGCTGGTGCCAGGAAAAAGGACACAGATTTGTAGGGAACTGGAAACAGTTCTGGGAGCAAAAGTTCTTTAAATTTGGTTGACTGCATCTGACTAAGGAGGGAGTCAGTGCATTGGGGCAGAAGTTTGACTTCTTTGCAGAATATTTAAACTAGCAAATGGGGAGAGGGGTGCAGCACCCCATAAGTCGAATGGGAAGAACACACCTCCCCCCTCAGCTAGTGGTCAAACAGGGATTCAGCATGTTTGCAGTTCATTTGCATCACCAGGTAAGAAAAAAGGTCCTTCTCCCATATGACGATAGGAAATGCCAAACCTCACCCAACAACTAACACACCAAAATCTGGCCAATGGAAAATCATGTACACAAATGCTCACAGCCTGGGAAATAAGATCCCAGACCTGCAGGCAATAATGTCAGAGCTAAACTGGACATAGTAGCAATTAGTGAGGCGTGGTTTACCAGTAACCACCATAGGAGACTTCAGTAGCTGGCTATGTACTGTTCAGAAGAGACCGAGGTGCAAAAAGGGAATGGAGTGGCCCTGTATGTCAATGAAAATATCAAAGCTACAGAAATTCAGAATACACATAAGAGCGAGAAGAACTGTGGGTCACCCTGGAAACAGGAAATGGGACAGCCATAAGAACTGGGGTTGTCTACAGGCCCCCAGACCAGGGGGAGGACATAGACACATTACGTTAGAAGATATACAAAACATGACAGCTAAAGGGGAGGTTCTGATAATGGGAGACTTCAACATGCCGGATACAGATTGGTCAATACCAGCAGGAACATCTGACAGAACTAGACACATGGTGGATTCCGTGCAGGGGGAGGGCCTCAAACAACTGGTACAACAACCCACAAGAGACAGGGCTATTCTAGATCTAGTACTGACTAACAGGGAAGGGATCACAGATCTCCAGGTAGAAGGTTACCTGGGGGCCAGTGAACATCACATGGTATGGTTCAATTTGGCCATTACTTCTAAATCATCTCATTCCAAGGCAAAAATATGGGACTTCAGAGAAGCTGACTTTGATAAGATGGCCAACAGAGTTAAGCTAGCCCTGGCAAAAAGAAACACAGGTGAGGAGGTACAGGCAAAGTGGGCAAGCATTAAGGATGCAATACTTGAAGCAGCATCCCATTGTGTTAGACAGAAAAAGAAGTGCAAAAGAAGAAGAAAACCACTTTGGTTCTCAAATACAGTAGCAGAAAAGGTCAGAGCCAAAAGGCTGGCCTTCAGGAAATATAAGGGAACACAGCAGGACGAAGATAGGGAGGCATACCAAACTGCCCTAAGGGAAGCAGGGAAGGCAGTAAGGCAGGCAAAGTCCCAAACTGAGGAAACACCAGCACGAACAGTAAAAGAAGGTGACAAGACTTTCTATAGATACATTAGTGAAAGGAGAAAGTCCAGAGGGGGTATTGCTAAGCTCAAAGGAGAAAAGGGGGCATGTGAGGAGGAGGACCCTGTAAAAGCATCTATCCTAAATAGATACGTTTGCTCAGTATTTACAGAAGAGAAGGTAAGGCAGGGCCCACAGCTCAGCACCATGAACACAGAGGGGAGGGAGGTGAGCACTAGTCCCTTCACAAAAGAAAGGGTCCTACAAGAGCTCATTAAGCTCAGGGTGGACAAGGCAATGGGACCTGATGGCATACATCCCAGGGTACTTAAGGAGCTAAGGGTGGAACTAGCAGAGCCATTAGCAGAACTGTTTAGTGAGTCTCTGAGCACAGGAGAGGTCCCAGAAGACTGGAGAAGGACTCATGTGATCCCGCTCCACAAGAGTGGTAGTAGGGAGGAGGCAGGGAACTATAGATCAGTCAGTCTTACCTCAGTAGTGGGCAAGATTATGGAGGCACTCCTTAAGGAAAGGATAGTGCAACACCTGGAATCCATATGGGCACAGGATCCAAGACAGCATGGGTTTACAAAAGGAAGGTCCTGTCAAACTAATCTCAGATTTCTTTGACTGGGTAACCAGAGTGGCGGACCAATGGGGAGCAGTTGATGTCACCTACCTTGACTTCGGCAAAGTTTTCAACACTGTTCCACATAGAAGATTGATAAATAAGCTGGGTAGACTCGGGGTGGGTCAGAAGTTGGTCAACTGGGTGGCAAACTGGTTGATGGGCAGAAAACAGAGTGGTGGTAAATGGTATACAGTCAGAAGAGATGCAAATCACAAGTGGGGTATCTCAGGGATCAGTCCTGGGGCCAGTCCTCTTCAATATCTTCATTAGTGACATTGCAGATGGACTAGAGGGTAAGGCTTGTCTGTTTGCAGATGACACCAAGATCTGCAACAGTGTAGATGATCCAGATGGGGTTGGCAGATTGAGAAGAGATCTGGATAAACTAGCAAAATGGTCAGAAGAGTGGCAACTGGGTTTAATGCAAAGAAGTGCAAGATCATGCACACAGGGAAGAGAAACCCTGAAGCTACCTATAGGCTGGGAGGGGAGTTGCTGGCAGTCACAAAGAAAGAAAGAGACTTGGGCATCATCATCACCAATGACCTGAAATCATCCAAACCGACCTCTAAAGCAGTAGGTAAGGCTAGGGGGATGTTAGTGTGTATTAGTAGGGGTATCACAAGTCATAAGAGGGAGGTAATAATCCCTCTTTACAAGACACTGGTTAGGCCCCATCTTGAGTACTGCGTGCAGTACTGGAGGACACACCTTCACAAGGACATTAACCAAATTGAGGCAGTCCAGAGAAGGGCAACCAAATGGTTCAGGGACTGCATCAGAAGACATGAGGACAGATTAACGGAGCTCAATATGTATACCCCTGAGCAAAGGAGGGAGAGAGGTGATATGATCGAAACATTCAAACACCTTAAGGGCATTAACAAGGTGAAAGAGTCTAACATGTTTAAATATAAGAAAAATAGCAGGACAAGAGGACACAGCATGAGATTAGAGGGAGGCCGATTAAGGGGAATGTGAGGAAATTTGTTTTCACAGAAAGAGTGGAGGATGCATGGAACGGCCTACCTCAGGAAGTGGTGGCTATGAATACAGTGCAGGGCTTCAAATAGGCATGGGATAGGCATAAGGGAGCAATACAGATGAGTATGAATAGATAAGCCACTGACAGAGCAAATGCCAATGGCACATTTTTAAGGTAGAAAAAGAAATGGGCAGACTGGATGGGCCTTGCGGTCCTTATTTGCCATCAACCTATATGTTTCTATGTATTCTAGCCTGTTCCCCAGCCTCCCATGTGGCACTGAATCAAATGCCTTGCTGAAGTTCAAATACTGGACATCCACTGCATGGCCCTTGTCCAGCTCTCTAGTCACCCAGTCATTAAAAATCAACCAGGTTGGTCTGGCAGGATCTGGCAGAGACAAATCCATGTTGCTTACTGTCCTGCAGCCCATTGCTCTCCAAAAAGGTTACTAACCTCTCTTTCAGGATTATCTCCATCAGCTTTTCCATGATGGATGTGAGGCTTGCCAGTCTATAATTGCCTGGTTCGTCCTTGAGGCCACTTTTGTGTTGGGGCATCACATGACCCATCCTCCAGTCCTGAGGTACTCTTTCTGTGTCCAGGGAGGTACTGAACAGGTCTGCCAAGGGTTCTGCCAGGACCTCTGCCAATTCTTTCAGTACTCTTGGGTGTATACCATCTGGCCCAGGTGCCTTATCCACCCTCAGTGCCCTTAAACCCTCTGGTACCCTGCTCGCTGTGATTACCACATCTGTCAACTCCCCCCTGTGCCTACTCTCCCCACCATCTGGTGTAAAGTCCCACCCTTCTCCTTACTGAATACAGAACAGAAGTATTCATTAAGTGCTTCTGCCTGCTCTGCCCCTTTCTCCACCCACCCTCCCTCCTTCTTGATCCTTACAATTTGGTCTTTGCAGATCCTTTACTCCCTTATGTACCTGAAGAAGTCATTTTCCCTGTCCTTGATGCCCTATGCCAGCCTGAGCTCTCTGGAAGTCTTGACTGCCCTTACTGCTCTGATCACCTCCGTAGACTTCTTCAGGTATTGCTCTCTATCCCCCCCCCTCCCAATTTCATGAATCTCCTGTTTACCCTTACCTTTTCCACGACCTCCCTGCTCAACCAGCTTGGTTTCTTGGCCCTCACCTTTCTACTTTGTGTTTTTGTACATGATCTAGTGGCCTCCGCAATCCCCTGCTTAATGACTTCTCATTTCTGGTAAGCATCCATGTGTGGATGAATACTGGCCAGGTGCCCCTCTATTATTTCCCCCTTCCACTCAAAGTCAGCATGCCTGAAGGTCAGCACCCTATTTCCTGTACCTACAGCATCCTTGCCCATGCTGAGTGTAAACCACACTGAGTGGTGGTCACTCCCTGCCAGAGGGGTCCTCCACTTCCAACTCCCTTACAAACTCCCCATTAGACAGCACTAGGTCCAGTGTGTTGCCCAACCTAGTTGGCTCTTTGACTAACTGTATTGGGAAGCTGTCCAAATGGCCTCCAGGAAGACCTGCTCCCTTGCACTCGATGTGGCTAGGGTTCTCCCATCCACTTCAAGCAGGTTGAAGTGCCCCAGGATCATGGTGTTACCCTTTCTAATGACCCTCCTTACTTGCTCCGCTAGCTCACTGTCCAAGTCCTATGGCTGAGATGGTGCCCTGTACACTACTCCCATCTGAAGTGTCCTATTTTTGGAATCCTGGAATTGCATCCATAATGTCTCTGTTCTGCTCTCCTCCCCTTCTTCCCTGGCACACCTTATCCTTCCCTGACATACAGTGCCACCCTTCCCCCTTTCTCTTTACTGAGAGTACTGAACTACAATGACAAAAGCAGAATTTTCTGTTTACAACAAGCAATATACACACTCACCTTTCATTTTTTTATACAAACTTCTAGCCTAGCTCTGATTGTTATTATATATATTTATATATTCAAGGCAAAAAAACTCTGTTAATGCATCAGTTAGGGTTGTTCCACAGCAACAAAAGCAGGGAAATTCAGTGTTAGGGTTCAAAACCCTAACTGCTTCATCCCCCCACCTCCACCCCCACCACACACACACATGCATGCAAGTAGGGGAAGGACCAAGGAAACACAATCAATCACACACAACCAGCAGGAGGTGTATACCTGTGTTACTGTAGCAAGCAGGGAAAAAATCCAACTTCAGGTATCATACAGTATTTCCAAACTTGTTCCATGAGGTTAGTTCACCTTAAGGTGAACCAGGCTGCCAGTAGTAAAAACTGTGTACCTCGCTTTGTTTTCGACATATGGGTGGCAAAAGGCGTCATGGACGCCGCAATGTTAGTCTATGGGAAACTGCTGAATTTCAGAACAGTGTAACTTTGTAATCCTTAAGTTTTTTAGCAACAAAGCAGGAAAAGGCACATCTGTGGGAGTTGGGCTTGCCACCCTGCAAATTTCAGCCCAAAGAACCCATCCATTTGCTTGCAGGATGATGGCAAAGATGTGCAGTTATCAGGAACATACTTTCGCAAAATACTTTCGCAAAAGTGAAAGTTTCACAAACGGAAGACACAACACTTTCGCATTTGCGAAAGCATGTAAAATACTTTCGCAAAATACTGTCACGACACTTTCACATTTGCGAAAGTGATTTGTAAAAGTATTTTTAGGGAATGTTCAAAATCCTGTTTTGTGGCTTGTAACCCCCAAAATAGCATATGTGTAGTCTGTGGTATGTGTTGGCGGCAGTGTGGGGCCCAAGATGCCCAGTTGTCCATGGTGATATGTTGTGTGGAGCGTGGAACGTCCGGGATCAGAGTTAGCAGGGACAACCCCAGAACACACCCTGACATCTGTTGGTGTGTGGAAGATGGGAGCGTGAGGGTGTTGTTTCGTGGTTTAGATAGTTGTATGTTATTCCTGTTACTTGCTGCTGGTTATGTGTGATTGGTTGCGTTGTCTTGGTCCTTCACCTACTTGCATGTATGTGTGTGTGTGGTGGTGGTGGGGGGGGGGAGAATGTGCAGTTAGGGTTTTGAACCCTAACATTGAATTTCCCTACTTTTGTCACTGTGGAACAACCCTAACTGATGCATTAAAGGAGATTTTTGCCATGAATTTCCCTTCTTTTTGAGAATGTGCAATATAAATAGTGAATGGTATGTGGTGGTGGGAGTGTGGGGACCAACATGCTGGCCATTTCTGCATAATAACCCTAACAGTAACAGTAATGCTAACATTAACGCTAACAGTAACGGTAACACTAGCGGTAATGGTAATGGTAACACTGACACCAACGATAACACCAAAAGTAAGAGTAACGCCAATGGTAACGGTAAAAGTAATGATAACAGTAACAGTAACACAAGCGCAAATGCATATGCTAATGCCATTGGTAATGGTAACACAAATGATAACTGAAATGGTAATGGTAACAGTGATGCAAGGGCAAATATAAAGATAAATGGTAACGGTGATGTAAACACAAACAGAAATGCGAACGCTAACGGTAATGGTAGCAGTAATGCAAACACAAACGGTAACGGTGATGCAAATGGTAATGGTAATGGCACCACCAATGCAAACATGAACAGAAACACAAACAGTAACACAAACGCAAATGGTAATGCTAATGGTAATTGTGACTCAAATGCAAATGGTAATGGCAATGCAAATGCAAACGTTAATGGTTACGGTAACACAAATGCAATGGTAATGGAAACACAAGTGGAAATGCAAACACAAATGGTAACAGTGACATAAACGTAAATGCAAACATAAATGGTAATGCAAACACAAGCACAAATGCAAACGGTAACGATACCGTAAAAAGAAATGCTACCAGCAACGGTAACAGTGACAGAAACGTAAGCGCAAACACAAATGTTAACACAAACGCTAACAGTAATGGTGATGCAAACAGTGATGGTAATGATAATGCCAATGCAACGTGAACTCAAATGCAAACACTAAGAGTTACGGGAATGCAAACACAAATGGTAATGCAAATGCAAGCACAAACAAAAATGGAAACGGTAACATAAACACAAATGCTAATGGTGACGCAAACATAAACACAAATGGTATCACAAATGCAAGCGCAAGTGCAAATGCAAACAGTAACGGTAATGCTAATGGTAACACAAATGCAAACGCAAATGGTAACTCAAGTGCAAATGGTAACAGTAATGTAAATGCAAGTGCAAAGCAAACGCTAATGGTAACGTAAACACAAATTCTAATGGTAATGCTAATGGTGACGCAAATGTAAACGTAAATGCAAATGCAAACCATAGTGTAAACCGAAGCGCAAATGCAAACGGTAATGGTAAGGTAAACAGAAACGCTAATGATAACGGTAACAGTGATGCAAACATAAATGCAAATGGTAACACAAATGCAAGCGTAAACGCAAATGGTAATGGTAACGCTAACAGTGATGCAAAAGGAAATGATAATGCAAATGGTAATGGAAATGCAAGCGCAAATGCTAATGGTAACAGTAATGGAAATACAAGTGCAAATGGTAATGCAAACGCAAATGCTAACAGTAACACAAATGCAAGCCCAAATGCAAATGGTAACACAGTGATGCAAGCGGAAACACTAACACAAACGGTAACAGAAATGCAAGCGGAAACATAAACACAAACGCTAATGGTAACAGTAGCACAAATACACATGCTTTGTGTCCAAAAAAGGTTCATTCAGAAGCACAGTGAATACAAAGAATGTGGCATAATAATGGCCCTCGGAACCAGAAAATGAGCACTTGGAATACTAAATTGCTTATATCTCAGGAACCGTATGACATAGAAAAAAAAATAAAATCTCATATTATTTATGACTTTCCAAGCTAGTTTTATGCTTAACTCCCCCAGTGGGGACTAAGAATTTTTTCGACGAAAAGTCCGTAAGGTGTGGTGCATGCCGTAATAGTATCCTATGGGGAAAAGTGTCAATTTTGGAGTGCTGTAACTTTGCAGCCCTGTAATATTTTGCCACCAAATCACAAAAAGGCACATCTGTGGGATGTTGGTTTCCTTCCCTGCAAATTTCAGCCCAAAAGACCAAACTGTTGTTTAGCAGCAGGGTGGCAAAAGATTTCCTGTTGTTTTGCATTAAGAAATTACTAATAAATCACAACACTTTCAGAAACCAAATCACGAAAGTGTCACATTTGCAAAAGTACTTTGTGACACTAATTTTTACAATAATTTAAAACACGTATTTCTGTGGGGTTTAACCCCCCAAAAAAGACATGGCTAGCATCCTCAGGACTCGACTAGGTGACCACAACAAAAATTGTGTCCCTAGAGGGTCAGAAATTTAAATGCCAAGCATTTTTCTGAGCTGTAACTGAAAAAAAAATGCCTGACTCATGAAAGTAAAAGGTTCATTTGCGACACTAAAAACTGCATTTGCGACACTGTTGCAATTGTTAACTTTTCCCATAGGCTATAATGGGATTCAGTTTGTTTTGAATAACCTTTGAACTGTTTAATATTTTTTCATGAAATCTTTGAAAGGCACATCAGGGAGCCTGTCTGTATGTTCTCTGAAGTTTTTGGCCAATCGCGCAAACCGTGTGGGCTATAGGTGTGAGCAAAGAAACGCTCAAAATCTGTCATTTATGTGTTTGTTTTGTGCACCGTAGCTCCACAACCATACATCTGACCATAATGCAACTTGCCAGATCCAGAGATCTATGTTGCCAAATCATGCATTCCAAATTTCTGGCAAATCCTTTGTACAGTTGCAAAGTTATTAAGGTGCAAAATTTGAGATTTAACCTTAAATGGGGTTCTCAACCCTAACTATAGTGGCACTACCGTGCCATCATAATATATATATATATATATATATACATATATGTGTATGTATGTATGTATGTAGATACTAACTGGATACTGTTTTCTCCCATAGGGAAAGTTGGGCATTATTTGCCAATATAACCTGCTGGTTATTATGACGTTCATGCACCAGCCTCCCTCACTGTGCCCATGAACACACTGTTTCCCTTGCACACTTCCTTTCAATATCTTGCATGAAACCACACTGTTAAACATCAGTTTTTATCTGCTGATGGCATTTACCAACTTACAGAGTTTACCTGGTTGGAGTGTATCTGTCTCCCGGTTCATGATCGTGCTAAATAAAAAATAAAAGTGAAAGTGATATGCAGCTGCGAAACTGCACTTCAGCCTGACTGCATTATACAAGTAGCGGTATCAAACCCTCCCCTGCCCCAGACTCTTTGGCCTCCATATAAAATTATCTTCAAAAAGTAAAGCCAAATCAGATAGTGTGACAGAGAGAGGAAGGGAGAGAGAGGCACCAAGCAAAACCAACTCCAGCCACAACACCGACATGAAACAGTAACACCATCTACTGGCCACAGTGCTCTACATTTCATATAAATCTTCGGATTGAAAATAGCACCCAGCAATTATATAAAACAAAACATGGGTAGTTATGCAAAAACTAAAATTTTATACACACTGTCTGCGTGGAATGCTTTTACAAATTCCTCAAGCTTCACTCTTGGGATTATGTAGCATTCCTCACTTTGTGTGTATAAACAAGCATTTGTCAATGCTGAATGTTGCTTGCTTGTATGTGCTGTTTAGGTATTTGGAAGTGATAGTTCCATGCCTTCCTCCCAAGTCATCGACTGTGTCTTTCCACTCAGTATTCACAGAAGAGTGGGAGGGGCAAGAGCCACAGCAGTACAGCAGTTGCCAAGGGGGTGAAGAGGTGGACAATAGTCCATTCAAAGGCAAAAGAGTCCTGCAGGAGCTCACTAAATTGAAGGTGGACAAAGCGATGGAACCAGGTGGCATACGCCCAAGGATATTAAGAGAACTGCGAAGGGAGATAGCAGTACCTCTGGCAGCCATGTTCACTGAGTCATTCAATATGAGTGAATTGGAGGAGGGCACATGTGGTCCCTCTACACAAATGCAGCAGCAGGGAGGAGGCAGGGAACAATATGCCATTCAGCCTCACCTCAGTAGTGAGGAAGAACATGAAGGCATTGCTTAAAGAAAGGACAGTGGGGAATCTAGAAGCCATCGGAGCCCAGGACCATAGACAACATGGCTTCACAGTGGGGACTTCATGTCAGACAAATCTGGTTGATTTCTTTGACTGGGTGACAAAGGAAGTGAATCAGGGTGGGGCAGTGGACAACGCTTACCTTGATTTCAGCAAAGCCTTTGACACCATCCCACATAGGAGGCTGATAAACTAGCTGGGTAGGCTGGGCATGGGGGAAAGGGTGGTAAACTGGGTTAGAAACTGGCTAACAGACAGGAGGCAGAGAGTGGTGGTAAATGGGATGAAGTCTAGGAGAGGGGTGACCAGTGGGGTGCTGCAGGGTCTTCATTAGCAACATTGCAGAATGGCTGAAAGGGAATTTTTTCACCAAATTTTCAACATAGCCATTTAAGACCTCTGCTCATGAACAGTGTCACTGTGATTTTCTTAATCTGTCCCAAACATCGATTACGCAGACACTGACTGCGCCATTGTGCAAGAATATGCACAGAAACACATTTTGGGTGATATGTGAAAATGACAGCTGTACTGCTCATAAGGAAGTGTGGTAAAATGGCAATGTTGAAAATCTAGAATGCAAATATTAAAATTTACACTGCAAACTTACAGTGATAGGTAGGAACTTCATAGCATGCTAAATAAAACAGTCATTTATAGGAATTGTTTCACCAAATTTTCAACATAGACTTTTTTGAGAGACCACCTTATGAACACTGGCAGTGTCGTTTCATTAATTGGTCCCAAAAGGTGATTTCACGCAGTGACCGTGAAATCACCCTTCAGGCCTAATTAACACCATGACAGTGCAAGTATTCATGAGGAGGGGTCCTAAAAACCCCATGTTGAAAATTTGGGCCCAAAATCCCCAAAATGCCTGAGATATGCAACAAAGTTGAAAAAACCCTATTTATTCCATTATACAGCTTACTGGCATTTCCTCAGTTCGCGGTTGGCTTTGAAGAGTGCAGACGTGTTCTCGGTCCACTGAAGATCATCGCACCGGACTCCATGCAGAGTAAGTATAGAATTGGGAAGTGTGGGAGGCAGGGTGCACAGTGGGTGGATGCGGGTTGTGGGGGCAGGGAGACTACGAGGACCATTTTATTTGTTTACAGGTTATTTTTTTATTAAGACAAGCGGGATGTTTGCCATGCTGGGGTGGGCTCCCAGCTGGCAGCTGGAAAGGCTGTTTGGGGGCTGGAGCCAATGGGATTGGGACCCCTGCTGGCTGCTAATAAGCTTTGACACGCTGGGGAGTGCACCCAGCGTGGCACCTGGAAAGCTTTGGGGGGTGTGCAGCCATGGAGCAGTGGAGGATTGGGCACCCCATCGGCTATAACAGTTTTTGCCACGCTGGGGTTGAGCTCCCAGCATGACACGTGGACAGCTTTGTGGGGGCGTGGAGCCGAGCGGGGTTGGGCACCCCGTCGGCTATACAGTGTGTGCGTGGGGGAGGAGGCGCATCAGCCGCAATATGCATGCTGGCGTGTGTGTGGGGGGGGCGAGAGCTCTGCTCACTGAAGCGGAGCTCTCCCTTTCAACTGTACGACCACTGCATTTTCAACTGCTGTCATAGACAGCTGCAGCAGTGATTGGGGAACTGGGGCACGCCTGCAAACACACTGACTGAATTGAAAGACGGGTGCCACACCTTCGAAAACTCGAATGATGGCACTATGTTTCTTGCACATGCGTGAAGCAACATAAAAATGATCGCTACGCACAGCTAGCCATTTATTATTCTGTATCTATTTCAAAACATTCAGAGGAATTTCCAAGTCCTAGCACAAGGTACATGAGGGCACAATGTGGGAGTTAGAATGCAGCATAAACAGAGGGCAGGGAGTGCCATATAAATAAACATGTTTAAAGTACACAAAAGCAAATATTTTAATTTAATAAAGCCCATGAAGCCTGATACACTATATGTGTTGTGAACTTGGATGAATCAGTGCCAGTGCCAAAGGTTTATACAGCTAAAAAAAAAAGATCTGGCAGCATTCAGTGTGTGTAGACACACACACACACACACACACACACACACACACACACACACACACACACACACACACACACACAATGTTCAGCAGAAAGCATATTTTTCCCTGAAGTAAAAATTGCCAGATTTGATCCAATATGAAGAGTAGGCAGACACAAATGTTTACTTACATTCCTTCAAGTTGTAAAAGTCTAGGACACCAGGATAGGGGAGTCACTAGTAGTCTAGGTTGACAACCACCTGTGAGGCAGGAAGTGGGAAAATGATTACTAGAGGGTAGCAGAGGAACTGTGCTGGGAAGTCAGGGGTAGGTACTTCAACTTGGGCAGCAGTTTCAGGCAAGACACCCTGGACTACTCCAGGGTGGTGGAGTTATTCAAATTAGAAAATGGCCATGGTTCTCCTTTATGAAATAATACTAGCAACTTAGAAACATAAAAGTTGATGGCAGAAAAAGACCATTGGACCATAAAGTCTGTCTATAATATTTGTCGGCAATTCAGTTATTTGTATCTTACTACTGCCTACTCTTTGGCAGCTGTTTTATGAACTCCTTTGTACCGCTGTACATTTTCCAACTGATTTGTATATATTGTTTTGTTTGTTGCTACCAGCTGTTGTAACTCTCCTCCCAGGTCATGCCTGAAAAGAAACATTTTTTGCCTAGCACACTTACCTGGTAAACAATAGCTAAATAAATAAATAGTATGCAATCCTATCCCCACGATCTTAGTGTCTATAAGAAGTTTATGCCCAGGCTATTCACCCGCATGTTCTCTGCCTTGCTGCTACCCCTCTGGGTGACAATTAAGTCCATATCTCTGTCCCAAAAGAGTAGGGTAATGTCACTGGTGTCCAGACCAAATGTGCCCCATTCAGTAGAAGTACCCCCAACAGTTTAAGATGTTTCAGTATGTCAGTTTGCATTTGTATTCCCCACCCCCACCCACCCACGAGGCTGGAGATAGGCAGAATTACCTAGCCCTACTTTCCTGGTCAAGTAAAAACAAATAAATAAATTCACTCTCAGGAATCTGTTTAGTCCTGAGTTACTTCTACTCATGCTGTGTAACACGGTTTCATGGAAAATAGACTGGGTTATTTGTTGTGCAACTCAGGGTGTAAGAAATATAATTTATCAGATTACTGGATTGTTTCATAGCTGATACTGTGATGTGTATCCACAGAAGTCATTTACCTTTCTGACTTTGGTATACATTGACTGTGCCAGCTGCAGGGTTATGGCGAATGTGAAAAACTCCGTGAGATGCAGAGAAAAGCAATCATTGGATTATTTAAGATGGGATTGATTTGTAACAGCTCTTTCAAACCTTGTTTGCTATAAGAATAAATGGTTTCAATTGATTTAAGATGCCCCATTTTCAGATGATGAGATGAATGGGCAGTAGAAATGACAGGCTTAGGGACACAGTAAGAACTGTTCAAAAAATTATGACGTATTGCTGGGTTAGGTAATGTAGTATAGTTATTTCAGTAAGGGGTGGAGGCTAGGAACAACATTCAGTTCTGTAGAAAGAAAAGGTAATCAGAAACACAGATAGGCTGATATGTGGAAAAAGTTACAAATGGTCAATTGACGGAGTCCTTAAAATATTTATTTACATTTTCTCCTGGTGAAAGGTGTGACCACTTCAAAACTGTTTTTCTGATACACGAAAAAAGAGGAGCAGCACACAGAAAGAAGTCCATATTTTGAAAGAACATATGTTAAAAGTGATAGTTTTTAATGTCATAAAATTATGTTATGTTTTAGTTTTTAAACTCTCCAGAATAAAAACATGAACGTAATAATTTATCTAGTCAAGGTGATATGAAATCTTTATGAGTTCATAATGGAATTAGGCTTTTCTAATTATTACACATAATCCAGCAGTGCGATAGTATTTGCTTCGGTTTTTCTTTAGTAAAGTGAAAGGGTGAAAGTTTACGATTCCAGGCTTTTTGGAGAGTAACAGTTTCCCGAACAAGTATAAGGTGATGGGGCTTAAATAAAAAAAAAAAGTACTGTGAATCTCCGGGCCAGCTGACCTGTCTTAATCTGTGTGTCGTGCTCCACTCTTGCATCCATGAGGTCCCATTCTCATTCACTCGTGGCCAAGGCACAGAATCAGGTGGATGGGTCAGTTGGCACTCAAGAACAGGAATTCCATAAGCTTTAGACTTAACCTAAGTGGATTTTATTTTGTGGAGGATTACATGACCACCAAAGAAAAGACACTGCAACAAGTGGAATCTCCTTGAAAACTACTTCTAAACTTTTTAACTAACTGGGCCCAATTAACAAAGCTGAAAATGTGACACAAAGCTGTGGGGCTTTGGTGCCAGGACTCCACTCATTAATGAATCAGGTTTAGGGTCCCTGGTGCACCACTGCTCAGCACAAACTGCTGTTTGCTGCAGTTTACATCGCTCTAACCAGGACTTTCTGAATTGGTACCACTGCCTCCAGTAACTGTAATTAAACAAAGTCTTATACACTTAAGTTAATTTATAAGCTAGCAATAATACCCCAGTGAGTGGGTATTATGCTATATCCACCTGCCCATGAGGTGTAATGAGGCCCAATTCTGCAAGCAGGGAGCCTTATTGCCCAGGCAGAGGGCCTTCTTGCCACTGGAAGGGTGGGTATAGCCCATACCATCCACCTTGGAGGGTATTATTATGCTTAGAAAATGGGTATCTGTTGATAACAGAATATGTAAAAAAACCAAAACAAAATAAGTTAACGAGAAAAAAATAAGGAAAAAGGCAAGTAATTTTAAAGCAGTCTCTCTACTAGTACACTTGCCAGTAGATGGCACTGTTGTCTTTTCAGAGGTCTTTTTTTTGACATTGGCTTTTGTTTCTGCAAGCACACACCCCCGCTGGTACAACCATAAGTGTTGATAACCCCCCCCCCGTCAGTACAGAATTGATGGCTGAGTAGCACTTGTTATAATGTTTCTTATCCCGTTTCTGTTTCTCGACTCACAAGTACCTACAGCACCTTGTTTTTATTTTTTATTTAATGGAATTGTTCCAGTCCTGATTGCAATCGTGATTGGGACTGGAAGAAAGTAAACAGAGGCAGAGAATGGGCAGAGTGATCGCAGTTGTTTTAAGGAGGAACATAAATATACTGAACTGAAAATGGAACTGAGCAGTCAGGGTAAGGTGCTGGTGCCAGGGAAAGCTGCTGGCTGTGTAGTGGTAAGAAGGTAGGCAGCACATGACCCTCACCCAAGTAGTATCAGTAGAGTTTTTATGGATAAAAAAAAAAGAAAATAACTGGAGACACTGGCTTGTGTGCCAATAGCCACATGGTTTTACAGAGGAAATTAACTTTTGATTTCAGTTGCAGAGGCTTGTTTGCTTGTTAAGCATGAGAAAAAAATCACTGCCATTGAGTTTTTAGGTGCCAATGGCATAGCTGTTAGCAGCTGTTGTGGTCATGCGTACTCTTCTGCACTGAGTCACGTTTAAGGTTACATACAGTGTGAGTGAGTTGGCTGAATGATGCCACAAATTATGTCAGTGATGGGGCTTTTAGATCTAGGTGTAGGCTTTCAGACCTACACAAGCCTGGATTTGATCCCCTGTAGTGCACATTTTTTCTTTCTCACTACAATTTTTGTTGTATAAAAGAAATTGTTAGCTGCCATTGCTGTAGTAGTGAAGGGTTTCAGCATAGCTAAATAGCAGGTTTTTGGATGACTGAACATAATTCTACAGTACGTTGTAGTCAATTGAATTTGTCCCAGCTGAGTCTTGTCTAGGTTTTAATAAAAATATGAGTCACCTGATTTGCAGGTTGTGACATAACCTCTCCATCTTAGGAACTACAACTTAGGCTCTCCTGCCCCGAATGGGCTCCTGTGCTGGGGGTGAGTGGCTTGGCCAGTTGTCAGCAATAGCCACTGCTGCCTGCCTCTTCTACTCCTGCCTGAAGCTACTGAATGAAAGACCCAAAGGCTGTCCTGCCCCAACGGGCTCCTGTGCTGCTGGTGAGTGGCTCGGCTAATTGCCAGCAATAGCCGCTGCTGCCCACCTCTTCTAGTCCTACCTGAAGCTACTAAATGAAAGACCCGAAGGCTCTCCTGCCTTGACGGGCTCCTGCACTGGCAGTGAGCAGCTTGGCTAATTGCCAGCAATAGTCGCTGCTGCCCACCTGAAGCTACTGAATGAAATACCCGAAGGCTCTTCTGCCCTTGTGGGCTCCTGCGCGGGCGATGAGTGACTCCGCTAATTGCCAGCAATAGCCGCTGCTACCTGCCTCTTCTACTCTCACCTGAAGCTACTGATTGAAAGACCTGAAGGTAATTTAACTTTCCACTGCTGAGCGCAGCTTTACTTTAGAAAAAAAGTGCCTCTCACCAGCCAATCCCTGGTTTGCTGGCTACATCATGGTTGCTCGCTCATTGGTACAAGGAGAAGCAGCCTCCAATAGTATTCCATCAGCTGAAGCCTGGATCCCATGCTCAGGTAGTGACTGACTCACTAACCCCAGCCTATTTTGGTCTGCTGCTGGAACTTCGTTGATTGTATTTTCTGTGGACTTACTCGATCTGTTAGCTCAAGCTGTTACCAAGATTTTCGACCCTAAGGGGAGCCCGGCTGCCTAACAGCTTCTGGCTATTAAAGTTCATTGTTATCCTGTGCATGTGTATCTGCTGCTAGTCTAGGCCTGTTGTAAATTCCTTTGACTGCTCTGTAATTATTGCAAAGTGTGTTTTCAGTGCAAACTCGCCTGATAAGAACTGTTTAATTCTTATGTCCAAAAAATCTTTGCTACAGCCTTTACTGAAACAATTTACTGCTCTGATTAGTCTCTCTCCAACCCCTCTCTCTCCCCCACCTCCTTGCTCTCTCTGTCTCACGCTCTCTCCCCATCTTGTTTTGCCTTGCTTAGCTGATTAATTCAATCAGCCTGAACTCTTTCTTACTTTTCCCTCACCTAACTCACCACCTCCCCAACCCCCTTCATTCACGCCCAAATCAACTTAAGCCTTTACTTCTCTGCCTTTGTTCCAATCCCATCTTCTCACCTCCCCCCAGTAAGCCGAGCACTTGTCCTCTGAGCCCTCCTACCGATTTGACCCTGCTGCCAGCTCCAGCCCCTACTAAATACTGTCTCTGAAACCCTCTCTGAAACACGCCCACTGTCTCTTGCACCCTTCTTAATCGGATTTCTTCTCTGATTGTCCCCCTTAGGCTTTCCTGCCCTGATGGGCTCCTGCGCTGGCAGTGAGCAGCTCGGCTAATTGGCAGCACTTGCTGCTGCTGCCCGCCTCTTCTACTCCTGCCTGAAGCTACTGAATGAAAGACCTGAAGGTAATTTAACGTTCCACTGCTGAGTGCAGCTGTACTTTTAAAAAAAGCGCCTCTCACCAGCCGATTCCTGGTTTGTTGGCTCCATCATGGCTGCTCACTCATTGGTACAAGGAGAAGCAGCCTCCAATAGTATTCCGCTAGCTGAAGCCTGGATCTCACGCTCGGGTAGTGATTGATTCACTAACCCCAGCCTATTTCGATCTGCTGCTGGAACTCTGTTGATTGGATTTTCTGTGTACTTACTCAATCTGTTAACTCAAGTTGTTACTGAGATTGTCCGCCCTCCACCCCCGACCCCCACCCCATCCCACCACTCTTTAAATCCACTTCCCCCAACTTAGACTCCACCTCAGAATGACCATCTGTAAGCTGGAAAGATCTCTTAAAGCTGTACTACACCAACTAAGCATATTCCTAGCTAGGTCATTACTGGCTCAAAATTTACATTCCCTTCTACTGTCCAACACTCTCCAGGGCAAACAAACCATGCTGCATCATGCTAACTGGCTTGCTATACTCATGCTTGCTTCTGTACTACTTACTAATGCTCTGCCCAACGACAATAACAGCACAGTACCTGGGTCAAAACCAACCTATAGGGATCGGCCCCCAAACTCCATATCAGCACCAGGTCTCCCAATGCCTGTTGTATTTCAGCCCGCAGGATCTCTGTGCCTGTCTCCCTTATGCAACTATTACCCAATCCCACCACCAGCTATAACCACAATCCCTGTTGCTTGCAGTTCTAAAACACAATTCCTCTCCCATAGCCATACACCTTGCTCCCTTAAGCAACTCAAGCTCCTAGCAATCAGGGTTGCCTGGTTACTATTGCTCCTATCAGGCAATATTCATCCTAACCCAGGCCCCAGGAATAGAGATGCTGGGCAATCTGGGAATAACTGCATGATTTTCATTGCCTCTATCAACATCTGCAGCCTTCTGCCAAAAATGGACCTGCTGCAAGCCTGGGAGCTCAGCATAACCCTGATGTCCTGTCTGTGACTGAATCATGGTTCACACCCAGGACTATGGGCAATCAAGTCCAACTCTAAGAGTACACCGCCTTCCATCTTGATAGGTTAGGCAAAAGGGGTGGTGGCTGCATAATCTATATAAAAAAATCACTTTCAATTAAAAACAGGGAAAAATGAGCAGATACTCTCTGTAAGGCTAACCATAGGTTCCCAGGGCAAGGGCCTTACACTTATTTCAGTCTACATTCCTCCAGGGAGCAAGCTGAGGGCTTTAAAGTACTACACGAACACCTTGCTGATCTTTGATTCAATAGCGAAGTCATTATTCTGGGTAATATCAACATAAATTGGTTGTCACCTGACTCTGCCACCTTTAAGGAGGCAGTCTCCTCAATCAACATCCATCAACTAGTGGACCTTCCCACTCAAACAAACTACAGAACAGGAACCAGCACCTTACTAGACTGGGTATTAACAAACCACCCTGAGCAGATCTCAGTGCTCCTGGACTCCCTAAGTGACCATTCACCCATTATCTTCAACTGGTCAAACAAGGTTCCTAAACCACCAGAGAAGGTAATAATATCCCACATGCTAAAAAAGGGCCAGCTAGGGTTCTTTATGCAGTACCTACAACAACAGAACTGGGCCCCCATCCTAACTACTAATGATGTTGATAATGCACTGGACAAGTTCATCAATTTTTAATGCTGTTTGTGACATCTTTGCCCCCATATCTAAACAAAAGCCCTGTGGATCTCATAAAACATGGGTAACCCCACACCTCCTTGCTCTGATGAGCACCAGAGTCCTCCTATTTTATAAGTACAAAAGTACTCTTACAACTAATGATATGCAAAACTACAAGGCAGCATGGAATAAATGTACCCATGCTATCTGCCAGGCTAAAGCCAATTGCTTCAGGTCTGAGTTAAACTCCTCCTGGGGTGATTGCCATAAATTCTGGGAAAACATCAACATGATTACTGGGAAACAGGATACTTCAGTACCCTCTATGCTGAGTTGTGGAAGGTCCATTACACAGGACCCAAAAACTATTGCAGACATCTTTAATAAAGCTTTTACGGACTTCAGTGCTGTTCTCCCCTGACTTCCTAAACCCTGCTAATGACAACATACAAAATCCACCACATACCCCATCAACAAATCACGCTCCCCCATTCTATCTCAGAGTAATATCTAAAGTTGAGGGAAAAAATACCTCTCTAAAGTACTGGGGAAGTCCAGGCATAGTGCTGAGGGCTTGGACTTAAAACTTCTCTCTCTTACACTGGATGAACTGCTGACACCACTAACAAGAATCATCAACCTGTCCTTCACCTCAGGTGCATTCCCAAAGCTGTGGAAAGCCACAGTTGTAACCCTTGTCAACAAAGCTTGCAGTAAGACAAATCATACTAACTACCATCCTATTTCTATTCTCCCCTCGATCTCAAAAGCCCTAGAGTGGATAGTTTATGATCAGCTAGTAGAACACCTTGATAAATATCAGTTGTAATGCCAACAGCAGCATGGCTTCTGAAAACTCCACAACACTACTACAGTGGTGCTGGAGTTCATGGGGTTCATTCGTGATGCCTTTGATCATGGGCACTTGGTGGGGGCAACCTTTATTGACCTCACCAAAGCCTTTGATACAATTAACCCTGACCGCCTCCTGGCCCAATTAGATGCAACGGGACTATCCTCTGACTCACTGTGCTGGTTCTGGAGCTACCTCACAGGATGAGTACAACGGTTAAAAATATCTAACACCCTCTCCGATTCCCATGATGTATCTACTGGTGTTCCCCAAGGATCCATTCTGGGCCCCCTACTATTTAACCTTTTACTAAATAACCTTCCCCTAGCCTGTCAGCACAAAATTCTTCTCTATGCAGATGATGCGGTTATTTACTGTAGCCACCCCGACCCTGCCACCCTTGAACAACGGCTTCAACAGGACTTTAACAATGTGGAGGACTGGTTTGGTAATGCTAAGCTGCTTGTAAACCATAAAAAAACCTAACACCATGCTTTTTGCTCCTGCCCATAACCACCACAAGACATCCATGATTAATATTCTAAACAAACAAAATGAAGCCATTGAAATGGTCCACAACTTCAAATACCTGGGCCTCACCTTAGATAGCTCCCTCTCCTTCTCTTCCCACATAGACCACATCACCATATCAGCTAACCAGAAGCTTGGTCTACTATATAAACATTGTAACTGCCACACTGAAAATGAAAATGCCCTCCAGCTCACCATCACCGGCTCCGTTTGTGATTATGGTCTTGCCATTTACTGTGTGGCACCTGACAACACCCTCAATTGGGTCACCATTACACTGAATAAAGCCTGCAGACTAGCTCTAGGAGCACTGCTCCTAACCCATACCTGTAATCTCTATTTGTAAATGGGATGGCTAAATCTGGGTGAGAGGATCTGATACCATGTCTGTCTTCTAGCCAAAAAAGCAGCCCTGGGCCTGCTGCCTCCTGGAACCTGTTCCCTGCTACATCAGGCTGAACCTACAAGACCTACCAGGGCATCTAACAATCTCTCCTTCAAGGTTCCCTTCTGGTGCACCCCTCGAGGACAGACATCTTTTGAATACTGAGCTCCACTCTGGCTCATCTTGCTCCCACCTGATCTACTCTCTATCAATAAAATTAACCGATTCAAATCTGCACTCAGATCTCACCTGTCTAGCCAAGTGAAATGCTCCTGCTTCCCATGACATCCTCTCCTTATAACTGATATTGTCAACCCCCTAACTCAAGCATTTCTCTACTGCCCATTCAGCAACTTAATTACCCACTTTCCATCCCCCTACTCCCCTTGCCCTCATCTGCCCCTCTCCATTCTGTTCACTGTGTCTACAACTCACCCTACTACCTATTCCCAACCCAACATCTCATCCCCCTTATTCTCTACCACCCCTCCTGACAAGGTGACCCGAGCCTGAGGTTACCTCAATCTCTCACCGTCATTTCTCCCCCTATCCTTCCTCTTTCCCTATCCTGGTGTACCCTGTGTTTCTTGCTCTTTACTTTCCTCAATAAGTCCAAGTTAATGCTGGTTTAAGTTCAAGATCTACAACATTACCAATTCTATGTAATCTTTCCATACTGTTTTTGCCTTGTTGTATCAGTTTTTTGTGATTATGTTTTTTTCATTCCTGATGTGAAACCTTTGTAAATGAGCTTGTAGCTCAAAGGTTGTACTCTGAGACTACAATAAATAAATAAATAAATAAACTTGCTTACCTGTACCTCAATGGCACAGTGAATGTGAGTTTGTTTATCAGGCAAAAGATCAGTGGTTTAAATCCTGGCAGGAACTTGGACCTTTTTTTTTTTTTTTTTTGTAGGATGGAAACTCACTTCAGTGGCGATTCATGGTGGTGTGGATTTGGAACAGTAACTTACATGAGAAGTGAATTTAGCTAAGAACAACAATTTGTGAATGAAAATCATTGACTGGGATTGGATCCCCAGTTGTCTGTTATGTAGATTGTGATATAACCTCTACACCATAGAAATACAACTCCTTTACCTGCGGCTTAGTGACACACTGAATGTGTGTTCACTTAGTAGTGAAAAGATTAGTGGTTTAAATTCAGGAAGACATAATTTGAATCCTGTAAGGGACTTAAACATTCTTTTTTAACTTTTTTTTGTAAAATGGAAGCTCACATGAGTAGCAATTCATGGTGATGTGGAGTGGAATAGTAAATTATATGAGAAGTAAATTTATAGTAGCTAAGAAAACAATCTGTCAAGGTAAATTGCCTGCTAAGATTAGATTCATAGTCACCTGTTTTGCAGGTGTGACATAACCTGTACATCATACGAATTGCAACTCACTAACCTGCAGTTCAGTGGCAGACTAAATGTGTGTTTGCTTAGCAGGCAAAGTATCAATGGCTCACATCTAAGCAGGGATGTAAGCTTTTTTTAATTTTTTTTGTAAAATGGAAACTCACTTAAGTGGCAATTCATGCTGGTGTTGAGTTGGAATAGTAAATAATGTAAGTATATTCTGCTAAGAACAACAGTTTATGAAGGTAAATTGCCTGCTGGAATTAGATCCCCTCTCACCAGTTTTGCAGGCTGTGACATAACCTTTACATTATAGGAACTACAACTCCCTTACCAATAACTCAATGGCATATTGACTGTGTGTTTGCTTAGTAGGCAAGGGATGAGTGGCCCAAATTCTGGCAGGAACATAAACATTTTTTTTCTAAGATGGAAACTCACTTGAGTGGTGATTCATGGTGGTGTGGAGTTGGAATAGTAAATTTAACTAAGAATGATTTGTGAAGGTAAATTGTCTGCTGGGGTTAAATTTGCAGTCACCTGTCTTGCAGATTGTGACATAACCTTTGCACTATAGAAAATGCAGCTCACTTACTCACAGCTCAGTGACACACTGAATGTGTGTTATTTAACAAGCAAATAATCAGTGGCTTCAATTCAGGTAGATATAGTCTGAATCACGGCAGAGACTTCAACACTTTCTTTTTACTTTTTTTGTAAGACAGAAACTCAGTTGAGTAGCAATTCATGGTGGTGTTAAGTGGACTAGTAAATTATACGACAAGTAAATTTAGCTAAGAACAACAATCTGTGAGGGTAACTTCCCTGCTGGGATTAGATACCCAGTCACTTGTATTGCAGGTGTGTCATGACCTTTATATCATAGAAACTGCAATTCACTTACCTGCAGTTCAATGGCATACTAAATGTGTGTCAGTTTAGCAGGTGAAGGATCAGTGGCTCAAATCTGAGCAGGGACTTATGCATAGTTTTCATTTTTATAGATGGAAACGCACTTGAGTAGTGTTTTATATGGTGGTGTGGAGTGGAATAATAAATTATATGAGAAGTAAATTAAGCTAATAATACCAATTTGTGAAGGTAAATTGTCTGCTGGAATGAGATTTCCAGTCACCTGTTTTGCAGGTTGCGGCATAACCTCTACACCATAGGAAATGCAACTCACTTTCCTAAAGCTCAATGGCACACTGAATGTATATTTGCTTAACAGGCAAATACTGTAATCTGATGCTTAAATTCAGGTAGACATAGTTTGAATCCTGGCAATGGCAAACACTTTTTCAACTTTTTTTGTAAGATGAAAACTCAGGTGAGGAGTAATTCATGGTGGTGTGGAGTTGGAATAGTAAATTATATGAAAACTAAGTTCAGCTAAAAAACAACAATTTATGAAGGTTAATTGCCTTCTGGGATTAGTTCTCCAGTCACCTGTTTTGCAGGATGTTATGTAGCCTCTACATCATAGGAACTGCATCTCACTTGTAGCTCAGTGGCACACTGAATGGGTATCCTGCTTAGCAAGCAAAAACAAAATCAGTGGTTCAAATACATGTAGACACAGTTCAGATCTGAGCAGGGGCTTAAATATTTTTTTTTCAAATTGTTTCTGTAAAATAAAAATTAACTTGAGTCATTATTCATGCTGATGTGGAGCTGGAATAGTAAATTATACGATAAGTATATTTAGCAAAGAACAACAATTTGTGAAGACAAAGCACCTGCTGGGATTAGATCCCCGGTTGTCTGTTTTGTAGGGTTGTGACATAACTTCTACACCATAGGACCTGCAACCTGCTTATCTTCAGCTCAGCAGCACTCTGTGCTTATTTGCTTTTCTGGCAAAGAATCAACAGTTCAAATCCTGGCAGGGACTTAAACATTTGTTCAGTTGTTTTTTCTAAAATGGAAACTCACTTAAATGGAGATTCATGGCGGCATGGAGTTGGAATAGTGAAATATATTTAGCTAAGAACAACAATTTGTGAAATATATCACCTACTGGGATTACATCCCCAGCTGCCTGTTTTACAGGTTGTGACATACCTGTAGACCACAGAACTGCAACTCAATTACTTGAAGCTCAGTGGCACACTGAATGTGAATTTCCTTTGCAGGCAAAGGGTCAGTGATTCACATCCTGGCAGGGACTTTAACATTCATTTTCAAAAATTTTTGTGAGATAGAAACTCACTTTAGCAGTGATTCATGGTGGTGTAGAATGAAATCAAAAAAATATATGAGAAGTAACTAACTATGAACAATAGTTTGTGAAGATAAATCACCTGCAGGGATTATTTATTTGTTTATTTGTTTGTTTGTTTGTTTACCAGGTAGGTGCACTGATCCCAGGGACTGTTTTCAGGCACAACCGAGCTATAAAGATGGCACAGGATTAGGTCCCCATTCATCTGTTTTGCAGGTTGTGACTTAACATCTTCACCACAAGCACTGCACTTCTCTTACCTGCAGCTCAGTGGAACACTGAATGTGCATTAGCAAAGCAGGCAACAGATCAGTGATTTGAATCCAGGTAGGGTATTTTAATAAATAATTATTTCACACTTTACAGACCCTATTTGGCACCTTCAGTACCATTGGTAGTTTGATTTTAAATTGGAGTGGGCACAGTGATTCCTGTTATGGTGGGACAGGTTGGCACATAAATGTACCCATAAGGAAGAGGCTCAGCCATTCAGAGGCCAGGAAATTTTCAACCCATTTTCTAATTTCTGTTTTCTAATCTGATTTCATACACAGCCTTTTCTCAAACTGATGAACGAAAAAAAACAAACCAAAAAAAAAGGTCTAGTAAATGTCTCTGCTGTCATTTTCTCTGTTTCTGTGTTTCAAAAGATGCCAGTTATTGGCTGTAGCCTACTCTTGTGTTCATTTTTTCTCACTGATTCTGTGATAAATTGGGTAAACCCCAGATCATCACATGCAATTTTCAAATCCTCTGATTTATTAAATCAGTTCCTTTTAGGTATTCCAGAGATATTCTGAGCAGTATTTTCGTGTCATAAAATAAGCATAATTTCAAGATCTTTAAGAAAATCTCCTCCATTAGACCACACCATTGGAACTATAAACCATCAGCATTAGGACCACATGGGAACTTCTGTTAACCAGGGGCTGCCCACAATGATGTGCCACATCTATGTGTATATAAACATGGGCAGCCCCATTACTCCTCATTTCTTTACTCGCCATTGATCATCCTTGTCAGACCTGTTGAAGGAAACGCCAACCTAACTATTGCCGTTAATTTTTTTACTTCACTTAGTGTTTTATTTCATTATCTCTGCATGCCTCTGAAGTTGAAAGAGCCTTTATTTTGGTACTATAAGTGCAGAGATAAAATTTACAGGGAAGACATATATGCGGCTTGCGTGTGCTGTTTGAGCCTATCTCACAATGTGAGGACTTGTGAGATTTACCAGAGATAAAACCAGGCTACAAGATGACTGCAAGAAAGCTCTAGAAAACTTCATTCTTGTCAAAGCATTGACAGCTATGGAGGACAGGACTTAAAGTCTATGTCTCCCTCACTATTGGCCAAAAAGCAGCCGCTGAAGTCTAAAGACTGAAACACAGAGCAGTCATTGTTGTAGGCCTCCTCTTTGTTCAACCACAAGCATAGACACAGAGATACAGTAAGGACAAGTCTGCTTCACCAGCGAAGTTCCAGTCGCCACTGAAAAAAGGTATGTCTTTGTCAATGCCCAACCTGGTGGCATAAACTACAGCCCCCTGACAGTTAAAGAGACACCAAAGTCTGGGCTTGGCTTAGGTGCTGCCATACCTACTATGGAAGGTAGGATGCCATCATCATTGTGCCAAGACCCATTGATATAGATAGTCCCAGCCCCTTTACAAGGCACTGGTGACTGTCTGGCTGTGCTGGCATCAATTTCAGAAATGAAATGATGCATTCTGCCTGGCTTACCAATGCAGACATTTATTCTGCCACCAGGAACTCCTGGTACTTGACCCTCATTGATGAGTTACACTAGCATGCAGTGGATTCCTTCCTCTGAGCACCGCTGGCATCACTAGTTCATTCTGCTGCTCCTGTCATCAATCGTGCTGATGATGACAAAGTGGAGTATAATCCTCACCTCATGAATTTAGTGGAGGAATATGACAGAGAACAATTTCTAGCACCTTGCTCCAATTCTACCCTCTCATCCTGTAGTAGGGACTCAGGGGTTTATACCTCAAGAACACCTCATTTTTTTTCCCACACAATTTTTATTTAGTTTTCATGAAAAATACATACATTGAGTCCAATCAATTAGACAGAATAACAATAAATTTACATCAGTACATGCTTAAGTTAATAAGTTAACATACAACTATCTCTAGAAGTGTCACATAAAACAGATACTGTATACTTCCTAAAACTTTAGAATAAGTCCTTTAGCTCCTGTAGAGCCATTCAAAGAAGGATGTCCATTCTGTTTTGTATTTATGTAATGTCTTATTATTCAGATGACTGATACGTTCATTAATGGCTGTCTTTGCTAATGAATTAATCCATTCCTGTAGGCCTGGAGGGTGTGTATCCTTCCAATGTAGTAGTATGAGTCTTTTAAAACATAAAAATGCTACTAGGAGCCATCTCTTTTCAGGACCTGACAGATAATATAGATTTTATGTATTTCCTAAAATAAATATCCCAGGATCAAAGGGGAAATTGATCTTTAGAATAGCCTTACAGGTTTCCCAAATCACTGCCCATCCTGAATTTAATGTAGGGCATTCCCATAGCATGTGCAGTAATTTGGCTTCCCCTATACCGCATCTCCAGCAACAACTGTCCGAGGAGAGGCCCCATGAATATAGTTTATCAGGTGAATAGTACCAATTATGTAATATTTTAAACTGAACCAATCTGCCCTGAAGGTCCTTACTGGAATGATATGCATTTTTCCATATCAACTTCCAAGATGCTTCTTGAATGGGGTAGTCCAGGCATTTCTCCCATCTTTCTCTGGATTTATTTGTTAAGTCATACCCGGACTTATTTAATAATTGATGTAATTTCCCACCTCCCCCTTTAGTGTTTGACAATGAGATTATTTTATCAAATTCTATCAAGGTGGAAGGGACTAAGCTGCCCTCTATCTGAGTCTGCAATGCATTTCTTAACTGTAGATAACAATAGAAGTGTGTACAAGGTAAACCATACTTGTCCCTTTGTTCTGAGAATGACCTTAAGATCCCTGTATCTGGATCTATAATATCTCCAAGTAGGAGAATCCCTTTGTTTTCCCATTCTGGGCTAGTTAACCATTTCCCTTCCCATTTGAGATGTGGATTGTTCCATATTGGGAAGTACAGATATGGTAAAGAACTCACACCTGTTAATTTCGCTACCAGGGAGAGGGATTTGGCAGAATTCCTTAAAAAAGGGTGGGTATTAATGCATTTTGGATAGATGCCTACAATTAGATGATGTAACTGATGGGGAAAAATGCTATCTCGTTCATATTTAGCCCATATGGGTAATTTATTTTCTGGGATTAACCATTGGCATGTTTGTTTAAATAGAAAAGCTAGGTGGTAATTTCTGAAATCGTGCAGTCCCATACCTCCTTGTTGCCAATGTTTCTTGATCTTATCAAGACTAAGTCTTGCTTTTTTCCCTTCCCAAAGAAAGGAATGTATTAATCTGTCAATTTTTTAAAACCACCTAGATGTAATATGAATAGGCACCATATTCAGTAGATATAATAGTTTTGGTGCCAACATCATTTTTATTGCATTAACTTTCCCCCATAAAGATAAATTAAGTTTGATCCATTTATCCAGAGATAGTTTTATTTCCTCCATCAGAGGTTTAATATTGAGTCCTAGTATATCATTCAGATTATTAGAGATATAAATTCCTAAATAAGAAAACCCACTCTCCTTCCATTTTAAATTATAGCATAAGCATACCTCTTTGAGCATATTCTTATTCCCCCTGTAGGGGGAGCATTTCAGATTTGGACCAATTTATAGACAAACCTGAAATACATCTAAATTCCTCTAATAGCAACATAGTGGAGTTAACAGATTTGTGGGGCAAAGAGAGAGATAGAAGAAGGTCATCAGTGTATGCAATAACTTTATGTTCCATTTTATGGAACTTAATCCCTGTAATGTCCTTACTTAATCTAATTGCCCTAAGAAGGGGTTCCAAGGCTAGAATAAACAATAAGGGGAGATAATGGACAACCCTGTCTAGTCCTTCTTTCCAAAGTAAACTTTTCAGATATAACCTTATTTGTACAAATATGTGCTGTAGGATTCTTATATAATGTTTTTATTCTTGAAATAAATATGTCGCCTATTCCAAACCCATCAAGTACCTCAGATAGATATCCCCATTCAATAGAGTCAAATGCTTTGTGTGCATCTAAAGATAATAGAACAGAAGAATCTTGTTTGCTAGACGCCATCCATATTGTGGAAAGAATTCTTCTTATATTTTCAAATCCTGCTCTCCCCTTAATGAAACCCACCTGGTCTCTGTGAATGAGGGTCCCAATAATCTGTTGCAATCTATTAGCTTGAATCTTAGCCCATAACTCATAATCAGTATTTAACAAGGAGATTGGTCGGTAACTAGCCGGATCTAAAGGGTCTTTGTCTTTTTTTAACAGGACAGTAATGACCGCTTCTGCCATTGTGAGGGGAAGCCCCTTATTTGTTTCAGATTCTAAATACACCTTTTGTAAAATAGGAGTAATCACATCTTTTAGAATAACATATATTTCAGTAGGCAACCCATCAGAACCTGGAGCTTTGGCCTTGGGTAGTCCCCCAATTGTCTCTTTTACCTCTTGGGTAGCAATCTCTTTATCTAACAACTGTTGTTGTGCCTCTGAAATCTTAGGAAGTTTGGTTTTATCCAAAAATTGGTTTGTTAGTTCCTTATTATTTTCTGTCTTACTCCTATATAAATCTCTATAAAAGTCTGTAAATATCTTGTTTATACCAATAGTTTTACTATGTATCTTCCCAGATGCATCCTTAATATTAGGTGTATTATTCCTATTCTGAATTTGTTTTAGCCTGTATGCCAATAATTTGCCCGCTTTTTCTCTGGATTCCCAATATTTCTGTTGTGTTCTGTATAAAGCAGCTTCGGCCTTCCCAGTATGTAATTTGTTTATTTCATATCTAAGTAGAGTGATTTTCCTAAACAAATCCTTGTTTCCTCTAGAGCATGACTTATGAGACCTTTCCAAATCCAAAAGTTCCTTTTCTTTTTGAGCTAATGTTTTTTCCATCTCTTTTTTTTTAAAAGAGGTATAACTTAAAATTCTGCCCCTAATGTAGGCCTTGAATGCTTCCCACAGAGTAGCTTTCGAGGTTTCCCCATTATTGTTAATCAAAAAGAATTGTTCTGTCTCCTTAATAATCCAGGGTCCAAAGTTGTCATCATTCAATAATGAACAATTACATTTCCAATGTAAAGGTTTCGTATCCTCAGTATTTAGACTTAAAAGTACAGAAATGGGAGCATGGTCAGATATAATAATTTGGCCTATGTCAGCAATAAGCGTATTATGTAGTAGTCCTCCTGATAAAAGGAACGTGTCAATTCTGCTATATGTACCATGTCTATGTGAAAAAAAAGAATAGTCTTTTTGAGTGGGAAACATCATTCTCCATGCATCCGAAAGACCCAAGTCCTTCATTCTGTCCCTGATAACTTTAATGCTTTTGTCCCTTAGTTTAGTATTATTGGGGTTGCTTCTATCCATCCATTGATCTAGTACAGTATTGAAGTCCCCCCCATTATAATATTTCTACTCGAGATGCAGCTGACCACATTAAAAAACTCAGAAAAAAAAGAGGTGGAATCTCCGTTAGGAGCATAAATATTGCAGATGACCAATTCAACCTCATCCAATCTCCCTTCAAGGATTTGCCATCTACCTGCTGGATCTATTTTATGTGAGATCATTGAAAAGTTTAGAGATTTTTTAATTAGCACAGCCAGTCCCTTCTGCTTTTTGCTAACTGAATTATGATACACCTCTCCTACCCACATTCTCTTTAGCTTTTCAGCCTCCTCACTTAACAGATGTGTCTCTTGCAATAAAGCTATATCAGCCTTCATCCTTTGTAGCTGAGTTAAGACCTTTTTCCTCTTAATTGGCGTACCTAAGCCTTTCACATTCCAAGAAACACATTTGCAGTTTGCACTAGGGACTCCCATGGTGATTAGTTAATAACCCTATTTCTTCAATTATCATTCTAAAATTCAACCATATAGTAACCTCTCACAACCCTCCCTTGACCATTTTATCACTACCCTCATTTAAATTAAGTGACCTCTGTCCCATTAAATAACAATTAAACCTTAAACACATTGAAACTGCTACAGTACTAACAATATACTGGGACAGTGGATCTATAGGTGGTATTAACTTAACATTCATAAATATACTTAAACTGTAGTACATAGAAACAAAAACTATTAGACTAATGGGGATACTAATAACATACATCTCATATAATAGATACATCCCCAACTTACCAAAACGAAGTTCAACATAACCCTTGATCCACATGACCTGGAGACCCCAAAGGTGCTGGTTCAAGGATCGATCATGCTGTATGGACAAATTCTAACAAAGACTAGTGAACTCAGCTATGAGGGATTTGACCCCTGACAACTCCATATGAAACAGACATGACCATATGAACATACAAAGTAGAGATCCAAAATAAGAAATAGCCATTAGAAGAACTAGACGAACTGAAGAAGGAGATAAAGAAAAAAAAGGGGGGGAAGGAGGGGGGATAATTGAAGAAAGAAAAATAAAGTAAGAAGTATTTAAAATAATAAACCAGCATAGAAATTGCTCTGTGCTTAGTCCAGTACTGGTAGCATAAGTCTAGTATCGATATGTTTCAGGATTACAGGAGTATCATGAGCATCAACCAGCATATCCCCTGACTACAAGGCATCATCAAACCATATAAACATCCCCCAGGACCCCATGCATTTAGAATAGAGTTCTGCTGCATTTAAGTAATGCCCAATCTATTTCATGAGTTGCCCTCCTGGCTTAATTCCATATGTCACCATGAGGTCTGAACAATTTGGCACAAGTAAAGCACCTTTCTACCTATATTAGGAGAGAAGGAGGAAAGTGGAGAGTGAGAAATAACAGGGGGTGAGATAACATATGTATCAGATGTACATAATGGGTAACAACAGGGTATATTCAAAATCCCTAATAGTTAGATCATATGTCTAACGATTATGTAGCCCACCTATCCTATCTTAACAGTATAATGGATATGTATTTAGTCTCTCATAGGATCAGTGGTCATGTTCAACTGCACGTAACATGTAACAGCTCCCCTTAGCATAGACAGTTTTGTTCGAGGTTAAGAGTTATAAATAATATTCCTCCTCCCTCTTTTGTGTCATAAAATTATCTAAATCCTAGTTCCATATAAAACACTGTTTCATTACAAGTACATGCTTCCTTAAAACATTTAGATAAATAACCTTGTGAATTTCATGTCAACCTATCATAAAACCGGAACTAATGAAGATTTTCCCATGGCAGTTAAGGCTTGAATGTTTGACAAAATAACTTACCCAAACTCCGATACTTAGGGATTGACTGGGGAGGCAGAAGACAGATGTTAAAAAACTTGGACAACTTTTTTAACCTCCCCCGTTACTATGGTGACATTTACTTCAGAAAAGACCAAGAAGGGGTAATAATCTTATAAAGGGTCAATCTGAGAAAAGTCACATCCATCGGGACCATCAGCCAGAGAGTGAAAGGAAGCAGGAGTTTCTGGGATGCTGGCCACGTCAGTTAATAAGGGAGGATCTGGTTGGCTCTGAAAATGATTAGCTTTGTTTGGTTGTTCTTCATTATTTTCTCCAGAGGATGTCTCCATGTTGTTTAAGCCAGCAAATTTGTTTGACAGCAAAAGTCCCATGGATTTTTTCTCTACAGCCCCCTTAGGTGAGAAAGTTGTGGATTTCTGCCTGCCACACGTAAGTCCTTTACATTTCCTATTAATCATTTTCCACTCCTGCCTCTGTGTTAACTCCAGAAGATTTGCTCTGGACCTGGGACTTTCCAAGGGAATAGAATTTTGTGTTGCTCTACGATCCAGGGGTGCCTCGTGGGTGTTTTCTTGTGGTGATCGAAATCTAGAATCCTGAGGTGATTCAAAACTGTTATGGCTGTTATACTTAAGCCTGATTTTGTTTTCAATAAAAGTCCAAGCCTCTGAGGGAGTTTTAAATTAATGTGAAACCCCGTTAAGGGTTATAATTAGTACAGCCGGGTAATTCATTCTGTATGGGATATTATGTTGTCTCAATATCCCTCTAATCTCCGTATAAGCCTTTCTTTTATTCACCACATCAGCTGAGTAATCCTGAAAGATAGAGACCTTGTGTCCCTCCCATTGTCTGAACTTTTTCTCTCTTGACAGTCTTAGAATTTCTTCTTTAATGGAGAAATGGAGAAAATATGCTACTATGGGTCTAGGGGGAGAGCCTGGTTTGGGTTTGGAAGTTAGGGATCTGTGTGCTCTCTCTATCTCAAGTGGCCATCTCCATTTATGTGCTAGCAGGTTTGGAAGTAATTCTTGTAAAAAGCTAATGATGTTGGTTCCTTCAGCCCCTTCTGGTATACCCACAATACGTAGGTTGTTTCTTCGACCTCTATTTTCGAGATCATCAATTTTTTGCCAAATTAACTGGACCTGTTTCTGTATAAATAAAGAGTTCTCTTCTAAATGAAAAGCTGAATCTTCTAAGATCGCTACTCTATTCTCCGCTTCCTCAATTCTATTAATAGTCATTTCTAAATCTTTTTTAATGGAATCTACTACTTGTTTCAATCCAGCAATATCCTGCCTCAATTCCGACTGACCCACTGAAATGTTTTGAAGTAGCGAACAAATAGCAGAAATGTCCATACTCTGCAGGCATCCATTAGTTAGAGGCCCCCCTTGCATTGTAGTAACTGTCCCCAGTGACATAACAATCCTTCGTGGGTTTTTAAAACAAAAGTGTGTAAACGCTTACAGTTTCCTCCGATTACGCTCTGTTTGGAACCAGATGATCTCTACACAAACAGGATTAATCTAGATATAGAATTACTTTGTTGTCAGAAGTTTTAAACTATTTTTAAAAGGATTTTAAAGCTGCGATTCACTCCATGTTGTCACTACGCGTCCATTCACTCAGGCGCCCATCGTGCGACCAAGATCACCTCCTGAGAATCCATCCTTCTAAGCCATGATACAGCAAATGCATTCTGCCATGGCCATTGCTGTGGAAAAGGAAGATTCTTCAAATAGAACTCTTATGGAATTTTTGGAGGTTCCCTGCTCCCCCTCCATTTTAATTCCACATATATATATCCTGCATTAGAGGATGCTACCTTTTATCCATGGTACAAACCTAACTGCCTGCAGTCCCTAGAAAGGCTAATAAGCAGTATCCTGCACCATCTGCTAAGCCTTATTATGTTAACCAACCAGAAACTGACTTGATGGTTATCATGGCTGCTCATGATAGGTCTAGGGCCCCTAGACTCATGAGTACTTTGCCTCCTGAAAAAGAATCCAGAAGGCTGGATGTGATAGGCAAACATACTTATGCCTCTGCATCATTGGGCCTTAGGATTGTGAACTACCAGGCCCACATGATAAAATATCAGAACTGCCTGTAGAAAGTTGTTCATACTGTGGATCAGGCTTTGACTGATGGCTCTGCCAAGAATGATCTATTTAAAACATTGTCTACCAGTGCTACATGCAACTTATGATGTCTCTAAAAAGACAAAGAACCTCATCACAAAAGCACTGAGGCAAGGGTTACTCATAAAGGGCATTGGCAACAAAGTTATGTTTCTAAGAAATACAAAATCATACATGCCCCTGCATTGCAAAGCATCATGGAATATATGTGCAAATCACCATGGCAATTTAGTCTGATTCTGTTTTAATAAAACAAATGAATATAAGCACTCCTTTGCTGTGGTTACAAAAACAGCTTTACTATAATATTAAAAGATATGCCACCATAATAGTTACAGCTGGCTGCAAAGGAACTCCAACCAGTTTTGTATACAATATGTCCTCAGGGGGGAAGTTTAACAATTAAGTTATGGTCAGTGTAAATAATAGCCAAGTATCTGTGATAGAGTAATATAAGTATGATGGTGAAAATATACAAGTTGCTGACACCATAGTTAGGCACTATGCACTTTTATGGATATGCATGTACCACTGAAATTACTGCACTGTCACTTTAAGGTTTAGTCTGTATAAATTACCCTTTGATTTGTATTTTGGAACTCCCCCCTGAGGATGTACTGCATACAAAACTGGTTGGGGTTCCTTTGTAGCCAGCCATTACCATTATGGTGGCATGCCTTTTAACTCATTGTCTCCTAGCAGATGCCTGTAGCCATCAATAAAATACACTGGTGTGTCCTGAGGACACCTGCAGAAGTTGGCTACTGACTCCCAGTGTGCCCTTGCAATGTCTGAAGAAGTCACTTATATATTTCATATATAGGGTAACAGAATATAATATATATTTGACTGCATAGCACCGTTGGAAAGGTAATTTTATGCTGAACAACTTTGCCACTGATATTTTATGTATATCATGTATGCTTTAGGACTTATTTGTATTTGTTTATGGTATGGTGTGTATGGCTTATGTTGCCTGCTTTAGTGAAAAAAATATATTTTTTTGCTGTTTCAACCAGCATAGAAAAAAAATCAGAATTACATATTATTATTTGCATACCACCATTGGAAAGGTAATTTTGTGCTGAACAACTTTGCCACTTATACTTTGTGTATATCATGTATACTTTAGGAGTTATTCGCATTTGTTTATGGTATGGTGTGTATCACTTATGTTGCCTGTTTTGGTGAAAAAAATATTTATTTTGTTGTTTCAACCAGCATAGAAAAAAAACAAAATTACATATTATTATTTGCATACCACCATTTGAAAGGTAATTTTGTGCTGAATAACTTTGCCACTCATACTTTGTGTCTAGCACTTACGGTTCTTGAGTTATTAGGATTTGTTTGTGGCATGCTGACTATAGCTTGATTTTGCTTAGAAAGGCCCAGGATTTACTGTTAACAGTATACAGGAGACAAGTGGTGCAACATCAGAGAGCTCCTGTGGAGGCAATGAGTTAATATTATAATAAAGCTGTTTTTGTAACCACAGCAGAGGAGTGTGGAAGTTTGTTTGTTTTATGGTGGTATTGGTATGCCCGGCACCCTCCTAGCACAAGTGAAGCTGTTTTTGCTTTGTTGTGATTCTGCTTTAAGCAGGAATGCATGGTGCCAAAGGCCCTTTTATACAATCTGTAAAGGGTGAAAACAGAAGACACAGACACGCGTTTCATCCTACACAGGACTCATCAGTGTACCTTGTCTGTATCTCACCCCAGGGGAAAACAAGCCATCTGTAATGTGGTCTTATGAGTATGGGTCATGGAAGGCCCAAAATAAAAAAAAGCAACTTAAAAAAGACAAAGAACCTTAGCACAAAAGCATGGAGAAAAGGGTTGCCAATAAAGGGAAAACAACACAAAGTCTGTACTCATTCAGGATAAATGAGGGCACAAAAGTTGCCAAATGACTCATGGCTTATTTGGAAAAGTCCAGCAATGGAGCACTGCTCACAGCTCTAGGACTTTGGGACTATAACATGTCCCTTCATAAGGGGGCATGGCTGATCCCATTCATTCATGCATTCAGTTTAAGCATTGGATTTAAATCAAGAAGTACATTATTTGAAGAAGCATGTCAGAACAAACACCATTTTCAAAATACCCAATTTGAAAATATATATTCAAATAAAAGACGACCAAGTGCAAAACAAAAGTGGTGGTAACAAAAAAGGGGAGTGAATAATAAAAGTAAAACAGAAATGATAACAGTAAAGTGTGAAGCAAAAGAAGTGGGGACACTATAATAAAGCACGAGTGAGTCCCCAAGTGGTACAAGCGTACCAGAGAAATGTGGCAGAAGGTATGCAAATTAATAGAGCCATAAATTGGGCAGATAGTGTTAGAAGGGATGTTATAGAGATGATTTTTGAGCTAATCCCAAAGAATGGAAAGAAAAGGAGTTACCGCAAAAGTAGCAAATAAACACTCAAACAGTTAAACTTGAGAATAAGAGAATATATCAAATATAGATTACATATAGAACATAAAATAAAAGTAAAGGGGGGAGAAACGAATACAAGGAAGGGGAGAAGAGGAGTTCAAAACAAAAGAGGTGAAAAATGGATGAGGTGAGGAGAGTGGGATACAAAGAACCAGGACACCAGCTGGAGACACAGTGCCATGCTGGACTCAAGGCTTGAATTCAAAACCTTTAAAACACAAGTAGCAATTAAAAAAAAGAACTGTCAATAACAAAAACACAAAATGTCAAATAACTGCGATGTGACCAATTATAGCAATGGTATAATGTCTGTGCAATCTTTCAGACCAGATGGGTGCATGGCATCCAATGTGTAAATCCACCTTGCTACTCTTTGCAACAAGGTACGTATTCTGTCACCCCCTCTTGGACTTCTTGGAACATGTTCCAGTCCAAACCTTCTACCCTCCCAGCAGTTCATCTGTTGTCACTACCTACTAGCAATTGGTTATGAGAGAAGTAAATGATTTATTGAAATCCGGGTGGTGTAATCATGCTTCAGCTATGTCACACCAAGAAAAAATAGCATGAAATGAACTGTCAAACACGCATGAAATAGAAATCAAGCTGGCAGACAAGAAGGCCTGGTGGTTGTACAAGATAAAACATGCTATGAAGCAGAAATTATGAGACAGCTGCAAGATACCAACAATTACTGCAGACTACACATGGATCCAATGGCAAAATTCAAAAGGAGCACCCATAATTTCTTGCTTCAGGCACATGATAGAGTTGAGATCACAAAGCTAAAACCACATTAGGGCAGGATCATTTTCCCCTTGGGTGAGATACAGACAAGGCACACTGATGAGTCCTGTGTAGGACAAAACATGTGTCTGTGTCTTCTGTTCTCACCCTTTGCAGATTCTACAAGAGACCATTTGTCACCATATATTCCCGCTTAAAGCAGAGCAAGCCTACATACAGTATCTCTCTCTCTGTCTTTCTCGTGTAGATAGATAGATAGATAGATATTCTTTGCACAAAAACTGTGTTAATGCAACAGTTAAGGTTCAGATTAAACCAATAAAAGTAAATGTCATGTTAGGGTTTCATACCCTAACATCCCCGCCCTATCCCTGAAACAAATGAGGGATGGAGTCTTCCTTGGGGTTGTCAACCTTAATGCTCATTCCATTGCAATAGCAAACATGCTGAGATGTGATGGAAATCAGTGCATAGAATTCGGTGAGTGCTATGGCTGACAACCCCAAGGAATACTCCACCCCTCATCTGCTTCAGGGGTGGGGAAGGGGTGTTAGGGGTTGAAGTCCTAACATCACATTTCCCTACTTTTGTTGGTTTAATCTGAACCCTAACTGTAGCATTAACACAATTTTTTGCAAAAAATTTCCTTACTTTTTGAGATAGTATAATCATAGCCTTGTGGGAGCACAGGGCCCTCAGGGCCCTGCTCTTCCATCCCTCCATAAATGCATACATGTATGCAGCTTTGGAAGTGCAGGGCCCTCTGGATCCTGCATTTGTACTTGTGCCAAAACAGCAATTTCTTTCCTTCGTTGTATGACTTGTTAAATTTCCAGTGTTATCCTATAGAAAATTGCATTTTTTTATGTTTTATGCATTTTTTATATTGTTCCTAAATGACTGTGGGGAGACATGTAGTATACTTGTAGTAGACATTATGATGTTTGTTTTGATATATAGATTGTCCCTTAAGTCCAAATATTGAGGGAGGTATGGCTTCTTAAAGTTCCAATGTTATCCTATGGGAATTTGCATTTATTTAATTTTTCTGCTTTTTAGTATGGTTCCTAAATTTTAGGAGGGGGGTATGTGTTATTTTTGCAGTACTAATTAAGACCTTTGTTTTGATATATAGATTATCCCTTAAGTCTAAAATTATGAGGGAGTTATAGCTTTTTAAACTTTCAATGTTATCCTATGGGAATTTGCATTTTTCAATCTTTGTGGTTTTTATATGGCCCCTAGATATTGCAGTGGGGGGGGAGATTATGTATCATTCTTATAGTACTCGTTTGATATATAGATTGTTCCTTAATTCAAAATATTGTGGGAGTTATGGCTTGTTGAACATCAAATGTGTAAAAAAACCTAAGTCCCAAATCCTTCTCATATGAAAGAATCCTTTTTCATATGAAATGAAAAACTAATACTAAAAAGATTCCTTCAAACGAAAAAAGAATTGGGGAAAAAAAAACTAAGTCCAAAATGTTTTTCTGTATGAAGAAATCCTTTTTCGCATGAACAAAAATGGCATACGAAAAAGGATCCCTTCAAAGGAAAAAATAATCAGAAAAAAATAAGTTCAAAATCTTATTCCATTTGAAGGGATCATGTTTTGTATGAATGAAAAAAGCATATGAAAAAATATTCTGCCAAACAAAAACAGAATCAGGAAAAAAAAATAAGTCCAAAATCCTTTTTCATATGATTGGGTCCTTTTTCATATGGCTGAATTCCTTTTTAGTTTGGCCATATGAAAAAAAGCAGAAGCAAGTCACAAAAAAGGATGTACAAATGTTAAAAAAACACACAGAGGACCAGATATTCAAAACTTTGCCCCAGGGCTAAATTAGCACTGCCTGGCAGGCAAACTTAGCCCAGAGCAAAAAGCAAGCTATATTCAAAAGGAATAGCCCAGGGCAAGTATCTTCTGAATATAGCATGGGAACGAGGCTGGGCAAACTGGGCTGGGAGTGCATGACAAACCTAGCCCTGTAATAAGACGGCTCTGAATATAGCAACCGGGAAGTGAAGACTACAACAGCAACACAGTGCACAGCGACATGAAGGTAGGTAGAGGTGACCTATTTGGCCAATGTGTGTGCCAGTAAATGCATGGACCCAGTACAACTGCAGGGAGCAGTGCATGTGAAAGTACAGTGTGCAAAACTGTATATTATTCCCTGAACCATTTGCGCGGCGCTAATGCATTTGCGCTGGTTTAGCATGGAGCTAAGCCATTTGCCTGGTGCAAACACTTTTGCCCAGCACTAAACTTTGCCATATTCAAAAGTAACATGTAAATGAGTCTACGTAGGTAGTCTCTGGGCAAACATCCAGATTCGCATCTCATTATGCCCTGATTTGAATGCAGTTTGCCCAGCATTACTGCAGAGTCCCACAGCTCCACCTGTAGGTCAGTCTGGAAATACAGGGACTGGCCAGGTCTGCCCACAGCTCCACCTGTAGGTCAGTCTGATGGTGCATGATGGTAGCTGCAGGCTACATGTATATAGTACAGCATAGCATTTGGTACCCCAGGGGACAACACAGCATAGGCACAGACGGTGGTGGTGATGCATGCAGCTGTCACATTGTAGGTCATTCTACAGTGCACAGCAGACACCACAGTAGCAAGGGGGCCAGTAGTGTGAGGGACACAGCAATGCCTATGGTGTGTTGGGTAGTGATGACCACTGCACTGTACACAGTGACAAGCCCAACTTACAGGTGTTTACTGATAGTAGACATTACCGTTACACTGTTGTGTGACCCACAGATGCTGCACCTCTGGCATGGGATGCTCATAGTGACATATACATGGCCAGCTGTGTGTGCTGTGGTGTCTGTACAGCTGTGCTGTATGTGACTGAGGAGGCATGTACAATCAGACAGACACACTGGTATTGGGGTATTCCCAATACTTCCCATGTGCACTGTGTGATGTGTCCCAGCCCTGTGGCTGCACCCAGTCTGTGGTGAGGCCTGGCCACCCTTACACCCTCCCCTCAACACACACTATGCCCACAGTGCTGCATGTGTGTGCTGGCATCTGTTGGTCACCATGGATGTATGGTCTGCAGGTGCGTGCTGTATGGCCACACTACCATGGTGTCTCCTGGGGGCCAGGACACCACTTACTGCCTGGCATAACTGGGACAGGTGGCAGATGTTGGCTTCATTGTAGTGCCATCAGTGAGCAGCATGTTTCCTCCATGTCTAACTTTTTCTATGTGTCATAGTCATTTGTTAGGGTCACACAAAGCCACGCAAAAGCCACGCTAACTGCACAAAGCCACAATGTTGTGCAAAGCTGGATTGCCCAGGGTTAAGGCCAGCTTTTCCTGGTCGGTAATTTGTACCGTGCAAAGGGTCGCACTAAGCCACACAACACCACTTTGCATGGCGCTAGTTACTAAATATAGCATTGCACCTGTATTCATATTCAGTTTGCCCCTTGCTTATATTATAGTTTTGCCTGGCGCTAATGCAGTTTGCGTGCACTATATGGCCTTTTGAATATTGCAGACCAACACTAATCCCGCGCTAAACCTGCACAAATGGCTTGCGCACAGCACAAAGCTTTGAATATCTGGGCCGTAGAGTCATTTTTCCAACAATTAACTGCAAAATCTATTAATGGGGTCCCAATGAGCAAGCGTGTTGTTGTCTCTGCAGGATGTCATTTTTGTGGGTTTAAAGAGAAAAAAAAAAAAAAGAAAAAAAAAAAGAGAAACAAGAAACAAGTCCATATGAAAAAAGGACTTTTTCCTCATTAAAAAGGATTGGCCCCATACAGAAAAGGATTATTTTTCGTATGGACCAAATTCTTTTTTCATTTCAAACATCTCTCTTGAAGTGCCTACTGAGCATGCTCCAAAATGAATTTTCAAATCTTTATAACTCTGCAACAGATTATTATTTTTTCCCCAAACCAGCAAAAGGCAGTATAGTGGGCCAGGCCCTTTCTACCTGAAAATTTCAAACTGTCTGGGTACTGGGGGCTGGCAAAAAAAAACCAGCAACCCCTCCCACAATTTTTACACATTTTCACTGTTCAGATCTCAGAATCCGCACATCCGATTGAAATAAAACTTAGCACATCAAGAAACCTTGGGTTTCCAACAGTGTCTGCAAAATTTTGTATAGATCCGTTGAACAGTTGCAAAGTTATTAAAGTGCAAAAATTGGGTTTAACATTAAACACCCAACTCAACCCTAACTATAGTGGTGCGACCTTGCCACTATAATATATCCCATGATGCTTTGTATTATGGGGGTATGTGTGATTTTGTATTTTTTGGAAACATGGCTTTGTTGCCAATGGCCCTTCTAGGTAACTCTTGCCTCAGTGCTTTTGTCCAGATGTTCTTTGTCCTTTTAGCTGGTTTTCTTATTTTGGGCCCAGCATGACCCAAACCTATAAAGCCACATTAGTGCTGGCTCATTCTCTCCTGTGGTGAGATACAAATGAGGCACACTGATGAGTCTTGTGTAGGATGAAACACATGCCTGTGTCTTTTGTTCTCATGCATTGCAGATTATATGAGAGACCCTTGTGCACACTGTGTTTCTTCCTTAAGCTGGAAAAAAAAAAGCAGGAGGACTGTGGCTGGGTATCTCAGAGAATCATAATCTAGATATCAGTGGAAGGATAAATGAGGCTGTATGTTAAATCAATATCCCTGAAAGAGGGTTTTGCAATGGAATGAAGAATTTATAAACAGGGTTTAATGAGTAAAGTGAGAACATTAGTGTTGTATAAATCAACAGAATTTGAATTGCACCCTTTTGAGTAATAAAAGGCATCTCCTAATAAAGCCTACAACCATAGGTGAACCATCAAGATTTTATGGTGTTTCAGAATTTGAATAAACTATTGTGAATATTTTCTATGTTAGAGCTGTCAACAGTATTTTTATTTGGGCCCCCTACACCACTTCGTTATTGAAGAATCTCTTGCTTTGATACTCACATCAGGGTGGCAGCAGCTGACAATTTGTGAAAGACTCATTTCCCTTGGGATTATGTGGGGCTTCTCAGAGACTAGACATTTTTAAAGCTGAACTAGCCTTAATATTCACGGTGATTTGCATTATGGGGAATGTGCGATTTTGTATTTCTTGGAAACCTAGCTTTGTTGCCGATGGCCTTTATGGGTAACCCTTGCCTCAGTGCTTTTGTGCCGAGGTGCTTTGCCTTTTTAGCTTGCTTTCTTATTTGGGTCCTCCATGACCCAAGCCCACAAGGCCACATTACGGTTGGCTTGTTTTCCCCTTGCATGAGATACATACGAGGCACATTGATGACTCCTGTGTAGAATGAAACATGCGTCCGTGTCTTCTGTTCTCACTCTTTGCAGATTGTATGAGAGGCCCTTTGGCACCATGCATTCCTTCTTAAAGCAGAACCTGCCTAAATTTTCATAGTGATTTACTTATGATGTCTCTGGTGAATCTGCCAGGGGCGCTTCTTCTGGTATTTGCTTGAGAAGATATTCTTGGCTTAGAGTTGTTGACTTCGCCAATGACATACAACAAGCAGTTTTGAATGCCCCTTTAAAAAGAACAGAACTGTTTGGATAGAATGTAGAGGAGGTCCTACATGGTCTTTAAGCTTCAAAAATGACCTTACGGTCTGTAAAGTCCCAGTATACCACTCCAGTGAGAGGTCATGGCTGGGTGCTCCTTTCATCTGCCAGCTGCTAGAGGTAGCCATGCCTACAGTCAGCAAGGCCATAGTAATGGAGGTGGCCGCTTCCGTGTACCCTCCCATATGGTGCCTATATAAAAGCACATAAAGGAATCAGTTCTGGTGGCCCTGTCTCCACCTGTACCACCTGACTATCTTCCATCTCTGCCCCCATCTCAACGGGTTAGGTATGGAATGTCCGACATGACAAATCCCGACACACCAAAGCCCGACATCCAAATCCCGACATTGTAGTGACCGACAAGTTCAGAAACTGACTGGACGTTGTTTTAGGAAATCCCGACACATGATATAAACAAAGGTTGGACAGCCTGCAGCAGAATCTTATATGTGCAGTGTGTTAATTAAAAAGATTGAGCTAAATGATAACACTGATCTAACTAATGTGCAAAGCAGTTCATGGTATGACAATAAATAAATAAATACAACTAAAACCAACTGTTCGAGGGTGCAAGCAGATGCAGATGACTGACAACATTCACCATTCTGAAAATTAAAGGGTTTGTATTTATGCCTGGATTGGGGGGGGGGAGGCTGACAGCGCATTTATTGGTGCTTCAGAGAGATCTGCTGCCTGTTCTGCATCTTGCGGCACCGTATGCATACTGTACAGCAGTTTTGTTTTACTTTATTTATTTATTGTCTCAAGTAGTTTTCTGAATGTAAACTATTGTACTCTGAAATAAGAGCATGTGTCCCATCTGTGTTTGGTTTGATCATTGTCCGAATGCTTGTGGCCCCATACCCTAAACTGCTTTGCACAGTGACTGTACAAGTGTTGAATTCTCTGATAAATAATAGCACACTTTGTTTTTTTGGGGGGTCCGATCTGTATTTGTGTCCGATCTTTATCCGACTGGTTGTGGCCCCATATCCTAAACTGCTTTGTACAGTGACTATACAAGTGTTTATTTTTTATGCATCTGCTTGTGACAACTCAGTAATTTGCATCTGCATTGAATGTTGTTTTTTAATTACTATTTGTCACAAGATATTCCGTTGTCAGTCGTCCGCATTTATTGGAACTTTGGATGTCAGGTAACCAATTGCTGGGATTACATGCTTAACAGGAATCCAGTGTCAGGCTGCCAAAAGTTGGGATTGTACATGTCGGGATTTTGTACAGATCCCATCTCAACTACTACCTCCAGGGGTGAGTGTGGGAAGAAGGATTTCCCTGCCTCTGAAACAATGGCGGGAAACCACTATGGATGAGTGGGTTCAGGAGATAATTGCAAGGGGGCATACTCTAGAGCTGATATAAATCTCTCTAGATCACCCTCCACTTCCTTACTTTTATCCTCTTGGCCATTTATCCCTTCTGAAGGAAGAAGTTCAGTCTTTAGTACAAAAATATGCCATAGAACTAGTTTCTTCTTAGAAGAGAACCAAACAGCTCTATTCCAGATACATCCTAGTTGCAAAATGGACAGGAGATCTGCATTCTGTGTTGGGCCTCAGGGATCTCAACCTGTACATGAAATACAAGAAGTTTCAAATGGTATCCCTCTAAGCTCTAATTCCTGTTCTGTAAACAGGCTACTGGTTTTATTCTCTAGACAATGAAGGATGAATACCTTCATGTAAAGATCAGGAAATCCCACAGACAATACCTTCACTTTATGCGGAAGGGAGAAAGCTATCATTGCATGGTATTACCATTTGGCTTGTCTTCTGTGCCATGGGTCTTTACCAAATGCTTATCAGTAGTTGCAGCATCTGTTTGCAGGGAAAGCCTATATGTGTTCCCCTCTCTAGATGACTGCCTCCTGAAGGACAGCTCCAGGGAAGCTCTGCTACATACTCTGTCTCGAATGTGTCAGTTGTTTTTCAACTTCGTGATCACAATGAATGTGCCAAAGTCTGTACTGACTCCCTGCCAAAGACTGCAATACACAGGGACAGTCTTGGACACAGAGAAGGGATGTGCTTCCTGCCACAGGACAGAGCATATAATCTGACTGCACAGGTACAACTGGTATGCAGGATCCACTATGTCTCTGTGAGAAAAATGTTATGTCTCATGGCTGTGGCCATAGTGACTGTGCCACTGGCATGCCTTTGTATGAGAATCCCAAGTGGGCACTCAGGGTCCAGTAGGATCAGTTGACTGATGAGCTGGAACAAATGTTTCTCATCACAACTCCTCTTCACAGAATATTGTTATGACAGATGGAGCACAAAAACCTACTGAAGGGCATTTCATTCCTTATACTAGCTCCAGTACAGATCCTCAACATGGATGCCTTGGGCTCTGGCAGGGGTGCTCATCTCAGACCTTACCAGACACAGGGGTCATGTACCAAGGTGGAGGCCGAGCTGCATATAAATGTCCTGTACAGCCTCTAGGCATTTCAGAATCCTCTCTGCCCTGGTCTTCTGCTAATCCAGATGGACAATGTCAGTGTGATGCTTTACATCAACAAACAAGGGGAAACTCACTTCTATATCCTATGCAGAGAAGCAATGAGAGTATGATTCTGGGTATGTCTCATGGCCTACAGCTATTGGCCATGTATCTCCCAGGTCTCCAAACTGTCTTAGCAGACAGTTTAAGCAGGTCCCAGCCAATGGTTCATGAATGGAAACTGCTGACCTCCATGGAAAACAACCTGCTTGCAAGATGGGAACACCCAGAGTTGAACAGTTTCACTCCCCCACACAATGCAGAACTACTGCATTTCTGGTCGCTTGCTTCAGGGTCGGGTAGGGCTGGGCAAAATGAGCAAGTTCCATTTTGCATAATGTTCATGAAATTCTGTGAAATTCATGAAATTTCACATTTGTGAAATGTTGTGAATTTTTCTGAATTTCCTTAATTGGTCAAAACTTGGTCAATCTTATAGCTAAAGATCTGAAAGTTGGCATGCATACTGTTTGGAAAGGCCCTAAAAGATATCAAGTTGCACAACACTTGGATGAGGGGCAGGAAATTTTATAGGGTCTCAAAGTCTGGAAATTCATTATTCATGTGAAAATTTCCGAAAATATATCTACGCTTACAGCTTAGCTACCTTTGGAGCTAGAGAACTGAAAATTTATATGCATACTTTCTTGGAAGACTCTTAGATTCTGCTAAATAGACAGGTAGCTGGTAACGTAAATTGTAAGCTACAGGAGTTTAAAATTTCACAAAGTAATTTGTTCATTTTTTTAAAATTTTCAGAAATATATGGATGTTTACAGTTTCACTGCTGTTGCAGGTATACACTCAAGATTTGACATGCATATACAGTGTAAATATGTACTGGAATCTAAGCTGGATACATGTGACTTAGTGAGTTAAAATTTATTGTATATACTTTAGAAATTACTAATTGGCAACATTCGCTCAAAAATGCATGTGTGCATAATAGGTAATTGTACTCATGGAATTTAACTTTCACAAAGCACTTATCATCACTGAATCACCTTACCTGCACTAGCCTCATGGTTCTGCAATGCCCCTCCAACACTCCTGTGACATGCCCCTTGAGGAAGGGTTGTTACCCGAAGCGCTGGGATAGTAGTTGTGTGGAGAGCTTTTTTGGTTCACACTTTGAAACAGCATTAACGCTTTTGAAACTGCATTTTTCATGTGTGGCCCTCCATGTCTGGAGTGCAAGCTATTTTTGGATTTCCTCCTGTGACAGCAATGCCCGGCATCAGGTTCCATCGTGACTTAAAGATATCCAGATACTTCTGTCACAATGGCCTAAGTCACAACTAGGTGTAAACCTTGTCGTTACTTGGTGCCACTATTATCTACAGCGTTGTTGGGGTCAGCAGGTAGCATTGTACAGAAACAATGCTGCACATACATGTGCTTCCACAAGTCATTAAGTCAGTGAGCTCTAGTTGTTAACTAGCATATTGCAAGAAGACAGGCAGTGTGTGGAGATGTCCATGACTGTTTTTCATGGTTTATTACTTAAGATTGTGACCTGATACTTGCCACCACTATACTTTTACTATGGGGCCTCCTATGAATGCTGCCTAAGTGCCACATTACCAAGCCTTTATTTTCCTCTACAGTGGCAACTCAGCTGTATGACTGGGCAAAATGTATGGACATGGCTTCGACAAAAGTATCAGAACACTCCACAATTTCACAAAGGCTCATGAAATTCAACTTTAATTACTTTTTGGCTGCTTATAACTTGCCAGCCTTTGAGCAAGAGGTTAAAGAGTTGACACATACAGTCTTCTTTTTTTCCGTATTTATTTTTCTCCCATCCAGCAGCTTGTTTCTGAGGGCTATACCCAGTTTACAAGGATATACCCTGATAAGGCTGAACCCAGTAATCATTCAGTTGGCTCCTGGATTTTTCTTCCACATGTTGTTCCCTCAAACCTCATCAGGTAGGGACGGTGGTTCTCTCAGTCTTGCACAACCACAACTACACCTACATCAGGAGCAAACTCCCTGGCCCAGTCACAGGAGTCACTATATTGGTAGAACCCATTGCCAAACCTCCTCAAGCAAGATGCATTGTCAAGCAGCAGCTGTCTCAGCCATGGCCTGCCTCATGACATGACTTCCCAGGCTCGTTTCTGAACCCAGGTATTCAGCTTGACAACACAACTGTCTGCTGTTGGGCCATGGAGGTGGCCTCAAAGCATAATATTTAGGGTCAATGAACCTAACAAAATTGGTGACATTCTGTTCCCTAGTTTTAAAATGATAGGGACTTAATATTCTGCAGTTTACAGTAAATAATTGCTAAGTGGGTAATTTTAAAATGTCTTTAAGCTTGGAGGCTTATACTGTAGTTCAGTCACCTTTAAAGACAGGGATCTGAAACTTAGTACACTTCTGTATGAGTTGTGGTAGTCCCCCTACCAACCAAAGTTGGTGCAATATGGATGAGTACTTGTTAAATGAGATGGAAATAACTGAAATCACAATTTTGGCAAAATGTGAAATTTCATAGAAGCAAAATCATAATTTCACCAGAATTTCACCAGCAGAAGATATATTTGCCCAGTCCTAGAGCCTGAATTTTTTTTGCGAGATGCATTGTCACTCTCTTGGAAAGAGAAACTCCTATATGCATTCCCTCCATTCCTCTAATACAGATGGTTCTGCTCAAGCTGTGGGTGGGGAGTGCCACTCTCTTCCTCATTGCTCCATTATGGCCTCACCAGATATGGTTTCCATGTCTTCAATATCTGGCAGTGGAGCCTCCTGTCCCTCTACCTATGAGTCGGGGGGGCTGGTGTCACAGGACAAGGATCCTTGGTCTTACTGGACCTGAAGTCCCTACATCTGTATGCATGGCTCCTGAAGACATAACTATTGTATGTTTTGGGGTGTCCCCTAAGGTTGTTGATGTCCTGATTATACCCAGGAAACCTTCTACCAGATATACTTATTCACTGAAACATAGAAACATAGACAGTGATGGCAGAAAAAGACCAAAGATCCATCCAGTCTGCCCATGGGCCACTACAGAACCCTACGACTTAACATTAACCCTCTCCATCAGTTGTTCAATTCCATTCCTGTTCCTTGTCCCTACCAATGATCACTATCCTTTCCATTCTGTCCCAAGCTCATTTGAAGCCCCCCATAGTTTCAGCTGTCTATACCTTGACTGGCAGTCAGTTTCATGATTCCATCATCCTTTCCATAAAGTAATATTTCCTCACATCCCTTCTGAACCATCCTTCTGTCAGCTTCCAGTCATGCCATGTGTCAGCAAGCAACTGTTTTTGCTAGATAATTCCTTGTAGCTCACTTTGTTTATTCCTTTAAATAATCTGAATGTTTATATCATATCCCTCCTCTTTCTTTTAGTCTCCAATGAATACATGTTCATTGCCCAAAGGTACTCCTCATAGAACTTCCCTTGTTGGCTCTGACGCACCTTTGTCACCCTATGCTGTACTGCCTCCAGCCTATCTATGACCTTCCTAAGGTGAGGGCTCCAGAACTGGACATGGTACTCCATGCGTGGCCTCACCAAGGATCTAGAGAGGGAGAGTATCTCTTCTTTCTTACTACTATCAATACCCTTTCCAATGCAGCCCCAGCATGCTGTTTGCCTTGCTTGAAGATTTGTCACATTGGCTAGCCTGCTTAAGGGTGTCATTAATGATGACTGCTGGGTCATGCTCCTCAGCTGTAGTACTGAGTTTAACCCCCCACCCCATCCAGTATTCTGTCATGGGGTTCTTTTTCCCTAGGTGCATCACCTATTACTTTTTGGCATTGATTTTTTTACTGCCAGACATTTGACCACCTCTCTAGCCTCTGTAGGTCATTTTTTAGTTCCCTTTGTACTATCAACCCTTACACAGAGCTTAGTGTGATTTGCAGAGACTTGATCTACCCTGGATCCCTGCCTCAAGGTCATTGAGGAACATGCTGAAAAGGACCAGGCCCAGGACAGATCCCTGTGTTACCTCAATCATGACCTTGCTCTCCTCTGATTTAACTCCATTTACCACTACCCGCTGCTGCCTCCTGTTTAGCCAGTTTCCCACCCAGCAAACTACATCCCTAGCCACCTCTAGGTTCTCTAACTTTTTCGGCAAGCATCTGTGAGGCACAGAGTTGAAAGCCTTGCTGAAGTCAAAGTAGAGTAGATCCATGGCATGACCTTTATCCAATTCCCTTATTACCCAGTTGAAGAAAACTGTTTGGTTTGTCTGACAGGACCTCCCTGTCACAAAGCCATGCTGTTTATCATCCTGGAGACCATTACCCTCCATATAGTCCATGAGGTCTGCTTTGATCAGCAACTCTATCATCTTCCCTACAATAGAGGTAAAACTGACAGGTCTATAGTTTCTTGCTCGTTCCTTGTGCTCCCCTTTATGTAGCGTAACCACATCTTCCATCCTCCACCTTCCATTCCCTTGGGATGACCCCCATTTGAAGTTAGCTATTGAAAAGGCTAACCAGAGATTCAGCTAGCTTGTATGCCAATTCTCTGAGCACCCTTGGACATATCTTATCCGGACCTGGGTCCTTGCATATCTTGAGGGCTGCTAGTCATTTTTGTACTGTATTCCTAGTAAATGTTGGTTTTTCCATCTCCAGGATCCCTTTCACAGCCGCTTCGATGCCACTCTTAGAGAGGGGGCCACTATCATCCCTGGTGAAGACAGCAAAAGTAGTAATTCAGGGTTGCAGCCTTTTGCTCACCCTCCTCTATCACCCTGTCCCCCATCTAATACCCTAACTCCTCCTCCACCTCTCCTTCATTTTTCATTTTCACTTTGTGGGCTTCTTCCTGGAATTTGGATCCTTTTACATGTCATGTGAATGTTGTGTTGGAATAGTCACTTTCCTTTTCTGACTATGGCCTGCAGTACTCCTCACTTAAGGTGCATTTGGCTGCAATACCAGTTTTTCACACCCCTATTGATGGTCATACAGTTGCCCAATTAGAGGTTTCCCATGCATTTCTGAGAGATATTCTTCATATTAAACCTCTTATCTGTAATCAAGTCACCTTGGGACTTGAATTTCATGCTTGAGAATGTGACATTGACTCCTTTTAAGTCAGCTGCAAGGTGTGGCTTATGTTTCCTGTCATGGAAAATGTTATTTTAGTTGTGATGACTTTAGCTCAAAGGATTTCCGAGCTTCAAGCACTAATGTGTGAGCCTCCTTATTTGATTTTTCACAAAGACAGAGGGCCCGATTTTCAAAAGTTCCTTAGAGCAGGACAAGTTGCACCAAACCCTGTCTGCCGCAAACTCCTGGTACACCAGGGATGCTGCACCAGATTTTGGTACAAGAGGGGTCCCGGCACCAAAGTCACCAGACTTGTCGCAAGCAGAGTGGTGCGCCAAACATGTGGTACATGGGAGGGGTTTGATGGAGGTTGCCATAATCCCCTGCTCATTGTAAATCTGGCTCCAGGACTAGAATGTGTGTGGGGGGAAGAAACCCCTGAAGCATGACCATTAATTGTACTATTTGTATCTGTCATAATGCCGAATTGGGCTGTTTTTTAAATTCTATCTTACTGCAGGATAGTTTGGTGTCACCTTGCAGCATTGCTGTATACATTTAACAGACTGTCCGAAAACGTAAACCTTATTGTTCATATCATGATGCTGTACCTGAGTAACTGTTTATATCATATTATGCTGTTTTCAAAACTCGCCAAAAACTATATAGCACCCCTTGTGTTATATGATACATAAAAACTTTCAGATTTGTTATGCCCTCGATGCATAGCTCATTGTGCACTGGCATAATTCATCCAGTGATGCTGTATTACAAACGGCATATTTTTAATGTTTCTCTATAAGCAGGTGGCATAAATGTAAGTGAAATAAAGACTGAACAGTAAAGGGTAAAACATATACATGAGTGTGAAAGCTCCATTCCATTTGCTGTATGTACTGTGTTTGAAAATGCTATTTTACATGTGTGGTGGTTTGCATACAGTAAAACACCCTCAAATCACGGGATTTAAGAATGCATGGGATAGATATAACGGAATTCTGGAGATCAGGGGTAAGGGGCAACAGAGTTCTAGGAAAACATAAACTGAAGCTACAAACTCAAATGGGCAGACTAGGTGGGCCATAGGCCCTTATCTGCCGACACTGTCTATGTATCTATGTATGTATGTATCTATGTATATCTTAAGGTGTTAGTCTCCAATTTCCTCATAGGGCTTCCACATGAATCTGCCTGTAAGGGTACAACTGTGCTGGAGGTTACTAATGTAAGAAGACACAGCTTTAGCATATTGCAACAACACGCCTTCTTACAATGGTAGCCTCCAGCACAATCGAACCCTTACAGGCAAATCCAAGCAGAAGTTCTGTAAGAAAATCGGGAAACTGTAACACCTTAGGATATGTGGGTGTTTTACTGTACGCAAACCACCATACATGTAAAATAGCTTTTTCATAGTACAGTACTGTGGATGGAATGGAGCTTCCACACTCATGTGTATGTAGTAGTAGTAGTAAAATTTATTCAACTGAATTCATAACAGTGAAAAGGTACAATGCAACTGAGACAAGCTCATTTCCAGCAAGGCCCTAAATTATACCCATAGTTAAAATACAATGCAATTCCAAAGATATTATAATAAATATCAAATACATTAAACAATCATTACATCATAATAAGACATAAATCCTACAACACACATAATACATAGAAACAACCCTTTCCACAAGACAGACATTATTATTACCTTATTGCACTATCAGTTTCAAGTATCCATAAAGTGACAAGGATATAAATATTACAGTTTTTGCACCTCAGATGATTCCCTCACTAACTTTCCTAATAGCCTCTCATTGGAACCAGGCTCTAATTTCACCAGGGTGTACACTCTTTGTCCTTGATCTATATTCCTGTGGCACAGTATTCCAAATCTGGGGGCCTCTACTAAAAAAGTGTGTGCATCCAAATTCTGTCCTCATTTTAATTTGTTTATATTCAATGCCATAAGCAGTATGTAGTCCTGGTTTAATTTCCCTAGTTTGTAAAACATCTATTTTGTAAACAGGAACCTTCCCCTTATTACACTTCATCATAAAATTTAATACATGAGATAACCTCCTATCATTAGGGGTTAACCCATCCCAGCAGATCATATAACTGATGTCTATGTGCATTTCTCAGTGATCCCAAGATAAATCTAGCCAATTTATTAAACATCACATCTATCTTAGATAACACTATATTTGTTGCACCCATATAAACTATGTCCCCATAATCTAAAAGAGGGAAAATAAATATAGTGTATGTTAGAATACTGTATTCACTTAAAATCTAAATTTCCCTAAGTCTTGTTGTACCATCGATGTGACATACTCACGATGGTACAACAGTTCTGATCAAGTTTGCGCATGTGCAAGTCGTGGTTTTTATTCGTTGATAAAATGGCCACGGCAGTTCAGCGAAGGCACTGGAGGAAGTCCTAATTTAACAGTAAGTGCTGTTTTGTTCAAATCTTAGTCGGCACACAGCAGACATCATTATTTAATTTCAAATGCAGACCCGGAATGAGAGGAGTGTTGTCACAGACACGGGCTGGGCAGGGGGTTCCCTGACATCACGACGCTACTGTGAAAGAATCCACAAGTTTTTTTTTTTTTTTTTTTTACTTTTGCCCATACATTGTAAAAGACAGTGGATGGGCAACAGTAAACAACAACACTGTTTTCACTTCTCGAGGTTTCAGGACAACCAAAAACCTCTCGAGCTTCGCTCTTGAGGTTACATGGTTGTCATGACAACCTCTCGAAGTGAACAACAATGTTGTTCACTGTTGCCCATCCACTATCCTCTATGTTGTAACCATATGTTTTCTGATGTACTCAGACATACACCCTTTAATTCTATATAAGGCCCCCAGACATTTTTCCACCTTTTTTAAATACATAATCCACATGTATATTCCATTTCATAGCATTATCCAAGTACAAGCCCAGGTATTTATAATTCTGGGTTTGCTGGAGGAGGACACCATTCAAAGCCCTGATCCTTAAAGAAGCCTCCAGAGTCCTAATCCTGCTATCCCTTGAGAATAGAACAAGCTGTGTCTTCTAGGGGTTCAATTTCAATTTAGAATCCAAGGAAAAATGTTGAAGCTCTATGAATGCATCCAGTAATATAGCTTCTATCCTCTGAGTAGATGTACCTTCTGAATAAATAATAGTATCATCAGCATATATATGCCAACCTGCTCCCAGATGAGACAGATTGAGACCTTTCATATACAAATTAAAACTAGGCCCCAAAATGGATCCTTGAGGTACCCCTGAGATGATAGCTCTGAACTCTGATTCACAATCATTTACAACTACCTGCTGTTTCCTATCATTCAAATATGCACGAAATAATCGCACTACCTGCATAGATAACCTCAGATCTTTTAGTCTGGACAGGAGGATGTCATGGTCCAAGGTGTCAAAGGCTTTTGACAAATCAACAAAAATTGCCCCCACTGACATCCCCCATCCAGGGCTCTGGTGATATCTCCTGTAACCTTGATTAGGGCTGTGGTAGTACCATGTTGTGGTCTGAACCCAGATTGGTGCCTATTTATAATCTTACCTACTTTCAGAAATTGTTGCAACTGTTTTGCTATTAATTTTTCTAATATTTTCACAACAACTGGCTATGAAGAAATTGGTCTATAATTTTCTATATTCAGTTTTGATCCATTTTTGAATATAGGCGTTACCTTGGCCTTTTTCCAAATTTCTGGGAGTTGCTCATCCTTAATGGCCTTGTTAAAAACAAATACCAGGGGCTATGAGATAACTGGTGCAGCATATTTAAGTAAGGTATTATGGGTTTCATCTAATCCTCCAGCTTTTTTGATGTTAATTTTTAATAATTCTTTTTGTATATCTATTGGAGTTTTTGGAGCAAATTCAATGCCCTTAGGTACTTGATCAATGGTATTTTGGAGCTTAATAGGCAGAAAAACCTTGTGGGGATTTTGAGAAAAAAAATGCTGCACCCTTGTGGGGATTTTGAGAAAAAGGTGCTGTACCCATAGTAACAAAATGATTATTGAAACTATCCACTATTTGTGGGCCTAATGGTGTTCTAATGTTGTTTATTTCAAAGGTCTCGGGATAGTCCATAGTTTGTACCCCTTTTACTGTTTTCATAGTTTTCCAAAACTCTCTAGGGTTCCCTAGGGTATGTATTATTCTTTATTGTTCATTCTTTATTTCCCTTACATTTATGCCACTGGTTTATAGAGGAGCTTTAAAAACATGCCATTTGTACTACAGCATCAGTGCATGAATTATGCCAGCACACACACTGGTGTACATTAAGGGCATAACAGATTTGACAGTTTTTACATATCATGTAACACAACAGAACCACATAACATGCATTCAGGGGCACTATACAGTTTTCAGTGATTTTTAAAAGCAGTCGGAATATGATATATGCAGTTACTGAGGTACAGGATCACGATACAAACAATAAGGCTTTCATTTTCAGAAAGTCTGTTGAATGTACACAGCAATGTAACGTGGTAACACCAAACTATCCTGCAACAAGATAAAATTTGAAAAAACAACCCAATACAGCCATACTACATAAACATGTTGCAAATAATGGTCAGGTTTAGGGTTTCTTACACCCCCCCGACCTGGAACAGTCCTGACGTACAGTACAAGGCCTGTTAGACCAGCTCATGACTGGTCTAACCACAGCTGGGACTTGTGGCAACAGCGGTGCTTTCAAAATTCCAATTTAGGTGATGCAGCAGCCCCGCTGTGGTGAAAGCCCCTTTTTGACATGGTGCACCACCACTTCGGGTGCAGGGGTGGTGGAGGGCTGGTTTGGTCCAAGGGCTCCCATTTTCGATACAGTCTGTATTCAAAAACCAGGATTGCAGCAACTTTTGTTGCAAGGCTTCACTTACGTGAATTCCATTCTACATAGGCATCTTGCGTCAATTTCAGGGTTTTGAAAATCGAGCCCAGAATGTCTTTGCGCATGAATCCTAAGTTTCTACCAAACCTGCAGGGGTGTCATTTCTCCCAAACCATAGAGGTTGCAAGACCATTGATGAAAGGTTTGAAAATGTAAACATGGGCAAGGGGTCTGGGGGCCTAGGTGGTCCCCAGAAGTGTTTTAAATTTGCTACATTCTGTCTATTTTGGGGATAATTTGAAACAGAATTTGGTACCCTGTTATCCCCTCCCCATGCCCAGTAAGTTGTATCCTAGCCCCCTCTCAAGAGTCCCCATAGTCTAGTATGTTCCCTAAAACACCCTCCCCATAGCCTAACCACCTGCTCCAATGCATGGCCTCAGCCTTCCCCAAGCACAGCAAGCTGCACCCTAGTTCACCTCCTTAGAATCCTCAGCCCTCCCCACCACATCTTCCATAGCCTCTGGGTCTGCTCTTCAGCATTGTTCTGGGGTCATTGCTTATGGTTGGTGAGCTCTGACGTAGGAATACACTTATACTAAATAAAGCTGGAAATGGCAAGTTCCTATATCACTGCAGCCTCAGGCACCAGAAGTGAAAGTAAACCAACTAAACAGCTAGCACAGGCAGATAAGTGAAAAAGAATTATAACAAATAAAACACACCATGCATTTACACTATAAATAAGGCTAAAATGGCATTTCAGGATTCTGGTCTCAAATATAAACCATATGTGCTTTGCACTTGTGGTTTATAAATGGCACCAGCATCCCACCATGCCATTACCACCTTATGATGGCTATACTTTATTTCTTCTATTGGGAAAAGGAACATTGTTTAACTAGGAGTAGCACACTAAGACGAAGCTTGTTTCAAGATGTGACCTGGGAGCACAAGGAAGTTAAGTGACTTGCTCAAGATCACACAGTATGCACCTGTGGGATTCAAACCTAGGTCTCTAGATCTGCAATTCAGAGTCTTGACCCACTTTGCTATACTGTCTCTATTATCACCAAGGTAGTCAGACTACTGGAAGGAAGCTCTTTCATCAGTTGTATGAATAATGAGGTATTTAAAATGTCTGTGACATGCAATTGGCTTGGAAGCTGGGGGTCTAAGGGTGAAAGATCCCTGGCACCTGCTGAGGATAAACATTTTTGTCAGCATGGACATCACCTCACATATCTCAAGGCAAAGGAAATTTGTAGAAATCTTCACTGTAAGTTGTTTACCCCAAGCCTACTGGTTTCAAATATCCCCCCCCCAAAGTAAGTGGTAATTGTGTAACTTAGGACCCCCTCCAAGCCTGCTGGAGCTGGGAGTTTGACCTTTACAAATGGGTGTCCCAAATGAGTTTCCACTCCTTGTATAACACATACAGCATGTGTGTCTAAACAATTTTAGTATGTATCTTACAATCTTGTGTCCATGTGAAGGGTTATATTGGGCAGAATCCTACAGGAACTCAGTTCACCAACCTCATGCCAAATCGTATTAAATTTCTTCACCTCTGTCATCTTTCTAAGTTGATTACTATCAGAGAGTTCACCACCTAGAGATGACAGGGGTCTCACCACTACAAAACTAGATGTGAAAGTTGTCACAAACCCACTCAGCAGGTCAGCCCTCTACTCCCAAAGTGCCAACCTCTGAGTGTAGAATTGTGAACAGTTAACAGAACAAGGTAAACCTCTTGTCTGGTTTTGTGGGTTTGAATCACCTTAGTCCCAAGTTCTGGAGGGATTCAAACTGATAACCTCTTGTTAGCATATGCAATTGTCAGGCTCAGATAATTCTGTCTTCTGGGGGCCAGATATCTTTGCCTACGGGCACCTAACCAGGTATTACAAAATGAACCCTTAGAACTCTATGCAAGACCTAGAGAACTCTTATCTGTTTCCCAGTTTGGTATCACAATAAGCCCATGCACAGTGTCAACTATAACCATCTAAGCTTCACTTATATAAAAAGAAGTTTCAAGGCACATCAGGCAGTTTCTGTTTTTAAAATATATATCTTTACTTTAAAATAGGTAAAATAGGAAAACAGTAAAAGACAGAACAAGATATCCCAACACATACAGCCTTAAAAACAAAACCAGTTTAAAAGTGCAAATTCCTACAATGCATACACTCAGACTAGTCTTATCTAAGGTCCTTACTTTCTTTATCTTTCAGTGCTTCAATGTTCCTCTTTTCTTAGTCAGAAAATTAATGCCCTTGTGTAAGGTCTGCTCAGTATTTTTAAAAGCAGTCTTGAGCCTACCTTCTCTCTGAGGTCTTGGTGTATTAAAATTTATATTTTATAACACAGGATGTTCTACTAAGATATTTAAAAAAATAGGTGACATAAATGTGACTTGCCAAAACCGGTATGTGGTCTGCTTCACATAGACATCAAAGCCTCTTTGATGTAATTCACTGGATAACCCCAAGCAAATGCATATTGGACTTCCTAATTTAGTCTGGGACCTGCTTCACCCATACATCAGTCTCTTTGATGTATTTACTGGCTATCTTGGGAGACACCCCAACACATACATATTCTCCTTCCTCCATGACACCTAGTGCAAATCAAAGGATTTAACTGAGGGTGTCATGAATGGATATTTTATTTCCAGGGCTTCAAAGAAAACTTAAAGTAATTGCATTTCAGATATCTGCAGTTTAAGCTACCTCCTGTCCTTTGAACTTATCCCTGGGGGTTTGATGTGTCAATTTCAGCAAGACAGTATTTCCTCCTGACAGACATTCCCTTACATATTTTATTTTGCAGAAAAATATCATATTGAAATCAGAACCAGCTGTCCACATGCCACAAAAGTCCCCTCACCTAAACATTTTCTATTTAACTGCTGGCCATGTTGAATTATTGTATAGTAGCAGAGATGAGCCCTGACCTAGGGGACCTCTCTGGATCTACAAGGTGAGTAATGAAAATAGCACCACCAGTTCAAATAGAAAACTGTGATACTCCAACCCAACTGATTGCACCACATAGCACAATCTGTAGAGTAAATATAATAAAAACGTTGGCAATAATGATGAAACCTGTTGCTTGTAAAAATGTGGATTCACCAATAACAGCTACAATCCAAATCTTGAATGCCATGGAAAATCAGCTTCAGAGTATGCACATGTACAAACACAATTGTTTTTCATGCCAGCTTTACCAGCTTGATGTTCACACCTATCTCAGTATAGGGTTACAGATGGAAGCCATGGGGAGGGGGCCAAATGCATGGGTTTCTGGCACAGACACCCAGTGGGGTTTTCTTTGGTGGACAACAGCTGTTAGGAATAACTTTCCCTTTTAAATCTTCTTGTTTAGACATGCATTCCTAGATATTACCTCAACAACCACATTCAGTGTTTATCATCTTCAGATGGCATTAACAGAGAAATATATGTAATTTGTATTAATAACGCAGCCCATAGATACTGTATAACTTAAATACAATCATATGGTGGTTCTAACCTTCAAATCAAAAGTTGTCCATTCCAGCAGTTAAAATTAACCACTGGGTGATATCAGTAATTCTAGATCTTGTATTTTGCAAATCACATGGATTAAGTATCCGTTCAGTTATTGAAACCAGAACTTTTCAATGTTTTCCAATCTTTGGTAAAAGAACCAGTTTATTTACATTGCATTTTAAGAACTAGAGTAGTGATCAAAGAACAGATATCAGGTAGTGTGAGCAAAGATGAATCCAGGGCAGACAAAATGCTGGTGCAGGGAGATCATGTGATGTCTTGCTGGGACTAGCAGCTCTAGGGACTAGCTCCTGCTCCAATTCTCAATATAGGAATAAAATAATCTAAACTCGAATTCCAGCCTACCTATGACAGATCAGGTTCCCGATAGATCTCCAGTGTGTTGACCACAAGTTGAGGGGCTAATAATTACGTGAAAGCCTCCTACTTTCTGACGCTCAGTTCAGGGCCTAAAATTGCCATGGAGGTCAAAACACGCCAGGCTCTGCTGTGCCACATGCCCCTGCAGACCCCAGAGAAGGGTCCGAAATGACCTAAAAGCCAAACCGGGGGCTCTACGAAACTCGTGGTACGTATTGTAACCCAGCAAGCCTTAACTCTGTTATCAGAGCAGAAATTCATGGAAGAACTTTAGCCATTCAAAACTGCACTGCAAGATATCACGACAGAAATTAAATCACTTAGAGGGGAGCTCTCAGATACCAATAAGGCCATCTCAGATGTTACAGCTCGCATTACATCTCGAGAGCTGGAAGGGCAGAATAGAACCTGAAGTGGTGAGCCTTAGGCAATGAGTGCATAAAATGGAAGCCAAATTGTAAGACTTGGATAGCTGAAGACACAGAAATAATATTATAATCCTCAGCCTTCCAGAAGATGTGGAGGGATCCTCACCCATCATATTTCTACAAAAAATGCCAACGAAAATTGCTAGACCCTCTCCCAATAATACCACTTACATAATAGAGAGGGCTCACCTTTCACTCCATCCAAAAACTGCAGTTGGAAAACCCCAGAGACCATTTATAATAAAATTCCTTAATTATCTTGATAAATCCCATATTCTTGATCAGATCAGAAAAGTGCAGCAAGTTTTATGGGAGGGTCAACAGTTGAGGCTGACACAAGATTTACCAACATCGGTGAGGCAAAGAAGATCAGAGTACCACCCCCTGGTATCTAAACTAATAGCAGCAGGGATCAAGTACAGGGTACAGTATCCGTCTCATTTGGCTGTTCATCACACTGGCACCTGGCATTACTTTGAAAACGCGCAACAAGCTACTCCTGCTCTACAGGCTCTGTTTCCAGATCTATACTCGGCTCGCTGATACCCCCATGAAGAGACTTGCCTGGGGTTTTCTTTTGCTTCCTTTCCAGGTCTTGGAATAGGAGAGTGTCTTGGCTGGCTCTGAGGAAAAAAAAAATCAGCAGATACCGCTGTTTGACCACAGGAGGGCAACAGAGACTGTATAATGCATATGTGAGTAAATTGGTATTCATCCTGCAATAGTTGGTGTTTTCTTTTTCCTTTTTTGGTCAGAAGGCGACTTATAATTGACACATGGATGTCTACAGACTCAATCCAGGACAAGGTTTCTATACAGAATGTTGCCGACTGGTAAACTGGGCTTTTTGCAGAGTTAGCTAATTTGATCTATGCTCTTTTTGAGTGCTACATAGCATATTATTTTTAGCTTTCAGTAGTAAATTCCTACCGTATAGGTTAGAACGTTAGGAACTGGTTTTCAATAGCAAGTTTGAGAATATGGAATGCTTTTAAACTCCAATAGATGGGTTTATGTTTAAAATATGTAAACAGGAGCCACAATAAGCAAACAGTTGCTTCCAGAGCTGATGATTAGTAGCTTCTTTGTTAGTTTCTTTATTTATAAATCTCATTGTTTTTTACCTATTGCATTCATGGGCATTGGCTGTTCTGTTATGGTTGCTACTAATATGAACCTGTCATTATAATATTTTAAGATGTTAAAGGGTTGGGTGTTGGGGTGGGAAGCACTGGTTCTTGGTTTTCCCTGCAGTTTACTCAGGGCAACGCATACTGGCATAGGAAGGGGGGTGCTTCTACAATTACATTATGTGTAACGTTTCGGATGTTACTGGTTGCAATGTCTATGTTTTAGGGGCTGTTAAGGGCAATAGTATCAGAAATAACTCAGCCTATTAAGGGTATCGACTATACTGTTGTAGAAGAAGGAATTGGGGTAAAAATGGGGGGGGGATATATTGGGGTTACTTTTTCCTTTCTATTGGGCTTTTTTATATTCCAATTTTCATTATCTGTATTGGGTGGGATATGGGTTGTGGGAGGACACGGTTGATTGGGAACCAGAACTAGCTGTAAGGGGGGCAGGAGGGAAAGGGGAAATACACTGGTTGCTACTGGAATTATACAAAATAGTTGTTTCAGAAAATGGTATTTATCACTTGGAGATTATTTTATTCTTGCAGAGCAAAACCCGACATTTTGAGTGGTCATGGCAGTATTTTTAAAATTTTGTTCTTGGAATGTTAAAGGTGCCCAGTCCCCCACCAAAAGAACCAAGATACTATTACATCTCCTTAAACTCAATATTGATGTGGCCTTTATTCAGGAGACCCATTTGCCCACTTCACAAAAGCATTGTTTATGAAGAACATGGGTAGGGAAAGTATTGGGGGTAGGCCTCAATACCTGGAAGTGTGGAGTTGCTGTGTTGGTAGCATGCCGTGTACCTTTTAGGCTGCTCCAATCGATCAGTGATCCCCAAGGCAGATATATACTTTTAAGAGTCATTTTGGGTCGTACGGAATTAATATTAGTATCAGTTTATGGCCCTGTCGGGGAGGACCCACAATTCTTTATCACACTTATGACTAGCTTAGCTTCTTGGTCCTCTCTCCCTATATTAATTGGTGGAGATTGGAACTTAGTTCTTTGTAATACATTAGACAGGTTGAATCTCCGATGCTCTCCCCCTACTCCTGCACAAATGGCCCTGAAGGATTTTATGGACACCATGGCTCTCGTAGACCCCTGGAGGGCCCTTTTTCCCTCAGTAAGAGATTACTCATTTCATTCCCTGCCACACAACACATTCACATGAATTAACTACTTTTTGTTGGGGACTGAGCATCTAGATAGGGTTCAAACTTGCACTTATTTAGCTAACGTGATCTCTGATTATCACCCAACTCTTTTACAGTGGTCCCTACCTGCTTCTATGGGCTATGATAAAATTTGGAGATTCAACCCTCAGTTATTGAAATCCCAACAATTGGTAGAAAACTTGCAAACTTTATAGAGAAATGCTATTTGGAAAATGCTTTCCCCATGCCAAAACTTGATGTGTTATGGGGAGCCTTAAAATGTTCACTAAAAGGAGAGATTATCTACCTGGCCTCTATCAAGAAAAAGAAAATCTCTGAAGAAACCTCTGCGTTATTACAGCAAATCAGAACCTTAGAAAAATCCTTGTCCTCCTATTCCAATACAACGGACTTTGAAAAATTAGAAAGTCTGCGTTTTCAATATAATGTTCTTCTTAGTGACAAAACTGAACATCTCCTTTTTAGGTCAAAAGTCACTTACTTACTTTGATCAAGGGGACAAAGCTAGGAAGCTACTAGCGTTACAGCTAAGAGCACAAATAGTTGATAGAATTGTACCAACCATTCGAGATGCTGCTGGCAATATTCATACTTCCCCTAGAGACATTGTCTCTTGTTTTAAATTATATTATCAATCTCCTTACTCATGCTCTCCTTTACCCTTTAACAGTTTTGATCTAGATCACTTTCTCCAAGAAACTGACCTTCCATACTTGCCCCAACCTCAAATAGATATTCTTCAAGCCCCGTTGAATTTAACACAGGTTTATGAGGCCATTGATGCACTCCCACTAGACAAGCACCGGGCCCTGATGGTTACATATCAAACTTTTACAAATTTTTCAAAATTCAACTAGGTACAATATTGCTTAACACTTATAATTACATTTACAGTATATGCAAGGCCTCTCAGATTACAGTCTCACTTCTGCTACTATTGTGGTGCTTCCTGAACGGACCCAACAATGTTATCAAATTACTGCCCCATATCACTAATAAATGTAGACCTGAAGATTTTAGCAAAAATACTTGCTAACAGGATGGCTCAGGTCTGGCAGACCCTATTAAGTGCTGAACAGGTAGGATTTGTGGCTGGACGCTTATCAGTGGATCACCTGCGCAAACTTTCTCATCTTATTTATGCATCCAGGGACTCCCATACTCCAACGGTTTTGGTGTCCTTGGATGCAGAAAAAGCCTTTGATTCGGTGTCCTGGGACTACCTGTTTAATTTACTTCCATGTTATCGTATTCCAGCACAATTTATACAGTGGACAAAAATCCTCTACTTACAACCATCGGCTCGTATACTATGTAATGGAGTCCTTTCCCCATCTTTTTTACTGCAACAGGGTACACAACAGGGATGTCCCTTCTCTCCATATTTGTTTAATTTATATTTAGAACCTCTTATTAGGAAGATTAACAACTCTACACTAATTTCTGGTATTACAATCAATCATTCCCAATACAAATTATCGGTATATGCCGATGATATTATGCTTCATATTACCCACCCATTTAAATCTATACCTGCTGCCCTAAGCATCATTCAGAATGTTGGTAAATTAACCAACTATAAATTGAATTTGACTAAAACAGAGGTAATGCCCTTAAAAAATCAGACCCTAAACGTGAATATTCAACATCTTGGGCTGTCTTGGGTAAAATACTGAATAAAATATCTGGTCATATATTTGTCTCAATCTCATTCCAAAATGAAACAATATAATCTGGATCAGTTCATTACACAGATGAGGACAGATCTGAATCGCTGGGCTTTACTCCCCATTTCCCTTTGGGGACATATTAATATAGTTAAAATGAATATCCTGCCTCATCTGTTATACCCCCTTCAAATGCTTAACCAATTTCTCCCTAAATCTTGGTTTAACCAGGTCCATGGTATCATCTCCAAATTCATTTTAAAAAATACCCCCCCCATAGGGCAATATCTAATTTACAGAGATCCAAAGAACGAGGAGGGTTACAGGTTCCCAACATTTACCTTTATTATTTCTTGATTAGCTGCTCAGTTGTTTCACATTGGCTGAGGCCTATATCAGATCCTGGTTCTTATCCTTACTCCCCATTATGGCTCCAAACAGAAAAGTCACTTTGTACATCAACAGGTGTAGACCTAAAGGGACTACTTTATCTTCCCCTTAACAAGGTCCCCAATCAGCTGAAATCCACACCCATCACGGCATCTCTCCGAACTCACATGCAACTTAATAAGACCCTAGGCCATTCACTGGAGAAAGACTCCTCCCAACCCATTCTAGGTAATCCCAACTTTAGAATTGGAGGTAAAGTTATTAAGCAATCCTTTTGGCCGGATGGTGTGGAGAAAAAAGTGATACATCTAACAGAGAACTATAAACTGCTTTCCTTCTCAGATATAAGAGCAAAATACAATTTACCAACCTCTTTTTGTTTTAAATACATCCAAATTTCCCAAGCTTTAATACAGCATCTTGGTAATGGTCTCTGGGATCAATATATGATTGGACTGATTCTAAGTACAATTTCAATGAGGCCTACCTCTCATTATATCTCTTTTCATTATAAGGAGCTTCATGCTCGGTATGGGGACTCAGATGATACCCCTCATTATGTATGGGATAAGATTATTCCCCCATCAACTATGGTCCCCCATCACTGGACACAAATCTGGAACAGATTGTATAAGGATGTCAGGTGGGACTGTTACAGGTTACTTCAGTTTTATGTTTTACAAGATCTATTACACGCCTGTAAAACTTAAAAAAATTGGGGAAACTCCAGTCGGATATGTGTACCAGCTGTGGGTGTCAATGGGGTATGTTGCTCCACATTCTTTGGGAATGTAATAAAGTATCTCCCTTCTGGGAATGTATCCATTCTAGACTTGATCCCCTTCTGGGACTCCAAAATGCTTTTCAGCCAGAAATTTGCATTATTGGAGACTCAAGGGATGTTCTATTAGGGAACCAATGGAAACATATGACTTTGATATCCCTTTGTGCTAAAAAAAAATAATATGACATCATTGGTTAGATCAACAAATTCCTACGTATATAGAATGGCTTCAAAAAATGCTTTTTGCTTTACAAGCAGAACACCTCCTGGTGAACATTTCCAAACATAGTAAGAAATATCAGCAGATTTGGGCCCCTTTGCATACTCTATTGTCCATTTAATTTTTCCCAAGACTACCATACTGACTGTATTATTGTATTAATTTGAGCTCTGCAGAGGTTACGATACATACCTATACCGTTATCATTGTTTAGTATAATGCAAGAAGTGGCTTTTTATGCTTTCCGTTTATTACTAACTCATAGTGGTGAAATGTGTGGGAAGGGGTGGGTTGTGTTTTTTTTATTGTTTTAAAGCTTGGATGTTATAATTGATAATGTTTCAAACATCATCTGATATTTACGACAAACTATCGGTATAATCATTGTTTAAGGAAAAACATATGTATTTTGTCTCAAAATACTTCATTTTTTGATTTCTATAGAAGTATAAGAATATACAGGATTTGTCATGTGCATTACTGTTTCCTAACTTTTGTAGAAAATTGTTTTGTGTACAATATGTAAAAGTGAAAACTTAATAAAGCTTATTAAATTTGAAAAAAAAAAAAGAACAGATACCAGAGTCCAATACGAACCCAAATAGGTTCTGGCTGTACAGACTGTCAAGAAAATGAAATCTAATGGCATGCCACACTGCTGATTGCCCACTAAGGTGATATGAAGGTGCAGGTTGTAGAGATGGATTACTGAACGGTGGATGCCAGCTGGTATCTTTAAGGGGATCATTGGAAATGTTAAGGTTTTGATATGAAGCAAGTTGATAAAGAGAACTGAAACTGTAATCCAGCACAGATGGGGGATACTTTTCTTATGCAGCTCTAATGACATGACCTCCACCTCCAAAGCATATCAGGTTCCCTGGACCTGTCCCTGCAACCATCAGTGGCATTTGCCATGCTTTGTAAGTTAGTTACTTCACCCCAAACACAACATCTCGGAATATAATGCTGGCCAGGGGAGTGTTCTGTTTTTAGTCAAAACTGCCTTGTCAGGCATAATGCACTTTTGCATGCTGCTGCAGGGAATTATCAGATATACAAAGGAAACAAACACTATTTTTAGCCAGCCCATATCAAAACTCTACTCTAGTATAATAGGAGGTAATGTGTGGGAGGAGGAGAGTGGCGCGGTGAAAAGAGTTTGTCCAGATTCACGTCAATGTACTGTTACTAATGATAATGTAGTACTCTGGACTCACTCATGCTATATTTTTATGTACACTAAAAGATACTGTATGTTGACATCAACATCTGTGTCTTGACATTGACACTCTACGCTCCCAATTCTATTGCTGCTTACCTGCTGCTGCTGCTGCTACAACTGCTTCGCTACCTGCTACCACTACAACTGCTTCGCTGTTCTCCTGTCCCCCTCTCTAAGAGGGCATGGAGTATGCAGGGAGTCCCAGGGCAGATTTAAAACAAATGATCACCCCCCTCACCCGGTGATCCTTCTTCAGGCAATGTAGTACCGAGTTCCCAGACTTGTGAGAAGCAAGTAACTTAACCTCACAGAGTTCCTTGTGGCAGGGGACTCCTGTCATAGTGTACACACCTGAGATAAATTGAAACCTCTTTCCTAAGCAGTTTATGTTTGCATAATGTCCAACATGCTGGTTGGCCGGTTATACATTAAGTGCTGAAGTGCTCATAAAGCTTTCTGTGCATATTAACTGAAAAAAAAAAAAACTAAGAGTACAGTTACAAAATGAGAGGGCTGTCTTAATATAAGAATAACAAGAACATGTGTCTTCTTTTTTCTAGATGTTAGCAGCCCCCTTCTAAGATATATTTTGCAACAGACAGCATGAGGTAATATGACCCTGCAAGAGAGTTTAAGAGAACACAGAATGTTCTGACCTAGGCTCTGACCTTTAACAATATTGTAAACAAGTTATGTAATGTTCTCCAGGTGCCAAGTGATGGTTCTCTGTTGTGCAACAGTGGCCCCTAGTGGCAAGTTTTATGTTATGTCTGCTGTTAATGAAAAGGCAGGGGACACTATTTTTCCAGTTTCTAGTGAGCTTATAAAAAGCCCTACCTCGGTGCTGAGAGAGGATAGATAGGGAGGTCAGTTGAATACTGACAGTGGAAGGTGAAAGATCTCCTGGTAGTGTGTGCTTTCACACTGTTAGGCTGAAGAAAAAGCTTTGGAAACTGTTGAAGCTAAGCAGTTGTCTGACTTACCATCTCACTTTCTGTATAGTTTATTTGATGAAAATAAAATGATAAATGCAACCATGACTTTTTATGCACCTGACTTGTGGTCTGCCTGAAATTGTGTTATCCTAAACCCACACACAGTGACATATGGTGCCAGAGTGGGATCTGTCTGGATGTCTGAGGAAACAGGGAGAGTCCAGTCAGTTGGTACCAAACCTGGTACCTAGGATACATGGAAGAGATGCATGGTGCCAGGTATGAGGATGAGGACAGCGCCTGCTGGAAATGGTGACCTGGGTGAGGCAGCATGGATGGGACAAGACAGACCCAATGGCCAAATGGAAACCCTAATAAGGCTTCTTCACTGGAGGATTGGGAGATGGCTGGAGGTTGATCGACACCAGAGGGAGGTGGAGCACAGATGCCAGGAGCTACTCAAGAGGTCCCACTCTGAGGATGTCAAGAAAGAATCGATAGAGCAGGATCCATTGGCTCTGGAGGAGAAGGACCCCCTGGATGGAGCATTTTCAGCCAACATTTGTGGAGATCCCATTGTTGCTCATTTTTTTGGGCTGCTACTTGGAGGAGGATGGTGAACAAGAAGAGGAGACCCAGGCAAGACTCTGACAGGCAATGTATTACTGGGGCAGACAACTTCAAGTAAGATGAAAGACGCCATTTTGGCTGAAGGGACTTTTGCATGTTTTAAACATCCTCCTATGAAAAATGATTGTTCTCCTGATGTTGACTGGAGAAAGTTGCAGGTGGGGGATCCTGAAGTAACCCAGCTAAGGGAGTATGTAAAAACCAAGGATGGGAGACAGGTTAATGGTGGTGTAGGGGACAGGTTATTGTGGTTTGAATTTAGGAAGTAGGTTCTCTATCATTTGAGGCCCAACCCCTGGATGAAGCAGGTGGATGTCCAAGTAGTGGTGCCTGTGGCATATAGAAAAAAGGTGATGGAGGATGCACACTCCATTCACTCAGGGCTGAGCCATGAGAAAGTATTGGCTAGACTCACCTCGTATTTCTATTGGCCAGACATGTATAGGCAGGCAGCTGCATACTATAAGACCTGTTATAGACAGAAGACAGATGGTGACACCCAATAGTGATGTGGAAGGAATAACCCAGAGGGTGAAGGGCAAACAATGGCACCCTTGGAGGAGGGAGAGACTTGCACACAGAACAGAAGAGACTAGGTGGTAGCCAACACCACTAGTAGTGCATAAGATGTGATATGAAAACCCAGAAGTTATGGACAGGCTGTAAGGCATACAGCATGGTATGATACTAGCCTACTGTTAGATGTCTAAGTGGGGATGGAGCAAGCTAGTTCTCCCCTCCAAAGACAGTTCTACTGGGTACTGGATTGTCCAGCTGTTTGAGTGTATCTGGTTAGGGAAAGTCAGTGGATGGCATAAAACTGCCGTTAGTGGTTTTTTCTCCTAAATGTATGTAATGTTTTGTAGTTTACTAATGTAGTAAACTTGTAAAATGTCTCAAGGTGTTTGCATTGTTATGAATAGTATACTTTACTATTTTTTTTTACGGGACCCTGAGACAGAGCTTGCAGTGAGGGAGGGCTGAAGCTCCACTCCCTTCCAGGGTGTTAGTTGAGATTTGGAAAACCATAGGATATTTGCACTCTTATGTGGGGGGAATGTGTGACAGGGTGACCCCTGTCATAGTGGACACCCCTGGGATAAATTGAAACCCCTTTCCTAAGCAGTTTATATGTTTTGTATAATGTCCAACATGCTGGTTGGCTGGTTATAAATTAAGTGCTGAAGTGCTTATAAGGCTTTCTGTGCATATTAACCTAAAAACAAAACTAAGAGAATAATTACAAAATAAGAGGGCTGTCTTAATATAAGAATAACAAAAACTTGTGTCTGCTTTTTCTAGATGTTAGCAGCCCCTTCTAAGATATATTTTGCAGCAGACAGAATGAGGTAATATGACCCTACAAGAGAGTTTAGGAGAGCACAGTACATTCTAACCTAGGCTCTGACCTTTAACAATGTTGTAAACAAGTTATGTAATGTGTTCCAGGTGCCAAATCACTGTTCTCTGTGGTGCAACAAGGGCCCCTAGTGGCTAATTTTATGTTATGCCTGCTGTTACTCAAAAGGCAGGGGAAATTGTTTTTCCAGTTTCTAGTGAGCTTATAAAAAGCCCTACCTCAGTGCTGAGAGAGGATAGATAGGGAGGTAAGTTGAATACTGACTGAGGAAGGTGAAAAACCTCCTGGTAGTGTGTGCTTTCACACTGTTAGGCTGAAGAAAAAGCCTTGGAAACTGTTGAAGCTAAGCAGTTGGCTGACTTACCAGTTTGCTTTCTGTATATTTTACTTGATGAAAATAAAATGATAAATGCAACCATGCATTTTTTATGCACCTGTCTTGTGGTCTGCCTGAAATTGTGTTATCCTAAACCCACACCTAGTGACACTCCTGTCCAGCCAGCTGTTGAAACAGGTAGAAGCAAGACCCACTAAAAATGAAATGTTGCATTTAAGCTGGGTAATTATCCTGGGTAAAAGAATTACACAGAAAAATATTATTTGTTTGAATGCAATTGGTTAGGACTGTTACAATATTTCACACTAAACCAAACATTTACTCTCTTTCACTAAACCTATACATGGGTGGATAACTTAATATATAAACACACAGATCCAACTCTGTTTCATCATACTAAGACAAAATATTTAGCTCACTGTATTACAGACTATATCCCCTCTATCTGAAAACTGTTCACATTAGACTGACAGTGGTATTTCAATGATATTGAGACCGGGCCAAGAAACCATCAGTTCTCGCAGTACAAATATCTGCAGATCCACATGCCCCTCTCAAAAGGTCAGCTTATTCATGTGGTGTTGGACAGCGCACAAGTTGGCAAACTTCTGGGCCACATTTATTTCACTTTTTCTGCAGGTGGCCATAGACCGAATAGTGTGCCAAATGTGCTACTGGTAAGTGATATATCATAAAACATTTGGCTCTCAGTTTCCTTCCCTCAGCCACCGGAGGCCTACCATGAGATAACCTCAGGTCTCTCCAGCCCCCAATCGACACTCCAGCTGGCTTGCCTCATTCCTTTCCTCACCACTCACGAATAGCAGCTGCCATCCACAGAGATAAAATGGCCCTCCCGCCTAGCAAACCCCGAACACCACTGGCCACCTTTTACCTTAAATCTTTGTTTCTGGATGTCATCTTCTGCAGCAGATTGGAGATGTGGTACGAGGTGCTCACCATGTTGACAGACTAGCTCAACTCACTCCTAGCTTTTTACCCTTACACAACAAATCACTGATTCTTGCCATTCCTGGGGGGGGGGGGTCTCTGGCCATGGAATTGCGGTGATCAAGCAGTAATGTTTACAAGGAGGTCCAGCTCATTGTTCACTTGGAAAGGAACTATGTCAAGGAGAAGCAGCCTACATTCAGGGTCTCATGAGTGGGGCAAAGCACAGTCTGGGCTGTTATTACTGTGGGAGTTTTCACAAAATGTCAAAGTTCACAGCGTATCCTGGCTAGGGCAGCTGCAGGATCACAGTCCCAACCAATTGTGTGAAAGCTTTCTGTTTTGGGACTGGAAGGGGACTGGATATTGGTGGAGGAAGGGGGCATAGTGGGGGCCAGCAGGCAACATACTTGAGTTGGCAGCCACACAACAACAGGTGAGGTAGAAGTATGTTTTTTTTTTGCCCTGACATGTGAGCCAGTCAGCAGGGTTTGCAAGCAGAATGTAGGGGTAGCACAAAATTCATAGGGGTCACAAATGTAACCCCTGGTGACTCCTAAATGACACCCATTCAAAGGTGGTATCTGAATTTACACTGAGTCAAATGATACACCTTCCTATATACTATTCTGAGCATGCCAACCAGGGTGAGGTGGCATGGGGTCATTATGTCACGGCCAAAACCACGCAAATCAACAATGCCACATGCAAAATGGCATGTGGCAAAATAAGGTCAGAAGAAAACACCAACTGGAACACAACAGTGCACACCATTGGCAACAATGCCAAAATCTTTGCTTATGTGTGGGGCTCCACCCCCACACCCCCTGACGTGGGGGGCTTCACCTCCCCACCACCCCCGACTATAGTAACCAACTCCAAGAGGGGTGTAGGCCGAGGGGAAAAAGGAAAAATTGGTAGCAGGCAACTTAGTTTAAAAACCAAAAACAAAACAAGCAAACAACAACAAAACAGCTCAGGAGACAGGGAATCAAACCCCGATCCACAGGTCTTCACTGCGCCAAGTGCTTGTGCCTTAGCCACTCCACCATGGGAGCAGCTCGACCAGGTATAGCACTTCTGGCATCTTCAATCCTTCCTCCAGTTCCCAGTGTGCAACAGGGGTAGCAATAGTTTCCTGCCACTATTATACCCCTGTCGCTGTACTTCATTCCACGTTTTAGACCGTGTGGTTATTCATGCACTATATTGACTCGGTACTGGGTGAGGCACTGCTCCATACTTTGGGTCTACATAGACTACTACAATACTGTTTCTTGCACCAAGAACTGCAGAAAGTCCTCTCAGTTTTTTGTTTTGTTTGCCCCTGGGAAACTAGGTGCTCCAGTGTCTAAACAATGCCTATCCAAATGGCTGCCACATTATATAATATTCTGTTACAGGAGTTACATTAAGGGACTCCTGGTGCAGCTTGTAGTCACTCCACCTGGGGTATGGCCATATCTGTTGCTTGTTTCAAACATGTTATTGCTGCTGACATATGTGCTGCAGCCACATGGAGTAATGTTCACAGTTTCACTAAACATTACAGTCTGGACATCGTCTCTCGTAGATGTGCTGGCTTTGGGTTTGCTGTACTGCAAGGCATTTTCTCGTGATCATAAAAGTTAAAAATAAAAATTACTTACTTATGCTGTATATGAGACTGTACTGTCTTCCCAGGTTACTTTGTACTGCTTAGGAATCATTCCAGTGGTGTGGTCTAATGTAGGAGATATTCTGAAAGAAGATGGAACAGTCATGTAAGAACTTACCATAACAGAAGATATTCAAGAGACTCTCCTCCATTAGGTTATGCTGTCCCTCCCTCCTTCCCCCTTTTGCTTTTAGTGAAGATTATATTGGATGCTGTGCCTAAATCCTACTCCATGAATCCTGTATCCAGCACCATGCCTCTCCTCATATGCCTGGTGCTGGTTTTATCTCCTGGTTTCCCATAGTTGGAGGTCCTCCAAGGCTTATCTCCAGTGGGGAACTGAGGAGTGATGGGGCCACTCACATTTACATACATGTAGATGTGGCACATCATTGTGGGTTGTCCCCCACTAGAAAAAGTTCCCATGTGGTTCTAATGCTGATGGCATACAGTTCCAAAGGTATGGCCTAAAGGAGGAGAGTCTCTCGAAGATCTACCATTACAGTAAGTTCTTATGTAACTGTTCTTTATGCACAATAGCACGGTCGCTGTGGAAAGTCCGTGTTCGAGACACATGGCAGTGGATGTGACACTGTTCATTAGCAGATGTCCTAAAATGCCTATGTTGAAAATTTAGGGATAAAGTCAATACAATGAGTGTTTTACAAGCGTGCGTTGCGCAGTTTGCACGCACGCTGATGACTTTGTAAATTTGTAATACTTTCACTCCAGCTGTTCATCATTGCCATTTTTCCATACCTTCTTATGAACAGTATAGCTGGCTGAAATGTATTTTCGCACGTCCGGTGCAGAATTGCATGATCACTGTGCGAAATCACTTTTCGGGACACTTTCAGGAAATGATGGTGACACTATTCATCAGCGGAGACCCTAAAATACCTATGTTGAAAATTTGGTGACGAACGTCCAGACAATGACTGTGTTGCAAGCGTGCACTGCGCACTTTCCACGCACCCTTGAAACTTCGTCAATCTGCAATATTTTCATGTCACATTTTCACCACTGGCATTTGTGCACACCTCATTATCAACAGTCAAGTTGCCATTTTCCACAGCCTGCGCAAAGCGCGTTTCCGCAGCTCTGCCGCACAGTGGCATACTCGCTGTGCAAAATCACCTTTTGGGACACATTAACAAACTCACAGTGCTATGCCTTTCCACCTCCGCCACTGCCAATGCCAGCGTGACAACATTCAGCATTGACAAATGCTTGTTTTTACTATAAGTTGTCTCTTGCTTTCTAGTTTTTCTTTTATTTTTATACCATTATCCATTTGATATTGCACTCTGTTCTTCTGACAATGTAAATGCCAAATGCACACACTTAATTTTGGTGTCATTTATTGTAATGTTCTCCCTGTTCTAACCCCCAAGGTTGTGCCTAAAAATAGGCACTTGTTTCTCTAGTGCACCTACCTGGTAAATACAAATTAAACAAAAATAGATAGATAGATAGATACAGATAGATAGATAGATAGATAGATAGATAGATAGTTGGATGACTGACTAACTCAGTAAATACATTTCCAGGTATCCTGGTGGGCCAGTCCAATGTTGCTTCCCTCTGCACTGGCTGCCCAACACTGGTATCCTTTGACTGGAGGGTGGAGTGTCAGGGTCCACTACAACCTCTGAGCAGGATACATATCCCAGATCACTTTGCACTAAGTGTGTGCATGGTGTATTCTGAGATGTGCATTCTGCCTGAAGATACAGTGAGCTCTGATGTATCGCTCCCTTGCACTCATTAGATACTGTACCAGCCCTGGGAGGCCAGTACAGCACAGGATTTACTTGATGGATGGACATTATGGGATTGTGAAAAGCCAGTATGGACAGGGGTTAAGGCTGCAGTTCTCTTTGTATTCAGTATGAATGGTGGGAGGGAGGATATCTGACAGAGATAGATTTTGAAGGGGAAGGCATACAGTGGTCATTCATTTTATTTAAACAAAAAAACAGGCGGGCCTAGACAAAAAAAAAGATGTCTAAGCCTTGCTTGAACAAGGGATCTGGGGTGTCTAATCACTCCTCCTCCAGGGTGGCGTGGCTAGGCTGGAGGGAATTAGAGCCTAGCTGAAAAACGTATTCAAAGATATTATGGAAAAGAAACACACCTTTTTAAAAAAAAGATCACATGAAAAGGAAACAGACAAAGTACAGTGCACACAGCAGTTTGATAGCAGAATGCAATATAGTACGATTTCATTTCATTAACGATTTATTGATTTGAAGCTCACAGCCATTAATTCATCCATACAGATAAGATGCTATTTCTTTTGCCATTAACAATAGACAGAAAAGGTAATTAATAATTATTCTATAATCTTAATTATAAAATGAGAACTATGTAAAGCATCTGGGACAGGATCTTCTGTTGCATGCATTCAGCAGGGAATTCGAAAGCACCCAATAGTGCATGCTTTTGAATTAGAAAAAGATCCCCAGGTGTTAGTGGGTACAAATAGAATTTGCACCTGGTAACATACGGGCTAGAAATTGCACCAGGGGTCTCAGCATAAAATGGTGCCAGTTGCATACATTATGATATATCATACAAAGAAGAAGAAGAAGAAGAAGAATCAGCATTTATGTAGTGCTTTTCATACATCCAAAGCACTTTACAAGCAATGCTAGACTCGTAGTGAAGTGACTGAATGTGTGGTGGCGGCCATATCGCACATCATCACCCACACACAGCCTGGATAATTGCATGAACCAGTTTATGGGACGGGGAATGTTGGCCAGGACACTGGGAATGCTCCCTATTCTTTTGCGAAGAGTGCCCTAGGTTCTTTAACTTCCACCTGGACACCCACCAGGACAACACCAGGATGGGCAGAAGGGACCTTGGTTTTAACGTCTCATCTGAAGGACGGCACGCCCCAGCAGTACAGCACCCCCCAATACTGCACTCGGATGCCAGCGATTTTTAGGTGCAAGTCTAATCCCAGTGTGGGATGAGAACCCATGACCTTCTGGTCCAGAGGCGGATGTGCTACCAACTGAGCCACGCTGACCAAGCGCTACCGCTGGAAGCTTCCCCACACCTCCATGCCCCATGTAAGGGAATTCACTTGTGGGTCTCTGGGTCTTTTAATTTTTCTAGTTGCCATAATAACTGACTGAAAGTCCAGTGGCACAACAGTGCCATCACCCACACTTGTGACTCTTGGTATTCCCTGGTGTCCTGTTAACCCACCACCTATTTATTTATTAATTAAAGTTGATAACCAGGAGAAGCACACTAAACTGAGGCTCGATTCCAGGTGTGACCCGAGGGAAAGGATAAGAGGAGAACAATATATACGTAAACGAGAAACAGGAAGATTAACAGTATGCCACAGGCAGGTTGCAATAAGCCTGAGTAAAAGACAGGTACAATATAACAGTGATATTACAGAGGCAGGCAGGTCACATATATGTCTGTGGAGGTATCAGTCAATACTAAAATATTTGTCAAATAGTACAGCCAAGAGATAAAGGAAAGTCAACTAACGTATACAGTACAAGCTAGGTAGCAGTAAGCAACTTGAAAAATAACATAATTAAAATAATAAATTTGAAATGAAAACAGGAGAAAATACAAGGGCTAGACACAAGGCGAGGCAAAAGCATAAGGCAGACTGGGCGCATAAGGCAGACTAGGGGTATTTAAGGATCTGACAAGTGAACTTGAAGTGGCCATAATTATCTGGTTCAAAGGAGGTTAGTCAGGAGGATGGCAAGAGCAGGGGAGATGGGGGAGCAGTAGATTGAACATTTAATGAGGTTTAGCAAGGAAAGCAAATGGAGAGAAGTGGGAAGAGAATTCCATAAATTTGGGAAGAAGAAAGAGAAAGCAGCCAAACCAAAGTTCGAATGAGGACAGAGGAGGGCGAAAAAGTGAGGATCACGTGAGCGGAGTGAGTAGGCTGTGAGGAGGGAAGGGGATAAGAGGGAGGTGAGGTAGGGGGAAGCAAGCCAAACCAAAATTTGGCAGAGATGATGGAGGTGTGATGGCATCAGCGAGAGGACAAGGAAGGGAGAGATAAAGAGGAGTAGGGGGAACTATGGTGAGTCCTAAAAAGAACATTCAAGGTGAAACAACAGAATGCTTTGAAGAGTACATCCAGTCTGGAAAGGGTGGATGCAGAAGCAGACCCATAAACAACATCAGTGTAATCTAATAGAGATAGAATTGTTTTTCATAAGGAGTATCCGATGAACAGGGAGGGAGAGGGCTTCTTTGTTTCTATAGAGTGCATCTAGCCACATTCCCCTCACAATCCATTAATGATGGCAGACTCACAATGATCATTGTGTTCCACCAGCTCTCCTTGGCTGCAGCAGACTTGTGACACCCGTTCTGCCTACACTATGGTTCAAAGGGCAGGGATTTCATAAACCTCTATAGCACCCATTCCTATGGTCAACATGCACAGAGTATAGCACTGTGTGCCATTAGTATGGTGACCTTCACATCTTCCTTTGTCATATGAAAATGACTTACAAATATGTGGAGAAGCCGTGCAACCCTCTTGCAGCATGGCTGAGGTTGTCACAAAAACATGGCTGCTGCTAAGTGGTCATAGCAATCACATGGTTAACAGTTCCTTGTGTCTTGGAACTGGCCCAGAGCTACAGTATGTTAACAAAGTATGGTAAAAATATTTTGGAAAATAATGGAGACAGTCTGGTGATGAAAAAGTTGAACAGACACATAATTTGGATATATAGCCAGTAGGGCAGTGTGGGTGGACTTTTCCTGTTCTGATAGGTCAGTTAATACAGGGAAAACAGAAACTGAAACCAGTACCAAAAAACGCATAATACAGAAAAATGAACTTGTGCAATAAATGTAATAAACAGAGTGAAACTACACTGCAGCTCTGGATCTACTTCACCAAAAAAGACCAGTGTAAACCAGTTGCTTCGTTTTCCACACCTCGTGTGCCACCATGATCCCACCCAACCTATTCAAATCCCCCTAGGATGTGGCTATATCTTTAAGGTGACCCAGGTTGAAATTCCTCATTTGGTCTTAAAGAAATCACTTAACCCATTCAATGCTTAAGCCCACCCAGCTGTAGAAGTTAGTAAAAAGCAGGAAGGATCACACTGTGAATGAGTTGTTGTATCTCAGCCGACCTCTCCCAGGTAAATAAATTGTAAAAACACACCTTACCATTTCTTGTCAACTTCAACAGTTCATTCTTCCATCCAGTGCCCCTCTCCTTGCATGAGGTGGCCGTTGAATCCCAGTTCTGCATGTCCACAGCCACAGTCCCTGAAGGCTTGCTTTACAAAATCCTGTTGAGCACTGCGATGAGCAGGATACTGCAGCTGGTACTGTAACACAGGAAGGTGACAGGTGACAGATGGTGGTGGTAAATGGAGTTCACTGCAAGGAAAAGAGGGTGATCAGTGGGGTGTCTCAGGGATCTGTGTTGGATTGGTCCTCTTTAATATCTTTATAAGTGACATTGCAAAGGAGCTGGTAGAGAAGGCCTGCCTTTTTGTGGATGACACCAAAATCTGCATTAGGGTGGACACTCCCAGGGGTGAAGAAGATGAGCAGAGACCTGAGAAACCTCAAGGAGTGGTCAAGGATATGGCAGATGGGTTTCAATGCACTTGGGGCACAGAAACAAAATGGAAGGAGTGGTACTGACTGTCACCAAACATGAAAGAGACCTAGGGTAATCATAGTGAATGACCTAGGCAGTGTGACAAGGCAGTTGAGAGTGCTAGGGGGATGCTTGGGTGCCTAGGGAGGGGTATCACCAGCAGAAAAAAGGAGGTGGTATTGCCTTTGTATAGATTGCTAGTAAGGCCCCACCTAGAGTACTGTGTCCAGTTCTAGAGGCCACATAGACAGAGTAGAGGCAGTCCAGAGGACAGCAACTGAAATGGTGCAGGGTCTACATCAGAAGCCATATGAGGTGAGACTTAAGGATCTAAATATGCACACCCTAGAAGGGGGGTGGGAATATGATAGAGATGCTTAAATACCTGTTCTTATCAACAATACCCAAGTACTATCAACTCCAGCCAACACAGCAAATGCCTTCAATAATACATTCACCAACCTAACCTCAGTCCTGCCTACTGGCCTGGGAATCCCGGATGTTGGTGCAGGAGGCACAGGGCAGCAAGGCAGTAACCTCCCTAAATTTTATTTCAGGCAGGTCTCCACCAAGGTAACAGTCAAGTACAGTACCTAAGCAGAGTTATTGGCAAAACTGGAGTGGGCAGTGATAGAACTGACATGGTATATTTGGCTCAGGCCTTTGAAGAGGTGGCATTACCTCTGACAAAGATCTTTAATATCTCTCTGCAGTTCTTCCAATTCCCTCAGATTAGGAAGGCCTCCATAGTTACACCAGTACATAAGGGTGGGGACAGGACTAGTGTGGCTAACTATAGACCCATCTCCGTTTCATCTCCCCTCTCTAAAGCACTGGAACAAATAGTATCCAGTCAGCTGGTCTCTTACCTCAGGCATTACAACCTGATATGTTGCCAACAACACGGCTTTAGAAAACTGAACAGTACTAGGACTGCATTCATCGAATTCACAACCCACCTACATGAAGCCCTGGACAAAGGACATCTAATAGGTGTCTCATATGTTGATCTTACCAAGGTGTTTGACCTTGTTGATCACCCTGTGTTGCTGATAAAACTTCAGTGCCTTGGTCTCTCCACTGAGACTGTGTCTTGGTTTTGTTGCTACCTCTCTGGAAGCACACAGAAAGTCAAAATTGATGGGTGCTCTCGGAAGCAAAGCAAGTCTCCATTGGAGTTCCTCAGGGTTCAATACTGAGACCTCTTCTTTTTAGCCTGTTCATCAATGGCCTTCCTGGTGCTTGCCCCTAAACACAGATGCTGTTCAATGCCGATGATGCAGTCATCTTCAAGAGCAGTCCTCAACACAAGGTTATTACCAGGGAGCATCAAATCAGCTTTGGGTCCCTTGAACGTTGATTCAAGCAGAGTAAGCTTGTCATTAATTGCAAAAAAAAAAAAAATGCTCTTTGCCAGTACCCATCTTAGGAGCAAAGTTTCCTCCCCTGTACATCCTGAATGACCAGGGTCTCCCACTTGAACAGCTGTCCTCATTCAGATACCTGGGGATAACACTAGACAAGTCCCTCACCTTCACTGGGCATGTGGACAACATGGTTGGCTTGGCCAACAGAAAGCTAAGAGCCCTTTTCAGACACTGCCTGAACCTAATCCATGAGTCCAAGAGCCTAGCTGTAGCAAGCTCTGTTCTCACACTCATTGATTACGGTCTCGCAATATATGGAGCCAGTTTCCATACTGTCTTGAACAGGGTGAGGGTATTGCTCAACAAGGCCTGCCGATTCATCACAGGCTCTGACAGACTCACACATTGCTGTACCTTATATTCCTTCATGGGCTGGCTTCCCCCTGCAAGAATGCATAAAGTACCAGTGCATCTTACTGGCCAAAAAAGCACTTGGTGACCTGGCTTCCCCCATGTTGGCGTCACTCTTCTGCCCAGTTCAGAACCAGTATACCACCAGCAGGATGTTAAGACATGTGCTGATAGTATGCAAACGTAGAACTAACCAGGGCCGATGTGCTTTGCTTGCTGAGCTGTACACTGGCTAAACAACCTTCCCCACCTCCATCTCAGAGCTACCTAAAATGTCTATGTTCAAGAGGGCCCTCAAGAAGGAACTCACCCAAGAGTCCACATGCAGATGCCTATCCTAGCCCCTAACCTCAGCCTGACCCAGCATGCTCTACCCATCCCCCTCCCAACTCTGTAGCCCCTTATACCCTGTCTCCCTTCTCCACCATCTTTCCTCCTCAATCAATCAATCAATCAAGCAATCAAATCTTTATTTATCCAGATGATCACCATTGAGCAAGCTCATTTACAAGGTGGACCTGCTGTTGGAAGGGAAAATTGTATAGTTACATATAAATATACATAATACAAAAGGAACAACATGTTTACAATACTGATAGGAGCAGAGTATTTACATTCCAAGTCACATGTACAAGAAAGATATACATAACACAACCTGAACGTAATACATATATACAGTTCCCACAGGAGCAGGATGTGTATGGATGTCATATACAAACCACAGAAGAAAAAAAAGAAAGATTATTTATATTTCTGTCCAGCAGAAACATGTTACAGGCCTTGATGGAAATTCCTAAGCTATGGAGGTGAGCATAACAGTGTGTAAGCCTTAGGTAAATGCGGCAGAAGGAGGAATGCAGAGGGTGCTAAGGGCAAGTGGGGCAGAGGAGGGGGGAGTAATAGTGGCAAGGGCTGATTTGGATAAGCAGCTGGGACTAGTGTTGAAGAAGAGAGGAACAATAGTCAAGCTGCTAGGAGCGATAGAAGCAATTACAGATTTCAGCAAACGTTTTGTAATAGAGGGTCTTAAAGAAGGCAGGACTGACAGGTGAGCTAAGTCTCAACGATTTTTGTATCCTATTCCAGAGAGTAGGCAAAGCATAGCATATGGCGGCCCTTCCAAAGTGAGTGTTGGCCCTTGGGACATTCAAAGAAATCAGCGATTGACTTCTTAAGGCATAGTTCCTAATAGGACTAAGGGGGAGACAGTCAACAATGTATTGTGGGAGTTTGTTGGTAAGAGCTCGGAGTGTCCATAGGGCTGCATTTCTATACCGCCTGTATTGAAGGGAGGACAACCCTACGACTGCATATAAAGAGCAGTGATGTGTGGAGTACGGGAGGCCAGTTATAAATCTCAGTGCTCAATGATATAATACATCCAGTTTTGCAAGATATGAGGCAGGGCAATGGCCATAAATGAAGTCAGCGTAGTTAATTAAAGAAAGGAACTTAGATTGGACAAGCTGTCTTTTTGCGTCTGTGGTCAAGAGGTGTTTAATTCTGAAAAAAAGACCAAGCCTCTGCCTCAGTTTTTGCAGCAGTTCTTCTGTGTGTTCCACAAAAGAGAGTTTGTTGTCTAGCCAAATACCAAGGTATTTGAATTTAGTCACAAATTCAAGATTTTCTCCTAATAAAGTGGAGATTGATGGTAATGAACTAGTGACAGCAGAGTAAATCCCTGGGCCTGATGGTGAGAAAAGAATGGCCTTGTTTTTTTTTTTGGCATTTAGTAGTAACTTTTTGCTAAGGAGCTGGTACTGCAGAGTATTAAAGTCAGCTTGTAACTCAGCGCAGTCAGCTTCAGGAGATTTCCGGCTTAAGAAGAGTACCGTGTCATCAGCAAACAAGTGAATATTGGCATCTTTGATGCCTACGTCCAAGCTGTTGATATAAATGGCAAACAGTAATGGGCCCAGTATGGAGCCCTGGGGGACACCTATTTTTATCAGTTTAAGTGGAGAAATCTCTCCATCAGCCTTAATTTGTTGCTGTTTATCAGAAAGGTAGTCTTGGAACCATCCCTGTGCAGTTGAGCCAATGCCTATATTTTTTAAGGTGGAGAGGAGCAGGCATTAGTCAACAGTGTCGAAAGCCTTACTGAGGTCCAGAAACACGGCACAAACAAATTTTTTGTTGTCTAGGTCCCGTTGCCAATCATTAGTAACTTTTGCCAGTGCCATAATTGTACTATGCTTAGCTCTAAAGCCAGACTGCATTGGGTTGAGTAGTCTAGCATTGTCTAAGAAAGATCTCAGCTGTGTATCCACAATTTTTTCCAGAAGTTTTGAAAGTATGGGAAGAATGGAGATTGGTCTATAGTTATTTAGGTCACAGGGTTCCCCTGCTTTAAACAGGGAATGACATGAGCAGTTTCCATGCCTTGGGGATGGAGCCTTGTGCTAGGGACAGATTGAATAGGTGTGTTATAGGTGATAGCAAGTATATGGTATGCTATTTTCAAGAAATATGGGTCGAAGAAGTCGGCTCCAGCACTTTTTTTAGTATCTAGTCGTAGAAAAAGATCTTCAACTTCTTTAATGGTGGTAGGTGAAAAGGAGAAGTCCATGTTATTGCTACTTGGTTCTGAAGGCTGGGTGTTGGTCTGAGGAAGAAGACTACTTACAGGTGCATTATCAAACGCCAGGCCAGCAGTGGCAAAGTGATTGTTGAAAGCCTGCAGTTTCTCTAATTTATTGTTAATGATAATATTAGCAGTGGTAATTTTGGAAGGAGGTGCACTTCCTGGAGAGTGGCCAGATAGCTCTTTTATGGTGGACCAGAACTTGGTAGGGCAGTTTGACGCAGAAAGTAGCTCGGTTTGATAAAAGTTGGCTTTGGCCTCTCTGACCAACTTAGTACAAACGTTTCTAGGTGCCCTGAAGAGACACCAGTCTGCGTCGGCATGAGATTTACGAGCCTTTTTCCAGAGGTAATCTCTTTTGAGTAAGGCAACCTTCAGATCCGGGAAGAACCAATGACAGGTTCTGGCTTTTATTCATGCTTTAACTGGGGGAGCATGGCTGTTTAGGGCACTGGATATGATTTCATGGAGAATGTCATAGGCATCGCTCACTGAGCCAGGTAGAAACTCAGCCATAGCAAAGACATTTTTAGATCACTGAAGTATGCAATAGGGTCGAAGTTCCATCTGAGGTTTGGTAACAGTTCTTATGCCACCAATAAAGCAATAGTCACTAACGTCCGCTAAGAGGATACCAGCAAAGGAAAAGGAATGAGGTCTGTTAACAAGGAGAACATCCAAGAGGGTGCTTCTCATTGAATTTTTTTTGTTGATACGAGTAGGCTCAGTATAAGTTGAGTAAGCCCATGAGAGTCGCAGAATTGTTACAGGGGTAACGAGACCTTAGCGAGCCAATCATAATTAAGGTCACCTAGTATGATTGTTTCCATTGGGGTAGTATCCAGGTGGGATGACAGGTGTGTCAGAAGTTGCGGTCCTGCTGCTGGAGGTCTATAGCAGCCTATGATGCAGAACGCCACTGATGAGGAAAGCTCAACTTTAAGAGCCAGGCATTCAAATCCACAGGCAAACATCTAATATAGATACTGAGAATTTGTTTTTAACATAAATGGTTACTCCTCCACCCCTGGTCTGCCTGTCAGTTCTGAAGAGGAGGTAGTTAGGGATGTTTACCTCTCTGTCTGGGGTGGACGCCTGGAGCCATGTTTCCAAAACCACGAGTACGTCTGGTGCAGTATGAATAATCTAAGCCTGGACTGAATCGAGTTTCTTTAAAAGACTACACACGTTAGTATGCAAGAAGCTAATTCCTTTCAAAGTTGTGAGCTCAGAAGGGGATGAGAGCACTATCGTAGGGCCAGGGTTAAGTTCGACGTCACCTGAGCATAGGAGTAGAAGGAGCACAATGTTCCTCAGGACAGCAAGGAGAAGTTTAAAGACATGAGTCTTTCTACGTCTGGTATAGGTTTAAGTACATAGATCCAAAGACTGAATCATCTTATTGTGCTGCCCTACGGATACATATCCTAGGATCCATGCAGAATAGCACCAAGCCATACCTGGTTTGAATGGATAGGGTATAGGACCACGTAGAGGATATTGGTTAGCAGCTCCACTTCGAGGAGATTCCACAAACTGTGAGGGGATCAAAGACATACAGTGGCAGCATAATTTGTTCATAGTGTTGGTATATGGGGAGACTAGCATGGTAGAGCATGCACATTTGTTGGAATCAATTCTGTCAGGTTGCCTAACCACATAGGGTATTATACAAAGGCTGGCGAATAACAGTAGCCAAACAAGGCCTGTCATGGTTGTCCTTTATGTAAGTAAGGAGCGTACTGCAGTAGCTTCTGCTATCTAAGTTATATAGGTCCCAGGGGTCATTGTTCCGTATGCAACTTGTTTGGGGAAGTTTAAAAATGGAGTTACACAAGATAAATGTATACCCCCCTTGGCTAGAGAAAGGAGAGAGTAGCTTGAATTAATAGTGGGGCAACACAGAGGCTAGCAGTCTGAGCAAAAACAGCTCAATTAGCAACTGAAAAGCCTCCGATTTCCTTGGTGCCCTGCAGTCTGGAGAGAGCTACAAAGTCAGGAAGGGGCTATAACACTTGGTTGCTGGGAACATTTTTAGACAATAAACACAGTTTTTTGGCAAATCAGTCACAGTTCAGTAATTTGTTTTTTTCAGTAAAAGTGATGTTTCAAGTAAAACAGTGCCTTAGCAAGACAGGATATGCTAGTCAGCAATAAGCAAACCTAAAGTACCAAAATGGTATGCCTCAGCAAGACAGAATGAGATAAAGCTACTAGAAGACTTAGTTGCAAAAAGGGATTGGGTGGAATTGCAATTGTTGACAGTAAGTAACCAATAAATTGAAACATCAGATAGGAGTGGGCGGAGACTGTGTGCATTTAAAGGAGGCCTGGGAGAGGGAGGGTGGGATGAAAAATCAAGGGGAAGTTTGCAGAGCTAGCACTGAATCAGTGCACATACGGTTGGAGAGAAACTGCAGCGAGGGGGGAATGGTAAGTTACTTTACACAGGCCAAGCAGAACAGGCTAAATTAAAATATATAAATTAGAAGCCGAGTACAGGGATGCAGGCTTACATTAAGCCACACGTCTTGGGTGCTCCTGTCTCAGGTGAGTGAGACCAGCCAATCAGGGAGCTCTACACAGGCATGGAGCCAATAGCGTTACCCTGAGAAGGCGCTGAAATTGAGAACAGCAAATTGCAAGTGATGATCCAGTTCAGTGTTCACACAGCTCAGAGAAATCGTGGCAATTTTTCAAGCGTCGTACCTTATCTATCTCTTTGGGGGTAGGTGGATCAGGCTCCTTGCACCGTAGAGGTGCTATGGCTGGATCATGATCACTGTCTGAGGGGGCAAGTGGCACTTGTAAGGAAGGAGACAGCAGATTAAATAGCAGATGGGGGTGTATGTCTAAACAGAGACACACAAAGAGAGCTGTGCACCAGCTTGAAAGACAAGTCAGGGGGCAGTCTCAGACAGAGGTAAGGTGCCGGCTAACTTGGAAATCCAAAACAAGCACAAAAGAACAGACTGATGGGGGAGGGCAGGAGGGACAGAACAGAGACAGAGGAGGACAGGGGGACAAAGGAAGATGATTAAGAATGAAAGTCAATGGCAGGGGCCTTAGGCTCAAGACAGAGGCTACACAGATTTTACAATTCACTGAATTTTCTAAGTCCAAAGCAGTAAGCATGTAAACCCAGTACAGTCTTAAATAGGATTTAAAAAAAAATATATATTAACAAAGCCAGTAAAACTTTTTTACAGACTCAGTTCAAGGCAGTGTACAGAGTGAAAACTTAACTGGGGAAAAATCAAGGGGAAGTTTATAGAGCTAGCACTGAATCAGTGCACATACAGTTGGAGAGAAACTGCAGCGGTGGGCAGGTGGAATGGTAAGTTACTTTACACAGGCCGAGCAGAACAGGCTAAATTAAAATATATAAATTAGAAGCCGAGTACAGGGATGCAGGCTTACACTAAGCCACATGTCTCGGGTGCTCCTTGTCTCAGGTGAGTGAGACCAGCCACTCAGGGAGCTCTACACAGGCGTGGAGCCAATAGCGCTACTCTGAGAAGGTGCTGAAACTGAAAACAGCAAATTGCAAATGATGATCCGGTTCAGCGTTCACACAGCCCAGAGAAATCGTGGGAATTTTTCAAGTGCCATACCTTTCTACCTCTTGGGGGTAGGTGGATCAGGCTCCTTACACTGTGGAGGTGGTATGGCTGGATCGTGACCACAGCCTGAGGGGGCAAGTGGCACCTTATCTACCTCTTTGGGGGGGTAGGTGGATCAGGCTCCTTGCACCATGGAGGTGCTGTGGCTGGATCGTGACCGCTGCCTGAGGGGGCAAGTGGCCTAATGGTACACATTGCAACCTACTGATGTGTTAAAATCTTGTATGGCACACTTGCTATTATTGCTCTAACAAATTCTCACCTGAGCTGCCAGTAACCAAAATTATAAAAAGGGTCTGAGAAACTGAGCTTTCTGATTGGCTGTAAACATTCTAACAGCCTTATGTTAATCTTTTATTAACATTCATGTGGACCTTAATTATATGCTGAACAAGGTTTAACACTATTAAAAAAAAATTGTTATTATAATAGCAATAAGGCATTGCCAGGGGTTATGTTAATGGTCAGTTAATCACCCTCTAGGGGCATGTGGCACCCAGCTATGCCTTGTGCCACATTACACCCCTAGAGGGTGATTAACAGACCATTAAAATAACCCCTGGCAATGCCTTATTGCTTAAGTAATGAATGTATTGACAAATGTTCAGTTTGCTGCTGTATACAAATCTGTTTGCTACTGTCATTTAACATGGAACCATTGCAAATAAGCACATAGCTCAAAGGTACTCTGATGTACAAATAAATAAATATCTCACAGGGGTAAATAAAGTACAGGAGGGACTTATTTTTCAGAAAAAAAGGTGCTTAAGGATAAAGGGGCGTGATAAGAGGCTGGAGGGGATAGATTTAGGAGAGATGTGAGGAAGTAATTCTTCTCAGAAAGAGTGGTGTATTCCTGAAACAGTCTCCTACTGAAGGTGGTGGAGGCAAAGACAGTGGTGGGGTTCATGAATGCATGGGATAGGCATAAGGGGTTCATAGGGAAGGGGAAGGGGATGGGTGAACGGGCCAGAGATGGAGTAGGATCTGAAGTGATACTATAGGCAGGGAAAAATTGATAGACTAGGTGGGCCAAGCAGTCCTTATCTGCCAGCAAGTCCTGTGTTTCTATGTTAGTGAGGAAGGCACCAAAGCACATCAGTCTGAATGACCTGGTCTGGTAGTGAGGCTCACGTAAAAGTGTCCAATTGCACAGAGCACTTTTACATGAGTCCCAGGCCTCATCATTCTAATTAATCTGTCATATGGCTTTCCCCACAGGCTTCTCTGTGTTGCCTTACATGATTAACTTACTAATGTGCAGAAATATGGGGAAGATTACACAATGGGGGGGAGGTAGTAACAACAACAAAATGGAAAGAGACCTAGGGGTAATCATATCAGATGACCTTAAGGTTGGCAAGCAATGCGAGAAGGCAGTAGGGAGGGCTGGGGGGATACTGGGATGTAAAGGGAGAGGTATTACCTGCAGAAAACAGGAAGTTGTTATCCCCTTGTACAGACAGTTGGTGAGACCCCATCTGGAGTACTGCGTCCAGTTCTGGAGACCCCATCTCCGCAAGGACATAGACAGGATGGAGGCAGTTCAGAGGAGGGCAACTAAAATGGTGCAGGGTCTGCAAGAGAAGCCATATGAGGAGAGACTAAAGGAGCTTAATATGTATACCCTTGAGGAAAGGAGGGAGAGGGGGGACATGATAGAAACGTTTAAGTACCTCAGTGGAATCAACAAAGTCCAAGAGGGTAGCATCTTTCAGAGAAAGAGATGTGCAAGAACAAGGGGACACAATTTGAAGATAGAGGGGGGACGGCTCAGTGGCAATGTGAGGAAGCATTATTCACACAGAGGGTGGTGGACGCATGGAACAGCCTTCCTGAAGAGGTTGTGGGGTCTAAAACTGTGGGAGAATTCAAGAATGCATGGGACAGACATAAGGCAATTTTTGTGGGGGGTAGAAAGAGATAGGCTGTTGGTTAAATAGGATCTGCAGCTTATCCTCTAGGTAGGGAAATGGGCAGACTAGGAGGGCCAAGCGGTCCTTATCTGCCGTCAAAGTTTATGTTCCTATGTTTCTATGTTCTATGTAATATCTATTGAAAGGTGTTCAGTTATATGTGGTAAAACAATTTCATCCAACTAGTCTAAAAAGGAAAGCAGGGGAGCATGATGAACAAGCACAGGGGGAGGAGGAGATGGATAGGGAGCTAGAGGATCGAATTCACGAGATGGCAGCAAAGGGGGAGGTGTTGCTGATGGGTGATCTCCATATCCCAGATGTGGATTAGTCCATCCCAACAGCTACTTCAACCAGGAGCCAAGACATCCTGGATTCCCTACAGGGGGCAGGCCTCAGACGGCTAGTGATTGATCCCACCAGAGGCAGGGCGATTCTGGATCTAGTACTGACCAGTGGGGACAGAACTGCAGATGTCCAGGTGGAAGGTCAACTGGGAGCCAGCGACCACCACATAGTGAGGTTTAGCATAGAGACAGACACACAGTCCAGTCACACAAAGGCAAAGGTCATAGATTTTAGGAGGGTGGATTTTGCTAAAATGGGGAGTTGAGTCAAAGAGGCCCTGGCAAGGAGGGAAATAGGAGGGGGAGTTGAGAAGCAGTAAGAACACCTAAAGAGAGCCATAGAGGAAGTGATGAACCAATGCATCAGGGTGGTAAACAAAGGCAAGAGAAGGAGGAAACCACTATGGTTCTCAAGAGGTGGTGGACACAGTAAGAGCCAAATGGGTATGTTTCAGGAAATATAAGGAAACTCAATGGGAGGAAGTTAGACAGGTGTACCAAAGGAATCTTAAAGAAGCAGGAAAGGATATAAGGAGAACAAATGCACAGACTGAGGAAGATTAGCACAGGTGGTGAAACATTCTATAGGTACATCAGTGAAAGAAAGAAAGTGGGAGGGATTATAAGACTCAGAGAGGAAGCAGGGGAGTGTAAGAAGGGAGACCTGGAAAAGGCAGAAATACTGAACAAATGCTTCTGTTCAGTATTCACTGAAGAAGGGAAGGGTCAGGGACAACAGCTAGGTAATAGACATGAAAGGGGAAGGGGGAAGAGGTAAACACTAGTCCATTCACAGTGGAGAGAGTCCTGGAGGAGCTCACAAAACTGAAGGTGGACAGAGTAATGGGGCCAGAGGGCATACACCCAAGGATATTAAGAGAGCTGCGAAGAGAGCTAGCAAGCACCTCTGGCAGCCATGTTCACCAAGTCACTTGACATAGGAGTGGTTCCAGAGGGACTGGAAGAGGGCACATGTAGTTCCTCTACACAAAAGTGGTAGTAGGGAGGAGGTGGGGAACTATAGGCCAGTCAGCCTGATCTCAGTAGTGGGTAAGATCATGGAGGCACTGCTTAAAGAAAGAATAGTGGCACACTTGGAATCCCATGGAGCCCAGGATCCATGGCAACATGATTTCACAGCAGGAAGGTCGTGTCAGATGAATCTGATAGATTTTTGTTGACTGGGTGATGAAGGAAGTAAATTGGGGTGGGGGCCATGGACGTCACCTTTCAGCAAGGCCTTCAACACCTTTCCACATAGAAGGCTGGTTAACAGGTTAACAAGACTGGTAATCTGGGCATGGGGTACAAGGTGCTAAACTAGGTTAGGAACTGGCTAACAGACAGGAGGCAGAGGATGGTGGTCAATTGGATCCAATCCGGGGAGAGGGATGCGACCAGCAGGGCACTACAGGGATCAGTCCTTGGGCCAGTCCTGTTTAATGTCTTCATTAGTGACATTGCGGTAGGGCTGGAAGGAAAGGTCTGCCTGTTTGCAGATGACACCAAGATCTGCAACAAGGTGGATACTCCATCCAGAGTGCAGAGAATGAGGAGGAACCTGAGGAAGCTTGAAAAATGGTCAGAGCTGTGGCAACTGAGATTAATTTGAAGAAGTGTAAAATAATGCAACAGGGATGAGGGAACCTTGGGGAGAGCTACAGGATGGGGGGTGCTGACAATCACCAAGGAAGAAAGAGACCTGGGGGTTATCATTTCAGATGACCTAAGGGTGTCTAAGCAGAGTACAAAGGGTGCATGGAGGGCCAGTGGCATGCTGGGGTGCATATGCAGAGGTATCACTAGCAGAAGGCGGGAAGTAGTGATGCCATTGTATAAAATGCTGGTGAGGCCTCACCTAGAGTACTGTGTGTAAGGACATTGATAGGGTGGAGGCAGTCCAGAGAAGGGCGACTAAGATGGTACAGAGCTTGCACCAGAAAACATATGAGGAGAGATTAAAGCACCTCAATATGTACTCACTGGAGGAGAGGAAGAATCAGGTGGGGACATAATAAAAACATTTAAGTACCTTAAAGACATAAACAAGGTGCAAGGGGGAGACATCTTCCAATACAGAAGGAGTATAAGAATGAGGGGCATGATATTGGAAGGTGGCAGGTTGATGGGAAATGTGAGGAAGTGTTTCTTCACAAAGAGGGTGGTGGGCACATGAAATAGTCTGCCACAGCATGTGGTGGGGGTAAGCACAGTGGAGGGTTTTAAACATGCCTAGGATAGGCATAGGGGAACCTTAGAGGTGGGAAGGAGGGGTGAAAAGCCATTGACCAGGTAAGGTCAGTGTCCACAAACTAGTGTAGGGCTTACAGGCAGACTGGATCGGCCTAGTGATCTTTACCTGCCAGCAATTTCTATGCTTCTGTGTTAAGATTTATTAGATGGAGAAGTGTATGCCTAACATACTTTTGGAGGCTGCAGAAACTTGCTTTTAATTATAAAATGGAGAGGAGAAATCCAGAAAGCTGATTGGCTGAAGCACTCTTTGACCTTTGACGATATCTCAGAATATTGTCACACTGTCTAAAACTAATTACCAAGATCAGCCATTTACTAACATTTTAAGGGTCATTTTATAATCACAATAATACACTCCAGGGTGTGGTATTTCATGGGATATTGTCACTTCTTGGGTGGTTGAAGGCACTCAGCATTGCCTCGTGCCTCACTAAACACCCAAGGCATGATGAAATCCCATGATATACCACACCCTGTCATGTATTATTGCTTAATTATAAATGGGCATCATAAGTTGTATTTACCTCCATCTCAAGGGTGCTTACTTTTGCTCCTTAAGGAAATAACAAGGGATACATAGTCAAACTAATGAAATATGCAGACTTAAAGAGAAATAACGAGAGAGAGAGAAAGAGACAGACAGACAGACAGATTTAAGATAAGATTGCATTATCTGGCCTGTGTCAGGGAAAAGGGGTACAGAGAATAAATAATCTCCTTGTTTTTTTCTGTGATGGGTATGTAGGACATCAAAACTGATTAGAAGTCATAATGTGTATAAATTAAATGAGCTGTCAACACAGTTTGGATTCTTCATTTTAACATCAGATAACTCAGGCCAATAACAATTATTTGTGGATGGAATGTAAATAATATTTCAAGGGTGGACAATGTCTTATGATAAGATTTCAGCAAAGCCTTTGATACCATCCCACACGGAAGGCTGGTTAACAAGTTGAGTAGTCTGGGCATGGGGCATAAGGTGATACATTGGGTTAGAAACTGGCTGATGGACAGAAGACAAAGGGTTGTGGTAAATGGGATTCAATCCAGAGAGAGAGAGAGGTGACCAGCGAAGTGCCACAGGGATCAGTACTGGGACCAGTCCTGTTCAATGTCTTCATTAATGACATTGCAGAGGAGCTGGAAGGAAAGATCTCCCTATTTACAGATGACACCAAGATCTGCAGCAGAGTGGATACTCCAGAAGGGGTACAGAAAATGAAGAGGGACCTGGAAAAGCTTCAAAGATGGTCAGAGGTGTGGCAACTGAGGTTCAATTCAAAAAATGTGCAAAATAATGCACCTGGGTAGGGAAACCCTGGGGAGAGCTACAGAATGGGGTGAGGTGCTGACTGTCACCAAAGAGGAAAGGGACGTAGGGATTATCATATCTGATGACCTTAAGGTATCAAAGCGGTGCGCAAAGGCTTCAGGGAGGACCAGTGGCATGCTGGGGCACATAGGCAGAGGGATTGCAGAGCAGGAGAATGGAAGTGGTGATGCCATTGTATAAAACACTGGTAAGACCTCACCTGGAGTACTGCATGCAGTATGCTGGAGACCACACATGCTTAAGGACAAAGACAGGTTGGAGGCTAGCCACAGAAGGGTGACAAAGATGGTGAATGGCTTGCATCACAAAACATATGAGGAGAGGCTAAGATAACTCAATATGTACTCACTGGAGAAGAGAAAGGGGGGACATGACAGAAACTTTCAAGTCCCTCAAGGGCATGCACAATGTGCAGGTGGGGGATCTTTTCCAATGTAGAAAAGATATCAGAATGAGAGGACACAATATGAAATTGGAGGTGGTTAGATTAAGAGATAACGTGAGGAAGTTTTTTTATGCAGAGAGGGTGGTGAACACTTGGAGCAGTCTGCCACAAAAGGCAGTGGGGCAAGCATAGTGGAGGGATTTAGACATGCCTGGGACAGGCACAAGGGAACATTGGGTGGGGAGGGAATGATTAAAAGCCGTTGATCACTTAGGGTCGGTGACTGCATACAAATTTAGGGCTTACAGGCAGACTAGATGGGCCTAGCGGTCCTTATCTGCCAACAATTTCTATGTATCTATGTAAGACTGGAAAGTGTACATGCAGAGTAAGTTTCCCACTATGGCTGAAATTCATGAAGCTGCTTTAAGAGGTTAATTTTTTTTTTACCAGCTATTCATGAAGTAGTTTCTCAATTTATATTTTTTTAAAATGTGGTAATCTTCCTGAGGATTTTCTCCACTCTGATCTAGCACTGCTCTTTTGGAGTGGCGAAAAGCAGCAACAATTGTAAAATAAAGTCAAATAAAGCAATGGCACCATTGTTAATGGTCTATTCCAATAGTCAGATCAAATAAAGCTCTCATATTCAATGCTACATGAGTACCGAAGGCTGGTGAATATAGGCTCATGTGGGGAAACCTGCTGACTTGAGGTATGCCTTGTTCCATATCTACTGTATAAACCTCATCCATTCATTCTAACTCTATAGTTTGTACTTGTCTGCCCATCTGCCCTGCAGTCCGACAGTTGGCACTGTACTCCCGTCTTCAGATTAGGGAGTGCTGTTGCTTTGGTCAACAGATGTTCCTGCTTCAGCAAGAACTGGGTCTAGCTCTGCTTCGGATTCCTCAAACTGAAGCTAAATGTACTGCTGCCAGCAGACAGAATAAGATTCAAGGGGTATCCCTACTGTGAATGAAATTTCCTGATGATGTCATTATACAGAATCTGCCACTGAAATCTGTAGTCTAAATGCTTATTTAGTCCTGTGCAATGGCAAACATCATAACTTTAAAATTATCCATCAGTGCTGTCGACAATGCTAGCCATCCATATCTAATTCAGGTGCATTTTTTATCAGTTGTTTGATCTGCCTTAGTAGCATCTACTAGATTAAAAACCAGTCCTGTGTTTCTTGGTCAGTATATAAACAATCTGCATTCTGTTGCTGACTGTACCTTTAATTCTTCAAGGAAATAGCAGCTGAGACCACTGCAGAGGCATTATGATCCATTAGGATGAATTAGCTGTACTTCTATTACAGGTGGCCCTCCTGGCCATTGTACCAGCTGTCTCTCTGTCTAGATAAATTAAGCTTTCCACTCCTTCCATAGCATTTCCTGCACATTCTTCCTGCCAGAGGTGGGGTAGAACGATTCATAACAGAATGATGGGAGCAGCTTTCTTCTCTCACACACACCACTGCCAATCAATGAAGAAGCTCTGTAGAGCAATCAAGCACTTTCCTCTGATTGTCTGGTCTGTGTGAGTGAGTAACCTGGCAAACAATTGCTGATTTGTAAGGTGGAAGTGAAGGCTATCAGCCAAGCTCAATGAGACATGTAAAAGGTTGGCTTTTATTGTAATGAATCTGCCACACAATGAAGGCAATCATTCAGGCTGTCCTAGCTGTCAGTGCATAAGTCCTTCCTCACTGGTTTCAAGGTGTGTGCAGAGTTTTTAACACTAAAGCAATGCATTGTGGAAATGGGCAAGAGGGCACTGGGAAAGATTTCAATACAGTGCTAAGACCTCAGCTTCTCAATGTGTAATAGTTTTAGCTTGGTTAGTTGTATGATTAAGGGAGTAAATCAGTGGTGCTTTTAGTACTTTAATTGGGGGGGCAAAAATTTGTAACAAATGGTGGGGGAGGTCTGGGGACCACTTAAGCCCCCGGAAAACTGTTAAGTGTTTTGGTGCATTTTGGTGGTCTTTCAGGGTATTTGTTTTTTAGTACAGCTCATATCATGGGTTCAATTTAATTGATAAAATACCCTGGAAGAACAAAAAATGTACCGGAACAGATTCCAAAATATTTTCTAGATCCATAACAGGCAGTTGTGACCCCCAGACCTCCAGGCATATAACTACTTATTTTTAAAGGAAGTCCCCTGGTGTCATAACACCAAAAAAACCAAAAAAAAAACAAATGTAGACTTGCAGAGAATAAACATCTCTGGGACAGGAGGGAAGTGCTGATGTAAAGCCATAGCACTCTCCACCAAGATCCTCCTGTTGTTTGTTGCGGGTCTCTTCTCAATAATTAGCACCCCCCCCCCACCTGCATCAAAACACAATGCAGAATTGCATGGAATAAATATCACAGGGAGAAAAGGGAAACGCTTTTGGACTCCTCTACAAAAGGAGGCTGGAGCAAGGAGGTTGGGTGACTTTTATATAAAGAATATATAGGACCCTGACCCCAGATGGTACACCTAGAAACTGAGATACCATGTCCACGTGTCTCACCTGAAAGGACCTATGCTAGGCTGGGTTCCTGGTCCTCCAACATAGTGCCCATAACAGTCATAACCTCTCCCCAACTGCATCTAAGCATAAGTTGGACACCATCACATGGGAGATATAGGCATTCCAGCAGGAGTGCCATGCTGATTTGGGTAATGTGGAAGGTCAGATTGCTGAATTCAGTTACCATACTGTATATAACAAGAATCTGTCAGTAACAAAAAAATGTTCTTGCATGCTGTTACAAGTTAGAACAACAGTATCTTGAGGCTATGGACAGCTCTTTCTTACCTCCAGTAGCCACTGTCTCGTAGGCTTTGGGTTCCAACGGTCTAAGGGGTATAGGCCCCCCCATTCAGAGCAATCCATAAGTGCTGTGCTGACAGGAGCAATGTGCTGCAGTTAGTGCATGGCTGCCTTGGGGGCAATATTCAGACAATTAGCACTCTCCAGCTGTGTTTTAGTTGCGTCTTCACACAGCTTGTGGAGTGTCTTGAGTAAAACATCATGAAATGCCTGCAAAATCTGGGAACAGCATTGCGTAGTTGTGTGGCTGATATAAAAGCCCTAATCCCCAAATCTGTGTGTGTAAGACTTGTGAGTGGTTAGAAAGAATAAAAAATCTACACAAGGCAAGGCAAATTTTATTTATATAGCACCCTATCCAGGGGCTCAGAGTGCTTCACAATAAAAACATCCCCAAGAATTAAAATCAGATATATTCAAATAAAACTAAAGGCTTTTTCAAATAAGAATGCTTTTAAGGAGACTTTAAAGGCCTCCACTGAGCTGGCTGCATGAATGTAGGGTGGAAGAAAGTTCCAAAAAGATGGTGCAGCGATACCAAATGCTGTATCACCAGATTGCTTTAGGTGAGAGGAGGGTACAACAAGCAGGCCAGCATCAGTGGAGAGTATGGGGCATATAGGCCAATATGGAACCAGGAGCTCTTTAAGGTAGTCAGGTCCCAAGCCATGTAGGGCCTTGTAAGCTAACAAGCATATCTTGAAGGTGATGCGCGAGCTCACAGGCAACCAGTGCAGAACGCCCAGAACAGGAGTGACATGATCCCTCATTGAGGCACCCATCAGCATCCTGGCTGCAGCATTCTGCACCGGCTGCAGTCAATGCATCAATCCTTCAGACAACCCTAGGTAAAGAGCGTTTCAGTAATCTAGCCTGCTGGTAACAAAGGTATGGATGACCATAGCCAGATCAGCAGGCGTCAAAAATGGCCAGATCCTGGTAATATTCCGGAGTTTGAAAAACTTGGATCTAACAACTGATGACACCTGTTGTTTGAGGGTAAGTTGGTCATCAAGAAAAATGATAAGGTCCCTAACTGCATTCACCACCGACAAGGGCCACCCATCAACTACTGGAGTGAGCAGCCTCCCATCAGTGGAGACACCTCCATGACCCGGCTCGATCACCATAACCTCCATCTGGCCGGGACTGAGACATAGCCAGTTTGCAGACATCCAATCGTTGAGCTCAGCCAAGTGTTGGCTCAGCATACCTAAGGCAGGTAGGTCATCTGGGGAACAAGACAGGTAGAACTGGGTATCATCCGCATAGCAGTGAAACTCCAGATTGTACTGCCTAATGATCTCACCCAGTGGCAGCATGCACATGAAGAACAACAGAGGGGCCAGAATGGAACCCTGCAGAACACCACAAGGCAGCACGAAAAGTCCAGAGAAAAAATTCCCAAGGACTACGTGCTGTGATCTTCCAGTTAAATATGAGCTAAACCAGCACATAACTGCACCAGTAGCACCTAAATAGTTCTGCAGATGATCCAATAGCACCCTGTGATCCACTGTGTCAAATACTGAAGATAGGTCAAAGAGCACCAAGATGGTAGCGTGCCCTCAGCCCCTCGCCATGAAGAGATCATGTGCCACCCTGACCAAAGCTGTCTCAGTGATATGCCAGGGCCAAAAATCTGGTTGGAGAGATTCAAAAGAAGGGAAACGTTTCTGCCAAGGACTATAAGCAATGCACTGTTACCATGGTAGCGACCCAAGGGAGTGCTGTGAGTTGTAGTTCCTGCCATCTTGGGGGACTACAGATTACAAATGGAACCATAATTTTAGTTTATTTTTAATTGTTTTTATTTCCAGCAACAACCTAGTACAGGTTTGCTGTACAACTTTCAGTTTGGATTTTACTTTTCATTGAATTACTGGGCATGTTTGTGCAGCCCTCCCAGATTGCTCTGCTTCCATGTCTGCCCCTAAAGCTCAGCTCCTAGTGAGCATAGCTGAGTATGAGTGGAGGCGATGCATGGGGCAAAGCCAAGTAGTGTCTGTCGGCATCAGCTATGAAGGTTCCAGGAATTCAGCCTCTTTCAAGGGTTACCTAAGGTATTGCATTGTTTAGCTCTGCTTAGTTAAATTATCTTGCATTATTTGTTATGAACCTAATAGGACACATCCTCAAGCTCTTATGCTAAGAGAGGTCGATAATTAAGTGCAGTAAATGTAAGATGTACTGTGAAAAACCAAGCTATGCGGTGGGTTGGGTGCTATGTTTGTCTGTAACAGATGTAAAGCTTACATTGAACTTACAAATGAACTAACAAAAGCATATAATAACTCAAACAAGGCCATATAAATAAATAAAATGGAGAACTTTATCAAAGATCTGCAGAAAGAAAAAACAAATTTTACTCACAACATTTAAAGTAACTAAAAAAGAGATACAGAGGAATCTAGTGCGGATAGTCTGGATAACCTTATGGGTTGAAGGAGTAAAGGGGGTAGGGCAGAAGTTATTAACACTGAAAGTGATTGGTACACATAGAAACACCTGAAAGGGGCAATCTAAAGAAGAGCAGGCCTATTTACCAATAATCCCATTCAATTAACAAACAGATATTAAAGTTTGGTCACTTATGGTGATTTATTAGAGTGCAATGACAGGGAGGTGAGTGAAAAAAGACAACTGGTTGTGGTAGGTGACTCCATTATAAGATACTGTAACTCATACATTTGTGAACCCAATAAAGAAAACAGAAATGTTACATGTCTTCCAGGGACAAGAATAATGGATGTAAAACAAAGAATGCCAACAATACAGCAATATTGAAACATAAAGGAAGGTGGCCTGTTGTAGCCTTACATGTTGGCACAAACGATATTGGGTATGATCATGAAAAAGGCATCTGTATAGGTTTGCTAGAAATGGGGAAAGAAATACGAAAAGAGGACGGCACCATTCTAATGTCTGGGATACTTCCTATCCTCAGAGTCAACAAAGGAAAAAAACTAAACTATTGAGAGAATAAACTCAGGGCTTAGTAACTGGTGCAGAAAGGAAGGAATACACTTTATAGATACTTGGAAAATATTTTACTGCAAATCTCATTTATACAGTCGAAATGACCTGCACTTAAACAGATTTGGTGCTAAGATCCTTGCTAATTAATTGAAAACAAAACTTGAAATGTTAAATTTAAACTGACTAAGAAGGGGGAAAGGGATTTTAATCAAAGTTGATCCAGCTCCTGACACATTACAAATACGAAGATAATGCCTAAAAGTTCCAGGTTAAAATCAAACTTGCACTGTTTTCTGTCTAATGCAAGCAGCATAAATAACAAAACTGATGAGTTACAAGCATTCAAAACCATGGAAAGAAATATTGATATTATATGTATCACAGAAACTTGGTGGAAGGAAAATAACACATGGGGTAAAAACATAGAGGGCTACAATCTGTTTTGTTGGGACAGAATGGGTAAACAAGCCGGTGGAATAGCTCTGTATCTGAAAAACAACATTAATGTAGTAGATATATCAGATAAATAAGAGCTCCAAATGGTTTAACTGAATCTATATTGATCAAACTAGCAGGGCACTATAACAAAGACAGCAGAATGATAGGCTTATGCTACAGACCCCCTAATATCCCATCAGACTCAAATCTCTGCATTCCTAAAGAATTAAAAAAAAGCCAACTAGTTGGGTAACATAATAATAGTAGGAGACTTCAACTATAGTAACATTGAATGGAGTACCCTATCAGTTCAAAATAAGCAGAGTCAAGAGTTTTTAACAGTATGTAGAGAACCGAATTTAATACAGCATGTCAAACAACCAACCAGAGGAAATAATATACTCGATCTTGTATTGGGCTCTGATTCTATTACTATATATAACTGTCATACCATTCATCTACTTCAATCTAGTGATCACTCTTGTACAATGTTTAACATAGCGTGTAATAGTATAAAAACTCAGGGGTGCACGGAGTTCTATGCATATCATTCTGCTAATACTGATAGTATAAACTCTGGGCCCCATATTCAAAAGTGGCAGGCTGCATCGTGCAAGTGCTTGTGCACACAACTCAACTGCACCTGCACAAAATAATGGTATAATCAGAAGCTGCGCCATAATATGCAATCACACATGTGCAGCTGAATATCCCAAACATGCATGATCGTGCAGTGGGAGATGCACGGCAGGTGGCCAGCGCCCAGTGTAGAGCATACAGAAGTGTGCAATGCAAAGCCGCTTGTGCGGCATGCAGACTTGCAATATTCAGCCAAGATATGCAAATGGCCTCATTGCACAGTCAGTTCCCGAACAGTCAGACAACACATTTGCATCTCATTACTGGAATATATTCAGGCCATTTGCATGTCATTGACATGCGTAGTACCAGCATTACAGGGCAGCAACACCACTCCACAAAGGTGATCAGGAGGTACTGCAGCCCAGCAGGCAGGTAGAATGCATGGATGTTTGTGGGTGGACTGCACTGGCCAGAGTACAGTGCTACGTACCTTCTAACCCCTTAGCACCCAAATGTGTGCCAAGGTGTGTGACAACTGGTCAGAATGTGTGACACAGCAGCAAACATAAAAGTGCAAGTTTGGAAGACTGTGGAAATGAGTGCACCAATGTTGCTACAATGTGCTGATACCTAGCATCTCATATTATCATAGAATTCTGCACTTGGTATGTAATGTCACCCACTCTATGTGGGTCAGAGAGTGTCTGAGTGATAACATGAGTGTCGTACCCTGTACTGTGTGACAGCTGAGTGGTTTGCAGTGCTTCTACTCATGGCCATGTGTGCACCCTAGGTGACCACATGCACAACATTGGAAGGGTTCAGTGTCCTTGGTGCATGCCTTTGCTGCCTCTAGGCCACAGGTGGTGCCACCTCTGCCCCATGCTGCTCACAGTTGTGCACTGTCCACCACCAATACATCACAGTGACCCAAACCCAGGGCCCCTGTGGCATTGTCACACTGAAGGGATGGCATCGGTGACATGTATGTGGCTCCTGGTGGTGTGGGTCTGGCATGGGCATGCTGTGTGCACATATGGTGTTCCACCATGGGTGTATGCCACTGGGCTGTTCCTGATCCATACCATGCTGCCACCATTACCACCCTGCATCCTGCTCACTGATGTCTCAGACACCACAATGGGCATATGCCTCCATTGGGTGGCACCCTGATGGCCACATGGGTGCAGGCCATGGCACCTGGTACATGTGTCACATTGTAGCTGTCTGCTTGCTGGTGTGCTAGCAGTGTGCCTGTCTGACATGTGGCATCTGGGCATCCCTGAGATGGGTGTGGTGAGGGGGGTGGCTGACAGGGCGGTGCTGGAGATGTCACCTAGTGACACCCAGCAGGTGCCCAGTAGGCTGGCACAGCACAGCTGTGGCTTTGGGTACTACCATCCTGGCATGACTCCTGTGTGTGGGTGCCTGGAGCACATCCTGGTGCACCTCTGACAACTGTCCCAGGGCCATCTGTCTGCAGTTATGTAGCCTGCCTGTGGGTGGCTGGCTGAGTTAGGCCATCCCCATACTTATCTAACTTTGCACAGCACTGTTTTGTGATGTGTGACACACACGCTGCACATTTTGGCTGAATATACACTTGCGTAGCATATACAGGTGCCTGGCCCCTTTTTTTTTTGCATTGCATACATTACTTCTACATGATCACGCATTTGGAAATGTGTGACGCATCTCTCCCTTTCAAATATCATGCTTCCGTGCATTTTCTGGGATGCACCACACATCTCCATTTTGGGCCAGGCATCTCCTTTGAATATGTGCACTGCAGTGTTCAGCAAAATAAATTGGACTAACATACTACAGGAAAAAACAACTGAGGAAGCATGGCATTTCCGAAGACATGCAATAATATCCACCTGTGCTACATATATAAGAAAGGTTAAAAAATATAATAATGCAGGTCTGTAACCAAATAGCTAAGTAAAAAGATAATTAAGCTTACGAAGAAGAAAAACAAGGCATATGGCAGATACCAAATGGCCTGATCAGACACTTTATGGAACAAATTTGAAATGATCCAGAAAAATGTAAAAAAGAGATTAAAACGGCCAAAGTGTTAAAAGAATTGGAATTGGTGAAATGCACTATCAGAAACAATCCCAATGTATTCTATGGATATATTAATTCCTTATTGAAATCTTGCCTTAGGATTACTAATATTGATGTTAATCAAACTAACACTATTCACACTATCAAGATAAAAAGTTTTAGTAAACATTTTTGTTCATTATTTACTGATAATAGTCGGATCATTCTTACAGTGGTGATTAACTGCAATAAGGAGATTAAAATAACTGAAGAATGCATACAGGATAAAATCATAAGTTTAAAAACCCATGGAGCACCTGGCCCAGAAGGTATTACTGCTAGGATGTTAAAAATCATGAAAATACTGTCTCCCTACCACTTAAATTTCTATATGAAAAATCTTTAAAATGGTGGTGATACACCCAGGTGTTGGAGATGTGCTCATGTGATCCCTGTACACAAGAAAGGTAACATGCAGGATATCTTTAACTACAGGCCAATTCATTTAACATCCATAATAGGCAAATACTGGAGTCAATTATTAAGCATCAATTGTTAGAACATCTGAAAAGTAATAAAAGGATCGACAAGGAGCAGCATGGGTTTACATCAGGAAGGTCATGCCTAACTAATGAGAAAATTAGTCACCATCTAGACAATAAGAGCAATGCAGATGCTGTCTTACTTGATTTCAGAAAAGCCTTTGACACAGTATCACACTGGGCAATTATACAAAAAATTAATACTATGAACACAGACCCAGTGCTAATCTGTTGGGTTAAAAATTGGTTATTAGATCGGACCCAGAAAGTTTCTGTACATGGTCACCTCTCCAGCATAGGTAGTCACTAGTGGGTGCCATGGGGATCAGTTCTGGGCCCTATCATTTTTCAAATTTTCATATCAGATCTGAGCAATAATAACTCTAATTAGATAAAATATGCAGATGACACTAAAGTAGGTGGCCCCAGTTCACTGTTAGTTGCATCAGCAGTCTTCAAAATAATCTAAATAAAATGTAATCATGGGCATACAAACTGGACATGACGTTTAATATTTCCAAGTGTAGTGTGAGTCATTTGGGAAAAAAAGATCATACCTCATACGTACACTTTATGTGGTGCTGTTTTAAAATCCATATATAGTAAAAGGGACCTGGGTAATATAATTAACAGCTCCCTGGCCTCAAAAGATTAATGCTCCATGACAGTGTCTAGAACCAACATGGTAATGGGAGCGATTAAGAGAAATGTTGTCAGCAGAAGAGCTGAAGTGATCAAGCCACAGCATCATGCATATGATTGCCGTATTTTGAAATATGGCTATCAGGTATGGTGTCCCTATAAGTCTGTCAATACATCCAGACTCAAAAGAGTACAGAGGAGAGCAACTGAAGTTGTAAGAGCAATGCACAATATGTCATACATGGATAGGTTAAATACTTGAACCTATACACCTTGGAGCATAGGAGACCGCGGGGTGATTTTTTATTATTGTATGATACCGTAAATGACCCTTACTTATTTGATTAATTAAACCTGTCCTTTAAGGACAGTGGGGCAAACACTAGAACTCACCCACCACAACTAAAGCCAACCAGATTTAGAGCGGATAACAGAAAGTACTTTTATTCAGTGCAAGAAGTGTACCCATGGAATAGCCTGCCAATGAAGGTGATCAACTGCACGAGTAAAGATAACTTCAAGTAGAGGCTGGACAAGTTTTTTGAGGAGGGTGGTACATTGGTGTACTACTAATAGATAGGAACAATCATGGGCATATAGCCTTTATGCTTCTTACAACCTTTGCCATTTTACCATTGGTAAAAATAGCAACTAGGGGGAGGGAAACAAATAGAACAACAACCCATCCCCATCTATATGTACTGACTAACTGGCACCAGATAAGAAAGTTCACTAAAAAAAAGTCCAATAAGGTGGGTGGCAAAAGATAATGTGGCCCATCCTGGTTTCTCTATGGAGGCCCACGGCCAGTCTGGCCCCCGATATAACCGCCACTGGATTATGTCAAGTTTCTTTCAATCAGCATATTCAATATCCAACATAAGATCAAAACTAATATTTTTGAGGAGCCAGAAAGTCTGCCTTTGTCTCTAATACAAAGCATGCCTAAAGGTCACTAAAAACATTAGGGAGTACTCCAAATTAGAATAAAAATTATGTTAGTTAGTCAGAATCAGATCCAGTAGAAAGGAAGCCTGAAGGTCCCTAGGGTTTAACAAAGTGTTATTAAATTTGCTACACGTATATTAGATCTTGATTTATATCATTTAGAGAAAGGGTGAAATTATGGGGTGACCTATTAAAATTCAGGTCACCAAGAATTAGGAGCTTGTGAGATGCTGTTCATGAATCTGGTTGACTAGGGTTATTTTAGAGGGTTGAATTTAGGGGGACAGCATCAATGAAAGAAACAGATAGGCTTGGATTTACAGTAGTTACCTGAAGTTCCACCGTTGTACCCGGCAAACCACACTTAAAATGGATAGATGCCCAAAGTTTTGTACTTTAAGCACTGCAACAGTAAATTAAGATGTCCCCTCCCCTTTTAATGTTGTCAGAACTATTATTGCCTTCCATAGAAATTAAAGAATTATTTGCATGAAAATTTAACTGAGCTTCAGTAATTATGGCACAGTCTGGTTTAGAGAAAATGACACATTTACTGATGGCTACTATCTCAGGGAGAAGACTCAGGACATTAAAATTAATATTGGAAATACCCCTACCACAAAATTACTAAATAGCTAAGGAGTGGGGTGGGGCTGTCCAGGGCTAGGATGAACATTTCCTCTCTGCAACAATAACAGACAGGTAATTATTTTGTAAAATCCACAGTATCATCATTGGTTTGGGTCTTAGTTAATTAAAATCAGTAGGGGTAAACTTACCAATCTTTAGGCTAGCATTTAAATAGAAACATTCATATGGCACAACTTTGATAGCAGTTGTTTAAAATGTCTTTCATTGTGTGCTGATTTTGCAGTGACACCCAATTTGTTTAAAATAGTTGGACCATACCAGGAAAAAAGATTTCTTACACATTGTTAACTTTATGACATTAATAGAAAAAAGCTTGGATACGTTGCTCCTAGTACCGTAAGGGTTAAACAACAAGTTAAAAGAAGAGCATAAAATATCTGGTCCTGAGCTTTTTAATATTCGGTAGGCGAATACTGCTGCATTAAGCTCAATCCGAAGTGAGGGACGGAGAATTCACATTTGGCAGTCAGTTTGCAGTGGTGTGTTCTATAAGGTGCCTTAAGGGCAAAACGGCAGATGTTGTTTAGTATTGATTGGTATTTTTCTAAAAAAGTGTTGTTTTGGTTCACAATTAAAATATTGCATAGTCTAGAGTTGGTATTAAAATCTGTTTTGCAAATAGCATCTGGGCTTCATTGATTTGTCTAAAGCCCTACTTTTCAAAGTGTGGAATCATACTAAAACTGGGGTCCAACAACACCCTCAAATATTTAAAACTAGAAACTACAGAGAGTGTGTGTCCATGTTTCCCCGACAAGCCCGGCTAGACACAGAGTGGATTCCCTGCAGGGGGAGGACCTCAAACAACTATTATAACAATCCACAAGAGACAGGGCTATCCTGGATCAAGTACTGACTAATGGGAAAAGGATCACAGATCTCCAGGTAGAAGGTCACCTGGGGGCCAGTGACCATCACGTGGAATGGTTCAATTTGGCCACTAGAACTAAATCATTCCATTACAAGGCAAAAATATGGGATTTGAGAGGAGTTGACTTTGATAAGATGGCCAACAGAGTTAAGCTAGATCTGGCAAGAAGAAATACAGGTGAGGGGGTACAGGCAAAGTGAGCAAACATTAAGGATGCAATACTTGAAACAACATCTGTTTGTGTTAGGGAGAAAAGCAAGAGCAAAAGAAGGAGGAAAACACTTTGGTTCTCAAAAACAGTAGCAGAAAAGATCACAGCCAAAAGGATGGCCTTCAGGAAATATAAGGGAACACAGCGGGATGAAGATAGGGAGGCAAACCAAACTTCCCTAAGGGAAGCAGGGAAGGCAGTAAGGTAGGCAAAGGCCAAAACTGAGAAAACGCTAGCACAAACAGTAAAAGAAGAGGACAAGACTTTCTATAGATACATTAATGAAAGGAGAAAGTCCAGAGGGTGTATTGCTAAGATCAAAGGGGATAAGGGGAGTGTGTGGAGGAGGACCAAGGAAAAGCATCTATCTTAAATAGATACTTATGCTCGTATTTACTAAGGAGAAGGTAGGGCAGGGCCCACAGCTCAGCACCAAGGACACAGGGGGTAGGGAGGTGTGCACAAGTTCCTTTACAAAAGAAAGGGTCCTAAAAGAGCTTACTAAGCTCGGGATGGACAAAGCAATAGGACCTGATGGCATGCATCCCAGGGTACAAAAGGAGCTAAGGGTAGAACTAGCAGAGCCATTATCAGAACTGTTTAGTGAGTCTCTGAACACAGGAGAGGTCCCAGAAGAGTGGAGAAGGGCTCATGTGATCCCACTCCACAAGAATGGCAGCAGGGAGGAGGCATATGTATCGGGGAGCTAGTATGTGCATGGCCCTACCACTGTCATAAGTGGCAATGCCAGGCCCTATCACATGTTGCAATAGTGTTATTACTGTACCAGGGAGGACTATTGCACCTTTAAAGCAGCAGTGTCTGTGAGTCAACAAAATGGTTTATCCTATAGTTTATATTACAAAATGCATTCCTGACATCCTAAGATTCATGGCATGGGGTATTTGTAGTGTTCTCAGATATTGTTAAAACAGCTTATGCAGATAATGCTGTAATTAATGACTCATGTAATCAAAGATGACCATCAGTTGTAATTGTTAAAAATCTCAGCTGAGGTTACCTGTTGAATTTACATGCTAGATTCACACTGTAGATGTGTTAGGATGGTGTTACCGCATGTGTATGATGGTAAACAGCACAACAGTGTACCAAGATATTTAATTTTTCATGGCGGGCATTGGATGGGAGTGGGAACTGTGACATACTTCACAGTCCTATATGTTGGTTCAGGAATGAAAGAAAACAGCATGAGAAATGTGTAGCCTGATATTTTGACCAGACGAGCATTATTGCTGACAAAATGGTTGCTAACAAATCCTGGTGCTTTAACATGCAGCATGTGCACTAAACCATGTTACATGCTAATCACTCCCTTTCTAGCTTACAGGGTGTCAGCAGAATTCTGGAAAGTAAAGGCCTGGGCCGAGTTGGATGGGGTGGGCTGGGTTCATGGGCTGCAGCCTGAGTTAAGACTGTAATAAATAAAAGGAAAGTCCAAGCCTTCAGGGGGGCAACAACAAACTAGGCAGAGGAAGCTCTTTCCAGTCACTGGGGGGAGTTATTTCACAGATCACAAATATTAGCCAATAAATGAAGGCTGTTATTTTTTATACCCCCTCCGGTCTTCCCGTAATGCCCACCCAATGGAGCTTTCGGCCTCAACTCCGCATGCCGACCCACTATGCTCAGGCTTACCCTCCTGGGTGGGGCTGACAGGTGGGCGCCCTCTCCCCATGGGCAATAGTGGCTAGTCCTGGCTTACCACCCCAGGGTGGGGCCACATGAGCAGAACCCCCCCAGTGGACACTAATGGGCAGTGGGAATGGTGGTGGAGTGGGGGCGTCATGGTCGGGGGACTGGAGAGATTTTTTTTGGCAGTACCTGGGGGCGGGGATGTGCAATGATATCCCGTGTCTGCCCCACCCCTGAAGTGAAGGCGCTGCCATGGTAGAACTCCCCAGCTTCTGCCAGAGGTCCGCGGAGTGTGTCGGACATGGTACCCCCCCTCCACCCGGAAAAGGAGAGCAGTCTGTAAGATGCTCAATCCTTCTCACCTCAGCTGGCCCGTCGACGTCCCGAGTCCGTTTCCGAACCCAGGTGGTCAGCATTGCAGACAGACACTCTGCCTCTGTGCCTGCAGGCCGGTGTCAAACGAAGGCTGTTATACATGAACACACTCAACAGGTGTGGGGAAGGGAGAAAAGTTACCCTTTGCAGTCTTGGACATACCACTCTTTAGAATGTTCTACCACCAGTGGTGTCACGGTGCCCCACCAACCCCACCTAAGCAGTCCAACATAGTAGGCAGCATAGCAACACAGGCACACAACAGTCATACCCGAAGCCAGAGTGGCTGTGTGGATAAAACACAAAACCTGTGCCCCTGGCTGTGTAAGTGTTGCCCAAGCCCCCTGGGCTGGTTGCACTGCTACTCACTCCCCTGGTCCCAAGCCCTGCCAGTAGCCTGGAAAATGGTAACCACAATGAAATGCATACATGTGCAGACCATAGCACCCCAAGCCCCCATAGGCTGGCAGCACTGCTCCCCATCCTCCCCCCCAGTCCCAAGCCTTACCAGCAGCCTGGACAATTGGACCACGATGCCATGCATATGTACGCACACCATAGATTTAACACTATAGGAGAAATACAGCTGGGGGGGTGTGCAGAAAGGATGTAATGCAACTGGTACACTGACAGCTTAGAACATGCAGAGGACCATTACGGAGACATGCAAAGCAATAAAACATGCACAGCACTGCATGACATGCATATCAAAAAAGAAATGCAGACAGGCTGTGTCGCAGCATAGCTTGCACCATGTAATGGTGGATGCAGTAAACCTGCTGGTGTCACACAGAGCAATGCAACAACATGGACAGCACACTGTGAACAGGGACATATTGATATGGTTGGCCACCACAACAAGCAACAATGTATATGTGATGTCCCTACAGATATCACCAATGAAAACAAAGGAACCACAACACCTGGCACAACAATCACCCCTCAATAACAACAACACCAAGGAGAGGAGATGGAGGAAACAGAGACAAGTGGCACCAACAGCAGTGGGAGCACAGAGGATGAAGACAGGCAGGCGCAGGACAGCATAGGCCATCATGCAAGCCCAGAGCTGACGCAACAAAACACCAATGGTGATGGAAGCAGAGTGGGCACATGGGACACCAGTGAGGGGTCAGACACAGACAACAGCCAGACAATCCATGACAACATTGCCCAACACCTCAGCCTCATACATTTAGAACAGCAGAGGGAGACACCATAGCAAAATGCTGTGGAGGAGACCACAGTACCCTTGCAAGATGATGACCTGGGCTGATATTACCAGGATGTGATCAACATTAAGGAGGCATTGATAAGGGAGATAAGGGGAATACGTGATGTTGTGGATCAGCACAACATTGCCACCATGGCACACTACAGCCACATGGAGAAGGCCATTGTTGGGCTACAGGAGGTCATCCAGACTGGGGTATAGAACAGTGCTACATGCCAGGATGATACTATTGCCATACTGCATGGGATCCATGTATGTACACAGAGGCAGATGGAGTCACTGGAGTGGATGACAACAGTGCTGGAGTGAACTATTGCACCAAACCAGGAGCAGGCAAATGCCATCATTGCAATTTCTGGTGCACTGCAGACCAGCATACAGATAATGTGCCACAGGCAAAACACTGGTGCCACAAGACAAAACAGCCATGACCAAAATGTATATGGTGACCAGCATACCAGCGAACCAAGCAACCAGTACTACAGAGCCCGCAGTACAGAGCCATACATTGGACATACTGCACAATCATAGGGTGGCCAGGGCTACAGTGAATCTAGTAGCCAGGGATACCATAGCCCCAGTGGATACATGCATAGTGGCCCCAGCTGATATGGCTACAGTGGTCACAGCAGCCATGGAAACAGTGGATACAGTTGACATGGGTACAGTGAAACCAGCAGCCAGTATTATAGTGGACCCTGCCTAGTGTTCCACAGCAAGCAAAGCACCCAGGCCCACACCTCACACCTGACACAGGCCTCCAGCACTCTACAGACCCAGGAACCTAGTTCTCTCACAATCTAAGCCTCGAGTATTCCACAGCCCCAGGTCACCAGTGCTCCGACAATCCAGACCTTCAGCACTCCTTAGGGCTAGGCACCCAGTGCTTCCTCAATTCATGCCTTCAGTGCTCCACAGGCTCCAGAACCCAATGCTACCACAATCCAGGCCTTCAGCACCAACAGGCTTCAGAACCCAGTGCTACCACAACCCAGTCCTTCAGCACCCAACAGGCTCCGACACAAGTCAGTGCTACACCAACCCAGGACTTCAGCACTCAACAGGCTCCAGAACCAGTGCTCCTACATTCCATGCTTTCGGCACCCAACAGGCTACAGAACTCAATGCTGCCACAACAATTTAGGTATACAGCACTCAACAAGCTCCAGAACCCAGTCCTACCACAATCCATGCCTTCAGTAGTCAACAGAGCCCAGAACCCAGTGCAAACACAACCCAGGCCTTCAGCACTCAACAGGCTCCAGAACCCAGTATTACCAAAACCCAGGCCATCAGCACTCAACAGGCTGCAAAACTGAGTACTACCACAACCCAGACCTTCAGTATCAAATGGGCTTAACAAGCCAGTGCTACCACAACCCAGGCCTTCAGCTCTCAGTAGGTTCCAGAACCCAGTATTACCACAACCCAGGCCTTCAGCACCCAATGGACTCCACAAGCCAGTGCTACCACAACCCAGGCCTTTAGCACCCAACAATCTCCAGAACCCATGCTGCCACAACCCAGGCCTATAGCAGCCAACAGGCTCCAGAACCCAGTGCTACCCACAACCCAGGCCTTCAGTACCCAACAGGCTCCAGAACCCAGTGCTACCACAACCCAGGCCTTCAGCACCCAATGGGCTCCACAAGTCGGTGCTACCACAGCCCAGGCCTTTAGCACCCAACAGGTTCCAGAACCCATGCTGCCACAACCCAGGCCTTCAGTACCCAACAGACTCCAGAACCCAGTGCTACTGCAATCCAGGCCTTCAGTACCCAACAAGCTCCAGAACCCAGTGCTACCACAACCCAGGTCTTCAGCACTCAACAGGCTCCAGAACCCCAGTGCTACCCACAGCCCAGGCCTTCAGCACCCAACAGGCTCCAGAACCCAGTGCTACCATAACCCAGGACTTCAGCACTCAACAGGCTTCAGAACCCAGTATTACCACAATCCAGGCCTTAGGCACTCAACAAACTCCAGAACCCAGTATTACCACAATCCAGGCCTTCAGCACCCAACGGGCTCCACAAGCTAGTGCTATCACAACCCAGTCCTTCAGCACCCAACTGACTCCAAACCCAGTGCTACAACAACACAGGTCTTCAGCACTCAAAAGGCTCCAGGACACAGTGCTACTACAATCCAGGGCTTCAGCACTCAACAGGCTCCAGAACCAAGCACTACCACAATCCAAGGCTTCAGCATCCAATGGGTTTCACAATCCGGTGCTATCACAACCCAGGCTTTCAGCACTCCACAGGCCCAGGAAGCTGGTGCTGCCACATCCAGGCCTTCAGTGCACCATAGGCTCAGGAACACAGTGATCCCACAACACAGGCTACCAGCACTCCACAGGCCCATGCCTCCGGCAATTAGATTACCTGGTCCTCTAGTGGTCCCCCCACCCAGGACTCCACTGCCACTGAACACATCACAGCTACATGTGCACCCTGCAGCAAAAAGGGGAGGAGGTCCAAGGACAGTGGCATGTCAGAAACTGCATGTGACCCAACAAGCAGCACTACAGTGGCAGCCACTCATAGGTCACAAAGGACAAAAATCAGTGACACAGATGAGTCTGCATGTTACCCAACCACCAGCACTACAGTGGTAGCCACTCTTCGGTCAAAAAGGCCACATACAATGGAGGCACAGACATGGATCCATGGCAGGAAGAGGAAATGCATGCCGGACCCCAGTAGCACAACACTAATGTCCACCCCTGAGAAATGTGACTTGCATGCTGCGTAGAGAGACCAAGCTGCTCCCTGCTGAACATGTGATACTCCAAAAAATTTAAAATATGCCTTGCAGAATATGTTTTATGTTTTTTCCTTTTTTATTCTTCTGTAACTGGGTGAGGGCCACTAGGCACAAGTGCCTGCTTTCAGTGGGGACCCTGGAGTAGTGGGGTGGTTAAGTGACTTGCTCAGAGTCTCACAGTATGCAAGTGGAGGTTGTAGGAATCAAACTCAGGTCTGCTGGATGTACCAAGCTCACTCACAGCTCATTGCTCTAACTTCTAGGCTATACTGCCAGCCTGTTGTGATGATGATGATGATGATGATGGTCACTTGCATATGTGGGGAGAGGGTGTACCATATGTCCCTGGCAACATCTGAGTGAGAGCAGTAGCATGCAATGGTGGTGGAAAGGGGGTAGCACCTCCACACTTGTATATATTGCACACCTGTGTTATATTTGTGAGATGATATACTATAAGGGTAGCACACAGCATAAATGTGCCTCAGAATGTATGAGGAATTGCAGTCACTGTTTGTCCTTGCCCTCACCCCCACCCCTGTCACATACCTAGAGGGACAATGCACTCTTGGCTTCTAGGTATATGTGGTTAGTAGTGGGTTAGTAGTAGTAGTCCATTCACCAGGAATAAAGCAACCATATTGTGTAACACACTGGTGGACCTTCAAATTACACTTGAAACAAAAATGTACATGAGTGTTTCTCTTTTGTGTGGTTTTGTTACATCCTTACAATATACTTAACACAACTGTGTAGTGTCATGTCCCCTACAACTATGAGTACATGACTTGGAGCAAAGGGCCCATCCGTGGCCATGATGTTTTGAATGTGGTCAACACTGTGGTAGTGGTAGAGGTAGTATGCACCGCAGTACACCCTGCAGAGGGGAGATGTCTATTATGTAATGTTGTGGTGTAGTCTTTAAAAAACACCCTAGTATTGTCTCCACCCGGTCCTCTCTACATTTTTTATTTGCTATCCCCAGAATGAGGACGTCTATTGGCCAAAAGGCCATGTTTTATAATTTGCCATCCTTTTTTAACGAATTACCTGTATCGTCATCTAGTCACAGCAACTCTGAACTTGTTTAAGACGAGCTGTAAAAAACTACCTTTTTACCAACAGTCAGTGTAAATGTTTTTCTGAATAGATTTGTCTGTCTGTGTAATTGTATATTTATATTTTTTTTTTTTATAATTTGTCTCAGATATGTTCTGTACACCTGTTTAATGTTCTGGGTGCCCTTGAAAACTGGTCTATGCCCAAAGGTCTTACCAGAGTTTAAATAAATCAAATCAATTTCATACCATACTGCTGTCTCAATAATTGTGCCTGTGGTAGGGGTAACCAGCAGACAGTAGGGGTGTTGCACATCAGTGTTCACGGACCTGGATACAGCCACCTCTACAATACCCGTACATGTCATGGCATACATAAAGTATGGGGTCCCACACTGATGCATATATTGGGAGGGAACATATTGCACTGCTGTACCTTGCAGCGGCACAGCACAGTGCGTATGCTGCTTCAGGGAACAATGGAATGCACTGGCATGTTGCTCCCCTATGCATGCAGTAATGTGTAACATACTACATGTCACTGTGTTGCGTCCAGCAATACCACTGGTGCAGTAGAACTACCACTGTGCAGTACATCACTGTATCACACACATTGCTAGGGTATGTGCAGGTGACTAACCCACCAAATATAAAAGTACAATAGAATAATGACACATAAACCATGTGTATCATTAACAAGAATATATTAAACACAACAAATACAACCAACACAACACTAAAAACAATACAAAACATTAAAACTATAAACTATGTATATATTAAAACACCTTAGTAAAACTATAAAATCACAACATATCACAAACAACTATATGCAAAGGAGCTTTTATACACAATGCAGCAGCCTAGAGCTCCTTGAAGGTGTCCACGGTGTCTACCACTGCCTTCAGGGGCCTTTGGAAATGGGACATATCATCCACAACTGTCTGTAGTTTTGTGCATACCATGTGTATGAAGGTACACAGCCTGTCCCATCTTGGTTGGGAACATCCTCCCAACCACCACCACCCCCATTGCCTTTTATGGCTCCCCATCCACAGTATAACGGTCATCAGGGATGGCAGGGTTAGGTAGCACCTGTGGCATAGCAGGACATTCAGCTGCACATGCCATATCAATCATGTCCTCCACTACATCATTTACATCTTCCTCTGCCACCACAGGTTCATCTTCAGGCTGTGGCAGCCCCACTGAGTTCCTGATCTGCAGGAGTATCAGTCTGTGACCCATGATGTGTGTCCTGTGTGGGCCCTTCAGTCTCCCTCTGAGCCTCCTGCATCTTGCGGCGTGTCATCTCTGCATAGGCACTGGCCTCCTGCTGCTTCTGCCTCCACATAGTCCATTCAAGATCACGTAGCTGGGTTGAAGGATGTGCCTGCCCAGCACCATTGCACTGTCCAGCACCTGCAGTGACATATGGTGGACAGCATCAGTGATGGATGGATGGCAGGCCTGTACATGCATGTATTCTATGAGGGTACAGCTATAGTAAGTGGCATGCATATATGCTTGGACCAGCATTACCTGCTACAGGTACACATATAGATATTGCCGGACTCCCATATCTACCATTACATTGCTATGTATTTAAACATTTGGTAAGCAGGAAAGGCACATTGAGCATAAGCTTGTTTCCAGGTGCAAACCAGGGGAGAGGGACAGGAGGGTACAGAATGCAAAATCACATCAAGCCATACCAATATGGTTGCAGTGATAAATTACACTAATAAATTACAAACTGCAGTAACACAATTTAGAACATGCAGGTGAACAATGCCCCAACACATGGACAATAACATCACCTATAGGGTGGCATACAAAGAGGACAAGAGCTCAGTAAAGTACACACTGCCTGTTACAAAGTGACAGTGGTTTGTCAGTGCAGACAAGTAAAACAGGCATTCTCAGTGCACAGGTAGGAGCCCAAATCAAGAGGGGGACGTGAGCATTTTCAGGAGGGATTAGCGATAGGGGGAGAGGGAGAGGGGAGGGCACCAGTGGTTTTCAACCCAGCTGGGTGAGCTGCAACAGAGGGATAGTTGGAGACCAGTGACACATCTACCAGGGCATGTGGGAGCAGAATGAGTTGGGTGGGAGGTGTCACAGAAGGAGAGAATAATCTTCTAGAATTTAGCTGGGGAGTTAAACTTTTTCTGGGGGATTTGATTTGAAGTAGTGGGCCTTAGCAGCACAAACTCCCTTCCTACAGGAGTTTCAAAGTGAGCTGTAGAACAATAAGCCAGCCTGACAGCAGGCGAATTTGGAACGGGCCCTTGCTTTGTTTTGAGAGCTACACTTGTTGATAATATCAGGTGAGATCAGGTGTGGTGAGAACCATTTCCCCTAAATTATTCAAAGGGAGCATGCTTGTCCCAGAAGACAGTAAATGTGGTGTGGAAAAAGGAGAGGGCCACGTCAATGTTAGGGGCAAGGTGGATGGTGAAACAATCATTTGCAGCCAGGTCCTTTAACTCATTCTATCCTAGTGTCACTTAGAATGTTCAGATACCCTCTGCCTGCTGCTAGAACACCTGTGTGCCTGAAGGGGTTTTAGATCTGCAGCATTCATACAAACACACTGTGCTTAAATCTACATATCTTAAAAACCATACATCCAATTTTAAAACTGTAAAAAGAAAAGTTTTTCAGGACAAAAAGTTTTTGAAAATGAGCGAGGTTTGGTAATGTCTATTTAACGGATTTATTGTTGTGTAAGGTTGTTTTCATATTTTAATAAATTCTGATGATTTTATCTAAATATAATTACGCTCTGTTTAGTTAGTCATGCAAAAATATTAAATTTCTGTAAAATTGGTGCTTAAAATTGTTAAAAATATACAATAAACATCTGTAACTGTCTAAATATAAATTTTGCAAGTTTTTTACAATTTTTTTTAGTCAGAAATCAATATCTGAATCACTTGTTATTACAGTTTGAGTTTTTTTGTTCCACTCCACTGGTTGGAATTTTTGCAGTGTTTAATTCTTCTTACCACTGATTTTAGTTTATGAATCTGATTATCAATTGTTTTGTTTTTCCCCTAGTTTAGTAAGAACATATTTACACATTACCTTAGAAGGACATATCAGTAAGTGATGCAGGAAGGAAGTGCTTTGTGAGGTCAAGTGATGTAAATAGGAAGAACACCTCCAGTGTAGGTCAGTGAGCTGACACAGGAAATGGATACATTGGTTAGTGCTGGAGGTCTCTCTATGATTAATTGCATATTTGCTGTAGTTAAAATGTATAATTTAATTGAAATAAACTATTTTATTTTATTTTTGTAATAAAATCCCATAATAAGAATAGGAAACTGTATTTTATTTGTGCTGTTTGCTTTATCACACTGTAAATGAAGCATGATGCTGTTCATGTAAAGGTTCACAGTCTTTCAGTAAACATCATGCTACATAAATCTGTGTATTTAATTTCCTGGTATAGTTTATTTTTGGGGGTTGTATTATGGGATGGCTTAAGGTGAGGGAATGACTGTATGATGTAGCACTGTGTGTTAGTGGCGGGGGTCCTGCATTCATAATACAGGCTCAGATGCACTTCATATGTTCTGGGGAAATGAGAGGGGCTGTATGCCTGTAATAATGGTGCTAATATACACTGTAGATACATTATGGGTATATGTATAGGATGATGAAATTGCTGAAAAGGCACTGGTAATTTGGGGTATACTGTATCATGGGGAAGGGGGTGGGTGTGCCTGTACCAAGGAATGATGCTCATAAGCACTGCAGTCATTTTGCGTCATGAATTGGCACCTGCCCTTGGGGTATACTCAATTGTAGGGAAGCAGGTGGGGCTGCCTGCACCTGGTAAAGGTGTTCATATGCCATGCAGAAGCATTGTGGGTACACATACAGGATGATGACATGGGCATCTGTAAAGGTTGTGTACTATGTGCTGTGTCACATGGTTTGCCTGCATACACATGTGATATGTTGCAACATTCAGTATGGCGCACTGTGTTGGTGGGAAGGAGTGTGGGTATGCCTGCACCATCGAGTGATGCTCATTGGAGCACATGTGTACTGTGTGCTGTGTTTCATTTGAATGGACTGTATAAATCATACACTGGCACTGATCATGTCACAGTGCATCAGAGGTAAGGGCTGGTCTGAAGCATTATGAACACAAGGGACTAAAGTGGTTGTGGAGTGATTCGAACTTGAATAGAACATTATAGTGCATCTGAGGGTAGTGTTGGAATGAATCTTGATGTGCACAATGGACTACACCATGGTGACTGAGGAGGGATCCATATCAGTAATGCACATCACAGAGTGTCAGAGATAAAGGTTGGACTGAAGACTGATGAACAGATGGACTAAATCAGTGACTCTGGTGGGATTTGAACCTGGACAGCACTTTACAGTGCAGTAGAGGTTGGGGCTGGACTGACACCAGATCAGTCAATGGACAAACCATTGACTATGGAGGATCTGAACCTGAAATACTTCACTGTTCACTACAGTTTGGAGCTCGGCGAATGCATGATAAGGAGATAGATTTTACAAGTGGCTGTGGAGGATTTGAGCCTGAAGAATACTTTACAGTGCATCAGAGATTGGGGCTGAACTTATGTCATATGAATTGATGGGCTACACCAGTGGATGTGGAGTTTTGAACATCAAATGCATTTCACAGTGCATTATGGGATTGATCTGGACTGATACATGGTAAGTCGATGACAACACCATCAGCTGTGGAAGGATCTGAACCTGAAATGCACTTCACTGTTCACTACAGTTTGGGGCTCGACTGACACATGATAAGGAGACAGATCTTACAAGTGGCTGTGGAGGGATTTGAATCTGAAGAATACTTTATAGTACATCACAGATTGGGGCTGAACTGGTGTCATATGACTTGATGGACTACACCAGTGGATGTGGATGGCTTTGAACATGAAATGCACTTCACAGAGCATTATGGGATTGGTCTGGACTGATGCATGGTAAGTCAATGGACAACACCATCAGTTGAGGAGGGATCTGAACCTGAAATGCACTTCACTGTTCACTACAGTTTGGGGCTCGACTGATGCATGATAAGGAGCTAGAACTTACAAGTGGTTGTGGAGGTATTTTAACCTGAAGAACACTTTACAGTGCATCAGAGGTTGAGTCTGGACTGACGTCATATGAGTCGATGGACAACACCAGTGACTGTGGAGGGATTCAAAACTGATTTGGCCTTTACAATGCATCAGAGATTGGGGCTGGACTGATGCCAGATAAGTTGAAGGCAACACCATTATTTTTTCATTTTAAAGAATCAGCAACTGCGTATTAGGGAGAAAACTCAAGTACAGAGGATGAGACAAACATGCTACTGACCCTAACCCACTTATCATCCATAACGCAGGGAGCAACATGCCACATAGATTTTAACATAGCTATAATCCAAACATAAACTCTTTAAAAAGTAACAAAAGGTGCTGAATTCATGTGGCCTCATCTAGTACATGCATAAAACACTCTCTCCATCAGGAATGCCAGCCGGATCCATAAGATGTGATCACACAGGATGACCAGAAATTATCCCAAAATGAACAAAGTAACAACTATGAAAACTAATAAATAAAAATAAAAACGAATAAAGTAAATACAGATTACAAATCGAGGTTTTGGTACCAAAATGAAGTGAGTATTTTAGGGTAAGAGCAACACCTCCATCTTGAAACTAAGTTTCCAGTCACCATGCTCTTCCTGCCCCAGTGTGCACTCTGACTGGTTAGTGGAAATAGTGATGTGTGCAATAAGCACAAAGCAAACATGGCAACAGTGAGGATCAATATGACCAGATGGTGATGCACTACAGAGCTAGGGCAGATGCGGGTGAGGGCTGTGACCCCTAAATGAAACATCAAAAAAAAAAATCACTGTACACTCCAGAGCCCAGAGTGCCACTTTCCCTCCAGTGACGGTTGTAAAAAAATATGAGTCCTTGCTTGAATGCCAAATAAGGATTTAGTCTAACATTTCAGGCTCACACATTGATAGAATAGTGGAAGGCACAACAAAAGATCTGCGTGCAGGTTCCCTGGTGCTTTGACAACTAAGGCTTCATCAGGGGGATGGTGCCTGCATCTAAGACAATCCCTTTATATCAATTAAATTCAGAATTGGTGATGTCAGAAAATCTGACCAATCACAGAGCTCAATTTTTAAATACAGAAGTATTCAGCTCACTTAGTGGTATAAATGGACTAATAGTTATAACAATCATGAAATCAGTTACAACATTTTATTGTAGAAAAATACCCCAAAAGACAAAAAAATACACCAAAGTGGTGACGGCCAATCGGATTGCTCGAATAAAAAAATATATAAGTTATGAAATTATAGTGTCAACCTGATCAGCTTAACATGTTACACTAAAATAAGATGATTTGTTGTTACAATACAAGCTAATAGCAGAATGAACATAATACATCTTACACAGCACATGCAAAAAATAGTAAATTTATTTTTATGTATTAAGGCTTGTTTTCTCAAAAATAGCCAATGGGAATGCATATTATATTAGGTAAAATCAGTAAGGGTACGATGTCCCCTAATAGCTGGTACAACTCAATTCATCAAATGTAAACAAATGCTTGAGCTGCACAAAGAATATGGATGCTAATCGGCGTCATCAGGCACTACAGCACATGATTTAGGACGCCATATGGCGTCATCAGGAAAAAGAGGCATGTTTTTTTATGACGTCATATGGCGTCATCAGGAAGGAATGAGTTTTAAGAGAGGACTACTGTCTAGCATCCAAAGGGGCCTAGGCCAAATGTACCAAGGGGCAGAGGGGAGTGGCCTGACTTTTTTTTAACATATTTTTATTGAACTTGCACTGTAGAAGCATACAGGAATTTAGTACAAGACAGGTACAGGGTCTTGTAATACACTTATCAAGATCCATGATAGCGTTTAACTGTCCTGACTTTCCTGATACTGTAGGTCATGCAATGATCATGGAAGACATCCGGAAGGGTAACAGCTTCAATGATATGATGGGGTGACAGGATAACACCTAGTCCAGAGGGGTGTGGCTGGGGGAGTGGGGATTCTGCCTAGTATGATCATTAATTAGTTTGGTAAGGTTTAGCGACTCAGTCCTGTGGGAGGTCCAGGTGGCTAGTGACAATCAAGTAATATTGAAGTCCCCAAGGAGAAGAAGGTCAGAGGAGGAAGCATGAGAGGGAGGGGCAATGATGGAGTCAACCACGGAGAGTAGTGAGAGATTAGGGAAGGCGTAGAAGACACAAATGAAGATTGGAAGGGTAGGGGGAGTGCACTGGAGATTGGAAGGGTAGAGGCGATATCCACAGGGAGTCCTCTATGTTACAGAGTACTGAAGAGATCTAAAGGGATGGTTATAGATACACAGAAACATAGACAATGTCAGCAGAAAACAACCAATGTCCCTCATGTCTGCCCACGGTTCCCTACCAAACTGTGGGACCTATTGCCATCAAAGGAATCTAGTCATCTGCATCCATCTCCCTATTCCCTTCTACATTACAATCACTCTGAATATCCACTATACCCTTCACTCTGTCCCAACTGTGCTTGAAACCATTAATTGTTTGCACTCCACCACTCTGACTGGTAGACTGTTCTATGGTTCCACCACCCTTTCTGTAGAACAATACTTTCTCATATCCCTTCTGTCGATTTGCACTTTTATCCTTGTGACCTCAAACCATTACTCATGCTAAGTAATTCCCCAAGTTTACCCTGTTTCTTTCTGTCTGGAATGTGAGTATCTCTATCTTATCTCCCCTCTCCTGTTCAGTCTCCTGTGAGTACACATTCAGTGGCTTGAGGTGATCCTCACAGGACCTGCCCTGTTGGTCCTGAATCATCATCACCCTTTGCGGCAACATCTCCAGCCTGTCATTATCTTTCCTGAGGGGAGGTCTACAGGGCTGGGCACAGTGTCCATGCTATGGCCTAACCAAAGCTCTATATGGGGGTAATAATACCTCTTTCTTCTGCATCACTGCTACTGTAACACACACCCCTATGTACTCAACCTGCATTCTACATAATCTGGTATTTGGTCTGCACTGTGAATCAACATGCCTTGTTTAACTATACTGTACATGACACTTACCTGATGGCTTGGTCCTGGTGTGTCTTCTGATACGGACTGTCTGGCAGCCCTTGATTGATCCCCATGCTTTGCATCTGTGGGTGCACTGGGCTGCATATCTGTGAAAAAAGTGATTCTATAGATGCAGGTTAGTACATATCATGCAACACACGTAGCAATGAGAGCATTACATTGCATATGTATATTTTACACTGTTTTTGCCTGCCTGCCTCTGACTTCCTACCATCATATCAATTTCTGTCACCCTTGCCAGGTCAAAGAGCTGCTGCAGAATGTCTGGCTCCCTGACAGCTATCATTCCATTTGTGTTTTAATTGTTGGGGGTTCCTTTTCACCCCTACCAGCCCCTGTAGTTTGTCGGCAGTGATGTGCCAGACCTTGTCCCTCTCCTTGGGAAAGTGTCCGGCACTGCCAGGTGCAGTAGCACCCTGGTCCATTGCAGAACGTTACTAATCAGCATTGCTGTGCCTGGCACAATAAAACTTGGGGATCACTTCCACCATGCAGGCATATTTCAGTCTGTTCAAGTTTTCCTCACACCAAGCTGTAAGGCTGGGCAAGTCAGTTCCCTCTCAGCAAGCTCTGGGTGGGAATCATGTTGTTGGGATTGTGCCTGCATCAAATAGATGTTCACATCAATTGTGATGCACGCTGCATCATTTTACGTTTTTGATGCACCATGCATCAAAAAGCACGCTTACCGTGATGCTGCATGTGTCATTTTTGCATGGAAAACTGTTTCAGTGCTGACGTCCAAATCCAGGGAGTGGCACTCGAGATGATAATGCAGTTTACATGATAAATTAATGATTAACAGTGCTTTACAGTGCATGACATATAACATGGAAACATATACTAGTATGACAAAGAGTCATGTCTACCCTGCACTCATGATACTTACTAACCTTTGACCTATTTAAGTTCTGGTTACAAACTGCAACCAGTAAAATGAATATGTAATAAAGGCAATGGAAAAAAGGCAATGACAAATGTTGAGTACGTGGCCAAAGTTACAACTGGTGCCCAGACTGATCATATCAGCATAAAAGCCATTTTTGTATGATGGAACAAAGCAGTGTAATACCAGAAGTATCAGATGACCTAAAGGTGGGCAAGCAATGTGAGAAGGCAATAAGGAGGGCTGGAGGGATACTGAGATGCATAGGGAGAGGCATCATCAGTAGAAAACAGGAGGTTGTTATCCCTCTGTACAGACAGTTGGTGAGACTCCATCTGGAGTACTGTGTGCAGTTCTGGAGACATCTCTGCAAGGACACAGGCAGGATGGAGGCAGTCCAGAGGAAGGCAACTAAAATGGTGCCACGTCTGCACCAGAAGCCATGTGAAGAGAGACTAAAGGAGCTTAATAAGTATGCCCTCAAGGAAAGGGGGGGGGGAACGTGATAGAAACTTTCAAATACCTCAAGGGAATCAACATAGTCCAAGATGGTAGCATATTTCAGAAAAAGAGATGAGCAAGAGCAAGGGGGCACAATTTGAAGATAAAGGGTGGCTGGCTCAGGGGCAACGTGAGGAAGTATTTTTTCATGAAGAGGGTGGTGGACACAGGAAATGACCTTCCTGAAGAGGTTGTGGGGTAAAAACAGTGGAGGAGTTCAAGAATGAATGGGACAGACATAAGGCAATTCTGGTGGGGGGTAGGAAGAAGTAGGCTGTTGGTTAACTAGGATCTGTAGCTTATCCAATAGGTAGGGAAATAGGTAGATTGGGTGGGCCAAGTGGTCCATATCTACCATCAGAGTCTATGTTTCTATGTAAGTACCCAAAACAGCCATAGCCAAATTCAATAATATTGGGGGAAGGGGGCAGCTATACAGCCCATGGGACTAGGCAGTGGGGTACAGGTCACCGGGGGGTGGACTGTTGTACGAGGTGGGGTGTGCAGATCACTGAGGGGGACTGCTGTACAGTCGATGGGACTAGTTGGTGGTATACAGGTCACCAGGAGGGGCTGCTATACAGTCGATGGGACTAGGTGGTGGTATACAGGTCATTGGGTGGCTGCTGTACAGCCGATGGGAGTAGGTGGTAGTGTACTGGTCACTGGGGGGAGGGGCTACTGTATAGCCAATAGGACAAGGTGGTGGTATGCAGGTCAACAGAGGTGGTTGCTGTACAGCCAAAGGGACAAGGTGGTGGTGTACAGGTCACTGGAAGGGGGTTGCTGTACACCCAATGGGATTGGGTGGTGGTGTACAGGTCATTGGGGGGCTGCTGCACAGCTGATGGGACTCGGTGGTGGTGTGCATGTCAGTGGAGGGGGCTGCTGTACAGTCGATGGGACTAGGTGGTGGGGTACAGGTCACCAGGTGGCTGCTGTACAGATCACCGGGGGGACTGCTGTATAGTTGATGGGACTAGGTGGTGGTGTGCAGGTCACCAGGGTTAGGGATGCTGTTCAGCCACTGGGACTAGGGGACTGTAAGGAACTACAGTGGTGGAGTCATGGACATGTTTACCTGTGGGACCCATTATATAAGTGCAAGACAACACTCTGGTGTGTGATTTTTTGCCATATAGTTGCCTGCCCCAGGTGCTAAAGACTCTTCCCAAACACTTTGTGGTTCATACCACATCTGGAGCATGCTCTTCTCAGGCAATATTCCATGCCTCAGAGTGTCCGACTGTGTACCTATCACAGGGATTGTCACAGATATTACCTACCATGGTTAAGTACTGACCTGCCTTACGCAATGTCCATGGGCAATTTGTTACATCCCACTTTGAATTTTGCTTGGTGGATGATGATGTCTGCAACCAGGGGACATAGTTCAGACAACACACATAGTGTAAGAAACAGTGATGACCACTGTAAGTAAGCAGCCCCAGGCAGCAGCCTAAGGCACCCCCCTGTGTATATATATTCCTGGACATGTCTCTCATGTTGGTGTGTTTGTAGTTATTCTGTTGCTTGTCAGTCAAGGACATTTGCCTTGACTACTCTTATGCCTTCTGAATGGGATGGTTGATGGGCCAGATGGAGCTATGGCTAAGTGGCTGGTGGTCTGTCTGATTGGTAGGAGGACTGGCTGGCTTGCAACCTGGCTGGCAAACTTTCTGGAGGTCTGGCTGGATGGTGAGCACTGTTGCTTGCCTGTGTGAGTTGCTGTGCTGCCTGTGGGTTTGGTTTCCTGGTGGAGCTGTTGTCTGGTCATGTGAAGTGGTTGTGGACCAGCTGGTCTCTGGCACAGTGTCCAGCTGCTGCAGTTGCTGCCCTTGTGTTCACCTGTACTGGTATGGCAGCTGGGTTGCCATCATCATCCCCATCACCCTGGTCAACATCCACCTCAGGCATGTGTATCCTGCGTGTAGCGGCAATGCTGTGCAGGATGCAGCATGCCAGAAATATCTTGCATGCTATTGTGGGTATGTATTGTAGTACCTCTGATCTGTCAAGGCACTGGAATTGCCTCATCAGGAATCCGAATGTTCTCTCAATCACTGAGAGTGCTGTAGCATGTGTCTCATTGTACCTTCTGTCGCCCTCTGTCTCTTCATGTTTTATCAGTATCAGCCATGTCTGCAGTGGGTATCCACTGTCACCTGTGGTAATGGAATACATTGATTAGCCATGGTGGCATATATGTTTACAGTCAACCACCCGGTCTTCTGCCAGACCATGCAGCCCTGCATGTGGTGGCCTCATCACCACCACTACTACCCATGGCCTCTCTTCTACCCCATATCCACCACACATGCTGTACCTATGAAATGGACTCCTACCACTTTGTGTGTTATATCCCTTTACCTAGGGCTTCTGGGGGTTGATGTCCGCCACTTGCAGCTGGTGCAGAACGCTGCGGCCAGGTTGTTGTCTGGATCATCTCGATCCAGCTATATTACACCTGTGCTGCGTAAACTGCACTGGCTGCCAGTTCAGTGGTGGATCACCTTCAAGGTCAGCTTACTGACCTATAAAGCCCTACAAGGACAGGGGCCGAGCTACCTGCAAGATCTCCTGCATCCTTACTGCCCCCTCTGACAGCTCCACTCGGCTGATGAGGGAATGCTGGAGATTCCCAGGGTTCAGTTAAAACCTTCTGGATCGTGGGCTTTTTCATTTCCAGCCCCAACCCTGTGGAATTCTCTGCCTTGTCAGATAAGAGAGTGCCTGACAGTGAAGAGCTTCAAAACTGCTTTAAACATTTATTTATTAGGGCTTGCCTTTGGATATATCATCTAGTTTATGCTGGATCACTGTAGTTGTGTTTTAAATAACTGATTTGATGACTGTTTTTAGAGTTTTATTTTTAAGTATTTTGTATGTACTGTACAGTGCTTTGATACTTTGTGAATAGTGCTTTATAAATGAAGTTATTATTATTATATTGGCACATATGCATAACAGGCTGCTTATCTATGTCACTCTACTGTACTGTGCACACTCTGTGACTGCGCTAGAGGTGGCTACATGGCTCACTTATGACTCACACCACCATCATGCCATGTGCACATTACTGGCTGTGACTCCTGTGTATTCAGCTTTGTAGGGTCATACTGTACAGGTGTATGGGTCATGCACCTACCTGTAAGCCATCCAAACTGTATCTCTCCTCATTCCAATGCCTCGCACAGTCCACTGTGCCAGAATATGAATGTGTAATGACATGGTCCAGGGTACTGAGCAACTACAGGATGTGATATTGACTGTTGCATATCACTTGTATATTCATAGAGTGCTACCTCTTGCTGTTGACATAGGCATCCTCATCAGTTGTCAATGCCTTTATAGCAATATATGTGTGCAGTCTATTGCACCCTGTGCACATAGGAGGTGTGCAATGTTGTAGAACCCCTGCTTTACTGCCTGCTGCTGCTGCTGTGCATCTTGTGGGAATGTTTTGTATCTCTGTGTTCTGTGTAGCTGTGCCTTCAGTAATTGTTTGAGGCACTTGGACACAGACGACTGCAATATTCCAAGGATATCCTCTGTTGGTGTTTGGAAGGGCCCAGTAGCCACAGTGCAATCCACTGCCACTGATGTAGGATGGGCTCTGTGTGTTCTGCTCTGCAGGTCCCCTTGCAGCTCATTGCACAGCTCCATTATTCCTTCCCTGTTGAGCAGGCTTTGTGCTATGCACTCTTCACCCTTCAGATCATTATATGACATCTGCCTCTGGTATACCCTTGCTGTATGTCTTCTGTGAGGTCCATACCTCTCAACCTCTTGTCTCATAAATCAGGGACAAGGCTTAAAAAAATCAGAGACAAAGGATCAAAATCAGGGACACATCCTCAAAATTGTAGAGAATAACTCAGGAAACTGGTAGAATAAGGGGCTTAGTGTAAAATGCATTTTCTAAGGAAGAACAAGTCTGTAACTTTAATGTTTGATATTATTTTTACTTACAAAACCCACTGTTTGATCATGGAAACGCAATTTTAAGGAGGGACAGAGAACATTTTTGAGGCAAAATCAGGGATGTCCCTGAAAATCAGGGACAGTTGAGAGGTATGGTGAGGTCTCTGCTGCATTTATGGCCTGCCCTGCCTCTGTACCCTCCTAGCCTGTTGCTGGACCCATCTCCACCACCTTGCAATGACCACCATGAGGCCCATTACAGCTGCTGCTTCTGCAATGTTGTCATTTCACAGCACTGTTGCTTGTGCTCCTGCAGTTGCACCTCAAGTTCTGACTAAACTGTGCCTGCATGCTGTGGGCCAAGTTATAGGCTCTAATGTTACTGTGACCAGCTCTGGCTGTTCTAACAGCTGCATGCAATATCTGAGACAAAGTTAAGGCCCACATTCTTTGAAATTCCTAAATAGGGTGATGGTGCATCATTTATTTGACACAGGCATCGTTCCGACATGGCGCAGGCAGTTTTTTTGGCACAAGTATGAAGCAGGCCAGCTTGACACAAGCAGACCTGAATTTGATGCAAGCACCACTAGAAAATCAGGACTGACACTAGCACCGGTGCATTTTGGCCCTTGTGTCATTCTTTTTGATGTAAGCACCCGTACGTCATTCTATGTCCTTTGCAAATCAGGCCCAGGGACTCAACATACAAAAGAGTAATGTGAAATCTAGCATAAGGACACAGATTAATAATATTAACATAATATATAAATAAAAAAAAAAAAAACATTGCACTGGTCTTAAACTGAAATGCAAATATGAAAAACAGTGCCGGAGAAACTGACTGCATCCAGCTATGTGGTCTCACCAACAGTTTTAGTTTCACTTTAGCTTCTGCTGAAAATGACCACATTTACTAACAGGAATTTATTCAAAATTCACTGCTACACACTGAATAACTACATGTAGCAAAGTACAATATTTGATTAACTCTTCTCTTATCCATGCTATTTATTTATATTAAATCTCTGAGACAGAGAGAGCGAGAGAGCGAGAGAGCGAGAGAGCGAGAGAGAGAGAGAGAGAGATGGAGACAGAGATAGAGACAGAAAGCAGCAGCTTATGCCTCTGAATACAAGAAAGGGACTGAACCAAATCGCTTGAATTGGGGGGTTTACAGTAGATCCAAAAATCCAGTCACTTTCAAATAAGAGGCTCTAAAAACAATTACTTTTCTTAACTTGGATGTTTTCAGAACACATTAAACACTAAAAAAACCTCTGACTGTTTATAAGGGGTAGGGACAAGCCTCATTTAATTATACATCTTGGGACGAATGACCTGGCTGACAAGACAGTAGATACAGTCCAGAGGAGGTTTGAGGAACTAGCACAATTATGTGAGGGGACAGGAAGATCAGTAACTTTTTCAGAGATACTTCCATTGCCCAAGGCAAGCACAACAAGAAAGCTGAGAATAGAGGAATTTAATGGATGGTGAAGAACCAGGTGTCATGCTAAAGGGTATGGGCTGTTGGGGGGTGGGGGTGGGAAGGGACCTGGGAGGACAGTAGTCTCTATGCCAAGGACAGACTTCACTTGAGTGAGGAGGGAAATGAAAGTGTTGAAACAGAGGATGGAGGAGTGCATAGAGGAAGTTGGGAATTTAAACTAGGAGTGGGGGGTGGCAAGTGGGCAACAGACATGCAGAGATCACAGGTTGGGAAACCATTTGAGCTTACCCCCCATAACAGTGACAAAGGACAAATGGCAAGTACTATTGGTGATGCTAGTAATGAGGGGCAGGATGGGGGGGGGGGTGGAAGGTGGTTACCCTTAATGCTAGGAGCCTTGGGAGGAAATCTGCAGAGTTACAAGTGCTCATGGCAGAGGGGGAGATGGACATTGCAGCCATCACAGAAACATGGGCCACACAATACAATGACTGGGACCTGTCTGTACTAGGGTACAGGTTATTTCATTGGGACAGGACGATTGGGAAAGGAGGGAGGGGTGGCACTATATGTGAAGGGAGGACTGAAGTGTGTAAGGGTGGAAGGGGACAGGGGTAGTACAGAGTCACTTTAGATGCAAATTCAGGATTCAAAGAATAGGATTCTCAGAATGGGAGTGATGTACAGGCCTCCCTCTTAAATGGAGGAGTTAGACAGGGAACTAGTGGGACAGATCAGGAGGACCTGTGAGAAGGGTAGTGTGGTGATTGTGGGGGACTTCAACATGGCAGGAGTGGACTGAAATACCCCAACAACCAGGAATAGAAGGGAGCAGGTACTGCTGGATGCCTTCCAGGACCATTTCCTGCTGCAAATGGTCAGTGAACCAACCAGGTTAGGGAATACCCTTGACCTTGTGCTGGCAAATGGGGAGTTTGTGAGAGAACTTACAGTGGAAGAACCACTGTCAGGGAGTGACCACCACTCAGTATGGCTCACATTGGATATGGGCAAGGAAGGAGTGAAATCTAGCACAAGAGTGCTGGACTTCAGGAGGGCCAACTCTGGGAGAATGGCGGAAGTGGTAAAAGGGTACCTGGCCAGAATTCAACCTAATATGGGCACTAACCAGAGGTGGGAGCTTAATCAACAGCTTAATCTGGTTCAAGGTCAGTTGGCATTCATCTGTATCTCTCTCCCCTGGGTCGTGCCTGAAAATAGGCAGAATTTGTCTAGTGCAGTTACCCGGTCAACAAAAACTAAATAAATAAATAAATAAAGCTGGGGATAGTAGAGGCAACTAAAACCTGCTGCAAGGCCCAGAGCAAGAAGGATAGGGCTAAGGAACCAAGCTGGTTGAGCAAGGAGGTCATGGAAAAGGTAAGGAGGAAAAGAGCTGCCTTTAGGAGGTACAAGAAAACGGAGGGAGGGAGGACAGGGAGGAGTACCTGATGGAATCGAAGGAAGTGACATGGGCAACAAGGGGAGCCAAGGCATCTATGGAGCTCAGGCTGTCACAAGGCATTAAGAAGAGGGAGAAGGGCTTCTCTAGGTACATCAGGGAGAAAAGGAGCTGTAAGGACCACATAGTAAGGATTAGGAAGGAAGGGGATTGGGTGGAAGCAGGGTGCGATAAGGCAGAAGTGCTAAATGATTACTTTTGCTTGGTATTTACTAAGGAGAAGAGGGGGTGATACCCAAGGGTTGAAGAACAGCAGAAATGGGAGGGAGGGGAGACAGAAGGGGAAATCATGGAAGGTACAGTTCGGGAGGGTTTGAAGGCACTAAGGGTGGACAAGGCGCCAGGCACAGATGGCATCCACCCCAGGGTACTGAATGAGCCGGCAGAGGTCCTTGCAGGACCTTTGGCAGACCTATTTAATGCCTCACTACATTCAGGGTGTGTACCTCAGGATTGGAGGATGGCTCTTGTGGTGCCCCTTCACAAAAGTGGCCCCAAGGATGAACCAGAGAACTACAGATTGGTGGGCCTCACATCCATCATGGGTAAACTGATGGAGACTATCCTGAAGGAGAGGCTGGTGGTCCTCCTAGAGGCCAAAGGACTACAGGACAGCAGACAACATGGATTCATATGTGGCAGATCCTGCCAAACCAACCTGGTTGAGTTCTATGACTGGGTAACTAGGCAACTGGACAGGGGCCATGCAATGGATTTCCTGTATCTGGACTTCAGTAAGGCATTTGACATGGTGCTGCATAGGAGGCTGGGAAGTAAGTTAGAAGGCACAGGGGTGGGTGCAAAGCTGGCAAGATGGGTAGGGAATTGGCATCAGGGAAGGCAACGGAGGGTGGTGGTGGGTGGGGCGCTCTCACACTCAAGGATAGTGACGAGCAGTGTTCCACAGGGCTCGGAGTTGGGACCAGTGTTGTTTGGGATTTTCATTGCAGACATATCATTGGACATCAAGAGCAAGATCAGTCTGTTTTATTATTATTATTTATTATTATGATTATGGTACCAAGATGGGAGTGGTGGTGGACAACCTAGGGGGATGGCAGGGGTTGCAGGATGAACTGGCAGAAGTTTGAAACCTGGTCAGGCACCTGGCAAATGGGGTTTAATACCAAAAAGTGCAAAGTGCTGCATTTTGGGGTGTAGAACCCAAGGAGGAGTTACCAGCTGGGGGAAGTGCAGCTAGCCCATACAGAGGAGGAGAATGATCTGGGGGTGCTCATTACAGGGTCAATGAACAACTCGGCACAATGTAGGAACGCAGCTGCAAAGGACAACAAAATGCTGGGTTGCATTGCAAGGGGTATATCCTTGAGGAGGGAGGAGGTGATTCTGCCACTGTATAGGTCATTAGTTAGACCACACCTTGAGTACTGCATGAATTACTGGTGCCTGCATCAGAAAAGGGATATTAAGTTACTGGAGGGGGTGCAGTGCAGGGCAACAAAGATGATCAAGGGGCTGGGGGACTTATCATACGAGAGGAGGCTGAGGGAGTTGAACATGTACTCACTGGAGCAGAGGAGGGATGGGGGGACATGATTGAAACCTTTAAGTACATGAAAGGAATAAACAAGACAGGTACAGAGAGGCTGTTCAAAGTAAGGGATGGGAGGGACACCAGGGGCCATGATATGAGACTGGAGAGAGGAAGGTTCATAAGGGAGATGAGGAGACACTTTTTTACAGAGAAGGTGGTAGCTGGGTGGAATGCGTTACCTGCAGAAGTGGTATCCAGTAGAACAGTGGACTGCTTCAAAAGGGGATGGGACAGGACAAGGGGGAGGGTCAATGCAGGGGAAGGGTGGAAGGAAGGGGCAGCTTCAGAATAAGGGGTGCTAGCTGCACATTTGAGCAGACTTGATAGACCTCTGGACCTTTATCTGCTGGCAAATTTCGCATGTTTGTATAAACATATCTTTAAATGCTTTGTTCAGAAATCCCGTCCCCCATAGTAGTTCAGCCTGAGGAACTGACTGCAAGGCAACCTGCTCTAACATTTAGTCTTTTCTGGTTTGACACCAAGGGTGGCATTTTCAGACAGCCTAATACGTTTTACATATATGACCGTGCAGCATCCTCCCAGCTAGTTAGACCACTTACAAGGTGGTCTGACTTCTGGGCGTGATTGCTGCAACTTGCACCCCAAAATGATGCATGCATCTAAATGTCTTGCATGCGTAATTTTTTTGCTGTAAAAAGCAGCTAGTGTTGTAAATGCATCAGGAAATTTATAAATATACAGCAAGCTCCTGTTGCACGTATCTAGATGCATCAGGTGTTCAAAATATGGCTCTCTTGATGGCCCAACAGTGGGGCCATTTGATCTGTTCTTGGGACTGACAGCTGAGAGGGGACAGGGGAGAGTTTAGGAACTGGTTCACAACTGAATTAGTGCGAGTTCTGTTGGGCGTGGGGGACTTTACAGGTCATCAAGGCTGGAACTAGCCCCTCGGTGGACTAACAGGCCAGTAATAATTTATAATCCCTCCCTAGTTGGACCAGGGTACCAACATATGTTTAGAAATGTGACTGTAAAAGAGGGAGGGTGACAGTCTTTTTTATGTGTCAGAAATAATAATTATAACAGGCTATGTGGTGTCTGTCCCAATTCATCCAGAAGAGAATGCCATGTAGAGGTTTCAAAAAGATCTGAGGGTGTCCTTTTGGAAGGGTAGTACCAGTATTTGAGCCATTCAGAGCCCTCCTGATTGTATTCACCCAAGACTAATTATAACAAGTGATTTTGTGTTGTGGGTGATTGCGATGTGCTTCAATGAAAGTGGGAGTCAAAGTATTCTGGAGGCGAATGTCATGCTCCTTTCTGTTGTAAACAAATGACATTTTCATAATCAAGTTCATTGTCTACAGTTGACTCATCCTGGACTGCTCAACTGAAATGTAACATTTCATTTTCAGTGGGCTTGTGCTTCACTCCAATTATTTTTTTATTTTCCCCTTTTCCCCCCCTCATGTCCTTTGCCCCAATGCAGGGCTACCATAACTACTGTTTGCCATTTCTCTGGTTGGGGGGAGGCAGGTGAATAGTTACAGTTGTAGTCCAAATTCTTGCCGTTCGATAAACATGCAGCAGGGTGTGTGCAAATGCTGGTCTGCCTCTTCTCACCTGGGAGTTGTACACCTCAGTTTCATGACCTGCCATGTCTGAAGCACACGAAGATCAAGCTGAAGGTCACAGTGGCTAGGACAGGATTACGCCAATTTGTGGATGTTCGCAGCCACCTGTTTTACAAAATCTGGGGGAAAAAAATTCTCTGTGTTCTTATACTTTCGGCAAGTTGCAGAACTTATTAGGTAAAATACCAAGTCTAAAACTTAAGGAAAATAATGATGCAAGTCCTTAAAATTCCATAAGTGTGAAATGATGAAAAAATTTAGAAACAAATCCACATTTTTTCACAAGTGTGAAAAACAGAATTCCTCAAATGTTTGATTGCAGATTTTTAATTTTGCCCACCACTAGTTGAGATTCTAACCTCTGATTCCCTGTTTCATGGTTCAGTGCACTAAAGATTAAATCACAATACCTACCCAAAGAGTAACTGATGGAGAGACCACTGAATTAAATAAGGTTATTGTGTTGTCTATGCCACTAATATATCATACCAAGTGGGAATTTGATGTGTGTCCACTGTATGGCAACCTTGGCTGCTTTTCACCTTCATATTTCTGCCAGGATTTCTCTGTGTGCCCAGGGATATTGCTTCGGGGACATTCACAGCAAGTGTGCACTTACTAACACTTAATCCATGGTCAGGTGATGCTGTTTGATCAATTGGGTTTCTTTTTTTCCCAACCTTTGTTATAAATAAGGTTATTGTATTGTCTATGCCACTGGCATGTTATACCAAGTAGGAACTTGATGTTTGCTTCAAGTTCAAGTTTCAGGTTTATTCATTCAGAAACAACCTTTGAGCTGGGAGCTCATTTACAAAGGTTCCACGTCTCGACAGGACATACGATACAGAAAATTAGCAATGTCACAAGAATCAACTACAAGGTCACTTGGCAAGGTTCTAAACAATAATTTCACTCAGTTACAGCCCTTAGAGTTGTTTATACATTCTAGTGTAAAAAGTGGAGACATAATACGTATAGAGTTTAGACTACTATATGATCTTAATTAAAGGAGAATGGTAAAGAAGAGAAAGGATTAGAGATGGAAAGAGGAAACCATGTGCTGCCATAGGAAGGCTTTGTCAGAGCTTAGTTCATGATATAGCTAAGTGGGATGGGGAGGGGAGTGTCAGCGGTGTGAAGTGTCCAGGAAAAAGTGGGGTGAATTGAAGGGAGAGGATAGTGGGAGGAGCAGCTTCACAGGCATAGGAGGTGAGGCCCTAGGCTGGACTGTGGGGGACTTAAGATGCACGAAAGGAAAGGGTGGGGGGATTAGAGACTCACAAGGCAAGTGCTGTGAGTAAAGATTGTTACTATAGGTAGGGGTGGCCGGGGTGAGAGGCTAAGTGCTGCTATTAAGTGAAGGGATGGGTCTCCCATAGGGAAGTAGGTATTACCTGAAGCAGTTACGAATGCATAATAGGGGTGGGCAAAAGTTGTGAATTCCGCTTTTGTGGAACTTCAGTGAAATTTTGGAAATTTAGCAGAAATTGCAGAACTAGGCTGTTGGTTAAATAGGATCTGCAGCTTATCCTCTAGGTAGGGAAATGGGCAGACTAGGTGGGCCAAGCGGTCCTTATCTTCCGTCAAAGTCTATGTTTCTATGTAACTTTCGTCATTGGCGAAACTGGGATTTTCTGCAGATTTTCACCGAGTTCTGCGGCCTTTTTTGTGAACTGCAGAAAAATGCATACAGACTGTGGAATTTATTCTATCTACAGTTTAATGAAACATCAGTGAATGAGCGTTTGCTTGTACAACCATGCTGTCATTCACTGACATTTCAGTGGGCCACTGGTAGTGGAGGAGAGAGGAGTGCTGCACGAGTGGCCCGCTCAGGGGCAGGGCAGGGAGGGAAGGGGAGTAGGGTGGTGGCAGATGAACTGTCAGAGTAGGGTTTGAGAGGGTCCATTAGATACCAGGGAATTGGGATTATTTTTTATTAATAAGGGATTAGAGATGGGGAGGTCCACTAGATGCCAGAGAGTACTGGGAATAGAGAGGGATATGTTGGTGGACAGCAGGCTATTTTTTTGTGGATTAAGGAATCCAGGATAGGGAGGGGGGTCTGCTAGACATCAGGGAAATAAAATGTTTTGGGGATCATGATAGGTGGGTGGGGGTGCCACTAGAAACCAGGAGGGTCCAAGGAAGAGATTGAAGATATTTACTGGGACCCCTGATCAGTGGGGGGGTGGATTAATGAATTAAACTGTGGTTAAAAAAAAAAGCCTCAGAACTCACCACTGGCAGTGATCCTTTCTGCAGATTTTTTTTCTGCAGTTTAATAAATTACCCCACAGTTTGTATATTTATTCCACAATTTTAAGGTGGAATTTCCACGAAAGTTCCAAAAATGATTTCCGAACTTTCGCGGAAGCGAAATTCGCACTTTCATGGAAATTCCGCCGGAAGAATTTTTTTTCACAATGTCCCTAGTGGATAAGTTGGTGAGGTGCTGTTTAATTTGTGTTTTAAAGATCCTCAGGCTCTGTAAGCCAGTTGTCTGGACTGGGCGATCATTCAACCATTGTGGAGCCTTGTAGGAGAAGGAGCATTGCCCCAGGGATGTTCTTCTGAAAGGTACCTTGAAAGTGCAACATGAAGTCCCACAGGTATTGTGCTAGGGACTAGTTTTCTGGAACATTTTCTGGATGCAAGGTGGCACAAGAGCTAGCAGTGCTTTTTTTGTCTAGGATGTAGGTCTAGAATTGTATCCTGTTCCTAAGGTTGAGCCAGTGTGTGTGATTATATAGCAGGCATGTGTGCAGTTGGATGTCAGCCCCTAGGACAAGCCTGTAGGCCTTACTTAGCACAGTGGAGATCCTTTTTAAGGCAGTGTCAGAGGCTGTGCTGTATACCACTAGGCCATAATCAACCACTGACAGTACAGAGCTCATGACCGATAGTCGCAGAGCATTGGGTGTGAGGTATTTCCTGTGTCTATACAGGATTCCAAACTTAGCACTGATACTTTTTACCATGTAATTAATGTGATAGGAGAAGGTGAAGGATTCGTTGATGTGAATACCCTGGTATTTGAATACCTGTACCTGTACCTGCTCGAGTGGGGCATTCTTGTTGTTGGTGACGGTCAACGTGGGATTCTTTTTTCTAAGGTGGGAGCTGGTTAGTAACATTCACTTGTTTTTTTTATAGTTTGTAGTTTGTAAACCAGTCCTCCAACAAGTTGAAGGTAGTTTGCAGTTTACTTGCCAGTTCACTTATATTTGGGCTTCAGCTCAGAATTACTGCATCATCTGCATAAAGGATGACTCTATTGGGGCATGATGTGGGAAGTCTGTTTATGAGAGACTAAACAATAGAGGGCCTAGGACGGATCCCTGAGGGACACCTAGGGAACGTTTTCTGGCAGTAACTAACACTGCTCTGATATTTACCCATTGGCTCCAGGTGGCTAGATAGTCAGTAAACCAGCCCACAGAGGCTGGTGACAGGCCCAGATCTGCCAGTTGTTGTAAGAGAATCTTATGATTAACTATCAAACGCCTTCATTAGGTTAATAAAAATGGACCCCACAAGGCTTTAATCATCCATGGCTTGGTGAACATAGTCCATGAATTTGACCAGGGATGTGGTGGTGCTCTAGCTGTTCCTGAAGCCGTGCTACTGAGGACACTGTAGGTTGTATTTATCCTGGCATTCAGTAAGCTGGTCTGACACTATTCTCTCAAGTGCTTTAGTGAGGGGGGACAGTATGGATATGGGCCTATAGTTGGCCGTGGAAGCTCAGTCACCATTGTTGTACACTGGTGTGATGAGTGCCTGCTTTCACAGAGCGGGGAATTTTCCCAAGGTGAGGGACTTGTTGAAGATTTTTGTGATTGGGACAATTACCTCATCAAGGTTGAGTCCCACCATCTTCATATCAATTAAATCGCAACCTATTCTTATTTTTCCAAGCACTCTTTTTCTGTATTTCTCAACATCCTTCACTGAGAAGCACCTGAAATAGAATTTTGGGTGGTTAAGTGAGGCAGTGTTATCTTGTGGAGCCACTGAGTCATTCAGGCAATCGTGAGGGAGGACAGAGCTGAAATCCGTGAAGGAAGCATTAAAGGAATTGGCGATGGCTAGAGGGTCCAGCATGGTGCCACCATTAAGGTTGAGCATAGAGGGTACTTTCTTATCAGCTTTACCTAGCAACTCTTTTATGTTGTCCCAAAACCTTTTACCATAGTTTTATCGAGTTGCTTTTTGTAGTGTTTGGTCTTGGCTGCCTGATGGCATAGGAGCACTTGTTCCTAGCTTCACGATACTGTTGCATGTCATGAGCTATTCCTGAGGCTTTGTCCTTATGCCACAGGTTGTCTCTATGATGCATCATCTCCATTAGGCTTCTAGTGAGCCATCCATTCTGTGTGCCACAGACTTTGTGCATTCTCGAGGGTGTGAAGGTGTCGCAAATGATATTAAACTTGTCTGTGAAGAACTTTAATGTCATATCAATGTCTTGGATTTTATCCAGTGCATTCCAATCAACTCTGGCAAAAGTGACTTTGAAGTCATTAAGCATGCTTTTCCTGAGTACTCTACTAAAGGGAATAATGCCCTCCAGGGTGGGTGTTATGATGGGATAACATCCCACCTCGGGTGGTTGGGCTCGAGGCCACCGGCCGAGGGTATCCAACACCCGAGAAGGGATGTTATCGCAGCATAACACCCACCCTGGAGGGCATTATTCCTATTATACAATGGTTTGTTGTTATATATAAAATAAAAAAAATAATTTTAAAGAATGTTTTTATTAGTGTGGAAAAATAATTTTGTTTCTTGAGAGGAGATGGAAAAAAGGGCTCATCAGGATCATCCAGAGTAGCCATAATGATGACAGTAGATCTGTGAACAGCAGGGATGTTATGCCAGGATAACATCCCTGCTGTGATGGCCAACTGACCAATCAGAGCCCAGGATTCTTTCTTGCCATTGTATAATCTCAATTATTATAGGCGCGCAACCTTCTCTTGTTTGTTAGACCAGAGGCAGATGATAGGGGAATGGTCACTCAGAGAATCTGATAAAACAGTGACTCCTTCACCCACTCCAGGCAGCTGGCCAGTACCCAGTTAATGAGGGTATTATTATCAGTCTTGCAATTATGTTGAGTTGGTTCCTGCACCACCAGCTGGGTAAGGTATGTTGTGTCAATGAGATCCTTAAGAGGCTTACTCTCTTTACAGAGCCAGCTGATATTAAAGTTCCCTGTAATCAGAACCTCAGAGTTCTTTTTGACTTGGTTAATGAGGTCAATAACTTTAGGCAGTCCTAATTTAGCCTTGCCCAGGGGAATGTGTACTGAGATCACTGTGAGTGCCTTTTTCTGGCACCCTAGCAAGATGTGAGTGGCCAGTAAGTCGTACACAGAGGAGTTACTGGAAGAGGGAAGCGTACTGCCCTGCATGTTGTTTCAAAGGTATGTGATGCATCCCCGCCCCCTTGGATGCTCTGTCCAGCCTAAAAATTGTGTAGCCCGAGAGTGCAGTTCAGCAGTCCATCATTTTTGGAGACAGCCAGGTTTCAGTTAGGCTTATAATGTCTGGTTATTATTGGTGGACCCAGGTTTGGAATCATGTGAATTTCAGCATTAGGCTTCCAATGTGTGTGTCCATGGTATGGCAACCTTACAGCAGAATAAGCATTAAAAGAGAGAACTTTATATGGAGCGAACACTTATTTAAACAAGCATTTGTCAATGCCGAATGTTTGCTTGCTGGTATTAGCATTGGAAATGCAGGAGTTAGACAGATGCAGAATAGAAATGGCAGTGAAGTATTGAACTTCATGCCAACCCCACCTCCATCCTGCAGAGATGGACAGGCATTGGGGTGTTTAGGTCGTCGCCCATGATGTTCATGCTATGTCACCTCACCCTATTCTGCAGACACGACACGTGTTGAGGTGTGTCTTGGGGTATTTGCCTTTACAGTCACCCTATTCCATAAGGATATATGTTGAAAGGGGTGCAGCATAAGAGAATGGGGTGAACTCTGGGGCTGAAGAGTCCAAGGTACAACTCGATGCCTGTCACTGGGTGGGGGTGGGATAGCATGAGCAGTAAAGGTGGCAATGCAAAGACACACCCCGATGCCTTTCAGTCTGTACAGGGTGGGACATTATGGTTAGAAACCCTAATGCCCCAGGCATTTGTTGATATTTGCACTACAAATTTTCAACATGGCCTTTTAGCGACCCCATCTCATGAAAGCATTTGGGACCTATTCTCATGAAGAGTAGCAATGTGATTTTGTCAATGTGTCCCGAACTTTGAGTCCCAACAGCGACATTGCCATTCTGTGCCACATGTACGAAAACACAGATCGGGCAGGATATGAAGAATGAAGGCTGTACCATCCATACAGAGGTGTGAAGAGATGGCAATGTTGAAAATCTATAGTGGGAATAGTAAAAATGCTCGCACTTCCGAGGACACGTGGAAACTGTGCAGCGCATGCACATAACACAGTCATGACAGTGTTTCTGGTGCAGTATTAGCCACTGCTTAGCAATTAAATCACAAACTGTAGTGAGAAAGAAATAACGTGATTTACTGGGAAATGAACCCAGGCCCGCAGAATACTGTTGTGGTGTTCTAACCACTGAGCTACAGGCTTACATGGTTGGACCTGAGATTCCCGGCCACACTTTCTTTCTCTGGTATTGCAAATTCTGCAACTAGGAACAATTAAGATGACAGTTCGAGGTTTCTGGTGCAGTATTAGCTACTGCTTAGCAATTAAATCACAAATTGTAGTGAGAAAGAAATAATGAGATCTACGGGGAATTGAACCCAGGGCCCCTGCAATACCATCCCAGTACCCTCTCACTACAGTTTGTGATACACCCTCACAAACTGGCTACCCCTTACTAATAGGATAAAATATCAGACCTGTCTGCAGGGAGCAAAAACACTTTTGGGTCTCACCTCCCCTGGGACACAAACTCTCCTAACCCCTTCCCCCTCATACAATGCCTATGTCTTCAGGAGCTTGACCCAATCTTACTGTTCCTCTCTGCAGAACTAACCTGGCCAAGTGTTCATTTGCAGCCAGGGCCCCACAGTGGCTAAATTATTTGGATACACCACTCCATGGGCTCTCGAAAATTGGACAATTCAAAAGGGTTCTACAGACTGCACTCTTGCCTGGCCCTTGTAGCTGTCCCTAGCAAATGCACCTTCCCCCCAACTAATTTACTCGTACTACTCCTGCTATTCCTGGGTCAACTTGGAAAATCTAACAGGACTATGGAACATAATGCCTCATTTGTCCTGTCCTGTGTGCTCCGACAATACCTAAATTTGGTTGCTTCTCTCTTGAGTGTTGTCTGCTGTATTTCCCTTCTGTATTTTCACTGAATTGTTGCTTACCTGTCGTTTACCTTCTGTATATACCCTGAACTGAGCACCAATCTGTAACCGAAATGTATTGTACTCTGAATGTACTACTTTCAAACCTGATGTGGAACCTTTGTAAATGATAACCAGTGCTCAATTTAGCCGATTTTGCTAATAAATAAATATATAAGCATGCACACCCACACATTTATTTTTCCGGGTCTGCCTGTTTTAGGCCTCCATAGTCTGACAGCATTCATTTAAACAGAATCTGCTAATAATTCTGCTGTACCTATTGTATCTTAAAAAGCTGTAGTCATATTTTCAAAGGTGGCAAAATCACTGCTTGCTGATAGACTGCAGAATTTTTAAAGCAACAGTGCTTGAGCAAATGAAAAAAACAATGCTATGTTTATGATAGTTCAGAACATTTAATTTTTATTTTATTTATTTACTGTGTTTGATCTGAAAAGGCACATTTAGCTGTAAAACAGCTATTGTACAGGTGCTTCCAAGGAGAAAGGAAGCAGACGGTACAACTCAATTTACATAGACAATATTGAAAAAAAGAAATTCAAAGTAGGTTTAATCCACTAGCCACCTAATTACAAAGGACATATCACAATATATAATTTATAGTATTAAATTTATATTGAACAAAAGCAGATTATGCCATACGGGTGCTTCTTAGCCTAGTCAGCCTCTGCAGTTGATTTATGATAGGCTGGAAGGAGAAGAATTTGATATGAGCAGAGAGCTTGTTCGTCCAAGTGGGAATCATCCAAGCTTGTTCAAGTCCATACTTGTGGACAGCTGTCCCTCAAATGAGTAGCCCTCCTCTGGCCCGCCTCCAAACTATCTGTATCCCTCTTCAAGTTCGGTCTTCAGAACTGTACACAGAACTCCAGAAGAGGTCTGATCAGGGCCATATACAGGGGTATGATGACTTTCCTTGACTTATACATCCCAACATTCTGCTTGCCGTCCCCACCCTGGCCTGGCACTAATTTGCCACCTTCAATTCAGATGAGATGATGATACCCAAGTCCCTCTCTTGTTCCACAACTGTTATTCCCACCCCATTAATCTCATACTTTGGTTGCGGATTTCTACGCTCCATGTGCATAATTTTACATCTACCCGCATTGAAGTCAAGTTTCCAAACCTTGGACCACCTCTCTAGTCTATCAAGGTCCTCCCTCATTCTCTCAGCCCCCTCAATGTATCCACTCTATTACATAACTTGGTATGGTACTGAATCAATATAGCACTGCTGAAACAGTGTAAGAATAACCTTGCGGTCTAAAGCGCATAATGAATTCGAGCGACAGGGGTATATTAGCAGTAGGAAACAACCACTACCCCTGTCACTCACTGTGAACTGGAGAAATGGCTGAAGAAGCCACAAATGCTGTGCCTAGTTGAGCCACTCCCATGGTAGAGTGGCTAAAGCACAAGCACCTGGTGCAGCAGAGACCTGGAGATCGGGGTTTGGTTCCCTGTCTCCCAGCATGTGTTTTTAATTTTTTGTAAAAAACTAAGTTCCCCCCTCCTGAGTTTCCTCTTACCCCCTCAGTCCACATCCCCCTCAGAGTTTGTTAATTTAGTTTTGAAGGGTGCAGGGGGCAGAGCCTCCCCTCAAAAAACAAAGACATGGGAATGTTTCCCATTTGTTTTTTGTGGTCTGCGCTGCAGTTGTTTTGGCTGGTGTTTTCACCAACTCTATTTATTACATGCGCTGTTTTGACTGTGGCATTGTTTTGCTGCATAGAAACATAGAAACATAGAATTTGACGGCCAATAAGGACCACTTGGCCCACCTAGTCTGCCCATTTCCCTACCTAATGGATAAGCTGCATATCCTAGTTAACCAACAGCCTGCTTCCTCCTACCCCTCACTAGAATTGCCTTATGTCTGTCCCATGCATTCTTGAATTCCCCCACTGTTTTTGACTCTACAACCTCCTCAGGAAGGCTGGTCCATGTATTCACAACCATCTCTGTGAAGAAATACTTCCTCACACTACCTCTGAGCCGTCCCCCCTCTATCATCAAATTGTATCCCATTGTTTTTGCACATCTCTTTTTCTGAAAGATGCTACCCTCTTGGACTTTGTTGATTCCCTTGACATATTTGAAAGTTTCTATCATGTGCCTCCTCTCCCTCCTTTCCTCGAGGCTATACATCTTTAGTTCCTTTAGTCTTTCTTCATATGTCTTTTGATGCAGACCCTGCATCATTTTGGTTGCCCTCCTCTGGACAGCCTCCACCCTGTCTATGTCTTTGCGGAGATGGGGTCTCCAGAACTGTACACAGTATTCCAGATGTGGTCTTACCAACTGTCTGTACAGAGGGCCAACAACTTCCTGTTTTCTACTGGTGATGCCTCTCCCTATGCATCCCAGTATCCCCAGCCTGCCTTACTGCCTTCTCACATTGCTAACCCACCTTTAGGTCATCTGATATGACTACCCACAGGTCCCTTTCCATTTTTATTGTTGTCAGTATCTCACCCTCCATTATGTACTCTTCCCCTGGATTTTTGTTTCCTAGGTGCATTACTTTGCACTTCTTTGCATTGAATCTAAGTTGCCATACAGTTGACCATTCCTTCAACCTTGCCAAATCCCTTTTCATCCTTTCCACCCCACCTTGTGTATTAACCCTGTTGCAGATCTTTGTGTCATCTGCAAAGAGACATACTTTCCCTTCCAGTCCCTCTGCAATGTCACTTATAAACACATTAAAAAGGACCGGCCCCAGTACCGAACCCTGCAGTACCCCACTAGTAACCCTCCCTTCTTCACTGTGGACTACATTTACTATTACCCTCTGTGCCCTGTTGTCCAACCAGTGTTTTATCCATGCTACCACCCTGAGACCCACTCCCAGGCTGGCTAATTTGTTTATTAATCTTTTGTGCAGGACTGTGTCAAATGCCTTGCTAAAGCATAGGTAGGCCATGTCCACAGCCCTTTCCTGGTCTACTGCTTTGGTCACCCAGTCAAAGAAATCTATCAGATTTGTCTGGCATGACCTTCCCACTGTGAATCCATGCTGCCTTGGGTCCTGTGCCCCACTGGCCTCTAGGTACTCAACAATTCTTTCCTTCAGAAGTGATTCCATCATTTTCCCTACCACTGAGGTCAAACTGACAGGTCTGTAGTTTCCTGCCTCTGTCTTGCTCCCACTTTTGTGAAGGGGAATCACATTCACCCTCCTCCAGTCCTCAGGTACCACACCATCCTCCCATGATTTATTAAAAAGGGTAGTCAGTGGTGTTACTAGTTCTTCCCTTAGTTCTTTAAGAATTCTGGGGTGAATCCCATCAGTCCCCATTGCTTTATCCACCTTCAGTTTTAAGAGTTCTTTCAGAACCCTTTCTTCTGTGAAAGGACTAATATCAACCCCCCTATCCAGAGTGCTTCTATTGACTGGATTAGGCATTTCCCCCTGCTTTTCCATTGTGAATACTGAGCAGAAGTATTCATACAGTATCCCTGCTTTTTCACTATCGCTCTCTGCCCAGCCACCTTCCTCTTTGTTCAGCCTCAGTATCCCTGCCTTGGTCTTTCTTTGCTCCCTAATGTACCTATAAAAGGTTTTATCCCCCTTCTTAACCGAGTTGGCTATCTTTTCCTCAGTTTTGGCCTTTGCTATTCTGACTGCCTTACCCGCCTCCTTCTGCTTTAACTGGTACAGTTCTCTGTCCTGCTCCTTCTGTGTTTCCTTATACTTCCTGAATGCTATCTTTTCTCTCTTACCTTCCCCGACACTTCTTTTGAGAACCATAGAGGTTTTTTCTTTTGTTTTGATTTGTTTATTTGCTTCACTTAAAGGCGTGTTGCCTCTGTGATGGTGGTTTTAATGTTTCCCTATTGTTGCTCCACCCCACCTTCTTGCCTGTTTGCTAGTGCTTTTCTGAAGCACTCTCCCATTTTGACAAAATCAGCCCTCCTGAAGTCCAGTACCTTCACTTTTGTGTGGCTCGACTCTACAGCTAAGTTTATCGTGAACCACTCTTGTTCCCAGATGGCTACCCACTTCAAGATCAGAGATCCTCTCTCCGTCCCCATTTGAGATTACCAGGTCTAAGATTGCTCTCTCCCAAGTGGGTTCCAAAACTAACTGTCTGAGGCATGGCCCCTGTAAGGCATCGAGAATAGCCCTGCTCTTGGATGTGGCTGCAGGCATATTCAGGTCCCCCATCAGCAATATCTCCCCTTTCTCTGCCATCCCTAGGATGCCGTTTATCATTTCCTTGTCCATTTCCTCCCCCTGAGATGGGGGTCTGTATACAACCCCTGTGCGGATTGTGGAACCATTTCCCATCTCCAGGGTGACCCACAGTGCCTCCTCTCCTCCCTGTTTACCCTTTAGTTCTGTTGCTTTGATCCCTTCCCTTACATAGAGAGCTACTCCTCCTCCTCCTCCTCCTCTTCTTCTTCCCTCCCTGTCCCTCCTGTAGATTGTGTACCCTGGTATGTTGACATCCCAGTCATGGTTCTCTGTCTACCATGTTTCTGTGATTGCCACGATATCCAAGCATCCCTCTTCCATCAAGGACATCATTTCAGGGAGCTTTTTACCTAGACTACGGGCATTGGTGTTTTTTCTATGGTATAATGACCCCGTGCCACTTGGTATCATCGGAGAACAAATGGACCTTCCCCTCTAGACCTTCAGCAAGGTCTCCAATGAAAATGTTGAAAGTACTGGTCCCAGAACCAACCCCTGTGGCACCCTTCACATAACCCCAGCCTTCTCAGAGAGCACCCCGTTTACCATCATTCTTTGTGTTCTACCTGACAGTCAGTTACCCACTCACTTTGTTATGGCCGGCCCCACACCCAGACCACCCATCTTATTTAATAATCTTTTGTGAGGAACAGTATCAAAAGCCTTTCTGAAGTCCAGATAGGCCACGTCCACTGCCCCTCCCTCTTCCACCACTCCTGTCACCCTGTTGAAGAAACCCATCAAATTCGTCTGACAGGATCTTCCTCTGACAAACCCGTGCTGCTTGTGATCAACCAACCACTTCCCTTCCAGGTAGTTCACCAGTCTTTCCTTTAGGAGTGCCTCCATGATCTTCCTCACCACTGACATCAGGCTCACCAGCCTGTAATTTCCCCCCTCTGCCCTGTCTCCTTCCTTATGAAGTGGTTTGCCCTCCTCCAGTCACCTGGAACCTCTCCTGTTTCTAGTGAAAGAGTAAACAGTTCCATTAGCGGTTCTACTAATTCACCCTGAGCTCTTTCAGGATCCTGGGATGCACCTCATCTGGACCCATGGCATTATTTACTCAAAGACCACCTAGTTCTCTTAAGACCTTTTCCACTGTGAAGGGAGAGGTATCCATCCCCTCCTCCTCCTCCTCACTCCCTGCATGCTCCATCTTCGGCCTCCCATCCTGTCCCTCGCTGGCAAACACAAGAAAAATGCCTATTCAGTATATTTGCCTTTAGGCCATCCTCTTCTACATATACCCCTCATCCTCATCTCTCAATCTTTTTATCCCTGCCTTGTTTTTCCTTCATTCCCTTATGTATCTAAAGAACACATTATTTTCCTCCTTAATTTTACTAGCTATATTCAGCTCCACATTCACTTTATCCCTTTTAACAGTCTTCCCCACTTCCCTTTGCTGTTCCAGATATCAGTCCCTATCCTTCCCACTCTGCGTATTCTTGTAGATTAGGAACGCACTCTTTTTGGTCTTCACCCTTCCTGCCACCTCCTTCGTGGACCATACAGGTTTCCTTCTTTTCCTACTTTTACTAACCCTCCTGACCCCATTTTGGTTGCTTTCCCAATAGCTACCCTAATCCTATTCCCGTTCTCTTCCACCCCCTTGCATCTCCCTAGACTGGTTAGCGCTTCCCTCAGGTATTGCCTCATCATTGTCATCTTGTAGTCTGCCCCTCTAAAATCCAGGACCTTAGTTTTTTTGATGCCATGTTCCAGTCTAGTTCTAACATCAAAAACTACCACATTGTGGTCACTGGTTCCCAAGGGTTCAGTCACTTCCACTCTGTCAACACTGTCCCCATTAGTAAAAAATAAGATCCAGTATTGCCCCTCCCCTGGTTGGCTGTTCCACCAATTGCTGAAGACAGACTCCCTGGATTATGTTTAAGAAGTCCCTGCCCCTAGGGGTTACTGCTGCTGGGAGGTCCCAGCGTACATCTGGGAGGTTGAAATCTCCCACCAGTAACAACTCTCCCTTGTTTGCCATCCTGACGATACCCTGAAGCAAGACCTTGTCCAATTCCTCACTCTGTACAGAAGGTCTGTATGCTACCCCCACCCACAGTATTGATCCTTTTTCTCTCTCCTGATCTACCCATAGTACTTCATTTCGCCCTTTTCCTCCTTGTAGCTCTGCAACTTTAAAAGTTTCTTTTACATAAAGTGCTACCTCTCCCCCTTTCCCCCTCATCCTATCCCTCCTGAGCACTGTGACTCCCGGAATGGACAGATCCCAGTCCTGATTCTCTGAGCACCAAGTTTCTATTACAGCTACAAGGTCTAAATTCTCTGCTGTCGTAGTCGCCTCCAAGTCAGGGGTCTTTTTTCCCAGGCTCAGTGCATTTGCACACATTGCTCTCCACTTACACATCCCCCCTACTCTAATGCCTGTTTCTATCTGTTGGGGAGCACCAGCTAGGGCCGTTGCATCCCTATCCCCCCTCCCTCCTGTCCTAGCTACACATCCCCCCAAAGCTTAAATGCCAAACCTATTCCATATGTCTCATCAATTTTTCCTTTAGTGTCATGGTACACTTTGCATGCAAGTGTAGTCTGTCTTTGGCATACATACCCTCATCCTGCCACCTGTTTCAACACTCCGCTATGTATCCAAAACCCTCTTCCTTACATCATCCCGCTACCCAATTATTGAACTCAAATATTCTATTTTGCCTCTGTGTACTGGTGCAGGGGACTGAAATAACCTCTGAGAAGGTTATTGAACTAGCCACCATCCTACAACCTTCCCCCAGTTCCTAAAACTGTCTCTGAACCTCTGGAACTTCATTCCCAGCTAGGTCATTTGTCCCTAGGTGAAGTATGATATGTGATTTCCCTCTGGTCCTACCCTCTTCCTGCTTTATCCTCGATCCTTTCCCTGCCTGCCTCCATTCCTGAAACAGATATCGCTACCCTCCGGTCCCCCCGGTTTCTCCAGTGGATGCCTTTAATGATAGAGTCACCAAAGACTAATACTCTTACTTCTCCTCATTGCTGTACACCTCTTGATCTAGTCTGCTTCCACCCTCCTCCACATTTCCTTTGGCTGATAGGCCACCTCCCTCCTCCAGCCCAGCCCCACTTTGGTCTTCCCCTCCCTGTATTGTGCCTTCTCCTCCTGGCCTCTCCCCCTCAGGTCCTATTTCCTCCTCTACCCCACATCCCATGTCCCCCTCGCCCATCTTCTCCTGTCCTCCTTCCCATGCCTGACATTGCTGGTAGAGATTTCTGACCTCCTTTCTCCCTACCCCCCACCACCTACACCTCTTCTGTACCTCTTCATTTGATTCCCTGTCACCTGCCTAAGGCTCCTAGTCAGCACTACACCTACCAATCCCATATCTCTTGTCTTGCCCTCCTGACCCCCCAGTCTCACCTGACCTCCACCTTCCTCTCTTCTTGACCTCCTTTGCATGCCTGTCTTAGCCTGTAGAGATTTCTGACCACCTGTTTCCCTACCACCCCACATTCCCAATCTCGCACCCCCTCCATTTGATTCCCAGTCACCTGCCTGGGTGCCCTCAGCCTGCTCCACACCTATTGAGACCCTTTCTCCTGCCTGGCTCCCTGTATACCTAGTCCTGCCTCACTACTTGCCTCTCCAGATTCTTTCTGCAATGGTGCAAACCTGTTTGACCCCTTGGTCCCTGTTTTCATGCCTTCCATTCCTCCTCTTGAGCTCCCCCCACCTCCCCTTTCCTGTCTGCCTTGTTTTCCTGGATATCAGGCCCTCCTTCCATTTGGAAAAAGTGGGCATTGTTTTGGGTGATGCCCATTTAATTGGAATGGAGTAGACCATAACCCTTTTTCTGGCAGGTTAGCCATTTTTCTGGGGTTTTGGCACCTTTTTTAACATTTATTAAACAATGTCGGTTGTCTTGGGATTTAATTTGCACCCAGCATAGGAAAGCCTTTTATGAGGGGTTACTTCCCACAGAAGTGGAAGTTCTGCTGGGGTGCTACTTATCCTTAGACAAAGGGCTTTGTTGTATTTAATCTATCCTTACTTTCCACCCCATTATTGGGATATCACATGGCTATGTTGCCATGGCAAGCTAAATGTTAAAGTCAATGATAAACATAAAAGCATCATGTAATGATTTTGCCCTAGGGACTGCTGCCAGGATCTTTCCGACACTTGTATTTTAACTTCCCATATAGTCTTCATTTTTGGTCATTCTTGGGAACTACTTGGGCGGACCCCTTTTGGTATTCCCTTACTTACAAGGCCCTTATTTCTGGACCTGTGATTGGTCTGCCCTCCATACACGATCCTTCCATGATGCTTTTGATTTTTTCATGCCTCAAGGTGATGATCTGGAGAGTTTGCTGTAAATATGTCTTGCAGTAACAATTATTGGATCATGCCACACTATTGCGGATGGTGGAATCCAACCTTTGAAGAAGGTGTGCAGCAGAACGTGCCAGGCTGTTCCCAGCGGTGTGGATTCAGCATTGGAAACACTGCCCATGGGCACTTTTTTGAACAAGTTTCTAATTGATTCATTTCACCTTGGATTTTTCATTCTGGTCTAGTGCCACTGTTTTCTTCTTTTCATGTGATTGTAAATTTCTTTTCCTTATTTTATTATCGAGAATGGTCCCCTCTGGATGAGGTTTTGCTTTTTCTTCACTCTTCTACTTTGTATGTACTTGTTTGTCTATTTTGTACCATTAATCATTGCTTTTCCTTTAATAAACAATTCTCCTACTATTTACAAGCGACAGTTAATAACAAGCATAAAAGCACCACAGAAAGACTTTGGGCCAATTCTCAAAGGACCTACTTTGACACAAGATGCCTGCATCACACAGCAGTGGTGCAAGAGGCACCTTGCTCCAAAACATGCAGATTTTGCCATTCTTAAAGATCCCCCTGTGTCACACCAGGACCCATTGCACCAGACTGGCCCTGCGCCAGGTCTGCACATTGTAGCGATGCGCCAAGGTGCTAGGGTGCTTGCGGCAGATGCAAGTTGCCATATCCCCTAATTCAGGATTTTCTAAACCCTCCCTTTGGGCACAATCCCGAGTACCATTTGACAGTGCTTGTCTTACGATCATTGCACCACTTGCAGAGCACTCCCTGGGCAGGAGGAAACATATGCTGTGGCCCCCCCCCTCCCTAACCCTGATTCTTTGTTGCTTAAAATGAAACACTTATCTGGCAGCTAGAGGATCCCCCTCCCCATCCCTGATCCCATGTATGCAAAACAGTCAACACTGCCCTGGTGTCCAGTGTGCCCCCATCACTGAGCACCTCATCCAAGAATACCCAACAGTCCCTGGTGTCTAGGGACCCACTACCCCCACCCTAGCAGGTAGTGCACCACCCTCCCTTCCATTCCATCTAGGAGCTGGCGACCAGCACAGTCTTTCACTCTCCACCATGGCCGGCTGCCAACTGAGCTGTCAAGGAGTGTATACTCCACAATTAGCTGTTACAGTACGTGCTCCTTGACAGCTCAGTTGGTGACTGGCCATGGTGGAGAGCAGAGGGCTGTGCCAGTCACTGGCTCTAGGGATGGATGGTGGAGCGGTGGTGGGGCCCTACCTGTTGGGGTGGGGTGAGGGCCCCCTAGACATCAGGGACTGTTGGGTATTGTTGGATGGGGCACTCGTGAATGGGGGGTACACTGGACACCAGGGCAGTGTTCATGGTTTCGTACACATGGGATTGTGGTTTGGGAGGAGAAACCACTAGCCATCAGGGAATGTTTTATATTTTACATTAATATTTTAGATATTACACATACTGGCATTTGTGCATTCATCTACACTACCCTTCAAAGAGTGCAGCCAGACTGCCCCACAGGTTGTGGCAATCCTCGCAGGTGCACCATCTTTTTGGCACATTGCCCCATTTGCTGCAAGCTGCAGGGCTGAGTTGCCGGGACCCTGCTAGATAGAGAATCCATTGCTGGGTCCCTGGCACACCAGAAATTAATCCAAGCTGTCGTTGGTGCAGCTTGTGCCACTCTTTTATTTATTTATTTAGCTTTTGTTAACCAGGTAAGTACACTAGACAAGACATTTGCCTATTTTCAGGTATGACCCAGGAGAGTACAAGAAATACAAGTTCAAATACATAGGACAACATGATACAGACTGAGTCAGTTTCACAGAGTCAGGGAAGGCATAACATACACAGTAGAACATATGCATAGAAATACGGGCAGTGCCATGAATACAATTAGAGGTGCAATAAATACAAATTATATACAGCTTAGAGCCCCAGGAAAGTGGAGCCACAGTCAGAGCCACACACAAAGCATAGGGCGTAGGCATTATATACAGAGCCAAGCCCAAGCAGCCCAACAACACCTAAGGAAAGTAGGGTACAGTGCTGGGGACCAGGTGAGATCATGGAGGTTTGGGACAACCACACACTGAGGAGAGCTTCAGGTGACTCCAGAGTGAGGATCGAAGGCATGCATGTGAGGGGGAGGAGATGACCAGGACAGGAAGGGAGTTCCACAAACTGGGGGCACATGAGGCAAAATCTCTGTCCCCTATTTGAGTGTGAGTGGCGGGAATCTTAAGGACAGCAGGGCCCAGAGACCTAAGGGAATAGGAAGAGGAGACAGCTGGTACAAGGAACTCCGCCAGCCTGGGGGGGTGCCAGTGCCAAGGACCTTGCCCGTGAAACACCCCAGGACAAAATCTAAGTACTTGGATGGGGAGAGTCAGTGCAGCTTGCTATACAGGTTACAGTGGTGGGTGAGACATGGGGCAGCAATAGCAAAATGACAAATGTTGTTGTAGGATATGGTCCACCTAGAAAGGTGAGTTTTGGAGGTACAGGAAAATGAAGAAGCCCATAGCAGAGAGAGGGGGAGGAACATACCTCTAGCCGGTGCAAGGTGAGCAGCTGGATTAAGGTTGCTCTTTGCTCTATAAGCCAGACCCAGTTTGCAGTTAACAGCTTTTCATACATTCTGGATATGGTGTCCAAGGTCAAGCTATGGGTCAAGTGTCACCCCAGTGTATTTGATGATGTCAGTGATGAGGAGCAGAGCACCATCAAGACCGGTGATACACAGAGGGGCAGGGGAGGCCTTAATCTTGCCCAGGGACCCAAACAGCATAGCTGATTTTTTTTAAGGTTGAGAACCAGCTCCTGAGACATAATCCAAGATTGGATGGTCCTGAAATCCTCACTCAAATGGCAGTTAATGACCCCGATGTCCCGAGAATGAGTGAGGATGACCAGGTCATCAGCATACAGGATGGTCCTGCAGTGGACAGAGGTGGAGGGTAGATTGTTGACAAAGATGGAGAAGAGCAGGGGCCCCAGGACTGAACCCTGGGGGACTCCAGAGGACACAATAGTGGTGCCCGAGAGCACCTTATTGTATTTTTTTTTTTTGTGTAATCTATTTTTCCGCCCCCATGCTCACTGGTCCTCCACTCCTTCAGGCTCTGACAAGTCCCCCCCCCAGCCCCTTCTGTCCTTACCCAGTCTCCTCACATCCTCAGATCGAAGCCAACCCCCGGGATATCCCAGTGTGTCCCTTCACCGGGAGGGTCCCCCTCCTCCGAGGGGGAAGGTACCGGGCTGAGAGGGGTGACCCCGGCACATACTTCTTGGGCCCGGGGATGATGCTGAGGAACAGGAGGCCCTGGGAAGGCACTGGAGGCCCTCAGGGAACAGAAAGCCATCATCCGGTGGCCAGCGAGCAATTTGTCCTGGTTTCCTTGAGGTGCGTGACGTCCGGACGTCAAGGCAAGAGCCGACGTCTGTCACGCACCACCCTAAATGACCCCGACGTGTTGCTCCACCACTGGCCTCCACCAGTGGTTGCTCCAACACCAGGTCACAGCCGCTTCCCTCCCTGAAGACAGTGATCAGTCGTGGAACGCTCAAGCTGCTTCCCCCCAGCCGGCCCTCCAGCGACCCGAGCTCGCTCCCGAACCTGGGTCGCTGGCATCGCAAGCAGAAATCCAACTGCTATGCCAACGGGCTGCACCTTATTGTATTTGACAAGCTTCTGTCTGCCTTGCAGGTAATTGGAGAGCCAATGGCGCACAGGAGGTGATGGACCAAAGGACCTGAGATGAGAGCAAAGCAGGGCATGGTCAGAAAGGTCAAAGGCCTTGAATAGGTCTATGAAGATGGCACCAGAGAGTTTACCCTGGTCCATGGCTGTCCTGATCCCAGAGGAGACAGTGACAAGGGCCGAGGATGTACTGTGCCCTTTCTGAAAGCCATGCTGCGCAAGAGACAGCAGCTCATGCGACTGAATATACTCTGAGAGTTGCCCAGCCACAACTTTCTTGAGATGTTCACTGACTGCAGCCAAAATGGCTATTGGACGGTAGTTGTCAATCATTTTAGGGTAGCCCTGTTTAAGAATAGGGACCACCCTGACTACCTTCCATATGTCAGGGATAATCCAAGATGCAAGGGACAAGTAGAAAATGTGGGCCACCGGGGGGGGCAATATAAAAGGCACCATGATGGAGGAGTTTAGGTTCCATACCATCATGGCTAGCACTGGAGAAAGGGGAGAGACCAGAGAGCAATCTCTGCATCTCTTGTGCTGTCACAGCCTTAAATTGGAAGAGCAGACAGGAGAATGGTGGGGCAGTGACCTGGTCACAACTCTCATGTCCACTAGAGGGAAATTGAGAGGTGAAGGCAGACAGGTCCGAGAAATGCAAGTTAAATGCATTTGCAATGGTTAGAGGATTGTTGCAGCTAGCACCATCAATGAGCATGTTAGTGGCCTCACAATTGGAGGAACCACTTACTATGTTTCCGATGTTCCTTCAGAAACTCCTATGGTCCTTAGCTGAATTCAGCAGTGCAGCTTTGCAAAATTCACTTTTGGCTGCCCTAATTGCTTTTTTACACACATTTCTGAGCCTCCTGTACTGCTGAAATATGGCCTGGTCCATCGTGACCTTCAATTTGGACCAGCACTTGTCTCTAGTCCTCATGAGGGTAAGGAGGCTCCCATGCAACCACTTGGTAGCAGACATCCTAACCTTCCATCTAATGAGAGGGGCATGCTTATCCTGCAGCGCCGCAAAGGTGCTGAGAAAGTGACTGACTGCAGAGGAGGAGTCCTGGGCGTTCCACACCACAGAACAGTCTGTAAGCTGAAGATAGTCATGAAATGAACCAAGTTCGAAACCTGGAAAAATCCCTAACCTGTATGATTTTATGAGGAATTTTCAGGAAGGGGATCTTCCATATGCAGTACACAGGGGAGTGGTCAGAGATGTAGTCAGGAAGGATGCCCAATGAGCTAATCCTCTCAGGTCTGTCAGACAGGACCCAATCCGGGAGGGAGCCTGTACCACCAGTGGAAGACCACCAAGTTGGGTCCTTGGTGAGTTGTGACAATGACAGACCAGCAAGGAGAGGCTCATATGATTTAATATTACCACCAAGCCAGTTTAGGTTAAGATCACCCAGGATCATTAGCTCATTATGCCCAGTCATTGATCCAACAGAATCAAGGAGGTGGGACAACCCTGATATACCCCCCACTGGGGCATTATAAGTACATATAATATGTAGCTTTTTGGTTTTCCCAAGTAGCAGTACTGTGCGTAGTAGTTCACAGGGAGACTGCAGTGGCTGTTGGCAGGATAGAGCCGACAGGTTGAGGTGGCTCCTGTAGAAGACCAAAATGCAACTCCCCCCACCCCCTGCTTTTTCCCCAGGTGGTCCTGCCTGAAGAGATCATAGCCAGGAAGCGCACATGCTGAGTCGGGGGTTGAGGGCTTCAGCCAAGTTTCAGTTATGCCAAGATGTCCAGCTTGTGATGAGAGACCCAGGCAAGGAGTTTAGCCAGGTTGGGCAGGAGGCTATGGATATTGAGGTGGGCTATTTTCAGCCCTTTGCCAGACATCCAGCCCACAGGTGAGGAAGAGGCTTGATAGGAAGGACTAGAGTTGAGCTCAGTGTCTTCTGCCAGGGCTAGAGTCACTAGTAAGAGCCAAAGGAGATGACTTGGGAAGGGGGGACATCCCTAGCAGGCAGCTTGCGGCCATATCACCTGACCATAAAGACAGGACCCAAGAAGCACCTCAGATCAAGACAGTAAATAGTCCAGGAGGGCTGTCTGTCACAGGCTATAAGGTTGGAGAAGGTGAAGTCTGGCTCCTCAGGCTGACCATGTGTGACAGGGTCCCTCGTGCCAGTACCTGAGTTTAGGCCACGGTATGGTGAGAAAGATGTGTGGGGCAGGTCAACCCTGACAGCCACAACAAGGGCCCTGGGAGGGAAGACTCAGTAATCCTAAACCAACAAACCCCACCTGAGCTGCCCAGGAGGCAACCAATAGACGGACTGTCGGTCCAGCAGCTGCCCCCGCTACCACAGTCAGTAGAAAGCTCTTCCTCATGTGAGAGCACAGTGACAGCCAGTAGAAAGCACCCCTATTGTGAGAGCACAGCAACAGCCACTAAAAAGAAGTACCCAGCTCCATGAGGGGGGATCCCCAACAGTGGCCAAGTGGAAGGGACCAATCCACAATACAATAAGCAACTTTCCTAGAACAGGATGCTAAAACAGCTCAAGCAGGCAGTAGAATATACAAGCAATTTAGCAAAAACAGTATACAAAATGTTCAATGTCCAAGACACTCAAGGTAAGATAAGCGAGGCAGAAGCCTGAGAAGGGAGAGAAAAGGTTAGACTGACACAGTAAGCCCCACAGTCTGAGTTACACCATAGCTCACACCCCTGAGCTACAGGTCAAACAACAGCACAACATAACTAGGCAAGGGTGAGCTACCAAGCAGTAGAGAGACTCACAAATAACCCCTCAGGATAGGGACCAGAGAATTGGGATGGGAGATGACAGTTGTGTAGTCTCAGCCTATAGCCCCACTTATGAGCAGAGGTAGTGTAGCAGCCAAGCTAATGTAAGACTATTTAGGGCAGGCACAGATAGGAAGTTATGACTATAAGTAAGATCACCAAGGCTGGGGGCATGGCCAGTGAGCATTTAAGGGGAGGAGGGAATGGGGTGGGGATGGCGGGTGTGGGGGGGGAGATTTACCCCTGGATACTCCAGACCACAGAAACAGGTACAGAGCAAATTAGCTGACTTTACAATAATTTACAAGTGATCTCACAGCAGCTCCTGCATGAAAGCAGGGGAAGGTTTTGATTTAAAATTCAAAGTCCAGGTCACGGTTGAGCTTCTGCTGGGGAGCAGGGGAAGATTCCTTGCAATCACGGAGGAGGTCCACCCGGCCAACGACTGGGAGCTGGTGTCTCAACCCCACCAAAGTCCAAAAAAGTCCACAGGTTGCAGGGGGTCACCCACTTGCAGAAGGGACTCCCTCAGCACCCCTGATCGATGAGCAGAAAAAGTCAGGTGTGAGCCACAGGGCTTCCATCCAGGCATTTAAGGAGCCCGGTCCAGCAGCGTCACAGTCCGGGGAGGTCCACTCAGGCGCAGATCAGGATTTTTGAAACTGGCACCCAAACTCCCAAGAGAACTGCATAGCAAGCCACAGATCACTCATGAAATTTACCCCTGGATACTCCAGTCCACAAAAACTGGTACAGAGCAAATTAGCTTACTTTACAATAATTTACAAGCGATCTCACAGCAGTTCCTGCATGAAAGCAGGGGAAGGGTTTGAGTTAAAATTCAAAGTCCAGGTCATGGTCAAGTTCCTGCTGGGAAGCAGGGGAAGATTCCTTGCAATCGCTGAGGAGGTCCGCCCAAATAATGACTGAGAGCCAGCGACTCAACCCCGCCAAAGTCCAAAAAAGTCCATGGGTTGCGGGGGGGGGGGGCACCCACTTGTAGAGGGGACTCTCACCACCCCTGATTGACAAGCAGGAAAAGTCAGGTGTGAGCCGTAGGGCTCTGTCCAGGCATTTAAGGAGCCTGGTCCAGCGGCATCACTGTCTGTGGGGGTCCAATCAGGTGCAGGTCAGGATTTTTGAAATTGGCACCCAAACTCCCAAGAGAACTGTATAGCAAGCCACAGGTCACTCAGGAAATTTACCCCGGATACTCCAGTCCACAAAAACAGGTACAGAGCAAATTAGCTGACTTTACAATAATTTACAAGCAAACTCATAGCAGCTCCTGCATGAGAGCAGTGGAAGGGATTGATTTAAAATTCAAAGTCCAGGTCACAGTTGAGCTCCTGCTGGGAAGCAGGGGATGATCCCTTGCAATTGCAGAGGAGGGCCACCTGCCAATGATTGACAATCAAGCCCCTTGTCTTCAGGAGACATATGGTTAAACAGAGGAAACAATATCTCATTTACTCTTAATGTGTCCATATATTTTGGATTTTTAAGTTGTCTTGAGTAGCACGAGGCAGACACCTGATTTTGCCTCCTTCAATTATGACAGTTTGATGCTCTGTCAGTTTTCCCTGGCTTAGAAGAATAGGGACTATAGCACTCTTTGTTTCATGATGGCTTGTCTAAAATGGTGTATTTGGAAGGTGTGGTATTCATTTATTTCCAAACAAAAGGTGCTTCCCTTGGACTTCTTGTTGCACAATGTAGCTTGTGAAATGCACCACCTTTATAAATCTGAGTGTAAGAAGGTAACCGGAAATAAATGTTTTGCTTTGTGGAAAGGGGTAACATGGTTGTGATGAGTGTGAGGGGGACTGTTAGAAACTTTTTCACATTTATTTTTCTGGATTCCTATGAGGTGTCCTATGAAAGGTTACTTTTTTCCAATGTTTGCAGATTACCCTTTGCTGTACACAATTTCATGAATTTTGGTTATTGAGAGAGTTATTATTGACTGTTTATGTTTTGTTGTGATTTTGTTACTGATCCTGTATATGTATTTTTTTATCAATAGAAACTCCCCATCTCTTTTCAAGAAGTGACATAGGATTTTTTAATGTCCAATTTAACAACCATCAGAAAAGGTAGACAGGACCTCAGTCTAATGTTTCATCAGAAGGATGACACACTGTGACAGTATAGCATCCCCTTAGTACTGCATTTGGGTGCCAATGTTTTTTCAGTCTGAGCCCAATCCCTGTATGGCAGTGGGTCTAGAATCCATGACCTACTGACCCACAGGTGAATGGGCTATAAACAGAGCAATGCTAAAACTTTTATATTGGTCCGGGGATAGGACAGTGCATCCAGTGGAGGATATAGTTGGCTAGGTCATCGTTTTGATGCACTGAATGTGTGCTGCTATGAGCCACATGCGATTGTTGCAGTCAGATTCAGTTTTGAGAATTGCACCTGCTGTGTCTAGACAGGTATTATAGATGTGCCTGCATCCTGGATTTCAAAAAATGACCCCAGGGGCTGAGTTTTCAAAATGTATGATGCATGCACACTTCCTGGTTATTGGGCATGGACTACATCTTGTTAAATGTGCAAAAACCTGGACAGAAAATGTTCAAATGCTTTGATGCATCTGTGCCAATTTCCACTCCTTTATGGCAAAAAAATAAAAAAAAAGATTCATGCGTCACTATTCTGATAAAACATTTTCTGCACAATATGCAGCACATGTGACATAACATTAGACTACCTTTTTTGTCACAGCTAGTGCAAGTGCACTAAATCAACGACACAAGTCATTGAAAATCCAGCACTGGGGCTCTACTTTCATATAGATTTTTTTTTTTAAATAATTTTATTAAATGTCTACTCTTTGAATGGAGACTTCAGAAACATTTTAAGGAGGCAGTGTAATCTGTTGGGTAGAGCTGTGACTCTGGGGACTCAGGTTTAAATCCAACCCCTGCTATTTGCTCACTGCATCATCATGAGCAAGTTGTTTTACCTCCTAGTGCTTAGAATTAATTTTTTATTTTCTACCAATTTTTAGTTGATATTACCTGGAAGCAACTCTCAGAACATTCTAAAAAAAATTTAGAATTTAAGGACCACAGTATTTATTACTGAAGTCATTTGCATGAAAATAAATGTTTTGCTATTTGGATGAAACCAGACTCTGTCTCATGGATGTCATCTTTTCCTGCTGCAGACCCTGCCTTGAATTCATAATCCTCTGTTCAGCTGGTTGTGATGTTATAAGCAAAATATTATGATTTCACAGCAGCTACAGTTCCTACTGTTGCATACTGCAGGTAACAAATTCTGTGTATACTACTTTAATGTTATCTCTTTGCCTCTGTGCAATAGCCCACATCATTCATTGTTAAGTACTCTGTGTTAGCATATGCTTACTGCTGAAGTCATGTGCAGTTTTGCCCACTGTCTGTATATTTGAATGTATATATTACTGTAACTAATTCTGGGACACCCCTGAAAAGGTACATGCTGTCTCAGCAGGATTACTGGGTCATCAAAATTCAAATAAATAAATAAGGCATCAGTAACAAGAATAGATAATGTCCATAGGAAAAAGATCCTGTTTCAATGAAAATGGCATTCATAGTTTAAAAAAAAAAAAAAAAAAAGGATCTTTCTGAATATAGAGGATTCATATAGAGTTCTACTGAATCCAACACTCAAACTTTAGCTGGAAACTGTATCATCTCTTTAACCTTCTTCTTTCTCCGTACTTTAACTTCTCTATAATTTCCCCAACTGAAAACCCTCACTTTCTCCCTGTGAGCATCTGATACTGTAGCTGCTTCAACTGTTCATGACATGCAAAATGCTTTGGGATATTGCATGCAAAAAAAGCACTGTATCTGGTAAAATCAAACTCATTTCCTTTCCTTCTCTAAGCTATAATTTGGGGGTCACCCCATTATTCCCTTGCCTGGACTCCGATATCATAAGATTCTATCCATTCCTACACTGTAAAAACATTTTGCAAGCTACAAAAAAAATGAAATCACGTAGGACACAAATGACAATGCTGAGTATATTAGTTTTTGTGTGCATTTATTACAAAAAAAAAAACAACAACAAAAAAAAGTGAATACTTGGAACTGCTCAGAAATCTGTACACTGCTAACACATTTCTGTCTGAAAACTGGTTACTGCTCTGGATAGAAAGTCTAAATGAAAGATCACATAATAAAATGTAAGAGGCACATGTAATGTATTGTATTGGGAGGTAGCATACTGCTGGGGCTGATTGCGAGAAGAGCAGTGAGTAGGATCCACAAAAGGATGCTGGGAAAAGAGAAATATCCAATATGTTTGGTTTCCATACAAATGCAGTTAATAGCAATGTAAGTAGAAATTGCACCAGTCCACAAAGTATAATCTGAACAGAAAGATGCTAGCTGAAGCAGGTCAGTGAAGTTTTTAGGAGGGCATCGTATAGCCTAGAAATATGCTCAGCAGCAGTGTTCCAGATAACAAGATGCTGTGCGGCAGATTTCTTTTCTACTAATACAACAGAAGCAGGCCTGAACAGACATAATATTTATGGCAAGCTCTTGGGAAAGAAAATAGGACTTCTACCATATGGGAAATGAGTCATATTACGAGATGTTTGGCACTCAACTTATTGAGCGTGTCAGAGAGAACAATGTCGACAAGACATCTGTCTTTCATCCTCTAATGGGTCTCAGTCGGAGGGAAAAGAATTCTTCATTGACGTAACATGGGCATGACAAAGGATGAAACACAGATGTTGGCCTTCTAATACAGAAATTATATTAAAATTGATTTGAAGTAGAATAACCACTTTTTCAATATCTGAACTGCACAGGCGTACTCCTCCCCCAATGGTAAAGCTGTATGCACATTTTTATTTTGATTATAGATGGGAACTGTAATTGAATTTAGGGGAAAAAAATATTTTTTGCTATAAAATATGTTTCCCTGCAGTGAGTAATTCTTGATAAGCATGAAGCATAAGACTGCACACTTCTTGTGGCTTCTGGATATAATATGCACAGCAGACGTGTGGTCAGTCATATTTACTCTGGAATTAAATTATTTATATGGTGAAAGGGAACTGTGTCATCTCTTGATAATTGTTAACAGGCTATATTTTCAAAAGGGGCAAATGCAGACACAGCTGCACATCTCCCCATGTCTGCCAGAGGAAATGGTCTGTGCGAAATCAGTGGGCGGACTCAAATGAGGTTGGAATAGGTACAAGGCTTGTACAGACTGCACCAAAAAGGGAGTGGGGAAGGGAGAGCAAAGTGCATCTAGAGATCTCTCATTCAACATCAGTTAGGTAGGAATGGGCAGATGCAATGAGCCAATTGGCCTTTTTCTGCTGACAGAAACTATGTTTCTGTGTTTCTATGCTTCTATCTCCATCTGCATTTGCATCTGAAATTGTGTACAAACTGCAACCAAGACTTCCAAAGATGTGTCTACATCTATATTTGTATCCAAATTTGTGGACAAAAGAATTAATTGATGCAAATTCCATTTGTGCCTGACTTTTTACTTTAAATTTGGACTGAGGGATGCCAACACTAAGTCATTCAGACAAATGCTTTTGAAAAATAGAGGTAGGCAGACCCAGGTCAAGCCCTTTTAAACACCCCCCCCATGACCACCCCCACCACACACACACACACACATACACACACACACATATAGGGTATTTAGACTGTAGGTGTAACATCAGGCATGGTATCACAATGTTAGTTTATCATAAGTGATATACTTACCCTTGTGATGTCAGTGACATGTTACAGAACCACTTGTGATGTCCATAGTGTGTTACACCAGCACTTGCTATATCAGTGGTATGTTATACTGACATCAATGATATGTAACAAATCAACACTTGTGCTGTCAGTGGCATGTTATAACAACTCTTGTGATATCAGTCGTAGGTTTCCCCAACCTTTATGGTATCAGTGGCCATCATACTTCAACACCTGTTATGACATCAGTGTTGTAATAGAGCATGTTTAATGTTAGTAGTATGACACACTACCGATTGATTCATCAGTTGTATTTTATACCAACACTTAAAATCAAGGATATACTGTACAATAATATAATACAACTTTATTCTGATAGTATCTTTCATACAGAATGTTTCACAAAGTGCTACACAATTTTATCAAAAATGTAAACACTATTGGCAGAACCGTGAACACTACAGCACACGAAAGGTGTGAAAAACTTGAGCCAATAATACAGTAAGGTTAGGCTAGGAGTGTATGGCAAGGGAGAAGAGATTAGACTTGAGATGAATGTGCAGTGTATCTATTACTGCATAGTAGTATACAGTAGGATATAGTTAGGCGTTGTGTATGGAAATCCATGGACTCCAAAATGTTGTTATATCACACTTCAAAGGTTGAAAAGGTAGTTGTAACACTGTAGTGACATCACTATTAAATTCAAGAAATGCTGCAGTGCCCCCCAGCCAAAACACAAATTCCACAATTTTTCTGTAATTTATAAAACATTTGTGTTGAGGGAACATTTTTTTTTTTAGGAGCCAAATACTACTGTATAAAAACTAATGGATGGAGAACCATGCAGAGACAAGGCATGGGTTTCCATCTCTGGGTTCTGAAGACATCAGGGATCCCTTTTAGCTTTACTCTTGGGCTCTATAAGGTCATCACAACCACTCCATGGAAATGAAGCCTTGCTGCATATGGCTTCCTATCAATTATTATTATAGTTGTGCATTAGCACCACTAGAGTTAGGGTTAGGCTGTTTAATGTTAAACCCCTAACTTTGCATCTTAATAGCTTTGCCCCCTTTCAGCGGAACTGCGCAAAATTTTGTGTGCATAGTTGGGGTGGGGGGTGGCAAGGTCTTTTCATTTGCCTAGTTTTGTTCTCATCAGATGTATGGATTCTGAGATCTGGATAGTGTATTTTTAGGAAAAATCAGGATGGGGTGGTTGGTGTTGCTGTTTTTCTGTCATCGGCTATAACCCAGATGGTTTGGAATTTTAGTCTAAAATGTTTAGGGTAAAAAGGGCTTGCTCCAGAATGGTTCCGTTCATTGGGTTGGTGAAAAAATATTAATCTGTTCCCAAGTTATAAGAATTTGAAATGTCTGTTCTGGGCATGCTCAGTATGGTCTTTTGGATAGACATATGCACAATCTGTGTAACAACAGCAATTGCAGTCATAATACAGTAACAAGAAATGTTCACTCCCCCCCCCACCTAACAAACCATGTCACACACTGGCACTCATCTCAAATGGCAAGTTTCCTATACACAACAGACAATCCATTAAGACTAACATTATTTCAGAAGACTATACAAAGCGAAATGAGAGTATGAGCTCAAATAAGGTTGAGGCTAGATTATATACCAGAACTACTTCTGGGGAACAGTACCAACCCACTGTGGTTTCCACAGGAACAGCCCTCCCAGTTCCTACACTATGCAAGAACAGTCTGACCCAATTGTAACTTAAATCTCCACAAATAACAAGCTATGGAGTCATTTAGAAGTCAAACAGATATGAATGTGATTTTTTAGGAATCAGGAATGAGGTCCAAAGAGAGGGAAAGGCAAGAGTTCAGGCAGATAGAAACACACAATACACTACCCCAGTAAGTGCTATATAATCTGTGGTGCTACCTGCCCCCCAAATCAATACAATGCTACAGCCCAATTGTACTATTGAGTACTACCCATGCTCCACTAGTACCAGCATTACTACACTAGTCCTAGGGAGCTCCCAGGGAAGCCTGGGCACACAGGTGTTGAAGCACTGTAGGCCCAATACAGTAGGAAATGGATGGCCAAAACAGGTGCACTTTTATTTTTTGTCCCTGGCAAACCCACTTCCAGAAGGGAGCTCAGCCCCCGCCTGCTCACTACACCCCCCCATGCCCAGGCTTACCCCCCAGGTGGGTGCCCCCGTCCCATGGTCCACAGTAATGTGCCCTGTCTTACCTCCCATTGTGGGGCCAAGTGAGCAGAACCCCACTCGATGGACACTATTGGCAGCAGAGGTGGAGGTGGAATGGGGCTTCACGCTTGGGGCTGGGATTTTGTATGCAGCTGTATCGGGGGGGGGCGTGGACGTGCAATGACAACCTGCAGCAGCCCGCCCCCCACAGATTACAGTGCTGGCACAATTGATTCCCCCCAGCCTCTGCCAGGGGTCTGTGACATGCCTGAGACACTACCCCCCCTTCCCCTTGGAGAAGGACAGCAGTCCCTAGGATGCTCATTCCTTCTCCTCCAAGCCGGCAGTCCAACATCCCAAGTCCGTTTCTGAACCCGGGTCATTGGAGTCGCAGATGGATGCACTGCCTCTGCACCAGTGGGCCCACTAAAATTGGTGCACTTTAATAAACAACAAATGCAAACTCCAAATTTTAATCCTGGCTGATGGCCTGGTCCAACAAATACATAATTACTCTCTGATCTTGTAAAACATTGTGCAGAATTGTTTTGCAGGACATGGGGACCCTGTTCAGTTAGTCGTGGGTAACCTTAGTGTCACAGCAACAGCCATCTCCCCCTCCACAGTCCTGGCTGGATGTACCAGCTCCTCTTCTTTGCCAAGCAGACCATGCCTTTGCTTCCTCATCTCTGCATGGCAGTCACCTCTAGCATCCCTCCAATTAGCTGGGCTCTCCTGCAGTGGTCTCAGTCTCACTCAGGTGGATGAAAGTTTGAGGATCCTACCTTCTGCAGTCAACTTCTTGGCAACACCTGCTGCTGTTTGTCTCCCAACTGAGATGACTGGCACAGTGGTTCCTAGACATTGCTGATATAGTTGCTATGAAAGCCTTTCTAGCCTTAGTGAAATAACGCTTTTCTGCTCCACCCTTCACTCTCCCAGTCATACTGTACGGCCACTCCTTAACAGCCCATCAGCTGGTAGCTGACAGTTCAGGGTTGGTTGAATGAAGCAATCTTTCTTTGTAGATGAGAAAGCATATTGTACTTCTCTTCATAAATATCTGCACACTGAGGGCTTGCACTTACAAATAATAGGTCTGCCTTCTTGAACAGACAAGGATTCACTCACCAAACAAGACAATTTCTGCTTAGCAATTCAAGCAGGCAGCTCCCCCATTGATCTAGACCATCAGTCACAAGGGAGGACCTGTCTGTCAGTTCCTCAACAACTGATTTGGTCCCTTAATCCTGAGTAAATAAATGAGGCCTTTCAAAATGGCAATGTAGCATACAAGCCAGTTTTTAAGGCCAGTACTCTCTCTAAAAGTGATCCTAGGTGCCTCACCACTTATCACTGCCAGTTCTGGATCACTTTTGAGAATTAGTCAATTCATCATAATCACATTTCTAACTTTGCCCGCTACATGGTTACACTCTGTGCTAAATGGGTTTATTATATTCTGGATTTCATTTTCTGGGGAACTGGATGATTATATCTATTTATGGCCAGGGTTGACTGGATTCAATAGTGGAGGGTGAGCATAAAGTAGCCTTCCTTAATGATTACTTCTGCTCTGTTTTCACAATGGAAGACAGCAGGCCTCTTCCAGAGATTAGAATTGTGGCAGATGTAAGGGAAATCCCAGAGATGAGTTAGCAAGTATTGGCACGTGGTCATAATGTCTAAAACAACAAGCATTTGTCAATGCCGAACGTTCGCTTGCAGGCATATGCATTGGTGTTTGGCATTTATGCAGCCCCCACCCCAGTTGTATCTATGTCCCTTCAACATCCATATCCCAACATAGTACCTCTCTGCAATTCCTCTTGCATCTGATTGACATTTCACTGTCATACTTCTTAAGTGTCTGTCTTAGGGACTCTAACGCCCTGGTTGTGCCCAAGAGTATGAGCCCTGTGCGGAAACTGCGCAGCCCGTGCTTGTAACACAGTTATTCAGTGGAAGTATTTCACCAAAGTTTCAACAGAGGCATTTTGTCACCTCTTGTCATGAACATTGTCACTATGATTTTCTTACTGTGCACCGAACATTGATTTCCCACAGCAACCGCGCTATTCTGCATTGGAAGAGTGAAAACACATTTTGGCCAAGTTGTGAAAAATGACAGCTGTACTGTTCATAAGGAGGTGTAGGGAAATGCAAATGTTGAAAATCTGAAGTGAAAAAGATTACAAATTCGCAAAGGTGCGAGTGCGCGTGGAAACTGGGCAGCGCTCACTCATTAAAGAGTCATGTTTTGGAATTTTTGCACCGAATTTTTAACATAGGCATTTTAGGATGTCTACTCATGAACAGTGTCACTGTATTTTCTTACTCTGTACCAAACATGATGTCCCACAGCGACTGTGCTATTCTATGCCAGAGTTGTGAAAACACATTTTGGCCAGGATGTGGAAAATGACAGCTGTACTGCTCATAAGGAGATGTGGGTAAATGCCAATGTGGAAAATCTGGAGTGAAAATATTACAAATTCATGAACATACGAGTATGTGTAGAAACTGAGCAATGCGCTTTCGTAACACAGCCACTTTATGGACTTTTGTCACCATATTTTCAACATAGGCATTTTAGGACCTCTGCTCATGAACAGTGTCACTGCGATTGTCTTACTCTGTAGTGAACACTGATTTCCAACAGTGACCATGCTATTCTGTGCCGGAAGCGTGAAAAAACATTTCAACCAGGATGTGAAACATGACAGTTGCACTGTTCATAAGGAGGCATGGAAATATGCCTATGTTGAAAATCTGGAGTGAAAATATTACAGAATCGCGAACATATGAGTGTGCGTGGAAACTGCGCATCACATGCTCATAACGCAGTCATTTTTTGGAATTTATTTCACCAAATTGGCAACATAGGCTTTTTGAGAGGCTACCTCATGAACACCAGCACTGTTGTTTCGTTAATCAGTCCCAAAAGGAGATTCCATGCAGTGACCACAAAATCACCTTTCTAGACTGAATAATGCCATGACAGTGACTGAATTCATGAAAAGGGGTGTCAAGAATCCCATATTGACAATTTGGTGTCAAAAGTCAAAATAATGGCCGAGATATCCACCTATGTTGTGAAAACCCTATTTATGCCATTATATAGCTTACCAGCATTTCCTCAGTTCGCAGTTGGCTTTGAAGAGTGCAGACGTGTTCCCAGTCCATCGGAGATCATCGTGCTGGGCTCCAGAGGTAAGTATGGCGTGAAGGGGTGTGTGGGGAGGTGGGTGCACAGAGGGTAGGTGCGGGTTGGTGGGGGGGGCAGGGACTCACCGAGGGACCATTTTCTTCTTTCACAGGGCAAACAAAAGAAACAGACGATTTTGGCACACTGGGGTGGGCTCCCAGCATGCAACCTACATGTTTGTTGGGTTGGGGGGCTGGCACCGGCAAGAATTCCACTTTTGGCATTATAGAGTGGGCTCCCAGCATGCCAATTATGATGTCGGGGATTAGGCACCTCCGCCGGCCATACAGTGTGCATGGGAAGGAGGCATTAGCATGCTGGGGTGGGCTCCTAGGGAGCCAACTGGTTGTTTGTTGGGGGGGCTGCAGCCGACAGGGGATTTGGCACCCCCATCAGTCACACAGTGTGCTGGGGGGTGCATGAGCCAAGGGGGATTGGGCACCCCTCCTCAGCACACAAGGTCAGGGCGGGGAGAACTCTAATGAGGGAGAGGGAGGACATTAGCAGAGGGAGGAAGAGGGAGGGTTTTTTAATGCTGAGCTGTGCATGACAGCAGTTAGGCTGATCAGTATGCAAATTATATTCATGCTACAACCGCTGATTGCAGTGGACCTTTTGTTAGAAGTGAAGACCAACACAGCTGAACTACTGTCATATGCAGCTCATCATGCATTGGTCCCGTAAGGTTGTGTCTGCTACACTGAGCACTACATTGGTGAGGAAGTTCACACACCTCCAAAAGTAGTACTGTTGCAAGATGTTCCTTACGCATGTGCGCAAGCGAAAGTAAAAACAGTGCGGCAATAAATACCACAAGCAAAATGTCGTGCTCAGACGTAACATCAGGCAAAACAGTGATCATACAACAAAAGCACATAGTCATTGAAATCAATGGCACTTTTCAACCCCAACACCCCCTGGACTTTAAATAATCAACTATGAGAGGGTGTAGACTTCAGGGATGGGTCAGGGATAAACTCAGGATGGGGAGAATTTGTTTTTTGTACAAAAAGAAAAGTTGCAACACCAGGAGACCTGGGGGAACTGAACTGAGGTCCCAGGTCTCCATTGCTGTTGTGTGCTGGTGCCTTAACCACCTCACCATGGGAGCAGCTTGACCAGACACAGAAGCACAGGCTTCTTCAGCCCTTCCTCCACTTTGTGGTCAGTGATGGGGTAGTGGTAATTCACTACTGCTATTATACTCCTGTTGCTCTAAATGTTTCCGCACTTTCCACAGCACGGTTATTGCAGCGCTGTTTTAGCAGCTCTATATTGACCTGGTACCGCACATATTTACCAGTGAAAGGATCCAGAAAGGTCTAGCAGACCAAAAGATAGATAAAGCCCCAGGGCTAGATGGGATGCATTTGAGTGTGATCAAGGAATTGGCATCTGAAGTAGCTGAACCCTTGGTAGGGCTATTCAACAATTCAGTTTAGACAGGGGGCAGTTACAAAAGACTGGAGGGTAGCAGACGTAGTCCTGCTCTATAAGAGTGGGACAAGGACCAACCAGATAACTACAGACCTGTCAGTCTTACCTCTGTTGTGGATAAACTGATGGATACACTAGCCAAAGAGGACCCTGTGGACTACCTGTAGACCAACGGACTCTAGGACAGTAAACAGCATGGGTTAATGGCAGGAGTGTCTTGTAAGGATAACTTAATAGTTTTCTTTGACTGGGTAATGAAGGTAATGGGTAACAGCCACACTATGGACTTACACTACTTTGATTTTAGCAAGGCTTTTGACTTGGTGCCTCATGGAAGGTTGCTGAAGAAGCTAGATGATCTGGATGTAGAAAACAACACAGTTAGATGGGTAATTAATCAGTCGGAAGGGGACAGCAGAAGGTTGTGGTTAATGGAACCAAATCAGAAGAGAGGAAGGTAACAAGTGGGATGTGCTCAGGCCTGGGTTATGTCCTGTTCAATATGTTCATGAGTAACATAGGAGAAGAAAGTCAAGATAAGTTGTGTCTCTTTGCAGATGACACTAAGCTCTGTGGCAGGGTGGACAGTGAGGAGGGGATTAATGAGATGCAGTGGGATCTACAAATTCTAGAGGGGTGGCCTAAGGTTAGGTTGTTAAAATTAAATGTCAAAACATGCAAGGTGATGCATTTAAGGAGCAAGAACCCCAGGATAGAGTACTGGATGGGCAGGGCAAAACTGGGTACTACTGCTAAGGAAAGAGACCTATGAGTCATCATTGACTTCCCAAAACAATGAAGCCAGTTTAAGAAGGCCTATAGGAAGTCAAACAGGATGTTGAGGTGTATCAGAGGGGGTTCAACAGCAGAAGAAAAGAGGTATTACTACCTCTCTGTAGATCACGGGTAAGGCCGCATCTGGAGTACTGTACCCATTTCTGGAGTCCTCACCTAAGGAAAAGTAAGGACAGGCTGGAGACAGTGCAATGCAGGGTGACCAGAGTGATTCAGGGCCAGTAGGGCAGAGCTTATGAGGACCAGCTCAAGACACAGAGCATGTACTCACTGGAGGCCAGATGACAGTGGGGAGATATGATACAGACCTTTATGTTCCTAAATGAATAAGCAAGGAAAACCGTGAGGAATTATTTAGCATTAGTAATAGTTCAAGAACATGGTGGAATGATTGGAAACTGGTGGGGTGGTTCAAGAGGGAAGTGAGAAAGTTTTATTTTATGGAAAAGGTGGTTGAGTCATAGAACAGCGTATCAGCTAATGTGGTGGGTGTCAAAACCATTAACTTTTTTATACTGAACATTTTTTATTGAGTCAGTCAAAAGCAGATACAGCAGAAGCATTACCTTCTTAATAGATCACATATGCCAAAGCTGCTCACATGTTTCATTCTTACAGAAACAAAGTTATATCAAAATATAGACATTTTCCAGATAGATTATATTTCTAAATTGAGAATATTAATTAACAATCTGGAACAACCCTGCAAGTATCAATATTAACCAATATCTAAGTATCCAGTATCAGGACCTTCCTTAATCAATGCACAATATAAAGTTAACTAAATGTCTGCCACGAAGACATCATGGGACAACTGATTCATCAATATTCATAATCTAATGTGTCCAGATTTGCCATATTCCCAAGAATTGGAATGTCCTACCCCTTAGAGCTGCAGTTCTTTACTCCATCTGCTATATTTCTTGTAACACCTGGTGCCAAGTTGTTAATGAAGGAAGTTGTTTCATCCATTACCAAGCTGTGGTCTTTTTGGCTGCCATGATATATATATATATATGTCATGGATTTGGAAACCACCCTAATACCAACAGGAGGGATAGACATGAGTACCATGGATAAGGATATGATATTCCTTGGAAGGGATAGTTGTTGGATGTGATCTGCTAGTTCTGTCCAGAAGGAGGAGAGTTTCAGACAAGACCAAAAATATATGAACATACATACAAACATACAAAATTTGCCAGCAGATAAAGGCCTAGAGGTCTATCAAGTCTGCTCGAATGTGCAGCTAGCACCCCTTATTCTAAAGCTGCATGTGCTTGATCCATGTGTAGGCGGCCATAACCTCTCCAGCAGCAGCTGTATTTAGAGTGCAAATATTTAGCTAGCCAAGTGGGGGCTCAGAAATATCTGTTTCTGGATTTCCATGCAAATTTTTGCCAATTTGCAGAGGAAGAGACTTTGATATTGGGAAGGGTATATTTTAGCCAATCTGTATAAGATATGGTATTTGTAAGTTTCCTGTTCTATGCCTCTAACACTGATTTTGTGGAATCCCCAGTAGGTGTTGCAGTCCCTGTTACCTACTACCAAACAGATGTCACCAGATTTGCCCTGTAGACCCCCATGAGCATTCACAAAAGCAATGGAGCAGGGTCAGGGAGTTTGTTTTTATCCATTTCTTTATGAAGTAGATATGCTCTAATTTGTAAATAATGGAAGTGCTCCCTGCCCATCAATCCATATTGGGATTGTAGTTGCTCAAAGGGTATCACACCTTGTGTGCCCAAAAACTGAAATATAAATATTAAATTGAGATGTCTCCGGCATCTGAAGGTATGGTCAATATGTGTGGGAAGGAAGTCCACATCAGATGCTATGGCTCAGCAAAAGTAGAATATGTTAGCAAAAGCCTTGTGGGATCACATTTTTGTCCATATGTTTAGGGTTTGAGCTGTGAAGTATGAAAAGTCTGATAGTCTATACTGCTTTCGTAGGTTGGAAAAAAGTAACTGATCTTTTTCAAGCATGTTTTTAAGAAGGAATTCAATTATTTTCCAAAGGGGTTGTTGGAATGAATTTGTCCAAATATATGCCATTCTCAGATGTGCTGTTTTTGCATAGTTTATAAGATTCAGAAGCCTAACGCTGCTTTCTAATAGGGAAAGTTGTAAAACTGAGGTAAAAATTCTTGAGTGTTGTCCATTCCAAATGAATCTAGTAATTCATATATTACATGCTACAAAGTAATGGGGGTGGGGGTGGGCATGAGAGGGATAGGTTGCAATAGATACATGCAGGAGAATATTCATTCTTACTGCTGAAATTCTGGAGAAGAATGACAATGGCAACTGTCCCCACCAGCCACAATCCTAAGTGAAAATGATAGTAAGGGGTTCATAACTGATGAGTCCTAAATGGGGAAGATGTATTGGGATCTGCATCCCTAAATATTTTAATTTAGTGGCCCTCCATTTTAGGGGACGGTCTCTACAGAGGGATGGTAAAACTAATAATGGTTTTAAGTATGTCTGGGACACAGTGAGGGATTTAATGGTTGCTCAGGGTGATAGAAGTAGTGTGAGCAGCAGGTGGGTGGATAGTAAGAGCTAGAACCCTATAGGGGCAATAGGTCCCAGGGTTTGATAGGGCGCTATAGGTTCCAGGGTTTGATAGGGTGCTATAGAACGACTGGATGGACTATTTGGTCCCTTTCCACCATCATTGCTTGTATTTCCATGTAATCTATTTGCTTTTTGTATAGCTGAATCCAATAACTGGGGATGGTAATCCCTTTCCAACAATCTTTATTTAAAATCAATTGCCTGCTTTTCAAAATCTTCTATTAAAGTATGATTTATGCATAGCCAGTGAAATTGAATATATTATATTGTATCAAATTTGTCAACTTCTTTGGGTGGGTACTTTCTGCCATAAGAGATGTGTTTATTGCAGTATCTGTCCTATACCCCACCTTTTCGATTTTATTGACTTGATCCCCAAGAGAATGTGAGAATCAATAAATGTATTTCTTCTTTGTCTAATATGTGTGTAAACATCAAGTTTAAGTCAGTCTAGTTTAATCATTTGAGAAATTCTGCTGCTTCCATGGAGCCACCCAATACACAGCCAGCATCTTCTATGTAACTGTGCCACCTGACACTGTCATCTATGTATGGGTTAGCGCCATGGTAGAAGATCCAGTCCCTTTATCACATGCCAAGAAATAAATTGACAAAAGAGGGTGCCATGCTTGCACTTATGGCTATCCCACATAATTACAAACAGTAACTACTGTCAAATGTAAAATTATTGTGGGTTAATATTAATTCCAAGCCTTGTAGGATGAATGGAATGGGAATGGACTCACAGCAGAGACAATGGTTCAAGAAATATTCACAAGCTTTGATGCCATCAGTATGTCTTAACAAAGTATACAGTGCCTTCACATCAATCCTTAAACAAATGCAGTTTTTTTCCCCAAGTAAAGTTGTCAAAGTTTGCAAGCACCTGTATGGTGTCCCTGAGGTAGGCTCCCAAGCCAAAAATCAATATATTTAAAAAAAAAGTCAGTTAGGTATCCTGCTCCAGAGACAATTGAGTACGTGGGTTGTTCTGGCATGTGTGCATTTTGGGGAGAAAATAAAAAGTAGGGACTGCTGTATGTTCAATACATAACACAGAAAAATAGATAGTGACAGTAGAAAAAGATCGAAGGCCCATTTAATTTGCCTACTGGGCCTATATAACCCCATGACTTAGTGTCGATACAGGGTTCTTACCCTCCCCATCAGTCTTCCTGTTCCTTTCCCCGGTGTCATCTCTACAAGGGAGCACTATTCGTTTTGCTCTGTCCCAAGCCTGTTTGAAGTCTTCCACCTCAGCCGTCAAGCTATTCCATGGTTCCATCACCTTTTCAGTAAAATAATACTTTCTCACATCTCTTCTGAACCCTCCTCCTGTCAGCTTCCAATCATGTCCTCGTGTTGTCGAACTGGGGTTCCTGCTAAATAATTCCTCATAGTTCACTTTGTTTATTCCTTTCAGCCATTTGAAGGTTTCTATCATATCCCCCCCTCTCCCTTTTGGTCTCCAATGAGTACATATTCAGTGCCCTAAGACATTTCTCATAGGACCTCCCCTGTTGGCCTTGTATCATCTTTGTCACCCTACACTGTACTACCTGTAGTCTGTCCTTGTCCTTTCAAAGGTGAGGGCTCCAGAACTGAGCACAGTACTCCAGGTGTGGCCTCATCAAGTATCTACAGAGGAGGAGGAGTATCACTTCTCTCTTTCTACTATCACTACCATTGCTGATATACCCCAGCATCTTGTTTGCCTTACTATAAACCTTGTTGCATTGGCTAGCCTGTTTAAGGGTGTCACTGATGATGACTCCTATGTCCCATTCCTTAGCTGTGGTGCTATGTTTAACCCCTCTCACCCAGTATTCTGTCTTTGGGTTCTTTATTCCCAGGTGCATCACCTTCCACTTTTTGGCATTGAATTTCAGCTGCTAAACATTTGACCACCTCTCTAGCCTTTGCAGGTCATCCTGTAATTCTCTAATTCCCTTGGTGCCATCCACCATTCTGCAGAGTTTAGTATCATCTGCAAAGAGGCTTATCCTACTCTGGATCCTTTCCCTGATGTCACTGAGGAACATGTTAAAAAGAACCGGTCCCAGAACAGACCCCTGTGGTATCCCACTCAAGACCTCTCTCTTCTCTGATTTAACTCCATTTAGCACAACCCACTGCTGCCTCCCTTTTAGCCAGTTTTTTACCAATCTAACTATGTCCCTTGCTACACCCAGGTCCCCCAACTTCCTTATCGGGTCTCTGTCAGGCACAGAGTCGAAAACCCTCCTGAAGTCAGAATAAAGTAGAGCTGCAGTGTGGCCTTTATCCAGTTCCTTTGTCACCCAGTTGAAGATGACTATTAGGTTAGTTTAACAGGACCTCCCTGATATAAAGCCATGCTGTCTACTATTCTTTGAGACTATTACCCTCCAGATAGTCTACTAGGTCTTTTTTGAGCAGTGACTACATCCGCTTACCCACAATAGAGTGACAGGGAGCTCCTGCCACTCTTGAGGACCAACCTTTTCTTAAATCTGTTGCAACAGTTCTATTTCTTAGCCTAATCTATTTTTTACAATTTCTAGTCCATAAGGTTGGCCACCTATGGGTACCCCTCCTCTTTCTTGACTATGCTATAGTGTCCTCTTTAATTTTCCTTTTCCTTCTCAGGTCCTTGTACAGGGAGGTTATTGTGGTGACCTCCAAACATATGTAAAACAGGTTGTGTTTATCACTGTTGGATTTAGTATGTAATAGCACTATGTCATAAAATACCCTGATGAATACCTTATGTTCATGAAACCTGTAAATGTTGAAAATACCATAGTACTAGGTGTTTTTGATAATGGTAAAACGTAGTATATGACTATTATAGAAATTAAGTCAGTTGTGCTATTTAAAATGCATGTAAACTGCTGTAAACTGAACAAGTCTGAAATTTCACGGTGATTTGCATATATCTCATGATGTTTTGCATTATGGAAGTATGTATGAAGTTGTATTTCTTTGAAACTTGATTTGTTGCCAATGCACTTTGGGGTAACCCTTTTTTTCAGTGATTCTGCATTGAGGTTCTTTGTCTATAGCTTGTTTTTTTGTTCTTTTTGAGCCCCCACTACCCAAGCAAACATGGCACACATGGTGATGAAGAGTTTTCACTAAAAATGTTTAGATCAGAGATCAGTGTCAGTAGGTGCTGCTAAGTGCAGAGAAAGGACACACATAGTCTGTTGCTGCAAACTGATTTACTGAAGAAGGAATATGGCATTTCAGAAGCCTATTTCCTGTATTTTGAATAAACATCATGCAGAGACTGTGTATTGAACCTGAAGTTCGGTGTCTGGGCCACCTGTTATCCCACAACCCCATCACAAATAAAGATAAGACTGACAGGTCTGTAGCTTCCTGCTTGTTCATTGTCCCTTGTCTCCCCCCCCACTTTTGTGGAGTGGAACCACACCTGCCACCCTCCAATCCCTTGGGACAACCACGTCTGCCACCCTCCAATCCCTTGGGACAACCTTCATCTGAACTGAGGTATTGAACATGCTTGCCAGAGGCTCAGTTAATTCATCTTCCAATTCCCTGAGCACACTCAGGAGTATCCCATCTGTACCTGTTGCCTTTCATGCCTTAAGAGCTGCTAGCCTTTTCTGGACTCCATCCCTAGTAAATACTGTTTTTACCATCTCCGGGATCCCTCTAGTGGCCAATTTGTTGCCACTTTCAGGGAGAGGGTCACTATCCTCTCTGGAGAAGATAGAGCAAAAATAGTCATTCAGGACTCCAGTCTTTTGCTCCTCATCCTCTACCATCCTGTTCCCATCTAATAATCTAAATATCCCCCCACCTCACCTTATTTTTTCATTGATATAGAAGAAAAACATTTTTTCTCTGAACGTGACCCCCCTCAGGGATTTTCAACTCCATGTCTACTTTTGCCACTCTAATCACCCGGTTATTGATGGGAACCCCTTGGTCCTGTCACATTTCCCCGGTGCTGCGTGAACTGCACTGGCTGCTGGTACAGTAGCGGATCACCTTTAAAGTTGGACTTCTGACTTATAAAGCCCTACATGGACAGGGCCCAGACTACCTGAAAGAGCTTCTGGTCCCTTACTGCCCTGGGTGATCACTCCGCTCGTCTGACGAGGGGTTGCTAGAGATTGCAAGAGTTTGTTTAAAATCTTCTGGGGCCCGGGCATTTATGCATGTGGTCCCTACCCTTCAGAATTCTCTACCCCGTCAGTTATGGGTGTGCACGATGGTGGAGGGATTTAAACAGGCTCTCAAAACATATCTGTGGAATCAAGCATACGGTGAATGATTTAAACTCTGTTTTTTAACTGTAGTATCTGCATTTTATGGTATTTATAATGTATGAATGTATGGCTTATTTGTTTATTTAATTGTTTGTTAGGCACCTTGGTTTCCCAAAAGGTGCCATATAAATAAAGAATTATTATTATTATTATTCTTTGGGGGAGCTGTGCTAAGCCTCCCACAATATATGTAAATGGGCCCATAATGGGCATGCAAATGGACACATAGCACCTTGCATGCCCAATGGGATCATTTACATGACTGGTTTCGCGAATAGGAAATAGCGCACCTGTGCTATTCCGTGTAAAGCCATTCTCCTGGCTGGATGTTGTGGCAGCGCTACTGGGGTTAGCGGTGGCTTTCCTGGGTTAGTGCTCCCCCGTTCTGGCCCTATTCACAGTCGGATAGTGCAATGCACTATCCAGCTGTGAATAGCAAGGTTTCACACCTGCACAACTGCAAATCGCAGTGCAAATGCCTGCACTGTGCTTTGTGAGTTTTTGTGAATCTAGCCGCAGAAGTGTAAAAAGGACTAGTGTCCTTACAAACCCTGCCCCCTTAAAAAAGCTCAACATGGGCTGAAGTGCTAGGTTGTTTGTGAGAGGGCTGGGCACTGTGTATGTGTATTTTGTTTGTACTTTACTTTACCTTTTATGGCAGACTGTTAAAGCATTTTAATTAAAGTACACAGCTGAGCTCTCTAATGATATGATGTCTGTTGAGGAACAGGTCATATGCCTCAAAGCAACAGGGGTAGTCAATGTGGGTCAGAGCATCTCATTTGTATTTTTTTCTCTTAATACAATGACTTTTAAATGGATCTGAATGATCAACCTTTCTTGTTTTAGGGGAATCCAGTAAGTAAGGTCTATGTTTATATAGAGTGCAGATACAATTTTGTTAATTAATCCCTGTCCCCTTGGACTTTATCAACTCTGGATGCTTGTCTATGCCCAACATCAAAATCTTGTGTGACATCACAAGTTGTTGCTGAGAAAATGATTATGATGTCATAAACCTAGGACTATGATGACAGGTGTAGACAACCAGCCAGGGCTGATGAAGTCTAGGGGGACAGTGATCCTGTTTTTATGATGAATATGCAAAATTATTATGAACAGGGGGAAGCTATATACAGAGAATATATAAACAGAAATGTTTCTGAAAAATATGTTTTCCAAAGTTTCTTCTATGAAATCAAGGACTCTATAAAGCCCCAGTACTTTTTTTTTTATTTATTGTTAAGATTTTTGAGGAGAGGCAAGATTTACTGACTCTGTTATGCTGCAAGCCTCAGAACTACCATCTCATAAGTCATGGGGCTATGAAGCAAGCTGGTGTGGGAGGGAACCAACCCACCAGTGGAGAACCGGTGCAGTGCTTTTCCCCAGTGTGATATGAATTTCAGTTCAAGAAATCTTTTAAAAGATATACTGCTGACCAGAGGCACATAACTACCAGCTCTAAGTTGGACTTTAATGAAATTACAGATAGCGTCTTCCTCTGGGAGTCATCAGGTATTCAGCAACTGTGATGAGCAGCTGTAGATCTCAAGATGCTTATGTTTTCTTTAGAGATTCAGACATTATACACATCTGTGAAAAAAGGAGTGACTGCTAAAAAATAACTTTAAGTCTGCTTGTTCAATATTTTAAATGATACTGTATCTTGTATCTGCAGTTTTCATCCTTCATGATTCACCCCTATTGCATCTAATCCAGCTACATCTAATTGGTGAGAACCATCAGTAAAACTGCGACAGGGAAAACCTTGGTTGAAAATTCCACTGACTTGTGGATACAGTACATAGGTATGGAGATAGTTAAGAACAAGAAATGGCAATAAATTCATCAAGTCTAATGTTCCTACAATGTTTTACTCTACTTTTTGGAGCAGTCCCTGCCCCTTGACCTTCTTTTGTTCCTAAATACCTCATTGAGAATGTCCACTTGTGTTTTGAACCCCAAGATAGTCAGAACACTAATCACATTACTAGGTTGACTGTTCCACCTATACTCCACCTGCTCCATGAAGAAATGCTTTATGTTATCCTTCCTGAATTTCCCCTTTCCAGTTTAAGATTGTGCCCCCTGTGGTTATGAAGTTCCATAATTTAACTCTGTGAAGTCTACCCTATTATGTTCCTGAATATATTTGTAAGTTTCTGTTATACCCCCCTCCCTTTCCCTGTTGTCCTCCAGAGAATATAACCCAGAGGACCAAGTACACATAATGTTACAGTTGGTGCCAGCCCAATAAAAGTAGCAACAGACACGAAAAAGCCTCACTGGGTCAGTCAGGTGACCCTCTGACAAAGAATCATGCTAAGACCTGTATCACCAGGGCTACTCTGTGCTGTGCTCTTATGTTTTACAAAAACCATGAGTTCAATTTTCCTATCTTTCATTTTTTATAACCTGACAGAGTGCAGCTTTTTCGCGCTCGTTCCTTCCACACAGGTCCTACCCTGCTGCACCTGGATCATTTTCATATCCCTCCGCTGGATAGTCTCTGACCTCTCCCAGGCCTTCTTCAGATATGGATTCCGAAATTGCATGCAGTACTTCAGGTGTCATCAGACTAGTGCCCTACACAGTTGTGACATCACCTCTTTGCTCCAACTAATGAAACCCTTAGGTGGTGGGTGCCACACTGTGGACAGCTGAGAGGCAAAACCACAATATCCCAAATGCACTGCAGTACATTTGGGATATTGTGGTTGTATCTCTCATCTGTAAACACTGTGGGCACTCAGCATTTCAGTGACACTCCCTTGGAGTAGTGCACCCACAAAGCAATTTACGTGCCACATAACTGACATTTATCATGACTAGTGAAACCTCCCCAATGCATCTCAGCATCCTTTGAGGTTTCCCATATGCTATACTGCAGTTGGAAGAGGCTTTTTAACTATTGTTTATTATCACCCCTAGGTTCCATTTCTTCTGAATGCTCTAGCATTATCTCATTGATGCAATATTTGTTTCAACATTAGAGGAAAAAAGGTATTACTACCTCTTTATAGACCATTTGTGAGGCTGCACCTGGAGTACTATGCCCTGTTCTGGAGTCAGGAAAGATAAGGACGGACTAGAGACAGTGCAATGAAAGGTGACCAGGATGATTCAGGATCAGCTGGGCAGATTCTGTGGGGATCAATCTAAGGTACTGATCATGTACTCACTGGAGACCGGAATAGAGAGTGGGGATATGTCACAGACCTTCAAATTCCTGAAGGAATAAACATGGTGAGCTGTGAGGAACTATTTAGCAAAAGTAACAGTTCAAGGACATAAGAGCACAAGTGGAAACTGATGGGAAGGAAAATCAAGAGGGATATGAGAAAGTTTAAGTTTATAGAAATGATGGTGGAAACATGGGACAATCTGCCAGCAGAGGTGGTGGGTGCCAAAACCATAAATGGATTCAAGCATAAATGGGACAGAGTGAGGGGTATTGTGGTTACTCAGGGTGATAGCAGTAGGGAAGGGAACAGAGGGTTGGATAGTGAGGGCTAGTACCCTGTATGGACAATAGGTCCTGGGGTTTCAAAAGGAAACTACGGGCAGATTGGATTGACCATTGGCCTTTTTCTTCCATCATTGTCTGTGTTTCTATATTCCATCTGCAGATTTATGCACTGTTTACATTTTGTTTTTTTAACACTGAACTTCAATTGCCAAAGTCTGAAACACAGCTGCAGCTTTTTTACATCCCTTTTTGGTGTGACTCACTTGGTAGGGCATGGAATCATTATGTCATGGACAAAACTGCGTAAGACATTAATGTAGCAAACACAACATTGTGCGCCAAAACAAGGTCAGGATAAAACACCGACCATTATATGAAGAGTGCACACTGTACAAAAACCTAGGAATATCTGTTTTTTTGTGGAGAGGTCCACCCCACATCCCCCAACATGGGGGGCTTTGCCCACCACCCCCCCAAAATAAAGATAAGTAACTCTGAAGGATTATGGACTTAGGAGAAGGGGTGAAACACAGGAGCAGGCATAATGTTTTTAAATAAAATAAAAAAAAGTAACACAGTAGAACCCGAACCGTGGTCCCAGGTTCCCAATGCCACCTGGTGCTGGTGACCTAGCAACTCCACCACAGAAGTGGCTCATACAGGTTCCACACTGGCAGCATACTTCACAGTTCCACAAAAGAGCATACAGTGACAGAGGTAGCATTTCTAACCGTACTCTCACAAATCTCCGACCCTTTACAAACCTTCTTGCTTTGTACAGCATGGTTATGCTTGCAAGGTTCTGTCCCCAACATACTCACTCACTACCATTGGTAGCACATCTGCATTTGGGTCAGAAGGTGATAGGTTCTAGTCCCCCACTAGGACTTGGCTTCATAAAATCAACGCTGGTACCTGAGTGCAGAACTACGGGTATGCTGTACTGTTGGGGTGTGCCTTCCATTAGTTTTTTTTCCTCTAGAAAATCTACTATCTGTTCCTTAAACTTGATTCCTGCAGGTTGCCCACTATTGATATTCAGTTTACTGGCCTGTAATTACTGTAGCAGGGTTTCCCCTTTCCTTGGGTAAACAATGTTTGCATCCCTTCAGACCACTTGCACTTCTGCTTCCAGTTACTCATTAAGTAGGCCTGCCAAGGGAGCTGCCAAGGCTCGTCTTGTCTTCTTCAATACCATAGGGTATAGTAGGGATGCTCAGAATTAGCCAATTCCAGTCTGATGTTTGGTTCTAGGGATTTAGGAACTTCCAAATCTTAATTCTGATTCAGATCCTAACAGGACCTTAACTCATTCATCCTTGGAGTGTTTATACAGTATATATAAGTTGAAAAGTTCTATGCTCAACCTTATTCAAAATGGCTACTTCAAGCTGGGTGAGTTGAAATCAAAACTGGATTCAGATTTGAAATCCTAGATCCTAAATTTTTATGTGAAATAGGTTTTAGGATTCAGTTTAGGAATTAGGATTTTCAGACGGCAGCTCCAAAAACCCTAAATCCAAAAATCAGGTCAGAATCTGAAAAATCCAGTTCTGTTTGGCAGATTTCGAGCAGTTCTTTTGTACAGCCCATCTGACTCTAGGAGTTGCATATGTTCAGGTCCTGAAGACCTTTTAAAAATCCCTCCCTAGTTATATACCCTGGGCCAGATATTCAAACTGCACCCAAAAAGTGCGCAACAGCAGGAGCAATCACAAGTCAATTGTGCACAAGCGCAATACACACGATATTCAAACATGGAGCAAGACAAACTGCACAAGCAGCCAACGTCTGAATATTGCACAACCTGCGCCATAGCGCAACCAGGAAGGGGAAGCTGCGCGGAGATGATGCGCCATAGCGCAACAAAGACAGCCCAGCTGAGCAGTCCAGAGGCACCATAGAGCAAGCAAAGAGACCCCCAGCAGCAGAGCAATGGAACTGCACAACCAGGGAGGTAGGCAGGGCCCACCACCATGCCACAGATGGTCACAGGGACACACTGCAGAACCAACAATGTACCCCCCACCCCGAGCACAGCATAACTGGGGAGGGATGGAACAGCCACCGGACCATGGGGACAAGCAAAGAAAACACGGCCCGCCGTGATACTGCAGCACACCCACTGGCAAGCTTGAGAGTGCCACACAAAGGGGGCGGACCACCCCAGTGTCCAGCAGCCCCTGCAGGCACAGCACACCCAGCACTGTGACCCCAAGACACCACCCATGTGCAGTGACCAGCACTGCAGGAATCCCAGGGCCCCCGCACACTGCAACCTTGTGAACCACAGAACTATACAAGCCAAACCCACCATGAGCACTCAGCAGTGGGTGGCAGCACACGGCAATACTGAGTGGAAGCCACACCCACACCAGAGACACCACCCCACACACACGCATACACATACCCATGACCATACCACCCCAGATGCAATGCACACCACTGCAACTGAGCACCAATAGCCAGCTGCAAATAAGAGACCACCACAGTATTCATATCAAAATATAAATGTATTATGAAGATGAATAACCAGAACAACAAATCAGCCACGTATTTACAAAGCAGGGGTGGGGGTATGGGTAAGAGGTAGGGGTGGGTAAGGGGCAGGGGTGAACAACCGGGAGAGGGAAGGTGTGGTGCACTGATGTCCAGTTACCACCTGGCAGCCTGCCCTCCTCCTGCCTGGTGCTGTGCCCGGGGCCTCCTCTGGCGCCACATCCCATGCCACTGCAAATCAAAAAGTATGGTGTGGGTGTCGATGGCTACCTGAGTGAGCCTCCGCAGTCCCCGCTCCATCTGGCGCAGGATCCGGATACCTAGGACAAGGGATCAGAGTCAATGGCTGTGACTGTCCACATCCCTGAATCCCACCTATCATGCATGGCATACAGCCAAGTGCCCCGCTCCTGTGATGGACTGCACCCACTCATAGTGACCGTGCACAAGACATGCCCAACCAGTCAGCAACAGCCATGAGTACCACTGCACACACACACACCGCCCATGTCCATCACAGCACAACCAAGGCTGCCCAGTGACGTGGCTACGTGGTGGGATGCTAGTGCCACAGCCATGTGCCCAGTGCATGCATGGACCACCAGTGATGCACACACACACATGCAGTGCCACTGGACAGTGATGACTATCACATGTTGCGTGCATGGTAGTGTCATCCATGGAAGGTGGCCGTGCCCCCCCCAGCATGCAATAGCATCCATGATGTAATGACACTCACCCTCATCAAGCCGCTGCTGCAGGTGCTGCTGCGGCTGTGGCTGCTGCTGCTGTGGCTGTGGCTGCTGCGGCTGTGGCACACCTCCTCCGCCAGCCACCCTAGCACGGCCATCCCAGGCCTCAGCCTGGGCCCGCCTCCGCTCCTCCACGCCTGTGGGAGACAAATGAAGAGAAACACATCAGTGAGATCCCAAAGCAGACAGTGCCTTGCCCCATTGAGTGTGCCTGCCCCCACAACCAGACCCAAACAGCACACACCTGCAAACACCCTCACAGCAAACCATAGCCCAACCCACCCCATGCGCAGGTCACATTACACAGTGTCACCCATGTGGACAATACTGGTGCATACACAGCACACCCACCTGGCCTAGCACAATGCCCCTCCTGGCACGATCCCTGAGGTGCTCCAGCAGAGCATGCTCCCTCCTTTGCAGGTCACTATAGCAGTGCCTGCACTGCTCAGGAGTCCTCCTCCGCCTAGTGGCCTGCTCTAGGGCAGTTGCCACCTGCTGCCACACATGGGTGCATGCAATCTGCAGGGGCACTCTCCCAAACAGTGTCCCATGGTGTGGCTCCACCACAGCCACCAGGTTTACCAGCTCCAAGGACCCCCACTGTCGAGCTCTCCTGCGTGCCATTCCAGAGTTATACAGTGGCAATATGGTGCTCCGCAGCACAGCAACCCCATGTGGAAATGTTACGCAATACAAGTCAATGAGTCCCTATCGCGCTGTTCGTACAGCGCCGTTGGTCCACATCGCACTGTCACTGAACAGCGTGATAGAGCCGTACACATGCCAGACGTACAGCGCCAGGGGGCAAAGGTCGGGCATAAAGTCATGGGTCAGTGGCGCAAAGCCACGCACAGCGCCATCGGACATCTACACGTCCTGCGCGATCGGTCACCTGTGTACCAGTGCCACAGTGGACTATTGCGCAGTTGTGCCACAGCGCCATTTGGTGACCAGCACTGTAGCGCCACTGGCACAATGGTGGCTGTGTCCGGAATTGCTGATCGCGCACAGCACGTCATCATTGCGGCAGACGCCTGTGTAAGCTACCTGGGCATGCACAATGCGGTGTACTACGCAGTCACAGAAAAGTGCCATTGGCTCAGCCGGCTCAACCGTATTTCGCAACTCCCAACAGCACGATATTCAGCTGACACATGCAAATCATCTGATCAGCCATTGAAAGGGGCAGTGGCGTGATTTGCATCTCATTACAGTTGCTCCACTCCTAATTTGCATGCATTGCACTATAAATATGTGGCAGTGGACTGCGCTGGCCAGATTCGGGTACTGCAGGTGAGAGGTGAGTTGCAAGCTGTGTGATGTTCCAGGCAATGGTCATGGGATAACGCTGTAGACTGCACAGTGACAGGTGTCCACTTCCACCCATACAGACCGACATGACCGAACAAAGACCAGGTGAGGATGAAGATGGTGGGCGAAAGAGGAGGCCCAACTTCACCAAGTCAGAGACAGAGGCACTCTTCCAGGCCTACCTGGAAGAGGAGCCACAACTGAGAGGACGGCGGGGCACCCCTCAGGCCCGTGCGGTAAACCTGCATGGAAGCCACCAGCGCTCCGTGCTGGAATGCAAGAAAAAGATGGGGACAGACCGGAGACGGGTCAAAGAGAAGGTGGCAGCCCTCAGGGCGGCACGTGCTGCCACAGGCGGTGGCCAGCCAGAGGTGGCAGAGCTGACCCCGGCGGAGGACCGTCTGGCTGCATCATTGCAGCGTAGTTCTATAGAGGGTGTACCAGGAGGTGGATTCCAGACCGGTGGAAGCCCATCACTGCATGGTATGACATGGTGGTGGTGTTGGGGGGGGGTTGATCACATGCACTAACATGTTCTCACTTTCTGTTACAGATCCTGTTTGTCTGCAGGGGACGGTGGTGGTGGGACCATGCAGTGTAGAAGACCTGCCAGTGTTGGTGGAGGGTCCATCCACCTCTGCTGCCAGCCGGCATGCACTGCACCAGCATGCACGCCTGGCTGCCACCTCTGTTGTTGGTGAGTCAGGTGTGGGGGGTGCACAGCCTGTGTCTCAGCAGTCTGGCATGCGAGCATGCCAGCACGCTGTGACTGTGGCTGTTGTACCTAACCTGCACCATTGATGATGCAAGGACTGCAATGGCAGTGACACGTGTGTGTCTCATAACAGATACACAGCAGGCCAGCACGTGCCCTTGACCTAACTGGTTCCAACGGTGTGCCAGTACTGTCAGCACAGTCCCAGGCTGTGCCTGTCAGCACCGTGGGCCAGCACCGTGGCTGTGCAGGCCTCTGGCACGTTGCGCCACAGCAGTGGAACGAGTGGTCCCTGGGGCACAGCAGTTGAGGAGCAGCAGCAGTCACCCACCAGATCTGGGGGTACAGGGTCCAGTGGTGGCACATGCACACTGCCTGTTGACTTGCCCACACCTGGTCTTGGTGAACAGCGCCCACCCTCAAGGGGTGTTGAGCATCAGGCCCTTCCATACCCTGGAGGACAGAATGCCGATGTGGTACAGGACCCATTGGATGAGCACACCCTCCTGCTGTGGGCATCAGTAGAGCAGCAGATGCGGGTTGCAACATGCATGGAGGCACTGTGCATGGCTGTGGAGTGGAACAGCAGGGACAATGCATTGATCCTTGCAGAGATGGTCAGACTGTGGATGGATGTGACCGCCGCCATTGACAGGCTGACCCAGGCAGTGGGTGTCTGTCGTGGCTGCATTGGGCACACAGTCAGGTGCCCCTGTACTCATTAATCCTGGCTGGCTGCAGTACGCCTCTCCACACTTATTCCTGAGTCGGTGTGACACCCAGACTGTCGACGCTGAGCCCTGCTGTGTGCATCCCGAGCACACCTGGTGCAGGTATGTTCGCTGCTGCACACCCCTATGTGGACAAGGTCGCACTCGTGCAGTGGGACCCCTGGTGGTCCATCGGTGCCACCCCATGTGGCCCATGATCAGCCTGCCAGTGCTGCTGGGACACAGTGGGGCCACCCACACATCCGAGGTGGCCATGGCACAGTGCCACCTGAGTGACGTGTCTCCCAGTGTGGGCCCTGTCTGATGCTGCCCTGTGTGCAATGTGTGTCATGGTGGGCAGTGCACTGGTGGGTGCCCTGCCCAACACGCCGACACACGGACCACCTGCACACCCACCTGACTGCTGTCCACCAGTGCATGTGCATGATGATGCCTGCATTGTACTGTACACCAAGGTGCAAGGGTGCCCAGCATCTGACACACGTACTTTGACAGTACAGGTGGTGGGGGTGGTCTGTTGATCCGCTGTGTTTGCCATGTCTGTTCCTGTTCTGCTGTGCACCTGCCCATGTATGCTTTGTGCCTGTGTGTGGCCATATGACTATTCACCCTCCCTGATGGTGTGTTTGTGTGCCTGGACCCTAACACTCCCTTGCCATCATGCACCCCTGCTGTGTTACCCTGTGTGCCTGTGGGTTGTGCCTAGACAGTGTTGGCTGCACATGGTCCCTTGACTTACCTGTGTCGTGCAAAATGCTCCTCCATGATGGTGTCCTGATGCAGCTGGGCCTGCCAGATCAGTCGGGGTCCCGCCATCCAAGGGTTGCTCATCCCCATCATCATCAAGGCCACCGTGGCTCCCATCGCTGTCCCTTCCTCGACCTGTACTGGCTATCCTACAGCCTTGGCCATGTTGTGCAGGATACAACAGGCCAGGAATATCCCACAGGCCTTTGAGGGGCTGTACTGTAGGGCACTACTGGGGGTGTCTAGGGCATCGGAAGTCATGCCTTTAAACATCCCAAACACCCGCCGATGATGTTGCATGTGGCGGCATGTGCCTCTCATTATAGCTGCCATGCAATGGGATCATGAGGCGCTGGTAGGGTGTGAGCAGCCAGCAACGGAGTGGGTATCTGCTGTCACCTGTGTGGAGATGGTGGAGACTACTATCATGTACAGGTCCATATTGCCCATATCCCTGTGTGCCACTACCATGGCACCTGTGGCTTTCCCACCCTTGCCCCAACCTTGCAATTCCTACATGCATACTCACCCACTAGATGTCCTGTGGGGATGTCCCCACTCTCGAATCGATGGCAGAGTGCAGATTGGTACCATATGAAGGCATCATGTGCTCCGCCAGGGTGTGTGGCACAGACACTGATGATGCGCCCACTGGCATCACACACCACCTGGCAGTTGACACCAAAACCCTTCCTGTTTCTGTATGCAGCCCCATCGGGCCAGGGTGGCATGCAAATAGCCACATGGGTGCAGTCTATTGCCCCTAGCATGCCAGGGTATACATGCTACCCTGTGGAACTCCTGCATCTTTGCTGGTACGCCAAAGCCGCGGTGCTGGGGAAATGGATGTACTCCACAGCATGTGGCAGCACGCTTGAGGAATTGGGTGAGATGCATGACGTGGCCAACTGTGTTATGCCTGTGGTGTCCCCTGTCGGCCTCTGGAAGGTACCCGGGCGCACAGGCTCATGCAGGCTGTCACTTTGTTCCACTCGACAGAGCGTGATCTCACAGGAGGGTGCCTGCATCACATCACTGCACAGCTCACAGAGCCGCCTTGCATTGCCCTGTTCAGGTGGTACCAGCCCACGATCTCACATCTGTACAGGTCAAAGCTGACGTGGCATAGTACTGCCTGTTGGGCGGCATTTCACCGACGGGGCCCTTCCACGGCCACGCCCCTGCAGCATGCCTTCTCACTTCTTTATTACAGCTTCCATGAGGAAGCTGGCACTGTCCATATCCCTGGCTTGTGTTCCTCGCTGTTCTTGCTGTGTTACCCCCGCTGTCCTGACTGCTACCTCCACTGCACCTGGTACACCTACTGGCCTCTGCAGTCTGTGGCCCAACACACCCTCCTTGTCCCTCTTCTCCTGTGCACCCCTGGTCTGCATTCTTTGCCACTGTCGCACTCTCTTTCTCCCTGCCTCATGTGGCTTCCCTGTAGCGTTCTTGTGCCTCTTCCTTGAGCCTTTTTATTTTGGCTCATTTCCAGCATGGCGCACCTTCCAGCTCATCCACTGCTGCGCATTGCACAGGTCTTTGAATATCACATTGCGCTCTTTATGCGTGGGTCCACCCCCTTCGGTTGCGCATGCCTTAATTTGCATTGCGCTGTTGCTCAGCCTGTTTTCAGTGGCGCAACTGCCTCCTGCTGAATATTGCAGAATGGTGTACTGACTCTGGCGACAAGCAAGAACCCTATTGGCGCATGGCGCAACCCTTTTGTATAGCCCAATTTCTATCTCTAATCTGTGACTTTTGTTACCCGAGTCCATTCATGTTGTCAGTAATTGGGCCTGAAGCCCCCACTGTAAACAAAGAACTGAAGTACTTACAGTATTTCTTACGTTTGTCTTTCTTTCATCTTCCTAAGAGCTCATTCCATTATTCCTTATTCTTTCTATGCACTGCTTTGCCTTATGTTTCTCCCTTATGTATCAAAGAAAATGTTATCATTTATGAACCCCATCTGCTATCCTTAGTTCTGTGTTCATTTTTACCCTCCTTATAAGGTCCTTGCTTTTCTTAATCTTATCTTTATATATAATTGATTTCTTTGACTGGGTGACCAAAGCAGTAGACCAGGGAGGAGCTGTGGACATGGTCTACCTAGACTTTAGCAAGGCATTTGGCACAGTCCTGCACAATAGATTAATAAACAAATTAGGCCAGCCTGAGAGTGGGTCCCAGGGTGGTAGCCTGGGTAAAACACTGGCTGGACAACAGAACACAGCAAGTAATAGTAAATGGAGTCCACAGTGAAGAGAGGAGGGTTACTAGTGGGGTACTGCAGGGTTCAGTACTGGGGCCAGTCCTTTTTAATAATAAGTGACATTTTTTTTTTTTTAGTTGTTTAACCAGGTATAGCACACTAAGCTGGAAGCTTTTTTACAGGAGCGACATGGGAGCACAACATTACAGAGGGACTAGAAGGGAAAGTATGTCCCTTTGCAGATGACACAAAGATCTGCAACAGGGTTGATATGCAAGGTGGGGTGGAAAGGATGAAAGGGGGACTTGGCAAGGTTGGAGGAATGGTCAAATGTATGGCAGCTTAGATTCAATGCAAAGAAGTGCAAAGTAATGCACCTGGGAAACAAAATCCAGGGAAGAGGCTACACAATGGGGGTGAGATACTGACAACAACAAAATGGAAAGGGACCTGAGGTAGTCATATCAGATAAACCTAAGGCGGGCCAACAATGTGAGAAGGCAGTAAGGAGGGTTTGGGGATACTGGGATGCAGGGAAAGGCATCACCAGTAGAAAACAGGAAGTTGTTGGCCCTCTGTACAGTCAGTTGGTAAGACCACATCTGGAGTACTGTGTACAGTTCTGGAGACCCCAACCCTGCAAAGACATAGACAGGGTGGAGGCTGTCCAGAGAAGGGCAACCAAAATGGTGCAGGGTCTGTACCAGAAGACATATGAAGAAAGACTAAAGGAGCTTAAGATGTATAGTTTCGAGGAAAGGAGGGAGAGGGGGAGACATGATAAAACCTTTCAAATACCTCAAGGGAATCAACAAAATCCAAGAGGGTAGCATCTTTCAGAAAAAGAGATGTGCAAGAACAAGGGGGCACAATTTGAAAATAGAGGGGGGAAGGCTCAGAGGTAATGTGAGGAAGTAGTTCTTCACAGAGAGGGTTGTAGATGCACGGAATAGCCTTCCTGAGGAGGTAGTGGACTCAAAAATAGTGGAGGAATTCAAGAATGCATGGGACAGACATAAGGCAGTTCTAGTGGGGTGTAGGAGGAAGTAGGCTGTTGGTTAACTAGGATCTGCAGCTTATCAGTTAGGTAGGGAAATGGGCAGACTAGGTGGGCCATGCGGTTCTTATCTGCCGTTAAATTCTATGTTTCTATGTAACCCTGCTGGTCTTACTCTGCTCACTACTGTATATCCTGAAGGCTTTCCTTTTGTCCCAAATTGCCTCCCTCCCTTGCTTGCCTAGCAAAACTGTCTTCTTTTGTTTCTTGGTGTTAATAATAAAGGTTCTACAATTTCAAGTAGCTTGGATTATTACCCCTTCAATTGCTACCCATTTATTCTCCACCCCCTCTGCCCCTTCTATTTTGGGCATGTCTTTAGCTGATCTTTGATAAATTCTATAATTTTGCTGAAGTCAGCCTACTAAAAATCTGAGACCAGAGTGTTGGATTTCAGTTGCTGAGATCCCTTGACTTGGGAGTTTTATGTTATGGAATCTTAAGCTTTGTTTAAAATGAATCTTAGGCAGAACTTTCAATCTAACTCTGTTTGTAATTGTTTTACCTGATTTATGTGTCAATATAAATATATCTATATATGTCTGATTTTCCTGAAGTCTACAATGAGTTTACTGTACTTCTACCCTGACTTGCTGCCTTCCTCATTTCCCGTTTTAGCTCATTACATTTTTTCACCCCTGGTTTGGTGGCATTTATAGCTCACTCCAATCCTTTATCCCCCTTATCTGTTATTTTGAGTCTTAGTGTCTCCACTTCCTGCCCCCATGACAGATACATCCTCTGAGATCCTTATGTCTTCTTTTACATACACTACCATCCCCATCCTTCATGAAAAAAAGCTAACTTCCCAGGCATGTGTTTAAGCACTAGTGTTATTTTGTTTTCCTCAGTCTTTCTTCTTAATTATTTTTGTCTGCAGTCAGTGATTTGTTATTTTTATTTCTGGAGGGCAGTTTTATGTGTCTAAGTTTGTTAGTTTTGTCAGTCTGTTACTATATTGATTGAAGTTCTTTAGTCAATTAGATAACTGTCTTACTTTGATGCTTACAGTCACTTGTTTAGAATTACCCCTGTAGTGTTGTGTGTCTTGTTAATCCCTGTCATGTTAACATTTTTTTAAACTTATTTTTGTGTGTTTTTACTGTACCTACTCTTAGGACAGTAAATGGTTCTGTTGTGAACTTGTGATTAAGATCACACTGCTCCAGGGAGGTGTTGTATTGTTTCTGCTGCTGGTATTTAATTGTACTTCAGTGTTCAAAAATCTAAATATTAAAAAGCACTTGTCAATGCCAAATGTTTGTGTAACCCCCAGAGGACGCTATCCTTAGGGTTACTACCCCTGCCTGCCTCCTCTGAGACAGGGCAAGTGGCCCAGATCCGTTGATGGGTGCCTCCACCCAGAGGTCAGGGTTAGTACTGTTGAGATTGCCTCAGTCACAGCCCTCTGGGTTACTGCAACCCCCCTTTTGTCCCACTAGTGGCTCACTCGGGGCACCCACAGTGCTTTTCCCCAGTTCACTTACCCCTCGGCTAGTATCTCTCAACTCACTCCGGGGGCCCCCTGCAAAGCAAGGCACAGTTTTATCACAGTCACTATACAGCAGTTCACCAGCAATGCACACAGTAGCCAGGGTGTAGTTGCAGAACAAACAATCTGATTTATTCAAGGGGAAGTAACCAGGACGGGGGGAAATCAAGTTAATTGGCTTATCACTATACCTATCTACCTAGGGCTCTGTGCACAGGTCTGAACCTAATATTTACTGTCCCTGGGTACCCAAGCCCTAATGGCTAGTCCACCGTGGCAGCTGGTTGGGGCCCTGACACAGATAGCCTTTACAATCCTGAGAAGGTCAGAATGGGAAGAAGATTCAGCTAGGCAGTCAGCAGTATAATAAAACAACTTGAGACCACTGTTGCAACTTAGCAGGGAGCTACCCTGATTCAGTACTCATGACTCCAGCAAGCAATGGTTTCTACACCACTGGCAGGGCTGAGCCCGAGTTTCACTAGCCTCCTCACACATTTATATGGCAACTCCAGAGGGGTACCACACCAGGCCGCAGCTTCCAAGGCTCACACGAAATCTCAGCCGGCTAAGGTACTGCAACGGCAGTTTCAACTTTCCCGAGGACCAAGCGCGATTCAGCAGATTCTCCAATCCTCCAACAGGTCGAGCCTGGTGGGTAGCTGGTCTGGCGCCAGCCTCCTCCGACTGCACGCCGGCGGATTTAGTCTGACTCGCTCAATGGCAACAACGGCCGCCTCAGGCCTTCACATGCTTCCCGCGCGAACACTCCACCAGTGCAGAAGCACATAGCTCCTTCCTTCTCCTCAGCCACTACACATCTGCCCCCAACAGTAAGGGGCTCTCCCTTCAGTTCGGGCGCTACCCGCTTTCATTGGCTAGCGGCACCTGCCAATCAACTGCTCCTGCTCTCAGCCTTTAATACCTTTCCCAAAATACAAGCAGTTCTATTGGTCAGCCAACTCTGTAGGGTCCCGAGGTACTGATTGGTCCAATTCAGCAGTTCTGGACCAAAATGAAGGGGAGAATCAGAACAGTCTTTGCTGCAAAGGAAAAACAGGATAGAACAACTACATTTTCATTTATCACCTTAAGTTATTCCCAGCAGGCAGTTACATCTCTTGGGGGAGCTCCCTCTGCACAATTTAGCGATGGCAGGAATGGAGCATTTATCCGGCAGCCCAGGTGGGACTCGAGCAGGGTACCACTCAAATCCCTTCCCAGATTTATCACGACTGCAAGTTAGGCAGCCCTTAAAAAGACAGGCACGGAGGCTTTGATAGCGCTGCTCCTGGCTATCACACTTAAACTGCTAAAATGCAGGGCACCAGCCTGGCATGGAGCATTTAAACAAGCTCCTGGGAAGCTTTTAGGAACCCCCATTTGCAAGGGGATTACACCCTCCCTGGCCTGGAGAAACTTGGCGTCCGCCCAAGTAATTGCCCTTCATTCACTTGAAGGCACACAGCCTAATTGACACTACATCACACTTAGCATTACATACATGAATATTCACAGTGTACTATGGGTTATACAATGGTGTACACACATAACCCTTTGTTTCTCTTTTTCCCAATCAGGTCAATATTTCCTGCTCATGGCCCCAGGACTGGGGGAACCCCTCCATTTCAGTTACTGGTGGGTCACCTAAAGTAGGGGCGCCACACCCGAAGGGCAATATTAACAGACTAGAGTCATCCCCCAGGGCTAACTTAGGCAAAGAGCTCGGCTACACATACATCCCTTTATGGACCACATTTAAGGGCAGGTCCACAGGCTGGCCCAGAGACTCGTAGCTCAACTTTACTACAGGCCGTATTTCTCGGCTGGAATGTCTAGGGGTTTTGGAAAACCCAGAGACAGGCCCTGAATCCAATCCTGCCTCATTGACTATAGTAGCGGGAATCTCCACAGGGGAAAAGGACCCAGGGCTCATAGCACTATTAGGGGCCTGACCCTCTACCCCAGGACCCACCCCACTGGGCTCAGTTGAGGGCTGTTTAGATGCTAGTGAGGAACCATCAGGGCATTCAAAATATTCTTCCGGTTCTGGCATATCACTGGCTGGTTCCCACATATCACTCTCTTCTTCTGAAAAGTCAGATAATTCAGCCAGGCCAGACAGTTCAGCCAGGCTCAAGGACCCCACCCCTTGGGCTTTACTGCTACCCAGCTCATCCTCTGGAGGCATTGGTTCCGGAGACACGGTAGGGGGCTCGAACAGTCCAGAAGGCCCAACCTCATCCCTGGAGTTAACAAGGGGATTGCCCCGAAACAACTGGCTCAGTTCATAAGAGGGATAGTATTCAACATCATCTTCATCGTCCTCCGACACCGATTGTTGATTATCTCCTTCTGCAGGGTTTGAACAAGGCTCTTTTGGTTGGCTCGCTGAAGAATCCACGGGTTGTTTTTTTTTTTTAGCAGCAGCAGATCTAGTCATAGACTGGGAGGGGGCAGCAATTGAAGGTTCGGCTTCAATTAGGATTTGCCCGATTGGTAGCAGATGATTTCGGTGAATGGTTTTAACATCTTTGGAATTGTTTTCAGGTCGCACTTTATATATAGGCAAATCGGCCAGTTGCCCCACAACAATGTGAGGGAGGTGACGCCACCGGTCAACAATCTTATGTTTTCCATGCAGTCCCAGATTTCGCAGCAACACTCTATCCCCTTCTCTTAGCTCCAATGTCTTCACTTTCACTTTCACATAGATTTTGACGGCAGATAAGGACCGCTTGGCCCACCCAGTCTGCCCATTTCCCTACCTATTGGATAAGCTGCAGATCCTAGTAAACCAGCAGCCTACTTCTTCCTACCCCCACCCCCTAGAATTGCCTTATGACTGTCCCATGCATGCTTGAATTCCACCACTGTTTTTGACTCCACAACCTCCTCCGGAAGGGCATTCCATGCATCCACAACCCTCTCTGTGAAAAATACTCTTAAATTACCTCTGAGGCCTCTTCTATCTTCAAATTGTGCCCTTGTTCTTGCACTCCTCTTTTTAAAGATGCTACCTCTCGGACTTTGTTGATTCCTTGAGATACTTGAAAGTTTCTATCATGTCCCCTCTCTCTCCTTTCCTCGAGGCTATACATATTCAGCCCTTAAGTCTCTTCATATGTCTTCCGGTGCAGGCCCTGCACCATTTTAGTTGCCTCCTCTGACAGCCTCCATCCTGCTCTATATCCTTGCAGATTGGATCTCCAGAACTGCACAAGTACTCCAGATGGGGGTCTCACCAACTGTCTGTACAGAGGATAATAACTTCCTGTTTTCTGCTGGTGATGCCTCCCTATGCATCCCAGTATCCCCCAGCCCTCCTTGCTGCACTCTCACATTGCTTTCACACCTTTAGGTCATCTGATATGACAACCCCTAGGTCCCTTTCCATTTTGTTGTTAGTATCTCACCCCTCATTGTGTACTTTTCCTGGTTTTTGTTTCCGGTGATTACCTTGCACTTCTTAGCATTGAATCTAAGCTGCCATACATTTGATCATTCCTTTAACCTGCCAAGTCCCTTCCTATCCTTTCCAATTCTAATTGTGTGTGACAACTCTTGTTGCAGATTTTGTGTCATCTGCAAAGAGACATACTTCTTCCTTCCAGTCCCTCTGTAATATCACTTATAAAGACATTGAAGAGGACCGGTCCTAATACTGAACCCTGTGGTACCCCACTAGTAACCCCTTTCTTCAGAGTGGACTCTATTTACTATTACTCTCTTGTCCTATTCTTCCAGCCAATTCTTTACCCAGGCTGTCATCTTGGGACCTCTCCCAGGCTGACTAACTTGTATGTTAATCTTTTGTGTGGGACTGTGTCAAATGCCTACAAGTCTAGGTAGGCCATGTCCACAGCCCTCCCTGATCTACTACTTTGGTCACCCAGTCAAAGAAATCTATCAGATTTGTCTGGCATGACCTTCCACTGTGAATCCATGCTGCCTTGGGTCCTGCGCCCCTCTGGCCTCTAGATACTCAATAATTCTTTCCTTCAGAAGTGATTCCATCATTTTCCCTACCACTGAGGTTAAACTAACAGGTCTGTAGTTTTCTGCTTCTGCCTTACTCCCACTTTTGTGAAGGGGAATCACATATACCCTTCTCCAGTCCTCGGGTACCACCCCATCCTCCCATGATTTGTTAAAGGGGGTAGTCAGTGGTGTCACTAGTTCTACCCTTAGTTCTTTTAGAATTTGGGATGAATCCCATCAGGCCCCATTGCTTTTTCCATTTCAGTTTTAAGAGTTCTTTTCAGACATTTTCTTCTGTAAATGGGTTGGTATCAACTTCTGTATCCAGGAGTGTTTCTACTGTTTGTTTTAGGTACCTCCCCACTTCCTTTGTAAATACTGAGCAAAATATTTGTTTAGTATTCTGCCTTTTCACAGTCACCCTCTGCCCACCTTCCTCCTCTTTATTAAGCTTCACTAGCCCTCCTTGGTCTTTCATCACTCCCTGATGTACCTATAAAAGGTTTTATCCCCTTCTATAACAGAGTTGGCTATCTTTTCTCGGGTTTGGGCCTTTGCTGTTCTGACTGCCTTCCCAGCTTCCTTTGCTTTTAACTGATACAGTTCCCTGTCCTGCTTCTTCTGTGATTCCTTGTACTTCCTGAATGCTTTCTTTTCTCTTGAACCTTCACTGCCACTTCCTTTGAGAACCATAGTGGTTTCTTGCATCGCTTCGTTTGTTAATTTGCTTCACACAAAGGCTTGTTACCCTGTGATGGCAGTTTTATTATTCCCATTGTTCTTCCACCCCTCCTTCCTGCCGATTGTTGCTAGTGCATTCCTTAGGCACTCACCCATTTGGCAAAGTCAGCCCTCCTAAAGTCCAGTACTTTTGTTTTGTATGGCTTGACTCTATTGCTGTGTTTATTGTGAACCATACTGTTCGATGGTCGCTAGTTCCCAGATGGCTACCCACTTCACATCTGTGATCTCTCTTCATCTTCATTTGAGAGAACCGGTCTAAGATTGCTCCCTCTCGAGTGGGCTCCAATACTAGTTGTCTAAGGCATGCCCCATGTAGGCATCTAGAATAACCCCACCCTTTGAAGTGGCTGCTGCAACTGCATTCCAGTTAACATCTGGCATATTCAGATCACCCATCAGCAATATCTCCCCTTTTTCTGCCATTCTAAGTATTCTGTCTATCATTTCCTTGTCCATTTCCTCCCCCTGAGAAGGGGGTCTGTATACAACCCCTGTGCAGATTGTGGTGCCATTGCCGGTCTCCAAATTTACCCACAGTGCTTCTTGTCCTCCCTGTTTTCCCTTTTGTTCTGTTGCTGATTCCTTCCCTTATGTAAAGAGCTACTCCTCCTCCTCTTTACCCTCCCTGTCCCTCCTGTAGATAGTATCCTGGTATGTTTATGTCCCAGTCATGGTTTTGTGTGTACCATGTTTCTGTGACTGCCACGATATCCAGATGTTCCTCCTCCATCAAGGCCACTAATTCAGGAAGCTTGTTACTCAGACTACGGGCATTGGTACTCATTGCTCTCCATTTTGATGGCTTTACCTTTTTTGCAGCATCCCCACTGACCTGTCTGCCTCGGTCTTTTTCATTTAGTACCCTGTTTTGTAGGAGAGGCTGGGATTTTCCTGCTGTTTATCAGTGCCTCCCTTGACTAGTTTAAAAGCTTGCCAATGAAGCATTTAAACCGATTGCTCAAAAGACTTGTTCCTTCTTGGACAGATGCAGACCATCCTGCCAGTATAGGCTGGTGTCCCTCCAGGTGGAACCCCAGTCCCCAATGAAGCCAAACCCTGTGCCCCACACCATTTTTCAACTATTCATTAAACTGCATGGTGCAGTATCCTCGCCTCACCATGCCATTGACAGGCAGCACCTCAGAGAAGGATATTGTGTGCTACTTGTCTTAGGCCCTCCTCAATTCTCCTCTGAAAGTCCTTTTCTGCACTGCTCTAATCTCAAGATTAGCCAATGTCATTTGTCCCAGGTGGATATCGACGCCCAGTCAGATTCCCATGCAGCTGTTCTCGTGATCCTGAGGATGTGCTTCCTGTCTCTTCAAGCCATGGCACCAGGCAGGCACCTTACTTCAGTTTTCCCTGCCCCCAGTTCTATCCCCTATAATTAAGTCCCCCACCAGGAGCTGCTTCCTTTCCTTGTGTGCCCCTGCCTCTTTCCTGTGGGCCTCCTTGTGACAGTTGTCCTCAGCCTCCTTAATCTCCTCTGCAGTGCATCCATAGGGGAGCTATGCTCCCCAGAATGGTGCATGGATTGTGTGTGGAACAACTGACTAGGTGTGCCTCTGTTCCACCATCCTCACCCCTCCCTGAGCCCACTGTGGTCCAACTGCTGTGCTTTCTTGTAACCTCTGTGAGGTAGTGGTGGTGGCTCTGGTGCTCCTGGATGGGGAGGTTCTCTTCCTACCATCCAGTGTGGCCTGGGGGAAGGTCCCCTTACTACTATCCAGTGTGGCCTGAAGATGGGCAACTTCCTCCCTCAGGGCAGAGAGTTGTCTGCAAATAGGGCAGCATCTCAGCCTCCAGAAAGACTCCCAGAACACTGCTGCCCCATAGCCATTACATTGCACTACTCCCCACATTTTGTGTGTGTGTGTGTGTGTGTGTGTGTGTGTGTGATTGATCTCTCTCTTGTCATACCTCTCCTTATTGGCCAAGCTTCTTTTAGCAGCTATGGTCTGGGCCAACTGATAAGCATGGGTTAATCAGCCTTCAGCTTCTTATATGTATGATGATGTTTCTGCTTGCACCCAATCAGGGGAAACTCCAAAGCATACATCCACAGGCAATCTAGCCTCTCTCCCAAACATCAGTCTGTATGGAGAAATCCTGTGGCATCACTCTTGGTGCAGTTATAAGCATGAACCACGGTACTAATCTGCTGGCTCCATCTCAGTTTGTCTTAGGGTTGCAGTGTGCCCAACATGTCAAGCAATGTGCGGTTAAACCTTTCAGGCTGGGGATCTCCCTGAGGATGGTAAGGGGTGGTTCTTGACTTTCGACCCCCATGTAAAGACAGCATCTCTTTAATCAAGTGAGTTCTTGTAGTCCCTTCCTGGTCAGAAGGGATCCGCTGGGGGCGCTCAGATGATGCTAGACAAAAGTTTTCAACAAGTATCTTAGCCACCGTGGTTTGCTTTCTGATCCTTAGTAGAGGAATGCTTGTGCGCACTGGTGAAATGATCGGTAACCATCAATATATTACTGATATTTTTCAGATGGGTCCTAGACTCAGAAATCAATACAGACTAGTTCCATAGGGTGCTAGTAGTAAAGTTGACCATGGAAGTAAGATCTCTGGGGCAAGGCTTTCCTCTGTAAACACCGCTTACAGGTCTTGAGCATACTGCTCTACATCTGCGCTATTTTTGGCCATTAGAACCGGGCTCGTATTCAAATCAAGGGTTCGGCCGATGGGTGATGCTCCCATCTGATTATTCAAAGACCTTAAAACCAGTTCCTTTAATTCTGTGAAGGCAGCACCAGCTGTTGTTTGACAATCTGGTCCTCTTTTTATACAGTCTCTTGTAGTAGTTGGTTAATCATTTTAATTTGGGCCCTTCTTTGACAGTAATTTTTCTAGTCTGTAGGAAAATGACAGCAATTCTTTGGCACTACAGCAAAATAACCGTTGGGAGTTTGGGCTGAAATTTGGAGGAAGCAGCGGCCGACATCTCACAGATGTGCCATTCAGTGTTGTGATAAAAATATTACACAGCGGCAAAGTTATGGCACTCAAAGTTGACAGATTTTCCCATAGGATAACTATTCGACACCCGACATAACAGAAATCATTTGGAGCCCTGCTGCAAAATAGCAGTTTAGTCTTTTTCCTGAAATTTGGAGGAAGACAGCCAACAGCCCACAGATGTGCCTTTCAGTAGTTTGGTGAAAAAAAACATTACAGGAGGCAAAGTTATGGTGCTCGAACTTTTCTTTTTTCCCATAGGATAACATTCATTGCCCGCACCTTTCAGGGCCGGTAATGCTTGGAAAGCGATGCGAGAATCACGGGACTTTAAGTCCGGAAAATTTTAGCCCCAAAGGGTAAGACCCAAATTAGCCAGGGCAGTTGTAAATAATATGACTTTTAAATTTTTTTTTCTATATAAATACGGTTCCTGAGATATAATGTATTTAGTATTCAAGATCTCATTTTCTGCGCCGATACTCATTATTTTACATACATTATTTGTACTCACTGTCTTTCTCAATACCAGGTTTGGGAAAACCAGCCTGTGCTTACATTACTATTACTGTTGTCCTTTCTGCTTGCTGATCCGTTACCCGTTTCACTTACCAGTGGCGTCCTACGCCACCGTATGCGTTATCGCTTTGCGTTTTCATTTTGCGCTGCGTTTCTGTTATTTTTGCTGCATTTCTGTCTACAGTACTGTTTATCTTACTGTTTCACTTTACATCACCATGCCCATTGACATTTCTGTTTGCAGGCACCATGTTACTATGTGACAGACACATCCGCGTGGCAGACCATTCCATCTCACTACCACATGCGTTACCCTTTCTATTCTCATTCATGCTTGTATTACCATATTGCACCACTGTTAGCATTTCTGTTTAGCATTGATGTCCCTGTTAGTCGGACCCGAGCTCCGCTAGCGCATCCGCCCCGCTGCATTACATTCACTATTTCGTTATCATTCTCAAAGAAGGGGAAGTGAGGCAAAAAACTCAGTTTAATGCATTAGTTAGGGTTGTTCTGGCGACAAAAGTGAGGAAATTCGCTGTTAGAGTTGAAAACCCCCTTGGACCCCCGCCCAGCCCCAACCGGCATTGGGGTCAGCATTGGGATCGATAGATTCTGTCTCTTACCATCCTCCTATGCTTCTGCTGCTTTACACACATCATGGGGTGAGAGTTAGGGCTGATGATCCCAATCGCACCCCAATGCCGGTTGGGGGGTGAGAGGTCCAAGGGGGTTTTCAACCCAACAGCGAATTTCCTCACTTTTGTCGCTGTGGAACAACCCTAACTAATGCATTAAACAGAGTTTTTTGCTGCTAATATATAATACACACAGTGGTGTCCCCCAGGATGAAACCCACGTTTAAAGTACTCTGCAGTATGCTGCAGCAGACCAACTGAATAAAGCAATGTAATTTCAATGGTAGTTAGTCCCTTTTGTCATGCAGGAAACTGTGGCATTCACTACATCCTGGCAGTGTCACATTTTCCTGAAGGACAAAAGGGACTAATTGCCATTGAAATTACATTGCTTTATTCAGTAGGTCTGCTGCAGCATTCTGCAGATTGCTGCAAAATGCTGCAGAATTGGGTTTCATCCTGGGGACGCCACTCTCTCTCTCTCTCTCTCTCTCTCTTTCTATATATATATATATATATATATATATATATATATATATATATATATTATAGCTGTGCATTAGGATTAGGGTTAGTGCGAACATTTAATGTTAAAGGCCAGTTTTTGCAAGGTAATATCTTTGTTCAGCTTCAACAGATCTGCTTGAAATTTTGCAAGCAGCTTCAGAAGGGACAGGTCTCTTGATATGCCACATTTGGTTTGAATCCCTTGTGTGATTTCTGAGATACAGAGTGTTGCAAAATAAGAGATTTTTATGTTTTTTTGCTGTTTCTTTGTCAATCTGTATCTCAAAAATGGCTGTAGCTACAGGGCTGAAGTATTCAGGGTAGAAAACTGTCGCCTCACAGATGTGCCTTTTGAAGGTTTGGTGAAAAAATATTAATCCATTCCAAAGTTATGAAATGTTCTTTTTCCCATTATTTCCTATGGGGAAAAAATACCATATACACTCGTGTATGTGCTGACTCACTTATAAGACGATCCCCCTAATGCAAGCAGGTAATTTTTGTAAACATGACTGACCCGCGTATAAGCCAAGACAAACTTATTTACTACAAAAAGTTTTGACAAACACTGCACATCGATTGAAAACCACAACATGATTATAAGAAAAAAATGTCATTGCTAGTGCTTGCAGTCCTGTTTTTAATTTCAAGCTGTCCCCCTTGATGTCAGAAAAGCCTAGCTCAACCTGTTCCCAAACCAGTGCAATATCGGGTCCATCAGGGGGGAGATAGGGCAGCATGCCATTACTGGAGACACAAATGGAGACAGCAATGCAGAGGGAGAAAAATGCTGGTCTGGAAGGACAGTTTCAAATACATTTTGCACAAGTACTGTGTTTTTTGTCAAGGGTTCAAGGTTTTAGTTTACAGGAATCATGAAGACTTGTTAGAAGGGGTCAGAGCACCAAATTAACATAATTCAAGGAAGTGGCAGGTGTGGGGTGCGTGTAAAGGCTTCAGCGTGTGGCAGGAGTTTGTTTAAAAAGGGAAAAAAAGTTTGTTTGCATGTTACATGTATGGCACTGTGTTAGCTGGGTAGCTAGATGAATGTGCTAGAGCTGTACTAGTATTTGCGAGGTGGTGCCGATGGGGAGGGTGTACCAGTACTTAGCTGAAGTTCCTTTACAGTGAGATTGATTACCGGTTTTCACCGACTGACCTGCGTATAAGCCGAGGTACCTGATATAACAATGGAAGAGTGGTCAAAAAAATGTGGCTTATATGCGAGTATAGAAACATAGAAACAGATGGCAGATAAGGACCGCTTAGCCCATCTAGTCTGCCCATTTCCCTACCTAAGCTGCAGATCCCAGTTAACCAACAGCCTACTTCCTCCTACCCCCCCCACTAGAAGTGCCTTATGTCTGTCCCATGTATTCTTGAATTCCCCCACTGTTTTTGACTCTATGACCTCCTCAGGAAGGCTGTTCCATGCATCTACAACCCTCTCTGTGAAGAAATACTTCCTCACATTACCTTTGAGCCGTTCCCCCTCTATCTTCAAATTGTGCCCCCTTGTTCTTGCACATCTCTTTTTTTGAAAGATGCTACCCTCTTGGACTTTGTTGATTCCCTTGAGGTATTTGAAAGTTTCTATCATGTCCCCCCTCTTCCTCCTTTCCTTGAGGCTATATATCTTAACCTCCTTTAGTCTTTCTTCATATGTCTTCTGGTGCAGACCCTACACCATTTTGGTTGCCCTCCTTGGGACAGCCTCCACCCTGTCTATGACTTTGCGGAGATGGGGTCTCCAGAACTGTACACAGTACTCCAGATGTGGTCTTATCAACTGTCTGTACAGAAGGCCAACAACTTTCTGTTTTCTACTGGTGATGCCTCTCCCTATGCATACCAGTATCCCCCCAGCCCTCCTTACTGCCTTCTCACATTGCTGACCCACCTTTAGATCATCTGATATGACTAGCTCCAGGTCCCTTTCCATTTTTGTTGTTGTCAGTATCTCACCTCCCATTGTGTACTCTTGCCCTGGGTTTTTGGTTCCCAGGTGCATTACTTTGCACTTCTTTGCATTGAATCTAAGCTGCCATACATTTGATCATCCCTCCAACCTTGCCAAGTCCCTTTTCATCCTTTCCACTCCACCTTGCGTATCAACCCTGTTGCAGAACTTTCTGTCATCTGCAAAGAGACATACCTTCCCTCCAGTCCCTCCGCAATGTCACTTATAAAGACATTAAAAAGGACCGGTCCCAGTACTGAACCTTGCGGTACCCCACTAGTAACCCTCCTTTTTTCACTGTGGACTCCATTTACTATTACCCGCTGTGTCCTGTTGTCCAGCCAGTGTTTTTCCCAGGCTACCACCCAGGGACCCACTCCCAGGCTGGCTAATTTGTTTATTAATCTTTTGTGCAATATATATGGTAGATGTCCCTTGGGGTATAGAATCCTGCATTGACATAGGATTCTAGTTCAGTGCAGAATCTTTTTTTTTTATTTAGTTGTTTAACCAGGTGAGACACTCTAAGCTGAAAGCTTTTTTACAGGTGTAACCTGGGAGCACAGGGAAGTTAAGTGACTTGCACAGGGTCACACAGTATGCAAGTGGAAGCTGTGGGATTCAAACCCAGGTCTGGTTTGCTGAATGTCACCAGATTTGCAGCTCAGAGCCTTAAACCACTACGATATACTGTCTCCCTAAAGAATCTTGCATCGGCATAGGATTCTAGTTCGATGCAGAATCTTGCAAAGAACTGCCATGTTAAATTCAGAATGATGATGGTTATTTTGCTATTATATTGTCTCTTGAATTGTCTTGACAGCTGTTACTGCACACTGTATGCTGTATGTATTTTCCCATACCCCCAGGATGCATCTGGAATTGAGCAGTAAAGGAAGGAAGGAAGGAAGGAAGGAAGGAAGGAAGGAAGGAAGGAAGGAAGGAAGGAAGGAAGGAGGAAGGAAGGAAGGAAGGACTGCATTGAACTGTCATTTTTCCAGATGTACCCCATTGTAATTGCTGTTTCCCGACATCGGGGTCCCAATTCCCATGTTGGTATTTCTTTAACCCTTCACTACTGTGGTGCACTGGGAAGACCACCCCCAGTGCACCAAAAGGCTTAACTTTCTGTTAACTTTCTGTTATTTCCCACACTGGGATGCCCACCCCCGGTGTCAGATGCCCCTGCCACCCCCACAACCCATTCTTATTATTCTTTGCTGACATCAGGGTGCCCAGTCCACATGTCAGGATTTATTTCTTCCTTTATTACCATGGCACACTGGCATGTCCACCCCCAGTGTGCCAAAAAACTTTACATTTTTTCAGTGTTGTTTCCGACACTGGGATGCCCACACCCGGTGTCGAATGCCCCCCCGCCTGCTGAAATATTAATAGTGTTCACTGACATCGGGGTGCCCAATCCCTGTGTCAACATTATGAACCCCCCAGCACTATGGGACACTGGGAATCCCACTCCCAGTGTCCCAAAATAAAGTTATCCCTGCCATAAAAAAGGAAACTGTCCCCCGTCTTTTTTAATCCTAGAAAAAAGAAAACAGTCCCTCATCATCTCCCCTGTCCCCCTCCTCCATCCCAACCCTCCCACTGAGCACACTCCTCCCCACACACCCTCTCACCCTATACTTACCTTTGGAGGTCAGTGGCTCTCATCTTCTCTGGACTGGGACACATCCACGCTCTTCAAAGCCCAACCACAAACTGAGGAATCAAGGTAGGCTTGTATTACTGGCTGTCAGTGGGGTTTTCAACTTATGTTGATATCTCAGCCATTTTTAAGAATTTTTACCCCACATTTTCAACACGGGGTTCTTGGGACCCCACCTCATGAACACTCTCACTGCCATTTCATTATTCGGTCCTAAAAGGTGATTTTGCGGTCACTGTGTGGAATCTCCTTTCTGGACCAATTAATGAAATGACAGTGCCAGTGTTTATGAGGGGAGATCCCAAAAAGCCCATGTTGAAAATGTGGTGCAAAAATTCCCAAACATGACTGTGTTACGAGTATGCGGTGTGCAGTTTCTACGCATATTCGTAACTTCACCAATTTTTTATATTTTCACTCCAGATTTTCACAGTGAGATTGTTTCACATCTCCTCATGAACAGTGCAGCTGTCATTTTTCACATCCTGCAAAAAATGTGTTTTTACTGCTATGAAACAGAATGGCGCAGTCGCTGTGTGAAATCAACTTTTGGGATGTACTAATGAAATCACAGTGCCACTGTTCATTAGTTGGGGTCCCAAAAAGGCCATGTTGAAAATGTGGTGCAACAATTCCCAAAAATGACTGTGCTACGAGTATGCACTGTGCAGTTTCTACACATATTCATAACTGAGCCAATTTTAAATATTTTCACTCCAGATTTTCAACATTAAGGTTTTTTCCCACCACCTCATGAACAATACACCTGTCATTTCTCATATCTTGCCCAAAATGTGTTTACACAGCAGTGGCATGACACAGCACAGTTGCTGCTCAAAATCACCTTTTGGGACTGAGTAACAAAATGAAAGTGTCAGTGTTCATGAGGTGGGGTCCCAAAAAGGCCGTGTTGAAAATTTGCAGCAAAAATACCAAAAACTCCCACAAAACTGGGATACTATTTTACTGTTTCAAAAATTAAGGAAATTAATTAACAAAAACTTTGTTTAAAACAAAGTTAGGGTTCTAGACATAGGTCTTCAACCAAAGTGATACAGGTCAGGAAATTGGATGTTAGGGTTTACAACTGTTACACCCCTCCCCCACCAAACCCTACTATTGTAACCACACACCCCACCCTCCACACACAAACAAGCATCAGGGTGTGCCTTAGGTTCATGGGCCCCACCCACCCAACCCTACCATGCACACCACCCCACCCTCCACATACCAACAAGAATCGGGGTGTGCCTTAGGTCATGGACCCTACGCCCACCCATTCCATCTGTAAGGAACCTGACATGGTACAGTATAGGAGAATGGGGTGGCGTTGGGGTCGATGACCCTAAGGCACACCCCGACACTGTTGTGTGGAGGAGTAAGAAAGGTACGATAGTAGGGTGGAGTGAGATGAAATGAGACCCATGACCCAAGGCACACCCTGATGCTTGTTTGTGTGTGGAGCGTGAGTGGTGTGGTTACAATGGTAGAGTCTGGTGGGGAGGGTATAACAATTGTAAACTCTAACATCCAATTTCCTGACCTGTATCACTTTGGTTGAAGACCTATGTCTAGAACCCTAACTTTGTTTTAAACAAAATTTGTATATATATATATATATATATATATATAGGTATATAGACATGAAGGTCTGAGTGAAGATATATTTATCTTCATAAGAAGCCAATGATATCATGATATCTCATAGGTGGTGAAGCCATGAGTGAGATATCTTGATGTCATTGGCCTCGAGTAAAGATAAATATGATATCTTCACTCAGTCCATGTCATGTTCTGCTTATACAACATGTTTTTTTGTGGATTTAAAAAAATGATGTGATACTGCCATTTTTAGACTGTCATTTAGTTCAATTACTTTCACTTTTGTTTCTTAAAAATGTAGCATGAGTGAATTTTAGTACTGAATACTGAGCTGCTGGCATATATTTACAATAAGACACAATTTGTGCAAATAGTGGGAAAATGTATTTTTTCTTGTATGTTGAAACTTATCTGGTTGGTCCTGTCAAGTACATTCTGGCCCCAATCATTCTGCTGACTTGAATCATTCTGGCCAAAAAAGTTCCACTACTGTATATATTGTAGCATGACCGAGTGCTGTGACAGTCCTGAGATGCTGACATAAATTCAGAAGAAAATACAGCATGTTACATTTACATAGTGAAAAAATTGTCTGATTTTTTAGTATATCTTTAGTTTGGTTGTAAGAAAAGGTGAGAGCACGTGCTGTTTAGATGCAGTGAGTGAGGAGTTTCTGAAGTAGATGGGAGCCTGAGCGAGTGTTGCTATAGCAAGACACACTCATGCTCGCATCGTCATAGAAAACTGCTCACTAGCTCCCTGTCCACAGTGTGCGCTGCCTATTTTTCTTACAAGCATACTAAGGATACATAAAAAGATGAGAGAGACTTTTAAGAGTCTGTAAACATGATGTGCTGTATTTTATTTTTGAATTTGTGTCAGGACTCTCACAGCGCTGGGTTGCGCTAAAATATACACAGTAGTGGAATGTTTTGGGCAAAATTATTGAAGTCAGCAGAATGATTTGGGGGAAGAATGAACAAAGCAGGTTTAAGTAACTAAATGTTATGATTCAAAAAGAGATTTTGTTATTATTTGGACAGATTGTACTTTGTTTTAAATGTATGTGAGTACATTAGTAAGCTGTACTAATAAGGTGCGGTCACGGTGCATTTGAGTACAAAAGTGAAAGTCGTTTAACAGAATGGCAGTGTAAAACTGCCAGTATCGCTTTCAGTATGACGTATAGGAGTGTGAAGATATCAGAATGTCATATAGGAACATGGAGATATCAATGATATCTTCACTGGCTGATTGAGATATCACTTTTTATTCTTGAATTTATCCTACAATACATGTTGTATAAATACATACATATATATATATATATATGTTGCAAAAAACTTTGTTACTGCTCCAGTTAGGGTCAAAGCAACAAAAGTTGGAAAATCAGGTGTTAGGGTTTCCCTAACACCCCACCCACCCAAACCAGGCTGAAGAGCACGTGTGAAATGTAGCTTTGGATTCTCAAGCCTAATACCCCATTCCATCTGTAAATAAGGTCAGATGTGTAGACTTTATGAGAATGGGGTGAGTGTTAGGCTTGAGAAGCCCAAGGCACACCCCACACCTGCTCTCCTGCCTTTCAGAAGGTGGAGTGTTTGGGAAACCTCAATGCCTCATTTCCAAATGTTTGTCATTTTGACCCTAACTGGAGCATTAACAAAGTTTTTTGCAACTTATTTTCTTACTTTTTGAGATTGTATAATAGTATCCTTATTTCACTGCAGGAACGCAGGATTCTTTGTACCCTGCACTCCCATCCCTCCGTAGATGCATATATGTATGTAGCTGTGGAAGCACAGGGCCCTCCAGGCTCTGCAATTCCAGTTATAGGACAACAGTGACCGAATGATCAGGATAGCCATCTTATTACCCCACCTCATGTACCTGGTTCAGAAAATTTTCAAATCCACACCAAAATGTAATTCTATGCAACTGCAACACCATTCTGCACCACAGGTTCAAAAACACATTTTGGGCAGGATTTGAAAAATGACAGCTGTGACATACATGAGGTGTGGCAATAAGAAGGCTATGTTGAAAATCTGGGGTCAAAATATTTTAAATTTCTGAAGTTACGAGTGGGCATAGCGAAATTGCAACAAATGGTCATAACTGTGACACTTTTTTATATTTTGCCCCCAAACTTTGAAAATAGCCTTCTTATGACCCCACATCATAAACTCCATAGATGAAAATTTTCAAATTTGTGCCAAAAGGCCATTCTGTACCACAGGTGTGAAAACACAATCTGGAAAGGATGTAAAAAAAATGACAGCTGTACTGTTCATGAGGTGGTGTGAACAAAATGGCTATGTTGAAAATTTGGAGTCAAACTATTGAAATTTGCCAAAGTTATGCAAGTGCGTAGAAAAATTTCAACGAGCATTCATAACTCAGAAATATTTAGGAATTGTTTTGCCAAATTTTCAACATGGCCTTTTTAGACCCCACCTTATGAATACTGATGCTGAAAGTTTGTTATTTGGGCCCAAAAGGTGATTTCGTACAGTGACCATGAAATCACCTTTTGGGCCCAATTAATAAAATGAGTGTCCATGTTCATGAGGTACAGTCCCAAAAATGCCAGGTTGAAATTTTGATGAAAACATTCCTAAAAATGGCAAAGTTATGAACACAAGTTCAAAATGCCATTGAAATACATTACATGGCACTTACCTTGATTTCTCAGTTCATGGTTCAGCTTTGAAGAGTGCAAATATGTCTCTGTCTACAGTAGATGACAGCGTATGACCTCCAGTGGTAAATATAAAGTAAGGGTGTGTGTGGGTGATAGGTGCTCAATGGTAGGGTCACAATGGGGGAGTCGGATGGTGGGGATGATGAGGAACTGTTTTCCTTTTTTCAGGTTTTTAAAAAAAAAAGACGTTGAGGGACTGTTTTCTTTTTCTACCACTTTCCCTATGCTCACAAGCTATGAACTTAACTTCAGTGGCTTTGAAAACTGTTTATCCCTTATTCACGGAGGTGGCTGTAATTCAAGATCCTGAGTTGTGCCAAAGTCTTGTGGAGGAGAGGGTCTAATGAGTTCTTTGGTGCTGGAAAAGCCAGGGGAAGAAGGCAGAGGCACAGCAGCCACCACAACGGAGGCCCAAGAAATTGCCGGCTTTAAGTTTCCAGGAGAAGAAAGTTCTGCGACATGGGTTGCAGGCACTGAAAATATTTTCCTCTAGGAACAAACACTGGATTTACAGGTTCTGATGCCACACTATCTGCAAAGTCATAAATCTACTCAGCTGTTGCCGGCCAGCTTTATGCAAATGAAAGTATTGAAGCACTCTCTCATTGGAGCGCTTCAGTCCTTTCAAGCGCACAAAGTTTATGCCCATGAAACTGTAAACCACTGTCATACTCCACTTGCATGATCATTTGTCTGTCAGGGATGAGCCCAATGTAAATGACTCTGTATTGTGCTAGTCCAAGACACACCTCTGAAATACCATTTTCTGAAACAAAATGTTTCTTGTGCACCTGCAAGAAAACATAAAAATGACCAGAAAAAGGTCCTTGACTCGTAAAATGAGAGTTGCTGGAAAAGTTTGAGAAAAGCATAAGATCTGTGGGTGAATTGGTTGTTGCACCAAAGAAAACTACCTTTGCAACAGCTTCATCCATGGCCAGTAGTACTAGTAGCAAAGGAGCAGTTGGCAGAAGTGGTGGCGGTATTAGTGTGGCTAAACTTTGCTGTGCCACATCTGTGGCAACCAGCATGGTGCGTGCTGGTGGGGGTAGGGGGTGGCAAGAGGATTAGCCCAACAAGTAGAAAAATGCCTTTCTCTGGAACAGTAGATGAGGAAGTGGTTGCTGTTGTCCCCGTGACTGCTTCTGGGGGTGGCACTAAGCCTGATGTGGATGACAGGTTCCCATTTCCTAACGAGAGTGTCAGGCTTGATCATGATGACTCTGAGTCTGAGAAGGAAGATCTGACCGCAGCATGCAAGGATGATAAGAAAGAAAAACATGGTAGAAAAAGTGAGGAGGAGAGGAGGAGGAGGAGGACAGATCTCAGGAGGAAGGTATCAGCCTAGGAGGGGATGAGTATGATGATTTGGACCCCCTATGGGAAACTGGAAAGAAAAAAAGTAAAGGTCATGCTGCTGAACCTACGGTGCAGTGCACACCACAATTACAGTATGTCATGGAATTATCAAAGCCCGGAGATTACATGATGTCTCAGAGTGCGTAGAAGCACTCTTGCAGCTCTCTGATCACCTTACCTCAATTTTAAATTTTTTGCAACTATTTTCTTTGTTCTTTATCACCTAAAGACATTCTTCAATCAAAGAAAACCTTTACTACAAGACTATTCCACAGTCACAAGATGGATGCAGAAATGCTAGCTCCTCCAGCTAGAAACACTCCTCCACCGACGCCAGAGCAACAAATTTCAAAAGGGCTAAACAAAATATACCCCAAACCTCCAATGCCTCTTCTAACTCAAATGCTCTTACCAAAGAAAAATTTCTCTCTGAAATGTCATCTCTCAAGGAAAGAATGGCCACTATTCTAATAGAAATTAAAGATCTAAGAAGTAAAATGTGAACTTACCAGGAAAGTAGGAGACGCCGAAATTAGAATTTTTCAGTAGAGGGCTGGAGACTTAAAATTGACCCAGAACACCCTGCATTAAGACAGAAGATAAAAAAATTAGAATCTAAGTTTGAAGACCTGGAGGGCAGAAGTCGACACAATAATCTCATAATTTTTGGAATTCCTGAAAAAACTTAAGGTAGAAATTGAATTCACTTTGTTCAAATTATCCTAGAAAATATTGCCAGTCTTTCTCCAAATGGGCAGTCATATATAGTTGAAAGGGCACAGAGATCTTTATAACTGTTGCCCTCGGATAAAGAAAAACCTAGGCCCCTTTATAATAAAACTCTTAAATTATTTGGACAGACAGCATGTTTTGGCAAAAGCAAAATATAGTCAAAATGTGCTATGGGACAGTCATAGAATCAGAATTACACAGGATTTGCCACAGGAGGTAAGGAATTGTAGACAAGCTTTCGCTCTGATGGTCAGCAAGTTGACTGCCACTAAAATAAGATTCAGAATGCTTTATCCTGTGAGACTGTGTATTAGACATAATAATGAAAACTACAGCTTTTAAAATCCTGAACAAGCCCTTAAGGAGCTTAATTCTCTTTTTCCAAACTTATTTAAGAAATGTGGCTTATTCTAGGGATATCGGAACCTACGAGATTCGTAGAGTTGAAACCTATATGGGTTAAATGATGGATTTGTATCAATCCGCATTAAGAAGTTAAACCTATTCCACTATTTTAACCTCACTTAAGCAAACAAAATAGTTTAAGTTCAACAGAGGCTTAATTGTCCTTTTCATGACATTCAGTTATTCTCCTATGACTTGGCTTTGTGAAGTAACCTAAATTTGAAGTTGTGACTCATTTTGTTAAAGTGACTTAACTGGATTTATTTAGTGTACTGCCGAGAAGTAATAAACACAGCTCTTCCAGCAGCAGTTTCACCTTTATATTGATCTAGAACCTTCTATTGTTAGCTTTGGGGCTATGATCATCGCTTGTCTACGAGCTTAGATTTTTCTGGAAATGGAGACTCGTGCAGTTATCTGTGCTTTCTGGTTACCAAGAGTTTTATGAACAGTTTCTTTAACAATGCAGGTTTCATTTCTAACTTATTGCTTTTATATTAATTATAAGAAGCTGTTACTCATGTACAGTACTTAATAGCACCTTTTTTACTTTAGACAATGTGGAGCTGAATCTTACTTTATTTCTTAATGTGTGGTACCACTTAAGCTAACTGTGGTAATCTATACATAGAAACATAGAAGTTGACGGCAGATAAGGACCGCAAGGCCCATCCAGTCTGCCAATTTCTTTTTCTACCTTATAAATGTGTCATCGGCCTTTGCACTGTCTATGGCCTATCTATTCATACTCATCTGTGTTGCTCTCTTATGCCTAATCCCATGCCTGTTTGAAGCCTTGCACTGTAATCATATCCACCACTTTCTGAGGTAGGCCGTTCCATGCATCCCCCACCCTTTCTGTGAAAAAGAACTTCCTCACATTAACCCTTAATCGGCCTCCCTCTAATCTCATGCTATGCCCTCTTGTCCTGCTATTTTTCTTATATTGAAACATATTAGACTCTTTCACCCTGTTAATGTCCTTAAGGTGTTTAAATGTTTCGATCATATCACCTCTCTCCCTCCCTTGCTATAGGGTATACATATTGAGCTCCGTTAATCTGTCCTCATATGTTTTCTGATGCAGTCCCTGCACCATTTTGGTTGCCCTTCTCTGGACTACCTCAATTTGGCTAATGTCCTTGTGAAGGTGTGGCCTCCAGTACTGCAGGCAGTACTCCAGATGGGGCCTAACCTGTGTCTTGTAAAGAGGGATTATTACCTCCCTCTTCCGACTTGTGATACCCCTACTAATACACCCTAACATCCCCCTAGCCTAATCTAAAGGAATATTTTATTCAGTGGTGTTACTTTCAAATGAAGCTGACTTCATTTACACATGATAAAGTTCAGAAACGTGTTCCACCTACTCTTTTAGAACTTGAAGTTTCTGGAACCTGTAATACCTTGAAGAGATATATTTACAATGACAATGCTGAAGTCCCAAGAAAGAGTTACATTCAGTTTAAAACATTAACTCTATTTGGTAGAATTTATCTAGTTATTCTTTATAGAGACTGCTGTTTTGGAAATACCCCCGTACATAAGGTATGAGTCCTACTATCAGTATTGGCTTTTAAACTGATTATACAGTGTCCCAGAGAGAGCTTTAAAGATATTGTATTATGGGAGATTAAATTTCTACTACTCAATTGCAGCGCCTTTCCGAATTTACCATGATGAGTAAAGCAAGCTCCTTTTATGCACTCTGTAGTGCCTTTCTCAGTTCTGATAATATAGAGCTGTGACTCATTTTCTAAAGGTGCAATACCATTTAAGCAAATTGTTTTCTATTGGTGCTGATTTAGTTTGTACTTGATAAAGTCCAGAAACATGAGCCACATAGTTCTTTAGAACTTTGAATTTCTGGAACTTGCGATATCCTGAAGACATAATTTTCTACAAGGGCAGATCCTGAGTCCCGAGAAAAAGTCCAGTTTAAAATATTATCTCTCTGTTGTAGATTTAATCTAGTTATTCATTATAGAGACTGCCATTTTGGGAACAACTCCCCTGTATAAGGAACGAGTTCTACTATGAGTATTGGCTTCTGCAACTGATTATAGTGTGATCCAGGGAGAAACTCTGAGTTGATCTAATATGTGAAATTAAATTTTTGCCATACAGTTATAACATCTCTCCGATTCTATTATAAGGATTACAATAAGCCCCTTATCTATGTATCAAGAAGTGCTTTTCTTAGCTCCTGATAAACTGCCATCACAGAGGTAACAAGCCTTTGTGTGAAGCAAATAAACAAAACAAAACGAAAGTAAAAACTGCTATGGTTCTCAAAAGAGGTGGTGGGGAAGGTTAGGGAAAAATAAACAGCATTCAGAAAGTATAAGAAACAACAGAAGGAGCAGGACAGAGAACTGTACCAGTTAAAGCAGAAGTTAGGGGGGAAGGCAGTCAATATAGCAAAGGCCAAAACTGAGGAAAATAATAATAATAATGTTATGTGTTTAGTGCAATGCATACATATCAAAGCATTTAACAAATCAATATCACAATATAAAACCATAAATAATTAAAATTGGCAATAATGACTGAATCAGTCTCATCCAGTTATGGAAAAGTGAGACTAAACAAATAAGTCTTCAGTGTGACTTTAAAGCTCTCCACTGTCAGGCACTCTCTAACCTGGCGAGGTAGAGAATTCCACAGGGCAGGGGCTACATAAGCAAATGCTCGAGCACCAGATGATTTCAACTGAACCCTGGGAATCTCTAGCAATCTCTCGTTGGTGGAGCAAAGTGGACAGGAGGGGCAGTAGGGGCACAAAAGCTCTTGCAGGTAAGGCAGTCCCAGACCATGTAGGGCTTGGTAGATCAACAGACCAACCTTGAAGGTAATCCTCCACTGAACTGCCAGCCAGTGCAGCTCACGCAGCACAGGTGTAATGTGGCTAGATCAAGAAAGTCCAGTTAATAACCTGGCTGCCACATTCTGCACAAGCTGCAGCCAGCAGATGTCCACCTCCAACAGCCCTAGGTAGAGGGAGTTACAGTAATCCAGGTGGGAGGTCACAAAGGCATGAACCAATGTCGGAAGGATGCCAGGCAGAATCAGGAGTTTAATCTGGGCAGTATTCCTCAGATGGTAAAACAAGGACTTGACAACGGAAGATACTTGAGATTTCAGGATCAACCCCTCATCAAGAATAATTTCCAGACTCCGCACCTGATTGGAGAATCTCAGCTGGCAGCCCCCCAGTACAAGACCAGTCGACTGTCCTGCCGAAGACCCCTTTACTCAGTGACCCAGGTCCACAACCAACACCTCAGTCTTATCTGGATTCAGCCTCAACCAGTTGGCACACATCCAATCTTGGATCTCGGACAGGCAGTTGTTAAATACCGAGACTGCTGTGTCCTGTTTGGGTACGAAGGACATGTACAGCTGAGTATCATCTGCATAGCAGTGAAAACTCAGTTCATTCCATTCCACCTTACAATGTCCACCAATGGCAACATGTACACCGTAACAATATGGGAGACATCACGGAGCTCTGCGGTACCCCACAAGGCAGGGAGAAAGGATCGGTGGAATAAATCCCTGACACAACCCTCTGTGAACTGCCGATGAGGAAAGATTTAAACCATCTTAGAACCATACCCGACTGTTTGCAGATCAACTACAGGCACTCCAGCAGTATCCCATGGTCCACGGTGTCAGATGCCACGGAGAGGTCATGGATTACTAAGATGGACCGCCTCCTCTGATCTCTCGCTATAAGAAGGTCATTGAGCAGTCTCAGTACTGTGCCTCTTCCTAAATACAGACTGGAAGGGATCATAGATGTCATGGATGGCAAGATGGTTTTCCAGCTGTAGCATGACCACCTTCTCAATAACCTTCCCTGCAAAGGGAAAGTTACAGACCTGTCTGTAGTTAATGAGTCAGTCCGGATCAAGAGAAGGTTTCTTGAGGAGCTGAACCACTGCTGCCTCCTTCAGGGAGTCAGGAAACTCCCTGGTCTCTAATGAACACCGGACAATATCAGCTAGGACCGGGCCGATGACCTCTACGCATCTCACAAGGAGATGAGTTGGGCCCGGATCCAAACCACAGTAGGTCAGCCACATATTTTGGAGCACCTTCATGACATCTGAGATCGCCACCCGATCAAAGGCCAACCAGTCAGTCCGAGGTGTTGTGACATCCCACCACCACTGCCACTCCCATTGAAGCAAGCTGAGCTGATATCCACTATAATGCCAGCAATCTTATCTGCAAAGAACAGAGCAAACTCATCACACTTCTCCTGTGACAATGCTCTGTGTAACTGCAGACAGGCTGGATTGCACAGTCTGAAGAACTGAGCTGGTCGATTCTTTGCAGCCGTAATCTCCCCAGACAGGAACTCTGCCTTCTTACGGGAGATCACAGATTGATAGTCAGTATAATGTGCCATCAATCTAAGCTTGTTGACATCAAGGTCAGATTTCCACCAGCTATGCTCCAACCTTTGCCCGACCCTCCTCTTCTCCCTCAGTGTCCCATCAAACCATAGAGAGTGAGGAGAACAGGGGAGAAGGCGAACACGGACTGGAGCAATGGAATCCAGAGCCTCCACTATAGCCTAATTATTATATTTTTTTTATTATTTATTGGGAATTCAGAATTAACACCTTTGAGCCATAGGTTCTTTTACAAAAGTTCCACGTTGAAAGTTCGTAAAAAAGACAAAAAAACATTGGAATTGGTTTACACAGTCCACGGTTACTTAACTCAAGAAACGGTATAGATAGACACAGTAGCTAGGTTAGATACTGTACAATGAAAAAACAGGGAATATCTTTACAAATAGTGGAGGACAGACACAATTATACACAGAATTATAATGCAGCAAAATTAAGCCTTGTCATCGGAGTAGAAGAGTTTCAAAATTAGCAGGGATTGAAGATACAAACTGATACAGGCATACAAGAGAGGGAGTGCGTCAGCGTAGGGAGGTAGTTTAGGGTGTAGTGGGGATGGGAGGTTAGAAGACATTCAGGACCTGGGCTAGTGGTCAGGGGATTAGGAATTGGGGGCAGAAGAGTTGGAAGCTAGTGGAGGGATAGAGCAATTGAGGAGAAAGGGGAGGTGAAAAAACAGAAAGAGAAAAAAGTTGTAGGGGATTATGGGAGGTGGATAGAGACACAGAAACAGAGAAAATGGAGATGAAGGGAGACAGGGGTGTTGTTATAGACATGCAGTAGGTTCTCTGGATCCAAGCTTGCACTTGGGAACCCCGATAGGTCCAGTACCGCAATCAGGCCTTCTGGGGTCAATCACCTTAATGGGCAGTACTGGACTGTCTCCAAAGGGGCAGACCTTTAAGGGGGTGCCTGGATATTGAACCTGATAATGCTATGGTCAGACCATCCAACCGGTTCCACCACCAAGTTGGCGCTCTCCATACTCAGGAGGAAGACCAGGTCCAATGAGTGACCCAAAGAATGGGTTGCGGAGGAAACCACCTATATGAAGCCCAATGAATACATCAGTTGGAGGAAATCTTGTCCAAAATGTGAGAGTTCATCATCAATCCAGTCATTGAAGTCACCCTGCACCATCAGTCTGGGGGACCCCAAAACCATGTCAACAATGAAGTCAGTGATTTCCTGCAAAAATTGCTTCCCATCCCCAGGTGAATGGCAGATGAGAAGAATTTTGCACCCCATACCTGCACCCAGGATACACTCAAAGAATCTGGCCTCCCCCAATGGTACATGTACCAGGCCCAATTCCTTTTTAAAACAAATGGCCACACCCCTGCCCCTTCAATCTAATCTTAGGCAGTGTATCACTGAGAACCCAGCTGGAACTGCTGCCTCCAATATTGGGCCAGCATTCTCTAGGGGTGTAGCCAGGAATTTGAAATTTGTACTTAGTACTGCTCGTACTGCTACCCCCCCCTCCTGTTACCGGTTCTTCTACCCCGTAGCATCTCATCAGTACTGAACACTCAAAATGTACAGATATCATATTACACCCACTCCATACACAAGCACATAAACAAGCATAGAAACCACTTAATGGCTCAGTTCCTCCCCCACACCAAACATACTCTTCTGTTACTGTTTATTGAGCTTTTTTAATTTTCACACAGACATAGAAACATAGACTTTGTCAGAGACCCTAACTGATCTCTGCTGACCCTTCTTCCTCACTGCCTGTTTACTAATATTCCCTCTGTCTACCCCATGCATGCCTGTAGCCCCACCTGTTTTTTGCCTCCACCGCTGGAAGTCTGTTCCAGGTATCTACCACTCTTTCAGTGAAGCAGTACTTCCTCACATCCCTCTTAAGCTGTTTGTCCACTTCCTTGCATGCCCCCTTGGTCCAGGTCTTCATTTGAAAAATTCTCCCCTCTTGCACCCTGTTCACTCCAGTGAGGTACTTGTAGGTCTCTGCCATGTCCCCTCTCACTCTCCCCCCTTTCAGGGTGTACATATAGTGTGGTTAGTCTTTGTTTTCATCTTAGTGGTAAACCACACTGTATGGTGATCACTGGTATTATAGCAAGGGGACAGTCCATTATGACATCTGCACTGCTCTCTCAGTTTGTAAGCACCAGGTCCAGCACTGCCCCATCCTTAGTGGGTTCGTTGACTAGCTGCCTGAGAAAAGCCCCTTGTAGGGAGTCAAGGATGGCCCTGCTCCTTGCCAAAGCTGCAGTTGGAAGGCTCTACTTCACATCTGACAGACTGAAGTCACCAACTAGCAGCACCTCCCCCATCTTGATGATGGCACCCCCAGTGCCTTATCAAGCTCTTCTCCCTGTGCCGACAGCATAACATAAAATGAACGTAACCAGCCTTTTAAAAAGTATATGCACAAGTCAATGACTGTAACTAATATCCCAAGGGTCTGTGGGCTGCCTAAGCAATTTTTTATGCATTTTGGGGGTTAGTGTAGGGAGTATTGAGTGCTCCGTGACATAGCCTTTCTTGTGAATATTTTCCCCAAGTTGTGCTGCTATTCTATACATCCGTCTGATTAACACCATCTGCCCTCTCCTGTGTAATGCCCACAAAGTAGAGAATCTTTGAAGACTACATCAGCCAGCCAGGCAGTCTGTCAGTTCTCCTGAAAGTCACCTCAACAGCTTGCCTACCAGCCAATAAATCAATCATCCTGCCATTTAGCCTGCAAGCCATCTAGCCTGCCACACAGTCAGCCAAACATCCCATCTGCCAGCTATCCTGCCAGTCATCCCAAGAAAATGAAAAACTGGCCACTGCAAGAACCCTACTCGGTATAGATATAATTTATTCAACTTTCATAACTAAGATCCCCTTCTTGCCCAATGTTTCACTAACATGGCTTCATCATGGAGGTAGATCTAGTTGTATTTGAAATTTTCATTTGTTTCCTTGGTGCAGTAATATGGCTTCTGGTTCTCGCTTCTGCAAGCTGCAATACCCGACTGCCTTGAACAACACTGGAATGGTCTGTAGCTAGCAGCCGAGAGAGAGATCTCCTCTGAATTGTGTTTAAAGAAGCAAGAACCAGAAGTCATATGACTGCACCAAGGAAACAAATGAAAATTTCAAATAGAACAATATCTATCTCCCTTACGAAGCCATGTTGGCAAAATGTTGGGCAAGAAGGGGATGTCTGTTATTAAAGTTGAATAAATTATACCTATACAGAATATGGTTCTTGAAGTCGCCAGATTTTCATTTTCTTGGACTTTGACTTTTCACCTACTGGCCCCCACCTAACATTTTTTTGCTAGAATGACTACAGGAGGGGACCTATTTTTCAAACTGCACTGTGAGCCAGACCACCACCCAGCCTGCACGCCATCCTGCCAGCCATCCTACTAATCAGTGGGACAGATAACCTGCAAGCCAGCCCACCAGACATCCTGCTAGCCAGCCTGTCAGCCAGCTCACTAGCCAGCAAGCCATGCTTCAAGCCAAGCCTCCAGCCAGTCAGCCCATCAAGGCAGCAAGACCAGATATCCAGCAAAGGCTAACATTGTCTACTGTGATGGTAAGTTACATTCACTGTTCTTTACACTACTTATCCTCAATGCTAGTGGTGAGACTATCATTACACAGGAAGGGCTTCTACCTTGCTTACAAGACATTAAAATGGATTTATTTCTTTCCTTTTTCCCTCCGTCACACTCAAGACAGCGCACCAGAAGTCACAGACTAAACCTGCATCTTCCTCCACCATCCCTGTCTGGCACCATTGAGCCAGCACAAGGCATGACCATCACTAATTTGATGGTAAGCATTTGACATTACTTTTTGTAAGTTTTAATGTTAATTTTTTCCTTTGACTAGTAAACAGTGACACAGTGGCCATGCCAAGTTAAGCTAAATAGCTTCTAATTTTTTCTTCACAGGTGACATGTATAGAATGAGCACCCTCCCTGCCCAACCAGACAAGTGGAATACATACAACCCAGCTTGAGTGATACAGCCCAGCTCAAGTCTCCATCCCAGCCAGGCCCAGAACAAACAGTGAACAACTACTAGTCCCTGTCCCACTCCAAGTTCCAGTCCATTCCCAGATAATCAGATCCCATTCCCAAGCAGGATGAGGTAGTGGGCTAAGACAAGTTTAAATATGTTATAGCTGCTGCTGGCAGCAAAGGGAGACAAGAGCTCTAGATGTCACTTCACTAGACTCTCCAACTGTGCCAGGCAACAAATAGAAGGCATCAATACCAGTGCACCTCCACCTTCCACAACAGAGCAGCAGGATAGACAGGGGGACTCCAAGACTTGTTGGCTGCAGTCATGGAGCTGCAAACACCAACTGAACCGCCAGTGACATAAGAAAGATTGGCCTTCCTAACAGCTCTGTTCCTATAGCCACAGCTGGGAGGAAGAATGAGAAGGGCCATCTAATGGACTAGGCAACGTTCTGGCAAAAAAAGAATATGCTGCATCCAGTTTCACCACCACCACAGCCTTCCCAGTCTGCAAGAGATCCCAACAATCCACCCCAGCTTCAAGGTTGCTCTTATTTTATACTGTTGACTGGGAAAAGGTGGACCACACTCCTAAGTCTTTCTACAGTTGGTGCAGCTTGATTGTAAGGGAGAAAGTCTTCAAAACAGCATGACAACATAGTTCATTATACTGCTGCTGGTTGAAAGGGTGGTATGAGCCTCTTCAGGTACAGCAGAATTGTGAACATTCTGGAGCGGAGACCATGAGGGAAGGGACCAGTGGGGAGGCAAGGGGGGAGCAGAAGCGTACCAACAAAATAAATCAATACCACAAAAAAGTAATTTAAAAAAAGGAAAGTTTGTAATTATCTCGATACAGTAAACCCACCAAAATACAAATAAAAGAGAGGGACTTACCTGACGGCAGGGTACCACAGGGTAGTCCTGGGGAGATGTCGTCCACTGTACCTGTAAAAGAAGAGACAAGGGGGTCACAAAGGATTTTCATTTCTTAGGGGGAGTTCATAGGGTGGAAAGGACAGGAGAGAAATAAAATTATACTTATCTGAAGGGGTGGGAATCTATGTCCTGTCAGACCTGTAGAGATAGAAGAAAAAATAGTTTAGTTAAGAAGGAAAAAGATGTAAGATGAGCCAAAAACAGAGTAAAGGGAGTGTGGTTTGGGGAGGGGGGCTCAGCTAAAAAAACCTTTGCCCATAATGGTGGCTGAGTGGCCAGTAATTTATTTAGTAGTCCAGGTGGCTACTAATGGTTACTGGGGGGGGGCTAGTAGCTCTTTTTTTATCTAAATAAGAAGTGGCATTGGTGGTTGTGTGGGCTAGGAAATGCCCTGGTGGTGGAGTCACTGTGTAAAATTATGCCCTGGTGGTCTAGTGGGCTAGCACTCTACGAGATGGGGCTAGCATTCTTTTAAATACAGTAATACCCTCCCTGGAGGTCTAGTGGAGGCTCCCAGAGCCCTTGAATATTGTGTGGGCATTGTTGGACGGCTTATTGGTGGCAGCAGCAGGAGGATACTTTAAGGCTGCAGAGCAACACTCTGCATGGTAAAGTGCAATGGCGCTATATGTCTGACAATACTTCTTTCTTGTGCTCACTGACATGTTACAGACACACTGTTGAGAGGGTTTGCAACATGCAGAATCACCCCCACCCACATCAGCCGATCACCTACTGTCACAGATACTCTGTTTAGAGGATTTCCAACATTTCTGCTGCAAAATACTGGCCGCTACCACCTCTGAGGATGGTCACCCCCCTCCAAAACAAAAATCAGCACATACCTGTTGTATTCGGCATTTCATGATCTGAAGGGATTGAGTGGGAGAAGCAAGTGACTGCCTACAACATAGGCAGGGTGATGGGAAGTGAGTTACCTTACCAGTGAGATGTGAGGTGTTCAGAGGTAAGGGGGTTTCTCCTGCTCTTGCTTCTCTCACCAGTCTCCCACCCGCTGCCATAACAGCTCTGCCGGGGGGCGGGATGCTCGCACTGTCTCTTGTTGGTCACCCTTGTTACACTGCATCCCAGCACCAGACCACACACACACACACACACACACAATGATCAGGGGGAAGGGTAGCACATGTTCCGATCACAGAGACTCAGAAGGAATTCGCTTGTGCATGACCAGCTCGCACTTGGAGAGAGAGACACAGACACACAGTGGGTAGCATATGGTGCAGCAAAGAATGCCAGGGTGTCACTTAGGATGTATGCTGTGTCCTTGTCCTTTTGAGCAATACTAGCCGGGTGTGAGCTGCTCCGAGGACAGTGGTGCGATGCCAGCAGCCACGATGTCTACCTCACTGAAGGACATGCAACTGCCTGTTACGGCTGTCTGGGTCCCTGTGGTCAGTGTCCCATGGCAGAGAGGAAACTAGCTGCAAGCACACTCTTGACACTACTGGGCTGAGATAGCTGTTGAGAGAGAGCGAGAGAGAGAGAGAGAGAGAGATAGCTTTCAGCCACTCATTATTCTGTCTCACCCTGTGTGTCACCACGGCAGGGGACTCTGCGGGGGGGAGGGGAAGGACACTTACTGAACTCCTCCACTGCATCCCTCACCCCATGCAGTCACTCAGCAGATCCTATTAAGCCACATGCACACATGAAGGTTTTCCAGAGTTGGAAGTTGGTTTGCCTCACAGTTTCACAATATGTGCACCTTTGGGGACACTGTGAACCCCAAAATGGCATATTTTATTACAATAGATTATTTTAGTTCAATGAGGTTTACTTCCACCACATCATAAAGCTGCCACTGAATGGCTTCACTCTGCTGTGTGGCCATTTGCACCCCCCTTCCCCATTCATATTTTGTGTTGCAATTACCTTTTTAGCCCGGATCTGATTCTGAACTCCATACCTCAGCAAGGAGGGTCTGACTTCTGAACAAGACTGGCCCATACAACTGCAGCCCAGGATTTTTCAGTAGCTCAGCCTGGAACCCTCTCTCCAGAAATCCTGGGCTGCAGTATAACTGATGTAACTGGTCTTCACTCCCCTGCCACCTACTCCAAGGGGGGTTTCCCAACTAAACCATTTATTCAAATGTTCCAGTAACAGTGCATGCTGAAAAGATTCGAAACCCAGCATTTTTAAGCAGGGTTCTTACTATTAGGCACCAAAAGTTTTCCCTTTCCCCTTTTTAATTTGTCTCTTCCTTCCATAAAACGTTTGATACTGAATTGTCCAGAGCTGAGATATTTGTTTATGAATTATTATAGATTATAAGAGATTGCATAAAACTGATACAGTGCTGATACAGCGATCAGCCATGCTCAAATTCCAAGACAGGCTTTCACTTCATGGACTTACACCATCACTGCCTTCAGTGCTACTTACTATTCAGCAAAGCCATTCCAAACAACATAAGACTCACTCTGCAGCTAGGCTCTTTTAGAGCACTGTAAACTTTGAAAAGCCCACTGTTCCCCGTTGGTTGCCACCTACTGTTTTTTGACTGGAGCACCTGATTTTTCAACCCTCAATTTGATGATCCGTTCCGCTTGCACCATGATCCAGATTTCAATACTGAGATGACTACAGCCACACTGATTTGGTTGAAAATGCAGTGCCGCTGCCATTGTTTGCCAAGCCAGCTCCTCTCGCATCATAACTTCCCATGCTGGCTTGGCGTATGACGTGTCTGACTTCCGGTGGCATTTTCCTTTGTTCTACTGCTTTACCCCGCTCCCCCCCCCCCCCGTACTCAGAGTGACACTGGTGCTAATAATTTGAAAATCCCTACTAATCCTATGGTACTGAGTTTGGCAGAGGTCTTTTCAGATTTACCACTGTTCAGGCTGCTGGTGGAGGTCGGAGGATGGAGGATCAAATTACATATCCCTCCACCCCCGGAAATAGAACATTATGCTGGCTCAGCATGTGGAATTTGTGTGTGTGTGTGTGTGTGTGTGTGTGTGTGTGACAGTGTAAATTAATCAACAGAATGTAACTTAAAGGGCAGCAGCAAACTCACAAATGCTACCCCAGGCAAAAATGAAATGTACACAGTAGCATACACTGCATATACCTGCTTACATCCGTGGCATTCTCGTCCAGCCAGGTCTGGGTGATGCAAACCAGGTCAGCTGATCCCACAAGATCGGAAATCACTGCCATTTTGTTCCTAATGGACCTGGCATTGCACAACACTGCCTGGGTTTGATGGGACTCCAAGGCAGATTGTGTCACCTGCCCGCTCATGGTGGAGGCCTTGGGTATGGAGACCAAACAAGGAGGCCCCGTCTCTAGTCTCCATTTTGCTCCAAGGCATCTTCTTGCCTCCACTGTCCCTATTCGACCATCCCGGTCCACTCCCTCCTGAGGTTCAGGCCTACCCCCTTAATACCTCCTTCTCACTATACTCAATGCCCAACAGTGGCCATACACATTGGCGGGTAAATGGGGACAATTAATGGGGCAGAGACCTCATAGCTTGATGGGGGAGTAGCACCTGGCAGGGAAAAGATAATCATCTCAGTTAAGAATGGAAATAAAACATGTTATAGCTACATTAGTGAGTGAAGAAAGACCAAGGGAGGGACAGCGAGGCTTAATAAAGTGGAGGGGGTGCAAAGGGTGACAGTGAAAAGCAGAGATACTGTACAAATACTTTTGTTCAGTATTCACAAAAAAGAGGAGGGGGATGTACCTTAACCAAACAATAGAAGCACTCTGGATAGAGGGGTCGATACCAGTCCATTCACAGAAGAAAGGGCCCTGAAAGAACTCCTAAAACTCAAGGTAGACAAGGCAATGGGGCCTGATAGGATTCACCTCAGAATTCTAACTGAACTAAGGGGAGAGCTAGTGACAATACCTACTACCCTTTTTAACAAATCATGGGAGGAAGGCATGGTATCTGAGGACTAGAGGAAGGTAGATGTGATTTCCCTTCACAAAAGTGGGAGCAAGGCAGAGGCAAGAAATAACAAACCTGTTAGTTTGACCTCACTGGTAGGGAAAATGATGGAATCCCTTCTGAAAGAAAGAATAGTTGAGTACCTAGAGGCGAGCAGTGCACAGGACCCAAGGCAGCATGGATTCACAGTAGGAAGGTCATGTTAGATGAATCTAATAGATTTCTTTGATTGGGTGACCAAAGTAGAAGACCAGAGAGGAGCTGTGGACATGGCCTACCGAGGCTTTAGCAAGGCATTTGACACAGTCCCATACAAAAGATTAATAAATAAGTTAGCCAGCCTGGGAGTGGGTCCCAGGGTGGTAGTCTGGGTAAAAAACTGGCTGGACAACAGGACACAGAGGGTAATAGTAAATGGAGTCTATGCCTAAGAAAGGGGTATTACTAGCGGGGTGCCACAGGGTTCAGTACTGGGTCTGGTCCTCTTTAATGTCTTTATAAGTGACATTGCAGAGGGACTGGAAGGACAAGTATGCCTCTTTGTAGATGACACAAAGATCTGCAACAGGGTTGATACACAATGGGGGGGATGAGAAGGGACTTGGCAAGGTTGGAGGAATGTTCAAAAGTGTGGCAGCTTAGATTCAATGCAAAGAACTGCAAAATAATACACTTGGGAAACAAAAACCCAGGGTAAGAGCACACAGTGGGGGGGTGAGATACTAACAGCAACAAAAATGGAACAGGACCTGGGGGTAGTCAGACAATGCAAGAAGGCAGTAAGGAGGGCTGGGGGCACACTGGGAAGCATAAGGAGAGGCATCACCAGTAGAAAACAAGAAGTTGTCATCCCTTTGCCCAGATAGTTGGTGAGACCCCATCTGGAGTACTGCATGTAGTTCTGGAGACCCCATCAGATGGAGGCAGTCCAGAGGAGGGCAACTAAAATGGTGCAGGGTCTGCACCAGGAACCATACAAAGAGAGACTAAAGAAGCTTAATATGTATACCCTTGAGGAAAGGAGGTAGAAGGGGGACATGATAGAAACTTTCAAGTACCTCAAAGGAATCAACAAAGTCCAAGAGGGTAGCATCTTTTAGAAAAAGAAATGTGTAAGAACAAGGGGGCCCAACTTGAAGATAGAGGGGGGACAGCACAGAGCAATGTGAAAGTATTTTTTCACAGAGAGGGTGGTGGACGCATGGAACTGCCTCCCTGAGGAGGTCGTGGGGTCAAAAACAGGGGGGGGAATTCAAGAATGGATGGGACAGACATAAGGCAAGTATAGTGGCAGGGTAGGAGGAAGTAGGCTGTTGGTTAACTAGGATCTGCAGCTTATTCAATAGGTAACATAGAAACATAGAAACATTGACTTTGATGGCAGATAAGGACCGCTTGGCCCACCTAGTCTGCCCATGTCCCTACCTAGAGGATAAGCTGCAGATCCTATTTAACCAACAGCCTATTTCTTCCTACCCCCCACAAAAATTGCCTTATGTCTGTCTTATGCATTCTTGAATTCTCCCACAGTTTTAGACCCCACAACCTCCTCAGGAAGGCTGTTCCATGTGTCCCCCACCCTCTCTGTGAAAAAATACTTCCTCACATTGCCCCTGAGCTGTCCCACCTCTATCTTTAAATAGTGTCCCCTTGTTCTTGCACATCTCTTTTTCTGAAAGCTGCTACCCTCTTGGACTTTGTTGATTCCACTGAGGTACTTAAACATTTCTATCATGTCTCCCCTCTCCCTCCTTTCCTCAAGGGTATACCCACTAAGCTCCTTTAGTCTCTCCTCATATGACTTCTCTTGCAGACCCTGCACCATTTTAGTTGCCCTCCTCTGAACTGCCTCCATCCTGTCTATGTCCTTGCGGAGATGGGTTCTCCAGAACTGGACACAGTTCTCCAGATGGGGTCTCACCAACTGTCTGTACAGGGGGATAACAACTTCCTGTTTTCTGCTGGTGTTGCCTCTCCATATACATCCCGGTATCCCCCCCCCAGCCCTCCCTACCACCTTCTCACAGGCACACAGGGAAATGAGCAGACTGGGTGGGCCAAGCGGTCCTTATCTGCCATCAAAGTCTTTGTTTCTATGTTTCTATAAGCAACTCTATTTAAGAAATGTATTGTAATTTGAAGCAATATTTCATTTTCCCATTGATATTACAATTAAAAGGGGCGCATGTTTTTTATAATTAGTATTGTTAGGTATTAGAAAATGGGTAAAGATAATTCTGAATCCTGATTGGCTGAGACACTCGTCTAGGTGGGCATCTATCAGTCAACAATGCCCACTTTGAATGACAGCCAGCCCATATTGCTCAATAACATACCACAAATCAATGTGTCACCTGCATGGCTTTGTCCACATCGTGAACGTTCGTGCAGGAAAACTGTAACATGGAAGCCGGAGATTTAAACGTGGCCGCTGAGTACAGTTTAAAAACTGGCACATTTCTCCATAAATTTCAGCATAGTAACCTTACCAGGACTTGGGCAAACGTTGTCGGAGTTAGAAGACAACATTTTTTTACCAGCCTCCTGAAAAAATAGTTAAACCAATTGCTGCTGAACCACCACAACCAACAGTACAGGCTGGCACTCGCAAGAAAGCAATATGGCAGTTCAAACAGCCCACGAGCCCAACAATACCGACCAGGTCAGTGAAAGAACAAAATGTAATTTCTCCACATGTAAACAGTAAATGTCCTCCTAAGTTGCTTGAGAACCGTGTGTGGGAAGGTGGGGGGCGCCGAGTCCCCTGAAAGCTACACCTCGCACATTTTATGCCCCTCCTAATGTTCAATAATTTAAAAAAATACCGTGTCATCCTCCAGCATAGCTCATTTTCATCAGTCCTCTCATTTACTTACCAGTATTTGTTCCTCCTAACCCGATGCTTCACTCGGTGTTCCCGCTTCTTGTCAATCTTTATCTCACCTGGCTATCTTCACAATCCTCTGGAAATACACCGCCCTTCTCCAAAATCCCCCCATAACACAAAGCACAAGCATATGTGTTCTCACAGTTCTCAACTCTGTTGTTTTGCAGAAAAACACCAATTACTTGCCCATTCCTTCTATTTCCTTACTAATTTAGTTCTCTCCAAATGTGCCCTACTATTTCCATAATACTTCTGATTCTGTTGCTTCAGAGCGTCACAAATATTTTACCAGGGACTATTTTTTTCTCCCACAGTTGTACTGTTTAAAAAAATAATTCCTCATAATTTAAATCATAAAATGTTGTATCTGTCTTATTCTTTACAATCAAAACCAATTTTCTAAGTGCAATAATACCCTCCAGGGTGGGCAGTATGGGCTATACCCACCCTTCCAGGGGCTATAAGGCCCTCCGCCTGTGGCGTCGGTCTTCATTATGTCCCTGGGCAGTGGGTATAGCCCAATACTTCCCACCCTGTTGGGTATTATTGCTTGCATATGCTCCACAAGGTCTTTAGAGCTCCAAAGCTTCTGGAATTTGATGGACCCTGGTGAGATATTGCCTACAAATGACAACTCTAAGCTCTGAGTCAGAGTTGAGTATAGTTTCAGATTTTATTTTTATGCTGTAGAATGTATCTAATGTTCTTATAGACACTGCTTTTGTGAATTATTTTTTTACATAAAGGTGTGAGATGCTCTGTTACAAATAGTCTTGTAACCATGTAACCAGTCGTAGCGACACCCATGGAGAGATGGCAAAGCTGATCTCTTTGTGTGAGTTACCTTTACACAGTTACGTTTTTTTATTAGTTATTGACTGTCTCTTAATCCTGGAAATGGATCTGAATTCACTGAATTTAGAGTGCTTACTTTTCTTCGGTTACTGCCTGTATTAGTTAAGTCATATGGAGACATTTTAAATGGTGGTTTGGCACTACTGTTTCATTGCTAGTTTGTTAACTGCAACACCAGGATTTATTACTCCTGGATTTGGTAAAATTAGATTAAAATAACATTACATTTTATTTTACTTTAGAGATTAGTCCACTTTGGTTTAAGTTTTTTGGCTACTTCGTCATTTGTAAATATAGCAGTTATTAGCAATGGTTACCTATTCTTAGTAATTCTTAATCTTGATATTTCTATATGAAGGAGATATTAAATCTGCCCAAGGTAGTTTGGCTCTACAACCGGAAGTTAACAGTTTCAGTGTCGACGCTGTTTCAGTGACACCGTTATGCTGACCACATTTGCGATTGGCACAATGGCAGTCACTGTCTACCGTGTGTTCTTTGGGTGGCTTCACTCCAGAACTCCCCATGCGAGGGGCTGTGCCCCCCATGCTCCCACTTAAAAAAATCAACTCCAAGTCAGAGTTTATTCAGGTAGGAGGTGCAAGACCCCCCAAAAGCAGTGCTGGGGTCCAATGCTGACACTACAGCGACGTGGCACTGTTGTCACCGTAGTGTCGGTCGCTGTACAAATGTTGCAGTAGTAGATGTATACCAGTAGTTTTAGGCTAGGATTTATCTGAAGGTTAAATGGTCTTAATTTTGAGTCCATTTTAACTCTTACAAATTTACTCATGGTTTCTAGTAAATTCCTTATGTACCTCATCCATGGGATTATTTGACAAAACACCATATATATCTATGGCTCTAGTATTTACAGAGAAGAAGTTAATGAAGAACTCAGGGATATTTGACTAGTCTATTTTGATTCACCCTTTAACTGAGATGAGTTTCAGAATCTGTCTCAGTCCATGTAAATAATAAATACTGATTTTGTAGAGAGAGAGAGAAAGCTTGTGTTCCTCAAAATTAATATTTTGTAAGGTGATATTGTGTACACAGTTTGTCTTTAGGTTCTTTGTTTTTAAAACAATTATTATTTAGATATTTTAAGGTGTTATAGAGAGCTGCAAGCTGTAGAGCTTCACTTCACTATATACTTTAGCTTAGGAGGTTACGTATTTGGTACCTGGGGATAGTTTACTTAGTTTAGGTTTAGTTTGAAGTTAATGTTGATGAAGTTTTATAGTGGGAGTGGTATGGATAATATCTCTGAGATCTCATCGTTGAGTAAACCATAAAAGTATTCTTATTATACCCCTTAGCAAACCTGAGTATCTTTTCACATATTAATTTTGTTACATGGAATGTAAAAGGAGCTAGAGACAAAATTAAGAGATGGCAATTATTAAAACATATAAAGCTTTTGCTTGGTCAAATAATCTATTTACAGGAAACTAATTTTTTACAAGATAAAGTTACTTTAGTAGCAAAAACAGGTTTTGCCCACGCTTTTGAATCTGGAGATTTTACTAATAATAAAGGAGTAGAAATATAAATAGAGAACAATGTACCAGTCTTTTTCATTTTCATTTTTATTTTTTATACTTGTAAATCCAAATGAGCAAACTGCCTGTTTTCATTGGAGACAAGTTTAAAACTAAAAAAACACACAAAATATTAACAAGCAAATATAATACAAACAAAACATTCAATCAATAAATATAATACATAAAAATACATCATGTTTCCAAAGATAGCCACTGTTTTAACCGTGTCTTAAAACCCTGACAGGAGTTATTATTAACAACTTCTGAAGATTTCATGTGAACCTGAAAAGAACTATTCTGAACAATTTCTAATGGAATTCTATTAAAAAAACTAGGTGCTCTAAATAATAAGGATCTTTGCCCAAAAGTAGTCTTAAAAAATGGTATTTTAAATTGATAATTGTGCTGGGACCTACTAAACAACGCATTAACTAATCTAGGAAACATTAAAGAAATAGAATAAGGAAAAAAATGACATTTAACTTTAAATAAGAAAATGTCCATCTTATAAAGTACTCGATTTTCAAAAGATAAGGAAGATGATTGATTGTACAGATCAGAGCAATGGGTTTGAAAGGGTAAATTTAGCCAAAATCTCACAGCTGAATGGTAAATTACTTTAAGAGGACTCAAAACATTAGTACATGAGGATGTATAAATCAGTATGCCATAATTGAGTATGGAGAACAGAAAGCTATGAATTAAGAGCTTTCTGGATTCTAAAGTCAAAAAGATTTAACTCGATAAAGCATACCCAACCTCTGATGAAGGATTTTCCCAAGATTCTGAATGTGAGGTTTGAAAGAAAAATGTGTGTCTAACGTAATACTTAAGTATTTAAAAACAGATACATTTTCAATTATGTTTCCTGTCCTATCAGAAATTGGAAGCAAATCAATTGATACATTTTTCTTCTCAGAAAACACCATTACTTTGGTTTTCTGGGAATTCAAAACCAGGTGACTTAAGGATAACCATTCCTGCAGGAAATTAAAATCAGTTTGAAGACAGGAAAGGGCGACATTGGGTCTGGGATCTGAACAAAAAAGAACAGCGTCATCTGCGTAAAGAATCATTTTAGTTTTTGTACATATATCAGATACTGAATTCATATATAAGGAAAAAATAAATGGTCCCAGAATTGAACCCTGGGGCACATCACAAACTAAGGGAAGAGAATGGGATAAAGATGAACCAATAATAGTTCTAAATGATCTTTCAGACAAAAAGTTTTGATACCACATATTTACTTCATCAGAAAAATGAAAGACCTTGAAGAACACCGGGAAGAAGATCAAATTCAACCAAATCAAAAGCCTTGGTGAGGTCCACGAACAGTGCCGCACATGAAAGTCCACTATCAAGTGCTCCATGGACACTGCCCGTGAACTCCACCAAGGCTGTTTCAGTGTTATATCCTGGCTTAAAGCCATGTTGGTTCTCTGATAACAAAGAATACCTCCCAAGAAAATCCGAGGTTTGGTCCATGACAATCCTTTCCAGAATTTTTGAAATAGGTGATAAAAGGGAAATAGGACGATAATTAGTAACTAAAGAAGGATATCCATTCTTTAGGATGGGTTTTATAACTGCTCGTTTCCAGCTACTCGGGAAAACATTATGATATAAGGAAAAGTTAAAGATATGAAATACTAGCAAATGTGTGATTCAAGACCCAAATGGTAGGTTTATCCTAGCTGGATGTGTATTAAATAATTATAAACTTTTGCTAAGGAGCATCTACGGTCCAAATTTCACCTCTTACTCTTTTCTAGCGGAACTAACAAGAGTCTTGATTCCCTATTTGGATTATGACATTATTTGGGTAGGGGGGTACTGGAACATCTTACCAGATAAGGACCTAAATAGAACATCTCATTCCCAAAATAAGAATAACACTGATATTAAAGCATTATGGGAATTCTTAGCAGTATTTCATTTATGTGATCCATGGAGAACCCTTAACCCATTATTAAAGCAATACTCCTTTTACTCCTCCTCCTCCAATGAAATCTTTTCAAGGCCAGATTATTTTTTAAAATTTGTAATCAGAAATAGCTTAATTCCTAAAGTAACCAACTTTCTCATAACCTCCAGAGTACTGTCTGACTATTTCACTAGTAAAACTCACATTAAATTTAACGCTCACTAACAAATATAGACCTAAACTATGGAGATTGAACAACCAGTTATTAAAAGACAGGTACATAGCAGATTATGTTAAAAAAGAAATAGGGTATTTTTTGGGCAGCCAATTCAGATTTGATTAGCAAATTAGATTTTATCATTTAAATGCTTCATAACAGGCCGCTTTATAAGACTGGAAAAAACAAACAATGAGCCATGATACAGTCAAACAGCCTGGTGCACACAAATGAGCAGCCAGCTCATAGGAGAAGTAGAACTAAACAAAGATTTGTGGCACTCTCACCAGACCAAATGCACCAAATGCACAGAACTGAGCAAATAATCCAAAGGAATTCTTTAATTTTGGCTCCAAGGCACACTCAGTTGCACACCGACTGACCACCCAGCGCTTCAACTCCTTGTGAGTCTTCCTCAGGGGTGTGGTCAGAGGATGGGAAAACATACTTAAATTCATGTCATAACTCATTTACATGGTGACATCACTCTGTCAGTGTTTAAAGGTAAATACACATATTGACATTGTACAAATCAAAATTTTTTTATGAAAATCCATTTAATCATACAATCTAATATTAAAATTAAAAAGAAGCTAAATATACTTTAAATCAGTCTGAATGTATTTTACAAATGGCAGGTGCAGCTTGAGGTGCTTACTGTATAAATCTATTCAAATTAATATAAACAGGCTGTAAAGCTATTAATTGAGAACTTTTCATATTATTTCACATTATTTCTAAAATAATTAAAGTCTCTTAAGCTTCTGATAGAAAAGGATTCAGTCTCTGGAAGGGGAAATGTTCCTTACTCAAAATCCAAGTTTGGATCCAAACCATATTTCAATTCCAGCCTAACAGCTTGGATCCAGAGAACAGAGTGTTCCAGACAGAGTCTCCTACAGAATAAAGGAAAGAAAGTATAAAATGTAAAATATACGGACAACGTTTGATAAAGTTAGGTTTTAACAGTTAGGTTAGACCAAAATATATATGCTAGACCAAAGTATATTAACAAGAATCTTTACTTTGAAAGCAGTTATTAAATTCATAACTGCTAAAAATTATAATTTCATCCTTTATTTTTGTTTTTTAAGTAAGGGTTTAAGATCTCACCTCTCATTCAAATCTCATGGTTTAACACTCTTCAGCCTATAGATTCATTTGCTTTCTTTTTCCAATAATAAGTTGGGTCTGTCACCACCAAATTCAAGTGGTGGTACCCATTCAATTCCCATAATTTCAAGCAATCTGTTTTGGAATCATGTATCTCACTAAAATTAATCCCTACAGTTGTATCCTGTCTATTGTTAAAGATGGAGTGCACATGCTCTTGTATCCTTTGTTTCAAAGGTCTTATGGTTTTTCCAACATATAATAAACTACAACTGCACCATAGTGTATAAACCATATAACTGGTACTGCATGTAATGAGTTCCCTGATCTCAGTCTGAAAATGCTGATGTCTTGGATGTTAAAATTCTTTACCTGTTGTGCAGTATTTGCAAATGTTGCATCTAGCACATTTAAAACACCCATTGGTTCTTTTGGGTAGCCAAGTGTTTCTAGAGACCTTTGGGGTTCTAAACCTACTATGTACTAGAATGTCTTTGAAATTCTTTGCGCTACTGAAAGACACCCTAGGCTGACATCCAACTGCATTTGCCACTGATTGGTTGCTCAGAAGAATAGGCCAATTACTATAGACTATATTGACAATTTTACCTGCCTTATGATTAAACTGAGTGATGGCTGTATGCTGGATGCCTGCCTCAGTGTATCCAGCAATGTTTTTCTGTCCAAACCTTTTGACTTTTCTTTTTGTTCTTATAAAAGACTAGGAGCATAACCTCTTTCAGAAAAATGTTTAATCAGTTCATCTGTCTGTTTGTTGAACAGAGCATCTGTACTGCAGTTCCTACATATTCTAACCATCTGACTATAGGGAATGGAATCTTTCAGGTGTTTGAGTGTGCACTTGTTGCATACAGAACTGAATTTGTAGCAGTCAGTTTGAGGTAACACTGTGTGTCTATTATGTCCTGATTTGCATTCACAGTGAGGTTCAAATCTAGAAAATTCAGACTTAGTTTATTCATTTCTTATGTGAATTTTAGGTTCAAAGTATTCTCATTTAACCAACCTACAAAATCCTGCACCATTGATATGTCTCCCTCCCATTAACAGATCCCATCATGAATAAAATGATACCGATGTTTGATGTGAGCTCTATATGGGTTGTTAATATCATTAAAGACAATTATGTTTTCCCAAAAGCCTAAAAATAGATTTGCATAACTGGGGGTCATCACCGCCCCCATTGCTGTACCACACTGCTGTAAATAAAATTGTTCATCAAAGCTGAAGTAGTTATGTTCAAGAATGAACTTGAAGGCATGTAAAATAAATTCTTTAGGAATATGTTCAGTATCTGGTATTTTTTCCAGAAAGAATTTTAAAGCAGAGATCCCTTGGTTATGTTCTATAGATGTGTAAAGGGATTCCACATATCAGCAAAATTCACTTTCCCATTTGATGTTCTGAATTTTTTGCAATAAATGTTTAGTGTCTCTAATGTATGAACTCAGATTCAACACACTATGTTGAAGAAAAAAATCAACAGATTTTCCCAAAATTTGTGTTATGCTGCCCACACCAGAGACAATTGATCTACCTGGTGGGTTAGTTTTAGTTTTTATGTATTTTAGGCAATGTGTAAAACCCTGTATACTAGGGTATTCTTTCCAGATATATTGAAATTACAACTCAGAAATCTTGCCTGCTTGTACTGCCTGCATAAGTAAGCTGTACAATTCCTTCTTATATACTGCTGTGGGATCAAAATTTTATTTCTGATGTTTTTTTTTCTTCATTCAACAGTGCTAATGTCATGGTTTTATAATGGTATTTGTCTAAAATGACAATATTACTCTCTTTGTCAGCAGGTTTAATAATAATGGAAGTTTCTTTGGTTAAATCATTGATTGCTTCATTCTCTGCTTTAGTTAGATTAAATCGGGGTTTGGAATTGTCATTTAAGACGGTTTCCACCTGCTAGCAGACCACTTTCTCATAAGTGTTAATAACATTATTAAACACATTAGGACAAAAGGTAGGGCTAGATTTAAACTTACTTCATCTTAATCTCAACAAATAACCCCCTGCAGTAAAGATTCCAGTTCCTTTGTCAGTGGTGGGATGTGAAAAAATCAACACCTACTGCATTCTCTTGTAGCAGTGTTTCTAAAGTGTCCATATCCATTGACAGGGTATCCATTACTAAAGTATCCCTTTCATTTTTAGTTCATTCTCCTCAGTAAGATGTGAAGCTGTAAATAATTGTGGTTCTTGTGTTTTACTTGGTAGGGCCATAATTGCTTGCAGCAGAAAGTTAATGTCCTCATCCTGTGTAGTATTGGCTGCCAAACCTCCCATATTGAAATCTTCAGAATGTTGTATTTCAGAGTGAAAAAATAACTTTAATCTTAATTTTCTGGAGAATTTGAATAGGTCCATAAAAATGTGAAAATCGTTAATGGGGGGGGGGGGATAAAGCTCAATCCTCTGCTTAATACTTCAATCTGTGTCTTAGTGAGCAATATTTTTGATAGATTTATTATTTGTAGTTCTTTTGTTCTTGCCTCTTAAATTCTGCCTGTTCCCCCCCCATGTTTCCCCCTCCTTGTCTTCCTCCTTCTGCCCTGTTTTTTTGAGTGCTAATCGTGCTTTGTGCCACTCTTTCTGTCACAGTGCTTTGGTAAGCTCTTTCTTCCTGTTCCTGGGAGTTATTCATCTTACTGTTGCTATGTTTTTTATTTGCAAAACGGACCATACAGCAACCTCTACTTTGGGATCTGTTGCTCTTCGATTTTGGCCAGCTCACAATATTCCCATTTTCATAATCTGTAAGATCCCTTTGTAATTTTGTAGCTTTTCATTCTATTACATTTGCTTCGTATTTGGTCAGTTTTTCCTGTAGCACTATGTTTAATTCATTATACTGTATTTCAGCTTTGAGCTTCAAGACTTTATCTTTTGCTGCTGTTAATTCTTTCAATATATTTTCATACTTGACAGTATCACTTTTAATTAGCAATTTGACAAAGATTTTAGAACATTTAGAAATTGCCTGAATCCACTCATCTCTATAAGTAAAATCCTCTATACCACTAGAGGGTACTATGGTAATCCGCAGACCTCTAGGAGCCTGTTCTCTATTTAAATACTCCTCTAGTGTTGAGATGTTGAAAGAAATGTCTGTTTCTTTAAATAAAATTCTCTCAAGCTCCAGGAAGGCAAGTTTAATTGAATTAGATGCTTCACAACATTCCTCTTAACCTTGCAAACATTGTCTAACTTTCCTCCTCCTGTTTGCCAATGTGTCTATGTTTTCCCCATCATACTGATTTGGGGCTTCGGAGTGTGTATCCTCTGATGAATTATTCATTCAATATGTCAGCTTTGAGACAGGAATCCAGTTACTAAATCACTGCCTGGAAATAAATCCTTGTTATCCTGGGTAGTTTCAAACCAGCACCCGAAATCAAAAGAAGCACCCGAAACAAATAGACGTGCAGTTGTGTGTCTGTCCTGGTCTTGGCTGGAAATGTGAACAAAACGTGATGTTCAGTTGCAAAATGGCAATTCAAACTAGAAAAACAATGAGCTGCTATACAGTCAAACAGCCTAGTGCACACAAATGGGCAGACAGTAAATAGAAGAAGTAGAACCAAACAAAGATTTGTGGCACTCTCACCAGACCAAATGCACAGAATTGAGCAAATAATCCAAAGGAATTCTTTAATTATGGCTCCAAGACATACTCAGTTGCACACCGACTGACCACCCAGTGCTTCGATTCCTCACGAGTCTTCCTCAGGGGTGTGGTCAGAGGACAGGAAAACATACTTAAATACATGTCATAGCTCATTTACATGGTGATGTCACTCTGTTAGTGTTTAAAGGTAAATATGCTTATTGACATTGTACAAATCAAAAGTTTTTTTATGAAAATCCATTTTTAATCACAAAATCTAATATTAAAATTAAAAAGAAGCTAAAGGTACTTTAAATCAGCTTGGATGTATTTTACAAATGGCACTGTACAAATCTATTCAAATTATTATAACCAGGCTGTAAAGCTATTAATTGAAAACTTTTCATACTATTTCACATTATTTCTAAAACAATTAAAGTCTCTAAATGGTGCAGTTGCAATTTAGTATATGTTGGAAAAACCATAAGACCTTTGAAGCAAAGGATACAAGAGCATGTGTGCTCCATCCTTAACAATAGACAGGATACACCTCATGGGATTCATTTTAGTGAGATACATGATTCCAAAACAGATTGCTTGAAATTTATGGGAATTGAATGGGTACCACCACTTGAATTTGGTGGTGACAGACCCAATTTATTATTGGAAAAAGAAAACAAATGGATCTATAGATTGAAGAGTGTTAAACCTGGAGGTTTGAATGAGAGGTGGGATCTTAAACCCTTACTCTAAAAACAAAAATAAAGGATTAAAGGATAATAATTTTTAGCAGTTATGAATTTAATAACTGCTTTCAAAGTAAAGATTCTTGTTAATATATTTTGGTCTAGCATATATATTTTGGTCTAACCTCACTGTTAAAACCTAACTTTATCAAACGTTGTCCGTATATTTTACATTTTATATTTTCTTTCCTTTATTCTGTAGGTGACTCCGTCTGGGACACTGTCTTCTCTGGATCCAGGCTGTAAGGTTGGAATTGAAATGTGGTTTGGAGCCAAACTTGGAACCACCATCATTTTGAGTAAGGAACATTTCCCCTTCCAGAGACTGAATACCTTTCCATCAGAAGCTTAAGAAACTTTCATTGTTTTAGAAATAATGTGAAATAATATGAAAAGTTCTCAATTAATAGCTTTACAGCCTGTTTATATTAATTTGAATAGATTTGTACAGTAAGCGCTTTAAGCTGCACCTGCCATTTGTAAAATACATCCAGGCTGATTTAAAGTACCTTTAGCTTCTTTTTAATTTGAATATTAGATTTTGTGATTAAATGGATTTTCATAAAAAAACTTTTGATTTGTACAATGTCAATAAGTGTACTTACCTTTAAACACTGACAGAGTGATGTCACCATATAAATGAGCTATGACATATATTTAAGTATGTTTTCCAATCCTCTGACCACACCCCTGAGGATGACTCGTGAGGAGTTGAAGCGCTGGGTGATCAGTCAGTATGCAACTGAGTGTGTCTTGGAGCCAAAATTAAAGAATTCCTTTGGATTATTTGCTCAGTTCTGTGTATTTGGTGCATTTTGTCTGGTGAGAGTGCCACAAATCTTTGTTTAGTTCCACTTTATAAGATTGGCCTCTAAATGTAAAAAAAAAAAAAAAAACAGACAGCAAAATAGAAGAAGACCTTGGAAGCTATAGAATTGCTGGAAGCTAAGGGAACTTCTTCTCTGGTAGATCAATATTTAATAAAGTGACAAAACCTTAGAGATAATTATGCTGAATTAACAAGGGAGGCAGCTGAATATTGTATGTTGAGAACAAAGGCTTCTTATTTAGATTAAGGGGAGAAACCATCTAGACTCTTGGCACAAAGGCTTAAGAATATCGAGTTTAACAGGTATATTACTTCTATAAAATCAGACAGAGATAGTTCATTTAAAATATTTCCAGAAGACATCGTTGCCAAATTTGAATCATATTTTAAATATTTTTACAATCCTAATATTGCATCCTTATCATCAACAAATTACAGGAATTATTTAATCCAGTTTGATGGCCCCAAACTATCTAATCAAGCAGGAACCAATTCAATTAAATCTATCTCCAGTTTTGAAATGCTGAAGGTAATAAACTCTTTGAAGTTGGATAAGTCCCCTGGTCCTGATGGGCTATCTCCAAACTTTTACGAAACATTTAGAGATGAGTTGGTCCCATTTTTATTTGTCTTTTTTAATTATATTCTAGGAAAGGGGATCTCTGACCACACACTTTTAGAGGCAGTAATAATATTAATCCCTAAATCAGGAAACTCTAAAGACAATATGGCAACTTATAGACCAATTTCCTTTATCAATGGTGATATGAAAATGTAAAAAAAAAATGTAGCCAATAGAGTTAAGGCAGTTTAGGATTTTTTGATATTGCTGGAACAAGTTGGTTTCATGTCAGGAAAATCAACTGATCATATCAGAAAACTGTCACATAGTTTCTCTGCATCTAGGGAGATCAGGGACCCTGTGGTGCTGGTCTCCCTGGACATGGAGAAAACTTTCAATAGGGTTAATATTCCCTTTTTGTTTGAAACCCTGTCTAAATTTGGTTTTCCATCCAAATTTATAGATTGGTTAAAAATGTTATATTCTCATCCATCAGCTAGGCTGTATATTAATGATATGCTGTCTTGTAAAATTGAGTTACATTTTGGTACAAGACAGGGCTGTCCGCTTTCCCCGATACTATTCAATTTTTATTTAGAACCGCTACTTTATTGTCTCAAACATAATCCCAATATCAATGGTGTAAAACTGGGATCACATGTCTGAAACTTATCAACTTTCACAGATGATGTTTTGCTTCATGAGACTCACCCTGTTATCTCACTTCATGCTGTTTTATCAACCATTCACAAGTTCAGTTGCTTCTTCAATTTTAAAATTAATACAGCTAAAACAATGGTTCTGCCTCTAAACAATAGAATTACTAAGGCAGAGATAATCAAATATGGCTTCTCCTGGTCTCCAGACCATATAAAACATTTGGGGCTGTTACTGTCACTAGATGGGAGACAAATGCTAGATCTGAATTTCTCTAATCTGTTAACATCTATTTAAGCAGACTTTGAAAGGTGGATGAAACTACCTTTATCTCTGTTAGGTAGAACCAATAAAATCAAAATGAAAGTTTTCCCCAAGCTCTTCCATCCCTTAAACACTCTTAATATGTTTTTACCTCTATCTTGGTTTAAAAAACTTCACTCAATGATGGCTAAATTTATCCGGCTTAATAAACCTCCTAGAATGGGAGCAGTATGAAATATCGACTACGTGAAGGTTGACAATCAATTGACTGACGCTGAAATACCGACGCGCTCACAAGATCGACAACATAAATATCGAATGACCGACAGGGAGTGAGCGATTGGGTTATGAATGGAAAAATCTCCACTGTGTGAACCAGAAACAGACCCAACATATCTAACAAGGAACTTTTATCCATTAAGTTTGCTGTTGTCTCTATTCTGAACTAAGATGTCTATTTGTGAGCTACAGCCCCTCCGTTTCGTATTTATAACACCTTTTCTCCCTAATTTGACCCTTAGAAAACTGCTAAACAGCTTACACAAGGAATACTGTAACTGCAAATCATTTTCTTTATGCAATTTTTCCATACCAAACAGAGATAAAGTTACTGGGGTTTCAATATTGCTTTGATGAGTCCAATGTGTCTTATTAAATTCATGCCTATTTGGAAAGGTCACAAAACTATCTTTGGCCTGAAATCTGCCTCCATTTTGCCAAATATAATTGGCAATATTGGAAGACTCAAAGAGGGCTTCCAATGTATAAGGTCACCCACCCCGAGATCTTCTTACCTCAATTATTTCATTCTCCAGTATTTCCAGGTCCAAGTCCTGCTCCATAATCTCAGTTAGGTGTGTTTTCAATTTTTCACATCTCCAGTTGTGCCAATCACCTAGTGCAGTGAACCTTAATAAAGGGAAAGATTTATCCAAATGGGAAATTTTTTTTGGGACTTGGTTAGCAGTCTTCGCCACCCCACTAATTACAATGTGGTGTCCAGGCTACTGCTATTGATCAACCGCTAAGTCTGTATTCTGTCACTGGATATTATTGCACTTGCTTCTCAGGGAGTGACGTGTGTATTGTTTTTCAAGTCCTACTAATGATATGGTGGCATATTTTAAATTATTCTAATCTCTGTTCACTGTGAAAGACGAAGCTGTTTTTTACTGAGTGTGCGCTCGTAAGTACACCTGGAAAGTACAGCCTGTCGGTCATTCATTTTTCATTATTTATTTCGGCAATCTTGTGAGCACATCAGTATTTAGGAGCTGATCTTTTCTGTGTCGAGATAATGAGAGTCGATATTTTGTACCAGACCCATAATTTCTATCTGATTTTGTCAAGAGCCAATAGATTACTCTCCTTTAAAACAGCATTCACAGAGCAATTTTTTAACTGTAAAAAACAGGTTATATCCAGTGGCTTGTTTCTTAATTGAAAGTTGCTATTACACAATATTGGTTGATTGTTATCCCTTATTAGAGAGATCTCAAGGAAGTTACATAACTGATCCAAAATTCTGAAGGAATTCCCAGTAACAGCATTTTTAAGTTTGTTAGGAAGAGATTCGTATGGATGTCATCGGCCCAGTCCTTGCAGAGATAGTCTGGTGTTCACTGGAGTTGGGTGAGTTTCCATGCTTCCTGAAGGAAGCGGTGGTAACTCTCCTTCTCAAGAAATTTTCGCTTAACCCAGACTACCCTGCTAACTACAGATCAGTCTCTAACCTGTCCATTGTGGGAAAGGTTATTGAAAAAAATGTGGTGCTACAACTGGAGAGCTATCTTATCATCCATGACTCTCTCCAGTCTGGTTTTCATAAAAGGCACAGCACAGAGACCACTCTGGTTTGGGAACTCAGTGATCTCTTAATCGCAAGGGATCAGAAACGTTGTTCCTTCTTGGTACTTTTAGATCTCTCTTCAGCTTTTGACACCATGGACCATGGGGTACAGCTGGAATGTCTGCGAGTCATCTGTGGTCTGTCTGGTATGGTTCTCAGATTGTTCCATTCTTTCCTCACTGGCAAATCTCAGAGAGTGGTCTGGGGTTTTATTCCTCTGAGTCATTCTCTCTGCCATGTGGTGTGCCACAGGTTTCTATGCTGTCCCCAATGCTGTTCGTGGTGTACATGCTGCCATTAAGAGACACTGTGAGGTGGTATGGGCTGGATTTTCATTGCTATGCAGGTAATACTCAGCTCTACTTGTCCTTTGTGCCTGACCAGAATAGTATGCTCTCATTGTTTAACAACTGTCTTGTAGAAATCTAGAAATGGATGAATACCAGCTGTCTGAAATTGAATTCAGACAAGACTGAGGTGTTGGTAGTAGATCCTGGTCGCTGGATAGAGAGGTCTATGGTGGGATGACCCTCAGGGCTTTGGCTTGGGGGTACCCAGTTACGGATCTTTGAATGGGCACAAAATCTGGGGGGTAATACTTGATGACGGGCTGGCACTTCATTTTCAGGTGTCAGCAGTGGTTAAGTAATCTTTTTATCATTTGAGATATATCACCCGGATTAAGCACCTAGTTCCGTCTGGTGACCTTCCAACTTTGATCCATGCCTTTATGGCCCTTTCGTCTGGACTACTGTAACTCCCTTTATCTAGGTCTTTTGGGGGTTGATGTCCACTGCTTGCAGCTAGTGCAGAATGCTGTGGTCAGGTTGTTGTCTGGATCATCTCGATCCAGTCATATTACACCTGTGCTGCATGAACTGCACTGGCTGCCAGTTCAGTGATAGATCACCTTCAAGGTCATTCTGCTGACCTACAAAGCACTACATGGACTGGGACCAAACTATATCTGCATGATCTCCTGCACCCTTACTGCTCCCTTGGACCCATCCGCTTGGCTGATGAGGGATTGCTGAAGATTTCCAGGGTATGGTTAAAAACTTCTGGATCATGGGCATTTTCATTTGCAGCTCCAACCCTGTGGAATTCTCTGCCTCGTTGGATATGAGAGTGCCTGACAATGGACAGCTTCAAAACTGCTTTAAAAACTTATCTATTTGGGCTTGCCTTTGGTGTTACTTTTACCTAGTCTTCATTGGATTATTGTAATTATGTTTTTAAATAACTGAGCAATAACTGTTTTTAGAATTTTAGTGTTTTTTTTTATTTGTATTTTTGCACCTTGCTGCAATGTTACCAACGTGGGGCATCCAGCCACCAGCTCTGCCCACCCAGAGAGCTGGGTGGATCTAACTATATCCAGGAGGGTCCAGGATGGCCATTTTGCCATCCTCCTGGAGGGCCCCCGATGCCTCTCTCAGCCAGGACAGCCCCAGAACCCTCCCCAATGGGACTCCTCATGAGTCTTCTGGGCAGCGCAGAGCATGGCCATCAGGCTGCACAGTCGTGCCCAGCCCAATTTTTTACTCCTCTTTTTAGTCCCTTTGGAATGCAGACATTCAATAATGTCCAGGCACAACGTGCTGATGTCCGCCGCACTCTCCCACGCTTGCACCGATGCTGGCAGTACCTCAGGGCATCCCCAGGGGTCACTACAGTGCAGTGAGTGTCCTCTACCCACCCCAGGACTAGGACAGCAGTCTACAGATGCTCAATCCTAGTCCTCCCCTGGTGACCTCTGACGACCCAGGCTCGGTCCCGAACGCTAGTCGCTGGCATGGCGTGAGGTGTGGCGTCCAGTGCCTCAACCCTCAGCACCACTGGGCCAGCCCGAATTTCATTATTTTTAAGTATTGTGTATGTTACGTGCAGAGCTTTGATATTTTGTGAATAGCGCTTTAAAATAAAGTTATCATTATTATGATTATTATTATTATTATTCATTCTGTATAAGATCTTGCATGGATACTGCATTAGCCCAAAAAGGTTGAATGTAATGGGGTGTTTAAAGAATACCAACTGTTGGAGATGTAACAACCCTGATGCAGACCTGGCACATATGCTATAGGATTGCCCCAGGTTACAGAAGTCCTGGAACTCAATATTATCCACTTGTCGCCAGATAACAGAGCAGAACATCCCACCTTCTCCCTTAATTTTTGTTTTAGGATTATTTCTAGAGTCCCTTAATCTGGATGAATATAAAAAATTATACCATGTACCTCGGACACCGACCACTCAGATAGGCAGGCTGGCACCTTACCTGCGTTGATTACAGTATATACCGATAATCACTGCAAAAGGTGCCAGCCAGCCGCATGTTCAAAAAAAAAGCAATCTGACAGCAAAAATCACAGAACTCCATCCGCCATCTTGTTTCCCTGCTAAGCGGAGACTGTAAAACAGCAGCTCCATACATCAGGGAAAAGTAAACAAAACACTGAATGCTCTACAACTGAGTCACTTATTTAAGCATTATAGCAAGTACTGTTTTTTTTAAATAATAAAAAAAAAAAGTACTTAGTATAATCGCAATAAGCCACTCGGGGATCTGGTTATCAGGGGATTTACCACAGCTGGCGTGGATTTACCCACTGCTGTGCCTCGTAGGCAAACCACTCCAGCTGTGGTAAATCCCCCGATAACCCACACCCCCTTATGACTTATTGCTTAAGTATGGCTTTCACAAGCATCCCTTAGCTTTGAAAGTAAATAGTCATTGCTATGGCTAGCACGCTTATCCTGTAAACAAAAACTAAAAATGCTCATACTGCAGCACTGGAAAACTACTTATGTGCCATCTCTTACTGAAAGGTATAACCAGATGGTCCTTTTATATAACAACAAGAGAATTTGCCATTCCCTGGATGAGAAATTGGATATTCTGCTGAGAATCTGTGCACCCTTTTGGGGCATGTAATAACTTATTTTTCTCTATGCTGAAAATAGTTATGTGTGCATTACATGAACTAAAGCCAATGTTAAAACTTTTTACCCTATGGAAATGTTCTCATAAGTGAGTAGCTAAGGTCACACAATATTTTTCAGTTGTTAACAATGTGGCAGTTCATTGTTTTTTTTCTCAATTTAATAATCCTGCATGCGTGTTTGAAATGTTTACTTCTTTCCTTTTTGCCTTTTTTTACCTTATGTTTTTTGTTTGTCAAGTTGATTCTATATTGTATTATTAAGAATGTTAAAACTCAATAAAAATTATAACGGAAAAAAAAGAGACCGGTAAAGGTTTTTCCAAATTCCCATCAAAAACAAACCTGATTCTGTGTCTGCAATGCTACAGATGCAGTCCTTGTTACTTTTTCTCAGCTTTCTGATCATGAACTCTTCTTGAACACAGCAAAGCTTTGGGGTGCTTATTCCTACAAATATGCTAAGGTGTATAGTCACCCAAACACCGCACCACAATTCAGCAAAGATGCAGACACTGTCTACAATTTGGGCAACATGTTTTGGATTTAAATGGAATGTTTTCAGTGCTCTGTCCTTATAAGGCCTGTACTGTCATTGATGGGTAAAAAATGCATTTCCTTTGGTAGAGACCAGCTAGCTGAGTATATTAAGTTACAACAAGTTACTAAAGCAGTACAAGAGGAGTCACAGGCCTCTGAAGATTGTCATAGTGGTGGTAATTTGGAGGATGCTTCTGAAAATGATAAACAGTCTGAAAATAACTTTAATTCTGTGGCTTTCACAGTGATTCCAGTGCACTCAGATAAAACAGAACCACCTAATACATAAAAAGGTTTTTCTGCATACATTTTTCTAACTGGGTACAATTGAGGAGAGTATCAGAATGCTTCTAAGATTTTTTACTATAATAATGACTTTGATTTATATCAAAAGGATATAACTTTTTTAATGGCTTTAGTCTTTTTTCCCTTACCATTTGTATCTCTCCTCCTTCTCATTAGACATTATACTAATGATATAAAATCACCTTTATTAATCATTTAAAGAAATACACATAATTATTAATTAATAATAATTTAATCAAAATACAAACCACGCAAGTTGACTACGTCCACAACTGACTATGAACTTAATCAAAAATGAGGTGACAGATCATCTTCCTCCTCCTCCTTCTCCTCATCTCTCCATTCTCAATCACATTTCCTGAATCATGCTTCATTGTGGCATGTGGTTGACACCAACTGCTCAGAAAAACTCAGACACTCTGATTTCGTGTCTATTTAGCATTCTCACTGTTTCCCATAAAGTTCAGTACAAGAACTGTGTTATGGGGACTAAAACACAGAGTGATACTATATAGCAACATGCAGCAGCCTCATATATTTGGGAAGGGGGAGTCTCAGAAAGAATTAAGGGCTCTGAATTCATATCTGTTTAGCACCATTTCCCCTAAAGTGCAGTACAAGAACTGTGGTGGGTGAACTAAAACACAGTGTGGCACCATGTAGCAGCATGCAGCAGCCTCACATATTTTGGGTGACATCTGAAAAAGTCAGGAGCTCCAGTTACACCTCTATTTAACATTTCGCACCATCTCCCCTAAAAGTACAGTACAAGAACCGTGTCATGGGGACTAACGCCCAGAAAAGCATCTTGTAGCAGCTTGCAGCAGCCTGTCATATTTATTCTGGTACTTCAGTAAAATGCTGGGATTATTTATTTATTTATTTGGATATTTGGAACTACAAACCGTTGAGTCTGAGACTCCTTTTCAAAGGCTCCACATCAGGTTACAAAGGAAGTGGACATGACAAACAGTAAATGTACATAGTACAATTCGTAAAACGTAGAGAACCTACTTTAGATACAATATTTAATATATAGAGTGCAAACATTTGGATACAATATTAAATACATTCATTACTGAGTAGAGTTGTGGATAGAGGGCTAGGACTGGGCATTGGGACTAAGGGTAGGGGTATGGCAGGTATACAATCGAAGGGATAAGCTAGGATAGGTGGAGAGGGAGGAAAGAGCCTATTCCTGGGTCTATAAAGTGGCTTGAAGAGCATTGGGGTGACAGGGGATAAAGAAGGGAGGAGGGTAGCAACAGGGTGAGAGCTGGATGGAGTCCATTGTCAGAGTTGAGGAGTTTAAGAGAAATAGAAGAGGAGAGCAGCAGTAGAGGGAGAGCTGGACGGGGTGCATTGAAGGAGTTAGGAGTAAGGGGTAGAGTAGGCAGTACAAGTCAATTGTCACATTGTAGAGGAGTTAGGGGCAGTTACAGGAGCATGTGGAGAGAATGTGAGAGCATAGAAGGATTTAAAAAGGCCAAGCTAAGGTTCCTTGCTAATATGAGAGGGGAGAGAGTTGAGCCATGAAGGGGCATAGTAGGCAAAAGAGTGTTGGCCAAGTGAGATTTTAAGTGGTGGCACCAGGTGGATTAGTTTGAGGGAGCTCCTAGTGGTTCTTGCAAGTGGGGTCGGTTGCAAGAGAGGGGAGAGGCTGGGGGCAGTGAGCCAAGAGGATATCTTTTTGGCTAAGAGAAACACGTTGTATTGTAGCCTACCATTGAAATCCAGCCAGTTTGTTTGACTGGACAGAGAGCATGTGTGAATGGTACAAGGCCATCCCAGTGTGAGGCGGCAGACTTTGTTAAGGGATACTTTAATCCTTTGAAGGGCAGTGTTGTCAGCAGCTCCATACATATATATATATATATATATATATATGACAGCAGACAGCATGGCTTCATACGTGGCAGATCCTGCCAAACCAACCTGGTCGAGTTCTATGACTGGGTAACTAGGCAACTGGACAGGGGCCATGCAGCGGATGTCCTGTATCTGGACTTCAGTAAGGCATTCGACTCAGTGCCACATGTAAGGCTGGGAAGGAAGTTAGTAGGCGCAGGGGTGGGTGCAAAGCTGGTGAGATGGGTAGGAAACTGGCTGCAGGGAAGGCAACAGAGGGTGGTGGTGGGTGGGGAGCTCTCACACCCAAGGGCAGTGACGAGCAGTGCTCCACAGGGCTCGGTGTTGGGACCAGTGTTCTTTGGGATATTCATTGCAGACATATCATGGGACATCAAGAACAAGATCAGTCTGTTTGCTGATGATACCAAGGTAGGCATGGTGGTGGATGACCTAGGGGGATGGCAGGGGTTGCAGGATGATCTGGCAAAGCTTGAAAACCTGGTCAGACACGTGGCAACTGGGCTTTAATGCCTAAAAGTGCAAGGTGCTGCATTTTGGGATGAAGAACCCAAGGAGGAGTTACCAGCTAGGGGGAGTGCAGCTAGCCGAGACAGAGGAGGAGAAGGATCTGGGTGTGCTCATTACAGGGTCAATGAACAACTCGGCACAATGTAGAAAGGCAGCTGCAAAGGCCAACAAAATGCTGGGTTGTATTGCAAGGGGTATATCCTCGAGGAGGGAGGAGATGATTCTGCCACTGTATAGGTCATTAGTTAGACCACACCTAGAGTACTGTGCAGTACTGGCATCCGTATCTGAAGAGGGACATTAAGTTACTGAGGGGTGCAGTGCAGAGCAACAAAGATGATCAAGGGGCTGGGGGACTTATCATACGAGAGGAGGTTGAAGGAGTTGAACATGTACTCACTGGAGGAGAGGAGAGACAGTGGTGACATGATTGAAACCTTTAAATACATGAAAGGAATAAACAAGACGTGTACAGAGGGGCTGTTCAAAGTAAGGGGAGGGAAGGGCCACCAGGGGCCATGATATGAGACTGGAGCGAGGAAGGCTCAGGAGGGAGATGAGGAGACACTTTTTTACAGAGAGGGTGGTGGCTGGGTGGAATGCGTTACCTGCTGAAGTGGTATGCAGTAGAACAGTGGACTGCTTCAAATGAGGATGGGACAGGACAAGGGGGAGGGTTAATGAAGGGGAAGGATGGAAGGGAGGGGCAGCTGCAGAATAAGGGGTTCTAGCTCCACATTCGATCAGACTTGATAGACCTCTAGGCCTTTATTTGCTGGCAAATTTCATATGTTCATATATATGACAATGCCATAGTCAAGTATTGAGAGGACAGAGAAGGAGATGGCGAGTTGGAGGGCTTCGGGAGGAGGCAGTGCCGGAAGACGATATAAGATGCTGATTTGGGAGCTGAGGTTGATACAGAGGTGGTGTATATGGTCGTAGACGGTGAGGGCAGGATCAATCACAGAAGTTGTCATCAACATTGTGGACTCAGTCTCAGATGTCCTCTTCCTCATCCAGCCTCTCCACTAATGTGTGTGGTCTTACTAAAATAAACATGTCCTCTGTATCCAGTATTAATAACACTCATTTGCCTGGCCTGACAATGCTGTCTGATTCTTTGTCACATAGTTGAAAATGACCTGAACTGAGAGAAACAGGAACAGAAAACAGAGTCTGACATCCATCTAACTTTCCAGATTAAAAAAACAACAAAGCAACAAAAAAAAAAAAAAAACCTACCTTCCCAGGCATGAAACACTGTTACATCAAATAGCCAAATATTGGCCAGACCCATGTAGCAGTAGGATTTCATCACCCTTGTGATAAATATCTGAAAAGAGAGAAACAGGAACAAAAGATGGTTAGAAAGATACTACCCCCCCCCAAACAGGCTGAAAAGCAAAAAAAAAAAAAAAAGAAATACTTATCTTTGCTGGTAGGATACAAAGCAGTAGTTGAAGATCATCAACCACATCAGTGTCACAAAGATACACTATCATTTCATGCAAAAACATACAGAATTTTTGGTCCCTAATTTTCATGACCTCTGGTAGTGTGGGGATTAAGACACAGTGCAGCACCTTGTAGCTGCATCTAGTAGCCTGAAGTATTTATTCTGGTAGCTGAGTAAAATTTCTCACAATTTTCCCTAATGTGCAATGCAAGAACTGTGGTGTGGGGACAGAGACACAGCACAGCACCTTGTAGCAGCAGCCAGCAGCGTGAAGTATTTATTCTGGTAACTAAGAAATATTCTGGGAGCACAGAATTTATGTATGCTGTGCTTTTCTCACCATTTTTCACCTCTCTATCCTTCTGCCATAACCACCACACCTCCACCATCTCTGCCAAATATTGGTTTGGCACCCCCCCGACCTTGCCTCCCTCCAATCTCCTTTTCCCCACACATCCTATCATTTCTACACAAGTGCCCCTCGTTCTGTTGCCCTTCCATGCCCCCACTCAAACTCAGGCAAGACTGCCTTATCCTTCCACTTCCCCCATATGTGAAACTCCCTCTCCACCTCACTCTGATCGTTACCTTCACAAAATATCTTTAAATGCACCCTCTATGGCTCCCCCTTTCCCCCTGCACCTGCTACCAACCTGACTAATTTTCCTTTACAGGGCTCAAATGTACTAGGTCTTCTATTTCAAGTCCTAAATCTACCAGCCATGTTTTACCATCACTGTGCTTTGAAACTGTTTTTGTTCACCTTCTGCCTACGACATTGCCTATGTATCGCTTGTAACCTGCCTTTGAAATCCTGTACCAGTGCTGTATTATTGTTTATATATGCTTCTCATATCTTGTGCTTGATACTTCCCTGGCACCACTGTTACTGACCTGTGACTTGTACTTACTGTACTTGCTTTCTTACCCAGGCTCCATTGTAACCTGCCAGAACACCCTGATGTACTGTATGTATGTATGTATGTATGTATGATTGTATCTATTATATTTTAGCCTCCTCTGTACCCCTTCCCCAGGCTTGCACCTGGAAATGAGCCTAGGCTGAGTGTGCCTGTCCCAGTTACAAAACGTTTAAATAAATAAATAAAAAATAAATTTCCCCTGAAGTGCATTACAAGAACTGTGGTGTGGGGACTTAGACACAGCACAGCACCTTGTAGCAACGTGCAGGAGCCTGAAGTATTTATTCTGGTAGTTGAGAAAAATTCTGGGCGCACATAATTCATGTACATTGCGCTTTTCCCTAGAATTTATGTATGTTGTGCTTTTCTCACTGTTTCACCTAAAGTGCGTTATAAGAACTGTGGTGTGGGGACTGAGACACCAAGCAGCACCTTGTATCAGCATCCAACAGCCTGAACTATTTATTCTGGTAGTTGAGTAAAATTTTGGCAACACAGAATTTATGTGTGTTGTGCTTGTCTCACTGTTTCATCTGAAGTGCATTACAAGAACTGTGGCATGGGGAGGGGGAGGGGACTGAGACACAGCACAGTACCACGTTTGTAGTAATAGCATCAGTACTACATTGTGCTATTTCATAATTTCTTGTATAGGAGAAAAATTTCAGGATGTGAGAAATGTATATATTGTACTTCAGCATTAGTGTCAACTTCCTGCAGTTGACAAACAATGTCTGCGATGGAGACTTGAACAGTGCAGCAGTAGCTACCATCATTTAATAATTTCTTATTTGGGAGAAAATTGCTTTACAACAAAAAAGTAGTGAGAGACAAGAGAATGATATGCTGCAAAAACAGTGCCATTAAAGAAAATATAGATAAAAGATAGATTGTTTGTTTTGTTTTTAAAGCAGAGAAAGTGGTGAGACAGAAAATAAGGATGAGAAAAAATGGAATGAGAGACAGGAAACAAGCTTAAATAATTTGATATTTAAATATGTTTAATATCTTTTTAGGAGGTTTAAAATGGGGGAAGATAGAATAAGAGGAGAAAGAAAGGAGTATATGATACTTAGAGAAAAGAATGGGATGTCAAAGAGGGAGGAATGAGGAAGCACTGAAAGGATAAAGATGGAATCAAATTTAAATCAAGTGGCTCTCATGGTGTCCCACTGCCAGACAGAACAGCACCCACGCTGCCAGACAGAACAGCACCCACACTGCCATGACAGAACAGCACCCACACTGCCAGACAGAACAGCACCCACACTGCCAGACAGAACAGCACCCACACTGCCATGACAGAACTCACACGTTTGTTGGAGGAGAAGCTGCTGGTTCTACAGTACTTTAACCATATTTAGTTCAATAGAACATATCTGCCAGCAGAGGTCCCCATCTTCTCCCACAGCTGGGACATCTCTTCCATGGTGTTTTGCAGTGGTGTGGGTGCCATTGCTGGTGTAGGTGCTTGTGCAGGTGCAGGAACTCCTGGTACAGTCCCTCAGTCATCATCGTGCTGAGAATGGAGGTGATGGACTGTGCACTCCTCTGTGGGTGGGCGCTCCCTACTGGATGGAACAGATGGTCCACCACCACAGTAAGCCACCTCATGCTGTCTCACCTCCAATTTTGCCAAGTGGGGGACCTTTAAATGTGTCCATTGGTCACTGGTGCCTATGTGGGTCCCCTTTTCCCGCAACTGACATGTGTGTCACAGATGCTACATGCTAGGGAAGACTAGGGCTGCTTGGCTGTCAATGTCCATGACACTGAGGAGCCTGATGAGGAGGAGATGAGGAGAATGAGTGTGGCTGCTCAGGGGGGACAGCTGGTGGTGGTGGTGGTACCATGAGGGGGTCACAGGGTGTTCATTCTGCTGCAGAGCTGGTGAAATGAGAGGCTGCTGTGGAGCTGATGCCAGTGCTTTTGGCTGCTGCTGCTGCAGAGTAGGGGGAAGAAGGGGCTGCTGCAGACCTGGAGCCAGTATTTCTGGCTGCTGCTGCAAAGCTGAGGCAACTGTGGGTTTTTGCAGAACTGGAACTTGCTGCTGCTCCTGGACTTGGTGAAGCTGCTGCGATACTGTGTGTGTGTCTGGGGGAGGGGGGCTGCTGGCTGACCAATAGGCCCCAGATGGCGCAGGTGTACAGCACCACCACAAGTCTGCACATGGTCCCTAGACTCCATCCTTAACAAGACAATGAGAAACAAAGAGCGAGAGAGAGAAAGAGAGGAAAGTAGTCAGATAGAAACAAATGGAAAAAAGGGAAAATAGAGCTCTCTAATCAAAGATTATAACTAAAATTACTACAAAGAACACTAAGAATTAAATAAGAGTGAAACAATAATAAGAAAAAAGCTGTTAAGAGTACTGAAAATCGGTGCTGAATCCAACAATTTTCTCCACAAAAAGCTGGTCATCTCCTATCTCCTACATTGAATAACTCACACTGCAAAATGAAAAGTGAAGCAGTCTTCCTGTATAGAAAGGTACCATGTGACCTGCAGAAACTCTTTAATGTGACCTTCAGACACTTGTTTACCAGTGGACCCCTTTTGACCAGACCTTGCTTTGGTGTATCCCAAGGGTGAATTTACAGTATCCATCTGAAGTTGGCAATGGCATATTTGCTATTATTTTTCTGCAGAGGTGAATTTGGCAAATTCACCTTAACTTCACCAGTGGATTTAAAGAGCAGCTGATGCCTTCAGGAGAACTTTAGCAAAACTTAATATTTAGACACAGTTCAGCTTGTATTTCACATTAGTTAACTGTATTTCTCCTCCCCATTATTTATTACTGAGGTCATTTGCATTGAAATGAGCATTTTTGCTCCTGAAGAGTTAATCTATTTCTGTTCAGAAAAAAATAAACAAACAGCTTGTACTCAATTTAATAGAAACTTCTTGCAGTTCAGTCTCTTGCTATCTCCACTTGCATTCACCTGAAAGAGAAACCTACTTCTCCTTGTTCACCCTCCCCCCTTTATTGGGCTCAGGTGTTGCTTGTTAACATTCCTCCCCCTGACGTACATCCAACACCCAGAACAAGCACGGCAGTGAGGTCTTAGCAGGCCAGCTTGAAAGCAGTAGGGATCTGGCACACATCCCAACACAGCCCCAGTAAGAATCTGCATTGCCTGTATTGCAGAGTTGTGAAGTGGTTTATGGGTAAAAGGATCAAGTCCAAGAAAAGAAGGGTGACCAGTGGGGTGCCTCAGGGACCAGTCCTAGGGCCAGTCCTTTTTAATGTCTTCATCAGTGACATTGTTGAAGGGCTGGAGGGGAAGGTTTGCATATTTTTGGATGATACCAAGATCTGCAACAGAGTAGACACTCCAGAGGGTGTCGAAAGAATGAAGAGGGATCTAGAAAAGCTGGAGAAATGGTCACAAGTGTGGGATAATCATCTTGGATGACCTCAAGGTGGCCAAGGAGTGTAACAAGGCTGTGGGGAGGGTCAGTGGCATGCTGGGATGCTTAGGAAGGTGCATCACTAGCAGAAGAAGGGAGAAAGTGGTAATGCCATTGCACAAAATGCTTGTCAGGCCTCATCTGGAACACAGTGTTCTGTTTTGGAGGCTGCACCTTTGCAAGGACATAGGGTGGCGGCGGTCCAGAGAAGGGAAACCAAGATAGTGCAGGGCCTGCATCAGAGAACATATAAGGACAGATTAAAGGACCTCAATATGTATACACTAGAAAAGAGGAGGGAACCAAATAATATGATAGAGACCTTCAAGTATCTTAGCGGCTTAAACAAAGTACAAGTGGATGACATCTTTCAGTACAAGAGTTGTATAAGGACGAGGGGCCATGATACGACAGGGACAGGATAAGGGAAAATGTGAGGAAGTTTTCTTCATGGAAAGGGTGGTGGAATCTTGGAATAGCCTTCCTCAGGAAGTGGTGGGTGCTAACACAGTAGAGGATTCAAACATGCATGCGATGGACATAACCGAACCCTAGATGTGGGGAAAAGAGGCAAAAGCCAATGACCATATATGGTCAGTAGCCACTGATGCAGACAGGGAATATAGGCAGACTAGGTGGGCTTAGTGGTAATTATCTACCGTCAACTACTATGTTACTATGTTACATACACTCCATCACAAACCCCAACAGGAAATACTATATGGAAGGATTATAACTGAAGGTATCATACTGTGAAAAAGACCTGGGTTTATACATTAATGATTTAAAAAACAAAACAAACAAAGAAAAACAGGTCAACATATACACTAAAACAAATTACATACTCAATATAGTCTGAAAGTATTTCACCCACACAGCATAAAATGTATTATTACCACTATACCATTGTTTATTTATTTATTTAAATTTATATTTTATGCCCCAGTTTTCCCATTTTCACCCTGTCCTGGCCATGCACATGTGTGTGGAGGCACGTGCATGCCGTGGAACTGGGGTACCCTCTCTTTTGCTTGCCACCCACTTGCCTGCACTGCCCGTGGACCTCCATCCAGGGACAGTGGAACTATAATGGGTGACAGAGTCCTCCCTGGGAGAGGAGAGCTGCCTTTCAGTTGCTTAATCCTGCTCCCTTCCTCCCCCCCGTGCCTGCTCCCCAATGATCCGGGCTCGTTCTCAAACCCGGATCTTTGGCGTGACATGAGGTAAGGCATCCAGCACCTCAGCCCTTAGTGCCACTGGATCAGCTTATGCTGTTGTTTTTTAGACCGCTTATAGATTAGGCTTCACAGTTCTGGAAAGGGCTAAATATAGGTGATAGCATAAACATAGAATGGACTCAACACAAAGCAACAAAAAAGTATCAGAGGACTGGAAAACAAAATGTACAATGAATGATTATATCACTTGGGGTGCATACTTTCAGAAAGGTGCAAAACATGGACATCTACTCTTTCTTTTCAGCATATAGGGGACAACACTGAATTAGTGAATGATCTAAACTTAGTTAAAGGACAAGAGACACATACAGTATGTATTGAGAAGGTATAAATGAGGAACAATTTCTATACATAAAGGATGAGTAACATTTGGACCAACTTACCAACTGATCTAATTAACTGCAAGAACAGTGCAATGTTATAAAATGTGGTTTATGAGTGGATAGAGAGGGACTATTACAAATCATACCTTAACTAATTCAGAGATGAACTAGTATAGACCTAAATCCTTGTGGCCAGTGGTCTACAGGACCCAAGGCAGCATGGTTTTAATGGGGGGAGGTTGTGCTAGACTAACCTCGCTGAATTTTTTGACTGGGTGACAAGGGAAGTGGATGGGGGAGGCAATGGACATGGCCTATCTGGACTTCAGTAAGGCCCTTGACACTGTGCCCCATAGGAGGCTTTTAAGCAAGCTGGGCAGTATGGCTGTGAGTCGAACATTAATGCACTGGGTGGGGAATTGGCTGGATGGCAGGACACAGAAGGTGGTGGTAAATGGCTGTCACTCTGCAGAGGGAAGGGTGACCAGTTGAGTGCCACAGGGATCAGTACTAGGTTCAGTCCTCTTCACCATCTTTATCAATGACATTATGGATAACACAGAAGGGCGAATTTTCCTGTTTGCTTATGACACAAAACTCTGTAATAGAGTGGATACTCCGGAGGGAGTGGATAGAATACAGAGAAACCTGCAGAAGCTTGAGGAATGGTCAAGGGTGTGACAGTTGAGATTTGACACAAAAAAGTGCAGAATAATGCACATGGGGCACAGAAACCCTGTAACAACATATCAGCCTGGGGGTATAGCATGCTCCAAGCAGGAAATGGACCTAGGGGTTATCATCTCTGATGACCTAAAGGTTCAGAGTCCGTGCGAAAAGACGGCAGGTAAAGCAAATAGGATGCTTGGATGCATAGGCAGTTGCATCACCAGCAGGAAAAGGGAGGTCATAATTCCACTGAACAAGACAGTGAGGTCACACCTGGAGTACAGCGTCCAGTTCTGGTGGCCTTACCTATGTAAGGATATAGACAGGGTGGAGACAGTTCAGAGGAGGGCAACCAAGATGGTACAGGGTTAGCATCACAAGTCCTACAGGGACAGGCTAAAATACTTAAATATGCACTCCCTGGAGGAGAGGAGGGAGAGGAGGGGATATGATAGAGACATACAAGTACCTCATGGGAGGAACAAGGTATAGGAAGACACTATTTTTCACAGGAAGAGATGTTCCAGGACAAGGGGTCATGAAATGAAATTGGAGGGAGGGAGGTTCAGAGGTAGTGTGAGGAAGTATTTCTTCACAAGAAGGGTGGTGGACAAGTGAAATGCCCTGCCAGAGGAGGTGGGTGGGCTGAAATGATTATGGGATTCAAGTATGCATTGGGATAAGCATGCGGGGATCCTAGCAGTTGGGGAAAAGTGACAACCAGTTCAAGAGAAGCTTGAAGAGGCAAAATGACTTCCACAACTGGGCAGACTAGGTGGGTCAAAGGCGCTTATCTGCCATCAGTATCTGTGTATCTATATAAATTGTCTTCATCATCTCTAAAAATCAAGTATTAGGTTATACAGCCATCCCCAAAAGTTACAGCAAAGACCTCAACCAAAAGAATGCGTGTAAAGTGCAGTACCTCTATTAAGTGTGCTAGGAGCTTTTCACAAATACTTTCTCCCTGTAAAAAATACTGTACATTTCAACTAAGCAAAGTACGTTTTAGCCACACACCATAAACAATGCAGACAGCTTAGTGCTCCATTAAACCAAGCAACTGTTATTGTTATATTATACAATGGCAAGAAAGAATCCTGGTTTCTGATTGGTCAGTTGGCTATCACAGCAGGGATGTTATCCTGGCATAACATCCCTGCTGATTGTTTGGATGATTTCGATCCCCATCCCCTCCATGATCATCTCCTCTTTCTCTAAGAAACAAAAATATGTTTACACACTAACAAAAACATTCTTTAAAATTATTTTTTATTATAAAACAACAAGCCATTGTATAATAGGAATAATGCCCTCCAGGGTGGGAGTTATGCTGGGATAACATCCCTTCTCGGGTGTTGGACGCCCTCGGCCGGTGGCCTCGGGCCCAACCACCCGAGGTGGGATGTTATCCCAGCATAACTCCCACCCTGTCAGGCATTATTCCTTTATTATCCTTTCTTGCTAGTCTAAGCCGGATGCTTTCCTGACACAATCTAGGAAACAATGAAAAGAAAGCATTCCTGCAACAGTAATTGCTCACTACATTTTAAGCACAGGGCAGGAGAAGTCACATTAAAGTGCTTGAAGCATGAGATAAGCACCTCGTTTAAATTTATTTTGCAGCAAGTTTAGTGCTTCACCCTGGCTCTGTCTAATGTGGAATCACATACTGCGTATTCTCAGAAGCCAATAATGGCATTATTAATCTACAATACTAAGGTAGGACCTGATGGAATTGATATGGAAATTGTGCAACTACTGTACAGTAGCAAAGGAGGAAATTGCTAAATCATTAATTTGTCTTTGTGCACTAGTGAGATACCAGTCGTGGAAAAGGGATGGTATAGTTTCAGTTCACACACAGGTCTCGAGGACAGCAGCCGAAAATCTCAGACCTATTGCTCTCCCCTCTTCCCTGTCTAAGTTGCTAGTAAGAGTCATACATGAACAATTGCAAGATTATCTGGATAAATATAACATCCATTTATTTTTGCAAATATATATAACTATAACATCTTAACCCCACAACAACATGGATTCGGACAGCACCACAGCACTAATACAATGTTATTGACATTTATGGATTTTTTTACACTTCAATTGATATTTGTGTTATCTGTTGCTACTATTTTGTTGATTCTTCAAAAATGTTTGAGTCAGTTAATCAAAAGTTTTTAATTCTTGAGTTAGTTATAAAGCTGTGGAACTGTCTGAACCTGTTCTGAATTGGTTTGTAAGCTACTTGGACAGAAGAGAGTACAGAACAAAGGTAGGGGATGTATTTTCACCATATAGAGCGACCAACATTGGGGTGCCTCAAGGTTTGAGCCTGGACCCCATGTTGTTCAGCCTTTTTATTAGTGATCTTCTGGACACTTGTGTGGAATTGTTTGTGTTTTTATACGCAAATGACATGGTTATTATTCTGATTCTAAGAATGCTGCACAGGTAGCAAATTGTCTACAGAAATATTTTAATGCCTTCTAAGCTTGGATAATGGAGCACCACCTTATCGAAAAAAAAAAAATTGCCAGCTCAGGAACATATAGTCAAAAGTTTTATCAACTAGTATACTCTGGATAATGTATGTCTTGGAAATGTTACCTCATTCAGATATTTGGACTCAGCGTTAGATGGGGCTCTTAATTATTCATTACATGTTGGCACTTTAAGACATCGAAAAACAACTTTTCATGCTTTATAGATGTAGAGACTATATTTCTGATTGTTCTCTGATACCTATAGCGCAGGCCAATCTAATCTCAGTAGTGGAGTATGGTCTATTGATATACTCATTGACTAATTCATCTATTTTAACATTTTCCATTAGATTCAGGAATCCACTATGAACAGGTGGTATTGCATTGGAAAATTTAAAATGGTATTGTTCCATCTAGCCTTCAATACTTGGCTCATTATTATACAGTCTATTGAAACATTAGGGCTAATACTAATTAACACTTAGTAGTCTCAAGGCATAAAACTAATGTGGGTTGAAACTCTTTTTATGCCCCTCCAAAAATATGGAATGATCAGTCAGTAACAGTCAGATCAGCTCATACAATAGCATGCTTTAAAATGCACTAGGAATTTATTTGTTAGCTTCATGTAAATGTATTTTAATAGATGATTCATGTATTTATTCAATGTTGTTATGATAATGCACTAATTTTTTTATTGTATCTATTGAATGTATTTTGTACTTTATACTTAACATAGAAACATAGAATTTGACAGCAGATAAAGATCGCTTGTCCCACCTAGTCTGCCCATTTTCCTAACTAATGGATAAGCTGCAGATTCTAGTTAACCAATAGCCAACTTCCTCCTACCCCCACTAGAATTGCCTTATGTCTTTCCCATGCATTCTTGAATGCCCCCACTGTTTTTTACTCCACTGCCTCCTCAAGAGGCTGTTCCATGTATACACAACCCTCTCTGTAAAAAAATACTTCCTCACATTACCTCTGAGCCTCCCCCCTCCCATCAAATTGTGACCCCTTGTTCTTGTACATCTCTTTTTCTGAAAGATGTTACCCTCTTGGACTTTGTTGATTCCCTTGAGGTACTTAAAAGTTTTTATCATGTCCCCCCTCTCCCTCCTGTCCTCGAGGGTATACATATTAAGCTTCTTTAATCTCTCTTCATATGTCTTCTGGTGCAGACCCTGCACCATTTTAGTTGCTCTCCTCTGGACAGCCTCCATCCTGTCTTTGTCCTTGTGGAGACAGGGTCTCCAGAACTGCATGCAATACTCCAGATGGGGTCTCACCAACTGTCTGTACAGAGGGATAACTCTCCCTATGCATCCCAGTATCCCGCCAGCCCTCCTTACTGCCTTCCCACATTGCTTGTCCACCTTAAGGTCATCTGATATGACTACCCCCAGGTCCCTTTCCATTTTTGTTGTTGTTAGTATCTCACCCCTCATTGTGTACTCTTCCCCTGGGTTTTTGTTTCCCAGGTGCATTACTTTGCACTTTTTTGCGTTGACTCTAAGCTGCCATACATTTGACAATTCCTCCAACCTTGCCAAGTCCCTTTGCATCCTTTCCACCCCACCTTCTGTATCAACCATGTTGCAGATCTTTGTGTCATCTGCAAAGAGACATACTTTTCCTTCTACTCCCTCTGTAATGTCACTTATAAAGACATTAAAGAGGATCTGTCCCAGTACTGAACCCTGCGGTACCCCGCTAGTAACCCTCCTTTCTTCAGAGAGAACTCCGTTTACTATTACCCTCTGCATCCTATTGTCCAGACAATTTTTTACCCAGGCTACCACTTTGGGACCCACTCCAAGGCTGGTTAACTTGTATATTAATCTTTTGTGTGGGACTGTGTCAAATGCCTTGCTAAAGTCTAGGTAGGCCATGTCCATAGCTCCTCCTGGTCTTCTACTTTGGTCAACCAGTCAAAGAAATCTATTAGATTCATCCGACATGACCTTTCTGCTGTGAATCCATGCTGTCTAGGGACATGCGCCCCACTGGCCTCTAGGAACTCAACAATTCTTTCTTTCAGAAGTGATTCCATCATTTTTCCTACCACTGAGGTCAAACTAACAGGTCTGTAGTTTCCTGCCTCTGTCTTGCTCCCACTTTTATGAAGGGGAATCACATTTGCCCTCCTCCAGTCCTCAGGTACTACACCATCCTCTCATAGTTTGTTAAAAAGGGTAGTCAGTGGTGTCACTAGTTCTACCCTTAGTTCTTTTAGAATTCTTGGGTGAATCCTGTCAGGCCCCATTGCTTTGTCCACCTTTAGTTTTAAGAGTTCTTTCAGAATCCTTTCTTCTGTGAATGGACTGGTATCAACCTCCCTATCCAGAGTGCTTCTATTCTTTGATTTTGGTACCTCCCCCTCCTCTTCTTTTGTGAATACTGAGCAGAAGTATTCGCTCAGTATCCCTGCTTTTTCACTGTCCCCCTCTGCTCACCCTCCCTTTCCTTTATTAAGCCTCACCATCCCTCCCTTGATCTTTCTTCGCTCCCTAATGTACCTATAACAGGTTTTATCCTCCTTCTTAACTGAGTTGGCTATGTTTTCCTCAGTTTGGGACTTTGCTATTCTGACTGCCTTCCCTGCTTCCTTCTGCTTTAACTGGTACAGTTCTCTATCTTGCTCCTTCTGTGTTTCCTTATACTTCCTGAGTGCTACCTTTTTCTCCTTAACATTTCCCGCCACCTCTTTTGAGAACCATAGTGTTTTTTCCTTTGTTTTGCTTTGTTGATTTGCTTCACACAAAGGCTTGTTGCCTCTGTGATGGCTGTTTTGATTTTCCCCATTGTTTCTCCACCCCTCCTTCTTGCCTGTTTGCTAGTACTTTTCTGAGGCACTCTCCCATTTTCCCAAAGTCAGCCCTCCTAAATTCCAGTACTCTTGCTTTTGTATGGCTTGACTCTATGGCTGTGTTTATCGTGAACCACACTGTTTAGTGGTCACTTGTTCCCAGATGGCTACCCACTTCTAAATCAGAGATCCTTTCTCCATCCCCATTTGACAGTACCAGGTCTAAGATTGCTCCCTCCCAAGTGGGTTCCAACACTAGCTGTCTGAGGCATGCCCCCTGTAGGGCATCAAGAATAACCCTGCTCTTGGATGTGGCTGCACCAAAGGTGCTTCAGTTAACATCTGGCAAATTCAGGTTCCCCATCAACAATATCTCCCCTTTTTCTACCATTCTAAGGATGCCTTCTATCTTTTCCTTGTCCATTACCTCCCCCTGAGATGGGGGTCTGTATATAACCCCCGTGCAGATTGTGGTACCATATCCTGTCTCCAGGGTGACCCACAGTGCTACCTCTACTCCCTGTTTATCCTTTAGTTCCATTGCTTTGATCCCTTCCCTTACATAGAGAGCTACTCCTCCTCCTCATTTACCCTCACTGTCCCTCCTGTAGCTTGTGTACCCTGGTATATTAACATCCCAGTCATGGTTCTCAGTGTACCATGTTTAGTGTGTCAGTTATCAATGCAGTTTAAATAAGTCATTTTATAAAAAAAGCAGTTATTAAGAGCTCCTTCTGTATTTAGTCAAAGTCGGCGCAAAGGAGAAGTAAAAAAGTGCAGTCCAGGGCTAGGGGAAGGGTGCACCATTTCACCATCTGAAAACAGGTCATCAGGTATTATCAATGTCAGTGGCTCAGCAGGTAGCACACTCGCCTCTGAGGCTGGGAGATCAGAAGGCTGTGGGTTCTATCCTCATACCAGGCACTTGGGTTAATTCCCAATACTGACATTGTAGTGCAGCATGAGGGGGGTGCTGCACTCCTGAGGTGCTGTCTTTCAGATGAGACATTAAACCAAGGTCCCATCTGCTTGCTCTGGTAGTAGTTCAGGTGGATGTTAAAGATCCCATGGCACTTATCGAAAAGAATAGGGGAATTTTTATTCAAGGACTCACAACAAATTATGCACAAATGAAGTGCAACATTTCAAATCATATTGGAGCAAAAACAATACACATAAAGAAGTAATCCATTATACCCTAATATCAAACAAGAATAATGCATGAAAATATCACTTCCCCGTTACAATTTAGGGGAGTTTTAACTAATTCCAAAGTTAAGAAATGCAAGCTAGAGAGAACATACACCAATTCTCTACACATCATAAATACTCAAATAAGTAGTATGGTCATAAAAGTTCTAATGCACAGTCAAAATAATATTGATGCTTACAGTAAAATCCTAATCCTATAAAGACCCCCTCCCCCTTCTAGAAGAGTAGGTGGATTTTTATTATTACAACCATACAGAAATAAAATTATACAATCATTAGTGTTGTACATTAATAGAAATCCATATATCTAATCATAACCATAACTACCATAGTGTTCTTATTATACAAAGAAGATAAATACAAAATCTTAGATTTTATTTTTAAACCTCCTCCTGGTTTATCCCCAACTAAAACTTCCTGCCTTCATATCTACTATAATATAATCTTTCTCCCAAAATAGCCATATCTCATAATGCCAATAGACATACATATATATCGTTAAAAGACATAACATAATCATCAAACAAACTGTCTATTGGCCTAGTAATCTTCAGTCTATCTCTATCCATGTTAAACTATTTTGCTTAACAGACTACGTAGCTTCCTTATTCCCCTTTTTATTTATAAAATCTCAAGATCTATCCATTTTCTTTTATTCTTATTGTCTCTTTTACACTCCTGGGCCCAGATATTCAAAAGGGTTACTCATGGCGCAACAGTGTTGCGCCTCGTGCATAACCCACTGATGTGCCCTGATGCGATATTCAAAGGGAAAAGTGCGCTGCACAAATCCCGATGCGCTGGAGTGCATCAGTAATGTATGCAGGCACAGGTGGAGGGGGCGTGCCCATGCATAACCTGCACAGCCCGATATTCAGCCCGGGATATGCAAAGCCATGCATGCACAACCCCTACTTGCGCCTGCACAAAGTTAAGCCAAAAAAAAAGGAACAAATGATGGCCACCCACAGGTGAGCTGCCACATTGCAGGGCGCAATACAGCAGCTGCCACCTGTGGGTGGCCACCCGAGTTCCTGCCGCACCTGGCGGCACCCCCCCATGCCCCATAGTGGGCATCTGTGTAAATAAACCCCTCCTCCAATGTCCCTGGTGGTCCAGTGGACCGAGTGCTGCCCGATTGTGGGCATCTGGTTAAATAAACCTCCCCCGTCCTATATCCCTGGTGGTCCAGTGGACTGCTATGTTCGTGATCGCAGGCATGTGTCTAAAAAAAAAAATCCTCATCTAATATCCCTGGTGATCCAGTGGACCGCACTCTGCCTGATTGCGGGCATCTGTAAAACATAACAAATGTCCTATTACCCTGGTGGTCTAGTGTGCCCCCCTCCCACCCGCCCACTAGGCCCACGCTCCGCCCTCCCGGTCAGCTGGTGGGCGGCGCACCCACCCACCTGCCGCCCACCTACTGACAGCTTGGTAGGGCTGCATGCCCAGATGGTTCTGATGTGAGCCAATGGGCATACAACATACCATACACAGTCCAGCTATGTGAATGAATCATTCACATATCTGGGCTAATAGTATGGCATGGGTTGCACACCCATTGGCTCACGCCAGACCACTGGGTGTGCAGCCCACCGAGCTGTCAGTCAGTGGGCAGTGGGGCAGCAGGCAGGTGGGTGCTGCTACCCGCCAGCTGACCGGGAGGGGGCAGTGGGGCTCAGTGGGCGGTGGGAGGGGGTACACTAGACCGCCAGGGTAATAGGACTTTGTTACATTTTACAGATGCCCGTGATCAGGCAGAGTGTGGTTCATTGGATCACCAGGGATATTAAGCGGGGTGAGTTAAACAGATGCCCTAATCCGGCAGTGACCGTCCACTGGACCACCAGGGATATTGGACGGGGCTTATTATACCGATGCCGCGCATCAGGCAATAGCGTCCACTGGACCACCAGGGATATTAGATGAGGATTTTTGTTTTAGACAAATGCTCGTGATCGGGCTGCAGGGGGCGTCGGTCCCCGACGGCTGCTGCCTGGCTGGGTGCCAGGCGCAAGTCGTCGGGGATCAGTGCACCTGCATGCTAATGGGATGCAAATGAGCCATAATGACATGCAAATGGCCCCATGTGCACCTTGAATAAATTATGGCCCGATTTGCATGTCCCCTTTTGAATATTGCAGGTGCTGTGAATGGCGCAATGCCACTTGTGCTAGCGCATCTCCATGCTCCACTCTGGCCACTTGCGCTGGTGCAGTGCCACTGCACCATGCACAGTGGGGGTGGCCAGGGTGCGATATTCAATGCTGCTGAGCCATAGCGCAGCTCCGTTGAATATCACCCAGGCCACCCCTGCATTACCAAGTTGTGCTGCGCCGAGGCTTGTGCCACAGCCTGGTGCAGTTTGAATATCCGGGCCCTAATGTTTAATGCTGCTTATATTCTCCTGTATCATATTAACCAATTGTGCTATTGACCATTCTATCTGTTGCAGAGTTAGCTTGCATCTCGACTGTCATATCCAGTATCTGATGCATGTGGTGATTACCCTTACGGTCCCTACCTCATATTTGTTATTGTGTTCTGGAAATATCCCATAATATAAAGCCTCTGGAGTGCTTAACCATCTCAGAAACCATATTCATGTTTGGAAAACTATTGCCCAAAATGATTGAATATACTGGCATTGAAAGAAGAGATGATCCATTGTCTCTGGCTGAACTATACATCCCTGTCTTGGGCACCCCCTTTCCAATGTATCTTTATGCTTTTGATTATCTTTCACAGGAAGTTTCCCATGTACACATAACCATTTGTTTTCCACATCTGAGGTACTATCCTATTCTCTGTTAGTAGAGCTGAGATACACTGGATCTCTTTTTCTGGTCTCTTCACACATTCTGGTATTTGTGTAAAAAATGTATTTTGTATGTCTGCGTAAAACTGCTTCCTATCCATTGTTTTTATCATTTCCATATTTACTTTCCATAGTTTTAATTTACCTATATTCTCCTTAAGGTATGCAGGTATCTCTGTGAACTGACTCTGTTTTGGAATTATCCCATGTTTCTCCCACGTGTGCAATATAGACTGCATGCTATCTATTACCCATGGGCACCACATATGTATCTTCCCCTGTATTAATGGCTTTATATTAGCATATAAAAATATGCTATGATAAAAGGTAATAGAGTTGATCAATTTTAATCCCCCTGCTCTGATTTCTAAGTATAGGATACCATGTTTTACGGGGTTCAACCTGCTACCTCGGATCCCTTGAAAGAAGCAGCTATACAGCCTTGTTTCAGTTTGTTTAGGTGGTGGAAATACAGTATTTAACTTAAATAAAGGAACATGGGCAACAAAAAGGTATGGATCATATACACCCTCTTTTTCTTGCTCATCCTCCATCTATTCCGTTTGGCTACTCTATCTAAAGCTATGTTCAGTAAGTATTTCCAATTATATAAGGCAACTTCTAGTACCCCAAAGAAGATCCCTAAAATATTGCTTTCTGTATTACTTTTTGGTATAATATGTATATGCGTATCTTGTGAGAAATCTCTTCCTATGATGATACAGGTACTTTTTTGTAAGTTAACTTTGGATCCAGAAAATGCCGAAAATTCATCTAGCAACTGTCCCATTGATGCCGCTGAATACGTGTCTGCTAAAACTATACATAAATCATCCGTGTACCCCAGTGTTTTAACTTCAATATCCTGGCTTGATACTGATAATCCCTGTATTCCCAAACGTAGGTGAATCTTTCTAATTAATGGATCAAGAGTCAGAATATATAGGAGCGGGCTCAACGGACACAATTGCCGTATTCCTATTTTAATTTGGCATGCGTTCCCCAACCTTCTATTTTCATAGGGTCTAACCTGGGCTTGGGCATAACACAGTTTAATCCATTTAATAAATTCTACTGGGAATCCATTTTGTTCTAAACAGGACCATAAATACTGGTGCAAAACCCAATCAAAAGCCTTAGATTAACTATGTACTCTGATATTTCTCCATTCTCCCCTTTCTCTATTAATTCCTTAATCAGGATTAAAAGGTCAGAAATCTTCCTCCCTGGGAGAGAGCATGTCTGTGAATTATGCATTATTGATGCTAGTGTTGGTGATAGTCTGTTGCTTAGTAATTTCATCAGTATTTTGAAGTCAGAATTTAGTAGGGATTAGAGGTCTCCAATTATCTAAGCTTTCTTTGAGCCCCTTTTTTTGTGAATTAGAAGAAGTCCTTAGTACATTGATTGTGGCATTTCTCCTTGATGTAAAATCGCATTATAAACTTCTGTTATTTCAGGTCCCATATATTTCACCAGCACCTTATAAAAAGTGTTTGGTAGACCATCAGGTCCTGGTGCCGTCCCTGCATTTAATTGCTCTATGACAGTTCTGATTTCCTGAATCGTTATCTGTTTTATTAACATTCTTTTCTCAGTTTGAGATATTTGTGGCAAACTACACTCTTGTAGCCAGTCTGTAGTATTTTCTGGTATGTTATGAGCTGTCCCAAATAACATCTTTATATAAGTCTCTACTTATTTCATAATGTTAGTGTTACCAGTAATCACCTGGTCACCTGTTTTTAACAATGATATGTGTTTTTTATTACTTTGTGATATGCAGTTTTCATAAGGGTTTGCTTGTTCATGATTACCCTTGGTACTATACCATTGTTCAAATTCTATGGACTTATTCCTATCATACTGCCTTTCACTCATTTCTTGTTTGATTTGTTTTATTTGTTCTGAGAAATCCTGTCTATTGTGTAATTGTAAAGAAGTCGGCTTATATAGTTGTTGTAATTGTTCATACTGTGTATTCCTATAGGCCCCCCATCAACTGACTCGTGTGTTTGTAATACTTGGTTAAATCAACATTTGTTTGTTCCCACCAGTTTAATATATTGTCGTATAAGCATTTAACTGAAAGTCTTGCTTGGATTGTGTCTAGGAATCCCCATTTTATTTCTGGAATCTCTAATAAAGAAGTATTACATCTCCAATATCCTTTCCCTAATGTTACCTCAAGGGGAATATGATAAAGAAATTTATAACAACAGATGATCTGATGTTGCAGTGGGGTGCATCCTAGATGTTTGAATAGGAAAATATGTTGATATAAACCAATAATGTATTCTTGTTTTAAGACGACCTCTAATATATGTATACTGTGTAGTAGGGTGATTGGTGTGAAACACATCTATTAAATTTGTCTAGGAAATAATTCTATTTAAAAGTGCAGCATCACGGAATACTTTCTCAGTTTTAACTCCGCAATCCTTTTTCAGCCTGCTGCAATTAAAGTCCCCCCCCCACCCATAATACTGCTCACGCTGTCAGTAACGGGGGTTGTAAGCGGTTAAACATCCATGTTCTTTACGCTCTTTCTTGTGGAGCATACACATTGATCAAACAAAAAGCCTTTTATTCCACCACAAAATCCATTAATATCACTCTCCCAGGTATAATGTCTTTGGTCCTAGTGACTTCTATCTTAGGGTCTATAAAGCAGATCCCAACCCCGCTACATGTATCTTCTCCCGGAGACCAATAGGATGGGCCTCCTATCCATTCTGCCTTTGCTTTTTGTATCTGTGTGAATGTAAATATCCTTGTATCTTGAAATAAAACAATATCAAACGTCTGAGAGAAAAAATATTGAAAAATGGATTTCCTTTTTTTTCAGATTTCAGGCTATTCGCATTAAGCAATGCTAACCTTAAATTAGAACCCTTTAGGATTTGCTTGGATCAGTGGCCTTTTTCTTCCTTAGATTATATCTTGTCCCCAAACGTCTTTTCTTTTTTACCTTCCCTGCTGTTTGTGAATCCTGTCCCTCGTGGTCTGAGGTTCCTCCTATACATGAGGAATTTTCAGATACTCCGTCTGAATCTTCTCCCATCTCTGTATCCCACCATGTAAAACCTCATATTTATTTTATAGAGGTATCTTGAGTTCTGGTTGTTCATGCTCTGTGTGTGTTTTGGACAGTACTGTAGTAAAAGTAGTCTCCAGTGGAGATGGGGCTCATGGTGAAGGCACTTCTGTCTCTGGGTCTGCCATTTGTTACATCTGACTGGGTGGTCTAAAACCTCTTCCCCTCCCTCCTGGTTTGCATCTCCCTGTTGATGTACCTGTTCTAAGGGAGGTTGCTGGGTGTCTAACCCTTTGTGTCTTGGTATCAGTGGCATTTCTCTTCGTTCTCTAGGAGGGGGGAGGTGCTGCACCTTCCTGTCTTGTTGCTCGATTAATATAAAAATCCTGTTCGGCAAAATCTCCATTTCCATTATTATGTGAGGCCTACTGACACAAAAAAATGGAGTGTCCCTCTTATTCACATAAGTGACATGCTGTGGGAACAGTGCACCTTGCACTGCTGTGACCCTGACTGCCACAGTGTAAACATCTCTGCACCTCACAATTGTTGCTGAGATGTCTCGAGGATCCTTATTTATAGCATTGTCAAGGTTGCCCCTGGTAAAACAGAACCCCTTTATCTTTTCCTAGATAAAAAAAGTTCAGCAAATACTTAATCCCAGAATCATCTTGTTGAAGCCGAATTTTAACTCTCCATCCTCCCGTCTAAAAACCTTCCTCATCCACTATGAGTTCAGGTGTATCTTTAACCTCACATTTAGTCCCTAACCAATATAAAATATCTGTGACAGTAACTTCTTCTTTCCTAAAGAGGATGGTAATCATCTTAAAGATAGGTTTTGTAAGTGGAATGGCTTGAAAGGGGGCCCATGCTGGAGTTCTTTTGTATGCATTATATAGGAGCCAAACTCTATCTAACATGGTGGAAGACCGAAAACTTAAATCAAAAGATGCTTCCCCTGGAGCATGTATTAATGCATACACTTCTGAAGGTGTAAAGCCCATATCCACTTTCACCAAATGTTTCCCTACATAAGCTCTGTCAGGAGGTAGGCCCAAACCTCCTACATACCTTAACCTGACTGCATACCTTATTTTAGCTTGTTCTAAAGGTTTTTTTAACAAACTAGCATAAGTGACACAATTAGTTACAGACTCCTGCCCTTCTGTAATAGTTTCCCCTACATTTGTTGGTTCTTCCAATACAACGTCTGTGATATTGTCAGTAGTAGATGCTCTACTTCCATCAGAGCCTCAAAAAAAACTTCATTAGAAGATTGTAATGGGAAATATAGAATACCCTGAGAGTCCTGGGCCCCATTTCCAGTGGTGTCTTAACTGTTTAAGAGTCAGCTATTCTTGTTGTTGTTCTAGTTTCCATCTCCTTCTGTACCACTTGGGTAGTGTTAAACTTTAGTGGTGTCATATCACTCTATGCTGATGCATGCCATCTCCTACTATCTGTGCTTCCATCTTCCATTCGATTTACTCCGACATTCGCAGCTCTGGATTGCAACTCTACCAGGGTTAGTTAGTGGCATCAATGGGTCAGGAAGCCAAGTCCCGTTTGAGTTCTGAACCCATCCTGTTAATTTAAACACTACCTTAGCATTCCACTCCTCTCCTGTAGTGCTCTGTGTATTCTCTGTTCCACTATTGCCACCTTCAGGCTGTGAGGTTTTGGCACCAAAAACAAAATACCCTTAGCTGCCGACGCAGCTTCGCATTGCTCCAGGATTGTGTTCTCCAGCAGTCGATTATTAGCACTTTGTAAGAGTTTGTTCTTGGTTAAAATAAACTCCTGTTCTAATTGTCGAAGCTGAGATGCCAGTTCTTCCATTTGTGGTTCCTCTGCTCCTCTGTTTTGTTTCAAAAACATTGTGCTGTTATCGGTACCGGTCTCCTCTGGTAGCACTTTCTCATTCTGGTTCTGTTTTGCTATCGAGGTCTCTGCCCCAGAGACGCATTGCTGGCTATCCTCCATGGGTTGCAACCCAGCCATCTCCTTCACTGCCAAATCGACTTCTGGCTCCTCCGTCTTGGACTCAAAATCCCCCCCTCTGGAGAGTAGGGGAATTTCCCCAGTGTCCTGGCCAAACTTCCTCCAGTCACTAAAAATACCACCTGGTTCAAGGTCAGTTGGCATTCATCTGTATTCCCCCCTTCCCTGGGTCTTGCCTGAAAATAGGCAGAATTTGTCTAGTACACTTACCCGATCAATAAAAACTAAATAAAAAAAAGGTTCAGCCCACTTTATGTTCCCCCCAGATTATATTGGAGGAGAATTTGTAGTGATCCTGACTGTGATAACCACAAATGTTTAATTTGAAAGGGTCTCTGAAGCCGTGGCACCCCATATGTATGGTGAACATTACATGGTCTAGAAAAAGCACCCAACAGTGATCACATTTGAATGCTTTGAGCTGCTCCCCTTCCTCATTCACAACCCGCAGGACTTCTTTGGTGGAGCTGGGGGTTCCTTTAGCAGCTGGGGGGCCCTCTGGCAGTTTTGGATCCTCTTTGGCATAGGTGAGACTCTGCCTGCTGCTGGCACAGTTCCCATTAGGCAGCAGAGCACCCTTCTCTTCATGGTTGCTGTCCATGTCTGTTGAATACTGGCAGCCATTGCTGGGAGACACTCCACAGTCCGTCATCTGACTCCGCAGCTGGGGGATGATCTGTGTTCCTTCTGGAAGGTCTTCGTGGCCCTCGGCAGCCTCATGGTTTTCTGATAGCTCCATCTTGCCTGGGAGAGGCTGGATTTGAGAGTAGATAGTGCTGATTACAGGATTAAGTTCTGAAATACAGTTTGTGGGTGGAAGTTGCATCGGGCAGAGATGCTCTGCCCCAACAAACACTAGTGTGCTGCTGAATGCTGGGTCCATGGGCTGGTGGCCTACCATATCCACCTCCTTGTCAAAACTGGAGTTCATATCGAAGGGAATGTCAGTTATATTTATATATTGTTTGTGCTTCGTACCCAGATTATCCCTGAAAATGGGTACCTTACCTCAGTGAACTTACCTGGTTAATAATAATAAACACATCACAAGCAAACAAACTTTCTCTCTAGTATTTTAAAAAAATTAATGTATATGAATATTATCTGTAAGCTAGTGGGAGGCTGAACTATTTGTACATTTCTCAATCTTTTGTTATAGTGATTGGAATCTTCAATAAGTTTACAGACATTTTTGGAATGGTTAGAGACTGTATCAAAGATAAATGTACTGAAAACAGTCTAAATAAACCATGGCTTGACAAGGATTGCCAAGCAGTCAAAAAGGCTGTAAAATACTGTAGTTAGTATCACAGGGCAAACTTTTCTTTAGACAGTTACAAAGCAGTTTATGACGTTATGTAAGAATATTTTAAGCTACTGACAACTAAAAAGGATGATCATTAACTACTTATGGGATGAATTGGATAATGTGATAATTAAAAAAAATGGCAAAACATTCTGGGCAATTGGTTACTTATGCTGCAGATAATATCAAGGTACTGAATAGATTTGATTGTGACAATTACTAAATCCACAGCAGGTGAAAGAAAGAGGTTAGAGCTAAAATACAGAGCCTTGAAGAATAGCTTAAACTGAAGACAGAGGAAGAGGAATTAAACTGAACCTTGGAGAACAACAATGTTGATCTTAAGAAATTTGAAGACCACCTTAAATTTCAGAAATTAAAAAAGTACAAATAGGATGCAATAGACAATAGGGAAAACCAGGTATACAAGTGGCACAATAAAAGGTTCAGCAGAGGCTATCCGAAACCTGCACTATCAGATACAGACAATACTAATTAGGAAAAAAAAAAGTTTCAAGGCACCATAAGAAGGCCCCAATGTAATAGAGACCAGTGGGATATTCGGGATGGGGTGGTGGAGGGAGTGACTCAGTCCCAAAGCGATGAGATGCAGAGTGAAGGACAGACATCAGATCAAGACAGTATGAAAAATATTTAAAGACAGGAGACAATCAGAATAAAAAAAGATCAAAGTGGACCAAAAAAGGAAAAGAAAATGACCCAAAGTTATGAAGGCAGCAGTAGGGAGAAACACCAGTAATAACCAAATGAACTGCACGGTCTTCAACCTATCCAAAAGAAAGCTGACAGAAGTAAAATGTAAGGTATTAGCAAAGGGGTTATCTTTTGCCCCAGTATCTACTCCTGAAGAATTTATGATCAAGTTGGATTTCTAGTGCTTTTATAGAAAACTGAGGCTAAGACTGTTTTTTGTATATTCTGATAAAACTGCAGATTCAGAAGCCTATAGGGTAAAGAGGAAACTTCATCAAAAGTCACAGTTCTTTCCTTTCATTTCATTTATTTTGTTAACCAGGATAGGGCACTGAAGCAAGTCCATTTTCAGGCCCAGCCTGAACAAAAAAAAACAAAACATTGCAGACGATGACAAAACAGAACAAGAGCTAACAAATTACAAAAAACAATCACAGTTATCAACTGACATTAAATATTGCTTAAAATTAGTCTCAAAAATATACAGTGAAGAAGAGGAATGAAAATTATCTGGTAAGTTATTCCAAAATGCTAGTGTTGACAGAAAAGGATTGTGACCCTGCTTTGGTTTTATGTAAAACAGATTGTAGGACTATACCCTGGGAAGATCACAAAACTTGGGGGGGGGGGGGTTACGAATTTATACCAGGTCAGCTAAGGGAAACTTCGAGGATAGGAAAATGGATTTAAATATTTGACATCCAAAGTAATGCGTGACTTTAGACTTGGGGGATAACCAGGATAATTGTGAATAAAGAAAACAATGATGAGCACAAGATGGGGAATCTAATACAAACTGACAGATGCCATTATATGCAGCTGTCAAGATTTTGATTTTGTTAACACCAATATTATAATACAAGCTTGCACAATAATCAAAATGTGGCATTAGGGGTCTTTGGGCAATTGATCTTCAAGTGTCAGGTGAGAAAAACCCAACACTTGACCTTGTAGAGTAACCCCAACTTTCAATTTATAATATGACTAGTGGCCAAGACTTAGATCTTTGGAAAGACCTTTGAGCTGCAGGCTCGTTCACAGAGGTTCCACATCAAATTGAAACAGACAGAAATATAAAAATATAAAAAGATATATACAAAAACACTTACAAATATTGATAATAAATCATAACAGAGCATTCAGATAATATGTACAACAATACAGTTGTTACAAGGTAACTGCCATGTCAGAATAAAGCAAATAGAAACTACTGTCAAAGTGCAGAGAGGGAAAGGATGAAAGGTTGCAACCTTACTGCATTAGAGGGGAGCACATAGGAGTATAAGTACTCAAGGGGAAGGGGAGAGAGAGCAGACAGGAGTAGAGTAGAGGTGGGAATCAGGAGGGATGGTACAATAAGAGGGATGGAGGAGACCAGGGGTAGCTAACGTAGAGTTGAAAGTGCACCTGGGGAGGGGGAGTAGAGTAGGATATCAGTTCTCACACTCACAGCCTCCATTTAAAGTTAGCAGGGCCCTGAGTTTCACTTTAAAAGTTCCAAGCTTTCATTCATGCTGAAGATCTAACCCAAGAGAGTTAAGCCAGAGAGGCATGCGGTATTCAAAGGACCACTGTCCTTGCGAGGTCCGACGAAAGATTTTTTTTTTAGAGAATGGTTGTTCAGGCCCCTAGTACTTCTGGAGGAGTTATGTACATGGATGAGGTTTCCTACCCCACAGGGGGTGAGGCCTATGGTTGCTTTCTTTGCCAGAAGGCATATCTGATAACATATTCTATTGCCTAGGTTTAGCCAACTAGTCTGGGCATAGTTCACATGTGTGCGTCACGTGGTCACCATCTAGTGCAAGCCTACAAACTTTAATGAGTGTTGACTTGATACATTTGAGGCTCATAGGGGTGGCAGAACCATATACCACTAAGCCATAATCAATGGTAGACAGCACTGAGCTTGTAATAGCAATTTTTAGGGCAGCTCTGGTTAGGCAATGTTTGTTATGGTAGAATTGCCCTAGTTTAGCATAGCGGTCTTAGCCACAGTGTCAATATGTTGAGAGCATGATAGGGTGCTGTCCAATGTAACCCCAAGATATTTGAAACTTTGTACCATTTCGGGGGGGCCGAGTAATAATTGTTACAGACTTTTAGCTGGTGGGACCTGCTCTGATTGTGAGCAGAAGCGAAGCTCATGGTTTTCATTTTTTTGTAATTTAGAAGTAATTTTGAGTTAAGAAACCATTTCTCCACTGAAGAGAATTAGATTGCATCAGCCTTTCTAGTGTGGAGGGGTCATGGTGGTTTGAAAAAAGTACAGCATCTTCAGCATAAAGTAAGATGCTGTCTGTAACTGCTGATGGAAGTTGGTTAAGAAATAGACTAAAAAGAAGAGGATCAAGGATTGAGCCTTGGGGTACACCTGTTGTCACGGGCCGACTGCCAGACAGGACATTTTGAAATTTCACTCTTTGCACTCTACCAGTGAGGTAGCTCCTGAAACAGGATAAGGACTCTGCAGATAGACCCGTGTGGGAGAGTTGGTTCAGTAGCAGTTCTTGGTTAATGGTGTCAAAGGCCTTGGTGAAGTCAACGTAGGTTGACCCCACCAAGAGCCCTTGATCAAGTGCATTTTTGAATTTAGTTAGTGAATTCTACTAAGGTGGTAGAAGTGCTATGCGAAATCCATGTTGTTGTGGGCACTGAAGTTGGTATTTGTCAAGGTATTCCATTAATTGGTTAGACACTACATGCTCAAGGGCCTTTGAGAGTGGGGGAGTATTGAGATTGGTCTATGGTCTGAATGGGAGGTTCTGTCACTGGATTTGTAGACGGGGTAACCATGGCAGCTTTTCAGACCCCAGGGCATTTTCTGGTTGAAACAGATAGGTTTAAAATTCTGGCAAAGGGGATGAGGATAATATCAAGGGTGAGCTTAACAAGTTTGAGGTTACCAGCCTGTCAGCACAGCGGTTGGATTTCTGCTTGCAGCGCCGGTGACCTGGGTTCAGGAACAGACCCGGCAATGGACCTGAGTTGTCAGAGGGCCGGCCAGGGGGAGAAGGATCAAGCGTCCCACGGACTGCTCTCCTTCTCCATGGGGAGGGCGCAGTGAATGACTGGTGTTGAAGGACCCCTAGTGGAGGCTGGGACTTACACAACATTCCTGCATCAGCTAGACTCTGAGGGGCAGAACAGATGCTGGAGTCATTGCATGTCCCTGCCCTCGCTTACAGGGGGAAGAAAACTGAGCTGCCAGCTGCCCTCCATCATGCCAGCCCTTGGCTCTGAATAGCCTTCAGGACAGACCTCCTTGACCCTATCCGTCTCCACGGTACTGGATGGGAGACCAGTTACTTGTGGCCCCTGAGGTAAGCAGGTGGTATCGAGTAGTTGCATCCGATGTGAAGGGTGGGGGCGAGGGTCCATGACCTGGTGGAGGTTCTGGGCAGTTGTCAGAAGCCACAAAAAGTATATTAAAAAAAGTTTGCGGTCAAGCATGTCACTGCTTGCTCTGAACTTACCAGTTGCTGTAGTGATGTATTTTTGGACTCAGCAGGAGTGAGGATTTTCAGGTAGAAGGGGAGAGGGTTATTTGAGGGGGTCCTGATGTCTTGAGAATGAGTTTCAGTATCCATTGGTTGGAGGAGGTCAGAAGGCAGGATACCACTGAGATCTGTGAATACTTTATTGAACATGTTGACTTGATGCTGGGGTCAAGGGTGGGTGTGTCATCAATATTGAGTATGGCTGGGGGAATCTTTTTAGGTTTACCTGATAGTGATTTTATGTTTTCCCAGAACCTCTTGCTGTCACTCCAGGAGGTGGTTAGTTGTGCCCTGAAATCCTGGCTTTTTGCCTGACGGATTGCCCAGGTGCAACTGTTCCATGCAGCTCTGTATATTTGAGTGTCAGCCAGTGAGCCTGTTTTTTTTTTTTTGCTTTAGCCCATTGGTTGCCCCTGTGTTTCATCATATCTAGGAGTTGAGGAGAGATCCAGGACTTGGAGTCCCGGATCCTCCTCTTTGTGAAAGGCACGTAGATATTACAAGATTCATTGAATCTGTGTATGAAACCATCCAAGGCAGCAGTATCAATATCTTCTATGGTGTTTAGGAAGCTCCAGTCTCAAAGTCTTAGGTGTGCTTTCAGGGAGGCAAGTTTCCCCTTTTTCAGCAACCTGTTTGCAACTGTTCTTGGTGGTAACTTAGTGGACTTATTAGTCTAGTTGAAAAGGATGGGCGGATGGTCACTTAGGGAATCTGGAAGGACTGTCGTGTGTTATTCTATCTGGGTGATTGGTGATAATCCATTCAATGAGGGAGCTAGTACCTGTGTGATAGTTTATGCGGGTGTAGGAGTTGACTGTTTACACCATGTTTAGAGTGGATAACGCATCTCTGTAGGTGGCTGCTTCAGGGGATGCCCAGTTTGTCTTAAAGTCTCCCATCAATATTAATCCAGCACCCTGACAATGGTCCTTGAGGTAGTTATGTATAATTTTGAAACCACTAGTTTGGGCCTTAGGGGGAATATATATCAATGTCACAGTTCTTGATTTAGCATTACAGCCTAGAAGGACTTTTGCTGCAAAGAGTTGTGTGTTACAGCTAGTTTTGATGGGGGGTAGTGCATGAGCCTGAAGGTGTTCCTTAATGTAAAGGACACACCCTCCTCCGCGCTTGCCTACCCTGTCGAGCTTGAACATGGTATAGCCTGGTAAGTGAATGTCAGTGTCTGTAATTTTAGGATTAAGCCAGGTTTTGACAACTGATAGGATGTCAGGCTGATGTTGGGCCACCCAGACTTGTAATGAGTCTAATTTTGCCAGAAGGCTACAAATGTTAATGGAAGCAAGGGTCAAGCCATTTTGCCTGCAAGTTTGAGCCATTGTATTAGCCAAGGGGCCTGGATTTGGGTGGATATTCCCAGAGATAAGTAGCAGTAGCCAGGCCAGGCAGATGGCAGGTGGAAGACTAGGTTGCTGGCCAAGGCACCTAGCTTCACCTGAGCTCTTTCCTTCTAGGTTGCTTGAAAGGACAGAGCAAAGAACCTTACCAGAGCAAGGGAAAGGATTAAGACTTCTTTTGGCTAGGCAGACTTACTGTGTGTTGTTATTTTTATTTTGTACTCACCAGGATTGTTACTGTTTGTTGCTAACATTTTATTGCTTTATTTTTCTCTGATTCAAATTGCTGTTGCTGGGATACCTGCTGCTGCATTATTACAAGGTGTGCCTACAGATGTGTGCTAACAGATTACTGCTGTAATCTTCTGATTCAAATTGTCTTTTGCAGGGCATATCTTCTGTTACTGCTTTATTTTTCTCTGTAGCAAAGTGTTTCTTACAGGGTATATCTTCTGTGAAATTATTAAAGGTTTTGCTTTACAGGTTTTACAGTTTTATCTATCATTAGAATAAGCTTTCAGGGTTATTGCATTCATTGCTGACTGAATGTTTCTGCTCTTACCTCCTTGTTTCTTTTGTCTGTGATTCTTTTTTTTTGGCAGGGGGAAGGCCCAGCCACCCACCCCCATCCCCAACCACCCCACACTACACTCCTTTTATAGGGTAGCACAGATGTGACATTTCCTGTGGCAAAGCAGGAAGAGATGGATCAGTGGGGTATCCACACGGTGACCTCATTTACAGGGGGCACTAGTAATTTAACTTGTTATAACAAGTTATACAAAACCAAACAAACAAAACACAAAATCAAACTCTTGCTTTCATTTTCTTCCTTCTGGTTACTCTGACCAGGTTATAAACCTAACAACTTATCTGGAATGGATATCATTAACTGCAGGTCTGTGGAACACTTTTCAGAAGGACAGTTTTATAGGATTTAGGACACTGTCCTACATGCTGGGCCATTGGAGATCTTAGGGCTCAGCTCCAGGCAGCATGGGCAGAAATTGTGCACCTCAGATTTCATATTCAAGAGGAAATATATCATAAGAACCACCCGCCATTTCCCCAATACCCAACAGAAGCACCTCGACCACAGAGGGTAGTTGGTCCGGGAGGTTGGCAGGTGGTTGGGAAGGGCAAAGCAGTTGCCCCATTACTAAGTGCTCTCCAAAATATTACCTGCACAACCCATATAAAAACTACAAACAGGTATCTGCCTCTATCTCCAAAATCAAACAAAGGGGCAGAGGACACTGCAGCACAGGAGCTAGCACAACAAAACTTGCCCAAAACAAGAACAAAACAAAAGAAGCAAAAAGAAAATTCAAAAAACTTCTGATCATCGGAGACTCCATAATTCTGGGAGTTGATACCTATTTCCAGTCAGGGGTAATGGTCAGATGTCTCCCAGGTACATCAGCATGGAGAGACACTGGCCACATTGCTAAAATTGTTCAGGAAGCAGGAGAAAACATTGACGTCCTGGTACACATATGGACTAATGATCTCACCAGCCAGTCAGTTGTGGAGACCAAGGAACACCTTACCAGGCTGGGTGACAAACTATCATCCATTTCATCTGGCATCTCCTTCTCTGACATCCTGCCAGTCTGGGAGTGGGGGGCAGATGGTCAGAAGGTCAGAGAAGGGGAGATGGGGAGCTAAACATGTGGCTCAAGGGCTGGTGCCAGGAAAAAGGACACAAATTTGTAGGGAACTGGTAACAATTTTGGGAGCGAAAGTTCTTTAAATTTGATGGACTGCATCTGACTAAGGAGGGAGTCAGTGTATTGAGGCAGAAGTTTGACATCTTTTCAGAATATTTAATCTAGCAAATGGGGAGAGGGGTGCAGCACCCCATACGTAGAATGAGAAGAACACCCCTCCCTCCTCAGCTAGTGGTTCAAACAGGAGTTCAGCATGTTTGCAGTTCATTTGCATCACCAAGTAAAGAAAAAGGTCCAGCTCCCCATACTATGCACAGGGAAAATGCCAGACCTCACCCAACAACCAACACACCGAAATCTGGCCAATGGAAAATCATGTATACAAATGCTCGCAGTCTGGGAAACAAGATTTCTGACCTATAGGCAATAATGACAGAGGCTAAACTAGACATAGTAGCAATTAACGAGATGTGGTTTACCAGTAACCACACTTGGGAGACTGTAGTACCTAGCTATGTACTGTTCAGAAGAGACCGAGATGCCAAAAGGGGGGGTGGAGTGGTCTTGTATGTCAATGAAAATATCAAAGCTACAGAAATTCAGAATACACATAAGGAGCCAGAAGAACTGCGGGTCATCCTGGAAACAGGAAATGGGACAGACATAAGAACTGGGGTTGTCTACATGCCCCTAGACCAGGGGGAGGACATAGACACATTGCTGTTAGAAGACATACAAAACATGACATCTAAAGGGGAGGTTCTGATAATGGGAGACTTCAACATGCCAGATACAGATTGGTCAATAACAGCAGGAACATCTGCCAGAACTACACTATCGGTCAAAAGTTTTAGAACACCCCCATTTTCCAGTATTTATTGAAATTTAAGCAATTCAAGTCCAGTGAATAACTTGAAATGGTACAAAGGTAAGCAGTAAACTGCTAGAGGTTAAAAAAAAAAAAGATTCGGTTAGCAAAAACTGCTTTAGAGAAATTGCAAAGAAAGCCAAAGTGTCAGTGAGTACAGTTTCCTACACCATCAAAAGGCACTTGGAAACTGGAGGAAACTCTGACAGGAAGAGGTTTGGCAGACCCAAAGCCACAACAGAATCAGAAGACAAGTTTCTGAGAGTCAACAGCTTGCATGATAGGCGGCTCACAGGACAACAGCACAGAGTGACTGGCACCCTGAACCGAAAGGGCTACCACAGCATTTTGTAGCGCCATGCAATACCCTCTGGTCTACGCCTAGTTGGTCAGGGGTTCATCCTACAGCAAGATAATGACCCAAAACATACCTCCAGGCTATGTAAGAACTACCTTCGAGGAAAAGAACAAGACGGTAGGCTTCAAATCATGGAATGGCCAGCACAGTCTCCAGACTTAAACCCCATCGAGCTGGTTTGGGATGAACTGGACAGAAGGGTGAAAGCAAAGCAACCTACAAGTGCAACACATTTGTGGGAACTTCTGCAACAGTGTTTGGAAGAACTTCCCAAACAATATTTGATGTCCATTGTAGGAAGAATGCCACGAGTGTGTTCAGCGGTTACAGTATATCTGCAAAAGGTGGCTACTTTGATGAGTCAAAAATTTAGATTAAATTTGTTAAACAAAATGATTCTATGATTTCTTTTTTATCTCCAATTGTTTATTTGTTCTATGCTTTAATTTCAGAGTACATTGAGACATTAACCTGGTAAATTTCAATAAAAACTGGAAAAATGGGGGTGTTCTAAAACTTTTGACCAGTAGTGTAGACACATGGTGGATTCCCTGCAGGGGGAGGGCCTCAAACAACTGGTACAACAACCCACAAGAGACAGGGCTATCCTAGATCTAGTACTGACTAACAGGGAAAGGATCACAGATCTCCAGGTAGAAGGTCACCTGGGGGCCAGTGACCATCACATGGTATGGTTCAATTTGGCCACTGCAACTAAATCATCCCATTCCAAGGCAAAAATATGGGACTTCAGAGGAGCTGACTTTGATAAGATGGCCAACAGAGTTAAGCTAGCCCTTGTAAAAAGAAATACAGGTGAGGTGGTACAGGCAAAGTGGGCAAGCAATAAAGATGCAATACTTGAAGCAACATCCCATTGTGTTAGGGAGAAAAGGAAGTGCAAAAGAAGAAGAAAGAAACCACTTTGGTTCTCAAAAACAGTAGAAGAAAAGGTCAGAGCCAAAAGGCTGGCCTTCAGGAAATATAAGGGAACGCAATGGGATGAAGATAGGGAGGCATACCAAACTTCCCTAAGGGAAGCAGGGAAGGCAGTAAAGCAGGCAAAGGCCCAAACTGAGGAAACATTAGCACAAACAGTAAAAGAAGGTGACAAGACTTTCTATACATACATTAGTGAAAGGAGAAAGTTCAGAGGCGGTATTGCTGAGATCAAAGAAGATAAGGGTGTGTGTGAGGAGGAGGAGGACCATGTAAAAGCATCTATCCTAAATAGATACTTCTGCTCAGTAGTTACAGAAGAGAAGGTAAGGCAGGGCCCACAGCTCAGCACCATGGACACAGGGGGGAGGGAGGTGAGCACTAGTCCCTTCACAAAAGAAAGGGTCCTACAAGAGCTCAATAAGCTCAGGGTGGACAAGGCAATGAGACCTGATGGCATACATCCCAGGGTACTAAACGAGCTAAGGGTGGAACTAGCAGAGCCATTATCAGAACTGTTTAGTGAGTCTCTGAGCACAGTAGAGGTCCCAGAAGACTGGAGAATGCCTCATGTGATCCCATTCCACAAGACTGGTAGCAGGGAGAAGGCAGGGAACTACAGACCAGTCAGTATTACCTCAGTAGTGGGCAAGATTATGGAGGCTTTCCTTAAGGAAAGGATTGTGCAACATCTGGAATCCATAGGAGCACAGGATCCAAGACAGCATGGGTTTACAAAAGGAAGGTCCTGTCAAACTAATCTCATTGAATTATTTGACTGGGTAACCAGAGTGGTGGACCAAGGGGGAGCAGTTGATGTCGCCTACCTTGACTTCAGCAAAGCTTTCGATACTGTTCCACATAGAAGGTTGATTAATAAGCTGGGTAGGCTCGGGGTGGGTGAGAAGTTAGTCAACTGGGTGGCAAACTGGTTGGGCAGAAAACGGAGAGTGGTGGTAAATGGCATACAGTCAGAAGAGATTCAAGTCACAAGTGGGGTACCTCAGGGATCAGTTCTGGGGCCAGTCCTTTTCGATATCTTCATCAGTGACATTGCAGATGGACTGGAGGGTAAGGTTTGTCTTTTTGCAGATGACACCAAAATCTGCAACAGAGTAGATGATCCAGATGGGGTGGACAGAATGAGAAGAGATCTGGATAAACTAGCCAAATGGTTGGAACGGTGGCAACTGGAGTTTAATGCAAAGTAGTGCAAGATCATGCACATAGGGAAGAGAAACCCTAAAACCACCTATAGACTGGGAGGGCAGTTGCGGGCAGTCACAAGGGAAGAAAGAGACTTGGGCATCATCATCACAGATGACCTGAAATCATCCAAGCAGACCACCAAAGCAGTAGGTAAGGCTAGGGGATGTTAGGGTGTATTAGTAGGGGTATCACAAGTCAGAAGAGGGAGGTAATAATCCCTCTTTAGAAGACACTGGTTAGGCCCATCTGGAGTACTGCATGCAGTACTGGAGGCCACACTTTCAAAAGGACATTAACCAAATTGAGGCAGTCCAGAGAAGGGCAACCAAAATGGTGCAGGGACTGCATCAGAAAACATGAGGACAGATTAACTGAGCTCAATATGTATACCCTAGAGCAAAGGAGGGAGAGAGTTGATATATTGATCGAAACATTCAAACATTGTAAGGGCATTTACAAGGTGAAAGTGTCTAACATGTTTCAGTATAAGAAATATAGAAGACAAGAGGACACAGCATGAGATTAGAGGGAGGCCGATTAAGGGGTAATGTGAGGAAGTTCTTTTTCACAGAAAGGGTGGTGGATGCATGGAACGGCTTACTTCAGAAAGTGGTGGATATGAATACAGTGCAGGGCTTCAAACAGGCATGGGATAGGCATAAGGGAGCAATACAGATGAGTATGAATAGATAGGTCATTGACAGAGCAAAGGCAGATGGCACATTTATAAGGTAGAAAACTAAATGGGCAGACTGGATGGGCCTTGCGATCCTTGTCTGCCGTCAACTTCTATGTTTCTATGTTTGCCTGCCACTGTAGGTTTTTTATTACCTGTGAATGGGTCAGTTTTTTGGACATGTTCTGCTTAATCATAGAGCAGGTTATTGTCATATTTATGACTGGTGGGGGTATGAGATACATAGTGTACACAGAGCAAACCTCTGATGTTCATGAACAGAGGAGAGGTTTTGTGCGGGAGGATATATTTAAATTTTGAGTGGAGGTTGACTTAAGGCAGCGCTGGTAGGGTGATAAATTAATTACTGTTTTTGAGGTGAAGTTAAGGGGTGAATCTGGTGTTATTGTACCAACAGGTGCCAGCAGCTACCAGGCTGCTAGGAAGCACATTGTTCTAAGTAGGAGCATTGTGTATGCAGAGGGACAGTGGACAATAAGCTATTTAGTTGGGATGGGCAACATAACTACCCTAGCAGAAAGAACAGACCCTACAAGCCCAGTATAAAAGGGGCGGAGAGGATGTAAGGCAAAGAGATCGGGGAGGTAAGGTGTGATTTAGAGGGAGTGATAGGAGACGAGAAAGTCTGAGTCCTGGTGAGAATGAGAAAATAAGCAGGAGGAGTGGGTGAATCAGAGGGGGTATGGGCACTACAAGCGGAATCAATGATTGGCTATTTGCCTAGAGAAAGGGCCAGTTGCAGCTAGTGGGAGGAGAGTGGGAGGGGTTTAGCCTGATTTAATAGAGGCTGGGGTTGGAGTGGGCAGGCAGGACAAAATACACACTAGCTAGTAAATACTAGCTGCCAAAAAAGCCACAAAATTCAAAATGTTAAAAGCGCCCAAAAGCCGCCAGGAGCAGGGTCCCCTCTACAGTAACAAGAGGGATCGAGCTAGGTAGGGATTTTCTGGAGCCCAAATCTGGCCAGTCAGCTGCTGTCTTGACTCTAAACAGCCAGTGTCAGAGACTGAAGTCCATGGAGTAGACCAATCAGGTCAGGAGCCATATTCCAGAGCTGTGAAGCACAGCAGTGGAATTACCTGGTTGTGGTCCGGGAAAAGCAGGGGGTGGTGGTGGCTAGAGGAGATGCCATGGCCCAGGAAAGCAGGGAGCAGCACGCTTCAGGGAGGTGCATGCAGCTTGGGCTAGCTGAAAGGAAGAGAGAGAAAAATGGGATTAATATTCAGTCAAAATGAACTGTGGGAGGGCTGGGGCAGACTGGGCATGGAGACAGTTACACAGCAGGAGGTAGGAAGACAAGGTAAAGAGATGCAAACGGTGGGAGGGCCCCGTATACAGGCAAGTGGGAGGGGGGCTAGGCCTAGGGTTCACAAGAGAAGTAGTTGGAGAGGGAAGAAAAGAGATAAAGAGCAGTTATGAAAGTGTTGCTTAAAGAGGGAGGGGTGAGGAAAAAGAGGGGTAGTAGAGAGGGAGCAGGCAGGCTAACCAGAACAAAAAAAATGCGAAGCTCAAGACCATTGCGCAACTTCTTTGACTTAATAAAATTATTAACAGGAGAAAATTCAAAGATGCTGAGATAAGGCTCTGTGTTAAAACAATGACTAACACAGACTACCAGTTACACATTCCTGAACCTCAGCATTCGATAGGGCTAGAAAACTAATTAGAACAGGGCTAAGGCTAGAACTAATTAGATCAGGGCTAGCTGATTAAGAATAGGGCTAACACAGACTACAAAACATTACATTGAAATTAGGTACTCAGTACAGGTTAGAACTATGTGGTTTGAGAGACAGAAAAATGTTATGTAGCACAGGCAATGCTGTTTGCCAGACAAAATTAAATGCATTACAATACAGGCTAGATTTAAACCAGCCTGACCAGTCAGATTAGATACATTGACCCCTATACGATTATTTTCTTAGGCTTTGCTAGGAGAACAAAATACACACTTGCTAGTACCACAGCCTGGCACTTAAATTGTTTTACTGTTTGATTGCTTTTATTGTTTTGTTTTATGTATGCTATCACTTTGCACTGCCTGTATTTCTCAAAGTGTTTTGAATTGCATTTACCAGTACATACTGCATCTTTGCTGCATTACCTATAAACTTGTGTACTTTGTTTGTGCCCTATTACCACATGTGCTGCGTCACATGCACCCCTATGTAATTTTTCAAACTGTTCTCTCCCGGGTCGTGCCTGAAAATAGGCATTTTCATGCCTAGTGTACCCACCCGGTTATCAAAAGCAAATAAATAAATAAATAAATGCTAGCTGCCAAATAAAGCCGCAAAATTCAAAATGCTGAAAGTGCTCAAAAGCCACCAGGAGCAGGGTCCTGCCTACAGTAACAAGAAGGACTGAGCTAGATAGTGATTTCCTGGAGCCCAAATTTGGCTAATTGGCAGCAACCTTGACTGTAAACAGCCCATGGCAGAGTCTGAACTCCACGGCGTAGACCAATCAGGCCAGGAGCCGTATTCTGCATGTAAGCACAGCGGTGGAATTACCTGGTTGTGGTCCAGGAGGAGCAGGGGGTGGCGGCCAGAGGATATACTGTGGCCTGGGAGAGCAGGAAGCTGCTCATTTTGGGGAGGTGCCCACAGCTCGGGCTAGCTGGTTGTGGTCCAGGAAGAGCAGGGGGCTGTGGCCAGAGAAGATGCCATGGCCCATGAGAGCAGGGAGCTGCTCACTTTGGGGAGGTGCCCGCAGCTTGGGTAGCTGATTGTGGTCTAGAAAGAGCAGAGGGTGGCGGCCAGATGAGATGCCATGGCATGAGAGAGCAGGGAGCTGCTCACTTCTGGAAGAAGCCTGCAACTTGGACTTGCTGGTTGTGGTCTGGGAATGGCAGGGGGAGATGACCAGAGAAGATGCCATGGCCTGGGAGAGCAGAGAGTTGCTCACTTCTTGGAGATGCCCACAGCTCGGGATAGCAGGTTGTGGTCTGGGAAGAGCAGGGGGTGGCAGCCAGAGGAGATGCCACTGCCCAGGAGAATTTGAGGGGAAAAAGCCAGACAGGGGTTGAGTAGGACTCCTAAATATCTGAACTCATGAACTTGTTCTAACAAAACACCTGTAGTATCATGAATCAAAAAAGAAGGATTAGATTGAAGCATATTTGAAGTTCCAAACAACATGGACTTAGTTTTTTTTATGTTCAGTATTAATCCATTATCAATAAACCAGTTACTAACCACTACAAACTCAGTTTCAACAGTAGCAGAAAGTTCTGCTAGTGAGTTTGATTGACAAAACAATACCAAATCATCATCGTAAAGAAGACTGTCACAGAGTTTGCAAATGAAAGGCAACTGGTTAACAAACAAACTAAACATCAGCGGTCCCAAAATCGAACCCTGGGGCACCCCAAAATTCACTACAGAAGTAGTAGAAACTATTGAACCAATAGACACAAATTGAGAATGCCTGGCAAGATAATGAGCACCAATTTACAATAGGTTCTGAAAAATCAAGAAGCATTGACTTCTCTACTAACAAAGTGTGCTCCGTAAGATCAAATGCCTTGGTCAGGTCCACAGACACCACCCAAGTCATTAGGCCTTTTTCAAAGCCCAGAAGGGTGGAATCTCTGAACCTGACCAAGGCAGTCTCAGTTCTGTGAAATTTACGAAATCTGTGTTGCTATGTGGCCAATACCTTGTACTTCTCCAAATATACAGTAAATTGCTTAGCCACTGTTTTCTCAAAAATCTTACTGACAGGGTTTAAAATAGAACTGGGCCGAAAATCATCTGGTGATGTAGCATTCATTTTTTGGGGACAGGGACCACTCTAGCACACTTCCAATTTGATGGAAATTGACCGGATATTAAGCACAAATTGAAAATAGAACTCAGTGACCCTGCAACGCAAGGACCTGCAAGACATAAAAATCTACCATCTAGCCCGTACCCGCAGTCACTAAATTTATCTGGAATTTTTTCAACCTCTTTTCTTGTCGCTCTGCAAAAATAAAATGGTGGCCTGTTAGTTAAATTTGGTTCAATAACAGCCACTCCCAATGATGGTGTGCCACCAGCCTTCTTGTAACATGAGAAATCAGAAAACTTGTTGTTAAGCAAGTTGACAATATCAGAAAGGTTGGTAATTTCTCCCTCACTAATAATAAGTTTTTTAACCAAACTTTTCTCATTGCCCGAGAACAAACCATTGACTGATTGCCAACATTTTTGTGGGTCTGACCAACTGCTATTCAAATAGTCATTCCAAAAAGCTTGCTTTGCAGATTTAACCAATGTACTGACCTTGTTACATAATGAATGATAAGTATTCAATCCTGCTAAGGGGGGGCAGTCTTATAGTCAGCCCAGGCTCTATCTCGTCGCCTTATCCAGTCTTGCAGTTCTTTCATAAATCATCTATTATGTGTACCTCTAACTCTAAAAGAACACAGTGGAAAAAGCTTATCTTGAATCTGCAATAACTGCTGACAAAAAATGTCCACTGCATTGTCAGGGTATGGTATAGAATCAATAAATGACCAATCTATAATAGTTAGATAGATTTGTTTGCAAAGTATGATGGTCAGTCTTTTTGAAATTGTGAAACTGGATAAAGCGGGAGGGTACTTTTACCAACTTAAAATTAAGTACATAAAAAATGGCTTAATGATCAGACACATAATCAGAAAGTACCCCTACTTGTGATACAGCACCTGTGCTATTAACCAAAACCCAAACCGAAATATGTGATTCCCTGTCTGAATATTCAGCCTAGTAGGATCCATAATGAGCTAATGTAAATTAAAAGATTGCAACAAAACTTCGAAACCCTGTTCAGCAGCCAGGTTCCAATTTAAATTAACATCACCCAGTAATACAAGATCAGAGTCAGTTAAGTAAGAGATAGTGGCAATCAGAAAATCCTTTAAACTTTTAACTCCAAGTTGTGGATGGTTATACCCTACCCCTCCTCCGCCAGTTCACTCTCTCAGATCCTCTGACTATCCCACTTTACTGGTCTCCCGCCGATCCACTCTCATCGGACAGTCTAGTTTTGCCCATTAATTCCCAAAACTCTGGAACTCCCCCCCTCAAATAAGGCACTCCTCCTCCTACCACTCTCTTGCCTCTGTCTTACATAACTCCTGTTTTAATCCTCCTTAACCTCCTCCAGATGTTTTAAATCCTCCACAACCTCCTCCATTGAGCCTGTTCCCAAGCTCACCACCCTATCTCCCTCCCCAACTAACCCCTCTCCTTGCCTAATTCCTCTATCCTTCCCTTGCCCCCTAACCCTCTATCTTCTTCCTAACACCTTCTCCTGGTTCTGCCCCATCACGGTTCTCAGCATCCTGGAGGGGGTAGTTCTAAGCATGCCTCTTTCTTCCCTTCTCCTCCTCATCCCCCACTATTCCTCTGCCTTACACCTGCCTCTACCTTTTATCTTCTCACTCCAATGTCTTTGCATAGTTCTTCCCCTGGCAGGGTTCACAGCAACATGGAGGGGTTAGTTCTAGGCATGCCTCTTCCTCCCCTACCCATTCCTTCCCCCACCAGTGTACTTCTTTGATACCCTACTGCACTTAATATAGGCAGCCCCAAACCTATTATGCACTGTATTTCATCAACAATACTGTACAGGATCTAGAAAGCAGAATTTCCCTGTGCTCTGATGACATGAAGCTCTGTAACAAAGTAGACACACCAGAGGGTATAGACAGAATGAGGAGGGACCCACAGAAGCTTGAAGAATGGTTAGGGGTTTGGCAGCTGAAATTCAGTGCAAAGAAGTGCAAGATAATGCATATGGGTCACAAAAGCCCTGGAACTACATATCAGTTGGGGGGTGAGGATGTAACATGCACCAAGCAGGAAAGGGACCTTGGGGTTATAACCTCTGATGACCTCAAGGTAGGGAAACAATGCAACAAGGCAGCAGGTAAAGCTAATAGGATGCTGGGATGCATAGGCAGGGGCATCACCAGCAGGACAAGGGAGGTCATAATTCCACTATACAAGACACTAGTGAGGTCCCACCTGGAGTACAGTGTACAGTGTACAGTTCTGGAGACCTTACCTATGTAAGGACATAGACAGGTAGAGAAGGTTCAAAGGAGGACAACAAAGATGGTACAGGGATTGCATCACAAGTCCTATGAGGACAGGCTGAAGGACTTGAATATGTACTCCCTGGAGGAGAGGATGGAGAGAGGGGATATGATAGAGACATACAAGTATCTTACAGGGAAGAACAGGGTGCAGGAATACACTATTTTCCAACGAAAAAGATGTTCCAGGATTAGAGGGCATGGGATGAAGTTGGAGATAGGGCGATTCAGTGGAAACGTGAGGAAGAATTTCTTCACAGAAAGGGTAGTGGACAAGTGGCACACCCTGACAGAGGAAGTGGTGGGGGCTGAAACAATCATGGGATTTAAAAATGCATGGGATAAGCATAAGGGAATTCTGGAGGTCAGGGGTAAGGGGCAACAGACTTCTAGAAAAACATAAAGTGAATTTATACGCTTAAATGAGCAGACTGGGTGGGCCATAGGCCCTCATCTGCCAACAGTGTCTGTATGTCTGTGTATCTACTAAACTACTCTCCCTCTCTCCCTAAACTTTTTGTTCCTACAGAGCTACTGCTTCAGCTCACCCTAGACCTGTGTTATATGTCTCTCTCAGTTACGCTTTGTACCTGTTTGAACTGGTAATGTCCTTGCCCCCCCTGCCGCACTAGCCTTTCCTTCCCCTTGTTGGCTTCCCATTTCTCTCTTGCTTTTCCTTCCCTTAGCACTTCAATTGTATAATTGTGCTGTTTACCAATTCTTAATTGTAATGCTAATCTGGCAGTGGATTGGCGATATTGTTGATAATGCTGGTTTTAATCTCTGTACTTAATTCCTCATGTATGTTACTGTAATTGTATGTACAATCACTGTGTTAAATCCACTGTACCCCCCCCCATCACACCATGAGATGAGCTACTTGTTGATCAGCATGCCTTCCTGGTGAAACATTTTCAATAAATAAATAAAGACATCCAATAGTAATAAAACTTTCTACCCCCCCAGAATTAAATGAAGAAGTAGCCAGTCAGTCAAAGAATCCAGAGATGCACTTATGCTCAATAAAGAAACTTCCAAATGGTCTTGGTAATATATCACAACCCCCTTCCTGATCTGATGTTAATATCTTATATGCAGAGATCTTACACAGTGGCTTAGGGATTGAGTCCTTAAGCCATGTCTCAGAAACAGCCAGAATATCAGGCTGATAAGAATGGATTACAACTTCAATTTCACCCATTTTGGAAATTAAACTTCTCACATTCAAATGCATTAGTTTTACCACATGAGACTTAAACCAATAGTTAGATACACAACCACTACCCCCAGAAGCAGAAGCAAATGGATCTGGATTAACCACCACATCCCCTGATAACAAGAGTAAATAGGCCAATACTACCAAATAGAGGCCATGGGCCATTATACCCAACCCCACCAAACACTGTTGTCGAGATGTAGCTGACAAATAAAGTCCACATTTATAAACAATATTTCTCTCCAGAACTAACAACATATGATTGGATAATAAAAGGTGATGATCAAGCAATAGGTTTGACATAACAAAATTATCCTGGTCAAACAAGCTTGATTGTTCAAAAACAGGAATGCTCAAACAAACTGAGTTGAGCAAAACCAGGCAGCCAAGCAACAAACATAACCACATCCAATTTAACCCCATGGCCACTTTTTTCACCTGTATTTCTTTTATACATTAAAACACCTCTGAAACTTAACTTTCTGCCCCAGGTCCCATGTCTCCCTTGGACACCTGAGTGCACTTGGTTGCACTTCACCACACAAGCTGCCACTGTAAACAATGTCGCATTTAACAGGCTTCAGGATTTAAATCCCTCAACCCCACCAACTTGGCTGCCATCACCAATCGGGGGAAGGGGCACAGCAAGGCACTGGTCCTGGTCTGATCCCATCCAACATATACAATTACATTGCCTGTGTGGAGAAGGACATGGACATAATTTTGAAACAAAATAAATATATATATATAGTGAACGTAATAGTGGAAGAACAAAAGATATTGTCAAATTTGAAAATAGATACTTCTATTGTACTTAAACAAACGATAAATGGGCAGCAGTGATTTTGGACAATGAAGTATATAAAGCAGAATGCCTCAGACAACTTAGTAATTGTTATAACTGCAAAAGGCTTGATGAAAATCCAACAGAGGGAACCAAAAACAAATAACTGTGATAATAGGAAAAGCACTTAAAAATAAGTGGTTGGAAGATTGGGTTGGTGAAGCCGTGATAAAACATGACCCAGTAACACCACTGTTTACTGCCTCCTGAAAAGTGCACAGGGGATAAAATCCCCTACCAGGATGACCAATTGTGTCAGGTCAGGACTCCATCCTAGAACCCCTTTCAAGCTACATAGATTTTATCTGCAAGAATTTGTGCCTGCATTTCCATAATTTTTAAAGACACCAGGGATGTGCTTAAATTGTTGGATGAATTGAATCAGATTTTGATAAAATGAAATTTATCTGGTGACCATGGATGTGGCTGACCTACATCTCCATCCCTCATAGTGAAGGTGTAGAGGTCATAGAAGGGATATTAAACTTAAGAAATCTCATGGATCTGCCATCCACTAAGTTCTTAGTCAGCCTAGCTGAACTGCTTCTGAGTAAAAAAATGTTCAAGATTGAAGGTACATATTTTGAATATTAAATAAGTAAAAGGAACTGCAATGGGGCCCCACCGTAGGCCAAATTATTTATGTTCAAATTTGAGAGATATTATATTTATGATCCAACTGTTAATATCTTTGCAAAGAATATTCTGGAATACAGAAGGTTCAATAATGATCTGTTTTTGTATGGCAGGGAAACAAGACAGATTTGATCAAATTTCATATCTTCCAGGGGGAGGAGCTTGCCAGCCAGAGTGGTGGTCACCTAATCTTTCCAGGGACCATTTCTACTAACACCTGAAAATCCAACTGGCCTGGAATACATTTAAACCGAGCGGAGTAAAGAGGGAAACATGAGCTACCTGATGAGCTGCATTTGAACCTTGCATTTCACCTGGAACAGGGCTGGCACCCGAACTTAACAAGTGAAGCTCTCACCATATTGCAGGGCCTGTTAGACATCTGGAGACCACTGGGCTGGAGTTACTCACCTTCCAACAGAGCTACCCCACAGTTATGCTGTACAGCATTGAAATAAAGAATCAAGGGGTAATGGCACATCAACTAGCACTCTCAGTAGATACCGCCACTGAACTGACAAAATCACCAAGATGCTTAAGTGCTAACTGATACTGCAGAAATAAAAGCCACGATGACCCAAACTAACACTGACTTGCAGCAGCTCACCACAAGGGTCGCTGGCATGGAAAACACGGTGCGTATACATGAAGAGAGGCTACACAACCACCAAGGCTGCTGAAAGAACGACAGAGTCCACTGGATTATCTTTTATATAAATTGGCCAACATGGAGAACAGGGCTTGACGGAACAATATCCATGTTGTTGGTGTACCTGAGGGGGCAGAGGGACATGACATTGATTAGATTCCTCCAACACATGCTGCCAGCCTCGCTAGAAATGACAACTGGGGGACCTCTGGAGATAGAGTGGGCCCACTGTTACTTAGCCTGAAAACCATGACAGGAAGAGTGTCCCAGACCAATACTTTGCAGAGTTTTTAGATATCCAGTTAAAGATACTCATCTTAGGGCTGCCAGAGACAAGGATTGCCTTCAATGGGAAGGATCAGAAATCATGCTGTTCAGGATTACTCTTTCGAGCTGTCTAAGAAAAGAAGGGCATATGCGCCAGGTGAAACAACAATTACATAAAATGAATGTTCCAACCTCTATAAGGTATCCAGCCACCCTAAGGGTTCAGAACCAAGGGGAATTTATTAATTTTAATATTCCTAGAGACGTGGAGCAATTCATCAGGGACATACAGCCTGACGGGAACGTGCCCCACAAGATCTGTATAAACCACATGGCACTGCAGCCCTTCTGATGGAAATCACCCAGGTGGCATAGAACTCCTCTGATACATACCACCCCACTGAACATACCCCCCCCAGAAGAACCATGGCAATAAGTATACAGGGGCAGACAGAAAAATAAAAATAAGAACGTTTCTTCTAAAAGGCTGTCCCCCATGATAGCCAGATCCAAAGCCTCCATCAGCTGCATAGACAATCCAGAAATAGCAGCAACTCATCCAGAGACACACCGGTAAAGACCAATAACTGGTAAGGCCCCATTGAGAGCACTTACACTGGCTCCTGTTGACCTCTGCAGTGCCTCAAACAAGGAGGAAGACACGATTCCACTGCTGAATCCCGGGGCAATGGACTGGACCCTGATGAGCCAAGAGTGGACCACCTGCATCACAGCAGAAGTAGACTCTGAGATCAGCCAACCAACTTCTTTTCCAACTTCTGACCCCGCAGGACCAAGAAGTGCTTTACAGACTTAAGCTCAAAGAAACTACAAATATTCTTTATTCTGGCCCAATTTAACATGTAAGACTAAATGCAGACAAGCAAACCCTCTCTAGTTAACGGGTTACATGCTTGTCTGCTTTTACCGGCATTGTAACTCTCACTTTGCAGTTAGAATGGCACTATTTCCTGGAACTTCAGGTGATTTTGCCTCCAAGTTAATGTTTGACATGTGCCTTGTTTAATTTTATGGTGTGTCACCTGCCCCGATAGCTCTGCAGGTAAAGGTCCCATACTCTTCCCTGCCTCTGTCCCGATAGTTCTGCAAGCCATGCAGAGGTTACTGTCTTGTTTTCATATGGAGCCCCTAACAGCAGGGATAGCACCTGTGATACAGCTCAAACTTCTACATCCCCTTCAATGAGCCCATAATGAATGAAGCTGAGCAGGGGAGGGATTCACTGCTATGGCACATGGGTCCTGATAGGCTAGAGCCTTATCAACTAAGAGGGAGGAGACTAAGGGTGACCAGTCAGAGACAGATAGATTTTGCAAGAGAAGTTCAAGGTCTAGGGATTTGAAGGAGTGAAGCTGCAAGGTTTTATGCAAAGATTTTATTCTGTGGATTTTCCTGACAATGAATATTGGGTTGTGGTTACTGAGAGTGTCGGGGAGGATGCCAGAGCTAATTACTCTGTGGGGGTGGGTGGTAAGAGCCCAGTTGATCAGGGAGTGATTTTGTGTCTTATGGTTAGGGTGGGTGGGTTCTAAGATCAATTGTGAGAGGTTCAGGGCTCCAAGATCATTACTTATTTTGGATGTCTTGGGAGACAGCCAGTTTAAGTTAAGGTCACCTAAGATGTATAGTTCACCAGAGCGAGAAAGGGCTGCGATGGAGGTTATGAGGTCGAGAGCAATAGAGGGCTGGACATTTGGGCGACAGTAAATGCTAGCTATAAAGATGGGGAGGGAGAAAGGTAAAGTTAAATGAATAGCCAGTGCATTGTGGGACGCTGGGCTAGTGGATGACTAAATAGTAGAATATTGGAGGGAGGTAAGAACGTACATGGCGTCGCCACCACCTCTAACTGCTTGGTCTAGCCTCAGGAGGGAGTAGACAGGAATGGAGACCGAGGGATCCGGGATCATGCTCTTTAGCCAAGTTTCGGTGATGATCAGTATGTCAGGTTTTACAGTGGCCACCATGGTTGGTAGCAGGTCAATATTTTGCAACAAACTACATATATTTAGAGGATCTAGAAACCCTTCAGGAGGATAGTGGGAGCAATAGAAGAGGCTGTGGTAGATAATGGAGGATTCAGGGCATGAGACACAGATGGACCAGGGTTGGGGTGGATATCTCCACAGGAGAGCAAGAGTAGAGCTAAGAAGAGGAAGTGAAGCATGGGGCATTTAGAGTTAGATGTCAAGGAATCAAAGAAACTGACAGGGCAGTGCACATGAGAGTAGGGGAGCAGGAGATAAAGAGCAGCAAAGAAGGGTGGGACAATTAGTAATGAAGCATGAGGGATAGAGGGAGAATATGACCATAGTTCAGAGGGTGGGGAGGGGGTGATAGTGAGGATGTAAGTAGGGGATTGGAGATAGGAGGTTGTAGAAGGTGAGTTATTCAGCATTTGTGAGCAGAGACCAATCGGAGGGGTTAGGGAAAGTACTAGGAGTAGAGAAAGGGAGAGAGAGAGGAGAGAAGGAGTTTCATGTTGCAGGGCATGATATGTGTAACAATATGATCTCTATATAAGAGCAGCAATTCTACAAGTAGGGGTAAGAAAAGAGGAAAAAAAAAGATGGGAGGAGCAAGGTGAGGGGTGCTAGGTCTAATTGTCGTTATTTAACAGATGCTTAAATAGAGCAAAGGAGAGGTATCTATATGAACAACAGGCAGGGATCGCTTTAGATAAAAATTGTGTCCCTCTAGTGGCAGTACAGTATAACTTGCTAATGTGAAAATGAACGAGGTGGGGGTAAGGGAAAAAAAAACACACACCCTCCTTCTCATTTTCTTCAGTCTCCCCCACCGATACTCTCTCGCCATCAACCCCTCAAAAGGATCTTCCCCAGATGACCTTGACCCTAAACTCCCCTCTATCTCAGCCCTGGCCATTGCCTACCCTCTCTCCTCATTTTAAATCTCTCCTTCTCAACCTCTGATGTCCCTGACACATGGAAGCATGCAGTGGTCCTCCCCCTACCTAAATGTGGAGACCCCTCATCCCCTGGCAACTATCACCCCATCTCGCTACTTCCTACCCTAGCCCAACTACAAGAACATCTAGTCTTCTCTCAACTCACCTCCTTTCTATCTGATACCTCCTTCTTCACCCCATTCCAATCTGGTTTCAAGAAAAAATACTCTACCACCACCTCCCTACTTTGGCCCACTGACTCCGTCCTCTCCGGGATGGACAATGGCCAAATCACCTCAGCCATATTTGTCGACCTTGCTAAGGCTTTTGACAGTTTCTTACTCCCTTCTCCTTGGTTCCCTCTCATCTGCTGGTCTAACCGCTTCTGCTACTAACTGGTTTAAGGCCTACCTTACTGGTAGAACCCAATCAGTTAAGATCACAGATGCCATCTCGCCACCCCTACCAATCTGCACTGGAGTCCCTCAGGGCTCCTTGCTTGGCCCCTTCTATTATCCATCTTCCTTAATGACTTGCCATCTGTCTGTTCCCCTCTTCTGCCATACACATGTACACTGTTTATACTGTCCTGTATGCATCTGGCTCATGCCCAGCTGAGGTTATATCCAGCTTGCAGCATGACTTCAGCAATGTCCAGCTCTGGTTTGCAAACCATCAATTATTCCTCAATGCCAAGAAGACAGTCTCCATGACCCTTGGCACAAGGCAGAGATTCTCTAGGCTTCCCTCCCTGCACACTTTCCACATGTAACCCCCAAGGGGCGCTACCCTTAAAGCTACTACCCCTGCCTACCCCTACAGAGACAGGGTAAGGGGCCCAGATCCATTGGTGGGTGCCTCCACCCAGAGGTCGGGGTAAATATGGCCGAGATTGCCTCGGTTACAGCCCTCTGGGTTACTGCAACCCCCCGTTCATCCCACTAGTGGCTTACACAGGGTACAAATAACACTTTTCACCAATACACTCACCCCCTGGTTAACATCTCTCCACTCCCTCAGGAGACCCCCTGTAAGATAAGGCACGGTTATATTGCAGTCACCAGGTAGCAGTCCACCAGTAATATACAAAATAGTCAGGGTGTAGTTGCACAAAAACAATCTGATTTATTCAGGGGGGAAACTAAAAAGGACAGGGGGAATCAAGCTGATTAGCTTAACACTATACTTATCTATCTAGGGCTCTGTGCACAGGCCTAAACCTAGTCTTTACCGTCCCTTGGTACCCAAGCCCTAACGGCTAGTTCACCGTGGCAGCTGGTCGGGGCCCTTGACACAGATAACAGTTACGATCCTGAGAAATCAGAATAGACAGGGGGATTAGTTTTTTGCAGTTGGAGATGGATTCACACCATTGAAAAACACTGTTGCACACTTGGCAGGGAGCCACCCTGATTCAGTACTCACTGCTCCAATAGATAACGATTTCGTCACCCTGACAGGACCGAGCCTGCATTTCACCAGCCTCCTCACACACTTATATGGTAAATAACAGAGGGGTACCATACCAGGCATCTGCTTTCAGACTTATACCAACTTGTAGAAAACTCAGGCAGCAGACTGCAGCTTCAAACTCACGGGTGGACCGAGCGCATTTCAGCAATCCTCTCCAGTCCCCTCAGGTCGAGCCTGGTAGGTAGCTGGGCTGGAACCAGCCTCCTCTGACCGCCCGCCAACGGATTTAGTCCAATTTGAAGTCGCTGAAAAAACGGCCGCCTTCGGCCTTCACGCGCTTTCCGCGCGAACACTCTCCAGCGCAGAAGCACAGAGCTCCCTCACTCCTCACCAAACACAACGATCTCACCCCAACAGCAAGGGCTCTTCTCAGTTTGGGTGCTACCCGCTTTCATTGGCTGGCTGCACATGCCAGTCATTTCCTCTTGCCTTCAGTGGTGTAAAAAAAGCGCCATAGCCCATAATGCCTTTTCCCAAAATACAAGCAGTCCCTCTATTGGTCAGTCAGCCCTGTAAGGTCCCAAGGCACAAATTGGTCCCATTTAGCAGTTCTGGTCCAACATGGAGGAGGCAGTTGACACAGTCTTTTGCTGCAAAGGAAGGCAGGTTAGAACAGCTGCATTATTATTATTACCCTACGTTATATTCAGCAAACAATTTCAGCTTCCAGCAGAACTCCCCCTGCACCACTAGCGATGACCGAAAGGAGTCATTCTTTCAGTGTCCCGGGCCGGACTCGGGCATACAACCACGTGGCGCCCTTCCATTTCAATCACTTACAGCTGCAACAGGCAGCCCATAAAGAGACAACTTACGGAGGCTTTAAAAGCGCTCACTGTCTACCCATTTACACGGCTTTATGCTAATCACCAACCAGGCATGGAGCAGGGAAATGAGCTCCAAGAAAACGGTCAGGAACCCCCATTTGCAAAGGGGTTACACCCTCCCTGACCTGGAAAACTTGGCGTCCACGTCAAGTAGTGACCCTTGAATTACTTTCAGGCAAATATCTTAGTCAACACTATATCACACTTTACATTACATACATGAATATTACATTCACAACATACTATGATTTATACAACATTATACACACAAACTGTTGTTCCTTTTTTAAATCAGGTCATTAGTTCCTGCTCATGACACCGGTGCTGGGGAAACTCCTCCCTTTCAGCTACTGGCAGGTTACCTAAAGCAGGGGCACCACACTCAAAGGGTAATACTAACAGTCTGGAGTTATCCCCCAAGGCTAACTTGGGCAAAGAACTCGGGGACACATACACTCCTTTGTGGACCACATTTAAGGGCAGGTCCACCGGCTAACCCAGAAACTCATAACTCAACTTTATTACCACCCGTATTTCTCAGCCGGATCGCCTAGGGGTCTCGGGGGACCTTGAAACAGGCCCTGATTCCACTTCAGTCTCCTTGACATTAGTAACAGGAATCTCTATGGGGGACAAGGGCTCAGCACTCGTAGTACTACTGGGGGCCTGACCTTCTATCCCCGGACCCACCCCACTGGGCTCAGCTGGGGGCTGTCTAGGTACAGGTGAGGAACCATCAGGGCATTCAAAATATTATTCTGGTTCAGGCATATCACTTGCTTGTTCCCTCATCTCACTCTCTTCCTCTGAAAAGTCAGACAATTCAGCCAGGCCAGACAGTTCAGCCATGCTCAAGGATCCCACCTTCTGGGCGTTATGGCCACCTGATTCAAGGTCTGGAAGCATGGATCCTGGAGACAAAGCTGGGGGCTCAGACAGTCCAGAAGGCCCAACCTCATCTCCAGAGTTAACAAGGGGATTGCCCCAAAATAACTGGCTCAATTCATAAGAGGGATAGTATTCAATATCATCTTCGTCATCTTCTGACACCACTGGTTGCTCACTTCCCTCTGCAGCCCTTGGGTGAGGCCCTTTTGGTTGGCCTGCTGAAGAATCAATGGGTTTGATACCTTTCCTGGTAGCAGACCTAGTCATAGGCCTGGAGGGGGGAGCATTTGGAGATTCAGCTTCAATCAGAACTTGTCCGATTGGCAGCAGATGATTTCTGTGCATAGTTTTCATATCTTTAGAATTGTTTTCAGGCCGCACTTTATATACAGGCAGATCTGTCAATTTTCCTACAACAATGTGAGGGAGGTGATGCCATCTGTCAGTAATTTTATGTTTCCCATGTAGTCCCAGATTACTCAACAACATTCTGTCCCCTTCTTTTAACTCCATTGCTTTTACCTTCTTATCGTATCGTTCTTTGTTGGCCAGGTTTCGTTTAGCAGCCATAGTCTGGGCCAGTTGGTGGGCATGGTTTAATTGGTCCTTTAATTTCTGTACATATTGTAGATGGTTTTCTGCTTGCACTCCATCAGGGGAAACCCCAAATCACACATCAACTGGCAGTCTAGCCTCTCTCCTAAACATCAGTCGGTACAGGGAAAATCCTGTGGAGTCACTTTTTGTACAATTATAAGCGTGAACTAAGGTGCAAATCTGCTGGCTCCATCTGGGTTTATCCTTTGGTTGCAATGTGCCCAACATGTCAAGCAAGGTGCGGTTAAACCTTTCAGGCTGAGGATCTCCCTGTGGATGATAGGGGGTGGTTCTTGACTTTCGTACCCCCCACAAGGATAGCATCTCTTTAATCAAACGACTCTCAAAGTCCCTTCCCTGGTCGGAATGGATCTGCTGCCGGGCCCCATAGTGGATGAAAAAGTTCTCAACAAGTATCTTAGCCACCGTGGTTGCTTTCTGATCCTTGGTCGGGAAAGCCTGCGCGCACCGGGTAAAATGATCAGTGACCACCAATATGTTGCTGACACTTTTCAGATCGGGCTCTAAACTCAAGAAATCAATGCAGACCAGTTCCATAGGGGCACTAGTGGTAATGTTGACCAGGGGAGCAGCTCTCTGGGGTAAAGCTTTTCTTTGCAAACAGCGACTACAGGTCTTGACATATTGCTCTACATCCGTACTCATTTTCGGCCAATAAAATCGAGCCTGTACTAGATCAAGGGTCCGGTCTGTGCCAAGATGCCCCATTTGATTATGCAAGGACCCTAAGACCAATTCCCTAAAAGCTGAAGGCAGCACCAGTTGTTGTTTGTCTACTCAACCTTCCTTATTCACGGTCTCTCTGTATAGTAGTTGGTTAATCAGCTTCAATTTGGGCCCTTCTTTATACAACAAGGCAGTCCTTAGATCAGTGGAATGTAACTTGGACATGTCTTTCCCTGCACAGAGGGCTTCTAAAGCTGATTTGATCATGGGATCGAGGGATTTAGCCTGTTGGAGACTATCATTGCTAAACTGTGGCAATGAGCCAATGTCTAGTGCAGAGAAGTGACAATAGGCAATTGGTATGCAATTTTTGGACTGTCCCAAACAATCCATCCCATCAGGAGACATCTGTTCCTCTTTGTCAAATTTATGGCAAAGGGCTCTTATGTCAGGTTCAGATAACCTGACCCAATCAGTTCATGGCATAGGCCTCTGAGAGAGCATCCGCATCTATATGGTTTAGGCCCGCCCTGTATTCAACAGCATAGTCATAGGTGGCCAAGGCGGAGAGCCACCTATGGCCTGTGGCATCCAACTTGGCAGAGGTCTGTACATACGTCAGAGGATTGTTATCAGTCTTTACCAATATCTTGGCACCATACAAATAGTCATGAAACTGATCAACAATGGTCCACTTCAGAGCCAGGAACTCTAGTTTGTGCACTGGGTAATTTTTTTCTGAAGGAGTCAGGCTTCTGCTGGCAAATGCTACAGGTCTCAGACCATTCAGGTGCTCCTGGTATAACACAGCCCCCAGTCCCTGTAGACTGGCATCAGTATGAAGAATGTACGGCTTGGCCGGATCAGCATAGACCAACACTGGGGCATGAGTAAGTTGATATATGATGTCATAAAAGGCTTCCTCACACTCAGCAATCCAATGATCCCCAAACATATCATTCAGCCGGAAATACTTCTTGTCTGTCTCCGAGCACACAGCCTTCTTATACTTTTTGTGCATAGGCGGATACCCCTGAGTGAGGTTGAGAAGGGGGCAAATCACTCGAGAATAGTCCTTAACAAACCGCCTATAGTATCCACAAAACCCCAGGAATCGTTGCAGCTCTTTCAGATTTCTGGGCTGAGGCCAAGTGGTCAAAGCCTTCACTTTGCTAGGGTCAGTCTCTATGCCCTCAGTGGACACTATGTGGCCCACGTATTTTACAGAAGTCTGGAAGAATTGACACTTGTCAATAGACAGCTTGAGGCCGAAATCCTCCAACCGATCCAAGACCTTGAATAATCGTTGCTCGTGCTCTTCCAATGATCCGCCAAACACTATGACGTCATCCAAATAAACCAGACATTCGAGTAGATTCATGTCCCCCACAGCCCATTCCATCAAGCGCTGGAAAGTGGCTGGGGCACCCGAGATCCCTTGAGGCATCTGGACAAACTCATAGAAACCCAGGGGGCAAATGAAGGCAGTCTTCTCCAGGTCGTCTGGGGCCATCGGGATCTGGTAGTATCCACTGCGAAGATCCAACACAGAGAACCACTTGCTACCATTTAAGCAATCCAATGCATCCTGTATGCATGGCATAGTATACTGGTCCGGAATGGTCCTCCGATTCAAAGTGCGATAGTCTACACACATCCGAACTGCCCCATTCTTTTTCCTTACTACTACTATGGGGGAGGCATAAGGGATCCTGGACTCTTGTATTACACCAGCAGCCAACATTCCTTGTAGATGCCGCCTTACATCATCTATATCAGCAGGAGCCAGGCGCCGGGATCTCTCTTGGAAAAGCCTTTCATCATGCAGCTGAATGTGATGCTCAGCCCCTTGTACACATCCCATATCCCACTCTTTCAGGGAGAAAACCTGGTCTCTATTGGCAAGCCTCTCACTGACCCTTTGTTTCCACTCAACTGGCAGCGGGGAATCACCGAAGTCGAACAAATCAGGAGTAACTCTATCCTCTGTCCTGGAACCCTTTCTGTTTGGCAATACTGCAGTATCCGCACAATGTACGCTTGCCAAGGTGCACCATCTTCTTATTTGAACCTCCCTGTTGGACACATTATGCACTTGAACCATCACCCTCTTAACATAAGCATGAGCTCTAGCCGGCAAGATGCTGGGTTTGACCAACAGTCCCTCAGGTAATCTTCCCTGCACAGGTGCATCCAACATCAACAACTTATTCTTAACATCGGTTTTCAGTTGTACTTCTCCATGCAGGACACATTGGGCATTCGGGGCAAGTATCACCGGGGCCGGATCCTTTTTCCACACCACACCCACTGGGTCTTCAGGTTCCTCTGGACTAACCTTCTTCTGAGTGGCACTTGCCCGTTGAACCACAGCAGGTATGCTTAAAGCTCACCCGGTCTGGAATGCTTGTTTTTCTGAACACAATTGGGCCAATCGTCCGAACATATGCGCATTCGTCCCAATCAACAAAGGCACTCCATCATACAGTCCAGTGGGTGGGCAAACTAAAACTAGGGTTTCCACCTGCTCATCCATTCCAGCCACAGTTGCAGAAAAAGATAGCCAGACTCGGATGTATCCCAAATACGGATAGGCCTTGTCACTCAACCCCCACACATGTAGACCATTCAAAGATTGCAGGGGCACCTCAGGTCAGTGTGCCTGGTACCAATCCTGAAACATGATGGTTACCTGAGAGCCACTGTCTAATACAGCTCGAGTGGGAATTCCATTTACCTGCACCGGGGTCTCCATTGAAGGCCCGACCACATCAGACCAGTTGGGGGCCACAGCACTTATAGTCGCCTGGGCATGGGCCTGAGTCACAAAACTTTTCCTGGGAGCCTGAGACTGGGCCTGGCGATGTCGGGTGATCAGTCTGCTGTTAACTGTCCTTAAATTCTCGGGACTCTGGCACTCAGGTTAGAAATACCCATCTTCCCCGCAACGGTAACAGAACTTGGGGTCCCGGGGGTCACTATTCTGCGTGGGGCACCTTATCTGTGGGGGGCTCTGAGATGGGGTGAGAGAGCTCTCTTTGGCCAGGGCTCGGGCTTCTACCAGACTCAGGGGCTCCGGTCCTAATAGGGTACATGGTAGATTGCTTCAAGTCCCTCACCAGTTCCCTTAAATTCCTGACCTCGGCCCTCAACTCACTCTCTACGTGGAGGTTGGAGGAAATAACTCGCATTCCCACAGTACCTGGAAAATCTGGGGATCCCTCAGACCCTCCCGACAGACCGGTCTCCTCGGGGGTGTTAGGCTCAGGGGTCCCACTAGGTTGTACCGCCCCCACACATGGCTCCCACCACTCTTCATCAGTCTCCACTTCCCTAATTTCCCTCATTAATTGACAATATTCAGGCGGGGTGGCCCGCCGATCCTGTAGCTTAAGTTTCAGCAGTATCACACTAGAAAATATGGCAGACTTTAGAACATGTTCTAACCGGACCTGATTCAGGGCTGCGCAGTGATTCCCCCTTTTCTATAGGCCTTCTGCAAGGCCCGCTCCACTCTAGTGACAAAAGCGGACAGTTTCTCATTTCTCCACTGCTTAGCAGACCTGAATTTCCATAGTAAGTCTTCACCAGCCTCGGTACTCCCAAAAACCCCTTCTAAAGCAGAGAGATACTCTGCAGCGGTGGCTTCTGGATGGGTGGCCCAGAAGAATCTAATGGCTTCTAAAGCAGGGCCCCTCAAGCTCTCCATCAGCCTCTTCCTTTTCTCCCCCTCAGAACATTGCCATTCCTGGACTAAAGGAGTGGCATAGTCCATCCAAGCCTCCAGGTCATCCTCCCCTGGAGGCACCGGCACGGTGCCAGAGAAAAGTTTTAACTTATGGTAAGAATCGAGCTGTATGGGTGGGACCACCAGGGGCAGGGAAGCCAGCACAGAACTCTTAGGTGGGCAAGGGGAAGTGCCAGGGGAGCCCCAAGGGGTAGCATCACTGGATAAATCTAAGGCTTGTAGCAACTCCTGGGTAGTTCTCCCCTCCACGGCCAACAATTTAAGCAGATTGTCTTTAAAACTGTTCATTTGAGGAGACCCCCCAGGAGTGACTGACCCACTTCGAATATGAATTAGCCTCCATCCCTGTGAAGCACCCTCCGGATAAATCACAGGAGGTACCTTCTTGGGGTCGATGGCCACACTGCATAGAAGTAACACCTGCAGCGTCTGGTCAAGCAAATCAGCTATATGCCCTTTTACCTCCACTTTGCCCAAACATTTTACTCGCTCTGCAGCAGAAATGATGTCAACAGTTGGGGTTGCCAAAGGCACATCTAACAATAACACAATCTTCTGGGAGTCTAGCTCTTCGGCTTCACCCCACCCCATCAGCCTGTGTACCATGGTCTTGATGGGTCCCAGTTTAATTTTTCCCAGCATATCCCCTTCCATTTCTTGTGTGCTTCCCCACTTGGCCACTAGGGGATGCTGATTCCAGTGGTGCCTCCAATTGTAACCCCCAGGGGGCACTACCCTTAAAGCTACTACCCCTGCCTGCCCCTACAGAGACAGGGTAAGGGGCCCAGATCTGTTGGCGGGTGCCTCCACCCAGAGGTCGGGGTACGTATGGCCGAGATTGCCTCGGTTACAGCCCTCTGGGTTACTGCAACCCCCCGTTCATCCCACTAGTGGCTTGCACGGGGTATAAATAACACTTTTCACCAATACACTCACCCCCTGGTTAACATCTCTCCACTCCCTCAGGAGACCCCCTGTAAGATAAGGCACGGTTATATTGCAGTCACCAGGTAGCAGTCCACCAGTAATATTCACAATAGCCAGGGTGTAGTTGCACAAAAACAATCTGATTTATTCAGGGGGAAACTAACAAGGACAGGGGGAATCAAGTTGATTAGCTTAACACTATACTTATCTACCTAGGGCTCTGTGCACAGGCCTAAACCTAGTCTTTAACATCCCTGGGTACCCATGCCCTAACGGCTAGTTCACCGTGGCAGCTGTTCGGGACCCTTGACATAGATAACAGTTACGATCCTGAGAAATCAGAATAGACAGGGGGATTAGTTTTTTGCAGTTGGAGATGGATTCACACCATTGAAAAACACTGTTGCACACTTGGCAGGGAGCCACCCTGATTCAGTACTCACTGCTCCAATAGATAACGATTTTGTCACCCTGACAGGACCGAGCCTGCATTTTACCAGCCTCCTCACACACTTATATGGTAAATAACAGAGGGGTACCATACCAGGCATCTGCTTTCAGACTTATACCAACTTGTAGAAAACTCAGGCAGCAGACTGCAGCTTCAAACTCACGGGTGGACCGAGCGCACTTCAGCAATCCTCTCCAGTCCCCTCAGGTCGAGCCTGGTAGGTAGCTGGGCTGGAACCAGCCTTCTCCAACCGCCCACCGACGGATTTAGTCCAATTTGAAGTCGCTGAAAAAATGGCCGCTTTCGGCCTTCCCGCCTCCCGAGTGAACACTCTCCAGCGCAGAAGCACAGAGCTCCTCACTCCTCACCAGCCACAACACATCTCACCCCCAACAGCAAGGGGCTCTTCCTTCAGTTTGGGCGCTACCCACTTTCATTGGCTGGCAGCACATGCCAGTCATTTCCTCTTGCCTTCAGTGGTGCGAAAAAGGGCCATAGCCCATAATGCCTTTTCCCAAAATACAAGCAGTCCCTCTATTGGTCAGTCAGCCCTGTAAGGTCCCAAGGCACTGATTGGTCCCATTTAGCAGTTCTGGTCCAACATGGAGGAGGAAGTCGACACAGTCTTTTGCTGCAAAAGAAGGCAGGTTAGAACAGCTGCATTGTTATTATTATTACCCTACGTTATATTCAGCAAACAATTTCAGCTTCCAGCAGAACTCCCCCTGCACCACTAGTGATGACCGAAAGGAGTCATTCTTTCAGTGTCCCGGGCAGGACTCGGGCATACAACCATGCGGCCCCCTTCCATTTCAATCACTTACAGCTGCAACAGGCAGCCCATAAAGAGACAACTTACGGAGGCTTTAAAAGCGCTCACTGTCTACCCATTTACACAGCTTTATGCCAATCACCAACCAGGCATGGAGCAGGGAAACGAGCTCCAAGAAAACTGTCAGGAGCCCCCATTTGCAAGGGGGTTACACACACTCTTGACGGGACTTTACTTGAGGACACTTCATCCTTCAGATACCTTGGGGTTTGGTTAGACCAACACCCGAACTTCTCTGGACACATTGACGCCATCCAGAAAAAATTGTGCCCCAAGCTTGGTGCCTTGTTCAGGAACCATAATTGCATCCCTCCTGCGGCTCCTCTTGAGTTTGTCCAGAAGATGATCCTCCCCATTGCTGACTACTGCAACATAGTCTATGGTGCTGCTCCTAAGTCCTCCCTGACCAAATTGGACACTCTCTTCAACTTCTTATGCCACTTTGCCCTTGATACTCCCTCTTGCACCCACCACTGTGATCTCTATCAAGCCCTTTCCTTCCCTTCCCCTCCCATACAAAAGGACGCCTTTCACACTGGGCTAAATTCACCATTAAACACTGGCTGGGTGAACTCTCTTCCTACCTCTCCCCCTAATTTGTAACACCCCCCCTCCTCCTTCCCACTCCCTCAGATCTACCAATGCTCTCACAGTAACTATCCCCCTCCGCTACACCCTCTCTGGCCAATATAGGTGCTCTCACCATTTCCTTAAGATATGGAACTCTCTACCTCCCCAAATCCAACACTCCTCCCTCTATCCCATCAACACTGCTCTCTCCAACTATCTTGCACCTAACTGTTCCTGTCATGATCTGTCTTAATTTCCTTCATCTTGCTCCTTACAGTTCATCCCCCTTCAGAATTTACCCAATGCCTCTATTGATTCTACTGCCTCTACTGACCCTAGCCCCCTCTAGGTGCTAGTTCTCATACCTTTCTCCATGTCCCTACTCTCTTCCCCCTTTTTCCCTAACCTTTACACTCCCCTTGCAAGGTTCTCAGCATCCTGAAGGAGTCCTATAGTTCCTGGGCTTGCCACCTTTTCTTCCCCATCTACCTCTCCTTGGCCTTCCAGGTCCTCTTGCAGGGTCTTCAACGTCCTGGAGGGTTCCTTGGATCAGGTATCATCCCCTCCCAGGTGCTATTTCTCATTCTCTTGCTCTCACTATCCCTCTATAACTACAACATCTAACCACAGGAGGGTTTACAATTGCCTGAACTTCCCTGCCTCCCCTTGCAGGGTTAATCACATCTTGAAGGGTTCTCTTTTTGGATCAGGCCTTATTTCTCCTCCTAGGTGTTTATCACACTTACTCCCTTTCTCTTTCCCTCCTTAAACCCTGCTCCAGTCCCCTGTACCCTTGCAGGGTTCCCCGCATCCTGAAGGGGGCTCTCTCCGGGACACACTCTGCACTATCTGTCATCTCATCCTCTCTCTCCTTCAACCCTTATTTCACAATATTACCATTGCACTTAGTTGTTCTCACAAATTACATATGTATGCAACACTGTTTGTAACAACTGCCTTAATTAATTGTATGCTTTGTTGATTTTTGTAACTTGAATGTAAAATGTCTCATCCTTATTGTACCCCTTCCCCCCAGGTCGCAATGGGAGATGAGCAACCTGTTGCTCAGTGTGCCTTCCTGGTGAAACATTTCTATAAATAAGTAAAATTATAAATTAAGCCAAGTTAGGGCCATGCACTTTAGCTGACCCACTTGATGATTTTTCCCTTGCTGTATTTTGGAGGTAAGCCCCAAATGTTAATTTCTTTGAGGCATCATTATTTATTGCAGAAGTATGATCACAGGGAATGATTGCCACCTCTCCCTGCATCCCTCCTTTACCCCTGGGCTGCTTCCTAGTTGCCCCTCAGCAGCTAAGGATTAAAACCCTTCTGAGACAGTGGCTGGATGGGATTTTCCTTCTGGGCACCACACCAGCCTTGCAGCTAAATCAATGTATATAGTTACCTAAGTACAGAGGATTATAGTCCTGCATCACCCACTATCGAGGGGTAATCTGCCCTGTTTGCTCACTGCTTATATTCCCGATACTACAAACAATATGGCAGTCTTACAGGGTATTACAGCTAATTAGAGAACAAGTTTAACCCATTGATATTTGGGGGACTGCACTATCATTAATATTGCTGTTGGTCATTGTTATTGTGTCGGATCAACTGGTGGACTACCCAAATAAATATACTATCCAGTGCCCATAACAGCATGGGTTTCACAAGGCTCATAGCACTACTACTTCACTCCTAGAATACACAGACTATATCCCATGAAGGACTTGATACCAGCCACCTAGTGGGGTCTATATAGATATATGTTTGTTTATATATATATTAGAGGCAAAATCTCTGTTTAATGTCATAGTTGGTGTTCCAATTAACGAAAAGTGAGAAATTTGTAAAGTTGAAATCTTGCCAGTTCCCCCAACTGGCATTAGGTGCGTATTAAATATTAGCCCTAACTCTCACCCCATCACATGTGTAAAGCAGCAGAAGTATAGGAGAATGGGGTGAGAGTTAGGACCGACTACCCTAATGCGCACCCTGTGCCTGTTGGGGGTGGCTGGGGTCAAGGGGTTTTCAACCCTAACACTGAATTTCTCACTTTTGTCGCCGTAACAACCCTAACTAATGCATTAAATGGAGTTTTTGCCTCTAATTTCCTTCTTTGAGAATGATAATGAGAAATAGTGAATGTAATGCACTGGGGAGCGTGGGGACCTCTGGGCCCCTCGCCACCCACCATGTGATGTCTTGTGGCATAGCAACAGGAACAGCAATGCAAACAGAAGTGCTAACAGTGGCGCACATGGTAACGCAAGCGCGAATGAGAACAGAAAAGGTAACGCACACGGTGGCGTAGACAGGAACGGTCTGCCACGTGATGTGTTGTCACATAGTAACATGGTGCCTGCAAACGGAAATGTCAATGGGCACGTTGACACAAAGTGAAACAGAAAGAGAAACAGTACGTAGACACAAATGGCAAAAAATAACAGAAACGCAAGCGCAAAGGAAAACGCAAAGGATAACGCACATGGTGGCGTAGACATCAACGGTAAGTGAAACGGGTACGGAACCGCAAGCAGAAAGGGCAACGGTAACAGTAATGTAAGTGCACAGCCTGGTTTTCCCCAAAAGTTGCATAGAGAAAGACAGTGAGTACAAAGAATGTATGCATAATAATGGGCATCGGAGCAGAAAATGAGGACTTGGAATACTAAATAGGTTATATCTCAGGAACCGTACGACATGGAAACAAAATTAAAAGTCATATGATTTACAACTGTTCTGGCTAGTTTGGGGGCTAAGAATTTTTCTGACAAAAAGTCCGTATCTCGCACCGTTTCCGAGATACGGGTCCTGAAAGGCGAGGCGAACGCCGTAATGTTATCCTATGGGAAAAAAAGAGAAGTTCGGAGTGCCATACCTTTGCTTCCCTATAATATTTTTTCACCAAACCATTGAAAGGCACATCTGTGGGCTGTTGGCTGTGTTCCCTCCAAATTTCAGGAAAAAAGACCAAACCGTTATTTTGCAGCAGGGTGCCAAACGATTCCTGTAATGCGTCGGGTGCCGTAATGTAATCCTGTGGGAAAAAGTGTCAACTTTGGAGTACCGTAACTTTGTCTCCATGCAATATTTTTTCAACAAAAGACTGAAAGGCACATCTGTGAGATGTCGGCTACGTTCCCTCCAAATTTCAGCCCAAAACTCCAAACTGTTCTTTTGCAGCAGAGTGCCAAAGAATTGCTGTCATTTTCCCACAGACTAGAAAAGTACTGTCTCAATTTGCGAAAGCTTTCGAAAAAATGTGTGACGCTTTCGTAAGCATGAAAGTACTTTTTCCAGAAATTTGAAAAACATATTTCTGGGATGTTTTACCCCAAAATAAAGACATGGCTAGCATCCTCAGGGTCCGACTAGGTGAATACAAAAAGAATTAGGTTGCTAGAGGGTCCCAAATTTAAATGCCAAGCATTTTCCTGATCACTAACTGAAAACAAGATGGTGGATTTGCGAAAGTAACAGGGCCATTTGCGAAAGTAAAAGTGCATTTGCGACACTGTCGAACTTTTTGTTAACTTTTCCCATTGACTTATAATGGGAAATTGTTTTTTGAATAACTTTTGAACCGTTTAATATTTTTTCATGAAATTTTCGAAAGGCACATCGGGGACCCCGGCCACACGTACCCTGAAGATTTTGGGCCAGTTGCATAAACCATGTGACCTATAGGTGTGACCGTAGAATTCCAGAAAAAACGTAAACGCGCGCACAGATCATGCTTAATAACTCCACAGCTGTGTATCCAACTGTTGCAAAACTTGGCAGATCCCAAGGCGTATGGATCTTAATCATGTATTCCAAATTTCAGGCAAATCCGTCAAACGGTTGCAAAGTTATTAAGGTGCAAAATTTTGGGTTTAACATGTAAATGGCTTCTCAACCCTAACTATGGTAGCACTACCGTGCTACCATAATATATACCTCAAAAAAGCCTTTGACATGGTCAGTCACTGTATATTACTAAAACAATTACTTGCTCTTGGGATATCACCAGATGCTGTTCTGTGGTTTAAGAGCTATCTAGCCCTTAGAACACAGCAGGTAAAATAAATGATACACTCTCAGATATCAGGATGATGTCTCTGGGTGTCCCCAGGGCTCTATCCTGGGACCCCTCGTTTAGCTTGTTTCTTAACTCTCTTCCTGAGATCTGCCCTGTCAAAATCCTTCTATATGCGGATGATGTGATCATCTTTTCTAGTGGCCCCTGACTAAATCAGCTAAAAATAATCTACAAGAGAGTTTCACTATAATTGAGGAATGGTTCAAACAGAACAAATTCCTTCTAAACTGTAAAAAGCAAAACAAAACAATGCTGTTTTCCAATCCGCAAAACAAAAACAAATCTGGAAATCTTACAATCTTTACCAGTAGATATGAACCACTTGAGCAAGTAATTGCCTTCAAGTATCTAGGCATCACCCTTGACAGCTCCCTCTTCTACTCCCAGCATATAGCTCATGTAGTAAAAAACAGTCAACTTCAGAATCAGTTTACTCTATAGACACTAATACTACATGACAGCTGAAGCTCTGTCACTTTCAGTTAACAGCTCCATACTATCTGTCATTGACTATGGCATAGTTATGTACAGCACAGCCACTAATACTACCCTAAAAAGAGTTAGAACAGCTCTATACAAGTCCTGCAGACTGGTTCTAGGTACAGGCAACCTTAGACATATCTGTGACCTTTTTGCCCAGACTAAGTGGCTTAATCTCCAGGGGAGAACTAAGTATTAAGTCTGCCTCTTAGGTAACAAAAACCCAGCTAGGCTTCACCCTGACATCCTTTCAGATGCTCCTCAAACCAACCTTAAATTCACAACTGAGCAGAGAAAAGGTGAGAAACGCCCCACACATCCTTTTTTGTCACTCAGTACTAGCCCAAGCCCAACGATCCTTCTATAAGGCCCCACTATGGCCCAATCGTCTCCCAACAACCATTACCAATATTCCAAAGCTTGGGCTATTTAAAAAAAGATCTCAATCAATACTCGTCTACCCTATGTATATGTGACTGCTTGGACTGACTCCTAGTATCCCCTGCTCTCTACCCATCATCACTCTCCCCACCCTCTCTGCCCCCAGTTCAACACCAAGCTCCCTGACCAATCTCCCCCATTACTCACCTCTGCCATCCCTTTCTTGACAAATACCTATCTTCTTCTACTCTCCCCTCTACTTCTCCCTTATCATCCCCTCTCCATGTACTCTACTTCCTTATTGTTTCTCTGATCCCCACCACTGCCTCTTGACAATGCTAATTCCTGGCTGCATACCATGCGTCACATCTTTTCTTCTAGATACTTATCGTTTCTCCCTAATTATAGATTGTTAATTCCAGTTAGTATATTTAAGCTCTCCTGTAAATGCTTTGTAAATAATTCATGTATTTATGTAACACTCCACTCTGAATTCCTTCTGTATATAGCTCTTGTCTTTGTCTTTTTCATTTTGGTATGATTCCCTGTTACTGACATGGAACCTTTATAAATGAGCTCCAAGCTCAAAGGTTGTTATCCAAGACAATTAATACATAAATAAATCATTTGGATTGTTTTACCTCCAGGTTTAAATGTATGGTTGATATAAGGGGACACTTAATCTGACGTGTACATGCCTGACACCAGGCTAGGGTTTCAGTCTGGTACAAACATAGGCTGGCTGTAATGGAACTCCCCCTGCTTCACTCAACTTCACCACTCCCCTGGGGTCCAGTTTAAGTGTGACTGGGTGAGGGGGGACTACACATAAAAGTGAGGGACCTCACTTAAGGCCAGTTTAAATATGTCTGGGCAAACAACCTATGGAGTTAAGTAATCAACTCTATAGCCTTCTCACCAGCACACAACCCCTCCCCTTTCAGCTCACTTACAGAGTGATTCCCTGTTGCTGTACATGCATCCAGGAGCCCTGAGTGATGCAGGGACACCCCCCATAGCGACAACTAGGTGAACAACGGTGACAGAACCACAATATCGAAGTAGAGACTCTCCCATAAGGTGTCCCCGGGGACAGAGAAGATGCATACCACTAAGGACCAAACAGAGTGAAGAGGGGATTCCTCCCTTCCTCTTCCTGCCCCTCCTGCTTAGAGCAAATGAACACTGGCTTGAATAGACGAGTCAGGGTTGGTCTGTCAGTCGCACTATGTCCCTACCTCTTTCTCTCCCTCCTCTGGGAAAGCTTGTTTAAATACCATACCTTGCAGGTCACCAGAAGACGTGGTACTCGGAGGTTTCTTTTTTTTTTCTCACTGGGACCCCAGTCTCTCCTCGGTATTATATTTTGCCAAGGTTGCTTTTCAAGGACCTTGAACATCAGTGCTTCCCCCCACTGGGGACTCACTTTGACCTTTGGCAGATACCTCAGGCTCACATCTGCCAGGTCTGACAAAAGAAGGTCACCCCTAGATTGAGAGCAGTTTATTGTCACTATATTAAGGTTGATGGATGGGTTACTGGCAGTTTCCATTAGTTAAGTCTCCAACAGGTTATATCTTTGTTGTTGATATTATAGTAATTAAACTGTTGGAGCTTGTTAGTAATTTCAAGCCTTGGGTTACTAAATTAGTATTACAGTCTGGTTGTTGTATATGCCTAAAAATAGAGTACATTGGCTATAAAAAGGTTGCAGTGTCTCAGACACCAAAGCTATCAGAAATCAGGAATACTGTCGGATTCATTCCTATTCCACCACAGCAAAGCTTCATATAATTGGAACGTCGCCTTCCTGCCCCCGTTGTTTCAGACTGAGTCATCGGCTGCTTTTCTGTACTTGCTTTCATTACCCTCAAAGTATGGTGTTATTAAACACTATAGTGGCCACCCCCTGGAATGTGAGGGGTCTGAATTCTCCTACTAAGAGAAAAAAGATAATGAAGTGGCTGAAACAACTGAGAACACAGGTGGCATTCCTACAGGAAACCAAACTTAACACAAAGGAGGTACAAAAATTTGTTAGGGAGTGGGTGGGGGGGAAGACACACAGTATGGCGGGGAAAGCAAAAAGGGGAGTATCCATCGTATGTCACAAAAAACTGGGGTGGAAGCCCCTCCCCCAGCAAGCAGACAATGAAGGAAGATGACTCATAGCAAAGCTATCTACACCCACTAGCCCAATCATGCTAACGAATATATATGCGCCTAATGAGAATAAACCTGACTTCTTTGACACCGTATCCCATAAATTGATGGATATGTCCTTTGACAACCTTGACACACTATTGGTTGGGGATTGCAATCTAATCCTGGACTACCTCTTAGATAGATCCAGTTCCAGACAGCAACACCATATGCATTCCATAAGCGCAGTGAAAGACCTACTAGCTTTGCATCAGCTATCTGACATCTGGAGACTGTCACACCCCAACACCAGGGACTATACACACTTTTCAGTGGCCAATGCAATATCTAGTAGGTTAGACTACTGATTCCTCTCATCCAGAATAGCTAATAAAGTATCAGATGTCAGGATTGCCCCCCTGTACTTGTCTGACCACGCCCCCATAGTGATTACTTTTTCACTGGACTTACAAGCCAGGGAATCACTGACATGGCACTTAGACCCTCTTCTAGTGCAAGACAGTGAGTTCACAAAATGTCTACAAGTAGAGACACAGAATTATTTTACAGACAACCCTCAAAATTCTGCCCCTCCGGATATGATTTGGGAAGCCTTCAAGGCCACCATGAGGGGTAAAATAATAAGTTACGCTGCTTACCACAAGTGCTAGAGGGAGAGGGAAGTCCTACAACTAGAGCAGCAGCTTAAGGCAAAAAAACAGATTTCTAAGAAAGACCCCCAACTATTATCAAACCCTAACCTGGTGTTTGAACTAGCATCCTTAAGAATTCAGCTCAACTGGCTGGCCACTAGGAAAGCAGAGCTAATGATACATAGAACCCAACACAAATATTGGGCAGAAGGGGAAAGGGAGGACAAGCTGCTTTCTTATAGGTTATGGAAACAGCAAGCTGAAAGGCACATTTCTCAGCTAAAGAACCCCGCAGGGCACATGTGTATCTCTCCGGAAGCCATAAACAGTTTAATGGTGGGTTTTACTCCAGTTTGTATAAGTCACACAGTGCTACGGATGACGAAGCCTTCTCTACCTTTAAGATCTGGACACCCCATACACAGAACAAGAGCTGAAATTTGCTATCCAACATATGGCTCCACATAAATCCCCAAGGAGTGATGACTTCCCAATAGACTTTTACCAGCAAATCCAAGATACAATTCTGCAACCATTACTATCCATGCTAAAAAATGCTTATTGACTAGACCAGCTACCAGATACCCTTAATGAAGCCATCATAACAGTGCTCCACAAGGAAGGAAAGGACTCCATGCACCCTTTAAGTTATAGGCCAATATTGTTGATTAACGCAGATGCCAAAATTCCAGCTAAAATGCTTGCAATTCAACTTGAAAACTGCTGCCTGATTTAGTACACCCCTTACAAGTGGGCTTTGTGAAGGGCAGAGTCAGCGCAGACCACCTACAAGCCCTCATCCCCTTGATCCAAGCTGCTGCTGGCCTACCTACCCCGGCTACTGCCATCACAGTGGACGTCGGAAGGCTCTCAATTCCATTGAGTGGCAGTATCTGCAAGCAGTCCTGCACACTCTTAGCTTGGGATCAAACTTCAGCACTTGGATCCAAACTCTCCGTCGCAGCCCTAAGGCAAAAATCTTAACTAACCATACGCTATCAGACCTCTTCCCCCTTTTCTGAGTTGTGTGACAAAGTTGCTGCTTATCGCCCATGTTATTTGTTCTGGCAATGGGATCACTCTCAGTAGCAATATACACTCACCCCCATATCCAAGGGATACAGACAGGTGAGCAGAGCTTTCATACCAAATTGTATGTGGATGACTGCCTCATACTAAGTAGTAATAGCATCCGCACATTCTGAACACTCTACACTCCTTTGCATAATCTTAGGGCTTAGAATTAATCTCAGCAAATCTGAGATCCTACCCTTTAACAGTCATGCAATCCCTGACCTAGCCAGTGGCATGGGTCTGGCATGGGCCCATCAGGAAATCAAATATTTGGGGCAAAAAATCACTCCAAACCAGCAAAATATAGTTGCCTCAAACTTTCACCCCCTCATAACCAAACTCAAAGGGGAAGCAGACCAATAGAAACAATTAAACCAGGCAGGCAAACTAGGGGCCATTAAAATGATGTTTGCCCCTAGGGTTTACTATTTGCTCTCCCACATCCCGTTAGAAATCCTGGACTTGTGATTCAAAAATGAAATGCTCTTATTGGGATTTTTTTGTGGGGAAGCATGCCCCTTAGTTTAGTACAGCCAAACTATGAGTACACTGGTCTAGGGGAGGGTGGAACCTACCCAACTTCGAGCACTACTCCGGGGCCTTCCTTTCGGCCAAAACGTTCAGGTTATTTCAGTCTAAAATGGACAAAACCCCATCCTGGATTGAACTAGAAATGGCAATACTAAATGGAACTTAATATACCAGCTACCTAGGTCGCTGCCTACCTAAACAATTCCATAAGTGACTTACAGTCAGGGCAGTTCACACCGCATTTCTCAAATTAAGCAAAATCTCTAAAAGATGCTCAAGGCTAGTGATATATATATTCCCCTGTGGAACAACCTGGACTGGTGAATAGATAAGTGTCCCATCAATTGGTCAGAATGGCAAAACAAAAAGATTAAGACTATAAAGGACCTGCTCACTCCCGATGGCACTACATTCAAATCCTTTGGGGGCTCAAAGAAACTTTTAGCATACCAAAGGAGGATTTCTGGAAATATCTACAAATGAGAAGTCTGTATAACAAATGAATTAAAGATAAATGCAAGTGCAAATGGTGCCAGGGTCATGTATCCAGGGAAGTAACGAAACTTCCCATCAAGAATTGAGCAAGTGCAAAAAAGGGGATGGCGGGTCAGATTCAAAGATTGCTAAGAGATGAAGTCGCAGACTCTTCCCTCCAAACCAAAGTATGATGGCAAATAATGTTAGGAACTCCGATATCTACTGAGGGATGGCATTGATGCTGGGTGCTCACCCACACTGCCTGTAAAGATTAGTGCAGCCTCAAAATCCAAAACAAAATACTGCACTTATGGTACCACACTCCGGGCAAATTAAAAAACTTGGGGGTGCTGCAACAGGACTACTGCTGGAGATGTGACTCTCCAGGAGCTGCCCTGCTTCATATCCTTTGGCACTGCACCCTAATCTGACCCTTTTGGTCCTAAGTATAAAATGATCCCAAATTCTGATGGTCCCACTACCTGCCTCCCCAGAACTTCTCCTACTGGGCATCACGTGGCCTTGTGGACAGCTACAGGCCCCTCAACTAAGGTGGTTACTCGAAGCCTCAGTAGAAGTCAAAAAGATTATCCTCAGAAAATGGAGAACCAAGCTCATTCCAACACTGAAGGAACGGTTGGCCACAATGGAAAATCTCGTACTGTATCTCTCACAGGAATGATCCATTTTGCATCCCAAACTATTTAAGCAGTCCAACAGGTATGGACCCCGTACCTCCAATACATACAATCACCACCAGCTCATAACCAGCCTCCCCACACCAAGGACCTACTAAGCAGGGCCGGCATTAGGCACCCACCAACCCCGCAGCCGAGGGAGGCCCCCATATGTATCCCACAACTGCAGGACGCCCCCAAATAGCACTAGCACATAGCGGTCTACGAGACAAGTCCGGAGCTAAAGTACTCGGGGACTAAACAGTCAAAGAGCCAAATGTTCCCCTGCACAGCATTTGGATTCCCCTGTTCCCATTTTATAGCTGCAGCAAGCCAGCAAATGTGTAACTGTAGCAAAACAGCCCGCCTGCCCAATTTCCCCAGACCACGCTGTCCTGCTACCTCATGGCCATGCCATGAACGCCAACTTAAGGATCATCGGCACTCATACAAAATCATACCTTAATTAAACCTTAATGTGGTTGTGGATCAGAGATGTGGGGCCCCAGCACTGCTCTACTTGCCGTCACTTATTTCCCCGGACCCCAAACACCAAAACAAAAACTCCATGCTGGCCTCCTGTCTGTAGCCTATGCCATGCTCACCATCACAGAACTTAATTTTCTGTTTCTCCATGTTCCCTCTATTGTGCCGCACATGCTGACATGACGTGGAAGATGCTGTTGGAGCCAATCACAGGGCTACACTCAGTCCTTGGCTAAAATTGCACCTCCTCCCACTGGACCTGACAATTTTTGTTCCCCCTCAGGTCCATAGCGGCAGCATAAAAGTGATTCCTCCGGCGCTCTTGGAACCATTCAGCCGAGGACCAGTTCCAGAGCGCTGGAGAGAAATTTACTGTTGAAGCCGCTGGAGGGGAGAGAGAGAGAAAGGGGGAGAGAGAACGAACCACCACCCACTGCAGCTTGAAGCCAGCCAGACCTCCTGGTTCCTGATCTGACTGCTACCATGCTGTTGCTGACCTGCTGCTAGCTTGCTACTGCTAGTGCTGCTTGCTGAGAACAAGGCTGTAAATCTTTTTTTTTTTAAAAGCTCAGCAGTACTGCAGCAAGCAACCTGCCAGCCACCTGCAAATCCTTCAAACCAGCCATAGAAAAGAGCTGGTGCACAGTGCTGAGGAGAGACCCAAAGGAGGAGGAGGATTACACACCCACCCAGAGATAGACCAGTGCCTTGCCATGCTTCCTTTTTTTTTTAGGTATGTACATGTAAATATACTGCCAGTAGTCTACTGATATAATAGATTGGCTAGGAGATGAGATGGTCTGGACTGGGATGGACCATAATTTGAACTGAAAAATAAATGGTTTGAATTGCCTTTAGTCTCACTCTCTGACTCTGACAGCAACATACACATGATGACAGTCAATAACTGAGCAACTGTGTCATCATATGTATCTGTTATCAGAGTCTCTATTCTGAACATTTATTTCAGTCCAAATTATTGTCAGTTAGAGTAACATATATAGTAGTATACCCTGCATTTTATTAGTGGGAGTCAAGAGGAGACTGCATAGACAGAGAGCTGCAGAGCTAGAAAAAATTAGTGATAGCTGGAGGAACACTTTTTGCAAGTATAGTATAAATATAAATGTATTTCTAAATTAATATTGCTTGCCTTTAGGTTACTAGTCTGTGTGTCGGGGGCACCTGTCTGGGGGGGGCGCGTGTGCTCGAGGGGCCCTGTCTGTGGGGCCCCAGTCATCGAGTTTGCTGGAGGCCCCTAAAGTCCTAAAACCAGCCCTGCTACTAAGACCCCCATGAACAGTTCACAATGATACATCTGAGTCCAGTGGGGAGTGCCTGTATCAGTACGAACTCCTTCCAAGTGATGTGGTAGGGGTAATCTCCTAACATAGAGTTAAAAAGTGCTGTGTGACTACATACAGGGTTTGAGTTATGGTGGTATACTTAATAACTACTTACAAACATCTGTTTAAATTACTGATTAAGGCTAGCCTGTCAAGTACACACCAAATCTGTATTTGGATGCATATAGAACAGTGTATGTATATAAACTGATGTTTTTCTGCAATCTCTGTATGACTAATGTACTCAATAAAAAGATTAACTGCAAAAAAAAAATCATACCTTCCTGAACAATTGTAAAAAAATAACTTCAAATTCATATTGAAATACAATAAAGAAAAAAATGCATATTTGGATTTGGAAATCATCTTCAAAGATGGACATTTCACCATGAATTGTTCAGAAGTGAAACTGAAAGGAACATGATATTATATTTTCAAAGCTACCACATAAAAGTACTAAATGAAAACATTCACATGGGCCAGTTCAACAGAGTGTGTAGGAATTGCTTAGATGTGGAGAGTTTTCAAAATAAGGAAAAAAATAATTGAACACAGATTGGTTAACCGAGGTTATCCTATACAGATAGTGAAAAAGCTGTAGTGGAGGATGAACATAGAAACAGAAATGAATAGATTTATGCAGACAGAAAGGGAGAAGTGGAACCACGGTGAAAATTGTTTTCTCTACATCTTATCAACCAGTGCTAGGAGCTGCTAAAAAATGTACTTCATAAATACTGAAGAGTATTGAACTCAACAGAAAAAGAAGTAAAGAGTTTTAGTGTTCTACCTTTTGAAGTGGAAAGGAAGTGCCAAACATTAAAAGATAGCCTGATGCATACAGATCACATGAGGTACAGTACAGCACTAATAGTCACGGTGGCTTTGGGCCAGCCCCAATGGGGAATTTCCCATGTGGGAGCTGTGCTCAGTGCTCTAACATCTATCAGCTTAAAGAAGTAAATAACAAATTCAGGAAAGAAACAATCACCATTAGACAGAGCATACCATGTACACCTTCTCATGTAGTTTGCTTGATAAAATGCCCCTGCAATATGCCCTACAGTATATAGGGGAAGACAACACATTTGCTATGGACAACAATTCATGTGTTGCCAGGCATTTTGATGTCATGCATCATTCAATGACAACCTTGAGATTCTTCAGGAAAAGAAAAGGTGTAAATGCCAAAGGGGGGTGGGGGAATGTGGCCAAAGCCATGAGGCCTATTGGATCCAGCATTTCACTATGCTGAATAGCAATATTTGCCTCAATGAATCAATAGATCAGGTCCCCATTCTATGATGCTGTGATCCCTCAAGACTTGCTAAAAATTTGTAAGAAACTATATTACTATTAAGGGCTTAATATGATTGAGAACACTAGATCTTCTTCTTATTATTGTTTTTCATCTTCTACTTCTTCTCCTTCTTCTTCTTCTTCTTCCTTGACAATTTATTTATGACCCAGTATATATATTGAGCAATTTTGGTATGTTTTGATGTGGCTTTGATACTTGAACTAATGATATGCACAGCATGACCTCCCTACTTAAGCTTGACTTCACAATCAGCATAGATGCAGCTGATATTTGAAGTTTATATAACATAAAATATGTACATAATGTATGAAAGCAATTTGCTGATCAGGTACATGTGCTTTAAATTCTTTATTTGTTGAAGAAATCAGCACAGAATATGTTAGGTTGTCAGCCCAGACTGTCACAGGTCTGGGACTTGCATTAGTGCTCAGTGAGTGCAGTGAGTCGAGCATATGATGTAATGATACCAGCGATGTCATAATGTCACTGCATGATGTGCCAGAAGGGTGTCAACACTCGGACTCAGCAAGGAGCACAAGAGGCAGGACAAACTAAATGCCAGCCAGCTCTGTGAGCAGGCATGGTGTTTTGATTCTGCTGAAATAACCCTCATGGAGGATCTCTGGGTTGTATTTGAAGACTCTTCTTGCTGAGTACTAATATTTATTTACCAGATTTAAAAGCACAGCGTATGCCATGGCTCAGCAGTAGGTATTAAATGAGAACGGAAACTGAAATATGTATATTATTATACACAGGACCACTGTTCATTGAATAGGTCCCTGAAAGCTAGGGTGAAATGTCAGAGACATTGTGGTGGCCAGAGAAGATATGAGTTAAAAATAGAAAGCTATGAAATCCACCTGTTGAGTCTGTTGCACTTCGATGAATTAGCCTTGTTCACTAATCAGACCCCATGGTATAAAGATACTGAACTTTCTGGCTTTGGCTGTGGGGAGTAAGGAGCAAAGGACAGATAATATCAAACAGAATATCAAAACTAATATTATACTGGGTAGCTGGGTAAATCATTTTAAAGCAGCAGTGCTTGTTAATAAACATACACATTTTTCAGTAATAAGGTTTGTCTTGCAAAAATATCAAGATACATATTTTTCTTTTCATTTTCTTTCATTCCTGAACCAAGATATGGAGTCTTGAAGTTTTTTTAAGTTGCCACACCCATGCCACACCCACCATTATACAAAATTAAATATGTTGTGCTGTTTACTATTAGAAACATGCAGAAGCATCATCCTAATGCAACTATAGCATGAATCTAGCATGCACATTCAACAAGTAACACCAGAGGAAGAGATTTTAAAAAATGGTGAATGGCAACCATCTTTAATGGCGTAAGTCATTAATTATAAGATCAGCTATAAAAAAGTCTTAACACAACTGAGGAAGCAAACAATACACTGAGCATGAATCTTAGGTTGTCAGAAATGTATTTATGCTAAAAAAACTATATGATGAATTTTTTCACAGACTAACAAATACTGCTGCTTTAAGACCATATCTGGCTGGATGGAACAGAAGTAATGTTGCTACTGAGGCATGCCCTCTGTCATGAAATGAGAGGGATAACATTGCACTATTGGCAATATGGGATGATATACCAGTGAATAATGTGATACCTCCGACCTTAGGCACATGTATTAATGATTATTTTTAATATCATGGATCATTTGATTTAACAAAAATGTGCAACACTGGGGTGATAGTACCAATACAAAAAAAGGAGATGAAAATGATGTGAGTAATTACAGGCCAAGTACCCTTTTATGTGTTGCCAAAAAATGTATTAAAGGTTTATAAATGGAAAACTGCAATCATGGGTGGGGTCAAAGAACTTACTCAGTGAAGTTCATGCTGGCTGTGGAGCTGCGTGATCCACAGTGGACCATATATTTGTAGTAAATTATTTGGTCAATAAATACACACATATGAATAAGAGAAATATATTTGTGGGTTTTCTGGATATTAAATCTGTTTAAATATGGATACCTCTTATTTGTTTATTTTTATTTGAAATTTGGTCATTAGGAAAGCAACACCAAGCTAAGGTTTGTCCCTAGGTTTGACCAGGGAAGAGGGAACAAAGAGTAGAAAGTAACAATGAATGTAACAAGATAAAACACTGGAGTGCATAAAATTGCACAAATTATGAAATCAAGTACAGTCAATTAGATGTTCTAGTAGATAAGATGATTATAGATCAACTGCAGCCATAGGGCAAAAATCTATTAACTCATTGAGGCCCCAGTATGCCTGTAGGTGGCAGCAGAAAATATACTCCTGAGGTCTTTAATGCCTCCAGACGTCCTGCACTTTGTGCCACTGAGGACTTTTGACACCTGAGGACATTACTGCTTAAAACTTAAATATTTCACAAACTGAAGTGAGTAGAATTGGCTGCATAGCATCATTGGAAAGGTAAGGTTCTGTTGAACAACTTTGGTGCTGATACTTTGTGTCTGTCATGTATGCTTTAGAAGATATTCACATTTTTGTATAGTATGATGTGAATGGCTGACGTTTGTCTCTCAAGCTTCACCTAGCCACCTTAATAAAACAGAAAAGAAATACATGTATTATATTAGAAACATTTTTTTAGTACAAAATTAGTTTTGTACTGTCATCTAATGTATGGATGCTTAATTTGGTGTTGATATGTTAAATATTTTCCCACAAAAAATGGTTCCTGTTGCCTTTTTTATTGAAAATTTTCTTTTGCTATTTCAACCAATATGGAAAAAATAGGAACTGCTTATATTTAATTGCATAGTACCATTGGAAAGGTAATTTTGTGCTGAACAACTTTGCTGCTCGTATTTTGTGCGTAGCACTTACAGTTCATGAGGTATTCACATTTGTTTGTGGCATGCTGTTATGACTTGATTTTGCTCAGAAAGCTCCAGGTTGTACTGTTAAAAGTATACAGGCCACAAGTGGTGGACTCTCAATGAGCTCCTGGGGCCTCTGTGAGTTAAATATGGCAGAAAATAAGGTTGGGTAAAAAAAGGTATTTAACCTCTATATAAATGATCATTTTCTTTGAGCTCAGGAACTATTCTTCTTTTGCTCCAAAAATAACAGACATTACCTTCTTTATTTATTTAATGAAATGTTTCACCAGGAAGGCACACTGAACAACAGATTGCTTGTCTCTCGGTGCAACCTGGGGGGAAGGGGTACAATGGGGATGAGACATTTTACATTCAAGTTACAAAGATAAACATAGCATACAATTAAGGCATTTGTTATAAACAGTGTTGCATTCACATGTAATTTGTGAGAACAATTAATAAGTGCAATGGTAATAAGTGAACAAGTGCTATCGTGAAATAAGGAGTGAAGGAGAGAGAGGATGAGATGACAGATAGTGCAGAGTCTTGTCCCGGAGAGACCCCGTCAGGATGCGGGGAACACTGCAAGGGGACAGGGGACTGGAGTAGGGATTAGAGAGGGAAGGAGAGAGAGAGAGAGAAAGAAAGGGAGTAAGTGTGATTAACACCTAGCAGGGGAAATAAGGTCTGACCCAAAAAGAGAACCCTTCAGGATGTGATGAACCTTGCAAGAGGGCAGGGAAGTTCAGGTGATTGTAAACCCTCCTGCGGTTAAGCATTGTAGTTATAGAGGGATGGTGAGAGGGAAGGAATGAGAAATAACACCTGAGAGGGGTTGAGACCTGATCCAAGAAACCCTCCAGGATGCTGGGGACCCTGCAAGAGGACCTGGAAGGCCAGGATAAGTAGATAGGGGAAGAAAAGGTGGCAAGCCTAGACAGTATAGGACCCCTTCAGGATGCTGAGAACCCTGCAAGGGGAGTGTGAAGGCTAGGGGAAAAGGGGAGAGAGCAGGGGAAGGGAGAAAGGTATAAGAACTAGCACCGAGGAGGGGCTAGGGTCAGTAGAGGCAGTAGAGTCGATAGAGGCATTAGGTAAATTCAGAAGAGGGACGAACTGTAAGGTGCAAGATGAAGGAAATTAAGGTGGGTCATAACAGGAACAGTTAGGTGCAATATAGTTGGAAAGGGCAGTGTGATGGAATAGAGGGAGGAGGAGTGTTGGATTTGGAGAGATAGAGAGTTCCATATTATAGGGAAATGGTGAGAGTACTCAGACTGGCTAGAAAGGGTGGAGTGGCAGGGGACAGTTAGTGTGCGAGTGTCAGTAGATCTGAGGGAAGGGGAAGGAGGAAGGGTTGTTATAAATGAGTGGGAGAGGTAGGAAGGGAGTTCACCTTGCCAGTATTTAGCAGTGAATTTAGCACATTGTGAGAGGCATCTATTTGTAAAGGAGGTGAAGGAAAGAGCTTGATAGAGGTCACAGTGGTGGGTGCAAGAGGGAGCATCAAGGGCAAATCAGCAAAAGGAGTTGAAGAGATTGTCCAATCTGGTCAGGGAGGACTTAGGAGCAACACCATAGAATATGTTGCAGTAGTCAAAAATTGGGAGGATCATCTTCTGGACAAGCTCATGCCTAGCTGCAGGAGGGATGCAACCGCAGTTCCAGAACAAGGCACCAAGCTTGGGCATAGTTTTTTCTGGATGGTGTCAATGTGTCCAGAGAAGTTGAGGTGTTGATCTAACCAAACCCCAAGGTATCTGAAGGATGAGGTGACTTAACTAAAGTCCCATCAAGAGTACGGAAAGTGTGCAGGGAGGGAAGCCTAGACAGTCTCTGCCTTGTGCCAAAGGTCATGGAGACTGTCTTCTTGGCATTAATAATAATAATAATTTTATTTTTAAAGCGCCTTTCAAATTTCAAAGCACTGTACAATCATAACAAAAAATAAAATCCAATACAATCATCATTATAATACAATATAAAACACTCATAAAACCAAAATTTTATAAACAGATCACATAATACTATAAAAAAGCCATGTGATACAAATGGGTTTTAAGGCCGCTCTTAAATTCCCCCAGGGAGGTGCACTGTCAGAATCGACAGGGTAGAGAATTCCAGAGAGGGAGCTGCATAAGAAAAAGGCTCACAGCCAGACACTTAAACACACTCGGAATCTCTAGCAATTTCCGTCAATGGTGCCGGAGCAATCGGCCAGGGCAGTAAGATACAAGAAGAACTTTCAGATAAGCTGGACCCTGATCGTAGGGCTTTTGAAAGTCAGTAACAGACTTTAAAGGTGATCCGCCATCGAATAGGAAGCCAGTAGTTCATGCAGCACCGGGTAATATGACAAGACCTACTGGTTCCCGTCAGAACCCTGGCTGCCGCGTTCTGCACTAGCTGAAGGCGGTGGATTTCAACCCCAGAAAGCCCAAAATACAGGGAGTTGCAGTAGTCCAGACGAGAGGACACAAAGGCGTGGACCAACATAGGTAACATTTCAGACGGAACAAGGTGTTTCACTCTAGCGATATTCCTAAGATGGTAAAAGGAAGTCTTGATGACCGCTGACACCTGCAAATGCAGTGTCAGCCTGTCATCCACGATAACCCCTAGATTACGCACCTGTTCAGAGGTCGGAAGTGACACACCCCCAAGAAAGATTCCTGATGGTGCAGCAACAGGCGATCCCTCTATCCGACATCCCGGGTCCACCACCAAAACCTCCGTCTTTTCAGCGTTCAACTTCAGCCAACTAGAATCCATCCAACCCTGGATTTCTCTCAGACAGCTGTTAAACACTGAGGTAGCTCTATCCTGGTCAGGAGCAAAAGACAGGTATAGCTGGGTATCATCTGCATAGCAATGAAACCTCAGCTCATACCGTCTTATAATGTCTCCGAGGGGCAGCATATACACTGCAAATAACATGGGAGACAGCACAGAGCCCTGAGGCACCCCACATAACAAAGGTACAGGGCCGGAGGAAAAAAGCCCCGACACAACCGTTTGTGATCTCCCAGTGAGGAATGAGGTGAACCATCGAAGGACGGTTCCCGATAATCCACAAATCTGCCTCAGGCGTGATAACAACACCACGTGATCCACAGTGTCAAAAGCTGACGAGAGATCAAGAAGAACTAAGATGGAATGTCTCTTCTGGTCTCTCGCCCTCAAGAGATCATTAAGCATCCAAACCAGTGCAGTCTCAGTGCTGTGTCTTTTATGAAAACCCGATTGGAAGGGTTCGTAGATGCCATGGATGGTTAAATGGTTCTCCAGTTGGGACGCCACTACTTTCTCAATCACCTTCCCAATAAAGGGAAGGTTTGAGATAGGTCTGTAGTTCGTGAAACAGTCTGGGTCCAAGGTAGCTTTTTTAAGAGGGGTGTCACCCCCGCCTCTTTCAGGGAGCTAGAAAACTCACCTGATTCCAAGGAACACCAGACTATTTGCACAAGGATTGGGCCGATGATATCACAACAACCCAATATTAGAGAAGTCGGTCCAGGATCCAAAATACAGCTCGTAGGGCGCACACCATGGATAATCCTCATGACATCCACAAAATCTGGTCTGCTGAAGGAACACCAGGAAGACAGAGGTACTGTGAGCTCAAGCTGTTCAACAGCATCCCCCTTAGAAGCCACCAGACGCAAATCCATCCTGATGTCAGCCACCTTATTAGCAAAGAATTGAGCGAGCTCCTCGCACTCTAATTGCGAAAAAGCTCTTCCGAACTTGTAGACAGGCTGGGTTGCACAGCCTGTCCACAGTTCGAAAAAGCTGAGCCGGTCAATTCCTGGCTACTACAATCTCCCTGGACAGGAATTCTGCCTTCTTATTGGAGATTGCAGATTGATAGACAGAATAACGGTCCATCAATCTAAGGCGGTCGGCATCAAGGGCGGATCTGCGCCAGCAGCGTTCTAATCTTCGCCCCTGTCTCCTCATCTCCCTCAGCATCCCATCAAACCAGGGCACCTTGGGACGAAGGGAGAGGGGGCGTACACGAACAGGAGCAATAGTATCCAGAGCCAGTGTAACAGCCTTATTATAGGCAGTCACCACAGTCTCCGGACTACTGCTCCCCAACGCATGGGACTAGAGGTCGAGAACCGCCGCAAGGCCCTGAGGTGTAATATCCCATAAAGGGCGGTATCTCGCCATCTCCACAGGGGTAGACCTTCTCGGGGGGGTACTAAAATTGAACCTCACCATGTAGCGGTCTGACCAAACGACAGGTTCCACCCCCAAATCGAAAGCATCTATCCCAAGGAGAAAGACTAAGTCCAAAGAGTGCCCAGATTTATGGGTAGCGGTGGAAACCACCTGTGTAAAGCCCAAAGAAATCATTAATTGGAGGAAGTGATTACCAAATTGCGAGAGTTCATCATCGATCCAGGCGTTGAAGTCGCCCAGAACCATCAGTCTGGGCGACTCAAACGACATGTCGACGATGAAGTCTGCCACTTCCTGTAAGAACCGTTTCCCATCTCCTGGTGGACGGTAGATGAGTACGATTCGAACGCCAACACCCGCTACCACTGTGCACTCAAAGGACTCAGCCTCTCCCATAACCACACTCATGAGGTCCAATTCTGTCTTGAAACAGAATGCAACCCCCCCACCCCTGCGGTCCAATCTCGGGCGGTGAATCACCGAGTACCCGGCTGGAGTCATAGCGTCCAACGTGGGGCTTGGATTTTCATCCAGCCAGGTCTCGGTGATGCAAGCCAGGTCCACCGAACTAACAAGATCAGCTATAATGCCCATCTTGTTTCTGACGGACCTAGCATTGCGTAACACGGCCCAAGTTGAACGAACCTCGGAGGCCGTCAAGCTCATCTGTCTACTTAATTCTGTAGAGCCCTTGGGTATGGGTACCAGACATGGTAAACCACGATCTGTGTTCCATTTTCACCAGGGCGCCTTTCTAGATCTAACAACCCCACACGAGCCCCACTCATCCATCCTCCCTGGTTCAGATCCCTCGCCTCCTCCCTCCTCCGGCAACTCCCAACGACTGCAGTGCTGATAAACATCATATCAAGGGCTGGAGGATAAAAGGGCGGAGGGCACGGAGCAGGAGGATGAATAGCGCATCACTGGCAGTCGGTCAACACATGACACGGCAAAACCACTAAAACAACACAATAACTCTAAAATACAAATAAACTCCAAAATAAATCTAATAAAGTAAATAATTCGAACTAAATCAATAACTTTCCAACCCCCACCAGAAGAAAGTCAAGACTATCCCAGCAACGAATAAAATAAGAATAAATATAAGCAAAATTAAATAAAAACCAAACTATACAATAACACATCCCTTCTCCCTCTCTCCCAGCCCTCTCACGACCAGGGAGAAGAGAAAATAAAATAATAAATAAAATTACCCCCCCCTCCAGCTCTCTCACCACCAGAGGACACTTATATATTACTACACTCTCACTGTAGAATATATCCCCACTTAATAACAACCCAACCCCACACCGCCAGTCCTCTCATGACCAGAAGATGGAGGAAATAAAGTAAAAATAAATGGACACAAGGTCCTCTCACCACCTCGTTGTCCAACCAAAAAAAAAAAAAGTCACTGGAATAATTGATGGTTTGCAAACCAGAGCTGGACCTTGTTGAAATCTGCTGCAAGCTGGATGTAACCTCAGCTGGGCATGAGCCAGATGCATACAGGACAGTATCGTCAGCATACATGTGTATGGTGGAGGAGGAGGTGCAGACAGATGGCAGGTCATTAAGAAAGATGGAGAATAGAAGGGGACAAAGCCCTGAGCCCTGCGGGATGCCAGTGCAGATTGGGAGGGGTGGCAAGATGGCATCTGTGATCTTAACTGATTGTGTTCTGCCAATAAGGTAGGCCTTAAACCAGTTAGTAGCAGAAGGGGTTAGACCAGCAGACAGGGCTGGCCTTAGCTAGGTGCAAACTGTACCCCTGCACCTTGGGGACCCATGCTTTTTTTTCTTGAGGAAACAAAAGAAATTTAAAACAATTAAAAATGGTGCTGGCCTGGTGGCTCTGAGGGCAGAGGCGCTGGTTGCAGCACCTGCCCTCACGCGCCCGGCGCCAGGTTGGGATGGTGGACTGCTGAGGCTTCTGATGTAAGAGAGGTTGAGTGTCAAGGACTGCTGTCCCTCTTCGGGAAGGGGGTCACGATGTTCAGTGTCTACTGCTTGCATGGAGGCTAGGAGGTGGAGGTGCACGTCAGATTTAGGGGAGGAGCGGGGGCAGACTCCTGGATGTGGGCACATGGATGCGAGCATGCTCACGATCTGGCATGCCATTGCATGCCCACCAACCGGGAATCCTTGAACAGAAAAAGTGGCGCCCCACGGCTTGATGGCCATCCACAAGGGTTCATCGGGACGCTGGCACCCGAGCTGGATCCATCTGGGTAGGGAGTTAGGGGGCTCCCTGCCACCCCGCTGTGGGGGGTAAGCTGCAAGGGCTATGGGGTGCCAGCGGTCCCGGGCGAGATGGACGGCAGCCGGATCCCAGCTGACGGGATGCAAGAAGAACAGCTGGGGTGCAGAGAGGCTGCCACAGGAGGATACAAAAAAAATGCCTACATTTTGTTATAGATGAAAATGCTTACCAGCAAATCAAAGTGGAAGACAACTGCCTCTGCTACTGGTGGGGGCAGCTTTGCTGCAGTGGAAAAGGTTAGGTTAAGTAAGTGCTAATGGTGTTAATGGCCATAATTTACACCTCCCAGGCTGCTTTCACAAACAAAGGGCTATATTGACAAGCAAACTTGTCTGTAACCTGGACATCTAGCTGAAACAATGAATGATATGACAAAATCTGTTTCAAAAGTATGTAAGCAGTCAAAATCAGGGGTTGATCTTAACATTGTTTTACTAGCCCAAACACTAGTGCAAATTGTCCAAGGCTAATGCAGCTAACTACTTGTCTGTCTTGACTAGTGCAGGTTTTCATGGCTGTTAATGAAGCTAAAAAAAAGTCTCAACTTTAGCAGGCTCTAGTCCTCATGCTAATCTCTCTCAATATTCCAGATGGCCTGGTATGGTTAACAGCTCATTAGGAGTTGCAATTATCTGGCAGTTCAAGAGGGGGATCCCACAAAAGACTCAGTGTGAGTCATTATCACTCCACTGTTAGGACTTTCAGCTAGTGTCCAAGGTGTGATCAAGGGTAGAGTGTTATTAAGTCACTAGCTTCCAGTTTTCTGAACGTGTCTCTGTCTAAAACTTTGTCCCATATTGTTAAGACCAATGTTTAGGGTTGATCCTGCTCACAATGGCTCAAAAACCTGACCAGCACAGAGCAAAATCAGATTTCCTGATAGGGACCCTGAAAACCTGATCACCAGGTAAAAAACCTGACAGGTAACAACCTTACAGTTGTCCAGTGATTTTATTTATTTGTTTTACTAGCAGTTGCACACTAAGCTGAAAGCTTGTTTACAGGTGTGACCTGGGAGCACAAGGAAGTTAAGTGACTTGCTCAGGGTCACACAGTATGCAAGTGGGGGCTGTGGGATTCAAACCCAGGTCTCCAGGTTTGCAGCTCAGAGCCTTACACCACTGCACTATACTGCCTCCTATGATAATCCTCTCTGTTCTCTCTCACACCTCCAGAAAAGTTAAATTGTTTAACTTGTTTGCAAATCAGAGTATCTGAGGTGCGAGTGTCCAGTGATGATGTCCCTGTCCTTACAGAAATTAATATGGGAGTAGTAACATACTTACTTAAGTTCTTGCTCCAGGCTCAGTCAGATTCATTTCCAATGGTGAATTCAAATAATTCAGTGCAGTCAATGGCATTAATTAAAAGATGCTGGTTAAACTAGTAGACCTGCTACTGCTTTATTAATACAGGGCAGGAGGGTTAGTTAGGTGTAAGTGTTGGATATATGTGGGTAGGGGTACAGGGAATGGAGTGGTGGTGCCCAGCAGGGGGCTGCACAGGGGCCCAGAATGATTAAGGCTGGGCCTGACAGCAGATGAGAGGGAACCAAGGAGAAGGGAGTGGGAAACAGTGTCAAAAGCCTTGGCAAGGTCAACAAATATAGAAGAGGTGATTTGGCCATTGTCCATCCCAGAGAGGATGGAGTCAGTGAGATGAAGTAGGAAGGTGGTGGTTGAGTGTTTTTTCCTGAAACTGGATTTGAACAGGGCGAAGAAGGAGGTATCAGATAGAAAGGAAGTGAGTTGAGAGAGGACTAGATGTTTTTGTAGTTTGGCCCCTCTTTTTACATGCCAATGATATAATATCATTGTCACTAACACCATTATCTTTGCAGATCAAATTGGACACTTTTGCCAACTTTTATAAGGAATGAGTGCTGCAGATCAATGTGAAAGCTTTGTTTTTTTGGCTTCTAAGTGATTTTCCTGTAGAAACAGTTAACATTACACTTATTTTGGTATCTGTTACTCCATCCATGCTAGTTGGTACAGTGAAATCACAGCACTGAAAGGTAAATTAACTCCAGTAAAGTACTCACTTCTCACATGCTATCACAGTTATGCAGCATATGCTGCAGATGTACTTATTTAAGCATTACTTGCTACATTTAATGCTATAGCCCCTTTGGGGGCAGAATGCTGAGGATTTTTCCTAAAAGAACAACTGGAGTGTACTATGATGCTTTTATTTAAAATATTCTTGGGTCTTCTTAGATCTACTCCTCTTCCTCTAGTTAGAGCAGATCTCTGTCTTGTGCCTGTATATCAAATAGCAAAACTAAGAGCTCTTGTGGAGTTGATTGACGCACTAATGACCAATTTATTTTACGTCCTGTGAAATGTCACAGGGAAAGGATGATTTTCTTTTATACTGGAGCCCTCCTTATGCTTGCATGAATGATGCCAAAATAGTTTGAGCTTGATTCATGAACAACCCAGTTGAACAACACAAGCTGCTGTCTGCTTCAGCTTTTGGCTCAGCCAGGTGTGCCAAGGACCCAGCACCCAATTCTGGAACAAGTGGGCTTCCAGATCAAAAAACACCACTTTTACCACAACCACAGCCATGCACCAAACACATGGCACATGGAAGGAGATTGCTGCAAGCTGCAGCACAGTCATTCAGCATAGACAGAACAGGGGACCAGCAAAAATACAGCTCCACAGATGTCTGGTGAGCCCACAGCCAAGCGAGCATGCAGTACCATGACGATATGGCAGAGATCAACAATGGAGGCAGAGACCAGGTGGGTCCTGCCAAACAGGAGCCTGGCCATTGGGCTGTGGGGGTCGGTTGGTTCTGTACCAGCCCTGTGCCAATGCAGGGGTGATGCTTCTGCCGGTGCCCATGTGCAGCACTATGCTTGGTGGGGTCCTGGTGTCTGGGGGAAGGGCATGGCCACCAGCACCACAAGTTTGACGCAATGGTCCTTAGACCAGCTCTAGAGTGGTCTAACATCTGGGGGAGTGGTTAACCTTAGAGAATTCCAATTATGGGGATGCTGCAGCAATGCGCCAGCACATGTCCTCATCCACCATGCCACAGCTGGTCCTCCTACAGGCACAGGCTTCATTGTTGAATTGGGAGTGATGCAAGGTGTGGTGCAGTGAGTTTCTTGCATCAAATCTCTATGCACAACCACCTTGCATCATTCCCAAGGCATTGAGAATCAGGCCCTTTTATTTAAATTGGTTTAAGAGGGGGCTAGATGGCAACCTGATGGGCTGCATTTGTTCTGAGGTCAATGCAGTGTTCACTCAAAACTAAACATTACTACTACCGCTTGACTCCTATTTATCTATAAAATGCTGTTGTATTACAAGAATAGTCTGTTACTGTTTTAAATTTCAAAATAAATTTCACCTCACCTAAAGCTGCACCCCTCAATCAGAGGCCCTGTCCTGAAGTAATGAACTTGGACAGTGGTGGCAAGTCCAATAGCCTTGGAATGCCCTCCACCCTGCCGGCATTGGCAGTGACTTCTGGGGGGCTAGTCAAGACTCTTTCATATGGAACAGGATCACCTCAGCTTTCCATGTTCTCTCCATTCAGGATGACACAGTCAGTATCAAGTGGATAAAAGGTAAAGGAAGGTGAACTGAAGAAGCAGTCCCCACAATATACATTAGAATCTTTGGGGTTGGTGATGGATCACATTATCTCATGGAATGAGAGATTTGGTTACCTGTTTGAGGATATTGGTGCTAAAGCTTATTTCCTTTCATTTGATCTGAAAACTATACACCTGCTTAAAAGATGGTCAAAGATCATTCAACTAAATTAATTCAGCATGCTTCTGAATTTGTATCACAAGAGGCAATTCTTTTGGCAGTAGAAAAAAAAGACAACTTTCATTTGAACAGAAAGCTTGAGGAAGTCAAAAACCAGTTGAGATGTCTTAATATATGAATTGTGGAACTACCTGATGTTTTAATAACCACTTTTTTTTTTTAATTTAGTTTTATCGTAGACAAAAATATACATTACAAGGTATTTCAATGCATAGTTACACAGTATTACATGAATATGTCCCTCTTAGGGGCTGTTAGACATAAAGAATTCTGTTAATTCATCTGTAACCAATCTTCTCTGGAGTTGTCTAATCCCGAGCAATGTAGAATAAGAATTTTAACATTTCTTCACTGTATAAACCACTTGATAAGTGTAGCCTTGCTACTGTAAGGCCAATATCCTCTTGAGGGAAAATAGTCAAAACACAGTAAACCAGAATTTGGACTCAACAGGATGCCCCGTGGAGCAGGGCAGCAGTTCAACAGCACAAGCAGGGATGTGCAGGGACAGGATGCAGGGGCCCACTACCCATGCCATAGATGGGCAGAGGAGCACACAGCAGAACAGACATCACTCCCCACATCCCATGCACTGCACAACTGGTGGAGAGCTGGAATAACTACCGGCCCATGGATACCAGCAACCAACCCACAGCCGGGGCATGGTGCCCCAGCACACCCCCTGGCAAGCTATGACCAGCACACAAGGAGGGCTGACCACCCCATGCCACACCATCCCACCAATGATCCCCATACACCCTGCCCAGGAGTAGCACCCAACAGTGCAGGACACCCCATGCATGCCACCACCCCCACTGTGACAATGCAACCCTGTGCACCATGGAGCCATACAAGGCAGCCCCACCATGTGCACCCTGCAGCAGGTGGCAGCAGACAGCAATGCAACAACAGCATACACAGTGCCACCCTGCATGTCCCCCCCCAGGGTACAGCTGACAGACCGACCATGTGTCGGCACACGAGGTACCCCACATGTGACAGGACATGCCCTGGACCACACCATCAGTGGTACAGCACCCTGCACACCCTCCCAAGGACACATCCTATCCCAGCACTAGCCACAACAGCTAGCACAGACACACACAGTGTTGCATGGAAGCATGCGCCACACAGGATGCAACACAGTGCATGGACAAACAGCCACCCATACCCAAGGGCACACCAACACAGGGACACAGTAGCAGGTCAACCAAGCCACTGGCGTGTGGCCACGGCAGCCGTGTACACACGGCCAGCACCCCTACATGGCACAGGTGTGCCAGCCACCCTGCGCAGGCACCATGAAGCTGTATGTCACCAGCATGCGGCCGGAGCACAAGTGACAGACAGTGGAGCACATCCCCTACAACAGATACAAGCGACAGCATGGAGGGGCGACAACAACAACGGAGGCCACAGTGCCACTGGAGGCAGACGTGCACCATACTGGTGATGGGCGGCAACCTGACATTGTGCCGGGTACAGTGGTTGTCCAGCATGGACAGCCACCACTGACATGCCAGCAGACCATGCTTATCATAGACATGCAAGGGTGTCAGCTGCACAGGCCATGGACGGTCTGACAGCGGTGCCATGCACACAGTGCATGCACCGTGGACCACTGCACACAGGCATCCAGTGCACAGAGAACAACACACACAAACCACAGACAGTGACTGATTCCCCCGCCCACACCATAGGCAGTTCCCTTCTGGACACACACACATGCCCATGCTTGCAGCACCCCTGACACCATGCACACCACTGCAGCTGAGCACCAGTAGCCCCCTGAAAATCAGAGACCACCACAGTTGTCATAGCAAAATGTATGTATTAAAAAATATAAACACTCAAACATATGTACAAATATATACAAGGGTGGGGGGAAAGGGCCACAAACCAGGTGGGGGCAGGCATGGGGCAGGGGTGTACAAATGGGAGAGGGAAGAAGGGGTGTGAGGGTGGGTCCAGGGGGGTTAGGTGTGTCAGGGGGTCATGGAGGACCTATTCTCTTCCCCGCTGTCTACTCCTGTGGCGCCTCCGGGTGCTTCTCCTCCGGATCCTGTGCCACTCCATCCACTCCAGCAGTGCCAGGGATGCCCGCGCCAGCTGCAGCAGCTCCTGTATGCCCCGTTCCAGGGCCATCCAGCGTTGTCCACCTAGGACAAGGGAGCAGAGTCAATACGTGTGACTATCCATCCCCCTGTAGCCCACCCATTGTGCATGGCATACAGCCATGTGCCACACCCCTGTGATGGTGAGCAACCACCCACAGTGACCACATCCACAAGACCTGCCTACCCAGGCACCCATAGCCATGTGGACCGCTGCACACACCCACCGCCCATGTCCCACACAGCACCATCCTGGCTGTACAGTGACATGGCTATGTGGTGCGAAGGCAGTGGCACAGCCATGTACCTGGAGCACACATGGACCACCATTGATGCACTCCCAGACATGCAGTGCCACTGTACAGTGCTGACTGTAACAAGTTGCATGCATGGCAGTGGTGTCAATGGATGGAGGCCATGCCCCGCTGCCCGCCCTGTTACACAGCATGCAATAGTAATCATGGATGTAAGGCACTCACCATCATCAGGCTGGTCCCTGCACCTCTGTGGTCCTGCATCCCTCCTGGCCTGCTAGTTCTCTTGGCGGTGCCTCCTCTCCCTCACCCACCGGCACTCCTCTGGGCCTAAGGTGCAAACATGGAGAGAGGAACATAGTATAATCTGGTAGCAAAGTCCCCCCGACCCTGTGTGTGTGCAATCCCACACAGCCATACCCATCCACCCCCCACCCCAATACCACCACCACAGCCAACACTGGATGGCCCCCCCATGTGCTGGACACATGCAACCATGATACCCGTATGGACATTAACAGTGTATGGATGGGGCACCTATCTGGCTGTGGCACCGTGCCCCTCCTGGCATGTGCCCACAGGTGGAAAGCCTGTCTGGGTCCCTGCGCTGGAGGTCCCCATATCAGTGGTGACACTGCTTGGCCTTGTGCCTGATTCCCATGGCTTCCTCCAGCGCCACCGCCGACACATCCTCCCATACTGCACTCCAGGCCCTGTCCATGGGTGCATCACCATAAAGTGCCCCAGCATGGGGCTCTACTATGGCCACCAAATTGGCCAGCTCCACCTGGCTCCACACAGCAACCCTCCTCTGTGCCATCTCCACAGCTGGTTGGAGTCAAAATTGCGCTCAGTAGTGCAGTCCGCCACATGCAGATGCTGTGTGGTACAGCGCTGCCATTCCCTATTGCGTTGTCACCGAACAGCGTGATAGTGGTGAACCATGTGGATGCATGGCACCTAGGGGGCAAAAGTTGGGCACAGGGTCAAGGGTCTCTCATGCACGGACCACCACAGCGCGATTGGTACTCAATGCATGTAGCGCGATTGGGTGCTTGTGTGCCACCTCCTGTAGTGGCCTACCACACTGTGGCCCCAGTGCGTCTATGGCACCCCAGTGCCAAAGCACCATATATGTGAACAGCGCAGTAGCGCCACTGGCACAATGGTGGCCGTGCCCTGCATTGCCTCCCACTCACAGCATGTCAGCAGCGCAGCAGGTGTCTGCGTCATCACCCCAGGCATGCGCAGTTCGGTGTGTACTGCGCATATCACAGAAATGCACCCTTGCCTGAGCACATTCAACACAATTGCACAAAGTGCAACAGCGCGATATTCAGCTGGCATATGCAAATCAGCTAATCAGCTATTCAATGGCACAGATACTGCATTTGCATCTACTTAAAATTGCGCCTCACCTCATTTGCATGCTTTGCACTATAAAAATGCGACATTGGGTTGCACTTGCCATAGTCGGTTATTGCAGTCTATTGTGGTGAGTTGCATGCTGTTTGGGAGTGTGGACTGTGGTGTGTGGGACATGCATAGGACTACACAGTCACAGGTAACACCTGTCATTCTCACAGGATGAATAATGAGCGATTGTGAGGTGGAGGAAGAGGAACAGAGCTGTGGGAGGAAGAGGAGGCCTAACTTCACAAAGGCAGAAACAGATGCCCTGTTTGAGGCCTACCTCGACCAGGAGCCACTGCTCAATGGACGGTGGGGAACACCACAGGCCCATGCTGCTACATGGGAAGAGGTGGCACGTGCTGTCAATCTGCATGGCAGCCACCAGCGGTCCGTGCAGGAGTGCAAAAAGGAAATGGGCACGGACAGGGGGAGGATTAAGGACAAGGTGGCTGCCATCAGGGCAGCACGGTCTGTGACCGGTGGGGAACAGCTGGACATGCAACGCCTGACCCACAAGAAGAGCGGGTTGCTGGCAGCATGCAGCGTTGTGCCATTCAGGGTGTTCCAGGTGGTGGATTCCAGATGGGTGGTAGCCCGTCACTGCATGGTTGGTCTTGGTCTGTCAATGGGGGGGGATGAGACAGGGTAGGGCAGATACATTAATGCTACTGTGTTCCCTTACAGCTTCTGAGCATCTACATGGGTCAGCGGTGGTGGACTTGTCCACTGAGGGTGGTACCATGGACATAGAGGAGGGCCCATCCACCTCCACAGGTATATGAGAGTCAGGGTGACAGTGGGCCCCCCTGGACATCCAGACTGATGTTGGTGGAGCAGGTGCGGAGGAGGCCCTGCCCATGTCCCAGCGTGCCAGTGTCCATGGATGCCAGCATGCTGAGACTCAGGCTGGTGCCGGATCCATCACTGATGATGATGGCGCTCACTTTACGGACTGTGATACGTGTGGGCCACAGGATGGCCACACAGCAGGTGACATCATGGGCATGGCCGTGGGTGATGCCACCATGGAGGCCTTCGTGACATCACAGCCCCAGCCTGTGCCTGTCTGCACCAGTGGGGCAGCACTGGTGTGTGTCCAGGACAGTGGGGCTGTTGCTGCCACTGCGGCAGCACTGCTGAGCCCTGGAGAGTGGCAGCCGGAGGGGCAGTGTCAGCAGTTGGCCAATGGCCATGGGGTACAGTGTCAGGGGGCGGCATCAATGCACCACCTGTGGACATGCCCAGGCCTGGCCCTGGTGTGCAGCACCCACCCTCAAGGGGTGCTGCCCATCAGTGCCGCGAACACCATGAGGGACAGCATGCTGATCAGGCAGATGACCTCTTAGAAAAGCACACCCACATACTCCAAGAATCAGTCCATCAGCAGGTGCGGCTTGTGATGGCGGTGGATGCACTCAGTGCAGCTCTACGGCAGGCAGAGGAGTGGCGCAGCAGAGAAAACGCTCTGCTCCTGGCAGGGATGGACCGGATGAGGGAGGATGTGACCTCTGCCATTGACAGGCAGACACAGGCAATCACAGCTGTCATAGCCACAATGGGCACACAGTTATTTGTCCATGCATCACAGACACCGCGCAGTGCAATGTCCACCCCCATTCCCAGCATCATGCCACACCCTCCTTGTCGACACCAGGTTCAGCTATGGGCATTCCGAGCATGCCTGGCGCAGGCATGTTCAGTGTGCTGCAGACCCCTGCATGAGCATGGTTGCGTTCACGCAGTGGAACCCCTGGGGGACCATTGGTGCCACCCCATGAGGCCATTGGTCAGCCTGTCACTGCTGGCGGGTCTCGGTGGGGCCACCCATGCATCCATGGTGGCCATGGCACTGTGGCACATGACTGACCTGTCTCCCACCATGGCTACTGTCTGATGCTGCCCTGTGTGCATTGTGTTGTTCAATGTGCAATGCACGGGTGGAGTACCCGGCCCTGCACGCACACACACGTTCCATCTGCACACCCTCCCGGCTGCTGTCCACTGTGGCATGTGCATGATGATGCCTGCGTTGCTCTGTCCACCACTGTGTAATGGTGCCCAGTGTCTGAGACATGCACAATGACAGGCACTAGGTGTGGTGGTCTGTGGATGTGTGTGTGGCTAGGGGTGGCGGTTGGGGTTGGTGTGCCTCCTACCCTTTGTGCATGTCTTGTGAGGTGTGTGTGTGTGTGACCGCATGCCACGTTAGACCTTGCCCATCCCTGACTGCGTGTGTGGTTCCATGCTCGGCCAATTCCCTTAACAACATGCACCCCTGGGATTTGTCCATGCATGTTTGTGGGTTGTGCCTTTGCCACTTGTGGTTGCACATGGCCCCATGACTTACCTGGGTTGGTTGAAGTGCTCCTCTGAGATGGTGTCCCAGTGCAGCTGTGCCATCCGGATGAGTTGGGGGTCCCTTCGACCAAGGGGGGGCTGCCCATCACCATCTTCACCAGCATCTTCATCATCCCCATTGCTGTCCCCCTCTTCGACCTGTACGGCTATCCCACAGTCATTGGCCATGTTGTGCAGGATGCAACAGGCCAGGAATAGCCCACAGGCCTTTGAGGCACTGTACTGTAGGGCACCACCAGACGTGTCCGGGCAACGGAAATGTGCCTTCAGCATCCTGAACACCCACTCAATGACATTGCGTGTGGTGGCATGTGCCTCATTGTAGCGTTGCTGTGATGGGGTCGCGGGCCGCTGGTATGGTGTAAGCAGCTAGGAACAGAGTGGGTATCCACTGTCACCTGTGTGTAGAGGGCGGACGTTAGTTTGGTGATCAGCGTCGCCCTGCCTTGGGCCATCTAGGCCAATACCCATGTCACCTCTGACTATGCCCCTCCCAAGCTCCATGTCTTTCTGCGTGCTTTGCATACTCACCCACTTGGTGGCTGGTGGGGATGTCCCCACTCTCAAACCTGTGGCACAGTGTGGACTGGTGCCAGATGAAGACATCATGTGCTCCCCCAGGGTGCATGGCACAGACATTGATTATGCACCCCCTGGCATCGCACACCACCTGGCAGTTGATGCTTGCATACCCCTTCTGATTCATGTATGCGGCCCCACATGGGTGCAGTCTATTGCCCCAAGCAGACCAGGCATACGTGCTACCCTGTGGAAATCCTGTATGTTTGCTGTGCACTCTGCCGGTGTGCTGAGGAAATGGATGTACTCTGCAGCATGTGACAGCAGTGCGCTGAGGAATTGGGTGAGGAGGCGTGATGCAGCCAACTGGGTTAGGCCTGTCGTGTCCCCTGTTGATCTCTGGAAGGTACCCGTGGCTGAGCAGGCACATGCAAGCTGTCACTTTGGTCTCCACTGACAGAGCATGGCTCCGTCATGTGGGTGCTTGCATCACATCACTGCACAGCTCACAGAGCCACCTCAGTATCGCCCGGTTCAGGCGGTACCGGCCCATGATCACAGTATCAGTGTACAGCTCGAAGGTGGTGCGGGCTCGGTACTGCCTGTTGGGGGCCTGCTGCCTGCCTTCTCACCCCCCTCATAACTGCCTCCATCTGGATGGTGGCACTGGCCATGTCCCTGGCTTGTGTTACCCCCCCGGCAGCTGTTTCTGTATTCCCCCCACTGTCCTTGCTGCTACTCCCCCTGCACCGGAAACACCTCCCTGTAGTGGCCTCAGTGCTGTGTGGCACTTCCCCCTTTCGACCTGCACTGTGGCAGAGGCTCCCCACACCTTCCCTCTTCCTGGGGGTTCCAGGTGCTCTGTCTCTCTCCTGCCCTGTCCTGCTCCCAGTTTTTGTGTGCCTGTGTGGCTGCCTGTAGTTCAGCAACATGTGGCTTCCTGTAGTGTTCTTGCACCTCTCTCTTGTTCCTTTTTATTTTGGATCATTTCTGCTATCGCGTAACTTCCGCTTGCTCCCCTATTGCGCATGGTGCATGTTGTTGAATATTGCACTGCACCATTTATGCATGGTTCCTCCCCCTTCAGTTGCACATGCATTCACATGCATTCATTATCATTGCGCTCTTGCGCATTGTGATTTGGGGGGGCGCATCTGCCTCCTGCTGAATATCGCAGAATGGCACATTTTCGGACTTGCGCTGGTGCATCCCTGTTGTGCATGGCGCAACCCTTTTGAATATATGGGCCTCTGTGTTCCCTGATTACAGTTATCAAATGCAACTGAGAAGGAGAATATTTCTTGCATACAGACAAAACATTCTTTTTAAACCCTCAGATCAGCACCCTCTGGCTCTTTTAACAGGTACCTTCTTAAGACAATGGTATATATTTTCTTTCTGTCTTGACATTTTAGAAATGTTAATTAATGATCCAGAGTCAGAGTAAAATTAGGCAGCTCTTTAATCTTACAAGTTGATCTCTCCAACAGACACACTCCAGTGAAAATTGGTCTTCCTGTTTGTAAGAGGTGCAAATTGACGGCAATGCTTTGATCTGTAAACTGCTAGTCTAGGTTTTGAATCCACATCCAACCTTTATATCTGTCATACTGCTCAGCTGTTTTCACTTTGACCTGAGGAAGAGTGTTTTATCTCTCAAAAGCTAGTCTTAAAAATAATTTTGTTAGTCCAATAAAAGGTATCACCTGCAACATATTTGTTTTTTTCTCTACATTAACTGGACTAACATGGCTACCACATTTCTTTTTTCATATACTGTAAATGCAAATTAAAAGAGATGGAAGATGTCAGTCATGTCATTAACATGTTCTTTTACAATAAATTGATGACTTGATTAATCCTGTTTTAATCGTGTTTTAAATCCACTATTCACTATTGAAATTGATCAGTCATACCTTCTTAAAAACTCATTAAATGAACTGCATATTCAAAGCTGGCTATCTTTATAAAAGTAGCAAAATTCATTAGAATACAAAATTTTGGGGAAAACATTTTTTAAAGTACTTATATTTAAAAAAGACTTAGCAAATGCTGACCAATGAAATCATTATATTAAAAAAGTAAAAATTTTAAGGCCATACAATACAGTAGATAATATTTGTACCTTTCTTTGTGAATAATTATTATTTGAAAAATTTTAATATAATGTCATATGCTTAATTACTTAGAAAGGAATTTATTATGATTAATAATAAATACAATTTCTAAATCTTCTTTAAAATATTTCAAGGCATTGAACAAGATGAAGATATCAACAAAGTGGTCAAGGAGTTTTAAAAGCTAATTGAAAGAGGCGAGACTTAAATTTATTTAAAAAAAAGTTGAGGTCATGTCATGCTCAGATTACCAATGGAAGTCCATTCCAAAAAATGAAGGCCATGAACCAAGAAGGATTTCAGTATGGTGATAGATACTTTGTACAGAAGTTGATTGGAAGATTGTAGAGAAGTTGATTTGAAGGACAAAGTCGGTGAGTTGGCAGATGATAAAGTAATTTACATATTTTTGAGGGGCAAGTCTATTTTGGCATTTGAATACCAGCAGGAATATTTTGTAATTGATTCTGTGCTCTATTGGAAGTCAGTGAAGTTTGGCCAGCAATGGAAAAGCATAATTAAGCTTCCTGGAGTGGGTAAATACTTAGACTGCAGCATTTTGAACAAGCTGGAGGTGATGCAAGGTGAAGACTGGGAGACCAGATAGCTGGGAGTTACAGTAGTCCAAGTGAGAAACAAATAAAGCAGTAAACCAGTGTAGCAGCAGTTTCATGACTTAGGTAATGATGGATTCTGCTGATAATGTGAAGGTGATAAAAGGCAGAGCTGACAATATTATTAACATGAGAATTCAAGCACAGTGTTTGATCAAAGGTAACGCAAAGATTTTGGACAGCAGTAGTTGGACAAATGATGGAGGAACCATGGTGAAATCCAAAATCCGATAGACTGAGACATTTGATGTTTTCCTTTGAATTACAGCAAATAGAGGAGTTCAGTCTTATTGACATTCAAACAAAGTGAATTTGTGGACATAATAAATTTTCTGATGATTGCATTAAGAGGTTGTAGTAATGGGTGAGCACTGATTCTAACTGTAAGAACACACCATTATCAAACAATTGATAGGGTTATCAACCTCAATTTGAAAATAATGATGCTTAGTTTTGTTTGTGATAAGTCCTGTGTCATTGTTAACTACCCATTCTGCCTCTTCCCAGTGCTCACTCTCCTTTCTCCTCTATACTTTCACTTCACATTCCTGCAATTGCACCTGCTACCTGCCCCTGGTCCCCCTCTTACTGGAGGCAGTATAGCACAGTGGTCTAAAGCTCTGAGCTGCAAATCTGGTGACATCCAGCAGACCAGACCTAGGTTTGAATCTCACAGCTTCCACTTGCATACTGTGTGACCCTGAGCAAGTCACTTAACTTCCCTGTGCTCCCAGGTCGCACCTGGAAACAAGCTCCAGCTTAGTGTGCCTTTCCTGGTTAAACAATTTCCCATTTCCCTTACTGCCCTCTTCCCCCTCTCTCTTACCTTCTATTCTGCACTTATTAGCCCCACCTTATACTACCTATAGAGTAAGTCCTATCACTCTGCTAATCCTTCATTGCCTCAGCACTTTGTATTGTACTTTTGAATGGAATTCTCTAGAACCTCACTGTATAGTTACTTTTCCCAATCCATCCTAATTTGCCTATTGTATGATGCTTTTATTATGATACTCAAGTTATTTTTCCTACTATGTAATTTTTGCTTCTGATTGTTCCTTCTTGCCCTCCATCCCCACCGGGTGCATCTGGAAACGAGCTGTTATCAGCTCAGTATGTCTTTCCTGGTGGAACTTTTAAAATATATAAATATTGTAAATTGTTAAATAAAATGAAATTTGTAGATGGGCTGAATAGCAATTTATTGTATTAATGCTAATTTAAAATATTTAAACCTGGTGTAATGGGTAATGTATATAAGATGCTGATGAGAGGACTAATTAAATGATATTTCCAGTCAACTACATCAGTCCCTGGGAATTAGAAAATTTAAAATACATAATGTTTGCTTATTTTAGAATGTAGGTGGCCAGAACTGATCCTTCTTAAGTAATAAAGTGTCTAATTACATGCTGTTACATTGCAGCTCCTCTAATGACACTCACAAAATGTTGAGGGTGGTAGGTACTGAAATGATTCTAACAGTTCCTTCCACCCAACTATACATTAAAAACAAGCAGGCAGATATATATGGTTTGCATCCTGTGTACATTGCATAACCAGGAAAATGCTTTTTATCAACTTCAGTTGCTCTATTTTATATAGTTTGATTGTTTTTATAAAATGAGTAGTTTAAATTCAGCATCGTCATTGGCCGTTACATTGGAATGTAGTCTCAGTGCTATGCTGAAGCCAGACACCAGACAGGATATGGTTCATAAATGTTTATTTCTTGAAATGAGCCCTAAGCTGCATCGCAGACTGTCTTCTCAATAGCCTTCTTCAAAGAGGGAAGGTTTGCAAATGAACTGCAATTTGCCAGGGTGTCTGGATCCAATAATAGCTTTATTAAGAGGGGTCTCACCGCCACCCACTTCAGGGTAGATTGGAAGCATTCATCTTCTCAGGAACACTTGACAATCCTGGCCATAATCAGAGCCAGGGTCTCCCCAACAGTCCACCAACAGCTGGGTAGGATCTGAGTGGGAAAAGAAAACAACAGAAATTTGAGTGCAGCCCAGTTATTTCCCCAAGTGCATCCTCATCCGACACTGGCTGAAACTCACTGCAAGACCATAAAGGACTAATCACATGAGCAGGACTGAGAGAAGTGAGACAGCAGGAGTGTTTTGAAAGAGGAGAGGGAGGGTGAGAGTCTAGTGGAGGGAGGGAGGGAGAGAGTCAGGCCACATAATACAGTGCAGAAGAGTTGGGCTTGTTGATTCTTAGTCGAGGCAATCAGTCACCTTAGACAGGAAATCTGACCATTTTAGACTGATTCCCCTCTGATATTCCCCATAATTGGTTCTCAAGGCTAGCCTGTCATCCACTGAGAAAAATCTCTTGCAAGAGTGCTTCATTTTCTGCCCTGTTGCTTTCAATTGATGCAACTCATCATTATACCATGATGAGCTGCGTCGGGAGGTCATCAGGTGGACACAGACTGTTATACGGTCATGACATCACCCTGCCATCAAACTGTCTTAGCACACATGGAATCAATACACATACATGACATTCTGAACATAGAACATTGGGCAGACATTTTTTTCTCAAAGCTGCAAACCCTAAGACAAAATGAGTGGTGTGCCTGTAAATTTCCAACTGTTAGTTAAAAATCACTACTATTTTGTGGCACCAGAGACACCACCTCAAACCAAAACAAAACAAAACTATACTGATGAGCAAAACTGATCTCTCACCCTGTGTGCTGAAGAATTAGAACAGAGAGAGAAAGCCAAAAGGATGAGGTAAACACTCAGTGCTGTGCCATGTGAGCTTCCAAACCCTTCATATTCTAGCTTATAAAAAGTAAATTACACTTAATTTGGGCACAGTTGCCCCATAAAACCTAAATGAAACTCTGAGAGAGTTTTACACTACAGTCTGTAGCACAGCCAGAACAGAGTATACTATTTCTAACTTACTGTCGCTCCATGTCGACTGAAATCAGTGTATCAATGGTTATAAAATCAAAAACAATTTAAATGTAGTATGCAACTCTTGATTCAAAAGTAGCAATGATATGTTTGTTCCACTTTGTAAAACTTACCGCTACTGAGGCTAGGACTGCTTCATGTACTATCTAAGAATGTCAAACTCCAAACTGAATAGTCTCTGGTATTCACCAGAGACATCTATGAACTCTAATATCAAATTAGTGCTAAAGGTCTGGCAAGACCTCCAAATTCACCTCACCAGGTATGGCCAGAATAGCCTCCCATAACTCAAATGGAACTCGTTCTCAGTGCACACAGAGACAGATGGCACTGAATAACATAAAAACAAAGAAACATAGAAACGTGGCTTGGTGACCAAGGGTGGAGCAGTGGAAATGGCCTACCTAGATTTCAGTAAGGCTTTCAACACTGTTCCACATAGGAAGGTAGTAAACAAGCTGTATAGCTTAGGAGTGGTTCCAAAGATAGTAAACTGGGTAAGAGATTAGTTAGAGGACAGGTGGCAGAGGGTGGTGGTAAATGGAGTTCACTGAGAGAAAGGGAAGGTGACCAGTGGGATGCCTCAGGGATCAGTGCTGGGACCAGTCCTCTTTAATATCTTTATGAGTGACACTGCAGAGGAGTTGGAAAGAAAGGTCTGCCTTTTTGTGAATGACACCAAAATCTGCAATATGGTGGGCACTTGGGGGAGGAAAGGATGGGCAAAGACCTGAGAAAACTTGAGGAGTGGTCAATGGTATGGCAGCTGGGTTTCACTGTGAAAAAACTGCAAAGTAATGCAGTTGTAGCACAGAAAACCAGTGGCAGAGTACAAAATTGAAGGAGTGGTACTGATGACTACCAACAGGAAAGAGACCTGGGGGTAGTCATATTGGATGATCTAAACATGGCCAGGCAATGTGACAAGGCAGTCTGGAGGGCTAGTGTGATACAGGTGTGTATAGGGAGGGGTAGTAACAGCAGAAAGAGGGAGGTGGTATTACCTCTGTATAGATCACTAGTAAAACCCCACCTAGAGTACTGAGTCCAGTTCTGGAGACCACATCTCTGGAAGGACATGGACAGAGAAGAAGTGGTCCAGTGGAGGGCAACTAAAATGTTGCAGGGTCTGCACCAGAAGCCCTACAGGGAGAGACTTAAGGACCTAAATATGTACACCCTGGAAGCCCCCCAGCCTCGATCCATTTATAAATAAATTCCCCAATCCCTGGTAGTCTACTGGGACCCCCTTCCCAGCCCTGATCAGTATATTAAAAAGAATTCCACGCAGTCCCTGGTAGTCAAGTGCCCTAACCCATTATGCAGTGAGTCATCAGCAGAGTCCCCACCCAATCCAACCAGGGAGTGACTGGCACAGCCCACACACCACACCCTCCAGCTGCCGACTGAACTAAACAGGAGCACATACAGTATTCAGTACACACCTACTGGTTGACCGGTCAATCAGTTGGCATATACTAAATACTGTATAGGCTCCTGTACAGTTCAGTTGGGGGCTGGCCGGTCTGATGTGAGGTGGGCTGTGCCAGTCGCCGAATCATGGTCGGGTTGGGGGGGGAGCAGGGTGGTGGGTCACTGCACAACAGGGTAGGGGGTGGGGAGGCCACTTGACTACCAGGGATTGTGAAATTCTTTATTAATATATGGATCAGGGCTGAAGACAGGGGTCCCACTAGACTACCAGGGATCGGGGAATTTGTTATTTATTTATATATGGATTGGGGCTGTGGAGGGTGGTCCCACTAAACTACCGGGGATTAGGGAATTTATTATTAATATATGGAATTACCATGAAGATTGAGGCTGGAGGGGGGGTGCTGTACTGCCAGGGTTCCCTGCTCTAAACAGTGTGCAGCCGGGTCTGCGCACTAGTTAGGGTAGGGTTTCAGAAGTGTAATTCTGCACCACTGCTGGGCACCAATTAGTGCTTCTGAAAGGTTTCAATACTGTGTTGCACTGCATATACATGGGCAACCCCTCATTTGCATGGGCACAGCACAATATTGTGCATGTTGGCATTGTCAGGGGTGTGCTGCACATCTGTGCCTTTTGAATATGGGCACACCCCTGACAGCTGGCACATTTACTGGTATGAGTGATGCATCCTGGGTTACGCCCACACATCCCTCTGAATATGAGGCCTTCAGTGTGATTTACTTTGAAGTACTTACTATAATTCAAAACAAAAAGGAAAAAATACTTTTTGTCAATCTTTCACCTTCTTGATGGACATAATCTACATGAGAATATCACATGCAGAACACATAGTGCTGTGAAAGTCCACTTTGTCTTGCCTGTCAAAGTGGAAGAACAGAAACAATGCAAGAAGAATTTAAAGGAACCTGTTTTCAGATTCAGTTGTACTGTACTTACATCGCTACTTAGAAAATCTGAAAAAAGAGACTAATAGTAGTAAAAAGAATAAGGGTAGGAATTATGGCTATACGCTCCCCTTGGGATTTGGCCAAGCCAAAGTCAATACCTCCATCTGGTCATGTTAGTGTTTTGTTTAGATAAGCTGAAGCCTAATTTTAAAGCATTTATTTCTTTGCTAACTCAAGAAAGCTATGATGAACACTGAGCAACCCCCAAGTTACTGCATCACTTACAAAGTGTAGGAACAATTATATTGTTTCCCTTTGTTTTTAACTAATTTTGAGTGACGATTTGTAAAATTAAAAGATGAACCAGTTAAGACAGCAAAAGTAGTGGCTAAGTGTGACCAATGGAAGATCAGAAAATGTTGTTTCAAGTTGTGCTGTGAGTCTCAAGTGTCTGACTTTGAAAGATATGCAGTATCTTCATTTAGTCATGTGTTATACTTCAATGTGTAAAGAAACTGTAGTTAGACTTAAACGTGCATCTTAGGTTGCTTTACATCTACATAGAATGATTTTTTCTCCTCCAAGACTCTGAGCATGTCTTCATTCTGACCCATCAAAGGGGTGGGCTAGGGAGGAATCATGGTTGCACAGAGGGACACTGGTGAAGAGGAATTATTGGTGCACTGAGGGCCTGGTGCCATAGGGAGGAGAGCGGTAACTGTCATCTGGTGTGCCCAGCCAGCCAGTTTTCCTTGTCCCATCTTCTCTGCCTCCCACAGAGGCATGCTTCCTTCCACATCTTGGGGAGTACCTGGCATGGCATGATCACAACACTACTCAAGAAGCACTTCCACCATGCAACCCCCAGGAGCCATTCTCAGAGTGGAAAGATGACACACCCTCCCTCCAAAGAGAGCATCGTTATGGTTGCTGTTTGTCCCTCCCTGCCAATCTCCAGTTCTAGCTAAGGATCAATTGATGCAGCATTTATATTCGGTGACTCTGCCACAGTGTTGCACTTTTTACCTTCAATTCAGCCCAATCAAACTTTTCGGCCACTATGAATGGAATCCTGTAAAGTGGGTGGCTCAATTTGAGCGCTTGTCAGAATACTGACTGGTGTAGAACGGCGCTGTAATGTCAGAGATTTGGTGCAGCAAGGGCAACTTGTGCTGGGGCAATGTTTAAGATATTGTAGTGGTTGGTGCAGTCTTGGAGTTAGATAATTATAGTGTGGGGGGGGGAAAAGCCCTCTCTGATGGGGGGATGCAGGGGGAAAAGCCCATCACTTAAAATGTATTCTAGTTGTCATGCCATTTAACGTGTCATGTCCTTTCTTGGTTTGTGTTGCTTTGTTGGCTGGGTTGGGATCGTGATCCTGTCATGGTGCAGTGGGTAGCGTGAGATGTTAGGTAAGGAGTGTGTGCAGGTTTGTGTCATATTTTCGAGTGACTGGCATTTTGCCTCATTTTCAGAGGTCACTGTTGTGCACAGTTGGTCATTATGTTGGCACTGTTTTGTGTTCGCTGTTTTTGAGTGCACCTTTTTTGTTTCGCTGTTTTGACATGGAACCACTTTAGATCACTTCCACCTTCTGCCAAATGGTTAAAAAATTAACACTGCTCTTCCCAGGTGTCCAGGGCTAGTCCCTTAGCCACCTGTGTACCCATACAACTCACTAACCCCTCCTACCGTTTTCCTTTTTTTTGTTATAAAAAACAAAAAATGTTTAACTCCTGGTATTGTGCCTGGTGCTGACTGACACTTTTTTTTAAACTGACTGGAGGAACAGGAAACAGTGAAAGAGGTTGAAACTGAATCAATGAATGAAAGGAGGTGATGGGGTTTCTCTTATCCCCATTTTTAGTCTGCTAGACCCCCACACCAAGGACCATAAGTGTCTTTGACCAAAGTGTCAAAGATAAATTGAAGCTGAGGGGACCGGGTGTCTGAATCAAAGCCAAGCCGAAGTTGCTAATCTTCATATTCACTCACCATTGCTTCCAATGTCCCTGGCTTGGAACGTGAACCTGGGTTGCCAGATATAGGATGATTTTAAAGTGCCCCTTCAACACCCAAGGAAGTCTTAAGCCTAAAGGTTTAAACAAAATTGTGTTTGCCAGGAGCATATTTTTCTGCAGTTTGTTTTTTATGGCTATTTTTGGCAATGTGTTCTTCCACCACAACACATTACACATGTGGTATATACTACACTATTTGTAATGCATTTATCAGCGGATTGGCTTAAAACTGCCTTTCTTTCCCTTGTAAACTCTCTGTCTCGTTCATGAATCTGTGTTCTGTTTCAGATCCTAAGTGGAAAACAAATGCTCTAAAGAGAAATAATGTTTCTAAATGGAATTTTTTATTTTTATAAAATAGCATGATTTATTTACCAATTTATTTACCAGTTGTGCAGTATATGTGCAATAAGACATAATTGGGTGTGCATTACAGTGTGATAACCACACCCTGGGGTGTAATTAGCACGAGGCTGAGTGCCAGTTGTCCCTAGGAGGCGGTTATCACACTGTAATGCACAACCCCCGGAGTGTCTTTATTGCACTTATAAAATGGCCCTTAATGTTCAAAAGCAATTTTTTTTTCTGGAAGCACATTTCTAAATAAGTAAAACTGTAAAGGAGTATGTGATTTTAACATAAAATAGTCCTTCCCACAACTTGGACTACATTTATTTTACTGCTTTGGTTTAGGTCTTTCGACCTAATTCAGATTCCATAGTTGTACTTTGCAGTTTCCTGCCCTCCCCCACCTTCCAACAGAACACTTGTAAGCCCTGTGCCTCTTAAAAACTGTGATTGAGTGTCTCCTAATTTTTTATAACTCAGTAGATGGCATCTGTGTAGAGTGAGATGGGCAGGACCTGTTACAGGTGGCAGGAGAACGAATAGGAGATCAAAAGTTTCATGGGGAAAAACATACAGTACCAAGCTTAACACAGCTCCTCTCCAGACATTTCTATTGATTGTCTTGTTTAGCAACCACCAACTGCTTGTTCGCTTCTCTTTCCCTCGCTTTTTCAGCTGCTTGCTTGACACCCTCTCCCCCCCCACACGCGCGCTCCATCACTAAAGTTCTGCTGTACAGATGAGCACATTTATTTAGTTATTTCAAAGGTATCATGGGGAAAAACATACCACACTTAACACAGCTAATTTCAGACATTTCTAACTACAATATTGTGTTGTTTAGTAGTCCATTGGCTAGCTTGCTTCTCGTCCCTGCTTTTATCATCTGTTTACTTGGAACTCTCCCACACACTTGTTCTTTCACTGATGTTAGGGTAGTCAGAGTACTTAGAAAAAATGCTTTTTAAAAAAAGAATTCATGGGCAATTTGTCAAGAGCATCACAGAGAGAGAGAGTGAGAGATTTATAAGGGTTTAGGGTGACATCGAGCGAAGAGTGAAATCAAGAGCACCATGACAGGCTATCACTATGGTCCCATCTCCTCTGGAAGCGCTTTTTTTGTTTTGTTTAAGCAGTTATTCAGTTAACTCAGGGAAGATGTAGTGGGTGCTGGTGAGCAGTGATTTAGCCATGAGAGAGGGACAGACAGAGAGGGAGACAGCGCTACTGAAACAGGTTTGACATGTCCATGGAATGAGCTGAGATGACAGGACAGCAATTTGATGTTTATGTGTTCCTTTCTACTGTTGGAGCATTTCTATCAGGTTGAGTGCTATTTCTGTCTTTTTTAACTAGTTTTTTTAACTAGATTGATTATTTACATTGTTAATAGAGAATGTGTGCGTAAGTATGAACTTCACTTGGTTTTTACCGAGAGTAAAAAAATGGTGACTTCAAACCACTACTACATTCTAAATAGAATGCATAAAAAAATGAATCACTGAGCCATTGAATTCTGTGCTCTGGCTGTTTTACTGGGACTAGTTATTTATAGTGTGATATTGTCTCATATTGCACTATAACTAACCAATCAGATTTCTCCATTGTTCTGTGCCATTTTATAAATATATAATGTACGAATTATATATTTTCCCCATAGAACTGGTTAAAAGTTATTTCCCTATACACCACACCAACTGAAAGTATCTACTGTTCAGTTCAATGTACAGTATATACCACAACACATAGTTTATAACGCCACCTCCTAAAAATAATTTTAAAACATGTTTGGACACCCTAAAAACCAGTCTCAACCTATAGCACTTTCAATATCCTAAAACCAACACATTATTGAACGGTAATCCTTCAACACCTGTCATTAGTGCCAAAATGCTGCTTTTCCTACACACTGTTCCCCTCCTCTTCCTAAAACCTGTTACCATTCACTAAGGAGGCAGTATAGCACAGTGGTTTAAGGCTCTGAGCAGCAAATCTGGAGACCGAGGTTTGAATCTCACAGCCCCACTTGCATACTGTGTGACCCTGAGCAAGTCACTTAACTCCTTGTGCTCCCAGGTCGCACCTGTAAACAAGCTTCAGCTTAGTGTGTCTCTCCTGGTTAAAAGAAAAATCTCACTGGTGTTATGCCCTTGATTATCTTCCCATTTACTCTCACCAAATGTTGTTTCCTCCATGCTGCCTTCTGTGAATGCAGCCTCAAATGCTGGCCATCTGCAACTCCCCTATATAATCACTCACATGCTGACTGAATGCTGCTTCCTCCATGCTACTCCTTGGAACACTGCCTCAAATGCCAACTGTCTGTGACACCACTCTCTACCTACAAACCAACTGAATGCTGCTCTCACCATGCTGTTTCCTCTTCCGTCCAAAGGGAGCCACAAAGTTGTTCCTCCTTTTACATCCAGGCAAATAAAGATGGTCTCAGTGTCCTTCACAATGGTGCCCACACGTAACATGCCCAAGTTACTGTGCATAGGACATGACCAGACCACTTACAACACCACCTGCAAGACCCTGCATGTGCAAACTTGGAAAAGAATCACAACTATGATCACACTAAATAACACCATCCTTATACATGATACAAAATAAAAGATGGTTAAAGGTGCTGTAAAGTAACTAATTCCATCTTCAATCAATCATCAATCATTATTTATTTATAAAGCGCAATTACAAAAGATCAAAGAGCTGTACAAAAAAGATTTGTAAAAATATCAGAAAAGACAGTTAAAATCTTAATAATAACAGTCTAGACTTAAACAGTCCATATACTCACCATTCTAAATCTCAGAAGGGAACACCTGGGTAAAGGGAAGGTCTTTAGTTCTGATTTAAAACTCTGAGTGGTCTGGCACTCTCTTATCTGACGAGGTAGAGAGTTCCACAGGGTCAGCACCACATAGGCAAAAGAGCAAACTCCTGATGTCTTCAAGCGGACCCTGGGAACATCTAGCAATCCCTTGTCGGCGGAGTGGAGCTGACGGAGGTGGTCTTGGTGGTCTAGTAATGTTATGATGCCACTCACCTTCCAGAATCATGGTATGATGACTTTAACAGGACCCCTTGATGGAATTATTTCCCTTATCTTTCATTTATAATATGCTCACCCCCAGAGCTGACCATCCTAAGTGATATCCACCTGAAACAAAGAAAAGTGTCCCTTGAAGATCTTCTCTTTAAAAAACTGAAAAGAAGAAAACAGTCCCTTATTGATCTCTACTGCGCATTCCCCACGCACCCCACCTTGACCCCCACCCAGCACCTACACCCCCTTACTCACCTAAAACACATCCAGTGCCATAGATCCACTTTGCAAAGAAAGATGTCAACCTCCCCCTTCAATGCTGAAATGGGAACTGAAAGAAACAATGTAAGTACGGTCAATGTTTTTTCAATGTGTTTTGAACTTTTACTCATAACTTAGTCATATTTTAGTATTTTTCACAATATTTTCAACATTGCCTTTTTGGGACACCACTTTAATAATAAGGTAGGTGAATTTTTTTCAAATCTGTCAAAAGGAGATTTTACAGTCGCCTCCACAAAATTGCATTTTGGGCAGGATTTAAAAATTTCACGCACTAGGTTCATGAATTGAGTGATAAAAAGACTATGTTGACAATTTGGGTCCAAGTGTTAAAAAACCAAAACAACAAAGTTATGAAGGTATGTTGATATTTTTCAGTGTTTACTCACAACTTTGCTAATGTTCAATATTTTGACCCCAGATTTTCAACATAGTCACTTTCTCATACCACCACATGAATGTGTCAGGTGTCATTTTTGAAATCCTCACCAAAAATGTTTTCACACTTGTGGTGCAAAGTGACATCCCAGTCAGTATGTTCTAAATGACACCTGTTCAGTAAGGACTATACAATGACTGACCATCCAGCAGGTACTGCGATCCTGTGCCAGTTAGCTGAGTTTGGGGGCTAGCTCAATGAGACAGCTGGATGGACTAAGGCTGGGGGATGCTGCCATTCAGCACCACTCCTAGCCTGAGAAAAGATGGTGCAGTGTTGGCTGCATGAGCAACAAGTAACCATATAGTGAAGATAACGCTTCTTTTGGCATAGGAGCCAGAACCCCCTGCACCTCTGCATCCATAGCTGCACAGAGGGCCCTGTGCTTCCACAGCCAGATGGTCTCCTGGCCCTGCACAGCTACATCTGTAACATAGAAACATAGAATGTGACAGCAGAAGGGGACCTCATGGTCCATCTAGTCTACCCATGGTGTACAGATATCTACCCCCTCATGGATATGGAAGCACAGGGCCTCTGGGCCCCACACTCCCATAGCCTCACAGATAGCTACATGGATTCTTTGCTTCTATAGCCACACGGAAGTGCAGGGTCTGAAGGGCCCATCACTCCTGCAGGCAGACAGATTCTTACCTTGGCACAGTGCTCAGAGGGCCTTGTGTGCCTTTTTCTGTTGGAATAAGGATACAATTCCATTATCACAAAATTAAAAGAAATCATTACAAAAAACTTACATTAATGCAGACATTAAGTTGAGGAATGATAAAGCAGACAAAGTAAGAAATTAACAATATTAGGGTTTGGAGTCTCCATAGTCTTGGTGAATCGGTGATGTGATGTTCCTGGGATTGTAAACCCTAATGTCCACCTCCTTCCCCAGCCCTTAAAGAGCCACTGACAGCATTAGCTAAACTTTGAAAAAGTAAGATTTATATTCTGCTCCATCCCATTTTCTTTAGTACTTCACATATGTTCAGTAATTAATTCCCCATTTTCTTTATTACTGAAAACAGTTGCATGAAAACAAGATCCCTGTTCCCTAGACTCTGGCTACTCTGGCTGCTTCTCTACACATGGCATCACAATCTCCTGTTTATGACATCATAATTATCTCCACAGCAACATATTTTGATGTCATAAACAGAATTATGATGTCAGGTATAGGCAGGCAGCCAGAGCTCAAAGAGTGGAGATACTGTATTAATGCAAATACCCCTAGAATAGGAAATAAGGGTGATAATTACAGAATAAAATACAAAATATACAGTTATGTCTGAATATTGCATTTTTTCAAAGTTGTCCCAACTCTGTCAGGAGCTCTTTAACATCCTGTGCGATGCACAAGGAACAGCTCCAAGCCAGTGCTTTATAGACTTATACCCTTTGGAGGTAGATAAATATGTCTCACCAAATGTGGCCAACAGAATCATTGGTATCTTGCAGGCCTTGTGTGAAGAAAGCTATGGCTGATTCTGTTGACCACATGTGGTGAGACATACTTCTCTACCTCCAAAGAGTATATGCTTATGAGGTGCTGGCTTGGAGCTGTACCTTGTGGTTCAGACAGGAGGCTTATGGGTTAGGGGAAGGGTGGTCACTAAGGTTGAAAACCCCAAGGAACACCATACCACCAATTTGTAAAGGCTCCCAAAACTCCAAACTCGAATGCTTTTTCTTTCTTACATCATTTGCTTTGCCTTCTTTAACCTTAATGCCTGCATTAACATAGTTTTTTTTGCAATGTAGATATATAAATATATATTCTTTACAAAAAACTATAATAATGTGTCAGTTGGGGTTGATATCAAACTGTAAAAAGGAGGGAAATACAACGTTAGGGTTTCCAACCCTAAAACCCTACCCACACACTGCACACACCAACAGGCATCGGGGGTGTGCCTTGGGGTTGTCAGCCATAACACCCACCCCATTCCATAAGTAAATATGCTGAGATGGGTACAGTATATGAGAATGGGGTGAGCATTTGGCTGATCCCAAGGCACCCCCTGACTCCAGTTGGTTGTGCAAGGTGGAGGTGGGGTGTTAGGGTTTGAAACCCTAATGTCATATTTCCCTCCTTTTTATGGTTTTATATCAACCCCAACTGGTTCATTAACATAGTTTTTTTGCAAAGAATTTCTTTACTTTTTGAAATAGTGTAATCATAGTCCTAGTTGCCTGTGGGAGTGCAGGGCCCTCTGGGCCCTGCACACTTGCCCATTTATAGTTTTTGAGATAGAGTAATCATATCCTTATTTACCTGTGGGAGTGCAAAGCCCTTTGGGCTCTGTGCTCCCATCCCTTCATAGATGCATATATGTACAGTATGTCACTGTGGAAGGGCCCTGTGCTTCCATTTATACGACAACAGCAAATTGTCAGCATATCCATTTTATTACCCCACCTCATGTACCCAGTGTAGAAAGTTTTCAAATTCCCACCAAAACCATATTTCCACACAAGTGGAATGCCATTCTGTTACAGGTGTAAAAACACATTTTGATTGGGATTTGAAATATGACAGCTGTGGCATACATGAGGTGGGGTAATAATCAGTCTCTGTTGAAAATTTGGTGCCAAACTTTTTAGAATTTCCAAAGTTACGAGTGTGCATAGAGAAATTGCAATGAATGGTCATAACTTTGCCTTGTTTACATATTTTGACCTCAAATTTTCAACATAGCCTTCTTATTACCCCATGTAATGAACAATATGACTGTCATTACACAAATCCCACATGAAGTGTGAGCTCACCAAGTGACTGAAAAATCACCTTTTGGCCAGGAGTTGCATAATGACAATCATATTGTTCATGAGGTGGGGTCCCCAAAAGGCCATGTTGAAAATTTGAGTCAAAATGTCAAAAATGACTAAGTTATTGATGAAAGTTAAAACCCCAAATGAAATACATTGAACCTCATTTACCTTAGTTTCTCATATTGTAGTCACCAGTTCCAGCAGCAAGACTTGTCTTTGATTGAAGAGTGGATCTCGAACCTGGGACCTGTTCAAGTGAGTGAGGGTAGTGGGGTGTACTGGAAGGTGTGGGTGGTGGGTGCTGAGTTGAGGTAGGGTTGTTGATCGCTTAGACCATTTCATGTTTATTTATTTATTATTTTATTTTATTTATTGAATTCTCGGATTACAACCATTGAGCTAAAAGCTCATTTACAGAGGTTCCACGTCATTAACAGAATAATCTGAAAACAATAACAGGTGATAATCATGGGATATCCCCAGGCAAAAACATTATTGTAAATACAGCATAGAAGTTTGGTACAGATAGTAACACATAAATGAATATACTAATATGGATAGTAAAAGCAAGCACTTTCTAGTGGACTGACTAAACTCAGAGAAAGGAGGGATTAGGCTATTCAAAGCAGGAAACTGGCTGGGCCAGTTTACTTTGTCAAGGGGAGTGGGTGGAAGGAGAAAGGAAGGAAGTGGTTAGTAGGAAAGTGTAGATTAGTGGCGGAGGTGGCATGAGTGGAGAGCGGGATGGGAATATTACAAAAAGTGGGATGGGTAGAGGGAAAAAAATCAGTAAGTAGCTATTCTGGGGTGTCAAAGTGCTATAACTGTAGGTTCAATCAGGAGGCAGGATCTATTCAGGGGAAACATATGCAATCCATATGGGCTGAGAGTTAAGTATGGAGTTTTGTTTTAAAAGGATCAATTTTGGGTTCAGCAATTTGGTCAGCAGGTAGAGAGTTTAGCCAGAGAGGGGCCTGGTAAGTGAAGGATCTCTGGCCTTGTGAGGTATGGTGGTATGGGACTTTATAAGGATTGGAACTGGTTGTCCTGGTTAGTCTAACTGTAGCTGCTGGTCAGATCATTGCCTGAACACCATTGGGTACCAGACCAAGGGTGGCCTTTTTGGCAATGAGACATCTGGTAGTGAATTCTGTCTTTAAGGTCAAGCCAGCCCAAATGCACATATAGGTTGCAGGTATGAGTTAGGGGTGGGGTCCCAAGAAGTAATCTACAGGCTTTGTTCATCGTGATGGCTATCCTATTGAGTGTGGTGTCTGAGGTTGTGCTGTAAGTGACAAGGACGTAGTCTTTGATGGAGAGTCTGAACTAGTTATGGCTAGCTTGAGTGTAGTTTCTAAGGCAGTGCCTGTGTCTGTAGAGCTGGCCTAGGTGTCTGTTAGTAGTTTCGTAATCTGGTCAACATGCTGCGAGTATGTGAGGAAACTATCCAGGGTGACACCAAGATATTTAAATTGTTGGACCATCTCAAGGGGCTCATTTTGCTTGTCTCTTATTGTGAGAGTGGATGATTTGTGTTTACTGTGTGCTGATGCAAATATCAGTTTTTTTTTTGTAGCTTAGCAGTAACTTTGAATTTATGAACCAGTATTCAACACTGTTGAAGTTAGTCTGCAAGTGTTGTTCCAGGGTTAAGGTGTCAGGTTTGCTTGTGAACAACACTGCGTCATCTGCATAAAGTAGGATTTTGCCACTGCATGCAAGGAGAAGTCAATTTAGAAAAAGACTAAACAGCAAGGGGCCTAGGACTGATCCCTGGGGGACTCCAGTGCTCATTCACTGGCTATCAGAGGCCTTGGTGAGATCAATAAAGGTAGCTCTCACCAAGTGCTCTTGATCAAAGGCATCAGAATATAATCTGTGAACTCGAGCAGAGTGGATATAGTGCTATGCCTAGTTCTAAATCCATGTTGCTGTGGACACAACAATTGCTACTTGTCAAGATAGTCTATGAGTTGATCATAGGCTATTCTTCCAAAGCTTTGGAGAATGGGAAGAATAGAGATTGGTCTGTAATTTGATTGGAGTGACCTTTTCCACTTTTAAAGACCAGGGTTACAACCACTTTTTCCATAGTTTGGGGAATTTACTGGATATGAGGTAGAGGTTGAGAATTTATGTCAGCTGTGCTAAGACTTCATCGAGGGTTAGGGAGACTAGCTTCAAGTCAAGACCATCTCCACTGTGCCTTGATTTTCCAAGTACACTTGAAGGTACCTTTTAGCTTCTGTTTTAGAAATTACCCTAAGGTAAAAAGGTGGAGTTTGATTAAAGGGCTGGGTGAAAGGAGTATCAGGTGAGTCAGTTACAGGGCATAGGTATTCAGGGGGCAGCACATAGCTTAGATCCGTGAAAGCTTTATTGAAAACATTTGCAATGGTCGTACTGTCTTGAGTGATGGTCCCATTCAGGTTAAGCAAGGATGGTACCGTTTTATCTGGTTCAACAGTGAGTGCTCTGATATTTGGCCAACATTTACAGCTGTCACCCCAAGAATTCTCCAATTTAGTCCAAAAATGAGAGGCTTTTGCCTGGTGGATGACCAGGGTACATTTATTCCTGGCTGCCTTGTAGTTTTAGATGTTGATTTGTGCATCCGTACTCTTAGCCCTGTGCTGTAGGTTATCCCTGGCCTGGAGTTGCTATAAGAGCTGTGGGGTGATCCAAGACTCATGAGTACTGTTGACCTTCCTCTTAGTTTTGGGAGCATAAATATCACAGGCATCATTCAAGGTCTTAATGAAATATTCTCATCATCATCAACATCAGCAGCTGCAAAGAGATAAGCCCAATTCTGCTGCTTAAGATGTTGTTTTAATTGACTCAGCTGTCCCTTTCTTAAAGTCCGATACATAGACACATTTGCAGGAGTTTGTGACCTATTAGACCACTTGCAGAGGACTGGAGAGTGGTCACTTAAAGAATCTGAGAACACAACTGTGCGAGTGATCCTGTCAGGGTGGTTAGTTAGTAACCAATCAATTATGGTACTGGTCCCTTGCGTGTAATTAGAGCGGGTAGGTGAGTTGACTAATTGTTCTAGGTTAAGTGCAGAGATGGCATCTCTGTAGGGGCAACATCCAGACAGCCAATTAATGTTAAAGTGCTCTAGCATTAGTACTTCAGAGTTGGGAGTCTGTTTGGAAAGGTATTCATGCTACATCTTGAAACCTTCCACTTGCTCCTTGGGAGGAAGGTAAACTGAGACCAGGGTTAAACCTTTACCATGCACAATAGAATTAGTTTTAATGATAATATTTGCACGTTTTACCAGTTTTAGCATGCTGCAGTACACTACCCTGAAGGTGGTTCTTAATGTAAATGATGCACCCACCTTTTCTTTTCCCTTTCTATCAAGCCAGAAAGAGTTATAGCCCCGAGAGCTGTGTTTCATTATCAGAGGTTTGGGGGTGAGCCAGGTCTCAACCAATGAGAGTACGTTGAGGTTATGTTGTACTACCCATGCTTGTAAGGAGTTAAATTTTGATTGAAGGCTGTATATATTCATGGAGGCGCTTGAGATTTTGCCTGGTTTTGTGATAGTATTAGCCTTCATTAATCTAGAACCTGGGTTGGTGTGGATGTTGCCTGAAAGTAGTAGCAGCAACCAAATCAGTTGAAATGCCTGCAACTTGAGTTGTTTAAGGGCATGGGAGTGGTGGCTACGAGGGTTGTCCATTTTAATTTTTGCCAGATAATGGGAGTGTTAAGGTGAGTGGGGGGAGGATGGGGCTGCTGGTGCTTGGGTGAGATGCTAACACTACACATTTGCTCCTGCTAAAGATAAGCCTTGAGACAGAAAAGGCAGAAGTCTAGTTAGGGTAACTATCTCTATAGATCGGAGTTATGTTGTTTTTGTTTTTGATAGGGGTAAGGAAAGGGGTGGAATGGAGCAATAGCATAGAAAATGCTGCAACAAATAACCAACAAGCCTGGGGCTCCATTATTTAAACTTCCTTTAAATGAAAGAACAAGATCTCTTTAATGTTTAAAAAACCCCACAGAGGATGGTTTTCTTTATTTCAGGTGACTTTTGCAGCATCTGCAGGTAGGGGGTATCACTAGACACCAGGACAATATATTTTCTTCAACGTGGACCATGATCAGCAGGTGGGGGGGGTGCCACTAGACACCAGGGAAACATACAAATATGAGAATACAGATCAGAGGGTAGGGGTACCACTAGATACCAGGGAAATGAATGAGTACAGGGATCGGAGGGTGGGGGGTGCCACTAGACACCAGGGAAAAACATTACAGTACCAGGGACAGCAATCAACAAGACAGGCAAGGATTCCTGAGTCACAAAAAAGGGTCCTTTTTGTGACTCGTGATACAAAAAAGGATTATTTTTTTATATTACACGGTCACAAAAAAGGATTCATAATAGTAAAAAAAAACATTTCTAGGGCATGACTGCAACTATGAAATGCAGATTACACCTAAGGGGGTCCTGATCACCCAGATAGATGTGTTGTAGTCTCTAAATGATGCCAGTTTAGTAGCTTTTGAATTTTTCTTTTGACAAAATGGACACAAGATGGTGGCAAACAAAAAATGAATATTCCAGTATGAAACAGGATTCCTTTTTTGTTTCATACAGCTATCTTTAATAGCTTACTGAGTGTACCCAGGAACATTTTTTTCAAATTTTAAAAATGCAATTACTTACAAATGGCTTATTTTTTTTCACCAGACTAGCAACAGACGCACCCGTGGGCTAGTCCCTTTCTGCCCTGAAAATTTCAGACCAAGATTCCAAACTGTCTAGGCTGTAGAAGAGTTCAAAGAAAAATCCCAGCAAAGTCAATGAGTGAAAAAATGCCTTTTTCATCTCTCCAGAACTCAGAAACTGCACATCTGACTGGAATGTAACTTGCCACATCCAGAGATCTACGCTGGGCAACAGAGCATGCAAATTTTCATGCAAATCCATTGAAGAGTTGCAAAGTTATTAAAGTGCAAATTTTAAAATTTAACATTGAAGGGCCCACTCAACCCTAACTAAAGAGGCTTGACTGCACCCCTATACAGAGGATAATGGATGGGCTCCAGTTAATTACAATGCTGTGCTCCCATTGAGAGGTTGTCATGACAACCTAGTAAACCTTGAGAGCAAAGCTCGAGAGGTTTGCAGTTGGCATGATGACCTCAAGATATCAGCTCTGCATTGTTGCTAACTGGTGCCCATTCATTGTCTTTTATAGTGTATGGGTACCAATTAAATGAAATGTGTCCTTACTTCATGTTTTTTTGCTTAGCACTGCTCTCCTTCAAGGCCAGCTCTCACTGCAGTGGCCGTTCATTGTAAGTCGGTAGTTCCAGAGACGTGCATGTGCAAAGCCATTCACATTGTTATGCTATCGTTGTGACGTACTCAAGAGGGTATAACAACCTCTTGATGTCACAACAATAGCATTAAAAGGATAGAAATTAATTTCATTCCATCCTCAACAATCCTCTCCCATTCATTATAATTATACAGGTGCAGTTGCACCTATATATTAGGGCTGAGTAAGCACTTCTATGTTCAACCCAAATGTGTGCAACTTAATAACTTTTCCCCTGTTCATCTGATTCACTTGAAATTTGAAAAGTACAGCCTTTGTGTCAGTATCTCTTGATCTTGCAAATGTTATCTAGATGGGTTCAGTGGGGGAAAAGTTACAGAGGTGCAACTAAACCCAAAAGTCTCCATTTTTGAACATTTTAAGACATTGTTTGCCATCGGATGACTAAAAAAATAGGAGGCTTTGAAACCTGAAACTTTCAGGTTTGATAAAGTTTGGTCCAATATACAGTATGTACTTTTGTGTTTTTTAGGTTCAACTCTTAAGTAGATTTTAAATTATTTAGTAAAAATGTTCAGTTTCTGAGTATGCATAGTTCAAAACATTTACGTTCTATTTCATAACTGAATTTTTGTGACAACAGCTAGTAGCATTATACGGCACAGCTGTCATTTAAATGATAACATTCAGTGAGCTGGGGTATACGAAGCAGTAACCGGCTACTGCAGTTGATTAAATACCAAGGTGAAGCCGAGGCACTTAATTCCCACAGAAGTCAATTATTGCGAGTATTCGCCAACTCACTGAATGTTATTACTATTACACAAGTTGGAGTGAGTGAGCAGCAGTCTGTTCCATTCAGTTCCCTTGAGACCAAATGGAATCCCCCACCTCACTAACCATCCCTTACCACACTATCTGCACCTCCCCACACACAAATACTAGGAGGCAGAAAAACTCTGTACCACAGGTTCTGCCCTTCCTCTTCATCCTCGTCTGAATTCTTGTTCTTATCGCCAGCTCTGCTGCTGCTGCTGGAGGGTCTGGCAGGGCTGCATGTTGGGGATGAGGCTTTCCAGTGACCAGTCCTGATGAACACTCCCATCTTCTTGTACAGAGTGTGGCAGGCATGGAAACAATGAGGTCAGGTCAGGCTGCGGTAATCGATGAAGGTTTTCTATCATAGTAGAAGTGATTTCCCTTTAAAAAAACATTTTTTATGCTAGATTTAGTCACCAAACTAAAACTGTGACTCCGGGCATGCCCATATGTATATTTTAAACTTAATTCACATGCCGGTCACACCTTTCTATTTCGGTGACTAAATTTGGCATAAAAGTTGATGTTTTTTAAAAGGGGAGTCACTTTTGCAATCTTAAAAAACTATCCATGATGATAATATTCATTTGTTAAATATGGGTGGAAAAAAATGTCATTCAGCTAGGAGCATGCAGGCGCTTGGGAGGATGGTATGTGAGCAGTGCAGTCTCGAATGTGGTGTATGATTAATCAACTGTGGGTGTGGTTATAGGGCCATTAACTGACTCTGGGCATAGTTAGAAGGCCATTAATGACTGCGGGAGGAGTTTGCTTGAATAACAGACTCTGGGTGTCCCTATGTGAAGTTTGTGAGAGAATAATTGATGGCAGTTCTGAATCCTGACTGGCTGAGAGGAGATGCCTCTCATATAATTACTAATAAATGACAGCTGTGTCATATAGTGCAATCAGCTGTTGTCATGACTCATAGGTCAGGGACATGGCAACTGTCATTTTAACCCCACCATCCTGACTATGCTGTGCTTGCATAAAATTATCTGCACTCTGGGAGGCCCCAGTCCTTGGTGGCAGTGTATTTATTTATTTATTTATCATTGTAGTATAATCTGACACCAGGATGCCCACCCCAGGTGTCGGGTGCCCCTCCAGCCCGTCCTTCTATTAACAGTGCCGACATCAGGGGGCCCAATTACAGTGTCAGCATTTCCAACCCCCCCAGCACTGTGGACACTGGAGAGCCCACCCCCAGTGTCCCAAAATAGTTTATCCAACTCTGAAAATGAAACATCTGGCAATGTCTTTGTTTTTTTTAACCTGAAAAAAGAAAACCATCCCTCATCATCCCCACCATCCCCCTTCCCCCATTCCAACCTTCCCACTGAGCACCCACCATCCCGAACCCCACCTTACCCTATACATACCTGCAGGGGCCCTATGCTGTCATCTTCTGTGGACCAAGACACATCTGCACTCTTCAAAGCTGAACCATGAACAGAGGAATAAAGCTTAATGTCATGTAAAGCATTTTGCGATTAACAGCTGTTTGCACTATACGACACAGCTGTCCTTTAACAAATGACAGCTGTGTCGTATAGTACAACCCCTGCTGTATCATGACTGGTTTGTCAGTGATGGGGCTACTGTCATTATACAGTTACAGCTAAAGACATGGTCAGATATTTCCTGAAATTTCTGTAATATTTCTAGAGAAATTGCCTGCTTACTGCATTTCCACAGTAGGGGTAGCAGAGAGAAACTTTAGAAATTTTGTAAAATATCTGAAATAGCTGACCATGTCTGTGGTTACTATTGTAGCCCCATCATCCAGACTGCTGTGCCTTAAACTGTTATTTGCACACCAGGGCCCCAATCCCCAGTGACAGTGTATGTATTTTTTTAATTGTTTATTTGTTATTATAATCTGACACAGGATGCCTCCTGGTGTCAATGCCCCCTTGCAACCCCTTATTTTATTAACAGTGTCAACATTGGGAGGCCCAATCCTGTGTCAGCATTTACAACCTCCCAGCAGTGTGGGACACTGGGGAAGCCCACCCCCCAGTGTCCCAAAATAGTTTAATTATTAATTTTTGTATGTTCGACACTGGGATGCCCATCCCTGGTGTCGGATGTCTCCCCTTCCCCAAAGCCCATCATTTTAATAATAGGTGCCGACATCGGGGGCCCAAACCCCATGTCAGCATTCACAGGTCCCACCCCCAGTAGTGTGGGACACTGGGAAGCCCACTCCCAGTGTCATAAAATTGTTTTAATAAAGTTCCTGCAAAAAACAAAAGGCCCTTGATTTCTGTTTTTTTAAACTTGAAAAAAAGAAAACAGTCCCTCATCATTGTCTCCATCCCCCTCCACCTATGCTGACCCTCCCACTGAGCACCCACCACCCCACTCCCCTTTACCCTATACTTACCACCGGAGGTCATATGACGTCATCTTCTGAGGACCGAGACAGGTCTCTGCACTCTTCAAAGCCGAATCAGAATATAAATAAGTGCATAAAATGCATTTCAATGACATTTTGAACTTATATTCATAACTTTACCATTTTTTGGAATTGTTCACCAAATTCTGAACATTGCCTTTTTGGGACCCCACCTCATGAACACTGGCACTGTCATTTTGTTAATTGGATTAGAAGGTGATTTTGCGGTCGACGAACAAAATCACCTTTAGGGACTGAATAATGAAATTTCACCACTAGTGTTCATGATATGGGGTCCCAAAAGGCCATATTGAAAATCTGGTGAAAAAATTCTAAAAATGGTGGCATTACATGCATTTGTTGAAAATTTTATATGCATGCATATAACTTTGGTAATTTTCAATATTTTGACTCAAAATTTTCAACATAGCCATTTTTTTACACCAGCTCATGAACAGTACAGCTGTCATTTTCTACATCCTGTCTGTAACATGTTTTCACATCTCTGGCAGGGAATTGAGTTTTGGCATGGGTCTGACCATTTTCAAGTACAGGGTTTATGAGGTGGGGTCATAAGAAGACTATGTTAAATTTGGGGTCAAAATATGAAAAAATACTAACGTCATGACCATTTGTTGCAATTTCAGTATGCCTGCTTGCAACTTGGGAAATTTGAATATTTTGACACCAGATTTTCAACATAGCCTTCTTATTACCTGACCTCACGTATGTCACAGCTGTCATTTTTTAAATCCTACCCAAAATGTGTTTTCGCACCTGTGGTGTGGAATGGTGTTGCAGCAGAGCAGAATTATGTTTTAGTGTGGAGTCAGAAACATTCTGTACTGGGGTACATGAGGTGGAGTAATAAGATGGCTATGATGACAATTTGGTCACTGTTGTCCTATAAATGGAAGCACCGGGCCCACAGCTACATAAATATACGCATCTATGGAGACATGGGAGTGCAGAGCCCGGAGGGACCTGCTCTCCCACAGACAAATAAGGACATGATTATACTACTGTATCTGAAAACAGTAAGGAAATTCATTGCAAAAAAGTTTGTTAATGTATCAGTTAGGATTCTTACTAAAGCGACAAAAGCAGGGAAATGTGGTGTTAGGGTTTCCAAGCCAAACACCACATTCCCCACCCTGCAGACACTGACAGGCATCAGGGTGTGCCTTGGGGTTGTTGGCCTTAATGCTCGCCCCAGTCTCATATGCTGTGTGACATCTGCTTATTTACTTATGGGATGGGGTGAGCATTAGCCGATGACCCAAGGCACACTCCAGATGTCTGTCAGTTTCTGCAGGTGGAGGTGGCAACACCACATTTCACTGCTTTTATTGCTTTAGTAAGAACCCTAACTGATGCATTAACAACATTTTTGCAATGATATATATATATATATATATATATATATATATATATGTGTGTATATATATATATATATATATATATATACACACACAGTATATATAGGCACATTCATGCCCCTATAGTTAGGGTTGAGTAGCCTGTTCAATGTTAAACCACAAATTTTGCACTTTAATAACTTTGTAACTGATCAATGGATTTGCACCAAATTTGGTATGTGCTGTCCTGTGTCTCTTGATGTGACAGGTTTCTTTCTGGTCGAATGTACAGATTCTGAGATCTGAACAGAGATAAAACCTCAGAAGTCACTTTTGTTTTGCAGTTTTTTCCTCATCACCTTGCATCCACATGGTGTGGAATTTTGGTGTGATTTTATATGGTACAACCAGCTTGAGTAACAGAACTGCCATGCTTAGTTTGGTGAAAAAATATTAATCTGCTGCAAAGTTATTAAATTTTTAAGTTTCCCATTGTTTACAAAGGGAAATCGCCTATCAATTTTCTAGGAATAAAGTTCGACCAAGGATTGATCTTGAGAAAAAGGAATTGTTCTTGCAAGATCAGTTCCATTTTTGTAGAATAAGATCTTTTGTCGTGAAGAGAAAATCCTTTTTTCGTGAGCCATCTTGTTTTTTTCCCCACAAACTAAAAAACGTGGAGAATACATAAAACTTATTTTAAAAATCAAACACCAGCTAGATCTCGATGTTTGTTTTTCAAAATTAGGGCCAGAAAAACTTTTTCGGGGCACCCAAAATCCCAGGTCAAAATTGCTGTCCTGGTATAAAACAATTATATTCCTCAGTAGTCCACTGGTCCCTCCCCCTCCCCCCTGATTGCTGTCCCCATCCATTTACTGGTGAAATCAATAAATTCAGATATATATGGACCAACTGTTTGAGATGAGGATGAGGTGCGGCTACTGGAGGATTCTCCTGCGGGGCTGTTAGCTTTGGTATCACACTGAAACAGCTGGGGATTGCTGTGAGGCAACCATCATGCTCTTAACCTGCTGCTCAGACAGAACTTTTTTGGATTTGTGGGATTTGGGATTCTTCAGAGCTAAGTCAATAAAAAAAGGGCAGCAGCAGAGAAAGGAATGGTATTGACTGTTCTGGAATGAGATGTCAAGGAGCTAAAATGCTGGAATGAGTGGGTTTAGCAGGGGCAGCAGCTGCAGCACACTATATCTTAGGCTACTGCCCTCTTTCCGGGAGGAAGGGAAATTCCAAGTTTGGAGACTGTGGATGGTGAGGTAACTCCCTTAGCAGGAACCACCCTCAAAAGTCTCCATAGCTGGAAAGGAATGCCTGGCACTGGTGAGCTGTTAATGCAGTGCCAGTGGTGGGAACAGCAGCGTGTGGAGATGGTACAGCAGCAGTGGCAGCACAAAGAGATGGTACATCAGCAGGAGATGGTACAGCAGCATGGAGAGATGGTACATCAGCAGTGGCACACAAAGGTAGAAGGGCACAACAGCGGTGGTTGTGGCAATGTGAGCCCCTTGTGCACTGCTCCATGCTCACCCCATTCTAATAAAGTCTTCAGATCTGGCCTTATTTACAGATGGAATAGGGTGAACATCAGGCTTGAGAAGCCCAAAGGCACACCCCACACCTGCTCTACTGCCTGATTTGAGAGGGTGAGGTGTTAGGAAACCCTAATGACTCATTTCCTAACTTTTGTTGCTTTGACCCTAACTGCAGCATTAACAAAGTTTTTGCAACATATATATATATATATATATATATATATATATATATATATACATATATATATATATATATATATATATATTAGAGCAAAAACTCCATTTAATGCATTAGTTAGGATTGTTCCAAGCGATAAAAGTGAGAATTTATGTTAAGTTGAAGCCCCATGGACCCCTCAGCCCACCCCAACCGTCATCGGGTGCACATATGGGGTCATTGGCCCTAACTCTTACCCCATCACATGTGTGAAGAAGCAGAGGTATAGGAGAATGGGGTGAGAGTTAGGACCGACGACCCCAACGCACACCCCGATGCCTGTTGGGGTGTGTGCTGGGGGGACCAAAGGGGGCTTTCAACCCTAACACTGAATCTCCTCACTTTTGTCACTGTGGAACAACCCTAACTAATGCATTAAATAGAGTTTTTTGCCTCTAATGTCCCTTCTTTTTGAGAATGATGACGAGAAATAGTGAATGTAATGCGGCAGCGGGCCCCACGCTCCTGCCATGTGATGTCTTGTGACATAGGAACAGGAACAGCAACGCAAACAGAATCACGAACAGTGGCACACATGGTAAAGCAAACGAAATGGTAAAGGAAATGTTAATAGAAACGCAAGCGCAAAGTGATGCTGAAGCGAATAGTGATGCAAACAGACATTGAAGCACATACGAAAACACAACTAGTAACGCGAACAGTGATGGCAGCGGTATTTTAAATGGAAATGTTAAGTGTCACAGCAAAAAGAATGTGAAAGGGAACAGAAACGGAAATGTGAACGCAAGCGCACACGTAAATGCGAACCGTAACACGCACAGGCACGGTACTGCAATTGTAAATGCAAATGGTAAAGTTAACATGAAGAATAATGCCAAGGAAAGAGAAATGGAAACAGGAACAGAAGCGCCGTATGGAAACGCGAACCAAACACGACGGCACAGGCACCGCAATTGTAAACACAAATGGTAACAGTAACAGCAACAATAACAGCAAAGGAAACAGAAGCACAAAAGAAATGCAAGCGCATATGAAATGCAAACGTAATGTGCGGGCACAGTGCGTGATTGCAAATGCAAATGGTTACAGTAACAGGAAGGAAGACGCAAAATGAAGAGAAACAGAAACGCAAACGAAAAGTGCTGCCATAAACACAAATGGCAATGCGCGCGGTGATGCAAACAAAAGCGCAAACAGAAACAGTAGTGGAAATGCAAATGGTAACAATAGCGAAAATGCAAGCCTTAATGACAACATGAATGACATGGTATGCATATGGGAAACGATAATGCAAACTGGGACATACACGCAAGTGGAAACAGTAACTGTAACATTAATGGAAGTACATCACCTGTTTTTGCCAAACAGTAACTGTAACATTAACAGAAGTACATCACCTGTTTTTGCCAAACAGGTGCATACAGAAACACAGTGTGTACAAAGAATGTATGCATTGTAATGGGGACGAAGCTTAAAAAGAGCACTGGAAATGCCAATTGCTAATATCAGCAACATACGACGTGAAAGAAAATTTTAATTTCACAAAAATCTTGATTTTCCTGGCTAGATTTTTGCTATTACATAGCCCATAGCAACTTGCAACAAAAATTCCGTATCTGGCACCATTTTTCAAGCTAAGTGCCCAAAAGGCGCAGTGGACGCCACCATGTTAGTCTATGGGAAAAAAAATGTCAAATTCGGAGTACTGTAACTTGGCAGTCATGCAATATCTTTTCACCAAACCACCACAAGGCACATCTGTGAGATGTAGGCTGCCTTCCCTCCAAATTTCAGCTCAAAAGACCAAACCGTTCTTTTGCAGCAGGGTGGCAAAGAATACCTGTCATTTTGGCCAAGTCTAAAAAAGTAGTGTTGCAATTTGTGGCAATTTCCATAAGATTTTTACTGAAAGTGTCATGCCTGTGACACTACATTGCGACACTACTGGTTCCAGAAATTTTGAAAACATATTTCTGGTGTGTTTTACCAAAATAAAGATATGGCTAGCACCCTCAGGGGTCTGACTAGGTGAACACAAAAGAACTGTGTCCCTAGAGGATCCCAAATTTAAATGCCAAGCATTTTCTGATCACCAACTGAAAACAAATGGCAGATTTGCGACACTTCTAGGGCTATTTGCGACATATAAGTGCATTTGTGATAGTGTTGAATATTTTTGTTAACTTTTCCCACTGACTTATAATGGGAACTTGTTTTTGAATAACTTTTGAACCGTTCAATATTTTTCCACAAAATCTTCAAAAGGCACATTGGGGACCCCAGTCGCATGTTCCTGAAGTTTTGGACCAGTCATGCAAACTGTGTGACCTGTAGAGAGAATAGAAAATCGAAATTTGGTGTTAGGGTTATCAACTCTACCACCCCACCCAAATCCTCCACACACCAACAGGCGTCATGGTGTGCCTTGGGGTCATCAGCCCTAAAACTCACCCCATTCCATGTGTAAACAAGTTGAGATGGTACAGTGTAGGAGAATGGGGTGATAGTTAGGCTCGATGACCCCAAGGCACACCCCAATGCCTGTTAATGTGTGGAGAGTTGGGAGGTGGGGGTGGGGTGGTAGGGTTGGTAACACTAACACCGAATTTCCAGATTTTTTTCATTGTACTATTAACCCTAACTGATGCATTAACAGAGTTTTTGCAAAGAATTTCCCTTCATTTTGAGATAGTGTAATAGTATCTTTATATTACTGTGGGAGCGCAGGGTCCTTGAGACCCTGCACTCCAGTCCCTCTCTAGATGCACATATGTGTGTAGGGGTGGAAGTGCAGGGCCCTCTGGGTCCTGCGCTTCCATATGTTGAACAACAGTGATCAAATTGTCAGCATAGCCATCTCATTACCCCACCTCATGTATCCCGATACGGAGAAATTGTTAAATGCAAGGCAAAATGTAATTATGTGCAACTGCAATGCCATTCTTTGCCACAGGAGCTAAAACAAATTTTGAGCAGGATATGGAAATGCCAGCTGTACTGTTCAAGAAGTGGTGTGAAAAATGGCTATGTTGCGAATTTAACAGCAAAATATTAAAAGTACCAGTTATGCACGCACAGAGAATAAATTCAATGGACATATGTAACTTGGGCATTTTAGGAATGTTTTTACCAGATTTTGACATGGCCTTTTAGGAACCCCACATCATGAATAATGGCATTGTAATTTCATTCATCAGTCCCAAAAGGTGATTTCACACAATGACCATGTCACTCTGTGCCACAGGAGCGAAAACACATTTCAGACCAGATGTGAAATATGACAGCTGTACTGTTCATGAGGTGGTGTGAAAAAATGGCAATGTTGAAAATCTGGAGTGAAAATATTAAAAATTAATGAAGTTACGAGCGTGCATAGAAGAATTTCAACAACAGTGGGTAATTTGGGCGTTTTTTGGAATTTTTACACCAAATTTTCAACATGGACCTTTTGGGACCCCACCTCATGAACCCTAGCACTGTCATTTCATTACTCAGCCCCAAAAGGTGATTTTGCACAGCGACTGCAAAATCACCTTACACATCCGATTAACGAGGTGACAGTGTTCATGAGGTGGGGTCCCAAAAAGCCCATGTTGAATATTTGTTGTTAACATTCCACAGAAATGGCTGTGATACCATCATAAGTTCAGAACACCATAGACAGCTATTATACGGCACTTACCTTGATTCTTCAGTTCGCAGTTTGGCTTTAAAGAGTGCAGACCTGTTCCGGTCTACAGAAGATTCATGCAGACAGTCTCCGTGGTAAGTATAGCAAAGAGTGGGGTGTAGGGTGGTGGGTTGCTCACTGGGAGGGTTGGGATGGTGGAGGAGGATGGGGATACGATGAGGGACCATTTTCTTTTTAACAGATTTAAAAAAAAAACATTGGGGGACAGTTCTTTTTTAACAGGTTTTAAAGTAAACATCATTTCAGGACACTGGGAGTGTGTTCCCCAGTATCCCTGAGTACTGGAGGGGGGTTAGTTAATAATGCCGACACAGGGATTGGGCACCCTGATGCTGGTAAAGTAAATATTTATTAATTATAATAACGGGCTTGGGGGGAGGCATCCAACAATGGGGGTGGGCATCCCAGTGTCAGAATACACAATTAAGAACATGGGGGGGTACAGACTGATGACACAGGAATTGGGCTACCCAATGTCAGCAGCAAATGTAAAACAAAGGTCTTTTTCTTTAGGAGGGCATCTGCCACTGGGGGTGGGTATCCTGTGTCAGAATTAACAAATAAATATTTGGGGACACTGCGGTGGGCTCCCCAGTGTCCCACACTACTGGGGGTGGCTACATGCCAACACGGGGATTGGGCACCCTGTCGGCAAAAACATTTTTATTAAATAAAACATGCCTCGGCCCCCTTAGAGGCAGTAAAAGGAGAAAAACTCCTTTTGTTAGGTAAACACCAACAGGTGTTTACCTAAACAGGGGCTGAGGAACACGATTCTGACATTATTGGGCCCAAAAAGTGGCCAGAAAAGGTTTTGGGCTGTTGTACTGGGGGCAATGTTTTTCCCATCGAAGTAGTGCCACAAATTGTGGCAATTTTGAGGAACAGTTCTGCAATTTTGGCAGTTTTCACACTACTGTGCCATTAGTTGTGCAAAAATTGCCGCAATTTGTGACATTTTCACCAAAGAAGTGCTGTAAATTGCGACACTACCAATGGCCGAAACTCAGAAAACCTATTTCCAGATACTATTTTTAAAAAGTAATGTCAGAATTGAGTTCCTCAGGCCCAATTAGGTACACACTGTTGGTGTTTACCAAGGGGCAGTATTCTTTGAATTACACCATTTTTTAGCCATCGCTAACTGAAAACAAGACAGCAGCACAAAAGTGTAGAACCCATTTGTGGCAGTCAAAAATGCTTTTGCAAAAGTAAAAAGAACTTTCGAGAAGGACATATATTTTTTTCCTCATGAGCTATAATGGGAAACTTTAAACTTTAATAACATTTGAACGGATTAATAATTTTTCACCACACCTCCAAAAGGCAAATCAGTGACCCAGACCCCATGTACCTAAACATTTCAGACCACACTCCCAAACCATTTGGGCCATAGCCCCGAGCAAAGTATTTGCCAAAAAGTGAGGATTTCTCACATTTATTGGCACTCCGCAGCTCTGCAACCGCACATCTGATGAGAACAAAACTTGCCAGATACTGAGATCTGTCATACCTAATGGAACATGCTCAATTTCAGGCAAAATGGACAAACAGTTGCAAAATTATTAAAGTGCAAAATGTGGGGCTTAACATAGAAGTGTTCATGCAACCCTAACTATAATGGCACTACCGTACCACTCTAAGATATATAAATAAAGATATATACTGTGTATGATATATATATATATATATATACACACACACACACATATACATGTATGTGCATGTGTGTGTGTGTGTGTATATATATATATATATTTTAGAAACAAAACCTCAGTTTAATGCATTAGTTAGGATTGTTCCTGGCGACAAAAGCGAGGAATTGGGTGTTAGGTTTGAAAGCCCCTTGGAACCCCTTCCCACACCCCAACCTGCATCAGGGTGCGTGTTGGGGTTGCCGGACCTAACTCTCACCCCATCAGATGTTTGACCAGCAGAGTGTATAGGAGAATGGGGTGAGTTAGGACCAACAACCCCAATGTGCACCCCGATCCGGTTGGGGGGTGGGCGGGGGGTCCAAGGGGCTTTCAACCATAACACCAAATTTCCTCGCTTTTGTCACTGTGGAACAACCCTAACTAATGCATTAAATGGATTTTTTGCCTCTAATTTCCTTCTTTTGAGAATGATAATGAGAAATAGTGAAGTGAAGTGCGGGCAGGAGCATAGGGCCCATCCTTCCACGGATGTCTTGTCACATAGTAACACTGTGCCCGCAAACCCAAATGGTAATGTGCATGGTGACGCAAAGCAAAACACAAAGATAAATAGTATTGTGGACACAAATGGTTAACATAACGCAAATGCAAGCGCAAATGAAAACGCAAAGGGTAACGCACATGGTGCCATAGACGGGAACAGTAAGTGAAACAGGTACAGAACCACAAGCAGAAGTGGTAAGGGTAACAGTAATGTAAGTGCACAGGCTGGTTTTCCCCAAAAGCTGCATAGAGAAAGACAGTGAGTACAAAGAATGTATGCATAATAATGGGTCTCGGAGCAGAAAATGAGGAGCTGGAATACTAAATTGCTTATATCTCAGGAACCATACGACGTAGAAAAAAAATGTAAAAGTCATATGATTTATGACTTTCATGGCTAGTTTTGTACTTAGCCCCACTGAGGGGCTAAGCATTTTTCTAACGAAAAGTCCGTATCTCGCACCGTTTCCGAGATACGGGCCCTGAAAGGCACGGCGAATGCCGTAATGTTATCCTATGCAGAAAAAAAGAGACGTTTGGAGTGTCATAACTTTGGCTCCTTGTAATATTTTCTCACCAAACCACTGAAAGGCACATCTGTGAGATGTTGGCTTTCTTCCCTCCAGATTTCAGCCCAAAAGAACTAACCGTTATTTTGCAACAGGGCGGCAAAGCATTCATGTAATCTGGCGAACTCCGTAATGTTATCCTATGGGAAAAAGTGTCAACTTTGGAGTGCTGTAACTTTGCCACCCTATAATATTATTTCACCAAAACACTGAAAGGCACATCTGTGAGATGTTGGCTGCATTCCTCTGAATTTCAGCTCCAAAACCCAACTGTTCTTTTGTGTAGCAGGGGCAAAAGAATTGCTGTCATTTTCCCACAGCCTGGACAAGTACTGTTGAACTTTACAAAGCTTTCGCAAATTCATGCTACACTGTCACAAATACGAAAGTACTTTGCGAAAGTAATTTTTCCAGAAATTTGAAAAAAATATTTCTGGGGTGTTTTATCCCAAAATAAAGACATGCCTAGCATCCTCAGGGTCCGACTAGGTGAATACAAAAAGAATTAGGTTGCTAGAGGGTCCCAAATTTAAATGCCAAGCATTTTTCTGATGACCAACTGAAAAAAAATGGTGGATTTGTGACAGTAAAAGAGCCATTTGCGAAAGTAAAAACTGCATTTGAGACACTGTCAAACTTTTTAACTTTTCCCTTTGACTTATAATGGGAAATTGTTTTTTGAATAACTTTTGAACCGTTTAATTTTTTTCACGAAATCTTCAAAAGGCACATTGGGGACCCCGGCCGCAAGTTCCCTGAAGATTTTGGACTGGTCACACAAACTGAGCGACCTGTAGAGATGAGCAAAGAATTCCAAAAAAGCGTAAATGTGCATGCAGATCATGCTTAATAACTCCACAGCCGTATATTCGAACAGTATGAAAGTTGGCAGATCCCAAGATGTGTAGTTCTTGATTGTGTATTCCAAATTTCAGGCAAATCTGTTGAATGGTTGCAAAGTTATTAAGGTGCAAAATTTTAGGTTTAATATGTAAATGGTTTCATTTAATCTGTAGTAATATACTATAATATATACATATATATGTAGTATACATATATATATATATATATATATATATATATATATATATATTCATGGCAAAAACTCCATTTAATGCATCAGTTAGGGTTGTTCCATAACAACAAAGTGAGGAAATTCGTGTTAGTTGAAAACCCTAATCCAATTCACCTCCTCAGCACCACACACACAAGACACACACACACACACACAACATGCAAGTATGGGGGAGGACCAAGGCAACACGACCAATGACAGACAACCAGCAGCAGGTGACAGAAATAACAAACAATTGTCTAAATGTACTACAAGACATCCCCACCCACCTGACCAGGTACTGCATGCTCAGTGGAGATCAACAGCTAAACTGAGGCCATGTACACCAAATGTACACATCCCTGATTGCAGCTGCACACAATGTACCACACTTAGTAGTTGCATGGCCTTACCTACCGATGCCCCACACCACACCACACCTGGTACTGTGCCGTTAATCAATATAAATGCTGAAGGTGTATCATCACAGTTGTACAAAGGTTTTAAGACTAGTGAGTATACATTAAGAGAAATACATAAATTAACTACAAGACACAGCCATGGTCAAGATATCAGTAGTGTTGCATTTAGTATGTGATTTACGTAGTGGTACATTTATTGCAACTGTTTACTGAAGATAGAGAGGCTGACGTAAACGTATGGAAAAGCATTGGCTGTACAACGCTGTGAAATTCGCACTGCCAGTATCAGATGCATTCTTACTGATGAAGGTGTACTGTGATGTTAATACATATACCTTCAGAAATATCAAGGTACAACAATATTTTTTAATAAGCTGATTTGTAATACTCTGTCATTGTGTAACTCAAACATGTGAACACATCCATCTTTGCTATAACAGTTCTGTGTTTAGATGGATTTCTGTTCTTAATCAACTGTGACATGCAAACAGCAACTGTTCTCATCTGCACAGTGAGCAAGCGCCTTACATGAACAGCATCAAGAATGTAATAGATAATTGCTAAGATTTGTGACCACACCATAATTGTACGCTGTAGTGTGCTTGTTACACCATGTGTGTACAATGCTGTAGATGTTCATACACTTATTCACTGATGTCCACCCCATTTACTGTCACTATGGCAGGGTCAACATACCACAAAACTTGCCACTGCCACACTGACAGTCAGCAGCCCTTATACATCAAACCACCTGCAGCACATCAATGTGGCCACAGTCCAAGCGAAGGCTGAAGTCAAATAATGCAAGCTGTGTCCGTGGTCTTCCAACAGACATGTGCATCCAATCCTGCACAGAATCAATATAAAGATACCAATATTTCTGGTGGTTCCCTGAACATGTCTCTCCAATTACAGTTGAAAAAAATAGTAACAGAAATGTATTATTCCTAGTATGCAGTGGACAACCTCATACCTACCCATTAATCCCAATTATAACAAGAGTCTGAGAAATGGAGCTTTTTTGTGGCTGAAAACATTCTAACAACCTTATATTTATCTTTATTAACGTACATGTAGAGCATAACCATATGATGAACAGAATTTAACACTGTTTAAAAACAGTTTTATTATAATAATGCAGTAAGACACTCCTAGGGATCATGTTAATGGTCAGTTAGTCACCTTCTAGAGGCATATGGCACTGCTATGTCTCATTCAACATTACACCCCTAGAGGTGATTAACAAACCATTAACATAACCCTTGGTCATGCCTTATTGCTTAATAAAAGCAAGGGTCTGAGCATTTCAGGTTTCTGCTTAACTGCAAACATTGTCAAAGCCTTATGTAAATCCTTTATTAAGATACATGTAGAGATTGTCCATATGATGAACAAGGTGTAACACTGTCTATGAACATGTTTTTAATAATAGAAATAAGACATTCTCAGCAGATCTATAAATGATCACTTAATAACCATCTAGGGGCATGTGGCACTGCCACACCTCATTCCACACTACAACCCTAGAAGGTTGGCAACAGACCATTAACATAACCATTGATAATGGCTTATTCCTTGAACATAAAAGTCCACTCCCAAAATTAGTGGAGCAGAACAGCTACACCCCCACCATGCCATATGGCAAGTTAGTAGTTCTATGGCCGTGCATCCATTGTCACACAGCATGAATAATGGTTGCACACCCATATGTTAGTACACATTAGACATATTTGCATTGATCAATTCACATCTTTCCATTCTGTTTAACAATATGTGCTGCACGATCATTGGCTCACACTCTGTTATTGTGGACATACAGCCCTACCAGTGGTGTCGGTCAACACACAGCAGAGCAGCAGGTGGGTGCTCTACTACTGATTCTCACACATCAGGAGGGTGGCCGAAGCATGACAGCAGGTATTACTTGGCTGTCAAGCACTGTTTTCCACTTAAAGACCACACTTAGCAGTTTACTCTTATTTGTGCTTTGCTTCAGAATAGACCACACATATAAACTTGAGTAACTGGTGCAACAGGTGGATTTAATGTTAACTCTGACTGTGAGCAGTCATACACCTCCAGTAGAACAACAGAGTCAGTGGTGAATGTTATATTTATGTAGCCTATGATCAGGCAGGCTGCTGTACAATGGAACACCAAGGACATATAGAAATGATACTTACAAAAAAAATGCACATGAAAGGGAAAGAGAAGCACCTACCATACTATCAGTGTTTTATAAAATCAGCAAGTGGGTGTAATATGTACTATGGAATGGGCACATTCCCACTGGTTCACGCTGTGCCCCAATGGGCATACACTTCTACCGAAGTGTCAGTCAACAGATCTTGTGCTACTAGGACAGTGAAGACCTGACACCCACTGGCTGCACAGGCAGGAGTAGTGGAGTGCTCAGGCTCAGCGGTTAGTTGCAGGGTTACCATTAGATCACCACGGAGATTGGAAGTATTTATTTTCCCACAAATACCCATGGTCAGCCAAATAGCGGTACAGTGGAACACCACGACATTAGACCAAAGTTTTTTGCAATAGACATGGATGCGAATGTGTAGACAGTGTCACACTGAACCACCAGAGAAATTGTGTGATTCTAGATTTATTTTTACAGATGTCCACAATGGGAGATAGTGTTTCACTGGACCACCACGTATATTAAACAGAACATCAAAATATTTTCACTGCAAATGAGCGTGATTCTGCTGCAGGTCACGTCAGTCCCCAACATCTGTTGTCTTGGAAGGAGGCAGGTTCAACCGTCAGAGAATGGTACAACTGCATGAAAATGTGGCATGATAACATACAAATGGAGACATATGCGCCTTTCATGCATCATGGACCCATTGGCATGTAATTTTTGACTACTAAGTTTGCTGGCAATGGCAAAATGTTGCTAGCAGTACCACATCCCCATGCTTCATTCTGTCCACTTACGCTAGAGTGGTAGCTCTGCATCATGCACAGAGGCGGGCATGTTGCTGTCTTCAACACTGCTCAGCCATGTCAGAGTTCGTGAATATCACCCACTACACACCTCCTGTACAGCAGAGTTACGCTGCACCCAAGCTCATGCCACAGCTTGCCACAGTTTGAATATCTAAAACAGTTGTCTGTTTCTACAGTGTTCTGTGTATTTCTTTGTTTGGAGGCTCAACTATGCTCACGACCATGGGGTATGGGGCTTAAAGATATTGTAGCCTGACAAGGAATTGCCACTTCTTGTCATGACATTGTCTCCTTTTGCTAGCTGACGTAAAAACTGTACATCACAGCTAAGTCAGCGGGCACGCATAGAGACAGACAAGGCAGGCACAAAGAAGACTTGGTAGAAGGAACAAGTGTGAAACTGTTATGCACAGTGTGTGTGTGTGTGTATAGCCGCCGGTGTCTGTATCTGTGTCTGGTTCACTTGCACATTGAAAGAAACATGGCTGAATTAACAAAATGAAGATTCTGTTTGACCAAGGATCTGATACCTAATCAAGCAGTAGACACACAGACTCATTGTTAACTGGTCTCCATTGCCAGATGGCAGACTGGCTGTTTGTTTGTCTTACTCAATCACCTAAAAGAATGTTTGCAACCCATTTCCTAAATACAAATAATACGTAGATGGTTCAAGTAATACTTACTCACTAAATAGTATTTCCTAAAAATAATGCCCTTAAGTTGTGCAGGTCACACATTACATGATATCCTCAAAGCATTCCAATGACATAGTACAATTATTTCTATCAGAATCTTACCATTGGACTCGACGACAATGACACTGTCCATGTCCGATTGACCACCCTCCACAGCTTCACGCTGTGCCGGTACTACCTCGTGGGAAGGCGGAGGAGTCCTACGTTGGCCTGTCATAAAAGAGAAAACAAAGGCATCAGTAAGTCTTGAATGGTAATTACATCATATGTTTGAAACAGTTGCTGCAACAATAAAACATGCTTCGCATAGGTAACATTGTCTCATTAGACACACCACAAGCATTGTGCCCACATATTACAATTCCAAGTGCTGTTAATATAAAACATAATGTTTGAAGAGCAGTAGAGAACTCTAATGAAGATCAGTGGTTGTTCTACAAACATGTGTAACATTTCAACCACAAGTCAAGACATCTACAATCCCTATTAAGTACACATATTGACATAACCATATTTCAGATCAGAAACCCAAACATTATTCTTAATGCTGTATGCAAAAAACACTATTGTCATTCCATGTGTCATAATGCAAAACACTAACATTTTCTTGAACTGTACCAGTATTGTAAATTTTGCATCACAAAGTTGCATGACTGCATAACATGGTACCAAATACACACCAGAGATACAGATAGAAAAATTAGTTGAAGAACACAGCCTAAACTCACTAGATTCACCAAACGCAATAGCTATGTAAACCTTAAATGAATTAAAATATTGTCTATATTCAATGGGTACTGTATAATCACTCCACCACTATCATTACCAGATTCTGCTGTTATTGACTCACTCAGCAAAACCTCAGAACTAAACTACAGCACGTATGTCAAATGAACCTTATTCTATAGCGTATTAAAATTCTGAAACCTCATTGGTCAAAACAGATTGAATGACTGTAAAAAAACACAGTATTACACTGTTACAAGTTTGATATCACTACATTAAACTAAATAAACACTTTAATTTTGTATTATAGCAACATACCATGATAGGAACTGGCTATATGGATGGATTTACTATTTCTGGTGCAGCTATGCCACTCGCCTCTGCCTCGTGACTGAACAACACCAGACGTAATAAATACACCAATTCATCCACGCCTTGTCATGGTACATTCTTACATATAGTATTAAGTATAATACCATGTTCCATAATTTCAATCAAAATCTTTATAAAGGCACATGCATTGTGAAAACTTCTGCTGATTGACTTACGGTTAGTAAGGCACTCCCCCCCGCAGCTGGCTTGCCAGCAGCTTCCCACAGTTCGTAAGCGAGGTAGTACCAGCACGTATCATTGTCCGGTATCTCCTCACGCTGTTTAAGCACATGAAAGTGCTGGCGCAACAGCTTCCACTTCTGCTTCAACTGCAGTATTGTCTTATTCTTAACTTTTAAGACAACATGCAGGAAGCTGTTTATGTGCCTCCACATCGGATCCAGCTTGCGGTTTGTGCTCCGCATTAAAACACGGGCATTCCCCCTTGCTTGGACTGCCTCAAGCAGTGCACACACCTCTCGCAAGGTCCACTGCCTCATACTGATTCTTTTTTGTATCTGAAATAGAAGCATAAAGAAACATTACCATGACTGTCATCTCCCATACTTAATGATTGTTTTTTTATTTATAACGTTTAGTACTTAGGAAATGAAACACTGCACCCCACTCTCTCATCCAATTGTTTGTTTTCTGTCTAAGAGTAACCATTTAGCTGTACTTCACCGACCACTGCACATAAATGTAACAAAGAAATAGAGCTAACAATGGCACTAAACAGGACCATGAACAATCATTACCCATTATAACGTGTTATGCAATGCATAACCTAAATCAAGCACAGGGATTGCCTAGTTATCCATGCATGAAATATGTTCCACGCATGGGTAAAAAAAAAAAAAGGACGGTAGTTAAAAGGCTAAAATCAGTAAGCCTTAGAACATTGGTGTATAAAAATTCCACTATTGTTGCTTTCTGGCTAAAAGCACTCTCTCCTGCTCACTTACCACTTCACGAGCTGCAGTCTCACGGTCTGAGCAGACTCTCAGCTTCGCTGTCGGCAGAACTGGTCACTGGGGAGTCGGGTGGGCTTCCCGATAGGCAATCAGGTCCCTGACACCCCCCCAAAACATCCCTAGGGCTATGAACCAATCACTTCAGACTGTGATGGGCGGAAGGACTATGTTATCATAAATCCACACAAACAAATGTATTTTTCAATAGAAAACATTACTTTTTTCTAAGTGTTAAAATGTTATTAAGAAAGAAGACTATTTTATTAGCACAATAACACACTGCAGGTGTGTACATGGAACAAATTGCACCACATGCAAGTGGCTAAAGCGCCGGCAAAGCCTCATGCCTTATTACACCCCTGGCCATGCAGATAAATGTGTTCCATGCACACCCTGTTGTGTCTTATTGCTTACATAGGCAACAGTAAGCTGTACTACCACGTTTATTTTTTTCTTGAAAGAAATCACTTTTCAAATATATTTGACAACTGATGTTTTTAAAGAAAACAATAAATGTCTTACTACGGTGTGGTGTTTTTTTTTTTTTTTGAAATTCTCTTTTTATTAACATTTTTCAATATAGATACAGTAATAAAGACAGTAACAACTGGACCAAATACATTACATTCCTTAAAATCTCAATCCAGAAGATCATACCCTCAGACAAAGAAAATAAAAATACTAATCCAGCAGGAAACAAGAAATAAAAAAACTAGATAACCCAAATCCCCTATCCTCCTCCTCCCCATGAGGATGTCGCCACTAAAGACGCGATATGGAGAGTTAGCTACTTATAGTTAGTTGCCCTCAGACTCTAAGCAAAAACCACATCCGGAACTTATTGGCAACAACATCCAAAAGTGAGAGGGTATATGATTATCTTCGGAGGGGCCTCCACAATACTGAAAAAAATTCAGATCTCAAAGTTATAGTCCCTCGCACCAATTCAATACCTATCCGAAAAGACCAAATCAATGAAGGTACAGGGCATACAACTTACCCCATTTCTTCTGAAAGGTCTTTGGGGAGGATCGGAAACCAGCAATCAGTTTCTCCACTTTGAAACATTGGGAAATCTCTTCCACCCAGTCCTGATAGGAGATCTCAAGACTATCTGTCCAGTGCCGGAGGACCAGCCTTTTAACCGCCATAGCATAAGCTTATGTAATACTTCCTTTCTCTGACCCTAATAGCTGTGTAATCCCTATAATACAGGACTCTAACATGAGGTGGTTACCTAAGCTAACAAAGGGTCCAAATTATCTTCAATTGACTTCCAAAGAGGAGCCACTTTAGGGCAATACCAGAAAATATGAGGAAGGTCCCCCTTTTCCTCTCCACACCTGAAACACCTCGAGGAAACAGTAGGATCAAATTTAGACTTCCTCATAGGCGTAAAATACATATTGTTGAGTATAAAATATTGGGTCATTCTGTTCCTATCTAGAGTATTATAAATATACACATCCCTCCATATTTGACCCCATGGAACCGGGGAGTTAGAAGAAACTGACTCCCAGGCTTTAGATCCTGTTAAGGGGATTGGGTAACTGACAGCTGGCACATTTACTGGTATGAGTGATGCATCCTGGTTACGTCCACACATCCCTCTGAATATGAGGCCTTCAGTGTGATTTACTTTGAAGTACTTACTATAATTCAAAACAAAAAGAAAAAAATACTTTTTGTCAATCTTTCACCTTCTTGATGGACATAATCTACATGAGAATATCACATGCAGAACACATAGTGCTGTGAAAGTCCACTTTGTCTTGCCTGTCAAAGTGGAAGAACAGAAACAATGCAAGAAGAATTTAAAGGAACCTGTTTTCAGATTCAGTTGTACTGTACTTACATCGCTACTTAGAAAATCTGAAAAAAGAGACTAATAGTAGTAAAAAGAATAAGGGTAGGAATTATGGCTATACGCTCCCCTTGGGATTTGGCCAAGCCAAAGTCAATACCTCCATCTGGTCATGTTAGTGTTTTGTTTAGATAAGCTGAAGCCTAATTTTAAAGCATTTATTTCTTTGCTAACTCAAGAAAGCTATGATGAACACTGAGCAACCCCCAAGTTACTGCATTCACTTACAAAGTGTAGGAACAATTATATTGTTTCCCTTTGTTTTTAACAATTTTGAGTGACGATTTGTAAAATTAAAAGATGAACCAGTTAAGACAGCAAAAGTAGTGGCTAAGTGTGACCAATGGAAGATCAGAAAATGTTGTTTCAAGTTGTGCTGTGAGTCTCAAGTGTCTGACTTTGAAAGATATGCAGTATCTTCATTTAGTCATGTGTTATACTTCAATGTGTAAAGAAACTGTAGTTAGACTTAAACGTGCATCTTAGGTTGCTTTACATCTACATAGAATGATTTTTTTTCTCCTCCAAGACTCCGAGCATGTCTCTCATTCTGACCCATCAAAGGGGTGGGCTAGGGGAGGGAATCATGGTTGCACAGAGGGACACTGGTGAAGAGGAATTATTGGTGCACTGAGGGGCCTGGTGCCATAGGGAGGGAGACGGTAACTGTCATCTGGTGTGCCCAGCCAGCCAGTTTTCCTTGTCCCATCTCTCGCCTCTTGCCTCCCACAGAGGCATGCTTCCTTCCACATCTTGGGGAGTACCTGGCATGGCATGATCACAACACTACTCAAGAAGCACTTCCACCATGCAACCCCCAGGAGCCATTCTCAGAGTGGAAAGATGACACACCCTCCCTCCAAAGAGAGCATCGTTATGGTTGCTGTTTGTCCCTCCCTGCAAATCTCCAGTTCTAGCTAAGGATCAATTGATGCAGCATTTATATTCGGTGACTCTGCCACAGTGTTGCACTTTTTACCTTCAATTCAGCCCAATCAAACTTTTCGGCCACTATGAATGGAATCCTGTAAAGTGGGTGGCTCAATTTGAGCGCTTGTCAGAATACTGACTGGTGTAGAACGGCGCGTGTAATGTCAGAGATTTGGTGCAGCAAGGGCAACTTGTGCTGGGGCAATGTTTAAGATATTGTAGTGGTTGGTGCAGTCTTGGAGTTAGATAATTATAGTGTGGGGGAGAAAGCCCTCTGATGGGGGATGCAGGGGAAAAGCCCATCACTTAAAATGTATTCTAGTTGTCATGCCATTTAACGTGTCATGTCCTTTCTTGGTTTGTGTTGCTTTTGTTGGCTGGGTTGGGATCTGTGATCCTGTCATGGTGCAGTGGGTAGCGGAGATGTTAGGTAAGGAGTGTGTGCAGGTTTGTGTCATATTTTCGAGTGACTGGCATTTTGCCTCATTTTCAGAGGTCACTGTTGTGCACAGTTGGTCATTATGTTGGCACTGTTTTGTGTTCGCTGTTTTTGAGTGCACCTTTTTTGTTTCGCTGTTTTGACATGGAACCACTTTAGATCACTTCCACCTTCTGCCAAATGGTTAAAAAATTAACACTGCTCTTCCCAGGTGTCCAGGGCTAGTCCCTTAGCCACCTGTGTACCCATACAACTCACTAACCCCTCCTACCGTTTCCTTTTTTTGTTATAAAAACCAAAAAATGTTTAACTCCTGGTATTGTGCCTGGTGCTGACTGACACTTTTTTTTAAACTGACTGGAGGAACAGGAAACAGTGAAAGAGGTTGAAACTGAATCAATGAATGAAAGGAGGTGATGGGGTTTCTCTTATCCCCATTTTTAGTCTGCTAGACCCCCACACCAAGGACCATAAGTGTCTTTGACCAAAGTGTCAAAGATAAATTGAAGCTGAGGGGACCGGGTGTCTGAATCAAAGCCAAGCCGAAGTTGCTAATCTTCATATTCACTCACCATTGCTTCCAATGTCCCTGGCTTGGAACGTGAACCTGGGTTGCCAGATATAGGATGATTTTAAAGTGCCCCTTCAACACCCAAGGAAGTCTTAAGCCTAAAGGTTTAAACAAAATTGTGTTTGCCAGGAGCGTATTTTCCTGCAGTTTGTTTTTTATGGCTATTTTTGGCAATGTGTTCTTCCACCACAACACATTACACATGTGGTATATACTACACTATTTGTAATGCATTTATCAGCGTATTGGCTTAAAACTGCCTTTCTTTCCCTTGTAAACTCTCTGTCTCGTTCATGAATCTGTGTTCTGTTTCCAGATCCTAAGTGGAAAACAAATGCTCTAAAGAGAAATAATGTGTTCTAAATGGAATTTTTTTTTATTTTTTATAAAATAGCATGATTTATTTACCCAATTTATTTACCAGTTGTGCAGTATATGTAAGCAATAAGACATAATTGGGTGTGCATTACAGTGTGATAACCACACCCTGGGGGTGTAATTAGGCACGAGGCTGAGTGCCAGTTGTCCCTAGGAGTGCGGTTATCACACTGTAATGCACAACCCCCGGAGTGTCTTATTGCACTTATAAAATGGCCCTTAATGTTCAAAAGCAATTTTTTTTTCTGGAAGCACATTTCTAAATAAGTAAAACTGTAAAGGAGTATGTGATTTTAACATAAAATAGTCCTTCCGCCAACTTGGACTACATTTATTTTACTGCTTTGGTTTAGGTCTTTCGACCTAATTCAGATTCCATAGTTGTACTTTTGCAGTTTCCCTGCCCCCCTCCCCCACCTTCCAACAGAACACTTGTAAGCCCTGTGCCTCTTAAAAACTGTGATTGAGTGTCTCCTAATTTTTATAACTCAGTAGATGGCATCTGTGTAGAGGAGATGGGCAGGACCTGTTACAGGTGGCAGGAGAACTAATAGAGATCAAAAGTTTCATGGGGAAAACATACAGTACCAAGCTTAACACAGCTCTCTCCAGACATTTCTATTGATTGTCTTGTTTAGCAACCACCAACTGCTTGTTCGCTTCTCTTTCCTCGCTTTTTCAGCTGCTTGCTTGACACCCTCTCCCCACACGCTACCCCATCACTAAAGTTCTGCTGTACAGATGAGCACATTTATTTAGTTATTTCAAAGGTATCATGGGGAAAAACATACCACACTTAACACAGCTAATTTCCAGACATTTCTAACTACAATATTGTGTTGTTTAGTAGCCGCCATTGGCTAGCTTGCTTCTCCGTCCCTCGTTTTATCATCTGTTTACTTGGAACTCTCCCCACACACTTGTTCTTTCACTGATGTTAGGGGTAAGTCAGAGTACTTAGAAAAAAAATGCTTTTTTAAAAAAAAAAGAATTCATGGGCAATTTGTCAAGAGCATCACAAGAGAGAGAGAGTGAGAGATTTATAAGGGTTTAGGGTGACATCGAGCGAAGAGTGAAATCAAGAGCACCATGACAGGCTATCACTATGGTCCCATCTCCCGTTGGAAGCGCTTTTTTTTGTTTTGTTTAAGCAGTTATTCAGTTAACTCAGGGAAGATGTAGTGGGTGCTGGTGAGCAGTGATTTAGCCATGAGAGAGGGACAGACAGAGAGGGAGACAGCGCTACTGAAACAGGTTTGACATGTCCATGGAATGAGCTGAGATGACAGGACAGCAATTTGATGTTTATGTGTTCCTTTCTACTGTTGGAGCATTTCTATCAGGTTGAGTGCTATTTCTGTCTTTTTTAACTAGTTTTTTTAACTAGATTGATTATTTACATTGTTAATAGAGAATGTGTGCGTAAGTATGAACTTCACTTGGTTTTTACCGAGAGTAAAAAAATGGTGACTTCAAACCACTACTACATTCTAAATAGAATGCATAAAAAAATGAATCACTGAGCCATTGAATTCTGTGCTCTGGCTGTTTTACTGGGACTAGTTATTTATAGTGTGATATTGTCTCATATTGCACTATAACTAACCAATCAGATTTCTCCATTGTTCTGTGCCATTTTATAAATATATAATGTACGAATTATATATTTTCCCCATAGAACTGGTTAAAAGTTATTTCCTATACACCACACTCAACTGAAAGTATCTACTGTTCAGTTCTAATGTACAGTATATACCACAACACATAGTTTATAACGCCACCTCCTAAAATAATTTTAAAACATGTTTGGACACCCTAAAAACCAGTCTCAACCTATAGCACTTTCAATATCCTAAAACCAACACATTATTGAACGGTAATCCTTCAACACCTGTCATTAGTGCCAAAATGCTGCTTTTCCTACACACTGTTCCCCTCCTCTTCCTAAAACCTGTTACCATTCACTAAGGAGGCAGTATAGCACAGTGGTTTAAGGCTCTGAGCAGCAAATCTGGAGACCGAGGTTTGAATCTCACAGCCCCCACTTGCATACTGTGTGACCCTGAGCAAGTCACTTAACTTCCTTGTGCTCCCAGGTCGCACCTGTAAACAAGCTTCAGCTTAGTGTGTCTCTCCTGGTTAAAAGAAAAAATCTCACTGGTGTTATGCCCCTTGATTATCTTCCCATTTACTCTCACCAAATGTTGTTTCCTCCATGCTGCCCTCTGTGAATGCAGCCTCAAATGCTGGCCATCTGCAACTCCCTATATAATCACTCACATGCTGACTGAATGCTGCTTCCTCCATGCTACTCCTTGGAACACTGCCTCAAATGCCAACTGTCTGTGACACCACTCTCTACCTACAAACCAACTGAATGCTGCTCTCACCATGCTGTTTCCTCTTCCGTCCAAAGGGAGCCACAAAGTTGTTCCTCCTTTTACATCCAGGCAAATAAAGATGGTCTCAGTGTCCTTCACAATGGTGCCCACACATGCAACATGCCCAAGTTACTGTGCATAGGACATGACCAGACCACTTACAACACCACCTGCAAGACCCTGCATGTAAACTTGGAAAAGAATCACAACTATGATCACACTAAATAACACCATCCTTATACATGATACAAAATAAAAGATGGTTAAAGGTGCTGTAAAGTAACTAATTCCATCTTCAATCAATCATCAATCATTATTTATTTATAAAGCGCAATTACAAAAGATCAAAGAGCTGTACAAAAAAGATTTGTAAAAATATCAGAAAAGACAGTTAAAATCTTAATAATAACAGTCTAGACTTAAACAGTCCATATACTCACCATTCTAAATCTCAGAAGGGAACACCTGGGTAAAGGGAAAGGTCTTTAGTTCTGATTTAAAACTCTGAGTGGTCTGGCACTCTCTTATCTGACGAGGTAGAGAGTTCCACAGGGTCAGCACCACATAGGCAAAAGAGCAAACTCCTGATGTCTTCAAGCGGACCCTGGGAACATCTAGCAATCCCTTGTCGGCGGAGTGGAGCTGACGGAGGTGGTCTTGGTGGTCTAGTAATGTTATGATGCCACTCACCTTCCAGAATCATGGTATGATGACTTTAACAGGACCCCTTGATGGAATTATTTCCCTTATCTTTCATTTATAATATGCTCACCCCCAGAGCTGACCATCCTAAGTGATATCCACCTGAAACAAAGAAAAGTGTCCCTTGAAGATCTTCTCTTTAAAAAAACTGAAAAGAAGAAAACAGTCCCTTATTGATCTCTACTGCGCATTCCCCCACGCACCCCACCTTGACCCCCCACCCAGCACCTACACCCCTTACTCACCTAAAACACATCCAGTGCCATAGATCCACTTTGCAAAGAAAGATGTCAACCTCCCCCCCTTCAATGCTGAAATGGGAACTGAAAGAAACAATGTAAGTACGGTCAATGTTTTTTCAATGTGTTTTGAACTTTTACTCATAACTTAGTCATATTTTAGTATTTTTCACAATATTTTCAACATTGCCTTTTTTTGGGACACCACTTTAATAACAAGGTAGGTGAATTTTTTTCAAATCTGGCCCAAAAGGAGATTTTACAGTCGCTCCACAAAAATTGCATTTTGGGCAGGATTTTAAAAATTTCACGTACCAGGTTCATGAATTGGAGTGATAAAAAGACTATGTTGACAATTTGGGTCCAAGTGTTAAAAAACCAAAACAACAAAGTTATGAAGGTATGTTGATATTTTTCAGTGTTTACTCACAACTTTGCTAATGTTCAATATTTTGACCCCAGATTTTCAACATAGTCACTTTCTCATACCACCACATGAATGTGTCAGGTGTCATTTTTGAAATCCTCACCAAAAATGTTTTCACACTTGTGGTGCAAAGTGACATCCCAGTCAGTATGTTCTAAATGACACCTGTTCAGTAAGGACTATACAATGACTGACCATCCAGCAGGTACTGCGATCCTGTGCCAGTTAGCTGAGTTTGGGGGCTAGCTCAATGAGACAGCTGGATGGACTATGGCTGGGGATGCTGCCATTCAGCACCACTCCTAGCCTGAGAAAAGATGGTGCAGTGTTGGCTGCATGAGCAACAAGTCAACCATATAGTGAAGATAACGCTTCTTTGGCATAGGAGCCAGAACCCCTGCACCTCTGCATCCATAGCTGCACAGAGGGCCCTGTGCTTCCACAGCCAGATGGTCTCCTGGCCCTGCACAGCTACATCTGTAACATAGAAACATAGAATGTGACAGCAGAAGGGGACCTCATGGTCCATCTAGTCTACCCATGGTGTGCAGATATCTACCCTCATGGATATGGAAGCACAGGGCCTCTGGGCCCACACCCCATAGCCTCACAGATAGCTACATGGATTCTTTGCTTCTATAGCCACACGGAAGTGCAGGGTCTGAAGGGCCCATCACTCCTGCAGGCAGACAGATTCTTACCTTGGCACAGTGCTCAGAGGGCCTTGTGTGCCTTTTTCTGTTGGAATAAGGATACAATTCCATTATCACAAAATTAAAAGAAATCATTACAAAAAAAAACTTACATTAATGCAGACATTAAGGTTGAGGAATGATAAAGCAGACAAAGTAAGGAAATTAACAATATTAGGGTTTGGAGTCTCCATAGTCTTGGTGAATCGGTGATGTGATGTTCCTTGGGATTGTAAACCCTAATGTCCACCTCCTTCCCCCAGCCCTTAAAGAGCCACTGACAGCATTAGCGAAACTTTGAAAAAAGTAAGATTTATATTCTGCTCCATCCCATTTTCTTTAGTACTTCACATATGTTCAGTAATTAATTCCCCATTTTCTTTATTACTGAAAACAGTTGCATGAAAACAAGATCCCTGTTCCCTAGACTCTGGCTACTCTGGCTGCTTCTCTACATGGCATCACAATCTCCTGTTTATGACATCATAATTATCTCCACAGCAACATATTTTGATGTCATAAACAGAATTATGATGTCAGGTATAGGCAGGCAGCCAGAGCTCAAAGAGTGAGATACTGTATTAATGCAAATACCCCTAGAATAGGAAATAAGGGTGATAATTACAGAATAAAATACAAAATATACAGTTATGTCTGAATATTGCATTTTTCAAAGTTGTCCCAACTCTGTCAGGAGCTCTTTAACATCCTGTGCGATGCACAGGAACAGCTCCAAGCCAGTGCTTTATAGACTTATACCCTTTGGAGGTAGATAAATATGTTCTCACCAAATGTGGCCAACAGAATCATTGGTATCTTGCAGGCCTTGTGTGAAGAAAGCTATGGCTGATTCTGTTGACCACATGTGGTGAGACATACTTCTACCTCCAAAGAGTATATGCTTATGAGGTGCTGGCTTGGAGCTGTACCTTGTGGTTCAGACAGGAGGCTTATGGGTTAGGGAGGGTGGTCACTAAGGTTGAAAACCCCAAGGAACACCATACCACCAATTTGTAAAGGCTCCAAAACTCCAAACTCAATGCTTTTTCTTTCTTACATCATTTGCTTTGCCTTCTTTAACCTTAATGCCTGCATTAACATAGTTTTTTGCAATGTAGATATATAATATATATTCTTTACAAAAACTATAATAATGTGTCAGTTGGGTTGATATCAAACTGTAAAGGAGGAAATACAACGTTAGGGTTTCCAACCCTAAAACCCTACCCACACACTGCACACACCAACAGGCATCGGGGGTGTGCCTTGGGGTTGTCAGCCATAACACCCACCCCATTCCATAAGTAAATATGCTGAGATGGGTACAGTATATGAGAATGGGGTGAGCATTTGGCTGATCATCCCAAGGCACCCCCTGACTCCAGTTGGTTGTGCAAGGTGGAGGTGGGGTGTTAGGGTTTGAAACCCTAATGTCATATTTCCCTCCTTTTTATGGTTTTATATCAACCCCAACTGGTTCATTAACATAGTTTTTTTGCAAAGAATTTCTTTACTTTTTGAAATAGTGTAATCATAGTCCTAGTTGCTCAGGGGAGTGCAGGGCCCTGGGCCCTGCACACTGCCCATTTATAGTTTTTGAGATAGAGTAATCATATCCTTATTTACCTGTGGGAGTGCAAAGCCCTTTGGGCTCTGTGCTCCCATCCCTTCATAGATGCATATATGTACAGTATGTCACTGTGGAAGGGCCCTGTGCTTCCATTTATACGACAACAGCAAATTGTCAGCATATCCATTTTATTACCCCACCTCATGTACCCAGTGTAGAAAGTTTTCAAATTCCCACCAAAACCATAATTCCACACAAGTGGAATGCCATTCTGTGCCACAGGTGTAAAAACACATTTTGATTGGGATTTGAAATATGACAGCTGTGGCATACATGAGGTGGGGTAATAATCAGTCTCTGTTGAAAATTTGGTGCCAAACTTTTAGAATTTCCAAAGTTACAGTGTGCATAGAGAAATTGCAATGAATGGTCATAACTTTGCCTTTTTACATATTTGACCTCAAATTTTCAACATAGCCTTCTTATTACCCCATGTAATGAACAATATGACTGTCATTACACAAATCCCACATGAAGTGTGAGCTCACCAAGTGACTGAAAAATCACCTTTTGGCCAGGAGTTGCATAATGACAATCATATTGTTCATGAGGTGGGGTCCCCAAAAGGCCATGTTGAAAATTTGGAGTCAAAATGTCAAAAAATGACTAAGTTACGCATGAAAGTTAAAACCCCAAATGAAATACATTGAACCTCATTTACCTTAGTTTCTCATATTGTAGTCACCAGTTCCAGCAGCAAGACTTGTCTTTGATTGAAGAGTGGATCTCGAACCTGGGACCTGTTCAAGTGAGTGAGGGTATGTGGGGGTGTACTGGAAGGTGTGGGGTGGTGGGTGCTGAGTTGGAGGTAGGGTTGCTGATCAGCGAGGGACCATTTCATGTTTATTTATTTATTATTTTATTTTATTTATTGAATTCTCGGATTACAACCGTTGAGCTAAAAGCTCATTTACAGAGGTTCCACGTCATTAACAGAATAATCTGAAAACAATAACAGGTGATAATCATGGGATATCCCCAGGCAAAAACATTATTGTAAATACAGCATAGAAGTTTGGTACAGATAGTAACACATAAATGAATATACTAATATGGATAGTAAAAGCAAGCACTTTCTAGTGGACTGACTAAACTCAGAGAAAGGAGGATTAGGCTATTCAAAGCAGGAAACTGGCTGGGCCAGTTTACTTTGTCAAGGGGAGGTGGAAGGAGAAAGGAAGGAAGTGGTTAGTAGGAAAGTGTAGATTAGTGTCTGGAGGTGGCATGGAGGGAGAGCGGATGGGAATATTACAAAAAGTGGGATGGGTAGAGGGAAAATCAGTAAGTAGCTATTCTGGGGTGTCAAAGTGCTATAACTGTAGGTTCAATCAGGAGGCAGGATCTATTCAGGGGAAACATATGCAATCCATATGGGCTGAGAGTTAAGTATGGAGTTTTGTTTTAAAAGGATCAATTTTGGGTTCAGCAATTTGGTCAGCAGGTAGAGAGTTTAGCCAGAGAGGGGCCTGGTAAGTGAAGGATCTCTGGCCTTGTGAGGTATGGTGGTATGGGACTTTATAAGGATTGGAACTGGTTGTCCTGGTTAGTCTAACTGTAGCTGCTGGTCAGATCATTGCCTGAACACCATTGGGTACCAGACCAAGGGTGGCCTTTTTGGCAATGAGACATCTGGTAGTGAATTCTGTCTTTAAGGTCAAGCCAGCCCAAATGCACATATAGGTTGCAGGTATGAGTTAGGGGTGGGGTCCCAAGAAGTAATCTACAGGCTTTGTTCATCGTGATGGCTATCCTATTGAGTGTGGTGTCTGAGGTTGTGCTGTAAGTGACAAGGACGTAGTCTTTGATGGAGAGTCTGAACTAGTTATGGCTAGCTTGAGTGTAGTTTCATTAAGGCAGTGCCTGTGTCTGTAGAGCTGGCCTAGGTGTCTGTTAGTAGTTTCGTAATCTGGTCAACATGCTGCGAGTATGTGAGGAAACTATCCAGGGTGACACCAAGATATTTAAATTGTTGGACCATCTCAAGGGGCTCATTTTGCTTGTCTCTTATTGTGAGAGTGGATGATTTGTGTTTACTGTGTGCTGATGCAAATATCAGTTTTTTTTTTGTAGCTTAGCAGTAACTTTGAATTTATGAACCAGTATTCAACACTGTTGAAGTTAGTCTGCAAGTGTTGTTCCAGGGTTAAGGTGTCAGGTTTGCTTGTGAACAACACTGCGTCATCTGCATAAAGTAGGATTTTGCCACTGCATGCAAGGAGAAGTCAATTTAGAAAAAGACTAAACAGCAAGGGGCCTAGGACTGATCCCTGGGGGACTCCAGTGCTCATTCACTGGCTATCAGAGGCCTTGGTGAGATCAATAAAGGTAGCTCTCACCAAGTGCTCTTGATCAAAGGCATCAAGAATATAATCTGTGAACTCGAGCAGAGTGGATATAGTGCTATGCCTAGTTCTAAATCCATGTTGCTGTGGACACAACAATTGCTACTTGTCAAGATAGTCTATGAGTTGATCATAGGCTATTCTCTCCAAAGCTTTGGAGAATGGGGAAGAATAGAGATTGGTCTGTAATTTGATTGGAGTGACCTTTTTCCACTTTTAAAGACCAGGGTTACAACCACTTCTTTCCATAGTTTGGGGAATTTACTGGATATGAGGTAGAGGTTGAGAATTTATGTCAGCTGTGCTAAGACTTCATCGAGGGTTAGGGAGACTAGCTTCAAGTCAAGACCATCTCCACTGTGCCTTGATTTTCCAAGTACACTTGAAGGTACCTTTTAGCTTCTGTTTTAGAAATTACCCTAAGGTAAAAAGGTGGAGTTTGATTAAAGGGCTGGGTGAAAGGAGTATCAGGTGAGTCAGTTACAGGGCATAGGTATTCAGGGGCAGCACATAGCTTAGATCCGTGAAAGTTTATTGAAAACATTTGCAATGGTCGCATTGTCTTGAGTGATGGTCCCATTCAGGTTAAGCAAGGATGGTACCGTTTTATCTGGTTCAACAGTGAGTGCTCTGATATTTGGCCAACATTTACAGCTGTCACCCCAAGAATTCTCCAATTTAGTCCAAAATGAGAGGCTTTTGCCTGGTGGATGACCAGGGTACATTTATTCCTGGCTGCCTTGTAGTTTTAGATGTTGATTTGTGCATCCGTACTCTTAGCCCTGTGCTGTAGGTTATCCCTGGCCTGGAGTTGCTATAAGAGCTGTGGGGTGATCCAAGACTCATGAGTACTGTTGACCTTCCTCTTAGTTTTGGGAGCATAAATATCACAGGCATCATTCAAGGTCTTAATGAAATATTCCTGCGCATCATCAACATCAGCAGCTGCAAAGAGATAAGCCCAATTCTGCTGCTTAAGATGTTGTTTTAATTGACTCAGCTGTCCCTTTCTTAAAGTCCGATACATAGACACATTTGCAGGGAGTTTGTGTGACCTATTAGACCACTTGCAGAGGACTGGAGAGTGGTCACTTAAAGAATCTGAGAACACAACTGTGCGAGTGATCCTGTCAGGGTGGTTAGTTAGTAACCAATCAATTATGGTACTGGTCCCTGTGCGGTAATTAGAGCGGGTAGGTGAGTTGACTAATTGTTCTAGGTTAAGTGCAGAGATGGCATCTCTGTAGGGGGCAACATCCGAGACAGCCAATTAATGTTAAAGTGCTCTAGCATTAGTACTTCAGAGTTGGGAGTCTGTTTGGAAAGGTATTCATGCTACATCTTGAAACCTTCCACTTGCTCCTTGGGAGGAAGGTAAACTGAGACCAGGGTTAAACCTTTACCATGCACACCGAGAATTAGTTTTAATGATAATATTTGCACGTTTTTACCAGTTTTAGCATGCTGCAGTACACTACCCTGAAGGTGGTTCTTAATGTAAATGATGCACCCACCTTTTCTTTTCCCCTTTCTATCAAGCCAGAAAGAGTTATAGCCCGAGAGCTGTGTTTCATTATCAGAGGTTTGGGGGGGGTGAGCCAGGTCTCAACCAATGAGAGTACGTTGAGGTTATGTTGTACTACCCATGCTTGTAAGGAGTTAAATTTTGATTGAAGGCTGTATATATTCATGGAGGCGCTTGAGATTTTGCCTGGTTTTGTGATAGTATTAGCTTCCATTAATCTAGAACCTGGGTTGGTGTGGATGTTGCCTGAAAGTAGTAGCAGCAACCAAATCAGTTGAAATGCCTGCAACTTGAGTTGTTTAAGGGCATGGGAGTGGTGGCTACGAGGGGTTGTCCATTTTAATTTTTTGCCAGATAATGGGAGTGTTAAGGTGAGTGGGGGGAGGATGGGGCTGCTGGTGCTTGGGTGAGATGCTAACACTACACATTTGCTCCTGCTAAAGATAAGCCTTGAGACAGAAAAGGCAGAAGTCTAGTTAGGGTAACTATCTCTATAGATCGGAGTTATGTTGTTTTTGTTTTTGATAGGGGTAAGGAAAGGGTGGAATGGAGCAATAGCATAGAAAATGCTGCAACAAAAGCCTGGGGCTCCATTATTTAAACTTCCTTTAAATGAAAGAACAAGATCTCTTTAATGTTTAAAAACCCCACAGAGGATGGTTTTCTTTATTTCAGGTGACTTTTGCAGCATCTGCAGGTAGGGGGTATCACTAGACACCAGGACAATATATTTTCTTCAACGTGGACCATGATCAGCAGGTGGGGGTGCCACTAGACACCAGGAAACATACAAATATGAGAATACAGATCAGAGGGTAGGGTACCACTAGATACCAGGAAATGAATGAGTACAGGGATCGGAGGGTGGGGTGCCACAGACACAAGGAAAAACATTACAGTACCAGGGACAGCAATCAACAAGACAGGCAAGAATTCCTGAGTCACAAAAGGGTCCTTTTGTGACTCGTGATACAAAAAGGATTATTTTTATATTACACGGTCACAAAAGGATTCATAATAGTAAAAAAAACATTTCTAGGGCATGACTGCAACTATGAAATGCAGATTACACCTAAGGGGTCCTGATCACCCAGATAGATGTGTTGTAGTCTCTAAATGATGCCAGTTTAGTAGCTTTTGAATTTTTCTTTGACAAAATGGACACAAGATGGTGGCAAACAAAAATGAATATTCCAGTATGAAACAGGATTCCTTTTTGTTTCATACAGCTATCTTTAATAGCTTACTGAGTGTACCCAGGAACATTTTTTTCAAATTTTAAAATGCAATTACTTACAAATGGCTTATTTTTTTCACCAGACTAGCAACAGACGACCTGCATAGTCCCTTTCTGCCCTGAAAATTTCAGACCAAGATTCCAAACTGTCTAGGCTGTAGAAGAGTTCAAAGAAAATCCCAGCAAAGTCAATGAGTGAAAAAATGCCTTTTTCATCTCCAGAACTCAGAAACTGCACATCTGACTGGAATGTAACTTGCCACATCCAGAGATCTACGCTGGGCAACAGAGCATGCAAATTTTCATGCAAATCCATTGAAGAGTTGCAAAGTTATTAAAGTGCAAATTTTAAAATTTAACATTGAAGGGCCCACTCAACCCTAACTAAAGAAGCTTGACTGCACCCCTATACAGAGGATAATGGATGGGCTCCAGTTAATTACAATGCTGTGCTCCCATTGAGAGGTTGTCATGACAACCTAGTAAACCTTGAGAGCAAAGCTCGAGAGGTTTGCGAGTTGGCATGATGACCTCAAGATATCAGCTCTGCATTGTTGCTAACTGATGCCCATTCATTGTCTTTTTATAGTGTATGGGTACCAATTAAATGAAATGTGTCCTTACTTCATGTTTTTTGCTTAGCACTGCTCTCCTTCAAGGCCAGCTCTCACTGCAGTGGCCGTCATTGTAAGTCGGTAGTTCCAGAGACGGCATGTGCAAAGCCATTCACATTGTTATGTCTATCGCTAGGACGCACTCAAGAGGGTATAACAACCTCTTGATGTCACAACAATAGCATTAAAAGGATAGAAATTAATTTCATTCCATCCTCAACAATCCTCTCCCATTCATTATAATTATACAGGTGCAGTTGCACCTATATATTAGGCTGGAGGCACTTCTATGTTCAACCCAAATGTGTGCAACTTAATAACTTTTCCCCTGTTCATCTGATTCACATGAAATTTGAAAAGTACAGCCTTTGTGTCAGTATCTCTTGATCTTGCAAATGTTATCTAGATGGGTTCAGTGGGGGAAAAGTTACAGAGGTGCAACTAAACCCAAAAGTCTCCATTTTTGAACATTTTAAGACATTGTTTGCCATCGGATGACTAAAAAAATAGGAGGCTTTGAAACCTGAAACTTTCAGGTTTGATAAAGTTTGGTCCAATATACAGTATGTACTTTTGTGTTTTTTAGGTTCAACTCTTAAGTAGATTTTAAATTATTTAGTAAAAATGTTCAGTTTCTGAGTATGCATAGTTCAAAACATTTACGTTCTATTTCATAACTGAATTTTTGTGACAACAGCTAGTAGCATTATACGGCACAGCTGTCATTTAAATGATAACATTCAGTGAGCTGGGGTATACGAGCAGTAACCGGCTACTGCAGTTGATTAAATACCAAGGTGAAGCCGAGGCAATTAATTCCCACAGAAGTCAATTATTGCAGTATTCGCTCAACTCACTGAATGTTATTACTATTACACAAGTTGGAGTGAGTGAGCAGCAGTCTGTTCCATTCAGTTCCCTTGAGACCAAATGGAATCCCCCACCTCACTAACCATCCCTTACCACACTATCTGCACCTCCCCACACACAAATACTAGGAGGCAGAAAAACTCTGTACCACAGGTTCTGCCCTTCCTCTTCATCCTCGTCTGAATTCTTGTTCTTATCGCCAGCTCTGCTGCTGCTGCTGGAGGGTCTGGCAGGGCTGCATGTTGGGGATGAGGCTTTCCAGTGACCAGTCCTGATGAACACTCCCATCTTCTTGTACAGAGTGTGGCAGGCATGGAAACAATGAGGTCAGGTCAGGCTGCGGTAATCGATGAAGGTTTTCTATCATAGTAGAAGTGATTTCCCTTTAAAAAAACATTTTTTATGCTAGATTTAGTCACCAAACTAAAACTGTGACTCCGGGCATGCCCATATGTATGTTTTAAACTTAATTCACATGCCCGGAGTCACACCTTTCTATTTCGGTGACTAAATTTGGCATAAAAGTTGATGTTTTTTAAAAGGGGAGTCACTTTTGCAATCTTAAAAAACTATCCATGATGATAATATTCATTTGTTAAATATGGGTGGAAAAAAATGTCATTCAGCTAGGAGCATGCAGGCGCTTGGGAGGATGGTATGTGAGCAGTGCAGTCTCGAATGTGGTGTATGATTAATCAACTGTGGGTGTGGTTATAGGGCCATTAACTGACTCTGGGCATAGTTAGAAGGCCATTAATGACTGCGGAGGAGTTTGCTTGAATAACAGACTCTGGGTGTCCCTATGTGAAGTTTGTGAGAGAATAATTGATGGCAGTTCTGAATCCTGACTGGCTGAGAGGAGATGCCTCTCATATAATTACTAATAAATGACAGCTGTGTCATATAGTGCAATCAGCTGTTGTCATGACTCATAGGTCAGGGACATGGCAACTGTCATTTTAACCCCACCATCCTGACTATGCTGTGCTTGCATAAAATTATCTGCACTCTGGGAGGCCCCAGTCCTTGGTGGCAGTGTATTTATTTATTTATTTATCATTGTAGTATAATCTGACACCAGGATGCTCCACTCCCAGGTGTCGGGTGCCCCTCCAGCCTGCCCTTCTATTAACAGTGCCGACATCAGGGGGCCCAATTACAGTGTCAGCATTTCCAACCCCCTGCACTGTGGACACTGGAGAGCCCACCCCCAGTGTCCCGAAATAGTTTATCCAACTCTGAAAATGAAACATCTGGCAATGTCTTTGTTTTTTTAACCTGAAAAGAAAACCATCCCTCATCATCCCACCATCCCCTTCCCCATTCCAACCTTCCCACTGAGCACCCACCATCCTAACCCCACCTTACCCTATACATACCTGCAGGGCCCTATGCTGTCATCTTCTGTGGACTAAGACACATCTGCACTCTTCAAAGCTGAACCATGAACAGAGGAATAAAGCTTAATGTCATGTAAAGTATTTTATGATAACAGTTGTTCTATACGCATACAGCTGTCCTTAACAAATGACAGCTGTGTCGTATAGTACAACCCCTGCTGTATCATGACTGGTTTGTCAGTGATGGGGCTACTGTCATTATACAGTTACAGCTAAAGACATGGTCAGATATTTCCTGAAATTTCTGTAATATTTCTAGAGAAATTGCCTGCTTACTGCATTTCCACAGTAGGGGTAGCAGAGAGAAACTCTTTAGAAATTTTGTAAAATATCTGGAAATAGCTGACCATGTCTGTGGCTACTATTGTAGCCCCATCATCCAGACTGCTGTGCCTTAAACTGTTATTTGCACACCAGGGGCCCCAATCCCCAGTGACAGTGTATGTATTTTTTTTAATTGTTTATTTGTTATTATAATCTGACACAGGATGCCTCCCTGGTGTCAATGCCCCCCTTGCAACCCCTTATTTTATTAACAGTGTCAACATTGGGAGGCCCAATCCCTGTGTCAGCATTTACAACCCTCCCAGCAGTGTGGGACACTGGGGAAGCCCACCCCCCAGTGTCCCAAAATAGTTTAATTATTAATTTTTGTATGTTCGACACTGGGATGCCCATCCCTGGTGTCGGATGTCTCCCCTCCCCCAAAGCCCATCATTTTAATAATAGGTGCCGACATCGGGGGCCCAAACCCCATGTCAGCATTCACAGGTCCCACCCCAGTAGGGGACACTGGGAAGCCCACTCCCAGTGTCATAAAATTGTTTTAATAAAGTTCCTGCAAAAACCAAAAGGCCCTTGATTTCTGTTTTTTTAAACTTGAAAAAAAGAAAACAGTCCCTCATCATTGTCTCCATCCCCCTCCACCTATGCTGACCCTCCCACTGAGCACCCACCACCCCACTCCCCTTTACCCTATACTTACCACCGGAGGTCATATGACGTCATCTTCTGAGGACCGAGACAGGTCTGCACTCTTCAAAGCCGAACCGTAAATATAAATAAGTGCATAAAATGCATTTCAATGACATTTTGAACTTATATTCATAACTTTACCATTTTTTGGAATTGTTCACCAAATTCTGAACATTGCCTTTTTGGGACCCCACCTCATGAACACTGGCACTGTCATTTTGTTAATTGGATTAGAAGGTGATTTTGCGGTCGTCAACAAAATCACCTTTAGGGACTGAATAATGAAATTTCACCACTAGTGTTCATGATATGGGGTCCCAAAAGGCCATATTGAAAATCTATGAAAAACCTTAAAATGGTGGCATTACATGCATTTGTTGAAAATTTTATATGCATGCATATAACTTTGGTAATTTTCAATATTTTGACTCAAAATTTTCAACATAGCCATTTTTTTACACCAGCTCATGAACAGTACAGCTGTCATTTTCTACATCCTGTCTGTAACATGTTTTCACATCTCTGGCAGGGAATTGAGTTTTGGCATGGGTCTGACCATTTTCAAGTACAGGGTTTATGAGGTGGGGTCATAAGAAGACTATGTTAAATTTGGGGTCAAAATATGAAAAAATACTAACGTCATGACCATTTGTTGCAATTTCAGTATGCCTGCTTGCAACTTGGGAAATTTGAATATTTTGACACCAGATTTTCAACATAGCCTTCTTATTACCTGACCTCACGTATGTCACAGCTGTCATTTTTTAAATCCTACCCAAAATGTGTTTCGCACCTGTGGTGTGGAATGGTGTTGCAGCAGAGCAGAATTATGTTTTAGTGTGGAGTCAGAAACATTCTGTACTGGGGTACATGAGGTGGAGTAATAAGATGGCTATGATGACAATTTGGTCACTGTTGTCCCATAAATGGAAGCACCGGCCCACAGCTACATAAATATACAGATCTATGGAGACATGGGAGTGCAGAGCCGGAGGGACCTGCTCTCCCACAGACAAATAAGGACATGATTATACTACTGTATCTGAAAACAGTAAGGAAATTCATTGCAAAAAGTTTGTTAATGTATCAGTTAGGATTCTTACTAAGCGACAAAAGCAGGGAAATGTGGTGTTAGGTTTCCAAGCCAAACACCACATTCCCAACCCTGCAGACACTGACAGGCATCAGGGTGTGCCTTGGGGTTGTTGGCCTTAATGCTCGCCCCAGTCTCATATGCTGTGGACATCTAAGCTTATTTACTTATGGAATGGGGTGAGCATTAGGGCCGATGACCCCAAGGCACACTCCAGATGTCTGTCAGTTTCTGCAGGGTGGAGGTTGGGCAACACCACATTTCACTGCTTTTATTGCTTTAGTAAGAACCCCTAACTGATGCATTAACAACATTTTTGCAATAATGAATATATATATATATATATATATATATATATATGTGTGTGTATATATATATATATATATATATATATATACACACAGTATATATATAGGCATTCATGCCCCTATAGTTAGGTTGAGTAGCCTGTTCAATGTTAAACCACAAATTTTGCACTTTAATAACTTTGTAACTGATCAATGGATTTGCACCAAATTTGGTATGTGCTGTCCTGTGTCTCTTGATGTGACAGGTTTCTTTCTGGTCGAATGTACAGATTCTGAGATCTGAACAGAGATAAAACCTCAGAAGTCACTTTTTGTTTTGCAGTTTTTCCTCATCACCTTGCATCCACATGGTGTGGAATTTTGGTGTGATTTTATATGGTACAACCAGCTTGAGTAACAGAACTGCCATGCTTAGTTTGGTGAAAAATATTAATCTGCTGCAAAGTTATTAATTTTTAAGTTTCCCATTGTTTACAAAGGAAATCGCCATCAATTTTCTAGGAATAAAGTTCGACCAAGGATTGATCTTGAGAAAAGGAATTGTTCTTGCAAGATCAGTTCCATTTTGTAGAATAAGATCTTTGTCGTGAAGAGAAAATCCTTTTTCGTGAGCCATCTTGTTTTTTTCCCACAAACTAAAAACGTGGAGAATACATAAAACTTATTTTTAAAAATCAAACACCAGCTAGATCTCGATGTTTGTTTTTCAAAATTAGGCCAGAAAACTTTTCGGGCACCCAAAAATCCCAGGTCAAAATTGCTGTCCTGGTATAAAACAATTATATTCCTCAGTAGTCCACTGGTCCCTCCCTCCCCTGATTGCTGTCCCCATCCATTTACTGGTGAAATCAATAAATTCAGATATATATGGACCAACTGTTTGAGATGAGGATGAGGTGCGGCTACTGGAGGATTCTTCATGGGCTGTTAGCTTTGGTATCACACTGAAACAGCTGGGGATTGCTGTGAGGCAACCATCATGCTCTTAACCTGCCGCTCAGACAGAACTTTTTTGGATTTGTGGGATTTGGGATTCTTCAGAGCTAAGTCAATAAAAAAAGGGCAGCAGCAGAGAAAGGAATGGTATTGACTGTTCTGGAATGAGATGTCAAGGAGCTAAAATGCTGGAATGAGTGGGTTTAGCAGGGGCAGCAGCTGCAGCACACTATATCTTAGGCTACTGCCCTCTTTCGGGGAGGAAGGGAAATTCCAAGTTTGGAGACTGTGGATGGTGAGGTAACTCCCTTAGCAGGAACCACCCTCAAAAGTCTCCATAGCTGGAAAGGAATGCCTGGCACTGGTGAGCTGTTAATGCAGTGCCAGTGGTGGGAACAGCAGCGTGTGGAGATGGTACAGCAGCAGTGGCAGCACAAAGAGATGGTACATCAGCAGGAGATGGTACAGCAGCATGGAGAGATGGTACATCAGCAGTGGCACACAAAGGTAGAAGGGCACAACAGCGGTGGTTGTGGCAATGTGAGCCCCTTGTGCACTGCTCCATGCTCACCCCATTCTAATAAAGTCTTCAGATCTGGCCTTATTTACAGATGGAATAGGGTGAACATCAGGCTTGAGAAGCCCAAGGCACACCCCACACCTGCTCTACTGCCTGATTTGAGAGGGTGAGGTGTTAGGGAAACCCTAATGACTCATTTCCTAACTTTTGTTGCTTTGACCCTAACTGCAGCATTAACAAAGTTTTTGCAACATATATATATATATATATATATATATATATATATATATACATATATATATATATATATATATATAATGAAACAAAAACTCCATTTAATGCATTAGTTAGGTTGTTCTAACGATAAAAGTGAGAATTTGGTTAGAGTTGAAAGCCCTTGACCCCCTCAGCCCACCCCAACCGTCATCGGGGTGCACTGGTAGGGTCATTGGCCCTAACTCTTACCCCATCACATGTGTGAAGAAGCAGAGGTATAGGAGAATGGGGTGAGAGTTAGGACTGACTGACCCCAACGACACCCCGATGCCTGTTGGGGTGTGCTGGGGACCAAAGGGGCTTTCAACCCCAACACCTGAATCTCCTCACTTTGTCACTGTGGAACAACCCTAACTAATGCATTAAATAGAGTTTTTTGCCTCTAATGTCCCTTCTTTTTGAGAATGATGACGAGAAATAGTGAATGTAATGCGGCAGCGGGCCCCACGCTCCTGCCATGTGATGTCTTGTGACATAGGAACAGGAACAGCAACGCAAACAGAATCACGAACAGTGGCACACATGGTAAAGCAAACGTAAATGGTAAAGGAAATGTTAATAGAAACGCAAGCGCAAAGTGATGCTGAAGCGAATAGTGATGCAAACAGACATTGAAGCACATACGAAAACACAACTAGTGACGCGAACAGTGATGGCAGCGGTATTTTAAATGGAAATGTTAAGTGTCACAGCAAAAAGAATGTGAAAGGGAACAGAAACGAAATGTGAACGTAAGCGCACGTAAACGCGAACCGTAACACGCGACAGGCACGGTACTGCAATTGTAAATGCAAATGGTAAAGTTAACATGAAGAATAATGCCAAGGAAAGAGAAATGGGAAACAGGAACAGAAGCGCCGTATGGAAACGCGAACCAAACACGACGGCACAGGCACCGCAATTGTAAACACAAATGGTAACAGTAACAGCAACAATAACAGCAAAGGAAACAGAAGCACAAAAGGAAATGCAAGCGCATATGGAAATGCAAACCGTAATGTGCACGGGCACAGTAACGTGATTGCAAATGCAAATGGTTACAGTAACAGGAAGGAAGACGCAAAATGAAAGAGAAACAGAAACGCAAACGAAAGTGCTGCCATAAACACAAATGGCAATGCGCACGGTGATGCAAACAAAAGCGCAAACAGAAACAGTAGTGGAAATGCAAATGGTAACAGTAACGAAAATGCAAGCGCGAATGACAACATGAATGACATGGTGTCGTACATGGGAACGATAATGCAAACTGGGACATACACGCAAGTGGAAACAGTAACTGTAACATTAATGGAAGTACATCACCTGTTTTTGCCAAACAGTAACTGTAACATTAACAGAAGTACATCACCTGTTTTTGCCAAACAGGTGCATACAGAAACACAGTGTGTACAAAGAATGTATGCATTGTAATGGGGACCGAAGCTTAAAAAGAGCACTGGAAGTACCTAATTGCTAATATCTCAGCAACCTCACGACGTAGAAGAAAAATTTTAATTTCACAAAAATCTTGATTTTCCTGGCTAGATTTTTGCTATTACATAGCCCATAGCAACTTGCAACAAAAATTCCGTATCTGGCACCATTTTCAAGCTAAGCGCCCCAAAAGGCGCAGTGGACGCCACCATGTTAGTCTATGGGAAAAAAAATGTCAAATTCGGAGTACTGTAACTTGGCAGTCATGCAATATCTTTTCACCAAACCACCACAAGGCACATCTGTGAGATGTAGGCTGCCTTCCTTCCAAATTTCAGCTCAAAAGACCAAACCGTTCTTTTGCAGCAGGGTGGCAAAGAATACCTGTCATTTTGGCCAAGTCTAAAAAAGTAGTGTTGCAATTTGTGGCAATTTTCGCAAGATTTTGCGAAAGTGTCATGCCTGTGACACTACATTGCGACACTACTGGTTCCAGAAATTTTGAAAACATATTTCTGGTGTGTTTTACCCCAAAATAAAGATATGGCTAGCACCCTCAGGGTCTGACTAGGTGAACACAAAAAGAACTGTGTCCCTAGAGGATCCCAAATTTAAATGCCAAGCATTTTCTGATCACCAACTGAAAACAAAATGGCAGATTTGCGACACTTCTAGGGCTATTTGCAACATATTAAGTGCATTTGTGATAGTGTTGAATATTTTGTTAACTTTTCCCACTGACTTATAATGGGAACTTGTTTTTTGAATAACTTTTGAACCGTTCAATATTTTTCCACAAAATCTTCAAAAGGCACATTGGGGACCCCAGTCGCATGTTCCCTGAAGTTTTTGGACCAGTCATGCAAACTGTGTGACCTGTAGACGAGAACAAAGAAATCTGGAAATTTGGTGTTAGGGTTATCAACTCTACCACCCCACCCAAATCCTCCACACACCAACAGGCGTCATGGTGTGCCTTGGGGTCATCAGCCCTAAAACTCACCCCATTCCATGTGTAAACAAGTTGAGATGGTACAGTGTAGGAGAATGGGGTGATAGTTAGGCTCGATGACCCCAAGGCACACCCCAATGCCTGTTAATGTGTGGAGAGTTGGGAGGTGGGGTGGGGTGGTAGGTTGGTAACACTAACACCGAATTTCCAGATTTTTTTTTTATTAAAATATTAACCCTAACTGATGCATTAACAGAGTTTTGCAAAGAATTTCCCTTCATTTTGAGATAGTGTAATAGTATCTTTATATTACTGTGGGAGGCGCAGGGTCCTTGAGACCCTGCACTCCAGTCCTCTCTAGATGCACATATGTGTGGGGTGTGAAGTGCAGGGCCCTCTGGGTCCTGCGCCTATATTGAACAACAGTGATCAAATTGTCAGCATAGCCATCTCATTACCCCACCTCATGTATCCCGATACGGAGAAATTGTTAAATGCAAGGCAAAATGTAATTATGTGCAACTGCAATGCCATTCTTTGCCACAGGAGCTAAAACAAATTTTGAGCAGGATATGGAAATGCCAGCTGTACTGTTCAAGAAGTGGTGTGAAAAATGGCTATGTTGCGAATTTAACAGCAAAATATTAAAAAGTACCAAAGTTATGCACGTGCGTAGAATAAATTCAATGGACATATGTAACTTGGGCATTTTTAGGAATGTTTTTACCAGATTTTTGACATGGCCTTTTAGGAACCCCACATCATGAATAATGGCATTGTAATTTCATTCATCAGTCCCAAAAGGTGATTTCACACAATGACCATGTCACTCTGTGCCACAGGAGCGAAAACACATTTCAGACCAGATGTGAAATATGACAGCTGTACTGTTCATGAGGTGGTGTGAAAAAATGGCAATGTTGAAAATCTGGAGTGAAAATATTAAAAATTAATGAAGTTACGAGCGTGCATAGAAGAATTTCAACAACAGTGGGTAATTTGGGCGTTTTTTGGAATTTTTACACCAAATTTTCAACATGGACCTTTTGGGACCCACCTCATGAACCCTAGCACTGTCATTTCATTACTCAGCCCCAAAGGTGATTTTGCTGGCGACTGCAAAATCACCTTACATCCGATTAACGAGGTGACAGTGTTCATGAGGTGGGGTCCCAAAAAGCCCATGTTGAATATTTGTTGTTAACATTCCACAGAAATGGCTGTGATACCATCATAAGTTCAGAACACCATAGACAGCTATTATACGGCACTTACCTTGATTCTTCAGTTCGCAGTTTGGCTTTAAAGAGTGCAGACCTGTTCCGGTCTACAGAAGATTCATGCAGACAGTCTCCGGTGGTAAGTATAGGGCAAGAGTGGGGTGTAGGGTGGTGGGTTGCTCACTGGGAGGGTTGGGATGGTGGAGGAGGATGGGGGATACGATGAGGGACCATTTTCTTTTTAACAGATTTAAAAAAAAAACATTGGGGGACAGTTCTTTTTTAACAGGTTTTAAAGTAAACATCATTTCAGGACACTGGGAGTGTGTTCCCCAGTATCCCTGAGTACTGGAGGGGTTAGTTAATAATGCCGACACAGGATTGGGCACCCTGATGCTGGTAAAGTAAATATTTATTAATTATAATAACGGGCTTGGGGAGGCATCCAACAATGGGGTGGGCATCCCAGTGTCAGAATACACAATTAAGAACATGGGGTACAGACTGATGACACAGGAATTGGGCTACCAATGTCAGCAGCAAATGTAAAACAAAGGTCTTTTTCTTTAGGAGGGCATCTGCCACTGGGGTGGGTATCCTGTGTCAGAATTAACAAATAAATATTTGGGGACACTGCGGTGGGCTCCCAGTGTCCCACACTACTGGGGTGGCTACATGCCAACACGGGATTGGGCACCCTGTCGGCAAAACATTTTATTAAATAAAACATGCCTCGGCCCCCTTAGAGGCAGTAAAAAGGAGAAAACTCCTTTTGTTAGGTAAACACCAACAGGTGTTTACCTAAACAGGGGCTGAGGAACACGATTCTGACATTATTGGGCCCAAAAAGTGGCCAGAAAAGGTTTTGGGCTGTTGTACTGGGGGCAATGTTTTTTTCCCATCGAAGTAGTGCCACAAATTGTGGCAATTTTGGGGAACAGTTCTGCAATTTGTGGCAGTTTTCACACTACTGTGCCATTAGTTGTGCAAAAATTGCCGCAATTTGTGGCATTTTCACCAAAGAAGTGCTGTAAATTGCGACACTACCAATGGCCGAAACTCAGAAAACCTATTTCCAGATACTATTTTTAAAAAGTAATGTCAGAATTGAGTTCCTCAGGCCCAATTAGGTACACACTGTTGGTGTTTACCAAGGGGCAGTATTCTTTGAATTACACCATTTTTTAGCCATCGCTAACTGAAAACAAGACAGCAGCACAAAAGTGTAGAACCCATTTGTGGCAGTCAAAAATGCTTTTGCAAAAGTAAAAAGAACTTTCGAGAAGGACATATATTTTTTTCCTCATGAGCTATAATGGGAAACTTTAAACTTTAATAACATTTGAACGGATTAATAATTTTTCACCACACCTCCAAAAGGCAAATCAGTGACCCAGACCCCATGTACCCTAAACATTTCAGACCACACTCCCAAACCATTTGGGCCATAGCCCCGAGCAAAGTATTTGCCAAAAAGTGAGGATTTCTCACATTTATTGGCACTCCGCAGCTCTGCAACCGCACATCTGATGAGAACAAAACTTGCCAGATACTGAGATCTGTCATACCTAATGGAACATGCTCAATTTCAGGCAAAATGGACAAACAGTTGCAAAATTATTAAAGTGCAAAATGTGGGGCTTAACATAGAAGTGTTCATGCAACCTAACTATAATGGCACTACCGTACCACTCTAAGATATATAAATAAAGATATATACTGTGTATGCATATATATATATATATATATATATATATATATATATATATATATATATATATATATACACACACACACACACATATACATGTATGTGCATGTGTGTGTGTGTGTGTATATATATATATATATTTTAGAAACAAAAAACCTCAGTTTAATGCATTAGATTAGGATTGTTCCACAGCGACAAAAGCGAGGAAGTGGGTGTTAGGTTTGAAAGCCCCCTTGGAACCCCTACCCCACACCCCAACCGCATCAGGTGGTTGGGGTTGCCGGACCTAACTCCTCACCCCATCAGATGTTTGCCAGAAGCAGAGTGTATAGGAGAATGGGGTGAGTTAGGACCAACAACCCCTCAATGCATCCCGGTTGGGGGTGGGCGGGGGTCCTCGGGGGCTTTCAACCATAACACCAAATTTCCTCGCTTTTGTCACTGTGGAACAACCCTAACTAATGCATTAAATGGATTTTTTTGCCTCTAATTTCCCTTCTTTTTGAGAATGATAATGAGAAATAGTGAATGTAATGCGGCGGCGGGAGCACAGGGCCCATCCCGCCACGTGATGTCTTGTCACATAGTAACACTGTGCCCGCAAACCCAAATGGTAATGTGCATGGTGACGCAAAGCAAAACACAAAGATAAATAGTATTGTGGACACAAATGGTTAACATAACGCAAAATGCAAGCGCAAATGAAAACGCAAAGGGTAACGCACATGGTGCCAAGACGGAACAGTAAGTGAACAGGTACAGAACCACAAGCAGAAGTGGTAAGGGTAATAGTAATGTAGGTGCACAGGCTGGTTTTCCCAAAAGCTGCTATAGAGAAAGACAGTGAGTGCAAAGAATGTATGCATAATAATGGGTCTCGGGCAGAAAATGAGGAGCTGGAATACTAAATTGCTTATATCTCAGGAACCATACGACGAGAAAAAAATGTAAAAGTCATATGATTTATGACTTTCATGGCTAGTTTTGTACTTAGCCCACTGAGGGCTAAGCATTTTTCTAACGAAAAGTCCGTATCTCGCACCGTTTCCTAGATCACGGCCTGAAAGGCACGGCGACTGCCGTAATGTTATCCTATGCAGAAAAAAAGAGACGTTTGGAGTGTCATAACTTTGGCTCCTTGTAATATTTTCTCACCAAACCACTGAAAGGCACATCTGTGAGATGTTGGCTTTCTTCCCTCCAGATTTCAGCCCAAAAGAACTAACCGTTATTTTGCAACAGGGCGGCAAAGCATTCATGTAATCTGGCGAACGCCGTAATGTTATCCTATGGGAAAAAGTGTCAACTTTGGAGTGCTGTAACTTTGCCACCCTATAATATTATTTCACCAAAACACTGAAAGGCACATCTGTGAGATGTTGGCTGCATTCCCTCTGAATTTCAGCTCCAAAAACCCAACTGTTCTTTTGTAGCAGGGTGGCAAAGAATTGCTGTCATTTTCCCACAGCCTGGACAAGTACTGTTGAACTTCGCGAAAGCTTTCGCAAATTCATGCTACACTGTCGCAAATACGAAAGTACTTTGTGAAAGTAATTTTTCCAGAAATTTGAAAAAAATATTTCTGGGGTGTTTTATCCCAAAATAAAGACATGCCTAGCATCCTCAGGGTCCGACTAGGTGAATACAAAAAAGAATTAGGTTGCTAGAGGGTCCCAAATTTAAATGCCAAGCATTTTCTGATGACCAACTGAAAAAATGGTGGATTTGTGACAGTAAAAGAGCCATTTGCGAAAGTAAAAACTGCATTTGCGACACTGTCAAACTTTTTAACTTTTCCCTTTGACTTATAATGGGAAATTGTTTTTTGAATAACTTTTGAACCGTTTAAATTTTTTTCACGAAATCTTCAAAAGGCACATTGGGGACCCCTGCCGCAAGTTCCCTGAAGATTTTGGACTGGTCACACAAACTGAGCGACCTGTAGAGATGAGCAAAGAATTCCAAAAAAGCGTAAATGTGCATGCAGATCATGCTTAATAACTCCACAGCCGTATATTCGAACAGTATGAAAGTTGGCAGATCCCAAGATGTGTAGTTCTTGATTGTGTATTCCAAATTTCAGGCAAATCTGTTGAATGGTTGCAAAGTTATTAAGGTGCAAAATTTTAGGTTTAATATGTAAATGGTCTTCATTCCTAATCTATGGTAGTACTATGCTACTATATATATACATATATATATACATATATATATATATATATATATATATATATATATATATATATATATATTCATGGCAAAAACTCCATTTAATGCATCAGTTAGGGTTGTTCCATTAACAAAAGTGAGGATTGTGTTAGTTGAAAACCCTAACTCCGAATTCACCTCCCTCAGCACCACACACACAAGACACACACACACACACACACACATGCAAGTATGGGGGAGGACCAAGGCAACACGACCAATGACAGACAACCAGCAGCAGGTGACAGAAATAACAAACAATTGTCTAAATGTACTACAAGACATCCCCACCCACCTGACCAGGTACTGCATGCTCAGTGGAGATCAACAGCTAAACTGAGGCCATGTACACCAAATGTACACATCCCTGATTGCAGCTGCACACAATGTACCACACTTAGTAGTTGCATGGCCTTACCTACCGATGCCCCACACCACACCACACCACACCACACCTGGTACTGTGCCGTTAGTCAATATAAATGCTGAAGGTGTATCATCACAGTTGTACAAAGGTTTTAAGACTAGTGAGTATACATTAAGAGAAATACATAAATTAACTACAAGACACAGCCATGGTCAAGATATCAGTAGTGTTGCATTTAGTATGTGATTTACGTAGTGGTACATTTATTGCAACTGTTTACTGAAGATAGAGAGGCTGGACGTAACGTATGGAAAAGCATTGGCTGGTACAACGCTGTGAAATTGACTGCCAGTATCAGATGCATTCTTACTGATGAAGGTGTACTGTGATGTTAATACATATACCTTCAGAAATATCAAGGTACAACAATATTTTTAATAAGCTGATTTGTAATACTCTGTCATTGTGTAACTCAAACATGTGAACACATCCCTCTTTGCAATAACAGTTCTGTGTTTAGATGGATTTCTGTTCTTAATCAACTGTGACATGCAAACAGCAACTGTTCTCATCTGCACAGTGAGCAAGCGCCTTACATGAACAGCATCAAGAATGTAATAGATAATTGCTAAGATTTGTGACCACACCATAATTGTACGCTGTAGTGTGCTTGTTACACCATGTGTGTACAATGCTGTAGATGTTCATACACTTATTCACTGATGCCCACCCCATTTACTGTCACTATGGCAGGGTCAACATACCACAAAACTTGCCACTGCCGCACTGACAGTCAGCAGCCCTTATACATCAAACCATCTGCAGCACATCAATGTGGCCACAGTCCAAGCGAAGGCTGAAGTCAAATAATGCAAGCCTGTGTCCGTGGTCTTCCAACAGACATGTGCATCCAATCCTGCACAGAATCAATATAAAAGATACCAATATTTCTGGTGGTTCCCTGAACATGTCTCTCCAATTACAGTTGAAAAAAAAAATAGTAACAGAAATGTATTATTCCTAGTATGCAGTGGACAACCCCCATACCTACCCATTAATCCCAATTATAACAAGAGTCTGAGAAATGGAGCTTTCTTTGTGGCTGAAAACATTCTAACAACCTTATGTTTATCTTTTATTAACGTACATGTAGAGCATAACCATATGATGAACAGAATTTAACACTGTTTAAAAAACAGTTTTATTATAATAGCAGTAAGACACTCCTAGGGATCATGTTAATGGTCAGTTAGTCACCTTCTAGAGGCATATGGCACTCGGCTATGTCTCATTCAACATTACACCCCTAGAGGGTGATTAACAAACCATTAACATAACCCTTGGTCATGCCTTATTGCTTAATAAAAGCAAGGGTCTGAGCATTTCAGGTTTCTGCTTAACTGCAAACATTGTCAAAGCCTTATGTAAATCCTTTATTAAGATACATGTAGAGATTGTCCATATGATGAACAAGGTGTAACACTGTCTATGAACATGTTTTTTTAATAATAGAAATAAGACATTCCCAGCAGATCTATAAATGATCACTTAATAACCATCTAGGGGCATGTGGCACTCGGCCACACCTCATTCCACACTACAACCCTAGAAGGTTGGTAACAGACCATTAACATAACCATTGATAATGGCTTATTCCTTGAACATAAAAGTCCACTCCCAAAATTAGTGGAGCAGAACAGCTACACCCCCCCCCCACCATGCCATATGGCAAGTTAAGTAGTTCTATGGCCGTGCATCCATTGTCACACAGCATGAATAATGGTTGCACACCATTATGTTAGTACACATTAGACATATTTGCATTTATCAATTCACATCTTTCCATTCTGTTTAACAATATGTGCTGCACGATCATTGGCTCACACTCTGTTATTGTGGACATACAGCCCTACCACTGGTGTCGGTCAACACACAGCAGAGCAGCAGGTGGATGCTCTGCTACTGATTCTCACACATCAGGAGGGTGGCCGAAGCATGACAGCAGGTATTACTTGGCTGTCAAGCACTGTTTTCCACTTAAAGACCACACTTAGCTGTTTACTCTTATTTGTGCTTTGCTTCAGAATAGACCACACATATAAACTTGAGTAACCGGTGCAACAGGTGGATTTAATGTTAACTCTGACTGTGAGCAGTCATACACCTCCAGTAGAACAACAGAGTCAGTGGTGAATGTTATATTTATGTAGCCTATGATCAGGCAGGCTGCTGTACAATGGAACACCAAGGACATATAGAAATGATACTTACAAAAAAAATGCACATGAAAGGGAAAGAGAAGCACCTACCATACTATCAGTGTTTTATAAAATCAGCAAGTGGGTGTAATATGTACTATGGAATGGGCCATTCCCACTGGTTCACGCTAGCCCCATCGGGCATACACTTCTACCGGTGTCAGTCAACAGATCTTGTGCTACTAGGACAGTGAAGACCTGACACCCACTGGCTGCACAGGCAGGAGTAGTGGAGTGCTCAGGCTCAGCGGTTAGTTGCAGGGTTACCATTAGATCACCACGGAGATTGGAAGTATTTATTTTCCCACAAATACCCATGGTCAGCCAAATAGCGGTACAGTGGAACACCACGACATTAGACCAAAGTTTTTTTTGCAATAGACATGGATGCGAATGTGTAGACAGTGTCACACTGAACCACCAGAGAAATTGTGTGATTCTAGATTTATTTTTACAGATGTCCACAATGGGGAGATAGTGTTTCACTGGACCACCACGTATATTAAACAGAACATCAAAATATTTTCACTGCAAATGAACGTGATTCTGCTGCAGGTCACGTCAGTCCCCAACATCTGTTGTCTTGGAAGGAGGCAGGTTCAACCCGTCAGAGAATGGTACAACTGCATGAAAATGTGGCATGATAACATACAAATGGAGACATATGCGCCTTTCATGCATCATGGACCCATTGGCATGTAATTTTTTGACTACTAAGTTTGCTGGCAATGGCAAAATGTTGCTAGCAGTACCACATCCCCATGCTTCATTCTGTCCACTTACGCTAGAGTGGTAGCTCTGCATCATGCACAGGAGGGGGGCAGGCATGTTGCTGTCTTCAACACTGCTCAGCCATGTCAGAGTTCCGTTGAATATCACCCACTACACACCTCCTGTACAGCAGAGTTACGCTGCACCCAAGCTCATGCCACAGCTTGCCACAGTTTGAATATCTAAAAACAGTTGTCTGTTTCTACAGTGTTCTGTGTATTTCTTTGTTTGGAGGCTCAACTATGCTCACGACCATGGGGGTATGGGGCTGTAAGATATTGTAGCCTGACAAGGAATTGCCACTTCTGTCATGACATTGTCTCTTTTGCTAGCTGACGTAAAAAACTGTACATCACAGCTAAGTCAGCGGGCACGCATAGAGACAGACAAGGCAGGCACAAAGAAGACTTGGTAGAAGGAACAAGTGTGAAACTGTTATGCACAGTGTGTGTGTGTGTGTGTGTGCGCACGCGCGTGTGTCTGTATCTGTGTCTGGTTCACTTGCACATTGAAAGAAACATGGCTGAATTAACAAAATGAAGATTCTGTTTGACCAAGGATCTGATACCTAATCAAGCAGTAGACACACAGACTCATTGTTAACTGGTCTCCATTGCCAGATGGCAGACTGGCTGTTTGTTTGTCTTACTCAATCACCTAAAAGAATGTTTGCAACCCATTTCCTAAATACAAATAATACGTAGATGGTTCAAGTAATACTTACTCACTAAATAGTATTTCCTAAAAATAATGCCCTTAAGTTTGCAGGTCACACATTACATGATATCCTCAAAGCATTCCAATGACATAGTACAATTATTTCTATCAGAATCTTACCATTGACTCGACGACAATGACACTGTCCATGTCCGATTGACCACCCTCCACAGCTTCACGCTGTGCCGGTACTACCTCGTGGGAAGGCGGAGGAGTCCTACGTTGGCCTGTCATAAAAGAGAAAACAAAGGCATCAGTAAGTCTTGAATGGTAATTACATCATATGTTTGAAACAGTTGCTGCAACAATAAAACATGCTTCGCATAGGTAACATTGCCTCTCATTAGACACACCACAAGCATTGTGCCCACATATTACAATTCCAAGTGCTGTTAATATAAAACATAATGTTTGAAGAGCAGTAGAGAACTCTAAATGAAGATCAGTGGTTGTTCTACAAACATGTGTAACATTTCAACCACAAGTCAAGACATCTACAATCCCCTATTAAGTACACATATTGACATAACCATATTTCAGATCAGAAACCCAAACATTATTCTTAATGCTGTATGCAAAAAAAAACACTATTGTCATTCCATGTGTCATAATACTGCAAAACACGAACATTTTCTTGAACTGTACCAGTATTGTAAATTTTGCATCACAAAGTTGCATGACTGCATAACATGGTACCAAATACACACCAGAGATACAGATAGAAAAATTAGTTGAAGAACACTGCCTAAACTCACTAGATTCACCAAACGCAATAGCTATGTAAACCTTAAATGAATTAAAATATTGTCTATATTCAATGGGTACTGTATAATCACTCCACCACTATCATTACCAGATTCTGCTGTTATTGACTCACTCAGCAAAACCTCAGAACTAAACTACAGCACGTATGTCAAATGAACCTTATTCTATAGCGTATTAAAACTCTGAAACCTCATTGGTCAAAACAGACTCAATGACTGTAAAAAAAAAACACAGTATTTCACTGTTACAAGTTTGATATCACTACATTAAACTAAATAAACACTTTAATTTTGTATTATAGCAACATACCATGATAGGAACTGGCTATATGGATGGATTTACTATTTCTGGTGCAGCTATGCCACTCGCCTCTGCCTCGTGACTGAACAACACCAGACGTAATAAATACACCAATTCATCCACGCCTTGTCATGGTACATTCTTACATAGTATTAAGTATAATACCATGTTCCATAATTTCAATCAAAATCTTTATAAAGGCACATGCATTGTGAAAACTTCTGCTGATTGACTTATGGTTAGTAAGGCACTCCCCAGCTGATACTTGCCAGCAGCTTCCACAGCTCGTAAGCGAGGTAGTACCAGCACGTATCATTGTCCGTATCTCCTCACGCTGTTTAGCATTACGAAAGTGCTGGCGAACAGCTTCCACTTCTGCTTCAACTGCAGTATTGTCTTATTCTTAACTTTTAAGACAACATGCAGGAAGCTGTTTATGTGCTCCACATCGGATCCAGCTTGCGTTTGTGCTCGCATTAAAACACGGGCATTCCCCCTTGCTTGGACTGCCTCAAGCAGTGCACACCTCTCGCAAAGGTCCACTGCCTCATACTGATTCTTTTTGTATCTGAAATAGAAGCATAAATAAACATTACCATGACTGTCATCTCCCATACTTAATGATTGTTTTTTTATTTATAACGTTTAGTACTTAGGAAATGAAACACTGCACCCCACTCTCTCATCCAATTGTTTGTTTTCTGTCTAAGAGTAACCATTTAGCTGTACTTCACCGACCACTGCACATAAATGTAACAAAGAAATAGAGCTAACAATGGCACTAAACAGGACCATGAACAATCATTACCCATTATAACGTGTTATGCAATGCATAACCTAAATCAAGCACAGGGATTGCCTAGTTATCCATGCATGAAATATGTTCCACGCATGGGTAAAAAAAAAAAAAGGACGGTAGTTAAAAGGCTAAAATCAGTAAGCCTTAGAACATTGGTGTATAAAAATTCCACTATTGTTGCTTTCTGGCTAAAAGCACTCTCTCCTGCTCACTTACCACTTCACGAGCTGCAGTCTCACGGTCTGAGCAGACTCTCAGCTTCGCTGTCGGCAGAACTGGTCACTGGGGAGTCGGGTGGGCTTCCCGATAGGCAATCAGGTCCCTGACACCCCCCCAAAACATCCCTAGGGCTATGAACCAATCACTTCAGACTGTGATGGGCGGAAGGACTATGTTATCATAAATCCACACAAACAAATGTATTTTTCAATAGAAAACATTACTTTTTTCTAAGTGTTAAAATGTTATTAAGAAAGAAGACTATTTTATTAGCACAATAACACACTGCAGGTGTGTACATGGAACAAATTGCACCACATGCAAGTGGCTAAAGCCGCTCGGCAAAGCCCTCATGCCTTATTACACCCCTGGCCATGCAGATAAATGTGTTCCATGCACACCCTGTTGTGTCTTATTGCTTACATAGGCAACAGTAAGCTGTACTACCACGTTTATTTTTTTCTTGAAAGAAATCACTTTTCAAATATATTTGACAACTGATGTTTTTAAAGAAAACAATAAATGTCTTACTACAGTGTGGTGTTTTTTTTTTTTTTTGAAATTCTCTTTTTATTAACATTTTTCAATATAGATACAGTAATAAAGACAGTAACAACTGGACCAAATACATTACATTCCTTAAAATCTCAATCCAGAAGATCATACCCTCAGACAAAGAAAATAAAAATACTAATCCAGCAGGAAACAAGAAATAAAAAACTAGATAACCCAAATCCCCTATCCTCCCTCCCCCCCATGAGGATGTCGTCACTAAAGACGCGATATGGAGAGTTAGCTACGATAGTTAGTTGCCCTCAGACTCTAAGCAAAAACCACATCCGGAACTTATTGGCAACAACATCCAAAAGTGAGAGGGTATATGATTATCCTCGGAGGGGCCTCCACAATACTGAAAAAAAATTCAGATCTCAAAGTTATAGTCCCTCGCACCAATTCAATACCTATCCGAAAAGACCAAATCAATGAAGGTAAAGGGCATACAACTTACCCCATTTCTTCTGAAAGGTCTTTGGGGAGGATCGGAAACCAGCAATCAGTTTCTCCACTTTGAAACATTGGGAAATCTCTTCCACCCAGTCCTGATAGGAGATCTCAAGACTATCTGTCCAGTGCCGGAGGACCAGCCTTTTAACCGCCATAGCAATAAGCGCTATGTAATACTTCCTTTCTCTGACCCTAATAGCTGTGTAATCCCCTATAATACAGGACTCTAACATGAGGTGGTTACCTAAGCCTAACAAGGGGTCCAAATTATCTTCAATTGACTTCCAAAGAGGAGCCACTTTAGGGCAATACCAGAAAATATGAGGAAGGTCCCCCTTTTCCTCTCCACACCTGAAACACCTCGAGGAAACAGTAGGATCAAATTTAGACTTCCTCATAGGCGTAAAATACATATTGTTGAGTATAAAATATTGGGTCATTCTGTTCCTATCTAGAGTATTATAAATATACACATCCCTCCATATTTGACCCCATGGAACCGGGGAGTTAGAAGAAACTGACTCCCAGGCTTTAGATCCTGTTAAGGGGATTGGGTAAGCAAGTTTCATGAAGCAGGTGTACAACTTAGACACCCTGTGTGGTTTACCCGCGCAGCCCTTGACTTCCTCCAATAATGGTTTAATTCTTGAGGGAGAGACTATTGGACCAAACCCACTATCCATCAGATGCTTTAATTGATATAATTTAAACAAGGCATTAGCAGGAATATTCAAAACAAGTAACAGGTCCGTGATTAAACCTAATTTACCTTGCACATAGAAATCTTCCACACAAAGCTCCTGGATAGAAGATAACCATCTAGAACCTAACATTCTGCCTCCAATCCGAATATTAGGATTACCCGTCAATGGCTGCCCAACATCTTTGTTGCTATGAATTCTAATAGAGGAAAAGAGTTGGTTAAGCACCTTAACTGTGATTCCAACTGGGGAGTCCTGAACTTTGGGGAGGGATGTGAAACCACAGTAAAAAGACTGCAAGGATTAATATTATGTCTGGCCATAAGATCTAAATCTAAATCCAACCATATTGGGTGGTAAGCCCTTCTAGATCCCCTAACCATTTACCTGCCTTAATAAGGTGACTGGACCAATAATAAAATTCAAAATTTGGCAACCTAAGACCACCCATTTCTTTAGGAAGGCACAATTTGTTGAAGGCCCTGCCTCTGGGATTTGTGGTTCCAAATAAAATCAGTTAACATCGAATGAATTTTTGGAAAAACCTTAGGAAGCCATATATCCATGAGGTTCAGAGGATAAAACAGCCGAGGAAGAATGTTCATTTTAATAATACTAATTCGAGCTCCCACTGGTAATGGCAGTTTCCCCCATCTTTGTAGGTCCGACTTAATTCTTTCCAACAAGTCATCTAGATTAAGCTTCCTGACCAGAGAGGGGTCCCGCGCCAAATAAACTCCAAGGTATCTCAAATGTGAGTGGGTCCACTTCATGCCTAAGTGGGATATAGAAGCCCGGTAAGATGTGAATTGAGTGGAAAAATTTCAGTCTTTGCCAGATTCAGTTTATAGTTAGACAACTCCCATATTTTGCAATTACCTTCATCACCACAGGTAGGGAATCAACGGATTAGCCAATTGTAACAAAATATCATCTGCATAGACTGAAATCTTAGAGGTTCGACCTAAAACAGAACAACCCTGGATTTCTGAGGTCGCTTTAATACTGACCAGCAAGGGTTCTAAGTAGAGATTAAATAAAACGGTGATAATGGGCAACCTTGTCGGGTTCCAGAATGAAGCTGTATGGGGGACGAGAAGACCCCATTGCAATACACCCTGGCCATGGGAGACCTATATAAAGCTCTGATCCATTTTATAAACTCACTCGGAAAGCCAAATCTGGACATGGTATACCAAAGAAAATCCCAATTAACTCAATCAAATGCTTTCTCCGCATCCAGGGCCACCAGTGCCATCGGAATTCGAGAAGTTTGGGCTACCCTGAATATATGAGAAAGTGATCTAATGTGATCCATCACAGATCTCCCCTGCACAAATCCTACTTGTTCAGTACTCAGTAGTGGTGACCACACTTGCTTGATACGTGAGGCTAGAATCTTAGATAAAATTTTGATATCACAGTTAAGAAGTGAAATCGGTCTGTAATTGGTTGGGTTCTGGGAGGGTTCATCTGTCTTAGGAATCAATATTATAATGGCATCCAATAGGGAGGGATCCAGAGCGTCTGCTGACAGTAAATAGTTATAAAACTCCAGGAGCAAAGGGGATAACTCTTGGCAAAAGGCTTTATAAAAATTAGCTGGGAACCCATCCAGGCCGGGGGTTTTATCCGACGACAAACTATGTATTGCCTGTTCCACCTCCATTAGAGACAAAGGAGAAGAGATAGGCCACTTGATCCTCAGAGAGGCAAGGAGTGTTAATGGCTGAAAAATGTTCTAAACCCAAGTGAAGGAAGGAGGAGCATCCGGGCAATACAAACTCTGATAATAATCCTTAAAAATTGCTGCTATGTCCCTGGGATCTGTTCTAACAACTCCCCTGGTCCACTAAAGCAGGATCAACCTAGAGCTTTCTACCTCCTTCAATTTCAATGCTAAAAGCTTACTCGGTTTTTCCCTGATCCAGATATCTAGCTTTGGCCTTCAATAATGCAACTCCGTCTTCTCTCGGACCAAACCCTCGTATTCATTTTGAGCTTATGAAGACGCCTACATTGCTTAATGAGTTAGAGGTGGCAACCTACTTTCTGCTGTCTTAATTTGATTGGAAAGTTCAATAAGAGTCTGCAATCTAATCCTTTTTCTCCCAGAGGAAATCTTGATAAGTTCCCCCCTCAAAAAACATTTTAAAGAGCACCAAAGAATATCTACCCTGGTCACTGAACCCCTATTTGTTTCTAGAAAACTATTAATACTGACTCTAATTTGAGCGAGAAACTTCTCTTCCTTTAATATTTGGATATTGAGTTTCCAGACCGTATCCCGAGAAATTATGGTTTGAGGAGAGAATTTTAACCAGACTAGCGCATGATCCGAAATTACAATAGGCTCAATGCCTGCCATGGAGACCTTGTCCACAAGAGAGGTAGATATTAGAAAGTAATCTATCCGCGACCAAGAATTATGCCGGGGTGAGAAGAAGGTATAACTTTTGCTAAGGGGATGGAGAATTCTCCAGGGATCTACCAAGCCCAACATGCTACCCAAATCTTTCATCGCCAATTGCGGCTGAGACAGCGATCTTAGTGGCCTAAAGGTTTTATCCAATTCCTGAGTTGGAGCTACATTCCAATCCCTCCTAGAATCAGAGGGAAGGCAGAAGGGAACTGAGCTTGTCAACCAACTGCATAATAAAGGGCACATTCCCCCCCACTGGACCATAAACCGAGCCTAAGACCATAGGGGAATTATAAAGGTGTCCAGCCACCAAAACATATCTACCTTCCACATCCCTGACCACTTTCCCTGGGTTGAATGGGATACCTTTCTTTATCATAACCGCTACCCCCCTGGCTTCCGACGAGTCTCCAGCCACAAACACTTGTGAAAAGCCCCTAACTCGCAACAGATTACTTTCGGGTACAGTAATATGCATCTCCTGCAGACATAATATATCAGCCCCCAGCACTGAACAGTTAATCAAAATACACGCCCTCTTTTTACCATCTCTAATCCCTCTCACATTCCAGCTAATTATTTTAACAATACTGCCCACCATATTTTAGGACTAAGAATAATACGGCATCCACGGAATCAAGCCTTCTCCTCTCGCCTCTCACCATGATGACATCCTCTAACCCACCCCTAACACTCCTCAATAACATACCTCTAATTAAAGACAATGCCTCAAAACTATTAACATTGATAAGCTGCCTATCTCTATCAATAAACTGCAAATCAGAACATGCAGCAAGGTTAAGTAGCAGTGTCTCAGACAATTATTATAGAACCCCAACCAATCACCCCCTCCCCCATATCCTTATCTCACAAGCAAAATAACCACCAGTCCACATATAGGCATTCCAAACATCAACAGTAACATGAGCAATAACCCCATCACCCCCTCCACCACCCCATATCCCAACTTACCCTAAATACCCAAACCCACAAGTCTATTGACATAACAGCAAGCACAGTATTGATTGCATTCAAACCCTTTCCTCCCAGGATACCTCCTCCTGATCCATCTACTGGCCAAACCCCCAGGCCCCAAATCCAGAAATAATAGCCCACCACATCACTGTTTCCAGAAGTATAAAAAATAAATCCCAGTAGTAAGGCATCCGATGAGTATCCCATATTTTCCATCCTGGCAGCAAGGCATGGCACAACGCGATCTGCCTATACGCCCCCCCCCATTGTAAGATCCTACTCCGGAGTTAAGTATCTTAATCACCCTCTCACCAGATAAAGAAGGAAGGCGATAACAGCCTACCTGAGGGGATTCCAATGTCCCAGACCTTCGGTGTGTCCCTCTAGGCCAGGAAATGAAGGGGAAATCGACAGGACTGTGTCGACGGACCAAAACGTCCTACTGCAATAGGTCCTCCTGAACCACACTCCTCCCATTAGTTCCTCGCTACTGCTCGAGAGGCCAGGACCCAAAAGAAACACCAGATAGGCTGACAGGCCTCACGGCCTAAACCACTCAACTAGCGCCACGAGGGTTCCGAGAACCCTACCAAACGCAGAGGCACTGGACCTAGGGTCAACAACCCCTGAAACTTAGTGACTGCCTCAGTACCAAACTAGATCAAGTTAGCCCAAAACATACAAAACAGCAAAATTGAAATTTTAACTTGTTTCTGCAGCCTGACAGAGTACAGTCATTTCACTGGTAGTCCTTGAATAGGTCCGCAGCAATGTGACAGGTCAGCTAGGTGTCTTCTGGTTTTCAGGAATGCCAGATACCAACTTGTATGAAGAGTATGCTAGATTGGTTTCAGCAGCTATAATTTGCTACTGTTGGTGGAGGGGGGAATGTCTAAATGGACCTTCTAGGTAAATCCTGGGCAACTTCAACTTGGCACCATTCCATACAGCTTCCAGCTTTTTAACTTATCCAAAACGTGTTGTCTATCCAGATACTCAAAAACTTTATAATCAGAGTCTGGGAGGGGCATGGGGAGGTCTGGGTCAAGAGATCTGTGAGCATGTCTACTTTATATTGTTGGTAGACAGGAGAAGGACCCATGACCTTATTTAGGAATTGTTGAACAAACTTAACAGTGTCACTCTTCTAGCTCTGGAAGACCAAATTAGAACATTATTCTTCTGCTACGCCTTCCAGATCTTCGTTTAATTGTAATTTTGTATTTATGATGTAGTCTTATTATTCAGGTTCATTAGTTGCCATCTTCCATTGAGCCCACTCTGGCTTCTGAATCTCCCATCCGGCTTGAAAGGTCTGCATAATCTTGTCTCATAGATTTACTTTGGAGATCTTGCAGTGGTTTTAAAAGGTGAAAGTTCTCCAAAAACATTCTCAGTCAAAGGTACCTCCGCAACATTAAGACCTTGGTATTTGAAGCTTTGTTGGTTAAAGAAGGATTACATCCAGAGTTTTGGCTTTCTTGAGGTTTTCTCCGGAGTCGTAGGTGGAGTGTGTGTCTAGTCCTGAGGCCTTTATTTCTACTCTTGACACTACGTTCCAGTGGCAAAAGATACTCTAATTCCCAAATCGACTGGAGTAGCAATGATGCTTTGGACAGCGCTTTGTGCTGATTGTGGTTTAGCGTGTCGGAGATAAGGTTTGGCAGGAAACGGAGCTCCAAAATAGGTAGTTACCAGCACCATTGCATCATGACCCCCGTGTGGTGTTGACTAACGAACTGGGGGGTTGGTTCCTCACTGTAGGAGACAGCTCAAGTCAGCCAATACAAGCAACAACCAGTAATCCACAGGATACCTGTATACCAATAATGTCTTCACAATATGAAAATCACTTAGCTTATGTGTTGCATACAACATGGCCCATTTGCATAAATAGTTCTAAATCAAGCTAAATAAACCTGCCACCATGGTGCTTCATTGTTGTAACACTTCTACCGCTTCTTACCTCTACAATAGTGTAATGCCACGTAAATGTTAAATTAACCTTACAGACTGAAACAATGTAAAAATGTAAACATATAACAACATCGTGGATATTGTGTACTAACAACATGATGCATTGCTATTGCAGTCTCAGTGTTGTAACAGCATGGCACACCTGAATGTTCTCACCCATGTGTTATGTGTGACTGATGCATGCAGTTGATCTATTTTTGACTACATTTATAGGGTTCTGAAAGAACCTTTGTTTACACTGTAATATTTGATCAAACAGTCTGACAATCTTAGAGACTGATGACGTACCAAGGTCTTCCAGAAATGGCATTGCCAGTATGCGAAATGTACACCATCTGGTAGGAATAGTCAATCATTAAGTACTTAATTTCTGGTGACGTAGTATACATTCTATGCATGCGAAAAGCAGATATTTGTATGTTGACTTTTCTTCGAGTTTGTCAATCAGATACATATGGTGTTCTGCTTGTCAGACCCTACACTCTGTGCTATCTGAAAATATGATTATACAGGCAATATACCATACAGGCCAAGGTCCTCTTGCCTCTGTTACTAAATCTACCCAGCGCTGTGCCCAAATCATGCCCAAGATGCTTAGCAGTATGTCAGATGAGCTGAGTTCAAAAGTCTGGTATGGTTGGCATGAGGTGTCTCACCCCATTCCACCCCTTACAATTCATTTCACATAGCAATCTGGGGTTGCAGGTCCCAGAATCACTAAGGGCAGCATACTCAGATGCTCGCCTCACGATACTGCTTCCAACTATTCACAAAGTCCTTTGTGATTTTCTGCCATTCTCAGTTTTACACCAGAACTGCCGAGGTTTTACCAAAAGTCAGTGTTCATTCTGCAGTGACTAGTCAGTAGTGAAAGTAAACTGATATTTTCCCTCCTTACTTCAAGCCAGCTTCACTGGGTTGATTAATAACACAAATAAAAAAATCATTGTTAGTGCCTGGTCATCAACCAATCTAGACCATGCACTGAGTATTACTAGACTTGCCCAGCTAAAATGTGCAAACATTAAGAGGTGGAGACATATCCTTTTATAGGCAGTTTTAAACAATTACAACTGCAGAAACATTCTGATTGGTTTTCTTCTGTTATGGGTCCACGGAGCTTCCTATCTCCTCTATTTGCAGCTGTATCTGTACAAGTTAGTACTCAACCACTGTCTGACTTTAAACACTTTTATCTAAATAATACATCAAGTTAGGTTATTAAGGTAATATTATCAAATACAGCACTAACAAAAGTTTTGATTAATAGTATTAAAATGTTCCAACACTTTTTATCATACTGAAAAATGTTTATAAAATATACTGTACTTACAGGTTTTGAATGCTGCCCAGTTTGGGCACTAAGATGGTTGCTGCGACTTCTTCTTCAGTGTTGTCCGCCCTGATTGGTTGTCTCAGATGGCCTGACAATCTTGTATTGTATTAGTAGAAAAGCAGTCAGTCAAACACAATCAGATCTGATTGATAATGAATGATTTGCTACTCCCAACTGTTAAATTTGAGACATTTTCGGTATCAGTAATTTATGTATCGTTTAACGACGACAGTATTTCTTTTTGCAATACTGTCAATGCACGTAGCACTTTATGACACTTTTGAACTTCATATTTCTTTTCATCATACTGTCGGATTGACGAAAGAAGATTTGTGACACGTCAAATGTAAGATACTTACTATTTGCTTACACTTTGCATTCTGGTATTTTTTCAATTGTTCATTTTTGCCACAATTTATGCTTATGGCAAAATAGTCAAATTTCACTAAAATACAGGTAAACTGCATTGCCACTGTCACAACTGGAGCATATTGTAGCTTTTAAAACACCCACAAAAAATGTGGATATCTTCATGACAATGGCACTGTGTAACTGACTTGTAATAATGCAAACTTTGTCACTTGGTAATCAACACCACAACAGTCTTTATGCAGCATTGGCACAAAGTTTTCAACTAGGTCATTTGAAGACATAAATAATGTTACTAAACTGACATTGCACATCAAAACAATAATCCAAATGTGTGTCATGAAGCTCATATACACTCTCACAAAACAGTCATAGTACAGAGAATACTAAATTTGACATACTAATTTTCACACCTCTTCATAGCAGTGTGACTGCTGGAGTATAATGTGCTCTGAACAGTGGTTTCATGCAACACCTGTAGCAGTGGTCACTGTAATTAATAATAAACAGCTCAGCAACTATGTGAAGAATGATAGCTGTAATAATAAAATGGTTGTACTAAAATGCCAACTGAAAATCTTACATTTAAATATTCATAATGCAGTAACTTGAGCTATGTCCAAAGCTGACTTATTAATGTGTCAGTAATTAACAGAAAGATTATCAAAAAGTATAGCATAGAACTGTGCCAATATGTTATATAAGTTTTTAATAATGCTAATTATTAATAACTGAACATGAAATCATAAAACAAAATGTAGATTTATAGTGATAATGACATGCAATACAATGTGACAGAAATGAAGTACAACTGTACCAATGTAAATAACTTTGTGTGATTAAGATTGCAAACATTTGATTTTTAAATTGATGTGATATTGTAACTCGGATGTCTCAATGCACAACGTTAGAAGATAAACAGAGGCATATGTAACATTTTCTTTGTCCTGTCTTTCATACAGGTGCCTGATACTTCGTAAGATTGCTGACTGCCACTGGAACTATTATATCAAACATGCCAACTAAATACAGACGTAGATGTTTAGGAAATGAGACAGGTACATAGTATCATCGTTGTATATGCAAACAAAACACAAATGTCACATCACAAAATGAATAGAGACAGACCTTATTGCAAATAGGAGCCCTACAGCAACTCACTGCACAGCAAAGCAAATACTCTCAAGAGTACGAAAAATGTTATTTTCTACAACAGTTGTGTACCTCTCAGATGAAATGACAACTATTGTGACTGCAACCATCAACAAACCTCCCAAACAATGCTGAGATTCACACCTGGTGATTGTAACTGAGAAAGAAAAGTATTTCCGATCACTAGCAAGTAGAGCTAAGATCGACAGACTTATTGCTGCTGTGATGAGACATGTGCGCAAAAAGACAAAGAGTCATCTGTCTTGATGAAGTTGCATCTCAAAGTGAGCACTTTTTGTTAACAGAGCAGTGTTTGACTGCAGCACTTGTATGCAGATGTTCAATGTGTTTGAACATTCAGGAAAGTTGTGTGCATAAAAAAAGGTGTCAGTATCCTCTTGACTGTCCACAACTTGTGATGTTTACAGGTCACTGCACACACAGCACTCAGAGGCATATTTCGGAAGAATCTATTATTCTCATAAAGGGAATGCTGTTCACCATTGACGAGTATGAAAACTGGTAAATGTCCTGAGTATCTGTGATGACACTGTAATGGATACAGATGATGACTGTGATTCAACCACAGTCTCCAATCAACGGCACCGTCTGGCATGGGCATGATGATACCTGCAAACTATGGGCAATCTTCATTTGAAAAAGTAGAACAGTTTGTCAACCTATTTGTGATAACAGATTGCAAAGAAAGATATAAACTGTTTATCACAATTGACCATTGTGAAATTCGTCCACATACTGGACTCATGGGTCACTCACTGGCAGCCTCAATAGTGGTGTTTGTGATAGTATTTTTCACAACATGTGGATGCTTGGAGTGCATCAAACAGGCATGCGAAACTTTGTATACAGAGTATATGAAGTTCAACGAGCTGTACATCAGTACACTTGTTTAAATGACTTATTGCAGTCAGGTGACATGCAGAGTGCCATCACATTTCTCAAACAACTGCAACATGTAACTTCTGTACCAGACACAACAATTTCTCAGTTTAACACTTCTGCAGAAACATCTGTTTCAGTCTTAGAAACTGACATCTGAGACAGTACTGCAAAGAAATAGTTAAGTTTGAGCTGGTAAAGTCAGAGTTTGACTTTCTGTATGTTGTCAGCGCATCCGTTTGTGCTACACAAAACAAACAGTCACAATCAGCCTCAGAACCCTTGTCAAGCATACAATGACATGTGGTTCCATCTCTCAGCATTTTTGCTGCTGAAATCTGAGTTTCACTTAGAAAACACCATTCTGCTATGTGCAAACACTGTTTCTCCAAACTGAAGTCTAACATTTTGCCACCAAGTCACTGCTGAATAATATGGAGGTACATGTTACACCAACTGAGATTTCAACATTGAATATATTCTGAACGCATTCTAATTCAGACAATGAAAGCATTTCAAACCATTCTCGCCTGAACACAAAGACACGGAACATTCCATTGAAAGAGCTTGTTAGATTCTCAAAGGGTTCTGTGGATGTATCTACTCACTTCTCTACAGGAAAATTGGAAGCAATCTCAACACAACAGTTTGGTGATTCTTGTAAATGGTGTCCAACAAAGTCCAAGGTCATCTGGCAAGATGTTGTCAATTTGCAAAAGGTGAAGCTTGCTCTTACTTATTTAAAGAGAACAATCCCTTCTACAGACCTTTGACATAGATCAGATGACCAGCTCTCAGTCCAACATGATCTATTAGAAAAAACCTAAACCAGCATTGAAAAGGTCAGTGGACAGACAAGTGACAATGTGTATGAACAGTACACAATTCACCCACTACATGGTAGAGATCCAGTAGAAGACAACGTTGATCTCTATCAAATGAAGCAGGTGGAAGGTGAGCCTGTCAGCATTTGGGAGGCAACACTAGAAGCACGCTGTTTCCCAGATCTATTTCCAAAAGGGTCAGGTGGATACCTAGATGAAAGAGAAGTGCATGTACAGGGTGCTGAGTACCGCACTAGTTGCGGTGCTAAGTAAAGATGGCAAATTCAGGCGTAATATCGGTACCTGTTTCATCTCCTGGGAGAGTGAACTTAGCATTCTGTCTGCTTCCATTGCACATACTATTCGTCTCACAAGTCCACTAGATGGAATAACAGCTGCTCAATTCCTAGAGAGATTAAAGCAGAAAGATGAAAATGTGCAAGTGAATCTGTCTTCTATACTTTCAAGTCTTCGAGGTACCAAAGAATATTGGTATCGCAGACACTCTGAAGTGATGACAATGCTACGTGAGTATGGTGCAGCCACATGGTTTGTCACACTTAGTTGTGCTGAATATGCCTGGGATGAGCTCATTGAACTGTTGAAGTGGGCAAATTCTGATGTCGATCGGCATCTCATCAATGACTGTCGGAGAAATGTGTTCATTTGATCCTGTGTCTGTCATAAGACACTTTCAAGTGGTTCCATGACATTCTGACTTTCATCTTGTCAAGGACAATCCACCTCTTGGTATTGTGGAACATTACTTTTGAGGTCGGAATATCAAGCACAGGGTGCCTCATATTCATATGTTGTGTGGATCAAGGATGCACCACGGATAGGTGAACATGAAGCAGCAGAAGTGCTAGCATTCATCAAGAAATATATCGGTTGTCACATTCCAGACAAGTATGAAAGTCCTACACTATGGAAGTTGGTTAAAAAGTTCCAGTGACATATTTGTGCAAAATACTGCTGGCGAGTAGTAAAGAACAAATCTATTTGGTACACATGATGTCGCTTTGGATTTCCTAGACAAGTTTGTCAGGATGGTGCCATGAATGATCTTTTCTCAGCAATGCGACACCACTTGAAGACAAAATCAACCAGGAGGGTATACGAGTTACCCAGAGATGAGAAAGAGGTGTACATAAATGACTACAACGCAACTCTTCTCCTAATGTGGCAAGCAAACATAGATGTTCAGTTTGTGGCTGATAACTCATTGGCTCTGGTGTGGTACATCACTTGGTACATAACCAAACATGAGCAGACTAGCTTACAAGATCTTTGGGAAGATATTGCCAGTTCAAGCAGAAGCCTGACATCTCAACTCTGGTCATTGGGCTTGAAAACTCTTTCACACAGAGAATGTGGAGCTTATGAAGCCAGTGACCGTTTAATGGGTACACATCTGTACAGGAAGTCTGACACTGTCCGGTTTCTCAGTGTAAACTACAAAGAGAAACACAAACATGTACTGATTCCTCATGCCAAAATTGAGGAGCTGGTTGCCAATAGACCTTCTTCAAAACATATCTTGAAGAATAACCTGATAGACATACTACCTCAAGAGAAGATGACGAGATGGATGATATGTCTGTCTCTTACTTAGGTGGCTAAGTGGTATGACAAATACAAGATGTATCACCTGACTCAACACGCCAGATTTACAAGGTGAATGTAGTGGATGGCTGTCTCATAAAGAGACACAAACCATGGCTCATAGACCACTGTAAATTGCATCTAGGCAACTCGGAGGCAGAGAACACTACTACTTTGCCTCTATTCCTATTAGACCTGGCGGACTGAGTCTGAATTAAAGGTGACTGTGATACATTTGAGGAAGAATTCAATCGCAGTTATGAGACTTTCAAAACTGAATACTCAGAGACATACATACAGAGACTAGAGGCTGAGAAAGAACAGCTTGAGAAGGCAGAGAAGCAGCTTTACGAAGACACTCCTGTTAGTTCACAAGACAACCTTGATCCAGAAGTACAAGCTGTTCTAGGTGAACCTCTGCCCTTAAATGCCCCAGAAGTGTTAATGTCAGAAATTGAGACAGCCATGGAACATGGAACACACCCACTGTGTCAACCCAGCTGACTTGAGAAAGACTAATCAGCAGCAGCATACAGTTCACTCTCAGGTAGTTGAAGCTATCCATATGGCCTACAACATGAAACCAAAGAATGTGACTGGTCGTGAGTATAAGCCACTACTGATCTTTGTTAGCTGGTTCAGCTGGCACAGGAAACAGTTTCCTTATTGAAGCCATCACTGCTGAAATACGGAGTCTGACAGGGTCATCAATGTCTGTTGCTGTTACTGCTCCCACAGGACTAGCCGCATCAACATTGGTGGAGTTACATTACACCGTCTCTTTATGTTGCCAGTGGAACATGGCAGAACTGGAGAGTATCGTAAACTGTCATTTGACGTTGCATCTTAGCTCAGTTCAATGTTCACAAAGATGAAGTTACTGATTATTGATGAAATCAGCATGGTCTCCAATGTCATGCTTGCCTGTATTCATCTATGTCTACAGGAGATCTTAGGTACTGACGATGGAGTGCCATTTGGTGGCAAAAGTATTGTTGTGTTGGGAGATCTTACAGCTTGCACCGTCAATGCAGAGCATGTATTTACAACTCTAACTTCAAGCCGACTAAGAATATCCTCGGCTGCATTGCAGACTATAACATATGGGAATTATTTACCTATATATTTGGTTGTCTTGAGAACATGTAAAAAATGGTGATCTTTCAAATCACTTTGAGATGAAGCTCGACAGGTTCTCATCACCAGAACATGTTTGCATGTTAAACGATCAGAGAATCACAGTAGATACTGCATCCATAGAAACAGCATGTAATGTCTTCTGGTGATGTATACTTCTAGGGACACACATAGTGTGTCTTATGCCACGACTAAAGAAATAGCAATTGAGTTCAATAATCTAATGCTGCAGAGAGAAAACCAGGAGATTCTAACTCTGCATGCTGTTGATACAGTTGATGGTGTCATTCTTAGTCGCAACCTAGTAGCAAAGATGATTGAATGACTCAGTGAACTCAAGTCAGATGCTTCACACACAGCTGGCCTTGAAGCTGTTCTCATACTTTGTAAGAATGCACGTATCATGCTGCGACGTAATCTAGATGTAGAACAAGGCACGGTAAATGGTGCCATGGGAAACATCACTGACTTTGCCTACAATGTCCAGAAGACATATATCGAGATGCTTGTAGTTCACTTTGACAACATGGAACAGTCTGTACACATAGAATGGACCTGTGTAAAATTTCAGGTATTTAAGGATATCTATGTAAACAGGAAACAGTTTCCATTATATGTTGCATATACTGTATCCATTCACAAATCCCAGGGCTTGAGTTTGGATTCAGCAATGGTGGACATAGGTACAGACATTTTCAAGGATGGCATGAACTACATGGCACTTTCACATGTCCGCAGCCTTTCTGGGTTGCACATTATAACTCTAGCACCTCAGAAAATACGAGCTGATAAGCAATGTATTCTTGAGTACAACAGGTTAGGTACTCTACATCAGCCACAAATGTCTTTAATACCACTGCCTACATATCTGGCTGTCTCACTTCATTCAGTCACATCTACAGGTATCAACAAACAGCCACAAGCTTCCAGAAGTGATTCAACTCAAAAGAGTTCAACAAAGGTCACAACTTCAAGTAAACATTCACAGCCAGCAATTCATCAGAAATCAGTTGGTGTAGTTGCTGTACCATTCTTTGACAACAGCACTAGAGTGAACAGCTATGCTAACTCAGCTATGCAAGTTTTTTCACACATGCCACACTTTTGTGTGGGCAATATCTGCTTCAAAAAGACAATACCCCTATCAAACGCTTTGAAGCAGATTGTCAACATGACTTCTGACCAGTCTAACAATGTAGTCACTAACACCACTACGACAGGTGTTAGGTACATATGACGGATGTAGTACATTTGCTGCTGACATACAGCAAGACACTAGTGAGTTTATGATGGCTGTCATAAACAACCTGGATGAAGACGGCACCCCAATGCAGCACTACTTCACAGCATCATATGTAACCAAATAGTATATCTTTCATGTGGCCATTCACAGCGTGAAACCACAGAAGACATGCTGTGGATTACTCTTTTTGTCCCTCAAACCAAAAGTGTCGAATTTCAACAGCTATTCACCAATGCTCAATGTGGTCACGCCTGTGAAAGGTGTGGGGGCAGATGCACTCAGTCCATATATCTCAGGAGTTCATCTCAATATGTTACTTATCTTGCACAGGTTTGACTCCAGCAGGCTCAGAGTTGACACTTCTATCACAGATTACACAGCTGGTAGAATAGTCTTCAACCAATCAGTGTTTGACACTCACAGTATAATATATCACCATGGCCAATCCACGCATTCTGGTCATTACACCTGTTTACTAAGGTGCAGAAGTGGATGGGTAGAGTGTGACGACTCTACAAGCAGTTTTTAAACAGAGACTGCCATGACACTTTAAAATGCATATCTTCTAATATTGAAGAATTATGATGACCTTCATATTTCAGAAGAATAGGACAGAACATGTTGTATTTTTAAATGACTACTTTTAGACAGAAACTAGTCGAGATCAGTAAAATTGTTTTCCAATCCATTTCTATGAATAAACCATAGCATTTCAACAAAATGCTATACTGCCAGACACATTTCATTCACTATGACATCTAAGATCCTGTGTGGATCAGTGACAACATGGAAATTGTTGTAGTGGCTTCAATTGGCGCCAACAGTATTCACAGTCACTAGAGAAACCATGCTTACATGTCTATCAAAAGATTGTACATCTAAAACAGAGGCCTTACTGCTCTCCTCTTCTGTACATCTTTTATTGTTACTGTATGAAACCCATACATAGCAAAGAAGTTGCTACCAGTTTAAACTGTTACTCTCTGCAGCTAAAGAAAAGTTCTCAGTTATCATCGTAAATTACTGAGCAACACTTGTCCCATTCACCAAACAGTGCACTCTGTCACAAGTTGTCTATCACCACTTGTTTTTCTCTGTTTGATCTTGACATGTAGAGAACAACATCATTCATTCACCATGCAACAGTGTAGAACTATCCCGCCTTTATTTCTAATATTGATACTGTACATATGTAAAAATAACTGCCTTTATTGATAATGCAAGAAGTTTAATGAAGCAACTGTAAATACTGAACAATTTTATCATATTATTAACTGACTCTGCCATGACTTTGTAATTACTTGTACATAATATTTACATTCTTATTCACCTTGCGATTGTTACTAACAACTTTCATAGTTCAACTAAAAGTATTAGTATAAGACTAAAGTACAAATGAATGTGTAAGATACAATACAGCACTATGCTGATTACGTTACATTAACCATATCTTTGATAAAAAAACAGCATGCCATGTCTTTTAATGTACTAGTTAAGAGTTAACATAGAAGCCAATGTAACGATTGCAAAAATGTTTTTTTGTTCCTGTTAGAATATTCAATTTTTTTGTACTTGTCGTATAAGTAATTCTAACGTATGTTAACAATGTTCGCAATTGTAAATCAGACACTGTTACTGATCACAGCGCACCTCATACCTGTTCCTGACAATATTTATGATCGCCTCGATTGAGGGGTCGGGTGGGAATTTTCCATATGCGCCTAGTCAGTGACATATCATTAAATGCCAGTAATCGAATGTCACTGAAATCAGATTTTTTAATATTCTATTACTTAAACACTTACCATATGGTTTTTCGGCCACCCCAGGAACATCCACATTATCAGTCACACAATAACAACTAAACACTTCTGTATCATGTGTGTAATCACTGTTTAGAAGCTACTGACATACTTTTATTAGCATAGCACACAAGTAATGGACTACACATAATTAGGACATGCAACCACTTTTAAAAATACTTAATATTATTAACCAAAGTCTCTTCAACTTCAGTAGCAAATATATAATGAAGAGCCACAGGTTCAGCTTGAGCATCACAAGTTCAAGAGGAATGTCAGAAAGCACTTCTTAACACAAAGAGTAGGGAACACTTTAACATCACTGTAAACACAGAACACCTAATTAAAGACAGTGACCACCTAGTAAAGAACGAGATATATGGATAGAATGCAGATAACAACCCCGACAGCAAAAGATGGGAGAACACTGCAGGGATAGCAAACACCTAACCTCAAGATGTGTACCATGTAAAACAATCACAATAAATAGAACAAATTACCTTCTTATGCTACCTTTTTCTGTACTTTATGATAATATCACATACTTGCTCCAATGCATATAATCCAGTTGCTATCAATGTGACACATTTACATATATTCCAAACAATGATTACACACATAAAAGGATTGTATTGTGAGACTGATTTTGTAAAAAAAAATACAGTCTTAATTGGGCCTTTTTTTAGTTTAACAAATTGGCAATAAATCTTTTCAAATCATAACCACCTGTGTCGAGTCTTTACTTAAAGTACCATAATGACATTGAAACATAAGTGTTGTCTTTATTAACCATGCAAATCAACTGCAACAAATAGTGAAACAAATATATCTCCATGAATTTCTTTGGTTGCTATGCTCTCCACTCAGTATCACAACATAGGCAACGATGTGGCACATTGCATGTCACACTTTCCATAATTCCTAAGAGTGTACAAAAGTCAGCAATGTACTTACTTTTCCTGTGCCTATACAGTCATCATGTAGTAATTACTGTACCAAGGTGCCGCACATCAGCACCCAACAGTACACAGCTGTGACTATACACTTAAGATGCAGTCACTGCTATGTGTACTTCAATTCCCTGTCTAAGCTTCTGCAACTCCCAACTGTGGTAAGTTAACTATACCTAGAATTACAGAGGTGTGCCATAGATCTCCAGTCCCATATCGTTCCTATAGAAAACCAGTCATAAGGCAGTACAAATATCGGGAGGCACAGCAGCTCTAACTGCCTAAATCCATGCAAATCCTAACAAAGATAACTATAGTTTCCCTTGAATCAGTCATGTGTGGCATTGACGTACAAATAGTCACCTGTGTTGTGTATGTGCACTGACATGTACTTACCCTGACTTATCATCTGTATCTCCAATTACAATTTACTACCTACTGTCACATTTGTACACACATTGCCTGCCTGAATCCATTCAAATGGCAACTGTGCTAACTGGACTATTCCTGTGAACAGAGAGCTGTACAACTGATGTACATTCCCTATCATTTCCTGTGGCTGTTTACTTAGGATGCAGCAAATGCTATGAAAAAGCAGTCCCCCCATCACACTGTTGACTTCCATGTTTTTTCCTATTCTGTATTGTCAACTCAGTGTACGATATGTGGACTAGCTGTTCATTAATTTACTTACAGATCTCCTGTAATTCCTAACTAAGTAAACTACCATGTACCACACTTATATCTACTGTCAGTCTACATTCAGACTGCAGTACCTGGTGTAGAAAGCTGTGTCACATTCACCTAAGCACATACAGTTGTGAATGTACAGTCAGTATCAGTAACTGGTATGCATGTGTAAATTGTCTCTGTAAAGCCATAGAAATCCTAACTGAGCTAAGTTGTATGTATCAACAATTACAGACCTGCACTATTGATGGTGCTTGCCTCATTCTTACTGTGCATCGATACTCATGATACAGTTCAAACCTTGGGGGAAGGGGTATTATCTGTGTCAGCCAACACAAACAGTAAGTGTCCTAACTTGAGTGTACCTGAAATCACTGATGTCTACCATTGATGTCCATACCCTCAGTTCTTCTGTGGGTTTCTACTAAGGATCCAGTACCTGGTGTTGCAGTTTGAAGAGACATTACCAGACTGAAGGCATTCAAGTGGTAACAATGCAAACTACACTTTACCTGTAATCAGGAAGTTGTAAAAGTGATCTGCATCACCCTTCTTTGCCTTTGTCTCTTCACTTAACATACAGTGAGTCTATAACTGTTCCTATTATCATGGTTCTCCTCCCCCACTTCCATCTGTGTCTGTCTCTCTGTCTGCAACTGTTGTTCAGGAGGAATACGTGCCACATGATGTCTTCACACATACTAAAACAGTGGCACCAAACAGAAATGTAAATGTACATGGTAGCACAAATCAAAACAAAAAGATAAACAATTCTAAAAATACTGAATCTAATAGAGAGACATTATTGTGGGTCCCTTCAGGCACCACACGCATCCACCACAAAACAGTAACATCAACAGTACTGAAATATAGTAAATGTGAAACAGCAGCAAGAGCACGGGGCCCTACCAACCACACACTCCAACACCCAAAAACAAAAATATATAGTACTGTAAAATACAAAATGTACTAATAATATGAGCGCAGGACCCTTCGGGCCCCGCGCTTCCACCACGTAATGCGGCAGGCTGGGCTGGACGACTGCAAAGGGGGCTTGTACCCTAACATTGAATTCCCTCACTTTTGATGCTGTGGTACCACTCCCACCACATAATAACCCTTCTTTTTGAAAATAATAATGAGAAATAGTGCACATAATGTGGTAGCGGGATGAGCGGGAGCACGGGGCCCTATCAACCACACACATTCCAACACACACACAAAAAAAAATATGGTACTGTAAAATACAAAATTTAGTACAGATAGGACACCGCACTCCCACCACATAATGCAGCAGTGTGGGCTGGAGGGGTGCAAAGAGGGTACTTCAACCCTAACATTGAATTTCCTCTATTTTGTCGCTGTGGTTCAACCCTAACTGATGCAGTAACATAGTTATTTGCCTCTAATTTCCTTGGTTTGAAAATAATAATGAAATAGCGAATGTAATGCAGCGGCAGGAGCTCCGCCACATAATGCAGCGGTGGTTGGCGGGGCACTTGGTACCGCCCACCACATTATACAGCAGTGGAAGTGCAGGGCCCTGCGTGCCCCATGCTCCCACCATGCAATTACCCTTGTTTTTGACTTTTATAATGACAAATCGTGAACATAATGCAGTGCCACGAGCGCGGGGCAGTGCAGGCCACTTCGGGCACCACATTTCCACCACATTATACAGTATCTGAAGTGCAGGGCCCTGTGTGCCCTGTGCTCCCACCACATAATTATCCTTGTTTCTCAGAATAATAATGACAAATCGTGAGCATTATGCAGCACCGGGAACAAGAGGCACTTCAGCCACTGTGCTCCCACCACGTAATACAGCAGGGTGGGCTGTAGGGATGCAAAGCGGGGGCTTTAACCCTAACACTGAATTACCTCACTTTTGTTGCTGTGGTACAACCCTAACTAATCCAGTAAATGGAGTTATTTGCCTCTAAGTTTCCTTCTTTTTGAGAATAATAATGGCAAACAGTTAATGTAATCCTCCGAGGGAGGCATGGGGCCTTGTGCCCCGCTGCCCGCTATAACTCAGCAGCAGGGCATGGGGCCCATCAGGCACCACACCCATAAAATACAAAATGTACTAGTTATAGGACACAGCAGGGTGGTCTGCAGGAGTGCAAAGGGGGGGCATCAACCCTAACACTGAATTTCCTCGCCTTTGTTGCTGTGGTACAACCCTAACTGATGCAGTAAACAGAGTTATTTACCTCTAATTTCCACTGTTTTGAGAATAATAATGACAAATAGTGAATGTAATACAGCGCGGCAAGAGCGCGGGGCCCTTCAGCAAACACAGTCCCACCACATCATACCCTTGTTTTTGACAATAATGAGAAATTGTGAATGTAATGCAGTGGCAGAAGCACGGGGCCATTTGGGCCCCGCAGTACCACCACATAATGCAGCAGTGAGAATGTGGGGCCCTGTGGGCCCCGCGGTCACATCACGTAATGCCTTCTCACATAGTAACATTGTCCCACAAATGCAAATCGTTATGCACATGCTGATGCAAAGCGAAACACAAAGAGAAACAGTACTATAGACAGAAATGTTAAAAACAACACAAATGCAACCACAAATGAAAACGCCAAGCTTAACGCACATGGTGTCGTCAACATGAACAATAAGTCAAACGAGTACCTAAACACAAGCAGAAATGTTAATGGCAACAGTAATGTAACCACAGAGGCTCGCTTTCCCCAAAAGCTGTATAGAAAAAGACATTGAGTACAAACAATGTATGCAATGTAATGACTCTCGTAACAGGAAAATGAGCACTTGGAATACTTAATTTATTATATCTCAGTAACCGTACGACTTAGAAACAAAATTTAAAAGTCATATGAATTATCACTTTCCTGGCTAGTTTTGTACTCAGCCCCCATTAAGAGGCTGAGCACTTTTTTGACAAAAAGTCCGTATCTTGCACCGTTTCCGAGATACGGGCCCTGAAAGGTGCGCCGAATGCCGTAATATTATCCTATGGGGAAAAAAAGAGAAGTTCGGAGTGGCATAACTTTGGCTCCCTGTAATATTTTTTCACCAAACCACTAAAAGGCACATCTATAGGATGTTGGCTGTCTTCCTTCCAAATTTCAGCCCAAAAGATCAAGCCGTTATATTGCAGCAGGGCGCCAAAGGATTGCTGCAATGCATCAATGCCGTAATGTTATCTATGGGAAAAAACATAAACTTTGGAGTGCCGTAACTTTGTCGCCATGTAATATTTTTGCAACACAGCACTGAAAGGCACATCTGTGAGATGTCAGCTGCGTTCCCTCCAAATTTCAGGCCAAAGCACCAAACCGTTCTTTTGCAGCTGGGTGCCAAAGAATTTCTGTCAGTTTCCCACAGCCTAGAGAAGTACTTTCGCAATTTGTGAAAGCTTTCGCAAAAATTTGCGACACTTTTGTCAGTTCGACACTACTTTGTGAAAGTGCTTTTTCCAGAAATTTGAAAAACATATTTCTGGGGTGTTTTACCCCAAAATAAAGACATGGCTAGCATCCTCAGTGTCCGACTAGGTGAATACAAAAAGAATTAGGTTGCTAGATGGTCCCAAATTTAAATGGCAAGCATTTTTCTGATCGCTAACTGAAAACAATATGGTGGATTTGCAAAAGTAAAAGGGCCATTTGCGACAGTAAAAAGTGCATTTGCGACACTGTCGAACTTTTTGTTAACTTTTCCCATTGACTTATAATGGGAAATTGTTTTTTGAAAAACTTTTGAACCGTTTAATATTTTTTCATGAAATCTTCAAAAGGCACATCGGGGACCCCGGCCACACATTTCCTGAAGATTTTGGACTGGTCGTGCAAACCGTGCAACCTGTAGGCGCGACCGTAGAATTCCAGAAAAAGCGTAAACGCATGCGCAGATCACGCTTAATAACTCCACAGCCGTGTATCCGAGCGGTACAAAACTTGGCAGATCCCAAGATGTATGGATCTTAATCAAGTATTCCAAATTTCAGGCAAATCTGTCAAACAGTTGCAAAGTTATTAAGGTGCAAAATTTTGGGTTTAACATATAAATGGCTCCTCAATCCTAACTATGGTAGCACTACCGTGCTACCATAATGTGTGTGTATATACAGTGACGTGCAAAAGTATTAAACCCCCTTGAAAGTTATCAGATTTGTCTGGATTACAAATGAGACTTACACATATTATTCCAGTCAGTATTTTTCATTGCAAACTCATATGCTCTAACAGTACTGTATATTGTCAAAGCCAAAATTAATTATCTGTCAGCAGATCTTTTAAAGAAAATTAAAAACTGGAAAATGCTGCTTGCAGAGGTATTCAACCCTTACACATTAGTATTTGGTAGAGCCACCTTTTGCTGCAATAACAGCTTTAAGTCTTTTGGGGTAAGTATCTACCAGCCTTGCACACTGTTCGGGAGTGATTCTTGCCCATTCTTCTTGGCAGATTTGTTCCAGGTTGTTCAGGTTGGTTGGGTGACTCTTGTGGACCGCAATTTTCAAACAGTGCCACAGATTCTCGATGGGATTGAGATCTGGACTTTGACTTGCCCACTGTAGGACATTCACCTTTTTGTTGTTTAACCACTCCTGTGTTGCTTTGGCCTTGTGCTTGGGATCATTGTCCTGCTGAAAGGTGAAGTTTCTCCCAAGCTTCAGTTTTTCAGCAGACTGAAGCAGGTTCTCTTGCAGTATCTCCCTGTATTTTGCTCCAACCATTCTTCCTTCAATTTTAACAAGATGCCCAGTCCCTGCTGATGAAAAGCATCCCCACAGCATGATGCTGCCACCACCATACTTCACTGTAGGGATGGTGTTTCTCGAGGCATGGGCAGTGTTAGGTTTGCGCCACACATAGCGCTTTGAATTTTTGCCAAAAATCTCTATCTTGGTCTCATCAGACCACAAAACCTTGTGCCACATCTTAGCTGGGTCACTCTCATGCTTTCTGGCAAACTCCAGACGTGCTTTGTTATGGTTCTTTTTGAGTAATGGCTTCTTTCTAGCCACCCTCCTATACAGACCAGTATTATGTAGAGCTCTTGATATGGTTGACTGGTGCACCTTCACTCCACTCTCAGCCACTGAACTCTGTAGCTCCTTCAAAGTGATTGTTGGCCTCTCTGTGGCTTCCCTCACTAGTCTCCTTCTTGTTCGTATGCTGAGTTTTGAGGATGGCCTTGTCTAGGTAGTGCCTGGGTGGTGTGATGCAGCTTCCACTTCCTCACTATTGATCCAACAGTGCACACTGGGATATCCAAACACTTGGATATTATTTTGTACCTTTCCTAATTTATGCATATCTATTACTTTATCTCTAACTTCCTTAGAATGCTCTTTAGTCTTCATTTTCACACCCTTCCTTCAGATTAACAGTCTGACCAATGGTCATTAAACTGAGGGGGGGTTTTATCCAGAAAATGTGAGCTACTTTAATGTTTCAGAAGTGAGGCCAATTGTGTCCTCGTTAGGGCAATATGTTTCATCTGTGTAAACTTGGAGCTTCCAGAGCACAGGGGTTGAATACCTATTGCAAACAGCATATTTCAGTTATTTATTTTTCTTAAAAATATTTTCTAACATAAAACCAATGTCACTTTAAAATAATTATTTTGAGGGTCAGTCTTTTTAAATAAATATTACACAGAACAAAATCTCAATGTATCATTTGTCATTCAGACAAATCTGATAACTTTCAAGGGGGTTGAATACTTTTGCAAGTCATTGTAAATATGTATGTATATTATATATATATATATGTATGCATATATACATATGTGTGTGTGTGTGTGTGTATATATATATATATATATAGAATAATAGATACATTCTGATGTATTACAAGGCAGTAAATCATCGAGAGGATCTGGGGGCACAATAAACCTCGAGAGCAAAGCTTGAGAGGTTTCAAGTGTCCCCCGATCCTCGAGATGAAGAACTGCCTTGTAACACAAGAATGTATTTGTTATTTTTTGTAATATATGGATGTGAGGAAATTGTCGGTGCTTACCTTTGCCAAAGAATGAGGAATCTTCGATTGGGATGCTGAGGTGATTTTCATGTGAGAAGGAGCCAATGATTGAGGCAACATCGAAAACTTTTCAAAAATTCAAACAGCTAAACTGTGCAGTGTTAAACTGCTAAATGAAACAGTGGTAACAACTTTTTTTTCCCTCGAGCGACGGTTGCTGGGGACACTTAGTCAGACTCCAAGTCGGAGTAGTGAACTGAAGGAACAATTTTCTCTTGCTAAGCGAGAGACGCCTACCATGTTTTTTGAAACAATTGGTCTGCCCACAAAGAAAACGCATCCAATCAGGTGGTGCGGTTTTACGAATGTTACCACGCACAGCTTTGGGGATGTCAGGAAGCCACCTATGATCTTGAGTTTGTGCTTTTCAAGTTTTGTGATAATACTATTGTTCAGAGCTCAAACGATAGTATTATGAGCTCCAAACGATAGTATTATCACTTGCCAATGATGGTATTATCACTTTGGCTCCACTGTATTACTGGAAATTTTTTATATGCTTTTCAATAGTATTATTTGAAATATCCACATATTACACACATATATATATATATATATATATATATATATGTATGTATATATATATATATATATATATATATATATATATGATACATAATGGGCACGAGTGTGATATGGAAAATATTTTCACTCCTCTAGAGTGACCTCTGAATACTCACGAGTGGCGAAGCCACGAGTGAGGTTTCAGAGCTCCCTGTACAGGACTGAACATATTCCCATATCACACGAGTGTACATCATGTATCCTATTTATACAATGGGGGCCTCATTGTTGCAAAAAGGTTTCCAAGGGTGTAATAAATGGCATTTATTTTAACTCTGCTGATGTCATCAGGATTTATTTCACTGCAGTGAAAATAACTTGTTTTATCTCACTGGAATATGTTTCACCCCCATTATATCAACATATATTTATATATATATATATATATATATATATAGTATAATAATATAATATGACATCCATTTACTGCATCAGTTAGGTTGTTCCACAGTGACAAAGTGAGGAAATTGATGTTAGGGGTTGAAACCCCTTTGCATCCCTCAGCCCACCCCCCAACTGGAATCAGGGTGCACATTGGGGTCGTCGGCCCTAACTCTCACCCCATCACATGTGGAAAGAAGCTGAGGAATAGGAGAATGGGGTGACAGTTAGGACCGATAACCCCAATGCACACCCCGATTCCAGTTGGGGTGGTGAGCTGAAGGGGTGCAAAGGGGGTCTCAACCCTAACATCGAATTTCCTCACTTTTGTCGCTGTGGAACAACCCTAACTGATGCAGTAAATGGAGTCTTTTGCCTCTAATTTCCCTTCTTTTTGAGAATGATAACGAGAAATAGTGAATGTAATGCAGCAGCGGGAGCGCGGGGCCTTGTCACATAGTAACATTGTGCCCGCAAACGCAAATCATAATGCTCATGGTGATGCAAAGCAAAGCAGAAAGAGAAACAGTACTGTAGACAGAAATGTTAAAAACAACACAAAAGCAAACGCAAATGAAAATGCAAAGGGTAACGGACATGGTAGCGTAAACGTGAACGGTAAGTGAAACGGGTACAGAACCGCAAGCAGAAATGGTAATGGTAACAGTAATGTAAGCACACAGGCTGGCTTTCCCCAAAAGCTGTATAGAGAAAGACAGTGAGTACAAAGAATGTATGCAAAATAATGACTCTCGGAACAGAAAAATGAGGACTTGGAATAGTAAATTGCTTATATCTCAGGAACCGTACGACATAGAAAAAAAATGTAAAAGTCATATGAATTATCACTTTCCTGGCTAGTTAATGGGGGCTAAGTATTTTTCTGACGAAAAGTCTGTATCTCGCACCGTTTCTGAGATACGGGCCCTGAAAGGGGTGGCGAACACCGTAATGTTATCCTATGGGAAAAAAACAGAAGTTCGGAGTGCCATAACTTTGCCTCCCTGTAATATTTTTTCACCAAGCCACTGAAAGGCACATCTGTGGGATGTTGGCTGTGTTCCCTGCAAATTTCAGCCCAAAAAACCAAACCGTTATGTTGCAGCAGGGTGCCAAACGATTTGTGCAATGCGTCTTACGCCGTAATGTTATCCTATGGGAAAAAGTGTCAAATTTGGAGTACCATAACTTTGCCACCATGTAATATTTTTTTCAACAAACACTGAAAGGCACATCTGTGAGATGTCGGCTGCATTTCTGCCAAATTTCAGCCCAAAACTCCACACCGTTCTTTTGCAGCAGGGTGCCAAAGAATTGCTGTCATTTTCCCATTGTGCCTAGAAAGTACTGCCTAATTTACTTAAAGCTTTTGCAAAAATTTGTGACACTTTCATGAGTGCGACATTACTTTGTGAAATTACTTTTTCCAGAAATCTGAAAAACATATTTCTGGGGTGTTTTACCCCCCAAAAAAGACATGGCTAGCATCTTCAGGGTCCGACTAGGTGAATACAAAAAGAATTAGGTTGCTAGAGGGTCCCAAATTTAAATGCCAAGCATTTTTCTGATCACCAACTGAAAACAAAATGGCGGAATTGTGACAGTAAAAGGGCCATTTGCGAAAGTAAAAACGCATTTGTGACAGTGTTGAACTTTTTGTTAACTTTTCCCATTGACTTATAATGGGAGCTTATTTTTTGAATAACTTTTGAACCGTTTAATATTTTTTCATGAAGTCTTTGAAAGACACATCAGGTACCCTGGCCACACATTTCCTGAAGATTTCGGACTGGTCGTGCAAACCGTGTGACCTGTAGGCACAACTGTAGAATTCCAAAAAAAGCATAAATGCATGCGCAGATCATGCTTAATAACTCTGCAGCCATATATCCGACTGGTACAAAACTTGAAAGACCCCAAGGCATATGGGTCTTGATTCTGTATACCAAATTTCAGGCAAATCCGTTGAACGGTTGCAAAGTTATTAAGGTGCAAAATTTTGGGTTTAACATGTAAATGGCTCCTCAACCCTAGCTATGGTAGCACTACTGTGCTACCATTTTATATATATATGCACATACAGAATTTTGGAGGCTTACCTTACATATCTCCTTAGAGTTATGCTGTTGCCCACTGCCTGGCAGACATCCAGCAAGCAAAGCTAAATCCATGGCTGTTGATGTTCTGCTGTTGTCCTGTGTGTGCGCTCACATCCATGCCACCATGCTATTACTTTAAGAGATTCAGCCTGTGTATAGTGTAAACAGACTGGGCTGGGTCCAAGTACATCAAGGCTCCCAACCAACCAGGCATAGCTCTAATCCACTCTAATCTTCAGTTGCTAGTAGTGCAGAGAGAGCCCTACATGAATCTGTAACTGTTTATCACTAAAACTTTATTGTTGGTAAAATAAAAAAAGAGTTTATGATGCCAGTACTGAACTTCCCAATGGGAGCCACCATCTTTAGTCCTGGACTCCTGCTTTTGATCAATTGGAACCAAGGGATCCTCAATGGGTCCTAATTACAGTGCCTTGTGGGAGAAACTGTAACCTTCCCTTGTTGGTGCCTAAATGGACCAGTGAGAGAGCTAGAACTGTGACTGATAGCTCTCATAGTGGATCAGAATATAGGAAAACTGGACAAGTTCAAGACAGAGTCATTTCAGCCAGGGCTCTCTCTCTCTCTCTCTCTCTTTCTAGAGAGGGAGCCTGTGTGAAGTGAGTTCTGCTGGAGCCACCGAGAAGAAAGCAGCCTGGTTGGCTCTGTGTTCCTGTCACAGCAGGAGGCCTGTATTTGCCTCCTGTGAGTTCCTCTCAATTCCAGAAGGGGTCGAACATCCTGAGACTGCCAGTTAAGCCATCCAGAAGGTTTCTAAGCCGAATGCTAAGGAGAGAAACCAGCCAGATACCGAAAAGGAGAAAGTTTGTTCTTCTTCAGTCACTGAGACTGTGGCTTGCCATGTGTGTGGAGAAACTTTTCTAGAGACTCCAGTACTGAAGATGGAGCCCACACCAGTAACAAAGTACTCTGTCACAACCAGCTGGAGGGTTCATCAGCACCAATCCAAACTGCCAATGGACATTTTCTCACCTGGTCCTATGTCATCAGAGGGCCATCCAGACTGTTCCTGTACAAGCACCAGCAGCATCTTGGTGAGAGACTGGTTTGGGGGAATCAACGCCTGCGATGCAGCTACATGCAGGTTGCAGCCACCTACAGGGAAAGGCTGTGAAGTGGAGGAGAGTTGTGCCGGTCCCGGTCCCCACCAACACCTTGAAAAAGCAACAGGTCTTGATGTCACCAGAGCCATCTATAATCCAACTAGGTACAGTGAGTAAAATCAGGGTAGATCGCTGTGACAGCAGTTAGTCATTTATGGTACCACCTGATTCTGTTTATCAGCTTAAAGTAATTAAAGTGATTGGGTCATCCGGCCACAGATACAAGAAATTCTTAGTTTACAAGTGTGTTGTTTGCATCTAATCACTCTTCCTTCCATCAAGGGCTCTAAACACAATTGCAACTCCGACCACCCCATGGCACTGTTCAGGCATGCCTGTTTCTACTCTGGTTACCCAGTGTTGCATAAACTGTGCAAATCCATAGACTGATTGCTAACAGTAATTTAACTCTGCTCATTTTAAGTATTGCTTAATGATTCAGATTCACACCCCTTCCTTGTTAAGTCCCCTAAATAAACCTGATTTACTGTTCAAGTTTAATCTGAGCCATGAGCATATTATTACTTGGATTAGAGTGCTAAATTATACGCTGAATAATCTTACAGTGTATGGTGGTGCTGAAACTGTCTCTTACAGGGAAACTCAGGATGCATGCCAGAGATCCAGAGCCTGTGGGTAAGTGGGTTGAGTGTGACCATATCAGTAATGTTGATGCTAAATTGTATTCTAAATGTTAACCATTGCCATTGCCCAGTTAAGTGTATAAGGTCACTAGGCAGGATTGTGGAGATATTAGCTTCCCAGATGGATGTACCTACTGTGATAGTTACCCACTTAAGCATTACTCTGGGTGGAGGCACCATACTTGTGAAAATACTGTGGGTAGGAAAGCCCCAGTAGTAGTTTATTATAAACCCAGGCCCCTCAACCTGCAGTTAGGAAAGCAGGCAGGGGTAGTAGCTCTTGATATAATGGCACCAGGGTTACAAACGTGGAGGCACCACTGGGATTGCTGCCCCCAAGTGGCCAAAATACAAAACTGCAATTTTTCTTGTTATGAGTGCTGGTATCAAAATGAAGGATAGGGCTGGACTTAGACTTGGGATCCCTACCCATAAAATGGCTGTGCATCGCCTGATAGGGTGGTGTGAAGCTGAGGAGATTGATTCTCACAAGGCTATAATACTTTTAAACATCCCTTTGGGTACCAATAAGGCTGGTATAGAGGAGATGGTGAATAAAGCCAAATATTTAGGTAAAGTCATTGTATAAGGATGAAATTCTGATCTGTTTAGTCAGAGTCTGGTAGCCTTAATAGCTTGTAGCATTGTAGTGGACCCTGAACAGGTACCCCATATTATCCCTTATGAGGCCCAGGTGGGTTGGAGAGTGATCACTATGCATAGTGGGGCATCCACACCTAGGGGTCTCCTATGTTAGAAGAATTTAAAGACAAGTTTATGCCTGTATATGGCAAGGATGATGCTAGGGTATTCCGCACAATGGGATTCAATGAATGGTTGAAAAACTGGTGTGGAGCTCAGGGTTTTGGCTTCATTGGGGACTGGGAAGCTACCTGGAGGGATGCAGGCTTATACTGGTGCGATGGTCTGCATCTGTCCGGGGGGGGGAACCAGGATCCTAGGTGACAGGTTTAAATGCTTCATTGGCAAGGATTTAAACTAGCCAAGGGGGGAGGCACTGAAAAGAACCAGGGAAATCCCAACCTCCCCCCACAAAACACAGTAGTTAGAGAGGTAAACAACAAGGTAGAGAAGTCAGTAGGGAGCAGGACAGGGATAAATGCTGAAAAAGGCGGTAAGGGCAGGGATCGGGCTAAAAGGGGGTAAGGCCATAGTAAATACATGGAAGGTGATGAGTACCAATGCCCACAGTCTGTGCAACAAGCTCCCTGAACTAGTGGCCTTGATGGAAGAGGGATGCCTGGATATTGTGGCAGTCACTGAAACATGGTACACAGAGAACCATGACTGGGATGTCAACATACCAGGATACACAGTCTACAGGAGGGACAGGGTGGATAAAAGAGGAGGAGGAGTAGCTCTCAATATAAGGGAAGGGATTAAAGCAATAGAACTAAAGAGTAAACAGGAAGTTGATGAGTCACTATGGGTCACCCTGGAGACAAGAAATGGCACCACAATCCGCATGGGGGTTGTGTACAGACCCCCATCTCAGGGGGAGGAAATGGACAAGAAAATGATAGAAGGCATCCTTAAAATGGCAGAAAAAGGAGAAATATTGTTGATGGGGGACCTGAATATGCCAGATGTTAACTGGAGTACCTTTGCTGCAGGCACATCCAAGAGTAGCGTCATTCTTGATGCTCTACAGGGGCATGCCTCAGGCAGCTAGTGTTGGAACCCACTTGGGAAGGAGCAATCCCAGACTTGGTACTCCCGAATGGGGAAGGAGAAAGGATCTCAGATTTAGAAGTGGGTAGCCATCTGGGAACAAGTGACCACCAAACAGTGTGGTTCACAATAAACACAGCCATAGAGTCAAGCCATACAAAAACAAGAATATTGGACTTTAGGAAGGCTGGCTTTGGGAAAATAAGACAGTGCCTCAGAAAAGCACTAGCAAACGGGCAAGAAGGAGGGGTGGAGGAAAAATGGGGAAAAATCAAAACAGCCATCGCATAGGCAACAAGCCTTTGTGTAAAGCAAATCAACAAAACAAAACGAAGGGAAAAAACACTGTGGTTCTTAAAAGAGGTGGCAGGGATGGTTAAGGAGAAAAGGATAGCATTCAGGAAATATAAGGAAACACAGAAGGAGCAGGACAGAGAACTTTATCAGTTAAAGCAGAAGGAGGCAGGGAAGGCAGTCAGAATAGCAAAGGCATAAACTGAGGAAAAGATAGCCAACTCTGTTAAGAAGGGGTATAAAACTTTTTATAGGTACATTAGGGAGCAAAGAAAGACCAAGGAAGGGATACAGAGACTTAATAAAGGGGAGGGAATGTGGGCAGAGGGTGACAGTGAAAAAGCAGGGATACTGAATGAATATTTCTGCTCAATATTCACAGCTGAAGAGGAGGAGATACCTAAAGCAAACAAGGGAGAAACACTGAATAGAGGGGTTGATACCAGTCCATTCACAGAAGAAAGGATTTTGAAAGAACTCTAGAAACTGAGGGTGGACAAAGCAATGGGGCCTGATGGGATTCACCCAAGATTTCTAAAAGAACTAAGGATAGAACTAGTAACACCACTGACTACTCTCTTTAACAAATCATGGGAGGATGCGATGGTACCTGAGGACTGCAGGAGGGCAAATTTGATTCCACTTCACAAAAGTGGGAGCAGGGCAGAGGCAGGAAACTACAGACCAGTTAGTTTGACTTCAGTGGTAGGGAAAATGATGGAATCACTTCTGAAGGAAAGAATTGTTGAGTACCTAGAGGCCAGTGGGGCAGAGGACCCAAGGCAGCATGGTTTCATAGGAGGAAGGTCATGTCAAGACGAACCTAATAGATTTCTTTGACTGGGTGACCAAAGTAGTAGACCAGGGAGGGGCTGTGGATATGGCCTACCTAGATTTTAGCAAGGTATTTGACACAGTCTCACACAAAAGATTAATATTCAAGTTAGCCAGCCTTGGAGTGAGTCCCAAAGTGGTAGCCTGGATAAAAAACTGGCTGGACAACAGGACGCAAAGTGTAATAGTAAACGGAGTCCACAGTGAAGAAAGGAAGGTAACTAGCGGGGTGCCACAGGGTTCGGTACTGGGACCGGTCCTCTTTAATGTCTTTATAAGTGACACTGGAGAGCACCTGGAAGGAAAGGTATGTGTTTTTGCAGATGACACAAAGATCTGCAACAGGGTTGATTCACAAGGTGGAGTGGAAAGAATGAAAAGGGACTTCGCAAGGTTGGAGGAATGGTCAAATATGTGGCAGCTCAGATTCAATACAAAGAAGTGCAAGGTAATGCATCTGGGAAACAAAAACCCAGGGGAAGAGTACACAATGGGGGGGTGAGTTAATAACAATGACAAAAAATTGAAAGAGACCTAGGAGTAATTATATTAGATGACCTAAAGGTGAGCAAGCAATGTGAGAAGGCAGTAAGGAGGGTTGGGGGCATACTGGGATGCATAGGGAGAGGCATCAACAATAGAAAACAGGAAGTTGTTATCCCTCCATACAGACAGTTAGTGAGACCCCATCTGGAGTACTGCATGCAATTCTGGAGACCCCATCTCTGCAAAGATATAGACAGAGTGGAGGCTGTTCAGAGGAGGGCAACCAAAATGATGCAGGGTCTGCACCAGAAGACATACGAGGAGAGACTAAAGCAGCTTAATATGCATACCCTTGAAGAAAGGAGGGAGAGGGGGGACATGGTAGGAACTTTCAAGTATCTCAAGGGAATTAACAAAGTACAAGAGGGTAGTATCTTTCAGAAGGAGAGATGTGCAAGAACAAGGGGGCACAATTTGAAGATAGAGGGGGAACGGCTCCGAGGTAATGTTAGAAAGTATTTTTTCACAGAGAGGGTTGTGGATGCATCAAACAGCCTTCCTGAGGAGGTTGTGGAGTCAGGAACAGTGGGAGAATTCAAGAATACATGGTACAGGCATAAGGCAATTTTAGTGGGGGGTAGGAGGAAGTAAGCTGTTGATTAACTAGAATCTGCAGCTTATCCATCATGTATGGAAATGGGCAGACTAGGTGGGTCAAGCGGTCCTTATCTGCCATCAAAGTCTATGTTTATATGTTTAAGTTGGGGAAATGATTAGCCACTGCGAGACAATCATGGGAAGATCTGAAAAAGGCCATAGATAGCCCGGGGAGTGGTACACCTAAGAAACCCTTCCCTTGCTTCCTCACCAGCACATTCACCTGTGCCTTCATCAGTGCTCATTCCCTCACTGAACTTGGACTTGTATTGCAGGCTGAGAGTGTTTTTTGGCACTGTTTCCGCATCAAATGGGGAGAATGATTTAGAGACTTGGATGGACTATGCTACCCCTGGCTCAAGAGTGGCAACGTGCAGAACCAGAGAAAAGAAAAAGACTTGTGGAAAGTTTGCGGGGCCCTGCTCTTGAAGCCATTAGATTTTTGAGGTCCACAAACCCTGATGCCTCAGCTAATGACTATTTGTCTGCATTAGAAGGTGTTTACGGCAGTACTAACCCAGCAGAAGATTTAATGTGGAAATTCAAGTCCACCAAACAGTGGAAAAATGAACACTTATCCGCATATATGACTTGGCTAGAATGGACCCTTCAGAGAGCACACTGCAAGGATGGAGTACTTGCCAGTGACTTGAATACAGTGAGGTTAGAACATATCTTCAAGTCTGCCAGGTTCTCCAGTGTGCTGATGTTTAAACTAAAGTTTTAGGACCACAAAGATGATCTGCCTGCATACTATTGGCTGATGAAAGAAATCAGAAAAGCTGAAAGTGAAGAAGAGTTTTTTTTTTTCAATTGTTTAACCAGGAGTGGCACACTAAGCTGAAAGTGTGTTTGCAGGTGCAACCTGGGAACATAGGGGAGTTAAATGACTTGCTCAGGGTCACACAGTATGCAAGTGGGGGCTATGGGATTCAAACCCAGGTCTCCAGATTTGCAGCTCAGAGCCTTAAACCACTGTGCTATAGTGCCTCCCTTCTGGGACCCTTCTGCAGGTGTGGCCGAATGGCCCCTGTTTCTGAGAAGCCTGTTGACAAAGAACCTGCTCTTAATGCCCAGCAGATCAAAGACTTATTAAAAGAGCTGCAAGAGGTAAAGGCCAGTGCCCCGAGTGCTGTAGAATTGGTTAAAGGTAAAACTGCTAGTCTTCCTGCTAATGAGTTCATCAGTGAGACACTGCCTTCTGCCAACAGTGTGAGCATTCCAGTCCCTGGTGGGGAACCGAATGATGATATGCTAAAGGAAATGAGGGAGCTGAGGGCCTTAGTGCATGATCTGGCTCCAACATCTCACCAGCCGTCATCCTGAAGTAGACTCAGTGGAACTGAACCTGGACCCAGGCCTAAAGATGACTACAAATCCAGTCCTTCCACTAGCTAAAATCAGGTTGAAAAGCCTACCTGACCACAAAACCTCAGACCAAATGTCTTCTGCTACCACTGTGGAGATGATGGGCACACCAAAAGCGTATGTAACTCTCATGAAGAATTGCAGAAGGTAACTGCAAAGCTACTTAATCAAGTGAGACAAATTGGTCTAAAGCCTGCATGTAGGATGGTCTGCTGTCAAGCATCCTTATAACAATACTCCTCCTGAATGGTCAGAAATGGTGGGTCCTTCCATGGAGACTGCTGCACATATAGATGGCATCCCGGCCTGAGTCGTATTAGACAGCAGATCTCAGGTCATGATAATATTGAAAGATTGGTATGATCAGCATCTATCTGACCACACCCTACAATCCCTTGATGGACTGCATGTGTGTGAAGGTTAAGTGACAAGTCGTATCCTTATCTTGGCTTTCTTCAAGTGTGGCTGTCTTTCCACTCATCAGTGACAGGCGTTGGAGATCCAGTGGAAACATTAGTTCTTGTGTGTCCCCCTTCTGGCCTGTATGATGGAATTCCAGTATTTATCGACACTAATGCACATATGTTTGTCCGAGTTGTGCAAATGTATCAAGAAAGACAAGCACAAAAGACAGGGAGAGCTCTTCACATTCACACCATGGTATGGAAAGCGCACGAAATGTAGATGCATCCATATGAATGTGATCAGGATGACCTATTGGAATTTGTATAGAAGAAGGATTCTTCACCACTCGTTCTTCCCCCTAATGCTCAATGTAGTGTCAGTGCAGAGGACTGCCTGTGCAAAGATGTAACTAATAAAATACTAATGCTGGATGCTCCGGAAGAAGGAAGACTGCCTGAAGGACTTCTGGTTAAACCCAGTGTGTGCTGCCTGTTTGCACTCATGCATATGCTTGAAGAGTGGTAGTCCAAATTCAGAATGTTATGGATTGGGACATTAAAGTTAGCTGAGTTTGCACCCTGGCCAAGGTCTACTGCACTAATACTGTTGTATTGCTGTCCAAGAGCCAAAATGGAGCAGAGTGTGACATCTCACCGGACATGTTTGAGTTTGGTGAATCTCCTGTGTCAGATAACTGGAGGGAAAGGATCAATTGAAAACTAGCTCAGCGAACTAAAGTGTTCTCCCTTAAAGAATGGGACGTTGGTTGTGTTACCGGTGCTGAACATGATATTCACCTGTATGATGAAAGGCCCTTCAGAGAAAGATCTCGATGCCTAGCTCCTGTTGACATTGATGACGTAAGGCGCCATCTACAAGAAATGCTTGCAGCTGGAATTATACAGGAATCACGTAGTCTTTATGCTTCTCCAATTGCTGTAGTCTGGAAAAGGAATGGTTCTGTCCATATGTGTGTAGACTACAGGACTCTAAATAAAATAACTGTGCGAGACCAATATACTATGCCTCGCATATAATATGCATTGGACTGCCTCAAAGGGAGCAAGTGGTTGTCAGTCCTTGATCTCTGCAGCAGGTACTATCAAATCCTGATGGCACCAGAGGACAGGGAAAAGACTTCATTCATTTGTCCCTTGAGCGTCTACGAGTTCCTCCTCATGCCCCAAGGCATATCAGATGCACCAGCAATGTTTGAAATGCTAATGGAATGTGCTGTGGGAGATATAAACTTTCTCGAATGTTTAGTCTACTGTGACAATATCGTTTTTGGCAAAACTCTTGAGGAACATGAGGCTCGCCTATTCAAAGTGTTGGACAGACTTGAAGAGTTTGGATTGAAGATATCAATTGACAAATGCCAGTTTTTCCAGAGCTCAGTAAAATATGTAGGCCCCATTGTGTCATTGGAAGGCATTCAAACCTTAGTGATAACCTGTGATACGGGTGACTCAAATTGAGTGACTCAATATGAGCGACTCAGTTTGAGCACCTGGTATAATAGTTATGGGGAAGAACAGCGAGTATATGATCATAGCAAGAGGAGAAAAGAGCAAGTATTATGGGAGGAAGGGAATAGCTAGGAGTGTGTGGATGTAGTGCAGTTTGTGTGGACTGCAAGCCGTGCTGCTAGCATAACATGGTGGTTAGAGGCACCTCCTGTGGGAAGCTGGATTGTGCAGTACAGTGAGGTTCAAATCCTGTAAGGTAATTTTTTGTTTTGTCATGTTTTGAGTGTTTGCTTTTATGGGTCCAGTTTGTCCATGTATAGGAGTTATTTTTTTGCCCTGCTTCCCCACTTTTGTCACCCTCCCCTATGGCGATATTGAGTTTTCACCTTCCCCCGACATTTTACCCCTCCATGGGTTGCCTTCTCTGGTGATTATCTCCCCTCCCATGTTTCTCCCAGTCCCTGAGTTGGTCCCCCCTAGAGATGGTTATTTTAGTTAGGGATGTGTGGGGGTGAAAGTAATGAAAGTACATCACTTTGTAGGGTGTAGCTGTAGTTCTGGTTGCTGATATGCTGATCGCTATTTTGTATTCATCCTTATGTGTTAGCTCTATTATTTCTTTGCTCTTATTACATGGTACTGATCCTAGCAAGGTAGAGATGCTGACTGATTGGCCAAATCAAATAACTTAAAAAGCTACAGTGATTTCTGGGCTTTTGCGGCTACTGTTGCCATTTTGTCAAGGAGTACACTAAAGTAGTGTGCCCACTGTTGAATTTAATGCAAGTGTACCCTCCTACTCAGAAAAAATGCAAGAAAGGCACTGAGAATGAAACAGTAAAATACTATTTCAGACCTCATGAACCCTTTGGTTCGAGATGGATGTCAGAATGTGACGCAGCTTTTTATGAAACTATTTATCAACTAACTCACGCTTCTGTTCTTGCATATGCAGACCCATCCAAACCTTACGTGCTGCACATTTACACTAGCCTAAGTGGCCTCGGGGCTGTGCTCTATCAAGAGTATACAGAAGGGTTGCGCCCAGTGGAGTATGCAGCAGAAGTCTGACTCCTTCAGAGAAGAACTACCCCATGTACAAATTAGAATTTCTCACTCTCACGTGGGCCATTGTGGAGCAATTCCATGAATACCTGTATGACGCCAAGATACTGGTTAAAACAGACAATAATCCTTTAACCTATGTCCAAACATCTGCAAAACTTGATACTACTGGGCATAGATGGCTCTCGACATTTTCTACATATGACTATGCAGTGGAGTACCGACCAGGCCTCAATCACATTGACATAGATGCCTTATCACAAAGACCTGCTTCCAACCAAGAGTGGGTATGAATGTCGGAGAATTCTATAAAAGCATTGTGCCATAAATTTGACAGGGACAAAACTCCATCACTTGAAACTGTGAAATTACCTAGCAGATTGTCTGGGACCACCTGATAGTTGCTTGCCTGTGGTCTATTGTAATTTTGCCACTCTAGATCTAAGTGCCCTGCTATAGCTAACTCCAGCTGATCTGCAACGAGAGCAATATTATCACCCAATGATCTGACCAGTCCTAAATACCCTCACAAAGAGAGAAGATGTCTCAAAGTTGCGGTACCCTGACCCCCAAACTGTTCTGTTATTTTGAGAAGGGTCTAAACTTAGGCTAAAAGACAGACTGCTATACAGAGAATTGACGGATGATCAAGGGGAAGTTGCAAAAAGACAACTGGTGCTGCCCACAAAGTTTAAACATGACATGCTAAAAGCTCTTCATGATCAAATGGGACACTTAGGTAGTGAAAGAACTCTGGACTTGGCCCGTGCACATTTCTACTAGCCTAAAATGGGCAGAGATGTTGATCAATATGTGAAGACTTGTAGTAGACATCTCCAATGAAAAGCACAGCCTCAGCGAGCAGCCCACTTGGTTAATATAAAAACCAGTGCACCAATGGAGCTCATATATACAGTATAGACTTCCTGAGCTTGGAGCCAGATTCAAAGAACATTGGTAATGTGCTTGTACTGACAGATCATTTTAAAAGGTATGCTCAGGCATACCCAACCAAAATTAAAAAGCAGCAACAGTAGCCAAAGTCCTTGTGGAGAAGGTTTTTGTTCAATACGGTGCCCCACAAAGGATCCATTTGGATCAAGGCCAGGAGTTTGAATGCAGATTGATAAAGAAGCTCTTGTCCATCTGGGGTGTGAAAAAGTCCAGGACCACTCCCTACCATCCATGAGGAGATCCGCAGCCTAAAAGGTTTAACAGGACTTTACTTGATATACTTGGCACTCTGCATCCCAAAGATAAACCCAGGTGACGCCAACAGATCATTCTCTTGTGCATGCCTATAATTGCTCCAAAAACGATGGCACAGAATTTTCACCTTATCATCTCATGTTTGACTGAGAAGCACACATTCCCATTGATGTCTGTTTCAGAGTTCACCTGATGGGGTTCAGTCTGACAACTATTTGTAGTATGTAAGGATGTGAACCTGCCCCTCTACAGATCACTAGTCAGGCCGCATCTAGACTAATGCGTGCAGTTCTGGCAACCATACCTGAAGAAGGCTATCAGGCTGCTGAAGGGGGTGCAGTGTAGGGCAAGAAAAATGATACAGGGAATGGAAGGCAAACCCTACGAAGATAGGCTGAGGCATTTGAGTTTGTACACCCTGGAGGAGAAGAGGGGTCGGGAGGGATATGATTGAAACATTGAAGTATATGAAGGGGTTCAACAAAACTGGCACAGATGGGTTATTTAGGCTGAAGAAGAAAAGGGACACCAGAGGACATGGGCTAAGATTGGAAGGGGGTAGATTTAGGAGAGGGATGAGGAGGCATTATTTTACAGAAAGGGTGGTGTTGAAATGGAATACCTTACTGGAGGAAATGGTGTCATATAGGATGGTGGGCACTTTCAAAAGAGCATGGGACAGGGTATGGAGGGTGTCTGGGCAAGTAGTAATGAGACTCTGATGGAGGGGATAGATGGGGAGGGGCAGCTGCGACCTAGTGGCGCTAGCTATGTACTCGGGCACACTTGACAGATCATAAGGTCTGTTTCTGCTGGCAAATTTGCATGTATGTATGTTAAGAAATTAAAAGCTCAATTAAACCATGCTTATCAACTGGCTAACACCAGAGCTGCAAAGAAAACTCTAGCTAACAAGGCATGTCACACAAGCGAGTAACAACCCATGAATTAAAGGCTGGAGATCGTGTTCTGATGCAAAATCTTGGTTTCCAGGGGAAATGCAAAATAGCTGATCGCTGAAGTGACATGCCCTACATAGTAGTCAGTAAGCTGCATACCCTACCAGTATATAAAGTGCGACCTGAAGGCGATCCTCTAGCTGTAAAAACAATACACAGAAATCACCTTCTGCGAATCGGTCAGATTGTTACAGATACTGTGCCTTCAGATGCTGCTCCTAGTGGGCCTGTCGCCAGATCTGCTGCTCAAAAGGAACAGTCAAATCTGCCTTCTGCTGCTCAACAGCCAGAGTCTTTAACCAGCAATGCCGTAATCAGTAATGCTGCTGATTCCGAAGATGATAACAGTGAGTGTGGTGCAGCCTATTACCCTTCTCTTGAATTAGGACAATGGTTTCAAGGAACCTACCATCCTACTTCTGGTCACCCTTGCAATGTTCTGGAGACCCCTGACAACTCTGCTTTATCAATAGTACCTGAACTGCAAGATAGTGATGCACAAAGTGTGACTTCTGACATGGCAGACTCCCTTTGTGTAGTAGAACTGTCTGATATTGAAGCACTTGATGCTGACAAAGAGAATGGTGACCAAACCAATTAATCTCAAGATGCTAGTGAAGTAAATGAAAAACCTGTCCATGAATCGAGAAGTGATGCTGGATTAAGTGTGCTAAGTGAACTATATCACGACCAAGAAAATATGGTCATTCCTGAAAATGCTAACAGTGCGTTGGATGATTCGAACTTTGTTGACATACCACTTTCAGATGAAAAGGAGCCTCAGAACCAGAGAATCAAAGTTTGTTCTGGATGTTCCAGTTATGACCCATAATTGCTCTTTTTATTCATCTCTGGGATGGTTATCACCCCAGCTTAAATATATTTATGCTTTAGGTAACATGGTCCATCAGGCCATATACACTAAAGATTTATCTCCTTTGACTGATTTGGTGATAGTTTGTGAAGTTCAAGCCAATCTAAGATCAAATCAGGGTATAGTCCTGGTCGCCCACTCTGCTAAAAATAAGTATGGTTTTCGCTCATTTGAATGTCAGGCCCATAACCTCTGGAATGAATAATGCCTTTTTTTTTGAGAACCATCAACTCATACCCACAGTTTAAATTTAGGTTTAAACAATATTTATTAACATTAGCAACTTGTACTTGTAATGTCTGATGATCACTGACGAATTGTTGATTATTTATTTATTGTATTGATTGTATTTTGTCTTGCATTGTTGCATGTTTTTTTGTCCGGGTCAGACCTGAAGAAGGGCTTTTGCCCAGTGTCCCTACCCAGTTAACAAATTTATAAATAAAATTAAAAAAAAAGTAATGAGCAAAGTGAAGAACCTATTACCAGTTCTGATCCTCAAGAGAGAGCAGTGGTGCCCCCTTCTTCAGAAGCTGTCTTGTTGCTGGACAATGAGCCGGAAGTAGCTAACCCGAATGCTAATGTTGCAGTGTCAGTGCCGATGTCCCTTACGCCATGAAGATCGGGAAGAATTGTAAAACCCATGGTTCAGCTCACTGGTGACATACCCGGAAAGCCTGTGGACTTGCCCATGAATGTAATTAATAAAGGGGTGCATGTCACAGCCAATTCCCTACATAAGCTAGTATTTGCTGCATCTTCTAAGATATTAATCAGGCCATCCACCCATTATCCTAGGGGTCCACCTTATAGAGTTGCAAGGGTCAGCTAAAAAGTGCAGGTCTACTGTCCACCAGGGGTCACTGTTAAAAGTTCTTAGGAAAGAAAAAGTGTAATCCATATGGTCAAATGATTAAAACAAAAGTATCTAAAGAAATGTAAAGTGTTATGACAATATGTAAACAACTGAACTATGCAATTGCTTAAGGGAAAAGTCTCATTTAAAGTATAGCATGCTGTATTGTACATGGGTATAGTAAATCTTAGCAGATATTGTATATAACAACGTGTGGTTGCAACCTGTATATATAATAGACAGTTTTGATAATAGTTGATGTCTGTGTTGTAGACTTGATGCGGATGCCAAGTTTCCTGAGCAGGGAAGAGTGTAACACCACCCCCCCAATTTCGGGCAGCTTACCTTATGTATCTTCTTGGGCTCTGCTGATGCCCACTGCCTGGCAGACGTCCAGCAAGCAAAGCTAAATCCATGGCTGTTGATGTTCTGCTGTTGTTCTGCATGTGTGCGCACATCCATGCCACTGCACTATCGCTTTAAGGGATTCAGCCAGTGTATAGCGTAGACAGCCTGGGCTGGGTCTGAGTAAATCAAGGTTCACAACCAGCCAGGCATAGCTCCAATCTGCTCTAATCTGCAGTTGCTAGCAGTGCAGAGAGGAGCCCTACAAGAATCTGCAACAGTTTATCATTAAAACGTTGCTGTTGGTAAAATAAATAAATTGTTTATGATGCCAGTACAGAGCTTCCAGAGGAGAGCTGCCATCTTTGGTCCTGGACTTCTGCTTTTGATCAATCAGAACCAAGGGGTCCTAATTACAGTGTCTTGTAGGAGAAACTGTGAACTTTCCTTGTTGGTGCCTAAATGGACCGTTGGGAGTGCTAGAACTGCGACTGACAGCTCCCATAGCTGATCAGAATACAAGAAATCTGGACAAGTCCAAGACTGTTTTTTGAACAGTGTCAGTTCAACCAGTGCTCTCTCGAGAGGGAGCCTGTGTGAAGTGAGTTCTGCTCAAGCCATTGAGAAGAAAGCAGCCTGGTTAGCACTGTGTTTCTCTCATAGGAAGAGAAACATAGAAGCATAGAATTTGATGGCAGATAGGGACTGCTTGGCCCACCTAGTCTGCCCATTTCCCTACCTAATGGATAAGCTGCAGATCCTAGTTAACCAATGGCCTACTTCCTCCTAACCCCCCACTAGAATTGCCCTATGTATGTCCCATGCATTCTTGTGTAACCCCCCTACAAATGTGGGTTCCCGAAAAGTCTTCCTCGAGCTTGCCTAAATGCTCACTGCCAGGCTGGTGTCCTGCATTTTAGCAGTTTAAATGTGATTGCCAGGTAGTGCCTGTATAGCCTCTATGCACTGTCTCTTTAAGAGCTGCCTGGATTGCAGTCGTAAGTAATCTGATAGGGAGCTCTGTTGAAAGAAGTAACTATTTGCTGAAAATCATTTAGAGTGATAATGATAATGTAGTTTGTCTAAACCGCCTTCTTTGCAGCAAGGACTGTTTTGTTTGTCTCCACTATCTTGGTCCTGGACTGCGAATTGGACCAATCAGTTCTGGTGGGACTTACAATGGAGCCGGACTGCAGGAGCTGTCTGGAGTCAAAATCTGTAGGAATTACAGTTTTGGGCTTTTGGCACCATTTTGCACCTGAAGGAGGAGCTCCTGTTGTGACTCACTGATGAATCAGCCAACTGAACCTTTTGGATCTTGGGGTAATTCCCAGGCTTGCTGCAGTTTGAGTCAGATCTAAGTTGGGAGCTGAAAAAGCAACATGGTTGAGACAGTCAGGCAGCCGTCTGAGTAGTTTCACGCGGGAGAACTGTGGAAAGGCCTGAGTTGTGGCCTGCCTGTCTGCCTGTTGCTCCTGAGAGGGAGAGAAGAGAATTATTTCAAACTAAATCCAAGTCTGTGAGAATGAATTAAGCCACTGATTTTTTTACCAGGCTCATACCTGAAGAAGACCAAAGATTTTGCTGAAGGCGATCGGCCTGTCAGGATTTCCAGTTGCTTTTGAATCCCAGGTTAGTGCAGAGATTCTGTGATCGTGACCAGAGAGCGGTTTGCCTGGTACAGTAGAATTTCCGTACATGTAAATGTGCTGTGTATTGAAAGTGGGTTGTGATTTGGTTCCCCACTGTGTGAACTGTGTTCTGCTTGCTGGTACCGTAGAATCCTTTACATGTTAATGTGCTGTGTATTGAAAGTGGGTCGTGATTTGGTTCCCCACTGTGTGGACTGTGCTCTGCTTGCTGGAAGCTTTAGCCAGCCTAATCGGACTGAATCCGTGTTCATCTCCATTTGGCCTGGGCCATGGCACGCTGGCCCTGCCAGACTACCCTACAGCACAGAGAAAGCAACTGACGAGAGACCTTCCTGGGGATCAGCCCCCACGCTTGAACAGGAATTATGCCTCTGCGAATCGTGTGGGCCCTGCTTCTCCTGGCACTCCAGATTAACCACCTGCTGTCTCAATTTTCGTCCAGCCTGTGTCCAGTCTTGGGTATCGTGAGTAATCATCTGGGTAGCTCCCTGCAACAACAGCCTAATCTAAAAGTGTGTCATCTGATTGTCTTGTTTTTCTTTTCATGAACTGAGCCCTCTGGCTCCGGATTACAAATAGTGTGTGTTGTGCATGTTGTTTTCTTCCATCACAGGGCCTCAACCAGCTGCAACGTTCCTGGCTAGCCCACCATTCTCTATCGGGGTACCCAGAGTGTATGACTGTTTATGAACCCTGAAGTGCATGCATAACTGTTTGATTGCTAGAGCCTTTAAGCAAATTAACCTGATTACGCCCCTCCCTTGTTCAAGTCCCTTAAATAAATCAGATCTAACTCTTTTTTGCAGTTACTCTGACTGTGGTTCCAGTTTGTGCAAGAGTACTGTACTGCTGTTATTTGCTGTGTATAACCTTGTTTTACAGGGGGACCCCAGGGCTGAGCCAGAGGAAAGCCCTGGTGGTAAGTGCAAACAGTGGGTGTACTTATGTGATGTATCAGGGGTATTGTGAAAGTGATTATTGTGTATTGTTCCGGCCACTAGTAAGGAAAATTGGGGGTTACAGTGTCCCAGAGGGCTGTTCCCAGGTTAGCTTGACCACTACCAACCCTGACCTCTGGGTGGAGACATCCGTTTCAGAACTTAGGCCCCTTAACCTGCTACTAGCCAAGCAGGCAGGGGTAGTAGCCCTTGGGATAGCGCCACCTAGGGGTTACATTTTGGAGTCTCACCACTTGGATTTTGTGCCTTCTGGGGCCAAACATAATGAATTATTGTTAAAGATTAATGGCTACCCCAGTAGAAATGGCTGTACACCAGTTGGTGGGGTGGTGTACTGGGCAGGAGATCAACTCTCAAAATGCTCTACTTATACTGGATATTCCCCTGGGTACCAATAAAGACACTGTAGAGGGAGCACTCTCCAAAGTTGAATGTTAAAAAACCCTGTGGTGGTGGGTCGACAGGCCGATTTGATCGCCCAAACTTTCATAGCCTTGGTAGAGTGTAGTGACCTTGTGGACAGTTCTAAACTGCCACAGACTATTGCCCCATAAGGGGTTCCAGCTGCCTGGAGAATGATAACAAAAGACAGTAAAGACCCCGGGGAGGATGAGCTCCTACCATTTTCTGAGACTTTTGAGGAGAAATTTGCTAAGTTGCTGCTGGAGGAAGGGAAAAACCATAGAGGACTTTAAGAAACATTCCTGCCACCTGGGGGTGTTCCTTCCCCAACACCCCCTCCCACTCCAGCACCTGTTACTGCTCCACCTTCTGTGCCCATGCCAATGCTGGCCCCTATATCTGTACATGCCATTAGTCACGACTCCTACCAAAGGCTGGGAATCTTCTCAGGCACCCTCCCCACCCACCAGGGGGAGGATGACTGGTGGACCTGGATAGACTATGCTGCTCCCTTGGTACCCGAGTGACAGTGTGCGGAGGCTGAGAAGCAGAAAAGAATCAAATAAAGTTTGAGGGGTCCTGCCCTTGAAGCCATTAAATTTTTGAGGTCCATAAACCCTGATGCATCTGCTCAGAAGTACATATCTGCACTCGAAGGCAATTTTGGGAGCATTGAGTCGGGAGAATTTGATGTGGAAATTCCGAGGTACCAAACAATGGAAAGGGAAAAGTTTGTCTGCATAGGTTACTCCTCTAGAAAGAGCTTTACAGAAAGCTTACCGAAAAGGTGAGGTAGCCGCCTGTGACTTGAACCTTGTGAGATTGGGGCACATACTGCAACGTGCAAAGCATTCTAAATTGCAGATCCTCCAGTTAAGGCTCCAGGACAGGAGACGTAACCCACCTGACTACTGTGACTTGATAAAAGAACTATGGGAGGTTGAAGTGGAAGAGGGAGATTGTAATTATGGGGTGAGTGCAGCTCAAGTGATCATGGCACCAGAAGGCCCTTCCGAAATGGAGACCACTAAGGGTGTCCCACCGTGGGTTAAACAGTGGGGAGAGGAGTTGCTGAAGGAAGTCAGAAAGGTACAACCAGATGTTCTCACTGAGGCATCCCCTGTTGACAAAGACCCTGGTCCCTATCAGAACGTGACTGTTATGGGGTTGGGGTGAACCCTCAGGCATCCTCTACTGGGGGTGGCTTCTCAGCTGAGCTCAAGGAATTGACTGCCATCCTAAAGGAGCTTTTGAGACATGGTACACTACCCGCAGAAGTCAGATCACAATCTCCCATCAATGCTCCAGCATCCCCTGCTATGTTTTCCCCAAGGATGCCCCGAGAGCATGTCATTTGTCACAACTGCAGCAAGGATGGCCATATGAAGAGGGAATGCCATTCTCAGAAGGACTTAGAGAAAGTGGTGAACCAGCTTCAAGAAGTGGTTAAGGGATGCACAAAATGACCACAGTAAAAGCTTCAGCCATCCTAACTCAAACCCCTCTGTGGCTAAATCATCTGTCCAGGCCCCCTGCTGTTGTCCCTCCAGACTGGTCCAAAATAGTGGGCCCTTCAAAGGAGACTAATATGGCTGTGAATGGTATTCCTACTAGGGCTGTGCTTGACAGTTGGTCAAAAGTGACCATTGTGTTTTAGGGCTGGTATGACAAACACTTATCTGATGTGCCCTTACAATCCCTGGAAGGCCTAAATGTGTGGGGGCTGAGCGACAAGTCTTATCCATATCTAGGATATGCCTGCCTCTGGGTATCTTTTCCTGCAACTGTCACTGGCGTAGAAGAGCAAGTAGAGACACTGGCCCAAGTGTGTCCCCCAACCGGACTGTATGATGGGGTTCCCCTGTTTACTGGAACAAACGCTCATATGTTTGGGAGACTGGTGCAACTCTGTCATGAGAAACAAGGGCAACGGACAGGGAGGGCCCTGAGAATTCCAGCTCTGATCAAGAGGCCCTATATTTGCAACAGAAACCAGAGTAAGTAGACCAGGATGAACCGGTGGGGATTGTGTGGAAGAAGGATCCCGATTCAATGGTACTGGCCCCTAACGCACAGTATACCATTCAAGGGGAGGTCTGCCTCTGGAAAGATGTCAAGAACAAAACACTGATGTTGGATGTGCCAGGCGATGGAAAATTGCCAGAAGGATTATTGGTCAAGCCCAGCATTTTGCCTGCTCATGCCCATGCCTATGCACAATGAGTGAAGGACCAGATTCACAATGTGTCAGATCGGGAGATCCGGGTGAACAGAGGGTGCACCCCAGCTATGGAACACTGCGCAGACACTGCAGTATTGCCCACCAAAAAGCACCCTGGTGAGAAGGAGAGAGTGACCTCAGACTTGTTTGACTTTGGTGACTCCCCATTGCCAGCTGAATGGAAGGCTAGAATTAGCAAGAGACTTGTCCAGACAGACCAAGTGTTTTCGTTGAAGGAATGGGATGTGGGATGTGTCCAGGGTGCAGAGCATCACACATCTCTGCACGATGAATGGCCATTTCGAGAGAGGTCCCGACGCTTAGCCCCACAGACATAGATAATGTGAGAAGACACCTGCAGGAAATGCTCACTGCTGGCGTGATACAAGAATCCAGGAGCCCATACACCTCTCCCATTGTGGTTGTGCATATGAAGAGTGGGTCTGTGAGGATGTGTGTTGATTATTGAACCCTGAACTGGCAGACTATCCCAGACCAATACACTATGCCTCATATACAAGATGCCCTGGACTGCTTGAATGGGAGCAAATGGTTCTCGGTGTCGGATCTTCACAGCGGATCCTACCAGATCCAGATGGCCCCATAAGACCATGACAAAACAGACTTCATCTGTCCATTGGGGTTCTACGAGTTTCTGAGGATGCCACAGGGGATATTGGGTGCCCTGGCCACCTTTCAGCGACTGATGGAATGTGCGGTGATAGATATGAATTTGCTGGAATGCCTGGTGTACTTGGACAATGTCATTGTGTTTGGGAGCACCATAGAGGAGCATGAGAACTGACTGTTTGAAGTTCTAGACTGACTGGAAGACTTCGGCCTCAAGCTGTCTATTGACAAGTGCCAGTTTTTCCAAACATCTGTGAAGTATGTGGGGCACATAGTATCTACAAAAGGGATAGAGACTGATCCCAGTAAGGTTGAAGCACTGACTACTTGGCCCCAGCCCCATAATCTGAAAGAACTATGTTTCCTGGGGTTCTGTGGCTACTACTGCAGGTTCATAAAAGACTATTCCAAGGTGATTCGCCCACTCTTGAACCTTACCCAGGGTTACCATCCTACCAATCGTAAATACAAAAAAGAGTCCGTTAAAGAACCAGAAAAAGTATACTTCCACCCAGGTGAACTCTTCGGGCCCTGCTGGACACCCGACTGTGAAGCCGCCTTCCATGAGATCATATACCAACTCATCCACACCCCCATCCTCACCCATGCTGACCCCACCAAACCCTATGTTCTGCATACGGACACTAGTCTGCAGGGTCTAGGAGCGGTGCTGTATCAAGACCATGAGGATGGCCTGAGACCAGTAGCTTTCACCAGTAGGAGCTTGACCCCATCTGAACGAAACTACCCTGTGCATAAGTTGGAGTTCCTTGCGCTAAAATGGGCCATCGTTGACCAGTTTCATGAATACCTCTATGGGACAAAATTATTGGTGAAGACTGACAATAACCCGTTGACCCATGTACAGACTTTAGCTAAGATAGATGCCACTGGGCACCGGTGGCTTTCTGCATTATCAACCTACGATTATGCTGTCGAATACAGACTGGGTCTGAACCACATTGATGCTGACGGCCTATCACAAAGGCCCACTTCCAAGAGTGATTGGGTCAGGCTGTCTGAACTTGACATTTGAGCACTGTGCCAAAAGTTTGATAGAGATGAACAGATGTCTGCGGACACAGTGGACTGTTTAGTAGATTGCTTGGGCCCTTCTGACACCTGCATACCAGCTGCTATTGCCACTTCTCTGCTCTAGATATTAGTGCACTACCTCAATTTGACAATGACAGCATTCAGTGGGCTCAATCCCAAGATCCTATGATTCAGCCAGCACTTGTTGTTCTGCGTGTGGGGAAAGATGTGTCTAAGTTACGTTCCACTGACTTGCGAACTGCTTTATTGTTTAAAGAAGGCCCCAGATTGAAGTTGCTCAATCATTTGTTGTATAGAGAGACAGTAGATTGTAGTGACAAAGTAGACAAGCAACAATTGGTCCTACCCACGGCCTTTAAAGATTTGGTACTGAGGTCCCTCCACAATCACATGGGGTAGCTTGGTATTGACAGAACCTTTGACCTGGTACGATCTCGCTTCTACTGGCCCAAAATGGGGGCCGATGTTGAGCACCATGTAAAGACTTGTGGTCACTGCCTGCAAAGAAATGTCCTGCCTCAGAGGGCTGCCCCCATTGTTAATATTACTACCAGCACCCCATGGAACTAGTCTGCGTAGACTTCTTGGCCCAGATATTCAAAAGAGTTGAGCCATGCGCAGTAGAGTTGCACCTCGCAAGTCCAAAAATGTGCCATTCTGCGATATTCAGCAGGAGGCAGTTGTGCCCCCCAAATCACGCTGAGCAACAGCGCAATGATAATGAATGCATGTGCAACTGAAGGGGGAGGAACCATGCATAAATGGCGAGTGCAATATTCAACAACATCGCCATGCGCAATAGGAACCAGCGGAAGTTGCGCCATAGTGGAAATGAGACAAAATAAAGGGAGCAAGGAGAGTGCAGAGCATACAGGAAGCCACATGAGGGCAAAGTCCAGCAGGAAACACTGGGCAGCAGGGACACCTGGGGCAGGCCAGGAGAACTGAAATCATGAGGCACAGGGGATGGTGGGGGCCACAGTGCAGAAGGAAGTACACCATACAGTAGTGAGACCAGCACAGGCAGGTGTTCCCGGTGCAGGGGAAGTAGCAGCCAGGACAGCGGGGGGAATACAGAAACAGCTGCCAGGGGGCTGAACACAAGCCAGGGACATGGCCAGTGCTACCATCCAGATGGAGGCCATAATGAGGGGGATGAGAAGGCAGGCAGCAGGGGGCGTGGCTGTGGGACGGCCCGTCGACGGTATGCCCCCAACAGGCAGTACCGAGCCTGCACCAGCTTCGAGCTGTACAGTGATACTGAGATTGTGGGCCAGTACCGCCTGAATCGGGCAATTCTGAGGTGGCTCTGTGAGCTGTGCAGTGATGTGATGCAGGCACCCACACGAAGGAGCAATGCCCTGTCAGTGGAGATGAAAGTGACAGCATGCATGTGCTTGCTTGCCACGGGTACCTTCCAGAGACCAACTGGGGACACCACAGGCATAATCCAGTCAGCCACATCGCGCCACCTCACCCAATTCCTCAGTGCACTGCTGCCACATGCTGAGGAGCACATCCATTTCCCCAGCACACTGGTGAAGTGCACAGCAAACATACAGGAGTTCCACAGGGTATGCGTATGCCTGGCATGCTAGGGGCAATAGACTGCACCCATGTGGCCATCCGCACACCAGCTGGCCCTGAGGGGGCCACATATATAAATTACAAGGGCTATGCCAGCATCAACTGCCAGGTGGTGTGCGATGCCAGGGGGTGCATAATCAGTGTCTGTGCCACACACCCTGGGGGAGCACATGATGCCTTCATCTGGCACCAGTTGGCACTGTGCCACAGATTCGAGGGTGGGGTTATCCCCACTGGCCACCTAGTGGGTAAGTATGCAAACCACATGGACAATGATAGGGCCATGGGGGGCATGGTCAGAGGTGACATGGGTAGTGGCCTACATGGCCCGGGGCAGGGTGATGCTGATCACCAAACTAACCTCCATCCCCTACACACAGGTGACAGTGGATACCCACTCCGTCCCTGGCTGCTCACACCCTACTGGTGGCCTGCGACCCCATTGCAGCAGCACTACAATGAGGCACATGCCACCACACGTAATGTCATCGATCGGGTGTTCGGGATGCTGAAGGCACGTTTCCGTTGCCTGGAAACCTCATGCGGTGCCCTACAGTATAGCCCCTCAAAGGCCTGCAGGCTATTCCTGGCCTGTTGCATCCTGCACAACACAGCAGATATACAGAATAGCTGTACAGGTCAAAGAGGGAGCGATGGGGGCGTTGAGGATGCGGTAACAATGGTGATGGGCAGCCCCTTGGCTGACAAGGAACCCGACTACTCCCAGCTGGCACAGCTGCACTGGGACACCATCACGGAGGAGCACTTCAGCCAACTCCAGGTAAGTCAAGGGCTATGTGCAGCCAACGGTGGCTAAGGCACAACCCACAAACACGCATGGACACACACCGGGGTGCATTCCATCAAAGGAAGTGGCGGGCAGCGAAACCACACACAACCAGGTATGGGTGAGGTCTAACATATCACAGCAGACGGACACACACACACACACACACACACAAACACACCAGACATGCAAAGGGTAGGAGCACACCTACCCAGAAAGTCACCTAGCCACACACATGTCCACAGACCACCACGCCCACTGCCTGTCCTTGTGCATGTGTCAGATGTTGAGCACCATTGCACATTGGTGTACAGTGCAATGCAGGCATTATCATGCACATGCAACTGTGGACAGCAGCCGGGAGGGTGTGCAGATGGACTGTGTGTCCGTGTGCAGGACCAGGTACCCACCCGTGCAATGCCCGCTGAATAACACAATGCACACAGGGCAGCACCAGACAGTAGCTGCCTTGGGAGACAGGTCAGTCACATGCAACAGTGCCCCGGCTGCCATGGATGCATGGGTGGCCCCGCCGAGACCCACCAGCACTGACAGGCTGACCACTGGCCTCATGGGGTGGCACCGATGGTCCCCAGGGGTTCCACTGCGTGAATGCGACCGTGCTCGTGCCGGGGTCTGCAGCACACCAAACATGCCTGTGCCAGGTGTGCTCAGGATACCCACAGCTGAACCCGGTGTCGACAATGAGGGTGTCACATGATGTCGGGAACGGGGGGTGGACAGTGCACTGCGTGGTGTCTGAGATGCATGGGCAACTGACTGTGTGCCCATTGTGGCCATGACAGCAGTGAATGCCTGTGTCTGCCTGTCAATGGCAGTGGTCACATCGTCCCGCAACCGGTCCATCCCTGCCAGGATCAGAGTGGTGTCTCTGCGGCAAAGCTCCTCTGCCCACTCCAAGCCGCACGCAGTGCATCTACCGATGTCGCAAGCCACATCTGTTGGTTGACTGATGCTTGCAGTATGCAGGTGTGCTCATCCAAGAGGTCATCTGCCTCCTCAGCATCCTGTCCCTCAGGGTGTGTGTGGCCCTGATGCCCAGCACCCCTTGAGGGTGGGTGCTGCACACCAGGACCAGGTCTGGGCATGTCCACAGGTGGTGCACTGAGGCTGCCCCCTGACCCTGTACCCCCAAGCCCATTGGCCGACTGCTGATGCTGCCCCTCCGGCTGCCACTCACCAGGGCTCACTGGTGCCACCACAGTGGCTGCAACAGTACCACTGTCCTGTACACACACACACCAGTGCTGCCCCACTGGTGCTGACAGGCACAGGCTGGGACTGTGATGACACGCAGGTCTCCACGGCGGCACCACCCACAGCTATGGCCGCGATGTTACCTGCTGTGTGGCCATCCCATGGCACACACGTGTCACTGCCCATGCCGTTAGCGACATCATCATCGGTGACAGATCCGGCACCAGCCTGAGTCACAGCATGCTGGCATCCATGGACGCTGGCAGGCTTGGGCACGGGTAGGGCCTCCGCTGCACCTGTTCCAACAACATCAGTCTGGACAGCCAGGTGGGCCCACTGTTGCACTGAGCCATGTATATCTGTGGAGGTGGATGGGCCCTCCTCCATCTCCATCTGACTGTCCTCAGTGGACAGGCCCACCACCACTGACCCATGCAGATGCTCAGGATCTGTAAGGGAAAACAAAGTCGCATTACTGCATGTGACCTACCCTGCCTCCCCAATAGACAGACCATGACCTACCATGCAGTGACGGGCTACCACCCGTCTGGAAGGCACACCAGAACACCCTCAATGGCACAACGCTGCATGCTTCCAGCAGCCCTCTCCTCCTGTGGGGTCAGGTGTAGCACCTCTGGCTGTCCCCCACCTGTCACAGCTCATGCTGCCCTGATGGCAGCCACCTTCTCCTTTATCCTCCTCCTGTCTATGCCCATCTTCTTCTTGCACTCCTGCACGGAGCACTGGTGGCTGCCATGCAGGTTCACTGCCTACCTCCTCCCATGCAACAGCACGGGCCTGTGGTGTTCCCTGCTGTCCGCTGAGAAGCGGCTCCTGATTCAGGGAGGCCTCAAACAGGGCATCAGTCTCGGCCTTGATGAAATTAGGCCTCCTCCTCCTCCCACCACCATGTTCCTCCTCTCCCACAACTCGCTCGGTCATTATTTAGCCTGTGAGAATGAAAGTTGTTACCTGTGACTGTGCAGTCCCATGCATGTCCTAAAATCCACAGTCCACACTCCCAAACAGCATGCAACTCACCAATAGACTGCAGTAACCGACTATGGCAAGTGCAGCCCCAGCCATAGCACTTTTTATAGCGCATAACCCTTACAAATGAGGTGAGCCACAACTTTAAGTGCATGCAAATTGCAGTACTGCGCCATTGAATGGCTGATTAGCTGATTTGCATATAATGACTGAATATCGCGCTGTTGCGCTGCGCTAGTGTGTTGAACATGCTGAGCCAAGGGTGCAGTTCTGTGACATGCGCAGTACACACCTCACTACGCATGCCTGGGTTGCTGACGCAGGCGTCTGCCGTGCTGCTGACGTGCTGTGCACGGGAGACAATTCAGGTCATGGCCACCATTGTGCCAGTAGCGCTACAGCGATGTTCACCCATATGGCACTGTGGCACTGGGGCATCATAGGCGCACTGGGGCAACAGTGCGGTAGGCCACTACTGGAGGTAGCACACAGGCACCCATTCGCGCTACACACATTGGGTTCCAATGGCGCTGTGCCTGTCCGTGCGCCAGAGACCCTTGACCCTGTGCCTGACCTTTCCCCCTAGGCGCCATGCATCAGGCATGGGTGCACCACTATCACACTGTTTGGTGACTGCGCGATAGGGGCGGACAGCGGAGCAGTGCCGCCACAGGTATGGCAACCTGAGGAGGAGGGAACCGGACTTGCTTGCCCACCTGCGGGCATGTGTCAGGAGGGGCACGGTGCCATGGCCAGGTAGGTGTTACGTCCACACACTTTTATCTTCCATATGGGTATCACGGTTGTATATGTCCGGAACATGGGGAGGAACCATCCGTTGTTGGCTGTGGTGGTGTTATCAGGGTGTGGGGTGGGTGGGTCTGGCTGGAGTGAGATACACATACATAGAGGCAGGGAGACTTTGCTACAAGATTGTAGTGATGTTCCTCTCTCCACATTTGCACCACAGGGCGGAGGAGAGGCATCAGGCCAGGAGATCGTCATCAGCAGGACGACAGGGCCAGTAGGAGGGGCGACGGTCCACAGCACCTGAGGGACCGGCCTGATGATGGTGAGTGCCATACCTCCATGATTACTATTGCATGCTGTATAACAGGGTGGGCAGCAGGGCATGGCCACCATCCATTGACACCACTGCCATGCACGCAACTTGTTACAGTCAGCACTGTCCAGTGGCACTGCATGTCTGGGAGTGCGTCGATGGTGGTCCATGAGTGCACCAGGTACATGGCTGTGCCACTGCCTTCGCACCACATAGCCATGTCACTAAACGGCCATAGTGGTGCTGCGCATGACATGGCCAGTGGGTGGGTGCAGTGGTCCGCCACTGTGTATGTGCATGGGTGGGCAGGTCTTGTGGACGTGATCACTGTGGGTGGTCACACACCATCACAGAGGCATGTCCCATGGCCGTATGCCATGCACAGTGGGTGGGCTGTATGGGGCTGTGCATTCACTCCTATTGACTGTGCTCCCTTGTCCTAGGTGTCTGCCAGCTGCAGGAGATACGGAAGGCACTGTAGAAGATCCTCAATGTGGCACAGGCATCATTTGAGAGCCTGAAAAGGACTGACCGGCTTAGGGTCCGGAGAAGACACAGGAGACAGAGCAGCCGGAGTGGGGAGCGGGGCTCTCATTGATTATCCTTCTGCTCCTGATTTCCCCTACCCCTCTGGACCCACCCTCACACCCCTCCTTTCCTGTCCCATTTATTCACCCCTGCCCCTCACCCACCCCAACCCCCACCTTATTTGTGGCCCTCCACCCCACATTTGTACATAGTTTTGTAAATAGTTTTTTTGATGTGTTTGAATACAAATCTTTTGATATGAATACTGTGGTGGTCTCTGATTTGCAGCGGGCTATAGGTGCTCAGCTGCAGTGGTGTGCATGGCGTCAGGGGTGGGGAAGTCATGGGTATGTGTGTGTGTCCGTGGAGAGGTGACTATGGTGTGGGAGTAGCTATCAGTCAGTGTCTGTGGTGTGTGTGTTGTGCCCTGTGCACTGGATGACTGTGTGCAGTGGTCTATGGTGCATGCTCTGTGTCCATGGTGCCCCTGTCAGCCTGTCCATGGCCTGTGCAGCTGACACCCTTGCATGTCTGTGACCTGCACGGTCTACTGGCATGTCAGTGGTGGCTGTCCATGCAGGGCAGCCACTGTACCCATCATAATGCTGGGTTACCTCCTGTCACTGCTGTGGTGCGTGAATGCCTCGGGTGACACTGTGGCCTCCGCGGTTGTTGTCCCACCTCCATGCTGTGGCTTGTGTGTGTTGCAGGGGATGTGCACCACTGTCTGTGACTTGTGCTCCGGGCAAATGATGTTGGCGTACAGGTCCACAGTGCCTGTGCAGGGTGGCTGGCACTCCTGTGCCATGGAGGACTGCAGGCTGTGTGTACACGGTTTCCATGGGCCCACACTGGGGGCATGGTTGGCCCGCTCATGTGTACCTGTGTTGTTGTGCCGTTGGGTATGGGTGGGTGTTTGTCCATGCACTGTGTTGCATCCGGTGTGGTGCATGCTTCCACGCACCACTGTGGGTGTCTGTGCTGGCTGTTGTGGCCAGTGCTGGGTTGGAGTGTGTCCTTGGGAGGGTGTGCAGGGTGCTGTACCACTGGTGGTGGTGTCCGGGGCATTCCCTGTCATGTGTGGGGTACCTGGAGTGCCGACGCATGGTCGGTCTCTCAGCTGTACCTCGGGGGGCTGTGCGTGGTGGCACTGTGTATGCCGTTGTTGCATCGCTGTGTGCTGCCACCCACTGATGGGTGCTCATGGTGGGGCTGCCTTGCAAGGTTCTGTGCTGCACAGGGTTGCATTGTCACAGTGGGGGTGGTGGCATGCATGTGGTTTCCTGCAGTGGTGGACGCTGCTCCTGGGCAGGGTGTCTGGGGGTCACAGTGCAGGGTGTGCTCTGCATTGGGGGGATGGTGTGGCATGGATTGGTTGGCCCTTCTTGTGTGCCAGTCACAGCTTGCCTGGGGCTGTGATGGGGCACCATGGCCCAGCTGTGGGTTGGTTGCTTGTCTCCATGGGCCAGTGATTATTCCAGCCTTCCCCCAGTTGTGCAGTGCATGGGGTGTAGGAGGACGATGTCTGTTCTGCTCTGTGTTCCTCTGCCCATCTGTGGCATGGGTGGTGGGACCCTACATCCCTGGTTGTGCAGTTGCATTGCTGCAATACTGCTGGGGGGCATCCCTGGTTGCGCTATGGCACCTCTGGACTGCTCAGCTGAACATCCCTTGTTGCGCTATGGCACATCAGATCTGCTCAGCTTCCCCTTCCTAGTTGCACTATGGCGCAGGTGGTGCGATATTCAGTCGTTGGCTGTAGGTGCATCTTGGCCGGCTCAGTTTTTGAATATCATGCCTCTTGCGCATGGGTGCAATGGACTTGTGTTTGCTCCTGCTATTGTGCACTTTTTGGGCTCAGTTTGAATATCTGGGCCCTTGTGTTTAGAACTTGATCGGCGGAACATTGGAAATGTGTTAGTGGTTATGGATCATTTCACATGGTATGCACAAACTTTTCCCACCAAAAATCAAAAGGCATCTACCGTGGCCAAGGTGCTAGTGGAAAATTTCTTCGTCCACTATGGTGCCCCCCAGTGGATTCATTCTGATCAAGGCAGAGACTTTGGGAGTCGGCTAAATCAAAGAAATGCTCTTTCTGGGGGGGAAAGTCAAGAACCACCCCCATCACCTGCAGGGAGACCCTTAACCAGAATGTTTTAACTGCACCCTTCTAGACATGCTGGGCACCCTCCACCCAAAAGACAAGCATAAATGGAGACAGCAGATTAGCACCTTGGTACACTCATACAATTGCACAAAAAATGATGCTACTGGGCTCTCCCCCTACTGCCTCATGTTCGGGAGAGAGGCCCGGCTGCCAGTTGATGTCTGTTTTGGGGTCTCTCCAGAGGGGTCCAAGCTGAAAACTACTTGCAATATGTACAAAAACTGAAAGCTCAATTGAACCATGCCTATCAACTGGCCCAGACAATGGCCGCTAAGAGAAATCTAGTCATCAAAGAAAGGCATGATAAAAAAGTAAAGGCTCAAGAGCTTCGACCTGGAGACCGTATGTTGTTACGCAATTTGGGACTGCATGGTAAACACAAAATTGCTGATCAGTGGCACCATCTTCCCCATGTAGTAGTTGGAAAGTTGGATGATTTACCTGTGTACAAGGTGTACCCAGAGAATAACTCCAAAGCTGTCAAGAACATGCACTGTAACCATTTGCTACCTATCGGCCAAGTCATGACTGAGGCTGAACTCCCAGAAATTAAGCTCCCTGGGCCAGTGATTCATGCTGCTGCAAGAAAGAGACAGAGTCAACCTACCCCAGTGGTCACAGATTTAAGGTTTCCTCTGCAGCAGGCCCAGAATGATAGTGACTGTCAGTCCACTTCTGAAGAAAGTGAATACGACCATGTCTATTAAACCTCTTATGAACTGAGTCAGCTGTTTCGAGGTAACCCCCTGATAAATTGTGGGGATGAAGCTGGGTCTTCTGGACTGCCTGGCCCCCCCAGCTTCATCCTTGGAGCCAATGCTCCCAGAAAGTGAAGTGCAAAGTATCACATCTGAAGATGTTGAGACTCTGTATTGTGGAACTGTATGATTTGCCTGAAGAAGGGGCTGAGGGTTTGAGTCTTTCTGGTGACATACCAGAACTTGAAGAACACTATGCGAGTGCTGACCTTCCCCTTTCAGTGCCTCAAAGCTTGATTGTGCCTGAGCCTTCGCAAAATGAGTCAAGTGTTGTAGAAACAGAGCCTGCAGAGCAAGGAGCCGACAGTGCCCCAAGTTTGGACTTTCCAACTCAGGCAGAGGCACCCCTCTCAAGTGACGAGAGTCCCCAGACCAGTGCTGAGAATACAGAGACTGTAGTTGTCCCCCTCTGAAAGACTGGCTGAGCTGTCAAGCCAGTAGTATGCCTCAGTTATGATTCTTCTGGGAGGCCAGTGGATTTGCCTCTCAATGCGGTGCAAAAAGGTCTTTATGTCTCACCAAGCTCACTACCCAAATTGAGCTTGACAGCCAATTCCAGGTTACTTGTCTTTCCCTCTCACCATGGTGCCCCTGTCCCCTCTAGCCCCAAGTTAACTGATAGGGAAGGGCCCCCTCTTGCACTGTTTAAGGTACAAGAAGTTATTACCTGATTCAGTATAGTAATGTTCAATTTACCTGTGTGAAATATGCACAGTGTGTTGTCAGAATGGATATAGTATCATGAAGTGTAGTGAATATGTATAATAAAGTAATAAGTTTATGTTAACTGATGCATGATGGTACAGACTTGACGTGGACACCAAGTTTTCTCCAGGCAGGGAAAGGTGTACCCCTCCTACAAATGGGGGTTCCCGAAAAGTCTTCCTTGAGCTTGCCTAAATACTCACTGCCAGGCTGGTGTCCTGCGTTTTAGCAGTTTAAATGTGATTGCCATGTAGTGCCTGTATAGCCTCTGTGCACTGTCTTTTTAAGAGCTGCCAGGATTGCAGTCATTAAGTAATCTGAGAGGGAGCTCTGTTGAAAGAAGTAACTATTTGCTGAAAATCATTTAGAGTGATAATGATAATGTAGTTTGTCTAACCTTCCTTCTTTGAAGCAAGGACTGTTTTGTTTATCTCCACGATCTTGGTTCTGGGCTTCGAATTGGACCAATTAGTTCTGGTGGGACCTAAAATGGAGCCAGACTACAGGAGCTGTCTGGAGTCAAAATCTGTAGGAATTGTAGTTTGGGGCTTTTGGTACCTTTTTGCACACTAAGGGGTAGCTCCTGTTGTGACTGACAGATGAATCAGCCAACCAAACCTTTTGGATCTTGGAGAAATGCCCAGGCTTGCTGCAGGTTGGGTCAGATCTAAGTTGGGAGCTGAAAAAGCAACATGGTTGAGACAGTCAAGCTGCCGTCTGAGTAGTTTCGTGTGGGAGAACTGTGGAGAGGCCAGAGTTGTGGCCTGCATGTCTGCCTGCTGCCCCTGAGAGGGAGAGAAGAGAATTATTTCGGACTAAATCCAAGTTTGAGAGAACGAAGTAAGCCACTGATTTTTTACCAGGCTCATACCTGAAGAAGACGAAATATGTTGCTGAATACGATCGGCCTGTCAGGATTTCCAGTTGCTTTTGAATCCCCGGCTTGTGCAGACTTTGTGATCGTGATCCGAGAGCCGATTGCCTGGTACAGTAGAATTTCCTTACATGTAAATGTGCTGTGTATTGAAAGTGTATCGTAATTTGGTTCCCCACTGTGTGAACTGTGTTCTGCTTGCTGGCACCATAGAATCCTTTACATGTAAATGTGCTGTATATTGGAAGTGGGTCGCGATTTAGTTCCCCACTGTGTGAACTGTGTTCTGCTTGCTGGAAGCTTTATCCAGCCTAATCGGACTGAATCCACATTCATCTCCATTCGGCCTGGGCCATGCCATGCTGGCCCTGCCAGACTACCCCACTGCACAGAGAAAGCAACTGACGAGAGACCTTCCTGGGGATCAGCCCCCTGCCCCACGCTTGAACTGGAATTATGCCTCTGTGAATCGTGTGGGCCCTGCTTCTCCTGGCACTCCAGATTAACCGCCTGCTGTCTCAATTTTCATCCAGCCTGTGTCCAGTCTTGGGTATCGTGAGTAATCATCAGGGTAGTTCCCTGCAACAACAGCCTAATCTTAAAGTGTGTCATCTGATTGTCTTGTCGTTTTCCTTTTCACGAACTGAGCCCTCTGGCTCCTGATTACAAATAGTGTGTGTTGTGCATGTTGTTTTCTTCCATCACAGGGCCCCAAACAGCTGCAACATTCCTGGCTAGCCCACCATTCTCCATCGGGGTACCCAGAGTGTGTGACTGTTTATGGACCCTGAAGTGCATGCATAACTGTTTGATTGATCGAGCCTTTAAGCAAATTACCTTGATTACGCGCCCCTCCCTTGTTCAAGTCCCTTAAATAAATCAGATCAAACTCTTTTTATAGGTACCCTGACTGTGATTCCAATTTGTGCAAGAGTACTGTACTGCTGTTATTTGCTGTATATAACCTTGTTTTACAGGGGGTCCCCAGGGCCAAGCCAGAGGAAAGCCCTGGCGGTAAGTGCAAACAGTGGGTGTACTTATATGGTGTATCAGGGGTATTGTGAAAGTGATTATTGTGTATTATACAATGGCAAGAAAGAATCCTGGATTCTGATTGGTCAGTGTTTGCCTGAGACAGTGTAGATATTGCAGTATAACATCACTGTCCTTGATTAGCATTAGCTTTGCTTGCTGCCATCATTAAGCAGCATTACCTTTTTTTCCCCCTTTTTTAAATGTTTTTTTTTTTTATTTTGTATAACAATGAACCATTGTATAATAGCAATAAGGCACTCTAGGGTGTATGTTATTGCGTAATAACGTCACTCCTGGGGTGGTAGAAGCACTCGGCTTCGCCTTGTGCTTCAACCCACTCCAGAGTGATGTTATTACACACAAACACACCCTGTCATGCCTTATTGCTTAATTGTCCAGGCCACTAGTAAGGAAACAGGGGGGTTACAGTGTCCCAGAGAGCTGTGCCCAGGTTAGCTTGACCACTACCAACCATGACCTCCGGGTGGAGGCACCCGTTTCAGAACTCAGGCCCCTTAACCTGCTACTAGCCAAGCAGGCAGGGGTAGTATCCCTTGGGATAGCACCACCTAGGGGTTACACTTGAATTCTCCCACTGTTTTTGACTCCATGACCTCCTCAAGAAGGCTGTTCCATGCATCCACAACCCTTTCCATGCAAAAATACTTCCTCACATTACCGCTGAACTGTCCCCCCCATCTTCAAATTGTGCCCCCTTGTTCTTGCACATCTCTATATTTGCCTCCTGCAAGTTCTTCTCAGTTCCAGAAGGGGACTGATAATCCTGGGACTGCCAGATAAGCCATCCAGAAGGTTTCTCAGCTGAATGCTGAGGAAAGAAACTGGCCAGATACCGAAAAGTAGAATGTTTGTTGTTCTTCAGCCACTGAGACTGTGGCCTACCATGTGTGTGGAGAAACTGCTTTAGGGACTCAGTACTGAAGTTGGAGCCCATGCCAGTAATAAAGTACTCTGCCACAACCAGCTGGAGGGTTCACCAGCACCAATCCAAATTGCCAACAAACATTTTCTCAGCCTGGTCCTATGTCATTGGAGGCCCAGCCAGACTGTTCCTGTACCAGCACCAGCACGATCTCGGTGAGAGACCGGTTTGGGGAATCAGCCCCTGTGATGCAGCTACATGCAGGTTGTAGCCACCTACAGTGGCCATGAAGTGGAGGTGAGTCATGCCTGCTTCAGTCCCCACCAACACCTGAAAAAGCAACAGGTCTTGATGTTGCCAGAGCCATCTTCAATCCAGCTGGGTACAGTGAGTAAAACCAGGGCAGCTCGCTGCGACAGCAATTAGTCTTTTATGGTACCACCTGATTCTGTTTATCAATTTAAAATATTTAAAGTGATTGGGCCATCCGGCCACGGTTACAAGTAATTCTTGGTTTACAAGTGTGTTGTTTGCATCTAATCACCCTTCCTTCCATCAAGGGCCCTAACCACAGCTGCAAAGCCATCCACCCCATGACACTGTTCAGGCATGCCTGTTTCTACTCTGAGTACCCAGTGTTGCATAAACTGTGCAAATCCATGGACTGATTGCTAACAGTAATTTAACCCTGCTAATTTTAAGTATTGCCTAATGACTCAGATTCTTGCCCCTTCCTTACGTCCCCTAAATAAACCTGATTTACTGTTCAAGTTTAACCTGGGCCATGAGCATATCATTACTTGGTTTAGAGTGTTAAATTATATGCTGAATAATCTTAAAGTGTATGGTGGTATTGAAACTGTCTCTTACAGGGACACTCAGGGTGCATGCCAGAGATCCATACCCTGTGAGTAAGTGGGTTGAGTGTGACCATATCAGTAATGTTGATGCTGAGTTGTATTCTAAATGTTAACCATTGCCATTGCCCAGTTAAGTGTATAAGATCACTAGGCAGGATTGTGGGGATATTAGCTTCCCAGAGGGCTGTACCTACTGTGACAGTTACCCACTTAAGCATTACTCTGGGTGGAGGCACCATACTTGTGAAAGTATTATGGGTAGGAAAGCCCCAGTGGTAGTTAATTATGAACCCAGTCCCCCTCAACCTGCAGTTAGGAAAGCAGGCAGGGGTAGTAGTCCTTGATATAATGGTGCCAGGGTTATTTATATACATATATATATATGTCAAAATGGCTGCAAAATACTGCTTGTGATTGGATGAACCAGGTCACCTGTAATACCTAATTATATAATGTCTACGTAAAATATTACATTTTGATTTTTATACTTTATTGACATCTGCCAAAAACAGTATACAGTGTACAGTACTCATATCTAGCTGCAGTATTACAGTTTACAGTACATAGGGTCTATGACATCAGATACACAGTGTTTCATAATAGACAGTCAGTTTGTAACTTTTTCAACAATAGAAACAACTAACTCGTCTACCTGACTAAACCTGTGGAGTGACAAAAATGGGCCCTAATGGGCCAGGCAGAAGTTCCAACATTATCCAGATGTCACTGCAAAAACACTCTAATGATCTTCTGGGGTAGTTTACTATGAAACCCATATTTCCTATGATGTCATCTTATCTACAGTAGTGTCTTATGGTTGAACCCAGGAAGGGAGTTGGGAAGCATATTACATATGTGCCCCTTCCCCCCCAAAGATAATAGCCTATGGCTCCTCAGGGTCCCCCTCATTTACTTCATCATCTTGTGCCAGTTCCCATCCAATCCATCTGGTAAGATACACCCGAGTCCTATCCTGGACTCTGAACATCAAGTGTTCCATTTCTGAAATTTGGCTACCTCCTCCCATTCACCTCTCATAGTGGGGTATCTGCAGCCACTTTCTAATAACAGCTTCCATAGCTGCCATTAAGTAAACATTTCATAGGTAACATGAGTCTATCCCACTAACCCCTTTCGAATTAAGCACTGGGATAAGGTGTTAAAACAGGAGGGGCTCTTCTATAATGAAAAGTTTAAGTAGTTTGTCTTTCACTGACTTCCAGTATAGTTGAAGTGATGAACAATTCCAAAATATATGAGTGTGATTTGTCCTCAAGTCTCTGCATTCTCTCCAACACATGATGGTAGCTTCAGTGTCCCATTTTGCCTTTATAACTGGGGTAATAAACTGGCAAGTTCATTCCTTCCAGGCAAACTCATTCCATCTTGAAGAGGAGGCCATTTAAAAATAGCTTGCCAAATTCTCCCCCACTCCTTGGAGGTTACTTGAATCTAGGTTTCTGTCTGCATTTATCTATAATATATTGTGTTTATGTGTCGGTCTCCTATGTCATAACTTGGTATAATAAAGTTAACACCCCTTTCTGTTGTATAGAAGACAGTGACCACGTACCTTGTACAGTAATGGGGAACAGCACTTTACAGCAGTTAACACACAGTTGGCAATGAACATTAACAAGATGCACATACCCCTTGCACTTACCACAAGAGTCTGGTCTTTCGTAAACACCTTGGAACCCCCTGTAAAGCAATATTCAAAACAGGCATGCACTTTAAATATGTTTCCCCCCGACACATTAAGCTTAACCCAGACAATGAGGAATTTGTGAGGCCTCAAGTATATTTACTTTGGCTTTATAGAAAGTGTGTCTCTGTTTTTGTGGTTCTGCTTCGTGTGTGCTTGAGTGTGCTCATGTGCGGGGATTAAGCGTGCGGGCAGGGAAAGTTGTGAAGGATGTGAGTGAAGCCTCGGTTACATCTAAAACACTAAATCCCTGAGCTCTCGCTGTCCGTTTTATTTTTCGTTGCATTTGGAGTGCGATGTGGAGTTCTTAGCTTGAATTTTTCGACCCTGGTGGTGTCTTGTCAGGCACCGAGTGGACTGGTCTGGGATTGCTTTGGAGATAGAGTAGCCCAGGGTCCAGTGGTTATTGCTTAGTGCGAGGTTCTGATCGCTGTGTGTGTTCCCTGGAGTGTTACTTGTAGGACTCCAGGAGGATTATCTTCGGCTCTGATTCTGTGATCCTGTGGACCTAATCGGAAGATCTATTAGGACAAAGGGATATCAAGTTTCTGCTGCGTTTTTTGGAGTGTTTGATATCATTTTGCACATTTGCGACTGGGTGAACTTGGGCTTGGACCTCAAAACTGGATTTGCAGGGTTCCTGAGGTGCGTCAGGGTTAGTGTCCCACACAGGGGTGGGGAGTAGAGCTGGTTAGAGGGCTGGTCTGTTATTCCTTTTCCCCTAGACTACTGGGGGAGCCAGCTGGGGGGCTGACTTAACTTGGAGTCGAGGTAGTGGGCCACTGACTAGCTGGGATAATTACCTCTTGAAATGCTGGAAGGAACCTGTGGCCTGTTGATGGCCCTTTTTTGATGTGGAATTGAAAGCCTGAGATTGGAAGACTGAGAATTACGTTGTTTGCTGGTCTTCTTGATTATACTGGGGCTGGTATCCTGAACCTTGTATCCTGAGTCTGTGTAAGGCTGCATGCTCGATGTGTTTACAGCCAGATTGGACCTCTGCAAGTACTTTGTGATTTATGTGTACTTTTGTGAAAATTGTGTGGGCAGTGAGAGTGCTCGGTAACAGCTGTGAATCCACCTATTTTTCAGATATATGTGAGAGATATTGTCTGGAGGGTGGTTTCTATAACATTTCCTCAAACCATTTTTCTTGTTTATTGTTTTATTATTATTTTGATGTTTATTTATTTGTTTTGTAATAAGCAGTGAGAGTGCTTAGTTTAAGTAGGGCACCAGGTAGTGAGAGGACCTGTGTGCTAAATAATAGTTTTTTGGTTAATTTAAATTTGGTTGGCCCCCAGGTAGTGAAAGGACCTGTGGGCTAAATAAATGTTTTAGGGAGGTTTATGTATTTAGATAGTTTAATTTGTTTTTAATTTAGTTATTTGTTATTCTAATTTTGAGTGAGAACAGATGATTTATTTGTGGGAAGTCTGAGGAGAAGTCTGGGATAGGGTGAGGTGTTTGGGGTTTTATACATTATTTACGGTTGTTGTAAATTGAGCAGCTAGATTTGTATTGTATTGTTATGTTTTGGGCCTGGGACACATGTCATCATGTTACCCCCCCCGGTCATGCGCTATTCAGCCTCCGCTCTCCATGCCCTTCACCCTCTTTTCCCTCCTCCGTTGTCTTTTTCCACCTACAACGGAGGAGGGCCTTGGGTATTGCTCACGGGGGGGGTGAGGATGTGAACAGTGGAGGCTGGAAGAGCAGGGCACTCCCATCGGGGTTGTTAAGCCCAGAAGATGCCCTGGGGTGAAATGGAGTCTAGAATGTGGGCCATCTTGTCCAGTCTCCATACCCAAGGGAACCATCACTGGGGATGGGCTGGAGGTCGGGGCAGCCCAGGAACTCTGTCTAACTCGGGCAGTGTTGTACAATGCCAGATCTGTTAAAAACAAGACCACAGTTATTGCTGATCTTGTTGGGTCGGCAGATCTGGCGTGCATCACCGAAACCTGGCTGGATGATAATGCGAGCCCCATATTAGAGGCTTCAATTACAGCTGGGTATTCGGTGATACACCACTTGAGATTGGACCACGGGGGGGGGGGGCTTGCGGTCTGTTTCAAGACTGGATTGGATTTCACTAGTGTTCCAGTTGAGGAGGCCAGATCATTTAAATGTGCTGTAGTAGCAGGTGTGGGCTAGAGGATAGCTCTCATCTACCGTCCACCCGGAGATGGGAAGCAATTCCTTAAGAAAGTGGTGGAATTCGGTGTCGACCTGGCATTTGAGTCACCCAGGCTGATGGTCCTGCGTGCCTTCAATGCCTGGATCGATGACGAATTCTTGCAATTTGGACAACACTTCCTCCAGTTGATGAATTCACTGGGCCTCACATAGGTGGTTACCACTGCTACCCATAAATGTGGCCATTCTCTTGACCTGGTTTTCCTCCTGGGGATCGAGGCCTCTGACATGGGGGTGGAACCAGTCAGATGGTCTGATCACTACACTGTGAAATTAAATTTTTGCACCCCCCCCGTAGGCCAACTCCTGTGGAGATGGTCAGGTACCATCCTTTACGGGATGTTTCTTCCGATGGCCTAGCAGCGGTGCTTGATCTATCAGAATTTCCTGTGGCTAGCAGTGATCCGAAGGTTTTGGTTCTGGCCTATAATAAGGCCATTATCTCAGCGCTGGATTCTATTGCTCCAGTCCGTGTGCGTCCTCTCTCCCTTCGCCCTTGGTCTCCGTAGTTTGATGGAGCCTTGAGGTAGTTGCAGCGACTAGGATGAAGGTTAGAATGATGTTGGTGGAAATCCAGCTTAGATGCCAACCATCTTAGACTGCTAGAGCATTATCAGCTCTATCAGTCAGAAATTTCCCGTAAGAAGGCAGAGTTTCTGTCTGGGGAAATTGCTGCCTCTCAGAACTGACCAGTCCAACTCTTCAGAACTGTGGACAGGCTGTGCAACCCAGCCTGCCTGCAGGTCAGAAGAATTTTTTCACAATTGCAGTGTGAAGAGCTTGCTCGGTTCTTTGCTGATAAGGTGGCCAACATCAGGTTGGAGATTCATGCGACACATTCTATGCGAGTTGTTGTCGATCGAAGCTTGGTCATTATCCCCCCGTTTTCTTGGAGGACCCTCGACCGGCCGGAAATTGTGAATGTTATGCGGATTGTCCAGGGGATGCGCCCTACATGCTATAGTTTAGATCCAGCCCTACATCCCTGATAATGGGTTGTGGTGATTCTGTTGGCACGGTTCTGGCACAGATAGTCTGGTGCTTCCTTGACTCTGGTGAGTACCCCTGCTTTTTGAGAGAAGCAGTGGTGACACCTTTGTTGAAGAAGGCTTCATTGGACCCAGATTCTCTTGAAAACTACAGGCCTATCTCTAACGTTCCCTTTGTTGGGAAGGTGATTGAGAAAGTAGTGGCTGCTCAGCTGGAAAACCATTTGACCATCCATAGCATCTATGAACCTCTCCAATCCGGTTTCCGAAAGAGGCATAGTACCAAGACTGCGCTGGTTCGGGTGCTCTATGATTTCCTGATGGCAGGAGACCAGAGAAAACAGTCAATTTTGGTACTTTTAGATCTGTCATCAGTTTTTGACACTGTTGACCATGGGGTTCTGCTTGAGCGCCTGAGATTCATCTGTGGGCTCTCTGGTTTGGTCCACAGATGGTTTACGTTCTTCCTCACTGGAAGAACTCAGAGGGTGGTGTTGTTTTTTTTTTCCTCTGACCCTATCTCTCTGCCTTGTGGGGTTCCTCAGGGCTCAGTGCTGTCCCCCATGTTGTTTGCAGTGTACATGCTTCCCCTCGGAGACATTGTAAGATGGTATGGGCTGAGGTTTCATTGTTATGCCGATGATACCCAGCTCTACATGTCTTTCGCACCCGTCCAGGAAGGAATACTCTCGGTATTTAACGACTACCTCGTTGGAATCCAGGACTGGATGAAGTCCAGCTGGCTGAAGTTGAACCCTGGGAAGATGGAGGTGATGGTAGTGGATCCAGGTTACCAGATAGCGGGGTTGGGGGCAGGTCGATCCTTAGGATTATTCCTTGGGGACTCCGAGCTTCCTGCCTCTGAACAGGTGTGAGACCTAGGGGTGATACTTGATGATGGGTTGACACTTCGAGCACAGGTTTTGGCTGTCATCAAGTCATCCTTCTACCATCTGAGAAACATCGCTAGGATCAAGCACCTTGTTCCGTCCATTGACCTTCCTACATTGATCCACGCCTTTGTGACCTCACGTCTGCATTATTGAAACTCGCTTTACTTTGGGCTACTGGGGGTTGATATCCGCCGCTTGCAGCTTGTGCAGATTTCCACAGTCCGGTTGTTGATAGGGATTCCTAGATCTTCCCATATCACACCAGTGCTGCGGGAACTGCACTGACTGCCTGTTCAGTGGCGGCTCACCTTCAAAGTCAGTTTACTGACATATAAAGCCCTACACGGACTGGGCCCTGACTACCTGAAAGAGCTTCTGGTTCCTTATCGCCCTGAGCGACCACTCTGCTCTGCTGACGAGGGGTTGCTGGAGATTCCAAGGGTGTCTTTAAAATCTGCTGGGACCCGGGCATTTATGTTCATGGCCCCTACCCTCTGGAACTCTCTACCCTGTCAGATTAGGGAGTGCATGACTGTGGGGGGATTTAAACAGGCCTTAAAAACCTTTCTTTGGAAAAAGGCATATGGTGATGAAAACTGCAGACTTTGATTGCATTGTGTATTTTAATGGGATTACTGTATTGTTTTTATTTGTTTTAACTGTTTTAATTGTACTGCACATTGATACCTAAAAGACGCATTAAAAATAAAGTATATTATTATTATTGTTATTAATATAACAGTGAAACAGATCAACTGATTTATTAAGGGGGATTAGAACAAGGAAAGGGGCAGATCTAGACGAATGATTACTATACTGGATTTGAACCAGGGTATTCTGCATGCATGCATTCAGTCCCACTATTCAGTCTTGCAGCTGCTAGGTACCCATACTGTTGGTGGCTAGCTTGAACATTGCCTGGGATTGCAGCTGTTTTTGGGACCCTTGATGGAAAGAAAAGGCAGTTAAACATGCAGTAACAAAGACCTTGGCTATATGTATCCTCAGCCGTTGGTCTAGTCCACTGTAACCCTGTAACACACTGAAGAAATCAGATGGTACCACAGAATGATTTAAATAACTGTTGCAGAGAGCTACACTGAGTTTACTCACAACATCAGTTGGTAGAAAATAGCCTGGTGACATGAAGACCTGTTGCAGAACACTGAAGAACATGGAGAAGCTGGGCCGACTCACCTCTATTTCATGGCCTTTCCCTCCAGGTGGCCGCAACCTGTGATTCCTTGATGTGCAGGGGCTGGATCCTAAAGCTGGTGTCTTGCAGAGAAAACAGTAACTGGTGCAGGAATAGGTGGCTAGGGCCAGGTCTGGCATGAGTCCAAGACTGGATAAACTCTTCTGGTAAAGTCAGTGTTTTTGCTGGTGAACGCCTCCAGCTGGCAGACAGTTCAGTCACTGGTAAAGGTGGGCTCCCCTCTGGCAATCAGGAGTCCCTGGTTAGTAGGCCATGACCCACCTCCAGCATTCAGCACAATTAATGGAGACAGCATTCACTTCTCTACCTCTCAGTTCGGTTTCAGGCCGGATTGTAGTTACAGCCGAATTGCTACACAAACCCCTCTATCTTTAAAAGGCAGTCTCTGATTACAGGTCCCTGAACTTGGAACTATAGACACCCACCAGAGGAAACTAGGCCTATCCTAGGTCAGAACCCCATGGACTTGAATGGCTCTCACACGGAGTCTTGGGCCAAACGCTCCACACAAGCTTCTCTCGTTCCATGAGCTCAAGCTGCACCCCTCAGAGTCTCAGGGCTAAATGCATACAGTTTAAAATGGGATTTCTGATTAGTCTGTTTTTCTAGCAATCCGATTGGTCGGGGGGAGCTGTCCGTCACAATCCTGTGCTTCCATTGCTTCCTTTAGGCGCCAAACTGAAAACTATAAGAACTACAGCTTTCCCCACAAAGCACTTTACTTAAGGACCCCTCGAAGTCCCCAGTATCCCAATTGGTCCAATTTCTGGAAGTCTCTGATCAAACATGGTGGCTCCCATTTGGATGCATAAGCTGCAAGAAGGCAGGTTAAAACGAGCACTCTAATTTACATACAACAACAGATTAGATATAAATAGCCACAGTACTAGTTAGTGCTCCCTTTGCTTTACTTTCGACCGCAGAGTGGAGCAAATCAGGATAGCGCCTGGCCGGTCATGAGCTTTGAAGCACTCAGACCCAGCATAGGCCAATTACAGCACACTGGCAGTGTCACTTAAAGGGACAGGCGCGGAGGCACATTATGGCACTCTCACACAGATCAACAGGAGGACACAAACCATCACTGATTTGCCATCTCTGCAGGACATCTGCCTGATAGTGGGCTTACTAGAGCCCAAGGAGTTACTTATGGTAAGCTCCCAATTTTGGGGGGGTTACACATGGGGCATTTTAAATTTCTAGATCATGGTGACATAATATATAATTGCACCTTGGCAACCAATCTACACAAACTTGACATGTTGTTCCACCATGCCCTTTGCTTTATCATCATGGCATCTTATAGGATGCATCACTGCGACCTGTATACAGAGCTTGGCTGGACATCCCTTGCCTCAAGGCGACTATCCTCATCTTGGCACTTGGATGCTCAAAGTCCTTCTAAATGAACTTCAAGGCTATATCTCCTCTCTCATTCATATTTCTCACAGTACCTACTCCCTAAGGAAGTCAGCTTTCATCCTCCTGATGGTGCCTAGGACTTGCACCTCCCTTGGCAAGGGCGCTGTTTCCTATGCCCTTCCCATGGCATGGAACAGCATTCATGCAGTGTTCAAGCTCACTAGTCTTGTCTCGGTTAACTTCTTCAAACCCCTGGCTGTTAAACATTTTGAGGGTAGTATGTAATTGTTAGAGGGCTTAGCTCTCATTGTCATCACCTCCATCCCTCATCCCCTCACCTGGCACCCCCCTACGCACCCCCTGCTTACCCCCTTCTCTTCCCGCTTCTCACCCCCTTATAACCCTCTCTTTCCTTTCCTTCTCCCCCACATGCCCTCCCCTGGTTTCCACCTTCCAAACTCTCTCCTGATTCCCTGTTGCCTGTTGCCCCACCCTTCCTCCCCTCACCCTTCTGCTCTGTTCTCTCCATCCCTTTTATGGATGTCCTTGTGCTCCAATCCCACCTCACCCCTGTGCTCCACTCCCACCTCACCCCAGACACTCATGCACTTAAGTCTTTTCTTTTCTCTTCTATCTCTTTTCTACCCTCTCGACCTTTCTAGCCATGACTCCATAATATGCATGTCTCCCCCTTTTTGTTCTCTCTACCTTCTACTCATCCCGATGCTTTACCCATCTCTTCCCATTTCTCACCTCTCTCCGATCTCTCACCCCTCTGAATCAGCCACTCCTTCAACCCTAATTCAGTATGCTACTCAAACGGCTTCTAGTAACCACTCAGCTGACTTGCTTAAGTCTCATTCCACCCTGTAGTTAGTCAACATGTTACCATGCACTGTATCTTGTCATTTTATTACTACGCACTTTATTACTTTTTTTATACTTTATTTTTATTCAGAGAGATATTATAACAAATTAGACAAAAACAAATAGTATTCCATCTCGAAATATAAATACCAAAAGAGACAAAAAAAAGAGTGATTTTTCATTTTTTGGGGGAAATAAAAAGTATTGAACTAATAGTTACATATATGGGAGATTGTAAAAAGTCAATTTTAGAGAAAGTCTCTGTTATTGTATGCTCCATGCCGATAATCCATTCTGTAAAGTATAACAGGGACAGTAGAACATATTACTGAAGTTTTTGCAAATTATGTCAATCAAAAAGAACTAAGGGTCCAGCCTAGTGGCGCTGAGGGTTGAGGCACTGGACGCCACATCTCACACCATGCTGGTGATCTGGGTTGAGAGCGAGCCGGCCGCTGGGGGTCAGCGGGGGGGAAGATCAGTGTCCATAGGACTGCTCTCTCTTCCAAGGGGAGGGTTGTGGGAAAGTGATCGCTCCTACAGCGGCCTCTGGCGGTGGTCAGAGGTGCCCAGCATAGTGACGCTGCAGATGCAAGGGGCGGAGTTGTGGAATAACGTTGCTTTGCTAAGCCGCACTCTGAGGGGAAGGAACTACACAAAAAATAGAGAAAACCCCCACTCCTTGGGATGGATGAAGGTACCTCAGCCTCCTAGCCCATACTCCCAACCCCTGACTGACCTCCTCTCCATGGGGGCCGACTCGTGTGCCCAGCACTTTGCCCTATAGATAGAGTGCTCTGTGTGGATAGGGTGGCCCTACCTCTGGAGGGTTCAGACCCAGAGGTGGTGCTGGGTCACATGAGAGGAGCGGAGAGGACTAGTAGTCACAGGGGGAGGTAGAGGCTGGGAGCCCCCGAGGATGCCAGAAGGAGTACTCCATGCAGTGGAGATAAATAAAGTCTAAAAAAAAAAAAAAACTAAAGGACATCTAATATATCAGGAATGCATCAAGTTTCTATAAGTTGAGGGGCATTTAAGTAACTACCAGCATATATTGGGTTTCCTCAGATTCTTCTTCATCTAGGTCTGAGTCAATGTCTGCCGGCAGTGCAACATTTTTTTCAAAAAAAGCTCTTGCTGCGTCAACATCCAAAAAGTAATAGTCTTTTCCTTGAAGCGTTATCTAGAGCTTAGCAGGTGCTTGCAAGACTGCTGATATTCCAGCCTGAATAAACTCACTTTTAGTTGGCAGAAAGCATTTTCTCCATCACTGTGTAAGTATACAAAAGTCTGGATACAAGTGCAACTTATTACCTTCAAATGTAAAATCTTTTCTTTGTCTCGCTAGATTCAAAATTTTATTTCTCTCTGAAATAGATGAAAAGGTACAAATTGCATATCTCGCACCTGCAGTTATTCCATGAGCTGCACTTGCAGAGTCTATTCTGGTTTGCGGTCTGCTAGCACCTTGTCTGATGTTTTTTTTTTTGCTGGGTCCCAATCTTTATGTAGCCCCGGTCCAACGACCACCATCTCATACTCAGGCTTGCCCCGCTGAGTGGGGCCATGGGTTGGGCACCCCCTCCTGACAGACACTGGTAGGCAAGACCTGGTTTGCCCCACCGGGGCAGGGCCACGGAAGTGGTATCCCCCCTCAGCAGACTCTAATGGCCAGAAGGGACAGCAGGTGAGCCAGTGTCATCCGTTAGGGCCTGCATTTTTTTTCTGCTGTGCTTTTAAGCTCTCCTACAGGGGCAGGGATCTGCAATGACATCCCGCGTCCACCCTGCCCCCTCATACATGATGGCGCCTGTCACTGTGGAACTCCCAGTCTCTGCCAGGGGTCTGTGATGCACTGAACACTCAGACCCCCCCCCCGAGAAGAAGAGCAGTTCTCTGGACGTGCAACTCTTCTCCCCCAGCCAGCCCTCCAACATCTCAGGTCCATTCCCAAACCTGGGTCATCGGCATTAGAGATGTCAGCATCACAGATGCTCTGGTTTAGAATCTCTGTGTCCAGGCTACACTGAGACCAAGTACCGACTGGCAGGGTACTTGTCAGCCAGTACTTGTATCAGAAATGTGCTGAAAGCCCAGGCTCCAAATTAAAGCCATTTTAAAAAGGAGCCATGTATTAAGTATATAAAGGACCCTGGCTGCTCCCTGCCTGAAACGTTATCACGGGGACAGTCGCGGGTGCTTTTGGGCATGCCGGGGGGGGGCTCTTCATCCTAAAATGCCGGGGCAGGGAGGGTACAGGATCAACTAGATACAATTTAAAATAAATAATCAGCCAGTAAGTTTACTTTTAATTTTTCCTACTGCATCTGCTAATCGGGCCCCACTTCACATGGAGGTGGGGCCCGAATGCACGTGGACATTTCCCTTTAAGGGTAAAAGCACATTTTGCTGAAACATTTGGCCAAATAGAGTGGCCTTTATACTGAACCAGTGTTTGTGAGCCACTATTTTGGTATTTTGCAGCAGTATTTTCATCTATCTCCAAATGTGGATCTCCTTGAACCATCTATTGTGTTTTTTCAGGAGGATATGCCACCACGCACTTTATTACTGTACTGTGTGATTATTACATGATATTCCTGTTATTTTTCTGTGCATAGCACTTTATTTTATCTATTATTGCTGTCATGCAATTGTTCCATAGATTGAGTCACCAGTAATTCTCTGTAATTGCTTTTATGTGTTGCACCTACCATTGTTGTCTACATGTATACTGTATGTCCCTGTTTTTGTGTAATCAGGACCTCCTTGTGAATGAGCCTGCTCATTGGAGCTTTTCCTGTAATAAACTTGAATTGAATTGAATTGAAATTTTGTGAGGTTACCTCCAAAACCATGGGTCTAACATGCCCAGGATAAATTATTTGTCTCAAGCTTGCCATTTATATTGACAAATATATTTGTCCACATTTTGTTTTCTGGTACATTTACCCCAGGCCTCTAGGGAGACCTGCATGTCCTCAAACATGTAAGGGTTCTATTAAATACCATGGCTGGGGGTGTAATAGTATTCATTGACTCCCTATGTAGCTAAATATGTTGGGTCCCTCCACAGGAGTGCTAATTTGACTTGAGCTGTAGCCCAGTAGTCTTCCAGGGACTGAAGGGTCCAATCCCCCCACCTCTGTTCCTGGCTCTAAGTACATCACTGCAAACCCTAGGTATCATCTTTCCCCAGACAAATTTCATGATTTGTTTTGGGCTGTAGTGAATCATGCCGGGGATAGGCACAGTAGGGTGCACTGACACAAATGAAGGTACCTTGGTTGGAGGTTCATTTTAACCGTTTGCATTATAGAATACATTGGTAGGTGTAATAGGGACCACCTCTTAATGTCAGCTGCCTTTGTTTGCAGTAAATGTGGAAAATTGTCTTGGTAAATAAAAGCAGTCATAGCTCTTAAGTATATGCCTAAATATTTTAAATTTGTCATTCACCATTTCATATGTATTGTTTTTACAAAGTATTGGAAGGGTCAAAATGGAAGCTGAGAACTTCTGACTTAATATTATTTAACGTGTATCCAGAAAGGAGGGAAAATTCCCATACCACCTCCACAATTCTGGTTAAGGATGACTGAGGATGCGAGAGGTAAAGAAGCACATCATCTGTATAAAGTGCAATTCTGTGTGCTTGGCCTCAACAATTACCCCTTTTGTCACTGTATCTTGATGTACTGCCTGTCTAGCTGCTCTATATACAAAGCAAGTAGAACCAGTGACTGAGGGCAACCCTGTCTGGTTTCATGACCAAGCCAAAACCTAGCTAAGAGATAACCATTTACCCTGATACAGGCCTGAGGGGGCTGCATATAATTTTTGTATGCACTGTATGCAATGGGGGGAGAACCCAAACTGGCAAGGACACAGTATAGGTATTACCAATCAGCCTGATCAAATGTTTTTTCAGCATCTGTACTCATAATGAGGGCAGGCCAGTGTCCTGTTGTTGGGTAATTAATCAATAATGTCTAATGTTTGACGGACACTGTCTCACAGCCACAAAGCTTTTCTGATCGAGGCCCATCGGACCCAGAATAATGCCCTCAAGATGGTTAGTATTGGAGTAAAGATCTTATAGTCAACATTAAGAATGGATATGGGATGGTAAGAGGGGCAAATGGTAGGGTCCTTGCAGGCTTGGAGATGAGGGAAATAATGGCATAATTTCAAGAGAGGGCCAAGGCTCCTTCCTCTGTCATGGCTGCCTGGAAGTCTGTTTTGAGTCTTGGGACTATGTCCTCACTGGATCTTTTATAAAATTCGGCACGGGGTCATAACTGCACACGGCAGAATGCCGTGCGGCATAAGCGCATTACGTGCTTCACTTTTATCTTTACATCTGTGGGGTCTCCCCCCCCACACACCATTACAGGGAGGCTGTGCCCCAGACCCCCCACTATGGATTCTAACTCCAGGGAGGGATCCAGCATGGAGAGTGCATGGGTCTGGGATTCGGCATAATGTTGTGCACTATTATGCGTTCGACATTATGACCCGGTATGATAAAATTCATAGGGAGGCCATCAAAACCTGGGCATTTTATATTTTATTTTTTTATTGAATTTTGTTGACCCGGTAAGCCCACTGGGCCTAGAAGTCCCTTTTTCAGGGGCGACCGGGGGGAGTGAGGATACAGATGGTAAGCAACTGAAACTGAACCAGATTAAGCTGTTGGTGGTATTTTTAGTGAATGGGAGAAATTTGGCCAGGACACTGCAGAAATTCCCCTACTCTTTTTCGATAAGTGCCATGGGATCTTTAGCATCCACCTGAACTACCACCAATCCAGGCAGATGGGACCTCGGTTTAACGTCTCATCTGAAAGACGGCACCTCAGAAGTGCAGCACACCCCCTCATGCTGCACTACAGTGTCAGTATTGGAATATTAAGCCAAGTGCCAGATGTGGGAACTGAACCCACAGCCCTCTGATCTCCCAGCCTCAGAGGTGAGTGTGCTACCTACTGAGCCACTGACACTGCTTACCTGTTGTACTATGCCTAATACAGTTTGACTGGTTACCTGGGCTGTTTAAGGCATGAGTACATTCTTGTATAACCCAGACCAAAAGACCCAGTTAACCATATCACAGAATCAAAACCAAAACCAAATCTTTGCTTTCACTGAACATTCTAAATAAAAACATTTCAGCTGCCATCTTGCTTATCGCTAACACGGTTGGTAAATATGTGTTTTGACTTAGGAACAAATGAAGAATTGAAAGCAATCTTCAATTCCATACTTGCCTAGGAAAGCGACATGAGTGACAGCATAAAACCAGGTAAGAAATGAAGAATTATTCTTAACTCAACACTCACCTCAGCCCGCTGTCCAAAACTCCACTTATCAAGATGCCATGTGGACTGCTGAAGCCAAGGGGATCCCATCAGCTGAATCTACCTCAAAAAGCCAGTCAGCACCTTCTATGAATGATCCTACAATCAACAAACAATAGGGTACACCAAACCAAAAAGCACAGCATACATTTCTAAATGAAAATCACATTTTAGAAGAAGAGCTAGATAGAAAAGAAGCAACCATGATAAAGCTGACCAAGTGGCCTGTGAATGTCTTCAGCAGCTGGTGTGCTGAAAAAAATCATTGATCTAAGCACCATTACCAACCTTGAACTATGTGAAGTACTGAGAACCTTTTACAGTACTGTACATAACACAGAAGGACAGGAGTACTGTTTGACCAGCTACTGTATATATGTTTGTGCTCTGACCTTATCCATCACATTAATGACCCCCCCCATTAGTTGAGCACTAAATTTAATGACCAACACTGACTTTACAACCTCCAATAATGTTTTCAAATGAGTGGTTAAAAGACAAAACAGACTAGGCAAAGTCTGAGCTGTGCATTACTAACTGAGAAAGAGTTACAGTTCTTCAGAAATTCCACAGCTTTTTCAGGAAACACAGCTACTTCTTTGGTTAAAAAAGTTTGGATGGGCATTCAGCTTTAAATGGCACGATGCTGCCACAAAGGCATCCGATCTTTAACTACCACTTCCTTTGAAATAAAAATTGCACCAAATGGACCAACTCCCCTCAAGCCTTCCTATCTTATCGAGCCCTATGGAACTCGTGCACAAAATCGATCAGACATGCTAAACAGAACTACTTTTTGCAGGCCCTCAGCTCAAATCTAAATCACCCAACAAAATTCTGGAAAAATATCAAATCCCTCCTATCCATGCCTGCTGAACCACCCACCCCGCCCTATCCATCCTAGGCACAACCATCTCCGACCCTCTAGATGTTGTCTTGGCTTTCAACATGTTCTTTACCAGCAGTGCCTCCTCCTTGGTACAGAGCCTATCTCTGTCCCCTCTCAAGGCGACCCCTGCTTCCTCTCACCCGTGCTCCCCCCCACTGCAGTCTCCTTTCGACCTGTCTCCCCGACCAATGTCTACAATGCACTGTGAAACCTAAACCCCAACAAGGGTAAATGTCTCTCAGGCATGGACTCCAAACTACTCCAGCTCTCGGCCTCTGCTATTGCCATACCGTTAGCTGACCTGCTCAACCGCTCCTTTGCTATGACAACAATTCCTTCAGCTTGGAAGATGGCAACTGTCGTCCCATTACCAAAAGGGGGGGACCTCTCTGCCCCGGGGAACTACCACCCCATCTTCCTCTTCCCTACCCTGGCAAAAATACAAGAACAATTTGTCCTTGCTCAGTTCTCCCAGTTCTTAATCGAGTCCTCTTTTTTACCCCCTACCAAGCAGGCTTCAGAAAATCTCATTCCACTGTCACCTCCCTATTAAGAGTCACAGGCGACATCCTCTTAGGTATGGATAAAGGCCATATCACAATGGCCATTTTCATTGATCTAGCCAAAGCCTTTGATACTGTCTCCCATGCACTACTACTGGGCAAACTCAAGGCTGCTGGTCTATCCGAACATGCCACTAACTGGTTCCGGGTGTACCTGCAGGGCAGACAGCAATCCATGAAAGTCGGCCCCAGCATGTCATACCCCCTACCAATCACCATGGGCGTTCCTCAAGGCTCAGTCCTGGGTCCGATCCTTTTCTCTATTTTCCTGAATGAACTGCAGCAGGTATGCTCCCATTCCGCCATTCACATGTATGCAGACGATACTGTGATTTACAACACCGGCCCATCAGCGGATACTGTGCATGATGAACTGCAGCATGATTTCAACACTGTTCAACTCTGGCTCAAATCAAATCAGCTTTTCTTAAATGCTAAAATAACAATTTCCCTAACTTTTGGCTTGCAACCTCGCCTCTCACGGCTCACCATCCGCCCCCCCTTCCTAACTCTGGATCTTACTCCCCTTGATTCCTGCACCTCGTTCCGATACCTCAGCGTCTGACTTGACCAATACCTAGACTACTCAGTTCACATAGACTCTCTGCATAAAAAATTGCTTCCTAAACTGGGGGCCCTCTATCGTAACAAAGGCTACCTGCCTACTCTGGTCAGGAGAGAACTAGTGCAAAAAATGATACTTCCAATCTTTGACTATGGGGACGTAGTCTATGGCACCACCCCACCCTCCACCCTGTCTAGCCTGGACACACTCTTTCACTCCTTCTGCCACTTCATACTGGAATGTCCTAAACTTACACACCACTGCGACCTCTATAGCTCTCTTGCCTTTCCCTCACTCTCAGCCCACAGACAAATTCATTGCTCACAAGTCACTGCTAAATTCTGGTCCCATACCCTACCACCCTACCTGGTGTCCACCTTAACTGCACAACCCAGGGTGGCCTACTCATTGCGACACTCCGATAATAGGCACTTCCATATCCCCTGCATGCGCACCACTATGGGTCAGTCTGCACTTAGTTACCGTTTTCCTAAACTCTGGAATGACCTACCAACAGATATCCATTGTATCACTAGCTATAGTCACCTCAACTCGCCTCCATGAACACTTTCTCACTGTCTGCGCCTGCAACCGACCAACTCCCTAGAGGCCCTCAAGGCCTCCTGGGCCTCAAACACCACACCTATTGGATTATGGAGGTTCCAAATCACCACTTTCTTTTTATACAGTGAAATACCTTATGTTCAATGTCTCCTGGTCTGCATATCTTGATCTAAGCTGTATAGTTACCTTAGCTACCACCATGTATAGTCCTTCTTATTTGTGCCCTCTTCTGTACATTAATATCTGTGTCTGATCTGCCATAATGTTCCCCATTGTTTTCCCCCAGGTCGCATCTGGAAATGAGCGGCTAGTCGCTCAGTATGCCTGCCTGGTTAAACTCTTAAATAAATAAAAAATACTGTAAAACAAAGGTTTATACTGATGAGCCCAAAACTCACAAAAAACATCAGACCCTACAAACACAACACAAAAGGGTTCATATTTGAACAACCAGGCAATTCTCTCTGTCCAGTTCAAAGTTATATCAAATACTTATCAAACTTGTCTCTTAATCCCCTTCTCTTTTTTGCTACCATGTGAACAGCCTCAGCAGTGTCTAGATTAGGTGAAAACATAGTACATTTTAGAACCCATGGGGGGTGAACTATCTCAGTTTAATGCTTCCAAAAATCTGCAAAGAAGCAGGATTGCCCAAAACATACACAAACCATTTGTTAAGAGTAACAGCAGTTACTCTGTTGAATGATGCTGGATTAGAAGCTGGAGAAATTATGACCATCATAGTCTCAGATCATAACAAGCATTTGTCAGTGCCAAATGTTTGCTTGCTGGCATTAGCTTTGGTAGTGTAAGAGTTAGAGAGATGCATAATAGGAATGGCAGTGAAGTATTGATCTAACACCAACCCCCACCCCCACCCTGCAGAGACTGACAGACAATGGGGGTGTGCCTTTGTGTCATCAGCCATAATGCTCATGCCATTCCACCTCAATCCACCCTGCAGACACCGACAGATGTTGTGGTGTGCCTTGGGGTCTTCAGCCCTTACACTCACCCCATTCCATAAGGAAATAAGCTGAGATGGGTGCAGTATAGAAGAATGGGGAGAATGTTAGAGCTGAAGACCCCAAGGCACACCTCAATACCTGTCACTGGCTGCAGGGTGGGGGTGGAAAGGTGTGAGCATTACGGCTGATGACCCCAAGTCACACCCCCAACACCTGTCAATCTCTACAGGGTGGGACATTACAGTTGGAAACCCTAATGCCCCAGGTGTTTGTTGGTATTTTCACTCCAAATTTCAACATGGGCTTTTTGGGACCCCACCTCATGAACACTGGCACCATCATTTCATTACTCAATCCCAAAAGGTGATTTCGCAAAGTGACTATGCCATTCTGCTTCACAGGTGGGAAAATATATTTTAGGCTGGATGTGAAAAATTATAGCTGTTCATGAGGAGGTGTGAAAAAATGGCAATGTTGAAAATTTGGAGTGAAAATATGAAAAATTGGTGACATTACGAGCGTGCATAGAAACCGTGCAATGCATGCTGGTAATGCAATCATTCTTTGGAATTTTTTCACCAGATTTTCAACATGAGCATTTTGGAACCTCCCCTCATGAACAGTAGCACTGTGATTTTGTTAATCTGTCCCGAAAGTCGATTTCCCACAGCGACTGTGCCATTCTGCACCACAGGTGCAACAACACATTTCGGGCAGGATGAGGAAAAATGACAGCAGTACTGTTCATAAGGAGGTGTGAAAAATGGCAATGTTGAAAATCTGGAGTGAAAATATTAAAAATTGGCGAAGTTACGAGCGTACATAGAAACTGCGCAATGCATGCTCATACCTCAGTTATTTCTTGGAATTTTTTTCACCAGATTTGCAACATGGATTTTTGGGGATGCCACCTCATGAACAGTGGCACTGTAATTTTGTTAACTGGTTCTGAAAGGTGATTCCATGCAGTGACCGCAAAACCACCTTTCAGGACCAAGTAACGAAATGACAGTGACATGTTCATGAGGTGGGATCCCAAGAACCCCATTTTGAAAATTTCAAGGCACAATTCCTAAAAATGGCTGAGATATCAACCTAAGTGGAAACCCCTTATTGACTCCCATTATACAGTGCTTACCCAATTCCTCAGTTCGGCTTTGAAGAGTGCAAATGTGTCCTCATCCAGAGAAGATCACTGCTCCCGTCCTCTGGAGGATAAGTATGGGTGAGGGCGGGTGCGGAGAGGTGGGTGCTCAGTGGGAGGGGGGACTGTGGAGACAACGGTGGACTGTTTTCTTTTTTACAGGTTAAAAAAACACCAGGGGAAATTTTTATTTCTTTTACAGTTTAAAAAAAAAAACATTCCAGCACACTGGGGTGGGCTCCCAGTGTGCCACAACAGTGTGGTGGGGGGAGCATATTGACTCAGGGATTGAGCACTTCAATGTTGGCAGATTACAGTCTGGTTTTGGAGGGGGTACATCCAACACTGGGAGTGGGCATCCCAGTTTTGGAAACATTTTGTCACACTGGTGTGGACTCCCAGTGTGCTACATTAATGGAGGGAGGGGGGAAACATGCTGACACGAGGATTGGGCACCCCAATGTATGCTTTCCTTGGAGCATGTGGTGGGCAGCAGGAGCCACGGCTCATTACTTGTTTCACCAGGAAAGGCACACAGAACAAAGAAGTTGTTGGCAGAGCAAGGGTCAGGGACAGAGTGCTGGGTGGCAGGAGCTGACAAGGTTGCGAGGGAGGAGGAGGTGCCACTGCAGTTACGAAACTGTTCCAGATTGCAGCAGCAAATTTGTTTCAACTTCTTGGCTCTCTTTGAAGCTGCTGTCATCGGCAGCTTCCCCCTTGATTGGTGGCTGAGGGACATGCCCAGTAAAGCATCCACTGCATTGGTCATGACACTGACACACCTCTGAAATGTGGTACTGTTGCAAGATGTTTCTTGTGCATGCACGTAGCAAACATAAAAATGAATCCTCATTGCAAAGCTACTGGAGGCAAAATATAAACTATTGTTTTCAATGACGCTCCATACTTGCAGAAACAAGCAATAGGAACAAACTACAAAAAAAATTATATTTTTTCAATGAAATCGAACATGTACCATTCACCAGTACATGTTTCTATGAAGAAAAAATAACAGCTCCCCACCCCCAAAATCAAACACACATAGATCAACACAAGAGCATCTGCCCATAAAAAAGAAAGCAGCCTGGAGAAAATAAGTGAAAATGCAGAATTAGAATTCCTCAAGCACCATACTATATAATTCTGTAATCAGAAGGTCCAAAAGTCTCAACTTTTCATGTTGGACCACCTGAAAAAAAATCTGTGACCACTTCCACAGTGTAGCAGTACTCCACCCAAAGCAAACAGCCTGTAAAATTCTTCCATATGATGGTGTTCTGCAGTCAAACACTTGTAAAATCCATCATGCGGTAAACAAACTTAGCAACTTCCCAAGATACTGAAATCCTACAAAAAGAAAAAGAAAATTACTGTAGTCAGACTTTGGAGAAGCATTTCACCTTGCAGATCGACAATGAAATAGAAATGGAACTGCAAGACTTCCTGAGCTGTATGATGCATCCTACAACAAGCACGTCTTCCCAACTGTCAACTAGTGCTGAATGAAAGGATCAAAACCCTGTGAGACCACAAGAACACACGTCTGCTCCTCCTACCATACCACATCTGAGCAACTTCATTAGCCATGGAGCGACCAACGTCTACATAACACCGAAGTAAAGCAGAAACTGCAGCACAGCTGCAAATACAACGAAAAAAAACATTCAACCTGTAGTTCATAGCAACATCGATACATAAGAAAGTCAGATACAACTGCTGATGCACGGGCCAGCATGATCAAGTGTGCAGGAGCCACTATCTTGTATTTATACTTTTTAACAGCTTGAACTGGTGAGATTTGTGAACTGTTTGAAGCCAAGTGAATCATTAAGCATGCAATGCAGATTCTAGCATTTAGTTTTGTTTGCCCTCTGTCCTCAACCAAAGCCCTGTTGTCTGCCTTTTGAATGGTGAATTGCTTATCTCTGCCTTGAGCACAAGTTTACAAGTACTTGAATAATAATGCCATCTTCTGGTAAGACCCTTCTGTGTTTATTCTGTGCAAGCATTTAGTGGTGCTGACCATATCTCCCACGAGTGGAGCTGTTTGTTTCCTGGTCACATATTGCACTCTTGGGTAAGTGAGCACATAGACTTGGGAGCGAAGTTTCTGTGATTTTATCCTGAAATGCATGTTTAGTTTGTTGTTTCCACTGTCCTCCCTGGGCTAAGTACAGTCACAGAAGATGGAACTAGGTCAAAACCATGCGGAACAAAAGAGCGACACTGGAAGTTCAACCAGCAGTAATATCACAATTTCTGTAAAAACTTGTAATATTTAATACAAAATTCATTTGGGGGGGTCTCAGGCTTCCACATATTGGGTTATACTACTGGGCAAGCCAGGCAAGTAAGTATCCGCAGTGGCTTATAGCGGCAGAGAACATGCGGACACTCCCATATGTGCATATAAAGCTTACTGTAGAAAGAGAGCTAATTGCATCAAGTGGGGTGTCCCCAAGCGCTCTCTTACATATGACACCCAAGGCCCTTCCACTTGGTTTGCTCAGGTCCCTGATCAAGGTATGAGTTAAGATTCATTCTAGATTATGCTCTTTTCTCAAATATAAACATACCAAAGATCCCACTCAACCTCTACTGGGGAATCCAAACTTTAGAGTAGGTGGCAAGCCCATAACCCCCCTTTTGGATAGCACAGCTTGCTCTGGTGGAAGTAGGGGATTTGGTTAAGGACGGGGGATTTCTAACCTCGGGAGAGATTATACAAGAGTGTAATTTAGATAGAAACCTAACTTTTAAGGTTTTCCAACTCCATTACATGTTGATACATAGTTGGGAGACTTCTTTGGAGAATAGTGGTGCTAGAGAATTTCTGCAGTCACTTATTAAATTAGCCTCTTTACCCCATGCTGTGGCTAAAATATATGCTAGCCTCTTTGACAGAGCCTTCACTAATGTAGATGGGGTGGTGAGATACTGGGAAGCATGTTTCCCACAATCAGTGTTTGACTGGAACAAGGTATGGACAGATTGTCACACCTATGTCACACAAGATCGGATAAGGATTATGTAATTTCAATTCCTTAACAATATGTACCTTACCCCGGCCAAACTGTTTAAAATGGACAGAGCCCCATCACCCCAATGTGTGAGGTGTCAGCAGGCTGATGGCTCCCTCTTCCACATTTTTTGGGAGTGTCCCAAGGTGGCTCCCTTGTGGTCACTCGTCAGACAAAAGGCTGACTCGTTATTGGGTATTGATGGGTTCTTTTCTCCGGAGATTTGTCTGGTGGGGGATTACACTCGGATCGAGGTGCAGGAGCGTAGGTATTACACAGCTATAATTGCCTTATTAGTCAAGAAATTAGTACTGTGCCATTGACAGGATACAAAGAGTATTTCTTATGTTGAATGGTTGCAAGAGTTACTTTTCAATCTCAGAACAGAAAGGATGATAGCTAAACTGTGCAACTGCCTCACTAGGTTCAATAAAACTTGGGGAAGGTTGCATGCTCTTTAGTCTTTGTAAGCTAATCTGAGCAAGTTTATTTAACTTGGTTAGACCCATGTCTCAATGACAGTTACACTTTGATGCGGTAGGGAGGTCGTTGGGGGGGTGTTGGTTGGGGAAGGGGCAGCGGTTGGGTTTGTTATGTTTGTGTGTTTATTTGTTGTATTGTATTCAATTTAAAAATTAATAAAGCTGACTTAATTAAAAAAAAAAAAGAATTCATTTTTGGAGGATTTTCCCTAACAAATTCTGTGTTAAACAACAGAAAATTTTCCATCATGGAGTTTTATTCGTTAATTTATATGGAGTACACCAGAGGACTTAGGGCACACTGTCCGTGCACAACCTCGGACTCCACATAAATTAATTGTCTAACTCCACGGGGTATGAATCTTTGAACACTTTGCACAAATTTCATTAGGGAAAGTTCCCCCAAATGGAATTCTGTAAAAGAGTTATTATTCTTTACAGCCATTGTAGAATGATCACCGGTTGTACTCCTGGTGTCAGTCTTTTGTTCCGTGAGTTTTTGACTGCCTACCACAGAAGACTGTCCTTAGACCCTGGAGAAAAGCAGTCCTGGAAAACATCTGATCAGAGAATATAAAAGCTCTAACATGCACAGCAGGCTATTGAACCTCCCTCTGCTGCCTACTGCTCTGATGTCAGCTGCAGGGGACTCTGGGATTTGTAGTAACAAAAGATGTCACCATAAAACTAAAAAAAAACTGGTCTGATACAATGTACTATACTATAGTAAACAGTAAGTGAACCAAAATGTTTTTGCACACCAAGTGCCGATTGGGATCAGTCACACACCCGAGTGTGGGGGCCCTTTGTGTTGACTGTTCCCCTTTAATATATGAAACAAAAACTTAACAAACATGTGTTAAGTCCCATGCTAAGCTGGAATTATTTTTTTTATGTAATGATATTTTGTTCTTTTAGGCATACAAAAAAAATTCTCTGACTTTTTTGTGTCAGAATTTTTTTCCATTTGTATAATCCCAATAGTCCACAACATGGTGTGGATTATGCTGGGATTTGCCCACTTCTGGTGTTTTTTGAGTCACTCAGCCTGTGGCCTCATGACAAGCCACTATAGGTAAATGCCAGCATGCATAACACACCATGTTGTCAATTATTGCTTAAATGTACTTACATATGTATGGTGTTGCATTTTCTATGTCAGAAGTTTCAATACTGGACCATATTTTTAGTGCAAGAGTGGTGCATTCATTGGGTGATATAGGTGCTCCTCTTGTGTGTGATGATGCAAGAGGCTGCAGACAAGGCTTGGTGAGGACCTACACCATCTTCCCATATATAAGTGGAAGAAGGACGGTGATGGAGATGGCTGGGCTTCTGAAAATAATGAAACAGGAGGAGGAACCTGTGAGAAAGGTTGGCGAGATGGTAGAGATGCTGAGTGGATACTTCATGTTGATGATCTTCAGTGGGTTCCCATGAATGGAGGGTGTTTATTCACAGGGCCTATGACTTCTAAGATAGTCATGAGACAGCCTGAAACATCACACCCACACTGTTAGCTGGATACGTGGTGAAGATAAAAGCTGGTGGGATACACCCAAGGATGGTAGTAGAGCTAATGGAACAATTTGGGGGAGGGGGCACTTGCAGCAATCCTGCATGAGTCTATCCTGATGATGTGATTCTGGAGAATAGTAAAGCGGCCAATACATTCTTCATCTGAGGCTAGTGAAATGGTGCTGTAGAGGAGAGAGACACAGTGCATGACTGCAGTGGCAGCTGCAGGCCCTGACATAGGAGCAGGCTGAGTGAGTTTATTAGAATAAGAAAAAGTGTGGTGGTGGTGGGCGGGGGATTTTGAGAGATTTAAATACAATTTTTTTTTTTTACTGAGTGCTGGTGGTATAGTAGAGGGTGCATGAATCCATATTTATTTCTTGTTATTGTATTTTTCCTGTGCATCAGGAGCAAGACAGATGGAATCTAACAGACTGGGAAATGTGCAGGGGAATTTTGAAGGATTTATTTGGCTATTAAGTTTTTTTACTGACTACTGGTGGTGCAGCAGAAAACATAGATCCATCTTTTTACATTTTTACCTGTGAGTATTAATGTGCCAAAGAGTCAGTAAGCAAACAAAGTAAAGGACACCGCTGTGTAAGACACAAAGGTCTCTCACTCAGGTGGTATGTGTTGTCAGTGGGGGCGGGATGGCCTAGTGGTGTCACTTTTCCCTATCACTTCATGAGTTATATGGCATTGTTGGTTGACTGTGCACTAGGCATGCAGAGTGTGTGTCATGTGAGCATTGAAGAATCAATGACTATTGTACTTTATTATTGTTAGCATCAGAAGTAGCTGCTTCATGTCAACATCTGTCATTCATGTGTTGTGGATGCATGTAGAAACATGAAGGGAAGAACAGGAGAAAGGTATGCAGGGGGAGGAAAGGAGCAGATAAATGTTCCACCATTTCAGTTCTACCATGTACGAACTCTAGAAGCCCTGGTGGTAGAGGCTGGAGCTGATCAACATGAAACAGGGATGTGGTTGTGAGGCTGTGAGGATAAGGGCTGCTTAGCACATGATAGTACAGCCACGGAAACAAAGACTGTGCATGGGCTGAATAGTATTTCCTGAATACCAGGTAAATAGACCTCCCAAATATTCAGAACAATTCTCAAATAGCCAGATATTCATGATATTCAATATTCAGCACAAATGTATTAAATTAAAGTTTCCAAATGTTTTTGACTGCCCACATCCCCTTTTCTCAATGCATCAGAGTGTGCCAAAGCTAAAATGTTTAAATTGTTGCCTCCTGGCACTACACCAGGAATCAACATTATCTTTTCAAGATCCCTCTCACCTTATTCTGGCTTCCCTATTTTTTCAATACATTTCATTTCAGCCTCCCTCTCTTGATTACTTTTCTTGATAGGGAGCTAGGGGCAATCCATCCTTCAGGTTTTCTGTTGGCCCCATCCCACTGCATCTTTCGCCCAGCCCTTTGCTTCATAGTCAGTCAGTTTTACTTGCTATGCAGCCTGACTTTGATGCTACTGCTCTGCCCCACCCTCATTATCGCCTACATGATCACACACTAATTAGACATATGGTGCTGTAATACTGATGTAATATGTGGTGGGAGGGGGCCAACTGACTGCTCTGGATAATGGATTTCTACTAGCCTACCCAGTCAAGATGAGGGGTCAAGGGGGGGCCTGAAATAAAATTGTATATTGAAAGGAATGGGGGATGTCAAGCTAGATTGTCAGTGATCTTCAAAAGATGCTGTTGGCTCCTGGCATCGTGCCAGGAACTGACAATTTAAAAGCTTTAGTTTTGCCTCTGTCTGGTGCACTGGGAAAGAGGGGGTGGGTAGGAAAGTATTGAAATGTGGTGGGAGGGTGGCCAGTAGATTAGCTCTGGCCACCAGGTGGGGAGATAGGGTTGCTGCTATGTTCCACCTTCCCCTACACCCAAGCCAAATAATGAAAACTGAATACCCAAATATTTGGGTACCTTATAAATGTTCAGATTGAATATTAAGGAAAACGTATTCGCAAAGCTTTAAAAGAAATCATGTTTCATAAGTCCACAGAAATCCACTAGATTCATTCTCACTGCATTGCAACACTAATCCCCGATGGTCATCCAGTGCATCTGGTAATGAAACCATCCTGAGCAATCCTGAAGCACACCATTTCCCCCCTCTTCCTTCTTCAAGTGCTTCCGGCTCCCCTATTTGGGTTAGAGGTGATATATTCAGAAATTTAAATTCCAGTTCCTGTAAAAAATTATTTTGCATTCACTGCACAATTATTTAAAGTCTTCCCCACCACTGTCAATAGCACTTTCTGAAAACAGCATGTGGGAAGGGAGTCAAGTAGCAAGCTATAACAAGTTCAGTTTCATATTTCATGTATTCTTTGACCTTAAAAAAATACAAAATAAAATATGTCATATCATATCATATATTATACAATATATCAGATTAAATTATGTTCTCATATATCATATATTATATCCAATTGTATTATCATATATCTTATCACCCATATCAGATTATATTTATCTGCATATATTACGTATCTTCTCATTTGAAAGATATTATTACATATAATATATCATATCAGATTGTGTTATTTGCACATTTATATCTGCTACCCCTCCCAATGCCATTTAAAGGCATATCATTCTATAGTGACTGAAAAAAAGAGACCTCCTTACAATTATTGCCCTGGCACCCAGTTCCTCTCTTGACATACCTCTTTGCACCTGCTACCACTACCAATCCACTGAACCTAAGAAAACAAATGGATTCTCTGCAGTGTGGCAGTATTTTATAAACGACAACATGAATTCTCTGAAATCATAGTTTCTCAGCACCTAAATATAAACATATTTAACCCTTAGGCTGCCAGAAGATTTAGAACATATAGGGTTTTTAGGACATGCATACATGACAGCAGCACAGCAAGGGTTAATAATAATAACCATAATCAAGAATTACATTAAAAAAACTATACCACGACTGTGGCTTTAGAAAAATTATCCTCTTCAACATCATCACCTTCTCATTTTCTTCATCATGCCTCACTGCAGCATGAGGGTGACACTACCTTCTTCCCTGCCTGCACACTGAACAGCAAGTAGTACAATATGGTTGATCAGTGCAACCACAGCTACCTGTGCACCATATCACTGACATAAAAATTTGTGCGCCCACCTTGAAGCACTATACATAATGCTGTTTAGTATAAGCTTCATGACTCATCAAGTGTTCATTCAGGAAACATGTTTTCTTATCATATAGATGAATGAATGCTTTTAAATTAACTTTTATTGTGTGACTATCATTTACTCCAATAAATTCATTGTTATGTTCCCTCATAATGGGTCGCACTCTGCTGCATTCCTCTGCCAGTACCAGCACAAGAAGCAACCTTTCCTATGGTCCTTGCCATGTTGAGTCCATTTGAATGTCACACATGTTATGTATGATCTTCTACAACAACATAATGAGGCACACTATTATGCTATCAATCAACTGTTCATGGTACACAAATTAAAAAAAAAAAGAACAAATAATAACAGCATTACATTAAAATAAAATCTTCTGATGCCAACTAGTTCTTCTAATCACAAAGCATTCGTTATCCAAATCATGTTGTCTTACCATATAAATAAAAAATACATAAAAAAAGATTTTTATATTATATTGCTATCATCTCACTTTTACTATTTACATAATAAAAAATATAACATAACAATAATAGAAGAGATATTACAGAATAATAACCATAATTCAAAAAATATAATTGTAAAATCTATGGCACTAAGGGAAAGAATATAATAATTTGCACAAGTGAAAGCAAAAAGTCAGAGGGCTGGATATTCAGAAATGCACCAAAGGTAGGTGCAAGCCCGGCTCAGCACAACCCAGCTGCACAATGGTGCAGTGACTGCGATATTCAATGGTTGCGCACCGCAACATGCTCCAGAGCAACACATTTGAATATTGCAGTCACCGCACCATGGTGCAGTGAGAGGTGTGCCAGGGAGCATCCGGAAATGCACCATAGCGCATCCAGGGATGCACAAGGGGCAGAGGAAGATGCGCCAAGGCACAGCAGGAACAGCCACAGGCACAGCAGGGAGCCAGGCAATGGGGAAGGGGGGGACAGTGTAGGGAGGTGGGGCACTAGGCCAGAAACACACAGCCAGCACACAGGTGACCACTGCACATGGAGCGCAGGCATGCAGCCAGCCCCGTGGAGGACACAGTGCACAGGCAGCACTGATGTCTGGGGGTGAGCACCCTAGTCCACCACCCACCAGATGGCACATGGCCACTCTGACAACAGCAAACCACACCCAGGCACACGGCACCCACCACACACACCCCACACAGCCCAAACAGCCAGCCCATGGCCACTCCAAGGCACAGCCACAGACTGAGGGGCATGCCACCATCATGCACGCTTCACACAATGACACAGGTGCACCACACGACCACCCACCACACCACTGCAGCATGGACCCACTCGCCAGCTGCAAAGCAGATATGGACACAGAAGGGTAAACAAGTAACAAATGTAATCGAACAATAGAAAAACAGCTGTACAAACACTCATAAGCAAGGGGAAGGGTAGGTGAGGGAGGGAATGGGTCAGGAGACAGGGCCTGTACAGGTGGATGGAGGAAGGTAGGGGAAGGGAGGACAGAGGTGGGAAGGGAGCTGGAGAACATCATGGCCAGCCACATCCTGCCGGTGCCTGGCTCCTCCCCCTGCGCCAGTCCCATAACAGCATCCTCTGAGTCTGATCCATTATTTCCATCGTGTATGATGTTATGAGGATAATCTGCAGCAGCAGATGGCAGTACAAAGGCAGGCAGGAACCCCTCTGGACACCTATGGCAGAGGAAGGGACAGGTGATCAGTGTGTGTCCATAGCATCCTAGCCCTCCCTGTGCGCAGCAGACAGTGAGAACACATGCCACTGGAGTGGCACCCCAGCCACCCACAGTGGGTGGTCCTACATCTGACGCCAACACGACAAGCCACATCAGTGCACAGCACTGGAAACTGCCACCCAAGGGCCACCTGACAGCATAGCAGCAGGCAGGTGGCCTGGTGTTGCAGTGGAACTGCAGCAGCACTAGTGTGAACCAGACGTACACCCAGCCTACTAACAGCTGCCACACATGTGCAATGGCCACCCCACGGCACCATGTACACTGCACCGTGTGCCGAACACAGCTGCCACAGCACAAGTCATAGGAGACCAAGGCCGTACCCCCACCCCCGCTGCCCACCCAGCACAACAGTGTGGGAGTGCACAGTGCCTACTTGCCCGCCATGGTGCTGCACACGCTGGTCCTGCAACTGCATGCCCACTCAGTCCAACATCAGCAGCCAGTGAGCCTGCAGCAGCCTGCTGTGGCCCGCCAGGTGCCCTGGCCACTCTGGCTCTCCTCTGGTCTTCAGGTCCTAGGACAGGAACACAGACAGGCACACATCAGAACATAGCCACAGCATGAGCCCACTGCCCCCACCCCTCAAGCACAGAGTGCACTCTGGCCGGGCAAGGCTGCAGGGCAGTGGTGCAGTGTACCCAGTGACTGGCAATGCCATGTCACAGGGCACACAATGACAGGACCCCCCCCAGCATGGCATGCAGCCCAGCCAGCCCCATGGAACAATGGTCATGCACAGATGCAGGTAGAGCCCACTTACCTGGCCGTGGCACAGACCCTCTATGGATGCACGCCTGCAGCGCCCTCAGCCTCTCCAGATCCCTCCTGACCAGGTCCCCATACCAGTGGTCACACTGCTCCCTGGTGCGCTGCACACCAGTGGCCTGGACCAGTCCATCTGCATTGTCCTGCCACACCTCCATCCTGGATCTCTGTATGGGCTGCTGGCCAAACAGGCTGGCAGCATGGGGCTCCCCCTGGGCCACCAGGTTGACAAGCTCAACCTGGCTCCAGTTATGTGACCAGGGTACTGTACGATGTGGCATGGTGCCACAGTAAAGTTGCAAGACAAAATGGTGCCCAGTAGCGCACGTGCACAACGTGCTCGAGATGCGCCCCTTGCACGGAGATGCACTGCCTGCAGCAATCGCGTATCACTGGAGATAGGTGGCATGGGCATGGCCACACTGGCACGTGGGGCAGTGGTCCCAAGAGGGCATAAGGCAGGGCGGGGGTCAGGGGTTGGCACGAACAATGTGCGCATGAGCGCTATAGGGCCATGACGCATGGTGCGCAATAGGGCCATGAAGGTACCACGCCCCATGGGCCCAATAGTGCCCAGGCACCATAGGCCCAACAGCGCCTGAGCACCATAGGCCCAATAACACCCCAGCACCATAGGCCTATAGTGCTCGAGTGCCATAGGTCCAATAGCGCCCCAGCGCCATAGGGTCCATGGTGCATTGGGTACAATGGCCCACTAAGCACTACTAGCGTACGCTGTGCAATAGGCAGTAGCATATGCCGTGGCACATGCATGTTGCCAAGGCCACACTGTGCATGTCACAGCACTGCGCAATGACATGCGCCAGAGCAAGTCCATTGCGCACTGCGCAAGAGCGCGATATTCAGCCGTCAAATGCAGATTAGCTCATCAGCCTATCCATGGCACAATGGGGACATTTACATGTCATTACCATTGCGCATCAGCCCATTTACATGCGATGTGCTATAAAGGCACCACACAACAGAACAGGCCTTGGACTGGTATTGCAACCATCAGAGGTAAGTTGCACCTGCCAAAGGGATGGCCAGCACAGCGAGCTGGATGGCTGGGGTGGGCTTCTGCAACCACTAAACACATGTCCATGTCCACAGGTAGCACCATGTCCGAGCACGAGGAAGGTGAGGAGCGTGGGCCTGCCCAGAAGCACAGGCCCAACTTTAAGAGAGCAGAGGCAGATGTCCTGTTCGAGGCATACCTCGACAGGGAGCCGTTGCTGAGTGGCACCACTGGCACACCCCTGGTCAGGGCTGCAGCCTGGGAGGAGATTGCTGAGGCCGTGAACCAGCAGGGCAGCCATCAGTGCAAGAAAAGGCGGGCACTGACAAGTGGTGGATCAAGGAAAAGGTGGTGGTCATACGGGCTGCCAGGTCAGTCACAGGTGGGGGCCAGGCCACCGTGACAGCTCACGACACAGGAGGAGCTAGAGGAAGCCACCATGTGGTGCAGCGCAGTCGAGGGTGTGCTGGGTGGTGGCTTCCAGACCGGAGGGAGCCCATCATTGCATGGTAGGTATGGCGGGTGGGCAGGGGGACAGGGGCAGGGGCCTGTTGAGTCAGCAGCTCTAACGCATCTGTGTTCCCTTACAGCACCAGCTTGCCAGCATGTGGTGGCAGGGGTGCCTGTGGCTGTTGTGGGTGCCTGTCCAGACCCAAAGGACCAGCCAACCACCTCCACGGGCTTCCAGAGGCCCAATAGGCTGCAGCATGCCAATGCTGTCCAGCCGAATGTCTCGGGTGTGGTGGCGGACGAGACCCTGGCTGTGTTCCAGTGAGACGCCAGCCATGGCGTGCTCTGTGCAGAGACACAGATCTGGGTGGGGTCCGACACTGATGATGATATGACCATAGTCCTGGACGGTGGGGATCATGTCCGGAGGGGGGGAGACACCAATACCAACCACCATCACTGGCAGCATGGCCGATGACCTGTTGACAGTGGAACAGCTGCCTGTCACTGCCCCTGGTACTGCTGTGTGTGCAGGCACAGTGGTGCAAGGGTGGCAGTGCACCCACAAAGGTGCTGGCCAGCGCACAGGGGCTAGAGTGGTGGCAGCAGCATACAGCTGGAGATGTTTGGAGGCCGGGTGCTGTGTCCGTTGCTGGGGCACCTGTCAATGCCCAACCGCATGAGGACCCTGCTGTGCAACACCCACCTGAGTGGGGGGGCCATGCAGAGCAATCGTATTACACTGGTGGGTCGGTGCCACGCCCATGCCCTCCTGGTCAGTGACCTCTTGGCCAAGCACACTCAATAGCTGCGGGCCTCCATGGAGCAACAGGTGCTGCTCATGGCTGGGGTGTGGGCACTCCATGCAGAGGTGCACCAGGCAGCCGAGCAGCACAACAGGGGAACCGCGCAAGTCATGGAGCATGTACAGCACCTGCGGGAGGACACAACCACAGCCCTGGACCGCACTGCCAATGCGATCTCAGTCAGTCTTGCCCCACTGGCTGCCACAGGATGTGGCTGACTGCCACAAACACTGTGGAGTGCAATGTCCACCCCATGGCCCCGGCATCGGGCAACCCCAACTGTGTCAACTCCAGGCTCCACTGTGGGCATCCCAGGCACACCTGGTGCAGGCCTGTTTGGGAGCCTGCAGACCCCTGTGAGGACCCAGTCAGGGTTCCGCAGCCCCACACCTGGGGGCGGTCGCAGACCCCCTTGTGGCCGTTGCAGAGCCTGAACCTGTTAGGCGGCCGTGGCGTGGCCGTCCCCATGTCCATGGCAGCCGTGTGTCTGTGTGGTGGACCTGATATGCACACCACCCTGTCTGCTGTCTGCAGCCACCACCCTATGTGCACATGGGTGTTGTGTGTGTGTGCATGGCACGGTCATGGCAGCTGTGTGTTGAGCCACATGCTGCCCATGTGTGCACCTGCCCGGCAGCTGGCCCACGTGACATGTGAGTGATGATACCTACACAACACTGGTTGCGCATGTGCACTGGTGCCTGTGTCTGATCCATGCCACGTGCTAACACCCGGTCGCATGCCTGCGGGTGCCACTGTGTAGGAGGGTGGGTGGGTGTGTGTTTGTTGTACAGTGCTGTGTGATGTTGCATGTGGACGTGTGGTACTGCCCTTCCCCTGCCCCATGCCTGTGTGTGCATGCCCATGGCCATGCCCTCACATGGCTGTGTGCCTTGACACTGTGTTGGTTCTGTGGATGGGTGCTTGTCCACCTACCTGCATGCATCATAGTGCTCCTGTGCTATTGTGTCCTGATGGTGGCATGCCATCCGCATGAGCCAAGGATCTGGGCTGCCCACTATCACCTGGCCCATCACCCTCATCGTCCCCACTGCTGTTCCCCACTTTGGCCTCGTCAGCTGTCCCACGACCAATGGCCGTGTTGTGCAGCTTGCAGCAGGCCAGGAATAGGCTGTAGGCCTTTGCGGGGCTGTATTGTAAGGCACCACCGGACCTGTCCAGACAACATAAACGTGCCTTCAGCATCCCAAACACACGCTCAATGATGTTCCATGTGATGGCATGTGCCTCATTGTACTGATCTTCCTCTGGGGACAATGGGTGCTAGTAGGGGGTGAGCAGCCAGGGCCTGAGTGGGTAGCCACTGTCACCTGTGTGGAGAGAGAGAGGGTGAGATGGTTAGCCTGGTGACCCCTGTCACTGTGCCCCATGCCCATCCCAGATGCACACGGTGGTCCCCCTGCCCTGGCTGCACCCCTTCCATGCCCTGCTGCACCCAGCTGCCTGTGGTCTCGCCATACTTACCCACTAGGTGATATGTGGGGATGTCCCCACTCTTGAACCTGTGGCACAGTGCTGAGCTGTGCCAGTGCTGAGCTGAGCCAGACGAAGGCATCATGTGCTCCCCCAGGGTGTGTGGCACAGACATTGGTAATGCACCCCCTGGCATCACACACCACCTGGCAGTTGATGCTGGGGTGACCCTTACTGTTGATGTAGGATACCCCCTCCACACCAGGTGGCATACGGATGCTCACATGGGTGCAGTCAATAGCCCCAAGAATGCCAGGCATACGTGCTACCCTATGGAACTCCTGCATGGTTGTTGTATGCTCTGCCTGTGTGCTGGGGAAGTGGATGTGTTCTGCAGCATGTGGCAGCAGGGCACTGAGGAATTGTGTGAGGAGCCATGACGTGGCCGACTGGGTTACACCTGGGGCATCCCCTGTTGGTTTCTGGAAGGTGCCCGTGGTGAACAGGCACATGACAGCTGTTACCTTGGTCTCCACTGTCAGGGCGTGGCTCTGTCTGGTGGGCACCTGCATCTCCTCACTGCACAGCTCACAGAGCTGTCTCAGAATCGCCTGATTCAGGTGATACCAGCCCACGATCTCTATGTCAGCATGGGTCTCGAAGCTGATGCGAGGCCCGTACCGCCTGTTCCAGGCATGCCGCCAATGGGCCCTTCCATGGCCATGTTGCTCTGTCTCCTGCCTCCTCACACCCCTCATTATGGCCTCCATCTGGAATGCCACATTGGCTATGGCTTCTGTTGTCCTGTTACCCCCTGGGCGTCCGGATCCACTGCCCCCCTGGCTCTTTGGGGCAGTGCCTGTCACTCGGCAGACCCCCTCCTGCATACCCTACCCCTGGCTGGGTTGTGCCATGCTGGCTCCATCACCCACCCCTGTGGGTGCCTGTGTTGCTCCCCTTGGGTCTGGTGGCCCTGTTCGGCACCCACACTCTCTCTCTCCCTCAGTGGGCCTTCCTGTGTGTCACACTCCCTCTCACACTCACTCTCTCTCTCTCTCCCGCACTCTCTCTTTCTCTTTTTTCTCTTTCTCTCCCAATCTCCCTCTTGCTCTCTCAGATGGCCTGTCTGTCTCCCACTGTCCTGCTCCCCTCTGGGCGCAAGTGCCCTTCTCCGACTTGCTCCCTGTTTTTATAGGCTCAAGTCTGCGCTGTGCAACTGGAAGTTGCTCCTCGCTTGCTCCATTGGCCGGGGGTTGAATATCACACTGTGCCACATATTCATGGGTCTGCCCCTTCCCTTGAGCATGCATACATTTCTTTTGTGCATTGGCACACTGCTACTTGCGCTGCGCAGTTGCTCCCACTGAATATCGCTCTATGGCACATCTATATACTTGCGCATGCCCAACCCTGTTGTGCCATGCGCAACCGCTTTGAATATCCAGGCCCGAGACTACAGAGGGTTATTTGCCTTAAGATCAGCAAGTAATAGTAATTCTTACTGTAGCTGACATGGTGCCATGGCAGTTTTAGTGGGTTTTGCAGATTCTGTCACAACACTACAAAAAGTAATCCACAGCAGGTGCATGCCAACAGCACCTGCCAAAAGTAAGCTACAGTAATTCCTATTCACTAATAACATTAAGGCTCCCCCATCTATAGTCTGTTTTACCCCATGCAAATTACTGCAATGGGAGATGAAGTGGCTCACAAGGGAAGCCGAATCAAATTTTATGGCCCTAGTTCAAAGCCAAAGCAAAAGATGTTTCTGACCCATTTCTCTCACCCTTATACCCGGTCCCTTGCTTGCTAAGCCAAAGACAAATCCAGTGTAGCACCAGACTGCGCATTCTTCTCGGATATTAAAGGTGCCAGGAAGTTTTTCTGGCAGGGATATTTCCAGACAGGAACATTTCATCCCTGCACGAACTGTTGGTTGTAACTAAAATTGTTTTATATTAGCTTCCATTTCCAACCTTTATGGCAATGGCGGTCTAGATAAGAGCGCTGTCCTGCTGCTGACAAAATAAAGCTCCATTCTGCCCGCAATAGTGTATCTGAGCCACAGAAAAGACGCATTTGGAAAATATTCATAGGCCAGTCAAAGCAGCAGCAAAAACTGGGATCCCAGAGTTGCAAAACAGGCAGATCTGCAGCACGTAGAAGCAGATCCAGCAATTCGCCATCTCAAGCCACCAATATCATGATGGGATCAGAAGGGAAGGAAGAGGATGTAACTCCTATTGTTGGATCCATAAGCACCAGAAACAGCACAGCCACTATTTTAAAAATTTTGCAACACATTGATGCCAACATAGCAGATTTTAAGAGGGACATAAAGAAACTCGAACAGTGAGTGGTGGCCAGAGAGCACTGTCTGAGAGCTGAGAGATGATGGGGACAATCTGAGAAGGGCTGTGCTTTTCCTTTGCAGGAGAAAGAGAGAATTAACAGAGAGAGTGGAGGATGCCAAAGCAAGTGTCAGAAGTATGGCAGCTAGGATTCAAGGCAAAGAAGTGCAAAATAATGCACCTGGGAAACAAGAACCCAGGGGAAGAATACATAATGGGTGGGGAGGCAGTAACAACAAAAAAAAAGGAAAGGGACCTGGGGGTAATCATATCAGATGACCTTAAGGTTGTCAAGCAATGTGAGAAGGCAGTAGGGAGGGCTGGGGTATACTGGGATGTACAGGGAGGCATCAGCAGCAGAAAACAGGAAGTTGTTATCCCTCTGTACAGACAGTTGGTGAGACCCCATCTGGAGTACTGTGTCCAGTTCTGGAGACCCCATCTCCGCAAGGACATAGACAGGATGGAGGCAGTCCAAAGGAGGGCAACTAAAATGGTGCAGGGTCTGCAAGAGAAGCTGTATGAGGAGAGACATCTATGAGAGAGCCAAAGGAGTAGAGTCAGTAGGCGGTGGGGGATGGCCATTTTAGGTCAGCATAGAGCTGACTGCAGTGCTTGCAGCGTGGTGGTACTGAGGTGTAGCGGCAAATATTGTTGTAGGTGGTATCCCACTTGTGGAGAGTGGCTTTTGATGCACCTACATGACTGAGCCATAGGCCATGGCCGGGAGCAGGATGCCTTGAGCAATGGCAAGCCTAGCTGATGGGGTTAGAGCATAGCTTGTTTTTTATGCGATCCAAATTTTGGGGTTAACTGACTTACAGGTGGCAGTGATGTGCTGATCAAAGTCCAGGGATGCATCAAGAAAGACACCCAGGTACTTGAAAGAACTAACACTTTCCAGGAGGGAGCCATCAATGCAGGAGATTTTAAGTTGGTCACAGTTTGCCTTAAGCCTGGCACAGGAACCAAAGGACGTGGCATGTGTTTTTCCAACATTAAGAATGAGTTTGTTGTTGGATAGCCAGGACTGAATGTGGAGAAAGTTAGAAGAGAGAGAGTGATTGATGTCTAAGATATTCCTGGTGCTGAAATAAAGAACCAGGTCATCCGCATGCAGCAGGGACAAGCAAGCAGGAGTGAGCGAAGAGATATTGTTGATGAAAAAGGAGAAAAGGGGGGGCCAGAACAGATCCCTGTGGAACTCCAATATTTGTTGTAGTGAGGTCAGACATGGCAGAGCTGAGTTTCATTACCTGCTTCCTGTTTGACAAATAGCCATTGAACCAGGCCACAGCATCTGGAGAGAAACCAAGAGACAGTAGCTTGGTAAGAAGAACGGGGTAGTCCAGCAAGGTCAAATGCCTTGGTTAGGTCAATAAAGACCGCACCCATCAACAAGCCATTGTCTATGGCAATAAGGGTATCATTAGTGAATTTAAGGGGGGCCATGGCAGTGCTATGGCCTTTGCAGAAACCATGCTGTGAGTCAAACAAGAGGTTATGTTCATGAAGAAATTAGATGATTTGTTTGGCCACCAGTTTCTCTAGTATTTTACTAAGAATGGAGAGGATGGCTATTGGCCAACAGCAATGTCTTTGGGATCCCCTTTTTTAAAGGTAGGAGTAATCCTAGCAGTCTTCCAGATGCTAGGGATTGTGCAATGGCAGAGAGACAGGTTCAAGATTTTTGCCAGGAGGAAGGTGATACAAGGGGTAGCAAGTTTCAAGAGCCTAGGCTCAAGATTGTCTGAGCCAATGCTAGTACAGTCAGAGATGGCATTTGGCATTTCATGGACATCAAGTCTAGTTATAGCTTGAAACTGGAAAGGAGGGTACGAGCACAAGGATTCTGTTGCAGTGTGGGGGGTAGTGGACAGCGTGGAAAGGAATGAGGACGTGTACTTAAATAAATCTGAGAAGTGGAGGTTAAAGGAGTTTAGCAATGGTGGCAAGATTGTTACAGTGCACACCATTTAGTATCATATCATAGGATTCTGGGACTGTTTGGCTCCAAAGAGTGTCTGCATATAAGAACAAAATTACCTTGAGTCACCTGCAGCATCTATCGATAGACCTTTGCAAAACGAACTCTTCGCCAGACAAATATTTATTTTGCAAGCATTCCTCCATGTCCATTAGTCATTGTAATCAGATAGAAGACCAGAGATCTTGAAACGCCTCAATTTTTGTCCCTAGCCCTTATTTGAGTAAGCACGTCTTTATTAAGCCACCTTGTTGGTGTGCCACATATACAATGAGTGATTAATGGTGCGTGCATGTCCTGGAGAGATCCAAACATGGTTATAAAGTAGTCAATGGCAACCTGAGCATCACTGGCTGAATAGGTGCTGGACCAGTCAACCATGGAGATATCATTCAGAAACCAAGTCGGATCCAGGTTTGCAAAGTTGCGAAAAGTAATGAGTCTGGGGGGGGGGGGAGTGTCCTGTAGAATGCCAAATACAATATATTGGGTAGTGGTCACTTATGTCATCTGAGAGAGTGCCAGCAGTGACTATCCTGTCAATACAATTAGTCAGAGCTCAATCAATTAGGGTACTAGATCATGGGGGAGACATGACCCCTGGTGGGGTTAGTAATAAGCTGGTGAAGGTTGTGACCTTGGACTACTGTGTGGAGTGTTTTGTTGCCTTTGCCAAGCCAGTTAAGGTTTAGGTCACCTATGATGAAGACTTCATTGCTTCCAACGGCCACGTCAACCTGTGAGAGCAGTTTCTCCAGGACAGTGGTGCCACCGAGGGGAGGTTTGTAGGCACACACTATATGAAGTTTTATGGTGTCTAGCAGGAGGGTAGCATGAACAGATTCACAAAGGGAGAGGGCAGGGGAAGTAAGAGCAGAGAGGTTTAGGTGGGATTTGTGAAATATGGCAATACCACCACCCCGTTTAGAGTTACGTCTGTCACATCTGATAAAGTTATAGTTGTTTAAAGAGCAGGCAGTATTGGGGATAGAGGGCTTAAGCTTTGTCTCAGACAGGCAAATAATGTCAGTTGATATAGTGCAACTCATGCCTCTAGTTCAGACACATTACGGCAATGGCTCCTAATGTTTAATCTGACAGATGGGGGATATGTTTATTAAACTGGGCATATGCATTTTATGGAGACCCCAGGGCAGGAATTAGGGCAAATGGGGTACTGTCTGGTTCAGTACCAATAAAGAGAGGGGAAAAGACAGAGCTACTTCTCCCTCTATTATTTACCATTAGAACAGAGCCCCTGGCAGCAATAATAAGAACTTTGCCAGACATCCATAGGATAAGTGTTGGGGGGGAGTATGTGTGCATAGCTTTATATGCGAACAGCGCTCTCCTGTTTATACAGGTCTCAGTGAACAGTTTACCACCCTTAAGGAACATCCTGGAAAAATATGGCAAGCCTCGGGCTTCAAAGCAAATATGAAGAAGTCAGATGCATTGCTGCTTAGTGGACAGGTGACTCAGGAATGGACACAACAGTGCCTTATAAGTGGGTCACTTCTCATTTTAGGCACCTGGGTATACTAATTCCAAAAGAGAGATCCAACATTTTTGAAGTCTGCTACTCCCCACTTCTACAAATGGTAGAACAAGATCTAAATGTGGGTGGAATTCCCCCTGAGTATCATGGGAAGGATGGAAGCCCTGAGGATGAACATCCTCTCCAGATATTTATTCCTCTTTTCATCCCTCCTGATCTGTATACAGAAACAAAGTACTTGGAAAAGGATCACAAAAGCATAGTCTAGGTTTATTTGGCAGAAGGATGGATTCAGGATCTTCTGGGAAACCTCATCATTAGCCAGAGGTAAAGGATGCCAGGAGTGTCAGACCTAATGGCGTATGACCAGGCTTGTCATGTGCTGTACAGCACCTTATAACACAATTAGGCCCAAGCAGAGCACCTAGCTGGGTAGCACTAGAAGAGGATGGGAAACATGCAGAACAAACTGTTGCTGGCTTTGACTCTAAGAAGTTAAAACAAATACATAATACCAAAAATAGAATCACACTGGAGACATGGCAAAGAACCCTACAAAAGAGGGGACAGCCTGCAGGAGCATGTAGGTTCACTTCGGTTAGGTGGGCAAAGGGATTATTCCCCCCCCCCGGGAGAACAGATGCCAGATTTAAGAGATGGGGAGGACAGGTTTGAGAATGCTGGGACAGTTCTCTAGTGCAGCTGCGTGAAATCATTCAGACAACTTAGGAATTTCAGCTACCCCAGGAAAACTTTTATTGCTATTTACAAATTAAAGATTTCCTCACCAAATCTAAATTAAAGGTAGAAGTGGGTCCTTAGCAGGCTCTAGCAGGAGCGGCTATTAAGGGAATGCACACTATCATCCCTGTCTCACACCTATATGGTATTAGTAACAGGCCCAGCCAGCAAGCACTGCAGGCCTGCCAGACCAAGTGGGACACAGAATTAGTTAGTTGCCATATTGGTCCTTGTAAGAACAGATCCAGAAACAAATGGTTTGATACCTTTTATTGGACTAACATACAGGTAGATATAACAAAAGAAAACAATGCTTAAGCTTTTGGACCAACCAAGTCCTTCCTCAGAAGCTTATGGCAGTTATTTGGTAAATCACATACTATTAACACCCAGTTCATACATAAAAAACTAGAAGGAATTCTCATTGGTTTAAAATGCCTCGGTTATTATTTAAAAAAAAACACATTTATTTCTAGACCAAGTGGGAGAAAGAGGTGTGGGAGGGCTTGACAGAGGAAGACTGGGATATCTGCTGGGAGAAGGCCGCTAAGGTATCAACTTCCAGTTGCTGGAAGGAGCACAGATGGAAGGAACTGTCAAGATATTTTAGGATGTCTGGCCCAGTAGCATGGAGGGCTGAGGCACTGAATTCCTTATCTTCTGCCATGCCTGTGACCCGTGATCAGGGATGAGCATGGGTTGCTGGGGGTCAATGGGGTTGGACAGGTTCAAGTGTCCCAGGAACTGCTCTCTTTCCCTGTGGAGGCCCAGTGGTGGTGCAGACACAAGTGACTCGAAGGGAGGGGCTGTAATCCCACAGAGAGTGCACAGCTCTACGCACTACGTCTGACATGCTGTCTTGGCAGGGAAATCAGGGAGAAAAATGGAAAAAGGGTTGGTGTGGGCTACATGAAGCCCTGCCCACCTAGCTGCACCCCACACCGTTGGCCAATCACCATGCCCCATCTGGATGTGTGTCAGTAGGTGGGGGGAGGACAACCCTCACCTTCCTGGCTTAACCATGGGAGAAATCCATGGAGGATCTTGGGCATGGTGGTCTGGTGCAGCAGGTGCTGGGTGAGAGGAGGTGGGAACATTGTGGAGGACCTGCTCACACCACCCTCAGAGAAAAACTTGTATGGAGGGAAAAAAGTTATTTCAGGACCTTGGCCATAACGGCCCACTTTGGCCAGAACCACTCAGCTAGATGGTGGAAACAGTGTACTCAGAAAGCCATCATGAACATATATTATGGAGTTACCCCAAATTAAGGACTTATTGGAGTCAGGTGGCAACAGTCACAGGGCAAATATTCTTGATCCCTCCTACAAATCATGTTAAGTTAAATAACTAATATGGGGACTTAACCCAGAAGGGGTAAGAACCAAGGGGAAAAATACCTGTTCCATATTTTGCCTGCATTTGGATGGCTGGCTACAGAACTGACATTGATAGTACAGCAAAAACTATTAATCAGCGAATTGGGATTCTGTATCGGAACCAACAGCTCCTTACCCATTCTGCACTGAGGATTGCCATCCAATCCTCTATCATCTCAGTCGTTGACTATGGCTTAGTTATATATGGATCTGCCACTACTACAGCACTTAGTCGCATTACAACATCCCTAAATAAGGCCTGTCGGCTGCTCACTGGTGCACATTGACGTACCCACACATGTGAACTCTATGCTGACTCAGGCTGGTTGCAACTCTCAAACCGGATAAAGTACTTTACCTGCCTGATGGTGAAAAAATCCACTCTGGGCCTCACTCCACCTTGTATCCAAGACCTGTTATGCCTGAGCGCTAGCAGCCGTTTTACCAGAAGATCAGAACACCAGCCTCTCCAAGTCCCCCGATGCCGGACTTCTCAGGGACAAAGATCATTTGCCTATCGTGCCCCCAGCTGGCTAAATGCCCTCAGCACTCATATTACTGCCTCCACCTCTCTAGGTATTTTCAAATCAAGGCTATTCTCTCACCTTGCCACCTCCAGCTCCTGTGACTGCCCTGATTAAACCTCCTATTTTCTCACTACCCACCCTGTTCCGTTATTTGACAAAGACATGTTTGGGAAACCTTTTCTCCTGCTATTGTCTGCTCCCACACCTTTCACTTACCCTCTCTGTTCTGGACTTTTTCCCTATTTGTTTCTCCTAATCTGGCATGACCTCTTTCTTGTAATAATAATGTTATTATTGATATCTCATGTCCTTTTGCACAAATGATTTGATATGTATTTGTATATGTTTTCTCGCTCTTGACACAGCACAGATTGTTGTGTTATCTATGTAACCTTTTTTGTACTGTACCTAATTGACATGGAACCTTTGTAAAAGAGCCTCTGGCTCAAAGGTAGTAATTCCTAGAACAATCAAATAAACTAAAAATAAAAATAAACTGTAAACAAGTACTGTTAACAAGTACTGTTAATGAAATTGTTTATAGTCAAATTGAGACTTAGGGAAAAGGTAAACTCTTATTGGTTACCCTTCTTTGACTATCTGGAGCTGATGAAAGGTACCCCAGCTTTGGACCACATAGTCAGCCTCCCATAATTTAGAACCTAGATGGAGTAATAAGTGTTTAATTGCAAAATCAGCTATCCATTAATGCATTACGAAACAGTTATTGTTGTAACTTGTCTCTGTACTTTTAATTTGCTTTTCTTGCCTGTAATCTGTAGTATATGTCTGATAGTATTACTTATTATTTTCAATCTCCTTGTAGTACTGTACTGTGCTGTGTTATTGGAACGCTGAAAAAAGTTTAAAAACTATAATTAAAAAAAATGTTTTATAAAAAATGTACTACAGTATTTGCTCAACTATGGATCATAGCGCATGTGAAATTCAAAGAAAAAATGCTTTGAAAAACACAAATGCTAAAGGCACTGTTAGCATTCAAACATATCTCTTGTTTAAAATACAACATTAGTTGGTCTATGCTGAAATTCAGACACTGATACATATCAATAATAAAATTTTATGTGACTTACATACTAGGTATGCATTCTAAACTAGGTCTCTGACATGGCAGACACATAGTTTATCACCAAGGCTATAGTAACAGCTTAATATGCAGCTTTTAAGATGAAGTCTAACCCCTTATTCTCAACAAAAGTGAAGTGAGAGTGTAAATATATCATGTAAGGGTCTTGCACATATTTAAACCAAGGGTCCTTGGTTCATTAACCTGCTAACTTGCTGTATGTGCTGTGCTACAACACTACACTGAAGTATGCAGTTTAAGGGCTGTTCCTTTGAGTAAAAATATCAGATTAGGAAGAGTATTTTACTTCAGAACCATAACAATGGGAGGAGGGTGCACAACTTTATTGTATGTATAAAGCACTTAGACAAATTTGCCTTGCCTTTCATTGTCTATCCCTGGTGATGGGAGAAAATGGTGGAACCCCTTGACTATAACAGTACGATGGTCTGGTCTCCTACAGTGACTCTCAATTTAAGGCTTCCAAACAATGTACCTTGCTCACCTACAATTCTGGCAGCCTCTCATTGCTCACTGCTTTGACATCTCAGCTTTTTGTTTTAAGTTTTCGGAAGATCCTTAACATTTTACAGATGCAGTATTGTTTGCTGCAGGTTTTTCTCCTCATTAGTCACTGATTTCCCCCATCTGGTTGGTGTCCCTAACCTCATTATCTACCTTCTCTAGGAATCAACCCTTTTCATTGCCACCCTGGCATTCCCCCTGTGGCAGGGCCCTAGAGGTTGCCCAAGCCCCTTTAGAGCTGGAACCAAGTGAGGAGGTCACCTGGTCTGTATACCGGACAGGTGGGGACCAGACCATCGTACTGTTATAGTTGAGGGGTTCCACTATTTTCTCCCATCTCCAGGAATAGACAAGGAAAGGAGAGGCAATGTTGTTTGTTTGGCTCCCTATCCAAAGGCTCAGAGTAACTTACAACAATAAAACAGGATAAAACAATTAGATCAAATAAATCAATATAATAAACTAACAGAATACAATCATAATAAAATTAGTCTGGATTGGCCTGTGCAAACAGTACCACTGGCAGAGGACATCCAGGGCACATGCACAAGCATGGCTGTGCCAACATCAGGTAGCATCCTCCTCATGTGGCTTCAGCTGAACTACCAACTAGTAATTCCCAGGTGGCAGGGGCAGTGCACAGCACACTACCGTCTCTCAGCAGAAGAGGAGAGTACTCCCTGAGATGCTCAATCCTTCCCCACCTAGCCAGTCCCCAGCATTCAGGCCTTGTTGCCAAGCCCAGGTCACCAGTGTTGTGATGGGCACCCCTGCAGCTGCACCAATGGACTGACAGGATTACCCATGTGTGTAACAAATAAAGCTGTCTATTCTTTATACAGTATGCTATATGTACACTGACCATAGGCAAAGCTGTTTATCAAAGTATGAGCATAAAACTCAGGAATGGTCAGAAAAAGTGTCTGTCCTGTTCAAGTCTTAAACTATGCCCCTACAGATCATTTTTAAGTGGAGTACTGTATATGAGACCTCTAACAAAGCACACATGCATGAAACATTAGATATTTGTGGTTAACATTTTTTATTTTCATTTTATAGAAACATTAGGTATTTAACTTCAGTTAGGGTCCATGGTATGATCGCTATTGGTTTTTAGTACTCACTACTTCTTCTCTGCACAATAAAGTCTTGCTGAAATTATCATAAATCAATCTGTTTTAGGGCAGTTTTTACAGCCTTTGAGGTGGATGTGTGCCTCCCTTTTCTTTTTAGCTGTTGTATAATGTACTCTGTCTGTCCTGTTATGTACATTTAATCTGAAATAGCTTTGTGCTCTGCCCTCCTTCTCGGCCATCATGAAAATTGGACATTTTTAATCACATCAGAGTATCATAGTGAGTGGAAATGTGTACTACTTTTGTTGTTAATCATATTAATTCTAACTGGGGCTTCAGATTACTCCATTGTGGAAGAGTCTGATTTCCCAATATAAGGTAAAAACGTCTGAAATATAGAAGAAGGAGGTATCATGTTAAGTTCACACTAACAAAAAGAACATGGTCAATAGCACTTGATCAAAATATTGAAATACAGAAGAGCAATGGTATACAAAATGGCACTTGTGTGACACCACATAGTGAGGAGGTGCCTTAACCATGCGAGTACAGTGTTATGCCATTTACCTCAAGTTACACTGGAGAGGTAATCAATGGTGGCGTAGTGTGGTAATAGTAAACCTGTATGAGTCCACTCTTATGCCATTTACCTCAAGTTACACTGGAGTGGTACTCAATGGTGGCATGGTGTGCTTAATAGTAAACTTGTATGAGTCCACTGTCATGTGCTCTTTTTGGTTCAGATGGTTTTGAGAGGTGCGGTTTTGCCTTGTGGTGTTTTGCTGACTCTGTTTTTTACCACGCTGTATTGTACTTTGCTCAGTTGCCGTGGAAATGGAGAAGGAAGTATTTGGTCCTAAAAAGAAAAAACCAAAAAAACAATCAAGTTACTTCCAATTTTGAAAACATAAATGTCAAAAGTGATAGATTTTTGTGTAGAAAATTTATTTTTTTAATAATATTTTGTATTGATTTTCAAATGTAATTTGTTTTAGAATATTGACCTTGCAAAAGAAGTCCACGGTGAGTGGGTTCCCTTCTATGGTCAAAATATGATTCGGTGTGGGGGCTGGTGGGCGAAAGTCTTCAAAGTAGGAATAGATAAGCCAGCCACTCCAAGTAAATTTCAAATCTAGTTCAAGTTTATTTCAATATTTTTGATAAACTTAGATCTTCAATACCCGTTTCACCTAAATGTAAGCTTCTTCAGGGGTTGTGATCTGTTATTCAAACATATTAAAACATCTTTAGTACATGATATATATATATATATATAAAATATATATATATATATATATATATATATATATATATATATATATACATCAATCAATTAGTAATATTTTTTCAAGATATTGTCATTTTTACTTTTTATATATAAGGCTTATTTCTTACAATAGATATACAGTATATGGGTTTCCTGCCACATATCTATTCTGTTCAGTTGCTGGTTCCATATGTTATGACATTTTTTGTAAAGAAACTGTTAAAATCTTAAAAAAGTTTAGGTTACAAAGCTATCAGCAGAGCTGCAGTGCCCTCTGCTAGTGCCTGTCAGTGTAACATCCCTATGAAGCTCTTCCTTTTCAGGACAGCACAATCCCACTCAGTACAATACATTTGTAATAACCTTTCACTTATTGTTCTGTAACATCTTTACTTGTTTATAAGTCCTGCAGGTCATAATTAATAAATTTCAAAGTATTTCAAATATTTTTTGTTCACTATTATTTTACACATTCAAAATACATATAGAAAATGTCATCAGTTCCTGTATGTCACATGCCTGTTGTTTATATTACAGTCAGTGTTCTTTCTTAACTGTCTTTAAGTTACTGGGAAATTGAAATTTCTGTTAAATAATATATTTAAATTAAGTTAATGCAGTCACCTTTAAGATGTTTCTATAATACATTTATTTACAAATGCATTATGTTGACATACCTTGTTGTATGGCTTTGTTTATTTTAATTTGTTTTGTTAGGGTTTATGACTTTATAGCCATCCTATATGTAAAAAAATGAATTTCAATTACTGTAAATAACTTGTTTAGTATTCCTGTATACACCTCTTCTCATTCTTGCTCTGACTCAAATGATAGCATTTTTATGTTTAAACATGAATTGTACATTCACCCCAGGAAGCCCTCCTGAAGGTAAGGTCCCATTCAGAAACCACAATTTTCAATTTCTGGTGCTTGCCTGCTGGTTGTCCCTGATTGTCCACTTGCGTGACTAGGGGCTACCTGATTGGCACTTGCCACTCAAGCCCTGGGCCCTGCTTGTTTCCTCGATATCTTTCTCCTTACCTGTATTACTCTATTTGTCCTTACCTGGATTTTTGTTAGCTGAATTTACTGTGTAGAAGTTTAACTTTGTACTGCTTCTAATTTAGGAAATGTTGGAATGTGCTGCCAGCTACTGCTCAGACTGATTACTCATAGCAACTGCATGTAACTAGCTATAGCTTTACTTTTCCAGCTAATCCCTAAATTTGAATTCCACAAATGTGTTAATTTTACTGGATTTTGAATTGTACTGCCGATACCTGCTGAAAAATTTTAAATTCTTGCTTCTCTTTCAATACAGGCCTCTTCTCTTCCTCCTCCTCTGCCCCACCAATTTGGAGCTCAGCGTTGATCCACCCTGCCCACTGCATCTCCTCTCTGCTGTTTATCCTGTGACCCAGCCCACTGATTACACTTGTCTTTTTGTTTTCCCCTGCTGCCTCAGACGCCCTGCTGTTCCTGCTCTCTGCAGTCCTTTCTTTGTCCATCCCCCACCCCCATGTGCCACCAAAAATGAATCCCTCTTTTTATTTCTCCCACAGCTGCAAGCCCTTGATCGGACACTAGCCTCAGGGGTGATCTGATGTTTCACTCCTGCTGCTGCCTGCTTCTTCTGCTGCCACCTCGGGAAGCTCTCCTCAAAGTACAGTCCCATTCGAAAGCTGCAATTTTTAATTTATGGTGCTCTCCTTCTGGTTGTCCCTGATTGGCCACCTGTGTGGCTAGGTGCTACCTGATTGGATCTTGCCACTCAACCCCTGGACCCTGCTTGTTTCCTAGATATCTTTCTCCTTACCTGTATTACTGTATTTGTCCTTACCTGAATTTTTGTTAGCTGAATTTACTGTGTAGAAGTTTAACTTTGTACTGCTTCTAATTTAGAAAATGTTAGAATTTGCTGCTAGCTACTGCTTGGATTGATTACTCATAGCAACTGCATGTAACTAGCTATAGCTTTACTTTTCCAGCTGATTCCTAAGTTTTAATTCCACAAATGTGTTAATTTTACTGGATTTTGAATCATACTGCCTATACCTGCTGTAAAATTTTCAGTTCTTGCTTCTCTCTCTCATTACAGGCCTCTTCTCCTCCTCCTCTGCTTACCCCCCTGTTGGAGCTCAGCACTGACCCGCCCTGCCCCCTGCATCTCCTCTCTGCTGTTTACCCTGTGACCCAGCCCCCTGATTAAGCTTGTCTTTTGTTTTCCCCTGCTGCCTCAGACCCCCTACTGTTCCTGCTGTCTGCCATCCTTTCTTTGTCCATCCCCCACCCCCCCATTTTCCACCTTAAAACTAATACCTCTTTTTATTTCTCCCACAGCTACAAGCCATTGATTGGGCGCTGACCCCTAAGGTGGTACAGCTTTACACTCCTGCTGCCACCCACTTCTTCTGCTGTCATCCTGGAAAGCTGTCCTCAAAGTACGATCCCATTCGAAAGCTGCAATTTTCAATTTCTGGTGCTCTTCTGCTGGTTGTCCCTGATTGGCCACTTGTGTGGCTAGATGCTACCCGATTGGCTCGTGCCGCTCAAGCCCTAGACTCTGCTTGTTTCCTTGATATCTTTCTCCTTATCTGTATTACTGTATTTCTCCTTACCTGAATTGTTGTCCCTCCCACAATCCCTGGCCCCGATCTCTATTAAATTCACTTAAATCCTGCCCTCCTTCTTACACCTTCGCCCCCATTGGCTACTATCCAAGACATTCCCTTCTCTTAAAGGACTACCTCAATTATCTTGTACTTTACAATTAGGGATCAATCTCAAGTTATACAATGTTACCATCCTGTCTCATGCCAAGCTTGCTTACCTTTTTTGCTCTATTCACCCACACTGGCATGGTAGATGTACCCCAATACTACCTGTCCACTGCCCTCCTAAATGATTATCCACTGTCTGCTTACAAGACTATCACAAGCTTCAATTACCTGATCCACACTAACCAACTCTCTCCTAGACCCCTTCATTTTTGGACAGTGATCCACTCCTCTGCAAATGCTCTTATGCTTCTTAGTGCTTTGCTATTATTAACTGGCTTCTGCTCCACACAACGACCAGTTGGGAAAGTATACTCTAAATAAATGGCCCTGTTGCCCCATAGGAATTACCTTAAAGCTCTATTAAAACACCAAATACTGTTGTTGCTGCTTATCTCGGGCAACATGCACCCCAACCCTTGCCCCTTCACAGCTTGGGTCCAAGGGTACCTGCAGGGCTGGTGCTGGGACACTCTCCCTGGCAAGCATAAACATCTGCAGCCTCCTCACTAAACCTGATACCCTTATCACTTCATTCTCCCAGTACAACCCAGACATCCTATCAGTGCTTGAGGCATGGCTGTCCCCAAGATCCCTGATACCGCAATTACAATTCCCAGATATGCAGTTTTCAGGTAAGACTGGCTATCCAAGAAAGGTGGGGGCTGCGGTCTTTACTTTAAAGAGTCTCTCACAGGGCGTGTCCTGACCATGCCCATCTCTGGGAATGATGTTCAGGTTCTTGCCACCAAGGTACTGCCTGGTGCACATAATAAGGTTCTGACTGTGGCCTCAGTCTATATACCACCCTGGCTGACTAATTAGGGCCTACACTCCCTCCTTGACTGTATCAATTTCCTAGATCAGAACACAGAAATTATCATGCTTGGGTACTTCAGTGTCAACTGGCTGGCCCCCAGCGCACACAGCTATAAGGATGTCCTGAATGCCTCTAACTTCTCACAAATGGTTCAGTCACCCACCAGGATGAACTACAGGAAGGGGACCAGTATGCTACTGGACTGGGTGCTTACCAATCACCCAGATCACATCACTAACACTGAAATTCTCCTAGACTCCTTAAGTGACCATTCTCCAGTCCTATGCACCTAGTCTAACAAATTCACCAAACCCTCTCCAAAAACTATTAACAGCAGAAAGTTGGCTCCTAGTCACCTAGGGCCCCTCATCACTCTACTATGGGAACATGACTGGACACCAAGTGACATAGCCTGTGATGTGGACACAGCACTTGAGTATTTTATTTACAACTTCAACTCAGCCTGCAATGTACATGCCTCCTACATAAAGCACAAGACCATGGGTGTCAATAACCTATGGATTACTCTTGACCTCCTTAAACAAATGAAATCCCGAGACCATCTCTGGTACTGAGTGAAGGTGTCTGGCACTCAGGCCGATATACAGCTTACAAAACAGTGAGGAATGCCTGCACTAGAGAAACTCAACTCGAAAAAGCAAACTACTACAGGAGTGCCCTAGCCAGCACATGGAAAGATGGAAAGAAGCTCTGGAGCAACCTTCCCGAAGTAACTGGAAATGATCATAAAGTAACACCTTCAGCGCTCAACATAGCTGGCACCGTCACCTTGGATCACAAAACCATAGCTAACATATTTAACGTTACCTTCATGTACCTTAGTCACGTGCTTCCCCAAACTTCTTTGACTCTACCTCTGATGCAATACTGTCTGATAAAACAGACATGACACTGGGGCAAGAACAAGAATGCCACCCCACCCGGCTGAGTGTGCTAGTGAGAGTAAATGTCAATAACACACCAGAACTCCAGTACCACTCACTGCAGTAAAAGCAAATAAGACCCAAAATATGAACTACTCAACAGGCATATTGCATGTTAAAAATAGTTTTAATTCAGTAATTCAGTACTTACACACATTGAAAATAGTCAGAAAGACACACAATGACTTCTAAAAAGAGGGCTCAGATGAGACCCACAAGCCTCCTACCAGTTTCGCTTCAGAGCACATACAAAACAAGTATTATAAATGTAGAAAGTGTTGTAATAATACCTTAAAACACAATAAACCAGACAATTTCCAATCTAACCTACAGTCAATAGAGGGCCAAGATCCTCAGTGACAGCATTTCCTGTCAGGAGCCTTAAACATATGGCTGCCCCCAGCCCTTAATTGCAGTCTGATTTACTTATGAATACTCTGGACTGCAAACACTCACAGATAAACACAATAGCTCACTCAAATTAGCTGTTTATGGTCTTTCAGACATTAAGAAACCCTGTTGATGACAGTTCCCCTTTAAGCGCAGACTGCACCAACACCTTGTGGATAGTGCCTTCTGTGATTGCTTCACATAATCTTATCTATGCCTGCTCCCCTTCATACTCCCCCCCACCCTAATATGTCACCCTGACATCTCCCCTACCTCCATTTACACTATTTCCTATCCCATCACTGATGCTTGTTCTTAGTGAACATAGCTGCCCTTTTCACCCATCCCTCTCCCTCTGGAGTTCTACACTTATTGCCTTCTCCTTCCTCCATTTCTAACTCCCTTCTCCTCTACCATGCACTTTTCCTCTGAATAGTACCCCTCACTTACTTGCCTCTGTCCCTCCCACCTCCCATTTTCCCCTAACCCTACCTCTTCTCCCTCTCACTCTTCTCTGTCTACCCCACATCTACACCCAGCTCCCCCCTCCCTTTCCCCACCTACCCTCTTATTCTCAACCATCCCTTACTTGACAATGTTCTTTAAGTTGCTTCTCACCTCCCTCCTTACTCTAACCGATGATGCTTGCTGCATCTGTAGTCTCCTGTTTCTGCCCTAACTTCTCATACAGTTTCCCTAGGCATACATTGTACAATGCCTGGTATACTGTTCTGTTGCTCAAACTATTCTCATCACAATACTAGACAATATAATTGGCGGTTCCTTATTGTACACCTTAAGGTATGTTTTATAACTCATTTATGTTGTTTTGACTTCTGCTTGTCCTTGTTTCATGATGTGGAACCTTTGTAAAAGAGCCCCGGCTCAAAGATGTTCTCCAAAATCTTAATAAATAAATAAATAAAAATAAAAACATTATTTATTTTAACTCACTTGTGTACTTGAATAAACTGGTGCATCACACTACGAATTGCTCATTAGCTTTTACTTTATTTTTCATAGTCTGGGTAACATAAGCTTAAAACATTAGCATATAGCCTCAAAGGTGAGCTAAAAGCACAGAATGAGATTCAGAGCCCCTGTGTAGGAATAGCTTACCTCTAGTGTGTTTTCACAATGACCTTTTCTGACTGCAGCCTTCTCTCAAAAAGAAACAGGATGGTGAATTCCTGCTATGATGCTGTTTAATCACATGGAGCCCTGGGCTAGAAAGCGCATTCCTAGGATCACATTTAGGTATGTCCCTGGTATGCAGCTTTCTGGTTGCATAGCAACTACAGAGCCTACCAGCAGTCTCGGATCATGATGTGGTAACATGATCCGGACTCTGGAGACTCTGACCCGCCCCTTGGCACATTGCATACTTAAGCCATCTACTTCTAAACCACAGTGCAGCACTTGAGAGATGGCTGCAGTCAGAAAGGTCATTGTGAAAACACACTAGAGGTAAGCTGTTCCTACACAGGGGCTCTGAATCTCATTTTGTGCTTTTAGCTCACCTTTGAGGCTATATGCTAATGTTTTAAACCTATTTTACCCAGACTATGAAAAATACAATAAAAGCTAACGAGGAATGCACAGTGTGATGCACCAGTTTATTCAAGCACACAAGTGAGTTAAAATAAATAATGTACAATTCATGTTTAAACATAAAAATGCTATCATCTGAGTCAGATCAAGAATGTGAAGAGATGTATAAAGGAATACTAAACAAGTGAGTTACAGTAATTGAAATTCATTTTTTACATACAGGATGGCTATAATGTCATAAACCCTAACAAAACAAGTTAAAATACACAAAGCCATACAACAAGGTATGTAAATAAAAGTATTATATAAAAACATCCTAAAAACTGACTGCACTAACTTACTTTAAATACATAATTTAACAGAAATCTCAATCTGCCTATAACTTAAAGGCAGTTAAGAAAGAACACTGGCTGTAATACAAACAGGTATGTGACATACAGGAACTGATGACATTTTCTATATGTATTTTGAGTGTGTAAAACAATAGTGAACAAAAAATATTTCAAATGTTTTGAAATGTACTAATTATGGTCTGCAGGACTTATAAACAAGTAAAGATATTACAGAACAATAAGTGAAAGGTAATTACAAATGTATTGTACTGAATGGGATAGTGCTGTCCTGAGAAGGAATAGCCTCATAGGGATGTTACACTGACAGACACCAGCAGAGAGCATCACAGCCCTGCTGATAGCTTTGTAACCTAAACTTTTTTTAAGATTTTAACAGTTTCTTTACAAAAATTGTCATAGCATACAGAACCAGCAATTGAATAGAATAGCTATGTGTCAGGAAACCCATATAGTATAACTCTATTGTAAGAAATAAACCTTTTATATAAAAAGTAAAAATTACAATATCTTGAAAAATATTACTAATTGATTGATGTATATATAATGTACTATTTTTTTTTAATACAATATGTTTGAATAACAGATACCAACCCTGAAGAACCCTAAAGTCTAGGTGAAACGTTGGGTATTGAGGATCTAAGTTTATCAGAAATATTGAAATAAACTTGAACTAGATTTGAAATTTACTTGGAGTGGCTGCTTTATCTATTCCTACTTTGAATATTGACCTTAACAGATGGGATCTGGGAAGTATGTTGACCTCCACAAAACTGTATTAACTTCCAGTGTGGACACATGAAAGTTTTTGGCTTCCAACAAAATAAAAGCAGAATCCCTACTTCTAATAATACTAGCCAGTGATGTTGCATAAAGGACTGAGAGGCCACTGACTGGTGTGACATTACACTCAGGAATAACAGTGTGAACTGTGATTATACAATGGCAAGAAAGAATGCTGGCCTCTGATTGGTCAGTCTGGAACTGGACCCGGGATGTTATCTCAGCATAACATCCTGGCTCTAGTCCCAGCATAGTAATGACCACAAAAAAAAATATCACTGCACAGCCATCCCCGCAGTCTCCTTCACTGATCCTAGTGCCAAAGTGAAAACCGTGTTACTGATCAGCTTCACAGCCATTCCCACAAACTTGCACTCTCAGTGAAAAAATGAAAAAAAAAAAAAACGAAAACTTAGCCAAATAAAATTTGTCTTAGTGATTATCTGCCACTCCTTCTTAGCCAAATAAAAGCCATTTTAGCCATGGATTTGGCTGCAGTCCCCTACCAGCCCTGCTCGATGACACAACCAGTGGTTTCGTTTTCACTTCCTGCCAACAATCCATTCCTAGTTACAAAAAAAAATAAATACACAGCAAAAATGGCTCGCTTGGCTGAGTTTTTTGTCACAAAACTGAGAGAAGCAAGTGAGTCAGCTATGGAATCCCTCAACAGTACAGTGCCGTGCCAGCACTGGAAATATGCTCACTCACCGTTCAGCTCTTCTCTTGAATCTTTACTAGTGGGCGGCCGGCAGCAGTGGTAACGGGGCAAGAGGTTCAAACGCTGCTCACTACACAATAAAAAGTGAAACCTATGAACATGACCCCAGGAAGACATGTGTGCCTGTGTGTGTGTGTGTGTGTGTGTGTGTGTGTGTGTGTGTGTGTGGAGGGGGCACCCATTACACAGTCACTACATTAACACAAGGAGCTATTTTTTTTTCCATTAAGATTTTATTGAGGATATTAAATACAGAGAATGCATCCAAGAGAAACATACACATACAGCATAGATATACATACATATGTCAGATAACAGAAGGATCCATCCTCTGCCTAACCCCAAAAACCCAGCCCCTCTACCTCCCCTCCCTCCCCCACTCTCCCCAGCACAAGACACCTGGTAATACAACTTTTCCCCAGGAGGGGCAAATCCTATTCTATAGGGAGTAAACGGCATGAAGGGGGCCCCAAATCTTATTGAACCTAGGTAGTTTATTCTGAAGAATAGCTATCGTCCTTTCAACTCTGAGGTTGGTGAGTAGCTCCTGTAACCATTCAGTATAACTAATTTCCAAGGAGTCCTTCCAGTGTTTGAGGACCACCTTTTTAAGGGATGCCGAGATTAGGGATATATGGAACTTCCTGTTCCTGAGTGGGATATGAGCTACATCTCCTAACAGGCATATTTCGGGCGTGAAAAGGTCCCCTAGACCAATAACAGGTCCACCTTACTTTTGATGGCTGTCCAGAGCGGTACTATCTTTGGACAATTCCAAAAAATATGCAACAGGTCCCCTTCCCCTTGATGACATCTTGTACAGGATGAGACTTAAACCATTCTTAAGCTCGCCAACTTCTGGGGGGAATAATAAATGTTATGAAGTATTTTAAATTGCATCAGTCTCAGCCGGTCTTGGAGGATAAATTTATGACAGCTGTGCCACAGTGCTGTCCAGTTGAGCTCCTCTTCGGAAAAACAGAGGCCCAATAAAAGCTCGGTGCCAAGTTCTGGGAATAGGCCCAATTGAACAAATTACTGTATAAATTAGAGACAGCATGTGGTAGGCCCACCAAAGGACTCAAAGTCCCCTGAAATTCTACTCTCGGCGTCAGAATTGGCGTGGTACCCATCTTATTAACTAAGAGGTGGCGGAGTTGGTAAACCTTAAAGATTACTGAAGTTGGCAATTTAAATTTATTCAAAATCTCTAATGAGGGAAGCACATGTCCATCCGATGAGATTAAATCTTTTAATTGACACTTTCCCAGTTGTGCAAGCCAAGCGATGTTGAGGGGCTTACCTTCAAGTAGAAAACATGGGTTACCTCTTATGGGTTGTTTCGGGTCTCTGGAGTGATTATATTTTAGGTAACCACATAGCTGTGAGTGGGCCCTGACCGAAACCCCTATCGGAGATTTCCTGAGAGCCACCGGTAGGAGTTTAGGGTTAAGATACAACAAGGCTTCTGGTGCAAAACCATGTTTCCTAATGAGGGATAGTTCAATTTGTAACCATAAAGGTATATACGAAGCTTGGGTCAAGAGGCCCGCGACCTGCACTCATCTAAGATATTTATTAACATGACCCGTCCAAAAGTACAGGCCAAAGTGTGGGAGTCTTAGCCCACCCAATGGCTTAGGAGCAGCTAATTTGTGGTAGGCCATCCTAGCTTTTTTATAGCCCCATACAAAATTGGCAATAAGCCCATGGATTTTTTTAAACCATGAAAGTGGGAGCCAGATGTTTAACATACTGAGGGGATAGAACAACCGGGGAAACACATTCATTTTAATTAACTGTATCCTCCCCCATAAGGAAATTGGAAGCTGTGCCCATATTTTCAGATCTAAATCAATTGTATGCACCAAGGAGTCCAGATTTAACTGACGTATCCGTGTCGTGCTCCTGGCCAAAGTGAGACCCAAGTATTTAATGAAATCAGGCCTCCAGGCTAATCCCAAATCAGTGACTTCATGTTTGAAAACTTTGTTATTTAAGGGGTACACCATTGTCTTTTTTAAGTTCAATTTGTAGTTAGCCAATTGACTATACTTCTGTATGGTTCTCAGTTAGACTGGGATAGATTCCTTAGGGCACGATGTATACACCAAAAGATCATCGGCATAAGCAGTTATTTTAACCACATTCTCCTGAATTTTAATGCCGTATACCTCCTGATTAAGTGATATACTCCTTATGAGGGGCTCGAGATATAAATTAAAGCGGAGAGGGGACAATGGGCATCCTTACCTGGTGCCCACATGCAGTTTGAAAGGGTCTGATATAACCCCGTTACATGAGATCCTGGCTGAAGGCATTAGATACAGGGAACCAATCCACTTCAGGAACGCATCAGGAAAACCCAAATGTTTCATTGTGGTTAGCAAATAATTCCAATAGACCCTATCGAAAGCCTTCTCCGCATCCAACGAGACCAGCGTCATTGGGGAGCTACTCTCATCGGACGCCGAGAAGACATATGCTAATGTCCTCAAGTGGTCATTAGCTGATCTACCTTTCATAAAGCCGACCTGTTCCACCCCAATTAAATCAGGTAAGATCTTATTTATACGGTCAGCCAATAACTTAGCCAGAATTTTTATATCATAATTAAGCAATGAGATGGGCCTATAACTAGAGAGTTGTTCTGGAGGTTTATCTGGTTTTGGGATTAAGACAATAAGTGCTTCAAATAGGGAGCGATCCGTCACCTGACAATTGAGAATATACTGGAATAGGGAAACCAGAAGTGGGGAAAGCTGTTTGGAGAACACTTTCTAAAAATTAGAAAAGAATCCATCTGGGCCTGGTGTTTTATTCAGAGGGAGACCCTTAATAACCTGCTCAATTTCACCATGAGAAATAGCGGTAGTAAGATACGCCCGCTGAAACTCTGCGAGAGAGGGAAGGTTCAGGCCCTCGAGAAAGGACTATATTTTTCCTTCTGTTGGGGGGTTTTCCATTACACTATAGAGAGATTCAAGATACTTTCTGAACTCCTCTGCTATCTCCTTAGGGGAAGTCTTAACCAGACCACCCTCCATCGGCTGGACTGCCGGGATTATTCTAGAGGATTCTATTTGCTTAATATGCCTAGCAAGCAGCCGACCCGCCTTCTCCCCCTGGTCCATATAACTAGCCTTTGTTTTAATTAGTGCTAATTCAGCTTGCTCACCCAATAAGTTTAAGTAAAGATCCTTCAATTTGATTAACTCCTGTTTATCTACCTCCGTAGGCTGAGGGGGTAAATTGACCTCACTGAGTCTAATCCGAGCCAGTAGCTCTGACATATATCGTTCCTTTCCTCTTTTCTTTTTAACCACCTGGCCTATCAAAATACCCCATATAAAGGCTTTAAATGCCCCCCAAACCATATCTGGTCGGGTATTGCCACTCAAGTTGTTTGAAACAAACTCATCTATTTGTGACGAGATGTATTTGACCGCATTATGATCTCTCAAAATTTGATTATTTAGTTTCCATCTATTACTACTTCTAGGCAGGGATGTAAAGAAGACTGATATGGATACTGCGGCATGATCGTAGGGAGGTCCTGCATGGATTTCAGCGTCCAACACTCCGGGAAGGAGAGTACGAGAGATTAGCATGTAATCAATTCGAGAAGCTGTGCCGTGAACTTGAGAGATAAAGGTGTACTCTCGAATCTTTGGGTGGAGAACCCTCCACACATCTGAAAGGCCAAATTGGTCCAATAGTTCCCTCATAGCTCTTTGGGCCGGTGACAGACCTTGATTAGAGGGTTTGGACCTGTCTATTAGGGGATCCAGTACTAAGTTAAGGTCCCCGCCTATGATCATAGGGACATCTACAAAGGGTGTTAATGCCTCCATTAGGTGCACAAAAAAGGCCTGTGTATCTGTGTTTGGGCTGTAAATAGATCCAACCAAAATTTCTAGAGTGTGTAACTTCCCCTTGACAAAAATATATATGCCTGCATTATCCTGTATTACCTGAAGAGGGTTAAAAGGCACAGACCTGTGCACTAGCACCGTGACACCTCTACTTTGTGTGTTGCCTTGAGAGGCAAAGACTTGCCCTGTTTGCAGACGTCTCATATTGTTGCTTTCAACATTAAGCAAATGTGTCTCCTGTAAAAACACTATGTCTGCTTTTAAAATATTTAAATGTTTTAGGATTTTATATTGCTTGGATTTCTGCTGTGGCCCCTTAATATTCCAGCTTAGGAATTTAATGACTCTGGGTAATGCCATGACGCCCTTTGAAAATATGATGTACTGCCCTTTTGGGCTTTAACCGTTCCTCCCAGCTTTTTTTACTTGAGTCTTGTGCACCCAACCCCCCACCCCTCACCCTAAACGAGAAAGTCCCACGAACACAATACCTACAAACCCAAACACCTACCAAATCCGTGCCAGTCCCACCCCCATCCCACCGTATTATCATGGTCCATGGCGACGAAGCTCGCCCAGCTGTATCCTGTCCTGCTCTACCACCCCCCCGTCCCACTCTGAAAACCGTACCATAACATACCCTTTGACCTACTAAACCCTTAATGTCCTAGAAAGGAAAGCACTCAATAATTACTTTGGACTGGGAATACCAAAAACCAAAAAACAGGAGCCAAAACCCTCCTCGCAAATACATTGTTATTCCCGAACACACCCCCATTTAAACTTCTGCATGCCCCGGGCAAGCTTGTGCCAACTTCTGAGACATATCTCCTCAAAAATCTGCCCATTTGTACCAAAGTCAGGTAAATAAAATATCTGAGGTTAGTCCCAAGTGGCGAATACAACACTCGTAACTATAACCGAAGCTCTCCCCTTATAAACTAAAGTTGCCCCAGGACAGTTAATGCCTACACTGTCTTATATTATGGGAGAGACCTTAAACAGAAAAAAGGTTAACAACCATCACCCTGTGGTTGCAGCACCTGGAAATGCTCAGACCAAAAATAAAAACAAACGAGAAACGTCTAGCCAGGGCTCTGGCTCCCTCTAAATGTAGAACTGCAGCAGTACAATTTACAGTCAGAAAAAGGGACCCGTAAACTAGAATTTCACTGAAATCCTCGAGAGACATAGCTGAATTCGCCTGTTTCCACTCTGGCTTGAGTCATAAAGTCAATCAAGGGGTCAGCCCCAACTACAGTTCACATAGTCCCATCTGTTTAAACACCGCTGACGTTTTGAATAAGCTCTCCGGTGACAGAGCTCCAGCAAACCAACATTATGGATTGGTGTTGAACTTCCGTAGATACGAGCCCTTATTGTGTGGAGGGACAACACATATAATAAAGCAGTCACACAGGGAACCCCTCGAAGAATCCCCCTTTAAACGAAAAGAGGAGCGAGCACCCCACCAAATGGCAACATTAGGTAAATCTTTCAACCGCATTTTAATGAGAGGGCATATTTCTTAAGGGAGGTCACACAGAGTCCTCGTTTTGCTTTGAATAGATTAGGGATTGATTGAGGCACAGCAGTCGCCGACTCCACATCATCGTAGGCTTTCCATGTATCTGCTGTAAGGACATGCAGCTTTGATGGGTATGACATTTTAAACTTGATGCCCGCAGCGATTAATTTGGTTACCAGTGGGTGGAAAGTTGCCCTCCATTGATGAACCGACAAAGGGAGATCCTGGGCCACTCTAAGGCTTGCCCCTTCCCACTGCAGTTCTTTAGCCTCTTTGACTTTCCCCATAAACAACTGCTTCTCTTGGTAATTCAGAAACTTAGCGAAAAAGATACGGGGGGTGCACCACGAGATGGAACAGGACGCAGAGTGCGATGCACTCTCTCTATGCTGTAGCAGAGCCCGAAGGGTGAGGTGCCTGCTATCTTTTCCACAAACCTTTGAAAAAATTTCACCGGATCCACTCCCTCTTCTCTTTCTGGCAAGCCGATTAATACTACATTATTAACGGCTTCTGCCCTCGAATCTTCCACCTTCATATCCAACCAGCGGTGATTAATATGGGCCAGCTCCGGGTCAACCTTGTCAGCTCGGTTCTCCAGAGATCGTACCCGAGCTTCACTGTCAGAGGTCTTTCTCGCCAGGTCATCGAGAGCTGAGGTAATATTTTTGATTTCAGTGGCAATCTCGGCAACCTCTGCTTTAAAAGGGCGGAATTCCTCCAGGAACCTTGTTATGGTCAGTGGATCTTCCCCTTCAGTACCAGGGCTAGAAGACTGGGAGTGCTGTTGCGATGAGGCCCGTGATTTCTTCGGGGCCTTCTCCGGGGTTGCTGGTGGGGTGTGTTTGGGTAGAGCCTTAGGCATTTCTGCTTCCATCGGTGACTCTGAAGGATGCCCAGACGTAGACAGGCTGTAGATAGTCTGATCTGAGTGCAAATTTCCTTAAATTAGGCAGATTAGAGCAATTTTAACAGGAGTTAGGCAGAGCTCCTCGAGAGTGCAGCTAGAAAGAGGTCTGCATCATGTGACTCCAGGAACTATTTTTTTAAAACAGTATCCCTCTACAACATAAACACCCAAAAATAAAATGCAAATACAAATTTTTAAAACTATTTTTTTTTATCTAAATGCTAACGAGCCATTGTATAATAGGAATACTGCCCTCCTGGGTGGATGTTATGCTAGGATAACATCCCTTCTCAGGTCTTGGATGCCCTCAGCCTGCAGCCTCTGGCCCAACCAACCAATGTAGGATGTTATCTCAGCATAACACCCACTCTGTTGGGTATTATTCCTTTAATAACAATGTGAAATGAGAATGACAAGTTATACCTTGACTTACTGTAATACTCCTTGGGTCCTATATTCATTACTGGTCGTGTGTGCTGCACACACAATAGCAATGTGCATAGGATAGTGCACAGTCAACTTTTGGGCAATATTGAGACTGTTAGCATGCCCCAACCAGAGCACGCTAACTGTCTGAATATAGGTCTTTGTCAGTACAGAGCATAGTGACTATGTGCTGTGTGGACACAGCCCCCTAACAGAATATGACTGCCCCCTCCCATCCTGCCCATTCAGGAATCTCCACCCACATCCTCCATTGCTCACTCTCATTACTCTTTCAGGGGTAAGAGATCATGGGGTAGGGAGTGGACCACTGACCACCAGTCAGGGCATTTGACATTGACAGGCTACCTGGATCAGCCATTGGGTTGGGGGGATGGTAGTGACAATGCCAGGGACTGACAGCTTCTGCTGCTAAGGAACTATGCACATTGCCGGGGGGAGGCCATGCACCATTCTGCACAGGGATAAGGGTAGGGTTTTGGTAGTATTAAACAGTACTGAGATGGAGGCTGTTTGCACTGCCAAAACCTTTGAATATACTGCTGCGCCCTGTATGCAAGGGGATACTTCATTTTCATGGCACCAGTAGTATATATCATGCAGTCACACTGTCAGGTTAGTGCTGCACACCAGGGACCTTTGAATATGGTCCCCATCCTGTTGGATTTGCTGTTCTCGATTAGAGTGGCACTAACATAGTTAGTGTCACACTAACCTTTGGAGAATGGGAGCCCGAGTACGTAAAAACTTCACAAACTATTTAATATAATTAGTGAAATATTGTGCCTGAAAGCAATGTGGTGGTAATTTCAACTTGTGAAATCTGGCCATAGCTTCACTCAATTAAATCAAATCCTTGTTTATGGCCAGCCTCTCGACGTAACAGTAGCACTACCACTCATAACACCCATGACCCGAGTTTGGGAATGAGCTTGTGCCACTGAGGGCTGAATAGGAGAAGGAAGACTGAGCATCCCAGAGGACTCGCTCCTCTTCCAGGGAGGAAAGGCTGCTGCTACTGCTGCAAGAATGCCACCTGGGTGACCACAAGTGGGTAGTGGTAATGCTGTTGGGTAGAGGATGTGGGATGTCAGTCAAGGCCTGTGAAAGATCACATAGCGTGTGCATGTTTGGGCCTCCTTGCATGCCAGTGCCTTGTGGATGGGGCTTGAAGGGGAAATTGCCAATGCAGTATGAACCTCTGGTGCATTTGGGCCCTAACCCCAACCATTGTTCACGTTGGGACATCCATGAGGGGGCAAGCTCATGGGGTTGAAAGTCCCTGAGGGTAAGTGTCAGGAACACTGGGAACTGGGATGGGTCCACCCAGTGTGGGGTCAGGCTGGGCAGCAAGAGAATAAATTAACAAAATAAAATAAACAAAACCTTGTTTACAGGCACCCATGCATGTTCCCCTATGTTAGTAACAGTTTACTTAATCAGAACTGGAACAAGAGTGATGCAGAATTGCTAATTCCTATTTACCATGAGTTGTACTTATTTTGGAATGATGACCCTTAATTGTAAGGGGTGTCACTTGTCACTCCCAGAAACAATTCCTAATGTATTTCTACAGGACACAAACATTCTCATGCACTTCTACATATAATTTTTACCTCAAATAATTAAATTCAGATAAGACATCTAATTTACTGTGGTATCCTCCCTCTAACCAATTCTATATCTGAGTGGAATGTATGTAAGGAAGCCAAGTGACTTGTCACAGTGAGCAAATGGCTAGAGCAGGATTTCAACCAAGATCTACTAGTTTTCACTTCAGTGGTGTATCCATTGGACTGCACTGCTGTATTTATTTTTCAGTTCTTACTCATTACTACATTCTAACATTAGCAGCAATAGAGGCTACAGTACAATGCATTTACATTGGACCCTCTCTATTAGGCACTTTCTCTAGAGAGGCACTGTATACTACTGCTTTGAAAGCAGAGATGGAAACCTGAAGAATCGGAGGCCCTTCGGAGCCACTTACTTACTGCTTTACTCTCAGCAAGTCACTTAGGATGACATTTTCAAAAGTCATCAATTAGCAAAATTCCTAGTTATGCCGGGTGTCACAGTATTTTCAAAAGTCATAAAATGGATGCAACTCCTAATTACATTAATATCAGAGACTATGCTGGAATGACTTCATTATGTTCTATCTTGTCAAAGCTATTTTCAAATGTTAGACTTATCTACAGAATTTCTAGCTGTTTTATGGTACTTCATATCCAGTATTGGATAAAAAAATATTTTGAGCAATAAAAGTAAGTGAGTGACCAGGTTACAACTGGTCTTAAAATTGTATCCAGGCACATTTATATCTGAATAAAGAACAACAGTAACACTCTTAGCAGAACAATGCAAAAACACTCACAAAAGATGCGAAAGTATAGCAAGCAAGTGTTTATTGCCTAGGAGAACAAAACTGCAGCACTAAGTTCCAGCGCATCGGGCCCAAGGGTCACGCTTGGACCTGAAATGCTGGGGTTTAGTGCCACACTTTTGTTCTCCTGATGCAATAAACACTGGCTTGCTATACCTTTACATCTTTTGTGAGTGTTTTTGTATTTTTCTGCTAAGAGTTCTACCATTACTCTTTATATTCTGTATTGGCTTTTTTGAGGTTAGCATCCGTTCATGTCACTGTGCATGTGTTTGTAGCTGTTTTTCTCACATTTATATCTGAACTTTTCCAACTGGGCATAACTAAGTCAGAGTTTTGAAAACTGGACTTAGCTGTGGCTGACCTTTGAAAATTTGATATAGGGGCACACTGCCTTATGTCCGAAGTTATAATTGTATTTAACTTTTAAAACTCAATACAAAAAGCATTTGCTGTCTTTGATAAATTGTACATGTGTTTGATTATTTTGTATTTTTGAAGATTTGTTTTGTATGAGTGATATCAATTGTTTTTGTAACTTGTTCTTTATGTTGTTTGTCTGGGTCAGGCCTGAAAAAGGGCATTGGCCTAGTTGCCTTAACCTGGTTAACAAATAAAATAGTCAGAACCTGCACCTAGACCCATGCTTTGAAAATCCCTCCCAGATGCTTAACTTCCTTCCCTCTCTCTTAACCTCTATTTGTCTCACTTAAGCTCCCGTCCTTGCCTAACGGCTGATGCAAATGTTCTGGACTGTAAAGCACCCTGAGATACAGTGTAGATGAAAGGTACTATATAAGGTCATATTTCTTCCTTTTACTTCCTATTAGGCTTTTCTTGGAAGCCAGACATTGAAGTTTTATAGCAAAGTGTTGTTAAAAAGACGTTGATTAGAATGGGTTATAGTGTAGGTGGGAGTCAAAGGACAGTAACCATATATCAGAGTGAGTCTTGTGTCAAAGAACCTTACAGAGAGGGTCCAGTGTACTGTACTTTCAACAATCCAACAAACAGAATTTTCCCACTACAATAGAAAAATGAAAAAATAAAGAACACTCAGCAAAGTGCTTTTATTGGAATTTTCCCCAACAACTGTGACCTTATGTGTTTAGTGGATTGTCAAAAAAATGTTAAGAACACAAACTTTTGATTCCTGTATTAAGAATCCTATTATGCTTTATGAACATAGTAAAAATAATTGGTTTAAATGAACAAAAGGGCAAGCCGTCATTAATTTAAAGAAGTGATATTTTTAATCTCTAATTAAGGCTATCACTCTTGTGTCCTTTGAAACAGTTTGTTCTCATGAGATCCCCACAGGTTGTTTTACAGCTGGGCCTCTTCCCAATATTTTTCAGCCAGTTTCCTGAACTTGCTGACAGAGCTGTCTGGACAGCCCTGACTTGCATTCCAAGGAATCTTTGCTCCAAGTCGGCTTCTCTGGGCCCAGTTTCAAACAAACACAGACGGACCACCATAATCCAGAGCTCGACATGGGACTGGCACCACATGCCTTGGAGATATTAAACATAAATCAGTTGTGGTGAGAACAGACAGATGTGGGCGCTATGAGAGCTGCCAGTACTAGGTACACTGCATGCAGTTATAAATAGGGCAGCTCAGTGTTACAGGTCATTATTTAAGTTGGTCTTGTTGGAGAAAGCAGATTGTTTCAAATTCATGTGTGGAAGACCCAGGGTGAATCTCAGCAGAGGCCAATGTCTGAAAATGACTGCCTGACAATATTAAATTTGTCTTGTCTAGACTGCGTGGGTCAGGTGGGGTTTGAGATTACCTGTGACTGGAATTTCCCCCTCAGGTGGAAAACTCTGACACATGCAGCCTGTTCTTTAAGTATTTCATTCCAGCAAAACCTTGACTTAATAAGCATAGAAAAACTCAGAACCCATATGCAGACTGCTGGCATCTGCTAGGGCACAGTCTTGGAAGACAATTGCAATCATTAGGAACCTACCTCTGAGGCTGAAAAAAATATAGGAAAATATTAGGCTGTAAATACCTTGTTTATACTGCAGCCAATAGAGAACTTGAAGAGCCCATGGTGTCTCCTGGAAACAAAAGTATCATTTTTCGTACTCAGTGTGGCTTATGTTTCATATGCTTCCTTCACCTTACTTCCCTGCTGTCCTGTTGACTTCATCTGTTCTGGCTGCTTGTCTACACCTGAAATCATAATCCTCTGCTTGTGACATTGTAGGCATTCCTACAGCATAGATTGTAATGTCAGGCATACAAACGCAATCCAAGATGAAGTCTTAGCGATCCTGTTTTCATGTTAATGTACAGAGTTATGAAGAAAAGGAAGGGTCAAATACAGAAAATCTCAGAAATATAGCTGGAATGTATGTATCCAAAAGTTGTGTTTTTTTTGAAGTATTCCTAAAGGCATCAGGGTCCTTTTAAAGGGTACATAAAACTGTTTTCTAATTTTTTTGATCTACATTAATTAGCATTTTGGTCATATGCAAAGTCTAATACTGCAGGTGCACTATTGTGTGTGTTTGTTTTGAAGTACCATATTTTTTTCTTTAGCTAGGATCCCTTGTTAAATGGAGTAGGGAACTCTTATTATGACTAAAGATACACGCCTTTTTTAATTTTTTGTGTGTGTCCTATTGTACAGCTTATTCTGCTACATTTTAACATCTGTAATAAATCATTAATCACATTGTGCATTGACTTTGTACCAACATTGAATCCTTCCTTCCGAAGCAGCTACTGCATTCTCTTTTCATACTACCTGAACATTCTGTGGCATCAGAAACATCATTCAGGTCACTCAGAATATCTTGGGATGGTGTAACTGATGTCATGTAGTGCCTTGAAAATATCAAAAGAAAAAATAATACTAATAATTTGTATTTATCAAGTGCAATTCAAATATCAAAGCACTGTACCGATATAAATAATAAACTTTTAAATGAGTTAAAATCCAATGTACATAACTAGTAATTATTCACAATAATTTACAAAGGCAAGATTAAATAAATGGGTTTTTAGTGGCTTCTTGAAGCTGTCCATGGTGTGGCACTCTCAAACCCAACGAGGTAGAGAATTCCACAGGGTAGGTGCTACAAAAGCAAACAAACAAGCACCAGTTGTTTTCAGCTGCACCAACAGCTGCTGAAGTGAGGTGGACACAAGTCAGATTTTCGGGCACCACAATATTGAATCACTAATTTATCAAAAGATGGTTAAAGTATATCTGCAAACATGACTGACAGGTTGATACATTGGCGGTGCTGCCACCTGCTATGCTGTGATCCAGGTTCAGGAATGAGCCTGGGAAACCAGGAGGGAGGACTGAACATTCCAGAGGGTACATTCTTTCTCTAGGAAGGGTGGGCATTGAACTCCACTGTTGGGGTCCTGTAGGTATGGTTGCACTGATGGGTCTCTGACAAGAAGGTGTGATGCCATCTGGCTCTGGCAACACAGTTACCCCTTGTGTGCTCATGTCTGCCTTGAAGCCCTTGTCAGTGGTTTTCCCATGGGAAGACTGTCAACCAAGATGGGGAAGCTGTGGTCACATGCAGCATGATGTTGGACCACTTGAACCCTACCAATCCACCCACCCACCAGGTTCTCACATGTGAAACTGACGTGGGGGAGATGCCTCCAATCCTCAAGGGATCCACAATGGAAGAGTAAAGAAATCACCTATTGATCCTGTGGAAGACATAGACATGATGGAAAAGCAGTGGATGGGGCTGGTATATGAAAACGGTGAAGATGGCAGCTTTAGAGCTACATGGATAAAGAGCATAGATAAGAAACACAGATGACATGGAAATGAGAACAGGAGGGAATTTAACAGTGCTGAAGGGACAGACAACCCCCATAAGCTTCAAACTGTCCCTAGTTTAAAAACACATTTTATTTTTATTTTTTTATTTAGTTTTTTGTTGACCGGGTAAGTGCACTAGACAAATCCTGCCTATTTTCAGGCACGACCCAGGGGAGGGGGATACAGATGAATGCCAACTGACCTTGAACCAGATGAAGCTGTTGGTATTTTTCGGGAACACTATTATTACTACTGTTATGACTGGTCACATTCTGTAGAGACTGTTTATGTAAATGGTACTTTAGTTCAGATTCATTTTTTGCTTTTAAAAAGTGAAAAATAGACTTCCCACCATACTGGTGTTACCACGCAAAAACATATTTGGTTACATTCCCTCAATTAACTCTCACTGCATCTTTCTTGGACTTGGGAACACCCACAACACAGTCTAGCCACTCATGATGCAGTGGGAGGAGAATAACCTATTGAATCATGAGAGACTACATTGTTGGGGGTGTTCCTAATGTTCTGGAAGTATGCAGTTAGAGTAGATCAAGGATTTGATACAAAACAAGGTTGGGTATTATTACACCATTAGCATGCAGTACAGTTCTACTAAGAAAGGAAACAGATAAAGTAACTAGCAGCATCAATTAATTTTAGAGAACACAAGCAATTATCAAATGCGGGGTTTTATCTAGAAATAACATGATGCAAAAAAGGTTGACAGTCTCCTTTTATCATGATTTCATGTTACCTTTAATGCTCAGTTTCAATTTATTAAAAATCTGAAACATGAGTAGGTCACTGGAATATTACCCTATTCTCAGGATCTTCCCATAATGCATCACGTTAAATTAGTTACAAAGTTAACAGTACACGGATCCATTACACATCTAAATGAAGACAAACTATGCATAGAATACATTTAAAAGGACCTCTACTGACAATAACCAAGTGTGGGTCATATATTTTAAGAGAGACAGTACAAAAGTTATTAGTCTCCTAAAATTCCTAACCATTGCAGGAATTCTTTTTCAGGACCAATCTGTAGTGAAGGTAAAGGGCATTTCTCCATACCAAGAGGTGACTTAAGGAGTCACAAAACCTTTGTGCAGTATGTTCCTATATATACGTTCTGGGTTTGGCTGGTTCCAGTATTTCTATAAAAGTAGTAGCCAATGCTTTTCTATCCTACTTGAGGGTGCCATCCATCCCAATTTGTTTAATGTTCATGAGGTGCTCTTTCATGACCTAATACAAATCTTTTTTTTAATATCTCTTATTTCTGCTCCCCCATAGCCTGACCTGCCTACATCCAGCCACCGCCTTCACCCCCATTCAGCCTGCAGGCTCACTCACATACCGGCTGGAGTGTGCCGTACCCAGGTTGGGGATCCTCCTTTTCCCCCTGCACCTGGCCAGGAACTACTACCGCAGTGCAATTCTATGACAGGCCCCCTGAGTGGTGAAGTGCAGCCATCAAGATGCCTGGTCAGCTGCTGCCATTTTTTCTTCTGTTTTTCCCCTTGAAGTACGGACATGCAATGACATCAAGGCACTACGTGCCGACGTCTGCCACACTTCACCCCACAAGTGCACCACTCCTGCAGTGCCCCCAGTCTCCATCGGGGGCCACTGCAGCATGATGGAGACCCCAGTCCCTCCCCAGACAAAGGAGAGCAGTCCTACAGATGCTCAGTTCTTTCCCTCCCTGGCCAACCCCCAATCGTCCGGGCGTATTCCTGAACCCGGATCACCGGTGTGGAGCGAGGTGTGGTGTCCAGCACCTCAACCCTCAATGCCACCAGGCCGGCTGATCTAATACAAATCTAAGCATCCTATTGTGTGCTTTATCATCATTTATCCATACTTTAGATTTACTCTAATGGGATGTGGAGGAGTCCATAAAATCAGCAAAAAATGTAATCCTAAAAATGCATATGGTCAGGATAGTGCTGAAATAAGGTTTTGGAAAAATGCCATATATACAGTCACACCAGTATTAACCTATAAATATTCAACTGGAGTTTAAGGGAGGGGACGTTCCATCTGCATGGAAGTCTGCAAAAGTAGTTCAAATTTTCAAGGGAGGTGATTCAATAGTTCCATCAATGTACTACCCTATTGCTGTGTTGTCCATTCTATTCAAATGTTTAGAGAGATTTGTGCATGGCTGAATTTACAACCATCTGGAAAAATATTAATCTGGAAAAATACCTGGTTAAACAACTAAATAAATAATATATATATATATATATATATATATATATATATATATATATATATACACTTCAGGATGTAGGCATTTCCAGTGAGGTGTGTAATTGGCTTGGGACATACCTAAGTGGAAGAATGCAAATGGTTAGCATAGATGGAGAGTTCTGAAATCAGCTTAGAGTAGCTGGGGTGGTGGTGGTACCACAAGACTAAATGCTAGGCCTACAATTATTATGTTTGTTTGCATGCATGTGCAAGAAACACAGTGCTATCATCCGAGTTTTCAGAAGTGTGGCAGCCGTCTTCCAGTTCAGTCAGTGTGTTTGCAGGTGCAGTCACAGTTCTCCAATCAACTCTGCAGCTGTCTATGACAGCAGTTGAAAATGCATTGCCGTACAGTTGAAAGAGAGAGCACCGCTTCAGTGAGCAGTGCTCACCCTCCACACGCACACCACGCATATTGCGTGCTCGCGCCCAAGCACGCACTGCTGGCTGGCGGGGTGCCCAATCTCCTAACGGCTCCATGCCCCCCAAAAAGCTTAACAGGTGCCACACTGAGCTCACCCCAGCGTGGGCACACATCCGAATGGCCGACGGGGTGCCGAATCCCTGTCGGCTCCAGGCCCCCCAAACAGCCTTACAGGCTGCCACGCTGGGAGCCCACCCAGCAGAGCACAAGTCCAGAGGACAACGGGTGCCCAATCCCCCTGGCTCCAGGCCCCCAAACAGTTTCTTCAGCTGCCACGCTGGGAGCCCACCCCAGTGTGGCAAACGTCCTGCATCATCTTCCTTAAAAAAAACAAAAACCTGTAACCAGAAAATGTTCCCTCAGTGGTCTCTCAGCCCATCTGCACCCATTGCACACCCTGCATCCCCACACCCCCCCTCACCCCATACTTACCTCCGGAGCTCGGCGCGATGATCTTTGGTGGACACGGAACATGTCTGCACTCTTCAAAGCCAACCGCGAACGGAGGAAATGCTGGTAAGCTGTATAATGCGATAAATCATGCTTTTTCAACTTTAATGCATATTTCAGTTTTTTTGGGGAATTTTGGCACCAAATTGTCAACATGGGTTTTTTGGGAACCCTCCTCATGAATTCTTGAACTGTCATGATGTTAATCGGGCCTGAAGGGTGATTTCGCAGTCACTGCGTGAAATCACCTTTCGGGACTGATTAATGAAACGACAGTGTCAGTGTTCATAAGGTGGGCTCTCAAAAAGCCCATGTTGCAAATTTGGTGAAAAATTTCCTAAAAATGACTGTTTTACGAGCGTGCGTTGCGCAGTTCCTACGCACGTCGTAAGTTAGCAAATTTTTTATACTTGTACTGCAGATTTTCAACATTGCCATTTTACCATACCGCCTTATGAGCAGTACAGCTGTCATTTTCACATATCACCAAAAATGTGTTTCCCTGCATGTAGCGCACAATGGCGCAGTCGGTGTGTGCAATCAATGTTTGGGACAGATTAAGAAAGTCACAGTGACACTGTTCATGAGCAGAGGTGTTAAAATGGATATGTTGCAAATTTGGTGAAAAAATTCCTAAAAATGACTGTTTTAGGAGTGCACATTGCGCAGTTCCTACGCACACTTGCAAGTTTGCAAATTTATTTATTTATTGAATGTTCGGAAATTACCTTTAAGTCAGAGACTCCTTTACAAAGGTTACACGTCACATAGTTTACATACAGAGACTTACAGGATATATAGCAGTACATCACTACATAGTCAGGTTGTTACAGTATAGCAGTACAGCAGTACATAGGTTGTTACAGTAGCAGATTGTGAGGCTAACAGTGAGAAAACTAGGTTAGATCACACCAACATATAGGACACAAACTAAAGACTTGGCTAGTGGGACACAGATTGGGGGGGTAGGGTCAGAGAAGCCGGCCAGCAACCTAGCCAGACCAAATATTGGGGGTGATTCAAAGGCAGTTGCAGTGGTTTGAGGACTGTAACAGGTCCTTAAGAGAGGTTTTGAAGGGTCCAAGTCTTATCTTTTTAGCAAGTGGAGTGGGTAGGCTGTTTAACCAGATGGGGGATCTATAGCTAAAGGATCTTTGAAATTGGGATGTGCGACCATAGGGGACCGAGAGGAGTTGCTTTCCAGAGCCATGGGTTATCTTGTGTCTCGGGGCCGGTCGAACTAGAGGGGTACGTTCTGTGGTGGAGAGCCCTAGGGCAATTTTTTTGCCATGAGACAGGTGTGGAACATTATCCTGTTGTCAAGGTTCAGCCAGTTGGTGCCATTATATAGGGAGCAAGTGTGAGTTAGGCGGTCGCACCCCAGTGTGAGGTGACAGGCTTTATTTAGGGAGTCACGAAGTCTTTGAAGGGCTGAGGTGTTTGCTTCCCAATGAATGATTAAACCATAGTCAAGCAGGGAGAGTACAGAGGAGGAGACAGCTAGTCTCTTTGCATTAGGGGTAAAGCATTTTTTGAGGTGATACATGAGTCCTATCCGTACATTGAGGGCATTAGACAGAAGGTGGATATGTTGGTGGAAGGTAAGGGCAGGGTCAAGGGTAACGCCCAGGTATTTGTAAGAGTCCACTTGCTCCAGAGGAGTCTGGTTGGCAGTACGTATTTGAGGGCAAAGATTCTCTCTGGCGTTGAGCAGATGGGAAAAGAGCATAACCTTGGTTTTGCTATAGTTCAGGATAAGATGTTGTGAGGCAAACCATTTGTCAGCTCCATTAAAGGAGGATTGCAGGGAGAGGTGTAATTGCAAAGGGTTGGAGTTGGAGGTATACAGGACGGCATCATCCACATAGAGGAGTAGGTTCCCTGGACAAGAACTGGGGAGGGAGTTAAGAAAGAGGCTGAACAATAATGGGCCAAGGACGGACCCCTGTGGGACACCGGAGAGGAGAGGTAGCTTATTTGAGAGGGTGTTACTAATTTTAACCTGCTGGGAATGATTGGACAGGTAATCAGTGAACCAGCCAAGGGCATCCTGGGAGAATCCGGTGTTGATCAGTGTGGATATGAGGAGCAGGTGGTTAACGGTGTGGAACGCTTTTGTGAGGTCTATGAAGACAACCCCAGAGATTTTACCTTTATCTAATGCGGAGTGAATGTGCGTGGTGACAACCACACACATTCTTTTTATTTTTAATATTTTTTGTTTTTAATATTTTAATATATATTAAATATATTTTTAATATTTGCATGCCAGATTTTCAACATTGCCATTTTATTACACTTCCCTATGAGCAGTACAGCAGCCATTTTTTACATCTCGCCCAAAATGTGTTTCCGCACATTTAGTGCATGGTAGTGCAGTCGGTGTGGGAAAGCAATGTTTGGGACAGATTGAGAAAATCACAGTTACATTGTTCATGAGCAGAGGTCTTAAAATGGTTATGTTGAAAATTTGGTGACAGAAGTCCATAAAATGACTATGTTATGAGAGAGCATTGCGCAGTTTCCACGCACTCTCATAAGTTCATGACTTTGTAATATTTTCAGTCCAGATTTTCACCAGTGGCAGTTTTCCACACTTCCTTATGAACAGTACAGCTGCCATTTTTCACAACATGGCCGAAATCTGTTTTCACACTTTCAGTGCAGAAATGCATGGTCAATGTGGGAAATCATTGTTCGGGACAGATAAGAAAAGCACAGTGACACTATTCATGTTTAGAGGTCCCAAAATGCCTGTGTTGACAATCTGCTGTAAAAAATCCCCAAACTTATTACATCGCTGGTGTGCATTGCACAGTTTCTATGCACGCTTGTGACTTCACCCGTTTTTTTAATATTTTCACTGCAGATTTTCAACATCGCCATTTTTTACACCTCCCCATGAACAGTACAGCTGTCATTTTTCACATGCTGTTTGGAATGTGTTTTTGCAACAGTGGTGCTAAATGCCATAGTCGCTGTGCAAAAGCAGCTTTTGGCTAACAAACTGATATTGCCACTGTTCATGAGGTGGGGGTCACAAAAAAAACATGTTGAAAATTTGGAGTGAAAATACCAACGAATGCCTGAGGCGTTAGGGTTTCCGACCATAATGCCCCAGCCTGTAGGGAATGACAGGCATCAGGGGTGTGACTTAGGATTCTTGCCTGTAATGCTCATACCATTCCACACTCTGCAGCCAGTGAGAGACACTGAGGTATGTCTTGGACTCTTCAGCCCCAAAGTTCACCTCATTTTCCTATACCGCACCCATCCTTCCTGATGGAATGGGTGCGCATAAGAGCCAAAGACCCCAAGGCACACCATGACACTTGTCGGTGTCTGCACGGTAGGGAGTGGTGAAATGGCATGGCCATTATACCTGGTGACCCAAAGGCACACCCAATGCCTGTCAGTCTCTGCAGGGTGGTGGTGGGGTTGGCTTCAGTTGAATACTTCACTGCCATTCCTATTATGCAGCTCTGTAACTCCTACTCTACCAGCAAGCAAACATTCGGCATTGACAAATGCTTGTTTTTAATATATGCAAACTAACTACCAGACCAAATGGTTTTGCCAGACATTTGTTTTTCATGCTGACAATACTGTCTTAGTGGCCTCAGATAATGATATTTGATTCTGGGTTGTTTTACCCTCCACATTCATTTGTAGTACCTTTCATTGTATTGTCCATTTCTCTTGTTTTGTACTTCCATGATGTGGAGCCTTTCCAAAGGAGTCTCTGACCCAAAGGTTTGTAATTCTGATATCTCAATAAATAAATAAATATTATGGAAGTCGAGCATATGTTGCAAGCAGATTTCTCACTCATGGAACAATGGTTCTATAATTCTGGATTGATAATGAACCACAAAAAAATGGCAGATATTGGCTATGAAATGAAGGGCCAAGACAAAAACTCAAAACTAGTAATGTGGAATATTTAGCTCTAGTAACAAAGCACAAGTATTTAGGAATTTAGATTGACTAACATTTCAAATTTGATTTCCAAATAAAGAAAATGACAAAAAAAGCTGAATAACTGCTTGGGAGCATTATGGCATACTGTGTTTTGCATTCCTAGGTGATTATGATATTTTTCCCTTTCCATTATGATGATATCAATTATGAATGTTTGCCCTTTCCATTATGATGGTATCATGCATAACAAAACTTAAATATAATGCACTGCTTATTTGCCTTTAAACCAGTTGCTGACACAGACTAACTGCAAGGAGGAAGCACAGATGGCACTATTATCTTAAATGGATGCTTACTTCTAAGCTTTTGGGTGATTTTTGGAGTAGGGTCACAAACTATACCTTAATTGTGAATAGTAAAAATGTTTTTCTGTCTGCTCAGGCTTTTTATATACAACACATTTGTTTTCACTTGATTTATCCCCCTACTGGGCAGCCCATGATGGTGCTGACCCCCCAAGCCCCATCCACCCATTCACAGCACCACCTCCTATCTTCCTCCATGGCTTACCCAATAGTGGGGCAGTGGGGATCCCGCAACCCACAGACACGGATCCAGTTCTGGAGGTGGCTGCAAGTTATGGGGGGGCAACTATGGGAGTCAGCAGTCAACCAACTGACCCAGCTTTTCTCCTCCTGTTTTTCTCCAAGCCCCCCTCCAGGAGGTGAAGCAATGCAGCATTGGTAATGGCCGAGCTGTGCGTGCTTCCACCCACAGTGTGCAGACCAACTGCTCCGCCTCCATCCCTAGCATATGGGACCCAGGTGCTCCGACACCTAGTCACTGCTATGTGTCAGAGGTGCACCAGCCTCCATGTCCCTCCCTCCTTCCCTGGGAGAGGAGAGCTGTCCTCTGAACACTTGATCTTCTTCTACCCCAGCTGACCCCTGGTGACTCGCTTAAGGGGGCATGTGAGGAGGAGGACCATGTAAAAGCATCTATCCTAAATAGATACTTCTGCTCAGTATTTACTGAAGAGGAGGTAGGGCAGGGCCCACAGCTCAGCACCGTGAACACAGGAGGTAGGGAGGTGAGCACTAGTCCCTTCATAAAAGAAAGGGTCCTACAAAAGCTCGATAAGCTCAGGGTGGACAAGGCAATGTGACCTGATGGTATACATCCCAGGGTACTAAAGGAGCTAATGGTGCAAATAGCAGAGCCATTATCAGATCTGTTTAGTGAGTCTCTGAGCACAGGAGAGGTCCCAGAAGACTGGAGAAGGACTCATGTGATACCGCTCCACAAGAGTGGCAGCAGGAAGGGGGCAGGTAACTACAGACCAGTCAGTCTTACTTCAGTAGTGGGCAAGATTATGGAGGCACTCCTTAAGGCAAGGATAGTGTAACACCTGGAATCCATAGGAGTACAGGATCCAAGACAGCATAGGTTTACAAAAGGAAGGTTCTGTCAAACTAATCTCATAGATTTCTTTGACTGGGTAACTAGAGTGGTGAACCAAAGGGGGGCAGTTGATGTCACCTACTTTGACTTCAACAATGCTTTCGATACTGTCCCACATAGAAGATTGATTAATAAGCTGGGTAGGCTCAGGGTGGGTCAGAAGTTGGTCAACTGGGTGGCAAACTGGTTAACAGGCAGAAAACAGAGAGTGGTGGTAAACAGTCAGAAGAGATGCAAGTCACGAGTGGGGTACCTCAGGGATCAGTCATGGGGCCAGTTCTCTTCAAATATCTTCATCAGTGACATTGCAGAGGGACTGGAGGGTAAGGTTTGTCTGTTTGCAGATGACACCAAGATCTGAAACAGAGTAGATGATTCAGATGGGATGGGCAGAATGAGAAGAGATCTGGATAAACCAGCAAAATTGTCGGAAGAGTGGCAACTGGGGTTTAATGCAAAGAAGTGCAAGATCATGCTCATACAGAAGAGAAACCCTGAAGCCACCTATAAGCTGGGAGAGGAGTTGCTGGCAGTCACAAAGGAAGAAAGAGACTTGGGCATCATCATCACCCATGATTTGAAATCATCCAAGCAGACCACTAAAGCAGTAGGAAAGGCTAGAGGGATGTTAGGGTGTATTAGTAGGGGTATCACAAGTCAGAAGAGGGAGGTAATAATCCCTCTTTACAAGACACTGGTAAGGCCCCATCTGGAGTACTGCGCGCAGTACTAGAGGTCACACCTTCACAAAGACATTAACCAAACTGAGGCAGTCCAGAGAAGAGCAACCAAAATGGTGCAGGGACTGCATCAGAAAACATATGAGGGCAGATTAACAGAGCTTAATATGTATACCCTAGAGCAAAGGAGGGAGAGCGGTGATATGATTGAAACATTCAAACACCATAAGGGCATTAACAAGGTGAAAGAGTCTAACATGTCTCAATATAAAAAAAAATAGCAGGACAAGAGGACACAGCATGAGATTAGAGGGAGGCCGATTAAGAGGTAATGTGAGGAGGTTCTTTTTCACAGAAAGGGTGGTGGATGCATAGAACAGCCTACCTCAGGAAGTGGTGGATATGAATACAGTGCAGGGCTTCATCAACAGGCATAGGATAGGCATACAGGAGCAATACAGATGCGTATGAATAGATAGGCCATTGACAGAGCAAAGGCCAATGGCACATTCATAAGGTAGAAAAAGAAATGGGCAGACTGGATAGAGCTTGCGGTCCTTATCTGCCATCAGCTTCTATGTTTCTGTTTCTATGTTACGCAATGAACACAGGTCGCCGGCATGGCAGGCGATAAGGTATGATGCCTCAGCCCTCCACGGCACCAGGCCAGCATGTATAGCACACATCTGAGCTGTATGTTTCTCATAATTATTTAATTTTAGAGATGTATTTATTTATTTGATGAGCAATCACAAGGACATCAACAAATTAACAGCTAATTAACTGCTAAGACACAGTCAGGCAACCAACTCAGCCAGCCATTAGACATGCTTAGACCAACAAAGAGAGGTCATACATCAGATAGAACTTATCCAGCAAGGGGTATGGCCAGATCCTCACTGGTGCACCATACAGACATCACTGGGAGTCATATGGAAACAGTATTTTTTATGTATTCACCCAGAAGAGCCCAGCTGGGATGCAATATCTCATTTTCAGTGGACTCCTGCTTTTCCCATAGAACACAAAAGCAGATTTCACTCAAAATACTAGCCAGGTGCAGTAGGAAGAAAACTGAGTCAAAAATGCAAAAAAGAAATACAGAGTTTATTTACTGCTGCATTGCACAATAATAGATTCCCCCAATGAATCATGTGAGATGCAAAGTGCCAGCACTCTGTGTTATTGTTCAGTGCAGCAGTGTATAAACTTTACAGTTTAGCAAACACCTCTTACGTGCATCGGGTCCTACTTCTGCCAATTACTTAAGCTTGGTGGACTGAAGCACTGAGAGGTTAAATGACTTGCTCAGGATCTGTTAAAAAGTAAGTGGCTGTTATGGGATTTGAATCTGGGTCTCGTAATTCCAAAATCTGTGCTGAAACCAGTAGATCTTCATGTCACGTATATGTCATCTACTTCTGTGCATTCACCTTTATTTAACAGGTAGTTCTATTGAGACTAAAGTCACTTTTACAAGAGTAACCTGATCCAGAAGGCAGTATAGCAGCCATTCATTGCCATACTAGGTTCTTCTTCAAAATTAGCAGTGGTTGCCAGTTTCAAATACTTAGATCTATTAATAAACTAGGATCAATCCTTTAAAGAACATGTAATGTAGGGAGAACCCAAGGGAAGGGGAATCCCACAGGGTGCAAATTAACAAAGGAAGCAGGTTGGTGGAAATGAAGGTGGATGAGAACAGGGGCATTAAAAAAAGAGGGGGTAGGAGGGAGGGCAAAAAATGAAAAAAGGGGGGTAACAAGCAGAGTGGTAATAAAATATGGAAGGCCATGTGTGCAAATGCTAGAAGGCTAGGAAATATGATTCCAAACCTAGAGGCATCATGGCTGATGGCAACCAGGATATCGTGACCATTACTGAGTCAGGATGCAATGAAAACCATGACTGGAATATGGCCATACCACACTATTGAAGGCACAATATGGCCGTCAGCCACAGGATTCTGCCAAAATGAAAGGAAGATGCACACCTTAATCTCAGCAGCCATAAACATGCACTAAAGAGCCTGCCATAAAACATTTCTTTCTAAGCCTCTATAGCCCAGCAGTCCTGCAAGTACTCAGCCCAGGCATATGGACCCACGTCAGTGAAATCATTGAACAACCTACATTAAATAATATTCTTCAAGCTTTCCAGCCTCAAGAACCTTTAAAATGTCAAATGGGATATATGCTTAAACTCAGACATTGTGCAAGAGCTGCCAAGACAAGATGTATTTTAAAATCAAAACTCAGCATTTATTATGTCTCTGGGCCAAACTACAAGAAGCTTTCAGCAGATCCAAAACCCCAGACAGTCAACTGATGGACAGGTTCCTCAAAAATGAGCAACTGCCTCTTATCAGGAGACCATCTGCCACTAGCAGCCACAGCACCCTAACCATGCGTGACATAACTTCCAACACCCCATTCTTAAACATGGGCAGTGTGAGGTCTTGTTGTTATAAGTCTATTAATTGTCACTTCGTGGACAGGTCAAAAGAACAGTAGACATAAGATGCTGACCTGAGGTCTGGTAAACTGAAAATAATTCAGCACGTAGGTTCCAGATTTCTACAAGTCAGAACTTCTGCTCAGAGAAATGGCTGAGCCAATGAAAGACTGACAAGTTCTCTTTGCTATGCCATTTTAAGACACTGTGTCATTTGTCAGGAAACAGTTTTTCTATGAAAGAAGACCCCAGCACACTAGAAGTTTGTACTACCAACTCACTTTCATCTGAAGCTGCCTACTTCATCTCTGAGGAAAACCTCAAATCTTTTTACTCTACTGACTTCAAAAGCTATTATTTTTTTAAACTCTAAAGAACTTTGGTTTTAATCAAAAAGAGAAAAACACTGAAATTGTCCTAACTTTGTCAATTTATTTCAAGCCTCGAGGAGGAAAAGGACTTCAAAGAAGCCAGAAAGACATCTTCTTCATACAGTCACCCAAGATACTTCAGATCTCCAGGAGTCAGGGAGACGAGAGACAACTTAAGACATTGGGCTGAGTATATTTAAAGACTTTCAAGATGTTTACCTAACGTGTCTTTTATGAATCCTGGTTCTATATTAAATGCATAACGATAAGATGCAATAAGATATTGTTTAATGCTAGCAAAGATTATTAGTACTAAGAAATTGTGCACTTGTGCCTTGAGATAGAAGGGGCCCCATACATATGTAGTGAAGATTGTGTAAAAAGATAAATTACACAAATAGACAGAAGTCTACTAAAATGTCCTAGGATTATTTTGTACTGTTGTTTAAATGCCAGTGTGTTTAATGTTATCAGTGGTACTAAAAATAAACAGCTGTCGTCTCAGTGTTACCACTATAAAATAAATGAGTAGAAGATACTATTTAACTAGAACAGCCAACACGGATATTCCTTTTTAAATTTATACAGACACAGAGTTAATCACTAGTAATTCTGCTCACACTATACTCTGTTCAGGAAGGACAGAATTGGAAGAAAAGCAGGTGGTATGGTGCTTTATGTGAGGGAAAACATAAAAGTGATGGAGATACAGGGAATGGGGGGGCAGAGGTACTGTGGGTCACCCTGGAGATGGGAAATGGAGCCACTATTTACACTGGTGTGATCTACAGACCTCCAGCACAGGTGGAGGAGTTAGATAAGGTACTGGTGGAAGCCACTAGCAAGATGGCAGAAAAAGGGGTGTACTGTTGGTGGGGGACTTCAGCCTGCCAGATGTAGATTGGAGCCTTCCAGCTGTGGCTTCATTTAGAAGCAGGGACATCCTGGTCTCCCCACAGGGAGCATTCTTCAGGTAACTCATCAGTGAACCCATTTGTTTTGGGGCAATACTGGACCTGGTACATACTGACAGGGACAGTGTTGCAGACATCAAGGTAGGAGACCACCTGCGGACCAGTGATCACCGAACAGTGTGATTCAAAATATGGACAGCTGCAGAATCGAACCACACAACTGCAAGGGTTCTGGACTTCATGAGGGCAGATTTTATAAGAATGGGTAAATGCCTCAGGGATGACCTGGGTGGGGTGGAGAAACAGAAAGGGGGCATATTGAAGGCAACAATCCTCTGCATCATGCAAGTGAGCAAAAGCAAGAGGAAAAGGGGACTGCTATGGTTCTATGGTTCTCGTAAGAGGTGGGTTGAATAGTAAAGGCTAAAAGGGTAGTATTCAGAAGGTATAAGGAGACACAGAGGGAGGTGTATCAGAGAAAACAGAAGGAAGCAGGGCAAGCTGTAAGGAGTTCAAAGGCACAAGCTGAAGACAGAATAGCCCAGGCAGTAACGAAAGAGGACAATACATTTTTTAGGTATGCAAGTGAAAAGAGGAAGACCAGGAGTGGGATTGTAAGGTTAAAAAGGGTAGGGGGAACTGTGCATTGGGGAACCAAGCAAAAGCAGACATCATGAACAAATATTTTTGTTCACTGTTCACAGAGGAAGGAGAAGGGGAAGGGCAGGGGCCACAAAAAAAGTAAGAGAAGCTTTGGAGGGACTCAGGTAGACACTAGTCATTTATTGACAGATGGTGTCCTACAGGGACTCACTAATCTGAAAGTAGACCAGGAAATGGGATCAGATGGGGTTCAAGGTGTTGATGGAGCTCAGGAAGGTACTGGCTGCACCTCTTACAGTCCTATTTAACAGGTCACTGGAAACAGGAGTGGTTTCTGGAGGACTGGAGGAGGGCAGATGTAGTGCCACTTCACAAAAGTGGTAGCAGAGAAGAGGCTGGCAACCATAAGCCAGTCAGTCTGACATTAGTGGTGACACAGTTAATGGACTCCCTACTGAAGGAAAGATTGTAGAATATCATGAATCCAGTAAGTTGCAAGACCCAAGGCAGCATGAATTCACGGGGGGATGTCATGCCAAATTAATTTGATAGATTTCTTTGATGGGGTGACCAAGGAATTATATCAGGGTGGAGTGGCAGATATGGCCTACCTAGATTTCAGTAAGGCTTTTGGGACTGTTCCACATAGCAGACTAGTAAACTAGTAAGCCAGCTGGGTAGTTTAGGAGTGGGTCCAAAGGTGGTAATTGGGTAAGAAATTGGTTAAGGGATAGGAGGCAAAGGGTGGTTGTAAATGGAGGTCAGTCCAAGGCAGGGAGGGTGACCAGTGAGGTGCCTCAGGGATCAGTGCTGGAACAGGTCCTCTTTAATGTCTTTATAGGTGACACTGCAGAGGAGTTGGATGGGAAGGTCTGCCTCTTTGTGGATGACACCAAAATCTGCAATAGGGTGGACACTCCGGGGGGGGGGATAAGCAGAGACCTGAGAGAACCTGAGGAGTGGTCAAGGTTATGGCAGCTGGATTTCAATGTGAAAAAGTGCAAAATAATGCACTTAAAGTACAGAAACCCAGAGGTGGGGTACAAAATATGAGTAGAACTGACAGCCACCAAGCAGGAAAGAGATGTGGGATAATCTTATATGATGACGTAAAGGTGGCCAAGCAGTGAGACAAGGCAATTGGGAGGGCTAGTGGGATGCTGGGGTGCATAGGAAGGGGTATCATTAGCAGAAAGAGGGAGGTAGTATTGCTTCCATATAGATCATTGGTCAGACCCCACCTACAGTACTGTGTCCATTTCTGGAGACCACACCTCTGAAAGGACAAGGACATAATGGAGTCAGCCCAGAGGGGGGCAACTAAAATGGAGCTGGGTCTGCATCAAAAGTCCTATGAAGAGAGACTAAAGGACCTCAGTATGTACACCCTGGAGGAAAGGAGGGGAGAGAGTGGACATGATAGAGACCTTTAAATACCTCACGGGTGTAAACATGGTACAGTAGGGAAGTATTTTTCAGTAAAAAAGGTGCTCAAGAACAAGGGATATGTTATGAAGCTGGAGTGGGGGTAGATTCAGGAGAGATATGCTGAATTACTTCTTCACAGAAAGATTGGTGGATTCCTGGAACAGCCTTCCAGCTGAGGTGGTGGGGGTGAAAACAGTTGTGGGGTTCAAGATGCATTGGACAGGCACAAAGGAATTATAGTGGAAAGGAAGGTGGGAGGGAGAAAGAGCTGAAGATCAAGCAGGGTCTGCAGTGACACTGCAGGCATGGAAAAATAGGCAGACTGGGTGGGCCAAGTGGTCTTTATCTGCTAGCAAATTCTGTGTTTCTGTGCTACACCAGTCATGTGTTACAAATGGAAATTCACTAGCCACCCGATGGTCCAGCAGCCATACACAGTGCTGCCATGCAGGCAAATTGGGACACAGGAGGCAGGCAGACTGCTGCAGCAGCCACTAAACATTACACTGCAGTGGGGAGGAATGATGTCAGAAGGTGCTGCAGCAACTCCAGTGGTGGTCCAGGGCAGCTTGCTCTCTTCACAAACATCACTACTTGCACGTGACGTGGTTAGAGGGCTCTTCTAATGCCTGGAGAGAAGGGCGGACCGGAGAGAAAACAGGGAATAAAATCCCACAACAATCTGCATGATAGCTGATGCTCCTGGCTCCCTTGGGTCCCAGCATGCCTGCCACTGGGTCTTGGCCCGCTGGTGGACAACCTCATGGGGAAGGATGGCCTTCCCGCAGAGCCATCACTCATGGAGCGGAAAGCTAGGGGAGCCATCAGGAGCCCTCTGAACCCAGGAACAGAGGAAAACTATGCATGAACAAGGTATAGCCCTGGTACCAGAGTACATCCAACTACAAAGTGGCTGAGGGAGATACAGCTCTATTGGAAAAAAATGGAAATTGACTGTCGGCCCCATATTTAAATATTAGTGCCATGCTAACAGTGCATTAAGTGCCATATTGAAAGACACAGCTCAGTGCAAAGCTGATTGCACATGTGCACTAGCAGGTGCCTAGCACCTAAGCAAATTACTGCAAAAGTGCTGTATATGGGTGCACTGGCATATTCATAGGTTTTCAGTAGTGCTAATAGGCTGGTAGTGTCATGCTAGTTAATGTTGTAGAAACCTTACTTTTAACACCATCAAACTAGCAGGCATCTTGGGTGCTGCTTCATAAAAAATGTCCCCATACCAGTTTGACTCCCTACTGCACTGATCCCCTGCCTCTGTAGTGGCAGTATAGTCCCTAGCAGTCTAGCAGATGCCACACCCTCACATGACCCCACAGTAAACCTGTTTGTAATAAACTTGTAGTCCAATGGACCCCCACTCTCACCCAACCTCAGTCACTACAAGTCATCCCACCAAACCAGTACATCCCAGAACCAGTAACACTCTCAAGACCAGTTTTCACCCCCAGTGGCTGGCATTTATCCTGTGATTACCATCATAGCTGGCTGCCACCTGCCCCACAAGTTCTGTATTGAAAGACATGTTGTTTATTTATTTGTTTCAAAACTGGTAACCGGGAAAGGCACACAGAGCCAAGGCTTGTTTCCAGGTGTGACCCAGGGGGAAAAGGAGAAGAGGAGCACAGTACAACAACACAGCATCAATACATTAGGTACAAAACAAACTGCATAATGGTCTACAAATAACAGGATAAAAGTACAGTGGCAGTGACATGTAACATAGAAGTATCGTCTATCAATACAGGTTGTCTTGGATGGCCCTTCAAACACATGGAAAATGAGTATGAAGGGTCATCCAACAAGACCTGTATTAATTGATTGTATATCCATGTTACTTGTCTATTAATACTGGATCTGCTGGAGAGATGGCAGTCAGCTATAGTGGAGAGTGGAGAGTATGTGCCAGCCACGAGGGGGGAGAGATGGTAACCGGTGTTGGCGAGGTTTCCAGTTTCCCTTTTGCACTGGGTATTTTGTTTCCAGCAAGACGCCTTCTGCTGTGCTATATTATCAGTAGAGAAACCTGGCACCCACAAGTTTGCAGTACTGTATAAAACACTGGTAAAACATTCACCGGATTAAGTGATATGAACTTCATTATTTAAGTTCTGCAGTGTTCAGACATGTTGACTGGTACCAACCCAGTAGTGTTTCGTGTCACACACCTGACTGTTTCTCAGATGTTATCTGTCCCTAGTGACTAAAGCATATTTATGCAAAATGCTCCTAAAGCCACAGCAACAGATTTACATTCAGAAGCAATCTGCAGTAATTAAAGTGCTTAAAGAGCTAGTGGAAAACATCAAAGAACCCCATATACAATCTATTAACATTTTTTAATATAGACTATAAATATTACACATAGCACTACTGCACTAGTTGCAAACAATGAGTTCAATCTTTATTAAAAGTAGTCTCTACCTTAATTCTTAAGGTATACTAGATGCTGTAGACCATAATTCAGGTAGGTCACTGCAGCTATTCTGAACATTTCATTAGCAAATGAATTCTAGATATCCTAAACAAACATTAAAAAGTTCATAAAATACAGTGAATTAATTATTATGATGTGAAAATTATTGAGTAAGATACGTTCAATAAACCAAATTTGATTTTTTATTTCAATCCATTTTTAATATCTTGATTATGCTACACTGAGGCAGTATTGCCCAGCGGTTTGAGCAATGAGCTGTGAACAAGCTTGGTACATCCAACTGACCTGGGTTTGATTCCTGCAACATCCACTTGCACACGGTGTGACCCTGAGCAAATCACTTAACCTTCCTGTGCTCCTTGGATGTACCAAGAAACAAGTTTCAGTTCAGTTTGCCTTTTCCAGCCAAACATTGTAAAATAAAATAAAGAGAACATTACTTTTTCAATAATGGTGCCAGCTCATAGTCATAATCTCTACTGAGACCTGGCTAGTTACAAACTCCAATTGTGTGTCATAAAAGTGGTAGCAAGGAGGAGGCTGGCAATTACAGGCCAGTTAGCCTGACATAGGTGGTGGAGAAATTAATGAAATCAGTACTGAAGGAAAGAACTGTGGAATACAGTATCTTGAATCCAGTGGCTTATGTAGCAATCCCTGGGACTCACCTCTGCTGTTTCTGGGGCCCTCAAGTCTTCCCTGGACATACCTCAAGGGGGCTGGCCAAGGTTCTTTGCTGGACAAGTGGAACTGGAACAATAGGTGCACGTGGTGCCTCCACCTGGGGTACGATAGGGGATACCTGTGGATAAATCGCAGGTTATCCCCCCCAGGAAAATACAGTAACTGCCCCCTCAGTACCTTCCCCACACAATAACAATTCCCTTTTCTTGCAATGAGTCACAGTACCAAAACATAACATTAACAATTAACAGATTTATTCTGGGGATGGGAGAAAAAGAGGAGGATGAATAGCACAACATTAAAAACTGTGGAAACACTTTTAACCCTGAGAATTCCCATCTCCCAGCTACGGGTGCACCCAGTTTCCTGATGGCAGCTGCCCAAAATGTCTCTAAAGTCCCTTGGATGGGTACCACACCACCATGTAGAAGATGCTGGGGATCTTCCACTGGGGCCCAAATAAATTTAAACAGAAGAAGCAGATGCAAAACTTTAACCGTTCTGCCGTAGCGCAACTTTTAAAATTGGTGCAGTCCTGCCCAGGACTTAACTGTGACAGGGCTGAATAGGACCCTGTCCCAGTTGTTATGGAGAAACTGTTTAAATGCAAGGATCTGTCCTTTCCTGTCGCTTGTCTGTCTGGTTGCGCAACCAAATTTTCCTGTGAGACCTAGAATTTGATCACCCCAACAGTCTAGCAATTATTTGCCTTTTGCTATCTCTCAGTCTCCCCTTTCTCCCCTTGCATATCTGCTGATAAAAAAAAATATGCTAATGATTATGTGGAAATGTAACTGATATTGGGATCCCTTTGTTTAGAAATTATATAGTGTTAATTTTTGAAATGTATATAATTATAGTTTGAGATGATTGCAAAAAGCTATTGGAAAATCAAGAGGTTACCTGAGTGCAATTTTTAAGCCTTTTGCAGAAGAGCTGTGGAAAAGAGGCCTCAGCTCAGGCACACTGTGTTTCTGCCAGGACCTGCCTGAATCATACAAGAACACTTTGGAAGAAACAGGATGCTTGTTAAGAATGGGAGCTGGAATGATTTAAAAGACAGCTGAGCTGCAATTGCATGTTAGATGGACACAGAGATTGAAGAAAAACTCAGATGAACTTTTCTGTTTATTTGGCCTTTGTAAATAGTTATACTGAACAATTTTATTTTTTTATGTTACTGCTAGTACAAATAAATACTCCTGTTGCGAATTTTACAACTTTTACAACTGCTTCTGTTTTTTTCCTATGCTTCCTGGCCTGTGCCTCAATGACCTTACCCCCTTTTTTTCTAACTAGCTAGCTAGCTAGCTAAATAAAGACTCCCCTGAACCACAGCCCACGGATACTCACAGTTTGTAGATTCAAGAGGGGATGCAGACACCTGATTCCATGGTACTATGATGCTATCCAGGGTTGTAGGTGCACCACAGCAGTAGCTGGATGATGAAATGAAGAAGCTGGTCTTCACCTGCCAGGCTTTTCCAATTTTTACCCCCTGGGCCTTTGTATGCAGTGTTCACCTGGCAAGCTTCTCAATGTCTTCCTCTCTGGTGGTCTCCTCTTCGGTCTGGGGACAGGACAGGTTGGCTGTTACCCAGACTGGTCACTTGACACACACTTTTCTCTGCCACAGCAAAGGAACTAGGATTTGGCTCAGTCTCTAGCCCCAGTGAACACAGATCTCTGGCTTGCAGCAAAACAGTCTCCACCACACTTACCCCACTAGGGGCAAACACAGGTGGCTAGGTCCTTAATTTTCAGCTGCAGATACTGGTGGATTTAAGGCTGCAACCTTCTAGGCTCTGCTCTCCAGCTGAATACTCCAAACTCTCTATTTCAGGTTGTCAGTTTCTCTTTTAAGGCTGCTGAATAACAGTCACTCCAATTTGGAGGCTGTAAAACATATAGATCTACTGGCAGCCACAGGTTCAGCTCTCACTTTGAGAACCTCTCACACACTTCAGTTCTTTTCCCAGGGGCTGTTTGTTTCTTGAGGTGCTTTGTAGCTTGTCCAATCTTGGGGCCAGACAAGGCCTTTGGGCAAACAGGCAGACCTTCAGGGCTAGCAAGCCCACAAAAATCTCTCCCCTCTCTGGCTGATCTCTCAGGAATCCCCCTTTGGCGGGCAAACAGCCCCTTAAGTCCTTTTCCTATCCCCCTTTTCTAATTGGCTGCAGCAGTTGTCCAGCTGAATACATTTTTATTTGGCTCACTTGATGCCATATTGGATACTCTTTAGGATGCCAAGAAATGTCCTTGCTTTTTTCTCCCAAAATCCCTTTTATAGTCCCAAGAGCTCTCTGCAAAATTGTGGCTCTCAGATTGGCTGTGTAGGGGTTAAAGGTTGATACCATGGCTGTTGAATGCACAGTTCACCTGCGTTCTTATATTGTCCCAACATTTCAAGTTTCATGCAGCCAGACAACTTAATTTTATTATGTATTTCTCTCACAGTTCTGTAGCAGCCTCTTTGCCTTTTCATCAGGCTGCAGAGTTATAAAGTAACACCCTTTCAACTGCATGTTGCACCTTTCATTATACAATCCCCCAGATGGCAGGCAGGGAGTGCATTAATATTCATAGGCCCTCATTATTATTTATTATAACGTCCCTAAGCACTAATTGACTCTCTTAAACGAAATAGTTTTATGACTTCTACTGTGCCTCCTCTGTGTCTCCAAACCCTGATTAGCAGATTCAGGGTTCCAGTAGCATGGAGAGAGCCTTTGTTGGGCCACAGAAGTGGCAAGAAAATGCACTTGCACTACTGTGCATGCGCGGACTGCCAGCTGGCACATTCATGGTGCAGCAGCTTGGCGGTCCCGTGGCTTTACTCCTCTGACCCCTTTTACAAGGGAAAACACATTGTGGGCTGGTTTCACTGGATGGAGGTCATGTCAAACAAATCTGCTAGATTTCTTTGACTGGGTGACCAGGGATTTAGATCAGGGTGGAGCAGTGGATGTGGCCTACCTAGATGCATTCCACATAGGAGGCTTCTAAACAAGCTAGGCAGCCTAGGAGTGGGTCCAAAGGTGGTAAACTTGGTAAGGAATTGGTTAGGAGGCAGTAGGCAAAGGATGGTGGTAAACAGAGTTCACTCCAGTGGAAGGGAGGGAGGGAGGGTGACCAGCGGAGTGCCACATGGATCAGTACTGGGACCAGTCCTCTTCAATATCTTTATTTGCAACATTGCAAAGCAGCTAGAAGGGAAAGTATGTCTTTTTGCAGATGACGCTAAAATTTGCAATAGGGTAGAAACTCTGTGTGTGTGTGTGTGGAAAAAATTAATAGAGATCTAGAATGCTAGAGGAGTGGTCAATGGTGTGGCAGCTGGGTTTCAATGCGAAGAAGTGCAAAATCATGCACCTAGGGCACAGAAACCTACGATGGAGTAGAAAATTGGGGAGGGGTTGGTATTAATGACCACCAAACAGAAAGGAGACCTCGGTGTAATCATATCTGATGACTTAAAGGTGGCCAGACAGTTTGACAAGGCAGTGGGGAGAGCTAGTGGGATGCTAGGGTGCATAGCGAGGGGTATCACTAGCAGAAAGAGAGAGGTGGTGTTGCCACTGTATAGATCACCGATGAGACCTCTCCTAGAGTACTGTGTCCAGTTCTGGAGATCACACTTCTGGAAGGACATAGACAGAGCAGAGGTGGTCCAGAGGAGGGCAACTAAAATGGTGCTGGGTCTGCATCAAAATACCAATGAGGAGAGACTAAAGGACCTCAATATGTACACCGTGGAAGAAAGAAGGGAGAGGGGGGATATGATAGAAAATTTCAAATACCTCACGGGTAAATAAGATTCAAGAGGGAAGCATTTTTCAGAAAAAAAGATGCTCAAGAACAAGGGGTCATGTTATAAAGCTGGAGGGGGATAGACTAGGGGAGATGTGAGGAAGTACTTCTTCACAGAAAGAGTGGTGGATGCCTGGAACAGCCCCTCAGTGGGGTAGTGGAGGCAAAATGGTAACGGGATTCAAGAATACATGTGATAGGCATAAGGGAAACTTAATGGTTGGGGGGGGTAAATCCAGAGATCAAGTAGGGTCAGCAGTGTTATAGTAGGTAGGGAAAATAAGTAGACTAGGTGGGCCAAGCAGTCCTTATGTGCTATCAAATTCTATATTTCTATGTGTAAATCCAACAGATCTCTTTGCACAACAACAGGCTGCCTTGGCACTTTGATTTGTGCATGTGTTGCACACCAGGCACTGCCACAATGTATGCACAGATATATATATCCATTAGGGCAGCATGCTAATTAATAAGCTGTTCTGCACTTTGAGTGGTGCAGTTGCCACATTTCAGTATCCATTCCTACGTGCCTTATTTCAGGCAAGGTATTGTTTAAACTCTGCTGAGAAACATAATGTCATCACTAGTATGGTGTCTCCTTTGTTCGATTATGCTAATGTGATTGCTGCTACAGCATCTAGGCAAGAGGTATAAAAACTTAAATCTGTATAAAAGAGTAGCTTATTTTAAACAGGCATTTCCTAATGTTAGTCACTGCACTGTATATGGCATACTGCTATATGTTTCACTAGAAAAGTGTTGAGAAATACACAGGTTGGTTTGCCGCTTATTGTTTACATAGATCCCTTTCTTTTGATTTGAGATGTTGTTTTACTGTTTACCTATCACTGATAGGTATCAGAAGCCAGTCCAACCAATTGTTGGGGCTTCCTAAATGTACACCTTCCATAGGCAAGAGATGTTTTATAACCTATGGATGTTCTCTAATGAGTTCTTTACCACTGAAAATATTTAGGACACTATTTTCAAAGACCCCCATCTGTGTTTTGGGCGTGGGTGTGCGATATCTGCCTGGACTGTTCGACCACGTTAAATTAAATGCAGTCTAACTTCCGAGCATGATTGCAGCAACCTGTACACCAAAAATGAAGCATGCATCAGTATTTGGCACATGCATCATTTATTTTTTTGCCATAAAAGGTGGCAAGTGTCGCAAATACATGAGTATGTTTGAAAATAGGACACAAACATCCTGACACATTTGCCTGGGTGCAGCACATGCTGAAAATATGGATGGGAGTGATGCATCCAGATCTTTGCAAATGCCAGCCTTTGCCTTTAAAGTGACTGCAGGAACCTAAGGTACCACTTTCTGGATGTGGTAGCTTAGGTCTCATGATAGTCTTTTAGGTATAATGATTATTTGCAGCCTGATTTTTCTTACTTTTACCTTGTTAGTCGATAGGTGGCCCTTATTAATCTCCCAAGTCTCCATCATAATGTATTACAAAGTAAGGAAAAATCAGTTCCGTTCATTTCAGTGGAGCTTGTCCTGTGTTCTCCCTTGCTTGACGTCACTACATGCCTGAGTGCAGTAGCATGTAACTGAAATAAAACGTGAAAGGGATCAGCCTTGTCGGGCCAAACTATGATCCCTTACCACTTGAAAATGGCTGCAAATAAAATGTTAAAAAGTACACAGAGGGACTATCGTGGACCTGAGGTATCATATTCCGAAAGTTTTCTAAATCACTTTAAATATGCTGGGCTGGATTGTCAAATGGGTAGGACCCAGCCACAACTGTGTGTTCTGTATGCATCTAAATCCACCACGTTTCTTGTTAGACACCCTACTTTCAAAAATTGCATCTGTTTATGACAAAATAACAGCAATTTGCCGCACAAATCAGGCAGAAATGCAATTTGTAGCTGACTTCAGACATACATTATGGTGGAAAAACATATGCTCTTGTCAACATTTCCATCGGATGGCAAAGGAGCAGCTACTTCTTAAAATAGTGACAGCTGATCCACATGTGTAGGGCTCTGACAAGCCTATCCATTGTGTTTATTTAGTGTCACTGTCACATGTGATCATTTTAAAACTATGTTGTTTGTAATGGTTTTGAAACTGATTTACATTATAGTGTATGTCAGTACAGTATGTACAGTATATGCCCTTGTGCTACACTTGCGTCCCAGCAGTGAGTGGAACAGCGAAAGAGTGGAACAGGTACTGGCATCTTAGGTGTCAGCTGGCACCCACTGAAGGCCACAGGAAGGCAGTGGGCTCTGCTAATCAGCTGAAGTAAGGTACCCGGTCACTTCCGTTGTTGCACTCACTGCAGGGAATGGGTAAAGGGCTGATGACAGGCCACTAGTGTTAATAAAAGGGACATCCTATCTAGGGTAAGGTGAAATAAGATTTCTAGTGGAGCGCTAAGGGGAAAGATCTTAAAGTAATAAAGAGGCAGAGGAGAGCTAGGAGGAATTTAAAGAAGGCAGTAAACAGGAAAGCAAAGGTAAAAGAGAAAGCCAGGAGACACCTTATCCAGGGTAGGGAGACATAAGAAAGAATGCTAAGAGGTTCAATGGGGTAGAACCAAACAGAGCTACAGGGTGCAGTAAGGAGCAGGAGGAAGAACATACAGCCAGCAATGGCAGTGATGCAGTGCAGTGGGTGTGGAGCAGCAGTCTTCAGGGATACATTATGGGAACTAAGCTGCTGCCACGTATGCACCTCTGTGGGTTGAGGGAAGAGGTCACTTGATTCAGGCCAAGCTGACCAGGATCCAGATGGCCTCATCCCTCACCTGGGGGCCACCAAGTCCAACATCATGGCCCCAAAGGAAGCCTAGCAGGAGGAGGGCCAGCTGGACAGTGGTTGGCACTGGGAGGGTGGGGGTGGCAGGGCAGGGGAACATTCCTCTGCCAGTGCCACTATGCAACTTCTTCACCATTTCTGGTAGCACGGGACTGTCAGGAGGTCACACCCATAGTAGTGGCAGGGTAGGATGTGGAGGTTCCCCAAAGTGGGAAACCAAGGTGGGTGGAAGAGGATTACAGCAGAAGAAGAAGAATGATGGTGAGGGGTTCCACTAGACACCAGGGAAATATTTCTTTTATAGGGTGACAGTGATCAGAGAGTGGGGGGTGCCACTAGACATCAGGGAATAATTTCTTTCATAGGGGGATGGCGATCACAAGGTGAGTGGCACCACTAGACACCAGGGAAACATTACTTTCATAGGGGGATGGCGATCAGAGGGTGGAGGGTGCCACTAAACACCAGGAACACATTTATTTCATGGGGGAACAGCAATTGGAGGGTGGGGGGGTGCCACTAGACATTCAGAAGATTGCCAATTTTGCCAAAGGTGGAAGTTCGGAAAATTCTGTGAAAGCCATGAAATTTCACAGAAGTTCTGCTAAAGCAGAATTTTCAACTTTTGCCCAGCTCTATCCCATAGTCGTTTTTTCCCTGTACTTCAAATTCTGCAAATAGTCTGGATAAGAGGAATTTGCTTATACTGTATGCTAACTAGTGGTGCTCAGATATTGCATCTGTGGATCTGACTACTCTCCATTGGATAGTGCTGGTATTTGCTCTAAATTCTACTGTAATCTGACCAAAGTATGATTTAGATCCATGGTCAGGATAGTTGTGGATCCGATGGTCAGATCCTTGTATTCAGTGGTCAGATCCAAAGGATCCCAGCTGGATCCTCAGAAACCTTGAATACTTACTGTGGATCATAGGAACGTGGATCCTTGGTTGGATGTCTGTGCCATCACAAACCATCCAAACACTGGCCATAATGATGGTATCTGGTGCTATCCAACCTGATGGGAACTATCTGGGCAATACTAATGCTAAACTCCACTGTGAAGTTAAAACACACACTTAAATGCAATTTGTAGGCATAGCTGTAATTAATTTTATGCTAAAATATGTTGAGGTGCAGGTACTGCAATATGAGAAAGTTGAAGGAGAGGTATTTGCTTTATATAGTGCCTTACATATAAAAGGTATCCCAAAGTACTTAGTCTCAGAGAGGTGGGGTAGAGAATGTTGCTGCCATTCCCTTCCCATTCTCTCTTTAAAATGCAACTCTTGGGCCACTTATTAACTGCAACTACCTACAGTTGTACTACATAAACTGCTATGCTGCACTGTTTGTGTAAATGTTTCTTTGTTACCATTGTTGTTACCATTATACTATGTTAAACTTCTGTACAAAAACCTATGAAAACCAGGGGTGTGTGAGTGATGAATAGTATTTCCCAAATACCATGAATAATGCACTATTCCTTATTCGGCTACGAATAAGGAATAGTGGGACTAGTCATACCTATTCCTATTTGAGAAATACTATTTGTTAAAAAAAAAAAGAAAAGAAACAGTTCCTAACTTTCTCCACAGCTCAATCCTTTACAATATAACCGCTGCCTCCCCACACTCCACTACAGTACCAATCCCACTTTTCCCCCAGCACCCAAAATTTCATATGCTTAAAAAAAACTCCCACTGTGGGTGACTGGCACAACCTTCCCTCCAGCATGGCCGGCCACCTTCTAGTTAATGAAAGCACCCCGTGTTTGCTCACATAGTACAATAGCTGATCACATGATCAGCTGTTTTACTATGCACTAGAACAATAGTTCTCAGACTTCATCACAGTGAGCCTCCCCAAATCCATGGAAAAGATTTTGAGCCTCCCCCCAAAAACTGAAATAATCTTGGGCCTCCCCAAAGAAAAACAACATACTGTACTTTTCGCAGTACACCATGAATAAATTGAAACCCCTTTGAGTACTTGGCTCACATTCAGTTATTTGTCTTATACTGACATGGAACCTTTGAAAAAGAGCTCCTGTGCTCAAAGGTGTTATCTGAATAACAAAAAAAAAAAAATATATATTATTCAGCTTATTGTAACACCTCCCCCCCCCCACACACACACACACAGGCCAACTTACATATTCTGCTATTTTCATTCTTGAACCATTTTTGAACCATTGTTGCCCCTTGTTGCAGTACCTTCATGGGTCAGACTAGTTTCTCTGTTTCCTCTCTATGTGAAATAATCTTCCTACATACTTTGCCTCTCCCCATCCTTCCCTGCTCCTAAGGCAACTTCTCAGGGATTACTTTGCTCCTTCCTGCTATTGCTGTTAGCACTTCTTTGCTCAACCCTTGTATTTGGGCTGGTCTGCCATCAGGCTACAAATTAATCAATTACCACCACTCATTATTAGTTCATTGTTCATATTTGTTTGCACTATTGGTTGTTGTGTATTTCTTGATCTGTTTTACAGTTGTCTTTTGAAATGTATTCACTCCCTACCCTTTCCCGGGTATACCTGAAATTAGCCTTTCATTCACCTTCCCTTGTCACCTATTAGTAAATAAATACATTAACTTCACCTACTATTATCCTCTTTCAGTTTGCATCATCTGTGCACACAAAATGTATAAAACTAAAAATTTAAATACAGTACTTTTTCAGACTTGCTTGAGCCTCCCCTGGAACAGGTTGGGGCCTCCCAAGGGAGGCTGGCCTCACCATTTGAGAATCCCTGCACTAGAACGTGTCCAGCTGTGGAGAAGGGAGGGTTGTGTCAGTTGCCTGTATCATCACCATTGGCTTCTGTAAAGAAAAACTGGGTACTGGGGGAAAAGGGGGTAGGAGGCAGGTGCTGCCAGGGGCTGTAGGGGGATACTGACAAAAAAAGAATGCAAATGATGACAGCCAGCTGTGGAGGTGAGCAGGTTTTGTTAGTCACCCATTATGGGAGTCTTTTTAAACATTTGAAATTTTGGATGCTGGGGAAAGAGGGTGGGATTGGGGATTATAGCAGAGCGTGGGGGGATGGGAAGTTGTATTTTAAAGGATTGGACTGGGGAGAAGGCTGGGGGCTGTTTCTTTTTCTTCTTTTTACTTTTCCCCAGGTTCACAAATAACTAATGCAAATAATGAATACTCAAATAAGTTGGGGATCTAACTGTAATATTCAGCTTGAATATTTGAAATAAAGTATTCGCCCAACCCTAGTGAAAGCCTCACACTACTATTTAATCGATATCAGTTTTATATTACTTTACTGTAATTCCGTCCTTTTTTTTTTGTCTGTACATCTATGTATTTAGTAAATGTATTCCAGCTCTCTTTCTTTTAAACCATGTAGTTCATTATTGTTACCACCCTTATTCCTTTGCCTGTCTGGGCCCAGATCATGCCTAAAAAGTTCCCTCTGATCAGGCCTGGCCCTGTAGTTACAGCTGGTGGAGAACTGATCCACTATGTGGGAGATCCGGGATTGATTCTTGGTCCTGGTTCCCTCGCCTGGGTCAGTAGTGTCTAACATAATGCAGGGGCATTGCATATCAACTCTTTGTGGAGGGTGCTGAGTTTCCCCCTCTCTGATTACCACCTGCAGGTGGGAAAGAGGGGCTGCCTTGGTACTGTGGATGACCACACAGTGTCGACTGCTTCTCACCAACAGATTGGTGCCATGGTTTCTCACTGGTTGGCTGTTGGGGAGGTGGGGGGGCCTAACCCAAAAAATCCTCAGAGCAAGCAGCATGATAGTCAGTGGTTCTAGGCCCTGCTGTCCACTACAAACCCTTCTGCCACACAGTGGGTGTCTCCCATTACATTAGCAGGAGCAGTGCAGGATGTTGCCTGGCTGTGGCCAGCCCCCCACCCACACACACACAGGGGGTAAAGCTATAGGATCAGTGGTGGGGACTTAAGCACTGTAGATGTGGAGGAATGGGAATGGGCCTGACTGGAGGGATGGGAATGCTGGTCTGACACAGGTAAAATTTAAATTAGACATGTACTCCCTAGAATAGAGGAGGGTGTGGAGAGACATAACAGAGACCTTTAAGTACCTAAAAGGGATCAACCAAGTGCCTACAGATGACCTATTCCAACTGAAGGGGTGCCCCAGGAAGAGGGTCCATGATCTCCAGCTCGAAGGTGGAAGGTTTAAGGGAAACATCAGGAAATACTTCTTTATGGAGAGAGTGGTGGATGCATGGAAAGGGCTGCCAAGTGAGGTGGTGGGAGAGAACACAGTGGGGGTATTCAAGAGGACTTGGGACAGGCATAGAGGGTTATTAAGGGGTTGGGGGAGGAGTCCACAGCAAACCTAGAAGTTGCTGGACAAACGGGCAAACTAGATGGATCTGGGGGGTCCGCTTCTGCCATCACTTTCCTATGTTCCTATGTTTCTAAAACAAAACTTCACTCGGGTCACTATACTTACATGGTTAACAAATAAGTAAAATAAAAATTTAAATTAGGCCCACTGGGGGTTCAAAGAGCACATAGATAGATCAGACAGGAGAGAGAGAGAGAGAGAGAGAGAGAGAGAGAGATTGCAGAGAGGCTAACCAGAGGGAAGGTAAGTGACCTGATTAGGGTCACATAGTGAGTAAATGCTCTTGTTGGAATTCAAACAAAGGTCTCCAGATTCACAACTCTGCACTTTTGCCACTGGGATAAAATGCAAGCAGCCATATGAAACAGGCTAACCAGGTGGCCTGATTATAACTGAGATGGAAGAGCAATAGGACAGAATTCCAGAGGTCTGGGTTCAATTCCCATATATTTCACAATAGTTCTTTTTCAATGCATTATGTGTTTTTGGATACCTTGATCAAACAGCATCACAGTAATGCTGTTACTTTCATATAACAGTCACCTGACCCTACAGCAGATTGGCTCTATTCCCTCTGCCCAACAGTCTGACAGTCAGATGCCGCATTCATCCTGTTAACTACTGGGATGCCCTCACCATGGTTATGCTGGACGTGGGTGGCCCCAGGAGACTTTGGAGATCAGTTAGTGGCAGCATGGCAGTTAGTGCACAGTAAGTCCTGTGGGCACACATTTGCTCTTTGGGGAGCTCAAAGCATTGTCATGTCAGCAAACCAGAGAAGAAGGCAATAAACACCTACAGCAAAACAAAAAATCCCAACCAATTGTGAGAGATTGCCAAATGTAATTAAAAAGATCAGTTTGGCAGAAAATGTCAGTATCATGCAATCAATGCTCTTGCTGAATATTACAGTGTGGTCAAACACAGCTCCAATATATTGGTTATATAGACATCCAGGGTAATGTCACAAGACTAGCTTATTAACTAGATTAGACCACTTGCCAAAGAAATTCACTGCAGCTACTGTTTATTTGTTACGGTTGAAAGTGGATGATTATCTTTCAGCCAGCTGACAGCATGAGCCAATTCAGTAGAAAGAGTGTTGACAGATGTAATATCAGCTGCAGTAACATGAGGAACAATGTCATCTACATAGACAGAGTGTCCTTCTGGGTATAAACCTTTAGGTCATTTATATTAATAATGACAAGAAGTGGATCAAGAGTTGGCCATTGAAGTGCACCCAAAGGAACAGGAAGAAGGTTAGAGATTTTAGTAATGGTAAGTGAGGTCGGAAAGACAAGCATGAAAGGGAAATATTATCTTGACCACATAGTTTAAGTTTGGAAAAGAAGACAGTGTGGTTGACTGCGTCATATTTTTTTTTTTACATAAAGAAGTACTGTGTCTGTTTGGTGACCTTTGCCCAGAGTGGATATGATGTCTGAAATAAAGCAGGGTAAAATTAGTTGATGGAAGAGGTTAGAAGGCAGATTGAGGAACATTAACTAAATTGTTGCTACTGGGATGGTGATAGATGTTTTATGCTTGCCCAATTGTTTTAATTTTTTATGGTCATAGCTAGATGACTGGATTCTTGGCTGCATCTATAACAATTTTTCTGCTTTGTACAGTAGAGTGACATTTGACATTTTCCACTTAGCTGGAACAATGCTGCCAATAGTGAGTTGTTAATACTGTAATGCAAATAAGCAGATTAACTGATAGGAACAGAAGTGTTTGTTCACATAATCATCAGCAATAATTTGTAATTGCTCCTGATGCTCTGAGATAGAAGTTAAGTCAGAGTAATACATGGTAGGGCAACAGGGCAGTCTTGATAGATATTTTAATCTTTTTCTGTCCTTTTGTCCTTTCTGACTGACCATTCCCTGCCTGTGAATATCACCTCTACTGACATGAGTGGGTCAGCCTCCAGTATTTGTAAGTGCAGATGAAAAACTTGAAGGAGTCAGTACTGGGACTCTGTAGCAACTACAACTCACAACAAGTGAGGCATCCTTTGGAGGGACACACCAAGCCAAGACCTGCTGTTGTGAGTGGCCCAGTCAAAATGCTTAGTGGGAAGGGCAGGGGATCAGAATAAAACACTCACAAATGTACTACCACATACAAGATCAGTAAAGAAGGGATCTTCTCCTACCACTGTGATGAGGACAGACATCTGCAGAGAAAGTATCAATCCCCAGAGGACCTAAGGGAGGTCACTGCCTAATATAAGGAAATAGCCAGGAAGCAAGGAAGCTTCAAAGGCACCCAGTGAAGGAGTGTAGTGGGGACTCAAAGAGGTCAGACTTTTATCAAAGTCAGCAGCCAAGCTGAAAGGAACTCAATCCCCAGTACCAAAAGAACCGGTGGAACCTTCATCTGAAGCTCATACGACTATGTGTTCTAAGTGATTATCATCTTTAAGAACTGCCACAATAGGCACGGGATCATAAAGTAGCTAACAATAACAGTCCAGCAATAAATGCTGCAAGCAGAACAGCATCGTCCAAAATAAGATCAGGTTAAACAGCGACCAACAAAAACAGCGAACACCATAGAAAACAATGGAATATTTTCTATTTTGTGGGGTGCTCCACCACCTGCACCCTCCCCCAGACTTAAAATAATTAACTCTGAAGGGGTGTGGACTTCAGGGATGGGGAGAAACTCAGAAGGGGTAAAATTCTTTTTTTAACATAAAAAAAGTTGCATGACTAGGAGACTTGGGGGGAACCGAACCATGGTCCCAGGTCTCCAACCTGCCATGTGCCAGTGTCTTAACCACTCCACCACAGGAGTGACTCAACCAAGCACCACAACACACCACACCACACAGCAACTTCAACCCTTCCCAGTGTAAGCGCAGAGCGACAGAGGTAGCATTAATTTCCTACCGCTATTATACCACTGCTGCTATAAAATCTCTTAAGCTTTACACAGTGCAGTTCTTGCAGCACTATTTTTGTAGTGCTGTATTGACCCAGTACCCCATGACAGGGACTTATCATATTTAAAGTTGCATCCCCTTGACAGATTGGACATTAGGAGGCTGAGCACCAACACCTATCCATATTTGGGATATGAGAAAGTGTGGATCAAATTCCAAAATGTGCCTGCTCTCCTCAGGACTAAAGTCAGCATATTTGGATGCCTGGCTTAGCTGTGTAAGGAATGAGTAGAGCAACAGTACATGAAAGCTTTCCCTGCCCATACCATAGTGACCACAGTGTACCTACAACAGAGGTACCCACAGCCTGAGGTAACAATGTCCCTGTTGTAGTGGTCTGGCACCAGGAAAAGGAAGAACTGGTTTTAATGCCTAACACTGAATGAGCCATCATGGGAGTACTGAAATTCAGAAAGGACAAAATGAGACAGAGTGCTATGGTCAGCAACTCAGGTGAACATTATCTGCCTAAGGGAATGATGATGAGACCCAGTGTGTTGTTTGTATGTGCCCAAATGCACAGAAGTGGATTACAGTTCAAGTGAAGACTGTGTCTGACAGAGACTTCGCAGTCAGTAGAGGATGTATCTTCATTTATAGCAATGCCCTGCAGCCAGGATACAACACAATATCTTGCAGTATCACTGCAGTATAACTGCAGAGTGCTGCAGTATGCTGCAGGAACAGTGTAATTCAATGGCTTGACGTATCATTTACTGTAAGGTACTTCATGACATTTTGGCTGAGACCACTATGCAGACATGACAGTCAGCCTAAAACATCTGTAAAAGGCACCAGAGAATGGATCAGTCCAAGAACATTTGATTTCAGAGATTTGTGCATACCAAAAGGATAGAAGGCTTGCTTGAGTAGGAAGCTGTTGAATAGAAACAAAGTCCTGCCCCCTGTTGATGCCTCAGATGTAGTGGCAAAATGTTGGAGTGGTTGGTTCAACTCTCTCTCTCCTCCAGTGGTGTAAGTGATTTTTTAATCATTTTCTGATGCAGTTTATATTTCAATAAATATTTTTCACCTCATTATTTTTGTCTGTGGTTTTGTATGCAAGCTGTACCTATTTTTTTCCCCAGATAAAGTCTTTTGCCGGAGTCAGTTGAATGTATCAGGCAAAGGAATGCCATGTCAGACTGCAGAATGACTAACCATTTCAGATAAGGTCCTGAAGGTTGGTCCCAGCTATCATGGATACTGTAATATAAGGCAGCACTTTCAGCAATTGCTGGCCACCAGGACAATGAATGGAGGAGCCCATATTGCTCATCCATTCTTGTTAAGAAGAGGAATGGAAGTATCCATACGTGTGTGGACTAGAGAACACTTAATAAGAGAGCAATCCTGGACCAGTGCATAATGCTAAGGGTACAGGATGCCAGTGATTGTCTCAATGGAAGCAGTTTTCTGTACTTGACCTCCTCATTGTTTATTACAAATACCGATTGCTGAGGAAGATCATGAAAAGAAAGTTTTCATTTCTCACTTGGCTTCTATGAACTCCTCAGGATACCACAAGGAATTTCTGGTGCATCCACTAAATTTCAGCACTAAATGGAGTGAGCAGCTGGTGAAATTAACTTTCTAGAGTGTCTAGTACACGTGTACAGTCTGACTGCATTTGGAAAGACCCTTGAAGAGCAAGAGGCTAGACTACTGAAATGTAAGAAGTGATTTGAAAGAGTCCAATCTCTAACTCTCCATTGACAGATGTCAGTTCTTCCAGGCTTTTGTCAAATAGGTTGGGCATATTACCTTAGAGTAAGATATCAGTACTGACCCCAGCAAGGTAAAGGCTATCACTACTTGGTCTTGACCAAAGAATTTGAAAGACCTTCAGCGATTACTTGGTTATGTAGCTGTTAACAGCATGTTATAAAGCACTAATCCCGAGCAATAAACTCATTGATAAACCTGATGCAGTGGTACCCTCCGTATAACAAGCAGAAGCAGACACTCAAGACAAATTCTGAACTTAAGAGTTACTATAAAGTGCATGCTTAGTTGGACTTCAATGGAACGGAAACTGTGAGAGGGCCTTCAAGGACATAATTCAATATCTGCAGTTGTTCTTGTGTATGTGGATACCACCGAGGCACACACCTTACACACTGACACCAGCCTGTGTGGCCTGGGAGCAGTACTTTATGAGCAGTAATTGTGCCAGCAGTTTATCAAGGAGCAGTAAAGCCAGATTGAGTATGCCCCTTGTCCTGCATCAAAATATAACATTTACCAGCTTTTAAAGTTCATGTGTGACAAGAAAAAGTATGGAAAACTGTGGGAGACAAAGACAGATTTGTACTCTAGAATTTTAAAGTGCTTGTTGTGTGGACTGGGGAGTCGATGAGGAAAATGCCATGAAAAATGGTCGAAATGGTGCTCCCACCGAGAAGTCACAGTTGAGAAAAAAGGTGTGGTTTGCAGTTAAAATTTTGCCTGCTCGATGGTCGCCGTGGAGAAGAAGAGCACGAGAAGAGAGAGGCTCATTTGCATGTCATCAAGTGATTGGTGAGACTGAAGTCAGTCCCGCCCCAAGCCAGCTCTAGAGTGACTGCACAGTGTTAGAGAGGGACAGAGTGAGTAGTGTGTGAACTGGCTTGCCAGAAGGAGCATCGCAGTGACTGAAAATGTTATAAAAGTAATAAAATCAGACTTTTCTGTTTAAAATGGGGCTAAACCCGCATTTCGATTGTCTGGGAAGAAAGCATGGTGTTTGGAGGGACAATCGGCAGGACTGCCAGCCTGCTTCAATCCAGAGGCCTCCAAGATTGGCTGTAGGCCAGATTTTCCATTGCAATAGCAAGCTACTGATTCAGTGAGTACCATCCAGAGAAATAGCTCAAACTGTGTGTGATTTTAACTAAAGCCAGCTGAATCAGTGTGTAACAGTGTGATTGCTGTGCAAAGAAGGACTATGTCAAGATAATCAAACTAAAACAAGAATTCTAAGCATTAGACTGTGAGCATAATTGTGGGTTCAGCAACAGTATGATTTTCAAAGCAAAGTGTGAGACTGTGGGTTGTATGAAAGATGCAACGAAATACAGGCAATCCTGTGCAATGAAATACTGTGGCTTTAGGGACTTTAAGCAAGAACAGTGATTTAAAACAAATGAAAAGTCCTGTAAAAACTCATATAAATGTGCTGCAAGACCAAACAGTGCAGTTTATGCAGCTTGAGTGAACTTTATCAGTAAAGTGTGTAAATCGGATGCGCAGTGGCTTGAGTCAGAAACAGAACATTGATGCGCCAGGAGTACTGCCGCCACCATGACAGTGTGGGGTACTAAAGTAAACACAGCAGCAGGGGATCCATTTTGTAAAAGTTTTCCAACAAAAGTGAGACTTGAGATAACAGTGAGCTTTTGTTTTTTTCTCTGCAGTCATGGCTTCGGGATCAGCCTGCTACCCGGATCATGTCTGGGCTATGACAGTAGAAGAAGTTAACAGGTTGAAAGACATTGAGAGATGTTACTACGGGGAACATTTGCCTCTTCATGTGGTGGTTCCTGTATATCCAGTTAGAGTGTGCATAATATGCTTAAAGGCTGGAAGGGACGTCTTTATGGTTCCTCACTGTTCTGGGTGCCTAGAGAAACATGGCCTAACTAGGGCACCCAAGATTTGTTTGACTCCCATGTGGACAAAGCTTCAAGATTCTGCAAGTGGCAGCGCACAACACCAAGTGGAGCCTGTTGGAGGAAGCCCAGCAAAGTGTGGCACAAAGGAAGGGGGTGTAGATCTACAGGCAGAGCAAAGTAGTGCTGATATATCCAAGTCTGGGTCACAGAGAGACAGTGCAGAGGGAGCATCAGCAGATCCATGGAGAAAGGGGCCAAGCCCTAGTCTCATCAGAGAAGATGAGATGAGAGAGACTCTTGAATGGGAGGTGTCGACCTCCATGCCCAGTGAAGAGTGGATAGTCTCAGGAGTGAGGACGAACTGCTCACTCATGGGCTCAGATCCTCAATGAGGAAGAAGATGAGGGGGAACCTATGTGGCCTTGTGAAGAAGGTGCTGGTCCACAGCCTTGGGCTCTTGCCTCAGGGGAGCAAACAGAAGGAGAGATTGGTGACTCCATAGCCCTGTCCCTACAAGGAGGAGTCAGAGATCCATTTTACATTGCACTGAGTATGCATAGCTGGCAGAACCAGGACTGGCCTCTCCCAAGCCAGGCCAGAGGTCTTAAGTTGACCAAGTGTGGTAAAGAGGAAAGACTGGTTCATAGGAAGATGAATGAGATCTATGGGATATCCTTTCCTTGGAGAGTCTGGGAGGAGATTGAAAGAAACAAGAAATCCTGGATAGTGGAAGAGGCAACAAAACATGTGCATCTAGGTGCAAGTCGGTGTGTCTGAGACAGAGTGTTCAAAGAAAAATTAAAACAATGGAAAGTGGGCAGAACACTATTCATAGACACTGTTCAGATCGTGGATGGAGAGGGCTATGAAACCTTCTACAATGTGAATTGCGAGTGCCTAGATGAGGTAATAATTCTTACACCTGACCCATTGTGTTACTTTCCTCAATGCAACCAACTTCCTGTGAATGTGCCCATGCCTACCAAGTGGACAGCAGAGCAGTGGTAGCCAGTGTTGCCATCCAGCCATTGCTGTACCTATGTTGTTCCGCCAGACTGGCATTCCAGGATCCAGGTGCCCCAGATTTGTTAGCCTTGCAGTGTGCCTTCCAGATTCCATTGACTGGTTTTCCAGATTTCATTGGCTGGCCTTCCAGATAACTTCATATCCAGAGAGGACACCAGCCCAGCTGTATCCTGATTCATCACCTGGGATTTCAGATGACTTCAGGCCAGTTGTTTCCTTTCCTGTTCCAAGGTTTCATCTCCTAGATGACATCACCCCGGCAGTTTCCAGAGGTGCCATCCTGTCATTTTCCAGAAGATTTCCGCCCCGCTGTATCCGAAGAATGCTGCCAGGGAGAGTCTTCGGCTGGAGAGCCAGGTGCCGTATCATTTTCATTCTTCAAGAGACTGGTAAGTCCAGACTTTTCTATCTTAATGACATTGCAGTACACACCCTATACCTAGCAGACTTCAGACTGTTGGAACTGTCCTCAAAGACTCTCCCCTTCGGGACTACAGTCCTACTAGAACTGTGCTTCACTGGCTCCGGCCCAGGAGATACTCCTTCTTAGACTTGCCTTCAGGCACTGTTGTCACTAGATGGGACAATTTAGGGCATTCCATCACCAAAAAGTGTATTGTAAATAATGTTAATGTTTTTCTACTGTTTTTACTGTTTCTACTGTTTTCTACTTTTCTAAAAAATATTTTTGGGATTCTCCAGTGTTTGATGGTAGGGGTTAGATAGTTACTGAGTTTGCAGATTAGGGGTTGTTTTTGTCTTGTCTCTTGCAGGTGATTCTGATGAAGACAAGAAGAGAAGACAGAAGAGAAGACAAGAAGAGGAGTGAGGGACTCATCAGAGTTCCTCATGTGCTTTAAAGTAGTAGTGTTTAAAGTACAGTGTTGTTGTTTAAAGTACTTTGTTGTTGTTAACTGTGTTAATTTTTCCTTCCACAGGTAAGGTTGTGGGGGAGTGTGGGAGTGTAATACTTAAGGTGTAGTGTTAGCTCCCTTGTGTTTTGGTTGCAGGTGTCCAGGGATGGGGGGAGGTTCCCCTGTGTTTCTGGGTAGTTTTGAGTTCTGGTCAGATAGGTTTTCCCTAGAGGGCTAGGAGGATAGACAGGCTGTGGTCCTGACCAGCCAGAGGGGCCACAGTACTGATCCATTAAGGCTATGCTCTGGAAAATTCTTCCAGGGCCACTAGGCAACCATAGCAAATCATAGAGTAGAGGCTGATGCATCAGCTGATGGCCTCTGGGCCCTTAGTGTTGCCTGCCTGTGCCTAGCATATGGTAGGAGAGGGCCTGATCACCCCTTTCTGTAGGTAGCGCATAGGGTAGGATGGCCTGGGCCGGGTAAATAATGACTGTGGACAGTCATTTTCCTGGCTGAGGGTGGGTGTAACCCCCCTGTTACCCAGGGTTACTGGAATCCCACTTAGAACCAGTGGCAGGCAGGGAAAGGCAGCTTGTGAGACACCAGTTAAATGGGTTTCACACTGTCTCACTCTGTCCTCAGTCTCAGCTGAGCTGGAGGGATGACATCACCATAGAATTCTCACAGCAGTATAAGCCATAATGGGATGCTGGCTGCAAGGGTTAGCTGTAGAACGTTGGGAAATTCAAGTCAGTCTAGAGGGAGACTCAAGAGGGGGAATAGTGCTGTTGGTGCAGCTCCTCACAGCCTAGCTCTGCTTTAGAGCTACATCAGAAAGTGGGTTGTGTGTTCTCACCCTAGAGAGGAACACAGAAGAGACCAAAAGAAGTGATAGAGACCATCCCATGTGTTGTTCCAGTTCCTCATCCCCGGAGGGATGTGGGGGAATTCCAGCAATTCAGGGGCAATCCCCTGGCCCTGTCTGGAAAGAGAAAAGCTGCCTGATAGTGAATATTGTACAGAGAGTACCAGAGATTTGGGTTTTCCTTTAAGAGAAGCCCTAGGGCACCTGCATACCTCGGTGAGTCTGCTCTGATATAGAGCCTATGTTCACCAAGACAGAGTTGTGTAAAAGTATCTGCCTCCTGTGGGGTCAGGAGAAGACTAGCCAAGTACAGTGCTTTTAAATTTGTGTATGGCTTGGAAGCATCTGAAACAGAGGGGGTCTAAAGAATGGACATGGCCACTAACAGGACTGTTTAAGTCAGGACACCACCTAAATACAGTGTAGAATGTTAAATGTGACAAACATTTTGAGATAGCATCTATAACCAGTAGTTTTGAAGAAAGGTGTTGTTCCAAAGGAATGGCCAGGTATATATTTGGGAAGAAGAGGTGGGCGACCCCCATCTGGAGTAACCAGGTTTACCTCTACTGGTTCTGTTTGGGCACCTATAGCTTTCTCCCAGGCACTTGGCCAAAGTCAGCAGAAAGTACACAGACATGAGATTAAGGATGATTTTTCCTTTAGAGCTAGAAAGTGCTCATGGGTGGTTTAGGGAGCCACCATCAAACTCCATGCCATATGGAAAAGTGTCCAAGTACTGGCCGGGTTGCCATGTCAAGGAATCAAAGTAGAAGAGTACCAGTTCAGGCCATGTGAGCCCTATTGTGTTCAGAACCTGAGGGTCTTGTGTAGTAAAGAAGATGTGCTCTGACCTCTGTAAATCTGCTTTGCCAGTGAGTGTAGCCCTGTGGGGATCCATCTTTGCATTGTTATTCCTGTGCTGATGTGAATAAAAGCCACACTCTAGAATCCCATTCCTGGTTTGGACATTTTTAGTTATTGCTTCCTGTGTCTGAAGTTACTTGGGCACCACTGACCAGAAGTACAAACCTAGCCATGATGCTGAGCGAATGTTTTCTCCCCGAACCCAAGGGAGAAGGGAGAAGGGGTTTACACACCTAGGGGAAAAAGAACCCCAAAGCAGAGTACTGGATGGGAGGAGAGAGGCTTAGCACTATAGCTAAGAAATAGGATCTGGCAGTTATCATTACCAGCTCTCTTAAGCAATTGAGTCAGTGCAACAAGGCCAACAGGATGCTGGGATGAATCAGGATGGGTATTAACAGCAGAAGAAAAGAGGTAATACTTCCCCTCTACAGATCCCTGGTGAGACCTCACCTACTGTACTGCACCCAGTTCTGGAGTCCTTACCTCAGAAAGGATAAGGATAGGTTGGAGACGGTGCAGCACAGAGTAACAACAATGATTCAGGGCAAGCAAGGCAGATCCTAGGAGGAGCATCTCAGGCACTAAATATGTACTTACTGGAGAACAGATGGAAGAGGCGAAATATGACAGAAACCTTCACGTTCCTTAAGGGAGTTAACAAAGTGAACTACAGGGAACTATTTAGCCTGAATATCAATTCATGGTCATGTGAACATGAATGGAAATTAAAAAAGAGGTAGGTTCAGGAGAGATGTGAGGTAGTACTATTTTACAGACAGGGTGGTGGAACCTTGGAACAGTCTGTCGGCTGAAGTGGTGGCTGTGAAAACAGTCAGGGGATTCAAGCAGGGCTGGGACAAATAATGAAGGGAATAATGGTTACAAGGAGCTGACAGGACTAACAAGCATTTGTCAATGCCGAATGTTGTCTCACTGGCATTGGCAGTGGTAGTGCAGGAGTTAGAGATGCATAAGTGAAATGGCAGTAAAGTATTGAAGTGACGCCTACCCCATCCCCACCATGCAGAGACTGACAGGCATTGGGGTGTGCCTTTGGGTCATCAGTTATAATGCTCATGCTATTTTACCTCACTCTACCCTGTAGACACTGACAAGTGTCATGGTGTGCTTTGGGGTCTTTGGGTGTTATACTTACCCCATTCCATAAGGAAATATGCTGAGGTGTGTATAATATAGGAGAATGGGGTGAACTTTGTGACTGAACGCTGCAAGGCACACCATGATGCCTGTCAGTGGCTGCAGGTTGGAGGTGGGGGTGGAATGGCATGAGCATTACAGCCGATGATCCCAAGTCACACCCTTGATGCCTGTCAGTCTCTACTGGGTGGGGTACTACAGTTGGAAACCCTAACACCGTAGGCATGTGTTGGTATTTTCATTCCAAATTTTTAACATGGGCTTTTTGTGAGCCCTCCTCATAAAAAGTGGCACTATCAGTTTGCTAGCTGAAAGGTGGTTTTTCACAGCAGCTATGCCATTTGGCGACACAGGGACGAAAACAAATTTTGGGCAGTATGTGGAAAATGACGACTGTATTGTTCATGAGGAGATGTAAAAAAATGGCAACGTTGAAAATCTGGAGAGAAAATATGAAAAATTGGTGAAGTCATGAGCATGCATAGAAACTATGCAACACATGTCTGTAACCCAATTATTTTGGGAATTTTTTTAACCACATTTTTAACATAGGTATTTTGGGACCTCCCCTCATGAACAGTTGCACTGTTATTTTATTAATTTGTCCCAAACGATGATTTCCCACAGTGACCATGCCATTGTGTGCCACAGTTGTGAAAACACATTTAAGGCAGGATGTGAGAAATGACAGCTGTACTGTTCATAAGGAGGTGTGACAAAATGCCACTGTTGAAAATCTGGCATGAAAATATTGCAAATTTTCAAAGTTTCAAGGGTGAGCGGAAACTGCGCAACGTATACTTGCAACACAGTCATTTTATGGAATTTCGTCACCTGATTTTCAACATAGGGATTTTAAGACCTCTGCTTATGAACAGTGTCACTGTAATTTCCTCAAACTGTCCTGAAAACTGATTTCATACAGCGACCATACAATTCTGCGCTAGACGTGCAAAAACACATTTTGGCCAGAATATGTAAAATCACAGCTGTACTGTTAATGAGGAGGTGTGAAAAAATGGCAATTTTGAAAATCTGGTGTAAAAATATTACAAATTTACTAAGTTATTAGCGTGCGTGGAAACTGCGCAACGCATGCTCGTAAAATCCATTTTTTGGATTTTTTCTGCCAAATTTTCAACATAGGCTTTTTGAGCACTCCCCTCATGAACAGTGGCACTGTCATATCATTAATCAGTCCCGAAAGGTGATTCCACGCAGTGACTGCGAAATCACCTTTCGGGACCAAATAATGCCATGCCAGTGACTGAATTCATGAGGGGTTCCAATAACCCCATGTTGAAAATTTGGTGTCAAAATTCCCAAAAATGCCTGAGATATGCACTAAAGTTGAAAAAACCCTATTTTTTCGATTATGCACCTTACTGGCATTTCTTCAGTTTGCGGTTGGCCTTGAAGATTACAGACGTGTTCCCGGTCCACCAAGGATCCTCGCACCAGACTCCAGAGGTAAGTATGGAGTGGGGGGGTGTGGGGAGGCAGGGTGCACAGTGGATGGTGCGGGTTATGGGAGGGGCAGGAGACCACGATGGACCATTTCTTTTTACAGGTAAAAAAGGGACTATCGTGGGACGATTTGTTTTCAGGGATTTGGAATGCTGGGGTGGGCTCCCAACATGCCACCTAAGTGTTTTGGGGGATACTGTAGGCAACGGGTATTGGGCACCCTGTTGCACATACTGAAGGGGGCAAGAGTCAGAGGGATTGGGCACCCCCTCAGCACAAAACAAAAACAGGGGGACATATGCTGATGGGGAGTGGGCTCCCCATCGGCAAAAACAAATGAGGAAGGGGGATAAAAGCTGATGGGGATTGGGCCCCGATTCGTCAAAGAAAGACTTTTTGGGGGGGCACATGATTCTGAGGGGTATTGGGCACCCCCTCAGCACGCAGCAGAAATGGGAGGGGGGACATTATGCCAATGGGGAATAGGCTCCCCGGTCGGCATTGTGACAGCAGGTGGCAGCGGCAGTCACTGCCGCCATGTTGCTGTCACGTCGGGAGGCGTGTTGTGGTCCTGCAGCATAACAGCCTCGCTCTCATTGCAGTGGACCTTTTCTTAGATCTGGTGGCCACATTAGGGATTCATGATGTCAGCACCAGCTGCTGGCTTATTGTGGAATGAGGGACGCACCTTCTGATGCATGCCCTGCATTCGCCCAACAGTGACCGCACCTCCAAATCTGCTACTACAGCAAGATGTTGGCTGGCATGCAAGCACGAGCCAACATAAAAAGGAGAATAGAGATAGGATGGGGGGGGTCAGTACCCTGGAAGAACAGTAGGTTCCAGGGATTATAGAGAACTTGGGCAGACTGGATGGACCTCTGGTCTTTTTCTGCCTTTGTTGTCTATGTTTCTATGATGACAATGTTTTATAATAATGCAGTAGTTGTTCCAAATGTTAATGGATGGTAGGGCTCACACATACCTGTCAAAAGGGACATACATCAAGTATGCCTGCTAAGCCCACTTTTGTACTGTATGTGCTCTGTTTAGACCCTCTTTTAAGGTATATACAGTTAGACCCCAAGTTTTAAGATAAAGAACCCTGAGTCTCCCCTTTCTAAGTTCTACCTTATGCAGATTATGCTTCTGTGTCTCAAGAATGAAAGCTCAGGGATTACAGTGTTTCAAGCATTAGGGAAATTTCAGATGGATCTCATGTAAACTGTCGCAAGATTATGGGTAGATAGCCTCCATCCAAATACAAGACTCTAGCATAAAGATCTTGGCCCAGATATTCAAAAGGGTTGCGCCATGCGCAACAGGGATGCGCCAGTGCAAGTCCAAAAATGCGCCATTGTGTGATATTCAGTGGGAGGCAGATGCGCCCCCCAAATCACAGTGCACAAGAGTGCAATGGTAGTGAATGCATGTGCAACTGAAGGGGGAGGAACCATGAATAAATGGCGCAGTGCGATATTCAACAACATGCACCATGCTCAATGGGGAGCAAATGGAAGTTGAGCAATAGCGGAAATGATCCAAAATAAAAAGGAACAAGAGAGAGGCACAAGAACGCTACAGGAAAGCCACATGTGGGAGAACTGCAAGCAGGCACACATCAACTGTGAGCAGGAGAGGGCAGGAGCAGGACAGAGCACCTGGAACCACCAGGAACAGGGAAGGAGTGGGGAGCCTGTGCCACTGTGCAGGACAAAAGGGGGATGTGCCACACAGAACTGAGGGCATGGACAGTGGGCAGTATGTCCAATACTGGGAGGTGTTCCTGGTGCAGGGGGAGTAGCAGTAAGGACAGCGGGGGGAATGGTAAAACAGCTGCCAGGGGGGGTAACACAAGCCAGGAACATGGCCAGTGCCACCATTCAGATGGAGGCAGTAATGAGGGGTGTGAGAAGGCAGACAGCAGGGGGGGGTGCGGCCGTGGAAGAGCCCGTCAGCGGTATGCCCCCAACAGGCAGTACCAAGCCCACACTAGCTTCAAGCTGTACACTGACACTGAGATCGTGGGCTGGTACCTCCTGAATTGGGTGATCCTGAGGTGGCTTTATGAGTTGCACAGTGATATGATGCAGGCACCCACACGACAGAGCCATGCTCTGTCAGTGGAGACCAAAGTGACAGCTGTCATGTGCCTGCTCGCCACGGGTGCCTTCCAGAGACCAACAGGGGACACAACAGGCATAACCCAGTCACGCGTCATGCCTTCTCACCCAATTCCTCAGTGCACTGCTGCCATATGCTGCGGAGTACATCCGTTTCCCCAGCACACCGGTGGAGCGCACAGCAAACATACAGGAGTTCCACAGGGTAGCACGTATGCCTGGCGTGCTCGGGGCAATAGACTGCACCCATGTGGCCATCCGCATGCCACATGGCCCCAAAGGGGCCACATACATAAATCAGAAGGGGTATGTAAGCATCAACTGCCAGGTGGTGTGTGATGCCAGGGGGCGCATAATCAATGTCTGTGCCACGCACCCTGGGGGAGCACATGATGCCTTCATCTGGCACTAGTCTGCACTGTGCCACAGGTTCAAGAGTGGGGACATCCCCACTGGCCACCTAGTGGGTGAGTATGCAAATCACGCAGAAAGACATGGATCTTGGGAGGGGCATAGTCAGAGGTGACATGGTTACTGGCCTAGATGGCCCATGGCAGGGCGACGCTGATCACCAAACTAATGTCCACCCTCTACACAAAGGTGACAGTGGATACGCACTCTGTCCCTGGCTGCTCACTCCATACCAGCAGCCCGTGACCCCATCACAGCAACGCTACAATGAGGCACATGCCACCACATGCAATGTCATCGAGCGGGTGTTCGGGGTGCTGAAGGCAAGTTTCCGTTGCCTGGACATGTCTGGCGGTGCCGTACAGTACAGCCTGTCAAAGGCCTGTGAGCTATTCCTGGCCGGTTGCATCCTGCACAACATGGCCAATGACTGTGGGATAGCTGTACAGGTCGAAGGGGGGGGACAGCGGTGGGAACAATGAGGACGCTGGTGAAGATGGTGATGGGCAGCCCCCCTTGGTCGAAGGGACCCCCGACTGATCCGGATGGTGCCACTGCACTGGGACACCATCTCAGAGGAGCACTTCAACCAACCCAGGTAAGTCATGGGGCCATGGGCAACCACCAATGGCAAGGGCAAAACCCACAAACACGCATGGACAAACCCCAGGGGGTGCATGTTGTAAAGGGAATTGGCTGAGCATGGAACCGCACACACTGTCATGGATGGGCAAGGTCTAACATGGCACGTGGTCACACACACACACACACCCACACAACAAGACATGCACAAAGGGTAGGAGGCACACTGACCCCAACTACCACCCCTAGCCACACACACGTCCACAGACCACCACGCACAGTGCCTGTCATTGTGCGTGTGTCAGACGCTGGGCACCATTGGACAGTGGTGGACAGCGCAACGCAGGCATCATCATGCACACACCATAGCAGACAGCAGCTGGGAAGGTGTGCAGATGGAACATGTGTGTGTGTGCAGGGCCGGGTACCCCACCTGTGCATTGCATGTTGAACAACACACTGCACACAGGGCAGCGTCAGACAGTAGCTTTGGTGGGAGACAGGTCAGTCACGTGCCACAGTGCCACGGCCACCACGGATGCATGGGCAGCCCAACCGAGACCTGCCAGCAGTGACAGGCTGACCAATGGCCTCATGGGGTGGCACCGATGGTCCCCAAGGGGTTCCGCTGCATGAACGCGACCGTGCTCGCGCAGGGGTCTGCAGCACACCGAACATGCCTGTGCCAGGCGAGCTCGGGATGCCCACAGCTGAACCCGGTGTCGACAAGGAGGGTGTCACATGACGCCGGAATGGGGGGTGGACATTGCACTGCGCAGTGTCTGCGACGCATGGGAAAATAACTGTGTGCCCACTGTGGCCATGACAGCTGTGATTGTCTGTGTCAGCCTGTCAATGGCAGCGGTCACATCCTCCAGCAGCCGGTCCATCCCTGCCAGGAGCAGACCGGTGTCCCTGCTGCGCCACTCCTCTGCCTGGTGCAGGGCCGCACTGAGTGCATCCACTGCCGTCACAAGCCGCAACTGCTGATTGACTGAATCTTGGAGTATGTGGATGTGCTCATCTAAGAGGTCATCTGCCTGATCGGCATGCTGTCCCTCATGGTGTTCGTGGCCATGATGGGCAGCACCCCTTGAGGGTGGGCGCTGCACACCAGGGCCATGCCTAGGCATGTCCACATGCAGTGCACTGACGAAGCCCCTCGACACTGCACCCCCATGGCCATTGGCTGACTGCTGACACTGCCCCTCTGGCTGCCGCTCTCCAGGGCTCAACGGTGCTGCCACAGTGGCTGCAACAACCACACTGTTCTGGACACACACCAGTGCTGCCCCACTGGTGCACACAGGCGCAGGCTGGGACTGTGATGTCACGCTGGCCTCCATGGTGGCGCCACCCACGACTATGCCCATTTTGTAACCTGCTGTGTGGCCATACTGCAGCCCACAAGTATCACTGTCTATGATGTGAGCGCCATCATCATCAGTGATGGATCTGGCACCAGTCCGAGTCTCAGCATGCCGGCATCCATAGATGCCGGCATGCTGGGACACGGGCAGGGCCTCCTCCGCACCTGCTCCACCAACATCAGTCCGGACAGCCAGGCGGGTCCACTGTTGCCCTGACCCTCAGACACCTGTGGAGGTGGACTGGCCCAGCTCTATGTCCATGGTATCGCCCTCAGTGGACGAGCCCACCACTGCTGACCCATGTAGACACTCAGGAGCTGTAAGGGAACACAGTAGCATTAATGTATCTCCTTACCCTGTCTCATCCCCCCCCATGACAGATCAGGACCTACCATGCAGTGACGGGCTACCACCCATCTGGAATCCACCACCTGGAACACCCTCAATGGTACAATGCTGCATGCTGCCAGCAACCTGCTCTTCTTGTGGGGTCAGGCATTGCATGGCCAGCTGTCCCCCACTGGTCGCAGCCCGTGCTGCCCTGATGGCAGCCACCTTATCCTTAATCCTCCACCTGTCCGTGCCCACCTTCTTCTTGCACTCCTGCACGGACCGCTGGTGGCTGCCATGCAGGTTGACAGCACGCGCCACCTCTCCCCATGCAGCAGCATGGGCCTGTGGTGTTTCCCGCTGTCCACTGAGCAGCGGCTCCTGGTCAAGGTAGGCCTCAAACAGGGCATCTGTTTCTACCTTGGTGAAGTTTGGCCTCTTCTTCCTCCACCTCACAATCGCTCATATTGATCCTGTGGGAATGACAGGTGTTACCTGTGACTGTGCAGTCCCATGCATGTCCCACACACCACAGTCCACACTCCCAAACAGCACGCAACTCACCACAATAGACTGCAATACCAGACTATGGCCTCTGCAGCCCAATGTCGCATTTATATAGTGCAACGCATGCAAGTGAGGCAAGGAGCAATTTTAAGTGGATGCTAATGCGGTATCTGCGCCATTGAATAGCTGATTAGCTGATTCGCATATGCCGGCTGAATATTGCGCTGTTGTGCCTTGTGCAATTGTGTTGAACGTGCTTAGGCAAGGGCGCATTTCTGTGACATGCGCAGTGGACACCAAATGGTGCATGCCTGGGGTGCTGACACTGACGCCTGCCATACTGCTGATGTGCTGTGCACAGGAGACAATGTGGGGCACGGCCACCATTGTGCCAGTGGTGCTACTGTGCTGTTCACATGTATGGCGCTCTGGCACTGGGGCGCTGTTGGCACAGTGGAGCCACAGCATGGTAGGCTGCTACAGGAAGTGGCACACAGGCTCCCTACTGTGCTACACGCGGTGAGTACCAATCGCGCTGTGGCGGTCCGTGCACAAGAAACCCTGACCCTGTGCTGACCTTTGCCCCTAGGCACCATGCGTCCGCATGGGTGCACCTCTATCGTGCTGTTCAGTGACAGCGTGATGGGGAATGGCAGCGCGGCATCCGCACATGGCAGATGTGCACTACAGAGTGCCATTTTAAAACTGAAAGATTGCAGGATGGTACGGAGATGGGCACCGATCTGGAGCCAGGTTGAACTGGCCAATCTAGTGCAGTTGGTGGAGCCCCATGCTACTGCCCTATTTGGGGAGGCACCCCTGGACAGGGCCAGAAGTGTTGTGTGGGAGGAGGTGGCGGTGGCCCTGGAGAAGGCCACGGGCATGGAGTGCACGGTGGAGCAGTGCAGGGACCACTATGGGGACCTGCAGCATCAGGACCTGGACAGGCTTGCCTGCCTGTGGTCACACACCAGGAGGGGCACAGTTCCACAGCCAGGTAGATGCCCCATCCATACACTGATAACGTCCATACGGGTATCACGGTGGCATGTGTCCAGCACATGGGGGGGCCATCCAGTGTGGGCCGTGGTGGTGGTATAGGGGTGGGGGGCAGATGGGTATGGCTGTGTGGGACTGCACACACTCAGGGCAGGGGGACTTTGCTACCAGATTGTACTGATGTTCCTCTATCCATGTTTGCATCCTAGGCCCTGAGGAGCGCTGGCGTGCCAGGGAAGGGAGGCTGCACCATGAACCACAGCATGTGGCAAGGGCGACCAGAGCAGACAAGCACAGGGACCAGCCGGATGATGGTGAGTGCCTTACATCCATGATTATTTTTGCATGCTGTGTAGCAGGGTGGGCAGCAGGGCATGGCCACCATCCATTGACACCACTGCCATGCAAGCAACTTGGTACAGTCAGCACTATCCAGTGGCACTGCATGTCTGGGAGTGCATCAATGGTGGTCCATGCATGCACCAGGTACATGGCTGTGCCACTGGCTTTGCACTGCATAGTCATGTCACTGTACAGCCACGGTGGTGCTGTGCAGGACTTGGCCGGTGGGTGTATGCAGCGGTCTGCATGGCTGTGTGTGCCTGGGTGGGCAGGTCTTGTGGACACGATCACTGTGGGTGGTCACACACCATCACAGAGGCATGTCCCATGGCCAGATGCCATGCACAGTAGGTGGGCTGCAGGGGGCTGTGCATTCGCACCTATTGACTCTGCTCCCTTGTCCTAGGTGGACGACAGTTGCAGACGATACAAGAGATGCTGCGGGAGATACTGCAGGTGGAGATCCTGGAACGACTAGACCATCTGGGAGTCCGACGGTGGCATGGCGGGAGGCTCAGCCAGAGTGGGGAGTGGGGCTCCCGCTGAGCATTCTATACCCCATGATTTCCCCTACCCTCCTGGACCCACCCTCACATCCCTCCTTCCCTCTACCATTTGTTTACCCCTGCCCCTTACCAACCCCCACCTTGTTTGTGGCCCTCCCCCCCCAACCTTTTGTAAATAGCTGTATATAGTTTTTTTTTATCTTTTATAATACATTTGCTTTGTTATGCCTACTGTGGTGGTCTCTGATTTGCAGCGGGCTATAGGTGCTCAGCTGCAGTGGTGTGCATGGCATCAGGGGTGGTGCAGTCATGTGCATGTGTGTGTGTCCGTGGTGAAGTGACTATGGTGTGGGAGTAGCTATCAGTCACTGTCTGTGGTTTGTGTGTTGTTATCTGTGCACTGGATGACTGTGTGCAGTGGTTCATGGTGCATGCTCTGTGTCCATGGTGCACCTGTCAGACCGTCCATGGCCTGTGCAGCTGACACCCCTTGCATGTCTGTGACCTGCACGGTCTGCTGGCATGTCAGTGGTGGCTGTCCATGCTGGACAGCCACTGTACCCGGCACAATGCTGGGTTGCCTCCTGTCACTGGTGTGGTGCATGTCTGCCTCGGGTGATACTGTGGCCTCTGCTGTTGTTGTCCCACCTCCATGCTGTCACTTGTGTGTATTGCAGGGGATGTGCACCACTGTCTGTCACTTGTGCTCTGGGCGTATGCTGGTGGCGTACAGCTCCATGGTGCCTGTGCAGGGTGGCTGGCACTCCTGTGCCATGGAGGGGTGCTGGTCATGTGTGAATGGTTTCCGTGGCCACATGCTGGGGGCTTGGTTGCCCCACTACTGTGTCCCTGTGTTTGTGTGCCCTTGGGTATGGGTGGGTGTTTGTCCATGCAGTGTGTTGCATCCTGTGTGGTGCATGCTTCCATGCACCACTGTGGGTGTCTGTACTGGCTGTTGTGGCCAGTGCTGGGTCGGGGTGTGTCATTGGGAGGGTGTGCAGGGTGATGTACCACTGGTGGTGGGGTCTGGGGCATGCCCTGTCACATGTGGGGTACCTCATGTGCCGATGCATGGTCGGTCTCTCAGCTGTACCACGGGGGGACATTTGTGGTGGCACTGTGTATGCAGTCATTGCATCGCTGTCTGCTGCCACCCACTGACGGGTGCTCGTGGTGGGGCTGCCTTGCATGGTTCTGTGGTGCATAGGGTTGCATTGTCACAGTGGGGGTGGTGGCATGCATGGGGTGTCCTGCACTGTGGATGCTGCTCCTGGGCAGGGTGTCTGGGGATCACGGTGCAGGGTGTGCTCTGCTTTGGTGGGATGGAGTGGCACGGGGTGGTCGGCCCTCCTTGTGTGCCAGTCAGAGATTGCCAGCGGGTGTGCTGGGGCACCATGCCCCGGCTGTGGGTTTGTTGCTGGTATCCATGGGCCGGTGGTTATTCCGGTTCTCCACCGGTTGTGCAGTGCATGGGGTGTGGGGGGCGATGTCTGTTCTGCTGTGTGCTCCTCTGCCCATCTGCGGCATTGGTGGGGCCCCCTGCATCCTGTCCCTACGCATCCCTGGTTGTGCTGTTGCACTGCTGCCCTGCTCCACTGAGCATCCCTGGTTGCGCTATGGTGCATCTGAACTGCACCACTGCACATCCCTGGTTGCACTATGGCGCAGGTGGCACGGTATTCAGTCGTGTGCTGCAGGCGCATCTTGACCTGCGCAGTTTTTGAATATCACGCTTCTTGCGCACGGGCGCAGTGGACTTACGCTTGCTCCTGCTGTTGTGCAGTTTGAATATCTAGGCCAATGTATTTTTTCAGGCCTTGTGGGGCAGTCGACTGCAATCCCTTAAAATGACAAGTTACGTATAAAACAGTAGAGAAAGGTGACTTGAGGATGGTTAACTTGTCAGTTTATTTTTTTTTGTGTATTAATATGGAATAGCATTAGTATGGTTTAAAGCCTGAGCATAGATAATGGTTTCCTATGGTTAAGAAATGGATACTATCGCATCTACCATCCGGGTGGATGGGTAACCTCTGTAATACCCAGCTCAGGTACATGTTCCAAATTACGTGAAAACGGTGTTCTTGAAAATAAAGAAATGTATACTAACTTACAATCAAGTTCTGACCTTAACTAAGCAACAATCATATTTTATGGTCCTGGATAATGCTTTCTCCACAGAACTGTAAGTTTGCCTTCTTGTCCCTTAAAAGACACAAACCTGGTAGCTAGGCAATTGACAAATCCTAGAATGCCCACATTTGTATGGGATGTACTGTGGTTGACTAGTCATGGGAAGCTAGGGGCAAGTAATTCCCACAAACATAAGCAGCTTTGTGATATAACATGCCTGTGGTCATCATGCCACAGCTAACTGGAAATTCTGGAGCAACTGTTTTTTTGATGGCCTATATATATGGGACTTTTGGACAGTATTTGCAGATGCATGGCAGGAATCTTTATTTTTGAGTGTCTCCAATAAGGAATTAGTTCTTACCATATTCACAGGCACATGGCTGAAATTTCACTCTGGCACACTGCAGGTCCAGTGGGCTGTATGTACTAAAGTACTGCCTATGATAGGCCAGGTATGCCTAGACCTTGCAACAGAAATTAATCACGTATGTTCAGATAAGAAAAACAATGTTTTAATTAAGCAATAAGGCATGACAGAACATTAGTTGTACAGTACTAGGTTTACCCCCCTAGTCAGGGGCATTGTAAGGCATGAGGTGAAGCCGAGTGCCTTCAGCCCCTGACAGTGGGGTAAACCTAGTACAGCCAACATACCTGAAGTACTTTATTGCTTATACAAAATGGGTTCATAGGCAATTTTTAAAAAAAAATGAACTCTCTAAAAGTTTTCAAAGCCATAAAAAAAAATTTGCTAAATTATGTAAAATAGTCCCTCCACATGTGTTTTTCACCTGTCAGTTTTCTTTTTTTCACATTCAATAGATTGTGTGATTGTTTACCATGGAATAGAAGAATTCATGGCTCTGCATTATTCCAGCAATAGAATCCCCCCCCCCCAAAAAAAAAACACACACACACAAACACACACATGGAATGATAACATTGAAAACATGAATTCAAAATTCTTTAGAGTTCCACTGGCATATACACACACAGGCCTCAGGTGTAACCAGAACCTCAGTTATATCTGTTGCCAAGTAAGGAGCAGTGAGTTCTCTGGCAAAATGGTAGGGATAGGAGGAGATATTTCCTGGTCATCAAAGAAACACCAGCAAATGGAAACTCTGAATAGTACTTGATTTTTTTAATTTGTGAATGTGTGTAAAGAGGGGCTCTTGAGTGAAAATAACATTACATTATTTTACTTACTTTATTTAACTTAATGGGCTTTTATTTTTAGGATATATTTGAAGGTTTTTATTTATGAGTAAAGGTTGCAGCCATGTTTGTGATGGAAATCAGGAAGTAAGTGACTTACGAATTCTGTATGTGACTTGTGAGTTGCCCTGGTTGGCAGGGACTTGTTTTTAGCCATTGATAGTGCTCTCTTACTGCCATGGCTAAAACCAAGTCTCTGCCAATCAGGACACAGGGATTTCCTTGACCAGTTTATATTTATACTTCATCAAATATACTGTATATACAGGCTGTTAGGTAGCATGGCAGACTCACTGTGCAGATGTCATGGAAAAACTGGGATTTTTTACAGTTAGAAAATTAGAGTATATCCTAATGTGGTGCCCAGTAATACATTAATGCTGGTTTATGTGATTTTGAACTGTATAAACTGAATGTACACCGAGTTCTATGACAACTGCAATCAATGGAGAGAAAGAAGTAAGTGCCTTAGGTGGGACTTGAACTCAGGCCGCCCGGGATACCATTCTGGTCATGCTAACCATCTGTGCCACCAGGGCAACTGGAATCTGGGCCATCCTATCACAAATGGTTCATGTCTTTTTTTTTTTGTTATCCATGATTTTCTTTTCTATATTGGCTATAATTTACTTTTTTCATTTCACCATATGACTTTAGGATTATTTTGAGGTGTGTATTGCTAAACATGTCTTCCTTCAGTAATTTGCTTATTTGTATTTTGAGTTAATGTATGCATCAGATTTTATTTCTTTTAAATAAAATACCCCTACTCTTTTTAATAAGCACCATGGGATCTTTAATATCCACCAAAACAGCCACCTAAACAGTAAGAAGGGACCTTGGTGTAATGTCTTGTCCAAACGAGGGCACCTCATGACAGCTCAGTGTGCCCCTAACAACATACTGGGACAATGTTACTGTTTCTTATAGCCAAACAGAGAGTTCCACCTTCTGGGCCACCAACTCCACTTCCTGCAGCAGGCGGTGGTCATTGGAGGCCTCCCATCTGACTACAAACATGGCTTGACTGTGCTTTCCTTTGGAGAACTGAGAGGATCAGGATCTAAGGCGGTAAGGTTGCGGCATGGCAATTTGCTAGAGAGTGACAAAGAAAAAGTTAAATGTCTGTTACTGTAAATATTCATAAACCCCATATTAAAAATTGTTCATACATGGGAACGTAGAAATCATGTGAGCAAGAGGACCAGATGATTTTTTTTTTACTTGTGACATAAATTACTGTCAACACGACATATTTATGAATGTTCTATCAAGTCTTCCTATTGAATTTATGAAATATAGTAACATTGTATTATTTGACTGTGGGGAATACTTGAGCCAAAGGACATATATAAATCTGAATGGCCTTTTAAAATTCAGAAGATGTGAAACAAAATTCAACAAATGGTGTTAATTACATGTCAGTGAATGGATGTACTGTTCTTCATGGAGATGAGTTTTATGTGGCTTTGAATCTTTCTTGCCTTTACATATGTTTGGCTTCCGCCTGTGGCTTGCTCTGCATTTCCACTGTCTTCAGCTGAACACCATGCTGCAGGGACATCTGGTATTCATTAGGATGAGGTTCAGTAGTTCATCAACTTTCCTTTGTCTTTGAACTGGGTAATAACAACTTTAAATCCCTCCACCCCAATATCTTGTCCATGCCATATGTAAGTGTCCCTTTTTCAGGCATGTTCTGTATAAGTTTTTTTAAGATGTATTATAGTCCACTTGAAAAATACATTTTTTTTTCACTAATTACATGCAGTACCAGAGTACATAAGCTTTCTAAGTCCCTATGTCAACTGTTCAGGAGAGAGATGTGTGGGTATACAATAACTTGTTGATTCTGATGATTGTTTGCAAACCATACCAACAATACACTTGTATGTTATTCTCCTTATCAGTGTAGACACCTAAGTACATCAATATCTCGCTTGACCAGAGACTGACAGATACCTGAAGAGTTTTTGTCAGTTTACGAAATTGCTTAGCAGTGTCTCTACTCTGCAGCCTTTTTCTGTTTGCTCTCTGTGGAACTGGGGATTCTCAATATTCTTGCCTGCACATTCAGATTTGGACATTTATTTGGTAATTTTGTTATGGTCAGACTTCTCTGTGGTTAGTAGATAGCCTGAGGATACTTAGCATCCACCCTTTATAACTTAAAGGAGAACTGCTCTGAGCCTATATGCAGTTTTTCCTTGTTAAAGCTGGTTTTCAAATACTGGTTTCAGTTCTCTTACTGTTCCATCTCTACGGGCTTTATAGTTATCTTAGTGGGTGTTTATGATTTACACACAGGTAATAAGTGCCATTTAAGAACTGTATGCTGTAGTTTATGTCTCTTGGTCATGTCTTCCATCCATGTTCTATTATAGAAGTCCATGACTGAGAGGATCATAAAGTACATCATTAATTTCCAAAATGGTACTTAACATCAGTGTGTAAGTCAGAAACGCCCCCTGTTTTTGCCAAAAGGCCTGCATACAATAGCACAATTGGAACCAGTACTTAAAAACAGCTGCTACTGGGGTAGATGGTATACAGGGTCAGTGCAGTTCTTCTTTAAAGAGTTGTTTCATTGTTCTATGCTCAAGCCAAAAATAAAAGTCTAGACTCAGTTTAAAGAGCAGGTATTCACTTATAGCTCAATCCACAAAGTCTTCTCCTGGTGTGGCGGGCCACTGAGGGCTTCAGCATACACCCTGCACATTACAGCATCATGTGGCATCCATTATGCCCACACATCCTCGTTACTACCCCCCCGAACCATAGAGGTATGCCTGGCTTTGGGCTCAAGTTGAGTGGGTAAGGAGGTTATTGAGGGGGAACTCCTGAAGTAAACTCAATCCTCATCTACCATGGGACTCTACAACATTCTGGGCCTCAATCTGTCTACCCCAAAGTGATCCCCCATCACTCCACAAAAGCATAGTGGGCTGAGAGGGACAGCAGCACACCTGAGTTGAAGAAAAAATGCAGAGGATTATGATGACACAGTAGGAAAAATCAATGTGAACAGATCTAAGAGAAGGTTGTGGGAATCTAAAAGTTGTTACTAAAGCCTTTGGTTCCAGGCATTCAGACTGAATCAAATCATCAGTCTTAACATCACAGGAGGACACTTCCACTACATTTATGTGTGTTTTCAATCTGTGTTTAACAAAAAGTTGCAATGTTAAATTTTAAATTAAGGGGTAGAAAACAGTAAAAAAAAAGACCAGCTATTCCCTCTTTCCAGGGGTGCTACCAGTTCAACTCATTCTCAAGCTCTTGCAAAACATGAAAAAAGATGGCACATTCCGTGTGAATAAATTAGAAGCGTAAATTGCAGTGCAAGTGTAATACGCCTCCCAAAACCATCCCACACTTAGGTGTACTGTCCAGTTTTGTTTTTGTGTTTTTTGATATACAAATGCATTAGGTAAAGCAGAGTCCCTGGCTAGTTTGATACCTTTTGTTGGACAAACATATGTCTTGTACAAAGATTGTATATATACAATGGCACATAACTTCTTGTGTTCTGATTTACTGGTGCCCTCTTTCAACAGTGATATTTATCCCAGCACAACATCACTGTATGAAGGTCTACCACACCTCATTGCATTAAAAAAAATAAAAATCACTATGCCTTTCATGCCCATATTTTCTCCCCCCCACATTGACAACACTACACCAAACACACTTCAGCTTCCCCTCTCCCCCAACACGGTCTTCTCCTTTTGTCAGTAGTGGCTCAGTAGGTTGCACACTTACCTCTGAGGAAAGAAGATCAGAAGGCTGTGGGTTCCATCCCAACACCAGGCACGTGGGTTAAATCCAAATACTGACACTGTAATGCAGCATGAGGGGGTCGCTGCACTCCTGAGGTGCCATCTTTCAAATGAGATGTTAAACTGAAATCCCGTCTGCCTGTTCTGGTGGTTGTTCAGGTGGATGTTAAAGATCCCGTGGCACTTCTCAAAAACAGTAGGGGAAGTTTTTATTGGAAAAAGAAAACTGACAGGTAAATCAAACTGTACCTTACAGGAAATCTTCAGTATATATTCAACAAAGGAGAAACATAAAAAGCCAAGGAACTGGAAAAAAAGACATCTAATCATGGGTTGCTCAAAGCGGACACTTAATCAAAGGAACTAAACAGCACTAAATATAAATGAATGAGCATCTCTGAAAGGAAAAGATTATGCAGTACCACAGTGTTGGCAGCAATCATTCCTGTACTAAGAAGAGCCATATCTGAGGAGGTTAAATATGAGACATATAGTCTTGAAAACAAACAAACAAACAAAAAAAAACCCTGTACTCAATTCAGGAATCTGTGGCTTCAAGTGGCAAAAAAGAAATTAAGCAGTCATACCTCCAGATATGTAGTAATATTATGCCATTGAGTGGCCAACCCCTTGATGAGAGTCTCCGGCTATCCATCCAATAAAAGGCTAGCAATTCTGATTCTACTAGTTTGACTAAGGCCGCAGGGGGTATGGTATTTTGTTGAACTAAAAAAAGTAAAGTGAATACCATAAGTAGTATTTAGAAACTGTCAGGACCAGGGTATTATCATCATATTGCTGTTTGGATGGGGTAGTGCATAGAATGATATCTAAATAAGTAAGGCTTGGCCACCCCAGGTCCCCCCACTTGTTAGCCAAATAAGTCCAACAGGCCTTGGCATATGGGCAATCCTTCAGAAAATGTAACATGGTCTCCATTTCTTGGGCACAGCCCGATCTTGGACAAAATCTTTTGGCCACACTCTTATGCTTTGCATTAGCTTTTATGCTCAGTCTTCCATGACTATTTAGCCAGAGAACATCCCACATTTTCTGTGGGGTTCTCTGGTCCATCAGGGAGGAGTGGATGGAGGAATGCACCATAGTGGGTATGCTTTGGTAGTCCAGGACAGCTAAAAAGTTTTTGGCCATAACTGAAGCATAGCGGCAATGGGGAACAGGGTCACTAAGTAGTAAGGGTTCAGTTTTCCAACATCTGATTTTGTCAATCCGCTCCCTTACATAGGGCAGTGAGTCCTGGGTTAGTGAGTTCAGAAATTTAGCTGCCTTCTGACATGTGAGGAATAGGTCCAACCCATGCACCACCCTTGGGGTCCACATTTTCTCCACAGTGCTGATAAATGGTGAAACAGTCCATGTAAGGAAGTGATAAAAAGTAAATACCAGGGGGTTAATCATGTTCAGTCCCCCTTTATGGACTGGGAGGTACAACATATTATATCTGATGCAGTTGAGCCTGCTGCCTCCAATCACTTGGAAAAATAGACTATAAAATCAGGTTTCCAAAGATTTCAGATGGGGATACACCATACTAAGGTGAGCGAACATGGGCAAAAGAAAAGTTTTTAAGATTGCCACCCTCTTCTTTGTTTGATGCCACCATTTCCAAAGTTGAATTTTTGAGTCACATAAGGTTAGCTTATCATTCCAGTTTTGTAATGCCATATCCCCTACCCCAAAAGTGACTTTCAGTGAGGTGGAGGTGACATCAATACCCCTAAATATGTAACAGAACTGTCAGGGAAGCCCATGACCATGCCCTGCCATTTATTCATGTTAAGAGTAGCTCCTGATACTGGTGAAAAGGAGTGAAAGATATCTGAGGTGAGGCATCCTGACTGTACATTTTGAACAAATAGGGCTACATCGTCTGCATATGCTGTGATTTTGACTGCACCAGTACCCATCCGAGTGGGAATACCATGAATGTGGGTATGCTGCTGTGTTTTGCGTAGTATGGGATAGAAGCAGAATGTCTATAGCAAGGGGCTAAGAGGACAACCCTATCAGACTCCTCAGCGTAACAGTATTTGAGATCCTCAGTGTCCATTTATCAGTGGGAGAAGGGTGTCTGAGGCATATAAAGTTTGTAGTCAAGTGCAAAATTGTGCTGGAATGGGCAAGAACTGTGAACAGAAAGGGATGGGACACCCTGTCAAAAGTCTTCTGGTCTAGTGACAGTATGAATTCCCAATGCTCATCTTTATCCTCTGTATCTACAGCTTCTCATAGTAAAATCATGTTGTCCACAATGTGATACCCCAGTGTCGCACAGGTCTGCACCGGTGACAAAACAATTTTAGAGAGTTTTTCCAACTGACTCTTTAGAATATTCATTAATAGTCTAAGGTCATTATTAAGAAGACAGAGTGGCCTCCAATTATTGAGGTCAGCATCCTGTCTTTTTTTATGAAGTAGAATTGAAAGGCCTCAGTAAAGGCCTCTGATGATGTCTTTTCTGTCAATATCCAATTAAAAACTACTGTCAGGACCTTAACTCGAAGTTCACTGAAACATTATAGAATTCCATTGTAAGTCTGTCAGGTCCTGGGTTGGTATTCAGATATAGTTTCGAAATTGAGAGTTGGACCTCTGAAGAGGTAAGGAGTTTGGTCAAGTTAGTCAGGTCATATGGTGGAATCTCTGGAACCTTAATTGAGGTTAAAAAGGAATGTAGAGAAGTACAGGTGTCCAGGGTGCCAAACATGTTGTGCAGATGTACTGTACTTGTACCTGAGACATAATGCTTTATCAAACGTGAGTTGCCTGTCTGCTGTGGAGAGTTTAGAAATGTTGAACTCTCACTTTAAAACTCCTGTGTGGGTCCCCTGTACAATGGGAACTCTGTGTTCCACATTGGTGTTCCATTAGCAAGAAGTGGTTCCTATCATATTGAACCATCCGCATTTAAGTTTAATATTGGAAACCAAGGAACTATAATCTCCTTGTCCCATGTTCTGTAAGGTGATGGCTTTCATTAATTGTGTGCATGGTGAAAGATATTTAATATACTCTTGTTTACCGTGGTAGTTAGAGTGGCAGGTAAATAGGGTCTCTAACCCAATTTTAGTATCCTCCCACCAAGCCCAAAGGTCATCCTCTATACATGCTAGGGACTGTCATGCCTGTAGAAGGTCTAAAACCTTCCTCTGTACTGTTGTGTCTGCCAATAATGAGTTATTCAGGTGCAAAAGCTTTTGCCTGTCTGGAGTGTAGGAGATTCCCTGAAGGTACCCCTTAGTAATAAGTGGTCCGAGAGTTCCATAGGTACAAGTTGCATATGTCGTGGGTATAAGTGCGTGGACATGAAAAGAAAATCAATTATGGTAGCTAACATGGTTCTATGGTAAGCACTATCACCAGTGGAGTGCTGGGTTCTATACACATCTATCAAGGAAGTATCCTAAATAATTTTGGTATGAATGTTAGTGTCACCTTATAGTTTAGTGGTGGAAGCACCTCTATCCTCTCTAGACAATCCACAATTGAAATTGCCCCCAAAAACTATATGTCATGCAGTGTGGAGATAGGGCTGGACAGACTTAAACAGATCCACCCAAGATCGTTTCACTTGAGGGGCATAAATGTTAATCAGGTGAAATGGGAACCCTTGGTAAAGCACATCCACTAAAGGAGTTCTGCCTGGCTCAATATCTACCAGCCTTTGTATGTGGTAAGAGCATCCAAAAAATAATATCCCCACCCCTTCACATTTGTCAATCCCAATAGACCAATATGAGTGTCCCCAACACCAGTGCTTCCTAGCTTGGGAGATGTCCAGAGAGCCAGTCAGCCTGGTTTCCTGGAGGAAAATCACACCAGGGCCAACTCTTTAAGTAAGGAAAAAAGAAGCATTCTCCTGGCAGCATTTTTAAAACTGTTCATATTGAGTGTGGCCAGGCATAGTGTGGGGGTCATCAAGAGTAGTAGGACTGAGAGAAGACCCCACCCAGTATTAGAAACAGTCCTTTTGTGTGGTGTTTCCACTTTAGGTGTTCATCTTTAGTTTCTTCCTTTGTTTTGTCTTAGTTTTTTCAAGGTCTACCTCCTCTTCAGTGTCCATCATTGGTGGCACTTTTGGAGGTTAAAGAGGAGGCATCTGAATCAAAACCTGCTTCAGTGTCCATGTGAGGCAGTGCTAGTACTTCAGATTTATTCTCCACAAGGATAGGGACCCTGGTGGAGGAAAACTGGAGTGGAAGCTTCCCCACTTTCTGGGAACAAAGGGATCATTTTCTCCTAACCATAGTCACATCAGGAGGCAGCATAACTGAAATCTCTGGTGGGGAAATATCCATGGAGTCTGCAATAATATTCTCTTCCTGATCTGGAGGAAAAACAGCTGTTGCAATATCGGTGTGGATGGCATCTGTTGGTAGTGGAGGGGGAGGTAATCTCCATATGGGCCAGTGTAGCAGGAGTCGATGTCTCAGAAGCCATCGTAGAGGTGGTATCTAAGTCTTCTTGATGTGCCAAGGTTGCTTCCAGCTCCCTCTGCTGTTTCTGCTGTAGAGTTTTCTGACCTTTCTCTTGGTATATATCCTGTATATGATCTTCCTCCCAGTTGTGAGTAGCCCATTTACACTGAGATTAGGAATGGCTGTTTTCTTCACAAAAATTGCAGCACAACTCATTTGTGGATTGCAAACTTGTGTGTCCTAAAGTCAGACACAGGGTACACCTTAAGATGTCACAGGCCTTGCTGAGATGAGTGCCAGCGTCACAACAAAAACAGGTTCTGGGTTGTCTGGGATAGAAGCACTGTACTCTATCTCAGCCCAAATAGAACACAGTTGGTATGTGCTGCAAACCTGAAGTAGAGTGCTTAAGATGAACCTTGAATCTCCAGTGTTTGACCCAAAAGCCCTTTGAGTCCAGGATGGGTTCTGGATCCCCCAGGATTTCACATCAGTGTGCCAACCAAAAATGCATATCTTGAATGTCGATCCCCTTGTTTTTCAACATCATGGTCAGAATTCGAACTACCAGTTTTGTCAAGGGAATAGCCTGAAAAGGGAGCCAGAGGAGAGTATTCTTTAGGTCATTATACATTGACCAAACCCTGTCCAGATAAACCTTTGTTTTAAAGCTGAGGTTGAAGCAGCCATCAGTGGGGGAATGCAATACAGTGCATAGTTCATTTGGGGTGACTGAGAGGGATTCTTTCAATAGAAACCTCCCTACGTAAGTTCTGTCAAAGGGCACTGCTAAACCCCCTTTATACAATAAGTGCACAGCATTTCTACACTATGCAGGAACTGGTGCATTTGGAAAAGCATCCATTTTCCTAAAGTGTGCCTAATGTTGTGCTGAGGTCCTGGCATTGATACTTCCAAAATGAGTGTTGGTTGGGGGGCAGGATTTGTAAGTTCTATCCTGTCTGCCCATGCTAAGGAAGGTTGATTGAGTTGTACTGAATGCTCAATGTTGGTGCACTCAGGTGGAATAGATGCCTCAGGAAGAGGGATATTAGGCATGGCATCCCCGGTTTGTGGTGTAGTCTTTGAGGGGGGTCTTCTAACGGACATTCAGGCTTATGGTCGAGAATTGATATGTCAGTATTCCCAGGAGAAGAAGGGAACAGAGCAACTGTCAGGGGATCAGGTAGTTGGAGAGGTTCACTAGTGACTGCACGCAGTTGAGAGCAGTCCTTTAATGGCAAATCCCCCACTGCCAGCAAAAGAGCCTCATCCGACAGAGTGGTGAACAGGGTCAAATCAGAAGTAAAGATGGGGACTGATGACTCCATTGGAGGAGGTGAGTGCCACTGTCCTGGCGAGTCCTGTGACCAGACTGCATCTGTCAGGGCACAAACTGGGGACCAGCCATCTGGGGGATAGTGATGTGGCATAAATCTCTGCTCTCCAGGAGGAGAAGTTGCTTTTTCTGGTGTCTGAGCTGGCTGTAGGATTCCCAGAGCAGTCACCGCGGAAGCAGGGACAGCTTGAGCCATAGCCATTGTTTGAGAGATGGGAGAATCCAGAGCCATTCAAGAGAGGGGTGTAGCAGTGGCTATCTGTGGATGAGTTAAAGGGACACTCTGCAAATGAACAGCAGGTGTGGGCAACAGCAGTGTTGCAGCAGGAATTGCCACCGGAATTGTGGTAGTCAGTACAGCTGACAGCAGCTTCTTCAAAGGGTTCATACCACAGGAGCTGTCAGATGCTATACTTTGTGCACCTGGTGCAGGACCACGGCGAAACAATGGAGACTTGCCTTGTTCTGTAAAAAGATGTTCTTTCTTTCTGAGGAAGGTCGCCTCTTCTTCAGCCAGTAATTTCAAAAGATATCATTTCTTTGAATTAAGCACATCCTGTAGTGTCAAGTCTACCTTTTTTTTTGTTTTAAAGCTGAGGTTTTTTTTTTTAAAGAAAATTATCTGAGGATCAGTGGCAGGATTTTTAGGACAGTAAATTAATAAAAAGGGAACTATGAGAGCTTCAGTAGCAGACAAACAATGGAATAGCAATATAATTGCAGTATAATGCGGGGAGTGGTGCAATGCAGTGGCTGTGGGGCAGCCATATTCAGGCAGACCTTCTGAACACTGAGGTGCTGCCCTATCTGCATGCATCTCTCTGGACTGTGGGATGAGGTAGCCAGACTCAGAGTGGAAGTAAACTGGGTCAGAAGTACCATCACCTATCCAGAGACCACCCAGTCCAATGGAACTGCCTCAAAGGATGCAGAACGAGGAGCACTTGGATGACAGTGGGCTCAAGGAGGTTGGAGCGGTCAGGCAGAGGCACATCCCAGATCCTATTCCACTCAAGAACTCATATGCCACACTGGCAAATGGGGACAACCAAATAGAGGTACCCAGAGAAGTGGAAGGAAAGGATGTGGAGGTTAGCCAAGGAGGTGACCTCAGCAGGGAAAGCAGTGGACCCCAGAGGAGGAGGAAGTGAATCCTGGTGGGTGACTCCATCATAAGAGGGATCCAGCTAGGAACACAGGAGGGGGAAGGACAGGGAGGTGAGGTGCCTTCCAGGTGCCACGGCATGGAGGGATGGAAGGAAGATCCTGGGGATCACTGGGAAGGCAAGACGGGAGGGTGAGCTGTTTGTCATTATCCACCTAGGTACTAATGACCTGGCAAATGGGAGTCAAAGGAAGTTCAGGAAGAGTTGAGAATTGGGAGGGTCTCAAGCAAGTAGCTACTTCTGTCACTTTCTCAGAAGTACTACCTGCAGAGAGCAAGGAAACATAGGAATGCATGCACCAGAAACTTTAACTCATGGTTGAAGAACTGGTGCTGTGAGGAAAGAGTTTGGTTTCATTGGTGACTGGGGACCCACCTGGAGGGATGGAAGTTTGTTCAAGCCTGATGGCCTGCATCCATCCTGGAGGGCAATCCAAGCACTCAATGATAAGTTTAAATGCTACATTGACAAGCATTTAAACTAGCAAAGAAGTGTGGCAGGCCAGCAGGCAGGTACCTCTGCCTTACCCCCACAGCTAGCAGTGGAACCAGTGAACCAGAGGTGGCTATCTCTGCAAAGCAGTGTGCAAAAGATGGAGATTAGTGCCCAAGAGGTGGATAGGCAGAAAAGGGCAAAATTCAGCAGAAGGGCAGACAGCAAGGAGAACCAGGGATAAAGGACAACCAAGGAAGGGCTGGCATAGAACAGTGGAACGGTCTAGGGAGGTCAAATCATGGAAAGCCATGTGTGCAAATGCCAGGAGCCTTAGCAACAAGATGGAAGATCTGAGGCTGTCATGGTGCAGTCAGACTTGGACATTGTGGCCATCACTGAAACCTGGTGTAATGATAACCATGACTGGGAGATGGCCATACCTGGCTACAACATATTCAGAAGAGACAGAGCAGGCAGGAAGGGAGGAGGAGTGGCACTGTATGTGAAACATGACATAAGGGCCACAGAGATCCAGGAAGAACAAAATGGGGGAGAGATACTGTGGGTTAAGCTGGAAAGGAAAATGGGGACAGCCATCCGCACAGGTGTGGTCTATAGACCACCAGCCCAGGAGGAAGAAACAGATAGGGAGCTGATGCTAGCCATCCAAACAATGGCAGACAAGGATGAGGTAGTACTGGTTGGAGACTTCAATATTCCAGACGTGGAGTGGAGCATCCCAGCAGCAGCATCAACTAGGAGCAGATTTATCCTGGACTTCCTTCAGGGTGCCTTCCTCAAGCAACTGGTCATGGAACCAACTCGGCAGAAGGCAATACTGGACCTTGTGCTCACAAACAGGGACAGTGTGATGGGGGTAACAGTGGGGGAGCACCTGGGGAACAGTGACCACCAGTCATTGTGGTTTGAAATCACAGAAAGAGCAGAACCAAACCACACAAAAACACGTATCCTGGATTTTAGGGGGGCAGACTTTGGGAAAATGGGGAGATACTTGAAAGAGGCATTAAGGGGAATGGGACAGGAATCAGGGGTTGAGGAACAGTGGGCAGTATTTAAAATGGGGATTACAAGAACAACAGAATTATGCATTAAGCAGGTTAGCAAGAGGAAAAGGAAGAGGAGACCATTATGGTTTTCCAAAGAGGTAGCAAAGAAAGTGAAAGCCAAAAAGATTGCATTCAGGCAATACAAAAAGACACAGGCAGAAGGGGATAGGGAGAAGTACCAGGAGAAGCAAAGGGAGGCAGGGAGGTCAGTAAGGGAAGCCAAAGCTCAGACAGAAGAACACATTGCAAAATCAGTGGGTAGAGGGGACAAAACCTTTTACAGTTACATAAGTGAAAAAAGAAAGACAAAGGGAGGGATAGTGAGACTGAAGGGGGAGGATGGGGGCCACGTGAAGGATGACAACAGTAAAGCTGACATATTGAACAGGTATTTCCGCTCAGTCTTCACTGAGGAAGAGGAGGGTAATGGGTCTGAAGGGAGTACAAGGGGTGAGAATGGTGCAGAAATGGACACAAGTCCCTTTACACGAGAAAGGGTCCTGAAGGAACTGGAAGTAATAAGAGTAGATAAAGCAATGGGGCCAGATGGGGTGCACCCCAGGGTCCTTAAAGAACTAAGAGAGGTGATGGCTGAACCTCTGGCTATCCTGTTTAGCCAATCACTGGAAACAAGGGAGGTACCCAAAGACTGGAGGACAGCAGATGTAGTCCCCTTATACAAAAGTGGGAACAAAGAGGAAGCAGGGAACTACAGACCAGTCAGCCTCACCTCGATAGTGGGGAAGATCATGGAAGCACTACTGAAGGAGAGATTGGTGGAACATCTGGTTGTCAATGGACTACAGGACCCAAGGCAGCATGGTTTCACCAGGGGGAGGTCATGTCAGACCAACCTCGTTGAATTTTTTGACTGGGTGACTAGGGAGGTGGATCAGGGGAGGGCAGTGGACATGGCCTATCTGGACTTCAGCAAGGCCTTTGACACTGTGCCACATAGAAGACTATTACACAAACTAGGGAATATGGGTGTGGGCAGGACAGTAGTGTGGTGGGTAGGTAACTGGCTGGGTGGCAAGACACAGAGGGTGGTGGTAAATGCTGTCACTCCACAGAGGAAGAGTGACCAGTAGGGTACCACAGGGATCAGTGCTGGGACGGGTTCTATTCAACATCTTCATCAGAGACATTGTGCAGGACCTAGAAGGCAGAATTTCACTGTTGCTGATGACACAAAGCTCTTAACAGAGTAGACACACCAGAGGGTGTAGACAGAATGAGAAGGACCTGCAGAAACTTGAAGAATGGTCAGGGGTTTGGCAGTTGAAATTCAATGCAAAGAAGTGCAAGATAGTGCATATGGGGCACAAAACCCTGGCACAATATATCAGCTGGGGGTGAGGATATAGCATGCACCAAGCAGGAAAGAGACCTTGGGGTTATCATCTCTGATGACCACAAGGTAGGGAAGACTAATGTGACAAGGCAGCAGGTAAAGCAAATAGGATGCTGGGATGTATAGGCAGGGCATCACCAGCAGGAAAAGGAGGTCATAATTCCACTATACAAGACACTAGTGAGGCCCCACTTGGAGTACAGTGTACAGTTCTGGAGACCATACCTCGTAAGGACATAGACAGGGTAGAGAAGGTTCAGAGGAGGGCAACAAAGATGGTGCATGGATTGCATCACAAGTCCTATGAAGACAGGTTGAAGGAACTGAACATGTACTCCCTGGAGAGAGGAGAGAGAAGGATATGATAGAGACATACAAGTATCTTACAGGGAGGAACAGGGTGCAGGAATACACTATTTTAAGCGAAAAATATGTTTCCAGGACTAGAAGGCATGGGATGAAGTTGGAGGAGGATGATTCAGAGGAAGCGTGAGGAAGAATTTCTTCACAGAACGGGTGGTGGACAAGTGGAACACCCTGCCAGAGGAAGTGGTGGGGGCTGAAACAATCACGGGATTTAAGAATGCATGGGATAGACATAAAGGAATTCTAGAGGTTAGGGGTAAGGGGCAACAGACTTCTAGGAAAACATAAACTGAACTTACAAGCTCAAATGGGCAGACTGGGTGGACCATAGGCCCTTATCTGCCGACACTGTCTATGTATCTGTGTATCTATGTACCTTGTGTATTTGGGCATCAGTGCGTGCAGAAGAATCCTTGTTCAAAGTGTGTACTGCAGTGAGTTCAGGTGTTCATTCTTCTTCAGCCCCAGGTTGCAAGGTAGAGGGAAAAGGGGCCAGTTTTCCCATACCAGTGGCATCCACCACCGCAGTGTATACTGAGTCTGCCATCTTGGCAATCAAGACAACAGCACCCCCTACCACAAGAGTAGGGAAATCTTGTATTCAAAAGCCATAAAATCAACAAACAGGGTACAGGAATAAACAAAAAAATGAAGAGCTCACCAAAAAAAATATATAAAACTCAAAAAAACATTAGTACAAGAGAAAAGAAAAATCACTGTAACCACAAGAGGGAGCCCCACTGATCCTGAAAAAGCCGTGGAGAAACAAACTGTAAATCATTGTTCCAGATTCAGGAACTGAAACAATAGTATGTAAGAGCTCAGCAGGAACAGGTAATTGTTGCTGAAGAATCAGTCTACACCTGGTTTGCCAGATCCAATATAAAAATCAAGCAAAAATAAACCTAAGACTACTAGCATTGTAAACGTGCCATTGCAGAGGAAAAATACCCCCAAATAAAATATCCAGAGATAAGGAACAAAATAAGGGGTGCATCCGACAATCCAAAACTACCAACCAAAATTCCTGAATAAAAGGACAATGCAAATATAGATGTTCCAGGGACTCCACCACACTAGTACATGTAGCTCTAGGGCAAAATCTTTTCAATTTATCTTTTTGTTTTAAATTCCCCTTGACATTCGCTTTTTATGTGCACATAGCCACATAACAACCCACATAGATACAGGAATTCTCCATTCAGTCAATAAACAATTTATAGAGGTCTGATCACGTGGAGGCAATCTCAAAAATTCAGGAGGGACAGAAAAAATTGAACTCGCCATCATTCCATAAAAAGATTTATGAGGCAATATACAAACAGAATTGTAAGGAATTTTCCTTTGTTTCAATTTGTCAAAGCAAACACAAAAAGACGGGGACAACCAATAACGCCATTTATTCCTATGGATAAAAGAATCAGACCTCCATTCCTGGAGAATCTCTCAACCTGATGATGAACCCAACAAGTCCAAATACAGGGCAGAGACAGCAAAAAAGGGCCCAGAGTTGCATAAATAAAAATACTGAAAAAGAAAACCACCAGATTAATCATCCACAGGTACCCCCCAACAAAACCTCCAAATAAGTCACTTCATGCTTCACTGGATTAAGGTGACTGCCCCATAAACATTGAAAAAACAACTAAAAAGATGCACCTCCAACTTCCGGGGTGGGGAGGATAAACATAACTGAGATGCAAAAAAACATATTTTTTTACCTCATATTCCAAGATCTCCAACGTAAAGCTCTTGCAAAACCTATCTCGAGAAGTTTATCACAATTAAACCGAACCATATCCCTTGGGTCAAAATAACCCCCTAAAATTTTACACGGTTCAAACATAACTGAAATGCCTGCTAAAGTGGAGCTATAAGAATGCTGTGACCCAATATAAACACAAACACTCTTCTGAAAATGAATCTCTGCCCCTGTGGCAGCAGAAAAGAAATGGAGGAGATGTGCTACTGCCAAGCCAGACAAATCATCCGCTAAACAAACACATAAATCATCTGCCTACACAATGATAGTAACTCCAGGAAAAAGTGGAGACAGGGAAAGGCCACAAACCCGGGGGGATAAATTCAGTAATGAAACTAAAGGATCCAAAGTTAAAACATACAACAGCGAACTAAGCAGACAGCCTTATCTCACATTACAACAAACCAAACAGGCCCTGCCAAGTCAACTATTGACATACGGGGAGACAGAGGCAAAAGAATAGCAAATCTGTATCCAATGGATAAAAGCTGAGGGAAAATCATATGTAAATAAACATTTCCATAAATAGGAATGGGAAACATAGTCAAAAGTTGTTGCTGGTCCAAATGTAAGAGATAACCCTCCAAGGAACCATGCGACCCTTGTGCAATCAATTCCCAGAGGAGCACCAATGCATCAACAATCAACCTGCCACGATTCAAACAAAATTGTGTAGGATGAAGAATGTCAGCTAACACCTGCTATAAATGTTTGCTCAATAATTCAGAGATAATCTTTAAATCAGTATTCAGGAGAGTGATCGGATGCCAATTAGAAATAAGGGTCTGATCACCCTGCTTGAAAAAAAAAATCATTAAACCTGTATACATGTCATCAGGCAGTCTAGAAGTCTGAAGTAGGGAAGTCCAATAATTTGGAAGAAAAATATGGCCATAACCATTTATAAAAAACCCTAGGAAGGCCATCCGAGCCAGGAGCCATATCTACCATCAAACTACAAATAACATGTTCTAATTCCAATGTAGTAAATGGCGCTACCACGTTTGTATGGTGGGAAGTTGAAAGTGTAGGGGCCTGACAAACCTCCAACAACAAATTCATGCAAGACAAGTTATCAGAAGAGTGGGAAAAGGTAGACGTAATGTGACATTCAACACCTTGCAAAATGCCTGATTTATTCCCAACTAGCCGTCCCTTCTCGTCCAGCAAAGCATGAATACATTTATGTGAGACTCTATCAAAACAACTACAAAATGGATTGAATTGAGATTTCTTATCCTGAGACCCAAATTTCTGATCAAAAACCAAGTAGCGTAAACTATTACATTGTAACTCAGCCATTTCAGCTTTGATTTTAGAAATCTGGGCTGAAAAGTCATGTGTATTGTTACATTTCTAGGAAAATAATTTATACAACTGAGCCTTGATTAAGATAAGTATCATATTTAGGGCGACTCAAATGAGACACAATTGTTCTGAAAAAGGATCTAAAAAGAGAATAATGGATAGCTAAGTATGTATTACTGGTAAGTAATACCATTGAAATTCTGGACACAGGAACCTTGAGGTGAAACATGAGGTTCCTGTGGTAATCCAGAAAACTCTCAAGATAGTGTGCCTCACGATAATACATATGAATCATCCATTGTTTTTTTTAATACATGGATCTGAGTTTGTTTCAGTGTCTTACCATTGTTGGCTTCTTCAGTGATTAGAAAGTTGTGTCATCAGTTGGTTGTGCTACCAGATGCTGAATTCCAAACAATGTTTTTTGAAGGTGCTAAAAGTTTAAAAAGTTCCAATGATTTGTGGCAAACATTCGAGTGCCAATGATTGTGGCAATGAGAAAAAATATTTCAACTTGTTTCGTTTTTTGATGCAATGTGTTATGTTTTTTTAATCTGAGTCACTGTCTGTGTACATAATTTAATGTTGTTTTCTGGTTGGCTGTGGGGACTTGCGTATATTTATGGAGACGTCACCGGAAAAGGTACAGTGACTGCCCAAAACGTTTCTGGAGATCATGGAGATTTCTGAATTTGTATTGGTGTGCTTGGTTCGTGAAGTCATTTCCTGGTGTGCTTAGCTTGAAGTCGATGGGATCTGTTGGATTTCTGGTGCGAACTGCTGCAGTACTGGTGGGGTCTCTGGACTGTTTGGGAGAGACTGGGGCTGTACAGACTGCTCTTTGGAGGTTGTTGGCTGCTGCGGATCACAGGAGAGGATGGCACACATTTTTTTTGCTTTTATTCAGACAAGGTATTGTAAGCATTTATGCTCTGAATGTTCTTGTGTCCAGAGAGCTGTGCTACATCTGTAGGCGCGATGTTTGAATCAATTAACATCTGAATCACGGTTTTCCATGTGGAATGGTTCATTATTCTTTTCTTGGGTGATATGCCAGCTGATTTTTGCAGGAGCTTCAATATTGAGCAGCTTTTGTTCTCTCCAATAGTCATGCAGTGATACCAATAACTTGTGGGCTTCATTGTGGTATTTGGGCCTAGGTAGAGGTGTGCGTCAGGTTGTAGCATGTCTGGAGGTCTGTGATTTGCATACTTTTTGTAGGCAGTAATTGGGTCTCTGTCAGGGTTTTGGCTGTTCTGGTACATTTGTGGCACTAAAGGTCTGATGTCCCTGACATTTATGCCAGTTCTGGTTTTGGTCTGCCTCTCATGGCATTCCAGATATTGCTTCCCTTCAGAGTCAATGCCCAGGATGATGTCACCCCATCTTAGCTGGTATTGCTCATTTGTCCACAGAGCAAAATGTAAGCCAGTGTTGAAAAACATCTTGTGCAGTAAGGCAGTTGGCGAGTGGTAGCCCAGTGTCCCTGTAGAATATAATAAATTTATATCTGTTTCAGACAGGGGCTGCGGTTGTCTGGGTCAGTTCCCAAGACCCATTTTTTTTAAACACTTTTGCTTTGCTAAGAGGATATTTTGTGTGTGTTTAAATGTGCCTGCAGGACCTTGGAATATAGATGCCCCATAGTTTTTTTTTATTAGATATCTATCTATGCTTGCTAAGACCCCTCTTATTGTTGTAGGCTCATATTCCAAGCCATCCTGTTTCTTTAGCTGGAAAACAAATCAGCGAGTATTGTGTCTAACTGGTTTGCCGGTATAGTTTCAATTTCTTGGGACTCACCAGTTTTACTCAGGTAGGCTGTGAGGAGACGCAGCTCAAAAGTAGTCTTTTTTGGGTGTTTATGTTCTCTTGCTGCTGGATAAATTTAGGCCTATCTTCCTTGGTGTTTACAGAGACATTTTTTGAAAATTATCAGAAAAAAAGAAAACCTGTCAATTTTTGCGACGGGACGGTCATTTGCCTTAACAGTGAACCGTGTGTGGTTTCACCTCAATGAGTCTCGTGCTGGAAGGCTGCCACTTTTCTCGGTGCTTGCGCTCTGTCTTGTTTGTGGTAATAGTATAGTTCAGGTGGGAATGATACTATTATCACTTTGGAATGATGCTATTATCAATGTGCAAGTGTGCTATTACCAGTTGGTGTGTGATGGTATTAATGGGATTTTTTTTACATACTTTACTGTGGTATTAAAAACGATACCCAAGTATTAAAATTCAATTTAGTGTCGATTCACCAGGAAACCATGGAATAATAGATGCAGCAAACTGATTTTCTATTCTCCAAAACCGGAAAAAGTTCCAATAGTACCTGGTGATCCTGCAATAAACTATTATTTAGTCTCCATAATTCTTTACACAGGGTAACTTAAGAAAAATAAGATAAGTGAAAGGGAAGCAAGCAGTGACCTGACATTTCAACTGGAACTACCACTACTTGTGAAATGGACAAAATCACAGAGACAAACAAAAATCGATACAGGTAGACAATGGGCCTTTATGAAAGGTATGGGATGGGGCAGCATAAACAACATTACGTGCGTCAATTAAATGAGCTCATGAAAGCACGGAATGTAAAAAGGTTGACACAAAAATACATAGAAGTACAAGCCTCCTTATCAGTGGTAGACAAACAACAATTAAAATCACCACCCGAATGAACAGGGAAACTAGTATATAAATACAGCTGGACTAGGTGAAATAATGCAGTACGAGAGGCTTTAGTCTGGGGTGCATACAATGTAATTAAATGAATGGGATACTGGAAAATTGACTTATCCAATAGTAAAGTCCTACAAGGAGAGATATCTACCAGATGAAAAACAGTAAAGTCCACAGATTTAAAAAGGATAGCTATCCCACTGCATGCATCCTCCCCAAGCGGCCATAACGAAGGACCCCTTACCCAGGCAGATTGGGTCAAATCAATGTCGGCAGTAGATCACAACATGGTATCCTGTAAAAAGAAAATGTTAGCAACCACCTTTGCCAATACAGCAAATGTAGAAATATGTATTCTATCAGATTTAACACTATTAATGTTCAGGGATGCAAAACGTAAGTCAGGAAAAGAAGGCATTCAGTAAAATAAAAGTCAAGTCTTGGCCAATGATTCAGTTTTCAAGTGAGCTCCTCAGCTGAACCTCTGAGACAAGGGACCAGAAGGACCATGTTCTTCAAGATCAGATGGAAATTCCTGCAGGGAGGAGGCAATGGAATAACAATCAGAATCCAAATCGTCCTCAGTATCCCCCAGTAGAAAATTTATTTTAAAGTAGCAAAGACTCTGAAAGTGGCATAATAGACTTTTTCCATTTACCCTTTCCCCTCAAAACAGGTTGGAAATCCACAGACATTAAAATGGGGGGAAGGGACATCTCAAAGACCAAGCCTTCAGAAGAAATATCTGGTGAGAGGGCAGGCAAAGGAACAGAGACCTCAGGGAGCACCAATGAGACAAGGTCCAGAGAGGTAGGGGAGTCATGCACAAGCTTTGGGGGCCTGCTGGGCTGGAGGAACAACAGATATCACTGGAGCAGCCTCGTGAGCCAGAGGAACCTTGGACAAAAGAGCGTCATGAGAGTGAGTAGTTCTGAATACAAAACAAAATCATGTTCAGCTGAATCAGCAGAGTTGTGTGCTGCCCAGGGGCAAGAACAAAAATTGTGCCAATCCCTGTCACATAGATTGCACTTTGGAGGAAATGCATAGTGGTCCCCTGAATGGCCAAAGTCCCCATATAGGGTGCATATGATAATTGCACAAAAATTGTTCAAGTATTGCAGGGAGCCACATTTATAGCAAGACTTTGGTTGACTGGGGTAGAATAAAATCCCGCAGTCCTTTCCTAGAAAGAAACTGCTGAGAAAGTGCTGTATACCATCCTCCCCAAGACAGAGTTGTACTTTGAACTTCCAGCCCTGGTCCAGAGACCCTCACACTATGAAATGGGGTCAGGGTTTCCGTGCAGATCACAACATTGGCCAAGCCAATAAGAGATATCATTCATGTTAACCCCCTCATTCCTGAACAAAATTGTGACAGAATGAAAGGAGGACTTCATGAGGGGAATTGCCAAAAATGGAGTCCGAAGGGGGGTATCCTTCAGAGCATGATATTTAGCCCAACAGAGCTCAAGAAGAGGCACAGTCTGAAAACTAACATTAAAATACATGTCCCTCAAACTGTGGATGAGGGCAAACACTTCTGAGGGTGAACAATGCAGAGTCTTTCAAAAAATGTTTCCCCACATAGGCATGATCAGGGAGAATATCCAGACGCCTTAAAACAGAGATGAACTACATTCCATCTTTTAGCCAGTTCCACAGGATGGTGGAATAGGCTGGAAAAACTGGCAGGTTTGCTTTAAGCAGGAACTCTGGGAGGGAGGAGGCCAGACACTAAAGCATTCTGGCAATCCACCAGTGTGGGGGAGGAAACAAGCTGCTCTGACATAGTAGGATGAGAGACCACATCAGTCAGGGGAACAGTGAGAGATGCCTTCTGCGAAGGCACAGAACCCTGTGAGTCCTCAGACAAAGTACAGACACAACAGTCATTAACTCACCAGAAGGAACAGTTGTCTGGGACACTGGCAAGGACGAAGCATCAAAAGGCAAATTTGCAATAGGCATTGAAGGAACATGGGAAGTAGAGCAAAAAATGTCCCCAAGAGAATCCCATACAGTACCTGGTATAATGATGTTTGGGTCCAGTATCCAGGCATCCTCCACCTGCTCTACCCACCCTGCCTGCTGTAGACCTTTTTCTGAGGACCATGGAGCTTCTGGCATGGCAGCCAAGACATTTCCCAAAACAGAATCTTGTGACAGAGACTGAGGCAGTGCAGGAGATGAATGAGCAGGGAACTCCACAGGCACCTTCTTACTAGGTAAACTCTGTGGTGTAGCAGGCAACAGTTTCCTTTTCCATTCCTCAGCTAGTTGCTGCTTATGTTGCAATTAAGATTGCTCAGCATCGGATAACATTTCCAGGAGGTGCTGTTTCTTTTGTTGGAGTTCCAAGCTCAAGTTACATTCAGCCACCACAAAATCAGCATCCGCAGGATCTGAAGAAGACACATAAATGTCCGGCTGAGGTGAGACTCCAGAACAAGACACCCCACCACCACTGCCATCCTCCTCCACTCTTGAACCAGACTCCCCCATCTTGCCAGGGAGGAAGCCAACAGCACCCCTCCAGCAAGAGTAGGGGAATTTTGTAGTGAAAAATGAATTCAAAATAGATTCAAAATAAAGCATACAATTCCAAATCATAGTTATAACATTTCAAAGAACACAGTTTACAAAGAAAACACATTACTAAGGGTTTAACAAATTAAGAAACAACATATAGTCTATGCTATTTGTTTCCTATTACTCTTAATTTGTTATAATTCATTGTAACCAATACAATTCTTTCCACCATTTAAAATATTTTTTGTCGATATGTGATGTCCTTTCTTATTTTTGTATCTCAGTAATACTGCAGATAATGGATTGAAGAAGTTGTTCTTGAGTGATTTCTAACTGTTGTAATGTTAATCTACACCCCACCTGTAAGATCCAATATTTGAAACATGCAGGTATTACCCATAGTGTTCTGTGGCTGCATTCTGTTCCCCATGTTTTGAAAAGTCCTAAAAATAAGGCTTCTGGAGGAATATTATTGAAAGATGACTGCTGCTGCCATTTTTCCCCTTATCAGATCCCAGAAATTTTGAATAAAGGGACATTCGAAATGTAAGTGTTCCATTCTCTCCAGAGAGTTTGGGCAGGAATTTCTGGGACATATTCTTTCTGATTTCTCTTTGTGTTTGAGATTAGTTTTTACATTGACTTTGCCATGTGTGCATAACCACATAACATCCCACATGTTTGGTGGAATTCTAGATTATGTGAGCATTTGACCGATTTGCTGTGCTTCAGTAAATAGTTTCTCTAAGAAATGTGGGTGTTCCAGATATAAGTTTTTCATTATATTGTCATAGAATGTTTTTCCTTGTTGTAGTTATTAAGGTCTGTTTGGTCACACTCTACTATTTCAAATTTCCAAAGTAATTCTGAAAGTACAGTGGTAGGTTTGCTAGCCATTTTTGTTTAGGAATGAGGGTGTAAGATGACCAGTCCTGTATAACAATTAAATTCTGGTCTTGTGCCTATGGAGTCCAAAACTCCTAATAGCCTGTGACAACAGGTTTGATGTTAGTGAATAAAAAATACTGTGGAAAAAAAGAGTGGGTTTCTCATACTTAGGTCTCCTTTTGATATTTCTAAGTATATTACTCCTTTTTTATAGGGTCCAGTCTGTTTCCCCACACACATTGGAAGAAGCAGCTAAACAGTTTAGTTTCAAGATTTTTTTTTTGGGGGTGGGGTATCTATGACTTGGGTTAAGAACATAGGTATAAGATATATCTCAACCATGTGGATCCTTTTTTTCTTGCTCATATGCCATTTGTTCCACAAAGCTACTTTATCCAAGGCTCTTTTTAATGAATGTTCCCTGTTTAGGTGGGCTAAGTCTCCTGTTCCAAAAAGAATACCTAAGATTTTAATATGTTCTTTAATTATTGGTATTCCTATTATTTCAGTAATATTTGGAGTAGTAAGTCCAATTGGTATGCAGTGGCTTTTTTGTGTAATTTATGGTAGAGCCTGTTATTTGAGAAATAGTGTAAAATACTTTTAACATGATTTCCAGATTGGGAATCTGCTAATATTAGATATATGTCATTTGCATATGCCAAGGTATTGATCTCTGGGGGCCCGAACCCCATGGCATAAATGACAACTTGCGCCATGTGATACATAGGCCAAGATTCCAAGTTGCGACCTCTGCCATGTCGTATGTGGGTTGCTCCATGGGTGGATTATGCCACACACTACACCCACAACCCACAATGGCATGGCGCAAGGGTGTGTTATGGCAGCAACTACATCCTATTCCAATAGGGCAGCTGTCATAACCCACATATGCCATTACAGAAGCCACATTGGTGCAGCGGAGATAGACCATCAAGGAGATGGTCTAAGGGGCATCCATCTGTGCCAATTGATGGATACCCACTCCGCAGCACCATGGAAATGTTACAGCAGTGCTTCCCATGCCCCCCTAACACATACATGTCCCCCACCCCTGAATGTTGGGGACTCCCAGGGTCCATTTTTTGAAGTACCTCCCAAACGTCAGTGCCACCTGTCCAGCCCCCCCATGCTCCCTGGTGCTTGCGGTGGTGTTCCAGGATGGGGGGGCTCTGGGGAGACAGTTGTCAGTGGGCTGCAACTTGCAACATGCAGGGCCATTGAACCATACCTATGGCACTAGCCTGCATCTGCCGTAAATTGCAGGACCTCGGTGCCAGGAACCCTGCCTGTCTTGGAGTACAACACAGGGTCCCCGGTGTAGAGCCACATGGCACAACTCACATATGCCTGCAAGTTGTGTCATGCATCTTGGAACCGGGCCCTGTGTCTTGACTTGATACAGATTACCCTATTATATCAGGGGATAGATTAATCTTTTGTATTAAGGGGTCTAATGTGATCATGTACAGTAGTGGCTAAGCGGACACCCTTGTCTGACCCTATTCAATACTGGACACTGTGTACCAATCCAACCGTTAACATATGGAAGTACAGTATCATGTTTGTAACATAGTTAGATCCTGGAGATACAGATTTCAGGGAATCCATATGCTTTCATGCTTTGCCACATATAATTATGTGACACCTTATCAAAGGCTTTATCTTGGTCTAAATTCAGTAAAAAGCCAGACATTTCTTCCTCTATACCTTTTTACATAAATTCCCTAAATAGAACTAATATGTCTACGATTACTGGCGACCATAAATATCAACCAGATTACTGTTTTGTTAAAAATGCATAGCAATAGCATTTCAGGTTATTATGCTCCAGAGGCAATAACAACCTGAAGTGTGGTTGATATGACACTTCATAATAACCTGAAATCTGATTGATATGACATTCCCCAAAGAAACTGTTGCATTCCATTGTATCACAAAAGGTATTTCAACTGTAGTATTTTCAACTGTGTTTTATTCATGTATCATTCAATTTTTTCAAAAATAAAACTGCGCTCTAGCTAAAAAAAATCATCTTTTTCTGTCAAGCTGCTAGAAATACAGTCTAAACATTCACACCAGCAATTATAAAAAATAAAGGAGGTTTATGGTTCATCACACACCTCAGGTGTGTGAAAAAAATCCATAACATACACTTACCTATCCATTATTCTCTATGTAATTTTTCTGCCAGGCATAGAACATACCTGGTGGGGTGTATGATCGTCTCAAGTACTGTAGCTAGTCTGTTACTCAGAATTAATAGTGTAACAGGCCTCCAATTTGATAGAAGTTCTCTATCACCTGTTTTGAGTAAAATAATTAGCAAACCTTTGCACATGTCTCATAGTAGTACTTCCTTTTGTAAAAAATGGTTATAAAGTTGTGTAAATTCTTCTGTTAGGTAGGGATATATTATTTTATAAATTTGTATGACAATCCATCCATTCATGGGGCAGTTCTTGTTTGTGAATTAAAAATAACTTCTTTGATTTCCTTAGTAGAAACTGGATTTTATTAGATGTTGTGCTTGCTAACATGGGAGTGTATTGAGTTTGCAATTTTGTAACCATTCTATTACTTGTGGTGAAGCTGGAAAAGGGTTTCCAAAGGTCTGGTTTATAAATTGTTCTACTTCTGAGAGTATTTTGCTTTTCCCTGTGATTGTTATGCCTTGTTTAGTTATAATCCGGTGAATGTTTTTTTTTTCTCTCCTTTTATTGCAGCTGTCGTAGGGGTTAATTATGGAATTTTTCCCTTGTGTACTGAATTTTTGTTCTATTTCTAAAGACTTCAGCCTATTGTAGTGGTACTGTGTCATCTCTTTCTTGATTGCTGAAATTTGGCTTGAAAAGTCCAGTGTTCCATCTGATTGCAGTGAAAACAACTGATGTAATGGGGAGCGGAGTACATGATAGACGTTATTTAAATTTTTCCATAGATTCTGCCCATTAATTTTAGAAATTCTGTAAAATCTTTTTTTCCATCTTTTCACCATTCAATGGGGGAATCACATAAAAAATACAGACTTCTTAACCATGATAATATGGTGTAAGCCCTGTGCAAATTCATTAATTTCCAGAAGATTGGTATTCAGTCTCCAGTACCCAGTTCCTGCTGTGGTTGGTATCCCGTGATATGGGTGACTCAAACTGAGTGACTCAATTTGATCAACTGAGTTTGGGCACCTGTACAAATAACAAGTGTGAGTAAAGAGCAAGGGGGAATGAGACTGAATATAAAAGATGCTGAGAGAGTGAATAGTGAGGCTGAGCAAGCAAAAGAAGGTTGTCGGGATTTGTTTGGGAGGGCTGATTCCAGCTGGCCATCTGGCATGGTGGTTAAGGTTATGGTCTGGGAAGTTAGTGGACTGGAATTCAGGACTGGCATGGTTGGGTTTTTTTCCATCGTTGTTTTGTTGTTTGATTTAATTTTTTTTTTTTGTAGATGTCTTGTTGTCCCAACTTTATTTCTCACCTGCCCACAGGTTGCCCCCCAGTGTTGTCCCCCTGCAGACTACTGTCCCTGTGGAGTAGCCCCCTCCTGTGTTTCCTGTCTCCCCCAGTGTCCGCCCCTCCTGGAGTCAGTGATTTATATATGGGTGCTGTGGGGGACTCGACCCCTGCATAAATGGTAAGTTTACATGACCCCTTTGTATTGGTAGTGTTGTGCCATCACTGCTTGTTCCAGTCGGTGTAGTGCTGATTGCCTATTTTGTTTTCAGCAATTTTCACTCGCTGTTTTATCAGTGGTGGTTTACTCTTCACCTTTATCACTTGGAACTGCTGTGGTTTCCTGGACATTTGCTATCATAACACTTAAAAGACCATGGTCTGATAAGGCTACTAGAGAAACTGTTTTCTGTGTTACTGGGAGATTTGGTGACAAAATCCAATAGTCAATTCTTGTAGATAGTTTCTCCCTAAAATATGTGTATTGTGTTTTTTGTTAGTATAGTCAAAACATCAATAAGTCCAGTTTGGGCTATTAGTTTTTTTGAGAATGAAGGATCACAGAATACGTTTTCTGTTTTTAAACCTCTATCAGATTGTAACCTATTACAATTAAAATCACCTTCAAATAACATATTTTTAGATGTAAATAGATGTGGTTGAATTAGTTTCAACAGTTCTATACGACCAGATTTTGTCTATGGGGTATTTAAATTAATTAACCAAAAATCTTAGTTATCTAGGGAAATGTCTTTCATAAGAGATCTACCTGGATATATCACTACTATGTGAGAAATTTTCATCATAGGGTTATTTATACAAACACCCACACCAGAACATAATTCTTCTCAAATAGACCAGTCTGCACTGGCTATGTGCATGTCATGAGTAGAATTTAGCCATGTATCCTAACAAAAAAGGGTCATAAGCACAGCTTTCAAAGAAGGCATATGTACTTTTTCATTTTCTATCTGATTTGATGCTGTTCACATTCAGTGATGCTATGTACAATTCATAATGCCCCTGTAGCATTTTGTCCAAATCAAGTCTCAGGTAACCCTTTTAAACCCTTATCTGGTTCTCCATCTTTTTCACTTTGGTTTGTTTTGTATTTGTATTGTGATTCTTCCCCTTCAGAGATGCCATCTTTATGTGAAGAATGGATTGATGCAGTATCAGATTCTTCATCCATGTCCACTTCTCCCCACTGTAATGAAGTGAATTTATTCTGCAGTGGTATTAGTTCTGGTTGTATTATAATCTCATCTTTTTTTCTCCCTTTCTCTTTTGTATTGTGTGGAATTCTGCACTGTCAGTACAACTTAGAGGTTAGAGTAATGAGCTGTGAATGAGCTTGGTACATCCAGTGTACCTGGCTTTAATCCCCACAACCTCCACTTGCATACTGTGTGACTCTAAACAAGTCACTTAAGCAGCCCCAAGCTCCCGGATCACCCCTGAAAACAGGCAGTTGTGCCTGGTGGGCCTTACCCAGTTAACAAAGAATAAAAAAAAAAATAATTCTTCTTCCTCTGAGTTTGGGGGTGCATTGTTTCAGTTTCAGGTTCTTTTTTTATTTTAAGGTATTTGTAGCAGGTACTGCTTCTTATGGAGGGGGATTTATCGTAGGGGTTGTCATCTCATTGGTGTTGTCTGTTTCCACAGCTGGAGGCCTTGTCATTTCAGGTTCTGTATGGGTGGTCATTCTGGTTTGTTGTGCATAAACTGTTTTGGCAGGCTTATTGATATAAAAATCCTGTTCTCTGTAATCTGCACTAGTTGTGCTGTGTGCAGTCCAGGGGCATGTAGTAAATGTGTGATTATCTTCTTCACACAGGTTGCATTTTGGTGGTGAGGTACATTGAAAGCATCAGTGTCCTCCCATCTCACATTGTGTGCATTTTAATGCATCACAATTGATGCTTACATGTCTCAGAGTCAGATGCACATTTATAGCAGGATCTAGACTGGCCCTGATAGAAGAGAATATCTTTGTGTCAGTACAACTTAGAGGTTAGAGTAATGAGCTGTGAATGAGCTTGGTACATCCAGCGTACCTGGATGTGATTCCCACAACCTCCACCTGCATGATGTGTGACTCTGAGCACGTCACTTAACCAGCCCCAAGCTCCCAGATCACCCCAGTTCAGGAGGTGTTATACACCCAAGTCATTTTGCCTAAGTTTAATTCTGAACTTCCAACCTCCGGTCCAGAATCTTTCTCCATCAATAATGGGGTCTGGAGTGCCTTGTATGTTGAATCTTTTTTCTAACCAATAGGTTATATCTGAAATGTTGATCCCTACATTCATTTATTTATTTATTGAAATTGTTTCATCATGAAAGGCACACTGAGCAAAAAGCTTCTCATCTCCCAGTGTGACCTGGGGGGAGGGGGGGACAGGGGATGAATAACGTGCAGGTTTATCAATTGAGTAACATTTAAACAGCGGAATATACATTGTTTACACTTTGTGTGAGTTACAGATGAGATCAATGAATAACCAGGTTACAGATAGGCACATAATACACTTAGTACACATATAAGAATATACTGTAATCATTTTGAAGGCAGGTTTAGTGAGGGCAATGGCTTAGAAAGAGGTCCATGAAAGGGTGTTTTTCTGTGCAGAAAACATTGTTCAAAATCAATCCAGCAAGGGGGCTGACCTGAAACTAATATCGAAAGTACTTTCACCCGGAGGCATGGATTAATGCATAGATGTCAGATGAAAAAAAAGCCAAAAGCATGTTTTATTAATGTTTTCCCCACATAGGTGAGGTCTGGGGGGGTCTTTAGGCCTCCCAAATATCATAGCCTGACTGCATGCCTTCTTTTGGCTAGTGCTACTGGTTTTTGGAGTAGTCTAGCATATGTGTCAGGTTTAGCCTTAGGAGTTTTTGCAGTTGGAGTTCTATTGCAGTGTTCTGCATTACTGTGGGTATTTACTTCATCCTCATTTCTATCTCTGTATGAACTATTTCTTGATTTAGGTGAATAATATCAGTCAAAGACTCAAAAAATATCTCTCCTGTATTTTCTAGGGGTGAGTAAGTAGGTGTACCTTGTGTAGACTGTCTCTGGTGAGTTGTCAATTTAGTTTGTTCATCAGATTCCTCTGACCACGGTTCACTTTGTTTTTTGTTGCAACTGCAAGTGATGCCAAAGTGCCTGGAGTTTCCAAGTTGGGGGTCAGGAGTCCACTTTCCTGTGTATGTATGGATCCAGACTGCATTCTGTAATGCCATTTCTGGCATTCAGTTTTCTTGGGGGTAATCTGTATTTGTTTGTTTTCTGTCTGGTGGTTGCTATGGTGGGATCTGGGTCCTCTGGTTTGGCGCTGGAAACAAAAAGCTTTGATTGTTTCTTCTCCGGTACTCCTGGGTAGTTACTAGTGTATCTCTTTCATTGTTTTCCTCATCCAGTTTTGTCTTCTCCTGTAGAAATTTGTTTTCAGTTTCAGTCATTTGGGTTAGTAGGATTTGTTTTTTCTTGTCCATTTCATCCTGCTATCTCCGTTCTGCTTGGAGCATTTCCTCATTGTCTTCATCTTCTCTTCCTGTGCTGATTCCATCTGTGTTCACATTGGTATCCATAGCTGTTTCAGGTAAATCCAAATTTGAAACATTGTCAGTATCTGGTGTATGTTCTTCTTTTCTTTCATTACCCCATCCTTCTCCAGTGTCCGTTTCAATGGGAGACTCCATCTCCCACTCACAGGAAGCTAGAGCCCCCTGCAGCCCGAGTATGGGAAGTTTTTATTAAGAAATAACAAACTGAGAACAGCATAAGGACAAACTGGGAAAATCATAAGGACATACAGCAGTGCCATAAACAGTGGGAAATACAAAAAAAAATGGTTGTCAGTGGTACATTGCAACAGACAAAGAAAAAATAAAAGAACATTAAAGACAAACAGAAAAAAGAAATAACATGGCCATAGGAACATAGGAAAAATATCAGCAAAGGCAACTTAGCATATTATATGTACAATGCCTACAGCAAAGGCTAGAGAAAAAAAAGAAATCAGGGTAATGGAAACAGGAAATACTTCTAGGCCTGTCTCAACAAAAGCATATAATGAGTAAGTAATACTAAATACAGAGAAGAAAGTTACAAATTGAAAACAGTAGGATCACAGTCCAATGAAAAACGGTGCAGCTCAAACAGTCTAAAGGAGGCTAACATTGCGCCATCTGGAACGTAGTGCCCCGGGGAGAGTCATCGACCATCAGTCCAGAATTGGGCATGCAATTCAGTTTGAATCAGGTGAAGCAGTGCCACAGGAGTGATGGAATGTTGTTGAGATAAGTAACAGCATCTAGAATGCCAAAGGCAGTATTTAATAATCCCCAGAAGCAATCATAAGGTGCCAGAATCATAACAAGAGACAGGTGGGGAAGCACCTAAAATTACTGCAGGATAATCCAGTCTAGCCCAGCCCATGTCCCACCAGGCAATTGCCAGATGGGTCCAAAATGCCATGGCATAAGGACATGTTAAGAGGAAATGTGACGTAGTCTCCAAATCCTCGTCACTTCCTGCTCTGGGACAATTATGTTCTGTCACACATTTGTGTTTGGCATTTGCTTTAACACTCAGTCTACTGTGACAGCTGAGCCACAGGACATCCCACATTTTGGGAGGGGTTCTTGGTTCCAGTAGGGAAGAACGCATGTTGGGGTGAGCCGAAACTAGCATGCCCTGCAAGTCTGGGGCATCCGTAAATTCAATGACATTATCGATGTGTACAAATGTCGAGACAACTTTGTCGCTAACCTTAAGGGGTCATTCATCCAGCATTTCAATTTATCAATGATTGTCTGTACATGAGTCAGGGCGTGGTGAGTAAGGGATATCAGGATCAACAATCTCCCCCAGTGGTCAAAAAGAACAGCTATCCACTGGGACACCCAAGGAGTTCAAGCGTTCAGCACCTGGTAAAAGTAAGGCACTACATTCCAAATAAGAAACTGATCCTTGAGGCTCATTACAACAAAGGAGTCTCATAGCCATAGGTAGAACATTCAGAGAAGAAAACTAACTGACACACAACTAATATCTGAAATTACATGATGGTCATTTACCTAGCCTCACCTTATATTCCATGGCCCAGATATTCAAACTGCGCCAGGCTGTGGCACAAGCCTGGGCACAGCTCAACTTGGCTGCGCAGGGGCATTGACCGGGCGATATTCAACGGAGCTGCGCCATGGCTCAGCATCATTGAATATCGCACCCATGCCACCTGCAGTGTGCATGGTGCAGTGGCACTGCACCAGTGTCAGTGGCCAGAGTGGAGCATGTGGATGCGCTAGCGCAAGTTCCATTGCGCAAGGTGCAGCACCCGCGATATTCAAAAGTTGACATGCAAATGGGGCCATAATGTATGCAAGGCGCACATGGGGCCATTTGCATGTCATTATGGCGTCATTTGCATGCAGGTGCACTGATCCCTGATGACTTGCACCTGGCGCCCTGCCAGGCAGCAGCCGTCGGGGACTGACACCCCCTGCAGCACGGCAATGTGCCCCACAGACTGATTGCGGGCTGCAGTACAAAACAGAATAATCATTGTATCCCTGGTGGTCCAGTGGACCACCTGATCGTGGGCTGAGTAAATAGAAGATTAACCATGTTATCCCTGGTGGTCCAGTGGACCACTGCCCGCCAGATCGTGGGCTTCAGTAGAATAAAATGAGATCCCCAAAATCCCTGGTGGTCCAGTGGACCACTGCCCGCCCGATCGTGGGCTTCTGTGAATTAAAATAGATCCCCAATATCCCTGGTGGTCCAGTGGACCGCTGCCCACCCAATCGCGGGCTTCTGTGAATTAAAAAAGATCCCTAATATCCCTGGTGGTCCAGTGGACCTGACTGCTCAATCGCGGGCTGAAGTAGAATAAGAAGAAACCCATCATCCCTGGTGGTCCAGGGGACCCCTCCACCCGCTCACTGATCCCCACTGCCCCGCTCTGCCCCGGTCAGTGGCAGGCGGCAGCACCCCACCCACCTGCTGCCCTGCCGCCCGCCGACTGACACTGTCGGTAGGGCTGTTCGCCCGATGGTCCTGGCGTGAGGCCAATGGGTGTGCAACCATACGTACTACACATTCAGATTTGTGAATGGATCCCATTCACATATCTGAATGTGTAGTATGGTATAGGCTGCATGCCCATTGGCTCACGCTAGGACAATGGGCGAACAACTACCGATGGGAGTCAGTCGGTGGGCGCGAGGGGTGGCAGGGGTGGGTTCCTGCCACCCGCCGCTGACGGGGGAGTGGGGCAGTTGAGATGAGTGGGCGGTGGGAGGGGTCCACTGAACCACCAGGGATGATGAGTTTCTTCTTATTCTACTTCAGCCCGTGATTGGGCAGTCAGGTCCACTGGACCACCAGGGATAATAGGATCTTTTTATTCCACAGAAGCCCGGATCGGCCGGGCAGCGGTCCACTGGACCACTAGGGATATTGGGGATCTATTTTAATTCACAAAAGCCCGCGATCGGTTGGGCAGGTCCACTGGTCCACCAGGGAGTTTGGGGATCTATTTTAATTCACTGAAGCCCGCGATCGGGTGGGCAGGTGTACTGGACCACCGGGGATTTTGGGGATCTCGATTTCTACTGATGCCAGCAATTGGGCATGGGGGGTGGGGCCACCATGGAGGTGCAGCTGGAGCTTGGGTGGCCACCCACAGGTGGCGGCTGCCATGTTGCACCCTGCAATATGGCAGCTCACCCCTGGGTGGCCATCCGTTGTTCCTCTTTTTTTGGATCAACTTTGTGCTGGCGCAGGTAGGGGTTGTGCATGCATGGCTCCGCACATCCCGGGCTGAATATCGGGCTGTACAGAGTATGCATAGGCATGCCCCCCCACCTGCACCTGCATACATTACTGATGCGCTCTGGCACATCGGGATTTGTGCTGTGCACTTTACCCATTTGAATATCGCGCCCAAGCGATCAGTGGAAGTGCGTGATGGCACACACTGTTGCGCCATGCGCAACCCTTTTGAATATCTGGGCCCATATGCATTATATGCATCTGATGTGTTACATATATATAGATATATATTTGTTTGCTCTCTTAACCAGGACCTCCTTCAAAATGAGCTTTGCTCAATGGAGCCTTTTTTCCTAGTAAAACAAAGAAATACAAATACAAATTCTTTCCTAATGCCTATAGTGTCTGCCTTCCACTTACAAACACATGCAGCACTCGGCCCTCAGTACCATCCGTCAAAAAAATCTAATGACTTGCTTAGTTAATCGCTGCAGTGGATCACCCAGTGTTAGAGTGTGCCTCAGTTTCCTGCATGACCACTGCCAGTGCCCCTGAGTTGCACTAGTTCATGCAGAATTTTTCAATATTCTGTAGAATTCAGTAGGATCTGGCATCTAATCCTGGTGGGTGCCACTGTATCGGAGTCTGTATATTTTATTTATTTATTGAATTTTGATGACTGGGTAGGCCCACTGGGCCCCGGAGGTCCCTTTTTCAGGGGCGACCCGGGAGTTACAATGCAAGACTTGGTAAGCAGTAGAACATATTTAAGTTATTGGCATGCGACATTCTTACATGTATATACAGCAGTGAAGTATTCTTAGCTATTACATTACATTATTTCAGTGCAACATATGACTGTATCTCTAAAAAAACTCTCCTTGGAAGTTCACGGGGGGGGGGCCACAGAGACGTTAGTGCTGCCAGATTAAGGTTAAGGTGAGGAGCGTGTGGTAAGTGCACTGGCCAGGGGGTAGAGAGGGGGTGTCAGGTACCATAGCATTGGCATTTACTCATTGCCAGCATATGAGTCTTGACTCTTGAGTGGAAGCACTTAACGGATGAGGCTTCCTGCACCTCCAATGGGAGGTTGTTCCAAAGGGAGGGGGAAGCATGAGAAAAGGACATATGTCCTGCCTTGGTCCTAACCTTAGGGACCTCTAGGAGAGTTTGACCTGAGGTCCGTAGGTTATGCAGATTTCACTTAACAGTTAGGAGTCCCTTGAGACACGGGGGGGAGGCGAGGAGCCGATTAGCTTATTTGCCAGGCAGAGTACTGGGTACTTGAGGCAGGCTTCGAAAGATGGCCAGCTAAGTCATGATAAGGACTCGCAATGGTGGCTCCTTGTGTGGGATAAGGTGGAAAAATGGACCACCTTATTGTATGGGATCTGTAACTTGTTGAACTCTAGCTTAGCCACTCCCTGAAGTACCGGGGCAGCATAGATGAGTGTTGGGAGTAGAACACTTGCGGCAATGACAGTCCTGGCTTCAGGGATCAGCTGGTCCTTAAGCTGGTATAGTGTTCCGAGTTTGAAATGGATGACTTTAGTGACTTGGTCTACATGTTGCTTAAATGTGAAACCTTGGTCTAGGGTAAGTTCGAGGTATTTTATGGAGGAAACCACCTCTAGTTTGTTGCCCACCCTGGACGTGAGTTTAAGGAGCTGAGATCTGTCATGGCCAAGAGATCTAGGTCCAAACAACATAGCCTTTGTTTTGTTGGTATTGAGGACCATTTTATTCTTGGTGAGCCAATCCTCCATAATGTGGATGTCCACTTGGAGGGAAGGTCCTAGGTCAACCAGGTTATAAGAGGCTTTGTAGATCACAGCATCATCAGCATATTGGATGACATTGCTGCTCCCACAATGGTTGTGCAGATTGTTAGTAAACAGTGAGAACAGTAGGGGACCGAGTATAGACCCATGAGGTACCCCTTCCTTAAGAGGCAGTGGATTGGAGAGTTTGTCCTTCCACCTGACCTTCTGTGTGCACCCTGTGAGGTAACCATCAAACCATTTGAGAGCGTGAGAGTCAAGGCCTATGAGACAGAGTTTATGGAGTAGGAGCCTATGGTCCACCACGTCGAAGGCCTTGGAAAGATCAATGAAAACCGCGTGCCTATGCTGGACCCTGAGTTGATTTCCCTAAGCACATCTGCAGAGAATTTGCTTAAGGCGGTGTCAGTCCTGTGTTTAGCTCTGAAGCCATGTTGAGCAGGGGAAAGAAGCAGATGTGCTTTTAAGTATTCCCAGAGTTGGGTGTACACTAGTTTCTCCTGGATTTTTATGAGGGTACACAGAAAGGAGATTGGGCTGTAGTTCCCAACTAGTTCCACAGGCCCACCCTTATGAATAGGGACCACATAGGCCTGCTTCCATGGTTCCAGGACAGACCCTCCTAGAAAGGACCTGTCTATGAGCCAGGTAAGCAGCCTAGCGAGTGCTGAAGTACCGTCTTTGAGAAGTCTTGTTTGGATGCCGTCAGGGCCACCTGAACCTCTAGTTTTCAATGATTTTAGAATGGGTAGGACCTCATTCACCTTTACCAGCCTCATATGGAAAGATGGCCGTTCAAGGTTCAGAGGATCCAGTCTGGTGGCATCATTAGTGGGTACAGGGAGCCCAGCCTTATAATCATTGAGATTTGTGAAGTGGGTATTGAGGGCCTCAGCATTTAGTGCCTCATCATTCAGTAACATCCCATTAGCCATAATAGGGCCAGGAGCTGCCTTTTTGTTTCCCTTTATCAATTCATTGATGTGGGACCAGAATAGCTTCGGGTTGCCTAGGTTTGTTTTCTGGAGATGAGTGAGGTAAGCCTTTTTAGCCAGCTTAGCAGCATGTATACATTGGTTTCTAAGAGCTCTATAGTTTTCTTGGTCAACTTGGAGCGTAGAGCTCTTGAACTTGCTCCAGGCTTTGTCACGGCGGATCATCAGGGCCTTTAGGGAGGGAAGTGATCCACTTATAACAGCTGCCTTTTACCCGATAGGTCTTCATTGGAGCAAAGAGATCTGCTGCCCTCGTGAGAGTTTTCAGAAGAAAGGCAACTGCCCCTTCCAAGGTAGGGAGACAATGCAGTGGACTCCAGTCAATGTCACTAAGAAAGTCGTTGTATTGCTTCAGAGAGAACTTAGAGTAGTCCCTGGAGGTGAGTATTCTGAGCTGAACCCTAGCCGCCCTGTTCTTCCAGATACAGAAAATGGGCGAGTGGTCATTCAGAGCATTGGCCATGGTGCCTGCAACTTGAATATTTTTTGGGGTTGACACCAAGGCCCAGTCAATGGTTGAGTGCCTTCCCATTTTGTAATTCATCCTGGTAGGTTGAGTGATGATCTGGGTAAGATTTGCCTCATGTAACTGGCCATTTATAGCGGACCTTGCCTCTTGGGCCCAGTTAACATTAAAATCCCCCAGTATGAGAAGTTCCGATGCCACCTCAGTGGATAGGTCTTTAGTGAGTGTCTCCAGGGATTGGAGAGCATTCACAGGAGGGCTATATACGCACCCTATGGTAAGGTGTTTGACACCGCCGAGGGTGAGCCGAATGAAAATAGATTCAATATAGGGTGCCATTCTATGCTGCATGCTGACAATGGAAGAGATCAGGGCATCCTTCACATAGATAAGTACCCCGCCCCCCCCCTTTTCTGAGTTCTGTCCTTTCTGTAGCATACATACCCTGAGGCAGCAATTTCATGATCGGGAACCTGGGGTTTTAACCAGGTCTCCGAAACAGCTAGCACATCAGGTTTGTAAAGGGCTAGCCATGCTTGGACTTCGTGAATCTTAGGCCAGAAACTACATATATTCATATGGGCTAGCCTCAATCCCTTGGGTGATGGCCAGGTCTGGTCTTGTGAGGAGGAGATTGAAATGTTCGCAATACCAGGGCCCGGGTTGGGTTGAATGTCACCCGCAAGTATCAGGAGGGCTGTGAGCAGGAGACAGAGAGTAAAAGTTGGGGAAGGGAGCAACACTTTCCTCGGTACCCTCGTAGTGAGGAGAAACGACCTGTAGCAGATCCCATTTCTGGTGAATTTGTAGGCAGCTAAGAGGGAGATAGAGCATGCTGGGAATGGGCAGAAATAGTGATTGGCCAGGTGTGCGGCAGGACCATGCGGGGCATAGGTGTAGGGGCTAGGTTGGTAAGTGAGCCAGTCAACCTAGAGCACAGAAATAATATATAGGGTGGCGAGGAGGAGACCTCTGTTCAGTCTGCAATTACTCATCCTGCCAACCAATGTTAACACTCGGTTAGACATACTTACGGCAGGTTGTGTCCCTGAGTGTTAGAGCCTAGACTAAATCAGTAGCAGGTTTTGGTCTAATCAGTTTCAACTACAAGTAAATGCAGTGGGAACAGAACAGAGCACAATCTAGTACATTACTGTTGCCATGCCCTAATTGTGAATGGTGAGCACAGAGTTGGTTATCTACCTATTACATTCATTACAGTCCTGGCCCAGTGTTCGAGTAATAGTACTATTACTTGGAGATACTTCTTGTCTATATTAGTACAGGGCAATTTAGTGGCCAGCACAAGCGGTCCACTCTGTGATTGTATTAGTTTTGCAATGAAACCGTACACAGGAATAAGCAACTTAAAGCATTTAGTAGGTCAGACTAGCTTGTAATCAATAAGAACATGCCAGGGCTACACTACCACATTCAATTGGACTAATAGGGTAGCATCAGGACAGGGCATTTGATGAGTTGAAAGTTGAAAGTCAGCAGAATAAATGCAAGTAAATTGTGCCCATGAGCAGGCCAGCTCAGAACAGTAGGTTGACATTGTTCACTAGAGAGCTGAATGAGAACCACCTCATGTGATGTCCAATTGTAGGTAGGATGACAGTAGGTGGAGAAAGATAGTTGGGCGAGTGAGTAGGGAAGGTAACTCCACCTAGAGTGATGACTACGGACTTCACTATTGGATGTAAGGGAGAGGTGGGCGGGGCTACTACATATTTAATGGGAGGAGGGAACAGGGTGGATGGGCGGGAAATTTTGTTTGCAGCTTCAGCGGTCGTTTTCGGCTGTGGGGGAGGTCCGCCCGGCAGATTCACCAGACTGGCGCCTCAACCCCGTGGTTCAAGTCCTTAGTGTGGAGCGATGGAAGGAAGGGGGGGAGACCCGATTAAGCAGGTCTCCCTTGCCATCCCTTGCGGTTACTTTTAGTCTCGGCGCTGAGAGGGAAATCAGCCTTTAACTGCAGGGCTGCTCTCTGTCACAACCCCTCTCAGCCAATAGGCGCTGGTGCCTCTTTTCAAACTCACAGGCGCCAAACAAACGAAGGGATGTGGTGTGGCTTTCAAGTCCTTGTTTGCAGTTTCAGTGGTCGTTTTCAGCTGTGGGAGAGGTCCGCCCAGCAGATTCAGCAGACCAGCGCCTCTACCCCGTGGTTCAAGTCCTTAGCATGGAGTGATGGGGGGGGACCCGATTAAGCAGGTCTCCCTAGCCGCCCCTTGCGGTTACTTGCGTTTTTGTTTTTCTGTAAATTCTAAATGATTCTGTATAACTTTCCTGAGTAATGTAATAGTATGTAATAGATTGTATATTGCAAATGAATACCTGTAAACTTTAATCCCTTCTCAATGACTGTAAATAAATTACAAACAGATTTAGAGATCTGGAGAACATTGGCACAGTCGCAGATTGTGAGTCTGGAAAATGAGACTAGTTTTCCTCTGATCAAAAGCCTACAGTATATCCCTTACAGTGTGTTTTATTACAGTATATCATAAGTAGAGGTGTGCAAAGTTGGCTAACTTAGCTTCACAGATTAATTTTCGGATTCACCACAATTCGTGAAGTTAGTCCACCCTGCAGAGTTCCAATATGCAGTATAGGGCTAACTTTGTGGATGGCAAATTTTGTAAAGTTGGGCCCACAGGTGAAGTTTTCAATGTACCATGAGATTGGGGTCACATTTATTTACTTATTTATTTTATTTACTGTATATTCGGAATTACAAACCTTTGAGTCATAGACTCTTTTGCAAAGGCTCCACGTCGGTTACAGGGGGTGGAGGGAGAACAAAGCACAAGGATGACAGACGGAACAAGTAATTATATACAGATTTCAGTTCAGATATTATTTATACAATGGCTCCACGGTGGTTACAGGGGGTGGAGAGACATAAGACAGTATATGACAATAAAAAGAACCAATTTTTTATATACACGTAAATTATTTATTACATTACAGACTTGGTAGTAGAGAGACTTATTTATCAGGTTTAGAGCATTAGGAGGCATACATGTGAGCCCTAGACAGAGCTTATAGGAAGGGCAATTCGTAGAGTCTAGGAGGCCCCTGTGTCAGTACAGGGGGTGTGGGAGGAGTGTGGTCAGGCCGAATTAGCATTCACATTTAGTGATTTCCAAGAGGTGGGTTCTAAGGCCTGTTTTGAAGATTGGGATGCTGTGGGACTGGGAGAGAGTGGGGGGAAGAGTGTTGAGCCATTTGGGAGCACGGTAGCGGAAGGATCTCTGTCCAAGGGATGTTCGACATGGGGGAAACATGAAGGATGTGGTAGTCGAGAGTCTGGTAATACTCCTGAGAGGGGCCAGTCTGATGATGGGGAGTAGCAAGCTGGAGGCGGATCTTTTTTGCTAAAATGCAGGTGTGGTATTTGAGTCTTTGATGGAAATTAAGCCAACCAGTCAGTGTGTACAGATCGCAGGTGTGGGTGAGTTTGTCACAGCCAGTAACAAGGCAGCAGGCTTTATTAAACGCAGTGATTATGCTGCTTAGGGTGGTGTTGTCAGTGGTGCCGTAGATAACAATCCCGTAACCGATGAGGGAGAGGATGGAGGAGGTGACAGCTATCTGCATGGCTTGGGCAGGCAGGCTGTTTTTGATCCTGTCGAGGGTACCAACTCTGGAGTTGATCGCTGATGAGAGGAGGCGTACATGTCTGTGGTAGGAGAGGGAGGTATCTAAGGTGACACCCAGGTATTTAAAATGAGTAACTTGTTCCAGTTGGGAACCATCCGAGTTAGTAATATGAGTGCCATCTGGCTGTGTGGGCTTTGGCGATGAGCAAAGGTCATGGACTTGGTTTTGGAATAGTTAATGATCAGGCGGTGATCAGCGAACCAATTCTCCAGCTCCCCTGAAAAATCCCTGGAGGGTGAGTTGGAGGGTGTTCGGTTGGGGGTGTTGCCAGTAGAGAACCGCATCGTCAGCATAGAGTAAGAGATGACCACTGCAAGCTTTGGGGATTGAGTTAAGGAAGAGTGTGAAAAGCAGCGGGCCCAAAATTTACCCCTGCGGAACCCCAGAGCAAACAGATTTGGGGGGTGGAGATGGTGGAGTTTATTCTTACTTGCTGTGAGTGTCCTGAGAGGTAGTCCTTGAACCAGGCCGAGTCCTCGGGGACCACATTTAGTTGTGGCAGGACAAGGAGGAGTAGATCGTGACTGACCGTGTCGAATGCCTTTGTTAAGTCTACATAGATGGCCCCTGCAATTGACCCTTGGTCAAGTGCCTCATGGATGAACGTTGTGAGTTCAGCGAGAGCCATGATGGTGCTGTGGCGTGCCCGGAACCCATGCTGTTCCTTACTAAGGAGGTTGTGTTTCATTAGATGCTCTGTTAGCTGGTCTGAGACTATTTTTTCCAGTGCTTTGGAGAGAGGAGGAGTATTGAGATTGGCCTATAATTACAGGTGCGGGTGGGGTCACCGTTCTTTAAGATAGGAGTGATCAAGGCTTTTTTCCAGGTAGAGGGGAACTGGCCGAGGCAAAGTGAAAGGTTAAAAATTTTTGTGAGATGGGGTAGTGTGACATCGAGGGTAAGCCTAATGAGTTTTAGGTCCAAGGAGTCATTGCTGTAGTGGGTGTTAGCGATAGCTTTGGAGATATAGCGTTTGGGCCAGTTGCAGGGAATGGTTCGGAGCCGGAAAGGGGGTGGGAGGTCTGTACTCGCCATAAGGGGTATAGGGGGGGTTTTGGGATGATGGAAGAAATTAGGTGGGAGGATATGTGAGAGGTCTGAGAAGGATTCGTTGAGGGCTTCAGCGATTTTAGTAGGATCTTGGGTAACGTCCCAGTTCAAACTGAGTTGGGTAGGGGTGGGGGAACGTGATTTGCCACTGATTTCTTTTTTTTTTTTCCATTCAACTTTTATTAAAGTTTACATAACAGAGAATGAACCACAAAGGCAGTACCAATTAAATGCAAACAATATACAGGATTTACAATGGTCCATTCTCCCCCCCCCCACCCCTCCTACCCCACCACACCCACCCACTGATTTCTTGTATGTTGCTCCAGAATCTTTTCCCATCTCCCCAGGAGGAGGAGAGGGTATGCTGGTAGTATTCAGCCTTAGCCCGACGTGTGGCCCAGGTGCATTTATTTCTCGCCTCCCTATATAGCTGTCTGTCCTGGGTGCGTTGGGTGTCTATGGCTCTGTGCCAAAGGTTGTCCCTGTGTTGCAAAAGGTTTAGGAGGGAGGGTGTGATCCAGGGGGTAGTCCTGGTTTTAACCACCTGCTTAGTGAGGGGAGCAAATATATCACAGGCTTTGTTAAAAGTAGTTATAAAGTGGGTGAGAGCGGTATCCACTAACTGTGCGTTATATAATGGTAGCCAGTTGCTATTGGCAAGGTATTCATTGAGGCGATTAAGGCCTCCTTTTTTGAGCTTTCAGCGCCATGTGGTTTTAGGAGGTGCTGGGGGCAGTTTACCCGACCACCAGCAGATAACTGGGGAGTGGTCACTGATAGAGTCAGGGAGCACTGAGGCCTGGGTGATGTTTCGTGGCCTGTTGGTAAAAATGAAGTCTAATAGTGAGGATGTCCCGGTTCTTGTGTCACACCTTGTTGGAGAGGTAACTATTTGGGTGAAGTCCATAGCCTGGGCAGCGTCTTTGAAGATGGAGGAGGATGGGGATAACTAATCAATGCTGAAGTCACCCATTAATATGGTTTCATTAGTATTAGGGAGGTGGGAGATAGTGTGTAGGATGGATTCATATGCAAGTTTCTGGTTTCTCGGGGGGATATAGGCTGAGATGATGTGGATTGTTTTAGAGCCCAGACTACTTTTGACTGTAAGTGTCTGGGCCCCATGTTCTTGGGGGGGTGTCAACGATAGTGGCACTGAGAGTTGATTTAACGAATATTGCACAGCCGCCACCTCACTTACCTGATCTATCAGCCCTATAGATGTTATAGTTACTTAGGGAGACTGCATCATTGGGGATTTTTTTGGATAGCCAGGTTTCAGAGAGGGCTAGGATGTCTGTGGCATGTTGGGCAATCCAACCTTGTAGTAGTGTGTGTTTTTTGGGAAGGCTACAAATATTAAGCGATGCTAGCAGCAGTCTTCCCTGTAGTTTGTTTGGGGAGATTTTTGAGATGGGGGTCCAGGGTTGGGGTGAATATTTCCAGATAGTAGGAGTAGGAGTAATGTGTGTCGCAGTAGGAAGAGCCTGCAGAGTTTGGGAGACGCATGCTGAGAATGATAGGGTTTAATTTTTTTTGTTGTGGGTGGGTACTGGTAGACTAGAGATGACACAGGGAAGAAGGGAGGTTGCAGAGGCGGGGACTAACGTCATGTTTTCGTGGGTGGAAGGGGGCTGGGGTGTAGGTTGGGGAAGAGCAGTGGCACAGTGTTTACCCATTTGCAGAGAGGGTGTTAACGAGGGTGTATGTGAGAAAAGGTAAGTTAGCACAAATGGGCATTGGCATGTGGCATTAGGGTGTCTGTGCCAGCAATTGTCAGAGGTAGATGAAGGAATAGGGTAGGTGGTGGGGTCATGGGGGGGAGGAGCCATGGGGGGTTGTATTGCAAGGAGAGTGAGCCTGCTAGTCAGCAACGTTGTGAATAGGAGGAAATGCATAGTGAGTTTATTCGATGTGAGATGTGAAACAGCAGCCTCTAGGGTTGGAACTGTATAACCTGCAGCTGGAAAAGTAGACTGATAGGTTATTTCGCCCTGTCACCTGACTTACTCAGGGTATAAGTTCAAGAGCCGAGCAAGGGTGGTGGTGGGGTGGTGGGAGCCGAGCGCATAGTGTTTGGCGGGGCTCAGCCTGTGCAGGAACTCGCGGGGCAAGGTAGCTGCTTTTAGGCTGGGGAGACAAGCAGCAAGGCTGGGGCTGGCGGCCATTTGAAAAAGGCGCCAATGGATTCCTTGAAGGTGAGCTGTAATTACCTGGGTCGGCATGTTTCTTGGGCATGATACTGGAATGAGCTATATGTCATGCCTAGGCTGAATTCAGTGTAGTCTTATGAAGGGAGAGGTGGAATTCGGTCTGTCTCTGAAGTTCTGTGCCCAAAAACCTTTTAAATGTGCTTTAAAAACAAAGGGCCAGATATTCAAAACTTTGCCCTGGGGCTAAATTATCACTGCCTGGCATGCTAAATTAGCCCAGAACCAATAGCCTGCTATATTCAAAAGGGATAGCCCCAGTGCTAAACCTGCTGAATATAGCATGCTAAGGAAGCTGGGCAAACTGAGCTGGGAGTGCTGTGCAAAAATAGCCCAGGAAAAAGACATCTCTGAATATCGCACCCAGAGAAGTGCAACCCACAACAGCAGCCCAGTGCACAGTGACATGAATGAAGATAAAGGTAAACTATGTTGCCAAAGTGTGTGCTAGCAGAGGAGAGGATTCATTAAAGCTGCAAGAACCAGTGCATGTGAAATTCTGCAGAAATGTACCATGTTTCTGAATCGTTTGCACAGTGCAGACACATTTGCACAGGTTTTGCGTGGAGTTAAGACGTTTGCCTGGTGCTATCATGTTTGCCCTGGGTAACATTTTTCTATATTCAAAAGTGACATGTAAATGAGCCTACTTAGGCAGTCTGTGGGCAAACATCCAGATTAGCATCTCATTATGTCCTGATTTGCATGCAGTTTCCCCAGAGCTATTGCAGGATCCCACAGCTCCACCTGTAGGTCAGTCTGGAAGTACAAGGGCTGGCTGGGTCTGTCCACAGCTCCACCTGTAAGTCGGACTGGAAGTGCAGGATGGTAGCTGCAGGCAACATTTGCACAGAACTGCATAGAATATTGTGACCCGGAGACTACACAACACATGCACAGGTGGTGGTGCTGCATGCAATAGTCACACTGTGGCCCCTGCTACAGTGCACAGCAGATACTACAGTAACAAGGGGGCCAGTAGTGTGAGAACACAACAAAGCCTATGATGTGTAGGGCATCAATGACTGCTGTACTTTGTACAGTGACAGGCCCATCTTGCAGGTGTGTACTGACAGTGGACATTATCGTTATGCTGTTGTGTGACCCACAGACACTGCACCACTGGCATGGGATACTCACAGTGACATTTATATGGCTGGCTGTGTGTGCTGTGGTGTCTGTACAGATGTGCAGTATGTGGCTGTGGGGGCACATACCATCAGACAGACACACTGGTGTTGGGATATTTCCTACACTGGACCATTTGCACTACGTGGATTGTCCCAGCCTTGTGGCAGCACCCAGTATGTAGTACAGCCTGGCCACCTGTACACTCTCCCATCAACACCATCCATGCCCCCAGTGCTGCATGTCTGTGCTGGATTCTGTTGGTGTCCACCGAAGGGTGGTCTGCAGGTGTGTGCTGTATGGACTCACTGTCATGCTGCCCACTGGGTGCCGGGTCACTACTTAATACCTGGCATGGCTGGGACTAGTGGCAGATGATGGCAACATAGGAGGTGCCATCTGTGTACAACATGTTTCTTCTATGATTTCTTTCTATGTTTAATATTTACTGGTTATGGTCAATAAACCATTGCTGGCAGACCCTCGCAAACTCCAAAACTCACACTTGTGGATTGCAGAGTTCCATAAACCATGGCTCTATGTCGTGCAAAGTTGCGCAAAGCCATGCAGAGTTGCACAAAGCCACAAAGTCATGCAAAGCTGGTTTGTCCAGAGTTAAGACTACCTTTTTCTGGGCAGTAATTTGCACCACACAAAGTGTTACGCTAAGTCATGCAAAAACACTTAGCATGGTGTTAATTCACTGAATATAACACTGCGCCTGTACTCATGTACATGCCCCCTCTTTTTGCCCCTTGCATATGTTATACTTTTGCCCAGCACTAATGCAGTTTGCCCATGCTCTTTGGCCTTTTGAATATAGCGGACCCGTGCAAACCCAGCACAAACCAAGTACAAACAGTTTGCTCCCAGTGCAAAGTTTTGAATATCTGGGCCAAAGTATTTTGAACAAAATCACTTCTAAAAGTGTCAGAAGTGCCTTGTCCAGCTAGATAAGCAGTTCATTTTGGTAGTTTTTCAGACTGATTTACTTAAAGTAGTGGTTTTGTGTAGTGAAGCAGTGTGGTGTGGGGAATGGGCACAGTTTTAGCTAGCAAAAAGCAAGGCAGCCCTGTCTGTGGGCACTAGTGTAGTTTTTCCCAGGATTTCTTCTTAATTATTTTTTCTGTTTTCTATGATTTTTTAATTTTATTTCTGCAGAACAGTTTTGTATGTTTTAGTAAATTATTTTTGTCAGTCTGGTGTTAATATATTGATTGTAGCCAGCTCAGTGGTGCTGAGGGCTGAGGCACTGGATGCCTTACCTCGCGTCATGCCCTGCGACCCGTGCTTGGGAACGGACATGGACCACCGGGGGTTGGCAGGGAGGAGAAGGATCGAGCATCCCTAGGACTGCTCTCCTTCTCTGGGGAGGGGGGGGTTTGCAGGGCTCAGCGACTGCCTGCCACCTAGCGGAGGCTGGGAGGTGGCACGTCAGCACTGGAAGTAGACGAGAGGGCAGCAGGTGCTTGGTGGGATGCACACGGGAGCATGCGTGCAGCCGCCGCTGGCTCCATTGCATGACGCACCTCAAGAGGGAGAATACAGGAAAAAGTGCAGTCCTCTTCATATGATGATGGTCCCCCTCTTTGATAGACCGGGAAGGCACCTCCCTGAACGCTAATCTGGACAGGTGGGTTGAGCCTCTTTCCACCCCCTGCCACGAAGGGTCAGTCGTGGGGTTATGGGGAGGGGGTCTCATACCCGGTACCTACATGAGGGGGACGTCAGATGCTGGCAGAGGACTCCAGGGGGAGAAAATAGTAACTGCAAAAAAAAAAAAATATATTGATTGTAGTTATTTTGTTTAGTTGTTGAGGTTATAGTTTCACTCTAATACTGGCATTAGCTTCTTTGTAAGCACCCCAGTCTTATGTGTCTTCTTGATTCCCCTCTAGAAGTCTGCAGTCTGTGATGTGTTATTTTGTTTCTGTAGCACGGTTTGTGTGTTTAAGTGAAATATTTTGCTCAGTTAGGGTATGGAACACTCTTATATAGTTAATATTTATTTGGAATATATATTTTTTGACTTATTTGGGAGTCTCCTCCTTCCTTCATGGCCATGGCCATGTTAAAAGTCACGGTCATGTTAAAATAAATAATTTTCCATAATCATTTAACAAAATATACATTTGCTCATGTCTACTCCAACACATTTATTGCATCTAACATGAGGTGGCAGAGGCTGTCTACCTTCCTTCATGGTCACTGTCATATTAAAACTTAAAATTCACAGTCACATTAAACTAAATTTAATTTTATGGAATCACTGAAAAAAATACACATTTACTTGTGTTGACTCACCCAGTGTCACCGTGCATAAATCATCCTCAAAAACACCTATTGCCACCGCTCTACTGTCCCAACAGGTAATGGAGGCAGCTGGTGATATGGAAAGCTGTGTCTTAATGTAACGCATGCTCTGCGCTCAAGCCAATGCCCACATCATACACATGGTCACAGGCACAGTCACATTAAACATCACGGTCACATTAAAATGAATTATGATTTTCTATAATCATTTAAAGAAATTTACATTTACTTGCATCAACTTCAACCTAATCTCTAACTCTAAAAGAACTACGGGTAGAACTAGTGACACCGCCGACTACTCTCTTTAACAAATCATGGGAGGATGGGGTGGTACCTGAGGACTGGAGGAGGGTGGATGTGATTCCTCTTCACAAACGTGGGAGCAGGACAGAGGCAGGAAACTACAGACCAGTTAGTTTGACCTCAGTGGTAGGGAAAATTATGGAATCACTTCTGACGGAAAGAATTGTAGAGTACCTAGAGGCCAGTGGGGCACAGGTCCCAAGGCAGCATGGATTCATGGTGGGAAAGTCATGTCAGATGAATCTAATAGATTTCTTTGACTGGGTGGCCAAAGTAGTAGACCAGGGAGGGGCTGTGGACATGGCCTACCTAGATTTTAGCAAGGCATTTGATACAGTCCCACGCAAAAGATTAATACACAAGTTAGCCAGCCTGGGAGTGAGTCCCAAGGTGGTAGCCTGGATAAAAAACTGGCTAGACAACAGGATGCAAAGAGTAGTAGTAAATGGAGTCCACAGTGAAGAAAGGGGGGTTACTAGTGGGGTACTGCAGGATTCAGTACTCGGACCGGTCCTTTTTAATGTCTTTATAAGTGACATTGCAGAGGAACTGGAAGGAAAAGTATGTCTCTTTGCAGATGACACAAAGATCTGCAACAGAGTTGATACACGAGATGGAGTGGAAAGGATGAGAAGGGACTTGGCAAAGTTGGAGGATTGGTCAAACGTATGGCAGCTCAGATTCAGTGCAAGGAAGTGCACGGTAATGCACCTGGGAAACAAAAACCAAGGGGAAGAGTACACAATGGGGGTGAGATACTGACAACAGTAAAAATGGAAAGGGATCTGGGGGTAATTATATCAGATGACCTAAAGGTGGGCAAGCAATGTGAGAAGGCAGTAAGGAAGGCTTGGGGGGGGGGGAGGATACTGGGATGCATATGAAGAGGCATCAATAGTAGAATACAGGAAGTTGTTATCCCTCTGTACAGACAGTTGATGAGACCCTATCTGGAGTACTGTGTGCAGTTCTGGAGACCCCATCTCTGCAAAGACATAGACAGAGTGGAGGCTGTTCAGAAGAGGGCAACGAAAATGGTGCAGGGTCTGCACCAGAAGACATACGAAGAAAGACTAAAGGAGCTTAATATGTATACCCTTGAGGAAAGAAGGGATAGAGGGGACATGATAGAACTTTCAAGTACCTCAAGGGAATCAACAAAGTCCAAGATGGTAGCATCTTTCAGACAAAGAGATGTGCAAGAACAAGGGGGCACAATTTGAAGAAAGAGGGGGGACAGCCCAGAGGTAATGTGAGGAAGTATTTTTTCATGGAGAGGGTTGTGGATGCATGGAACAGCCTCTCTGAGGAGGTCGTGGAGTCGAGAACAGTGGGGGAATTCAAGAATGCATGGAACAGACATAAGGCAGTCTTAGTGGGGGGGGTAGGAGGAAGTAAGCTGTAGGTTAACTAGGATCTGCAGCTTATCTGTTGGGTAGGAAAATGGGCAGACTAGGTGGGCCAAGTGGTCATTATCTACCGTCAAATTCTATGTTTCTATGTTTCTATCCCATCCAACTCATCCAAGATGAAGGAACAGAGTCTCCTCCTTCCTTCATGGTCACAGTCACATTAAAATAAATTGTAATTGTCTTTGATCATTTAAAGAAATATCTGTTTACAGAAAAACACTAATGAGTCTTAAAGCAGCAGTGCTATGAAACAGGGCAAAAAATTTGACCCTAGCTTTTTTTCACTGTAAAAGTTTCCAGACATCTTTCAGTTTAATTTGGTGGTGTAATTCTAATTCCACTAAAATCAAGAGTATTGTATAAATGTTTTATTTGAGTTTTTTTCTCAAGAAAAAAGATGGCTACCACATTTTGCTTATAAATACAATTATCCAGAGTCTGTATATAAAGTCTAATCTGGCAAGGGTTAGGGTTGAAAAAATAAAAAAAGTTTCATGTTGCACAGAGTAGGAGGTACTTACACAACGACATTTGACAGGTATGCCAATATTTTTCTTAATTGTAGCTGAAACTACCTTTTTTGGAAAACAATATTCATTTCACTGCTGCTTTAACTTAAAAAAATAACAAAAAATCAGAAAATACAACTAATTTACTAATAAGAACACAAAGAAATGATAGACAATGGAAAAAATGCTGAGAAAATGGTGACAATGAGGTTGCAATTTAGAAATCTGTATGAAAGCTCTCTGGCTTTTACTCTCCTCCTCTGACTGACTAACCATGCAAAACTGAAAATGAAGCTGTCTTACTTTGTACCGTTTGACCTGCAGAAGCTCTTTACTGTGACCTCACAAAACACTTGTTTACAAGTATATGTTAATTCCTGTCCTGGTAGCAACCCCCCAAAAAATGTTTTTTAAATATGTTTTTGTAGAAAGGATTTAGTAGCTACTATTAGCTTAGTAAACTTTTTTTTATTTCTTGTTTTTCAGATCACCCTGCTAATGCCTCTAGGGAGGTGATGTCTGCTGCTGCTGTAATGATTGTAGTGGTAAAGGTAAAGGAGTAGTTGGTGACAGTGGCAGGGGCATTAGTGTGACCAAATATTTCTCACATTTGTGTGACATCCATGCTAGTGGGTGGTGAGGGAGGTGGCAACAAGAGGAGCAGTACAAAAGTTAGCAAAGACAGTTGCCTTTGCTCATAGTCAAGGAAAACCCCATCTGTGTGCACTTTTTAAAAATCGATGTCCTATTCTGTCTTCACTTTACTATTACGGTTATAATTTAAGCATCAGTTTCAATGTAGCTAATCATTAATTTCATGGAACAGGGTAATATGCAAAGTATTGGAATGACTGTTAATTTCTTCCCAGTGCAGATATAATTTAGTCATATATGGAGCTGAAAATATGGGATGGAGCCTATGAACAGATTGAATCAGACCCTCCAGAGGAGTAGATTTTCCAGATACTGAAGTGTTACATCTGATGTTCTGTACCAGACTGGCTGCCAAAAAGTTCTTAGAGTAGCTTATAGTTATGGCACTGAGGGCAGCTATAGCTCACACTGCTCTCCCCCAATGGCCATGGATACACTGATGGAAGAAGTTGTGCCCACATGGTAATATGACAGGCTCTCTGAAGAGGGACTTGTGCTGCTATCAAGGGGAGGAGACAGGTGGTCTCAGGAGGGTCTTCTCTTCATCTTTGGGTTCAGGTGGTAGCACAATCATGGGGGTTAGAGATGTAGTGAAGTTTAAATTAGCTGGTGAAGTTCCAGTGAAGTCACCCACTTTGCCTCTGCAGAGCAATCTGTGACTTTTTGCTATTAGGCTGAAACTTTGCCTATGTGACTTCAACGGAAATTTCACCACAAATGGTGTAATTTCACCGGTGAATGGTGTAATTTCACTTGCAAATGGTGAAATTCCACCATTCAGGGTGAAATTCTGCCATTTGCAGGTGAAATTCCACACTACAAAGGCAAAATTCTGCACTTCACCATCATAGTCACATTTCACGGATCAATCTTTAATCCATGATTTGTGCTAAATTTATGGATTAATTTGTAGAGTGAATTTTTCCAACTTAGCCCATCCCTTCAGATGTTGCAGGAACAGAAGCTGGGTCAACTGGTAGTGGTGCCACTGCATGCTGCTACTGGTGCTCTGCTGCTGCAGAACTGGGGGCTGCTGCAGCACTATGGAGAGGGCTGCTGGATCACCCCTCCTGCTGCCTAAACATAGAAACATAGAAACATAGAATTTGATGGCAGATAAGGACTGCTTGGCCCACCCAGCCTGCACCATTTCCCTACCTAATGGATAAGCTGCAGATCCTAGTTAGCAAACAGCCTACTTCTTCCTACCCCGGCCCCCTAGAATTGCCTTATGACTGTCCCATGCATGCTTGAATTCCACCACTGTTTATGACTCCACAACCTCCATTCCATGCATCCACAACCCTCTCTGTGAAAAAATACTTCCTTACATTACCTCTGAACTGCCCCCATCTTGAAATTGTGCCCCCTTGTTCTTGCACACCTCTTTTTCTGAAATATGCTACCCTCTTGGACTTTGTTGATTCCCTTGAGGTGCCTGAAAGTTTTATCATGTACCCCCTCTCCCTCCTTTCCTCAAGGCTATACATATTAAGCTCCTTAAGTCTCTCTTCATATGTCTTCCAGTGCAGACCCTGCACCATTTTCGTTGCCCTCTTCTGGACTGGCTCCATCCTGTTTATGTCTTTGCAGAGATTGGGTCTCCAGAACTGCACGCAGTACTCCAGATGAGGTCTCACCAGCTGTCTGCACAGAGGGATAACAACTTCCTGTTTTCTAGTGGTGATGCCTCTCCCTATGCATCCCAGTATCCCCCAGCCCTCCTTTCTGCCCTCTCACATTGCTTGCCCACCTTTAGGTCATCTGATATGAGTACCCCCAGGTCCCTTTCCATTTTTGTTGTTGTTAGTATCTCACCCCCCATTGTGTACTCTTCCCCTGGCTTTTTGTTTCCCAGGTGCATTACCTTGCACTTCTTAGCATTGAATCTAAGCTGCCATACATTTGACCATTCCACCAGCCTTACCAAGTTCCTGCTCATCCTTTCCACCCCACTTTGTGTATCAACTCTGTTGCAGATCTTTGTGTCGTCTGCAAAGAGACATACTTTTCCTTCCAGTCCCTCTGCAGTGTGGCTTATAAAGACATTGAAGAGGACCAGGTCTAGTACCGAACCCTGCGGTACCTCACTAGTAACCCCCCTTTCTTCAGAGTGGACTCCATTTACTATTACCCTCTGTGTTCTGTTTTCCAGCCAATTCTTTACCCAGGCTACCATCTTGGGACCCACTCCCAGGCTGGCTAACTTGTATATTAATCTTTTGTGTGGGACTGTATCAAATGCCTTGCTAAAGTCTAGGTAGGCCGTGTCCACAGCCCATCCCTGATCTACTACTTTGGTCACCCAGTCAAAGAAATTGAGTAGATTCATCTGACATGACCTTCCCGTTGTGAATCCATTCTGCCTTGGGTTCTGTGCCCCTCTGGCCTATAGGTACACCACAATTCTTTCCTTCAGAAATGATTCCATCATTTTCCTTATCATTGAGGTTTAACTAACAGGTCTGTAGTTGCCTGCTTCTGCCCTGCTCCCACTTTTGTGAAGTGGAATCACATCTGCCCTCCTCCAGTCCTCAGGTACCACCCCATCCTCCCATGATTTGTTAAAGAGGGTAGTCAGTGGTTTCACTAGTTCTACCCTTAGTTCTTTTAGAATTCTGGGGTGAATCCCATCAGGCCCCATTGCTTTGTCCACCTTCAGTTTTAAGAGTTCTTTCAGAACCCTTTCTTCTGTAAATGGGCTGGTATTAACGTCTGTATCCAGATTGTTTTTATTGTTTGGTTTAGATACCTCCCCCTCATCATTTGTGTATACTGAGCAAAAATATTGGTTTAATATCTCTGCCTTTTCACAGTCACCCTTTGCCCATCCCCTTCCCCTTTATTAAGCCTCACTATCCCTCCCTTGGTCTTCCTTCACTCCCTGATGTACCTATAAAAAGTTTTATCCCCCTTCTTAACTATGTTGGCTATCTTTTCCTCGGTTTGGTTCTTTGTTGTTCTGACTGTCTTCACAGCTTCCTTTTGCTTTAACTGATACAATTCTCTGTCCTGCTCCTTCTGTGACTTCTTGTACTTCCTATATGCTTTCTTTTTCTCCCTAACTTTTCCTGCTACCTTCTTTGAGAACCATAGTGGTTTCTTACATCATTTTGTTTTGTTTATTTGCTTCACACAAAGGCTTGTTGCCTCTGTGATGGCAGTTTTGATTATTCCCCATTGTTCTTCCACCCCTCCTTCCTGCCCATTTGCTAGTGCATTCCTTAGGCACTCACCCATTTTGGCAAAGTCAGCCCTTCTGAAGTCCAGTACCTTTGCCTTTGTATGGCTTGACTCTACAGCTGTGTTTATTGTGAACCATACTGTTTGATGGTCACTAGTTCCCAGATGGCTACCCACTTCTAAATCTGTGATCCTCTCGTCATCCCCATTTGAGAGTACCAGGTCTAAGATTGCTCCCTCTTGAGTGGGTTCCAATACTAGTTGTCTAAGGCATGCCCCCTGTGGGGCATCTAAAATGACCCCACTCTTAGAAGTGGCTGCTGCAAATGTACTCCAATTAACATCTGGCATATTCAGATCCCTCATCCTCAATATCTCCCCTTTTTCTGCCATTCTAAGGATACTTCCTATCTTCTAAGGATACTTCCTCTTGCAGAAACAAAAATTAAAGTACTCCTAATAAGTCCAAGAATTAAATAAGAATGAGGAAAGAATGAAAAGTGAATTGTTGAAGCACTGTAAAATAAGGATTTATATCTCTCTATGTAGCTCTGAAAGTTATCAGTCTCCTATTGCCTCCACTGTTTAACTCACACTGCAAAACCAAAGTGAAGCAAACTCAGTGTATAGGGATGTACCATGTGACCTGCAGAAGTTCTTCCAAGTGACCTTGAGGCACTGTTGTTTTAGTTACCAGTATCCTCATTCTTAGAAATGTTGCTTAAATGCACCTTAAAAGTATATTCACAGGCAAAGTTGCCAGGTGAAGTTTATAATGGCAAATTTCCCAGCACAGGGCAAAAATTTGCAAACTAATCAGCAGAGGCGAATTTGGTAACTTTGCCTGAAATTCACTTGTGAAATAAAACTTCACAACATCTGTAACATTCCAGTCTGACTAAACCCAACATTCAACAGAACTGGATGTTGGATATAGTCCTGACCCAAGTTTATAACTGTACATCTTACCGTACATATGTAGACCATTTCTGAAATTGCTAAAAGTATTACTAAAAGGACATTCAATCTCAACAGCATCAATAGGATTAGAAACAGCTACGAAATGAATACACAGTTGTCATTTTGATTGAAAAGCTAAATTAAACTTTTTATTGCCAGTTGGACATTTTTTTTCTTTTGGCCGCACAAAGGATTTTAATCTGTCCCCATAAGACTTTTGTTTGCATTCTATAATGGTACTCTTTGCATTCTTTTCTGAATTACTTGACACTGTCCGTTCACACAGCTGAAAGCAAGTAGTCTCAAAAAACATGCAGTTGTTTTACTCTAACCTTCCATTATTCAGACAGAGCTATTGACAGATTGTCTTGCAGTACAAGAGCAGCATATACTGGAGTCTTCTTATTGTGGCTGATATGTCACTTTAGCTATTGGCTTCAGCTGGACCATCCCTTTCATGGTCATGGACAGCACAAGCCTCAAATCATCTCCAGCAGTGAACCCATCAGAGCTAATGGCATTCAGACTGTCAGCCAGTGATGTATGCCACTTAGTCACAGGTAGATTGTGATGCTTAATGACCTCTGCTGTTGCAGAACCCATGGAGAGCTGACAATAGTCTTGTCAATCAAACACTGAAGAGCTTTAGATATAAATACCTATTCAGATTATAAGAGGCAGAAGCTTTCAAAAAGGAGACTTTTAAGTAAGAAGCTGTACATATTCTGAACTTTTCAACTAAGTAAGGTAAGAACTAGAACCCAGAAGTTCAGTTGTTTTTGTTGACATTTTTATTTACTTAACCACAACTTTTTTTTACAAAAATATCAATTTAAACTTGTCATAGTTTTCATAAGCATGGAAAGAACCACCAGTGATTTCCCTGGTGTCATTAATCGTATTTGAAGAAAGATATTGGACAAATATATCAGGTTGTGCCAAGTTAACTCTCACAAAACCATGAGAAGAAAACCTTTTTTTTGTAATGTTAATATAATACTATTACTGGGCTAACTGGAAGTTATGAATATAAGCTGCAGAGGCTTCATTGCCTCTTCTTCAAGTATGTTACATAATATAAGTGAAAACTCCTTTTACAAGGCTTTGCGACAAGTAAGCAATAACCCACTCCAGGGTGTGCGGATTCTGGGGATTAAACAACACCCCAGGTGCATTGTGAGGCATAAGGCCACAGACCAAGTGCCCTCACAGTGCCCGGGATGTTGATTAATCCCCAATACCTGCACACCCTGGAGTGGATTATGGCACTTATAACATGGGCTATGTTAACAACAACAAAAAATCCAAAAACATGTTTTTTGTTGTTTAAATAGCAGAAAATGTACTGTATCCTTCCACCTTGTAAAATAGTCCATCACAAAACATCTCAACTGCATTGCTGTTATGCATGTACAAATGTCAGAAATACAGCAATGAGGTGATTTCTGACATTTCTGTTGCAAAACAGAACATACACATGCAGTTCTGTTCTGTGTGTTTCTGTCTCCCTCACTCTGTACAGGATGGGATTTAATGCACTGTGTCCCTCTTAAGCAGCAACACACTGTTCTGAGACACAGTGCCCCCCCCCCCACAGCTCCCCAGTAGCAGCATATGCATTTTTCCATGAGACACAGTGTCCCCCCCCCCAGCTCTCTGGTAGCAGCATGTGCATTTTTTTGTGTCCACAAACCATTTCAACTGCCACTCCCAAGCATGCTGCCGTCTCTGGAGTATCTCTTTCAGTCACTTCACAACCAACAGTCACAGAGAGAAAGACAGACAGGCACAGAACATATGATCCCACATGCATACCCATTGGCTGGCATGTCCCCTTAAAGCAGTGATGTCAGTACCCCTGCCCCACATGGTCCTGTCACTCATTCCCCTTCCAGTGCTGTAGTAACCCGACAGGTGCGATCCACTGCCACTTTTGGCTGAAAAGTTACAGATGTGGAAAAGGTGCACAGTTGACAACTATGTGTTGCTGCACTTGTGAGAGGCATTGGTGGGACACCTGGGGGATGTCAACAGAGGTCCTGTGATTTATTTCAAGACTGACTATTGTGTCTCCGTGCTGTCTGTCTCTGCCAAAAGCAACACAGCCAAACTGGTGAGCTGTTCTGCCTCTCACTCCCACGCTGAGAAAAGTGACAGTGGATCACACCTGTTGGGTCAGTACAGTACTGGAAGGGGAATGAGCGGTGAGACCATTTGGGGCAAGGGTACTGACATCATGTCTCCATGGGGAAGTGCCAGCCAATTGGGGTGCGCGTGTGCAATCGCATGTTCTACACCTGCCTCTCTTTCTCTCTGTGACTGTTGTTTGTGGCTTGACCAAAAGAGACACTCCTGAGAGAGCAGAATGCTTGGGAGTGGCAGTTGAAATGGTTTGTGGACATGGAAAAATTCACATGTTGCTACCGGGGAGCTGGGGCACTGTGTCTCACGGAAAAATGCACATACTGCTACCGGGAAGCTGGGGTGGGGGCACTGTATCTCAGAACAGTGTGTTGCTGCTTGAGAGGGACACAATGCATTAAATTCCGTCCTGTGCAAAGTGTGAGAGACAGAGACACACAGAACAGAACTGCATGTGTGTGTTATGTTTTGCAGCAGAAATGTCAGAAATCACCTCACTGCTGTATTTCTGATATTTGTACATGCATAACAGCAAAGCAGTTGAGATGTTTTGTGATGGACTGTTGTACAAAGTGACAGGATATAGTACCTTTTCTGCTATTTAAACAACGAAAAAAACACCTTTCTGTATATTGTTTTGTTGTTTAAACATAGCCCATGTTACAAGCACAATAACCCACTCCAGGGTGTGTGGGTGTTGGGGATTGATCAACACCCTGGGCGCTGTGAAGGTACTTGACCTGTGGATTCATGCCTCACAATGCACCCAGGGCATTGATTCATCTCCAGTACCTGCACACCCTGTCGTGGGTTGTTGTTTATATATAAATGTAACCACCCAGTCCCCTGGAGTTCATATTTTTGTACGAGTTTGAGGGACTAGCCCATAGAGAACTCACCATCCTTAGCCTGGGTATAAATTATATTTAGAATCACCCATATAGAAGTCCAAATTCATTTTGAACTGCTGTAAGTTAACACTCTGTACCACATCCATGGGCAGTGTGTTCCAGACTGGAACTACTCTCTGTGTGAAAAAATTATTTCTTCTAACAGTCTTATTTATGCCAGATCTCAACTTTAATTTATGGGACCTAGTGTTATTTATAGAAAGGTACCAGTTCATGCATATGGTCTCAAATAATGCAGCATCCCATGTTGCTTCATAAATTAAACACACATCTCCTCTTAATGTGTGATGTTCGAGAGAATAGAGGCCCAGTATTTTTAATCTATCATCATATGTATGTGCTTTAAGATTTATAATGTTTGGTAAACCTTCGTTGAACTTTTCCTACCAACATCTTATCCTTAACCAATGTTGGAGTGCAAAAGGATGAGCAATAATCAAGGTGTGATCTCACTATACTACAGTATATAGGTATTAATATTTCAGGCTCTCGGCTTGTGATATTTTTCAAAATACAATTTATTAGTCTGTGACATTTTTTAACAGTTTTATTTATAGGCTCAGTAAACTTAAAACTATTAGTAACGTAAACTCCCAGGTCTTTCTCAGAGGTAACCCTGCTTAGTGAAATGTTGTTCATATGATAATCAATTAACCTGTTGTTTTTACCAAAATGCATAACTTTGCATTTGGAAATGTTAAAGGTTAATTTATTTTGATTTGCCCAGACTGATAAATTATTCAAATTAACCTGCAACCTATGTGCTGAAGAGATGTCATTCACATTACACCCCAATTTGGCATCATCTGCATATTTATTTAGCCACACTCCCTGTGTGGTATTCATACTAGAGATAAGAATGTTAAACAAAATTGGGCCAAGCACTGAGCCCTGAGGCACCCCACTAGTGACCTTAATCCAGGTGGACTTTTATCCCCTGATGCTAATTTGTTGCTTTCTATCTGCCAGCCAAGACGAGATCCACATAATAATATTCCTATGAAGCCTTATATCAATAAGGCATTTGATCAAGATTTTATGAGACACTGAGTCAAAAGCTTTTTCATAGTCTAAAAAGATGACATCCACTGGAAGACCTGCATCCAAGGCTTCACTAATGGGCTAAAAAAAAGTTTATTAAGCTATTTTGACATGATGTACCTGGTGTAAAACCATATTGAGTTATATTTGTCAGTCCATTGCTTGTTATATGCCTGTTTACTTTTTGCAATAATAGTCTCTCAATTACTTTACCTATGCAGGAGGTCGAACTAATTGGTCTATAATTCTTAATATTTTATTTTGCACCCCCCTTATGAATGGGGATCACCAAAGCTTCCTTCTACTCCTTTAGAACTACTCCTTTTGCAAGAGATTCATTAAACTAAAGAGTAAGAGTACCAGCAAGCTCATAAGAGATTTCTTTCAAAAAGATGAAAGGGATGTTGTCAGGTCCAGCTGAGGATGTGGATTGGAAGGAATTAATGGCTGAATAAATTTCAGCAACAGTAAATACCACACATGAGTCCTGAGAGTCACAATCTATATTACCTACTCTTTCTTTAGCTTTAAATATACTGGTGAAATACTGATTAAATTCATAAGCCACAGACTGTTCCTCAGATACGCAATTATTATTAATTTGTAGGGGACCCACCTTGGGAACATTACTTTTAAGGGATCCAATATAGTTGAAGAACTGTTTGTTATTGTCCTTTTTTGCTGTTGTTAATTTATATTCCGGATCTTTCTTGGCTTTTCTAATAGCAGATTTAGCTTTTTTTTTAAACCTGTGCCAGTTAATCTCTGTCCTTTGCTTTCTATATTAATTGTAGGCCTTTTTTTTGCCCTTACAAGTCTACTAATCCCTGCAGAATACCAAAGGGGAAGCCTCCTTTGATTATTGCATTTTTATCCGGTCAGGAACCCAGTTGTTAACACAGAACTCAATTTTTTCTTTTATTTTGCCCCATATCTGATCCAGTTCAAGGCCCCACAATTCTTGTTCCCAGTTCCAGTCTGTTAAATAGGCTTTTATCACCTCATAATTTGCTCTAGCAAAGTTCTGCATTTTCGTAACACCTTTGTTGGCCAATTTATAAGTGATAGTCCAAAACACCATACAGTGATCACTGTCACCTCTTCTAGTATAATAGGGGGTTCCACCTGGTCACCGATATTGGTCAAAATTAAATCTAGGATGTTATCCTGCCTAGTTGGCTCATATACCAACTAGTTCAATCCTAACTGTAATATTGTTTCTAAGAATTTAATTTCTTGTTGGTTTGTACCTTCTAAACTACCCCATTTTATTCCTGGATAATTGAAATCTCCCTTAAGTATGATATTATCCAGATGGTTAATATTTAGTAAGTAGTCCATAAAAGAGGAATTATTATAAGTATCTAAGGAAGGTGGATGATAACAGAGTCCTAACATTGTAGGGGTATGTTCATATTTCAATTTAACCCATATAATCTCAATACCATTGGGTGGGCATATCAATATACACCTCTAGACAGTCTATGCTATCATTTACATAAACAGCAACCCCACCTCCTCTAGAGAAGGTATGATTCTTTTTAGATACTGTCTATCCTTGAGTATCTTGCCCCCACTGCTCATCAGTGAACCATGTTTCTGTTGCCCCACACACATCTATATCCTTAGCATTTAATACAGGTTGATGTTCATTTATCCTGCTAAGTTTCTAGCATTTAATAATAATATCCTAAGCTTGGAACAGCGTGTATTAAGAGTCTGTTTCTGATTGTCAGTAGGTAAAGAATGTCATAAATCAATAAGGTTTGGACTTACATTACTCATGAGGTCAGTAGGTGTTACATTACCAAACTTAGACCCTCCCCCGATTATTAGTTTAAAAAAGAATCTATCTGTGCATTGATAGTTTTGTCCAATAATTCAGAACCCCTTTTGTTTAGATGTAGGGCATCTCTAGAAAAGAATTCCCTTTTACCATTACATTCTTCCCAATGCATTAAGCATTCAAGGTTTTGCTTTAAGCACCAACCTCGAAGCCAATCATTCATCTGTTTTATCTTTACTTCCAAATAGTGTTCAGCTCTCAGTACTGGTAATATTTCAGATAATACAATATTTGCTCCTATATCTGATAACAGATACATCAGTCCAACATATGCTTCCTTGATCTGCTGTACACTTTGATTTCTGATATTATTGACTCCTGCATGTATAATGACCGGGGGTCTGCACCACTATTTTTCAAACTCTGTCTAGTCATCTTGGTAATGTCTTGTATTTTTGCACCACAAAAACAGGACAACATGTAGGTAGCTTTATTTTTATCACAAACTTGTCTATCCAAATGAGAAATCATTGAGTCACCTGAGGCAAAAATCTGATTGGAACTGTCCAGGGTTCTTCCTACCTCAGTGCTGTGATGTTCATCATAATTATCACAAACAATGGGAGAGCTGAGTAAATCAAGCTGTCCCTGATGTCTAATATTATTTTGAGAAGGGGGTCCCACGTTATTATCAGGTTGTTCTAATCAGTGAGTGGCTACAGGTATATCCTGGACTGTTGTAATATTTACAGAAATAGGTATATTACCAGTATCCAGTTCATCATTTAGATTTAATAGTGGATCAAACCTATTGTAAATGGATATTAGAAAGCAACCAGCTTTTCTACCTTTCTTTACAGGTTTAATATTTTGAATAGTGAACCACTCCTCTTCCTTATCTAATGTTTCTACTTCCTTTCTTGGCCTTTTTCTATGTGGCATAATACTGTCAACATTTGCACTCAGAGGCTCCTCACCTGACGCTTGGTATTGATCAGAAATGATGGATAATTTAAATTGTTTGGTGGTTTCCCACTGACTTATTTCCAGAGCCAGTAATCAACTATCAAATAGCTTAATTTCTTCTTCCAAATTCTTATTATTTATACACTTAATACATGTGTAAGCTGTACTAATTAGGGCACTTTGTTCAAAGCTGTACATATTATATAATGAGCACAAAATGCCTTGTCTCCCATCCACAGCTGTTATTACAACTGCCATTATGCAAGCCTATTGTACAAGAAGGAGCTAACTTTTCAAATCTCATAGTACCCGGCCCTAGTTATGCCTGCTGTTTTTGAGTGGTGCCTCCTACTGACCTTCTGACCACCGAACATGCCTAACACATGCAGATGTGCATGTCTTTGTGTGCATCTTCGTGTTCGACAATGCACACTTGCCCTGCCACCACAGGGTTTGTTGATATAGCCCCAAATGAACCTAGAAGAGCTTTCCAGAGGTCAGGCAAAGCCCTGAGGTAATAACTAGCCTTGCAAATGTAAATGTCTCCCCAAAGTTAAAATCGCCACTTTTTGTGGCTTAACAAAAGTTTGAATGCACAAATTCAGTAAAAATAAATTAAAACAGTGCAGGGTTGCTAGAATCTCATCAGAAGTAGCCCTAGGAAGGTAGTGGACAGCTAGTAAAGAGCTTATTAGAAGTTCTTTACAGATGACATCACTGTCTGCTCAGCTAGGCTGAGGAAAGAATGGATTATGTCATTTAGAACTCTTGTAGCAGCATGAGCCACTTTGGAATCAGCTGCCTGGAGACAGTTTAGAATGTTGAGATTGGAGTCAGTGTAGTTCAGTAGTCAGTCAGTGGAGCTCTGAGCGAGCAGTAGTGCTTAGAGTGAGAGGTGCCTGCCAGTCTGTTCTGAGACTGGGTGAAGGATATCTGTTTTTTTCTCAACCTAGTGAGTTGAAATACAGCAGTGCCAAAGGAAGTGGTGGAGACCATTGCCAGCAGGACCCCAGTGGGTCATTCCACAGAGAAGTAAGTGAGACTTTAGCTTCTGTGGATCCATGGGGCACTCCCTTGAAGGTCCTAGAAAGTGTCAGCTGCCTGAGAGGAAACAAAGAGTTTTTCAGACTGAAAACTATGGAAGAGCTATGGGAAAGGTTCCTTCAGTTAGATGTCTGTATGCCAAGGTTAAACAAAACTGTGAGTACAGGAACAGAGACTAACAATTGTGGGTTGCTGTCTGATGGTGTATGTGCCCAGAATCAAGGCTAGAGTGCACCAGTCAGGGCCCCAGCCTCACCACAAATATGTGCTGAACATTTATTTTTCCTGTGGATGCCTTTAGCACCCTGTTAGAGGGTGAAGGATCTATTTGTGTAACTCCAAAGGGATGGCAGAGGCTGGCTGGGGCTAGGACGGGTGGACTTTCACCTGAAATTTCAGTCAGGTCTAACTGGTCACTGTAGGGGCACAAGGTTACCCTGCAGGTGTTAATAAAGCCCATCATGTCAGGAGGATGCATTTAAGTGTGGCAATCCACCACATAATAGACACTTATGGAAGAGTTTAAGTCCATGACAAACCCCTTAAGAAAGAGGAGGGGATAGCTGGTGTTTGTGGGAAATGTAATGTCCTTGAGGTCCCTGATACAGAGTGATAGACAGTTTGAGGTTTTGTGTAAGAGAAATGTAAGAAATGCCCAACTGTGTCATTCTGGAAAGGAAAAAGTACTAGTGTAAAGCCTGTAATGACAGTTTCCTACAGGGGGGACCACCCCATTCTGCTCTTTACCATCTGTGTGTGAATAAAGCCATCTTGCACAATACCATTTTCTGGTATTGAACATTCAATCTATGCTTCCAGCATGAAATTGTTATTGGGCCCACTCAGAAAATAGACCTAGCATAGCCCTAGCACCTCTCTCCCAGAACTCAGAGTAAATATAAATGTTATTTTGTGCCCTAACCCCCCCGGCCACTTAGACTCTGAGCCAGGTATTTGCCCCAGTGCTAGGGGTGGTGCTTTTGTTATGCCAACTTGTGGTTTGGTGCCTTGTCTGCGTGCAAGTTTAGGGGTCCTAGTTTCAAGATGTAGCTTTTGGCTGGGGTATGGGTTGCATAAATGTATGACATCACCTACAAGGTCGTTAAAGAGTCAGCAGGGGCATTATGCAGAAATGGGGCAACGTATGTATCTGCCTCCACAAGTCCTTTAGCTTGTGGGTTATAGTACTCCTCTGGCAAACTGCAAGAAATCAGGCAAATGCAAAGAGATAGCCTTGACTCTTCTCAATGACTCTTCACTTAAGCTAGTGACTGAGATATTAGAAATTTGGTACCCTGATTCTGGGTACTACTTTAACTATTTGCATATTGCCTTTTGTGATGGAAATGTCTTGTATTGCTTAATGGCAGAGGTAATGTTTTGTGATAGGCTCAAAAATGTTCAGGTTAAATAGTATGGCATTAAAACTTTATCTCTGTTAAGATCAGAGTCTAGCGTGTCAAAGGTATCCATGAATTTAAATTCTCAGGCCATTATGTCCACCTGCAATGTAAAGTTCCCATTAAGGGCTGCCAGTCTTCCAAAGTATGTCCTGAGTTGGAGAAATGTTCATGCACTGCTTGGACTGCTTCACCTACATAAAGGTTTGTGGTAGGGCATTAGGAGCACATAATAAGTTATATGACACTGGCAGAGCTCAGGATATCTGCAGGGGCAGCTTCAGGCTGGGGCTTGATGGGGTACATGTCCCAGTAAAGGTAACCTGTGCTGAAACTATGTTCCAGCAATGATACATAACTGGTCACATAGTCCAGATTTAAGTCCACCTATGTGCCTAAACACAAGCCTTCTGTATGCTGCTTTTGCTTTAGTCATCCATGATTTCTGGAGCCACCACCAGAATATCTGAAGGGTCATGTATGTACTCTTCAAATCTGTCTGAGCCTTTATGCCCCAAAACAGTAATGGATTTGGATAGTAACTATCCACTCTGTGGATGGGTCACACAATCTGTACTACTCAACAACACAATGAATGGATAGTATCTCACTATCCCCATTTTGTTGCCTCAGTAGCGCCATTGGAGGTACTGAATTTGACTAAACTTAGGTGTAGAATTGCTTACTTTTTCTGCACTCAGATTTTATATCAGTTTTCATATCAAAATATCAGAGGTGTAGATGTAAAGGTAAGGACAGAAAAATCCCTGAACAGTTCATCTTGTCTGTCCCAAAATTTTCTACTCAGAATTTTACTAATGTTAATTATTTCTCTCATCCTTCCCTATCCCACCCTTTCCATTAAATAGTACTTCTTAATGTCATTTGTTGAACCTCGTCCTTCTAAATTAAGCATATGACCCCCTAGTAGACCTACTGTTTCTTAGAGTAAATAAACCTGCTATATCCACTCTGTTGACCCATTTCATGAACTTGGAAGTCTCTGTCATTTTCCCCTCTCCTTTCTATCCTCCAGTGTGTACATATTAAGTCTATTCAGTCTTTTCCTGTGCATTTTGCGTTGTTTTCAATGAATTATCTTTGGTGCCCTTCTCTGCACTGAAACTAATCAATCTTTAGCCTTCATAAGATACTGATGGCCAAACTGAATGTAGCACTTCAAGTGCAGCCTGACAAGGGATCTGTACAGTGGCAGTATCCCCTCCATACTTCTGCTAGTAATCCTTGTCCCTATGCACCCCAGCATGTTGTTTGCCCTCTCATATGCTTTGTTGCACTCAGAAGATGCTTTTATGTTATTTCTTATCATCACCCCCAGGTCTGTCTCCTACTTCCTGCTCTCTACTGGTATCCCATCAATATAGTAAACTGTTCCTAGATTCTTCACTCCTATATGTATTACCTTCTCCTTTTGGCATTGAATTTTAACTGCACATATTGGACTATTTCTCCAATCTTCTTACATCCTGTATCATATTGTAAACTCCTTCTTCAATGTCAGCCCTCTTACAGAGCTTTGTGTCATCAGCAAATAGACTTACCTTGCCCTAAATAACCTTACATGTGTTGCAGATACAAAGTGGTGCCACAGAGGATACAACACAGTACCTAGTAGTATTACTGCAAAATGCTGCAGTATGCTGCAGGGAACAGTGTAATTCAATGGCAGTTAAGTCTTTTTGTCATTCTTCAGCATGACTTTTCTTTCTTTCTTTCTTTCTTTCTTTCTTTCTTTCTTTCTTTCTTTCTTTCTTTCTTTCTTTCTTTCATTTTCCCCCATTTCATTCACATAATGGAAGGTGCCTATTATTTCCTTCTTGACCCCTTCCACTATTTTTAGTTCTGTGTTTATCTTAGTCTTCCTAACTATCTTGCTGGTCTCCTTTAGCTCCTGTAAATATTCTATTTAGTCCTTTTATTCTATTCATAAACTCCCTTCCATCCAACTGTTTGATGCGGTCATCTCAGCACCTGGGAGGGAACTGTCCACAATCACCTCTGAACTACAGGTCAGCTTCCACAGGCATGAAATGTGGTTCACCAGGAATAAACTATTACTTGGCTACAAAAAAACAAAATGCATGTTATTTATGGTGCCTTAAAACAGGAAAAAGCATGTCTCCCTACTACTACATAGTCACAAAGGTAATTTGTTGAAGCAAGTCTGCACATTTAAATTTCTGAGAGTCCACCTAGATGACACACTCACCTTCTCTACACATATTGATCAGGTGATCAAAGCAGCTAATACCAAGCTGGGGGTTCTATACTGGTACAGACATTCTATGTCCTCAGAATCACTGAAACTGGTCACAGGCTGCTTGGTGTTATCAGCTGGTGATCTATGGTGCTGGCTTGGATATTGCTCTCAAAAGGATAAAAACCCTTCTTAATAAGGCCTGTCATCTGGTCCTCTGGGCCAACTTTCACATTCATACATGTGTGCTATATGCAGAGACTGGTTGGCTCCCCCTCCATCTCCGATACAAATATCAGACTTGTTTCCTGGGAAAAAAAATCCATGTTAGGCCTTAAGCCTGAGTCCACATCAAGTTTACTTAAACTCACTCAACCTACCATGAACACCAGAAATGTGGCTGGGGGGGGTTCTGGTGCCCTTTAAGTGCACCACAATTGTGCAAAGATCCCTATCCTACCGTGGCCCAAGGTGGCTCAATGACCTTCCTACAAACCTAACTGGATATACAGTAGCAAGATTAGTTAGTTTAAAACTGGGCTCTGCTTCCATCTTGCTGCAGAGAATGTATGCAGCAGTCATACCCTCGCTCCACCCTTGACTTAGTTTCCCTCCAGGTTAACCCTGAACCTGGCCCCCTACTGGCACACCACACCCCCCTCCCCACTCCCCCTCTCCGCTTCCTCTCTCCCTCCCCCATCCCTTTTTGACAAAGCCACCCCTGGCTGCCTCCATTTTCTACATTCTAAACATCTTATCCTGAGATCTGTCTCTAACCCAAAGATCTTACAAAGCATTGAAGCCACACTAATTTAGTGTTGTCTAACTCATTTTTCACTTTCTCAAAACAGACTGTAAATTATAACCAATTGTGAATGTATTGTGAACTGTAACATTTGATGTGTTGTCCTTTCACTGTTTACATATGATAATTTTTTACTGTTCTGTATCTTTTTAACTGACTTGGAACCTTTGTAAATGAGCCTATGGCTCAAAGGTATATAATTCGAACCTAGACGTAGATGTAGATAAAATTTATTTATACAGAGATACCACCATTAGGACTATGTATGCCCTTTTCACAAGGTGCACCTGTTTAAAGTATTAAGTTACAATAACATAAAATGAATATACATAAATACAAAAACAAGACATGTCTCAATCGAACAAATAACATTCAAGGGAAATACAGATGGATACAGGGAAAAATACACATTATTACATTACTATATGTTCCATCCAACAAAGTCACCACATAAGTCAATTCACATGTATTCACTCTTCCTATGCAATTTAAGCTATCTGTTACATGAGGCCCCTACACCCTAATTGGTACCCTCAGAGGTACACCGTAGACAGCTAGCACTTAAGTATATGTTATACTAACATATAGGGCTAAGGGCAGCTACCGTATAAGAGTAGATGTCAGGATATGAATGCATATTGCTGCAATACACTTTGCTTGCTAATACATATATTCTTCTATGTATTTTCAGTTTATTTCTTACTTGTAAGATGCTAAGGCATCTGTGTCCTTGGAATAATTATCATATGTAAGTTGGCATTGCCACTTTTTGGTGATTTGTACTACTACACTGAGTTATGTAAGACTCTGTATAAGAACTCTTTTGTTCATAAACTGATGACTATACAGAATTGTATAATGTTATCTTAGACCATGGAGCCACCTCTAATTTAGCTAATAGGGATCATCTCTGTAACTAGAAATGTTTCTATCTTACAGTAACCATAATTATTATCATAGGTATATAATGTAATACACTAGTCTTATACCTTGGAGGCCTCAGGAGAGACCTCAAGAAACACAGAGAAACCTCAAGTTATAGGGAACGCTTAGCACTGGCTCCTGGTTTGTATTGGTAAGAACTGCTTAGGGCAACTGTGATTTATCCTTTTGGCGGTAATAAACTTGTTTATTACTCTTATGCAATGTGTCTGTGATTACTTGCATTCCCAATATTGCCAAGAACCTGAAAGTGAAGTTTAGACCTCCTAACAAATTGGCGACCATGTGCAGGCAATATCTGGAGTTTGTAAGTTTTCACTTGTTGCTAGAACTTTTTCCGTCTCCCACGGGGACAGTAGGTGTACATTCCTGTATCACCTCTGCTGTTTTAAACCAGTTTGTAGTAACTAGCAAAGTCTGGCTGTCATCCTTTTGGGTGTGGTCAATGCCGACTCGACTCACTCCATTACAGCTTTGATTTGTAAGTTTACAACTTTTACAGTAGCCCGGCTGTGTCTAAAGTGCTCCTGCTGTGGATCGATACACAGCACGGCGCCTGTTTCACAGTTTGATTTTTCGCTCCCTCCCACAGAATGGCCACCGTATCAAATATCTGCGCAGAACTGAGACTCGATATCTCAAACTTCCTTACTTCCCATGGAGGATGGGCTGACTTCACACAGGATGCAAGTCAATCCGAAAACCCTATACAGGGGATTTCAACCCAGTACACGGAGACAAGACAATCAGCCAATAAGTGACAAGCTAAAAGGTTGATGGTCACGGCTCTCTATGCTGCTTTGGAAGCCTCCAAAGAGAGGTTTCAAACCCTTGATCTGCAAATTTCATCTCTTAAGCAACAGATGGGTTTGCAGGAAACAGAATGTATCAGACTGCAGCAAAACGTGGAGTCTGAACTCCAAACTCTGCGGAATGAAAAGGATTCACTATTGCATCATTCAGCTCAAGCAGGAGAACAGGAACTGGTATGTTGAAACAGGAGTGTGAAAGTTTGAGACAGGATAAGGGACAGGCGTTGCAAATGAATGATGTGCTAAGTGCTGCAAATGCTCAGTTGAGTGAGGAAATGGGTGAGCTGCAGGATGAGATAAACCAGGTACGTAATGACTTAGAAGTGTCTATCAGGGACAATCCTGAATTGAGCACCGCATATAGAGTGTTGCAAAAGCAAAAACAAGATGAGGTTGATATGGATGTTGCAAGTGTGAGTCATACTGAATGTAGAACCAAAATGGTGAAACTGCGCCATCAGCAGGAGGTTCTGGCTGGACATGTTAAGGCAATGGGAGGCGTGGCCCCTGCCTTACATACGTCATCTGAAAGGGAGTTATCAGATGATGACATTTCTCAATACAATGCCCAGTCACACCCCTACTATGGCCCAGAGACCCCACCCAGCCATCCACAACATGGCGGGTCCCCACTACACCCTCACCATGTCATACCTCATCAATGTCATGATGCCCATCATGGGAGATGCCAAGATGGTGGCCCCCATGATGGGGGGGAGCAGGCCCAGGCCTGGTCCCAACGGCACCACCGATAGCCGTTATTAATGTGGAAGACAGGCATGAGATAGAAACCATGACTGAAACTGTGATAGGCAATGTACCCCTTCCCGAGAGATGTAAACGGGCCATTAAAACCTAGATTAGGCAGCTTCTGCAAGAGGCTGGCACACAGGAAGGTATTGTTCACACTGTGGCGGAGGCTGCAGCTTGGACCACCATAGATGGCGCTCGAGACAATCTACCTCTGCCTGATCGACCCAGTAATCCCCTACAAATGGCCTACTCTGTTCGGCAAATAGCTGACAGCATCAGTCAGATGAACCCGTCCGACAACCTCAGCTGTCACTTGGAAAAGGTGCATTCTAAATGCGAGATGCTTAGCCTCACTGCAGAATATCAGGTCCAAATACTACGCCAAACAATCGATCCTAGTTTGTGGGCCAAACTCCCAATGCCATCCGCCAGGATGGTAACGCCACCTTTGATGAGGTTGCAGCTGAGCTCATTTCTGCTCACAGCCCAGGTATAGTAGGAGTGATGCTTGCATACCCTGTAAAACATAATGCAAAGGAAAGTCCAGCAACTTACCACCAGAGACTTTGGATGGCATACCGAGCAGGAAAGCACTTAGCACAAGAAGCTGTGGATGTAGATCTTATTGAATATAAGACCCTGTTCCTTAGGAACATGATTCCAGCAGTACGAGAAAAGGTAGAGCCAACCACCTACCCCAATACGGATAGGTTTGCTGAAATTCTTTGGAAAACCGAGAGAGTTTACCAACTATATATCCATGATCTGGGCTCCGGTTCCAAGAAAGTTGCCGCCATGGAGCCTACTTCCGAGGCCACAATGCACTACACAGTGGAAAGGCATGCCCAACACCAACAAGCCCCTCCAGCTGATATCCAACGCCCCCAACAGGCCCATCAACAACAACCACAACAGCAACAACGGTGGGGTGGGAACCGGAATTGGCATAAGTATAAAAAGCATAAGGGTAAACGTAAACCACAACAGCAAAGAACAGGTCCTTCATATAGGGAGATAGCCGAAGAGAATCAGAAATTCTGAGAGCTCCTGGGACAAGTGCGCTCTGTAGTGGATACTGTTCCCACACAGGCCCTTGTGGCGGTACAACTGGCAACCCAGACCCCAATGGGTCATGGGGACACTGGTGGTGTAGGCCCTCAGGCCCATACAGGCCTGAACCCAGAAGCTCCTCCCTATATAGCATCAATGCAGCATGGTGAAGTGATTCACAAGAGTCAGGCTCCACCTCTCCATGCTTCCAGCAGTACAGATTGACAATTACAGGCCCCAGTCTGGTTTGTAAACAAGTTAGTCTTGGATACAAACGGAGGGCCCTGCACCGAGGCCGAGGTCGGGGGCCGCTTACTAGTAGTCTTGTTAGATACAGGTGCAGCTGTATCTGTGTTACATGATGAACACCCAGACACATCCCCTTGGTCCACCTGAAGGAGGACCAACATGTCAGGAGTTGATGGTACTAGGCTACCTGCATACCGTTCTCTACCCCTACTGGTAGAGTTAGGCCATCTAAAGGCCTCACACACCTTCCAATTGATGGTATTGCATGATTATCCTAGTATCATAGGGATTGACTTCCTCACGCCACACGGCTGTGTGGTGGACCTAGCTAACATGCTACTGATTCAGATTCAGGGTCAATATCATACAATTCTGATTCCTGATTCACACGTCGTGGCAACAATATCTACCAATGACAAGGAGTATGACGTCACAGATCTGTTCATGACTCGTGAACTTTTCCCAAAGCTTCTCCCCATTTTGCAATGACATTTGGAAGTGTTTGCAATTAACAAACGTGACTGTGGTAGAATGCACACCGTTATCGAAGTGCCAGGCCCAGCACATGAGAGGTAAAGGCAATATCCTTTCCCAACTGAGGCCTTGCCTTCCTTTAGAGAGATGATCAAGTCACTCCTCAAGCAAGGAGTAATCAGAACTTGCGTTTCCACTGCCAACTCCCCAGTGTGGCCCGTGAAAAAACCCACAGGTGCCTGGAGACTTACTATTGACTACAGAAAACTGAATCAGGTCACTCCCAGTTGTTCTCCAACTGTGGCATCAGCACCTGATGTGCTACGACTTCTGACCCCTGACTTAAAATGGTTCAGTGCCCTGGACATTTCCAATGGTTTTTGGTCATTATGATTGGCTCTTAAGAGTCAATATAAGTTTGCCTTCACCTTTGAAGGAAGACAGTACATGTGGACTTGCTTGCCACAAGGATTCCATAACAGTCCATCCCTGTTCCATCTACACATGATGGATACCCTCGAGAGTTTCTCTACTCCCCAATGTCTCTTGCAATATGTGGATGACCTGTTGCTGGCAACAGCCACACAGGAACAACATCTGGATCTCTTAGATGAACTACTGACTCTCATCCAGAGAGCAGACTTGAAATGCAACCCAGCAAAAGCACAACTTTGTCAGAAAGAAGTACTTTTTCTAGGTCTAAAAATAACTGACCAAGGTTGAAGCCCTACCTGGAAGAAGGTACAGGGATTGCAAGACTTGCCATTGCCCACCAATGTGGCAACTCTTCGAAGGTTTCTAGGTATGGTGAATTACTTGAGAGATTTTATTTGTGATTTTGCTCTGAAAGCTGCTCCTCTTTATGAGTTACTCAGAAAGGACTTTCCATGGACTTGGGGCCATATACTCACCCAGGCTGTGATGTCACTGAAGCAGGCCTTGGCCTCTGCCCCAGCTCTTGTCAACCCCAATCCAGCACTACCATTCCATCTGGAATGTGCCACCTCTGACATTGCCATGTCAGCAGTGCTGGCCCAGAAGGTGCATGGCACCCTGAGACCCATTGCATATGCCTCACAGCTATTGACCCCAGTGGAACTGAAGTACGGCCTTTGTGAAAGGAACCTTCTGGCCACCTACTGGGCTGTCAAGCATGTCCTGTATATCATTGGGTACTCACCACTGATCATCAGCACCAACCACACCCCAACTACCTTCCTGCTCTCAGACAGAGTGAAGGATGGGTCAGTATCTAACACCAGACTGACACACTGGTCACTTCTTCTTCAGGATAGAGACATACAGGTACAACTGACAAAAATCCCATCTATGCTGGCTCATGGACTCCTTTTCCAGGGAGAACTCCATGACTGTACACTACAGTCACCTGATCTTCCGGATCCAGGTCCTTTCCTCCCTGCCACGCCACAAATACTTGACAACACCTCTTTGTGTCGTGTCTTTACTGATGGTTCAGCATCCTACTATCAGGGAGAACAAATTTTGCAGGGATGGGCATTTTAGTGATTTACCCTTATAGGAACACTGTCAAAATATCTAAGCGCTGTAGTGTGGCAGCATCACAATATACAGAGATGGCAGCGGTGGCCTGTGCCCTCGAGTTCATCCAACATGGGACCGAGGATATTATCATTTTTACAGACTCTAACTGGGTTTGTTGTTCTCTTGCAGAATTTCTTCCTTTCTGGCAGAAGAACTCCTTCCTCTCCTCTGATGGCAGCCCAGTGAAGTACAAGCAATTGGTAATATATATACATTCACTGGCACAAAAATTTGCACACAAACTCTATGTGCATAAAGTCAAAGCTCATTCTCTCCATGACCCCTATCATGCCTTCAATGACACAGCAGACACCCTTGCTAAGGAAAGGGCCCAAGGGGGGGACATCTGGATGATGGACCATCCAAAGACCAATGCAGCCATACAGATTGCAGCACTTAGGAAGAAACTTGAACCTGTTTCCCCCTTGGACTCTCAGCAGCCCAGCATTTTGATACTGAACTTAAAGAAGTGTTCAGGTTCCTTGACAAGGGTACCGAAGAGAAACTTCCTGCACACAACCCGTACCAGAGGCATGAAGGTAAGTTACACTTGTCACCAGATGACAAGCTCATCTGGTTCCAACCTGATGACTCCACCACCAAGTTGTGGGTGGTCCCCAGACACTTAAGATCTGAATTCTTGCACCAAGTGCATGATACACCCACTGGTAGACACCAGGGAGTGGCAAATACCCTCCAAAGGCTCAAGACCATCACCTGATGGCCTGGTGTCACCAAAGATGTTAAGCAGTACATAGATAATTGTCTTTTTTATGCACAAAACAACCCCATCCCTACCAAACAAAATGCCAAACTTTTATCACAACGACACTCTGGCCCTTGGCATGCCATACAGATTGATTTTATAGGCCCTCTGACCAACACCAGCAGAAATAACATGTATGCTCTTGTGGTAACTGATCTCTTCGCTAAGTGGGTTGAAGCTTTCCCCACTAAGACATGTACGGCAAAGACCACTGCCAAAATCCTGGTGGAACAGATCTTCTCCAGGCGGGGGTCCACCCTTCAATGTAGACTCTGACAAGGGAACCAGTTTTACAGGTGAGTTGATGAAAGAATCCCTTGAACTCCTTGGAATTCTACAGAAGTTCCGCATACCCTACCACCCCCAATCTTCAGGTCAAGTAGAAAGAGTCAACAGATGGATTAAGCAAATGCTTTCCGAATTCATTGAGGACAATCCCAAAACCTGGGATTCCCTACTGCCGTTGCTCATTATGGCAATTAGGGGTACACCCTCAGCCACCACCCATCTCATACCCTTTGAGGTGATGACTGGCAGACAGATGAGATTACCTGAACACCTGTTGTTTGCCCTGCACACCCCCACTGCAGACCGTGTGTCTGTAGATCAATATGTGGAAAAACTCAGAAAAGACCTCATACACACACACTTGTATGCTGTCAACTGCATGGGCAAGGCCCAGCAACAATCCAAAAAACAGTTTGAAAAACACGCACCAGAAGTGGATTGGCAAGTTGGAGATCAGGTAATGGTACTTCGATTTGCACATCCCACCCACTCCTTCTCCAACAAGTGGGAAGGCCCATACCCAATTGTCAACAAGCTCAGTCCAGCAGTCTATCAGTTAGACTTCTGCATAACAACAAGCTGACTGACAAATGGTTACATGCAAACCAGCTGAAACTGTATAAAGAAGCTTAACTACTTTTCCTCACCCCATTGGGTGGAACAGCACTAACATACTAATCTTTGATCTTCCTTTTAAGATATACTGACAAGATGGCTATCTTTTTCCATTATCTCCTCATCTCAGGAGTTATCTCCTGCATCCAAGGCACGGTACTGGACCTCCTACGACACCTTGATCCTCCAGCACCTCCTCCAGAGGGAGTATCCATCAATATATCAGATAGTCTGATCACTGTCCAGGAAGGTTCCGATGCTTACCTCACTGCCTCGGTTGTTGCTCCTGATAAATCAACCCTACAAATTGAGTGACAAACCACATCGCAAGAACAAATTCTCCCTGTAGCCAAACTCTCCAAAGGCACTTTCCAGGGTTGGCCCAATGCTAAATTATCCCCAAATGGTTCTCTGTCCTTGTTACAAACTGCATTAAGACATTCTGGTTTGTACAACATTACTGCATTAATTGATCCTTCATACTATAATTCTTTGTCTAGAGATTCTGCTCTGAAATTTTGTGCTATACACCTTATGGCTTCTGCAGCCATGTACCTCTCTGTGTTACCACCCACTGATAAACAGCTTTTGGAATGTCCAAAGCACACCCCTGGTCCCCGTAGTGGTCTAACAGCCACTGCCCTCCCAGGTTCATTGATTAATAACCTACAGTTTATGCATATACCTGTTTTGTTTAATCTTACTTACTGTAATATGAAAGAATGTGGTACGTGTCACAATACTAACACTTCAACATTTTATAGTTCATTATTGCTTGATAGTTTAGCTGCATTTCAGATTCGTACTCAAGACCCTATTGCTGGGGTCCATTCAACTGAACATAGAGGCAACTTCAGGAGGAAACCCACTCCTGATGATCTCATTCATAAATGTAAGACACGTGAAGTTGACAGTTCTGATGTTACAGGTGCAACAGGTACTGTCACAGGCCTTTTTGGTACAACTATGTCTGTCTGGAATAAAGCAGACATTGCTGCTATCAAAGCTCATTCTGCCAAGTTGTCCACTGGTTTGGTTAACAATATCCTATCCCCATTATTGCATGGTGTGGATGGTCTTAGTCAGGAAGAAAGATACACTGTATACAACATGCACAACATCGCTAAGGCATTCACTGATTCACGAGATAAGATCAACACATTCATACAACAAAACAATAAAGAAGCAGATAAACAATACATTGCTAGAGAAATCCTTTGCTCTGCCTATGGCTTATACATTATTACTACTATCAACAATCTCTTCCGTGATCTAGAATCTGGAAGAATCCCTGATATCATACATGACAGACGCATCTCTAAATGGTATTGTCCACAATGTAAAACCCCTAGCTGTATTGCTATGTGTATGCAACAAGCTTTAACCATTCCTCTTTCTACAGCTAGGAATTTGGGGTTTGTGACCAGACACCCTAATACTGGTCCTTGCTTTGCTGCTAAGAAATGTTCCATAACAGATACCATGTTTATTTCTTTTACTGTGTCTTTATCATGTTTTGATCCTACTACAGCTTTGTTCGACAAGCTTGCACTGGTGCATTCTATTGGGCATTTGGACGAAGACATCTACAGAGAATGCCTGGATCTACCACCTCTATTGGTTTACCATCCTTTCCTGGACACCTGGGTGGCTCCACACATGGAGTGCTGTGCGAAAAAGCAATACATTTACTTGTGCTGATGTGATGTATTTGATGTTATTCAACCTGTTTGTGGTTATTCTCCAGACAGCATTGATTGGACTTTCACCATGGATGCCGACATCACAATGAATGGCACTGACTCCTTGGACTCAACTCTGGCTCCGGATAAGCTCTACCAATCATATCGTGAGGAGGTTCATCGCCTGTCAACACGGATTTCGAAGATGACCTACACCTGCCCTGTCCAGTTGCAAAAGTGGAGACTCCCTACTGTTCACTCTCAGTATAATTCCGATGGAGAATACTGTGTGGTAACAAACTTCAAAAGCTATACTTATGGATCTGTTACAAGACTGTTATTGATTACCCTAATTTCTGTTTCATCCCCCACCAGAAGACTGTTATTGGACATACCGTCATAAAACCGGTCCCCTGCTAGATGCAGACATCATTGATGGTAACCCTGATTATCTGCTCACACTGTCTGAATATTTACCATATTTTAATGTACACATAGACCCACTCACACTTACATTAAAATCACTTTTAGACAGGAAAGTCACACACCTCACCCACATCAGCAATAATATGACCAAGGCCAATGAAGCTATCCTGTCATTGATTAATGATGGCGACATGAATGACACATTGACTAACACCTGGTTAGAGATTGCTTTTAAAGGTTTTGTTATTATACAAGCATTTTTAATCTTTATTTTGATTACTATGCTCTGCTGCTTACGGCGCACACTGCGCCAACACCGTGAGCAGCTCGAGTTCCTTTACAAAGCTTGCCCGTAGGGTTTGTAAATGACCACTACTCTCTGGCCTTTCCCTAGATTTGCCTGTGTTGCCCTTGGAGGCAACAAGGGAGAGAATGTTACATGAGGCCCCTGCACCCTAATTGGTACCCTCAGAGGTACACCATAGACAGCTAGCACTTAAGTATATGTTATACTAACATATCGGGCTAAGGGCATCTACCGTACAAGAGTAGATGTCAGGATATGAATGCATATTGTTGTAATACACTTTGCTTGCTAATACATATATTTTTCTATGTATTTTCTGTGTATTTCTTACTTGTAAGATGCCAAGGCATCTATGCCCATGGAATAATTATGATATGTAAGTTGGCATTGCCACCTTTTGGTGATTTGCACTACTACACTGAGTTATGTAAGACTCTGTATAAGAACTCTTTTGTTCATAAACTGATGACTATACAGAATCGTATAATGTTATATTAGACCATGGAGCCACCTCTAATTTAGCCAATAGGGCTCATCTCTGTAACTAGAAATGTTTCTATCTTACAGTAACCATAGTAATTATCATAGGTATATAATGTAATACACTAGTCTTATACCTCGGAGACCTCAGGAGAGACCCCAAGAGACACAGAGAAACCTCGAGGTATAGGGAATGCTTAGCACTGGCTCCCGGTTCATATTGGTAAGAACTGCTTAGGGCAACTGTGATTTATCCTTTTGGTTGTAATATGCAACGTGTCTGTGATTACTTGCATTCCCAATATTGCCAAGAACCTGAAAGTGAGGTTTAGACTTCCTAACATATCTATTACATATACAACAGTACTCAAATTCCCTATAAACAGCAGTTTCAAAAACATCTGGTTTCATGTGTAGATCTTTAAGATACAGGGGAAGTTGATTCCAACAAACAGCTGCCTTATATTGAAAGGCCATGAATGTAAATTTATTTTTGTATTTAGGTATTGCTAACTCTCTAGCCATTTTTTTTCTCAGGTTACAACCAGGTTTTGAAACATAGAAACATAGACTTTGACGGCAGATAAGGACTGCTTGGCCCATCTAGTCTGCCAATTTCCCTACTTATAGGATAGGCCTCAGATCCTAGTTAACCAACAGCCTATTTCTTCCTACCCCCACAAGAATTGCCTTATGTCTGTCCCATGCATTCTTGAATTCATCCACAGTTTTTGACACCACAACCTCCTCAGAAAGGCTGTTCCATACATCCACTACCCTCTCTGTGAAATAATACTTCCTCCATTGCCCTGAACCCCCTCTATCTTTAAATTGTGTCCCCTTGTTCTTGCCGTCTCTTTTTCTGAAAGATGCTACCCTCTTGGACTTTGTTGATTCCACTGAGGTACTTAAAGTTTCTATCATGTCCCCCTCCCTTCTTTCCTCAAGGGTATACATATTAAGCTCCTTTAGTCTCTCCTCATACAGCTTCTCTTGCAGACCCTGCACCATTTTAGTTGCCCTCCTCTGGACTGCCTCTATCCTGTCTATGTCTTTGCGGAGATGGGGTCTCCAGAACTGGACACAGTACTCCAGATGGGTTCTCACCAACTGTCTGTACAGAGGGATAACAACTCCCTGTTTTCTGCTGCTGATGCCTCTCCCTATGCATCCCAATACACCCCCAGCCCTTCCTATTGCCTTCTCACATTGCTTGCTAACCTTAAGTTCATCTGATATGATTATCCCCAGGTCCCTTTCCTTTTTTGTTGTTGTTACTACCTCCCCCCCATTATGTATTCTTCCCCTGGGTTCTTGTTTCCCAGGTGCATTATTTTGCAATTCTTTGCATTGAATCCTAGCTGCCATACTTCTGACCATTCCTCCAACCTTGCCAAGTCATTTCTCATCCTTTTCACGCCTCCTTGTGTATCAACCCTGTTGCAGATCTTTGTGTCATCTGCAAAGAGGCATACTTTTCCTTCCAGTCCTTCTGCAATGTCACTTATGAAGACATTAAAAAGGACTGGACCCAATACTGAACCCTGTGGTACCCCTCTAGTAAGCCCTCTTTCTTCAGAGTGGACTCCACTTACAATTACCTTCTGTGTCATGTTGTCCAGCCAATGTTTTACCCAGGCTACCACCCTGGGACCCACTCCCAGGCTGGTTAATTTGACTATTAATCTTTTGTGTGGGACTGTGTCAAATGCCTTGCTAAAGTCTAGGTAGGCCAAGTCCACAGTCCCTCCCTGGTCTACTACTTTGGTCACCCAGTCAAAGAAATCTATTAGATTCATCTGACATGACCTTCCTGCTGAACCCATGCTGCATTGGGTCCTGTGCCCCACTGGCCTCCAGGTACTCAACTCTTCTTTCCTTCAGAGTGACTCATCCTTTCCCTACCAGAGGTCAGACTGACAGGTCTGTAGTTTCCTGCCTCTGTCTTGGTCCCACTTTTGTGAAGGGGAATCACATCCGCCTTCCTCCAGTCCTCGGGTACCACACCATCCTCCCATGATTTATTAAAAAGAGTTGCTAGTGGTTTCACTAGTTCCCCCCTTAATTCTTTTAGAATTCTGGGGTGAATTCCATCAGACCCCATTGCTTTGTCCGCCTTCAGTTTTAGGAGTTCTTGCAGAACCCTTTCTTTGGTGAAAGGACTGGGATCGACCCCCCCATCAAGGGTGCTTCTGTTAATTGGATTAGGCACTTCCCCCTCCTCTTTTGTGAATACTGAGCAGAAATATTCATTCAGTATCCCTGCTTTTTCACTGTCCCCCTCTGCCCACCCACTGTTCATTCTATTCAGCCTCACTATCCCTCCCTTTGTCTTTCTACGCTCGCTGATGTACCTATACAAGGTTTTATCCTCCTTCTTAACTGAGTTGGCTATCTTTTCCTCAGTTTGGGCCTTTGCTATTCTGACTTCCCTCCCTGCTTCCTTCTACCTTAACTGGTACAGCTCTCTGTCCTGCTCCTTCTGTGTTTCCTTATACTTCGGAATGCTATCTTTTCTTCCTGACTTTCACAGCCACCTCTTTTGAGAACCATAGTGGCTTTTTCTTTTGTTTTGATTTATTTGCTTCACACAAGGCTTGTTGCTTCTGTGATGGCAGTTTTGATGATTCCCCATTGTTGCTCCACACCTCCTTCTAGCCTGTTTGCTAGTGCTTTTCTGAGGCACTCTCCCATCTTGCCAAAGTCAACCCTCCTGAAGTCCAGTACCCTCACTTTTGTATGGCTTGACTCTGTAGCTGAGTTTAATGTGAACCACACTGTTTGATGATCACTTGTTCCCAGATGGCAACCCACTTCTAGATCTGAGATCCTCTCACTACCCTGTTTGAGAGTACGAGGTCTAAGATTGCTCCCTCATGAGTGGGTTCCAAAACTAGCTGTCTGAGGCCTGCCACCTGTGGGGCATCAAGAATGGCCCTGCTCTTGGATGTGGCTGCAGCAAATGTGCTCCAGTTAACATCTGGCATATTCAGGTCTCCCATCAACAGTATCTGCCATTTCTCTGCCATTCTAAGAATGCCTTCTATCATATCCTTGTCCATTCTCTCCCCCTGACATGGGGGTCTGTACACAACCCCTGTGTGGATTGTGGTGCCCTTTCCAGTCTCCAAGGTGACCCACAGTGCCTCCTCTCCTCCTGTTTATTCTTTTGTTCAGTTGCTTTTATCCCTTCCTTTACATAGAGAACTACTCCTCCCCCTCTTCTCCCCTACCTGTTTCTCCTGTAGGTTATGTACCCTGGTATGTTAACATCCCAGTCATGGTTCTCTGTGTACCATGTTTCTGTGACTGCTATCATATCCAGGCATCCTTCTTCCATCAAGGCCACCAGCTCAGGGAGATTGTTGCCCGGACTGCAGGCATTGGTACTCATTACCCTCCATTTCCTGATGGCCTTACTCCTTTTTGCCCCATCTCTGTCCTTCTTGCCTTTGTCACTTTCTCCATTTACCCCTGCCCTTCTCCCTCTCGACACCTCTATGTTGGTGTTTACTGCACTTACTACCATGATTTTTTGGGTGGGGCTAGGATTTCCCTGCTCCTTTCCAGTGCCTCCCCCCTTGGCTAGTTTAAATTCTTGCCAATGAAGCATTTAAACCTATCACCTAGGATCCTGGTTCCCCTCCTGGACAGATGCAACCCATCATGCCAGTATAGGCTTGCATCACTCCAGGTGGAACCCCAGTCCCCAATGAAGCCAAATCCCTGAGCTACACACCAGTTTTACAGCCACTGATTGAATCCCATGGTGCAGAACACCCTAGCCTCTCCTACACCATAGATGGGCAGTACCTCCGAGAAGGTTACAGTGCGTACTACTTGTCTAAGGCCCCTCCCTAATTCCACAAACTATTCCTGCACTTCTCTAATACATTTCTTAGCCAGGTCACTTGTCCCTAGGTGGACAATGACATCCAGCTCCCTCCCCTGTGCAGCTGCTCTGGCAATCCTGAGGATTCACTCCCTGTCCCTCCAAGCCATGGCACCAGGCAGGCACCTTACCTCTCTCTCTCCTTCCTCCCCCAGTTCTACCTTCCTAACAATGGAGTCCCCCACCAGGGGTCCCCTGCCACCCTCCTGTGGGTCTTCTTTGTGGAGGTTCCCAGCATCCTCCTTGGTCTGCACTGGGGGTGCCTCCATAGAGGAACCACACTTTTGCCAGAATGGCATAGGAACTGTGGAGAGGTACAGCTTGAGGGATGCATCTCTGTTCCACCACCCTCCCCCTCCCTGAGCCCACTGATGTCCAACCACTCCTCTTTCTTGGCAACCTCTGAGGCAACGGCAGTGGCACTGGTGGTCCCTGGATGGAAGAGGGGGTCTCACAAATCCTGGCCAACTCAGCCTGGAGATGAGCAACCTCCTCCCTCAGCCCAGAGAGGTGTGGGACAACACTGCATCCTCCAGCATGTCTCCCAGAAGACTGCTGCTCCACAGCCACTGCATTGCACCACTCCCATCATGTCTTATTTCTGGCCCCTTAACTGTTCGCAATCCTTACTCTTTCCTCTGTTTTTTTCTCTCTCTCCTTACTTTCTGCCTGTGAGCCATTTAAGCTCCTGATTGTCCTGTTCTGAGACAAGAATATCCTATATTTCTCAGTAGACCCGTTACTTGTTCAGAGGCAGACCTCCAGCAGCTAGAGGAGGCTGGAGAGCTACTCTTGCCCTTCTAGGATGGTGGGTCTTTGGTGGCTCTGTGATCACTCACTTTCTGCTCCCAAACAGGAAGTTCCTGTTGACAGTCATATTCTGTGCCTATAAAAGTAGAACTGGCTTGGAGGGAGAGAAGTCCAGTCACCCAGCAGTCCTTTCCCCTCGTGTCTTCTGCCAAGCAAACCAAAACTTTTGGTTTTTCTAACTTTTCTACTAATCCACATATCAAATTGTTTTTTAAAATTTAATGAACTTGTATAGCCCATGACCATTGTCTTCTGGTCTCTAGTGGGCTCCAGCCAAGAGAGTGAAACATGACACAGTGATGGGTGTTAAAATCACATTTCAATACAAATCTGGCAAGCCTGTTTAGGACCAAATCTAGTTTTACCATTTGCTGTTTATTTGCATTACAGTAAACACGACTTCCATAGTTCAAAATGGGCAATATTAATTGATTTTGCCATGGTTTGAAGTACTTTCATGGTTGTACAATGTGATAGCCATTTTGCAGTCCCTAGTCTCATGTTAACTTTTTCCACCAGTTCGTTTATGTGGTGTTCAAATTTTAGTTGCTGATCTATGAAAACTCCTAGGTATTTATATACCTCAGTTTGTCCTAAAATATTTCCTTCCCTAGTTCTAACAGTTATCTTGGAATTCAAGCATTCTTTATCTTGTTTAGGAGAAAACAGCATTGTTTAAGTGTTTTACTGTTTATTATTAACCCTAGATCAGAAAAAAATGTCTGCATAATCAAAAAATCTTCTTGTAGTTTTCCCTTTATTTCCTTGTGATGATTCCCATCTGCAATCAATTCAGTATCAACTGCATATAAACATACAGAGGTATTTTTTAAACAGTCAGGTAAATTGTTAATGGATACAATGAATAAGAGGGGTCCTAGTATTGAACCTTGTGGCACCCCTCGAGTAACTTGTAATGGCTTAGAACTAATTCCATTTATGCTAACAACCTGAGACCTATTTTCCAAATAAGAATGGAACCACTGACATGGCTCCTTTGCCACACCCATTTTTCCCAATAGGTTCAACAAAATAGTGTAATTAACAAGATCAAAAGCTTTCAACAAGTCCATGTACACTGCACCCACAGACCTTGCTTCTCCCAAAGGGGTAGCAACCAGATCTAACAGTTCTATGAACATGGTGGCTGTGGATCTGCCCCTTCTAAAACTGGACTGAAATGGGGACAGCCTCCTGTATTTTTTTAAATAGTTCATTAGTTGACTATGGACTAGTCTTTCTAATATTTAGAAAAAGTAGACAGTAGGGTGATGGGACGGTAGTTTGTGGGGTCGGTGGGATCACCTTCTTTGGCAAGAGGGACAATCTTTGCTAATTTCCAATTTGTAGGAAAATTCCCCTCACTCAAACTCCAATTGAACAAACCGGTCAATATGGGTGCTATTTCAGACACTGATTATTTTAATAAATGATTTTCTATTCCATCAATACCACTGGATTTTTGTGTTTGCAATTTGTCTATCATAATTGTAACCTCCTTAACAGTGATTCTACGAACTCTAGAATTTGGGCTACTCTTGCCACTCTGTTCCTCTGAAAATAGTTCTTGTTCATTATTTGTGCCTACCATTCTAATGTCAGGAAGATCTATAAAGTAATGGTTTAACAAATCTGCAGTAGAATCCATCTGTTGCAGGACTCCATTTTTCTTTAATTGTACCACCGGATTATTTCTAACTGGAGTCCTTAACCTATTTATCAGTGACCGATAGTCCCTAGGATTTGTTGTGTCCTGTATTTTTTATTTATAATCAAAAGCTTTGGTGTTTCTAATAACAGTAATAACTTTGTTCCTTATAGTTTTGAATTTAGCCCAGGTCTCTGGACACAAAGATTTATTTGCTTTCTTCCATAGTTGCTTTTTCAGTCTAATCAGTTTACCTATTTTGGGTCCTAACCATGGAGATTGAAAAGATTTATTTTTGACAACTTCTTTTGGTGCGAATCTGTCACATGCCTCCAAAAACATCTCAGTGAATTCACTCACTGCCATGGCAAGATCAGGCATGAGAAAGATTCGATGCCAGGGCATTTTTAACAAATATCTATAAAACAGCAACTTGTTAAATTTCCTATAACATCTCCTAAAAGTAAAGTACTTGTTTTTAGGCTCGGTTAATGTTTCACCAGTTCTTATGGTGCACTGGATCACACATGATCTCCCAAATTTGGGGCCTCCACACTGAAACCCTCTACTGTCAGTTCAGGAGAAAAATACAATAAGTCCAACATGTTTCCTCGACTTGTTAGTTTATCCTTTCTAGTGGGGGGAGTTTATTATTTGAACAAGTTGCAAAGATTGCATTACATTCTCCAACTTCTGACCTCATGGGCATCCCCAGGTAGCATTAAAGTTGCCCAAGAGGATAATTTTGTTTTTTAAACTAACATAATCTGCAAAACATGACAAAGACTCTCACAGCACCTAGGATTTAACTTTGGTGGAGAATAAACTGCTCCCACTACCAGGTCAAGAACTTCCTAATACACCATGAAACATTCCACTCCTTCTATGTTACCAGAATACATTACAACTGAATGCCCCAATGAGTGCTTAATATACATCAAAACACCCCCTCCTTGTGACCCCCTGTCCTGTCTGTGATGGTAGTAGTCTTGTAAATCAATTTCATCATAACCGATTCCCCTCTGTAACCATGTTTCTGTTAATATAATAATTTCTGGAGAATCTGTGCTGATCCAGGCCCTGAAAGTGCCCATCTTTTTTACCAAATTTTTGGCATTATCATGCATTATATTGATGGACCCTTCCCCTGGGCCCGGGTCCATGTCTCCACAAAGGACCAAAGTTAACCAAAGTGCATGTTTGGGAGCCAGGCTGAATCTCAACTTACACAAGACATTTCTTTTCAACAGACTGTTTCTAGCCAAAAAAAAGGAATTTCTCTATTTTAATGGTGGCCATTCCTTGGCCAATAAGCCACAGTCTGGCCCCAAAAACTCAGGTAACTCTTCCCCCATTAAGCTTGTCTCCCTTGGCTGGAGCACACACAAAGACCAGCATAACTATGACCATTAGAGCCTTTAAGGCCCCAGGAATACCTATCCCCATTTCTAAACAAGAAGTTCAAACAATAGTTATAGAAAATACTCCCCTTGTAGGTACGCCCACAAATAAATTCGTCTGTATCACAATTTTACTCTCAACAATATTAAATAATCATTAAATTTTTTCCCTTGAATTACTGTCAGCAATAAATAAACATGTATAAACTTGAATGACTCACTTTAAATATGATAGCTACAATTTCACTGGTACATTTAATGGCTATAAGCTGTACACTAGTTGTACTTTGATAGACTATGTCAAACTGACTTTATTATAACAGCAGTTTACCATTTATATCTAAGTTAAGCACCAAACAAAATGTTTGGTGTCAAAACTTATTCTAAGAGTTCTTAATGAAAAAGCTCATTTTTCAAATACCACCCTAAACCTATATAAGATAAACTTTAAAATGTGTTTCAAATAACGTCTACCATTTAAACATTTCCCTTAGACAAAAACACAGGCTTTCCCAATTCTGAATACCTAACTCCACTTTCCTACTTTCATACTAAATATAACTGAGTCCTTGTGTATTTTTAAGTCTTTTAGGCACACCCAACAGAGATATGAATCTTAAATAAATAAATAAATACATTCTCTGTTGCTTTCATTCTGCTTTCCCTTGTACCTCTGGAATGCTGCTTTTTTTGTCAAACTCCCTCCCATTTTGAGAACCACATCATTGTTATACTTCCTGTTCTTACCTACCTGCCTTAAGCATGTACGGGGTGCCAGTCTGGATACAATGTAGTACCTTGCAGTATTACTGCAGAGTGCTGCATTATGCTGCAGGGAACAGTATAATTCAATGGCAATTAAGTCCCTTTGTCGTGCAGTATTTTGTGACATGTCATTTGCTGCATGTCACTGTGTTACATTCTGGCTGGCTCCACTGCACGTATTGAACAGCAGTGATCCCAGGAATGAACCCTACAGTACTCCACTAGTAACTGTCCCTCCTTTAGAGAATGTACTGTTTTGGACCATCTTGTAGGGTCTATTAGTCAACCAGCTTTTGATATAACCAGCTATTCCATTCCCTAGCACTAGTTGGCTCATTTTCCTAACTAGCCTGGTATGTAATACTGACTGCTATTTATGTCACTACATAAAAAAATGTATATTAACTTGGTTTGACATGACCAGCCCTAGTCGACTCCATGCTGGTTCCCATCCATTCATTTTCCTCAATAAATGCAACCATCTCCTCCTTGATAAGTGTATCCAAATGTTTTCCCACTACTGATATCATGCTCACAGGCATATAGGTAACCCCTTAAAGCACTTTGTGTAGTGGAACCACATTACCCACCTACCAGGGACAATACCTGTTGCTATTGATTACATAAGGACATAAGGACATAGACAGGGTAGAGAAGGTTCAGAAGAGGGCAACAAAGATGGTACATGGATTGCATCACAAGTCCTATGAGATCTGGTTGAAGGAATTGAATATGTACTCCCCGGAGGAGAGGAGGGAGAGAGGGGATATGATAGAGACATACAAGTATCTTACAGGGAGGGACATGGTGCAGGAATACACAATTTTTACATGAAAAAGATGTTCCTGGACTAGAGGGCATAGGATGAAGTTGGAGGGAGGACAATTCAGAGGAAACGTGAGGAAGAATTTCTTCACAGAATGGGTGGTGGACAAGTGGAACACCCTGCCAGAGGCAGTGGTGGGGGCTGAAACATTCACGGGATTTAAGAATGCGTGGGATACACATAAAGGAATTCTGAAGGTCAGTTTAAGGGGCCACAGACTTCTAGGAAAACATAAAGTGAACTTACAAGCTCAAATGGGCAGACTGGGTGAGCCGTAGACCCTTATCTGCCGACACTGTCTATGCATCTATGTATCTATGATTGTCAATAGAGGATTAATGGTTGCTAGCACCCACCTTGTTTCCTTTAATACTCTAAGATGAATCCCATCATGACAGTGATTTATTCATTTTTATGTTTCCAAAATCCCGTTTTTATCCATTCCCCTGTTAGTCCTCCCATCTCAGATTTGTCCCGTGTACAACTCATGAATTTCTTCCTGCTGTCTGAGAGTAGGCCTGGTTTCTCGATTGTAAACACTGAATAAAAATATTAAGTATGCTTGCCTTTTCTTTATTGTGAACTGTACTAACCCCTTTTTTCCTTCTCCTTCTCCATTTTTTCCATATTTTCCTCTGTGCTTCCCTGGCAGGCTGGACAGCTGTATCAGCCCATCCCTTTCGGCACCACGGTAGTCCCACGTCTTCTGACCCTCAGTCCTCTGAGCCTCACGTGAGCCATCAGCACCAGCTGAGGGCTTCATTAAGTCCCCCAGTTTTTCCACCGATTTTCTCCCTTGTTCCTTGGAGCCCCAGACAAGACTGGGCATGCACATGGCGGCACGCATGCACGCATTGGCCCTAGATGACTTCACTCCTCCCAGCCCTGGCATAGTGCCTAACCCCCCACTGCAGCACCACCACCATGCCTCCACATGGTGATGGTCAAAGGTCAGGAGAGAGAACTAGTCCAGCACTTCAAATATTTGGGAGTCATGGCTGATAGCAGCATGTCCTACTCCGAGCACATTGACTCCATAACCAAGGCAGTCAACATGCGTATTGGACTTCTATATAGGCATAAGACTTGCATAACTGCAGAGGTCCTTAACATAGCCATTCAGAGCTCCATGGTCTCGCTGGTAGACTATGGCCTAGTAATCTTCGGCACTGACACTGACACAGCCATCCACCACCTCAAAGTGGCCTTAAGCAGAGCATGTCGGCTTGTAACTGGAGCTGCTAGGCTCACACACACATGACCTTTATGCCCAGGCTAACTGGCTGCAGTTCACAGGTAGACTCAGATACCAATCCTGTATTATGGCTAAAAATGTAAGCCTAGGCCTTGTGTTCCCTGGCGTACAGAAAGCTGCTCACTCCTTATGAGTCTAATCTCAGGACTCAAAGCTCTGAGTGTCAGATATTCGGTATTCCCTACCCCCGTACCACACTTGGGAAAAGGTCTTTTGTGCACTGAGTCCCTAAATTGCTTAATTCTCTTCCCCCATGTCATCTCCACTGGGGTAAATTGGGCCTCTTTAAGTGAAGACTTAGAAATTACCTTACTGAAGAATCCAACTGTGATTGCTTTCTTTAATCTCTTCTCCCATACTGTTTGCTTGGACCTTATATACCCATCTACCATTTGGTCTCTTTCCTCTGACTCTCAGCCCCCTCCCTCAATTCTCTGCCCACCCCCCCATTTTCCCTGCACCAATCCCCCATCTCCAGGTTGATCTTGTACTCTCATATGCCTGCTGCAACTCTCCCTGTCTCTGTCTTCCCCCATCTCCTTCTATCCTCAGAAGATGCCTCCTGGGCTGAAATACCTTCCCCAACTCATACTTCCCTATAGTTAACCCTGCTCTTGTTGGCTTTTAAGTCAGTATGCTCTGATCACTGCAGTATTCATGAATTTGTTCTGCTGGAATGGAAATACTGTAAATGTACATTGTTGCCTACTGTTTCCTGTAACAGATTTGTTTTGTCTTGACTCTGACATGGGACCTATGTAATGAGCTTGTTCTCAAAGGTGTTAATCCGAGATCATAATAAATAAAATAAATAAGTTCCCCAGTCTGGGAGAGGAGAGCTGCCTGGTGGCTGCCTGATCCTCACCTAGCCCCCCTCTGTGGCTGACCCCCAGTGGTCAGCAATTGTCACTGAACATGGGTCACTGGTGTGGCAGGAGGTAAGGCACGATGCCTCAGCCTTCCATGTCACTAGGCCAGCCTTTTTCTCCTTTATCTGATTTCCCTGGTCCCTCTTTTCTCTCTAATGTATCTAAAGAAAGATTTGTAATTTTCATTTGTCCTTGCTGCTAGCTTTAATTTTGCCTTTGCATTAGCCTACTTGATGATATAAGGAAGACTATGATGATATTTCATGATATTAGTTTTCTTTCTTTGCTGTACACTTAATATTTATTTATTTCAAAATGTTTCACCAGGAAAGACATACTGCGCTGATAACAGAGTGTTTCCAGAGGTGTCTTGGGTGCAGGGGATGAGGAAAAATCATATACAGCAAGTACAATATATCATGTAGAATGATCAAAAATTGAAGACAAATCAGAATAACATATGCACAGTTATGAAGGAAACAGACTACCAGGGCAAAACTAGTTGGGGGAGGAAGAGAGTTAAGAACAGTTGCAGGAGTAAGAAGAGAAGTCATGAAGTAAGGACTTTAAGGAGAAAGCTGAAGAGGCAGAGTGAATTGACAGGGGAAGGGAGGACCAACATTTCGGAAAGTGGTAAGAAAAGCAGAGTGACCAGGAGGTGGGCTGCAGATCAAACAGGACCTGCAGTTTAAAACAGTAGGTAGGAAAAGGTTTTTGGAAATCTCTACAGCTTCGTACTGTATGCAACTCCTATTTCCAATGCTTTTCCAAACAAGCTTTATTTGATCAATGCATTTTACAATGGCTTAATACATCATCTAATTTGAATAGTACCATCTACAAAAACACCAGAGATATATTTCCGGATCAATCCTTTACAGCAAAAAACAAATGGAGTCAACTTTTAAACTACGATGTAACAGACTTACAGTATCATAGGTACTGGCTTTCTTGTCACAAGACCTTTAAAGACACGTGCAGTTCGCTTATACAAACAAAACTCCTTCACTTATGGTACAGGTGTTACATCATACAGGCCTAATGAATAATAACAACTGCTGGCACAGCAATTCTCCCAACAGGGACTTATTCCACATTTTGTGGCTGTGCCCTCATAAATAATCTCTGGTGCACTATTCAAAACTTTACAGTTAAAGTGATTGGTCAGTCCTTTACATTAGATCCTAAACATATTATATTGGGCATTTTCAACTTACATAACAACACAATCTCCTGAGCTCAAAACAGATGGTTAGCGATGTTGTTTAATTGCCAATAAGTTGTCATATCCTGTCATTATGTCTATTCACATTGTCCTTTTTATATGTGGAAAATGCTGTTTTATTATATTATAACAATAGTAAAAAGATTAACTGCAAAAAAAAAAACAGTAGGTAGGGGAAATTGGCAAGCTAGGTTGGCCAAATGGTCCATATCTGCTGTCAAAATCTATGTTTCTACGTTTCTGTTTTCAATAAGGAGTAGTGATGGAATGGGAAGTATTAATGTGAAAAGGATAGTAGGAAGTTGAGGGAGAGGATAAGAGTGAAGTAAAGTAGGAAGGAAAGGAACCAAATCAGAAGTTAGACATAAAGGAGACACAATGGGAAAGGCACCTGGCATAAAGAGAGGGCGCGGATGGGCAGAGTAGAGTGAGCAATGGTGGGTATGCGGGAAACAGACTAAAGAAAAACTACAAAAAGAGTTGAAGAGGGGGTCTAGTCTGGCAATGGATGACTTGGGGGCTGCACTGTAAACTAAGTTACCATAATTAAAAATAGGTAGGATCACCTTTAAAACAATCTCATGGCATTGAGGAAGTAGTATACTCACTTTGTTCCTGTAAGTGCACCAGGCTTGGGGTGAAGCTTTTGGTGTATGACATTAATATGAACAGAGAAATTAAGATGACAGTCAAGCCAAACCCCAAGGTACTTAAAAGATACATCCTCAATAATAACACTATCAAGGGTATGAAAAGAAGGAAGTGGGTGAGTCTAGAAAGTCTCTGATGGGTGCCAAGAGTCATGGAGGCTGTTTTTTGGGGCATTGAGGGATGGTTAGTTAAACTTGACCCAGCATTGAATATTGTCAAAATCCAGCTGAACCTGTGAAGTAAGATCATGGGAAGAGGAGCCTGATGCAAAAATAATTGTATCAGCAACATACATATGAATGGACACAGAGGAACAGACAGAGGGGAGGTCATTTAAGAATATGGAAAAAAGAATAGGACCCAGGAGAGACCCTTGAGGGACACCTGAGCAGCTTGGGCATGATGATTAAGTGAAGCTACCTATCCAGACAGATTGAGACCTACCCTCAGGTAGGAGCAAAACCAGTTGATTGCTGAGTCAGTTAGACTCGCCACTACAAGCTTGTCCAGAAGGAGGGGATGTGACACTGTGTCAAAAGCTTTAGTAAAAGCAACAAAAATGTCAAATATGATCAGACCCTCATCCATACCAGTGAGGATGGAATCAGGGAGTCATAACAGGGAAGTGGAGATGGAGTGAGATTTCCTAAACCCAGACCAAAAAGGGGCGAAGAAGGAAGAGGAGTCAAGGAAGACTGAGGGCCGTGATAGTACGAAGTATTACTGTAACGTATCTAGAGTAGGAAGAGACACAAATCAACTTCTTTTCTCAGTGCAGTTAGCCACTGCGAGGCAAATCATGAAGGAAATGTGAAAGGAATGTGAGTAGGAAGGACAGAGATGGGATAATACTTACCAGGAGAGGAGGGATCAGCATCTTTAGGAATAGGAATGACAGTAGGCTGAATCCAAGTATCAAGAATAACATCAGAGGAAAAAGAAAGGTTGAGAAGCAGGGTAATAGGCAGTGCAATGGCAGGGAATGCGAGAAGTAGACGTTTGGGATCAAGGGCATCATGGCTAACACATTTGTGAGGATTAAGATCAAACAAGGACCTAACTGAAGCAGAGGCATTGGTAGAAAAGAAGGAAAAAGAGAGATTTAAAGGAGGAGGCAGAGGTGGAGAGAGGAAATAAAGGGGGAGGAAGAGGAAGGGATGAGAGAGAGAGAGAGAGAGAGAGAGAGAAGGCACAGGTAGTAAAGTAGGAGTTAAAGGAAGAGGCAACAATAGAAAGGTCAGACATGAGGGAATCATCAACCCTGAGAACAGGAGAGGGAGACTGGGTCAGAGGGGAGAACAGGGAATGGATAACTTTCCAGAACTTAGAGGGATGATTAATATTGTTCTGGAGTGTGGATGCAAAATACTCAGAGTTTGCAAACCTTATGACTTTGGTGCAGGCATTACAAAGGTGATGATAGTGTGCCAAAGCTGTCACAATAGAGCAGAAAGATGACACAATCATCATTTTGGTTTTTATAATGTATATACCCAGGATAACTATGTTCAGATAAAACATCTTGTTTCCGGTGGGGTCCTGTGTCCACCCATTTTTGCAGCTGTTTGGACTGAAGCAATGACTTGCCCAAAGCCACACAATTAATATCTGGCCATAGAAGGGTTTGAATCTGCTATCTTCCAGTTACCAAACCAATGCTCTAACCACTCTACCATACTGCCATTCAAACCATATGAACATTTGAAACAAACAAATAAATAAAAAAAACAATGCAATCATTTTTTATGTTTGCTTGCACGCATGTGCAAGAAACATAGTGCCATCATCCGAGATTTTGGAGGTGTGTCACCCCCTTTTCCAATTCAGTCAGTGTGTTGTACAAGCCTCGTGTCATCGCATGCTGGAGCTGTCTCATGACAAGCTCCAAAATGCAGTGGCATACAGCTGAAAGGGGAGCTACGCTCAGTGAGCAGTGATAAGATATCGCCTGCTCATGCACAGCTCCCCACACACACAAACACACACACACACACACAGAGAAACGCACGCGATACCGCGTGTTGCCCTCCAAGACACACGTGATATTTAGCTGGGTGCCTAACTTCGGCCGGCTGTGCCAGCCTCCCCACCCCCAAAGCCTTCCAAATGCCACGCTGGGTGCCCACCCCAGCATGGCAAGTCGATGTATAGCTTCTAGGTGCCCAATCCCCTGTCGGCTTCACTGTCTCTCTCCATGCTATCGCTGACAGGGGTGCCCAATCCCCGCCGGCTTCACTCTGTCCCCCTCAGTACAAGGTGCCATGCTGGGAGCCCACCCCAGCATGACAACAAATGCCATGGCCGACGGGGTGCCATTCCCGCCAGCTCCACGCCCAGCCATCATTCTGCCATACTGGAGCCCACCACACGCATGGCAAATGTCCCTGCGTCTTCTTTTTTTTTTACCTGTAAAGCAAAAACGGTCCCAAGCAGTCTTCCTGCTCCCCCACAACCCGCACCTACCCACTGCGAACCCTGCCTCCCCACACCCCCCTCACCCCTTACCTCCGGAGCACGTCGTGATGATCTGCGGTGGACCAGGAACACGTCTGCACTCTTCAAAGCCGACCGTGAACTCAGGAAATGCCGGTAAGCTGTATAATGGGCTAGATAAGGTTTTTTCAACTTTGTTGCATATCTCAGGCATTCTTTGGAATTTTTGCACCAAATTTTCAACATGGGGTTTTTGGGACACCTTCTCATGAATGCTGTCACTGTCATGGTGTTATTCGGGCCCGAAGGGTGATTTCACAGTCACTGCGCGAAATTGCCTTTCGGGACCAATTAATGAAACGACACTGCCAGTGTTCATAAGGTGGCTCCAAGAGCCTATTTTGAAAATTTCAGGAAAATTCAAAAACGATCGTTTTATTTAGTGTGCATTATGCAGTTCCTATGCATGCTCGAAGTTCGCAATCTTTCAATATTTTCACCCAGATTTTCAACATTGTCATTTTACCACACCTTCTTATGAGTAGTACAGCTGTCATTTTCACATCTCACCCAAAACGTGTTTCTCCATGTAGCGCATAGCAATGACGCAGTCTGATGCCAAATCAATGTATCGACAAATTAAGAAAATCACAGTGACACTGTTTATGAGCAGAGGTCTTAAAATGGTTATGTTGAAAATTTGGTGAAAAAAATTCCAAAAAATTACTGTTTTATGAGCGTGCGTTGCGCAGTTCCTATGCATGCTCGTAAATTTGCGAGTTTAATATTTTCATTCTATATTTTCAACATTGCCATTTTATTACACTTCCTTATGAACAGCACAGCTGCCATTTTTCATATGATGCCCAAAATGTGTTTTCGCACATGTGGTGCACAATGGTGCTGTTGGTGTGCAAAAGCAATGTTTGGGACAGATTAAGAAAATCACAGTTACACTGTTCATGAGCAGAGGTCTTAAAATGGCTATGTTGAAAATTTGGTGACAAAAGTCCATAAAATGACTGTGTTACGAGTGAGCATTGCGCAGTTTCCATGCACCCTCGTAAGTTCATGACATTGTAATATTTTAAGTCCAGATTTTCACCAGTGGCATTTTTCCACACTTCCTTATTTACAGTACAGCCGTCATTTTTCACAACATGGCCGAAGTGTGTTTTCACACTTTCAGCGCAAAGATGCGTGGTCGCTGTGGGAAATCATTGTTCGGGACAGATAAAGAAAAGCATTTGTCAATGCCGAACGTTCACTTGCAGGTATTTGCAGTGGTGTTTGGCATGTATGGTGCTTTACCCTAATGCCCTGTGCGATTGCTGGTATTTGCACAATAAATTTTCAGCATGACCTTTTTGTTACCCTCATTGTGCGCTACATAGGCGGAAACACGTTTTGGGCAGGATGTGAAAAATGACAGCTGTACTGCTCATAAGGAAGTGTGGTAAAATGGCAATGTTGAAAATCTGGAGTGGAAATATTGAAAATTCACAAACCTATGAGCGCAAGGTGGAACTGTGCAACGCACGCCAAAATAGTCATTGTTAGGAATTTTTCACCAAATTTTCAACATTGGCATTTTAAAACCTCTGCTAATGAACAGTGTCACTGTGATTGTCTTACTGTGTCCCATACATTGATTTTGCACACCGACTGCGCCATTGTGCACTACATAGGCGGAAACACGTTTTGGACAGGATGTGAAAAATGACAGCTGTACTGCTCATAAGGAGGTGTGGTAAAATGGCAATGTTGAAAATCTGGAGTGAAAATATATTTTTTTTTAACCTCTTTATTGAAATTTTGTTGCAAAGTACATACACACATACAGCCCGAAGAAGAGACCGGGCCCACACCCCAAAACTGGGTGCGGAAACTATGTACATCCCCTTAACTATATACAATCACAGTTACCCAATCCAATCACAATACCCACAGCTCCCAAACACACTGTGGTGGACTAAAAATGCATGCACTACCCCCGACCCAATTTAGGCCCGGTTAGACCCTTCTACTTAACAGCCTGGATTATAGATAAGGTGAAAAGAGAAAACCCAGGAAAACTAACCCAGCCCACCCATAGGTAACTGTGTCCCTAGGAAAGAGAGAGAGCCCCATATGCCGACCACAGCAAAAACCTTACAGTTAGACAAGCCCCATACAAAGGAATAATAGTTAAATCTGTCTAAGGCCTATCACACAATCATCAACCAGGTCCCATCACCGAAAAGCCCCATAAACCCTAAAACATTGAAGATACTTCCCACTACTCCTCTTCAGACAGACAGACCCAACCTCGGACCTTTCAGCTGGATTAGTAGACCACCTCTAAGGTCCTCCAGATCCAGTTGTAAACCTTCTCCTTCCCCTCCGTCAGCATGAATAATTTAATTCTCTCTAAGACCTGTATAAGGTCCCTCACCCACTGATCATGATCATAAACTAAATCCTCCTTCCAATGTCGCAAAACAAATGCTTTAACCACAGCTGACATTAGGGAGATATGATGCTTAGCCACACTCCCCCCAATCCTTTCCAGATCCCCTAAAATACATATCTCGGGACTGATATATTCCGAATAGTCTAACACCGGGTCCATTTTATCAACAATCTGACCCCAAAGTGGCTGAATGCGAGAACAGTTCCAAAAAATATGCAAGAGGTCCCCTGGGAGCAAACCACAAAGAAAACATAGGTCTGTCTGTCTGAGTTTTCTGGAGCATAGTTTGACAGGGGTATAGTAAATATTTGAACAAATAAAAAATTGCATCATATTATACTTCGGTATAGGCAGGTCATTCATATGTTTCCAAACTTCAGACCAGTTAGGCCTCAGGGGGAATAAAGCTTTCTCCCAATATACAATATGAGACTCAGCATCTGAACCCATATAGTCTATTAATACCTTATAGACTTTGGAGAGAGGTGTGTGAAAGATCCAATCCCTTTAAATTAACCCAAGAAAACACGGACTCTTCCCCTCATCTTTGTGGTCCTGGTACAAACTTCTGAAGTAAGTTGGTGATCTGGAACTTCTAAAAATCCATCCCCTTGCTTGAGTTGGCAAGAAAACTTTGCCCTCGATCACCAGTTCTGCAACGGAGAGATCCTGCAGCATTAGTTCCCACTGACCCTCAAAATATTGTTACCCAGGCAAAATTAGGATTTCACCAGGGCTGTTCCTCTGCCCTTTCTGAGCTTTCTTCTGGGCTGGAGTCAACCACTCCCACCAAGCTCTAACAGATTTATATATGAGAGTGCCTACCTATGCCCGCAAAGTCTCCGGTCCACATGTATTAATGCTCCTGGCCGGAGCTTAGCCCCTTCCAGGAGCAATTGCTCAACGTAGCCAGGTAGGTGTATATTCCCTTCACGAGGACAGCCGTCCCATCGCCCATATATCCTAATTGACCTGCCACATAGTAAGTGAACAAGTCAGGAGCTTCACACCACCCTTGAATAGGGAAGACTTAAAATCTTTGCTTCCTCCTGGGAGGTTTAATCCCATAAAAATCCGAGATAATCTTTTGGATGCCAACAAATCTAATCCTAGGAATAGAATAGGGGAAGACAAATGGGATACAGCAGGTGAGGCAAAAGATTCATTTTAACAAGACCCAACCTAGCAGTGAAATTCAACGGAAGCCTCCTCCATCTTACAATATCCTGTTTAACTTTAACCACAATATTGCCAGGTTCTCATCCACCCCATCCTCCGACCTAGCCATGATCCAGATCCCAGATACTTGATTTTGTCAGATGCCCAATTAACTCGGAAATGCTCAAAATCTGCCCTATGAGTATGCACTGTGAGTGGAAGGACCTGGGTTTTAGCCAGATTTAGTCTATAATTGGCAACCTTAGAGAACCTACCAATGATTCCCAGGGCACACTGAAAACTCTCTGATGGATTAGATAAATGTAGTAAAATATCATCTGCAAAGACCGACATCTTAAGCTCTAACCCCAAGACCTCAATCCCTTGTACCCCAGCGTCCCTCGAGAGGGCCCTTAGAAGAGGTTCAAGATAAATATTAAAAAGAATTGGCGAAAGGGGCACCCTGCCTCGTTCCATTCTTAAGAAGAAACCCTTTGAGAGATATCCATTGCATAGAACTCGAGCAGTAGGAGCTTCATAAAGGTTTCTAAGGCCCTTAAGAAAACCTTGGAAACCCCATCCTATCCATTGTTAGGAAAAGAAATTGGTGAGAAATGCTGTCAACGCCTTCTGGGCTCCAACGCAACTAATGCCATAGCCGAGTCAGAAAAGCCGCCTCTCTAAGATATGATGGAGTTTCCTTAAAGCATCAGGGCCCCTCCCTGGCATAAACCCCACCTGCTCCTGACTAATCAAATGTGAGGCAACCTTGAGAACCCTATTAGCTAATATCTTGTAAGAATCTTAATATCTTGATTGATTAAAGCTATGGGCCTATAGTTGCCTGGCAAATGCTTGGGCTTATCTGGTTTGGGGATCAAGGTAATATAAGCCTGGTATAATGGGGGTTGGGGAATTCCTTCCTGCATGATGACTAAGAAAGCTCTTCCAACAGAGGTATTAAGGTCTCAGCATGAGCTTTATAGAAACTAGCCGAGAGGCCATCAGGTCCCGGTGCCTTCCCATTGGGCAAGTCCATAATGACCTCCCAAATTTCCCGCCGTGATATTGGGGTGGCTAGGGCCCGGGCCTGTTCCGGGCTCAATCTTGGAAGAGGTATTCCCTCCAAAAACCCTTCAATTTCCACCACTGAGCACTGTACCCCATCTTGATATATTGCAGCGTAATAGTCGGCAAAGGCATCAGCCAAACCCTGTGGCTCTGAGATGAACTCATCACCAAATTTCACAGCCACAATCGTTCTTTCCGCCTCCCGCCTTTAATCCTATGGGCCAATATCCGACCTGGCCTATCCTCTGCAATAAGTACTTAGCTTCAACCTCCGTGCCCAGGAGTCCACCCGATAACCAAGTATACCCTATACTCCTCCTTTAGCTCTCTCAGCTCCCTATCTATCTCTTCTAGAGGTCCTTCTATTTAATGGCCCCTAGTATAAACTCCTCACGAGCCCTATTCAACTTATTCAGCCTGGCAGTATATTCCTGAACCCATCCCCTATACAACACCTTACAGAGAGGCCAGGCTAAATTCCTATCCTCGAGAGTTGGAATCTGCATCTGAATAATTTCTTTAAGTTTACCCTCCATCTTAAGTAAAATCTTGTTGTTCACTAGCACCCTGTCATCCAAACGCCAGTGAACTGGCCTGGGAGGAATATTGTCCAGTCTCCATACCAACTGTACTGGGGAGTGGTCAGAAAGAATCCCATCAAAAGTGTGCAGACCTACAACCCCCCTTAAAACCTCCCTATTGACCAAAAAAAAGTCAATCCTGGAAAACCTTATGAGCCCTGAATAAAAGTCATCTCGGTCTCACCTTTCCTGTAGATCCGATATGGATCCACTAAAGCAGTTCCTCCAAAAATCTAAGAGTGCCGCATGAGAGGAACTTGAAAAGTTGTTTGAGGGGGAATCCTATCCATGCTATTGTCCAAACAAATGTTCCAATCACCCACCAAAATACAAGGACCCTGGGGAGCGTATCATATCAGCCTCTAAGGAGGCAAAAATTCGAGTTAGCAGGGTGGGCCCATAGATAGAGGCACACCAATGGACTACCAAACACAAACCCATTATGTAGACTCCCCTGCCATCCTCCTTGAGGTGACGCCTCAATCTAAAGGGCAGCCTTTCCTAATTAGCAGTGCCACCCACCCGACGCCTTGCAGTGCCAGACCCAAACACTTTACCCACCCAGCCCTTCTTAAGCAAATGCAGTTCGTCAGTCAAGTGGGTTTCCTGAAGAGCTGCTACATGAACCCCCATCTGATTAATATGTCTAAGAATGACTAATCTTTCCTCCTACCCTGAGACCCTTAACATTCCATGACAAAATTCTAAGTGACCCCATCTAACCCTTCCACATCTTGGGACCATCCCTCATGGCCTTTAAAGGCCTTAGAATCACATAGCTTAGTTTTCTCTCTTTCCCACCCCCAACCCCCCATGAACTACCTCATCCTTCGATCGCCTCTAAATCCATCCGTGAACGTGCATGAGCCCATGCATCCTGAGTCTCCTTCAGTCCCTGAGTCCAAACATGAATTCCTACAAAACCTGCCTCTCCCATGCCTTTCTTAAAAGCCAGTTCCCAAAACCCACCCCTCTGAAACATTGATGAAAAACTAATATCACCAGCACGTAGTTTCATTGCCTTCTTGGCTTTTCAATATCCCAACCTGTAACAAAAACGAAAAAAAAAAAAAAAAAGGGGAGAAGAAAACAGTCCAGCAGGCAACAAATCAGTCCCTTAAAGTCTTAAAGTCTCTTTACATAGTCCTGGACATCCGCCTCCTATCTCTTTTATGCTTCAGGTCACTGACTTAAATAGGTCAGGTAGTTCCACCTTAAGGCTTTAAAGCTCTCTGCGAGAGGTATTTTCTGTCACCTTTCTCCAACTTAACCACCAAGTAGAGGGTATTGTAGCCTGAATTTCAGACCCGCCATGTATAGCTTCTTCTTAATGCCCGTATTCCTTCTGTTTCTCCCTCACCGAGGGACTAGATCCTGAAACAGCCACACCGAAGCCCCATTCCAATGCAGATTTCTATTAGCCTTGGCTTTCATCAGAACATGGATTTTTCCTTGTAGTTTAGAAATCGCATTATGATTACTCTAGGCCTCCACTGGGTTTCTTCCTAGTGTCTTAGGGGTCTTTCAAGGTTGTAACAATCACCAAACGGAGGGCCCAAATAACTTAAGCAGCAGATCCTGCATGAAGGCAACACAGTCCGAGCCTCCTCAGCTCTCTCAGGTAGCCAGCCAGTATTAAGTTATTCCTCCGACTTCTGCCCTTGGTCCTCTAGGCGATCCTCTAATTTTCTCACTTGTCGTTTAATATTAATCATATCCTGATCCAAGGTGGAAGATTTCCTTTCCTGTGACCCGATTCTGCTTCCAAATCCCCACTCTCTCGAGAAAGCGATGGAGTGCAGGCTTTAAAATGGTGAAGTCAGCCACAAGCCCCTCAGGAGCTGCTTAATCTCGAGGATGTCTTCTGAAGTTGACTGGCCCTCCAGGATCTCCCCTCACGGCCTCCGCCATCTCGGGACAGGGGAATGGGGCTTAGAGCGCTTGGCAGCCGGGATCTTGCTGCGAGAGGCTTCGGGACTGTCAAGCTGCTTCGCCATTTCGCTGCCAAGATGCCGAATTGAAGTGCGATACTCTCCGACGTCCGATCGGCCCCCAAAACAGATCTCGAGCAACACTAACTCACCGGTCAGGTAAGTGTGTCTAAACCACTGGTATGGCCCAAAAAACAGGAAAATAGAAACAAATTCGGTCGCTGGAGTCGGGAGCCTCGAGGAGACGCCGCTTCGCTAGCTCATCACGTGACCGTGAAAATCTGGAGTGAAAATATTGAAAATTTGTAACTTACGAAATGTGCGTGCGAGGAACTGCACAATGCACGCCATAAAATAGTTATTTTTAGGAATTTGTTCACCAAATTTTCAACATAGCCATTTTAAGATCTCTGCTCATGAACAGTGACACTGTGATTTTCTTAATGTGTCCCATACACTGAGTTCACATAGCGACTGTGTCATTGTGCGCTACATGGGTGGAAACATGTTTTGGGCAGGATGCGAATAATGACAGCTGTACTGCTCATGAGGAGGTGTGGTAAAATAGCAATGGTGAAAATCTGGAGTGAAAATATAGAAAATTATCAAACTTATGAGCGCATATAGAACTGGCGCAATGAACACAGTCAGAAACAGTCATTTTAGGAATTTGTTCACCAAATTTTCAACATAGCCATTTTAAGACCTCTGCTCATGAACAGTGTCACTGTGATTTTCTTAATGTGTCCCATAACATTGAGTTATCACACCGATCGCGCACCATTGTGCGCCATATGGGCAGAAACACGCTTTGGGCAGGATGTGAAAAATGACAGCTGTACTGCTCATGAGGAGGTGTGGTAAAATGGCAATGTTGAAAATCTGGAGTGAAATATTGAAAATTATGAACTTACGTAGCGCATGAGGAACTGCACAATGCAAGCTCGTGAAACAGTCATTTTTAGGAATTTTTCGGCCAAAATTTCAACATAGCCATTTTAAGATCTCCTTCATGATCAGTGTCACTGTGATTTTCTTAATGTGTCCCATACATTGAGTTCACATACCGATCATGCCATTGTGCGCTATATGGCTGAAACACGCTTTGGGTGAGATGTGAAAAATGACAGCTGTACTACCATAAGAAGGTGTGGTAAATGGCAATGTTGAAAAATCTGAGTGAAATATTGAAAATTACAAACCCATGAGCGCATGAGGAACTGCGCAATGCACGCCGGAAACAGTCATTTTTAGAATTAACAATTTTAATATAGCTATTTTAAGACCCTGCTAATGAACAATGTCACTGTGATTTTTTTTAATGTGTCCCATACATTAATTTCGCACACCAACTGCGCCATTGTGCGCTACATGGGCAGAAACACATTTTGGGCAGGATGTGAAAAATGACAGCTGCACTACTCATGAGGAGGTATGGTAAAATGGCAATGTTGAAAATCTGGAGTGAAAATATTGAAAATTCATGAACTTATGAGCCTCGTGAGAACCGCGCAACGCACGCTCAGAAATAAAGTTGACTTTTGCACACCATATCGATTCTTTCACGACGATCAACATTGTCTGACATTCAGGCCTGAAGGGTGATCGGCGTAGTGACCGCGCACTGACTGCGAAATCACCCTTCAGGCCCGAGTAACGCCATGACAGTGACATCATTCATGAGAAGGGTCCCAAAACCCCATGTTGAAAATGTGGTGCAAAAATTCCAAAACTGCCTGAGATATGCAATAAAGTTGAAACCCCCTATCTAGCCCATTATGTAGCTTTACCGCATTTCCTCAGTTCGCGGTCGGCTTTGAAGAGTGCAGACGATTCCTGGTCCATCAAGATCGCCGCTACCGAGTTCGGAGGTAAGTATGGGGTGAGGGGTGTGGGGAGGCAGGGTGCGCAGTGGGTGGGTGCAGGTTGTGGGAGGGGCGGGGAGACCGCGGGACGGTTTTTAATTTACATTTTTTTTTACAATTGATGACGTGGAACGCTTGCCATGCTGGGGTGGGCTCCAGCATGGCAGAAGATGGCTGGGGGCCGAGGAGCCGATGGGGATTGGCACCCCGCCGCAAACAACGCTGGACGTTTGCCACACTGGGGTGGGCTCTCAGCATGGCACCAAAGCTTTGAGAGGTGGTATGACGCGGGAGGCAGCGGGACGCCGCTGCTCTGTATGCCAGCAATGGTTTTCCTTGAAGTGAAGACCACCACTGTCATACACAGCTCCCACACCCATTGGTGCAGGATCGCCACGCCTGCTCAACTGAGCAGTGGATTGCAAGGAGAGGCACACCTCCAAGGTGCTACTCTCCCAAAATACTCCTGCGCATGCATAAGCGAATGTAAAACCACAGTGACACTGTTCATGATCAGAGGTCCCAAATGCCTGAGTTGACAATCTGCTGTAAAAATCCCCAACCTAATTATATTACGGTGTGTGCTGCACAGTTTCTATGTACGCCAGGACTTCACCATTTTTAAATATTTTACTGCAGATTTGCAACATTGCCATTTTTACACCTCCCCATGAACAGTACAGCTGTCATTTTTACATCCTGTTCGGAATGTTTTTGCACCTGTGGTGCTAAATGCCGTAGTCGCTGTGCATAAGCAGCTTTTGGCTAAGAAACTGATATTCCCCCTGTTCATGAGGTGGGGTCACAAAAAAAACATGTTCAACATTTGGAGTGAAAATACCAATGAATGCCTGAGGTATTAGGGTTTCCAACCATAACTCCCTACCCTGTAGAGAATGACAGGCATCAGGGGTGTGAATTGGGATTCTTGCCTGTAATGCTCATACCATTCCACACCCTGCAGCCAGTGAGAGGCATTGAGGTATGCCTTGGACTCTTTGGCCCCAATGTTCACCCCATTCTCCTATATCGCACCCATCTCACCATATTTTCTAATGGAATGGGGTGCGCATAAGGGCCAAAGACCCTAAGGAACACTGTGACACTTGTCAGTGTCTGCAGGGTGGTCTGGTGAAATGGAGTGGCCGCTATGCCTGACGACCCAAAGGCACACCCCAATGCCTGTCACTCTCTGCAGGGTGGTGGTGGGTTGGCTTCAGTTCAGTACTTCACTGCCATTCCTATTACACAGCTCTGTAACTTCTACACTACCACTCCCAATGCCAGCAAGCAAACATTTGGCATTGACAAATGCTTGTTTAAATTTCCTCTCAGCCAATCAGGTTTCAGGATTTATCTTATCCATTTCAGAATCACTGATGTCTTGTCATCAATTAAAAAAATGATGATGCATAAACAAGTACATCTGTTGTTCTGTAAATGGCCAACAACTAGACAGAGACACCTAAACACAAATTAGCTTTGTGGCAAATTGTAGTTCTGTAAGATGAATGCAATAAACATTTTTTTTTTGTTTTAAGCATGGTAGATAAATTTACTGAAGTAACCACATGGCTTTTTACATTCGCTATTATGTGCTTATTTGGGGAAAGTATTAGAATTGAAACTATTGCATGTATAGTGGTTTGCTAAAATATATAATTAATGTCAATACTCAGGTGAGTCCATTTGTATAATAAAGGTATTGTGCTGTAGAAATAATATAGACAATACTGGTTGGGCTACCATGCACTATCAGTCTGTGCTGCAACAGAGAGGTTCTGACTACATCAGACTTCGAGGGTGAAGCCCGAAGTGGTGACACTGTTGGAGACTTCAGTCTACCAGATGTGGACTGGTGCCTCCCTACTGCAACTACAGCCAAGATCAGGTGTATTCTGAACTCCCTGCAAGAGGCGTTCCTCAGTCAACTTGTACTGCAACCCACAAATGAGGGGGCACTACTGGACCTAGTGCTGACAAATGGGAACAGTGTGGCTGAGGTCACAGGGGGAGATCACCTGGGAACCAGCGACCACCATACAGTGTGGTTTGAAATAAAAACTGGAACAGAGGCAAATCACACAAGGGCAAGGGTCCTGGACTTCAAGAGGTCTGATTTTAAGAAAATGGGAGAGTGCCTCAGGAGTGTCCTGGCAGGGCTAGAAGAACTGGTGGGAGTGGAGGAATGGTGGGCAAAAATAAAAGAGGACATTGTGCAAGCTACTGTACAAACCTCTGTATCAGGTTAGCAAGGGCAAAAGAAAAATTGCTCCCAATTTTACAATTTCGGGAGCAGTTGTGACAGTTTTCACAATTTATGGCAGCTTGCACCAAATATCTGGTGTAAGCTCCATAAAAAATGGCCCCTGGTATTGTCACAAACTAGACCACAAAAAGTTGATCTAACTTGCAGCAATTGCCACATGGGATAGAAAGTCCCATTAGACTGCCACAAGCCCGGTGTGCCATATCATCAGCGCACCCGGGGCTTGTGGGGCAATCTACACCTGCAGCCTTCTCTCTAAACTCTCCCTACTGCAACCGCTTACCTTAACCCTGCGCCCAGATATCTTACTCATATCCGAAACCTGGCTAAAACAGCACCACACGAATTCGGAAGTATCCCTACCAGGGTATACAATAATCAGGCGCGACCGCCAAGGCAAAAAGAGAGGCGGAGGCACAGCAATGTACATTGCAAACAGTCACCAGTTCTCCGTAGTGGACATCCCCATGACCTCAGGAAACATTGACTCACTACTCATCAACATCTATCTCCCCTGCTCCAACACCATCTATGTGGCTGGCTCATACTGCCACCCCTGCACTCCCCCCGAGGACATCCTTTCCCATCTGAGCAACCTACAGTCTCTAGCGGCTGGAGGTGGGCTCCACATCACCGGCGACTTTAACATAAACTGGCTCGGCACAGTTAAAGCCCACCTAAAAACCAAAATAAAGGCCCAAACTCTCTCCCAGCTCATTGCTGCTCCCACCAGGCTAAACCACAAAACCCAAAACCACACCTTGCTGGACTGGGCTCTCATCTCTCATCCCCATAGGATAATAAGCGTGGGCCTCCTGCCAGACTCCATAAGCGACCATCATATGATTTTCATGGTCAGAAAGATACACAGCCCCCCTGCCCCACCCCCAAAGACACTAATCACCAGGTCATATAACTCCCTTAACTTATCCTCCCTCCTGTCAGACCTAAGACTGATAAACTGGTCTTTCATCTCAGTGGCACCCTCCATAGACATAGCTCTCGAGGCTTTCAAAACAAATTTCCTAAAAGTTTGGGACAAACATGCCCCATTACACAAAAAAAGAGTCTGAGGAGCACATCTACCCTGGATCTCAGCCGATATAATTAGTAAATGCCATGCCAGAGACTGTGCCTGGAAAGCCTACAAAAAGCTGGGCACTCAGGATTCCCTCGATACTTACAGATCCCTTCGTAACGCATGTACAACCAGCATTCGCCAAGTGAAAAAACTACTTCCTATCGGCATTCAATAAAAACATAAATCATCCAACCGATTTTTGGAAATCTCTGAAATCCCTTCTCCCCCACCCAACCTGCACCCCGACACTACTAATACAGGATTCCCTCATCTCCGACCCAATCCTAGTAGCTGCAGCTTTTAATACTCACTTCGCCAACTGCGCTGATAAGCTCCTTTCCTCCCTCTCCCACACACACTCTACGGTTCCCCCCCAATGCACCTGCACCCCTCAATCTGCCTCTACAACCACACCGTTCTCCTTCCACACCGTATCCCAAGCAGATGTCTTTCGTTCCCTATGGGCGCTAAACCAAAACAAAGGGAAATGCCCCACATCAATGGACGCAAAGATGCTTTACCTCTCTGCTCCAGCCATAGCCGCCCCACTAGCCGACCTCTTCAATCTATCCTTTGCCCTGGGCAAGATTCCAACACCCTGAAGCTGGCCACCGTTATTCCTGCCAAAAGAAGGTGACCTCTCCCACTGGAAACTTCCTACCCATCTCCCTTCTTCCTATCCTGGCTAAACTACAGGAAAGGCTGGTCCTGTCCCAACTTTCTCTGTACCTAGCCGCCTCCTCCTTTTTTACCCCTTTCCAATCGGGCTTCCGAAAATCCCACTCTACCACCACCTCCCTACTTCGAGTCACAGATGACATCCTCACGAGCATGGACAAAGGACACATCACATCAGCTATTTTCATTGACCTAGCCAAAGCCTTTGACACCGTCTTCCACTGCCTACTCATCTCCAAACTCACTTATGCAGGGCTCTCTACTCAGGCCACAAACTGGTTCCATGACTACTTAGAAGGCAGGAAACAAGTAGTCAAAATATCCTCCCACACCTCTCCCCCACTGCCTGTCCCTGCAGGGGTACCCCAAGGCTCAGTCCTGGGTCATTACTCTTCTCTGTCTTTCTAAATGATCCCCCAGCAGCATACTCCTACTCCTCCATCCAGATGTACGCAGGTGACACTGTTCTATACACATCTGGCCCCACACCAACCTGTGTAGCCATCTGACTCCATTCAGATGTACGCAGATGACACTGTCCTATACACATCTGGCCCTACAACAATCAGTGTAGCTACCCGACTCCAAGAGGATTTTAATGCCATCCTGAACTGGTTTAGGTCCAACCAGCTGTTTCTAAACCCCAAAAAACTGTATCCCTAACTTTCGGCACTCCACAAAGACTATCCCATCAAACCCCCAGCACCCCCTTCAAAACCCTGGATGGTACTCCCTTGGAAAATCGCACTAGTATCAGATACCTGGGAGTATGGCTAGATCAGCACCTAGATTTCTCAGCCCACATCTCCTCCCTACACAAGTGGCTGCTCCCTAAACTTGGCGCATTGCACCGCAACAAAAGCTGCCTCCCCACACAGACAAGACATGCTATAGTGCAAAAAATGATCCTTCCCATCCTTGACTTCGGTGACATAGTTTACTCCATCGCCCCCGGGTTCACCCTGGCTAGCCTTAACACCCTATTCCACTCCTTCTGCCGCCTCATCCTTGGCTGCCCCCAATCAACACACCACTGCGACCTTTATAACTCATTAGCTCTACCACCCTTCATGACTGCAGACAAATCAACTGTGCCAGATTCGCCACCAAATATTGGTCCCACTCCCTTCCCCTTACCTGACCTCTGTCCTCTCCCAACAATCATCACCTATTTACTCCCTTAGAAGCTCAGACCCTAAACTGTTCCATGTCCCGTTCATGTGCACAACCAAAGGCCAGGCTGCTTTTAACTACTGCATACCCCAGTCCTGGAATGCCCTACCTGCCCCCATCAGGCACCCACCAAACACCCACCTACGAAACCAGTTACTCAGGACACATTTCACCTCCAGCTGCTCCTGTTCTAACTAAGAATGTTACCAAATATCTCTCTGCTGTTAATCTAAAATGTCTTGTACAGTACCCTACCCCCCATGTCATTATACTGTTTATGCCAATTGTATTGTAAAATACCCTTGTCTGTATTTTTCACCCTAAATGTATGTTTATGCACTTGCTATCTCTGTACTGTATAAGCAATTCCAATTTATGTATGTGGGTCTCAGCCCCCAGGTTGCATCTGGAATCTAGCATGTTGCTCAGTATGCTTTCCTGGTAAAACTCGTAAATAAATAAATAAATAAATAAATACATAAATCTAAGCCATCTGAAAACCCAGCCCAGTGGTTTCACAGTGTTCCTGCAGTAGCAGCAAATGTGACAGTGGTTTCAGTTCAGAACTTGAACTGATTGCTGTGTGCGTGGCAGCTCTGTGAAAAATGTCAGCTGACTTGAGGATTTCCGAACAGCTGGAACCTTGTTGTACCACAGAAGGGTACAGCCGTGTTCCATGACATTTGAACGGTAATACTACAAGGTTTCAGATCACATGGAAAATCTATGCAGAACAAACAGTCACTATACACTATAATGTTAGGCTTTATACATGAGTAGGAAATACCATTAAGGCAAAACTAAATGGCAAATATACAGTAGTGGCAGTGTGAAACATTACAATATAACTATACTTAGTAACTGGGGTACAGTAAAAAGAACTCTGTTTTCAGTTTTTACAATAAATTGATTTATTAACAGAGTTATCTTCACAGTTCTTCACAAAGGAGGTAGTGTAGTGTAGTGGTTAAGGGCACTGAGTTGCAAACCTGGAGACCTGGGTTTGAATCCCATCAGCTCCCACTTGCATACTGTGTGACCCTGAGCAAGTCACTTAACTTCCTTATGCTCCTAGGTCGTACCTGGAAACACGCTCTGACTTAGTGTGCCTTTCCTGGTTAAATAATTTCCCCTTTCCCCTATTTCTAGAAACATTTAGAGACTCCCTTACTGAACCTTATATTGTTTTTGTAGTACTAGTTCATCACAAGTTATTGTTCACTGCTGTGGTTGTCAGTGGTACTCAAACATTTGGAGGACATTTCTGAGACAATATGTACTATCTGTAAATCCCTCTACACTCTCTCTGGCCAACCGACTCAGCAAACACTGGCCCCCCTCCCATTACCCATCTGCCACGACTCACCCAGCAAATGTCAGTATAATTCTGTGGGCAGAGCACTGGACAGTGATTAGCACAGACCTCTCTTAGCACCTCATCAAGCTGCCATCTGAATGACAGGGAGCGAGCAACCATGTACTATAGAAGCAGCTGGTTATAGATTTTTATTTTATCTTGCAAAATGTTTCACCAGGAAAGACAACAAGAGCTGAGGAACAGCTTGTTTCCAGAAGCGTCCAGGGTGGGGTACAGCAGTTGGGGGAACAAACTAAAAACATAATACTAAAGAAACAATGCAAGAATAAATACTTACATACAAAGTAGTAAACTACAGCTCTATAGCACATGAACTTGAGGACGTGATAACAGTACCAATTAGGTGGGAAAACATTACAGGGTTACAGTCAGGGCAAGACCAGGAGGCCAAAGGGTGAAGAAAAGCAGTGAAGTGCTAAGAGTTGGAAGCAGGGGTGTAGTAAGTGCCAGTGAAGATTATTTATTTATTTATTGAGAGTTAGAGAGTTACAGAGTGGGGTGCAGGAGGCTAGTAACATGTGCAATTAAGGGAGCAGAAGTTGTATAGGGCTAGGGAGAGGGAAGAGGGGATAAGGAAAATCAGATTGGAGGGGGAAGCAAGTTCCAGAGTTTTGGGAAGTAATAGAAGAAAGCTTCCTGACCTACAGAGGTGTGATGATGGGGGATAGTGAGAGTACGAGAGTCAGAGGATCTAAGAGTGCGGGAGGCAGGAGGGGGAGCAGAGAGTGAGGAGGAGAGGAAAGACAGGAGGGATCCAAACTGGAATTTGTAAGTGAACCTAGCACAGTGAGAGAGGTGCCTGCACTCAAGGGAAGGCAGCACTATAGAGTGGTATAGGGTGCAGTGATGCGTGCGGGAGTGGGAGTCAAGAGCAAAGCAAAAAAACGCATTGATGAGGGAATTCAGTCTGGCTAGGGAAGACTTAGAAGCAGCACTGTAGACTATGTCTCCATAGTCAAAAATAGGAAGCACCATTTTCTGAACAAGATCACACCCCACTGGTAGTGGTAATGAACTTCGGTTTCTGTAGAGGGCTCCAAGCTTGGACGCAATTTTTGCAGGATGGCATCAATATGATAAGAAAAATTGAGGTGTTGGTCAAGCCAGATCCCCAGGTATTTAAAAGAGAAGGAGTCCTCTAAAGTTGTCTTATCAAGGGTGTGAAAGGAGGGGAGGGAGGGCAGCCGAAAGATTCTCTGCCTGGTGTCAAAGGTCATGGAGACTATATTCTAGGCATTGAGAAAAAGTTGATGAGAACTTAGCCAGCGCTGAACATTATTGAAGTCAAGCTGAAATCTTTAAGTCACATCTGAGGGTGAGGGGCCAGAGGAGAACAGGACGGTGTCATCAGTATACATGTGGATCTGCAAAGAGGAGCAGGCTGATGGTAGGTTGTTTAGGAAAATTGAGAAAAGAAGTGGGCCAAGAACAGAGCCTTAAGGCACACCAGTAAAGATTTGTAGTGGCATGGACGTAACGTCAGCTATTCTGACAGATTGAGTTCTACCTATCAGGTAGCATCTGAACCAATCACAGGCAGACTGTGACAGTCCAGCTGACAAGAGGGTTTCCAGAAGGAGGGAGTGGGAGACAGTATCGAAAGTCTTGGCAAGGTTGACAAAGATGGCAGACGTAATGTGGCTTTTGTCCATGGCAGAATGGATAGAGTCCGTGAGCCTGAGTAGGGAGGTAGTTGTGGAGTGGTTCTTCTGGAAACCAGACTGGAAGGGAGTGAAGAAAGAGGAGTTATCAAGAAAGGAAGAGAGCTGGGACAGAATGAGGTGTTTCTGTAATTTTGCCAGGGTGGGAAGCAGTGAGATTAGGCGGTAGTTTCCTGGAGAGGAGAGATCACTGCCCTTAGGAAGGGGGAGGACAGTTGCATGTTTCCAAACAGCAGGGATAGTTGCAGTGCAGAAGGACGGGTTGAGTAAATCAGCTAGTGGGTGAGATATAGCATGAGCTGATAAGTAGAGCAGTTTAGGGTCGAGGCCATCAGAAGAGCTACCCTTAGTAGGTTTAATAGAGAGGAGAGCCTTTAAGGTGTCATTTGGAGAGACTGGTGTAAAGGTAAAGCTCTTGGATAATTGGTGGTGTTGGGAAGAGGTGGTGGGGGGAAGAGGCAGAATGGAGGGTTGGAAGGGAGACTAGTATGGTGGAAGTGCAGAAAGTAAAGTAAGAATTAAATTCAGCAGCAACTAAGGGAGGATCAGCTGTGAGTTGGTTGTTAATTTTAAACAAACGAGGTGGAGGTTTAGCTTGGGGAGAGAAAAGTGAGTGCACAACCTTCCAAAACTTTGATGGGTTATTTATGTTAGTGTTAAAGGTGGACTGAAAATATTCAGATTTGGCCTGTCGGATGGCTTTTGTGCAGGCATGTCTGAGAGTACAGTGGTTAGATAGGTCACAAGGGAGATTAGTGTGTTTGTGTGTTTTCCAAGCTAAATCGCGCATTTGCTGACAGGCCAGGAGCTCAGGGGTGACCCAAGGAAAGTGATTACCTCGCACTCTGACTTGCTTCAGGGGGCATGTTTGCTCCAGATAGAGAGAAAATTATCTTTAAAGTAAGCAGGAGCAATATTAATAGTTTTAGAAGAGTCAATAGGGGCCCAGTCAATGAGGGTAAGGTCCTGAAGTAATGAGGCAAGATCAAGTGTTTTGTAGGAGCGGATGGTTAGCAGTTTTGGGGGGGCCTTTGGTTGGTGGATTTTCGTAACCAAGTAGATCATATGATGATCACTAAGAGCATCTGGCAACAGGCTGAACTGAATTACCTTGTATGGGTGTGAGGTGAGGGCCCAGTCTAAGAGGTAGTGGTTTAGGGATCTGAGGTTATGGTGAGTAGATTCCATGATAAGTTGTGACAGGTTAAGGGCAGTTAAGTCAGCACGTGTTTTACATAGAGAGAGAGACAACCAGTCAAGGTTAAGGTCACTTAGGAGGTAGAGCTCACCTGAGGAGGCACGGGACCCAATGGTGGTGATTAGTTCAGTGGCAATGGAGTAGTGTAGACCAGGGCAGCAGTAGACACCTGCAATGAATATAGGGACTGAGAATGGTAGAGATACTGTACTTTTAAGATGAGGGCTTCATAGGACTTGGGGACTGCAGTTGATAGGACAATTGTGACTTGGAGAGAGGTGGAGGAGTAGATAGCAACACCCCCACCCCTACTAGATCAGTCCTGGTGGGTGACAACATAACCAGGGATTGTGATGGCCATGTCAGTGACGTTCTTCTTAACCCAGGTCTCAGTAACTATTTGTATATCTGGATGTGTGGCTGCTACAAGGGGGTGTATCAGGTCAAGTTTGGGGAGAAGACTCCGAATGTTAAGGTGGAATATCTTTAGACCTAAGGAGAGGGTATTTAGGGTAGGAGAGAAAGGCTGGGAGGAGGGGGTGGAAGCGGAGGGAGATATAATGAGCGAGGAGACAGGGTTGGGATTAATATCACCAGTGGAGAGCAATAAGAGAGAGAGAGAGAGAGATAATGATGAAGTGGAGCTTGGTACTCTTAAACCAAGATTGCCTAGATGATTTGGTAGGGCTGGGAGGGTAGCAGAAGGCAGAGAGTTGGAATGTGAAGAGACACAGAAGAGTTTGTGAGTAGCATAGAGATAGGAGTGGGGCAGAAGGCTATGTGGAGCAATGTGTCCAAGTGAGATAATAGAGTGTAGGAGTTATCGCAAGGTTGTAGCAGGGAGTAAGAGGGGAAGTGGGTTAGGCAGGGGTTGCAGGGTGGTGTACGGAGTTGTTGAGCAGGAGAAGGGATGGTAGACAGAGGAGGATAAGAGATGAAGTGAAGAGGGGAAGTGGAGAGACATGAAGAGAAAGTATTGTTGGAGAAAGGGATTAGTTCAGCAAATTGAGTAGGCAGGGCTGCGTTGCTATCTGTAGCACTTTAGCAGAGTGGAGAGAGCAAGATGATAAGAATAATTGGGGGACAGAGTTAAATTAGCCATAAACTGGCTTAAAATTTGAGTGGCCAGTAGGAAAAGGAAAGGTACAGGGTGGAGCTTATGCGAATTTAATAGAAGTCAGGATCAGGGAGGCTGGGTGGGAAAAGTAATAGATCCTACAGAAATACAGAATTAAATTTAGAGTATCAGAAGCTGTAAAATTAGTGCTTAGAGTCCAGGGCTTTAGCCACACCAATCAGAGTGCAACAGCATGAGAATGCAGCCAATCGGGGAGAAGTAGCATTGAGAGCACCTGAATATGAAAGTACCAGCTCAGTCTCTAGAGTGTACCTGGCTAGGGAGTCTTGTGGCTGTGGAGGCTGGTGCGGTGGATGGCAGATCAGAGTTGGAGGCCCCACAGGCGACAGGTCGCCCAGTCAAGGGCTGGAGAGCTGTGGGAATAGAAGAAGAGACTGGGTTAGTTAAAGGGGTAGGAAGAGGGTGGGAGAGTCTCTGCAAAGAGGAGATTAAGTGGGGGGTGGGAACAGCACAGGCTGTTGATCGCAAGGCAGTTGGGGGGGGGACAGAGCCAGCTTGTGAAGACAATAGGAGGGAATAAGAGTGGGCTGGGACACAGGGAGCAGAGAGGGATGACTGAGAGAGGCAGAAAGGGTTAAATAGGATCAAATGGATGGATTAGACTGGGAGCAGGGCAAGTCAGTGCCGTTTATCAGGAGAGGTTGACTATAGATGAGCAGGAAGGAGAAGAATGCAGGAAGAGGGGAAGGGTGAAAAGAGTGAAGCAGGAAAAAAAAATTTCAAATGACAGGGTCAAACTGCAGCAACTTAGCTAACTAACACAGTAGCAAGAATCACAGCAGGTTATACTTCACATGCATGTTCAGTTCCACTCATTCAGATGGGGGCCTTCTGATGTGGTGAGAGGAGGGTCTGTGCCAGTTGCCATTCAATGTTCTGTCTGCAGATCTTGCCTGGCATTTGCCGGGTATGTGATTTTGGACTGAAGGTACTGTCAGTGCCATCTGCTGCTGTCGACCCAATGCAAAGTTTTTAATCCAAGATTGTAATAAATAAATAAAAATAAGAAAGTTTAGTGTTAGTCTTTTGATTGCTGGCTTCAGATATTATATCAAGAAAACTTTGTTAAGAAATAAATAGAATGTTAGAGGCCATGTAGTGAGGAACTCCAGCAAGGTACATCTGATTCCACTGGCTACAGGCTCTGTCCCCATTCCATCATCTTTTTTCTCATCTGTTTCAGTCAAAGTTTCCTGTTCAGTGTCACCACTCCTACACATTTACAGCCATTTCACAACCAGCTTCTTATTGCTTGCAAAGCACTTTGGGATACTATGGGTGGGATATTCAAAGCAGTTGCGCAATGCACAGCAGGGTTGCTCCAGCGCAACTGCGACAATGTGCCAGAGAGGGATATTCAGTAGCAGCAAATGCGCAGCACAATCTGCCATGCGCCAGTGCGCAATGGTAATGCATGCATGTGTGAGTGCATGGGGCGTAGCCATGAATATGTGGCACAGTGTGATATTCAACAGCAGACAAACAGCACAAGCGCAGAACAAATGGGAATTGCGTGGAGCAAACTTGAGCCTATAAAAAGAAGGAGCAAGCAGGGGAAGGAGGCTTGCTCCACAGGAAAGCAGCACAGAGGGAGATAGAGTGGGCAGGCTGGACAGCAGGAGTGGTGCAAAACAGAGACAGAGGCAGTCAGGGAGTGGAACAGAGTAAGAGTGTGGGTGTGTGACAGTGACTGTGTCTGCTTGTGTGTGTGAGCATGTGTGTGCATGTGTGTGTGTGAGACAGGTGCAGAGGCAACTGCCAGAGCATGTACCTGCAACACCCGGCACAGAGGATGCAGCACAGGTGCCCAGACAGGTGGGAGGCAGAGGTCACAGCCCACAGGCTGCCAGCTGGGAACCCCTAAACAAGATTGTGCACACAGCAGAAGAGCACACTCAGCTGCACACAGCCAGGGGTGCCTGAGGGGACAGCCGCTCAGGGGGGCAGGACATCTGAGGCCATGGCCAGTGCCATCTTCCAAATGGAGGCGGTAATGAGAGGTGTGAGGAGGCAGGAAGCAGAGTGGCGTGCCCGTGAAAGGGCCCATTGGCAGTACGCCCAGAACAGGTGGTACTGTGCCCACACCACCTTTGAACAGTACAGTGATACAGAGATTGTGGGCCAGTACCACCTGAACCAGGCAATTCTGAGGCAGCTCTATGAGTTGTGCAGTGAGGAGATACAGGCACCCACAAGACGGAGCCACACTGTGTTGGTGGAGACAAAAGTCACGGCTGTCATATGCCTTCTCATCATGTGTACTTTCCAGAAACCAACTGGGGACACCACAGGCATAACCCAGTCAGCCACGTCATGGCTCCTCACACAGTTCCTCAATGCACTGCTGCCACATGCTGCGGAATACATCCATTTCCCCAGCACACAGGCAGAGTGTACAGTGAACATGCAGGAGTTCCACAGGGTGGCACGTATGCCTGGTGTGCTAGGGGCCATCGACTGCACCCATGTTGTCATCTGCACACCACCTGACCCAGAGGGGGTAGCGTACATCAACAGGAGGAGCTACCCCAGTGTCAACTGCCAGGTGGTATGCAATGCCAGGGGGCACATAATCACTGTCTGTGCCACACACCCTGGCAGAGCACACGATGCCTTCATCTGGCACCGCTCGGTACTGTGCCACAGGTTTGAGAGTGGGAACATCCCCACTGGCCACCTATTAGGTGAGTATGAGGTGGAACTGGGTAGCCCAACAGGGCACGGTGTGGGGGTTGCTAGGGCAGGGGTGCTGCAGAGTGTGGCTGCGAAGGCTGAGGTGTGCAGCAACACAGTCCACCACGCTAACCACACTTCTCTACACACAGGTGACAGTGGCTACCCACTCCAGCCCTGGCTGCTCACCCCCTACCGGCCCCCGTTGACCCCATCACAGGAGCACTACAATGAGGCACATGCCAGCACACGGAACATCATTGAGTGTGTCTTTGGGCTGCTGAAGGCATGGTTCCGTTGCTTGCACAGGTCTGGCGGTGCCTACGGTACAGCCCCTCAAAGACCTGCGGCCTATTCCTGGCTTGCTGTATACTACACAACATGGCCACAGACCATGGGATAGCTGTCAAGGTCAAGAAAGGGAACAGCAGTGGGGAGGACATGGACGCTGGGCCAGGTGATGGTGGGCAGCCCCCCCCGGGTGAATGGAACTCCGACTGTACAGGATAGGCCAGCGGCACTGGGACACAATTGCAGAGGAGCACTATAGTGCACACAGGTAGGTGAACATGTCCACATGCATGTCCTGGGGACTATGGGACAGCATACAGACATGCATGGGTGGGCCCTGTGACAGGAATGTCTGGAGGGGAGTGTTGAGGGGCGTGGGACTGGACCCTGTGGAAGCACACAGCACAGCACTGCACCCCCCCACATCCCCCCCACACACACACACACACATGCACACAGGCACCAGCATGCCCGCGCCCACAGGTAGGCACCAGGCATGTGTCAGACGCTGAGCACTGGCACACAGTAGCAGTCGGTGTTGTGCTGTCATCATCATGCACATGCCACAGTGGCTAGCAACCGGGCAGGTGTGCACATGGCCTGTGTGCGGCATCAACCACGGATGCCACGTCCCTGGAATGCACATACACACACAACACCAATGTACACACAGGGCAGCAGCAGCAGACAGTGGACAGGGAGATGGGCAGTTCAGGTCTGCCGTGCAGTCGCATGGCTGCTGCGGACATGTGGACGGTCCTGCTGAGACTTCCCAGCAGACACAGGCTGTGCAACAGCCACAGGGGGTGTCTGTGATGGTCCCCCAGCAGAGTTACTGCAGAAATGCAACTGGGTCCTCACAGGGGGTTGCAGGCTCCCAAACATGCCCACTCCAGGCAACCCTGGGATGCCCACAGCGGATCCCAGCATCAACACAGAAGGGATCACTCAACACCATGACCGAAGGGTGGAGAATGCACTGCACTGGGTCAGCGGTGAACGGCCATGCACCAAGGTGGACAGAGGTGCTAGGTCGGCTGTGACCACAGTGGTAAGCCAATCTATGGCTGTGGTCATGTCCTCCCACATTCTTGTGTTCTCAGCCAGGAGCTGTTCAAAGTCCCTTTCATGCCACTCTGTGGCTTGGTGCAGCTCTGCACGGAGTGCACATACCCCTGCTGCAACCAGCATCTGCTGCTCCACAGAGGCCGATAGCAGACAGGTGTGCTCGGCCAAGGTGTCAGTGCCCTGGGGTGCATGGGCAATGCGCCAACTCACAGGTGGCATTTGACCCGCAGCTCAGTCCCCCACACAGGTAGGAACTGTGCGGTGGGGCCCTCTTGGGGCTGCTTGTGCAAAGGTGCACCATCTGTGGGCACTGCACCCTGCCCCCTTCGACCCTGTCCAACCGCCACCACTGCCCCTCCAGCTGATGTGCGCCAAGTAGTGCCAGTGCAGCTGCACCACCACCACCAACAGCTAGTGCTGCACCACTGGAGCACACAGTGACACCGGCGGTGGTGGCCAGTGGGCGGACACCCGCCACCAGGGTGCTGTCTGCCCTGCCGTGGTGGATGAGTGGTATGGGTGCCATCCCCTCAATGGCAACACCGCTATCCAGGATGATGGTCTCTTCATCATCGGTCCTGGATCCTGCCCTGATCTGTGTCATACTGTACGCCATGGCAGGCGTCATGCTGAAACACAGCCAGGGCCTCGTCCGCAACTACTCCATGGGCATCTGGATGGACAGTGGTGTTGAGCTGCATGTGATCTGACCCCCGGACACCAATGGAGGTGGAAGGATGGTCTTCTGGGTCCAGGACTGCCCCCAAGATGGACACTCCAACCCTGGCCACTGCATGCAGGTGCTCCAGAGCTGTAGGGGAATACAGTCGCATTAGTGCCCCTGGCACACACACCCCTGCCCCCCTTCTCCCCTGGCCAGGTGTTTCCATACCTACCATGCAGTGATGGGCTGCCTCCTGTCTGGAATCAACTGCTGGGCACCCCCTTGATGGTGCTGCGCCACATGGTAGTCACTGCCAGCTCCTCCTGCGGTGTCAGCTGTGGGATATTGGGCTGTCCACCACTCATGGCAGCACGTGCAGCCCGGATGGCTGCCACCTTCTCCTTAATCCGTCTCTGGTCTGTGCTGAAATTCTTCTTGCACTCCTACACAGACCTTTGATAGATGCCTTGCTGATTCACAGCTCTGGCCACACCCTCCCATGCTGTGGACCTGGCCTGTGGGGTGCCTGTTGAGCCACTCAGTACAGGCTCCTGGTCGAGGTATGCCTCAAAAAGGGCATCGGTCTCTGCCCTTGTGAAGTTGGGCCAATGCTTCCGTGCAGGCCCACGCTCCTCAGCTTCATTAGGTTCTGACATGCTTTGTCCTGTGGTAATGGACATGTGGTCATTGACAGTTACCACCCACACCACCCTCCCAATCCACTGTCCAGTTACCCCCACAGCGTTGCATCTTACCTCTGAAGGATGCAATACTGGTCCATGTCCTGTGCAGTCCTGCGGTGCCTTTATAGCACATCGCATGCAAATGAGTGGATGCGCAACTGTAATGAGATGCAAATGCCTTTGATGTGCCACAGATAGGCTGATTATTTAATCTGCATATGCTGGCTGAATATCGCATTATTGCGCATGATGCAATGGACTTGTGCATGCTCAAGTCGCAGCACAACTCTGTGACGTGTGCAATAGGCCCGGCAGTACACATGTGTGCACTGCTGGTGCCTACGCCACCAGCGCAGCTTATGCACACTGTACAATATGCCTTACAATGCTTTCCTGTTATTGGACATGTGGAGCTCGTGCGCTGTATGGCTTATGGTACCTGGGCACCATAGGGCCATTGGCACTCTGGTGCCTAATGGGGCTAATGGCGCTCCTGCACTATGGGTCCCACAGCGCATGGGTGACATTGGCCCATGAACCGTAGTAACCATGTGCCCCTATTGTGCACCATGCATGACAGGACCAATAGCGCAGTAGCGCACGGTATGCATGTCAACCCTTGAGCCCACGGTTGCCCTTTGCCCCTCAGGGAGCACTGCAGCATGTGCCAGTGTGGCATTGCCCATACAACGCATCTCCATGACTGTGCGCTTGGCCATGGCAGCGCATCTCCATGCAAGGCGTGCATCCCCAGCATGTGTGGCTCGTGTGCTACTGGGCACCATATTGGATTCCTTACTGTGATACAGCCATGCCATGCCACAGCAGTACCAGGGCACCTAACTGGACACAGGTTGAACTGGTCAATATTGTGGCCCTAGTGGTACCACATGCAGGCAGCCTGTTTGGCCAGGTGACCCTAAATAGGCCACAGATGGAGATGTGGCAGGAGGTTGCTGATAGGCTGGAGGAGGCCACAGGTGTACAGCACACCAGCAAGCAATGCCGACACTGCTGCAGGGACCCACAGCAGAGGGACCCAGAGAGAGGCTCCAGGCATGTGTCAGGAGGGGTGCCGTGCCACAGCCAGGTAAGTGCACTTTACCCATGTCTGTGCCCAACCAGTGTTCTGTGGGGACAGTATGGTGGCACACCATGCTGCTGGTCAGGCTGGGGCTGTGCATTCTGTTGGCCGGTGTGGCATACCATGGGTGCACTGTGCCACCGCACTGCTGCTGCGCTGGGCCAGGGAGCATGCTGTGTTGGGAAGGGCATATAGTGTTGCCAGGTACTGATGTATCTTACTTCATGTTCCCTTCCTAGGCCCTGAGGGCAGAAGGAGAGCCCAACTGGCTGACACTGCAGGTGGGCCAGGGTGGGCCACCACAGGGGCTCGGGTGCAGGCTGCGTGGGCGGTACTGCTTGATCAGTACAAGGTGCACCACTGTGTGCAGGTAGGCACTATTACATGCTACAATGTTGGACAGGGTGGGCAGTGGAGGTGGGGGTGGGCCACAGCCCTCTGTGCGCTTGGCCATTGCAGCTGTGCACTGCCCGCAGTGACTATTGCACCATGCTGTGGCTATCGCACATGTGTGTGGCTGCCGCAGGAGGGCTGTGGGTGCAACCAGATCCCAGCTGTGCCACCACAATCCAGCCACTTTTCCATGTCACCTGCCTGTCATGGTGGTGGTTTGGGGTGCATGGGTGGTGTTGGTGTGCAGTGTTCTACATGGCCGTGGTTTGCCAGGTTGGTGGCACATGTGGGCACATACACTGTGGGTGGCTGGGTGCCATCCCAGGGTCGCATGTCACCACTGTCCACTGTGCACAGTGGGTGGGCTACAATGTTCTGGACATGCACTCATACCATGTACCCTCAATTGTTCTAGGTGGCCAACACCCTGCTGTGAATACCTGGCTCCTGTGACAGATCCTTTGGATCACCACTGCCATGCTGCAGGTGGCACAGCTGCTGCAGAGGATGCTGTGCAGGCAGCAGCATAGACAATGGCATCAAGCACCAGTGAGGTGAGGCTGCCTATAGGGCCCATTGGCCCGCATCTGTTATCCTTCCCTGTCCCCCCTCCCTTGCCCTCCCTTGTCCCCTTGTATAGCCCTGACCCCTGTCCCCATTCCCTATTCCATGTCCTCTATTACCTGTACATTTGTAGATAGTTGTTTTAATACTGTTGTAATACACATTTATGTGGTTAGCCATCTGTGTCCATGTCTGCTTTGTGACTGGCATGTGGTGCCATGCTGCAGTGGTGTGCATGGTGGCTGTGTGGTATGCCTGTGGTGGCCAGGTGGTTGTGCCTGGTGGTGTATGCCCATTGGTCAGTGGCTGTGCCCTGTGGAGGCCGTGGGCTCTCTGTTCAGGTTGTGTGGTGTGTGCATTGTGTGTTGTTTGCCTGTGTTTTGCCGGCTGTAGTCCAGGTGGCGTGGCACATGCATCCCTGTGGTGGGTTGCCGGTGGCTGTTTACCAATGGCCATTGGTGTCAGTCTGCCTCTGTGCACCACTGTGGTGCATGTAGGTGGGGGCTTGCTGTTTCCCCATGTGCACTGGGCAGTGTTCTGTCATGTGCTTGCCATGCCGCACACCTGGCACCCTGGTGGCGGGACTTCCACCCTAGTGACTTGCTCCTTGCTGTTCCTCTTGCCAGTCCATCTGTGTTCTGGCACATGCCCCTCTGCCCCTTGTGCATCCCTGGTTGTGCTATTGCGTATGTTGACTTGCTCCCTGGTGCAGCCCTGGTTGCGCTATGGCACATCCCTGCAATATTCAGCCATGTTGCGCTGGCGCATGCTGTCGTGTGCAACCTTTGAATACCGCGTTCGGTACACCATGGTGCATTGGATTTGCACTGTGCCATTCTTGCGCCTGCCTCTGGTGCATTTCTGAATATCCCATCCCATGTGTATAAAAACGCTATACAAATATTAACTCTTCTAGTACTTTTCTTCTCATCCCAATCCAATTAGGGAATATACGCACACAGCAAACCCAGTTTGGTGCAAAGAGGGTGGCTACCCCAAGACACTGCAATAATTAAATCCAAGTATTGCACTCAGTACTGAAAAGAAAGTCCAACACCAGCTGCAATTTGAATGATAAGGATTTTATTTCCTTGCAAATACACAAGCAGCTAAAAATTCACTGCTCATGTTAACAACCCCTAGCACTTCACCTCTTCTTGAGGCTTCCAAGGGGGTAACAAGCAAAGGTGACATTCAATATTTAACTGCTAATCATGTGACATCACATTTTCTCACTCCTACTCTAATTGGGTGCTTAAAATTCAAAAACAACAAATTAATTAAAGCAGTTACATGGAGAAATATTATAGCTATAGAAAATAAAATCAAAGCTAAATATAAACAAAAAACCTAGTTGTCCTTCATTTAGGGAACTTAAGTTCGCTAGAGTAGATGCCATTTATACAATTACTGTGTGTTTCTAACAAAAAAAAACATTATGTACCTTTTTGTGATAATCTAGAAAAATTAAGGATTTCTCTTCTACACAGTCATACTTTATTTACATGCCCAAAATTGGGTCAAATTCATTTATTATGGCTTTAATTCCCAGAAATATCACAACCCAGGGTAAAATAAGAGAACGTTATGGAGAAACAACATAAAAAGATACTGTTGTCTGAGCATTAACATCATTAATTTCTATATTATTTCCCAAGTTTGTCACAACCCTTTGAAAATCACTCATGTTCGTAATGGTGCAGTCTCCTACTTTTTAGAGCTGCTTTGGAGTCGATGTGAAATATGGATCTTCTCAGTTATTTCAAGGCATTATGTCTGGGGATCCACTTCCTTACATTGTTTCAATTTCCATTCCCATACATGAACAGACCTATAAGAGAAATGACAAGTAAGATATTAAAGATGGAGTTCCTTCATGTGGATCCAACCAGATTCCTTACCATCCATCACTAGTTCTTCATAGCTTTTGCCTCTTATGAAGACAAACATGGAAATGGAGGCCTAGCCATCTTCCATGCCCTTTCTTTTCTTAACCCTCTCCCCATCTCTCTGCTCTTCTTTATGTCTAAAGTTAGAATCATTGGTTCAAATGAACTATGTATTCTCATCATTGGTTGGATCCATATGAAGGAACTCCATCTTTAATGCCCTACTTGTCATTTCTCTTATAGATCTGTTCATGTATGGGAATGGAAACCGAAACAATGTAAGTAAGTGGATCCCCAGACATAATGCCTTGAAATAATTGGGAAGATCCGTCTTTCACATTGGCTCCAAAGCAGCTCTAAAAAGTAGGAGACTGCACCATTATGTACATGAGTGATTTTCAAAGCGTTGTGATGCATTTAGGAAGTAATAGAGAAATGAATGATGTTAATGCTCAGACAATTAGCATTCTTTGATGTTGTTTCTCCATAACTTGCTCTTATTATACCCTGGGTTGTGATATTTCTGGGAATTAAAACCATAATAAATGAATCTGACCCAATTTTGGGCATGTAAATAAAGTATGATTGTAACATGGCAAAAAAAAAAAAGAAAATGAAAAAATAACATAGGTGGAAATACACCATGTGGTACAGGAGCAACCATGGTCTAATACCATAGAAGATCATGGTTGCTGATGTAGTACTGAAAGAGGCCACAGGAAGTCAAAGCAGCATTGTAATATATGCACAATGTATAATATATAGATACGCAAATGAGCGAGAAACAGTATATATGATGTACCCACCCACCCAGCCAGTCAGTGACCACTGATGAATGTGGCAAACACAATGGATGACTATACAGTAACATTTTCTCTATGTGGAGTGGCTGGAATAACTAGATATGCAGCTAGTTTAAAAAATGCAGATATGGAAGTCTGGAAAGTGCCTAGGAAGGTGGCAGGGAAACAAAAGAGAGGTGAAGTGATGTTAAACAGCAGTGTCACAGAAGAGAAAGATGATGACGAAAGTGTGCCAGAGAAAAGAAAGATATCTGAAATAATGGAGAGGTGCAGTGATGAGGCTATGAAAGTAGGAATGCAAAAGAGATATATAATTGTAACAGAGGATGACCTTGATAAGCTGGAACAAAAGAAAAATGAAAGAAATACTCATAAAAAAAAGTCATGGTCAGTAAATCTGTTTCTCGACTGGATGACATCAGAAAAAGAAAAGAAAGATTTGAAAACAATAGCAACTGATGAGCTAGCTGTATTGCTTCGTCAGTTCTATGGGTGGGTTAGAACAACTGATGGTAAGCAGTACAGCATCAGTTCTTTCACAGGCATCAGAGCAGGCATCAATAGACATCTAAACAGCAGTGAAATAAATAGGAAAGTAAACATCAGTACGTATGCAGAATTTAGAGCAACAAACAATGTGTTCCTGGCAGTTCTGAAAGAGTATCAGTGAGCAGGATAAGATGTAGCAACACAACACCCGAGAATAACAGATGCTGATCTAAGCAAAATAAGAAATTGCTCAAAATCGAATCTACACTTAGCATATGGGTTAGTGTGTCGATTGTGGTCTGAGCTACAGCTTGGATTCGCAAGACGAGGGAGAGAAGGGTTAACACAGCTGAAGCACAACTCATTTGTGGTAAAACAAGATGATTATGGTAGATAATAGTTGTCAGTGTGTTTTAATGAGTCAATCAAAAATAATTTATCTCTGTCTGAACACAATCGTGCTGCCCAACGTGGAATCTGTATACGCAGCCAGAAAGTGCAAACTGTCCAATAGCATTATATAAAGAATATATCTACCATTGCCCTGAGAATGCACACTCATTTTATTTACACCCAACAAGATCTCCACAACATGTACTTGACACAAAACAGTGCTGGTATGGGCTACAAGCAAAGGGACAAAATCATCTGGGAGACATGATGGCACAGATCTCCATAGATGCTGAACTCAGCCAGCAGTACACAAATCACTGTATTCACAGTACAGCTGTTCACCTATTATATGAGGCTGAGTTAGCATCTAGGGAGATAATGACCATTACTGGACACAGATGTGAAACCAGTTTAAAAAGCTATTGGTCTCCATCTGCAAATGACCAGCAGAAGTGGTCAACAATACTGTCAAAGGATAGTACAAAAATCAGCAGTGCAACAAAAGAAAGTCAAAGCAAGAGTCATAGTGGAGTCCACAATGTAGAAGCAGAAAAGCAATATGTGTGGAAAACCTGGGAGAGTGACAAGAAAGAGAAAGGAAAGACAGGTGCAACCGATGAAAATGAGGCATCGTGCTCATACACAATGAAATCAGATCAAGATAGGAACAGTGGCACATCTCAGGCTTCCACCATAGGAACTGAGAGTTGCAGAGAAGGAGTAGACCCATGTCCGTCACAGACATGCAACACAAACAAAGAAAGTGGGACTGAGAAATCATCGTATGGCAGGGGAAAGCCAGCAATACCCACAGAACAGGGGACAGCACAGCAGGCTAGTGAGCCATCTGTGTCGGCTCCATTCAACAGCAGTGCACAGAGCAGTGAGAGAGAGAATCAGTGGGCCCCATTCAGTTTAAGTAGGTTCACAATCAATGGGCCAGTCAGTTTCAATTATTTTAGCACAGCGCCAAACCCGAACTGTGACAGTGACAAATAAATAAATGTTGCAATGTAGCGTACCTGTGTAAGGACGCATGGGCATGATACATGGTAGAAGAAGTATGTGTGAGGTTCCTGTTGAGCCGGTTGTGTTGAAAGTTAACAGTAGAATAGTAAGTGCCCAAGCGGTAAAAGATTGAGGAGAATAGTAATTGTACAACGCTTAAAACAGTGACAAATAGGGCAGTATTGCAATGGTGGGGAACATACGCAGATACAAATGGAATGGCAGCACGATTACATGAATCGTAGGAGACATAGCACAATGCAGCCTGGGAGCAAGTGACAAGGTAGGTAAACGAGCAGTATTAGAAAACATTTGGAAGGTTGCTAGGTGAAGCAAAGGAAGGTTAGGAAGTACAGCAATGGATAGTGTAAAAGGAACAGAAAGGTACGAACAATTGTAGTAGACTGCCCGATGTATGGGACTGCATGTAGCAAAGCATCCCACAATGCACCAGTTCAGGAATAGAAACATAAAGATAATATGCAGGATAATAAAAAATCTACCGCCTCGACAGTCATAAGAAAAGAACTGTGAAATCACAGCAATGATTACTGTACAATGGGCAAATGTTAAAATGTAACTCGTTTGGGACCCACGGTGTTAGTGATCGAGGTTGTCTAATTGTTTTGAACAATCTCAAAGTATGTTATGCTTCAATACAATAAAATCTTTGAATGAAAACAATAGCAGTGTCATCATTCAATGAGAAATAATCAGGTACCATTTCTCCTACTGTCATGCCATGTTATAAGCGAGATTAAGCCACTTGGAAGGATGGGTCTACAGTGGAATTAATCCATGGTTGGGTGGTTGGAGGCATGAGGCTGCCCCAACCATGGATTAATTCCACAGTAGACCCATCCTTTCCTGTGGCTTAATCCTTACTTGTATAGGAGAGAAATCCTTAGTTTTCCTAGATTATCACAAGAAGGTACATAATGTTTTTTTGTTAGAAACACACAGTAATTTTATAAATGGCATCTACTGTAGACAGCTTAAGTTTCCTAAATGAAGGACAACTACATTTTTCTATATTTAGCTTTTATTTTCTTTGCTGTGTCTATAATATTTCCCCATGCAACTGCTTTAATTAATTTGTTGTTTTTAAATTTTAAGCACCCAATCAGAGTAGGAGCGAGAAAGTGTGATGTCACATGATAAGCAGTTAAATGATGAATGTTATCTTTGTTTGTTACCCCCTTGGAAGCCTCATGAAGAGGCAAAGTGCTAGGGGTTAACATGAACAGTGAATTTTTAGCTGCTTTTATATTTGCAAGGGAATAAAACCCTTAACATTCAAATTGCAGCTGGTGCTGGACTTTCTTTTCAGTGCTGAGTGCAATGTTTGGATTTAATTGTCTCTTCGCATCCCATCAGTAGTAATAACTGAGTCTATCTTTCCCTCTTTCTAACTCAGCTTTATTAAAATGAAGAATTTAACAGCAAGCTCATCTATAATACAGAGGGGTTGTTTTGGACAGAGTTTGCATGCCTGAACCCAAGATAAAACAGAAAACTCCACATTCATGGAATAAAAAGCTGACTCAGAATAAGGCAAACATTGATATTTACTCTGGCACCATTGGAGTCCTGAAAAACACCCTACATCCCCAGTACTTCAATCCACACAGGGCTTTCATCAGGGGGTGGGTCTAATGGCCGGACATACAAACCACCAATTTAATGAATGAATTTAAAGTGAAACAACACATAAAGCCCATACATCAATTATTGAAAACAGAGGTACAGAAATCATCCTGAGAATGGAATGATAGCAATTGCTATGACACTATATATCAAAATCAGTCCCTGTAATCAGAAAATAGATATCAATGTCAAAAAGCAATATACTAAGAGGAAGGTTATAAGAAGTAGAAAAAAAGGAGAAATGTAAAGGGAGCAGATACAAATAGAAAGGACCTTTTGACTTTTAAAATCAAAGACTAGAAATAAGGGGAGAGGAAGGGAGGGAGAGCTTTGATCTAGAGAAAAGAGAAGAAAATGGAGGAGAGGTAAAGGTTGAAAAATTGGGGGTAAAAGGGGAGAGTAGAATGTAGAGTGCAAAGTGAGGGACTGGTAAGAAGCAAAATAAATCATGATGCAAATAATAATAAGGATTTGTGGAGGGGCAAAGGAAAAAGAGAAGAGGAATGAGAAAGATAAGGAGGAACAAAAAGCAACCGATAAACAAAGTCCCTTTCCCCAGTGCAGTTCTGGTATTGTCCTATATACAGTGGCCCAGATATTCAAAAGGGTTGTGCCATGCGCAACAGGGTTGCGTGTGTGCAACTCCAACAATGCGCCATTCTGCGATATTGAGAAGGGGCCAGTTGCGCCACTGAAAACACGCTGAGCCACAGCGCAATGGAAATGAAGGCATGCGCAACCGAAGGGGGCGGGTCCATGCATAAAGTGCGCAATGCGATATTTGAACACTTGCGCAATGCGCAAGAGTGGCTCAGCCGGAGGATGCGCTGTACCGGATGTGAGCCAAAATAAAAAGGCTTCAAGGGCGAGCGCAAGAACTCGTGCAGGCCGCAAACGGGAAGAGAGACAGAGAGACAGAGAGAGAGAGACAGAGAGACAGAGACAGGAGCAGGAAGGGCAGAGAGGGACAGTGGGTCCTGGAGGACAGAGAGGCCAGTGGGGTGCCCGGTGCAGTGGAAGCAGCAGTGGGGGCAGTGGGGAACACAGGAACAGCAGCTGGGGGGCAGGAGCCAGGAGATGGACAGTGTCAGCTTCCACATGGAAGCTGTAATGAGGGGGTGAGACAGCATGCTGCAGGGGACATGGCCATGGAGGCCTGTCGGCGGTACGGCCCGACAGGCGGTATCGGTCCCGCATCAGCCACGAGCTGTACAGCGATGTCGTAGATTGTGGCCCGCACTGAACAGGGCAATACTGAGACAGCTCAGTGAGCTGTGCAGTGATGTGATGCAGGCACCTCACGACGGAGTCATGCTCTGTCCGTGGAGACCAGGTGACAGCCTGCATGTGCCTGCTCGCCACGGGCACCTTCCAGAGGCCGACAGGGGACACCACAGGCATTACGCAGTCGGCCACGCCACGCATCCTCACCCATCCTCAGCGCACTGCTGCCTCATGCCGCGGAGTACATCCATTTCCCAGCACCGCTGCAGAGCGACAGCAACATGCAGGAGTTCCACAGGGTAGCACAAATGCCTGGCGTGCTAGGTGCCATAGACTGCACCCATGTGGCCATTCACACGCCACCTGGCCCCGACGGGCAAGCATATCGGAACCGAAAGGGCTTCTCGAGTGTCAACTGCCAGGTGGTGTGTGATGCCACTGGGCGCATCATCAATGTCTGTGCCACACACCCTGGCGGAGCTCATGATGCCTTCATATGGCACCAATCTGCACTGTGCCATCGATTCGAGAGTGGGAACATCCCCACGGGTCATCTAGTGGGTGAGTACACATGTATGGAATGCAAACTCTGTGCAAGGGTGGGAATGACACAGGTGCCATGGCAGTGGCACACAAGGATATGGGCAATATGGACCTGACCTAACACTGATCTCCACTATCTCCACACAGGTGACTGTGGATACCCACCCGTCCCTGGCTGCTCACACCATACGGCGCCCCGACCCCAGCGCAGCTTACGGTTTCAATAGAGGCACATGCCGCAACACGAACATCATAGAGCGGGTGTCGGGATACTCAAGGCACGCTTCGATGCCTGGACACCTCGGCGAGCCACAGTACAGCCCCAAAAGGCCTGTGGGATATTCCTGGCCTGTTGCATCCTGCACAACATGGCCAAAGACCATGGGATAAGCCGGTACAGGTCCAAGAGGAACAGCGATGCGGGGCGCCAATGGCGCTGATGATATGGGTGATGAGCCGCCCCCCAGGACAGAGGGACCCCTGACTGACACGGCAGGCCCAGCTGCACCGGGACACCATTGCAGAAGAGCACTATGCCCAACACAGGTAAGTCAAGGGACATGTGCAGGCAACACTGTCTGCGCGCAAACCACAGGCACACAGGGGAACACACCGTGCATGAAGGTCAGGGAGTTGAAGGGTCTAGGCATACCAACACATCATCAGAGAGGGTGAGCACTCAAATGAACACACACAACACACCAGGCAGCATACAGGGCAGCAGCACAGCACTGCGGAAATTACACGCTATCACACAGCACCACCAACCACCCTCACCACCTGGACTGTCCCACGACGTGTGTCAGGACCTGGGCAACCTTGCACCTTGGTGTACAGTGCAATGCAGGCATCATCATCCACACGCACCTGTGGACAGCAGTTGGGAGAGTGTGCAGGTGGTCCGTGTGTCAGTTTGGTGAGCAGAGCACCCAGCAGTGCACTGCCCACCATGACACAGTGCACCAGGGCAGCACCAGACAGGGCCTGCATTGGGAGACAGCTCAGTCAGGGAGCACTGTCCCAGGCCACCAGGATGCATGGGCGCTCGCCGTGGCCTAGCAGCACTGGCAGGCTGCGCAGAGGCCCTACACGGGTGGCACTACTGCACCACCAGGGTCCCAGTGTGACCGCCGACCTTGCCCGCACAGAGGTCTGCATCCCACGAAGAAACTTGCACCAGGGGTGCTCGGATGCCCACAGCAGAACCCAGCATCAACAGGCCTGGTGTCGCGCCGGCCGCCGAGGAGCAGTGGAGGTGCGACTGTGTGGGGTGCGTGGTACAGGGTCACCAGACAGTGTGGTCAATGCAGTCGCCACAGAGACCACTGCCTGGGTCAGCCTGTCGATGGCAGCGGTCACATCCGTCCGCATATGGACCATCTCGGCCCGGTCCAGCACACTCCCTGCTATGCCGCTCCACGGACACAGTCAGTGCCTCCACAGACCTTGCAACCCGCCCCTGCAGCTGTACCGACTCCTGCAGCAGGCGGGTGTCGTGGCGTCAAAGGGTACTGTGCCCCAATGGCATCGTGACCCCAGGTGTGGATGGTCCTGGTGCACAGCACCCCTTGAGGTGGCCGCTGTTCGCCAGGACCAGGTATGGGCTGATCTAGGGCGGTGGACAAGTGCCCTGCCTGGCGCTGTCCCCCAGGCCTGGTGTGCAACTGCTGCTGCCGCCCCTCCAACTGGTGAGCCCCCAGGTCCACCCTGTTCCACCCCTGTGCTGTCAACAGTGCCAGACACCTGCTCAGCCACCGATGCTGCCCCACCGGTGCTGACAGGCCCAGCCTGTAACTGTGCCAGCATGCTGGTACAGGTGGTGTGGAGCTGGACGGCCCAGGGGCATGTGCTGAGCCTGCCATGTGTCCCTCGTGGGACACACACTCACTGGCCATTGCAGGCCTGCCATCATCAATAGTGCCAGTGCGTGCCACTGCCATAGGCACAGCATGCTGGCACACCTGCATGCCAAACTGCTGTGACACAGGCTGTGCACCCCCTGCACCCGTATCACTGCCGGCAGAGTTGTTGGCCCAGCCGGCCTGCTGCTGCAGTGCGTGCAGGCTGCTGGCGGAGGTGGAAGGTCCCTCCTCCTGGTCCAGCAGGTCTGCTCACTGTCAGCACCCACCACCACCGTCTCCTGCAGACGAACAGGATCTGAAACAGAAGAGAGTACATGTGAGTGCATGTGAACAACAGCCCCCCCACAACATCACCATGACATACCGTGCAGTGATGGGCTTCCACCTGTCTGGAATCCTCCGCCAGGAACACCCGAATGGCACTTCGGCTGCATGGCCGCCAACCAGTGTCTCCTCGGTCGGGGTCAGCTGCAACACCACTGGTGGTCCCCACCAGTGGCAGCACGTCCCCCCTGAAGGCTGCCACCTTCTCCTTCAGCCTCCCTGCGGTCAGTCCCCATCTTCTTGCGGCATTCCTGCATGGAGGCTGGTGGCTTCCGTGCAGGTTGACGGCCAAACTACCCTCCCATGCAGCTGCACGCTGCTGAGGGGTGCCCCTCCGCCCACTCAAAAGCGGCTCATCCTCCAGGTAGGCCTGGAAGAGGGCCTTGGTCTCTGCTGTGGTGAAGTTCGGCCTCCTCCTACGCCCACTGTCCACAGCCTCGGCCTGGTTCTCGTCACTCATGCTGATCTGTATGGGTGGAAGTGGACACCTGTCACTGTGCAGTCCATAGCATTTCCCCATGAGCATAGCTGCAGGCCGGGGGCCGAGCCCCTTTCCTGCGCGGATACTGATGGAAAGGGTGCCTCTGCCCTTTCTAAGTGCCCTCATCATGCTCAGCCCCTCAACCTGTGACATCCTCCAGCACCCCTGCCCGAGCATTGTCCTGAGCATCACACGCATGTAACTCACCTCTCAGCTGCAACAACCAAATCTGGCCGCCACAACCCAGTGTCGCACTTTTATAGCGCAACACATGCAAATGAGGTGTGGCGCACTTTAATGACATGCTAATCGGCGCCACTCGCCTTTGCATGGCTGATCGACTGATTTGCATATGTCGGTTGAATATCGGCGTATTGCGCTTAGCGCAATAGGGAAATCGGCTGAACCGCTGGCGCATGTTTCTGGCTGTGTGCACACTGCATTGCGCATGCCCAGACAGGATTACGCATGCGTCGATCGCTGCAGACCTGCTAGCGCATAAGGCGATTCTGGCCATGGCCACCATTGTGCCAGTGGCGCTACAGCACTGGGCACTATATGGCGCTGTGGCACTTCTGCGATAGTCCACTGTGGCACTGGTGCTCTGCTTAGCAGTCGTGCAGGATGCCTATACATCCTATGGCGCTGTGCGTAGCCTTGCGTCATTGCCGTGACCTTGTGTATGCCCTCTGACCCCTGGCGCTGTGGGCATGCCATGTGTACGTCCCTATTGCGCTGTCTGGTTACAGCGCCATGTAAAGTGATGGCGCTGTGCGAACAGCGCGATTGGAGCCTGTGCTGGTCTATTGCGCAACAACTCCACGTGGGGTCACAGCGCAGTGGGGCGCCATATTGCCTGCTGTAAAGTTGGGGCCATGGCTCGGAGGAGCGGTGTCCTGGGCCCAGTTGAGTGGCCAACCTGGTGGCCCTAGTGGAGCCCCACTATGAGGGACTATGGGAGGCCCCCTCACTGGACCTAGGACCCATGTGTGGCAGCAGAGTGGCCACTGACCTGGTGGGGGTCACTGGCGGGGCGGTCTGCGGAGCAGTGCGGCACGGTACAGTGATCTCCGCGGAGGACCCGGAACTGTTAACGTGGCTGCGTTCCCGTGCCGGGCGGGGCCTGGTGCCTGACCGCGTGAGTGTACCATCTATTCACCTATATTCTCTGGAGGGTGTGTGTGTGCCTGGGTGGCTGTGCACGGTGTGTCAGTGTGTGCAGCTGTGCGATGGATGGTTATGGCTGTGTGGGCAGGCAGTCTTACTGGGGCAGGGGCACTCTGCTTTTGAGTCACACTGATGTTTGTCTCACCATATGTCTCCCACAGGCGGATGGTGGGCGCGGGGCGAGGCTGATGTGGGCCATGCCAGGGCCCCAGTGCCACAGGCCGTCGGGCAACAGCAGCAGCAGCATCAGCAGCAGCAACAGCAGCAGCAGCAGCGGCGACCGAGCTGCTGGAGGTGTGAGTATCATTACGTCATGGATGCTATTGCATGCTGGGGGCAGGACCACCAACCATGATGGACACAACCAAATGGGAGGTCGTTTTCCACTAGGCGAAACACTGGTGAGTCCCCACACTGGAGTACAGTGTACAGTTCCGGAAAACATACCTGCATATGGACAGGGACTGGGTGGAGAGCGTTCTCAGGAGAGCGACATGGATGGTGCATGGATTGCATCACAAGTCCTATGCAGACGGTTGACGGAACTGAACATGTACTCCCTGGAGGGAGGAGGTGTAGGGATATGATGGGGACATACAAGTATTGTACAGGGGAACAGAGTGCAGGAAACAATATTTGTCAGTGTAAAGGCTGTTCCAGGACTAGAGGCATGGGATGCAGTTGAGGGGCTCGTTTAAGAGGAACATATGAAAGTGTTTCTTCACATAATGGGTGGTGGACAGGTGGAACACCCTGCAAGAGGATGTGGTGGGGCTGACTTGGTCACGGGATATCTGTATGTGGGTTCGCCATGAGGGACTTCTGGAGGTCAGAGGTGAGGGAATGGACTTATAGGACAAGAGAGTGATATACAAGGCCAAATGGCCAGACTGGGTGTCCATAGGCCCTTATCTGCCGACACTGTCTATGTATCCATGTATGTAGGCGTGACACAGGTGACCTGCATCACGGTGCAGCATCACGACCGTCTGTGTATGCATCACAGGTGGTCCAGGCATGCACTGGGCACATAGCTGTGTAACTGGCATGCACCACGTTGCAACATCACATGACAGCCTAGTTTGTACTGTGATTGACATGGGCAGTGTGTGTGGGCGGTGGTGCGCATGGCTGGTCGCCTGTTTGTGATGGCCATGTGCATGTTCACTGTAGGTGGGTGCATGCCATCACATGTGCAACACATTAGGTTAGATAGGTTGCAGGTTGGGTGGTGTTCAGGGTTGTGGTCAGTCTCAGCCATTGACTGTGTTCCCATTTTCCTAGGCCTCGGTGTGCTTCAGCGCATGGCGCATGATGTGCGGTGCCTGACCCAGGTTGTGGTCGAAAACCGGGAGCTCCTGCAAGCCCTACAGCGCCAGGGGGAACGGCGGCGCAGACATAGGAGGGGACGACGGCAAGGGGAGGAGCAGGAGCCTGCTGGGCCGTAGCCCACCTTTCATTTGACCTTCACCCATCCCTTTCACCCTGCCTTCCCTCTCCAAGTTTTTTTCCCTCCCCCTTGAACACCCCTGCCTTTTACCCGTCCCCCCCCAACTTGTACATAGTTATAACTTTATTGTTCACTGTTTTTATTTCAATATACATTTCTATTTTGGTACAACTGCTGTGTTGGTGTCTGCTTTGCAACTGGCTCTGGGTGCTCCGTTGCAGGGGTGTACATGCCATCTGGGCTACTATGGTCCTGGGTATATGTGTGTGTGTGTGTGTGTGTGTGTGTCCATGGGGAGGTATCACCAGCATAGCATTGCCTTTCTGTTGCTCTTGCCATGCTGCCACCCACTGCTGGGTGCACAGGGTGGGTCTGGCTGGTCTGCTTCTCTGCAGCATGGGGTTGCCGTGTGGCACGGGGGGGCATGGTGTTTCCTGCAGTGCCTGTCACTGCACATGAGCGGTGTCTTGGGGGCACGGTGCACGCTGTGCTGTGCGTACGGGGGGGACTGATGTGCACTGTGGTTGTCAACCCCCGGGGTGTGGCACTCTCTGCCTGCCAGTGGTTGTGCTGGGGTGTCATGGCTCTGCTATGCTTTAGTTGGCTTGTCCCCATGGGCACGTGGATCATCCGTCCCACCCCCAGTGATGCTGTGCTTGGGGTGTGCCAGTGTGGTGTGGGTTCTGCAGTGAGTTCCTGTGCCCATGTGTGGCATGGCTGGCGGTGGGCCCCAGCCTGCCTCCCTGGATGTGCAGTTCCATTGCTCTGGGGGCTGTGCTTGCGCTATGGCAGCTCTGCACTGCTCAGCTGAGCTTCCATGGTTGCGCCATAGCACAGCATTTTGGCTCAGCCTCTCCTACCTGGTTGTGCCATGGCGCAGTATGTGCGATATTGAGACGTTGGTTGCTTGCGCAATTTGCTCTGCTCCATGTTTGAATATCGCACCTGTTGCGCATTTGCGCAACTGGTTTGTGCTTGCTCCTGCTGTTGCGCTACTTTTGAGCGCAGTTTGAATATCTGGGCCGGTATGTCACAACATGGTGAATTTATCAGATGTATGGGGACCAATGGTATTTCTTACTGGAAGTTTATGTTCATGAGACAAATTTGGACCTACAAAAGAAAAAAGAAAAGTTTAATAATATGAAAAAACTGGGTTATTTAAACTACTTTTGATGACATTAACTCATTAATATTAAAAGTAGTATCATGGCCACGGAGGTGAGTGTAGTGTTGTGCTAGTCATGTTCAGTGGTTGCAAAAGAGGTGGTGGTTTGGGGATCACTACACTGCAGCGATTCTTTTTGGGGACTTGTGCTGTGTAGGGGGAAGGCAATCAGGATTCAGTGGGCTGGGGAAAGAGCATTTCATTGATTGAGACCAGCATAATGTGGATGAGTAGGATGTAACTGGGAAAGCAGTGAGATGATAAAGGGGTGTTTGATTCATGTGGGCTTGTAGTGAGTGGGTGGGAGCCGGGAGGGACTGGGACAAAAGAAGAGACTGAGAAGTGATATTTAATTCATTGGGAATTTTGGTGGGTGGGATTGGGTGCAGTGGAATTAAGAAATTGGGAAAAGGGTATTTAATTAATTTGGTTTGGTGACAGGTGGGAGTAATGGAAAGGGACTGTGACACAGTGTAATGGGAAATGTATATTTTATTAGTTGGGACCAGCAGCATGTGGGGAAAGGATGGTTCTAGTGTCATTGCTGACTTTATGCAGACTGATTCTGCCTTATTTAATCAATGGTTTGAGACTGCTCTAGAAAGCTCCTCTCACTCCCTCCTGGGAGTGCATACAGCTACTGTGAGTTAACTATATGATTGACTTATGGAAGACATATAGAATATCAATGAGCAGGAACGACTGAATTTGAATACTATTGGCCCCCAAGAATCATGGATTGGGGGGGGTCAGGAGGGGAACCAATTGTAATTATTCACCCTTTGGGGGTCAGAGGAATAGGTTAGGGGGTCAATAGCATGGTGACAACTACTGGCATGGTGTCAGAAGACTGACAATTTTTTTTATATAATCACTGTAAGTGATGGGGGGGTGGAGGGTAGGAGATGACTGGGGTGAGGAAGGAGTGGTCATGGGACAACTATAGCTCTGGTCATATGGAGTGGGTTAGAATTTTTTTGTTACTTTTTTTCCTTTCCTTTTGGCCTGAATAATGAATAGCCAAATATCTGGTTTGCTGCATATGAGAATGCACTTGCCTACCCTACTTGTACCACTGTCTCATGACACTGTGCTGACAATTGAAGTATTTCAAGAGCGGTGACTAATTATAATATATTTGTGTAAGGCGTATTTGTGATATATTCACAGCCTCTCTTAGATTTGACTTTTTAAAACAAATCTCATTTTAACATGCACAATTGCAATTAAAATTAAATTCACCTGTTAATAACCTTTAAGATGCCTAACAGGAGAAATACATCTACAGTCTATTTTTATTCATGAAGCCTAGCATCATTAGTGATGCAAGACTGCTTCTTGTTCTCCCTCATCTTCCTCCCTCCCTACCTCCCTCTGCATACCTCTGCGTGCTTCATTTGTGACAAATTGTTACATGATGGGACCAGGGAGACCTCCTGAAGTATACACCAACCACCCCTAGTGTTGTATGCCCCCGGACAAGGTTCCAGCTGTTCTACAAAGCTATGCAGGCAACCAGATCAGAGGTCATAGCAGGATGAGCTAAAGCCTGGATGAGGCCTCAGTCTGCAAAGAGTTACCTTGAAAGCAGGTCCCCACCTAGTGATCCTATTCCTGCGTAAAAAGCTGAATAAACCAAATGAAATTAAACTATCTATGGCATTCAGGACGCCACTTGCACATGGAAGGAAACTGCTGTTGGGATGTGTATCTCACCCAAGGGAGCCTTGCCATAAACAGTTGCCACTCCCTAGTGCAGCATGTTCTGGGGCCTGGAATGCCCCTTTGTGTGACATCAGACCATGCCCAGCACTCTTCCTTGCTGTGATGGCTTTTGCAGCTAGTGAAATCATGAGTCTACTACAGAGATTTGGAAGTACTGGCCATGGATGACGGTATCCCATAATGCTTCCCTACCATAGTGACAGGGATTCACTTTGTGGTTAGATCACAAGCCTGGTGCACTGAACACCTATCCCACCCCGGCCACTCCCTCCCCATCTGCAATGCTCCAAACACACATCTTTGACAGCCTGGGCTTCAAAAAAATGTGCATGCAGTAGAGAGCAGTCTCTTTCTGGAGTATGTGAATAGGGAGTGGGACCTAGTGTTTCTGTTCCTGATACTGTATAGCTTTCCAGGTCAGTACTATATTCATATGAGAATTACTATCTGTACAGAATGCAACCAGCAGAATACCAGACTATGCACCTGAATGAAACACAGAGTGTAGAAAACACTGGTTTACCCATGTTGGTGCTCAACAGATGTGTGAGCTGTAAATTAGAGTGCAAGGAAAATGTCCCCCATCATGATCACTGGTGAACATTGTGCCACCACAAAGTTATAGCACCCAAGGACCGTAACTGAAAGAACTTACATTTTAAGTGGGGGCTTTGCCCCCCCGATGCGGGAGCTTTGCCCCCTGTACCTCCCAAAACTAATTATAATCAACTCCAGGGCAGGAATGCAGTGAAGAGTTGGAGAATGGTGTGGACGCCAAAAACTGAGTGGGGGATGCTGTGAAATCCAGAATGTCTCTGACACTCATGACCTTGTTTTGACACCCACATGATGGCACCCTAATGACTGTACCCTAACAATGGCATACTGAAAACACCAGCTATGGACAGAAGGAGGAGGACAATATAAACAGCATTATACATTGGGGATAACTAATCCACTAACCTGGTTGGTTAACTTAGAAACATAGAAACATAGACTTTGACGGCAGATAAGGACCGCTAGGCCCATCTAGTCTGCCCATTTCCCTACCTACAAGATAGGCCGCAGATCCTAGTTAACCAACAGCCTATTTCTTCCTACCTCCCACAAGAATTGCCTTATGTCTGTCCCATGCATTCTTGAATTCTCCCACAGTTTTAGACCCCACAACCTCCTCAGGAAGGCTGTTCCATGCATCCACTACCCTCTCTGAAATAATACTTCTCACATTGCCCCTGAACTGCCCTCCTTCTATCTTTAAATTGTGTCCCCTTGTTCTTGCAAGTCTCTTTTCTGAAAGATGCTACCTCTTGGACTTTGTTGATTCCACTGAGGTACTTAAAAGTTTCTATCATGTCCCCTCTCCCTTCTTTCCTCAAGGGTATACATATTAAGCTCCTTTAGTCTCTCCTCATATGAGCTTCTCTTGCAGACCCTGCACCATTTTAGTTGCCTCCTCTGGACTGCCTCTATCCTGTCTATGTCCTTGGAGATGGGGTCTCCAGAACTGGACACAGTACTCAGATGGGGTCTCACCAGCTGTCTGTACAGAGGGATAACAACTTCCTGTTTTCTGCTGATGATGCCTCTCCCTATACATCCCAGTATACCCCCAGCCCTCCCTACTGCCTTCTCACATTACTTGCTAACCTTAAGGTCATCTGATATGATTACCCCCAGGTCCGTTTCCATTTTTGTTGTTGTTACTACCTCCACACCCATTGTGTATTCTTCCCCTGGGTTATTGTTTCCCAGGTGCATTATTTGCACTTCTTTGCATTGAATCCTAGCTGCCACCCTTCTGACCATTCCTCAACCTTGCCAAGTCCCTTTTCATCCTTTTCACGCCTCCTGTGTATCAACTCTGTTGCAGATCTTTGTGTCATCTGCAAAAGGCATACTTTCCTTCCAGTCCCTCTGCAATGTCACTGATGAAGACATTAAAAGGACTGGACCAATCTGAACCCTGCGGTGCCCCACTAGTAACCCCTTTCTTCAGAGTGGACTCCATTTACAATTACCTTCTGTGTCCTGTTGTCCAGCCAATGTTTTACCCAGGCTATCACCCTGGGTCCCACTCCCAAGCTGGTTAATTTGACTAATAATCTTTTGTGTGGGACTGTGTCAAATGCCTTGCTAAAGTCTAGGTAGGCCATGTCCACAGCCCCTCCCTGGTCTACTACTTTGGTCACCCAGTCAAAGAAATCTATTAGATTCGTCTGACATGACCTTCCCGCTGTGAATCCATGCTGCCTTGGGTCCTGTGCTCCACTGGCCTCTAGGTACTCGACTATTCTTTCCTTCAGAAGTGACTCCATCACTTTCCCTACCACAGAGGTCAGACTGACAGGTCTGTAGTTTCCTGCCTCTGTCTTGGACCCACTTTTGTGAAGGGGAATCACATCCGCCTTCCTCCAATCCTCGGTACCACACCATCCTTCCATGATTTATTAAAAGAGTAGCCAGTGGTTTCACTAGTTCCTCCCTTAATTCTTTTAGAATTCTGGGGTGAATTCCATCAGGACCCATTGCTTTGTCCACCTTCAGTTTTAGGAGTTCTTGCAGAACCCTTTCTTCTGTGAAAGGACTGGGATCGACCCCCCTATCAAGAGTGCTTCTGTTAATTGGATTAGGCACTTCCTCCTCCTCTTTTGTGAATACTGAGCAGAAATATTCGTTCAGTATTCCTGCTTTTTCACTGTCCCCCTCTGCCCACCCACCGTTCATTCTATTCAGCCTCACTATCCCTCCCTTTGTCTTTCTACGCTCGCTGATGTACCTATAAAAGGTTTTATCCCCCTTCTTAACTGAGTTGGCTATCTTTTCCTCAGTTTGGGCCTTTGCTATTCTGACTTCCCTCCTGCTTCCTTCTGCCTTAACTGGAACAGCTCTCTGTCCTGCTCCTTCTGTGTTTCTTATACTTCCGGAATACTATCTTTTCCTCCTGAGTTTCGCAGCCACCTCTTTTGAGAACCATAGTGGCTTTTTTCATTTTGATTTGTATATTTGCTTCACACAAAGGCTTGTTGTCTCTGTGATGGCAGTTTTGATAATTCCCCATTGTTGCTCCACACCTCCTTCTAGCCTGTTTGCTACTGCTTTTCTGAGGCACTCTCCCATTCTTGCCAAAGTCAGCCCTCTAAAGTCCAGTACCCTCACTTTTGTATGGCTTGACTCTGTAGCTGAGTTTAACGTGAACCACACTGTTTGATGGTCACTTGTCCCCAGATGGCAACCCACTTCTAGATCTGAGATCCTCTCACTGCCCCATTTGAGATCAGAGGTCTAAGATTGCTCCCTCACAGTGGGTTTCAAAACTAGCTGTCTAATGCCTGCCACCTGTAGGGCATCAAGAATGGCCCTACTCTTGGATGTGGCTGCAGCAAATGTGCTCCAGTTAACATCTGGCATATTCAGGTCTCCATCAACAGTATCTCCCTTTCTCTGCCATTCTAAGAATGCCTTCTATCATATCCTTGTCCATTCCTTCCCCGACATGGGGTCTGTAACTAACCCCTGTGCGGATTGTGGTGTCCTTTCCAGTCTCCAAGGTGACCCACAGTGCCTCCTCTCCTCCCTGTTTACTCTTTTGTTCAGTTGCTTTTTATCCTTCCTCACATAGCGAGCTACTCTCCCCTCTTCTCCCTGCCTGTCTCTCCTGTAGGTTGTTCCCTGGTATGTTAACATCCCAGTCATGGTTCTCTGTGTACCATGTTTCTGTGACTGCTACGATATCCAGGCATCCCTCTTCCATTAAGGCCATCAGCTCAGGAGCTTGTTGCCCAGACTACGGGCATTGGTACTCATTACCTCCATTTCCTGATGGCCTTACTCCCTCTTGCCCCATCCCTGTCCTTCTTGCCTTTGTCACTTTCTCCATTTACCCCTGCCCTTCTCCCTATCGACACCTCTATGTTGGTGTTTGCCGCACTTACTACCGTGATTATTTTGGGGGGCTAGGATTTTCCTGCTCCTTTCCAGTGCCTCCCCCCTTGGCTAGTTTAAAAGCTTGCCAATGAAGCATTTAAACCTATCACCTAGGATCCTGGTTCCCCTCCCGGACAGATGCAGCCCATCATGCCAGTATAGGCTTGCATCACTCCAGGTGGACCCCCAGTCCCCAATGAAGCCAAATCCCTGAGCTACACACCAGTTTTTCAACCGCTGATTGAATCCCATGGTGCGGAACACACTAGCCTCTCCCATGCCATAGATGGGTAGCACCTCCGAGAAGGTTACCATGCGTGCTACTTGACTAAGGCCCCTCCCCAATTCCACAAACTCTTCCTGCACTTCTCTAATCTCTTTCTTAGCCAGGTCATTTGTCCCTAGGTGGACAATGACATCCAGCTCCCTCCCCTGTGCAGCTGCTCTAGCAATCCTGAGGATTCACTCCCTGTCCCTCCAAGCCATGGCGCCAGGCAGGCACCTTACCTCCCTCGCCCCTTCCTCCCCCAGTTCTACCTTCCTAACAATGGAGTCCCCCACCAGGAGTTGTTTCCTTCCCCTGCAGGGTCCCCTGCCACCCTCCTGTGGGTCTCCTTTGTGGAGGTTCCCAGCATCCTCCTTGGTCTCCACTGTGGGTGCCTCCATAGAGGAACCACACTTTGCCAGAATGGCATAGGAATTGTGGAGAGGTACAGCGGGAGGGATGCACCTCTGTTCCACCACCCTCACCCTCCCTGAGCTCACTGTGGTCCAACCGCTCCTCTTTCTTGGCAACCTCTGAGGCAATGGCAGTGGCACTGGTGGTCCCTGGATGGAAGAGGAGGTCCCACAAATCCTGGCCAACTCAGCCTGGAGATGAGCAACCTCCTCCCTCAGCCCAGAGAGGTGCCTGCAGATAGGACAACACCGCATCCTCCAGAACATCTCCCGGAAGACTGCTGCTCCACAGCCACTGCACTGCACCACTCCAATCATGTCTTATTTCTGGCCCCTTAACTGTTTGCAATCCTTACTCTTTCCTCTGTTTTTTTTCTCTCTCCTTACTTTCTGCCTGTGTGCCCTTTAAGCTCCTGATTGTCCTGTTCTGAGACAAGAATATCCTATATTCATGATAGACCACTTACTTGCTCAGAGGCAGACCTCCAGCAGCTATAGGGGCGCGGAGGCTACTCTTACCCTTCTAGGATGGTGGGTCCTTGGTGGTTCTGTGATCACTCACTTCCTGCCCCTAAACAGGAAGTTCCTGTTGTCAGTCAAATCCTGTGCCTATAAAAATAGAACTAGCTTTGGGTGGAGGGGAGGGAAGGAGAGCAATATAGTCCCAGTAGAGAAGTTCAGTCACACAGCAGTCCTTTCTCCTGGTGCCTTCTGCCAAGCTATAACTGGGTTCTTTACCTGTGGGTAATTCCCAGTATAGTCCACAGGTGAATTTCCAGCCATCCCTGTTGACTGCTGCACAAAACCAAAAAAGCGCTACCTTTTTATCTTTTTGTCTATGGACAGTAGAGCTACTATCTTGAATTCCTACCAAACTGTCACATAACTACAGGAGTTCTCAAAACAAATTTATATAAAAACACTTACCAAAACCACTTTCTATGCATAAAAAATGTGCTTTCATACTATCTCCTCAGTGACCACTCAACCCGCCTCACTTCTCTTTCATTCTTTTGGTCGTCACTGTCGGCTTCCTCCCAGTAGCAGTTCATAACAGAGCTGCCAGTTGAGCTTCCACATAAATTTTCTTGAAAGTCGTGTACATGTATAGACCAGGTGTTGTATGCCAGTGGGCTCCCCCATGTCTGCTGTTCCTGGTACAGATTAAGGGACCTGGATCTTGCTACAGTGACAATTGGGGGTTAATTCCCAAAGATATAGTTAATAGCGTGGTGCCTCCACCCAGAGTAAATTTTAAGTGGGCCAGGTATCCGCTTGGTATAGCCCCCTGGGATACTGTACCTACCACCTCCCCAACCAATCAACCACTTTGCACCCTGTATCCCTGAAAAACCTTAGAAACATAGAAACATAGAATTTGATGGCAGATAAGGACCGCTTGGCCCACCTAGTCTGCCCATTTTCCTACCTAATGAATAAGCTGTAGATCTTACTTCCTCCTACTCCCCACTAGAATTGCCTTATGTCTGTCCCATGCACTCTTGAATTCCCCCACTATTTTTGACTCCACGGCCTCCTCAGGAAGACCATTCCATGCATCTACATCCCTCTCTGTGAAGAAATACTTCCTCACATTACCTCTGAGCCATCCCCCCCATCTTCAAATTGTACCCCTTGTTCTAACACATCTCTTTTTCTGAAAGATGCTACCCTCTTGAACTTTGTTGATTCCCTTGAGGTATTTGAAAGTTTCTGTCATGTCCTCCCCCTTCCTTTCCTCTAGGATGTACATCTTAAGCACCTTTAGTCTTTCTTCATATGTCTTCTGGTGCAGACCCTGCACCATTTTGGTCATCCTCCTCTGGACAGCCTCCACCCTGTATATGTCTTTGTGGAGATGGGGTCTTCAGAACTGTACACAGTACTCCAGATGTGGTCTTACCAACTGTCTGTACAGAGGGCCAACAACTTCCTGTTTTCTACTGGTGATGCCTCTCCCTATGCATCCCAGTATCCCCCCAGCCCTCATTACTGCCTTCTCACATTGCTGGCCCACCTTTAGGTCATCTGATATGACTACCCCAGGTCCCTTTCCATTTTTGTTGTTGTATCTCACCCCATTGTGTACTCTTCCCCTGGGTTTTCATTTCCCAGGTGCATTACTTTGCACTTCTTTGCATTGAATCTAAGCTGCCATACATTTGACCATTCCTCCAACCTTGCCAAGTCCCTTTTCATCCTTTCCACCCCACCTTACATTTCAACCCTGTTGCAGATCTTTGTGTCATCTGCAAAGAGACATACTTTCCCTTCCAGTCCCTCTGCATTGTCACTTATAAAGACATTAAAAAGGACCGGCCCCAGTACAAAACCCTGCGGTACCCCACTAGTAACCCCCCTTTCTTCACTGTGGACTCCATTTACTATTACCCGCTGTGTCATGTTGTCCAGCTAGTGTTTTACCCAGACTACCACCCTGGGACCCACTCTCAGACTGGCTAATTTGTTTATTAATCTTTTGTGCGGGACTGTGTCTAATGCCTTGCTAAAGTCTAGGTAGGCCATGTCCATAGCCCCTCCCTGGTCTACTACTTTGGTCACCCAGTCAAAGAAATCAATTAGATTTGTCTGACGTGACCTTCCTGCTGTGAATCCATGCTGCCTTGGGTCCTGTGCCCCACTGGCCTCTAGGTACTCAACAGTTCTTTCCTTCAGAAGTGATTCCATCATTTTCCCTACAACTGAGGTCAAACTGATGGGTCTGTAGTTTCCTGCCTCTGTCTTGCTCCCACTTTTGTGAAGGGGAATCACATCTGCTCTCCTCCAGTCCTCAGGTACCACACCATCCTTCCATGATTTATTAAAACGTGTAGTCAGTGGTGTTACTAGTTCTTCCCTTAGTTCTTTTAGAATTCTGGGGTGAATCCTATCAGGTCCCATTGCTTTATCCACCTTCAGTTTTAAGAGTTCTTTCAGAACCCTTTCTTCTGTGAAAGGACTAATATCAACCCCACTATCCAGAGTGCTTCTATTGACTGGATTAGGTATCTCCCCTTCTTTTCCATTGTGAACACTGAGCAGAAGTGTTCGTTCAGTATCCCTGCTTTTTCACTGTCGCTGTCTGCCCAACCACCTTCCTCTTTATTCAGCCTCAGTATCCCTGCCTTAGTCTTTCTTTGCTCCCTAATGTACCTATAAAAGATTTTATCCCCCTTCTTAATCAAGTTGGCTATCTTTTCCTTGGTTTGGGCCTTTGCTATTCTGACTACCTTCCCCGCTTCCTTCTGCTTTAACTGGTACAGTTCTCTGTCCTACTCCTTCTGTTTTTCCTTATACTTCTTGAATGCTATCTTTTTCTCCCTTACTTTCCCCGTCACTTCTTTTGAGAACCATAGTGTTTTTTTCTGTTGTTTTGATTCATTTATTTGCTTCACACAATGGCTTGTTGCCTCTGTGATGGTGATTTTGATGTTTCCCCATTGTTACTCCACTCCACCTTCTTGCCTGTGTGCTAGTGCTTTTCTGAGGCACTCTCCCATTTTGACAAAATCAGCTCTCCTGAAGTCCAGTACCTTCACTTTTGTATAGCTTGACTCTACAGCTAAGTTCATCATGAACCACACTGTTTGGGGATGCTTGTTCCCAGATGGGTTCCCACTTCAAGATTGGAGAGCCTCTCTCCATCCCCATTTGAGAGTCTAAGATTGCTCCCTCCCGTGTGGATTCCAAATCTAGCTGTCTGAGGCATGCCCCCTGTAGGACATCGAAAATGGCCCTGCTCTTCGATGTGGCTGCAGAAAAGGTGGTCCAGTTAACATCTGGGATATTCCGGTCCTCCAGCATCAATATCTCCACTTTCTCTGCCATCCCAAGGATGCCTTCTATCATTTCCTTGTACCTTTCCTCCCCCTGAGATGGTGGTCTGTATACAACCCCTGTGTGGATTGTGGTGCCATTTCCAATCTTCCACCATAAACTGTAAGTCTCAGCAGTAGGCAAATGCAATGAATCTCACTAACACAGTGGTTTCAACAAACAAACTCACAGCTTTATTTGGGGGTAAGGACTAGGGAAGGGATACCAGGACAAAGGATGGCTGTGAAAGAAAAGAAGCTTAGTGAAATATCTAACAACAATACACATTTGGGCCTGCAGGCCAAGCCCACCCCCACTGGTACCAGTGTCCCCCAAATTGTCTCTAAGGGTACCTACTAGGTGCAGGCCTGATCAGTGCCATGTATTGGCTGGCTGTTGGGGCCCTGAAATATTTGCAACAAGCTTTGATTAACTCATTCACTCCACAGAAGCTCTTTGAGAGATCCACCACTTGTGTCCTGTATACTCTTAACACTGCATCCTGGGCCTTTCTAAGCAAAATCAAGCCATCAAGCCATAATCAGCTTGCCACAAATGAATGCGAATACTTCATAAACTATAAATGCTACACACAAAGTATGAGGGACAAAGTTGTTTAGCAGAAAATTATCTTTCCATCGGTGTTATGCAATTAATTATAAGCAATTTCTTTATTTTTTTCTTTACTAGTTAAAATAGCAAAAAAAGTGGGTTTTTTTTGCAATAAAAAAGGCAACGTAAATAATTTTTGGTAGAAAAATATGTAACATAACAACACCAAATCAAGCATACATACATTAGATGTAGGTACAAAAGTAATTTCTACTAAAAAGCAATTGTTCTGATATAAAACATGTATTTTTTCCATTTTATTCAAGGTGCTTAGGTGCGGCTTGAAGGACAAATGTCAGTCATACACACCATACCATAAACAAATGTGAATAACTCCCTAAAGAATATGTGATACACAGAAAGTATCAAAGGCAAAGTTATTCAGCACAAAATTACCTTTCTAACGGTGCTATGCAGTCAATTCTAACCAACTCAGTTCACAAGTAATACAGAGAAATAGTTCTGACAACCTGAGATGTGTCCTGGGCAAACAGGAAGTCTTTAGTTGACGACTGAAGTCGTTGTGGGAGACAAAGGGGATGATTTTGCTGCCAACTACAGGTGTTTCCTGGAGGTAATGAGTTAAAAACATAAAACAAATTTCTCTTTTCCCTCTCCAGGAACCAGGTCCTGGGTACTCACGGTTTGTTGATCTCAACAACCTGGCATATGGAGCTCCTTGGTCAATGCAGCACAGGGCATATTAAGGCCGGCCTTGGTCCCTCTGAAAGGATAGAACTTGCTTGAGGATCTTTCATCTGGTCACCTTGATTGTAATTCTGGCTGCTTGTCACCTTTAGCTGCTTCTGGCCCATTGCAGAGCTCTGTAACAGGACAGTAGCAGCCCCAGAATGCCCAGACCTGGGAGTGGCTCCACAGCCCAGCTCCCCAATGGATCCTAGGTGCCTTAGCACCCCAGCAAATGCCGGTGACCCCTGAATAGTGAATCCCACTTGGAAGGAGTTAGCAGGTTCCCTCCCTGGCTCTGGGTGAAAACTCCCAGATGCTGGGGTCCTCCTTCAGTCTCTGCACTGAGTTCAAAGCACGAAAAGTTCACAGGCAGTTATTCCAGTAAATTCCAGTGCCATTTGGAGTGGGTGCTAGGCCTAGATCAAAGAAGCGTAGGTGCAATCAAACGGGAATTCAAGAACAATAGACCCCTGCACACCAGCCCGCACTTTCCAGTTAAACAATGGCCACAAACTTTTCTTCTCTGTAGCTGGGACACAGCTCTCAGCTACTTTATCCAGTTCACTCAGGACATGTACAACTCCGGGCTAGCACCCCGTTGACCAGAGATGCTTTGCCTCTTCCAAATTACAATTGCAGGTCCCACACAAGCAAATGACCTTTCAGCAGCAACTGTAGTACTGAGATAATCCGCATAGTCCCCTCAGTCAATTCAGCCTACTAGTGCAGGATTTCTGCAGCATCTAGTTTCTCCAAGCAATAATTAAACACCTTCCCAGTACCTGAGGAATCAGGATCACAGTTCAGTCTCTTTTGCCATCTCAATCCAATTCTGCAAACAGCAGTCTCCAGATAAGGCTTGGGAAAAGCCCCTGAAATCCAAAGACCACTCTTACAGGATACTCCTGACTCATATAGAGCCCAGGAACAGACTGAAGAAAACCCAGGAAGTCCACACAACTTCAGCTGAAAATACACAGTTCTGATTGACTGATGAAGCTTATTAATAATCTATATCCATAGAGATCAATATTTACTGCTCATTTATTGGGGCATGATCTAGGCAATTGAATTAGTCCCCTCCCTTTCCCAGGAGTCTCTTTGGTTTAGTTTTGTGTGCCTAGATCACCAATTGGCTGCTGGAAAAGGTCAGAGTGTTAACAAGATGTCAGCAGTCTGTCTAAAGCAGTGCAATACAATTCCTCACCTTCTGAGGTCTGGCGCAGCCCAGCACAATACCTTATTTGCAAACACCCCACCAGATTATAGCACCGACTGTTCCCTATTAAGCAAACCCACTTTCATTCTGTTAGCCCGAGGAATCTCTATGACACTGCTGCCACAACACTATGCTCGTAGACTGCAGGCAGCATCCATTAATATGTATGGTGGGGCTCATTAATATTCATGAGCCCGTTTTATGTCCCGATTTCAAACTTGTATTTTAAACATGACTCGGGCTTTTGCTCAACACCCTTAGGTCTCTGGTCCCCATAGACACAAGGGGGGACCCCAAAACCATGGAAGAGCTCCCTGTTTATGGCCACAATGGTGGTCAGCACATCAGAGAGCATCCTGCGCATGCGCAGTCACCAGCAAACCCAACAAACTCCGGCAACTCACGAAGCAGGGCTGAAACTATTACAGGGCTGCTCCCTAGGGGTCTATGGCTGCTGAAATGTTCAGGGGAACACAGGAAACACCAGCATCCATCGGGAGGCAAAGGAAAAAAATCAGGTAAGCCTCGGGGGGGGGGGTTACACTCCACCCCCCTCAAAACGCTTGACTTCCACAACAAGTGTAAGGGAAAGATACTCAATTGAAACATCAACCTTATTAACATTTTTAACTATATACCTGATTTCTATCTAATATGTAGTAACCATTTAGGTAGAACAAGAAAACATTTAAACACAGGACATAATGTACATGCTAGTAAATTCATTTTCCCCTTATGATCCCCTTGGCCACATAAAAAGTAGCTGCCATAGGATTAACCCATCAGCCATAGGATACTAAAGCCCCACAGAGTACACTTCTTTCCCTCAACCATCAAAGTACCCTTTTCACCTCCCTCTTCTTCTTCTGGTCATCTTTTTCTCAGACTTAGGGGGCTTAGCATCAGCAGGGCACATAATCACCCTCTGAATGAACCTGGGGTAATGTACACTCCCTTATGTACTACAAACAAACGTAAGTCTGTAGGAACCTCAAGGGCAGTTTAAGAACAGGTTGTATTGTCCTCCCTGTCCTTCTAGTGGTCTCCTGAATGCTCAAACTGCTAACCACCCCTGTGTCAGTTATGGGTTCCTCATCATCCTCACCCTCTTCCTGTTCATCCTATTCCTCAGCTATTGGGGTGAGCAATTCCAACACCTCTCTAACATCATCTACAGCTCTGGGGGACTAACCTGGGCCCCTTCAGAGGACACAGTTGGATCAGTGTTCAGTTTCAGTGTGGGCCTTCCAAAAGATGCTTCTTACCCCTCACCTTCCTGACCCTCAGAACCACCTGGTGACCATTCCACAGGTGCATCTGCAGGAAAGCTGCTCCAGTAGCACTCAAGCGACTCAGCCGGACCAGTATTCAAATCCGGAGTGGTCCCCCCAAGGGTCATGGCCAGAACAGACTCCCTGTCCCTACCCTGTCTCCTAGGTGTAACCCCTTATTAGGGGTAGTCCCTGAAATAACCTGGCAAACTCTAAAATAGGATAATGACTACATGGGGTATCATTGTTCTACTCCTCAACCCGGGCAGGCCCAGCTCCCGCCCACATAGCATCACTTTTTCTTTGTCTCTGCCTCCTGTGTGCAGCAGCTTAAGTGGTGGGGGTGATGAAGGATCTTCCACAACATCTTCAGGATTTACTGCTTTGTTACCAATAGGCAGCAGATGGTTTTGATGAATAAGCTTGTGCCTTCGATTCTCTCGCTCAGGCCCAATCTTGTATACCGGTAGGCCTTCAAACTTCTTCAAAATGATATATGGGGTGACTTCCCATCTGTTGGCTATCTTATGCTTTCCTGGTATACCAGGCCATTGTAGTTGCGCTTTGTCACTTGCTTCCAAGTTTTGAGCCCACACTTTCTTATCATAGCACTCTTTATTAGCCTGGTTTCTCTTAGTGGCCATTTCTGAAGCGAGACGATATGCATCATCTAATTGTTGTTTAAGTTTCTCCACATAATGTAAGTAGTCTCCTGCTCCCAGACCATCTGAAGATACTCCATAGCACAGGTCCTCTGGCAAACAGGCTTCCCTTCCTAACATAAGCTGGTAAGGACAGAACCACATAGCATCATTCCATGTGCAATTGTAGGCATGAATCAGGGTGCTCACCCGCTAACTCCATGTGTGCTTGTCCCAGGAATCCAAGGTGCCCAGCATATCTAATAGAGTCCTGTTGAATCTCTCCAGTTGAGGGTCACCTTGCAGATGGTAAGGCATGGTCCAGGACTTCCTGATGCCCCACAGCAACAGTAGTTCTTTGATGAGCCAACTTTCAAAATCACTGCAATGACCTGAATGGATCCTCTTGGGGGCACCATAATGTACAAAAAACTTCTCCACCAATATTTTGGCCATGGTGGAAGCTCACTGGTCCTTGGTGGGGTAAGCTTGTGCATATCGGGTGAAATGGTCTGTGACAACTAGTATGTTGGAGATGTTGTGTGAGTCGGGCTTCAACATGAGGAAGTCTATGCATACAAATTCCATGGGGATACTAGTTTTGTTGTTGACTAAGGGAGCAGCAATCTGGGGAAGTGCCTTCCTTTGTATACATCTCATGCAGCATATGCCATGCATTTCTACCTCTGCACCCATCTTTAGCCAATAGAACTGGCTTTTAACCAGGTCCAAAGTGCGTTCAGCACCCAGATGCCCCATATCATCATGTAGAGCCTTCAGCACAGTTTTAACATGCGGTCTCAGTAGTACCAACTGCTCCTGAGGGTCCCCCTGCTGGTTCTGTGTCTTTCTGTACAACAGCCCCTTATTCAACTGCAGCATAGGCCATTCACTTAGCAGGAGCCATGCTGGGGGAATAGATGGTGTCCACTTGATCCTGGCTCCCCTGTTTTTGTAGCACTCATGTGATCTGCCTGGTGACTGGGTTGGCCCTTTGCTCACATTGTAGATCTTAAGTAGTTAATTGCAAAAGGGATCTTACATCTAGGGTGGCCAGCCAGCAATAGGCAACTGGAAATCAGCTCCCTGAGGCCCCCAAATATTCTACCAGGCAGTGGGTGTCTTCAGGGGAGAAAGTCTCTTCACCATCATGTTTCTTGCACAAGGCCTTCACAGCTTGTTCCAAAATTCTTACCCAGCTGGAGTTCTCATCAGTGTAGGTTTGTGGCTGCCTTGACAAGGCATCAGCATCTACATGGTTCAGGCCCGGGCGGTATTCCATGCAGTAATCACAGGTGGACAAGACTGACAGCCACCTATGACCAGCTGTGTCCAGCTTAGCAGTGGTTTGCACGTAGGTGAGGTGACTGTTATCCGTCTCCATGGTGATCCTGGCCCCATACAGATAGTCATGGAACCGGTCTACTGTGGCCCATTTCAGCACCAGGAACTCCACTTATGAACAGGATACCTTTGCTCTGAAGGATGGATTTACACTCCAACTGTCAAATGCAACTGGATGCAAGCCTTCGGGGTGCTCTTGGTATAATATAGCCCCAAGTCCACTAAAACTGGTGTCAGTATGAAGTACATAGGGTTTCTGAGGGTCTGCATAGGCCGGCACTGGGGCATGGGTCAAGCAATAGATGATGGCCTTGAAAGCTCTATCACATTCTTCATTCCATCACCCGGACAAAAGGTTCAGATGGCCAGAAATAGCTGATTGGTCTAGCAGAGTCCCCAGGCAAAGTAGCTTTCTTGCTTTTGTTGGTGGACGGATACCCTTGTAACAGGCTCAAGAGGCACTATACTACTCAGGTGTAATCCTTTACAAATCTTCTATAGTAGCCGCAGAAACCAAGTAGCCACTGTAATTCCTTCAGGATTTGTGGCTTAGGCCAAGTGGTAAGGGCCTCAACCTTGCTGGGGTCAGTCTGTATGCCTTTTTCAGAAAATATGTGCCCCACATACTTGACCGAGGTCTGGGAGAACTGTCATTTATCAATTGACAGCTTCTGTCCAAATTCTTCCAGGCGGTCCAACACCTTCATTCACCAGGCCTCATGTTCCTCCAGCGTCTTCCTGAACATGATGATATTGGCCAGGTAAACCAAATACTCAAGCAAATTCATATCCCCTATAGCTTTCTCCATGAGGCTCTGGAAGGTGGCAGGGGCACCCGAGATCCCCTGTGTTATTCTCAGGAACTCATAAAACCCAAGGGGACGTATAAAAGCCATCTTCTCCCAATCTTGGGGGGCCATCAGAATCTGATAGTAGCCACTCCGCAGATCCAGGACTGAGAACCATTGGCTTCCATTCAAACAGTTCAGTGCATCCTGTACTCTGGGCATAGTATATTGATCTGGCATCATCCGTTTATTCAGTGTGCAGTAGTCCATGCACATTTGTATAGCCCCATTTTTCTCTCTGACCACCACAACTGGTAACACATATGAGCTCCTTGATTCCTGAATAATCCCTGCAACCATCATGTCTTGCAAGTGCCACCAGACATCATCAATATCAGCTGGGGTCAATCGCCTTCACCTCTCTCAAAAAGGCTTGTCATCCATGAGTCATATTCAGTGCTACTCTCCACTCACACACCCCACATCCCATTTGTGCAGGGAGAAAACATTCTTATAAACAGCCAGCTTTTCCCTCACTCCCTTTCTTTCCATTCCTCCAGGAAGGGGGAGTCACTCAGGTCAAACAAGCCCAGATCAGTTCCAGACAGGGCACCTCTGCTCACAACAGCAGTGTGTGCTGCCATATCAGCACAATATATTTGAGCCAGGGTCCAACTTTTACTCACCACTACTTCCTTGACTGTGACATTCTTCACTTGTACAGTCACCCTCCAAAGACATGCATGCGCTCTGGCTGGCAGAACGCTGGGTTTGACTAACAGTCCCACTGGTAACCCATGTTCATCTGGAACATCCAACAGTATCTGAGTCTTGACATCCTTATTTAACCTCACCACACCAGCAATGTTGCATTCTGCATTTGGTGGGAGTACAATTTCATCTCCATTTCTTCTCCACACCATCCCCACTGGGTCATCAGGCTCCTTAAATGCGGCTTGCCCTTTTCTTCTTTAGGCCTCCCAGATCAGGAGGGTGTAACAGGGATTTTCTCACCATTTCTTTCAGCCACTTGAGCATGACACAGCTGGGCCAGACATCCAAACATATTGGTATTTGTGCCCACTAACACAGTCACCCGTCGAAGATTTTAGCTTCTGGGCAAATCAGCGTTAGGGTTTCTACAGCTTCATTCTTTCCAGTCACTTTGGAAGGGAAAGCCATCCATATCTTGACATAGCTGAGATAAAGGTAAAACTTGTCGCTGAGGCCCACATGTGCAGTCCTTCAAGCGGCTGTATCTCCACAGCTGATAAATGCTGATCGACTTAAAAATAATGGTAACCTGGGAGCTGCTATCCAGAACAGCCCCGGCGGGGACTTTGTTGATGGTGATGGTGGTCTTGGTTGTCGATCCCACAAATTTTCACATCTCTACCGGCACTGACGTGGTAGTTCTGCCAGATGAAACCCTTGTATGAGCCATGGAGCTGGACCTGCCATGGGCCCCTGTGCACTCCTTTATAGGGCCCCTTCATAGTGTCCCTGTTTGCGGGTTGGGTTGGCAGGTGCCCTATCTCTGTTAGATGCACAGTCTAAAGGCACCCTGCACCCCCTCTGTATATGGCCCTCACCCCCACACCTACAGCAAATGATGGGTTCCCTGGGCTGTGGCCAGTCTGATGCCACTGGACTAGCCCCAGGCATTCCCACTGGGGCAGTCTGAGCCACCTGATTCCACTCTACAACCCAGTCATTCCCCTGGGCAGCAACTGGCACCCCCATCCTTTCTAACTCAGCTACCCTCTGGACCAGTACCAAACACTATCGGGCCTAAATTAGGGACTGTACCACTTACTCCGGGAGGCTCAATTGAATCTGGACCCACAGCTAGTTTAACCAAGGTGACTACATCCTTGTATTCCCTCAACAGAGTCCTTAATTCCTGCACCTCACCAGGAGGTACCTCTCATTTCATCTGCATCATGGCCATTGAGGCCCTGTGCATCCCCAGTGACCCTGCTCCTCTTCAGCCTCCCGGACCAAAGGCCAAAACACAATATGGAGGGGGATTACTCTTCATGTCTGCTAAATGGAACTGTAACACCAACAAAGAGGAATAACAAGTGGCCTTCACCATGTGCTCCAACCTGATCTGATTCAGGTCTTGGGCCGCTACCTCCCCTCTTTCTGGAACACCGTCTCCAATGCCCTTTGCACCTGGGTCAGAAAAGCAGACAATGGTTCCCCATCCTACTGCCTAGTGGTTTTAAGCTTCCACATGAGGTCCTCACAGGATTCAGGACTTCCAAATACACTTTTCAAGGCCATAAGGTATACCTGTGCTGGGGCTTCAGGATCTGTGGCTTGTAAAGAATGTATAACCTCCAAAGCAGGACCCTGTAAGCTCTCCACTAATTGTTTCTACATCTCAACTTCAGAACACTGTCAGTCCTGAACTAACAGGGAGACATCATCCATCCAAGCCTCCAAGTCATTCTCACCATTTGGGGTGGATTTTACCATTGAGAACATCCTCAATTTATGGTACAACTCAATGGCCACTGCCATGTAACTAGGCTGGGGTTTCTCAGACTTTGGCACCCTAGGACCAAATCCAGCCTCTTGACTCCCTCCCCCTGGGGAGGTCACACTAAAGGGAGTTACCACCAGTAGAGCCTAAGTCAATCTCTCCACCACCAAGGCCTCAGGCATTCAGTTGGCCTCTATTGGGTGAGTACTTTCTATTAGCATAGTCAATGTACCACTAGCCGAGTCAAACATTTTCCCATGTGCTTTTACCTTTCCCAGTCTCTTTATGGTGGATACATACTTTTCAACATCCTCCTTTTCCATCTCTTTGCGTACCCCCATCAAAAGAAAAGACCTCTGAGAATCCATTTTCATCCCCCCCCACTTCATTCTACCAGCCTCACCTTATCTTCCTCAGTAGACTTAAACTTGGGCTGGGGCGGAGTGAGCTTGGGGCCCGGGGACTCGTCTGGGGTGCCACCACTGAGATTTTCCAGTGCAGACATGGCTGGTGAGCAGGAGATCTCAGTGGTGCCTCCAAGATGTAGCCCAGTCCCCATATGCCAGTGGGCTACCCCCCTTGCCTGCTGTCCCTGATACAGGTTGAGGGACCTGGGTCCTGCTACAGTGACAACTGGGGATCGTTTCCAAAGATATAGTTAATAGTGCAGTGCCTCCACCCAGAGTAAATTGTAAGTGGGCCAGGTATCCACTTGGTACAGCCCCCTGGGATACTGTACTTACCCACCTCCCCAACCAACCACTCTGCACCCTGTATCCCCAAATGACCTTGTTCCACCATAATCCATAAGTCTCAGCAGTAGGAAAATGCAATGAATCTCGCTAACACAGTGGTTCCAACAAACAAACTCACAGCTTTATTTGGGGGTAAGGACTAGGGAAGGGATACCAGGACAAAGGATGGCTGTGAAAGGAAAGAAGCTTAGTGAAATATCTAACAACAATAAAAATTTGGGCCCACAGGCCAAGCCCAACCCCACTGGTACCAGTGTCCCCACATTGTCTTTAAGGGTACCCAGTAGGTGCAGGCCTAATTGGTGCCATGGGTTGGCCAGCTGTTAGGGCCCTGAAATATTTGCAATGAGCTTTGTTCAAGAACAAAAAAACAAATTTCTCTTTTCCCTCTCCAGGAACCAGGTCCTGGGTACTCATGGTTTGCTGATCTCAATGACTTGGCATATGGAGCTCCTTGGTCAATGCAGCACAGGGCAGAAGAAGGTCAGCCTTGGTCCCTCTGACAGGATGAAACTTACCTGAGGATCTTTCAGCTGGTCACTTTGAATGTAGTTCTGGCTGTTTGTCACCTTTAGCCATTTCTGTCCCCTTGCAGAGCTCTGTGGCTGGACAGCAGCAGCAGCCCCAGAAGGCCCAGACCCAGAAGTGGCTCCATAGCCCAGCTCCCCCAATGGCTCCTATGTGCCCTAGCACCCCAGCAAGCACCAGTGACCTCCTGAGACAGTGAATCCCACTGGGAAGGGATTAGCAGGTTCCTTCCCTGGCTCTGGGTGAGAACTCCCAAATAGTGGGGGTCCTTCTGCAGTCCCTGCACTGAGTTCAAAGCATGAAAAGTTCCCAGACAGTTATTCCAATAAATTCCAGTGCCAGCTGGAGTGGGTGCTAGCCCTAGATCCAAGAAGCACAGGTGCAAGAAAATGGGAATTCAAGAACAACAGGCCTCTGCACTCCAGTCCACACTTTCCAGTTAAACAATGTCCACAACCTTTTCTTCGGCTATAGTTGGGACACAGCTCTCAGGTACTTTATCCAGTTCACTCAGGACATGTACCACTCCTGGCTAGCACTCCATTGCTCAGAAACACTTTACCTTTTCCTAATTACAATTGCAGGTCCCACACCACCAAACGACCACTCAGCAGCAACTGTAGTACTCAGATAATCTGCATAGTCTTCTCAGCAAATTCAGCCTACTAGTGGAGGATTTCTGCAGCATCTAGTTTCTCCAAGCAATAATATAGCAACTTCTCAGTTCAGAACTAATCAGGATGGAAAAATCACGTTTCTTTCAGTCCTCCCTTGAGGAAAACAAAAACTGCTCTGCCAAGTTTTGGCAAATCTTGAGAGAGGTCGAAGGACACTTCCATGCCACCTCAGTACTGGCCAAAATTGTAGTGAACAATAACTCCTACACAGATAGGTCTGAGATCCTTGACCAGCTCAATAACCACTTTGCTACTGCAGGCCTCACATTCGGTGCCTCGCCTGTTAGTAAACTGAGTGCCCCAAGTGCCATCAGTGTAGGTACTAGCCCTACTTCTGTCCCCTGAACTGGCCGCCCTCCCTTTAATTTCCAGCCAGTATCCTTTAAACAGGTGGATGACCTTCTTCTCTTGCTAGATACCAAAAAGAGTGCTGGTGCTGACTCGTTAGAACCCTTCTTCCTAAAAGCAGGCTATTATCATCTGACAGCACCTATCGCTCATCTATTTAATAGCTCACTTACCCAAGGGAAGCTACCACTCAATTGGAAAATTGTGCATATTATCGCTTTGTTCAAGTCGGGAGACCCTACAGACTTGAATAATTACAGACCAATCTCTCTTCTTCCTGTACTATCCAAGCTACTAGAAAAAATTGTCAACTCACAGTTGAGGGAGTATTTGGACTGTGAAAATATCCTTAACCCAGCCCAATCAGGGTTCAGACCTAAGCATAGCACCACGTCAGCTTTAGCCAAAGTGTCTAATGACTGGTTAAAAGCCCTGGATAATAAACAGCACATCTATACACTTTTTCTTGACTTTAGTAAAGCCTTTAACATGGTTGATCACTCCACCCTGCTTGATACTCTGGGTAGTATTGGTCTTACCCCTGCTGCAGTAAAGTGGTTCCACTGCTACCTCACAAATCGAAGACAACAAATTAAAGCACAAGGGGAACTGTCTCCACTAAAGGCTTTGCCCCGAGGCATCCCGCAAAGTTCTATCTTGGGACCTTTCCTCTTTGCACTTCATATTAACCGCATAGATTCTGGCAGACTCGCAGGAAATGTTCACCTTTTTGCGGATGACACAGTCCTCTATACAACCAACCCCCTCTAGATCTTGCTTACAAGGAGTTACAGCAGGATTTTTATCATCCTCCAACATTACCTGCTGAGCCTGAAGCTCTTGCTCAATGCCAAAAAAAACAAAACCATGAATATCTCCCCACACTCATTCCACAATTCAAATATCTGGGAATCTGGTTGGATAACAAACTCAGTTTCATTGTACATCTAAGTGAGTTAACTTACCACATAAGACATCTTCTCACTCTTGAAACTAGGAAGCGGTTGGTTCAAACAACCTTTCTACCCTTGCTTGACTACGCTGACTCTCTCTACAGTCACTACCACCAATATGCCCTCCAGAATCTTGACACACTCTACCATCGCACTTTGAGATTCATACTTGACACGCCCCTGCGGACTCACCACTGCCTGTTGTACCAGGCAATTGATTGGCCATCCCTCTTCATGAGGAGGCAAATAAATACCCTCATGTGGCTCTTCAGGGCTATTTCTAACAAACTCCCACCCTATATCGGCAACCTGTTTGAACTGTCTAAAGGTGCATATGGCCTACAGAACTCCTCCTTTGTCCTCCTCAAGCTACCACGGACGAGGACATGGCATGACACAACTGCCATCAGCTCCTTCCTACCATCACTTTAGAACAACACGCAGAAAGCACTTAAACTTTCCCTCCTGCCTAGCCCCTATATATTCAGGCAGCTGCTTTATCGATGCCTGAAGATTGCGTGCAATTGCTTCAGGTAATCACTGGCATATGGACTGAATATTCCCCTAGCTCCTGGACCTCCCTGGCCTTCTTATTCCCCCTGTCAGCCGGCATTCCTTTTTAGTGTAACTACCCCCCCAGCTCCCTTCATCCTTCCCCCTGGCATCCCCCCTGTGGGCCTGTACCCTAGCAGGGCTTCCCCCCTGCTTCCCTCATGTGTCTTTGCCTTCCTTCCATCTCTATGTCCTCCACTGTGTCTTTGCCATCCTCTCCTCCCTTTGTCCTCCACTGTCTCCTAACCCATATATGATGAATTGCCTGTTTATGTATATAGCCCTCGTTATCTAAGTCTTGCTCTAGTTACCTAATGTTCTCGTACTTAAAAATAGTCCATTTCAGTGTCTGCTGTGTTATGAAATGATGTTGAATACTATAAATAAATTTGTCCTCTGTGCCCAGGACCATCTTGCAAATGAACTTGCTCAACGATGTAACTGCCTGGTTAAATACAGTTTGATTGATTGATTGATTGACTTGGGGAATTAGGATCACAGTTCAGTCTCTTTCTCTCTTTCCCCTTCTCAATCCAATTCTGCAAACGGCAATCTCCAGATAGGACCTGGGGAAAGTCCCTGAAGTCCAAAGTCCACTCTTATAGGATACTCCTGACTCATACAGAGCCCGGGAACAGACTGAAGAAAACCCAGAAAGTCCACACAGCTTCAGTCAAAAATCCATGATTCTGATTGGCTGATGAAGCCTATCAATAATCTATATCCATAGATATCAGTATTTCCTGCTTATTTATTGGGGCATGATCTAGGCACCTGAATTAGTCCTCTCCTTCCAACACCCTTAGGTCTCTGGTCCCCATAGACAAGGGGGGACCCCAAGACCATGGAAGAGCTCCCCGTTCCTAGATCTCAACTGCAGTTGGCACATCAGAGCACATCTTGTGCATGCGAGGCTGCCAGCAAACCCAACAAATACTGGCGACTCACGATCAGGGACTCTAGCCCAAACAGGGCTGAAGCTATTACAGGGCTGCTCCCTAGGTGCTCTATGGCTGCTGAAACACTCAGGGGAACACAGGGAATGCCAGCATTCATCGGGAGGCAAAGGAAAAAATTAGGTAAGATCCCAGAGGGGGGTTACACATGTTTTTAGCATAAGCCGTGCATCACACATGGAAGCTTGCCACTACATTGACATGCTTCACAACATTTGTATGTAATCGATGTCAGACCACGGCTCTTGGTCTTTGATACCTCAAATGATCACACCACACTATAGCGCTCATACCTGGATCTCTCTCTCTCTCTCTCTCTCTCTCTCTTTCTCTCACTTTCCTCCCTCCCTCCCTCCCTCTCTCTCTCTACATCAGCATGAAATATGCAAGCCACTTATAGCATTTTATAACTCCAGCAAAAATAAAAAGTAAAAATGTAAAAACAAACATCACAGAGTTACTGTGTGTGTGTGTGTGTGTGTGTGTGTGTGTTGGGGGGTTAGAGATCTACAGAGGAAGGATATTATACTTAAATAAAAAAAGCTGTTTGTTTAAGCAATGGAAACTTTGTAATCATTTTTTTGAATCCTTTATTTCCTGTATATTCTATAATCACTATAATCTACTCCAGAATGTAGGTTATGCTGGGATGTAACCACTTCTGGTGTGGTTTAGCCACTTGGCCTGTGGCCTCATGGCCAAGCCACACGAGTTGTGGATAAATCCTACCATAACCCACACCCTGTCATGGATTATTGCTTAAGAAATAAAACTTGCTCCAGTTATCATTAAGATTCACTTTCAAAGGAACCCTCCTTGGGCCCAAATGATCAAAATTCATTCATATAATGAAAAATCACTGAAATGAACTCAAGTGTCAGATTCTTGGCATCAAAAATGTCTTCACCAACATGCAAACACTAGAATACTGGTCTATTGCTTCCCAAGCCAGGGAAGAGTGATCACATCACTGAGATGGTGAGCTTGATATATTGGGCTGGGGACAGACCACCTTAGGAAGGCCACATGATTGGACAAAGCTTTGTGACTTCCATGTCAGTATGTTTCCTGTACATGGATTTGCAGAAATGCTGACTTTAATCAGCAACATTGTTCAGTGAAACAGAGTAAATTGCAAATTTTTGTCTGAGCTATCTTTGTGCAGTCCTTTTGTTCTACTCAATTTTGTTTTAACTGTGTGGGGCTAGCCATCCCCCTTTTGGACTAGTACTGTTCGTTTTTCTGAATGCCAACTCACCTTCTTTCTTTAGTGAAGAGTGTTCACATCACAGATATTATGAGCTTGATATCTAAGGCTGGGTGGAAGGTTTGGTTTGCATCAAGCAACAGCATCCCCTGTGGTTGGCCAAAGAGCAGGACTAGGCTCTGCTTGAGAGGAGACTATTTACCTGTGCCCCTCATGGCTGAGCGAGAGTGCTGTAAGTGGCTAGAAGTTATGGAAAGGGGCAGAAAATAAAATGGAAAAGGCAGAGAAGCAGCAACAGTCTTCCTGTTATTAATTTATTTTGAATCTTGTTAACATAGGGCCACCTATCAGATGTTGAATATTGTTTATAGTGGGGTCTTACTTCTACCCAGTTTTATAGCTACAAGTGACTGCAGCATAGGGAATTAAGTCACTTGCTCAAGTTCACATAGTACAGTGATAGCCAGAAGCATGATTCAGATATGTTGCATATCATGATATATCACAATAAATACCCATTGATTTCAATTGGATTTATGTAATATTCCCCAATATATTCAGCACCAGATATGCAGTTTAATCCATGTTTTTACTGGCTACCACTGAAGATCAGTGACTATGAGAAGATTCAGACATGTGCTCCTCTAGTTCTTAGTCTAGTGTTCCAACCACTAGGCACTATAACAACTTCTAAATAATATCAAACACAATGGGTATGAAATATCAATGGAAGTTTTTCTTTATCACATGTACTGAGTTTACTTGTTCTCAGCTACATTCAATTTTAAGTACAGTTGCAATCAGTGATGAGTTGCAGTATATTCAGATATACCTGTATCACAACATATCATGGGCAATCCCATTGAAATGAATAGGATGTTCTGTGATACTATATATATATATATCACAACATATTGTGATATATTTTTATTTAGTTTTTGTTGACCGGGTAAGTGCACTAGACAAATCCTGCCTATTTCCAGGCATGACACAGGGGAGAGGAATACAGATGAATGCCAACTGACCTTGAACCAGATTAAGCTGTTGGTGGTACTTTTAGTGAATGAGAGAAATTTGGCCAGGACACCGGGGAAATTCTCCTACTCTTTTCGGACAGGTGGCACTGTGGGACTGTCTGAGAGGGGGTCAGTCGCAAGATGGACTACGATAGTGGAGGAGCTTGGGTTCAGGAGAGCCCACAGATTACAATCAGAACTGAGGGAAATGGTATGGCTGGAATGCACCCATGTAGTGGCCAGTGAGACGTACCAAACCCCTCAATGCTAGTTTTGCAGTTGGATGGTGTTGGTGACACTGATAGTCTGCCATTTTTGAGTCAAGCCAGTGCTTCTGGCAAAAGTATTGCCTAGAAGAGGATTTGTTCCAACCCAGAAGTACTGCTCAATGCTGTTGGTGTGGTTCCTACAGCTCCAGATACACGAGAGCCCTTTGCTCAGCTCAAGGAGAAATGGCGGCTTTGGGAAATGGTCGCAGCAGAATACCATATGGCGCAGATTGCCGCAGAGCAGGATTTACAGAAAAGGAAGAGACCCAAAGAGGAGTCACCATCAGGTCAAAAAGGTACTGATTCAAAAGTCCATAAATGACCAATAAAAGGTGTTTGTGCACTGATAAATTCCCCACTGCAAACCGCTGGGTATAAGGAAGTGGAGTCGTCTCCTACCTGGTCACCTGATATAGCCCTTAAACACGCTGGTTGGTTACAAGTAGAAACTGGACAGTGGATTGCTGACCCAGCCATCCCGATTCCTGGTATTGAAGAAGTGAATAGCTCACTTCCTCCGGTTTCAGATACCTCCCGACTAGAGTCTTGTCTCCTGGTAGCTGGCAATATTCCAAGCTCATGCCCTGTTGCACCAGGAGATGTAGCACCATCGGATTTAGCCCCTACTTTGGCGGTCGAAAATGTTGGGGTTACCCAGTCCCACCTATCTAAACCTGTAAGTCACATGAATGTACAAGAGCAACCACAAATAGATTTTGATGCTGAAAATATGCAGATTAATCATATGGACAGTGTATTGCCTGGTGCACACTTGGAACATAATATGAATGAATCTCCACGGCCTTCAAATAAAGGTGCTTCATACTCTAGTCTATTTCAAAAACCGGCCTCACTAGCAAAGAGACGAAATGCAGTTAGACTGTTTTTTGGGTCCTACAGATTCGATGCCTGACAGGTTATTCGTGGGAAAAGTGCTGATTAAACAAATGTTGGGTTTTACTCCCAACGACGTGTATGCTGTAATCCATACACTTGGGGACAATACCTATGACATTAGCTTTAGTACTCCTGATATTTTAAACAGGTTTTGGATGAAATATTCAATATTGAAAACAAACTCTGTCTGGTCCCACTTTCAAGCTATTCCACTGACAAAACAAACATTTAAAGTTATCACAGTATTGTTCCGCAATGAAGGGGTTAATGTGGAGGATCTCTCCTATTGGCTAGAAAAAATGAATGCTGCAAGGGAATCCAGAAACCATTCTTGATGTAGAAGGTTTTTGCAATAGGAGTTGGAGATATAAAATTAAACTAAATCAAACTGAGGACGGTTTACAACATCTTCCCAGTTGTTTTTATCTGGGACGGGATAAAAGTTTCATCTTTTATCCAGGGCAGCCCCACCATTGTTATAAATGTGGCTCGGGCAGGCACCTTAGTAGGACTTGTGAAGTCGTGAAGTGTGTCCAATGTGGGGAATTAGGGCATGTAATGTCGGAATGCCATCACCCGGCTAAATGTTCCCTATGTGACCAAGCCCACACATATGTGGAATGTCCTTGGGCTGCCCAAAACAAAACAAATGGCGACTTCTGTGTTCAGGATTACTATTTGAATACTGCAGTACATGCAGCTCAAAGAAGGAAACCTGAACCTCCAATCCCTCCTCCAAACAGAATTGAATTCACTTCCACTATGAACTGGGCGGACATTTCAGAGACGGTGGCATTTGCTCCAGTGCAAGGGGTAGAGGTCACTGAACCGACCCTGTTGATTCCTATTAGAGTTCCCACTCCTGATGTGTCCCAAGTTGTCTCGGCCTAAATGCCCCCACCACTTCCACCTGAAGAATCTTTCAAACCAGTAACCAACAGACGAAGTAGCTTGAGATCATGGGCCCCTAAATTACCATTACCTGAGCAAAGCCCTATACTCCTACAGAATGCCTTTTCGGTATTACAAGAAGATATTGGTACTGAATCTGATTTGGCTTCTGTTCATTCTGCACAACCTGATGGGTTTTCTGACCCAGAAATATCTGCTGATTCTGTGGATTTGGCGAAAATTAAAAAGAAAGCTCTTCTAGGGACGAGAACAACTACTGTGGAGGAATTTCTTTTATATATATATATATCTTTCTTTTATGCATACATATAGAGTGGATTCATGCATACATATAAAGTAAAGTGTGTTACAACATATATATATATTATGATTATAAGGTAGAAGCTGCTAGTGTAGTTGAATATAGCCAGGTCTGAGTAGAAGCTAAGGGTCATTATAAGTTTATAAGAATTGCAAGGCAAGCAAAAAGTAATAGCTCGTGCTGGCTAAAACCAGTTCCTTAAAGTTGTGAAAAATAGCAGTTTAAATAAAGCTGAACAGAACTGATGATACCAGCCTGAATAGCAAGCTTGGGCAGGGTTGGGCAAGAAGCAGAGATAAGAACATGTAGTTGTATTGAAACCAAGCTGTACGGTACCATGGAGTGAGTAAACTTATTGTTTCTATTAGGTCAGCTCGACCCAGGCATATGTATCAGGCAGTAATGAAGTAAGCCAGAGAAAAGCACCAAATGTATGTCCAATTATTTTCTGTTACATTGCTAAAACTATGATTGATTTATACTGAAATGTTAGTGTGTTTTCAAGATAGAAGTGCTATAAAATACTGTGTAAAACTTAGTTCGAGGAGCTCTCTGTCTTTAACTGAGGGCTCCCATACATATATGTGCAGACAATAAACTGAGTTTATTGGAATAACCATTGGTGTGGTTATTGAGTATATAGAATAAAGGTAAAGTATATACAGTAATGAGAATCTCGACCACAGTTTTTGGCGTAGTCGGCAGGATGGCTTCACTTCTCCGTGTCACACTGTGATCGGACTGACAAGTCCCAGCCTCAGGGAAGGTGGCCCGGAGGTTTAAGTCCCTGTCGTGTGGCCTTGGGAGCGTGACAGTCATCAGTTACTGTTTCTAGGTGCAGGGTGGCACCAAGAGTGCTAGGGGCACTCGGCGTCAGGGCGCCCATAAAGGAAACAAAAAAGTTACTGGGGCACTCGGCATCAGGGGCGCCCGTGAAGTATAGGTGTTGGGCACTCGAGTTTGGTCAAGGCGCCTATAAGGGACTAATATGGGAAATCAGGGGACAAAGCAGGGAGGCGGGGTAGAAACCGGACCAGCGAAATGTATGCTGGATAAGTATGGTGGGGACTCGGTCTGTCAGATAGGGGATTGGAACAGGTGGACCAAGGGCGCTTTCCCCAGGCAGGGACACTCAGTATAGATGTCCTCAGGGAGACTCGTATTAGGCTTAGTGAGTGGGAAAAAACCCACAAAAAGGGAGAGACGGTGAAATGGCATGTGTTTAGAATGTGGGAAAGAGAAGCGGAGCGCAGATTTGAGAGTCAACAGAGAGGATTAATGTTAAAGAAGGGAAAAGAGGTAGGCACGTCAAGGAGGCAATATAGACACCACGATACCCTCCACCGTGTCGGCCACCGACGGCTCCACCGATACCGCGACGGCTCCACGCGATACCTGAAGGTGCACAGGCAGCAGATCAGCAAGTGCTAGTGCAACCCGACAGCTCAGGATCAGAGGCGGTACGGCGGTACCCTCCTCCCACGGACTGCAATGGACGGGGGCGAGGAGCGAGAGAGCCACCTCCTCGAGTTGACATGTGGAGGGAGAAAGTGAGGATGAGGAGGGGAGCGAAGAAATGCCGCCCCATACCAAGGGAGCTGAGGGGGGAAAGGGAAAAATGCGGACGCGTTCAGCGTCACAGAAGAACAAAAAAGGAATGCTCGCCCGGTCCGCTATGGACGGGCCTGTGCATTCGGCAGAGCAGTTCCCTTTGGTTCGATATCCCAACCCAAATCCTGGGGCAGACGGGCCACAGCTTATTGAAGTAGAACGACCCTAGCATCCCGATGAGCTCAAGGATGCTTTAAAGGAAATACCGAAACCCCATGAGAATATAGAGGAGTACATCACAGAGTTGGAAAACCTAATTAAAACATATGAACTCTCGCCCAAGGAGGCAGAGGAGTCCCTAAGACGCACTTTGAAGGGCGTTGGGGGAAGATAAGGCGTCATGGAATGCTAATACTGACAGAGATCACCTTGGCGCGCCTTAGGCACGATCTGGGAAAATTACGAGAAATATCGCCGCAAAGGTGGATTGGGACCGAACACAAATGCCAGGCAGACAGAGGGCGAAACTGTAAGAGACTACCAGGAGAGACTGGAGGAGGTTTTACGGCACTACTCTGGTATAAAGCCAGACAACCCGGCCTATGACAGCCAGCTGGCCATGGCATTTTGTGCTGGGTTACTAGAGACTATTCAGACGGGGGTGAAGACAGTTTGCGTTGGCTGGGAAACACAATCGTTGAAGGAGGTCTTTAGGTATGCGGAGCATGTTGAGAGACAGGCAAAGGGGGTGGAAAAGGAAGAAAAGAAAAAGTTAGAACAAGTGCAACTAATGTACTATTCAAGAGATGGAGGACAAGGAAATACGGGCAGGGGCAGTCGAGGTTGAGGCAAAGGCAGAGGACCCCCGAGGGCTAGCTATGCCCCAAATGTTGGACCAGGGTACCATCAGCCCCAACAGATGCAAGGAGGACCTAACATGAGGCAAGGAGGTAGGGGAATGGGGCGAGAAGGTAAAGACATTATTTGCTTTGCATGCCAGGAGAAGGGACGCGTTGCTCGAGAGTGCCCCAGAGTCTAAGCGGTCGCAGTGGCAGCAGCAGCGCCAAAACCAGGAGAACGAGTACCCATTACCACCTCCACCACCAACTACAGACACAACAATGGTCCAGAGCCAATAGGACGACCCAATGGAACCAAGAGGGCAGTATAGATCAACCAGCAAAACTCGCAGTACTGGTCCGACACAGGAAACATGGTAACAGCAGCTGATGGTTACAGGAGCACCCGTTGATGGTTCGAGTCTCTGCCACTCCGGCAGGGAGTTCCTTGATGGAATTGATGGTGATGGATACTTTATTGACTTTTCTTATAGACACTGGAGGGTCTGTTTCGGTCATACAACAACAAGAACTATTGCCCCCTTTGTCGGGAAAATTGGTAACAACAATTGGAGCTTCAGGAGTACCTCAGAAGGAGCAGATGACGTTGCCCTTACCGGTAAAGTGTGGAAATACTTTGTTAAAACATTCCTTTTTGAGCAGTTCTACCTGCCCGGTAAATTTGATGGGACGGGATCTCCTGGCAAAGGTAAGTGCCCAAATTAAGTGCACTCCTAGGGGAATAATTGTTGAAGCACCAGCAGTAGGAATCTATGTTTGTAATGAGGGGAGAAGTTGGCTGTACAGTTGGGAAATTGTAAATTCAGATGAGCACTACTGGTTGGAGAAGTGGGCAGAAAAAGTAACAAAGGGCAACATGCAGTTTAGGGTTAATCTGTATTATGCGGCACACTATGCTGTGGGGTTAGGGATTATGAATACGAATGTGGGGATTGGACAACAAATTGAACAATGGTTGTGGGTGCATAATCTGTATGTGGGTAGAGATAGGGTGGGGGTCTTAGTATTACTCACTGAGGAGCAACAAAAGGTGTTTAAAGTTCCTGATTCATATCCACATATTTCTTTGGCAAAGAAACCGCAGCTGCAGTGGAAAGATTTGGGCCCCTGGATGGCAAGCATGGTGCAGCTAAAAGATTGGGTGGATGTGGAAGGAGGGCAGAGATCAGCGGAGGGGCAATGTAAAAGAATTAGTTTAAGAAAGTGGGTGCAAGTATGTGTATCAGAAAGGCAGGTGAATGTGAAAAGATGGTGGGAGAAGGAGAAAAAGCAAGACCCTGAGCCTGGGTGGATTAGTCAAATACCAGAAGTTCTGTGGGCTACATCTAAGTATGATGTGGGACTAATGAAAGGAGCACAGCCACTAGTTGTAGCCGCCCAAAGCTCATACAGAACCAGGTGACACCAGTACCCGTTGGGAGGAAGTAGAAGAAGGGATTGCACGGTGCATGCTGCGTTAGTACAAAGGGGTTATTGTTCCATGTCCAGATGCTGTAGTTAATACACAATATTGCCAGTAAGAAAGGGAAGTGGGGATTATCGCTTGTGCAAGATTTGAGGGCAGTAAATGAGGCAGTACATGTAAGAACTCCTGTGGTACCAAATCCAGCTACTATTCTGTCAGAAATCCCCATACCCCACGCATTTTCAGTCATAGACTTAGCAAGCGTTTTTAGCATACCAGTGGATCCGCTAGCCGAGAATGGTTTGCATTTATGTATAAGGGTCAAAAATGGACTTGGACTCGTATGCCACAAGGTTATGCGGAGTCACCTGCTGTGTTTTCTGCTCAGATGCATGAGAACTTGCAGGGTTTTGTCGCCCCACAGGGCAGCGCCCTAATTCAGTACGTAGATGATTTACTCCTTGCCAGCCCTTCCAGGGAGGCGAGTGAAGAGGACACTAGAGCTCTGTTGATTTTTCTAGCCCAAAATGGACATAAAGTCTCAAAGGGTAAGCTGCAACTGTGTTCTGCAAGGTACATTACTTAGGTCCATACTCTCTGCAGAGGGAGGCAGTTAGATCCCAAGCGCATTCAAGCAATCACTGAATGGCCCGCCCTGTAACCAAGCAGCAAATGATGTCATTCCTAGGAATGGCAGGTTACTGTCGTGCCTGGATAATGGACTATGCTTACATCATCCAGCCATTACAGCGCAATCTGGCACAAAATGAAAATGACAGATGAGGTGCAGTGGTCCCGGGGTTAGAAACGACATTCGCCAAAGTAAAAGAAGTACTGGCCAGCACTCCATGTTTGGGACTCCCAAATTATGACAAAGCTTTTAACCTGTTTGTAAATGGTCAAGGGGTTACATGTCGGCAGTTTGACACAAGATCATGGGGAAGCCAGAGGCCAATTGCTTATTATTCAAGCGGTTGGATTCGGTAGTGGCAGGTATGGTCTCCTGCCTACAGTCGTGGCGCAGCCCGGAGGCAATATTGTCTTAGTGTGGATCTGGTGGGATTTTGCCCCTTACTGTGCATATGCCCCCGCAATGTGCAAGCTATATTGTTCAAGCTCGCACAGCTCATCTGACCCGGCGAGTTTTGCAGTACCAGAATGTATTGCTCACAATGTCAAACATTACTCTCAAACGGTGCACCACCTTGAATCCGCAACCTTGTTGCCCTCCCCGACGATGGTGAACAACATGACTGTGGACAGGTAATTGACTGTGACAGTAAACCTAGACCAGATATAACAGATGTAGCCCTGACAAATGCAGAAGTTGAATATTTTGTGGATGGCTCAGCTTTTAAAGACCTAAGGGGGGTGACTAAAGTTGGTTATGCAGTATGTACTGTGTCTGAGGTAATAGAGAGCAGTTCATTGCCATCCAGTTTCTCTGCCCAGGCTGCAGAGTTGGTAGCCCTGATGAGGGCTTGCGCGCTTGCACAGGACAGAACAGTAAATGTGTATACAGACAGTCGGTATGCCTTTGGTGTGGCACATGACTTTGGGACATTATGGAAGCATAGAGGTTTCCTTACGGCTACGGATAAGCCTATTGATGCGAGTGGTAAAGAGTTACTGTTTGCTATCCAATTACCTAGAGCTTGGCAATTGTAAAATGTACAGCGTGCGTCTAACCAAAGATTTTGTCTCCATGAGTAGCGCTGTAGCGGATCGCAGCAAAAGCGCGCTCAGTCAATAGGTGCTTCAGTCTACCAGTTAACTGTTGTAAATAGTGAAACTTGTAACTTGTTTTCTCCACAGGACTTAGTGGCGCCCAGCGTAATAGTACAGAGGCAGAAAGCGCCATTGGAAACAGCAGTGTGTATTTGATTTGGATTTAAAAGTGTGGGTGTCTGGGGATGGGAGACCATGCTTACCGGGATCGGTATTTCCGTATTTGGCAAAATTGGCTCATGGAGCCGATCATGTTTCAAAGACGGACATGGTAGATTTTGCAAATAAGTATTGGTATGTTGTTGAATTTACTAGCTATGCTGAAGTGTTTTGTAATAAGTGTGTGATTTGCATGCAGTACAATGTGGGCAGAGGACAGCATCTAACCCCCTCTGCCCACCCGATTCCTGCTGGTCCATTTGAGCATGTTATGATGGACTTTATAGAGCTTACCCCGTGCCAAGGCTATAAATATTGCTTAGTTATTGTAGATATGTTCTCAAAGTGGGTGAAGGCATTTCCGGCTCGCAGGGTGACTGTCATGGCTGTGGTAAAAGCCTTAATTAGAAAGTATCCTCGCTGGGGATTGCCCAGCCGCTTGTCATGCAATAATGGATCTCATTTTGCAAACAAAGTGATAAAATCATTATGTGAGGCCTTGCAGGTGGACCTCCGAATGCACTAAATACCATCCCCAATCGGGTGGGGCAGTGGAGAGAAGCAAATCAGACTCTAAAACTCAAAATTACAAAAATCATGGCGGAGACCAGTCTGACTTGGGTGACAGCTTTGCCTCTCACCCTCATGGCTATGAGGGGGCAGGTGGGGCGTCTTGGTCTCTCCCCACATGAAATTTTACTAGGACGGCCATTGCAAATGCCAAATGCCCCTTACCCACAAAGTCGAATCACCCTGCATGGAGTAGATGAGGAAATGCTTACTTATTGTTTATCCCTTAATGGTGTCTTGAGGTCTTTCTATCCTAGGGTTAAGGCAGCTTTACCAGTGCCTACTGAGACACCCCTGCATCAGATTCAGCCTGGCGATTTTGTTCTGGTGAAGGACTTCCGAAGAAAAAGATGGAGTTCCCCAAGGTGGCGTGGCCCGTACCAGGTCCTGTTGACAACGGCAACAGCAGTAAAGGTTGCAGAAAGGGAGACATGGATTCACGCATCACATTGCCGGCTAGTGAGAGCAGACCTGTCCGAGACTGTACAAACCAAAAGGGATTAATGCTTGGAGGACTTACTGTTCTTGCAACCATTGTATTGGTGGGGTTCTTGCAACCGACTTGCACTCCTTTAATGAGAAGCATCAAGAGTGCTGAGCCCTGCATCATGCAAATACCTGGTGGACTTTAATGAAGTTGCATGCAGAAAATATTAATTTGTCTGATTGTTATGTGTGTGCCCCCCGCTTCAGCAAAGGTTGAGCTCCATCTATACCAGAACCCCTCCTCAAAATGATACTACATTGCTCTACCAGACTTTGGCATTGGGTTTCTTGATGCGTGCGAGAGCCAGTACCTATAAAAATTGGGTCCTTGGGTAGGCGTGTCCTTATAATGTGACTGTGTTGGCAGGGAGGCCCTTCCTCACGTGGTATATGCCAGCACACACCAACACAACTGGTGAGCTTTGCATATGGCCCCGGTTCCGAGGTCCCAGCCAGTGACTTGCCTCTGTAGCAGTAAGGTGAGGGTTCAGGAATTGGGCTCATCCAATTGTACCACTACTGTTGCTATAACTGATCTACAACTTTGGGTGGTCCACTGTGTCGTGTCCCTTTGGGACTTTAACTGGTTTATACTGGGTATGTGAAGTAAGGCGTATACATTCCTGCCCTCACAGTGGGCTGGATGCTGTTACTTACCACATTGCACCCAGTAGTACGGACTTTCCATATAATTAGCAAATAACCACACCATCAGAGTTAAGCGAAACCTAGGTAGACCTGTTCCACCTGAATCTATTACTATACCCTGGTACGAGAAATTTGGAGCTGGAGTGTTTCCTTGGTGGGGGTAGTGCAGGCAATGCACTACATAGATCAGTTAAGTTATGAATTGAAATCCTTATAAACAGTACTAAAACAGAATTGCCTTTAGTAAATGCTGAAATCAGAGCCACCAGATTAATGGCCTTGCAAAATAGGGCAGCCCTGGACTACCTTCTAGCTGCCCAGGGTGGGTATCGCTGTCATTGGCGAAGAATGTTGCACATATATTCCTGATAATTCAGAGGCCCTAGATCAGGTCCTGCAAGGGGTGCAGCAGTTGCAGGATCGAGTTTTGAGTGAGCATGCACCAGTGGAAAAAGGCTGGGACCCCTGGTCCTGGTTTTCTAGCATCTTTGGTGATTGGGGAGCCACCGTGTTACATTGAATTGCGGTGGCTCTCCTTATTCTACTGGCCATTTGGCTTGTGGTCACTATTATGAAAGCGTGTATTTTTCGCTTGTGTCCTTTGAGTACTCCCATCTCTGCCCAAATGCCCCTGCTTGATTATCAAAAGAATCTTTTCCCAGAAGAACCCCCATTCCCTTTTGCACACATAGATGACCTTACTAAGATTTAGTTGAGGCAGAGCCTCAAAAGGGGGGAGTGTGGAGGAATTTATTTTATATATATATATATCTCTTCTTTTATGCATACATATAGAGTGGATTCATGCATACATATAAAGTAAAGTGTGTTACAACATATATATATATTATGATTATAAGGTAGAAGCTGCTAGTGTAGTTGAATATAGCCAGGTCTGAGTAGAAGCTAAGGGTCATTATAAGTTTATAAGAATTGCAAGGCAAGCAAAAAGTAATAGCTCGTGCTGGCTAAAACCAGTTCCTTAAAGTTGTGAAAATAGCAGTTTAAATAAAGCTGAACAGAACTGATGATACCAGCCTGAATAGCAAGCTTGGGCAGGGTTGGGCAAGAAGCAGAGATAAGAACATGTAGTTGTATTGAAACCAAGCTGTACGGGTACCATGGAGTGAGTGAAACTTATTGTTTCTATTAGGTCACCTCGACCCAGGCATATGTATCAGGCAGTAATGAAGTAAGCCAGTAGAAAAGCACCAAATGTATGTCCAATTATTTTTCTGTTACATTGCTAAAAACTATGATTGATTTATACTGAAATGTTAGTGTGTTTTCAAGATAAGAAGTGCTATAAAATACTGTGTAAAACTTAGTTCGAGGAGCTCTCTGTCTTTTAACTGAGGCTCCCATACATATGTATGTGCAGACAATAAACTGAGTTTATTGGAATAACCATTGGGTGTGGTTATTGAGTATATAGAATAAAAGGTAAAGTATATACAGTAATGAGAATCTGCGACCACACTACAAAGAAAAAATTATGTTGGATTCCTAGATAATGGTTTTGATTTCCATTGTTTATCATTTCTAAATTCTGTCTATGCTGTATAACATTAATCTTGCCTCACTAAATGTAAATAGCATTCAGTCTAATAGGAAACAGATGCTGATATATTCTCCTTTTGATAGAGGTAATCAGGATGTAGTGTTTTTACATGATACTCGCCTACATACAAAATTCGAGATAGATCAGGCCACTGAAAGGTGGAAATGGGGTATTACATTTTGGTCAGTTGGTGAAGATTTATGTACTGGGGTAGGTATAGCGGTTAATAACCCCACGGCTCATTTGGTCCAACTTGTAGATATTGAGCCTGGTCGTATTTTATTGTTGGATATGCTACTCAATGATATACATTGCAGATTTATTAACGTCTATACCCCACAAATTAAATCAGCTAGAATTGCTTTATTTCATACTTTATTACCATACTTGTTTACATCTAGATTTATTTTCTTAGGGGGAGACTTTAATTGTAATCGTTATTTTACCAATAGAGAGTTACGAACCACACAATTATATTGTGACACTAATTGTCTTAATGATTTGATGTTACAGACAGGATTGGTTGATGCCTTTGATCAGATAGGTAAACCACAGAAAACCTTTTTCCAGGGTACTAAGGCAACAAGAATAGATTTCTGGTTTATTTCAGATTCATTTACAATACTAAAGGCTCAAACTGTTCCAGTAGCACCTTCTGATCATGTTATACTTGAAATTTTTGTAGGCAGTCATGAAGTGATGCATAGGGGTCCAGGATATTGGAGAATGAACTTAGAACTACTTAAACTTCCTTCCATTGAAGAAGGATTTTTGGCTTTATTACATGCAAGGAAATCAGTGTTTGGCTTATATGATGTGTATAGGGAGTGGTGGGATGATACAAAAATAGATATTAAACAGTATTTCCAGATAATTGGTAAACTTAATGGGAAATTTAACTCAGAGGCATATTTAAATATTCTACAACAGTTTTTAGATTTACATTTTACAGCTGCTCAGGGTAATCATAAGGTTTTACCTGAACTAAATAGAGTTCGGAAATTATTAAATTCCACACAGTACAATCACTATAAGACCTTAGATGTAGAATGCAGATTTGGTTCACAGGGAGGTAAAGCTTTTATGGACCCTTTTCAATTTTGTGCTGAGCAGAGACATCATAAATATATTGCAGAGGTAAGTGATTCTAAAGGCCAGATTTGTATGACTAAGAAGGATATTATGAAAGCTCTAGATAACCATATTCAACAATTATTTGGTTGTCCTGGTACCCATAGTCTCCCTCATTTTTCATGGTTGGCACAGGTTTTACCTCCGATACTAGATGTTCATGGTAAGGATCTGTTGGTTGCTGATCTTAACTCCTTGGAAGTATCGCCTTGCCTTGCACAGACTAAGATGAGCACAGCTCCAGGGAGTGATGGGTTACCTTATGCGATATATAAAATTGCCCTTACAGTATTGTTACAGGAGTTTATGGAGGTTTTACAGGAAGTCCTTAATAATGGAATGTTACCTACTAGTATAACTGAAGGGCTAGTGGTTTTAATGTATAAAAAAGGAGTCAGAACTAATTTGTCAAATTGGAGACCTATTATGTTGCTTAATACAGATTTTAAAATATTTACAAAGTTATTAAATAATAGACTTATGATATCTGCAGATTGTTTGCTACATGAGTCACAAATCTGTTCAATTCCAGGCAGAAAGATTACTGATGGTTTAATTCTATTACAAGAAATATTTCACAGAGGAACCACTGGTGAGCTTACTGGGCTTATTTTTAGTTTGGATCAGGCCAAAACATTTGACAATGTAAATCATGAGTATTTGCGGAGTTGTTTGGCTACATATGGGATTCCTACAAAGTTTATTGATTGGATAAAATCATGTTATAAATTTGCCACACCTAAAGTTTGTTGTAATGGTTGGATGGGTAGTGTAGTACTTTAAGTGGAGTTCGACAGGGATGCCCTTTGAGTGCTTTATTGTACTTATTCACAATTGATCCATTGCTTAGAATTATGGATGATGCAAGTGGCATTCAGGATGTCTCCTTCTCCTGTAGTGACTCTGAAATAAAAAGTATTGCCTATGTAGACAATATTTGTTTTATTGTAGGATATATGCCATCGGCTCAGAATCTGGAAGTAGTACTAGCAGATTTTACAGCTCATAGGGGAGCTTTAATAAATTATGGGAAATCCTGTTGCCTTCCCCTTAATATTGATGATGTTACAGACAGTATGATAATTGGAGTCCAGGTAATAACAGGAACCATTTCGATCTTGGGGCTATTATTTGGTAATGGCGATTTAGTATATCAGAATTGGATGCTTAAACTACATGAAGCACAAATTAAAGTCAACGTATGGACTACCTGGTGATTGGCTAAACTGAAACAGATCTATATGATTAAGTCCTTCTTTCTTCCAATTTTTTTATGTTTAAGTTTGGTGTTTAGCCTTCCATTAACTTTGGAAATAAAATTGTGCAGTTGTTTCTTTTCTTGCATTTGGGAAAGCCGATTGAACCCTATTAAAGGAAGTCTGTTATTGTGAGAGTGGAGAAATGGAGATCTAAACATGATTCAGCCGGTGATATTTTTCTTTATGATGTTTCTTTATGCTAATTTACTCCCTGTGGTAACTCAAAAGGTTACTAGATGGACACCTTGGGTCTTAGATTCTTTAGGACCTATTTTTCATATTTGGCCTAGGTATACGGTTCTCCCTAGACAAATTCCCATTTCCTACTTGCCAGATGCTTTGAGGACTTGCTTTTCCAAAATTAAACTAAGGGGAATTTCTAAAGATCATACTGTTAGTTGTACTTGTAAATTGTTGCATGATTCCCTGATACTTAAATATTTTCAGGAGATAACGGGTTTCGATTCCTGTTCATTGACTGACAAATTATTAATTGGTGAAATGCTGGTTTCTCCTCATATAGCTAATTTTATGTGGGATGTAACTTGGTTGGCCTTGCATGGTCGTTTGAATGTGAGGGGGAATCTTAAGTATGAACAGCTATCAGAGAGATACTGTCCGAGACATACCTGTCCTGAGGAAGTGGAAACAATGGAACACTTGTTTTTGGAATGTCCCTTTATTCAAAATTTCTGGAATTCTCTCCAACACCACTGGCCTACATCTCCATTTTGTCCTATGTCCTTAAAAATATTGTGTCTAGGTATTTTACCCGTTATGTGGACAAAGCATGATAGAGTAACTTTATGGCTATTTCTTGTTTGCTTTAAATTTTATATATGGTTTATTAGGTGCAGATTGACTATTCAGAAATTGCACTTTACTCCTGAAGAATTGTTTTTTATGATAGAGAAAGCTATTGTAGGGATCAATCAGACTTCAGCACTATAATTTGATACAGCCTACCACTTTTAGTGGAGATGGGCCTCAATTGATTGGATAAAATAGATATTGGATGAATACTTAGACTTACTGTATATCTTATTGTAGGTTTACCATTCCTCAATAAAGACAGGGTAAGGTGAATATAGATTATGAATGAACTGCAGTCACAGTTTAAGTATGACAAAATAACCATTATTTTTTCTTTCTTATATAGTAAGCTTCTAGATTTAATTTTGTATATTCTTTTTCATTACCAATATCACTACTCAGTTGCATGAGAGAGGAGGGTTAATTTTGAAGTATGAAACAATACTGTTATGTTCCTTTGAATGTATGTGATTACAAAAGCTGTCTTTGTCTCTTTAGTTTTCCTTTTATATGAATAAAAATGCCCCTACACTTTTCAATAAATGCCATGGGATTTTTACCATCCACCTGAACTACCACCAATCCACGCAGATGAGACCTCGGTTTAACGTCTCATCTGAAAGATGGATTCAGGATTTACTGCCACCTGTCACTGACTGCAACTTTGCAGCTGTGCCATATGACTGGAATGCTTGCAGAAGGCTTGTATTAGCCTCTTGTCATCCTTCAGTGTCTTTATTTAGCAAAAAAATAATAAAGATGAACCCACCAATGGCTGCGTGAAGATTTAGCTTTATTTTAAAAGGCAAATGCTGGTCTCATACAGAGAGCATCTATTGAGAATACAGAGGCAGACACCCCAATGTGTCATTGTTAAGGCTTTATTGGGGTCGGTGCTCCTTATTTCATTATTTTGAAGTTCAAGAATCAGGCTGCAAGGTGTTAGAGGCAATCTCAGAGTGTGTCTGCATGGCATTTTGTTGTTCATTTGCATCTTTGCTTAACTAGCAAGTCCGTTAAATGGTAACGCGTACTATATGTGATTAGGAAGTAAACCTTGCTTAGTGCTCACCTGTCTTCGTTGCCATGGCTGCTGCACTGACAATGATCAACTAAGGAGAGAGAAAATTTCATTTGAATAAGACTTGTTCACAAACCATAAGCAGTGAAGTGGTTAATTGTTCAGTCCTCCCATTTTTGCCTCTAGCACCATTTCATGCAATGCAGCTTCCTGTGACTGATTTTTATCCTTGCTGTGACCCGTGCCATGTATCAAGTGGAAGCAGGAAAGAAATGTCTCTGGATTTCAGCTCACTGGGCCCTACAGTAGTCATTAAATGGTTTATTTCATGTGGTTGCTAGGCAAAGACCCCGCTGTGAGAAGGGAGTCTCTGTAGTGTTATTAGCTAGAATGAGCTGCTCATTTTTCTCACAAATTTGCATAATGCAAAGAAATACAAGAGAGTGTTATCCTGTAGTAGGAGCAGAAGTCTGTCAAGCAGGAGATTCTTGATTCAAATCCTGCCAGAGCTTTTTTATTCAGGGTATGGCCTTGAGCAAGTCTTTTAATCTTCTTGGGCTGCAGTCCACCTAGTGCTAGGCTTGGGTACAAGAAAGACCCAATGTTCACAAAATGTTGCATGCCCGCTGGGGTATCCTGATACACAAAAATAGGGCCATGCAAAGAAGAGAAAAAGAGTCAAGATATACTTGCAAAATGTAAACTTTATTCAAGCTTCAAAACAGCACACATGAACACATACCACATTGTTCAGGACACATATACACCAACTGCACCAATGATTTGGTCACCACATGACCGTTCTCAGGGGGTGAAGATCAGTGTTCCATGGCACACTTGAGTAGAAATCTGAACTGAGACCCCAGCTGTAACTTATTAAAATTCAAAAAGGACTTAAGAAATTAATTAAGCCAGATATGCAAATCTCAGGTTCTTAGATCAGTATTTTTGCCTGGAAAAGGGAACATCCTACAGTAAGATAACAAATCTCCCCAAACAGCTGCTGGATACAGTGCCAAGAAATAATTTACAGTGAAACACTTACACCCAAGGAATAAATATTACAATATTCCCAATGCAAACTTAAAAAAGAAAACCACATTCAGTGCCAGACCATCAGTGCACAGAGAATTAAATAAGGTAAATACAATATTTAGAAAAATGAAGGCTGTCTACCTTAAAATGATCAGATGAACATTTATTAACAACACTTTATTTATTTATATTCTGTATTAATTTTATTGACCCAAAACAGCTGACTATTTGACATTTCTTATTTCCAGCCCCATGCAGGGATTGTGTAGCTAACTGCATTACAAAACATCTGCTGTATTGGGTACTTATTATTCTACTCAAAAGCTTGTAATTGCCTACACACTCAGTTAATACTTGTTCTTCTTTTAGATTTTCTGTGGGATTGCATCGACTCTGGAAAAAGTACTTTTGCTCCAGCACAACAGAAGAGTTCTAGCACTACTACTTGAGATCCTGATGACCTGGGTTCAGGAACAAGCCTGGGCCATCAAGGGACTGGCTGGGTGGAAGTTGGCTGACCCTCCCATGGACGCTCACTTCCTCAGGGGAGGGAGGGAGTATGGTCTCCGCTACCACACTGCCATCTGGGTGACCACAGTTGGTAGTGCAGCCACAGTCATGGACTGAGGGAGGGGGAACATCAGTGGCATGATACGATGCAAGAACTTTCCAGCATCATGGGTGGGAAAGAAAATATGGAAAAAACACCCCGACTGCAGCAGGATGCTATCTGCCACCCCCTGCAGGCCCCATACTGCCAACTCGGTTGTCTCCTTGCCAGCTGACCCTAAATCTCTGTCTGGAGAAAGTAAGGGCTAGCCCCCCACCCCCACCCTGGCAGCCCTTCCTGTGAGAGGTTATTCATGGTGGAACTGCGAATGAAGGTAAGTCCCAGAGATAGCAGTGATGAGGCTGGACAGGTCTGCAGAACTGATGGGAGTCAGCTGGGCTAAAATGAAATAAAGTGTAGTAAATTTAAAAAAACTGTACTTTTGCATTTCATTTACCTTCTTCTTGAAGCAGTTCATGTGTGGATTGTTGAGTCTTACAACAACCCTGGCTTGGCCGAAGGATGAGTTGCTGCTGAATTCGTACAGTATTCACTGAATGTACTGAAATTTAGTTATTTTGCTTTAGATTGAGCTCATTCAAACTTTTGGACCACATTGGATCACTTCGGCCTTCAACCACATAATTAAAAAAATAATACTGCAGCCCTTTCCAGGAGGCGAGGGCATGTTCTCCGGCCACACATTTCCCTACCTCATTCACTTTCCCCCTCCCCTGGCATTTGTTTTATAAAACTTTTCCTGCCCCTTGCACTGTGCCGGGTGTTGAGTGGAAAACGAATGGTAGGAGGAAGAGGCTGGTATGACAGGAGTGGGTAAGGGGTAGAGATGGAGCAACCATGACCCATTTTAGCTTGCTAAACACCATACCAAGGACCCAAATTGTCTTTTGCCAAGGTTTTGAAACTGAACTGAAGATAGGAGGACTGAACTGAAGCATAAATGAAGTTGTCAATTTTCACATTCATTCACCCTTAGCTTGTTCCTCTTGCAAAATCACACAGCGTTGGTATTTCATTTGCAAAATGCATTAAACCTAAAAGCAATTAAGTGTGTTCTTGGGCTACTTATGCTAAAAACAAATAGAGTTACACAGAAAATGATGTCTTTGTAATTGAATGAAAAAATTAAATTGCCATTCCTCCTCTCTTTTGTTCATTTAACTTGCTGATTAAGGAAGCAAGATCAAATTCTACTTTAGTGTCCTTGAGTGTACCACAAGGCTCAGTCCTGGGGCTGCTTTTTTTTTTTTTTTTTTCTTTTTTATTTAGTATGCTTTTTTCCCCCTGCTGCCAGCCGCCCAGAACCTCAGCCCAGTCACAGACCTCGAGCTTCCACCTCCAAATCGTCTGCAACCCTCTGATACCCCTGGCTTACCCCCCAGGGCAGGGTTGTGGCACAAGCCCCCTAACAGTGCCACAAGTGATGAGATAGATTGGAGGGCCAGCCTGGAGGCTAATTGAAATTGAGGCAGGCTTCATCCAGTGTGGCCGGCAGCTGAAGATTTTTCTTGTTTTTTCTTGGGGGTGTGGATGTGCAATGATGTCTGGCATCTGCCCAACCCCCCTGAACATTCTGGCGCCAGTTGCTGTGGTACCCCCGGCCTCCACCAGGGGTTCATCAAGCACCAGTTGCACTCCCCTCTCCCCCCCCAGAAGAGCAGTCCTCAGGACTCTCCATCCTTCTCCCCAAGCTAGCCTCTGGCGTCCCAGGTCTGTTCCGAACCTGGGTCACTGGCGTCGCAAGCAGAAATCCAAGTGCTGCACAGACAGGCCAGCCGGGCTGCTTTATTTTTCTGCTAATGGGAATAATCTGAATATGATTGTGGTGGAGTTAGGCTACACCCTCGGCTGTGACTGATGGACCACGTTTTTATCTCATTTCCTAGCAACAGTTAACACTTTTCTCTTTGCTTTTCCCCCCACCCTAGGTTGGCCACCTAACGTAGCTCTTTACTGTTCCTGCTAAACTATCTACTAGTTCTCTCTTTTCATTATTTTTCCATTTCCATCCATCCAGTCCCTACAATAATGTCAAATACCTGAAGAGGTGTTGTGTAAAGTGCATAAGTGCATTTTGTGTACAAAAAACATGAAGGCTATTTTAAATAGGAATACATATCATTAATAAAGCTTTTTTAAAGAAAAAGGATTCAGAAGTCATATACAACAATATTAAACGTCATGATTAGAACAGTATAAGAAATCCTTAAGGTATTTTCATAAATTCACACTACAGACCTGTTACTGTATTAGGTTCTACGTTTGAGAATGTGGTATGCTTTGTAAAAGTGCTTAGTCACTGTGGATCTGAGATATAGAGAGTCAGTATCTGTGAAGATATACACTGTTCCTGGAAATCCTCTGAAATAACCCCTCCTCCTTTGGTTTTGAAACAACATGTTCAGACATAAAACAACATGTCCAGACTTGTAAACAGAAAAGGGCTCAGTCAGGTGACCCAAGCAAAACCATATATAACCTCTTCACTAAGTTCACTTTAGTTCAGCCCAGTGGGGCTCAGCCCTGAGAGAGAAGAGAGAGATTCTACTGCTACTGTAGACAAGCTGTTGAAAGCAGATGAGAAGGGTCTGTGGAGCTCTAAGATCCAGGACTGTTATTATATGAGAAACTACTGATTTTAAGTACTGATTTCCTTTGCAATTGTTTCGTTTTCATTTATTATTTTTCTAACTTTTGAAAAATAAATATCACACCAAGGTGTGCTTTAAACCTGTAAATTTTAATTTATTAATTTTGATAACCAGGTAGGCCCACTGGGCCCCGGAGGTCCCTTTTTCAGGGTGACCCGGGTGTACATTTCACATTATTGACAATTCAATTATACAGACACAGAGTAATTGCATAGATAACAGTGATTATTGTACATATACATGATATTCAGAGGTATATACAGTCATTCACAGTGATACAATATAAGCAACCAATTTAGGAGTTGGGAGGTTCCTGGAAGGGAGGAGGGTGGTAGGGGTGGGAGGAGGGAGCCTCATTGGATGTTTATTCCCATACGCTATGACAATGCTCCAGCACTTAAATATACATACTGTATATGTGCTGAGGATATGATGACTTGGAATGCAATCCCAATAAAGGTGCATCCTCTGGGAGAGCCAATACCTACTTTTAATGTTTTATTGAACTAGCTTACAACTATTGCAAATAAATCCAGACCCTGTTGCGCTTAATGGGGATTCTTTGAAATAGGAATGTAAGGTATTTCATTGTTTTGGATTGATTGATATTATATATATTGTGTATAGTTCAATGTTTTGTATCATTGTTTAAATCAATTACTTGACAGTGACCTGACATAACAATAATAACTTTTGTATGATGGGGGATGCCATTTGAAACAAGTAATGGTCAATGGTTTTTCCTACAATAAACTTACCATAAGTGAATAAATGAATGAATGAATTTACTGAATTTTACAATTTTTGGTTGTGAAAGGCACACTCAGCCAAAGCTGATTTCCAGGTGTGTTATACGAACAAAGTTAGGTTCAGTGACTTGCTCAGGGTTACACATTATGCAAGTGGGGGTTGTGGCTTTCAAACCCATGTCTGCTGCTACTCCAGGTGCACTGCTTGGTGCTCTAGCTGTCTTGGCCACATAGCCTCCTAACTAAACACTGTTTCATAGTTAATACTATATACTGTAGCTATAGGAACTAGCATGAGAAGTTAAGACTGTGTATGTGGTTGTATATGATGAATGTGTACAACTTGAGAATGTAATACTATCTGTTACCAGGGCATACTTGTAAACACTACCTATGCCCAGGGGCCCCAGTTCTCTGTGGCGCTGAAGTCCTGATTTTTGTGACAAAGTATCACATAAAATCTGCTGTGACCCTGTAATAAAGAAATCAGTCTCCCAGTGTAGAGCGTCTTCTCTGTTTAGTGTCCTCCTCAGTAATGGCATGGTGCATGAACGAATGGTGATATCATTTTTCCTAGTAAAACTTGATTGGCTGAGATTTCAGCCAATCAGGTTTTACTAGGAGCAAAGGCATCACCATTCACCATTCGTCTTGAGTCAGAGTCACTGGTTACCAAGGATGATACTGAACAGAGAAGACACTCTGCACTGGGGGGGGTGCTGTTTTCTTTATTACAGGGTCACACTGAAGCAGACTTTTGATGTGTGCTGATTGTGGGAGGAGAGTGATGGGGGCCAGAAGGGAGTTGGGTGGGGGCTTTCTTTTGTAAAAGAGTGTGGTCAGGTGTGGGGAGATGGGATAGTGTGTCTGGTGCACATGCCGGGGAGGGTATATAAATAACTTTCTGGACAGTTGGAGCAGGCAGGACTTCACTTTTCTATATATTCACTGGGGGTGGTGCTAGTGAGGAGGGGAGGGTGTTATGAGATTATAAATTATTTGGGAGGTCATGGGGGTGGCATTACACCATAGTAGGTTAGGAAGGTATTTTAGTTAGGATGATGATCTGCAATTTGTATTTTTTGGCTGCCGAATTGCACAAATTTGCATGGTGGAACTATGCAAATTGCTAATTAACCCATAAATTAGTCATTTTTGAAGTTCAGCTATGTGAATTTGGGCAGTTCACCATGTGAATAAACACATGAGTTGTGGTCATCAGTGAAGCTGATTTTCAGAAATTTAAGAAATTTTTCAGGGGAGGATTTTGGCAGCTTTGCACACCACTATTTAATAGTAAACTGCAGATAAAAAACCTACAGTAGAGGGCCATAGCATGGCAGGCAAGATGGTAAATGTCTAGAAGCTAGACTTTAAGGCAGAAACAGTCTGTCAAATATCAGGAACATAAGTCTTCATTTTACATCCCAACTAACAGAATCCGATACCCAGCACTATAAGCAATGAGAAGACCCCAAGAAAGCAGACAAAATTGCGCTTTCTGAGCACCAGATTGGCAAACAACACCAGTCAGCCTCCTAAAATGAGGACCCACTCCAGGCAGATAATGGGAAGACCAACAACCAAGAAACTCGCAGCGTCACAGCAAAACAATGTGGTGGTCACCTCAATTAACTACCTGAAAACTGAGGTGAAGGAAGGGTTTGTAAACATGTCTGCATGAATAACCTACCTACAAGGAGTTCTCGAGACCCTGACCAAAACATCTGCAACACATGGGACCAGGCTCACTGAGGCTGAAGATTAAGTGAAAGTGGTGGAGGATCAGGTAGCCGACTGGCAGCAGGAGTGCAAGCAGGTAGTTTAAACAGTCCAGACCCTTGTAGTAAAGATCAATAATGAGGAGAATAGGGCAAAGAGGACAAATGTATGGATTATTGGGCTTCTGAAGGGTCTCAAAGGGGATGACCCTAACATGTTTATTAATAAGTGGCTGCTAGAACATCTGAACCTGGAGACTCTGGGTGCACCCTAGAAGTAGAGATAGCCCACCAGAAACTATGAAGGAGACCAAAGGCAGGAGAGAAGCCCAGGCATTATCTTGCAAAATGTCATTGGTACCAAGACTGGGAAGCTGTACTGTGTGCAGCCAGAGCCAAAAGTCCAATTATGTTCAGTGGAGCTAAGGTGTTCATTTTCCCTGACTACAGTACAACCAGGATCTTCAAAAGGAGTGGCAGAAATTTTCAGATTTGAAAGCGAGCCTTTACCATAGAAGTTGGCAGTTCACTCACCAATACCCCACCTGGCTCCGCATCCAAAAACCTGGGTGACCCCATGAACCTTCACATTGGCAGAGGAAGCAGAAGATTATGTTAATAGACAGTAGGCAGCCATGGCCAGTTACTCAAGCTAGTAGTCCATGGCTCCAGCACCATGACTTGAAGGTACTGTTTTTTTTTTTCTCTCCTGATGTGCACCTGAGGCTCCTTGAAATGCAGCATCCCTCCCGGAGTGTGTTGCTGTGAAGCCTGTACGACTAGCAGGGCCTGGGTTTACTCTGGCCATGGGAGAGCTACCTTGGGGAAGTACATACCCAGTTTGTAGCAGCAGCCATGCCACTGCACTCTGCACTCCTTTTTGGCAGACCCTTTGAGCTGGTGAATGAATGGGGGAGGCTAGTTGCACTTTGCTGAAACAGGAAAGCAATTGTTAAGATCAGTATGCCCAGCTGAACTGCACTCTTGTTTCCCTATGAGTTACTGGACTTGGCTGCCCACCCTCTGTGTGTTAAAACCCCTATCACCTCTCCCTCATTGACCATCTGTGTGGAGGGCTGGGGAGAGCAGGGTTGGTTGCAATTTCTAACTTCATAAATCAGTGCCCATTTTTCAATAAATCTGAGGACTCACCTCTTGTCAGACCATCTCCTCAATATACCTTTTAACTGTTCCAAACAGTGGTGGCACTACTTTGGTGTGCTACAATGGACTGCTATGTGTCCTAATTAGCCTGAACCTCTTGGAGGCTTCCTGTAACCTTCTGATGTGTGCCCTTGGACCCTGGTCTGCATGGCAAGTGCAGACACACCTTCTCTGTAAATGGCACATTATCTCAACCTATTTTGAACTTTCCAAACCTTAACTATTGCCAGTCATGCCGTGTTGCCATTTGAGAGTGGGAGGAGGGCAGAGGTGAAAGAAAGGAGTGAAAATAAAAGAGGTTTCTGCCCACAGTACATTAAACAAAGCAAATGCTGCATGCTTAGGTGCATTTTTCCTCCCGAATGCACTTTTTATGTTTACCCTTGTGCTTGCACAAAGCAAACATTGGTATGATTGTGGGTTTTCAGAGGTGTGTTACTGTTAGTCCAATGTAAGGCAATCTGCAAGGGTCTCCACAGCATCAGACCAATCATCAGCCTGTGACAGGGAGATCCTGCCACTCTTGAGGACTGACCTTTTCTTAAATCTGTTGCAACAGTTCTTCTGTTTCTTAGCCTAATCTGTCCTTAACAATTTCTAGTCCAGAAGGTTGGCCACCTATGGGCACCCCCTCCCCTTTCTTAAGTATGCTATAGTGTCCTTTAATTTTCCTATTCCCTCTCAGGTCCTCGTACAGGGAGGTTATTGTTGTGACTTCTGAGCTGATGTAAAACAGCAGGCTGTGTACCTTTTTGTTGGATTTAGTATGCAATGGCACTATGTCATAAAATACCTTGATGTATAGATCTTTTGTGTATGAAACCTGTAAATGTTGAAAATACCATGGCATTAGGTGTTTTTAATAATGGTAAAAAGTACTAGATGACTGTATTATAGAAATTAAGTTACCAGGGTAGAGATATCAGAAAAAAAAACTGTTGTTTTGTTAAATGCATGTAAATTGCTGATTGTTTGAGAGGCCCTTTTGGTACCATGCATTCCTGCTGTAAACTGAGCCAGTCTGAAATGTCATGGTGATTTGCATACACATCCCGTGATGCTTTGCATTATTGGGGTATGTGAGATGCTGTGTTTCTTTGAAACATGGCTTTATTGCCAATGCCCTATGGGGTAACCTTTGCTTCAGTGCTTTTGCACTGAGGTTCTTTGTCTTTAGCTTGTTTTTTTGTTTGTTTTTATTTGAGCCCCCCCATTACCCAAATATACAAGACAAACATAGGGAAGAAATAGTTTTCACTAAAAAATTAGATCAGTGGGTCAGTAGGTGCTGACTAAGTGCAGAGGAAGGACATGCATAGCCTGTCGCTGCAAACTGATGTACTGAAGAAGGGATATGCCATTGTTGAAGGTTATCTACTGTATTTTAAATAAACATCACACAGAGATTGCGTCTTGATCCTGAAGTTCTGTGTCTGGTCTGTCTGTTATCCCACAACCCCTCCACACAGCCAGGCTGATCATGAAATTTTTCTGATTTTGCTGGGTGGAAACTTTGTGTCATTCAAAGAAAAGAGCTGGCTGTATCATAGGGCAGCTCTTTCATTTGATCTGTATAAGCCACCCAGCAAGCAGAACAGATCAACATCATGATCAACCTGCTGTGGTTCTCCCCACAATATAAAAGCAGTCTCTCCCACACCTTTTTTCTCAATCTTCTGACACCGGGGTGTCCAGTCAATGGTGCTGGCTAGTACCTTCCACCTGGCCCATTTTTACTCTACGACACTGGGAAGCCTATCCTCTGTGCCACCAAACATAACACCAACACTTGGGTGCCTAATCCCCAGTGTCAGTACCTGAAGTAAAGAAAAACATTCCTCAACCCATCCCATGCCTTCCTTCTTAATTTTCTAACACCAGGGTGCTCAATCCCTGGTGCCAGCTAGTACCCCTATACCACCCATTTTCAATGTGCAACACTGGGGAGCCCACCCACTGCTGCTGCCAAACATAACACTATCACTGGGGTGCCCAATCCCCAATATTGGTACCTGAAATAAAGAAAACCATCTCTCAATCCCTTCCACCGCTTCCTTCTCAATTTTCCAACACCGGGGTGCCCAATTCCTGGTGGCAGCTAGTACCTCCTACCCTGCCCATTTTCAATGTGCAACACTGGCGAGGCCACACCCAGTGCTGCCAAAAATCACAGTGACACTAGGGTGCTCAATCTCCAGTGTCATTACTTGAAATAAAGAAAACCATTCATCGTAGTCTTTTTTCTTTTTTAAACACCTTGTAAAAAGAAAAACATCCATTGATGTCTGTTGTCACCACTGAGGCAACTTTAAAGGAAAAAAAGGAGAAAACATATTACTCAGATCAGGTAACCAGTGCTTGGACTAGAATCTGACAGTATTAGAGTGGGGGAGACCTTTAATTAATTCTGTGAGGAACTTTATACCTTGGAGACAGTCCCTTCAGAGGAGCAATACTAAGCCTTTTTTTCAAAAAATGCTAATCACACCCCTGACTGCAGTACAGCTCAAGGCACTGGAGGTACCTTTGTGCAGGCAGGAGGTCCTCTGGGCAGTCCATTCCTTGCAAGGGAGGAAGCTTAAGGCCAGATGTGCTCCCTATTGACTTTGTGAAAGCTTTTAGGGGCAGTCTTGAAGAACCCCCACATGAACTGATCAAATACAGCTTTATGAATGATATATTTTACCTATCCACCCAGTCTGCTGTAATTACTGTACCCCCAAAGCCAGGCAAGGATCCCATGCAGTGTTCTTCATATTGCCCAATCTGTTTACTATCATCGAACTATAAGACTGCACTGAGAATTATTGCTGCTAGGCTGGAAACAGTATGGATCACCTGTATACATTCTGACCAAGCTGGTTTTGGCAAGAGGAGGCAAGGAAAGTACAGCATAAGGTGCACTCTGATTATTCATAAATCAACTAAAACTCACAGCAAGCACTCTGCAGTAATCCTTGCTTGGGACATAGAAAAAGCTTTTGACCAGGTGGTATGGGGGCATATGTTTAAAACACTGCAACTACCACTCTCTGTTAGATGAATATGGAGCTTTGTTGGGTCATAAAATCAACTGAAGCAAAAGCAAAATTCTTCCCATTGGGTTACAGAACAGGGATACAATTTTAACCAATCCAATGGTACTGCAGGTAGTCAATGTTATTAAATACTTAGGGTAAAAATCCCAGTGAAACTAAATGAGCTCTACAAATGTAACTATCCCCCCTTTGTTAACATATTTAAAGGAGGATTGTGACAGATGGGGACCATGCCTTTATCAATCATAGGGCATGTGAATGTTGTGAAAATGTATATGTTACCTAAATGTCTGTATCTATTTCAGTGTCTCCCAATTTGATTGCCAAACTCTCTCTTTTCTAAAATCAGCAGCACAGTTCATAAATTCCTCTGTCAAGGTAAAGAGGTGTGAATTAAATGTAGCATTTTACAGTTTTCAGTCTGTGAAGGGGGATGTGCCCTACTCAACTTTAAGAATTACTACTGGGCTGCCCAACTCAGCTTCCTATGTACAGGTATGAAGGGCCCCTCCCGCAAATGGGCAGTGTGATTGCAGCAGGGACACAATCTGTGCAGGGGGGACTACTGTCTGCAACCCTGACCCAACTCACGGTCCCCCAAATATCCCACCCATTTACTAACACAATGGCTTAGGTATGGGGTGTGTGCTGCTGTCCATAAAAGTATGAACTGGAGGATTGGCCTGTCTTGGCACACCTTGTTGTGCACTACTCTTAAAGGACCCCAATGTACAAGGTGTTTCTGCATCAAACCCTTCTGAAATGGGAACAGAGAGGACTCCTGCACCATGCCCAATTCCTGAAGGGTGTCTGTTTGAAACCCTTTAAACACTACAGAGAGAATGTGGACTTTCTGCAGGGGACATGTTTGCCTACTTGAGAGTTAGGCAGATGATAGCCATTGAGCTTGGGGTGGAAAGGGACCTCCTGTGGACTACCACAGTATACAATTGGATAGAACCCCACACCCTTTCCCAAATAAACAAAATCAACATCTCCTCCCTCTTCTCCTCTCTTAGATGTCTTAAAAACCAACTCCATGTCATTGTACTCTGCCAACACCAAACTCTCTTTGTAATCCATACCATATTTATTTTCCCCTCACATTAACTAGGAAAACTTGAATACCCAGCAGCGCCTATCTCTTAAATTTTTTAAGTATCTACCTCTTACTCACCTGCTAACTCCACAGTAGCCATAGTTCAGTAGAAGCCATCAATGAGATACCTGCCTTCCCCACTCCATGGCTGGCTGCATGCCGACCTACAGAATCATGGTAGTGCTGACAATGTACAGTATGTATGAAACTACTTACGACTAATACGATCTATTTTCAGTGAAAAGTTCTTCCTTATGTCAATACAATGAATACAATGAAAAGCCTTCATCTGGGGGTAATGTTTCTAATGGTTCCACAATGCTGGTTCAACAACAAACCTGTTGACAGGCTTTACAGTGATGGCACAAATGCTGACCGCGATCGCGGTCCGCATTGTGCCATCAGGAATACTAGTGTGTTTTCTGTAGGGGGGCTGCACACCCTGCACCCCCAGATCTTACTATAATCACCTCCATGGTGGAGGTGTTTCAAGGAGGGGGTGCAACACCCAGAGAAGCTGTGCCGGTGGTTTCGACGCTGTAGCACAACCATTACAGTGACCTACAGTGACCTGTCATTTTATCACTGTAAACGACTGGTCACAGTAGTATTTTTGCTGTAGCAATGGTATATCATTTTGAATAATAGGGGTATCACCAGACAATGAAAAGAATGAAGCCAGGTTGTAACTTGCACTTCATTGCATTTTGAACCCTAGCCTCAGCATTCTGAGATATTACTCCTTTTATTTTATTTATTTGTTCCTTTGTTTATCTTCAAGTATTTGTATACTCACTCATGTTTGAGTTGCTCTATGCTGTAGCCCTCAATCAAATTTACGTTTTTGTGCTGGTTAACTTTCCTTTAATAAATGTTGTTTCAGCACATTTATCAAGCTGACATGTAATTCTTTGTCATCAGAGAATGTTTTGACAGTGTGCAATTACTTTTTCAGGTGTTTATCATGTGAGTTATGGATTGGGGTTCCCTGATGTCTCTGGACTTCAGGTTGGATCCATAGCCCAAGTTGTTGAAATAACTGCCTAGTGGTCTAAGGGTGAGCCAGAACTGGAGTGGTGACAAGGAATCCCTGACAAATTGGAAGATGCCAGCGACGTTCTGGGGAGTTCAACTCATACCTCTATTCTGGTAGGTTCCGGTGCCTGAATAAAAGCTTTGGGATTTAGTTGGTCTTGGAATTCAGTTGTTTTTGAGTCTGTTACAAATAACAGTATGTGCTTGTGACAAGGGCTCTCCCTGAAATATTCCTCTGCCATTTTGGTGTTCAGGATGATCTGGCCTTTATCATGATATAGGCTAAGGGTGACCTGTCATATCTTTATTGTGATTCAAGAAGTTGCACAGAGTTGGGAGGATTTGTATATTTTTAGGTATTAAAGGATCCAAAAGTACGGGATGCTATAAAATGCTTTTTTAATGGTTTAGTCATGGAATATGAAGTTTGCGGTTCTTCATGCAAATCTCTACGATTATTTAGCATAAATTATCTTTGGCAGTATATAGCTTTCTTTTATTTCCCTTTTTATTGCCAGGAGGTCACTGGGCGTCCAAGTGACTATAGGCACTGTCTGCATTTATTACAAATATAGAAACATAGAAACATAGAATTTGATGGCAGATAAGGACCGCTTGGCCCACCCAGTCTGCCCATTTCTCTACCTAATGGATAAGCTACAGATCCTAGTTAACCAGCAGCCTACTTCTTTCTACCCCCACCCCCTAGAATTGCCTTATGACTGTCCCATGCATGCTTGAATTCAGCCACTGTTTTTGACTCCACAACCTCCTCCGGAAGGCCGTTCCATGCATCCACAACCCTCTCTGTGAAAAAATACTTCCTTACATTACCTCTGAGCCTCCCACCCCATCTTCAGATTGTGCCTCCTTGTTCTTGCACACCTCTTTTTTTGAAAGATGCTACCTTCTTGGACTTTGTTTATTCCCTTGAGGTACTTGAAAGTTTCTATCATGTCCCCCCTCTCCCTCCTTCCTTGAGGCTATACATATCAAGCTCCTTTAGTCTATCTTTATATGTCTTCTGGTGCAGACCCTGCACCATTTTAGTTGCCCTCCTCTGGACAGCTTCCATCCTATCTATGTCCTTGCGGAGATTGGGTCTCCAGAACTGCATGCAGTACTCCAGATGGGGTCTCACCAGCTGTCTGTACAGAGGGATAAGAACTTCCTGTTTTCTACTGGTGATGCCTGTCCCTATGCATCCCAGTATCCCCCCAGCCCTCCTTACTGCCCTCTCACATTGCTTGCCCACCTTTAAGTCATCTGATATGACTACCCCCAGGTCCCTTTCCATTTTTGTTGTTGTTAGTATCTCTTCCCCTGGGTTTTTGTTGCCCAGGTGCATTACCTTGCACTTCTTAGCATTGAATCTAAGCTGCCATATATTTGACCATTCCTCTAACCTTGCCAAGTTCCTTCTCATCCTTTCCACCCCAACTTCTGCATCAACTCTGTTGCAGATCTTTGTGTCATCTGCAAATAGACATATTTTTTCTTCCAGTCCCTCTGCAGGGTCGCTTATAAAGACATTGAAGAGGACCGGTCCTAATACTGAACTCGGCGGTACCCCACTAGTAACCCCCCTTTCTTCAGAGTGGACTCCATTTACTATTACCCTCTGTGTCCTATTCTCCAGCCAATTCTTTACCCAGGCTATCATCTTGGGACCCACTCCCAGGCTGGCTAACTTGTATATTAATCTTTTGGGTGAGACTGTGTCAAATGCCTTGCCAAAGTCTAGGTAGGCCATGTCCACAGCCCCTCCCTGATCTACTACTTTGGTCACCCAGTCAAAGAAATCTATTAGATTCATCTGGCATGACCTTCCCACTGTGAATCCATGCTGCCTTGGGTCCTTGCCCTCTGGCCTCTAGGTACTTGACAATTCTTTCTTTCAGAAGTGATTCCATCATTTTCCTGTCACTGAGGTTAAACTAACAGGTCTGTAGTTTCCTGCTTCTGCCCTGCTCCCACTTTTGTGAAGCGGAATCACATCTGCCCTCCTCCAGTCCTCAGGTACCACCCCATCCTCCCATGATTTGTTAAAGAGGGTAGTAAGTGGTGTCACTAGTTCTACCCTTAGTTCTTTTAGAATTCTGGGATGAATCTCATTAGGCCCCATTGCTTTGTCCACCTTCAGTTTTAAGAGTTCTTTCAGAAGCCTTTCTTCTGTAAATGGGCTGGTATCAACTTCTGTATCCAGTGTTTCTGATGTTTGTTTTAGGTACCCCCCCTCTTCATTTGTAAATACTGAACAAAAATATTTGTTTAGTATCTCTGCCTTTTCACAGTCACCCTCTGCCCACCTCCCCTCCCCTTTATTAAGCCTCACTATCCCTCCCTTGGTCTTCCTTCGCTCCCTGATGTACCTCAAAAAGGTTTTATCCCCCTTCTTAACTGAGTTAGCTATCTTTTCCTCGGTTTGCGCCTTTGCTGTTCTGCCTGCCTTCCCAGCTTCCTTTTGCTTTAACTGATACAATTCTCTGTCCTGCTCCTTCTGTGATTCCTTGTACTTCCTGAATGCTTTCTTTTTCTCTTGAACCTTCACTGCCACCTCCTTTGAGAACCATAGTGGTTTCTTACATCGTTTAGTTTTGTTTATTTGCTTCACACAAAGGCTTGTCACCTCTGTGATGGCAGTTTTTATTATTCTCCATTGTTCTTCCACCCCTCCTTCCTGCCCATTTGAAAGCGAAGTCCTTAGGCACTCACCCATTTTGGCAAAGTCAGCCCTCGTGAGTCCAGTACTTTTGCCTTTGTATAGCTTGACTCTATTGCTGTGTTTATTGTGAACCATACTGTTCGATGGTCGCTAGTTCCCAGATGGCTACCCAATTCTACATCTGTGATCCTCTCTCCATCTCCATTTGAGAGAACCAGGTCTAAGATTGCTCCCTCTCGAGTGGGTTCCAATACTACTGTAGCTGTCTAAGCCATGCCCCCTGTAGGGCATCTAGAATAACCTCAGTCTTAGAAGTGGCTGCTGCAACTGCACTCCAGTTAACATCTGGCATATTCAGATCACCCATCAGCAGTATCTCCCCTTTTTCTGCCATTCTAAATATACTTTCTATCATTTCCTTGTCCATTTCCTCCCCCTGAGAGGGGGATCTGTATACAACCCCTGTGCAGATTGTGATGCCATTGCCTGTCTCCAAATTGACCCACAATGCTTCTTCTCCTCCCTGTTTACCCTTTTGTTCTGTTGCTTTGATTCCTTCCCTTATGTAGAGAGCTACTCCTTCTCTTTTACCCTCCCTGTCCCTCCTGTAGACAGTGTATCCTGGATATGTTTACGTCCCAGTCATGGTTCTGTGTGTACCATGTTTCTGTGACTGCCACAATATCCAGATGTTCCTCCTCCATCAAGGCCACTAATTCAGGAAGCTTGTTACCCAGACTACGGGCATTGGTACTCATTGCTCTCCATTTTTGATGGCTTTACCTTCTGTTGCAGCATCCCCACTGACCGCTTCTACCTTTGGTTTTTCTCATTTAGTACCCTGTTTTGTAGGGGAGGCTGGGATTTTCCTGCTGCTTATCAGTGCCTCCCCCCTTGACTAGTTTAAAAGCTTGCCAATGAAGCATTTAAATCGATTGCCCAAAAGACTTGTTCCCTTCCTGGACAGATGCAGACCATCCTGCCAGTATAGGCTGGTGTCCCTCCAGGTGGAACCCCAGTCCCCAATGAAGCCAAACCCCTGTGCTCCACACCATTTTTTCAACCATTCATTAAACTGCATGGTGCAAAGTACCCTCACCTCACCCATGCTACTGACAGGCAGCTCCTCTGAGAAGGATACTGTGTGTGCTACTTGTCTTAGGCCCTTCCCCAACTCTACAAAGTCCTTCTGCACTGCTCTAATCTCATGATAAGCCAAGTCATTTACCCCTAGGTGGACAAAGACCTCCAGCTCAGACTCCTGTTCTCGTGATCTTAAGGATGTGCTTCCTGTCCCTACAAGCCATGGCACCGGGCAGGCACCTTACTTCAGTTTTTCCTGCTCCCCCAGTTCTATCCCCCTAATAATTGAGTCCCCCATCAGGAGCTGCTTCCTTTCCCTGTGGTATCCTCTGCCTTCTTCCTGAGGACCTCCCTTGTGACAGTTGTCTGCAACCTCCTTAGTCTCCTCTGTGGCTGCATCCATAGGGGAACTATGCTCCCCCAGAATGGTGTATGGATTGTGGAGTGGAACAACTAACTGGGTGCGCCTCTGTTCCACCACCCTTACCCTCTCTGAGCCCACTGTGGTCCAACTGCTGTGCTTTCTTCGCAACCTCTGAGGTAGTGGTGGTGGCTGTGGTGCTCCCTGGACAGGGGAGGTTCCCTTACTACTGTCCAGTGCGGCCTGGGAGAAAGTTCCCTTACTACTGTCCAGTGTGACCTGAAGACGGGCAACTTCCTCCCTCAGGGCAGAGAGTTGTCTGCAAACAGGACAGCATCTCAGCCTCCAGAAAGACTCCCGGAAGACTGCTGCCCCAGTAGTATGCAGTAGTTTATGTTTTGTGGGCAAGCAGGTTATTGGAAGATAGTTCTTGGGGAAATTAATAGGGTCTACTTTGATGAGAAGTAATATTTTACATGCTGTTAGGTAGGAAGTCACAGCCAAGGTCTCATAAAATACTTTTAACATTTTTAGCCATTGGTAAAGCCACAGTAGCCCTCAATCTTACTTTTATTAAAGACAAGCTGCTTAAGTTGTGCATGCTATGATATAGTCCAATTAGTCTATGGATCTGTAAATTTAGTAGATTATATATCTTGTCATCATATGAACACATGAAGAAACCAACAGGATAAGGCAATTATTCTCGTCTGCTCATATCACAGGGTCCTTAGCCACCAGCAGGTTAGCTCTTATAGAAGTTCAGTACTTAAGAAATGAGTTATGCTTTAATCTGAAAAAGAGAGTTAAAAACAATAATGAGTATAACCAGCAGCAGAAGGTGAGTTGTTTAAGAAAAAATAATCACAGTGGTTTGAAAAGGACCCAGCTATACAAAGCTAATTCTATTAGCAGCTGATGAAGAGTTCTTCTGCCAGATAACTGTAGAATCAGCCACATGGTAGACTCCTTTCCATTTGTAGCAAATTACAAGGCAACAGACCATAAGAGCAGGGCAATGGATGATAAATCAACCACTGGGGCATTTCCCTCCCAGGTTACAAAGCAGCCACTGGGGAGTTTCCCTCCCAGGTTACAAAGCAGCCACTCGGGAGTTTCCCTCCCAGGTTACAAAGCAGCTGCTGGAGAGTTTCCCTCCCAGGTTACAAAGCAGCCACTGGGGAGTTTCCTTCCCAGGTTACAAAGCAGCCACTGAGGAGTTTCCCTCCCAGGTTACAAAGCAGCCATTGGGGAGTTTCCCAATAAATGTCTTGTTTTCAGCTACTGGGGAGATACTCTGTCTTCCAAAAGGCCTACTGCTGGGGAATCCACATCCCAAAAATAATATCAAATTGCCTATTTTTATTCCCAGATTCCAACCGTTTATTGTTTTCTTTAAGAAGTTGCTGCCGACCTCTGTCTAGGATTCTTTTAGAGTTAATGTCTGTATTAAAAAAGAAAGCAACTTCTTGTGTCAGCCCTTTCAAATTGCCTAAGGCTCCCACAGTTGGTACCTCTGTTGTGCCTACGTTATTTTTTTAAATATCAGGTATAGTACAGTCTCTCTTAAAACACTCTCTCAGAGTGCCTGATTCCAGCTTTTTCCCTTCAGTACTGCTCATGTCAAAAATGCATGGTATAGCCTTTCTTGTTTGGGTCTGTTCACTTCAGATGCCTGATACAACTTATTTTACTCTAAATTGCACTATTAAAGTTATGACTGCACATGAAACTATCTTCCTCTGGACCGCCAAGCTACTTTTTGCACATATGATTCTGTCTGACTGTAAATGCTGGCACACTGATTTGATATTTAGTTAGTTTACTGCATGCGGAAAAAGGGTCTGTACGTGCATAAGCAGATGACACATGCAACAGATCTACAAAACTGCTTCATTCATCTTAAAACTAACACTGCCCATCAATGAAGACAGAATCAGACAAAATAAAACAAATCATAATACAAATTAAAAAAATATATATATTTAGTCTATTCCTGTCAAGACTCTGTTAAAACATTTGGGGGGCTGCACTGCAAACACAGTCTAAGAGCTTTACTCCATCACGCCTGTCTCGGGCACCATCTAGGCCTGCCTTGGCTTTTGATTTCAGCAAAACACTACTGTTCCTCTTCTGTAATATATCTTGCTTGAGCTCCAAGAAGTGAAATCAAACACTGGCACAATCCTCAAAGGGATGCACAGTCCTTAGAAGAACTGTTGTACTGCCACTGCCCATAACTTTTGATGAGTTTCAAGATGGGTATACAGTGGAGTTTCTTTTTACGTTCCAGAGCAAAGCCTGCTCAGAGTACCTTGATCTCTAACCTTATTGCTGCTGGCCTCCCATAATGTTTTAACTGCCTTATTTTTCTTTGACAGGTTTTCAGGAAAGCAATTAAATTATTGAAACTTTAATTGGTTTCCTGTACAATTATCACATATAAAAGGGCACATTATTTGGGTTTTGAAAAGGTCTACTTTCCAAAAGGTTCTCACTATACATCCTGTATCATTTTTTTCACTACACTCATGTAGGCACATCATAACTCTCCATATGCAGTTAGAGGCTTTTTTTTTTACTGGAGACTTGGTGAAAGCAAACACTTTTAACCAAATAGCTATGTACTCATGCAAACAAGTTGTTGGTCCTGCTTACTCTTTTCAGTCAGACTACTTTCCTTCCGAAACTGTGGCAACACCATCATGTCTCATGAACGTCTGTCTAATAGCAACATACTTCAAGTCAGTCAAAAAAGTATGCACACCATAATTGAATGAGAATGTGTTGACTATGTAGGGGCAGTAGTGGAATAACATTATTATAATATTATTGAATTCCTTTTGAAAATAAACTGCATGGAAAAAACTTATATTTTTGCTTGTCCTGGACCTACAGTGAGAAGATCATGATATTCTCCCTCTCTGTCTCTCTCTTTGTATGTGGATAACAAACCTAAAGTTCTCACTGCTGGTCCTTCAGAACAGAAGTCTGATATCATGTCATTTCGGATCGGTATGTGATTGTACTTAGAAAGTTCTGCTTATATAACTTTCACTTTAATTCACTAGTGGCAGCAGCACATCCAACAGTTTTACCACACAATGGCATGCTATTGTACAAATCCAATATGGAATGGATCTAAGAAACATATGCCAATATTTTACTGGTGAACTGTGTCCCCTACAACATAACTCATGGCTTCACCACTCATGACAACAAGGGGTCCTAGATGATGCATAAATATATTAGTTTTATTAAGCACACACCATATCCTATATATAATAACTGGTCAGCAATTTTTCCTATGGACTGAACCAGTTGATATTTCCCATAACAACCGGCTGGTTGTTATGGCATTCACGAGCCATTTCAATCAAGGTATGCCACTCTCTCATTGGCTCTTGTCTTGCCTGTGGGCTGGTGTAACAGTTCAAAAAACATGGCGGCTCCCTCTCTCACTTACCGTGGAGCCACCACAACATGAGTTTTCAGGATAGTTTTTTTATATCTGGTTGATCCTGCCTGAAAAAAATTGCTTCCCAGTGTATTATAAACAATAAAAGATTGAGGAAGGGGCTGCTATGAGAATTTTATCCACACCCTCATTGTGGGATGCTTTGATAAACCACTCGAGCTTCGCCCTCAGGGCTTATGTAGCATCCCACAACTAGGGTGTGCATTAAATTCTCTTAGCATCCCCTTCCCCATCCTTTATTCTCTATTTATTATCATATTTGAGGAGGATAAGGTACATATCCCATGAGTGATAAAGCCACAAGTGGATTTAAAGGTCTTATCATCACAAGTGGGGGTAAATATAATAGCACCATTATGCATGCTGTTTTACCACAACATTTTAAAATATACACTTTTTTAAATAAGCTCTTCCCATGAAAATTAAACTGCTTCTCTTTAAATTTAGCTGTTTTCTCAGTGCAGCAGAGGGGCATTATCATGTCATTAATTATTATGAGAGCTGTTTTCCCATTGGTTAAAGGAGAAATGAATACAGCATTGAGTCAGGGACTCAGTTACAGTGGTTTCTAATGGATCATTTCCCAGTGTGTGCTGGAAGCACAGGGTGGAAAAGCGACTTGCTCAGGGTCGCACAATATGCAGGTGGAGGCTGAAGGAATCAAACCTAGGTCTGCGGGATGCACCATGCTCATTCATAGCTTATTACTCTAACCTCTAGGTTATACTGCTAGACCATCAATTACAAATTGTGGAAAAACATACTAATGGCTAGAGAAAGGTGAGGTTGCTGAAATTCCTTTTGCAGAGTAATTTGCAAACTTTGTAAAATTCATGAAGTGTGAACTGGTGAAATCAGCACTTCATGAAGTATAAGCTGTTTGTGAAGTTACCATAATTCACCTGCAACATTGCTGAAATTCACCCACTACATGGCCAGTTCACCCAGTTTGGGGTTAGACTTTATGAATTTTGGCAAAGTCAAAGTTGCTGAGAGCAATGGAATCTGTGAATGTGAATTGCAACAACTTTGCAGCAACTTTACCAGTGAAGTTTAACTTTGCTGGATCTCTATTAATGACACACAAACTAAAAATCATTTTTCATATTTCAACAGTTTGCAAATAATCAGCATGTTATTTGCACACTTTGCTTGCCAGTATTCTGGTTTGGCCTGAATATAGGCATATTTACGTGTAGTGTATCTTACCTTGTTATCAAAGACAAATAAATAAATTATGGCAGAATGCCACTTTTATTTGCAAAAGTTATTTCCCCGGCATTAAATTAATAGTCAACATAGATTCAGAGTATAAACAGCTGTTCCAAATTGACAATTTAAGCATTTTGGTTAAGTATACTGTACATTACACATAGGTTACTGTATGTTAAAAAGATTAATGATTGAGGGAGTGCTCCTGACCAATGGGATTGCTCCTTTCATCAGCGCATGAGTCAGACACTCTCTGTGAATAATTTTTCATGCACAGCTGCTCTGAAAATGGGCATGTCCAGGAAAAGGTTTTTTAAAAATGTTCCTGTATTATTGATTGATCTCATGGTCTCAACAACATTCTTACGGTATCAGAACTGATCGTCTTCAGTTTGTGGTTCTCATACCCCAAGAATGCATGAGACCACTCTTCCAATCATGAAAGTGGTCTCAGCAGCACTGTTAACATACAATTTCTGTTCCAGCAAGCTGGAAATGAGCAGAAATAAGCCAGTAGGGAAGATCACCGAAAAAGTTGAATTTTAGGACCTTCTATTTAATTTACTGAAGACATTTTCATTTAACCAAATGTATCCTCTTGGAATGTCTCTGTTTACGTTGTTTATTGCTGTCATAGAAACTTAGACACAGAAAGATACTGGCAAAAAACACCTGTGGTCCATCACGTCTGCCCAGTTCCAACATGGACCTCTGCTTATGATATCACAACCTGTTGCTATAGAAATTACTCTGACATCACAAGCAGAATGACTTCAGAGCCGGAAAAGCAGCAGGCACAGCAATAGGACCAGATTACATCTAAAGGGGGCATAAAAAACATTTTTGTACAAATGTCTTTAGTAAAAAAAAAAAATAATAATAAAATAAAATAAAAGCGTGTACAGAAATTCAGCATGTATTTTGGAACACTTATGAGATTTGATCTACAGTGTTTTTAATGACAAACTTCATTTTTGTTAACCTAATCTGAGAAATCATTGTAGAAATCCCAGTTTAGTATACCAATACAAATGCATACATTTATTTAGATATTTTTTTTTTTGGTTTTTAAGAAAGAACAATTGTAACATGAGCTAATGGTGACATTTGAACCCAAGTCACCTACTATACATTTTACCAAGCTTCTCTTACTAGCTGAGCTGTATTGTAAATTAGCTTGGCTGAGGAATTAATGGAATGAGATGTCTGAAATACCTTTCTACAGCTGTGTGGGTGGAGCTCCACGGATGTTTTGCCAGCATAGGTTGTTTACTAGAGCACTGTGGAAGCATGTGACCAGACCGCTGCCCAGTGTGCTTCCACAGTGCTCTGGCAAATGTCTACTAGTGCTGTTTATGCGGCACTTCCCCTCTGTGGGCCGTATAAACACACCCCCTTCACCAGCGCTCTACTTTTTCTTCTACAACTGTGAAGCAATGGTCAACATGGTTTTAAACAGAAAACAGTTGTAATGCACCTGAACTACAAGACAAACCCAGACGTTGGTGATTATCTTACAAAAAAAAATGAAAACCCACTCTGCAACAAAATTACTACTGATTTCCAACTAGAAACAAGTAAGAAAAAAACATTTAACCACACAGTAGAGCTACAGTAGTTGCTTAAAGTGCTGCAAATTATGCTGCAGACCACATACATATCATAAATACGAACAAATAAAAAAGCACCCATGGTCGCAGACACACAAAGGACTACAGTTCAATAATTAAAAGTCCTTTAATTCATCTTCAAATGCAAAGTGCAAAATACATGCTGCCATGCTGTTATGCTATTGCACTGCTATACAACAGGAGGTATCACTGGGAGTTCAGCCAAAGAAAGACTACTGATGTTTTGCATGGCCACTGCCATGCATCCTCAAAGTAGTGTTATCATGCCCATTTGGCTACCTTTATACTACCAAATCATGTGACCTTATTTACAACATCCAATCAGCTTCTGACTAACCATATATGGTATCTATTGAAGCCAAATGTACTATTCCCTATATTTACATTTTAAAAAGATTTTTTACTTTAATCAAACTATTCCATTTTAAAAACATGGCCACATTAAAGTACATTATCCATAGGAGCTTGGATTATTTCTCAAAGGTGTTGCTATGTTAATTTTGTTATATATAATTTACTTTCATTGCCATATTCTTAAGATTATAACTAATTTTTCATATTTGTGTTATAAATGTCATGCTCCAATAGCACACACTATTTTAACTTCCACCTTGAGATATATCCGGGTACATGCTTATAGAACCATGGTGGTAACAATATCATTATTCAAACCCGTGTAATAAACTGCATTATAAACTCCATTTTCAGTGTGCAGTTCATTGTGCAAATATCCTAGTGTGGTATCGATGTCATACATCACTTCAGTATTCTCTAACATCTATATTTCTTCAAAAAAGCTACTAAATCAATGTTGTCATTAAGTCCCATTTCTGTTCTGGCCCCTAGTTCATAAATCCAATAACTTTCCCTTCTTCCCACTCGCTTTTCAAATTGTCCCCCTCTGGGTACCAGTTTTATTTTTTCAATACCACTAAATGTGATTTCATGTTGGCTTTCAGGAGGGTCCATTATATGTTGTACAATTACATAGCTGTTGTCCTTACCCTGTATCGCTCTGATGTGTTCTCCCATCCTGACTTTAAGTTGCCTAATGGTTCTACCTATATAAAAGGCACCACAGCTTCAGGTCAATTTATAAATGACCCCCTTACTGCTGCAATTAACAAATTGTTTAAAATAAATTTCTTTCTGAGTTTTAGGACTAGCAAAGGTTTTACATGGGTTAATAAATTTACAATAGGTACTTCGGCCACATCTAAAGGTTCCTTTGGCCCCTTTTCCCACAAGAACCTTTAGATGTGGCTGATGTACCTATTGTAAATTTATTAACCCATGTAAGCATGGGAGCACATGATGCCTTCATCTGGCATCAGTCTGCACTGTGCCACAGGTTCGAGAATGGGGACATCTCCACTGGCCACCTAGTGGGTGAGTATGCAGATCACGCAGAAAGACATGGCTCTTGGGAGGGGCATAGTCAGAGGTGACATGGTTACTGGTGTAGATGGCCCATGGCAGGGCGACGCTGATCTCCAAACTAATGTCCACCCTCTACATACAGGTGACAGTGGATACCCACTCTGCCCCTGGCTGCTTACACCATACCGGCGGCCCGCGACCCCATTGCAGCAATGCTGAGGCACATGCCACCACACACAATGTCATTGAGTGGGTGTTCAGAATGCTGAAGGCACATTTCCATTGCCTGGACACGTCTGGCGGTGCCCTACAGTACAGCCCCTCAAAGGCCTGTGGGCTATTCCTGGCCTGTTGCATCCTTCACAACATGGCCAACGACTGTGGAATAGCTGTACAGGTGGAAGAGGGGGACAGTAATGGGGACGATGAGGACACTGGTGAAGATGGTGATGGGAAGCTCCCCCTTGGTCGAAGGGACCCCTGACTGATCCGGATGGCGCAGCTGCACTGGGACACCATCACAGAGGAGCACTTCAACCAACCCAGGTAAGTCATGGGGCCATGTGCAACCACCAATGGCAAGGGCACAACCCACAAACTCGCATGGACAAACCCCAGGGGTGCATGTCATAAAGGGAATTGGCTGAGCATGGAACTGCACATGCCGTCAGGGATGGGCAAGGTCTAGCATGGCATGCGGGCACACACACACACACACACACACACACACACACACACACACACACACAGACACACACCCCACAAGACATGCACAAAGGGTAGGAAGCACGCCGACCCCAACCGCCACCCCTAGCCACACACACGTCCACAGACCACCATGCCCAGTGCCTGTCATTGTGCATGTGTCAGACGCTGGGCACCATTGCACAGTGGTGGACAGCGCAACGCAGGCATCATCATGCACACGCCACAGTGGACAGCAGCCGGGAGGGTGTGCAGATGGAACGTGTGTGTGTGTGTGTGTGCAGGGCTGGGTACCCCACCCGTGCATTGCACGTTGAACAACACACTGCACACAGGGCACAATGAGACAGTAGCCTTGGTGGGAGACAGGTCAATCACATGCCACAGTGCCACAGCCATCATGGATACGTGGGCGGCCCCACTGAGACCTGCCAGCAGTGATAGGCTGACCAATGGCCTCATGGGGTGGCACCGACTGTCCCCCAGGGGTTCCACTGTGTGAATGCGACCGTGCTCGCGCAGGGGTCTGCAGCACACTGAACATGCCTGCACCAGGCATGCTTGGGATGCCCACAGCTGAACCTGGTGTCAACAAGGAGGGTGTGGCATGATGCCGGGAATGGGGGGTGGACATTGCACTGCGCGGTGTCTGCAACGCATGGGCAAATAACTGTGTGCCCACTGTGGCCATGACAGCTGTGATTGTCTGTGTCAGCCTGTCAACGGCAGCGGTCACATCCTCCTGCAGCCAGTCCATCCCTGCCAGGAGCAGACCAGTGTCCCTGCTGTGCTGCGCCTCTGCCTGGTGCAGGGCCTCACTGAGTGTATCCACTGCCGTCACGAGCCGCAACTGCTGATTGACTGAATCTTGGAGTATGCGGTTGTGCTCATCTAAGAGGTCATCCACCTGATCGGCATGCTGTCCCTCATGGTGTTCACAGCCATGATGGGCAGCACCCCTTGAGGGTGGGCGCTGCACACCAGGGCCATGCCTGAGCATGTCCACAGGCGGTGCATTGACGCAGCCCCCCAACACTGTACCCCCCATGGCCATTGGCTGACTACTGACACTGCCCCTCAGGCTGCCGCTCTCCAGGGCTCAACGGTGCTGCCACAGTGGCTGCAACAGCCCCACTGTCCTGGACACACACCAGTGCTGCCTCACTGGTGCAGACAGGCACAGGCTGGGACTGTGATGTCACACAGGCCTCCACGGCGGCACCACCCATGGCTATGCCCGTGCTGTAACTTGCTGTGTGGCCATCCTGCGGCCCACACATATCACTGTCCATGATGTGAGCTCCATCATCATCAGTGACGGATCCAGCACCAGTCCGAGTCTCAGCATGCCGGCATCCATAGATGCCGGCATGCTGGGACACGGGCATGGACTCATCCACACCTGCTCCACCAACATCAGTCCGGACAGCCAGGTGGGCCCACTGTTACCCTGACCCTCAGACACCTGTGGAGGTGGATGGGCCCTCCTCTATGTCCATGGTATCGCCCTCAGTGGATGAGCCCACCACCGCTGACCCATGTAGATGCTCAGGAGCTGTAAGGAAACACAGTAGCATTAATGTATCTGCCCTACCCTTTCTCATTCCCCCTGTGACAGATCAGGACCTACCATGCAGTGAAGGGCTACCATCCATCAAGAATCCACCACCTGGAACACCCTCGATGGCATAACACCGCATGCTGCCAGCAACCTGCTCTTCTTGTGGGGTCAGGCATTGCACGGCCGGCTGTCCCCCACTGGTCACAGCCCATGCTGCCCTGATGGCAGCCACCTTATCCTTAATCCTCCGCCTGTTCTTGCCCACCTTCTTCTTGCACTCCTGCACAGACCGCTGGTGGCTGTCATGCAGGTTGACAGCATGCACCACCTCTCCCCATGCAGCAGCACAGGCCTGTGGTGTTCCCCGCTGTCTGCAGAGCAGTGGCTCCTGGTCAAGGTAGGCCTCAAACAGGGCATCTGTTTCTGCCTTGGTGAAGTTTGGCCTCCTCTTCCTCCCACGTCTCTGTTCCTCTTCCTCCACCTCACGATCACTCATTATTGATCCTGTGGGAATGACAGGTGTTACCTGTGACTGTGCAGTCCCATACATGTCCCACACATCACAGTCCACACTCCCAAACAGCATGCAACTCACCACAATAGACTTCAATACCAGACTATGGCCTCTGCAGCCCAATGTCGCATTTATATAGTGCAACGCATGCAAATGAGGCGAGGCACAATTTTAAGTGGATGCTAATGCGGTATCTGCACCACTGAATAGCTGATTAGCTGATTTGCATATGCCAGCTGAATATCACACTGTTGTGCCTTGCGCAATTGTGTTGAACGTGCTCAGGCAAGGGCAGATTTCTGTGACATGCACAGTGGAAATCGAACGGTGCATGCCCGGGGGTACTGATGCCGACACCTGCCATGCTGCTGACATGCTGTGCGTGAGAGGCAATGCAGGGCACGGTCACAGTTGTGCCAGTGGTGCTACTGCACTATTCACATGTATGGCACTCTGGCACTGGGGTGCCGTAGGTGCAGTGGGGCCACAGCGCAGTAGGCCACTACAGGAAGTGGCACACAGGCACCCTACCATGCTACACGTGGTGAGTACCAATCGCGCTGTTGCGGTCCGTGTGTGAGAGACCCCTGACCCTGTGCTGACCTTTACCCCTAGGTGCCATGCGTCTGCATGGGTTCACCTCTATCGCACTGTTCAGTGACAGTGCAATGGGGAATGGCAGCGCAGTACTGTGCAGCATCTGCACGGGGCAGACGTGCACTACAGAGTGCCATTTTGATACTGAAAGATTGCAGGATGGCACGGAGACGGGCACCAATCTGGAGCCAGGGCAAACTGGCCAATCTAGTGCAGTTGGTGGAGCCCCATGCTGCTGCCCTATTTGGGGAGGCACCCCTGGACAGGGCCAGGAGTGCCGTGTGGGAGGAGGTGGCAGTGGTCCTGGAGGAGGTCACAGGCATGGAGCGCACGGCGGAGCAGTGCAGGCACTGCTATAGGGACCTGCAGTGTCGGGACCCAGAAAGGCTTGCCTACCTGTGATCATGCACCAGGAGGGGCATGGTTCCATGGCTAGGTAGGTGCCCCATCCATACACTGATAACGTCCATATGGGTATCACGGTGGCATGTGTCCAGCACATGGGGGAGCCGTCCAGTGTGGGCTGTGGTGGTGGTATGGGGTGGGGGACAGATGGGTATGGCTGTGTGGGATTGCACACACATGGGGGCAGGGGGACTTTGCTACTGGATTGTACTGATGTTTCTCTCTCCATGTTTGCACCCTAGGCCCTGAGGAGTGCTGGTGTGCCAGGGAGGGGAGGCTGCATTGTGAGCCACAGCATGCGGCAAGAGCGGCTGGACAAGACCAGCACAGGGACCAGCCTGATGATGGTGAGTGCCTTACATCCACGATTATTTTTGCATGCTGTGTAACAGGGCGGGCAGCAGGGCATGGCCACCATCCATTGACACCTCTGCCATGCACGCAACTTGGTACAGTCAGCACTGTCCAGTGGCACTGCATGTCTGGGAGTGCATCAATGGTGGTCCATGCGTGCACTGGGTACATGGCTGTGCCACTGCCTTCGCACCGCATAGCCATGTCACTGTACAGCCACGGTGGTGCTGTACGGGACTTGGCTGGTGGGTGTGTGCAGCGGTCCGCATGGCTGTGTGCACAGGTCTTGTGGACACGATCACTGTGGGTGGTCACACACCATCACAGAGGCATGTTCCACGGCTGTATGCCATGCACAGTGGGTGGGCTTCAGGAGGCTGTGCATTCACACCTATTGACTCTGCTCCCTTGTCCTAGGTGGACAGCAGTTGCAGATGACACAACAGATGCTGCAGGAGATACTGCAGGTTGCCAGGGCCTCCCTGGAGATCCTGGAGCGACTAGACCATCTGGGAGTCTGATGGCGGCATGGCGGGAGGCGCAGCCAGAGCGGGAAGCAGGGCTCCCACTGAGCATTCTACACCCCATGATTTCCCTTACCCCCCTGGACCCACCCTCACACCCCTCCTTCCCTCTACCATTTGTTCACCCCTGCCCCTTACCCACCCCCACCTTGTTTGTGACCCTCCCCCCAACCGTTTGTAAATAGCTGTATATAGTTTTTTTTATCTTTTACAATACATTTGCTTTGTTATGCCTACTGTGGTGGTCTCTGATTTGCAGTGGGCTTTAGGTGCTCAGCTGCAGTGGTGTGCATGGTATCAGGGGTGGTGCAGTCATGTGCGTGTGTGTGTGTCCGTGGGGAAGTGACTATGGTGTGGGAATAGCTATCAGTCACTGTCTGTGGTTTGTGTGTTGTTCCCTGTGCACTGGATGACTGTGTGCAGTGGTCCGTGGTGGATGCTCTGTGTCCATGGTGCACCTGTCAGACCATCCATGGCCTCTGCAGCTGACACCCTTGCATGTCTGTGACCTGCACGGTCCACTGACATGTCAGTGGTGGCTGTCCATGCTGGACAGCCACTGTACCTGGCACAATGCTGGGTTGCCTCCTGTCACTGGTGTGGTGCATGTCTGCCTTGGGTGACACTGTGGCCTCCACTGTTGTTGTCCCACCTCCATGCTGTCGCTTGTGTGTGTGTCGCAGGGGATGTGCACCACTGTCTGTCACTTGTGCTCCCGGTGCATGCTGGTGGCATACAGCTCTATGGTGCCTGAGCAGGGTGGCTGGCACTCCTGCGCCATGGAGGGGTGCTGGTTGTGTGTACACAGTTTCTGTGGCCACATGCTGGGGGCTTGGTTGCCCCACTACTGTGTCCCTGTGTTGGTGTGCCCTTGGGTATGAGTGGGTGTTTGTCAATGCACTGTGTTGCATCCTGTGTGGTGCATGCTTCCATGCACCACTGTGGGTGTCTGTGCTGGCTGTTGTGGCTAGTACTGGGTCGGGGTGTGTCCTTGGGAGGGTGTGCAGGGTGATGTACCACTGGTGGTGGGGTCTGGGGAATGCCCTGCCACATGAGGGGTACCTCGTGTGCTGACGCATGGTCGGTCTCTCAACTGTACCCCGGGGGGTCGTGCGTGGTGGCACTGTGTATGCAGTCATTGCATCGCTGTCTGCTGCCACCCACTGATGGGTGCTCGTGGTGGGGCTGCCTTGCATGGTTCAGTGGTGCACAGGGTTGCATTGTCACAGTGGGGGTGGTGGCATGCATAGGGTTTCCTGCAGTGGTGGACACTGCTCCTGGGCAGGGTGTCTGGGGATCAAGGTGCAGGGTGTGCTCTGCATTGGTGGGATGGTGTGGCACGGGGTGGTCGGCCCTCCTTGTGTGCCGGTCACAGCTTGCCATTGGTGTGCTGGGGCACCATGCCCCAGCTGTGGGTTTGTTGCTGGTATCCATGGGCTGGTGGTTATTCCAGCTCTCCACTGGTTGTGCAGTGCATGGGGTGTGGGAGGCAATGTCTGTTCTGCTGTGTGCTCCTCTGCCCATCTGTGGCATGGGTGGTGGACCCCTGCATCCTGTCCCTGCGCATCCCTGGTTGTGCTGTTGCACTGCTGCCCTGCTCCACTGAGTATCCCTGGTTGCGCTATGGTGCATCTGAACTGCACCACTACACATCCCTGGTTGCTCTATGGCACAGGTGGTGCGATATTCAGTCGTGTGCTGCAGGCGCATCTTGACTTGCATAGTTTTTGAATATCACATTTCTTGAGCATGGGCAGAGTGGACTTGCGCTTGCTCCTGCTGTTGCGCATTTTTGGGCGCAGTTTGAATATCTGGGCCATACAGTTTATTTTTTTTCTGTTCCATTGTGGTGCAGCTGCATAGTCAGTGTCGGTATGATCTTCTTTTGCAGCACCCATGGGCATGACATGGTGCCTTGTGATATCAACTAGTTTTAAATAGCGACTCGCATAAGAGTGAGTGCTAATCGCCAAAAACAAAATTGCCGATCAGCACTGCGCCAACTACAAAATCAGTGACCATACCTTAAGCATCTCACCTATACTAAGCAATACATAAACTTGCTTTTTATTTGGGGGCAAGCCCCCTGCACCCCCAAATAAATATAATCAACTCCAGGGGTGGACAAAAGGGGAGGGAGGAAAACATGGGAGGGACAACCCACAGGTTGGGGAAATAACCTGGGGGGAATGGGAGGTCAGTACAAAAAAAAAATTAAAGTATATGGCAACACCCAGATAAAAAACACATCATACCTACAGGCTGTCCTGAACCCAGGTCCATGTGAGCCATAAGCAGTGACCATAATCACCATGCAGATGACCAGCTCAGCAGCAACCTGCTTAATTCAACTATTTCAGTTATTACCTCTACACTCGCTACTACAGCTACACACACTAACCTCAACCTTCACTATCCTGTCCCCCCGTAACTCGCTATTCATGCCCCCTCGCTCTGCTTTCACAGTCGCTGTATATGCTGGTGTGCAAATTGAGCTGCTCATTTTAGGTCACTCAATTTGTTTCACCCATACCACTGGATACCACGTGACTTCAGCTGTGACACAAAAGAGGGTGTGTCAGCAAAGCTTGTATTGCCACCTCAGTGTTTGACAGGTCCAGCTGTCAACTTTTTGTGCCTCACATTGTGGTATTTTGAGGTTGCGAACTGTAGTCCTTCATTTATTTATCAACCTTTATGAAAATTTCATTCTTTTCTGGCTAGTGTTTTTGTGATTGAAAACTGTCTCTATTCCATCGCAGTTTTTTCACAGCCAACAAGGTGCTTGCTGCGTTTGGTGTCAACAGCTTCGTATCTGAGATTAGTTTGTTGTATTATTCAGTTTGACAATGGATACAAGTGCTGAATAGAATTTTGTCATTACTCTTTTTTGCAGTTTCACATGGATTAAGCATTTTCCCCTTTGATCTGTTTATTTTATTTTTTACCATCTCTCTACAGCTGTTATATGTTGACAGCATTTCTTTGTGGCTGTTGAATATTAGGTAGTTTCATTATTGCAACTCCAGTTTTCAATATTTTCTTTTATCTGGTGTGTTAGCAGTTAATCATTGCTGTAAATGGCAGTTCTTCTGATTGCTGTCCTATAATATTGAGCCACTCTGATTGTGTTGGCCTCTGTAGCTCTGTTATCTGGAACTGTGTGTTTTGAATTATCTCTTCAGCTGCCTTAGCTGCTGAATGACTTGTGTGCAAACTGCAAATTTTTCATTCATTGTTCGCGATTCAATTCAATGTCAGTTCATTGTTTTTGCACCTCCCCTTATTACCATACAGCATTTCTAATCTGTGGTAAGAAGTTAATGATTATTTACTGTCTTGTACTCTGTTTTTCTTTTACATGCGTTTGCTTCATAATTGTATGGATTTTCAATGAACTTGTAATAGATATTCAAGTGGAGACATACTGTAGAGCTGCCAAGTAAGCAATAAGTCTTGGTGGGGTATGGGTTAGACAGTTCTAATGCATGGCTAGGGGAAGTAGTGAGGCACGAGGCTGCAGGCCCAATGCGTCCAGCCCCCAAGTCATGCATTAGAACTGTCTAATGCACACCCTAGAGTGGCTTATTGCACTTATGAAGTGGCTATCTAGAATATAGATGTATGTGATAAGTAAAATGCATAGTATTTAATAGTAAAAAACTTTAAATATTTGTCTGAATTTTTAATAAAATAGTTCCTTCGCCTACTGTTTTTTTTTTTTACTTGAGCGCTTTTGACCTGGTAAGGCTTCCTTACTTGTAGTTTTTTCCCCCCTCATGTAGTTGTCATGGCACCCCCCCCCAACCAACAGCACTCCTACTTCATTTACTTTTGAAAGTCCTGAACATGAAATGATGTTGTCTATTTTTTAATAATTTCTGTACATTATGGCAGCAGGCAGCGCTAGGGAGAATTTGCTGGCTTTGTTTGGATGACACAGGAGAAAGCTGTTATGCCAGTGCGGAAGCGAAGTGTGAAAGTGAAAGTGTTGCATAACTGCTGGATTTAGCTGTCATCTCAGGTACAGCTCATATTGTTTTTTGGGGAAGTACATGGAAAATATTGTTAAAATATGAATAATGCGTTGAACGGTGTGGGGCTAAGGAAGTGAAGTATGGAATGCCCCCTGCTTGGTGTTGAGTTACAGGGAGAGCGAGCGAGTGGGCAGGCGGGCTAGGAGACAGCAGGTTAGCTGTTCAGCCATAGAGTGAGTGGGTGGGCTGGGATTGTGATCGTGGCAGTTTTAATTTTTTTTTAAATTCTGCAGGTTGTGCATTTAATTTAATCATGTTAAGCCTGGGACAAGTGAGCAATAAGAAATAAAAGTAGCAGCCATCCATCAGCTCAGTCACTTAGGGGGACAGCGAGCAAACGTTTGAGGGGAGAAACTTAGCTGGAATGCTGTTTTTTTTTTAACACTGTTTGTAGGTTGGAGTTAAGGTTGTTGTTTAGTGTGAAGTGACTGGTTAATGTTTTTTTGGTGGTTAGCCTGAGAGTAAGGGTGGCATCACATGTGGCACAAAACAAGATGGCGTCTATCTGTTTTCTGAAAATTCTTTGTGGGCAGCATCACCCATATCAATGCCCAGTGGGCATTGCTGGGCCTTATGCCTGTGCATTAGACACTTTAGCGCACAGTTTGTGGCCAATCAGATTTCTTATAAATTGAAAGCCATTTCATAATGATTGACATGGTATGCTCTGTCCCACAAGTTCAAGCCACTATTTTTGATTTGGTCCTTTAATATGTAAGTTCTGTTCTCTTTTGATAGATTAGTACGTAATGATCATCAGTCAGTGACATTCAGTGTATGGGTTATTTTCAATAATGTTTAAACGCATTATGGTTATGTATCACTGTATATGTACTTGCTGGACATAGAGTTCTAACTAAAATAGAAGACTGTTCATGAAGTCTGCTTTTAGGCAACTTTTTTGGGCTGTCATGTGACTTTCAACCAGTGATGGCTTCATCTGTTGTTGTTACTGAACAGAAGTGCATTAACTCTCCATTTTTTTTATTAAACTTATAATCATGTTGTGTGGTTCACAACTGGTGCATTAACCTGCTTGCACGTTGTAATACACAAGAAACGTGGTGGTTTACACTCAGCAAATACAGTACGTGTGCATTTGTTTTATTTGCCATTTACATTGTATTGTCACTATAAGTCTGTCTGTATTGCTCTACAGTTAATAACATTGGCTGACCAAGGTTGTTATTAATTCATTTCCTTTACAATGGTTATTTATATGGAGTATGACCTGACGGTATTGTCAAAAAGGTGTGCACTGCACAGTATATTCCTATTGATATATTTATTTTTATTTGTTACTGCAGGTTTGTAATACCATATAAAACATTTTCTCTCTATCTTTATTCCACTATACTTTATCTATCCAATAAGACTGAGTTCCTCCTCTGCTGACATTATCACATAGAGAAGGGAAAGAAGGGGACATTGTTTAATCAGAAGAGGCACACTAAGTCAAAGCTTGTTTCCAGGTGCAACCTGGGAGCATAAGGAAGTTAAATGACTTGCTCAGGATCACACAGTATGCAGCTGGGGGCTGTGAAATTCAAACACAGGTCTCCAGGTTTCCAGCTCGGAGCCTTAAACCACTACGCTATATTGCCTTCACTTTTGTGGTGGTTGCTGTAAAGGGGAATAACATACTTTAAGTACTGGTCTAACTCAGCTTCAGTGTTATTAATTACTAATGTATATATGTATAATTTTAAGATATTGCTATCTGAATTTGATGGGATCACTCCCTCGAGGAAGAATATGCACATATTTGAAGTGCTGGGGATTTTGAGCTTACTGTTCTTTAATAAAGTCACTCTGCATGCACTAATTCAGTGCCTGATTTTCATTTTTTGAGCCCATTCATCTTGGGTAGTTTGGGGTTTGTCCCCTCTGGGGCACAGGCAAACCTTGTCCACAGCTATAAAATTAAAGGAGTGTTCATCCCTATGCTGAATAATGTAGTTTACAGGTGCATTCTCTGGGTTACTTCTCTGGATATCTCCCAAGCACTCTCCAACTCTTGTCTTCAGCTTTAGCTTTCTCAGTGTTTTGCCAGTGTAGCAGGCACTACAGTGATATTCTATCATGTATAGTACCGCAGTACTTGCTCAGTTAATGAAGTCATGGATAGTGTAGTCGCTTCCCTCACCTGGGATGCTGAAGGATTCTGTTACTCTAATAGAAGGGCATTGCACACATGGCCACATCTTTGTGTGTCTGCTGGGAGTGGGGATAGCCAGATTTGTGGCCACTGTATTGGTTGTAGGTTTCTGACTATCTTCTTCCTTATATTCTGGTCCTGGCAGTATACCACCCATGGTACTGTAGTTCAGTAGTGTATTTTATAAGGACACGTTCTGATTACATGCCAGTTCTTTTTAATCACTTCCAGTACTTTATCAGACTGAACACGATAGGTTGTCTCAAAGCTCCATCTTTCTGGAACAATCTGTTACCCCCCTGTTACTCTGTTGCATCAAAGAAGTTCTGTCCATGCTTCTGACTATATACATTGTAGCTCTTATGATGCCAGATGAATGGCCCCAGTTGTTAAATCTTGTCATCAGTTAATCCACCCTTCTTTCAAAATTGATAGTGTCAGTACCATTCCACCTGACTCTGTAAACCTGTGACAGGGGCATATTGTTAAATCCTGTGGCGCAGGTGGCAGCTGCTGCCCAGAAGCAGGGAGTTCTGATCAGGGTGCTTTCTAAAAAGTCTGGTTGATCATGAGATCCAAATACTCATTTTGACACAGATAATATTTTAACCCTCGCTGTGCTGTGGACTAATATATCAGTCCAGAAATCCTATACGTTCTAATTCTGTTGGCAGCCTAAGGGTTAAATAGAACCCAAGGTTGTTATTACTCAATTTTAAATACACCTTGAATCCTGCAAGTTCAGCTTCTTTACCGTCTCACATAAATCATAGATCATCTATGTAAAATCGTACATGGTGATCTGATGAAAAAACAAGTTTGCCTCAGGGTCATGTATCTGTATACTGTCTTCTCCCAGATCCCAAGGTAAATATTTGTGAATATGGGTGCTAATGCTGCACCCATTGCAATGCCCTTTATCTGTAGAAAGTAATTACCCAGGAGTAAGAAATAATTGCAAGTTATAGCAAGTTCAGTGAGTTGCAAAATGAACTCATAAATGGGTTCCGAATAGAGATCACAGTGAGTTAGTGCTACAGACATGGCATGGAGTCCCCCCATGTGAGGTATATTAGTATAAAGAGACTCCAATGTCCATTGCCACAAGGAAATTATTGGGCTGTACTCTGATGTCCTTAAGGGCCTGGATGACCTCTGTGGTGTCCCTAACAAATGAGGATGCTCCTCTATGATGCCTTTGATATGTGCATCAATAAATATAGAGAGAGAGAGTCTGCTATGCTTCCAATGCCCAATACAAATAGGCATCCAGGTGAGTTTTCCAAGTTGCTATGTAGAATTCCATGTATGCAAGATGTAAATAATTGCCTTGACAGAGAAATCTATAGACAGGAATTCATGCACTTTTTTTTAAATCACATTATCACTGAGAGCCTGGGACAGTACAACATCAATACAATTCTTAGAAGTACTAGCAGGATCAGATGCCAAGAGGGTATAAAACATTCTATTAGCCAGTTGTCTTTTAAACTCCTGATTGTACTTCTTTGTATCTATAATTACAACATGGCCCTGCTTGTCTGCTGGCTTAATAGTTATGTTGTTATTGTTTCTGAAAGAACCCAACACTTTTTGTTGATGCATGGTTCAGTTCACAAAATAGGCCCTCCTCTGATTTATAAATGTTTCTTCCAGCTGTTGAATGCAGAGACATTCAAAGACCTGCACCAAGGAGTTAGGGGTGGACAGAAGGTAGACTTCATTTTAAATGGTGTAATAATGTTTCTGGTGAAGTCCCCACCAACCCCATGGCATATCTGTTGGCACCGGCATCTTGACCACAGCAGACTGTGGTGCAGCGAGAGCATGGCGAGAGCTCTGAGTATTCTTTTACTCGCTCTCGACACACTCTTGTTTTCTGAGCAGCTGTATTGGCTCTAACCAGAGTTTGTTAACTTTTATGGTATCAGCCCTCTGCCAGGCAATATACATATTTTACCTAGACTGGAAACCTTACTCTGATATAGTACTTAAACATATTATATCATATCATATTCTTGATCCACAAAAATTCATGCCTATAGTATATTCACTAATACAGTGCATCAAAAAAGTTATATGGCACAGCCTTCATAGGTTTCACATCAGTGATTACAGTTGTTTTGCATCTTGATAGGACAAGAATGTCTTTAACTGTTTTCCACTATTTGTTTCAAAAAGTGCATTTCTTTACCAACAAGTATATGTGATAATCTTTACTTAGATACAATACCTATATTATCATATTTAAGTCACATATATTGTGTAGCAAATTATAGCATATATCTTTTGAGAATGGAAACTCGAACCAGCTGTCTAATTCAGCACTGTTATTCTTCGGCAGAAAAAGAATGCAAGTGTTAATAAACCAATTTTGCTTTCTTTGTACAATTTATGTACCTGGGATACCACTGCTGAGGAATAACATTTTAATTTCAGTGGGGTCCTGTTTCTACCTATTTCTGCAGCTGGGTAGACTAGTGCACCAGGGCATTAAGGAACTTGAGCAAGATCACACACTGATTATTTGGCTCTGATAGGTTTTGAAGCTGTAATCTCCTGGTTCCAAGGTTCATGTCCTAACACTTAGGCCAGGCTAGATTTTGCAATGGAACTTTCAAAAACTCTGCTGAATGCCAATGTACTGATAACCTAACAATAACTGTAATTATTATACTAGGTGTAAGAGCTCAACGGTAACAAAAGGTATGCTTGAAACTGCTCTCAAATTCAAAATGCTTTGAGATGGTGTGGTGGCACCTCACTCTGCACCAGTGACTCAGGTTCGGGAATGAGCCTGGATTGTCAGGGGTTGGCAGGGGGTGGGAGCTGGTTTGAGCCGCCACAAGGCAGCTGTCCTTTCCCAGAGAGGGGCCTCGTTGTCCCCAGGTGGAGGCCTGAAGCAGTGCAGGCAGAGAGTGGCACAATGGGAGGGCACTGTGGTAACACAGCATATGTGTGCCTTCACATGCGTGTGTGCAGCTGCAGCAAGGAGGGGGAAAAAATGGTAGCTGGTAGACTCCATGACAGTCCTTGTGGGTGTTTCTGGTGGTGGGGACATCAGCCACGGACAGATGTGAGCCCCTCTCCTAGGAGAGGCTCTGGAGCCTGCCTGCCAGCTCTGTGAAATACCAGGTATTAAATGTAGATTAAAAAAAAAAATTCAAAGTGCATGCAAAACTAGCTTTGCAGACCCTTAAAGTGGTGATCCATGTATCTAATGCATCTTGGATGGCAAGATTTTGGCAAGTGAATACAGGGTGTTAACAACAAATAAAATCTCCCTCACCCCAATGGCTATAGTTGTCTTAAAGGAGGAGGGCATGAGATATCCCCATTTACCAAATTTGTTTTCCCTGCTAATGCTCTTTGAAGCAGAAAACAATCTCCTTTTCTTCTCAGGGGATGAGCGGTTCTTCACATTTTAATATTATAAGGTGACAGGGTTCAAAATGGTGTGCAGAAATGCAATTGTATTCCATGTCTGCACCCTCCTGCATATATCTGCATCTGCCTGTCCTGTTTTCAAAAGAGTCACTGGTTAGTAACAAAAATACATTTACATCAAACAGTGACAAAAAAATTTAATCTGCACCATTTTTATGCAAGGTCTGATACAATTCAGATGACTGCACATAACTCTTAGATCATTTAATACAGTAGTTTTCAACTGGGGGTCGGGGCCCACAGGGGGTCCGCAGAAGACCCAGAGAAATTGAAATCATGGTACAATAATTGCTTTTTCTCCTGATGATAGGGCAACATTCAGTCAGAAAATTTCTCAAGTATCTCTCACACGCTACACGCTACTTTTAAATTTAAAAAGAAAACCCAAAGCTGCCCAGTTCACTAAGCGCCTGCTCCACTACTCGCTGCATGCTACATTTTTAAAATAAAAAAAACCCGAGACAAGATGACGACTTAAAAATTTACTGCTACAACCCCAGAGCCAAGATTTATTAAAAATCTGCATAGAAGTTGAACTATCCTTGGATAAGCCCGAGATTCAGTAATCGGAACACTTAAGCAGCTTTGATACCAATCAAGAACCTGAATAGATGTCGGGGACTGTAATTACAGTCTGATCACTACTGAGTGGTCCATGCTAAAGGCCTAATGGCGTACTCACGAAAAGAAACCGAGGACCTGTCGGTCAGAGAAATGTTTACATCCGTTATCACCAGCATCGATGCTCTAACTCTGGCTTCTAACACAACTGCAGTCTCAATTCAACAGACTGATGCAAGGCTATACCGAGTAGAACAAAAGGCAGTGGAACAAGAAGAGGTGGTCCAAGGTCACTGTGTCACTCTACAGAATCAAGCTGCACAAATCATTGCATTACAAGACAAAATCGATCTCGAGAACAGGAGCCGCCGTAACAACCTACGGTTCCTGGGATTCCCTGAGGGTTGTGAGGAAGGCAAAACCATTCGCTTTCTTCAAACAGCCCTGCCTGAAGTTCTAGATCTCCCACAGACCACCAGAATAACGACTGAAAGGGCGCATAGATTGCTGCAGCCTAAGCCACCAGTGGGAGACAAACCGAGGCCCATTATCGCCAGACTACTAAATTTTGCCGAAAAAGAAGCTATACAGGGGCGTGCTAGGAGCTTGGGTCACTACAAATGAGAGGTCACCGAATCATGGTTTTTCAGGACTTTTCGAAAGAACTGGCAAACAAAAGAAAAGGCTTTACAGAGATACACCATAAATTACATGAATTGCAAATACCCTTTGCGCTCTGGTATCCAGCGATATTGAAAATCACAGAAAATGGAGTATCACACCAATTTACCACCCCCGAGGCTGCACTGGATTATATTTCAGTGACCTGGCCTACCCCTGGCCCCTCAGAATCCTGTACTGAAGGTCGAAATCACTCTAGGGTCGTTTGGTCTGATCATTGCACGGTGAAGTTCCAGTTCAGGGCCCCCCTCAATAGCCCTCCCCCTGCAGAGATGGTCAGCTATCACCCTTAAAGGGGGTTGACCCCTGAGGGTTTCTTGGCGGTGGCTGACCTATCTTGTGTGGACAATGTATGCAGTGGGGGTGTGTGCACAGTAGTGGAAGCCTATAATAAGGCACTTTCTGGTGCGCTTGACTCCCTTGCACCAGCCCATGTACAACCCAGGTCTTCTCACTTGAGGTCCCCTTGGTATGATGGGGAGCTCAAGGAGATGAAGACCTTGGGTCGGAGATTAGAGTGCTGCTGGGGGAAGTCTGGCCTGGAGGTAGACAAACTGGCCCTACGTATGCACTATGGTGCATACCAGGGGGCAATCAACTGTAAGAAGGCAGAATTCCTATCCAGGGAGATTGTTGCCGGGAGGAACCAATCAACTGTGCTGTTTTGGACTGTGGACAGGCTCCTTCATCCTTCCTGTCTACAGCCGAAGGTAGCCTTTCTGAACGCATTGTGCAATAAGTTTGCTCCATTCTTCTTGGACAGTGTGTCTGCCATCAGGCAGGGGGTTCAGCCAGTGGACCATAATCTGGTCGACAGTGGTCACCATGGGCGACCGGAGAGCACTCCACTCGTTTGGGGTGAGTTTAGACTGGTGGAGGTGGTTGAGGTCAATGAGATTGCCTCCAAGCTTCGGCACACCTTTTGTGAACTGGACCCGGTGCCAACTCATTTCTTAATGAGATGTGTTGACTCTGTTGGCCTGGTGTTTGCCCTGATTGTCTGGTGTTCCTTGTCAGAGGGGGTCTTTCCTGATGTCTTGAAGGAGGCATTGGTGAGACCCCTTCTGAAAAAACCATCATTGGACCCTGACAACAAGGCAAATTACCATCCTATCTCCAATCTTCCATTTTTAGGTAAGACTGTCGAGAAGGTGGTGGTGCTTCAGCTTGAGGAGCATCTTGTGGCCCACAATCTTTATGAGCCACTCCAGTCTGGGTTCCGTGCAAGGCATAGCACAGAAACTGCACTAGTTCGGGTGCACAATGACCTCCTTAGGGCTAGAGATTGAGGGGGAGGAGACAATTCTTGTTCTCCTTGATCTCTCCTCAACATTTGACACAGTGGACCATTGAGTGTTACTTGACCACCTAAGGGAATTCTTCAGACTCGCCGGCTCTGTCATCTGCTGGTTTGAGTCTTTTTTATCTAACAGGAGGCAGAGGGTAGTGATGGGGAATTTCTCCTCCTCCTCCCCTGACCACCTGTTGTGTGGAGTTCCCCAGGGTTCGGGCTTGTCACCGATGTTGTTTGCCGTATACATGCTACCCCGGGAGAGCTCATTAGGAAGTACAGCTTGGGTTTTCACTGATATGCTGATGATACCTAGCTGTACTTTTCCTTTGCCGCTGGCACATCTTGTGCAGTAGAAGTGCTTAACAGTTGCCTTGCTGAAATCAATGACTGGATGGCTCCAGCTGGTTGTGACTGAACCCCAGTAAGACGGAGGTACTGGTGGTGGAGCTGAACAGACGGTGTGATAGGTTGGCCTCTGATCCAGAGACAGGACTCTGCCTTGGCTGTATACCATTGAAGGCCTCCTCTAGGGTGCGTGATCTGGGTGTTATTCTTGACAGTGGTTTGACACTTGAGTTTCAGGTGGCTTCCATTGTCCATACTAGCTTTTATCATCTGAGGAATATCGCCAGGATCAAGCCCTTAGTTCCGCCACTGGACCTCCCCACTTTGGTGCATGCCTTTGTGACATCTAGGGTTGACTACTGTAATGCACTCTATCTTGGGGTCTCTGGGGGTACCCTGTGCCAACTGCAGCTGGTGCAGATTGTGGCAGCGAGGTTGTTGACAGGACAGCCCAAATACTATCATATTACTCCGGTGCTGCATTAACTGCACTGGCTACCAGTTAGGTGGAGGGTCTTCTTTAAGGTGGGTTTACTCTCCTTTAAGGCCCTACATGGCCTGGGCCCTGGCTACCTGAGTGACCTTCTTACACCTGCTGTCTCAGTCTGCTCCATCTGCTCCTCCTCTAGGGGCCTCCTCGCGATTCCGAGGACGAGGCTAAGAACTGCTGGTGACAGAGCATTTCGTATCGCTGTTCCCGTCCATTGGAATTCACTCCCTTTAGTTGATAGGGAGGCCCCATCTGTTAAGGTATTTAAGGCCCGCCTCAAGGCATTCTTGTACGATCAGGCATATATATATAGTTCATATTTGTTTTTAAAAAATGTTTATGTTTACTTTAGTTTTAGAGACTTTAAACGTAGCTGTAGCTGACGGTAGCAGATTGTTTAGCAAATTTTGTTTTAACTTGTTTGGAGCAGTGTATTTCCTTGATTATTAATGTGCTGTACTGTATTTACTTGATTGATGTATGGTGCCCAGAGCTTCCAGGATGGGTGTCTTTTTAAATAAAATTTGCCTTGCCTTGCCTCTAAAGACCAAGCTCCAAGGAACCCTCCTCAGAAGCTGGACTCTCTGGGTGCTCCGGGACCTGATCCTTCCCGGTCTTTCAAAAATGGGCAGGAGCCCAGGAACCCTAAGGTTCGGAAGAGACCTCCACAATCTCCACATTCTAAGAGGGATCACCCGTAAGGACGCAGACGAGAGGAGGCTGGTACTGATTAGTGTGTTAACAGAACGGAAAACCAGGAAATAGTGTATACCAGTCCCTACTTTTCAAAAAACAGATTTGAGCTGCTAGAATTGCTTTGGAGGGAGGACATACCCGGCGCCATGGAACTTTCCACCGAGAATTGTAATAGATCAGACATAGTGGGCTCTGAAATCTCTTGGGTCAAGGATGTTGAAGCGGCTTTCCCATTGCAAGACTTAGAACTGACACCTGCGGCCTCCATGGCAACAACAGGTCTAGAATCCACAGTACAATCATCTGAGGACATTAAGTTAACATGAACTTCCATCTGAGAGATGGTTCTCAGATAAGGACCCTAGGTTCTGTGTCTAGGGGCAGTAGGGAGGTTGTCATCGCTCACTTGGGGGTAGCTTATTAAGGGGCTGTAATGGAGCTGCTGTTACTAAACAGACATCCCTGATGGGGGCCCTAGTATCTCAAGCTGGGCCGTTCCCTATACGCGAATGATCATCCGAGGGTCCCCTCCCATTAGATAGACACTTCACCTTGGGGACACTCTGCTGTATGTATGTGGGCCAGTTGGCTCGAAAGTTAAAGTGTAAAAGAATTTATAAAAATGATCATGTTTAATATATTGTTGTCGGTAGGCACGACTACATCTTGTTGGTGCTCTTTTTTTTTCATGGAGGTTGTGGTTTCCTCTCTGAGCGTGATCTTGCAATTGACTGGGTTACAGTTCTGACAACCTCATGAGCATAGACAGTTGAAGCTGCTTATTACGCTACTGTCTGGTTAGTTATGTATATCTGTTGGCAACAGCTTCTGTTCTTCTTGAGCTGGAAGCCAGTTGAATAGTGGAAAACATTTATTTTCCAGGTATATGTATTCTTCCCCCTCCCTAATTTGAGTAACACCTTCTGGGACAAACACCAGCTAGGCTCTGGGGTATAGCTGTCGGTATCTGTAAAGTGACTACAGTCTAACAACACATTGGAAGTCCTGATAGTTACTCTAGTGTCTGCTGGGCTGGGCCTAAAACTGGTGTTTTTTTGCCACAGGCCCCACAGAAGTGAGAGGGTTTTCCATCTGCTGTTCTCAGCTGGATAAGCCCCTCAGCAATCTCACTATAGGATAAGTTCTGTAAGTTTTCTTTGGTTTTGTGTGCACTGAGCTGATTAGATTGAGGAACGCAGTGTGGAATCTACATTAGGCCTATGGTGTGTCAGGTGCTCTAACTTTGACTTAGAGGGAAGAAACCCCTTCAGAGTTATACCCTCAACACCCTAAGGTTCTATCATACCCTGGTGAATATACATAGTACAGGTTCCCAGTTAACTCTTCATACTCCTTGCTCTACAGCAAATCCCTTTTAATTGGGTGCCTGAGTAGGTTAGCATGACAGACCTATTAGTACACATGGAATGTGTGGGGTTTAAACTCCCCTGTCAAAAGGAAAAAAGTCCTAACCCATCTAAAGCATCTTAAATCCCAGGTGGCATTTCTTCAGGAGACAAAACTTTCAGGAGAAGACCGTACTCGCCTGATTAAGGACTGGGTTGGACAACAAGTGTCGTCCCATGCCACTACTAAGAAGCATTGAGTAATCATTTTAATTCATAAATCTTTGCCCTGGATACTCTCTAAATCGCTATCTAGTGCTGATGGCAAGTGGGTTTTAGGTGCCTACGATACCCCCTCAGGACCCATTACTCTCTGTAACCTTTACGCCCCAAATGAAAATACACCACAGTTTTTTCATGATATAGTACAGGCTATTTTGGAATTCATGCCCCCCCTCGCCCTCTCCTTATTGGAGGAGATTTTAACCTCTCACTAGTTCTGTCACTCGACAGGAATGATGGAAGCAAAGAGACACACACTAAATGTAATAATGCTCTCCACCAAATGATTGTAGATCAAGGGCTATCAGATATTTGGAGACTTTTCCACCCCAGAGCTAGGGATTACACTTTTCACTCGGAACCTAATGCCTCCTACAGTAGATTGGACTTTTGGTTGGGATCCTCAGCAGTTATAGCTAAATCTCTAGATGTGACCATTCTTCCAAGGGTAATTTCGGACCATGCCCCAGTGCAGCTTTTAATGTAATGGGACACCAACCTTCCCCCGTCCCATCACTGGAGGTTAGATCCTATACTAATCAGAGACCCTGATTTTATCCCATGGTCTCAGAATGAAGCTGCCCTTTTCCTAGTCCATAACCCTATAGATGACATGGGAAGCCTTAAAGGCCACCATGCATGGCAGTATAATGGGATTCGCAGCAGAAAAAAAAAGGGAACAGTAACTACATTCAGCATCTCTAGAACGGAAACTGAAAGAGGTGGAAAGCCTTTTTAAAACCACATCCTCCCCCACCCTGAAATTCCCTATAGCAAAGTTGTTCTGAACATGCGGTTTGAGATTAATCAGCTCCTTAATAGAAAGGCTGAAATAGCCATATTACGGCTACAGCACTCCTTCTGGGAGGTGGGGACAAAGCCAGCAAGATACTTGCGTATCAGTAGTGCAAACGACAAGCTAGTACATATATCGCTGGCCTTCCGGTTGTTGGTGGAAATTTGACTACAGCACCCAAGGCAATAAATGATACAATGGCCGCCTACTATAAAAAGTTATATACCTCCACTCATGTCCATCTGAACAAGGAGATACAACCCTTTCTTCTATCCTGCCAACTCCCTAAACTTATGGACCAGAAAGCTCAGGCGCTTGAGCCCCCAATATCTGCAGAGGAGGTCAGTACTGCGATTAAGTCCCTCAAGCTGGGCAAATCCATCGGAAATGATGGCTCTACTGAACATTTTTACCAGGTCCTAGCACCTACTCTCACTCCACTGTTAACTGCAGTTTTTCAAGATATTGAGCTCAGAGGCTCTCTTCTTCCCACACTTAGAGAGACGACCATTATATTCATCCCGAAAAAAGGAAAGGACCCCACCAAGCCCAGCAATTATCGGCCGATATCCTTGATTAATATTGATAGTAAACTTTATGCCAAAATTTTAGCATATTATCTGCTGACAATTTCTATGTTTCTATGTCAGAAACATTACTAACAAGGACCTGATATAGCACAGTGATCAAAACCCCAACATAATGCTGAAAGTTGCACAGAATAAATTCAGTATCATGGTCACTGACTTTAGAAGGGTAAACTACAATAGAATGAGAGCAATAGAAAAGCAGCCAGAGAACCTGCACACCTTAGAAGGGGTAAAGAATAAATGGATGGAAAAGAATACAGTATTGGAGGTCACCCAATCATGTGTAAAATGTTTGAAAAGACAAAAAAATAGGATATACCACTATGGTTCTATAAACAAATGAGTGAAGCAGTAAGGGACAAAAGAAAAGCTTTTTTAGATACATGCAGTATAAGGGAAATAAATGAGATCAGCAGGGCCACACTACTCTAACTATTAGTAAGGAGACTGTAAAGAGGACAAATGCAAGCACAGATCTGCAGACAGAGGTGGGAGTCAAACCAATGAGAAGACCTTCCACAGATGTAATAGGGAAAATGATTACAAAGGAAAACATTGAGAGGAGAAGGAGAGATGGTATCAGTGTTGACAGGATATGGACTCCCAGGAGATCAGTTTATCTAATCACTCCCTTCTGGAGAGGCATTTGAGGACTGGAGGATGACAAAATTGATCCCCCTACATAAAAGGGGTAATAGAGACCTATGAGTTTGATGCTTGACTTGGGAAAGCTGCTGGAATCAATCATCAAAGAGCAGATAGTGGATTCTCTGCAGAAAATGGACTCATGGACAGAGTCAGCATGGGTTTGCAAGGAGATGATCACCTCACGCTAATCTGACTGACTTCTTTGACACAATGACTGCTGCAATTGTGGTTACACTTTAAGTGTCATTTACACTGTAGTTACAGTGTAGCTACACTGTAACTGCATTGCAACTGCATTCTAATTGCAGGCAACACACATGTATACTGTGTCCAAACTTTTAAAAATCCTGGTCCTCCTCACTAAGTGAGAAAGTAAGTCCTGCAGCAGTGGGTACTCAAAATCCCATGCTAACAGTTACAGAAAAAGAAATCAGGTTGGAAGTAAAAGCAGCAGATTTGATAGAATACAATCCATAGAACAATCTCTTTCAGCTGTTCACTGCCAGAGAGATCGATCAGTGATTTTTTTTTAGAACACTCTGAAGAGGACGGAAAAGAGTCACAGATTAGCAAACCAACATCTGGTGGGACAGGATGAAAAAGAAAATCAGGAGATGAAGAAGGCAACAGAAAACAACAAATATGTAGCCAGCAGCAACACACAAAACTGTATTGCATACTGAACAATAACTTCAGGTCCAGAATTCATTTCCTTGAGAGCTACGTGAAGCACACATACAGGTACCTTTCAAGGGGCTAAGCTTTGTGCCTACTCCTCATCCTGATAAATTCAGTGATCTTGTGGTCACATTGAAATTAAGAAAAAATTAATTTCAAAATATATTTTGGATCACAAAATACAATGTTTCATTCTAATCTGTGTACAGGGGGTGGGAGGGAGTCTCATCAAGATGACAATCTCTTCATATCCTTCAAGGAAGGGGATCGCAGTCCTTCATGGGAGGTTTAAATGCTACTTGGATGAGCATTTAAATTAGCCATTGGAGGCAGCAAAACCAAGGGAGGCGACAATTGTCCCCACAGATGGTAAAATATCAGGGAGGGACTGCCAGTGGGGAGAAAACTCCCCGAGGAAAGAGGCACAGAAAGGTAGGGATTGGGACAAGATGGAAGAAAAGGGGGGTTTGACTCCGGCAGGGGAAGATAGAGAATTGAGTGAGAACAGGAATGGTGAAAATAAACCAGGAAGAGGTGACTTGGGAGACTTCAGGGAACAGCACAGGCTGGAATGGGAAGATGAAGCAGGGCAGCAGTAAGGGGGAAAGAAGATGTGGAGAGTCGCATGTGCTAATGCAATGACTATTGTAAACAAAATTCCAGACCTGGAAATCATCATAGCAGAGGTGCCACAACTGGGACATGGTCATAATATGCTACTGAATGTTCAGGAAAGACGGTGCAGGGAGTAGGGGTGGACTGGATGCATTGTATGTGAAGGAGGGAATTAAGGCCACAGAGGTACAGGGGCACCAATGTGAAGAGGGTCTAGAAATGTTGTGGGGTATCCTGAAGTCAGATTCTGGGGCTGCTAGCCATACCGGGGTAGTGTATAAACCTTTTGTGCAGGGTAAGGAGATGGAAAAGGCACTTGACAAATCCAGCATCAGAATGGGAAGTAAGGGGGAGATACTGTTTATTGGTGACTTCAATATGCCAGATGTTGAGTGTTGCCTGCCAATTGCATAGTCAGCAAGGAGCAGGGCCATCCTTGACCCCTTACAAAAGGCTTTTCTTAGGCAGCTAGTCAAAGAACTCACTAGGGACAGGAAGCGCCATAGCTCGTGCTTACAAATAGGGGCAGCATTGCAGACATCACAGTGGGCAGTCACCCTAGGTACCAGTGATCATAGTACAGAGTGGTTGAACATAAGAACAGGAGCAGAGGTAAACTACATGAGCCTGAGTGTCCTGGACTTTAGGAAGACATATTTTAAAGAAATGGGAGACTGCTTCAGAGACTACCTCAAAAGGGGGGCTTGCCAAGGAGGGTACAGTCAAGGTGATGAAAAACAAGGGAGGGCATAATTAAAACAACCAACCTCTGCATGAAGAATGTGAGCAAAAGCTAAAGAAAAAGGAGATTGTTATGGTTCTTCAAGGAAGTGGCAAGGACTGTGACAGAAATAAAGGTGGGATTCAGGAGGTATGAGGAGACACAAGGGAGATAGGGGAGCAAAACATGTGGATCAAGGGCTGGCGCCAGGAAAAAGGACACACATTTGTAGGTAACTGGCAACAGTTTTGGGAATGAAAGTTCTTTAAATTTGATGGACTGCATCTGACTAAGGAGGGAGTCAGTGCATTGGGGCAGAAGTTTGATACCTTTGCAGAATATTTAAACTAGCAAATGGGGAGAGGAGTGCAGCACCTGACACATTGACTGGGAAGAACCCCCTTCCCCCCTCAGGTAGAGATCAAACAGGAGTTCAGCATGTTTGTAGTTCTTTAGCATCACCGGGTAAGGAAAAAGGTCTTGCTCCCCATACGATGCGCTGGGGAAATGCTGGACCTCACCAAACAACTAACGCGCCAAAATCTAGTCAATGTAAAATCCTGTACACAAATGCCTGCAGTCTGGGAAACAAGATCCCAGACCTGCAGGCAACAATGACAGAGGCTAAACTGGATATAGTAGCCATTAGTGAGACATGGTTCACCAGTAACCACACTTGGGAGACTTCAGTACAAGGCTATGTACTGTTCAGAAGAGACTGAGGTGCAAAAAGGGGGGGAGGGGAGTGGCCCTTTATCTCAATGAGAATATCAAATCTACAGAATTTCAGAATACACATAATGAGCCAGAAGAACTGTGTGTCACCCTGGAAACAGGAAATGGGACAGCCATATGAACTGGGGTTGTCTAAAGACCTCCAGACCAGGGGGAGGACATAGACACAATACTGTTAGAAGATGTACAAAACATGACAGCTAAAAGGAAGGTTCTGATAATGTGAGATTTCAACATGCCAGATACAGATTGGTCAATACCAGCAAGAACATCCACCAAAACTAGACACATAGTGGAATCCCTGCAGGGGGAGGGCCTCAAACAACTGGTACAACAACCCACAAGAGATAGGGCTATCCTAGATCTAGTACTGACTAATGGGGAAAGGATCACAGATCTCCAGGTAGAAGGTCACCTGGGGGCCAGTGACCATCACATGGTATGGTTCAGTTTGGCCACTAGAATTAAATCATTCCATTCCAAGGCAAAAATATGGGACTTCAGAGGAGCTGACTTTGATAAGATGGCCAACAAAGTTAAGCTAGCCCTGGCAAGAAGAAATACAAGTGAGGGTATACAGGCAAAGAGGGCAAGCATTAAGGATGCAATACTTGAAGCAACACCCTATTGTGTTAGGGAGAAAGCAAGATCAAAAGAAGGAGGAAACCACTTTGATCCTCAAAAACAGTAGCAGAAAAGGTCAGAGCCAAAAGGTTGGCCTTCAGGAAATATAAGGGAATGCGGTGGGACGAAGATAGGGAGGCATACCAAACTTCCCTAAGGGAAGCAGGGAAGGCAGTAAGGTAGGCAAAGACTCAAACCAAGGAAACACTAGTACGAACAGTAAAAGAAGGGGACAAGACTTTCTATAGATACATTAGTGAAAGGAGAAAGTCCAAAGGGGGTATTGCTAAGATCAAAGGGGATAAGGGGGAGTGTGTGGAGGAGGACTAAGGAAAAGCATCTATCCTAAATAGATACTTCTGCTCATATTTACTGAGAAGAAGGTAGGGCAGGGCCCACATGTCAGCACCATGGACACAGGGGGGAGGGAGGTGTGCACAAGTCCCTTCACAAAAGAAAGGGTCCTACAAGAGCTTGCTAAGCTCAGGTTGGACAAGGCAATAGGACCTGATGGCATACATCTCCGGTACTAAAGTAGCTAAGGGTGGAACTACCAGAGCCATTATCAGAACTGTTTAGTGAGTCTCTGAGCACAGGAGAGGTCCCAGAAGAGTGGAGAAGAGCTCATGTGATCCCGCTCCATGAGAGTGGCAGCAGGGAGAAGGCAGGGAACTACAGATCAGTTAGTCTTACCTCAGTAGTTGGTAAGATTATGGAGGCACTCCTTAAGGAAAGGATAGTGCAACACCTGGAATCCATAGGAGCACAGGATCCAAGACAGCATGGTTTTACAATAGGAAGGTCCTGTCAAACTAATCTCATAGATTTCTTTGACTGGGTAACCAGAGTGGTGGACCAAGGGGTTGCAGCTGATGTCGCCTACCTTGACTTCAGCAAAGCTTTTGATACTGTTTCACATACTGTAGAAGATTGATTAATAAGCAGGGTAGGCTCTGGGTGGGTCAGAAGTTGGTCAACTGGGTGGTAAACTGGTTGGCAGGCAGAAAGCAGAGAGTGGTGGTAAATGGTTTACAGTCAGAAGAGATTCAAGTCACAAGTGGGATACCTCAGGGATAAGTTCTGGGGTCAGTCCTCTTCAATATACTCATCAGTGGCATTGCAGATAGACTGGAGGGTAAGGTTTATTTGCAGATGACACCAAGATCTGCAACAGAGTAGATGATTCAGGTGGGGTGGGCAGAATGAGAAAAGATCTGAATAAACTGGCAAAATGGTCGGAAGAGTGGCAACTGGGGTTTAACACAAAGAAGTGCACAATCATGCACATAGGGAAGAGAAACCCTGAAGCTACCTATAGGCTGGGAGGGAAGTTGCTGGCAATCACAAGGGAAGAAAGAGACTTGGGCATCATCATCACAGATGACCTGAAATCATCCACGCAGACCATTAACGCAGTAGGTAAGGTCAGAGGGACGTTGGGGTGTATTAGTAGGGGTATCACAAGTCATAAGAGGGAGGTAATAATCCCTGTTTACACAACACTGGTTAGGCCCCATCTGGAGTACTGCGTGCAGTACTGGAGGCTGCACCTGCACAAGGACATTAACAAAATAGAGGTAGTCCAGAGAAGGGCAACCAAAATGGTGCAGGGACTGCATCAGAAAACATATGAGGACAGATTAATAGAGCTCAATATGTATACCCTAGAACAAAGGAGGGAGAGAGGTGATATGATTGAAACATTCAAACATCTTAAGGGTATTAACAAGGTGAAAGAGTCTAACATGCTTCAATATAAGAAAAATAGCAGGACAAGAGGACACAGCATGAGATTAGAGGGAGGCCGATTAAGGGGTAATGTGAGGAAGTTATTTTTCACAGAAAGGGTGGCGAATGCATGGAACGGCCTACCTCAGGAAATGGTGGATATGAATACCATGCAGGACTTCAGACAGGCATGGGATAGGCATAAGGGAGCAATACAGATGAGCATGACTAGATAGGCCATTGACAGAGTAAAGGCCTGTGGCACATTCATAAGGTAGACAAAATGAGCAGACTGGATGGGCCATGCTCTCCTTATCTATTGTCAACTTCTATGTTTCTATGTTTCTAGGACAGGAATATATACCAAGTGTAACAGAACACAGAAACACAGAATTTGCTGGTAGATAAGGACTGCTTGACCCAGAAGTTCTGCACATTTTTCCCTGCCTATAATATTACCGTAGAGACTACTTGATCTCCAGCCCCTTTGCTTGGATTTACTTGGAATTATAAAGACAGCAAAAGGCAAGAAGCCCATGTAAACTGTCCTTTGTTTAATTATAATAATCCTTCAGTCCCTTCTTATCTAAGTTTTTATCTAGTTGTTTTCTGTATAGGGTAAAATTGCCACTATTAACAACCTCAGAAGGCAGATTGTTCCAAATGCTAACTATATTTTATGTATTGTACTTCTAACACTTTTCCATTTTAAAATTAATTGACCAGATTTGTTTTTCGTACCCTCTTAAATTTTGCTGTGCTCTGTATTTCAAAATTAATTCTTCCATAATATCCTCCTCATTGATGATTTTATTCATCATCAGTCAGTCTCCTCTAATTCGTCTATTGTGTAGGGTGTTTAGTTTAAGGACTTCTAATCGATCCTCATATGATTTATCTTCCAGTTCCTTGACTGATCTCATTGCCTTCCTCTGTATACACTCTAGTTTATGTTTAGCAGTATTACTCAATGCTCCCCAGAACTGTGAGCACTAGTTTCGTCGTGGTTTTACGTATATGATGAAAGGGAACAGAACAAGAGAACTCCGCTATACTCTTTTTTTGCAGCAGGAACTGAGTTCCTGTACTTCTTCCCACTGACACTGAAAATGACATTCTTAAACTAGCAACATAGTGGCAGTCTCTGGACCTGTGATCTGCAATCAGGGTTTCCATAACATTTGACTTACAGTACACAAGAATGCTATTTTCCTAGAAATACTTCAATATCTCTAACTAAATCTACTAGTGTCGATTAGATAGTTGTGTCTTGACACCGTTATCCTTTAGATTGAGGATCTTCATTTTGCATTTCATAATTGCCAGTGCGTGAGTTCCTGTACTTCTTGTCTACCACTTGCACAACTGGTTTTACATATGCATTACACAAAGGCAGCCTCATTTCCTTAGATTTGTTTACAAAATGTCTATTTATGGTATTTATCAAATAATTTGATTTCTTAAACACTTCTGAACATTGGCTACTTATTTTGAGATCATTTGTTACAATGATCTCCATGTACCTCTCTTTAGATGTTTCTATTGATAGCTCCTTATCTACATAATATTTATGTCCAGGATTTGTTTTCCCAAAATGCATAACTTTACATTTTGAAGTATTGAAGGACATTCCCATCTTGTCAGCCCATGTTGCCAAACAGTTCAGGTCCTTCTGCAATTTCTCGTGATTTGCTTCAGCATCCACCCTACCTCCTAACTTGGTGTCATCTGCAGAAATGCTACACCAAGATCTGTATTTGTTCCTGATGATTGATATATAAAGTTTAATTAAGATAGGCCCCAGTATCAAACCCTGCAGTACCCCACTGGTCACCTTGATACATGATGATTCATATCCATACAGTCTAACCTTTTGTTCCCTATTGAACAGCCAGTTCTCAATCCAGTTTATTAGCTTGCGATGAATTGTTAAAGTCCAGTCATTTATTTATTAGTTTTGTATGTGGCACCATGTCAAAGGCTTTTTTTAAAGTCCAGGTAGAATGACGTCTAATAGAAAACTGTTGTTGAGATTAATGTTCACTTTTTTGTAAAAACACAAGAAGTTTGTTGTGCATGATCTCTCTTTTGTAAAGCCATACTGATGCTTATCCTTAAAAGGAAAACTTAACCCTCGAATCATTTACATTTTGTTTCCATGTCAACAGACAACTCATTTCGACTGGCTGTTAGGGCTATTTGTGTTAGCTTCAGTTTGTTTTCGCTGCTCATGGTATCCCCCTGTGACTGCCCTGGGGGTCTCTATTTCATGGTTGTTGAAATCTCATTGTCCATGAGAACTGCATTAGCATATAAAAACATTTAAGATCAACCATTTATATCATATATCTCTATGCTGAAAGAAGAAATACCCTGCAAAAACTCTCTGGAAACAAACAAACTTAATGGAGTTTAAAGGGAAAACCCCTGCATTACAACTCGGATAGTGTGCAAAGCTCACTGAAGTAAATGTGGTATTTCTTACCTTCTTGCAGCTTGTTTCTTTGAAGACTAATTAAGCAGTCAGGCTTACTGGGGAGTTTAAAGGTTGATTATGCATCATGATTTCATAAGCTAATGCAGCTCTCAGGGAAAATGAGATTTTAGTAACCACCAAATGGAGCCTTCCAGGATAGTTATAGAGACTAGTATGATGTGTGAAAACAGACTAAAGCAGTTGCATACATCTCTAACAGCTACATGAAAAGAGTTGTCTGTTGACATGGAAACAAATTAAATTGAGAAGATATGAGGGTGTAGTTTTCCTTTAAGTTCATTAGTACTTCCTGCATACTCAACCTGCCGTTCACCCCCTCATCCCTTCCCATAAGATTCCCTAATGTCAATCCCACTCATTCATGAACTCCACCACTGTTTTCGCCCCACCATCTCAGCTGGAAAATTGTCCCAGGGATCCACCACTGTTTCTCTGAAGATGCAGTTCCTCACATCTCTCCTGAATCTACCCCTCTCCAGCTTCTTATCATGTCTCCTGTCCTTGAGCACCTTTTTTCTGAAAAATACTTCCCTCTTGCACCTGGTTTACCCCTATGAGGTATTTAAAGGTCTCTACCATATCTCCCACCACTTCCAGGGTGTACATATTTAGGTTCTTTAATTTCTCCTCAAAGGGCATCTGATGCAGACCCTGCACCATTTTAGTTGCCCTCTGTTGGACTGTTTCTTCGCTGTCTATGCCCTTTCTAAGATGTGGTCTCCTGAACCAGACACTGTACTCTATAGGATCTTCCCAGCAATCCATACAGAGACAACATCACCTCTCTCTTTCTTTCTGCTGGTGATACCACTCCCTATTCACCCCAGCATCCCACTCTCACTTCCAACTGCCTTGTTGCACTGCCAGGTCAACTTTATACCATTCAATATGATCACCCCCAGGTCTCTTTCCTGCTTGTTGGTCATCAGTACCATCCCCCATTTTGTACTCCACCCCAGGTTCCTGTACCCCAAGTGCATTATTTTGCACTTTTTCATATTGAAACCCAGCTGCCTTATACTTGATGACTCCTTGAGCTTTCTCGGGTCACTGCTCATCCTCTCCATCATCCTGGAGTGTCCACCCTATTGCAGAGTTTGGTGTCATGCACAAAGAGGCAGACCAGGTGGAAGGAGGCAAGGTGGTTAGGGGAGCAAAGGTGCAGATGGAAGAATGGATTGTTAACGGAGTCACTAAAGGGAGTCAAACTTTCTTCAGCAACATTAGCAAGAAGAGGAAAGCAAGGGTGGGGTAGTAAGGATTAAAAGCATGGAAGAAGGAGGCTGTGCAGCAGGGGTCCAAGAGAGAGCTGACATCTTAAACCGGTGCTTCTAGTCCATCTTCATAATGCACAATGGAGGGAGGAGGGTACAGACCACCAGGGAGAAGCAAGTAGGCAGGGTTACACTGTGAAATAGTTTCTACTATTTCCACTATTACTGTTATTAAATAGTTTCTACTATAGTTACTAGAATGTTTTTTTGGTTCATGGTTGAGTGTTCACCCTGCTAACAGGATTACCATCAGTCTATATAGAGGTAACATCATCTCCCTCTTTCTGCTGGTGATATCCCTCCGTATGCATTCCAGCATCCCACTCACCCTCCCAAATGAAGGCAGTATAATGCTGTAGTTTAGGGCACTGAGCTGCAAACCTGGAAACCTGGGTTTGAATCCTACAGCTCCCACTTGTATACTGTGTGACCCTGAGCAAGTCAATTAACTTCCATGTGCTCCCAGGTCACACCTGGAAACAAGCTACAGCTTAGTGTGCCTTTACTGGTTAAACAATTTTTCCTTTCCCTTTCCTTACAGTAAAAATGACTAAAACTGGATATAAGAACATGGAGAACATTTATGCTAGCACAAAATGTGGCTTCTACTGAAAGGGTTCCGAAATAACATCAAATGAAAATCCAAGAGAATGCTCTACAGCACTATAAAACTGTGCAAACATAGAAAGTAAGGTCAATATTCTCCTCCATTTAATTTACTCATAATATTAGTGCAGGCCAGTATGAGCAGAGAAACCAACAAGTAAGACATTCTTACAACAGCTCTAGTCTGTAATCAGTGTAATTCCATAATGCTGTCTTAATCCTTCAATTATAACCACAGCGCTACCAGCACTGCAGTGGATTTCTGGTAGTTGTATATCAAAGTGTTCTGTGATGAAGACTATTAAACCTTGTCTTAAAGAAGAATGAAAAATTCAGTTTAGGTTTTGGTTACACAATGGAAAGCAATTTCAAATTATGTTTAAGGTAGTTTAGAGATGTAAGGGGTCTCCACACCAGTGCAATTACTAAGAATATTTAAGGTTTTGATTACACAATACAGAAGTCAATGGAAAGTGATTTCAAATTATGTATAAGGTGGTTTAGAGTTGTAAGGGGTCTTCACACCAATGCCATTATTGAGAATATTTATTAAAATTAAAGGAAAACTATACCCTCATATCTTGTAAATTTTATTTGTTTTCATGTCAACAGACAACTATTTTGTGTCGATGTTAGGGATATATGAGATTGTTTTAGTTTAGTTTATTTTCTTATCTCATCTGTGTTTTTCCTCCTTGCAGTCACTGATCGGCCCACATTCAGTCAATGCACCGCTTTCCCCGACGGCCCCCGAGGGCACCTTGTACAACCAGCTAGAATATGCTGCTGCACCCATGAAAGGGACCCCACCAGTCCCCGTGCCAGGCCAGGGGCTAATACCGGCATGTCATTACACTCCCTGGCCACTGTCGGGCTCAGGAAGCTTGTGGCCAACAAGCTGCTGCAATCGGTGCTGCTTTTTCCTCCATTGAAAGTCCTCCTAAGTGCAGACGTGCAATGACATTGGCACACAGATGTGCTGACGTCTGCTGCACTTCCTTTAACTGCACCAGCTCTAGCAGTGCCCCCAGTCATCACCAGGGGCCGCTGCAGAGTGGTGGAACTCTGGATACCTCCCCGGGATAGGAGAGTAGTCCTCCAGATGCTCAATCCTAACCCTCCCCTACCAACCTCTGACAACCCGGGCTCACGTCTGAACCCGGGTCACCAGCGTGGTGCAAGGTGTGGTGTGCAGCATCTCAACCCTCAGCGCCACTTGGCCGGCAAGTTTAGTTTATTTTCACTGCTCATACTAGTCCCTGTAACTGTCCTGGGAGGTCTTCATTTACTGGCTGTTGAAATCTCATTGTGCCCGAGAGCTGCACTAGCACATGAATACATAGTGATGTGTCAGCACCCTTTATAGTCCACAGTATGCCTGTCTGCATAAATAGAGTTCAACAAAACAAGTTGCAGCAATGTGTGAAATACAACATTTACCTTTGGTTAGCTTTGTGAACTGTCTAAGTTGTAATACAGTGTTTTCTCTTTAAATTATATTCAGATTATGTATCTACAGAGGGCTTTTCAAAGGATATGTGTTCTTTCAGCATAGAGACTTGTGGTATAAATGGGTGCTGTGACATCATGTTCTCATATGCTAGTGAAGCTCTCATGAATAATGAGATTTCAACAACCATAATACGGAGACCCCCCAGGACAGTAACAGGGGACTAGCATGAACAGTTAAAAAAACAGACTAAAGAAAGCATGTATATCCCTAACAGCTACAGGAAAAGAGCTGTCTGTTGACATGGAAACAAATAAAATTTGCAAGATATGAGGTTGTAGTTTTCATTTAAACAGGAAGTATTGCAGTCAACCCTTAAATTGAAGCTTAGTTATACTTAAAAAATGTCAAAAATCAGCTATATTAGTTATGTATAACATAAATCATAATCAAAATTTAAAAAAAAGAGCACTGACACCCTGTGCTGATGTGAAAACTTGCAAGCCTCTTTTTAGAAGGTGAATTACATTTAACAATCTCATGGAGTGCCATTTCTTGCAAGCACTGGTACTACTGATCTTTTGCAGATGTTACTGAAAACCAAGTAAGGTTAAACAATGCCACCTTAAGTGTATACACGGACTTTTATTACAGTATGACCTAATCAAGAACAGAACAAGTTATAAAATTATATGTAGTTTTTGAATATGATTATTTCAGAAAAATAAAGCGCAACTATAGCCAAGGTTAGCAGGTCAGTTACCTTGTGACACTAGAACATTGTACTGTGCACTGTTGAAGGTTGCATGTGTCTGCACCAAAGGTGTGGTGGTCGACTGTATGCATATCGGAAATGAGCTATGTTCAGACATGTCATTGTTTTATATTTCAGCTTATTCCTAGCACTTAAATAAGTGTGTGTACTACCTCCCCAAGAAGAAGGAATACATATATCAAATGAAGCAGTGACTGGTATGTGCGGTATCCATACTGTTCAAGCTAAAATGATGTATTTAATCATATTCAAGGTAATTATGATGTGTATGTTTGGATTAAGTTACAGTTTCCTGCAGAGGAAGCCACATAGAAGGTGATGAAACACTGGGGTTGCGTGAGACTAAAAGAAAATTGCCCTGAAGTTTTCTGTCTGGGCTTTTGTGGCCTTGCACGGTCTCCCCCCCCCATTTCTCTGTGCTTTGCACAAAAAGCCCTATGATGAAAGACTGTGGGATCTCAACATGTACACCCTGGAAGAGAAGACAGAGTGAAAGAGGGGACATGATTGAGATCTACAAGTATCTCACAGGGGTGAACAGGGTGCCGGCAGTGAGTCTCTTTCAAATGGGAATGAGCACTAGGACCAGGGAGCATGCGATGAACTGGGGGGGGGGATTCAAAAGAGACGTGAAGAAATATTTCTTCACTAAAAGGGTGATTAACACATGGAACAGATTGCTAGGGGAATTGATGGAAGCTAAAACGGGGGGGGGGGGCCTTGAGCATGCATGGTATAAACATAGGATTATATCAGAAAAGAGTAAAGGAGGCAGAGAGGTCGCCAGAGACCAGATAGGGTCTGTGAAGTCAGACTAGGTAGGGAACATCTGGGTGGACTGAGTGGGCAAAGCAGTCCTTCCTTACTGACAAATTCCATAGAGCTGCTTATCCACCTTGGCAGGATGGGTGGCTGTACTCAACCCTGTCCCTATCAGCTGCAGCCATCCTGAGTCTCCCCCAGTATCAGGGGACCTAATCCCCATGGATTGCCCCCCATGGCATGATCAGGAAGGGAATGTCATCCTCCCCATCCAGAACACAAATCCAGACCATCCCTGGTTCCAGAGAGATCAAGCAGGCCATTGGTGTGACTGGCAGGACTTCATGAAGCCTGACCTCCATGTTGCCTCCTGTTTTTTTCCCCTGGGCAACAGGGACATGCAGTGACCATGTTCTGTGAGCTCCGCCTCTTCGGAGATGCCTCCGGTGCTCTGAATGTGCGCCTTCCCACTAGTTCAATGTTTCTAGCCATACAAACCCAAATTGCCACTGTGCTGCACTTAGGGTACTCTTCAAGGCCTTAAATTCAGTAAAACTATCTGTACCACAGCACAGACCACCCATGAACCATTCAAAGCCTCAAATTCAGTAAAACAATCTATACCCTAACACAGAACCCCCGCCCCAATGAAATTGGGAAAGAAATTTGCACAGCAGAACGTTTTCCACTTGATCTGCTTTTATATTGAGTTCATAATCATACACATCATGTTGCAATGCAAATATACCATAAAGTTCAAAGACTGTGCCAATGTACAAATGTTTCTTGAAAACTACTGTAGCCTCCTCACTCCTTTACATAAACCACATTTCAACTTAAAAATGGCAGTTAATGATTGGCTTCCTGGAATACATTTTCCCAGGTAATCAGCACAGCGACTAGCTTCTTGCTGAAACCTTGGAACTTTATTCCAGTTGCCTAAGGGTTGTAAAGTGATGCGTGTTCTCGCAACACGCTATCTGGCAACTAAGCTATCATGAAAATTATTTTCCTTTTTGGTGTCAATTGATCTCCTGCATGTGTCCTTCTGCAACCTGTATGCTTACATGACAACAATGTGCTGACTTTTTGGCATTGGTTACGTCTTCTTCAGTGTGTCATGTTACTCACAGAGGCAGGGTTTAAATAGCAGCAATAAAGTGACAAAGAAAGCATAAAAGGAAAATGCAAGCATCCAAACCCTACAGATCATACTGACATAAAATTACTTGTATATTAATATTGATTCCATATCAGATAAACTTGTTCACAAAAATGCTCTTCATGAGAAATCTTCACTCAGTCCTTTTGTTATTAAGGTTTCCAGCTTGAATATCCAGTATGCCTCTCTCTTGTTTAACAACCTGGTTAGATATATGTGTCTATGTAATCAACATAGTATTAACACAATACCTGCTATAACACTAGAAATAAACTTGGTTTTCACTTCAGACAGAGGACAAGGCACAGTAACAGTCTGTAAAGAAAATGCTTTTAACATGAATTTGGCATTGACTTTTATACAGGAAGATGAGGCTGTATTGAATGAGGGTGTGGTCTCCATGGGGAATAGCAGCTAAGACTGGGGGGTGGGTACTTCTTTTGGAATACCTTTTAAATGTACAGGTCGATTTTTTCCACTGCTCCTACAAAATGCACCAATATAAGTTTTGAAAAGATGCTGTGATGAAAATCCCCTAACCAGGGACTTCAAGTTCACTGCCACCACTTGTTTTTTTTTACCACCAGAAACCAGGAAACCTGTTTCTTACCTTATCCTTTGCACAAGGTCAGGAAGGTCAACACAATAACTGTGAGTAGAGTGCTCCTTTAGAGACAGACTAAAACAGAGTCCAGAAGAAATAACCAAATTTCCTTAACAAATAAACTGGCAGTCACTTGTTCTATCAAAAATAGAGACTTTGCTAGAGAACTACAAGTATTTACAACAGGACTTATGTACTGTCAGACAAAATGATTACAGTTTACTAGAAATGAAAATAAAATAAGTTAAACCAGACAGAGGATAAAAGAATCTGGACTATTCTCACTCTACAACCTATTAATTTACCTTCAGCTGTCTGAAGAAACACTATCCCCTAAACTATATTCTTCCCCAGATTCTCTAGGTGCAGGGCCCTTGGTTTTCAGATGTTATTGAGTCCAGAGAGAGTAAGCTGACCCTCAGCTAGCTGATTTCTTTGTTTTGGCTGTGGGAGGTGATTTAGCCTCTTTGAGTGACAGTTTACCACTGTCCTGTCCCCAAATGAGTGTGTGTATGGAGGTATGACATCATTCAGGCCAGCTGGCTTCTACACACATTCAGAAATTCTCAGTCCAATTTTATGATTTTGTTTTTCAGGATGTTGAAGATGTGCAACTGCATGCCTCTGCCTTCCAAGTAGACTGAGGTGTTCAAAATGACACTCTCCCATCTGCCTTACAGGATCTGTAGCTACAGATTCCCATGACAACATTTTTTTCTGCAGCTGAATTGGCTAATTATTGACCATGAGGTCTGCTTGGACATATGACATTGGAAACCATGTTTTGGGCCCATTTTTGCAAATAGCACAACTTACAACACAAGCATGACTATGTTTACAAAGGAAATTAACAAGAAAGAAATGAATAGATCACTCTGGTCACTTGCCCGTCACATCTCCCCCTTCCCCCGGGAAATGAAGGTGTGTCTTCCTTGTGCAACCCTCAAGAGACACTGCCATTCATGTAGGGCCTAAAGAGCACCTAAAGAAACGTCATGCACTCAGCCCTGCTTCGACAGTCTATCTGCATTGGCATTCTGCACTCCACTTCGGTGCTGAATGATCACATTATATGACTGTAGTACCAAACTCCAGCACAATAATTTTGTGTTTTGACCACTATTCCTATGGAGCCATGTCAAGGGGTTATGATCTGTGACCACAGTGAACTCCCTCCAATACAGATTTTGCTGCAGCTTCTGAAGAGCCCACACTATCCCCAGACATTCCCTCTCAAATGTGGCACATGCCTCTTCCCTGGGCAGAAGCTTCATGCTCACATACACTATAGGATGCTCCTCTCCCTGTGGTGTAACCTGGCTTAGTACAGCACCCAGCCCATGGTCTGAGACATCCACATGTACTATGAACTTTAGGTCATAATTGGGGCTAGTGAGCACGGGTGACCCACATAATGCCTCCTTCAGCTGATGAAAGGCGGCTTCACAGCCCTCTATCCAGAGAAATTTCTATGTCATGTTCTTTTTTGTTAGGTCAGTCAGGGACTTAGCCACATCACTATAGTGAGGGGCAAACCTCCTGTAATACCCAACCATCCCCAGAAATGCCCTTACCTGTTTCTTTGTGGCAGGGGTGGGCCAGGCTGGGATGGCCTCAACCTCTGCAGGCTCTGGACGGATGCGTCCACTACCCACCTAAAGTAGGACACTTTGGCCATGACTACTTGGCATTTTTATACCTTAACTGTCTGCCTTGAAACCATCAGTCAGTGGAACACCTCCCTCATGTGCCTGACCTGATTCTCTCATGTCTGGCTGTAAATCTGCCTGTTCTGGTGGTAGTTCAGGTGGATGTTAAAGATCACATGACACTTCTCAAAAAGAGCAGGGGAATTTCCCCAGTGCCCTGGCTAAATTTCCCTCATTCACAAAAAAAATACCACCAACAGCTTCATCTGGTTCAAGGTCAGTTGGCATTCATCTGTATCCCCCTCCCCCGGGTCGTGCCTGAAAATAGGCAGGATTTGTCTAGTGCACTTACCCAGTCAACAAAAACTAAACAAATAAATGGCGATGCCATCCATGTAAGCCAGTGCATAGTCGCCTGCTCCAGCCAGGATGTGATCCACAAGCCTTTGGAAGGTTGTGGGCACGTTCTTCATCACAAATGGCATTACTTGGAATTTGAATAAGCCAAATGAGGTGATAAAGGCAGACCTCTCCCTGGCCATGGGGGTTAATGGCACCTCAGCAAGAAAAAACAGCACAATTTACCAGTTCATTTATAAAGGACAGACTCACACAGAAAATAAGTGCATAAACATATTTATTAAACAGTAAGGTCTAGGAGTACAGCACCCCTCAAAATAGGAACACCAGCAGGAGCTCCACACTCACCAAGCCAACCTCCTACCAGTTTCACTCAAGGCGTCAACAGGGAGTTAATAAATATGTTTATGAAACCTATTTTTGGTGTGAGTCTGTCCTTTATAAGTGAACTGGTGGATTGTGCTGGTTTTTCTTGCTGTGGTTCTGTCTTTACTGTGCACATCCAACCATGGGGCAGCTCTCTTGTTTGCTGGGATAATGGCACCTGTCAGTAGTCCTATGTCAGGTCTATCATGGTCAGGAACCAGGATCCCCCCAGCCGTTCCAAGTTCTTATTCATTCTGGGCATGGGGTAGGCATCTGACTCCTTGCAGCTGTTGAGCCACTGGTAGTCAACACAGAACTGTGTGTAAACCATCCTTTTTGGGGGTCAGGACCACGGGCATGGCCCAGGGGCTACTGGACTCCTGGATCACTCCAAGGGCCAGCATATACCTGAGTTCTCACAGCATGGTCTTCTTAACTCCCTCGGGTACCCTGTAGGAGGACTGCCTTAGTGGAACTTGGGTCCCAGTGTCCACATGGTGTTTAGCCATTGTGGTGTACCCTGGATTCCTCATGAACATGTCCCCAGAATCTTGCAGCACACCTCTCATCTCCTCGGCCTGGGCTGGTGTCTGCTGCCCTGAAAGGGTGAGGTTATTTACTGAGGATCCCTCCTGGGCTTCCCCAAGGAGGTCTACAAGGGAATCAGCCTTGTTCCCCTTCTCTGGCAAGCTGCACACAGTGAGTATCATCTCCTCCTTATCGTAGTAGGGCTTTATCATGTTCACATGATATACCCTCTGCCAGTGCCTTCTGTCAGGCAGCCCTACTACATAGTTAATATCACTCACCTTCCTGATTCTGGATACTGGGCCTTCCCATGCTGCCTGGAGTTTATTGTGTCAGACTGGGACAAGTACCATCACCCGCTATCCTACTTCGTACTACTATGCTCTGGCCCCATGGTTATACCAGGTTTTCTGTTGCTGTTGTACAGTGACTAAGTACTCCTGGGCAAGCCCCATGAGCTCCTTAATCTGAGCCCTGAAATTTAGGATGTACTTCACAACAGACTCCCCTTGGGAGGCATGGTCACCTTCTCTTTCATCCCTGACTTAATCTAGGGCCCCTCACCCTGTGACCAAACAGGAGCTCGAAGAGTGAGAATCCTGTGGACTCCTGTTGGACTTCTCTGTATTCAAACAGGAGGTAGGGTATTTGTCCCTGTCCCTTTTGTGCTGGTCAGAAAATACCCTGAGCATAGTTTTGAGGGTACAATTGAACTGCTCGACCAGGCCATTTGTCTTGGGGTGATATGATGGAACACAGAGCTGTTCCACCCTGCACTTCTCCCACAAACTAGTCTTTAAGGATGACATGAAATTTGTCCCCTGGTCTGACAAATTCTCCTGGGGAATCTCACTTGGCTAAAGATTCCCAGGAGCTCATCAGCCACCTTTTCTGCCTCAACAGAGGACATGGCCACTGCTTTGGGGTACCTGGTTGCGTAATCCACAAGAACCAGTATGTATCTTTTTCCCATGCAACTTGAGGTACTCGGGGTCTCCACTATTTCCACAGCTACCCTCCTAAAGGGTTCATCGATAATAGGCAGGGGCACCAAAGCTGCCTTAGCCTTGTCCTCGACCTTACCTACACTCTGGCATTGTGAACAAGTCCGATAGTAATCTGCCACGTCTGTGTACATGCTCAGCCAAAAGAAGTTGTTGGCAAGCCACTTTTTTGTATGGTTAATACCCAGGTGGCCTGAAAAAGGGATGTCATTGTCCATGGTCAGAAGTTGCTTTTGGTAGTCCCAGGGGACCACCAGCTGCTGGAGTACCTCTTCTTCTAGCCCCCTCTGTAGGGTACACTCCTTATACAACAGCCCATTCTCCCAATAAACTGACTTTCTACTCCTCTGAGAGTCCTCAGCACTATGTGCTACCTCTCTCAGTTTTTGGAGGGTAGGATCAACTCACTGCACCCTGCCCAGCTTCTCCTGTCTGACCCACCCCAATTCCCCTTCAGGAGGAAAGCTGCCCTTGGCAGCGACCTCCTCTGCTTGTAGCTTGAGCTCGGGGCTGCTACTCCTAGCTAGCCCCTCACCCACACTAGCTGCTTCCTCAGCTGCTGAGGAAGCAGTCTGCACAGGCTGTGTTACCTCCTCCTCCCCCTCAGAAGCTTGTCCTTTTGCCTGGCTATAGGTAGTAACACATATTAGGTTTTCCCTGTGGTCAAAAGAATTCCCCAAGCTCACATCCACAGGGAGATCAGGTACAACTCCCACCTCCTGTACCTCATGGCCACCCTCCCAACTCAGAAAGACCTGAGCCATTGGCACTTGGACCACTGGACTGATGACTCCATGAATCTTGGAGAACTGCCCTGGCAGAATCTGCTCTGCCTGGATCAGATCTTGTCTCCTCATTATGATGGAGGCACCAGTGTCCCTCAATCCCTGTCTGTGTTACTCTTCTGTTGATTAGAATAGGATGCGTATGCTTGGTGGAGTTTGGTGGCACTTTAGCATGTGCGCAGCTTATCAACTGCTGGGTACTGTTTTGGTCACCCCTTCCCCCAGGTTTTTGCCCTTTACTCCTGTTTTTAGGGCAGTCATAGGATATATGCCCCACTTTCTGGCAAATCCAGCATTCCTTTGCCCCCAGCTCCTTGTTCCCCTTAGAACTGGTGAGTTCTGTTTTGAGCTTAGGTGCAGGTTGGTTTCCTTCAGGCTTTCCCCTTGGGTCCCCTTAAAACCATGTGCTTCCCCACCTCTATTGTTAATACACTGCAAATGTGGTCTGCTGGCCATATACAAATCAGCACTTTCTGCTGTCTCCTTTGCAGAGTTGCATGCCTGATACAGCAGCCATATGCACAGGTCATCAGGTGCAATTTTTAGAAATTGTTCCCGTACAATCAAATCTTTAGTTGGCTCTACAGTCCTCGATTTAGCCCCATTTACCCAATGGTCTAACTAGGCACATATCTGGACATGCAGTTCTACACAGCTGTCTCCCATGCCTTTTCTTAATTCTCTAAATTTCCATCTATAAGCCTCAGGAGTCAATTCAAAACATTTCAGTAACACCCTTTTAACTTTATCATAGTCCATGCACTCATTATCGTCCTTTGCACAAATGCATGCAAAGCTCAGCCAGTAAACAATGGGGTCAAATGGATCATCCAGGTCACTTTGTCCAATTTAAACTGCCCACAAACCCTCTCAAATGATTTTAATAACAAAACATCACAATTTCACAATCTTCAGCTGAAGGGAGATTTTTACCGAACAACCAGAAGAAGATATTGGTTTAGCCAGAAAGTTGTTGAGACCTGGAACACCTTGCCAGAATTGGTAGTAACAAGCCCATCTATAGACTCCTTTAAAAGGACTTTTGATAATCATATGGTACAGTTTAAGACCACATTTTACCACTGAAAAGTGATGAGTCATAATACTGGCCAATCGCCAAATGACTTGTATTCCAATCTATGACCCTATCTCCCTTCCAGTATTGTGGGAACATTTTAGAATTAATTGTGGCTTCATGGGTTGAACTTACAGTTTGCTGCAGTGTTTGCTGGTGTTGTTTCTCCATCTCAATCTCATGCTGTCTTTCTTTCTCTCACTCTGCACATTCTCTCCCTCACTCTGCACATTCTCTCTCTCTCTCACTCTGCTGTTCCTTCTTTCTTTCCTCAGCCTCCAGCCTTACTTTCTCCCTTTCAGCCTCCAGCCTTGCCCTCTGCAGTTTGGCATCCTTCAGCACAAGCTCTGCCATCAGGATCTCCAGTTGATGTTGAGCCTCTGCTGCAGCAGCTCCAAGCTCAAGTTTGGGCTGTTCAGCTCCCCTAGCTTGTACCACAAGGTGCCCCCCTTCCTCAGCTGCTGGGACCTCAGTCACGCTACCTGGGTCATTGTCTTCAGCAACTGCCTGCTGCCCAGGTATAGGACCATCCACCTCTGGGACCATCTGACCCTGGCATTCGGTCATGCACCAAAAAAGCTTCCATGAGTGTACTCTTTGTCAGACCCTCATGGACAATCTCCCTCTCAGTGCACAGCTCAGGAATCTGCTGTACATGAAATTTGAAATAGGTTGTGGAGCTCACATTCTCTAAGAGGTCTACAAATAAAAAAAAACAGTAGTTAACACTGTAACATTTTGAAATCCTGTTTCATGACTGTTAAGGTATATTTCTACTGGCACTCCATCACCAGTGTGCTATCTTTCTCTCAGAGTTACTGCCTCACAGGAAAGCACACTGTACATAGAGATGCAGCGAATTTAAATTCCGCCGACGAAGTGAACACGAAGTGGGCACTTCTCATTGCCACTCCACTACGCAGACTGGGCAATACAAAGTGCTCACTCCGCCTTGTCATTACCACTTCACGCTGAGGCGGAATGGCAATGTAGAGTAAGGTGAAGTCATTGTTTTTAATGGACTTTGCAGTCCTCATTATGATTCTAAGTGATCCACTTGGTGTTTCAGATTTGGCAGCCCCCCGACACATCACATACTGTAAGTCACATGCTCTTTAGCTAGGCAGGAAGAAAGTGAGTCATACAAGCAGACACTTTTACTTTCTCCTGTGCAGACGGAGAGACAGTAGTGTGTTTTGTGACTGCTGATACTTTTAAATCAGAGCAAGGAGGAGATTTAAACTTTGATTTCGACCCAACAGTTTTTTTAAAAGCTAAATTTTTTTGTCTTATCTGTACTCTTTTTTTACTTAATTTGTTCTTTTTGTAAATGTTATTTTTCTTACCTTTATAAGTAGTTCGTTGTTTGTCTGTGTCTATGTGACTGTGTGTGTGTGTGTTGTGTGACAGCACGAGTAGTGATTGCTCAGACTGAGGGAGCTCAGTAGGAGAGATGGACCAGGGTGAGGGAATGTCTGGGACTGGGCAGCTCTGGGTGAGCGTGGTATTGGTAAACATCATACCGTGTGCATGTGTGGAGGGCATGGGCACCCATTCCTGTTGGACCACTCAAAACTTTTGAGTGTCCCCCAGAAGCAGGATCAGCACCACCTCCTGTCCTGACTCTGAGGCAGTTGAACCACCACCACTGCCACCAAGTCCAGCACCAGGTCCTCTGGAGCAGGATGTGCCTGTTCCCCCAGGCCCAGGTGTGGATCCCATCCCTGTTCAGCACTGTGACCAGCAGGCTTACAATACATCCAAGTAACTATTAAAAAAAATTAATGTTGTGATTCATGACGTGATCATAAATTGTGATTTGTGACTGCATTTGTGACCGTGATGATGAAGAAATGTGAATGCCTATGACTGTACTTCCCCGGGCCCTGATGAGCTGTAGCTTAAAACTCCCAGACTTAAAAACACGTATCAATGAATACAATGGTGTGGTGGTAAAGCCTGGAGAGATGCTACAAAACAGGCTTACAATACATCTAAGTAACTAGAAAAAAATTAATGTTGTGATTTGTAACATGAATGATCGTGATTCGTGAATCGTGATTTGTCACTGCATTTGTGACCGTGATGATGAAGAAACATGAATGTCTACCACCTACGGCTATACTTCCCTGATGAGCAGTAGCTTAAAACTCCCAGACATAAAAACACGTATCAATGAGTACAATGGTGGGGTGGTGAAGTCTGAAGAGATACTGCAAAACAGACTTACAATTCAACCAAGTAACTAGAAAAAAAATGAATGTTGTGATTCGTAACGTGAATGATCGTGAATTGTGATTTGTGACTGCATTTGTGACCGGGATGATGAAGAACGTGATTTGTATCACGAGTGACTCATGATGATGGTCCTGACTTAAAAACGCATATTAATGAGTACAATGTTCATGCAGAATTAAGCACCACACCTGTCCAGTGCTCTGAAGGGAAGCCAAAGAAACAACTGTGACTTAAGTTACAGATGGCGATGGGGTCCTAAAGAGATGCAAATGCAAAGACAGATTAAGATTGCGCTGTGCAATGAAGAGATGCAGACACAAAGGCACAACACCTAACCAGTGCTCACCATCAGAAATTCAAATCTGGAAAAGAATACCTTTGCCAGTTGGGGTGGGCCGTGCGGGGGGGGCAGTGTACTGTACTTCTGCAGTAACAGTCACTAGTACTAGTACCAGTAAAGATACCACAAAGAAGTACAAAAATCACACACCTGCAGTGGATAGCAGCTTCACATTGCTGAAATTATTATGTGGCACAATAAAAGGTATCTGATTTGATGACACGTGTCACACACATACACACACACTAAGTAATGCATAGCAAATTGAAAACTTCAGTAATATAATCACATATTTTAAACAAACTAAAAGTATGCACTGCTGCACCACAACAATCAGCAAAAAGATGGCAAGAAATATTGAAAATATTACTGTGTGTACACTAACACAGTTAAACAAGAAAAAACATCACCAAAACAGAAAGCACTACCTTTTTCTCCAAGTTAATCTACCTACACCACAGATACACCCCCCAAAGCACACTTCCACTGTCTCTCAGTACACAGACTGAATGTTGTACATTAACATTCAAAATCCATGCACAAGCAGTAAACGCTCTATGATATGAGCACAGGAGGGTTTCCAATAATCAATGAACTCAAGTTTCAGCAAAAAAAATGACTCAAAAAGGCTTTTTTAACAGCTTTTTGAAGGTTTGAATCGCAGAGAGCTCTCAGAGCAGATTGTCTCCTACAGCTTCCTACACACACTACCCCAAACTGAGGCTGTGCAGAACAATCTAGAGCCCATGTGACCTGAAATCCCATGAATCACTGCAAAATTCGCCTTTGGAGCTTAAAAACAAGGCGATGAGAGGTGAAGTGGAAGGCAGAGTAACGCAAAGTCATTGTTTTCAATGGACTTTGCATTACCCATTATAACACAAAGTACTCTGCTTCGCGTTGCGGCGCACTCTGCGAATTCGCCTTCACTCTGCGAATCACTTCGTGGAGCAAATTAGGGCCACTTCGCCCATCACTAACTGTACACTGCTCTCTAACACACTGGTACCAGTTGCAACACTGATACCACCACTCTGCCACCAATGTGATGAAAATCCACTTACCAGGGACTTCAAGTTCACTGCCACCACTGGGATTTTACCAAAAGAAAACAGGAAACCTGCTTCTTACCTCCTTTGCACAAGGTCAGGAAGGTCAACACAATAACTGTGGGTAGAGTGCCCCTTCAGAGACAGACTGCAAACAGAGTCCAGCAGAAATAACCAAATTACATTAACAAATAAACAGGCAGTCACTTGTTCTATCAAAAATAGTCTTTACTAGAGGACTACAAGTATTTACAATAGGATTTATGTACTGTCAGAAAAAATGATTACAGTTTACTAGAAATGAAAATAAATGACGTTAAACCAGACAGTTAGCAGATAGAAGAATCTGAACTATTCTCACACTACAGCCTATTAATTTACCTGATGCTATCTGAAGAAACACTATCCCCATATTTCTCCTCAGATTCTCTAGCTGCAGGGCCATTGGTTTTCAGATGTTACTGAGTCCAGAGAGAGCGAGCTGACCCTCAGCTAGCTGATTTATTCTTTTTGGCTGTGGGAGGTGGTTTTGCCCCTTTGAGTAACAGTTTACCACTGCCCCTTCCCCCAAATGAGTGTGTGTATGGAGAGATGAGATCATCTAGGCCAGCTGGCTTCCACACACATTCAGAAATTCTTAGTCCAATGTTATGATTTTGTTTTTCAGGATGTCAAAGGTGTGCAACCTCATGCCTCTGCCTTCTATCCAGCTAAGGCATTCAAAATAGCACTCTCCCATCTGCCTTACAGGATCTGTAGCTACAGATTCCTACAAGAACATTTTTCTGCAGCCTGGCTAATTATTTCCCATGAGGTCTGCTTGGACACATGACCTTGGAATCCATGTTTTGTGCCCATTTTTGCAAATAGCAGAACTTAAAACACAAGCGTGACTATATTTGCAAAGGAGATTTACAAAAAAGAAATTAATAGATCACTCTGGTTACATGCCTCTCACAGATGGTATATGATGATAGTGAAACACTGAAACATCAGTAGTAGTGGCTCAGTAGGTACAGAAGAACACTAGCTTCTGAAGCTGGAAGATACAAAAGTCATTGTTTCTAGCCCCACACCAGGTACTTGGGGTACACTGTAGTACAGTATGGCAGGAGGCAGCACTGTTAAGGTGTCATCCTTCAGATGAAATGTTAAACTGAGGCTCATTCTGCATATCTCAGGTTATTGCTCAGGTGGAAGTTAAAGATCCCATGGCACTTATCAAGGAATAATAGGGGACATTCCCCACTGTCATGGCCAACATTCCCTCTGTCAAAAACCCAGGTCCATGTAATGCAACCCCCTGGATGCACCTGGAATCAAGCTGTCACTGTTTGGTGTGCCTTTTCTGCTCAAGATTTCCAAATAATAATAAAAAAAATCTGTCCAGAATTTATGATAATTTAGGGCGTTGCTAAAACATTTCCACCTTATAAGAAGGGATGTGTAGAAATAAACATACAGATTATATAATTATCTAACAGTTGATAGACATTGAAATGTGGTGATGTCACTGGATATGTACAAAAACGTGGCCCTTAGCTACTATAGGTGACAGTAATAAATACTGGGGTTGTGCAATACAAATACTATTAGGGTCAAATACTCAAGCAATAATACCCAACAGAGTGGGTGGTATTGGGCTATATAGACTACCTCAGGAGTGTAATGAGGCCTAGCACCATGGGCAGATGACATTATAGTCCCTGAAAGGTCCATTATAGCCCAATACTGCTTGCTCTGGGTGGTATTGATGCACTTAGAAAATGGGTTATTTGTGGATTTGTAATAAAATACTTAAAAAATTATTAAAAAATTTATAGGTAAGTAAAATTAAATAGACATTATTTTTCTTGTAAAGTAGTCCCTCTACTGATATACCTGTCATTAGAGAGTGCTGCAGTTTTGTATATGGGTTTTTTTTTCAACTTTGTGTCTGCTTGACCCTTTTTGGCTTGCTTCCCCACTGTTTTTCCCATTATTTCCCCAAGGTAATGCTTTTGTGAACCCCCACACCCATTCCATCATTTTAATAGCAGTCATGGGAGTATAGAATTTTTCTCTGTCCCATTCCTAAGTGGCAGTTCCATATTTAGGGCTTTGAGGATTTTTTTTTAATTGCCTGTTAAAGACAGGATTGGTTTCAGGTGGGCAGTTGGGTTCAATAATGGGAGCACTGTCAGGTAAGCATTACAGGATGATGTACTGTGTACCATTAAGTTTACAGTGAAACCAGTGGTATTTATTTGAATCAATCTCCCACAGATAGAAATGCACTGCTAGCTTGTGGCAGTGAAGTAAGTGGGTGAGCGGGCTGACGGAAGAGGGGTGGGGCATGATGATTGGCTGTGAGAGGGGGATAGAGTGTGCTGTGTGTTAGCACTGTGTTTACTTAAATAATTTTTTTTAAATTTAAAACTGCAATGGGGAGCTGTGACAGGGAAACTGGGGGCAATTGCTTGGAAACTTGGTCTCGCCAAGTGACATAAAAAAAGGTGGCTTCTTAAAATTTGCTTCATAGCTGGCACAGTGAGGCATAGGGCACTTGCCAGTGAGACTTGTTATTTCCCAATGTCTGTTGGCACATAAATGTATTCCTTGCCAGTGGTCTTGGCAAATCAGAGGCTGGGAAATCTCCCTACACATTTTCTAAACAAAAATAGTGCACATTTGACAAATACAAGTAGCTTTTGTAAATATTTGTACTTGTGTTAGACCACATAAACTAGCATTAGACCTGAACTAAGGCTTAATGACACACATATGACTACTACTGTTCATTGCATGAATACATTTTTTAATGCTAAATCTACATATTTTATTGATAACGCTCAACCCCTTGTTCTGTGCCATCATCAGCAACAGAAGCAAGTTTGAGATGTAAGAATATATTTATACTAAGCATGAACATGTAAACAAATACAAATATCAGAGACATAAATACAACTACAAATACCAAAAATCAGCCCTGTGTAGAACCATAATTCCTACATGCACTTCGGAAAAATAGCAATGGAAGAATTTAAGAAGAGATTGGTCATTTGATTGTCTAACTATTTGGAGCAGACAAATCTGTCATTAGTAAGCATGTTTTTTTTAAGAACAACTAATCCAATTTGTTATATTTTTTATTTGCTTCCTAAAACTCATAAGGCCCTTGTCAACCCCCTTAATGACCCATGGTCTGGGGATAAGCTTAGTATCTGAACATTTAGCAGGCTATATTGATTTCTTTTTGAAATCTTTGGTTATTCAGACACAGCCTGTCAATGAGACTCTATAGGCATAGCGAATAAAATATAGGATATGATGTCTAAAAAAGTATTATTTTCTTACAATTTATGTGTTTTCCATGTATAGAAGTATTTTGCACCATTATTGTCTGGAGGGTGTTTATCATCTCCTATTGAGGATAGTGAAAGAAATTCTAGCTGTGCTCTTAGACTTTCACCTCCAGGCATTGGATTTCAAATTAAAACCTAATTATTTCACTTTTGATAGTTTCTTATACCTTTAGCTGCAGGGCACAGTGATGTGGCCCATTATAGCCCTATCATATGCTGTGTTTTTTCCTGAGCTGGTGGAAAGAGAAGGTTATCTTTTAACTTATTAGAAATCCACTCCTGGTGGGGGATCACCAGATGGCACACTCCATCAGCAATACTATTTTGTTCTTTGGAAGGGGGATATGAAATCAGTGGCTGAGTTTGTAAATTGGTTAAATTCTAATTATATCAATTTGACATTTTCTCACAAGTTTTTTTTCCAATTGTTTAACCAGATGAGACACACTAAGCTGAAAGCTTTTTTACAGGTGCAACCTAGGAGCACAGGGAAGTTAAGTGACTTGCTCAAGGTCACACAGTATATACAAGTGGGGGCTGTGGGATTCAAACCCAGGTCTCCAGATTTGCAGCTCAGCGCCTTAAACCGCTGCCCTGTACTGTCTCTAAAAACTCTAACTACTGGCCACTAAAAGAATTAAATTCCGGTACTTAACCTTTTTTGTGGATAAAGGAGAAAAACTCAGATACCCATAGAAAGTAAACTTTTGGAAACACACTTCATAGGGCAGAAATTGCTGACCCTCTTATACAGAGCCTCCCATTACGGCAGTTTCTAAGAATTCATTGGAATTGCTCTGCTGAAGATGCCTTTGAGAAACAAGCAACTGATCTCAAATTGGGATTTAAAAAAATGGGATACCCCAGTAAAGTAATAAAAATGCCTTTAAAAGGGAAAAACTTAACAGACTCAAGATAGGAACTGCTAATACCAAAAACCAAAGTTAACAACTCAAATCCTAAAATAGCTTTTGTCGGTCAATTTTCTTTCACTTACTAGTTCATAACTGAGCATAAATAAAACCATGGTCTGTTGCTGCAATTCTTAATACACTGGATGGCTATGGTCAAGCCAAGTACATAATTAACCTTCTGGCTAAGGATGCAAATTATCATAACCCCCAAATTGAATATTTTTTTGGTTTTATTTATTGACACCATCGAGTTATAACAGGAGATACTATATAGATTTTCACTGAAACAGGGTTGTCCATAGACAGAAAGAAAAAAAAAGTCTAGCTAATGCTGGGTAGCCTTTAAAGCAAAAGCAGACCAAAGATAATAATTGCTGATACCAAAAAAACAGAGTTAACAACTGAAATCCTAAGGTAACATTTGTTTGTCAATTTTATTTTACTCAATGGTTCATAATTTAGTATAGATCATTTTACTGTTTTTTGGGGCCATCGAGTTATAACAAGAGATACTACAATGTTTTGTGTTGAAACAGGGTTGGCTATAGAGAGAGACAGAAAAAAAGTCTAGCCACAGTAGTGTTTGGTAGCCTTTAACAGTGAAAGAAACAGACCCATGCTATGAATTTCTGATAAGAAAAAACAGATTTATCAACTCAAATTCTAAGATAACTTTTTTTACCTACTGATTCATAATTGAGCATAAGACCATGGTCTATTGGTTCTTGCTTTGCTGGATGGTCACTGCCAAGCCAGCTGTGTACTTGACCTTCAGACCAAACATCTCATCATCATAACCCACTAAATTTAATGTTTTTTGGGGCCTTTGAGTTATAACAACAGATACTATAGTGATTTGCGTTGAAATGGTTTTGGCCATAGAGAGAGAGACAGAAAAAAAGTCCAGCTAATGCCAGGTAGCCAAATAACTCTTAGAGAGTTACAAGACATTCAAATGTCCATGCTTTGTTCTCTGCAATGTAGTGGTCTCTTTCTGGCATAAAATAACTTTATAGTGTATGGTCGTATGCTGTTGTAGATGGAATTCCATCCCTAGAATAGGCTTGTTGTGCTGCAGTAACAATGTCACGATGTGCTTCACTAGCAATGTCACTGCTGCAGCACAAGATAGAAAGTTTTCATGAGGCTGCCTATTTCAAACCACCACATTTCACAAAGCAGTTATGGCAGTGACAGCTGTCCCAGGAAGTGAGCAGCGCTTGAAGGGACCACTAAAAAGTAAAGCATTTGGGGACTATGGAGGGACCTTGAAGGACACAGGCTTGTATTAATGGTTGCCCATACACGATACAGTTATTTTAGGCCAGAAAGAAAAACTTCAAGACTGAAACACAGCGTTGTATGTTTAGGGCTGCTCACACAGTCTTTTATAGTGTCTGGTAGAATGCTGTTGTGAATGGAATTCCATCCCTAGAATGGGCTTGTTGGGCTGCAGTAACAATGTCATGATGTTGTTGTGCTGCACTAGTGATGTCACTACTGCAGCCTAACAAGGTAGAACATCCTCACGCGGCTGTGTTTTTTAAAACCACTGCACTTGATGAAGCAGAAGCGGTGGTGAGAATTGGCCCAGGAAGTGAGCAGCTCTTGAAAGAACTGATAAAAAGTAAGGCATCTGGGGACTATGGGGGACCTTGCTGGACACAGGCTTGTATTAATGGTTGCCCGTACACTACAATAGATTGTGTTTGAGCAACCAAACACATACAAGACTGTGTTTCAACCTCGAGGTTTCCAGGGTAAGGAGACCTCTCAAGCTACACTCTCAAGGTCTTTATCCACCTTAGAAACCTCTCAACTGAAACACAGCCTTATTGTGTATATCTGCTCATACACAATCCTCTATTAATTGATTCAATTACTGTGAAGGTGTTGGGGGCATGGATCCTTCCAGTGAAAAAAAATTACCTTTATGGCATAAACAAGGACACTATTTATAAATATGTTATTCTCTTCTGTCCTAGTTTGATCTCTACAAACACTGGGACTCAGGACAACCATGCCAGGGAAAAAAAGAGAAGCCTATTCTCACTAACCAAACAACAAACGTGCACACTTTCATTCAAATTCCTAACGAGGCTGGACATACAGCAAATGTATTATAGAGTGAGCTGCTTGTCCTTAAATTTCTATGACATTTGTAACAGATTGCTAAATTAAATTTTCTCATTTGGTCTAACATATGATACACCATATGCACAGAACAATATTAAACTGGATCTCTCTGAATTACTTGATGTCCCAGTCTCAGAATGAGACTGTAACATACTTGTCCACTGATCATCATTTGATGCTCTGATGAAATACCTTTCCCAGGCTCTTTTTAAGTCAAATAAACTGCATTGCTGACTGTCTTTGATTAAATTGTAGATCTTACACATTGATTTTTCACTTGATAAATGTATCACAAGTAGGATTCCCAGGGGAGATTCTAGCATGCTGTTTAAACCTAATGTTCACTCACTGATGAAGCTCAGATTTGCAAATATTCCAAAAAGTGTCCGGGTAGTAGACCTTAAATTCTACTTGGCCGTCTCCATGGAGCTGAGCAAAGGGGCATCACTTTGGCATGCTGGCAACCCAGGTTCACATCACAAGCCCGGAAGTCAGGAGTGGAGGCTGACAGGGAGGGAGTTAACGGCACCCCTTGGATGCTTTCCTCCCAGGGGTTGGGTTGGTGTGAACCTCTTTTGGAGCAGCTTCTGGTGGTGGCTTGTGGAGATGATCTAGGCTGCATGGGGGCCACATGCTGCTGAGCATCCCTGTCCCCAAGATGCCACTGCAGCTGCACACTTGGGAGGTGGGTGGAGCCCCAAAAAGTGGAAAATGCCAGACCAACATAGGATGCCACCCATTGTGTACTGAGGACCCATGTTGCCTAACCTGATGCACTCCCCACAGAAACTGAGTGAAGTACATGATCTGGGGTTATCCACCCAGCCTTGGGGGCCCCATCTTGAGGGGCAAACCGGGGAGAAACACCGTGGTGGATGTAAGTCCTGGGAGGATGGGCTGGGGTTCATGGCAGTGCCGCTCTGGGTTGGAGCAAAAAAAAAAAAATTCTACTCTAATCATGTCAAAGTTCACAAAAGAGCCATTAACACTAAGGTCCCTACAAAAATAATGATTCTGCATTGGGGTGAAATATGACACCTTAATTTAAACTGTAGAAGAGTATGAGCATCATGCCAAAGCTTTACAATGTTCATCTTAAAGGTGGAGTTATTATTGTACTATCGATGTTTGTGTAGCTTAACATATAGCCTGTATTTAGGGTAATAAAATGAATTAGTGGCTAATGTCATATTGACCCAGATAGGTTTATATTCAGCTTCATGGAACCAGGTGTAGGATTGCTCTAATTGGCTCACAAGATAATACCGATAAAAATCTGGTAAGCTCAGGCCCACTTTTTCTATTACCCGTAGCTCATAAAGCTTCTCCAGAGTACTTTTGGGCCATTTATTCTGGCAATGTAAGCTCCTAAATTTTTTTCTAGGTTAGAAAATGTTTTCTTTCCAGTCCTGATTAAGAAGATTTGAAACAGAAATAAGAATTTTAGGAGCACATTCAATTTATTTATATTCACTCTGCCTATGAAAATAAAGGGAAGTTCTTCCCATCTATTTCTCTAGGTCTTTAGATACCTTTTCAGTAAGGTTGTGTAGTTTGGAGTAAATAACTGGGATAGATCTATAGATACTTGCACTTACAAATACTTGAAGTGACTGCTTTAAGCAGCCAGTTGTCGATGGATTTGAACATGCTGTTGGATTACTGGGCCAAAACATAGTACCTCCAGCTTTCACCCAATTGATCATGTTCCAGAGACTCTGTAGAATTTAGTGATGAAATCCAGCAAGTCCTGACGCTTGGTATTGATGTCCTTTAAGTACCAGCTATCAGTATGTTGTCAGTGTAGAAGGAAATAGAATGATCTATACCTCTAATTGTTTTTCCTTCTACAGTATTTTTCTGTTCATTTGAATGGATTCATCTAATGGTTATATAAAGAGAGCAGAGAAGTGGTGAAAAACGTCAACCTTGCCTGGTTCCTCTACAGAGCTCAACATGGCCAAATAGTACCAGAATTTGTTCTCACCTGTGCTATCAGAGCTTTACAGATGAGATTTATCTAGTGAATAAACTCATTCTCAATACTTACCTTATCTGGTACAGCTTTTGAGAAATCTCAAAGTAAGCCAGCTAAATCTCCTTAGGACTAAGCTACTCTCTAAACTCTCCCATGCTGAGTCTTGTAATTACTTTAAATGATATGATTCCCTGTCACCTCAATCCTGTCATTTGTTTCAGCACCTTATTGTATACTGTGTAATTATATGATTTTATGTATTGACACTACACCAGCCCAATATTGGAATAAGGTGTGCTCAGACTACTGTTGTTTGCCATCCTGGAATATAAATCTTTGTTACAACTTTTATGTACAATGTTTCTGATACTCCTTATTGTTGGATAGGACACCACTCAGCAGGGGTTCAGCAAGAGTGCCCCCCAGAGAAGGGCGGGGCAGCAAGATGGCTGTGCTGCTGCACCGCTCTACAAGACGCCATGCTAAACAAGCGTTCCAGATTTTAACTTTTTTATGTTTTATTGGGCCTCATTCAGGAGTTTTATGAATTAAACTAATATTTAGATGTGGGAATTGCAGCATCGAGCATGATAACTATAATTTTTGTCAGGAGGTACTATTCCGAGGAACACGCTGCTAGCATCTATAAGTTGGATTGGCATGCTAAGGGGCTTGGCTTTGAATAATAAGAGTTTTCACTCCTAGAGCTAAAATGGGCTAAGTCTGTCATTAACCATGCCAGTTTAGTTACCAGCATTTGATGTCTACTCGGTGAAGTGGAGACTAATAATCCTGGACTACTTCAGAATTTCTGGAGGATGATACAGATACAATTAGAAAGTAAAGCGATCAGAGTAGAATTGAGACCTGAAAGGAGCTGAGAGGATCTGAGGGGAAAAGACCCTGAAGGAGTACTGGGACCTCAAGAGCACTTTGGTGCAGACAGGCTTGCTTTTACTATGAAAAGGTATGCTAACGTTGCCCCAGGGGCTGGGTTAACAGTTTTTGTGCCTTGCTGACCTTAGAGTTATTGCACTCAGTGGAGCGTTTTTCTATTTATTTTACAGGTATGCTCGTCCCTGGAGTATATGAAGGAGAACATGTGGAAATACTTTTGACACGTTGTAAGGGTTCTTCAAAGTTCTTTGGAGTTTATATGTACCTGAGAATATGTTTTGAGAAGGTCTACCTGGAGTGAACAATATTCATATGTCTTGAAAATACCCGTGGTGCTGACAAACTTCAAAGACTCCCAGGTTTGGAGCATGAAGTTAAGTTGACTGCCCTTGTTCTAAGTTCCTTTCTCAATCTGTCATTCTGTAACTAAGGGAAAATGCCAGGGAACATTCAAGTGCCTATTTTATAAAACTACTAAAGGACTCCTTAATTTAGAGCCTCCCACTATATCCTTTTAAAAATAGCGGTCTCATTAAATGACCTGTTGGTATGGCACTTGAACTTCAGGTGTAACTTTCCTGCTGCTGTGGTCATAATTTGACCTACATGTTCTGATTATTTGGAATTTTGGTTGTGGCAGTCACCTGCTGTCTTAGTTCTGAACATGGCTGGCTTATAGGAATGTGTGGCATTTCTCCAGTTATACAGGTGTACCTAAGGTGGAACAATGATATTCGCTTCGTACTTAAATTGGTAAAGGTCAAGTTAAAATGGCAAGCCAAACCAAACAAAAAGACTCCAGCATTTAAAAATGGAGCTTTTGTGTTTGTGTGCATAAAATGGAGCCCTTTGTAACTATTTACACAAGAGCCAGGTCTCATATTTTCAATGGATTTTGCTGGCTCTGACTGGGCTGGCAAACTGTTACACAAGGCTACATGAATTACCAAATTGCTGTTTATAGTTAGATGGGACTCCTGAATACAAATGCAGCCTCTTAGCCTTCTGGTCTTCTTGTTTATACATATTAATTTACTGCCTCTTGACGGAGCCTTGACTGCCTTGAACAGCTGGTGACATGTTCAGGTGAACTTTAACAAAACATAATATTTAGACACAGTCCAACTTTTATTTCCCATTAGTTCTGTATTTCTCCTCCCTGTTTATTACTGAGGTCATTTGTATGAAAACAGGAGTTCTGCTCCTAAAGAGTTCATCTATTCTTGCTGCTTTCTCCCTACCTGAAATCATAAAGCACTGCTTGTAACCTCACAATAATTCCCATGGCAACAGACTGTGTGTCACAACACAGGATTCTGACTTGGAGTAGGGAGTAAGCTATAGAGGCAGATGAGCTCAAAATAAACCGTAAGGGACAACAATCATATATTCATACACATTTCATTAGTAATAAATTAAGGGGAGAAATATATAAAATATAAATGGAATACAAGCAGAATTGTACCTTATTATTATGCCTTTTAAAGTTTTCTTAGAGGTGACAGCAGCTCTTTAAATGCCAGATTTAAAAAAAATGGACTCCTGAGTTGGAGCCAGAATTTGGTTCAGTTGAAATTTACTTTTACCATTTTAAGCTAACAGTTGCGTTGAAATGTTTCAAAATACTTATGCCAATATGTCTGATGAACGATGAATGATTTTTGAATATTCAGAGCGGTTTGGACTATTAATCCCCAATTAGAGTCAGCTGATTATTATAGTCTTAATGGTAATCCACATTTAACCATTTAGATAGTCCTTATTACGTGAGACTACTAGCTGGCAATTTGTTATAGTCTTAATGTGTTAGTTTTTGCTTGTTAGCACTGGAATAGGATTTGTTAAATTTCCCAGGACAAGGTGTAATTTTTAATATACACCCTGTAATATAGCCTTTAAGTGTTCAATGTTTATATTATTTTTCTTATGATGGCTATATTTCATAATTGAGACCAGATTGCTAATCAGAGTGACAGGGTTTATTCCTCCTAAAACATTTATATAAGAAGATTATAGAGGGAAATTATAAGGTCAAGTTTGAATTGATTATCTTTAATATCATATGATTTACTAGCCTGGGATCACATGGCAAATGAAAGCATATGATGCAATGTTTCCCCAGACTTTAAGGCATTTCAGATATTGGATTACTACATGCTTTTAGTATATTGGCATAATCAGTAGTCAGATGCATTTTAAAATGGATTTTTTTTTTGAAAATGTAATATGTTTTGTTTGCTTATATGTTATATTCTGTATATGTTGTGTCAAACTGTAATGGCATAAATGGCCAAACAATAAACCATTGATTGATTACTTAAGCAATAATGACCGAAGAGCCAATTATTTCCTACAGATTAATGACTGGCTGGGGGGAAGGGTGGCCTGAGGCACAGCCGAAGGCCACCCCCACCCAGCCAATCATTAGTTTCAAGGAAATGACCAGCTCTGAGGTCATTATTGCCATTATGTCTAATCACAATAATGGCTTCTTTTTAAGACATTTACTTACTTTTTCTGCGGTGGCAGTGGGAGCGTGACAGTGGAAAGTGCAGAGTGGGTGCCACACCGGTCAACTCTCAGAGATTTCAGACCAGTGCAGCAATCAATCACAGATGGCACTGCCATCAAGAATAATTAATTAAACTTATAATATTTGTTGTAAATCTTTTGAAAATAGGCTCTGCCTATACAGTTTTATGTGAAATAAAAATGAAACTAAATGAAATGCTGAGGGCAACCAGGGCCATATTCTGTTCAGAGATAGCTTAAATAATATTGAATGTTCTTCTTAAGTTGTGGTCTAGCCTCCTTCCTCCAGTAAAACCCTTTTGATCTTTATGGACAATTTTATGTATAGTGTTTACACATTTCTTTGCTAATATATTGTAAAGAGACTGGTCAATATGAGACACACTGTTTAGGTGGCTTTTCTTTCTTTAAAATATGTAGAATAAAGCCTTGATTGAAAGAAGGAGGCAGGCCATCCACTTCATCAAATTGATTAAACAACCTGGCTAGAAAAGGAAAAGGAAGCAATGAGCAGCATTTAAAAATCCACATATGAAGCCATCAGGTTCAGGGGCCTTATTAGGAAACATAGAAACATAGAATTTGATGGCAGATAAGGACCGCTTGGCCCACCTAGTCTGCCCATTTCCCTACCTAATAGATAAGCTGCAGACTCTAGTTAACCAACAGCCTACTTCCTCCTACCCCCCACTAGAATTGCCTTATGTCTGTCCCATGCATTCTTGAATTTTCCCATTGTTTTTGACTCCATGACCTCCTCAGGAAGGCTGTTCCATGTATCCACAACCCTCTTCATGAAAAAGTACTTCCTTACATTACCTCTGAGCCATCCCTCCTCTATCTTCAAATTGTGCCCCCTTGTTCTTGCATATCTCTTTTTCTGAAAGATGCTACCCTCTTGGACTTTGTTGATTCCCTTGAGGTACTTGAAAGTTGCTTGATGTTTCCTTGATGGCATACATATTAAGCTCCTTTAGTCTCTCTTCATCTGGTTTCTGGTGCAGACCCTGCACCATTTTGGTTGCCTTCCTCTGAATAGCCTCCACCCTGTCTATGTCTTGAAGGAGATGGGGTCTCCAGATCTGCACACAGTACTCCAGATGGGGTCTCACCAACTGTCTGTACAGAGGGAAAGCAGTTTCCTGTTTTCTACTGGTGATGCCTCTCCCTATGTATCCCAGTATCCCCCAGCCCTCCTTACTGCCTTCTCACATTGTTTGCCCACCTTTAGGTCATGTGATAGAACTACCCCCCAGGTCCCTTTCCATTTTTGCTGTTGTCAATATCTCACCCACCATTGTGTGCTCCTCCTCTGGGTCTTTGTTTCCCAGGTGCATTACTTTACACTTCTTTGCATTGATTCTAAATTGCCATACATTTTATGGATTAAATCATGGATGGCATCTACTACTACTACTTTGTTCCAGAAAAGCCCTATCCATACCCTTCCTTTCCAGATCATTATTTTGCTTCAGATGGATACTATCTAAAACATTCTAGATCATTTGTACACAGGAGTTTTGTTATGGGGTATAGAGTCTTTCATAGACGCATTATTGATATGACCGGATCTATTGAGCAAGGGTCCCGGATCATCCCTGATATTGTTGATAGTCTTCTTGGTTTGTTCACATTAAAGCTGAGAAATCAGTAATTTGTCCAGCTTACTGCTGAGAAAATAATACTTTGATTGAGCCCTAATCATAGCTCTGTGTGATAGCTCTTCAGCTATTTAATTGTATCTATCTTTTAGAGATAATACCATTTGTAGGTTCGATTCTGAGCCTCACAACTATGCACTGCCTCTACAGCACATTCCTGTAACTACACTTTTTTATTTCTTGAATCAGTCTGCTAGGTATTTTGTTTCTATTAGCAATACACTTATGACATGATTATTTAATTTAATTTCATTTAATTGTTTATACTGGAAAGGCATGTGAGCAAAATTGCCAGTTTTCATACATGTCCAGTATACCCTGAGATGTGCCTTTAGGGTGCACCATGTTATATTTGGGGAAGTGTCATGGGAGGTGTTTGTATTCAAAAATAATGTAATCTTTTAATCTCATGCTTTAGAAATTTAGCAAAAGATTTCTTTTAATTCATAGTGGGTATAGCCTCTAGACTCTTTACTTGATCAAGAGAGAGTCAGAGTTAAATAACAAGAATGATAGGACATGATTTGATATTTTGATTGGGCCATAATCAATATCAATCATTTTAAATGCTATATTATTTGAAAACAAACAGAAACTGATCCTTGAATATACCTTATGTGCATCAGAATAAAAAGAACATTTACCCGAGTAGGAAACTGATATCTAAAAAGTTCTACGTTCATAGCCTTCATAACATTTTACATAGTATCCACCATTCTGTGATTCTTCTCAGGTGATCATATTGATCAATCTACATTTTCTAATGTTAAATTAATATCTCTCATGATGAAACAGGGAGCTGGATATTGAACAGTTTGAAGAAGAGGTTTGTAAAAAAAGTTACATCTTCCATATTTGGGGCATATACTACACATTGGTTAAAGTCAACCACTGATTGCCTTGTTCAGTGTTAACAGTTATGGACCTGTCATCTTTGTCAGTTGTGTAATTTTCTATGGAGACTTGAAAGCTGTTTTTAAGAAAGATTGCCATACCCCTGAAATTGTTTGAGTGGGGGAAGGGGTAGACTCCCCTTATCCTAAAGAGCGTCTCAAAGTGTCTGTAATCTTTGTCTGAAAAATGTGTTTTGTATTACCATATGCAGTTAACAGCTTTAAACTTAGTTTCCTGAATTATTTTCCAAATTTTTGTTGTACTTCTAGCCATTTCACATCTTAGGTCCTATAAAAAAACAAAGAGAAACATAAGTTAGTTTTTCTTTTCTTTTTTCTTCCTCTTTTAATTTTTAAATAAATATTTATTTCCTCATTCTTTGGCTCCCAAATTACAGATTATTTGGTACATATTTTCAAGATTTTCCTATCAGTGACAAGTTTACCCAGCATCTTTTCCTGTACAGTGAAACTATTACCAAGAGGTCGAGCAAATATAAAGAGAAAAACAACGTACAAACCAGAGTCTTCTTCCACAACCCACAAACCTCCTCCCATAGGAGTTTTCATAGAAAATAAAACAAAGAGAAACCAACACCCAGAATACCTCAAAACAAATGATGATAGATTAAGGGTACATTGTACTTAACTGTGGCGCAGTGCAGGATAAACTAACAGCCAGAGAGTGAATAAAAAAGAAACAAAGACAAGGTGTATATATGCCTTCAGAGATGCAATTATAATCATAGGTGGTGGCCTCAGGAGTCAGGAAGGTCAGCTGACCCCTCACTTTTAAAACCAGGCATTGGGATATTCAATTTGACCCCCCACTTCTGAATACAGGTGTTGCTGTCTTATGTCAATAGTGCACATATTCACACAGCAACAGTAGCAGTAAAAGGTAGCTTTCCATGAGCATATAGAGCTCAGGTGAGCTGATTACATGGTAATTGCCTCCCTCCCCTCACCAGCACACAAAAACAAATGTTTATTTTTTGGGTCCCCATTTCATTTGCTTTCCCTTACCTTCTCCCATCTGGACTGGAACCACTATGTTATTTACTTCAAAGAAACCGTCATTGGTTTCTTGTCCCCCCGCATGGTGCTTTTCTTTTTTGTGTCATCTGACCTCTTCTCAGCCTCCCCCAATGATCAAGTCCCCTCATCCTTCTCCCTTGTAGGAAGCCACAGCAAGCCTTGAAGCCACATTCCTGACCCTGACTCCCATCACTCATTCGGTGATGTGGCAAATGGCAACTCTACTGGACTGCACCAATTAGCAATGGTATCCAATTTAAAAATAGAAAAAGGCACTAATTTCTTTACAGCAGCTGGGGGATGCTGAACTGGGTATGTGCCGTGTAAAAGAAGGCCACCTTTTAGACCTCTTATTTTTTTGGTGCTGAACTTCCTCATGATTGAATTGGTCCCTGTTCCAAATTCCAGCCCTCCTACAAGCAGCAGGAGCTTGAGGTGACACCACGACCACACAGAGAACACACACTGTTTAAAGCAGCAGACTGTACACTTTACTGGAGGACCTCAGAGCATCCACTCTTCTAGGCTAGTGGGCTGCGGAGTCAACTCCCCTCTCCATTTTCTTCTCTTCAGTACAGGTGAGGCAGACAGCAACTTAATTTACAATAATACTAACCATCATTGCACTGAGCAACAACAGCCAGCCAGTAGAGTGTATAAAGAGTCAGCCAGCAAGGTAAACTGTATTGCAACTAAGGCTAAGGCTTATTGGTTGGTCTGGTCATAAGTTCATTTATGTGTGTTTATGGATAGGGGGTTATGGAGTTAGAAGCGGAAGCTCTGTCTGTGATCAGGGTGGTATGGAATTAGCAAACTGAAGCTCTGACTGCCTGGGATGGGGGGGTAGGAATTGCAGTAGCAAGATGAAGCTGTAGCTGGGATCAGGGGTAATGGAATTAGCAAGCTGAAGATCTTTCTGGCATCAGGAGGAAAAAGGGGAGTACATTTTTAAATATGGGGGTTGAGGTCAAGGAATTGGCAAGCTGTGCCTGGGTGAAGGAGGCAAAATTATATTAAATGCCTATTTAAAATGTCAGGGTTTGTTAAATTGAGATCTGGGTCTGGGTTAAGGAGGGAAAATGGAATGAAAACAAAAAATGTATGATGTCACTGAATTGCAATCTCAGCATGGGATAAGGAGATGAGAAATTAGATTAAAACTATATTTGGTGTTAACTGGTAAGATGGGCCTGATTAAGGAGGCACACATTGATTAAAGTATATTTAAAAAGTAGGGGGTTGTGCAGTTGGCAAGCTGGGTCTACGATAAGGAGGAAAAATGTAGATTTGAAGCCTAACATGCAGGGTGTTACGGAATTAGCAATTTGGGTCTAGGATAGGAGGAACAATAGATTCAAAGCCTAAAATGCAAAGGGTTGTTGGATTGGCAAGCTGGACCTTAGATGAGGAAGAAAATAAAGAGCATATTTACAAATGTCAGGGGTTGTAGAATTGTAAATAAAATGATGGTCCTGGGATAAGGAAGAAAATAAATATTGAGGACCTATATTTAAAAGCATTTAGGGAAGGGAACTAGCCAGCTGGACCAGAGATAAAGTGTGTTTGCTTGTGTGTGGGTGGTGGTGAGTGGCAAGCTGTGGCTGGGACTGGGATAACTGGTAAAAAGCATCTGGTTTATATTTAAAAATATGTAGGGTCTGAGGGATGCAAATTGGGCCTGTGAGCATGTCTATGATAGAACAGTACCATAGTGATGTTACATGGTCACAGGTGAGATGTATGTTTTCTATCTGAATTGAGATTGTTGGGTATGATTATGATAGTAAGATGACGATCACATGCAATGCCATGGTTATCATACCACATCAATACAGTAATATCCATTTTTTTACAAAGTTTACATAAACTTTTCTGTTGGGGGGAGTTGACACAAATGAAAAAACACCCCTCAAAGAGATGACGGGTAAGGGGCTCCTCAAAGAGATGGTATGAGTAGGGGGAAAGATAACCAGGAGAAAAAGGGATAACTAGAGCAGGAAGTGCAGGAAAAAGATAAGAGGAATGATTGATACCCATGCATTAGCAGCATACATGAATTATCATTGACTAGTACTATAAAATAAGTTGGAGAGGGTAGTTAACTAGGTTGCAAAAACTGAGAACAGAAAAATTATAAGAAGAAAGAGAGAAAAGAATCAGAAGAATAGGACTAGCTTTTGCATTCTGTATTTTGCATTGAGACAGATACGCATAAAAAAATCTACTCAGTCTGCAATCACTTTATGGGATCAACTACACAGATATTTACAACCTTCACTCTTTTTTCCGCATCGTCTCCCTTTTTTCCTCATCTTCTCCCTCCCCCACTCAGTCCCCCTCCTTTCATTTTAACTTTTTGTTCATTCTGTCTGCCCCTGCTCTGTTATTCTTCCAGTTTTTCAAAGTGGGGTTAAATTCATGCTGTAATTTGTAAAGCCTTAGGGGTTTTTAGAGGGCACCAAGAGAGGTGTATGGTTCCAGTGTTTCAGGTCCGGTTATTGAAGCAGTAATGGGGTTAATGAGATGACTATCTGGGCCTCATAAACAACAACACAGATACTTGGATCAGATCTGTATCCTCCTGTAGAGTTGAAATAGCCAGGGCCATCTTAGTAAACTATGGTGAGGGATCCACCATTGCAGAATGTACAGTCTCCTGTGGTTCTGTAATAGCTGGGGTGACAGATGTAGCAGAGGCCAAGGTTACCGGTGGTACAGACATCACCTAAGACTAGTGCTTCTTTCTCCCATTCTTCCCAGTTAGAAGAAATTTGAAAGTCCTTTCAGCATCCAGAGTTGAAGTAAATGCATGTTCTTCCCAAGTACTGCACCTTCAGTTTGGCGGGCAGAAGCACTGTAATCCTTATGTTGTGCATGCTAAAAAGCTCTTTGCCACCACAAAAGCTTTCCTTTTGCCAAAAACCTCAGCAGGAAGTCAGGATATACCTGAATATTCATTTGCTGTAAGTAAAGTCTGTTCTCAAAGCAGTCCTTCCTCAGTAATGGCTCCCTGTCCTGATAGTGGTGATAACAAACAGCCTTGGGCTGCTTTCCTCTATATTTGGGGTTCAAACCTTCTTGAGGAACCCAATCATGCTCCATTTTCTATTTCCAGGGAAGTTTCCCCCTTAGGGCCACTATCAAGAGATTTTTAAAATAGCAAACTAGATACACACTCTCAGGGATGCCCCATAGCTTTAAACAATCACTTCCAGACCATAGGCTTGATTTTAAAAGGCCAAACTTTGGCGCAAGGTGCTTGTGCCAAACTGCTTTGATGCAAGTGGCACCTTGCATCAATGTTTGCAACAGTCTTGATTTTCAAATACAGGCTGCATCGAAATCAGGATGCCTTGCACCCAAACCACCTTGCACCACCCTTGCCACAAAAGCACACTTGCATTAGGTCACAAGGGGGCTTGTGCCACAGCTGGGATGTGCCATACCCTTTTTTTTAATTTTGGAAGCTCCACCATGGACACAACAGGAGACTCAGGTTAGACCAGTCAAGAAGTGGCAGACCACTGATCGGACTGCTTAGTGGGGGGTTTGCAGGGACGGACTGTGACCTGGCCCATGGCGAGCACAGGCCTGGCACCTGCCCCTTAGGTTTCAAAATTCCCCTCCCTCCTTCTCAGTCACCCTGCCCTTACCAATTATGTTAATTTCAGGGTCAGAGAAAGGGCCTGGCAACACACTTAATAGAAACAGAGTCACCACTAGATGGTGGCTGATGTGTACAGAAGCAAGTCAGTCCATCATTATGGTCGGAAACATGTTACAAGGTCTTGATGCTGTGCAATAGCACAATATCTACACACCAAGAGATTCAGGGTGGTCCTACCCTGCTCTACCAGAGCACTCTTGGGACTAAGAGTTTTCTTAAATCTGCTATGACTTTGACACAATGTGTTATCATTTTGATGTTGTTAATGTTTATGTTGTTACTACTTACAAGTCTAACCCAGTCAACCAAAACCACATACACCTTGCAGGCATTACTTCAGGCAGAACACAAAGATCCCTCATGGGAGACCTGCTGGCACTTACACACAGGGGATCCCATGAGGCCATATCCTGCCTCTAGCACATCCTCTGGCATGTACTGTCTGGATGACACAAGACAGTCTGGAGGTATATGAGGTCACCACCCTTAACCACTTACTCCCTATAGACTTATCGGATTATGGATAACACCCCAGTTAAATTAATCTTCAGGAAAGTAAAAGGAATCACCCCACCCATGAAAGATGGAAAATTCTAGACCATCTCAAAATATTTTATGCAGGAGTGGTCTTCCTCCAGGAGGCACAGCAGCCTAAAATGGAAGCTGACAAACTTAGAACATTATGGGTTGACATGGTCTTTAGCTGCTCTTACAACTCCAAAAGTAGTGGAGCAGTAATTCTGATCCACAGAGGAGTTAGCTTTAAAGAGAGTGAGCTAGTACAAGACCTGGATGGGAGATACTCTACTCATTCTATTGTGTATTGGTCAGGAGCATACCTCTCAACTGTCCCTGATGTTCAGGGAGGTCCATAAATCTGCCTCAATATAGTACTCTGTCCCTCCTCACAGTTGTGTTTCCATGGCTAAACAGCGGCAATTGTAAGCACAGAATAATGTCGAGCATTACAGTTATAGACTTGTTTCTTTAGCAAATGCATTTTGCACTAAGTCCCATATTCTACCAGCTGTCTGGGTGGATATCTTTACTTTTGAAGATGTGTCCCTGATTTTGGTCCTTTGTCCCTGATTTGTTCATTAAGCCTTGCCCCTGATTCAGGAGGCAAGAAGTTGTGAGGTATGTATGCACTGATTGTGCCTGCCAGCACACAGTTCCTGCTGCTTCCGACCTGTACTTCTATTCTGACCAACGGGGGATGTGTGGGTATGCCTTGGCCTGCAGCGTCCAGCCTGTACTTCCATTGCGACCAAAAGGGGGAGCTTTGTGCTCCATGCAGTAGCACTGGGCAAATTGCATGGTAATGTATGCTAAGCAGCATTTAATGAGATGCAAATGTACCTGTTTGCCCACGGATTACCTAAGTAGGCTCATTTGCATGGGAGCTTTGAATGTAGCTCCCGTTTGCCCCGGGCTAACCAGTTTGCACCAGGCTAATGTGTTAGCACTGTGCAATCAGGTTAGCCCCGGGCAAACCTCACTTCAGCATAGCACAGTTCTGCAGTGTGTGGCTTACATTGTTGTTTGCAGTCATACCTCTCAACTGTCCCTGATTTTCAGATGTCCCTGATTTTACCTTAGTGTTTTACTCTGTCCCACCTAAAACTTGTGTTTCCATGACCAAACAGTGGGGGTTGTAAGCATAAAATAATGTCAAACACTAATGTTACAGTCGTGTTCTTCCTTAGAAAATGCATTTTACACTACACCACTTATCCTACCAGCTTCCTGAGTGGATATCACCAATTTCTAAGATGTGTCCCTGATTTTAAACCTTTGTCCCTGATTTTTTTAAGCCTTGTCCCTGATTTATGAGGCGGGGGTTGAGAGGTGTGTTTTCAGTAGCTGCTAGACATCTCTGTGCAATCACACACAATGTTCTCCACCTGCAACACTGGCTTGCTACAGAGTCTAATGAGCTGCAGTTGTAGTTTGCACTTCCCTGTTGCTATATTCAGTGCTGTCTTATTGCCGGGCTATTTTTGCCCTGCACTTCCAGACCAGTTTGCCCGGCTTCCTTAGACTGCTATATTCAGCAGGATTAGCACCGGGCAATTTCCTTTTGAATATAGCTTGCTTTGTGCTCCTGGCTAAGTTTGCCTGCCGGACAGTGCTAATTTAGCCCCGGGGCAAAGTGTTGAATATCTGGCCCTACATGTCTAAATGTAACCAGAGTTGAAATGGTTCAACTACTATACCACATGGTCATTTCTGGAAAAGTTCATATTTTCAGCTACAGTATAAATGGGATTGACTTAAAAGTAGTCAAACTTTCACAACATTTAAAAATGTTATTTTGCAAGAATGTAAACTACAAATTTATAAATCCCTGAAACTTTAAAACTAGAGAATGTAATACCATTAATTCTGGTAGGTTCTTAGACCTTACAAGGAGACTGTGTGTGCCAATTTTATTAACTGCTTGCTGCGAGAAATTGCAAAATAACATCTGTACTTAACGTCAAATCCCATGAGTCTTTGTGAAAACTGCAGAATTTCATGAAAAATTCCATAAAACTGGGATTTTCTAATTTCACTCAGCCTTATCTGGGGGGGGGCTTCTAATTAAAGGATAGGGGTATTAGAGGCAGGTAGTGCAGGGGGTCACCAGGTTCTGGAGTTAGATGCACAGTTTCACCAAAAAATGTACAGCTGAGCTGGGTAGCACAACAGTGGTAGATCCCCAGGTTGGAGCAGGAAAACACAGAGGCCAAGATATTCAAACTGCGCCCAAAAAGTGCACAATAGCAAGAGCAAGTGCAAGTCCATTGAGCCCATGCGCAAGAGGCGTGATATTCAAAAACTGAGCCGGCCAACCTGCGCCTACAGCCAACGACTGAATATCGCACCACCTGTGCCATAGCGCAACTAGGGAGGGGAAGCTGAGCAGATCTGATGCGCCATAGCGCAACAAGGGATGTTCAGCTGAGCAGTACAGAGGTGCCAGAGTGCAACCAGGGATGCCCCTCAGCAGCAGGGCAGCAATGCAACTGCACAACCAGGGAGGTAGGGGCCCACCACCCATGCCACAGATGGGCAGAGGAACACACAGCAGAACAGACATCGTCCCCCCACACCCCATGCACTGCACAACTGGGGGAGGGCTGGAATAACCACTGGCCCATGGAGACAAGCAACCAAACCACAGCCGGGCCATGGTGCCCCATCACAGCCCCTGGCAAGCTGTGACCAGCACACAAGGAGGGCTGACCACCCCGTGTCATACCATCCCCCCAATGCAGAGCACACCCTGCACCGTGACCCCCAGACACCCTGCCCAGGAGCAGTGTCCACCAATGCAGGGAACCCTATGCATGCCACCACCCCCACTGTGACAATGCAACCCTGTGCACCACTGAACCATGCAAGGCAGCCCCACCATGAGCACCCATCAGCGGGTGGCAGCACACTGCGATGCAACGATGGCACACAGTGCCACCACACACAGCCCCCCCCGAGGTACAGCTGAGAGACCGACCATGTGTCGGCACACAAGGTACCCCACATGGGACAGGGCATGCCCCGGACACCACCACCAGTGGTACAGCACCCTGCACACCCTCCCAAGGACACACCCCAACCCAGCACTGCACTGGCCACAACAGCCAGCGCAGACACCCACAGTGGTGCATGGAAGCATGCACCACACCGGATGCCACACAGTGCATGGACAAACACCAACCCATACCCAAGGGCACAACAACACAGGGACGCAGTAGCGGGGCAACCAAGCCCCCAGCGTGGGCCCATGGAAACCGTGTACACACAGCCTGCAGTCCCCCATGGCACAGGAGTACCAGCCACCCTGCACAGGCACTGTGGACATGTACGCCACCATCATTTGCCTGGAGCACAAGTCACAGACAGTGGTGCACATCCCCTGCAACACACACAAGCCATAGCATGGAGGTGGGACAACAACTGCGGAGGCCACAGTGTCACCCAAGGCAGACATGCACCACACCAGTGACAGGAGGCAACCCATCATTGTGACGGGTACAGTGGCTGCCCTGCATGAACAGCCACCACTGACATGCCAGCAGACTGTGCAGGTCACAGACGTGCAAGGGTGTCAGCTGCACAGGCCATGGATGGGCTGACAGGGGCACCATGGACACAGAGCATGCACCATGGACCACTGCACACAGTCATCCAGTGCACAGGGCACAACACACACACCACAGACACTGACTGATAGCTACCCCCACACCATAGTCATCTCCCTATGGACACACACACATACCCACGACTGCACCACCCCTGACGCCATGCACACCACTGCAGCTGAACACCTATAGCCCACTGCAAATCAGAAACCACCACAGTATTCATATCAAAAGATTTGTATTCAAAAAACATATCAAACGGAACTATTTACAAAACTATGTACAAAGTTGGGGGGGAGGGCCACAAACAAGGTGGGGGTGGGTAAGGGGCAGGGGTGAACAAATGGGACAGGAAGGGAGGGGTGTGAGGGTGGGTCAAGGGGGGTAGGGGATATCAGGGGCAGAGGGATGATCAACGGGAGCCCCTCTCCCCGCTCTGGCTGCTCTGCCTCCGGTGCCTTCTTCGGACCCCAAGCTGGTCAATCCGTTGCAGGATCTCCAAAGAAGCCCTGGCCACATTGAGGATCTCCCGCAATGCCTCCCTAATCTCCTGCAGCTGGCAGACACCTAGGACAAGGGAGCAGAGTCAATAGGTGTGAATGCACAGCCCCATACAGCCCACCCACTGTGCATGGCATATGGCCGTGGGACATGCCTCTGTGATGGTGTGTGACCACCCACAGTGATCACGTCCACAAGACCTGCCCACCCAGGTGCATACAGCCATGCAGAATGCTGCACACACCCACCGGCCAAGTCATGCACAGCACCACCGTGGCTGTTTAGTGACATGGCTATGTGGTGCGAAGGCAGTGGCACAGCCATGTACCCGGTGCACGCATGGACCACCATCGATGCACTCCCAGACATGCAGTGTCACTGGACAGTGCTGACTGTAACAAGTTGCGTGCATGGCAGTGGTGTCAATGGATGGTTGCCATGCCCCGCTGCCCACTCTGTTACACAGCATGCAATAGTAATCATGGAAGTATGGCACTCACCATCATCAGGCTGGTCCCTCGGGTGCTGTTGACCGTCGCCCCTCCTAGCGGCCCTGTCTTCCTGCTGGAGCTGCATCTCCTGGGCTAGGTGCCTCTCCTCTGGCCCTGTGGTGCAAACATGGAGAGAGGAACATCAGTACAATCCTGTAGCAAAGTCCCCCTGCCCCCATGTGTGTGCACTCCCACACAGCCAGACCCACCCACCCCACACCCTGATAACACCACCACAGCCAACACCGGACGGTCCCTCCCCCATGTCCTGGACACATACAACCATGTTACCCATATGGAAGATAAAGGTGTGTGGACGTAACACCTACCTGGCCGTGGCACCATGCCCCTCCTGGCACGTCCCTGCAGGCGGGCAAGCAGGTCCGGTTCACTCCTCCGCAGGTCACCATACCTGTGGCGGCACTGCTCCACCATCCGTCCCCTTCCTGTGGCCTCTTCCAGGGCATTGGCCACCTCCTCCCCCACCTGGCTCCTGGACCTGTCCAGGGGTGCATCTCCAAACAGTGGGCCATAAAACGGCTCTACAATGGCCACCAGGTTGGCCAGTTCAACTTGGGTCCACTGTGCAGCCCTCCTCCATGCCATTCCACTTGCTCAGTCAGCTCAAAATGGCACTCTGCAGCGCGGTTCCACCACGTGCAGATGCTGCGCGGTACAGCGCTGCCATTCCTTATCATGCTGTCACTGAACAGCACAATAGTGGTGCACCCATGCCTGACGCATGGCACCTAGGGGGCAAAGGTTGGGCAGAGGGTCAAGGGTCTCTGGTGCACGGACAGGCACAGCGCCATTGGAACCCAATATGTGTAGTGTGATTGGATGCCTGTGTGCTACCTCCAGTAGCGGCCTACCGTGCTGTTGCCCCAGTGCGCCTATGATGGCCTAGTGCCACAGTGCCATATAGGTGAACATGGCTGTAGCACCACTGGCACAATGGTGGCCGTGCCCTGCATTGCTTCCCATGCACAGCACATCAGCAGCGCAGCAGACGCCTGCATCAGCAACCCGGGCATGCGCAGTGAGGTGTGTACTGCGCATGTCACAGAACTGCACCCTTGGCTCAGCACACTAAACACAATTGTGCAAAGCGCAACAGCGCAATATTCAGTCATCATATGCAAATCAGATAATCAGCCATTCAATGGCGCAGCACTGCAATTTGCATCCACTTAAAGTTGCGCCTCACCTCATTTGTATGGGTTGCGCTATAAAAGTGTGACATTGGGCTGCACTGGCCATAGTCGGTTACTGCAGTCTATTGGTGAGTTGCATGCTGTTTGGGAGTGTGGACTGTGGATTTTGGGACATGTATGGGACTGCACAGTCACAGGTAACAACTTTCATTCTTACAGGTTAAATAATGACCAAGCGAGTTGTGGGAGAGGAGGAACACAGTGATGGGAGGAGGAGGAGGAGGTCTAATTTCACCAAGGCCGAGACTGATGCCCTGTTTGATGCCTACCTGGATCATAAGCCACTTCTCAGCAGATGGCAGGGAACACCACAGGCCCGTGCTGCTGCATGGGAGGAGGTGGCGCTTGCAGTGAACCTGCATGGCAGCCACCAGCGCTCCATGCAGAAGTGCAAGAAGAAGATGGGCACAGACAGGAGGAGGATAAAGGAGAAGGTGGCTGCCATCAGGGCAGCACGAGCTGTGACAGGTGGGGGACAGCTGGAGGTAGTACACCTGACCCCACAGGAGGAGAGGGTTGCTGGAAGTATGCAGCATAGTGCCATTGAGGGTGTTCCGGGTAGTGGCTTCCAGATGGGTGGTAGCCCGTCACTGCATGGTAGGTCATGGTCTGTCTATTGGGGGGGCAGGGCAGGTAACATGCAGTAATGTGACTTTGTTTTCCCTTACAGATCCTGAGCATATGCATGGGTCAGTGGTGGTGGGCCTGTCCACTGAGGACAGTCAGATGGAGATGGAGGAGGGCCCTTCCACCTCCACAGGTATACGTGGCTCAGTGTGATGGGCCTCCTGGCTGTCCAGACTGATGTTGTTGGAACAGGTGTGGAGGAGGCCCTGCCCGTGTCCCAACGTGCCAGCGTCCATGGATGCCAGAATGCTGTGACTCAGGCTGGTGCCGGGTCCGTCACCGATGATGATGTCGCTAATGGCATGGGCAGTGACACGTGTGTGCCACGGGATGGCCACACACCAGGTAACATCGCGGCCATGGCTGTGGGTGGTGCTGCTGTGGAGGCCTGCGTGTCATCACAGTCCCAGCCTGTGCCTGTCACCACCAGTGGGGCAGCACTGGTTTGTGTACAGGACAGTGGGGCTGTTGCGGCCAATGCAGCCGCACCAGTGAGCCCTGGTGGGTGGCAGCTGGAGGGGCAGCATCAGTAGTCGGCCAATGTGCTTGGGGGTACGGGTCAAGGGGCGGCGTCAGTGCACCACCTGTGGACATGCCCAGACCTGGTCCTGGTGTGCAGCACCCACCCTCAAAGGGTGCTGGGCATCTGGGCTGTGCACACCCTGAAGGACAGGTTGCCGAGGAGGCAGATGACCTCTTGGACGAGCACACCCGCATGCTGCAAGCATCAGTCCGCCAGCAGACGTGGCTTGTGACGTCGGTGGATGCACTGTGTGTGGCTCTGGAGCGGGCAGAGGAGTGTCGCAGCAGAGACACTGCTCTGATCCTGGCAGGGATGGACCGGTTGCAGGAGGATGTGACCGCTGCCATTGACAGGCAGACACAGGCATTCACTGCTGTCATGGCCACAATGGGAACACAGTCATGTGCCCATGCATCGCAGACACCACGCAGTGCACTGTCCACCCCCCATTCCTGGTGTCATGTGACACCCTCCTTGTCGACACCAGGTTCAGCTGTGGGCATCCCGAGCACACCTGGCGCAGGCATGTTTGGTGTGCTGCAGACACCTGCACGAGTACGGTCGCGTTCACACAGTGGAACCCTTGGGGGACCATCGGTGCCACCCCATGAGGCCAGTGATCAGCCTGTCAATGCCGGCGGGTCTCGGCGGGGCCACCCATGCATCCGTGGTGGCCGGGGCACTGTGGCGCGTGACTGACCTGTCTCCCAATGCAGCTACTGTCTGGTACTGCCCTGTGTGCATTGTGTCATTCAGCGGGCATTGCACAGGTGAGTACCCGGCCCTGCACGCGGACACACAGTCCATCTGCACATCCTCCTGGCTGCCATCCGCAGTTGTGTGTGCATGATGATGCCTACATTGCACTGTACACCAATGTGCAATGGTGCTCAGCATCTGACACACGCACAAGGACAGGCAGTGGGCGTGGTGGTCTGTGGACATGTGTGTGGCTAGGGGTGGCATTCTGGGTCAGTGTGCCTCCTACCCTTTGTGAATGTCTGGCGCATTGTGTGTGTGTGTGTGTGTGTGTCTGTCTGTCCGCGTGGCATGTTAGACCTCACCCATCCCTGGTTGTGTGTGTGTTTTCATGCCCGGCCACTTCCCTTGATGGAATGCACTCCTGGTGCGTGTCCATGCATGTTTGTGGGTTGTGCCTTAGCCACTGTTGGTTGTACATGGCCCCATGACTTACCTGGGTTGGCTGAAGTGCTCCTCCATGATGGTGTCTCGGTGCAGCTGTGCCAGCCGGAGCAGTCGGGGGTCCCATCACCCAAGGGGGGGCTGCCCATCACCATTGTCACCGGCATCCTCATCGTCCCCATCATCCCCATCGCTTTCCCCCTCTTCGACCTGTACAGCTATCCCACATTCGTTGGCCATGTTGTGCAGGATGCAACAGGCCAGGAATAGCCCACAGGCCTTTGAGGGGCTGTACTGTAGGGCACCGCCGGAGGTGTCCAGGCAACGGAAACATGCCTTCAGCATCCCGAACACCCACTCAATGACATTATGTGTGGTGGCGTGTGCCTCATTGTAGCATTGCTGCGATGAGGTCACGGGCCACAGGTAGGGTGTGAGCAGCCAGGGACAGAATGGGTATCCACCGTCACCTGTGTGTAGAGGGTGGAGGTTAGTTTGGTGATCAGCATTGCCCTGCCCCGGGCCATGTAGGCCAGTAACCATGTCACCTCTGACCATGCCCCCCAGGCCCTATGATTGTCCATGTGGTTTGCATACTCACCCACTAGGTGGCCAGTGGGGATATCCCCACTCTTGAATCTGTGGCACAGTGCTGACTGGTGCCAGATGAAGGCATCATGTGCTCCCCCAGGGTGCATGGCACAGACATTGATTGTGTGCCCCCTGGCATTGCACACCACCTGGTAGTTGATGCTGGCATAGCCCTTGCGATTTATATGTGCAGCCCCCTCGGGGCCAGATGGTGTGAGGATAGCCACATGGGTGCAGTCTATTGCCCCTAGCATGCCAGGCATACGTGCTACCCTGTGGAACTCCTGTATGTTTGCTGTGCGCTCTCCCGGTGTGCTGGGGAAATGGGTGTACTCCACAGCATGTGGCAGCAGTGCGCTGAGGAATTGGGTCAGGTGGAGTGATGTGGCCGACTGGATTATGCCTGTGGTGTCCTCAGTTGGTCTCTGGAAGGTACCCGTGGCGAGCAAGCACATGCAAGCTGTCACTTTCATCTCCACTGACAGGGCATGGCTCCGTCGTGTATGTGCCTGCATCACATCACTGCATAGCTCACAGAGTCGCCTCAGAATTGCCCGATTCAGGTGGTACCAGCCCACAATCTCAGTATCACTGTACAGCTTGAAGCTGGTGTGGACTTGGTACTGCCTGTTGGGGGCATACCACCAAAGGGCCTTCCACAGCCACGCCCCCCTGCTGCCCGCCTTCTCACACCCCTCAATATGGCCTCCATCTGGATGGTGGCACTGGCATGTCCCTGGGCTGTGTTCACTCCCCCTGGCAGCTGTTTCTGTATTCCCCCTGCTGTCCTGGCTGCTACTTCCCCTGCACTGGGAACACCTGCCTGTGCTGGCCTCACTGCTGTGTGGTGTACTTCCCCCTTCTGCACTGTGGCTCCCCACATCTTCCCCTGTGCCTGTTGATTCCAGGTGCCCTTTCCTGGCCTGCCCTGTGTGTCTCTGCTGCCCAGTTTTCCCTGCTAGACTTTGCCCTCATGTGGCTTCCCTGTAGCGTTCTTGCGCCTCTCCCGTGTTCCCTTTTATTTTGGCTCATTTCCGCTATGGCACAACTTCCGCTTGCTCCCCTATTGCGCATGGTGCATGTTGTTAAATATCGCACTGCGCCATTTATGGATGGTTCCTTCCCCTTCAGTTGTGCATGCATTCACTATCATCGTGCTGTTGCTCAGCATGATTTGGGGGGTGCAACTGCCTCCTACTGAATATCGCAGAATGGCGCATTTTCGGACTTGTGCACATGCAACCCTATTGCGCATGGCTCAACTCTTTTGAATATCTGGGCCAGAGTGTCAACAATTCCAACCTGAATGGAGGATATTTAAGGATCACATCCGGTAAATGTATGATTCAGGGAGCCTGATGTACATGCATGTCTAGGATTTAGAGGTACTCAAAAATATGTAGAGGTGGAAAACAATGTCTTGGGCAGCAGAAAGAAAGAATTTTGGCTATTCCAACAGGGTAGGTCGATAGGAAAAAGAGTAGGTGACTCATATTTTAAGGGAATTTGCCACTGTAAGGAAAAAAGAGGATATCAGTGGGATCAGTATTTCTACTGAGTCAATCTGACTATGCCAAAAGAAAAGGGGGGGGGGGAATAGTTAACCAGTGAGGAACAACAGGTCTGCAAAAAGCTTAGCCAGCTTATCAAATGGAGTAGTGACATGTGCATTGTTAATGTTAAATTCCACACAAAAAAATTATGGATGCTTCAGCTATAGAACATGTTATCATAAAAATGTGAGAACATTTTACTAATCTTTTTTTTTCTTCTGCAAAATTAAAACTGCTTAACTAGTTTATCCAGTTGTGCTAGACACCAGGATACACTGACTATGGATATGCATGTCAAATGTTAATGCTATGCATGCAAGAACAGAGAAGTTACAAACATCCACATTTTTAATAGTTTTAACAAAGTTTTGCAAATATTTACATAGTAAAGTTTTGAACCCTGTAACTTAAAAATCTTTTATCTAATTCTCTCCATATTTAGACAATGCTGTAAGCATTACTAAAAGGTTATCCGTACTAATTTACATATGTCTAGCTCCAAAGGTGCCTGAGTTATATGCAGATTAATTTTTTTCATGAAATTTCCTGAAAAAAATAAGACAGATTTTGAGCACGTATAATTTTGAGACGATGCATCATATTGTCATAAAATCTGACACATTGTTAGAATGCCTATCATCAAGAAATCATGCCAAATTTAAGATCCCTGACCCAATAGATGGTTAAGGTAGATGCAGATAAAAATTGTTCATGAAATTTCGCACAAACAATAAAATGACAACATTTGAGCACCTATAATTTTGAAACTGTCAACCAAATTAAATTATATTTGGAACATTTGTGGCCATTGACACAAAGACCTGGATATTTAAACTGCATCACAAAGTAGCGCAATAGCAGGAGCAGGTGGAAGTACAGTGCTCCTATGCGCAACATGTGCGATATTCAAACACTGCACAGGGCTAGATGCACTTGCACCACACAGCTGACTATCGCATCAACTGCACCATGGCACAACCAGGGATGTGCAGTGGTGCAGACCTGATGCACAATAGCACAACCAGGGATGCACAGTGGAGCAGGGTAGCAGCGCATCAGCACAACCAGGGATGCTCAGGGACAGGATGCAGGGGTTCCCCACACATGGAAGATATGGGCTGAGGTGCACACAGCAGAACAGACATCGTCCCTCACACCCCATGAACAGCACAACCAGAGGAGAGCTGGAAGAACCATCGTCCCATGGAAATCAGCCACCATCCCATAGCTGGGGCATGGTGCCCCAGCACACCCCCTGGCAAGCTGTGACCGGCAAACAAGGAGGTCCGGCCACCCCATGCTACACCATCCCACCAATGGAGAGCACACCCTGCACAGCATTCCCCAGACACCCTGCCCAGGAGCAGCGCCAAACACTGCAGGACACCCCATGCATGCCACAACCCCCACTGTGACAATGCAACCCTGTGCACCATTGAGACATGCAAGGCAGCCCCACTGCAAACACCCTGCAGTGGGTGGCAGCAGACACTGATGTAACAACTGCAGACACAGTGGCACCCTGCATGGCCCCCCTGAGGTACAGCTGAGAGACTGACCATGCGTTGGCACACAAGGTACCACACATGCGACAGGGAATGCCCCAGACACCACCACCAGTGGTACAGCACTCTGCACACCTTCCCAAGGACACATCCCATCCTAGCACTGGCCACAACAGCCAGCAAAGAAGCCCACAGTGGTGCATGGAAGCATGTGCCACACAGGATGCAACACAGTGCATGGACAAGCATCAACCCATACCCAAGTGCACACCAACACAGGGACACAGTGGTGGGTCGACAAACCTGCTGGCATGTGGCCACAGCAGCCATGTACCCACGGCTAGCACCCCTCTATGGCACAGGTGTACCAGCCACCCTGCACATGCACCATGAAGCCGTACACCACCTGCATGCGGCTGGAGCACAAGTGACAGACAGTGGAGCACATCCCCTGCAACAGACACAAGCGACAGCATGGAGGGAAGACAAAAACAGTGGAGGCCACAGTGCCACCCAGGGCAGACGTGCACCACACCGGTGACAGGAGGCAATCTGGCATTGTGCCGGGTACAGTGGTTGTTCAGCATGGACAGCCACCACTGACATGCCAGCAGACTGTACATATCACAGACATGCAAGAGTGTCAGCTGCACAGGCCATGGATGGTCTGACAGGGGTGCCATGGACACAGAGCATGCACTGTGGCCCACTGCACACAGGCAACCAGTGCACAAAGAACAACACACAAACCACAGACAGTGACTGATTCTCCCACCCACACCATAGGCGGTTCCCTTCCAGACACACACACACACACACGCCCATGCCTGCACCAACCCTGACGCCATGCACACCACTGCAGCTGAGCACCTGTAGCCTGCTACAAATCATAGACCACCACAGTTGTCATAACAAATCAAATGTATTAAAAATAGGCAATAAACATAACTATATACAAATATATATAATGGGGGGAAAGGACCACAAACCAGGTGGGGGGTGGGTAAGGGGCAGGGGTGAACAACTGGGAGAGGGAAGAAGGGGTATGAGGGTGGGTCCAGGGAGGTACGGTTCTTCTGGGGGTATGGAGGGCCTAACATCCACCCCCTCATCATTTCTGTGGTGCCTATGTGACCACTGTCTCCTGACACCGTGCCTCTCTAGTCACTGGAGGATCTCCAGTGATGCCCTTGCCAGCTGCAGTAACTCCTGCAAGGCTCTCTTGACAGCCATCCAATGCTGACCACCTAGGACAAGGGAGCAGAGTCAATAGGTGTGAATGTCCATCCCCCTGCAGCCCACCCATTGTGCATGGCATACAGCCATGGGCCATGCCCCGTGATAGTGTGCTACCACCCACAGTGATCATGTCCACAAGACCTGCCCACCCAGCTGCACACAGCCATGCGGACCACTGCACACACCCACCGCCCAAGTCCCACACAGCACCACCGTGGCTGTACAGTGACATGGCTATGCGGTGCGAAGGCAGTGGCACAGCCATGTACCTGGTACATGCATGGACCACCAGCGATGCACACCCACACATGCAGTGCCACAGGACAGTGGTGAGTGTACTGTGTGGCGTGCACCACTGCCTACCCCACAACACAGCATGCACAGAATATCCAGGAAGAAAGGTACTCACCTGCATCTGCTACATCTGGGTGCTGATGTCGAATGGGCCTGCCATCACATGGCTGTTGCCGGGCAGCCTCCTGCTCAAGATGTGTCCCTGCCTCTGGGGCTTGTCACCTCTCCTCAGGGCCTAGGGTGCAAACATGGAGAGGGGAACATCAGTACAAAACAGTAGCAAAGGCCCCCCCCGGTGTGCGCGATCCCACACAGCCCAGCCATGCCGCAACCCCACCACGACCACCATCGCCCACACTGGATGGCCCCCCTGTGGTGGACACATGCCCACTGAGAAACCAGGATGGACGCTACCAGTGTATGGATGGAGCACCTACCTGGACGTGGCACTGCACCTCGCCTGGCGTATGCCCGTAGATGGACAAGTCTGTCTAGGTCCCTCCACCGGAGGTCCCCATAGCGGTGGTGACACTGCTCTGAACTTCTGGAGATACCAGTGGCCTCCTCCAGTGACACTGCCACCTCCTCTCACACTGCACTCCTTGCCCTATCTAAGGGCACATCCCCAAACAGGGCCCCAGCATGGGGCTTTACAATGGCCACCAAACTGGCCAGCTCCAGAGGACTCCACAAGGCTGCTCTCCTGCGTGCCATGACTGCTACAGCTAGGATCACAAAATGGCACTCTGTAGCACACATCTGCCATGTGCAGATGCTGCGCGGAACAGCTCTGCCATTCCCCATCACGCTGTCACTGAACAGCATGATAGGGGTGCACCCATGTGAACGCATGGCACCTAGGGGGAAAAGGTCGACTGCAGGGTCACGGGCCTGTCACGCATGGACCGTCACAATGAGATTGGGACTCCCTGCGGATAGCACAGTCAGGTGCCTGTGTGTGATACCCTGCAGTGGCCTACTGCGCTGTGGCACCATGGCACCTACGGTGCTACAGGGCACGAGCGCTATACATGTGAACAGCACACTAGCACCACTGGCACAGTGGTGGCTGTGCCCTCCACTGCCTCCCGCACTCAGCACGCATCAGCGCGGCAGGCGTCGGTGTCAGCACCCGGGCATGCACTGTGTGGTGCCTACTGTGCACGTCACAGAGCTGCACCTTTGCCTGAGCACACTCAACACAATTGCGCAAAGTGTAAAAGTGCTATATTCAGCCAGCCTATGCAAATCAGCTCATCAACAATTCCATGGTGCAGCCACTGCATTAGCATCCACTTAAAGTTGTGTCTCGCCTCATTTGCATGCCTTGCACTATTAAATGCAGCATGGGGCTTCAGAGGTCATTGTTTAGTATTGCAGTCTATTGTGGTGGGTTGCATGCTGTTTGGAAGTGTGGACTGTGGTGTGTGGGAGATGCATGGGATTGCACATTCAGTGGTAACACCTGTCATTTCCACAGGATCAATAATGACCGAACGTGAGGAGGAGGAGGAACAGGGATGTGGGAGACGGAGGAGGCCCAACTTCACCCAGTCAGAATCAGATGCCCAGTTTGAGGCCTACCTCGACAAGGAACCGCTGCTCAGCAGACAGCGGGGAACACCACAGGCCCGTGCTGCAGCATGGGATGAGGTAGCATGTGCCATCAACCAGCATGGCAGCCACCAGCAGTCCATGCAGGAGTGCAAGAAGAAGGTGGGCACGGACAAGAAGAGGATAAAAGATAAGGTGGCTGCCATCAGGGAAGCACATGCTTCAACTGGTGGTGGACAGCCGGATGTGCCACGTCTGATGCCACAGGAGGAACGGGTGGCCAGCAGCATGCAGCATTGTGCCCTAGAGAGCATTCCAGATGGTGGCTTCCAGATGGATGGCAGTCCGTCACTGCATGGTAGGTCCTGTGCTGTCACTGTGTGGGGGTTGGGGGGAACACCACAGGGTAGGGCAGGGACATTAATGCTACTGTGTTCCCTTACAGCTCCTGAGCATCTATATGGGTCAGCGGTGGTGGGTGTGTCCACTGAGGGTGATACCCTGGACACGGAGGAGTTCCCATCCACCTCCACAGGTGTCCAAGGGTCAGGACCAGAGTATACCCGCCTTTCTGTCTGGACTGAAGTTGGTGGTGCTGGTGCGGAGGAGGCCATGCCCGTGTCCCAGCATGACAGTGTCCATGGATGCCAGTGTGCTCTGACACGGACTGGTGCCAGATCCGGCACCAATGATGATGGATCACACATCATGCACAGTGATACGTGTGGGCTGAAGGATGGCCCCACAGCAGGTAACAGCACGGGCATAGCCATGGGTGGTGCCGCCGTGGAGGCCTGCGTGACATTACAGTCCCAGCCTGTGCCTGTATGCACCAGTGGGGCAGCACTGGTGTGCGTCAAGGCCGTTGGGGCAGTTGCGGCCACTGCAGCGGCACCGGTGAGCCCTGGTGAGTGGCAGCCGAAGGGGCAGTGTCTGCAGTCAGCCAATGGCAACGGGAGGACAGTGTCAGGGGTGGCGTCAGTGCACCATGTATGGACATGCCCTGGCATGGCTCTGGTGTGCAGCACCCATCATCAAGGGGTGATGCCCAGCACGGCCAGGAACACCATGAGGGACAGCATGCCGATCCGGTGGATGACCTATTTGATGAGCACAGCCGCCTACTCCAGGCTTCCATAGATCAGCAGTTGTGACTTGTTAGGGCAGTGGATGCACTCAGTGCAGTTCTGCGCTAGGCAGAGGAGCGGCGCAGAAGAGACCATGCTCTGCTCCTGGCAGAGATGGCCCAGCAGTGAGAGGATGTGACCGCTGCCATTGACAGGCAGACACATGCATTCACAGCTGTCATGGCCACATTGGGCACCCAGTTTGTTGCCCATGCACCGCAGACACCATGCAGTGTCACGTCCTCCCCCCGTTACCGGCATCGTGTGAATCTTCCATGTCGACACTGGGTTCAGCTGTGGGCATACCGAGCATGCCTGATGCAGACATGTTTGGTGAGCTGCAGACCCCTGCTCGAACACGGTCACGTTCCCGCAGTGTCACCCCGGGGGACCTTCGGTGCCACCCCATGAGGCCAATGGTCAGCCTGTCATGGCTGGCAGGTCTCGCCGGGGCTGCCCACGCATCCATGGTGGCTGTGACACTGTGCCACATGACTGACCTGTCTCCCACCATGGCTACTGTCTGACGCTGCCTTGTATAAAATGTGTTGTGCAACGTGCAATGCACGGGTGGTGTACCTGGCCCTGCACACACACACACACACACACACACACACACACACACACACAGTCCATGTGCACACCCTCCCGGCTTCTGGCCACTGTGGTGTGTGCATGATGATGCCTGTGTTGCGCTGTCCACCAGTGTGCAATGGTGCCCAGTGTCTGAGATGTGCACAGTGACAGGCACTGGACGTGGTCATCTGTGGACCTGTGTGTGGCTAGGGGTTGCAGTCGGGGTCGGCGTGCCTTCTACCCCTTGTGCATATATTGTGGTGTGTGTGTGTGTGTGTGTGTGTGTGTGTGATTGCGTGTTCTGTTAGGCCTTGCCCATCCCTGATGGTGTGTGTGGTTCCACGCTCAGCCAATTCCCTTGCTGCCATCCGCCCCTGAGATTCATCCATGCATGTCTGTGGGTTGTGCCTTGCCATTGGTGGTTGCACATGGCCCCATGACCTACCTGTGTTGGTCAAAGTACTCCTCTGTGATGGTGTCCCTGTGCAGCTGTGACATCCGGATCAGGTAGAGGTCCCTTTGCCCAAGGGGTGGCTGCCCATCACCATATGGACCGGCATCCTCATCGTCCCCATCGCTGTCCCCCTTTTCGACCTCTACAGCTCCCACAGTCATTGACCATGTTGTGCAGGATGCAACAGGCCAGGAATAGCCCACAGGCCTTCGAGGGGCTGTACTGTAGGGCACTGCCAGACGTGTCCAGGCAATGGAAATTTGCCTTCAGCATCCCAAACACCCGCTCTATGACATTACGTGTGGTGGCATGTGCTTCGTTGTACAGTTGCTGCAATGGGGTCAAGGGCGCCAGTATGGTGTGAGCAGCCAGGGATGGAGTGGGTAGCCACTGTCACCTGTGTGTAGAGGGTGAACATTAGTATGGTGGTCAGCATCGCTCTACCATGGGCCGTCAAGGCCAGTACCCATGGCACCTCTGACTATGCACCCCCCCAGCTGCCCATGTCATCCTGCATGATGTGCATACTCACCCACTAGGTGGCCAGTGGGGATGTCCCCACTCTCAAACCTGTGGCACAGTGCAGACTTGTGCCAGATGAAGGCATCATGTGCTCCCCCAGGGTGCGTGGCACAGAGATTGGTTATGCGCTCCCTGGCATCGCACACCAAATAGCAGTTGATGCTGGCATAACCCTTCCAGTTGATGTATGCTACACCATCTGGGCCAGGTGGCGTGCGGATGGCCACATAGGTGCAGTCAATGGCCCCGAGTATGCCAGGCATGCATGCTACCCTGTGGAACTCTTGTATGTGTGCTGTGCACTCCACCTGTGTGCTAGGGAAATGGATGTACTCCGCAGCATGTGGCAGCAGTGCGCTGAGGAATTGTGTGAGTAGGCGTGATGCGGCTGACTGGGTTATGCCTGTTGTGTCCCCTGTTGGTCTCTGGAAGGTGCCTGGGGTGAGCAGGCACATGACAGCTGTCACCTTTGTCTCCACTGACAGAGTATGGCTCCATCATGTGGGTGCCTGCATCTCATCACTGCACAGTTCACAGAGCCACCTCAGGATCACCTGGTTCAGGCGGTACTGGCCCACAATCTCTGTGTCAGTGTAGTGCTCGAAGGTGGTGCGGGCTCGGTACTGCTTGTTGGGGCATACCGCTGACAGGTCCTTCCACGGCCATGCCCCTCTGCTGCCTGCCTTCTCACACCTCTCATTACTGCCTCCGTTTGAAAGGTGGCACTGGCCATGTCCCTGGCTGGTGTTCCTCCCCCTGGCAGCTGTTATCCCATTCCCCCTGCTGTCCTTTGTGATGTTTCCCCTGCAAAAGGTACACCTCCAGCCTTTGGCTGTCCTGCCTACTGCCACTGTCCTCAGTCCACTGTGGCACTTCCCTGTCTCTCCTGCACAGTGGCACAGGCTCCCCACTCCTGTCCTGTTCCTGTTTGTTCCCAGGTGTGCCCTGTCCTGTCCTGCCCAGTCCCACTCACTGCTACCCTCTTTCCAGTTGCTGTCACCTTGCTACCACCTCTGGCTTCCCTGTAGCGTTCTTGCGCCTCTCTCTTGTTCCTTTTTATTTTGGATCATTTACACTATCGCGCAACTTCTGCTTGTTCCCCTATTGTGCATGGCGCATGTTGTTGAATTTCGCACTGTGCCATTTATTCAAGGTTCCTCCCCCTATGGTTGTGCATGCATTCATTACCATTGCACTCTTGCGCATTGCAACTTGTGCGGCACAGCTGCCTTCTGCTGAATATCGCAGAATGGTGCATTTTGGTACTTGTGCTGGCACATCTCTATTGCGCATGGTGCATCACTTTTGAATATCTGGGCCTAATAGTATATATTCCAAATTTCAGAGTTCTAGCTTGAATGTTTTTTGTGTTATGACCAAATTACTAAATTTTAAAAATTCTATGAAATTTAAATGAAATTATGCAAAATTTCGTGGCATTTTGTGAAATTCCACGGGATTCAGAATTTTCCAATTCTGCACAGCCCTACTATTCAGTCTCAAGAGTACTTAGAAGGTGCAGACCTACTTTACTAGCTTCCAGATGTTCTTTCCTTGGTGATCCAACTCACGCTGTTACCACAACTTCATTGAGCCAACTGGATCATGCTCAGGAAGCATCTCACACTAGAGAACATGCCACAGACCCTGTGATTTTCTCCAGAGGTCCAATAAAAAAGATCAGTTGCTGCAAGTTGTGATAGGTAAAGGGAAACTCTACGTAAATGAAGATATGCAGCTATTTTTTGTGACCTAAGCAATGTCATAAGGGACCATAGGAAAGCATTCAGTGTAGTGCAGATGTCCCTTCAGGATCTGGGCATCACTCACTTCAGGTGCTAGCAAAGCTCAGGGATACATGTGGAGGCAACATTTATCTGTTTAGTGACCCAATGGAAGCAGACATGTTTTAAGACTGTACTAAAAGAGAATATTGGCAGAGAGCTGGAAGAACATTCAGACTTGCAAACTATTTCTTTTTGAGCTCAGAGGCATAATTACAGCAGTGCCCTTTGCATGGCGTTTAAGGCATAATGATAATATATATGTCCAGTTACATTCTACATTGCAGTTTACTATTCCTAAAGTTATTTGGCAACCATTTGGTTGTAGTGTTCTTTTTACTGGTTATGGTTAGCAATGTTTCTCTAATTTCTGTAATTGCCACCTTTCCCAGACTATAGTATGTTGTTGAGGAAGAAGTCCAAGCATAAAGATGTCATTTGAGATTATGTCATTGAAATGAATGTGACTTTTCCTACAATGCCAGTACTGAAATTCATTTTCCTAAATTACTTTTTACACCCTGGGGTCCAACAGCTTTGGCAGTCTGGTGCTTGGGTTGCATGTTATGTTGCAGTCAAATTAGGGTTGCATGTTATGTTGCAGTCGAATTAGGGTTGCATGTTATGTTGTAGTCGAATTAGGGTTGCATGTTATGTTGCAGTCGAATTAGCAATGAACCTTAATATGACTGTTTTATCACTGAACTTGTGGGATCAGATAACTGTTCTATTAGAATGTTGAGGGTTTGTTTTAAACTGCCATTGGAGAAATGCACTTGTCATTTTGATTTGATTTCTTTCTCTGTGTCCCAGTCATGTTGCATAATGCTAGCTTATTAAAAATACAACATTGCTAGTTTGTTTGGATGCAGTTATGATAAGAATCTGTAATCCTAATGTAAAGTCCTTTTTGCAAATGTTATAGCTTACTTTTTTCATCTGAAGTGCTTTGTATCTGCTTGGTTAACTAGATTCCTGCAAAGAAACAGAAGTATTATTATTGGCTGTATTCATGCTTATGTTTCTTTGTAGGAATATCATCTTTATGCATGCTGCAACAACATCATCATAAATAAAAAATTCAAAACAATAAACAAATCATTTAAAATCTTTGACAACTTATCCATTTTTTCTATGTTCTCTCTCATGTCCCTAATCCCTTTGTCACTGTCCACCCACATGTTTTGTCCTGGACCAGTTCTCCAGTGTCACATATGAAGAGATTGAACAGCACAGGACCCGGGACCAACCCATAAAGCACCTCATTGGTCATCCTCCTAACTGCAAAGTTCCTTCCATTTGGCATTATTGTTTAGGTTCTTCCTCCTAACCAGTTCTCTACCCACCTTGTTACCTCATCTTCCACACTCAAATCACCCAACTTCATCACAAAATGTCTATGGGACACTGAGTCAAATGCCTTGCTGAAGTCCAGATATAGGACGTTCACCACCTGGTCCTTGTTCACTACTTGAGGCACCATGTTGAAGAATTCTATGAGTTTCATTTGTCAGGACCTTCCTTTCATGAAGCCCTGCTGTTTACTGTCCCAGTGACTGTGATTCTCTAGGAAGTCTGCCATCTGCTCATTTATAATAGTCTTCAGCAAATTCCCTATGATTGAGGTAAGGCTGACTGATTTGTAGTTGTCTTGGTCTTGGTCTCTGCTGTCCCCACTCTTGTAGAGAGGCACAAAATTAGTCACCTTCCCATCTAGAGGGACAACATCTGTTGGGTTCCATGTGATAATGGTGACTAATAAATAGTGAGTCCGGTTACAGTGAGTGTTCATCACCGAAAAGCAAAAAGGTGATGTACACACACCAGTGACCACAAAAGCACTGAAATGTTAAAAAAACTGATGAACATATCTATGCGGGGGGAGCTAATTAAGCAATAAGGCATGACAGGGTGTGTGTTATTGTGTAATAACGTCACTTATGGGGTGGGTCGAAGCACGAGGCGAAGCCGAGTGCTTCCTCCACCCCAGGAGTGACGTTATTACACACTAACACACATCCCTGGAGTGCCTTATTGCTATTATACAATGGCTTGTGTGGTAACAAAAAAAGAAGAAAGGAAAAAAGTGTAATTTTTATTTATTTTTATTTGATTTTTATATGGGTAGGTATACATTTCAAAAAAAATATCCCTATGTTTTGCAACACTAGGTGGCGCTGTTGCTTGAGTGATGCTGCTTTGCCAGTGATGTAGAGCTTCTCACTAAGGTGTTCTTGAGGGACTGGCTTTATGGCTTTTTTGAGTTATGTTTTTTTCTGTGGAGAGAAGGAAACTGTCGTCTGCAAATGTTGGGGATGTTGTGAACGTGGTCGCTGTGTGTGGAGAGAAGGAAACTGTCATCTGCAAGTGGAGCACGGTACGACTGTTGTCTGCAAGTGGAGCACAGTACGGAAAGTAAGTCAGCGGTCTGTTAATCACTTTCTGTTATTTTTCGGTCGAGATGAGGAGCAAAGGGCAGCGCGGGAATGTGTGAAGCTGTGATGCCTTCAGTGGTTAATAACGCAAGGAACAGTTATTTTTTGCCAGCATTTTGTGCCGAAAATGAGCAGCTTTAGTGACAGATGTGATTGTACATTGTGCTTAGCGCAGTTCACTCAAGCCACTCGGTTCAGGAACAAAATGCTGCCAAAAAATCTATTTGTTTTATGGACTGAACTCTGGGGCTGAAGTGTTGTACTTTGTGTGACTGCCAGACACATGAAAGAAATTTGGAGGGGGGCGGCTGAAGCTGTCACGGCTTTACTGAGCATTCAGAGCATAGGTAACTTTAGGAGTGGTAGCATGATTTCCTGTTATAGGGTCATTTGTGTGTGCCTGGACTTAATACAGTGATGTTATAGCTTAATATCATCACTGTCCAAGGCACACACTGACCAATCAGAGAACAGGATTTTTTATTGCCATTGTATAATTATGATTATCAACTCCGGGGGGGTGCATGTTGGGAAGGGGAAGAAACTCGGGGGAGGAACTCTTCAACCCCCACAAACACCAAATACAAATAGTACCCCCACTCAGCCCCGGACCCTAAACCTCCATCACTGCAGCCATCCACCCTCACCACAACACCACACAGCCAGCTCAGCAACTCCCCACCAAACTGCCTCCCACATACCTCTTCCTGTAACCCTAATGTTCCGATCACTCTCCTGAACACTCACTGTTCTTGTCCTGAATTCGCGCTATAACCACGCCTCACTACCCTTTCAAGGTAGCTCACATCGTGGGTGCTCAAACTGAATCACTCAAAACTAAGTCACTCAATTTGAGTTGCCCATATAACATGCTACCTATCTGTTGCTAATGAGCAGTTGATCGGGGCTGCTAAGGGTGCTGACACAGACTGCTCCACCTCCCTGAGCACAAGTGGATGCTGCTCATCAGGTGCTGGTGGCTTCCCCACTTTAATCCCTCTAAGACTGACCCTTGAGCACTTTGAGTAATGGTCTCCACCACCATCTCAGTCTCCCTTCAAAACTTTAATGTTGCATTCAACAATGACCCTCTTGTTCAACAGTGAAGACAGAGAAGAAACATTCATTTGAGCTGTCTGATTTTTGCATTTGTTCCTCCACCAGTAGCCTATCTTTTTCAACCTTACAATTCCTCCTTGTTGTTCCTCTTCAACCTGACATACCTAAAAGGACCTTGTCATTTTCCTTCACCATTTCTGTTATTCTGACTTCTGTCCCTGCCCTAACCATTCACACTGGATTACTAGCCTCTTTCAGCTGGCCAAGGTATACCTCCTATTTGCTTCTAGCTGATAGGCATTATACCTTCTGAAGGCAGATTTCTTGGCCTGGTCTGCATTCCCCACCTTCTTAGAACATCAAATAGGGTTCTTGGCTCCTAGTGTTTCTTGCCCCAGGATTGCTGCAGTCCACTTCTGGTATGCTGCAGTCACTTTTCACCCTTCCCTTCCTAATCTGCCCTGTTGGTGCCCTGCCTATCTCTTCTGACTGGTTTGAAGGCCTGTTGACCTCCCCTATTTGAAGGTTCCCCCCACTACTGTCTGCTGAAGCCATAGAGATTATAACTTTCCTCTATCTCCTTGTCCTCCAGTTCTTTGATGCCCTCCCTTGTATACAGTGCTATCTCAACCTCACCCCTTTTCCCTGTTTTTCCTGAATAGATAATAGCTGGGAACCCTGATGTCCATGTCATGGCTGGATGTCACTGTGTTTTTGTTATGGCCAATATATCTGACCTACCCTCTGCTACAGCATCTTGGAAGTCACTCATTTTGTTTCTGAGGATTCTGGCATTTATGCAGACAACCCTCCAGGAGCCCTGTATTTTCTCTCTTAAATAATCCATTGAATAGTCTTTTTTTGCTCATCCTCTGTACCCATGTGCCTCTTTGCATCATCAACCACCCTCTGGCTGCTGTTGCAATTTCTTTAATAAATCATGGGAGGATGGTGTGGTACCCGAGAACTGGAGGAAGGTGGATGTGATTCTCCTTCACAAAAGTGGGACCAAGACAGAAGCAGGAAATTACAGACCTGTCAGTCTGACCTCTGTGGTAGGGAAAGTGATGGAGTCACTTCTGAAGGAAAGAATAGTTGAGTACCTAGAGGCCAGTAGGGCACAGGACCAAAGGCAGCATGGATTCACAGTGGGAAGGTCATGTCAGATAAATCTAATAGATTTCTTTCACTGGGTGACCAAAGTAGTAGACCAGGGAGGGGCTGTGGACATGGCCTACCTAGACTTTAGCAAGGCATTTGACACAGTCCCACACAAAAGATTAATAGTCAAATTAACCAGTCTGGGAGTGGGTCCCAGGGTGGTAGCATGGGTAAAACATTGGCTGGACAACAGGACACAGAAGATAATTGTAAATGGAGTCCACTCTGAAGAAAGAGGGGTTACTAGTGGGCTACCGCAGGGTTCAGTATTGGGTCCAGTCATTTTTAATGTCTTCATAAGTGACATAGCAGAGGGACTGGAAGGAAAAGTATGCCTCTTTGCAGATGACACAAAGATCTGCAACAGGGTTGATATACAAGGAGACGTGGAAAGGATGAGAAGGGGCTTGGCAAGGTTGGAGAAATGGTCAGAAGTATGGCAGCTAGGATTCAATGCAAAGAAGTGCAAAATAATGCACCTGGGAAACAAGAACCCAGGGGAAGAATACACAATGGGGGGGAGGTAGTAACAACAAAAAGAGGAATGGGACGGGGGTAATCATATCAGATGACCTTAAGGTTAGCAAGCAATGTGAGAAGGCAGTAGGGAGGGTTGGGGTATACTGGGATGCATAGGGAGAGGCATCACCAGCAGAAAATAGGAAGTTGTTATCCCTCTGTACAGACAGTTGGTGAGACCCCATCTGGACTACTGTGTCCAGTTCTGGAGACCCTACTCTGCAAGGACATAGACAGGATAAAGGCAGTCCAGAGGAGGGAACTAAAATGGTGCAGCGCCTGCAAGAGAAGCCGCTTGAGGAGAGACTAAAGGAGCTTAATATGTATACCCTTGAGGAAAGAAGGAGAGGGGACATGATAGAAACTTTTAAGTACCTCAGTGGAATCAACAAAGTCCAAGAGGGTAGCATCTTTCAGAAAAGAGACGAGAACAAGGGAACACAATTTAAAGATGGGGGACTGTCTAGGGGCAATGTGAGGAAGTATTATTTCACAGAGAGGGTAGTGGATGCTTGGAACAGCCTTCCTGAGGAGGTTGTGGGGTCTAAAACTGTGGGAGAATTCAAGAATGCATGGGATAGACATAAAGCAATTCTTGTGGGGGGTAGGAAGAAATAGGCTGTTGGTTAACTAGGATCTGCGGCCTATCCTGTAGGTAAGGAAATGGGCAGACTAGATGGGCCAAGCGGTCTTTATCTGCCATCAAAGTCTATGTTTCTATGTTTCTCTTCCCTGTTAAATGTCACCATCTCATACTCTGCCTGAATTATGAATTACTCCCCTACTACTCCCTCTAGTTGGGGAGCCACAAACTAGGTCTCCCTCACCTAAGTTATCAACAAGGATACCCCTTGTCCCAGGCTCCCCTTGCTAATTTAAACCCCTGAAATGTATTTTTCAAACCTGTGCCATGTGCCTCTGTCCTCTTTTATATTGCATGAAGGCAATCTGGTTTAAACAGGCCATTATCCCTCCAAAAACACACCAGTCTCCCAAGAAGCAAAAAAATTCTTCTGCACACCACTCCTTCAACCAATTCTTTTCAGCTTTCTTAACCCGACCCCCATTTCTCTTAAATGTGAGGACTTCAGATGAGGTCTCAAAACAAGTCACCCTCTGCAGTATGGTACCCAGCTTCCAGCAACTTGCTTTTACTACACCTAAAAGACTCTTTGTTGGGTCATTCATCACTAGATGTTTATTTATGCCAGGCTTCCCACCCTCACCCCTAACCAACCCCTCCATCTTGGGGAGAACCCTATCAGCTGTAACTCCTGGGAGACAATGCACCTCCCTCTCCTCCAGGTCTGTGGTGCATGCCAAGCTTTCAGTACCTTCCAATACAGAATCCTCTATTAGCAGTGCTCTCTGCCTAGCTCTCCATGATTTTTGCTGTTAATCTCATCCCTGTTGGCATTACTGCTTCAGCAGCCTCACGGGACCTGTGTGCGAAATAATGCTCTCCCTGGGGAGGGGGGGTAGTATATACTGTCTTACTCAGAGGGGAGACATGGTTACAGTTTATGAGTCCAGGACCTTTCCAACCCTAGTTGTTATCATTTGATGATCACTATCCCTGCCACTACCATACAACCACCATTGTGGACCCTAGAAGGTCAAAGAGAAGGAGAAGCAATAGTTACCCCAGAACTCATCTCCGTTAAACTCCTGTGCTTAACCTCACTCACTCACTCACACTTGTTCTTGTTACTTAACCCTTTCCATGAGCATTTCTTAACGTTGCTGCCAACTACTAAATTGTAAAATGGTTTGGGGAACAATGTGTTGGAAAAGCACTACATATAACCAAAGTATTTTCTTTCTTGTTTGGTAACCTTTTGTTATGATGTCAAGAAGGACAGGCCACCTCAAAATCTTCACTCAAGATGTAATGTTGCAGCTCATAAAGGGAAGAATGCTAGCAATTCCAAAAACTACAGTATTTCCATAGTGGGCCTGAAAAATGGAAACAAGTATTCAATACAATGCAGTAATAACTGTTAATCTTTCATATATGCAATACTAAATTGAAATTCAAAATAATATTGGACATTTAAGAACACTGAACAAAATAACTTGCCAATGATTAATTCAGAATAATTCATATATCAAGTGTTTTTTAGATGTGAGACGACTGATACAGTTATAAATGTACTGAACATTGAGAACTGAAAGTAAATGAGCAACATCTTCTGCAGTCCATGATACCAATTGCACCCATCCAGCAGTTCTACATTTCACAGCAATAGCTTCATTTATTCTGAAGAATGAGGAAGAGAGGAGAAAGTAGGAATGAGATAGCCAACTTATAAAGAATTTTACAAAGGTTGACATACTTGGACCAAATGTTTGATACAATATGAGGGAGAAACCAGGACAAGCATATATGAAAATCTATTAAAATATTATGCACAAATGGAGATTTCCACATGTTATTGACATGAGATCAAGATATGAATTTATAGGGCTGATTTTATGGTTTTTTGATTTAAAACAGTATGAGGAAAATGAACATGACAAAAATAAAAATTATGCTGGATGCTTAAAAAGGGTAACCCTACTTCAGGTATATGTGTAGATACATATACCCGAGGAAGAGCTGACCCTTTCAGATTATGATATTGTATTCCTTTCAATCATGTTCATTTTTAGCCATACTGTTTTGATAACATAAAGAATAAAATCTACTATGCAAGTTTTTCAGTGGTGCATCAATGAAGCCTTTTGCATCCAGAAGGAGACAATGAGTGTTTTACTGAGCCATACAAATAACACAGGTATCAAGATATGATTATCATGGAGAAAACATGAGAATGGTTAATCGACATGAGAAAAACACAGAATTGTGCACTGGGAAGTGATGCTCCAACACTAACAAGAACTAAGTAAGAAAACAGTTTCAGGCACACACAATCTCAAAGAGGGATGCAGGCTTCAATGCATGTTAAATTTCCATATTTATTAAGCCATAAACAAACAAAAAAACAGCACAGCTCTTGCCTGACATGTTTCAGGCTGGTGTTCTTTTTCAAAGGCTTGTCTGTGCCCGAAACTGTTTTCTTACATGGTTAATTGACATGAAAGGAAAAAAAGGTCAGTTTTGAGATGGTTCTAAACAGAGAAGGGGATGGGAGAGAGAGAGAGATAGAGTGAGAGGGAGAGAGAGAGAGAGAGAGAGAGAGAGAGAGAGATGCTACTTCAAACAAAGGGTGCAAAAAAAAAAAACTTAATGACCTTGTACAAACAGTAGTAAAAGACATATGAAGACCACAAATTACTCTGTCATCTAAGCAGGGGTGAGAACATGATGGATAATAAACAGTGTGGTGCAAATACATGAACGATTTTTAAAAAAACAAGTATAGTAGTGGAGTAATATATTGGATGTGAAACTGGACAGTAAGTGCTTGGAAGAATTATACAGTAATATTTCATCAAAGTGTCATTGAGGTTCCAACAGCATTCTAAATACATTGGAGTTTGTGGAGAAGATATCTGAAAAGGCCAAAGAGAAGATAGCTGCAGCAATTCAAACAAGAGGAGACAAATACATGGATAAGTGTTTCCACAAAAAACTGGTCAAAGTATTACAAATATATGTTATATTATGAGCAAGATAAGATGCAGATTTAAACACTATACAGATCTAAAACCAAATTCATGTTCAACATCAAGAACACAGGCAAAGAAAGAGATGAAGGAATTAAAATGGATAATTTAGGAGAAGACCTTTCAGAAAAGGAGAACAAAGAACAGCGCATCCAGATCAGCTATGGGGGTGCAGTAAAGGGCTGACAGCCTGATGAAATGAAACAAGACAAAAATCCTGTACTCCAAGTAAAGGACTTTACTCCAAAAGTTTGCAAAAAATTGAACTGATTTATTAACTTTCTGAAGAATACCATTAGCCCTAGCATTTTGACCTGTCCTTAGGTCTTCATTAGTGGGTGTGTCCTTCCAACAATACCTTCACAATTTTTAAATAATTTAAAGAAGCAGTACCTAGCTTAAAGAATTCATTCTTGTGCAGTATCAGATGATCACAGTTATGTGCAAAACACAGATCTCCTCCACTGTGTTGACGATTAACTAAGTAATGCATCTCTGCCAAGGTTAAGGCTCTGTGAATGTCCCCCTTCCATTTCCCTCATCCCCATGCTAAAATCTCCATTTTCATTCTGTAATATTTAAAACTTTTTTATGGAAAATAGACCAAAAGTAAAATTTCTCTTGGTGAAGGAGGTTTGTGTTTTGCACATAACTTTGAAAATGTGATACTGCACTGTACTGGTTGTGCAGTACAGAATCCAGCATATCAGCAAAATGTAAAAGTGCATGGTTATATGATGGGTCTCTAATCTGTGGCATCACTGAGACCATATTTGGGGTTTGTTGATTCAAACCTGTCAATAGAAGAAACTATAGATGTTACAGGCAAAAAAAGAGAGAGGAAACAACACAGGACAAGGTAACAATGAGATCCCAAGGGAACACATCCAAGAACAATTAGTATTTATCAAGCAAGGTATTAACTTCAGAAAAGAATGGGGCACTATCAAAATAGTATCATTTTATTCTCATAGTAAAAAGAATGTATTTGAACTAAATCTGGAGCTCCATCACTTTTTAAAAAAATTGCATCTAAGGTTTTTCTTTGATACACTTCCTGAGCCTCATGAGCAAAATATAGAGAAAAAAAGAGAAAAGAAGGCATTAAACTTGAAACTAAAATATAAGCCATCATTCCTTCTACCTGGCCAATACCACATATAGTAGAAACATACATTGCACTTGTAGCAAGGATGTTGACCATCTTATAACCCAGGAAAGAAATATGGACAAGATTCAATGTTACTGTGTCTGAATACGGAGCACTTAGGAACTTCGAGATTGACCCTACATTAGTAATAACAAACTCTGCCCATAGCCAATAGGGTTGCAGTTGAGGAATTTGGGGTAGAAATATTGAAAATTACTAACATTACAAGCCTGCATTCACAAAGTGTAATGTAGGCTCATAAAATTCTTGTTTTTTAATATTTTTACACCAAATTCTCAATGTAGCCTTGTTATGACCATGCCTTGTGAAGAAGGGCAGAGAAAATGTTCTCCTCCTGGTCTAAAGGTGATTTCATGCTGGGACTATGAAATCACCATTCAAGATGCAAAAACACATTTGGGGCAGAAGATGAAAAATGACAGCTGTCACATTCCTGAGGTGCTGTAAAGAAATGGCTATGTTGAAGATTTGGGGTAAAAATATTGAATATTACAAAACAAATGAGCCTCTCTTTGCAAAATGCAACGTAGCCTCATAACTTTGTTTTTTTTTAAATATTTTTTACATCATATTTATAACATAGCCTTCATATGACCCTGCCTCATGAACAAGGGCAGAGAAAATTTTCAACTCCTCTCGGAAAGGTGATTTTGTGCAGGGACCATGAAATCCACTTCTGTGGTGTAAATAAACATTTTGGTTAGGATGTGAACAATGACAACTGTCACATTCATGAGGTGCTGCAAAGACATAGCTGTGTTGTAAATTTGGGGTACATATATTGAAAATGACCAAAGTTATTATCCTGTGTTCACTAAATTTAATGTCTCGTTACTTTGTTGCTTTTTAACATTTTTACACCAAATTTTCAAGATAGCCTTCTTATGACCCTACCTCATGAATAGGGGCAGAGAAAATGTTCAACTCCTGCCTGAAAGGTGATTTCTCACAGGGACTTCAAAATCACCTTTCAGGACAGTTTTGCTGAATGTCAGTGCAATTGTTCATGAGGCAAGGTCCCCAAAAAGACATGCTGAAAATCTGGGCCAAAACTATGTAAAAATGGTCAAGTTATGCCACTAAGTTCAAAACACCATTGAAATAGATTGAACCCGCATATCTGTTTCTTCAGTTCGCAGTCCGACTTTGAAGAGTGAAAACATGTATACAGTCCAGGGAGGATTATGGAGTTGGACTCCAAAGGGCAAGTAAAGACTTGGGGGGGGGGTGCAGGGTGGTGGGTGCTGAGAGGGAGGGTCAGGTGTGGGGGAAGATAACAGCCTCAAAAACATTAGTGGACAGTTTTGTTTTTACAGGCTTAAAAAAAAAAATAAAGAGCTGAGGATTCCAGATCATGACACTGGGGGACCTAAAAGGCCTACATACCGCTATTCCCCACAACAAGAGATGTGAAGCACTCTGTGAAGCCCTAGATAAAGAGAGGAACGATACAGTGGCTAAGACTGTACCTTCCCAGAACTAGTTCAAGTTTGAAATAGAATACTTTTTGCTGGTATGAGAGACAGCCATGGTCTCAAGCAGGGCCCCTTGGTATGCTAACATTAATGTGGATTTTTTTGAATGTAGACATGTATTTAGTGACAATAACCCTTCATGAAACAAATGCCCATATGGAGACACTTTATAGATGAGATTGTTGTCATCTGACAAAGGACACAACAAGATGTGGATGACTGACATACTTATCTGAACACTATAGGACTGACCATGTTACATTTGTTGAGACCCTGCATGGACAGGTGTTTCCTTTTTTTTGATCTCTCAATTTACTAAAATGAAGGTAAATTACAAGTAAAATTTCACAGAAGTACAGATAGAAAATTTGTCATACATGCAGGGAACAATTGCCACCTCAAAAACCTAACAGAATATATTACTCATAGTCAGTCTCTTAGAGGTAAGGGAAAAGGGAGGCAATATAGCACAGAGGTTTAAGGCTCTGAGCTGCAAATCTGGAGACCCAAGTTTGAATCCTACAACCCCCTCTTGCATACTGTGTGACCCCAAGCAAGTCATTTAACTTCCCTGTGCTCCCAGGTCACACCTGTAAACAAACTTTCAGCTTAGTGTGCCACTCCTGGTTAAATAATTGGGGAAATTGCTTGGAACCAGAAAATGCAATAAACTAGTATCAGACTTGACCTTACTGTGTAGTGAAAGAGGGTACCTACAAAGGATATAGAGGATGCAAGGGAGAAAGCCAATCCTAAAAAAAGAATTCACTCATACAAAACCAAATGAGAAGAAGAAGAAGAAATACAGAGGAGAATAAGATACTGTTTAGCACTATGTATAATGATTCCTTCTATAGTATTTGAGGTATCATTAAAAAACATTGGTGAGTTCTTACAGCTACTTAGCTGGGAGAAACTGTCTTCTTCTAGCAACCCTTTATAGTGCCTATGAAAATAGGATAACTAGAGAACTGACTGACCTGTACCGAACATAAAATCCCACACAGCACAGAAGGAAACGTAATGACGGAAATTAACATCCAGGGTAGTTGACCATGTGGTCATTGTACACACTGCAACAATACTTACAGAATCAAAAAATCAAGAACATTTAAAAAATGAGGAAATAGAAATAAAAGAATTTTATCAACTGCCAAATAGCAGGTGTGATATATATATATATATATATGAAGTCTATATTGGGAACACCTTTAAACCTTTGAAAAACGGAACTGGGGAGCACAAGAGTTGCATTAGGAGATGGGACCATTTTTCACCAATAGTAGGACATTTTTAGGACATAAATACTAGTTGCATCATTACATTTCTTTAGCTTTTAAAAAGTGACAAGGAATACCAGAGAGCATGACTACGACAGAAAATTACTCACAAAGGAGGCTTTCTTTATTGACAGGTCTGAAGCAACGGACACCAAATATGGTCTAAACGATGCTATAGATTGACAACCCATCATATAACCAGCTGTTTCTACATTTTGCTGATATGATAGATACTTTACTTAGCTCCATCTCATGTATCTAGGTCCCTAGACAATCCCTTTAAGGAATTAACAGATTCCTTGCTTACCAGAACCACATCTATAGCGTGTCCATTTTTAGTAAAGTCTCACCCCCCCCCATACCACTAACAGCACTACAAAGTAGTATTTAACATCAGCAGCCATTAGCTGGGTCACAGTATGTTTTCCACTAGAGTGGAACAGTGATAGGTCTAGCATCATCTTGTCTTTAGTGCATAATATAATGCAGGCCCAGTAATATCAGATCTCCATTGCATCATAGGTGGTAATATTTATAGTACAGATCTTGAAAATTGCAGCTTAACTTGACAAGTTTACGGTTATGCTAGAATTAGAATCAGTTGTAAAAAACTAAGGAGGAAGTTTAAAATTACGAACATACGAAGAAGCCAGCAGAAGAAGACCATTTGATCTATCAAGTCTGCTCATATTGCAGGGTCCATAGCTTGAGCTAATGTCCCTGCCATCCCTCCCCACTCCTTCCATCCTCCCTACCAATGACCCTCACCCTCCCCCTATGCCTGTCCCAACCTCTCTTAAAGCTGCCCACTGTCTTCAACGAGATTACCTCTTTTGGCAGCGCTTGGTTATATAATTGTTGAAGATATTTTAAGTACTATAGTTCAAGCGTACAATGCAGGGGTTATGTTTTCATGCATCTCAGGAATATTTTGAACTGTTTCTGCCTCAAGGTTCAAAATACAATAATAGGCAGAGCAGTTAGCATTAGGAATTGAAAACTCAGTTTACCTGCATTGTTCCTTTGAAAATGGACACATAGTGCAAAACTATCCTGAGCAGTGCCGTACTAGAGCACATGTCCTCACTAATGATGTCATCATGTCTATTGAGGTGCTTGTCACCTGTGCCCGATTTTAGAATGGCTCACATCATAAAATGGTGAGCATGATACATGCAAGATACTTAACTAAGAGGCAGCAGAAGGGGCCATGCGCTTGAGCTGTTTTAGACTGGCAAGTAAGTCTTTATTAAGCTGAATGAAAAGTTTGCAAGTTATTTATAATGAATCACTGAATACAGTGTTCACATTACTGATAGGTCCACTAGACTACCAGGGATGACCATTTACACAGGGGTGATGGAGGGGAGGGGGTCTACTAGCCACAATGGAATGGGACTGCTAGGTAAACATGGACTTTCAAGTGGAGAGGGACCACTAGTCCACCAGGGATGTTGTCTGCAGTACAGCTACCCAGTGCTTTGTGTGTGTGTGTGGGGGGGGGGCACACATAGCCATAGCACCCTGTTAAGGCCAAGTTTCAGTAGCAGTAAACAGTGGGCTGGATTCTAGAAGGGCTACGCCAGGCGTAATGCCACTTGCACCAAAAGTAATGGCGCAAGATGCAAGATACACCAGCAATTGTGACATGCGGTATTTTACAACAGTGATGTACGACATGGCACAAAACCTTGCGCCAAAGTCCCTGTATGCCACACTTGGGACAGAGCCCCAGATATGCAGATGCATAGTGTGACATGTGCCAAACAAAGCAGGTGACAGTGCAGGAATGGTATTCTAGAAGGTAGAGACCAACAACATATGCCAAGAGCAAGTGGCGGAAGTTACACCAGGTGTGAGCAGGTGTATCTAAGCACAGTATAAAAGGCAACCAAGAAGCCTCACTGGGCAACACAGTACTGTGCAGCAAGCAGAGAAGACTAGTGAGCAGGAGAGTAATGGCAGCCCCAATAGTTATAATGGGCATACTGCTGGCAGCAGAGAGGCAGCACCTGCAGCACAGGGTATGTGAGGGCAGGAACCATAGGGACAGGCAGCCACAACAGCAGCCAGAAAGAGCCAGGCACATGGCACCATGGGTATACAGGCCCAGAAAGTCTTATCTGGACCATACGGAGGAGCAATGCATTGTATAATACCGCCTGCCCAGTGCAATTATAGCTAAGCTCCTTGAAGATGTCAGGGAAGAGCTACAGAGTACCACCCGTAGGGGGCACCCAGTCCCTGTGGAGGTAAGGGTGACAGCAGCACTCTGCTGCCTAGCCACAGGGACCTTCCAGACTCCCACAGGTGACACAGTGGGCATCTTGCAGCCTGCCATGTCACGATGCCTCAGGCAGTTCGAAGATGCAATGGTGCGGCATGTGGACACATACATCCAGTTCCCACGGGATGAGCATCAGCAACGGTCCATCAAGCAGGCATTCTATGACATGGTACTGTTCCACATGTGTTAGGTGCAGTAGACTGTACACATGTACCCATTAGGGCACCACCAGGGCAGGCAGAACAGGAAGGGGATAGACACAATGAATATGCAGGTCGTGTGTGATGCACAGTGCTGTATCCTGGATGTCGTGGCACAGTACCCGGGTTCCTGCAATGACTCATACATACTGCAGAACTGTGGCCTGCATGAGGCATGGGAGGCACGACACATCAGAAGAGGTTGGCTCATTGGTAGGTATACATGGCACACGTGTCCACACAACACACTGGCATGGTGGGCACCCACAGCACAGCACTAACAATGTACCCATATCACCAACAGGTGACAGTGGATATCCACAGCTGCCATGGGTCATGACATCCCTCTGCCACCCACAGATGACTGCAGAGCAGAGCTACAATGATGCACACACAGTGACAAGAGCCATGATAGAATGCACCTTTGGCATCCTGAAGGCATGGTTCAGGTGCCTGGACCGCTCTGATGGTGCACTCCAGTACAGTCCAGAGATAGTCAGCAGGATATCCTCACATGTTGCATCCTACACAGCCTTGCACTGAGGAACAATGTGCCCCTGCCAGACATGGAGGACGAGGACGATGACATGACTTGACAACAGCAGGACAGGCCCTGTAAAACAGCTGCAAACACAAGCTGCACTGTGCCATGCAGGACAATGTTCCAGATGGGCCCTGATTGAGCATCACTTTGCAGAGGGACAGTAACACCATGCAAAGTGCATGGGCACCACTAAGGAGGTGACACAGCATGGGAAGAACATCACATGGAGATGCTGCCTGGTGCTGGGGACATGCGTGGGTGACACTGTACACTGCTGCCAGTGCCCCAGCCCTGTGCCCAGTGGCAGGTGGACAGAACACACAACCAAGACATATGGGCACTGATGCGGTATACAACCTGCCCACACAGCCTGACCACCCTGTGCAGTGTGTATGCCACAACACAGCAGACCATTGCAGACATGCGACAGGGGTGCAGAGCACAGATGACCTGACAGCACTGAAGATGGGACATGCACAGACCACTAGAGGCCTGCCAAGAGGCCACACATTCAAGAATACATATGCCTATGAGGAGAGATGCTAAGATGAGAGGCAGTGGTACACCCAGGGGAGGTGAGTAGTTCCCCCGATCATACAATGGCACCCAGCAATGTTGCACTGCCACATGCATGGGTGTGATAGTCAGACTAACCTGTGTTCCCCTCTCACACTGCAGGTTTTAGCACTAGAAGCCATAGGCCAGCAGGAGGTCAGCACAGACACCACCACCACCAAGATAGGTATCTACCACATGCACTAGTGGACCTGTGTGCAACATGCCACAGGGACACAGTGCCAGCACATGTCACAACACAAAGTGACCCCTGCCATGTTAGTCTAATACATGTCCTGTTCCCCTGTCACAAGTGGGTGACCAACAGTCCCAGAATGCTACAGGGTCCTACTCCAGGCCATGGTGGAACAGAATCGGGCAGGATGCCATTGCCTACAGGGCACAAACAAGGCAGATGCAGAGGAGGAGGAGAGCATGGCCACCGCCACCTGAAACATTGGAGTCGGATGAGGATGATGGTCATCAGACAGTGGACGACTCAGCAGAGGCAGTGCCCATGGTAATGTTGCCTGTGGTGGCAGTGGACGCAGCACAGGCAGAACAGGACATGCTGTGTAAGACAGGTGGCACAGACAATGGTGAGGCTACCAAGGCTGGTGTTGCGGATGTCTCAGGGGACATCACTGGCACCAGTAAGCAGGACACTGCTGCACAACAGGAGACATGCCTGGCAACTGACACATGGTGGCAGGATGATGGTGCACAGGTGTGCACTGCAGAAATGCCTGAGGGAGGGCCAAAGTGCCATGGACTGTCTGCATAGCAATGAAGATGATGGTGTGGCCATGGAGGCAGCGATTTGGGATGCAGCATGGAGACCACATTGACAAATGGCCATGAACAGGGATAGGAGACTGGCAGACCTAGTTGGGGCCATAATGGCTGATGTGTCATGGCTACATGGTTCACTTGGTGCCCTCCTCACCACACTATGTGAGCAGTAGTGGCTGTCATAGAATGCAGTGCACGTGGGGGATGGGTAGTGCCATGGACCTGTTGCTTGGGGCGGTGGCTGTCCATGTGCACCACAGTGTATGCTTCGTTATGGTCTGGGAGGCAAGTATACTGGGTAGTGTTTGGCATGTAGGGCACTATGACTGTTTGTAGCACCCACTGTGTTCCTGTACATTGCCGTTCTATGGGGGGGGGGGTTGGTACATGTTTGTACATGTTACTGTTGTAGTTTGGTAATAAACCGTTTCCATATACATGTTGCTTTGCTTCTGTTGTGTAATTCTTGCAGGTACTATCCTACATGACATTCTCCACGTGTGGCCATCTGCATGCAGGAAGCCATGGCAGTCTATATCATGCCACACCCCAGGTATGGCGCCTGTGTGTCAGCTGGTTTCTACACAGCCATTGGCACATCACAGTTGTACAGTGCAGCACACCACGGTGCACAGCCGGGGATGCACTGCAGTGTGCCTGTACCCCTGCCCTGTTCACACACTTGTGGTACACCACAGCACATTGGCCTGCAAGGCACATCCCCACCTGCCTGTGTACGCTGACCAGCAGGTGGCACCAATGGCACAGTGTAGTGGAGTTCACCCCACATGCCATCCACACAAGTGTGTCTCCAGGTGCTGCGTACCCGTCATGGTAACACTGTGATTCTACATCAGTGGCTATGGCTGGTGTGTGATACCTGTTGGCAGCAGCTGCATAGCAGGTGAGAACACTGTGTGCTACGTGACGGGGCCCATATGTAGTACCTGTCACCCATCAAGCATGGTGTGCATGCCCAATGGTGTTGGGGCCCAGGCATTTGACTGCCATGCTTGCAGGCAGGCATTGCAGGATGCCCATGGGTACACTGCAGTGAGAAGTCAGTGTGCAGCACTGCACCTGGGGTGGGCATGTTGTTATGTACAGGGTCATGGGGAGGCAGTACAGAGAGGAGACCACAGGCCACTGTGCAGCGTCCCATACTGTGTGTCATGTGTGTGTCAGGTATGGTACGGGCTTTGCTGTGGTGTTGTTGTAGGGTACAGGGCATGGTGTGTGCAGGCAAGGGAACATTACCATGCACAGCCATGTATCCCCTGCATATTCCTGCATGTCAGTGGTGCACATGCCAACACTCACTGGCATGGGCAGATGTTCACCAATGTCAGTCACACTCACTGGCACTGACCCCCACCATTGTATGTCCTGCCTGACATCCATCAGACATTCACACACACACACACACACACACACACACACACAACTCACAGCACACACTGAGACAGACTACAGTGTTTTAGTACCAATGCTTTACTAGTGCACTGTGCATTTCACCATATGTACATGCATACCACCCCATCAGTGCCCAGTGCATCCCATGCATGAGCATTTCCCAGTCCTCATCACAATGTGCCCACATGCAGATATGGTGCTGCACCAGTGTCCCTGTGTGCAGTCCCATGTGTGTTGCCACAGTATGGTATTCATGTTCAATGGTGTGCACCCCTACACATTCCCCATGGTCCATCAGGGCCAGCAGTGTGACACACTGCTGTGCATCATCCCCATCTCATTCATGTGCCACTGCTGGTACCCATGCCAGATGTCCGCCTCCATATGTTGGCATTAGTGTGCACTGCTGCAGGCATTGTCTGTGCCGGGTGTACCCTTGTGCTCCACCTGGGCCCCTCTTCGGGTGTCTCCTGTGCCACACCATACCATGTCCCTGCACTGGGGACATGTCTTGTCATGCCCCATGGATTCCTGCCATGCTTCCTGCGTGGTGAACTGGTCCCTGGTTGCTGCTGGCCCACATCCAGGGGCTTTACATGCAGGTCGGTGGTGGCTGCCTGTGTGGTGCTTGCAGGTGTGCTGGCTATGATGGGTACACTTGAGGTCTGCAGCTGTTCCACTGTGTGGCTGTGTACTTACACTGTGGCCCCCTTGGTTGGCTTATGCCTTCCTGTTGCACGTGGTGCTCTTTCTGTATGCTGCCCATCTCTACATCCACAGGCATTGTCTGGGTGGCAATGGCCATGGTGCTCCTGGGTGGTCTGGACACTGGCTGTGCTGTGTGCTGCATGACTGCCATGTGTGGTGGCTGTGTTGCAGGCTCTCACTGTCTGGCCAGCAGGGCGTGTGTCATGGCTTGCAGAGCAGTTGTCATGGCCTCTGTGCTGCACTATGTAGTGCTCTATGGTAGTGGTGCAGTGCAGGTGTGCCTCTGTCTGCAACTGCGCCTGGTGCATTAGACCATGCAGGGCCACTGCAATGTCCACCAGGCCTGCGGTGCTGGCATGTGTCTCTGCCTGTATGGTACTGAGGATCCCAGACATCTGCTCCTCCATCCGGGTATGGTGATCCTCAATGCTGTTCTGCAGGAGTCCAAGTTCCACTGTCATCTCATCCTGTTTCAGTACCACTGTCTCGCAGTACTGACAGAGGTATTGTGGTGTGCCATTATCCAGCGGCTCTGTCCATCTGCCATCATCGGATTGTTTCCCTCTGATCTCCAGTGGTGGGGGGCTTTTCTGGTTGGCACTGTGCCCATGGAGGCTTGGAGTGCGCACAGTTTCAGTGGCATCATGACGCACTTGCTCACCAGAGATCATGGTGTCTGGTGTACCACCACCAGCGCTCCCTTGGGTGTCTACCTCTGTATAATCATGTTCATCCCTGGACCCCACCTGTCCTTGTGCTGTGTCACTGCCCCTGTCCTCTGCACCACCCACACTGACATCCATAGCTGATGCTGCTTCCTCCTCTGAGTCATTGGGGCCCTCCTGGCCAGAAGGTGCTATGGTGCTGCTGGTGTCACTGGCACCGCCCTCATGGTCTGTGTCCCCCTCCTGCAGTTGCTGTTGTGTGCCTGTTGCTGCCTGGACTGTAGTACCTGTGGGGAGGATGCAGGTTGTTATTTAGCTGTCATGTGGTTGTTCCTGTGTGGGCATGCACATACATGCATGCATGTCCATGCCCACAGCCCTGGGTTTCCCCTCTGCCTACTTCTGGCATGCTGCATCCTATAGATGTCCAGGCTGCTGTCCCCAGTAATGCTGTGATCAAGCAGGAGTGTGGCCACCAACTTCTCTGTGGCTGTCAGGGGCTGTGTCTTGGCAGGTCCTCCCCTGGTGCCCTGGGCAGCCCGACAATGGTGTGCCAGCTTTTGCATCACCACCCTCTCCACATCGCTGTACTTTTCTGCAGGTCACAGACCATGCGCCTCTGTGTGGCCACTGCATTGACCTTTCTGGCCAGTTTCTCCCAGGCACCCTTTCTCTTCTCCCTTATTGCCTTCTCACCACCCCTGCTGAGCAGTAGGGCTGCCTTGGCACCACTCTGATTTGCACAAATAGGTTCAAATATTCATTCACAAAAAGCCAAAATAATGCAAATAGGATCCCTGATGATGCCTTTAACGAAACTGGTAGGAGGTTCTAGGGGATCGTGCTGGCATTTCCCTTGTTGGTAAGAGATCCCTGTTTGCACTGTTTTGGCTTTTTCTGAATCAATATTTGAACCTATTTTGCAAACTAGAGTGGTGCATGTCTACTTTATTCAGGCTGGCAGGTGATGCTGGAGTGGTTTGATTAAGGTATATGTTTTTTTCCACAGCACACCCAGCCATGGGGCAGCTTGGTTTCACTGTCCACCCCTGAATATATGGCCCTGCCTGGAGAGATGGTGCTATGTATAGTTAGCACACCACTAATCCATTTAGTGCCGTGCTAACCTTTTGAGTATAGTGGCAACAGTGTGGTATACTTTTTACACATATCAGTTACCCTAGACGTTTACTGTTAAAAAAGTGACATCTCTTTAAAAGTGACAGCAATAGCATGAGAGCAACAATAAGGACCTTTCTGCTTCAATTTTTGCCTGATTGGTTTATGAGCTTGTCTGCTTACCTGATTTATTCCCCCTCAGCTCTAGTTCATAAATGAAAGTGCTGCAAAAATTACATAATAAAGTAATGCTCAGCATGGAAGGGGGCTAGTTAGTACATGATGATAATTGAGTTGGTAGGTGATTTCTAGTTTGCTTCTCACTGGTTTCAATGGTTTGGGAGAATCACAATCTGAAATCAAACTGTGTTCACATCTCAGAATCTGAGGTTCATTTCTGTCTCAGAAGAACTGACTCTCCAAAATTCAGGATATTCGGATATTTTGCAATTATTAGTTTGAAGTTCAGTTATTTATCTCTGTACACTAAGAACTGAATTAAGCCTACCTGCCAACAAGAACTAAGTGGTCGAGCCACAGAGGGTGTGCAGCCCCTCTGCACATACAGAGGGCCAGGAAAAACTGTGGAGTGCCACCAATACAAGAGGTTCACACCATCTGGGCACTCCATGGCATCCAGTGCCCTGATTGTGTATCCTCTGCACACCATATCCCTGGCATGTGAACAGCATCACGGGGCCAGGTCAAGAGTGGGCAAAGGGACATACCTGCACATGACCCTCAGAGCTGCCAAAGCAACACACATGGCTGGCAGAGAGGGCAGATGCTAGGTGGCCAAAGGGGCTGCTGTAGTGCCCCCCTCTGCCCAGCCATCCTACCACTACTTAGTTCCAAATAGCCCTTCCTCCATCGGGTCTGGCCCAAGGAGCATTGGTATGGGGCCTGGCCTTTCACCAGCACTGGCTGGTGAACAGTAATAATGTTAACATTGGCTGTAGTGGATATGGCAGCCCATGAAGGACCAACATGGACTATCCTATCCCATGGTTCCTTTCACTGTGCAGAGCGGGGATCCAGTGGAGAGCAGACAGATGCATCCAAATGGATGCCTGATGATCCCAGCTGCAATGTCCTCAGTGTTGCCTGCAGACCCCAAGTGGTGCTTTGTGACTGCAGGGGGGTTAGGGGAATGAGGCTTTGGATCATGCCTATCCCTGCAAGGGCCTGGGGGGTGGTGGTGTTGTGGTTAGAACATGTTCATTTCGAGTGCATCATGGCCACATTTGTGGCTTGAGTTCTGAATATCTGACCATTCAGAAGAACTAGACTGGAGAATGGTCTTCAATGGTAAGATTTTGGGATGATCATTTTGGACATGAGCCCCAAGATGTCCCTTAATGAGCACTCCAGAAGTGTGATTTGTTCATACCTGCATATAACAGACATCCGTTAGTAGCTAGATCACATCTATTGTTTACCAATAAAAGATGCAAGAGTCAGCAAAATGTGTCCACCAGCTGCAATATTAGTGACATCTAGAACTTCGAATGTGTATTAGTATTGGACAAAACGTCTCTTTCTGGCATAATTTCTTTTTTCTTAACCTTATCCCTAACAGAGAAAGGCAAATGCATTCATTTAATACTTTTTTCGGTCATACTTTTAGCATTTTAAAAAAATATACACATAAAAGCAACCTTTAGGCCTCCACTTGAAATAAACACAAAAGCCTTGTCTGTCATGAAAAATTTTGTAGTAGGAGTAAACCAATCAACCCTGCTCCAGCTATCAAAGAAAGAGTTTTTTTTTTCTTGTCTTGTTTGACAGCATTCCTCTTAGCAGGATTTCGATTCTATTACAGTAAGTGAGAAAGATGTCTCTTTAACCCCTTCTTCCTGTGAGAGAATGAACTCCCATCGTCTCTTGGGGGAAAATACAGGACATTTGTAAACAGGGTTACAACTTACAAATAACCTCTTGCACTTTTTAATACACCTGGGGCCTTTAGAATCTGACAAGTATGGCTTGGTTTAAATAAGTATGTATATTTCCTAGGAACAGACTACAGCCGTCAGATTTATATCACTTGGGAGACGATTATATATTAGTTCCTTGTGACTCACTGGAGCAGTATGTAGTTTTTCAGGCTACTTCTCAATATATTCCATTTTGCTTGCGATAACTTTTACACTCCAAAGTCTTGTTACTCATGTCATACTGTTTTGTCTTTGTTTCATAAGGTAACAGAGGAGCTTATATCTCGAGGTACAATTCTGAGTACTTTATAAAATCAGGTGTAAGCAGCATTCACTTAATTGTCAGTCAGTTTAAATGCTGTCTAGCTAAGGGGCATTTTATGCTTAAATAGCTGCCCTGCAGAATCTACATAACTTGCAATGCCACCGTCCTTTATAACATTCTAATGACCATTTCTATTTGCCAAGCAATACAAGCAATATTTGACAGCTTTGAATCTTTTAATTTTTATGTGGAGAAGCAACGAGCAAGGCTCATTTCCACTGGTGTCTGGTAGCTAATATAAATGTTAATAACAGCAGTACACCAATAAATTGAAAAACTCAACTCAGATTTCACTAGTGTAATTTGGTCTGTTGATAGCACTTTTGACTCTGGACCCAGAAAATCAGATTGTTGCAGTTTCAAGTCCCACACCAGACAGTCAGTCCCTGGACACACTACAGAACCGTTTTTGAAAACCATTTTTAAAGCCAATTTAGCTAAACCATTTCAGTGCAGCCACACCACTCAGTAACCCAGCCAACATCTTGCGGTAGTGCAGATTTGGAGGTACGGTCGCTGTTGGGCGAATGCAGGACACGCACCAGTAGGTGCGTCCCTCATTCCCCAATCAGCCTGCATGCCAGTGCCACACCATGCATACTAATGTGGCTAGCACATCTAAGGAAAGGTCCACTGCAATGCAAGCAAAGCTTGTCACACAGCAGACCCTTCCTACATTCTTCGCCAGCTAGAAACATGGCGGCACAGTGGCCGCTAAACTGCTGAATTCAGGGGTACCTAATCCCCTGGTCGGCTTGCCCTGTCCCTCAAGTATGTGCTGATGGGGAGCCCTCCTCATCAGCAGAATGTGTTCCCCCACCTGTTTTTGCCGATGGGGTGCCCAATCCTCATCGGCATCCATCTCTTCCTTTCCCGCTGTAATGTGCCGATGGGGAGCCCACTCCCCATCAGCATGATGTCCCCCTCTTCTGTGCTGATGGGGTGCCCAATCCCCGTCGGCTACTGTACCCCTCAAACGAAACCACCTATAAAAAAGAAAACTGTCCGCAATTTTTTTTTACTACAGTACCTGTAAACAGAAAACGGTCCCTCGTAGTCTCCCTACCCACCACCCACACACACCCACTGCACACCCTGCCTCCCCACACCCCCTCACCCCATACTTACCTCTGGAGCTTGGCGTGATGATATTCGGTGGACTGGGAACACATCTTCACTCTTCAAAGCCGACCGCAAACTGAGGAAATGCCGGTAAGCTATAAAATGGAATAAATAGGGTTTTTTCAACTTTGATGCATATCTCGGGCATTTTTTGGAATTTTTGCACCAAATTTTCGACATGGGGTTTTTGGGACCCCTCCTCATGAATTCTGTCACTGTTTTGATGTTAATCAGTCCTGAAAGGTGATTCCTCAGTCACTGTGCAGAATCACCTTTCAGGGCCCATTAACACAAGGACAGTGGCAGTGTTCATGAGGTGGGCTCTCGAAAAGCTTATGGTGCAAATTTGGTGGAAAAAATCCAAAAAATGGCTGTGCTACGAGCGTGCATTGCATAGTTGCTACGCATGCTTGTAACTTCACGAATTCTCAATATTTTCATGGCAGATTTTCAACATTGTCATTTTTCTGCACCTCCTTGTGAACAGTACAGCTGTCATTTTTCACATCCTGGTCGAAATGTGCTTCCACACTTCCGGTGCACAATACCACGATTGCTGTGGGAAATCAGTGTTCGGGGCAGATTACAAAAATTACAGTGACACTGTTCATTTGCAGAGGTCCTAAAATGTCTATGTTGAAAAATGTGGTGATGATACTCCATAAAATGACTGTGTTACGATTGTGCATTGCGCAGTTTGCACGCACGCTCGTAATGTTGTGCATTTGTAATATTTTCACTCTGTATTTTCACCATTGGCATTTTCCACACCTCTTGATGAACAGTATAGCTGTCATTTTACATATCCTGCCCGAAATGTGTTTCTGCACTTCCGGCGCACAATACCGTGGTTGCTGTGGGAAATCAGTGTTCGGGGCAGATTACGAAAATGACAGTGACACTGTTCATGAGCAGAGGTCCTAAAATGTCTATGTTGAAAATTTGGTGATGATACTCTATAAAATCACTGTGCTACGATCGTGCATTGCACAGTTTGCACACACTCTCGTAATGTTTTGCATTTGTAATATTTTCACTCTGGATTTTTACCATTGGCATTTTTCCACACCTCTTGATGAACAGTACAGCTGTCATTTTACATGTCCTTCCTGAAATGTGTTTTTGCAGAATAGCACGGTCGCTGTGCGAAATCACTTTTTGGGACAATTTGAGGAAATGACAGTGACACTGTTCATGAGCAGAGGTGCTAAAATGCCTATGTTGAAAATTTGGTGTCAAAACTCCATAAAATGACTTTGTTACAAGTGTGCGTTGCGCATTTCCCATGCACCCTTGTAACTTCCCAAATTTGCAATATTTACATGCCACATTTTCACCACTACCATTTTTTTACACCTCCTTATGAACCATACAGCTGTCATTTTTCACATCCTGCCAAAAATGTGTTTCCGCACTGCACTACCAAAGCCAATGCCAGTGCGACGACATTCGATATTAACAAATGCTTGTTGATAACGGTTTAGTGTGGCCACACTGCTACTGTTAAACCTGTTCTCCTTGTAACTATTTTGTGTTAAGTCCAACACACAGAACTGTGCTTCCCTGGACACACTGCAGCTAAAATTGTTTTATTTAAACCATTACAGCTTAAAACGTTTTTACTCCTGGACAGACCTGTGAGTAAAACCATGCTAGCTCCAAAACATTTTTAAAAATGGTTTTAAGACTAGGTATCTAGCAGGGTTTAAAAACACTTTTGTTAAAAATGTTTTAAGGGGCTTGTAGTCTGTCTGCAAACAGTGCTGGGGGATTTAAACATTTTAAGGCACTTAAACCCTTTTAAGTTCCCCAGTGTGTCGGGGGCCTTAGGCTTACTCAAAACCCAGCATAGTCTCTGCAGTGTTACACTGTTGATGGTGCCATCCTTCCGATGAGACATTGAACCGAGGTTCCTTCTGCTCATTTCTGGTGACTGTGCAGGTGTAAGTTAAAGATACCATGGCATTTTCCAAAATAGTAGGGAAGGTATTTCTGGTATCCTGTCCAACAGACCCTCATAGCACAGGTTCTAATGTAGTACCAGCATGTTGAATGGTTGCTGCATGCAGACCAAATACAGTCCCAGCACAACCCATATCTTACTTATTGCTTTGTAAAGCACTTTGGAATACAGGGTGTAAGAAAAGGCAATTTATCAAACTAAAAATTAACATTTTATAGTATGTTCCATTTCATCCTTTAAAGCACTTTCTTGTGTCACAATTTAAAACAGCTATCTGATACCCTCAGAAAGATAACAATTATCAGAAATCTGGCAATTCCAAGAACCACTACAAAATAAAGCCTTAGGACTCTAGTGGCCAGTGCCACTGCTATATGGAACAGGAGATGAGCAGCAGCTCAAAACATTGCATTTTATTTAAATAAAAACTGTCCCAGGTACTGATTTGTATGTGAAATTGTCATTGATGCCAGTGGTGTGTATTTGAAGTGGTACATGCTTTTGTTTGTTTTTTGTCTTCTTGTTGCAGTTTAAATTGTACAATATAACTGTTTTATGAAATGTTGTAATTTTGTAATAACTGTTGGCACAGGCTTTTACTTGAAAATGGAGCTTCGTTCTAATGTCTAAGTCCTGCATACAAATAAACTTTTATCAAATGTTATTCTGTTCTGTAACTGCAAACGCAAATTATCATTACTATATCATTAAGCAAAAAGCAAAAGAAATGCAAATCAATGTTAAATTTTGAATTTTTTTTACTTAACACAAAAACTTGTTTTAAAGGAAAGCCCAGTGAGATGCAACTGTACAGCAGTACATAACAGTTTATAATATATAAACACAAGATGAAGCAGGAGGGAGGGACATGACTAGTTAGGGACAGTGGGGGCACAGGGGGGGGGTTACGGCCAGTGGAAGGAGGGGAAGAGGGCACACATGGGTGAGAGGGTCATGGGATGTAACAGCTCTGGCGCAGCAGTGTTCATGAGTACTCTGTGGAGACTGAGGGCATGCCCAGTTTATCTAAGACTGGGGAAGTTGGAGGCCAAGCTAGCATGGCTAAAAGGAAAGCTATTCCAAACAAGGAGAGACATCGTTATTAACTTTGCAGAGGGCAGCCAGGAAGGAGGAGGGCAGCAAACCAACCAGGTGAATGAGAGGAGGGTGGTTGCACAGGGGGACACAGCAGGAAAGGTCTGGTCAGAGGACAGGGACATGACGGGCAGGAGTCCCAGGTCAGTGGACAGGGACATGACAGGAAGGAGTACCAGCGCTCTTTAGCATAGGTACACAATTATCTGTACAGATACTCACCCTTTAAGAGGACATTGGAGCAGGAGGACATGTATGGGTTTGAGGCAGGGGGGAACGAACAAGAGAACCGGGAAAGGAAAGAGAAATATGGAAAAGGGAATGAACCGGAAGGGCAGGGGAGGTCAGGAGAAGGGGAGGATCAAGCTATAGAGGCCAGGAAGGGGAGGGGGGATAGTAAACGGAAAAGGAGAGATACTCTGGGAGGACTGGGTATAGTAGACAGTGGGAAAAAGGGGAGGGGGATGGAAGCAAAGGGGGGTGTTGCTAGAAGAAGCCAGAGTGCGATAGGCATCCATGAAGAGGATGGGTGAGAAGGGCAGGAGCGGAATAGCCAAGGGTGGAGGGAGCCTGGGGCAAGGGACATCAGTCTGGGCAGGGGGACAGACAGATAGGGAAGGGTGGGGTGAGGTGAGGTGGAAGGCATACAAGAGGAAGCCAGGAGGAAAAGCCAGATAGGTGAGGTGATGGCACCCTTGGGGGCAACACATGAAAAATTAGTGATAGTGTAAAGGGACTCCATTTTTAAATTGATCCATTGGTTAAGGAAAGGTGTAGTCTTCAAAGGGAGGTCGGTTTTCTGTGAGTCGGTGATGGTAGCGGGTACGGCTCTCCTAAGAATTAAGGAATGTATCAGGCTGATTGGGAGGAACCCTATCCTGGTTGTACACCTTGGCACAAATGATCTGGCCAAAGAAGAGGTCCTAGAGGTACAGAGGAGATTTATGGAACTAGACAGAGGGTGAAAGGGGATAGTAGACACAATAGCCTTCTCAGAAGTCCTGCCAGTACACTGCACCAGTATAGCAAGATAATTGAGAATCAAAGATTTTAATCACTGGCTGAGGCAGTGGTGCAGGAGGGAGGGCTACAAGTATATAGGGGATTGGGGAGACACATGGATAGACCAACATCTGTATGAGAGAGATAGATTGCAAATAAACGACTAGGGGTGGGCTGGCCCACAGGCACAGTGGTTGCACTTCTGCTTATGGTGCCGGTGACCCGGGTTCGGGAACAGACTCGGGTCATTGGAGGGCCGGCCGGGGGAGAAAGATTGAGCATCCCATGACTGCTCTCCTTCTCCAGAGGAAGGGTGCGAGATGCCATCAGTGCAGGGGAGACCCCTAGTGGAGGCCAGAGGTGCCACAGCATCCGATGCCAGCAAGGTTCCAAGGGGGTGGGATGGACACTGGCATCATTGTACATTCCTGCCCTTACAGGTGAAAAAAACAAGCTTTTCTCCACTGACTACATGAAGCCTGCCCCTCGGCTGTAATTGGCTCCCCAGGCCGACTCCCACCCTATCCCGTTGTTCGTGGCACCTTAGGGCCGGGTGTCACATTTCCACCCTGGGGGGTAATCCAGGGAGTCCCGGGAGTGCAGCTTATGTGGGGATGCTGCAGCCAAGGGGTCCAGACTGGGCAGATGCCCAGCAAGTGGAGCAGGCACAAAAAGATTAAATAAAAAATAAATAAATAAACGACGAGGGGGCCAGAATTTTGAGGGGTAAGCTACAGGGTTTCGTAGATAAAATACTAGGCAGGAATTTAAACTTGGAGAGGGGGAGGGCATAGTTAGGTGTTGCTCAATAGGAGGAAGAAGAGGATCAGGCCTAACTAGCTCTCTACCACAGATGGGGGCAAGAGAAACTGACAAGGGGGGGAGGGGGAAAGGGAGGGGCTGATGGAGGAGTTTGCTGACCAACAACAGGAGTCTGGGTAATAAAATGGGAGAACTGCAGGCGATAGTGGCGGAGGGTGACCTGGACCCGGTTGCAGTCTCAGAGACCTGGTGGACTGAGAACCACAGCTGGGAAGTGGAAATGCCAGAGTATGTACTGTACAGGAGCGACAGGATAGGAAAAAGTGTGTGTAGGGGTAACCCTTTATGTAAAAGAGGGTATAAAGGCATTGTTGTGTGATGTGGGGGGGGGGAATTGTATCTGAGGAGACCCTATGGGTGTCCTTAAGTAGAGCAGAGGAGAAGGCAGTGAAGGTAGGGGTGGTCTACAGACCACCAAATCAAGAAGAGGAGATTGACAAGCAGATGGTTAAAGAAATACAGGACATGGCCAGCAGAGGGGAAATCGTGGTACTGGGAGACCTAAATCTACCTGACATAGACTGGGTCACCCCGGCAGCAGCCACAGGTAGGAGTAGGAGGGTGCTGGAAGACATGCAGAAAGCATTCATCAGCCAACTGGTGATGGAACCTACTAGAGGGAGAGACATACTGGACCTAATTTTGACAAATGGGGACAGTGTAGAGGGGGGGGGGTCGGGGAAAATTTGGGTGACAGTGACCATAGGGTGTTGAAATTTAGGATCAAGGGTCAGGCCAAGGACAACTTGAACACTAGGGAGCTTGACTTTATCAAGGCAGACTTTGGGAGGATGAGAGCAATGATGTAGGAGGAACTGGAGGGGGCGGAAGTCCTGGAAGATGTGGATGAGCTATGGGGGGGGAATTAAAAGAGGACTATGGGAAGTGACAGAGCTTTGCATTAAGACAGTGAGCAAGAGAAAGAGGGGTAGGAAACCACTTTGGTTCACTACTGAAGTGAGGTAAACAGATAGGGAGAAGAGGAGGGTATTCGGGATATACAAGGTGACACAAATGGAGGTAGATAAGGGGGTATATAGGGATAAACTGAGGGAAGCAAGGAAGGTGATCAAGAGGGCCAAGGCTGAAACAGAAGAATGTATAGCAAGGGGGGCAAAAAGAGGGGACATGAGGTTCTTTAGATATGTAAACGACAGAAAAAAGGAGAAGAGAGGAATAGTGAGGTTCAAAGGGGAAGGGGGGGGTACTGGTGTAGGGAGACTTAGAAAAAGCCAGTGTCTTAAACAGATACTTTGCATCGGTCTTTACAGTGGAGGAGGGAGAGGGGCCAAAATGAGAAAACAGTGGGAGGACAGGTAGGGAGATGGACTCCAGTCCCTTCACTGAAGCTAGGGTGCTGGAGGAACTGAACAAGCTACGCACTGATAAGGCAATAGAACCAGATGGGATTCACCCAAGGGTACTTAAAAAATTGAAACAGGAATTGGCGGCACCAATCACAAAGCTATTCAACCTGTCACTGCAAGAGGGAAGAGTTCCAGAAGACTGGAAAAAGGCTGAGGTAGTACCACTACATAAGGGGGTTAGGAGGGAAAAGCCAGGTATCTACCGCCCGATAAGCCTGATCTTGGTGGTACTGATTAAGGAAAGACTGGTTAAGCATCTAGAGGGGGAGGGCCTACTGAATGACAGTCAGCATGGATTCATGGGTGGCAGGTCATACCAGACCAACCTGAGTGAATTTTTTGACAGGGTAACGGAAATATGGGACCAGGGAGGGGCAGTGGATGTGGCCTACCTGGACTTCAGGAAGGCGTTCCACACTGTCCCCCACGGGAGACTCAAAGACAAGGTGGAAAGCTTGGGGGTGGGAAACAAGCTCACTAGTTGGGTTGAACATTGGTTGGTGGGGAGGACTCAGAGGGTCAAAGTTAATGGGGTGTACTCAAAGGAGGAAAGAGTGACAAGTGGGGTTCCATAGGGGTCTGTGTTGGGACCCATACACTTCAACATATACATGGGGACATCACAGAAGGTCTGCGCAGGAAGGCATGTCTGTTTGCAGACAACATGAAAATCTGTAGTAGCAGGGTGGATATGACAGAAGGAGGGGTGGAGGATATGAGGGAGGACTTGGCCAGGCTGGAGGAGTGATCAGAAAGGTGGCAAGTATGATTCAACACAAAAAAGTGCAGGATTATGCACATAGGGCATAACAACCTGAAGGCAAAATACCAACTGGGGGGGGGGAGGGAGGAGATTGAGGAGACAGAGCAGGAAAGAGATGGGGGATTACCATCTCAGACAATCTGAAAGTCTGGGGTCAGTGTGACATGGCAGCAGGAAATGCACTGAGTATGCTGGCATGCATAGGGAGGGGTTTCACTAGCAGGAGAAGGGAGGTGATCCTCCTGCTGTACAAAACCGTGGTCAGACCACACATGGAATATGGGGTCCAATTCTGGAGGCCATACCAGAAAGAGGACATGGACCGGCTGGAAAGGGTCCAGTGAAGAGTGATCAAAATGGTGTGGGGAATGCAGGGAGGACATATGAGGAGAGGCTGGGGGAGTTGGGCCTGTACTCACTGGAGGAGAGGAGGGAGAGTGGGGATATGATGGAGACATTCAAATACTTGAAGAGCATAAACAGGGTGAGGGTCGACAGCATATTCAAATTGAGAAAGAACAATTTCAAGAGGGGTCATATCCTCAAACTGGAGTGGGGCAGGCTCAAAGGGGACATCACAGGCAGGTTCACTTTGAGGGTGGTATAACCATGGAATAGACTGCCGGAGTCGTTGTTGGGGGTGGATGCAGTGGAAAACTTCAAGAGGGCCTGGGACATGCACATGGAACTGGCGGGCTGAGTACAGGCCGCAAAGCAATGGAGGAAATCTTCCTGGGAAGGGAGGGGTTATGGGCAGACTAGATGGACCTAGAGGTCCTTATCTGCCTACAGCCTTCTATAATTCTATGATTCTATGACATAGAAAAGAAAATAATAAAATAAGTCAAGAGAAGTGGTAAAAAGTAGTAAAAAGCTTTATTTTTTAGACTGGATAAAGACGACAATACGCTATATACTTATACGAGATTGTAAAATGATAAGGGCAACATTTTTTACAACAATTAAAACTGTCAGTGAAATACTACAGCATTAAACTGACTTACATTATTGGAGGCTTTTTCCTGATATAAAGTGGAAGATTCATTTGCCCAAATTGACTTTTGAGAATTTTAATGTTGATCTGCTTTCACAGCTAACCACACAACAATATAGGAGGCCACAAAAGAATGCACATCTCCTCCTACAGTCTTGGGAACCCACCATTAGCCAGATCCAAGTGATTTATTGATTTATGTATGTATGTCTGCTACTGCATGGCTGCCTACTGCATGTCTGCCTACTGCATGGCATCACCAAGGAGGGGGAGGGTGAACTGATGGAGCCCCGCCACAGCTCATTACACATACCCTGGCAAGGCATGTATTGCAGCCATGAGCACCTACAGATGTCCTGATACAAGTGATAGTCCCCTTCATGAATTGCCACATCCCAGGATCCCCTGCAAGTGCATTGCTTAGTGGCTAGACCAGGCTTCCAGTTGTAAGCCCAGTGTCCTGTATGACTCTGCTCCCTCAGCCACCCCTTCATCCTCTGAAGAGCTCTTGAAAGGCAAAGGGGTTAACTGTGTTCAGTAGATGCTGCTGGCATGCAAGGTAGACTATGCAACATCACTGTGTGAAGCTGTGCAAACTGCCTACATGTGCTAAATTATAATATATGGTTTTAGGGCTTATTATGAATGGAAATCGATGACTCTCAGAAAGTTGTTATGGATAACTTGAAAGTTGTTATGAATGGTTGAAAAGTTGTTATAGATGGTCCTAAGATTTTTATGCGCTTTCTCTCATTACCAGTTCAGCTGTGCTGTGCCGTGTGCTGTCTCCCACCAGTCTCTCACACTTCTCTTCCCTGTCACTCCTCCACTACCACAGAGGCATTCTCACTATGGTACCATGGCTCACATTCGCAAAAACAGTGTGAGTTCAGAAAAAAAGGGGGAAAAAAATGGCACTGACTTGTACAGGCTGCAGACTGCCGTCCCAACAGCACTAGTGATTTGCGATGCCTGCCATCAGTGTGTGTGAGAGGATTTGCCTCTGACCATGATAGAGCATACCCAACAGAGCCACTCCAGTGGCTCATTCTCTCTCATTCTTTCTCTGTATCAGGGCTCCACAAGCCCTATCAATAATTTCAGTTGCAGCCCTAATAAATTAGTTACTAACACTCCTTTCAAGGAATGCTATTTTTAAAACATTCAGTTGTAGTCCTTAAGTTACAACGTCATTACTTCCCAATCACTAATTTTTTTAAACCATATACTATAACAAGTAAAATATGGGTGTCCTTCTAGATCTCTCATCTCTCTGTACTCTTTCTCTGCCTCTCTGCTTCTCTAAGTCAAAGTGACAGCTATCCTTATCACCTGCCAAGTGCATTTCCATCTCGTACTGCTCTCCCAACATGATCTGTCCACCTATCGCTCACTGCCTGTCTGCTGCCCAAACTCAAAGTTTCCAGCTCCTGTATTTCCTGACAAGCATATTCTCCCAGCTAGGATTCCTCCTCCTTCTAGCTCTGTTCTTTCCCCTCCATTTTCTCCCTGACTAGTGTCAAGCAGGTGCCTAATTTCTAAAATACCATTAATATACCTGCATATTGGGCTTCCTCAGCTTTCTGCTTGTCAGCTTTTCAGAGACATCTGTATTTTTTTGTCCCACCCACCCCGACCCTGGCCTCTATTAAATACACAATAGGCCATGCCCTTGTGTTCCTTTTGTTTTTTATTGGCTTCCTACAACCTATCCTGTAGGTAAGCAGCTACTAAACATCAACTAAACTGACTTCTGGTGCTGTATCAGTCAGGACGCACCTGCCTTTCTCACCTTCTTGGGTCTGAGTTGCCCCTACTCTATATAGCTAGTTGTGCTGTGCCTTTGCTGACCTCTTTTTCAAGATTTGCTTCCCTGCCTTGCTCTCCCTGGTGCTTTCTGTCTCATTGTTTTTTTCTTGGGAACCAGAGCCTGCTATTTTAATTTTATAGCTAAATAAAATTTTGTCCCACACCGCCCGCCCCAACCCTGGCCTCTATTAAATATACAGTAGCCACGCCCACGCCTGCTAATTCCACCCACTTCAGCTACAAACTGCCAACGGCCTCTTAAAGCTGTACTGCCTGTCCAATACCCACCAAGTATAGTGGTTAACTGTACAGCCTCACTTTGCCACCAGTGTGTCAGACTTGACGACTGAATCAAGCTGCCATGTCCCCTATCAAGGGGTGCTATCTCCTTCTGCTCCTTGCTACCTGTCTTGGCACAGCTGGCACCAGATGCCTAGCTGGGCCACTGCTACCTCCATCTGAACCACTAATGGGTAGTGCATGGCTGTCAAAAGCACCTTCGGAAACTGCCTCACTTAGCTGTGGGCAGCAACTCACTTGGCCTTACCCTACAAACTTGGGTGGCCATATGCTCTCCCCTAGCATAGGGGTAGTAACAGTTAGCTATACCCTGATAATTAAACCGGTGTCCAACCACCTGAATCACCTGAAGCCTTGGCTTCAGAAGGTACGAGCCGAATTAAGTATAAACCTTTCTGCCAGAAAGGTAATCTTTATGCTCCTGCTCCTCTCTGGCAACATTCACTGGAATCCAGGCCCACTCACTTCAACAGGTCCTGGTGTTCATAAGGTTAAAGGCCTAAAAATAGCCTCACTGAACATCTGCAGTTTAACTGCAAAATTTGAACAACTACAGGAATGGCTGGCCTTCCATACCCCCAGCATCCTCTGCCCAATGGAGACCTGGTTAACCAGGAGGATTAAAGATAGCAAAGTTGCCCTCAGAGGCTTCTAAACATACAGGATTGACAGAGCAGGCAAGAGAGGTTGGTGATGCCTCAACTATGCCAGGGACTCTCTGCAGTGCTCCATCCTCCCAGGAACCAGGGTGGCTGCAGACCATGAGATCATATTGATTAAGGCACAGGTTGGTCAGAACAGCAAAACTCTCATCCATGCCTCTATCTACCTACCCCACCCCAAGAAAGCCACAGCAGGCCTTCCCCCAATTATGGACGTTATCAGCACTCTTCTAAAGAGGATGGAGCTCGTCATTACTGGGGATTTTAACATAAACTGGGATGGAAAGGAGGCTTCCCCTTTCAGGGATCTGATAGCCACCTCCAACCTGACACAGGAATTTGTTGTCCACAGGAATTTGTTGTAAATGGGGATTTATTTCTCCAACAAATCAGCCTGTTCAAAAATAAACTTTTAAACAAATACGAAACAAACAATTTGTCACCTGCCCCACCAGGCAGAACTATAAGACAGGAAACAGTACCCTCCTAGACTGGATCCTAGCAAGCTCACCATCCTGGTTCTCTAAGATCAAGGTTCTTCTGGACACGCTAAGTGACCACTCCCCAATCACCTTCCTGTGTTCTAATAAATTTACCAAAAGCCCACCCATCCTCTTTGAAGGCAGGGTCTTGAGGAAGAGTAAACATGGAGCCCTCAAATTAGCCCTTGCCCTACATAACTGGACTCCTATCGACCTGGCGCCTTCCCTTGGTCAGGCCCTCAGTTACTTCATTAAGGGGTTTAGCTCCATCTATGACATCTATGCCCCACTCACGAAAATAAAAATTTGGGGGCAGGCAAATGGCTGGACTGATGGGAAGCTCCTCTCCCACCTGAAAGAAAGGGACATAATCTGGGAGAAGGCCAGAAACACAGGTAGCAAGCATGACTACCAGTGTTACAGAACAGCAAGGAACCACTGCACCAAGGTAATCCGGCTCGCCAAAGCCAACTGTCATAAGGCCCAGCTTTGCAATTCTTGGGGTGATGGGAAAAGATTCTGGGATAACATCAAAAGCATCTTTGGAAAGGAGGACAAGAAGCATCCTCAGCTGCTCAGTATCAGTAACACCCCCACTGCAGATCCTCTAGCTAGTGGAGAAGCCTTCAATAAGGCCTTCACTGATCTTACCCTAGTGCTACCACCTGCCTATTTTCAACCTGGTTTGAACCATTCCAACAACGTATCTACCGAGTGTTCTCAGCCGACTGTCCATTTTAAAAGGGTGATGTTGAAGGAGGCCCTAACTATGATCAAGAAAGTACTAGGTAAGACCAGACTGGCAGTGAGGGGATAGACATGAAACTTCCACCCCTCACCCTGGACATTCTCATAGTGTACATTACCACACTGTGCAATAAGTCCCTGGCCCTTGCCTAATTCCTGGTGGTTTGGAAGCAGGCCCTAGTTAATGCCAGTGCATAAAGGAGGTGACAAGTCTCTCGTAGCCAACTACAGACCCGTCTCGATCCTCTCCCCCCATCCAAGGCACTAGAAAAGATTGTGGTGAGTCAACTCATCGACTACCTCAATAAGTATAATCCCCATCCAGCATGGCTTCAGACAAAATCACAGTACCACCACTGCCCTGCTGGGCTACATGGACTATGCACATTACGCCCCCTTGAAGGCACTCTGCTGAGGCACTAGGGGCTCCCACAAGAGGTGATAATAAATTCAACAATAGGTGATAGATCTTTGTTGTTTGCATCTCTGTCTGTTCTCTGGAAGTGTGCTACTGTTTTGGAGTGATTTCAAGATTATTAGGTGGTTTACCTTGGTGGCAAACTCCTCTGAGTGCGTGAGCGCAGTAATTTTGCTATTTTGGAACTCTATGCACATAAGGCCCTGGATGAAGGCAAACTTGTGGGATCTGTCTTTACTGATGTTACCAAAGCCTTCGATACAGTCAACCACCCCCTGTTACTGACTCAACAGCAAAACATGGGTATGGTGCCCAATGCCCTTTGCTGGTTCCAAGACTACCTGATACGGAGAAATCAATGTGTCAAAATTGGGCAAACAATATCCAGCGTAAGAGAGGTATCTCTAGGGGTGCCCCAGAGATCAGTACTGGGACCCCTATTCTTCAGCCTCTTCTTAAATGACCTTCCCACAGCCTGCAACACCAAACTCATACTATATGCAGACGATGCTGTGCTCCTGAGCAGCAGCACGTCTAAGGCTGCCCTACAATCTGCAGAACTCCTTCTCCAAACTCGAGGACTGGTTCTGTAGTCATAAGCTGCTACTAAACTACAAGAATACCAAGGCTATGCTTATATCCAGCCCCCACAACAAAAATAAGCACCACCCCTCATCATCTCCAACTTATGCTGTGAGCCACTGGAACAAGTCCACTTGTTCAAGTATCGGGGGGTCATAATAGATAATATCCTCATGTTTGTGCACCATATTGACTCTCTGGTCAAGTCAGTCAGTACCAAGATTGGTGTCCTGTACAGGTACAGTCGATACCTCTCTCTGGGGGCCCTCTGCCTCAGTCCACAGCTCCACCATATCTACTATTGACTATGGATTAGTGGTCTACGGGGTGGCAATGGATACAGCACTCAAGAGGGTTCAGACTGTGCTCAACAAAACCTGCAGACTCACCCTGGATGCTGAGCGTGGCACGCACACCTGTACTCTGTACGAACACACAAATTAGCTGTCACTGAGAAACAGGGTCAAATTCCAGGCTTGCATCCTAGGGAAGAAGGCTCTATTGGGTAAAACGCCACCTTGTGTAGGCAATTTGATCAAGGCGGCCAACTCATTATAGGTCACCGGGGGAGGACTTGAAGGGCCTTGGCTGTCCCCTTCCATTGCACCTCGCTTGGGCAATGTGCATTTGCCTACCGGGCCCACTTGTGGATGAATGAACTCCCTGGATACTTCTGGCCACCAGTTTTCAGGCCCAATTCAAAACTGACCTCAAACAGCACCTAATAACACTCTCTAAGTGCACCTGCCCCTAAGTCCAGCCACACCCACTCTCTCTGTGCCCCCCAGCAAGCACTAGGCAGGCATCTGGTATCCCCTCCCTCTGTTCCTTCTCATGGCTTGCCTCAGCAATCAGTTTGCGTCATGCTCCTTCGGCACCCGCCACCCCACCTTCCCCCCCAACTTCCCATCCCGTGAGTTTCCCTAATAGTCACTACTAATGCAAGCTGCCTGACCATGCCTCCTTGTACCCCACAATTTACCCCAGCATGTGTTCTCCAGTCAGTCTCCCCTCACCCCTATACCTTATTGCCCTTCTTCCCCCACCCTTCACCTCCACCGCAGTACCTACCTCTCTCTCGTGCCTCATTTTTTCACCCCACTGACAGCTATCCCCATCCCTCTGAACTACTGACAAGGCACTTTGTAGCTGCTTATCCTCTCCACCCTCATAAAGTGCTTTTCTTGTTATTTTAACTTGCATTTTTGTTTTGAGTTTTTCTGTAAGTTCTGAATCCAAGCTGTATCGTTCATTGTGATGTACCTTTGCTTTCTCCTATTATACTTTGTTTTGCAATCTATGACATGGAACTTTTGTAAAAGAACTTGTGCTCAAAGGTCTTTTCCGAATCACTAAATAAAATAAAATTAAAAATCTCAGGATTGGGATAACAGCATGGACCTCTCGAGTTTCACTCACGAGGCCCGTACACTGTTATCTCTTCCCTTCAATGGAAACACATGCTCATTGTGTGTGATGTCCATACATTATTCCTTATATTTATGCATATGCCAGTCAAAATAATGAATTAGGTCATTAAAGAGCAACTCCTTACTATAATAACAAGTTTTGGTCAGGGACAAAATGGCTGCTAGTGCTTTATCCTGATCAGAGATGCAGTGAAGTAAAATTCCGCCCGCGAAGTGGTCGCAAAGTGGCCACTTTGTGTGCATTCCATGCAGCTGATGCCCATTTTAAACCTTCACTTCACCACTTTGCGCTAGGTAATTATGATTAAGATTGTGCACTCCACCCAATTCTGCTTTAAGGTGGAGTGAAAATTCACAGGCAGCCCACACACATCACATGGCTTACACAGTGTAGGTCACATGCTTCAGGCAGGCAGGCAGGAGGTTACAGGCAAAAACACTCTCCAACGTGGGCTGACTTACATGTTTTGCATGGGGTGTGACAAATGGCTTGGCTCTGTGAATGGCCGGGGGTGGGGTGAGGACATGTGATGAAGAGGGGTGCACAGGTCACAAGTCCACAAATGAAGTTATTTTCCCCATTTTACGTACAGGGGGTTGATGTACCACTTGCACTAGATATACTGCATTGACCACCACCACCACCACTGCTACTCTGACCACCACTTGACAAGATTTCTAACTCATAATCCTCCCCCCTCATCATGCCTGTAGTAATCCTCTGGTGTTATTTCATCACTTCTGCAGACATTCCTACTTGGTCTTACACTCATGGAAGGGGATAACATGCTCAGTAAGGTAGATGATGAGGGTGAACGCCCCACTATGGCATTATCTGCCATCTAGGAGGCAGTAGAGCTCAGTGGGTTAAGGCTCTGTGTTGCAGATCTGGAGACCTGGGTTTGAATCCTACAACCGTCTAGGGGCATACTGTGTGATCCTGAACAAGTCACTTAACTTCCTTGTGCTCCCAGGTCATATCTGGAAACAGCTTTGGCTTAGTGTACTACTCCTGATTAAACAATGTACCCTTTCCCTATCTGGTGCTGGGTCCACAGCACCATGTGCCTGTTCTTAAGATCTGTATGCTGGCCCTCCTCCATGCCCAGATGACCCCCCTTTTTACCTCGACTCACGGACGCATGGCAAAGCTGGCAGATTGCAACTGACTCATCATTTGCATCTTGGACAAAAAAAATCCCAAACAAGGGATTGTGATCCCCTACTTTTAACATGTCCCTGATGCTGCTTATTGGACTCCATTTCTTAACCCCTGAAATAGGAGGGGGGTGCTATATGATTTTTCAGGCTGGACACACTTGGACTCTAACTGACCACCACGACTACCTATGAATATTACTGGGTCATCACCATAATCATCAACAGGAACTGCTAAATCACAACCTTTCTGGGGGGGGGATTTAATGCCAACAGACCCAGACACAGCCACCTTGAATGTCTTTTTCTCTGGTTTCCAACAGGGGTCACTGACATCATTATCATATTCATCAACATCATCCGCATCCACATTTTCAGCTTGGAAGCTGTCATGTGGAGAACATGTTCCAACCACAGCATCATCATCATCATCATCATCATCCGATATTTATGCACCACATTTTGAATCATTGGATGGCAAAGACATGACCTCAACAGCACTGAAAGAAATGTGACATTGTGAGTTATCGTCACCAGGATCAAAATCATGTTCAGCTACCATGGGGATGTTAATGGGGAGTATGACATCATCTACACTGTCAGTCACAGCTTTAGACTCAACTATATTTTTTGAAATGGTTAACTGGTCAGAAGTGGAACTTGAGGCAGCAATACTCATGCCAGCAGAAACTGCACTAACGCCACCAGCTGGGACAACATCATCTCCTCCAACTGTGAGAGAAGCTACAGATTGCGCTGTAAAAAACATTGACGGAGAAATCCCTTTACTGACATCAGCTATGCACTTCTGCGTACTACCACACCCACTGACAATCTTGCCACTTGCAGCAGTGCCATGGCCAGAAACAGCTTTACTTGCACTTCTCTTTGCAGGCATTTTGGGGGATCACCAAGAAAATTCTAAACAAATTTAGATTTCTGAACTTTTAGTCTGGACCAGTGGATGTGAAGCCAAAAAAAACCCAGCTGTGGCTTGCAGATGGAGACTGGGCACTAAACAGATGCAAAAGCACAGACAGATTAAGATTGCACTGTGCAATCAAGAAGAGATGCAGACACAGAGTCACAACAACACCTTAACCAGTGCTCACAAGTCACAATCCAATCTGGAAAAGAATACTTTTTGCCAGTTTTTTTTTTGGGGGGGGGCAGTGCACTGTAGTAACAGTCTAAAGCCAAAATACCACAAAGCAGTACAAAATCATGCAGGTGCAGTGGAGAGCAGGTTCACACTGCTGCAATTACTCTGTGGCAAAATGAAATGTGTCTGATTTGATGGCACATGTCGCACACACACTCACACTACAAGTAATGCATAGCAAACTGAAAACTTCAGTAATATAACCAAATGTTTTAAACAAACTGAAGTTATGCACTGCTGCACCACAACAATCAACAAAAAAAATGTCAAGAATTACTGAAAATATTACTGTGTACATTAACACAGTTATACAAGAAAAATATAACCAAAACAGAAAGACTGCCTTTTTCTTCAAATTTTAACCTACCTCCATCACAGATACGCCCCTTCCCCAAGCACACTTCAAGTGTCTGTCAGTACACAGATTGAATCTTCTAAACTAACATTCAAAATTGACACAGAAACAATAAACACTCGATGATATGAGCACAGGAGCGTTTCCTACAATCGATGTACTACATTTTGAGCAAAAAAAATGGCTCAAAAAGGCTTTTTTAACAGCTTTTAGAGGATTTGAATCACAAAGCTCTGAGAGGAAACTGTCTCCATCTACCCCTATGTGCACACTACACAGAGCTGAGGCTGTGCGGAACAATCTCGAGCCCATGTGACCTGCAATCCCATGAATCACTTCAAAATTCGCCTTGGAGCTCAATAACAAGGTGAAGTGAAGCAAAGTACATTGATTTCTATGTACTTCACATTAAAATTGGTGCAAAAGTGGTTGGAGAAGGCGGAGTAATGCTAAGACATTGTTATCAATGGACTTCACATTTCTTATAATGATGCAAAGTACTCCGCTTCGCATTGCAGATTACTTTACGGATTCTGCATTACTCCGAGAATTGCTTTGCAGAGCAGATTTTGGCCACTTAGCCCACCTCTAATCCTGATAAGTGATACCTGATGCAGTGTATGTGCCCATCAGGCCTCGACAGTCATGTCACCCACTTGTGATTGAAGGCTCCCCAGCCTGCCACATGGTGGTGTCTGTACCAGAACGCTACTGTATCTCTCCCCAGGATGGAGCCAGTGCCACATGCTGCAAAGCCTTCCCCCTAGCCCTGGCCTATTCAGCCAGCTCGCTGAGCTCACACCTGAACACAGGTCACTGGCATGGGAAGGCAATTTGGTCCCCACTGGGACAATGGACATCCCTGCAAACAATGTCACTTCATAATTTTTTTTTTTTTTTGGGGGGGGGGTTGGCACACTAGCACATTTTGACAGCAGATTTTCAACATAGCCATTTCATGATCCTGTCCCCGTTTAAACATGAAATGTGTCATTTGTAAAATAATGGACTAAACAACATTTTGTGCCACTAGTGCAAAAACAAATTTTGTCCAGGATTTTAAAAATAACGTTTATCATGTTCCTGAGGCTATGTGAAACAATGGCCAGGCTGAACATTTGCTGTCAAAATACTGTAAATTACCAAAGTTATGAATCAGCATTGGAAAATTGCAACTTACCTTCATAACTTTGTTGTTTTGTAATAGTTTGACCTCAAATTTTCAACATAGTCTTCTTATGAGCAAGAAGGTCATGTCCGACAAATCTAATTGATTTCTTTGACTGGGTGACGAAAGTAGTAGACCAGTAATAGACCAGGGAGGGGCTGTGGACATGGCCTACCTAGACTTTAGCAAGGCATTTGACAACATCTCACACAAAGATTAACAAACAAATTAGCCAGCCTGGGAGTGGGTCCCAGGGTGGTAGCCTGGGTAAAACACTGGCTGGACAATAGGACACAGAGGGTAATAGTAAATGGAGTCCACAGTGAAGAAAGGGGGGTTACTAGTGGGGTACCGCAGGGTTCAGTACTGGGGTCAGTCCTTTTTAATGTCTTTATAAGTGACATTGCAGAGGGACTGGAAGGAAAAGTATGTCTCTTTGCAGATGACACAGATATCTGCAACAGGGTTGATACGCAAGGTGGGGTGAAAAGGATGAAAAGGGACTTGGCAAGGTTGGAGGAATGGTCAAATGTATGGCAGCTTAGATTCAATGCAAAGAAGTGCAAAGTAATGCACCTGGGAAACAAAAATCTAGGGGAAGAGTACACAATGGGGATGAGATACTGACAACAACAGAAATGGAAAGGGACCTGGGGGTAGTCATATCAGATGACCTAAAGGTGGGCCAGCAATATGAGAAGGCAGTAATGAGGGCTGGAGGGATACTGGGATGCATAGGGACAGGCATCACCAGTAGAAAACAGGACGTTGTTGGCCCTTTGTACAGACAGTTGGTAAGACCACATCTTGAGTACTGTGTACAGTTCTGAAGACCCCATCTCCGCAAAGACATAGACAGGGTGAAGGTTGTCCAGAGGAGAGCAACCAAAATGGTGCAGAGTCTGCACCAGAAGATATATGAAGAAAGACTAAAGGAGCTAAGATGTATAGCCTCAAGGAAAGGAGAGAGAGGGGGGACATGATAAAAACTTTCAAATACCTCAAGAGAATCAACAAAGTCCAAGAGGTTACCATCTTTCAGAAAAAAAGATGTGCAAGAACAAGGGGGCACAATTTGAAGATAGAGGGGATGGCTCAGAGGTAATGTGAGGAAGTATTTCTTCACAGAGAGGGTTTTAGATGCATGGAACAGCTTTCCTGAGGAGGTTGTAGAGTCAAAAACAGTGAGGGAATTCAAGAATGCATGGGACAGACATAAGGCAATTCTAGTGGGGGGTAGGAGGAAGTAGGCTGTTGATTAACTAGGATCTGCAACTTATCCATTAGTTAGGGAAATGGGCAGACTAGGTGAGCCAAGCGGTCCTTATCTGCCATCAAATTCTATGTTTCTATATTTCTGTGACTCTACCTCATGAACCCGGTAGGTGAAAATTTCAAAATCCTGGAAAAAAATTTAATTTTGCACCACAAGGGTGAAAAAACATTTTGGTAAGGATTTGAAAAACAACACCAGTCATGTTCATGAGGTGGTGTGAAAAAATGGTTATGTTGAAAAGTTGGCATCAAAATATTGAAAATTATGAAAGTCACGAGTGAATGTTGAAAACTTTCAATATACCTTTATAACTTTGTTGACAATAATATTTTGATCAAAAATTTTCAACATTGTCTTCTTATGACCCCAGCTTGGAACCCAGTAGGTGAAAAGTTTCAAATTCCACCCAAAATGTGATTTCATGGACTAGTTATGAAATCACCTTTTGGGCTGGATTTGAAAAATGTCACTGCCTTTGTTCATAAGGTAAGGTCCCAAAAAGGCTGTGTTAAACATTTGTGGTAAAAACATTAAAAAATGACCAGGTTATGAGGAAAGGTTCAAAATGCATTGTTAAGTAGGGACTGGGCTGGTTTGAAACTTATAGATAGAACTGTATTTTGTAGTTAGTACTGGTATCATGGGTAGGATAGTGGGCTGTAAAGGATGTGGGGTGGCAGTTTGGATTAACATATTGTGGAGGCTAGGAGGGTGTCCAATCTGTATCCAGTGGAGGAGGCTGGAGGGGGAAACGCTGTGGCTGGGTAGAGAGCTAGAGAGGATGAGGGAAGGGGGGAAGGGGCCTGGAGGCTGGAGGGTCACATCCGGGGAATAACATGAGGACACCGCAGAGGAGGAACAGTGGCTCAAGGGAAGTGATGGGGAGGGAGTGCAGGAGTGGAACAAAGAAGGGGTCTAGCAATAGTGGGAAGGCTAGAGTCGAGGAGAAGGAGCAGAGGCACAGTCAGGCAGGATGGGCAGGAAATAGATTTGCTGAGCTGGTGACACTGGTGGTGGAGGAAGAGGGGGCGGAGTAATCTCCAGGGTGGGGGAGCAGAAGAGGGAGGAAAAGGGAGGAAGAGGGAAACTCACAAGGAGTAGTAGTCAGTCAGAGGAGGGCAACAGTGACAAAGGGGAGAGAAGCACTGCTGGTGGGGTGGATGATAGGGGCGACGTAGAGGATGGGGGGCCAGGGTGGAGGGGAGGGATCTGGGGGATAGGAAGGGAGCAGTGAAGGGGCAGGGGACAAGAAGGGTGAGAAGGGCAGAGAGCAGTAGGGAGAAATGGTGGAGTTAGTGAGCTGGCATGCTGTAAGAGTGGATACCCTGGGAAATGGGTGGGGCAGGGACAAGAAACGAGGAAGGGAGTGTACTAGTCCTTGGTGATTCCATACTTAAAGAGATCAGATAGGGCGGTAGGGAGAAGAGACATAGTAGAATATGGGTGGAGGCTATACCCGGTTTAAACACAGATAGGGCGGGGCAGGTGGTTCTGAAGTGTACAAGGAGGGGCAGGAAGAAACCACATCTAGTGGTGCATGTGGGCACTAATGACCTGGCGGGGGAGATGGTGGAAGTAGTGAGGAGGAGGAGGTTTGAGGAACTAGGAGGGCTATGTGAGGAAGTGGGGGGATCAGTGGCCTTTTCAGAGGTACTCCCAGTACCTTGCGCAAGTAAGGGAAGGAAAGAGAGAATTGGGGAGTTCAACAATGGCTGGGGGAATGGTGTCAGTCTAAGAAGTATAGGGTAGTGGGGGACTGGGGCAGTACCTGGAAAATAAGGATCTATATGTGTCGGATAGGCTGCACCTGAGCAGGAAGGGGAAAGGGGTATTAAAGCAGAGGTTGGAGGGGTGCATAGCATCAAGAATAGATTTAAACTAGGTGGGGGGGTGGGAGGACAGCTAGTAGTCAGGGATCCCGGGGGGGGGAGCCAAGTGTACCTACCCCCTCAAGCTATCAGAGAGGTATTTGAGGTGGGGACACAAGGAGAGATTAGGAGGGGGAAACCAGAGTGGGTGGAGAGAAAGACACAGGTTGTAGGGTGGTCTCACTGAATGTGAGAAGCTTAGGTAATAAATCAGCTGAACTACGGGCTCTATTGGCTGTGGGGAGGGTGGACCTTGCGGCCATCACAGAAACATGGGCCACCCAGAAACAGGACTGGAATATGATGATCCCAAGGTGTTTTTACACACATGCTGCCATGCTGAAATGAGTGTTACCGGTGTAGCGCCGATACAGCCTGTTTTGCTCCATGTCCTGTTTATACGAGTGCCATCTTTCATCATGAAAGCGACAAGCCATCCTTACCTTGCGAGACTACCTGGAGTGGGTGCGAGAGGTAGCACGACCAGCACTAGTGGCCATCATGTGAGAGCTAGAGTTGCAGTGCTGGAATGGACTCTTTACACTGCACCCAGGAACAGAACATTTCAGGACAAACCACCTACACCATGGAGTGTGGTTCAGGTGACCGTTCATTTTTAGAATGGAACAAATGGCATTTACACAGCATTGGATAGAATGGTAATGTCCTTCCGTAACGCTTATTCTGTTGCAAGACTGCCAGTGTAAAAGCACCTCCAGGGTACAGGATATTCAGAAAGGATAGGACTAGAGGGGAGAGTGGGAGGGCGTGGTGATCTACGTGAGGGAGGGGATAGGGTGTATGAGAGAAGAGAGGGTGGAGAGCAGGACAGAGGCTCTATGGATGCAGTTTCAAGACTCTAAAAAAAAGACACTGTGGGTGGGGGTAATGTACAGGCCACCAACTCAGCTGGATGACCTGGATAGGGAGTTGGCTGAGCAGATTAGAAGAGTCTGTAGGATGGGGGACACCGTAGTGGTGGGGGACTTCAACAACCCTGGGGTGGACTGGAACATCCCAACCACCACGTGTGCAAAGAAGCAGAGATTACTAGATGTATTTCAGGACTGCTTCATGGTGCAATTGGTCCACGAGCCTACTAGGGAGGGTAGGACTCTGGACCTGGTATTAACAAACGGAGAGGCTGTAAGGGATCTGGGAGTGGAGGACTCCCTGGCTGAAAGTGACAATCATACAGTGTGGTTCACACTCAATATGGGAAGGATAACAGGAGGAACAGGTACCAGGGTGATCAATTTTAAGGGAATGGACTGTAAAAGGATGGGAGGAGTTTTGGTTGAGCATCTGATGGGAATTCAGACATGCATGAGTGCCAGCCAAAAATGGAATATCATTAAGAAAGGGCTGTCAGAGGTTACTGAGACCTGCACCAGGACACGAAGCAAGAAGGGGAGAGCAAAGAAACCTAGCTGGCTGACTTGGGAGGTAATGGAGTGGGTGAGAGCCAAGAGAAAAGCATTCCAGAGGCTTAGGAAATCAGGAGGGCAAGAGCACAAAGACGAGTAAACAAAGAAGTCCAGGCAGGTTACCTGGCTAGTCAGAGTGGCCAAGGCTTCCAGAGAGCTGAGACTGGCATGAGGAATCAAGGATGGGGGAAAAGGACATCTTTAGATACATTGGTGAGAGAAGAAGAAACAAAGACCAGATTGTGAAGATTAAGAAAGATGGGAGTGGGTGGAAAAGGGGGAGGACTGGGCAGAGGCACTGAATGAGTACTTATGCTCTGTGTTTATGAAGAAAAGGGGGGGGGCAGATACCCCAAGGTAAGGGTGGAGTGGACGGGGGGGGGCAGGGGAAACTGATATGAGAATTATGGAGGATAGGGTGCTGGAGGGACTTCAACCACCCTGGGGTGGACTGGAACACCCCAACCACTATGTGTGCAAAGGAGCAGAGATTACTAGATGTATTTCAGGACTGCTTCCTGGTGCAATTGGTCCGCGAGCCTACTAGGGAGGGTAGGACTATGGACCTGGTATTAACAAATGATTTCTGCACTGAGGGTGGACAAGGCGCCTGGGCTGGAAGGCATTCACCCTAGGGTACTTAGGGAGCTAGCAGAGATCCTGGCAGGACCACTAGCTGACCTGTTCAGTACATCACTGGACACAGGATGTGTGCCACAGGACTGGAGGATGGCCCATGTGGAGCCTATTCATAAAAGTGGCCCAAAGGATGATCCAGGCAACTACAGACTGGTGAGTCTCACTTCAATCGTGGGGAAATTCATGGAGCCAATCCTAAAAGAGAGAAGCTGGCAACCTTTCTGGAAAACAATGGGCTCCAAGACAGCCATCAACATGATTTTATATCAGGCAGATCCTGCCAGACAAACCTAGTCGAGTACTACGACTGGGTTACCAGGGAACTCGACAGGGACCATGCAGTGGATGTTCTATATTTGGACTTCAGCAAGGCCTTTGACTCAGTGCCGCATGGGAGGCTGGGGGGAAAACTGGAATACACTGGGGTGGGGACAAAAATGGTCAGCTGGATCACCAGATGGCTGAGGAGTAGGCAGCAAAGGGTGGTGGTGGTGATGGTGGAGAGAACTCTCATCCCCAAGGGACGTTACGAATGGGGTGCCCCAGGGCTCAGTACTGGGACCAGAGCTGTTCAGGATATTCATAGCAGATATCTCAAACAGCATCTGGAGTAGGATCAGTCTGTTCACAGACAATACTAAGATTGGTGCAGTAGTAGATGACATGGAGGGGTGGAAAGGGCTGCAGGAAGATCTGACCAAACTGCAGGAATGGTCAGAGACAGGGCAGTTGAGGTTCAATGCAACGAAGTGCAAGGCATTTCACTTTGGAGCAAGGATCCAGGGGAAGAAATATCAGTTGAAGGGGGTACAGTTGGTAAGCACAGTGGAGGAAAAGGATCTAGGGGTACAAGTAACGGGGAGTATGAACCACTCAGCTCAGTGCAGGAAGGCAGCTGCAAAGGCAAACAAGATGCTGGGGTGCATAGCGAGGGGAATCTCCTCCAGGCACAGAGAAGTGATCCTACCCCTGTACAGGTCACTGTTCAGGCCGCACCTGGAATTCTGCATGCAGTACTGGCATCCATTCCTGAAGAGGGACATCAGATTGCTGGAGGTGGTGCAGCATAGGGCAATGAAGATGATATAAGAACTTGAGGGAAAATCCTATGAGGAGAGGCTGGGGGAGCTGCAAATGTATTCCCTGGAAGAGAAGAGTGATGGGGGGATATGATTGAAACCTTTAAGTACCAAAACAGTATTAACAGGATTAATACAGAAGGGATTCTTCAGATCAGAAAGGGGAGGGACACAAGAGGTCATCAGCTGAAACTTGAGGGGGAGGTTCAGGAGGGAAATCAGGAGAAACTTTTTCACTGAAAAGGTGGTAGATAAGTGGAACACTCTGCCAGAGGAAGTGGTATCAAGTAGAGCAGTAGGAGGATTTAAGAGAGGATGGGACAGAGTGGGGGTGGTTATGAGGAGGGAGGTGGGGCAGCTGCAAGTTGAGGGCTAGCTGCACAATCGAAGCAGACTCAATGAACCGTGAGGCCTGTTTCTGCTGGCATTTCATATATTCGTATGTTCATATGAAATCTATTAACCACACTTACTTGATTTCTTCAATTCCTGGTCTGGCCTTGAAGAGTGAAGATGTGTTTCTGGTCCAGAGAGGATTATGGTGTTGGACTCCTGGTAGATAAGTATAGGGTGGGGGTGGGAGGTGGAGGGTGCTGAGTGGGGGTTCGAAAGGTCAGGTTGGGGGCTGGGACGGTGGCACAAGACAACGTGGGACTGCTTTCTTTATTTCAGGTTTAATAAAAATAAAAATACATCATGGGACAGTTTTCTTTATTGCATATATCTACTGACACTAAGGACTGGGCACCACGGTGTCAACTTTATATTTCAGGTCACCGTGGTGTCCCCAGCTGTTGAGCCAGAGGTAGTCTCAGGGGTTCCAGACATACAGAGGGAGGTGAGAATGAGTTGGGGGGGGGGGTAAACATGATAGCCACTTCATGACTTCAGATAAAAAGCAAAAGTTTATTGCAGAAGAAAAAAGTGTGAGTTGGGGAGAAAAGACAGAGAGAGAGAGAGAGAGAGAGAGAGAGAGAGACATAGGAAGTGCCCAATCAGAGAGCTACAGAGGAGGCAGGAAGATGGCAGGGAACAGACCAAGGGCAAGAGAGAGAGACAGGGACAGAGACAGAGACAGAGACAGAGACAAAGACAGAGAGAAAGTGCCTGATTGGAGAGCTGGGGAGAGGGCCAGATGCATTGATTCATGCTGACGTGCTTCATCTCCACTCATTGGGTAGAGAACACAAACTGTTATGGTTCAGAATCCAGTCAAGCCCTCAGACCCCCTTTACTCTCTACTTCTCCTTTATGTTATACATCAGCACAGCTCTTGCTATGCAGCTGTAAAAAGCTTTAAACCACTAGATTTACACCAAATTAGTATTTTTCAGTTTTTGTTATTTTGTTTTACTTTTCTCTGTGGTTGGTCTATCTCGGGTTAGTGTCTCCAAATGTTTAGGGATTTCTAATACCGTGGCAAGAATGGACCCCATTCTTTAGCCAGGGCATATTCAAAACTCAAGAAATTAGTACTGTATTAATCTTTGATGTTTGCTGAGAGCGCTCTTCTCAGCACACGCAACGTCCCCAAATAGCTTCCTTTTGAAGTTCATAAGGTGTCACAAGTATTGGTAGCATATTTAAATGTGCCTGAAAGTTCTTTTTGATTAGTCCCATTGCTCCAAGCACTATTGGAACAATCTGTGTGTCCTTATTCCACATCAGTTTAGTTTCTGACTGCATAGCTTGGTATTTCATGATTTTGTGTCTCTCTGTACGCAGCACACTGTAGTCACTAGGGGTGGCTATTTCAATCAGTAATGCTACCTTTGTTCTCTTTTGTTGTATTACAATATCAGGTTTTCTTGCTTCCACTTTCTTGGCTGTTGGTATTGGGTGATCCCATGTGATCATTACTTCTTCATTCTCTGTGATTCTTTGTGGTTCATGTTTCCAGTGTCTCTCTGCTACCTGTATGCTATAGTGTTTGCACAGTTTCCAGTGGATCAATCTTGTTGTGTCTTTCAGTATACAGGCCTTCTGCCATGAGTACTTCACATCCAGCCATGAGATGCGCAACTGTTTCTAATTCTGTACTACAGAACCTGCACTTGTCTGTTTCTCCTGTTTTTTTCTATGGATTTTGTGAACCATCTTGTGCGTAGCCCACTATCTTGGGCTGCCATTATTAGTCTCTCATCTCGTGGCCTAAATTCACCTCTTTTTAACCACTCATGGGTCAGGGCTTGATCGACCTGTGGTTGCTCCAGTAGCTCCCTGTATTTTCCACTATAATTATGGACTTTCCAATTATTTTTTCTTTTCTGTTGGTCTTTATCCTCATACTCCTTTTTCTGATTCTTTTGCGTTTTCTGTTGCTGACAATTCCTTATCTACTTTTGGATTGACATCAATCTCTGCTACCCTTCTGAAGGCTTCTCCTAATTTGATGAGTGAAGTCATTTTAGGCTTATTTTCTTCATGATGCAAGACTTTGGCTATATTTGGGTCCAAGGATGTCAGTAAGTATGTATGTAGCCCCACTATTGTGGATCTATATGTGTAATCAATCTCAATGAGGCCCATGCCTCCCTCTGCCCTTGGGATGTATAATCTTGGCATGCACTGATTTTTGTATATTAATTGGTGAGCATGAAACATTTTCTTGTTTTATATCTAGCTGGTTCAACACTTTCTGTGGCCAGTCTATCACACCAAAGCTGTATGATATCACTGGAAGAGGCGAGTTTATTTATAGCTTGCACTTTATTTCGTGTTGTCAAAGCAGTTTTCAAAATTAGCTTTAACCTTCTAAAATATTCCTTGCTTACTTTTACTCTCATTTGTTCATGTTGTGCTGTTGCTCCTTCATCTATTCCAGGTATTTATACACTCCCTCTTGCTCAAGTTCTTTTATGTCACAAACCTCCCATGATTCACGTTTTCTTTACGAGTTAACTTTCCTGCTACAAATGTTGCTTTGGCACATTTGTCTAGGCCAAACGTCATCTGTATGTCATCAGAAAAGGTCTTAACAATTTGTAGTTGTTCTTTCAAATGTTTGTCAGATGAACTGTAAAGTTTTAGGTCATCTAAAAATAGAAGGTGAGATGTTAGCTGTTGATTATTTTTGTTTCTGGAGTTCAAGCTGTATCCATAGCCTAGGTTGTTGATTAGGTTACTCAAGGGATTGAGGGCAAGGCAAAACAGAAGTGGTGACAAAGAGTCACCCTGAAATATCCCTCGTTGGATACTTATATTTGGGATGGTGATTTGACCTTTCTCATGATTTAATTGCAGGGTGGTTTGCCACTTTGTCATTGTTGTTGTGATGAAGTTTATCAATGTAGGGTGTATCCTGTAGATCCGTAAGCAGTCAGTGATCCAGGAGTGTGGGATACTGTCAAATGCTTTTTTGTAGTCGATCCATGCTACACTAAGATTTCAGCATTTTTTGCAGCTCTCCATAATGGCTTTGTTCAACAAGAGATGGTCCTTTGTGCCATATGATTTTCTTTTATTACCTTTTTGTTCCATTGCCATGAGTTTATTGCTGTCTAAATGATTGTAGACTCTACCTGCATCGATTCCAGTATATAGTTTATATGTTGTTGGTAAACAGGTTATTGGGCGATAGTTCTTGGGGAGACTGGCAGGTTCAGATTTAATAAGAAGTGTGGTATTCCCTGTCGTTAACCAGATAGGTGTTAAGTCAGGATGTGCGTATAAATAGTTTTTTGAGGTAGCTAAATCTTGGTGCAAAGATGTTAGTACTTTCAACCAGAAGTTGGGTACTGCATCTGGACCTGGAGTTTTCAGTTGAGGCCTTCCTTATCTTCATTTCTATCTCCTTAGCTGTTCGTCAGGCCACTCCATATCTCTAGTAGTACCATTTCTAATGCTGTCTTTTATTTCCTGTATCCACTTTGCATCCCTATTATGTTCAACTGGATCTTCATAAATACTTCTCCAGAATCCTCAATTTCTTTCTTTACTGGTGGAGTTTTATGTTGGCTGTTTCTTTCCCAGCTCCTATAGAATTTCTTGGGTCTTCTCTAGACCATCTATTTTGCATTTTTCATTGTTCCTTTCTCGTATCTCCTGAGCTTCTCGGCTTGAGCAGAGATCTTAAGCTTGTTATTTGAGATGGTAAAATTTAGGTCCTGATCTGTTTTAATACAGCATTTTTGTTTGATTTCATCCACTTTCCTGATGACTTTCATTGATCTATTACCTTTTCTAAACTCCTCCAGCAGTGATACTTCTGATCTTAGTTCCATAATTGTCCCTTCTATCCGCTTTTTCCATGGTGGTATGCTGAATTTCCCTCTCTTTTTGTTCTTCATCCCTGCTTTTTTGGCACTGCTCTATTTGTTATTAGTCTCGCTGCACAATAATGTATTCTGTTTATTTCAGTGACATCATATGGATCCCTCTGGATGGTTCCAATAACTTTGTTTATCTGTTTTATGTGTTCCCTAACTGTGTATGTCAGGCGTCATTTTTGCAGTCTTTCCCTTTGATGTATTTTGATATATTTGTCCATGTCAATTAGGTCCAACAAGTCTTCTCTCATGTTTTCTTCCTCTTGGTGAAGGATTGTTCCTGTAATTGGCATTTCCTGCTCTTCCGCCCGCTGTATAGGCTGACCTGGAACTTCAGCTGTTTTGCTCGGATATGGCACTTGGTGTGCACTTTGCTGGGTGTCTTTAGGAGGTGTGTTATGTTTCGTTTCATGTACCAATATTGGCTGAGCAGTTGTCTGCTGTAATGGCTTACCAGATGATATTGGTGTAGGCTGAGTCTCTACCTCAAATCCTTCTTTCTTTAACTGTTCAAGGACTTCTATTTCGATGTGTTGCCTTTCTAGATCACTAAACTGTGCACTTTTCATTACATTCCACTTTTGTGTGGTTATTCTTTTCTTTGTGATGTTTGCCATATCTGGATGTCTCTGTCTATATGTCTGTTCAAATATATCTGCGATTTTTGTTGCTGTGCTGGTAAGAGCTGCTTTCTTTTTGGCATAAATGCTACACCATATCAGATCCCTTTTCTTTGCTGTGTCCCAAGTATCTGCTCTTCCTGCTATGAAAGCCTCTGGTACCTCTTCCTTCTCTTTTGCTGCCTCTTCACCTGCTTCCTTCTGTAGTCTGCCCAAGTTAATCTCATCTATGTATTTTTTTGTTTTTATTTGTCCTATTAGGGATCTAAAGTTTGCATCTGTCACACTGTTCAGTTTGTCTGTGGCAATTATTTCTCTCTGCTGCAATTTGTTCCGAAGTCTGATGGTATATCCTCTTACTGGAAACTCAGGGTGCGTCGCATAATAATAACAATACATAATTTCTAGTTTGTCCTCGTAAGTCCACTTAACTGTTTGCAGTCCTCTGGGCTGGCCTATCAGTCTTTTTTACTGTTTGTGGCTTGCTGGCTTCTGCTACCACTGTGGGGCCATGCACTCCATGGTCTGACACTGTGGCAGGGATGGTACTATTACTCGAGGATGTGGCACTATCACATCATCCAACCCTTGCCCTAGTGCCTACTGAATGTTGCAGATAATGTAGTATTATTTCAGAGACTTTCAAAATGTTTCTGACTCTCCCCTGCTGACCTCCCAATTGCTGCTTGTGACATCACAGTCTGTTGTAATGGTGAGTACTCTACTATGATGTCATAAACAAAAGCGCTGTGAGGTTAACTGGGGAGAGACAAATGCTTTGTATACAGAATTTTGGGATAGTCTACCAAGATGTGCTGTAAACCTTGGAAAGAACATTAAAAATGAAAAAAATATTCCCTAGTTAATTGTAATAACTAAAAAAGGGCTGGCAGTATAGCCTAGAGGTTAGAGGAATGAGGTGTGAATGAGCTTGGTACATCCAGCAGGGAAGACCTGAGTTTGATTCTCATAACCTCCATTTGCATACTGTGTGACTCTGAGCAAGTCACTTAACCGCTCAGTACTCCCAGGTCGCCCCTGAAAACAGGCAGTTGTGCCTAGTGGGCCTTACCCAGTTATCAAAGACTAAAATGAATAAAAATAATCAGTGTCATTGGCTTAGTAGGTAGCACACTTGCCTCTGAGGCCAGGAGATGAGAGGGCTGTGGGTTCAGTTCCCACATCTGGCACTTGGGTTATTATCCCAGTACTGACACTGTAGTGCAGCATGAGAGGGCTGCTGCACTTCTGAGGTGCCGCCTTTTGGATGAGACGTTAAACCGAGGTCCCATCTGCCTGGACTGGTGGTAGTTCAGGTGGATGTTAAAGATCCCATGGCACTTATCGAAAAGAGTAGGGGAAATTTCCCCGGTGTCTTGGCCAAATTTCCCTCATTCACTAAAAATACCACCAACAGCTTAATCTGGTTCAAGGTCAGTTGGCATTCATCTGTATCCCCCTCCCCCGGGTCGTGCCTGAAAATATGCAGGATTTGTCTAGTGCACTTACCCGGTCAACAAAAATGAAATAAATAAATAAATAAATAAATAAATAAATAAATAAGCGTTTCTAAAAGTACATGCTGAAGTGAAGAGTTACTCTTTAAATATTCTATGCTTCAGCCCTCCAAGTTGTAAACCTGGTGGAACTCAGGACCATACTGACAACAAGATATTGTATTTTAGTTTGACTATCCTAGTAAATAAATCAAAAAGAAATAAACTGAATCCAAGACAACAGACAGAATGCTAGTCATAAAAAAGAGCAATTAGAGGTGCAGAGTCTATGTTACTGTACTGCAGAAAGCATTAGAAAAGAACACCTTTGTATGCTTTAAAAAGCTAGAGTTTTAATGAAGCCTATTTTTTGTATAAAGCTAAAATGTCTCAGACAGATGTAAGCTCCATTTCATCTCAGGTCTAATATCTCTTCTTTTTTTGCATGTACTGTAACTGCATCGCATATTACAGTACATTGCTTCTACTAAGTTGTAATGAAATGTCAAACATAATACCAGGAAACCAAAAACTCAGAAACCAACAATTTGTTCTGACGGATTTGAGGTTTGTTCACATTGCTGTTCCAAAAACCAACAATAAAAGCAAAAACACCAGAACAAAAACCAAAAGCATCCCTACTCAGATGCCGTAAACTCCATAATTCAATGTGTTCTGGATTTTATTAAGGCCATACTCTTTAACTCAACAGAGTTAATGCAGACAAATTATTGCACTGCCAGGACTATTTCAGCTTTCTTCATTAGGACTATCTCGGTTGTAAGTGCACAAGAACCTTTTCTGGAATACTTGGTGAGTATTCATGCCTGGCACCCACAGGTACTTGGTATTCACTGTTCTTTAATTTCAAATAAAATGAAAAGAACTCTGTAACCCTCCCAGGTAGCCTGGGCTAGCCCTATGGCTATCTCACCCGCGCCAGCTCCAATGATCTATTGCCTCCAGCCCCTCACCATCTTCCCACACAGAGCTAGGTTTAAAAAAAATGTTGACAGCCTTCTGACATGGTGCCAAAAGAAAGAAATACTCACTGCTGTTTCTTCTCAGGGATCGATCACTGTGATTTACAGCAAGCATCATCCTCCGCACAGAGTGCAATGCCCCAAAGATATAACCTTGTAGTAATTATGGAACTTAGAACTAAGGTTCAAACTCTGCATTGCAGTCATGTTCCCCTCTAGCCCTAATGTCATATTTGTTTCAATAGTTAGGGGGAGCTGTGGGTACTAGAACTAGCTAACTGGCTACCAAATACCAAAATGTCTATTAAGTATGTTTATATTTGTGAAAAACACCAATCAGTTTTAAAACAGACAACATGTAGAACTATTGAACTGACCACATTTTACAATTACTAAGGGACTGCAATAAGTAATGCTCAAGCAACCTCAATGTAGAACTAATTCTTGTGTGAACATATTTTCAGGTTCTGGAAAGGGAGGCAGGGTCAAGGACTGTAAATCACAGTGACAGATACTTGAAACAAAAATATTTTTTTTTCTTCTAACACCAGGAATCAATCATTGATGCTTTACAATAAGCAAACTCCCTAGCAGTACTTTGGGAGGATGGGCCCAGAACCTACTTAGGAAAAACGTTCTTCAAGACAGCAGTTCCAAAGCTGGCATCCCTCTTGGACTGTGTGTCCAGAGAGTAATGCTTTGTGAAGGTGTGCATTGTTTTCCAAGTGGCTGCTTTATGTATGTCTAGTAGAGAGATGCCCCTTATGGATGCCACGGAGGCAGAAATGCCCCTTGTGGAATGTGCCTGTAGGCCTCTAGGATGACTTTTTCCAGCTTTTTCATTGCAGAATTGTATGCAGGAGAGTCTCCAATGGGAAATCATTCTCCTAGTTGCTGGTTTACCTTTGCCCATCTCACCATCGGTAAAACCAAGTTGTGTTCCCTTGGACCTAACATCCCTTGTATGGTCCAGGTAGTGTCCAAATGCTCTGTTTACATGCAGGCAGTGCAGTTTCTGTTCACCTATACTGGAATGTTCAGGGCAGAGCACAGGAAGGGTAACTGACTGGTTATGGGGAAAGTCTGACACCACCTTAGGTAGGAATTTCCTGTTAGTCCTAAGGACTACCTTATCCATGTGGAAGATGATATAGTTGTAGCGGTACAGAATTGGTTGCCCTCCTGGCAACTGTCATGGCAATCAATAATAATAATAAATAATAAAATAATAAAACTTTATTTATTAATCACCTTTCAAGCACCAAGGTGCTGTGCAAATGAATATTAAAACCAAAAATACACATATAAAATCAATATTCTCAGCAACACCAATTCATAAAAGCCTTACTCCACTAAAGTGTCTTAAAATCCCGCTTAAAGGATTCCACGGTTGTGCATTCCCTAAGCCGACGAGGCAAAGAATTCCAAAGGGTTGGGGCCACAAACACAAAAGCCCTGGCCCCAGAAGACTTCAATGTAACCCTTGGAACCTCTTGCAACCCCTCGTCGGCTGAACGGAGTGTCGTACAGGGCGTTAAGGAATCAGAAGCTCTTTCGAGTAGTCAGGGCCCAGTCCGTGCAGGGCTTTGAAGGTCAAAAGACCTACTTTGAAGGTGATCCACCACTGTATAGGCAGCCAGTGCAGATCGCGCAGCACAGGGGTAATATGTGTCCTTCTAGATGCCCCTGTCAACAACCTTGCAGCAGCATTCTGCACTAGCTGCAAGCGGCGGATATCAACCTCAGGAAGCCCCAAGTACAGAGAGTTGCAGTAGTCAAGGTGTGAGGTCACAAAGCCATGAACCAACATGGGTAAATCGCTGGATGGAACAAGGTGCTTCACCCTGGCAATGTTCCTAAGATGGTAAAATGCGGACCAAACGACTGCTGACACCTGATGACGAAGAGTCAGCCCGTCATCAAGTACCACTCCCAGGTTACACACATTCAGAGGTAGGGATCTGATCCCCCCCAGCAATAAGCCAGAGGGTTGACCAGACCCCAACCCCCCTGCCCCATGACCCGGGTCCACAACCATAACCTCGGTCTTACCGGCGTTCAGCTTTAACCAGCTCACATTCATCCAGTCATGGATTTCAGCGAGGCAGCTATTAAATACCGAGAGAGCACTAACCTGGTCGGGGGCAAAAGACAGGTAGAGCTGGGTATCATCAGCATAACAGTGAAACCTCAGCCCATACCATCTAACAATGTCTTTGAGGGGCAGCATGTACACTGCAAACAACATGGGGGAAAGCACCGAGCCCTGAGGGACACCACACTGCAGAAGGAAAGGGTCAGAGGAAAAATTCCCCGACACAACTCTCTGTGTTCTCCCAGATAGAAAAGATGAAAACCATCTGAGCACTGTACTAGACAATCCACAGATGGACTCCAGATGCTCGAGCAAAACCCTATGGTCTACAGTGTCAAAGGCTGAAGAGAGATCAAGGAGAACCAAGATAGAATGGTTTCTCCTATCTCTCGCCATCAAAAGATCAATGAGCACCCGAACCAGAGCAGTCTTGGTACTATGCCTCTTACGAAAACCAGACTGGAGAGGTTCGTAGATACAATGGATGGTCAAATGGTCATCCAGCTGGTTTGCCACTACCTTCTCAATAACTTTCCCAATAAAGGGAAGGTTAGAGATTGGTCTGTAGTTGGCAAAAATATCTGGGTCCAGAGAGGCATTCTTCAAAAGAGGAGTCACCACAGCTTCCTTTAAGGAGCTGGGAAACTCACCTAATTCTAAGGAACACCAGATTATTTGAGCCTGAAACGGGCCCACAATCTCAACACAACCCAAAATCAGGGAGGTAGGACCCGGATCTAAACTACAGCTCATAGGGCACATCCCCTGGATGATCCGCATAATATCCTCGAACATCGGCAGGTCAAAGGAACACCAGGAGGCCGAGGATTCCGTGGCCAGATGCCGACCAACAGCTTCCCCCTTAAAGTGTGTCAGGTGGCTCTCTGATCTGATGTCGGCAACCTTATTCACAAAGAATTGAGCGATCTCATCACACTCCTTTTGTGAAAAAGCTTGAGGGAGCTGGAGACAGGCTGGGTTGCACAGTCTGTCCACAGTTCTGAAGAGCTGAGCTGGTCGATTCTGAGTGACAGAGATCTCCCTGGACAGGAATTCTGCCTTCTTACAGGAGATCTCTGATTGGTACAGCCAATAATGCTCCTCCAAACTAAGGCAGTCGACCTCTAGAGCAGAGTTCCACCAACAATGCTCTAACCGTCATCCCACATGTCGCAACTCCCTCAAGGATCCATCAAATCATGGGGCCCGAGGGTGGAGAGAGAGGGGACGAACACGGACAGGAGCAATTGAGTCCAGAGCCAAGGAAATGGCCTAATTATAAGCCAAGACTATAGATTCCGGACCCAAGCTGGCAACCGGAAACCTCTGAGAGGTTCAATACCGCCATCAGGTCTTCAGGTCTCACATCCCGTAAAGGGCGGTATCGTACCACCTCCACAGAGGCAGACCTACGAAGGGGAGCACAAAAATTGAAGCCCATGGTGTAGTGATCAGACCAACTGACAGGTTCCACTACCAAATCAGAGGCCTCGATCCCCAGGAGGAAAACTAAATCCAAAGAGTGACCACGATTATGAGTGGCTGAAGAAACAATCTGTGTAAGGCCCAGTGATGTCATCAACTGGAGGAAGTGCTGACCAAAGGATGAGAGTTCATTGTCAACCCAGGCATTGAAGTTGCCCAGAACCACCAATCTGGGCAGACTCCAATGCACTGTCGGCGGCGAAGTCTGCCACTTCCTCCAGGAATCGCCTCTCGTCTCCTGGTGGACGGTAGACAAGGGCTATCCTGCAACCCACACCAGCCACTATGGCACACTCAAGGGATTCAGCTTCCTCAACTGGTACACCCATGAGCCCCAACCTGGTCTTAAAACCGACCGCTACTCCCCCCCACCAGCGATCCAATCTTGGGCGGTGAATCACCGAGTACCCAGGTGGAATGGTCACCTCCAGAATGGGGCCAGCATTTCCATCCAGCCAGGTCTCGGTGATGCAAGCCAGATCTGCTGTCAGATCAAGAAAACTGTTATCCGTGTGACATATTTTAAATAAGCAGTAGCCATAGGCTTAAAGGGAGCCTCCATCCACTGGGCGAGGCAGATATTCAGGTTCCACGGAGGGAATGAGTCCTTATGGGGGGGAGGTCTGGTGATTGAGGCCTTTAAATAACTTTTCAAAAACAGGTTATGAGGCTGAAGACTTGCCATTGCCTGCTTATGTATAGGCTGACACTGCTGCCAGATGTACCTTTAGCGCTAAGGGTCTCAGGCCTAAGGACTGTAAGGGTACCAGGTAGTCCAGGACTATAGGAAACCCTCACACAATAAAGGCTGCAGTGCACACACAGGGTTGGCAAAAGTAAGAAAACCATTTATTTTCAGTTCAAAACACCACTGCTGAATATGCAGCTAGCCCTGGAACTTTGAGGCACACTGCCTCTTCTTCAGAGGGCATGATTAAAGTTTTTGTTTGTGTGACAGTTTCAATTTGCTCCTTTGTGGCTGCACCAGGCTTACTGAGCACTCTGCTCTTCTTTACACTATGGGAAATCATGCCTACCTTGTAATTATCTTCCCGTGACAAACTGGTATGAGAATCTCTTCTGTTTAGGGGAGCATGCTTTCCTGGTTTCTGGTTTCCTGGAAACCTTAAGTACCCTCAGCACATCCTCTGCCTGACTCAAACTAGAAAACTCTAGCTATTCAAGAACCCTGCCCTAAGACACAATGTTCTGAAACCTGGGAATGTTGTTCTGCCCTGAGATAGAATCAGTAGGTTGTATCTCAGTGGCAGGTTGATCAGATTCTTGCTGGACAGGGCCAGGATCATGATGACATGCCAAGCTTGCCTGACCCACTCCATAGCTATCAGGATCATTGTTGCTGGCTCTCTACTGAGCTTTCTGAGCACTCTCTGTATGAGTGGGAATGGTGGGAAGGCATACAGGAACCTTCCTGTTCAATTCAGAACTAGGACATCTGGGACTGTACCATTTACTAGTGGCCTGCAACAAAACTGTGGGAGCTGATTATTCTTTTTAACATGAAATAGTTTATTGAAATTATAACCAGTAAACACATATAATGTAATCCATGCCCCAACTTGGTGCAGACTAGAACCCCTCCCCCCCAACTCATGCCACAGACAAGGCAACAGGCCACCAGTTGGCAAAACAAAAGACATCACCCCTAGCTCTGAGGTGAATACCCAGCTCAGCCGTCTAAAGAGGTCAGGTGTTTAGGGCACAAAATAGCATTTATATTTATTCCAGGTTCTGGGGAGAGATGCTAGGCATATGCTAGGTCTAAAACTATCAGCAGGGGTCCCAATAACATTTCACTTGGGAAGCAGAGATTTAATGTCCAAACAGAAAAATGGGATTGTGAAATATGGCTTTATTCTGACAAGTTGGCAAACAAATGCAGAACAGGGTGGTCCCCCAAGTTTGTCAATTTTGAGGAATGCTGACACTCTTTTCTCAGAACACAAAAGGCAAAATTGTGCTTTCTTCTGTTAGCACAATAATTTGAACACTGTCCCACCCTTATGTTCAAGGATATATTGACATTTTACTGTTTCCAACACTGGAGCCATCCACCCCTCTATCCTAGAGGTATACTGGACATTTCTTCTCTATGAGTGTCTATTTACGCGGTAGGTTGCCACATATTCAAAGCATCTCCTGACTGATTGGCTAAGTTAACATCTGCAGGCTTAAAATGTGCACCCTTCCAAGACCAGTTAGCTCTCACTGGAGTTTTGAATGGTGTTCCTCCCACTCTAGCCCCAGCCAGCCTCTGCCATCTCTTTGAGGTTACGCAAAAATAACCCTCCACCTGTACCAGGATGCTAGAGGTGTCCACAGTAAATTAAAAACATTCAGCACATATCTGTGGTGAGGCTGGGGCTCTGCCTGGTGTACTCTAGCCTTAGTTGAGGCACATATAACCAGCACACAGCAACCCAGAAAAACACTTTCCATTTAGTCTCTGTCTCTGTACTTACAGCTTTGTTGCACTTTTCTGTACAGACATCTCACTGAAATTCACACTTGCATCATAACTCTCCATAGTTTTCCGACCTGGAAACACTCTTTGTCTCCTCTAGGGCAGCTGACTTTCTTTTTGGTCATCAGGGGATTGCCCCTTGGACACACTGAACTGCAGTCCCACTCTCTCTTCTCACAGGAAAATGACACACAGGTGTCCTGGAACTGATGGTTTCTACCACTTCAGATGGCACTGTGGTTGCCTCACTAGGGTGGAAAATACTGGAACAAGGGTCCTTCACCCAGCTATTTGGCTAAGCTGGCAGGCACCTTACACTTAGAGCTCCTTTCTGTACTGCTGCTAACTACACACTGCCTGCACTAGCATCTGAACATTCTAAAACTCCCCAGAGCAGCTGATTCCAAAGTGGCTTATGCTGCTGCGAGAATTCTAAATGACATAATCCATTCTCTGCTCATCCTCGCTGAGTAACCAATGATGTCATCTACACAGAACTCCTAATGAACCCTTTACCTTCCTAGGGCTAACCTGATGAGATTCTAGTAACCCCAAGGGACTGAGTGGTTACAATAACCATATTGAGTAGAAGGAACCAACTATATAAAGGAACTGCTTATCAATCAACTATATACAAAACATTATAGATTAAAGATTGTGTTCACTGGGAAAATATCTTGGAAATAATAAGGAAATCCACCGACCAAGATACGATATTTGCCAGGAGCTGATTGTTCTCCCAAGAGGCAAACTGGTCTATTTCTGGAATGCACCATCATCTAAAAATTGAGGCCAATACTTGTTGATTAAGGTCTATTCATGGTTTCCCTGGTTGATTCAGCTTAGGGAGAATGCCAGGACTTTGTCTTTGCCTGGCAAGTGGCCTGTAGAGATCTTTGCATCTAGGAAGTAAGCCAGATCCCAGATCCTTATAGCCTCTGTGCACAGTCTTGAGGATTTTGTTCCTGCTTGCTTATTTATGTAATACATGGTTGTAGTATTGTCTGTTCGGATCTGAACAGATTGACCTTCTAGCTGGGAGTAGAAGGATTGCATTGCCAGCAGAACCTGACCAGAGCACTAGGAGACTGATGTGCTCCTGAGTCTCTTGTGGGCTCTAGATGCCACTTACTGTGAGGACCTCCAGGTGGGTACCCCACCTTAGGAGTCATGGATCTGTTACGTGGATACTTCTTGGGGATTGCTGGAGGAAGGGAATGTCCTTTCTGACATTGCTTTCATCCTTCCGCACGCCACTCTAGAGCCCATACCAGTGCCTTTGTGACTATTACTAGCTTGGAGAGGGGTTCCCATCTTTGACACCAGCGGTCTCTTAAGAGGTATTGAATGTCCCTCATTTGAAACCTGACCCATGGCATCACTGCTGTGGATGTAGCCATGTGGCCCCATAACTGTAGGAAACCCTTGCAGGCCCTGACTGGCCCAATGTGAAGAATTTTGCAGTGGCAATTAAATTTGATTCCCTTCCCTGTGGAAGGAAATCTTTCCCTCAAACAAACAAAAAGAACTGATACTTTTAATTTTTTATTGAATTTGTATCGCCATATTGTTTATCACATACCACTAATGGGGTCTTGTTTTGACTAAGCACATTTTTTACCTGTAGACACCTGTATTTTGGGGTCTGTGCCTTAAATTGTATTGTTTAAAAGGATCCACAGCATGGCCAGACCCCACCCCTGAGAAAGAATCGTTGGGTTCAAAATGCTGGGGTTTTTAGTGCTGGTTGTTCAGTTCACAGGATTATATTAAAAATACAGTATCGTGTATAATTGGGAGAAACCCAATAAAATCCATACTAGAGGCAGATCAACTTCTTACTGTAGAGGACAATAAGGCAGTCAGAGATCTTGCACCTGTTCTAAAAACAGACAACAGAACAGGAGGGAGGCACATGCCACCAATAGATTTGGTCAGACTAACTGCACTGTCACCTTTTCTGAAGGTAGCCAAAGTTAAGAAGAAAAACAGTTGGGGAGGCAAAGATGGGCAACAGTGAAAGGTCTGGTAAAAGTAAAACAAAAACAAACAGAGGGTGCAGATGTGCAAGAAAGCATACAAGAACAATCGGCATGCCAAGCCAAATACAATCAATGTTAAAAAAAACAGTTTTAAATATTTCTAAAATACCATTAACTGTGAATCAAATCTGGTTATTGTCCAGGAGTTTATTATTCCTACCCAATAAGAAATTTGATGAATTTAGCATTAAAGTAGATTTTGAAAAGACTTATATGAAACTGCATTTAAAAGAATTCATGAAAGCAAAATAATGGGATATCCTGAAATTACTACAGGGCTTGTTCATCCAGAAAACAGTTTATCACAGCCTTCACAGCCTTGTATTCTGGTCACCCCAGTGGCATCAAAGGAACCAGCAACAACATATACTTTAAGTGACCCCCCCCCCCACTCCTATAGGAGTGAAGCTGACACACTTACATGTACTGGATTCTTACCAATTAGAAAGAGTATGTAGATCACATGTGCTCCCCCCCCACACCTCAACCCTAAGGGTGTACAGATCCTGACTTGACCCTTGACTGCTCTTCACAAGAATGCCAGAACATGTTACCAAATTCTGGACACAAAAACATCATTTAGAGACAAAAGAAACAATTTTGAGCAAAAATCAATTTTTTTTTGTCCTATGAAAACAGCATCTCCTGCCATAACTGTCATCACTTGACCATCATATCTTAGAGAACACCATGTCAGTGCTGGAAGTGTTTAGTGGCTTGATTTGGGATTCTGAGTACTCGTGGCTCACAACTGATGTGAGCTCATTCTATACAAGCATCTAACATAATTTGGTGTTAAACACAATGATATTTCTTATGGAAAATTGGACACTGATCACATTTTGAATTCTGAATTTGTACTTTTGGCTTTGGATTCTGTTTTCGGCATGAATTATTTCATTAAAACACAAAGCATTTATGCTCAAAATGACCCAAAATTAGTTTTGGTCAGCAGATGTAGGTGCACTTACCCAGGTACAAAGATGCATCAAAATAAGAGATACCTGCATGCAGATGAGGGCCATCACTCTCGGATACCCTTTATACTCCACTTTGTAACCAAAAAGGATGGGCAAGCAACAGTTTTCCATAAATAAGCACAGCATTTGAATTTATCCAAATATACATCCAGGCATGAGATAAATCTTGTATGAGCACTGTGCAAAAAACACTTGTTTCCAAAGTTTCAAATGTTTCGAAACATTTCAACTGTGACACAGCTTCTGCCCACTCCTGTATACCTGAGGACACACTTAACCAAAATAACCAATGCCACTAAAGTTTCTGCATCATACCGATGCCTTTATCAAATGTTTTGAAACATTTGAAACTTTGGAAATGTGTTTTTTGCACAGTACTCATACAAGATTTATTGCATGCCTGGATGTATATTTGGATTAATTAAAATGTTGTGACTATTTATGGAAAACTGTTGCTTGCCCATCCTTTTTGGTTGCAAAGTGAATAATAGAGGGCATCCAAGAGTGTTGGCCCTCATCTGCACACAGGTACCTGTTTTTCTGACTCATGAATTATTTCATATTTGGCAGGCAATTTTTCCTGCAGGTCTGTGGCACAGCAATGGGGTCATTGGTAGTGCCTTCTTACGTCAACCTTTTTATGCATTGGTGGGAGGAAGTCCATTTATGACCTCAATGCTAACCACTTCAGTCACCACATTATTCACTGGGGCATTTTATTGACAATATAATCCTCATTTGGAGGGGCACAGAATTAGAAGCAATGAGTTTCCTTGAACATAGACTGGGGTCTAAAACTTACAGATACTTGGCATAAAATCACCATTACTTTCCTAATCTTCATTTAAAATATTTACACAGTCGAATTGTTGAATCTCAGACCTATAGGAAACCAACATTTGGTAACACACTTTTGTGAGCAGATAGTTTGCATCCAAAACATTTAATGAGAGCAATACCTTATGGGCAGTTCTTTCAGGTTTGAAGAAACTGTTTCACTGATACAGTGTATAAACAACAGGCGAGAGAACTTTATTCTAGGTTTTGTGAATGGGGATATGATAAATCTCTTTTGAATGCTGCTCAAAGAAAAAGCTTTTTCTGTCAAAAGGTTAGATTTATTGACCCCAAATCAAGGAAATCCACTGATTATCAGTCGATGAATTTTATCACTGACTACAATGCTGTGACTCCCCAAAAGTAGGTGTCTTAAAAAAACAATGGGGTGTTCTCACTGATGACCCTATACTGAGATACACAATAGGTACACAACCAAGGTGATCTGTAGGAGGAGGAATAATAGTTTAAAGGACACTTCAATTAGGAGTCATTACCAAGCACAAACAGATGGAAATCCCCCTCCAGGTTTTCTACTATGGCCTCTTGACTGTCATCACTGAGACAACTGTCGTTTATGCCCTAATACCAGCCACAGCAAATCTTTTGTTAGTCTACCAACCAATCTAAATATGAAATTTGACTTCTAAGTACATGTTGTACAGAGTATATTGTTTATGCACTTTGGTGCACTTGTCCCTCTTTATACACAGGGAGATCAATTCATCTCATGAAGAAGAGATCACTGGGACATAAAGGGTCCTTCACTTCAGGCAGATGCAATACATCTGTAGGCCAGCATTGGCACCATGTACACCACAGAGATTTATAGTGTCTGAAAATCATGGGGATAGAGCTTGTCCCCATTCATCCTATGCATGGGGACCATTTAAAGGAGTTACTCCAGAGGGATAACCGCTAGATCTATACACTTGGAGCTTTGTTGTCAGCCTTGGGATGCAGTGCTAAATGGGACATTGTTCCATTCCTGGATTAATATTTATTCATATAAGTTACACCCATTTACATAGGTCATTTTAGCTGACATGTCTCATTTTCTCCAAGGTCCTTGCATCCGTGTTTGTAATTATATGCCTTTACATTCATTGTTATTTTATTACATTTTTTATGTTTATATTCCTGTTTTGTATTTGTGTTTAGGTTACCGTGAAGATCATTTTCCAGCATGTCTTCAGATTAACGACTGTGTAAAAATACCATATTTTCCAACAGAGAAATTAATACTTTAATTAGATGGACAGACTTTATCTGTCTGACTTTATCTTTGCAGATCCTTCTCTGAAAAAAAAAAAACCCCTTCATTGAAATCAAATGTGTTTAATTAAATTGTTATTTTTTATTGACTTTGTTTCATCATATTGTTTATCCCGTATGCACCTGTATTATGGGGTCTGTGACTTTATTTATATTGTTTGAAAGGATTCAACGCCCAGCCAGTCCCTACTCCTTAAGGTAGAACCATTGGGTTTAAAAAGCAGGAATGTATAGTGCCAGCTGATATGTTCAGCAACTCACCCAATAACCCACCATTACTACACTTCACCGAGTACAGCAGTTTTCTGTCTATTCTCATGCCTTTCTTTGTTTACGTGACAGAGCTGCATTTGGAAGCTGCAGCATTAGTCAGGGTGCACACTGGAGTTTTTGTTTTATCCTTCTCCTGGACGAAAGCTTTCCCCTGCAGGGTATCTAGTTCAGCACCTATAAAGTCCTACACCTGAACAGATTTTGTTTGGGACTACTCAAGGTTTGTCAGGAATCCCTGGCTTTCCAATGTGCCTCTCACCTTCTGGATGCAGCACCTTGACTATTGTTCTGTTTCCCTTAACACTAGCCAGTCATCCAGATGCGGAATGACCACCACATCTTACCTTCTCAGATGTGCTGCCACCATGCCTAAGCACTTAGTGAAGATCCTTGCTGCTGAGGTGAGATCACAGTGAATGGCTACAAACTGGTACTGGCAGTTTCCTTGCCTGAACCTGAGGTATTTTCTGTTCATAGGCCTGACTGGAATGTGAAAACAGGCATCTTTCAGATCCAGTGATCCTAGCTGATCCCATTTGTAAGGATGATATTACTGTGCCTAATGTTACCATGTTGAATCTTTTCTTTTTGATATATTTGTTCAGATATCTTAGGTCTAAAATAGGTCTCCACCAATGTTCCTGCTCAGATGAATGTTTGTGCAGCTGGGCATCATCCACAAACCAGTCGTGTATTGCTGAAATGGTACTGCACAAACAGCTGATTGACTCAGACTTGCATGCTGAAGCAGGACTGCAGAAAACACTTGATAAGGAAAGAGGCTACTCCAGCAGACAATTACTAAGTCGTCTGTGAATGTGATTTCAATGTCTAGACTAGACCACCTGTCCCATACCAATCACTCACCTCCAGGAACAGCAAGAGTTCAAGGCAAAATAAAAATTTAAAGTGATAATGCCACTCCCACCACTTCAATGGAATTCGTTCCTTAACCTGTTGCTTTCTTAGCTATAAGAGCATTCCCTTCCCTATGGAAAAAAATGGCAGTTTTAACTGAAGTTAGCAAAACTGGGGAACTGTTGTATTCCATATATATATATATATATATATATATATATATATATATATATGGGCTGGATATTCAAACTCACATGCATTCTGAGGCGCAAGCCCTTGCGCTGCGCAAAATAGTTGCTCAGGGGTGTGGCCGGGGCAATATTCAAAGGAATTGCGCTATTGAGCAACTCCTTTGAATATCACCCCCCAGCCACAGCCACTGTGCATGGCATAGTGGAACTTGTGCCACTGCAAGTTGTCAGAGTGGAGCATTCAACTTGCGGTGGCCAAGTACCATTGCGCCATGCGCAAAATCACGATATTCAAAAGGTGACATGCAAATGGGGCCATAATTCATGCAAGGTGCAGGGGGCCATTTGCATCTGATTATGGCCCCATTTGCATGCCATTAATGCGCCGATCCTGAGGACTTGCGCCTGGCACCCTGCCAGGCAGCAGCCGTCGGGGACCGACGCACCCTGCAGCCCGATCGCGGGCAGCAATGTGGCTCTCCCACCTCCTCCCGTACATCTCCCTGGTGGTCCAGTGGACCAAAATGCCCGATCACGGGCAGAATGTAAATGGAACCCCCCCGAACATGTCCCTAGTTCCCGATCGCGGGCAGTAAGTAAAGTGCCCCCCCACCCCGAACATCTCCCTGGTGGTCCAGTGGACCGTAATGCCCGATCGTGGGCAGAAGGTAAATTGACCCCCCCAAACATCTCTCTGGTGGCTAGTGTCCACTTGACCACCAGGGATGTGAACGGGAGGGGGGGCCACATTGATGCCCGCGATCGGGCTGGTGGGGGGAGTACACTATGCCTGTGATCGGGCTGGGGGGGGCACAGGGACTGAGTTGGGGGCCAGCCACAAGTGGCAGCTGCTGTGTTGTGCCCTGCAATACAGCAGCTCACCTGTGGGTGGCCCTCGACTTAAGCCTTTTTTTTTTGGCTCAAGGTCCTGCAGACTCAGGTTGGGGATTGCGCCTGCACAACTCTGCACAGCCCGGCTGAATATCGGGCTGTGCAGTTTATGCATGGTTCCTCCCCCTCCTGTTGAGCATGCATTCATTTGCATTGCGCCTGTTGCTCAGCCTGTTTTCAGTGAAGGAACTGCATCCTGCTGAATATCGCAGAATGGCTCAATGTAGGACTTGTTAGGGTTGCGCATGGCGCAACCCTTTTGAATATCTGGCCCATACTGTATATATATAATTGAATTCCTTCCAGGTTTTATCTGCAATGAGTGCTGTTTTGAACTGCCAGTAGCCTTACACAGACTGCCCGCTAACAGATTTTATGCAGTACAATTTCTCTCTTTGTGAAAACCAGCCCACCATCCTGATCAATTTATTGAACCAAGTTAAGCGTAAAAAAGCAGTTTCTGGCATTTGCGCATCAGCTCAGTTATGGCTCATTAAATAGCAGCCACCAAGAGAAAGCACAAACAGAGGAAAGGAACTCTGCAAGTCACGAAGAACTACCCAAATTAGGTACAATTAAAGACTGGGGCACCCCATGGGTTTTGCTGAACTTTTACTATAGTTACGTGGTTTTCATTTTGTTAGTATAGAGTATGCATACCCTCAGTTGCGAGAGCATGTCATAAAGAGGCATTTTTTCATTTGGTGTACACTATTTTTAATATGTTGAGAAAACCAAGAAAATCGTGAAAATGGCAGACTAACGTTTACCACGTTACTATGTTTTCTACCATGGGGGGGATAAAATAAATGTATTGCCATAAGAAAATAATGTACAAAATTGGCTAATAGATTTTTACGTTTCATACCCGAAGAGCTGTGTCACACTCAGTCAAGAGTCAGGAAGGACAGTAAGCTACCCCTCCCAGTGGCAGAGATGCATACTCAGTAAAAATCGAGTATTTGCTACAGAGACACATAGGGGGGACAGTAAGCTAACCCCCCCAAATGGTAGCGCTACATACCCCGGTCCCTAAGCAACAGATAGGAGACTTTCGCAGGTGATGCTGTAGCTACATGTAGTCAGCCTACGGGGAGATGTGATCGCTAAGACTGATGCTGAGGAAACCAATTTTTTATAAAATTTACACATGTACTTCTGTCCCAGTCCCTACATCCTCTACGCAATATATTCCATCGATATGTCCTGTCACACCATTTAGGTAAGTGGGAAAATAATAAGTTATCTTTCATGAACTGACACATTATTATAAGGAATATATTGTGTAGAGGAGTAAAGGAATGAACATTGGTACTGGGACAGACTTTTAGGATTAATAGATGATGGGTTAGGTGTTTTACTTTCAGGCCAGCCAGTGTGTTTAATGAGCCCTGTGCCGTTGTTACTTTTGCAAAGTTTTAGAGTCTAGGTCTGGAGTAGAGTCATCAGTGGTATCCAGTGAATTTAAGTTTCAGCTCACTTCTGAGTCTCAATCAGGAGTCAACAGTGACAGTAAGCTAAACACTGCTACCCTTCCCCCCCAAAATAGCAGCGTTACATATCTCTGTCCCAGTACCAACTTTTATTCCTTTTCCCTCTACATTATATATTTCCTAGCCATTTCCTCCTATTTAGCTTAGTGAGAAAACAAATGTTAATACTCTATCTTTTGAGAACTGGCACAAAGTACTGAAGGATGACTGGATTAAGTACAGTAGTTTGTTTCATTTTAGACAAGTCATTATTTCTAACAAGACCTGTACCTCTGTTGCTTTTCTGGATTAATTTCTCTTTACAGATGCAAAGTTTTTAGAACAGACTCAGAGTCCAGGCTGGACTGGAAAAAACAGTACTGTACTTGTAAGGCAGTGCCTGAAGTTCAATGGGGCTGAGCAACTAACCATTCCCCCTGATTGGGCCATAAAGGCCACAACTTCTAACTGCTTTCTCTGGTGTTTTCTTATTGCTGGCTAGTAGCTGTGTCACACTTGAACTCTGGACTACCCCATTTGTGCCCTCACTCATTTGCTGCTCTTTCTACGGCCCCTGCAGCCCCATTTTTTCTTCTCCTCTGTTTTGGTTCCTTGTCTCCGGCTGCCACTCCCTGCTGCTCATTCCAAATGTTCCTTTTGTCTCTGCTTCTCCTTCCTGTTCGTCCCCCTCTCCCTCCATCCTGTTCCGTTGTCGCTCCTCTCCTGTCTGTTTTCCTCCTTCCTGTTTCTCCTCTCTGTTGCATTCGCCTGCAGCTGTGTGCTCTGTCTCTCCTTTTCCCACCTCCTCCCCATTGCAGTTTGCCTCCCTTTGTGTTCACCGCTTGCCCCGTGGCTTATCTTTCTTTCTCTGCTGCCATCTGAAGCTCTCCTCTCCCATCTCCCTTTCCTCTTGTCTAACCCACCCCTTGTCTTTCTTTCTTTCTTTTGAGACTTATGTCCATGCTTCTTCCACTACCTGGCTTGGCAGACCCGCTGATATCCTCTGCCATGACCGGAGGCTCAGTCCTTCTTCCATCAACTGCACTGGACTGTTTCCATGTTGGCCTCCCACTGCCAGATCCAGCTTTCCTGAGCTGCACTTACCTCTCTGGATGCCTCCTCATCTGCAGCAGCTACCAGTGGCTTCCTTTTCCACCCTGTGCTGGACATTCTTCCACTAGTTGGTATGCTGTGAGGGGTAGGCATTCCCTGACATGTTCCAGTCTGTGAAGTCTCTCTTCTGGCCTGACAATTGAATTTTCTGCTCTCTGATGTTTCTATTGTGCATGGACTTCTGCATACTTTCCAAATGGCTGCTGTGCAAGGACTTCATGCTGCTTCACTGAGCACATTTCCATTCTGTGCTTCAATGTTTACCTTCACTGCACATCTCAACCTCTCTCTTCCCACTTCGGGGTCACTCCCCAAGAAACTGAGCTGGTTGAGCAAGGAGGTCATGGAAAAGGTAAGGAGGAAAAGAGCTGCCTTTAGAAGGTACCCAAAAACAGGGAGGGGGGAGGACAGGGAGGAGTACTTGACGGAATCGAAGGTGTAACTCGGGCAGTAAGTGGAGCCAAGGCATCTGTGGAGCTCAGGCTGGCACAAGGCATTAAAAAGAGGGAGAAGGACTTCTTTAGGTACGTCAGGGAGAAAAGGAGCTGTAAGGACCACATAGTAAAGATTAGGAAGGAGGGGGTTGGGTGGAAGCTGGGTGCGATAAGACAGAAGCACTAAATGATTATTTCTGCTCAGTATTTACTAAAGAGAAGAGGGGGGTGACACCCAAGGGGGGAGGAATGGTAGAAACAGGGAGGAGGGGGTGACAGATGGGGAAATCATGGAGGGCAGAGTTCGGAAGGGTTTGAAAGCACTGAGGGTGGACAAGGCACCAGGCCCAGATGGCATCCACCCCAGGGTACTGAAGGAGCTGGCAGAGGTCCTTGCAGGACCTTTGGCAGACCTATTTAATACCTTACTACACTCAGGGTGTGTACCTCAGAACTGGAGGATGGCTCATGTGGTGCTCCTCCACAAGAGTGGGCCCAAGGATGAACAGGAGAACTACAGACTGGCGAGTTTCACATCCATTGTGGGTAAACTAATGGAGACTATCCTGAAGAAAATGCTGGTGGTCCTCCTAGAGGCCAAAGGACTACAGGACAGCAGACAGCATGGCTTCATATGTGGCACATCCTACCAAACCAACCTGGTGGAGTTCTATGACTGGGTAACTAAGCAACTGGACAGGGACCATGCAGTGGATGTCCTGTATCTGGACTTCAATAAGGCATTCGACTCAGTGCCGCATGGAAGGCTGGGAGGTAAGTTAAAAGGCACAGGGGCAGGTGCAAAGCAAGTGAGATGGGTAGGGAACTGACTCCAGGGAAGGCAACAGAGGGTGATGGTGGTTGGGGAGCGCTCACACCCAAGGGTAGTGACGAGCGGTGTTCCACAGGGCTCGGTGTTGGTACCAGTGTTGTTTGGGATATTCGTTACAGACATATCATTGGACATCAAGAGCAAGATCAGTCTGTTTGCTGATGATACTAAGGTAGGAGCAGTGGTGGACGACCTAGGGAGATGGCAGGATGATCTGGCAAAGCTTGAAACCTAGTCAGACACCTGGCAACTGGGTTTTAATGCCAAAAAGTGCAAGGTGCTGCATTTTGGGATAAAAACCCGAGGAGGAGTTACCAGCTGGGGGGAATGAAGCTAGCCCAGACAGGGGAGGAGAAGGATCTGGGGGTGCTCATTACAGGGTCAATGACAACTCGGCACAACGTAGGAAGGCAGCTGCAAAGGCCAACAAAATGCTGGGTTGCATTGCAGGGGGTATATCCTCAAGGAGGGAGGAGGTGATTCTGCCACTGTGTAGGTCATTGGTTAGACCGCACCTGGAGTACTGCATGCAGTACTGGCACCCATATCTGAAGAGGGACATTAAGTTACTGAAGGGGGTGCAGTGCAGGGCAACAAAGATGATTAAGGGGCTTGAGAACTTATCATACGAGAGGAGGCTGAGGGAATTGAACACGTACTCGCTGAAGGAGAGGAGGAACGGGGGACATGACTGAAACATTTAAGTACATGAAAGGAATACACAAGATGGGTACAGAGGGGCTGTTCAAAGTAAGGGATGGGAGTGACACCGGGGGCCATGATATGAGACTGGAGGGAGGAAGGTTCAGGAGGGAGATGAGGAGACACTTTTTTACAGATAGGGTAGTAGCTGGGTGGAATGCGTTACCTGCAGAAGTGGTATCCAGTAGAACAGTGGACTGCTTCAAAAGGGGATGGGACAGGACAAGGGGGAGGGTCAATGTAGGGGAAGGGTGGAAGGAAGGGGCAGCTGCAGAATAAGGGGTGCTAGATGCATATTTGAGCAGACTTGATAGACCTCTAGGCCTTTATCTGCTGGCAAATTTTGTATGTTCTTATGTTTGTAACTAACCACTCTCCCTGCTGGGGCCATAAAAGTCACACCTCCTAACTGCTTCCTCCAGCATTTTCTTGTTTCCCCACTGTCCTCCCCTCCTCCTCTAGCAGCTCGTCTCTCTCTTCCAGGGCTCCTTCCTAAGGTACCTTTAGCCAAGGGTATCATTCCTGCAGCACCTCTGGGGTGGAACCCTCCTCTAGGGTTCCTTGCCTTTGTACCCCTACAGGGTGGTATATCCCATGGATAGAGAGGCGAACAGCCAGAGACTTTCCAAGTTGCACAAGCATACACTATACTCTGCTGTGTAGGCCCATTGAATCAATGTGTACTGTCCAGCCTATCCCTATGTGATCGATCACTTGTTGCTATCCATCCTAGATTAAACAGCACCTTTTCTTTTTACCTGTTTTTATTGCAGAATCAGGGCTAACCTAAAATGTATAACAATAAAAGAAGAATGGCACCAGTTACAGTTATATCAGTGTTTATTTGTGTAAATAAAATGTTAAACTGCATACCATAACTTGCATAAGTGAGAACAAGGCACACTCACACTAGTATCAGTGGCAGCAAGGTTACTGCCACTGCTATTTATTTATTTAAAAGTTGGTAGCCAGAAAGGCACACTGAGCTGAGGCTCATTTCCAGTTTCGACTCGGGGGTTTATACATAAGCAAGGTCGAAACAGACACATAAATTATAAAAATAATTAAAAATTAGAATAACTACACTGCTGGGAACACTTAAATCAGAGAGTTAGCATGATAGTAAGCTACATACAGGAATATACAGCAGCAACAATTCTGTACAAAGTAAAACAGTATATACATTATATTTACAGTGCATTACAGAGAAAAGCATTAACTACCTAAGTACAGAAGTGGTTTGAGAATTGTACATATCAGTTGTGGCGGAGGAGTTGGCACCTCTGGCAATTTGCAGAGATGGAGGAGGCCCAGATGAATTTAGCAGTGCAAGGAAATGAGAGGATGCCAGTCCAACAATAAAAGTGCCCCTAAAAAGTAGGTTGAGTTGCTGGACATTAGGGTGGTACGGGGAAAGGATTGGAAGGGATGGATGGAGGGGTAGTAGAAGAGAAGGGACAAGTGCAAGGAGCAGAGGGAAGGGCATGCATCAGGGATTTGTGTGTGGAGAAGGAGGGGGTGTGGCGGTTGGCCCATGGAAGTTGATTCTAGTGGTGAGGAAGGTGGTAAAAGAAAGCAGCATGGCCTGAACATGTGCAAGGGAGTACAAGAGAGAATGTACCAGCATCCCTTGAGTGAAGGGAGTACTCAGAGGGACTAACAGGAGAAAGACATGAGTTGAGGTAGGAAGGAACAGTCCCAAACCAGAATTTTCGGTGTAACCCCCCCCTACAAATGGAGGTTCCTAAAAGCCTTCCCGGAGCTTGCCTAAATGCTCTATGCCTAACTGGTGTTCGGGGTAAGGCCACTAAATGCGGGCGCTGTGAGTGCTTTTAAAGCCTCCAGTGCTGTCTCTTTAAGAGCTGCCTGCCTCGCAGGTTTGAGTGGTTTGAATGGGGGGACTGCGGTTTCTCTGCTCGAATCCCACCCTGGGCTGCTGTCTGATCACTCTGTTTCTGCAGTCACTAAGAGCGCAGAGGAGGCCCATCTGAAAGATGTAATTGTTTCCCTGAAAACATTTAGAGCATGGGTAAGATTGCAGTTTGTTTAACCTACCTTTATTGCAGCTGGAACTTTGTGTTGTACCCTTCCATTTTGGACCAGGACTGTTCTGAAGGGTCCAATAGTAGCCAGGGGGCATCTAAAATGGTGTAAATAGTGACCAACCAGAATCAGGACTCTAACTGGAGCCGGCTGGCCAATGGGGATATAGCTGGTGATTCTGGGAAGTGGAGTTCTGGACCATGGTGCCTTTTTGCACCAATGAGGGCAGTATTAAGTGACTGGCATCTGCAGCCCTCCAATGGGATCGGGTGGTGCCCGAATGAGGATTCCCTGCCTGAACTACCAAAGGGCAGAGACGCTGTGGCTGTGAGCGAGGAAGGAGCCTGGGCTCCTGCGCTGTTGAGTGTTCATGTGGGAAGCACGTGTGAAAGGCCAGAAGTCGGCAGTTGTAACACCCGCCAGTGCTGGATTAAATCCACTAAGAAGCGGTCAGAGGAGGCTGTGCAGGATAGCGGCTACCTACCAGGCTCACCCTGTAGAAGACTGGAGAATCTGCTTGAATCACGCTCGGTCTGTCAGGACTAGTGAAGCTGCGTCGGTTTTGCCCGGTGTATGCAGTGCAAGCGATCGGGAAGTACAGCAGCTGCCTGGTATGGTACCCCTCTGCCTTTCCATATAAATGTGTGGGTAAGTGTTCGAGTTCCAGGTTCAATCCTGCGATGGTGTGAGAGCTCTTTTCCCACTGGACTCATGAGTACTAAATCAGGGTCATTCCCTGTCAATTGCTCCTAGTGAGGGCAAGGGCTGTTGGTTTCTTTACTGGCTGACATAATTGAGCCTGGAGGCTCTGCCTAACATTCGTAGGGATCAACTGCTCATTTCTGCTTTAGGGCCCCAACCAGCTGCATCTAGGGACTAGCCATCATTGTTTGGGTACCCAGAGACAGTGATTTATAGGTTAGGCCTGTGCACAGTGCCCTAGATAGATACTTATATATTAGAGTGGTAAGCTAATTAACCTGATCACCCCAGTCCTTGTTATTTCCCCCCTAAATAAATCAGATTGATTGTTTTGCAAAGGTATACTGGCTAACTTGTACGTTTATGGTGAATCACTGTACAGTGATTATTGTGTAACAGCAACTTACTTTTCAGGGGGTCCCCGGAGCAACCTGATTGGTTCAAGCTGGGGGGTAAGTGTAATTGGTAAGGGCACTGTGATTGATTTGTGTGAGCCACAAGTGGCAAGAAAGGGGGGTTGCAGCAACCCAGAGGGCTGTGACCAAGCCATACTCGACTGTCTTAACCCCGACCTCTGGGTGGAGGCACCCGCCATTGAATCCAGGCCCCTCAATCTGTTAGTGGAAAATCAGGCAGGGGTAGTAGCCCTTGGGATAGTGCCCCCTGGGGGTTACATACTGGAGGCAGCGCTGGGATTAGCGTCTCCTAGTGGCCGAGTGGACGAAGTACCTAAATATGGATAAATTAAAGGAAAAGCTAGAATGGGATATCATGGGTTAGATTAAGCTGGACCCTATTAAGATGATGGTACATAAACTGATGGGGTGGGGTGAAGCAGAAGAGTTGGACTCTCATAAAATTGTGTTACTACTAGATGTACCTCTGGGGACAACGAACGCTGACCTTATTTCTGCAGTGGAGCATGTTAAATGTTTAGGCAAGGTAGAGGTGAAGGGTCGTATGGCTGATCTACTCGATCAGACTTTGCAGGTGTTACTCTTATGTAGTATAGCCATCGACCCCGAGAGGGTACCCCCAGTGATCTACTTGGAAGGTGCCCAACAGGGGTGGAGGGTCATTCACATCTGGAGTGGGTCAGTCACCCCCGGGAGTCTCCCCAGACTAATAGTTTCAAAGATAAACTGCTTAAATTGTTAGCTGTGGAGGGGAGGACTACCCAAGAGTTACTGCAGGCATTGGACCTTTCTAGTGAACCCATCCCCCTACATTTCCCCCGGTACCTCTCCTGGGCCCCCCAAGAGTTCTATTTTGGCCCCATCATCCCTAGTGGTTCCCTCTATACAGCTAGATTCTCACCGTAGGCTAAAACCTTTTTCTGGCATAGTGCCAGTGCCCTCAGGGAAGGATAATTTGGAGGCGTGGATGGACTATGCCACCCCCCTAGTCCAGGAGTGGCAATGCTCTGAGGGGGAGAAATGAAAGAGACTGATGGAGAGCCAGTGGGGCCCAGCTTTGGAAGCCATTCGGTTCTTGCGGGCTACTAGCCCAGAAGCTACTGCAGCAGAGTATCTTTCTGTTTTAGAGGGAGTGTTTAGAAGTACAGAAACTGGGAAGACTTATTATGGAAATTTAAGTTTGCCAAGCAATGGAGGAATGAGAAGTTGTCCGCCTTTGTTACTAGGGTGGAAAGGGCCTTGCAGAAGGCCTATCGGAAAGGGGGGATCACAGCCACAGCCTTGAACCAGGTCAGGTTGGAGCATGTTTTGAAATCTGCTAGATTTTCCAGTGTGATATTGTTAAAACTTAAGTTACATGATCGACGGGCTGCCCGGCCCGAGTACTGTCAATTGATGAGGGAGATTCGAGAAGTAGAGACTGATGAGGAGGGGTGGGAACCCTATGCGGGGGCTGTGAATCTGTGCCAAACCTCTGAGTCTAGCGAACCAGATGAGACCCACCTTTCGAGGGGGCCTGATGTTTCCCCTGTATCCACAGAGTCACAAGAAGGGGTGGGAGTGCGTGCCATTTCCTCTGATCCCCGAGCAGAAAGTGAGTTGAGGGCTGAGATTAGAAATTTACAAGAACTGGTGAGAGACTTGAAGCAAACTGCTATCCACCCTGTTAGGTTTGGGGAACCAAAGTTATCTAGAAACAAATGCCCTAGCCAAGAGGAGCCCCCTCGCCCACAGGACGGCCTCCAGCAGGCGAGGTATTCCCCTCCCAATAAAGACCCCCAGGACCCCAAGTTCTGTTACCATTGTGGGAAGGATGGACACTTTCAAACTGAGTGCCAGTTGCTGGAGAATTTAAGGAAGGTCAACAGCAGGCTGATCACCTGGCACCGCAGGGCCTACAATTCCAACTCCCCTCAGGGGGAAGAGTTTTTGTGACCCGGGCCAATGCCCAAGCAACTGCCAACGCTGCGCCCCCCTGAATGGTCTGATGTTGTGGGGCCTTCGTTGGAGGCCCCGGTGTAAGTGAATGGGATAACCACCCAGGCTGTGTTGGACAGTGGCTCTCAGGTGACCATTACGTTCCAGGACTGGTATCAGACACATCTGCCTGAGGTGCCACTACAACCCTTGGATGGTCTACATGTATGGGAGCTGAGTGAAAAGGTCTACCAGTATTTGGGGTATATCCAGATGTGGTTATCTTTTCCTACTTCTGTTGCTGGGGTGGACGAACAAGTGGAAACCCTGGCCTTAGTATGTCCCCCCACTGGACTGTATGATGGGGTACCCTTGTTGATTGGGACCAGTGCTCACATGTTTGGTCAATTAGCACAATTGTGTTCTGAAAAGCAGGTGTCCAGGACTGGGAGAGCTCTTAGAATACCCGCCTTGATCCAGAAGGCCTATGAGACTCAGAGAAAGGCTAGCCAGGAGGAACCTGAAGGCCCGGTGGGTGTCGTCTGGAGGAAGGATCTGGAGCCGTTGTTATTAGTCCCAAATGCCCAGTGTGTTTTGCAAGGGGAAGTCCATATTAAAAAAGATGTTAAGAATAAGCTATTGTTGGATGCGCCCTGGGAGGGAAAGTTGCCCTAGGGGCTGCTGGTTAAACCCAGTATCTTGGCTGCTGGAGCCCATGCTTATGCCAGAAGGGTGATGGTTCAAGTTCATAATGTGTCTGACAAAGAGATTCGACTAAATAGAGGTTGCACTCTGGCTAGTGTGCATTTTGCAGACACTGCAGTGCTACCCAGTAGCAAGGGTTCAGGGAAGGTTGACAGAGTAACGCCCGACTTGTTTGATTTTGGTGACTCCCTGTTGCATGCTGAATGGAAAGTGAGGATCAGTGAGAAGCTTGCCCAGAGAGACCAGGTATTTTCCCTAAAAGAATGGGATATGGGGTGTGTGCAAGGAGCTGAGCACCACATCTGGCTGCATGATGAAATGCCCTTTCGAGAGAGGTCCCGGCGCCTGGCCACTGCTGACATAGATGATGTGAGATGGCATCTGCAAGAGATGCTTGCTGCTGGTGTGATACAGGAATCCAGGATCCCCTATGCTTCCCCCATTGTAGTAGTGAGGAAAAGGAATGGGGCCGTTTGGATGTGTGTGGATTACCGTACCTTAAATTGGCGGACCATCCCAGACCAGTATACCATGCCACGCATGCAGGACGCCTTGGACTGTCTAAACGGCAGTAAGTGGTTCTCTGTGTTAGACCTCTGCAGTGGGTACTATCAGATCCCGATGGCTCTGGAGGATCGAAAGAAGACTGCGTTCATTTGCCCCCTAGGCTTCTATGAGTTTATATGGATGCCTCAAGGAATTTCAGGTGCCCCAGCTACTTTTCAGCGCCTGATGGAACGTGCTGTGGGGGACATGAATTTACTCGAATGTTTGGTTTATTTAGATGATGTTATAGTGTTTGGCAGCTCCTTGGAAGAACATGAAAGTCGATTGTTCAGGGTCCTGGATCAGCTGGAAGACTTTGGTCTTAAATTATCTATAGACAAGCGCCAATTCTTTCAAACCTCTGTAAAATATGTGGGCCACATAGTATCCACTGAAGGCACAGAGACTGACCCCAGCAAAGTAGAAGCTTTAACCACTTGGCCCCAACCAAAAAATTTGAAGGAGCTACAGCAGTTCCTGGGGTTCAGTGGGTATTACAGATGATTTATTAAAGACTACTCTCAGGTGATCTGCCCCCTGCTTAACCTTACGCAAGGGTACCCCTGACCCATAAAAAGTATAAGAAGACTGTACAATCTGGGACTGAAAAAAATTATTTCTGCCCAAATTATGTGTTTGGCACCCACTGGACTGCCGATTGTGAGGAAGCTTTCTATGACATTATATATCAACTTACTCATGCATCAGTGCTGGCCTATGCCGACACTGCTAAACCATATGTTCTTCATACTGATGCCAGTCTGCAAGGATTGGGGGCGTACTGTATCAGGAGCACCCGAACGGTCTGAGACCTGTAGCTTTTGCCAGCCGCAGCTTGACCCCTTCTGAAAAGAACTACCCAATGCACAAACTGGAGTTCCTAGCTTTGAAGTGGGCCATTGTTGATCAATTCCATGACTATTTGTATGGGACTAAGATACTGGTGAAAACTGATAATAGTCCTTTGACATATGTTCAGACCTCAGCCAAGCTAGATGCCACTGGTCATAGGTGTCTGTCTGCGTTATCCACCTACAACTACGTTGTTGAATACAGAGCAGGCCTAAACCATATAGATGTTGATGCTCTCTCCCAGAGGCCTGTGTCCTGAGCCAATTGGGTCAGGTTGTCAGAACCTGACATTAGAGCCCTTTGCCAGAAATTCGACAAGGAAGAACAGGTGTCTCCTGATGCTGTGGACTGCATGGTGGATTGCTTGGGCCCATCTGAGAACTGTATACCTGCTGCTTACTGCCATTTTTCTGCATTAGACACAAGTACGCTGACTCAGTTCAATAATGATAGTCTCCAGCTGGCTCAGTCCTGAGATCCTATGATAAAAACTGCCTTAGAGGTGCTGTAAGTAGGGAGAGATGTGTCACAACTGCGTTCCACTGACCTGAGAACCACCCTGTCATACACAGAAGGTCCAAAGTTGAAGCTGATCAATAAACTATTATACTGGGAGACTGTAGACAAAGAGGGGTGAGTAGACAAACAACAACTGCTGCTGCCCACTGCTTTTAGAGAACTGGTGTTGAGGTCCCTGCATGACCACATGGGACATCTTGGCATAGACCCAACTCTTGACTTAATGCGGACCCGATTTTACTGGCCCAAAATGACTGCTGACATAGAGCAGTATGTTAAGACCTGCGGTCGCTGTTTACAAAGAAAAGCCCTGCCTCAGAGAGCTGCCCCCCTGGTCAATATCACTACCAGCGCCCCTATGGAACTGGTTTGCATTGATTTCCTGAGTTTAGAACCCGATCTGAAGAATATCAGCAACATATTGGTAGTCACTGATCATTTCACCTGATATGCCCAGGCTTTCCCCACCAAAGATCAGAAAGCAACCATGGTGGCTAAAGTCCTTGTTGAGAAGTTCTTTGTTCACTATGGGGCCCCCCAGCGAATCCATTCTGATCAGGGGAGAGATTTCAAAAGCCGTCTGATTAAAGAGATGCTATCCTTGTGGGGGGTGCAGAAATCAAGAACCACCCCGTACCACCCCCAGGGTGATCCCCAACCTGAGAGATTCAATTGCACCTTGCTCGATATGTTGGGCACCTTACATCCTAAAGACAAATCTAGATGTAGCCAGCAGATCAGTGCCTTAGTCCATGCCTACAACTGCACCAAGAGTGATGCCACTGGGTTTTCCCCCTTATCGACTGATGTTTGGCAGGGAAGCCAGATTGCCAGTAGATGTTTGTTTTGGGGTTTATCCCAATGGGGTTCAAGCAGCTAATCATCTACAGTATGTGCAGAAGCTGAAGGCCCAACTCAAGTATGCCTACCAACTAGCCCAGACCATGGCTGCTAAGCGGAATTTGGCCAATAAAGAAAGATATGATAAGAAAGTGAAAGCAGTGGAATTGAAAGAAGGAGACAGAGTGCTATTGAGGAACCTGGGATTGCACGGTAAACATAAGATTGCTGACAGATGGCATCACCTCCCTCATATTGTCGTGGGAAAATTGAAAGATTTGCCTGTGTATAAAGTGTGACCTGAAAACAATTCAAAATATGTGAAAACTTTACACCAGAATTACCTGCTGCCAATTGGACAAATTTTGATAGAGACTGGACCTTCCAATGCTCCCCCCTCTGGGCCTATAACTAGAGCTGCTGCCAAAAAGAAATCCAGATGGATCGACCCCTCAGAACTCAAACTCCAGAGGCCTTCTCCCTCCCCCTCTGATGAATTTGATCCTCAGTCTGTGTCTGAAGACAGTGAACATGATGTTGAGTATTACCCCTCTTATGAACTGAGTCAACTCTTTAGGGGCAATCCCTTAGCCAACTTTGGGGACGAAGTTGGGTTTCCTGGACTGTCTGAGCCCCCAGCTTTGACTCTGGAGTCCATCCTCCCAGAGGACGAAGTGGATAGCACCAAGGGCGAAGAAGTGGGATCTTTGAGCCTGGCTGAATTATCTGGGCTGGCTGAGCTCTCTGACTTTTCAGAAGAGGGAAGTGATGTGGGGGAACCTGTTAGGGATATGCCCGACAAAGAAGAATACTTTGAGTGCCCTGATAGTATCCCAGTAGTTCCAGAAATGTCCTTGGCTGAACCAAGTATTGTGGGTCCTGATATAGAGGGTCCTGTCCCCGAAAGTACTATGGGCCCTGGGTCCCCTTCTCCTAAGGAGGTTCCCCCTACTAATCTAAGTAAGGCTGAAATGGAATCAGGGCCTGTAGCAGGTTTTAATGAGACCCCCAGATGCACTGGCCGAGAAGTACGGCCTGTAGTAAGGCTGAGTTATGAGTCCCAGGGTCAGGCTGTGGATCTGCCATTAAATGTAGTCCATAAAGGGCTGTATGTCTCCCCGAGTTCCTTGCCCAAGTTAGTCTTGGTAAACAATGCCCAGCTGTTAGTGTTACCCTCTGAGTATGGGACTACTGCCCACGTTAGCTCTCAGATAGCTGATAGGGAAGGGCTACCCCATCTAGGTATCAGGGGCAAGAGGTAATGACCTGAGTTATAAACAAAAATAAGGTTGGCTGTGTGTGTAATATTGTATGAACAATCGTGAACCTGTGTATTAAAGTATTTAGTCTATGTAACCAAAGATCTGATGATCTGTCAAGGGGAACTGCTTGCCTTAAAGTAATTTAAGAGTAACTACTTGATGTGGACGCCAAGTTCTTTCCAGGCCAGGAAGGGTGTAACTCCCCCTACAAATGGGGTTCCTAAAAGCCTTCCCGGAACTTGCCTAAATGCTCCATGCCTAACTGGTGTTCGGCGTGAGGCCGCTAAATGCGAGCGTTGTGAGTACTTTTAAAGCCGCCAGTGCTGTCTCTTTAAGAGCTGCCTGCTCGTAGGTTTGAGTGGTTTGATTGGGGGGACTGGGGTTTCTCTGCTCGAATCCCACCCTGGGCTGCTGTCTGATCACTCTGTTTCTGCAGTCGCTAAGAGCACAGAGGGAGCCCATCTGAAAGATGTAATTGTTTCCCTGAAAACATTTAGAGCATGGGTAAGATTGCAGTTTGTTTAACCTGCCTTTATTGCAGCTGGAACTTTGTGCTGTGCCCCTCCATTTTGGACCAGGACTGTTCTGAAGGGTCCAATAGTAGCCAGGGGGCATCTAAAATGGTGTAAATAGTGACCAACCAGAATCAGGACTCTAACTGGAGCCGGCTGACCAATGAGGATACAGCTAGTGATTCTGGGAAGTGGAGTTCTGGACCATGGCACCTTTTTGCACCAATGAGGGCAGTATTAAGTGACTGGCATCTGCAGCCCTCCAATGGGATCAAGTGGTGCCCGAATGAGGATTCCCTGCCTGAACTGCCAAGGGGCAGAGACGCTGTGGCAGTGAGCGAGGAAGGAACCTGGGCTCCTGTGCTGTTGAGTGTTCATGCGGGAAGCACGTGTGGAAGGCCAGAAGCTGGTGGTTGTAACGCCCGCCAGTGTTGGATTAAATCCACTAAGAAGCGGTCAGAGGAGGCTGTGCAGGAGCGTGGCTACCTACTGGGCTCACCCTGTAGAAGACTGGAGAATCTGATTGAATCGCACTCGGTCTGTCAGGACTAGTGAAGCTGCGTCGGTTTGGCCAGGTGTATGCAATGCAAGCGATCAGGAAGTACAGCAGCTGCCTGGTATGGTATCCCTCTGCCTTTCCATATAAATGTGTGGAGAAGTGTTCGAGTTCCAGGTTCAATCCTGCGATGGTGTGAGAGCGCTTTTCCCACTGGAGTCATGAGTACTAAATCAAAGTGGCTCCCTGTCAATTGCTCCTAGTGAGGGCAAGGGCTGTTGGTTTCTTTACTGGCTGCCATAATTGAGCCTGGAGACTCTGCCTAACATTCATAGGGATCAACTTCTTATTTCTGCATTAGGACCCCAACCAGCTGCATTGAGAGACTAGCCGTCATTGTTTGGGTACCCAGAGACAGTGATTTATATGTTAGGCCTGTGCACAGTGCCCTAGATAGATTCTTATATATTAGAGTGGTAAGCTAATTAACCTGATCACCCCAGTCCTTGTTATTTCCCCCCTAAATAAATCAGATTGATTGTTTTGCAAAGGTATACTGGCTAACTTGTGCGTTTATGGTGAATCACTGTACAGTGATTATTGTGTAACAGCAACTTACTTTTCAGGGGGTCCCCGGAGCAAGCTGATTGGTTCAAGCCGGGAGGTAAGTGTATTTGGTAAGGGCACTGTGATTGATTTGTGTGGGCCACTAGTGGGAAGAAAGGGGGATTGCAGCAACCCAGAGGGCTGTGGCCAAGTCATACTCAACTGTCTTAACCCCGACCTCTGGGTGGAGGCACCCGCCATTGGATCCAGGCCCCTCAACCTATTAGTAGCAAATCAGGCAGGGGTAGTAGCCCTTGGGATAGCGCCCACTGGAGGTTACATCAGACAAAAGTGAGGCTATGCATCTGGCGCCTTTTGTTAAGGAGCAAAGGGTAGAGAGAGAGAGAGAGAGAGAAGAGTAGAGGGTGCAATGGTGAGTGGGGGGGGCAGAAGGTGACAAAATGGCAAAAAGAGTTTAGCAAGGTGTCCAGTCTGGCTAGAGATGTGGCAGGAGCTGAGCAATAGAGAGTATCAGTGTAGTCTGTAACAGAGAGGATGGTCTTTGTGAATAAGTCATGCTAGGTTGACACAGAGAGGCAGTCTTTGTGCCAGTAAAGGGCTCCGAGTTTGGGGTGAAGCTTCAAACATGGAGTCTATCTCAGTAGAGAAGTCAAGACAGCTGTCCAGCCAGACCCCAAAGTATTTGAATGAGTTGACTGATTGGAGGGGTGAGCTGTCGAAGGGCATAAAGGTGGTGGTGGTGGTGGGGGGGGGGTTAGGGGATTTGGACCGTTTTTGCCTCGAGCCAAAGAACATAGGCACTGTCTTTTTAGAATTTAGTTGTAGTTGGTTTTGACAGAACCAGGTCTGTACTTTGTTGAAGTCGCATTGAAGGGGGGCTGTGACATCAACGTCATGGGGGCCAGAATAGGCTACTAGCCTGAGTGTGCCTTGTTCTCACTTATGCACATTATGGTATGCACTTTTAGCCTTTTTTTGCACAAATAAAAACAAATAAACACTGATATATCTGTAACTGATGACTGCCTTTTTTTTCTTTTCATTGTTCTCTTAACTGAGCAGTTACACTGAGGAATGACCAGCTGTTTACCTAACCCAAAATGTCCAGTTTGGGGCTATCGGGAGGAGAGTGTTGTGGGGTTATCAAAAGGGTTTGGGCCACCACGGGACAATCCTATGATGATCCTGGCAAACAAATCATGAGTGTAGGGCTGCAGGCTGTTTTTTGTCTTTGTGCATTTTGCTTGCTCCTAGGCACTGTGCGATTCAGCCATGGGGGGGGGGAGGGGGTCAGACAGATACAAAAAAACCCAAAAAACCTGATGTCTGCCATTTTAAATGGCCAGCAGCTGCAGGAGGGGAATGGGACAGGCTATCTTTGTCTAGCTGCATCTCCACAGTTGAGACATCACTTGCACAGACTGTTGAAATGGCAGGCAATCAGAAAATTCAGCTTTGATTTTGAACCTTCCCCCACCCACACAAAAAATATTGCCAGGCAACTTGACACCAGTTATATGGCTATAAAACTAGGGGCGTGCTACCTTTAGGGACTAAGTACTACCTACTACAAAAGAGAGGACACCTTGGCTGCACTCCATTGCCACAATAGCAGGGGAACATCACTTGGCTTGTCCGGCTGGAGGGAAACTCACCAAAGAGAATGCAAGATCCTGTCTGGAGAGGCAAAAGTAAGACTGTGCATATGTGTTTGAGGTATTTAGTGATTTGTATCTTTTTCTGGGGAATATTGTGTGCATATTATGGGTGTAAGTTGCATTCTTTGTGGGTATTTGAAAATAAAGGTAAAAAAGCACCGCACTGATGTTTTTATCAGCTGGAGTGAAGGGGGATATATTGCTATGCTTTTTTAAAGGGACCTTGCCTGGCTAATTGTTAAAAATTAATATAAAGCAATTTGTTAACATTAGGGAGAGAGGAGCACATCATTTTTTTAAAGGTCCCTCTCTTATTTGTTATAATTAAAGCCATTACGAGAAAGTTTATTTGTTTTTGTTGAGGATCTAGAGCTGTAAAACCAAAAATGACACCAAAGGGAGGGATTCAGAGGAGAAATGTATTAAATTTAAAATGTAAGAAATTGTGGCCGGAATGGTCAGTGATGAAATGTAGGAGACGAATTGGCTTTCTGGCTGTGTGACTTAAATATATGCTAACCGATGTGGTGTGGTGCTGCTAACAAGGTGAACACATGTTGCATAAATGGAATTTGAAACAAAAATGTACAGGAGGATCAGTATTGCAGGTTGACAAGAAATGTGTTGTCTGGTAAAGTAAAAAAAAAATTTTAACATTCCTAAAATTAAGGAACATAGAAAGCTTTATTTTATTTATTTTCTGCAGAAAACTCCGAGAAGTGTAAGAAGTCTAAGTAGAGTAATATGATGCAGCTTGACTTGTACAAAAATATGTGTGTTTGTGCATATGTTAGACAGTTTGAAAGCCTAACAAACTGCATTTTTGTTGGTCAGATTTTTAAACACGTAAGCAATTGCCTTGCTCAATGTCAGTGCGTGGTTCACTGGAACTGCATGTTTGTGTTATGCTTTGAAACCTCAAACAGTTGTGTGTGTTTGGGAGGTTTAAAGGCCTAAGGAGTAGAGTGCTTCTGTGTGAAGTTTTAAAACCTTAAACAGTTGTATGTGCCAGGGGCATAGTTTGTTATTTTTACGGGGGCAAAGTAACAAAAAAGCCCAGATTTTCGCGTATCATGACAGTGAAGAGGGCAGGTGGCTTGCGTAATGCAAAGAAATCAACCAGCATTAAATAATGCCCAAAAAACATTTAAGACTACAGCTAAATAACTCCTGGGAAGGACCAGCCCAGGCCAAGTCAGAACCCCCCACCCACAATTTTACTGTAGCCTGCTCTTGGCCCAACTCCCCGAGACCAGAGTCAAAAATTGACCAAGATGTGAGATTTGTTTTGTATTCAGTTCTTGGTTCTTCTGCCTTGGGAGTGGGGACTTACTTGTAAAACTGAAAATATTTAAGGAACTTAACTTCCTTCTCAGAAGGACAGGACTTCACCTCAGCTTCAATTCAAATCAGTCTTGACCTATTTTTGCCCCCACCTCAACCTCCAGGTGGCTAGCTCACTAGTCTCTCATCCCCTTTGCTGCTTATTTAACCCTTCCAAGTCCAGCCCTCATAGGTGGATCCTGAACTTCTTGAAATTTCTGCTTGAGCTAGCCCTCCCACCCTTGAGGAGTGCAAGACACCAACAGCTTCAGCCCAAGTCATCGGAGCTCCCCTAGGGAGCTGAAACCTCCACGGGTGCTCAGAAGAGGTAATTTAAAGAGCCTCTGTCAGCACCATTGTGAGGGGGGTTAGCCCGTCAACACGCTGTGCGCGTCCACCCAGGGTCATCCCTTGTTTTATAGGCCCTGACTGATGATATCACTTCCTGTTATTTGAAATACTAAGTCCCCACTTTTCCATTTGCAGATTATACCTGCCAGCCACTAGATGGACCCTTGCATTCTGCCTCTAGCTTTCTGTTCTCTGAAAGCCTCCCTCCTGTTTTCCTTGATCCCATTAACTACTTATCCCTTCCTTTCCTTCTCCTTCAGCTACCTCACCCACACCACCTCCCACATCCCACATCCCACCCTGAAACTAATTCACTCACAGTGTCCCTGTCTCTCTCCCCAAGCCCCCTGCTGAGTGACCTCCTTTCCCAGATTCTTTCAAACTATCTAACCCCTCCTGTCTTCCTCAACTACAGCTATCCTACCCACTCCCCCCCACCTTACTCGGTAATGAGCCCTTGCTTGGACCTCCTGCCATCCAACTGAGCCTGCACTGAGTGACCACTAGGAGTCGCTATTGTGCACCCCTTTTTGGTCCTAAACATACAGTGTTCTAGCCTCAGAACGTGGGGCACAGCTTCCACCCAGGTCCTTTGTCCAACTGCCCCAAGTTGGTCTTGAACCGGGTACCCTGTCCACCAGAGTCTGTGTCACTACCACTAATCCAAAGTGGCATCCACACTTGCTGTGGGACACATAACAACTTCTACCTACCACACTGCTGCAACCTCTAACATTATGTTAGCCCACCCCCTACTAAAATGCCTCCTTCTCATCCTTGCCCTGATGCCACTGTCCCACCCACCAGATACCACGGTAGACATACTGGCACCTGATCCTACTATTGTTCTGGAGCTAGTATATTCCCACCCTACTCTCATCAGCTGCCTCAGCCTTCTACCCTCTCCCCCCTGCCAGCTCCCTACAGCTTCCTCAGGTGCACACTGGAGACTTATCATCCTCACGTTCACTGCTTGGAAAACCCTGCCCACCCCCAGTGTCCAGAAGCACCCCTCCTTCCCACGACATACTTATCGAAAGCTCACCCTCTACCGTCCCCTGGCCAGGGCTGTGGTTATACTGCTACTCCTGACAGGAAATATACATCCAAACCCTGGTCCTGCCCATCCTAGCCCACCGATAGGGTCACCCGGGCTCTGCATAGCATCTATGAATATATGCAGCCTGCTGAAAAAATTTGATTCCTTTCAATGTTGGGTCTCTTTGCATAGACCAGACGTCATCACGCTGGTGGAAACCTGGCTATCAAAATCCACTCCAGACTCATATGTCTCCATTCCAGGGTACTCCCTTGTCCAGGAAGATCGTGTTGGTAGAGGGGGGGGGCTGTGCGATATACTCCAGGGACTCTCTCACTGGACATACACTCCCTGCCCCAGTTCTCACATTCGGGGTGCAGGCCCTAACCCTCAAACTGACCCCTGACCCCTCTAAGGGTCCCCTCTATCTCACCACTGCCTACATTCCCCCAAAAAACCAAACTCTGGCACTGGTTTCACTAACTGACTATTTCTCAACCCTACCTCACTCAGCTGACCAAATCCTTGTGGGTGACCTGAATGTGAACTGGCTCATCTCTTCTGCTGATACCACCCGTGACTCTTTTGCAGCTATTGACATGTCCCAACTAATTTCCCAACCCACCAGAGTCAACAGTAGGACAGGTACCAGCACCCTCCTAGACGTGGTCATCACCAACCGCCCTCAACAAATACATGATACCCAGGTCCTTCCTGACTCTCTTAGTGATCACTCCCCTCCCCTTTTCCGTTGGGCGACCCCCACACCCAAACCCATGGCCCTTCCCACTTTACGTCGGCGCCTCAGACCAGGAGGACTAAAAGGCCTTAAGCAACTTCTTGCCCAAATTAACTGGTCTCCCATACACCAAGCCCCGGATCTAGATTCTGCCCTTACCTTCTTCTCCCAAACCTTCAACAAAGCCTGTGACATTTTCGCGCCCATTACAGCAGTCCAAACCAAAGTTCATAGTGCCCCCTGGGTTACCCCATCCCTGCTGCAACTGCTCAAACACAGGAATAACCTGTGGCACCTGGCCTCCGAAACAGGCCGGTCAGCAGACAGACAGGCTTACAATGCCGAGAGAAACAAATGCACATGGGCCATCAGGAAAGCAAAAGCCAATCACTATCAGGCCACGCTTACCTCTTCCTGGTGGAATGTAAGAACTTTCTGGGATAACATAAAACAACTGAATGGGAGTGTGCGCTCCCCACCCCCCTGACCCTGCCCTCATAGCCAACTTCCTCAGCTCATCCTTCACAGACCTTAGTTCGGTCCTCCATAAAGACTTTTTTGACCCCCCTCCCTCCCTACCTGCTCCAGTCACTCACTATCCTAGCTTCTACTTCTGCAGGGTAACGCCCCTGCAGGTCAGACCACACCTGCTGAAAGCACTAAAGAGCATTAATTCTGGCAGTGACTCCCTGGACCCCAGTATCCTCCGCCGGGTTCTGGACCAGGTCCTTCTCCCACTAACTAGCTTGCTCAATTAGTCCCTCTGCCTGGGATAATTCCCCGCTGCCTGGAAAACTGCCATAGTCACACCCATACACAAAGGAGGTGACAGGTGCACAGCCGGAAATTACAGGCCAATCTCCATCCTCCCACCCCTCTCCAAAGCCCTAGAAAAACTGGTGGCTACCCAAATCACAGACTACCTGACCAAGTACAACATCCTTTGCCATGAACAACATGGTTTCCGTACAGGTCACAGTACCAGCACTGCCCTTATTGAGTTCTCTAATTTTCTGCATTCCTCCCTGGACTCTGGCGCTTTAGCTGGGGCAGTGTTTATCGACCTATCTAAGGCTTTCGACACTGTCTCCCACCCCCTCCTGCTGGATGCCCTCAGCCGCACTGGCTTTGCCACCAGCCCGGTCTCCTGGTGCTCCAGCTACTTGTCTGACCGCTCTCAGCGTGTTAAAATTAATGGGACCCTCTCCAATTCATGTCCTATCCATTCAGGTGTCCCCCAGGGTTCTATCCTAGGTCCTCTTCTCTTCTCACTTTACCTCAACACCATGCCCAAAGCTTGCTCTGGTAAAATCCTGCTGTACGCAGACGACGCAGTCATCTTCGCCACCAACCGTAACCCCATTTCCCTTCAAGACACCTTGCAAACAGCCTTCAATGATGCTGAAACATGGTTCAGAGAGCACAGACTAGTAATCAATCTAAAAAAGACCAAAGCCATGCTCTTCGCCCATCCCCAAAGCAAATCCAGTAATTTCGCACTCTGCATCCTCCCAAGCTCCAAGCATCCTCTTGATCAAGTCTACTTGTACAAGTACCTCAGGGTCTCCTTTGACTCAGCACTCATTTTCCACGATCACATTAGTACTCTAGCCTCAGCTACAAATGCACGGCTAGGTATCCTCTACCGCTACTAGCACTGCCTCCCTCCTGATGCCCGTCGTCTAGCAGTCACCTCCTCAATAATGTCCCTTGTGGACTATGGCCTGCCAGTCTATGGTGCCACAGACACAACCGCCCTTAACAAAATCCGACTCACCATGAATAAGGCCTGTAGGTTAATTACGGGAGCTCCTAGGCTCACTCATACCTGCCATCTCTATGATGAGGCTAGGCTGCTTAATCTGGACGAACGGCTCAGGTACCACACCTGCCTCTTAGTGAAAAAAATACTCCTTGGAATCTCCCCACCCAGACTGACAGACTCTATCCATCTTGCACAGCCCTTAGTCCAAACTCGTACCGCCTCTAAGACCACCCTGCTAGTCCCTAGGTCTAGGACCACTCACGGTCAAAGATCCTTCTGTTACAGAGCTCCCTCCTGGTTCAATACTCTTCCCTCCTCCGTCACCGAGACACCTACAATCGCCCACTTCAAAACCGCACTTCGAAGTCAGCTATTTAACATGCATAGCTGTGCTTGTCTGTAGGGGATCTAGCACACCATGCCCTTACAAAACTCCCTGAGTGGCTCGTCAACAAACTAACTGACAACACTCTCTGAGTGGCTCCACACCCAAACTTATCACCAGCTGTGCCCTTACCACCAGTATTATTTACTTCTTCTGTCTCTTTTCTAGACTACCTGTTCTGCACTACCAATGTATGCTTTATCTCTCAATCTGTTCCCAACTACTGTACTAGCTTGTAATACCAAACCTGTAACTATCCTATTGTAACAAAGATGTAGCTGCATAAATCTACCTAGACGGTGACTGCAATGATGTAAAAGCTCTAACTGCAATGTGTAACTAAATGTTGTACTGTATGTGTCCTCTTTGTGACAAGGTACCTTTGGAAACGAGCCTCTGGCTCAAAGGTTGTAAACTGATGTATAAACAAATAAACAAATAAAAAGCATGTTTTAAGGAAGTGAAGCAAATGGCTGTGCCACCTCAGTATACCTATAAACATGGATGGCATGGGAAACATCCCAGCATGTGCATCCTCACAGCATGAGCCCTTATTTACATATATTACATAAAAAATACAATTATACAATGACAAGAAAGAATGCTGGCCTCTGATTGGTCAGTCTTGGGCTGGACCCATGATGCTATCCCAGTGTAACATCACGGGTCTAGTCTCAGCCTCTCTGTGAACCTCTTGATGACTGTTAGCATTAGTGTGGTTTTTTTGTATCTTCTCTTAATAAAAATATTTTTCCACACCAAATAAAACATCTTTAAAATTATTTTTTTTAATTCTGTATAACAACAAGCCATTGTATAATAGCAATAATGCCCTCTTGGGTGTGTGTCATGTTAGGATAACATCACGCCTTACGTATTGGACGCACTCATGCCCAACCACCTGAGGCGTAACGTTATCCCAGCATGACACATGCCCTGTTGGGCATTATTGCCTACTTGCCCCGAATGTTAACACTTTTCTTTGTTACAACCAAGTTGATTCAGCAGTCTCCCATCACATCCCATATTATTCAATGTCACATGCCTGAATCTGGTTAGGTAAGGTAAACGAAGAGGATAATACTCTCCTCAAGCAAGCAAGCATTGCATACACAAGCATGATACTTGCTGATATCCCTTGGGTGGTGCTCTTAACAAGCATGCTGATGGACCTGGGACAGTGCAAAAGAAGACTGTGAATCCCCTAATTGTTCAAGATGATCATGGGCATGGTGCGGTCACACCACAACCCCTGCCACTCTCCTCCCCATAGGCACCTAAGGAACATGCATCTCTGTCCATGCTCAGGGTTCCACAACCCCATCCAAGCAAACACAGACTGCCCTGGCACAAAGGTAGTCCCACCACGCCACCTAAATGAACAGACGACACAGGAAGTTTGCTGAAACGACAACTCCAGATACCCCATGCACAGCCACATAGGACCCACCCTGAAAGGTAAGTACTTGGTTGGTGATTTTTATTAGCATCACCTATGACAGTGTGTGGTGGGCCAGTTGTGGTAGCCCAGGTTGCCGCGGATGCACCCCCCCCCCGACTACTTCAAAATCATCTCATCTGACAGTTTTGAAGGGCACAAATGAAACGTGGTTGCTTCAGTTTGATATGGTTTAATAAAGGTTTTTTTGTCCGAGTGTGTGTCTCTATTCTTCTACACACAGACACACACACACGCACACGCACACGCACACGCACACGCACACGCACACACACACACACACACACCACCCAAAAATGAACTTTTTTAATACCATGTTTACCTTCAGGATAGAGACAGGGTAAAGCAGGTCCAGGCAGTAAATGAAAGTAAATGAAATAATGCATTTTACAATGCCCAACAAACCACCAAAAGACCACAAAACAATGGACCTTCCCCCTGCCCTAGGGGGACTGGCTGGGTCACAGGCCAGGGTGCTAAATGAGGAGGCGGAGAGACCACAGACCATCTTGTTGAACCACACAGTAAGGTGAAACTACATAAACATACACAATTTTTATACTGTAGGATTTCATACTTCCCAACAGTTCCTAATTTTGACACAGAAGCTTATCTTTAGTGCTCAGAAGCCCCTTGTACGAGGGAGACAAGCATGGCATGGACCCAGCAGACTGACATACATGTTGAAAAAATATTTATGTGCCAGTATGCCCATCCACCCCTCCCTCTCCATCACCAGCAGCCAGAACCATTTTTTTCAGCATGTGTACCAGTCCGCCCTGGTCAGCACAGCAGCACAAAGCTGGCAGGACAGCAGAAGGCACAGCAAGCAACAGTGAATTTAAATGTCCATTTAAAAAGCTACAGCCCACTCTCCCAGACCTCCATGGCCACTATCTCCACCCAGACTGGCCAGCTCGGCTACTCTCTGCACCCTGATGGACTTCCACAGCCACTCTCCACACTCCGTGTCCACCCCACCACCACAGCCACTCTCCCCACCCCACCAGAACAGCCACTCTCCCCACCCCACCCAACCAACACCATTTCCAGCTCCATTTATCTGGTATCCACTCCAGGCATCCAGGTCTGTGCCTGCCCATCACAGGCACACAAAAATAAATAAAACCACATTTTATCCTGCACTTTGTTTATGTTTCTTTCTTGGTCTGGAAAGAGAGATGTTGAGCTACCGGTCAGCTCAGTTTGCCTGGTATGCAACTACAACCCCACCTCATGGACACAATGCCAGTTTCCCCACCCCACCCACACAATGCCTGTATCCCCAACCCCACCCACACAAATGATCAACCAGTGTCCGCAACCCCACCCACCACCACACATGAACAGCAGTGTCCCCAGCCCCACCCACACACACATGACCAGTGTCCTCAACCTCACCCATACACACACGACCAGTGTCCCCAACCCCATCCACACACACCGACCAGTGTTCCCAACCCCCCACACATGACTGGTGTTCCAACCCCCCAAAAAAATTATGGCCAGTCAGTAGTCACTATAACAATAACCAGGCAGTAGTATCATTTCTATAGGGTGCATGTTTCAGTGCCAGATTTTTTGCTAGTCTTGTAACACTGTACAGGGATAACACAAAAAACTACCCCTTTGGTTGTGTTTTCCAGGCAATGGAGACAGGGACAGCAAGACCAAGGAATTAGTTAGTTTCACCCCTCCACAGTAGACTATAGGAGGAATAAAAAAAGTGAAAGATTACTTTTACAGCCAGGTAAAGGATGAGAGGGAAATAATGTTTTAACATTTACTAATGCTAGTATGCTAGCTGTGGGCACAGGTCAGTGAGATACGTCCCTTGACAGGCATGAGGTGGAAATAACATTTTAACATTTACTTAATTTCATATGCTAATGCCCAGTCAACAAGCAGAGAATGCCCCCCCCAACCAACGTGGACAGTCCCACCAGAAACCCAGCCAGCAAAAACGCACAGTCCCCCCCTCACCCCACCAACAAGGACAGTCCCCGAAGACACCTGGCTAGCAAACATGAACAGTCCCCTCCCCACCAGACACCTGGCCAGTGAGCATAGAATGTCCCCTCCCAACCAACATGGACAGTCCCCTCCCCACCAGCATGGACAGTCCCACCAGACACCCAGACAGCCAGCAAACATGGACGGTTCCCCCATGCCCACCAAGGACAGTCCCCCAATATCCAGCTAGCAAACACAGAATGTCCCCCACCCCACCAACATGAACAATCCCCAGACACCTGGCTAGCAAACACAGAGAGTTTCCTTCCCCACCAACATTGATAGTCCGCCCAGACACCTGATCAGCAATCACGGACATTCCCCTCCCCGATAAGCCAACATGGACAGATTCCCCCAGATACCCAACCAGCAAACAGACAGTCCCCCCACAAGACACCCGGCAGGCAAACATGGACAGTCCCCTCTCCACCATCATGGACAGTCCCCCCAGACAAATGGCCAGCCAAGTCCACCAAACAATGGCTAGTGTCCCTGCCCCACCATCACAGCCAGTGTCCCCGCATCACCATGGCCAGTGTCCCTACCTCACCCCAAAATAGAAAACAGACTGCCCCCCCAGCCCCACCAAACACTGACTACCCTTCCAGTACCAAACACTAACCATCACCAGCCCTAAACACTGACCGTCCTCCCCAGCCCCACCAAACGCAGGCCCTCCCCCAGCACCAAACACTGACCATCCTCCCAGCGAGTCAGATCCAAAACACAGACAGACCATCACCCCAACCCCACAAAACAGACCATACCCCTAGCCCCACCAAACACAGACCATCCAGTGAGTTTCCCCAACACACCCCACCACACCAGCAGCACAGTCAGTGAGTGTCCCCACCCCACCAACATGGCCAGTGTCCACACCATACCAAGCAACAAATAGTCTTCCCCACCCCACCAAGATGGACAGCCTCTTCAACAGCCAACAAATCCCCTCTCAAAGAAACACAACCAGAAGCCACCCCTCAAACATACTGACAGGCTGACAGTAAACCTTCCACCCACCCCCGCGACACATGGCCATAGCCCAGGCCCAGCCCCCCCCAAAAGACACATTTCTGGGATGTAAATGGCATTAATTTCCAACCATCAGCTTGCAGCACAATTATTCACCACATCAATCAGGGCACAGACAGGGCAGCATGCAGCAGGGCACAGCAAGGCCAAGAAGGCAAGTCAGGTAGCTGAGTCTCTCCCAAGTCCCGTTCATCTCCTGATGAATCCCCCAACAAGACAGTAACTTATTTTTTTCCAACACCAGACAATCATGTTGCATCATGGGTCTGCTACAGCCTGCATGACCGCCAGCTTGTTCACTGTTCTGAATCTGGGCCTGGCTGTTCACTGACCCGAATAATCCCTCTCGGTGGACTGTGGAAATGGTGGGCAATGGGCATGGTGTGGGCTTCACCAATGGCATGGTAAATCTGTTCTGGCCAGCTAGACATGGGCACTGGGTGGGCAGGCACTTCCTCTGCTCAGACTCACTGTACTATGTGCTCCTCCACCTGGTCTGTCTGGTGGTAGAGGCCTTGCAGCTGCAGGCCTCCTTGGCTCTTGCGAATTGGGGACAGGAGGCTCAGGTGGCGGCAAGGGGGCCCGGAGAGCAGCTGGCTGCACTGAGAGACAGAGAGTAGTTGGGGGAGGTTAGGTATATTTAAATTGGGCTGTTCAGGACAGGAGGAGTGGGGAACACTAGACTGACCAACACACTGGTGACCCCTGACAAACAAGACTGCTATTCGACCTCCTTGAATAACTGTATCTCCCAGCCCCACACTATATGGATGCTGCTGCTGCTCCTTCGTGGATGGTGTGTGGACATCTAAATGGCACCACTAATGGAGTACTGGTCACGCGATGGCACGAGTTTGCAGCACTCTCCGTTTGGCTGCAACATGCAGCCTACTATGGTTGCAGGCTTGCAGCCAATCAGAAAAGGGGATCTTTTTTGTTTTTGATTAGGAGACACAGTCTCCCTGAGAAGAATTGCAGCCAGTCTGGGCATAGCCCTGAGCCCATGCAATATTAAAAAAAAAAAAAAGAGAAAGAAAAACGATAACTGGAGAATGGTGGCTGTGGCTCCTTAAAAGTCCTGGTCTAATTTCGCAGGGGAGCAGCTTGCCCTCCCACCCCCTGCAGTCTATGTCACTGCTGCTTGGAGATGCTGGAGTATCCCTGGAAACACCTGATTCAGTTCACATTTCCAGAGGAAGTCACTCAGTGTTGTACGCGCACATTTTCTCTTCATTATTTTTAACCCTGGGAAGGCATTAGTTCAACCAATAGATTGTGAGCAGCAGAACCATGGCAAGGTGCTTCACTATCTTTGCTGAATAGTATCTTACCATTTCAGAGTTCATTAGGACAAGATCCTTCCCCATGTCTGCTGAATAGTTTGTTACCTGTGGGAGTTCACCACAGCAATGTTCTTCCCTTATGTCTGCTGAATAGCATCTTATCAACTGGAGTTCACCACAGCAAGGCCCTGCACCATGTCTGCTTCAGAATAGTCTCTTGTATTTTCTATGTTTTTGTGCTTCTTTGAAAAGGGTTACTACAACAACCAGTTAACCGAGAAAATGCTGCAGAAGACAAACCTGCTGAACAGAAGGCTAACCTACTCCTCTACTTGAGACTCAGATGGAGGTCCTGCTGCAAGGAAAAAGTGCTGTTCAGTTTTTAAAAAAGAATGCCTCAATGAAATTGTGGCGACCATACACCTGTATTGTCTCATGACAAAAGTAAAGCTATGTGACCTGCTTACATATGGGGTGGACACTGGCCTCATATGCAAAATTTGCGTTGATGGGAAAATGGGGAGAGAATATTCACAAGGTAAAAAATGGAGTGAAGGCTGGACACTGGACTATCTAAAGTGACACTTATTCAGCAAAATGCATGAAAATTCAGTTGGTGTTATCAGAAACTGAAATGCTGGTAGGATACACAGCAAGCTGACAGAAACTACAGCAGCCAGAGAAAATCAATTGACCCTCATGGAATGTCAATGGTCTAAGGCAGGAGATGTCAAAATTTTAATAGATGTTTTGTTGGCAGTAAAGATGAACAATTCTGTGTTATCAGTTCAGGAAATAAATGACTGTATGAAAAAATATGTTAGTATGACTGACAACTGGCGAAGCAAAAATGTATGCCTTTGAATTCCTACATTCCATTAATGCTGTCATTCAAAATGAAACACTGAATGAAATTCAAAATGCCTTTCTCCATACCCTAATTATTGACAAGAGTGCAGTTACAGCTGTAAGAAAGATGCTCATCCTATATTTCACGTTTTGGCCATCAAATGAGACAGTATATAAAATATCATTTCGAGGACTGGTTAAATTAACAGCATGTAATGCCTAGGCCATCATGACAGCTGTATGGGACTACTATAGAGTCCATCAACTGGACTTGATACAAAGGGTGAACACATCTAAATGAATTTCTACCAAATGTTTTCTTGATTTTGTTTCAGTGCTGTTCATGAGGCTGAAGCATCTCTCATTGTTGCCACTAGATGCTTGAAATGTAGCATACACATCTGCAAGCTGAGCTACAAAGCTGTTCTGTAGATTTATCAAAACAAAATGTAACATGTCTTTAAAGAAACTTATTGATCCAGCTCTGATTTTTTCTGATAGAACAAATTTATAGTCATTGTCCTGGCTAACAATGGCTGCCTGGTCTACTGATGCAGATAGTCTTGCTATTTGTTGTACAGTCTCTCAACTTTTCATATGCAAAATTTAAAGCTGCAGTGTAAAACTGGATCAAAATTAAAGGCAAACCACTCAGAATTTCATTTAGCATCTGTTATGCTCAAGAAAAATAGTGAGGTAGCAGCACAATTCAGGCAATGTGTACTTCATTTAGTTGAATAGCACTGTGTTGCCCACAGAGAATGTTTGGGAATTAATGATGCCTGGACACAGCTACCACTGAGAAAAGACATAGAGACTTTACTGTGAACAGTATATACAGTGTTTTGCAAGTCCTCTGTAAGAAAATCAAAGGTGGAGGTAATTGGTCAGGTCCAAGACAGTGATGCAATAGTCTTGTGCCCATTGATGAGGTTTATTGGCTTTCAATGCACTTAGCAATCAGGGCATTAATCCATAACTATGACACCTTGTGCAGTATTTTGAAGCAGAAATAAATGAAAGCAATGATCCAAATTCAAAACAGTGTTTTAAAGAAGCTGTCTAACCCTAATACCATATCGCCATGGCAGCATTAAATGGTGTATTTGGTGAGTTGGCAGACTTGTCAAAGCTATTTCAAAAAAGTAACTTGACAGCAATTGAAGTGGTACAGATTGCCAAAGCTAAAATTGCAAAGATCAGGGGTCAGTACTAGTGCTGTGTGGAATGTTCAAATTCTGGTTGAACAAAAGTTTGAAGAATTTTTGAAATTCCGCCAAAATGCAGTCAAATTTTGCCAGAAACAGAATGGCAGAATTCCATGGCAGAAAAGTGCAGAATGAGTTTTTCTGCAACATTTTCACAGAATTTGTTTCCTTGGACCTCAATATTTTCTGCAGAAATTCTGCAGAAATGGTTGCAGAATGATTTTCCGTGGACAAAATGCTGTTCTGCTGAATATTATTCTGTGGATCTTAATATTTTCCAGAGACATGATTGTAGAATGATTTTCTGTGAAAAAAAATGCTGTTCAGATCGCAGCAGGCAGAATTCCACAGAAGAACCAGTGAAATTCCGGCAGAAATTCTACTGGTGGAATGGCCATTTTGTGATAATTTTGCCAACGGAATTCCACATTCCACACAGCAGTAGGCATTATCTGTATGATTCTGTCTACTGGAGTCAACCTGTACAACTGCTGCTAGCTAATTGTGCAACAGAAGTCAGCACAGCATCAATTTTGAGATTCATTAGCCTATTATGTGATCATCTAGATAGAATATTTTCCACAGATAAACTTTCTGAGTGGTCTGCCTTTAATTTTGATGCAGTTTTACACTGCAGCTTTAAATTTTGCATATGAAAAGTTGAGAGACTGTAGAACAAATAGCAAGACTATCTGCATCAGTAGACCAGGCAGCCATTGTTAGCCAGGACAATGACTATAAATTTGTTCTATCAGAAAAAATTGGAGGTGGATCAATAAGTTTCTTTAAATACATGTTACATTTCATTTGATAAAACTACAAAACAGTTTGGTAGCTCAGCTTGCAGATGTGTACAGTATGCTACATTTCAAGCATCTAGTGGCAACAATGAGAGATGCTTCAGCCTTATGAACAGCACTGAAACAAAATCAAGAAAATATTTGGTAGAAATTCACTTAGATGTGCTGATGAGAGTAAAACTGTGGCCTTGATGGAGGAGGAACATCTGGATATCGTGGCAGTCACAGAAACATGGTACACACAAAACCATGACTGGGACGTAAACATACCAGGATACACTATCTACAGGAGGGACAGGGAGGGTAAAAGAGGAGGAGGAGTAGCTCTTTACATAAGGGAAGGAATCAAAGCAACAGAACAAAAGGGAAAACAGAGAGGAGAAGAAGCACTGTGGGTAAATTTGGAGACCAGCAATGGCACCACAATCTGCACAGGGTTTGTATACAGACCCCCTTCTCAGGGGGAGGAAATGGACAAGGAAATGATAGAAAGAATACTTAGAATGGCAGAAAAAGGGGAGATATTGCTGATGGGTGATCTGAATATGCCAGATGTTAACTGGAGTGCAGTTGCAGCAGCCACTTCAAAGAGTGGGGTTATTCTAGATGCCCTACAGGGGGCATGTCTTAGACAACTAGTATTGAAGCCCACTCGAGAGGGAGCAATCTTAGACCTGGTTCTCTCAAATGGAGATGAAGAGAGGATCACAGATGTAGAAGTGGTAGCCATCTGGGAACTAGCCACCATCAACAGTATGGTTACATAAACACAGCAATAGAGTCAAGCTTACACAAAGGCAAAAGTACTGACTTTAGGAGGGCTGACTTTACAAATGGGTGAGTGCCTAAGAATGCATTGCAAATGGGCAGAAGGAGGGTGGAAGAACAATGGGAAATAATAAAACTGCCATCACAGAGATAACAAGCCTTTGTGTGAAGCAAATAAACAAACGAAATGATTTAAGAAACCACTATGGTTCTCCAAAGGAAGTGGCAGTGAAGGTTCAAGAGAAAAGAAAGCATTCAGGAAGTACAAGGAATCACAGAAGGAGCGGACAGAGAACTGTATCAGTTAAAACAAAAGGAAGCTGGGAAGGCAGTCAGAACAGCAAAGGCCCAAACCGAGGAAAAAGATAGCCAACCCAGTTAAGAAGGGGATAAAACCTTTATAGGTACATCAGGAGGCAAGGAAGACCAAGGGAGGGTTAGTGAGGCTTAATAAAGGGAGAAAGGGTGGGCAGAGGGTGACTGTGAAAAGGCAGAGATACTAAACAAATATTTTTTCTCCAGATTACAAAGGAAGAGGGGAGGTACCTAAAACAAACAGTAGAAACACTCTGGATACAGAAGTTAATACCAGCTCATTTACAGAAGAAAGGGTTCTGAAAGAACTCTTAAAACTGAAGGTGGACAAAGTAATGGGGCCTGATGGGATTCATCCCAGAATTCTAAAAGAACTAAGGGTAGAACTAGTGACACCACTGACTACCCTCTTTAACAAATCATGGGAGGATGGGGTGGTACCCGAGGACTGGAGGAGGGCAGATGTGATTTCCCTTCACAAAAGTGGGAGCAAGGCAGAAGCAGGAAACTACAGACCTGTTAGTTTAACCTCAGTGGTAGGGAAAATGATGGAATCACTTCTGAAGGAAAGAATTGTTGAGTATCTAGAGGCCAGAGGGGCACAGGACCCAAGGCAGCATGGATTCACAGTGGGAAGGTCAAGCCAGACAAATCTGATAGATTTCTTTGACTGGGTGACCAAAGTAGTAGATCAGGAGGGCTGTGGACATGGCCTACCTAGACTTTAAGCAGGCATTTGATACAGTCCCATACAAAGATTAATATACAATTTAGCCAGCCTGGGAGTGGGTCCCAAGATGGCAGCCTGGGTAAAGAACTGGCTGGAGAATAGGACACAGAGAGTAATAGTAAATGGAGTCCACTCTGAAGAAAGGGAGTTACTAGTGGGGTACTGCTGGGTCTAGATTAGACGGTCCTCTTAATGTCTTTATGTTTACATTGCAGAGGGACTGAAGGAACGTATGTCTCTTTGCAGATGACACAAAGATCTGCAACAGAGTTGATGCACAAAAGTGGGGTGGAAAGGATGAGAAGGGACTTGCAAGGTTAGAGGAATGGTCAAATGTATGGCAGCTTAGATTCAATGCTAAGAAGTGCAAGGTAATGCACCTGGGAAACAAAACCAAGGGAAGAGTACACAATGGGGGGTGAGATACTAACAACAACAAAAATGGAAAGGAACCTGGGGGTAGTCATATCAGATGACCTAAAGGTGGGCAAGCAATGTGAGAGGGCAGCAAGGAGGGCTGGGGGGATAGGGAGAGGCATCACCAGTAGAAAACAGGAAGTTATTATTGCCTCTGTACAGACAGCTGGTGAGACCCCATCTGGAGTACTGCGTGCAGTTCTGGAGACCCAATCTCCGCAAAGACATAGACAGGATGGAAGCTGTCCAGAGGAGGGCAACTAAAATGGTGCAGGGTCTGCACCGGAAGACATATGAAGAGAGACTTAAGGAGCTTAATATGTATAGCCTCGAGGAAAGGAGGGAGAGGGGGGACATGATAGAAACTTTCAAGTACCTCAAGGGAATCAACAAAGTCCAAGAGGGTAGCATCTTTCAAAAAAAGAGGTGTAAAAGAACAAGGGGGCACAATTTGAAGATAGGAGGGGGCAGCTCAGAGGTAATTTAAGGAAGGGTTTTTTCACAGAGAGGGTTGTGGATGCATGGAACGGCCTTCTGGAGGAGGTTGTGGAGTCAAAAACAGTGGTGGAATTCAAGCATGCATGGGACAGTCATAAGGCAATTCTAGGGGTTGGGGGTAGGAAGAAGTAGGCTGTTGGTTAACTAGGATCTGAAGCTTATCCATTAGGTAGGGAAATGGGCAGACTGGGTGGGCCAAGTAGTCCTTATCTGCCATCAAAATCTATGTTTCTATGTTTCTCTATCATCTGGTGGGAAAACTGACCTAGATCAAATATATACCTACTGGAAAAAAGTGGGAAAGACAGAAGAGAAAAGCAATAAATTAACACACGATAGCTGGTGTATGCATCTTGTTTTATTTGCACGTTCAATATTTGTGTTTTTGTAGATTCATAGTTTGCATATTGCAATATATAAAATTGTACATTATACATGTTATATTGTACAGCCATGGTTTGCAATGTGTTATAGTGCTTTTTATTTATTGATTTATTTTTATTTATTGAAATATTGTTTAATGAGAAAGGAACACTGAACAACAAGTTGTTTGTCTCTCAGTGTGACCTTGGGGGGCAGGGGGTTTACAACTGGATGAAGAATTAGACATACAGTTTAACATTTAACATATCTGAGAAATTAAACATTCAATTACATTTGTAACAAGACATGCAGTTAAAAAATATAAATAATCATACAGGTGCATTTGTGACATAACATACAGTTAAATATATCATACCTGTAGAATATGCATTTAATTACAAGTGGCATATCTGAGGAACATACAGTAGTACAGAAATTTAATGTAGCCTTGAAGCCAACTCCATGCGGGAATGGATCACGGTTAAGAAGCAGATTATTTAGAAATTATTGAATGAAAGAGGTGGAGTGGGGGGACATCAAGGAGGGTAGAGGGGTAGACAGGGGAAACCAGCTGGCAGAAAGAGAGGATAAAGAGGGGGAAACACTACCAGAGAAAAGTGAGAACAAAAAAATGAATCAGTTGTGAGGGGCAAGTTAACACAGGGCTAGTACAATCTGAGAGCACCTCAGATAGAACAAAAAAAAAAACAAATTATTAGCTCAAGTGAACTAATTCCTTTGATTAAGTGCAGGGGGGTAGAGAGAGAGGGGCAGGGGAGAGGTGGGGTAGGGATAGGGAAGGGAAGGACGAGTCATACCTGGATCTGGCCCCTTTAGACTGTGACAATCACTGCCATGGGCAGAATGAGGTGAAGACTTAGAATAAGGGGCAGAAGTAGGCAAGGATAAGTTGGGTAGAGATAGTAGAGGGGATGGTAAAGGAAAGGAGCAGGAGGAGGAGTGGGAGAAACTTGTCTAAGACTAGGCCTCTTCAGGATGCTGAGAACCCTGCCAGAGAGCAGAGTCAGGTGAGGGCAAGTTAGGTAGAGAAGATGGAGGAAAAGGGGAAGGACGTAAAAGTCATTTCTCAGTGATGGACCCCTCCAGGATGCTGAAAACCCTGCCAGGCAGCAGAATTAGGTGAGGAAAAGTTGGGAAGAATGAAAAGAAAGGATGAATGAAAAGAAGGGAAGAGGAGGGAAAGAAGAAGCTTGCCTAAGACTAGGCCACTCCAGGATGCTGCGAACCCTGCCAGAGCACAGAGTCAGGTGAGAACTAGTTGGGTAGAAAGGATAAAGGGAGAGGGGGAGTGAAGGAAGAGTAATTGCCCAGTGCTGGGCCCCTACAGGATGCAGAGAACCCTGCCAGGGGATAGAATTAGATGAGGACAAGTTGAGCAGAGGGAATGGGGGGATAAGAAGAGGAAAGGAAAAAAGGAGGATGGGAAGAAACTTACCTGAGAGCAGACATCGCCAGGGTGCTAAGAGGGCTGACAGAGGGCAGATTTAGGCAAGGACACTTTGGGTAGCAAGAACAGAGGGGGAGGGGAAGGAGGAGGAGGCTTGCTCAGTGATAGACCCCTCTAGGATACTGAAAACCCTGCCAGAGGTCAAAACTAAGCAGGGGCAAGTTGGTAATAGAAAAAAGGTTAGGGGTAGGAGTGAGGGTGTAAACAGTGAAGGGAGAGAATGCTGAGTAGAAGGCTCAGGGGGGAGGAAGGTTTAATAGGGGATGTGAGTCATGGAGAGGAGCAGAGGTATTGTTGGATGGTTAAGGAGGATTAAAGCAGGAGCAGTTAGATGAGAGAAAGTTATGTAAGGCAGCGGCAAGGAAGTAGGGGGAGTGCTGTATTTGGGGAGGGAGTTCCAGATTTGAGGGAAATGATGGTTAAAGCCTGACTGACCACTGAGAGTGGTTCAACGGGGGACCAACAAAGTACAAGTGTCAGAGGATCTGAGGGAGTTGGGGGGGGGAGAGTGAGCATGAGAGGTAGGAGGGAAGTTCTCCTAGAGTATTTGTTTGCATAGTCATAAATGTATTGCTTTACATTGACTATTTTAGTCTTCTTTCTTGGCTTACAGTGTTTATTGACAATAAAAGGTGTCCCTTACATGGACTCATTTTGTGCATATGGATCTTTTTCTTGGCACCCAGTGCTGCACACACACAAGACTTCTGTCCACAGAGTCAAAAAATTAGGGGGAACATTAGTTACCACGCCCCATTTTTCTTGTGGGTCAGGAAGCATATTGAGAACAAACTCCACTGTGAGGCAGGGACCTTTCCTTTTTGTTTTCATTTTCAACTTTATTTGTTTAATCGGGTAAGGGCACTGGAACAAGTCAATTTTCAGGTTCTACACGAGCATAAAAATGCACATAAATTCAAACAACAATACATAACAAATACATTACTGTTACATACAGGTACAAACATCACATTCCTGTAAAAAACACTTTTTAAATTGAACTTAAAGCTTGATACGGATGAGGTAGACCTAACATTTTCAGGTAATAAATTCCAGAAAGGAGGGGCAGCATGAGAAAAGGAACGGGATCCAGCTTTAGTTTTAAAAGGGGGTACATAAAGAAGGGTCCCTTTAAATGACCATGAGTTTAAAGTTGTATCACGAACAGTAACCAAACTACTCAGAGGAAAGAAGGTCTTAAAGTATAATGATTTAAAAATTAACCCCCCCAAAAAATACTTAAACCGAGATGCGGGAGATAAACATCCTATCTAGGAATACAAAGAACAGTGGTGGGTCTGTAAGAGGAGATTTAAAATAAAACAGCAAATATTATTATACAAAATAGTAAGTGCATTTGTTTCCTTAACTAACAATTTATAACATAATCCTCCATCCTAATCAATATGAAGTAACAAAATCCCGATTACTATGGCACGTCTAGTTTCAAGAGAAAACCTTTTTTCATCTTGTATAGTAAACCCAGTTTTTGGTTAACATTTCTACAGATGGACTTAACCTGGGTGTGAAAAGTTAGGCAAGGATCAAGCTGAACTCCTAGATATTTAAATTCATAAACTTGCTCAATAAGTGAACCATCATCTTTATAAATGTCTAAGGTAACGTTTTCCTTCAAGATGGTAGAAGAACAAAATAACATAGACTTCGCCTTTTTAAGATTTTGGATCAAAAGATTGTCCTTAAGCCAGTTATAAATATCAATAAATTTGGACTGTAGTGCTGAAGGCAAACTGGAATTATAAAATGGCAAGAAAAAATCTAGAAATGTCATTGGCTAAGACAGATCAGCTGACCGTACATTAATTCTCTGTATACGCACAGTCATCCTGGTCCTAAACTACATTACACAATGAGCAGATCAGTCCTCCTACAACCAGAACTATTTTCCATCAGTCTCCCTACAACCAGAACTGATCTTCCACCACAAACATGGCCGCTACCTTTATACTGTAGAAACCTTCAACTGGGCCCTAAAATTAAAATTATATTAATATAAAATGAAACAAATAAATGAAATGTTGTTTACCAGATCGTCACACTCTCCTTACACACATAAACAAATTAGAAACATCAAGTATTGTTTATAGTTTTCATTACAACTGTTTGTTTGCTAACAGTGAAAATTCCCCCTTCTATCTTCACCTGCTCATCGTGGAAATCTCTTCTGCTTTCCCTGACAAGTGAGATAATTGAGTCTCTGGCTCTAAAACAGGCCTTTGTTGTCTATGTGTACAGCATGTTAGTAGAGGAACATTCTGCTAGTAGAACTGAGCAGAATTTTGAACCCCTGTATTCCATGGTAAACATTCCATGATAAACATTCCATTTCTTGAATGTGGGGAAACACAGAGGAAAAAAAAAAGAATGAAGAAAGTAAGCAATAATACTATATAAACAAAAAGAAAAGGTGGTAAATGACTCACCCTGTTGTTTATCTTTTAGTAAAGAGCAAGCAGTTCATGATGCTGTTAGTGAGCGTGGCAGTTTTGAACCACGCTCATGCTTGCAGCACTGGAGAACTGAGAAGCCTCTGTTATGGCTTCCTTTTAGTTTTGTCTGCAGAGTGAGGAGAATGAAATAAAATAATGGGGCTGTGTGTCATACTTAGAATGAGAAAAACAGCATCTGTGAATTGTTGTGGCTGGCAGGGGAATATGAAGCTTAAGTGGGCTGGGAGGCACACACTGTATAAAACTACTTTAATCTAGCACCAATAGGCAGAAGGACTATTTTATGTTAAAAACACAAATTCACTTACATTTTTATTTATTTAAAAATGTATTTAAAAATAAAAAAAAAACTGCTTCTAAAAATAAAGGGACATTTTATAAGCACAATAAGACACTCTGGGTAGTGCATTACGGAATAACCGCACTCTAGGGAGCACGAGCAGCTTTTCGGCCCTCGGCCTTGTGCCTAACTATGCCCCTAGGACTGCGGTTATCACACCGTAATGCACACCCCGTCATGTCTTATTGCTTACATATTAGAAGCTTGAGAATATAGAATTAGGTCATCTGCATAAAGTAAATACCTATAGGATTTACAAAGGGAAGGTAATTGGTTAACAAAAAGGGAAAACAAAAAAGGACCCACTACTGATCCCTGAGGAACATCAGATGCAATGAGAAAAGTAGATGAAGTAGAAGAACTAATGGTAACATACTGAGACCTATTTAACAGGTAATCCTGAAACAATAGAGCTACATTCTCTGAGAAACCAAGTTCAGACAGTTTAAGATTTTTACAAGGAGTGATCAATAAGATCAAATGCCTTGGTCAGGTCCATGAAGACCACCTCCAGCATAAGACCATCTTCAAAACCACTGAGGGCAGTGTCCGTGAACCTGACCAAGGCTGTTTCTGTTCCATGGTTTCTCCAGAAACCATCTTGTTCTAGACACAAAGCATTGTACTTCTCAAGATAAGTAATTTGAACCGAGACAATTTTTTCTAGTGTTTTGCTTAAAGGATTTAAAACAGAAATAGGTGTGAAGTCATCCCAACATTCAGCTCTTGAGTTTTTAGGAATTGGTACTATTCTGGTGCATTTCCATGAGGAGGGGAAGGAACCATTTACCAAACATAAATTAAAGGGAAACATCCATCTAGGATTAAATGAATCAATATTGTTACCAATGGAAATCTGCTTTACATGAGCTATTAACTGAACCTGTAACACTTTTAGGGCCAGAATTATACCCATTGAGTTTCTCCTCCCTTTATAGATGCAGGCATCCATTTACTAAATCACAGGCACAAGAAATTACATCACATCTGGGGGGAACACATATAGTCAATAAATATTTTAACCAGGAGAGGCACACTAAGCTGAAGCTTGAGTCCAGGTATGACTTGAGAGCACAAGAAAGTTAAGTGACTTGCTTAGGATCATATGGTAATGCAAATGAGGACTGTGGGATTCAAATCCAGGTCTCTAGGTTTGCAGCTCAGAGCCTTGAACCACTGCACTATGCTGCCTCCTTGAAAGGCAGAGGAAATGAAACATAAAATGCTTTTACCCAGTCCACGGGAATGTGAACTTGTCTCTAACTGCAGGTACTGTGGAACACTTTTCAGAAGGGCAGTTTTACAGGATTTAGGACACTGTCCTACATGCTGGGCCATTGGATATCTTATGGCTCAGCTCTGGGCAGCATGGGCAGAGACTGCGCGCCTCAAATTTCATATTCAAGAGGAAATACATTATAAGAACCACCCACCATTTCCCCAACATCCAACAGAAGAACCTCAACCGCAGAGGGTAGTTGGTCCAGGAGGTTGGCAGGTGGTTAGAAGGGGCAAATCGGGTGCTCCATCACTCTGTGCTCTCCAACATATTACCTCCAAAAACCATATAAACACTACAAACAGGTATCTGCCTCTGTCTCCAAAATCAAACAAAGGGGCAGAGGACACTGCAGAGCAGGACACTGCAGCACAGGAGCTAGCACAACAAAACTCACCCAAATCAGGAACCAAAACAAAAAAAGCAAAAAGGAAATCCAAAAAACTTCTGATCATAGGAGACTCCATGATTCGGGGAATTAATACCCATCTCCAGCCAGGTGTAATGGTCAGATGTCTCCCAGGTACATCAGCATGGAGGGACACTGACCGCATTGCTAAAATTGTTCATAAAGCAGGAGAAAACATTGACGTCCTGGTACACATAGGGACTAATGATCTCGCCAGCCGGTCAGTTGTGGAGACTAAGGAACACCTGACCAGGTTGGGTGACAAACTATCATCCATTTCATCCAACATCTCCTTCTCTGAGATCCTTCCAGTCTGGGAGAGGGGGGCAGATGGACGGAAGGTCAGAGAAGGGGAGATAGGGGAGCTAAACATGTGGCTCAAGGGCTGGTGTCAGGAAAAAGGGCACAGATTTGTAGGGGACTGGCAACAGTTCTGGGAGCATAAGTTCTTTAAATTTGATGGACTGCATCTGATTAAGGAGGGAGTCAGTGCATTGGGGCAGAAGTTTGACATCTTTGCAGAATATTTAAACTAGCAAATGGGGAGAGGGGTGCAGCACCCCATACGTCGAATGGGAAGAACACCCTTCCCCCCTCAGCTAGTGGTCAAACAGGGATTCAGCATGTTTGCAGTTCATTTGCAACACCAGGTAAGAAAAAAGTCCATCTCCCACACGACGCACAGGGGAATGCCAAACTCACCCAACAACTTATTAATCGAAATCTGGCCAATGGAAAATCATGTACACAATGCTCACAGCCTGGGAAATAAGATCCCAGACCTGCAGGCAATAATGTCAGAGGCTAAACTGGACATAGTAGCAATTAGTGAGACATGGTTCACCAGTAACCACACTTGGGAGACTTCAGTACCTGGCTATGTACTGTTCAGAAGAGACTGAGGTGCAAAAGGGGTGGAGTGGCCTGTATGTCAATGAAAATATCAAAGCTACAGAAATTCAGATTACACATAAGGAGCCAGAAGAACTGTGGGTCACCCTGGAAACAGGAAATGGGACAACATAAGAACTGGGGTTGTCTACAGGCCCCCAGACCAGGGGAGGACATAGACATTACTGTTAGAAGATATACAAAACATGACAGCTAAAGGGAGGTTTTGATAATGTGGAGACTTCAACATGCTGGATACAGATTGGTCAATACCAGAAGGAACATCTGCAGAACTAGACACATGGTGGATTCCCTGCATGGGGAGGGCCTCAAACAACTGGTACAACAACCCACAAGAGACAAAGGCTATCCTAGTTCTAGTACTGACTAACAGGGAAGGATCACAGATCTCCAGGTAGAAGGTCACCTGAGGCAGTGACCATCACATGGTATGGTTCAATTTGGCCACTACATCTAAATCATCCCATTCCAAGGCAAAATATGGGACTTCAGAGGAGCTGACTTTGATATGATGGCCAACAGAGTTAAGCTAGCCCTGGCAAAAAGAAACACAGGTGAGGGGGTACAGGCAAAGTGGGCAGGCATTAAGGATGCAGTACTTGAAGCAACATCCCATTGTGTTAGACAGAAAAGGAAGTACAAAAGAAGAAGGAAACCACTTTGGTTTTCAAATACAGTAGCAGAAAAGGTCAGAGCCAAAAAGCTGTCCTTCAGGAAGCATAAGGGAACACAGCGGGGTGAAGATAGGGAGGCATACCAAACTGCCCTAAGAGAAGCAGGTTAGGCAGTAAGGCAGGCAAAGTCCCAAACTGAGGAAACACTAGCACAAACAGTAAAAGAAGGTGACAAGACTTTCTATAGATACATTAGTGAAAGGAGAAACTCCAGAGGGGGTATTGCTAAGCTCAAAGGAGAAAAGGGGGGCATGTGAGGAGGAGGACCCTGTAAAAAGCATCTATCCTAAATAGATACTTTTGCTCTGTATTTACTGAAGAGAAGGTAGGGCAGGGCCCACAGCTCAGCACCATGGACACAGGGAGGAGGGAGGTGAGCACTACTCCCTTCACAAAAGAAAGGTTCCTACATGAGCTCGCTAAGCTCAGGGTGGACAAGGCAATGGGACCTGATGGCATACATCCCAGGGTACTTAAGGAGCTAAGGGTGGAACTAGCAGGACTGTTTAGTGAGTCTCTGAGCCCAGGAGAGGTCCCAGAAGACTGGAGAAGGGCTCATGTGATCCCGCTCCATAAAAGTGGTAGCAGGGAGGAGGCAGGGAACTACAGACCAGTCAGTCTTACCTCAGTAGTGGGCAAGATTATGGAGGCACTCCTTAAGGAAAGGATAGTGCAACACCTGGAATCCACAGGGGCACAGGATCCAAGACAGCATGGGTTTAGAAAAGGAAGGTCCTGTCAAACTAATCTCATAGATTTCTTTGACTGGGTAACCAGAGTGGTGGACCAAGGGCAGAAGTTGATGTCGCCAACCTTGACTTCAGCAAAGCTTTACACTGTTCCACATAGAAGATTGATAAATAAGCTGGGTAGGCTCGGGTGGGTCTGTAGAAGATCAACTGGGTGGCAAACTGGTTGACGGACAGAAAACAGAGAGTGGTGGTAGATGGTATACAGTCAGAAGAGATGCAAGTCACAAGTGGGGTACCTCAGGGATCAGTCCTGGGGCCAGTACTCTTCAATATCTTCATTTGTGACATTGCAGATGGACTAGAGGGTAAGGCTTGTCTGTTTGCAGATGACACCAAGATCTGCAACAGAGTAGATGATCCAGATGGGGTGGGCAGAATGAGAAGAGATCTGGATAAACTAGCAAAATGGTCAGAAGAGTGGCCACTGAGATTTAATGCAAAGAAGTGCAAGATCATGCACATAGGGAAGAGAAACCCTGAAGCCACCTATAGGCTGGGAGGGGAGTTGCTGGCAGTCACAAAGGAAGAAAGAGACTTGGGCATCATCATCACCGATGACCTGAAATCATCCAAGCAGACCCCTAAAGCAGTAGGTAAGGCTAGCGGGATGTTAGGGTGTATTAGTAGGGGTATCACAAGTCGTAAGAGGGAGGTAATAATCCCTCTTTACAAGACACTGATTAGGCCCCATCTGGAGTGCTGCATGCAGTACTGGAGGCCACACCTTCACAAGGACATTAACCAAATTGAGGCAGTCCAGAGAAGGGCAACCAAAATGGTGCAGGGACTGCATCAGAAGACATATGATGACAGATTAAAGGAGCTCAATATGTATACCCTTGAGCAAAGGAGGGAGAGAGGTGATATGATCGAAACATTCAAACACCTTAAGGGCATTAACAATGTGAAAGAGTCTAACATGTTTAAATATAAGAAAAATAGCTGGACAAGAGGACACAGCATGAGAATAGAGGGGAATGTGAGGAAATTCTTTTTCACAGAAAGAATGGTGGATGCATGGAACAGCCTACCTCAGGAAGTAATGGCTATGAATACAGTGCATGGCTTCAAACAGGCATGGGATATGCATAAGGGAGCAGTACAGACGAATATGGATAGATAGGTCATGGACAGTGTAAAGGTGCGTGGCACATTCATAAGGTAGAAAAAATGGGCAGACTGGATGGGCCTTGCAGTCCTTATCTGACATCAACCTCTATGTTTCTATGTTTCTAATCTTGAAGGGGTTTTAGCTAGGATTCGGATAAGACTATCATATCTGGATCATAAGTGTGGGATAGATGCTCAATATTGGCTAACTTTGGAAGCAAGCTTCTTACATTCAAGTGGATTATTTTCAAAACATGGGTTGTATACCAAGGCCTGGTGTCAGACTTGGAAGGGGACATAAAAGTAGCAGACCCTGGATTCAATTCAATATCACCTGACAGTACTAATAGTTGCCATAACACAACAAACCTAGAAAGACAACCTAGTCTCCCCAGGCTCTTCTTGCAAATATATTTAGAAATAGGCATAATATAAGAACCACGTTCATACAATACTCCTTTATGGCTTAACAATAATCCCACAAGATCCAGAAAATGATGGTCACACCCCACAGAATTAGAGATAGAGAAATCAAACAAATCACATTGTCCATTCCTAATTGGGGTAACTATATATAAACTAACATAGTTGCACAATAGCAACTCACATTATACATACAAGTTCCACCTGCATCTGTTCCCACATAAAGCCGTCCTACTCTATCACCATCAGCCTAAGCACAATACCCCAACCTGATACGAGGAGCAGTATTTCCTGCACAAGCTTCTCAGCACCCTTGGACTCCTTCAGACTCAAATCACTTTGCCGCACTTCACTGCACTAGCCATCGCATCAGATGCCACTGCGTCTGGCAAACAGGATTTTAAGACCCTAAACCTACCTAACTGGGCTGCCACTACCTGCCAGGGAAGGAGAGTGGCCAGGCAATTAAGGAAGTGTAGCTGCAACGGAATATAGTGTTCAGTAAGCACCAGGGAGCCCGAGTAGGGAAAAGCAAAGTGTTGCTTTAGTTGCAGCAGGGGATAAGGACTGTACACAATGTGGTAATCCAATAAGTCCTAAAAAAGCAGCAGGCAATGCACAGTTCAGGGTTCACAGTATTCAAAACAAGCAGCACAGCTCAAATAATAGAAACATCAGCAGAGTTCATACTAAACACAGCAGCAGTAGACAAAATAAAAACAGCAGTAGTACTCTTATTTAAAAGCTGCAGCAATAATCAGTATTTGATATTGCTTTTGCCTGCAGCAGTTTGTTTACTTCCAGTTCCAACAAAATGCTTTCTGTAGGTGAATGGATTGGAAAGGCTTTGTGTTTCTACAGTTTTTGGAACTTTTTGAACTGCAAGAACAATCCCTGGCCAACTACCTCCAGGGCTCACTTATCTGTGGTAATGTTTACCCATTCCTGGAAGCAGTGGGCCAGCCTCCCTGTCCCCCTCACTGGCAATGGTTGGACAACCTAGACAGAATTGTCAGCGGTTTTGTTTTGGCTGTGACTTGGAGGCTAGTATTGCTGCAGCACCCCTGGACACCCTCCTGCCTCTGCGTCTATAGTAACTGGTTTGTGGTTGGTATTCATAGGGAGCATAGGGTCTGAAATAGTAGCCCCTGCTCCTGCCGGAGTGGAGGCCTTTTATTTATGAGTATTGTTTTCATAAGCGGTCTTGTACTCATCCACTTTTTTCATGTATGCCTCTGCTTTGTTACCAAAAAGTGAATTTCCTTAGAAGTGGAAATTCAGGGTCTTAGTCTGAGTGTCCTGGGAAAGGATGATTGACATTAACCAGGAGAACCTTCTCAATGATGCTGCATGGGCTAAGCCCTTGAAGTAGAGTCATTAGTGTCTGCACCCATGTGGAACTGGTATTTAGTGGCATCCAGAGCTGACTTTGCTGTGGCAGCCAGGTCCTGTGCCACCTGACCTTCCATCTTAACAGTCAGTGTCAGCACTGCGTTCCATAGTGCTTTCTAGTACAGGACTGTATACACCAAATATGCTGTCTGCCTAAGGAGCAGGGAAGCTGTTGCACGCACTTCTTTGGCCATAATATCCCATTTTCTGGAGTCCTTTTCAGGGGGTTGTGCAGAGAAGGGAAGCTTAGCCCTCTCACAAACCAACTGCCTGGACTAACCTTCATGATGAAGATGGGCATACAGGTATTTCACCCCTGTCTGTCCACCTGATAGTTCTTCTTAATCTTTTTATCTATGCTTGAAGCTGAAGTAGGTGTAGGCATGTTTTTTAGCTGGTTTTTTTTGAGTGATTTGTGTATGTGAACTAGCAGCCTTTTGCAGGAGCTAGCCACATTATATCCTTAAATTCTGCTTCCTCTTCATCTTCCTGTGTTCCCTGAGAGGTGATGCTGAGGTGCTCACCATTTGCCTAATGAAAAAGTAGCATGATGGAAAAGAGTGTCAGTCGGGGGCAGGGCTTGGAGTTTCAAAAGCCAGTACTGCGTGAGATAGCTAGCATTCCTTCCAAACTCCTTTAACATCATCCTGTTCAGAAAGTGCTTCAACCTGCCTGTCAGAAGTGGAGGAAACACCAGAATGCTGCTTTGGACTTGCTTGCTGCCAGTAGCATCATCGCTTGGCTAGCCAGGGTGTAAGAAAGGCACACAGACAGCTGAGGAGCATCAGTTAGGTTGGGGCTTGGACCTTCAAAAGCCCGTGCTGCCCAAAATAACCAACCTAGTGGTACAGAAGCATACTGGTGACTGAGGAATGTCATTCGGAGGTGGTGCATGGAGCTTCAAAAGCCCATGCCACCTGAGACGGCCAACATTCCTTCTTAACTCCTGTAGCAACATCCTGTGCAGAAATTGCTTGTACTTGCCTGTCAAAAGTAGTGGAAACACCAGAACATCAACTCTAAAGCATAGTACACAACCCTTAATTAATTAGACATCGGTCTTAAGAAATAACTTTGATTAAGATAGAGAGGCATAAGCCTGAAGGGGTTTTGGATAATATATCCTTTTTCAAAGGCCTTTGAAAAAGTATACATTATCCAAAATGCATCAGGCTTATGCTTCCTAGCATGTAAATAAATGTTATTTCTTTAGAGACTGATGTCCCAGTTAATTATTTGGGGTTTTGTGTGCTATGCATTTAGAGTTGAGGTATTTGCTTTTTTTGAGCATTTAAGCACCATATTCCATGTGCTTGCACTGTGAGTATTCTCTTGAAACACCAGAACACTGCCTTGGGCTTGTTTGCAACTATTATGATCAGCAGGCCTGGTACAGGGAAATACTGGCCACCAAGGAGTGCCAGTTGGGGGCAAGGCTTGGAGCTTCACAAGCCTATTCTGCCTGAGACAGGGCAGCCAGCATTTTCTCCTAACTCCTCTAACATCATCCTGTGCAGAAAATGCTTTCACCTACCTGTCAAAAGTGAAGGAAACACCAGAATATTGTCTTGAGCTTGTTGGCTGATGTTAGCATTGCTACTTGGCTGGCCTAGGAGTGCTGGGACATACCAGCAGCCGAGGAGCATCAGTCAGGGGCAGGGCTTGGAGCTTCAAAAGCCCATGCCACCCAAGCAAAGTCCACACGTGCGGTGCTCGCATGAGTGGTACTCAAAAAGAAAATCTTTTGTAATTTATTGTCCATGGCAGGTTCATGTTTAGCAGTTTCTGGTGTAAAATACTAGCTGTTTTTTTATTATTAACTTGCTTTTGCAGATCTTATAAAATATTAGATTTTGGCATTACTTCATTTGTCTGCACAGTGCCTGTTATCCTGTGCTTGACTCCTTTCATTACATGCCATCTTTGATCCCCAGGGCCCGATAAGTGTGAGAGGTAATGCTAGGATTGGGTGGAGGTTTTTAAATCTGGGTGGGGGGCAGGTTTAGTTAACTGACAATAGAAATAGCTTACAGTTTACTGATCCACAGCATTTTTTACTACTTATTTTTTTTTTAATTTTCTTTTAATGTGCATTTATAGTAATGCTATACTTATTTAAACATGTTAACTGTGGTAGTAACTCAATGATAATAACAGATGGTGCAACTCACACTGATTGTGACAACCTTCCTGGGTGGCATATTTGTCTCACTTCTCCGGCATGGTGCAATTAATGGGGGGGGGGGCTTAGGAAATGGTTCCAGACTAGGGAATGATGTTTTTAAATGAGTTGACTGGAAAACCAGTTCATTTACGAGTCACCTTTGCACAAGAACTGGGATGAAATCTGCCACCCAATCTTACTCAAACTACAGGAAAAAGAATATTCAGTATTAGAACTGAAAGATATATGAATAGTCTGGTGATATGTACTAAATCCCAGAAAGAGAATGTACTAGCTCATGTAGGTTGGGAATAGGGGAAATGATAGCGGTTCTGTGGTCACTTATTTAAATTAGGATTAAAGTTTGTTACTAGAACTTTAAACTGGGTAATTATACTGGTTGATGAATGGAAGAAGGCAATGTGCCAATCATTACCATTTACCCGCATCAGCGGGTCCAATTATTCCCATCAGTCAGTAGTACTGTATCAATCTTTTTTTTTTTAATTTCCAAAGTACTGCTAGATATGACATTACTTGGTAGGTGGTTTCATATCCTGCCTGTACAATGCATGAAGAAATTGCATCTCCCGTTTTTCCTTATGATTTCCAGCTTAATCTGGAGTTTATGTGTTCTTAGGTTATCAGGTTTTTCCTGTATTGTCATTCCCATTTCATCCCTAGGTTCAGTGTCTTTCACAATTTTATACATAATCATTAAGTTGCCCCAATCCTCCTTTGTTCCAAGCTATATAGCCCTAAACTTTGCAACCTATCCTTGTAGCTATGCCCCTTTACGGCCCCAATCATTTTAGTAGCTCTTCGCTGCACTTTTACCAACCTCTCCACTTCTCCCTTGGTGTATGGGCTCCATAGTGAAGATCCAAAATCAAGGTGGGGCCTTATATATGACCGGTATAGTGGATTTAACAACTTGCACTTCTATTTAGGAAACTTTGTTCAATATTCCTGATCACATAGTTCGATCTTTGTATCACTTTAGTGTGGTGATCCCTAAAGCTTAAATCCTTAACTACGTAGATTCCAAAGTCCTTTTCGCTTTCAACTTTTGTCAGTGACATTGCATTAAGCTGGTAATCATGTTTCTTGTTGCCCTTACCCGTGTGTATAACTGAACATTTGTCCACACTAAAAGGCATGTCGTTCACCTTCAACCAGTGTTCAATTGTTTTTAAATCATTTTGTAAACTTAAAATACTTTCAGGTGTATTTATTGGTCCCCCCAATTTCACATTGTCTGTGAATTTCACCACCCAGTTATTTATTCCGTAGTGAAGGTCGTTAACTTATAAGGCAAACAGAGCTGGTCCCAGGACCAAGCCATGCGGCACCCCACTTGTAATGTCATCATAACCTGAATAGAATTTTTTAACTCTGACCTGCTGCCTTCGTGCATTTAGCCACTTTCTTTTCATAGTGGTTAATTTTCTATCAACTTCAATCTTTTCCATTTTATTAATTAAGGGGATGTGAGGGACTTTGTTGAAAGCCTTCTGACAATCCAAATAGAAGACGTCTATGGGTATATTGTCATGTAAACTTTTATTTGCAGTTTCTTTAAAAAACATCTGATTTGTCACACATGCTCTATTTTGCCTGAAGTCATGTTGTTTAGTGTCCTTATAGTTAATACTTGTACAAGTTCTCTTCTAACTTAGATTTAAAAAAAACTTTCTGCTATCCTACACAGGACTGGTGTCAGGCTAATCTGTCGGTAGTTAGACATGAGTGCTCTATCACCCTTTTTATACAACGGGACCACTGTAGCAGTTCTCCAGTCTTGGGGCACTATCCCTGTTGAAAAGGACTCATTGAACAAGGCTGCAAGTGGTTTAGATATTTGTTTTCGTACTTCCCTTAGGAATTTCAGGTGTAATTTATCTGGCCCTACAGATTTATGTCCCTTCAATTTTTCCAGAAGCTTTTCTATTTTGGTGCCAGTGATCTTTAATGAGAGATCAAGGTATTCCCTATCTGCTGATTCCTTCCCCCTACCTTTGCTTTTGTTAAATACAGTATAGAAGTATTCATTAAAGGCATTCGCCATTTCCACTGGGCTTTTTAATTTTTTCCCTGCATGTGTTATTGGTCCTGCCTGATTGTTGCTTTTACTTTGGTTATTTATGCAAGCATAAAAGTTCTTTCCGTTATCTTTCCTGTGACAGATATTAAACTCTAACTTGTTCCTCTTATACCAGATTATGTTTTAAAATATTTTTAGTTCTTGTTTGTAAGAATCTATTGTTTCCTCGGAATTGGATATTTTCATATTATCATATGCTTTTTTTCTTTTTTATGTGTCGTTTAATGATTTTATTGGAACACCACACAGGCCTTTTTCCTCTCTTGTTATAAAGTTTTTTTACTTGGTACATACTTCTCTTCCACTTGTTTAAGTTTGTTCTTAATTATTTGCCATATTTTGTCTACATTTTGTGCTGAAAAGAACCTTCCTATTTCCAGTTAGATAATACTGTTCTGATTTTATGGAAATTCACTTTATTATAGTTTTTGGTGTCTGCTGAACCTCATAGATGTAACATATGTTTTCAGTGCAAACTCCATTATGTTGTGGTCACAGTTACTCAGATGTTCCCTAATATTTATCTTTGTGACTGCATCATTTCTATTAGTTATCAGAAGGTACAGGACATTTTTGCCTCTGGTAGGCTTGTATAACTTTTGATACAAGCCTGACGTATTTAGGGAATCTAGGGAAACTCTTTTCATTTGCTGTTCTGGCTGGCTGGGTAGTCCAATTGATATCTGGGTAATTAAAATCCCCAGTAATGACCATGTCACAGCGTGAGGGAATAAACTTCAGACAAGGCAAATTTACAGATATAAAACGCACCTTGGTGTGATATTTATTTTTCAAAAGCTCGAAAAATAATAAATGAAAACAACAAAATTGCAAAGAAAATCACTACTTAACATCAGTAGTTTCTCACACAATACAGTCCTGGATTCTAGAACTTCTAAGACCCTTCTCATCTACATTCAACAGCTTGTCTGCAGTAGCACCTCTCTCCTTCACTCTCAAGACTGAACTCTACTAGACTGAACTGAAGTGAACTCAGTGCAAAGACTTTTATATCTTTTTGGTAGGGTCACCTGACTGACATGTCTGGACATGTTTCAAAACCAAGGGGTGAGGGGATTGTGTCAGTGGATTTCCTGGTTCAGTTAAAGGTACAGTGTATATCCACAGATATTGACTTTCTATATCTCCGATCCACAGTGACTAAACTGTTTTATACATAGTCTAGAACCTTATACTGTAACAGGTTTATAGTGTGAATTTGTGAAAATACCTGAAGGATTTCTTATAACTGTATTAATCATGAAATTATTATTGTTTTATATGGCTTCTGAGTCCTTTTTTCTTTAAAAAGGTTTTATTAATTGTATTCATTCCTGCTATCTCAAATAGTCTTCATGCTTTCTTGTACACAAAATGCACGTATGCACTTTACACAACACCTCTCCGGGTGTTTGGCACCATTCCACGGACTGGATGGATGGAAATAGAAAAAATAATGAAAGGAGAGAACTAGTAGGAAGTTTAGTAGGGACAGTAAAGAGCTACACTAGGGGTGACCAACCTAGGGTGGGGAAAAAAAGAAGAAAAGCAAAGAGAAAAGCATTAACTGTTGTGCAACAGATGTTTTGATAGCTAGGAAATAAGGAGATAAAAAAGTGGTCCATCAGTCACAGCTGAGGGTGTAGCCTAACTCTGCCACAGACCACATCACCCACTGTTGCTATATGTTAGATCTGATCATTAATAGTTCTATCTACATTAATGCTGGAGTTAGGGGGTCTATAATAAACCCCTATTTACAATTTTCTGGGCAGTTTCATATCGACATCAACCCACAGTGATTCTATATTAACCTTGGTTTTATTTAAGGTATGAGCTATGCTCTGAATGTCATCTTTTATATGTATATGGTGACACCCCTGCCTTTTTTATCAGGTCTATCTCTTGCAGATAATGTTTATTCATCTATATTTCTCTTCCGGATGATCCCACTGTCTCACCAAGTTTCAGTAACAGTACAAATGTCCAGCTCTTCTCTATTCAGCATGATCTCCAATTCAGATTTGTTATTGGGGTTGAGGCTTCTCACATTTAGTGGCTACATTTTGGTTCCCGTTATAGTTTTGCCCAGACTAACAAATGGCTCTGTTTTACAATCACTGGACCTCTCCCCTCTCCCCTTAGCTGCTAGTTTAAACAATTTTCCACCACTTTTTTTATTGTCAATTCTAGTTTTCTGCTACCCTTTTTAATGAGGTGTAACTCATCTTGACTGAAGTATCCTGGCTCATTTATAAAATCTTCCCAATGAGTAATGCAACCTGTACCCTCCTGAAAGGGCCACTGTCTCAACCAATTATTTAATTCTTTGATTTTGGTTTTATTGAAATCACTCTCATGGGGCACGGGTAGAATTTTAGAGAAAAACAATTTACACTTCAATTTTTGAGCTTTCAATCACATTCTTTTGAATTCATCCTTAATTTCGGTTTGACCTTACCCCTTCATGTTATTTGTTAGTGTAAAATCAAGGTTGCTGATTAGTTATGCTCTTTAATTATGTTTGGTAACATTTTCTGGATGTCTTTTATTTTGTCCCCAGCAAAATAACTGGCTGTTACAGTCTCCTTATTACCCCTGGAAATATATCTATCCGTGTATTTTACGATAGCGCCCCCCAACACATAGACTTGCTTTATGATTTGTGATTCATTGCCATCATCCCCCCATTTATGTGTGCATCCAGTACCTCAGTTTCCATTTCTTGCTCATTATTGTCATGTACCTCATTCCCATGTTGAGTATTATCTTCACGGTAGCCTGTAATGATGGGCGCCTGAATCGAGATTCCATCCAGAAATGGTGATGATGAGGTGAAAGCCAAAGGTGAGGGGCAGGGAGGGTGACCAAGTGGTGGGTGGGCGCCCCTAGCGGCAGGATGTTGCTGTATGTACACGCTACATCGGGAGCAGCACAGCGAAACGGGCCTGGGAGGGGAGCAGAGGGGATGTAGGGGCTGGTGCTGTAGTCGGCTGCCAAGCTGCACCATGGCATCAGGGGCTGGCCTCCTCTTGTGGTGCGTGGGGTTCTGGGTTTGGGTCTGGGTCTGAGTGCTACATCATTTTGTTGCGCCCGCCCAAAACTTGTGTTTTTTTTGATTTCCTCTACATGCACCCCGCTGGAGTTGAGAATCCATAAGTGGGGGTGGGGGTGGGGGGTGAAGCCCCCCATGTGGAGGGATGGGGGCAAAGCCCCCCCACAGAAAGCAAATCTACTGAATCTCTGGCACAATTCCTCCATGTGCTGAGGTTGTCAGGGTGGCAAAACTGTTTTCATCGCCCTGACTTCATGATAATGCGCGTCGCTGTTCGGTGCTCCTCATTATCACATAGAACCATTTTCACTTGGCTGGGGACACACTGAACTTTCTCCATCCTTGGTGTTCACCATGTTAAATAATGATGGTGATACAGCAGACCTAGTAGTTGTATTAGACAGGTTTATATCTTTGTGTTGGGTACAGTTTCCCAATATATTCTTTTCACATGATACATCATTAGGCAAGTCTATGGCAATTAGATTCTCATTGCTCACGAGATCTTCATGTTGTACTATCACAGTTTCAGTATGTACACCAGCTTTACCCAGGTCTTTCATTTGCTCCTCAGTGTTGTTTATTGACACCAAAGATTCAAAGCTATTATATAGATTTAGATCAAAGCTCATAGCCCTCCTGCCCTTTTTGAGTTTTTCTGGTTTCCACTAACCAAGCTCTTTCCTCCTCCCCCTCTCTTAGTCTTGTCTTATGTTCTTTGTTATTACTGAATTCATTCTCCCACCTTGCTGCACCAAACTGGAAAGCATCAGAATTGACCATGAGTTTCTCTTGCTGTAATGAAACTATTCTCATTTCCAATTCTACCATTTTATTTTTTTGCAGTCTGATAAGGCAACATTCCTCACAGATGTATATTAATACCTCATTGGTGACTTCAGTACGGATTTGTTTGCACAGAATACATCTTAATCCCAGCTCCCTGCCTTCCAATTTCACTATTTTGGTGTCCATCTTGTCTGCTTTCCTGGTTCTCCTTTTAGTTGTTTGGAGGAGGGTGGTCTATATCTACAATCCTACTACTCGTTAACTAGGTAGCTATTTGCTCTTGTCCACTATCCTTCTTTACTTCTTGATAAGATTTCACAAGTATTACCCTTGCCAGTTTTATGTAGCCATGCTTTTTATATCCTTGCAGCTTTTTTTGCTAACCTTGTTTCAGTATCCCATGCCCTCCTTCCCTCCATTCACTGCAGACTCATGCAGACACACTGCGCATGTTTCAGCACGTGTCTCCACAGATGGCAAATGTGTTCATGTCCCACACGTGCATGCTCCACTTGCACGGAGCTTGCTATTAATTCTGGCAGACCCGGATGTGTGTTCTGGGTCAAGTGACCGCCGTTCACCTCTGCCACAAAATGAGGACTTTGTTTAAAATAAAATTATTACTGAAATACAGACCCTTAAAAGCACCTGTTAGTTTCCTTAAAATGTGCACTTAAATATAGAAGCAGCTGCTAGCACAAGTTTAATGGGGCTGTAGTCCTGTACAAAGGCCATAGGACTACAGGCCCCACTGTTCTTCCTATCCCCTAGCACTTGTTGCTAGGAGATCTTCTTGGGCAGCGCACACTACAGAAACAAATGTCTAAAACATGTAGTACTCCTGTCTGAACTGTATAATGACCACAGTGGTCGCACAGTGTTAGGACAGGAGCAAGAAAACTAAATTTTTTGTTAACATCTTAGTTTGTGGAGAAATTAACACAAATCCTTGCCCAGATCCAATTGTTTCTGATTTCAAACTTACTGGTAAAACAAGGAGTGTTCTAGTTGCATGCAAACATGGGTTGAATCACAAAAAGTTATCTAATTAGATATTTTACAGTGGAAAAATCTCCAGATGTTATGGTATTAACAGACTCTTGGCTGAACAAAGAAGTGGGGGCTGACATTTTCAAAACTGAGGTGTGTCACATTATACAACAGGGCAGGAATAAGGGGAGAGTTATTATTTACTGTCAGGATAAATTTGTGTGTAGGAAATTAGTTTCTTTGCATCCGTCTGCAAATGCTGAAAAAAAGAAGACACAGATGCAAGTCCTGAAAAGATGGAAACATGTCTGTGTCTTCTCCTTAAAGCCTTTTGCAGATTGTGTGAGAGGCCATTTGGCACCATAGACTCTTGCTTGAAGCAGAACCAGTCAAAATTCTTTCATGGTGAGTAGCATACACTTCCCATGATGCTTTGCATTGTTGAAGTATGTGTAGTTATGTATTTCTCTACAGTCAGATAAATGACTAACTAGGTAAAAGTATATTGTAGGTTAGGGATGAGGGAAGTTAGCAGAGTCTGACCACTATTAACCCCTGAAACCCAGGACTGGTGGTCAGAAGGGGGCCTTCTTTTTATACAGTAAATGGCAATTTGGGAATGGGAGGAGGTCAGGCTGGGAAAGGGGAATGCTATCAAAAGATGGTGCCAGTTACTGGCACAATGCCATGAGCCCAGCAACTTGTTTTAAACCAGTTTTATGTTAGAAGATTTGAGGCTGAGGGTGGAAGATGACTAAGGTGGTGATGAGGGCCCCCCTGGACTAGCCTTGGACACCTGGGTAGGACTCAAGTTGCTTTTTTGTTTTCCTTTTTTATCTTTTTAAATGAATAAATCAATTTGTAACATAATGTATCTGACATGATAAAACTGATTTTATTTTACTGTATCTTATGAATCCCGAAATATAGTATGCTTTGTAATACTGTTTTATGCAAAACACCACCCGTGAACATGAGCATGTGCTCATGCTTTTTACATTTCCTGTCCTAAAAAATAACATACTTTAATTTTTTTTTCTTCCTCAGTCAAATGCGCTTCGTAATAACAATTATTTGGTATTTAGTCCTGAGTATCAAATGCTTTATTATTCAAGGTGTTCAGGAATTAATATTCATTACTTGTGCACCCCAACATAGTTCTTAAACTATGGTGTCTTGCTTTTTCTTCTCAAAGAGGAGCAGAGAACATTCTTGTTTACTATCAGATATTGCAGAAGAGTTGGCACACAGTCTGGGGTGACCTATATACTTACATTGTCCAGGATAAATGACATCTTATGCAGTTCAATATATTGATAAATCTTTATTTCATGCCCCAAAAATTAATTAAAATGGGCAGGTCACCCATGTTTACATGCAGTAGGTGCGGTCAAGTTGAGGGTACATTGCACCATATCTTTTGGGAATGTACAGCAGCTCAACATTTATGGGACATGATCAAATCATGTAAGGATCCTCTTTTAGGGTTAGATGATCTTTTCAGTCCTGAAATTTCCATTGTGGGATTTCAGGGGTGAGGAACAATGAAAGAGAGGACATACCATATGGCCATGATATCACTGTCTGTTAAATGGGTTATTCTTTGATATTGGTTGGACCAGGAACCCATATCTTATCAGGAATGGCTGCAGGAGTTGTTCTTTAACCTCCATTTACAAAAAAAATGACAGTGAGTGTCCTTAATAAGCATAAGCTATACACTACATTACAAAATGGAGTAGGCAGCACAAATTGTATACACATTAAGTCTGTTACAGAGCAACACCTGTTTATGTGTCTAATATTTATTTTAGTTTTGCATAGAATCTCACTTCTCATTATACATGCCTTTGCTTGATTTTGTAATCTCCTCTTTGCTGTATATGAAATGTTCTGTATTTTTCATTGGTAGTGGTTCACTCCACTCTGTTGGGTCGGGTGGGTAATTTTGTATGTATATGTTATATAGGTTGTTGTGTTGTGTTGTATCTGTGTCCTTTTTGAGTAATATAATGTAATAAACTTAATTAAAACAAAGATATTGCAGATGAGACATGGCAACGGTCTCACTTGATAGAGCATCCATCTCTGAGCAAAAGTTTGTGGGTACTTGTCCCACACCAGGACTTGGGCTCAAACCCCAAATGCTGGCACTCCAGTGCATTACTGAGGGGTTCTGTACTGGTGGATTGGGCCATCATTCTAATGAGATGTAACATTGAGGTCCTTTCTTCCCATCTCTTGTGCTGTCCTGGTATGTGTCCAGATGGAAAAATTCATAAAAATTTTCCATAAGAGTACTGGAATTTTTATTGATAAAAAAAGAAACAAAAACAAATACATAAATAATCATATGTCAGACATAAATAAAATAGGTTATATTATTGCCAGAATCAAACAAAAAAATAATGAAAGAAACACTATAAACATAACTGTAGTGTGTACAAAATTACTACCAAAATCACATCAGGGAGTATACCCAGGGGCCCAGGGAAGGTGTTTCCACCACTTGTTCAGAATGGTTGGAGGGAGGGACTTCTGTTCCCTGTAATAGACAGTTAGCAATTCTTTATTAAATATGTCCGGTTAATATAGAAAGCGCAGTGCATTTCTGCTGGAATATAATGTGACACCTAGTCTATCAAATCCACCATTTCAGGACAGCTATTATTGCACACAACACACTCAGGTGAAATTTAGCCCACTCTCCCTCAAAATCCCGATAGATCAAAACCTTGTAAGTCATGTGCTGAAATATATTACATTTCGATGCCCTTGCCACCTCCCTCCAAAAAACAGTAGTGTAAGTACAAAGGAAAAATAAAGGTTCCATAGTTTCAAGTATCATATGGCAGTCTGGTCAAAAGCAAAAACAATCAACTATACTTTTGTAATGGTGATTATTCCTTACATTCAATTTTTCATGACAGCGCATCCATAAAGTATCTTATATTTTCTGTTGGATTCTTGTGTCCAGTAGTTGTTCCAGTAGATTTTTCTCCTGTATCCTGGGGAGCAGCTGAATATGGGATTCTGAGAGAAGTTCTTGCCCAATGTCATCTTGTACATTTGTTTCCTAGTGTGACAATTAACATCTTCCATTTGTAGCTTCAATACTTTAGCTTAAAAAGGAAAACAAAAACAGCAGATACATGGGCATATTCCCCAAGACATTACAAAACACATTAAGAACACCTGCATACCTCTTTCCTGAAAAATAATGACGTGTAATCTGAAAGAAAGGGGTCCAGGGTTTGAATCCTGCTTGTAAAAGGGGAAAACATTACCGTAAAGAAAAATACTAAAGAAAAAAATGTGATTATGTCACCCTTGTCATTGGTATATGTGTTATATTGTGTTTCATGGGGTTTAATCATATGAACATACAAACATACAAAGAAGCCAGCAGAATAAGGCCATTTGATTTATCTAGACTGCTCTTTTTGCAGGGTCTGCAGATTGAGCTAAAGACCCTGCCCCCTCACCACTCCTCCAGTCCTTTCCATCTGCTCCACTCTTAACTGTTATTGTTCCCTTATGTCTATGCCAGCCTCTCTTGAAGCTGCCCATTGTCTTCAATGAGAACAACTTCTCCAGTAACGCATTCCAAATGGTCTCCATCCTCTCCATAAAGAACAGCTTCCTAACCTCCCTCCCAAACATCCCCCCAGCTTATGACTTTCCCCCTCATGTTATCGCTGCCACATAGCCTAAAGAGACCCTCCTTTTACACCCTATTTATCCCTTTCAAGTACTTGAAGGTCTCATTCATGTTCCCTCTGTCCTTCCTCTTCTCCAGAGACTACATGTTCAATGGCCTCAACCTCTTCTCATATGTTTTACCTTGCTGACCCATGATCATCTTTGTTGCCCTTCTCTGGACTGTCTACAGCAGCCTAATGTCTTTTTTGAGGTGTGGGCACCAGTACAGTACTCCATACTCCAGATGTGACCTCACTGGTGACCTGTACAAGGGCAGTATAACCTCCATTCACCTACCGCTGATCCCTCTAGCTATGCATCCCAACATCTTATTGGCCCTTACTGCTGCTTTCTTGCACTGCCTGGAGTGCTTCATAATCTGCTGCCCCATAATAGCTGAAAGAAAATATCATATAGTTTAGCCTCCATATTCTGGGAGAGTGGAAAAATGTAACTCAGAAAAAGAAAAATGGGGACTAAGAATGCTTTTAACAGAAAAACTATTTTTTTCTACATCATTGGCCAGGATTTCCATGTTTCTATCTTGGACTCTGCATCTTCCATTTTTTTTCTTCCAATTAAACTCAGCTAAATTTGGAACCCCTAAAATGATTCCCAGGATCCTCACTGAATCTTGACTGATGTGAATTCCTCCCAGTTTCAGAGACAGGGTCTCCTGCGGGCCACCCACTTGTATTCCCACACATTTCCTAAGGTTAATGCAAGAATCTGATACCAGAGAGAAGTCTTGTACCACTGACATTGCCTGATTCCTGAGTGCCTGTCTTGTACCATAATATACAAGTCATCAGCATAAGCAGATGTACATGGAAATTCTTCCCCATCAAGACCTTTTATACTAGAGATTGATCTGTCTTGAGACAATCTCCTTAACAAAGGGTCTAGGCAAAATACATACAAAATAGGGCTTACTGGACACTCTTGTCTTACCCCTCAAGTTATCTTCAAATGAGAGCCTGTAACACTATTAAATAGAGGAGATATATAGGCAGACCCATATAATGGTTCTATCCACTGTACAAACTCTTCTGAAATCCCATATGTCCTTAAAACAGAAACTAGAAATGCATGTGGTCCAGAATCAAAAGCCTTCCCCTGGTCTAAAGAGAGGAGAAAACCCTGTGCTGTATTATTGTTCCCACATTCAAATAATTCTCTCAAGAGGAATAAGTTACCCTGAACAGAGTGACCTGGCACCATACAGGTTTGGGAAGGTGAAATTAGAGATTTTGCTGCATTTTCCAATATGTTTCCCCACACCTTTACCAATAGTTTCCAGTCCATAGTTAATAGACTACTAGACCTATCTCCTTTCCCAGTCTAGCACTTAACATGATGAGAAACCAATGCACTTTATTGCACTTCCTTGTCCGCATTGTATGTATTAGTCTGCAGTGCAGTTAATTTTCTCCTCTCACATAGAAACATAGAAATTGTTGGCCAATAAGGACAGCTATACCATTCAGTCTGCCTGTAGGCCCTATACATTGTATGTATGTGGCCACTGACCCTATGTAATCAATGGCTTGTCATCACTCCCTCCCCTCTCAGGCTTCCTTTGTGCCTGTCCCAAGCATGCTTAAACCCCTTCACTGTGCTTGCCCCCACTACCTTCTGTGGCAGACTATTCCAAGTGTCGACTACCCTTTCTGTGTAAAAACATTTCCTCACATTACCTCTTAATCTACCCCCTTCCAATTTCATATTGTGCCCCTTGTTCTAGTACTTTTTCTACATTGGAAAAGATCCCCCACCTGCACCGTGTTTATGCCCTTGAGATACTTGAAAGTTTCAGTCATGTCCCCCCGCTGTCTCTTCTCCTCCAGTGAGTACATATTGAGGTCCCTTAGTCTCTCCTCATATGTTTTGTGGTGCAAACCCTGCATCAAATCCCAATGTTTATCTAATGCTACTTATATATTGTTTTTCACTTGTTGCTTCTCTGTTTTATATTACCTTTGGAAATGTGTTGTTGATTATTGTATATATACATTTCTATAATATTGCATGAAAATGTGCTTTTGATTACTGTACTCCCATGTTCTTCTTCCCCAGGACGCTCCTTGAGATGGTCAATTTTATATTGTTCAGTGTGCCTTTCCTGGTGAAACCTTTCAATAAATAAATAAAATAATAAATAAAAATAGTTGGTCACCAGTTACTAAGTTCACTTTTTGTTCCTTTTTGTGGAGGTATATAAGTAAGCCTTCAGAAACCATACGGGGTAGATCCTTCTGATTCAGTACATAATTATATATCATATTCAGTTCTTCTATTGGTGTAGGGACCAGGATTTTATATACTACACTGGAGAGACCATCTGATCCTGGCACCAGTCCGGCATGAAAGGTGCCCACTGCCTCCAGAAGTTCCTGTTTAGAAATAGGTGCCACCAAATAATGTGTATTCCAAATGAGATAGACTTTGGGCTAGATACTATTCAGAAATTGCTCAGAAGATATCAACCCTAGAGGCTGGACACTAAATAGGCATGTAGTGTAATAATGAACAACCTTCCATATACCTTCCCCAGCACACTGGCTTTGTCCTGTTCATCCTTTAAATTCTCCATGTACTTTCTATCTACAGTACCTGGGCTTTACGATGCTCATAAGGATTAATATGTTGTGCTGTCCCCTTTGCGGCATTTTGTTCTTCAAACAACAGGGAGGATGCCTATCAGATTGCAAAGTCTTCGTATCTGTTTTAATCTTAGTAATTTGGTCTGAAAAATCAAACCCTGTTTCTCTTTATCTCGATTTTAATAGCTGGAGATGCTTCCTTGGTTCCAAATATTGAAAGTATTTCTTACTATTAACTGTTTTAGCCTGATGTTGAAAAAATTCTTTAAATCAGATTTCACATCCAGTCGCCAAGGTAGGCTCATTATAACATATGAAAACAGATTTTCTGGCCTGTAAGAGAACTTCCAATTCTTTCAGGATTTTAGCTTCTGATATTAATTAAGAATTTAGTCTCCATACTCCCAACCCTTTTTGGGGGGGTAGTCACTGTACCTATGATACACCCCACCATATTTATGGGCAGATGTCTCAAAGGGAATAGTATGAGACTGGCTGCAGGGCAACCAATGAGACACAACAATATAGTCTATCCTGGTGGGTAGCATACCTTTATGGAAAGTATGTTGTGCAGCTAATTTATGTGCTGCCATACAATTTTTCATACCACCTGTTGTATATATTTTATTAAGAAAATTTGAGTCACTGTACAATTCTGTGGTTTGACCACTTTTGTCTTTTAATGACAGAATACAGTTAAAGTCTTCCCCATACATAATACCTTTAGCTGTACACTGATATGGTTGTATTATTCTCATTATCTGTACCCTGGCAGATTTAGTCTGGGGAGCATAGCAAGTTATTAAATGGAGGTCATGATTATAAATGGTTATATCAAAAAGCAGAACTCACCCGGGTACTAAATCCACCAGTTTAGTGACCCGGACCTCTGATGTGGAAAATAAAAACCTCAGCCTGGAACAAAGGTCGTCACCCAGGGACCAAAAAGAGGGTCCTAAAAACCATTCCCTAGAGGCTTTAGTAACCTCAGTTACTGTGAGGAGCCTGGTATTCGGTAAGATACATCATACTATAAATTCTGAAGTAGGGAAAAAGTGATTGCCTTTTTATGATGATTTTTGATGCTATTAACATTAATAGTGCCAGTTCGGAGGTTCAAGTATGTCATGAATAAAAGCAGAAACCAATAAATCCAAAACTTTATTTATTTCATAATACACCCACTCCTCCAAACTATAGCTTTCTTCCTCTAAGAGGATTGAGAGTCTGTGGATCCCTCCTTGTATTCATTAGAGGGATCCTGTGGAGAAGAGGCAATGGAGGATACATTGGAGTCCTCTTCTGTGTTCCCCCAGGATTTGTGTTGTGCTCAGATGCTCAAATTTATTTTCCAAATGAGTACCTCCAGAGGGGATTTTGCCCATTGTCCAGGCCAGCATTCCTCTTAGCATAAAACTGGTTTAGGCAAATGACCAGGGCTGTGTGTGGTTGTTGATTAGTGGAAGGGCTGCCACTACATGTTTACAGTCACTTCACTAACAGTGTCTCTTACTGGCCCCATGTGCCATGGATCTGTGGTGCGTAGGCAACCATAAGTCAGAATGTTGCAAACCAAGGGTCCGGCAGACTCCTGATAGAATTTACGGAAATGATGTATGCCCCTTGCACACTGAATCCCCTGGACAGTTGCACAGCTATATGCCATGGATGGACCAGGGGCATGTCAGTGGGCATGCCTGCAAAATGCATGATGCACTAAGGTACAGAGTGCTCGGTAAGGGGGCACAGGACATGGCAGAATGGACCCTGCTGTATCTTTTGCATAGCCCCCATGACACCCACCATTTGTGGTGGGACAAAGAATTCCCCCACCATGGTGCACCAGCCCACTGGGCTGACAGTGAGGGTAATGGACAGCCATTCCAGTGTAACTGGATCACTGTGCCTTCAGCTGGAAAGCTGCAGTTGCAACCCCTGTCTTACACACATGGAGTACGGCAAGGTTGAGGGGTCTGGGTTCTTTGGAACTCCTTGTTAGGGGTTCGTATCCAGAAAGAAAACAAAATAGCATGATGCATTCACCCAGAGAACAGATCAGTTGGCTTGGTGAAAGGTGTGGTACAACCCCCTAGGACGTAGTACCTGCCCACCTCCCCACTGGCACAAACGTCACTTTGGATCCCACCTGTGAAGCAGATCTAAGTAGACAATGCAATATAGTACCAGCAATAGACAGTGAAATTTAACATGTGCTCACACAAGATATAAAAATGGACAACAGGGCTTTATTTATGGGTCTTGTAGAGAAAAAGGGGAAAGTTAGATAACAACCATTATGAAATGGGTAGAAAGAATGCTGGCTCCTGATTGGCCAAGAGTAGCTTTCAGCTGGGCATTATCACAGCACAATGGCCCAGTTGAAAGTAATATGTTTAAAAAAGGCATAACATTTTGCTAAAAATTACCCATTTCATAATCGCAATAAGGCACTCCAGGGGGTGCATTATGGTGAGCTAATGGCCCTTCTTGGGTGGTAGAAGCACTCGGCTATGCCTTATGCTTCAACCCACCCAAAGTGGGTCATTATCCCGCCATATCACACCCCGTGTAATGTCTCATTTCTTAATGGTTACAGTCAGGCTGTGCCTAGCATGAGCCTACCCCCAAAACACTTCCTCCCTCTCCCTCTCCCTTTAAGTGCATTTAGGTGGTCCAAGCCAGTAGACTTTGGTGTTAGTATATTTAAACTAACCAGCTAACTGGGTACCACAGTTTAAAGTTACTATTGCATGCCTGACATTGCACTGGCTGGGGTCTGAAGAGGTGGTGCACAATTTAAACAAATTTCAAATCCCAAACCTGAATGACTTTTGTACTATGCTACCACTTACAGCCCAAATATTTATATTCCACAAACAGGGTATTCCAAATGATAATCCACAGAAATGTGAACACTTTCCAGCCTAGCAAAGCATTCATGGATCCTGAAACCTACAAGGTGGATAAGATGGATCTCTGAAACTCCTGAAGGGGATGAGTAGCAGGGATGTAGCTTCCCGCACGATCCTCCAGATGTCACTGGCCAATAATCTCCACAAGAGGAGCATGATGATACTGCAGTCTTTGCATAGCAGCAGGAATTGACATGCTTGAACACTGGCAAATATTTAAACAAATACCAGAGATCTCTCTGGTAACTAACTATATTACAGCTAAACTGGAGTTGCTACACCTATGTTTTCAGATTCAGGCTAGTTTGGCTGGCTAGTAGAGCTGGACGAAAATTCAAAACCTACTGTAGTGAAACTTCCGTGAAACTTCACAGCATTCACAGAATTTTCTGAACCTCTGCCTTGGACAAAATCAGAAATCTTATGAATGTCTAGTAGTACCCAAAAAATGTTTCCCTGGGCTTCACTGGTTCTCCTTAACCTGATCACCAATATAGTATTGAAGTAACATTTTCCTGGTGTCTCGCGGACTCCCCATCCCCGAGCACCCATACAGTAATTTGTCCCAGGTGTCTAGCAAACCCCTCACCCACTCACCCTGGCAGGTAGCCCCCCACCACCCCATTCCCCCCAGCCCCAAGCTGGCAACTGGCACCACCCTCCACTCTCCACCATGGCCGGCAACCGAATATGCTGTCAGTGAATGCGTATTGTACAAAATAACATACGAAAATGCAAACATACGAATCTGCCAGCAGAAAGAGGCCTTACGGTCTGTCAAGTTAGTCTGCTTGAATGTGCAGCTAGCACCCTTATATTGCAGCTGTCCCACCCTCCTCTCCCCCCTCACCTTTACCCCCCTCGCACTCTGTCCCATGCCCTTTTAAAACTGCCCACTGTGCTACAGAATACCATCTCCTTGGGTAGAGTGTTCCATTTCTCTACCACCCTCTCTGTGAAAAAATGCCTCCTCATCTCTCTCCGATCTTCCACCCTTCAACCTGAGACCATGTCCTCTGGTGTCCCTTCCTCTCCTCAGCATAAATATCCCTTCTGTGCCTGTTTTGTTAATCCCCTTCAAATATTTGAAGGTCTCAGTCATATCCCCCCAATCCCTCCTCTCCTCCAGGGTGTACATATTCAACTAAGTTAGCCTGTCCTGATAGGATTTGCCTCCAGCTCCTGGATCATTTTAGTTGTCCTACACTGCACCCCCTCCAGCAATCTGATATCCTTCTTCAGAAAGGGTTTCTAGAACTGCACACAATGCTCCAAATGTGGCCTGACTAATGACCTGTACAGCAGCAGAATCACATCCCTATTTCTGGATGAGATTCCTCTCGCAGTACACCCCAGCATCTTGTTGGTCTTAGCTGCCACCTTCCTGCACTAAACTGAGTTGTTCATGTTACCCATTATGATCACCCCTAGGCCCTTATCCTCTTCTGTGACCACTGTCTGAACCCCTCCCAATTGGTAGCTCCTCCCTGGGTTCCTTGCTCTGAAGTGAATAACCTTGCACTTCTTCACATTGGAGCTCAATTGCCACTTTTCCGACCACTCCTCCAGTTTGATCAGGTTCTCTTGTAGCCCCTGCCACCCATCTATGTCATCCACCACTGCCCCTATCTTGGTATCATATGCGAACAGACTGATCTTGCTCCTAATGTCATGTGAGATATCCGATACGAATAACCCGAACAACACCGGACCCAGGACTGAGCCCCGTGGCACCCTGCTTGTCACCACCCTTGGGCAAGAGAGTGCCCCACCACCACCACCTGTTGCTGCCTCCCCTTCAGTAAGTTCTCAATCCAGTTTACTATCTTTGTCCCTGCTCCCACATATTGCAACATATCCCCAGCCGCCCATGAGGCACTGAATCAAAGGTCTTGATGAAGTCTAAATACAGCACATCCACTGTATGGCCTTTGTCCAGTTCACTTATTACCCAGTCATAGTATTCAATTCGATTGGTCTGGCAGGATCTTCCAGAGATTAATCCATGCTGCTGACTGTCCTGGAGTCCATTTTCCTCCAAAAAGGTCACCAGCCTCACTTTCAGGATTGCTTCCATAAGTTTTCCTACAATGGCTGTGAGGCTTACAGGTCTGTAATTGCATGGTTCATCCTTTGGGCCACTCTTGTGGAGGGGCACTACATGAGCCATCTTCCAATCCTGTGGTATGCAACCTGTGTTCAGGGAGGTATTGAACAGGTCTGTCAGTGGTCCCGCCAATACACCTGCCAGTTCTTTCGGCACTCTGGGATAAATGCCATACAACAACATTTCCCTTGTATCTAGCAGACTCACCTATCCCCGAGCACCAGTTTAGTAATTTTTCCTTGGTGTCTACTGGACTCCCACCCCTGAGCCAGTGACTGGCACAGCCATCCGCTCTCCAGCACAGCCAGCCACTGACTAAGCTGTCAATGAGCACATACTGTATAAAATAACATTTCCCTGGTGTCTAGCAGACCCCCCCATCCCAAGTGCCCATATAGAAATATTTCCCTGGTGTCTAGCAGACCCCAACCCCATCAGGTACCCCCCACCACTCCAGTCCCCCATCCCCATCCCTGAACCAGCAACTGGCACAGCCTTCTGCTCTCCACCCTGGTCAGCTGCTGACTGAGCTGCCAGTGAGCGCATAATGTACAATCAGCTGTTACAGTACATGCTCATTGACAGCTCAGTCAGCAGCCAGCCATGGCAGAAAGCAGAGGGCTGTGTTAGTCACCGGTTCAGGGAGCAGGGTGGTGAGGTGCTACCTGGGTGGGTTTCTGCTAGACACCAGGGAAAAATTAATATATGGATGCTCAGAAATAGGGAAGGGGTCCACTAGACACCAGGGAAATTTTATTTTGTATAGTACGCACTCATTGACAGCTCAGTCAGCAGTCAGCCATGGTGGACAGCAGAGGGCTGTGCCAGTCTTCGGCTTGAGGCTGGGGAGAGAAGGAACAGGGTGGTGGAGCATTGCCTGATGGGGGGGTCCAATAGATACCATGGAAAATTTACTATATGGGTGCTCTGGGATAGGGAGGGGGTCCACTAGACACCAGAGAAATGTTGTTTTACATTGTACATGCTCAGTGACAGCTCAGTTGGTGGCCAGCCATGGTGGAGAGCAGAGGGCTGTGCCAGTCACCAGAGCAGGGATAGGGAGGATGGAACGGGGTGGTGGGGCACTACCTGCCGAGATGAGGGGTCCACCAGACACCTTCAAAAAATTACTATACAGGTGCTCGGTGATAGGGAGGGGGGGTCCACTGGACATCAGGGAAGTGCTGTTTTGTACAATATGTGCTCATTGACAGCTCAGTTCACAGCTGGCCATGGTGGGCAGCTGAGGGCTGTGCCAGTCTCCAGTTCAGGGATGGAGAGGGGGTGAATAGGGTGGTGTTGTACTACCTGCCAGAGTGGGGATCTGCTAGACACCACGGAAAAATTGCTATATGGGTGCTCGGGGATAGGGGAGAGGGTTCAGTAGACACAAGAGAAAATGACTATACAGGCACTCGGGGATGGGGGGGGGTCCTTTAGAAACCAGGGAAATATTATTAATACTATACAGTCACTCAGGAATGGGGGGGGGTCACTAGACACCAGGGAGGAACAATTCATACATTCATTCTGCAGTTCACTTACTCACTGAACTGGGAATAAATGTATGAATTGCAGATTCATGTTTTAAACTGCTGATAGAATTTCCACAGAACTGACCCCTGACTGTGATCAGTTCTGCCAAATTTTCTTCAGCAGTTTAATATGTTAATCTGCAATTAATACATTTACCCCGCCATTCTAAGTTATAATGTCTGTGAAAGTTGCCAAAATGATTTCTGAACTTTCGTGGAATTAATTGTCCGTCTTTCATGCAAATTCTGCTGGCTGGAAGATTTTTTTTGCACAGCACTACTGGTTAGCCATGGCAGCAGTAGCAACTGATGAGAAGCTAAGGTGGGTCAAGTCTGCACTGGACTAATCTGTAGCTGGCTAAAGCTCATAGGGAGGAGCAAGGCTGACAGCCTCGACCTCCTTCGATGGTCCGAATCGGACTACCCATTCTTTGTAAAAGCTTCTGATGTCACAGGAGGAATTATAAGCTCTGATTGGCTGAGAAGGGCTGTCAATCATTTTTTTTTCCATTTAAAGTTTATTAATAATTTTACCATACATGACAGATCTTCGAGTACAGTTTCATTATACATTGGCAATATACAGCAGACTGAATCTGTCACCCCCCCACATCTAAATTCCCAACCCCTCTAATACAGCTTTGATCTAACCCTATTCCCTACCAACCCTACAGCACAGACATCTCAACAATGACAGAATACACTAGGTACAAAGGTCCTCACTATGAGAAGCCTTAGATCGAGAATAAAGTGTGTAAGGGGTCCCATATCTTCTCAAACTTTCCTAATTTATTATTTAAGCTTGCAATAGCCTTTTCCGTTCTGAGGTTCACAAGAAGCTCAGATAACCATTCTCTATACGTGATTTCAGATTGGTCCCTCCAGTGCCTTAAAACTACTTTCTTAAGTGACATAGATATCAAGGCCATGTAGTATTTCCTATTAGGAAATCTGATGCTAGAAAAGTCACCTAAAATGCATATTTCAGGTTTAAAAAGATCCTCTAGTCCCAAAATAGAGTCAGTCTTGTTTTGAACAGTGGTCCAAAGAGGTACTATTGGGAGGTACTGGGACACATCCAGAAGATATGACATAAAGTGCCCTCATGTTCAAAGTATCTCACGCACTGGGAAGAGGATGTTAAGCCATATTTTAAAATTTTTTCAGGGGAAAAATATAAATTATGTAGAATATGCATTTGCATCAGCCTTAATCAATCTTGCGTTATGAATTTATGACAATTAAACCAGAGGTCAGCCCAATTAATGTTGTAACCAGGAAAGTGGGAGGACCAATAACGGGTCAGACCGTAACATTCTGGATATAACTGGTCGAACAAAATACCGTAAATTTTGGAGACAGCTTTCTGCTGGCCCACCAGTTGTATCAAATCTAACAATAGGGAAGGGCCTGCATATGGGCCTGTCTTTTGCCCAAATACTTTAATTAATAGGTGTCTGACTTGAATGATTCTGAAAAAATATTTAATTGGGACCTTAAACTTTTGCATTATACTTTGGCCTGATAACCAGGCATCATCATCCCCTATTAATGTATTCAATGGGATACCCTTTAGTTGGGGTAGCCAGTTGAAGGGGATACATTTATCATCAATCTTAAAATTGGGATTTCCGAACAGGGGTTGATTTATGTCTCCTTTATTATTATACTTGAAAAAACGACATAGTTGAGAGTGAACCCTAATTGATAGTGCTATGGGAGTAAAGGGCTGTCAATCATATACACAGTGCCCTAGTGGCTGCAGACTTAAGTCCCAGCTGGTGGCAGTGGCTATTTGTGATTGGCTGGAGGCCAGGGTGCTATGAAATTAACATGGCTGCCCCCAGTCACACATAATTCTCATTCTCAGCAGCACTGCTTTGAACCTCCCTTCATCCTGGTTGTATCTTCCAAGCCTATCATGTCAACTCTCTGTTGTTGTCTAAAATCCCTACTAATTGGTGGGTAACTTGATGTCATTTCTAATAAGAGCCTGAATGCATACCTGATTTCTACGCCTGTAAACTGTTGCTAATGTATATCTGTGGAACTAATGTAATCTCTGTAAATCATGCCCGAGCCTAATGTGAACCTGATTTCTTCCCCTGTATTCTGTTGTAATGTATGTTTGTGTAACTTATGTAATTACTGTAAATAATCCTTCTAAATGTCTTTTTATGTAACTAATTCCAGGTAGCCCCTGAAAAAGTGATCTCTGGTCTCAGTGGGCTTACCCGGTTACCAAAATCCAAATAAATAAATAATAAACACTGCTCCCAAAATACAGATTGCAGCAGCTTTGCACATATTAAATATATTGTCCAAGATAGCCCTTAATTTATTTGCTTAAACCATTTTGATCTGTCAGCCCCATTTGCCCTGTGAGGTCTGTCGGGACAACTGGGAGTCCATCCCAAATAAGCACCACTCCTTGGCACCTTTTTCATCAGCTATTGCCACTTACGCACATGAGTGTGTCACTGGGTGTGTGCATGCACACTCAGGTAGTTACATGCCACAGCCTCACTTGCCACTGGGGCTCAAGCTTACAGATGAACCATGCCAGCCCTGATTATGCAGCCCAGCAGTGCCACAAGATTTTCCATCTCTCCCTCCCTCTCTCTCTCTCTCCTACCCACACAATCAGGAAACAGAGCGGGAGGCAGGGGGACGGCAGATAAAGGAGTTGGATCTCTTGGGACGCAGTAGCAGCAGGAACGGGACTCAGGAGGTGTGCGTTAGGACTAGTCATGATCCAAGAGGTAAGCTCCGATTTGGGGGGGGGGGCTGCTACACAGGCACTCATCTGTAATTATAAAATGGTCCAGTCCTGCACTTTCCTAGAATCCCCTGCTTGTTCAAGCAGGTGATCTACATTACTTTGGGACCTAAGATGAGCATCTGATTGGATGCCCACCAGTGTCTATTGATCTGCCCCCCATGCAGCTGTGCGCTGGGGAGTGTGCTGTGGACAATCACCCTGGAGGGGTGTGAGGTTGTGTCTTCCATGCCTCCTGTGCCTGTCCCCAAGTGCAGAGCTACACAGGCCAAGTATGGGCAAATCGCATGTATCCATTCTGCAATAGTGCATTGCTTGTAAAGCATTTTGGTATACAATGTGCATAAAAAGCACAATATAAATATTTCTTCTTTTTCTTCTCCTCATCCACAAATGTCAGCCTGGAGATGTTTGGTTCATATCAGACTGGAGTTACTTTCTCATTGTGTCACCTTGACAGGCCCATGCTTCAGTCCTCCCAATGTCAAATTGATTAGAAGCAGGCCCCCCTCCACCACAAGCGAGATGCCTTTGTAAAACTCAGCTGGGCCATCCCTTGGGAAAACAAGTTATCTGAATGTTTATTTAACAATACCTGTCATTATTGTTAGCAACTGACTGTTACCATAATTGTTATTGTTTTTGAATATTTTTTATATTTACATTCTGTGAAGCCATGTCATTTTGTACTTAACGGTTCATATTTTCAGCTTGCCATTGTGGATGAGATTTTTTAAACACAACAGGACTTCCAGAGAAAATAATTTTTTAAAATAAAACAAAACAAACTTTGATACAGTATTGATTACTTTTCAGCAAATCAGAGTGGCTCCTTTTTTAAGTGTTCCTGGACCTCTTTCAGATGTGAATGCAGATGCCATGGCAGTGTTACACTCATGAAGTGCTTCATCACATGTCTTTTGGGTGGGAGGATGGTAAACTGAAAATAATGGTTCCTGGCACCAAAATAATGCAAGAGGTAACACTCTTGTAAAATGTAAAGGTGCCTTGCCCATCTACATTCATATTTTACAAATCATCTAATTCATAACATATTAACTAAAGTCAAAGAAATGAAAATATTTTAACAAATAAAACAAAAAAGTACTCTATTGGAAAGCAGTCCACTTTGGAGAACGTGTACAGGAAACAATTTTGTGGTTTTAAGAAGGCCTCACATGCCATGCCAGTAAATGTTAACAGTGGTTGGTTAAATCAGTGATGTTTTATTAAGTGTGTTTACATGTACAGTAACTATGTGCATAACAGTTGTAAAAGTATTTGCTCAAGAGTTTATTTTTTGAGAGCGAGAACAGAAAACCAAAGCTGATTAGTTTTAGCACCAAAAGAATTTTGAGTTAGGCACTTGCATAACCATAAGAGCTACAGTAACAGTACATATAAACATTATTAATCATACTAAATTATTGTTTCGCATTACTGACTTGTATTTTAAAATTTAAATATGTTATTTCACTGAAAAAATCTTGATACCCCCAATAATGTGCCACACCAATGGTACTGATCAGTGCTAGGGTATGGTTGTGTCATTTTTTTTATAGTAAAAGACACATACACATACACATGCTCAACAATGTACAAACACATGCAACAGAATACAGACACAAACAGAAGAGAGAAAGAAATAAGTGCCTCAGCAGGGATTTGAACCAAGGCCACCTGGAATACCATTCAGGTTGCACTACTAGCTGAATGACAAAGGCAACTAGAAACCTGGGACTTCCAGAAGCTCCTTACTCTTTCTCTAATGCATAACCTGGTGCTGCGCAGATAACTGCAATTGTTATACAGAAGGAGCAGTGTGCACATATATGGAATGCAAACAAACACAAGAGAGAAACAAATAAGTGCCTCAGCTGTAATCAGAACCCAGCCTGAACGGAATGCCATTCTGGTTGCGCTACCAGCTGCATCATCAGGGCAACTGGAAACATGGGACTCCCAAAGGCACCTTATTATTTCTCTAATGTACAGTCAGATGCTGCAGACGTAACTGCATTTTTATATGGAAGGTGCAGTGTGCACATATATAGAATGCAAACAAACAGAAGAGAGAAGGAAATAAGTTCCTTGGCTGGGATTTGAACTCAGCTTGTCCAGAATGCCACTCCAGTTGCACTAGCATCTGCACCACCAAGGAAACTGGAAACCTAGGACCCCCAGAAGCACCTTTCTCTTCCTGTAATGCACAGCCTGATGCTGTACAGATAATTACATTTTATAGACAAGGGTGTGGTGTGCACATATATGGTGCAAGCACACACATACATCTCACATAATAAACAAGCAGACAGCACACAGTGCACAATTTCTGCGCTAGGTCCTCTTGAGTCAGCATGATCTTTTGTAAAAAAAAAAAATACTCTCATGAACTATGGCTGCTGAGACTCCCCCACTCCTTGTTTCAAGGTCACTAATAGTTCTATGGTCTGAAAACCCGCTCTAAGCATTGAAGGTGTCATCATTGACATCAGCAATGATATTTTGTAATTTGTCTCATACAGCATAAATTGTAGTGAGAAAGAACAAGCATTTGTCAATGCCGAATGTTGTCTTGCTGGCATTGGTAGTGCAGGAGTTAGAGATGCATAATAGGAATGGCAGTGAAGTATTGAACTGATGCCAACCCCACCCTGCAGAGATTAACAGGCATTGGGGTGTGCCTTTGAGTCATCAGCCATAACGCTCATGCCATTTTACCTCACCCTACCCTGTAGACACTGACAAGTGTCATGGTGTGCTTTGGGGTGTTTTTGGGCCTTATGCTTACCCTATTCTATAAGAAAATATACTGAGATGGGTGCAGTATAGGAGAATGGGGTGAACTTTAGGGCCAAACACTCCAAGGCGCACCTCAATGCCTCTCAGTGGCTGCAGGTTGGGGGGGTGGGGGTGGAATGGTATGAGCATTACAGCCAATGATCCCAAGTCACACCCCTGACGCCTGTCAGGCTCTGCAGGGTGGGATGTTATAGTTGGAAACCCTAACACTGTAGGCATTTGTTGGTATTTTCACTCCAAATTTTCAACATGGGATTTTTGTGACCCCAGCTTATGAAGAGCAGCACTATAAGTTTGTTAGCCGAAAAGGTGGTTTTGCACAGTGACTATGCCATTTGGTGAAACAGGCATGAAAACACATTTAGGATGTGAAAAATGCCAACTGTATTGTTCGTGAGGAGGTATAAAAAAATGGCAATACTGAAAATCTGGGGTAAAAATATGAAAAATTGGTGAAGTTATGATCAGGCACAGAAACTGTGCAATACACATCCGTAACTCAATTATTTTTGGGATTTTATTTAACCACATTTTCAACATAGGCATTTGGGGACCTCCCCTCATGAACAGTGGCACTGTGATTTTGTTAATCTGTCTCAAAAGTTGATTTCCCACAGCAACCACGCCATTGTGCGCCACAGGTGTGGAAACACATTTTGGACAGGATGTGAAAAATTACAGCTGTACTGTTCATAAGGAGATGTGAAAAAATGCCAGTGTTGAAAATCTGGCATGAAAATATTGCAGATTTTCAAAGTTACAAGGGTGCGTGGAAACTGTGCAATGCACGCTTGTAACACGGTCATTTTATGGACTTTTTCACCAAATTTTCAACATAAGCATTTTAGGACCTCTGCTCATGAACAGTGTCACCGTCATTTTCTCAGACTGTCCTGATAACTGATTTTGTACAGCGATCATACTGTTCTGTGCCAGATGTGTGAAAACACATTTCAGCCAGGATATGTAAAATGACAGCTGTACTGTTCATAAGAAGGCATGGAAAAATATCAATTTTGAAAATCTGGAGTGAAAACATTACAAATTCACGAAATTACGAGTATGCGTGGAAACTGTGCAATGCATGCTCGTAAAACAGCCATTTTTTGTATTTTTTTCGTGAAATTTGCAACATAGGCTTTTTGAGAGCCCCCATAAACAGTGGCACTTTTGTTTCATTAATCGGTCCCAAAAGGTAATTCTGTGAAGTGACTGTGAAATCACCTTTCGGGACTGAATAACACCATGACAGTGACTGAATTCATGAGGAGGGGTCCCATAGCCCCATGTTAAAAATGTGGTGCCAAAATTCCTAAAAATGCCCGAGATATGCATCAAAGCTGAAAAAACCCTAGTTATGCCATTATACAGCTTACTGGCATTTCTTCAGTTGACGGTCGGCTTTGAAGAGTGCAGACGTGTTCCCAGTCCACCGAAGATCATCATGCCATGCTCCGGAGGTAAGTATGGGGGGTGTGGGGAGGCAGGATGCTCAGAGGGTGGGTGTGGGTTGGGGGCAGGGCCACCGGAGTCGACGAGGGACCATTTTCTGCTTTGCAGGTTTAAAAAAAAAATTGTGGGACAGTTTTTCTTTTACTGGGGCATTTGACACACTGGGGTGGGCTTCCAGCAAGCCACCTGAGGTTTTTTTTGTGTGGGTTCTATAGCCTACGGGGGACTGGGCACCCCTGTTGGCACACAACAAATGGGGGGGGACATTATGCCAATGGGGAGTGTGCTCCCCCATCGACAAATTAAACTGGGAAGTGGGAAAATGATTCCAAGGGGACTGGGCACCCCCTTGGCACACACACACACTTTAAATGGGAGGGGGGTTGCATTATGCCGATGAGGAGTGGGCTCCCCTGTCGGCAAATGAAGTGGGTCGGGGCATTCTGCTGTGGCATGCCACCACATTTTGCAAACTGGTTTACCAGGAAAGGCACACCACTACGGGAGAAGCTTGGCTCTCATTGAAGCAGACCTTTTCTTTGATCTGGTGGCCAGTTTATGTGTCGCTGGTGTCAGCGCCTACAGTTACCTTATTGGGGAATGAAGGACGCACCTACTGATGTGTGCCCTGCATCCGCCCACAGTGACCGCACCTCCAAATTTGCTACTAATGCAATATGTTGGCTGCGCAAGCACGACCAACATAAAAATGTGTCTGACTGTGAATTGAATCTAAGCTCCCCAACTCTTGTCCTGATGCTCTGCCACAGTGCTGTTGCTCAGATGGTCATATACTGTACAGGGCTTCTAGACAGAGATGCTTTCTATAGTAATGCGTATCCAATAAACATGAATGTGCCAGCAGATAAAGGCCTTACAATCTATCTAGTCTGCTCAAATATGCAGTTCCACCTGTGTTTACAGAGGGAACAGCCACCCCTCCCCAGATCCCCCTGGTCTCCTCTCAAATACCCCTTCTGTTCCTCTCCCTTCACCTGCAGATTTCCTCCTCACCCAGTCCCAACCTCTCTTGAAGGTGTCTGCCATTTTAAGGGATACCACCTCCTCCAGAAACACATTCCACTTATCTACCACCCTCTCAGTGAAATAGTGCCTCTGCATCTCCCTCCCTAATCTTCCGCCCACCAGCTTCAGGCTGCTACAAGTAGTGGTCTTGTTTCCACTAAGCCTGAAGAAGCCTATGGTTCTCACCCTGCTTATACCTTTAAAGTACTAGAAGGTCCCAATCATGTCCCTCCTTTCCCTTCCTTCCTCAGGAGAGTATTTGCTGAGCCTGCAATTAGGGACAATGAAGAAGGCAATAAGATGTTTAGTGTGTTATTTTACATAGCTTTTCAAGTATATCACAAACTATAAACAGGGAAAGAACAAAGAAATAATGTACAACATACAAGCAATCATAGAGGAATTCACTAATGCATGTCATTATGAATTCTAACTAAGTGTACATTCCCACCACTCATACACATCTGCAGTGGTGATCAGTACTGAACTCTGCTGCAATTGGAAAGAATGTTTCTCGCAAAGTTGCATTCAAGCCTACAAAAGCCTTGAAGCTTCAGCTGGAATTATTTAAGTTGACTGCAATATAGAACTAACAGTTCCATGGTCTGAAACACTACTACAACCCCTGAAGTCCTATCACTAACAGCAGTAATGACATCAAACAATGTCTTTATACTGCACAAATTGCAGTGAGAAAGAAAATATGTGCCCTACTGGGAATCAAACCTAGGCCCCAACATATTGTCCTGGTGCTGTACCACTGTGTTATTGATCAGATAGTTGGATATAGTGTTGCAAAGTAGAGATGCTTGCTATGGTTAGGCATATCCTGCAATTAGGAATAATAACAAAGGTAGTTGTTTATTTGGGGCAGTATTATCCACAGTTTTGCAAGTAAGTCACAAATTATAAAACTCAGAAAGAACAAACAACATGCAAGCAATCATTAAGGTATTCACCAATGCTTGTCTTTGTGCAATCAGTGTGTACTGTATATGATTTCTAACTGAGCACATATCCCAACATACATAACTGCAGTGGAGTTTTGGTAATGAAATTTCTGCTGCAACTGAAATGCATATTTTCCACAAAGTTGCATTTAAATCTCAAATCCTCAGCTAGAACTAATTAAGTTGACTGCAACATAAAACTAACTGTTCCATTGTCTGAAACCCTACTATAATCCCTAAAACCCTATCACTGACATCAGAAATGACATCTAACAATTTCTCTCATACAAAGTAACTTGCAGTGAGAAAGAAAAACTGTGCCCTACTGGGGCTCAAACCTAGGCTTCTGTCTGAAATCCTACGCCAAACCCTAAACCCTATCACTGACATCAACAATGACATCATGCAGCTTAATCACACAGAGTGAATGTAATGTTAACGTTACCAAATGTGTAAAAGAGTGCATGTGGCCACAGCAGACACTTAAAAGCTATACTTGCTGGTGGCTGAAAATGTTCTACTCCTATAGAGCATTTGTATATTTAGGACATCACCACAGTATTGTCAAACAGATATTTGCAAAACCATTATATAGTTTATGGAATGTTACATGGTCATCCTGGAATGATTATTTCCAGTACTTCTTATGTTGCTCATTATTAAACTATATTATACAATGGCAAGAAAGAATCCTGGATTCTGATTAGTCAGTTGGCTGTCACAGCAGGGATGTTATCCTGGCATAACATCCCTGCTGATTGTTTATTGAATTTAGACCACATGTTGGATGATTTGCTCCTGCTAAGAAACAAAAATATTTTTACACACTAACAAAAACATTCTTTAAAATAATTTTTTTTATTGTAAAACAACAGGTCATTGTATAATATGAATAATGCCCTCATGGGTGGGTGTTATGCTGGGATAGCATCCCTTCTCAGGTGTTGGACGTGCTCGTCCGGTGTTCTCAGGCCCAATCACCTGAGGTGGGATGTTATTCCAGCATAACACCCACCCTGAAGGGCATTATTCCTTTAGTAACTGGTGACCCCCTATAATGGCTGGAAAAGCATTCATTATAAAATGCAATAATAACCTGGAGAGTTCTGTAATAACTCAGTAGCAGGTTGTGGTGTTTTCTTCCTCGTATTCTTACTTCACTGTATTTGTGCAAGTACAATGGCTACTCAGGGACACACTCGCTTGCACAAATGCAGCTACAGTTCTTGTCTCTGTCTAAACCTTGCACCAGTTATTATAAACAAAAATAATGCCCATGCAAAGTTTGTTTTATGTGGATTTTCACACACCCTCAGTGTGTGATAATCTCATAAACCTATCAAGCTTTGCTCTCGAGGTTTATGTGTTATCACACACCTCAGGTGTATGAAAATTGCTCATAACACACACCTGCACAGACATTATTCCCTCTATTATTTTTTATGCTTGTTTATTCAAGTAATACTGGTTGAAAAATGCATCATACATATAACATTTCCAATTCAAATCTATCAAACAAACCATCTACAACATTACTTATGAATTTATCTTATGCTGTAGAACGATATAAAGGTTTATAATAAGAATAAACAAAATATCCATAAAGAACAGAAATTATCTATTAAAAGGACAAGCTCAGACAGTTCCTAAAATCACATTTTTTAAGTTAAATTCAATTGTTCTATTGCACTTGAGGGTGTCTAGCCATTAACCTTACACATTTATGTTTTCTGCCAATAAATAAGCTTCATTTCCAACTATTGTTTTAGAAAATCTCAACATTAGTGAAAATCAAAATAAGCTTAGATTCAATAAAATCTTTTTGCAGCATCCTGCTAATAATTCACATTTTACTGAATGTTATTTTTTTGTAGAATTGTATTCTTTAATTTGTCTTTGAAATGTAACCACTCCCACCAATCAGGTGTGAAGCAAATCCTGTATTATGGGCTGCTGGCATTGTCCATAAGGCCTTCAAGTGAATGCAACCGGAGTTTAGCTCATTTGGAGGTGATTGCAATGTGCTGTGGTGCCTCCATCGCCTATGGGACTCCTTTTGACAGATAGCTGCCAAGCAGCTTCTTTCAACTCCCACCCTCACTGATGGTGACCATCAATAGTATTTTCACCCCCATTTAACACTCTAGGCATACAAATAAAGAAACACAATAGTAGTGAGGTAGACAGTAAATACAATTCAGACACAAAATAGTATTTATTGGGGGACAGAAGCAGGTGCTAGATGGAGGAATGATGTGGTTAAATTGAAATATAGTTTACAGCAGATTTCCAGTGCTCCCAGGTCACCCCTGAAAACAGCACTTGTGCCTAGTGGGCCTTACCCAGTTACCAAAGAATGAATAAATAAACAAATAAATAAATTGCATCCCTCCACCCTCTAGAGAGTACCTGTTGTTTCTGCTTTAACCCTAAAAAACAACAAAGAAGAGCAGGCATTCTATGTTGCAAACACACAAACACACACACACGCACACACGTTTAGTGTATTATAAATTCAATAAAATAGCACATTACATTGTTATAGTGGAGACAACACTTTATTCTGATGCAGAGTAAGCAAAGTGCTAACACAAAAAACTGGCACAGTAGGAACCCCTTGAGACATCTGATACATTTCATACTAAAGCACCCTTGCTTTCTCAAATTGCTTTGATCTTTAGATGTGTCCCACTTGCCCCACCCCCATTTTATGCTTCAACCCTTACTAGTGCACTAGTCACTTGGGAGCTCCAGTGCAATCTATATTGTCTGATCACAGATTGTGATTGTAGGAGGGGGTGTTCCTCTGCAGTCTATACTGAGTGCTCACAGATTGTGGTTGTAGGACTGGGAGCTCCTCTGCAGTCTATATTGTGTGCTCACAGGTTGTGATTGTAGGACAGGGAGCTCCTCTGCAGTCTATATTGAGTGCTCACATGTTATGCTTGTAGGACGGAGAGCTCCTCTGCAGTCTATATTGAGTGCTCACAGATTGTGATTGTAGGATGGGGAGCTCCTCTTCAGTCTATATTGTCTGCTCACAGGTTGTGATTTGAGGACTGAGAGCTCCTCTGAAGCCTACATTGTCTGCCCACAGATTGTGACTGTAGGACTGGAAGCTCCTTTGCAGTGTATATTGTGTGCTCACATGCTGTGGTTGTAGGATGGGGAGCTTCTCTGCAGTCTACATTGTCTGCCCACAGGTTATGATTGTGGGACTGGGAGCTCCTATGCAGCCTATATTGTCTGCCCACAGGTTGTGACTGTAGGACGGAGAGCTCCTCTGCAGTCTTTATTGTGTGCTCACAAGTTGTGGTTGTAGGACGGAGAACTCCTCTGCAGTCTGTACTGAGTGCTCAAAGGTTGTGATTGTAGGACGGGGTGCTCCTCTGCAGTCTATATTGTGTGCTCACAGGTTGTGGTTGTAGGATGGGGAGCTCCCATGCAATTTATATTGTATTTTCACAGGTTGTGTTTGTAGGACTGGAAGCTCCCATGCAGTCTATATTGCATGCTCACAGGTTGTGGCTGTAGGACAGGGAGCTCCCATGCAGTCTATATTGCATGCTCACAGGTTGTGGCTGTAGGACGGGGTCTCCCATGCAGTCTATATTGTGTGCTCACAGGTTGCAATTGTAGGACAGGGAGCTCCTCTGCAGTCTATATTATCTGGCTGCATGTTGTGATTATGGGACTGGGAGCTCCTCTGCAGCATAAATTGCCTGCTCACAGGATGTGATTGTAACAGTGGGAGCTCCTCTGCATTCTATATTGTCTGCCCACAGGTTGTCTTTGTAGGATGGGGAGCTCTTCCACAGTCTATATTGTGTGTTCCCAGGTTGTGGTTGTAGGAAAGGGAGCTCCTCTGCAGTCTATATTATGTGCTTACAGGTTGTGGTTGTAGGACGGGGAGCTCCCATGCAGTCTGCATTGTGTGCTCATAGGTTGTGGCTGTAGGACAGGGAGCTCCCATGCAGTCTGTATTGTGTACTCACAGGTTGTGGTTGTAGGACAGGGAACTCCAATGCAGTCTATGTGGTATGCTCACAGGTTGTGATTGTAGAACGGAGAGCTCCCATGCAGTCTATATGGTGTGCTCACATGTTGTGGTTGTAGGACGGGGAGCTCCCATGCAGTCTATACTATGTGCTCACAGGTTGTGGTTGTAGGATGAGGAGCTCCCATGCAGTCCATATTGTGTGCTAACAGGTTGTGATTGTAGGACTGGAAGCTCCTCTGCATTCTATATTGTGTGCTCACAGGTTGCAATTGTAGGACGGGCAGTCTATATTATCTGGCTGCAGGTTGTGATTATGGGACTGGGAGCTCCTCTGCAGCATAAATTGCCTGCCCACAGGATGTGATTGTAACAGTGGGAGCTCCTCTGCAATCTATATTGTCTGCCCACATGTTGTCTTTGTAGGATGGGGAGCTCCTCCACAGTCTATATTGTGTGTTCCCAGGTTGTGGTTGTAGGAAAGGGAGCTCCTCTGCAGTCTATATTGCGTGCTTACAGGTTGTGGTTGTAGGACTGGGAGCTCCTCTAAAGTCTATATTGTGTGCTCAGGGTTGTGATTGTAGGACTGGGAACTCCTCTGCAGTCTATATTGTGTGCTCACAGGTTGCAATTGTAGGACAGGGAGCTCCTCTGCAGTCTATATTATCTGGCTGCAGGTTGTGATTATGGGACTGGGAGCTCCTCTGCAGCATAAATTGCCTGCCCACAGGATGTGTTTGTAACAGTGGGAGCTCCTCTGCAATCTATATTGTCTGCCCACATGTTGTCTTTGTAGGACGGGGAGCTCCTCCACAGTCTATATTGTGTGTTCCCAGGTTGTGGTTGTAGGAAAGGGAGCTCCTCTGCAGTCTATATTGTGTGCTTACAGGTTGTGGTTGTAGGATGGGGGGCTCCCATGCAGTCTGTATTGTGTACTCACAGGTTGTGGTTGTAGGACAGGGAACTCCAATGCAGTCTATATGGTTTGCTCACGGGTTGTGATTGTAGGATGGAGAGCTCCCATGCAGTCTATATGGTGTGCTCACATGTTGTGGTTGTAGGACGGGGAGCTCCCATGCAGTCTATACTGTGTGCTCACAGGTTGTGGTTGTAGGACGAGGAGCTCCCATGCAGTCCATATTGTGTGCTCACAGGTTGTGATTGTAGGACTGGAAGCTCCTCTGCATTCTATATTGTGTGCTCACAGGTTGACATTGTAGGACAGGGAGCTCACATTCAGTCTATATTGTGTGCTCACAGGTTGTGATTGTAGGTCTGGGAGCTCCCATTCAGTCTATATTGTGAGGGCATAGGTTGTGATTGTATGACTGGGAGCTCCTCTGCAGTCTATATTGTGTACTCACAGGTTGTGGTTGTAGGACTGGGAGCTCCTATGCAGTCTATATTGTGTGCTCACAGGTTGTGATTGTGTGACCGGGAGCTCCTCTGTAGTCTATATTGTGTGCTCACAGGTTGTTGTTGTAGGACGGGGAGCTCACATTCAGTCTATATTGTGTGCTCACAGGCTATGATTGTAGGGCTTGGAGCTCCTTAACAGTCTATATTGTGTGCTCAGGGTTGTGATTGTAGGACTGGGAACTCCTCTGCAGTCTATATTGTGTGCTCACAGGTTGCAATTGTAGAACGGGGAGCTCCTCTGCAGTCTATATTATCTGGCTGCAGGTTGTGATTATGGGACTGGGAGCTCCTCTGCAGCATAAATTGCCTGCCCACAGGATGTGATTGTAACAGTGGGAGCTCCTCTGCAATCTATATTGTCTGCCCACATGTTGTCTTTGTAGGATGGGGAGCTCCTCCACAGTCTATATTGTGTGTTCCCAGGTTGTGGTTGTAGGAAAGGGAGCTCCTCTGCAGTCTATATTGTGTGCTTACAGGTTGTGGTTGTAGGACTGGGAGCTCCTCTACAGTCTATATTGTGTGCTCAGGGTTGTGATTGTAGGACTGGGAACTCCTCTGCAGTCTATATTGTGTGCTCACAGGTTGCAATTGTAGGACGGGAGCTCCTCTGCAGTCTATATTATCTGGCTGCAGGTCGTGATTATGGGACTGGGAGCTCCTCTGCAGCATAAATTGCCTGCCCACAGGATGTGATTGTAACAGTGGGAGCTCCTCTGCAATCTATATTGTCTGCCCACATGTTGTCTTTGTAGGACGGGGAGCTCCTCCACAGACTATATTGTGTGTTCCCAGGTTGTGGTTGTAGGAAAGGGAGCCCCTCTGCAGTTTATATTGTGTGCTTACAGGTTGTGGTTGTAGGATGGTGGGCTCCCATGCAGTCTGTATTGTGTACTCACAGGTTGTGGTTGTAGGACAGGGAGCTCCAATACAGTCTATATGGTGTGCTCACGGGTTGTGATTGTAGGATGGAGAGCTCCCATGCAGTCTATACTGTGTGCTCACAGGTTGTGGTTGTAGGATGAGGAGCTCCCATGCAGTCCATATTGTGTGCTCACAGGTTGTGATTGTAGGACTGGAAGCTCCTCTGCATTCTATATTGTGTGCTCACAGGTTGACGTTGCAGGATGGGAAGCTCACTTTCAGTCTATATTGTGTGCTCACAGGTTGTGATTGTAGGACTGGGAGCTCCCATTCAGTCTATATTGTGAGTGCACAGGTTGTGATTGTATGACTGGGAGCTCCTCTGCAGTCTATATTATGTGCTCACAGGTTGTTGTTGTAGGACGAGGAGCTCACATTCAGTCTATATGGTGTGCTCACAGGCTGTGATTGTAGGACTGGGAGTTCCTCTACAGTCTATATTGTGTGCTCACAGGTTATAATTGTAGGACTGGGAGCTCCTCTGCAGTCTATATTGTGTGCTCACAGGTTGTGATTGTAGGACTGGGAGCTCCTCTGCAGTCTATATTGTGTACTCACAGGTTGTGATTGTAGGACTGGGAGCTCCCATGCAGTCTATTTTGTGTGCTCACAGGTTGCGAGTATACAACTGGGAGCTCCCATGCATTCTATAGTGTGTGCTCACAGGTTATTATGATTGTATGACTGGGAGCTCTTCTGCAGTCTATATTGTGTGCTCACAGGTTGTGGTTGTAGGACGGGAAGCTCACTTTCAGTCTATCTTGTGTGCTCACAGGTTGTGACTGTAGGACTGGGAGCTCCCATGCAGTCTATATTGTGTGCTCACAGGTTGTGATTGTATGTCTGGGAGCTCCTGTACATTCTGTGTTGTGTGCTCACAGGTTGTGGTTGTAGGACGGGAAGCTCATTTTCAGTCTATATTGTGTAGCCGCAGGTTGTGGTTGTAGGATGGGAAGCTCACTTTCAGTCTATATTGTGTGCTCATAGGTTGTGATTGTAAGACTGGGAGCTCCTCTTCAGTCTATATTGTGTGCTCACAGGTTGTGATTGTAGGACTAGGAGCTCCTCTACAGCCTATATTGTGTACTCACAAGTTGTGATTGTAGGACTGGGAGCTCCCATGCAGTCTATATTGTGTGCTCACAGGTTGTGATTGTATGTCTGGGAGCTCCTGTGCATTCTGTGTTGTGTGCTCACAGGTTGTGGTTGTAGGATGGGAAGCTCATTTTCAGTCTATATTGTGTAGTCACAGGTTGTGGTTGTAGGATGGGAAGCTCACTTTCAGTCTATATTGTGTGCTCATAGGTTGTGATTGTTGAACTGGGAGCTCCTCTACAGTCTATATTGTGTGCTCACAGGTTGTGATTGTAGGACAGGGAGCTCCTCTGCAGTTTATATTTTGTACTCACAGGTTGTGATTGTAGGACTGAGAGCTCCTCTGCAGTCTATATTGTGTGCTCACAGGTTGTGCTTGTAGGACAGGGAGCTCCTCCTCAGTTTATATTTTGTACTCACAGGTTGTGATTGTAGGACTGGGAGCTCCCATGCAGTCTATATTGTGCGCTCACAGGTTGTGATTGTAAGGCTGATTGATGACCTTGGCAAAGAAACAGATAATAGTAAAAGAATAAGACCTAAGGTCTATCTAGTCTGCCCAGAGTTTATCATATGCCCGGGGACCTATTGTCCATACGGCGTGTTATTGCTACTGATCTGAGCAACCACCAAACCTTTCACTTTGTCACAGCCATGCTTGAAAGCATATACAGTATCGGTGCTTACCACCTCCACTGGAAAACTGTTGCATGGCTTCACCACTTTTTCTGTAAAGTAAACCTTCCTCATATCGCCTCTTAATCCTTACCCCCACCAGTTATCAATCATAACCTTGGGTTCTTGACACCATACTCCTACTAAATAGTTCTTGACAGTTCTCTTGTTTATTCCCTTAAGAAGCATGAAGGTCTCTTCTCTATCATATTCCCCCTCTCTTGCCTCTTCTTCAGTGAGTTCATGTTCAGTGCCTTGAGACGATCTGCAAAAGATATGCCTTGTTGGTCTTGAATCATCTTAGTCATCCTGTGATGCACTGTCTCCAGCATGTTCCCTCCCTTCCTTAGGTGAGTACTCCAGAACTGACTACAATATTCCTGGTTCTGCCTTGGAATTCTCTGATTTTTTTATCTAACTATCCCTAGTAAATATGACCAAAATGCGGGTTATTGAAAAAGTATTCATAACCTTTTACGGTCTTAGCAGAAAGCTGGCTCCACTGGAATATCCACTTCTGGGATGACAGATGCAGGAATTCTGATTTCTTAAACCCTCTGTCAGGATAAGTCCTGACAGTAACTGGATCCTAACAGTAAATGGAAAAAAGTGGATTACCAAGGTTTCAGCTCTAGAACCAGTCCAATGCAACCACCTATAATCCAGCTATACTGGAGATGAAACTAGGCAACCTTTGCTTCAAGGCACCAAAAATTCCCCTGAAGAACTTTGATACTGTTCAAATTTTGAACAAAAATCCCCTGGCAGAGATTTTAAACAAGCTCATTTCAACCAAATAGTTAAAGGCTGAATTGAATCACTTTCACATATAGCTCTTGCTCTGTCCTGAGTAAATCTGACTCTGCCTCACATATTCCTCTGGCAACACTAATCTGGGGAGTCATGGCTCATTGGTGTGTTGCACCCACCGCCAGGTCTCCAAAAATCCAGCACTATCTGAAAAGCACTACTTACTCATAACACGGCCGATTTTAGTGCAAAAAAATGTCTTCTTTATAGTCAAGACATATAAACTCGTGGCAGACAAAAACTTCACTGATGGTGACAGGTTTGAAGTGCAAGTTTATTGTGCAAATAGAGTCTTGTAGTAACCTGGTTCTGTGGTCAATCCAGTTTTTTGAAGCTTCATCAGAGCTAGTTACTATGAGCATCCAGCTACTCTTAAGTACCCACTCCTGTTTAAAAGAAACATGCTTATTAAAACCAATCTTGCATGTCACTGAGCCCTCCACTGCACAAGGTCTTTTCACCTGCCTAGCCTTGCAGCACACAGAGCTCGGAGCTCACAGAATCACTCCCTGGCCACACAATCGCCCTCAGCAGACACTGAGCCCTCCACTGCACAAGGGTTTTTTCACCTGCCTGACCTTGCAGCACACAGAGCTTGGAGCTCACAGAATCACTCCCTTGCCACACACTCACCCTCAGCAGACACTGAGCCCTCCGCTGCACAAGGTACAGGAGCACAGGAGCATATTAAAAGAACAATTTCATGGACTTTCCTTCATTCAACAGACCAGACTGCATCTCATTATATTTTTATTTCCAATACAGCTAACTAGTATAGTTTTTTTGCTACCTTACTTTTCTCTGTGCTTAGCTGCTTTTCCTTGTTATGCAAGTGTTACTTTAAGAGTCTGTGTTTTAGATACTGTGATGTGCTAGTTGTGCAAGTGTTACTTTTAGAGCCCGTGTTTAGGTACTGCGAACGCTCTCTCCAGCATTACTTTAAGAGCCTGTAGTGCTTTCACACTGCTACCTGTGCTGTTTTTTCCTACTCAAATTATGATATTTGCAAGTTGTGTTTGTTAACAGTCAAGTGTCCTCACAGCAATCTCTGTTATAGCTCTTTAGTTCTACTCCTCCACCTGTTAGGTACCCTTCTGTGCTGTTCTTCCTTTGCCTGCATTTTCCCTGTAATATCAACACAGTGAGTTTCATAGCCTCTTACCTGTTGCTGGAGTCTTTGTTTCAGGAAGCCATCTCTCGTCCCGGCATAGTTTTCACACCTGCTCAATGTGCCGTTCACCCTTCCTTCCCCTGTTCTCTGGTCCTACTACCCACCCCATGTCTGGCCTGTGTGTATTACTGCAGAAGTTCCTCTATAACACTTTGTCCCTTCTATCCACAGGTCTTTTCACCTGCCTGGCCATGAGGCATACAGAGCTTGGAGCTCACAGACTCACTCCCTGGCCACACAATCATCCTCAGAAGACACTGAGCCCTCCACTGCACAAGGTACAGTAGCACAGGAGCATACAGTGTTAGCCTGTCAATGCTTTGCATCATCTGCCCCACCCCTCTCACCCTGGGCCATCCCCTAATTTATAGGTACATACATACATACAAATTTGTCAGCAGAAACAGGCCTTAAGGTCTATCAAGTCTGCTTGAGTATGCAGCTAGTGCCACTCGGTCATGGCTGCCCCTCCCCGTCTATCCCCTCCATCAAATTCTCATTACTACTTACCCAGACACCCCCATACCCTGTCCCATGCTCTTTTGAAAGTGCCCACCATCCTACATGATACCACTTCCTCTGGTAGTGTTTTCCATTTTGACACCACCCTTTCCATAAAATAATGCCTCCTCATCTCTCTCCTAAATATACCCACTTTCAATCTTAACCCATGTCCTCTGGTGTCTCTTCTATTCCTCAACCTAAATAACCCATCTGTGCAGTTTTATTGAACCCGTTCATAAACTTGAATGTTTCAATCGTATCACCCCCCCCCCCCGATCCCTCCTCTCCTTTAGGGTGTACAAACTCAGATGCCTCAGCCTGTCCTCACAGGCTTTGCCTTCTATCCCTGTATAATTTTTTCACCCTATGATGCACCCCTTCTAGCAGCCTGATATCCTTTTTCAGGTATGGTCACCAGAACTGCACTCAGTACTCTAAGTGCAGCCTGGCTAGTGATCTGTAGAGGGACAGGATCACATCCTTATGTCTGGATGAGATTCTCCTTGCAATACACCCCAGCATTTTATTAGTCTTGGCTGTAGCCTTTCTACACTGGGCAGAGTTTTTCATACTCTCTGTTATCATCATGCCCAGGTCCATCTCTTCCTCAGTGACCCCAATCTCATCCGACACAACCAGTATTCTCTCCTCGGGTTCTTCAACCTGAAGTGCAAAACTTTACACTTCTTCACATTAAAGCCTAGCTGCCGCTTCACCAACCACTCCTCCAGTCTAGTTTGGTCCCCCTGCAACTCTTTCCACCCTTCTACATCATCCACTACCACTCCTATCTTGCTATCATCTGCGAGCAGACTGATCCTGCTCCTAACTCCACGTGAGATATCCGATATGAACAGTCCAAACAATACTGGACCCAACACAGAGCCCTGAGCACCCCACTTGTCACAGGCCTAGGGGTTGAGAGTCCCCCCCACCATCACCCTTTGTTGCCTCCCCTTCAACCAGTTCTCAATCCAATAAGCCATCTTCACCCCCACGGATCTCAGTTCCCCCCAGCCACCCATGAGGCACTGAATCAAAGGCCTTGCTGAAGTCTAAGTATAGGACATCCACTGCATGGCCCCTTCCAGCTCTCTTGTAACCCAGTGATAGTACTCTATTAGGTTGGTCTAGCAAGATCTCCCTGAAATGAACACATGTCGCTGGTCATCCTGGAGGCCATTTACCTCAAGAAATGTCACCAGTCTCTCCTTCAGAATTATCTGCATAAGTTTACCCACTATGAAGGTGAGGCTAACAGGTCTGTAGTTTCCTGGCTCATCCCTAGGGCCACTCCACTGGCACGTGACCTCTCTGTCAAATTATATCTCCCCACTTTCCCATTAGCAGGTTATACTCCTTGACTTCTAGATGTCACCCTAACTCCTCCTCCTTACCAGCCTCCCTGTGCTACCTCCATTAATTACACCAGTGACCACTAGGAGTCACTTTTGTGCACTCTTTTCTCTCCTATCCTCTTCCAGGTATTTTTCCCCACATTCTTTTGACCCCAATTTTCAAAGGCCCCTAGCCAACAACCACTACCCTATCACCCTACTGCCTTCTTCCTATCCCTCTCATTGACCTCTCCCGGGATTCAAACCCCTGACTCTGTTCCCCAAAGTCAGGTATCCTAACCACTACGCTATCTGTGGGGTATAATTTCTCCTGCTCCATTTCTCTACCTTATATTTATATATTTAATTTTGCTTGCTCCTCCTGTTTCCCAGGATGATTTCTACTCTCCCCATCCTCCTTTTTGGCCAACTGCACTTAATTCATCTGTCACTATCCACCCCCTCACTGACACCTGCTCTCCCTAGCCTATGTTATCATGGGACACTTACTATTTCTAATAACACTTGTATTCATTATATTGCTCACACTCCCTTTTGATCTAGCTGATCGCATATCCACACCCTCCCCCCACTTTGCAACTTTTAACTAACACACCTCAAGCTACTGGCACTGTAAGTGGTATACCAGGCCACTCTCCTTGCACCCCCATCTTGGCCTACCACACTTCTAATCATTTCAACTCACTCACCCTCCCCCCATATCACTCTTTGCCTCACAGCCACCTCTTGCTATTGCATGCAAACCCTAGAAAAGCAGACTACCTATTCATTCTAAACTGTTTAGGAACTTCATAATTCATTGCATCCTACTTCTATTGCTATTCTCTGGCAATATTCACCATAATCCTGGTCCTGTACAGCAACCACTTGGAAGCATGTGCAAACAGGGCAGCATTAAGCTAGCATTAATCAACATCCACAGCCTTCTGCCCAAACTCGATCTCCTCCAGACATGGGTCCTTCAGCACAAACCTGATCCCCTTGTAGTGGTTGAAATATGGCTCTCCCCCAAAATCCCTGACACTGCTGTTGCCTTTGATGGCTATACCCTGTTCAGAGAGGAAAGACTGGGCAAGAGGGGAGAAGAGTGTGCTATTTACTTATCAGACTCACTACAGGGCCAAGTCCTCCTGACAATTGCTTTAGCTACCAATTGTATAGGTCTTAATCGCTCATTAGATAAATATGTCGATAGCTCTGCCCTGTTTTAGCTACCAAATGCAACCAGTGCTCATTGTACTTATACTCTGTATGACTACTCACCCGCATTTATTCTATGTATGTACTGTATGAATGTCTGTTTTGTTCTGACGTGTTGCCTTTAGAAATGAGTCTATGACTCAAAGGGTTGTAATTCTGATTTCCGAAATAAATCAATAAATAAAATAATTGGTAACAATGCCCAGGCACTTGCAGTCAAAATTGCAACTGGCACCAGTGGTAAGTCCCTCACTGTTCTATCTGTATATATTCCCCAAAAGGATACTTACAGAGGCTTTAGTCTTATACTTGACTACATCTCTAGCCTTGCAAATTGCCCTGAAATAGTAGCTCTTGGTGGCTTTGTTGTAAACTGGCTTGCCCCTGGAGCTGACCCTTTCAAAGACCCACTCACCGCCCTTAACCTCTCCCAACTGGTTAATTCCCCCACCAGGCACAACTATAGAACAGGCAACAGCACTCAATTAGACCTACTTTCTATCATCCATCCTGAAAGGCTTATGGGCACTCAGGTCTTATCTGACTCGCTCAGTGACCACTCCCCAGTTATCAGCTTCTGGTCTAACAAGGCTCCTAAACTTCCCCCTAAGGCAATTTACCAGTGCGTCCTGAAAAAAGGGCAGCGGCAGCAGTTCTAATGTTACCTTCAGCAGTGTGACTGGATGCCTATTTTTTTGGCCATTAATGTTGACTCTGCACCAGAATACTTTATCACAACTTTCAATGCAGCCTGTGATATCTTCACCCCTCTCAGAAAAAGGAACTCCAAAGGTGCCTGTAACCCCTGGATCTCTACTGGTCTCCTTAATCAGATGTCTGCTCGAGATCATCTCTGGCATAAAGCCCATGCCATTTGGAACCCCTCTAACTGGAAAGGTACAAGGTGGCTAGGAACAATTGCACTCATGCAATTCGCCTTGCTAAATCTGATTATTACAAAACTGTGTTTATTGACACATGGGGTAACAGTAGGAATTTTTGGGAGAACATCAAGGAACTGACTGGCAAGTCCAACAAAACTCCACCCTCACTTATTAACATCGACGGGGTTTCCACCCAGGATCCACAACACATTGCTGACATCTTTAATAATGCCTTCTCAAACCTGAGTAGTGTCTTTCTCCCTGACTTCTTCTCTAACCCCCCCACAGCTGGAACCCCTAATAGCTCCCCTAGAGTTAGGACCACTCCCAACACCCCCTTCTACTTTAGGACAGTCTCAGCCAAAGAGACAAAAAAGTACCTCCTTGGGTCCTTAACAGATTGCACTACAGCAGTGATTCCCTTGATCTAGCAAAGTAAAGCAAAGAAAACTTTATTTATATTAGGCGCCCTTCCAAAGCCCAGGGTGCCTTTACAAAGATACAACATAAAATTCATCATCCAATAAATTTAAAACAATAATATAATCAATTACAATTATTAAAATCAGTTTCAGTTTCAAAGTGCGGCTGCACAGCAGCATAATCAAATTTCCAATAACCCATCAAACGCCTGTGCAAATAAACGGTCTTTAAGGTCATTTTTAAATCCCTCAATGGTCAGACTGTCTCGTATCTGATGAGGTAGAGATTTCCACAGGGTAGAAGCCATAAAGGCAAAGGATCAGCCTCCAGATGTTTTCAGATGTACCCTGGGAATCTCAAGCAATCCCCTGTCGAAAGAACGGAGTGAACGGGAGGGGCAGTAGGGAAACAGTAGATCTTGCAGGAACTGAGGTCCCTGGTCATGTAGGGCTTGGTAGGTCAGCAATGTGACCTTGAAGGTGATCCGCCATTGTACCGGCAGCCAGTGCAGTTCACACAGCACAGGTGCTATGTGGCTGGACCTGGACCTGGACGCTCCAGTTAACAGCTTTGCCGTCACGTTCTGCACTAGCTACAATTGGTGGATATCCACTTCTGGTAGCCCTAGGTAGAGGGCATTACAGTAGTCAAGATGAGTGGTGACAAACGAGTGGACCAGAGTGGGTAGATCTTTGGATGGAATCAGATGCTTTACCCTGGTGATATTCCTTAGATGGTAAAATGAAGATTTGACTACATCCGACACCTGAGCCTTCAGGTTCAGGTCTTCATCAAATATCACCCCTAGGTTCCGCACCTGGCCCAAAGCATTAAGCTCCAAGATATAAACCAGAGGGTTCCACATCCCAGCCATCCTCTAATCAGGGTCCACAATCAGTACTTCCATTTTTCCCAGATTCAACCTCAGCCAGCTCACACTCATCCAGTCCTGTAGCTCCTGGAGGCAGTTATTAAACACTGAGACAGTAGCAAACTCCTGGACCGGTACAAAAGACATGTAGAGTTGAGAGTCATCTGCATAGCAATGAAAACTCAACCCATACCATCTTATAATGTCTCTCAATGGCAGCATGTACACTGCAAACAACATGGGGGACAGCACCAAGCTCTGCAGAACCCTGCAGGGCAGATCCTGAGGGGCCGAGGAATAAACCCCGGACACAACCCTCTGGGACTTGCCCTCAAGGAACAATCAAAACCAACTGAGGACTGCCCCCCAGTCCACAGAAAAAATGCAGGCACTCAAGCAACACCCCATGGTCTACAGTGTCAAAGGCTGCTGAGAGATCTAGGAGAACCAAGATGGAATGAGCTCTCCAATCTCTAGCCAACAGGAGATCATTAAGCACCCATACCAGGGCGGTCTTGGTGCTATGCCTTTTCCTGAAGCCTGACTGGAGAGGGTCATAGATATTGTGGATGGTCAAATGGTCCTCCAGCTGCAGTGTGACCACCTTCTCAATAACTTTACCTATAAAAGGCAAGTTAGAGACCGGTCTGTAGTTAACTGGGCAGTCAGGCTCAAGGAAGGGCATTTTCAGGAAGGATCGTACCACTGCCTCCTTTAAAGGGTCTGGAAAGACCTCTCTCTCCAATGAAACCCTCACTATCCCAGCAAGGACTGGGCTGATAACCTCAACACACCCTACAAGAAGGTGAGTTGGACCCGGATCCAAACTACAGCAGGTAGACTGCAGAGTCTGGATGATCCTCACTATAGCCATGACTGCCAGCTGGCTAAAGGTGAACCAGGTCACCTATTTATTTATTGAAATGTTTCACCAGGAAGTCAAACTGAGCAACAAGTTGCTCGTCTCCCGGTGTGACCTGGGGGAAAGGGGTACTTTGAGACATTGAACATTCAAGTTATAAGTTCAGCATTAGCATACAGTTCAATCAATCAATCAATCGAACAAAGTCTTTATTTAACCAGGCGATCACCATTGAGCAAGCTCATTTTCGAGGTGGACCTGGGTTTGTTAACAAGGAACAAGGGACAATATACATGGAATGCAACACACAAGAACTTACATGTCATAAGGCAGATGTTACAAACAGTGTTACAACAGTGTTATACATGATAGGTAAAAACAGTGGACAATAATAAGTGCTGAGTTAATAAGTAACAAGTGCTTATGTGAAAGAAAATGGGGAAAAGAGAGGCAGTGGTGAAGTGTGTGGGAAGGGGGAACAGTTGTGTCCCTGACCACTTCAGGATGCAAGGATCCTGCACTGCACTGACCAGAGAGAAGGGGATAAGTAAGTATCCCAGGGAGATCCCTTCAGGATGGTGGGGGGAGTAGATGTGAGATACAAGCCCTTTTGGGGGATAGGGGGGGCCCATGGAGACCATTTGGGGCACCTTATTTTCTGTGAGTACTGGTACTGGTACTGGGTACCTGGGTACTTGTACCACCCAGTTGATCAGTGCAAGGTCCAATAGGGAGGCACTGGCTGATCTCTGTCCTGTTGGAGGACACCTTATCAGCAAAGAACTGTGCAAACTCCTCACACTTTTCTTGTACTAATGCTTGACTGGATTGCAGACAGACTAGATTGCACAGTATGTCTACAGTCTGGAACAGCTGAGCTGGCCTGTTCCTTGCTGCAGCAATTTCCCTGGATAGGAACTCTGCCTTCTTATGAGAAATTGTTGACTGACAGACCTTGTAATGATCTAACAATCTAAGTCTATCCTCCTGCTCCAGGTGAGTTTTCTGCCAATGTCTCTCCAACCTTCGCCCCTGCCTCTTCAGCTCCCTGAGTGCCCCATCAAAACATGGGGCACCCGGGTGAAGAGTAGGAGGGTGAACATGAACCGGAGCAATGACATCCTGGACCCTGGCCACTGCCCTATTATAGGCAAGTACAAGGGATCCTGGGGGGTCAGTGCTATCAGTTGGAATACCTGAAAGGTCCAGAACCATCATTAGACCTTCAGAGGTAACACCTCATAAAGGACAATACTGTACCATTTCCTTAGAGGCAGGCCTATTACAGGGAGTCATGAAACTGAACCTCAGGGCATGATGGTCAGACCACCCAATTGGAACCACCTCCATATCGAAGATTTCGATCCCCAGGTGGAACACCAAGTCCAGCGAGTGCCCCCCCCAGGTTTGGCGGTGGTAATTACCCATGTCAGGTCCAATGAATCCATCAATTGGAGGAGGTCTTGACCAAAAATCAGCAGTTCATCATCAACCCAGGCATTGAAGTCCCCCAGAATCAAACATCTGGGGGCCTCCAATACCAGGCTGGCGATGAAGTCCGCTACCTCCTTCAGGAGAACCCTCCCATCACCTGGTGGATGATAGATGAAAAGGATCCTGAAACCTGCACTCGCACCTACTGTGCACTCAAAGGAGTTGGTTGTCCCCACTGGCAGCTCCCTAATGTCCAGTTCCTGTGTAAAACAGACAGTGACTCCCCCACCCCTACAGTCCACTCTCGGGTGGTGTATCACCGAGAACCTGAATGGAACTGCAGAAGCCAAAATAGGGCCTGCATTTTCATCCAGCCAGGTCTTGGTGATGCAAGCCAGGTCTGCAGAGGCAACAAGATCTGCCACTACCGAGGTCTTATTTTTAATAGACCTGGCATTGCATAACACCGCCTGGGAGGGATGAGAATCCAAGGATGACCCCACCACCTGCCTGTCCAAGACAGAGCCCCTGGGTATGGGCACAAGACAAGAAGAACCTCGCTCCTGTGTCCATTTCAACCCAGGGCATCTGCTGGTCCCCACTGTCTCTATCTATTCACCCCTTCCCCATCCCCCTCGAAATTGTCGGAGCCCCCCATCCCTCTACCTCCTCACAATGCCTAAGGCTCAGCATTGATTATAAACTTCCACAGGAAGCAGAGGGCAGTCAAAGGGACACAAATCCCTTAGTCTTGAGGGGGAGTACTGCCTGACCGTAATCTTTACCCCCAACACATTACCTCAATTACCACAACACACACTCACTCACTCACGCACTCACAAACCACAATCAAAACTCACACTCACCAACACCTTTCTTACACCAATATAATATAATAATCCACCCCTTATATCAATCACCCCTGATCCCTCAAACAATCTTACAATAAACTCCTCATCCCCCAATTCAGAAATTACCCAAACAGATCCTATCCCAAGCCAAGTCTTAGCAGCATCTGCTTTAAAATGTCCAATATTAGTATTTTAAAATAACGATGCAACAGTTTAAACCCCCACAGAGCTCCCACCACTGAGGGGAATATGTCTAATAGAGCTTTTCACAAGGCCGGCTCGCACCCGACTCTGTTAGACTCCTTCCAGTTCTCATATCAGAATAAGTCAGTTGCAGTTTAATCACCAGTCAAATTTAACCACAGTTAATACTGAATAAAAACAGCATTCTCACCACGGGAAGATTATCAGTCTTCCCAATACAGATGTCCTCAGCTATCTGAGCACATATTTCCACAGGTCTCTTGGTGCCAACCAAAACTCCTTCCAGTCCTTCCTGCTTCTGGCCAAAAAATCCAGCTGATTTCTTCTTCCTTCACAGGGGCTTCCCACCCTTAGGCCATCTGGGCTCTCAGGCCCAGGCCTACAGCCAGTCCGGACAGCATCCCTCCAGGCACAGCTCCAGGCTCCTTAGCTGGGATAATACTCCCATCTGCCCTTCGGCGGATCAGAGGCCAGCCCCGCTGGTCAGGTCTAATACCCACTACTCACACTCAGGTCAGACCTGCTATTCAACAGGTCACCACACATGCTGGTCAAGATCTTACTTTTCAATCCAGCCAAAAATGGGACGATATTCTTCCTCCAGTTAGAGTTTAATGAAGAAGGAGACCAATGGGGGGTGTCTGTCAGACTCTCACTCCGACGGAGCCCACAACCACAAACTTCTCCCCTTTCAATTTCAGTTCTAGTATCACCTTCAGATGCCCGTCCACCAGAAGCCAGGTGCTCTTTCACCACGTCGGTCTCCCAGACACATACAATCTTCAGTCGTGTCCTCCTCCACTTCAACAGGCACCCGGACCACTCTCCTCACTCGGCTCAGACCAGCCAAACAGCTGCCAAGTTTCTACTTGCAGACAGTGAACTTGCAAACAAGCAGTTCATTAACCCAACCTCAGTCTTAACTCTGAAGGTGGAATTCAAAGGAACTTCTGAAAGGCCAGTTAAGAAAAACGCTACTGTTGTTAAGATATTTAAGCTGCTCAAATGTTAGGAAATAATATCAAGTAGATGCTGCCAAATTGGCACAGGCAGTACCATTCATTTAACATAGGTGGAAAAATATAAAATAATGTCGCATGTAAAACACTTAGCATTAGGTTCGAAAATGCCAACGACCACACTAATCCCTCGAAAAAGATGCAAATCCTTTTTAAACTTACTCACTTTACAAGCCCTCACTAATCTGCCTAAAACTTAAGTTAAAACTCAAGCTATAGCTACAAAAATACAGATCTAAACATAAATACAAAACGGGCTCTTAAACTAGAGGCTCAGGCAGCTCACACGCCGCCGCCATCTTGCAGCTTCACACACAAACTTCTCCACTTTGCCCTAGATGCTGTACTGCTACTCCTCACCAAGATTTTCAATCTGTCCCTCTGCCTAGATCAATTCCCTCTCTTGTGGAAGGCAGCCATAGTTACTCCTGTCTACAAGAGCGGAGACAAGACCTTGCAATCTAACTACCATCCCATCTGTATACTCCTCCCTCCAAAGTATTTGAACGTATCGTTTCCAACCAGCTCTCAGATTACCTGTCCAAATATAACACTCAATGTCCACATCAACAGAGGTTTAGAAAAAAATCATAGCACCACAACTGCACTTCTTGAATATATTACATTTATTCACAGAACACTCGACCGTTGCCACCTAGTTGGGTTCATCTACATTGACCTAACTAGAGCATTCAACATGGTTAACCAGTCCCTACTTATTGAGTCTCTCCCCATCCTTGGTCTTTCACATGCAGTTACCTCCTGGTTTCAGAACTATCTTGCTGGCAGAATGCAATGCGTGAAAATTAAGGGTACCCTCTCCACCTCCCATCCTGTGCTCTCTGGTGTATTGCAAGGTTCCATTCTTGGCCCCCCTTTTTTTAGTCTCTTCCTCAATTCCCTCCCCAGGCCTGCCCCAGCCAACTCCTCCTCTACACGGATGATGCTGTCTTATTCACGAGCCAGCCTGATCACTCCCCCCTTACTAGAGAGCTGCAGCACAGCTTTGCCCTGGTTGAGTCCTGGCTTACAGAACAAAAGTTAATCCTGAACTATAAAAAGACCAAGATGATGTTATTTGTAAATTCTCACAACAAGCATAAATCAGCTCAACTCACCATCCTAAACAACTGCTGTGATCCTCTGGAGCAAGTACACAACTAAAGCTGTTAATATTAGAATAGGGCTCCTCTACAGACACTGTCACACACTTACCCCTGATGCACTCCATCTTGCTGTCAACAGCTATGTCCTTTCTCTTGTAGAATACAGGCTAGTAATTTATGGAGCAGCTACTGACATGTCATTTAAACGTATTAAGGTTGCCCTCAATAAGCTCTGCCAATTAGTTTCTGGGGCTCACAGGTACACCCACACCTGCGATCTGTATACCCAAACCTGCTGGCTGAATCTTAGTGGCAGGATCATTTACCAGACTTGCTACTAGGTAAGATCTGTCTAGGTCTAACCCCTCCAACAACACAACACTTCCTTACCCCAGTAATGAATTCTCAAAGGACGAGAAGCGCAACAAGACCTATCTATCAGGCCCCATTTTGTTGGACTAATCCTCTACGTGGATGACGCTGTCTTATTCATGAGCCAGCCAGACCCCTCCCTCCTTACTAGAGAGTTGCAGTACAACTTTGCCTTGGTCGAGTCCTGGCTTACAGAACACAAGTTAATCCAGAACTATAAAATGACCAAGGTAATGTTAGTTGCAAATTCTCACAACAAGCATAAGTCAGCTTAACTCACCATCCTTAACAAATGTTGTGATCTTCTGGAGCCAGTACACTTCAGGTACCTAGGCATTACACTTGACAGCACCTTATCCTTTAATGACCATATAAACATAATTTCTAAAGCTGTTAATACTTGAATAGGGCTTCTCTACAGACACCGTCACAGCCTTACCCCTGATGCACTCCATCTTGCTGTCAATAGCTCTGTCCCCTCTCTTGTAGACTATTGGCTAGTCATTTATGGATAGAGTTGTGCAAAATTAGAAAATTTGATCCTGTGAAATATTTCACGTAATCCCCGCATTTTGAGAAATATTTTGGAGGTGCGAAATCCCCAACTAAATGCAGAATTTCGCCCGCGAAATGCAAATTTCACCAACTGAAGGCAAAATTCAGCATTTGAGACGATGCTTCTAAAGTCACTTACATTTCATCATGTTCTTATATCATACAGCAAGACATTCAGCCACTACACACAGCAACTATTGCTGTTAACCCCTTGAATCCCTATCTAAATAAAATACATGACAATCACAAAAGTATAATGCATAAGGGTTAACTATCTAATGACTTTTCTTTTAAAAAATATCTGATTAAAACAATTTTCTGTACATATATGCTTGGGACATCCATATTATTGACACAGTATACAGAATTTTAAAGTGCTAGTAAAATTAGCATTTCTTTTTGTGTCTTTAGATATGGAGTAATGTGTTTCTAGTGCACAGAATATGCTTTTCTTTAAATAAAACTACATCCAAGATTGCTGATGGCAGGGACTAGTTGAAGACAGAATGCCAGTGAGGGTCACGAAAATTAAAATCAAACAGCGTGGAGCTATTTGAGCAATGCTGTTTTGCCTTCTAAACTAACTTTATTTTATGCCTACAATCTGTGGCTTGAAATAGTACCTGCTAGCATTGTTATAAGATGAAAGAAAAATGAATTTGCAGCTGTCATTCACTCTGGCTGATGTCAACAACAGCTTTACCTTGGAGGTAACTTCAATCGCTAATACTCCGGAGATAGAGGCAGTACCGGGAAGCTGGAAGATTACAGTGTGGGTTAACTCACTGACCGTATGTGGAGCAAAAAAGCTTTAACAATACACTGTCCCTCAAAATAGTATTCATATCTCTTCTACTGAAATAAAATCATAATCTAAGAATGTCCAAGTTGGGACTAAGGCGAACAAAGGACATTGCTGAATTTTTTAAAAATTAATCTCGGCACATAACGGGCAAGAATGGTGTAACGCCAGTTGTTATATAAAGTGATATACCTTTTCCTCTTTTCTTAGCCTTCCTGTTTTCTCTATGGCCCTCAAGAGCTGGTATATTGATCTGGCTATCAGATATGATATGGGAGAGGCAGGCTTCACAGATAGTTAAGATGTCAGGTTTTATTTAGTAGTCCCAGACTTTTACCTAATCATGATTTTCAAGCAGACTTGATGCATTAAGTGGCTTAGCTATAGCACCCTCAGCTTAATGGTGCTGTGTGCAGTTTGAACTGTGCTTGTTGAGAATGGTAAAGGGTTTAGTCCTATGTCTCCTGCTATTCAGAGGAGCATGGACAGGTTGGTTCACGACGAGAGTGGTTTGGTACTTAGTTAAGCAAGTGTATCCTTTTTATGGGCCATGGGGATTGACAGACCCCCCATTGCTGAATTTTTACAAAATGAATCTCAGTTGGGGGGGGGGTGATTCTTCTTATTGTGGGCTGGAAATTGGCCAGGGGAGTGGGATCACTAGTCACCAGGGTGTGGGGTCTTGACTGGTGGATGGGAGGAGGTGGGAGCCCTTTTTTTTTTTTATTCCGCATTTTGCAGTGGTGAAATTCCCGTGAAATGTTAAAATTTCATGAAATATTTTGCTGGTCAAAATTCCTGATTTCGCTAGAATTTCACCAGTGAAATAAAATTTTGCTGTATCTTTATTTATGGAGCAGCTACTGACACTTCACTTAAATGTATTAAGGTTGTACTCAATAAGGCCTGCTGATTAGTTTCTGGGGCTTACGAGTACACCCACACCAATGATCTGTATACCTAAACCTGCTGGCTGAATCTTAGTGGCAAGATCGCATACCAGACCTGCCTACTAGGTAAGAAGATCTCTCTGGATCGAACTCCTCTAACAACACACCTCCTTACCACAGTAACCAGTCCTCGAAGGATGAGAAGTGCAACTAGACCTACCTATCAGGCCCCATTCTGTTGGACTAATCAAGCGCAGCGGGCCTTTCTCAATGGAGCTGCCTGCTGGCTATCTGATCTCCCTCTTGATGTACAAACTGCCTCCAAGTTACGGCAGTTTAAATGCAACCTCAGATAGTACCTTCTTCCTCTCAACCACTGTGACTGCCCAACTTAAGCTACTTCACCCTCATGTATCCCCTCATTTCCTGTCTAAACAGCTGCCACTCTCCCACCCCACCTCCCTCCCCTCCTCTCCTGCACCCCTCCCATAAGTACTCTCTCTTGACATGTTTACTCTCTACTTAACCTCACTCTGTAGCTCTTGAACCCTGATTTCCACCTATTCTACCTCCTCCCTCTTTCACCTTTATCTCTGCTCTTTTTTATTTATTTTGGCTGACCCATGTTAACCTATTGACTTCGACTAAGTTATTCTTGACCGCCTATTATCACATTCTGATATATTATTGTATTTTATCTTAGCTTTTACCCTGGTATCTATTTTTAGTTTTTATTTGCCAACTTTGAAAAAGTCTGATATAAAATGTCTCTGATTGTTTTTGTTTTTTTGTTCTATCTATGTCATGTTTTTTGTTACATCGTTATATTTAGCTAATTGTTATGATTTTTTTTGGATGTGGAACCTTTGTAAATGAGTCTCTGACTCAAAGGTATGCCAAATTGAGAAACTGTAATAAATAAATAAATGTCTGTAGCAATCTGGGTGTGCATTTGTGGCACTACTACCAGCACCCTGTATATGCCCTGCCATGGCACATTTAGCATGTAAGGGTGGTTCCACATACATTCTTAGGGTCAGAGAGTCATGAACCAAAGGTGAGCAGTTCTGACATGCTAAGAATGGGCACTGCATCAGAATAGTGCAGACCACTATGCTTTCAGCAACAACAGTGCAGCAATAATGCCATCAATTTGATTTTCAAGGGGGGCTCTGCCCCCGCACCCTCTGGACTGAAGGATTCTCACTTGGGGGGAGGAGCAGATCATGGGTAAAGTTAAAATATGTGGGGTCGTGAAATGCTATTTCCATGCCCTGTGTCAAAGAAACAAATTCCTGAGTGCACAAAAATATTGGAGACCAGGATTAGAAACCTGGTCTCCACTGCCGTTGGCTGAGCTGCTTGTATGCCCTAGCCCTCCACGCCATGGAAGCAGCTCGGCCAGCTTCCTGGATCCTGGTTCTCTTGTTTCTGGTAAGCACCATGGACAGCAACCTGGGGAGCGCTTACTGAAAGTGCTGTAGACCCCTTCTCACTGTCCGTGCTAGCGCTACACGAACTAGCGCTCTGTAGACTGGTGCTATTCGTATAGTGCTATTCTAACCAGGTACCCTAAGGATGTGAGACCATTCTTACACAAAGAAGACTGCCGTTTGGGGACGTACAGTGGCGGCCAGTGACATGATACAGAATAAAATATCATAGTATATTACTGGAGATCCTCATTCATTGCAGATGGATTTCCTATGATATTTCCTGATACATCCAGATAAATAGTCCATCTTATTACTGGCTGCCACTTTATGGAGTAAATATATCATTTATCAGGGTCAGTCAATAATGTTCAAAACAACTGAGATATATCTAGCAAATGTGTCTGTTTTCAGGGCATCTGCACTTGAGACACACTTTACAGCATAACAGTAGTGTTCCAGTTGACCAGGATTGCTCCCTCGATCCGCTGTATTGCATAATGACCATAAGAGATTTAGTAACTGTAAATCCTGTGTAAACATACACGCAAGACAGCAACAGTGGCTATCAATATATGACAAGCACCTAGTGGATGACTTACATGTACAAAATAAGCTTGCTGAGTGATTCTTAAATAGAATTATGGACACACAGACATAGATCAACAAAACCCATAAGCAGGAGAAATCTAGCAGAAAACTATGACTTTACTTCTCTCTTTGGGAAGTACATTTTCATTAGACTTTACAAAGGGAGCAGACAGAATCACAGCACTATGGGACTTGGAAAAACATTTCAGAGTTAACAGTTTTTTCTAATCACAAGAATACTGAAAAATGTAATAAAAGCCTGCCAAGAATTACTTTTCATGGTATTAACTACTAATAATGCAGCATCTGCTTCTTCTTTAGAGCTGCATGGTTTTGGCTGGTATTAAATGCAATATTGCAAGCAACAAAATAGCAAGTGCCTGACATATGTGTTTTTGCTAACCACATCATAACTAATATTATATGCAAGTTTTCAATTTAATTTATAATTTCAAATGAAGCCACTCGCTTAAAGGAATATTGTTCACCTTAGTCTGAAACTGATCTTTTTTCATTCAATTTGGAGACTGGCTTGCCCTTTAAACACAGAACGAGTGGCCAAAAATATGCTCAGCTTACTGCTAATTTATTAATATATTTTTTCAGGAAATGGTTTGCATAAGGCTAGAGTTGATGAAAAGAAATATCCTGTTTCAATGGGTGTCTCCCATATAAGAACTTTATACAGAAACATAGAAATACAATTTTAAAAACAAAACATTAAAATTGGGAATCAGAACTCAGGAGGTCTGATGCACAGCTGTGCAGACCTTGAAAGTTCATGTCTTACTAAATAAAGTTTGAATCTCTTAGTATATAAGTTGATTTTGTTTTAAACAGCTAGTGAAAAAGTAACTGACAGAAAATGTTATTTATTTTAAACAGAAGCCTGCTTGTACTTATTTATTTCTGATGGTGTTTTCTTTTCCTTTTGGTTCACTGGAACATTTATGGTATTAGGTGTGATGTGAAGAGATGATAGATTTTCTAAACATTCATTGACTAAGTCCCACGCTGCTGCCACTGCTACGTCACAAAATCTCTGCACCTGTGGAAATTTCTATTTTCAGCTCGTGCTCCATATAGATGGCAGGCACAGCTGCAGGAGATGTTATGCCTGGTCTCACCAGGCATAACATTTTGGTGCAAGTGGCTGTAAATGGGGAGCCAGTCATGAACAGGCTCCTACTTAGAAAATACAGCATGTGTGGGGAAATCTGTGACTCTGCAAGTGAAGCCCTGCTTGCAGCAGTTTTTTTCCTACACTTATGCCAATTTCAGATGGGCTGAAAATCCAGTCTCGGTACTCTTAACTGGAGGCTAGTATATCTAGTTCTATTCCCCTTCACAACTCATCAATGTTTTGCTACTACTAATGTGACATCATGAGTACCCACTCTAGCATCAGCGGGTGATCTAATTACCCAGTAATTATGCCAAAATTAGGGATATCCTAATGCTGATGGGGTATGAAGGTGCATAGAACTCACTATTTCAGCCTCCAGGCAGAATACCATTTCATACATCACACCTAGTACTGTCAGGTGACAAATCTTCTAGTTAACCAAAGGGAAAATAAAAGTTTCTTCAGATGTGAAAATTAACTCCTGCCTACTTCTAAAAGTTCATATTAGTTTTGAGCAGCATATAAGGTCTTTAAGCAATGCCACTTAGTGGTTTATTGTGCAAAGAAATCCATTTGTAAATATTCATTTTTTCACTCCTAAATTTCATATCTGTTTGAAGATAATACAATCCCTAGAAGTTCAAGTGCATTAAATCATCTTGCATATCACTGATTTCCACAATAGTCTGAAACTAGTAACAGTAAAACACAAAACATAAAACTAGAGAACTGGAGCTAATCTTTTTGTGATTTCAAAGTTTTCACCCAGCCTTAACTGAAACACCCTGAAGTGTCCTTGTTTCCAATAGAGACTAGCAAACTTTCCACAGAGTGGCACTCCATAAGTCCAACTTTGTAAAGGAAATAAAAGACTGGGGGCAGAGTTTTCGAAGCTGGAGAAAAGTGTTGGCCAAAGTGCCCCATCAGAAGCAACTCTGGCTGACATATGCAAAGTGGTACAATGGAACAGGAGCAGAGCCACGTATGAACATGCAAAACCTGTTTCATTCTGCTGCCACGGCAATGATGGAGCAAAGTGCTTCCGAAGCCCCCACTGGTCTAGGAAGGAGGGGCAGCTGCTAGAAAGGCAGAGCCAGGCCTCATAGTCACAGGATGAATGGTGCAAAGAGGATATAGTCATGTCATTATAACTTCAATATAATATGAGGAGCAAACATTTGCTGTTCCAAACCAGTTCTGTCCGAGGGCTCCGCACTGCAGCTTGTGGTCCACAGTGGTACTGGTCCAACAAAGGACACAGCACACAGCGCCATGCCTCTCAACATTCTCCCATTATGAGGAATGTTCATCAGTGACACCCATAAATGTGCTCCATCCTACATCTGCCCTGTATGGGAAAGGTGCTGTCCACACAGAGTAGGTGCTGTTAGTGCTGACATGTAGAGTAGAACATAATGAAATGTCAATATGCCAAAGCAAAGATAGGCTGTATGCAATGTAGCTGTTACAGGGTAGAGAATGAGGCAACTTCTTTGGGAACACTCACAGAGAGAAAACTCCAGACACCAGTTTAAATTAAATGAAAGCTGCTTTACTTTTAGCTAGCATTAAGTTTTCCAAATGGTCCTCGCAATTCAGTCTCTGGCATTTTCAAAACCAAAAAGAAAGCTCTATATTTTTTCTCTTTTTCACTTTTCCCCTTTACTGGGCTCAGGTGTTACTTATTAATACTTCCCCCTCCAACAGTTCCCCTCACTCTGAGGGCCAGCCAACATTTAGGGCATGCAAAACATTAAGTCTTAGTGGTGCCAACTCTAAAGTCAGGAGGTTTGGTTCAAATTCCCTCCCAGCTCTCCCCAAACCTATGCTGCTGTGGGGCTACGATGGGAATGACAGGTGCAGGAAGCATGATGGACATATACTACATCACGTTAGTGCTAGGTAGAAGGCAATTACCTGCTTGCTTTGTCTTTTCTGTGTTCCTTCTTGCTTCTACTCTGCACCCACTGCACTGGTAAAAAGTGTTTTCTGCACTCCTTGTATTGCCATGGTAACAGGCACTTTGCAAGCCCAAACCTGTTTTCTTATGTGTTTGCTTATGGAATGCATGACTCCTCCCTTTGTTTGCCCATGCAAGCTATTAGCTTTGCACAACTGCGCAATGATATGCCTCCTATTATGGCCCAGTGGGTGTCAAGCCAGTCACACTGGTGTTTTCACTTTGCACACACACTTTGCACTATGCAAAATGTTCCATTATGCTGCCCCTAGGGTCTTACCTTCAATGGTTTTACTCAGACCATCATACCAGTTACTGATGTTATCCCCTGCCAAATGGGGCTTTATCTTTTGGCTCCCTCTGGAGCACTGCTACTACCTCCCTTTGCACAGCTCCTTTACCCCAGGTACCAGATTGCACTATAGCTGCAGGACCCAGGGGCTGTATTGGAATCTTTATTTTGTTTCTTCAGGCTTGCAAGCACCCTATTCACCATAGCCACTGAGCAGAATTATTTCTTCACTCTTCTGGTCCCCCCTGGACTGTAACAGCAGGGCCAAGAAGCAAGCTTCAGACTGCAACTCTTCTTTCTTCAGAACAGCTTCACAATGACATTAACATCCCATGCTGCATCAGGCCTGCACTCACTTGATCCACGGACTGCCTTCAGGGTCAGGAGCACAGAAAGGGACTTGCAATAATCTTGCAACCCCACAAAGGCATACAGAGCTGCACAGAAACTGATGCAACGTTGAAACTGCTACTCTATATTAGTATAATTCTAGGAGCACTAACAGTGCTATTCTGTCATCCATTCACCCCCTAGTCCCTCTAGATAGCAACAGAGACTGGGAGTTATCAGTCCTGGAAGCCATAAGTCACATCAAAGGACAGAAATAACTTTTGAAAATTAAATAAATAGGTAACTGCAAGGTGGCCACTATGACTGTTGTGCCTTTGACCTTAGAACTGCTGGGTAGTGGTCAGAGAATAGCATGTGCTGCCTGTGAGAAACAGACAATCCCAAGCACAGCTCTGCAAAAGCAGCTAGTTGCAGGTGGCTCTGGTTATGGAGGACTGTGTACGTATGTTTTCTCTGGAAAGAGGACAGCCAATGAAAGCAAGGGGATTCGCATAAGTATTTATATAGTATATGAGAAGCCAGCTAATGAGAACTGACCTACCAGACAGAGACAGACAGAGAGGACGTGTGAGATAGTCTTCAGATTTTTCTTGGTGAGAATATGAAAGTGACCTGTGGGTGACTTCAGTAGTCAGCCAATAGATTGATAAAAGTTGTTTAAAAGTTTTTTAAAACAGATTTTCTCCTTCTGGAACAACACACAAACATCTTTTTTGGGCACTGAATGCTGCTATCAGGACTTGTCCTGACAGAGGGTCTGAGTTACTTGATGTCCTAACCTATTGTCTAGACTTCTGGGTGAATGAAGGCAAGTTCTCCTGTGGGGGTGAACAGGACATCAGAGGACTTGAGTTAATCAGCACGGCCCATACTCCTTGCCCCCCAGAAGCACAATGGGTCCACTGCACTTGTAACACTGCCTGCATCTGCTAGCCCAGAGGAAAACATCCCAACATAGCCAGCCTGCAGAGTCTCCTAAGATCATAAGTACTGGGTCAATACTCCACCAATTGTTTTTTGTTAACTAGCACCAGATTAAATTCATTTTTGCCATTTTTTCATGACTGTTCTTCCATGCCCATTTGTAGAACTGCAACAGCCAGGAGAAACTAGCATCAGTATAACTAGCATTGGTATTTAAATATTTTTAGGATCCCTAGCCACCAGCCTTCTAGTGGCACCACAATATGGTCCAGTGGTCAAACATCAGGCCTGCATTTGAACACCACGTGCACACATTTAAAGGCTGTTTTGGGAACTCCCAAGGGACATTGGGATACTGCTGCACCAGTTAGGGAAAACAGTAAATATTGTGTAATTACTCAGCAGAGGGTGCTGGGATTTGGTTGGAAGATCTATAAATTTTTTTGTTGCATGTAACCCATTTCATTCCCCACCCAGACTTTTGAAATGCAAAATTATTGTGCCTCTGCCTATTAATGTATTGGCTAATTATGCAAGAATAGAGTATAAGTTGAGGGAGAGGGGTGTGACTAACATAACTACAAAGGTTCCCTCGTACAGATGATGGGAATTGTATTCATCTCCTGTGGGGAGTAACCTGTTAAAGGATCCTCATGGGTGGAGGCACTGCAACACTTTATAATTACCTTCAGTAATAAGGCTTTATAGACTGTGCCCAGGTAACATTCATTGTACAGTAGGACTGGGTTAAATTTATCTTCTGCCAGTAGAATTCTGGTGAAATGCTGATTTCATTTCTGTGAAATTTCACAAACATTCTATGAAAATTTCATGAAAATTTGTCAAAATTGTAATTTCAGTTATGTTCATATAATTTAAAAGTATTTTTCCAAATTGCACCACATTTCGTTCAGTGTCTTTGCCAAACACCATATAGCAGTTTACCAAGCTTCAGATCTCTTCTTTTTTAACTGTATTTTTTGCTCTGACTAACCGAGTAATATCTCTCAGAAGTACCCTTACGACACTAGCCCTTCTACTCCCCTCTGTGGCAGGCCCACCACCGGATCTCCCTTCACTCGAGGAACATCCCATCACCCCGGATCACCCCCCCAGGGCAGGGGCCCACCCTCTTGTGGCAGAGTCTATCTGTAATTAGAGGGTTCAGTCCTCTTGTGAAGTTGGCCCTGGATCCCCAAAGTGGCCTTCCCAGAACTGGGAATGTGAGAGAGGTCCCTGGGATCCTCATCACCTCCACGGTTGGACAGGGATTTTTCCTAAGAGTTTGCTCCCTCCCCAGTCCCCGCCTCCTGAGGTAAAACTTGGATGTGCAATGATGTCCAGCATCTGCCAAGCTCCACCCTTGCCATTATGGCTGTGGCACATTATGGCTTCCTCCAGCCATCGCCAGAGGGCATGCGAGAGTGATGCATTGCCCTACAAGCCTCCCGGGAAGGGAGAGCTGTCCTCCAGATGCTCGATCCCTTCCGGCCCCTGTTGACCCCCAGCAGCCTGGACTCGTTCCCTAACCCAGGTTGCCAGCATAGCACGAGGTAAGATGACTAGTGCCTTAACCCTCAGCACCACCGAGCCAGCCAGATCTCTATCTTTAAAGAGGATTGAGTTATAAGACTCCAAACTTTCAGGAATTTTAAAATTACAGTAACAACTATGTAAACTAAAAGTGTTTGTACAAATTATACCAGATTTGGTATGGTCACTTTACCAAGGACTATACATATGTGTGCTAAATTTCAGATTTCTAGCTTTAAAGGTGACTGAGTTATAAGCCTTCAAACATTCTGAAATTTTGAAATTACATTTTGCGGTTGCGCAAACTGCTGAATTGTAAGCCCCTGTAAGTTTAAACCTAGAGAATGGAATATCACCAATGTTGTTAAGTTCATTGACCCTAAATATAAAGCATTAAGGCAGCCCCCGGGGCCAGCATCAGAGTGTCGTGCTGCCGCTCTGATGAGCCAGTTTCGAAAGCAAGCCCAGGAAGTCATGTCAGGAGGGAGGCCAGAGCTAAAACTTACAATTTACACAACCATTGCTTCTCTGTTTAGCAGTTTCTATGACTCTTTCCAGAAAGTATGCATGTAAGTTTTCAATTATCTAGCTCTAAAGGTGACTAAGTTGTAAGCACCAAAATATTTTCAGAAATTTTCACATGAATATTAAATTTCCAGACTTTGAGCCCTTATAACTTCTCTACCATTCATCTAAATCTTATGACACATGGCACGCTTTTAGGGCCCATACAAGAAATATGAAAGTCACATTTCAGACCACTAGCTGTAACTCTGACCGAGTTATGGGAGTTACTGGGCTGCATTGGGAGGGGAATCATGAGCTGGAGGAGTGAGGTTGTACTACCACTGTATAGATAGCCAGAAGGTCAGGCCTCACCTGGAATACGGAGTCCAGTTCTGGAGGCCTCACCTCAGGAAGCACATTGACCGGGTGGAAACAGTACAGAGAAAGGTGAAAAAAATGATTCAGGGTCTGCAGTACATGTGCTGCAAGGAAAGAATTATGGAGCGGAATATGTACTCCCTGGAGCACAGAAGAGAGAGAGGGGACATGATTGAAACATTCAATTACATAAAAGTCATTAACAAGGTACAGGCACAGGAACTTTTTCACTTCAAGAAGGGCTCCAGGACCAGGGGACATGACCTCAGGCTGCAAGGAGGAAGGTTCTCTACCAACACCAGAACATTTTTCTTCACAGAAAGAGCAGTGGACACCTGAAACAGCCTGCCCCAAGAGGTTGTGGGGGTCAACACTGTGGGGGTGATTCAAGAATGCATGGGACAAACACAAGGGAGCCCTGACTGAAAAGGGCAACTAGAGTGTCAAAATAGCTATATAACAAATGAGCAGACTAGTTGGACCTAGCGGTCTCCTTCTGCCAGCAACTTCTATGTTTCTATGTTTTTATTAAAGAAATTTGGAAAATTCCTCCACATTTTGTGACACTGCATGAAATTTTGTGAAATTTCATGAAAATACCATGAATTAGAAATTGCTAATTTCACCCAGCTCTATTGTACAGGCTTAGTCTGGTACCTCATTAGTGGGCATGGTTACAAGTTGTAGGCACCACTAGGTTTATTCTAGAATGTCCTGCCATGCCCCACCTTTGTGTAGGAACTGCATTTGGTACACCTCCCTCCATTTTTTGGAGTTTGAGATACTGTAAATCAAAACAAGTTGCTCGGCTGGTGTAAGGGCGACAACCTGGACTCTGCCAAAACCAACCTGGTCCAGGGCATACCCCAGCAGAGTTTGGGGAAAATTGGCATCCAGGAAGAGTGTATGATTCCACCCACCAAAAACTGTCAGTGTTAGTGGAACGCTGTGAGGGAGTAACAGAGAAACACAGAAACATAGGATCTGTTGGCAGATTGGCCCACCTAGTCTGCCTCATTTTCACTACCTTTAGTAACTCTGCAGACCATACTCAGTCTCCAGCCTCCCCCCCTTACCTCTATGACCACTCTGTATCTGTCCCATGTGTTCTTGAATCCTGTAACTGTTTCCACCCTCATATCTCTGCTGGGAGGCTGTTCCATGCATTCACCACCCCCAGTGAAGGAGTACTTCCTCCCATTTTCTCTGAGCCTTCCCCTTCTATCTTCATGTGACCCTTTGTCCCTGAGTATCTTTTTCTGTGGAATATGCTTCCTTCTTGAACGTTGCTTTTACAAGTGAGGTATTTGAATGTTTCTGTCATAGTCCCCACTTTCCCTCCTTTCTTCCAGGGAGTACATATTTAATTCCTTGAGCCTTTCCCCATAGGGTTTTTGATGCAGGCCATGCACCATTTTGTTTGTCCCCTTTGTACTGCCTCCACTTTCTCTATGTTTTTACGGAGGTGGGGCCTCCAGTACTATACACAGTACTCGAGGTGCGGTCTCACAAGTGATCTGTATAGGAGTATTATTACCTCCTTCTTCCTGCTGGTGATTTTCCTGCCTGTGCAACCCAGCATCCTGCCAGTCTTCCCCACTGCCTTGTCACACTGCTCGCCTATCTTCAGGTCATCAGAAATGATCACCCCCAGGTCCCTTTCCTACTTTGTAACTGTTCATACCTCTCCTCCCAGCTGGTATGTTGCTCCCTGTCCTTGTGTCCCATGTGCATTATTTTGCACTTCTTTACATTAAAACTCAGCTGCCAAGCCCTTGACCGTTCTTCCAGTTTTTTTAGAGCATTTCTCATTTTTTCCACTCCTTCTGGTGTGTCCACTCTGTTACAGAGTTTTGTGTTATCTGCAAATAGGCATACGTACCCTTCCAGCCCTTCTGCAATGCCATTAGTGAAGACATTGAAGAGGACCAGTCTAATACTGATCCTGTGGTACCCCACTGGTCACTTTGCCTACTTCAGAGTGGATGCCATTTACCACCACCCCTCTGACTCCTATTTCCTAACAAATTTTTGACAAATTTTACTACTTTAGGACCCTACTGGGTCAAAATGTTGCACACTCTTCAGTGCACGACATGACCATGAGGTAGGAACAGCATGGTTGGTAAGAGCGAGAGGGTGCAAAACCACGACAGGAAGTATGCATGGTAGTGCACCCCCTCACTCTTCCCAGTGCAGGATAAAAATCCTGCTGGGACAGGGGTCCACCAAGCAGCTGCAGTGGCAGCAAGGGAAGAAAGCAATGTGCTTGGGACCGGGTTTTGATTCCCGGTCCCAAATGCATGGAATGTTTTCTTTTTTCGCACTTTGTGCAATATTAAGTGTTAACCCCCCCCCCCCGGAGTTAGTTATATTAGTTGGGGGGGGTTGGGGGGAACAGCCCCCATAGCAGAGGATGAGAGGGCTGGAGCCCCCTGTAAAAACAAAAATTATGCCATTTGCAATGTATCACACTGTATTGGCAGTGCAGTATATTGCTACAGCATAATGTCTTGCGACACTGTGACCCCATGCCCCTTAAGACCTACTCATACACTCCCCAGCTTGTTTAACAGCCTTCTATGCAGAACGGTGTTGAAGGCCTTGCTGAAATCCAGGTAGGCTATGTCCACTGCTCCTCCCCTCTGATCTACTTCCCTGGTTACCCAATCAAAGAACTCGATCAAGTTTGTCTGGCAGGACCACTCCCCCTGTGAAACCATGTTGCCTCTGATCCTGCAGATTATTGGTGACAAGGTATTCCCCAATCCTTTCCTTCAGTAGGGATTTCATTATTTTGCCTACCAGTGATGTCAGGCTGACAGGTCTGTCATTTCCTGCCTCCTCTCAATCTCCACTTTTAAATGACAGGTTGAAAAGGGCTTTAAGAGGTGCAGCTAACTCTTCTTTCAATTCCCTCAGTATCCTGGGGTGCACCTCTTCTGGCCCCATTGCTTTGTCTACTTTTAACTTTGTTAGTTCCTTAAGCACTCATTCTTCTGTAAAAGGGTTTTTGTGCACTTCCCTTCCCATTACACCCTTGTCTTTTAACCTTGACCCATTTCCTTCCTCCTTACTGAACAGAAGTATTTCTTCAATATATCCACTTTTTGATGGCTCTCTTCCACGCTGCACCCTCCTTCCCTTTTCTGTCTTACTCTACCTCCCTGTGTCTTTCCCTTTTCACTTATGTATCTAAAAAATGTTTTATCTCCCTTTGTCACTGATCTGGCAATTTTATTTCTGTGTTTGCGCCTTTGCGCTGCTGACTGCCTTCCCTGTGCTTCCCTTTGTTTCTCTTGGTAAGTCTCCCTATCCCCGTCCCTCTGTGTTTGTTTGTACATTCTAAATGCCCTTTTTACATTGGTTGCGTACATGCAAAAGCCAGCGTATTGTGGCAGTAGGGTATTTCGGGGTGTGTGTTGCTGCCGAGCTAATTGCAGTACACAAAAATAGGGTCTAGGACTGGGCTCATCAGTCTACACCAATGAGCACTAGGTGTGGTCCTGACACAACTCTCTTCTGGGTGGGCTGAATGGTCGTGCACTTCAAAGGACTGAAGCCACTCCAGTCAAAGAGGGCTACAGGCCTTTGATTTGCATAAAGCGGAGAGCTACTGGACAGACAGGGGAAAACGAGCACCCACTGGCACTGTTGCTCCTAGAAGTACAGTGGGGTGTTTATCTTGACGTTTCACTGAGCCAAGCTATGAGGCCTGCTGCGGGATGGGGAAGGGGATAAAACGATGATCAGGAAGTGTGCTCCCCTCCCCTACGGTGACCATTTTTGCCACCACTTATCTTTGTCGACATAGGGGGACCCAATCCCCATGTCAGCAGTGGAAGGCCCCACCAACAGTATGGGACACTGGGGAGCTCACTCCCAGTGTCCCCAGTCAGGTCCCCCATCTGCAGCAGTTCGAGACACTGGGGAGCCCACTTCCAGTGTCCCCAGTCATTAGCACTCCCACTACCACTGTGGAACACTGCAGAACCCACCCCCAGTGTCCCAAAACATTCTTGTCCCTAAAAAAAGGAAAAACGACCCCAGACATCTTTATTATTTTTGATAACCCTGTAAAAAAGAAAATGGTCACTCGTTGTCTCCCCCTTCCCCCATCCTGACCCTCCCTCTGTGCACCAGGATCACCACACCCCTCTTTACCCCATACTTACCACTAGAGGTCAAGTGCTGTCATCTTCTCTGAACCGGGACATGTCTGCATTCTTCAAAGCCGAACCACCAACTGAAGAATCAAGGTAAACAATGTATAATGGCTGCCAATGGCGGTTTCAACTTATGTTGATATCTCAGCCATTTTTGGAGATTTTTGCACCACATTTTCAACATCGGGTTCTTGAGACCCCACCTCATGATCAGGTCACACCGTCACTTTAAGACTGAACTCAGGCGGCATCTCCTGTAGGCTGAGCTTTGTGCTTGCTTTGACCCACCGTAGCTCCCTTGGAGGCTCCTCTCTCTCACTTAACCCTGTTTTCTCTATTTCTGGCACTTATTTTGACCTTGCTAAATGGGCACAGACTGATTGCATTGAATCTAGTGTGCCCAGTCAGCTTCTCTGTTTCCTCCTTTTTCTTTTTCTATTTTCACCATTTATTAGTTACCCTAGCCACTCTCTCCCCTATGCTATTCCCCTCCTTGACGTTCCTTTTCCCTATTCAGTTCCCACCATTTCCAAAACAGCTCTAAGCTGCCCCACCCCACTTGGCTCTGCTGCAGCTGCTTGTTGATTTCCTGCCTACCTTACTCCTCTCTATCTTGTATAAACTCCAACCTTAGCCCCAAAGTTGTTACCTACTTTCTCCATCCTTTGTAGTCTCATGTTTAATGTATTTACCCGCTTATCTTATTTATTTATGCTGGGTATTTTTGTTGCACTACTGTTCTGCCTACAGTTTTCTCCTTGTTGTACCAATAGCTGGGTATTATTACTTTTTACCTTAAACGTATAATGTTACCTATGCTTCCTGTTAGGATAATGTCTTACCATCTAAATGTGTTGAAATTGTATACTTTGTTCTGCCACCCACACATGTAATGTTTGTTTCCTCCCTTGTTGGATATTGTTCTGTAAATTGTTTTCATCATGTTCTGTACTCCTCTCCTGGGTCATGCCTGAAAATAGTCATGTTATTGGCTAGTGCACCTACCCAGTAAACAATAACTAAATAAATAAATAAAATACTGTCACTGTCATTTCGTTACTCGGTCACGAAAGGTGATTTCGCAGTCGTTGCATGGAATCACCTTTCAGGATCAATTAATGAAATGACTGTGCCACTGCTCATGAGGTGGGGTCCCAAAAAGCCAGTGTTGAAAATTTGGTGTAAAAATACCAAAAAATGGCCGAGTTACATGTGCTCATTGAAATTTTTATACGCACGCATGTAACTTTGGTTATTTTTAATACTTTGACTTCAAATTTTCAACATAGCAATGGTTTCACACCACCTCATGAACAGTAAAGCTGTCATTTTTCACATCCTGCCTGAAATGTATTTTCGCACCTGTGGCATGGAGTGGCGCATTCACTGCGAAATAACCTTTTGGGATATTGAAATGATAGTGTCTCTGTTCATAAGGTGGGGTCCCAAAAACCCCATGTTGTAAATCTGGAGCAAAAATACCAACAAACACCCAAGTTATGTGTGCTCATTTAAATTTTCCTACACTCGAGCGTAACTTGATAAATTTTTAATATTAGCACTCCAAATTTTCAACATAGCCATTTTTCCACACTACCTCATAAACAGTACAGCTGTCATTTCTCACATCCTGCCCAAAACATGTTCACACACCTGTGGCATGGAATGGCACAGTCACTGCGTGAAACCACCTTTCGGGATTGAGTAACAAAATGATAGCACCACTGTTCATTAGGTGGGGTCCAAAAAAGCTGAGGTTGAAAATTTGGAGCAGAAATACCAACAAAAGACAGAGTTACGCGCATTTATTGAAATTTTCCTATGTACATAAGTAACATTGCCAGTTTTTTGAATTTTGACTCCAAATTTTCAACCTAGCCATTGTGATTGGTTGACAATCCATGGCACTCCAGACATTACCTCATGGGTTTTAGCCCACCTGATAGGCTAGGGATGCACCTGACTCTAGGATCAGATTTCTACCATATCCAGGTCCCAGAAACCCCTGCTCTCCAGTTTGAAATGTGCATCTGATCAGGCAACAAGCACACCAGGATCCCTGCTGCTTCACCATAAGGTAAACCTTGACCAAAATCTCAAAGAAAGGATAATAGATTACTGAAGAGAATAACACCTTGGGCTATATAGATATATAGAAAGCCAGCTGTGTAGCTTAGACTCGTTTTACTATGGTTTGGAACTCATTTAAACCATTAACTGGCCAGCTGTGTGGCTTAGACTCATTTTTACTATGGTTTGGAACTCATTAAATCTTTAACTGTTCAGTTATCAGAATCCAAGAGGCCTACAAACAGGCATTGCCATACTATTATAAGACTCAATCATTTGTTCACCATACTTTTATAATATAAAACCATTGGTTCATTCAGCTGGAGAAGCGCTGAACTAATAGTGTAAAATTTAGGAGTTTAACGTCTTTTTTTTTTGCTTGTGCTTAGCTATCTATTGTTTTTCTGAAACATTATTATGGCCTTCCTTACCTTGAACCGCAGGTTCTCTGATGTTTATGTCATGTTTCTGGCCTCAGGGCCATTGTTCCATGCCCGTCTGCATTTCTCCACACTTCAGCGCCCCCAGCCACCCATACTCACTACCGCATCAGGCAGTATGCTCCCTTCTCCTCTGCTCCCGAGGCCCTCATTGCATTTATGGAGCTCTGTGCGCATGGGGGCCTGCCGCGTCTCTCGCTACTCTCCCAGCACGCCAACAGGCTCCAGCCTACCGCTCATGGCGTACTCCCAGACATGCAGGGAGCTTTGTGCCTGACCCCCCCCACCACATGGTCAGCTTCCTCCTTCTCCCCCTAGCACAGGGCCTCTCTCATGGGTCACCGCATTGCTCCCAGGCTTCCGGTGGCTCCCACTATGTCCTAGGCCATTTTTCTGACCACGCGCCACCTCATCCGGTGCTAACAGCGTCTCGGCATCTTCAGACCTGCTGGCCTAGTTCTTCTGGGTCTGCCCATGCCCTCCAGCACAGCGAGAGGGTTCTCTGTCATCGGGTGCACCCAGACAGCCCCATACACATTTCAGCACAGCGAGAGGGTTCTCTTCATCGGGTGAAAAATCCCAGACAGCCCCATTAACTCCCGGAGTGTGGCAGGGCCTCATCAGTCAGATTCTCTGCCCCTGCAATGCCTGGGGACTGCTGCAGGCCTCTTATCATGCTTTCAGGTACTGCGGCCACCTGAGGAGCGGGATCTAGGTGCCCCCTCCCCACAATCCCAGGAGACAGAACATATCATCAAAAAAAAAAAAAAAAAAACCCAGAGCACAGCACCCTAGCCTTCCCACATACCAATAGGAGAGCTACCACTTCGGGACCACCAGTACTCTGTCAAGGGGGCGCAAGAAAGTAACAAGTCTAATTCTGGGGGCCTGCCAGCAACAGTGCGATTTTAAATTGGATTACAGCCAAAAGCGTCATAGCTCGCTGGCATATGGGGGTCTCTCACACAGCGACCCTAACATATGGACCATGCGTTTCAGGGGCCCCCACCACCACCACCACTTGCCACAAGGGTCCCTCTCCATAGCGACCGTTGTTGCCGCCAGTCTCCATGCAGGTCCCTCTCTATAGCTACCCCCATGTCAGAGACAGCCTGCATATCTCTCTCTCTCGCTCTCACTCTTCTCTGGCCAATTACATGCAGCGCTTCAGAAATCTGCTTAACGTGGGCCAGCTACAATTCGGGGGCCCACTTGGTACCTCAATCCTAACAAATGCTCCCATCTTTTGTCTTCCCCAGATGGTCAAGGCCAAGAAATGCACAGCGTGCAGCACAAATCTCCTTCCCCACACCCCTGGCCCATTATGCGCTGCTTGCCTCCACCATGACGACGATCTGCCACTGGAACAGACTACAGACATGGGCCCCAGTAATCCGGGCCCCAGCAATTCCACTTGGTTGGACCCGGGAGCCTTCTTGCTACAGAACCAGCAGGCCACCGTAGCTATGATGGAGAGTCAGCAGAACTTCATGCTGAAAGTCATGGAAAAGTTGGAGTCCCTCACTCAACACAGACTGCCGGCTACTCAACCTTTGGAGCAAGATGTAGGGGGAGGGGCCAACGAGAATCACACGGACCCACCGGAACTTGTTCCAGATACCCATAAACCCGACTCCGGAGATGACAGGGACCTACCAGATGAGGAAGACGGAGCAGACTCAGAGGAAGAAGACATGGAACCGCACTCCGTTCCATCCCTCACTTCAAAGCTGTGTTCATTTGATATGGTTCCAGGCCTCATGAAGATCATGAAAGCCACCATGGGTTCGAGGTTGAGGAGTCTAAACCAGAGTCTAAGTTGGACCCACTAATCCAGCAGAGATCGACTGTCAGAGAGACTTTCCCAGTCTGTCCGGCAGTCGAAGACATTGTTACCAAGGAATGGCAGTCCACTGAGCCCAGCCACATGTCAAACAGATGAAACCTAGACCGTATGTACCCTGTTCAAGAGGATAAGGCCAGCATGTGGTGCACAGCCCCTACAATTGACCTGCAGGTGGCTGCACTTAGAAGAACTGTCCTACCATGTGGAACCATCTCCCTGAAGGACCCCACAGACAAGAAGGTGGAAGACATGTTAAAGAAAATGTTCGAGACTGAAGGAATGGCTGCAAGAGCTTCCACAGCAGCCATCTATACAGCTCGGGCTCAGATACGCTGGCTTGAGGAGCTTTTGGAACAGGTAAATCCCAAGTCTCAAGAGGCAGAGCTATTAGAATGCACTCTCGATGCAGCAAGATATCTAGCCGACATGGCAGTGGAATCCCTCAGGCTTAATGCAAGGGCCACCGCCATCACCAACAGGGCTAGAAGGGCATTATGGCTTAAACTATGGTAAGCAGACAACGAATCCAAGACATTGCTACTGAATCTTCCCCTAAAGGGGAAACATGTTTTTGGGGAGGGCCTTTTGGAGTTCCTAAAGCAGAAAGAAGAGGGCAAGGAACTCCTTAAGAACAAGGGTTGACACTCCTATCTACCATCCACTAGATGGAGGTTTCGGGGGGCCAAAAATCCTATCCGACACATAGGGACACCACATACACCCCCTCGTCCTTTCATGGAAGAGGATCCCACACCTCTCCATGTGCCCCCTTCACCCAGTCCTACCACTCCTCCTCCTTCAGGGCCCGTGGCCCCAGGTTTGGAGGTAGAGGTAGAGGTCTGCGAGGTAAGCAACAATGACGGCTCACACCCAGCCCCACACGGGCAGAAGTGAGGTCCCCCTGTGGGCCAGAGACTGTCACTCTTCCTACACCAGTGGCTTCACACCACCTCGGACAAGTGGGTTCATGAGGTCATGTCAAGGGGTTACTCAATAGAACTATCACAGACCCCCCTGACACACAGATTCATCAACTCACCAATCACCAAAAAGAGGGCCATGGCCCATCAGGTGCAGCACATCCTGTGGAACCTCATCCACAACAGGGCAAATACAGCCCATGCCACCACACGAACAGAAGTTGGGGGTCTACTCCCTCTTTTTTCTCGTTCCAAAGAAAACAGGCGAATTACACCCCACTCTGGACCTCAAATGCCTCAATTGACATGTGGTCCCTCAGAGGTTCAAGATGGACACACTAAGGTCCACCCTATGCAGCATTCACATGGGCGACTTCCTTACTTCCATAGATCTCCTGGACGCTTACCTCCATATCCCCATCAGGCCGAAACACAGACAGTACTTCAGATCCCATATTCTAGGTCAACACTTCCAATACCAGGCACTACCCTTCGGGCTTACCTCAGTGCCAAGAGTGTTCACCAAAGTTTTGGTGGTACTAGTGGCCAGACTCCCGGAAGCAGGGGCTCGATATTATCCCCTACCTCGATGACTGGCTGATCCGGGCGCGGAGCAAGGAACGCTTCCTCCAACACACCACCCTCACCCTACGGGCTCTCGAGGCACATGGCTGGGTGGTAAACCTAGAAAAAGAGCCACCTGGTGCCCACCCAACAAATAGAGCACCTAGGGGCAAGCATCGACACAGCAAAAGGCTGGGAGAAGCCATCCGAGACAAGGGTTCTCAACCTGAGCAGGCTAGCACGCCAATTGTGCAACTGCCATCAGGTGTCCATGGCGAGCCTAGCCCAGCTATTAGGATACATGGCATCCTGTATAGACCTGGTCCCCTGGGCCAGGTGGCACATGCGACCACTACAGTCGTACGTCCTCACTTGGGGAGCTCCGAACGAGCACAACTTGAATGTGACACTCCCGTTACCACCATCCATGAGGAAATCACTGACTTGGTGGACAGACTGCACCAATCTGACCAGAGGAATCCCGCTGGAAGCAGCAAACCAGGTCTCCATCGAGACCGATGCCAGCCTCCTGGGTTGGGGTGCTTGCCTACAGGACAGAACAGCACAGAGCCGATGGACCCCCACAGAATCCCGGTTGTCCATCAACGTCCTAGAAATGCGGGTGGTTTACCACGCCTTCATTGCCTTCCGGACTTCCATCTCCGGATGGTCGGTGCTGATACGTTCCGACAACCAAGTCATGGTGGCTTACATCTCCAAGCAAGGAGGTACCAGAAGCAGAGCTATGCTGAGAGAAGCAGTGAAGGTCCTCAGCTAGGCACAACTCCACCTCTCCCATCTTGGCGCAGTTCACCTCGCCGGGAAGCTCAACACTCGGGTGGACTGGCTCAGTCAACAACAAGTCCACCCCAGGGAGTGGCATCTACACCCCAGTTTCTTCATGCTGATTCAGGAGACCTGGGAGCCCATCTCCATGGACCTCATGGCCTCGGCACAAAATGCACAGGTCCAGATCTACTATTCGAGATACAGGGAGAGCCAGTCTCAGGGAACTGATGCCTTGTCACAACCCTGGCTCTGGGACAATGCCTACATCTTTCCACCCATCCCTTTACTTCCACAAGTTCTCACCAAGATCCGTTCTTCTCGACGGACCATCATCCTAGTGGCACCCTACTGGCCACGGAGGACATGGTTTGCCACGGTCCTGGCAATGGCACAGAACAGTCTCAGACTGCCCTACAGACCCAACATGTTGACCCAGGGTCTGATACTGCACCCGAGTCCCAGGACCCTAAAGCTCACAACCTGGCTCCTGAGAGGAGAAGACTGATGAACATGGGTTATCATGACTCGGTCTTCTCCACGATACTGCAATCCAGGCATTCCTCAACCACTTCCACTTATGGCAGGCAGTGGGCGGTATTTGCCAGGTGGTGTCGAGACAGGGGCTCGGATCCGGAATGCGCAGACATGTCTACCATCCTATTATTCCTTCAACAAGGACTAGATAAGGGATTGGCCTACTCATCCCTTAGAGTACAGTTGTCGGCCATCGGAGCAGCCATCAGGCCCATAGGTGGCCACAGTCCTGGGGCCCATCCGGATGCATTGCACTTCCTAAGGGTGGTCGAGATTCTACGACCCGGTATATGCCCATCTGTGGCTCCCTGGGACCTTCCTCTGGTGCTAGACTCCCTCTGCACAGCCCCATTCGAACCACTACAGGATGTGGACCTGTTCTGGGTAGGTATGAAGACCTGTTTCCTAGTGGCGATGTGCTCAGCATGCAGGATCAGTGAATTAGGGTCTCTGTCCTGCAAGGAACCCTACACTGTGTTCACCCCACGTGGGGTGTGTCTACACACTGTCCCAGCGTTTCAACCAAAGGTCTCCTCTGCCTTCCATAGGGAACAACCCATTGAATTACCCACATTCACAGGAGACTCTAACACAGGAGACAAGGCCGTCCCTCAACACCTAGACGTAGGCTCCACCCTGTCCACATACATAGCTAGGACACAACCTCTACGCAAGACTGAGAGGCTGTTCATCATCACAAGGGGACAGAGACAGGGAAAAGCTGCCTCCAAGACAACCATTGTGGCCTGGTTACAGAGGACGGTTCAGGAGGCCTACAAATCAAAACAATTGACACCCCCCGGCCATTAAGGCACACTCTACCAGGGCAGTAGCTACCTCCTGGGCAGAGACAGCCAATGTCTCAGCGGAAGATATCTGCAAGGCAGCTACGTGGACGTCTCTACACACCTTTGCCAGGCATTATCGCCTGGAGCAGCTGTACCACTTGCAACCAACCTTTGCGACACAGGTACTATCGGCTGCCACCAACCCTTCCTCTCACTCCTGAACCACTCTGTCTCCCTCCTGCGGGTACAGTACTGCTGCTTATCTACCCATGAGGTAATGTCTGGAGTGCCATGGATGGTCAACCAATCACAATGGGTGTTTACTTACCTGGTAAAGGTGATTGTGTTGGTTGACATCCATGGCACTCCACGACCCTCCCGACACAGTGTTCAGAAGCGATCAGGAACTAGAGGACAATGTAGGGGATGAAGTTAACTGATTGCATACCTTCTCAACAGACATCCAGGATGTCCACCGTCGGCCCGTTAGGGGCCGAGTTTAGTCTGTACTAACAGGAAATAAAGTAAAAACCTATGGACTGATTTACATTCGACTCGCTCGCACTTTTTTGTCATACAGAATGATCATTGTTTCTTTCCTCTTCTTGGTATTTGTCTGTTAATAACCTTATTTCAGCTTTGGAAGATTTGAACTGGAGAGCAGGGGTTTCTGGGACCTGGATATGGTAGAAATCTGATCCTAGAGTCATGTGCATCACTAGCCTATCAGGTGGGCTAAAACCCATGAGGTAATGTCTGGAGTGCCATGGATGTCAACCAACACAATCACCTTTACCAGGTGAGTAAACACCCATTTCTTCACACAACCTCATGGACAGTACAGCTGTCATTTCACACATCCTGCCCAAAATGGGTTTCTGCACTTGTGGTGCGGAATTTCATTTTGTCACAGATTAAGAAATTTTCACCTATGGGGTTTATGAGGTACGGTGATAAGAAGACTGTTGAAAATGTGGGGTCAAAATGTGAAAAAATTACAAGGGGTGCATAGGCAGGGGTGTCACCAGCAGAAGGAGGGAGGTAGTGAGGCCATTATATAAAACCCTGGTCAGGCCTAACAGTGGGTAGGTCTTGTCAGACAAATCTGATAGATTTCTTTGACTAAGTGATGAAGGAAGTTAATTGGAGGGTTGGGGCCATGGACGTCATGTACCTCAATTTCAGCAAGGTCTTCAACACTGTCTCACATAAGAGGCTTGTTAACAAGACTGGTAGTCTGAGCATGGTAGACAAGGTGGTGAACTGGGTTAGGAACTGGCTAACAGACAGGAGACAGAGGGGTGGTAGTCAATAGGGTACATTCTGGGGTAGGGGTGACTAGTGGGGTACCGAAGGAATTAATCATTGGGACAGTCCTGTTCAATGTCTTCATTAGTGACTTTGTAGAGGGGCTGGAAGGAAAGGTCTGCCTGTCTGCAGATGACACCAAGATCTGCAACAGGGTGGATACTCCGGAAGGGCTGGAGAAAATGAGAAAGGACCTAGGCAGGCTTGAAAAATGGTCTGAGGAGTGCCAACTAAAGTTTAAATCAAAGAAGTGCAAAATTATGCACCTGGGGCATAGAAACCCTGGGGAGAGCTACAGGATGGGGGGGGACAGTTGCTGATAGTCACCAAGGAACAAAGGGATCTGGGGGTTATAATTTCACATGACTTAAAAATGTCAAAGCAGACTACAAAGGCAGCAGGGAGGGCCAGTGGCATGCTGGGGTGCATAAGCAGGGGTATCACCAGTGGAAAGAGGGAGGTAGTGATGACGTTATATAAAACCATGGTCAGGCTTCACACGGAGTACTGTGTGCAGTTCTGGAGGCCGCACCATCGAAAGGACATAAACAGTCCGGTCACTGTCCAAAGAAGGGCGACTCAGATGGTACAGGGCTTGCACCACAAAACTTGTGAGGACAGATTAAGGGACCTCAACATGTACTCGCTGGAGGAGAGGAGGGAGAGAGGGGACATGATAGAAACATTCAAGTACCTCAAGGGATAAACAAGGTGCAGTGGGGAGATACATCTTCCAGTACAAGAGGAGTACAGGAACGAGGGGGCATGACATGAAATTGGTAGGAGGCATGTTAAGAAGGAATGTGAGGAAGATTTTCTTCACGGAGATGGTAGTGGATGCATGGAATGGTCTTCCACAGGAGGTAGTGGAAGTGACTGTTATGGGTGGATTTAAACATGCATGGGACAGGCATAGGATAAACATAGAGGTAAAGTAGAGGGAGGATCAGTAGCCGTTATCAAGTACCTGGCTAATGGGCAGACTGGATAGGCCTAGCGATCCTATCTGCCAGCAATTTCTATGTTTCTATGTCTGTATGTGCTTCCACACCTACATACATATGCGCATCTATGCAGGAATTCGAGCACAAGGTTCAGTACAATTACACTACTGTATCTCAAAAAGTAAGGAAATTCATTGCAAAAACTTAATGCATCAGCATGCTGTTTCCAGTGCCGCTTCCCTTCTCTTACAACAGTGCTGATCCTTGTCTGGTGCCTGACCTTCCACACTGTTTATTGTGCTCTGACAACTATTACAAACAACCTTCCCTATCAGTTTATGTCAGCCACCTATGGTACTCATACTTTTTCTCTTTATTTGTTACAGCATTCATGTACCCTGCTCAGCATACCAATTTCTATTTCACCTCATTTACCAAGGACAATTAGATGAAAACAGAAAAGGACCTCCTGGCCCACCTACTGTAGTCCGCTGTAAGATCCCTACCTACTATGCTACCATAGATCCTAATTGCTCATGGTATAAAGGGGCAGTCCCTCGTCACCACTTTAGGGATCTGGGGGTCATCATATCAGATGACCTGAAGGTAGCAAAGCAGTGTTATAAGGCAGTAAGAAAGGTTAGTAGGATGCTGGGGTGCACAGGGAGGGATATCACCAGCAGAAAAAGGGAGGTAGTGTTACCCTATATGGATCAATGGTGAGGCCACACCTGGGGTGGTGCTGCAACATGGGAGGTCTTGTGGATATGCAGACTAGACTCACCATTGGGCATTTTTGGAAAAACGTCAAATTGTCTCCTAGCTGATGCCTGTAGTGATCAGTAAAATACACTGGTGTGTCCTGAGGACACCTGCAGAAGTCAGCTACTGACTCCCAGTGTGCCCTTGCAACATCTGGAGAAGTCACTTATATATTTTAATATATAGTATAACAGAATATAATATATATTTGACTGCATAGCACCGTTGGAAAGGTAATCTTATGCTGAACAACTTTGCCACTGATATTTTGTGTATATCATGTATACTTTAGGAGGTATTCACATTTGTTTATGGTATGGTGTGTACGGCTTATGTTACCTGTTTTAGTGAAAAAAATATATATTTTTTTTGCTGTTTCAACCAGCATAGAAAAAAACACAAAATTACGTATTATTATTTGCATACCACCATTGGAAAGGTAATTTTGTACTGAACAACTTAGCCACTGATATTTTATGTATATCATGTATACTTTAGGAGTTATTCACATTTGTTTATGGTATGGTGTGTATGGCTTATGTTGCCTGTTTTAGTGAAAAACAATATTTTTTTTTGCTGTTTCAACCAGCATAGAAAAAAAATGACATATTATTATTTGCATACCACCATTAGAAAGGTAATTTTGTGCTGAATAACTTTGCCACTCATACTTTGTGTCTAGCACTTACAGTTCTTGAGCTGTTAGGATTTGTTTGCGGCATGCTGACTATAGCTTGATTTTGCTTAGAAAGGCCCAGGATTTACTGTTAACAGTATACAGGAGACAAGTGGTGCAACTTCAGAGAGCTCCTGTGGAGGCAATGAGTTAACAAGCAACCAACATTCGGCATTGACAAATGCTTGTTTACTCTTACCTTTTCCACTATCTCCTTCGAGAGCCATAATGGTCTCCTTTTTCTCTTGCCCTTGCTAACCTGCCCGACACAGAGTTTTGTAGCTTTCTCAATGCCCTCTTTAATTTTTGCCCACTGTTCCTCGACTCCCCTGGTTTTCCCTTCCCTGCTAGGGCATTCCTCAGGCATTCTCCCATTTTCTTAAAATTGGATCTCCTGAAGTCCAGGACCCACACCCATGTGATTCAATTCTGACCCAGTTCTTGTTTCAAACCACACTGTATGGTGGTCACTGGTCCCCAGGTGGTTCCTCACTGTGCCATCAGTCACACTGTCCCCATTTTTCAACATTAGGTCCAGTAGTGCCCCCTCTTGAGCGGGTTCCAAAACTAGTTGCTTGAGGAACACCTCTTGCAGGGTGTCCAGGATGTACCTACTCCTGGCTGTAGCTGCAGCTGGCAGGCTCCACTCCACGTCCTGTAGATTGAAGTCTCCTACTAGCAGTACCTCTTACTTATGAGCTATCTTTCGGGTTGCTTCCATCTTTTCCTTATCCACCTCTCCCCCTGTGCTGGAAGTCTCTAGATCACTCCTGTTCTTTTTTTTTTTCATTTATACGTTATTCATTTTCACTTTTTCTCCCACACTCCCTAGGCCACAGTGTACACATGCATGTACGTGTGTGTAGGTGCACGCACATGCCAGGATCTGGTAGCCCCTTCCTCCCCTCCTCTGACTTTTGTTGCCACACTGTGCTGCCTACGTGCCTACTGGACCTCCACCTGGTGATAGCGGGACTACGGATGGGCAGGCATCCACCCCTTTGGAGAGCAGAGCCATGGCTCAATCCTGCTCCAACCCACCCCTCCCAGCCAGGACCCTGGCAACCTGAGGTTGTTCACGAAACTGGGTCGTCGGCATTGCATAAGGTAAGGCACCAGTGCCTCAGCCCTCTGTGCTAGCGGGCCAGCAATCACTCCTGTTCTAATAGTGGCCCCTTTCCTTCTCTCCAGAGTGACCCACAGTATCTCCTCTCTTCTCTGCTCCCCTGTATCTCTGTTGCTTTTATGTTATCCCTTACATAAAGTGCCACTCCTCCCCCTTTCTACCTATCCTGTCCCTTCCAAACAGTGTATATCCTTGTATGAGTACTTCCCAGTCCTGGCATGCATTGCACCAGGTCTCTGTGAAGGCAACCAAGTCCAGGTCTATTTCCACCATGGCAGCCTCTAGGTCTGCAACCGCGTTGTTTGGACTTCTCACATTTGCACACATGGCTCTCCAGGTTATGTTGCCACCCTCTACCCTTTTTCCCTCCCTTACTGTGTTTTTTAATTTTATGTGTACCATGTATCCCCTGGCATTCACAGTTATTTGCCCCAGTTCAGGTATTTTTCCCCTCAGTGTACTCTTTGTTTGCCTTGTGAGCTTGTGGGGAGTGTGGTAACAGTGTTTGTTTCCCTACTTCCTTCTGCCTCCCTCCTTGGCTAGTTTAAATGCTTGCCAATGAAGCATTTAAACAGCTCACTGAGGACCACGGTTTCTCCTCTGGCTGAATGTAGGTCACTGTCCCTGTACAGGCCCTAATCTCTCCAGGTGGGGCCCCATTCCCAAGTGAAACTGAAATCCTGCTCACTGTACCATTCCTTCAGCCACATGTTGAAATCCCTGATGCCGCATTCCCTAACCTTCCCCTTGCTGAAGACAGGCAGTACCTCTAAGAAGGTCACAGAGTGTGCTACCTCACCTAGACCCTTCCCCAACTCTCTAAACTCCACTTGCACTATTAATAACCCTGTCTCATCCCTTGCCAGGTCATTTGTCCTCAGATAATAATAATAATAATAAAATAATAATAATAATAAAATGTATTTGTATGGCGCCTTATCCAAAACCAAGGTGCCTCACATTTTAAAACAGCAATAACAGTATAAAATATAACAAGCTTCAATAAAATCATACAGATATCCATAAAAACAAGAGGCTCAATTATCGAATGCTTGATGCCACAAATATGTTTTTAATGATTGTTTGAATCCCTCCACAGTTACGCACTCCTGAATCCGACGGGGTAGAGAATTCCAAAGGGTAGGGGCTGCAAACTCAAAAGCTCTTGCCCCGGAGGATTTTAAACATACCCTTGGAATCTCTAGCAACCCCTCACCAGCTAAGTGAAGTGATCATCCGGGGCAGTAGGGAATCAAGAGCTCTTTCAGGTAGCCCGGGCCCAGTCTGTGTATGGCTTTAAAAGTCAGCAGACCAACTTTAAAGGTGATCTGCCACTGTACTGGCAGCCAGTGCAGTTCGCACAGCACTGGCGAAATATGACAGGATCGTGAAGATCCCACCAAAAGCCGGGCTGCTGCATTCTGCACTAGCTGCAAGCGGCAAATTTCTACCCCAGGAAGCCCTAGGTAAAGGGAGTTGCAATAATCTAAGTGCAGGGAAACAAAGGCATGGATCAATGTAGGAAGGTCATTGGGCGGAACAAGATGCCTAATCCTGGCGATATTCCTAAGGTGGTAAAAGGAAATTTTGATGACAGCCGACACCTGCGAATGCACGGTCAGCCCTTCGTCAAAATTACCCCCAGGTTACGCACCTGTTCATACGTTGGGAGTGAGACGCCACCAAGAAAAATTCCCTAGGGCGAACCATCCCCCAACCCCCTTATCCAATAACCTGTATCCACAACCAACACCCCAGTTTTATTCGAGTTCAACTTTAGCCAATTGGAATCCATCCAATCTTGGATTTCTTTCAGACAGTTATTAAAGACCGAGACAGCACCATTCTGGTCAGGTGCAAAAGACAGGTAGAGCTGGGTATCAGCAGCATAACAGTGAAACCTCAGCCCATACCTTCTTTCAATGTCTCCGAGGGGCAGCATGTACACTGCAAACAACATGGGTGAAAGAAGAGAGCCCTGAGGTACCCCACATGACAGAGAAGTAGGATCTGAGAAATAAACCCCAGACACCAGTCTCTGTGATCTACCCATGAGGAACGATGTAAACCACCTGAGGACTGTTCCCGAAAGTCCACAGATGAACCTCAGATGGCCCAGCAACACCTCATGGTCCACAATGTCAAATGCCGAGGAGAGATCTAAAAGAACCAAGATGGAGCAGTTCTTCCTATCTCTGGCCATCAGGAGATCATTGAGCACCTGAACCAGTGCTGCCTCAGTACTGTGTCTCTTACGAAAACCAGATTGGAGTGGTTCATAGATGTCATGGATGGTCAAATGATCCTCCTGTTGTGCAGCCACTACTTTCTCAATCACCTTCCCTATAAAAGGAAGGTTAGGGATAGGTCTGTAGTTTGCATGGCAGTCTGGGTCCAAGGAAGCTTTCTTCAAGATAGGTGTCACCACCACCTCTTTCAGAGAGCTAGGAAACTCTCCAGACTCCAGGGAGCACCAGACAATCCATGCTAGGATTGGACTGATAACATCAATGCATCCCAAAATTAGGGAAGTTGGTCCAGGATCCAAACTACAGCACGTAGGGTGCACACTCTGGATAATCTGCATGACATCTGTGAACTCTGGACGGCCAAATGTACTCCAAGAGAGTCGAGGCATAGTGACCTTGTACTGATCAATAGCAACACCCATAGAGTGTGCTGGCTGGAGTCCCGCCCTGATGTTGGCCACCTTATTAGCAAAGAATCGAGCAATTTCATCGCACTCTAATTGCGAAAAAGCTTTCCATACCTATAGACAGGCTGGGTTGCACAGTCTGTCCACAGTATGAAAAAGCTGAACTGGTCAATTCTGAGCAGCTGCAATCTCCCTGGACAGGAATTCTGCCTTCTTACGGGAGATTGTAGTTTGATAGACTTGGTAATGGTCCATCAATATAAGGCGGTCGGCATCAAGGGTGGACTTCGGCCAGCAACGCTCTAACCTTTGACCTAGTCTCCGCATCTCCCTCAAAGTCCCATCAAACCAGGGAGATCGAGGGTGAAGGCAGAGAGAGCAAACTCAGATGGGGCAATGGAATCTATAGCTGTTGAGATGGCCAAGTTATAGGCTGTCACGAGAGTCTCAGGATCATTGCTGGTAAATGAGGGGGACGATAGGTCAAGCACCGCCATTAGGCTCTGTGAACTTATATCTTGTAAAGGGTGGTATTTAACCATCTCCATAGGGTAGACCTACCGGGGGGTATAAAAACTAAACCCCACTGTGCAGTGATCGGACCACCTGACTGGTTCCACCTCCAAGTCAGAAGTCTCGATTCCTAGGAGGAAGACTAAGTCAAGGGAATGACCGTGTTTGTGAGTAGCAGTGGTAACCACCTGTGTCAGGCCCAGAGATGACATCAACTGGAGGAAGTGCTGACCAAATTGTGAGAGTTCGTTGTCAACCCAGGCATTAAAGTCACCCAGAACCATCAGTCTGGGTGACTCGAATGCCATGTCGATATCGAAGCCCGCCACTTCCTGAAGGAATCGTTTCTTGTCACCGGGTGGACGATTGATAAGAATGATCCGACAACCTACACCTGCTACAATGGCACATTTGAATGACTCAGTCTCCTCAACCAGTACACTCATGAGGTTAAGTTCGGTCTTGAAACAGACCATAACTCCCTCCCCATGGTCCAATCTCGGGCGGTGAATCACCGAGTACCCAGCTGGAATTAAAGCCTCCAAAATGGGGCCAGAATTCTCATCCAGCCAGGTCTCAGTGATGTAAGCCAGGTCAACCATTTCAACAAGATCAGCAATAATTGCGGTCTTGTTTTTAACTGACCTGGCATTGCATAACAACGCCCGAGTTGAATGAACTCCTCATACCTCTCGAACCACCTGCAGACTTAACTCAGTTGTGCCCTTGGGTATGCAAACCAAGCATGGGGGTCCACGTTCTGAGTTCCATTTTGCCCCAGGGTGTCTCCTGTCTCCTACCACCCCGATAGGATGACCTCGCTCATTCACCCTCCGCTGTTCGTCACCCCCTGCCCCCCTCCATCTCTTACGCGCAATACCAAGCACTCTACAGCACTGGTAGACAACAAATTCAAGAGGAGGAGCAAAAAAGGGGTGGAGGGCATGAAGGGCAGAAGGTGAATAGTGCACAACTGTGGGTGTAGACGACCGACACATTCCACACAATCTCAATCAGACAGTTTGAGTCTAGAGTTAATCTTACTTACTACAGTGGAGCTCACTTATAAGAACATCGGATATAAGAACATCCCATTTATAAGAACATTGTTTGGATGTCCTTATTTTTGTCCATTATTTTGAATGGCAGCAAAGCCAGTTTATAAGAACAATTGGCCCGTTTATAAGAACATTTTTTTCCCAGAGTTAGTGGTAGATGGTCATTATCACCTTTGAGTGTGCTAAGCTTGGGCTGAATCATCACCTAGTCTCCTCATTAACAGTCACTTGAGTAGTAAATGGTTATGTGTGAAAGATGCCCCATGAAGAAGACAGCACACATTCCTTCACAGTTAGCTGAGACACCGAATGCATTTTAGAACTTACACTAATTGTTTGAGCAAGAGCTCTTTGAACACCTGTGTTCTACTACTTTTAATAATGAGTTATCTAAAAACTAGTTTGAACCCAGTTTAATCATGTTAAGCACAGATTTTACATGCATTTTTACTGTTTTCAATGAAGTCCTCTTATAAGAACATCCTGGTTATAAGAACATTTTTGCTTGGCATTTAGAGTGTGCTTATAACAGGGCTCCACTGTACTAAAATTCCTCAAAGTACATGAATCTAATTCAACAGCCCTTTAAGAAGGATAGCTAACAGTTCAAAAATCAAATCATTAAAACCAAATGAAAAATTAAATAGCCCAGGAAAGCTCTCACCTCTCCTGAGCAAAATGCTAATACTTCTTAATCCCCGGTTCTGCTCTCACCAGAACCTGGGAGAAGAATAACTAAAATAATAAAAGAAAAAAATAAAACAAATTATAAGAAATTAGTCCATGATGAATCCAAGACTGGCATAGCAAATGTCCGGCAGTAAATCTCTCAATCCCTGGTTCTGCTCTCATCAGGACCTAAGGAAGATATCACTCAAATAATAAGAAAAAGTAACACATTGTGAAAATCAGTCCATAACCACTGTGGCAAATCCAAGGTCTGCTGTATCAGATCTCCAGGAGTTTATCAGCCAGCAAAGCAGTTAAATTCCTCGGTCAAACCGTAACCAAAGCCATACAGATTTTCTCATCTAGCAGTCTTGGCAGTTTGATAGTCTAGTAGTATAGGCATCTTTATTGCAACAGCGCACTAGAAGTGTGTAAAAACAGGGACCAGAGGGGGCTCCCCCTCCAGATGAACTCACTTCTAGGTCCTGGTAGCCAGCCTCCCACGGCCCACAACTACAACCCCCAGAGGGGCAGGCCTCACGGCATGACCTACAGGAGGCTTGAGGGATCTCAGCCCACTCCCAGGCTCCCCTCAGAGTCACTGAGCAGCTCTCATTTGGTCATAGGAGACCAGCTCACCACCTAGCCCCAAGGACATTAGAGGAGCCCCCCCTCCCCAACACACTTCCCAGCCACTATTATACCCACAGAGAACCGACGAAGCATCTGCTGGATGCACTCTCACCGCACCAGCAGCCTCTATGAACAGCCAGACTTCCTCACGATAAAGTACTTCTTGCAGCCAAGTCCGTACTTTCATTTGTTGTCAAAGTTATGGCTCAGGAGCAATCCAATAACCAAATCTACTCAAGATCCACTTTTAGTAGAAAGGTTCGCTTCTTCCCCCAAAAAGAAGAAAAAGCCGGTGAGCTCTGATATCAAACCGCTGGCTCACCCCGACGTTATCCCGGTGCGTCCAAAAAACCAAGACTAAAAGACTGATTTAAAAACAAAACGCTGTCTTTTCATAGAAAAACATAAACCTTATCAAACCGAAAAAACGCAACAAACACACTCTAATTAAACTCACTTAAAGACTCTTTCTGTCTATAAAACAACATTCAAATATAACTAATAGCTTCTCAGGATAGAACTCAGTCCTTAGGCAGCTCACACACCACCGCCATCTTGGACCTCATATCTATGTGAATCCCACATTACTCCATCAGTTTGTTTCACTGGCATCTTGCTTGCTCCTCTCACGCTGGTCACCCCAGATACAGCAGTTTGCTTAGTCCCCTGTAAAACCAAAAACAGCAATTTCCACACTACCTGTTAGTTTTTTTCAGATGGACAATGATATCCAACTCCCCCTTCCTTTCTGTTGCCCTGGTGATCCTCAGTATCTGCTCTCCATCCCTCTGAGCCATGCCTCCAGGTAGGCACTTTACCTCCCTCCCTCTCTTCCTTGCTACCTGTCCCTAAATCTATTCCTCTGACAATGGAGCCCCCCCCACCAGGATTTTCTTTCTCCTCCTCTGGGTCCCCTGCTGCTCACCCATCAGCTCCACTGTGGAGGACATGCTCATCCTCCTTGGTCACTACTTCAGGTGTCACTGTGGGACCTTCCTGTTCCTACAAAATGGTGTAGGAGTTCTGTAGTTGTATCGGATGGGGGATGTGTCTCTGTCCAACCTCCCTCACCCTCCCCAAGCCCACCATAGTCCATCTGCTTCTCCTGCTTGGCAACTTTCAAGGAAGCAGCGGTAGACATGGTGGTCCTTGTGTGGGGGAGGAGGCTCCCTGAATTAGAGACATCTAGCAACCTCCACCCTCAGCCCAGACAGGTGACTGCAGATAGGGCAACACTGCAGTATCCAGAAGATCCTCCTGAAGACTGCTGCCCAACAGCCACTGTATTGAACCACTCCCAGCATCCTACCTGTTTTATGCTATTTGTCTTTGTGCTGTAAAGTTTGTTAGGTTTTTTTATTTTGTTTTCTCTTTCCCCTTCTCTCCTCTCTTTCCTTTCCTCTCTCTCCCTTACTCCCCTCTGAGCTGTGCTTCTGGGCTTTAGTTAACTCTCCTTTCCCTCCTTCTCTGCTTGAGTCTGACTTCCTACAGTGGCAACTGTCTTTTCAACAGCTGTAGCTCCTACTAAAGTGGGAGGGATTTACAAGCAAGTCAAATCTATGTGACTCGTTCCTGCCCTTCCTGTTCCTGTTTTTTTTTTTTCTTCAGTGTACAGTAAGTCCGGTCTGTGTTGCTAGGCAACATCAGACTAAGACCTGTCTTATGTAAGTCAAGACAGTTTCTTGTTCTTACAACAGTCTTAACTGCCAGACTTAGACAAGACCACTTTTAAGTCCTAAGACAACATATTTAGGCTAATCATAAGCCAGGTTTTGTGTAACCCGCCGCAGGTGTCAGTGGAATTGTAGTGCCTATATATTTTGAACTAGTGAAGGGTGGATGGGAGGGTGATCTGTGTTCGTGCTCCTCTTGATCCATGCTCCTCCTCTTGTCTGTGCTTGCTATGAGAAGCAGCAACAGATCAGTTCCCTAGTGTAGAAAAATGCGAAAAAAAAAAGAAATACAGTAATAGAAGCAGTAATAGGAGAGTCCCCTACAACAGCAAGTACTAATAAATATCAGTTTGTTTCACTGGCATCTTGCTTGCTCCTCTCACACTGGTCACCCCCGATACAACGGTTTGCTTAGTCCCCTGTAAAAATCAAAACAGCAACTTCCACACTACCTGTTAGTTTTTCTCAACCAGAAAATGGCAATAATCAGTTAGTTATTTGGCATCCACTCTTTGTCTTTCCAGTCAACTGCTAAGCAGCCTCAGCTTAGTCCCCCTGCAAACAGGAAAGTCCCCCTGTAAACAAGAACAATAACTCCTCCAACGACTGTTGATTTCTCCACTTCTGAGCTCTTTCCTTCCATTGTGGGCACCTCCTATATCTCCCCAAATTAAAGCTCCTTTGCCTTCTTGCCATAACCAAGCAGCTATCCCTGCTGCTATGTGATCCTGAAAACAATCAGTGTGTGTCCTTTGACACAGTGGTTACTGATCCCTCCAAAGTGCCTAACAAATCACTGTGGAAGAGGAAAGTTCCCCTTAGTATACTGAGATCTGACTTCATACCCTACCAGTGAGGGCCTCATAGAGCAAAATAAGTTTGATAAGAAGCTAAAATTATTCCTAGCTGATGAAGGGAAAAGTGTTAGCAATGTGAAAGAGTTGTGAGGAAAGAATCAGGCATCACCTGTGCCCCCTGCTGGTGGACAGGGGCAGGCCTCTGGCTCACCTTTCAGTATTGAGACTAGTCAGTACAGGAGACTGCATGCTTTCTCTGGCACCATCCCCACTCCTTTTGGGAAGGACAACACGAGAGATGAATGAGCCAAGACAAACCAATGTTTGAAGTGTGAAAATGATCTGAAGATAAGAAATGCAAAAGAGTGTGTGAGAGCTCATGGGGTACTGATCTGGATGTGAGCAGATCCATGCATACCAGCTAGCCCATTTGGATGGTGCAGGACCTTTTTAGTTATTATGTTTAAGAGTTCTTTTTGGAGCCATTGAGAGTGGATGGGCATCATGTTCCTTGTAGCCACCACTCCCAATGAGGGAGAGAAGTCTCATTATATGATCTGAGCAGAGACTGATAAGATGAACTGTGGATGCTGTGGGAGCCACAACTCAATTTTGAGAGGAGCAGTGTACTCCTGGAATATTCTGCTTTTACTGAGATTTAAGAAACACAATGAGAAGCCTCTGCCTTCCTGTCAGCTGCTGTACGATGAGGAAGAATTGCAAGAGTCTGTAGCTGTTTGTTTGTAATTTCGGGGAAAGTTCCAGTTCACCAGACCCAAAGAGAAGCCTCTCACCCAAGATGTGGAGGTGCAACTGAATTACGTAATCATAACAGTAGTCATATCAGACGACTTAAAGGTAGGCAAGCAATGTGAGAAGGCAGTAAGAAGTGCTGGGAGGATACTGGGACGCATAGGGAGAGGCATCACCAGTAGAAAACAGGAAGTTGTTATCCCTCTGTACAGACAGTTAGTGAGACCCCATCTGGAGTACTGTGTGCAGTTCTGGAGATCCCATCTCCACAAGGACATAGACAGGATGGAGGCAGTACAGAGGAGGGCGACTAAAATGGTGCAGGGTCTGCACCAGAAAATATTCGAAGAAGAATGATCACGTGATGCAGCTAACCAGGTAGCAGCTCCCGTTGAGCGCTCTGCTTTCCCCACTCTAATTTTGTATCAGTTTAGCATTTCCCGGAGGACAAAAGCTTAAATTCGATAGAGAACTTGAAGCTGAGGTATATCAGTTAATCGCAGGAGCTGATGGCGGAGTTTGATAATTAAAAATGGAAGCAGAGATGTGGTTGGCTCTGCCCTGACATACCCCACCACCAATGTCTGAGAAATTTGCCAAAAAGAACAGATCTCAACAATCTCCTGCTCCGAAGGTTACATCGCTGTAACCAGAGCAAAATGTACTCACTTTGGAGCTCTTCCTCGATGAATTTCAATCTTTTAGAGAGGATCTCCAGTCTCTCACGTCAGAATTTAAGATGTAGACTGGGGCCATGGAAGAGATTACTAGATGGACAGAAGATGTGGAGGCCTGAGTGATCTCTGCTGAGAAGAAGCTGGATCAAGTTGAGCCTGGCATTGTGGCAACTAAGCAACACATTGCTAAACTGGAGAACAAAATAGAGGATCTGGAAGGAAGGAGCTGACGGAACAATGCCGTAATTATAGGTCTTCCTGAGAAAGCTTAAGGATCTGACCCACTGCTGTTTACCAAGAAGTTGATTGCTAAGCTGGCAGGCCCATCCCCATTTGGGCCTACTTACATCATCGAGTGTTCACATTGGACCTTGCTACCCATGCCCCCCCCCAGAGCACCTCCTCGCATGCACATTTTCCGCTTCCTTAACTATTTAGAGAAGCAGCATTTTATGAGCAAAGTGAGGGAATTACAGGAGGTGACCTGGGAGGGATCGAAATTGCAGGTGGCCCAAGATCTATCCTTCTCCACCAGATAGAAGAGAGGGGCCTTTTACCCGTTGGTGTCCAAGATCATTCTGGCAGGCATCAAGTTTAAAATGGGTTACCCGGCCAGGCTTCAATTTTTGGTTGACGGAGCTTGGTGTACCTACAAAAATCCAAAGCTTGCAGAGGAGGCCCTGAAGTCTGAGTCTCCTGAACTGCTCAAAGATCGCTAATGGTCCCTGGGGACTGTGCTGAGGTTTTGTGATTCAGTTGGTATGTGAAGTCAATTAAATGGTTCTGAGCTTCCAGTGGGCAGTGTTCCTCTACTTGGGCAAGGCACCTAATTCGATTCTGGTCAGTGTTCTGATCTGCTGGCAACATGACACTATGGACTATGAGAGAGCTTTATCTCATGGACTGGGCAGTAAAACTCCCTGCTGGACTAATTACTTGCATTCAGTATGTTGCCTAGTTTGGCCTGGTTACTTAGTTAATTGTTTTTTCTGTCAGGGTAGTCCAGTTCCCCGCCCTCATTTTTTTTTATTTTACTGTATGCTAATTATAATTTAAGTTCACTACTGCTCCTGGACACTGGGCTTGATTTAAAAGGGTGCCTTGGATAGGGGCAGGGGCTGCCATGTACTGAGACTGTTTATAAATAGACATGCAACTCTATGACTGCTTTATGGCACAGGAACTTCATCTGGATGCAGCTCTGTTCCCTCTGGTGCCATGTTTTGGATTTGGCTAGCAAAGGGTGGGAGGTTGGTATCCAGTTTTCAGGTTGTGGGTTCCTTCTCAGTGTGAAGTTCGGAGAACCAACATTTGTGGTGCTTCTAAGGGTCTAGCTTCACACACAGTTTCTGGGCTGGTTTAGGGGTACCCAGAAGTGGGTACCTTATGCATGCACTGGTAATTAAATTTTTGGGGGGGGAAGTGGAGGAAGTTACTGGGGATTAGTTTCATCATGTACTGTGAACTGTTTGTGTTGGAGGGAGGGGAGTTTGCATCTTTTGCCTGACAGTTATAGGTGTTTTATGTACCTGGGGCTTTTTCTGGGGTTTGGGGAGGGTTGGGGGTTTGCTCTCTACTTTCAGTTGGATGGATTACTTGGGGGGGGCTCTGTATTACGTACACTTGGTGAAGGCATACAGCTAGTGAGATATGGCTATGCAGCTATAATTATTAAGGTTCTCGGAGAGGAGACCTTCCCCCTGTTCACCCCAATTTTCACATGTGAAATCATCACTAATGAGTAGTAAGAAAATAATCTTGTGGAATGTTAAAGGGGCCCGGGCAAAGCGGAAGAGATACCAGATTTTAAAACATATTCCACTTCTTCGGCCCGTTGGCGCAGCGGTGAGATTTCCTGCGGCGGCGACCGGGTTGAGGAGCGGATCCGGGTTGTGGGAGGAGCCGACCAGGAGTAGGATTGAGCATCCGATGGGCAGCTCTCCTACTCGGGGAGAATGCGGGCAGCATTCGATGTGTTAGGGGACCTCTGGTGGAGATCGGGAGTGCCACGCGGCTGGCGCTGACATGGGGGAGAGTGGCGGGGCGGACGCTGGCATTCATTGCACATCCCGCCTCCTCTGGGGAAAACCAGGGAAAAAAGGAGGAGTAGCCTGCCGCCGCAAATGGCGCTACGCCCGCGGCTTGATGTGCCCCAGGCCAAGCCCCGACCTAATCCAGTGCCTGCAGCATAAGGGCCGGTGCCATAGGCCCCACCGTGGGGGGCAAGCCACGGGGTATGGGTGGGCTGTGGCGATTTGGGGGCAGAAGCCGGCGGCCCGTGACCGGGCTGAAGACTAGGCGGTAGGCGGCTCAGGAGTAAAAAGGAAAATAAAAAAAAAAAAAAAACATATTCCACTTCTTAAAAGGGACATCTCTTTTTTTACAGGAGACCCACTTGCTGGAATCTGAAGCCTGTTTGTTCCGTAGACAACATGTGGGACAGGTTTATGCGGCAGGGTATAGTACTCAGACCAGGGGAGTTGCCATCATATTATCCCAGGGCACCCCTGTTCTGTGTGAACATATCATTAGGGATCCAAGTGGGAGGTATATCTTTTTGAAAAGCATACTGGACAGGACTAAACTCCTGCTAGGCAATGTCTATGGTCCTAATACAGAGTCTTCAGCCTTCTTCACGGAGCTTATGACCAAGCTTGTGCTTTATGTCACTCTTCTCATTATTTTGGGTGGGACTGGAACCTGCCCTTCTCCCTGGATCTAGATAAGTCCGGGAAGAGGCACAGAGGCTTTTCCCCAGACCAAAGGGCAATAGGAGACATGGTGGATAGTAATGGTCTTTACAACCTTTGGAGAACGTTGTACCCAAAGTCAAGGGAGTGCACATTTTGCTCGTTGGTTCATGACCCCTCATCTAGGATCGACTATTTTTTAGTCAGCCATGGTCTCTTGCCAGGGCTTATTGATAGTCGAATTGAACCTGGAGTCATATCTGACCACTCAGCGATATGGTGCAATTTAGACTTCTCGCTTAATCTCCCCAAAGAGTCCCTATGTAAGCTCAACAACGAGCTCCTTAAAGATGATAAAATTGTGAAGCATATTGCCAGGGTAATTGACCAGTTCATGGATACTAATCTACACTCTACAGGGAGACTGGATACGGAATGGGGAGCTCTTAAATGTGTAGTTAGAGGGTAATTTATATGCCTAGCTTCATTCAGGAAACGGACTAGAGAGCGAAATGCACTAGATCTTCTGTTTAGGATCAGAAATTTGGAAGCTAACTTATCCCCTAAGACACCAGAAAGTGACAGCCATATACTTATAGGGCTTATGGATCAATACAGTGAGTTTTTACAGGAGAAAGATGAGTATGCATTAATGAAAACCAGAGCTCACTATATTGACCAGGGAGAGAAAGCAGGCAGACTCCTCGCTCTTAGGCTTAGGAGCCAGGAGTCTTCCAGAATTGTTAAGGGACACGCTCACCAGTAGATAGCACCATTAAACTCCACCCTAAACATATCGCTAAAGAATTTAATTATTACCAAGGGCTATATAGTACTATGTCCAAGCGGCCGGCTTGCCCAGAGATGGATGGTTATTTAGCTTCTATTTCTCTGCTATCTCTAGTGGAGGAGCATGTGGCAGGGCTCACTATTCCAATAAATGAAGCAGAAATTTTGGCTACTATTGCTGCCTTACCTCTGGATAAGGCTCCGGGGCCTGATGAGTTTTCCCCTAACTACTTTAAAACCTTTACAAAACAGCTGACTCTATGGCTACTTAAGCTTTTTAACTGGATGCTGGCAGATGAGTCGGTGGACCAGAGGTTATTTGGCACCCTTATCATTGTCATTCATAAACCAGGGAAGGACAAGGAAATGGTTACAAGCTATAGGCCAATCTCTCTCTTAAATTATGATATTAAGATCCTTGCTAAACTCCTTGCGAATAGGCTAGCTGGAGTTCTCCCTTCTATTATTCAACACAAGCAGGTGGGCTTCATGGCGAGCAGGAACTCATCGGACCGTCTGCATAAGCTGGCTCACATTTTCTCTGCATCCAGGGATGCCGATTACCCAGCAGGTTTGCTGTCCCTGGATGCAGAGAAAGCTTTTGACAGAGTAGACTGGTAATTTCTTTTCAGGACAATGCACAAATTCGGTTTCCCTTCCCTTTTTATTAATTGGATTGCAGCCCTATACAAGAACCCAGGCGTATGCCTGTAATGCAAAGGTGTGCTCTCTGACACCTTCCCCTTGTCTTTGGGTACCAGGCAGGGATGACCTTTGTCCCCACTCCTGTTCAACAGTTACCTAGAGCCTCTCCTGGCTAACTAAGAGGGAATCCTGCCATTACAAGAATTAAGGTTGGCTCCCAGGAGCTCAATTTTTCCGCCTATGCAGATTACATTCTGCTTCACCTCTCCAACCCCGGGATTCTTTCCCAGCAGTGCTAGATTCCATCCAGGAATTTAGCTGTTTCTCCAATTATAAGATTAATTTAGATAAAACTATCATTTTTCCCCTAAATAGTAAATTATTTAAGCAGGATATTGTTCAGCTAGGAGTATAGTGGTCCCCTAAGAGTTTGAAATGCCTGGGCATCCATTTATCTAGGAGTGAAGCCAACATGATTAAGCTTAACTTAAACACTTTCCTACACGTTGACCAGCAGGATCTAGTGAGGTGGAAAAGCCTCCCAGTATCTCTCTGGGGTCATGTCAGTCTAATCAAAATGAATATTTTGCCTATACTTTTTTAGCCCCTAAACATGATGAATTTGTGGTTGCCACATAAGTGGTTTCAAAAAGTTCACTTCAGGCTCATGGACCATCTGGTTGAGTAAGTCTCTGAGGCAAGCATTCCATAAGCTGATGTTCCCTAAGGATCGAGAAGGTCTACGCTTACCACATTTTGGGTTATACTACTGGGCATGTCATGATTGTAAGTACCTGAGATGGCTCAGTGACCTGATGGAGATGAACTCCTTCCCATATGTCCCGGCTTGGTTACAGCTGGAACTGGAGCAGATAACCTCTGCAGGTCTCTCTCCTAAGGCACTTCAACATATTACCCACAAAGATCTCCCTCACAAACTCAGAAATACCCCTATGGCAGCCTCGATCACAATACACATGCAGCTGTGCTCTTTTTAAAGACATAACCATTGGAAGGACATCACCCAGCCTATTGTGGGGAACCCTAACCTTAAAATAGGGAGGTGATTTACCTCAGCCTCCTGGCTCCCTCAGTTACAGGGAACCTGGCTTGATGAATTCTTCATTGGCGGGAGTTGCAGTCCTGTAAAAGCTATTCTTAATAATTATAAGATCCCTCTGAGGCATTTGTTTAAAGTCTTTCAGTTGAGTTACCTGATTTTCTGACTCAGGGTGATACCACGGGGAGTGTCCTCAAGTCTCTTTCACCATTTACTAGGTCACCTCATACCATTTCCCAGGTTTACTGTTCTTTGGTTGATAAAGCCATTGCAGATCTGGATGGGAAACCTAGGTATTAGTGTAACAGATTCCCCTCCCTGGATGGCGCTTGGCCAGAGATCTGGCAGGGCACTTACATCTATGTTTCCCAGAATAGACTGAGACTAACTCAGTTCCAACTTTTGAATAACATGTATTGGACTCCAGTTAAGCTATTCAAATTGGGGAGAATGGCCTCCCCTGTTTGTACCAGTTGCCATCAGGAGGAGGGAACCCTGTCGCATATCTTCTGGGACTGTCCTCCAATTAAATCCATATGGGATTTGATAAGAATCAAAGCGGACCCCCTACTTGGATTAGATGACTGTTTCATGCCTGAGTTGTGCTTGATCATGGGGCATTTTGCTAGTATCCCAGTCAGACAGCAAAAATATTATATGACTGAGCTCCCTGTCCCTTAAAAAGCTGGGACTGCACCATTGGCTCGATGCACACACTCCCAAGTACACCGAGTGGCTGCAAGAGCTGCTTTTCAATTTAATGGCAGAGCAATTCAAAGACAGCATGTGGGGCTCCCTTAAGACCTACAAAAGGATCTGGGAAACTATGCATACTTTATACTTGCTGTAGTTTGAAGTCCAAGTTTCTCAAGTCTCTTGAGAGTATTATCCTTTTGCTACTGGATGATCATTAATGGTTTCGGGGTTTCTTCCCTTATTGCGGGATTGTCAGGGTCGGAGATTGCCCAGGTGTATGATATCCAGAGCTGGGAGTGGGAGGGCGGGAGGGTTTGGGTATGGGGGAAGGGGGACAGGAAACCTCATGTTTACTTCTGTATCTTGTACTCTTGTTTGTACCATGGTTTTTGTCTGGTCTGTATGGAAAAATGTAATAAACCTTCTAATTTCAAAAAAAAAAAAGAAACCAGACGAAGAGAGATTAAAAGAGCTTAATATGTATACCTTCGAGGAAAGGGGGGGGGGCATGATAGAAACTTTCAAGTACCTCATGGAAATCAACGAAGTCCAAGAGAGTAGCATCTTTCAGAAAAAGAGATGTACAAGAACAAGAGGGTACAATTTGAAGACAGAGGGGGGATGGTTCAGGGGAACATGAGGAAGTATTTTTTCACAGAGAGGGTAATGGACACATGGAACAGCCTTCCTGAGGAGGTCGTGGGGTCAAAAACAGTGAGGGAATTCAAGAATGTATGGGACAGACATATGGCAATTTTAGTGGGGGGTAGGAGGAAGTAGGTTGTTGGTTAACTAGGATCTGCAGCTTATCCATCAGGAAGGGAAATGAGCAGACTAGGTGAGCCAAGTGGTCTTTATCTGCCATCGTAGTCTATGTTTCTATGTATGTTTTTATATAAAGCACAGGCCCATCAGTCATGAGCTACATTCATAGCCCCTGGATGATGACATGCTTCATAAGCTTTTTTTGCCACAATCGTCAAGCCCTGAACATTGACTGTACCCTGGGACAGTATTTTATGCTTTTGCTTTGGAGAGGATGAACATTTCACCAGAGGATGTGACAACCCAGATATCCAGCACTTGGTAGGCCAAAAGCTGAGAAGCAGTTCCAGTCACAGGGAAATGTCAGTGGAGCACAACGAGAGAGCATACTGGGACATTGACAGTGAACAGCTCCACAAAGTTGTAATACCAGAATTGTCAACAGATAATAAGTTGCTCCCTGGATTACTGGGTCACTGGTTCACTGGGGTGTCAGCAGGATTCTAAAAGAGTGTGTGTGTGTCTGTAGGGAAGGGGAATCTGCCACTAACAGTGACTTTTTCTCAAAAGGGAGGTTCAGAGGGATTTGCCCCTGTATGAAATTTTGAATAATTTGGTGGCAAATGGTGCATTATAGAATCACATTTTTTGAAATCACATGCAAGACAAGCAGAGGAATGTACTAGCTGAAACCATGAAATACAGCAGGAGACTTGGGCCTGGGAATGAGGGAACATATTTACTGTAGAATTATTTTATTGCCTCAGTCTCCTAATCAGGTCCTCATACCCATACTGCAAAGAAAGAAGGAAAGAAAGAAAACAGACTGATGTCTGACTTTTTCTTTTCCCTACAGGGTTCCAGTGGGATTTTCCCCCTGGAAGACATTTTGATGAATTTGTCGGCAAATGGTGCATTTTAGAAGCACATTCTATTAAAACCCAAGCAAGACAAGCAGAGGAATTTACAAGCTGAAACCATGAAATACATCAGGAGACTTGGGCCAGGGAATGAGGGAAAATACTTATTCTAGAATTATTTTATTGCCTCAATCTTTTAATCAGGTCCTCGTATACAAACTGCAAAAAAAAGAGAGAAAGAAAACAGTCTGATGATTGCCTTTTCCTTTTTCTAACAGGGGTTCCAGGGGATTTGCCCTAGGAAACACTTGAACAATTTTGTAGCAAACAGAAGCACATTCTATGAAATCTCCAGCAAGACAAGCAGGGGAATTTACTAGCTGAAACCATGAAATACAGCTGGAGACTTGATCCAAGGAACGTACTTATTCTAATTGTTTTATTGCTTCATTCTTTTCAGGTCCTCATACCCAAACTGCATACAAAGAAAGAAAACAGACTGATGAATGAAATATGTTTGGGAAATGTGTGTTGTGTCCTGGGTATGAGAGAGAGAGACCAAAAATAGTTCACTGAAAATGGAAACTGCAGTTGCACATGAGAGTTGTAAATCACCATAACTACACATAGTTGATCCTGCCATGAAATTCTGGAATTTTCTGAAGTGCTTGCAACAGGATGTAAAAGATCAATACATTCATTTGACGATTTGACAAATCTGTCAATGACTTCATCTGGATTTTTTTAGTTTTGTTGCCTCATCCTCTATTGCTAAATGTGATTATGTAGCAAGACCACTTAGTCTGCCCTGATCTGTTGTGTTAGGCCATTGAATGACCATTCACATGAACATGTAGTGACTGATACAGCAACTGCAGGGGCACCTTATTAATGGATGCCAGAAAACATTTCAGTGGCCGTGACTGAAGCAATGAAGAGATGTTCCATGGACAGTTTTCTGCAGGCAGACTTTTGTGCTACAATCAATTCTTCTTCAGGAAGCTGTACATCATAGTGATTGTGCAAAACATTTAGTGTTGTCTTATCTACAAAAAAACATATGTTGCTTTCAAAGACTGAACTGCTCTCAGTAGATCTAGACCCTCTTTTGAAGATCATTCTGTAGTCTGTTTCTGATGTAATTGGTTGCTGTTCCCTCTCACGTCAACTACATACTAATCAAAATGAGCTGCCATATTACAGGAACGACATGTTCTTTCTTCTCTTAGGCTGTCAGAAGCAATTTTAACTGGTACAGCAAGTACTGTTGCTTCATGGATTAATTCTTTACATTTATCTTCATTTTTGAGTGAAACCAAAGTATCAATAAATGCATCTACTGCAACGCCAGCACTGTCTAGATCCAAATCTTCAATCTGTAGTAGATTGTGGAGTCCTTCTTCGAATCCAAGAATGAGATCAAACAGGGAAAGACAAAAGACAGTGTTGAATTAGGTTCCATGTCATAATAGCGAAAATGGAATGGCAACTCCCATAACAGAGAATACCTTTCGCCAAATCCGATAATTGCTACACACCTAAAATAGCAAACCCCACATGAGCAACGGCACTGCAAACATTACAAGGGCCACAAAATTAACCAACATTTAATGTGGGGGGCTATGCCCCCTGCACCACCTAATGCAGGGGGCAAGCCCAGAGCCCCCTAAATTATTATAATCAACTCCAGGGGGAGCGGACACTGGGGGAAAGGGGAATTCATGGGATGGGGGCTACCGTCACTGAGGCACCACAGTCAGGGGAACAGGGGACAGGGAACAAAAAAAATTGCAAACACCCACTCCAAGGTACAAAAAGAAATATCTGCGGCCAGTCTTGAACCTACAACTCTCAGAATTGCAGGCAGCGATTCACTCCAGAACTCCAGGCGTCAGGCTCGGCAGCACTCTGCTGCACTACTCCATTTAATCCATGACATCACACCATCCCAAACATCACAGCATCCCAACCCCCTTCAGTTGCCTTCACTGTTCAATCCTCCCACAGTCGTTTTTCCTCTTCATCACTATTCCTCCATTGTTGCCATTTCGTCGGGCGTGCAAACTGAGTTGCTCATATATGACTCGCTCATTTTGCATCACCCTCATCACTAGATACCTTTGAATGATGCTATTAAGTTGTAATGCTTCGGGTGCATTTCCATGATCATACTGGAGAGATAAGAGAGTATGGACTCATAAGTATGCTTCAGTGCTCTTAGCGCTCTTTTCTGACATCCCCCCTTACTCAAAGCTGTGACTTTGTATGTTCTGTCAAACCCCATGTCCTGTTGTATCTGTTTCAGTCTGTTGCTGTGTACTACAGATGTGAAAAAGAATGCACTGTATATCCACATTACACAAAGTCAAAAAAGTATTTTACTTCAGGAATTCATTGGCATGAATCAGCAAGAGTGAGATCTGACTTATGTACATAACAATGAACATAGCATGAGGATGGTCATCTCTGAAAAGCTCCTGAATGCGCTGCCGCTGACAGGTATACTTGTCCTAAAAACCTATACATTCTAAATCTTCTGGAAGCCTAAAATTAAGATGGCCACTCTTGACACTTGCACCATCATAAGTTTGGGCAACAAAAGTAACTCCTGGCTCACAAATATTGAATTTTTTCAAGGTGTCATTAATGGTACAACATAAACCTCTTGCATCCAGTTCTGAAACATTCAACAGGTGGACAGTTATGAATATGTTTCACACGTGTGTTCATTTGTTCCTGACAAGAAATGTCTCTACTGTCATTCAGATAAAACTGATATTAATTTAGCCTTTTTCACTTCTTGCACAGTTGCATCTGTATTACAGGATGCAGCAGACTGAATCATACCATTCTGATTCTCTGCTGAGATACATGTTGCATTTGATGAGATGAATTCATTTACTTGAAGCACTCTGTGAAGGTTCCATGTGAAAATCATGAAAATATAATCGCAATGTATTTAATAATGAGAGCAATTTGGCAAATCCACATTTAGCGCCTGCACAAAATCACGGGTAAGAAAATAGCAAATCTGTCAAAATCACTACAGAACGATTGTGTCTGTCCAAATTGTACAGCAGGCTACATTTATTTATTTTTTTATTTAGGAAATCGGAATTACAACCCTTTGAGTCATAGACTTGTTTCCAAAGGCTCCACGTCAGAATAAAACATAGACATTCATACAGTACATACATAGAATAAATGTGGGTGAGCAATCATACAGAGTCTAAGTACAATGAGCACTGGTTCATGATGATTGTGTATGTCAAAATCAGACAGCAGGATGTGATGTAACAAGCCCGCCCGCTTCCCCTAGCTGTACTGAGCCCACATAAAATGAAAATATCTGTTAATTTTAGAATAAGTGCAAGCTCATGAGGAGTTTAATATTATTTCTGTGATGCAGCCACCAGCTGACCCAGGAGCAGGGACAGGGAGCGGGAATCGCATATGAGGCAGTTAAAGGAGAAGTCCACACAAAACTTGAAAAAATATATGTTGTTCAGAGTGTTTTAATTTGTATGTGAAGTTCTAGTGTTTCCTTCCCTCTGACTGGTATCAGGAGTTTTTCCTAAATTAGCCTGCTAGCTTTAGGTTAGTTTTTCGACCCCTGGAGATCTCCATATGAAAGTGCTAATTGTATTCCTTTGCCCTACAATGCACCTTGTTTCATGTGATGGTGATGTAGCAGAGACCATAAATCCAGCAGAAAGCATTGCTTTACAATCAGTTCACAACAGTAGAGATGGCTATATTTTAAAATCTGTAGAATTCAGCTTGGTGACCAACCTCATCGTAAAGGTCTTACTGTCCTGAAAAACTTTGCTGCTGGTAATTTTTGTGCAGCTTGTAAAGCTTCCAAGAAATTTAGTTGGTTTGACATGTGTGTGCTGAATGTTGGGTCTCTCTTACATCACAGATGCACTGTGGGAACAAGAAATACAATTAAGCTGTCAGGGATGAAGATCCCCAGGGGTCGTAAAACTAGTATAAAGCTAGCAGGCTAATTTAGGAAAAACTCCTAATACCAGTCAGAGGGGAGGAAACAAAAGAACTTCACATACAACTTGAAACACTCTGCACAACATATATTTTTTCAAGTTTTGGGTGGACTTCTCCTTTAAATTTTGTTATTGTCCGCCCAACCCCTCACTTATTGATAACATACTGTTAACGCACTGATAACATAAATTGGTGCAAATAGTACGTTAACTTCTAAGAGAGGCATGTAAATGGCTGCTAATGCAAAATAAATTGCTTTGTCGGATGCCTCGAAATAGTAGTACAGTACCGAAGTTAGTGGTCCAGTGATCATGGAGTTGTGAGGTGAGTTCTGACAGGTAAGCTGTACTTTGCAGCCTAAAGTCCTACTGACTATATCTACTGAGCCCATGTAATCTAATAAAATGTGACAGTACTGGGCTGTTTGTGGGATGAGATGGAGGGCAGTTCAAATGCACACAAGAGGGCTGTTTGAGGTTTGAGGAAATATTTGTGTGAGATGGGGGGGGCGGCGAGAGGGCAATTTGATATTCTCTAATCAAATCCTGCAAACAATAGCTGTTGCACAGGCATGGGGGGGTGGACGGACGCCTGGACTAGTGCAAATAGTAGTGATTCTGATATTTGCTTTTTTTGGACAGCAAAAATTGCTGTTTTGACTGAATGTTGTTTTGCTATGTTCGCCATTATATATATCACCAAATTTCAGTTGCTGTTATTAATTCGCTGTTTTTGATTAGCGATTATTACGGGATACCCTCTGTCAAACTTTTTAATCAAATCTAAAATCTCTCTAAAATTTCCTTTAACACTCTGCTCATCTTCACTGAGACCACAGAAAGGTAACCCCAACCAACCAATATGTAGAGTTACTTCAACCAGTCTTTTTATGTATTCTCTTCTTTTTAGAATTTCCTGAACCTTGAACTTGTCTACCTGTATGACAAAATTACCTGCTTCATTTGTGCACTTGTATGCAAACCATGTAGCAATTGCACTGCCGTAAGTATGAGTTGAGGTGTGTGTTCTAAATTTTCCAGGGCCTGTATTCAATTTTTAGACCCATAAACTGTAAATGCTTCATCAGCACATCCTTGCCCATGCATGAAATATTTACATGCAAAGCAGAATGCATTCTGTTTTTCACATCTGTACTCTAACCAACAAAAAACTGATGGTTAAATCCTCATTTTACCTTCATAAATATTACTACTGAAATTAGTCATAGGCTGAGTGTTTTTTTTTTTTCTTCATTGCCAAGGTTAGTAGGGGTATTATTATTATCAGCAATTGCAGAAACTGTAATGAACTGGGACAACTCTGATTCAGTGGAAGAAGAAGACTGGTAGTTATATATGTTATTGTACTTCTGCAAGAAGTAATGAAGTCTTTAAAGGGACACTGTCAGCATTTTTGGCAATTTTTTTGTACCCCCATATTTTGGTTCCTTTTGCTTCCAGTCTTCCCATAGATAACATATTTGGTCACCCCACAACAATAAAATATGTCCTAGGGCTGTTTTTGTGAAATACTGCATTTTACTTGTCCTGACTAAATGCCCCACCACTCATTGATCCCATGCACACACCTGTGTACATGACGCTGGAGCACCAGTATGCTCGTTCATGAGCGAGCTTGTTTTTTTCCCCCAAGTCATGGTAGTTAGTGGCAAATGCAGTTCGATGTGAGTCATTGATCCTGTGGGCAATAAAGCAATTCAGACTTCATGTCAGCAAACCCTGCCGTTATTTATTTTGTAGGCCAAGAAAATACCCTTTAGGCAATAAAAGAATAAGAGAAGGCAAATCCTGCCTTTATTATTTTCTGGGGATATACCCAACCTGAGCCAATACTGTAGGCAATAAAACAATTAAACTGCCAGAAAAACCTGCTGGTATTTGTTTTCTGTGGTATGAGACATACCCTGTGGGCAATAACACACTATGTACTATGTCAGCAAATTCTGCTGTTATTTATTTCGGGGGTAGGAGTCAGAGAAATGCAATGTGGGTAATAAAGCACTGCAGACTGCATGGCAGGCACTACCAGCAAACACTGCAGTTATTTATTTCTGGTGTAGTAGAAATACCCTGTGGACAATAAAGCAAAATTTCATACTGTGTGCCAGCAAACACTGTTACATTGTACAAATTCCCTAAGGACAGAACTGCGAATCTCCACACAAAATGGGTGCACAAACAAAAGGGGAGACCACCCCAGACAAACCAGTACCTCCAAACAGTGCACTCCAGTGGGAAGTTAATGGCCTCTTTGGGCGGTATAGCATTCACTCAGATTGAAAACAACACTTGTCTCAAGCCCCCTGAGGAAGGGTCAGTTGGACCAGAAGCACTGGGGAATACATGTGGCCACTCAGTGTGCTTTTTTTTGGCTTTGTGGTTCTTTATTTTTTCAATAAAAAGTTATTGATTCCACATTAGTTTGGGCTGGAGACTTTTTTTTATCAACTGAATGAATGGTATACCACCCAAAGAAGCCATTAACTTCCCACTGGAGTACACTACTTGGAGCCACTGTTATATTGATACTGGCTGGGGCTGCAACTTTGCAAGGTTATCCTCTTTCAAGTTCAGACTCACTAAATCTGCTGTATTCTCTCTTTATTTTTTCATTATCAGATCTATTTCTTGTCTGCTCTTTCTTTATAGACACAGCCTTATGGCCCCCTCAGTCCGTCCCCTGGCTGGACCTCTCAGTTTCACTCTAGCTTCTGCTGTCCCTCAGTTTTTTCACTCTTTTTTTATTCACTAATAATCAGTTAAACATTTTTTCTTCCACGCAGTTTTTTAATTCCTTGCTCTATAAACACACTGTTGTGTGTCGCATGCTCTACGCAAGACAAGCAGCTGCAAAACAGAGGAGATATTGTTTCTTTTAGTGTCTGAGAGTCAGACACACAGTCCTATGGTCACCCCTCTTTGCCTGGCCTCCCTTATCTCAGTTTCCCTCTCTCTGCTGCCTCTCTCCTCTCTGTTTTTTCTCCTTTTTTAATCAACTAGTATATTTATTTATGTATTTTTCCTTCCACAGAATTCCTTCCTGGACCTTACTGCTCACTGCAGAGGCCTGCTGTAGTATCTCCCCTCCTGGCTCCATCCTTTCTTACTACTACACTATATATATATATATATATATATATATATATATATATATAGTCTTTCCTGGCTTGTTCCAGACAGTCCCTTTCTTGGACCTTCTGCTGCTGTGTCTGGGGCTGCAGTTGTCTCTTCTGGCTCCTTTCTCCTCCCTCCTTCCAACTATTTATTTCATTTTTTAATTTTTTCTTAATCTTTCCACAATCAGTCTGGGACTCTGGTTGCTGTTGCTTACAGGCGGCTGCACTAGTGCATAACAGAGCTCACTGTGTCTGCTTTTGTGCCAGGGAGGCCTGGCTCCCACATCCCACCTCCATACCCTCTTCTCTCCAATAGCTATTTGGTCTCGAGTACAGTAACTGTCTCACCCCTTGCAATTTTTTTTTGTTTGTTTAAGCTTCTGGTGCTGCTACATACGAACATATGAAATCCCTGCCCTCGACTCGATCCCAACCCCACTTAAAGCTATCCACTGTCTTTTGAGTGATTAACTCCTCTGGCAGTGCATTCCAACCCACCACCACTCTCTCTGTGAAGTAGTGACTCCTTATCTCCCTCCTAAACCTTCCCCCTTCCAACTTCAGACTGTGCCCCCAGTGACTCTTCTCCCTTTAAGTGGAACACTCCTACCTCCCTGACTTTGTTTATACCTTTCAAACACTTAAAGATCTCTATCATGTCCCCTCTTACCCTTTTCTGTTCCAGAGAGTACATGTTGAGCTCCTTCAACCGTTCCTCGTATGGCAACTCCACTAGTCCCATGATCATTTCTGTAGCCCTTTGCTGCACCCCCTCCAGTAATCTCCCATCCTTTTTGAGGTATGGGTACCAGTACTGTACACAGTACTCCAAGTGTGGCCTCACCAGTGATCTATACAATGGCAGGATGACCTCCCCCTTTATAGAGGTGATCCCTCTGGCAATGCACCCTAGTATCCTATTTGCCCTTGCTGCTGCCCTCCTACAGTGTGCTGATACCTTTACATCCCCTTAACTATTACCCCCTGGTCCCTTTCCTCCCCTGAAGCTGTTGCCTGCACTCCCCCCAGCCAGTAGCTGTTCCTGGGATTTCTGGCTCCGAGGTGCAAGACCTTGCACTTCTTAGCATTAAACCCCAACTGCCACTCCCTAGACCAGTTTTCAAGTTTAGCTAGATCCTCTACGAGTTCCTGCCTCCCTTCCTCATTGTCCACTTTTGCACAAATCTTAGTGTCATCCTCGAACAGGCTGATCTTACTCTTGACCCCCTCTGCAATGTGTTCAATAAAGACACTGAACAAAACAAGGACCAGTACTGAATCCTGTGGTACCCCACTTGTTACTGACCTTGGCTTGGATGTCTCCCCCCTGACAACTACCCACTGTTGTCTGCCCTGCAGCCAGCTCTCCACAGACCCCACCAGTTTTTCCCCGCCCCCATGTCCCTCAGCTTACTTATTAATCTTCTGGTGACACCGAGTCAAAAGCCATGCTGAAGTTCAGATATAGGACATCCACAGCACTGCCTTTGTCAACCACCCTAGTGACCCAGTCAAAGAAGTCAATCAGGTTAGTTTGGCAAGATCTTCCCATGACAAACGCATGCTGTCTCTCATCCTGCAGACCATTGCTATCGAGAAAGGTTATCACTCTCTCCTTCAGAATGGTCTCCATCAACTTTCCCACTATGGAAGTCAAGCTCACTGGTCTGTAGTTGCCTGGTTGGCCCATGGGTCCACTCTTGTCAAGGGGCACCATGAGCCATCCTCCAGTCCCTGGGTACATTCCCCATCTCCAAGGAGATATTGAATAGGTCTGTCAGAGGGCCTGCCAGCACCTCTGCTAGTTTCTTCAGGACCCTTGGGTGTACACTGTCCGGTCCTGGTGCCTTGTCCACCTGCAAGGCTTTAAGGCCCTTCAGAACTCTATCCTCTTGGATAACCCCATCTGTTATCTCTGCCCCCCCCACCCTTGCCCTTTTCCCTTTGGTATTGGGTCAACCCTTTCTTTTGTGAACACAGAGTAGAAATACTAATTGAGTGCCTCTGCCTGATCTTCCCCTTGTTCCATCCATCCACCCCCCTTGATTCTAACAATGTCATCCCTACAAAGCCTCTTCTCTCTTATATATTTAAAGAACCCCTTTTCCCCCTATCTGATCCCCTGAGCCAACTTCAGCTCCTTTGCTGCCTTGGCTACCCTGACTGACCTGGTCACCTCGCTAGATGCCTTTGTGAACACCTCTCTACCCTCCTCATGTCCCAATTTTTTGAACTTAATGAAGGCCAATCTTTTTTCCCTCACCTTCCCCTCCACTTCCTTGCTGAGCCAGCTAGGTTTTTTTTTACCTGGACTGCTTACTCTGAGATTTGGCACACGTGTTCATGGCCTCATTCAGCCCCTTCCTAATGATTGCCCACTTCTGTTCAGCATCCATCTCTGGGTTAAGTTAGCACCAAGTCCAGTATGTTTCCCTCCCTAGTAGGATCCATCACTCTTTGCACTAGGTAACTGTCTTGAATAGCCTCCAGCAGCACCTGTTCCCTGGCATGTGCTATAGTTACTGTCTGCCAGTCAACCCCAGGTATGTTAAAATCTCCCACTATAACTGCATTCCCTTTGCCTCTGAACTTCCTAATTTGCTACCCCAGCTCCCTATCCACCTCCTTGCTCTGTGAGGGTGGCCTGTACACCACCTCCATCCTGAGCTTCTTACCTTTAGGGCTTTGGAGCAATACCCATATGGCTTCTGGCCTCCCCTCGTACCCCTCCTCCCTGGTACACAGTACCCCCTCCTTGACATAAATAGCCAACCCTCTCCCCTTCCCCTTCCCAGTCCATGCAGAACACCTTGTATCCCAGGAATGTGAGATCCCAGTCATGGTCTTGGGTGGTCCACGTCTCTGAGATGGTGGCAATATCTACCTCTCCATCCACCATCATTGCCTGGAACTCTGCCACCTTGTTTGCTGAGCTCCTTGCATTCAAAGATACTACAGTCCACCTTGTTTCCTGCCCTTCCTCTTCTTATCTCTCCCCCTTCCACGTTTGTCTTGGTAACTTCCTCTCATTCTCCTCCTCCCTCTCTGGAGGGTGAAACCTTCCAGTCTCCCTTGGAAGGTGCCTCCTCCTCCCTGCTATCTGAATCAGCCCTCCCCCCTCCTCAGTTTAAATCTATTTTGTTGATTTTTTTTGCACCTGCCTACATCCCCCGACCGGCTTCTCCTTCAGAGCCCCAGGGTCAATTCACCACCCTCTGACCTCCTGCCACCTCCACCAGCTCCCCATAGCAGCCTACTTGGGTAGCCCAGCATATCCCTGTGCTGGGGGGATCCCTCTCTTCCAGGAGGAATTAGCCTCATTGGCCTGACTATGCACCTCAGGTGCCACAAAGCTAGATCCATGCTGGCTCCGGGGCTTCAGGTGGCAGGGGCCAGGGTGCGCGTCACCCAGTCGGTGGGGGGAATTTTCTATTTTCTGTTCCTCACCCACTGCAGTTCTCTGCCTTGCATGAGTGTGGGGTTGTCCTGGGGCAGGGACATACGGGGGCATGTCAAGGCAGCACGTCCCCCCGAGCACATGGCCAATTTGCCCACAGGTCCCCAGGCAGAGCCCACCCTCCCGGGAGGGAAGCATCCAATGGCTGCTTATGGAACCCTTCCCTCTGGTCTCTGCTCCTGGCACCCGGTTCAGGGCATGAATCCAGGTTGCCAGCATGCTGAGCGAACCCTTCGCTCAGTGCCACAGAGCCGGTTCCCTATGTTGTTTTTAATGTACTTCTCCAGTCCTTATCCCAATGCCCTTGTACCCTCAATTTTGAGATGTAGCCTATCCTCAGCATAAAGCTCTGTATTATTCCATGTCTCACCCCACTCACCTTCTACCCCGTACCCCATTTTTGCAAACCACCCCTTCAGCCACCCATTAAACTCCTGTATTCTTAGCTTCCTTGCCGTGTTTGCCCTAGATACTGGGAGTACCTCGGAGAATGTCATTGAGCTTTCCACCCAATTGCAGATACCCCCCACTTCCCTGAACCTCTCCTGCACTTCTTCCACTGTACTGCCCTCTAGGTTGTTTGTTCCTAGGTGCACAATGATATGAAGCTTCTCTCCTACCTTCTCCACACCTTTCTCAATGCACTGCCTTGCTCTCGTTGCTGTCATATCTGGCATCACTCCACCCAGGTTTGGCTCTTTCTTGCTCCCATACCTCCCCCTCTCACCCCTTGAGCATAGAATCCCTTAATAAAAGTACTCACTCCCCCATCCCTTGCACTTCCCCCATGGTTTGCCCTCCCATGAGCCCCTTTTCCTCAGTGCCCTCTCCTTCCATATCCTGCCCTTCCCCCTCTCTTCTCCTTCAGTTGCACCTCCACCTAGAAACACAGAATCTGATGGCAGATAAGGACCACTTGGCCCACCTAGTCTGCCCCTTTCCCTACCTAACGGATAAACCGCAGATCCTAGTTAACCAACAGCTTACTTCCTCCTACCCACCACTAGAATTGCCTTATGTCTGTCCCATGCATTCTTGAATTCCCCCACTGTTTTTGACTCTATGACCTCCTCAGGAAGGCTGCTCCATGCATTTACAACCCTTTTTATGAAGAAATACTTCCTTACATTACCTCTGAGCTGCCCCCCCCATCTTCAAATTGTGCCTCATTGTTCTTGCACATCTCTTTTTCTGAAAGATGCTACCCTCTTGGATTTTGTTGATTCCCTTGAGGTATTTGAAAGTTTCTATCATGTCCCCCCCTCCCTCCTTTCCTCGAGGCTATACATCTTAAGCTCCTTTAGTCTTTCTTCATATGTCTTCTGGTGCAGATTCTGCACCATTTTGGTCGCCCTCCTCTGGATAACCTCCACCCTGTCTATGTCTTTGCAGAGATGGGGTCTCCAGAACTGTACACAATACTCCAAATGTGGTCTTGCCAACTGTCTGTACAGAGGGCCAACAACTTCTTGTTTTCTACTGGTGATGCCTCTCCCTGTGCATCCCAATATCCCCCAGCCCTCCTTACTGCCTTCTCACATTGCTGGCCCACCTTTAGGTCATCTGATATGACTACCCCCAGGTCACTTTACATTTTTGTTGTTGTCAGTATCTCACCCCCCATCGTGTACTCTTCCCCTGGGTTTTTGTTTCCCAGGTGCATTACTCTGCACTTCTTTGCATTGAATCTGAGCTGCCATACATTTGACCATTCCTCCAACCTTACCAAGACCCTTTTCATCCTTTTCACCCCACCTGGTGTATCAACACTGTTGCAGATCTTTGTGTCATCTGCAAAGAGACATACTTTTCCTTCCAGTCCCTCTGCAGTGTCACTTACAAAGACATTAAAAAGGACCGGCCCCAGTACTGAACCCTGCAGTACCCCACTAGTAACCCCCTTTCTTCACTGTGGACTCCATTTACTATTACCCTCTGTTTCCTGTTGTCCAGTCAGTGTTTTACCCAGGCTACCACCCTGGGACCCACGCCAAGGCTGGCTAATTTGTTTTTAATCTTTTGTGCGGGACTGTGTCAAATGCCCTGCTAAAGTCTAGGTAGGCCATCTCCATAGCCACTCCCTGGTCTACTACTTTGATCACCCAGTAAAAGAAATCAATTAGATTCATCTGACATGACCTTTCTGCTGTGAATCCATGCTGCCTTGGGTTCCGTGTCCCACTGGCCTCTAGGTACTCAACAGTTCTTTCCTTCAGAAGTGATTCCATTATTTTCCCTACCATTGAGGTCAAACTGACAGGTCTGTAGTTTTCTGCCTCTGTCTTGCTCCCACTTTTGTGAAGGAGAATCACATCTGCCCTCCTCCAGTCCTCAGGTACCACACCATCCTTCCATGATTTATTAAAAAGAGTAGTCAATGGTGTTATTAGTTCTTCCCTTATTTCTTTTAGAATTTGGCTTCACTGGGGACTGGGGGTCCACCTGGAGGAATACAGGCCTATACTGGCATGATGATCTGCATCTGCTCAGGAGGGGAACCAGAATCCTAGGTGATAGGTTTAAATGCATAATTGGCAAGCATTTAAACTAGTCAAGGGGAAGGCACTGAAAAGGAGCAGGGAAAACCCAGCCTCCCCCAAGAAAACACAGTAGTTAGAGAGGTAAACACCAAGGTAGAGAAGTTAATCGGGAGCAGGTCAGGGGTAAATACAGAAAAAGGCAGTAAGGACAGGGATGGGGCTAAAAGGGGCAAGGCCATCAACAAATGGAGAGTGATGAGTACCAATGTCCGTAGTCTGTGTAACAAGCTCCCTGAACTAGTAGCCTTGACAGAAGAGGGACATCTGGATATCGTGGCAATCACAGAAACATGGTACACTGAGAACCGTGACTGGGATGTCAACATACCAGGATACACAATGTACAGGAGGGATAGGGAGGGTAAAAGACGAGGAGGAGTAGCTCTCTATGTAAGGGAAGGGATCAAAGCAACAGAACTAAAGGATAAACGGGGAGTAGAGGAGGCAGTGTGGGTTACTCTGGAAACAGGATACGGCACCACAATTTGCACAGGGGTGGTATACAGACCCCCATCTCAGGGGAGGCAATAGACAAGGAAATGATAGAAGGCATCCTTAGAATGGCAGAAAAAGGGGAGTTATTGTTGATGAGGGACCTGAACATGCCAGACGTTAGCTGGAGCACTCTGGCTGCAGCCACATCAAAAAGCAGGTTTATTTTTGATGCCCTGCAGAGGGCATGCCTCAGACAGCTAGCAGTGGAACCCACTAGAGAGAGAGCAATCTTAGACCGGGTATTGTCAAATGGAGAAGGAAAAAGGATCTCAGATCTAGAAGTGGGTAGCTATCTGGGAGCAAGTGACCACAAAAAAGTGTGGTTCACAATAAACACAGCCATAGAGTCGAGCCATACAAAAGTAAGAGTGTTGGACTTTAGGATGGCTGACTTTGGGAAAATAGGAGAGTGCCTCAGAAAAGTGCTAGCAAACTGGCAAGAAGGAGGGCTGAAGGAACAATAGGGAAAGGTCAAAACAGCCATCACAGAGGCAATAAGCCTTTGTGTGAAGCAAATCAACAATGCAAAATGAAGGAAGAAAACACTATGGTTCTCAAAAGAGGTGGTGGGGAAGGTTAAGGGGAAAAAGGCAGCATTCAGGAAGTATAAGGAAACACAGAAGGAGCAGGACAGAGAACTGTACCAGTTAAAGCAGAAGAAAGTGGGGAAGGCAGTCAGAATAGTAAAAGCCCAAACTGAGGAAAAGATAGCCAACTCAGTTAAGAAGGGGGATAAAACCTGTTATAGGTACATTAGGGAGCGAAGAAAGATGAAGGAAGGGATAGTGAAGTTTACTAAAGGGAAGGGAGGGTGGGCAGAGGATGACAACGAAAAAGCAGGGATACTGAATTAATACTTCTGCTCAGTATTCACAAAAGAAGGGGAGGGGGGGTACATAAATCAAAGAATAGAAGCACTCTGGATAGGGAGGTCGATACCAGTCCATTCACAGAAGAAAGGGTCCTGAAAGAACTCTTAAAACTGAAGGTGGACAAAGCAATGGGGCCTGACGGGATTCACCTGAGAATTCTAAAAGAACTAAGGGTAGAATTAGTGACACCACTGACCTCCCTTTTTAACAAATCATGGGAGGATGGTGTAGTATCGGAGGACTAGAGGAGGGCAGATGTGATTCCCTTTCACAAAAGTGGGAGCAAGACAGAGGCAGGAAACTATAGACCTGTTAGTTTGACTTCAGTGGTAGGGAAAATGATGGAATCACTTCTAAAGGAAAGAATTGTTGAGTTCCTTGAGGCCACTGGGGCACAGGACCCAAGGCAGCATGGATTCACAGCAGGAACGTCACGTCAGATGAATCTAATAGATTTCTTTGACTGGGTGACCAATGTGGTAGACCAGAGAGGGGCAGTGGACATGGCCTACCTAGACTTTAGCAAGGCATTTGACACAGTCCCACACAAAAGATTAATATACAAGTAAGCCAGCCTTGGAGTTGGTTCCAAGGTGGTAGCCTGGGTTCAAAACTGGCTGGACAACAGGATACAGAGGGTAATAGTAAACAGAGTTTACTCTGAATAATGGGGGGGTTACTAGTGGGGTACTGCAGGGTTCAGTACTGGGACCGGTCCTCTTTAATGTCTTTATAAGTGACATTGCAGAGGGACTGGAAGGAAAAGTATGTCTCTTTGCAGATGACACAAAGATCTGCAACAGGTTTGATACAGAAGGTAGGCTGGAGAGGATGCAAAGGGACTTGGCAAGGTTGGAGGAATAGTCAAATATGTGGCAGCATATATGGCAGCTTAGATTCAATGCAAAGAATTGCAAAGTAATGCAACTGGGAAACAAAAATCCAGGGAAAGAGTACACAAATGGGGAGTGAGGTATTAACAACTACAGAAATGGAAAGGGGCATCAGGGGAAGTCATATCAGATGACCTTAAGGTGGGCAAGCAATGTGAGAAGGCAGTAAGAAGAGCTGGTGGGATACTGGGATGCATAGGGAGAGTCATCACCAGTAGAAAACAGGAAGTTGTTATCCCTTTGTACAGACCATTGGTGACACCCCATCTGTGGTTCTGTGTCCACTTCTGGAGACCCCATCTCCACAAGGACATAGACAGGATGGAGGCTGTCCAGAGGAGGGCAACTAAAATAGTGCTGGGTCTGCACCAGAAGACATACAAAGAGAGATTAAAGAAGCTTAATATGTATACACTTGAGGAGAGGAGGGAGAGGGGGGACATGATAGAAACTTTCAAGTACATCAAGGGAATCAACAGAGTCCAAGATGGTAGCATCTTTCAGTAAAAGAGATGTGCAAGAACAAATGGGCACAATTTGAAGATAGAGGGGGATGGCTCAAAGGTAATGTAAGGAAGTATTTTTTCATGGAGAGGGTTGTGGATACGTGGAACAGCCTTCCTGAGGAGGTAGTGGATGCAAAAACAGTTGAGGAATTCAAGAATGCATGGGACAGGCATAAGGCAATTCTAGTGGGGGGTAGGAAGAAGTAGGCTATTGGTTAACTAGGATCTGCAGCCTATGCATTAGGTAGGGAATGGGGCAGACTAGGTGGGCCAAGCGGTCCTTATCTGCCGTCAAATTCTATATTTCTATGTTCTATGAATTCTGGGGTGAATCCCATCAGGCCCCATTGCTTTATCCACCTTCAGTTTTAGGAGTTCTTTCAGAACCCTTTCTTCTGTGAAAGGACTAATATCACCTGTTCTCCTCCTCCTTCATCCTTTCTGTTCTCATTCCCTTCCACAACCACTCCCCCTCCACTACTTTTATGTCCATCCACTGCCCCCTGCATTGTGCCTCCCCCTCCCCAACGTGTTTTAGCCTTCCTCCCCATTTGTTTAGTGTGTTTGTGCCAACTTGATCTACTTCCCTGTCCCTCCCCACTTTTACCACCCAGTCTTCCCTCTCTCCTTGTACCCTGCATTTCCTCCCTCCATCCTAGTCATCTGTCTTTTGTTCTATGGTGCCTTAGCCAACCCCCTACTCTGTTTCATCAATCAGTACTGAGTACCTGTTTGTTGTCTCCAATCTCCTGCCCTTGCACTCCCCTGAAATCCTTTCCTGCCTCTGCTTACCCTGAACCTCTTTTCTACTTCCTCTCAGTCTACCTGTGTTCCCTACCACCTGCCAACACCCGCTTTTGGCACTCCCAGGACTCTGTGGACTTGTCCCCCCTGGTTGAGTGCCCCCTACTGGCCCATGACAGCCTGGTCTATCCTGTGATGGAGCCCTCTCTGCCCCTCTGCCACATCTCCTCCTCACCCCCTCATACCTGTCCCTTCCCCCCAGTTCCCATCTCAAGCTCTCTATCTCCAGCATAAGCTTTCTGAACATCCTGCACACTGGACACCCCTCCACCTTCCACCAGGTTCCCAGAAACAGTGCTGCCCCATACCTATTGCAGCTCACAACTCTCCTGGCCTCCCCGTGCCCCCAACCCCAGTCATTCCTACCTCTTCACTCTTCCCCCCATACATCCACCTGACTCCTTGCCCTGGTCTCCACATTTCTCTGTCTCTCTTAGTCTCTAAATATTCCACAGCTCTTTACAATTGCATCTGTATTTCTATAAGAGCTCTAAGCCTGTGGTAGTGCCACAAAACTCTTACTCTCTCCTTCTGTAGGGACTTACAGCTTCTCTCTCCTCCTGTTGTATGTGTCCTTTGGACCTAGTTGCTAGCCATACCCTTTGTAATTCTGCATATATATCAGCTAGGCCATTGCTTGTGCTGTGCTGCCTAACTGTTCCTGCCACTTTAAGTAGGTGTGGCTCTGCCTTCCACTATAAAGGCAGAGCACCTGGGGTGGTTGGGAAATGGGGGTGGGTTGGGGGGCTGTTCCTTTGATACTCTGTGTTTACAAAAACAATCAAGTAAAAAAAGACAGTCTTCTGTAAACTACAGGGCAAAAACTCACAAACATACCAGCAAATGGATTCTCCTGGTCCTGTTCACACAAACTGTCAAATCCAACTGAATGTCAGTTAGGCACATACTTGAATTTCAACCCTCCCTAATCCCCTGCTGAAATGTGATACCTGCAGTTAAAGTACAACCTCAGCCAATTTCAAAAACTCACAAACCTACCGGCAAACAGATTCTCCTAGTCCTGCTCACACAAACTGGCAAATCCAACTCTTTGCGCACAAGCGCGAAATTTGTTTCCACACTTTGGCTGCTGGAGAGTGACTGCCTGCCTAATGCGTTCAATACTGCTCAGCTGTTGATGCTGGTGTGTGAGGCTGAGGACACAATACCATGACAGTAATGGCAGTCCCCTCCTTCCCGACCCTTGAACGCACCGTCATCTGCCAATGAGAATCACCACCTGAGCTCTGTCCTGACCATCCTCTGAGTCCTTCTGAGTGCTGATAAGAGTCATAGAGCTCAAGCAGTGATTGTCATTGGCAGGCATCATTAACTTCAGGGTCAGGAGGGAGGGTTGGGAGGTGGGAGCACAATGACTGAACAACAGCAACACAGACAACAAGGGACCATTACCTTGGGTCTCCAATCATCATCACCACACTCACCCACCCACCAGACCAGACAGAGATGAGATGAGGTAGAAGGACTACTTAGTGGGAGAGAGTGGGACTGAGACTTGGGGGCAGGGCGGGTCACCACCAGAGAAGCTGCTTAGCTGCTGGCCTACTGCTGGACTTTAATGCCTTGTAATTTAAAGCAAGGGTGGAGGAAAATATTGGGTGGGCACCAGCCTAAACTGGGGGGCTCCTGCCCACCTTTTTGGGGCTAACAATGCCCTTGCTGGTTCACTTTTTGATTGCTTTCAAAAGATATTCCTAGCAAACATTGTTAGACAGTGGATCACAGGAAACCATCCTATACTGTTCCTTCTACCAGATGTATCCTGAACACTAGCCTATGCAACCTTTGGAAGGCATCACCATGTGGGGTTTAAGTAATGCCAGTTACTATTACAATGGATACATAGAGGTGTAGACTGAATTTCCAGAGACCTTTGTGGTAGTCCTACAGAAGACTGATACTTTGTCTATCATCTGTTGTGATGCTGAGATTGTTGACAGGACTCCACTGTTAATAGGAACCAACTTCGACATGTCTAGGCACTTTGCTCACACTTACTTACAGATGACTGTAAAGGAATTATCAGACATTGTCTAGCCACACAATAGTGCCCACTGCTCATGTTAGGAAGGAGGCCCAGACTTGCAGTGCCCTTAGTGGGAAAGAAAGAAAGAAAGAAAGAAAGAAAGAAAGAAAGAAAGAAAGAAAGAAAGAAAGAAAGAAAGAAAGAAAGAAAGAAAAAAGAAAGAAAGAAAGAAGGAAAGAAAGAAAGGAAGGATTGTGCTTCCCTATACATAATGTCTACTGGATTAATCTGTGAAGTTTCATTCCTTTCTGACCAGTAAGACAATCTTTGTGGAGTATCTGGGGAGCAGCCTTCCTGATGGATTAATGGCAGAGTGTGGAGTATTGCCTGGTACCAAAATGCTGGTAAGGACAATCACACTGAAAATAAAGAATGAGACATATAAAGAATTGACTGTGCACCCTAGCACTGTGCTCAACAACTTGTATGCTACTTATATTGTGCTGGACCCATCACAACATGAAAAGACCCCACAAATGGAGGAGGATACTTTTGACTTTGGATCATCATTCTATAGGCCTCCAGACTGCCCAGCCCATGATACAATCAGGCTTAATGACCACACTGATAAGGTAGCTAATGATAATGATGTTCTAGTAATGGGTGATCTAAACCTATTCCATATTGACTGGAGCAGTGATGAGACATGGGGTTCACTGGAATGTAAAGTCTTAGCTATGCTAACAGTCTCTGACTTAGAACAGCTCTTAACCTTACCAACTAGGGGACAAAATATGCTGGATGTGCTACTGACCGATATCAGTCAAGTTGTAATAAATGTTGAGACCACCTCCTGGCTTAGTAATAGAAATCACAATGTTATCAGTTTTGAAATTAATGGATCAAAATGTATCACCAAGGGGATGACAATATACAAAACTTATGCAAAAGCTAATTTCTCAGCTATGAGGGACGAATTGCAGAAAATGGACTGGAACTCAATAGTGGACGAGTCAAATGCAGAGGAAGCCTGGGAAAAGTTGATCAGCATAATTTCATCATTAAAGGCAATATACGTTTCTACATATCAGGTTTACAACAGCAGAGGGAAGAAACCCTTGTGGTTCAACACTAGGATTAGAAGGCTTATTTCTAAGAAAAGGTTAGCCTATAACAGGATGAAAAGGAATCCAATTTCCACTAACATTAGGAACTATAAAATAGTATTGAAGCAGCTTAAGTATGACATAAAAAAATCAAGCGCAATGACAGAGTTCAGGGTAGCCAATACTAAACACAATCACAAAGCTTTTTATTCCTACATCAATGAGAAAAAAGGGAATGATAGAATTATTGGTCCCCTTACAATTGACAACATTATATATAATTCACCCCAAGGGATGGCCACAGAATTTAACAAATATTTTTGTTCAGTGTACAGTCCTGTTGACTATCTTGAGAAGCTCCCTGAGTTCATGACCTCCAGTATCAACATCATCGAGCTAATTACAACTAACAAGGTTTCCACTAAATTATCTGGGCTCAATGTAAATAAATCAGCAGGACCCGACAGCCTTCACCACAAACTCTTGAAAGAACTGGCTTCAGTCCTTGTGTGCTGGATAGCAGATATTGGGAAAATATCTCTCTTAAATGCCTGTGTACCTACTGACAGCTATTATCATACCAATCCATAAGAAGGGCAGTAAGGCTAATCCTGGCAACGAAAGGCCTATTAGCTTAATGTCCATAGTGGGTAAGACAATAGAGAGCATTATTAAGGCTGAATTAGTTAATGATTTGATGAGACAGGGCTTATCTGACATATCACAACATAGCTTTTCTAATAATAGGTTGTGTGGCACTAATCAGATCAGCCTTTATGAGTTTGCAAGCCTTAACATAGACCAGGCAAGGGAGTGGAAGTGCTGTTTCTGGATTTCAGGAAGGCATCTGATGCCCTCCCTCAAAATATCTTAGTGAATAAACTTCTCAACTTAGGAGTGCATATTTGCCTAGCTAAATAGATTCAGAGCTGGCTAGTGAACAGAAGGCAGGCTGTAAGAATTAATGGTGTAGTTTCCCCAGAGGATGCTGTGACTAGTGGGTGCCACAGGGCTCTGTCCTGGGACCACTATAATTTAACATATTCATGAGTGATCTTAACATCATAAGTAACAACAAATTGGTTACATTTGCCGATGATACTAAACTTGGGGGAATAGTGAATAATGAAGTACAGAGAAATACGTTTCTTAATAATCTCAAAAGCATAGAAAGATGGGTAAACACCAACAAGAAGCAGCTCAACATAGAAATATGTGTGGTCTTGCATTTTGGCAAGAATAACGGTAGACAAGTATATCAAGTAAATGGAACCACAATTGAATCTATGACCACTGAGAAGGATCTGGGTGTCATTGTAAGCAATGATCTCAAGCCCAGTGCACACTGTAGACAGTTGGCATCCAAAATGGGACATCTACTGAACTGCATATGCATGTCCTTTTCCTCTAGATCAAGTTCGGTTCTATTACCCATTTATAGGTCCTTTATCAGGCCCCATATGGACTACTGTTCCCAAGTATGGAGTCCATACCTCAAAAAGGATATGAAGATGATTGAAAAAGTGTATAGAAGATTTACAAAACTTCTTCCTGATTGTAAGGATTTACCATATGAACAATGTTTAAGGCAGTTGGGCATGTGGGACTTAAGCAGTGTTGCTCAGATGGATCCGGACAAATCTGGATCTACAGATATTTGCCCTTTTACGGCAGGATAGTGGATCTGTCAGATACTTCCACTATCTATCTGTGGATCTGCCCGTCAGATCCCTGGTCAGATCCTGTTTTATCCAACGGCTGGATCCAGGGATCCGACATCGGATCCCTGGATCCAGCACCAGATAACGTGAGATCCAATCTGGTATCCAACCTCCGTATTCAGCTGGATCCCTGGCTGGATCCAACTTGAATAGTGCCGCCATCCTCCAGATCACTAGCGGATCCATGGTGGCACTATCCAAGCAACACTAGACTTAAGCCAAAGGAGAAAAATGGGAGATATGTTACTCCTGTTCAATGTCTTAGAGGACCCAGTTTTAAGTTCAGATCTGGACCTGGTTTATAAGGACATCAAATGCTGTATGATCTCAGAGGCCATAAGCACCAACTTATAGAATCACTTCCTAAATCAGAACTTAGGAAAAATGCATTTATACGAGGGCAATTAGTCTATGGAATCAGCTCCTCGTACATCTTGTAAATGTATCAAACCTGTCAAAATTCAAACAAGGGTTTCATTTCATTTCATTTATTTATTTGTATACTGAAAGGTATGTGAGCAAAAATGCCAATTTTCACAAAGGTCCAGTGTTTGACGTAACAGGTACAAGAATTACAAAATCCAAGGTACATGAATTGCAAAGTCAATGGGAGTACATTGTATAAGAATTACAAAGTCAAAGGGAGTACATTGAATAAGGGTTGGATGATTTTATCCAGGAGAGTAACTTAGGCAACTTCCACTGAGTAGTCAGGGGCAACATTTATGGGCCTTGGCCTTCTGTTGCCCTATGACCAAAGTATTAACTGAATCCCATATCCCTACACTGGAAGAAATCTATGCAACACCTTTGCTAATGGAATGATCAGCTGTCTGCTCATTCCATGAGTGTGATGGAGTGTGTGTCCATGGAAAGGAACATTAGCTTTGTTTACATTACTAGAGACTTTCCAGGCAGAGGTCCAGAAGATTGGTGCCAGGTGACACTGAGGAGATAAGGTGACACCTGCAGGAACTCCCAGCTACAGGGATTATTAAAGAGTTTCGGAGTTCATGTGCTTCATCAATAGTGATGGCTCATAACACGAATAGTGCCATGAGAATATGTACAGATTATTGGACATTGAACCAAAAAGACTGTGCCAGGACCAGTTCACCATGCCTCAGGTGCAGGATGCCTTGGGCAGCCTTACTAGATGTATTTTTTCCATGCTGGACTTATGCAGTGGATACTGCCAGATACCAAGGACAGAAGAGGATGAAGACAAAACTGACTTTATCTGCCGTCTGGATTTTATCAGTCTAAAAGGATGCCACAGGGAACCTCTGGTGCCTCTGCAATGTTCCAATGTTTGATGGAAATGGTAATTAAAGACATGAATCTCCTGGAAATGTTTGTTTACCAACATAACCTCAAAATGCTGGAAGAACTCTTGAAGAGCGTGAGGCATGATATATGAAGGTTCTGGACTGACTGGCTAAGTATGGTCTGAAGGTATTGTTGGACAAGCACTAGTTCTGTCAAACTGCCATTTCATATGTTGGAGTTACTGTTTTGGCTAAAGATATCAGCAAAGATCTGAGTAAAGTGGAAGCCCTTAGCACCTGGTCAAGGCTGACCACCTTGAATGCCTTACAGTCATTTTTGTCACTTTGTGGCTACTACAATGATTTGTGAAAGACATTTGTTCTATGATGAGGCCCTTGACTAATCAGACTATAGGTATCCATCCACCCAGAAAAGCAAGGGGCTGAGAATGATGGGCTATTCTTTAATGGAATAATACATGGTAAATGAACCATTTGGAGACCAATGGATAGAGAAATGTGAAGAGTCATTTAGTGATATCATTTGACATTTGATAGAAGCCCCTGCATTGGCTTTTGAGAACCTTACCAAGCCTTATGCCCTCCATATTAATGCAGCATAAAATGGCCTAGGAGCCATGCTGTACTTGGAGCACAAAAATGACATGAGACCCATAGCGAATGGTAATTTGAAGCCTACGAGTGTCAAAGAAGAACTACCTGGTTCACAAACTGAACTTTTTCACATTTTTATGGACTGTGGTAGACCCATTCCATGACTATCTGTGTGTACAGTAGCTAGGTTCATTGTGCTAACAGATACCAATCATCTGTTGCCCTTTGACCTTCTTCACCACCGAGAAGACCAGTAATTAGAAATGTGGCACAGAAAAGCAGGACCTGTGGGTCTCAGCCTGAACCACCAGTTGCAAATCCTGTGACAGCCTAATGTGATCTACACCAGCTCTGATAAGGAGGACCAGTTTATGTGTCCCTATATTCCTGTAGTCAAGCCAGCAACACCCACCTTGGATTTGCACCCACATGCATAGGGAGAAATAAGTGTCATTAACCCAAAGACGTTAAATGCAGCAAAAGCACCATTTGTATCCCCTGACTTTGGGCTTGAAGTCATGGAACCTGCTTTTATCTTGGAGGATGATGGAGGACATTTTATTGTAGCACCACCACCACTGCATGTTGAGGTACCTAGACCTTCTAAACCTATTCTTGTAGCAGATGCAGGATCCCTCAGTGACCCTGTATAAGTCATGCCAGAACAGTCTGTAGGACCTTGCTGATCTGGAAGATAAATCAGACACCTTGTGAAGATCACTTATGATGCCCTGTTGTCTCCACTGACATTCCAATAAATATGATGCATAAAAAAACTGCTTTATTCCTAACCCTTTACTACTCCCTCCTTTATGCTGCCCCCAGATTACCTTTGAGAATTGTGGGCATACCCCTTGGGGAATAAAGTAATTCCAAATGTGTGCCCCATCTTCTATTTTCTAATGCTATATATTAAATAGAATGCAGGTGTATTAGATAGACTTATGTTTGTGTTTTGCATGTTTGTGTTTTCAAAGTCATGATTATGACACCAATTTCAATGGGAGGAGGATGTAACAGGATGGAGACAAAAGAAGTGGAAAGGGAGGTGTTGAGCAGGCAAGGCACACAGAGGGTAGTGAGGTGTAGGTGAAGAGAGGGAAGTTTCAAGTGGCAACAAAGGCAGGACAGATGGGAGGGGGCTTGAAGGCAGAGTGGGATCAAGGCATGGAGAGCCACGTCTGCCAACACAAGGAGTCTTGGAAATAAAATTCCAGACCTGGAGGCCATCATGGCAGTGGCAGATCTGAATCTTGTGGCCATTACTGAGCCATGGTGCACAAGGAGTCATGATCTGGACATGGCAATACCAGACTACACTCAGTTCAGGAAGGATAGGGAGGGGAGGAAGGGTGGATAAGTGGTGCTGCATGTTAGGGAATGTATTAAAGTGATGGAAATGCAAGGGAACCTAGGGGCAAAGGATGGGTTGGAGGTGCTGTGGGTCACCCTGGAGACAGGAGCCCGAGCCATCATTTGAACTGGGTTGAAATATAGACCTCCAGCACAGGGGGAACAGGTGGATAAGGCAATGGGGAAGCCATCAACATGATGGCAGAAAAGGGGGAAATGCTGCTGAGTTGGACTTCAATCTGCTACGTGTAGATTGGAACCTCACAGCTGCAGCCTCAGCTAGAAGCAGGGCCATCTTAGACTCCCTGCAGGGGGGGTGTTTCTAAGGCAAATAGTCGTAGAGTCCACTTGAGATGGTGCAATATTGGACTTGGTGCTTACTAACAAGGAGTGTCTTGCAGAGGCCAAGAAGGGATGCCACCTGGAGACCAGCAATCACCATACAGTGTAGTTTAACATAAGAGTGGTGGCAGAGGCAAACCACACAAGAACAAGGATCCTGTACTTCAGGAAGGCGGATTTAAAAAAATGGAAGACTGCCTCAGAGATGACCTAGCACAGAGGATTGCTTGTGTGGGGTGGAGGAACAGTGGGCCAAATTAAGAGATGGCATAGTAAAGACAACAAACCTCTGTGCAAAATACCCAAGCAAAAACAGGAGGAAAAAGGACCAATCGGGTTCTTTGTGGGAAGTGGTTGCGAAGGTAAAGGCTAAAAAGGTAGCATTCAGGAGGTAAAAGGAGATGCAGAGAGATGAGGATAGGGAGGTGTACCAGGAAAAGCAAGAGGGAAGCAGGAAAGGCAATGAAGGAGCAAAGGTCCAAACCAAGGAAAAGATAGCTAAAGGGTTAACTAAAGAGGTCAAGGCCTTTTTTTTAGATATATAAACAAAAAGAGGAAGACAAGGGCAGAGAGTGTGAGGTTAAGAAGGGTAGGGAAAGACTGTGCAGGGGAGGATCAGGAAAAAGCAGATAAGTGGAACAGATACTTCTGCTCAGTCTTTACAGCGGCGGGAGAGGGGCACAGATCACACAGAAGCAGCAGAAACACAGAGGGAGGTAGACACATGCCCACTCACAGAGGAAAGAGTCCTGAAAGGACTTACAAATCTGACAGTAGATAAAGCTATGGGGCCAGATTGGGTACACCCAAAGGTGCTGAGGGAGTTCAAGGAGGTATTGGCTGCTCCTCTGACAGCCCTCAGAGGACTGCAGGAGGGCAAATTCAGTACCATTTAATAAAAGTGACAGCAGAGGCCAATCAGTGGTGGGGAAGTTAATGGAAACACTTTTAAAAGAAAAGCTAGTGGAGTATCTTGAATACAGTGGGTTATAAGGCCCTAGGCAGCATGGATTCAAGGGTGGTGTTGTGTCAGATGAACCTGATTGATTTCTTTTACTGGGTGACTAGGGAAATAGATTAGGGTGGAGTGAGGGGATGTGCCTAATTAGACTTCAGCATGGTTTTCACCACCGTATCACATTGGAGGCTTTTAAGGAAACTGGGAAGTTTGGAGGTGGGACCGAAGGTGCTAAATTCAGTGTGGAACTGGTTGATGGATAGGTGACAGAGGGTGGCGATAAATGACACTCACTCTAATGAGGGGAGGATGACTTGTGGGGTACCTAAGGGATCAGTACTGGGACCAGTCCTCTTTAATGTCTTTGTCAGTGATATTGCAGATGAGCTGGAAGGGAAGGTATGCCGCTTTGCATATGACACCAAAATCCACAATAGGGTAAATACTCTGGAGGGGAGGAGTGAATGAGTAGAGATCTGAGAAAACTAGAGGAGTGGTCAAGGGTATGGCAGCTGGGTTTCAATATGAAAAAATGCAATATCATGTACCTAAGGCACAGAAACCCAGAGGTGACGTATACAATGGGGAAAGAGATATTGATGGTCACTAAACAGGAAATGGACCTTGGGGTGATAATATCTGATGACCTCAAGGTGGCAAGGCAGTCCAACAAGCAAGAGGCAGGATCAGTGGGATGCTGGGGTGCATAGGGAGGGGTATCATGAGTTGAAAGAGAGAGGTGGTGTTACCACTGTCTTGATCATTGGTGAGACCCCACCTAGGGCATTGTGTCCAATTCTAGAGACCACATCTCAAGAAGGACTTAGGGTCAAGGCTGTCCAGAGGAGGGCTACTAAAATGGTGCAGGGGCTACATCATGAGCCCCATTAAGGAGAGACTGAGGGATCTCAATATGTACACCCTGGATGAGAGGAGGGAGAGATGGACATGATAGAGACCTATAAATACCACCTGGGGATGAATAAGGTACATAAGGGGAGTACGTTTCAGAACAGAAGGTGCACAAGAACAATGGGGCATGCAATGAGGCTAGAAAGGGGAAATTTAGGAGGGATGTGAGGAAGTACTTCTTCAATGAAAGAGTGATGGACACCTGTAACAGTCTTACAGAGGAGGTGGTGGGGGTGAAAACAGTAGTGGGCTTCAAGCATGCATCAGATAGGCACAATGGAATATTGCTTGAAAAGTGGTGGTGGGAGTAGCCAGAGATCAGGTAGGGTTTGCAGTGACCATTTAAACAGGGGAAAAAAATGGCAGACAGGGTGGGTCAAGTGGTTCTTATCTGCTAACAAATTCTATGTTTCTGTGTAAACCCCTCCCAAGGGAGCTTACCTATTGGCTCCCTCTAGAGCACTGCAGCCACTTTCCCTTGCCCAGCTCCTTCACTCCTGGTATGCAGCTGTGAGACCCAGGGACTGGGCTGGACTCTTGCCATTTGTTTCTATATGCTTGAAATTACCCTTTACACCATGGCTGATGACCCACATCCAAGCTATCGACATCAGTAGCCCACACCGCACTGGGGCTTTGCTTACTTGACCCATGGACTACCTTTGAGGTTGGGGAGCACATATATGAGCTTATAGTAATCTTTCAGCCATGCTAAGCTGCACAGAAGTTACACCAATAGAGAAACTGATCCTCAATAGCAGCATAACTTCAGGAGCATTTGACAATGCACCTTTTGATTAGTGCTGCCATGAGTCTTGTTCATCTATGCAGGACATGACTGAAAGGTGAGTACCTGTAGAATTATCTGTTGCTGGTAGTGCCAGTCAGAAAAGATCTGTAGAATTTAGAATTTTATTCAGCAAATTATATACAAACATGCCAGCAGATAAGGCCTTATGGTCTATCTAGCCTGCTCGATTGTGCAGCTCCCTATGTATTTACAAAGGGAATCGCCCCTTTCCCCATTCCCCTTCTGATCTCCCCAACTTCCCTCTCTCTCCCACTCTTCAGCTTCTGTCTGCAGCTCTTCCCCTTACACTATCCTATCCCCTCTTTAAGCTGTCCACTGTTTCTAGTGCACAACCTCATCTGGCAGCTCATTCCACATGGTCACCACCCTCCTGGTGAAAAAGTGCCTCTTCATCTCCCTCCTGAACGTTACCCCTTTAGGCTGTGCCCACTAGTGTTCTTGTTCTCACTAAGGTCAAAAAGCACCTCAGTGCTCATCCTGCTAACACCCTTAAGTTACTTGAAGGTCTCAATCATGTCTCCACTCTCCCTTCTTTCCTCAAGATAGCATGTGTTGAGCTCCCTTAGCCTTCTCGTAGGTGTTGCTATGGGTCATCTTGGTTACCCTTCTCTGGACCATCTCCAGCAAGTTGATATCCTTAAGATATAGGCACCAAAACTGCACACTGTACTCCAGGTGTGGTCTTACCATTGACCTGTACAGTGGTAGGATGACGTCTGACTTCTGCTGGTAATTCGCTGGGTTATGCAGCCCAGCATCTGATTTGCTTTGGCTGCTGCTCTCTTGCAGTGTGCAGAGTGTTTTAGGCCACTGGAATTATTACTTCCAGGACCTTTTCTTCCTCTGACCTGGGTACCTCCATGCCAACAAACCAGCATTTGGTCCCCAGATTGGTTACCTACAAGTGCATAACTACACTTCTTAGATTGAACCCCACCTGCCAAATGCTAGACCACTTTTCTAGCCTAGCCACGTCCTCCTTGCGTTCCTGTCTTCCCTCCTCCATATCCACCGTCACACAGTGCTTGGTGTCATCCACTAACAGGCAGATTTTACCCATGATCCTATTTGTAATGTCACTTATGAAGATGTTAAGCAACACCAGACCGAGCACTGAGTACTGAGCTTTGCAGGGGCCCACTGGTCACAGGTCTCACTTCTGAGAATTCTTTGCTGACTACCACCTTTTGGTTTCTATCCTTCATCTAGCTTCTGCCTTATCCTGCAAGCTTAGCCCCCATACCCGGTCCCTCCAGCTTTCTGACCAGCCTCCTATGAGGCATAGAGTCTAAGGTCTTGCTGAAGTCCAGATACAGGACATCAACCACCAGGCCCTTGTCCACTGCCCTAGTGACCCAATCAAAGAAGTCAATTAGGCTAGTTTGGCAGGACCTTCCTAACACAAATCCATGCTGCCTCTCACCCTGAAGCCCATCATCCTCCAGAAAGCCAATCAGTCCCATTTTCAGGATGGTCTCCATCAGCTTACCTACTATTAAGGTCAGGCTGACTGGTCTGTAGTTCCCTGGTTTGTCCCTCAGCCTACTTTTATGAAGAGGCAGCACATGAGCAATTCTCCAGTTCTGGGAAACATTTCTGGACTCTGGAGAGGTGTTAAACAGGTCTGCAAGGGGGTCTGTCAGAACCTCCACCAATTCTCTAAGGACCCTGTAATAAGACAGAGAGATTTGTGAGGATTGATCCTGGAAGAGAAAATTAGCTTTGAATCTGTCAGATGTTTAGCAACAGCTGGAAGAGGGACTGGGTGTATAAGTAGGAAAGATACTGTAGGGGCTAAAACAAAACTACAATGAGATTTTTCTTCACTGCAAGAGATTTAAATGAAGGGGAACAGGAACACAGGCACCCAGTCTGTCAGGCCAGGGTTTGCTCAGGACAGTAAGTGAACCTCTGGTGCTTCCAATGACCTTCTTAAAAATGTGGTGCCATCAAATATGCTTCCTGCCTAACTCCTGATTACTCCTACCTTGTGCCAGTTATACTGTATAACACCTCCCACTCACGTTACGACCAGTCAACTGGCTCAAAAGGCTTGTTAATTATAATACTTGTAGGATAGATGTTTCTAGTTAGCTGTTCTTCACAAGCAACCACAGTGAGTGAGTGTAATGTTATATTTAACACTACGTTGTGAGACACTCACCTAGTATAAACTAAAATACAGATGTGGGAGTAAATAAAATATGCTTGTTGGCAGATTTCATAAAAATGTTATTATAGCATAAAATCTGATGAAAATTTAGTAGAAATAGACTGGAGCATGCCAGCTGGCTCAGTCTCAACTAATCAAAAACAGAGTTGTTAATGGTTGGATCAGGTCATCGTGGGTCTATGATGAAAGGCTTGGGTGCAATTTTGCCATTGTTAAAAGGCACCACACTTGATTCTGTGAATAAGGTAAGATATTTGGGGGTTATTGTGGACTATAGAGAGGACTGCACCACTGATTTGCCAAGACTCATGAAACTTTCAACAGTAATTTTTCAATTTCCTTACTTGGGCCACTTTGTGTTTTTGCAACTCTTTTTAATTACATTAATGCAGCTTTTTGCAAATAGTCTTTGTTATGTTTTGAGAAAGTAAATCTGAACTTGCTTTGCACATAGCTCTTCAGATCCTGTGTGAAGCAAGATATGCTGGGCCAGGAAGTCCTAATTTGTTTTCAGTGGGTTTGATGGGAGGGGAGACATCAGCAGTGGGACTGAGCACTGAAACACGCAGGTGCTGATGAGGGGGAAAGGAGGATGACTGGGTGCTAAAGGGTAGGTGATAGTGAGGGCTTTGTTTTTAATGGGACAGGTGGGGGGATATCACAGGTGGGACTGGGTACCCACTGTCAGTAATACAGTTTTAAAACACCTGACTGGGGGGGAATACTGGCTTTTATAACCAGTTTAAGTATCCTAGCCGATAGTCATCATGACAATACTATGTATAGCTTAAATGGTTCTTTCAGTTTAAGTTTTCGATGTTGATCTACCTTTCTGAAGGTATTGCTGAAGCAAAGATTAAGCATTTCCCTAGGAAAGGGAGAAGTCTTTGATAATTTACATGCTGCTTAAGCAATGTCTTCTTGTGATGGCTCCATTTGTCTTCTTCAGTCCTGGGGTGACTGAGGCACTGGCCTTGAATACATACAAACAGAGGTGAGAAAGAAGTAAGTGCCTCAGATGGGACTTGAACCCAGGCCACCCGGAATACCGTTCTGATTGCGCTAACCAGCTGTGCCATTGAGACAACTGGAACATGGGCCTTCCGCAAGCACATACTCTTTCTCAAATGCATAACCCAATGGCAACACAAATATTTACTTGTAACAATCACACAGGAGTGTGGTATGCATTACTTACTTCTTTCTCACCTCTGTATGTGTTCCTTAAATATACACCACACTCCTGTGTAACTGTACAAGTAAATATTTATTTGCCATTGGGTTGTGCATTGAAAAGAAGTAATGTGCTCGGGGACAGCCTAGGTTTCAGTTGTGTCAATGGTGCAGCTGGTTAGCGCAATTGAATGGTATTCTGGGTGGCCTCGGTTCAAATCCCAGCTGAGGCACTTACTTCTTTCTCTCCTCTGTTTGTATGTGTTCCATAAATATACACACCACACTCCTGTGTGATTGTTACAACTGACATTAAATACTCAACCTAGTATAAAAAAATCCTATGCTCACTTACTGCCCTAAGCTAACCCTGTCTTGACAGACTGGGTGTCTGCCTCTTATTACTATCTGAAAAATGTACTTTTCTCCAAGATCCTATCTATCCTGCTCACACACCTAATCTCTTTTTCAACTGCTGCCAAATCCCAACTGCCAGATTCAAAGCTAATTTTTCTTTCCAGACTTGAACTACACACATATCATTGGTCCAACAAAAGTCTCCCATGGGATTAAATGAACATTGTTTTTAAGACGGATGCAGCTAGGCAGAAAATGTAATGCTTTGCACAGATGACCAATCAGCTTGGTGGATGGGCTTAGAGCAATCAGAATGAGGAATCTGGATGGGCTTATTTAGTTCAGCTCAGCACACCAAGCACTTAGCCAAATTTTTCTCACTGGTTACAAGTTTGGGTATTGTTACATGTATATTTTTTTCTGGGGTGTTGCTTGATTACAGCTGGGTTGGGAGTGGAATTTTTTTGAGTTCTTAACCCTGTATGGTTGACCTGTGTTTTTTCTGCCATCCCCAGGATAGGTTAATTAAGTAATAACGAACAACGGGAGTTATGTTAATGTTATAGTTAAAGACCCCCTGGTGTGTAATGTGGCACAAGGTGCAGCTGAGTGCCATATTGCCCCCAGGGGGTGATTAACTTGAACATTAATGTAACCCCTGGAGTTCATTATTGCTATAATTAAAATTGGGTTACAAGTTACAGCAGTTTTAACACTTTTTTACATATTTTTTCACTATTTTTGTGTTAAATTTCCATAAAATAGTCCTTCCGCCATGCTAAATTGCATCAGATTTGGTTTGTTTGCTGTGATCTCTGGATAGAATAATGCAGTTAAACAGATAAATAGGTTTCAAAAACCATGAGGTCACAGTGACAAGCTTAAGTGCTAATTCTCTGTTATTTATTGCTTGCTTTTTACAGTCTTGGCTTAAAGCATTTTTTTTGACATTGCTGTAATTTTCATTTATTTATTTTTTTGTGATTATTTGTCCTCCTGGGTCACTTCTCTGCCCCGGTAGACCTCGCATCCCATCTGGGGATCCGTCCACTGTCTGTCTCGACCGGGACCACTGGCACCCTGAAACCCCTGTGGCTTGCCCCCGCAGTGGGGTGGCAGGATGCCCCCTAACTCCCCACCCTCATGGATCCAGTTCGGGTGCCAGCTCCCAATGAACACTCACAGACAGTCATCAAGCTGCGTGAGAGGTGCCACATTTTTCCTTTGTTCACTCCTCTCCTCACCATTGCCAGAGCCATGAGTGTACAGTGACGCCAGTGGGGGCAGAGGCACATACATCCACATGCCTTTCCCCCCAGCATCTGCCTAGACATGTCCCGATGCTGTCACCCCATGCACTGAACCCCAGCATCTGCCGGGGGGCAGTTGGGCAATGGGAAGTGAACCCCCCCTCCCCAGAGAAGGAGATCAGTCCAACGGACGTGCTATCCTTCTCCTCCCCCACCAACCCCTGGTGACCCATGCTTGTTCCCGAACACGGGACACCAACGCAGTGCGTGGTAAGACATCCAGCGCCTCAGCCCTCAGCGCCACCAGGCCAGCGTAATTTTCATTTATGCCTGAATGCTGCTCAATGGTCCCAATACATACCAGACCTCCAAATACAATCCATTATTTACATGTGCACAAAGACCAGCCCTCTGCCCACCCTGATTCTTTGCACAGTCCCAATCTTAGTGCCCCATTCTGGCTAAAATGTCTTGGCACCCTGCCTCTCTCCTAAGCTGCTGCAGCCACATTTTAATAAAAGTTCATAAATTAACATAGATCCACCCTTGGGCAGTCTCTTTACATCTGTGGCTTTCCCTCGCTCCCCGTTCCCCACGGCATGGCTGTCTTTAGTGCTCAAAATACAGTTAACTTTATGCCACCTCTGTTTCATTTTGGGTGGACAGCACCTGGCTACTAACACTGCCACCAACTCATAGCTCTGACCTAGGGAGAAGAATTGCAAGAGAAAGGAAAGTTGGAAGGCTGGCAGCAGGCAAACTGGTGTCAGACAGTAGAAAGAATTTCTATTGGGGGCCTTGCAGGTCCTGTCACAGGAGGTCTAGGATGTGGCCGCTCACTTGGTCACTGAGGGGGACTTTATTTTTTAACAAAAGCAAACAAAATAAATAAAGGGGCTGGATAGAGCCCACACCGCAGCCACAGTGCCGTTACTGGAAACCTGCCGATGCAATAGCAGACCACCAAGACTATGGGGAAGACTCAACGGCTGCACTGAGGGTTGAGAGGCAGACAGCAGGTAAGCTACATTTACTCAGTCACTGACCTGTGTCCCCTCTCTCCATTACACAATGGCCACAGATGGGGGTGGTTAGTCGCAGTGCAGTCTTGATTCACGCTGACTTAAGGTTGCGCTTCAGCATTGCTGCAATGGTGGATGTTAGTTCCATACGTGGAATGCTGACAGAGCAAGTAAGACTTTTCCTAATAAATCAGTGTGCACATGTAATCAGGCTGTACAAGTATGTTAATAAGTAGACTAACATAAGGCTCTCAGAATGCTAATAGCCAATGAGATTGCAGCATTTCAGAAACCCTTATAATAATTAGGGTTTTCTGCTCAGTTGAAAGTCAATACATTGCATGCAGCTTTGGCATTCACTGTGTCTGAGTACATTTCTGGATTGTTATCCAGTTGATGCAATATGTGCTCTGCTAAATATTTGCTACAGATGGTGTGAGAACATTTTGGGTGCAATTGTTATCTACAATTATGTCAACTGCAATGCTATATACTATACAGGTTATCTTTTCTACAACCTATGCAATGAATGTGATGTGTTACCTATTGCCAGGCATGGATTTTTTGCAAAGGTGTGGAGCAAAATAATGTTTTTCTGATGTGTGCAACTAGACAAAATTAATTCTACTATTATACAGTAGCTGAATTGTCAGATTGAGAAGTTAAGAGAAATGTGTGAAAAAGGATAGCAGCACAGTACATATCCTAAATGAAATATGGGGAAGGGGAATGGCCACCAGGTAGCTGCATCCTGTAAGAGCTCCTCTGATGAGGCAGCTGCAGAATAAGGGGTGCTAGCTGCACATTCGAGCAGACTTGATAGACCTCTAGGCCTTTATCTGCTGGCAAATTTCGTATGTTTGTATGAGACTGGTAAAACCCATCTATTTAAAATGTAAAAAGGCTTTTCTCCACGTAAGAAGAAAACTACATCTACTACTAAACAACAAAATAGAAAAGAGAGAGCCTCTTGAGATGAAAATTTACCTGCTGTAGGGTCCATGGAAACGTCTGTGTTTCAAGCAATACCAGGTGTGAATGAGTGAGGAGCTGAAATGGCTGCAGCATCTCAGACACCCCGGCCTCGATGACCACTGTATTATTTGTCATCCCACCAAAACTGCAGGTTAAAAAGCAAAGGGAGGAGAGAAAACTAACTCACAACAATGAAATAATCATGTGGTTTCAGGGCCAAAAGTAATACACTGGATACGTTGGTAACCAGAAAAGATCAGGTTGAGAAAGAATTAAATGAATTGTAAGAACAATATATAGTTCTTCAGAAGGCAGATGACTGCCTAATGCAGTACCATATTATACAGAAACCTTAGATTTGTGGGCATCCTTCAAGTTTTGGACTCTTAGTTTCCAACCATGCACAAATTTGTTAAAGATAACTTTATAAATATGCTTTCTCTACTACCAGAAAACTTGATATTAATAGTATAAGCATATAGGATGTCCGTTAAGAAACATGTGTAAAATGTTTCTGCAGTCCCTTTACAAAAGAACCTAGTAACTGAAAGGCAAGTGTTCAGCTCAAACACTATGTTTTGTGCTTTGGCTTCTGAATCAGATCAGGACATGTTAATTCCGTTTGCTCTGCTATGGGGAGCCATTGAATACTAAGAATGCTGTTTTTGTGCATTTCTGGATGTATCATTTCTAAGATAGCTTACAAAAAAAGATTTGTAACATATCGATCTGAAATAATTGAATTTGGAGTTAGTATTCAGTCCTTCAACCTTGTAAATGCCATGTCGAAATAGCTGGAAAAACCTCTCTGTTTTTTTAAACCGATCAGCTTGCTGACTGTTTTGATTAAAGGACCAAATCAGAGAAGTTCACTCACTGGTAATGAAACTTCAGTTGTCGACCATTTGTCTTCTATGGAAGTACCATCTCTTCCATCTGCAGATAAGACCCATCATACATCCGAAATTTAGTGAGTTGAAAGACTATGGGCTAGTGCCATGGTGATTTAATGGGTAATGTGATTTAAATGAACCTGATTTGATTTCTATTTCATGGCGCTTGAACTGTACTCATGATTGAAGAAACTTCGGATTGGGAAACAAAAATGTGTTGTATAAGTTTTCCCTTTTCAAACTGATACTTCATAGAAACTAATAAAGTTTATAAAAGATACATTTGAACCTAAAGGAAGGGGGAAAGGAAAACATATTTATGCTGTACTTCTATTTGATTTATTGGCTTAACTTGTCACTTACATCAGTGAAAGGAGGAAAAACAAGGGAGGATTGCAAGTCTCAAGGGTGAGGGAAAGGGAATGCAAGGAGGGTGACATGGAAAAGGCAGAAATACTGAATAAATATTTCTGTTCAGTATTCACAGAACAGGAGGAGGGGCAGGGGCCACAGCAGTACAGCAATTGCCAAGGGGGTAAAGAGGTGGACAATAGTCCATTCACAGGGGAAAGAGTCCTACAGGAGCTCACTAAATTGAAGGTGGACAAAGTGATGGGACCAGATGGCATACACCCAAGGATATTAAGAGAACTGCAAAGGGAAATAGCAGAACCTCTGGCAGCCATGTTAGCCGAGTCCTTCAACACAGGAGTGGTATCAGAGGATTGGAGGAGAGCACATGTGGTCTCTCTACACAAATCCGGCAGCAGGGAGGAAGTGCAGAGCTATAGGCCAGTCAGCCTCACCTCAGCAGTGGGGAAGATCATGGAGACATTGCTTAAAGAAAGGATAGTGGGGCATCTAGAAGCCATCAGAGCCCAGGACCATGGGCAACATGGATTCACAGAGGGGCGGTCATGTCAGACAAATCTAGTTGATTTCTTCAACTGGGTGACAAAGGAAGTAAATTAGGGTGGGGCAGTGGATAGCGCTTAGCTTGATATCAGCAAAGCCTTTGATGCCGTCCCGCATAGGAAGCTGATAAACAAGCTGGGTAGTCTGGGCATGGGGGACAGGGTGGTAAACTGAGTTAGAAACTGGCTAACAGACAGGAGGCAGAGGATGGTGGTAAATGGGGTGCAGTCTGGGGAGAGGGGGGTGACCAGTGGGGTGCCTCAGGGATCGGTCCTGGGGCCAGTCCTATTCATTGTCTTCATTAGCAACATTATAGAGGGGCTGAGGGAAAGGTCTGCCTGTTTGCAGATGACACCAAGATCTGTAACAGAATGGATACCCCAGAGGGGGTGGAGAAAATGAGGAGGGGCCTGGGGAAGCTTGAGAAATGATCTGAGGACTGGCAACTGAAGTTTAATTCAAAACAGTGCACAATTATGCACCTGGGACACAGAAACTCTGGGGAAAGGTACAGGATGGGGGGGGTTGCTGACAGTCACAATGGAGGAAAGAGACCTGGGGGTTATTATTTCAGATGAACTGAAATGTCAAAGCAGAGTGCTAAGGCAGCTGGAAGGGCCAGTGGCATGCTGGTGTGCATAGGCCGGGGTATCACCAGAGGAAGGAGGAAGGTAGTGATGCCATTTATAAAACCATGGTCAGGCCTCACATAGAGTATTGTGTGTGGTTCTGGAGGCTACACCTTCATAGGAGATATTAACAGGCTGGAGATGGTCCAGAGAAGGGCAACTAAGATGGTACAGGGCTAGAATAAAAGACTTATGAGGAGAGATTAAGGGACCTCAATATGTACTTACTGGAAGAGAAGATGGAAAGAGGGGACATGATAGAAACATTCAAGTACCCCAACGGTATAAACAAGGTGCAGGAGGGAGACATTTTCCAATACAGGAGGAGTACAAGAATGAGGGGGCATGACATGAAATTGGAAGGAGGGAGGTTAACAGGGAATGTGAGGAAGTTCTTCTTCACAGAGAGGGTGGTGGATACATAGAATGGTCTGCCTCAGGAGGTGGTGGTAACAATCACTGTGGATGGATCCAAGCATGCTTGGGACAGGTATAGGGAAACCATAGAGGTACAGCAATGGGAGGCTAGGAAGCAGTAATCCAGTACAGGGGCTTACAGGCAGACTAGATGAGCCAGGCTGTCCTTATCTGCTGATAATTTCTCTGTTTCTATGTTTCTTTGAAACTGACTATACTATAGATTGATCAAAGTATATAATGTGACTGTGAGCAGTTTTTTTGTTTTGTTTATGATATTGCTCATGTATAGGAGAAATGCAGTTTATTGCTAACTTTTTTCAGCCTGAATCAGAATTATTGTATGGGACAATATTCTGATCTAATTAAGTAACTGAGAGGTTACTAACTTTACTGACAATCTTGTTGCTCTTACCTTGTCAACTGATAGACCTTTGTGGCATAATAACCATCACTGTGAACACTGACAGAGGTCAGATGCTGAAGGTCTGTCTATCCAGGTATTAGCTTAGTACATGTACTTTTAAGAGGTATATCTTCTATTGATCTATGATGTGTACCTCTACAAACCAATGTACGGGCACAACTGAATACTTAAATTTTGTAGTGTTGAAATACATATTTTTTGTTGTTTTCCCAGCTCTAGATAGAAACATAGAAAATGTGGATTATCCAGGAAAAGATCAGACAAACATGAAGAGTGCCAGCAGAAAAAAAAAATATGGTCTATCTAGCCTGCTTGAGTTTGCAGCCCCCCCAGTAAATAATGAGTACTCTGTCCCACCCCCCGCTATCCATTCCTCCCTTCCTTTTGGTATCCCCCCTACCATTACCTCCACCCGTGAAACTTTCCCTTTTACTCCGTCCCAACCTCTCTTTAAGCCATCTATGGTTTTCAAGGAGACAGCTTCATGTTTCATTTTTGCTACTACCCTCTCACTGAAAAAGTGTCACCTCATTTCCCTCTTGAAAAATGCCCCCACCAGCTTGAGGCTGTGCCTCCTAGTGGTCCTGTTACCAGTAAGGTTGAATAGACCTTTACAATTCATTTTGTTGAAACCCTTAAGGTGTTTAAATGTTTTGATCATTTCACACCTCTCCCCTCATCCCCTAGGGAGTACATGTTGAGATCTCGGAGTCTCTCCTCATATGGCCTGACTTATTGTCGCTGGATCATCTTAGTCGCCCTTCTCTGTACCATCTCTAGTACATTTATGTCTTTCTTTAGGTGTGGGATCCAGTACTGCACACTGTACTCAAGATGTGGCTGACCCAGTGATCTGAACAGTTGCACAATGACCTCCACTTTCCTACTGGTTATATGCCTGGCTATACACCTCAGCATCTGATTTGCTTGAGTCGCTGCTCTCTTGCAGTATGCTGAGTGTTCAGGTCACTCATAATGATCACACTGAAGTCTTTCTCCTCTTCTGACTTGATAACTTGTACACCTCCCAGCCAGTATTTGGCCTCTGGGTTCTTCAACACCATGTGCATTACTTTACACTTTTTGGTATTGAGTCCTAGTTGCCAAATACGTGAGCACCTCTCCAATTTAGCCAGGTCCTTTCTAATGTCTCATATCCTCTTTTCTGTGTCCACTCATCCACTCATCCACAGAGCTTTCTGTCATCTGCAAACAGGCATATCTTGCCTTTTACCACATCAGCAATGTCACTGATGAAGACATTGAATGACAACAGCCCAAACACCGAGCCCTGTGGGACCCAGCTAGTGACCGGTCTAGCCTCTGAGAATCCCAACCACTCTCTTATGATTCCTGTTTTGCAGCCAGTGTCTTTCTCACCTAGCCAGTTTTGCCCCTACCCTGAAGTCCTCCAGCTTCCTAATTAATCTCATGTGGGAAACTGAGTCAAAGGCCTTGCAGAAGTCTTGATACAATTTGTCCACTGCATGGCCTTTGTCCACTGTCCTGGTTACCCAGTCATAGAGATCAATTAGGCTGGTCTGGCAGGACTTCCCTGACACAAAACCATGCTGCCTGTCATCATGAAGCCCATACTCATCCAGAAAGTTTACCAGTCTTTCCTTCAGTATGGTTTCAATGAGCTTCCCCACAATCAAGGTTAGACTGACAGATTGATAATTACTGGGGTCATCTCTTGGCCCACTCTTGTGTAGCGGCACTATATATACTGTCCACCAATTCAGGAGTACTTCACCCATTTCAAGAGAGATGTTAAACAGGTCTGCCAAGGGCCAGACAGCACATCTGCTAACTCCCTCAGTACCTTCTGGTATATGTCATCTGATCCCAGGGACTTGTCCACCTTCAGGGCCTTTAATCCTTTCCACACCCTATCAGTTTCATTTTCTCTGTCTGTGACTCCACCCTCATCTCCCTATCCCAACCCACCCACCCCCATAACCTTCTTCATTTTTCCCCTGGGGTACTGGGCCATCCTTCACATTTGGGAAGACTGAACAGAGGTATTTGTTAAGTACATATGCCTTTTCCACAATACCCTCTACCCACCCCTTCTCCCTTTTCAGCTTGACTACCCCATCCTTGATGTCCCACCTCCCTCTAATGTACTTGAGGAAGGCCTTCACCCATTTTCATCCCCTCTGCGAGCTGCAGCTCCTTCTTGACCTTGACCAGTGATACTGTTTTGCTCATCTTCCTTGCCTGATTGCTATACTCCTTCCTGTCCTCTTCCATCCTGGTGCGCTTATACTTTCTGAAGGCTGCCTTTTTTCTCTTTACCACATGGGCTACCTCCCTGTCAAACTAGCTAGGGTTCCTGGCTCTGGATTTTTTGCTTTAAATTTTTGCACACTCATTTCTGGCTGCTAACGGCCCTTCCTTGATAATGGACTATTTCTGGTCTACCCCCATTTCCTTCCTGGTCCCAGCAAGATGCCCTTCCAGAATCTCCCCCATCCTACTATAGTCTGCTCTACTGAAGTCTAGTACCTTTGTTTTTGTTCCAATCTTCTCTTTGCCAATGTCCAGGTGAAACCATGCAGTGTGATGGTTGCTTCCTGCCAGTGGTGCTTCCACCCTACAGTACCTCCTGGACATGCGCCCACATTAGTCAGAATCAAAGCCAGTATAGCCCTCTCCCTGGTGGGTTCTGGGATACATTGTGTCAGGAACCCACCCTGGAATGCCTCCAGCAGCACCTGTGTTCTTTTATAGGTGGTAACAGGGATCTTCCAAACCAACTGAGGTAGACTGAAGTCTCCCATGATCACTGCCTCCCCCTTGCCAGCCATCTCCACAATTTTGGACCCCAGCTCCCTGTCCAAATCCTTTTCTGGTTCAGTGACCTGTACACTACTCCTTTCGTAAGCTTTTGACATTTCATTGACTTTACCTGTACCCACAGTACCTCAGTCCTTCCCTCTGTCTTCTCCTTCCTAGTATAGGTTATCACTTTTCTTACGTACAGGGCCACTCCCTCCCATCTACCCCCATCCCTCCTAAACAGTTAATACTCACGAATAGAAAGGTCTCAGACAAGGTCTGGCAAGCCCATGTCTCCATGATGGCAGCCATGCCTGCCTCCCCTTCTGCCATCACCAAATGCAGTGTGCCCATTTTGTTCTCTAAGCTTCATGCATTCAGAAACACAACCTTCTACCATTCTTGAATCCGCCTCCACCCCTGGACCAACTGCCGCATCCTTAATTGGTCTCACCCTCCTGCCCTTCATATTTTGACTCTCATCTGTTCTTTCCTCCTCTTGCCTCATTTGGGGGAGGTCCTGATGGCCTCCTCCTCCTCCTCCTCCAGGTAACTAAGGGTACAGGACAAGAAGCAGCATGGATTTGTGGCAGACAGTTTTATCAGACTAACCTGTTGTCTTTTTTGATTGGGTTACAAAGACCATGGACAGGGCCAGATAGAAGATGTGCTGTATCTGGATTTCAAAAAGGCCTTTGATTCTGTATTATACAGAATGCTGGTTAAAAATCTGGGGGATCTGGTGTTTGGGAGCAAACTGACCAGATGGCTAGGGAACTGGTAAGGAGGCAGAATTTAGAGGTTGGAAGTTACTAGAGACCCCTGTGGTCAGGGAAGTCACTAATGATATGCCACAGGGAACGGTCTTGGGACCTGTGTTATTCAATACTTTTATCTATGACGTAAGGGAGGATATCCAGAACAAGATCTGTCTATTCACAGGTGATATCAAGATCCACAGCACAGTGGACACAAAAAAGAGAAAAAGGGACATGAAAATGACTCTCAAAAGCTTGAGAAGAGATACAAGGTATGGCAGCTTAAACTTAATGCCATTGGGCCCTATGCACCAATGGGTGGGAATTATGCACCACAGAACCAGAGGGACATATCCTGTCTGCATAGGTCTGCACCTGCGGACAAGTGTGCACATGGGAAATGCATGACCAATGTGCACCTGTCTGTGGCCATGCCCTCCCAGCATGCAGGACTCCGCTGGGCAGTCAGGGGTGGAGTTGCAGTCCCAGGTGGGCATCCAATAGGATGCCTGTCCTGGGCTGAAAGTGGATCCCTCACACGGTGAGGCAGGGGTCCACGTGAGTGAATGCCTACCATAGGCACCCGGACCCGCGCACCCATGCCCCAGTGTCAGGCTGTCGGACGGACACCCCCCACCACACAGCAGAACCCAAACCCATAAAGGCATTCCCACCACCACCCCCACACATACGCCCTGGTCTGCAGAAGCCAGACCCCCAACCCAGTACCCCAGCAAATGGCGATCACCAGCAATAGCACTAGACATACATAGCAAGCCAACTGCTGGCCCCACCCACCCATGACACCTCACACCCACCCCCCTGGTCCCCATACCTGTTTGCCAGTGCCACTACGTGGGATGGCTAGTGGCACAGCCCTCTGCACACCTTCATGGCTGCCGGCCATCTTACATATGCAGGCGCACATCAACTGCATACACCTGCATATGTCATATGGCCAGCGGCTGTGGCAGTGTGAGGAGGACTGTGCTGCTGACCATCCCGGGAAGTGGTACCAGCACACAGGTATGAGAACCAGGGGTGGGTGTGCGGTGCTGTGGGTGGGTGGGGTTCATCAGGAGGTCCTGTATGGGGGTGTCTTAATGCAGGGGACAGAGCTGCACTTGTGGTGTGTGTTGGGGGTAGCATACAAGGGACCAGGGTACGGCTGTGTGCTGGGGTGGGTGGTACCACGCAGTCTAGAGGGATGGCAGCAGTGGTCCCATTAGAGGAGGCGTGGGCTATCCTCCCATTCCGGGTGGCAACTGGGTGTGTTCGCAGGGTGCATAGGGGCTGTATGGCAGGGTTCTTCATGGCATACCCTGCACCCTTCTCTGCAACCCTGCGGCCAGCTCTCACACCTTTGTGCATGGCACATACTACTGGCATGCTCCCAGCCCACCCCTAGTGTGGTGCAGTCCATGGATCAGGGGAATCGGGTGCATTGGGGCTGCACACCCCCCATTAGTGCTTCCTGCATGGGGGTACATTGGGTGTGGAGTGGCTACGTGCCGCAGATATACAGCGCGTAGCCACTCCACCCATTGGTGAATAGAGTTCATTAAGTGTAAAGTTCTGTATATTTAGGTCTGTGCATCAAAGACAGACTGGGTTTGTGTGATAGGCCCACACCCAGCCCATGCAGCTCCAACCCCCATGACAGGCATGTGGTGGCTGGCGTGCATGCATGCTGGCCACTACTGGGTGCCTGTCCATGACACTACCACCCAGCATGCTGCTCCATGGGGATGGATCAGAGGACACAGGTGGGCATCCAATTGGATGCCTGTTCTGGTCCCCTGGTGGATCCCCTGCTCTGTGTGGAGCAGGGAACTGTGGGATGGTGCAGGACTGGGAAATGTAAAGTGATGGTGAGTGCCCGAATGGCTTCTACCAACCCTCCTCGTCTGACCAGAGGGTTAGGGCAGCATGTGGTGGGTGGGGTGGTCAGTTCTGCTGCAGCCAGTAGTTGAAATCTGGGTGCAAGTACACAACAGACATTCTGGGTCCTTGCTGCTGTCTCCTGCACTCTCCTCACCCAGCACTCCACACCTTCATAAATGGTGTGGAGTGCAGGCACAGCCCCAGACATGCCTCCAGACCATCTACACAAATGGATGGGGGATCCACTGAGAAAGGAGCATGCATCCCTTCTGCGAATGCCAGCAGGGGTCTGAGGGACACCCCAGTGTGCGGTATTCTTCTTAGGCTTGCCTATATGCCAGGGATTAGCACACATTCCACATGTTATTGCATAGACCCCATTGGGAGAAAAAACCCTAGGAAAGACCACTGGCTGGGAGAGTGAGGATGTCTCAGACCTCTGAGGAAAGGACCGGGAGTCATTATCAGTGATAACCTCAAGGCTACTGCCCAATGCAATAAGGTATATGGGAGGGCAAGTAGGATGCTGGGATGTATAGGCAGGGTGTTCACTATCAGAAAAAGAGAGTTGTTACTGATCTGTACAGGTCCCTGGTGAGGCCAAACCTGGAGTACTGTGTGCTGTATTGGAGTCTCTACCTAAACAAAGACTGAGAACACATGAAGAGAGTCCAGATGAGGACTACAAAATAGGGCAGCAAAGGAAGATGTATAAAGAGAGGCTAGACTGTCTTGACACATACAATTTGATAGCCAGGACAGAGTGGGGGACAGGATAGAGACTTACAGGTTCTTGAGGGATATAAACAGGGTAGACTGCAATGATCTATTCACAAAATATGAAAGGGTCTGGGGAGGCTAAAAAATGGGTCAGCAATACAGACATATGAGGAGAGGATGGAGTGTCTCGACATGTACTCCGTGGAGGCCAGGAGAGAGAGCGAGAGAGAGAGAGAGAGTGAGAGAGAAAGGGGCATGACAGAGACTTACAAGTTCTTAAGGGGAATAAACGGGGTACTGCAATGATCTGGTCATGAGGTATGAAAGCACCATAACCAAGGGGCATGAATGGAAGTTGGTTGTGGTGGAGGATTCAAAAGAGATGCAAGGAGGTTCGTTTTCATGTACCACTTGCTGGATGTATGTAAAGATTTACTCAAGCAGGTAGATGAAGCCAAGTCAGTGATGGGATTCAAGCATGAATGGGACAGAGATAAGGAATATTGAGGTATATGAGAAGGTGATAGTATAGACCGCCTATGTAGGGGGGTACAGAAACCCCATTTGAGCAATCATCTCAGTCTGGAAGTAGATTAGACATGTAGCCAAGCAGGTAATAAGCAAACTGAATGGATCGCTGGGTTTATATCTGCCAAACAAATTCCATGTGTATATTTACTGCATCTTTGCCACTAATTTACCCCCAGTCCCATTGGATGGCATCAGGGACTAGGAGGTACCTATCCTGATGGCCAGAAATCACACCAAGGCATGAAAATAAATTAATAAATAATACTAAATAAATATAATAATTAACACTAATAAATAAATTAGGGACCACAAAGAGCCTCTAGTCTCAGTAGTGCTGAGTAGGTGTCAGATGAGAGCATATCCTGCCTGTGAGAAAGCCAGTCATGAACTCAGCTCTGCAAAAACATCTAATTGCAAGCTGGACCAGATTACAAAGAAGTGTGTGCATGCTTTCCCCAAGAAGAGGACAGCCGCTGAGAGCAAGGGGATAAGCATAATGCATTATGTATGAGAAGCCAACCAATGAGAATTGATCCTCAGATAGAGACAGACAGCAAGGACATGTGAGAGTCTTCAGATTTATTTTTGAGAGCAAAGGGGTGACACCCCAAGTGACACTGTGAATTGTCACCAGGTTGAAAAACAGCTGTTTGAAAGTCTTTTACACTAAAGTGCCTGCCCTGTGCTTTTGGTGCTTTCAGGACTTGTTCTAACGCAAGGCCTGAGTTACCTGTGGTTCTGTGTGATTGCCTACCTCTCAGAGGTGGGTCAAGGCAAGTCCTTCTGGGTGTGATGAGGATACTGGGGGATATCAGAGACTAGCATGGCCTGCAGCCTTCGCCACTGTTACACGAGGTCCCTGCACCCTAATTGATACCCTCAGGGGTACACCGTAGACAGCTAATGTTTGGGCATAGGTTATACTAATACATAGGGCTAAGGGCATCTACCGTATAAGAGTAGATGTCAGGATATGAATGCATATTATTGTAACCCACTTTGCTTGCTAATGCAAACACATTATACCATGTATTTTCTGTCTATTTTTTACTTGTCACATGCCAAGACACCTGTCCTTGAAGTAATTGTAATATGTAAGGCAACATTGCCATCCTTTGGTGATGTGCACCACTTCACTGTATTATGTAAGACTCTGTATAAAACGTCTTTGTTCTAAAACTGATGACTTTACAGAATTATATAATGTTATCTTGGACCATGGAGCCACCTCTAATTTAGCCAATAGGGCTCATCTCTGTAACTAGAAATGTTTCTATCTTTTAGTAACCATAGTAATTATCACAGGTATATAATGTTATGCATAGGCTTTACACCTCGGAGACCTGAGAGATCCCAAGAGACTACAGAGAAACCTCGAGGTGTAGGGAACGCTTAGCACTGGCTCCCGGTTCGTATTGGTAAGAACTGCTTAGGGCAACTGTGATTTATCCCTTTTGTAGTAATAAACTTGTTTATTACTCGAATGCAACCTGTTTGTGATTATTTGCATTCCCAATATTGCCAAGAACCTGAAGGTGAGGTTCAGACCTCTTACACCACACAGAAGCTGGTTGAACTTAGCTGGTGGCGGGATTCATGGGGAAGATCTGTATTTCACTATTTTGCTGCATTTAACCCTTTCCATCATCATCCATCCATCAATCCATCCAGATCCTATTCCTTTTTCCAGTAAAGATCCTTTGTTTTATATTGCAAATTAGTGTGTTTCTGCATATTAATGTGTTTGCGTACTGGACATGAATAAAATATAAGTTGGGAGTGCATAAGCATAAAGATTCCCTGTAAATGAAGAAGGGGTTGACGCTCATTTTCTGTCGGGCAGAGCCCTGGAAGCAACCCGTCAAAAGGTTCCCTATAGGAAGACGCACTGCGCCCCTGTATAATTATCTCCAACTGGCATACTCTATGGGTGTAGCTCTGGACCAGCATTTTGGGCACTGCCCCTCAGTTTTCCTGGAGTACCGTCAGCCAGCCTGAGCGTGTGGACATTATGCGGCTTGTCCAGGGTATGCACCCTATGTGCTGTAGTTTGGATCCAGGACCAACTACCCTGATTTTGGGTTGTGGTGACATCTTTGGCCCGATCCTATTATGGATAGTCTGGTGCTCCTTGGAAAGAGGCGAGTTTCCTAGCTCCCTAAAGGAGACGGTGGTGACACTCCTCCTGAAGAAAGCTTCTTTGGACCCAGACTGCCATGCGAACTACAGACCAATCTCGAACCTCCCCTTTACAGTGAAACTGATCAAGAAAGTAGTGACTGTACAACTGGAGAACCATTTGATCATCCATAAAATCTATGAGCCTCTCCAGTCCGGTTTTGGAAAGAGGCACAGCACTGAGATGGCACTGGTTCAGTTGCTCAATGATCTCCTGATGGCTAGAGATTGGAAGAACTGCTCCATCTTGGTTCTTCTTGATGTCTTTTCAGTGTTTGACACTATGGACCATGGGGTTCTCCTCGTCCACTACAGGTTCATCTGTGGCTTGTCAGGTATGGTCCTCAGATGGCTTTCATCTTTCCTCACTGGAAGAACTTAGAGGGTGGTATTGGGAATGTATTCCTCTGACCCAGTTCCGCTATCATGTGGGGTTCCTTAAGGATTGATGTTGTCCCCCATGTTGTTTTGCAGTTTACATGCTACCCCTGACATTGTAAGAAGGTATGGGCTGAGGTTTCACTGCTATGCTGATGATACCCAGCTCTACCTTTCTTTTGCATCTGACCAGGATAGAGCTCTCTCAGTATTTAATAACTGCCTCATGGAAATCCAGGAGTGGATGAGTTCGAGCTGATTGAGGTTGAACTCGGAAGAGGCTGAGGTGCTGGTGGTGGACCCAGGTCGCCAGATGGGGGGGTTGGAGGTAGGGTTACTCTCTGGACTTTTTCTTGGGGTTCTGCCACTCCCGACCTCTGAATGGGTGCAAAACCTGGGGGTTTTGCAGGTGTCAGCCATTATCCAATCCTCTTTTTACCATCTGAGGAAAATCTCCAGAGTTAAGCATCTTGTTCCGTCTGGTGACCTTTCTACGCTGGTCCATGCCTTTGTGTCCTTGTGCTTGGACTACTACAATGCCCTATACCTAGAGCTTCTGGGGGTGGATATTCACTGCTTGCAGCTGATGCAGAATGCAGCGGCCCGGTTATTGACAGGAACCTCCCGGTCCTGTCATATTTCTCCGGTGCTGCGAGGAACTGCATTGGCTGCCGGTACACTGGCGAATCACCTTCAAAGTCGGACTTCTGTCTTATAAAGCCCTACATGGACAAGGTCTGGGCTACATTAAAGAGCTCTTGGCTCCTTACTGTCCTGGGCAATCGCTCCGCTCGACTGACGAGGGGTTGCTAGAAATTCCAAGGGTTTAAAATCTTCTGGGGCCCGTGCATTTGTGCACGCAGCCCCTACCCTTTGGAATTCTCTACCCCATCAGTTATGTGAGTGTATGACTGTAGAGGGATTTAAAAAGGCCCTAAAAACCTTTTTATGGATTCAGGCATTTGGAAAATAACTGGGATACCATTTTATTGCTTGCTCTCCATTTTATATTACTTATAATATTTGTGATTATGCGCTGTAGCTGTTTGAACTGTTATGTACGGTGCCTTGGCAAATGAAAGGTGCCATATAAATAACATTGATTTGATTTGATTTGAATACCAATCTAGCCAAGGCAAGATTCACAAAGACTTTATAGACTATGCCCAAGTGCCATCAGACAGGCTGAATCCTGCACCTCCTGGGGGGGGGGGGTGGATACATTGACATCAGTGAAAACAGAATGGCAGAAAGAATGGGTTCCTGTAGGGTATCAGTGGGAAACATAGTTTCTCAATAGCCTCTGTTGCTGAGAGAGAGTTCACTGGGAGATTTGCTCAGGCATGTTGTGGGCATTTAGGATAAACAAGCCACATCTTGCCGATGGTTCAGTTTATGCCTGTGTCAAAGCTTTGGCTACTAGGATCCTCAGATTCATGGGTTACAAACAAGTTTGCATTCTGGCAATTTTTTAAGATGTTAGCTGTAGCGCTTGAATAATGCTGACTAGAGCTGCAGAGAAATTTAATTTTGCCAGCAAAATTCTGTCGAAATCGGGAATTTCGCTCTGCGAAATATTTCATGAAATTTGTGTATTTCACAAAATATTTTGCGAGTGTGAAATTTCGCCCTCAAAATATGGAATTTCACCAGAGAAATGTAGAATTTTGCATGTGAATGGTGGAATTGCACCTGCAGCTGGCGAAATTCAGCATTTCGCCAGTGAAATTTCACATTTCACGGGTGAAATTCTGCATTTCACTGGTGGAATTTCACATTTCGCACCCATGAAATATTTCATGAAATGCACAAATTTCACAAAATATTTTGCAGAATGACAATTTTCCAATTTCGGCCATCTTTAAGGCTTACACCTGCAATTCAAGTATCAACTTCTCATCAAAGACCATTGCCAGGCTGCAAACTACCTTACACATTTAAGCTACACCCTATCAAGAGTGGGATGTGCAAATCTGCACTTAGATACAGAGACCTGTCATTCAGATACCACCAGTAACAGTTATGTTTTTCCTAGATTGAGAGACATTCAGTTGGAGGCAATCCAGGCACTGATCCCTGACAGGCATTGTTCAAGCACCAGCACTGATGAGCTCTAGTCAGGAGCAAAATAAAGTAACAACTGGGTATTATCTGCATAGCAGTGAAAAGCAATACTGTGCCTCTTAATGATGTCTCCAAGAGGAAACATGTACACAGTGAATAATATTTGGTAACAGTACTGACCCCTATGGCAAGACACAGTCCAAAACTATATGTCCATGACTGAAAGCTTTCCATCATAACCAACTTCTTCCAATCCATCCAAAAAGACTGGAGCTTCAGAAACACAATCCCTGCCAGCCCTCCATTGCTCCCTAAGTCTATCAACCACCACCATCTGGCAGTTAGACTTATCAAAGGCCGATGACAGGTCGAGCAGGATCAAAATGTACACCTCACCTCAGGCCTGATCCCTCACTAGGAGGATGTCATTGCAAACCTTAATCAGAGCTGTCTCAGTGCTGAAGTACTGCAGAACAACAGTCTGGAGTTATTTGCCACCATCACAACCATCCTGTGAAGTTCAACAATCTTTGCCCAGTAAACACACATTAAATTCAACAGGTCATAATGACCCAAAGGTTTCTTAAGCAAGGGCCTCACCATGGCCCTTTTGTGAGCCACATGAAGAAAACCCTTGCACAAGGATGGATTAACAATACCCATACAAATCTGCTTTCAAGCCACCACCTCAGTTTTTATCTGTTAGGAAGGAGCTTTGAGATGGTGCTACACACACTCCTAAGCACTGAAGCCAACACCTTGTTATTCACCTGAAGGTACACCTTCCAAGAAATCAGATATTCCTAACTCAGCTGTCCTGGGCTAGTGTCATATGTAGGCCTGTCATGGAGAAGATTTTTGACAAACTTGATTCTGAAGAATAGGTTTAACCAGTTGCAGTTTCCAGAGCCCATCCACAGCATGGAATACTAAGATTGGTCTATTCTTCTTAGCAGCAATGAAGCTGCAGAAAAATGATCTTTCTACCTGTGCATACCCTTATAATAAGCTTCACAATGAGCTGTCGGGGCAAGTCTGTCCACATACACCATGACCTTCTCCACCTCTGGTCTAACCTACAATTAAGTACCTATAACTGCTGATGCTGGTCAGTAGATTACGTGGTGCTTCAGCATGAGGTAATTCAGTATGTACAAACTGGCACCAGGAAGTCAACTGGCAAGGCCAAGACCTGGATATAGACTCCTACTCTGGCAGGCTTGAGATGTCCATCAGACCAAAACATCTTCTTAGATCAAGATCCCAAATCCAATTGAAATGAATCCCCTCCAGATTTGGTGGTGACCTATGGGTGGCCCTGAAATTCAACTTCATCACACAGTGACCTGACTAACCAAGAGACTCCACTGAGATGTCCATTACCTCCTAACCAGTGGAAAAAACTGAGTCTAGCACGTGACCATGCTCATACATGACTGCAGAAATAACTTATGTGAATCCCAGTGACTCAGAGAGTTGGAAGATTCTAGTTGCAAAATTAGTCAAAGGGTTGTCTACACATGCACTGAAGTTACAGATTACAAAAAGTCTTTATGATTCCAACACCACAGCTGACAGCCTCTCAACAAACTTCTGCAGAAAGTCTACCTCATATGCTGGTGGACAATAGACAAGGACAATCCTGCTGCTCAGACTATCAATGCCACAGAGGGCATCACACTTAAAAGGGCTAACCTTAACTGCAGGAGATGTTGAGAACCCCAGCTTAGATCTAGAAAAGAAGGCCACCCCTGCACTCCAGCTATGGGTAGTGAATCACAGAGAACCGGTGGGGGATGATCTCATCTAATATAGATCAGGCAGAGTTGTCTAGCCAGTCTTAATGGCACACACAAGGTAAGTACCATGAGCTCTCTCTTATTTTGTAGGACTTTTTTCTTTCTATTTTTTTTATGAAGTTGATCAAAAAGATGCCTTATATACTGAATAGATAGATGCCACATCACCATTTCTATTTATTTGCCATCTCACCAAGAGAATGGTTCTCCTTTGGCTGCATGCATTACCTAGACTCTGCTATAAGAGGGTTGACCTCTAGCCATGACAAAAGATTGGTTTTCAACTCCCAACCATGTATACTCCAGGAGCTTTTACCTCCCAGTGGAGCCTCCCATTTTAACACAATGGGAGCAGATCCACTGGAACTTGGTTGGGTTCTGGTCAAGATGGTGACAGAATGATGCTTAAGCGCTCAGCTCCATGGTTACCCTCCTCCCTGCATAGAAATTTCCATACCCCAGGGAGCTCTATGGAAAGAGGCAGTAAGTTAAGGAAGAAAGGTACTTTCTTATTTTAGTACCCTGATTTTGAGTTCATGCTGTAGTGGCAATTTGACATTGTGAGTAGCAGTGGTATGACCCCCACTTATATCAGTAAGGAGTGTAAGAACCGATGCTATAGCGGCAAGTTGAGTTTGTGAGTTATGACGGTATGACACCCAAGAAGAATGCTATGACTCCAGGGAAGGACATTGTAACTGAGAAGAAAGTGAGTAAAACAGCCAAGAATGCTGGTAAACTGCTTAAGCAATTAACAATGATCACAAGGAAAGTAACAAGCCCTTTTTTAAAAAGGAAACATAGCCCAGCTGTATTAGATAGTTTGACTGAAGGAATAAAAACTATGAAGATGCTAGCTGATAGTGAACCTGAATCACCTGTTCACTCAGTTGAAGAACCAAATCAACCTCAACTAACAGCTAACCCACTGGAAATACAGTAACTGGAGTTGGTAGCCATACCATCAACTTTGGTATTCTGAGTGGCCTGGGTTCAAGTCCCAGCTGTGGTACTTACTTCTTTCTCTCCTCTGTTTGTATGTGTTCCATAGATATACACACTACACCCATGTAATTGAAAATGAAGTAATTATTTGTGCAGCACCAGGTTGTGCATTGGAGAAAGAGTAATGTATGCTCCAGGACAGCCCAGGTTCCAGTTACCTTTGTGGTGCAGCTGCTTAGCATGACCAAAGTGGTATTCTGGGCACCCTGGATTCAAGGCCCAGCTAAGGCACTTACTTCATTCTCTCATCTGTTTGTTTGTGAACCTGAATCACCTGTTCATTTGTTGAAGAACCAAATCATCCTCAAGTAACAGCTAGCCCACTAGGAATACAGCAACTGAAGTTGGTAGCGATACTGTCAACTTCAATAGCTGCATTACAAGTATCATGACTTACTGAGCCTACTATTCACAACGAGAGACAGACTTAACCAGAAATGCAAATGGGGCCGAAGCCTTCTGAGACAAAAGATGTTGAACCAGTAAAGGATCCCTCAAAGGGTGAAGTGATTAGCTCTAAAACAATGTTATCAAAAGAGGACAATGGTTTAACTCAGAAGCCCAGTTTTGAAAAAGAAATGGGTGAACATGAACCACATAGCAACTCAGAGCTGAAGCAGGGATGTCTAAACAAAGAGAAGGAAAAAAGAAATGACAATTAGAGTTGCATAAATTTAATAATAAAGCTGGCACTGATTTAAAAACTAAATATCAGACTTTAATAGTAAAACAAGACCTCTCAAAACAAAGCCAGAGTTCCTTTGTATCAAACTCAAACTCACCACAGTGTTCTGTTATCTCCACACTAACTTTGAATCCTGAGCCACAAATTGAAAGCTCTGAGATACAAGTTGTCCTGGACACAGCACTAATTATCAGCAACCAAGTTACTCAAAAGGGAGTTACTAAGAAGAGAGAGAGGTACCGCTCTTACTTCAAAATGCCATTTCTCAGGATCTAACAGTACCTTCACAAAATGAGCTGAGCAATAAAATTAGAAGTGGAACAGATCTACAAAATAAGTCTCAGGCCTTCAACTAAAGCAGTCAGCATGAGAAACAACAATGGCGGGAGCCCATATAAATGAATGTGTGAAGAAAGATTTATGTAGTGAAGTTAGTCAAAATCGAGTGTTGACTGAGGCAAATCAAAGTTCAGGACCTTATGTTTTTGTAGCCCATGATAGAGATACTTCCTTGACAAATCAAGAATTTACTGATAGTTTGAGTGAGGCTTCAGAACAAACCAACCCTGAAAGCGAAGATAATGAGGATTGCCCCCCGCCCCCCGCCATGGGCCAAATTAATTTTAAATCAAATTAAACAAATAAATACAAAGCTGGACAAAATGGGCCTTTTAGAAAAGAAATCAAAACACTTGCCAAAATGCTCTTGACCAGCTAACCACTGAGAGTAAGACTTTGAAACATGACCTATCTACTGTTCAACAAAGAATTGTCAGTTTAGAAGATGACAGTATGCCACTCCAAAGTCATTTAAAAGCACTGGAACTGGGTAACAAAGAGTTTATAGAAAAGTTAATTCAATTTGAAGCCAGGTCCCAAAGAAAAAAATATATTAATTTTCGGTGTACCAGAGTCATGGGATGATAGGACCCCTTTGAAAGATATCCTGAACAAAATGATGGCAGCATATTTAGATACGGGCAATACCAACATTAATTTGGAAATCAATAGAATTCATAGAACCTACAGGGAAAACTTCCAAGGTCTGCCCAGACCCATAATTACAACATTTTTCAGATCAGAGGAAAAGGACAAATTAATGATGGAAGTTTACAAAAAGAAAAAAAGAAAACTGATGGGAGCCTCCATATCAATATATAATTACTTGCCTCCATACCTTATAGCAGAAAGAAAGAAATTCAATTGTTTAAGAAAGAAGTTGTGGGAGAAGAACATAAATGCCACAATAACCTATCCTGCAAAACTGAGAGTGGGAATTGATGGTGTTTATTTGATGTAAGAATCACCACAGGAGGATGAAAAGGACTTGATCAAGTTGTCACATCTTTTTCAAGGACATTTAAAAATTTGACATACTAGAAGTCTTACAGAATCTTTAAAGTTGTCACAATCATCTTCTTTTTTCCTTTTTAAAGCTGTGTTTATAAGAACCAACCGCGAGAGAGGGAGGAGGATACTGGAGCCACTAAACTAGATGTTTGGCAGCCCCGTTGGGCAGTACTGTTTTGTTTTTCTAGTTTTTTTTTTTTCTTTTTGTTTTTTCTTTCTTTTCTAGATTTTTACTTTTCACCAAGTGTTAGTAGGGTTTATATTGATGGGTTAGAGAACATAAGAGCCACGAATTCTATGTATCTGAGCTTTGATCTATTTTTAAAGGCTAATTCAATTATGTTATTTTCTTTCTGGGCATTAGACTTGTATTTGCTATAACCATTTTATGCTGTGGCTATTATTATGAGAAAGCTAAGACTTCCTCTAAAGGGAGGGGGGTGAAATCCCCCGAGGAAGTAGCCACCAAGTTGGGGCAAGGATTGGAGGTTCCAGCCTATGCCAAAACCCCATGACTGGTTCCCTCTGAAAGAAGCGTGTTCCGGGAGTCTGAGGTCCAATAAGCGGCAACCCCCAGTGCACCATCTACTCTAAAGGTGGGCCGTGCGCCATGGGAGAAATAATTATGCCAGAAAGCCTCCTGAGTTTCAGACATATTGATATTGTCCCGAACCTTGCACAGGCAAGCAGGGACAGAGGTGCTCAAGTAACAACGTAGGAAGTCCCCCGGCCCACCTCAGTGCTAGATTAACCAAAGAAAAGAAAAATCTACAGTTGCCACATTTGCTCTGGTTTAAAATAGAAATTGCCTGAAAATTAGAGGATGTGGATTTACACAACATAGTTTCAAAAACATCCAATATAACTGTAACCCAATCAAAAACCTTTTAGAGCCGCACCCAAGGTCTTACAGAAATGTCCAACTGCAGTAAATCTATTGTCCCATCTATAAATCCAGAACAATCAAAAAAGAAATAAGCTCCAGATCAATCCTTCTGATCTTGTATTAGATCAGGAAATTCTAAACAACACAGAAGATCAGGCTGCTGGGGAAAATGGTCTGTCCAGACTCTCTAAAATAACTCATCTCTGCAGATCCTTTGCTGAATCCAACATTTGTGCAAAAAGCCATGCTAGTTATGCACAAAGTTTTAAATAAAGGATGCAGTAGTTGTATGGATGTGGTTCTATGCAATTGCAGTGTTACCTCTCGTTAAGTTGAACTGGAGTGTCAGGAAGCTTACATGCCTTCCATTTCTATTACGCATTAGGAATTGAATATAGGGGGAGCAGATTTTGCAATGGGACAGATTAGATCCTGCACAGCAGGAAACTGGACCCAGAAATCATCAATAGGAAAGGAAAGTTCCCCTTATCTTTATGACCACTAATTGCAATTAACGCAGATGCGCCAAAGTGGGTAAGAAAAGTGTAGTAATATACCTCACCCTTCTGAGCATACAGTACTCACACAGAAACACGGCAAGGCAAATGAATCTGTATACTCAGCGAGCAGTAGTTAGATCTCTTTCCAAAGCAGGAGAAATATTTAGATGTGCTTATGGGGGATGATCCAACAGGCCATATCAGAGTGTAAAGGAAGCAAGGAATCCATCCTCGACCTGCCTGATCATCATCCTCCTGGTGCCACTGCCCACAGAAACTCTTCAATTTCCTGTTCTGCCTTGTCTTCTTTCAAGTCTGGGAGGCATATCCTAGTGGCTTCCAGAAAGGGAACTGCTGCAAGTAGGTTATCAAACAGTTTAATACCATCCTTGTCTTCCACCTACAGTCCGGCGGGGTATCTGAATTGTGCTTTCATTCCATGGTCCCACAGCTCTTTTACTACAAATAGTACTTTCTTCCCTTTGGCAAGCATGATCGGAGGGTAATCTTGGTCCACATACACCCTGGACCTGTCCAGATTTAAGTCTTTTTTTTCCAGGCCATTTTCAGGATTTGATATTTGACTGTGTGCTTCAAAAATTTAATTAAGACTTATCTCGGAGGGGCTCCAGGTTTTGGTTTTGGTGCTACTGCCCTATGTGTGCGCTCAATATCCAGAGTGAAGTCCTCCTCTAGATTCAACTCTTTTCTCAGACAGCAATCCATAAATTGGGCTGTATCATCTTGTAATGCACCTTCTGGTATGCCAAAGACCCAAATGTTGTTTCTACAGGTCCTGGCTTCAGCATCTTCAGCCTGGAGAGCGAGTGCCCGTTCCCACCTATGTAGGTAGACTGTAGATCTCCTGAATGCCATTTGCTCATTCTGAACTGTCTCCATTTGGGTTTCAATAGAGGTGGTACAGGCTTTTAGCTTTTTAAAATCTCTTTGAATTCCTGTGATCTTCCCATCAATTTTATGGAGAAGTTTTAGTATTTTTTGACTGTCTGCTCTTAACATCGTAGAACCGGTGTTTGAGCCCGATTCATCATCAGCCAAGCCAGTGAGTAACGAGGACTGGGAAGGAGCAGGGGGTCAGACCTGTAGGCCACTGGAATGGTGTGCCCGAGGTACGGGACTGCAAACCCGATGATGCAGTTTTCTTGGTGAGCCCCATTAGCGGAGGTTTCAGGCAAATGTAGTTTGTAGTTAGATGTGGCAAACTTGGTAGATTAGGGGATCAATTACCTTGGATTGTACACCCAGGGAACAGAGCTCTGAATCAAGCATCCATTCAGACCACTGACTTCACCGGAAGGTCATTCCAAGAATAATTTCAGATCTTCATTTTGTCAGAGATAGTCGAAACTAAGATTGGCCATTAAGACCTGGCCTGCTTCTACCCTCCATACTGTAAATCCACAGAGCTTCCCTCCTACAGGAATGCTCTTTAGAACTTCAGTACTGATGCCATATTAGGTTATCTTTAGAAGTTTTCAGGTATGTATTTGAAACATATTACATTTAATACTGTATTTGACTAGTACTGTACAATAACTCCCAGGGGCCACTGGATACAGCCCTGGGGCTACTGGTTCAAATTAATATTTTTTTAACCTACCCTCCCCCCCATTTAAACGTACTGTATATAAATTGTATTGCCAAAAGGTGATTATAACTTTAAGAGCAACTATATAAAAGACTACTACTCAGAAGGGTGAGGGACCCTGGAAAAAGTGTTAAGACAGTGATGCAAAATGTCGGGTGGACCTGTGCGGACTGCTTCCTTCATTGTTGTATATGCACTGAACCACACTGTGAGCACCTTAATAAAGTAAGAAAGTCTGCACCATTGAAATTAATGGAACTTGATTTTGTTTTTGCAATTCAGTGACAAAACAGTGACTGGTGGCTGAGTTTTATCTTGTTCACTTTGTTTCTAAAAAGACCCTCCTAGGTACATCCCTTTCATGCAGCCTGCCCCAACTTCACAGTGTGTAATACAGTAACTGATCTCACTCTCCAGTACTGGATGTGCTACACTCTCACCGCTGGTACCAGTGTGTTTCTCCATTACACCTTTTGTGGTCTCCCATCAAGTTACTCAGTACCCAGTTGCTGAATTGGTGTAGTTCCACTGACATCACAAGTGGTTGGTCAGTGTTGGTGCACTTGAAATAAAATAGAAGCAATGATCAGCGAACATTGCTAAACCCCAAACCCAAAGGCCATGCAATTTGTAGAATGGCAAGAATCTCAAACTGAGGAATTTATAACCCCTTGGCCATCTGAACAAATCCAGTTAACCTTTCCCAACTAAGATGCAGTTCCCCATTTGGAGAGCAAGCCTGTTTTACTCATGGTTCTGTTGTATGGGGGTTTCCATTACTATGCAGGGCTCTGGTGTCACAGTTTGTGGCACTTTCCCTCAGGCAGTCAGGCCACCGGTCTTGTTCTTTTATTCCCTTTCCCTCAGTCTCTCACAGTGTATTTGTGCCTGCAATGCAAATCAGAGGTACAGATGTGCTCTGGTCAATCAGGCTACAGTAAACCTGCACTGCCCCCCCCCCATGTCTGGGCTTCCAGACCCTCATGGTGATAATAGCCTAGTACAAAGTTATGGTACCGACTGGGGGATCCTACAACAATCACAGATGGTGGGCCGCCTGTAATGAGAATGTCTTCTTTTACTCATGTGGGGAAACCTGCTTGCAGGAACATTTCAGTTGACCTTCAGTTGATGAACAGTTTGACCCAGCACAGCTCTCAGGCATTAAACAGTGATCATTCTCTGACAAGATCTCCCACAGATCTGTCTTAAGGGTAGTTCAGCACTTGCACTTCATTGGGCAACAGTAAACCTGAATGGTCAATTCCAGCTGACAATCAGGATAATCAGTCCTAGAGCCCTGCTACATGACAGGCATTAGTTGTTACAAAGGTGCAAGCAGTTGCTGTGGGTAACTGCTCTGCTTGACTACTGTTTTACAATCTCCACTGAAGGTAAAAAGCATGTTTGGGGATTCTGAAAATGAACATCAAACAGCAACTCAACTAAAAATGTCATTTAATGTAAAGTCACAATTTCACCCATCTCTGGGCTAAAAGCGCTGAAGTGGAGACCTATGATAAAATTGTGGAAAAATAAATTATGGATCTATTTAAAGAAAAGAAGGATTTTTCAAAAATAATTATAATCTAACAAGAAATGAAAGGACAGCTTTAAAGGTATTAGCATGGATGGAATATAGTGGTGAAGCCAGCAGATTGGGGGGGATATGGGGAGAACTGCAGTTCAAGAAAGGGACAATATAAGAATATGTGTATGAGTCTTCTAAATTAGTGGTTTTCAACCAGGGGTCCACGGCCCAAAGGGGTTCCGCGAGTGACTGCTGGGGGGGCTGTGGATCACCCGGAAAAAACAGAACCACGCTACAATAGACTTTGAATAGCTGCTGTCTGACCGCGATGAAAGTAAAGTGAAACAAAAGCACTTTAAACTTTGGCTGATTACATATGCTGTTTTGGGTCTTAACCCTCATTAACACCACTTTGAATGCACCGCATTAACATATCATGCTTCAGTTAGGTGTTAATGGTGTTAATGGCTCCGATTATGTGTGCCCGAAGTTTGTGTTTGGTAGCCTCATTAAAACATCAATAAAACTGATTATCATCTGCTGTGCCCTATTAGCCAGCATCTCTTCCCGGTCTGTAAGTTATGTCAGCCGCATTTAAAACAAAAGCTATATTGTGAACTGAGTGTCGGCTTGCCAGTCTGTACGAACTCTCAGCCACTTGCACTTTAACTCTCTGTTTTAATAAGAACTCCATTCCTTCTCGCTGATTGAAGTCCAGGAGTCACTGCTTTCAATCTGCTCCGGTCTTCCTAGCATCCAATGCTGCCTGTGAATCTGGATTCCAGCTAGGTAAGATAACAATATGTGCTGTACTGGATAATGTATTAAGTGCAGTCAGTCAGTCAGTTACCATGGTTGCATACAAACTACTGTTAATGAAGAAAATGAGCCAGTGTACCACTGAGTGCAGCTAGTATATTTTTTTGGTAATGTGGATAAATTCAGTGTGTTTTTATGGTTACATACAGACATCACATTTATAGGAGAAACTGCAATTGTACCACTAATACCAAGGATTGACAGACTTTGCTCATCAAATCAAGCTCAAGTGTCACATTAATATGTATGTGCAAGTTGGTAAGGGATCCCTGATGTGGCTGACACTTGCATTATAATCAAATGTGTATTTTGTATTACTTTCATCATTTTATTTTCTGATAAGTTTTTGAACTACAATGACAATAAAAATAGTTCTTTTAATTGGTTTAAAGGTGTTTTGTGTATTCCTTTGGTTTGCATTTTATACAAGTATGCATAATGGTAGTATAAAATGCACAGCAATGTATGAAATCAGCAGACGGTTCGTAGAGGGGTCCCCGACCTGGCTGATACTTGCCAGGGGGGGCCCAGACCAAAAAAGGTTGACAATCCCTGTTCTAAATGATCAGAAAAATGACAAAAGATTGAACCGAGATCCTTTTTATGAGATTAGCAATACTATTAAGGATAGGCTTGAGGAATATGTCTTACTATGGTGGCTAGAGGGGTGGAAAGCAGACATCTTCAAGAAAGAAAAACATCCAGCAGTACCTACATTTTATTGCATTTCAAAAATACACAAGAACTAACAAGGTCTGATGGGTAGACCAATAGTGTAGGGTGTAGAGTCTATCTTTGAACCAGTAACACCATATATTTATATTGAATTCTGTCATTATGTAATGTATGCATTATGTATCACTTGTACGTGATGTTATTTCCCAGGTCATACCTGAAAAAAGGCAACCTCTGCCTAGTGTACCTACCTGATTAACAAAAAATAAATAAATAAATATTTATCCATACTTACAGCCCCTAATAGAACATAGCACACATGTTGGAGATTTCACCGAAATGATTAAAAATCTGGAACAACTGTCCAGAAATGGAATACAGGACAACTACATTTTATTGACTTGTAACATCTCTGACTGGTACATGGCAGTTCCCTATAGGGAAGGGGCACAAAGCATGGGCTTAATTTTTTATACCAGACCACAGGGTCAAACCCCTGTACAAGATTGTTACAAGGGCTTGCAGAACTAATCCTTTAAAGAAAGTATTTTGAATTTGACGGGGTGTTTTAAGAACAGACATGTAGAACTGCCATGGGTAGCAACATGATGCCAAAGTACTGCATACCAAAGCCTATGTTTATGACTTTGAACAAACACATATCCTAAATAATATGAATGATCCATACCATCGGTGCATTAAAGCATGGCTTTAATACATTGATGATATATTCTTTTCACAGTCAGGTACAGAAGAACACCTTCAGAATTTTGCAGGGTACTTGAATATCAGCATAGAAAACTTGAAATTAACAATGCATTACAGTCAAAATGAGGTTTCGTATTTAGGTCACAAAATACAACTATGAAACAGAGCCATCATTGCAGGAGTATACAATAAACCTACAGATAAGAACACTAATTTACATGAAAGTAGTTACCATCAACCAGGTCTCATACAAAGTACACCATATTCTTGGCACACAAGACTGAAGAAGAACTGTACCCATAAACAGGATTTTGAGATTGAAAGAAAGGAAATGATTGCAAGGTTCAGAAATGGGACATGCAAACACAGCACTCAGAAAAGGAAATGAGAGAAAACAAAATTAATCAAGAGAGGAGTTTCAGACTCCATGAGGTCGAGCAGTGTAGGAAGAGTGACTAGTACTGGCCAATAAATATAACAATAAGTTCAAGAAATTAAAAAGAGTGAGCAACAAACAGTGGCACCTACATGGTAGGTACCAAGTAGACATCCGTGCATTTCAAAACAGACCTGCAATTGCTGCCAAGAGGGTTAAAAACATTAGAGCTCAAATTGCTCATTTACAGTTCAATAGATACAACAGGAAAGATCAACTACTTCTGTGTCACTCCAGCCAGGGATGTCACCACACGGCAGATGCTCTGTTTGCAGGCATACAAGCCGATTAAAGTTTTTTAGAAACCCACACACAAGACAGGAACATCCCATTAAGCAATATATAGACTATAACACCCAAGGGGTGGTTTAAATATTTCAACCTATTTTGTGTAATGAAGACCAGCAGAATGTTAACAAGCATTTGTCAATGCCGAATGTTTGCTTGCTGGTATTAGCATTGGAAGTGCAAGAGTTAGACAGATGCAAAATAGGAATGGCAGTGAAGTATTGAACTTCACGCGAACCCAGTGGTGCAACTGGTAGGCAAGAAGTACAGGGACGGGACTCAGGTACTGGCAAATATGAAATGCAGAATGAAGAGCCTCACTATGAAGATAGCCATGTCAAGACACACCTATTTGTTTCAACACTAGTAGATTTAATTAGAGATACTGAAGTATTCCTAGGAAAATAGCATTGTTGTACAAGTCAAATGTTGTTATGGAAACTTTGATTTCAGGTCACAGGCCCAGAAACTGTCATTATGTTGCTGATTTAAGAATTTCAGTTCCACTGTCAGTCAGTCAGTGGGAAGAAGTGCAGGAACTCCGTTCCTGCTGCAAAAAAGGTACAGGAACTAAGTTTCTGTGCATTCCTGATCCCTTTCATCACTGCTCAAACACCATCTCCACCCTGCAGAGATGGACAGGCATTGGAGCATGCCTTTGGGTCATTACGCATAATGCTCATGCCATTTCACCTCACCCTATTCTGCAGACACCAACAAGTGTTGACATGTGCCTTGGGGTGTTCAGCTTCACAGTCACCCCATTCCATAAGGACATACACTGAAATGGGTGCAGTGTAGGAGAATGGGGTGAAGTCTGGGGCCAAAGAGTCGAAGGCACACCTCAATGCCTGTCACTGGCTGCAGGATGGTGGTGGAATGGCATAAGCATTATGGCCAGCAATCCAAAGGCACACCCCTCATGTCTGTCAGTCTGTACAGGGTGGGATGCTATAGTTAAGAACTGTAAGACCTCAGGCATTTGTTGATATTTGCACTACAAATTTTCAACATGGCCTATTTTGTGACCCACACCTCATGAAAGCATTTGGTTCCTCTGCTCATGAACAGTGGCACTGTGATTTTGCTAATCTGTCTCAAATGTTGATTTGCTACAGCGACTGCGCCATTCTACGCCAGATTTGCAAAAATACAGTTCAGGCTGGGTGCGAAAAATTACAGCTGTACTGTTCATAAATAGGTGTACAAAAATGGCAATGCTGAAAATCTGGAGTGAAAATATTAAAAATTCTCAGAGTTACGAGCGTGTGTAGAAACTGCGCAATGCATGCTCATAATACAGTCATTTTTTTGAATTTTTTCACCACATTTGCAAAATAGGCCTTTTTAGGAACCCACCTCATAAAGAGTAACACTATCATTTTGTTACTCAGTCCCAAAAGGTGATATTGCGCAGTGACTGCAAAATCCCCTTTTAGGACAGAATAATGACATGACAGTGACTGAACTCATGAGGTGGAGTCCCAAGAACCCCATGTTGAAAATTTGGTGCCAAAATTCACAGAAATGGCTGAGTGACTCACCTAAGTTGAAAAAAAAGATTATGCCATTATACAGCTTACCAGCATTTCTTCAGTTCAAGGTCGGCTTAGAAGAGTGTAGACGTGTTCCCTGTCCAACGAAGATCATCGTGCCAGGCTCTGGAGGTAAGTATGGGGTGGGGTGCGGGGATGTAGGTGCATGTTGGGGAGGGCACTGGACACAACCCGGGACCATTTTCTACTTTTCAGGTAAAGAAACAAAAAAAAAAAACATTGTGAGACGGTTTTCTTTTTTTACAGGTAGATTTGGGTACACTGGGGTGGGCTCCCAGTGTGCCACCTGCATGTTTCTTTTGGGGGGGACTGGAGTCGATGGGAATTGGGACCCCTGTTGGGGAAAAAAAAAGGATCTGTGTTGGGGGGGACATGATGCCAAGGGGGACTGGGCACCCCCTTCAGCTTTCATGGGGACTCTGACATGGACGGTGACAGCCATTGCCATGTTACTGGAACTGTAACACCAGGCAAGGTACTGCCCTGCAATGATGGGTCACTCCATCATTGCAGCGGTGATTACATTTTAAGTTGGTGGCATGCTTGTTGAACTAGTGTCAGCAGCAGCATGCTACTGCATTGGGGAAAGGGGGCTAAGCCTCTAAATGCAGTGGGGGCATTGACCGCCACAGTGCCACACCTCCAAAACCCTGCTTCTCTCCTAAGCTGTTACATAATGTTTCTTACGCATGCATGCAATCAAACATAAAAATGAGGATAGAGGAACATGAGGTGATATCAGGAGGCAGGATGAAAAATTCCCAGACCAATCAGCCCAACACTGTAGACAGGCAGGCCATCAGGGTGTTTCCCTGCAGTTCAGTGATTTGAAAGTAGTTCCTCAATGCCCAAGGCAGGCAGCTATGTAAATACATTGGACAAAACAGAGACAAAGTGGTTCTTTAGCTTAAAGGACTTTGATCCATACATTGGGATGGATGAATAAAGTAATTGGCCAGCATGTTGGTAACTGTTTTTGGTCTGTTAGGGCAAAATGATGCAGAAACTGTTGATACTGTGCAACACTGCTGGAAATCACTAATCAGATTGTAATACTGTGGCCACCACACATTGAATCTTAAATTACAGGTATTAATTTTGGTGTCCAGTTTCTATAGTGTCCCCTTCCCCCCAAAAAAAATCCTCCAGGTGTCTCAAGCATCTTGTGCCCCCTCCACAGAAAATAATTAAATAAACACTATGAGATTTGTTAACATTAGAACTTCTGAGTCCTATTATGATTCAGTAGGTTTATTTGCATCAATATCATCAGGGATTTGTATGTGAAGAACATTGGTAAAAATGCACATTGAGAATGAGCATTACAAGTTTGAGCAGCAATTCTACATTCCCTTCCACCTAGTGCCAATAGATCCTGCAGTACAGCCTCCCACTGACTATCCCTGCTTCCAGGGGAACTCAGTGTTGTTGGTTGCCTAGCAACCAAGTGTGAGCGAGCTTTGGCATGCTCATGCATGCTCCCATGATGTTATGCGTCATGTGGGGCATCAGGAGCCACTGCAGGCTCAAGAGGAAGCTGTTTGCCAGTTAGCATCCTTTCTGCACCAAGACACCTTTTACAGAGCAAGATGCCACAAGGTAATATCAAAACACACTGAAGAAAATATAAAGTTTGAATTGTGTAAAATCATTTTGTTCTAAGAGAAACTCTGGCTGATCTGATTAAAACAGTTCCTGGTCTCTCCTTACAGCACATGAAAAACGTAAAGACAGAAGTACAATAAATTAAAAAATTGCAAACTGGTTTAGTTTTGAGAACAAATCTTGAGCATAGAGGTAACTCACATGTCAACCATGTTGGCAATAGAAAGTTACTCAAGATAGAGCATAAGGATTAAACTAATTTTGTTAGATATAAAGGGGTTTGAGAGAAATAAATGCACAAATTGATCTAAAGTTAAAATAAACATTGCAACAGGTAAATCCTGTTAAATGGCGGTGCAATATGAGGATATAGAACATTGAAATGGCTATATGCTATCATGAAATGAACTGTGTTATTTTTATATAGTATTGGAGATAATGCAGAGTCATTTTTTGGTTAACAGCATCAAAGGGTGGAAAGCACAATTATGTGTATGTAAGAACAGGCATGTTTCATGGTGGTGGTTCTGCAGTGTGGAGCATATGACTAAAGTTCTTAAGAGCGGTTGTAAAATAAAAGCTTGTGGGTTTCAAGCAGGAATGATGTCAGAAAAGCGTATTAATGCATGAAGTTGTGTACAAGTACATTACAAGCAGCATTAACTTAGATATAAGTACATGACTTCTTAGAAGATAAAAACTGATTCAAAGTTTCAAGACATGGAAATGTAAATAGTGATTTTCTTTTCCTTTTTTCTAAATATAGAATACTGTGGCATAACGCCCAATGGAAAGGGCTGTAAATTGGGCAAAACTTTGGAGTACGGATTAAATAATGCAAAATACAGATACGTCATGGAGAACTGTTAAGGTTCATTTAAGAAGCCCTTTGGCAACCCACACCACACTTGTCTTTGATTGCTGTTACAAAGGTGCCTGAATCAATTAGGTCTACTTGTAGTCCATGAGCACCTGTGGTTCCCTAAGCTGGTAAACATCCCTGATTGGCTGGAACAGTACCCTTCAATTCTGTTGCCATGCCCAGGTGGGTCAAAGGGTGGCAACAGAGCTGTTGAGTTGTAGTCCAAATAGCAGTTTACATAAAAGTCCTGAGAAATGAACAAAGTGGGTGATTTGATACCTTTTATTGGACTAACGAGATTCACACAATTTTAAACTTTTGAGCTACACAGGGCTCTTCATCAGAAGAGACAAAAGTTCAAGTCATTCAAGATGCACAGTCACTACACTGAATCACACCTGAACCAGTACTGTACAGATGCACACTCATGTCAGGTGCAGCCAGCAGGTAGATTGGGTGACTCCAGGCTCAGTTACTGCCAGGGCAGTATCTAATCCATCAGCGGTGATTATCGCCTTTGATGCTGGGCCAGCAAAGAAATCACAAAAAGTCATAGTAACCCACCAGGAGGGTTACAGGAAGAAGCAGATTCCTGGTCATTTAAGGGAATAGGTAGAAGGGTGGAAATATGCTTCTGATCTAAGTGAAGAATCCCATGCCTTTTAATTATATGACTTATACAATGTAAAATCTTACTTTCAAGTGTTGGAAGTTAAGACATCTATTTTCTACCCAGAGAAATTCAGGATGTAAATCCAAGGGCAAATATAAGCTCATTTAAGCAAGATTCTTCACTTAGATCAGAAGTATATTTCCACCCTTCTACCTATCCCCTCAAAGGACCAGGAATCTGCTTCTTCCTGTAACCCTCCTGGTGGGTTACTATGACTTTTTATGATTTCTTTGCTGGCCCATTTTGTTTTGCTCCATTTCCCTACTCCGTCCTAAAAGCCAGGGTGAAATGCTTCCAACGTTAGGGGTTTGTATACTTGTCTCCTCAACTGTTCACGTGTGAACTCGTGCCAACCATGCACTGCTACTAGAGTAGCCACACCCTGTTTATTCCCTATGTGCATTCCTCGATACCCCCAATTGTTCGCTGCATGTAAATCCTTGTACCTCCTTTTCAGTGCTTGCCCTGAAATGCCTGTCTCTTCTATGTATTTTTTGAATCCTCTACTGTTCATGTATGAAGTTCTCACCTGTAACTCTCCCGGGTAGTGCTTGCCCTAAAATGCCTGTCTCTTCTATGTATTTTTGTATCCTCTACTGTTCATGTATGAAGTTCTCACCTGTAACTCTCCCGGGTCGCACCTGAAAATAGACACCTGGTGTCTAGTGTGCTTACCCGGTTAACAAAAGCAAATAAATAAATAAATTTGGCTGTATCCATGCAGTCATAAACCCAACATCTCCCCTCTTTTGGGACTATATTAATTGCTGCAAGGTGGTAGCACTATCCAATATATATAAGAATTGCTTTTTGTAAAAACTACCATCACCTGAAGAAGGCATTGTGATACCTGAAAGTTTGTGTACTGAAACATGCTTGTTGCTCCATAAAAGGTATTGAATCACCTGCCTGTTTTTTCTGAAGACAGTTTAAGGATCTAGTGGTTAGAGAATTGTTCTTATTATAGAGGCTGCTCAACATATGACTTTGAGCAAGTTTTGGTACTCAGAATTTTGTTATTTAAGACCGAACATCTAAATCCAGCTCTCTGCTTAGTTGCAGAAGGGGAGGTCAGTAACAATGTTGGCTCTGAATCAGGTGCATTCCAACCAAGATGTTCAGTGTGTCTTTATCCAGCCCACCAGTCCATACCCACATTACCATTCTATGAGCACAGCAGACCAACCCTAGCCTGCAGCTGTGAGATGTCAAATGGTCTGAGTGACAGACCGAAAAGAGAGAAAGTTTCTGACTGAGCTGAAGGTAAGGGGATGGAGAAGGAAGATTAGTGTGGAGAGGGGGAGGACTGTTCCCCAGGCCCCCTAAGGACATTTTAGTGGGTGGGAGGAGTTTTCTAAATTGTGATTCAGAGTTGTAAAAGCAATCAGAACTTTTAAATCCTACTTCTAAATCTGAGTCTGATGCATAATGGATATTGGAATGAAACTGGATTCAGAATCAGATGGTACAATCATCTGATGAATGCCTGATGGAGTGGAATCAGCAGATCCAAGCACCCCTAGTTGGTACTACATGTTACATCTCTGTTGAGCTATACTGGGTAAACAAATTACTCAACTAAAAAGTAATTACACTTTTAGAAACTTTGCTCTTAAAGTGGATATCTCCTGATAGAACAAGACAATTAAGGGAGATGATGACAATAATGTGGCAATATTTATACCAGTAACTGGGGTTGGAGGAAGCTAAGACCTGCTTACTAGGATTTGGAGATGATGCTGTTTCTGTCCACTGGACATTAAATGATAGTGATTAGGGTTCTGTGAAATTAGCAAATTCCACCTCCAGGAATTTTCTGTAAAATTCCAGGAATTTGGAGAAACTTGACAAACTTATTTGTTTGGTTTAAACTTAGCCAGTCTTAAGTAAAGATTTGTCAATTGCCATGCTCACTTGTTTTAAGGGATCTAAAAGGCCTGCCAAATGTCAGGACATTCAGTGGAATAACATTGATATATGGAGAGATAGAGCTCCAGCAAAAACAACATAGTCCATATTCCCATCATAAGGATACAAATTACGTACAAAGGGTGGACTCACCAACTTCAGAAGTGGCCAGTGAGGCTCAGTGGGATCACAGTCTGTGATGTCTGGCCATGGGAAAGTGCAAGAATGTCATTCTTCTCACATTGCCAACTATGGAAAACATTTTACAGATTCTGCATGGTGTCTAGTGTGTCACTACTGGCAGGCAAGCAAGCCTCCCTGATAGGCATAGTGTGCCATGTGGTTTCTAAAATGTTCTCCACATTTGGTGATGCAATAAGCACAGTGCTACTGTACTTTTGCAAAGCTGAAATGTTACAAACAGCAAGAGGTACTCCATTTGGAATTCCTGGTCACTTCCATGGCTGGAGGGTCTGTCCTTTTATTCAGTGGAGTAGTTTCAAACTGAGGCTCAAAGTCTGGCATCGTATATTTTAGTGACATTTTGTGCAAATATGTTGCTGCTTTTAACTTGAAGACCTTTGCATCTAGATACCTAAAACGCATAATGCATAACATTTTTGGAAGGGCTTAACTACAGAAACTGATAAATACTGCATGTCATGATTTGGTAAAGTAATTGTTAAGGTACAGGGCTTATATTTCATAATTTAATTATTTATAAAAATGCTGCGAAAATCTTCTGAAAATGTGGTTTGTTATAACTCAGCTGCTATTGCAGGTGTAGATCTAACATTTGGCATGGCTATGCAGTGTCAATGGATCCCGAAACACAACAAATCAGGAACATTTTGGTTTGGCAGTTTTAAATTAACAGTGTAAATAACTTGGATTATATTTGGCAAAATATTTTCTGAAATTAGCAGAAGCCTTATCTATCTATCTATCTATCTATCTATCTATCTATCTATCTATCTGTCTGTCTGTCTGTCTGTCTGTCTGTCTGTCTGTCTGTCTATCTATCTATCTATCTATCTATTTATCTCTCTGGTTCCTTTTCTCTTTAAGAACATCCCTTGTTCAGTAACTAACATCCTCATGTCAGCATGATTTCCACACTGTGCCATTTACTGTATGCCAGTGCTGACAAAAACAGCTCCTTCTTCCAGGTTCACCGCTTGACTATGGGTTGCACTCATTTCTTCTGTATAGCAGGTGAAAAATCGCTGCCACAAATCACCTTTCCTGCACTAGCATCAACATTCCCCTCTGACTCTCCAGCCACCATAACTTTGGCGCACCCTTTCTGTTCTATTTCATTACCACTCTACTCAGCCATTTGCTTTCTTATCTTTTGCAGGTCAGGTGTATAACCGAGCAACATTTACAGGTAAGGCTTCAAAAATAATTATCACAAGCTTCCTGCATTTTTCCCCAAACTTATGAATTTCAGGCTGGATTCTCAGAAAGCCAAAAATTCCATAGTTGCAGAACAAATGGCTTGTAGCACTGCTACACTTGCAGTAAGAGTTGTAAGCTCATCTTATATGTATTAGGAATAATGGTATCCCTAGGTTTTATTTGTAGAATGTTTCTTGAAATATGCTGAGTCATTTTAAAATTTATGTGACAAGAACTCTCTGCTTGTTGATATTTCTTGATAACCTTTGCGCTTCATGGGTTCTCAGCTAAAAGCTCACTGGTGTTAATTAGCTTCTCTGACATAATCTTCTGTTATGTTTCAAATGTATATGGTAAACCAGTGAGAATTATTTCTGTTTTTTATGCATTATCTGGGTGTTAATAGTATGGGATTTTCTAAATAACTGTCATAAAGCTTCTGAAGAAGGACCTGGTTGGTTCAAAAGCTAGAGCACTTTGTTCTTTTGTTGTAACATCTATGTTGCTCCAATAAAAGGTATCAAATAATTTGCTTCTGGATCTGTTTTTACAAGGACCAATATGGCAGCTACACTATTTGTTTGTAGCACTGTGGAAATTTAGTTGCAGCATATTCACAAAGAAAATGTCTGCAGTTGTGGAAAATCACAAAAAAAGCAAGTTGTGAAATTTTGCACATGCTGAAAATTTGCAACATTTTTTCTACAGCTACTGAAAATTCGCAAGTGCAGATCTGAAGTTGAGGAAAAGGTTCAGCAGGCACAACAACAGGTGATTCATATTAACTGGAGCAGCAGACTTTGACAGTCTTGCCATAGATACAGCAGTAAGTACTCATAGAGAGACCAGCAACCAGTCCCTCAACTGGGAGCACTGCAGCACCACTGGTGCCAGCAGGACCATGCGCCACAGTGGCTGTCTGTAATTGCTGGTGGAACTGATGGTTGTCTCTCTCCCTGGCGTGTTTATGTTGCCTGCTTTGTTAGCACTCACTGCAGGCTCTACTGCCTGTGGGGCTCCTTTATTGGGTGCACTGGGTCTAGTGGTTGTGGTTTGTTGCCGTTCAATGAAAATGTGTGCTATTTTTGTTGTAACTACTGGCACTACTTTACACCCACTAGTTTGCTGTTGCGTGGTGCCTGAACCTCCACTATAATTGTATCTCATTTGTTGGTACAATGCATTTTGCTCAGGGAGAGCTACGACTCACTCCCTGTGGTGCAGCATGTGTGCAACATATTTTCCACAACTGGGAAAAAACACTGGCTGACTGGCTGGCCTTTAAGGGGATATGCCATATTTTTCAATGTTTTTTTTTCCCCTCAGGAACTTCTGCAGCTGCCTTTTTTTCTGCAGTCCACAGTGTATTTTTTCTGCAGCTGTGGAAGTTTTGTGTACACCACTCAGCACAATTCCCCTTTTTTTGCACAACTGTAGAACTTTTTGGGGACTTTCGGAAGGTTTTGCACCTTCAAAGTGTTTTGACACTCCAGCCCTTTGACTTTAATTACATACATTATTTTACAAATTTTGGCTCCTGATAATTTGGCCATCCTTTCAAGAGCAACTCTGTACTTTAGCAAGTAGTTTCATAAATATGATGTTTCAGCTGTTACAATGCAGTAGAGAATACTTTTTTTTTTTTCATTTTCAATGTTCCTTTCTAAGGTTTGCAGCACATCTTGGTAGTCAATCTAAAAAGTCTGTATAAAAGCATTTGCTTCTCCCCAGAAAATCTCTCAGTGCTTTTTTTATGGCATCATAGTGCTTACCATGACAATAGATTGTGATGTCACAAACTAGTTTAAATCTAGTGGTTTTAAGCTTTTTTTTATAGCAGAGAGTTGCTCTTTAAGCAAGAGATTAAAATGTTTATCCACACCATCTATGTTTTAACATCCATGAATCTGCCAAAACTGGTAATATTGTGATATTTAGTTTTAGTATTTATTTTTTATATTTGCTGGGAAAACACCTACAAGCGCAAGTGCCCTTTTACAAAGGTTCTGCATCAGTAATGTATACAATTTGAGACAGTACATACACTACATTGTATAGTAAAACAAGTAGAAACAAATACAGAAGACATAATATTGTTGTGCAGCACAGCTTACACTGAGTCAGAGATATAGGTCAAAGCAAGGTGCAATATCACGTGAGTTTATTGCATAGCTCAACAGTGGGCACATCATCAGGTAGGCAAGGAAGGTAAGGCTGACTAATCAGATTCAGGAGCAGTTAGCCTGTTCAGTTAGGTGTGCCCAAAGTGATCTTTTAAACTGATTCAATTTGGTCATACTGTAGATCATGCTTGGCATGTTATTTAACCAGTTTGTTGCTCTGGCCACGAAGGAGCATTTCCCACAATTAGTCCTCTATATATAGGTTTCTGGAGTCTATGATCTGACATACTTTAGGTGTGGTACAGTTGTTGACCAAGGCCGGGGGTAAGACCTAGGAGAGCCTATTTTTCTAGTAAGCAAGTCTGATATCTGATCCTGCTAGTGAGGGGTAGCCAATTACTTTGCGTGTACAGATCACAGCTATGGATGTGTTTATCCACATTAAAGCCCAGTCTGCATTCTTTGTTGCAAAGTACTCTAACTTTCAATATAGACTCACTGGCTGCAGAGTAGACTACCAGGCCATAATCAATTACAGATAGGATACAGCTAAATACGGCAAGGTGTCAGACTTCCTGGGTTATGTTATTCCTGTTTCTGTGTGGTGACCAGACTTAGGAGGGTGGTTCATCTCCTCTTTCCAAGGAGAGGCACACACTACAGTTCCAAGTAGAAAAAGACAGCTTTATTGCTACAGCCACTCATTACACAGGAAAATTACTGGTTACTTAGACAGTTAAGTAAAATAAATCCTCAGCTCCACTCATGCGTGCCAACTTGTAGATATAGGAATGAAAAGAAGAGAGAACAATAGCACCTCTATTGTTCTCTCTTCTTTTCATTACTTAGACAGTTGCACCATAAAAGACAATTACTATTGTCATGCAATAAGCAATTATATATAAGGAAGGCAGCTATATACAAATAGGATACATATGTATTTATACACATGGGTAGACAGGTATGTATATATATATATATATATATATATATATATATATGTATTATATATTTATATATATACATAGGTTCTAAGATGCCAGTTAAACAACTAAGTTGTTGACCGCCATCACAGCGATGGATTTATGTCGCACGCAAAATCCGACTGTAGACCTCTGCTGTTTTTTCAGCAGGAGGCTTCACCACTGAACCCCCATATGAGGGGCTCTGCCCCCGCATGCCTCAATCTCTAGGATTCTAACTCTGAGTCAGAGCTGGATTGGGGAGGGGGTGCAGGACCAGAATACAGAGTGCCGGGGTCTTGGGGAGACTATAACAGTGAAAACGTCAATGTTGTCAGCACTGACATTTTCACTGTAATAGTGTCACCGTACAGGGGCCATAATATATATATTTTATTTATTAATTTATTTATTTAAGAGATTTACCAGGAAGGCATACTGAGTGGAGTACCGCTCGATTCCAGATGCGCCCTGGGAGTAGGGGGTTACATGGGTGAAGTAATGAGACGAGAACAGTTCAATACATATGTGACAAGGTTATGACAGACAGTGGTACAGTAGTACATAGAAATACAACAATATAGTGAGAAAGATTGTATATACAAAGTGGGTAAGGCGTACGTACAGCTTACAGCAGTAAATAGGTTCAGCAATATGCAATTAAATAGCACTATGTGACAAATATCGAAAGAAAGAAAAAATGGGGCCCAGACTGGAGCATAAATAGGGTGAATGGGTAGGAGTTGTGCAGGTACCTGAGTAGGTTGGCTGGTATATATATAGTAATACTCTAAAAGGGTCACCTCGTGCCCTATTTCTGCAGACACTAAAGTTAGCAGTTTAAACAATACCTAGACATCTTGGCCAAGGGTAATTTGCAGTGTAGCAGTTTATGAGGAGGAACAGTCTTCTAATGAGAAGGTGGTGATGGCTTGCTAGCTTGAATAATGGGCAGTACAGCACCTGGTTGACTGACTGGTCTTGTTGGCTGGCAGAAGATGTTGAAGCAATGAAGGCTGCTTAGAGCTGAAGCAGCAAGATGAAAAGGATGAAGGATATGAAGACAATAGAGGCGGGGACCTGAAGCTGATGAGCCAGGCAATGAAGAAGATAAAGCTGATAATGGAGACGATCTTCTGCTGTGGTGGATGGTCCTGGTGAGGGCCGCTGAGGGGTTGGCACCCAGCTGAAGACGGGAACTATGGCCACCTAAATCAAGCAAAATAAAAATGTGGCAACTCTCTAACCACCGTACTATAGAGGGGACCTCACTACCTTGAGCCCAGGTGGCTCTTAGGCTAACTTTACCAGGGAACTAACTATCACTGCTCTGGGTATTGCAGTCTTCAATGTCTTCAGAGGTCATTGGCAGGCTGGGCAGAAGGCATTTGAAACTTGGCCACCAAAATGGAAGATAGCCTCTGGATACTGGGGGGTGCAGTCCTCCAGTGACCTGTCCTTAGTTTGGGTGGGTTGTGGGCACTTGCAGTCTGTCATAAGACAAACAGTTCAGGGGTTGGGACTTCCGTAGCTGGGTAGCCCATCCATTTCCCCAAAGCAACAGTCCAGTTTAGGGGGAAGGGGACTGATGCAGGTGACCACAGTTTGTTATGGGGCAGATAGTTTGGGCCCCAATGCAAAAGAGTTAAGGAATCGAAACTGTCGAGGTGCAGGGCAAACAGTTCCAGCCCCGATGCCAAGCAATACAGAAGTTTCGGGGGTTGCAGGGCAGGCAGTTCAAGCCCTAATATAGCACAGTTTGAGCCCCAATGCACAAGAAGTCAGTGTTTAGGCACCTCAAGGACAAAGCTTAAAGCAGATAGTTGCAGTTTAATGCAGGATGTTGTGCCACCTAACACCAGGATTCAGTTGGCAAGCAATATGGAGAACAGTCCTGGTCATGTCTTCAGTCCACAGGCACGCTAACTGTAGGCAAGCAGTCCAGGGAAAGGTGTGGCCTATTGGGGGTGGTTGGAGTACCCAGGAAAATGCTAGACCTCTGGAGTGGGTTTCCTAAAAACAAATGGGGTGCTGGCCCTTTAAGTTCCTGAGGGATCCTTTTCTTTTTACACACCTGCAAAGGGGTGGTAGAGCTACCCATGCCCAGCCCACCACTCCTGAATACGAATGAGGGGCTGTGGCCTGGCTACACAGTGGACCAGGCTTAGCTCCACCACTCAAATCCATAAACATAAGGGCCTTAGTTCTTGGCCCACCCCTTATAAAAATAATAATTTGGGTTGCAGCCTTCCTGTGCAGTGGGCCTGGGCTTAGCCTCACACCTACTGCACATACATACGAGGGCCTTTACTTTGGGCTAACACTGCCTTTTTTTTGCCCACTCTATCCCCCCCACCGCTGCTGAGGCACCAATTTGGTCCAAATTCACTTTCCCTAGGGCTCAGAACTCATGGAACTCCTTGCTTATCTTTTGTGGGTGATCTGCCCACTTCTCTCTGTCCCCCCTCAATGGCACCTGTCACACTAAATAACTAAAACTTGGGCTTACATCCCACCCAATGCCTGGCCTGGGTCTCCAGGGGCTTAATACTCCCTTTGGTGGTGTGTAGTGGTGGCCGGGAAGCCACGCTCCCATCTGGCATTGCAGCTGCCTTCCCATAGCTGTGGGCTTACTCTAGAGGTCCAGGCATGCATTCCGACCTGGATCCAATTCACTGATGCATGCCCTGGTCCACCCCTACAAACTGGTCCCCTCCTTGAAAGCACTTAGCGCAGACCACATTCTGTTGGCAGAGGTCTACTGACTCGCTTGGCAATGAAGTTTGCCATGGGAGGGAAGTGGGTGGGGAATGGGGAGAAACTCCACACACCACCACCACCAATTACAAGAAATGATTCTGCCTTGGCTGGAGTGAGTGGGAGCAAACAGGAGCCAGGAGACCAAGATAAACACGAAGAATACACCCACAACAACAAACAAAATTGAAAAGAAGGGAAGGGAGAAAATGAAAGGAGAACAAAGGAACATAAACCGGCAAATGAAAACAGGATCCTGCAAGGAGACCAGTGGACCTGTGACTGTGTGACTGGCACAGGAGACCAGACCAGGGGGACAGGGACAGCAGCAATGGGAGCCAGCAACCAGTGCTTAAATAAAACAAGCATTTGTCAATGCCAAATGTTTGCTTGCTGATATTGGCATTGGTACTGCAGGAGTTAGAGAGATGCTTAATTTCAATTCAATTCAATTCAATTTATTGGAAAGCAAAATTGAGAGCAAGTTCTCTTTTACAATTACATCCATTAAACAATTAATGTATAGAACAGACATAGCAATCAACATTGAACATTCAGACAATGGTATACAGATAATACACACAGTGTAATGACTTATAAAAATCAGACATATGCATTTATACTATTTTCAAGAAGAACGGTCGCATGCTAGCAGCCAGTGAGGATGGACACTTGTCTTTAAACAGATGTGAACCATGGCACTGAAATCCTTTAAAATAACCAGACAAATCTTCTGTCAACCTCCTAAAACTACACTCGAAGATAGATAATCAACAAAAGTACAACTGGAGTGACTTTGGTACAATTCTAACACCTGGAAACATTTTTATACACACAGTAAGTTCATTTGACAGTTCGTTGTCAGTTACTGTTAGCTACTCAAGCAGGTGCTGTAACACAGACGTCCAATTTATAGGGCCAGCAACTGATACAGGAGAGGGGAGCAAATGGCTACAAGTCCACAACCTTATGATTTGTCTGCTGTTTACAACATGCTGCAGACTATGACTTCAAACCAATCAGACATTAAAAAAGACATTGCAGGGCTGCAAAGTGTGGTGGATGTCATCAAATTAACTTCTGACAAAATAAACAAAAGAATCATAGAAGATGAGGGGAGGATAATAGCAGTAGAGGAGACTGTATTGAAACTGGAAGATTAGGCAGATTTTATGCAACAGCAAGTTAAACGTTTATGGCAGAAAGTAGACAATTTGGAAAATAGGGACCAGAGGAATAACATTCGAATTGTGGGGATACTGGAGGGCACAGAAGGACCAAATAATGGCTTTGTTTTTACAAGACATTATACCAAAAATACTTCAGCACAATTGGGGGTGGTCCTTGGAGATCGAGAGGGCTTACAGGACTTTAACTCCGAGACCTAAGCCAGGTTCCCCACCTAGACCAATTGTGGCATACTTCCTACATTTTTCTATTAGAGAAGATATTCTTAGGTTGGCAAGAGAAAAGAAAACATTGTTCTGGAATGGGAACAGAGTTTAATTCTTTCAGGACTACTCCGAAGAAGTTGTGTCACAAAGGAAAGAGTACACTGAGATAAGAGCAGTTTTGAAACAGATGGGGATTTCTTACAGAATAAACTACCCAACAACACTCCTTATATCATTCAATGGGGGCTCACATATGTTTAAATCGGCTGAGGAAGCTTGGAACTTTATTGAAACAAAATTAAAAAATAAACATAACTGTCCTCAGCAGTTTGAATATTCCCAGTATTCCAATATTATCTCACCATGAGATGCTATATACAAGCCCCCTTTGGAATCCAGGCCTCAGCTCACTGCTCGTACAGTAGTCAGTCCTAAGTTTAAAAAAACCCTCCCAGATTTCTTGCAGAAGAATGAATGGCAGTCAATCAACAGAAAATGCAAGAGTCTTACCAGAGGTAATCAGAAGTACACAATGTTGTCTCAAAAAGGTGTTGTCAGAAAGAAATCCAATTTGGGGATGATCTCTTAGTTCGATCGCGTTACATGCCTAGCTGATAACATTGAGCTTTCACACGGGGAGAAGAACTCAGAAAGTCAGCCAATCAGATTCTGGCTTCACAGCTAGTAACATGGAGCCCTCAGATGGCACTTGTACACCGCAGGTTTCTGCTGCCAATAATGAATGTTGAAGCAGGTAGAATAATCTACAGTTTCTTTGGCTTTTTCTCTGATCCTTTACCTTACAAGGAGGTGTTTTTTTTACATTCTGCATTGAGACCAGCAAGCAGCAATGGAGCTACAGAATGTTATTATCGGCTGAAGTTCTGAGGTAAGAGAACTCTTTGACTACTGTCTCGTTAAGGGTGTTTTTTTAACAATCCAACAGCTCTACTGGAACTTTAATGTACTTAGTGCAAGTTTTCACATCTCTGGCTGTCCTTCTAATGCTTGTTATACATAGACTGAACACCTGATGATTTGGCTAAACATCAAGATTACTGCTTAGATCTTTTTTCTTCCCTTCCTTATAGTGCTTAACAAACTACTGCTCTGTTATGTGTTGAAAAAAGGTCTTATTTATTGCATCTGACCTTAATGGTAGTTCTTCCACAAGTGTTATTTTCATTAATTATCTTATTGTGTTGCTTGACAATGTGTTAATAGATAGGAGCAGTGGATAAGTTCCACCCTTTCTTGATGGAATTTAGCTGCATTATTTTATTATGTTACTACTGTATATCGAACACAGTATTATCCTGTGTTGGGGTAGTCACAGTATATATACTGACAAAAATGTAGAAATTTGCAACCCCTTTCCTTGTGTGTACCCTCATTCCCCTCCTTGGTATTCCACCCTCCCCCACAAACCCTCCAGCTCCTACACCTCAGCTTTATGGCTTTCTATTTTCCTTTCTGCTGGTACAACTGCTTCTACATGGTACAATACAATGTAAACTACAATCAAGATGGCATCAGGTAAGTAGTGATGGCCAGATACAGTACTAAGACATAAAAGGAGGCTTGGTTAACAACAAAAAATAAAATAAAATAAAAATAATTCCACCACATATTGTTATAACGCTAAGTACCCTGTTTCTGTACATATTACAGCCTTGTAGGTATCTAGTGCTAAGATATAGTGAGGGTATGCTTGATGTACCATTGTTATACTGCTCTCCCAACTATGACATCAGTTCTACCTAACTTTTAAAAAATGACCTGCAAGTAAAAATGAGTTCACCCAGATAATCCAAGGAAATGTGCCAGAGCTTACCTCTCTGTCTCTTGAACGCAACATCTGTACAACTATTAGTGTTGATCTCTACCCCCTTTCTGCTACTTATACGCCTTCATCCATAATCTTACTGAGTTACCTACCCTATTATTCTTACCCCCCCATTTATTCAGTGAGTATGTTATGTATGTGACTGTTGTCAAAAATACCGTATACTCCACATTGTATGTGTTGTCAGGAGTTATGAACTCTGAATGTACCGGGTTCTAACACAGGAGGAGAGTTCGTATCTAAGTTGTGTGACTGAAATCTGAGAACCTGGGCCTTTGGGTCTCTTTTTTCCCTGGCTATTGGGTTCACAGGTTTGTGCTGAAACTTTGATTTTGTTCCACTTGTTTCACAAATTATCTACTAGGCACAGTGATGTTTTTTAGAATATTAGCCACAAACAATAGGATTTGTAAATTACAGTTTTGCAGACATGTTCTGTTATATTCTATAGTTTTTATGTTACATTATACACTTAGTTATAAGGTAAGGCTTTTTCATATATGGTTAGGTTTATTACTTCATTTTAGAAATGCTCATCTGAGACACACTGCAAGTCTGCTGGGTTATTTTAGACAGGTAACACAATACTGTGTGCAGTATATAGTTTTACACACCTTAATGTATACACTATTGTTCAAGAATGCCAACAGGTCAACACATAAGTTATTTTACCCAATATAGAGGACATACAATCCAAGTACAGCATTATTTCAATAGCAATTCAGCCTGTCAGTCAATACAAAGAATAATCAACCGACCAATATCAAGTGCATCTCATGGAATGTGAAAGGTTTGGGTTCTCCAATCAAGCGGAAACAGGTGCTCTCGTATCTATACAAATTAAAGGCCGATATTGCAGTGGTGCAAGAGACAGACCTTTTGCCGGATGAGGCAGATAAACTTAAAGGTCTTGGGTAGGAGAGGTTTATCATAACTCTTTTTTTGGGAGGCAGTATAGCGCAGTGGTTTAAGGCTCTGAGCTGCAAATCTGGTGACATTCAACAGACCTGTCCTGGGATTGAATCCCACAGCTTCCACTTGCATACTGTGTGACCCTAAGCAAGTCATTTAACTTCCCTGTGCTCCCAGGTTGCACCTGTAAAATAGCTTTCAGCTTAGTGTGTCTCACCTGGTTAAACAACTAAATAAATAAAAATAAATAAATAACTCAGTCATTGAGAAGAATAAAGGCCTGGCCATTAGTAAAAATATACATTTTATGATAACACAACATAAAATGAACATGGCGGGTAGATGGCAAATTCTCGAAGGGACCATAGATGGCACAGACATTGCATTATGCAATCTTTATGCACCTAATGGAGAGTCAAGCATCTTTCTCTTAGACTTTTTTGATGAGCTCAGCAAGATCACTAGTCCGAACATCATTATAGGGAGGTATTTCAACATGGTAATGGACCATTAGACAGATAGGCCTAAACCTAGCAATAGAGGCACTAACAGAAAAGCTAGAAGAATCTTACATGATAGAATGAGGGACATGGGCCTCAAGGATACATGGCGTATGATGTTCCCAGACAAAAAAGATTATTCCTTCTAGTCTAACAGACACAACACTTATAGTAGGATTGATATGATGCTTATATCCAACAGACTTTTTAACAGCCTGATTAGAGCAGACATTGATTCAATACTTGTGTCAGACCATGCTCCGGTTTCTATCATACTAAACTTGGACCCCAATATAAAGAGGCCCTTTCATTGGAGATTTAATTGTTCACTTTTAAATGATTCTAAATTTGGTCCATGGATTGCTAAAGAGAAGAAACAATTCTTTGAGTTAAATGTTAATGGGGAAACATCTCTAGCTATAGAATGGGAGACACCCGAAGCTTGCATCAGAATGAGGATCTTGAGCTTCACTTCTCATAAGAAAAACGAAAGAGAAACATTACTACATAATAAAAAGGATGAATTAGCAAGTTTGTAAAGATTACATAAACAAACAAAAGGGCCTAAGGATATGCTTCTCAAGAAACTGATCTTGCTCCGGTATGACATTTTATTTATTTATTTATTTATTTATTTATCAAGTCTAGGATTACAAATACCTTTGAGCTAAGGCTCTTTTACAAAGGTTCCACATCAGAGAAATACAAATTATGGGGAACATCAAGACAGATATTACAACAATGTGGACATTGCAAACAGATCACAGATTAATACAATTCAAGGGTAACATTGTAAGCAAGGCAGTCAGCGGCATTTGGCAGAGAAAACAGACAAGAGATAAGAAGTGCCAGAGTCATAGGGAGAGGGAAAGGGGGGGAAGAAGGAATGTAGGTAAGGTGGGGAGAGGGTGAAAAGTGCAACATTGGGTGTACCAAGACGTGAGGGTAGAATCCAGTAGGAGGGGAAGGGGGGGTGACTAGAGCAGGCAGGGAAGTGGAGAAACAAGGGTAAGTTCATAAGGTTCATACTGAGAAAGCAGAATATGCATTATTCTAGACACAGCAGAGTTGTTGGGAGTCGGTAGACAAAGCGGGTAGACTTCTTGCATATAGGCTCAAACAAATTCAAAACAGGAACATCGTCCAGGGTATAAGAGATGAGAGAAAAGTTACACAGAATAACAATAAAGAAATCAATAAAGTTTTCCTAAAATTGTACAAAAATTTATATGTTCATAAATTTAAAGCAAACTCAGAGAAGATTAAACTCTTTCTAGCCAAGGCCAATTTACACCAGATCACAGAAGCAGTGAAACAGATTTTGTGTAAAACTATAACAACAGATGAGATTAGAGATTCTATTAAAGATTTTTCAAAAGCCAAAGCCCCGGTTCTGATGGCCTGCCAGCTGAAGTATACTCTTTATTGAGCAATGAACTGGTCCCAGTATTACAAAAGGTATCCACAGAAATAAAAGCAGGGAAAATAATGCCCCCAACTATGTCTGAAGCTGTCATTACAGAACTGTTAAATAAAGGTAAGATCCATTAGACCCAGTGAGCTACAGGCCTATATCTCTGCTGAATATAGATTATAACATTTGGTCAAAGCTATGTTATTTATTTTTTTTATTTAGTTTTTGTTAACTGGGTAAGTGCACTAGCCAACATAATGACTATTTTCAAGCACTACTTGGGAGAGTACGACAAAATGAACAAGTACAAGAACATTTTGACAGGGAGAGAAGCAAACAATACATTATTCAAGGAAAGGAGCAAATGTACAAAAATGTAAGAACCATGAGGGAACGAATTTAACATAACAGAGGTAGTAGGTAGCATTATGGGTTCTCATTGTAGTGAAAAAATGTTTAACATGGTACAAGTAGAGGTAAACAGAAAGCATAACAGTAAACAACGGTAGGCAATGATGGAAGACAAGTGGCAATAGTTGAGGGGATAAACTCAGGATAATACAGGCAAATACAGTTAATAGTATAAAATTGGGTATCAGGTCTAACTCTGAAAAATAAAATCTATAGGATTAAAGAGGAGGAGGGCAGGAGGAGACAGTAAGGTAGTATAATGAGAAGTGGGTAAGGAAAGGAAGGCAGAGTAGCAGGAGTAAGCGAGGACATGTATACGAGGGAGGTGAAAAAGTGGAGGACCAGGCAGGAGAGAGAACAAGACAGAGGGGTCATAGTAGGAAGTGGGTAAGGAAAGGAGGGAAGAGTAGCAGGAGTAGGGAAGGACATGTATAGGTGGGAGGCGAAAAGGTGAAGGACCAGGCAAGAGAGAGCCAAAGCAGAGGGATCATGGCAGGAAAGAGTTTGAGCGGAGATACAGGAGGGGAGAGATAGGGCTTTGAGGGATAGGGGAGCTTGCCGGGCAGGCAAGCCTACAGGACTTAGGGAACATGGTCAAGATATTGACTATTGTCTACAAGATTACAAAAGATACTAGGCTGATATGTGCATCATGATCAGGTAGGCTTCATTCAGGGACACTCAGGTTTTGAAAACATCAGAAGAGTGATCTCCACGATCTGGAGATCAGCAAATTTACAAGAACAATCAATTCTATTGTCTCTAGATGCCCATAAGGCTTTTGACTCTATCGACTAGCACTATTTATATGAGGTGTTATGGGCCTTTGGTTTAGAGGAGGATTTTATTGCACAGGTGGCCTTACTGTATCAAGTGTCCACTGCCAAATTGTGTACAAATAAAATACTTTCAGAGAATTTTTCACTTGAGAGGGGTACAAGACAGGGATGTCCATTCTCCCGTTTATTATTTATATTGGCATTAGAGCCCCTATTATGTCACATTAGACAGAATGATCTAATTTTGGGAGTCACATTTAAAACACTTGAGCATACGGTAGTAGCCTATGCAGACGATATGCTATTATCCCTAACCAACCCTCGTAGGTCACTGGATCACACTATGAATCTGCTGGAGGATTTTAAAACTATTTCAGGACTGTCCATAAATTGGTCCAAATCTGAAATACTCCCAATCCAAGGCAACACAGACAGTCTCAAGTTGCTTTGCTCTCAACATAATCTGAAATGGGCTGGGGAATTTATCACTTATCTAGGTGTAAGAATACCGTATAGGTTGGGTGACCTGATCGGTAGCAATATGAAATTTCTCTTGGAAGATATCCATACAAGTCTAGGTAAATGGGGAAAACTCAGCCTTTTACTATGGGGTAAAGTCAATGCACTTAAAATGATGTTATCACCCAAAATTCTATACTTTTTGCAAAACGTCCTCATAGATATTAGTCCTAGTTGGTTTAAGAAAATAGATGCCTCTTCGAAGATTTCTATGGGAAGGGGAAAAAAGCTAGGTTTAGTCTAGGAGAAACTTAAACAAACATGGCAACAAGGGGGCATGGGGCTCTCTGACTTCAAGTGTTACCAGCAGGCATTTTTATTTAGACAGACATGCAAATGGTTTTCAAGTAACTAAGTCCTACCTCTGTGGGCACAATATGAATCTGCTATAGTCAGCCCATATTCTTTACCTCACATAATGTTAGGTGTATTATCACCCAGTATATCTTCATACCCATATTTACAAACAGTGTCAAGGCCAAATAAATGGTTCAGTAAATGCCTAGTGATAGTATTATTTCCCAAAGAGTATACACCTTTATGGAGGAATCCAGAGATTAAGATGGGAGATAAGGCTTTGGTTAACCCATTATGGGAAAAACATGGTATTGTGATGCTCAAAGATATAGTTAATCCTTCAAACTGGGTTCTAAGGTCATTCTTTGAGCTGAGAATTTTATATAAACTGCCTTACAAAGAATTTCATACATATTTGCAAGTCAGGGATGCATTACAGAGTACTTTGGACTCCTCTTTTGCTATTCAAACCTCCAGGGAACTAAACACTCTCTTCAGTGTAATACAGGGCAAGAGAGGGGAGGGCAAGCTATACAAATTTTATATAAATTTAGGCCTAGATCTTAGTGGGAGTACTGGAGAAAGATGGGAAGATAGAACTGGTTATAGGCTACCACAATCAACATGGGATCCCCTGTGGCAAAATGCTTACAAGACCAGCAAAGATGTGCAGGGTCATCCACTGCAATATAAAATTCTCCATGACAGGTATTTTACTCTGGATAAGCTATACTGACTAGGTCTGGCCACAGATAATAGCTGCTGGAGATGTGGGGTCCCACACGTGGAATTAATTCACATGCTATGGAATTGCTCATTAATTAGGTCATCTTGGATTGTTATCTAGACAACTTGTAGACAAGACCTTAAAGTAGATATACTCTTTGAACCAGGAATTTTTATTATGGGAAATACAAATAAGTTATGGTTTCTTAATAATTATGGAAAAGAAATGGCTCCTCTTGGCAGCCTTAGGCTTCAAATGCCTTATTCTAAGGCACTGGAAAGATAGACATCCTCCTAGTCTAGAGGAATGGTCTAAGCACCTAGTTGACATTGCCCTTAATGAGAGAATCAGTCGCTTGAATGCAAGTGCAATAGACAATTTTGATACCATTTGGGCCCCATTTTTGACATGGCTATCATCAAATTAAGAAACCTGTTGTTGAAATGGTGATTGGACATTGATTAGATACATGCATACATATGTTTTAGGAAAGCTAAACTATTGTTTGAACTAGTAATAGACCGGACAAACATATGCACGTATGTTTTTATTTATTTTTCTGTTAGTTTTCACTATTTATATATGCATTGTTTAGAATAATCATGGTTACCCTGTTTTTGCTATATATGTGTGTATGTGTGTGTATATATATATATATATATATATATATATATATATATATATATATATATATGTGTGTGTGTATATGTGTATATATATGTATATATATATATATATATATATATGTATATGTACCATACTTTATTTACTTCTAAATGCATTTACTTTCTATATCACTTTTTTTTTCTCTTTGGGAAAATAAATAAAATCTGTTTGAAAAAAAAAATTGCATTCATGTGCTATTAATTTAAAAATACTGGCCCAGATATTCAAAAGGGTTGCACATGGCGCAACACTGTTGCACCATGCACAACCCACTGATGCGCCCCGACGCGATATTCAAAAGGGAAAAGTGCGCGGCACAAATCCCGATGCGCCGGAGCGCATCAGTAATGTATGCAGGCACAGGTAGGGGGGCGTGCCCATGCATAACCTGCACAGCCCGATATTCCACCTGGGATGTGCAGAGGCATGCATGCGCAAGCTCTACCTGCGCCAGCACAGAGTTAAGCCAAAAAAAAAAGGAACAACCGATGGCCACCCACAGGTGAGCTGCCACATTGCAGGGTGCAACACGGCAGCTGCCACCTGTGGGTGGCCACCCGAGTTCTGGTTGCACCTGGCGGCGCCCCCTCATGCCCAATTGAGGGCATTTGTAAAAGAAAACATCGTCCAATATCCCTGGTGGTCCAGTGGACCACAGTCTGCTCGATCGTGGGCATCTGTTTAAATAAAGAAAACCCCTGTCCAATATCTCTGGTGGTCCAGTAGACCGCACTCTGCCCGATTGCGGGCATCTGTTTAAATAAAAAAAAAAAAAGGCCAATATCCCTGGTGGTCCAGTGGACCGATTGCTGCCTGATCGCAGGCATCTGTAAAATAAGCGTCCTAGTACCCTGGTGGTCTGAGGTACCCCCTCCCACCCACCACAAAGCCCCTCAGCCCCTCCCCACCGGTCAGCGGTGGGTAGCAGCACCACTTGCCTGCCACCCGCCGCCCGACGACACCTCAGTAGGCTGCACGCCCATTGGTTCACAGCAGGAGCCAATGGACGCAGTAGCCATATCAGATTATACATTCCAGATATGTGACTGATTTCATTCACATCTGAATGTGTAGACAGAGTAGTTGCACACCCATTGGCTCACTCCAGAACCAATGGGTGTGCAGCCCACCGAGGTGTCAGTCCATGGGTGGCGGTGGCAGGCGATGGGGTGCTGCCACCCACCGCTGACTGGGGAGCGGGTGGTGGGCCCAGTGGTGGGTGGGGAGGGGGTACCCAGACCACCAGGGTAATAAGACATTTTCTGTTTTACAGATGCCCGCAATTGGGCAGCAATCAGTCCACTGCACCACCAGAGATATTGGACGGGTTTTTTTTTATTCAAACAGATGCCCGCGATCGGGCAGAGTGCGGTCCACTGAACCACCAGGGATATTGGATGTTTTTTTTTTTTTTATTTAAACAGATGCCCGCAATCGGGCTGCAGGGGGCATCAGTCCCGACAGCTGCTGCCTGGCAGGGCGCCAGGTGCAAGTCATCGGGGATCAGAGCACCCTGCATGCAAATGGAGCTATAATGACATGCAAATGGCCCCATGTGCGCCTTGCATAAATTATGGCCCCATTTGCATGTCACCTTTTGAATATCGTGGGTGCTGTGAATGGCGCAATGGCACTTGCACTAGCGCATCTCCATGTTTCACTCTGGCCACTTGCACTGGTGCAGTGCCACTGTGCCATGCACAGTGGGGGTGGCCAGGGTGCGATATTCAAAGCTGCTGCACCATGGCGCAGCTCCTTTGAATATTGCCCAGGCCACACCCCTGCGCAGCCAAGTTGAGCTGTGCCCAAGCTTGCACCACAGCCTAGTGCAGTTTTAATATCTGGGCCACTATGTTTAAAATGCAAAATTGATATTAAAGAGGTATATTTTAGTTTTTGTTTGTGCTGCAACCCATGAGGTAGGTAAGGCGACTGCAGGTCTGTAACTGTATTTTTGTGTCTTGATGCCGTGAATTGAGGGTGAGCTGTGGAACATAAAGAATATTTTGTTTAATGGTGACCAAATTTAATAGATAATGAAGTTTATGCAAAACAAATTTATAAACAAGTAGTAACCAATGTGCTTGCCTATAGGCATGGAGCGACTGCCAACCAGTTAACAAATGAAGATTACAGTGATGAGTTTGGCATGGCATACCGGTGGCAAACCTCAAGGAAATGTGGTATAGTGAATCAAGGGGTTTTAGTATAGTAGTCATCGTGTTCCTATAAATACAATCCCCATAATCAAACAAGAACAGGAATAATGAACTTTCAAGTTGTTTACAAATTACTAGGCTGAAAGAAGCCTTATTCCTATAAAAGAAAGATAATATTTTTTTTCAATTTGTTAAACATCTTTTGAATGTGTAAATCAAATTTCATATTTTCATCAAGTACACTGCCAAGGTACTTATATGAAGTAATCTTTTTTAAATCTGTTCCATCCAAGGCCCTTAGGTTTTTGCTATGGTTGTCCTTAGCTCTACTCGAGAAAAGTACCCAATGGGTTTTACCCACATTTAATAATAAATGCAGGTTAAACAATGTATGTTGAATTCTATCAAAATCTTTCTGCAGGGTATTTATTGCTACTATTGTGTCCTTGTCACGATTCTAAATAATAGTATCATCAGCATACAATTGAATCATTGTATCAGCCGAAATACTTTTAGGCAGTTCATTAACATAAATAAGAAACAAAGGGGGCCCAGTACCGTTCCCTGGGACACACCCTTATTAACCAAAGCATAGTCAGAACAGTACTCACCCATTTTCACACACTGCATCCTAGATGACAAATAAGAGGAAAACCATAGAAAAGCTTCTGGGCAGAAACCAGAGGTCTTTAATCTATTTAACAGTAAATTGTGATTAACAGATTCAAACACTTTTGACAAATCTAAAAAAACAGCAGGCACTATATTTCCCAAGTCAAAAGCAGAATAGCTATTATCAGTAACCTGAAGGGTAGCAGAAATAGTGTTGTGGCTCCTATGAAATCCTGCCTGATAATCAGTTCAACTTGCATTTTTCACCAGGTACTTTGATAGCTGAATATGTAACAATCTTTCAAACAACTTCGAGACAGATGTCAGAAATTGAGATTGGATGATAACAACCTGGATCTGATTCATTACCACCATTAAAATTGATGTAATACAGTCCATGGGTGTGTGTCATGCTGGGATAACGCCACGCCTGGGAGGTTGGGCATGTGGCCGCAGGCTGAGTACATCCAATGCCCCAGGCATGGCGTTATCCCAGCATGACATTAACCCTGGAGTGCATTATTCCTATCATACAATGGCTTGTTGTTATATATAGCATAAAAATAATTTTAAAGAATGTTTTTATTAGTGTGGCAAAATATTTTTGTTTCTTAACAGGAGATGGAAAAAAGAAAAGAAATAAAAGAGCCTGACACTAGAGCTGTGGCGTTGTGCTGGGATAACGCCATGGGTCCAGCCCCAGACTGACCAATCACAGTCCAAGATTCTTTCTTGCCATTGTATAATGTCTATTTGACATGACATAAATCAAAAAGGAACCCCTGATCATTAAACCTGGAAAAAATTCTAGTAATAACAGTGCGAGCTGGTCTAGGTGTCTTAAATTGATAATGGATGCAGGCTATATACTGTAGAAATGATCACTTATGTCCGCATCAAAAACAGAGATAATATATTTATTAGGGATGTCAGTCAGAATTATATCCAATAAAGTATCTTTGTCTGCAGTAATTTTATTAGGATAAATTGGATTATCAATAATTTGAGTTAAATTAAGGACTGCTAATTCATTTGTTAATTGAGTGGTAGGATTTAACAAATCCCAATTAAGATTGCCTAATATTAGAAGTTCTTTAGCTAGGAATGGAGCAAGCATTGACACAAATAATTGAAGAGTATCAGCAGAGGCTGAAGAGGGTTTATAACAGGCTACCAATGTGAAATTAAAATGTTGAGATACACCAATATTCATTATTAAGATATTCAGCTTTTTAGGGATAGATATAGTCAAATGACCAGTGCCAGCTAAAGTATATTTTACATAAACTAAAACCCTATCACCCTTGGTTGATCGTTCTTGTCTAAACAAATTGAATCCATCAATACAGCCTTCAGAGTCCTTTATTTTGTTATTTAGCCAAGTTTCTGATAATACAAGAACACCAGGGTTGGAGTTGCACATCCATGTTCAGATATAATCAGTTTTAGGCAACAAACTCCTCACATTGAGGTGCACTAATCCCAAGCCCTTCTGATCATTAAATTCTTGTAGGCTAAAATGGTTATGCATTACAATAGGTTGAAGGTTTGCATGCACATTTCCTGAAGAAAGTAACATTATTAAAATGACCTTTCTTAAGAAGGGTTAAAAAAACCTTCTTACTTCTAAAACACAGTAGAGGACCATGGGCAACTTTCTTAGGTAAAGAGCTGGATATTTGATAACCAATCCCAGCAACAGATATTTAAAAATCATTCCCCTATCTGCAAACAATGATAAATAAGCATTCTGTAAAAACAGTTTGGGCAGTATAGCCTGATTCTAAGATTTATTACTACAAATGCTGCCACATTTTAAAATCAAGCTCAGGATGACCCACCCACTGATAGTTAGTGAGAACATTTTACACAGTTACAAGTAGTAATAAACGAACAGTACCTGACACCTTAGAAATGCAGACAAGGGAGCAAATTTGTGCTGGAGTAAATTACCAGACTACCGAGACCAGTGCAGCGCAGGAGTTTAAAAAGCTTCAAGTTCCCACCCACAGTGGTTAATTAGCTATACCTGCTGGCTTGCCTCCAAGCCCCCTCCAACAGCAGCCAAACAAGCCACAAGAGTCACAGTTCTACACAGGCTGAGTATTCAGCTGGGCGGCAAGTTCGTCACAAGAAACAAAGCGCTAGGTGTTGTAGCAGGCAGCAGATGACAATAGCTTTCTGTGGTGCAGTACGGGTGTTTAAAAAGCCCCAAGTTCCCACCCACTGTGGCTGATTGGCTGTACCTGCTGGCTCACCTCCAAGCCCCCTCCAACAGCAGCCTAACAAACCATGACAGCCACAGTTCTACACTAGCTGAGTATTCAGCTGGGTGGCAAGTTCATTGCAGTGAACAAAGAGCTAGGTGTTGTAGCAGGAAGCAGGCAGCATATGCCAATAATAGGAATGGCAGTGAAGTATTGAACTAATGCCAATGCCCACCCCAACCCTGCATAGACTGACAGGTGTTGGGATATGCCTTTGGGACGTTGGCCATAACACTCACGCCATACCACCTCACCCCACCGTGCAGATACTGACAGGTGCCATGGTGTGCTTTAGAGTCTTTGGCCCTTACGCTCACCCCATTCCATTAGGAAATAAGCTGAAATGGGTGCAGTATAGAAGAATGGGGTTAACATTAGGGCCAAAGACCCCAAGGCACACCTTGATGCCTGTCAGTAGCTGTAGGATGGGGGTAGAATGGCGTGAGCATTATGGCTGACTACCACAAGCCACACCCCTGATGCCTGTAAGTCTGTACATGGTGGGGTGTTACGGTTGGAAACTCTAATGCCCCAGGCATTTGTTGGTATTTTAGCTCCACATTTTCAAAATGGGCTTTTTGGGTCTCCATCTCATGAACAGTGGTAGCATCATTTCATTACTCAATCCCAAAAGGTGATTTTGCACAGCGAGTGTGTCATTCAGCACCACAGGTGGGAAAACACATTTCACGCAGGATGTGAAAAATGACAGATGTACTGTTCATGAGGAGGTGTGAAAAACTAGCAATGTTGAAAATCTGGAGTGAAAATATGAAAAAGTAGTGAAGTTACAAGTGTGTGTAGAAACTGTGCAATGCATGTTCATAACACAGTCATTTTTGGGATTGTTTTAACCAAATTTTCAACATGGCCTTTTTGGGACCTCCACTCATGAACAGTGGCACTGGGATTTCGTTAATCTGTCTCGAAAGTTAATTTTGCACAGCGACCATGCCATTCTGTGCCACAGGTGCAAAAAAAACCAAAAACATTTTGGGAAGGATGTGAAAAATGACAGCTGTACTTTTCATAAGGGGGTGTGAAAAAATGGCAATGTTGGAAATTTGGAGCAACAATATTAAAAATTGATGAAGTTATGAGCGTGCATACAAACTGTGCAACACACACTCAAAACGCATTTTTTGGATTTTTTCACTAAACTTGCAATATTATTTTTGGACCCTCATCAGGTGGCACTGCTATTTCATTACTCAGTCCCAAAAGATGATTCCACGAGTAACCACAAAATCATGTTTCGGAACCGAGAAACAAAATGACAGTGCCAGTGTTCATAAGGTGGGTGTCCCAAGAACCTCATGTTGAAAATTTAGGACCAAAACTCCCAAAAATGGCTGAAATATTAACCTTAGATGAAACCCCTCATTGATTGCCATTATAGGGCTTACCATGATTTTCTTCAGTTTGCGGTCGGCTTTTGAAGAGTGCAGATTGTGGCAGGGCAACTCTCAGAGTACGTACAATCACATGATATAATGTCTCCAGTACAGCACGGATTCAGGAGGGGCATGGTACTTCCTCAGCCCTCATTACTGTTTCATCTTGGATCAGAGAGGCCATGGACCAAGGCAAACTTTTGGGGGCTATCTTTATAGACCTCTCGAAGGCCTTTGACCTGGTTGACCATGCCATGCTTTCAACACAGCTAAGATCTATTGGACTATCCACTGCTGCTCTCAGATGGTTCTCCAGCTATCTGCATTGCAGAATGCAGTGGGTAAAACATGGTAAAGAGCTATCAAGCCCCATCTCAGTAACCATGGGGTTCCCCCCAAGGCTCTGTCCTTGGACCCCTGCTCTTCTCCATTTTCGTTAATAATCTCCCCACAGCTGCTGCTCATTGTAAACCAATCCTCTATGCAGATGATCTGGTCATCCTGTCTCACTCCCCAGAGCTGGGGGACATTAACTGCCACCTGAGTGCTGACCGAAGTAATATTCAGTCATGGATCCTGAACCATAGGCTAGTCCTTAATCTAAAAAAACCCCAGGCCATGTTCTTTGGGTCCTGGGCTAAGATTAAGGCCCCCCTGTGCCCTTCTGTGTTTCCAGAAAGGGGGGTGTCCCGATCCCAATCACAGACAACTTCAAATACCTTGGGGTAACGTTGGACCCACAGCTTGACCTTGGCTGCCATATCCAGAATACATGCAAAACTGTCAACTGTAAACTGGGTATGGCCTATAGAGCAAAAAATAACCTCACTCCGACTGCGCGTATTGCACTTGCCAGAGGTATGCTTCTCCCTTTGGTATGCTACGGGCTCCTGTTGTTTGCCAGCACCACTAAGGTCCATCTCTCTAGGTGGTCGACTGCCTACAACAATGTCTGTCACTTTGCCCTAGCTGCCCCTTGGCTCACTCACCACTGTGATCTCTATAACAATCTAAACTGGCTTTCTCCCTCAAAGCACAGTGACTTTGTCCTTGGTTGCTTCACAGAGAAGGTCCTTAGCACAGGCACCCCCCCCCAGGGGTGGCGAACTTGCTTGTCCAAACTGTTCCTCTTCCTACCACCTTAGGTCTCAGGGGTCTGCTACACTCAAGGCACCTGTGACTAGGACTCAAATGTGTAAAAGGGATTTTGCAGCGTGTACCCCCAAACTATGGAACACCTTCCCCGACCAGATCCATGTTGCCCCATCCCAGGGCTGCCTGCGTTCCTCCCTATGGAACCATCTCAAACTCGCATCGGCCTGTGGGTGCAAAAAAACCCCATGATAAAATGTCTGGACTCAGCCCTTACACACAACTGTTGGCCTTTATGTTGTTGGTTTTGTGCCCACTGCTACTAATCCTTGCCTTGTACTGTGCCAAACTGGCACATACCGTTTTACTCTGTTGTACTTACTCTAACTAAAAGTTGCCTCATGACCTGTACTTTGTGTATTCTAAATTAAGAAGTTCGCATGTGGCATGAGAGTTGTTTTTCCTAACTTGTACCTTGTTGTCCTATGACTTGTAATTTTTCCCTAATTATGTACCATGTTGTCCAAAGTGTGTTTAGTATGCAATTTCCTGTACTCTCCCAGGTCGTACCTGAAAATAGGCTAAGTTTTGTCTAGTGTACTTACCTGGTTAACAAAAGCTAAATAAATAAATAAATGTGTTCCCAGTCCACAGAAGATTGCAGCACCGGACCTCTGGAGGTAAGTATGGTGACGGGTGAAGTAGAGGAGGGATGGGATGGGGAGGGGTGGTGAGGATGACAAGGGACTGTTTTCTTTTTCTTTAGATTTAAAAAAAAATAAAAAAGACCTAGGGGAACAGTTTTCTTTATTACAGGTGAAATAGTATGAAAAATAAATTTTGGCACACTGGGATGGGCTCCCAGTGTGCCAGACTAGTGGAGGGGGGATCAATGCCAAAATGGGGACTGGGCACCCCGAGCTTTTGAAACAAAAAGGTGCATGGGGGTGCATCTGACACCGGAGGGCATACCGGTGTTGGAAAATATAAAGAATTACTTTGACACACTGGGGGTGGGCTCCCAGTGTGCCACAATAGTGGGGGTGGGGGGCATGCCAACATGGGGATTGGGCACCCAGTTGTCGGCTAAAGATATCTTCACTGGGAAAGGCACACTGAGCAAATGAGTTGCTCGTAAGTGCAGCTATGCTTATTACTGCACACTGTAATGTGCATGGCTGGAATGTGCCTGGTTGCTGGGAAGGGGGGGGGAAGAGATCTGACGCTGTAGTGACAAAACTGTCCATAACTGGTGTGGCAGATTTCTTTCAAGTCCAGCACTCATGCTGAAACTGCCATCATTGGTGGCTTCCCTGTTGATTGGTGGCTGAGGGACATGGCCATTAAAGCATCCATTGCATTGGCCACAACACTGCCATGCCTCTGCAATGCTGTACTGCCCTCAATATGTTTCTTGTGCGCTACGCACACAAGCAAACATAAAAATGAACAGCAACAAAAATAAACACACCAAGCTAGCAGCCAGGCATGTTGGCAGCCTGCTCACCAGTAGCTGGTACTGAGGCCAGCAACTGAAAGAGGATGGGGCAGGTAGGACTACAGATGCAGCCCCACAGAGCAATCCCCAGCAAAAGGACCTACAGCATCACAAAAAGGAAGGGGAGACCCACATATCCCAATTCAGGACTCTCACTCAACTGCTGCTGAAAACCTGCAGGATGTAAAGCAAGAAAAGAGCACCGTTCAAGAAGCCAAGAACACGAGGCTCAAGTAAGCCTCCTGGTATTCATGCCCCTGCGTTCTCCACTCTCCCAGCCACCCTGGTCTACAACTGGCTCCCTGACCAGTGGGGAAGACCCTTTCTAGCCTGGGGGTGGACCTTGCTTCTGGCCAGGAAATTAGGTCCCTGGGGCTTGGGGCAGTCCCCTTGGGTTTATTTATGGCACTTAGGCCAGCCCGGTGGGATGGCTGGAAGTCACCCTAGGCATTGGCTGGGGGTCAGGGAAGGGATGACAAGGACAGAACAAAGGAGTATCATGTACAAGTGATTACAGTGCTCTTAGGACAGGGGTGGTGCAGGTTGAGGGCTTCTAGCCCAACAGTAACAGTTTACTACAGAAACAACTGCACTCCTGAATCAGTAATAGTGTATAGGCACAAAGGCAAAGTCACGAGTAATATTGCTTTAATTGCAAAAGTTATAACATTATCTTCTTCAAACTCAGTACATTTCAGAAAGCTTTTTCCAAAATGCTTCAGACCCACAGCGCTTCACCCATCTGAGCTTCCTCAGGGGAGGACCCCCCTGAGCAAAGCGCAAAATGCTTTCTGAAATGTACTGAGTTGAAATTCTGGTGCGGAGGACTAGAGAATGGCAACCTGAGCTGAGTGCTCCATCAGCCATCAGAGAAATTGCTTCAAGGATTACTCAAAATACCCCCTGGATGCCAGTCTGGCAACTGGCCGAAAAGAATTAACCTGAGAGACTTTACCGGATTGCTGATTTCTCTGCTTTTGGGCTTAATTTGCTTCCCTGGACCCGGTGCATCATCTTGCAGCCAGTAATCGTGGCCTGTACACCATGGAGCCCTCAGAGTTTGTAGTTGACAAAGAAGACCTCTTGGACATTAGGGCAATGCTGCAAATGCTCATCCAGAACATTCTCACTCTGAAATCTTTAGTGACAGGATGGAGTAAGCAGAGCAATGCATTGCCAGAGCAGAGTTGTTCTGTATGCGGGCAGACTCCGCTTTGGCTCGGCAACAAGATAGGATCGCTGCATTGGAGAAACAGATCCAAGTGCATACGTTAAAAGTGGATGACCTTGAGAATCAAGATCGACAAAATCATGTGCGAATTATCGGTCTCCCAGAGGGGACCGAGGGAAACAACATGAGGCAATTCCTTCAATCCTGCCCAGCTCGGTGGTCGCCTCCTCGCCCCTTATTGATTTACCTCCTGTACTTTTCAGTGAATGAGATGATCTTAAGGCTTTCCAGGGAGAGGGGATCCTTAAAATGGAATGGTCACTCAGTGTTTATATTTCAGGATTTCTCTAAATGGGTTGTAGACCAACGCAGAGCTTTTTTGAACATCAAAAAAGAGTTGGCAGCTAAAAAAACAGACCTTTCATCTGCAGTACCTGACCACTCTGATAGTATGGTGGGAAGAAAGGTGACAGCATTTTAGTACCCCCTTCCCAAGAAGCTCAAGTTTTCATTCAGTCCCTAGGAAAGAATTCCAAGCTTCAGTTGGAGTGGGCTGTTTCTCTTGCGAATCAGGATCTGCCGAGTAGCCCTTCTGTGAAACCAAATTTGAACCAGGACACTCACTCTCAAGTTACTAAATTGTCCAGGTCAATGAGAGGTGCAGCAGAATTACCTGGCAAATTTGGGGACAGAGGCATAAGAGGAGTGCAGCCTAAGAGACAAAGAGAACAGAAGAAGAGTTCCTTCTCGGACCGATCATCTGTGGTGGTCTCCCGTCACTCTAAGTCTCCTCCTCCTGCTTGTTCATCCCCACCTGCAACAGAATGATCTCCAACCCCTGATCCCAAACATCCTCACCGCTCTCCTCTGGACTCTATACCTAATGGTAAGGGCATGGAGTGGGCAGATTATGGAGAGGACTATCTATTGGAAACTTCTCAAGCTGTTTCAGGGGAGAATTTTGCATCGGCAGAGGACTGGGCTGAAAAAGGATCCTTGACTGCAGAAGCTGCTTTGAAACAGAACGGCCCCCAGCGAGTTGTTCCTTCTGCTGCGAGTGGCTCTGCCACAACATTTCTTACTTAAAAAGCTGGACTTGTCTACTACTGGTGTTAGCTGTCTTATAGGCAAGGAGACTGTTTTCTGACAGGTACTCTGGGATTCGTGCTTTTCTCCTTATGGTGGGTGAATTCGGTGATATGTAACATCGGCTTTGCCGGACAGGATCATGGACTGCTAACCTAGTGGATTTCTCACCAGTGATTATGGGGATTTTATTGAACTGCTTGGCCACTATGGGCATAGTAGGACATTGGGAATTCTTCTTTTTGGTTCAACTGTTGGTTAAATTTTGGCTGTTAAGGGGCACTGATGAATGGCATGCTTATGTGGGAGGGGAATCATACCTCCTATGCCAGAGCTGTTGCGAGGTCTGGGGCAGGGGATATTAATTCTTGGGATGGGGTACTGGCATTGCTGGGGTGGTATTTTTCTGTTCATTGTCTATGGTACTGGATGGTGGGAGGGTTGGAGCACACTTCGGCTGGTACATCGCAAGGGCAGGTTTGCCCTCCTCTATGCCAGCAGGGGAGTGGGAGGGCACTGGTGGGGTGGTCTGCTGGCCCTATATTGCTCACTCCTTACACCATACAGGAGGAATAAGAGTTCTGGGGGGGGCGCTGGTGGTATTACGTGGGGCTGTACATATTCTGTTGATGTTTGGAGGGGGGAGATTGGTTGGGGTGAGGGGTAGATATTCAACTTTCATGGGGGTGTCCTTTTACTGGAGGGACTCAGGTTTTTCTTACTTGCTGGGTACTTTTTAGACATTTGGTGGTGGGGAGGGGGTTTTGGGGTGTTACATGTTTATATGGGACATCCATCTTCACTTCTTATAGATGGTGTGGTACGGTTACTGTTTCTGTGATTCTAAGTATTGATCTTGAGCTTTGGGCATTATGTTGAGTCTACGGTGCAGATTATGTTACGATCTTGGAATGTCCAGAGTTTAAACATCCCAGTGAAATGAGAAAGGGTTTATTCCTTCTTACGGTCCTCTACAGGCAATATCATATTCTTACAGGTAACCCATTTATTGAAAAGGGATGTAGGAACTCTAGTTTGTGGCTGTTTTAGTAGAGCATATTCGAGTTCATATACCTCAAAGAAATGAGGGGTCCCTATTTTGGTTAAATGGGGGAGCCCACTGGCGGTAGAACAATGGGGGGGGGCGGACAAGAAAGGTAGGTGGGTTATGGTACTAGGTAAGTCGGATCTGGTACCGGTGTTATTGGTTAATATATATGCCCGAATGATGATGCCCTGGACTTTTTCTTGTTATTAGTCCATAAGACAGCAGAATGGTATCTTACGCCTATGATTTTGATAGTGTGAGGGGATTTTAATTAGGTCCTGGGCCAGTTCATGGACAGGGATTCCATAGAAAAGGGAATCTCTTCTCATGCCTAGTCCAGGGAGGTTTTAACTCAGATCATTGCAGAGTTAAAGCTTTCGGATTGTTGGAGACTCTTACATCCCAATGTAAAAGATTTCACCTTTCGATCTTCAAGATTTAAGACATTTAGTAGACTGGACTATTTTTTGTGTAGTGCCTCAATGGTGTCGGATATACTGGATGCATGGCATTGCCCCATTCTATTATCGGATCATGGTCTGGTAGATCTGGTATAGGACCCACGGCAGGTTATAGCCCACACCCCACTGTGATGTTTTAATCTAGCTTGGTTATGAATGGAAGATTTTACCCAATGGCTGCAGTGGGAGATTGACTTTTATTTTAAGGTTAATCTCTCCCCTGAGATTTCTGTACTTACTGTATGGGATGCGTTTACTGTAAGTCTTATATTAGAGGACAAACTATTTCATATGCCCCCCCCATGTTAACAAGCAGAGTCGAACAGAAGTAGAGCATCTTTGGCCCATATCCGCTCTCTGGAGGAGGCTAAATATACTTCCTTGGATTTTAAAGACAATATAATTCTTGAATTATTACACTGTAAGGAATGGCTAAATGATTTTTTTTCACCAGAAGGCTGTGAGAGTTTTACTCTTTATGAGACAGAGCTATTGGGAATCTGGAGATAAGGCGGGGCCATCTGCTGGCTTACCGTCCAAAGAAAAAAGCCTTGAAAGCTCAGGTGCCATTCTTGTGTGGGAGTTAGGGAGAACTTATTTCCAATGCTGGACAGATGGCTAAGGCATTTAGAGGGTACTATGCGAAGTTGTATACATCTTCAGAAGACCCCTCTCATATTCAGTTTAATACCCTTTTCTCTAATGCCATATTGCCTAGTCTATCATCGGAAGACATACTCTTGCGTGAGGCAGATATTTCTTTAATAGGGGTATAATAAGCTATCAAAGCTTTATCTTTAGGCAAAGCCCCAGGTTCAGATGGACTTAACTCTGAATTTTATCAGACATTTGAGCCCCTTTTGTCAAAACATATGGTGGAGGTTATTGCAGCACTCGAGAAGTCCGGCACTTTACCCGACACTATGAGGGAAGTTACTATCACTGTCCTGCCTAAACTTGGGAACGACCCAATGATATGTGGTAATTACTGTCCGATATCATTGTTAAATGTGGATTGTAAAGTTTTCGCAAAAATACTGGCTATGTGGTTAGGAGAAGTCTTTCCCTCATTGATTAGTAAATCTCAGTTGGGCTTTATAAAGGGTAGTCATGACAGTGATAATCTGAGAATGGTTATTAACCTCATTCAGGTGGCAGCTAATGGGCCGGATTCAGCAGCACTCATGGGGTTAGATGCTGAGAAAGCCTTTGACTCCATAGAGTGATGGTATTTACAGTTTGTTTTGTCCCGATTCAGTTGTGGGCCTCAGTTTTGTCACTGGGTGGGCTACCTCAATTCTTCCCCTAGGCCCAGGGTTTTGGCTAATGGGATGCTCACTGAGTCATTTTCCTTGTTCTGGGGTACTGGGCAGGAGTGTCCCCTCGGTTCTCTTTTGTTTCTTTTGGCTCTTGAGAATTTAAATTTGGCTACTTGTCAGCATTCACACATAGTGGATATTCCCGTGGGTGAGAAATATTATACAACCTTGTATGCCGTTGATATGTTGCTGATGCTAACAAAAGTTGAATCTTCACTCCTCAAGGCATGGAGGGTTATAGGTGCTTTCAGTGCCATCTCAGGGTTATGGATTACTTGGGGTAAGATGGAGATACTTCCTCTATATGGGGCGAACCCCTGCTGGGCTTCCATTGGGCAATACTCCATGAAGTGGTCTCCTTAAGGAGTGAAATACCTGGCATGCTTATCTCCAGGGACCTCCGAAACATGTGCTCAAAATCTAAATGCCATGATAGATGAACTGCAGCTGGATTTCCTAGATGGAAAAAGCTGGGTTTGTCCCTTCCAGGCAAGGTTGCCACTATTAAGATGATGGCATTCCCTCATATTTTCTACAAACTGAGCAACTTGCCATTTCAAATATCGCAAGGGGTGTGGGTTAAACTTGATAAGCTATTGTTTGATTTTATATGGGATGGACACCCCTATAGGTTGAGTAGAAATGTTCTGCCTGCTCCTGGGGTGGCTGAACACTGGCACATGCCCTGGTTATGGGCGTATCATATTTGTTTTGGAGTTAAGCAAATATTAGCATGGCTTACTTCCATGGCATCAACTTCACCCTTATGGGTAGAGATTGAGCGAGCCTTTGCAGGGGATGCTCCTTTGGTGGTCCCTCTGAAAACTTCTAAAGTTTAGTTTCGGACATCTACATTCCTGATGTGTTTCTCTAGATGGGCATGGGGTAGGTATTGCAAACTGGTGGGATAGGATTCCTCATTTTTGGGGGGTATGAATCATTATGGAATAACCCTAATATTAAGGTGGATGACCAAGTGATCACTGGCATAGTTGGGTATCTAAAGGTATTCAGTTCTTGGGAAATATCATTGATCCCAGAACTGGTGTTTTGGTGTCATTTTCTGACATTTTGTTTTATTTTTATCTATTTATTAAACTCTAGGATTACAAGTACCTTTGATCAGGAGCTGCTCATGTACAAAGGTTCCACGTCAAAGGAAGGGGGAAACATACATACAAAGGTTGGTAACGGTAAACAGGCATAGTACAGATATGATTGACATTGTTTTGTGGCTGTAAAACACATTAGAGATAAAGGATATTACTAGCGAGCAACATAAAAAAGACAGATAGATGATGTATCAGAGTGAGGGAATTAAGAAGCAAGGGGACTATTAACCTGATATTGAATAGGAGGGTGTCAGAGAGAAGTAGGCAGGCTGAGGGCCTTTGTCGTTAGGTGGGAGAGGGACGGAGGGAGGGGATCAGGTACAGGGGAAAAGAAAATGAGATTTGAAGAGTGGAGGAGGAGTGTGGGGGGAAGGGGAAGGAGGGTGGAGAGAGGGGAAGGAAAAGGGTCACAAGGAAAGACAGATGCCAGAGATACTAATACCAGGAGGGATGCAGGGCACAGGTCAAGATCGACTAGGCGGTAAATGGAGCAGACCTATAGGAGAAGCAGTCACATTTGGAGGTAGCAGTGAGGTAAAGTCGGAGATTCCATTTAAAGGGTCCAAGTGTTGGGGAGGAAAGTGCTTCTTTTTTGAGGGTATTAAACCAATGAGGAGCCCTATAGGTGCAGGACCGCTGACCCAAGGAGGTACGACATTTAGGAACCTGGAAGGTTTGGGATTGGGCACTACGCGTTTGCTGCATCCCACTGAAGGCAGTGTGGAGCTTACAAACACCAGGAGGCATGAGACCAAGGAGAATCTTTTTGGTTAGCAGGCAGGTCTGGTACTGAATTCTGTTGAGGAGTGGTAGCCAACAAACCTGTGCGTAGAGGTCACAGGTGTGCATGTCTCGGGCAGAGACTGTTAAGAGCCTGCAGGCTTTGTTGAGTGAGATTGAGATTCTACGGAGGGCAGTTAAAGAAGCAGAGCCATAGATAGCCAGACTGTAGTCAATGATAGAGGTGACAGTGCTGTAGCTGGCCAGTCTAAGGGCGTCTGCAGTCATACAGTGCTTGTGCTTGTGTAGCAGACCAATTCGCATATTGGCAGCATTGACAACAGAGTCAATATGCCACGTGTAGGAGAGGGTACTATCCAGTGTGACACTGAGGTATTTGAACTCCAGGACATGTTCGAGTAAGTACCCAGCATTGTTCATGATATTGGGGGACTGAGATTTGTGCCTACTCCGCAGATTACAGAAGGTCATTACTTTGGTCTTGCTGTAGTTCATAATGAGTTTATGCATGCTGATCCAATCTTCAACATGCTTGAAGTCAAGCTGCAGCTGTGTTTGAAGGAGTTTAGTGTCATGGTGGCTAGAGAATAGCACTGCATGGTCCACATAAAGTAGTATTTTTTGCTGGCAGACACCAGGGAGTCTATTGAGGAAGAGGGAGAAGAGAAGAGGTCTTAGGATGAACCCCTGGGGGACTCCGGAGAGGACTGGCTTGACATCGGACATGACACCTGATATTCTAACCCATTGGGTCTGATTCCTGAGGTAGCTAGCAAACCATGGAAGGGCATCATTAGAGAGCCCAATGTAGGACAGTTGCCTAAGTAGTAGAGGGTGATTAACAGTGTTGAAGGCCTTCGTCAGGTCTATGAAAACTGCTCCCCCACAGTTTCCTTTGTTGAGTGTGTCGTGAATAAAACTCGTGAATTCCAGAAGAGCCGTTGTGGTGCTGTGCCCTTTTCTGAAGCCATGCTGTTCTGGGCATTGGACTTCATACTTATCCAGGAATTCAACTAGCTGGTCCGACACTATTCATTCTAATGCCTTAGAAAACGGGGGGAGGAGTGAGATAGGTCTGTAGTTGGAATGAAGAGACCTATCTCCATTTTTATGCACCGGTGTGACAGTTGCCTGTTTCCAGCATGAGGGGAATTGGCCCAGCCTTAATGAGAGGTTAAAGATCTTTGTCAGGGGTTCAATGACCTCATCCAGAACTTGCGCCAGTAGTTTGAGGTCAAGGGAGTCTCCACTGTACCTGGACTTGCAGATGACCTTGTGGGTATAGTTATGAGCCACATGTGGTAGAACCTTTTTGAAGGAGAATTGTGTAGCTGTATGAACATTTAGTGTGGTCTCGTGGTGGGTATTAGGGGAAGGGTCATCGCAGAAATTAGGAGGAAGCACATTATCCAGGTTCGAGAAAGCATTGGTAAAAGTATTGGTAATGGTGCCAAGGTCAAGCGTTGGAGTGCCGTGTATGTTGAGCACAGTGGGGTGTGCCTTAGGATGCTTACAGGTGAGTTCTTTCAGGTTGTTCCAGAAGTTTTTCCCATCACCCCAGGAGTTGGACAGTGCCTCCTTGTAATATTTGCTTTTGGTATTCCGAATCTGACGAGTGCAGGCATTTCAGGCTGCTTTGTATTTTTGTATGTTTTCTTGCATTGGGGTAGCATGAGCACAGTGCCAGAGGTGGTCCCTGTGCTTAAGACATGTTACAAGATCAGAGGTAATCCAGGGGTTCGACCATCCTTTGACCTTCATCTTTTTTAGTGGCGCATAAATGTTACAGGCTGTGTTGAAGCAGTCGATGAAGAAATCCAAGGCTTTGTTAGTATCACTGAGTGTATCCAACACTGCCCAGTCAAGTCTGTTTAGGTGGGATTTCAGTAGCTGAAGATGCCCCTGATTAATTACCCTTGAGTAGAGTAGCTTGGGAGGGGGTTTAAGGAACTTGTTAGTCCAAGAGCAGATGGCAGGTGAGTGATTACTTATTGTATCCAGGAGGACTGAGACATTAAAGATTCGTTCAGAGCGGTTAGACAGAATCCAATCTAGTAGTGTGAAAGTACCAGTCCTGTAGTTGCATCTGGTGGGGGTTAGGACAAGTTGTGAGAAGTGCTGCACTGTAACTGCATTCTTGAATACAGAGGCCTCAATTCATTCAATCCAGATATAATATTCCCTTAAATCATATGTGGCATTATTTCCAGTTGAGACACACTTTATTTTCTAACTTCTTTCAGGATTCCTACAGTGGTTGACATTATATAAAAATGATTTAAAGTATCCAAAGGTCACCTTATCTTGTTGAATAGGGAACTCCAGAAGAGATTTTTGCCAGACTGGAATTCTCATTGTATTAAATGGGGGATGATTTGGGTATTGTTCTGGAACCAGAGAGGTGGATGCGTTGTTGGGAGGAGGCACACAAGGCCTCTCCTTACCCTAGACTTCAATTATTGCAGAAGAAGGTGCTAGGTAGGTGGCACCATACTCCAGCACGTTTAGTGCAGATGGGTGTATTGGGTTCGGATCAATGTTGGCGTTACTCTCAGGAATCTGGAACAATATACCACATTCTTTGGGAGTGTTCTCTAATTCTAATCAAATGTTGGTGGGAGGATATAATTTGCTGTTTGGATGACACTATACGAATGTCTATCCCTAAATCTCCCCTTTTTTGGATATTAGGGGACCCACCTGCTTTAGACTCCAAAGTTTTATCATATAAAGGAGTTTTGCTTGCCACTGCATTGGAGGTAAAAAGATTATTATTGTTACCTAGAGGGTGGGATAAGTGGGTGACCTCAAGGAGTTTTTTTACTGGGGATGGAGTGGAGTGTGCTTTGACTCTATAATAAACATTTTATTGGTTTAGTTCTTACGGGGAAGGTGGATATCCCTAGTTAGACTGTGTCTTGCTTGTTGCCTTAAATGTATTAAACTGTTTTATATAGTAGGGTGGATTAAATACCTCTTTTCCAGAGGTTTCATAGGTTTATGGGTTTCTTTACAGTGCGATGAAGGTGTATGTTTAAAGTGGTGCAATTAGCTTAGGGAAAATATGTTAGCAGTTTTTTCTTTCATTGGTGTTGTTCATCATATTACAGTATGCAGTGTTTTCTTCTTTTTCTATATGTTTAAATGGGCCTAAGACTTGTGGTCTAGATCTATTTATATTTTATTTTATTTAGTTTTTGTTGACCGGGTAAGTGCACTAGACAAATTCTGCCTATTTTTAAGCACAACCCGGGGGAGGGGGATACAGATGAATGTCAACAGGCCTTGAACCAGATTAAGCTGTTGGTGGTATTTTTAGTGAATGGAGAACATTTAGCCAGGAGATATACTGTGATGGTCCTTCAATAATGTGTTTATATACAAAAAAAAAAATGAAATGTACTGAGTTTGAAGAAGCTAATCTTTTAACTTCTGCTATTAAAGCAATATTCATCTTGACTTTGCCTTTGTGCCTATACACTATTATTGATTCAGAAGTGTGGTTGTTTCTGTAGTAAACAGAACAAAGGAGCCAGCGTGAGAAACCTCCAGGGAAGGGAAGGGGGAAGAAAGGGGTAGAGAAAGGACAGGAAGTTGGTCAGCAAGACAGCTTGTTGTGTATATGAGTGGGTGGAGGTTAACCCTTTCCCTCCCTGAGGTTCCCCATGTCTGTTTTGCATGGCTATACTTTGGGGCACTACATCTATACAGGGCACCAAGTCTTCTGTTGAAACAGAAACATAGAATTTGATGGCAAAAAAGGACCTGTAGGCCCATCCAGTCTGACCTATTTTCCATGCCTATTTCTATGCCCTGGATCATAATTGGTCCTAGGTGTCCCTCCCTCCCTCCTTCCTTTCCTTTATCTATTATGCCCATGTGCCTATTCCACTCATGTGTGATGCTCCCCACTGTTTTCGACCCCCCCATTTTCTGGCAGGCTGATTTAGGTATCTACCACCCTTTCTGTGAAGAAGAATTTCATCACATCCCTCTTAAATGCCCCCAGCTTCATTGCATGCCCCTGTGTTCTGCTACTACTCCTCTTCCTCTGAAGCAGACTCACCTCTTCCACCTTGCTCACCCCTGTGAGGTAATTATAGGTCACAATCGTGCCTCGTCTTTCTCTCCTGTCCTCCAGGGAGTACACATTGAGTTCCTTCAGCCCTTCCTCATATGGTTTCTCATGCAACCCCTGCACCATTTTGGTAGCCATCCTCTGGACTGCTTCCACTCTGTCAGTATCCTGGTGGAGGTATGGCCTCCAGAGCTGGACATGGTACTCTAGGTAGACTTTCACTAGCGAATGATATAGTGACATCACTACCTTCACTACCTCCCTTCTCTTGCTAGAAATCCCTGTCCTATGCAACCCAGCATCCAGCTAGACTTACTCACTGCCTTGTCACATTGCCCTGCCACCCTGAGATCATCAGATATGATTACCTCTAGGTCCCTCTCTTGCTTAATGACTGTGAGTACCTCCCCCCATCTTTTACTCAGCCCTTGGGTTTCCCCACCCCAGGTGTATGACTTTGCACTCTTTGGCATGGAAACCCAGCTGCCACCACTTAGATCACTCCTCGAGTTTTCCCAGATCCCTTTGCGTTTTCTCCACACATTTCTGGGTGTCAACCCTTTTGCAGATTTTTGTGTCATCAGCAAAGAGACACAATTTCCCTTACAGTTCCTTAGCAACATCACTTATGAAGACATTAAAGAGGACAGGACCCAGAACTGACCCCTGTAGTACTCCACTGGTCACTGTCCCATCCAAAGTGACTGCTGTTAACCACAACCATCTGCCTCCTATACTTCAACCTCTTGATACCAAGATTACCATCTTCTCCCCAACCCTTAGGTTGCGTAGTTTCCTAATTAGCCTCCTGTGTGGCATGGTGCCAAAGGACTTACTGAAGTCTAGATAGGCCATGTCCATTGCCTTCCTCTGATCTGCCTCCTTCGTCACCCAGTCAAAGAAATCTATGTGATTTTTTTGGCATGATGTCCCCCTATGAAGCTGTGCTACTGGTGATTTTGCAGCTCATTTTCCTCCTGTTAATCAATCAGTCTCTCCTTCAGCAGAGTTTACATTTAATTTCCCCACTGCTGATGTGAGACTGACTGGCCTGTAACTGCTAGTCTCCTCCTTGCTGCCACTCTTCAGCAGAGGAAGCACATTGGCCCTCCTCCAGTCCTCTGACACTACCCTTGACTTCAATGAGGTGCAGTATAATGTTGCCAGAGGGGTAGCCAGCACCATGCTCAGGGGATCTGTACTAAATCCCGACATCCAGTGTCTCATCACTCGATTTGTTGACACTAAAATCCTGGTAAGGTTGGAAAGCCAACAAAAATAAGCCTGAAATGCTACATGCCGACAAAGCATTTGCCCAACTGTTTAAAATCCTGACTTTGCGTATCTAGTGCCATCTAGTGGGTGTAGTTGTGAAAGCTTATGACAGCAGTCAAGTTAAGTTTGGTGAGCCATGTATGCTGACTGTCAAAAGTTAGTTATACTGAACTACAGTTAATTGTTCAGGTGTCATTAATTAACTAAGGGTTACTTAACTCACATAGATGCATAGTCCGGTTCTTGCTGCATCTACCACATCATACCACATCACACAGGATCTTTCTCATGGTGGAAGGGCAAGTTGTGTGTGAGACTGTAAAGTCTCAGAAAAGCAAAGATAAGATTGCAGTAGCTGGATACCTATACCTGCAGGAAAGAAATCGTGGTGACCTATTATATTGGTGTTGCCAATCAAGAAAAAGTCTTAACTGTCTCAGATGAGCATCTACTGTTTTGCTTTGGGGGCCAGCATCATCTTCATAGACATTGCAAGCACAACCACTCCCCAAATGCCACTGACCTACCTGTAGCAGCATCAATGGCGTCACTGAAGTCTAGAGCTCTTGAGACCAGTGATAGTCCAGCACAGTTGATACAAGCAGAAATGGCACATGTATCCTAGGAAGTTTGGAACAGCATGCCTTCTTGGCAAGCTTTGCAGCAAGTTGTAAAAAGAGCACAGTGAAAGAATGCCCCTCCTGAGCCTCAGTCTTTAGACAGTTTGGACTTCCCGGACCATTTAAGAAATTTTAATAGTTAAGGATTCCTGGCTAGGGAGTCTACTCTTGGGGAGAACAAAATACTTCTCTTCACAACACGAACTAATATGGAAAAGCTGGCCATTGCAGACTACTGGATTATGGTTGGCACTTTTAAAACAGTGTCCACCGTGTTTAGACAACTTTATTCAATCCATGCTGCTATTGGGTCCCCTGAAACTGCCAGAATAGTGCCACTTGTTTATGCGCCAATGGCCTCCAAATCCCAGGAATGCTACACAAGGCTTTTCCAGGATTTGCAGGACATAGCAGATGAGTATGGTCTCACACTCTCTCCTAAAATGTTCATCACAGACTTTGAACAAGCAGCAATCAATACTGGTAAAGCTGAGTTTACTGAATACCAAAAGAAAGTGTGCCTTTTCCACTTTGCCCAAATTGTGTGGTGTAAAATTTGGAGTTTGGGGCTTGCTACACTGTATGGTGCCAATGCCGAATTCAAGTTTAAAAATGAGACACCTTGTAGCACTGGCTTTCTTGCCAGCAGAGGACATAGAGGCTGTCTTCCTTGAAATTAAATCTGAACCTCCACCTGTCAGTGCCTTTCTGATTGAATGGTTCGAGAATAATTACTCTATGTCTTGGTGAGAATAAGGCACGTATGCACAATAACACAACAGTTCATAGTCCTCCTCTTTTTTTCCCCCTTAATTCTGGTCAGTTCATGAACAGCTGGCCTGTGGGTAACCCTGCACATAAAATAATGTAGAGGCATGGCATTGAAGGTTGGGGTCATTGATTGGAAGTGCTCATGTGGGGGTAAACCGATTTATTATTGAGCTTCACAGATCACCAACCGCACAATAGAAAAAATCAACAGGGGTATGCCAAAGTCTCCCAAGAAAAAAAAGGTACATTGACTGCAAGATCAAAATTGGCAATATTGTAAAGGAAAGAAGCGCTCATTCCAACCTAGAATATATTAGTGGCATTGTGCACAATTTGAACCTCTGAAGCCTGTGCAATGTGACTATGAACATTTTTAAATACTGCCTCTGCACATGATCTGTGTGAAGTTTTTAAAAGTTTTAATTAAAGTATTGCCTTTAATCATTGAGAAATGTCAGTACCTGTGTCTACAAGAGGGAACTGTGAACTTTGCAAAGTGTGAGACATGTCCATTTACAAGAGGGAACAGTGAACTTTGCAAAGGCAAGCTGACTGATTTACCTAATTTGCTGTCACTATGTTTGCTGCTGGCAATCCAGAAAACATTGTAGAACAGTGCAAGGGGCAATGGTGAAGGTGTGTGGGTTGAAGTGAAGGCATATCGTCATCAGGTACGCGCTGGCACATCCGATGAATCATGCTAAGTTGAGCTGCACGAGAGACTTGCTTTTGTTGAAAGTGCTGATTTTGTAATTGTTTTGATGCTGAGAAACATGTTTTGCCCTTTCGTAAATGCATATTAAACTTATGTAAGCATCTGGAGAGAGTGTAATACCAGTAGTGATTTTAACCGGCATGTCTTCTGAATTGCCTGAAAGACCCTGACACAAACAGAAAACCAAAATGTCAGGCTTCCGTTTTTCGGTATTTAATGTCCCTCTGCATTTTAATATTCGGGATATAATTTTTGGGCTTTTGCAAGTTGGGACTTAAACTGTCAGGAATTAGACCCTAACCCGTGCTCAGTTCCTTTAGTAAACTTTGGTGGATACCATCTGGCCCCATAGCCTTTTTTTTCTTCAGGGCTTCCAAACCTCTTTGACCTCGCTCCTCAGAAAGTGGACATGTTCACACACCGCTGGTGCATGCAGATACATGTTGGTCCACCCCCTCCACCCTCCACTGTGAAGACTGAGCAGAAGTACTCATATAAAAATGTTCTTTGTTTTCCTCTGCAAGTCCCCCCTCCCCACATTCTCCTGATCCTCACTATCCCACCCCTTGCTTTCCTCATTCACTCATGTACTTGAAGAAAGTGTTATCCCTTTTGTTAATGTCCTTGGTTATTTTCTCTGTTTGTGCCTTATTTGCCCTCAACCTCCTTCCTGCCCCCCTTTGCTCATCTTAGTATATCTTCCTGTTCCCTTCCATTCGTGTCTTCTTGTATTTCCTAAAAGCTGTTTTCTCTCCCTTGCTGCCTTAGCCACCTCCTTTGAGAACTATAGTGGCCCTTTCCTCCTCCTCCTCCTCCTACTATAGCTTATTTCCTTCAAACAGCTTTCAGTTTCCTTAGCTATTCCATCCTTTATCCTTTTCCATTGTGCATCCACTCTCCTCCCCAGCCATCCCACCTTCAAGGTATTTACTAAGGTAGTCTCCCATTTCCTTAAAGGATGCCTAAATCATCTTTTTTTACAGTTGTTTTTAATTACAGTAATAGAGAAAGAAGTTAGGCAATCGCAGTCCACTAAGCTCTTTCCAGTAGGTCAACTTAGTATACGCCCATCAAACTACTTTACCAATACAGAGAAACTCTGAAAGGGAGGTTTGTAGATGGGAAAACCAGTGTTTGGGGTGGTAGGGGCTCACCATATCCATTGGCTAAAGTAACCTAGGTAGAATGTTCATTTTTACCACATTCACTCGACCCCCACAACGAGAGTGGGAGAGAATTCCCATCTCTGAAGATCAGCCTGAATAGCTTGGCAGGTAGGGGAGAGGTTAAGTTTAACCATAGTGGAAAGAGAGTGAGAGATCTTAATCCCCAAATAGGAGAGGGCCTTAGATTCCCAGGAGAGACCTAAATTGGCATTCCATTGTTGTGGTACATGCACGTTGAGAGGCATTACCTTGGATTTGTCCAAGTTTAGTTTATATCCTGCCACCTGAGAGAATCTGTCTATAATTTCCATGGCACTTGTCCAAGTCTAGGGATTCTCCAGGTGCAGCTGTAAGTCATCCGCATAGGCGGACAGCTTATATCTGTCACTCTCTACCTGGATTCCCTGGATCTCTTGGCTATTCTGGAGGGATCAGATGAGGGGTTCCAGGTAAAGATTGAAAAGGAAAGGGGGAAGAGAATAACCCTGCCTGGTACCCTGCATCAGAGAGAAAGAGGATTAGAATACACCATTACAGCAGATCCTGGCTGAGGGGTGGTGATAGAAGACCTTAAGCCAATCATAGAAATGGGTAGGAAAGCTGACTCTCTGCAGTGTGGCAAACAAGAAAGGACAAAAGACACAGTCAAAAGCCTTTTCCGTGTCTAAGGAGATCAATTCCGCTGGGATCTGCCACTCTCCCACCACCGAGATAAGATGAAGAACTTTGTATAGATGGTTGGAGGACAAACGTCTAGCCACGAACCCGACCTGGGTCTGGTTGATGAGGCCCTGCCACGTCTTTCGGAGATGGTTTGCCAAGACCTTGGCAAGGATTTTCAGGTTGGAGTTCAGAAGGGAAATAGGGTGATCGTTTCCTGGGAGAAGGTGTGATTTACTAGGTTTGGGGATAACGGTGATCCAGGCTTTTTTTTTTTTTACTCCCCTCCTCCTCGTGACCCCCTTCTCTTCGGGAGACACTCTACGGCCTTTTCAGCCCTCGCTCACCTACCTGGTGACCAGTGCAGTCCATCCCCCATGGAGCCGTGGTTATCCCCCCAGGCAGGGTACTGGGTGGGGGCCCATGCACCCCGAGACGTCTGTCTTTCGTCGGGATGCTGTCTCTGGGCAGGTAGCGGCATTGAGGGTTGGGGCCTGGTGCTCCATCTACCAGGAGGCCGCGAGGTGTTTTTCCTGTGTTCTCTCGCGATGTGCTGTGTCCCCTGATGTCAAGGCGCTAAGCGCCGACGTCTGGCACATCGCCCCCCCTTGTTAGCCATCGGTCTTGTTACACCTCGGGTCTCCACCTAAGGTCAGACAAGAGCAGAGCTCTGGCTCCCACTCTCCCCCGAGAGGACAGGAGTCCCTGGACGCCAAGCCCTCTCCCCGCCGCCCTCCAGCTTCCCGGGCTCGTTCCCGAACCCGAGTCACTGGCGTCGCAAGTGGAAATCCAACCGCTGCGCCAGCGGGCCGGCTCACGGTGATCCAGGCTTGAGTGAACAAGCAGTCCATCAGACCAGAAGAGTGAAGACAGTTGAATAATCTGGTGAGGAATGGAGCCAAGATGTCTGTAAAGGTGGCATAAAAAGTTATTAAACCAGTCCAGGCCGAGGGCCTTCTACTTTGGAAGTTGCTCTATCACCCACCAAGCTTCACTTAGGGAGATAGGAACCTGTAAGATCACTTGCTGAGCCTCTGAGAGGGTGGGAAGTGTAATAGAGTCTATATAGGTTTCTATAATATCTAAATTGGGAGTAGGATCCACTTCTGAACAGTAGGGAGTTTTATAAAACTACTGAAAGGCATCTGCTATGTCTCAGGAGCATGTAAGGATTGCTCCACCTGGGGTAGGTTGAAGGCTATGTATCATTTGTTGGGCTTCTAGTTGTTTAAGCCTTAGGGCCAGGAGCCACCCCGCTCTCTCACCTGATTCCAGATAGCAGAATTTGACTCTCTGGAGGGCTAATTCAGCCTGTTCTGCTAGTAGCCCAAAATATTGGGCCCTAAGGGAGCTTTTTGTGTCTAATAACTCCTATCCTTTCCCCCTGTGTCATAATCTGAGTATAATAATTTATCTCAGTCCAGTATGTAAGCATTTTCTAATTCCTTATTTCTCATTCCATTTTTACTTTTTTTAGGGTAGTCATTGTTCGATACCAAGTCGTTACAACATGTAGCTACATACAATAATTGCAAACATTGGCCCTTATGCACAAATGGGTGGGAAATACGTGTGGCTGTTCAGCCCATCTGTAAATGCCACATGGGGTCCGCAGGGACCCTGCTCCATGGCATTCAGACCTAGCGATGCCAATGTGCCTGGTTTTTGAGGTGCGTTGGCATCATGCATAGGGCCAATTAGTAGCAAAATATGAAAAATTTTTGCAGCAATTCAACTCCTACATAAACTAACAGCTGCCAACTGTCTGTGGCTCTGCCCCCCCAGTACACAGGACTCCACAGGGTGTCCGGGGGTGGGATTTCTGACCCAGCAGGTGTCCAATGGGATGCTTGTCCTGGATCCCAAAGTGGATTACATGCATGGGGTGCCATGAGACCAGGTGCGTGAATGGCACCCGCAGTCACCCGGACCCACACTGCCATGCCCCACTGTCCAGAGGACCATTCTGCCCAAGGGCAGCCCCCGCAGTGGTGCATACTGCACCATGGTCACCCCCCCACAGCACCTCCACCCCACCCCCAGTAGTACAGGTCAATCAATCAATCAATCAAAATCTTTATTTACCCAGGCGATCACCATTGAAAAAAGTTCATTTACAAGGTGGACCTGCAGTTTGCAAGGACAAGGGTACAGAATAGAGCACAAGTAAAACATACATAAAACAACAGTAGCAAGATGTATATAACAAAATATATGTAGTGTAGAAATAAAGGTAAAATAATATATAAAGAGATGCCTTTATAACCCTATCCATCAATAACATGTTCATAGCCTGTAAAGGAATCCCTGGGATATGGAAAAGCGCACACATAGGAGGCAGGGACGTTGGCAGAAAGATTCTGGGATACTAAGCAGGTGGTATCAGGGCATAAGAGTGGGTGATGGGGGGGGTGTTGCAGTGAGTACATAGTACTGGTGGAAATGGAATGGACTGAGGTGAACCTGTAGTACTGGTGGGACTAGAATGGGCTGAAGGCAAGGGGGAAGTAATCTTGGTAAGGGAACACTTAGTTTGAACGGGAAGGACTTAGATTGAGCAGAAACGTCAGCTGGACAACTAGGAACGGTGGAAACAGCTACAGAGTTCCACAAATGTTTTGGCATACAGGGTGGGTCTTGAACATTGCAAGACTAACAGGGGAGCTAAGTCTCAGCGATTTCTGTATCGTTTTCCAAAGCGTGGGCAGGACAAAGCTTATGGCTGCTCTTCCAAAGCAGGTACCGACCCTAGGTACTTTCAGGGAAACCAGTGAGTGACTTCTCAAGGCATATTTCCCAATCAGGCTTAGTGGGAGACAGTCAGCAATGTATTGTGGGAGTTTGTTGGTGATGGCTCGGAGCATCCAGAGGGCTACATTTCTATACCGCCTGTGTTGAAGGGGAGGGCCAACCCACAGCTGCATATAATGAAAAGTGGTGGGTGGAAAAGGGGAGGCCTGTTATAAATCTCAGAGCTCTATGATACAGTGCATCCAATTTAGCAAGGTGTGAGGCTGGGCACTGGCCATATATGAAGTCAGCATAGTCAATTAGTGAGAGGAACATGGATTGGACGAGCTGTATTTTGGCGTCTGCGGTCAGGAGGTGATTTATTCTGAAGAAGAGTCCAAGCCTCTGCCTCAGCTTTTTCAGCAGTTCTTCTATATGTTCCACAAAGGAGAGTTTATTGTCTATCCAGACACCCAAATACTTGAATTTCGCTACGTATTCAAGATGTTCACCTAGTAAGGTGGAGATAGAAGGTAATGGATCAGCAGGGGTAGAATATGCCCCCTGGCCAGTTGGTGAGAATAGCACTGCCTTGGTTTTCTTGGCATTAAGTAGTAGTCTTTTACTGAGGAGCTGGTGCTGCAGGATGTTAAAGTCAGTTTACAGGTCGCCACAGGTAGCTTCAGGAGATTCACGGCTTATGTAGAGCACCGTGTCATCAGCAAACAAGTGAATGCTTGCTTCTTTAATGCCTACATCCAGGCTGTTGATATAGATAGCAAACAGTAATGGTCCCAATATGGACCCCTGAGAGACACCTCTTTTTATCAGTTTAAGTGAAGAAAGCTCCCCTTCAGCCTTGATTTGTTGTTGCCTATCAGTGAGGTAGTCATGGAACCAAAACAAGGAGGTTCGGTCTAGGCCTATTGTTTGTAAAGTGGAGAGGAGCAAACAGTGGTCGGTGGTGTCGAAGGCCTTACTGGGATCCAGGAAAACTGCACAGATGAATTTTTTGTTTTCTAAGTCCCATTGCCAGTCATTTGTTACTTTTGCAAGGGTCGTAATGGTACTGTGCTTTGTTCTGAAGCCTGACTGCATAGGGTTTAGTAAGTTCAAGTTGTCTATGAAAGATCTCAGCTGGGTATCCACAATTTTTTCTAGGAGCTTGGAGAGTATAGGGAGGAGGGAGTTCAGCCAATTTAGGTCACAGGGATACTCTGATTTAAACAGGGAGATGACATGAGCAACTTTATATAACTGAGGGAGGGAACCTTGCGATAGGCCCCCCCACATGGCTGCCCAGTCCCCAGATAGCGGCTTGTCATACCCCATCCCTCATCTTGAAGCAACCCAGTCCCTGATGGCTAGCCGCATACTCCCCCCTGACATGTGGCAGCACAGTCCCCTTGGATGGCATGACACCCCCTCCCCAACACAGTGAGGTGGCATGTGCAGCCCACCCTGGCCCCGATCCTGGTACCTCTGCCCCTCATTGGTGGCCAGTAGTCCCCACCCCTATGGCACCAACAACCACACCACCCATCCCTTCTACTTGCCCTTCGGTGCTGCAGCTAGGAATGGCCAGCTACACAGCCCTCCTCACACCACCTCGGCCACCGGCCATTCAAGTGATGCTGAGTGTGCGCCCCTATATTTAGGCACTGCACTCCCAGCAACACTTGGATGCATGGCGGCCAAGGAGGTGTGTAGGGGGCCATGCTACTGGCCATCCTGAACCACAGCACCACAGGGAAGGTAAGGGGACCATGGGGTGGGTGTTGTCCGTGCTACAGGGGGGCCTCTGACCACCACATTGTGGAAACCAAGATCGGAGGTCAGGGTGTGCAACCAGGTAGAGAAATGGGTTGCAGCTGGGTGAGGGGTGCAGCATTCACGGGGCCAGTGCCCCAATGTGTTCTGGGGGGTTACTGCTGTGCTGGTGAGGGGTCAGCACTGGGTGCTGGGGTGAGTGGGCATGCATGAGGGATGGGTAATGGGGTTCTTGGGGGGCCTGGGATGGCCCGTCTGGTCCAGGCAGGGGAATATGTGCATGCTTGCACATGCAGGTGTTATGGCAGGGTCCTCCCTGCCATAACCTGCATGATCCTCCGCACCCCTGCAGGCAGCTCTGCCCAGTTGGTGCACGCCCCGCTCGCCTCTGGCACGTTGCTGTCTGCGTGGCTGGGGGATAGGGCATGTATCTGCTGTGTGACCCCTCTGTAAATGCTATGTGGGGTCCATGGGACCCTACTTTGTGGCACTCAGACCTAGCGATGCCAATGCACCCAGTTTCCGTGGCACATTTGCATCGTGCATAGGGCCCATTAGTAGCAAAATATAAACATTTTTTTACAGCAATGCAATTCCTTTATATACATAAAAAGTGTTACAATAAAGTGCATTTAGTTTGATCTCTGTATAGCTGAAGTGGGAGTAGAGATGTAAAGTACTTGGAAAATCTTGAAACGTAAGCTGTAAACCAGACATGACGAGGTTCAGGTCTGGCTACAGTTAATCAGTTAACGGAACCAGTAATCTCCATAACTGAAAAAGTACCCAGTTCTGGGTTATAAAAGTATATTTCAGCTCTACTCTTGTAGACATTCAGGGAGAAAAATCCAATTAAACAAATTTGTTCAACAGATAGAGAACAGCCTGCATGTAAGACAGTGCCAATTTCTGTGTCTAGAGTTAGAAAGGCAGCAAAGGCAGTCCAACTTTTTTTTTATAATTTTTTTATATTATCAGTTGAACCCTCTTTTTCCTTCTCTTAAGTGTAAGTAGTAGAAATTCTGCCAATCTGGTCAATAATTCTGGATTTTATTAATTGAACAAGAGATCTAACACATATGAGTTCCAGCTTCTCTTAGCTCCAGCCATCGTCTCCCCCTTACTCATCTACTTAACCAGTCCTTCACTCTAAGTGCTGTCCCTCAGGCTTGGAAGATGGTCAATGTTCTCACCCTTCACAAAGGTGGTGATCCCTCCTCCCCTGGAAACTACTGCCTCATCTCCCTCTTCCCTGCTTCTTGCAAAGTTGCAGGAGATTTTTGTCAACTATCAGCTGTCTGACTTCCTCCACTCCTCCAGCTTCTTCTCTCCATTCCAGTCTGGTTTTTGGAAACACCATTCCACTGTCAACCCCCTCCTATGTGTCACTGCCTCCATTCCCTCTGGGATGGATCAGGGCACACTACAGCATCCATTTTCATTGATTTAGTCAAAGGGTTTAATTCAGTGGCCCATCTGCTTCTTTTGTACAAGCTGAGTTCTGTTGGCTTGTCAGACTCTGCAGCTGGGTAGTTTCTCTCCTACCTCTTGGGCTATCATCAGTCAGCGCAGGAAGGTGGTATCCTTCTACTCTACTCCCCATCCAGGCTAGGTTCTCTCAGGGCTCCATCCTAGGTCCCATCCTCTTTTCTATTTTTCTCAATGACCTCCCCTAAGCCCGTGTCAATTTGCATAGTCACATGTATGCAGATGACACTGTTCTCTGCACTTAAGGTCCATCAGCTGAAGCTGTTGAAGTCATACTCCAGCAAGATTTCCACAACATCATGCACTGGTTTCAGGCCAACCAACTTCAAGTCAACACTAAGAAAACTATGTCCATGACTTCCAGCTCCAACAAGAAATGATCCAGGCTCAACTCCCTTCCCTTCTTCACCTCCCTGGAAGGTTCTCACCTTGAAGTGGTCCATCCTTTTAAGTACCTTGTGTGTGGCTTGATAGCAGGCTTGACTTCACTGTTCACATTGATACCATTCATGCTAAACTATGCCCCAGACTTGGAGCCCTGAACCATATTAAAGACTGCTTGTCCATGGATGTCTGCCAAGAGCTGGTTACCAGAATGATGCTACCAGTCTTTGACTACGCTGATGTGGCATATTGTACTTCATCCTCTTCTTCCCTTGCCAAATTGGACACTGTCTGTAATGCCTTCTGTCATTTTGCCACAAACTCTCCCCCTCACCCATCATTGCACATTCTACTCTTCCTTATCCATCCTCCTCCTTCCCACCCATCGCCTGCATCACTGTGCCTCTTTCATCATTAAATATTGCTTTGAGAAAATGCCCTCATACTTATTTTCTCTCATCTCTCCCATTACATCTGCTTCATACCCACTTTATTCCAGAAATCCCCACATTTTCTCCTTTCCCCACCTAAGATCCTCTGCTGGGTAGTCTGTTTTCTCCTATCATCTCCTCTCCTTCTACACTCCATCTCTTTCTTCTGCTGCACCCTTCCTTAATCATCAGCTTAAACTCTTTCCACCCTCCCCACTCCTGTCATCTGCCTTCCTGACCTGCCTTTCAATCCTCCCTCCACAGTTCATGTTTCCTCCCTTGGGATGGTTGCATTCCTCCCATTTCCCTGCACTTTGATTTTTCTGCCCGTTTCAGATTGTAGAGTGTGTTTCTTGCTCCTGATATCCGTAGCTTGCATAGCTTACACAACATCAAACAAGAATGAATTCAAAATTACTGAAGAACAGATATTAACTAAAATCAATAATTTTAAAACTCATAGTGCACCAGGACCAGATAATATCTCTCAAATGTACAAATTAATGAGGCATAGTAGAAGACTTGGTTTGCTGGCCAGAGCACCTAGCTTCACCTCAGCTCTTTCCTTCTAGATGGCTTGAAATGACAGAGCAGATAACCTTACCAGAGAAAGGGAAGGGATTAAGACTTCTTTTGGCTAAGCAGATTTACTGTGTGTTGTTATTTTTATTTTATACTCACAGGGATTGCTACTGTTTGTTGCTAACATTTCGTTGCTTTATTTTTCTCTGATTCAAATTGTTGCTGATATACCTTCTGCATTATTACAAGGTGTGCCTACAGGTGTGTGATAACAGATTACTACTGTAATCTTCTGATTCAAGTTGTCTTTTGCAAGGTATATCTTCTGTTACTGCTTTGTTTTTCTCTGTAGCAAAGTGTTTCTTACAGGATATATCTTCTCTGAAATTATTACAGGTGGTGCTTTACAGGTTTTACAGTTTTATCTAACATTAGGATAAGCTTTCAGGGTTACTGCATTTGTTGTTGACTGATTGTTTCTGCTCTTACCTCCTTGTTCTTTCATCCGTGGTTCTTCTTATTTGGCAGGAAGAGCCCAGCCACCCACCCCCATCCCCAACTACCCCACACTACACTCCTTTTATAGGGTACCGCAGTCGTGACATTTCCTGTGGCAAAGCAGGAAGGGGCAGATCAGTGGGGCATCCACAAGGTGAACTCATTTACAGGGACACTAGTAATTTAACTTGTTATAACAAGTTATATGAAAACAAAACACAAAATCAAACCATTACTTGCCTCTTCTCCCTTCTAATTACTCTAACGGGGTTATAAACCCAGCAACTTATCTGGAATGGATATCATTAACTGCAGGTACTGTGAACACTTTTCAGAAGGACAGTCTTACAGGATTTAGGACACTGTCCACATGCTGGGCCATTGGAGATCTTAGGGCTCAGCTCAGGCAGCATGGGCAGAGATTGTGCACCTCAAATTTCATATTCAAGAGGAAATACATTATAAGAACCACCCGCCATTTCCCCAACATCCAACAGAAGAACCTCGACTGCAGAGGGTAGTTGGTCTGGGAGGGTGGAGGTGGTTAGGAGGGGCAAATCAGGTGCCCCATCACTCAGTGCTGTCCAACATATTACCTCCAAAAACCATATAAACACTACAAACAGGTATCTGCCTCTATCTCTGAAATCAAACAATGGGGCAGAGGACACTGTGGAGCAGGACACTGCAGCACAGGAGCTACCACAACAAAACTCGCCCAAATCAGGAACCAAAATAAAAAAAGCAAATAGGAAATCCAAAAAACTTCTGATCATAGGAGACTCCATGATTCGGGGAGTTGATACCTATCTCCAGCCAGGGGTAATGGTCAGATGTCTCCCAGGTACATCAGCATAGAGAGACACTGACTGCATTGCTAAAATTGTTCAGGAAGCAAGAGAAAACATTGACGTCCTTGTACACATAGGGACTAATGATCTTGCCAGCTGGTCAGCTGTGGAGACCAAGGAACACCTCACCAGGATGGGTGACAAATTATCATCCATTTCATCCAGCATCTCCTTCTCTGAGATACTGCCAGTCTGGGAGAGGGGGGTATATGGACAGAAGGTCAGAGAAGGGGAGATAGGGGAGCTTCCACTCCAACAGGGAGCACTTTTTCCTTTTCTTCCTCTGCCCACCACCAACCTGTCTCCTACTTTATTACAACCTGCTGTCTTTGCACTGTATTCCTCATCCCTTGTACACTGCTCAGTCACTCTAAAAATTGACCTGATTGTACTTTTGATACATGCTTAACCTAAATGATGCATTGTTCTTGTCAGCATTTTCCACTGTTAATTTCACTCAAATACTTACTTGTCATTTGTAGTGTTGTACTAAATGTATTCAGTAAGTTTGTCTCTGTACCCTCCGGGGTCATGCCTGAAAATAGTCTTGTTGGCTAGTGCACCTACCCGGTTAACAAAAACTAAATAAATAAATAAAAATAAACATGTAGCTCAAAGGCTGGTGCCAGGAAAAAGGACACAGATTTGTAGGGAACTGGCAACAGTTTTGGGAGAGAAAGTTCTTTAAATTTGATGGACTGCATCTGACTAAGGATGGAGTCAGTGCATTGGGGCAGAAGTTTGATGTCTTTGCAGAATATTTAAACTAGCAAATGGGGAGAGGGGTGCAGCACCCCATATGTCAAATGTGAAGAACACCCCATCTCCCTCAGCTAGTGGTCAAACAGGGATTCAGCATGTTTGCAGTTCATTAGCATCACCAGGTAAGAAAAAAGGTCCATCTCCCCATACGACACACAGGTGAAATGCCAGACCTCACCCAACAACTAACACACTGAAATCTGGCCAATGGAAAATCATGTACACAAATGCTCATAGCCTGGGAAATAAGATCCCAGACCTGCAGGCAATAATGTCAGAGGCTAAACTGGACATAGTAGCAATTAGTGAGACATGGTTTACCAGTAACCACACTTGTAAGACTTCAGTACCTGGCTATGTACTGTTCAGAAGAGACCGAAGTGCAAAAAGGGGGGGTGGAGTGGCCCTGCATGTCAATGAAAATATCAAAGCTACAGAAATTCAGAATACACATAAGGAGCCAGAAGAACTGTGGGTCACCCTGGAAACAGGAAATGGGACAGCCATAAGAACTGGGGTTGTCTACATGCCTCCAGACCAGGGGAGGACATAGACACATTATTGTTAGAAGATATACAAAACATGACACCTAAAGTGGAGGTTCTGATAATGGGAGACTTCAACATGCCAGATACAGACTGGTCAATACCAGCAGGAACATCTGCCAGAACTAGACACATGGTGGATTCCCTGCAGGGGAAGGGCCTCAAACAACTGGTACAACAACCCACAAGAGACACGGCTATCCTAGATCTAGTACTGACTAACAGGGAAGGGATCACAGATCTCCAGGTAGAAGGTCACCTGGGGCCAGTGACCATCACATGGTATGGTTCAGTTTGGCCACTACAACTAAATCATCCTTCAAGGCAATAATATGGGACTGCAGAGGAGCTGACTTTGATAAGATGGCCAACAGAGTTAAGCTATCCTGGCAAAAAGAAACACAGGTGAGGGGGTACAGGGAAAGTGGGCAAGCATTAAGGATGCAATACTTAAAGCAACATCCCATTGTGTTAGACAGAAAAGGAAGTGCAAAAGAAGAAGGAAACCACTCTGGTTCTCAAATACAGTAGCAGAAAAGGTCAGAGCCTTCAGGAAATATAAGGGAACACAGCAGTATGAAGATAGGGAGGCATACCAAAGTGCCCTAAGGGAAGCAGGGAAGGCAGTAAGGCAGGCAAAGTCCCAAACTGAGGAAATACTAGCACAAACAGTAAAAGAAGCTGACAAGGCTTTCTATAGATACATTAGTGAAAGGAGAAAGTCCAGAGTGGGTATTGCTAAGCTCAAAGGAGAAAAGGGGTTGTGTGAGGAGGCAGACCCTGTAAAAGCATCTATCCTAAATAGATACTTTTGCTCAGTATTTACAGAAGAGAAGGTAGGGCAGGGACCTCAGCTCAGTACCATGGACACAGGGAGGAGGGAGGTGAGCACTACTCCCTTCACATAAAAAAGGGTCCTACAAGAACTTGCTAAGCTTAGGGTGGACAAGGCAATGGGACCTGATGGCATACATCCCATTGTACTAAATGAGCTAAGGGTGGAACTAGCAGAGCCATTAGCAGAACTGTTTAGTGAGTCTCTGAGCACAGGAGAGGTCCCAGAAGACTGGAGAAGGGCTCATGTGATCCTACTCCACAAGAGTGGTAGCAGGGAGGAGGCAGGGAACTACAGACCAGTCAGTTTTACCTCAGTAGTGGGCAAGATTATGGAGGCACTCCTTAAGGAAAGGATAGTGCAACACCTGGAATCCATAGGGGCACAGAATCCAAGACAGCAAGGGTTTACAAAAGGAAGGTCCTGTCAAACTAATCTCATAGATTTCTTTGACTGGGTAACAAGAGTGGTGGACCAAGGGGGAGCAGTTGATGTCACCTACCTTGACTTCAGCAAAGCTTTCGACACCTTTCCACATAGAAGATTAATAAACAAACTGGGTAGGCTCAGGGTGGGTCAGAAGTTGGTCAACTGTGTGGCAAACTGGTTGACGGGCAGAAAACAGAGAGTGGTGGTAAATGGTATGCAATCAGAAGAGATGCAAGTCACAAGTGGGGTACCTCTGGGATCAGTTCTGTGGCCAGTCCTCTTAAATACTTCACCAGTGACATTGCAGATGGACTAGAGGGTAAGACTTGCCTGTTTGCAGATGACACCAAGATCTGCAACAGAGTAGATGATCCAGATGGGATGGGCAGAGTGAGAAGAGATCTGGATAAACTAGCAAAATGGTCAGAAGAGTGGCAACTGGGATTTAATACAAAGAAGTGCAAGATCATGCACATAGGGAAGAGAAACCCTGAAGCCACCTATAGGCTGGGAGGGGAGTTGCTGGCAGTCACAAGGGAAGACAGAGACTTGGGCATCATCATCACCAATGACCTGAAAACATCCAAGCAGACCTCTAAAGTAGTAGGTAAGGCTCGGGGGATGTTAGGGTGTATTATTAGGGGTATCACAAGTCATAAGAGGGAGGTAATAATCCCTCTTTACAAGACACTGGTTAGGCCCCATCTGGAGTACTGTGTGCAGTACTGGAGGCCACACCTTCACAAGGACATTAACCAAATTGAGGCAGTCCAGAGAAGTGCAACCAAAATGGCGCAGGGACTGCATCAGAAGACATATGAGAACAGATTAACGGAGCTCAATATGTATACCCTAGAGCAAAGAAGGGAGAGAGGTGATACGATTGAAACATTCAAACACCTTAAGGGCTTTAACAAGGTGAAAGAGTCTAACATGTTTCAATATAGGAAAAATAGCAGGACAAGAGGACACAGCATGAGATTAGAGGAGGCCGATTAAGGGTAATGTGAGGAAGTATTTTTCACAGAAAGGGTGGTGGATGCATGGAACGGCCTACCTCAGGAAGTGGTGGCTATAAATACAGTGCAGGTCTTCAAACAGGCATGGGATAGGCATAAGGGAGCAATACAGATGAGTATGAATAGATAGGCCACTGACAGCAAAGGAGAATGGCACATTTATAAGGTAGAAAAAGAAATGGGAAGGCTGGATGGGCCTTGCGGTCCTTATCTGCTGTCAACTTCTATGTTTCTATGTTTCTATTGGGATTTTTATATGAAAAATGTGTTGCAGAAGGTGTAGTGCCATTGGACTGGAAAATGGCATATGTGATCCTCATTTATTAAGGGGGTAACAAACAGGATGTATAATATTACAGATCCATCAGCCTCACCTCAGTTATTGGGAAAATATTAGAATCCATACTGAAGGATAAATAGAATCTCATACCACCATCAATAGTCAGATTGATACAGAACAACATGGATTCACATCTGGTCATTTTTGTGTAACCAATTTACTATGCTTTTATGAGGAAGTGAGCAGGGCATTTGGTAATAGATCCTCAGAAAACATTGTTTATTGATTTCTGTAAGGCATTTAACACAGTCCCATACTGGACAAGTTTTGAAAAAAAATCTAAATTAAACATACTAGATAACATCCTATAATGGGTTATAAACTGGTTATCAGGGTGGGTGTACCCAAAGAATATCTGTCCAGAACCACCTTGAACATGAGCTTGCTCAATGGTATCTATGCCTGGTTAAATAAAGTTTGATTGATTGATCTGTAAACTGTTATTTATCAGATGAGGGGTAATTGATTAGTGGGGTCCCCCAGGGATCAGTCCTGGGTCCATTAATATTTCAAATTTTCATCTCAGACTTGAACAAAGTGGTTGTTAACTGGAGTATGAAATATTCTGTTGACTCCGTGTTAGAAGGTCCATGTAACACCACAGAAGAAATTGAATGACTGCAGCGAGATCTTGATTCCATTACCAGGTGGGCATATAAGTGGGGGCTTAAATCTGGATCTTGATAAATGCAAAGTGTTGCACCCAGGGAAAAACAGCATTCTACATTAGTACTCAATGTGTAATAACTTATTAAAGTAAACTAAAAAATGAGACAGACCTAGGCATAATCATAAATGCAACCCCTACCTGGTATGCTGTTTCCATCTGACAGCTCTACCAGGTGGGCTGGGTTCAGGGAGGAATATGTCACTCTGCACATAGGCTAGGTTTGGCTACTCTGCACAGGGGCACCCAAGTAACTCTGAACACAGGAAGCAATAACTGTAATGTCCAAAACCAGAAGTGGGATTCTCAAGTGTGGCTTTTATTCACATCCGAACAGAATAAACAAAGCATAGATGGACCTCCATGGGGCTACACTCCTGGTAATGCAGATTAAAGGAGACCAGAATACATCCTCATCACTTTAGCTCTCAGGCTCTGCAACACACTGGGCACACAGCCCGAACTTGTACACTGCTCTGGGTTTTGCCTGACTTGGCTCCCTTACCAGCCACTTGGACACTTTCCATATATCATGGAAACTTACTGGTGGCTCACTAAACCACCTAAGAGCACTTCTGCTCCGTAAGGGAATCTTCCTCACTAATCCCATGTCTGGGTACTTTCCTCAGGCACTGGCCAAGTACCTGAGAGAAAGCAACAGGTGTCTCAGAGCAAATCCATAGAGGTGAATTTGGTTACTACTGATGGGGGGTCTCCCACCTCTCGCTCCCACAATTCATACCCAGCCATTTCTCTGGACTGTAACACCTCATCCTTTAACATTTTGCTGTGTAGATTCTTTATAAATGCAATTCACATTCAATCTACTGTCTTCCTATATGTGCTGGACTTGAACATACATAAAATAAGTGGCACTGTCCATTACTCTAGACCCCCCACAGAGTTAAGCAGTCCAGTTCTCATATCTTCCAACTGTACTTGGCTGTCTTTTCCTGACTCCACAGTAACAGTTCCTTTAGTTTCCTTCTGTTTCAGGTGAAAAACACATGGCCCTTTTGCAGAGCAAACTCACCCTTCGGTTGCAGGTGCCCCACAGGCGTTTCCTCCTCAAGGAATCTTCCTCAGTGAGCTTCTGGTGCCTCAGCACAACTCAAACAGGCAGCTTCTTTTCCTTAGCTGGACCAAGGGGGGTTGCCCCTGGAAAAACAGGCTGACATCTTCCCCCCATCCCCGCAGGAATGGGGCTCTGAACCATTGAAAGCGGTCTCCACCACTTCAATAATCAGTTCCTGTGTTCCTCTTCAGGTGGAAACACACACCTAACACAAAAGTAGCTCTGTAACAGAGCTTAGAGCTCTGAGGGCCTGCTCTCAGCAAAGCACCTCTGCTACACTGTACAGACTCTCTCTCAGACTGACTTCAAATTCCCCAATGTTCTACTCTAACCTCCAACTGCAACATTCCAGTGTGGCTTATGCAGCTGCAACAGTTCTAAAATGATGTCATCCCACAGTTTCAGCTGAGACTGAGAACAGAATGAGACAGTGTGAAATCCATTTAACTGGAGTTTCACAAGCTGCCTTCCATGCCTACCACTAGGTCTTACTGGGATTCTAGTAACCCCAGGTAACTGCGGGGGTTACATAAATAATAATCAGTCTACTCTTACACCCCATAATAATCAGTGTACTCTTACACCCCCATACTACTTGCACATGGTTAGTTTCTTTCACTGCTTGCTCTACATTTAGTCCCCTCTACCCTAGCAGTGGTACCTCTTACCACCACTGTTTTCAGCAGTTGCACATCCTACTACCACTAGGCCACAAAATGCAACTTGTTCTTACCTGGGTGCTTATGATAGCCCTCTTTCCCCCCTCTTCTTACCTCCCCCTCTGCTCTCAGCCCTCCACTTCTTATTCCCCTCACCCAATTTATTTATTTATTTTATTTATGTCTTTGCTAACCGGGTAAGTGCACTGATCCAGGGGACCATTTTCTGGCACGAAAATGCTTTCACTCCCTACAACCACCATCATATACAACCACCCAAAACCATTATCCATAATCAGCTCCCTCCTGCCCTCTAACACCCTCTTCTCATACGCCTCCCTCCCAACTCCTCCACCTGGCTTCCTACAGCTACCTTATCTCAGTTTGGAGCTCATCCTTAGGCTCCATTTCACCTGCACAATCGCTCAACAATGTGCTCACTTTAGCAGGTGCAAATTATATAAATCCTCATTCAAGATGATCTTTCTTTACCTCCTCCTACTAGTTGGTAACATCCAGCTAAACTCTGGCCCAACCCCAATGCATAAATTAGTATCGGAGACTTGATTAGTGGCCTTCGCTAATCAAAGTAAAAAATGATTGGCAATTGACCGAAGTTGATTAGCAATTACCAAAAATTCATATTTTTGTTCAAAACCCCATAAAATGTACTTATCTTGCTCTATGTTGATAAAATACACATTTACACACATTTCTGAGACTGATATCTGTTTTATTTAACTATTTCCAGAGTACAGAAATTCTTGCACAGCAGCACGTACATTTTAAGAGCTGAGATAGGATGTCTGCCAAAGCAGACCGTGCATTTGTGAGCTTGAGTGTGATCGTGAGTTGTGACAAATTAAACATAAGCCACTGCCCCAGCATAATTCCACTGGGACCGTGATTGACCACACGGTAACCACCTAGGACCGTGATCGACCATATAGCTACAAACAAGGATTGGGTGTGATCTATTTTGCTATTCTTCTCTACCAGGTATGTAGCTGGTAATTCTGGCTTATTTGGGGAAGGGGGGACCTGGGGGTGGTCTATCACCTTCAGCTTGCAAATCACCAGGACATCTTGGTTTAGCACTAACAAATATGTCTACAGCCCTGTCTGGATTGAATTCAGCTGGGAGGGGGGCTGCTTTTTAATGCAAATCAATGTTTCTACAGTATCCTCTGCCAGACTTGCTCTCCAGTCAGTTTTTACCTTGTTCGTAGTTGAAAAACACCTTTCTACAGTTGCATTAGACACAGGAAATACTCTCAACACATTGACATGCTTCAACAGATTTGGATAAGAATTTTGGAAGTCACATGCCAGCTTTGATCAGATAGCAGAGGCAGAAAGATTGATGAAATTGGTTTGAGCAAAAATCTTAAACTCTTGCCATTCTGTAAGTCACAGAGTGCTGGCACACTCAGACTGCAAAAGTGCTGAAAAGTGATCAGCTGCTGCAGGAATGTCACTGTTACCATACAGCTCCAGTTCCTTTCTGTCTGCAACTGCTGGCCAAAGGTATCTAACACTTTTGCACGGTTATAAATCTTGCTTTTATCAGTCAGACTGAACCTTTGTTCACAACAGTTCTCAATGTTTGTAAAGTATTTCTTAGTTTGCTGTTTAAAAGTTTTAACAACTTGGCCACTAAAATATGTTAATTTCACACCCATGTATGTGACTTGAGCACATGCTCCTGAAAAAAAAAATCAGACCCATTTTTTAAGAGAATGTCAAGTTCAAAATGCCACCTATGGGACTACTCTGCTTAGCATGGTCAAGAGTGTTTCTCAAAGTTTCAACAGAGCTAAGTAGCTCTGGCATTTCAATTACTTCTTTTTGAAGTGCTAGTGAGAACCTGGCAAGTGACTGAAGCAGCTGTTCAAAATACAAAAGATGTGCCACCATTTAGAATTTAGCCATAATTTGTAATACTCCATTGGCTTTGGCCTGGTTATGAGTTGGGTCTGTGACCATAGATTCTAAATGGGCACAAATTACAGGGGATGATTTGGTAACAGCACAGCTGGCAAAAAGTTTATGCGGCACTCAATGTGTGCCATGGGCCGTCTTGAACTTTTCAACTGGCATGTCCATGGCCTGAGCAAGGGACCGTAACTCTCTGTGTCTCTTAGGACTTTTCTGATAGAGATCAAACAGTTGGGTCAGAAAGTTTGAAACATCGAAATACGTGTTATCCAAAGTGTCTTTTATGGCCAGTTCTAATCTGTGTGAGAAACAGTGAATGCCAACTAATCACTGTATGTCTTCCCTTAAAAGAGCAGCAAGACCCATCTTACTCCCATGTTGACAGATGCCCCATCAGCCCCAAACCCAACCATGTTTTTTATATTAAGGCCAGACTCTGTAAAAATGTCTAAAGGAGATTTTTCAGTCACTCACTTGCGCCATCTGATACAGCTTTCATTGGTAAATACTTAGTCTCCAATTGACCATTGATGGGATTTACATAAATTACGTAAACCAGTTCCTTTTCAGTTACACCACTGTCAGTACTACCATCCATAAGCACTGAAAAATAATTTACATTTTTGACAGTTGTCAGCAGGTTTTCTTCTAGATGCTTGCCAATATACATTGTGAGTTCTTTCCCACTAACAGTGTTAATGTATTTATGCAATGGGTGTGGACATAAATCCTATGAGATAAATCTGAGCTACTATGGGATAAATTCAAAATTTTACATTTATCCATATAGTAGATGCATCATCACAGATTTATTCACATAGTAGATATGTCACAGTCACTCTGTAACTCATTTAGAATGTTCAGCCTCAGTACCAGTACTAACTACGTTCAAATGCAAATAACTTTAAAATAAAAAAAGATAGCATAGTGCTATGAGCATGAAAGTTGTGCAGCACAAAATTATCTACAAAATGAGTAGTATTTCATTTATAGATATCTTATAGATTTTTTGATAATTAGCAAAAATACAGCAGAAAATTCTTATTTTTTTTTCATTTTGTCTGCAAACAAATATAAATAACTTTAAAATGAAAAATGATAGCATGGTACTGTGAGCACAAATTTTATTCAGCACAGAAATATCTACAAAATGAGTGGCATTTCATTTATAGATACTTTTTAGTTTTTTCAGAATTAGCAAAAAACAGCAAAAAGGTCAATTTTTGTGCACTGTTTCATCAAACAAATGCAAATAACAAAGAAACAAAAAAGATAGTATGGTACTTTGAGCACAAAAGTTGTTCAGCATAAAAATATCTACAAAATGAGATGTGTTTTGTTTCTAGATTCCTTTTAGGTTTTCTATAATCAGCAAAAAATGGCAGAAAATTTAATTTTTATTCACTTTTTTGACTAACAAATGCTCCCTACGAAAGCAAAAACAAAAGAATTGTATAAATGGAATATGCAATGGAAAACTCGTGTAATAAACTCCATGGCCTTTTTCTTGTTCTGCTATTGCTTCAAACTTTTTAATAGGGATGTTCTCTTAGGCCATGATATACAGGATCTCCTTCAGCCTGCCGAGAATCATTATATGCTGTTTCTCTGCATTACTGAACGCTCTCCCTGCAAATAAATTAAATAAGTTTTAAGTCTCGGTCAAAACTCCCTAACCCCCCACCCATTTTAAACTTACCAATTGTTGTATGGTGATATATATCAAGTGGTGACCTTGTTCTACCAAATTTGAAAATGTTAACAGCTTTCTTGTGCTGCTCTGTTAGAATATGTTTCCAGATGGTGTCAACTTTTAGCTGCGGGCATTTGATCCCTGCAATTAATATCTCACTGAAGTTCTACCCACGTTGCTCATCTCTGTACTCACAGCACAATTTGCAACTAACATGCACTGCACAGTCTCCCTCAGTGCTAATCTGTAGCCAGTTTTTTTCTGGATCATATTTTTGGCACCATCCCTCTGCAGTTGCTAATTTAACTCCAGCCATGTTGGACTGTAATTATTAAAAAGTTTGAAGTTAGTAAAACAAGGTGTCAGGGTGTGCAACTATTTAAATTAACACATGATGAGGCTTTTCCTGAAAAAAAGAAAATGGCAGCAAGCGATGTGTGACCCACTGTCCCCCTCCCCAGCCCAGTTGCTGGCACTTTTCAGACCAAACCCTGTTCCTAACTGGGGCAATCCCTCCCATTGTGACTCACAGCACACGTCTTTTTGGTTCCCTCATGGATCATTGCAAAGGGCAGGCACATAGTCTATTGTATGTTCCCATGTTCACTGCAAAGAGCAGGACACAACACTTAGCTGGGCACATTTTCTGGTCCCCTTGGATTCTCTGCAATGCTGCCGGGCATATCTTAGTCTTTTTCTGTTTCCAAATAGTTCGCTGCAAGTGCAGGGCATACGTCATTGACAACATAAGTACTGGCACATAATTCTTAGTGCCTGGTTCCCCTCATCTCTGCAAAGCACGTCTTTTTCCCAAATGTTCACTGCAGATGCAGGGCACACAACATAAGCAGGGCACAATAAATATTGGGCAGAGTACAGATCTCTGCAAAGCAGGGCACATTAACTTAGTCTTATTCTGTTCACAAATTCGCTGCAGATGAAGGGCACACAAGTCAGGGCACATAAAATTAAAGTTCTGGTTCCCCCAATCTCTGCAAATCAAGGCACGATTTACTTAGTCTCTTTTTCTGTTAACAAATTCACTGCAAAGTCAAGAGCAGGGCGCATTACTTCTTGGTTACCGAGATCTCAAAGCAGGCAGGGCTGCTTACTTAGTCTTTATCTGTTCCCAAATGTTCACTGTTTGTTCCCAAATTCACTGCAAGCAGGGCACAAAGTTAAAGTTCAAGGCAGGGTGACCCTTTCATGCCCTTGTTCTCCCTCCACCCACAGTCCAGCTCTAGCCCTTGCCCGTTTGTTGCCATTATGCCATCCCCCCATCTGTGACCTGTAGTTTGTGTGCCCCTCTTCGCTCCTCCAGCTCCCTGACCAAATGAAAATATTTTGCTTGTTTTGCTGCTGAGATCCCTGATTCTGCTGCACTCCTGCTCTCCTCTGAATCTGTCTGTCTGACCGTGCCTCGCCTCGTGATGTAGCCGCCTGCTCTCCACTCTGTCTAGATCGCCCCCATGCCCTCTCGCAGTCTCGTCCAGACTTTCTTCCTCCGGCTTCTCCTCAGTGTGGCCACCACCCCTTCCAGCTCCGGCTTGTCTCCGACCATCTGCAAAACAAAAAGACACAATTTAGTTAACTGGATGTTGGCACGATGACGATAAAAAAAAAAAACGTGAAGTAAATTAAAGAAAACCCATCTTTGGACTCCTGCTCAACCTCCTGACACCTGCTTCCTCTTCTGGGTGCACTGCAAAAGGACTTAGTCACATTTCTCCTGCGCGAAGACCGGGTGGGGGGGAGCAAGAGCATCACTGGACTAATCAGGGAACAGGTTGGGGTTTATGGGGTGGGTCGCAGAGGAGGAGGGCAAAAAATGGATACCAGGACAAAAAAAAAAATTGAAGTGACAGTGCCCAATAAGGCACTTTTACAGGACCCAGGACCAATTGGCAATGACTAGTAATGACTGCTAATCATTGCCAGATTTGACTCACTTTTTACAGATCCTGGGTCGCAAATTATGATGCAAACCCACATATTTTATGCCTTGAACCCTGATACCCACACTACCGCTAAAGGCCTAACCATCTTCCACCTTAATGCTAGGAGTCTACTCCCCAAGATGGACCTCCTCAATGTCTGGGTATCACAACTCTCCCCAGACATATTATGCATTACTGAATCATGGCTATTGCATGGAATCCCTGACACCCCTACTCTTTCTGCTCGACTACCACCTCCTATGGCAGGACTGCTCTAAGCTGGTAGCAGAGTTGCAATTTACTACCCTTAAAATCTACCACTGTCCTTTATTACCAGTGAAGTGGTCCCTAAGACCCACAAGCTCCTCCTCATTAAGTTGCTACCCCATTCTCTCTCCTCATCTTCATTGGTGTGCTCTTTCCTCTTCTAAAGCTTCCCCCTTCACTGTGGTTAATACAAACTCCTCCCTGTCATCCACTGCCAGCTCAGGTGAACTCATCCTCCTTGGTGACTTTAACTTGAACTGGTCCTCCCCTGCCCTTAAACCTACCACTCAACAAACAGAGACTCTGAACCTTCACCAGCTTATCGATGAATCCACTAGACCCAAATCCCACTCCCACAACCACATCCTCCTGGACTGGATCTTGTACTCACACCCACATATCTCTGCTGCTGGCACTCTTCCCGGCTTATTCAGCGACCACCTCATGACCTACAGTACTTGAAAACTCCAGCTCCCCCATTCCACCCCCACCACTTACCTCTGGATACATGCCACATGCTCCCTAAACACCACTTACCTACTACATGATCTTGCATCCTCAGACTGGTCCCTCTTTTATACCACAATGGATGTCAACATGGCACTCTCCCTCTTTTGCCGGATATTAAATAATGTCTGGCACAAACATGCCCCCATGTGCAGATGCAGGATGAGACATTTTCACCACCCATGGATTACACCCATCATCATCACACTCTGCAAAACATCTCTATCCCCTAACCATCTTACATCCTATTGTGCCCTAAGAAACACTTGCACCAAAGCTATTAGAGCAGCCAAATCCCACTATTTTAAGAATCCTCTTCATCAAAACCTCAACTTCCCCATACATTTTGGCACACACTTTCCTTCCTTCTCAGCTCCCCTCCTAGCTCCTCCTCCCCCTCCCTCCTTATCAACAACACCCTGGTCTTTGACCCTCTCACTGTTGCCTCCACCTTAAACAACTCTTTCATTACCTGCACCCTATCCTCCACCCCTGAACATCCCTCCTCTCCCCATCTCCTGACTCCTCTACTAACCCCACCACAGCACCTCCTTCACACTTCTACCCCCAAATGACTATCACTTCTCTCCTGCCACAACCCAGGAGGCACTTTGTGTCCTCCTATCCCTAAACCTACATAAATCCTGTCCCGAAGGGCTCGACATCCTCCTTCTTCAGATATCTGCCCCAGCCATTGCCCACCCCATCACGTCTTTTTAATCTCTCCTTAACCCATGGCTCATCCCACAGGCCTGGAAATCTGCAAAAGTAATTCCCCTTCATAAAGGCAGAGACCGGGCTCTACCAGGAAACTACTGCCCTGTCTCCTTCCTCCCTGTTTTGGATAAGCTCCAAGAGTCCCTTGTCTTAACCAGACTCACCCATTTTCTCACCTCTTCAAATTTCCTGTCCCCTTACCAATCCAATTTTAAAAAGAACCATTCCATGGTTTCCTCTTTACTCCGAGTGACTGATGCCATCCTCACTTGTATGGACCTAGGCCACCTCACCTCTGCCATATTTATAGACCTAGCCAAGGCCTTTGATTCTGTCTCCCACCTGCTCCTTTTCACCAAACTCAAACTTGCTGGAATCTCAACCTTATCAGTCCAATGGTTGTGCTTGTGTAACCCCCCTATTATCCGGGGTTACTGGAATCCTAGTAAGACCTAATGGTAGGCAGGGAAGGCAGCTTGTGAAACTCCAGTTAAATGGATTTCACACTGTCTCACTCTGTTCTCAGTCTCAGCTGAGACTGAGGGATGACATCACCATAGAACTTTCGCAGCTGCATAAGCCGCACTGGAATGTTGCAGTTGGAGGTTAGCATAGAACGTTGGAGATTTTGAATTCAGTCTGTGTGCAGTCTTGGTGAGAAACAGTAGTACAGCTGTCTGTGTGCAGAATCTCAGAGCTTTAAGCTCTGTTTTAGAGCTACTGATTAGGAAGGTGTGTTTCCACCATAAGAGGAACACAGAAACTGGTAGATGAAGTGGTGGAGACCGCTGTTACTGGTCCAAGTGCCCCATCCCTGAGGGGATGGGGAGGAAAGGTTTGCCTGTTTTCCAGGGGCAACCCTCCTGGTTCCGGCTAAGGGAAGAAGCTGCCTACTCAAGTTGTGCTGTGGCACCAAAAGCTCTGAGAGAGAAATTCCTGTGGAGGGATTGCCTGTGGGGCACCTGCAACCAAATGGTGAGTTTGCTCTGAAAGAGAGCCAAGTGTTTTTTCACCTTAACAGAAGGAAACTAAAGGGACTGTTACTGTGGGGTCAGGAAAAGACAGCCAAGTACAGTTGTAAAGTGGGGATTGAAATGCTTAAACAGTGAGGGGCCTGGAGCAATGGGCTATGCCAATTAAAAGTATGTTCAAGTCTAGCGCAAAGAGAAAGCAAGACAAGTAGATGGAATGTGACATACATTTAGCAAGAATCTACATTGCTAAGCTTTACAGTATGAGGTGTTTATTGTCCAGAGAAATGGCCGGGTATGAATTGTGGGAGCGAGAGGTGGGAGACCCCCCCATCAGTAGTAACCAAATTCACCTCTACGGATTTTCTCTGAAGCACTTTTTACTTTCTCTCAGGTACTTGACCAGTGCCTGAGGAAAGTACCTAGACTTGGGATTAAAAGGAGAATTCCCTGATAGAGCAAAGGTGCTCTTAGGTGGTTTAGGGAGCCACAAAAAAATGTTTCCATGACATATGGAAGGTGTCCGAGTGGCTGGCAAGAAAGCTGAGCCTGGGAAATCCCAGAACAGTGTACAAGTTTGGGCTGTGTACCCAAAGCAGCATGCAAGTCCAGGCTGTGTGCCCGGTGGGTTCAGAGCCTGAGGGCTAAAGTGTTGAGGAAGTGTTCTTGGTTCTTTTAATCTGCATTACCAGGAGTATAGCCCCATGGGGGTCCATCTATGCTTTGTTTATTCTGTTTGGATGTGAATAAAAAGCCACACTTTAGAATCCCACTTCTGGTACTTGACATTACAGTTATTGCTTCCTGTGTTTGGAATTACTAGGGTGCCCCTGGGCAGAGTAGCCAAACCTAGCCTTTGTGCCGAGTGACCTATTCCTCCCCGAACCCAGCCCACCTGGTATTGCTGTCAGATTCAAATGGTAGACTGGATCGGTGTTACAAAATGGAGGCATGGCTGAGGATTTGAGTTTGAAATTTTAGGGAGGAAAGGTGCTCGGGCAAAGGGATAGCATTTTGGTTATCTGGCAGTGGGTAGACCAAAAAGCTGAAGCAAGGTTAACTAATGTGCCACTGTGTGCTGTTGTCCATGTGCTGCTGTTAAAATGCCAACTATTTACCAAGGAGCAGTAAAGCCTGCGAGAGAGTATGCCCTTGTCCTGCATCAAAAATTGCAACGTTTTGCTAGCTTTTAAAAACTGTTGTGACAAAGAAAAGTGTGGAAGACTAGGGGTAGCAAAAGGAAAACTGTGCCCTGGACGTTGGAAATGCTTTCTAGTGAATTGAGAGACTTGTATTAATGGCCATGAAAAATGGTTGAAATTGGATCCCGCCATGGAGTCAATTCGAAAAAACAAAAGTGTGGTTTTGCAGTTTAAATTTGCCTGCTCAACGATCGCCGTGAGGAGAAGAGCACTCGAGAGGAAAGAGGCTCATTTGCATGGCGTCATGTGATTGGTGAGACTGCAATCAGTTCTGCCCCCAAGCCATCTCTACAGTGACTTCCCAGCATTTGAGAGGGAGTTTGAGTGGAGTGTGTGTACTGGCTTACAGGAGGAGCATCGCGGTGACTGAAAACACTGTAGAAGTTTAAAAAATCGGACTTTTCTGTCTAAATTGGGGTCAACCCGCATCTCGATCGACTGGACTGTGAGTGTGGTGTTCAGAGGGATGATCTGCAGGACTGCCAACCCACTTCTGTTCAGAGGCCTCCAAGACTGGCTGCAGGCTGTTTTCCATCGCAGCAAACAGCTACCGATAACAGTGAGTACCAACAGAAATAATTGCTCAAACAAGTGATTTTTGCCAAAAGCCAGCTGAATCTGTGTGCAGCAGTGTAATCGCTTTGCAATCAAAGACTGTTAAGTTTACCAGCAAAAGCAAGCCTTTTAAGCCACCTACTGTGAGCATAGTTATGGGTTCAGCATCAGTGTAAGTTTCAAAGCCATGAGAAAGACTGTGAGTTGTGTCAAGATATGCAGAAAGAGTTACAGGCAATCCTGTGCTTGAAATACTGAGGCTTTAAGGGACTGTGAGCTAGAGCAATGTCTTCAGCAAGTGAAATGTCTGTGGTAAATCATATAAATATGCTAGGAAAAAGAACAGTGCAAGTTTGTACAGTTTGAGCAAAGTTATCAGTAGAGTGTGTAAATCGGATGCGCAGTGGCTTGACCCAATTTCAGAACGTTGATGCGTAGGAGTGCTGCCACTACCATTACAGGGTAGGGCAGTAATGTAAACACAGCAGCAGAGGAACCATTTTGAAAGTGAAAGAAATTGTTCAGTGATGTGGGACTTTCAATAACAGTGAGCATTTGTTTGTTTTTCTCTGCAGTCATGGCCTCAGGACCAGCCCGCTACCTGGATCATGCCCGGGCTGTGGTAGCAGTAGAAGTAAACAAGTTAAGGGACACTGAGAGATGTTACTACAGAGGACAACTGCCTCCTCATTTGGTGATTCCTGAATATCCAGTGCAAGTGTGCTTAATATGCTTAAATGCTGGAAGGGATGTCTTCATAGTACCTCACTGTTCTGGGTGCCTCGAGAAATACAAATTATTTAAAGTGTCCAAAATTCGTTTGGCTCCCACATGGACAAAAGTTCAAGAATTTGCAGTTGGAAGCACACAGCACCAGGCGGAGCATGTTGGAGAAGGCCCCTCAGGGGAGTGTGGCACAAAGCTAGAGGGTGCAGATTTACAGACAGAACAATGTGCTGATGTTTCGGATCCTGAATCGAAGAGAGACAATTCAGGAAGAGCATCAGTAGACCCTTGGAGAGGGGGGCCTAGCCCAAGTCTCATAGGAGAAGACGAGATGAGGGAGGCCTTTGAATGGGAGGTTTCGACCTCCGCGCCCAGTAAAGAGTGGATAGTCTCAGGAGTGAGGACGACTGCTCACTCCTCAGCACAGATTCTCAGTGAGGAAGAAGAAGAGGGGGAACCTATGTGGCCTTGTGAAAAAGGAACTGGTACACAACCTCAAGCTCTTGCCTCAGAGAAATGCATGGAAGAGAGTGGTGAGGCCACTGCCCTGGCTGTGCAAGAACAAGCCAGCGACCCATTTTTTGTCTTGTTGAGAATGCGTAGCTGGCAGAACCAGGACTGGCCACCCCCAAGCCAGGCTAGAGATCTCAAGTTGACCAAAACTAGTAAAGAGGAAAGACTGGTTCGTAGGAAGGTGAATGAAATCTATGGGATGTCCTTTCCTACCTTTCCTCTGAGAGTCTGGGAGGAGACTGAACAAAACAGGAAGTCCTGGATTTGGGCAGAAGCAATGAAATGTGTGCATCCTAGTGCAAACAAGCATGTCAGGAACAGAATGTTTCATGAAAAATACAGCCAGTGGAAAAGAGACAGGACACTGTTAATGGACACTGTTCAAACAGTGGATGGAGAGGGACGTGAAACCTTTCACAGTGTAAATTATGTGCGCCCAGATGGAGTAATAATTCAAGCGCCTGACCCGTTGTGCTATTGCCCACTATGCAAAGACCTCCCGGCAAATGTGCCCATGCCAACCAAATGGAAAGCAGAGCAGTGGTAGTCAGTGCTGCCACTCCAGCCATTGCAGTGCCTTTGTTGTTCTGCCAGTATGGACGTCCAGGACTCAGGTGCCCCACATTCATCAGTTCTACAGTGTACTGGCCTTCCAGAATCCATCGACTGGCCCACCAGATGACTTCAGATCCAGAGAGGATGCCAGCTCAGCTGTATCCTGATTCATCACCTGGTAACCGGATTACATCAGACCAGCTGTTTTCCTTTTTGCTCCTGTTCCAAGGTTCCATCTCCAGAGATGACAGCAGCCCAGCAGTTTCCAGATGTTCCCTCCTTTCATTCCCAGAAGATGTCCGTCCAGCTGTATTGGAAGAGTGCTGCCAGGGAGAGTCTTCGGCTGAGGACCAGGTCAGTGCCGTTTTTGTTCTACAAGGGACTGGTAAGTCCAGACTTTTCTATTCTTATGACATTGCAGTACACACCCTATGCTAGCAGACTCCAGATGTTTGAACTGTCCTCAAAGACTCTCCCCTTCGGGACTTTGGCCTGCTAGAACTGTGCTTCACCAGGCTCTGGCCCAGGAGAGACTCTTTAATGTACTTGCCTTCGGGCATTGTAGTCACTAGATGGGACTTTTAGGGCACTCCATCCCCCACATTGGTGTATTGTAAATAATGCCATTGTTTTCTACTATTTTCTAATGTTTATACTGTTTTTCTACCTTTTCTAAAAAATATATATATTTTGGGGATTCTCCAGGGTTTTGATGGTAGGGGTTTAGATAGACTGTGTATGCAGATTAGGAGTGTGTATTGTCTTTCTTTTTCTTGCAGGTGTTCCTGAAGAAGATAGAAGAGAAGACAAGAAGAGGAGGAGGGACTCATCGGAATTCCTCACTAGTACTTTAGAGTGTAGTATTTAAAGTACTGTTTTTGTTGTTGTTGTTACTGTGTGTAACCCTTTTCTTCCACAGGTATGGTTGTGGGGGATGTGGGAGTAATGCATTGGTATGGTATTAGCTCCTGGTGTGTGGTTGCATGGTGTCCAAGGTCGGGTAGGTCCCTTGTTTGTTTTGTTTTGGGATTTGAGTTAAAGGCAGATAGGTTTTCCCTAGAGGGCTGGGGGGATAGACAGGCTGTGGCCCTGACCTGCAGTAGGGGTTGCAGTGCTGACCTATTAGGGCTATGCTCTGGGCAGTTCTACCAGAGCCACTAGGTACTCATAGTCAGCGGGTAGAGTAGAGGCCGATGTGTCACCCAATGGCCTCTAGGCCCTTACTGTTGTCTGCCTGTGCTGGCACATGGTAGGGGAGAAGGTAGCGCTACCTCCCCATAGTCAACACATGGGGGCGAGATGGCCTAAGCCGGGTAGATAATGAATGCGGACAGTCATTTTCCTGGTCCAGGGTAAGTATAACCCCCCTGTTACCCGGGGTTACTAGAATCCCAGTACGACCTAGTGGTAGGCAGGGAAGGCAGCTTGTGAAACTCCAGTTAAATGGATTTCATACTGTCTCACTCTGTTCTCACTCTCAGTTGAGACTGAGGGATGACATCACCATAGAACTTTCGCAGCTGCATAAGCCACACTGGAATGTTGCAGTTGGAGATTAGCATAGAATGCTGGGGATTTTGAATTCAGTCTGTGTGCAGTCTTGGTGAGAGACAGTAGTACAGCTGTCTGTGTGCAGGCTCTCAGAGCTTTAAGCTCTGTTTTAGAGCTACTGATTAGGAAGGTGTGTGTTTCCACCGTAAGAGAAACACAGAAACTGGTAGTTGAAGTGGTGGAGACCGCTGTTACTGGTTCATGCCCCATCCCTGAGGGGATGGGGGGGGAAAGGTTTGCCTGTTTTCCAGGGGCAACCCTCCTGGTTCCGGCTAAGGGAAGAAGCTGCCTACTCAAGTTGTGCTGCGGCACCAAAAGCTCTGAGGAGAAATTCGTGGAGGGATTGCCTGTGGGGCACCTGCAACCAAAGGGTGAGGTCGCTCTGAAAGACAGCCAAGTGTTTTTTCACCTTAACAGAAGGAAACTAAAGGGACTGTTACTGTGGGGTCAGGAAAAGACAGCCAAGTACATTTGTAAAATGGGGATTGGACTGCTTAATCAGTGAGGGGCCTGGAGCAATGGGCTATGCCAATTAAAAGTATGTTCAAGTCCAGCACAAAGGGAAAGCAAGACAAGTAGATGGAATGTGACATACATTTAGCAAGAATCTACATTGCTAAGCTTTACAGTATGAGGTGTTTATTGTCCAGAGAAATGGCCGGGTATGAATTGTGGGAGCGAGAGGTGGGAGACCCCCCCATCAGTAGTAACCAAATTCACCTCTACGGATTTGCTCTGAAGCACTTTTTACTTTCTCTCAGGTACTTGGCCAGTGCCTGAGGAAAGTACCCAGACGTGGGATTAAAAGGAGAATTCCCTGATAGAGCAAAGGTGCTCTTAGGTGGTTTAGGGTGGCCACGAAAAAATGTTTCCATGACATATGGAAGGTGTCCGAAGTGGCTGGCAAGGGAGCCGAGCCTGGGAAATCCCAGAACAGTGTACAAGTTCAGGTTGTGTACCCAAAGCAGCATGCAAGTCCAGGCTGTGTGCCCAGTGGGTTCAGAGCCTGAGGGCTAAAGTGTTGAGGAAGTGTTCTTGGTTCTTTTAATCTGCATTATCAGGACTGTAGCCCCATGGGGGTCCATCTATGCTTTGTTTATTCTGTTTAGATGTGAATAAAAAGCCACACTTTAGAATCCCACTTCTGGTATTGGACATTACAGTTATTGCTTCCTGTGTTTGGAATTACTTGGATGCCCCTGGGCAGAGTAGCCAAAACTAGCCTTTGTGCCAAGTGACCTATTCCTCTGCGAACCCAGCCCACCTGGTATTGCTGTCAGATTCAAACGGTAGACCGGGTGGGTGTTACACTTGTATCTTTCAGGCTGATCCCAATGTGTCCAGGCTGGTGATACTCTCCCTCCCCATCCTAGCGGGAGTCCCACAAGGCTCTATCTTGGGTCACATCCTCTTTTCTATTTTCCTCAATGATCTTCCCCTCATATACCATTACTCTCACATTCACCTAGGCAACTGGACAGGGGACATGCAGTGGATGTCCTGTATCTGGACTTCAGTAAGGCATTCGACTCAGTGCCACATGGAAGGCTGGGAAGGAAGTTAGTAGGCACAGGGGCAGGTGCAATGCTGGTGAGATGGGTAGGAAACTGGCTGCAGGGAAGGCAACAGAGGGTGGTGGTGGGTGGGGAGCTCTCACACCCAAGGGCAGTGACGACGGTGTTCCACAGGGCTCGTGTTGGGACCAGTGTTGTTTGGGATATTCATTGCAGACATATCATGGGACATCAAGAGCAAGATCAGTCTGTTTGCTGATGATACCAAGGTTGGCGCAGGTGGTGGATGACCTAGGGGATGGCAGGGTTGCAGGATGATCTGGCAAAGCTTGAAACCTGGTCAGACACCTGGCAACTGGCTTTAATGCCAAAAAGTGCAAGGTGATGCATTTTGGGATGAAGAACCCAAGGAGGACTTACCAGCTAGGGGGAGTGCAGCTAGCCCAGACAGAGGAGGAGAAGGATCTGGGTGTGCTCATCACAGGGTCAATGAACAACTCGGCACAGTGTAGGAAGGCAGCTGCAAAGGCCAACAAAATGCTGGGTTGTATTGCGAAGGGTATATCCTCAAGGAGGAGGAGGTGATTCTGCCACTGTATAGGTCATTAGTTAGACCACACCTGGAGTACTGCGTGCAGTTCTGGCGTCCCGTATCTGAAAAGGGACATTAAGTTACTGGAGGAGTGCAGGCAGGGCGAACAAAGATGATCAAGGGTCTGGGGACTTATCATATGAGAGGAGGTTGAAGGAGTTGAACATGTACTCACTGGAGGAGAGGAGAGACAGGGGACATGATTGAAACCTTTAAATACATAAAAGGAATAAACAAGACAGGTACAGAGGGGCTGTTCAAAGTAAGGAAGGGGAGGGCCACCAGGGGCCATGATATGAGACTGGAGCGAGGAAGGTTCAGGAGGGAGATGAGGAGACACTTTTTTACAGAGAGGGTGGTGGCTGGGTGGAATGCGTTACCTGCAGAAGTGGTATGCAGTAGAACAGTGGACTGCTTCAAACGAGGATGGGACAGGACAAGGGGGAGAGTTAATGAAGGGGAAGGGTGGAAGGGAGGGGCAGCTGCAGAATAAGGGGTGCTAGCTGCACATTCGGGCAGACTTGATAGACCTCTAGGCCTTTATCTGCTGGCAAATTTCGTATGTTCGTATGTTCGTATATGCAGATGACACCATCCTCTACACCTCTGGCCCATCAGCCTCCGAGATATCCTCCCTACTACAATCATATTTCAGTCACATCCTGAACTGGTTCCAGGACAACCAGCTAAAAGTAAACACTACAAAAACTGTATCCATGAACTTCAGCACTCCCCCAAAACTTGCCAAACTCCACACCTCCCCGCTCCTTCTCCACTCTTGATGGCACTACCTTAGACATAGTCCCGGCTTACAAGTACCTACAGTAGGTGTCTGGCTTGACAGCCACCTAGACTTCACCACACACATCAACCACATTCATTCCAAGCTCCACCCCAAACTAGGTGCTCTTTACAGAAATAAAGATGCCCTCTCCCTCCCTGTTCACCAGATCCTCCTCACCAGGACATTCCTTTCACTTTTCAGTTATGCAGATGTTGTTTATAGGTCTGCTTCTGCATCCACCTGTTCTAGATTGGACATCCTTTTCAATGTGTTTTGTTGCTTCACGTTAAACGCCCCTCCCAGGACTCATCAATGCACCCTATACTCTTCCCTATCACTCTCCACCCTAACCTCACACCGAAACCATCACATCTCCATTATCTCGGCCAGGTACTGGTTTGGCACACTCACTGTCTATCTTGCCTCGCTCCTATCCCCCTCCACACAAATGTCCTACTGCCTCCGCATGCGGGACCCCCTCTCCTTTGCCCATCCACAGCCCCCCCTCAATGCTGGAAAGTATGATTTCTCCTTCCAGTTCCTAAACCTGTGGAACTTCCTCACCTCCTCTCTCCAAATACTTCCGTCATTAAACCTCTTCAAAAGGACCCTTTACCACTCACTGCCTCTACCTTGCTCACGCCCTCATGAAACTTAACCCCACAACTCCTAGTCCCTATAACCTGACACTTTGCATCTTGTACGAGCCCTTATGTTCTTAGCACCTGCATTGCCTGCATTGCACTTTTTCTCTAGCTACCTAAGTTGGTGGCATCCTGCCTATAGCACTGCTACTTTGCAGTAATAGTATGACCTATACTATGCACTTGCCTCTTTCAAGGCTATTACATTTTTCTTCCTGTAGTTTTGTACCTTACTCACTTGCAATGTGTGTATACCTGCACTTTGTTTGTGTATTTGCCTTGTACCCAGGCTTGTCTTGTTACCAGTTTCATGACTTGTACTACTGTATTTTCCGATAGTCTCATTGTAAGCTGACACAAACATGTATTTCAACGTATTTGCATTGTGTAATTGGTTTCACGACTTGTACCATTGTATTTTCATTTTTGTCTCATTGTAAACTGCTCAGCACCTTGTTTTTTGATGAAATTTATCTCCTCTTCCCTCCTCCCCGGGCCACATCTGGAAATGAGCCTCGGCTCAGTGTGCCTCTCCAGGTTACCAACTTTTAAATAGATAAATAATACATTTGAAGAAAATGACCAATGCAGTGTGGTGATATCAGAACCTAATAGGGCCTTGGGGTCAATAAGAAAAAATATAACTAGTCGTGTAAAGGAAGTTCTGATGCTATTATACAAATCCTATGTTAGACCTTTGTGAGATTATGGAAGCCAAATGTGGTGCCTGTATAAATGATTAGATATAAACAGGGTTTAAAAGGTGCAGCGTAGAGCTACCAACATGATTAGCAGCATAATGTATGGCAACTATGAAGATAGACCGATTGAACTAAATCTCATGAATCTGGAGTTACGTAGGAAAAGGTGGGGGTTTGCTGCTTATGCTTGACTTAATAAATGATCCATATATTTTTAACAAAATGAACTTTGAATTTAAGGATGCTAAACCGCTCACTCGTGGTCATCCACTACAGTTGAAACCAACAAGATTCCAAATGACCAAGAGAAATATTTTTTTTTCACAATGTGCCATAAATCTATGGAATAGTCTGCCTGAGAGCATTGTTGTAAGTGACACCAAAAGTAAATTAAAAAACAAACGTGATTCATACATTATGTCTGGTGCAAACATTGACGACTATTAAACTCAGGAGCTATGGGCCTACGCCTCTTCAGCTCCTTATTTCATTAGTGAACATTAGTTTGCACCTTTGCCAAATTGCAGTACATTTGTTTGCACATTATTTGTTTGTAAACATTTATAGTATATGGTTAGGGCTTATTGCGGATGTAAATCACTGACTTGCAAAATCTTGTTGTAGGACAGTTCAAAGGATAAAAAAAGTTGTTTTACTATCGTTCTGACATCACATCAATAGTACAACAACTTTTCAGCCTTTCCTGCCACCTGATTGTCCCTCTCGACTAGCTCCAAGTGAGAAAAAAATTATCAGAAACATGGCACAATTTTGCGAGCACTGACTGCTAGACCCTTCTTGTTTTGACACGAAAAGCCTCACACGGCTCCATGTCACAAAAGTGATTTTTGTTATTTTATTCAAAAAATAGGAAACTTCCGAAAACTGAAGCTGGAGCAAGTGGGGAGAACCTGGTGCGAGCAAGAGTGAGGAGCCATTGGAGCTTCACTCTCGAGGTATCTATGATGTCATCAGCTCCCTCGATTGAAATACAGACTTGTTGTGGATGGTCGCCCATCCACTATTCTATACAGTGGCGTCTCCCAGGACGAAACGCTCTTTTAACACACTCTGCAGTATGCTGCAGCAGACCTACTGAATAAAGCAATATAATTTTAATGGCAATTAGTTCTCTTTGTCATGCAGGAAACTATAGCATTCACTTCATCCTGGCAGTGTCACATTTTCCTGAATGACAAAGAGGTCTAATTACCATTGAAATTTATTTATTTATTTATTTCAGATTTGGAGAAATACCTTTGAGTTGCAGACTCATTTACAAAGGTTCCACGTCACATAGCTTAGATACAGACAAAACATTACAACGATTGCACTCAGAGCATAAAGATTCAGATTTTCACAAAGAACAGTTAGGCTAACATTAGGATACTAGGGTTACTTAGTACAGTTAATTACATAGTACATAACAAATGTAGATATATTGCAACATATGAGCAAGGTTGGGCACTAAGAGAAGAGGCAGGCCAGTGGCCATTGTCAGAGAAAGGAGGAGGTAGAGGACAGAGTTCAGTTGCAGTCACATTGCTTTATTCAGTAGGTCTGCTGCAGCATTCTGCAGAGTGCTGCAAAATGCTGCAGAATTGTGTTTCAACCTGAGGGGCACCACTGTATATTCTACTGTACTTTTTATTGTATTTCCTCTTCCCCCTCCCTGGGTCACACCTGGAAATGAGCCTTGACTCAGTGTGCCTTTCCAGGTTACCAATTTTTAAATAAAATAAAATAAATAAATCTCAGAGGAATAGACATGCCTACATACTGTCCAATCCAGATTTTTCTTGCTTTGCTGTACCATGGGCAGCTTAGTACTATATGTAAGTGATCCTCTTAGTTATTTAAACCACAATGGCAGAAGGTAGAAACATTGCCCTCTAGCATATCTTGAGGCCAAGATATCACTTTTAAAGGCTTTAAACTTAAATGTAACAAAGACATCTCGATGTTTTGGGCTCCCCATAATATTCAAGGAGGGTTTCAGGCAATGTTTCTTGTTATTATTATTATTAACTAGCCCTTTTGATACTTCAATGGTTTTCAGTGCAGTCAAACCTTGATCTCCTGAGAAGTTCTGTATTTTTTGTTATATATTTCCTATATGAAGTATGTATTTTGATACCCTTGCTGAAGATGAAGATGGCGGCCACACTGGGCTAGCCGTCGGACTGCTGCTTGTTGTGTTCATGATTTGATTATTTTCCGCTTGCAGTGTATCATGAGCCGTGGTATTGATTTTAGAAAAAGGAAAAAGCACTTTTTCACTGTGAGTTATTTAGTTGCTCAGTGCTTAAAAGCTAACGCTAATGCCCACTGCGTTTTGAGTTTTCCGGCATTTTGTTTTATTTGATTGTGCCGGTATTGCGAGCTGAGGTCACTTGGCTGGATTATTTGGCTGGGACTCTAGCAACACTCAACATCATTTAATATTGAGCATTTTTTGGGTGCTCCTGGGTCTTTTGTGCTGGACTACTGTATGAAGTCAAGGGGTCCTGTGGCTAGACGGCCTTGTGGCTTGACAGCTGCCTTTTAGTGTGGGGTCTAGGCAGTGTTTCACCCCCGAGTGTGTCTTTCCCCGGTATTCTGGCGGTCTGGCTACTTATCGAACAGGATTAGAAGGAGGAGGAATTTGCTGGGGACAAGTCCACTAAGGAGCTCGTTTGTACTACTTTTGGAATTATTAAAGACCATGGAGCCAGTAAAGGATCCTACAGTGTTTGGTTTTGGAGTGCTAATTGAGTGACCTGTGCTAACTAAGAAACTGATTCTTGTGTAGCTGGGACCTGCTGGTCTCTTGAGGTGTCCGTGGGTTAGCGTCCCACTCAGGGGTTGGGAGCGGGGCTTGCTGGAGGGCTAGCCCAGTGATCCTATTCCCCTAGACTCCCGGTTTAGTTGGCTGGAGTGTGGATTGAACCTGGAGTCGAGGTAGAGGGTTGCTAATATAGCCTAAGTAGTCACCTCTTGATTTTCTGGCAGGATCCTGTGACTTGGTGGATGGCTCTCCTGGGATTTGTGGTCTGAAGTTTGAGACCAGAATTCTTCTGGAATTTTCGGGCCGATTAGAAGATCCCTCTGATTTTATGGAGTTTTGGAACGTAGGGTGCAAAAATCATCCGATTGATGAACCTACGGCCGGGCTGGACTTTCCTTGGACTTTCTCTGTCTGCAAGTACTCAGTGATTGCATTTTAACTTTTTGGAAATTTTGTTTGCAGTGAGAGTGCTTTTTTAACAGCTGAGATTCTGCCATTTTCAGACATATGTGAGAGATTTGTCTGGGGGGGCGGCTTCTCCACATTATTTCCTTGGTTTCCCCCCTTTTTAATTTTTTATTTTTGTGTATTTATTGTATGTGTTAAGTAGTGAGAGTACTTAGTTTAAGTGGCACCGGCAGTGAGAGGACCTGTGTGTTGTGTAATTGTTTTAGGATTTTAGTTAATATTGGTTAGCTTAGGCTTTGTGAGGCCTTAGGCAGCGAGAGGACCTGGGCTGATTAATGTTTTAAGGTCTGTGTTGGATTTAGTTAATTAAATTAGTTATTTATGTTAGTTATCTGTTGTTATTAGTTTTGGATGTGAATTGTGGAATATTTTGGGGAAAGTGAGTGGGGAATCTCAGAAAAGGTTTAAGATCTGTGGGACTGTATATTTTGCATTGTTGTGGATTTGTGTAAATCCATTTTATTTATTTGTATTGATTTTTTTTTTTTTGCTTTACGTCTTGGGCCTGGGATCTATGTCACCGGGTTACCCCCCCAGTCATGGGCTATTCAGCATCCGCGCTTTGCCCTCCGCCCCTTCTTTTCCCCACCGTTGTCTTTTTCCACTTATCAGTACTGTCGAGCCTTGTGTATTGCTCGCAGGAGGGTGGGGTGGGGTGTGGGGTGTGAACAGCGGAGGCTGAAAGAGCGGGGTGCTCGCATTAGGGTCGTTAAGTCCAGAAGATGCCCTGGGGCAAAATGGAGTCTAGAGCATGGGCCATCTTGCCTAGTCTCCATACCCAAGGGCACCACCATTGGTGGTGGGCAGGAAGTCGGGGCGGCCTAGAAATTCTGTCCAACTCGGGTGGTGTTATGTAATGCCAGATCTGTCAAGAACAAGACTGCAATTATTGTAGATCTGGTTGGGACAACAGATCTGGCGTGCATCACCGAAACCTGGCTGGATGGTAGTGCAGACCCCATATTGGAGGCCGCAGTACCAGCTGGGTATTCGGTGATACACCGCCCGAGATTGGACCGTGGGGGGGGGTTGTGGTCTGTTTTAAGACCGAATTGAATCTCACAAGTGTACCAGTTGAGGAGGCCAGGTCATTTGAGTGTGTCATTGTAGCAGGTGTGGGTTATAGGATGGCTCTCATCTACTGTCTACCCGGCGATGGGAACCTATTCCTTAAGGAAGTGGCAGGCTTTGTCATCGACCTGGCGTTCGAGTCACCTAGGTTGATGGTCCTGGATGACTTCAATGCCTGGATCGATGACAAACTTTCACAATTTGGACAACACTTCCTCCAGTTGATGGTTTCACTGGGCCTTACACAGGTGGTTACCTCTACTACTCATAAGTGCGGCCATTCTCTTGACCTGGTCTTCCTCCTTGGGATCAAGGCCTGTGATGTGGGGGTGGAACCTGTCGCATGGTCCAACCACTACACTGTGCGATTGAATTTTTGCACCCCTCCTTGTAGGCAAACCCCTGTGGAGATGGTCAGGTATTGCCCTTTACAGGATGTGACTCCTGTTGGCCTAGCAGTGGTACTTGATCTATCAGAATTTCCTGTGGTGAGCATGGATCCAGAGGTTTTGGTTTTGGCTTATAACCAGGCCATTACCTCAATGCTGAATTCCATTTCTCCAGTCTGTGTACGTCCTCTCTCCCTCTGCCCTCGGTCTCTCTGGTTTGATGGGACCTTGAGGGAGTTGCAGTGACTAGGACATAGGTTAGAGCGATGCTGGTGGAAATCTGGCTTAGATGCCGACCATCTTATACTGCTAGAGCATTATTGAGAGTATCAGTCAGCAATCTCCCATAAGAAGGCAGAGTTCCTGTCCAGGGAGATTGCTGCAGCTCAGAACCGACCAGCTCAGCTCTTTCGAACTGTGGACAGGCTGTGCAACCCAGCCTGTCTGCAAGTTCAAAGAGCTTTTTTACAATTGCAGTGTGATGAACTTGCTAGGTTCTTTGCTGATAAGGTGGCCGACATCAGGCTGGAGACCCGTTCAGTGCACTCTATGGGAGTTGCTGATGATCAATGCTTGACCACTGTCCCGCTTTTCTCCTGGAGCTCCTTTGACCAGCTGAAAATCATGGATGTTATGCGGATTGTCCAGGGTATGCACCCTACATGCTGTAGTTTAGACCCGGGCCCGACAGCTCTGATTAGATTATGGGTTATTGGGAAGTCATTGGCCCAGTTCTGGCGCAGACAGTCTGGTGCTCCCTTGACTCTGGAGAATATCCCTGCCCCCTTGAAGGAAGCAGTGGTGACACCTTTATTGAAGAAAGCTTCATTGGACCTGGACTGTCTCACAAACTACAGACCTATCTCTAACCTTCCCTTTGTCGGGAAGGTAGTTGAGAAAGTAGTGGCAGTACAACTGGAGAACCATTTGACCATCCATAGCATCTTCAGTCTGGTTTCTGAAAGAGGCACAGTACCAAGACTGCGTTGGTTCGGGTGCTCAATGATCTCCTGATGGCAAGAGATCAGAAAAAACGGTCCATTTTGGTACTCTTGATCTGTCATCAGCTTTTGACACCGTGGACCATGGGGTACTGCTTGAGTGCCTGAGATTCATCTGTGGGATTTCTGGTTTGGTCCACAGATGGTTTACATCATTCCTCACTGGTAGAACTCAGAGGGTGGTGTCCGGGGTTTTTTCCTCTGAACCCATCTCTCTGTCTAGTGGGGTTTCCCAGGGCTCAGTGTTGTCCCCATTGTTGTTTGCGGTGTATATGTTGCCCCTCGGAGACATTATAAGATGATATGGACTGAGGTTTCACTGCTATGCTGATGATACCCAGCTCTGTCTTTTGCGCCCGACCAAGATGGAGCACTCTCGGTATTTAACGATTGCCTTGTTGAAATCCAAGATTGGATGAAGTACAGCTGGCTGAAGTTGAACCCCGGGAAGACTGAGGTGATGGTCGTGGATCCAGTTTGCTGGATGGGGGGTTGGGAGCAAGTCAACCATTGGGAATATTCCTGGGGGATTCCGAGCTCCATACCCCTGAACGGGTGCGAGTCCTGGGGATGATACTGGATGAAGGGCTGACACTTCAATTTGAGGTGTCAGCTGTCATTAAGCTAGCCTTTTACCATCTAAGGAACATTGCTAGGATCAAGCACCTTGTTCCATCTGGTGACCTGCCGACATTGATCCACACCTTTGTGACCTCACGTCTGGATTATTGCAACTCCCTTTACTTTGGGCTTCCAGGGGTTGATACCCATTGCCTGGAGCTGGTGCAGAACTCTGCAGCCCAGTTGTTGATGGGGACTCCTCAGTCTTCCCATATTACACTAGTGCTGCGGGAACTGCACTGGCTGCCAGTTCAGTGGTGGATCACTTTCAAAGTTGGATTACTGACGTATAAAGCCCTACATGGACTGGGTCCTGACTACCTGAAATAGCTTCTGGTTTCTTACCTCCCTGTGCATCCACTCCGCTCGGCCGATGAGGGGTTGCTGGAGATTCCGAGGGTCTTTTTAAAATCTTCATGGGCTCAGGCATTTATGTTCATGGCCCCTACCCTCTGGAATTCTCTACCCCGTCAGATTAGGGAGTGCATGACCATGGGGGGTTTCAAACAGGCACTAAAGACCTATTTATGGGGCATGGCATACAGTGATGTGGAAAACAGTTTTTAATTATATTGTACTGTATATTTGTTACTGTTGTGCAGCATTGTTTTAAATCGTATTAATTTGTACTGCGCCTTGGAATTTGAAAGGCACATTAAAAATAAAGATGATGATGATGATGATCTATGTATTGTTGCAAAAAGAGAAGGTTATGCTCATGTAAAAGGGATAAAACCTGGTTTAGCCATTTATTTCCCAGGGCACAGGGTAATTTCACCCTTAACAAATACAGTGTGGCTGCAAACACAGCAGCAACAACAGCGCTGACCACAAACAGAGTCGATCAGAACAATGACCGCTCACAAATTTTCAATGGGAGTACATGTTTTTTCTGCAGGGGTCATTGCCCCCTCAACCCCACCCAGAACTTAAATAACTAATTCCTGCGGGGGACTTTGGGGATGGGGAGAAACTCGGGAGGGGGGAAGATTGTTTTACCAAAAATAAATTGCCAGCAAAAGGAGCAGCAGGGGAGACCTGGGGAACTGAACTACAGTCCCAGATCTCCCAATTACACCATGTGCTGGTGCCCTAGCCACTCCACCACTGGAGCAGCTCAACCAAGCACCCAGCACACGGCAACTTGTTCACTCCCCACAACAGCATACAGCAACGGGGTAGCGGTATTTCCCTACCGCTGTTCTACCCCTGCCACTGTACCTACAGGTGCTATCTCTACAGCACAGTTAATAATGCACTGTCTTACATGTGCAGTACTGACCCGGTACTATTTCCCAGAGAGAGAACCTTATCATGTCATATTTCTCCCTAGACACAAAGGCCCGGATATTCAAACTGCCCCATTCTGAGGCGCAAGCCCTTGCGCTGCTCAAAATAGTTGCGCAGGGGTGTGGCCGGGGCGATATTCAAAGGAGTTGCGCTATTGAGCAACTCCTTTGAATATCACCCCCCAGCCACAGCCACTGTGCATGGCGCAGTGGAACATGCGCCACCGCAAGTTGTCAGAGTTGAGCATTAAACTTGCGGTGGCGCAAGTACCATTGCGCCATGCGCAAATTTCCGATATTCAAAAGGTGACATGCAAATGGGGCCATAATTCATGCAAGGCACAGGGGGCCATTTGCATCTGATTATGGCACCATTTGCATACCATTAGCATGTAGGTGCGCCCGATCCCGAGGACTTCGCCTGGCAGCCCTGCCAGGCAGCAGCCGTCGAGGACGCCGCACCCTGCAACTCGATCGCGAACTGCTTGTCGAAAGCAACCCCCGCCCACACATCTCCAATGCCTGATCGCGGGCAGAAAGTATCATGACAACACCCCGCCCAAACAGCTCCCAATACCCGATCGCGGGCAGAATGTAAAGACCCCCAACCGAATATCTCCCTGGTGGTCCAGTGGACCATAATGCCCGATCGAGGACAGAATGTCAGTGAAATCCCCAAACATCTCCCTGGTGTCTAGTGTCCCCCCACCCCACCACCCACGAAGCCCCACCACCCGCTCCCCGGCGGCGGCGGATCGCAGCTCACCTGCCACCCCCACGCCGCCTCGCCCGACTGACTGTCGATCAGGGCTGCCGCCCGTGGTGCGAGCTGGCAGCCAATAAGCGTGCAGCCCATCCCGTACATGACAGTCCAGATTTGTGAATGAACCCATTCACAAATCCGGACTGTCATGTATAATATGAGCTGCGCCCGTGGCTCTAACTCCTGGCGATACATGATCAGCTCGATGAGTAGCGAAGTGGCAGAATGAATGCTACGCCGCTAACTACGGCGAGGTGGTGGTGAACCTGAAACACCAGAAATGTTGAAGTTATCACTGGACATTCTGCCAGCGAACGTGACTCCACCCTGGTTCCTGAAGCGATATTAAGGGACCCGAAATTTACATTCACCACTGTCAGCGACCAAAAAGAATATTTAACCGGTATTTCGTTCTGCCGATGATGGGGCATTGGGAGCTGTTTGGGGGGTTCATGATACGTTCTGCCCGCGATCGGGCATTGGGAGCTGTTTGGGCGGGGGTTCATGATACTTTCTGCCCGCCGATCGGGCATTGGGAGCTGTTTGGGCGGGGGTTCATGATACTTTCTGCCCGCGATCAGGCATTGGGAGCTGTTTGGGCGGGTGGGGTTTCATGATCGTTCTGCCAGCGATCGGGCATTGGGAGCTATTTGGGCGGGGGGTTTCATGATACTTTCTGCCGCGATCGGGCATTGGGAGCTATTTGGGCGGGGGTTTCATGATACGTTCTGCCCGCGATCGGGCATTGGGAGATGTTTGGGGGGGTTGTTTTTACGTTCTGCCCGCGATCGGGCTGGTGGGGGGGCACAGGGACTGAGTTGGGATCCAGCCACGGGTGGCAGCTGCTGTGTTGCGCCCTGCAATACAGCAGCTCACCTGTGGGTGGCCTGCAACTTGATCCTTTTTTTTTTGGCTCAGAGTTGTGCAGGCGCAGGTTGGGGGTTGCGCATGCACAACTCTGCACAACCCGACTGAATATCGGGTTGCGCAGTTTATGCATGGTTCCTCCCCCTCCTGTTGAGCATGCATTCATTTGCATTGCGCTGTTGCTCAACCTGCTTTCAGTGGCACAACTGCCTCCTGCTGAATATCGCAGAATGGCGCAATGTAGGACTTGCGCATGCGCAACCCTGTTGCGCATGGTGAAACCCTTTTGAATATCTGGGCCAAAATGTTTTTACTTCTATAAGATTCTGTTAAATAACCAGTTGATTGACTTAGATATTTTTCTCCATGACCAGCTGCTATAAGTAAAGGGTTTTTCCCATTTTAGAGAAAACAAATATACAGTTGTCAGCATAAACCAGTTACAGAAAAATTCCTAAAAAATGTGAATTTCATAACCTTCCATTTTTTTTATTAAGGAAGACATTTTCATTGAAACAGAATCTGTTTACTTTAGACTTCATCTGTTCAGTTTTCATATGCCTCCAGTGAAGTCAATACCATGTGTTTATGATGTCACAAGCTGTTTCACTGGACATGCTTCTGATATCGTCAACTGAAGATTATCACTTTAAAACAGGGGAAGCAGCAGGGACAGAAGGACCATTTAGGGATGTAAATGGGGAAATTCTAAAGGAAAAGGATATGGCAAATGTACAAAATAAATATTTTGGTTCAGTGTTGAGTCACAAAGATAAACAAACTAGGTGAAATAAATACATAAATTTCAAAATAAACCAAATTCAAATAGATAATAAGGAAGTAACAACGAGATTGATGAAAATAAATAAAAATAAATCCCCGGGACTGGATGGCAGCCACCCAAGAGTAATCTCTGAGATTGCATCAGTTATAGCTCCATCTGTGACATATGTTTTTCAGAAATCCCTGGATGGTGGGGAGGTGGTTTCTAAATGGAGGGAGGCCCATGTCGTGCCAATATATAAAAAAGGTAAGAAGGATTCCCCAGAAGATTATAGACCAGTGAGCCTGACATTCGTTCTGGGAAAGATACTAGAGGGAATAATCAAAGAACATATTCTTCAAAAACAATCTGAAAATCAAAATTTTGATCCTAACCAACATGGCTTTACAAAGGCAAGATCTTGCCAAACAAATCTACTCCAATTTTACGAAAAAGTAAGTAAGGCATTGGATGAGGGGAACGCTGTGGATGTGGTACAATTGGATTTTTCAAAAGCTTTTGATAAGCTTCCACATCCCAAGCTAATTGAGTCACTCTGTGAACATAATATCCAAAATAATATTATCAACTGGATTAGATCATGGCTGGAAAATAGAAGGCAGAGGGTCACGGTAAATGGTGTTTTATCAGATTGGATATCGGTGTCTAGTGGAATGCCACATTGATCGGTGTTGGGACCCTGTCTGTTTAATTTGTATATATTCACCTTACAGTGTAAGACAGACAATATTTGGGTTACAAAATTTGCGGACGACTGTTGAGTGGGTAGCACTATAAAATCAAAACAAGATCAAAATGAGCTGCAAAATTTCCGAGATTATATTAAGCAATGGACAGAAAAGTATAAGCTTACACTGAATGGGGAAAAGTGTATAGTGTTTCATAAGGGCAAAAAGAATCTAGAGTTTGGGTACAGCATGGGAAAGGAGCTACTGAAAACATCTGTAGCAGAGAGAGATTTGGGTGTAATTATTAAAAATGACCTTACCTTTAGTGCACATTGCGAACAGATGATAAACAAAGCAAATAAGACACTAAATTGTATTTTAAGGCATATTGTAAATAGAGACATGGAGGTCCTGATGCCATTCTATGGGTCATTGGTGAGAACTCAACTTGAGTATTGTTCTCAAGTTTGGGCACCGTATAAGAGGGGGGAGATCGAGAGAGTGGAGAAAGTGCAGAGAAGAGCAACTAGAGCAGTGAAGGGTTTTGAGTGGATGACATATGAGGAGAGGATGAGGAAACTAAATCTCTATTAACTCACATATAGAAACATAGAAACATAGACTTTGATGGCAGATAAGGGCCACTTGGCCCACCCAGTCTGCCCATTTTCCTTCCTATTGGATAAGCTGCAGATTCTAGTTAATCAACAGCCTACTTCCTGCAACCCCCCACTACAATTGCCTTATGTCTGTCCCATGCATGTTTGAATTCCCCCACTGTTTTAGACCCAACAACCTCCCCAGGAAGGCAGTTCCATGCATCCACCACTCTCTCTCTGAAAAAATTTTCCTCACATTACCCCTGAGCCATCCCCCCTCTATCTTTAAATTGTGCCCCCTTGTTCTTACACATCTCTTTTTCTGAAAGATGCTACCCTCCTGGACTTTGTTGATTCCCTTGAGGTACTTAAAAGTTTCTATCATGTCCCCCTGTCCCTCCTTTCATCAAGGGTATACACATTAAGCTCTCTCAGTCTCTCTTCATATGGTTTCTGATGCAGACCCTGCACCATTTTAGTTGCCCTCCTCTGGACTGCTTCCATCCTTTCTATGTCCTTTCGTAGATGGGGTCTCCAAAACTGCACACAGTATTCCAGATGGGGTCTCACCAACTGTCTGTATAGAGGGATAACCACTTCCCTTTTTCTACTTGTGATGCCCTGTCCTATGCATCCCAGTATCCCCCTGGCTCTCCTTACTGACTTCTCACATTGCTTACCCACCTTTCGTCATCTGATATGACTACCCCCAAGTCCTGTTCCATTTTTGTTGTTGTTAGTACCTCCCCTGCTATTGTGTACTCTTCTCCTGGGTTTTTGTTTCCCAGGTGCATTACTTTGCACTTCTTTGCATTGAATCTAAGTTGCCATATGTCTGACCATTCCTCCAACCTTGCCAAGTCCCTTCTCATCCTTTCTACCCCACCTTGTGTATCAACTCTGTTACAGATCTTTGTGTCATCTGCAAAGAGGCATATCTTTCCCTCCAGACCCTCTGCAGTGTCATCTATAAAGATGTTAAAGAGGACTGGACCCAGTACTGAGCCCTGAGGTACTCCACTAGTAACCCCCCTTTCTACGGAATGTGTTCCATTCACTATTACCTTCTGTGTCCTGTTGTGCAGCCAGTTTGCTACCCAGGCTACCACCCTGGAACCCACTCCCAGGCTGGCTAACTTGATTATTAGTCTTTTGTGTGGGACTGTGTCAAATGCCTTGCTAAAGTCTAGGTAGACCATATCCACAGCCCCTCCCTGGTCTATTACTTTGGTCACCCAGTCAAAGAAATCAATTAAATTTGCCTGACATGACCTTCCTGCCGTAAATCCATGCTGCTTTGGGTCCTGTGCCCTGCTGGCCTCTAGGTACTCAACAGTTCTTTCTTTCAGAAGTGATTCCATCATTTTCCCTACCACTGAGGTCAAACTTCCAGGTCTGTAGTTTCCTGCTTCTGCCTTGCTCCCACTTTTGTGAAGGGGAATCACATCTGCCCTCCTCCAGTCCTCAGGTACCACCCCATCCTCCCATGATTTGTTAAAAAGTGTGGTCAGTGGTGTCACTAGGTCCTCCCTTAGTTCTTTTAGGATTCTGGGGTGAATCCGTCAGGCACCATTGCTTTGTCCACCTTGAGTTTTAGGAGTTCTTTCAGGACTCTTTCTTCTGTAAATGGACTTCTGTCAACCCCCCTACCCAGAGTGCTTCTATTGTCTGGTTTAGGTAACTCCTCCTCATCTCCTTTTGTGAATACTGAGCAAAAGTATTTATTCAGTATCTCTGCCTTTTCACTGTCTCCCTCTGCCCACCTCCCCTCTCCTTTATTAATCTTCACTATTCCTCCCTTAACCTTCCTATGCTCCCTAATGTACCTATAGAAGGTTTTATCCCCCTTCTTAACTGAGTTGGCTATTTTTTCCTCGGTTTGGGCCTTTGCTATTCTGACTGCCTTCCCCACTTCTTTCTGCTTTAATTGATACAGTTCCCTGTCGTGCTCCTTCTGTGATTCCTTATACTTTTTGAATGCAGCCTTTTTCTCCTTAACCTTCTCTGCCACCTCTTTTGAGAACCATAGTGGTTTTTCACTCCGCTTTGTTTTCTTTATTTGTTTCACACAAAGGCTTGTTGCCTCTAGGATAGCAGTTTTGATTTTTCTCCATTGTTCTTCCACCCCTCCTTTTTGGCCATTTGCTAGTGCATTCCTCAGGTATTCACCCATTTTGCCAAAGTCGGCCCTTCTAAAGTCCAGTATCCTTGTTTTTGTATGGCTTGTCTCCATTGTTGTGCTTATTGTGAAGCACACTGAGCAGTGGTCACTTGTTCCCAGATGTCTACTGACTTCTAAATTTGTGATTCTCTCTCCATTTGAGAGTACCAGGTCTAGTATTGCTCCCTCCCAAGTGCGTTCCAACACTAGCTGTCTAAGGTCTTCCCCCTGCAGGGCATCGAGAATGACCCTGCTCTTGGATGTGGCTGCAGTACATGTCATCTAGTTAACATCTGGCATATTCAGGTCCCCCATCAACAGTACTTCCCCCTTTTCAGCCGTTTTGAAAATGTCCTCCATCATTTTCTTGTCCGTTTCCTCCCTTTGAGATGGGGGTCTGTATATAACCCCTGTGCAGATTGTGATGCCATTCCCTGTCTCCAAGGTGACCCAGAGTGCCTCTTGTCCTCCCCTTTACTTTTTAGTTCTGTAGCTTTGATCCCTTCCTTTACGTATAGAGCTACTCCACCTCCTCTTTTACCCTCCCTGTCCCTTCTGTAGACTGTGTACCCTGGTATGTTGACATCCCAGTCATGGTTCTCCATGTATCATGTTTCTGTGACTGCCACAATATCCAATTTTTCATCTACCATCAGGGCTACTAGCTCAGGAAGCTTGTTTCCCAGACTACGGGCATTGTCACACATTTCCCTCCATTTTATGTTGGCTTTATCCTTTTTCCCCCATCCCTGCTCTTATTGCCCTTGTCTATTTTTCCATTTACCCATGTCCTGCCCTCTGTTGAGCTCTGTACCTCAGTGTTTACCTTACTTCCTGCCATGTTTTGTGGGGAGGCTTGAAATTTCCTGCCTCTTATCACACTCCCCTTGGCTAGTTTAAAAGCTTGCCAAGGAAGCATTTAAACCTGTCACTTAGGAGCTTGGTTCCCTTCGTGGACAGATGCAGACCATCATGCTAGTATAGACCTTCGTCTCTCCAGGTGTACCCCCACTCCCCAATGAAGCCAAAGCCCTGTGCTCTGCACTAGTTTTGCAACCATTCATTAAACTGCATGGTGTGCAGTACTCTAGCCTCACCCCTGCCATGAACTGGCAGCACCTCTGAGAAGGTAACCATGCTTGCTACCTGTCTGAGGCCCTTCCCCAACTCAACAAATTCATCCTGCGCTGCACTGATTTCATGCCTAGCTAGGTCATTTGTCCCAAGGTGGACTATGATATCTAGTTCCCTCTCCTGTGATGCTGCTTCTGCAATAGTGAGGATTCGTTCTTGTCCCTCCAAGCCATGGCACCAGGCAGGCACCTTACTTCCCTCTCCTCTCCCTTCCCCAGTTCTACCCACCTAACAATTGAGTCCCCTATCAGAAGCTGTTTCCTTCCCCTGTGGTGTCCCTTGCCACCCTTTTGTGGGTCTCCCTTGTGGATGTCCTCAGCATTCTTCTTGGTCTCCACTGAGGGTGCCATCACAGAGGAACCTTGCTGTGCCAGACTGGCATATGATTTGTGTAGAGGTACAACTAGGGGGCTTTGCCTCTGTTCCACCACCCGCACCCTCCCGGAACCCACTGTGGTCCAACTGCTCTTCATACTTGGCAACCTTTGAGGCAGTGGTTGTGGCAGTGGTGCTCTTTGGGTGGGGGAGGCCTCCTTAGTCCTTGCCAGTTCAGCCTGGAGGTGGGCAATCTCCTCCCTCAGAGCTGACAGTTGCCTGCAAATAGGACAGCAGCGCAGTTTCCAGAAAGTCTCCCAGAAAACTGCTGCCCCACAGCCAGTGCATTGCACCACTCCCCACATGTCCCTCTCCCTTATAATATACAATATGTAATATATATATTTTTTTTGGGGTGTGTACTTACCCTTTATGCACTGTGATGGGTTATTAAGAATATGACAGTTCTGCCCCAAGACCTGTTGAGGAAGTGATGTCAGAACTTTGGCTATAAAGGAAATGCCACGCCTGGGGGTGTGGGGAAGGGGGGGTAGTCCACAACCACAGGTGACTGTTAGAAACAATCAAATGCACCACTGCTCCACCACCCTGGTGAGTACTGCCCTTTATAGTAATTCAACTAACCTCCAGTAACTTATTTAAAAATAGTTTAACTATCACAAACTCCTACGCACCACTAAATTATTTAAAAATAGTTTCTGTCCCAAAATCCTAGTAGTCAATCCAGCTACCCTCAAGGGACAACCAAAATGCAGTATTCAAACCCTTGTGAAGTTACTTCCAAGATAAGGAGAGTTTGCAAGCTCCTTTTTCAACTCCTCAGCCACCTGGAAATTTAAAAATAGTTTAACTGTCAGAAAATCCTAGTAGACAATCTAGCTACCTCAAAGAGTCTACCCAAATGCAGTATTTAAATCCTTCTGAAGTTACTCACAAGATAAACAGAGTTTGAAAGCCCCTTCTTGGTTAAACACTAAATAAATATGTAAATAAAAAGCAATTACCAAGGGTAGTTAGTTTCACCTCCCACAGAATTGAGCAAAAGTGCACGTTGTTGCAGATATCAAGTGCAATATAAAATTTCTCACACAGCTCACAGCTGAATAAAGAAGTAGTGTCCTTCCAGGTCAAGAAGATGTGCTTTGTTGGAGAGGCGTTGGAGAGGTGACATGATCTTGGTATATAAATCAATTCAGGACCATAAGCTGAGAAAAGACCTAGGTCTGGTAGTTAAGCAAAAAAAATATAGCACTAGAACACATAATTTACAGATAGATCAACAAAGATGGAGACTACTAAAGCATAAATACTGGTTTAGTCAGAGGGCAGTTCCCCATTGGAATACACTTCCAAAAGTAGTGGTAGATAGTCCTTCATTAGAAATATTCAAAAACAGATTGGACACCTATAGTCAAAATAAAATTTATGAGTTTTAGATTACAAACGTTCTGTTAAATTAGGGTATACAGCAAGCAAAATGGGCTTAGATCCAGATGATGCTTTGTATTGACTATGATACTATGAAGTCTAAGTGGCAGAAGGGTCTAGTTTCCTGCAAATTACTTCAGTGATGAAGTATGCAGTGTCCTGAAATTATTATTTTTTAAATCGATCTGAGTCCTGCCAGTGCAAACCGTAATTTATTTTCAGAAACCTGGAAAATCCCTTTAAGAGGAAATAACGTAAAATGCAGAGTTGCATAGATTGTTTCTATAGTTGTTTTTGAACCACCTATTGTCATTACTACAGTATTTAGGTGAAATCTAGGCTGTGGTATACTGCCTCTTCTACTCTTTCTGTTGATTTCCTTTAAACTGAGCATCCCACACTCACCGCTGCTCCCAATACCAACCAGTTTCTACCCTCCCTGTAAGGTAGACGACTTTCTCTCTTTACCTCATCCATCACTGTCAATTCTAGTTTGGCTTCCTCCTCTGTTACCTCCTGCCTCTCACCCACTCCTCCCCCTTCCATCCTACTCCCACAGATCTACTGACTCCTATACCTTCAACTCCCCAGTATAAGACATCAGTTAGAAAAGACAAAGAACCTCTGTGCGCAAACACTGAGGCAAGGGTTACCCCAAAGGGCATTTGGCTGGGAAGCCAAGTTTCAAGAAAATACAAAATCACACATGCCCACACAATGCAAAGCATCATAGGCTGCATATGCAAATCACCACAGAATGTTATGCTGGCTCAACTTTAAGCAGAATTGCATGGTGCCGAAAGGCCTCTCACACAATTTGCAAAGGGTGCTAACAGTCAATCTGTGGTGATTTGCATATGCAGCCTATGATGCTTTGCATTGTGTGGGCATGTGTGATTTTGTATCAGTTAGAAAAGCTGCCTTCTCTTTTAGATGCTCCTATCTCTGAAGAAAGCCCCCATCATCTTACCCATGATCAGCTCTGTGAATTCAATTCCTACTCATATTCCTGTAGTTAGTCACTGCCCCCTTTGTGTGTCCCTCGTCTACTGCTGCCCTACATTCCGTGTGGTTCCCCCAGGCTGTATGTGTATATCTTGCAAATCCTGTAGACTGCTAATAGTTATATGAATTGTGTTTTATTTCATCTCTTTTTATTACAAAATTTATCTATTTAGTGCTTTGGTTTCACTTTATGCCATATTTTGCTGTATTTATTGTGTAACTCTCTTTTCCTATGTAATTCCCCCACCCACCCACCATAGCTGGAAAATTAGCTTCTACACAGCTTGCCTTCACAGCCCCAACTTGTAGATAAATAAATAAATATTGACTTCGGAAGACACTCTTGCATTAGAAACAGGGAAATGTAGTTCTTGTACACCTGTAGTGGACCTGTCCTCCCAGCCCATGCAGCAGTCACCTAGACAGCGTGTCACTGCCACCTGACACCCACCCACCACCACCACTGTCCCAGAAAACTGGAATAGGCTGCCTAACTACTGAACCTGAAGCAAACATGTACTTTAAAAACCTTTAAGGAGCCATTGCTACTGTATAGTACTTCCAAGTGCTTTGCTGCTCCAGTAAAAGATTCCCATATATAACATCAGGTGGCCGCCATCATTAGAGGGCCTCATTGAAAAGATGTATATTAGTTTTTAACCCCTTTTATAACAACAGTTCTTATTAATCAATAAACATGCATTTGTGAACTATTTGACCTTAAAGAGATCATAAGTTCTTATTAATTAATCAACATGAATTTGTGAACTGTTTGACCTTAAAGAGACAATCTGCAATAAATTATGAATTTCCCTTCTGGTCTAATTGCAATGTAGATGCAGTTTTATGTGACTACGGTACATGTATATTAAGTAAGTAGGTAAGTAATAGTTTATTGTTCAGCAAATTGCCATTTCAAATATGTAAAGACATACAATATAGTATACAAAATGTTCGGTAAAGCATATATCATTTTACATAAAATACAATCCATCATATAAATACACATAAACATACATTATTAAAATTGTGAGTTATTTTAACAATTTCAAAATAAAAGATTAACATCAATTTACTACATAAAAAGCTCTACCCCCCCACCCCCGTCAGACAGCAATTGTAGACAGGTGCAAAACTTGCAATGTGTCCTATTATGCAAACAGCATACAAATAATTCATGTGAGAATTTACCATTATTCTGTTACTCACCACAGGTTTCTAGCATAGCAATTTTTTTCTTCTAACTCTTAGTGATAACAATTAAATACTGGACTAAGTTTATAAGTATTTCCAGATTTTCTGAATTGTACAAAAGATCTATCATGTATCTATTAGGAATGTTGCAGGTATCCAGATATTGCCTCAGAAATATACTCCTCTGTTTGTCATACCAAGGACACCTCAATGTAACATGCTGTAGATCTTCAGTTTCCTGTATATTACAGTGACAGAATTTAAAAACATTATGTTCCTTATTATATCTAGCCTCCGAAACCATACTTGCAAAGGTTTCAAATCTAAATCTAATCAAAATCACTCTTTATTCATGTGTTTTTACTATATTCAAATATGGCTTTAGATTATGTTCGTTAGTATTACCCACTAACCAGTTTGAGGTTTTTATTTTTTTTAAGTTCTATGAGATCTTTCTGTCTGGATGTCTAGAGTAATTTCTTTGTGATATACCCCATGTATGTTTTATTTAAACTGATGTTTTGTTTTCCCCAAGTTCTTAAATATGTTAACCCATTATGATCTAATAGTCTGTCTGTGTTGCTTAACCAAACAGACTTGTTGCACCAGAGTAGGTTCTCTTTCGCCTTCTTGCATATTTTGATAAGATTGTAAGCTGTATCTAGTTTTGACTTAACCCAGAAATTAATTTGCCTTGCCTGAATCATAGAGCTAAGACTTGGTAGTCCCAATTGTGATCTAACCCAGGCAGCAGGGGTACCAAGGGGGACTCTAAGCAGTTTTTATAGGCAGTGTTTAACATTGACTCAATAGAAGAAACATTAGCACCACCCCAAACTTCAGCTGAATAGAGAATTTGTGGAATAACTTTGGTGTTCATACTTTTTATAAACAGAAGTACTGTGCAGCTACCATACAGAAGATTTAACCTGTTCAAGGCTTTTATTGTGTTATTAGCTTTATTGAGGAGATATTTACAGTAATATTTTTGTTCCATTGCAGATTACTTGCAAACAAACCCCCCGAAATACTGATATTCATTAACAAATTTAAGTCTTTTGTTACCAATGTATAGGGATCCATATTTTCTACCAAACATCATAACTTGTGTTTTTGAAATGTTGGGCTTTCGATTGTGTGTTATACTTAACCTATTCATTAAATTCAAAGCCTTCTGAAGGCCCAACCTACTGGTCGATATTATTGCAAGATCATCTACATATGCAAGAACTGGTATCTTGAAGTCCCCAATTTTAGGTGCATGTTGATCATTGCTTTCCAAAGCAACTATGATTTCATTAATATAAATATTGAAAAGCGTGGGAGCCAGAACACAACCTTGGTGAATGCCAAGGTTAGTTTTAATTTGTTCAGTCAAATTCCCAGCTTTTGTATATTTGACCTGTACCCAGGTATTAGTATACATTCTTCTGATTAAATTAATTAAATTACAGTCTATGCCCAATTTGTACATCTCATCACAAAGTAATAATCTTAGCAAGTAATCAAAAGCAGATGAGAAATCTACATAAGCAACGAATAGTGGCTGCTTTCTGATAATGCAGTATTTTTCTCGCAAATGTTCTAATAAAAATATCTGAGTATGGGTTCCTTTATTTTTAGTAAAACAGCTTGTAATTGAGATGATGTTTTATTTTGTTCTAGCTATACAATTAGCCTCTCTAGAACTACCTTTGTGAATAATTTCTCAAAATTTTCAAGAAGACTGATTGGTCTATAGTTGTCAGGTTCAGATTTAGCACCTTTTTGGTGACTGGGTATAATATGACCACCTTATCAAGTTGAAGGAAAGTAGTTGTACATTATCATTTTGTTAAATAAATCCGAAAGAACCTCAGACTACCAATTTTTGTTCCGTTTACAGAAATCTATTGAGAAATTATCCGGTCCTAGAGATTTATTTCTTTTAAAGCTATCGATAGCCAACCCAATTTCATGAGCTGTAAACCAATTGAACTCCCCGGTAATTTCAGTACTGACAAGCTCAATTTGAATTTTGTCATCATAGAACATTCTGGAGAAATAATCAGCCCATATGTCGGGGGTGATATATATATATATATATATATATATATAGCGAACCTAGTTTTAGTTAATTCCATATCACAAGCCACTAATGTCCAGAATGTTTTACCATCTTTATTTGCTATTGCATTAAACATTATTTCCCATAAATGCTCCTGATGTTCTGATTTTTTATTAACTTGTTTTTTTTCATTTTTCCTGGCCAAGTTTAGATCTTTTATATTTTTCCTCTTGGGATTCCTTTTAGTAATTCCTAATTGTTTATTCAATTTATTTTTTTCCTGCCTACAATGTTTATAAAACCAGTTCTCATATTTGTAAACTGTCCCAGGTTTCTCAGCGTTAACCATTAACGTATCCGTGCAGGCAGAATATATTTGCAAAATTAGATTATATAATTGCTCAGGTTCCATATAATTTTGGAAATGTTCTGATAGTGTTTCCTTAAAACAATCAGATGCTACATTTATTTTGTCAGATGAAATGGTATCCCATCTTATTCTGTTATTTTTAATATTTATTACTTCCTCCTCAAGGTGAACATTAGGTATACTGGTTAGCCTATATAATACCAGAGGCATATGGTCACTTTCTATCCTTTGTAATACTTTTAGATCTGAATATTTCATATAATTGTATATTGTACAGAGGGCAAAATCTAGTGCTGAAGTTCCCCTAGTATTTAAACATGTAATCTTTCCTTCAATATCAGATGCTAATCTGCTGTTTAGTATAATTAACTGCAATGAATCTAGTAACTTTACCATGTGATGGTACTTATCTGTATTTTTCTTGTCTATAGATTTCATAGCTGGTATAGCCAAATTCAGTGCTATTTCCTTTAAAGCGTTTTGTTTCTCATTAGGTAACCTGATATTAAAATTGCCCATAATCAGAATCTCAGTACAGGAATTGTCCAGTGCTATAGATATTATATCTTGTACCATTACTTCCAACAGATTTTTATCACTCTGAGATGAATTTGGAGGGGATTTATACAAATTAACCAATAAGAACATATCATCCCAAGATCTAAGTATTACAAGTAAGTAGTTTTATTTTATTTTGGTATCAATGACTTTCATATGATCTGAGATCCTAATAGAAGTAATGAAACCACCCATATGGTGACACATCTTTTTTCATTTTAACCCAGGGCTATGTATTAGGGAATAATCATTCAATTCTATTTTCCCCAAATCATCATTACAGTGCCAAGTTTCTTGTAAATATATGATATCACATTTGTTAGGAAAATACCTAAATTCAGCATCTATGAATTTGGAGATGATACCTGCAACATTCCAAGATAAGAAACCTATTTGCTGTTTATACTTTTCCAAGTATACCATAGTGGAGGTGTCCAACAGTTTGACCTCCTGTTGAGGGCAGCTGACACTTGGCCCCACATGCCCAGATTTCAGGGGTTGTCAATCATTGTCCTCACATAGGACTTCACATCTATTGGCCATCTCCACATTGTATAGAATGCCAGTGTTACCACAATGTTGCTCTTACTGTATTATAATCCTACTTTCAAGAGTGTTGAAATCAACAATATGGATACTCAAATTATCCAGTTTGTGACTGGCCTGCAAGATGTTTTTCCATTAACAAATAATTATTTACTGTTAAGACAATTTGATTACCATCTTCCCAATTTTTGTGTGCTCTGTAGAGGTCTACTATATCATCATTATATAATTAATTTCCCAGAAAATTAACCACCATTTCTTCAATAATCATGGTTAAACTCTCATAAGTTTCTGAGCCCCTCAAATTTAAGCCAAAGATGGAAACTGCAGCGTTAGAAGAAACAGCTGGTACGTTATCCGAGAGCACAATATCCTGTATTGTGTAAGCATTTGCAGGTTTTTCAATCAGCTCTAACTTGGTTTGTATCCCCTTATTTAAGAAGAAGAGGACAAGAACCGGGTAATCCATATTCAGATTCATTTTATATAATAAAATTGAGTTCCTCCATATGTAGTCGGCCACTCTACTGTGTTGGATGAACAGCACTATTAGTTTTTCCCCCTTACAATCGTAGACCCCAATGGCTTTAACAATATCCTCATGAGCAGTATTGAGATGGAGCCATTCATTACACACCAGTTGGCATAAAATCAACAGAACTTGCTCATTCTCTGTTTCATTCTAGGAACTCTTCTGACTACCAAGAGAGTTTGTTTCTGGTCAAGTTCAATAGCCTCTAGTAAAGATATTTGAGGCTGCTCTTGTTCTTCTGTGTTATTAAGAGTCTCCTGGGCACCCTGTTTCTTTCCTTTTTTATCTGCCTTTTTATGTGTATCCTTGTATATGCCCTTCTCATTTCTTCTTTCCTTTTTATCTTTGGTAGTACAGTAGTTTGTTTTTTGTCATTTCTAATTTCTTAAGTACCAAAGAAGTTTTTCTTTTTAAATTGTGTTTTACAGTTTCCATTTTGCTCATGTTTTGTTTCCTATTAGTAAGTAGTGTCATTTTTTGCTCAGTTGGCACCAGCGGAATAACCTTTTTTTCTTAATTCCATCTTTGATTTCAGACATCTCTATATCACTGTTAGTGTCAGTATCTTTATTTTTAATATTTAGCTGTGTTGGAGAATACTTGTTACTCTGTTTCTTCATATTCTCAATTAATACTGTTTGAGCTTCAAGTATTTCTTTATTCTGAGCAATCTCACCCCTTAGTTGTAACATCTCATTTTTCATCAGAATAATTTGTTCCATAATTGCAATACTTGCTGTGGGGGTCCTTCAATACATTGATCAGGTCAATTTGCAGAAAAGAACAATAGGTATGGTGTGGGCAACTATAAAACTGGTTCTCATTGGTATTAAGATCAACTGTTTGACTTTTATTTTGTTCTTGATCTGTAATCTCTTTCATACCAATAATTGTATCTTGTAAATCCTGCCTGATTTTAATTAATTCATGTTCCTGATCCAAACTGTTACTAGTGGGAATCCCAGTGTTGCTTAAATTAGGATTAGGGTCTGGCAACTGTTGTAAACTATCTCTGGAGTCCACAGAAACAATTTCTACGGGCTTCAGTCCTGACCCCCCAGGTTCAGAGACACCCAGTTCCATATCAATAATGCCATTCGTAGTATCATAATCAGACTTACCACAATCTGTATCAAAAATCAAATTAGGAAATTTTTCTAAAGATTCATCATTGAAGGATTTTTGTCAAAAGCCTACTTCTCTATTGTTAATATGTGTATCAGGTATCAATATAGGTGTAGAAGTATCCTTTAAATTCACATCCTGTATTTTGTTTTTATTTATATGTGCTGTGATCAAGGTCTGTCCTGCCTTGATACTATCAATTTTTCCCTTTGCCTTCTTTCTAGTATGTTGGGGGGAGGGTGAGAGGGAAAGCCTCCATATTTTTGCAGCATTTCCTTCTTGCTTAGGTTTTTGCTTCTCTTTAGTTTAACTTGTGTTGTACCTTTACATCTCCCTTTCTTTGCATTTTGAGCATTCCTTTTACCATCTAGTGGATCTATAGATTCACTAATCTGGTTAGCATAGTTCTAAGTTCTTATTATTTCTTATCCTCATACTGGGAGTGAAGTATTACAAGAGAAAAGAAAAAATATATGAAACAAGTAAATAAAAACCTCCAGTCGTTAGAAGGCTCTGCAAGGAAAATGTATTAGAAGATGCACTAAGTACTTAAAATGAGATGAAACTCATACAGATGCAAAAGACACTGTGATCAAGAATTTGGTTAGCTCTACTTCTAAAGTAGAGTTATTGTACTTAATTAACCAACAGTAGAACCAATTATTGCACTTAATTGACCAACAGTAGTAAATCAGTATGCATTTAAGACATTTTGTGCTAGACCATGTAAGAGAAAAGAAAATGAGTGCATATAAAAATCCCATTGTAACAATGGATTCTTATAGAAAACAGTCCATAGAAAGAACCTAGGCACAGTGATCAAACCTTAGAAAAAAATTATTTACTTGGCGCAACCGCCAAACCATAGCCCAAGTTAATTGGTTAATTATTTTAAGATCTTTGTGTTACCATGCAGATCATTCATTGGTGAGTTTCACAGATAGTCCCAGTAACTAAAAATAGTTCAGGCAGAATTTTGCAGATAACAATGTCAAATGCTTCAAAAAAGGTTAGTGATGGTTTGGTCCTTGGACCACTTGGGCTGTTGTAAATAACCCTCAATAGCCACAGAAATCCACTCCTTAGTCCCTGTTGCAAGCCTCCAGCTGACAGTGACTGTGTCAAATTTTTAGTTCCAAACATTAAAACATAGTAAAACATACAATAGTAAATTAAAATTCACAATGCTGTGGTTTATATAATACAAATGTTATAACTATTTTAATTATAAAAAGTGGTAAAAGTTTGTAGATGAACATAAACAGAAAGCTAGACAGTAATACACATCTACAAAAAGATGCCACCCCCGAGCACTATTTGCCCATGCTATCTCAGTATCTAAAGACTTGGTAACCAAAGATGATAATTAATCAACCATCAATATAGTTTTATAATTTTATAGTGAAATGATCAGGTAGAATAAAATTCTACAGCTTATGTTCTAAACTCTAGCTAAAATATGAATCATGTCTAGAACTGAAAATAATAGCTTACTTTTGAAGGTGTAACTTACTTTTATGAAATGTATTCTACTTTTATAAAGTTGTACTCAGGCACTACTGAACGGAACCAAAGATTAAAATCTTCACTTGGGCTTGGATATTCAAAGGGATGCACCTGGTGCAACTCAGTTGAGCCAGGCACAACCCTGCAATGCGCCCCGGTGCAATATTCAGAAGGGGCATTTGTGCAGTGCAAATCCCAATGTGCCGGGGAGCACTGCAATGGTATGCATTGTATCTGAAGGGGCGGCTCATGCATATTCAGCATCCCAATATTCAGCCTACCATGTGCGTACTTATTTATTTTATTATTTATTTTTTTTAAGAGATTTACCAGGTTGGCATACTGAGCGGGGGACCGCTCGTTTCCAGATGTGACCTGGGGAGTTACAGGGGTACAATCAGGACAAGTACATACAAGACATTTACATAGGTGCAAAGTACATACAAACTGAGCACATTTAGGTACACAGGTATTACAAGGTTTTAGCATAGGTACAGAGTATAACAGGCAGAGAACATGCAGGTACACGGGCATGTGCTGAGTGTTTACAAAGCAGAGAACATTTAGATACACTGGTAATTACCAAGTTTTAAATCTAGGAATCAGAGTAATGTCAAGGCATGAAACTTGTGAGTACACAGGCAATGTGCGAACTGATGAGGCAGCGAGGCAAGTCAGATGCTTGCAAGTATTTCTAAGCCTGGGGAACTGCTGGGGGAGTCAGATGTTGCAGCACTAGCAGGGGCCCATGGTTTATAGTTCAGGGCTGGTGGTAGCAGTTGCAAGAGTCAGAGAAATGCGCTTGGAGAAGTGGGTGAAGGAGTCTTAGGTTGGCGGTGAGCCTGATGCCAGCAGGTAGATCATTCCAAAGTTTGGGCACGCGATATTTGAAGGAGGATTGGCCCTTTGATGTGTGCATGAATGGGACTTGGAGAAGCCTGAAGTTGGAGCTTCTGAGTGAGTAGGCCATGGAGGGTTGTGCCGATGAGGCAGAGCTGAGGTAAGGAGGGAGGGAATAGGTCCAGAATTTAGCTACGACACTGCAGCAGTGTGTCAGTCTGTGGGACTCGAGTGAGTGAAGTGCTAGGGAGCTGTATAGGTCACAGTGATGGGTCGTGGGGGGGCAGTCCAGGATGAAGTGACAGAAGGAGTGAAAGAGGCAGTCCAGGATGAAGTGACAGAAGGAGTGAAAGAGGGTGTCCAGGCTGGCCAAGGTGGATGCAGGTGCTGCGCCATAGACCATGTTGCCGAAATCAAATGTTGGGAGAATCATTTTAAGCACTAGTTCCCTCCAGACCATGGTGGGCATGCACCCTTTGTTGCGATATAGTGCACCCAGTTTGGGGTGCATTTTTTGTGTAGAAAGTCGATGTGAGCGGAGAAATCAAAATGTTGGTCAAGCCATACTCCCAGGTATCTAAAGGAAGGGCAGGACTCCAGGGGGGACCCGTCCAGGGTATGGAAGGTGGGGGAAGCAGCTAGGCAGGAGAGTCGAGGTTGCGTGCCAAAGGTTAGGGAGACGTTTTCTTTACCTTTAGGAATAGTTGATTGGACCTGAACCAATTCTTACACCATTAAAGTCCTGTTGGAGAGCAGTGTACACGACACCAGAGGAGGGGCCAGAGGCATACAGTATAGTGTCGTCCATGTACATTTCTATGGCTGAGTTTGAGCATGCCAGTGGGAGGTCATTTAGAAATACAGAAAATAGAAGGGGGCCCAGAACAGAGCCTTGTGGGACCCCCATGGTGACTGGGAGGGAGAGGGATAATTGTGAGCCAATTTTTACCGATTGTTGTCTGCCAGTCAGGTAGGCCTGAAACCAACTAGTGGGAAGGCTGGAGAGGCCTGCATCATTTAGTTTTGCTTGTAGCTTTGGGTGGGAGATGATGTTGAAAGCCTTGGCTAGATCTATGAAGATAGCCGAGGTGATAAGCCCCTTGTCTATCCCTGTGGAGATGTCATTTGTGAGCCTTTGGAGGGCGGTGATGGTGGAGAGCAACTTGCTGAACCCTGACTGATATGGGGTGAAGAAGGCGGTAGAGTCGAGGAAATGGGTGAGTTGGGCAAGGTGTTCCTGAAGTTTGGCCAGTATTGGGAGTAAGGAGATGAGGCGGTAATTTCCAGGCGCAGATGGATCGCCACCCTTTGGTAGTGGGATAACAACTGCCTGCTTCCAAGCGGCTGGCATATGCTGGCACAACCCCCAGATGCGCCACAAACCTAGGCACAAAGATGTTCCCAGAAAAAACAGGAACAACTGCTGGCCACCCACAGGTGGGCTGCTGTATTGCAGGGTGCAACACAGCAGCTGCCAGCCATGGGCCGCCACCCGCCCACCTAGAACACTGTCCACAAGCACCCATAATGTCCTTAGTAGTCTAGTGGCACCACCTCCCTCCTGTAGCCACGATTGCTGATAAATTGGCAAACCTATATTCCATGGTAGTCCAGTGGTTCTCCCCCATCCCAGCCCCAATCGCAGCTGAAATGTCATAAATATAGACCCTGGTGATCCAGTGGCACCCCATCCCTCCCACCCACAGGACCCCTTGCCCACGCGTCCCCGTCACGTGGGCGCAGCAACCACCCGCATACTGCCCGGCCACCTGTTGAATGGCAGGTTACAGTGTGAGCTTGCAGGGCATACTGTACTAGACAATCATAAATATGTAAATGAAGTCATTCACATATTTGTGACTGTCTAGAGACAGTATGCCCTGACGCCCATACTGTAGCCTGTCATTCGGGCGGGTGGCTGGGTGGTGGGCAGGCAGGTTGCCACTGCCCGCCGATGACGGGGGGAAGCGGGTTGGGCAAGGGGTACTGTGTGGGTGGGAGGTGTGGGGGATGCCACTGGATTACCAGGGAATATGGATTAGCCAATTTACTCTTGACCGCAGCTATGGGAGCGAGGGGGTGCCACTAGACTACCAGGGACTGGATTTTTATTACTTATACTCATGATTGCGGCTATGGAGTGGGGGATGCTCCGGGACCCCCTCAGTGCACACGTCATTCTGTGCAGGGTGCCAGGCTCATTTTGCCGGGCTGCCCTGTACAAGGCAAGCAAATGGGGCCATTATGTCATGCAAATGGCCCCATTTGCACCTTGCATATTTTATGGCCTCGTTTGCATGCCTTCTTCTGAATATCACAAATGCTGCACTCAGCACAACTGAATTTATGCTGGCGCATCCCTGTGCTCCCTATCTGTGGCTTGTGCCAGCACAGTGCCACTGCACCATGTGCAGTCTGTGCCATATTCCACTGTGCTGCGCCATGGTACATAATCATTGAATATCACCTGGTCCTGGCTCTGGTGCATACCAGTTGTGCTGCTCCCATGCTTGTGCCACTGCCAGGCACAGTCTGAATATCCGGCCCTCTGAGTTTAAGCCATTAATTTGCTCATGCCAAAATAGACTAGGCACCAGACATAGTTACTACGAAGTTTGCTAATGGTCGATCAGCCGCTCAGCTACTCAAGGTAGACTCTTAGCATTTTAATGTTTTAGCGTCTGCTTGGTAACTGCTAGCTACAAGTTGTGAGAAGCTAGAAGCTCTGTCCGCTCCCAACTGCTCCTTCCTCTTAACTGATCAGTGGCTCCAGGATAATGGGGTAATGGGAGAAGCACTTATATGTGCACTATCCACGTGACCTAATTAGCATATGGTGTGCCAGGTCTTCCAAGTTTAAAAAAGAAATGCTTTTAAAATACCTTTTAAAAAGTAAAAAAAAAAAATTATAAATACCCACAAGAAGCAAGTAAGTGCACATTATTCAAGCAGCAAGTAGGCAAAATAAAACAAATATAATCCCACGAAGACCCTAAAACCTCCGAGTTTTCAGATGGGTACAATTGCACCCATAATTAAATCTCAGTTTTAGATATAGTCTGAATTCAAACTAAACAGGGAGAGAGATTCTTTTACCCCCATACAAAGTAAAACACAATGATAATCAGCTCCTTCTCTTTCAGCACAGTTTGAGAAGGAAAAAATCTTACAAATATGTGCGGTCACTTTCCAGTGTTTTCTGCCATCCCGACCTGCCTTCTGATCCCTCCAGGTCCTACACTGCCTCGGAGCATCTTAACACCTCAGCCATGGATCTAAATTATGGCTCACAACTTCAGACTCCAAGCTCCGAATTCCACCAAATTGCAGAGCCTTCCTCCACCTAAAGGGAACAGAAAACACACCAGAAAGAAGACAACATGACTGGGACACACAGTAAGTTGGTAAGGAAAAGGAGCAAATGACCAGGTAACAGTGGCATACCTTTTATAAATGTATTTAAAGTCTTTTTGCTCCGCTGCTTCTCTGCACAACTCTGAGCAGAGAGTGCGTAATGTTAGTTCCGTCTCCTTTCCTCCTCCTCATCTCGATTCAACAAGAATCAGTACTTATTAAGTAAGTAGTAAGACATGATGGGGTGTTGGTTGTGCTGTCACAGCCACAAACCCAGGGTGTATTAAGGCATGAGGCCACAGGCTGAGTGTCTTCAGTTCCTGAAAGTGTGGCTGAGGCAGCTCAACCAACATCCCAGAGTGTCTTATTCCACATATAAAATGGGTTTTGTGTTAAGAATAGGAGAAAATTAAAAATGAAACTTGTTTAAAAATCAGTACTTGTAAGCTGGCCCAGTGGCACAAAGGGCTGAGGCAACGTATGCATCTCACATCTCGACATGGTAGCGACCCGAGTTTGGAAATAAGCTCAGGTCATGCAGGGGTGTAGCCAGGAATTTTAAACGTGTACTCAAAACTGGCACACTGTTGCCCCCCCCTTATGTAAACATAAACCCAAATATGCACTGCCACGCCACACCAACAATAGCCCCCCCCCCGTTTGTCATGTCTGAGTTCAAGTAATCAGTTTCTTCCCGTAATCTTCCTTCCTTTGTTTTTCTGCCTGCCTGGTAAACTGTTCTTGTTTGTGTATTTGGCTGGTGGCATCAGTGCCCCATAGCAAACAAGAAAAGCAAAAGGTCACATTGTCCTTGGTTCCCTCTTTTTGTTGCCCCTACCTAACTTGTTGCCCCTGCCTGATTTTTTTTTACTGTACTCTGCTGAGTACAGTGAGTATGCCTGCCGACACCCCTGAGGTCATGGGGGTCAGCAATGGGGCTGGTCTGGAGGAGGACTGAGCGGCCATCTGGCACCTCTCCTCTCTTCTCCTCTCCCCACACTGGGGTGGTGAGTCATCCCAGTTCTTGGCTGCCACCTGGTGGAGGCGTGGTGGTACAGCAGACATCTGGGAGGCTGACAATAGTCAGGGAGGGTGGAAGGGGCTGAAATTCCAGAGCAGATGTATGCTTCCAAGCATGTGCATCCTCTGTGATGCCGCAATGCCTCAATTAATTCAAACCTAGATGAACTGTATATCACAATCTGACTTGCTATCCATAATGTTGTTCCTCATGGGAACAGTAGGTAAAGTGCTGGCACAGCTTTCCCCTAGTGTAGTGCTCTCCCAACCAGGGAGAGTGCTGCTGCTGCACGAATGGTCTTGGGAGCACCAAAGGTTCCAGGAACTCCAAAAGGGAAGTTAGGGACAGTACTGGTAATGAGACATGGACATGGATCCAGTAAATCTGAAGCAGCTGAAAGTACCTTTACAGCAGAGGGACGGAAACTAATGTTTAACTGTGGATACAGTGCAGGTGCATCAATTGTAGGACGTTTAAGTATAATTCTGACTATGGGTAGAGGGAGAGTGTACTAAGTGTGAGAATTCATCGTATTAATTGTGAGAAGTGATTTGCAAGTGAAATGCCTTTCATCTGCTGTGTGGCACCAGAACAGAATAATAAATGCATCCTTCTTAATCCCAGCTCCAGTTTGGCTCTTATCTAAGTTAGTGTGTGCGCTCATGTTAATGCTGCCAGTGTATGGTTATGGTACCCCTAGTCCCATCGCTCAGACTCGGGGTGGCAAAGGTATTGGTGAGAGATGCAGATTCTGTTGATTAAGGTGGGTGCTCCTGTAAGGAGAGATGCCACCATCTACCCCTAGATACAGGGGGGGTAGCTGGGCCCTTACTCTTAATTAAAAATAAAACTTGATATTGTCATACTTTGTGGATTTGATTTGGAAATCATTGGCTTCAGGTGTTTTAGTTCAGTGACTGAGTGGATCAGCAAGGTAGTAGTGTGCAAAAAGTGAAACCGGGATTAGGGATAATAACAACTAGGTGCTGTGCACTGATATTTGAAGTAAATGAGCTACACGGGTGCTGGGACCTTTTCATACCCATTGGTTGTGCGGCCTCAATCCAGAGTTTAGGAATGCATTTCAGCCAGTCAAGATGCAGGATTCTTAGTACCAATTTTAATAATTTGCATTAATGTAATTGCAATACAAATATAATATTGAGTACCATATTTATATGAAATGCAAAATTACACATTCCCAATTATTCTAAAACATCACATGAAGTATCTGCAAATCATCAGGAAAGATATTGGATAATGCAGTCTAGTTATTTATTTCAAACTTATTTTAAAAGGCAGACAAACAGAGCCCAGAAAACTCATTTCCAGTTGTGGCTTGGGGGAAGGGAAGGAAGCATGGGAATTAATATGGAATACACACAATCTCTACTGAAATATAGTATACATTTTTCAAGGAGCTGCAAACTGTACAAAAAGCAAGTGGGTACAATAACAGCATAGCTGCTGTATGGGTGCAAATGAAGTTACAAACACAAGAACCCAGCAAATTACATTTATAACTATGATCACAATGTGCAGTTCTGGAGCAGTCTGAGGAGACTGAGTACAGAGGTTACCTTACATACCAATTACGCATACCTAAGCAGCAGGGATTATTTTTTCATATGTACTTTTTATGTATTTTTATCATGTTTTTCTTCCTGACCCGGGACCCCAGCAGCCACATACGCATGCGTGCATGGAGGCTCACACGCACAGCGGGTACCGACTCGGCCCCTTCCACCCCACCCTTGGCTATCACCGCCACCCCCTCATGCCTAGGCTTCCCACCAAACCTCCACCCAGTGGGAGCAGAACTACGGAGGGTGTGGGCATCCTCCCCGGGAGGGGACAGCTGCATTGTGGCTGCTCAATCCCACTCCCTCTTCCCCCACTCCGGCTCCCTGATGACCCGAGGTCACTCCTGAACCCAGGTCACCAGCATAGTGTAAGGTAAGGCATCCAGCATCTCAGCCCTCGGCGCCACCGGGTTGGCCTTGCAGCAGGGATTATAAAGGGGTGAGCGGCATTTTCTGTCTTATGGTGAAAGTTACAAGGAAAAGGGAACATTGTTTAACCAAGAGTAGCACATTAAGCTGAAGCTTGGTTCCAGATGTGACCTGGGAGCACAAGGAAGTTAAGTGACTTGCTCAGGATCACACAGTATGCACCTAGGCAGCTGTGGGATTCAAACACAGGTCTCCAGATCTGCAGCTCAGAGCCTTAACCCACTACGCTACCTGCTTTACATACAAGGAGTGTCTGGAGCAGTTGTGGCAGAACTGTGGGCAGTTGTAGTGAGCCTTGATCAAGGGTTTGGCTGCTTGGAAGCTTGGTGAGGTGATGATCTTAGCAGGGAGGCTGTTCCAGATACTAGACAGCCTATAGCTGATGTAGGCTTCCCCAAGACTGCGTCTGCAGCATGGATTAAGCAGCCGATGATCTTCCTCTTACTGCAGTGAGTAGACTGGGTTAGAGGAAGAGGACAGGAGGTCAGAGAGGATGCTGGGCAATTTGCTGGCCCACAATTGTGCATGCACCAAAGCAGCATGCAGTAAGTTTCTCACAAGAGGAGAAGTCCACAGCAGGTCATTGTACATGGAACAATGGTGGGTATGGACAGGGCAGGCCAAAGCAAATAAGTGCAGGGTGTTAGAGTGGTGAGTTTAGTCAGAGTGATGCTGCTACTCCATAGTCGATATCACTGCTGTAGTAGATCAGGGGTAGGACTGTGTGCTCAGTCACCTGCTTCCTGGTAGTTAGTGGCAGGCAGCTCTTTACCCTGTAGAGGGCTCCAAATTTAGCAAAGCTCTTGATTACCACATGTGTTACATGCCCAGAGTAGCCGAGGTGTTGATCCAAGAAAAGACTAAAGTATTTGGAGTTGAATACAGAGTCCAGTCAGTTACCCTGAAGAGTGCACAGGTTCAATGAGGCAGATGGGGAGTTTAGCGTCTGTCTAAAGGCAAACAGCAGGGAGACTGTTTCCTTTTTTTTTTTTATTCAAAGTTTATTGAATTTTTGCATGAGTATACATCATACATGGTGTACATTGAGTGGATATAGACATATAAATAAAAAATAAAAAGCCCCTCTTCCCATCCCCCCCCCATCCACTCTCCCTCTCCCTCCTTGTTCAGTCCCCCCTCCCTCCTCCTCTCTGGTGCCAATAATAATTTTATTCCAAATTAGTATGGATTATTTGAAACTATTCTAGATTAGCTGGCCAGCAAACTATCTCTTCGAATTATAAGGTATACAAGACATGTAAACTTTCCCGCCTCTTTCTGTGACTCCCATACAATTGGTAGGACTAGCCATCATTTTCTCAATGTGCAAATTGTAAAGAAGCTCTTGCAACCATTCTGTATATGAAGGTTGAAGAGAGTCCCTCCAATGCTTTAGGATTATTTTCTTAACAGACATGGCAATCATCATGATGTGATAATTTCTGACCATAGATGGAAAATCTGTGAAGTCACCTAGCAGGCAAACTTCCGGAGTGAAGTAATCCTGTAAGCCCAATAGTGGATCCACTTTGGTTTTAATAAGGTCCCACAATGGTGTGATATTGGCACATTCCCAAAACAAGTGGAACAAGGTACCTGAGATGTTATTACATCTATTACATATTGGGGTCTCTGCTCTTCCCATTCTATGCAGTTTATATGGGGTCAAATACATATTAAGGAATTGCATTTGCATTAATCATAATCCGTCTTCTGTAATTAGTTTATGGCAGTTTTCCTAGATTTTAGGCCGCATGGAGGATAAATTAGGGAATAGATTGTTCCAATAGTTAGGAATGCCGTCCACTTTTGGGAAGACCAGCGGATATAGGAGAGTATACATTGAGGAGACAGCATGTGGGGCTAAGACCAGGATTCTTCCTGTGGGAACCCAATCACTGGGGTCATCTGGAATGACTTTATTTCCATAATATGCTATAAGCATATGACGGATCTGAAATATTTGAAATGCCCATTTGTTGGCAAGACTGAATTTCGCCAGTAGTTCAGTGGTGGTTAACCAGTCCTGACTTTGACTACGGAAATCATGAACCACACAATGTTGGATGTTTGGAATCTAGTTGCCAAGGATTAGCTTCCCTTGAAATTTGAAGTTGGGATTTTGGAAAATAGATTGGGAAAGATCATAGGTATTTTCATATCTTAAGGTGAAACATAGCTGTGTATGTGTATGTACCGAGTGGCCAACCGGGTTATGATGGAGAGTAGATGGTAATCTTTTGGTTTTTAGGAAACGTAGGGCTGCATAATTTATCCTAGCTGAGGCTATCAAGTCCTTTTCTGTTGTAAGCCAGGAGGGGACATAATTTGACAGGTCTAAGGGGGTGTAAGGTGCTGCCCAACGGAGATATTTGCTTAGGTGGCTGGCCCAATGGTATAGACTAAAGTAAGGAAATTTTAGTCCTCCCAGAGATTTAGGGGTGGCCAAGGGAGACAGTTTTCTTAGTGTTCATTGCTAGCCTCCTGATTTGGAACCATTTTTGCAATTATAAAGTTATGTTGCAGGGTCTGTTTGATGGAGGGGGTTGAAGGGCCAGATGTATAGAGAATGGTATTGGGGGCATATATGTGGATGTTGCAGTTCAAGAGGGCCAAAGGGAAATTATTGAAAAAGACTACGAAGAGGAGAGGTCCCAGGATGGAACCTTGGGGAGCCCTGAGTGGGTGGGGGTGTAGTTAATCCTAGCTTGACAGACTGGATTCATTGGAAAGGTAGGATTTGAACCAGTTTGTTACTTGGAAGGAGACTCCTGAGGGCACCAGCTTGTTCAGGAGTAGGCAGTAGTTCACAGTGTTGAAGGCCTTGGCAATATTTATGAATATGGCCCCTGTGCCCATACCCTTATCCATATCTGAGTGAATATGGTCGGTGACACTAAGGAGGAAGGTGGAGGTGGATTGGTTGGATTGGACATCAGAATGATACAGTGACAGGTAGCCAGCCATGGAATAGAAGCTAGAGAGTGGCTTGCTAACTAGTCTCTTGAGAGCCTTGCAAAAAGGTGAGAAGAAGTGATACTGGGTGGTAGTTGGATAGTGTAGCCATGGGGTCACCTTTGTGGAACGTAACTACCAAGGCATGCTTCCAGCAGTGGGGAAAGAAGCCAATGCAGAAGGACTAATTGAAAATGAGGGCAATGGGAGCAGCTATAGCAGGGGCAGGGACCTTGAGGGTGAGGTATTTAAGGGAAAAGCCATCTGCACAGCAGCTGGAGGCTGTGTTTTGCACCAAGAGCTCCTTCCAGACATCATCATCTGGGATTGCCTGAAAGTTGCCAGCTGGAGGAGACCGGGATTGGTCATCAATGGCGGTTTGGAGAATGAGTGTCCTGGGGCCTTCAGTGAACTGTCAATATAGCTCTTCAGCAGATGGGAGGGATCCAGGGATAGACTAGGATCCACTAGTAGGCGAGGGGGGAGTTTAAGTTACTGTTGATTATGTTCCAAAATTTGAATGCACTGTGTTCTGTAATGGATGTTTAGAAAGAATAATTGTTCCATTATTGTCTCCAGGACACAAAAATAAGATCTTTTTTTCTCATGAGTCTATCATGGTAAATGGCTATCTTAATTTATAATGAATAATAATCTGATCAATAAGTAGCAGTTACTTGCTATATCAATATATTTTAATGGCAGCCTGATCATTTTCATTAATGCTTCAATAGTTAATGTGTATATGCACATGCGCAGACCACAGAGACACACACACTTGTAAATGTACCCCAACCCCACTCAGTTATAGTTATGAGTAAGCCTTTTAGAAAAGTAATGTATGTATAAGCCTAGAATGAAACTGTTACATGTTAGCTACTGTATAATACCATGATACAGCAAGACTAGGACTGCAGTCCCTGGAAAGTTGACTTTAGCTAAAGTTGAACAGGTTGAGCAGTCATCATTTGTTTCTCTGCTGTCATCATTATATTACTACCGAAAAGCCATGGATCTGTGTTCTCTGGAGTCCTTCCTGACCACAGACCCAGTGTGATTTTTTTTTAAATTTCCATTCCGCCCTGAAGTACAGCATTTTGGGAGCAAGCTACGCCTAGATGGAAAATTCCCATTTCCTCCTGAAAATAAAAAAGCTTGTGTGCTCCTTTCCATGGCTGTAGCAGGTTCCTGCCCATGCTCATCGACTGCCCTAACTTGGCGAGCTGCCCAAAACTCTCATCTGTTTTCCAGACAGGAAATATGAATCAAAATAACATGACATAAAAAACAGTAATTAGCTTTTGTGTGTGAGGCTGGTGAGGCCTTAATGAGGAACAGACCCACAATAAAACTGTTGGCTGCTCTCTCAAAACTTTTTTTTTGTCTTCAAAATATTACCTAGATCAGTTTTTATTACATCTAAGTTGTTAAAAATTGTTTCCCATAATCAGTTCATAAACCAGGTTTTATCATCATGGTTACATTTTACTTTTTTCTTGTAAGTTTTTAGCTTTTCACTAAAAAGAGACTGTTGACCCCTTTCAGGCCTGTTACAGCATCTGTTCTACTAAAGTAGGTTATTACTACTATTGCTAACCTGTCAGTTATGGATCCCATTTGCTGTTTAACATATCAAAAACTTGCTATCCAGCCAGCTATACTATCGTGCACTGGTGACTGCTGAATGTATGCAGGCTTATATTTGTTATGTAGTTGTTGGGCATAGATAGCGCAGAGGCTAAAATTAACAAATTAGCAACATGTTATGACAGTGAAACCATCGTGATTGGGAAATGAAGAGGTTCATACACAATGTTGTTTTCTCAGACTGTTACCTTGAATTTTCAAAATAGTAATTGTTTCCATGGGAGATGTTAGGAAATTGTTTTGGTATAATTGCACATATATATAGATTGGGATGAGCTGTAACCATAAAATGAGAAGCTGCTGGAAATCTGATACTGATTTATTCTTTGACCAAATTAGACCAAAACCCCCTACAGGGAATTATCAGACAGAACAATCTGACTAAAGAAAAATTGCTCTCTCTCTCTTCCTCCAACCCCGTTTAATATATGTGAAAGGAATTTGAGGAGTGTGTGTGTGTCTATGTATGTGTGTGTGTGTCTAGACACTACACACAAAGGCCTGTTTACCCTACGGGGGGCAGTGTCCTGTCTGTATGTGGAATTTGGTGCTCTACGCATCTGATTATAAATGAAGCTAGACATATTAGCAAGGTGAGCTATGACCACCTGCCAATCACACCACCATCTGTTACATCTACTGACCATACATCTGCACAGTCCAACCAAACGTGCACACACACACACACAGGCAAGCACTCCGCATGCATGCAGAAACACATTCATGCGTGCATGCATGCACACACACACCATCAATAATACCAAACCAGACTGACACTCAGTAGCCTAGATTTTTGCAAGACCCCCTCTGGTGTGAATGTTCAAAAATCTGAGATTGGCAGTGTGGCAGGTCCGTTTAAATAAAACCTTTAAAATACTCAGCTTTATCTGTTTAACAGTAACCACAGCAGGCAGCAGTGCTTAGACTGTGGCTCCTGTGGCTGGGGAGCCTTCAGCACTGCTGCACCAGATGGCAGTGTTTAGATTAGGGCAGGGTTCCTGCAACAGTGCAGTGGGTGGAAAAAAGCCCATTTAGAGGGCATGATGGAGGGGCTAGAAGTGTCAGAGGGAAAGAGGAACAGGCTGATGATAAGGCCACTCAGCTGGCTGCGGACAGCAACTTGTAAACTAAATTATATAGCCGCAGTGTTATAGGTGTGACTGCATCCTTTCAACTACAGAATGTTTTCACCCATCAGCCAGGCCCAGCAGTGTTATCAGTCCAAACCAAAGATAGAGGTTGCACTCCCCAGTCATGGTCTGAAGTGCAGCTGAGGTGGAGTGGTATCACTCAGATTCAAAACAGCAAAAACAGCAGAAGCAACAGCACACTCTGAAGAAACACATGCAGATTTTAAATATCTTGCAGAAGCATTTTATCCCACACTAAGGTGGCAAACAAGTAATTCACTGTAAGCTAGATGCACCAGCGTTTTTAACCTATGGTCTTCATCAGGGGAAGGGCTTCTACTTGGTTTGACACACCTTTTATTCCTGTAAAATTGTTGAGTACCTAGAGGCCAGCGGGGCACAGGACCCAAAGCAGCATGGATTTACAGCAGGAAGGTCGTGTCAGACGAATCTAATAGATTTCTTTGACTGGGTGATTAAAGTAATAGACCAGGGAGGGGCTGTGGATATGGTCTACCTAGACTTTAGCAAGGCATTTGACACAGTCCCACACAAAAGACTAATAATCAAGTTAGCCAGCCTGGGAGTGGGTCCCAGGGTGGTAGCCTGGGTAGCAAATTGGCTGCACAACAGGACACAGAAGGTAATAGTGAGTGGCACACATTCCGAAGAAAGGGGGGTCACTAGTGGAGTACCTCAGGGCTCAGTACTGGGTCCAGTCCTCTTTAACATCTTTATAGGTGACATTGCAGAGGGTCTGGAGGGAAAGGTATGCGTCTTTGCAGATGATACAAAGATCTGTAATAGAGTTGATACACAAGGGGGGGGTAGAAAGGATGAGAAGGGACTTGGCAAGGTTGAAGGAATAGTCAGACATATGGCAACTTAGATTCAATGCAAATAAGTGCAAAGTAATGCACCTGGGAAATAAAAACCCAGGAGAAGATTACACAATAGCAGGGGAGGTACTAACAACAACAAAAATGGAACGGGACTTGGGGGTAGTCATATCGGATGATCTAAAGGTGGGTAAGCAATGTGAGAAGTCAGTGAGGAGAGCCAGGAGGATGCTGGGATGCATAGGAAGGGGCATCACAAGTAGAAAAAGGGAAGTGGTTATCCCTCTGTACAGACAGTTGGTGAGACCCCATCTGGAGTACTGTGTGCAGTTTTGGAGACCTCATCTATGGAAGGACATAGACAGGATGGAAGCAGTCCAGAGGAGGGCAACTAAAATGGTGCAGGGTCTGCATCAGAAATCATATGAAGAGAGACTGAGAGAGCTTAATATGTATACCCTTGATGAAAGGAGGGACAGGGGGACATGATAGAAACGTTCAAGTACCTCAAGGGAATCAACAAAGTCCAGGAGGGTAGCATCTTTCAGAAAAAGAGATGTGTAAGAGGAAGGGACACAATTTAAAGATAGAGGGGGACGCTCAGGGTAATGTGAGGAAATCTTTTTTCACGGAGAGAGTGGTGGATGCGTGGAACTGCCTTCCTGGGGAGGTTGTTGGGGCTAAAACAGTGGGGGAATTCAAACATGCATGGGACAGACACAAGGCAATTGTAGTGGGGGGTGGCAGGAAGTAGGCTGTTGGTTAACTAGAATCTGCAGCTTATCCAGTAGGTAGGGAAATGGGCAGACTGGGTGGGCCAAGTGGTCCTTATCTGCCGTCAAAGTCTATGTTTCTATGTTTCTATGTAAAAACTGCTGATGTCTCACTGCATTGGCTTGACATCTTTCATTTTAAAGCAGCAGTAACTGAGGTAAAGTCAAACTGTGATGTACGAGGTGAACAACAAGAACACAAGTGCTGAGCTAAGTGCAAAAATAGTAAAGTGAAGGATTTAAACAAATAATAATGTTAAAAAAGGTATAAAGGGGCATGGCCTGGCTAGGCAGAAAATGGCAGCTTAGATCTTTTTTTCTGCAGGGCAAGAAGTAATCCAACTTCATCCAACCTCAACCAGTTTGTTTTTTATGGTGCCAGTTCCTAAGATCATCCTGCAAGCCACCATCCTCTCATATATTAATTTAAGCCTTATTATCTCTATTTGACTGCCTACAACAGCTCTACTTATTATTAGGCCTCATTTGCTGACTATGGCCAACACACACTCACAATCTAATTCTCTCACTAAAGTGGAGGCAATGTTTTCTAAACTACTGAATGATATAAATGATCTAAAAACAGCCACTCAACAGAATGCAGCTATGTTTGAGTCAGTGGGTCAAAGAATATCTGTTACTAAGAAATCTACAATACAGAACACAAACCTCATTTATGAGCTTCAGGCTATAATTTGGATCCAGGATCACACAATAAAAATCTTGCAGTCAAAAACTGATGATACCGAGAATCGCAATAGGAGAAATAACTTACGTTTTTTCGACTTCCCCGAGGGTGCCGAACAGGGGGACACTTCTGCGCTCCTTTTACATGTATTACAAATAACGCTTAAACTACCCCCCGATCTAGTACTGACCATAGAGAGATCCTACCATACTCTAGGTCCTAGGCCATATCAAGACCAGCAGCCTAGACCCATCATAGCTCGTTTCTTGAACTATGCTCATACCGAACTGATACTGAAACGTACTAGAGAAGTTGGGGCATTATACTGGGAAGACCATAAAATTTACATATATACAGACTTCTTTAAGGATCTGTCAGCCAGAAGAAAAAAGTACAACCCTCTAAAACAGATACTACATCAAAGAGACATTAAGTTTGCCATGCACTATCCCTCAGTAATGCACCTCTTCCTTGGATCTTCCTTTAAAGATTTCGGCTCTCCTGATGCCTTGGCTAATTATTTGGGTGTCAGTTTGAAATCTCTTACCTTAGGGAGCTTGAACGTGGAAGAAAACCCAATTAGTAATCTGGAACTCACACGGAGGGAAGACACTGCCGCACCAGACCGAGAAGGAAGTTCCACTGAATCTGCGGTCCAAAACAATACTACCACTGATGCTCACCAGCCCAGACAGTCGAGTAGACTGCAAGGGAAACCTTTGTCTGTCCCTCATATTTCCAACTGTTCCTGTTGCTCTAACAAAGGTCCTTCTAAACCTCCTCTGGCATCACCCTTACATCTACAAGTGAACCCCTCCATACCGTTGAGCAACAAATTTGCCCTATTTGTGGAAGACACGCACTCCTCACAGGAGGACTGAATGCCTCAAGTTACTGATGTTTTTCCTTCTCATATTTGCTCTGCACAGCAAGGCTACATATCTGCCAACTCCTCTTGGGCTGAAGTAACTGCGAGTTCCCCCCTTTAAATCTTTAGAACCTCCCAAAAAGAGACGCAAGGCTAAAATGAAAGGGGGAAAATCAAACATATCTAATAAATCTCGTAGCACTACTGTGACCTAACTCCGCATAATGTTTATGTCAGGACTGATCCATTTTCTCCTTGTTTTTTCCAGGAGACTGACTGCTCAAGAACCAGTCTTTTTTATTGCCTAGCCACGCGTTGCACTGCCTTCACAATCCTGATCATTTTGTTTCCCACCAGTTGTGATTGTGAAAGGCCATACAATGAGGCTGGCTCTGAATGACATCACTATAGACAAAATCATCCTGCTGGCCTATGTTCTCAGTGGAACTTCACACTTTGTTAGTTTCTCCTATTTCTTTAATACCTAGGTTAATGATTGATATAACCACATCTGGCAAGTCAACTGCTTTGATTCCAAATGCTACCTTATACTTCAGGAAGGTATTCAGATTATAGCTCCAAACTGTACTGAGTCTCCCATGTACACACTATTTATTCCAATATTCATCTCTTCTATTGTATTCTGCCAGTATAAGATTTTGTGTACATTTGTTTTACATACTCTGAAAGCAACATAAACAAATTAATGCTAAATACCCATGACAGTACTATCTCTCCTTCACTATACTACCTCATTGCTTTCTCCTGCTCCTGGAATAGGGTACCCATATTATTTTTAACAATTACCGGCTATTTTTGGGGCACTGTTGTAAAGGGTATTCAATTAATAGTCTCCTTTTATACCCCATTTTACTTGAAGCCTTAATACTCTAGAGGGGATTTCTCTTTTGTTCCCCTTTCTTCTATATGGGGCTACCAGACCTATTAACTAGGCTCAGTCTCCCCATATATCTTTCTGTTTGGCAATTTTCAAGTAAAGGGTATTAATTGTCTCTTCTAGATTCCCCTTTGACCACAGTCAAGTCCAAAGCTGGATCTACCCTGTATGTTTTCTTTTCTCTCTCTCTTCTTCTTCGACTTAAGGCATAGGGACCTCAATATCCTATTATCGTTAACCATTAATCATATATCTCTACTCCGCAGCTATAATCTCTACCAAATTGTGGTTTCTCAATTGGGAATTGAACTTATTATCTTGCCAGGTGAAGTTATTACTGTTTTTCTCTTTTATACACAAACATTACCACTAAAGTGTCCGGTTACCCTGAACTTTTCTCCTTAAGGCAACACTGGTTTCTCATATGGCAACTCCAGGCTTACTGTAATAAGAAGCTGGCACTCCATTAATATTGTAGTTACTGGTTTTAACAAGTTAGTTCTGGTGTAATATGTTTCTTTTTTTTCCACATCATATTAGCTTTTATATGAAGCTGAGGTTATAGCAGCTCCCTGCCTCATATGGTATAGCTTAACTCTGATCTAGTCTGTTTGTTATAACTGCTCCAATAGTACTATAAGGTTTAGACCTTAGTATCTGACCATCACTTGTCTTTGTTGGTCTGTCTAGGTCCTTTCCAACTTCTGGACGCCTGGCGTGTGGCGAGAGAGTCTCCTAGCTGGTTAGCTGACTCTTATCTCGTCGCTCCCTTAAAATTATTTTCCTAGTTCATTTGTGTGTTAGTTTGTTAGCATTGTGGTTGATAAATAATGTCTATCTCTTCTTTCTCTATTTACTCTTTCTACAAGAAGTTTTCTGTGCCGACTATACTTTTCATACCCTATCTCGTCAATTTGACTGAGTCTGCCTCTCCCATCATATACAATGTTGTTCTTTTTTGTCTCTTAAATTATCCTCTACTTTACCTCTTTGTCCCTCACTATTCCAATAATTATATCCTTCCTTAAGTAACAATACCATGAATGACTTACTTTTATATACCTGGAATGTGAAGGGACTTAATTCCCCCAGTAAGAGAAAGCAAATACTCTCCTATCTTAAAAAAACATAAAGCTCATATTGCTTTCCTTCAGGAAAACAAATTGCTAGCAGAGGATGTAATTAGGGTCAGTCAAATCTACAATTCATCCTTCACTTTAAAAAACAGAGGGGTAGCCATACTTATCCATAAAAATCTTAAATGGTCCCTTGTAAATTCCATCTCTGATACAGAAGGCAGATAATTGTTAAACTAAACACCCCTTTCAGTCCCATTCTGCTTGTTAATGCCTATGCTCACAACACTGATTCTCCAGAGTTCTTTCACAACCTTGCGCAACAGATACTATCTAACAATATGGACAACACCCCAATAATTCTAGGGGGGACTCTCGACCTTGCCCTTGATCCTAGTATGGATGGAATCAACATGTCCATAGATGCCCATCCTAGAAGTACTATTGAAAAAACCTTGGTCTTTCTAATGTGTGGCGGCTGTCCTTTCTCATGACTGTGATTTTACTTACTACTCCTCACTATATAAGACACGCAGCCGGATCAACTACTGGTTGTCATCCCACGCCATAGTTGAAAAAAAAACTATTGATTCATCTGTTTTGCCCATTGTAATCTCAGATCATTCCCCAGTTAAATTACATCTCTTATGGGGCCTTCTTCAGCCCAAATCTTCTTTCTGGAGTCTTGATCCTCTTCTCCTTAAAGATCCTGATTTCATTCCTATGGTTAAAGCACATAGTATAGAATTCCTTTCTCATAATAATCCCTCTGACACTTCTATGTGCACTGTATGGGAAGCACTTAAGGCCATGATTCATGGGGAAATAATTAGCTATGCTCCCCACAGGAAAAAATTAAGAGAGCAACAATTGGCAAATCTCAAAAAATCACTGAAATCCAAAGAGGTTCTGTATTTTAACTCTAATACACATAATCCTACCTCCCAACTTTATCTCGAAATCCTTCAACTAAGAATTAAAATAAACAAATTGATCTCCTGTAAGCCTGAACTGACTTTGTTCAAACTGAAACACAGATATTGGAAGAAGGGGGACAAAAATGGGAAGCTCCTTTCTTACCAACTCAAAGTGCAGCAGATATAACAATATATTTCAGGTCTTAAAGACCATCAAGGTACAATTCACATGGACAGCCCATCTATAAACCTTATTATGAAATCCTTTTATCAGAAATTATATTCTAACCCAAACTCTGCTTCTGCCTTACACATACAACAGTTTCTAAATGGTTTACATCTACCTCACCTTTCTATTCCTGAAGCAAACTCTCTAGACGGAACCCTTCTCTCTTGTAGAAATTCAGCAAGCCTTGTCCTCTTTGAAGTCTGGTAAATCTCCGGGGGGGAGACGGGTTTCCTGTAGATTTAACAAATCGCTTTCTGACAATCTCTGCCCAATTCTTTTTAAACTCTTTCAAGAAGCCACTGATAAAGGTAAACTTTCTCCATCCTCCACTGAGGCTATTATTTATTTATTTATTTATTTATTCAAGAGTTTAACCAGGCAGGCATACTGAGCGGAAGACCACTCGTTTCCAGATGCGACCTCGGGGAAACAGGGTGGGGTACATGAGGGAAGGAGCAGTAATTATACAGACATTCAATTACAAATGAGGAGGCAGTGTTGTGGGCCTATACAGTAGGTAGCTAAGGTAGGCTTGTTCTTATATCCAGATAAGTGCAACAGGAAGATAGAGCTTTGGTGTAAGGGAGCAGAGTGCCATCAATAGCTTATTGAGCTGGATTAGGAGGAAGGATTGGAAGAGAGGGAGGGAGCCCTGGTGGAAGTGTAGTTAACTAGCCGGTTAGATTTAAGGTGTAATTTTAGGCTGGTTGGTAGGCCATCAGGAAGTTAAGGTAGGCAGTTGAGGCCTCTTAGGGGGCAGGGTGGGAACAAGAGCAGACCGAGTGGAAGTGCTCTGAGAGGCGAGTATTGAGGTGTCTGAGATTGTAGTAATGGCGGATATCTGCTGGTAAGTCATTCCAGAGTTTTGGTATACGGTAGCTTAGTGCTGCTTGGCCCATGGAGGTGCGCATAAGAGGGATGTGGAATAGTCTAGCATCTGAGTGCCGGAGCGAGTACGCTGGGGGGAGGTGAGAAGTTAAGGATGCAGCCAGGTATGGGGGAAGAGTGTGGGACCAGACTTTAGCAGCAATTTTGGAGCCGTGGATTAGCCGGCGGTCAGCAAGTGAGGGGAGAGACAGGGCACTATAAAGGTCGCAGTGGTGTGTTAGTTTTGGACAGTCCAGTATGAACCGGCAGAAGGAGTGGAAAAGGGTGTCTAGGCTGGACAGAGTGGATGGTGCGGCGGTGCCATAGATCACATCCCCGTAATCAAAGATCGGCAGAATCATTTTTTGTACGAATTCCCGCCTGACCGTGGTGGACAGGCAGCCTTTGTTGCGGTAGAGGGCCCCCAGTTTGGGATTAAGTTTTTTGTGCAAGGATTCCACGTGGGTAGAGAAATCTAGGTTTTGGTTGAGCCAAACTCCTAGATAACGGAAGGAGGTACAGGATTCTAAGGGAGAGTGGTCCAAGGTTACGAAAGGGGGGTGCTCAGCGAGCTGGGAGAGGCGAGGCTTTGAGCCGAAAGTTAGCGAGACAGTCTTTTTTGCATTTAGGAACAGCTGGTTTGTAGAGAGCCAGAGTTGTACAGCATTGAAGTCATGTTGAAGGTGGCCATGTACTGTTGCTATGGAGGGGCCAGTGTTGTATATTATTGTATCGTCTGCGTACATTTGGATAGATGAGTTGGAGCAGGCTAGTGGGAGTTCGTTAAGGAAAACCAAGAATAGGATTGGGCCCAGGACTGACCTTGAGGGACACCTGTGGTGATGGGGAGAGGGCCGATAGATGGGAGCCAATTTTCACCGCTGATGTCTGTCGCTCAAGTAAGCTCGAAACCAGTTTGTGGCATGGGTGGAGAGGCCGGAGGCCATTAGCTTGTCTATAAGGAGAGAGTGTGAGACGGTATCAAAGGCTTTTGGCCAGATCAATAAATATAGCCGTGATATGCCCTTGTCCATACCTGAGAGGATGTCGTTTGTTACTCTTAGTAGGGAGGTAGTGGTGGAATGAGATTTACGGAATCCAGATTGGTAAGGGGTGAAGAAAGCAGTATCAGCTAGGTACTGGTAGAATTGGGCCAGGGCAAGTTGTTCATGTATCTTAGCCAGAGTTGGGAGGAGGGAGATGGGCAATTCCAGGCAGTGCGGGGTCACCCCCCTTCGGCAGAGGGATGATAGTAGCCATTTTCCAGGCGGAGGGAATTGTGGAGGTCGAGAAGGAGAGGTTGAACAAGTCGGCTAGAGGAACGGCTATTGCAGGCGCTGATAGCTGGAGTAGTCTGGAGTTCAAGCCATTGGAGCAAGAGCCCTTCTTTGGGTTAAGGTTGTACAGAGCTTGGTAGACTTCGGCCGGAGTGACAGGTTGGAAGGAGAAAGAGAGGTGGGAGGAGGGAGGCTGTGGGCTGGGAGGGGGAGTTCTCCGGGGGGAGGGGGGAGACTATTTACCAGGGAAGCTGCACTATTGGTAAAGTGAATGTTGAAGGCTGTGGCTACATCAAGTGGGTCAGTGATGGCCCGGCCGCTGATTGTCAGGACAGGGGCAGGTGGTTGGGTTGGTGGGGTTAGAAGAGATTTTATGGGTTTCCAGAAGGGGGGGGGTGGTTCTGATTTGCGCATAGGGCCGATGCAAAGTAATTCTGTTTGGCTAGTCGAATTGCCTTGGTACAGGAGTTACGTAGGGCATGGTAAGTTTGTAGGTCTTGGAGGGTGCTGGTAATTTTATGTTTTTTCCAGGCCATGTCCCTGGAGCAGCTTTGACATATGATTTCGGAGGATATCCAGGGTAGGTGGGAACCCCTGACTCTGGTTTTTATTAGTGGCGCATGTTGATCCCAGACCCTCAGGAACATGTTTGTGAAGCTTTCTAGTGCAGCATCGATTGAGGGAGCCTGAGGGATGAGGGACCAGTCAGCCATAGACAGATCCAGTAGGAGTGGTGTGAGTGCTAGTGACTTGAAGGATCTGGCTAGCAGGGTCCGTGAGGGAGGTTTGGGGGGCTTGTGCACTTTCCGGACCACATAGACCATGTGGTGATCACTTAGGGAGTCAGGGAGAAGTCCTGCTCCTATCGCTCTATGGGGGTGAGTGGTCAGGGCCCAGTCCAGGAGGGAGTGGTTGAGGGTTATAACCTTAATCCCTAAAAAACACAAGGACCCCTCACTCCCTTCAAGCTATAGACCAATTTTCTTATTAAATACTGATGGAAAAATCTTTGCTAAACTACTTGCTTCTCAGTTTGAACCCCTAATTCCCCCAAATTATCCCATTGTTTACAAGCTGGGTTTATCAAGAAAAGATCAGGTTCGGACCACCTACATTCTTTATTTAATCTGATCCATTAGGCCAAATCCCTTAAATCCCCCGCAGCAGCCATTGCTATCGACTTTGAGAAGGCATTTGATTCCTTAAACTGGAATTACCTTTATCAAGTTTTAGCTTATTTTGGTTTATCTCATACATTCTGTTCCTGGATTAAATTATTATATACCTCACCTATGGGTAAAGTCCTTACCAACTCCACTCTTTCTTCTTCTTTCCAACTGTAGAGAGGAACTAGACAAGGTTGTCCTTCGTCATCATCTCTGTTCATATTAGCTATGGAACCCTTGTCTGCCAGTCTACTCCAATCCGTCGATATTAAGAGCATACCTAATGGCAGTTCTAGATATATTTCTCTTCCTTACACAGATGACCTTTTAATTTTATCCAAAAATCTAAATGAGGCAGGACCCTTGTTAGTTAAGTTACTTAATAAATTTACTTCTATCTCAGGCCTTGCTTTGAATTATGCAAAATCTGAAGTCTTACCTCTCAATGGCATCTGTAAACCTTACATGAACCTACCCCTTGGCTTTCACCAGTCTCCAAAGGGTATTACTTATCTTGGAATCAAAATAACCCAAAACCTGGATAACATTTGGGATTCAAACTTTAATCCCTTAATTGATAACATCAGAACCATCCTAGACAGATGGAAGCTTCTTAATCTTTCTTTTATGGGGAAGCTAGCTGCCATTAAGATGTCCATCTCTCCAAAGATTCTCTACTTATTTGCCAATATCCCTCTAACTCTGCCCGCCACCTTCTTATCTAAAGTTGATAAACTGCTTGGTAACTTTATATGAGATGGTAAACCTCCGAGATTTAGTCATATTAAACTCTGTATCACAGGCACGAAGGGAACAGGGTCGCGAGGGCACAGGATCTTTCAGCTGCCCTCCCCACGGAGTCGCCGACCACGGAGACCCCCCCGAGGCACAGGCACAAAGGGAACAGGGTCGTGGGGGCACAGGATCTTTCAGCTGCCCACCCCACGGAGTCGCCGACCACGGAGACCCCCCCCGAGGCACAGGTACAAAGGGAACAGGGTAGCGAGGGCACAGGATCTTTCAGCTGTCCTCCCCATGGAGTTGCCGACCATGGAGACGCCCCCGAGGCACAGGTGCGAGGACGCAGAAGGAGCGCTGCTCGGACACCACAGGCGCCATTTTTGAATTTAAACTGTGGTGTCTGTAAAAGGAAGCTCTGCTTCCACTGTCTGGCTGCTAAGTCGGCACAGGTGTGCTGATAGTTTTATTTAGCGCTCAATCTGCTAAATCTACCCCTTTTTAGAGCAAGCTGGTAGGAGCTTTAAGAACCTAGTCTATTGCCTTTAAAACAAGCAGGAAGGAGTTAAGCCTTTCTCTGAGTGTTAGCGTGTTTGGTAAATTAATTTCAGTGCTGAATATGTTAAAGCTACGCTTTTAGAGTAAGTTGGAAGGAGCTTAAATAACCTAGCCTATGCCTTTAAATAACCTAGCCTTTGCCTTTAAAACAAGCTGGAAGGGGTTTCAGGATTTCAGTCTATGCCTTCTCTGTGGTTAGCGTGCTGTTAAATTAAGTCAGTGCTTACTCTGCTAAATCTACATTGTTAGAGCAAGCTGTGAACTAATTCAGTGTTTAAATCTGCTAAATAGCTACGCATTTTAGAGCAAGCTGGAAGGAGCTTAAAAAACCTGTTCTCAACATATTCCCCTCTCCCTCCTCGAAAGCCCTTACTGAAATAAAAGAAGCGAGTACTTTCTGATTAAGAGTTTAATTTGAAGGGGAAACCCCGCTCGAATCACAATTCTGGGGAAAGCTCCTCTGGTCCTACACATTTCTAGCATTTAGCAACCTCTGGGATTAAATTACAACTCCCCTTTCACAACTCGGGGGACAATAGCACTGTAGCTGGGCCAATAAAAAATAGCCACACATATCTCTCAGTGCTCTTAACTCCACTCCTTTTCTCTTCACAGGCACAAAGGGAACAGGGTCGCGAGGGTACAGGATCTTTCAGCTGCCCTCCCCACAGAGTCGCCGACCATGGAGACCCCCCGAGGCACAGGTACGAGGATGCAGAAGGAGCGCTGCTTGGACGCCACAGGCACTATTTTTGAATTTAAACTATGGTGTCTGTAAAAGGAAGCTCTGCTTCCACTGTCTGGCTGCTTGCCCCACCGCCTGCCAAGCTGCTTCCCACCACCCCCACCACCACCCTTGGTGAGCTCCTCCCTTTATAGGGAGTGTCACATGTCTGTCCAAAACCTATCAGCCCACTTCCCCACTTGCAGCTTATCAGCTGTCACCACTAGAGGGATCCCGTCCAAAATCTTCCTCTACCAAACAACATTTCTAGCTAGAATGCTGCTGCTGTCAACTTTAATCATGCTCTTCCAACTGGGAAAAATTTCCCCTCCACCGACTACCTTCTTATGCATAGAGCAGCCGTCTCCAATGCCCTCACTTCAAACTCCATACCCCCACTACTATGCCGTCGGACACACGCTCGCTCCAGCACCGGCAAACATTCATTACAGCTGCATCAGTGCAGCTTTCCTACCCCCTCAGTTTCACATGGGCCTTATGGTTCTAAACACTTCCTCCAATCGCCCCCCCACCAGCCCTTATATCTCGAACCACAACAAATGTCTCTAAACCTCACTGGGTCAAGCTTAAAAACCTAATCACCCTCCGCCTTCTCTTGTCTGGGGATATAGAGGCAAACCCTGGTCCCAACCCCGCCGTTTCTGCCACCAGCTCCCCTTTCTCTTTCTCAAAAGGCCTCTGTATCCTTCATCTAAACACCTGCAGCCTCCTATCTAAACTCTCGCTTATGCAACCACTGGCCTTAACCCTGCGCCCGACATCCTAGTCATCTCAGAAACCTGGCTAAAACTGCATATTAAAGATGCGGAGGTATCCCTACCAGGGTATGCCATAATCAGGTCTGGCCGTCAAGGAAATAAGAGAGGCGGAGGCACAGCTATGTATATCGCAACTAGCCGACAGTTCTCTGTAGTGGACCTCCCTGTATCCCCAGGGAACATTGACGCACTGCTCACAAAAATCTCCTTCCCCAGCTCAAACCCCATATATATGGCTGGCTTCTACTGCCCCCCTGCACTCCATCCGAGGCCATTCTCTCCCACTTGGGCAATCTACAATCACATGCACCGGGGGGTGAACTTCATAGATTTCAACATAAACTGGATCGGTCCTGATAAAGCACTTTTAAAGACTAAAATTAAGGCATTATCTCTATCTCAGCTCATAACAGAACCCACCAAGCTAAACCACAAATCCCTAAATCACACCTTACTGGACTGGGCACTCACCTCCCACCCACATAGAATAGTAAGTGCTGGCCTCCTACCTGATTCCATAAGTGACCATCATATGATCTATTTGATCAGGAAGGTTCACTGTCCCCCGGCCCCACCCCCAAAAACATTAGTCGCCAGGTTTTATAACTCCCTTAACCTAGCAGCCCTCCTGTCTGACCTAAGACAGATAAACTGGTCCTTCATCCCTATGGCGCCCACCATCGACATAGCGACATAGCTTTCGAGGCTTTCAAAACAACCTTCCTAAAAGTCTGGGATAAACACGCCCCTCTATGAATGAAAAGAATCCGCGCGCATCTCCCCTGGATCTCGGCTCACATCATCAAATTATGCCACACCAGGGACCACGCCTGGAAATTATATAAAAAGAGGGGCACACAGGCCTCCCTCGTTACCTACAGATCCCTTCGAAACAGTTGTACAAATAGCATAAGACTAACGAAAAAAAACTACTTCCAGTCATCTTTTAACAAAAATTTAAATCACCCAATGGATTTCTGGAAATCTCTTAAAACCCTGCTCTCCCCCCCAACCCAACCGGCCGCACCAACTCTACTAGACCAAGGTTCCCTTATCTCCGACCCTATCCAAGTAGCTGAAGTTTTTGACACCACTTCATCAGCTGCGCAAATAAGCTCCTATCCTCCCTACCCCACACGGTGCCTCCCCCCAACACATGTGCCCCACACTCTACTTCCGCTACCATACCGTTCTCCTTCCGCACAGTTACCCAAACCAATGTCTATTGCTCCCTTCCATCGCTAAATCAAAACAAAGGGAAATGCCCCACTTTCATGGACACAAAAATGCTCTAGCTCTCCACCCCAGCTATTGCTGCCCCTTTAGCCGACCTCTTCAATCTATCCTTCTCCCTGGGCAAATTACATACAGACTGGAAGCTGGCCACTGTTATACCTCTACCAAAAGGAGGTGACACCTCCTCCCCAGGAAATTACTGACCCATCTCCCTACTTCCTATCCTGGCCAAACTCCAGGAATGTCTGGTCCTGTCCCAACTCACCCCGTACCTAGCAGCCTCCTCCTTTTTCACACCTTTCCAATCGGGCTTCCGTAAATCCCACTCCACCACCACCACCTCCCTACTTCAGGTCACAGGTGATATCTTCACAAGTATGGACAAAGGTCACATCACCTCTGCCATTTTCATAGACCTAGCCAAGGCCTTCGACACAGTCTCCCACTCCCTACTACTCTCCAAACTTACCGCCGCAGGGCTCTCTACCACAGCCACTAACTGGTTCCACGACTACCTAGTAGGCAGGAGTCAGGTATTCAAAATAGCTTCTCACACCTCCCACCCTGCACCTGTCCCAACTGGTGTCCCGCAAGGCTCAGTCCTGGGTCCCCTTCTCTTCTCCATTTTTCTGAACGACCTCCCAGCAGCATGCTCACACTCCTCTATACAGACGTATGCAGATGACATTGTCCTCTACTCCTCTGGTCCCACAGCCCTTAACGTAGCTTCCCAACTCCAGGAAGATTTCAATGCTATCCAGAACTGGTTTCAGACAAACCAGCTATTTCTTAACTCCAAAAAAAAGTAGTGTTAACCTTTGGCACCCCTCAAAGACTCTCCCGCCAGGATCCCTCCTCCCCTTTCAAAACCCTGGATGGAACTCCCTTGGAAAACTGCACGAGCTTCCGATACCTGGGTGTATGGCTAGACCAACACCTTGATTTCTCTGCTCACATCACTCTCTTCATAGCGGTTACTCCCTAAACTTGGAGCACTGTTCTAGTAACAAAAAGCTGCCTCCCGCACATACAAGGCATGCCATTGTACAAAAATGATCCTCCCAGTAATCGACTACGGCGACATAATTTACTCCACCGCCCCCGTGTCAGCTTTGGCCAGCCTAGACACCCTGTTCCACTCATTCTGCCGCTTCATCCTCAGCTGCCACAAATCAACCCACCACTACAATCTCTATAGCTCACTAACTCTACCATCCCTACATGACTGTAGACAAATCAACTGTGCCAGATTCGCAGCCAAATTCTGGTCAAACTCCCTCCCCCCCACCTGACCTCTTCTCTCTCCCAACAACTGGCATCTACGCACTTCCTTAGACGGGATGTCCATAAACTGCTCCATGTCCCATTTATGCGCACATCCAAAGGACAGGCCACTTTTAAGTACCGACTACCTCAGACCTGGAACACCCTACCAGCCCCCATCCACCACGCATCAAATACCTCCCTACAAAACAAGTTACTCAGTACACATTTCACCTCCAGTTGCTCATGTATCAGATAAGAACTCTTACTTAAATGTCTTGCTGCTATACTCTCATATGTACTGTACTGTAATCTTCACCCTGTGATCTCTATAATGTATGTAAGTATCGTACCCATGACTGTGTTCCTTCCCCCAGCTATTTAATTCTTCCCACACAAATGTATTGTAACAATCCCTGTTTCAACTCTGTACTGTCTAAACTTTGTTAGTATGTAAGTGGGTCCCGGCCCCCAGGTCACATCTGGAATCGAGCATGTTGCTCAGTATGCTTTCCTGGTAAAACTCGTAAATAAATAAATAAATAAAAAAGAGAGGCATTGTACTCCCTTGGTTCAATGCTTACTTACTGGCTTTTCGGACTGCCCAAACTATTAAGTGGGTCCATAACCCTTCCTCTTACAGTCTGTTTTGGGTCACAATGAAATCTGCATCCAGCCCTGGTGGAGTCCCCACATCCTTTATCTTTAACCCTCTTCCCCCCAAATTGAAGTCGCATCCCACCATCTCATCCTTTGTTTTTTACTGGAAACTAATTCACAAATTCTTAAAATCCAACCTAACCCCCTGGAGGCAACCCATTACTCGCTCTAGAGAATCAAGCAATTTTTTGTCGATCATGGAGAAGCAAAGGTATTCTTTTCCTAGGGGACATCCTGGACCAGAATTCCCTAACTCTCAAAACCTTTTCAGACCTACAGAGTATCTGGAATCTCCCCAAGCAAGACTTTTGGAAATACCTACAGATTCGATCCACTTATAGCTCCTTTTCCAATCACACTCATAAACATACACTACAGGATCATTACATCTTGCAATGGATTAACCTTTCAGCAAAATGGAACAGTTCCATTTACAGAGACATCATAGATAGTTTACCTGATCAAACTGTTTCTGCTAAAAAATAAATGGAGTACCCTTCTCAACTATAATATCAACGATAAACAATGGCATAATTGCTGGTGTCTTTCTCATAATACTTTTAAAGATGCACGTAGCTCCCTAATACAAATTAAAATCTTATATTCATGGTACAGAACCCCCTATGTATTACAGTATATGTTTTTTTTATTTTAGTCTTTGATAACCGGATAAGGCCAAATAGACACAAGAGCCTATTTTCAGGGGTGACCTGGGAGCACTGGGTGGTTAAGTGACTTGCTCAGAGTCACACAGTATGCAAGTGGAGGTTGTGAGAATCAAGCTCAGGTGTTGGATGTACCAAGCTTGTTCACACCTCGTTCCTCTAACCTCTAGGCTATATTGTCAACAACAATAATGGCTGGTGTTGTAATATGCCCAGCAGTGACATTCTTCACATTCTGTGGTCATTCACTCTGGTTAACAAGCTTTGGCATAAGGTTCACACATTTGCCTCCAGACTGTTTGGACAAAAAAAATCCCATTAGACCCTAAATTTTCTCTGTTAGGTATTTTTATCTCAAGCAATGTTACCCTCTCACATGCGCGCATTTCAGATAGCTAAATATACTTTTCTTTTTTGTTAAACGTTTGATTCTCATGAACTGGAGATACAGTCATGTGCCCTCATTTTCAGATATTCTTCAAAGCCTATCTCAGTATGTGTCATTAGATTGCTTATCCCATCTTACTCATGACCTGCTCATTGTATGTGATAGATGTTGGCAGGACTATTTAAAATATATTAATGCCTCCAATACTCCTAATCTGTAATATAGGGAATATAAAGTAACCTCGCACAGATATCTTTTTATCCTTTAACTTTTTTCTCTCTTCTGTCTTTCTTACTTCTTTTTCTTTCTCCTCTCTGTCATCTTCCACTTCTTTCTTACATGTTCCTCTCTTTCCTCCAGCTTTATGCTCCTATTATGATACATTTTTGTAACCTCCTTTGTACTATCTTAGCAATTACTGAAAGGCTTAACCGTAGCCATTGACCACTATCACCTTTCTAATTTGATGGTTATCCATAAACTAGCACCTATTTGGCTCTGTACAGTTTTTGTTTCTTGTACTATTCATCTGTAGCCTTATCATCTCTATTTTGGTTATAGCCTAACTCCAGTCTAATCATTGTAACTACTCTTTCAATACATGTATACAGTCATACACAATTTGTATGTCCCTCACATGGAGGATGCTTTATATCTATATTGTTTGTATGTTTCATCTATTTGAAATTTTCAATAAAAAGATAAAGTGAAAGTAAAAAGGTATAAAAATACATTAAATATACTAGACAAACACTCCACACATAAATTTGTTTTTTGGATACTACTTTCTAACAATAGTTATACTTGTTTCAAAGTTCAAATTATAAACGGCAATTTTGCCTAAACTGCAAAAAAACTAAGCAAGGTAAGACTAGATGGAAACTCTTGAAGAAAAAATAATCACAGTAGAGAATGCAAGACTTAAAAGACTTGTTGGAAGTCTGGTACCATTATTTCTACTTGTATTTGTATCTTTGAAACAGAAATCTCTGTTTTGTTGGAAGTCTGGTACCATTATTTCTATTTGTAGCTTTGAAACAGAAAACTCAGGCTCAGATATTCAAACTGTGCCCAAAAAGTGTGCAACAGCAGGAGCAAGCGCAAGTCCACTGCGCCCATGCACAAGAAGCATGATATTCAAAAACTGCGCAGGTCAAGATGCGTCTACGGCCGATGACTGAATATCACACCACCTGCACCACAGCACAACTAGGGACATGAAGCTGAGCATATTGGAAGTGCCATAGCGCAACAAGGGATGCTCAGTGGAGCAGTCCAGATGCACCATAGTGCAACCAGGGATGCCCCCTGCAGCAGGACAGCAATGGAACAGCACAACCAGGGATGCAGGGGCCCACCACCCATGCCACAGATAGGCAGAGAAACACACAGCAGAACAGACATTGTCCCCCACACCCCATGCACTGCACAACTGGGGGAGAGCTGGAATAACCACTGGCCCATGGATACCAGCAACCAACCCACAGCCGGGCCATGGTGCCCCAGCACACCCTCTGGCAAGCTGTGACCGGCACACAAGGAGGGCCGACTGCCCCGTACCACACCATCCCACCAATGCAGAGCAAATCCTGCACCATGATCCCCATACACCCTGCCCAGGAGTAGTGCCCAACAGTGCAGGACACCCCATGCATGCCTCCACCCCCACTGTGACAATGCAACCCTGTGCACCATGGAGCCATGCAAGGCAGCCCCACCATGAGCACCCTGCAGTGAGTGGCAGCAGACAGCAATGCAACAGATGCATACACAGTGCCACCCTGCATGTCCCCCTCGAGGTACAGCTGAGAGACCGACCATGCATCAGCACACAAGGTACTCCACATGCAACAGGGCATGCCCCGGACCCCACCTCCAGTGGTACAGCACCCTGCACCCCCTCCCAAGGACACATCCCATCCCAGCACTGGCCACAACAGCCAGCACAGACACGCACAGTGTAGCATGGAGGCATGCACCACACAGGATGCACACAGTGAATGGACAAACACCCACCCATACCCAAGGGCACACCAACACAGGGACACAGTAGTGGTCAACCAAGCCACTGGCATGTGGCCATGGCTGATGTGTACACACGGCCAGCACCCCTGCATTGCACAGGTGTGCCAGCCACTCTGCGCAGGCACCATGAAGCTGTATGCCACCAGCATGCTGCCGGAGCACAAGTGACAGACACTAGAGCACATCCCCTGCAACAGACACAAATGACAGCATGGAGGGGGGACAACAACAGCGGAGGCCACAGTGCCACCGGAGGCAGATGTGCACCATACTGGTGATGGCAGGCAACCTGGCATTGTGCCAGGTACAGTTGTTATCCAGTATGGACAGCCACCACTGACACACCAGCAGACCGTGCATATCACAGACATGCAAGGGTGTCAGCTGCACAGGCCACGAATGGTCTGACAGGGGTGCCATGCACACAGTGCAGGCCCTGTGGACCACTGCACACAGGCATCCAGTGCACAGAGTACAACACACAAACCACAGACAGTGACTGATCCCCCTGCCCACACCATAGGCGGTTCACCTCTGCACATACACACACACACACACACACGCCCATGCGTGCACCACCCCTGACGCCATGCACACCACTGCAGCTGAGCACCTGTAGCCTGCTGCAAATCAGAGACCACCACAGTTGTCATAACAAAATGCATATACTTAAAAGATGTAAAGAAAAACTATATACAATTATTTACCAGAGGGGGGTAAAGGCCACATAACAGGTGGGGGCGGGTAAGGGGCAGGGGTGAAAATATGGGAGAGGGAAGAAGGGGTGTGAGGGTGGGTCAAAGTGGGGAAGGTGGTAGCCGGGGCATGGGGACATCAACAGCCACCCTGGTCCTCCTCTTCATGGCTCCATTGTGTGCTCCTCCGTCTCCTCCTCACCCCATGGTGGTGTATTCTCTGAAGGAGCTGCAAGGTCTCCCTCGCCACCTGGAGCAGCTCGTGTAGACTCTGCTGGATTTGCAGGAGTTGCCGTCCACCTAGAACAAGGGAGCAGAGTCAATAAGTGTGACTATCCATCCCCCTGCAGCCCACCCATTGTGCATGGCATACAGCCATGTGCCACACCCCTGTGATGGTGTGCGACCACCCACAGTGACCGTGTCCACAAGACCTGCCCACCCAGGCAGCCACAGCCATGTGGACCACTGCACACACCCACCGACCATGTCCTGCACAGCACCACCATGGCTGTACAGTGACTTGGCTATGCAGTGTGAAGGCAGTGCCACAGCCATGTGCCCGGTGCACGCATGGACCACCATTGACGCACTCCCAGACATGCAGTGCCACTGGACAGTGCTGACTGTAACAAGTTGCGTGCATGGCAGTGGTGTCAACGGATGGTGGCCATGCCCCACTGCCCACCCAGTTATACAGCATGCAATAGTAATCACGGATGTAAGGCATCACCATCATCAGGCTGTTCCACATGCCATGGACCACCATCACCCCCTCCTGTCCCGCTGCTCCTCCATGCAGTGCCTCCGGTCCCTGTTCCGCCGGCGTTCTTCTGGCCCTAAGGTGCAAACATGGAGAGAGGAACATCAGTACAATCCGGTAGCAAAGTCCCCCCGCCCCATGTGTGTGCAATCCCACACAGCCATACTCACCCACCTCACACCCCGATACCACCACCACGGCCAACACCGGATGGCCCCCCCCATAAGCCAGACACATGCAACCGTGATACCCGTACGGACAATAAAAGTGTATGGATGTTGCACCTACCTGGCCGTGACACCGTGCCCCTCTGGGTCCCTGTGCCTCAGGTCCCCATAATGATGGCGGCACTGCTCCGCCGTTCACCCCATACCGGTGGTCTCCTCCAGGGTGTCGGCCACCTCCTGCCAGACCGCACTCCCTGGCCCTGTCCAGGGGTGCCTCTCCAAACAAAGCCCCAGCATGGGGCTCAACTATAGCCACCATGTTGGCAAACTATCTGCTATCATGCCAGCAATGAATTCAGTAAATCATTTTTATTATGTATTGAAAGTTGTTTTCCATTTGCCTTTACTGTCATATGTCTCTCCACCCTCTGTAACCACCGGGGAGCTACTGTTACTAAAAAAAGTGATTGTACATAAATCTGTATATAATGTTGCTTGTAAATAATTTTCCTTGTTCCGTCTGTCTTCCCCAACTCGTGTTCCCCCCTCCACCCTCTGTAACCGACGTGGAGCCTTTGCAAAAGAGTCTTTGACTCAAAGGTTTGTAATTCCGAAATTACAGTAAATAAATAAAATAAAATAAAAGAAAATAAAATAAAGCTCAACCTGGCTCCAAACCACTGCATGTCTCCGTGCTATCTCTGCTGTCTGGTTTAATCAAAATGGCATTCTGCAGCACGGTCCTGCCACGTGCAGATGCTGCGTGGTACAGCACTTCCATTCCCTATTGCGCTGTCACTGAACAGCGCGATAGTGGTGCACCCATGCCTGATGCATGGTGCCTAGGGGGCAAAGGTCGGGCACAGGGTCAAGGGTCTCTGGCACACGGACAGCCACAGCGCGATTGGAACCCAATGCGTGTAGCATGATTGGGTGCCTGGGTGCCTGTGTGCCACCTCCTGTAGTGGTCTACAGCGCTGTTGCCCCAGTGCACCTACGATGCCCCAGTGCCACAGCACCATATATGTGAACAGCATTGTAGCGCCACTGGCACAATGGTGGCCGTGCCCTGCATTGCCTCCTGCGCACAGCACGTCAGCAGCACGGCAGACGCCTGCGTCATCAACCCAAGCATGCGCAGTTAGGTGTGTACTGCGCATGTCACAGAACTGCGCCCTTGGCTCAGCACGTTCAACACAATTGCGCAAAGTGCAACAGCGCGATATTCAGCCGGCATATGCAAATCATCTAATCAGCCATTCAATGGCGCAGTCACTGCATTTGCATCCACTTAAAGATGCGCCTCGAGGAGTCACATAATGCGGTGTGCTGGGTAGGACGCCTCTATGCTTGCTCTGACCTACTGCCTGTTAATTATTGCTAAAAACTCTATTTCACGGTGTTTTCCACTGCAGATTGCCTGTTATCTTCCTGAGCGTATTGTGCCCTCGATAAAAGAAGTCGATGGACAAAGAGATGCGGAAAATACCTTCCAAACACACACCTCCCACTACGCCCGAGAAGGCCTCTAAGAAAGCCAGGGCCTCCTCCCTGCAATCCTCGCTGCCTGCTACTACCGAGAGCCCTGACACTGATCTTCTCACCCTTTCAAGATTTCTAGAAGAGTTTCAGCCTTTCAAGGCTGAAATGCAGAATATGGCAGGAGAAATAAAAGGTATCTCCAGCACCCTTGAGCAGCTTTCTAAGAAGATTGCTGATAATGAAGCTTGCATACGTTCCATTGAAAGGAAACAGGATAAAGCAGAACTGGAGCTTATGGCCCTGAGGCAAAGGCTAGTGAAAGTGGAGAACAAGGTGGAAGATTTGGAGGGGCGCAGTCGCCACAATAATGTGGTTATCATTGGTTTGCCTGAAGGTGAAGAGGGCTCAGAACCCATTAAGTTTATCAGAAAGTTCGTTGAGAAGGTGGCAGGCCCTTCCCCCTTTGGTGCGAGCTACACAATAGAAACAGCTCACCGGGCACTACGCTCCCCTCCTCCAGCTGGAGCCCCCCCCAGGTCATTTATATTTCGCTTCTTAAACTTCCAGGAGTGACAGCATTTTCTATATAAGGTCAAGGAAACACAAGATCTGCAATGGGAAGGTAAAAAGCTGAGAGTGGCGCAAGATTTGCCTTTATCTGTATGCCAGAAACGAGCCACATTTCACAAGCTTGTCCTCAAGTTGCTCGCCGCGGGAATCAAGTTTCGTATGGGTTTTCCTGCAAGATTTCAAGTTTGTCTGAATGGTTCTTGGGAGACCTATGAGGAAGTGGAGTTGGTTACTGCAGGGCTCAAGAAAGTGCTTCCTGATCTTTTTAAGCCTGCTTGAGAGTCGGCCTGGTGTGGGGAGCCATGCTAAGTTTTTCAGTGGTGGTGTGATTCAGCTGATGCAAATTATATCTCTCTACTTTGTCTCTGGGACTATGTTGGTCATAAACTATTTATCTGGCTATTCAATTTCAAGCTGCAGCTCTCGAGAAGGGTCTTCATGCTGACAGATTAATGGACATCGCGTTTCCGATCTAGTTTTCTCTCTCAGGACTGTTTAATTCTGTGGACTCTCATAATATTGACTCTACATAGATACATAGATACATAGACAGTGTCGGCAGATAAGGGCCTATGGCCCACCCAGTCTGCCCATTTGAACTTGTAAGTTCAGTTCGTTTTCCTAGAAGTCTGTTGCCCCTTACCCCTGACCTCCAGAATTCCTTTATGTCTATCCCATGCATTCTTAAATCCTGTGATTGTTTCAGCCCCCACCACTTCCTCTGTCAGGGTGTTCCACTTGTCCACCATCCGTTCTGTGAAGAAATTCTTTCTCATGTTTCCTCTGAATCGTCCTCCTCCAACTTCATCCCATGCCCTCTAGTCCTGGAACATCTTTTCGCTTACAAATAGTGTTTTCCTGCACCCTGTTCCTCCCTGTAAGATACTTGTATGTCTCTATCATATCCCTCTCTCCTCCTCTCCTCCAGGGGTACATGTTCAGTTCCTTCAACCTGTCTTCATAGGACTTGTGATGCAATCCATGCACCATCTTTGTTGCCCTCCTCTGAACCTTCTCTACCCTGTCTATGTCCTTACGTAGGTATGGTCTCCAGAACTGTACACTGTACTCAGGTGGGGCCTCACTAGTGTCTTGTATAGCGGAATTATGACCTCCCTTTTCCTGCTGGCGATGCCCTGCCTATACATCCCAGCATCCTATTTGTTTTACCTGCTGCCTTGTCACACTGTTTCCTACCTTGAGGTCATCAGAGATGACAACCCCAAGATCCCTTTCCTGCTTGGTGCATGCTATATCCTCACTCCCCAACTGATATATTGTGCCAGAGTTTTTGTGCCCCATATGCATTATCTTGCACTTCTTTGCATTGAATTTCAACTGCCAAACCCCTGACCATTCTTCAAGTTTCTGCAGGTCGCTTCTCATTCTGTCTACACCCTCTGGTGTGTCTACTCTGTTACAGAGCTTTGTGTCATCAGCGAACAGTGAAATTCTGCCTTCTAGGTCCTGCGAATGTCACTGATGAAGATGTTGAAAAGGACCAGTCCAGCACTGATCCCTGTGGTACCCCACTGGTCACTCTTCCTCTGTGGAGTGACAGCCATTTACACCACCCTCTGTGTCCTCCCACCCAGCCAGTTACCTACCCACCACACTACTGTCCTGCCCACACCCATATTCCCCAGTTTGTGTAATAGTCTTCTATGTGGCACAGTGTCAAAGGCCTTGCTGAAGTCCAGATAGGCCATGTCCACTGCCCTCCCCTGATCCACCTCCCTAGTCACCCAGTCAAAAAATTCAATGAGGTTGGTCTGACATGACCTCCCCCTGGTGAAACCATGCTGCCTTGGGTCCTGTAGTCCATTGACAACCAGATGTTCCACCAATCTCTCCTTCAGTAGTGCTTCCATGATCTTCCCACTACCGAGGTGAGGCTGACTGGTCTGTAGTTCCCTGCTTCCTCTTTGTTCCCACTTTTGTATAAGGGACTACATCTGCTGTCCTCCAGTCTTTGGGTACCTCCCTGTTTCAGTGATCGGCTAAACAGGATAGCCAGAGGTTCAGCCACCACCTCTCTTAGTTCTTTAAGGACCTTAGGTGCACTCCATCTGGCCCCATTGCTTTATCAACTCTTATTACTTCCAGTTCCTTCAGAACCCTTTCGTGTAAAGGGACTTGTGTCCATTTCTGCACCATTCTCACCCCTTGTACTCCTTCAGACCCATTACCCTCCTCTTCCTCAGTAAAGACTGAGCAGAAATACCTGTTCAATATGTCAGCTTTACTGTTGTCATCCTCCACGCAGCCCCATCCTCCCCCTTCAGTCTCACTATCCCTCCCTTTGTCTTTCTTTTTTCACTTATGTACTTGTAAAGGTTTTGTCCCTCTACCCACTGATTTTGCAATGTGTTCTTCTGTCTGAGCTTGGCTTCCTTACTGACCTCCCTGCCTCCCTTTGCTTCTCCTGGTACTTCTCCCTATCCCTTCTGCCTGTGTCTTTTGTATTGCCTGAATGCAATCTTTTGGCTTTCACTTTCTTTGCTACCTTTGGAAAACCATAATGATCTTCTCTTCCTTTCCTCTTGCTAACCTGCTTAATGCATAATTCTGTTGTTCTTGTAATCCCATTTTAAATACTGCCCACTGTTCCTCAACCCCTGTTTCCTGTCCCATTCCCTTAATGCATCTTTCAAGTATCTCCCATTTTCCCAAAGTCTGCCCCCAAAATCCAGGATACGTGTTTTGTGTGGTTTGGTTCTGCTCTTTCTGTGATTTCAAACCATAATGACTGGTGGTCACTGTTTCCCAGGTGCTCCCCACTGTTACCCCATCACACTGTCCCTGTTTGTGAGCACAAGGTCCAGTATTGCCTTCTGCCGAGTTGGTTCCATGACCAGTTGCTTTGAGGAAGGCACCCTGAAGGGAGTCCAGGATAAATCTGCTCCTAGTTGATGCTGCTGCTGGGATGCTCCAGTCCACATCTGGAATATTGAAGTCTCCAACCAGTACTACCTCATTTTGTCTGCCATCCTTTGGATGGCTAGCATCAGCTCCTATCTGTTTCTTCCTCCTGGGCTGGTGGTCTATAGACCACACCTGTGCGGATGGCTGTCCCCATTTTCCTTTCCAGCTTAACCTGCAGTATCTCTCCCCATTTTGTTCCTCCTGGATCTCTGTGACCTTATTTCATTTTTCACATACAGTGCCACCTCCTCCCTTCCTGCCTGCTCTGTCTCTTCTGAATATGTTGTAGCCAGGTATGGCCATCTCCCAGTCGTGGTTATCATTACACCAGGTTTCAGTGATGGCCACAATGTCCAGGTCTGACTGCACCATGACAGCCTCCAGATCTTCCATCTTGTTGCTAAGACTCCTGGCATTTGACACATGGCTTTCCATGATTTGACCTCCCTAGACTGTTTCACTGTTCTACTCAGCCCTTCCTTGGTTGTCATTTATCCCTGGTTCTCCTTGCTGTCTGCCCTTCTGCTGAATTTTGCCCCTTTTCTGCTTATCCACCTCTTGGGCACTAATCTCCATCTTTTGCACACTGCTTTGAAGAGACAGCCACTCCTCTGGTTCACTGGTTCCACTGCTAGCTGGTGGGGGGTGAGCAAGTAGGTACCCTCCTTGCTGGCCTGCCACCCCCCTTTGCTAGTTTAAATGCTTGTCAATGTAGCATTTAAACATATCATTGAGTGCTTGGATTCCCCTCCAGGATGGATGCAGGCCGTCAGGCTTGAACAAACCTCTATCCCTCCAGGTGGGTCCCCAGTCACCAATGAATCCAAACCCTTCCTCACAGCACCAGTTCTTCAACCATGAGTTAAAGTTCCTGGTGCATGCACCTCTATGCTCCCTTGCTCTCTGAGTAGTACTTCTGAGAAAGTGACAGAAGTAGCTACTTGCTTGAGACCCTCCCCGTTTCCTAAACTCTTCCTGAACTTCCTTGACTCCCATTTGCCAGGTCATTAGTACCTAGGTGGATAATGACATCCAGCTCACCCTCTTGTCTTGCCTTCCCAGTGATCCCCAGGATCTTCCTTCCATCCCTCCATGCCGTGGCACCTGGTAGGCACCTCACCTCCCTGTCCTCCCCCTCCTGTGTTCCTAGCTGGATCCCTCTTATGATGGAGTCCCCCACCAGGATTCGCTTCCTCCTCCTCCTCTGGGGTCCACTGCTTTCCCCGCTGAGGTCACCTCCTTGGCTAACCTCCACATCCTTTCCTTCCACTTCTCTGGGTACCTCTATTTGGTTGTCCTCATTTGCCAGTGTGGCATATGAGTTCTTGAGTGGAATAGGATCTGGGATGTGCCTCTGCCTGACCGCTCTAACCCTCCCTGAGCCCACTGTCATCCAAGTGCTCCTCGTTCTCAGCATCCTTTGAGGCAGTTGCATTGGACTGGGTGGTCCCTGGATAGGAGTGATGGTACTCCTGACCCAGTTTACTTCCGCTCAGGTCTGGCTGCCTCATCCTGCGGTCAGAGAGATGCAGGAATGGGCAGCACCTCAGTGTCAGAAGGTCTGCCTGAATATTGCTGCCCTACAGCCACTGCATTGCACCACTCCCACATTATACTGCAATTCCACTACTTGTCTGCTAATGACTCTCCTAGTTCCCTTTTGTTAATTTACTGTCCTAAAAATCCTGCCACTGATCCTCAGATAATTTTTTTTTTTAAAGAAAAGAAACCAATAAATAAATGAGTCAAACACTTGTGCTGAGGGTGGGCTTCTTCCCCCTTATGCCCTTCCTACTTCACCCCTTACTATACCTGTGTTTAGCTCCTGTCAATCAGATTTAACAGGGCATATAATTAAGAGTTGGGGAATGGGAGGGGCGAAAATTTGCAGCAATTAAAGACAGCACAGAATTACACCACCACTATGTTTTAAATTTTCCACAGCCCAAAAACAAATTATAAGTAAAGACAACAAAGAAAGTATAGTGTCACTAAAAGCCCACAATCTAAGTTTAAAAGAAAAATAGCAATTACCAGTTACTCTAAAGCACTGAATTGAATATGTTTCTTCCTTCCCTTCATTCTTCTGAGAAAATAAAAATCTGCTTGCTACTTTAACTCTGACTAAGCCCCACCTCCAGTTATCACGTAGCTGAGGTCAGAGGCCAGACAATTAACACCCTTCACCCAACTACAGGGCAGTCAGACAAGCCAAGATAAAATTTGCAGCAATTAAAGACAGCACAGAATTACACCACCACTATGTTTTAAATTTTCAACAGCCCAAAAACAATTATAAGTAAAGATAACAAAGAAAGTACAGTGTCACTAAAAGCCCACAATCTAAGTTTAAAAGAAAAATAGCAATTACCAGTTACTCTAAAGCACTGAATTGAATATGTTTCCTTCCTTCCCCTTCTGGCTTCTTCTGAGAAAATCTGGTTCAGTCTAGTCTCGTTTCGTACTCATCTGGGGTTATTATGTTCAAGTTAAATTTTACTCTGTCAGATCTGGCAATACACTTTTTCCAGGGCGATGTCTTGATCCCAAGGTTTGGGGGCAACGCTCAGTTCTGTGTTTGCAATGTGAATCTGTCTGTGGCTGCAGTCCCTTTCTGGTTTCATTTTCGTGGTCTGGTTTCTCTGGGTTTTCCTCTCTTTCTCATTCACTGTTGCCATTGGGTGATATAGTGGTGGCTGGCCTGTGTATTGGGGGGGATTTTGCAGCCATGGACAGATGGCATTGTCCAGTTTATGGTACGCTGTGTGAGGCATTGATCTGCCCCTTCTGAGCATCTTTCCTCAAGTGCTGTTTCTGGAGGACTCCTCATCTCCCTTTTCGGGTTTCCACTGTTGGGGCGGGATGGTTGCTGCCTCTGGTCTCAGGGACAGGGTCCAGACAGTGGCCCAGGAGCCCTTGGGTTTCTCCTATGCTAGAGCAGGCAGTAATGGCCCGCTTTCTAGGCTGTTCACCTCCTTTATTCGAGGGTTGCACCACAAGAGGGCGTCTGTGCTTACTATTTTCATGTTTGATGCAAGTACTATACACACTTTATTCTCTGTGAATCAGGTAGTAGCATGGTTCATGGGGATTCTGTAGGGAGAATTATTTTCTTAACGGGTTTGTGCAGACAACTCCTTTACACTAGTTGGCATTGATGTCAATTTATAAGAACGATGGAGGTACTACTCTGTATGGAGTGTTCTGATTATAAAGGGGTAGTGTCCTGGTTTTCTGGTTCATGAGGGCGGGGAGGTTGGAGGGCGAGGTTCTTTTCAGTTAGCCGATCATCATGTATCATGCAAAAGGCGGGTGGGTGTGGGAGGAGGGTCAGGGTTTGTGGGGTGCCTGGGGGGGTTTCAGAGGGGTGATTGGGGGGATGGATCTAGTGATGGCAGGGGTAGGGGGGAAGTAGAACAACCCAGTGCATATCTCACTTGGAGATGTATTGAGGGAAAACATAAACACATATGGTGTTTTGGGGGATTTCTGACTGGCATCTTGAGTGATGGTTAGAAATATCCACTTTATCAGTTGGAACGTTAAAGGGGCAAGGCATAGGACTAAGCAATATAAAATCCTGAAACATATAAACCATCTGAAGGCAGAAATTATATTTTTGCAGGAGACACATTTGCTTATGAGGGAGGCTGACAAAATGAGATGGCAGCAAATTGGGCAGCTGTTTGCGGCGGAGGGCACGACCCATAACAGAGGGGTTATGATCCTTTTGCATAGGTCAGTTCCGTTCAAACCTCTCCTAGTTATACTGGATCCTTCTGGCAGATTTTTGTTTGTAAAAGGCAGCCTGCATACCTTGGATATTGTTTTGGGTGTTATTTATGGCCCTAATGTAGATTCCCCCAGTTTTTTTGTCCAGATAATTGAAGTCCTAACTCCATTTTTGGATATCCCTATGGTTATAGGGGGTGACTTTAATCTCATTTTTGACCAGGCTCTTGACAGGTCAGGCCAATCCCGTCAAGGTCTTTTCCTAGCACAAAGAGCTTTTAGGGACCTGTTGGACTCTATAGGTCTTTGTGATATATGGCGTGTATTACATCCTAGTACAAGGGAATATACCTATGTTTCTCCAGTCCACGCAACTTCTTCGAGGATTGATTATATCCTCATCTCTCAATCCTTATTACCTGGGGTCATAAGTTCTAGTATTGTTTCAGGGCCCCTGTTGGATCACTCTGTGGTCACCTACCAAATAACCCTAGCATCGCTGCCCAATAAAGGGGGCAGGTGGAAGTTGAATAATCAGATTTTGAAGGAGCCAAAGACGGTTCAATATATAATATCCCAAACAGAGCAGTTTATTGCCTCCAATTCTAACTCCGTGGAGAAGCCCGATATGATATGGGGAGCTTGTAAAGCATATTTAAGGGGGATTATAATTGGCCTAACATTGAAAAGGAAAAAAAGAGGCATCTCGGATCTCTGACCTTCTCTCTCAGATTAGGGGCATGGAGATGGTTCTCTCTCATCCTCTTCTGAGATATTTAAACAAGAATTAACGAAATTGAGAGAAGCCTACCTAGCAATGTTATTGGAGCAAGCCGAATTTGCTATTTTGAAAACAAAAGCGGTATACACTGATCAGGGTGAGAAGGCCGGCAAAATGTTGGCACTGCGTATTAAGCAACAGGAATCTGCTAGATTTATTCCTGCAGTCCATTCCTCCAAAGATAACCCCCTTAAGGTCTCATCCTCGGAGATAGCAGAGGAGTTCACAAATTATTTCCAGGATTTATATGGCCCTATGGTTAATTCCCCATCTAAGGAGAGACTTCTTGAATATCTGAGTGATTTACAATTGCCAGCTCTCTCACAATCCCAGCAGAAAATTTTGGAGTCTCCTATCTCTGAGGGTGAGATTGAAAGGGTAATTAAATCTCTCTCATCTGACAAATCTCCGGGTCCTGACGGGTTTACATCCAACTTTTACAAAGCTTTCTCTAAGCAATTGATTCCCATTTTGTTGCCACTTTTTCAGGCTATTCTCTCTGGTCAAGTATCCGATCCCTCCCTTTTTGAGGCGCTGATTGTTTTGTTGCCTAAGCCAGATAGGCCATCCGATCTGGTCTCCAGTTACAGTCGATCTCCTTCTAACCATGATATTAAAACTGGCAAGACTATTAGCCGACACGTTTGGAGGCAGTACTTCCCTTTTTAATAGGGGCAGATCAGGTTGGCTTTATGAACGGTAGATCCTCTGTGGATCATCTGAGGGCCCTGTTTCATGTCTTGTCAGTATCCAAGGATGCTCCGCATCCAATGGTCCTGATTTTGCTGGATGCTGAGAAGGCGTTCGACAGAGTCCATTGGGATTACCTGTTTGCTATGATGGAAGTTTTTGGTTTTCCTAAGAAATTCCAGAATTGGGTTAGTTCTCTATACAAGTTTCCTTCTGCTAGAATTTCATGTAATGGGGTTATCTCCACCCCCTTCAAATTACATGTAGGGACCAGACAGGGGTGTCCCTTATCCCCCTTCTCTTTAATATCTACCTAGAGCCTCTTATCAGGAGACTGCCTGGTGCCTAGGGCATCTCGGGTATCTCTCTCGGGGAGCAGGTGGTTAAAGTGGCGGCCTAAGCAGATGATCTTCTGCTGCAGGTAACCCATCCACTTACATCTATTCCCGTTATTCTGAAGTTAATAGATGACTTCAGTAAGGTCTTGAATTATAAACTCAATGTAGGTAAGACTGTGGTTTTTCCCTCTTAACCTCAGGGTACACAAACAGGATATTATTAAGTTTGGGCTCACCTGGAAGTCCAATTATATTAAATATCTGGGGCTCCTTCTCACTCGGAACATGGCATGGCTCAGACAACTCAATATTGATGCACCTGTACATAAAATAGATCTAGACCTCTGCCGGTGGACTCTACTTCCCCTCTGTCTTTGGGGCAGAATTAACAATCAAAATGAACGTATTTCCTCATTTATTCTACCCCCTTAACATGCTAAACATATGGCTCCCCTGGCCTGTAAAAAGGGCATAGCATGATCTCTACCTTTTATATGGGGCGACAAGAAGGCTAGGATGGCTTTCCATAAGTTAGCGGCTCAAGGCTAAAGGAGGTTTAAGACTTTCCCATATTGGGCTCTATTACGGGGCCAGTCAGGCCAATAAGTATCTCAGATGGCTGACTGTGGATCAACAATCCGTGGCCGCCACTTATATCCCCACTTGGTTAGTCATAGAGTCTGCTGCCATTAGAAAACATGGCCTTTCTCTGGCTGCGTTGCTATACACCAAGGTTAGTTCTTTACCTGAATCTCTACGTAACTCTCCTATTGCCATCTCAGTCAGGGTTCATACTCAATTGTGCGCTTTTCTGAAGTATAAAAATCTTAAGGATTTATCTCAACCTGTTATAGGCAACCCTTATTTTTTGCTGAACGGTAGGCTTCTCTCACCTAGTTGGATCCCTCAGATAAGTAACTGCCATCTAGATGACTTCATGTTATCTGATAGTCAATGGTGCTCTTCTGCTGGCATTATGCATGAGTTTATGTTACCTCACAGAGGAATTTTTAAGATTTTTCAATTCCGCCACTTACTGGTTAAGCTTAATGGGTCCGGTCCCCCCTCCTGCTCCCAATATCAGTTTTCAGGCTACCCTTACGGAGTTGGCGGGTTCGCATCATGCGGTATCTACAATATATACTGCTCTGTTTACCTGGGCTTACCCTGATAATTATGCTCCCGTCTCCTTTTGGGCCTCTCTCTTTCAGGGTAGAGATATGGATTGGTCTCTCTTGTGGCAAAGTTGTCATAAGTTCCTTAAGCAGGACAGACTTAGATTAACACAATTCAAAATTTTTCATAACATTTATTGCTCTCCGCAGAGGCTTGCTAGACTGGGTCTGATGTCTTCCCCCCTTTGCACAAGATGCCAGTCTCAAGAAGGTGACCTCCTTCATATTTTCTGGAGTTGTCCTAAAATCGCCCCACTTTGGACCTTGATCAATCAGCATGCTGATCCTCTTTTAGGGCTCTCAGAATTGTTCACCCCCGAAATATGTCTCCTCGGGGATTTCTCCTCTATTTCGGTGGTGAACAGGAGGTATCACATAGCATTGATGTCGATGTCTGTTAAAAAGGTGGTGTTGAGGCACTGGAAGGACACAGAGGTACCATCTTATGTTGAATGGCTTTAGGAATTGCTGGCGAACCTCAGAACAGAGAAGACAATTGCCAGTCTATACAACAAACTGGAAAAGTTTGACAAGATCTGGGGCCCACTGCAGACTCTTTATGCACTACAGGCCTAAGTACTACCAGGTTATATTCTCTGGTGTTGTGCTAACAGAGTACCGATGCGCTGGGTTGTTCGGGGTGGATAGTGGGTTGAGCGGGCAGGGGGGTGGGGGAGAGCGAATCATTTTGTATTTTGTATCTGCCCTTTGGGGTTTATGATGTACTCCACCATGATTTGTTCTCTGTAATGGAAACTTTAATAAAATCTGAATTGAAAAAAAAAAAGATACGCCTCGCCTCATTTGCATGGGTTGAGCTATAAAAATGCGACATTGGGCTGCACTGGCCATAGTCGGTTACTGCAGTCTATTGCAGTGAGTTGCATGCTGTTTGGGAGTGTGGACTGTGGTGTTTGGGACATGCATGGGACTGCACAGTCACAGGTAACACCTGTCATTCTCACAGGATGAATCATGACCGATCGTGTGGTGGAGGAAGAGGAACAGAGTTGTGGGAGGAAGAGGAGGCCAAACTTTACAAAGACCGAGATAGATGCCCTGTTTGAGGCCTACCTCGACCAGGAGCTGCTTCTCAGCGGATGCCAGGGAACACCACAGGCCCGTGCTGCTGCACGGGAGGAGGTGGCGCATGCTGTCAACCTGCATGGCAGCCACCGGCACTCCGTGCAGGAGTGCTAAAAGAAGATGGGCATGGACAAGCGGAGGATTAAAGAGAAGGTGGCTGCCATCAGGGCAGCACGGTCTGCGACCGGTGGGGGACTGCTGGAGGTGCAACGCCTGACCCCACAGGAAGAGCGGGTTGCTGGCAGCATGCAGCGTTGCGCCATTGAGGGTGTTCCGGGTGGTGGATTCCAGACAGGTGGTAGCCCGTCACTGCATGGTAGGTCATGGTCTGTCTAGTGGGGGGAGACAGGGTAGGTCACATGCAGTAATGCTACTTTTTTTCCCTTACAGCTCCTGAGCATCTGCATGGGTCAGCGGTGGTGGGCTTCTCCACTGAGGCCAGTAACATGGAGATGGAGGAGGGCCCATCCACCTCCACAGGAATACGGGTGTCAGGGTGACAGTGGGCCCACCTGGACGTCTGAACTGATGTTGGTGTAGTAGGTGCGGAGGAGGCCCTGCCCGTGTCCCAGTGTGCCAGCGTCCATGGATGCCAGCATGCTGAGACTCAGGCTGGTGCCAGATCCGTCACCGATGATGATGGAGCTAATGTCATGGGCAGTAACACGTGTGTGCCACAGGATGGCCACACAGCAGGTGACATCATGGCCATGGCTGTGGGTGATGCTGCTGTGGAGGCCTGAGTGTCATCACAGTCCCAGCCTGTGTCTGTCTGCACCAGTGAGGCAGCACTGGTGTGTGTCCAGGACAGTGGGACTGTTGCCGCCACTGCTGCAGCACCATTGAGCCAATGGAGAGCAGCAGCCGAAGGGGCAGCATCAGCAGTCGGCCAATAGCCATGGGGGCACAGTGTCGGGGTAGGCATCAGTGCACCACCTGTGGACATGCCCAGGCTTGGACCTGGTGTACAGCGCCCACCCTCAAGGGGTGATGAGCTTCAGGGCTGCGAACACCCTGAGGGACAGCATGCCAATCAGGCAGATGACCTCCTAGATAAGCACACCAGCATACTGCAAGCATCAGTCAATCAGCAGATGCGGCTTGTGATGGCGGTGGATGCACTGAGTGCGGCTCTGTGCCAGGCAGAGGAGCGGTGCAGCAGAGACACCGCTTTGCTCCTGGCAGGGATGAACCGGTTGCGGGAGGATGTGACCGCTGCCATTGACAGGCAGACACAGGCATTCACAGCTGTCATGGCCACAATGGGCACACAGTTATTTGCCCATGCGTCGCAGACACCACGCAGTGCAATGTCCACCCCCCGTTCCCGGCATCGTGCAACACCATCCTTGTTGACACCAGGTTCAGCTGTGGACATCCCCAGTACGCCTGGCGCAGGCATGTTCGGTGTGCTGCAGACCCCTGCGCAAGAAAGGTTGCATTCACGCAGTGGAACCCCTGGAGGACCGTCGATGCCACCCCATGAGGCCAGTGGTCAGCCTGTCACTGCTGGCGGGTCTCAGCGGGGCCGCCCATGCATCTGTGGTGGCAGTGGCACTGTGGCATGTGACTGTCCTGTCTCCCAGCACGGCCTCTGTCTGATGCTGCCATGTGTGCATTGTGTCATTCAGCGGGCAATGCACGGATGGGGTACCCGGCCCTGCATGCAAATACACGTTCCATCTGCACACCCTCCCAGCTGCTGTCCGCTGTGGCATGTGCATGATGATGCCTGCGTTGCACTGTACGCCACTGTGCAATGGTGCCCAGTGTCTGACACACGCACAATGACAGGCAGTGGGTGTGGTGGTCTGTGGACATGTGTGTGGCTAGGGGTGGTGGTCTGGGTCAGCGTGCATCCTACCCTTTGTGCATGTCTTGTGAGGTATGTGTGCATGTATGACCATGTGCCATGTTAGACCTCGCTCATCCCTGGCAGTGTGTGTGGTTCCATGCTCACCCACTTCCCTTGACAGCATGCACCCCTGGTGTGTGTCCATGCATGTTTGTGGGTTGTGCCTTTGCCACTGGTGGTTGCACATGGCCCCATGACTTACCTGGGTTGGCTGAAGTGCTCCTCTGTGATGGTGTTCCGGTGCAGCTGTGCCAGCTGGAGCAGTTGGGGATCCCGTCGCCCAAGGGGGGACTGCCCATCACCATCGTCACTGGCATCCTCATCGTCCCCATTGCTGTCCCCCTCTTCGACCTGTATGGCTATCCCACAGTCGTTGGCCATGTTGTGCAGGATGCAACAGGCCAGGAATAGCCCCGCAGGCCTTTGAGGGGCTGTACTGTAGGGCACCACCGGAGGTGTCCAGGCAACAGAAACGTGCCTTCAGCATCCCGAACACCCGCTCAATGACATTGTGTGTGGTGGCATGTGCCTCATTGTAGCGTTGCTGCGATGAGGTCGCAGGCCGCCAGTATGGTATGAGAAGCCAGGGATGGCATGGGTATCCACTGTCACCTATGTGTAGAGGGTGGAGGTTAGTTTGGTGATCAGCGTCGCCCTGCCTTGGGCCATGTAGGCCACTACCCATGTCACTTCTGACCATGCCCCTCCCAAGCTCTATGTTTGTCTGCGTGGTTTGCATACTCACCCACTAAGTAGCCAGTGGGGATGTCCCCACTCTCGAATCTGTGGCACAGTGCTGACTGGTACCAGATGAAGGCATCATGTGCTCCCCCAGGGTGCGTGGCACAGACATTGATTATGCGCCCGCTGGCATCGCACACCACCTGGCAGTTGATGCTTGCATAGCCCTTCCAATTGATATATGTGGACCCCTCCTGGCTGGGTGGTGTGCGGATGGCCACATAGGTGCAGTCTATTGCCTCTAACATGCCAGGTATACGTGCTACCCTGTGGAACTCCTATATGTTTGCTGTGTGCTCCGCCAGTGTGCTGGGGAAATGGATGTACTCCGCAGCATGTGGCAGCAGTGCGCTGAGGAATTGGGTGAGGTGGCATGACGCAGCCGACTGGGTTATGCCTGTGGTGTCCCCTGTTGGTCTCTGGAAGGTACCCGTGGTGAGCAAGCACATGCAAGCTGTCACTTTAGTCTCCACTGACAGAGCATGGCTCCGTCGTGTGGGTGCCTAAATCACATCACTGCACAGCTCACAGAGCCACCTCAGAATTGCCCGATTCAGGCGGTACCAGCCCATGATCTCAGTATCACTGTACAGCTTGAAGCTGGTGAGGGCTTGGTACTGCCTGTTGGGGGCATACCGCTGATGGGCCCTTCCATGGCCGTGCCCCCCTGCTGCCTGCCTTCAATTTTTCACCCCCCTCATTACTGCCTCCATCTGGATGGTGACACTGGCCATGTCCCTGACTTGTGTTCCTCCTCCCGCTGTTTCTTGTGTTCCCCGCTGTCCTGGCTGCTACTTCCCTGCACCGAACACCTTCCTGTAGTGGCCTCAGTGCTGTGTGGCTCTTCCCCCTTCTGCACTGGCTGTGGCTGTGGCTCCCCACACCTTCCCTGTGCCTGTGGGTTCAGGGTGTCCTTTCCCTGTCTTGCCCTGTGTGTCCCTCCTGCCCTGTTTGTCTGTCTATCGGTCAGCCACATGTGCCTTCCCTGTAGCGTTCTCACGCCTCTCCCTTGTTCCTTTTTATTTTGGGTCATTTCCACTATCGCACAACTTCTGCTTGCTCCCCTATTGCGCTTGGCGCATGTTGTTGAATATCGCACTGCACCATTTATGCATGGTTCCTCCCCCTTCAGTTGCACATGCATTCATTATCATTGCGCTCTTGCTCAGCATGATTTGGGGGGGGTGCATCTGCCTCCGGCTGAATATCGCAGAATGGCGCATTTTCGGACTTGCGCTGGAGCAACCCTATTGCGCATGGTGCAACCCTTTTGAATATCTGGGCCATAGTGGTTTTTTTTGACATCATAGTTTTTATTTATTTATTTTTTTATTTACGAGTTTAAACGGGAAGGCATACTGAGCAGAGTTGCTTGATTCCAGATGTGACCTGGGGGTCAAGACCTGACAGTGGTACAAACTTTTGGAGCAGAATTAACAACACAATAAATGTCCATCCGCCATATAGACAAGCGGCAATTAGTTACATACAGACAGAAGATCGATACAGGAATAATTTAGTTGGTTACAACTGAGTACAGAGACACAATATTTGTACATAGTTTGACATTAGTTGTAACAAGAGCACAGAGGAGAAGTGGGAGGAGAGTAGGTGATTGCGATGGCTAGGGTTGGGAGAGTGTCTTATGTCAGCTGGCAGTGCGTTCCATAGCTGAGGGATGCGGAAGTTGAATGCGGCCTGGCCTTTGGTTGTGCGCATAAAGGGGATGTGGAGGAGTCTGGGGTCAGAGCTTCTGAGGGAGTAAGCGGGGGGGTTGTTTTGTGAGGGAAGAGGTCAGGTAGGGGGGTAGGGATTGGGACCAAAATTTGGCAGCGAACCTAGCACTGTGAGTTTGTCTTCAGTCTTGAAGGGACGGCAGGGCTAGGGAGCTATATAAGGTGCAGTGATGGGTTGTTTGTGGGCAGTCGAGGATAAACCAACAAAAAGAGTGGAATAGGGTGTCAAGGCTGGCCAACATGGAGGAGGGAGCGGTAGTATAGACTATGTTGCCGTAGTCGAGTACTGGGAGGATCATCTTTTGGACAATAGCGTTCCTGGCTGGTGAAGGGAGGCAGCTTTTGTTTCTGTATAGGACACTGAGTTTGGGGAGAAGTTTCTTATGTGTGGAGTCGATATGCATGGAGAAACTGAGATGCGGGTTGAGCCAGATGCCTAAATATCTGAAGCTGGTGCATTGTTCCAGGAGGGTCCTGTCCAGGGTTTTGAAGGGATGGCAGGGGGCTTGGCGGGAGAGTCTTTGATGAGAGCCGAAGGTTAGTGACATTGTTTTTTTAGGGTTTAGGAACAGTTGGTTTGACCTGAACCATTCCTGGATGGAGTAGAAATCCTGCTGAAGGAGGTTTGCTACAGTACTTGTGGAGGGGCCTGTGGCATACAATACTGTGTCATCTGCATACATTTGTATGGATGCAAAGTGACAGGCTGATGGGAGGTCATTTAGGAGTATGGAGAAGAGCAGTGGGCCCAGGCCTGAACCTTGGGGGACACCAGCGGTAACTGGGGGGGGGTAGAGACATGTGAGGCGACTTTTACAGCCTGATGTCTGCCCACCAGGTTGTCATGGAACCATGTGGTGGCTGGTTTGGAGAGCCCGGCCTCAGTTAGTTTGGAAAGGAGCAGGGAATGTGAGACAGTGTCGAAGGTCTTGGCTAAGTCTATAAAGATGGCAGATGTGGTGTGGCCTTTGTCCATGCCGGTGAGTATGTCACCAGTGACTCGTAGCAGGGAGGTGATGGTCGAGTGAGATTTGTGAAAACCAGATTGGAAAGGAGTGAAGAAGGAGGTGGCATCCAGATGGGGAGAGAGTTGGGCGAGGACCAGACATTCCTGCATTTTTGCCAGGATTGGGAGTAGGGAGATGGGGTGGTAGTTGCCAGGGGAGGAGGGGTCGCCCCCTTTCGGTAGGGGAATAACGGTAGCGTTTCCAGACAGCGGGAAGCTTGCCCAGCATGAAAGAGAGGTTAAATAGTGCGGCTAGAGGGGTGGCTATGGCTGGGGTAGACAGGTATAACATTTTGGGATCCAGGGACATGGGGCATTTGCCTTTGTTGGGGTTCAGGGAGTGTAGGGATTTGTAGACTTCAGCTTGGGAGACAGGGCTGAAGGAGAACTTTGAGGCAAGTGGGGGAACGCTTGGTTGAGGGGAGGGGCCCTGTTGGGGTGGGCACTGGAGGGTTGATAGGAGCAAGTCAGTGCAGCTGGAAAAGTAGGAGTTGAAGGCTTTGGCTACCTCACAGGGATTTGTGATGTAGGTGTCCTCAACTGATAGTGTTGGAGGTGGAGGTTGGGTGAGGGGGGGGAACAGGGATTTGAATGATTTCCAGAAGTTGGTCGGAGGTTTATGTTTGCACTAAAAGCCGAGAGAAAATAGCTCTTTTTTGCCTGGTGAATGAGGTTAGTACAGGAGTTTTGGAGGGCTCTGTAGGCTTGGAGGGATGCTTTGGTGCCCAGTTTCTTGTGGGCTTTCCATGCATGATCCCTGGAGTGGCATTTGCTGATGATATCAGCTGTGATCCAGGGAAGGTGGACACCTCTGACTCTTTTTGTATGCAGGGGGGCATGTTTGCCCCAGACTTTAAGGAATTTGGCCTTGTAAGTATTGAACGTGGTGTCAATAGATGAGGCCACTGGGATGAAGGACCAGTCAACTTGGCCTAGGTCAAGCATGAGTAACGCTAGGTCCAGGGATTTGTATGTCCTTGTGTGCAGCGTCTTTGGTGGGGGAGCTGTGGGTCTGTGCACTTTCCTGATCAGGAAAATCATGTGGTGGTCACTCAGGGAGTCAGGGAGCAGGCCCGCACGTAGGATCCTGTGGGTGGAGGAGAGAGCCCAATCCAGTAGTGGATGATTGTGCATTTTGTGATTTAGCCTGGTGGGATCTTGTATCAGTTGTGTGAGGTTTAGGGCCTTGATCTTGGTTTTGAGGTTGGCCTTATCTAAGGCAAACCATTTGTGTTTATAGTCACCAATGGCATGGAGCTCGCCGCCTATAGATAAGGACTGCAGTGAGGCTAGGTGTGTAATGATGTCCGTTGGTGAGGTGCCGGGGGGGGCAGTAGGTGCCTGCAACATACACTGGGGAGGAACATGGGAGTGATAGTTTTATTAGGATAGAGTCTATGTGGGGTGAAAGAGAGTGAATTTGTACAATTGTAAACTGCAGGCTAGTGGAGATGTACATGGCAGTTCCACCTCCTTGCTTTTTCACGACCCTGTCGTGCCTAATGATTGTGTATCCAGGAATGGATACTTCAGCATTGGTATGCTGGGGTTTTAGCCAAGTTTCAGAGAAGATGAGAATATCAGGGCAGAGGGATAAGGCAATTGGTTGCAGCACAGAAATTTTGTTTATTAAGCTGCAGCTGTTGAGGTGCAGGAACCTGAGACCTTTGGGGAAGGAAAATGGGGTCTGAGCGTTTGTGGTGGTGGGTCCAGGGTTAGTCTCAATGTGCCTGGCTAAAAGGAGTAGCATTGAGATAAGCTGCTTGGGTTTAAGCCAGAGGTATTTAGTGCTGGTGGCGTGTGTGTTACCTGAGGCTATATGCGGTGGGCAGCGGAGGGTTGGGGTGAGGAGGACAGCGTGACTATGAGTGAAGGTTGGGGGCAGGATGGAAGCGTTAATGGGCCAGTTGTGTGTGTTTGCTAGGGTATGGGTAAGTTGGAGGTGATGGGAAGCATAGTAGAGTTGGGGTTCCAGGCGTGGTGGCAAGAGAGGGGTTGGTTCACTGATTGGGAGGTGTGCTGAGGGTAGAGAGAACAGAGGGGCCAGTGAGAGAAGCAGCAGGGGTAGAAAGTGTAACATTCTTAGGCAGTAGTAATGCAGAGGTGCTTTGTCTGGAGGATAGTGACCTCTGGTGTTGGCAGCTGACAAGCTGCAAATGGGAGAGTGAGCCGATAGGTTTTTGTGCTCACGTGGTCATTCCTATAAAGCTAGGAGCTCACCAAGGGCGGTGTTGGGGGTGGAGGGGAGCCGGTGCGCAGTGCCGGTGGGGCCAGGAGCACAGCTGAACAAGGCTTTCTCGTGGCAGGCCGGAGCCCTTACAAATCGCTGTTGTTGCACTTCAAATTGAAAGCGCTAAACCGAGCTCCAATATCTGCAGCGTGTTCCGTATCTGCTTCGGGTGGGGGGAAGGTTTCCTCTCAATGGCTGCTGGCTGGGGAGGGCTAACTGCACCCTAGAGCCCTCGCGACCAGAGTCCCGACTGCAAGACAGGAGAGGGGAAATTTAATGTGAGCAGAGAGGGAGGAGCAAAACTAAAGCATCTAAGTGTTCAGCCTATTGCCAGGAGCACAGCTACGGTAACATGGGGAAAATTCAGTGCTGCTTGAGATGCTTGTATGAGGGGCTTGTGTTAGACAAAGCAGTTTCTTAAGGTTCCCTAGGCAAATACTTTAAATACTGTGGAAATGCAGATTTTTATACGATCAAAAACAGCGCTGCTTGAGCTGCTTGTATGTGGGACTTGTGTTAGACAAAGCAGTTTCTTAAGGCTCTCTAGGCAAATACTTTATAATACTGTGCAAATGAAGAATTTTTAGCGAGCAAAAACAATCAGAACATGTCTGCTGACAATTAAGGCATAGGCTCAGAAGCACAGCTGAACAAGGCTCTCTCGTGGCAGGCCGGAGCCCTTGCAAATCACTATTGTTGCAATAGTGCAATAGTGATTCGTGTCTTCAAGAACCGCTTCCATTGCCGCTGTTTTTGCAGTCAGTGTTTTGGGAGGGCGTTGTTATTGACAGTGCCATTTTGACTTCATGACTGTTTAGGATTTCGCTGTCTTGACCTAGTGCCTCATTTCTGCTGTTTTAGCAGTGTTATCATCAGCCTGCAACTCATTGGCCTATAACTCGCATGCCTCCTGCAGGCTCAACTGCATTTGCTGCTACTGTGCCACCCCTCCTCACCTCCTACTCTGTGAGTAGACACAATGTTTGCTTTGCACATGCGCACAAGCAAACATAATAAAGGGCTCCCGTTACCCGACTGTGCCTCAGCAACTGAGGCCGCTCTAACATATCCATATGAAAATGTTTATATGGGTCATACATACTGGAAAGGGATAAAGGCAGCATAACCCCTGACATGGGGAGAAACTGCCAGCCTGCAGTGGGCAGCGTGACGTGGAAACTCGACCAACACCCCAGGCAACTCCCATCTTGCCTCATAAATACAGTAACTCATACAGCATTGGGGCCCCAGTTCCCAAATTGTACCCTGCCCTATCCCACCGCAATTTAATTATTAACTAAACAACTGCAACTCAGTTGACCTTCAAAAAAGGGAAACTTAGGGAACACCACTGTGTTTTGGGCCTATTAACATTTGCTGCCTTTTCTCTGATGGGAGAGAAAAAAATCTTCACAAGTAAAACATAAAGAGTGACACAAGGCAGAGGGGTGGGCACTGACAGCACTTTGTTTTCAAAACTAATTTGCATGGCTGCAGTACTTTGGCAAAAAAAAACAGACAAAAAGCTCTGCTCCTAAAGCATATTTAAATTACAGAAAAAAAAATATCATTTGTGTATTGTAGCCAAAGAAACTTGCATAAAGCCCCTCTCATAAAGCATAAAAGGTGCCAAATCAGATAAGATGGAGCTTGGGGCAGACAGAGACATGACCCCCCCCCCCAAACTGGCACCCAAACCTAAAAATATCAATTAAAATCTAAAGCCAAGCCAAAGGAAGCATTAGTTCATCGTGGCTCTCCCCTTGTGGTGCCTTACAGTACCTCCCCATTTGCAAACTTCAGTAGCCCCCACCCAGCTTGCCAACTCCATAAACCATGAGTATGGATATAAGAATCATGGAATGAATTATACCTGTAAGCACTAATGCAGAAACCACAAGCAAAGGAGCTGCAATGAAAAAAATAATTAAACGCAGCACCAAGATTAAATTCCTGCTTGGAACCACTACTGCTGCGGCAAACAAAAAAAGCAAAGATAAAAAGTGACAGCCCATGTCCACCCCCTCGAAAAATGGCTTTCAGGTATTTCAGAATCTACATGTATCTATAAAAAGGTTCTTGTTTTTTTTGCAGTTGTTGTTGCGGCTTTGCTCTGCAGCAAAGACTGACACTGAGGCCTAACAAAATGCAATGGTGCATCTGAGCAGAGCCAGAATGAATCCCCACCCCAGACAGGGAAAGAGTTGTTTATTGGTAATCAAGTAAGGCCCACTAGGCACAAGTGCCAGTTTTCAGGGGCAACCTGGGAACACTGGGGAAGTTAAGTGACTTGCTCAGTCACACAGTATGCAAGTGGAAGTTGGTAGAATCCAGGTGTGCTGGATGTACCAAGCTCATTCACAGCTCATTACTCTAACCTCTAGGCTATACCACCAATCCCCCAGCAATGTGTCCTCATCATACTAGAGCTTATCATCTCCCCCCCCCCCAGCTCTGGAAAGCCTAAGCAGAGGCGTAGCCAGCTTTTTCACAGGGTTGGCAAAGTATGATTAAAAAATTCCTGGTTTCCACAGATGAAACCAAACCAATTGGCTGGGGGTCTATGGGCCACCTAGGCCCCTATAAGCTACAGATTTTAGATGGAGTCTAGTGTATCTTGTGGGTCATTTTGCAACTTTCAGAATAATTTTTACAGCTAATTTTTACTTTTAGAAACAGCATCTACAATACCAAACTCCCCCCTTCCACCATGTTCCTTATGATTCATTACAAATCACATTATTAAATAAAAGCAAACTAATCATGATATGTATTGGTTAATTAAACTAAAAAATGTTGTCACTGGATAAGGGATAATGTTGCAGGTAGGCATCTATCATTCATACACTTTTCATTGGTCTATATATGGTATCTTGTGATTCATCTCAATTAGATTTGCCCACTCCAGACAGCTTTCGCAAAGGAAAAGACTCATTATGCCCCTCCCTGGTCCCATACTACTATGGAGATTAATTTTTAACGCATTGTTAATTAAATAATAAATAAACAATAATAATAATGCGTTTTTGTACAAGTTTAAAATTTAAAACACCCACTGTTTCACACATTTGTTTGTCTCATTTAAAGAATTCGTTCATACCCACGGCACACACCTTGTACCTTCTCTGTGTGTCTACTTCCTGAAACACTCTGTCCAGTGACATCATGCATGCATACCATAACTTGTGGTGGCATGTGAAATTCAATTTTACAGGCAGCACCAGCAGACAGAGAGCAAGACTAAGAGATTTTAATGCCCTCCACAGCAGCCAGCAGCATAGCATAGCATGCCATTATCAGCACTGATGAATGGTCATCAACTGCAGGACCAAAACTGAATTCCTTCAATGTACCATATGTATTCAGTCACCTACAGCTTCTGTGTTTAGTCAGGCACTAGCCTATCTTTGCTTCTGCTTCTGTACTGCCCCAGGGAGATTGGGGGCACCACAGAATTTAGGGGACCCTCTGAAACACAGAACAGCCCCCACTCCAGCAGACACTCCTAGCAGTCTAAATTCAGAGTTTTTTTTTTTATCGTACTACTATTTTTGCTCCTCAGCAGAGTGGCCCCACACTATCTCCAGCCACCGCCCTGCACCCCAGGACCTCGTCGTATGCGGCGCATGGCCACAAACTCGCCTCCCCAGTGAGCCGCCATTATCGCCTTCTCACCCACTTGTACGCACCCTCTCGAGTCTCTCTGGGGCGCAAGGCATGGCCATCAGCTGTGAAGATCGCCTCTGCATTTTTTCCACATTTTCTCCCTCTGGAGAGCCAGACATGCAATGGCGTCCAAGCACGTAGTGCTGATGCCTGTCACGCTCTCCCCCCTGCTGTTGCATGCCACTTGTAGTGCAGCTGGCCTCAGTGAGTCGCCTCTACAGGGGGATGCAAGCCCCACTAGCCACCCCAGAGAGAGGAGAGCAGCCGTCAGATGCTCAATCCTCCCTCTCCCCTGCCAGCCCCCAGTGGCTCGAGTCCATTCCTCGACCTGGGTCGCTGTGTGAGGTGTGGCATCCAGTGCCTCAACCCTCAGTGCCACCGGGCCAGGGTAAACTCAGAGTTTTAAAAAAACACTTTTTTTTTCTCTTCTCCCTTCCTTGGTTCTCCCTTTCCCCTGCTCAAGACCGACACCTAGCCAGCCAAAGCCAAATCAGTTGGGTCACATTCCTGTCCCACAGTGGAGAAGGAAGGCAGGCTGAGCCCTCTCAGCCAATCCCTGTGGCCAGGGTAGATTCAAATTTGGAGACCTTTTTTTTTAAGCCACTGACCCAGCCTCCAGAGGCTGATCTCTGGATGAAGGAGCCAATCCTCTGGCAGGTAGTGAGGACTGCCCTAGTCTAGAGGAGGCTCTGCAAAGGCTGGAGAGAGAGGAGCAAGAGTTTGATCGGGGATGGTGAAGGACAGTAAGGCAATGGATGTCGGCTTCCCTGTTAGGAGGTTGAAGCAAATCCCCTGGGTCCCTTCAGTGTAACTCCCTCCAGAAGATCCTCAGTAGCAGCCTCTGTCATTTTACTTTTGCAGAAATCTGCCATCTAGTCGGGTCCCCCAGTGCATCGAGTCAGTTAATTTGTCCGGGAAACAGACCCAGTGAACCTTTCATGCAGCAGTCTCCAGGAGAAGAGGCCTTTTCACTCCCTTGTGGTTGTGCATTTCCCAGAATACAGAAATCCTTGTTGAACTCAAGGGGTGAGTAGGCTGGTTGGCCAGCCTTTCCTTTAATAATTAGTCCTAGCTAGACCTGCTCCAGCCAGGGAAAGGATTGTTTGTTTAGTAATTGTATTGTTGCACTGGGTAATTATTGTTTAGAATTGTTAAATTGTTTCCATTGTCCCCCCCCCCCGGGTGGAGGAAAGCTGCTACCTTGTCCAATTGTATAGAGACAGAAAGAGAGATAGAAATGAGAACCAAGAAGGCAGAAGCTAGAAGGGTTCAAACCAAATAATTGTTGGACCAAGATTAAAGGTGTTTGTGAACTCCTCTCTTGAAGGAATCTCTGCTAGTTTAATTTATTTCTAGGAAGTCTGTGCTCCAAATAGAGAGACTGGGGCACTCCCTCTCAGCCAAGAGACCAAAGAAATGCTAGGTAAAGCCAGCTCAAGGTATTACTGGTAAAGAGGGAAATCTTCAGGGTAAATTTCCAATTGTTTAGCTGTAAAAAGCTAATTACTAAAGGCCGGGCAGAGCCTTAGTGCATTCTTCTCTCAGAGTTCTAGGGTAATCTAAGCCCTAGTAATGGGAAAAACGTAATCCTTTGTCCATGTAGTAGAAGGGCGGGGCAGCCCATAGCTGGGACAAAGAGACTAGGTACACTGGCCTCCATATTCAGAAGACACCCAGAGCTGATCCAGATTAACAAAGGGGGTGGATCATCAAACTGTTTCAATGCCCATGAAGCAAACTGTATTTTCTTTATCTGCCTGCAATCTCCTGTTGCTTGCCTTCCTCTCAGCTGTTCCTGATTTTCAGGGATGTCCCTGATTTTGCCTCAGAAATTTCTTCTGTCCCTCCTAAGTCTGGCATTTCTGACACTAAACAGTAGGGATTGGGATCACAGAATAATGCCAGCCATTGATGTTACAGTCTAATTCTCATTAAGAAAATGCTATTCACGCTAAGAAACATGTTGTATACAGCTTCTGGGACTAATATTACTGTTTTATCTGATGTGTTCCTGATTTTGATAATTTATCCCTGCCTTGTGATGAGGGAAGTTAAGAGGTATTGTTGCCTGGACCCAGTGCTTGCTGTGTCTGAACTGCTGTATTCAATCAAACTGTTTTAAATTGTTGAACTGCTTGCTGTGACTGAACTGCTATATTCAATGGAAGAGTTTAAGTGATTGAACTGCCTTATTCCTGAGGTATCATGACTGCACTGCCTTATTTTCTCAATTGTCCTGTGTGACTGCACTGCCCTGAGGGATTGATTGCTACACTTGCCTACTGCTACTTCCTCTGAAGACATTTGGGGCCACCACATCCCAAATGGTAGGACTCTTGGTCATACAAGAAGGGGGGAATTGCCTTTCAGGTTTTTAATTTTTGTTCTGTTCCAGGCTCCTGCACACACCACACACCTCATCTAGAATTCCTCCAGTGTCTCTTCTTCGACACAGGGAGGGTCCCCGGGAAGCCCAGTATCACCAGCACCCACTTCCAATGACCCCCACCAACTCCAAGTGTTCACCACGATGCCCCAGGTCATAAGTGGTAGCCAGCTGGTAGCTAGGGCCCACCAAAGTGAGTCAGGGTAGGGGCCACCCCAGCCCTAGCTTGAGGGACTTAAATCATCTGCCAGACTTGGAGTCATATTGCCCAGTCTCCTGCATAGACATTGTCCCAAGGTGGCAATAGTACTGGTGGCCTATACCAAGGCCTTGCTGAGGATTGCCAGGCTCTGTGCCTCATTCTCTGAGGTGGCATAAGTACCGGTGGCCCACGCAAGAGGCCACACCAAGGGTCACCACACTCTTGATTGTACTGCCCATAGTTGGCTCGTGTTCCAGTAATGCATCAAGAGGTCACACCAAAGATTGTTGGAGTCCAAAGCTGCAGGGGTGAGGTGGTAAGGGTTCCGAGGACCTGCCCAGAGGTTGTCCAGTGGATCATCACACCCAGCATCCTTTCCTCGACTGAAGATCACCTGCCCAAGGTCACCACAGCAGACAACCCCAGATAAGGGTTCTCTTCCCCTACAACCTGGCGTCAACAACCATCCTCGACCAAGCACTTCCCTTTCAACGTTGCTTCAGTGATGCCAGGAGTCACCTTCTTCCCAGGGCCAGGAGGCCTACAGTGTTTTACTTGGTTTCTGGTTCACTGGGGGACACCCCATTTTATGGCCTGTATAGGAAGTGCTTCCTTAGGTTCACCCTCAGCAGTCGGCTGACCAAAATACTAGTAACCCAAGCTTGGTGCATCGGATTGCTACATCCTTAGGACTTGAATAACCTGGACTTTTGTAGGACATTAGTGGGGCCAGGTTGTGGTCCTGGTAATCTTATTCACTCTTTCTCATGTGTGATAGCGTTAGTGAATGCTAAGTCTTTTCTGAGTGCTCCAACTGTTGCTAATAAACCTTGTATCTTGGCTCTAGAGTACACCTCCAGCTTCTCCTTCCAGATTTATCTGGCATTACCCTAAACTATAGGGGTACGAACCACCACAGCTCGTCCACCACACTTCTCTTGCTAAAATGAAAATAAAAAATTGGTTTTGTACCTAAAAGGCCTGATCTGGGAGCTTGGCATCATGCAGCTGTAAGGCCCCCCTTGCGGGGTGGGCTTACTACCCTGGTTTAGGCTGGGTCCTCCCTTTCCTGGTACAGCCCCTTTGTTAGTAAGTGATACAGCGATTCCAGATTACTGCCACTGGGGATAGTGTTTTGCCACTATTTAAATCCTGGTATTTCTTTGGGTGGGGGGGGGAGATGAGGAGACGGTGGTACTGAGGAGGGCAAGGTGGCCAAAGAAGTCAGCTGGCAGTGTCAGTGCGATGTGGGGAGCTCTCCGAGGGAGGACTGATAGGAGCTTGGTGGCCCAGAGGTCCAGGGTAGTAACTTCATCAGCTGCTGGAAGGAGAGGAAGGCTGGAAGTAGGAGGACGGAGGAGAAAAGGTTGGAATTCCTCCAAGGTGCAGTGGTCCTGGTAACCAAATCATGTATGAGGCATCCTGGCAGTGGGACTGTTGCAGTGGTGGCAGGACTGCAGCAGGGTTCACTGGAGGTGGCACCTCTGGTGGGCTTTTTCTGGGTGGCATGCTGCCAGGAAGGTAAGGCCAGAAAGGGGAGCCGCATCCCAGGATTCATCTTAGGGACAGCCATGCCCGTGTCTGGGGCAGGTCCATCAGACCTGTTAAGGGATGTGGCTCTGGGAACCAGTAATTTGAAAAGGAGGGGCCATCCTTGCAGGCTGTGGTTCAGTTCTGGGTGGGCTCAGAAGAAAAGAGCAGTTTTGAAACAGTTTGGCTTAATGGATGAGTGGGTGATTGGTTTGGGAGCAGCCATGGAGGCTTTAGGCTGCATTCACCCCGGGTTCCATTTATGGCTCAGCTGGCAGGGAGGAGTAAGGCACTCCCCCGTTAGGAGGATAAAAGGTATATCAGAAGGGAACGTGAGTCTGCAGGATAGATAAAATCACATCAGGACAGTGGTCAACTTGATGTGGGCTACAGAATCCTTCTCGGACCCCGAGGCAGCTGTGGCACTTGATACAGAGAAAGCATTCAGCTCCGTTGGATGGCCCTATTTGTTTGCCACATTGCAAATGTTTGGTCCTGGTGAAACCTTGATTCAACCGAACATGTGAGCATACAAAATTTGCCAGCAGATAAAGGCCTAGTGGTCTATCAAGTCTGCTCGAATGTGCAGCTAGCACCCCTTATTCTGCAGCTGCCCCTCCCTCCTACCCTTACCCTCCCTTGATCCTCCCCCTTTCCTTATCCCAGACCCTTTTGAAGCAGCTTACTGTTCTACTGCATACCACTTCCACTGGTAATGCATTCCACCCAGCTATCACCCTCTCTGTAAAAAAGTGTCTCTTCATCTCCCTTCTGAACCTTCCTCCCTCCAGTCTCATATCACGGACTCAGGTGTCCCTCCCTCCCTTACTTTGAACAGCCCCCTGTACCTGTCTTGTTTATTCCTTTCATGTACTTGAAGGTTTAGATCATATCCCCATCCCTCCTCTCCTCCAGCGAGTACATATTCGACTCCCTCAGCCTCCTCTCATATGGTAAGTCCACCAGCCCCTTGATCATCTTTGTCACCCTGCGCTGCACCCCCTCCATTAACTTAATGTCCCTCTTCAGATATGGGGACCAATACTACACGCAGTGCTCCAGGGGCATTCTAACTAATGATCTATACAGTGGCAGAATCACCTCCCCTTCCTCGAGGATATACCCCTTGCAGTACAACCCAGCATTTTATTGGCCTTCGCAGCTTCCTACATTGTGCCGAGTTGTTCATTGACCCCATAATAAGCACCCCCAGATCCTTCTCCTCTGTCTTAGCTAGCTGCACTCCCCCCAGCTGGTAACTCTTCCTTAGGTTCTTCACCCCAAAATGCAGCACCTTGCATTTTTTAGCACTGAACCCCAGTTGCCAGGTGTCTAACCAGGTTTCCAGCTTTGCCAGATCATCCTGCAACCCCTGCCATCCTCCTAGGTCATCCACAACTGCTCCCATCTTGGTGTCATCAGCAAACAGACTGGTCTTGCTCTTGATGCCCAATGATATGTCTGCAATGAATATCCCAAACAACACTGATCCCAACACCGAGCCCTGCAGAACACCGCTCACCACTACCCTAGGGGATGAGAGCTCCCCACCCACCACAACCCTTTGTTGCCTTCCCTGAAGCCAGTTCCCTACCTATCTCTCCAGCTTTGCACCCGCCTCTGTGCCTTCTAACTTACTTCCAAGTCTCCCATGCAGCACCGAGTAGAATGCCTTACTGAAGTCCAGGTAAAGGACATCCACTGCATGGCCCTTGTCCAATTGCCTAATTACCCTGTCATAGAACTCCACCAGGTTGGTTTGGCAGGATCTGCCACTTACGTAGCCATGCTGTCTGCTGTCCTGTAACCCTTTTGGCCTCCAGGAGGGACACCAGCCTCTCCTTCAGGATAGTCTCCATCAGCTTACCCATGATGGATGTGAGGTTCACCAGTCAGTAGTTTCCCAGTTCATCCTTGGGGCCACTGTAGTGGAGGGGCACCACATGAGCCACCTTCCAGTCCTGAGGTGCACACCCTGAGTGTAGTGAGGAATTGAATAGATCTGCCAAAGGTACTGCCAGGACCTCTGCCAGCTCCTTCAGTACCCTGGGATGGATGCCATCTGGGCCTGGCGCCTTGTCCACCCTCACTGCCCACAGACCCTCCAGAACCCTGCCCTCCATGATTTACCAATCCATCACCCCTCCCCTCTGTTCCTGCCCTCCTTCCCCCCTTGAGTATCACCCCCCTTCTCCTTCATAAATACAGAACAGAAATAATCATTTAGAGCTTCTGCCTTATCACCCTTGCTTCCACCCACCACCCCCTTCCTAATCCTTACTATATGGTCCCTAGAGCTCCTTTTCTCCTGATGTACCTGAAGAAGTCCTTCTCCCCCTTCTCAATGCCCAGTGAAAGCCTGAGCTACTTAGACACCTTGGCTGCCCTTACAGCCCTTGTCACCTTCTTTGATTCCTTCAGGTACTCCTCCTGTCCTCCCCCTTCCCTGTTTTTTTTTTGTACCTCCTATAGGCAGCTATTTTCCTCCTTACCTTTTCCATGACCTCCTTGCTCACCCAGCTAGGTTTCTTTGCCCTAGCCTTCTTGCTCTGGGCCTTGCTGCAGGTTCTGGTTGCCTCCACTGCCCCCAGCTTTATGAGCTCCCACCTCTGGTTAGTGCCCATATTAGGCTGAATTCTGGCCTGGTACTCTTTTACCACTTTCCCCATCCTCCCGAAGTTGGCCCTCCTGAAGTCCAGCACCCTTGTGCCAGATTCCACTCCTTCCTTACCCATATCCAATGTGAACCATACTGAGTGGTGGTCACTCCCAGCCGTCGGTTCTTCTACCCTCAGTTCCCGCACAAACTCCCCATTTGCCAGCACAAGGTCAAGGGTATTCCCTAACCTGTTTGGTTCTTTGACCATTTGCATCAGGAAGTTGTCCTGGAAGGCATCCAACAGTACCTGCTCCCTTCTATCCCTGGTTGTTGGGGTACTCCAATCCATTCCTGGCATGTTGAAGTCCCCCACGATCACCACACTACACTTCTGGCATGTTCTCCTGATCTGTCCTTCTAGCTCCCTGTCTAACTCCTCTGTCTGAGTGGGCAGCCTGTACACCACTCCCATCCTGAGAGTCCTATTCTTGGAATCCTGGAGTTGCATCCATAGTGACTCCGTATTACCCTCCCTCCTGCGCATACTTCAGTCCTTCACTCACATATAGTGCCACCCCCCCTTTCCCATTTGTTCTATCCCTATGAAATATCCTGTACCCTGGTATCAACAGGTCCCAGTCACTGTATTGGGTGGTCCATGCTTCCCACCTTCCCCTCTGCCATGAGAGTGTAGCTCTGCAGTTTTCTTCCCAAGGCTCCTAGCATTCAGGGTAACCACCTTACACCCCCTTCCCCTTCACTCTTCCCATCCTGCCCTCCTTTACTAGCATTACCACTAGTACTTGCCCTTTGTCCTTTGTCACTGTTATGGGGGTAAACTCATAGGGCTTCCCAATCTGTGGTCCATGCATGTCCCTTGCCCAATTCCCACCGCCCACTCCTAGTTAATCAATGGATCTGAACTATTTATTCAACTCCACAAGCCTCAGTTCTTACAAATGGATATCTTTCAGCCAGATTTTCTTTCAGCAGAGACACACATCATGGCTGCCACCTGCCCCTGGCCTTATTTGTGTTAGCTATTGAACCATTGGCGCAAAAGCTTCAGGAAACTCAGAATATCACAGGGACCATTCTGGGGACTGATGTATACAAACCAATGCTTTTTGTGGATGATATTTTAATTATTTTGAACAATCCTGACAAAGCAATACCTGCCCTCATTAGATTGATGGACCAGTTTGAGAAAGTATCTGGTCTTCATAATAATTGGGCTAAGGCAGACTTCATGGCTTTAGAGTCAAACATGCCATTCACTTTCCCTCCAAGGAATGGGGCTTTCCCGATCACCTCATTCAGTATGTTATTTAGGTATTTCCCTTTGGCACAGGGTCATAATGTTGCAAGACATTATGCCGCATGGCAAACTCGTGTTGCCAGTACAGCACAATTTCTGCCATGCAGCATAAGTCTTTTTTCGGGGGGGCTATGTACCCAACCCCCCCCACTAAGGATTCTCAACTCTGGGAGGGGGGTTACCTCAGGGAGAGCACAATGTGGGAAAAAATTAAAATGTCTGGGGCCGGGAATCAAACCTGGTCCCAGACGCAGCGCCTGGGTTCCTGCTTCTGTGGCTCAGTCCAGTAAGCCATGGCAGCTGCTCGATGGAACCTAGTCCTAGCAGAGGTCTTATCCTGTGCCTGGGATTGTGTGAATGGTGCAATACCGCGTACAGCAGTATACGCTGTATTGCACCATTTGCTGTCATGGACAACGTTGTTTTGGGTTAGCTATAATGTCGCATGCTATTAAGCATACAACATTATGACCTGGTATGTTTCCGTTTCCCCACAGTGGAAAGAATGGGTTACCCTGAATTCCTTCCCCCTGCTGAGCTCTTTGTGGGAGGACCTTGATAGATGGAAGCACCTGCACCTTTCCCTGTGGGGAAAATCCCAATCGATGCATATGATGGTACTCCCAAAGATCTTATATCTCCTCCGATAGCTCCCCTTACATATTCCAGACTCCGTTTGGAAGTCTGTCAATAAATTGATAAGGGGTTTTCTTTGGAAGAGAGGTAAATCTAGGATATTCTTACTAAGAGTGACTGCCCCATGGTCTAAGGGAGGGTTTCATAACCCTTGATTTAAAGGCTATCATTTAGGAATGGGGCTATGCCAGATTTCATTGTGGCTCCATGCTGATATATGTCAAGAGACAGCCAGATGGATAGCCATAGAAGAGTATTTAGCGCAAAGTGTGGCATCTGAAATGGTATTATGGGACTTTTCTAAGGTTAACTGTAGCTACCCTATTCATGAGTATGTCCTTGGGTTCGGGAAGGAACCGTGTAGAATAGCTCACTTACCATGGCAGGTACCTTTACATTACTGGCGGTTGTGGCATAATCCTAAATTAATGGTGGGGGATAAGCCTCTGTATTGGTGGGAGTGGGCTAATAGTGGCATCTCTTGCGTAGCAAGCCTGCTGCACCTAGATTCTGACCTATTAAGATGAAGTACGCTGTTGGTTAACTCGGATATGCAACTTATCCAATGGGTAGGGAAATGGGCAGACTGGGTGGGCCAAGCAGTCCTTATCTGCCGTCAAAGTCTATGTTTCTATGTTTATGTTTAAAGATTTTGCAACACTTAAAGCCCTGGCTTCATTAACACAATCTTGTATGTGGAGATACCTTCAAATTTGCCATCTCATTTCTTCCTATATTGACTCTCAACTTGAATTACTGGTGAAGGGCACACAGGATGACATTCTTAGCCTAGAGGGTGGGGGAACATCTTTTAAAAAGCCTTTAAATATTGGGCAACTTTATAAAGGGCCTCTGCAGGAATATACCCCACAACAGACAGCCTGAAAATACGGTGAGAGAAACAGTTGGGATATGAACTAATGGAGGAAGACTGGACCTGTTTTTGGTCCAATGCATATGGACAATGCCAGGATGTGGGAGGGAGACTTATGCAGCTGAAGACACTGAATTTATGGTAGAGAAACCCTAACCAATTAAAGAGGATGAACTTAGTAACTACATCTGACTGCTTGAGACACCACCAGTCAAAGGGTACATTGTTACATATCCTCTGGAGCTGTCCTAAATTGGTGGGCTAGTGGAATCAGTTGCAGGATCGAATATCGGATGTTATGCAGTGTCCAGTACCCACGGACACCTCCCTCATGTTCTTACATAATACTATTAAACTTTCAGTTCAGCATAAACCCCTCCATCTATGGTTCATGGCAGTAATTACAGAGGCTAAGTGATTGGTATATCGGAAATGGAGGTTTGAAGATACCCTTGCCATAGATGAATGGGAAGACAGCTTGCATAAATTGGAGGGCCTAGACCACCTCTAGTATATAGCTGGAGGGAAATGGGCACTCTATGAGAAAGTTTGGGGACCTTATCTTTCCTAAGCTACCTACTGCTTTAACAGCTATGTGTGGGGGACATTTCTTTGTGTGCTTTGGACCCCACTGGATGTTTTTTTATCTGTGAATGGGTGCTTCTTCCCTTACCCCTACCCCATGTGGTGTGATGATACCTGGCAGGCATTCTCACATCTAGTGTTTATTTCAGCAGGGTGGCACTTTCAGTATCCAGCACTCTGCCATATGAGTAAACATCTTCTGTGTTTAATTTTTTGTTAGTTCTGTTTGCATAGTGCTTCTATAGTATGGTGTTATTGTGTATCCTTTTGGCTGTAGAGGACTAGGAACATTATATGGCTGCAACACTACATTCTGATCAGATGGAAGGGATCCAGAGTCAATCAGTCAATATTTTATTGTTCAACTTTTGCTTTTACAATTAGATTAGGACAACAGTTATAAAAACTAAAGTCATAAAAACGTTATTGCACAGCATCCACATATTTCTATTCTTATACAAACCAAGGATGTATTATGTATCTGGTAACATGATTAACATTTACATTATGGTTATGAAACATTGCACTAATTGAACTGTTGCAATTTACATGAGTTCATAAATCCTACTAAAGCTCTCTGCAGTGAACAATCTTTTGATTTAAACAAGGTTATCAACATTTGTTCAGGTGATACCCACATATTTCCCAAAATATGACCCAGCCTTTTTTTCTTGTGTTTTTGTAAATAATGGACAGACCAACAATACATGTTTAAGATCATTGTGTAAATTCATATTGCATCTACAGAATTCAGTTGCATTGCTATTACGATTCTGTTTGGATAAGATGTAATTACTCTTAAACTGTTCTAGTCTAAAATGTGTCATGATTCTTCTTTAATTAATATCATTGAACGTTGATAAGTACGATTCATAGTTGTGATCCTCCTTAATTTGTTTATACCAGAAAAAGTTATTATATTTCTTAATGGTTCCATGTCATATGAATAGTATATATCCCTAATTCTGTTTATAATTTGAATTTTAATTTCTTCGTAAGGTCTGTTGTAAATCTGATAGAGAATATCAGTCATTATGTTACTAATAATATGCTTTTTAATAATATCAAGTGTTGGAGGAGAAAACCCTCTGCTGTTATAGTCTAATTCTTCTTCAATACAGCAACTAGGCAATCTGTATTTGGGAAAGTAAAAACAGTTTTAGCAGATGATAAATATTTTGCTCCACACCATAAGATGTCAGTGGTAGCTGTCCTAACTCAGCCCTTATGATTGGGGCAGGGGTTGATTGAGGGACTCTAAGTATGTACCTGTATATCTTGTTTAATAATATCTCTATTTATTGTAAAGGTTTAATTGCTCAGATTTAAGCCACGTACAATAAACTTGTTTTGATTTTTGCCTCAATAGTTTTTAGTTTACCCTTTACTGAGCCACCACCCACTTTATTTGAAAACCTTTTGAAGGCATTAAATGAAGTTACTGCCCTATGTTTAACTATTTTTGAATGTTCTTTCCACTTGCAATTTGATGAGAAGGTAGCCCCTAGATAGCTATAATTTGTGACCGTTTGAATTTTTACTTCATCTATGTAAATGTTCAGTTTGTTTGTGACTCTGTCCAAATACCATCAGATTAGTTTTCTTCTTATTTATAAATAAATAATTACCCTAACATAACCTATGAAAGTGATTAATTTTCCTTTGCAGGCCCAGCAGTGAGGTTGAAAACAGAGCAATATCATCTGCATAAGCCAGCAAAGATAACTTTTTCCCACTGATAGAGGGGGAGTGGTATTCAGGGGCCGCTAACTGGGTTAATAATGAATTGATATAAACATTAAATAGGGTCAGTGCAAATAAACACCCCTGTCTTACACCTAGGTTAGTTTTTATTCTGTCAGTCAGGTCACCAGTTTAATTGCGTTTCACCTGCAACCATGTGTCCTCATGCAGTCTTATTAAAATGTTCACTAAGTTCTGATTAATATTATAGGCTGACAGTTCTTTCCCATAGTAATTTTCTACTAATTAAATCAAAAGCTGACATATAATCTACAAAGCAACAGTATAGTTTCCCTTTTTTAATTTTAACATACTTCCAGATGAGATGGTTAAGGACAAAATAGTGTTGTATGGTAGATCGACCTTGTCTAAATCCATTTTGGTACTCTGGTAATATATTGTTTGATTCTAACCATTCTTGAAGTCTTGAAAGAATGATCCTACAAAAAATTTAAGCTTATTGGCCTGTACATGGTTGGATCCATTGGGTTCCATTTCTTTTCGCAAATGGGGTATATTATACTTCCCTGCCAGGAGTGAGGGGATCCAGAGTCTATATTTGGTTGTATAGGTGGAATAATTATGACCCTAACTATCTGAGAATGTATTCTTTTGCTCAGGCTTTAGCCTGTAATTCATGGAACTTGTGTTCCGGCTGGGTTACATGGGCTCTAATGGCATTGCTGTTATTGTAAGATCATATGTATTACAGCATAAAATCCTCAATAAAATATTAATTGGAAATTTGTTTTTTATCATTTCAGCTCGCCAAACCCCTTGACTTGACTGCGGAGGAGGCAACAGTAATCAATATCTAGGCTAGTCAGTTGGCCACCATCCTGCTGTGTCCCTCAGCCATGACCATTAATAAAATAAACAATGTAAAGTACCAGTTTATGATAATAAACCAAACTCGAGCACATCATTGCTGTCCAAGGAGTGAACATCAGCGAAAGTGTGTGCAGTCATGAAGGAGGGGCAGGGAATTTGTCATAATGATGCTATATAGGACTGGCTCAGCACAGCATTACTGTGGCAACTGCCCTGCCTCTCCCTCAAGATCATGCACTCCATCACTGATGCTTATTGTTTATTTTACTAATTGCTATGGGATTTGTACCTGGGAGGGACACTGACTGCACTACTAACATACGGAGCAAAGCACTATAGCAGTGGACTGGACAAGGGGATGACAGAAGGGGTACCAACTGATTATCCTGGAAACTGATTGCCACTAGCCTCACAACAAAGGTAAGGGGTGAAGAGGGGAGCTGAAATAGAAAAAAAAATTTGAAAGAGTACACAGAGTGGGGCTTAGGTGGGGTTTGAGTTTGAAAAGAGATTGTCAGCTCCTAAAAGAATGGCATTCTCTGGGGCATTTGAGTAAAGGGGAGGTGGGTAGGAAATGTGGGAACCTGACATCTCTTGACATCACAAAAGTTGCATTTAACTGAATGCAGCTTTTGCAATGGTGTTGGACAGTAATGCACCACTGCAGGTGATACACTTGTGGCTATCACTGTCTACCACTGTACTCCCTGAGCTGTAATTATTTATTTTATTATATTTTATTTTACATATTTATTGATTGGTAATTCTGGACAGTACCTCTGAGCACAAGTGCTAGTTTACAAACGTTCCACGTCAGTGACAGAGTTACAAAGAAATGAGTACATATGCGTACAAACAATTCTAGAGGAATGAAGTCAAGGCAAACACAATACATACAAACATGAATACATACATACATTGTATAATAAACAAATCACTGAGCTTTTCAGTGACACAACAATTCTTAATAACAGAGACATTTACAGAGCAGCCTACAGCCCAGAATGCAAAGGAGCACTTCCCCAGCTGTGTTCTACAGAGAAACAGTTCAAGGGCATTCCTAACCATGTTCCTGGTGTTATGCTGGTAGGCAATGGGGCGGAAGCAGTTTTTTAGATAAGGGGGGTTAAGCCCATGAGGGCGTTTTTGGCTAGCAGACAAGTTTGATACTTTATTCTGCTAGGAAGGGGTAGTCAATTAGTTAGAGTGTATAGGGTGCAGCTCTGGGTATGTTTGTCAGCAGAAGCACAAAGTGACATGCGTTATTGCAGAACACCTTAATCCTGTTTAACACCGTGCCGAAGCCATTGTCGACTAGTGACAAGACAGAGCTAGACGCTATAAGGCATCTGGCATCATCAGTAGGGTTGATACAGTTTCCACACAGGGCTCCCAACTCTTCTGTTTACCATGTACACCAGATTGTTGACATTGGGGGCAAATGATAGTTAATCCTAAAATATTTTAACAGGAGCTTATGGTTGTGCCAAAGTGGCTTAACTCACTCCCAGCTGACCTTCTAACTGAACTGACCAGATTGAAGGCTTTTGTCAGATCAATATAGATAGCTCCAACCATGTCACCACTGTCAAGGGCCTCATGAGTGTAGCTGTTATATTCTATCAGTGCTGTATTGGTGTTATGATGTTTCTGAAAGCCATGCTGTTGGGCACACTGGATTTCATATTTTTCTAGGTAGGAGATGAATTGGTCAGACACAATTCCCTCCAGGGCCTTAGACTGGGGGGGGGGAGGGATTTGAGATTGGTCTGTAGTTGGTAAGGTTAGAATGGTCACCACTTGTAAATACTGGTGTAAGGAGTGCAGATTTCCATTTTTCAGGGAACTGAGAGTAACATAGAGAAAAACTGAACATTTTGGATATGGGACAGGAGAGTTCCTCAATAGCCAGGGCAAATAAATTCATATCTTGTGTGTCTCCCCCAACCCTGGTTTTGCCAATAACCTTTCTGCTATATTTAATGGTGTCTTTAACCGAAACAGGATTAAAATATAATTTTGGGTGACTTAATGCTGGCTCCACCAGGTGGTTAGCTTCAGGACCAGGTCCACTGTGGGGGATGGGGCTTGGCAGGCTCGGTAGGGATGGCTGAGCTAATATCTGTAAAGGCTACATTGAATTTGTTGGCAATTCAGTAGAATCCAAGACCTCATTCCCATCATCCATGAGCATTTCCAGTGACATTTTTTCTACCTTACCTAGGAGTTCCGAGACAGTCTCCCAGAATGTTTTCCCATTGCTCCAATTCTGTATTTTCACTGCCTTGCTGAAACTGGATTTGGCCAATCTAATCTTTTCAGTGCAGTTGTTTCAGAATTCCTTGCAATTTCGGTGCTGCACTAGGGATCCAAACTCCCTTGCCGGTGACCACAGATTGTCCCTCTCTTTCATGAGGGCTAGGAGTTCAGGGATGATCCAGCCAGATGATAAACCCCTCACCCCATGTTTTTTGATAGGTGTATATTTGTCTCAGGCTTTTAAGAACTCCATAATAAAACATTTGAGGGCTGAATCAATATCAGGGATGGCATCCAGGAAGCTCCAGTCTCTTTGGGCAAGATGAGACTTAAAGTCTAGTCACTTACATTTGCACAGAACCTGGCTACTCGTGAATTGGTGGGGGGGCCTTGCACTGTTTAACTGGCCACATGCATTGCACTGGTGAGTGGTCACTAAGGGTATCTGACAAAACTTCGACTTCTTTAACCTTGTCAGGGTTTGTTGCCAGACACCAGTCAATTAGTGCCATGGTGCCTGTTTTATAATTGCTTCTAGTTTTCTCAATGACAATTTGGGAGAGAAACTGACAGTCTTGTCACTGTGACCTGAACTAAACGTAGCTGTCCAGTTGATATTGTAACTACAGTACAAACTACATTAGACTGTTCCTCCAATTAGTTGTTTTAGCATTTCTGACTGAGTTACATAAGTGTTGCTGGATCTAGCACAAAGTCCTGCACAAACTGTTTCTTAAGAGTTTAAAACTCAGTTTTGCACTGCATTGCGACTGGACTACAGATGCATTCCAAACGAGTTGTAAAAGTATTTTAAAAAAATTGCTCTTGAGCTAGTGAAGCATTGAAAATAATACAATATAAATTGCCAATACATTGCCAACTATAAAAACAATGCTAAACCAGCCCATTGGTGGAACAGTTTAATATGACTTTTACTGTACCTTTGATTATGTATCCATTGTTCTGGGTGAGTTTTTTTTTTAATTAATTTATTTTTTTAATTTATTGTACTTTATGATGCCAGTCCTCCAATAGGAAGTGAAGGACTCAATGCTGGACTGGTCTTTACCAGGTGGGATGAAGACTGACAGGAGAACATTTGTGCCCTTACCCAGCAGTAGAGATGCAGCAAAGTATAAATTTGTGGGCGAATTTGCCGTGAAGCAGCCGAAATTCACTTCTGCGGTGCTCCACAAAGTTTTCCCCAGATTCAGATAATCTGAAATGGTGAAGTTCTACCTTGAAATGTGTCATTTTGCCTGTGAAGTGTAAAATTTCGCCGGCAAAGTGCGGAATATCACCCACGAACAATGGAATTTTGGTGAAATTCTGCAATTCGCAGGTGACATTCATCACTTTGCCGTGGCTCTCTGCACTTTGCGGTGGAAACTCGCCATGCAGAATTCTTGAAATTCTGCAGTATTTGCACATTAATCCATGGAGCAAAGTTTTCCAACTTCGCTCATCTCTACCCAGCAGAAGTTTAATACTGTAGCTAGGCATTCACAGTCCCTAGTAAGTTCTTTGATTTCTAGTTTGAAGCCTTTCAGGTCAGACCTAAGATCAATAAGGCAGCCCCCTCCATGCTTGCCTAGTCTATCTTCCCTAAATGTGTTAAAACCTGGTAATGAGATAGTATAATCAGGTATTTTGGAAATGAAACAAGTTTCAGTAAGGGATATATCTAGTTGCACTGATGCAACCCAGGCTTTAAACTCAGCAAATTTATGTAGAGGCTACCGATATTCAGGAAGTCTATGTTCAGTTTCCCTTGACTACTAGTACCTAGTCCAAGGCTACTTGCCGAGCTAGGGTTGGAGTGGATATTGCCAGACAGCAGGAGTTGTAGTAGTGTTAGACCTCTACAGGCTCTTGGGTAATGTCTCAGTCTCCAGAATTTCCTCTTGAAGGGATAAAGCTGACGTGTGACCCTGGAAATATTTATAATGCAGGAAATCCCGTAATACTCTTCTAGCGCTACCAGGCTTAGGTGCACTTTGTGGTGGGTATAGGGCTAGTGACTTGGGTACAGAAAGGCAATTCAGGAGGATCGAGGGGCCATGGATTCAACCTACCACCATTGAAGGATGACACTTCCACCTCAGTGGGCTCTGTATGCTCAAATACAATATGTAACTTGGTCAGCAGTATTAGCATTGGAAGGATAACTTTTACAGTGAGGGTAGACCTAGTATAAGGTGTCAGAGACACTTGGTGGAGGAGTAGGACACTGGATGATCAGAATTCCATCCAAGTTTTCCATGAATTAATACAAGTCAGAGTAAAAGCTCTGCTCAACTCAACTCAGCTCATTTTATCTTTTTAAAAGCACAAGTCACCATGTATCCAAGTGCTTGTACAATAATTAAAACAATAAATAAGACAGTAAGTAAAATACAGTAATCAATCAAACAACAGACAAGTAATTCATTCATAATCTGAAAAGGCAAGACTAAAAAGATGTGCTTTTAATTCAGATTTAAAGCTCTCCACAGTCAGGCACTCCCTTATCCGACGAGGTAGAGAATTCCACAGGGTCGGGGCCACAAATGTAAATTACCGTGCAATCGAGGTCTTTAAATGGACCCTGGGAATCTCTAGCAATCCCTCACTGGTGAAGCAGAGTGGGTGGAGGGGGTGATAGGGGCACAGAAGATCTTGCAGGTAACTCGGTCCCTGTTCATGTAGGGCTTTATAGGTCAGTAACCCGACCTTGAAGGTGATACACCACTGACTAGGCAGCCAGTACAAGCCATGGAGCACAGGCGTGACATGGCAAGATTGAGGTAAGCCAGTCAAAAGCCTGGCAGCCACATTCTGCACTAGCTGTAAGCGGTGAATATCAACCCCCAGTAGTCCTAGGTATAGGGAGTTACAGTAGTCAAGGAGAGAGAGATCACAAAGGCATGGACCAATGTTGGAAGGCCATCAGGTGGGACCAGGTGCTTGATCCAGGCAATATTCCTCAGATGGTAAAATGAGGACTTGATGATGGATAACACCTGAGACTTAAGCATCAGTCCATCATCAAGAATAATGCCCAGATTTCACACCCAATCAGAGGTCATTAGCTGGCTGCCCCTAAGCCAAAGCCCAGCGGGCTGCCCTTCCTGGGCCCCCCTGCCCGAAAACCCAGCTACACAACCAACACCTCGGTCTTATCAGGGTTCAACCTCAACCAACTGGCATTCATTCAGTCCTGGATCTCGGCCAGGCAGCTGTTAAACACCGAGACAACATCATCCTGCTCAGGCACAAAGGACATATAGAGCTGAGTATCATCTGCACAACAGTGAAAACTCAGTCCATGCTGTCTAAAAATGTCTCCCAATGGCAGCATATACACCGCGAACAACATAGGTGAAAGCACAGAGTTCTGCGGTACCCCATAAGGCAGGGAGACCGGGATCCGAGGAAAAAATCCCGGACACCACTCTCTGAGACCTGCCAGAGAGAAAAGAATGGAACCATCTGAGGATCATACCAGATAATCCACAGATGAACCGCAGGCGCTCTAGCAACACACCATGGTCCATGGTGTCAAATGCTGCAGAGAGATCAAGGAGGACCAAGATGGAATGAGTCCTCCGATCTCTCGCTATCAGGAGATCATTGAGTACCCGAACAAGGACTGTCTTGGTGCTGTGCCTCTTCCAAAACCTTGACTGGAAAGGATCATAGATGTCGTGGATGGTAAGATGGACCTCCAGCTGCAGCGTGACTGCTTTCTCAATAACCTTCCCCATAAAGGGGGAGGTTAGAGACTGTCCTGTAGTTGGGCAGACAGTCCAGGTCAAGAGATTTCTTAAGGAGGTAGCATTGCCACCGCCTCCTTCAGGGTGTCCGGAAACACACCTGTCTCTAATGAGCACTGGATTATCTCAGCTAGGACCAGGCTGATGACCTTAACACACCCCACTAGTAGGCGAGTTGGGCCCAGGTCCAAACTACAGCAGGTTGGCTGCAAATCTTGGACAATCTGCACGACATCCTCGATCACCAACTGGTCAAAGTCAGATCAGACAAATCGAGGGGCTGCAACCTCCCACCGACTACTGCCACTCCCAAAAGAAAAAAACGCATGGATTTCAGACCTGATGCCAGTAACCTTATCCACAAAGAATCAAGCAAACTCATCACATTTCTCTTGTGACAACACTCTCTGCAACTGAAGACAAACTGGATTGCACAGCCTGTCAACAGTTCGAAAGAGCTGAGCTTGTCGATTCTGTGCAGCTGCGATCTCCTTGGACAGGAACTCTTCCTTCTTACGGGAGATGGCAGATTGATAATCCTTGTAATGGGCCATCAATCTAAGCCTGTCAGCACCAAGGCTGGATTTCCACCAGCACCATTCCAACCTTTGTCCCACTCATCTCAGCTCCTTAAGGTCTCATCAAACTAAGGGGACCGAGGGCAAAAAGGGCAAAGAGGGTGAATGTGGACAGAAGCAACGGAATCCAGAGCCTATGTCACAGCCTTGTTATAGGCTTGCACCAGGTCTTCTGGGTCCGTACTTACACTTGGAAAGCTTGATAGGTCCAATATCGCTGCCAGGCTATCTGGGGTCAAACCCCTTAAAGGGTGGTACCGGACCATTTCCACGGGGGCAGGCTTATTGGGGGGAGCCTGAAAACTGAGCCTTATAGAGTGATGGTCCGACCATCCGACCGGTTCCACCACCAGGTCGGCGGTCTCCATCCCAAAGTAGGGAGACCAAGTCCAAAGAGTGACCACGAATATGGGTTGCAGAGGTAACAACCTGTGTAAAGCCCAACAAATTCATCAGTTAGGAGAAGTCTTGACCAAATTGCGAGAGTTTGTCGTCGACCCAGGAATTAAAGTCCCCCAGAACCTGACTTCCTGCAGGAATTGCTTCTTGCCACCAGGTGGATGGTAGATGAGAAGAATCCTGCACCTCACACCTGTGCTCACAATACACTCAAAGGACCTGGCTTCCCCCACTGGAACCTCTACAAGGCCCAAATCCTCTTTAAAACAAATGGCTACACCCTCATCCCTCCAATCCTTCCTCGGGTGATATATCACCAAGAACCCGGCTGGAGCAGCTGACTCCAACACTGGGCTAGCATTGTCCTCCAGCCAGGTCTCGGTGATGCAAGCCAGGTCCAATGACCCAACAAGATCAACAATCACTGCTGTCTTGTTTTTAATGGACCTGGCATTGCATAACATCGCCCAAGTAAGATGAGCCACCTAGGTTGGCCACGTCATCTGCCCACATAAAGAGGAACCCTTGCGTAAGGGGACCAGGCAAGGAGGACCCCTCTCAGGAACCCATTTTGCCCCAGGGCATCTTCTGGCCCCCAGCAACCCAATCCGACCACCAGGCTCCCCTATCCCTTCAGGCCCATGGCCCCTGCCCTGTCTCTTTCGCACAATCCCTAAGGCTCAACACTGCCCATATACTACACTGGGCAAAGGGGGACAGTTAAGGGGCTGGAGGTTGCAGAGCTCAGAGGGAGAGTAGCGCCTGACTGGGAGAGCCCCCTGCCAACACATGCCAGTGGATCCTCCCCAAAGCAATCAAACCACAAATTATCCAAACATAAAAATTAAAAACCATCAATCCGCACTCCCCAACCCCTCCAAACAAAAAACCCTCTTAAAAAATATAATGTTCAGAGTCCAGAGTCACTGAGAATGGATTAAATTGGATATGTGGTTAAGCCGGCCACAGCTTTAATTTGATAACTTGGGCAAGGCAGGCTCTCATCACCCACCAACTACCCACAAAGTTCTGTCCAAAATGATTGCTGACCTCACTCCCCAGCAATCACAAAATATCAGATGTTATGCCAGTCAATAATGAAAGTCAGAGACCTTCTTCAGTCTCCCAACCAGAATGTTCAAACTCCTTGGCAATCTGTCCAACCAACTATTCACTCAGCAAAGTTCAGAATCCAGAAGCCGCTTCCTCTTCACAGGGAGCAGTGCTCACCAAAGCAGCTATTCTGGATTAGTGGCCTCCCAGATAAGGGTCCCAAAAGGCGCAGCCCTCCAACTCCTACCCTGGGGCCCCCTAGACAAGCCAGGTAACCCCACCATCCGATAGTGGGCCTCACTGCCCCACCGTTTGGTCACCTACCCAGGCAGCTGCCTCAGTGCCTCATTGAACACCACCGCTTGCAGACTGAAGCTCCACCAGTCCACAGCAGAATTCCAGAAGGTGTTGACACAGGCCTGAGCCCAAAACCACGTTCAAGACAGCAGGTTCCCCAAATCCAAGCCTCCCAAAGGACAGAGTCCTAGAAAGAACACTGTGTTTCAACAGAGACTGCCTGAAATGCCCCACGAGGTGGGCAATGGTACCCCGCTCTCCAGCAGGTGCTCCAACCACCCCCCTCTCCCACAGGAGACCTAGACCAGTTCATTGCTCCCCAGAACTGCAAGAAAGGACCCTTACCTGTTCAGCAACCAACAGTTCGCACAACTTCCAAACTTCCAAGTCCTCCACGGAGAAAAAAACAGATGAATTGGAATGGACTCACCACCCATGAGATACACAGGGCAACAGTCAGTGGGGTCCTTGCTACACAATTAATCCACAATTAATCCTCCGTTTAGTTCTCTAGCTTTGGAATTACTCCACCAGGGTCCGGACCGCAATTCAGGCTGGTTGGTGCAGTTCTTCAGGGAGAGAGCTCTGCCAAAGGTCGCAGAGGTGTTCATAATTAGAACACCAATGGTGTTCTAAATTAGAACAACAATACAGAGTACCCCCAGAAAATGGGTCAAACAAATTGTAATATTAGGACCACCCAGACGGTGTAGGCAGGGGCCTCAGTGAAAGCAGGTTATTAGCAGCAACAGAAAACTGTAGTAACCTGGGACAAGTAGGGTCACTCTAAAACCTTAGCAAACAAATTGTAATAGTAGAATCACCCAGATAAAATTTAGGCAGTGGCCACAGTTACAGCAGATTACTAGCAGCATCAGCAACCTCAAAGTGACCAGGACAATTAAGGTCACTCTGAAATCATAGCTGTAGAAACACAGCAGCTTGTTTACTCAGGCCACACAAAGTGATAGTCACAGTGTACCTAGCTGGCATTACTGCAGCTTAATTAAGCAATAATGATCAAGAACTCGGTTGTTTCTGAAGGATTAATGACCAGTTTGGGGGGATGGGTGGCCTGAGGCACAGCAAGTAGGCACATCTCTCCAATCATACATTAATCCAAGAAAATCATCGGCTTTAGAGGTTGTTGTGCGATTATAAATCTAATAACTTTTTTTCCGTGTTACTTTACCGCAACTAACTTTAGAGTGTACCAGCTGCAAGGGTGTTGCAGTGTCAGCTGGCAGCTGGATCAATTATTTCTAAAACACACGACGCATCCAGTAGCCAAACAGGAGCCTCCATCAGGCTCATGAATAATTAATTAGACATATAATTACACTTAACAAGCCTAGTGATAGATACAGGGGCCGGATTTTCAAAGGTGCCTTAGAACAATGCAAGGTGTGTCAAATATACACCTTCCGTCAATTTCAGGTGTGTCAAAACTGATGGGTCGAATTCTAATACAGAGGTGATCATTCTGTCAAAGTCCCCCAAACTGACACTAGACATAAACTGTGTCACAAATGTGGTGCATGTGAAAGGAGTGATGGAAGCTGTACCAAAAAGAAGTGGCACCAGCAATGGCGGAGGGAACAAGCCAAACAGCGATGCAAGGAAGGGCTGGCAAACACCAGTGAAAAAAACTTCACACAGGAAGAAACAGATATACTTATAGAGGAGGTAGATGCCCAGGATGATCTGTTGCTATCAAGAGGTGGTGACAAGGAGCTGAGAGACTGAAGGAAACAGGCCTGAGAGACGAGCTGGCCGCTAGGGTAAATTCAGTAGGCCTTGTTTAATGTTTCATAAGGCAACTCCAGAAGAGTTACCATGACATAAGGTGGAGGTCCAAGGAGAAATTGGCCCAAAACAGATTGTGTACCATGACTACTGGAGATGGACCAAGTCAGGTGATACCCCAAAACAGCCAGGAAGAATATGTGGCATCAAACCTAAGCAGCTGCACTATTGAGAGGGACAGCAACCTGGACATCTTCAGACTACATAGTTTGGCAGGTATGTCACAGGCACAAGCTGGGGTTGAGGATGGCAAATTCATATCACAGACAGATGCAGGGGTTTCAGGTCCACACAGGTGTGCACAACACATAATGAACCTGGGGGACTGCTGTGCCTGCCTTGACGGCAAATATGTGTGCCACCAGACAAGAGTGGCAGATATGCAATGGACCACAAGCATGTGTCACAGTCAAAGAGGTGGCCTACATTATGTGTGCTGCATACCAAGTACACATGTCCAGAATCATGAATGCAGTGAAGGACTCTAAGGGCCACAGCAGGGCATGGTTGTTGTGTGACACCAGAAATGGGACAAAACACAGCAGCTATCGGCACATCAGGCATGTTGCACCCAGTTGTGCATGATGGGAAGGTTCCACCCTCAGAACGCGCCCGATGGAGTGCACCTGTCATTAGGGCACCAGGATTTAAATTAGCCAATCACCCTATATACAGAGGGCTGCACCCCCACATCCCCCCATGGGGGGCTGTGCCCGCCACACCCTTCTAACTAAATATTCCAACTCCAGGGGGAGCAGACCTCATGGAGGGGGTGGCAAATTTCAAAGTTCGGTGCCCTAATGATGGACGCACTCCGATGGATGCACAGATTGCTGAAAGGGTGATGGGAACAGAGCCACACTGTACCCAGAGCTAGAGTTGTGCATGGTGCCTCCAGTTTGGCAGTGCACACTCTGGCACAGACCACAGTCCTGAACCATGGACCTGGATGGCAGGTGGGGATATGTGCAGGCTGACAGTGGTGACACATAACCTGCCCTGCAGACAACCAGTGTGGGACGAACCTCTAAAGCCAGAACATGTAGCATTGCAGGATGGTGTGACGTGGCATACAGCAGTGAGGTGGCCTGTAGGCTGGCAATAGAGGCCTACAACATACAGGTGTGAGCAATGTGGGGGTTGGGGGATGGGCCATGGGTTGTCTACTGACAGAAGGCTACAGAATATATAGGCATGGGCTAGGTTGCTGTGGGTGAATATACAACATAGGCACAAGCAGCAATAGACTTTGAGTGGGAAGCATGAAAGACTACCGAATGTGACTGCCACAGAATGGTTGCCAAGTGTGGACTCAGTCTATGGGTGTGTGGTGGTGGGAGAAGAAGCCTATGCAGGTGAAGCACTCCACTCTTCCCACGCACCCACAAATGTTGGCAGCATGGTCCTCAACACCCCACCCCTGTACAGCAGAGCAATGGACTGCAGAAAGGAACAGGAAAAAACACGTGGGTAGTGTACACTACAGCTGCACTGTACAGGACATGCCACAGTGCCCCTGATACTGTCATGCCAACCCCTACTCCCGGGGTGTGCCCTGCCCATCCCGGGACATGATCTGCCATCAGACTGCACACTGGCTGCAATACCATGCAGCTGACTTGTGCACACCTCACTTTTGTGGAAGAAGCAACTACAGCACAAGAGCCCAACACGGACAGAGAAGGTGTGTGGAATGGAGGGCATGACAGCTGCACCCTGAGAGCTGATAAAATGTAACACAACACAGCAACTAAAACTGGATATGTTTGTGTCTCCACAGATACTTATATAGAACAGTCAGGAACAGCAACAGCAGGCACAAGTGGCACCACTGTTCATGTGCAAGCCGGAGAAGAGAACACAACTGACATGGACACATGGTCAATAGATGGTGGGGGTGGGGGGGGGTCACAGTGACTGAGATTGGCCAGGAGCAGGAGACATTGGGCCAGTGGGAACTGCCAGTGGTGACACACCAGACCACCAACACAGAGAGGGCTACTTAGAGTGCTAATGTCAACATTGAGGGGTATGAGACAGACACTGGAGAGCCAATCCATTAGAATGTTGCCCAAGAACTCTGTCCCACACAACTGGAATGTGAGTAGGAGACAGTACAGCCACATTCACAGGACATCAACAATGCACCCATGGAGGATGATGAACTGGACTGCTACTGTCGGAATGTGCCAGACACCAAGGTGGCACTGAGTTGGGAGATGACGGCAATCCAGGCTGCCATTTACGCACACTACATCACTGCCAGGGAACACTGTGGCCACATGGGCAAGGCCATGGCCAGAGTACAGGATGCTACCCAGTCTGGGGTACAGCAAATTTCAGCCTGGCATGCCGCACACACAGCAGCACTTTATGAGCTTAAGGCAAGCACACAGCAATAGACAGAAGCCCTGGAGTGTATGGCATCTGTGCTGGAGAGGGGCTTTGCTGTGCAACAGGAACAGACTGTTGCCATCACTGCTGTTCTACACAACATTGCAGAAGTTATATGGTACAAGCAGAACAGCAGTGTTAGGGGCCCACACCAGCAAGGTCACATTGTACACAGTAGCTGGTACAGCAGTGTACCAGGCTGCCAGTATGACACTGCTCACAGCAGCCAGCAACACAGTGGCCACACAACCGAGGCATACATGGAACAGGGCAATAGTACAGTGAGTACTGTGGCCCACCAGGGTCTAACTGGACCAAAGGACAGTGGACCTGGCAGATATGGGCATACAGCCCACCTCAGGGCACCATACACAACATACTGTGGAAAGGGGTACAGTGTGGACATTACAGGGCAGCCCAGTACACCCTGGCCCATGCATCAGTGTATACAGCACCTACAGGTACACACTGCACAGGTGGCACAGACCCACAATGAAGTACAGACCCAGGACACCATACCATGTACAAAGGAGTCTGGTAGTGCTCTCCAGACAGAACCAGAATGTACCCCATCCCATGCTCCAAGCACCCACCTGGGAACACAAACCACTGCCTTGAATACCCAGACCACAGACAAACAACATAAGCCTTATCCATGGGCAACCACCACCAAGGGTGCCACCACACAACAGGTCCCGGAAGCCACCGACACCACAAGGCAGGCACACAGCACCCAGCACACAACAGAGGTCCTGCCTCCAACATCACAGATCTCTGTGGTGACACAGTCCCACACCACTGTCTGTTGGAGCACCATGGCTACAGTACCAGGTCAACCCCCTCCATGGGATACCCCTTTTACGGGAGGAGACAGTGCCACAGACACATCCTCAAGAAAAAGGGGGAGGGGGTCAAGTGATGGCTGCTTGAGAGAGAGCTGCTTACCTCTGTTGCTCCTCATCACCTCTGCATTTAAACTCTACTTTTTTCAGACTGTAGATTCGGGTACATGACTTGAATCACCTAACCCATCTCAAGAGACTCTGCAGTACAAGATTCGGGGCATGGAGTATGGAAGTGGAGATGAAGAAAGAGCAGCCATGCCACTGGCCCCCACCAATGCACGAAAAGGACAAGGCCATAAAAAGGCCTAAATTGCAGCCTGGCAACTCAAGTAAGCCTTAACCCAGCAGCTTAGCATTGTCGGAAGAGCGCTTCCTTGAAATCATGCAGTCTATGCAGGAGATCATCTCTGCAATATCGACAGATCTCCAGAAAATCTGCTCCTCGGTCAACTCCCTTGCTACCAGAGTTGGCGACTCAGAAGCTAGAATTGCCTCATCAGAGAATTGGAGGGGAAATTCAGACCAGGCCTCCACTGCCATGCGGCAAAGGTTAAAGTGCCTAGAAGAAAAGTTGGAGGATTTAGAAGGGCACAGTCGGCGCAGTAACTTGATAGTCATTGGGCTACTGGAAAAAGAGGAGGGCAACAATCCAGTGTTATTCATTCAGAAGCTTTGTGAGAAAATTGCAGGCCCTTCACCTAATAACACCACGTGTCATTGAACGGGCCCATCGCTCACTGTGCCCCCGCCATTGGGGTCTCCTCCTTGGCCCATGATTTTTAAACTGCTCAATTTTCAGGACAAAATGCATATTTTGGCAAAAATCAAAGACATTCAGGAGCTGAGCTGGGAGGGTCATAAGCTCTGGATTTCCCAGGATCTCCCACAATCGGTGCACACTAAACAGCAGGAGCTACATCCCACTGTCTCTAAGTTAATCGCAGCGGGGAAGCCTTTCAGGGTTCGATATCCCCACTACCCTACAAGTCAAGCATGCAGACCAGTAGATTTCCTATGAGACACTGGCGCAGACTGCAGCGGGACTTAAAACTCTTCTGCCAGAGCTCTTCAAATGACTGATTGATTAATACTGCACTGGTATTTTCTGGAAGCTAGTCTTCACAGGGCTCAGTGAGTACTACGTTTTGATTATATCATGCCTTTTGATTAATGAGCCAGGTTACCTCTCTCCTCTGGCTTGGACTGAGGCCTATCTCAGACAAATTCTCCACCTCCTTTTGACTGGCCTGCTTATATGACCTCTTCTCCATTGTCCCCTTGATTTTCACCAGGCATTCTTTGAAACCTTCGTCTGCAGCACCCCATTGATCACCACTCTGGATTGGACCTATATAGAAACCCCCATGGGCAGTTAACTGGATGAGCCCCATCATGCATTTGTGGGCTATCTTGGGTCTTGACTTCAACTTGGTCGGGATTTAATGGCCCACCATAGTGCTGCATTCATGGTATAGGACTAGTGAACTTTCTCGAACCCCCACCCACAAGCTCGGACCCCTGAGGCAACTACCATTGTTCTTTCTTGACTGTTAGCATTGCCTAGTGCTGCAAGGGAGTGGGGGAGATCTGAATTCTCTTTTTTTTGGCCCTAATGCTTTAATCAGCAAGTGTAACACAAGCATGGACTTACGATCTGAGACAGCTAATTTTCACTGAAGGCTACTCCTGATTTGGGGGAATTTTTTTCAAGGGTAACCATAAATGTGGGCTCATGGACTGAAAAATCTGATTATTCTTTGGAAACTAATGCAATTTTGGGGGAACTTTTATTCCGAACTATGGTCTCGGTAATCACCTTGTTATAGGAGGCTACTAGGAGTGAGCTTGGTAACCATGCCAAGTGGTTCCTAGCCGTGATACCAATTCTAATACCTGTTTATTGACATTATTTGTATGCTTAACTAATGTAATGTTCCCATGCTGTTTGTGGGGGGTTGGGCATATGTTTTCTCTTATAGCAGTTGATAGAACATCCCGTGCCGAAGTGCAGTAAGTAGTGCGGTTATTAGAATCAGGGTAGAGTAGTTAACTTTCTGTGTTTTTGAATGTTGTTGGCATTTTGGGGGTTTAGCAGACATAGAAGGGGGGGTGTTGGTAGGGAGGTACTGGTGGGTATGGGGTTTAATCACATTTTCATTGCTAAGTTGGCATTTTGATCTTGGGGTGGGCGGGGTGGAAAAGCTCTGAGCACTAATGGTACATGGGCCAGTGTTCTACATAAAATGGGGTAGTCAGTAGTGTTTAAGACTGTTTTTTTAGAGTATCCCCCAAAATCCACATCTCCTAAACCACATGGTGGCCCATATACATTTATTAGTTGGAATATCAAAGGGACCCAAGATAAGCGTAAAAGATTAACTGTCTTGTGCCATCTTCAACACCTTGGTGCAAGGATAGTCTGCTTGCAGGAGACCCATCTTTGTAGAGAGGATATCTCCCTCCTCTGGAGAAGTTGGGTAGAGCAAGTTTTTGGTGCTGGCATCTCCACAAGGTGAGGAGGCACGGCAATCGTAATAGCTAAATCGGTCTCCTATACTATGCTGCGTGAGTGGTGGGACCCCTCCAGATGTTACATTGTCCTCCAGGGCACCCTCGAATCCTTCCCAATAGTCTTGGGATCAGTGTATGGTCCAAAGTGGATGCACCGTAATTTTTTACCTGTATACTATTGTTGTCAACCTTCGACTCTCCCATGCTAACTGTCCTGGGAGGAGACTGGAATCTAGTGCCCCAGCCTGACATAGACCACTCAGACAATAGGACAATAGGGTTATCCCTGGCTCAACAGGCTCTGAGAGATCTCATGACAGGTACGGGGACAACAGATGTCTGGCGCACCTTGAATCCTACGGGGAGGCAATACACCTACTTCTTTCTACCCCACAAAACCCTATCCCGAATAGACTATTTTCTGACCAGTTCCTTTTGTCTGCCGGGTATCTTAGATGCCGCTATCCACCCCAGGGTACTGTCTGACTATTCCCCAATTAGTATCTCATAGCTACTAGGACCAGGCATTTGAAGAAACTCTCTCTGGCACCTCAGTAGCCAGCTCTTGCAAGGTCCCTTCTCACTGAACCACGCTCAAAACTTTTATTTTCCACTTTCCTGGAGACCAACAAGGGTTCAGTGGACAGAGTGGATACTGTTTGGGCTGCCTTTAAGTGCACCCTTCGAGGCAAATTTATTCATCTAGCAGCCACCCAGTCCTGTAAGAACAGGGAACAGTTGGATACTCTATTAAGGGAAATTCACCATCTTGAACACTCCCTTCATCGCTCCTCCTCTGACTCGGAATGGGCTAAATTACATCTATTACAATCCCAGTTTGCAGATGTCATGGCCCAGAAAGCTGAATTTGCTTTGCACCGCACTAAATTAAAATATCTGGAGTCAGGAGAATGAGCAGGTAAGCTCCTAGCCCTTAGGCTAAGATAAGCTGAGGCAGCAAAATTTATACCAGGCTTGTGTCCAGCCCCGGACGAGGACATAGTTTCGGATCCCAGAGAGATAGTATCAGTCTTCGGGTGGTATTTTCAATGGCTCTACTCAACAGAGGAGGCACCCATTCCATCTGACCAATCCATCACTGATTACCTAAATTCCACTGTTCTCCCAACTTTATCCCCTCACTCTACTGTCCACCTAGGAGTCCCAATCTCAGCTAGTGAGGTGGAACAAACCATCAAACACCTGCCTATAGATCAGGCCCCTGGACCAGATGGCCTCCCCAATAATCTGTATAAAGCCTGCCTCCCCAACTAACACCACTTTTAGTGGAAGTCTTTAATTCCTGGTTTGAGGATGGTGTGGGAGATCATACCTTCCTGGAAGCCCTGATAACCCTTATCCCTAAGCCCGGCAAAGACCCACTACACCCCAGAAATTATTGACCGATCTCTCTCCTGAATTCGGATGTGAAAATCCTGGCTAACCATCTGGCTATAGTCATGGGAGAAGTCATCAGACAAGAACCAGTGGGCTTTATGTCAGGGCGGGCCTCAGGGGACCACCTGCAGAAGTTACTGTATTTGATCTTGGCGTTAGGGTTGCCACCTATCCGGTTTTTGACCGGATAATCCGTTTTTTAGGGTCCTTATCCGGTCATCCGGTTTTTATTAAATGCAGTCCGGTGTTTGGGCCATTTTGAGTGCTCATATACTTTTAAAACTGATGTATCAAATCCTTCACTGTTTTGGCTGCATTGCATGTCCAGGTTACAAAGAAGTTCTGACAGCACAGTCATTCAGACCTGCTTTTGTTTGTAAGACCAGTCTGTCTGGGAGGTGTAAAGTATGGCCATTAAGATCATTAGCAGTAAATTAACCTAATCTTTTCCATTCTGAATTTTAAGTATGGTCTTTTACTGCTATGACAGAAAACAGCTTTTACACCTTTATGTGCTCTCATGTGTTTTTTTTTTGTTTGTCCTATATTCTGGTATGTTTTAGACCATTTTTTGTTAAAGTAATATTCTAACTTTTAATGCTGTCATCATTACATTTGTTCTTATTTTTTTTGTATTACCTGAACATTCCATGAGATTGGCTACACTTTTACTGGTCATTCAGATAAACAGCATGGAATGGTGTGTCTGAAATTGTGGAATGTCTTAGAAATATGAAAAGAAACAGCAGTAGCTGCTGAGGTAAAAGGGAACACAGTGCAGTATTAAGGGTACCACAAGCACCAATAATTAAGTTATCAAAAATGTGTCAAAGCATCAGAATACATGACTGTCATGGAAAGGAAAATGGGAGAGTGTTTAACAGAAGGCTGAGCAAGAAGCTGTGGATGAGATTGGCACATTCAGCAGACCTGAGTTTGATTCCCGCAGTCTCCATCTACATACTGTGTGACCCTGAGCAAGTCACTTAACCTTCCTGTGATCCTGGATCACACCTGTAAAATGGGCTATGTGGCCTATGGAAGTTAACCTGGTTGCCTAAGAATAAAAATAAATAACTGAATAAATAAATCAAATAAATACCAGTATAAAAATGATTTTCTATCACTACTAATGTCCATTCCAACATTACAAATGTCTTTGGAGGAGGAGGAGTGATATACTCGCCAGTCATAAAAGGGAGTGGGGCCAGAGGCGGAGTTTGGGGTGTGGTTTAGCATCCGGTTTTTACCTCATCCAAAGGTGGTGACCCTACTTGGCGTCCAGGGAGTCCAGGGTACCAGCAGCTCTGGTCTCCCTGGATGCTGAGAAAGCATTTGGCTGGATCTCCTGGGAGTTTCTATTTGCCTCCCTTAGTTGTCTCGTTTTGGTGTACCGGCCGACTTTATTAAATGCGTTAAACTCTTATACTTCTTCCCCACAGCCCACGTATGGTGCAATGGCTGCTTCTCCAATCCTTCCCCCCTTCAATGAGAGACCCGTCAAGGTTGCCCACTCTCTCTCTCTCTCTCTCTCCTCCTCTTCAATTTCTATCTTGAACCCCTATTATATAGACTAGTCAGTTCTCCCACCCTGAAAGGGATTCAATTAGAGGGGAAACGCTATACTCTCTCAGCTTATGCTGATGACCTACTGTTACACATGGAGAACACCAGCCTCACTATCCCCGCCCTGCTGGAAGAGTTAGATAGATTTTCTAAAGTTTCCTCCTACAAGTTAATCCTCTCCAAGAGAAAGATTTTCCCTCTCAATAACCAGCTTGTCAGGGCAGAATATGACTTGGGTGTATCTTGGGAGTCTAAAACTCTAACTTATTTAGGTATTCAAATTTCTCAGGATATTCCCACTATGATTAAAGAGAATTTTACCAAATTGTTGCAAACACTGAAAGCTGATCTGGACAGATGGGGACAATCCCATTATCACTATGGGGCCGAATCAGAAGTCTTAAACTGAATGTGTTACCTCGACTACTTTACCCATTGGGAATGCTGGGTTTCTTTTTTCCTAAGCTCTGGTTTGCTTGATTCCAAAAAATGCTCAGTGCCTTCCTGTGGAGGAATACGGTGGTACAAAGGGCATATGGCAAGCTTGTGGCCCCCAAGTTGCAAGGCGGCCTAGCTCTTCCCTCTTTCTTCACTTATTATGGGGCCCAGCACATCAGCAAGCTAGGACTTTGGATGAATGATTTGGCTGTACAGAATCCCAACACTTATACCCCCATCTGGCTAGAAATTGAGAGGGTCCTGGTGAATAAGTCACATAGTTTCCTACCTGCCCTGGTGTATCTGTCTCCCTCTCATCTTCCACGGTCCCTGAAGAATTCCCCAATTGGCTGGTCCCTTCGAGCACTGCATCAAATACAAATCCACTTATCACTAAACTGGCATAGGTCACCTACTCAACCCATATTAAATAATCTCCTTTTTCAGATCGGCCGCCAGGCAGTCCCACTCTCCTTTTGGCCCCAGTTGAGGAACTGTACCCTTGCTACCTTTTTCCAAGGAGATGACCTGGTTTCCTTTCCCACTCTCCAACTCCAGTTTCAGCTTTGCAATAAGGACATATTTAAATTCCTGCAGCTGAAAAACGCTATACTCTCATTTCTGGGACCCAAGCCTTGGACCCTCCCACCCTTGGAGGACTTACCCTCTGTGCTTCAGGTGGCAAATCAGCCACATGCCATTTCCAGAGTTTATAAACACCTGCAAGCCCTAGATCCATCTCTCCCCTCTGGAATTTGCTATTACTGGGTCCAGGCACTGTCTCTCCCGGCAGAGGTCACCTTCTGAAAGAAAGCCTGGAGTACTATCTATAAATTCATTAAACAAGACAGACTCCTCTTGATCCAGTTTAACATTATGCATAATCTGTACTACACTAGATTGCACAAAATAGGTAAACTCATATCCCCCCAATGTTCCCACTGTGGAGATGCTCCTGGGTCACTATACCATCTGCTCTGGAGTTCCCCGAAGTCCCTATTCTTCTGGAACTCCATAAAGCAGGTCCTAGATCCTCTTTTGGGTTTGGAACCTTTATTCACCCCAGAATGCTGCCCTTTAACCTTGTGCCCTCCTGGAACACCCTGGATAAGGAAAGCTCACCTTGCCCTGGTGTCTGCCATGACAAAAATCAGTAATGTTGAGGCACTAGAAAGAGGACTCATGTCCCTCAGTACTAGAGTGGTATCGTCAGAGTGGATTCTCAGTTAATATCCCAGTACTGACACTGTAGTGCAGCATGAGAGGGGTGCTGCACTTCTGAGGTGCCGTCTTCCGGATGAGACGCTAAACCGAGGTCCCATCTGCCTGGATTGGTGGTAGTTCAGGTGGATGTTAAAGATCCCATGGCACTTATCAAAAAGAGTAGGGGTAGTTTTATTAAAGAAAAACATAACATCACAGAAGGAAAATACAAGTATAGACAAAATACCATATTGTATAACAGAAACACAAGCAATTCAGAAAAAAAAGAACATCCAAAAGATACATATCATACCAATTCATTATATAGGTATAAAATTTTGCCAAAATATATCAACCTTAGATTTGGAGAATTTATCCAAATCCCTAGCTTTAACAGAAATTAAACCATTCTCAATTTGTACAAACAAAGTGTGAGATAAAACAGTTTGTTGCTGAAAAATAAATTGGCAACAAGCTTGCCAAAGATAATATTGTATAAAGGCAAAAAACACATTCAAAGTACTTCTATGATAATGATGCCATATCCCAGTATAATTGCCTAAAACTATGGTCTGATATGTAACGGTGGCTAAAAAAGGGAAGTTCCAATGTACAGCAGCGTCCTGCCAAAATGTTTGACTAAAAGGGCATGAAACAAAAAAATGAACCATAGTTTCCTCGCAATTAACACAGGTGGGTCGTAAACAAAATCTTTCTGTAGTAGGCTTGTATTTCAAGTTACCACGAACCCCCAACCTTCCCTGTATAGAGAGCCATACAACATCCCAGATATGTGGGGGGATCCTATAATCTGTCAGCTTCCTAAAGGAAAAAAATCAGCTGAGAAGGGACACATTCTGGGAAAAGAGGAACACATTTCTGCACTTCAAACACAATAAACTCATAAAAGGTTTTCCTAGAGAGAGTGAGCAAATGTGGAAACTATATCTTCCATTGCTGTAATTTCTTAAAAGAAGCAACACCATAAGAAGGTAAGGAATCTGACAATAATATTTTAGGGGGTAATAATGACAATTTATTTAAATATGTAGACCACAAAAATTTGGACCAAATTTGCCAAGACATAGTGGGAGAAGACCAAAGATAAGAAAAGGAGTCAAATAAGAAAAAGGAGTGATAAAAAACAATGGGGTTGATCATGTTCAATCCACTCTTATTAATGGGGAGATAAGTAATATCTCTGCACACAGGGTTCAGTCTGTTACCCCACAACATCTGAAAAAAATACAAAACAGTCTAGTTTCCAGGTGAAGAGGAGGTGGAAAAACATAACTTAAGTATAAAAACACAGGTAACACAATTTTTTTAATAATTGCAACCCTTTTTTTCTTTCCAAATTTCCATCCTTTCCATTGGTGGATTTTAAATTCACCAATGTAAAGTTGTTTTTCCCAATTATGGGTGGCCAAATCTCCTGCACCAAACCAAATACCTAAAATCTTACGAGGGGCCAAAGCTACAGGAATACCTGCAATAACAGAAGGATCTAAATGAGTAGACTTTAATATAAAAATAAAGCTCTTATGCATGTCAAGTTGGGCTCCGGACAGAGCCTCAAAAATAGAAAAAATGTGCAATGCATTTAGCAAAGAAGGAATATCTCCCAGTAATAAAGTGATATCATCTGCATACTTATTTTTTCCACTGGCAAAGTAGAGGAAAGTGATAATCCAATAATATGCGTATCCCATACAATCTGTCTAACAACAGGGTCTAAAACAAAAGAATACAAAAGTGGGCTTAATGGGCAACCCTGTCGAACCCCCATTGATATAGGTACCTCAGTGCCAAAATATCCATTAACCAGAGGTACACAACTAGCGTTCTTATATAGAGTGGAAATCCAATTAATAAATGGCGGAGGAATGCCGTAACGTAGAAGGATGGAAAATAAATAATTATGTTTTACTCTATCAAAAGCTTTGGCTTGATCCAAAGCAACAACATATCCAGAAATATGGCCTTTAGTACTAAGTTCGAATAGATCTCTTAAAAGATATAAATTATGTTGAATGCGTCTATGAGGAATGGCACATGTTTGGGCTGGGTGAATAAGAGACCCGGCTACCAGTAATAATCTATTATTAAGAATTTTAGTAAGGATTTTGTAGTCGCTATTTAACAAACTCAAAGGTCTCCAATTAGATAGTAGAGTCTTGTCCCCTGATTTATATAGAAAGAAAAGTATTGAAGTATTAAACCCAGAAGATTCCGCAGAAGAAAACAATAAAAAATTGAACACTTTAGGCAAAAAGTAAATCATGTGTGGCAAAAAAAGTTGATAAAACTCATTAGGGAGACCATTCCACCCTGGAGAGGTATCCTTACTTAATTGTGATATTGCCTGTTCAACTTCCTGGGAAGAAATAGGCTGAATTAATGGAACTATTTGAGAGGGAGACAGGTGAGGAACAGGAGCAGTGAAACTAGAAAGGTCAGGCAAAATAGGGGTAGAGTCATCCTGAAAAGAGACTGCAACATGTTGTTGAACTAGAGTCAACATATCCATATCTTTGGAAAGCAAAATACCAGTAGGTGCAACAAGCTGAGTCATAAGGGTGGCCTCTAACCTGTGTTTACATGCCATAAAGGGGTCAGAAGCAGGAGTAGTCTTAGTTCCAAATTTAAATTCTAGGTCCAGGGACTTGGCTCTATCATATTGATAAGATTTCATCTTATCCTTCAGAATCTTAATTTGAGGAAGCAAATCTCGGGAACCTTCAAAGGGAAGGACATCAATTTATATAATTGATTACAGACAAGTAAATATTGTATATATTTAGAATTAGCTCTAGCTTTTCCAAATGAAAGGAAAAGCTTCTTCAATTCCCATTTCGTGTCCATCCACCAGTTCAAAGAATCCGAGTATGCACAGAAAACAGATTCCCTGTATGCGAAAAAAAGGTCAGTCTGAGAATATAAAGAAGGGGTATCAAAAAGGGACATATTCAATCTCCAGTGATTATATTTGGAAAAAATTTTTGGAGGGATAGAATGCAGACTAAAAGAACAAAAAAGCAGATTATGGTCAGAGAACTCTGACGGTTGAGATTGACAAGAAATGGGATGTAAGTGTTGGGAAAGGAAAAACATATCAATCCTAGTGGCATAAATAAACCTATGATAAGTAGCACCAAGTCCCTTGGGGTGTAATTTACGGAAAGCATCCTGCATACTTGAGTCAATAAGGATTTGTTTCGGGGCATTAGAATCACAATATATTTTCTTCTGAGTGGCTCCGGACAAAGGGGTATCTCATGTACAATTAAAATCCCCTCCCCAAATGACATGCATTTTGGTGAAAAGAAATGGTTTAATATCTCCAAATAATGCAACCCTGGCAGACTTTGTTTGTGGGGTGTAAAGGTTAATGAGACGGAAGGAAAAGTCTCCTATAGAGCCGTCCAAAATCAAGGCCCTACCGGGACAAACATCTATTAAACGAAAAATATGAATATTGGCAGATTTAAAAAGAATGCCAATCCCATCTGCAGGTTCCAGTCCAAAGGACCAAAAAGAGGGACCCCAGCGTCATCGCCTTTTAATGTCATCTACCTCAGTTAGTGAGTAAAGACGACATTCTTGAAGGAAAAATAATATCCACAGAGAGGGTTGAAAAATAGGCCGATACAGAAATTTGCTTCCTATATGTTTTTAAACTGCAGATATTGAAAGATAGGAGTCGTAGTGTGGCCATAAAATGTCATATTTCAGCCAAGTCCCCCTTTCAAACTATTGCTTGCTTTTCTCTTTTTACCTTTCTTTCCTTTCTTTTCCTTAGCCAATTCTGTAGATCTACTGTCCTCATCTTCCGTAACTATCTCAGATCTATGGGATGTATCGGACTCTAAGTCCGAATCCCCCAAATCGTCTTGTAGAGGTAAAAAAATGTTAGAAGTTGAAAGAGGGCAGGGAGTGGGTAATTTTAGTGAAGATCTGGTAAATCTCCGGCCTTTCACAGTCTCAAATGTAGTGGGGGGCATTGTAGGTCTGTCAGGAACGTTCCCCAGGTCAGAGGCTTGAGACATAGTAGAAAGAAGGTCAGAGGTAGCTACCAACGGTGCAGAGGTAGGTGTAGAAGATACCGAAGGACCAGGATCATGTAATTTATCCTGAGCTTGGAGTACTAATTCATCATGATCCCATCCCTCTGGTCTATTGCGCTTAGCCCAGAGGCATTGATGAAATGCATGCCCCTGCTCATCACACAAGTTACACTGGAAAATGTTCTGACATAAGTCCATCGAATGGCCAAACCCCCCACAAAGTGAACATTTCATCATGTCACAAGAGCTACTAATGTGAGTGTGGGAACCGCATTTATAGCAAGCTCGGGGCTGACCGTTATAAAAACACACACCCCTGTCCTTTCCAAGAAAAAAACTATTAGGAAGATGTATTATATCAGAGTTTACTTGAAACAATTTAACTTTAAATTTCCAGCTCCCAGTCCAAATACCCTCTAAATCTAATAAGGCTTCAGGAGGTCATAGGATATCGCAACGCTTCTGCAGCCAATGGTAAATATCATTGACATGCACCCCCTCATTCCTGAACATAACAGTGATATACCTAATTTGTGGCCTAGTAAGAGGAATGGCTAAAAAAGGAAGCCATAAAGGGGTAGTTTTAAGAGCAGAGTATTTTTCCCAAAATCTTTCCAGACTATTATTGAGTCTGAAACTGACATCAAAAGAATCCTCCCCTGAAACATGAATAAGTGCAAAGAGGTCTGAAGGTAAAAAGGCCATAGAACCCTTAAGCAGAGTGTTAGCAACATAATACCTATCAGGATGAGTATTTAAACCTCCTCTATATCTTAATCGGACAGCGTTTCTCCTGGGGTCCTGTTCAAGTTTGTGTTTGAACAGGTCTGCCATAAGAACGCGAGGAGGGTTATCAGAGCCTTTACATGAACCAAACATGTCTGTTGCTGCAGCAGAAACCGTGAGTCCCTCCCCCCCACCACAGGTACACAGGGGCTACTAGTAGCCACATTGTCCTTCAACACTGGGTGCGCACCAACTATAGTAGAAGCAACAGGAGGAATAATGTCAGTACCTGAGCTCAGAGAGTTGGCATGCGTAGGTGAAGTATAGGACATAGGCTTCCAAGCAGAGTCAGGCACCCAAGTTCCTAAAGCGTTCTGTGTCCAGCCAGCATTTCGCAAAGAATCTTCCTCTGACCAATCTTTAGAGTCAATAGAAGTTTGAGTTTGTAAACCGAATTGTTCTTTCAGAGCCTGCGAAGTAGTAGGAATCTGCACGGGAGCAGCAAGGGGCTTCTGAACCGGCGGACTGTCTGCTGGTGCAACCAGAAGTGTACGTCTTCGAAAATCATCTGTAGAAGAAACAGGGAGCGCGGTATCCAAAGGTCCCACTGCAGAAGTAGTGCACACAGTGTCAGCGAATGTAGGGTGAAAAATTTCCTGAATCAGCAGCAAACCGATCACCTCCTGAGCAGTAGACGACTTCTCCAGGTAAGTATGAAGAGTAGCCACACTCGTAGTGGCATTCGTAGAACAAACAAGAGCTTTGTTAGCGGGAGCGTCCTCGCTAGCGTCCATCTCCTCGCAGGAGACTAGAGCTTCTGCCATAACGTCGATATGTCGCAGCCCTCTACTGGCCACAGAGTGCCAGCAGAGTAGGGAAATTTCCCCGGTGTCCTGGCCAAATTTCCCTCATTCACTAAAAATATCACCAACAGCTTAATCTGGTTCAAGGTCAGTTGGCATTCATCTGTATCCCCTTCCCCTGGGTTGTGCCTGAAAATAGGCAGGACTTGTCTAGTGCACTTACCCGGTCAACAAAAACTAAATTAAAAAAAGAAATAAATAAATAAATCCTGAAACCCTTTTAGCCATTCAGCTGGAGAAGCATATAGCAAGTATGCAACATAGATTCCACTTCTTTCAGTCCATGTGGGAGACCCTTTTGACCCTGCTCTCTCTCTCTCTCTCTCTCTCTGGAGGTCATAAGCTAGTGGCCCTACTTTAACTGGACCCTTATAACCCCCCATTTTTCTTTCTTTGATTGATGTGCAGACTTTTCGGGGTTGGGGAGGGAGGGAGGGGATTTGTTTTGTTTTCTGTGTTTTGTCCTGTTTTATTGATTGTATTAGCAGCTTCCTGTTATGCTCTTGTAGTACCCTGTAATGTTCGCTGCATAAAACTCAATAAAATTTATTGAAGTAAAAAAAAAAAAAGAAAAAGGAGGAAGCCAAAGGATACCGTGACACTGGAGACATCAAGTGGAAGTACACCCCATGAACAGCACTAGCTACAAGGAAGTCCCTACAGACAGCTGTACACCATCCAGGGTGACTGGATGGAAACTGAAGCAAAAGAAGGGCAGTCATGGCTTCCCAGCCCTCACATATCTCACAGTAATGGGCTGGAAAGACTCAGGGGCACAGGGGAATGGGAAGAGGACTCCCACAAATGAAATAGAACACTGGGAGCGTACACCATGGACCAATGGCCCAAGCACGCTGCACAGACAGAGAAATCTGGACCATGCTGGACGTGTGACAGACAAGACACAGCATGCACATATGATGGACAACATAGACTGCACACTGCAGTGTTGGTGAATTAGTACCTGTGCACTGTCAGGGGAGAAGTAACATGGGACACATGTGCAGGGCCCCTTGCCATCTGGGACAGGACTAGTAGGGATGTACCATGCACACTGACTGGCATGACATAAGGGCAGGATCCTGTTGGGACCTCACTCGTTTATTTACCCACTCCATACATCACATACACCCTCTGAATATCCCAACGGCATATACCATGCACCTGTGAACATGATGACACATTTGTGCCAGACAAACAAGGCTGTGCTGCTGTCATGTACCCCAGACAGCCCTAGTGTTGCATATATGACTGGCTGCCACGACAGCATGTGGTGACAGATGACCCAACCCCCACCACTGTGTGCACCCTCCTTGAAGGTGGCAGCACAAAGGTCCATGCCATGATGTTCTTCATAGTGTCCATGGTAGCCCGCCCTGGCCATGGATCACATCATGGGCCACCGGCACATAGGATGTATGACTGCTCCCCCAAAAGATGTCCAATGCACACATGATAGGTGGCATGTCACTATCATGCAAGTGAATCTAAGGGGCTGGAGCAGTATGGTGGCCGCCTACAATAGTCCCTCTCATCTCCATCCCATCACAGGATGTCAAATGTGGCACAGCATCATAGGTGTATGTACCATGACACTGTACACATGGGGCCCCCTGGGGTTGTGTATAGGTGGAGGGAGGTGTTTAGGTCCCAGAAGGGCAGTCAGGCACCTACCCCCATGAGTTAGCGAAACTTGAAAATCAGCATCTTGGCAGGATTCACCGTGGTCCCACATCTGTGTGGCTGTGAAGCTCTAGGATCCAGCTCTCCTGATGACCCAGTGGGACGGCCAGGCCCAGGTATCTGTGCTCCCCCAGAAGATTACACCCCAGTGGTGTGGTGTCAACTGTGTGATCACCCTTTTGCATGCCCTTAGACACCCAGAATCTGTAGCACCACCCAACTTCCACCACAGATACTTAAAGCAGGTGTACAATGGAACTGTGGGAAGGAAGTAACATGAATAGTGAACTAGTGACATAGACAGGTACAGGGAACACAGTCTGGCAACCAGTCAGTAGGTGCCATGGGAAATCACCCAAGGGGCACATATAGAATACAACTATATCAGCAGGTTACATGTTTAATAAATGTTCTGCATGAATAGTTTATCTGTGTACCAGTCCTAATCAGTAATTTGTACATCAATAAAGTTGATGATGAGAAACACTATCAATGCATGTCTTGTTTTTCACATATTTGGGGCCCACCTGCACATAAAAAGGGAGCCTCCCACATGGGTTCTATGTACTACATGGGTGGCAGTGGTCTAGGGTCATGTGACATCACCAATACACGTGACAGGCAGGTACCCTGTGGATAGCTATCAGGTAGTGTAAGACACCTGTGGGCATCCCCCATGCTCCTGTCAGCAGTGCAACATATGTACCTGTGATGTCTGGGGGTAGCACATCACCATACTGCAGGGCATAGTATCGGGTACAGCCGTGATCCCGACAGGGACATGTACATGGAAAGGCCATGTCCAGGACCAGGCAAATGTATGGCATCTGTGATGGCCCCATCCCATACTATGCCAGGGGCTTCTCCAATGCCTAGTGTGTGAAGGCATGCAATGGGGCAAAGGTCACCTATGCTGTCCAGTGTGCGCTGGTACTAGTGCAGGGATGTATGGCTGTCGTGGGTGTGTCATATGTAATACTCATGAGCGATGGACCATGTCACAGTTGCATAAGTGGGACATGCCAGGAAAATCAGGGGTGTGGGTCACACACGTGGTGTAGCCAGGTGGTACACATGTGTTACCAGCAGGACATGCAGAGTCATGGTGGCTGTGGCCACCACATGCTGCAAGGAGAGCAGCAGGGTCTCTACATGTGTATCGTCCACCCATGTACTGTGCTGCATGCAGACACTCTGGCAATGAGGACCCACACACAGCCCATATGTCACACCAGTGGCACACATGGCCCTGTGTGCTGTTCAGGTGCCCCCCCCCAACTTACGTAGTACCACAGTGGAAGAATGACAAAGACAACATACAGTATATTGGGTAACAGCAAACATTTATTCACAGTACAACATAATAATATCAAGGTAACAACAGTAAAAAAAAAAAACATTTATCAGCAATAAATATCTGCAGTGAAATATAATTTAAAAAATCTATAGACAAGCCACCACCTAATGGGTGTAGTCCAGTGTCTATGGCACAGGTGCAGCCCTGTGCAGACATGGTCAGTGTCTGTCAAATGTGGCGACAGCATCATACAGAGCCTAAATGGAGCCATGCAGGCATACCACATCTGCCATGATGGCTTGCAGGCCATCCTTGACAGTGTGTATTAAAGCCCACGACCTGGGGCACTTGTGCTCATGTTCATCCTCCCCAATGTCCTTCTGTGCTGCAGCCATCCTTGCCACATCTGGTTGGCTACTTAGGAGCAGTTGAGGGTTGGGTGTGCATTATCAGCTGGTGAGGGTGGTTTGGTATATGCATCATCCGTGGGGGGTGTGACAGGGTAGAATAGGACCCTGTCCCATTTGTTTTGGAGAAAGTGTATAAATGCAAAGATCTGTATTATTTTCTTTTCTGTCTCTTCTATCTGGTTGCACAACCAAATTTTCTTGTGAGACCTCGGACTTGATCAACCCGACCAGTCTCGCAGTCCTTTGCCTCTCACTGTCTCTCAGTTTTCTCTTGCTGTCTGTTTTTCCTCTTTTGCATATCTATATCTGCTAATAAGAATATGTGCAAATCAAAACATGGAAATGAAATAGATAATGGGATCACGTTTGTATAGAAAATATCTGGTGTTACTGTTGAAATGTATGAATTTGTGATTTGAGACAACTAAAAAGCTAGAGGTCATTTGAGCACGAAGGCTGTCTGGACCTCAGGAAGTTCTCAATGTTCTAAGTATCTCCTGAAATTTACAAAGAACAGGATGCTTACAAAGGATGGGGGTTGAATAAGTCTTATAAAAACAGCTAAGCTGAGATGCAAGGGAGATTTTTTTTTTTCAAAGAAAGATTTTTACAAGAAAGATTTTATTTTTGCCCGTGTATATAGTTTTTTCTGAACACGTTTATTTTATTTTATATTCCTGTAACTACAAATAAACAGTTTTGTGGAATTTTACAACTGCTCCTGTGTTTTCTCTATGCTTTCTGACCTGTGCCTCGACGACAGGGGGAAATGTCCCTCAGCAAAGTCTGAATACTATCTTTTTGTCTTCTTTTTGTCTTTTTTGTTAGTATTGCAATAGTAATTTTATGATAATTTTGGGTAGTATTCAGTAGTAGTAAAGTAGTCTGCCCACGAGCCAAAACATTTAAATGAGCTATCTATTTGAAGACTAACTTAGTAATAATTAAGTATTTGGTTAGTAGCTAGGTAGTCTTACATGCAAATTTATGCAAATTAAGGCAATGCTGAGAAGATTAGATGATAACTTAAATGATTACTTCTGAATTGTATAACAATACCAATGAAGACTAATAAAGACTAGTTGAATACTTCTTAATAGTGGTAAAGTAGTAGTACTGTAGTACTCAATTAGTATTTATATAGTGCCATATTTGTAATTTGTGCAGCATAGGCCACGCACTGTGCTCCAGCTGTGCTTGCAGCTAACTCAGCTGCAGGTGCTGCTCGCAGGGACTGGTTTTGAGCAGCAACATGCATATGGCCTGTATACAGTGCCAGTACATGGGGAGCAGGCTAGCTAGCCTGCCCCCATGCACTGGCACTGTATACAGGCCATATGCATCCTGGTCCTTACTCAAAACCCACACCCATGAGCTGCACCTACATCTGGGCTAGCTGGCCCAGTTAAGAAGGGGATAAAACCTTTTATAGGTACATCAGGAGCGAAGGAAGACCAAGGAGGATAGTGAGGCTTAATAAAGGGGAGGAGGGTGGGCAGAAGGAGACTGTGAAAAGGCAGAGATACTAAACAAATATTTTTGCTCAGTATTTACAAATGAAGAGGGGGAGGTACATAAAACAAACAGTAGAAACACTCTGGATACAGAAGTTGATACTAGCTCATTTACAGAAGAAAGGGTTCTGAAAGAACTCTTAAAACTGAAGGTGGACAAAGCAATGGGGCCTGATGGGATTCATCCCAGAATTCTAAAAGAACTAAGGGTTGAACTAGTGACACCACTGAATACCCTTTTTAACAAATCATGGGAGGATGGGGTGGTACCCGAGGACTGGAGGAGGGCAGATGTGATTCCCCTTCACAATAGTGGGAGCAAGGCAGAAGCAGGAAACTACAGACCTGTTAGTTTAACCTCAGTGATAGGGAAAATGCTGGAATCACTTCTGATGGAAAGAATTGTCGAGTATCTAGAGGCCAGAGGGGCACAGGATCGTAGGCAGCATGGATTCACAGCAGGAAGGTCATGCCAGACGAATCTGATAGATTTCTTTGACTAGGTGACCAAAGTAGTAGATCAGGGAGGGGCTGTGGACATGGCCTACCTAGACTTTAGCAAGGCATTTGACACAGTCCCACACAAAAGATTAATACACAAGTTAGCCAACCTGGGAGTGGGTCCCAAGATGACATCTTGGGTAAAGAATTGGCTGGAGAATAGGACACAGAGAGTAATAGTAAATGGAGTCCACTCAGAAGAAAGGAGGGTTACTAGTGGGTTACATGAGGGTTCAGTATAGGACCGTCCTCTTCAATGTCTTTATAAGCAACATTGCAGAAGGACTGGAAGGAAAAGTATGTCTCTTTGCAGATGACACAAAGATCTGCAACAGAGTTGATGCACAGGGTGGGGTGGAAAGGATGAGAAAGGACTTGGCAAGGTTAGAGGAATGGTCAAATGTATGGCAGCTTAGATTCAATGCTAAGAAGTGCAAGGTAATGCACCTGGGAAACAAAAACTCAGGGGAAGAGTACACAATGGGGGGTGAGATACTAACAACAACAAAAATGGAAAGGGACCTGGGGGTAGTCATATCAGATGACCTAAAGGTGGGCAAGCAATGTGAGAGGGCAGCAAGGAGGGCTGGGGGGATACTGGGATGCATAGGGAGAGGCATCACCAGTAGAAAACAGGAAGTTATTATCCTCTGTACAGACAGCTGGTGAGACCCTTATGGAGTACTGTGTGCAGTTCTGGAGACCCAATCTCTGCAAAGACATAGACAGGATGGAAGCTGTCCAGAGGAGGGCAACTAAAATGGTGCAGGGTCTGCACCGGAAGACATATGAAGAGAGACGAAAGGAGCTTAATATGTATAGCCTCGAGGAAAGGAGGGAGAGGGGGGACATGATAGAAATGTTCAAGTACCTCAAGGGAATCAACAAAGTCCAAGAGGGTAGCATCTTTCAAAAAAGATGTGTGTAAGAACAAGAGGGCACAATTTGAAGATGGGGGCGGCTCAGAGGTAATTTAAGGAAGTATTTTTCACAAAGAGGTTGTGGATGCATGGAATGGCCTTCCGAGGAGGTTGTGGAGTCAAAATCAGTGGTGGAATTCAAGTATGCATGGGACAGTCATAAGGCAATTCTAGGGGTGGGGTAGGAAGAAGTAGGCTGCTGGCTAACTAGGATCTGCAGCTTATCCAGTAGGTAGGGAAATGGGCAGACTGGGTGGGCCAAGCGGTCCTTATCTGCCGTCAAATTCTATGTTTCTATGTTTCTGGCAAGCACAGCTGCTGTATAGCATGCAGCCTATATGCCTGCAGGCCATCCTGCTGAATGTGTACCTCAAAGCATAGGATGTATCATGGCTTGAGGGTATCCCACTCCTGTTATCCCCACCACTTCACAAGTGTAAAAGAAACAAATTTAAAGTGTGCGTCTGTGAAGACTGCAGGTGTGACTGTACTCTGTCCCTCTGTGGCACACAGAGTCTGTATGCTGCTCTTGTAATCTTCATGTGGCCAGGGTTTAATGCTGAGTGACCGCTTTGGGCTTTGCCAATACTCAAGTGCTGCTCAATATGTACCCATGAGCACATTGGCAGTGTAAAGCAACACAGAAATGCTGTTGCTTACACCCTCATTTTTCTGATGTATCTACCTCTGTTAGTGCTCCAATATGTATTGGCACTTTAATACGCTTTACAGTAAAATGTACTGGCTCTTTTACACACATCTCCTTAATGTAATGGTACACCAGTACCCACAATCCCCTACTCTGCATGGTTCAGGAGATCCAGTCTGCTGGCAGGATGGGAATCCAACTGGATGCCCGCTGGCATCTTCCACTCCACTTGCATCTGGCTCCCTGTCCCCACTACAATTCTATATGCACAAGTGGGGAGGGGTAAGATAGGCAAGATTTTATGGCACATAAAAAGTTGTTTGTCCAGGTTCTTTAACTCAAAAAATAAAAGGCATTTGACCAGTTTGAAGAAGATTACACCAAATGGAGGGTCCAGATCTTTTGCTGTGCATAACCACCTAAAGCAAAAAAAATTATTATTGAAGATACATAGGCATGTTACTTTATGACCAAAATGAGTGATGAATAAAGTTCAACATTAAAACACAGTTGTGTATTTTTGTATGTTCATTAGAAGAAAACTGCAATAAATGTACCCTTTTTCTAAATCCAATGTAAATCATGCTTATAGGCAGGGCCCCGAGTTTTCCGCGATTCATGATGCGGCAAACCCGAAATATCCACGGAATTTTGCCATCACCAGCGGAATTACGACGCCACTACGGAACAACGTCCGCTTCATTTGCCCGATCGGGGTGCCCAATCCCCCGCCGGCTTCACTGTCCCTCCCCCACTTATATGCCACGCTGGAGCCCACCCCAGCGTGGCAATCGTCGATTTGCCAGGGGTGCCCAATCCCCATCGGCTGAACACCCCCAAGGTCCTTGTGCCATGCTGGGAGCCCACCCAGCGTGGCAAGCGGTCCCGCTGACGCTTTTTTTTTTCCTGTAAAACAAAAACTGTCCCACGGGCGCCTCCCGAGCCCCTCCCACATCCCGCGACTCACCCACTGCGCACTCCAGCTTTCCCCACACCCCCAACCCCATACTTACCCCGACTCTGGCGATTCACTCGTGGACCGGGAACACGCCTGCACTCTTCAAAGGCGCACCGCGAACTGAGGAAATGCCGTAAGCTGTATAATGGGCTAGATGGGGGTCAACTTTATTGCATATCTCAGGCATTTTTGGAATTTTGACATCTACTAACATGGGGTTTTGGGACTTCTCATGAATGATGTCACTGTCATGGTGTTATTCGGCTCGAAGGGTGATTTCTGCAGTGACTGCGCAGTGACTGTGAAATCACCCTTTGGGACTGAATACCACCATGACAGTGACATCATTCATGAGAAGGGCCCAAAACCCCATGTTGAAAAATTTGGTGCCAAAATTCCAAAATGACTGTTTAACGAGCGTATGCTATGTCAGTTCCACGTAGGCTCGTAAGTTCACTAAATTTCAATATTTTCACTCCAGAGTTTCAACATTGCCATTTCACCACACTGTCTTATGAGTAGTACAGCTTCCATTTTTCACATCTCACCTAAATTGTTTTCACCCTTGTAGTAGAATGTGCAGTCGGGTGCTAAATCAATGTCAGGACAAATTAAGAAAAATCACAGTGACACTGTTCATGAGCAGAGGTCTTGAAATGGCTATGTTGAAAATTTGGTGAAAAATTCCAAAATGACTGTTTAACGAGTGCGCTTTCAGAAGTTCCTACTGAGGCTCGTAAGTTCACGAAATTTCAATATTTTCACTCCAGGGTTTCAACATTTCCATTTCACCACACTGTCTTATGAGTAGTACAGCTGTCATTTTTCACATCTCACCCAAAATGTGTTTCCACCCTTGTAGCGCAGAATGGCGCAGTCGGTGTGCGAAATCAATGTTCCGGACAGATTAATAAAATCACAGTGATACTGTTCATGAGCAGAGGTCTTAAACTGGCTATGTTGAAAATTTGGTGACAAACACCCATAAAATGACTGTGTTACGAGCGTGCATTGTGTCAGATATGGCAAAAAAAACAAAAAAAGGAAAAAAAATTAAGGCTAAAAATGTGCATCAGAATTGCCGCAGAAATTGGTGTTGAGTGCCGCAGAAGTTCTGCGGCAAATGAGAACCCTGCAGCAGAAGTTTGCTCCGATGTGCCGCAGAAAAATCGGGGCCCTGCTTATAGGCTAACAATATTTGAGTACATTTAATGATACTGTACATGTCTGCACCTACACCTTAAAGCCAACAATTATAATGCACTCCACCCCCTACAGTTACAGATCAGTAAGTAAGTTATTACTGGATACACACAGATACAAATATGTTGTCGGAAGATAAGGCCTTGTGGCCTATCCAGTCTACCCTATTCCTCTTTCTAATGCTTAAGGTACCCTAAATGCTACAAGCACCCCCACCCCTAGCTTGATAATTCCCATGTGTCTATCACAGGCATTCTTGAATCCCTGAACCATGGCCACCCCCACCACTTCCTAGGGGATACTGTTCCATCTCTCCACCACCCTGTCAGTGAAGTAGAATTTCCTCAAGTTCCCTCTAGGTTCCCCCTTTAGTCTCATGCTGTGCCCCCTTGCTCTGCTATTTCCCTTCATGTGAAAGATGCTCCCCTGTCATATCATGTTGATCCCCTTTAGATATTTGAAAGTCTCTGTCATGTCCCCCCTCTGGTACCCTGTTGATCCCCTTTAAATATTTGAAAGTCTCTATCATGCCCCCCACTTTCCTCCAGGGAGTACATACCTAGAGCTCTGAGTCTCTCCTCATACGATTTATGCCGCATCTGTAACACCATTTTTGTTGCCCTCCTCTGCAGTCTCCATCCTGTCTGTCTTTTTGGAGATGGGGCCTCCAGAACTGAACACAGTACTCCAGATGAGGCCTTACTAGGGAGTAGTACAATGGTACCACCACTTCCCTCCTTCTACTTGTTATACCCCTCACTCTGCACCCTAGCATTGTGTCACTCTTTCCAACTGCTTTGTCGCACTGTTTAGTCACTTTGATGTTGTCTTCTATGACTACCCCTAGATCCCTTTCCTCTGTGGTGGCCTCCAGTGTTACACCATCTAGTTCATACTCAGCCCTAGGATTCCCCCTCCCTAAGTGCATAATCTGGCACTTTTTTGCTTTGAAAACCAACTGCCATTTTTTGGACCAGTTTTCTAGCCTCTTCAGATCCATCCTCATTTTTTCTATACCTTGCTGTGAATCTACCCCATTACATAGCTGTGTATCATCAGCAAACAGGCTAACCCTCCCTTCTAGACCCTTCTAGACTCTCTGCAACATCACTTATGAAGACGCTGAAGGGCACTGGTCCCAGCACTGATCCCTGGGGTACGCCACTTGTTACCAGTCCCTCCTGTGAGCTAACCCCATTTACCGCCACTCTTTGTGTTCTGTTACTTAACCAGTGTATAATCCACGTGACCACCTCTGTCCCCACCCCATATCTGCCAGTTTGTGGATTAGTCTCCTGTGTGGAAATGTGTTGAAGACCTTCCTGAAGTCTAGATAGGTCACATCTACCGGTCTGCCATGGTCTATTTCCTTTGTCACCCACTCAAAGAAATCAAGTTGGTCTGGCATGACCTCCCTGCCTTGGGTCCAGCAGGCCCCTTGTCTCAGGTAATCCACCAATCTTTTCTTAAGTAGGGTTTCTATCATTTCTATCATTTTACCTTTTATCAAAGTCAAACTGACCGGGCAGTAATTTCCTGCCTCCTTCCTTGCTACCACTTTTTTGCAGGGTTACCACTTGTGCCCTCCTCCAGAACCATGCCTGTCCAGAACCATGACTGTTTCTAGTAATCCACTGAACAGCTTAGCCAGAGGTTTAGCCACTTCCCCCCAGAGCTCCTTTAGGATCCTCGGGAGTATCCCATTGGGTCCCATAGCTTTATCCATCCTAAGCGGTTCTGGTGCTCTTTTTACTCTGTCCTCTGAAAAATGTCTAATGTCCACTTCTGCTCCTCCTTCCCGTTTGCCCTTCTTAATTAATGGGAGACCATCCCCATTGTCTTCTTCTGTGAATACAGAGCAGTATTTGTTGAGGATGGTCACATTATAGGAACATATGAACGTGCTAGCAGAAACAGACCACCTGGTCTATCTAAGTCTGCTCAAGTGTGCAGCTAGCACTTCTGGTTTGCAGCTGCTCCACTCTCCACTCCCCTTTGTCATTCCACAGCCGCCGTCCACCTCCCCCACCCTCACTGTCCCCTGTTCCCTGTCTCATGCCCTTTTAAAGCTGTTCACAGATTTACATGATTCCACCCATTCTGGGAGTGTGTTCCATTTTGCTACCACCCTCTCCATGAAATAGTGTCTCCTCATTTCCCTCCTAAATCTTTCCCCTCTATTCTTAGTCCATGCCCCCTGGTGTCCCTCCTTATTTTAAAGACCCCATCTGCCCCATCCTTATTGATTCCCTTCAGATACTAGAATTTCTCTATCATGTTCCCCCTGTCCCTTCTATCCTTCAGGGTGTACATATTCAGGTCTCCCAGCATGCTCTCATAGTCTCTCCCCTCCATTCCACACATCTTCATTGTCCTCCTCTTCACCCCCTCCAGTAGCCTAATATCACACTTCAGGTATGGCCTCCTAAACTACACACAATACTCCAAGTGCGGCCTTACCAGCGACCTGTAGATGGGCAAGATCACCTCTCTTCGCCTGGACAAAAACACCCTTGCTATACACCCCAGCATTTTGTTCGCTTTTGCAGCCACTCTCCTGCACTGGGAAATGTTGTCCGTGGTCCCTGTTAAGATTACCTCTAGGTCCTGCTCCTCCTCAGTGATCCCCAGGCTTAACTCCTCTAAGCCAGTATTCTCTCTTTGGGTTCTTTGCCTTGAAGTGCATAACCTTACACTTCTTTGCATTGAACCACAGCTGCCATCTCTCTGACCACCCCTCTAGCTTACTTAGTTTCCCATGCAGCTGCTTCCATTTCTCCTCTCCATCCATCACTGCTCTCATTTTGGTGTAGTCTGCGAACAGACTTACCTTGCTCACCACCCCATGCACAATGTCTGATATGAAGAGCCCAAATAATACTAGTCCCAGCCCAGCACCCTGTGGCACCGTGTTCATCACCGGCTTTGGAGTCGAGGGCTCCCCTCCCACAACCACCCATTGCAGCCTCCCACTCAGCCAGCTTGCAATCCAGTTTGTCATTTTTTCCCCTACCCTTACAGAAGTTAGCTTCTCCCAAGCCACCCATAAGGCACTGAACTGAAGGCCTTGCTGAAGTCCAAGTAAAGAACATCTACCACATGGCCCTTATCCAGCTCACCTGTCACCTAGTCATAATATTGTATCAGGTTGGTTTGACAAGACTTCCCGGAAATGAACCCATGCTGCCTCACATCTTGGAGGCCGTTGTCCTCCAGGTATGACACCAGTCTTTCCTTTTGTATCATTTCCATGAGCTTGCACACTATGGAGGTGAGACTTACCGGGCGATAATCACCCGGTTCATCCCTTGGTCCACTCTCGTGTAATGGCACTACATGTGCCATCCTCCAGTCTAGTGGTACACATCCCAACTCCAGTGAGGTGCTGTACAGATCCACCAATGGCTCCGCCAACTGCTCCACCATCTTTCAGCACCCTGGCGTGGATATCATCCAGCCCTGGTGCCTTGTCCACCCTTAGTGCTCTCAGTCCCTCTAGGACTGTACCTCCTCATTTCTTCCATCTGTCACCTCCTCTCCCACCCCCATCCCCACCCTCCCAGATCATGGTGGTAGCGTGCCCCCCTTTTGTCTGTGAACACTGAGCAAAAGTATTCATTCAGTAATTCTGCCTGTTCCTCACCCTTTTCTGTCCACTCCCCACCCTTTTTTATCCTCACTATTGTCTCCTTGCACTTGCTTTTCTCCTGGATGTATCTCCCTTCCCCCCCCAGTTAATTCCCTGCACTAATCTCAGCTCCCTCTGGGCCTTGGCTTCTCTCACTTTTCTTGTCACCTCCCTGGACCATCTTGCATACCCTCCCTGTCCCCTTCCTTCCCGTCCTCCTATACCTCTGGTGACCTCACATTTGCCCTCACCACCTCCACTACCTCGCTGTTCAACCAGCATGGTTTCCTTGCTCTGCTCCTCTTACTCTGTGTCTTGGTGTAGACTTCCATTACCTCTGTAATCCCCCATTTAATAATATCCATTTCTGCTCCATGTCCATTTCCTGCCATATGCCCTCCAGTTTCCCTTTCAGTACTACCCGCATCCTCACAAAGTCCACCCCCCTGAAGTTTACCACCCGGGTTACTGATTTCTTTGGCTCCACGCACATCGTGATATTAAACCATACCATTTGGTGATCGCTGTTGGCAGGTGGGTCCTCCACCCTTATTTTCCTTACTGCCTCGCCATTAGTCAATACCAAATCTAAAGTGTTCTTTTAGCCTAGTAGGTACACTGACCAACTGCGTCAGGAGACCCTCCTGGATTGTGTCCAGGAGCACTTGGTCCCTAGCACTGGAGGTGACCGAAATGCTCCAGTCAACCCCTGGCAAGTTGAAATCCCCCACGATGACCACCTTCCTTTTTCTACATACCTTTCTGATTTGTCCTGCTAATTCCTAGTCAAGCTCTTCAGACTGGGGCAGGAGCTTGTATGCCACCCCAATCCTCAGTTTCCCTAGCCCTTGAATCTAGGAGCTGCAGTCAGATTGCTTCTGTTCTCCTTTCTTCCACCTCGTCCCTTGTGCATTTGATCTTGTCCCTGACATAGACTTCCACCCCACCTCCTTCCCCTCCTTACGATCCTTCCTGTATAATTTGTACACTGGGATTGCCAGATCCCAGTCCTGGTGCTCACTTGCCCACATTTCTGTGACAGCTGCAATATCCACCCTCCACACTGCAAAGAGTGCCTGTAGCTCAGCTGATTTGTTGCCTAAGCTTCTCGCGTTCAGTAAGACCACCCTCCATCGTGCCCCTTTCCCTTCATCGCCCTCCATCTCTTCCCTTCTACTCTCTCCCTCTCTTTTCGGCTGCCTCAAGTCCTTCCCTGCTAGCTTGAGGGGGTAGGCTGTGACACCACTCTATCGGATCCCTGCATACCTGCTGTCCACTTGCCACCCCCCCCAGTTTAAATCCACCTTTGTCACAATATACCTCTCCAGTCTTTGCTTTAATACCTCCTTCCCATCCTCACTTAGGTGCAGTCTATCCCTTGCAAACAGATTGTTATTATCCTAGGTATTGCCCCAGCCACCCATGACCCCATACCCCTTAGTTCAACACCATTCCACCAACAATGCATTCAACTCCCTAATCCTCTCCTTTCTTACTGTGCTTGCACAGGGTACTGTGAGCACCTCTGAGAAGGCCACCAACTCCCCAGTCTCCTCACACAACCTTCCCACTTCCTCAGACCTCTTCCTTGTTACCTCAACTGTTTCCCCTGTTAGGCTATTTGTTCCCACATGTACTACAATGTGCGGTTTCCTCCTACCCCTCCTTGTGTACCTTAGGATTGCCTGTCTTACTACTTGTTTGCTTTTGGTCCCGGTATGGATTCCACCATATCCATTGTGCCTCCCCCTTGCTGCCCCATCTGATCCCTCGAGTATGGAGTCCCCCAACACCAGACTTCCGCCTCTTTCCTTGTGCCTGTCTCCACCCCCACCCAGGTTCTCATTCCCAGGGCCACTCAAGAGGTGTTTTACCATTTACCCCAATGTCTTCCTCCTGCACCTCTCAATTGAGACCCCTCCCTCTCCTCCCGTTTGACTGCCAACCTCCCTCTCCCTCCTCTCCGAATATTATCCTTCCCCCGCCACACCATGCTCAATCTCTCCACTGGCAATGCCCCTCACCCTCTTCTTCGTGAGTACTGTCCCTTGTGCAATCTCCTCCTGCGTCCTCTTCCCCATGTGTCAGTGGTGCAGCAAACATGCTCCCTACTCTTTTTGCCTTACTTTGTGTTTTCTCCTCCCTCTTGTCTACTGCTGCTCCTCTTTTACTAGGTCCTACTAGAGTCCACCCTTTAACAACTGGCTTCCTGTCTAGTTTGCCCCCTCCCTCGACACACTGTTCCTTTTCTGTGGTGCCCCCCAATACTCTCAGATGTCAGCCCTTCTACCAATGCAACTCTCCCCTCACCCCTCAACCTCCCCAGCTCCCTGACAAGCCACTGAACCTCTTCCTAGAGCTTCCTTAGCCTGTGGCATATTGGGCACCCTCCCAGCCTCCACAGTATGTTCATCCACACTGAGCTCCACAACCACTGCACCTCACAATCCTACCTGGTTCACACTACCTATACAGGACAGTGGAATGCAGTATCTCTACACTGACTGCAGTTGTTTACAAACCCAATTACAAACCCACCAATAGCATTCCCAAGTCTCACAAACACATACAGTCCAGTGTGTGTCCAGTCCAGCTAACAGTGTGTGTATATGCAGACATCAGTTACCGTATGATGTCACATGCTATCAGTATAAAGGATGTAATGTGCTAGGGGTGGGTGGGGGAGGTTGGGTCCCTCCTGAGTACTAGAGACAGACAATCAGCTACCACAGCAGACCCCCGCTGAGACACTCAACTGCACCAGCAAATTCCCCTAAATAGGTACCTTTCCAACTTAATTCACAAAGCCCCCTGGTACCACATTGTCAATGTCTTTCTCCACTACCCTGCCTCCCTCTGCCCCAAGTCTCACAATCCTTCCCCATTTTCCTTCTCTCACTAATATAACTAAAGAATGCTTTCCCTCCTTCCTTCACCGATTTAGCTAGCTTTTCTTTGGTTTTGGCCTTCGCTGTCCTTACTGCCTTGTTCACCTCCTTTCATTTTTCTAAGTATTCTTGCCTGTCCTTCTTGCTTTGTGTTGCCTGGTACCTCAGAAATGCTATCTTTTTTCCTCTTACTAGCTCTGCTACTCCCCTTGAGAACAACAGTGATTTACTCTTTCTTTTGCTCTTGCTGCAGGGCCTGGCTCAATGGTTTGCTACCAGGTGCAGGGCTTCCCTTATCTTATCCCACTGTTTCACTACTCCCCTTATGTCATTGTATCCCTGCATAGCCTTCCTGAATAAGTCCTTCATCTTAATGAAGTCTGTCCTGCTGAAATCCAGGAGATAGAGATAGAGCTAGAGAGAGAGAGAGAGAGAGAGAGAGAGAGAGAAGAGAGAGAGAGACAGAGATAGAAATAGAGATATATTTGAAATTTGTTTGCTCAAAGTAGACTTCACAACAAAGAAACATGACCAATGTGTGCCTTAATTTCTCAGAAACTAGAAAGTATGGAAGAAGAATAGGTGGTATTGTAAACAAAATCTGCCAGCAGAAACAGGCTTTATGGTCTATTAAGGTAGTCTGTTCAAATACGCAGCTAGCACCCTTATATTGTAGCTGCCTCACCTTCCCCCCCTCACCCCTATTACCGATAAAAGAATGTGTAAATATATACAACCATTACGTGGGTGGATAGTGGTCCCCACCACCCCACCTCCAATCCCTGCCAAAGGTATCAGCTCCCCCTGCTACAGGCAACCCAGGCCATCCTGCCTCACCTCCAGCTCCCATAGCCCTGCCCCAGGGCAACACAAGCTTCTCCCTGCCTTAGCACCAGGCTGCCCTGGCCCACCTTGGTGTTCTGCATTCCAATGGACCTTCATCTGGGCCACACAAGTTCCACTTGTCCCAGGCTTACCTGTTCCCTTCAGGCTTGTAAGGCCCTGCCCCATTCCAGCACCAGTCTCTCCTGGCTCATGCTGTCCTCTTGGGTCACCCCAGTTCCCTTGGTCCTGCCTGTGAACCACCCTAGCTCCTCTGCTATGCCCAAGCCACCACCTTTCCTCCCTCAGCCCTAGCCCACCCATTGGCCCCTACCTATCCCAGCTCCACCCTGCAACATCCCTAGTATGTCCTGGTTGTCCCCCAGTTCCCATGACCCTGCCCCATGACCACTAAATTCCACCTTGCACTAGCCACCATCCACCCTGGTTCTATCCATCGTCCACCCCTGCTCCCTCTGCCTCTGACTTCCCTGGTCTACTTTGCTCCCTAGCTCCCGTAGCCCTGCCCCAGGACAACCCCAGGTCTGGGCTGCTCTGGCCCACCCCAATTCTGTTCCCATGGCCATACCCCTTAACTACTCCAGACCTCCCTGCCTTGGACTAATGTGACTCACTAGCTCCCATGGCCATTCCTCTGTTCCACTGCAGCTTCCTCCTTCCAATCCCAATCAAGGCTCTGCAATCCTTCCCCTGGGAGGAGAGCAGTCCTTTGGATGTTCAAGCCTCCTTGACCCCCAATGATCCTCCAACAAACAGAGTTTGTCAGTGCCAGAATGCTACCACTGTAATGGGGGGGGCAGCGCGGTATGTAAGTAATAATACCTGACAGGGTGGGCATTATTGGATATAACAGACCACCCAGGGGTGTAATGAGGCCCGACACCACAGGCAGAGGGACTTATAACCCCTGGAAGGTCCGTTATATCCCATAACACTCACCCTGGAGGGTATTATTACACTAAGAAAATGGATATGTATGTAAATTTTAAGTAATCAAATAATAGAGGAACTGCCTCTGAAAACTCTAAAAGTATAAACAGTTTTTTTTTGTAAAGTAGTCCCTGTGTTTGTGTGCTGTTCCATTTACTGTTGCTGCCCACCCCAGTAACTGAGTCATTCTGTCTAGTGTCCACCTCCAGCAGTAAAGCAAGAGCATGAGTTTTGTGTCATGAGCTGTGTGTTAATCTGTTTGTACTAAGTAACAAAGAAGAAACAAACAAGTCTGTTTTCTTCTGTGGCACTGCATGGCTTCTTTTCAGGTGGAACTGGACAGGCACGTGAGTGTGTGTGACTTAGAAGGACGGTAGGGAACATTATTTGGATGAAGATCGAGGGAGCCGGCAGCATTACGGGAACATAAACTGTAAAGAGAAACAATGTGTTTTATTCATTGAGGGGTGTTCAAGGTTAATTTATTGTAGCGCTGTGCTGGCGATAAAAATGTAACACGAGTGGGACTGGAAGAAAGGTCAGGCACTTTCACTTTCAGGGAGGTCGAGCCAGCCGACATCGGGGGAAAAAAGTAAGCGTGCAAATCAGGATGTTTCTTTTTTTCTGTGAGGAGTCATGGAGGAACAGAAGCAGCATCGCGCTGGGAGTTAATGACTTCTTTGTAGAAGTGGTGTGGATGTGGGGGCTGGTGAGTAGCAATGGCAAAACAATGGCAGCTTTTCGATTGTGACAATTCTGGGTGCCCAATAATATCGTAAGTAATGGGACACCCTGAATTAGGACTTATTTTTTTCTCAGGCGTTGTTAAAAAATAACACCACCTGTGGCAGGGGGGCCTTAGCCAATCAGTGTGCAAGTTTTATGAGACCCATTTTCTAAATGTCATTCATGAAATGCAGAAATTAATCTTTCCTAACATTATCAATGAGACTTGTCACTCCAGGCACTCCCTCTCACTTGGTGCTTTTCTGCTGTATTGTGCAGCTGACAGATCGAGCAGGTGGCCATGCTCTGGGTTGGGGGGGTTGCAACTGGGCCATCCTGACTATCAGTAAAAAGCCATCTTCTGCAGTGGTTTCTAAACCCAGTAATCTACCTTTTAGAATGCTCAGAGAAATAATTCACCATTTAGAACACAAATTATTTCTCTGAACAGCTGCGCAATCACACTTATGCTCCAGCAAACCAGGTGCAGGGCCTGGAGCACAATCTGATTAGGACAGGAAAACCCCTTCACAAGCACCAATTTCAAAATAGTGCCCAGTAAAAAAAACAGCACCGGGTGCTGTTTTAAACTCAGCACTTATGATGGGATTTGCCTGTCACTTATATGTTTTGGAAACTCCCTACTCATATCATTATATACAGTGAACCCACCTCATTGCAGAATGCTCTGGTAACCTCACAATTTGTGAGGTTAGCGACATCTTGAGGGCACTCGAGCTTTGCTGTCATGCTCATTATGTCACTAACATCAGTCAATGTGGCTTGTTCTGCATGGTAGGGGGTTCACTATTCTCTGTATGTGCCTGCAGCCTTCTATCAAATCTCGTAAGCAAGGTCGGGTCTGGTCAGGAGACCTCCAACAAACGCCAGGTAGGTTCGAGTCTGAAAATAGCTTGCATTACCAGGCCAAAATAAATAAATAAATAAATATCCCCCATGTTCTTTAACTGTTGCTCAGGCTAAACAGTTCCTCGTAGTTCACCTTGTGTATTCATTTCAAGGGATTCCCTAGTGGGGGGGCACAGGAAGGGAAGTGGGTCCATCACCACACGACCAAAAGGTGGTGCGTTGCATCCCAGGGGTGGAGGCTTTTAAGCAGGGTCTGAAAACTTTATTCACTCATATGTTTGGTTTTCCCCACAGTGTTAGGTACCCCACATGAGCCTCATCCCTCCAAAACACCTGAAACTATGCCACCTGCCTCCACAGTATCCAGTACTAGCCTCCTCCCTCCATGGCTCCAGACACTAGCCCCCTCCCTCTACAGCACCTGACACTAGCACACCTGACTCCTCAGTACCCTACACCAGCTCACCTTCATTAACAGCACCCAACACCAGCCACCTGTGTCCACAGCACCTAACAACAGCCACCTCTGTCCACAGCACCCAACACCTGCCACCTCCCTCCACAGTCTTCACGATACTAGCCCCCTCCCTCCACAGCACCTGACACTAGCATGTTTTCCTTACAGCCCCCCATGACAGTAGCCCCTAGACTGTACACCTTCCACAGCCCCAACACTACCCTGGCTCCCTCCATCGCCCCAGACACCAACCCCCTGCCTCTACTTCCTGACTCAACCCCTGCACACCACCCCTCCTTCTCTTTCACCACAGTCTCTTTGAACACCCTTCCCTCTCCAAGCAACCCACTTTTCTAAACCCATGGATATCACCTCCCTTCCTCCTGGGCTCCCAGACTCCCAGAAACCACACCCCTTCCTTCTCACCCATTTGAGAATCATATATACATTTGTTACCCATCTGCCCTGCAAGGCCCCCTCTGGACATCACCTCCTCAGACACCTGAGGCACACATACACCCTCCTCTACACTCTCCCTCCACAGGCTCTAAAACTAGTCCCCTCCCTCCTTCCACAACTTCCGACCCTAGCTGACCCATCTTCCAAAGCCCAAGACACTAGCATCCCACTTCTCCAGACACTAGCCCCCCAGTCCCCGACAATAGCCCCACTTCCTTCCTTGGCACATGACACTAGGCTTACCTCCTTCACGGGCATCAAAATCGTCACTGTCCCACTAGCTAAATGTAGCAGATCTTGTATCTAGCTAGTAAGATTTTTCTTTAGCTAGCCCTGTGGACTTGTACTGGAGAAGGTAACACTTCAGTAAGTACACCAGCAGGGCCAGTGGAGAAGTCTGTGGGGATTTTCACCTGGTTACCAAACAAGAAAATCAGTTTTCCCAGTCACTAGCCCTGCTAGCTAGTGGCTGCAAAACCAAAATCTGGCCCCTAAATTAAATATGACTTACCTGCTCTGTTCGAATCACAGTGACCAGGGTTGGATTGGTTTTGGTTTGGGATATTCTGGTAGTATCTAAAAGGAAAGCACAGAAAAAGGATGTGGAGACAAAAGTGTCAGAGGTTCTAGAGGAGAGATTAGGGGTTAGAATTAAACACAATAAGGTACTTATCTGAAAGGTAGACAGTCAACATCTGGCCAGATCTGTTAAAATAAAGGTAAAAATGAGGAACGTATAGTAGCCTGAATAGAGAGAGCAGCAACGAGATACAAATGGTAATAAAACATAGGAGTAAAGAAAGCAGATTTCTAGTGGAAAAGACAGAGTTAAAGAGAAACTACTGTATCATAAGAGTTAAAAAAAACACTAGATTTTCACCAATTGTATTTTAACTTTATTGTTTCTAGTTATTTTATTTTTATTTTCCTATGCTGTTGATCTACCAAATATTGTGGGTAATGCAACACTTGTTTCACTAAGTCTTTCAAAACCTATAGTTCCTTCCAACCTTAATTTAGTGTAATTATGTAATAATAGCTGGTTACAGTTTTTTCCCAGAGGGAAACCGGGTTATAGTTCCAGCGTTACAACCAGCCGGTTATAATGACATTCACGCGCCCAGTTTCCCTACTTCCGTGCATACGCCTACCGCGATCTTCCTGTTTTCGACGCCATTCCCTGCTGTCTCACTCTTCAGCATGGCGTTTGCTCCAATTCCCTGACACAAGCAGTCGGTGGTAAGTTGTTTTCTTTTTTCTGGATGGTAGAACTAAAATCTCACTGGGCACAAACTAAAAATAGAAAAGTACAAGCCACCATGGAACCTGCATGCTGAAATCCACAGTTTGTAACAAACTCAATTATTTTGTACAATTGCTGTGGTGAAAAAAATATCCCCAGGGGGTGTGGCTTGCCCAAGCAGAAGATGGCAGCTTAATCTTATACCTCCTGGGGAACTGTAGATTCAAACCTCATCCATCCACTTTCAGACCGTTCCTCTTATGTCAGCCTTGAAGATCCAACAACCAACAATACTCTGCTAATATACTGTAAGTTATTCTGATCTTCTACACAACTTAAGCTTGATATCTTGTCACCTCTCTGAACTGGGTCTACACAACCATCGGCATGGCAAACTCTCATGCACAATCCAGCTCACTGGCTAGAGTAGAAGCAATGTTTTCAAAAATAGTCTCAGACATCAATGATCTAAAAATAACGTCTCAACAAACTGCGACTACATTGGAATCCCTTGATATACGAATCACCTCTGCCGAAACAAAATCTGTTCAAAATAATGAAGATATTCAAAACCTACAAGCTACCATCAGAGATCAAGATCGCACTATCAGATCTTTACAGTACAAACTGGATGACATTGAAAATCGCAATCACGGAAATAACCTGTGTTTTTTCAGTTTTAAAGAGGGGTCGGAACTTGGGGATACAACAGCACTATTATTACATGTCCTTCCTGCAATGTTAAAATTACCTCAAGACACACAACTGATAATTAAGCATTCTCACCGCTCTCTCAGTCCCAGGCCTGCACAAGATCAAAGACCTATCATAGCCAGATTTTTGAATTTTGCACATTTAGAGCTTGTCTTGAGGAGTGCCAGAGAAATAGGGATTTTGATATTGCAGGACTTTAAAATCTCTATCTATCCGGACTTTTCAAAGGAGCTAACTGCAAAAAGAAAGGAGTATAACCACCTGAAAGTTTCAGTCCACCAGAGACAAATAAAGTTTGCCCTTCATTACCCCTCTACAATGCGTCTTTTCTTGGGGACTGGTTTCAAAGACTTTAGTAATCCATACTCACTCGCAGCCTTCCTAAATAACACAACAAACCCTCTTACCTCTGAGGTTTCTGTTGTAGCTGGCCATGAATCTGTTGGAGGTGACCAAGTCCAACCTGATAACTCCGAGGCGCAGCGCGGCATGAGAAAAGCGACCCAAGTGATTATCCCTAAGCCAACAATACCTGAAGTTTCTCTGCTGAGACAATCAGCCAGTATCAAAGACAAAGTTTCCCTAAAGTCCTGCATTGCCTATTGTTCTTGCTGCTCAATGGATGATCCCTCAATCGCTCCTTCTAGTCCAAATACCTTAGTGCAAATTGATCCTTCCATCCCTCTCTGCAATAAATTTGCCCCCCTATCTGACAAGCTGCATTCATCACGAGAGGATATCAGCTCACAAACTGTGGATGATCATTTTGCAGATTCAGCCACAACCCTGCAAGACAATGCTTCAGCCGATTCATCATGGACCGAGGTGACTGCCAGTTCCCCTCTTAAAGCACTTGAACCACCGAAAAAGAAACTTAGAGCTAAACCCAGGCACAAAACCTCTACCGCATCTAGGGACTCTTACAGATCAATGGTGACCTGAATTTTGATTTTTTTTTTCAAATTACCCAGCTGCTCTCTGGTGACAAGATATGTCCTAGAAGTATGTGCTATATGACACCTGACCTTTTTTAAATTGCCACTCTGCTCGCTGTACAGCCTTCATTACTGAAATACTGTCACTCCCAGCAGGTTGTGATTCCACCAGAAGGCTGTACATCGCGGTTGATAATTAATAACACATAACAACCTCTGGAACCTAAAAATATTATTTTTTACAAAGGTAAAGTATTCCTGTGCAATAGCATGTATATCTTGTCTAATACCTATGCACTTAGTTTAATTAATAACTACTTTTTCAACATCCTATATTTTCACTACAACGCTCAATCAAAATGTTAATTGCCATTATGTCCTAGTAATGAAAATCTTATAGTTCATTGCCCTCTATGCTGACATATTGTTCAAATTCATAATTTATTTGGCCTATACGATCCCTTTTCTAAATGTATACCCCACCAATAAATGTAGCATATTTTTTCTTTCACACAAATATTGTCTCTATAGCCATACTTATACATATATGTGTATATGTTGCCAGCAATTTTTCGGTGCACAGAGACAATATACCCTTTAATACAATTCATATGATATAGTATGTTTTACTCATAGCCTGATTCATAAGGGAACCTCTATTTCTGGCCTCCCTTTTGACTTGTGGGTTTACCAGGTTTATTTTCTCAGATCCAGTTAACCCACTTGTTATTACATTAAGGCAATTTTTAGTTCAGAATACATATTTATTTAACATAATTTTCCACAAAACTTCATTATACCGAAGCTGCCTCTCATTCACAATTTGCTTCTATGCTATCAACTATTGGCACAACGAGTCTATCACTATGTCAATCATACATTCCAAATTAATAAATTAATATATAAATACACATTTCAAATACTTTACTGCATTATTTCTTTAATATGTTCAGCGTAATTTTGATATACAAGTTGCTCCACAATTATACTTGAAGTATATCATGTCTGGTTAGACACCTGGTTCCTCTGACTTTTTTGTGGCAATATAGATCTCTAATACAGTCAAGACAGTTAACCTTCTAATTAGGTTGACATATATTTTTTCATTATCGCTACAAGTTATTATAATACGGTTTGACTCTTTTTTTATTCCTCATACTTCTATATGAGTTGTTTCTTCACAATAAGGTTTATAACTGGTTTCCTACTTCTTTATAGATAACTATTTATTGCTTGAGTAATTATTGCAAATTTGTTCTTTAATAGTGTTCATAAGGTTTAGTACTTAGGAGCAAACAAGTCATTTTTTACTTGCTTGCTTCCTTAGGTCTATCTCCTCTATCTACACCCAAGTGTGTGATGAGAGAGTCCTTTGGTATTGTGTACCGACTCATATCTCCCCACACTTATAAGGAAATTCTCTATTGTTACATAATGACTCTTTCTTTCTCTTTTTATTGTCCTAAACATAGAACGATATCTGTGCTACTTATACTATATATACCTTACTTCAATTGCCTGAATGAACCTGCCACTCCTCTCATATACAAGTATACTCTCCCTCACACTCTGATCGTCCTCCACTTAATTTATATGTCCCTTACCATTCTAACAACTATTTCTCTTCTTCAGCAAGGTCAGCATGAATGACTTACGTCTATATACATGGAATGTGAAGGGACTTAAATCTCCCTGCAAGCGAAAGCAAATCCTTTCATATCTCAAAAAACATAAAACACAAATTGCTTTCCTTCAGGAAACAAAATTATTAGTGGATGATGTTAACAGACTTAAAAAAGATTGGGTCGGTCAAATTTATGAATCATCCTTCTCCTCCAAAAAAGGAGGAGCAGCTACTCTTATCCACAAAAATCTTAAATGGTCTTTCATTAACTCCATCTCTGATAAAGAAGGCAGATGGGTAATGGTTAAATTAGATACCCATTCTGGTCCTCTCCTATTTGTTAACATTTATGAGCCTAACTCCTACTCTCCAGATTTTCACCATCACTTAGCTCAACAGTTATTATCTTTTAATACTGACAACACACCCACAATTCTTGGGGTGATCTTAACCTAGCTTTAGAAGCTAGTATAGATAGAAGTAACGGATGCCCACCCCAGAAGTATTAAAGCTGTCTCCCTACTAATGAAAGATCTCTGTTTAGCTGATGTCTGGTGTCTCCTTCACCCCCGTGATCGAGATTTCACCTTCTACTCTTCCCTGCACAAGACATATAGTAGAATTGACTACTGGTTAGTCTCCCCCTCTATAACAGAAAAAAAACTATTGATTCATCTATTTCACCCATTATAATCTCGGACCATTCCCCTGTTAAGTTACAACTCTTGTGGGGCTCTCCGACTCTCAAATCTTGTTATTGGCATCTGGATCCTCTCCTCCTCAAAGACCCTGGCTTTCTAGCTATGGTTAAATCACAGATTCTGGAATTCCTCTCCCACAATAAACCCTCTGACACATCTGTGTGCACCATATGGGAAGCTTTAAAGGCCACAATTTGTGGCAAAATTATCAGCTATGCTGCCCACAGGAAAAAAGTAAGAGAGCACCAATTGGCTGAGATGGAAAAATCCCTTAAATCCAAGGAAAAAAGATTTAGTAGTTGCCATATTGGTCCTTGCAAGAATAGATCCAGAAGCAAATGATTTGATACCTTTTAATGGACCAACATAGATGTAACAACAAGAACAAAGTGCTCTAGCTTTCGGACCAACCAGTCCTTCTTCAGAAGCTCAACTTCTGAAGCTTGAGCTTCTGAAGAAGGACTGGTTGGTCCAAAAGCTAGAGCACTTTGTTCTTGTTGTTACATCTATGTTGGTCCATTAAAAGGTATCAAATCATTTGCTTCTGATTAAATCCAAAGAGAATTTATATTTTAAATCCAAAATACACAACCCCGACTTCCAACTTCATCTTGAAATTCTTCAGCTCAGAATCAAAATAAACAAATTTATCTCCTGTAAAACTTAACTTGCTATGTTTAAACTTAAACACAAATACTGGGAGCAAGGCGATAAAAATGGGAAGCTTCTCTCTTACCAACTTAAAACACAGCAAATGGAGCAACACATTTTGGGTCTAAAAGAAGCTTAGGGTATAATCCATTCTGATAACCACTCAATAAACAATATTATGAAATCCTTTTAACAAAAATTATACTCAAACTTATATCCTCCTTCTACTATACAAATACAGCAGTTCCTAAAAAAGCCTACATCTGCCTCACCTCTCTGCCTCTGAAATGAATAATGTAGACAAACCCTTTTCTCTTCAAGAAATTTAGAAATTCTTATCCTCCTTGAAGTCTGTTAAATCACTGGGGGAGATTGATTTCCTATAGACTTTTATAAAATGTTTTCTGATACTGTCTGTCCTCTTCTGTTTAATGTCTTTCAAGAAGCCACCACTAACAGCAATATTCTGCCAACATGTACTGAAGCAATTATCACCTTAATCCCTAAGAAAGATAAAGACCCTACTCTTCCTGCAAACTATAGACCAATATCTTTATTAAATACAGACAGGAAGATATTTGCTAAACTACTAACAATTCGACTCAAATCCCTGATCCCCCAAGTTAACTCACTGTTCGCAAGCTGGTTTTATTAAGAACAGATCTGGCTCTGACCATTTACATTCTCTATTTAATTTAATGTACAAAGCTAAATTCCTTAAATCACCAGTGGCTGTTATTGCCATTGATTTCAAAAAGGCTTTTGATTCCTTAAACTGGGACTACCTTTATGAAGTTCTGTCTCACTTTGGTTTCTCTCACACCTTTTGTTCTTGGCTCAAATTATTATATACCTCCCTTGTGGTAAAAGTTCTTACTAATTATACCCTATCTTCTCACTTTCAGTTGGGAAGAGGAACCAGACAAGGATGTTCTCTGTCACCCTCTCTGTTCATTTTAGCCATGGAACCCCTGACTGCTAGTCTCCATCAGTCCACTGACATTAGGGGAATCCCTGTTGGCAAGTCAAGATATGTTTCCCTTTCCTATGCGGATGACTTTCTAATCGTACTCGAAAACCTAAATGAAGCTGGCCCACCACTGGTGGACTTACTGAATAAGTTCACTAACATTTCAGTACTTGCTTTGAATTATGGGAAATCAGAAACATTACCCCTTAATGGGCATTGTAAACCTTCTATGAATCCATCCCTAGGATTCTGTTGGTCCCCACAAGGCATCACATACCAAGGTATCAAAATAACCCAAAACCTGGAAAAAATCTGGGACACTAATTTTAACCCCTTAATTGATAACATCAAGATGATTCTCAACAGGTGGAAACTTCTTAACCTTTCTTTAATGGGGAAAATCACTGCCATTAAGATGTCCATCTCTCCCAAGATTCTCTACCTTTTCACCAAACATTCCCTTGATCTTACCATCTTCTTTCTTATCTAAAATTGACAAATTAATTGGTAACTTTTTATGGGATGGGAAACCACCAAGATTCAGCTGTAGCAAACTTTGGGCACAAAAGAAAAAAGGAGGATTTGGACTCCCCTGGTTCAAAGGTTACCTGTGGGCCTTCCGAGCCACTCAAACCATTAAGTGGTTTCAAAAACCCTCATCTCACTCCCCTTTATGGGTTGCAATGGAATCGGCACTGTGCCCTGGAGGAGTTCCCACTTCCTTCATCTTTAACCCTCTGCCTTCTAAGTTAAAATCTCATCCAACTATGTCATCCTCTGTTCTTTACTGGAAACTAATTCACAAATGTTTGAAATCTAACCCAACTCCTTGGCTGTATGCCCCCCTCTGGGGCAACCCAACACTCACTTTAGATAATCACCCAATTTTCTGCTGTTCCTGGAGAAACAAAAGTATATTTTTCTTAGGTGACATCCTGGACCAGAATTCGCTCACTCTCAAAATGTTCTCAGACTTACAGAGTATCTGGAAGATCTCTAAACAAGACTTCTGGAAGTGTTTACAGATTAGGGCTGCTTATAATTCTCTCTCTCTTTATGTGTATAAACATACTCTCCAAGATCAATATATTTCACACTGGGTTAACTTGTCTGTAAAATGGAATAGCTCCATTTATAAAGATATCATAGACAATTTACCTGATAATTTTATTCCAGCAAAAAACAAATGGAGTGCACTATTTAACTAAAATATCACAGATACACAGTGGAGTAATTGCTGGTGTCTGTCCCACAATACATTCAAAGATGCCCGTAGTTCCTTAATACAAATTAAAATCCTACATTTATGGTACAGAACTCCTGCTGTACTTCATTGCATAGGACTTTTAAATAATAACAATTGTTGGTGCTGTAATTCACCTAAGGGGGATTTATTCACATTTTATGGTCTTGTGCTCCCATTAATAAGCTTTGGCACACAGTCTATTTATTGGCTACTAGAGTTACTGGACAAAATATTCCCTTAGATCCTAAACTTTTTCTATTAGGTATCTTTATGTCAAGTAACCCCCCACACATGCACATTTCAGATGGCTAAACATACTATTTATCCATGTTAAATACCTGATTCTAATGAATTGGAAATCAACCTATATCCCAACCCTTTCAGATGTCCTTCAAAACCTTTCCCAGTATGCATCCCTAGATTGATTATCTCATGTCATCCATGACTGACTCACTGTATATGATAAATGCTGGCAGAATTATTTCAGGTATATTGAAACCTTTGGCTCCTCTAGACCTTAATTTATGGGTATTTAAGTCTTCCGTTTTATACCGACTTTAGATTAGGGTCATCTCTGTTCCTACGCACAGATATCTCTCTTGTCACCTTTTTCTTCCACACTATGGGATTCAATCAGTGGTTGAAAAACTGGTGCAGATCTCAGGGATTTGGCTTCATTGGGGACTGGGGGTCCACCTGGATGGATGCAGGCCTATACTGGTGTGATGGTCTGCATCTGTCCAGGAGGGGAACCAGGATCCTAGGTGATAGGTTTAAATACTTCATTGGCAAGCATTTAAACTAGCAAAGGGGGGGAGGCACTGGAAAGGAGTAGGGAAATTCTAGCCCCCCCCAAAAATTAGGGTACTAAGTGAGGTAGACACCAACATAGAGATGTCAATAGGTAGAAGTGCAGGGGTAAATGGAGAAAGTGAAAAATGCAATAAGGACAGGGATGGTGCAAAAAGGGGTAAGACCATCAAGAAATGGAGGATAATGAGTACCAATGCCTGTAGTCTGGGCAACAAGCTCCCTGAACTGGTGGCCTTGATGGAAGAGGAATGCCTGGATATCATAGCAGTCACAGAAACATGGTACACAGAGAACCATGACTGGGATGTTAACATACCAGGGTACACAACCTACAGGAGAGACAGGGAGGGCAGAAGGGGGGGAGTAGCTCTCTATGTAAGGGAAGGGATAAAAGCAACTGAACAAAAGAGTAAACAGGGAGGAGAGGAGGCACTGTGGGTCACCTTAGAGACTGGAAATGGCACCACAATCCGTATAGGGGTTGTATATAGACCTCCATGTCAGGAGGTGGGAATGGACAAGGATATGATAGAAGGTATACTTAGGATGGCAGAGAAAGGGGAGATACTGTTGATGGGGGACCTTAATATGCCAGATGTTCGCAACTTTGCTGCAGCCACATCCAAAAGCAGGGCCATTCTTGATACCCTTCAGGTGGCATGCCTCAGACAGCTAGTTTTGGAACCTACTCGTGAGGGAGCAATCTTAGACCTCATACTCTCAAATGGGGACAGTGAGAGGATCTCAGATCTAGACGTGGGTAGCCATTTGGGAACAAGTGATCACCAAACAGTGTGGTTTATGATAAACTTAGCTACAGAGTCAAGCCATACAAAAGTGAGGGTTCTGGACTTCAGGAGGGCTGACTTTGGCAAGATGGGAGAGTGCCTTAGAAAAGCACTAGCAAACAGGCTAGAAGGAGGAGTGGAGCAACAATGGGGAAATATCAAAATTGCTATCACAGAGGCAACAAGCCTTTGTGTGGAGCAAATAAACAAATCAAAATGAAAGAAAAAGCCACTATGGTTCTCAAAAGAAGTGGCGGTGAAGGTTAGGGAGAAAAAGATAGCATTTAGGAAGTATAAGGAAACACAGAAGGAGCAGGATGGAGAACTGTACCAGTTAAGGCAGAAGGAGGCAGGAAGGGTAGTCAGAATAGCAAAGGCACAAACTGAGGAAAAGATAGCCAACTCAGTTAAGAAGGGAGATAAAACCTTTTACAGGTATATCAGGAAGTGTTGAAAGACAAAGGAAGGGATAGTGAGGCTGAATAGAATGGATGGTGGGTGGGCAGAGAGTGACAGTGAAAAAGCAGGGATACTGAATGAATACTTCTGTTCAGTATTCACAAAAGAGGAAGTAGGGGAGGTGCCTAATCCAATTAACAGAAGCACTCTGGAGAGGGAGGGAGGTCGATCCCAGTCCTTTCACAGAAGAAAGGGTTCTGAAAGAACTCCTAAACTGAAGGTGGACAAAGCAATGGGGCCAGATGGAATTCACCCCAGAATTCTAAAAGAATTAAGCAGAGAACTAGTGACAGCCACTGACTACCCTTTATAACAAATCATGGGAGGATGGTGTGGTACTTGAGGACTGGAAGAAGGCTGATGTGATTCCCCTTCACAAAAGTGGGAGCAAGACAGAGGCAGGAAACTACAGACCTGTCAGTTTGACCTCTGTGGTAGGGAAAGTGATAGAATCATTTCTGAAGGAAAGAATTGTCGAGTACCTAGAGGCCAGTGGGGCACAGTACCCAAGGCAGCATGGGTTCACATTGGGAAGGTCATGTCAGATGAATCTAATTGATTTCTTTGACTGGGTGACCAAAGTAGTAGACCACAGAGGGGCTGTGGACATGGCCTACTTAGAATTTAGTAAGACATTTGCCACAGTCCCACACAAAAGATTAGTAGTCAAATTAACCAGCCTTGAAGTGGGTCCAAGGGTGGTAGCCTGGGTAAAACGTTGGCTGAACAACAGGACACAGAAGGTAATTGTAAATGGAGTCCACTCTGAAGAAAGAGGGGTTACTAGTGGGGTACCGCAGGGTTCAGTACTGAGTCCAGTCCTTTTTAATGTCTTTATAAGCGACATTGCAGAGGGACTGGAAGGGAAAGTATGCCTCTTTGCAGATGACACAAAGATCTGCAATAGGGTTGATACACAAGGAGGCGTGGAAAGGATGAGAAGGGACTTGGCAAGGTTGGAGGAATGGTCAGAAGTATGGCAGCTTGGATTCAATGCAAGAAGTGTAAAGTAATGCACCTGGGAACCAAAAACCCAGGGGAAGATTACACAATGAGGGGGGGTAGTAACAACAACAAAAATGGAAAGGGACCTGGGGGTAATCATATCAGATGACCTTAAGGTTGGCAAGCAATGTGAGAAGGCGGTAGGGAGGGCTGGGGGGATACTGGGATATATAGGGAGAGGCATTACCAGCAGAAAACAGGAAGTTGTTATCTCCCTGAACAGACAGTTGGTGAGACCCCATCTGGAGTACTGTGTCCAGTTCTGGCGACCCCATCTCAGCAAGGACATAGACAGGATGGAGGCAGTTCAGAGAAGGGCAACTGAAATGGTGCAGGGTCTGCAAGAGAAGCCATATGAGGAGAGACTAAAGGAGCTTAATAAGTATACTCTTGAGGAAAGGAGGGAGAGGGGGGATGTGTGGAATCAACAAAGTCCAAGAGGGTAGTATCTTTCAGAAAAAGAGATGTGCAAGAACAAGGGGACACAATTTGAAGATAGAGGGAGGATGGCTCAGGGGCAATGTGAGGAAGTATTTTTTCACACAGAGGGTGGTGGACACATGGAACAGCCTTCCTGAGGAGGTTGTGGGGTCTAAAACTGTGGGAGAATTCAAGAATGCATGGGACAGACATAAGGCAATTTTTTTGGGGGGGTAGGAAGAAATAGGCTGTTGGTTAAATAGGATCTGCAGCTTATCCTCTAGGTAGGGAAATGGGCAGACTAGGTGGGCCAAGCGGTCCTTATCTGCCATCAAAGCCTATGTTTCTATGTCTGTGTTTCTATGTTTCCATGTTAATTCTTTACTGTCATTTCCCCATTTTGCTATCTCTTTTTTATACATTACATATCTATTCTTATCTTCCTAATACTGAGCACCGATTGTAGTCTCTTATATATCACTTTATGCATCCTACTTAAAATCCAGGTTAAAACATTTACTAGTACTCACTTTATATATGGTGGATCTTTTTGAATTAACAGTTACCCTGCTTGATTTTAACCCCACCATTGTCCACCTACACATTTGTTTAGGTTTAAGATCCAATGAATAATCATGCAATGAGACCTCTGTTTTTCTATAACCCATTTATTGTCATGCATAATGTGATGTTGTTTCTTTATAATGGATGATATCTTCCAAATGTATTGTATGTTTTGTTCCTCATTATATATTCAAAACACCAACAAAAAGATAAAGTGAAAAAAAAAAGAACTATCCTCAGCAATTATACAAAATAAAGGATGGGTAGAGGGTTTAAAACTTGGATTTTACACACCCACTCGGGGTGGGATGCCAGAATAAACCCCTCGAACTACGCTCTTGGGGTTTATGTAGCATCCCACCCCTCAGGGATGTGTAAAATCCTTATTATAACCTCCTACCCACTCATTATTCTCTATATTATATACCCACATAACCCGTTACACCCAAATGAAACTGTACTTATCTAATAGGTAAGGCATTATGGACCACACATTCAAAGCCAGCCAGCTGTGCGCGCAAACAGGGGGGTACCATATGAAATAATGGGGACAACTGGCTCTGGCACCATATTCAAATGAATAGCACAGTCTGAACTGACTGCATTATTCATTTGAATATCAGCCATGGTAGCATGGCATCCAGCCAGTGTTCACCATTCTTTGTGTTGCGCTACAAGGGTACGGGCTAAAGACCAACCATAGGGGTAATGCACTGCATACACTGGCTAGTTCTGCACCCCTATGGGAGAATATTCAAAGAAAGATGCAGATGAACCCACTGTACTACAAGGTCACTTGTATGACCATTATGGACTCCACTATATACTACCGCAGTGGCTCAGTGTGCTGCCAAAAAGCTAAAGAATCATGGGAAATGAAGTCTTTGCTGTGTAGATTTTTTAAAGCAACGTGCACGCTGTCAGTTTTGCAAGATGTTCCAAATTATTTATACAAAAAATGAGAGTCATAAGGACAATTACACAAGGTTTGTTCTTAGAGGACTGGCTTTATTTAACATTTACTTACCTAGGGTTGTCAAAAATTAAGGATCTCTTTATCAGTGAAGTCCTGCTTTTCTGCACAAGTCTTCATAATTGAATAGAGTCTTGGGAGATCAAATATGGTCATAGCTGATTCTGAACAGGAAGCTACTGTGGCAGGCTTGACATATTTAAGCAATAAAGAATGACTGGGGGTTGCATTAACCATACATACATCACATCCTTGTAAGGTAATGTGGCATAAGGCGAAGCTGAGTGCCATGCCCCAATGGTGTGATTAACTTATTTGTAATCCCTGTGAGTACCTTATTTTTTTTAGTAATGTGAATAAAAAAAAACTCTTCAAACTAGCCGTTTACATTTTTTTATTAATTGTACCTGATTTTATATTCAAACAGTCCTTCCACCATCTGGTCATCAGTCCATCCACAGTCTGTTTATGTTCCAGTTCAGCCTGCAGATGTTCAAAGACATATGTGCTTCTGCAGAGCTGTAGAGCACATCAAGAACATCTGCACAGTTGCAAAACAGTATGTCAGATTATGACATCATGCTGATGTCAGCACTGGCTAGTCAGCAAGTTTGTCTGACTAGGAAAATAAAAAAAAAACATGCCAGTTTAGAGTGAATGTGTGGGCTTAATGGCTTAGATGCTAATCTTGAGCTGTAAAAAAAAAAACACTGTTAACATGGCAACAGTGACTGACTAAACATGTCATCACAGAGGGGAGATTCGGGTCAAGAGCGTAGCACAAGAACAATGACAACATTGTTTCTATGATGGTTGTCATGGCAACAACCAATGGACTTTAATGAGTTCTTTTGCACTCTGCATGCTCTACCTCCGCACAACACTGCCCTCCCTGTCTTAGCCAACTATCATCACCTGGAGTAGTATCCTAACCACCCTCTCTGTAGCTGAATCAACACCCTACACCTCAACTACCCTCCACCCCCCAAATCTCCCTGCAACTAGACCTGCCCCAAGTTCACCATCCCCCCAGTTGACCACTCTCTGCAACTGGAACCCTTCCCCCTGGCTGACTACACTCCACGCAACTGCATTCCCCTTCCAGATCCCTGACCAGACTCCCCACTCAAACCTCCCTCGGTCAGTATCACTGGTGGCACATTGTGGGCTGTTAGTAGAGGGGTTGGGAGACTGTGGAGACAGCAAATGTGTTGGGGGAACTATGGGGTAACGGGTCCTGGAAAGAGGAGGTGGTAAGTGGACTCAGAGTTGGGTTGTGAATGGAACGGTTACTGTGGAGGGAGCTGTGGGGGGGATGCAGAGGGAGGGCAGGCAGTGTTGGGGCCATGGAAGAAAGTGAGGCTAGTATCTAGGGCTGTGTAAGATGGCTTAGCTAGTATCAGGCAACAAAGGGAAGGGAAGGGAGGTAGTGTCTGGGTCTGTGCAGACCTGTGGAGGAAAAGTATCTTGACAGTCTGTAAGGGGTGGGTGGGTGTTAAATGGGCCTGGGAAGTGTCAGTGGGGGGGGACATGCAGGGAGGCAATGAGTTAAGGGTATGAGGGGGTCTCAACTGACCAGAGAGGGAAAGGAATGTTAAGGTTACTGCGGCTGACAGGTGTTACTGGTTAGAAAAGGGGCTGGGGGAGTACTCGAGGGCTGTGAAAGGAGTGGAAAGGGCATGAATGAAGATTTAGTGATCTGTAAAGTGCGGGGACATCTAGTGTTGGGGATAATTGGCCAGTCTATCTTCACAGCTGGAACTCCTTCACACAGACCAGCCAGCCTCAGAAGCTGGATCCACTGATCAACATACTGGCTGTGTGCCTCCATCCCACATCTTGGACCCCATCCCCTTTTCACAGAGGGAGTTTGGTGGGGTGTAAAGGGAGTTTATGTCAAGGGTTAGGAGCTGTGGACTAGCAGTCCCAAGAATCCATTGGGTAACAACTCTCTCTCCTCTCATTCCATGTAAATTAAGTCATTGGCATCCAGTGGCACCTCTTCACTCTCCCCATCCCATATTAAAAAAGCAGTCTTTGCTGTCCAGGTGTCCCTCATACCCCTGCTGTGTCACTCTACCAAAGGCAACAAGTAAAGCTCTCCAACCCACATCTTTAGCTGGATGCTGTTTAATGTGGACCTTTAACCAACACTGATTACTGTGATTACAGAAATACATGCAGCACAATCAAATTTTTCACACAGTGAGCTGAGTAGTATGCATTTATGTAATTTCCATTTGCGACAATGACCCATGGTAGTGGTGGACCATACTTCTCAACTTTTTGCCACTGGAATAAGGGACACAGACACTCTGAATTCTTGCTCTTTCTTCCTCCCCCTGTGACTTGCACATACCCCAGATGGGAGAGGGGGATTTCCAAGGACATTGCTCAGCTTGGAAGGCTGGTTGTGGCAGTGATAGTGGTCATGGCTCATGTAGGATGGTCATGCAGGGGAGGAATATTGGAGGGATGCAGATTCAATGGTTGCTGAGATGCCAGCCTTCAGATGAGATGTTAAATCATGGTCCCTTTTGCCCATCTCTGGACTCCAGCCAGGTGGAAGTAAAAGTTCATTTGGCTAATCAAAAAAAAAAGCCACAGAGGTTCCCAGTGCCATGTCTAACAAAGGTATCAGTGTAGAAGAAAAATCATCTTTTAACAAAAATCCTGCTTATGAAAGCTTATATTCACAGAAATGCACAAAATAAGAACTTGGTCACTTTACGATGGCTTACACCTTGGGTGCATGTGATACAATGAAAATAAATACAGAATAAGTGAGACTAAAACACCCAAGCCAGAAGAAGTAGGGTCATCCACCGAGCCAGGAGAAGTGGGGGCACCCTACGAGCCAGAAGAAGTAGGGCCATACCTGCCCACCCATGCAAGAAGAAGCAGGGCTACCCCCCTTGAGCCAGGAGAAGCAGGGCCATCCCACCATGAGCCAGGAGAAGTAGGGCCATCCCACCCCTTTCCAGCAGCTATCAACCTCCCAAATTGGTCCCAGTGGATTGCTCACCCACAGTAGCAGGGCCAGGAGATAGAGGCCCATGCACTCTCTCATTTGAATCCCTCCACACCCCACAGTACAGGTACATTTTCAAATAAACACAGCCATGTACCTCAACAAAAAGGCACAAGAAGTCAGGACCCTCTCTCTCTAGCTCTGCAGGGAGCTTCTCTCTTGGTTGCTGTTGTCTGAAATTTTACTTGAGGAACTGACTCTGTGCTGCAGCAACTGGATGAGCAGGGTGGCTAGCTGCTGCTACCTATCCTCTTACCAACTGGACCATGCTCTAGTTCTTTGAAACAAAAATACAACAGAGTCAGTACAGCTCTTTTAATGTTGACTTTACTTCTGGGTCATGGGGGAGGTGCCTATTCTCACTATTCTGCAACACAAACTTAAGGGAGAGCAACTGGCTAGACTTGGCTGAAGGGGGGCCCATTGAACTGGTCAAGAGTACTGTAAAGATCCACCGGGCAGGGATTGGGTGCAAAAGAGGGCCTACTAGGTTGTGTGTGGGTGCAGGTGAGGACACACTGTGCTGCTTGGGTGCATGAGAGGGACTCAGTGGGCTGGGCATGTGTGCAGGTCAGGAACCCAGCAGGCTGGGCTTGCATGCAGTAGGAATTTAGTGAGCTGTGATTGGGGGAGAGATAAGGATTCTCCACCAACACTAACAATGAGCTGCAAGGTATGGAGAGTTTTACTGGGACTGTTGCAAAACAGATAAAAACAGTTAAGTGCCTCTTTTGTTATCAAGAGATAATTGTTTATTGTGAAATTTTCTAACTTAGCTGCTGCATGCATGCCAAGCATGCTACATGCGAACCTGATAAGCTCTATCAGGTTTGTTTAGGTTCACTTGGTGTGTATGAACCACCTGCAGTCACTGAACAATTTTGCATGTGGCATATATTCTGTATGCATACTGCACACTTGTATTTCTGTAAAGGGACTGGAGAAATCAGGAGCCTGCCAACATGGCTATGTGTGCTGAGATGCCTGAGGCTGGGGATGGGACTCGAAAACTTTCTGCCAGGGCTAGGAAAGGGTGGGAAATAGAGCATGCCTCCATAGGGGCTGTGTGGTTTGTGTGTGCCAAATGCAGGTATTGGTAGCCGTGCATACCTGGAGTAGATTTACCATAAACAAGTTATATGTATGAAGCTAAGATGACAGTAACATTAACTGTGAGAGGGTAAAAACATAAAAAAACTAACAAAAAATTAGTTTAAATTGAACTAATGTAAAGAAATATGCATGAGGGGAATTAACTCTCATGCTCTATTAGTGAAACCAGAGCAGCAAAAGCAATTTGAACATTTACAAGGCATTTCCATTATGTTACCAATAACTATTAACTATAATGTGGGGAAAAAAGTGTGTGAGAATTATTTAAAAAATTGCACTAAGTGTGCACAGTGTTACTACAGTGTGCATCTAAAAATACCAAAAGTAATGCAGTCATAAAGAAGTGTATAAGAAAAATTAAGTATGTGCAGTGGTTCTACAGTGTGCATCTTAAAATAACAAAAATAATGCAGTGGTAAATGAGTGTAATAGAAAGTCAATGCAGTGTAGTTATAGTGCAGTTAATAACAGCAGTGATACGTGTTAACACGAAATTGGACCCTAGATTGTAGTGTGCACACAACTTCCCTCTGGGTTATCTCTTTAGTTTTATACTTCCCCATATATAATGGACAAATGCCTTATACTCTTGCTTCATCCCGTCAGCTCTTCTTAGTCCCACCCTGGATTTTCTTTCACCCAACCATTCATTTCATTTTTTTATTTTTATTAAATGGGTTAGACAATTGAGTAAAACTCATTTAAAATGGTGACCCTTGGTTAAGCAGAAATAAAGTTACAGCAATTGCAAAAAAAGAAGAGTACAATACATAACACAACAAAATTCCAAACAATTACATACAACAATTATATTACTATACCCAGTTAGCCACAACAAACCTTACATTGAGCTAAAAATGAAAATGATTTCAAGAACCAGGTTTTAACAGGTTTTCGTGATGGAGTTGTGCTATTATACAAACGAAATTTCAAAGGCATCATATTCCAGAATTTAGGGACTTGTTAGCTGAAAAAAAAGTCAGAACATTTAGTTTTTGTTCTAGGTATTACCAACTGTCGATAGGCTGCATTCCTTAAGGAGGGATTAACATCCCTAAATTCTAACCTTTCAACCAGCTAGTCCAGAATCATTACTATAATAACTGGCTATGGCCAATATCAACTCGTTTTCTCGCTCCTTAAAAAGTCGTATCAACTCTCAGGTTAATACGAAAAAAGTCGTATCAACCTGCGAGTTGATACGACTTCCACATGCTCGCGGCGAGAATCATTGAAAAATCAGCTGACAGGCAGCGCGAGACAGTTCGGTAATGGGAAAAATAAAACACAGACAGTTCATTAACTGTGAAAGCACAAGTTATTTTTAGTTTTAAAAAATGTAGCTAACTAAAGAATAAAACATAAAATCAGGTAAAAGTTGTAAGTTTTCTCCTGCTGATCTTGTAGGTTTATTAATGTTTAGTAGTGTAATGAACTGTGACCTTTCCCTCGTATTTAAAAAATCCCGATACTTCTGCTAGATGAAACCTAGAAACGAAGATAAAAAAAGGTACTGAATTTAAATGTTATACAATTCTCTTCAAGTGTTGCTTAGAAGGCTATGTCCTGAAGTAATAAACGCTGCATTTGAAGTTATGTGGGGGCAGTGTGTGTTTTGTTGTACAGATGCGATAGGTTTTTAGCACCATAGGCGGATAGTAATCATAGCCTGTTATTATATAAAATAAAACATATGAAGGGTGGTTAACATGGAGTTTTTTTACATACCGTCGATGTGTGATACTAAAAAAAAACTCTCGAGCTACGCTCTCGAGTTTTTTTATTATCACACATCTTGGGTGTGTAAAAAAACTCCATATCAACCACCTGCATATGCATTATTCTATATGTAATACTTTTAAATGCCAGAAGATATTTATGTAGTTGTCTTCTGTCTGGCAAAGAAATCCGTCCTAATTTGTGATACATCAAGCAATGGTTGGTTTCCCTAGAACATTGTAAAATCAGTCTTGCCAAATGATTATAGAGCACATTTATTCTGCTGTACTGCTATGTAACCTCTCTTCTCGTATGTAATATTTGTGATGTGGAACCTTTGTAAAGGAGTCTTTGACTCAAAGGTACTTCCGAATCTCCAATAAATAAATAATCTGTGTAACTTTCCAGAGTGAGAATAGTCATAAAATACATCTCCATAGTCAAAAAGAGGAAAAACCTGTGATTCAACAATTCTCTTTATCATATATCCACCCAAACAATTTTTGTTTCGATAAAGTAAACCCAACCTTTTCCCCACTAATCTAACTAACTCATCAACATGCAAATTGCCAGTAGCCGAGGAGTCCAGCCAGTATCCCAAGTACTTGTAAGTCATCACTTGATCTAATTTTGTCCCCTCAGCATCAAACACTGATAATTTAGTGCAAGTTCTAAGTTTCAAAGTAGAACCAAACATCATACATTTTGTCTTACTTACATACATTTTAAGTTTCCGTTGTGTCAAATATCCATATAATCTATCAAAACTTAACTGTAATTTTGCTTGGATGTCATCTACAGAAGGAGCAGAGGTGTAGACTATAGTATCATCTGCATATAGTTGGTAGGCCACATTATTCATATGGCATCCAGGCTCTTTCAGATAAATCTAAAAAGAGTAAGGGTCCTACCACCGATCCTTGAGGGACCCCTAGGACTACTGGCAAAGGCGTTGAAACAATCTTATTGACAATAGTTGTCTGCATCCTACCCTCTAAATAAGAAGTGAACCACTTAAGTGCACCAACCGATAACCCAAGTGTCCCTCAAACTGAAAAGAAGAATTTGGTGGTCCACTGTGTCGATGGCCTTGGAGAGGTCAACAAAGATGGCACCAGTTATGTGGCCCTTATCCATAGTTTTGTTGACATCATCCAAGACCCTCGACACAGCGCAAATTATATCATGTGATTTATGAAATCCTGACTGATAATTATCAAATAGATCATTCTGATTCAGAAAATCAGTCAGTTGTTAACCATAAATCTTTCCAGCAACTTAGAAACCTGGGACAGAAGTGAAATTGGTCATTAATTATTAAACTGATCCTGACTCCCTCCCTTAAAGATTGGAACAACCCTAGCCATTTTCCAACCCAAGGGCATTATTCCCTCAGTAATAGACCAATTATACAAATAAGTGAGAGGAGCAGCTATCTTTAAAGCTGAGATTTTGAATAGATAGGGGGGTCAATCCATCAGGGCCACCACTCTTTGTTGTCTTTAGGTCCAACAAGGCCTGAACAACCTCATATTCCTCCAACTTTTTAAATGAGAACAAATCAGATGGATCTATATGAGGCAGGGAATAATCATTAGTATTACAAGGGTCAGGACCACCAAAAAATGTCCCGAGTTCACAAAATAGTCATTGAACCCATCTGCAAGAGACTCCTTCCCCCCATAACCTGAAATATCAATTTTACAATTGTCGCTCTGATGATGGTGACCATTTATCTCTTTAATTATATCCCAAAAAGTTTTAACATTCCCAGCAGAGTTCTCTAATTTAGTATTATAATATGATCTTTTGCTTTCTCTAACAGCAGTTACATAGGAATTCCTAAGGCTTCTATAATATTGCCAATCCCTTAGAGAGTTTGAGTTGTGTGCCTTTGCCCAAGCCTGACCCTTTTGTCTTTTTAACTTTCTCAGTGCTGACGAGTACCATGCAGCAGAAGATTGTTTTATTTTCCTTAATTTCATTGGCATAAGGTGATTTATGACCTGCATTAACTTTGTAAGAAAATAATTCCAGGCCAGATCAATTTCAGGGATCATAAGCAATCTGTCCCAGTGTATTCTGTCTAGGTCTTCGATAAAGGCAAAATAGTCAAACTTCCTAGTAGCTCGATAAGAAATAAGCCTTGACTGCTTTGTCAAAAAAGCTTTACCTCTAACAGAGTACATAATATTGTGATCACTATCTAAATCTTCTAATGCCCCTACATTTAAATATTGGAAAGGAGCATTTGTCAAAATTAAGTCTAGCAAGGTTGATTCAGCTGGATTTTTGATATTAACATGAGTGGGATCTTTTATAAGTTGTTCCAGGCCCATTAAGAGTGCCATATTTTTCATTACTCCAGAATCAGCTGGATGCAGCCAATTATCATTGAAGTCTCCCATGAGTAGAATTTCATGAGTATTAATAAAGGAAAAAAGTATATCTGTAAGCTGTTGCATTGTTCTTTTTATCTTCTTAGTGGGACAGTAGGCCCCTATGAGTAATATTGGTTTTCCCACTGGAAATTTTATTTCAGGTGCTAAATGCTTACGGGTGTCTACACTTCCAGATGAATTTGATTTAAGGAATACTTATCCAAAGCATAGATTAAAACATCACCTCCCCTTTTATTCCTATCTGCCCTATACACGTTGTACCCACTAATCACGATATCCCCAACTACCACTTTATCACTTAACCATGTTCAGTATATATATAATAAAATCAGGATGATTTTCATTTGCAAAGTCCCTCACCAAATCTATTTTAGGCACAAGGCTCCTAAAGTTAGAATGTATAAAAAGAATACCCCTACCAAAATTGTGTCTGATATCAGGGCCTGGATTGGGATTAATATTCCCACACTGTAATAAACACAAAGTCAGAAAAATGTATTTAACCATTCTCCCTTTTAGCCCAATCTTTCCAAAGTCACAAAGCTTTAAGAGAAGTAGATGCAAATTTGAAAAGTTTCTTAATCATAATTGTACCTGTTTTCTAACCAAATCTATAGTAAAAGTAAATCTGAGGGCAAATAAAAAAAAAAAAGGTTCAAATCCCCTAGATAGTGGAACTGTTTAATAGCCATAGTCTAGGGGATAAGACCAGGAATCATGATAGTAGTTAACTACAGGGGAGGTCAAGCAAATATCTTTGTGGTCCCCCTCCTCCACACCCAAAGAAGGAAGACTCAGTATACCAAACAGACTAATAATGCAAAGTATCTGAAAACAATAAACATTAGTCTGCTTAAGACTTAAATACATTCTGTCACCCAATCTAAAAGGTCTAACCCTCCAGCACAAATATAAAATCAGTAAAATTATCTGTACCTTCTGAACTTAACTTTGTAAATATTTTTATTGAGTGGCACAACCACTCACGCTCGTACCACATGCTCACGCTGTGCGGCGAGTGGTTAGATTTAAAGGGACAGTTGTCCCCGCCTCTTGAGGCAACCCCCGACTTGATTGGTTTCCACCACTGAGCCTCTCCACTGTGATATAATCAAATGCCTCGGGTACAGTGAGTTTAAACAAACAGCAGGCTCCTAGTTTAACAGCAAGCACTGGTACAGATACTGAAAAGTGCACACAAGTCTCAGAAATATTGCACAAAGAAAGCTTAAACAGTACTTGCTCAGTGTTTCAGCCACAACATCAGTCAGTTCAGCATCTGGTCTAGTTCTGCTCAGTTTGATGAAGCTGATGGGGACTACAAGTGGCACACCAATGATTTTATTTAATATTAATTGAGAAAAAGCAGTAAACTGAAGCAACCATAATAATAAAAAAAAGAAAACACATGTAATGGTTAAAATAATTTAACTGCTACAAGATGGATCATTTCAAGGATATTTGAATGGATACTGGGTGCAATTTTATAATGAAAGATAACAAATGGAAAATGAATGGTTCAGAATAATACAAAATGGAAAATTAATTATTCAGAATAAATTGCTCAAAACTATGGGTCATTTGAAGGGTATTTGAAGAGATATTGGGAGCAAAAAATGAAGGGTAAAGATAAAAAATGGAAAATGAATGATTGAATGGTACAAATACTGAGAAATGAAGAGACTCTGAGAATAAAACAACTGTAAATTCACTCTTTTTTTCTGTATGGGCTCCTTCTTTCTAGAGGTGATCCCTCTGGCAATGCACCCCATCATCCTGTTTGCCCTTGCTGCAGCCCTCCTACATTGTGCCGATACCTTCATTTCCCTTGAGACTATGACCCCAGATCCTTTCTGTAACTGCTATCTGCATTCCCCCCAGTCAGTAGCTGGTTCTTGGATTTCTGGCTCCGTGGTACATGGACTTACACTTCTTTGTGTTAAACCCCATCTGCCACTCCTTAGACCAGTGTTCAAGTTTAGCTACTGTAGATACTCCCTGCATGCCTGCCTCCCTTTTTACTGTCCACTGTTGCACAAATCTTGGTGTCATCAGCAAACAGGCTGATCTTATTTTTCAGTGAAGACACTGAACAAAACAAAGCCCTGCACTGAACCCTGCGGCACCCCACTAGCTACTAGCCTTGGCTTGGATGACCCCCCCATACAACCACCCTCTGTTGTCTGCCCTGTAGCCAGCTCTCAACCAACCCCACCAGTTTCTGCCACGCACCCAGGTCCCTCAGCTTACTCAGTAACCTCCTGTGCAGCACAAAGTCAAAGGCATTGCTTGGCCGGCCCGGTGGCACTGAGGGTTGAGGCACTGGACGCCACACCTCGCGTCATGCCAGTGACCCAGGTTTGGGAACGAGCCCGGGAGCTGGGGTCGGTGGGAGGGAGTAGGATCGAGCGTCCGAGGACAGCCTCCCTCCTGGGAGGGGATCCAGGGGCATCCTGCAGCAGGGAGGACCCCCGCTAGAGACCGGAGGTACCTCAACTGCTGGGATCACAAAAACATAGCCGGAGGCAGATGCCGGGCCAAGAGCACGGGTGGAAGCATGCACGCTCGGGGCCATGGGCGTCAGTGCACATCTGCCGACATGGGGGAGGTGAAAAAGGTGGAAAAAGGAGGGCACAGGTTGTGGCGGCATGATGGCCGTCCCCGCGCTGGACTCTCCCGGTACCTGGGCGCGCGACAATGCTGGATTCAGACAGGGTGGGTTGAGCTCCAGAGGGAGTGCTCCCAACCCCCCCGCTGTGGGAGGTAAGCCGCGGGGGTAGTCGCGGGGCCTAATTAGGTGGCCGGGGGAAGTTCCGGGGGGGTCGGCGGCCGGACAGACCTGCGGGTGATGCCAGGACGTGCAGGTAAGCAGACCAGTGGCCCGGGGAGATAAAAAATGAGAACAAAAAAAAAAAGGCGTTGCTGAAATCCAGATACAGGACATCTACAGCTTGGCCTTTGTCAGTCACCCTAGAGACCCAATCAAAGAAGTCAATTAAGTTAGTTTGGCATGATCTTCCCAAGACAAACTCATCCTTTCTGTCATCCTGCAGACTTTTAGTAACAAGAAACGTTATCAACCTCTCCTTCAGAATGGTCTCCATTAACTTCCCCACTACAGAGGTCTAGCTCACCAGACTCTAATTGCCCAGTTCATCCTTGGATCCACTTTTGTGAAGGGGCACCTCATGAGCCTTCCTCCAGTAACTGGGTACATTATCTGTCTCCAAAGAGGTGTTAAACAGGTCTGTCAGAGGGCCTGCCAATGCCTCTGCCAGTTCCTTCAGGACCCTTGGGTGTACACCATCTGGTCCTTGTGCTTTGTCCACCTGCAAGGTTTTAAGGCCCTTCAAGATGCTATCCTCCTGGATTAACCCATCTGTTATATTTGCACCCCCTCCACCCCTGTCCTCTTTACCATGTGGTATTGGGCTATTCCTTTCTTTCGTGAACACTGAACAGAAGTACTCGTTGAGTTCCTTTGCCTAGTCTTCCCCTTTTTCTGCCCATCCACCCTCCCTTTCGATTCTAACAATGTTCAATATGCGATGCAACCATTATGAAAAGGGGGCCCATATTCTGTTAGAGTAATTGATTGTGTACCTGACACCGTACAGGGACATGTTTTGTAATTTTCTGCTTAAGACTCTTTTCAATCATGGGAGATACTCTTGTCGCTCCTATTGAGGGAATGACCCCAGAATAGCTAAATTATCTGACAAGTTAGAAGCATATAAAGGGCTCAAGAAGTAACTGTATACATCTCTTCAACTGAGTTTGTATGTATGCATGTGTGTATCTATGTATTTGACAGAGCAGTATTAATGTATTTCTTAACATTCTTGATAGAGCAAATCTTACTGTGATCAGAATAAAAATTAACAAGCTTGCATATAACACAAACAGAAGTATTGAAAAGTCTTCATTTACCATTCGAAAGTATTCAAAAATGTGTACTTTTAAAATCTGTGTATAATATTAATTTAGTAATAATTTACTCTTAAAAATCAATCACAGTGGAATACTTCTTAGAATTAGTATTCCTACAGGCAGTATTCTTCTTCTGATGATTACTGAAGAGTAAAGATTACCAAACTTAGTCTTAAAAGACAAATAAATTACTGCTTTAAGACTAAATTTAGTATTCTACTTTGGTGAGGGGGTCTTCCACCTCGACATCCCTGGCATCCTTCATTGTAACAGCCATGGGCACCATCACAGCATGGGCCCCCACCCCTTGCTCAGTGGTTGGTGCACTGTCACAGGTCCGCTGCTATTCTTGGTTGATGGTGTCCCTAGCAGTGGTTCTCACCTCCTGCAGCCAGCATCTGGTGCGGTCAATGTATGCCCTGGCTTCCTGTCATTTCAGCTTCTGAATTGCTCTCTCAAGTGCACAAATTCTCAGGGTTACCTTCTGCTGCCCTCAAGTAGCATGATGACTGGTATCTGTAAGGACAAAGGGGTGACAGCATTACCATTGGGTAGTAAGATGGCTCGTGTTGGTAACACTCCTAGGTGACTATGACACAGGGGAGAAACAGGGTGGGTGGCCAATGACATGCTACACATGATATGGGAACAAACAATGGCCCAGTTGGTGTACCATGCCAACCATAGGTGTGCAGCAATGTCCCAGAGTTGGCATACACTGCCCACATGGGTGGCCAAGACTATGGGCCAGAGCACCCATGGACCCAGGTGCAGGTGAATGGACAGTGGGGTAGAATGGGCAGCAGTGTCTGCCTAAGGCAACGGGGGTCAGTTGATGACACATTGCCAGTGACACCTGTGGATTGGTCATGCATTGTATGTGTAATGCAGCAGACACTGCTATGGCTGTTGGGGGCACACAGCAGGCACCATCTCCCAGGTGGGTTGTCATATAGATGACATAGTGAGGGTGGCTGCAGGAGGCCTAATGGTGTGTCAGTTGTGGGATAGGGTGACAGTGGGGGATACAGCACACCTGGCAGCAGGGTGCGTATGGCTGGCAGTGGGAGGGCTGGGTATGTGTCACTGTGCCACAATGCAGGGGTTGTGGGTCACATTTGGGGGGGTGGCAGCACTGGTGTGGCTCTGGAGGGAGGGTCCCTACCCCATGTACATGTCATGGTGTCTGTGTAGGGTGGTGGGTCCCCATACATTAGGATATAGCTCAAAGGTGTGTGTATAAACCCAACCTCCATGGGACAGTGGCTGACGTGTTTGATGTGCCTGGGGGTGAAGAGTACAGTGACCTGTATGGGGTAGTGGTGGTGGCATCACTGCAGCAATCGACTGGGTCCTGTGGCAAGCTGGTAGGTATGGAACATGCAGCATCCCTGTGCTGCATGTGCAGGATCACACACTTGGGACCCAGCCCTGCATCCTTGGATGGCTGCACACTGATCCTAGTTCTTTGCTCCCCAGGACTGGGGGTTCATAGGGGGACATGGCATCCCACATATTGGGATATGTCATGGCTGTGGTTATGCACACAAGGACCAACCATCCCTGGATGCTGCCAATGTGTCCACGTGGTGGTACCAACCAGCTGGCTGTGGTTGGCACCAGTTGGGGGTGGGGGACTAACACATGTAAGCAGGCCCTGCATACGACAGATGAACCACACATGTATGGCACAAGCCATGGCTGCCTGTGGCCCTAGGCGGGACAGTGGACTGGGGTGCCTGTGGACATGCTGACCGCATGGTGCCTTGCTGCATGTATGCATGGCTGCAAAGTGGACCATGGGCGTTGTTATGAGGTGCCACAGCTATGGTGACATAACTGTCTTCTAGTTGGTGGGCCCATGGCTGTTCTGGTTAACCCAGCACACTCCTGTTTGGGGTCCAGAACCATGTCTGGCATCCTCAGGCACCCTGTGCCATAAGGATTTCCACCAGGCACCCCCAACACCTGACTGTCAGCAGTGTAGTCTGCACTTCCCTGTGCCCCCATGAGGCGGCCCACTCCATCCATTCCATCATGACAAGTGCTCACCAGTACCTTAGTACAACACGCCATGCCTGGCCCAGCTGATGTAGCTGTATGCAGTCCATCTTATGACACCACCCCAATGACACCGTAACTGCAAACTGGAGGTGGGTAGACAGCCCCCTTGCCTGTTGCACTGCATGCCTGTTCATGGCCCAGGACTCCTATGTAAGGCTAGTACAGGTGTGTCCAGGTCATGAGATCCATGTCACCTCATCACACAGAGACAAAACAAAAAATAATGCACTCACCACCATTTTTATAAAGCAGAATGCAGCTCTCAGTATTTTAAATAAGTGTCCGTTTATTCAGGTGCAGGTAAAAACACAGCAAACAAGCATTGGCGTGTTTCAGAACAGATTCCTTTTACAAAAGACATGTTAGACATAAAGAGCAACCACCTTTCATACCAGTCATAGTGACATCATCAGTGACATCATGAAAAAAGTACATATACTGAAGACATACATACATTTATATTTAAAACTGTGCATATTACAAATTCCTACATACAAAATTGTACAAAGTCTCACATAGCCATGCATTTTTTTCTTTAAAAAGCTCTTATGCTCCATTATTTAAAAAAAAATACATACTAACAACTTCATATCTATTCATTTATTTATTCTAAATGTGAAGTTCAAATTTGTGCTTGTACTTTGTGGTATCAAGAGTCTTGGTTCCAAGTTCACAGGATCCTGGCACTCAAAAAACCTTATCCCTGTATCTCCTAAAAATGGAATAGAGAGTTATGAGATTGAGGTATTTCACATAACAGGTCACTGCATATTCTCAAAGTTATACCCAGGAACTGCATGTAGATTTAAGACCCCCACCCCCTGAATCACTTTACTTCACAACAATCACGTATTGTAGTCCAGGTGAATTTATCTATACGTCTAGGTCCAAAAGGTTTGATGACTGTTTCTTATGTAAAAAAAGTGTATAGAATCCAGATTTACAATTCATTTGCTCAAAGTTGAATGTTTTCAAGTAAAATGCACTTCTTCAATGAAAAAATGAACTGTTGGTGAAAATTATGTATATTTTAATTAACAGTTCCTTTAATTTCAGTGCTATAAGTTTTTATTAAAATATTACAGACATTGTAACAAACAGCAACATATGTATCAAAGGCTTAATATTAACCTTATTATTTATTTTATTCTATATTTAACTTGAAACAATCAACTTTTTATGAAGTTTTATGACCCTACGTACAACAATCAGTATTCTTGTTCTCTGTCTTCATTATCTGACATGTTAAGCAAATCTGTCTCATCAATATCGACATCAGTCACAGTCATCTTCTTCATTTGGATTGTTGACATGTTCGTTCATTTGTTCACTTAAGGCTGGTGGTACAACTTCACATGTGAACCACATTGGCTTTTATGTGCCATCCTCAAAGTGTGGAGGGGTTGTGGGATAACAGATGGACCAGACACCAAACTTCAAGTTCAACACACAATCTCTGTGTGATGTTTATTCAAAATAGAGAAATAACCTTTAGCAGTGGCATATTCCTTCTTCAGTACATCAGTCTGCAGCAACAGACTATGAATGTCGTTTCTCTGCACTTAGCCAGCACCTACTGACACTGATCTCTGATCTCAACATATTTAGTGAAAACCCTTCCTCCCTTTGTGTGCCTTGTTTGCTTGGGTAGTGGAGGCTCAAAAGGAAAAAAAGAGCAGTGGGTTCAGGCTCTGAGCTTCAGATCTGGAGACCTGGGTGTGAATCCCACAGTTGCCTAGGTGCATACTGTGTGATCCTGAGCAAGACACTTAACTTCCTTGTGCTCCCAGGTCGCACCTGGAAACAAGCTTCGGCTTACTATGCTACTCCTGGTTAAACAATGTTCCCTTCTCCTTCCCTTCTGCTAAAAAGCAAACTAGGACATTTGTATTTCTCTCAGGAGAAATTGTACACAGCGCTTAAGTATTTCAGAAATATGATACCTGCCAGACATAAGATGGCTTATTGCTAACTTCTGTTTCAGGCAGCCATTTCCTTTACATTCAAATGGATATTGTGCAAATATGCATGTTCGTATCTGAAAAATAGAACATATGTATGTTAAAGTCCATACATCTAAGTCAGTTTTTAAGAGAGCTATACATGGTCCCTATAGAGTCAGACACTGCACATGGTGTACATGCAGGCCTGTTGCCCATAGAGGGTGATACAAATAGGCCAACGTAATGTGGGCTGCATGGCAGCCCTCTGGGTATGCTTCCACACAACCTAGGCTGTAGCACTTGTGCAGCTGCCCACAGCCTGATGAGATGGGCAGCAGGTGTTGTGCCTCACTGGGCTATGGGTGTACCACTCCCACTGTTCAGTGGACCCCGATGGGACACCTGACCATTGTCTGTGTGCCCCACTGCACCCATTCCTCTCCAGGTGAACCCCAAGCATGGGCACCACACCTCAGCTTATAGCCATCTGCATGGACCCACCTTGGCACACACAGTCCAGTTGCCACTGCTCGCTGTTGCATTATGCAGTGCAGCACCATTGGGTGACAGTCCGTGGAGCATGTGGGACTGTGCCATGTGTCTAACATTCTCCACCAGTGCCCTACAGGCACCACTGTGTGGCATGGTGTGCTGCTGCAGAGCTGTGCTGTGCAACTACAGGCCCATTATGGAGGTATTCCCCTTGCTCCAATGTACATCCTGGGGATGGGGATCCTCTCTGTGAGTCCCACATAGCCCTCTGTTTGCATTATCAGACCCCCAGGACTTATCATGCATGCACCAATGTGTATTATTTGTGTGAGCCAGCAGTACCATATGACCATGGTATGTACAACCTACCGATTGCCTGTAGAGACCTTCATTCATGCAGTTTACTATCTCATGTGGGAGTGTGGTGTTTGTATCCCACCTCGACTAGTGTCAGGACAGCCGCTGCTATGAGCCTTTGGGCTCCGCATGCCAGGCAAGGGTGTTGCAAGACCCATTCACAGGGTATTGGGGCACTGAACCTATACGCAGCACCCTCCTGCTTGTCTGAATGGTATAGTGTCATGGCCACCACCTACAGTGCTGCAGGTCTACAGGACACACATGACATCAGCATGCCACCTTCCAGTGTGGCAACACACCCAGCCATGTTACGTCCAGCAACCCCACCATGTCTGTCATCTGTTGCAACCTGCCTGTCCAGGATGTGGCCATGACTATATATGCAGGACTCCCCTGGGGTACGGCAGCAGTCAGTGCATGCCAAGGCAGCCACACAACACTGTCATAGGATGTGCAACAGTCCTGTGATTTTTGGAACCTGTCTCCAGCGAAGACCACTGTCAGTCGGCCACCCAGTCCATGGGTGTCCAAGCTGGCCCCCCCAGTACTGTCACCATGTGTGCCCTCCCCCATTGGTCTGTGACCTGCTACTTCAGAGCATCAGAGCTGTAGTTCACTGCATGTGATGGTCTCATGGCCCCCATGGCATGTCTGTGTGGGAAATGCAGGATCCACATGTGACCAATGGGACCCCTGAGTGGGGCACAGCATGCCGACCAGCAGTGGTTCTGAGGGGAAGCATACCAGTGCTGTGGACCAGCCCTGTATACCTGGATGTGGTTGGGAGGTGTGGGCATGTGCTCAGGGCACCACAAATCACAGCTATGTGCACCTATACTATACATGACACTTACCTTGTCTATCTGTTCTCCTGTGCAGCGTCAGTGGCATTGGTGAATCCAGAGCTATCCTGGCCACCTGCCTCAGTGCTGTGGCTATCAGCTGTGGAGATAAAATTGGGGATAAAGTACTATAAGTATTAGTCCATATATATCAGTGGCAGACATAACAGATGCTGTCATGGTCATTGTTTGTTGCCACGTGCCTGTTGTACGATAGTGTCCTCCATGCATGGCTATGTCAGCCTCCCTGGCCATCTCCCTCAGGTGCTGGAGGATGTCATTCTCCTGAAGTTGAAGGTCATTCAACCTGTGTTTTATCTGACATTTGACTACAGCCACTGTAGTTTTAGGGCAATTATTCACCAGACCTTGTCCCTGGCTTTTGGCAAGTGCCTCCTGCTGCCAGGGGGCAGTAATACCCTGACCCACCGTTTCAGTGTGCTGATGAGGACAGCGTTCTCCTCAGTTGTGAATATTAGAGCTCTGGCCCTTGAGGATGCCATTTCCCAAGTGATATGTACAGGGACTGTACAGATGTAAGGGCGTGGTTCTACTGGCGGCAGTGCAGTTGCAGGAGTTAATATGGTCTCACCACATGTGTCAGCAATAGCTTCTGCATTCAGATGTACTGCACGTTAATTATGACGCAAGTTATGTCATTTTGCATTTCACCAAAGCTTGCAGTAAAATCAACCCAGAACCCCTGCAGTATGCATAATTTCTTCCGCCAGCGCAAAGAGAGTGGCTCACAAACATGTCAGAAACTGATGCAGCCCGCATTATTTTCACTACAGCTTCAAAAGTATTGCAGACAGAGGCAGTCTACACCTGTCGGGACCACCCACAAACAGTTCTCCATGCCAGTACCCATGTGTCCTGCAGGCTACCTGTACACATGTGTTAAGACAACTGTTCCACCTGTGCCCAATCCTCCCCCCCGAGGTGTACACTGCTTGGGGGCGACATCATGAGCTACTCTCAAGCTGTGGAACTGGGGACATGGTGGGCAGGGATGACATACCTGCTGATTGTGGCCACAGCTGGAAACAGGACACATGTTGTCATGGTTCACATACCTCACCCCAATGTGTACAGCACCCCAAGTGAGCCACAACTGTCCAGACACACACCCACAGAGTCTCACACACCACTTTGGGGGGGGCACATTACTGACCACTGTAACTTCCACTGGCAGCACAGTACCTCTGCCTCATCAGCTTGGTAACTCATGGTCCATTGCATATGTAGCATATTGTGGGCTGCCTCTGGCACATGGCTGCCATGGCTCTGAGTGTGAGGGTGGGTCCAGACATGGTACAGGCTGTCAGATTTACACTCCCATGCTTGGGGGTGAGGTTCTGAACTCCAGTTTGTTTGGAGTGGAACCATGGGCTACACTCCGATGGCCATGGCACCCCATGCCTGCAGCCACAGTATGTATGTGCCCATAGACATGCTCTGGATGCCATCACAGTCTTTGGGGTTTCTCACCCAGACCTACATCACGCAGCACCTCAACTATCTCTATCATATGGCTCATGGGGTTCAATATCAGTCTCCCTGCTTGATGCCATTGAATATGACCTTCTGGTATGTTTAGAATCCTCTTCCAGTGGGCCTCCAACACTTACTACAATCATTCAGCCATTGACACTCTCCACATGCACTGTGCTGTGACCTACATGTTAAGGTGCCTTCCGTGATGTGTTACTCTGCTGCCTGGAGGCTACCTACAGACATTGGGCACTATAGCAGCAACAGTGCTGCTGCTGCCTGTAGGCAGCACCAGGCAGCATCACCTCCTACACAGCTCCACCTGGACACACATTCCCTGATGGTGTATGTGCATGTGGTTGGACATTAGCACCACATGTTCTGCCACCTTAGCCTCCATGCATCTTTGCTTGGGTGTGGATGGGATGATGGATAACCACAGTGCACCTGTGGCTTCAGTGCTGGTGGTCCCCATCTGTGCATGGTGGCTGGTCTCTTGTGCAGCCAGCCATGCAGTCAGCCGATCATGTGGACACCACCTGTGGCCTCTGTGGGTACAATGGTGTCTGTGGGTATGGTGCCATGGAGACATTCCTGTCTGGTTAGGCGAAGTGGCTGCTGATCAGTTGGGATCTGGCATGGTGTTCAGCTACTGCAGTCCATGTCACAGAAGTCACTTGCACAGGTTTGGTGTCCATGTCGTCATCGTCACTGCCTTCATTATCATCCCCCAGCTCAGCATTAACTTCTGGCATGGTAATCCTGTGTGCTATGGCTATGTCATGAAGCATGTAGCATGCCACTAAGATCATATATGTCATTGTTGGTGTGTACTTCAGGGCTCACCTTGATCTGTCCAGGCACTAGAACCTCATCTTCAACAGTCCAATGGTCCTCTCAATAACTGACCATGTGGATGCATGTGCCTCATTGTTCTGTCTCCTGATGACTCAGTGGTATCATCAGCCATGGCTGCTGTGGATATCCACTATAACCTGTGGGTATAACACGCATTGGTTAACCCTGTTGCTGTGCCACTGTCCACTCATTATTGCACCATTGCGGTATCTGCATGGCACAGATATACCCTCCCGCCAGGGCAGATGGCCATGCATGTGTACATTCCTTTGCCTACACACCCAGCCATAGCTTATCTGCTGTGCCAGCCCACCTCTGCCATGTTATTTACATGCTGTACTGTTTTTACTGGTACCTCACACCTTGCCTGTTTACCTGGCACACATGGTGGGATATGTGTGTGTATCCCTAGATTGTTTCACACTGCATGGTCTGCATGTCATGCTTTGTGAGTCATGTCCCCTACCTATGAGCCATCCTTCCTGTATGTCTTCTCATTCAAATGTCTCACACAGGCCACTGTGGTGGAGATGTGGGCATTGTGGCAGGATCCAGGGTTCTGGACAATCACAGCCAGCATTTGGCACTGACTGTCACATACCACCTACATGTTTATGGAGTGGTACCCCTTCCTGATGACATATACTTTCTCATCAATTTATGGTGCATTTATGGCAATATGTGGCGGTCAATTGCACCCACTACATGGGGTAAGCATGCACTGTTGTAGAAGCCCTGCTTCACACCCTGCTGCTGTTGTGCATCCTGGGGGAAGCTGATGTATGTTTATGTCTTGCGTAGCAACACCTCCAGGACTTGTTTCAGGCACTTAGAGATGGAGGACTGTGAGATGCCCACAGTACCACCTGTTGGGGTCTGGAAGCTACCTGTTGCAAGGAAACAGAGTACAGCAGTGACCTTCACATCCACAGGTATGGGGTGGCCTTTGTGTGTTCTGCTCTGCAGTTCCCCTCTTAGCTCACTGCACAGCTCCATTATGGCAATGTTGGTAAGGTGGCAATGTGCAATGCACTGCTCCCATGGCAGATCCTGCTAAGATGTTCACCTCCTGTACACCTTTGCTGCATATCTCCCCTGGTCTGTCTACTGTCATTGAGCCATGCCAGGCTGTTGCCAGGCACATTTCCACCACCTTAACATGGCCATCCTGATGGCCATTAGGGCCTCTAGCCCCGACATTTTGTGCTGTCACCTTCTGGTGCTTGTGCTGCTGCAGTAGCTCCTCTGTAGTGACTCATCTCTTCCTGCTTACAGTAGGCCATTTTATATTCTGTCATGTCAAGTAGAAATGCTCCACCTTGGTCTAACAGGTGCATGCTATCTTCAGTGCAGTCATAACAGGTTCCACCTTTGAAAATCAAAAAAAGGGGATGGTGCATCATTTTTTTGATACAAGACCCATTATTACATGGCACACCCATTTTTTTGAGGCAAGCTGGTATAAGCCACTTTGGCACAAGTTAAACCCTTTTTGCCACAGTCTGCATCACAAAATCAGAATTGACTTAAGTTTTGATGCATTGGGTTATTTGGATCAAATTGCTTTGATGCACACACCTTGAGTCATTCTCAGCTGTTTGAAAATTGAGCCTAGGGAGCCTAGCTACACACAAAGCAACCACAGTTCAGTGATTAAGAAAGTCAGTTATCTTTGCCAGTGCTCAGTACTCACATGTGTCATCAGTTAGAAGCTGACAGGAAATGGAACAACGGGGGGCAGTATGACTGGCTGCTGGCTACCTCCATGGCTGACTCCCAGGCAGACACTCTTTGATATGATATCCTTTGCGCTGCAGTCCTTGGCACTCCAGAGCACAGCACGGAGGACCACTAATAGGCAGCAGCAAGAAAAGGAGCTCTTGGCTCCACCCACCCTCAACAGCCATTTCCTGATTAGCTGGCTCCTTCTGGCTCTCTAGAGGGGGCTCAGAATGGCTCTTGATGGCATAGGAGGAGATCGCTTGGGGGGATGAGTTTGGAGCTACAGTTCATGCACCCTCTTGATCCCTTGGAAGCTAGCAGTCTGTAGATTAAGTTGGGAATCAGGTGCAGCTTTTCAAAAAAAGTGCAGGTTTGCTATTGGCTCTTCCCACTCCCTCCAGCCATTTTCCAATTGGTTGGCTCCTTCTGGCCTCATAGAGGGGCTCAGGACAGTTCTTGACAGCACAGGAGGTGCTTGTTGACTGGAGAGGGTGAGTTTGGAGCTGGAGTATTTGCAGCTGGAGGTGGAGTTCATTCACCCTCTCAACCTCTTGGCAGCAGACAGACTGTGTAGGTGCCCTTCCAGGTATAGCCTTTAAACTGTGCTCACTCCCGCACCACAATGCTCAATAGAGACATTTGCTTCAGCCCTCCTGTACTGGGGGCACTATCTTCTCCCCACTGGTACCAGTGCATAAACCCTTAGTCCTAACTATGGAACTCCCAGTGCTTCACTGGATACCCAAACATGGAAATGCTGCAGACTCAATGACATTAGTAGCCTTGGTTGGCTGGCAGTGGTGCACTTAAAGTAAATGTTAGCAATGCTTTGTGAAATGATAAAAAAAGCAACAGACATTCAAATAAAAACCTCCATTTGAAGTATTAGTAACTCCTGGTGGGATGGCTAAGTACAGTAAACACTTCCCAACTACTGTAGTTTACAGGTTTTTCAAAGGTACAGTTCAAGCCCTGGGTTTACTCACAGTTACCTGACCAGTCTGCAGCAATCCCTCTCTGGCTGACTCCTTTCACTCCCTAATCTCTCCCCCCTCTTCCATCTGTGAGTGCATGTGGTTTCACATGCATCAGCTGTCTCCTCTCCTGGCTTCAGCAACTGGTGATTCACAGGGTATATCCTCCTGTGCCAGTCTTCAGAGATCCATTGCCCCCTCCCCCCGCCAGTACATGTCATGGAGTCTAGTACTGCCTATATAGCAACAAAGAGTACCTGGCAGTGTTGCTGATCAGGTGGATTCAGTTGTAGTTTCAGACCGCAGATCAGCAAAAATCTCTCTTAAGTAGTGCTGTGAATTTTCAAATTCCAGCAAAATGGAATTTCACAGAAATACTGAAGTTCATTGAAAGTGGAATGGCAGAATTCTGCAGCTGAATAATGTGGCATGGGTTCTTCGCTCCATTACCATGGAATTAAATTCTGCAGAGTGTGATATTTTCTGCATAAATGGTCGCAGAATGATTTTCCGTGGGAAATGTTGTTCCTTGGAATATAATTCTGCAGATCACAACAGGTGGAATTCTGCAGAATGACCAGCGAAATTCCATTGGAGATTCCACTGGCAGAATGATCATGCCACACTAATTAAGCCAGCAGAATTCCACATTCTGCATTCACTGCTCTTAAACTGTACCTTTCACAAACAAGACCATGCAGGACTCAACATGCAAATATCTCCCATTTACAAACAGGGAATCTACTTCTGACTTTTTTTTTTCTTTTAGTTTTTGTTGACCGGGTAAGTGCACTAGACAAATCCTGCCTATTTTCAGGCATGACCCAGGGAAGGGGGATACAGATGTATGCCAACTGACCTTGAACCAGATTAAGCTGTTGGTGGTATTTTTTAGTGAATGAGTGAAATTTGGCCAGGACACCGGGGAAATTCCCCTACTCTTTTCGATAAGTGCCATGGGAACTTTAACATCCACCTGAACTACCACCAATCCAGGCAGAAGGGACCTTGGTTTAACGTCTCATCCGAAAGACGGCACCTCAGAAGTGCAGCACCCCCTCTCATGCTGCACTACAGTGTCAGTACTGGGATATTAACCCAAGTGCCAGATGTGGGAACTGAAACCACAGCCCTCTGATCTCCCGGCCTCAGAGGTGAGTGTGCTACCTACTGAGCCACTGACACTGCTTTGCACTTCATCTTCAGACAGACTCTGCAGCAGAAGCCGTTAGCAGCATTCTGCTCCCAGTCTATTCAGCAGACACGTACACATTTGCTCTCTGGAGATCTATGCAGATCTTGCCCTTGGACAGACTCAAACAGACTGAAGCAATTCTGAAACAGCCCCTGCTCTGGGCCCCTGCTGTTCACTGGGGAATAAGCAGTTTATATTTGTCGCTTGAGCTGTGAGTCAGCAAGCATTTCTGGACATCTGTCAATCAACAAGTGACTGGTGGCTATGAAGGCCTCCAAATTAGGTCCATTACAAGCCCAAGAGCCCTTGTGACTCTCTCTTCAGGCAGTTACCTGATTGGGTGGCTGTCATCCTCTGATCCCATTGCCATGGCAGAGAGGTCCAAGGGCAATGAAAATGGCTTCTAAGTTGTAGACCAAGGGCAGTCTTCCATAACAGTCCTTATTTACACAAACTGCAGGACAAACACAAATCCATGTCCTGAACTAGTCCAGAACAGGTGCAAGTCCATGTTTGGTTGAGTGGATACAATGCTTGGGCGATTCCTGGTCTAGTCAGAAGCACTGAAAGCTCATCTCCGGTGGTGGTGGGTGCATTTAATGTGCAAGTAGCGAGGGAGTCTTGAAAGTATTGTAACCTTATGGGGGTTACACAGGGATAAATATGCTGTGAAAACATGTACAGTACTACTTTATTTAAAGGGGGTTGCCTTTCAATAATAGATACGGGATCTGACAGATTGCACTTTACAAGGCAGCCTCTAGCTAATGTTTGACTTGCCTCATTAGCAATTTTCAATTTAAATACAGTATACCCATTTGGATTCACGGCATCATTTTCTGGATAATTTTGTTTCTACATCAGTGATGCACTGTTAGTCATAATAGTGGAGTAAAGATAATACACTAGTACTTTTGTTGACAAGTTTTATACTCAGTTTGAAGAGTTAAATACCACTTGCAAAAAGCTACATTAGGTTTTTATTAGAATTCTTGGCTTTTTTCACTTGTATATATATATATATATATATATATATTTAGATACATAGGTATATCAAGTGCAGATTCAACACCACCTGTTAAATGTTAAAGTGGTGGTGTACCTCTTTGCTGAACCAGTTAATTTTCTGTATCCAAGTTACTGCCAAACATTATGAGTAATCCTATATGTGGACCTTTTCTTTCCATGACAGAGTATCATTTTTCTGTGATTAGTCCCTGTTTGCATGGTTATTTAAATAAAATATGCATTGGGGGTTTCCTGGCCCTGACTACACAAAGCACCTTATAGTTAGAATAGATTTGTATGGCAGATTCCAAGATTTCAGTTTTGCAAAGTCAGCATCACCATTACTTTGCATATATAGAAAGTGTGGCATTTAAGCTGAAGTTACAAAAACACCATTTGCTAGAAGTTGTAAAACGAGCAAAATTTTAATTCCCGTGATGCTTCCGAAGACATGCTCTTTTCTGAAAAAGTTTTTCCTACTGTTTTTTTTAGGACAGCTTATGTTTCACAGTAATTCTTGTAGTCATCTGCAGTTGGCAAGAATGTTTCCCAGGACCCGCTAGGGTATTGTGTAAGCTAGTTTTCATAGTAATAAGAAGTTATGGCCCCATTTTCAGACCTCTTACGGGGTGGAAGTTTATACTAGCCATTGTTTAGCAAAGCAAGGCAGTTTAAATAAATGTATCTATTGGGCTACTTTAGTTTATTTATCAAACGATAATCTTACAGATGAAGTACAGTAGGATGACTTAGTGGTTAGAGCACAGAGCTGTGAACCTGTATATATCCAGCCCCTCTTCCACTGATGTGGTGACCAGACTCCAGCAGGAATTCAACGATATTCAGCTCTGGTTTCGCTCAAATCAGCTCTTCCTCAATGCCAAAAAAACTGTCTCCACGACCTTCAGCACAAGGCACAGACTTTCTCGGCTTCCTTCCACCCCCACCATCCACACCCTGGATGAGACTATGCTGGAGGCTTGTGCCTCCTTTAAATATCTCGGGGTCTGGCTTGACAAGCACCTCGACTTTTCTGTTTCATATCAATGTCATCCACAAAAACTGCACCCCAGACTGAGTGCCTTATACTACAACCGTGGTTGCATCCCACTGCCATCTCGCTGTGCAATTGTGCAGAAAATTATTCTTCCTATTTTTGACTATGGAGATGTAGTCTACAGTGTTGCTTCCAAGTCCACCCTAGCCAGACTGGATCCCTTCTTTCACTCCTTCTGTTGCCTTGTCATTGACTGTCCTCCCTCCAACTATCATTGGATCCTCTACCGGCCCCTTGACCTCCCATCTCTTCATGACCAAAGACAATCCCACTGTGCTAGGATCACAGCTAAGTTCTGGGCAAGTCCCTGCCTTCCTACCTCACCTCAGTCCTTACAACTCCAACCCTTCCAGTGTACTCACTTAGGAGCTGCAACTCCCATTCCTTGGCCATTCCACACATGTCCACCACCGCAGGCCAGGCAGACTTTAAATATCGCATGCCTAAACTGTGGAACTCCCTTCCCCGAGTACATTCGGCATGCCCCCCCACTCAGCTCCTAAATACCCTCCTCAAAGCACATTTCTCCTCCACCTGTTCATGCATCTGATTTATGACCTGTCACTAGGGCATAACTTCTCCTTTATATGACTGGAACAAAGTGATGGTTATTTTGATCTTATATTGTCTCTTGAATGTTAAATTGTCTCTTGAATGTCTTGCCTGCTGTCATTGTACACCATACTCTATATGTATTCTCCCATACCCCCCTACCCCCAGGTCACATCTGGAATCGAGCAGTAGCCTGCTTAGCATGCCTTCCAGGTAAAACTTTAAAATAAATAAATAAACATGTGACCAAAGTTTTAATCCCTGCAGTTGTCACCTTTTACGTGAGCCTGAGCAAGCAACTGAACCACTCTGTTCTTACCCTTTCTGCAGTCTTTCTACCTCTCTGTCTCTCTCTTAATCACTTACTCTCTCATCTCCTGGGATTGTAAAGCAGTTTGTGATTCAGCTTATACAAAAGCTTAAGGAGGAATTAGTGGCACCATTAACAAGGCTGTTTAATATATCTTTGAATACAAGGAAGGTTCCAGTAGACTGGAAGGTGGCTGATGTAGTACCTTTGCATAAGGGTGATGGCAGGGATGAGCCGGGTAACTACCATCCAGTCAGCCTCACCTCAGTGGTAGGTAAGATCATACAGGTCCTCCTGAAAGAAAGGCTAGTTAAATACCTGGAAGATAGGGGTCTTCAGAATGACAGACAGCATGTGTTCATGAGGGGAAGGTCATGCCAGACGAACCTGATCGAGTTTTTCGATTGGGTGATGAGGATGGACGATCAGAGAGGGGTGGTGGATGTGGTCTATTTGGATTTCAGTGAGGCCTTTGACACCGTCCCTCACAGGAGACTAGTGAACAAATTGGAAAGCCTGGGAGTAGGAAAGAAAATAACAAATTGGGTAGAAGATTGGCTTGGGGACAGAAGCCAGAGGGTGGCTGTGAATGGAATGCATTCTGGGGAGAAACAGAAGATGAGTATGGTACCTCAGGGGTCACTGGGGAGGGAATGAAGGGGAAGGTGTGCCTATTTGTGGACAATACAAAAATCTGCAGTACGGTGGGCACACTGGGGGGTGGAGAACACGAGACAGGATCTGAGGAAGCTGGAGGGGTGGTCGGAGCGGTGACAGCTGAGTTTTAATGCAAAAAATTGCAGAATAATGCATATTGGGCACAAGAACCTGGAGGTCTTATACCCACTAGGAGGGGAGGCAGTATTGGTAATGGAACAGGAGAGAGATCTGGGGGTTATAATCTCGAACAACCTAAAGCATGCAAATCAGTGCAGCAAGGCAGTGAGAAAAGCAAATGGAATGCTGGCCTGTGTTGGGAGAGGGATTACAAGCAGGAAGAGGGAAGTGATAATAGGGTTACCACCTTTCCTGATTTTCACAGGACAGTCCTGATTTAGGAAACTGTGTCCTGCAAAAAAACATGAAAAATACTAAATGTCCTAATTTTATAGTAGAAAAAATATTTTCTAAATTTCCACTAAATGTTGCAGGAAACTACAGTACCTTAACTAAAACACCTTAAAATAATAAGAAACAATGGAAGCAACTAGAAAACTACTGCACTTAGCCTTAATTCTGATTATATAGAGAAAACAAGTCTGTTGCATCGGTCAAGGTTACCTACTGTCCTACAAAAAATCATGTTTCGGTAAGAAATGTCCCACTTTGGGCTTCTTAAAAGGTGGTAACCCTAAGTGATAATGAATAATACATAGTACATAATACATAGTGATAATACACGTCCATGGTTCGGTTGCACCTGGAATATGGGGTACAGTACTGGAGACCATATCAGAAAGGGGATATAGAAGAGGTAGAGAGGGTCCAGAGAAGGACAACCTGAATGGTGCATGGCATGCATCAGAAGACATATGAGGAGAGGATGGAGGGGCTAGACCTACACTCCCTGGAAACAAGGAGAGAGAGAGAGGAGATATGATAGAAACATTTAAATACCTAAAAGGGATAAACTGGATGGTGGAAGCCAGCATCTTCAAGAGGAAGGAAAATCTGAAGACTAGGGGGTACAGCTTAAAACTGAAGGGGGTACAATTCAGAGGTAATAGGAGAGGGACTACTTTACTGAAAGGGTGTTAGACCTATGGAATGGACTGCCGTAGTGGAGGTAGGAGAGTTCAAGAGGTCATGGGGATAAATACATGGGTATAAGTAAGAAATGGAAACAGGAGTTCCGGAAGCAAAAGGAGGATGGAAACCATGAGGTGTGTGTGTGTGGGGAGCTGGGGGAATACTGACTTGGTTGTGGGAAAGGGGCAGACTGGATGGGCCACTGTGGTCCTTTCCTGCCGTCAGATTTCTATTTTTCTATATAATAACTCCTTTCCCTTCAGCTTATCCAAATAAACCGGAAGGTTTATTTACAGTAGAGTCTGACTCCAAATGTCATTTAGAATAATAAGACACACTGAGAGCTTGTGCATGTGGTTCTTGCATATTTAGTTAGCTAGTTAGTTAGTTAGTTAGTTTTTGTTTACCAGGTGGGGTGCACTAGGAATACACTTGCCTATTTTCAGGCATGACCTGGGAGATTACAAGAAAGGGTAATACATTACATATAATGCAGAGTAATGAAGCTTACAGAGAGACTTTTCAAACAATTCATAGTACAATTTGTAAGTGCCATGTGATATAACAATAGGTATGGAGGCACAAACAATGGGTAATACATTCAATAGAGTGAAAAGCACAGAGGAATTATAAAATACAAATCAGCCATACATAGTCCTTCAGCATAGATATTAGGGCAGGTAGGTGAAGAGAGCAGTCAGAGAGTGGTTAAGTGCATCATTAATCAGGTAACAATGGGAGAGATAGAGCTACAGTCAAAGGTTAGGGTAGGTGCATTGGGAACACTGGAGCTGGTAGGAGTGGAGCTGGTGCCAGAAGGAGTTGGGACTTGGCACTGGCGTAGGGTAGGTGGGATGCTGTTGCATAAATTAGGAGCTACTGAGAAGAATCACCTGTGCCATAGGTTTACAATAAATTATGTAATCAAATCCTGTTTGGCCAGAGGAATGTGTAGAGGAGTACGTGATGACAGAGCTAAAGTCAGAGAGCAAGCAATACTGGATCTTAAGAAGACTTGTGCAGAAACTAAGAAGAGAAAAAAAAAAGGTGCAAGGAGGGATTTATAATTTTATGTGGAAATAATAGATTGCTGTGGATGTGGTGTGGGAGGTTATAAAATAAAGCATTATGGTATTTTTTTAAAGTGATGGCAACTAGGAGTAGGGATGATTTTTTTCCTTTAACAACATGACAGTCGGAAATCTTTTTTCAAAAAGTTTCTGGGAGGCATGGATATCTAAGTCTGCTGAGTCCTGGTGCCAGAATAGTTCTCAAACTGGTAGTTGTCTTGTAAGGGATTGGGTTCTGTACCATATCAGCAAATCAGGACTTGGTAAATGTTACAACTATTTTACAAAGATGAGCTAAGATAATCTGATCAGTCATTCACATAAAGTGTATTAATTCATACTGATAGTTTTGACCAATTTGACATTTATTTCCCTTACTATGTAAGGGAAATGATCTTGAAATTGTGAAACAGAACTATTCAGCTATATTTCTTTGAATCAAAGACAGGACACACAAGCTCTGATCAGACAAACAAAGCTGAAGATTGTGCTAAGGCTCACTTCGGGAAAATAACAAACCAAATGTTTGGCTGTCTGATTAAAAAAAACATGTTTATTAAAATCTGCATGGTGCAGCACATCCAACCTTAACGCCAAACGTTTTTGAGCTAAACTTGTGCTCTTCCTCAAGGTGATCAGAGCAAAAACAGTTGCAAGTTAAAGCTGTATAATTTTTTCAAATTCCACTTCTGCTGAAATTCCATGGAATTTCAGAAATCCTTCCTAATTCCACAGAATTTCATCTGAAGCAAAATTCTGACATTTCAAAATTAAATATTACCCATGGAATTCTGAGCTGATGTTTATGTAAATTGTGATTTATTTCCCTGAAACTGCAGGTCAATATTTCACAGGTTATGTGTTCTGTAGTTTCATAGAAATGCTTTTCAAAATTTCACAGAATTAAAATAGAAATTCCACAAATGGTGCTGTGAGGAATTTTTAAATTCTGATGGAATGAAATTTCATGGAATTTTTGAAAAACCTCCAAAATTCCTCTGCATTTTACAGGAAATGGAAAGACAGGATTCCATGACAGAAAAGTGTGAAATGAGTTTTTCCTCAACATTTCTGCAGAATTTTATTCTGCAGATCTTAATATTTTCTGTGGAAAAGGCCGCAGAATTTTTTTTGCAGAAAAAAATAATGTTGGTCCATGGAATATTATTCCATGGATCTGAATCATTTCCACAGAAATGGTGGCAGAATTATTTTCCATAGAAAAAATGTTGTTTTGTGGAATATTATTCTGTGGATCGCAGCAGGTGGAATTCCACAGAAGAACCAGTGAAATTCTGATGGAAATTACACCAGCAGAATGATCATTCTGCACTAATTTCACTGGCAGACTTCTGCATTCAAATCAAATCAAATCAAATTTATTTATAGAGCACTTTTCAATATATCAAAGCACAAATACATATCAAGTATAAACATCAACAATAATAAATAATTACATAAAACAGTAAAAAAAAACAGCCATAAGCTTATGCAAATGCTAATGCAAATAAATGGCTTGTCAGAGACACCTTAAATGATTCCACAGACAGGCACTCTCTAATCTGACAAGGTAGAGAATTCCACAGGGTCGGGCCATAAAAGGAAAAGCCCTGGCCCCAGATGACTGAAGGCGAACCCTGGGAATCTCTAGCAATCCCTTGCCAGTGGAGCAGAGTGGGTGGAAAGGGTGGTAGGGACGAAGGAGATCTTGCAAGTAGCCCGGTCCCTGACTGTGTAGGGTCTTATAGGTCAACAATGCAACCTTGAAGGTGATTCTCCACCGCATTGGCAGCCAGTGCAGTTCGCGCAGCACAGGTGTGATATGGCAAGTTCTTGGTAACCCAGTCAACAACCTGGCTGCAGTGTTCTGCACCAGCTACAGGATACAGAGATTCACCCTCCACAACCCTAGATATAGAGCAATACAGTACAGCACTATCCAAAATGCATTTCAGAAGTAGAAGTGCCATTCCACATGAATTCTGCCTGCAAAATTCCACATTCTGCACAGCACTACTGCTAATGCATTAATCTGATAAAGAATATTAAATTAATGTGTGCCTTGGATTGTAATTACTCATTGCAAAGCGTAGTTTAATTAATGTACAATTTTGTTAAAATATTTGCAATTTCAGAAATAAAGGTGACTAAAATTGCAAAAATGTGCAATATTGTTTGCTTTTTGCAAAGTGTCAATGGTACCAAATAGGTTACAGATGTAATTTTACACTATGAATGACATTTATGTGCACTACATGACTTGCAGAGCAAAATCCTTCTTTTTTAAAAATGTTAGCTTTAATAAATGCAGTTTCAAAAATGTGCAATTTTTCTTTAAAGAAAATTGTGCAATTTGACCACACAATGTTTCTTGAAGAGGAGGGTTTTCCCAAGATTCCTGATTGTTTTGCACTGATTATGCTCCAATGTTGGGCAGAGAGCTCTATGCAGTTATGAGCCATCTTATATAGAAGTTAGATCTTCTCTTAATTCAGTCTTGTTTAATCATTGAAAAATCGTACTTGAAATTTTTTTCTCTTGTAACAGTCCTATCTATTCTGTAGTAGCTAGTTTTCTGTTGTTTTTCCAGTGGCTTTAGTTTAGAGGGCTGATTCAGTATGAAGGTTTTTCATATTGACACAGCATCAGTAGTTTAGAGGATGTTTTTTCCTCAGCTGTATTATTTATCAGTATTGCAGTGTAGAAGTAGATGTGTGGGGCTGTATCACATGTGGCAGCATGATATGTGTGCAACATAATAATTCACAACTGTCAGCCAGCAATTAGCCATTCAGTAGCAGCACTTTCTAACCCAATCATTTTGCCTTCAAGGTCTTTGCCCAGGTCCTGCCAGCAAGACTGAATGTTTGTTTTAAAGTGTTTCCTTTTGTCAAACCACAGACAGCTATAACAGCACACAAATCACCCAAAGTCACTCAGCAGAAGTGGTGGGGGAAGCAATGGTGGGGTTCAAGAATGCATGGGATAAGCACAAGGGAATCACAGTGGAAAAGAAGGGGGAGGGAGGGAGAAAGAGCTATAGCTTGGACATGGTGTGCAGTATTAGCATAGGCTGGGAGAAATGGGAATGGGCAGACTGAACGGGTCAAGTGGCCCTTATCAGCTATCAAATTCTGTGTTATCAATGCAATAATTAGTGAAGACTCTAGTTTTTTTCTTAAAGAATAACCCACTCAATTATCCCTCAGGTGCTTGCAAAACTGTAATTGTAGCTTTTATTAGTGCTCACTGGATAAGGAGAGGCAGATGATTTTTTCCAACCTTTTTGAAAGAATTTTAGCAAATGCTTTATAGTCATTATTTAGAAACATGGAAACATAGACTGTGTTGGCAGAAAAGGACCAGTAGGCCCATCTAGACAACTCTGGTTTCCCTTCTATTACTACACCCTGGTCCCTACTGGATCATAGGTGTTCTTCGCTCCTCCCTTACTTCTGCTTATTATACCCATGTGCCTATCCCAAATATGTTTGAAGCTCCCCACTGTCTTCACCCCCACCACCTCCTCTGACAGGCTGTTCCAGGCATCCACTAATCTTTCTGTGAAGAAGAATTTCCTCACATCCCTCTTAAACTTCTTCCCTTCAAGCCTAATAACATGCCCCATATTATGGTACATAGAAACAAAGAAACATAGAATTTGGTGGAAGATAGGGACCGCTTGGCCCACCAAGTCTGCCTGTTTCCCTACCTACAGGATAAGCTGCAGATCCCAGTTAGCCAACAGCCTATTTCCTCCTGCCCCCCACTAGAATTGCCTTATGTCTGTCCCATGCATTCTTGAATTCCGCCACTGTTCTTGGCTCCACGACCTCCTCAGGAAGGCTGTTCCATGCATCCACAACCCTCTCAGTGAAAAATGCTTCCTCGCATTACCTCTGAGCTGTCCTCTATCTTCAAATTGTGTCCCCTTTTCTTGCACATCTCTTTTTCTGAAAGATGCTACCCTCTTGGACTTTGTTGATTCCCTTGAGGTACTTGAAAGTTTCTATCATGTCCCCCCTCTCCCTCCTTTCCTTGAGGGTATACATATTAAGCTCCTTTAGTCTCTTTTCATATGTCTTCTGGTGCAAACCCTCCTCCTTTGAAAGAGACTCCCCTCCTGCACCTTGTTCACCCCAATGAGGCATTTATAGATCCCAAGTATGTTCCCTATCACTCTCCTCTCCTCCAGGGAGTACACGTTGGGCTGCTGCAGCCTCTCCTCATATTTTTTTTGAGTAACCTCCCACACCATTTTGGTAGCATACCTCAGGACCACATCCACCTTGTCAGTGATAGCTGATTTTAGGCACTAGTAAACCCTATGGTTGGTGAGGACCCCCTGCTATTGAGGAACCCCCAGCCAGATCTACAGTACAACTGTATTTTTATTTAATTGATATTATTCTTGTTTAAAGTAAAAGAGCACTAAAGGGCATCACTGGGCTCTATGGAGCCTTCTCATGTGGTGTCATAACATCATGATATTACTTACTGTGGTATGTCTCAGCCATTCAGGGGCTGATGAACAGGCATGGATTGGATCAACAGTGGGGTCCAAAAGACTAACACTGGTACCATACACTAAAAAAACCCACAAATACATAGCTTGGTTGTATGGAAATTAAAATGTTGTGCAATCTGGACACAATAAAAGACAAAGTAAGTTTGGGTTGGGTAATGGCCCCATGATTTAACTCACTGGGAGCCCCAAAAACTCTAAAGCTAGCCCTGGGGTCAATGTCCTTTTGGAGAGGCAGCCTCCTGAATTGGACACAGTAATCTAGGTAAGGTCTAACATGTGAGCTATACAGAAGCAACACCACCTCCCATCACCTGTTATAAATCCCTCTCCCTATGCATCCCAGCATCTGACTAGCCTTGCCTACTGCACTGCCACACTGCTCTGTCACCTTGAGGTAATCAGATATGATTACCTCAATGTCCCTCTCTTGCTTGATAACTGTAAGTATCCCCCATCCTATTCACAGCCCTTGGGGTTCCCTGCCCCAATTGCATGGCTTTGCACTTTTTTGCATTGAAACCCAGCTGCTACTCCCCAGACCCCTCCTCTAGTTTCCCCAGATCCTTTTATTTAGTAACGAGATTCAACAATAATATTTGCATTCATTTGGGTTTTGTCTGGCTTCAATATCAAAGGTTATGCAGAGTGCATCAAAGGATGCAGGCAATCTACCAATTCTATGGAAGTGATTAAATAACAATGTTAGCACTGACACCAACTCAGCACAGAAGAATGTATAAAATGCTCCTAATATACCATTGGGATGTGGAGATTTTGAATGTTTTAAACCTTTTCTTAGCTTCATCCACTTTGTTTTGTTTCATTTCCATGTCCAGAGGGTCTCTTTGAATTGATGCAATGGAAGGTAAACTTAAAGTTTCCAAAAATTGTTTGATTTCCTCCCTAGTTGGATTTATATCAGGAGAATTATAAAACATGTCAAAGGACTTATTATTCTGACAATGATTAGTACATAGTATCCCTTCACCATTTTTGTTTCATTTATTGAGCCCATACTGTAATTCCTTCAAGTCTTAGCTGTAAGACCAGAAGTTTATTTGGGTGTTCACCTGTAAAATAATATTTTGATCTTGATCTCAAGAATGCTGAATGGGCTTGCTTCGCTCTTAATTCATTATATTCATTTTGAATCGTAAGCATTAGATGTAGATTTGCTTCATTTTATGCCTGGATATAATTAGCTTGGTCCTGTGTTAATGGGTTTTCTTTAGTTATTATTTCACTGTACATTCTATTTTTTGTATATGTACAATAACTTTATGTTGCCTCCTCTATAGTAGATTTCAACACATCTCAAGATGTGTTGTAATTTGTTTCCTCTGGTGTATTAAATTGCATGTAGTCTAAAACTGTCTTTTTTTATTTGTTTGTTTAAATTGTATTACTATTGTTTCCATCTATAACTCTTTACCTCCTGGGTGGACATTTTGTGTCAGGTAGACAATAGATAGTTCGGACTTCATATGGAGCTATTAGAGGTAATGATTAAGGAGGAATTAATTCATTCTATAGATGTTATCTTTGGATTCCATATCATCTTGTTCTAAATCAAATAGGAGTGATGCATGGTCAGAGATATGCACAGTATATACCAATATTCCAAGCACAGCATTTTATGTAGTACTGACCCACAAACAAAACATTTACTGATTCTTGAAAATATTGTATGTACATTTGAAAAAAGAGGACTATTTCTCCATATCTAGAAAGGAATACCTAAATCCATCTGACATGCTAAATTCTTTAAGCAAGTCTTACAGACTCCCAGCCACTTTCTTTTTTTATTTTCTTTGATCTGATTGACTTGTCAAATGGTAACAGAGTTCAATTTAAATCCCCTGCAGATACATACCATGAAGGAAAGTTAACCATATTCAAGAACAGATTAGGTGCATATACACATACAATGGTAAATACTTGTTGTTTTTGTTTTATTTTAAAAGTAATATACCTCCCATCTGTGTCCACATATTTGTCAATTATTTTCCCTTTCTAGTCCTTACTGAAAATAATAGCCAAACCTCTTGAATCAATTTTGAAGGGAGCATGTACCCCCAGCCACCACAGAGATTCAGAAAATATTTGAAATCCTGTTCCTGAAAGTGAGTTTCTTGTAAAAACATTCATTTTATGCAACTTTTCGTCACATAAGCTGTTATTTTTCTTATTTTCATTTAGTCCAATGTATGTTTCAAATTTCATGGCACACAATTTCTGTAACTTAGCATATGTATTTTACCACCAAGACTAGCGTGAGCATGTAGTGTACATGCCATAGTTCTTCTTTAACCACACTTAAGACTCTAAACAATGTGATTTGTGTATATTTTCAAATTAATGTTGTTATAAAACTCTCCTTGCTTCAAATTATCAATAAAGTCTCCTTTCTGAACCATATGCTTTATAATTCTTCTTAACCCCCTCCCAGATTTAAACAAACTCTCCTCTCTTTCCCCTAACCAATTTGTACCACAAAACAAAACCAAATAGCCTCATCACCCTCCCACTCAAACTCTCCACCTCCTTTCCATCATAGGCAAGATGAACCTAGCTTGGAAACTGATGTCCCCCTAGCTCCAGGATCTGGAGTTAGCTAATATCCCCCTTGAACAATGCTCATAACTTTATCAAAGAATAATAATAATAATAATGTACCTGATTAAGGCTAGTTAAGGACTCTCTAGTGCTCTCGTGTGTGTGTATATATATATATATATATATATATATATAATTCATTAGCTTTTATTACATATATATATATATATACACACAGATATAGACATAGAGATATATATATATATATATATATATATATATATATATATATGTGTATTAGAGGCATAAACTCAAGTTAATGCATCAGTTAGGAGTTGTTTCCACAAGTGACAAAGTGAGGAATTCGGTGTTAGGTTGAAAACTCCCTTAGACTCTTAGCCCACCCAACCAGCACTGGGGTGCACATTGGGGTCATCAGCCCCTAACTCTCACCCCATGACATGTGTAAAGAAGCAGAGGTATAGGAGAATGGGGTGAGTTGATGACCAAAGACCCCAATGCGCACCCCAATGCCGGTTGGGGTGGGCTGGGGTCCAAGGGGGTTTTCACCCTAATGCTGAATTTCTTCACTTTTGTCACTGTGGAACAACCCTAACTGATGCATTAAACAGAGTTTTTTTGCCTCTAATTTCTCTTCTTTTTGAGAATGATAACGAGAAATAGTGAATGTAATGCAGCAGCGGGAGCGTGGGGCCCACTTGTGACATAGTAACAGGAACAGCAACACAAACAGAAGTGCTAACAGTGGTGCACATGGTAATGCAAGCACAAATGAGAACAGAAAGGGTAACACACATGGTGGCGTAGACGGGAACGGTCCGCCACGTGATGTCTTGTCACATAGTAACATGGTGCCCGCAAACACAAATGGTAATGAGCATGGTGACACAAAGCGAAACATAAAGAGAAACAGTACTGTAGACACAAATGGTAAAAAATAACAGAAACACAAGCGCAAATGAAAATGCAAAGGATAACGCATATCATTCTCAACATGCCAGATACAGATTGGTCAATACCAGCAGGAACATCTGCCAGAACTAGACTCATAGTGGATTCCCTGCAGGGGGAGGGCCTCAAACAACTGGTACAGCAACCCACAAGAGACAGGGCTATCCTAGATCTAGTACTGACTAACAAAAAGGGATCACAGATCTCAGGTAGAAGGTCACCTGGGGCCAGTGACCATCACACGGTATGGTTCAATTTGGCTACTACATCTAAATCATCCCATTCCAAAGCAAAATATGGGACTTCAGAGGAGCTGACTTTGATAAGATGGCCAACAGAGTTAAGCTAGCCCTGGCAAAAGAAACACAGGTGAGGAGGTACAGGCAAAGTGGGCAAGCATTAAGGATACAATACTTGAAGCAACATCCCATTGCGTTAGACAGAAAAGGAAGTGCAAAGAAGAAGGAAACCACTTTGGTTCTCAAATACAGTAGCAGAAAAGGTCAGAGCCAAAAGGCTGGCCTTCAGAAATATAAGGAACACAGCGGGATGAAGATAGGGAGGCATACCAAACTGCCCTAAGGGAAGCAGGTAAGGCAGTAAGGCAGGCAAAGTCCCAAACTGAGGAAACACTAGCAACGTAAATAGTAAAAAAGGTGACAAGACTTTCATAGATACATTAGTGGAAGGAGAAAGTCCAGAGGTGGTATTGCTAAGCTTAATGGAGAAAAGGGAGCATGTGAGGAGGAGGACCCTGTAAAGGCATCTATCCTAAATAGATACTTTTGCTCAGTATTTACTGAAGAGAAGGTAGGGCAGGCCCACAGCTCAGCATCATGGACACAGGGGAGGAGGTGAGCACTACTCCCTTCACAAAAGAAAGGGTCCTACAAGAGCTTGCTAGCTCAGGTGGATAAGGCAATGGGACCTGATGGCATACATCCCAGGGTACTATGAGCTAAAGGAGGAACTAGCAGAGCCATTAGCAGAATTGTTTAGTGAGTCTCTGAGCACAGGAGAGGTCCCAGAAGACTGGAGAAGGGTTCATGTGATCCCACTCCACAAGAGTGGTAGCAGGGAGGAGGCGGGAACTACAGACCGGTCAGTCTTACCTCAGTAGTGGGCAAGATTATGGAGGCACTCCTTAAGGAAAGGATAGTGCAACACCTGGAATCCATAGGGGCACAGGATCCAAGACAGCATGGGTTTACAAAGGAAGGTCCTCAAACTAATCTCATAGATTTCTTTGACTGGGTAACACAGTGGTGGACCAAGGGGAGCAGTTGATGTCGCCTACCTTGACTTCAGCAAAGCTTTTGACACTGTTCCACATAGAAGATTGATAAATAAGCTAGGTAGGCTCGGGGTGGGTCAGAAGTTGGTCAACTGGGTGGCAAACTGGTTGACTGGCAGAAAACAGAGAGTGGTGGTAAATGGTATACAGTCAGAAGAGATGCAAGTCACAAGTGGGGTACCTCAGGGATCAGTCCTGGGGCCAGTCCTATTCAACATCTTCATTAGTGACCTCGCAGATGGACTAGAGGGTAAGGCTTGTCTGTTTGCAGATGACACCAAGATCTGCAACAGAGTAGATGATCCAGATGGGGTGGGCAGAATGAGAAGAGATCTGGATAAACTAGCAGAATGGTCAGAAGAGTGGCAACTGGATTAATGCAAAGAAGTGCAAAATCATGCACATAGGGAAGAGAAACCCTGAAGCCACTTATAGGCTGGGAGGAGTTGCTAGCAGTCACAAAGGAAGAAAGAGACTTGGGCATCATCATCACTGATGACCTAAAATCATCCAAGCAGACCTCTAAAGCAGTAGGTAAGGCTAGGGGGTGTTAGGTGTATTAGTAGGGTATCACAAGTCGAAGAGGGAGGTAATAATCCTCTGTACAAGACATTGGTTAGGCCCCATCTGGAGTACTGCGTGCAGTATTGGAGGCCACACCTTCACAAGGACATTAACCAAATTGAGGCAGTCCAGAGAAGGGCAGCCAAAATGGTGCAGGGACTGCATCAGAAGACATATGAGGACAGATTAGCGGACTCAATATGTATACCCTGAGCAAAGGAGGAGAGAGGTGATATGATCGAGACATTTAAACACCTTAAGGGCATAAACAAGGTGAAAGAGTTTAACATGTTTAAATATAAGAAAATAGCAGGACAAGAGGACACAGCATGAGATTAGAGGAGGCCGATTAAGGGGAATGAGGAAATTTTTCACAGAAAGGGTGGTAGATGGTGGAATGGCTTACCACAAGAAGTGGTGGCTATGAATACAGTGCAGGGCTTCAAACAGGCATGGGATAGGCATAAGGGAGCAATACAAATGACTATGAATAGATGGGTCACTGACAGAGCAAAGGCCGATGGCACATTTATAAGGTAGAAAAAGTAATGGGCAGACTGGATGGGCCTTGCGGTCCTTATCTGCCATCAACTTCTATGTTTCTATGTTTCTATGGTGGCGTAGACATGAACGGTAAGTGAAACAGGTATGGAACTGCAAGCAGAAAGGGCACAGGCTGGTTTTCCCCAAAAGCTTCACAGAGAAAGACAGTGAGTACAAAAAATGTATGCATAATAGTCGATCTAGGAGCAGAAAATGAGGAGTTGGAATAGTAAATTGCTTATATGTCAGGAACTGTACAATGTAGAAAAAAAATGTAAAAGTCATATGATTTATGACTTTCCTGGCTAGTTTTGTACTTGGCTCCCATTAGGGGGCTAAGCATTTTCTGACTTAAAAGTCCAGATCTCGGCCCGCTTCTAGATACGGGCCTGAAAGGTGCGGCGACGTAAGGTATATCTATGGGAAAGAGAAAGTTCAGAGTGCCATAACTTTGGCTCCTGTAATATTTTGTCACCAAACCACTAAAAGGCACATCTGTGGGATGTTGGCTGTCTTCCTCAAATTTCAGCCCAAAGACTGAACCGTTATTTTGCAGCAGGGCACCAAAGGATTGCTGCAATGCGTTGGACGCCGTAATGTTATCCTATGGGAAAAAGCGTCAACTTTGGAGTACCAGAACTTTGCCGCCATGTTATATTTTTTCAACAAAACACTGAAAGACACTAGAGTGAGATGTCGGTTGCGTTCCCTCCATATTTCAGCCCAAAACACCAAACTGTTCTTTTGCAGCGGGGTGCCAAAAAATTGCTGTCATTTTCCCACAGCCTAGAAAAGTACTGTTGCAATTTGTGAAAGCTTTCGCAAATTCATTCAACAGTGTCACAAGTGTGAAAGTACTTTGTGAAAGTACTTTTTCCAGAAATGTGAAAAACATATTTCTGGGGTGTTTTACCCTAAAATAAAGACATGGCTAGCATCCTCAGGGTCCGACTAGGTGAATACAAAAAGAAATAGGTTGCTAGAGGGTCCCAAATTTAAATGCCAAGCATTTTTATGATCAGCAACTGAAAACAAAATGGTGGATTTGCGACAGTAAAAGGGCCATTTGCGAAAGTAAAAACTGCATTTGCGACACTGTCAAACTTTTTGTTAACTTTTCCCATTGACTTATAATGGGAACTTGTTTTTTGAATAACTTTTGAACCGTTTAATATTTTTTCACAAAATTTTTGAAAGACACATCGGGGACCCTGGCTGCACGTTCCCTGAAGATTTTGGACTGGTTGCACAAACTGTGTGACCTGTAGGCGCAACCATAGAATTCCAAAAAAATCATAAACGCATGCGCAGATCACGCTTAATAACTCCACAACCATATATCCGACCAGTATGAAATGTGGCAGTCCCAAGGCATATGGGTCTTGATCGTGTATTCCAAATTTCAGACAAATCCGTTGAATGGTTGCAAAGTTATTAAGATGCAAAATTTTGGGTTTAACATGTAAATGGCTCCTCAACTCTAACTATGGTAGCACTACTGTGCTACCATAATATAAAAGAAAACACAATTGCACATACCCCAATAATGCAAAGCATCATGGGAAGCATATGCAAATCCCCATGAGGCCTTCTGGCACCATGCAATTCTGCTTAAAGTTGAACCAGTCCAAATTCTCTCATGGGGATTTTCATATGCTTCCCATTAAGCTTTTCATTATTGGGGTGTGTGCAATTCTGTTTTCTTAAAAATTTGGTTGTATGGCCAATTTATTCCGGGATAACTCATGCTTCAGGGCATTTGCTTTGGGGTTCTTTTGTAGTTATTTTCCTTCTCTATTTTGGGCTCCCCTTGACCCACAAAAATAACATCCCCCTTAAGGTGTGGCAGGCTCCCTCTCCCTGGGCTAAGACACAGATATGGCACACTGATGAGTCCAAATGAGGACGAAACAAGTGTATGTGTCTGTTGTTCTTAGCCTTTGCTGATTGCACTGTGAGGCCTTCCGGCACCATGGAATTCTGCTTAAAGTTCAGCCAGTCCAAATTCTCTCATGGGGATTTGCATATGCTTCCCATGATGTTTTGCATTACTGGGACATGTGAAATTGTGTTTTCTTAAAAATGTGGCTGTACGGCTAGTATCCTCGGGGATAAGCCATGCCTCAGGGCATTTGCTATGAGGTTATTTTGTAGTACATATATACATATATATATTATGGTAGCACGGTAGTGCTACCATAGTTAGGGTTGAGGAGCCATTTCTATGTTAAACCCCCAAATTTTGCACTTTAATAACTTTGCAACTGTTTCACAGATTTGGCTGTAATTTAGAATACATGATCAAGAACCATAGGCCTTAGGATCTGCCAAGTTTCGTACTGGTCGGATATACAGCTGTGGAGTTATTAAGCGTGATCTGTGCGCACGTTTACGCTTTTTCTGGAATTCTACGATCGCGCCTACAGGTCGTATAGTTTGCGCGACCAGCCCTAAATCTTCAGGGAACGTGTGACTGGGGTCCCCGATGTGCCTTTTGAAGATTTCATGAAAAAATAATAAATGGTTCAAAAGTTATTCAAAAAACAGTTTCCCATTATAAGTCAATGGGAAAAGTTAATAAAAAGTTGGACAGTGTCGCAAATGCATTTTTTCTTTCGCAAATGGGCCTGTTACTTTCGCAAATCGGCCATTTTGTTTTCAGTTGGTGATCAGAAAAATGGTTGGCATTTAAATTTGGGACCTCTAGCAACCTCAATTCTTTTTGTATTCACCTAGTCGGACCCTGAGGATGCTTGCCATGTCTTTATTTTGTGGTAAAACACCCCAGAAATATGTTTTTCACATTTCTGGAAAAAGTATTTTTGTAAATTACTTTCGTACTACTTAAAGTGTCGAACTTTATGAAGCTGCGAAATCATGCACAGTAGTTTTCCATCTGTGGGAAGTGACATCGATTCTTTGGCACTGTGCTGCAAAAGAACTGTTGGGAGTTTTGGGCTGAAATTTGAGGAACGGAGCCGACATCTCACAGATATGCCTTTCAGTGTTGTATTGAAAAAATATTACACGGTGGCAAAGTTACAGCACTCCAAAGTTGACAGTTTTTCCCATAGGATAACATTACGGCGCCCGACACATTACAGAAATCCTTTGGATCCCTGCTGCAAAATAATGGTTTGGTCTTTTTTCCTGAAATTTGAAGGGAAGACAGCCAACAGCCCATAGATGTGCCTTTCAGGGAGGCAAGTTATGGCATCTAACTTCTTTTTCTCCATAGGATAACATTACAGCATATGTCATGTTTTAGGCCCGGATCTCGGAACGGTGCGAGATACGGACTTTTTGTCAGAAATTGCTTAGCCCTCAAATGGGGGCTAAGCACAAAATTAGCCAGACAGTTGTAAATCATACGACTTTTAAATTTTTTTTCACGTCAGACGGTTCCTGAGATATAACGATTTAGTATTCCAAGTTCTAATTTTCTGTCTCGTACTCATTATTATGCATACATTATTTGTACTCACTGTCTTCTATGCAGGTTTTGGGGAAAACCAGCCTGTGCGCTACATTAATGTTATTGTTGCCCTTTTCACTTGCGGTTCCGCACTCCATTTCACTTACCGCTGGACGTGATGTGCCACCATGTGCGTATCCTTTGCTTTCATTTGTGGTTGCTTGTTATTTCTGCCATTTGTGTCTACAGTACTGTTTCTCTTCTGTTTCACTTTGCATCACCATGCCCATTGACATTTCCATTTGCAGGCACCATGTTACTATGTGACAACACATCACGTGAGCAGACCGCTCCCGCTTCACGCCTACCATGTGTGTTACCCTTTCTGTTCTCATTCGCTTGTGTTACCATGTGCGCCACTGTTAGCACTTGTTTATGCTGCTGTTCCTGTTACTATGCCACAAGACATCATGTCCGCCTCATGCCGCCGCATTGACATTCACTATTTCTCGTTATCATTCTCAAAAAGAAGGAAATTAGAGGCAAAAAATCCATTTAATGCATTAGTTAGGTTGCTCCACAGTGACAAAGTGAGGAATTCACTGTTGTTGAAATCACTGACCCTCTGACCACTTTCAACCGGCATTGATGTGCATTGTCGCCGGTCCTAACTCTCACCCCATTCTCCTATACTTCTGCTGCTTTACACATGGATGGGGAGTTAGCTGATTTAATTCTAATGTACACCCCAATGCCGGTTGGGGGGTGGGCAGGGGTCCAAGGGGGTTTTCTAAACCCTAACAGAATTTCCCTCACTTTGTTGCTGTGGAACAACCCTAACTAATGCATTAAATGGAGATTTTTGCCTCTAATATATATATATATATACACACACATACATACATATATTCACTGCAAAAAACTCGATTACTGCATCAGTTAGGGTTCATAACACAGTGACAAAAGTTTGGAAATGTGCTGTTAAGGTTCAATCCCCTAACTCTGCATTCCCCCCATACACACACACATGCAAGCAGGAGAAGGGCCTAGGCAACACAACCAACCAGAGACAACTGGCATCAGGTAAAACACATAGTATGTCATCCACAGATAGTTTATTGAAAATGAGATTTTGGATAAGCCTACCAACAGCCATTGGATGTTTGCATTTTTTTCCTTATACAGTGAGTCAGTACTAATAAGAAACATTAGCAATAATAAAAGTGATGTTTTGTAGTATAGTTTATAAGTAAGATATAAAAGCAACAGTTGTAACATCCAAAGGTAACCATAACATACTGCTAATGAGTATTTCCAGGTAACGCAGCAGCATAACAACATGTGATGCTGCTAGTTTCATGCCTGAGCAGTATCTGAAAAATACTATGTATGTGTCAGATCTATCCTGCAGTGAGCCAATTGTTGAATTATGACACATAGAAATTAATACTTTTAAAATGTATACAGACTATGTCTCATTGTATGAAGATATGCCAACAAAATTGTGTCATCATACAGTGCTGGCAGTATAGAGTCGATCGCACTGTATTTGGTTTTTCATTACATAGTGTTATGTGAAATTAGTAGAGTGTTGTGATTATTGTGCCTATAGATGTGACAGAGTGGTATATTGACTTACATTCTTGCGTGTGTCTTGCATATGTGTGTGGGGGTGTTGGGAGTGGGGGGGAATGCAAAGTTAGGGGACTGAACCCTAACAGCACATTTCCAAACTTTTGTCGCTGTGCTATGAACCCTAACTGATGCATTAACAGAGATTTTTGCAATGAATTTCCCTTCTTTTGGAGAAAGTGTAATATAACTAATATCTGGTATGTGTAAGTGGGAGCGTGGGACCTCCGGGCCCTGCCCTCCTTTCACATTGACCATTTTTTCTGCAATGGTATGCGTATGTGGGAATGTGTGCCCTCTGGGCCCTGTGATCCCACTCACACATAAATATGGAGCCATACAGCAGCCCTAAAGGGCAAGGAAAAGAAGAACACAGGAGATGTCGCAGAAGACTGAAGAAGGGCTCATGTGATCCCACTCTACAAGAGTGGTAGCAGGGAGGAGGCAAGGAACTACAGACCAGCCAGTCTTACCTCAGTAGTGAGCAAGATTATGGAGGCACTCCTTAAGGAAAGGATAGTGGAACACCTGGAATCCATAGGAGCACAGGATCCAAGACAGCATGGGTTTACAACAGGAAGGTCCTGTCAAACTAATCTCATAGATTTCTTTGATTGGGTAACCAGAGTGGTGGACCAATGGGGAGCAGTTGATGTTACCTACCTTGACTTCAGCAGAGCTTTCGATACTGTTCCACATAGAAGACTGATGAATAAGCTGGGTAGGCTCAGGGTGGGTCAGAAGTTGGTCCACTGGGTGGCAAACTGGTTGATGGGCAGAAAACAGAGAATGGTGGTAAACAGTATACAGTCAGAAGAGATGCAAATCACAAGTGGGGTACCTCAGGGAGCAGTCCTGGGGCCAGTCCTCTTCAATATCTTGATCAGTGACATTGCAGATGGACTGGAGGGTAAGGTTTGTCTGTTTGCAGATGACACCAAGATCTGCAACAGAGTAGATGATCCAGATGGGGTGGGCAGAATGAGAAGAGAGCTGGATAAACTGGCAAAATGGTTGGAAGAGTAGCAACTGGGGTTTAATGCAAAGAAGTGCAAGATCATGCACATATGGAAGAGAAACCCTGAAGCCACCTATAGGTTGGGAGGGAAGTTGCTGGCAGTCACAAGGGAAGAAAGAGACTTGGGCATCATCATCACAGATGACCTGAAATCATCCAAGCAGACCACTAAAGCAGTAGGTAAGGCTAGGGGGATGTTGGGGTATATTAGTAGGGGTATCACAAGTCAGAAGAGGGAGGTAATCCTCTTTACAAGACACAGGTTAGGCCCCATCTGGAGTATTGCATGCAGTACTGGAGACCACATCTTCACAAGGACATTAACCAAACTGAGGCTGTCCAGAGAAGGGCAACCAAAATGGTGCAGGGAGTGCATCAGAAAACATATGAGGACAGATTAACTGAACTCAATATGTATATTAGAGCAAAGGAAGGGAGAGAGATGGTATGATTGAAACATTCAAACACATTAAGGACATTAACAAGGTGAAAGAGTCTGACATGTTTCAATATACGAACAATAGCAGGACAAGAGGAGCCAGCATGATATTAGAGGGAGGCTGATTAAGGGGTAATGTGAGGAAGTTCTTTTTCACAGAAAGGGTGGTGGATGCATTGAATGGCCTACCTCAGGAAGTGGTGGATATGAATACAGTGCAGGGCTTCAGACAGGCATGGGATAGGCATAAGGGAGAAATACAGATAAGTATGAATAGATAGCCCATTAACAGAACAAATGCTGATGGCACATTCATAAGGTAGAAAAAGAAATGTACAGACTGGATGGGCCTTGTGGTCCTTATCTGCCATCAACTTCTATGTTTCTATGATTCTATGTAACCCTTGTAACAGTAATGTGCCAATATCTCTGCAACCGAAGCAGCTACAAAAAAAATTAAAGTGTCGTAATCATGACAGCTAGACGTCTATGCAACATAAAATACTGAATCCATATCTCACATTGTTTGAGGAGATAGGGCACTAAAATGCACTGAAAAGGCACCCTTGGAACCCTTGGAACATGTTTTTGCCAATATCTCCGTGACCGTAGCAAGTAGGAAAAAAATTCCACTGCTGGTGTAATCTATGATTTCCAAACTTGTTTCAGCAGGTTGCTGACAGTAACGAAAACTCCATATCTCACTTTGTTTTCGAGATACGGGTGTCAAAAGGCAAAACGGAAGTCGCAATAGTATCCTATGGGAAATTTCTCAACTTTGGAACACTGTAACTTTGGGCCCCTTGAATGTTTTGACACCAAAAGACACATCTGTGTGACCAGGGCTTGCTACCCTGCAAATTTCAACCTAAAAGACCCAACCGTCTCATTGAAGCCAGAAGTGTTCCAACCTGCCTGACAGCACTACTCCCAAGGAATCTATGGGGGGTTAACTTTACTCACTCGCCATGAAGATGGCCCATGTTTGTTGAGGCAGGGGATGATCCCTGTCAGCAGAGATAAACAGTACTCTGAGGTTGAGGAAGGGGCAGACGGATAACAATTCTGTCAGTGGGGATATGTAAAGAGCAAGTTTTTCCCCCTCTTTCCCATAAAACTCTGTACCCAATAGTATGAGAACAAAAGAGGTAAAAGGCAAAAAGGATAGATAATATGGGCAAGACAGGAATTCATTCCAGATTTCTTGCTGCATTGGATTTTGCTTCCAGAACCCTTCCCCTGTACCTGTCCCACCCCCTCTTGAACCCCTCCAGATATTTGCCAATATTGGCACATTACTGTTACAAGGGTTACATAGAATCATAGAAACATAGAAGTTGATGTGCAGTTTTGGAGGCCACACTTAAAGCGGGACATTAACCTCCTGGAGAGGGTCCAGAGGAGGGCAACCAAAATGATTTGGGGCTTAGGGGACAGGACCTATGAGGAGAGGCTCGAAGAGCTAAATATGTACACATTGGAAGAGAGAAGGGACCGGGGGGACATGATAGAGGTCTTTAGGTACATGAAGAGGGTAAATAGGGGAGGAACAGTCGGGGTGCTTCGAAGGAAGGAGGAAGGGGCCACTAGAGGGCATGGCTGGAAGCTGGAGGGGGGAAGATTCAGGGGAGAAAGGAGGAGGTGCTACTTCACTGAGAGGGTGGTGGAGCCATGGAATGCACTGCCTAGGGGGCTGGTGGAGGCAGAGACAGTGGAGGGGTTCAAGAGGGGGTGGGACAGGTACAGGGGAAGGGTTCTGGAAGCAAAATCCAATGCAGCAAGAATATCCGGAACTGGGAAGGGAGAAGCCAGAGAAGGCGAGGGGGACAGCAAGGTCAGCACCCAGGTTGGGGACTGACCAAACGAGCAGACACGAAAGACCGTTAGGCCTATTCTGCTGGCATTTTAGTATGTTAGTATGTTAGCATTTCTGTAGGGACCAAAATACAGCGGAGTGGATACCCATCTCCATACTGCAGTGTAAGTTTATTTCAGAACAAGGCTGGACATTAAGGGACATAGGGGGCACAAACAGCTGTTGTACAGGTAACTGACTCTTATATTTATGGACATGACAGAGCCAGCCTGGCTACGGGAATAAATGAGCCCCATGGTTTCCCGCCAGTAGCCCTAGCATGGGTGAGCTCCCATTTGTCATTTTCATGGATTTCTCGTTCAGAGTGTTCAACATCTGCCAGCCCAGTGAAAGGGGAGATGGAAGGGAACAAATTAAAAAGTTGAAAACCAGACCCTGCAGAATAGGTCGAGGTGGCTACTAATTTCTGTCACCCTCTGATCCCTTGATCATTGAGTAAGCCCAGTACCTAGTATTTTCAACTCTGCCCCCACCTAATTAATGATTTGGGTGCGACAGGGATCCCAACCAGTACCAGCTGTAAAAAACACAGAATACATGTATGCATCAGAAGTTTTTATTGAAATCATTGATAATCCCTCCTGTGAGAGACAGAAATGCAAGCTGTTGGTACTGGTGTGTGACAAGCTACCAAGCAGAGCATTTCACCGCTACACACCAGCAGGAGGGGGAGAGGAAAACACTGACAATGCTCGAGGCCCTGGTGCTAATGTTGTTTACTCCATAATCAGCCTCTGTGCCCAACCATGGGGTGGAAAAATAAGATGAATAATGCAGTTCACTAAACACAGCTGGCAATCTGGGCCCTCCCCCCGCATCTGTAAAAAAAAAAAAATATATATATATATATTAGAGGCAAAAAACTCTGTTTAATGCATTAGTTAGGTAGTCAGGGTTGTTCCACACCAACAAAAGCGAGGAAATTTGGTGTTAGGGTTGAAAGCCCCCCTTGGCCACCCCTGCCCAGACCCCCAACCAGCATCAGGGTACGCATTACGGTTGTCGGCCATAACTCTCACCCCATCACATGTGTAAAGAAGCAGAGGTGTAGAAGAATGGGGTGAGAGTTATGACCGACAACCCTAATGCGCACCTCGATGAGGAACAGAGAACAGGAAGCTCTTTCACTCCTCTCAAAAATACGTAGTTTAGAAGCCTCTCTCTCCCCTACAACCACAGTAGAGGATAGCTAATGGCTAGTGGGCCTAAGGGACCAATATACAGTAGTTCTACCCTTCGGGAGAAAGCCGAATACGCTATATTAAAAACCGGAGCCAAATATATTGACCAAGGGGAGAAAGCGGGCCATCTTTTGGCATTAAGACTGAAGAAGCTGGAAGCCTCTCAGATTATTCATAGTATAAGGTCCCACCAGACGGGTGATCTTATCCTAGCCCCTAAAGCAAGTGCTGCTGAATTCGTGGATTTCTACAGGGAGCTATATCGACCTATGCCCCATAAATCCCCTGCTGAGACAGTCAAGCAATACCTTCGATCGCTGGAGCTACCCTCTCTTAACAAAGCCCAGCAAGACATCCTGATTTCCCCTATTCTGGAGTCAGAGATCCAAGCGGCAATTGCCTCCTTGGGGTCTGATAAAGCTCCAGGTCCAGATGGGTTTCCCCCAATTTTTATAAAGCTTTTAGTAAACTGATTGTCCCATGGTTTTCTTGCCTTTTTATTTGGATGCTGGAAGGTAACCCTCTAGACAACTCCTTATTGGAAGCGACCATTATTGTGTTGCATAAACAAGACAGAGACCCGGAACTGGCAGGAAGTTATCGACCAATATCTTTATTAAATTGCAATATTAAAATCCTGGCTAAAATCCTTGCAGATAGAATTAAAGGGGACCTCCCTGGAATTATCCACTCAGATCAAGTAGGTTTCATGCAAGGATGCCACTTGTCCGACCATTTCCGTAAGTTGGCGCACATCTTCTCTGTGTCCAGGGATTCAGAGATACCGGTGGTGGCTGGTTTCCCTGGACGCAGAGAAGGCATTTGACCGGGTCAACTGGCAGTTTATGTTTTTATCCATGCATAGATTTGGTTTCCCCACCAAGTTTATAGATTGGGTAGCTTCTTTTTATCAAAACCCCCAAGCCAGGATCTATTGTAATGGCTTTTTTTCAGACAAATTCCATCTAGGATCAGGTACAAGGCAGGGATGTCCTCTTTCCCCCTTATTATTTAACATTGATTTGGAGCCGCTGCTAGCCAATTTGAGAGCAAAGGAGGGGGTTCATGATATCTCCATAGGTTCATAGGTTCCCAGACTTTTAAACCATCAGCCTTTGCAGATGATGTGCTCCTTCATCTGATAAATCTGGGACATTCTTTTCCTATAGCTTTGAGGATTATCCACAAATTTGGGGATGTCTCTAACTATAAAATTAATATGGTTAAAACATCAGTTCTCCCTCTAAATCACAGGTGTTTAAAGCATGACATCTCTCCGAAGGAAGTACAATGGAACCCAAAGGGTATTAAATATTTAGGTCTGGTCATTTCTACTAGGGAAATCTTCATGAAAAAGCAGAACCTGGATACCCTTCTGGACACCATTCAACAGGATTTTAAGAGGTGGCAGTCTCTTCCAGTATCTCTTTGGGGGAAAATAAGTATAGTCAAAATAAATATACTGCCTAGATTATTTTACCCCTTAACATGTTGAATATCTGGATACCCCAAAAATGGTTTAAATCACTTCATGCCCTTGTCTCTTCCTTTATATGGGGTGGGAAACATCCTCAAAGATCATATGTTAAACTAGCTGCTTCTATCCCAGCGGGGGGTCTCAAACTACCTCATTTTGGCATGTACTATTGGGCGAGTCAGGCAACTAAATATCTACGTTGGTTCTCCTCCCAAGAAGAGATTACCTCCCTGTCCTATTTACCTGCTTGGTTAATTCTTGAAAGAGAACTTCTTGATGGCTTACAAATTGCTAAAGAGGCCTTGTTGTATTTGTCCTTACAGTACCTTCTTGCTTGCATTAACAAATCTCCCATTTTAATTTCTCTCAAAGTATATGGTCAGCTGTGCATCTTTTTTCACTATCAGAATACCAAATATGTGAGACAACCTATAGTGGGTAACCCTAATCTCCGGATTGGTGGGGACATTATCTCTTGAGCATGGCTCCCTCAACTTAATATGGCCAGGATGGAGGACCTATTTTGCAGGGGGGTTTGTTTGGATTCTAGAACTATCTTGGTCTCTTTCTCCATACCACAGACACAGATCTTTAAGGTCTGGCAACTCTGACATCTATTAATCCAGAAATTTCCCATTCTGGGGAATTCGGAGGGTGAGAGAGCTTGGTTGAAGCAATTGGTTCCAGTGTGTGGGAAACCCCATGCTGTTTCATCAATTTATGCTTCCTTATGCACTAAGGCTCTGGATACATCTGTAGAAGTTCCCAAATAATGGAAATCATGTTTCCAGAAATCTTTAGAAGAATGGAAACTGATTCGCTTGAACTCTTTCAGATACATATCTCAAGACAGATTAAAACTTACTCAATACAGAATCTTGAATGATATGTACTGGGCCCCTGTAAAACTTCACAGAATAGGCAGGTCACTGAATTTCCTTTGTTATAGATGCAAACAGGCTGAAGAAAACCTGTTTCACATCTTCTGGGATTGCCCATCAATCAGGTATTTATGGGACCAAATAAGAGACAGCGTGGATCCATTATTGGGAATTGGGGACTTATTTACTCCAGAAATATGTTTGATCGGAGATTTTTCCACAATCCAGGTCAGAACTCGGAAGCATCACGTGGCACTCGTATCACTTACCCTTAAAAAACTGATTCTGTTTCATTGGCTAGATGTCCATCCCATTTTATATGAAGAATGGTTAAAAGATCTATTATTCAACCTCCGAGTTGAAAAGATTAAAGCAAGCCTGGGGGGTTCTCTTTCTCGCTATAAAAAAGTGTAGGAGACGTTACACACATTATACCTCTTACAAACAGGTGTCTCAAAGTTATAAGCCTCTCAGTATATAAGGCTCCAAAGGTTTTGGAGTCCTTTTACTATTGTTTTGTTTTGCTCAGGTAAGATCCTACAGGAGACAATTTATATAGGCTCTTCAGAAACCAGGAAAATGTGCCAAGCTGGGGAAGGGGGGAGGGATGGGGAGGATTCAACATGGAGAGGATTGTACACTGCTTGTTTCTTTCTTGTTTGTAACTGATGTCTTCATGTTGGAACCTCTATGTTAAAAAAAACTTAATAAAGGTTGAAAAAAAAAATGCACATTCACCTATTTTTCTTGCCTGAGCTTTTCAAAAAGGGATGGCATTTGCCTGATTGCACTAATAGAAACATAGAAACATAGAAGTTGACGGCAGATAAGGACCGCAAGGTCCATCCAGTCTGCCCATTTCTTTTTCTACCTTATAAATGTGCCATCGGCCTTTGCTCTGTCAGTGGCCTATCTATTCATAGTCATTTGTATTGCTCCCTTATGCCTATCCCATGCCTGTTTGAAGCCCTGCACTGTATTCATAGCCATCACTTCTTGTGGTAAGCCATTCCATGCATCCACCACCCTTTCTGTGAAAAAGAATTTCCTCACATTCCCCCTTAATCGGCCTCCCTCTAATCTCATGCTGTGTCCTCTTGTCCTGCTATTTTTCTTATATTTAAACATGTTAGACTCTTTCACCTTGTTTATTCCCTTAAGGTGTCGATCATATCACCTCTCTCCCTCCTTTGCTCAAGGGTATACATATTGAGCTCCGTTAATCTGTCCTCAAATGTCTTCTGATGCAGTCCCTGCACCATTTTGGTTGCCCTTCTCTGGACTGCCTCAATTTGGTTAATGTCCTTGTGAAGGTGTGGCCTCCAATACTGCACACAGTACTCCAGATGGGGCCTAACCAGTGTCTTGTACAAAGGGATTAATACCTCCCTCTTACGACTCTTACGACTTGTGATACCCCTACTAATACACCCTAACACCCCCCTAGCCTTACCTACTGCTTTAGAGGTCCGCTTGGATGATTTTAGGTCATCAGTGATGATGATGCCAAAGTCTCTTTCTTCCTTTGTGACTGCTAGCAACTCCCCTCCCAGCCTATAAGTGGCTTCAGGGTTTCTCTTCCCTATGTGCATGATTTTGCACTTCTTTGCATTAAATCCCAGTTGCCACTCTTCTGACCATTCTGCTAGTTTATCCAGATCTCTTCTCATTCTGCCCACCCCATCTGGATCATCTACTCTGTTGCAGATCTTGGTGTCATCTGCAAACAGACAAGCCTTACCCTCTAGTCCATCTGCAAGGTCACTAATGAAGATGCTGAAGAGGACTGGCCCCAGGACTGATCCCTGAGGTACCCCCTTGTGACTTGCATCTCTTCTGACTGTATACCATTTACCACCACTCTCTGTTTTCTGCCCGTCAACCAGTTTGCCACCCAGTTGACCAACTTCTGACCCACCCCAAGCCTACCCAGCTTATTTATCAATCTTCTATGTGGAACAGTGTCAAAAGCTTTGCTGAAGTCAAGGTAGGTGACATCAACTGCTCCCCCTTGGTCCACCACTCTGGTTACCCAGTCAAAGAAATCTATGAGATTAGTTTGACAGGACCTTCCTTTTGTAAACCCATGCTGTCTTGGATCCTGTGCCCCTGGATTCCAGGTGTTGCACTATCCTTTCCTTAAGAGTGCCTCCATAATCTTGCCCACTACTGAGGTAAGACTGACCGGTCTGTAGTTCCCGCCTCCTCCTGCTATTACTCTTGTGGAGCGGGATCACATGAGCCCTTCTCCAGTCTTCTGGGACCTCTCCTGTGCTCAGAGACTCACTAAACAATTCTGATAATGGCTCTGCTAGTTCCTCCTTTAGCTCCTTAAGTACCCTGGGATGTATGCCATCAGGTCCCATTGCCTTATCCACCTGAGCTTAGCAAGCTCTTGTAGGACCCTTTCTTTTGTGAAGGGAGTAGTGCTCACCTCCCTCCCCCCTGTGTCCATGATGCTGAGCTGTGGGCCCTGCCCTACCTTCTCTTCAGTAAATACTGAGAAAAAGTATCTATTTAGGATAGATGCCTTTACAGGGTCCTCCTCCTCACATGCTCCCTTTTCTCCATTAAGCTTAGCAATACCCCCTCTGGACTTTCTCCTTTCACTAATGTATCTATATAAAGTCTTGTCACCTTCTTTTACTGTTAGTGCTAGTGTTTCCTCAGTTTGGGACTTTGCCTGCCTTACTGCCTTACCTACTTCCCTTAGGGCAGTTTGGTATGCCTCCCTATCTTCATCCCGCTGTGTTCCCTTATATTTCCTGAAGGCCAGCCTTTTGGCTCTGACCTTTTCTGCTACTGTATTTGAGAACCAAAGTGGTTTCCTTCTTCTTTTGCACTTCCTTTTCTGTCTAACACAATGGGATGTTGCTTCAAGCATTGCATCCTTAATGCTTGCCCACTTTGCCTGTACCCCCTCACCTGTGTTTCTTTTTGCCAGGGCTGGCTTAACTCTGTTGGCCATCTTATCAAAGTCAGCTCCTCTGAAGTCCCATATTTTTGCCTTGGAATGGGATGATTTAGATGTAGTAGCCAAATTGAACCATACCATGTGATGGTCACTGGCTCCCAGGTGACCTTCTACCTGGAGATCTGTGATCCCTTCTTTGTTAGTCAATACTAGATCTAGGATAGCCCTGTCTCTTGTGGGTTGCTGTACCAGTTGTTTGAGGCCCTCCCCCTGCAGGGAATCCACTATGAGTCTAGTTCTGGCAGTTGTTCCTGCTGGTATTGACCAATCTGTATCCGGCATGTTGAAGTCTCCCATTATCAGAACCTCCTTTAGCTGTCATGTTTTGTATATCTTCTAACAGTAATGTGTCTATGTCTTCCCTCTGGTCTGGGGCCTGTAGACAACCCCAGTTCTTATGGCTGTCCCATTTCCTGTTTCCAGGGTGACCCACAGTTCTTCTGGCTCCTATGTGTATTCTGAATTTCTGTAGCTTTGATATTTTCATTAACATACAGGGCCACTCCTCCCCCCCTTTTTGCACCGGTCTCGTCTGAACAATACATAGCCAGGTACTGAAGTTCCCAAGTGTGGTTACTGGTAAACCACGTCTCATTAATTGCTACTATGTCCAGTTTAGCCTCTGACATTATTGCCTGCAGGTCTGGGATCTTATTTCCCAGGCTGTGAGCATTGTGTACATGATTTTCCATTGGCCAGATTTTGGTGTGTTAGTTGTTGGGTGAAGTTTGGCATTACCTGTAAATGGCGTGTGGGGAGACAAACCTTTTTCTTACCTGGTGATGCAAAATGAATGGCAAACATGCTGAATTCCTGTTTGACCACTAGCTGAGGGGAGGGTGTTCTTCCCATTCGGTATGGGTGCTGCACCCTCTCCCATCTGCTAGTTTAAATATTCTGCAAAGACGTCAAACTTCTGCCCCAATGCACTGACTCTCTTTAGTCAGATGCAGTCCATCAAATTTAAAGAACTTTCGCTCCCAGAACTGTTGCCAGTTCCCTACAAATCTGTGTCCTTTTTCCTGGCACCAGCCCTTGAGCCACGTGTTTAGCTCCCCTATTTCCATATAGGTACTGAATATTAATATTCATACACATCTCTGCTGGTAAGTCTGTCATGTTTTAAGTAAATGGTTCAGTGAACTCTAGGTAATAAACTCTAAGCAACTTTTATTGCATTGATTTGCCTGCTTTCTATCACCATTCCTCGAAAGAAAGGTGTCAGGGTAGCAGTGCAGCGGAACATACACAGATATTTTAAAATCATGTGTGCTCAACGTGTTTTTGCAGTATACAGGGAAACTTTTTTTAAATAAAATATTTAAGACACACTTCAGCTTGTTATTGCTTTAATTTTTCTGTATTGTTCTCCCCTCATTTATCATTACTGCAAACATTTACATAAAAACAATATCTTTGTCTTGCACTTTGTATCTTACTCCTACCCCCCACCACCACCACCTCTCTCTCCCCTCCCACCCCTGGTTGGGGCTCTTGTCTACTTTTAAAAGTTAGTGCTGTGGCTCCCCATCAGTGTTGGCATGGGTGGCATTGCCTAGCTTCTGCCACCTCTCTCTCTGTCCCCCTTTGCCCCACCCAACCCATAAACTAGTCAGACATAAATAGAAGTTACCAATGTCTAAGTAGAAGAGCAGAATATTACTATTACTGTTTCTTACGGAAACAAGCTCCAACAATCTAAATGCAATAATTTCAGATATGCCCATGCAACAGAGCCAGGAGGGTATGTTCAGCAGTCACCCAGCCCTTATCAAGTGACCAGAATCACTTCTGGCCTGGGACCCTCGCCCACCAACAACTGGGGAGCAGCTACCAGATGGGCTTCACACAACACATAAACAGAGCCCAAGAAACATTTCTATAGGACAGTAAATACTGCCAATCGTTTCAAATTACTTTGCCTTGTTTCTTCTTTCTTGTTAGGGAACAGCCACATGCATAAGAACATTTTCTTCAGAGACTTCCCTTAAAAGACACACTGAATGACGATAACAATATTGAGACTGGCAACATTATTTTTATTCTAAGTTATTTATATAATTATTGAATACAAAGTAACATTTGCCTGCATAGTTGAATCAGGTTTCAACTAATGCAGAAGAATTAAACTTCATCTAAAAAAAGTTAACAAAATTAAGTGAAGTGAAATGTAAGCTAAGATTGACAGATTTTGAAATGTAAGCTAAGACTGACAAATGTTAAACTGCCACACTTTCTGACTTTTTTAATGTACCACCAAAATGATTTACAGTCGATTGCAAGTCTTATTATTTATATTTCTGTGGCATCATTTTGGTGGAAATAAAACATAGAGTGAAACATTTTCCGAAAAAGATCAAAGATGAACTATGAGATCCGGGAAGCATTTGTTCTCAAACGGAAAATTATATTATATTTAAGCACATCCAAAAGGCACAGCTAAATTATTTTTTAAGTCTCTCCAGTAAAACCATTTTTACTAAAAGGTTTTTTTTTACTTGGAATTCATATGCAATAAACTATTATTATTGAATACATGCTTTTTGCAAATGTTTTTCATTAATTATCATCCACATTTTTTTGTGTGTGTGTGGGGGGGGGCTGTGCATGTTTCCTCAGTATTTGTAAAACAAATTCGAGCATGTGGTACTATTATCGGACAGCAAGCAAAGAAGGACATCTTTTAAGTTTTTTTCATGCCCATATTGGGTACACATACATCCCGAAATAATTGTTTATGGTGAAAACCCATACATATTATTTCTGTCATTTAAACACCAAACCTCTGTCCCCGATTCTCACAGATGTCTGATTTTAAATGCCTTTGGTCCATCCTAAATTTAACATTTTGTGCCACATATGAGTGGGCTACATTTAAAATCCCTACACCAAGTGGGGCTTAGCACTGGGGCAACTGACAAGGAAAAAAAATGTCTGATATAAGTGTCTTTATAAGTGACAATGCAGAGGGACTGGAAGGAAAAGTATGCCTCGTTGCAGATGACACAAAGATCTGCAACAGGGTTGATACACAAGAAGGCATGGAAAGGATGAGAAGGGACTTGGCTAGGTTGGAGGAATGGTCGGAAGTATGGCAGCTTGGATTCAATGCAAAGAAGTGCAAAGTAATGCACCTGGGAAACAAAAACCCTGGGGAAGATTACACAATGGGGGGGAGGTAGTAACAACAATAAAAATGGAAAGAGACCTGGGGCAATCATATCAGATGACCTTAAAGTTGGCAAGCAATGTGAGAAGGTGGTAGGGAGGGCTGGGGGGATACTGGGATGTACAGGGAGAAGTATCACCAGCAGAAAACAGGAAGTTGTTATCCCCCTGTACAGACAGTTGGTGAGACCCCATCTGGAGTACTGCGTCCAATTCTGGAGACCCCATCTCCGCAAGGACATAGACAGGATGGAGGCAGTTCAGAGGAAGGTAACTAAAATGGTGCAGGGTCTGCAAGAGAAGTCATATGAGGAGAGACTAAAGGAGCTTAATATGTATACCTTTGAGGAAAGGAGGGAGAGGGGGGACATGATAGAAACGTTTAAGTACCTCAGTGGAATCAACAAAGTCCAAGAGGGTAGCATCTTTCAGAAAAAGAGATGTGCAAGACCAAGGGGACACAATTTGAAGATAGAGGGGGGATGGCTCAGGGGCAATGTGAGGAAGTATTTTTTCACCAAGAGGGTGATGGACACATGGAACAGCCTTCCTGAGGAGGTTGTGGGGTCTAAAACTGTGGGACAATTCAAGAATGCATGGGACAGACATAAGGCAATTTTTGTGGGGTAGGAAGAAATAGGCTGTTGGTTAAATAGAATCTGCAGCTTATCCTGTAGGTAGGGAAATGGGCAGACTAGGTGGGCCAAATAGTCCTTATCTGCCATCAAAGTCTATGTTTCTATTATATAAATGGTGCCTGTAGTTCGATATATTGGGCATTTTCAAATAGGGGCTCTATAGAACAATCCTCTGGTTTCCATTTTTTTGCTGGTATTATCTAAGGGTTCAGCTAAAGTGGGTTGCACTGTGTTTACTCAGAGACAAGGGTGGGATTCAAACATGTAGCTCACCCACAGAGCTGCCCAAAAATGTGCCTCGTGGAGCTATCCAGTGTAGTAAGGTTTGGTTGGGGTGGGGGGCAGGAGGGAGGAGGATTGTCTGGGCAAACTGAGGAAAGTTGTTCTGTCAAATGTCTGAAGCAACAAAATGTGTGCCTTAACAGTATCCATATACAGTATTTGCCAACACCTTTTTTTTGTATGATGCAACTATTTTAACATGAAATTGGATCACACCAGGGCATATCTGTAATTATTGCATTTATATCATTGGAGCATTTTTCTGCAAGAAATGGTAATATTAATATTCTGTTGTTCTACTTAGATATTCATAACATTTATTTATGTATCAACAGTTTGGGCTTCCCTTTGCATTTTCTGGTAAATGTATATAAGTGACAAAACAATTTGTCATACAGTATCTACATTTCAATTAGTACTGCTGTGTATAATTAATAATGTTCCAATATTCTGAACAAATGGCATTTAGTCATTCCATTATTTACTGGTACAGCAATACTTTTATGTGAACACTGTTTAAAGCCAGTGCATTCATCTATGGTGGCTGGCTGTCATTTGCTGTGTTCTGCCCCCCCCCATGAAATCATGAGTATTGAATCTACAGTACATTACTGGAGCCCCCTATTTTTCATATAGATATTAGTATTTTGTACATCTACTTAGATACTGTCAACTCTCACCTTTTGTATGAGTAATTGAGACTTCCGTTTGCATCTTCTGGTGGATTGGTGCAAGTGAAAAACAAACAGTCACAATAGTATCCACATTTAAGTAGAAATTTCTTTTATGAAAAGATCTTTATTTCAGACACTTCACTCTACTGACGTAATAAAAGTGAGTGAAAGCAAGCAGGCAGATGTGTGTGCGTGCATGCGTGCGTGCGTGCATGTGTCGGTGTGTGTGTGTGTGTGTGTGTGTGTGTGTGTGTGTGTGTGTCTGTGTCTGGGAATGGGGGCGGGCGTGTGCTAGCTTCCTGTTTTCATCAATGTAAAACAAGCATATGTCAATGACGAATGTTGTCTTGCTGGCATTGGCATTGGTAGTACAGAAGTTAGAGAGATGCATAATAGGAATGGCAGTGAAGTACTGCACTGACGCCAACCCCACCCCCACCCTGCAGAGACTGACAGGCACTGGGGTGTGTCTTTGGGTCGTCAGCCATAATGCTCATGCCATTTCACCTCACCTCACCTCACCCTGCAGACACTGACAAGTGTCGCAGTTTGCTCTGGGGTCTTTGGGCCTTACTCTCACCCCATTCCATAAGGAAATATGCGGAGATGGGTGCACTATAGGAGAATGGGGCCAAAGAGTCCAAGGCACACCTCAATGCCTGTCAGTTGCTGCAGGCTGGGGCTGGAATGGCATGAGCATTACAGCTGAAAATCCCAAGTCACACCCCTGACGCCTGTCAGTCTTTACAGGGTGGGGCGTTACAGTTGGAAACCCTAATGCCCCAGGTGTTTGTTGGTTATTTTCACTCCAAATTTTCAACATGGGCTTTTTGTGACGCCACCTCATGAACAGTGGCACTATCAGTTTGTTAGCTGAAAAGTGATTTTGCACAGCGACTGCGCCATTTGACACCATAGGTGCAAAAACACATTTTGGGCAGGATGTGAAAAATTACAGCTGTACTGTTCATGAGGAGGTGTAAAAAATGGTAATGTTGAAAATCTGGAGTGAAAATCTGGAAAATTGATTAAGTCACAAGCGTGCATAGAAACTGGGCAACAGACGCCCATAACGCAATTATTTGGGGGATTTTTTTAACTAGATTTTCAACATTGGCATTCTGGGACCTCTGCTGATGAACAGTGTTACTGTGATTTTCTTAATCTGTCCGGAACGTTGATTTCCCACAGCGACCTTGCCATTGTGCGCCAGGTGTGTGAAAACACATTTCAGGCTGGATATGAAAAATTACAGCTGTACTGTTCATAAGGAGGTGTGACAAAATGGCAATGTTGAAAATCTGGAGTAAAAATATTAAAAATTCTGAAAGTTATGAGTGTGCATAGAAACTGCACAATGCACACTTGTAACACAGTAATTTTTTGGAATTTTTTCACCAAATTTTCAACATCTGCTCATGAACAGTGACACTGTGATTTTCTTAATCTGTCCCAAACATTGATTTCCTGCAGCAACTGTGCCATTGTGTGCCAGAAGTGAGAAAACACATTTCGGGCAGGACATGAAAAATAACAGCTATACTGTTCATAAGGAGGTGTGAAAAAATGCCAATGTTGAAAATCTGGAGTGAAAATATTAAAAATTCTCACAGTCACAAGTGTGCATGGAAACTGCGCAATGCACACTCATAACGCATTCATTTTTTTGAATTTTGTTCACTAAATTTGCAACATAGGCTTTTTGGAAGCCCACCTCATGAACAGTGGTACTGTTGTTTTGTTAATCAGTACCAAAAGGTGAGTCGACACAGTGACCTCGAAATCATCTTTTGGGGCCAAAGAAAGAAAAGACAGTGACTGATTTCATGAGGTGGGGTCCCAAGAACCACATGTTGAAAATTTGGAGCCAAAAGTTAAAAAAAATGGCTGAGATATCCACCTAAGTGGAAACCTCCCCCATTGATGCCATTATACAACATACCGGCATTTCTTCAGTTCGTGGTCAGCTTTCAAGAGTGCAGATGTGTTCCTGCTCCACCGAAGATCACGGTGCCTGACCTCTGGAGGTAAGTATGGGGTGAGGGTGTGTGTGGGGAGGTGGGGTGTGCAGAGGGTGGGTGCGGGTTGGGGAGGGGGCCTGCTGACAGCGAGGGACTGTTTTCTATGTTTTAGATTTAAAAAAAAAAACTAACAGCATGGACCATTTTCTTTCTTTACAGGTGTATGAAATAATTTTGTGGACACTGAAGTGGACTCCCAGTGTGCCCGATGACTTTGGGGGCATGATGTTTGCCACTCTGGGGTGGTCTCCCAGTGTGACTCACAATAGGGGTGGGTGGGGACAGGAAAATGCCAAAGCAGTCAGCTTCTGAACACAGGGAGGCACACTGGGGTGGGCTCCCAGTGTGCCACACAACATTGGGGGGGTTTACACATGCAGACAGGGGGATTGGGCACCCCCCAAAGTTGGCTTTCTAGGGATTGCAAGAAGCAGAGGGTGGAGCCACCACCATGTTTACTGAAATGTTACACCAGGCAAGGCACATAGTGGAGGCATGTCATCTATGCCACTGCATGACAAGCTTGGCTCTGATTGCAGCAGTGAAATAATTTCAAGTTGGTGACACTGCAAACACTAGTGTCGCCGCTAGCATGATCGCTAATTGGCGAATGAGGAATGCACTTTCTAAAGCGTGCTCTGCATTTGCCAAAACTGGCACACCTCTACGTTACTCCTACTAATCTCCTACTGGCACAAAATGTTGCTTGCACAAGACAACAAAAAAATAGGAAAAGGGAATCTGAGGCTCCTTTTACACACTTCTTTTGCAACAAATGTCCCCATTATTTGCTTGTCATGAAGTGCTTTCAGGCAAAGCAACTTCACCAGAGACATGCACTGACACTACCTATGTATAGAAGCTTGACTGCGATTCAAAGGAGACAGCCCAAAAACATGCCTTAGTCTGTAGCCACTGCGTCCTGTAGTGGACTGCTGCTCTGTCAAGTGTCAAGGGTAATTTAAAGATCAATGGCAAAGCTCATATTTGTTTATCAATTTTTCCATCTACAGTAGGTGTATTCTGTACAATAGAAAATATATTTAATTGACCATCTCAGTGTATTTTGTTACTTTTTAACTGTAATGTGATTTCTATATGATTTTTGCATGAGCCTGTCACTGGCATTCATGATCGTGTATTTTCACCAATTCAGACACCAGTTGGTATTCCATCATTCATGCAGTGACATCTGTACATAAAGTGGGTTCAACTTTCGATCAACAGACTCATGATTATGGGCCTGATTTTCCCAAAGTTTGCGGTGCCACAGCGGACTTGCAGCAGGGCGTTTGACGCAAGTTGCGACTTGTGTCAAACATCGTGGCAAGCGTGATTTTAAAAGAAATGTGCCGCAAATGCCCACCTCATGTCCAGAATGTGGGATGCAGGGAGTTAGACCAGGTTCTCCCTGGTTTAACTTTGTGTCTGGGATTGCGGCACTTGCGCCAAACCTTTGATGCAAGGTGCTGTAAAATGGGGAAAGAGTCACAACTGCACCAGCCCTTCTAAAATCGGACCAAACTGTGGCCGACGGAATTTGGCACAGCTGTGTAAAATGTTGCAGTGGATGCAGGAATTGTGGCAATCCCTGTATCCACCTTCTAAAATCAGGTCCTATGTGTCAATCAAAACTTCACAAACAGATGAATTTTGCAACATATCCACTTGAATATGCTTTCGTATTATTTTCACAAATGGTTAGTTTGTTATTTAAATTGTTTGATTGCCTATAGGTGACAAAAAGATAAAGATCTAGTATTTCTGAGTTCAGTAAAAAGCCTAGTTCTCCTTATACATCTCAGGTGCAGCTTTTACAGTTAGAGTTGGAGGTTTAGGATGCACACCTCACTCCAACTGTAACTGTAAAGACTACTTGAAATGCATAAAGAGAACTACACCCAATGTGCAGCACAAACTCAGAACTACTTCAGGTAGCATGTAATAATGACAGAGCTTTTTCATTTCGGATAGACTCCAGATTTGATTTTAGAAGGATTTGATCAGATGGTGGCTAGTGTCATAATGTTCAGGTCCAGTCAGGCTTCTGGTCAGTCTTCTTCTGCTTCTGGACAGCAGACGTACCAGTCGCAGAGGCTAATGAAGGTGCACACAAATCAACATGCAGTAAAATCAAAATATGACAAAAGAATGAACATTGTCTGTGGGGCAACATTATCTGCAGGGTAAAATATGCTTTTAAGGATAATGTATACAAAATGGTACAAAGTGTGTGTGTGTGTGTGTGTGTGTGTGTGTGTGTGTGTGTGTGTGTAATAAAGGTATAAGAAAATGCTGCAAATAGTTAAGCTGAATTAGTTTATCAACAGAATACATGCAATCACTAATACAATTTTCTTTGTAAAAGCTGGTTCTTAGATCTTTCAACATCAGAGTCAATAGTATAAATAATTTAATCATGTGTGTGTACTGATTCTAAGTGGCATGTGTGTCATTGGATGAGAGGGTCATTTGTGGGTATGCCTTTATGTTTTCATTTTTTAAAATCTCCCCCATAAAAGTTACAACATACAGCATCGGGATAGAATTTTTCATGGCTGCAAACTGGTTAAATACCTATGCGGCTCACATATTAAAACAAAAAAGCAAAATTGATAATATGAAAGAGGTGACAGACCAAACTCTTCATAAATCAGGGAAGAGCACAACATGGGAGGGACCTAATACTGACCCCTAGTCCCCTACGCAGCCAGCCAGAGGAAAAATCAGGCAAAGAATACAAATCCAAGACCCTAATGAAAAATTAAAAAATAGGACTGAAATAACCCTAGACAAGCCACGAAAACCAAATATTTTTTTTTATTATGACCTCATCAATGCATACATCTTTTTATAGTTGACCCACTAAGGGCTGGATTTCAAAAGGGTCTGACCTGGCAGTCCTGGGGGGTAGGAGGAAGTAAGCTGTTGGTTAACTAGGATCTGTGGCTTATCTTTTAGGTAGGAAAATGGGCAGACTAGGTTGGCCAAGCGGTCCTTATCTGCCGTTAAATTCTATGTTTCTATGTTTCTAAAATGAGTGACTGCAACTGTGTCTGCTTCCATCTGATTGTTTTCGAGCAGACCTGCTAATATTTTCAAATGACGCATTGATTTGGGATGAAAAGTCATGCTTTGCAGTAAAAGTGTTATCACAAATGGGAACGGAGTCAGTTTTTGCCAATTGTATCTTTTATGGACACAATATTTGGATGCAGTTAGACTATTTCATCTAACAGGCTAACAATATGGATAGAGCTTTCTTTTGAAAATAAGGGTGGGTGGAACTGGAGGAATTCATTTTAAAATTCTGCCGTAAATGAAATTTGAAAACTGGATTTATTAATAGACACACACACACACACACCGCTTAATAAAGGCAAAAAAAATGCACATCTCTCCATAATTTGTTAGTGTTAAAGTGACTGATCCTGTAAACGATTCAAAGGGTTCCCTCATGTATTTTACATTGCACATATACAGTTATATAATGTATAGTAGAGCATTGTTCTACATAGAAATCCATTATTTTCAATATTATTTTGTACCACTGTTCTAAGGTCATGGAATGTGGTTGTACCTTTCTGTGGTAGAACAGCATTCCAAAACTTTTAGAGACTGCACAAGTGAATTTCATTGTGAAAGAAAAAAAAACAATGCACACATTTCACATAATACTATACACTATAAAAATACAGGATGAGCAACTTTATGCATAACCTGTGTGTTCTGCTACCTCGGAGTTCTGATTCCCAAGGACCTCTCGAGCTTTGCTCTCAAGGTCAGAGGGAATCAGAACCCCTCTGTGACAGAATGCACTGGTTGTGCATAGTGGCCCAACCAGTATTCTCTATGTTTTTCTGGAGGCAGATAAGGTGAAATCATATCACTGTGATCTTCGTTTATGGTCATTCTTTTGTCTTTTATTTATCCTGTCCCCAACATATTATCCAAGAGGTATACGTAATGATGCTTATATGATCTCATAAAGTAACAACTATACAGTTCTATTTATTTCTGACTGGTGACTAACCACAAGCTAAGCAGTTGTCTGCTATGCCAGAAGGCACCTATACTGTGGCCTGATTACAAAAGGGCTCCGCCAGATGCAAGGTGCTCATGTCAAACAGCAATGACGCAATTTGCACCTTGCATCATTTTTTGTGGCATTCTCTATTCCAATACATGGTCTACAGGAAACCATTGCACCAAAGGGGCACTGCGCCACCCTTGCAACCTGCATCTGGGTACACTAGGTCACAAGGGGGCTTGCTTCATGGCAGGGCTGCAGCATCTGCTGATTTGGAATTCCAAAAGCCCTGCCGTAGCAGTAGAATGGGGGTCATGTTAGACCAATCAGGGGCTGCTCTAAGCCCCTTGCGGCAATGTCCTTCAAGATGGGGAGCAGGTGGGGGTCTCCGTGTGTGGGGTCAGGGAGTCAGTAGGGACAGGGGTGTACATCTGGGGTGTTATGGAGCAAATGTATGCTGGGGGAATGGCACTGAATACACTGGTAGGTGGCTAGCACTGACAAGGATACCCCTGCCGGGTGCCCGATCATCTCCCCGGTATACACACTGGCACCTTAACACCCTTATGGTACTCCTCTGTGACACTTCTGCCTCAGGGGCACTCTGGACATTGTGGTCCATCTTGCGCCTGGTGGGATGGGAAGGGCGGATCCATCTGTCAGGTCCCACAGGTGAGCCTAGTGTTCAGTGCTAGCCTGCAGTTGTGGCATTTCCCAGGTGTTGTGGCGCAGGGAACCCCAATGTTCCAGAATCAGGTGCATAGTCCCTGCTGCACTTGGAGTGTGCCACAGCCCTAGATCGTTGGAACTTTGTGGCGATCTTAGGGCTTTTTCAGAATTGGGTCCCTGGTGTCTACTTTTGAACAACATGCTATAAATCTTGGCTGCAGCTGGTCTAGACAGCATTACCTACTGAACTGAAGTTTACATTTTCTATAAGCTTTGCAGAGCTGATAATTTCTGTCACCTAGAAATCTGAAAAAAGAAAATCCTATTATAAAATGGAACTGTATTACTTCAGTGCACTGTAAATTATTAAGATTTACAGATGTGATAAGTGCAATTGGACTTGATGCCATTCAGGACTGTGGTCTGTAGGAGATTATCATTAATAGTGACATTAACCTTCTCTCTGCCAAATTACAAAACTTTCCATCTTAGTGGTATATCTCCTGTTGTGCTGCTGATGAAAAATTGTGTAATGTTGCTCATTTCATTCAATGAAAAATAACTGGTAATTAAGAGACACAAAAGACATTCACTAGTGCAAGGGTGTATTTGAAGTCAGTGATAACAGCTTTTTTTTAATTCAAGTATTTAATGAGACTCAGTCTTTGAAGTAAAATGGGCCTTAAGGGACTTTTTATACTAATTCCATCATGTCTCTTAACTGTCCCCAATTTCATATTATAAATTTTCGATGTCCCTACAACATTTGCCATTTTTGCAGCTGAGGGGTGGAGATTTAAATCATAAAATCATACCAGACAATAGTTTTACAGTCTAGTTCTCCATCAGAAAATGCTTGCATCACAGCCACTTATTGTAACAGCTACATAAACTCCTACCACCCTTTTTTTAAGATGTGGCCCTGATTTTGGTCACGTGTCCCTGATTTTGTTCCTGACTTTGGAGGCAAAGGGTTGATAGGTATGTATCCCATTTTACTTCTTTGAGTTTTAGTCTTGATTTTAGTACTTGTGTCCCAGAAGGACAGTGATTCGAAAGCTACCAGGGCTCTCTTTAGAGCTAGAGGGCTGAGCCCTGATAAGCCACTCCCTGTAATTTCAACACTGCTTGAAGGTCTCAGTCATGTCCCCTCTCTCTGTCTTGTTCTGTACTGAGTAGATGTTGAGTGCCTCAAACCTGTCATAGTATGCCTTACTGTGCTGATCTGCTACCATCTTTGTAGCCATCCTCTGGAACGTTTCCAGTAGGATAATATGCTTTTTGAGGTGTGGGCACCAATAACAAAGTCCATATTGTAGATGTGGCTTCACCAGAGAGTTATACAAGGGCAGAATAAGTTGGGCTCTTGTTTAACAAGCCATACAACTAAGCAAATAAATTCCTGCTTGGCCAGAAATGGAAGCATGCAGGGTCCAGAGGGCCTTGCGTTCACAGAAGCGCAGATGAGTATATGATTATACTATCTCAAAAAGTAAGGACATTAATTGCAAAAAACTTTGTTAATGCATCAGTTAGGGTTCAACTTAATGCCACAAAAGTAGGGAAATGTGATGTTAAGGTTTCCAACCCTAACTCCCGCCCCCCCAAAGTAGAAAAAGGACAGCACCACACAAGCAACTATAGATAACTGTCATTAGGTAAGACAAACAACATACAACTGTTTCCAGATGACACAAATGCAGTAGCACTGTTCAACCTAATGCATTACACAAAATAAAAGATGCCAAGTCTGGCATACTCATGACATAGCGCCATCTTGTGGTCAAAACAAGATCATAAAGGCCATTGGCTCTTCAGGCTTGTGACTTTATGGCTTGTTCAACCCCCTCAGTGGTATTATTTCCTGTGTACCACGATTCACATAATTTATTCTGTGTAGTGTGTGTGTGTATATATATATATATATATATATATATATATATACACACTATATATATATATATATATACACACACACACATATATATATATATATAAAGGTCCATATATTGAGACTGCGCCAGGCAGTGGTGCAAGCCTGGGTGTAGTGCAACTGTGATGCACTGGGGCCAGGTCCAGGTGATATTCAATGGGGATGTGCCATGGTGCAGCACCAGTGAATATGGCAGGGTCAGTGCACATACTGCATATGGTGCAGTGGCACTGCGCCGGTGCAAGCCACAGATAGGGAGCACGGGGATGCGCCAGTGTAAGTGCAGTTGCGCTAGGTGCATCACCCACGGTATTCAGCAGGGGGCATGCAAATAAGGCCATAATATATGCAAGGTGCACATGGGGCCATTTGCATGTCATTACGGCCCCATTTGCATGCCTTGCACAGGGCAGCCCAGCAACTTGCACAAGGTGCCCTGCACAGCATGACGTGTGCTGTGGGGATCCTGGGGCATCCCCCACCCTGTAGCCATGATCACACAGTATATGTTTAATAAGACATCCCTGGTAGTCTAGTGGCTCCCCCCAGTCCCCCATTCCCCGATAAATATAATACACAACCTTCCCTGGTGGTTTAGTGGTCCCCCTCCCACCCGAGTCCCCGATTCCCAGATATATGTAAATATGACCATCCCTGGTGGTCGAGTGGAATCCCCCACCCATTACCGGGATTGTGGTAGATGTAAATTAAAACATTCCCTGGTAGTCTAGTGGCCCCCTCTCTCCTGGGTCCCTGATCATGGTAAATCGCCCACATGTAATTCTCTGGTGACCCAGTGGCACCCCCCACCCCTCTCACCCACACAAGACCCCTTGCCCACCCCGCTCCCATCCGTTATTGGTGGGTGGCCACATCCCACCCACATACCGCCTGACCACCAGCTGAATGACAGGTACAGTATGGGCTATAGGCCCATTGGTCCCCTGTGTGGACCAATGGGCTTGCAGAGCATACTTTACTAGACAGTCCCATATGTGTGAATGAATCATGAAACCAGGGAATGTTTTAATTTACATTTTACATAATCATGGCAATGGGCGGGGGGTTCCACTTGACCATCAGGGACAGTCACATTTACATATATCAGGGAATCGGAGCCTTAGGTGGGAGGGGGGACCACTAGACCACCAGGGATGGTCATGTATTATATTTATCGGGGAATCGAGGACTCGGGGGGGCACTAGACTACCAGGGATTTCTTTTTAAACATATACCAAGCGATCACGGCTACGGGCGGGGAGGTTCTGGGTTCAGTGTGTGCTTGTGGATGGTGTTCTGGGTGGACAGGTGGCCACCCATGGCTGGGCTGCTGTGTTGTGCCCTGCCTTTGGGTGGCTGGGAGTTGTTCCTACTCTGAAAGGGCTCAACTTTGAGACCCCTATGCGGCACAATGCAGGGTTGCGCCAGCATATGCACCACACATCCCGGGCTGAATATTGGGATGTGTAGCATATGCATGGGCCGCCCCTGCATGTGCGCTGCATACCATTACATAGCGCCCCAGTGCATCGGGAGTTGCGCTGCGCCGGGCAGCCTTTTCAGTATCCCTCCAGGGTGCAATGCAGGGTTGCGCCTGGTGCAACTCTGTTCTGCCAGGTGCAACCCCTTTGAATGTCCGGGCCATAGTGTATGTATGTGTGTGTGTGTAAATATATATATATATAATATATATATATATATATATATATATGGGATACGCCAACCCCCTACTGGAAATATTGTCGATATTTTTGCTCAGTGCCAGTTGACCCAATAACATCCGCAGTGGCGAAGCCACAGTGAAGGCATTGGTCAAGTGGCATGAGAACAAAAATATCGACAATATTTCAGTAGGGGGTTATGATTCCATTAATGCCACACCTCCAAAAAGTAAAAAAAAAAGTAAATTCTTGCCATTTTTTGCTGATTATAAAAAATCTAAAAGAAATCTATAAATGAAACACCACTCATTTTGTACTTATTTTTGTCCTGAACAACTTTTCTTTCAAAGTACCATGCTATTATTTTTCATTCTAAAGTTATACGTATTTGTTTGTTGCAAAAAGTGAAAAAAATGGAATTTTCTGCAGTTTTTTGCTAATTATAAAAAAACTAAAAGGTATCAATAAATGAAACACCACTTATTTTGTCAATATTTTTGTGCTGAACAACTTTCATGCTCATAGTACCGTGCTATCATTTTTCGTTTTAAAGTTATTCACATTTGTTTGTCGAAAAAACAAACAAAATTGCATTTTCTGCAGTTTTTTTGCTTATTATATATAAAAAAAAAGTTAATCATAAATAAAACACCACTCATTTTGTAGATATTTTTGTGCTGAACAACTTTTGTGCTTGCAGTACCATGCTATCATTTTTCGTTTTAAAGTTATTCACATTTGTTTGTCAAAAAAAGTGAAAAAATGCATTTTTTGCTGTTTTTCAGCTAATTATATAAAAAAATAAAGGTTAGCCATAAATGAAACATCACTCATTTTGTAGATATTTTTTGTGCTGAACAACCTTTGTGCTCATAGTACCATGGTATCATTTTTCGTTTTTAAGTTATTCGCATTTGAATACAGTTACTACTGCTACTGCGGCCGAATATGCAAATGGGTTCCGAATGAGCCAATCTATACCTACTGTGAGGATAAATTTACCTACAGTGAGGATAAATGTGATATTCTCACTGTAGGTCTGAGCACCATGAGAATACTGAAAATATTTGCCATTTTTTTATCCTCACAGGTATGGCATACTGTATATAGAATAGTGGACGGGTGACCATCCACAACAAGGCTGTGTTTCCATCGAGGGAGTTGATGACATCATACAGACCTTGAGTGTGAAGTTTGAGAGGTCTGTATAATGTCATCAACTGCTGAGATGGAAACATTGCCTTCGTTGTGGATGGTCACCCATCTACTATTTTATATAGTATATGGTTGCCCATTCAAAGATAGAGAAAACCCATCCTTTTTTTTTTTTTACCTTCAGCATTTTTCTGCTGATGCTGTCACTCATGCTCACACCCATTCCAGCCTCTCCAATCTATCCCTCTCAGTATGACTTGCAGAGACTCTGACTGTCAGGGAGAAGAACTGTTGTGTGGCAGTTACGAACACCTGTGGCTGCTCTCTTCATTTTTTTTTATGACAAAAAAAAAAGGTTTACTTTATTTTTATAAATGCAAGAGTTCCCGACCATTTCTGAACTACAGCAGTGCACAGCTCAGCACTTGCTAAATCGCGTCGCTATGTTTTTTAAATTTTTTCCGTGAGAGCGTAGATTGCAACAATCAAATTGTAGGACGTGTCTTAAAAGTTGTTGTACTATCGATGTGACATCAGAACGATAGTACAGCAACTTTTTTTACCTTTGAACTGTCCTACAACAGGATTTGGAAAACCATTGTTTTCCATCCACAACAAACCCTAACCATATACTATAAATATATATATGTGTGTGTAAAAATATATATATATATATATATATATGTATTATTCTCATTTCTCTTCCCCTTTCACTGTTCACTCTTCCAAATTTACCCTTTCCTCCTCCTCTTCCTCTCACTCCCTTCTGCCTTACTCTTTTTGGCCCTCATATCTGAAGTTTCTTGGACTTGCCCTGTATGGGGAAACCTCTCATTACTCCCGCTGGTTTGGCTACTACTGTATCAGTACTCTGATTATCCCAATTTCAATCTTTATGTGATGCCTGGTGTTCTGTGTAGTTCATACCAATTTTAATGGCTTCTTTAACGTCATGCTCTGCTTCCTGGGGGAGGTGAAAATTCTAGTATGGCCCAATAGTTTTACTTTAAGTTGAACAGGGGCATCATTGTAAAGCAAATATTGTTATTAACAAAATATTCTTTCTTTCTGGAATAATTTCAGTTTGTGAATAACATTCTGTGAAAAATCTGGGAATAGCTAAAAAAGGCATTCCTTTATAGTAGAGGTATTTATACAGTCTTGCTTTTCTGAAAACATCTTCCCAATATCAGTAATGATGTGATATAAGAAATATTATAAAATGGGTACAAAAGACCTTTAATATCTGTAATCCTCCCCCAGCCCGGCGCTTACGTAAGATGGGCAGGGGGCTTCTGCTGTCCTGAGGGTTCTCGTGCCTGGTCCATTAATGTGGCTAGACCTGATGCAAGCCTAGCTGTGACTGTGATTATTGTTGGAGCTAGTTAGGAACCAGGTGTCTAGCTAGAAAAGTGCATGCTACTTGTTTGGGTTCCTACAAATAGAAAAGGCAGCTCTACCCCTCCCCCCACCTCCAAAAAGCAGCACAGGAGAAAGACTGCCTGCAAGCATGGGAGGCTCTGGCTAACCCTCCCCTGTGGCAGGAAGTAGAAAAGGAGGAGAAAGGCAGGGCTGGTGAGAGGGACAGGAGAGAGGGGAGGGGTGAGAGAGAGAGAGAGCAGGAGGAAAGGGAATAGAGGTCCCCAAAGGAAACCAGAGGGCTATTTTGGTGGTTTTGCCTGGCAAAGGCACTGGGGCTACATCCCTGTCCACCCCTTCTCTCTCCCCTTTCAATCATAAGGAACAGGAAGGAGCCAGCCAGCCACTGGGGCTGTGCAGGAGGTCCCCTAAGGCTGGTTGCTCAAAAGTACTGGGGCAGACTGTTTGGCCTGAAGGTACTGCAACCTCCAGCCTGAGGTGTCTGTGAGGCTGCTGCATCAGAGACAGATCTTCCTGCCAGGGGAGAAGCTGGGGAAACTAAAAAGTTACCAGGGGGAGTTGAACTGCTGTGACCCCCCTATTGCAAAGATCAGAGGAATCATGGAGAGAAGGACGAACAGGCCTACCTGGTGAAAGCCACATACAAAGGCCTGTGGGCGAAGCTGGAAAGGCCATGCAGGTGAAGAACTACGCCACCCATTTCATAGGTGGCGACGTGCTGTGGACTGCAGGGGTCATCACCCTCTCCAGGCACTGTGAGTACTCTGAGCTGCAGCTCAGGGGAGACCATTATTTTCTTTGCCAGGAGGGTCAGGAGGGAACCATCCTCTACACCAGTTTATCCTTGTTTTCTTGGAACTTGTGCAAGTGTGTAAGGGCCCCAACGGTAAACAGCAGACCTGCAGACTAAGGGACCATGAGGTACCCACTAACTGTGACTGGTCTGGGTGCACCAAGGGGAAAGGGGGGAAGTGGGGATAAGTGAATGTTTGGTAACCAGGATGTTTTAGAGGAGTAGCCTCCACCTCCTTTGTATTAGCTTGTAGTAATAAACTGAATATTTATTGTTCATCTGTTTCATCTGCTCTGTGTGTAAACCCATTGTGGGGAGTGATTGTGGGTCTGGGGGGTCATCATGGGCAGTCATTAGGTGGAAGACCATTATTTATCCTGGGGAAACTTTCTAACCTGTTCTACCCACAGGCGGCAATGCAGAGGCCCCAGGTGGAGGCACTATGGCACCATAGAAACTACTGGTAAGGACTCAGGCCCAGCCCCTCGGGGAGGTACTACTGAGCCCCCAGTCCCGTCGGGGCAGCACAGGTGAGTGGGATGGTTATCGGGGGGTATTACAAGTGGAAGCACCGCTGAGATTCTTTCACTGACTTGACGGCTCTGTGACTGCCCAAACATGACTGTGGTTGACTTCCCTACCCCACATTCAGTTGTACCACTTTAGTATTCCTTGACTTCTGTAGTTGGGTGTAGTTTGCACTGAGACCAGTGAGGTGGCATTCCAGAACGTAGAGGACTGGTGCGACTTTGAGGGGCTAGACTCCCGTAAGATGCTACTCATCCGTAACGTGGCTGTGGGGCGATGGAAGGAGGACATATTAGACTTTTTAGAGGGGGTCTTGCCCAACTGTGGGGGGTTGAAGGTCCAGTGGGTGGTGACCAACTGAGTCCGAGGGTGGAGGGACATCACCCTGGAGGCTGGGAAGGAATTGGGGTCCATGGAGGTGCCCACCGAGGTCACCCCCGGAGGGGTCCAAAGAAACCTGGAGCCTATTAAAGAAAGTCTCAGCCAGCGGACTGCCCCTTGGGGAGCCAGGCCCCTCAGGCCTCCCACCCAAGGGACAGGAGGGTTTTGTAACTTGTCTGGGGGAGTGGCTCAAGGAGGAGGGGAAGACCCTGCATGATGTTCAGTCTCTGCTCCCCGGCGGGGGGTTGCCTCTGATAGGACTGCTGGACAGCTTGATACCCTACCTGGGGGTGGCCCACGAGCAGTATAAGAGGTTGTGTGCTTTCTCAGGTGCCATCCCCATGCCCACGGGAGAAGATGATTTCCACTCCTGGAGCAGCCAGGTGGCCCAGATGATCCAGGTCTGGGGGTGCCAGGAGGAGAAGAAGTGCAAGCGGGTCTTGGAGAGCCTCAGGGGTATGGCACTAGATGTGATCCGGTCACTGTGGACCAGCCAGCCCCACTGCACACCCCAGGACTATTTGGACATCCTGTGGAGCACCTTTGGGGTGGTTGAAAAGAGAGAGGCAGTGCTGGGCCAGCTGTGGGGTACCACTCAGAAAGTGGGCAAGAAACTGTCCCAGTACATCACCCAAGTCGAGACTGTGATGTGCAAACTGACAGAAGCGGGGCATGACCCTCCTGCCATGGTGGCGCAAATGCAGTTGGAGCAGATACTGAAGGGAGCAGTGCATTCCCCTCGACCATGGTTGCCCTTGGGCTGTGGGCTTGAAAGAATGACCCCCCCTCCTTCAAGCAGCTACTGAATGAAGTCAAAGAGGAGAAGGCGCAGCAGGAAGTGGGGGCCCTTCGAGGGGCACTTGCCACCACCAGCGCCGCACTACAGACCAAGGAGTCAGCCCAGCTTGAGTTGGTTGGGTCGCTGGACCTGGGGGTGGTGTTGCAGGAGGTTCAAGGCATGAAGGGCCTGGTACGGGTAATGCAGCTGGCCATGGAGTCTCTCTCTTTCCCAGCCCGAGAGGAGCCTGCTGCCAGGCGGCTGCCTCCGGGCTATTCGGCTTCCCAGTCTGGCCCTCAAGGGCCCCTAGGTCCCCTGGATGGGTGGATTTGCTTCAGGTGTGCACAGGATGGCATACCAGGTGGGGGTGCTGCAGGGAGGTGAACACCAAACTGGTAGCTGAAAGGCACCGGAGTCAAGAAAACTCCAATGGGGCTGGCAAGGGAGCAACCCCTCTCCCCTGAAATGGCCTTGCTCCACCCTCTGGACTGACCCCCATATACCTACCAACCAGGACATGCTGAGGGGCCTAATCAGCCCTCGAGCTGACACTGAGGTTCTGGTGGAAGGGGTGGCCTGCTCAGCACTGCTGAACAGTGGATCCCAGGTCACCATCATCAACCGGCCCTTTTACAACCAGCATCTCACCCACCTCCCCCTCCGACCTTTGTACAGATTGTCCCTGTGGAGTATCGGCAGCATGGATTACCCTTACAATGGGTATTGTGTGGTTACTATCTCCTTCCCAACCAAGGGAGGGGAAGCCCCGCTCTCCATAGATGCCCTAGCATTGGTCTGTCTGCAGTCAAAGAGCATGTCGGACACCTCAGTGCTTATTGGGACCAATGCAAACATGTTTGAGTGTTTGGCCCAGATGTGTCATCACCGGGGTGACATAGGAGAGCTCTCAACCCATTGGTTACTGCCACCATAAAGAAGTTGGGGCATGACGAGACTGGCGATCCTACAGGGGTCAACAGAGGTGGGGTCAGGGTGGTTCGGCGATTGGAAGGGGGGAGACTGACTCTTCCCCCAGGGACTGGGTGCCGGGTGGTAGTAATTCCCCAGTTTGACCGATCCCCGTTGGGGGAGGTGCTCATGCTCAATGCCCCTCCCCTGAGCAGTCTGCCACCTGGGCTGTTAGTCCGGAGGGGGGTGCTGCCCGCCCTGGGCAGTCCCCAGGCCTGGCATGTTACAGTTAGGGTCTGGAATGTGTCAAGAAAACTGGTGACCATCCAGTGGGGTTGTGTGTTGGTGTGTGTTGGCGTCCATCTTTCGGTGTGACGGGGCCATGTCTGTCACCCCTGGCAAAGATCCCAGGGAAGAGATAGACTCATCCTTGTTTGATTTTGAAAGCTCACCAATCTCTGATGCCTATAAACAGAGCCTGAGCCAGAAGTTGGCGAAGTGCCGGCAGGTCTTCTCTTTGCATGAGTGGGACATGAGATGTGTCACTGGGGAAGAGCACCACATCAGGCTGAGGGACAACTGCCCATTCAGAGAGCTGTCGTGGAGGTTAGCCCCCGGGGATGTGGAGGATGTGAGGAAACACCTAATGGGGTTGCTGGGTGCTGGAGTCATCACGGAGTCCCACAGCCCATATGCTTCCCCCATTGTGGTGGCTAGAAAAAAGAGCAGAGCGGTGAGAATGTGCATTGACTGCCGCTCGCTAAATAAACAAACTATCCCAGACCAGTTAACAGTGCCCAGAGTGGAGGATGCACTGGACAGCCTGTCTGGGAGCAAGTGGTTTTCCGTGCTGGACTTTCGGAACGGGTACTACCAGATACCCATGGCTGAGGAGGACAAGGAAAAGACCACTTTCATATGCCCACTGGGATTCTACCAGTTCGAGCGTATGCACCAAGGCATATCGGGGGCCCTGGCCACCTTCCAACGTTTGATGGAAAGGGCTGTGGAAGACATGAACCTGCTGGAGGTCATAATCTATCTGGATGACCTTATCATTTTTGGGTGGACCCTGGAAGAACACGAGACCCGGTTGATGAATGTCCTGGACCAACTGGAGGAGTTCTGCCTCCATTGCCAAATGCCAATTCTGCCAGCCACAGGTTAAGTATGTTGGGCATATAGTCTCGGAAATGGGTTACAGACCGACCCGGCTAAAGTAGAAGCCCTGAAATCATGGCCACGGCCCACCCACTTGTGTGTCTTGCAGTCTTTCTTGGGGTTCTATGGTTATTATCGGCGATTTGTGAAGGATTACTCCCTGAAAGTGAGTCCCCTGAATGACCTGATGCAGGGTTATCCACTGACAAACTGTAGGAAGGGTCAGGCCCCCCGCCTGGACTACCTGCGCATTGGGGAACCTTTTGGGTCCCATTAGCTGCCGAAGTGTGGATGCCTTCTGGGAGATCATCCGGCAATTTGGGGAGGCTCCAGTCCTTGCTTTTGTGGACCCACGTAAGCCCTATGTCCTGCATACTGACACCAGCCTTACCGGGCTGGGGGCGGTCCTGTACCAGGAGTATCCCAAGGGGTCCCGCCCTGTGGCATTCACTAGCCAGGGCCTGACCTCCTCTGAGAAGACCTACCCAGTGCATAAACTGGAGTTCTTGGTGCTAAAGTGGGCAGTCATGGAAAAGTTCCATGAATACCTGTATGGGGTACTGTTCACTGTGCGCATGGACAACAACCCTCTGACCTATGTCACCACCACAGCTAAGTTGGACGCTGCGGGGCATCGGTGGTTGTCGGCCCTCTCCATGTATAACTTCAGCCAGGAATATTGGAGTGGGTGGGCCAGTGTGGATGCGGACACCCTGTCTCGCCATCCACATCCTGACACCCCAGACCCCCTGGTCCAGGTCGAGTTGGCTCTGGTGCAAGTGCTCTGCTCCCAGGCCGGGGCCCCTGGCAACACCACTGACTGTCCCACCTGGAGCATCGAGGTGTTGGGAGCTCCGCCTAAAGCAATCCCTCTGGCTTATTTGAATTTCGCTGGCCTGGACCTTTCGGCCTTGCCACAGCCTAGTAAGGCCGATTTGCAATGGAAGCAAAGGGTGGACCCTGGTATCTGAGATCTGCTTTGGGCCCTCTCTGAGGGGGCAATCACCCCGGCAGGTGTGGAGCACCCACCCCGAGGCTCAGGAGCTGGTTAAAGAGTGGGACAAGATGGTGCTGCGGGATGGGTTGGTTATGCGGACAATGCAGGATCGAGATTCCTCGGGCCATTCGAAACAGCAGCTGCTGTTGTCCAGGGTCTACCGAGAAGTGGTCCTCAAGTCACTGCATGATGATATGGGGCACCTAGGCTATGACCACACCTTGGATGCCTGCCGCGCCAGTTTCTATTGGCCGCAGATGAAAGCGGACATGGCGGGCTACTGCAAGAGCTGCTTGCGTTGCATCCAACAGAAGACCTTGCCCCGACACGCCGCGCCCTTGGTCAACATCCAAACTAGTGGGCTCCTGGAGTTGGTGTACATGGACTTCCTGTCCTTGGAGCCGGACCGGAAGAAAGAGGCCAACATACTGGTCATCATGGACCACTACACCTGGTATGCTCAGACTTTCCCCACCAGGGACCAAAATGTGAGCACAGTAGTTAAGGTCCTGCGGCAGTATGTCCAACACTATGGTCTCCCTAAACTGGTCCATTCTGAACAGGGCCGGGATTTCGAGAGCCGTTTGGTGAGGGAGTTTCTGGCATGTTATGGCATACAGAAGTCCCACACCACCCCTTACCACCCCCAAGGGGTCCCCCAGCCCGAGCGGTTCAACCAAACACTGCAAAACATGTTGGGCACCTTGGACCCTGCCAATAAGGCAAATTGGAGTCAGTGGGTGGGATAACTGGTGCACGCCTACAACTGCACGAAGAACAATGTCACCCAGTGCTTTCCCTTCTACCTCATGTTTGGTCGTGAGGCCCAGCTGCCGGTGGACCTCTGTTTCGGGGTATCTGCTGATGGGACCTCCCATAAATCATACCTGGAGTACACCAGTGACCTACAGGAACAGCTCTGTGCGGCATACAAACTCGCCTCTGAGGCAGCGGCTTGGAGCTGTCAGGGGAATAAGAGGAGGTATGATGCCAGAGTGTGCAGCCAGGACTTGGAGGTGGGGGACAGGGTCTTGCTGTGAAACCTGGGGTTCCAGGGTAAGCACAAGATCCAGGACCGGTGGGCCCAAGATGGTTATCTAGTGGTGGAAAAACTGACTGACCTGCCAGTATACTGTAGGAGCATGGCCGGGGGCTCGAGAAAACGGTATGTCAAAATCACCTGCTCCGGGAGATTGTGCCTACCCTGGCCTCGGAGTCCAACCCACCAATGGCTAAGTGCCCCATTACTCAAGGGATGCATAAGCGGTGGGGACAGGTGTTTTCCCCAACCCAGGGACACTCCACCGTGGGCCCTGTTTTGGATGCCTGACAGCCCTCCGTTGGGTCCCGGGACTCCTCCAGTGAGGTGAGGTGAGTGAGGGGGAGGAGGGGGACTTTTTTTGTCTGCAGTGGGGAATGGGGCCCAATGGCTCCCTCCCCTGCTGGGAAAGGTCCTACGGGACCCCCGCCCCTCCACCAACTCCAGCTACTTGGAACCCCTGACCTACCTGGACCCCGAGGCCCTGCCCTTTGTCCCTGAGGCCCGGCCCCCAGCCCTGGCATCTGGGCCACACCTGGAGTGGGTTTTGGGGAGGCAAGGGAGCTTGCTGGTGTTCCTGCCTCCATGAGATACAGAGTTGCCTGCCATTACAGACTCTGCCCAGGTTCCAGACCAAATCCCCGACAGTGTAGAAGTACAGGGATTGCCCAGAGGGGGGATGATGGACCATGGCCTTACTGGACTGACCACGCCCCCTGCCCGGGTGCCAGCCGATGCCTTGCCCCGCAGATCTGGCCGACCCCCCGGCCCACCATAAAGTTCACGTACGAATCCTTAGGTGAGCCCACAAATGTGCCCCTTGATGTTCTCCTCCAGCCTGTGATGCCAGTTCTCCATCCTCTGGTGTGTTGCTCTGGGGGGGGTAGTGGAGGCATGTAGGTGCCCAACCCCTCCTACCCACATATAGCATATAGTATGCTACCACAATCTGAACTATCCAAGCTCATTTGGGGATCCAGTGGTTGCTGGTACTAGTTAGGGACCATGGGTAGAGTCAATAAGGTGCCTATTGTTGGTCATGGGTTTCCTAGAGATGCTTGTCGGGATGCCAAGTTTCCTGCCAGGGGAGTGTGTAAGCCCCCCCAGCCTGGCGCTTACATAAGGTGGGCAGGGGGCTTCCACTGTCCTGGGGATACTCGTGCCTGGTCCATTGATGTGGCTGGACCTGATGCAAGCCTAGCTGTGACTATGATTATTGTTGGTGCTAGTTAGTAACCAGGTGTCCAGCTAGAAAAGTGCATGCTATTTGTTTGGGTTCCTACAAACAGAAAAGACAGCTCTACCCCTCCCCCCACCTCCAAAAAGCAGCACAGGAGAAAGCCTGCCTGCAGGCATGGGAGGCTCTGGCTACCCCTCTCCCACAGCAGGAAGTAGAAAGGGAGGAGAAAGGAAGGGCTGGTGAGAGAGACAGCAGAGAGGAGTAGGGGAGACAGAGAAAGCAGGGTAGAGGAGCAGGAGGAAAGGGAATAGAGGTCCCCCAAAGGAAACCAGAGGGCTATTTTGGTGGTTTTGCCTGGCAAAGGCACTGGGGCTGCATCCCTCTCCACCCCCATCTCCCCCCTTTCAATCACAAGGAACAGGAAGGTGCCAGACAGCCAATGGGGCTGTGCAGAAGGTCCCCTCAGGTTGGTTGCTCAAAAGTACTGGGGCAGACTTTTTGACCTGAAGGTACTGTAACCTCCAGCCTGAGGTGTCTGGGAGGCTGCTGCATCAGGGACAGATCTTCCTGCCAGGGGAGAAGCCAGGGAAACTAAAAAGGTCACATCACAAGCAATTCCCATTATTGGTGATAAAAAGCTGAAGCGGATCTCTCATAACTCCAAAATATTAACAAAAAAGAAATAAAAAAAAAACTTCTCACCACTCTAACATTTCATTTCTTCAACTTGTCTTTTATTATTATAAGTTCCTACACTGTAAATGAAAATGGCTTTCTTCAGTCGGGGTGTGGGCCGAGCGAGAGAGCAGGGGACGTTGACGAGTGAGTGTGTGGCAGGCGTTTAGTAAAGAAAACAGCATTTATATGAGTAAAACTGAAAAAAACTCTTTTTATTAGAGCAAGTGAATTACTTTTTTTTTGATAGAGCAAACAAACGACTGATTGAGCGTGCTGGTGCATGGGTGGGCAGCAGGGGCTGGCTAAAGAGAAATGGCAACAGACAGGAAATTTCTTGAACTTTACACTTTCTCAAGAGTTGAAGGCTGAAGTAAAACAAAAGACCTTTTATAAGCCAGTAAATATAAATTAGGTCAAACTGTGTTTTTACTCAAAGGCTTAGTATTCAAACTACATAAGGCAGAAAGACTACAAGTATGGATGCCACATTGGGACATAATTCTTCATGTAAATCCAAAATGTTATGTAGTTCCAGCAGGTGGAAGAATTATTTGACAATAAATACAAGTATAGTTTTTATTTTTCATATATTTTAATTTAATTTCTTAAGTTCCTAAACACATTTAAATTAAGGAAACCCATTCTATAAGCAGAATAAGACACTCCAGGGATGTGCATTGTGCTGAGATAACCGCAATTCCAGGAGCTGAAGGCACTTGGCCTGTGGTCTCATGCCTTACTATGCTCCTGTGCATGCAGTTATCACAACACAATGCACACCCTGTCATGTCTTGTTGCTTACTTAAATGTGGCATCTATTCTTAATAGTTTGGGTTCACCACTCCTCTATGCGCTCTGTCAAGCTCCACCTTATTGTCTGGATATCTCTGTAAATTCTTGCTCAAAATATTGGATTGGATAGAGTTCTTCTACTCTTTCAGCTGTTCATGCTATTTTTTTAAATGAAACCTCCTAGCTTTCACATCCAATTCCTCCATTTTGTTTTGTAGCAGCTCCAACTCCTTTTGTAATGATTTAATGTCTCCACCCTCGAGCCTTGTCTCATCTTCTAAGTTTGAAATTCTGTGCTCCATCGCTTCTTTAGAGGCAGTCAATTTATCAGTTTTATCTCTTAAATCTGAGGATGTATCATTAATTTGCGCAAGAAACATTTTGGCACAGCTTAGGAGAGAAGTGGGGTTTTGGAGGTGTGGCACTGGGGGGGCCAATGGCCCCAGTGCCTTTTGAGGCTTAGCCCGCATTCCCCAATGCGGTGGCACACTGCTGCTGACACTAGTTCAGCCAGCGTGCCACCCACATTGAAACGTTTTGACGTTGCAGTCAGGGTCTGCCTCGTCATTGCAGCATCAGTCATTCCGCTGCAATGAGGGAGTGACCCATCATTTCAGGGTGGTACCTTGCCCTCCACATGCCCCCAACCCAGTTCATTTGCCAACGGGGAGCCCAGTCCTTGTTGGCATAATGTTCCCCCCCAAGTTTGTGTTGTATGCCGAGGGGGTGCTCAATCCCCCTCAGCATCATGTGCCCCCCCAACAGTCTTTCTTTGCTGACGGGGCACCCAATCCCCATCAGCTTCAGCCCCTTCTGAGTTCAATTTGCCAATGGGGAGCCCCTCCTGTCAGCATACTGTCCCCCTGCCCCCCACTTGGTATGTGCCGATGAGGGTGCCCAATCCCCTGTCAGCTAGAGCCCCCCAAAACACTCAGCTGGCATGCTGGGAGCCCACCCCAGCATGCCAAATGTCTCTGAAAAAAAAAACTGTCCCGCAATGTTTTTTTTTTTCAAGCCTGTAAAGCAGAAAATGGTCCTTTGTTGAGTCTGTGGCCCTTCCCCCAACCCTCGCCCACTCTCTGCACACACTGCCTCACCACACCCCCCTCACCCCATACTTACCTCTGGAGCCCAGCGTGACAATCTTCTTTGGACCGGGAACACATCTGCAATCTTCAAAGCCGACTGCGAACTGAAGAAATGCCGGTAAGCTGTATAATGGCATAAATAGGACTTTTTTCAACTTTGGTGCATATCTCAGGCATTATTGGGAATTTTGGCACCAAATTTTCAACATGGGGTTATTGGGACCCCTCCTCATGAATTCAGCCACTGTCATGACATTATTCAGTCCCAAAAGGTGATTTCGCGGTCACTGCACAGAATCACCTTTCGGAACTGATTAACAAAACGACAGTGCCAGTGTTCATGAGGTGGGCTCTCAAAAAGCCTATGTTGCAAATTTGGTGGATAAAATCCAAAAAATGACTGTTTTATGAGCGTGTGTTTTGCAGTTTCCATGCATGCTTGTACCTTCACATATCTGTAATATTTTCACTCCAGATTTTCAACATTGGGATTTTTCCACACCTCCTTATGAACAGTACAGCTGTCATTTTTCACATCCCCACCAAAATGTGTTTTCGCACTTCTGGCGCAGAAAAGCACGGTCACTGTGGGAAATCAGTGTTTGGGACACATTAAGAAAATCACAATGACACTGTTCATGAGCAGAGGTCCTAAAATGCCTATGTTGAAAATTTGGTGATGGAAGTCCATAAAATGACTGTGTTATGAGCATGTGTTGCGCAGTTTCCATGCATGCTCATAACTTCGCGAATTTGTAATATTTTCACTCCAGATTTTCAACTTTGGCATTTTCCACACCTCCTTGTGAACAGTACAGCTGTCATTTTCCACATCCTGGCTAAAATGTGTTTTTGCACTTCCAGCACAGAATAGCGCTGTCACTGTGGGAAATCAGTGTTAGGGACACATTAAGAAAATTATAGTGGCACTGTTCTTGAGCAGAGGACCTAAAATGCCTATGTTGAAAATTTGGTGACAAAAAGTCCATAAAATGACTGTGTTACAAGCATGTGTTGCACTGTTTCCACGTATGCTCGGAAGTGTGCAAATTTGTAATATTTTCACTCCAGATTTTCAACATTGGCATTTTGCCACACCTCCTTATGAACAGTTCAGCTGTCATTTTTCATATCCTGCCCGAAATATGCGTTTGCACATCTGGCACACAATGGCGTGGTCGCTGTGGGAAATTAATGTTTTGGACAGATTAAGAAAGTCATAGTGACAGTGCTCATGAGCAGAGGTCACAAAATGCCTATGTTGAAAATTTGGTGAAATACTGTAATTCCACTAAATGACTGCAGTACAAGCATGTTGGGCATTTTTAATATTTTCACTACAGATTTTCAACATTCCTATCTTTTCGCACCTCCCTATGGATGGTATAGCTGTCATTCTTCACATCCTGCCTGGTCTGTGTTTTTGCACGTCTGGCACAGAATGGCATGGTCGCTGTTGGAACTGGAAGTTTGGGACACATTAACAAAATCACACTGCCACTGTTCATGAGAAGAGGTCCCAAATGCTTTCATGAGGTGGGGGCCACAAAAAGGCCATGTTGAAAGTTTGTAGTGCAAATACCAGCACACACCCAGGGTGTTAGGGTTTCTAACCATAACGTCCCACACTGGACAAACTGACAGGCATCAGAGGTGTAACTTTGGATCACTGGCTGTAATGCTCATGCCATCCCACCCCCACCCTGCAGCCAGTGACAAGCATCGAGGTGTGCCTTGCACTCTTCAGCCCCAGACTTCACCTCATTCTCCTGTACTGCACCCATTTCAGTGTATGTTCTTATGAAATGAGGTGACTGTGAAGCCGGACACCCCAAGGCACACCTCAACACTTGTCAGTGTCTACAGGATAGGGTGAGGTGAAATGCAATGAGCATTATGGGCAATGACCCACAGGCACACCCCAATGCCTGTCCATCTCTGCAGGGTGGAGGTGGGATTGGCATGAGTTCAGTACCTCACTGCCACTCCTATCCTACATCTGTCTAACTCCTCTACATCCAAAGCTAATATCAGCAAGCAAACATTCAGCATTAACAAATGCTTGTTTCAAATGATGTTTCTAATGTTGGTAAAATCCTGCCTCACCATTTAAGTAATATTTCTTGCTGTTCTTCAGGTTTGGTGTCAATTTTCACCTAATTTTTTCTTCATTTTGCACTTGCCATAATTTTTACGATATCTATAGGTTCTATATAGATTTCTGTCTCTTTAGTTTTAAATGGTACTGTACTAATATTATTGGGACTTGCCCCTGTACTTCTTCACGTTGTTCCTTATACCAGTAGGGGCTGTAGTTATTCATTTATTATTTGAACTTTGGTGACCGGGTAAGTCCACTGAGACAATTACAGTCCTTTTTTCAGGGTCGAGCCCGGGTCATAGTTAGTACAGTAACCAGAACAAATGCACAGGAAGTAAAAAGGAGAACAACAGTAGGATTTACATTCATAATACATCAGATACAATAACTTAGTGCAAGATTTAATTGCCACATAAATAACATACATCAAGTTCAAGCTATATATATGCATAGTTGCTACACAAAAACGAGAGGAGAGCACCTGTATTTAAAACAAAATGATGGTCTTATGTCTATTTGCCTGCGTTTTGTTCTGTCATCATAAAATAATGGTTCTGTTATATCTCTGACAAACTGAAGTTCTTATACTTTACAGAAAACCAGCACTGCTAGGGGAGAGGTGGTCACAAATGTTACAGAGAGGCCACATTCCAGCTTGAGTATAACCTAATTGAAAAACAAATGCCCAGTTTCATTGAATTTTCCAGTCTTTCCCAGATTCAGATTGTTAGAGGTTATCACTCAGCGGCATCTATCCACCAAATAGCACAGTGCTATATAGGTGTGAGCAGAAAGAAACAGAACAGAGTACAAATATAAGCAAGCATCTGTCAATGCCGAATGTTCGCTGCTGCTATTGCTGTTCTGCCACGTTTTGCTTGTACACATTTTTATTACATATTTGCCCAGGATACAATGGACGAGTTGCAATATCTCATTTTCAGTGGTGTCCTGCTTTGACGCATTGTTAGATTGTTATTACCCAGGATAGGGCAGCTGAGAGGCAATATTTACTTTTAAGTGGGCTCCAACATTTTGACCCCAAAGGTCCAACAATCTTTTTATGGCTTGATGTTATGATCAATACAGATAGAATTTTTAAAATCCCATCCGAAAGGTGCTTTTGCTTTGTGATTGTGGCAACAAGTTTGGGAGGTGACTTGAAAGAATGACACCTGCCATGTTCAGGCGGTGGGGTAACACAAGGTAGATGTTGAAAATCAGGGGCCATAATCTGCAAAAAAATAAAAGTTATAAGTAAATGTTGTAACGCTTTGTTTCCTCGTAACTTAGTTGGTTTTTCATATTTTTACCCCAAATTTTCAACATAATCTTTTCATAACCACTCCTTCTGAACATGACAGGTGTCATTTATAAAACAATGGTTGAAACATCATTTTGTGGCACCAAGTGTTAAAGCACATTTTGAGTAGGATTTGAGAAATGACAGCTGTCACATTGATGAGCTGAAGTCAAAAAAAGATTATGTTAAAAAGTTGGGGTCAAAATATTGAAAATTACCACAGTTACAAGTGTGCACTGAAAAACTGTAATGTAGATTCATAACTTTGTTGTTTTCTCATATTTTACCCCAAATTTTCAACATAGCCTTCTTATGATCCCCATATAGCCTTCATATGGCTTCACCTCTTGAACAATGGCAGAGAACATTTTCAAATCCTGCCCAAAAGGTGATTTTGTGCCACAAGTAGGAAAACACATTTTGGCCAGGATTTGAAAAATGACATCTGTCACATTCATGAGGTGTTGTGAAGAAATGGCTATGCTGAAAATTTGGGGTCAAAATATTGAAAATTATCAAAGTTACAAGCATGCATTAGTAAATTTCAATGTAGGCTCATAACTTTGTTGTTTTGTAATATTTTTACACCAATTTCTTGACATAGCCTTCTTATGACTCCACCTCATGAACATGGGCACAGAAAATGTTCAACTCTGCACTGGCTGCCGGTTCAGTGGCAGATCACCTTTAAAGTCGGATTACTGACATATAAAGCCCTACACAGTTTGGGCCCTGATTACGTAAAAGATCTTCTGGTGCCTTACCTTCCGATGCGATCACTCCGTTCAGCCAATGAAGGGTTGCTGGAGATTCTGATAGTAGTTTTAAAATCTTCCGGCTCCCGCGCTTTTAGTTTTGTGTCGCCGACCCTCTGGAATTCTCTACCTCGTTGGATTAGAGAGTGCACAACCTTGAAGGGTTTTAAAAAAGGCCTAAAATACTTTTTATGGACAAAGGCATTTGGTGACGACACTGATTTTAATTAATGCTGTATATTTTAGCTTGGTTTTTAACTTGTTTTATGATGTTATTTTGTAATGCACCTTGATTTTAGAAAGGCGCAAAAGAAATAAAGTATTATTATTATTATTATTATTATTATTATTATTATTATTATAACTCCTGCCCGAAAGGTGATTTTGCACAGCAATCCTGAAATCACCTTTTGGGACAGATTTGCCTAATTTCACTGCAGTTTTTTTCATGAAATGGGGTCCCAAAAAAGGCATGTTGAACATTTTGGGGAAAAATATTCAAAGGCCCGGATATTCAGACCGCGCCCGGCAGTGGCGCAAGCATGGGCGCAGTGCAACTGGGATGCGCTGGGGCCAGGACCAGACAATATTCAACAATAATGTGCCATGGTGCAGCACTACTGAATATGGCATGGACTGCACACAGTGCAGTGGCACTGAGCTGATGCAAGGCACAGATAGGGATATACCAGCACAAATGCAGTTGCACTAGGTGCATCACCCACAATATTCAGCAAATGGCATGCAAATGAGGCCATAATATATGCAAGGCGCAAATGGGACAATTTGCATGTCATTATGGCCCTATTTACATGCCTTGCACAGGGCAGCCTGGTGACTTGCACCTGGTGCCCTGCACAGCATGATGTTTGCACAGTGGGGGTCCCAGGGCATCCCCCGCCCCGTAGCCAAGATCGTGGTAAAGCTGCATAATGTAATGTCTTGGTAGTCTAGTGGTACCCCCTTCCCTCCTGATGCCCTGATAAATGTACAACATCCCATTCATTGGTAATCCAGTGGCCCCCCCCGCCCGATTCCTCGATCGTGGCATATGTATGATAAGACATTCCCTGGTAGTCTAGTGGAACCCCTTCCTCCTCCTCCCTCCCATGTCCCCAATCACTGGTAAATGACATTTATTTAACTCCCTGGTAGTCTAGTGAAACCCCCCTCCCGTGTCCCCGATTGCTGGTAAATGACATTTATTTCACTCCCTGGTAGTCTAGTGGAACCCACCTCCTCCCTCCCATGTCCCCGATTGCCAGTAAATTACATTTATTTCACTCCCTGGTAGTCTAGTGGAACCCCCCACCAGTTGCTGTGATCGCGGAATAAGCGCCATTACATATTTCTCTGGTGATCCAGTGGCACCCACCCTCCCACCCACAGACCCCTTGCCACCCCTCCCCCCACCCCTCAAGTCATCAGCGGGCGGCTGCAACCTGCCTGCATATCACTTGGCTGCCCGCCGAATGACAGGTACAGTATGGGCTGCAAGCCCATTGGTCCATAGTGCGGACCAATGGGTTTGCAGCCCATACTGTACTAGACAGCCCTGGATATGTGAATGAAGTCATTCACACATTTGGCACTGTCTAGTACAGTATGCCTTGCAAGCCCATACTGTACCTGTCATTTGGCAGGTAGCCAGGTGGTTATGGTGGGTTGCAGCCACCCACCAATGACTTGGGGGAGTGGGTGGGCAAGGGGGTCTGTGTGGTGGAGGGGGTGGGGTGCCACTGGAGTATCAGGGGAAATATGTTACAGTGCTGTACCACGATCGTGGCAGTAGGTGGGGGGGGTTCCACTAGACTACCAGGGAGTGAAATATATGTCATATACCAGTGATCGGGGACATGGGATGGAGGGATGGGGGTTCACTAGACTACCAGGGAATGTGTGTTTTGCATTTACCGCAATCACAGCTATGGGGCAGGGGGTGGTGCCTCTAGACTACCAGGGTTATGTGGGTGCTTTATGACGGTGTTCTGGTTGGGCGGGTGGCCACCCACAGCTGGGTGCTGCTGTGTTGCGCCATGGAATACAGCAGCCTGCCTGTGGCTGGCTAGGATTTGTTCCCACTTTTCATGGGCTCAACTTTGAGCCCCCCTATGCAGTACACAATGCAGGGTTGTGCGAGCATATGCAATCGCACATCCTAGGCTGAATATCAGATGTGCCGAGCATGCTTGGGCATGCCCCTGCATTCTGCGCCACATATGATTACATTGCACCCCGGTGCATCAGGATTTGTGCTACACTGGGCAGCTTTTCCAATATCCCGCCAGGGCGCAATGCAGAGTTGTGCCAGCGCAACTCTGTTGTGCCATGCACAATCCCTTTGAATATCTGGGCCAAAAATGGCTAATTTATGCCTCTATGTTCAAAACCCCTTTGAAATACATTGAACTGCATACCTGATTTCCTCAGTTCGCGGTCTGGCTTTGAAGAGTGAAGATATGTCTGCAGTCCACAGAGGATTATGGTATTGGACCCCCGGTGGGGTAAGTATGGGCTGGGGGTGTGTGGTGGTGGGTGCTGAGTGGCAGAGTTGGGTGGGGGGACTAATGGCACAACAGACATTGATGGATCATTTTCTTTTTACAGGGTTAAAAAAAATCATGAGGAACGATTTGCTTTATTTCTGATGGTGACAGCAACACTGGGGGGTTTCGCACCCCCAGTGTCAGTGTTATGTTTGTTAGGGGTGGGGTGTGGTGGTGGGTGCTGAGAAGGGGGGACAGTTACAGGGGCACAAGCAACAGACATTGATGGATGGTTTTCTTTGTTACAGCTGGCATCTGCATGAAAGCAGGGCTCTTCCTGGATGTTTGAAATTCCTCAGCAGGTTGATCATGACAGATCAGCTATGCTTGCTGGGTGGCATAGATGAAAGGAAAGAGATGACGCTTGGTTGGGTCAGCTTTTTCTTTTCAAGTACACAAAGTTTCTGCCCAGCAAGCCAAAAGTGTGTCATGATCAGCCTGGCTGATGATTGTTGTGCACTGATATTCCCTTTGCAGACCACTGTGTATTGGTCTGACAGTGTCACACATAGAAACATAGAAGTTGATGCCAGATAAGGACCACAAGGCCCATCCAGTCTACCCATTTCTTTTTCTACCTTATAAATGTGCCATCAGCCTTTGTTCTGACAATGGCCTATCTATTCACACTCATCTGTATTGCTCCCTTATGCCTATCCCATGCCTGTTTGAAGCCCTGCACTGTATTCATATCCACCACTTCCCGAGGTAAGCCATTCCATGTATCCACAACCCTTTCTGTGAAAAAGAACTTCCTCACATTACCCCTTAATTGGCCTCCCTCTAATCTCATGCTGTACCTCTTGTCCTGCTATTTTTCTTATATTGAAACATGTTAGACTCTTTCACCTTGTTAATGTCCTTAAAGCGTTTGAATGTTTCAATCATATCACCTCTCTCCCTCCTTTGCTGTAGGATATACATATTGAGCTCTGTTAATCTGTCCTCATATGTTTTCTGATGCAGTTCCTGCACCATTTTGGTTGCCCTTCTCTGGACTGCCTCAATTTGGTTAATGTCCTTGTGAAGGTATGGCCTCCAGTACTGCATGCAGTACTCCAGATGGGCCCTAACCACTGTCTTATAAAGAGGGATTATTACCTCCCTATTCCGACTTGTGATACCTCTACTAATACACCCTAACATCACCATAGCCTTACTTACTGCTTTAGTGGTCTGCTTGGATGATTTCAGGTCATTGGTGATGATGATGCCCAAGTCTCTTTCTTCCCTTGTGACTGCCAGCAACTCCCCTCCTAGTCAATAGGTGGCTTCAGGGTTTCTCTTCCCTATGTGCATGATCTTGCACTTCTTTGCATTAAACCCCAGTTGCCACTCTTCCAACCATTTTGCTAGTTTATCCAGATCTCTTCTGATTCTGCCCACCCCATCTGGATCATTTACTCTGTTGCAGATCTTGGTGTCATCTGCAAACAGACAAACCTTACCCTCCAGTTCATCTGCAATGTCACTGATAAAGATATTGAAGAGGACTGGCCCCAGTACTGATCCATGAGGTACCCCACTTGTGACTTGCATCTCTTCTGACTGTATACCGTTTACCACTACTCTCTGTTTTCTGCCCATCAACCAGTTTGCCACCCAGTTGACCAACTTCTGACCCACCCTGAGCCTAGCCAGCTTATTAATCAATCTTCTATGTGGAACAGTATCGAAAGCTTTGCTGAAGTCAAGGTAGGAGATATCAACTGATCCCCCTTGGTCCACCACTCTGGTTACCCATCAAAGAAATCTATGGGATTAGTTTGGCAGGATCTTCCTTTTGTAAACCCATGCTGTCCTGGATCCTGTGCTCCTATGGATTCCAGGTGTTGCACTATCCTTTCCTTAAGGAGTGCCTCCATACTCTTGCCCACTACTGAGGTAAGACTGACTGGTCTGTAGTTCCCTGCCTCCTCCCTGCTACCACTCTTGTGGAGCGGCATCATATGAACCCTTCTCCAGTCTTCTGGGACCTCTTCTGTGCTCAGAGACTCACTAAGCAGTTCTGGTAATGGCTCTGCTAGTTCCACCCTTAGCTCCTTTAGTACCCTGGGATGTATGCCATCAGGTCCCATTGGCTTGTCCACCATGAGCTTATTGAGCTGTTGTAGGAACCCTTCTTTGTGAAGGGACTAGTGCTCCCTCTCCCCCGTGTCCATGGTGCTGAGCTGTGGGCCCTGCCCTACCTTCTCTTTAGTAAATACTGAGCAAAAGTATCTATTTAGGATAGATGCTTTTACATGGTCCTCCTCCTCACACATCCCCTTATTTCCTTCGATCTTAGCAATACCCCCTCTGGACTTTCTCCTTTCACTAATGTATCTATAGAAAGTCTTGTCACCTTCTTTTTCTGTCTGTGCTAGTGTTTCCTCAAAAGGCACTCTCATAGTAGGATGTTCACTTGAGCATGCACATACAGGTAACATAAAAAAGAAATCATGCACTGAATACATGAAACAAGTAATCTCTCCCTTACCAGTTGAATGCTATTCTCTCAGCTTTTCAGTGTTTATTGGAGGCTATTCACAAAAAGACATGCATGAGGTGCGTATCAAGGCATGCAGCTCCGCACCCGGGGCAGATCTGTGTGGGGACCACATTCACGAAACAACAGATCCCATCTGGCTCCCTTATGCAGCCCCCCCCACCCGGTGCAGAGGTACACGGGGGAGGGGGGAGTGTGCAGAGGCATGGACCCAGGGTGGCAGCCAATCAGCTGTCCTACCCGTGTCCTACAGTGGATCCCTTGTGCCTGCAGGGTGCCAGTATTGTACTGGCACACAGAGCACCAGGCAGGCTGATGGGGGGGCAATCACTGGCCACCAGCCTCCAGCCCACCCAGTGTGCTCCTACGACTAGACATCGACCATGGGGAATCCGATGACCACCCACCTTCTCCTGCAGGACTGATGGTGGCATCTGGAGGGAGCACATAACACTTATGGCTGCCCTCCAGAACACGTAGTTACTGGCCCCCACGCATGGCACTCCTTGCTGGGCATCATATGGTACGATGCCTCCCCACACAGCCCCTTGTCTGCCCACATGCAGAGCTCCATGATCGGCCAGGGATCGGGTGTGGGGTTGGGGCATAACCTTATCCTGCATAGGGCAGAGGAGGTGCAGTGAGCACAGGCAGCTGCAGGGTGGCTACACACCTGAGTTATGCGGCATGTAGCCACCAAAATATTTTGTGAATAGGGCCCATTGGCTCTAATACAGACACATGCAGGCATTGCATCACATTTCAGTGTAATGTAGGGCTTACAGGCAGATTGGATGGGCCTACCAATCCTTATCTGCTGACAATTTTCTATGTTTCTATGTTTCAGCTCCTGGTCCAGCAGCACTCATGTAAAATTAACAGAGAAAGAATGAAAAAAAAACAACCCACAAAGACAAAGGTCTCTTGGTTAATACATAGACTTCAGAAAAAAGACTAACAGGTATCCAGTATCTTACAGATACAGTAAGGAAGGAATTCCAGCCTCCTCAGGTTCTCTTGGCTATTTAGTATATACTATTCTCTTGCAAGCTTCACCTTTTTGACCTCTCGAGGTCAGCTTGTAACCACTACCACTGCCATTAATTCAGTCTATGATGTATATTGCTTCTATTTATATTATTTTTGTTGTCAATGAATAAAATAAATAAAACAGAAAGCAAATGCATCCCTCAGAGACACAACACACCACTGATATGCCTTTGATATGCGGTAGTTCCAATGTAGCAGCTATATAGAAGAAAAGCAAGGCAGCTGATGTTAAGCAATAGACAGTGCTTACTGAATTAATGATCTCTGATTCAGCACTGTCATGTGGGACAGGAGGCATTGTAGGAAAAGAAAATGCAATAAAACATGCATTATCTATATCATTTTTTGTTGCAACACTGGCAAAACAATTTCAAAAGCATGGCATTGATACTATTGTTGTGGCAACATACTCCTTTTTTTATCAATACATATAATTGCATGACTTTTTTAATTTCATAAACTTTTAAAATGTTATTAATTTTTGGTTCTTCTTCAGATACATAGATACATAGACATTGTCATCAGATAAAGGCCTACTGGCCTGTCCAGTCTGCCCACCTTACTTAACTATTCTACTTGGGCCCTAGTGGCCATCCCAACCCTTAGTGTCTTCCCCCTCTTCTGTTTAAACCCATATGCCTGTCCCATTCTGCTTTGAAACTGCTCACTGATTTGGCCCTTACCTTTTTTCTCGAACTTGTTCCATTTGTTCACCACTCTTTTTGTAAAAAAAGTACTTTTGAAGGTCTCTCTTGAATCTCCACCCTGTATTTGATTGTAAGGAAAAAAATGCCCTTGGCGCTGCAACTGTTGGTCATATATTGTTATACTTCCAGTACAACTTCAGCCCATATATTGCCTGAACATCCTTCACTTTACACATTGCCAAGGACTGTTCAAATTGCCTGCTAGTAATTTTACTGTGCTATTGTCTGTACAATCCTGTTGTTGATTTTGCCTTTTGGAATCTCACATTTGTCTGTTTGTTATTTTATTCACATTGGATGTACTTAACCATTGAAACATAGAAACATAGAAACATAGACTTTGACGGCAGATAAGGACCGCTAGGCCCATCTAGTCTGCCCATTTCCCTACCTACAGGATAGGCCGCAGATCCTATTTAACCAACAGCCTATATCTTCCTGCCCCTCACAAGAATTGCCTTATGTCTGTCCCATGCATTCTTGAATTCTCCCACAGTTTTAGACTCCACAACTTCCTCAGGAAGGCTGTTCCATGCATCCACTACCCTCTCTGTGAAATAATACATCCTCACATTGCCCCTGAACCGCCCTCATTCTATCTTTAAATTGTGTCCCCTTGTTCTTGCAAGTCTCTTTTTCTGAAAGATGCTACCCTCTTGGACTTTGTTGATTCCCTGAGGTACTTGAAAGTTTCTATCATGTCCCCCCTCTCCCTTCTTTCCTCAAGGGTATACATATTAAGCTCCTTTAGTCTCTCCTCATACGGCTTCTCTTGCAGACCCTGCACCATTTTAGTTGCCCTCCTCTGGACTGCCTCTATCCTGTCTATGTCCTTGCAGAGATGGGGTCTCCAGAACTGGACACAGTATTCCAGATGGGGTCTCACCAACTGTCTGTACAGAGGGATAACAACTTTCTGTTTTCTGCTGCTGATGCCTCTCCCTATACATCCCAGTATACCCCCGGCCCTCCCTACTGCCTTCTCACATTGCTTGCTAACCTTAAGGTCATCTGATATGATTACCCCCAGGTCCCTTTCCTGTTTTGTTGTTGTTACTACCTCCCCACCCATTGTGTATTCTTCCCCTGGGTTCTTGTTTCCCAGGTGCATTATTTTGCACTTTTTTGCATTGAATCCTAGCTGCCATACGTCTGACCATTCCTCCAACCTTGCCAAGTCCCTTTTCATCCTTTCCAGGCCTCCTTGTGTATCAACCCTGTTGCAGATCTTTGTGTCATCTGCAAAAAGGCATACTTTTCCTTCCAGTCCCTCTGCAATGCCACTGATGAAGACATTAAAAAGGACTGGACCCAATACTGAACCCTGCGGTACCCCACTAGTAACCGCCCTTTCTTCAGAGTGGGCTCCATTTAAAATTACCTTCTGTGTCCTGTTGTCCAGCCAATGTTTTACCCAGGCTACCACCCTGGGACCCACTTCCAGGCTGGTTAATTTGACTAATAATCTTTTGTGTGGGACTGTGTCAAATGCCTTGCTAAAGTCTAGGTAGGCCATGTCCACAGCCCCTCCCTGGTCTACTACTTTGGTCACCCAGTCAAAGAAATCTATTAGATTCGTCTGACATGACCTTCCCGCTGTGAACCCATGCTGCCTTGGATCCTGTGCTCCACTGACCTCTAGGTAGTCAACTATTGAATGTATCTGCTTCCTTGTACCCCTAATAAATAAATACATCAATCAATCAATCGTCTCCCACCTCTTTCTTCCATCCTCTCTTGCACAGAGGGTCCACATATACAGTCCCTTGGGACCATTCCCTGTGGCTAGCAAGCACTTGAATATGTCTACAAGTGGACTCACTATCACTTCTTCAGCCTCCTTGAGCATCCTCGGGTGTAAGCTGCTAGGTCCCATAAATGTATGTACTTTTATCCCTGCTTTTCCATTACCCTTTCTCTGTTGTACTGCCCATTTCACTAGTGTGCATGCCCCTTTTCCTTTTCTCCTTACCCCACATTTCAACAGCAATCCCTGTTTGTCCCTAGTAAATACTGAACAAAAGTACCTCTTCAATATCTCTGCCTTATCTTTGTTCCCCTCCTCCCAACCTTCCTCCCTCGTAAGCCTCACTTGCCAATTTTATAAGAAATTGTGCTGGTTTAAAATTGTTAACCTTAAACTGAAACCCTTCATTGTATTTCAGACTTTTTACTCCCCCTCTAGCAAGCTCTACTCTCCCTGCTTTTGCAGGTGAACCCTGCAAATGCATCTAATCATTAAATACCATGTACACACAATCATTGTTGAGCAACACCTGTACAAACTTCTCGCTAACTAATACAGGTCCATGTAACAAGTGCCCTACAGTAGGATGCACCTGGAAATGACCTGTCACAGCTCAGTGTGCCTTTCCTGTTGAAACATTACAAGTAAATAGATAAACATCATGCACACATGATCATTATTGAGTGACACCTGTAAAATGTCATTCTTCTGAGCAACAGCTAATAAACGGATTGTGATCTATGGCATGCTGCCACTGTGATGCTTGCTGCTTATCAGTAATAGTTGAAAAATTCAATACTTCTGAGTAGTAAACCACCATGCAAATACAGCTATGGTAATTATCTTCTTCCTCTACACTGTTCCCCCCATACGGTAGCACAACTTTTGTGCCCTTTTATTTTTTTGCTCTATGAGTTCAGAGAGGCAAGCATGCACTACTTCCGTTGGGGGCTTGTTTCATAGGTTTGCCACTGTCTGGCTAAAACAAAATGCTTACTCACATTTCCTGTAGTTGTATCTTGTCTTACAGTGAGCTTTGAAAAAGTAGCATTCAGTGACAAATTAACCTGTATTTTGTAGCTTTTTTGTATTTATATTAATTTTATTCTTCATTATAAGTAATTTACACAGAAACCAGAGTCTTGTCTCCTACAGTTGATCTACCCTTGAAGTTTTTTCCTTTGCTGAAGTCACAGTCCTCTGTTTGTCACACATAACCAATTCCACAGATTCAACTGGTGATGTCAGAAGCACAGAATTATGACTTCAGCAAAAAGATTACACAATAAGAGAACATGAAATCTAGGAGACAATTAGAAGGTTTTTTTTGCATGGTATTAGCCAAAGCGAAGCAATTCAAATCACCTATTGTAGTGAAAAAGAAATAATGTGAACTACTGCAAACTGAACCTAGGCCCCCAGAATACTGTCCCAGTGCTCTAACCACTGAGTTACAGGCCCACATGGTTTGAACTGGGGGTTCCAGACACACTTCCTTCCTTTGGTATTGCATATCCTGCAACTAGGAATAATGAATATGACAATTAGATGCCATCTTACTATTTTATATATATATATATACATACAGTATATATTACAAAAATATCAAAGTCATCAGCAGAAAAGGCCCCGTGGTGCATCAAACCTGCTAAGCCCAACCTAATGTTGAGTGTGAAGGTCCTAGTAACTCTTCACTCCTGCTCTCCCTCCTCCACTTTTGCCAATGTCTTCACCATCCCCAGATGTCTGTACCACCCATGTTTGACCTCTTCCCACTCTTTGAACTAGCAATAGGACTTGAAAACTAGCAAATGGGGAGACAGATCTGTTGTTGATGCTGTAGGTGTCAAATAATGAACACCTAGCTGGCCTCCCCTAATGCTACTAAATAAGCTACCTGGAAGAAACGTTAAGGTTAACAGTGAACATGCATTACTGTGGTTTGTACTGTAGCTTACCTGTGGCAGGTGCAGTTGGCATGTATCTGCTGTGGATTACTGTTTGTTATGTTGTGACAGTTTGCAAAACTCACTAAGATCACAATGGCCCAGTGCGAGCTGCGGTAATAGTTACTATTTATTGCTGACCTCAAGGTACATACCACCTTGTAGTCTCTGACTCTCCACTTTTCCTCATGCCAGGTACTATATTGCCCCTTGTAGTTCCATAGATTTTATGGTTATATTTTTGTATTATGATTATTTTTTTATATTATCTCTTCTATGGCAGTATTTTTATCTTTATGTTATGTGTTTTCTCTATTAGATATACAATAGTATTATCATGTTGAAAATAATGAAATATGATTATTTATATTATGTATTTAAATCAATAAACTGATGAAAAATATAAAATAATAATCAGAGCACTGTTTTATATCTAATACATAAAACACATGACATAATAATAAAAGACATAACCAGGCTCTCTTCTAATATTTTTATGCTATTTGTTTTATATATTGAATCATAAATAATGATATGATAATGACAGTAATATAAGTCTCTTTAGGCAACCAACTGTGAAAGACTGCAATGTCCTCTACTGGCAAATATACCAGTGATGGGACTATTTTACAAACAAACAAAAAAACTCTTCACAATAATTTGTACATTTTTTTTGTATTTTCTTGCAATTTTTACTTGTTACATAAACATGCCACATGTAGTCCATTTTATAAGAGCAATAATACTTTCCATGGTGGGTGGTATTGGGATATACCAGACCTTCCAGGGGCTATAAGGCCCCCCGCCTGCAACATCAGGCCTCATTACTCTCTTGGTGGTCCAGTACATCCACTGCCGCCCACCCTGTTGGGTATTATTGCTTACTTACACACAACCAAGGGGTCTGATGCCTCATAAATCCCAAGAATGAAGCTCAAGGGGTGTAAGGCATCACAGACTGAGGGTGTGTGTAAAAAAACAATGACAGACACATATTGTTTTTATACAATTGTGTACTTTTACTGAGAAAGCGCAGATGAGTCAGCAGTGAGACCTCTGACACTGACTGTAGAACCACTGTGCTGTTTTGAAACACTGCTCTTGCCAGGAAAGGACTTCTGTCTTTAAGTTAATTTTATGTGATTGAGGCACAGTTCTGTTATATTTCTAACAGTGACTGTGGTTTCTCGGCATGGTTGCAATTGTGATAGATGGCACGGTTTCAAAGACCACATTCACTTTCACGTTTGGTGGCACCGAAAAAAGTTGTTTGTGTGTAAATGTGGCTCATGCTTCTACTGTGGACTGGCAGCAGAGATCTGTCTTATGCCTCCTGTTATAACCATAAGGTTTTAATGGGAAATAAAGCCACAGTTAGGCAGTTGTAGTCAGGGCTAGTCAGTAGTTATAGAAAATGCACAACTGAAGCTGACAGCAGTTTAGCTGGGTAAGATTTTTAAGGACAGAGTGCCACCACACTGCGCAGAACATACAATCTGTGGCACTACCATCGAGGGGTGGTACAGGAAAAGAAGAGAAGGACAAAGAAGGGGCACTGGAGGCAGAAACCGGAGTCACAACTAGACCAACCGGATAAAGCCAAGCAAATAAGGGAACGAGCCAGTGAGATTGAGATTATAATTAATACTTTAAAACACCATCTAACAGCAGCTGAAACTTTGCTACTACAAAAAACCCTGACTTTTGCCCCTACTGCCTATATTGATGAATTTCAAACCATTGTGAACATTCACACATTTGCACGGAACATGAGCCTAAAAGCACATTACGAACAAAGACAAGTACTTTAAATATGGGTCCCCAGATAAAAGATAAGCTAGACCCAAACACTATTGAGACTGAGAACAGTGACACTAATTTGGAAAAAAATGTCAACTGAGGCTATATGTCCCAATACTCAAATGATCAATTAGGACAACTGTGAAAATGAGTCTGTGTTTAAATACCCAGTCCACTAATAACAGTGATGACACCCTAAGGCCATGGCACAGAGAGCAATTTAACTTTCAGACCAAAGTCAGTGTTTTGGCATCCAAAGACAGCACTAATAGGAAGGAACTTTTGTGAGGATTTGCAGAAAGTACCATCATGAAGTATCTGAAGGGAAATATCAACGTACATACCTGAACTTTATTGCCGATGTGAGGATTGCCATGGACACATTGAAAAGTAACCCTGTTATAACTATAAAACAGGCATGTAAGGGTGGCAGTATTACCGTAATGGACACTGTAAAATTTATCAGAGAAATTCAGTGACAACTTGCAGAAGCTAGATTCTATGTTAAATTTGACCACAGTTCAGTGGAGTCCTTTAAATGAATAAATACTTAAATTCTACACTGTATAACCATATTATATTTTTGCAAATGTTTCAACCTACTGTATGCCTACTGAGCACCTTGGTAAAGCTTTTATATACATTCTGCTTAAAGTCCGTAAGGACTACTGGAACCCCCTGGAAAAGCTGATAAAAATCAAGAATTGGCTTCATTAATGAGCCATTATCCAGATTTATTGGTGCCCACATTAGAGATCTGTGTACAGGAACTGAGGTCTTACATTAAGTACACCACACAGGTTCTACATATTTGTAGAAATGTACAGCTCGATACTAAGTGGTTCTTGATGATGTTGAATGTAGAATCCTTATATACCAATGTGCCCCATGGGGGAGGATTGGAAGTTCTCTGATTTTTCCTGAACTAGGATCATACCCTGACAGAAAGTAAAAGGGAGCTTGTGTTAGAACTGGCACATATGGTTTCATAGTTTTAGAAAACAACAAAATTTATTTCCGTAACAACCACAATCACCTGGTAAAAGGGATGTCAGTGGGTTAAACTTTTGTACCTAATTATAAAAATGTAATTTTGAGAAGTGTGAGAACAAAGTGGCATTCTACCTTGATGCTAACCTTTTTTTTTACTCCATATAGACCTCTGTAAATACTTTATAGACAACGTGTTGATTTTGTGGTGAGGGAGCCAGCAGAACTCCTTGAATTCATTAAGTACTTAGAAGAACCAGTCTTAGAAGATGCTAGAGTACATGCCCACAGTGACAGCTTTACGTTTAAAAAGTGCTGGTTGTACATGAAATACCCCTCGGCTTTGGAAAGCACCTATATTGCAGAGATCAGTGGGAACGGTAGATTCAGATTATATAAATAAGTCAATAAGACTGGATCACAGGCACCTTTAGTAATCGGGACACGCAGGAGTGGCTGGCTGTGGGAATAAGCTCAGACTGAACAGAAAGGGCACTTGAATAAAATTACTTCTTTTTTAACACAGTATGATGAAATTGCAGACCAGGCATGCCTTCACTGGCACTATAGATGGCAAACAGCACCAGTTTGAAAGATGTAAAAAAATACTGACAAAAGCTGACGGTGTTCCTTTATGGTATCGGAACACCCCTAACATACTGTCACCAGGTGGTTAGGCCACACTTAATGAACTAATCCCAATCAGTTCCATGTGATACTGGCGATCATGGAATAATTTGTACATTGCTGAAGATCAATTATGACGATGTACACTCACAGCAACCAGAAAACCAGCAACTGGTTTTCAATGTTATGCGGGGGGCTTTGCCTGCAACCCCCTACTTAAGGATTTTCAACTCCAGAGGGGTGCATGTTGGGGGAGGGGGTTAATTTCTTAAAAAAAAAAAAAAAGCCACTAGCCAGTACAAAAAAAAAAATGTAACTCTCTGGACCAAACCCTGCACACCCCAACAGACCACCCTCCCCATCACGCCAGTTGACCAGCACGGCAGCTGCCTGGCACACTCCCTCCCACATCTCTCTCCTCCCATTCCTCTCCCCCCTGTGCCCATGCACACACATACACGTGCATACACTTCCCATTGCCCAACATCACCCACCCAGGTATCTGGTCGCTACCCTGCCAGGGTAGCCCTGTACACAGGCACAGTGATTGAGTTGCCCTTTTTGAAAGCGCTCAATCGTGTTCACTTTGTACATGGTATACCATCCCAATCACTTGAGGGCATTTTGCATCCTAAATGCCAGATAATAGCCCTTATATAGAGGAAAGTGCCAACATCCCTACCCCCTTGCCAGTGTGCATTCAGCTTTTTGTTAGTCTTACAGGGAGCTCAGTTTGTAGAACCCCGAGAATGCCACAAGTCACTGGTGTGTCAATCATTTGGCGCACAGGGCTTGCAGCATTCTCCCGGCCGCCCATCTGGAGTTTCAATCATGAGGGACAAATGCTATAAGCTATACCAGGTAAAACCTGATCTAACTTGTACCATTTGGGGGACCCTTTTTATGGGGCTTGTGCCAAAGATTGGGTGCAAACTGCTGTAAAGTGTGAAAACTGTCGAAATTGCTCCTGATGTACTAAAAGCAGGTGCAGTTGCATCGAAGGAGCTTGGCACAGCTGCGCCAAAGAACAGGGTTCACATAAGGCTCATTGCAAGCACTGCATCCACCTTTGAAAATCAAGCCCAGGATGTGTCCTTTCTATAGTAATTGTTCCAGTATTCGCTATCTGAGCAAAGGCTTCTTTATCGACTGGTGTATGAAGGTAAATGAGGCAATAGACTAGCTTTGGCAAGGTATGGATTTCTTCAGTTGTTCCACCTAAGGATAGGTGTATCTTCTTCTACTAGTTGGTCTCTGACTGTGCCTCAATATCCATAATATGAGGTGAAATGTTAGCTTTGACCAAGGGAGGGGGGGTGACAACAGTAACAAAAATACCAAAGTACTGTATGTGCAACATATCCACTCTGATTTTATTTCTTTTTTTAATTTATTTATTTGTATTTTAGTCTTTGGTAATTTATGCTTAGAATGCATATATGCCATGAGCACACAGTCCGAGCATGCCTACAAATTTGTGATACTTCACCTTGAAGATCAAGCATCTGGAAAACACGTACTGGATCCTAATGACTTTTAGTGTAAGGAGGCAGGGTTTATTTAGTGTAAGTAAATTGTCATCATTCAGATCCAGCTAATATGCTGTGTCAGTAACTTGTATCCTTTTGAAATTGACTCTGGCCCCGAGGCTGTGGGAACAAGTTTACCACTGAGGAAGAAAGTAATGGAGGACACAGGACTACCCCGTCAGGTGCCTTGCTGTAATGGGAAGGGGTAGATCAGTAAGTTGGTTAGGACCAAAGTTGAGGAGTTGGCAAAGAAGGTGCATACTCATCATTGGATGCCTGGCTGATGTTAAAGGGCCAAAGCATCATGTTAAGGCATTGTCTCTCCATGGAGATGAAATACATTCTCATAGTCAACTGTGATGGCTACCATGGGCAAATCAAGCCTGTCACATTAAATTAATGATGGTCCTGAAGTTTTCGGACCCTATCCCATTTTGGAAAACTTCATTTAAATTGGGCATATTTGGGGTGGGACGAACTCTGTAAAGTTGTTTGGCCAGAAATATGACTAGGATTTGTCCTCTGAGTTAATTAAATAGGCTCCACAGTCTTGGGGGTCTTTACAATAACTTAGAAGCAACACAATAATGGCATCTCATAAGATAGGGGAAGAGATTCATTTTTTTTAGCATGATTAAAGAGACTTAGCAAGTGATGAGCTATAATCTGGGGCATGAGCTGATAAAATGCAATAGCAAACAAGTCTTTGGCTACAGAGTTCCCACAATGAAGGCTCTTAGGTGTGTCTTATGCTTCCTCTAAAGAGACAGGGGCATAGAGGTTCTGCTGTAGTTGGGAAATTGATTCCTCTTTTAAAGATCAGTGGGGGGGGGGCAATCAACCTTGGAATTGTAAAGTTCCTCATTAAAGGCATGAAGTCATGAACGCCTTTGGAAGCAGTGGGAATCTGACCCACTCCATACTGTAAGGCTGCAACATACAATGTCTTCCACCAGAATAAAGAGCTCTGTGTGAGATTTTACAGTTTACTGTATGCCAGGTTGGAGTAATTACCATTGGATTACACCAAGTTCCTATATAGAAACATAGACAATCATGGCAGAAAAAGACCAATGGTCCACCTAGTCTGTTCATAATTCCTCATCTGCCCTGGGACCTACTTTCCATATGGGGTGGTTCTTCTTTTTTTTTTTACCAGGAGAATCACACTAAGCTGAACGCTTGTTTCCAGGTGCAACCTGGAAGCACAAGGAAGTTAAGTGACTTGCTCAAGGTCATCCAGTATGCAAGTGGGGCTCTGGGATTCAAACCCAGGTCTCCAGGTTTGCAGCTCAGAGCCTTAAACCACTGTGCTATACTGCCTCCTTCAGTTCACCCCCTGCTCCCTTCCCTACTGTTACCAACCTCAGTAACCACCAAACCCTTCACTCTGTCCCAGCCATGCATGAAACCATTTATGGTCTAGGCACCCACCACATCTGCTGGCAGACTGTTCTCTGGCTCCACCACCCTTTCTGTAAAATAGAACTTCCTCACATCCCTCTTAAACTTTCTCTTCCCCTCATCAGTTTCCAGTCATGACCTTGAGTTCTTGAATCTTTTCTCCTGCTAAATAATTCCCTGCAGCTCACCTTGTTTATTCACTTCAGGAACCTGAAGGTCTCTATCATCCTCCCCATCTCTCTCTCACCTGATCTCCATTGGGTGCATGTTCAGTGCCTTGAGAGGATCCTTATACAATTTGCACTGTTGGCCCTAAATCACCTTAGTCATCCTGCATTGCACTGTCTCCAGCCTGTCCCTGTCCTTTCTTGGGTAACAACTCCAGAACTGAGCAAAGTATTCAAGGTGCGGTCTCACCAGTAATCTATATAGAAGTAGTAATACCTCCTTTTTTCTGCAGTCAATACCCCTTCCAATACACCCTATTATCTTATGAGCCTTACAATAGACTTTGTTACACTGGCCTGATTGTTTGAGGGAGTCACTAATAATGACATCCAGGTCCCTTTCATCTGCCATAGTGCTCCATTTTATTCCCTTTTACCCCCTCCCATCCAGTACTCTCTCCTGTGGTTTTTGTTCCCTAGGTGTATAACCCTGCAGTTTTTGGCAACAAATTTCAACTGTCAAACCTTAAACCACTACTCTAGCCTTTGTAGCTCCCTTTGCATCTCCCTGAACCCTTCCTTGCTATCTATGCTACCACAGTGCTTCATGTCATCTGTGAAGGGCATACAAACAGAAGAGAGAAAGAAGTAAGTGCCTCAACTGAGACTTGAACCCAGGCCACCTGGAATACTATTCTGGTTGCACTACCAGCTGCACCACCAAGGCAACCATAAACTGGGTCATCCTGGAAAACATTACTCTTTCTCCAGTACACAACCTGGTGCTGCACAGATAATTACATTTTCAACCACAATAATGCAGTGTGAGTATATATAGAACACGTACAAACAGAAGAGAGAAAGAAGTGCCTCAGCTGGGACTTGAACCCAGGCCCAGTTTCCAGTAATACCAGTATATTCAGAAAATATAAGAGCAGTGTGCTCTGGGATGGCCCAGTTTCCAGCTACCTTGTTGGTGCAGCTGGTAGTGCAACCGGAACGGTATTCCGGGTGGCCTGGGTTCAAGTAGCAGCTGAGGTACTTACTTTTTTGTCTCTTCTGTTCATCTGTGAAGGGGTATAGCTTGCCCTGGATGCCCTCACAAATGTCACTGATGAACATATTTAAGCATAAGTGGCAAGGACGGGACTGAAAACAGATCCCTGCAGAACTCCATGCATGACCTCCCCCTCTTCCACTGTGTCCTGCAAGACATCCCAGCAAAAATTGTAACCCTGCATTTGATCCTGGTGGACAGCACTGTAGCTGACTATCCCCACACTCCTCTGTGGATTTAGATGACCTGCACAGAGGCACATTCACATCTCAACATATAGATACACTCTCATGTGCCATATATGCCAAGACCCAACTAAGCATTGTTCCCACCTACTCATGCACCCACTCCCATTCTCAATGAAATAAGTACACCTCTTTTAAGCTTGCTGGTAAAGTGCAAAAGGGACTTTGTCAGCTCTGCTCCAGAATCAAACTGTTTGAGTCTTGTGTATGTTTTACAAACACGTGTGAGGTTACTGAGTTGTAAAGGGGGTTAGTGGCTTTCAACACATTGCAGAATATGTGCTGCTTTTTTATTGCTATTCACATCAACCCAGCTGGATTGCTGATGCCAGCGTTATTTATTCAGACTTCATTCTGGAAAATTTCCACTGTGACTTAATGAATACCATTATTTTTTCTTTAACTGCCTGACTTTACTGAGCCATGTGCAAAGCAAAATGGTCACTTGCTATAAAAAATAATAACTGTTGCTAGCTTCTAACTCTGTTAGCCCATTTCCAAAATAAAACCAGGGGTAGGAAACCATTAACAACAAGCTGTTATGGAACCTGAGTCTTGGAACTGATACAAAATGTAATAAAAACATGGGCAAGGCCACTGATTTACAGTGATTAAAATAATGAAATTCCGTTTTCAAGTCTTGGAATTCCAGGAACTGCACTAGTGATTTAGACTCATTTTCAGATTTACCGGGAGTCTACTGTCATTCTTTTAGCAGGTATATAAATGATCAGAATAAAGAAAGGCTTAATATACAGAGCATTAAATGAAGCAATTTGAAACTAGTACAGGAATCAATTATAACAAAATACAAATTCTGTAGATTACTGATCTGGTATAAAATGCCAAATTCTGTAACATTCTTTGTTTTTACCAATGTGCAAGCAGTCCAAATTCTGGAATTTTAAAGGCTTTCCTGTAAAACCTGAAAACCAGTGGTCTTGAACATGGGCCAATGTGTTTCTACAAATAAATACTTCTGGGCCACTCAGAACTACAGGTGTATAACCCTATCCTATTATCTCAGATGTATGTCCTTTAAAATAAACTGCAGTGAGTTATTTTTATAAGTTTCCAATTCCAAGGCCATACTGTGAGTTTCATAAAAAACATGGAAATGCAGTAATGCAAATATTAAGCAAAATAGTCAGAGTGCTAGTACAATGATTGCACTCTGAACTCGTTGTCTCCTCACACCTAACCACTAGTGCTACACCAAGCCCCTTAACAACAACCACAAACAATTTACAGTATACCCTCATTCAGGTTCTTCTACTGACATTTTGAAGTTGGAAAGTAGAGACCAAAGGACAGTCATGGATCTGTGCATAACTTTTGAATGGAACTTGTTCAGGATGGCAACGTGCAATTTCAAATGGAGTTTTGACATGCTTGTGTATGAACTCTTGACAAGGGCACTTTCTGACCCTACCTCATGTACTGTAGTTATGAAAGGTGGAGCTAACTAGCACAGAGCCTGAGATAAACAAAAAACAATGGCAGATCCTATGAACTGTAATTTCAAAAGTCTTGAAGTCACAATTCTTGATTTTGAGTTGCAGGTGCGTAAAAATACAATGGTAGCTATCGCCATCAGTAATGCTAGTGATCTCTATACCGTGTCACGATGTGACACCAGTCAGTATTGTTGCAATATACTGTAACTTAATGCCTTGTGATCGATATCTGCCACTGTTGGTACTGTGGTCAAAAATGCCATGGTCTGTTATCACTATGAATGGAAATAACTACCACTGCAAATGTGCTGAAATATGTTTGAATGCTTTTCTCGAACATTTTGATGCATTTGTGGCAGCTTCCTTGCTTTGGGCAGCTTGCACTACATAAGGAATAATGTATGGGTGCCCATACACAGCAAGCCTGTGTTTCCATTGAGGGGTTGAGATACCAGTGCATGGACCTCGACAGCAAAGCCTGAAAGGTCCATGCTAGTATCTGAACCCTGAGATGGAAACACAAGGTGAGTTTTGTATGGGTACCCATATTTTATTCCTTATAGTGTATGGGAAAAAAAGTAACTGATATGTCTTTTTTATGTTGATTGTGCACATGTGCAAGAAACATATTGCAGCAGCTTGCTGCAGAAGCAGGTTGTGGAGGTGCGGCACTGTTGTGGCCAATGCCCCCACTGCCTTTTGAGGCTTGGTCCGCTTTCCACAATGGGGTGGCACACTGCTGCTGACACTAGTTCAACCAGCATGCCACAACCTTGAAATGTTTCAGCTGCTGCAATCAGGGGCCACCTCATTATTGCAGCATCAGCCATACGCTGCAATGAGGGAGTGACCCGTCATTGCTGGGTGGAATGCTGGTACTATAATATTGTTTGTGAACCTGGCGGCGGCTGGCTGCCATGTTCACACTCAATATTACTCAGCCTCTACTGCCGAGGGGGTGCCCAATCCCCTCCACTGCCAAGGGGGTGCTCAATCCCCCTCAGCAGCATGTGTCCCCCACAACAGTGTTTGTTTGCCGACGGGGGCCCCAATCCCCGTCAGCTTGAGTCCCCGTCCCAGTTCATGTTGCCGACGGGGGATCCCACTCCCAGTCAACATTATGTCTCCCCTCCCAGTTTGATTTGCTGACAAGGGAGCCCACTCCCCATTGGCAAATGGTCCCCTCCAATAAAACAGTAGATTTGTGCTGAGGGGGTGCCCAAACCCCCTTGGCTCTTGCGCCCCCCCTTTTGTGCCGACAGGGGTGCCCAATCCCCCGTCGGCTACAGCCGCCTCCCCAAAAAACACTTGATTGGCATGCTGGGAGCCCACCCCAGCATGCCAAATCCCCTGTAAAAAAAAAAAAGTCCCACGATGTTTTTTTTTTTTAAAACCTCTAAAAAAAGAAAACGGTCCCTCGCTGTCTCCCTTCCCCCTCCCACAACCCACGCCTCCCCACGTGCCCTGCCTCCTCACACCCCCCACCCCATATTTACCTTCAGAGCCCAGCGCGATGATCTTCGATGGACCGGGAACACATTTGCACTCTTCAAAACCGACCGTGAACTGAGGAAATGCCAGAAAGCTGTATAATGGCATAAATAGGATTTTTCAACTTTGATGCATATCTCAGGCATTTTCTGGAATTTTGGCACCAAATTTTCAACATGGGGTTATTGGGCACCCTCTTCATGAATTCAGCCACTGTCATTGCGTTAATCGGTCCCGAAAGGTGATTTTGTGGTCACTGCGCAGAATCACCTTTTGGGACCGATTAACGAAATGACAGTGCCAGTGTTCATGAGGTGGGCTTTCAAAAAGTCTATGTTGCAAATTTGGTAGGAAAAATCAAAAAAATGACTGTTTCACGAGCGTGCATTGTGCAGTTGCCATGTACGCTCGTAACTTCGCCAATTTGCAATATTTCCACTCCAGATTTTCAACATTGCTATTTTTATGCACCTCCTTATGAAAAGTATAGCTGTCATTTTTCACATCCTGGCCGAAATGTGTTTTTGCACTTCCAGTGCAGAATAGCGCAGTCGCTGTGGGAAATCAGTGTTCGGGATGCATTAAGAAAAGTATAGTAGCTGAGGGGTGAAAAATGGACAAGGAGGCTTTAGGATTGCTACAGTAATACAGTATCTAACAGATGAGATTTGAGACTGAATTAACCTGGTCAGCAAGGGGTCAGTAGGGGGACTACTGTGGGGGGGGGGACAGGAATTTGAGTAAATAGGGGCCTAACAGTTGTAGTAGGGTACATAACCTGGGAGTAAGAGCCAGTAACATAAGATGGGGGCCAAAATGGGGCAGGTGCCACATGTCAATAGAGCAGGCATCTTTGGAAGAGTGGAGGGGTGTACAGGGTGTGGGTCTGCCATGATCCTGGACTGGGCTTGGAGGATGGGGGGTATATGGTCTGTAGATGACTGGCTAGTTTGAGGGAGGAACTGTGGAGGTTAAGGAGGAGTCTAAGTGACAGGGCAGATGGGTATGGTAGGCATCCTGAGGGGGGAATAGGGGATGGCAAAGGGAGATGGAGGAAGAATAACTAGTGACTTAAACTGACCTTAGTATCAGAGGCACTAGCAGAAAAGAGAGGAGAAGGAAAGGGGTGCCCGAGGCGAGGTCGGGGGGGCATTCTGATTGGGAGGAAGAGACCATGAGGAGTACCAGGGGAGAGAGCAGATGGCTGCAGGTAGGGAGGGACCAGTGGGCAAGCATTAAGGATACAATACTTGAAGCAACATCCCATTGTGTTAGACAGAAAAGGAAGTGCAAAAGAAGAAGGAAACCACTTTGGTTCTCAAATACAGTAGCAGAAAAGGTCAGAGCCAAAAGGCTGGCCTTCAGAAAATATAAGGGAACACAGCGGGATGAAGATAGGGAGGCATACCAAACTGCCCTAAGGGAAGCAGGTAAGGCAGTAAGGCAGGCAAAGTCCCAAACTGAGGAAACACTAGAAAGAACAGTAAAAGAAGGTGACAAGACTTTCTATAGATACATTAGTGAAAGGAGAAAGTCCAGAGGGGGTATTGCTAAGCTTAATGGAGAAAAGGGAGCATGTGAGGAGGAGGACCCTGTAAAGGCATCTATCCTAAATAGATACTTTTGCTCAGTATTTACTGAAGAGAAGGTAGGGCAGGGCCCACAGCTCAGCATCATGGACACAGGGGAGGGAGGTGAGCACTACTCCTTCACAAAAGAAAGGGTCCTACAAGAGCTTGCTAAGCTCAGGGTGGATAAGGCAATGGGACCTGATGGCATACATCCCAGGGTACTTAAGGAGCTAAGGAGGAACTAGCAGAGCCATTATCAGAATTGTTTAGTGAGTCTCTGAGCACAGGAGAGGTCCCAGAAGACTGGAGAAGGGCTCATGTGATCCCACTCCACAAGAGTGGTAGCAGGAGGAGGCGGGGAACTACAGACCGGTCAGTCTTACCTCAGTAGTGGGCAAGATTATGGAGGCACTCCTTAAGAAAGGATAGTGCAACACCTGGAATCCATAGGGCACAGGATCCAAGACAGCATGGGTTTGCAAAGGAAGGTCCTGTCAAACTAATCTCATAGATTTCTTTGACTGGGTAACCAGAGTGGTGGACCAAGGGGAGCAGTTGATGTCGCCTACCTTGACTTCAGCAAAGCTTTTGACACTGTTCCACATAGAAGATTGATAAATAAGCTAGGCAGGCTCGGGGTGGGTCAGAAGTTGGTCAACTGGGTGGCAAACTGGTTGACTGGCAGAAAACAGAGAGTGGTGGTAAATGGTATACAGTCAGAAGAGATGCAAGTCACAAGTGGGTACCTCAGGGATCAGTTCTGGGGCCAGTCCTATTCAACATCTTCATTAGTGACCTTCAGATGGACTAGAGGGTAGGCTTGTCTGTTTGCAGATGACACCAAGATCTGCAACAGAGTAGATGATCCAGATGGGGTGGGCAGAATGAAAAGAGATCTGGATAAACTAGCAGAATGGTCAGAAGAGTGGCAACTGGGATTTAATGCAAGAAGTGCAAAATCATGCACATAGGGAAGAGAAACCCTGAAGCCACTTATAGGCTGGGAGGGGTTGCTAGCAGTCACAAAGGAAGAAAGAGACTTGGGCATCATCATCACTGATGACCTAAAATCATCCAAGCAGACCTCTAAAGCAGTAGGTAAGGCTAGGGGGTGTTAGGGTGTATTAGTAGGGGTATCACAAGTCGTAAGAGGGAGGTAATAATCCCTCTGTACAAGACATTGGTTAGGCCCCATCTGAGTACTCATGTGCAGTATTGGAGGCCACACCTCTCACAAGGACATTAACCAAATTGAGGCAGTCCAGAGAAGGGCAACCAAAATGGTGCAGGACTGCATCAGAAGACATATGAGGACAGATTAACGGAGCTCAATATGTATACCCTTGAGCAAAGGAGGGAGAGAGGTGATATGATAGACATTTAAACACCTTAAGGGCATAAACAAGGTGAAAGGGTCTAACATGTTTAAATATAAGAAAATAGCAGGACAAGAGGACACAGCATGAGATTAGAGGAGGCCGATTAAGGGGAATGTGAGAAATTCTTTTTCACAGAAAGGGTGGTAGATGCATGGAATGGCTTACCACAAGAAGTGGTGGCTATGAATACAGTGCAGGGCTTCAAACAGGCATGGGATAGGCATAAGGGAGCAATACAAATGACTATGAATAGATAGGTCACTGACAGAGCAAAGGCCGATGGCACATTTATAAGGTAGAAAAAGAAATGGGCAGACTGGATGGGCCTTGCGGTCCTTATCTGCCGTCAACTTCTATGTTTCTATGTTTCTATGTAGGGGTGACATGTAGGGGAACAACTAGGAGGGGGAACTGATAGGGGGAAGAGATGTAGGACACATATTGACTAGGAATAGATTCAAAACTCTGCTGTCAGACAGAGAGGAGGAGTAGGAACATACTGAAGGGGGAGGAGAAGTGGGGAAAGAGAGGGATGGCAATAGGTAGGGGAAGAGATAGCGAGGACAAAAGGGTAGAAGGGGTGCTAGTAAGGAAGGAGGTGGTGGTAACTGAAGGAGAGAAGGCTACAGGAAGGGGAAAGGATGGGAGGGGCATCACTATCGGGGTAGAAGGGAATGGGGGCTCTAAATCAACAACAGTGGGAATAGGAGAGGGGATGGAAATCAGCAGGGGAGGTCGACATGAGATGCCCAGTAGGAAGTAGTCAGGCTGGGAAGGGGTTCAAGGGGGATGGGAGGAATAAGGCAGAGAAAAGGGGTGAGGCGTAAGTAGGGGTACAGATACAGAAGTCACAGAGGGTGCAGTTGGCAGGGGTAAGGGACAGGGAAGAATGTATACTGGGGTGGTGGAAGGGGCATTAGAAGGGAAAGGGGGGTAAGGGGCAGGGGTGTACTCATTCTGGGGGATTCTATACTGAAATGGGTGAGATGGGGTGGAAAGAGGAAAAGGAACAGCCATATTTGGGTTGAAGCTGTCTACAGGTTGACTGCAAGAGGGGCAGGGCAGGCACTGCTCAAGTGTACAGTGAGGGGGAGGAAGAAACCTCATTTAGTGTTGCATGTGGGTACAAACAACTTGGTGGGGGACACTGTGGAAGTAGTGAGGGGGAGGTTTGAGTACTTAGGCAGGCAGTGTGAGGGGTTGGGGAAGTCAATGGTATTCTTGGAGGTACTGCTGGTACCATGTGCAAGCATGGGGAGGAAGGGTAGGCTTGAGGAGTTCGAGTGGCTAAGGGATTGGTGCCACACAAAACATTATGGGTTAGTGACTAACTGGGGTAGGGTCTGGGGCGAATAGTGACTTGTACATGGGGGACAGGGTACATTGGAGCAGGAAGGGAAGGGGAGTATTAAAGGCAGCATTGCTGCCGGGCCACTGGCACTGAGATTTGAGGCACTGGACACCACACCTCGCACCACGCTGGTGACCCGGGTTCGGACGCAAGCCCAGGCTGTCAAGGGTTGGCAAGAGAGGGATAGGAGTGAGCATCTGGAGGACTGCTCTCCTATCCTGGGGCAGGATCTGGGGACCCACCACTCTGTAGCTTCCGCTGGTGATGACCGTGGATGCTACTATAGTGGTGTAGTAAAGGGTGGTGGAGTGTGGCAGATGTTGGCATGCTGTGCTTAAGCGTCATTGCATGCCTGCACTCTGCAAAGGGGAGAAAACTGGAAAATAGGCTATGGTCAGGCAGCATGAGCTTCCGACTCCCCCTGCCCACCCCGAATGGTGCCTCCACAACCGAATCCTGCTGCGGTGGGTCAATCTAGAAAGCTCCTCACCACCCCAGCATGGGGGTAATCCATGGAGGTGAGCAGGTTGGCCTGATGTCGGGGGCAGGGCTAGGGAGGTCGATCGGGATGACCGAGCCAACCGTAGCCCTGTGAGAAAATATGTAAAAAAAAATAAAAAAAACAGGATTAGAGGGGTATATCTCTACTAAGGTGGATTTAAACAAATGGGGGGGTCAAAAGACTGAGGTTGGTAGAAAGGTCCGGATTGGGGAGCCTGATGAGCTCACTGCCCTAGATATAGGTAAAGGCAGAGGCGTAGTAACCCTGGAAGGGGGCAGGCAGAGTGGTCTGAGTGTAATACAGAAGGCACCACCACCGGTAAGAATAAGGAGGAGAAAGGGTGCAGACTACCAGGAGGAGGGACACAGGCCAAGGAGGAGAAGAGTGAGGAGAAGAGGGGTACAGGTGGAATGTGGTCTGACTAAATGGATAGGGAACTGGTTACAGGGAAGGGTGCAGAGGGGGGTGGTGTTGGTGGTGGGGTAGCTCTCGGCACCCAGAGCAGTGACAAGTGGGGTGCCACAGGGCTCAGTGCTTGGCCCAATGCTATTTGGGCTCTTTATCTCCCGATATAGCACATGGAGTGGGGAACAGGATTAGTCTGTTTGCACATTATACCAAATCAAAAGCAAATACTTATAGTAGCAGAGCACCCCCCATGCACACACACATATATATACTGCCCGAAAAGCTGCTTAAAAGCCTGTAATTCATTCAAATCAATTCCATTTTCTTACGTACTTGGGGTTCAATGCCAACAAGTGTAAAATCATGTACCTAGAGCATAGGAACCCCGATGCTGGGTATAGGATGGGGGGGGAGGTACTGATACTCACTAGACATGAAAGGGTCCTTGAGGTTATTATATCAGATGACCTCAAGATGGCAGTACAGTGTCACAAGGCTATGGGCTGGGCAAATTGGATTCTGGGGTGCATAAGGAGTGGCATCTCCAGTAGGAGGAGGAGGAGGGATGTTGTGCTGCCATTGTCTCACTCTGTGGTATACCCACAGCTGTGGTACTGTGTCCAGTTTTAGAGTCCACACTTCAGGAAGGACATATTGTGGAGGTTTTATAGAGGAGGGCAACTAAAATTGTTCATAATTTTCACAGGAATCCCTACAAGGAAAGGCTGAAGAATCTCAACATCTACACTCTGGAAGAGAGGAGGGTGAGAGGTCACATGGTCAAGACCTACAACGTACCTCACAGGGGTAAAGAGGGTACAGTTAGGGAGTTTCCTTCAAATGAGGATGAGCACCCAAAGTAAGGGACATACAATGAAGCTGGGGGGCATTCAGAATAGATGTGAATAAATATTTATTTACTAAAAGAGTAGTAGATGCCTTAAACAGACTGCCAGGAGAAGTGGTGGAACCTAAAATGGTAGGGGGCATGAAGCATGCATGGGATAAACATAGGGGTATCTTAGAAAAAGGGGAAGGAGGGGGTCAATGGAGAGCAATAGGACTATGGAAGTGGAGTAGGTTCAAGTTCATTGCAGGAAAAATCCATTGAGCAAGCTCATTCACAAGGAGGTCCTGATGGACGCAGGCAGAATAAGACATGCAGTAACATATACAGGCAGGAGTCACAAGTAGGTAGAGAACACTTGGGCAGACTGGATGGTCCTTTTCTGCTGACAAATTCTATGTTTCTGTGGCATCATGTGTTAATTCAGGTGCAGTGTTTATTTAAAGTTGGCCCTACCGTACATCCAGATGTAAGGTACAGTAAATTACCGAATTAGATGCAGCCCACTTACAGTACAATAAACACAACCCCAGTGCTTTGAGAAGCCTTTACTCTTATAAGGCTGCTTAAAGAGCTGGGGTTCTCTTTGCAGTGTCCACACCAGTATGCTGATCTTAAAATCGATGCTTCATCTGAATAAGTACTTCATTCTTGCTCACTCCATTTCTTCTCCACTTTGAAACCTGCTTGTCCCGCTTTACTTTTCAGCTGGCAGTGCCTCGCCTGTGTTGGAAGATGAGCAGTAAGCGGCACTGAAAGACGTCAGACTTTGCAGACTCTGAAGGCAGCTGCTCATGGATAGACATAAGGCAGTTCTACTGGGGGGGAAGGAGGAAGTAAGCTGTTTAACTAGAATCTACAGCTTATCCATCAGGTAGGGAAATGGGCAGACTAGGTGGGCCAGGTGGTCCTTATGTGCCGTCACATTCTATGTTTCTATGTTTCTCACCCACCATCTTGGCAAGAAGAAGGCTGCAGCTGTGGCCACTGATGGCTGTTGGGGTGTGGGGATGGGGGGACCAATGGGGACAGACATAAGGAGATACAATCATAATTAAAATTGTGAGACCTTCACCAGCTTCCCAACATGCTTACCAGTATTTGCCCTCCCATCTGCCTTATTACGTTGACATTTTCAGGTCATCTGAAATAACCACCATCCAGGTCCCTTTCCTTCTTTGTGACTGTCAGCAACTCCCTCCACCCATCCTGTACCTTTCCCCAGGATTTCTGTGTCCCAGGTACATCATTTTGCACTTTTGTGAATTAAACTTCAGTTGCCAGTCTTCAGAGCATTTCTCAAGCTTCCCCAGGTCCCTTCTTATTTTCTCCACCCCCTCTGGGGTATCCACTGTCTTACTGATCTTCGTGTCCTCTGCAAACAGGCAGATCTTTCCCTTCCGCCCTTCTGCAATGTCACTAAAGAAGACACTGAACAGGACTGGCCCCAGGACCAATCCCTGCAGCACCCCACTGGTCACCCCCTCTCCCCAGACTGCACCCTATTTACCACCACTGTCTGCCTCCTGTCTGTTACCCAGTTTCTAACCCAGTTTACCACCCTTTCCCCCATGCCCAGCCTTCTCAGCTAGTTTATCACCCTTCTATGTCGGACGGTGTCAAAGCATTTGCTTACATCAAGGTAAGCGTTGTCCACTGCCCCACCCTGATTTACTTCCTTTGTCACCCAATCAAAGAGATCAACCAGATTTGTCTGACATTACCTCCCCACTGTGAATCCATGTTGCCTATGGTCTTGGGCTCTGATGGCTACTACATGCCCCATTATCTTTTCTTTAACCAGTGTCCCCATGATCTTCCCCACTACTGAAGTGAGGCTGACCGGCCTATAGCCTTTGCAACTGCTGTACTGCTGTGGCCCTTGCCTCTCCCCCTCTTCTGTGAATACTGATTTGAAAGACACAGTGGATGTCTTGGGGGGGGGGGGGCACATGACAGTTCTTAGGCATGGTACTTTCACTTCCAAATACCTAACCAGCACATATAAGCAATCAACATTCGGCATTGACAAATGCTTGTTTTTAAACCATGGTTACCGTAACACTGAGGTACAGTCAGCAGAGACATGAAAGCAGACAGTGGAAGTCACTAATATACTGGCAATGTCTATAGTCACTTTTGGACAGTTTGTGGGACTGACCCACTCTTGACTGAGCCCTGCCTGTTTTTTTTTGTTTTTTTTTTGACAGAAGTGCTGTTCTAACTTTTCTGTGGTACTTTGAAGTGCCAGGAAGGAAAATGGCCAGAGAAGTCAGCTGGAGTCATTGAGAACTATGGGGGGGATTTGCATATGAAGCATGTACAATAAGGGGGGGATTTGCATATGTAATCTGCAAAATAAGTGGGTATTTGCATATGGAAAATGCACAATAAGGGAAGATTTGCATATGAAACATGCAAAATAAGCCCTTGAGAGGGAATGCAATAGGGTTATTGGCTTGTGTGATTTCAGTGCAGAATAAACCCAAACCATAAACTATAAAAGTGATGCACGCTGCAGTTTTTTGACACAAGGCCCATCCATGACACAGCTCAATGTAAGCAGGACAGGGCTAGTGTGCTCAAGCAATTCCCACTCCAAAACTTGTCTAAAAGAGTTATAAAGGGTGAGCACTCCATGAAAGTAAAATTAATGTGACAGAGACAAGAACATTTCATTGAGTTTTTTATTGCCACAAAACAGCAAAGTTATAGGAAAGCTCCTATCACTCTTAATCAAATCCCCTGCGCTTTGCTCTTAGTCTTTCTCAAGGTGCTGGGTTTGATCAGAGGACCCCACCCCCACCAGATGACATACCTTCCAGCTAATCCCCAGAGCACTAAACTTGTGAATCTGAATCCCAGAAAATGGGGAGATTGCAGGATATGGAATTATTTTCCTGCACCCTTGGTTTCTTGACTCTCCATGTCCGAACTCATCCTGCTTGTGCAGATAGGTAAGATCACCTTTTATGTGCCCTAGTGTATTGCTGCAATCATCTGGGATTTGAGAATAATCATGCTGGAAATTCTTAATGCACCCTTTGAAATCTAAACTGTACATTTAAGTCACTTGAAGAACTCTTTGGTCTCAGACCTGGCATCTACAGTAAACAAGACTGGTATCCCCTAAAAGAGATCACGCAATGGCCTGTTGATGCAGCGGTACCGGTCTTGCTCACTACACTGGCAACCTGGCTACAGAAACATTCCTGGGGCGTCAAGTACTGGCTAGAGAGAGGAGGAATGAGCATCCCAGGTGTTGTTCTCCTCTTCCGGGGGAGGGAAGGTCATCACACCACTCTGACACTGGTCCTTATGGATGCATGGGTGGCAGTGCAAGGACAGTGGTGTAGGGTGGGGAAAGACGCTGTTTGGGACTTGGCTGAGACATGCATTAGCACATCACCAGCCTGGATGTTAGTCCTTTGTGCCAGTGTCTTCAGGGTGAGGGGGTACAAGAGATAAACTAAGGGGTAAATCTTCCAACGCAGAGCCCCAAGAGAGTCCCCTGCTGGGGGGGCAGACAGGTATATCCACTACCAGTGCTGGCAACAGGAGCAAAATATATCCTAAAAAAATATCTCAACCATGTGATGAGCTGCTTATAAAGATAGCCAATTCAGTTATTGTATAACAGGGACACTTTAAAAGATGTAACAGTGTTTCTTTAAAAGGCCGTCACGAAAACCTTGCTGCCCTTGGAAGAGACTTGCAATATATTCTGTTATTAAACATTTTTGGTGTGAAACCAAGGGAGAATTGCTTGGAAAACTGTATAAGTTAATCTAAGGTGAAACTGGAGCTCACTTGGCAAAATACATAGTCTGAGTTTCCTCATCCCTGCACTGCAAACCACAAGATTTGGTCTCCACTGACATCATTAATTTGGGTTCCCATCTTTCACTAAAAAATAATCAAATTAGTTGGCAAGAAGAACTGACAGTTACTACATATACATGATAGTACCTGCTTCACTGTGCCTTAAATCAAGACAGTTCTAGCTAAAGCTGAAATCTGGTATTTTGTGGTGAGACACCATCAAAGTCATCATCGGACATATTCTGCTCATGAGTTGTAGCTTTTTAGCATCACTATAGTACATCATGATCTTTTTTCAATTTCATTTATATTTTCTCCACCTTTTATGCTGCTGCTCCTTGCTTATTTCCTTTATAGCAGATCCATATTGTTATGGTACAGTTGTATGCTTCCTTTCTGTGCTCCATCCACTCACTCCAACATCAGCTAGGACCCAGTGACATGAGCTCAATAGTATTTAAATGCCTCTTGATTATTTCACTCACCATTTTCCATCCCTTTTCTCTCAAGGGACATAAGGCTGTGTGCTTTGCCTGACTTGAAATTCAAGAATTTGGTAAATCGTCAAGACAGGATTTCAAGTTATTCAGCAGGACTGAGGTTCAGGCTTCAAACTAATTTTACAAAATGGGCATGTGAAATAATGTATTGTGACTGGCTAGTGCCATTCCACTGGCATATGTGTATGTGCCCATACCACCCTATAAAGAAAAAGGTCCAGCCATGATCTATCATTTGGACAAATCACATACAAAATTCAAGAGCCACTTCACTCATTCCAGATTAGAGATGGATGAAGCTGGCAAAGTCGAAGTTTCTGAGGGTGGGGAAACCTTTGTGGTGCTCTGTGGAAGTGAATTTCAGCCACTTTGTGGCAACTTTGCCAACAAACTTCAACTTCAGCCGATCTCTTTTTTTGATTTCCATCATAAACATGGCTGCCACTTTTTCTCTTACATAAAAACCTTCAACTAGGCCCCAAAAATAAACCTCCCTTAAATAAAACAAAAATAATAATTGAGTGATCTTTCCACTCATGATTTCCACCATACACACAAATAAATTGCACCCAAAAATCAAGCACTATTCAGAGTTTTAATTTCGGATGTTCAGATGATGGCAATGAAAAATCCCTCGCATATTCTAATCATCTTGAGAGAAATCTCTGCTGCTAACCATGCCACATGTAAAATTGAGGATCTGCTTCATATGAGAACTATGTGTGTCTGCATGAGTTGATGACTGTGTAACACTGCAGAATTTTTAATAGATGCATTCCTTGTTAATATTTCATGTGTGTGTGTGTGTGTGTGTGTGTGTGTGTGTGTGTGTGTGTGTTAAGTCAGCATTCTACTAGAGGAATTCTGCAGAATATTAAATTATTATATTTCATGATAAATAAACATACCTTCTTTTGAATGTTTATTTATTTAAAAGTTGGTAACCGGGAAAGGCACACTGAGCCGAGGCTTGTTTCCAGGTATGAGTCAAGGGAAGGAAAATAAGGAGTAACAGCTTACTTAGCAAAACATGGATACAAATTACATATCAAAAATATGGATATAGGTATAAAAAATACAATGGTAGCAACAAATGGAGTGGAAACACGAAATAGCAGCATAAATACAACAATGATAGGGTGGCTAGACATAAGTGAAGCAAAGTGCACAGTGCATGCTGAGGCTGGGACTATGATAATGAGCCTCAAATGAAGGGGAGCTGACATGAGCTGGTCAAGGAAGAGGACATTTTTGCAAAAACAAATATCTGTCTCATTGTACTGTGCCTAGTGCTGATTACAAAGTCCAAAATGTAGCACAAGAAAGCAGCTGAAAGAACACATAACAGGGCAGAGCATAAAAAAAGAGGCTGAGCAACAAGCTGCAGGTAAAACTTGTCTAACATGTCCAGATTCAAAAAATACCTTCAAGACCTTGGAGCAGTTAAACTATTTATTGGAATCAAAATAAACCGGACAAGCACCCCCCACTATCATGCGTCAATGTTTCACGTCACTCTGATGATGCATCAAGACACTTTGATAAAGCATCAGAGCGACATGAAGCATTGTTGCATGTTAATAGGAGTTGCTACTCTGGTTTAGTTTGATTCCAATAAGTAGTTTTAACTGCTCTAAAGTCCAGGATGTATTCTTTGGGTCTGGACGTATTAACTAAGTTTCACCTGCAGCTTGTTTCTAGTGCTAACTACATTTTTTCAAAACCTGATTGGAGAAACGGGGGAGGATGGAAGAGTTTGGAACTGACGTCAGTGGGGGAGGGGTGGCAAAGGGGTATTTCTTACCCTCATTTTTAGCTTGCTTGAGCCTCATAACAAGGAGCCCATGCCCAAATCCGCCACTCCTCCTCAACCTACTCTCTCTCCTCTTCCCTAGCAAACTACCTAGTGACAAACTGCAACTGTACTAACCTCTGAGGGCTAGTCACATTTTCTGCTGGTTTTATTCCGCCTTAGTAGTAGCCCTTGCAAGTCCGCACCTACTCCGACTTAGCACTCTCCCACTCCTCTACTTCCCACCCCCTCCTCACCTATTCCTTTCTATCACCCCAAAAAACCTCTGTAACTATGTTGTAGTTTGTAAACAGTAAAATCTGCTAAATGCATACTTATATGGATATCAGTATATGGGTATGCATTAGGTGTAATGTATCTATTATAGAGCTACTATATATGGTTGTTAACCTAGCTGCTACTGTATGTATTTTGTTGCAATATTTGTCTGTTGTCCTAAAACCCCTTCCCCCAGGACGTACAGTAAGACAAGCTTCTGCTCAGTGTAACTTTCCTGGTGAAACTCTTCAATAAATAAATAAAATAAAAAGAGCTAAAGTGTCTGCCAAATTGTTAAAGCCAAACAGAAGACGGAGTACAAGTCACAGCTAAACAAAGTTGCTAATTTTAACACTCGCTGAGCCTTACTTCAAACTAGAAGTTGGGTTTGATATTCAGTTGGGACTAAATTATGCTGTTGTACTCATGTGAGTTAAAAATTAATATTTCTGAAATGGAGTTTCTCATGTTTAGGTAAACTTAGAAAAACAAAATATTTAGACATAATTCAGCTTACACTGTATGTTATAGACTTTCTGTATTTCAATTCCTTTATTCTTCACTACGAGGTTCATTTACAGTACATCAGGATAGGATCCTAGTCCCCTAAAGTTGATCTGCTTTTCAGTTTAATCCTTTGCTGTAATCACAATGCTGTTTGTGACATCATGATCATTTGTACAGCAGCAAACTATGATGTCACAGAGAATTGTAACTTGAGCTCATGTGCAACACTGATGGAGCCAATAGTTTGAATCACAACTGCTGTCAAGCCCTGACTAGCTAATTCATAAATATTTTTTAAAAGTTGTTTTGTTTGTTAGATAAAACGTAAGGCTTACACATTTTGACAGAAATCCTACTTTTAAATGCTTTATAGACAATTTTCCTGTGAGAGTGCTCAGAATTGCTCTGGCAGCATTGAAGCAGAATACAAATGGGAAGGTGATTTCAGGTGGGACCATAGCTGCGTCTGTCTCTCATGGAAGTAAGTTCAACATCATTTCAATAAAATAAATGTTTGTAGAAATCAAGCTGGACATTGGGGGAAGGGGCAAAATAATCAATGGACAAATTACAGATAGAATTTAAGAAGACCTCAGGAAATGTAGAAGCTGCTAAAAGTAGGCTGGTGTCTCTGAAGGGCGTAATTGCTCTCTTAGAAGAGAAAACCAAGTTTCAAGACAGACAAATTCAGTATCTCCTACAATAAACTAGGTGACATTGAGAGCAGAGGCCAGAGGAATAATATCTGCATAACTGGAATACCTGAGGGCACCAAAGGCATTAGAATCAAAGATTTGTTTTACAAATTCTCCCAGAAATACTTAATTACCAGTGGCCCAACACAAAAATTGAAAGGAGACTAGTTAAAGGTGCCAGATCCAAACCTATTGTGGACAATGTTTTAAGGTATTCCGTTAAAGAAGAGGTTATCAGACTGGTCAGGGAAAGGGAAAGGAAAAGGGAAACAATTTGTATGGAGAGGTGAATGGGTGCTGACTAGTGCCGTGAGGAATTTTCAAATTCCAGCAGAGTGATATTCCACAGAGTTTTCAAAATTCCACTGAAATTCTTCCAAATTTCACCACAGATGGAATGGTGAAATTCTGCAGTAGAAAAAAATTGCAGAATAATTTTCCATGGAATAAAATGCTGTTCCGCTGAATATTATTCTGCAGATCTTAATATTTTCTGTGGAAATTGTAACAGAATAATTTTCTGTGGAAAAATTGCTTTTCCATGGAATATTATTCAGCGGATCACAGTAGGTGGAATTCTGCTGAACAACCAGCGAAATTCCTGTGGAAATTCCACCGGCAGACGGCAGAATGGCTATTCTGCGTTTACTCCACACAGCACTAGTGCTGACTTTTCTGCTGATATAATGGAATGGAGAAACACTTACGGGGAAGTAAAAAGAGCTTTAAATGATTGTGGTTTGTCCTATTATATTAAATATCCTGCAACCATTGTTATTCAGCAAAAAGGAAAACCTCCTCTGAATTCTGAATTACCCGAGTTGGTTTGGGACTTTTTAAATGAGCAGTTTGGCAGAAACATTATTAGAACATTTTACAGAAATTCAAATGAGTCATCATCACTGTCAAGCAATGCATGAGACTGGTCCTCATGCTCAGCTCCTTCATAGAACCCCTCTGATCATGAAACTCCACTAAAGGAAGGCACCACACAAAAAGTGTCTGCCATCTTTCATGCAAAAACTAATCCTAACCCCCCCCCCTTGTATGCTGTAATTACTAAAACTAACTCTAGTAAACCTATTGCTCCTTCAAACTTAATAATATATAGGAAACCTGACTAGTGCCTACTCAAGATATTACAAGCCACAACCACAAAGAAATCAAAAAGGGGGTGGGGGCAAAGTGGTAGTCATGAAAGCAGAAGTACCTTTCGCTCAACCTCCAGGACATCTCCAGAACCCCCTGAACAATCTGCAGCTCCAGAACTGATGAACACTTGAAGCTGGTATTGTACATTGTTTGACTTAATCTTCACTTTTTGCCATATGGCAATTTTAAGTCCCCCCTTCTTGTCTGACCCTACAGATATAATACTTGGTCAAAAGACCCTTCCAGTCATGTGTCCTCACTCACTTGTAAACTGTTTTGATTTAAATATGTTTTAACAACAAACTGTGTGCTCTGTGCTTTATTTTCAAGGATGTCATCCATTCCTCTCTGTGCTTCAGATATTAAACATCTTTGCAAACTGACTGGAGATGTTGGTGGTATCTATCACAAATTGCAGCTACATCACCTAGTGAACAAAGATATGGGTAAGCAGGAACTTTCAAATGGCAAACTTATTAATTTCTTGGAATGAAATACCAGAAAAAGTCTGGTACTATCAGTATGTTCTTAGCCTACACCTCCAGAAACAAAGTACCTTCCTATTTTATGCATTTAATATCACCATCTCATGTTATAGGGGGTCTTAATGAGTACACTGGAACATTAAGAACTGGACACTGGATTTGTCTAAACACCTAACAGCTTATCACCAAAGCTGATGGTATTAGAACTCTACATGATTTGGGACTATGTGTCCCTTAATTTATATTAATATATATCTGATATGTGCCAGGTTTCCACAGTCAATAGTATTATCATATTGCCAGACTAGTTAATATTGAGGTACAGAGTACATAATGGAAGTATATCACAGCCATAATAAAATTCATAAAGGTATAGCAACCAACTAATTAATTAATTTTGGCATATTGTTTCAATATATTCTAATGAATTCTTAGGTGCCAGATAATAATTCTTACAATTCCTTTCTACTTTACATAGACTGGAATATTATTTAACTCCTGGTAAAAGTGGGGTTCCACACATGCCCACTAGCGCCAGAGCAGTTGCATATGTGCGGAGTCCCACTTTTCATTTTTAAACTGTTTTTTCTTCACAAGGTACCCCTTGCTTTGTAAAACGAAACATATTGTCAAAATGAGCTCAGAGCTGGTCATACTACCAGCTAGTTTGTTCAAAGTCAACAAAAATTGTCGAACTCATTCATGCACAGGTTTAGCAGCTTTCAACCCCTTTCACTGTTGGGGATGCGAGAGGAGGAGCACGTTGCTCTGATCTGATCTGATCAGGATGACAGTATGGTGAGCTGTTTGGCTGATAGCCCTTATTTGTAGATATTATTCTGTTGTATATATATTTTTTATGTAATCCTATGTATATGTACATGCCAGTGTCAGCAAAGGCACACAGAGAAAAGAGAGGATTGTTTTTTAAAAAGGGGTTGATCTTCCTCTGACCTACAAGGCCAGCCTTGCTTGCAGGAATCTGTCAAGTTCTTGTCAAAAATATTGAGGATACTTGATCAAAGAGTATTCCCCTGAGTTTACCGGCAAAGGGAAACAAAAGTAATAAAATCAGCTTGTATAATCATAAAACTATGCACTCTCTATGCACTCATTCAATCTTCCCTTCCCCTCACTCCCTTCCCCTCCTTTGTCCATGTCTCTGCTACCCTCCCCTACCTCTACTTGCTCCAATGCCCTTACTCTTATATTAAACTTATTACGCTGCACAATCTTCCCCCCATTCTTTGTTAATCCCTACTCTAGCAATACACCTAAATGTAGCAATCAGTGGAATGAGCATTTGTATGTAGTATCAATTTAACAATCTCAGTACATTCACATGTCATGCAAATGTTTGCAATGTGGTCCCAAGTAACTTGAATATTTGTATTTAGTGACAGCATGCAAATTCCTGCTGTAGCCTACCTCCTTAATGTAACAAGCACTGTATTGATCGTATGTCTGTATTTTAATGTAGAAATTTCTGTACATTCACATGCCTTGCAAAATGTCGCAAGTTTGACTTATGTAACTTGTATTGTTGTAGTTAGTGAGTGTATGCATGTGTAACCCCTAGGTGGCACTATCCCAAGGGCTACTACCCCTGCCTGCTTGGCTACTGACAGGTTGAGGGGCCTAGGTTCTATGATGGGTGCCTCCACCCAGAGATCAGGGCTGATAGTGGTTAAACTAACTTGGGCACAGCCCTCTGGGACACTGTGACCCTCCCCTTTGTTCCCACTAGTGGTCCACAGAGTACATGGGAGTTACCTTCCCAATACCCCACATATGAACACATTTTACACATATAGATACCACTTACCCTTGAGGTGGATTCTGCAGCACGTCTCTGAGGACCCCCTGTAAAACAATGTTAAGCAACATACATAACACAATGCAATGCTGGTTCTATATGTACTGACAACCCAGACAGTATATAGTTCAATAACAGCAAATCTGAATTATTTAGGGGACAGTAACACGGGAGGGGGCAATCAGGTTGATTTGGTTTGGCAATGTTCAAATCACAGTACTGTGCATACATATAGGGTCCAAAAAGTCACACTCTGGGTACCCAAGATGGGGGGTGGTGCTAGCCAGGTCCATTGCCTGGGGTTGGCTGGCTGGTGCAGCTGGATGGGGCCCTGTAGGAAGAAAATATATGCACAACACAAACTTATAATCCAGAGCCAGATGGCTCAGTTCGTAGAAAGAAACACAATAAATCAGATGACACACTTTTGATTTACAAGCTGTTGCAGGGGGTTTCCCTGAATTGTACTCACAATACCCCACATGGATTTCAAGTGGGAAGGTGTTGTTTCTGGGTTGCCAGCATTCAGCACACAACTCACAGCAGAGGGGAAATGGAATCGCGGTCCCCACAGGCACTAGACACATTTATACGTACAGGAAATTACTATACCAGGCATCTGCTTCTCAATCCCGATCGCAACACTGCAAAAACCCAGGAGCACACGCAGCACCAGCAGTCCCTGACAGGCCGATCTCTCTTCAGCACAGTCTTCGGTCTTCTTCAGGTTAAGCATGGCTTCAACTCTTGGCGTCCTTCTCCTTCCTCCAAACTTGGATTCAGTCCGATTCCCACTCGCTATGACGCGGAGCCGCTTCAAAGAACGCTCGTAAGCCCCCGTGCGAACCCATGCACTTGTCAACAAGAGCTCCTTCTCCTTACTCAGTCAACTCGCATCTGGCTTGCCAAAACAGTTCAGGGCATTTTCCTTGATCCGAAATGGTTCCAGTTGGCTGATTCCTTCTGCCAGTCACAGCAGGTTCCCTCTATTGGTGCAAAAAGGCACCAGGGTCCACACTACACTTTCCAGAAGCACCTGTCATACATCCCCCTTGGTGCAGGCTCCAGGTGAGATTCCAAGTTCTGGTTGGTCCAAGCAGACTCCATTTTAAGGGTCCTACCACATTGATTGGACCAATTCAGCAGTTCAGGTCCAACATGGAGGGGCAAAACACACAGAGTCCCAGCTGCAAGAAAGGCAGGTTAGACAAATTGTATTTTTACTATTACTCTAAATGTTACATCTTTCAATTAAGCTCCCTCTGCACTCTTAGCGACTGCAGAAATGGAGCACTTAGGCAGCAGCTCGGGTGGGATTCAAGCATTAAAACACATAGTCCCTCCATTCAAACTCATTATGTCTGCAAGCAGACAGCTCTTAAAGAGACAGTATACGGAGGCTGCAAAGCACTCACTACACCCACACTTAAATGGCCTTTGTGCCGAACACTACTCAGACCTGGAGCACTCAGGCAAGCTCCTGGAAGACTTTTGGGAACCTCCATTTGCAGGGGGGTTATAACCTTTCTGGCCTGGAAAAACTTCTCGTCCGCGTCAAGTAGGTACCCTTATAACACTTTAAAGCAGAACATCACATTTGTTTGTATCATCAATAGGTTAAGCCTGCATCTTTTTGAACAGCAGTTAACATATTAGACCTTAGATATATATATATATACATATATATATATACTTATTCTGTATTTCACAGCTTACTACTTGTTACACAACATTATACATACAATTGCACTTTGAAATCAGGTCATTACTTCCTGCACATGAAACCTGGAGAGAGGGGGCCCTTCCCTGTCAGCTACCTGGGGGCTGGATGGGACAGGGGCACCATACCTAGAGGGCAAAACAAGTAATCTAGAGTTAGCACCTATGCTCGGTTTGGGCAATGAGCTCGGGGACACATACACTCCTTTATGGACCACATTGAGAGGCAAATCCACAGGCCTCCCAGGGGAATCGTAGCTTAAGCACACTACAGGCTTCACAGCTTGACCAGTCTTTCTAGAGGGAACTGTTACAGTTTCTGCACTTTGAGCCTCACTTTCAACACTGTCTTTACTTGCCAGGGGAGTGTCTATTGGGGTAGAAAGACTAGAACTTGCGGCACTTTCAGTTCCAGGATTTGCAATCTCTGAGTCCACAACACTTGGCTCACATGGAGAGTTTTTTGACACTGGCAGTGAACCATCAGGGCACTCAAAATACTCTTCTTGCTCTGGTATATCACCAGTCTGTCCCAGTACATCATTTTCCCCCTCTGAAAGCTCATACAGTTCCACCATGCACAGTGATTCCATGTCATTTGGCTTGATACTCTGCACTTCACTTTCGGGGAGCATTGGCTCCATGGACAAAGCTGGGGGCTTAGACAGTCCAGAAGGCCCAGTCTCATTTCCATAATTGACTAGGGGATTGCCTTGAAACAATTGACTCAGTTCATAAGAAGGGTAGTACCCAAAGTTGCATTCACTTTCCTCTGAGGTAGACTGACAGTTATTTTCGACTGGGATTTGCTGTGGAGAAAACTTTAACTCAGCATCTGTAGGTGCAGACTTTCTCTGCGTTTGCTTAGCAGCAACTCTAGTCACTGGTCCAGGGGAGCACTTTCTGGGGGCTCAGACTCAATCAATATTTGGCCAATGGGCAGCAAATGATTTCGATGCATTGTCTTAACATCTTTTGAATTATTTTCGGGCCTTACTTTGTACACTGGCAGATCATCCAGTTTGTCTACTACAATGTGAGGGAGATAATGCCATCTGTCAGCAATCTTGTGTTTGCCATGCAGTCCCAGATTTCTTAGCAATACACGATCTCCCTCCTGGAGTTCTTGTGCCTTCACCTTTTTATCATACCTTTCTTTGTTGGCCAGATTTCGTTTGGCAGCCATGGTTTGAGCCAATTGGTACACATGATTCAGCTGGGCCTTTAACTTTTGCACATACTGGAGATAGTTATCAGCCCTGACTCCATCAGAAGAAACTCCTAAACAAACATCTACCGGTAACTGGGCTTTTCTTCCAAACATCAGGTGGTAGGGGGAGAACCCAGTGGCATCACTTTTGGTGCAGTTGTAGGCATGTACCAAGGTGCTAATTTGTTGGCTCCATCTAGGCTTTTCCTTTGGGTGGAGGGTGCCCAGCATATCCAACGAAGTGCGATTAAAACTCTCAGGCTGTGAGTCCTCCTGGGGATGGTAAGGGGTGATTCTAGACTTTCGCACTCCCCACAGAGAAAGCAACTCTTTGATCAAACGACTCTCAAAGTCTCTCCCTTGATCAGAATGGATTCTTTGTGGAGACCCCATAGTGAACAAAAAAGTTTTCTACAAGTACTTTTGCCACAGTGGATGCCTTCTGGTCCTTGGTGGGGAAAGCTTGAGCATATCTTGCAAAATGGTCACTGATCACCAGCACATTACTAATATTTCTTTGATCTGGCTCCAAACTCAGAAAGTTAATACAGACCAGCTCCATGGGGGCACTGGTGGTGATGTTAACAAGGGGGAGCAGCCCTCTGGGGCAAAGCTTTCCTCTGTAAGCAGTGACTACAAGTTTTAATGTGTTGTTCAACATCAGCCCCAATTTTAGGCAAATAGAATCTGGATCTCACCAAGTCAAGTGTTCTGTCCATACCAAGGTGCCCCATCTGGTTGTGTAGGGACCTTAATACTTAGTCTCTGAAAGCAGTGGGCAAAACTAGCTGTTGTTTGTCTATCTGTCCTCCTCTGTCTACTGTTTCTCTGTATAACAATCGATTAATCAGTTTCAACTTAGGACCTTCCTTGTACAACAATGCAGTTCTCAAATTGGTGGAGCGTAACTTGGATACATCTTTCCCTTCGTAGAGGGCTTCTAGAGCTGATTTGATCACAGGATCTCGGGATTGAGCCTGCTGAATACTGTCATTGTCCAGCTGAGGCAGTGCACCAATGTCTAATGCAGAAAAGTGGCAATAAACAGCAGGTATGCAATTCTCAGATGGCCCCAAACAATCCACCAGACAGTCCACTGCGTTCGTGGACACTTGTTCCTCTCTGTCAAACTTCTGGCAGAGTGCTCTAATATCAGGTTCTGACAGTCTGACCCAGTCTTTCCATGAAACAGGCCTCTGGGAGAAAGCATCAGCATCTATGTGGTTCAGGCCTGCTCTGTGTTCAACAGCGTAATCATATGTAGCTAATGCGGAAAGCCACCTATGGCCAGTAGCATCCAACTTGTCTGAAGTCTGCATATAGGTCAAAGGATTATTATCAGTTTTTACCAGTATCTTAGCCCCATACAAGTACTCATGGAATTGGTCAACAATGGCCCACTTCAAGGCTAGAATCTCTAACTTATGCACAGGATAGTTATTTTCAGATGGGGTCAGACTTCTGCTGGCAAAGGCCACTGGTCTCAGGCCATTCTCATGCTCCTGGTACAACATAGCCCCCAAACCTTGCAAGCTAGCATCAGTGTGTAGGACATAGGGTTTTGCTGGATCTGCATAGGCAAGGACAGGAGGGTGGGTAAGCTGATATATAATCTCATGAAAAGCAGCTGCACAATCGGGTGTCCATCTTGCCCCCAAAACTTCATTAGGATGGAGATACACTCTCTCAGTCTCAGGAGAAACTGACCTCTTATATTTTTTGTTGGTAGGAGGGTAACCTTAAGTAAGATTAAGTAGAGGACGAATCACTCTCAAATAGTCCTTGATGAACCAGTGATAGTAGCCACAGAATCCAAGGAATCTTTGCAGTTCTTTTAGATTGTATGGCTGTGGCCAGGTGGTCAAGGCCTCAACTTTACTCAGGTTTGTTTCTATTCCCTTGGTGGACAACATGTGTCCTACATACTTTAAAGAGGTTTGGAAGAACTGACATTTATCGATGGATAGCTTAAGGCCAAAGTCTTCCAATCGGTCCAACACCTTGAACAATCTACTCTAATGTTCCTCCAGTGAGCTGCCAAACTCAGTAACACCATCTAGGTATACCAGGCACCCTAATAAGTTCATGTCCCCCACTGTACACTCCATCAGTCATTGAAAAGTGGCTGGGGCACCTGAGATCCCTTGAGGCATCCTCATGAACTCATAGAAACCAAACGGACAGATAAAGGCTGCCTTCTCATGGTCTTCGGGGGCCATCGGGATCTGGTAGTACTCACTGTGAAGATCCAACACTGAGAACCACTTGCTACCATTCAGGTAGTCTAAAGCATCCTGAATGTGGGGCATTGTATACTGATCAGGGATAGTCCGCCGGTTCAAGGTGCGTTAATCCACGCACATTCTCACTGTCCTATTCTTTTTCCTCACTACCACAACAGGTGAAACATATGGGCTTCTGGATTCTTGTATTACACCAGCAGCAAGCATCTCTTGCAGATGCCGTCTCACATCATCTACATCAGTAGTGCCAGGCATCGAGACTTCTCACGAAATGGCCTTTCATCTTGTAGCTGGATATGGTGCTCAGCTCCATGCACACATCCTACATCACATTCCTGCAAAGAAAACACCTGGTCTCTCTGGGCAAGCTTCTCACTGATTCTCACTTTCCATTCAGCTGGCAACGGGGAGTCACCGAAATCGAACAAGTTGGACATCACTCTGTCACTCTTCCCCGAACACTTGTTACTGGGTAACACTGCAGTATCTGCACAATGCACATCAGCCAGGGTGCAATCTCTATTTACTCAAATCTCTCTGTCAGACACATTATGAACTTGAACCATTACCCTTCTGGCATAAGCATGGGCTCTGGCAGGCAAAATACTAGGCTTGACCAGTAGTCCTTCCGGCAATTTTTCATCGCCTGGTGCATCCAGCATAAATATTTTATTCTTGACATCCTTTCTGATATGGACCTCCCCCTGTAAGGTACACTGGGCATTTGGTGCCAGGATCAGAGTCTCAGGATCCTTCTTCCAGAGAATTATAACCATTTCCTCTGGTTCAACTTTTTTAGCATCTCTCTGTGCCTCATAGGCCTTCTTGATCAAGGCCGGAATTCTTAAAGCTCTACCAGTACTTGACCCCTGTTTTTCATAACACAACTGCACCAGTCATCTAAACATATGCGCATTCATACCAATTAGAAGAGGGACCCCATAATACAGTCCAGTAGGAGGACACACTAGGGCCAGGGTTTCCACTTGCTCTGACACTCCAGCCACAGAGGTGGGGAAAGACAACCAAATTCAGATATAGCCAGAGTAGGAGTAGGCCTTCTCACTTAGACCCCAGACATGCAGTCCTTCCAACTGTTGCAGGGACACATCAGACAAATGCTTCTGATAACAGTCCTGGAACATAATTGTCACTTGGGAGCCACTGTCTAATACAGCTCTTGTAAACACTCCATTCACCTTTACAGTGGTCTCCATGGAGGGATCCACCACTTCAGGCCATTCTGGCGGTGCTAACCTGGGCATCGATCAAGCACTGGCCCTGGTGGCATAACTTTGCCGTGCAGCTCCCCCTGGTGGCTGGGCATTAGCATTGCGATGCAAGGCCACCAACCTATTGGTAACTTTTCTCAAGTTTTCTGGCAAGCGGCACGTTGACTGAAAATGCCCATCCTCCCCACAATGGTAGTAAAACTTAGTTTCTTTAGAGAATCTGGGGGGCTGGGGACCCTTTTCTGTTGAGGCACCTCTGGGGCTCGCTGAGGCCCTTCTTGGAAGGGAGACCTACACCCTTGAACTTCTAAACTTCCACTACGGTTGGGGGTTAGGGCAGTTCTTTGCAGCTCCCCCACCATTGCTCTCAATTTCCATATCTCTGCTAGCAAGTTACCCTCGATCCAGGTCTCCAAAGAAACAACATGCACTCCCACTCCACTTTTGAGCTTAGGAGGAGCCTGATACAGATCTGGTTCTCTGGCTACCTCAGTCAGTTCTTTAATCAATTCTCTCAACTGTTGGGCCTCCTCTGAATCACTCCTTTCAGGGGTCGGCCAAGTGTTCACAGCCACAGCACGGGGCTCCCAGCCCTCTTCATCAGTTTCAATCTCACGAATTTCTTTCATTAGATGACAGTACTCGGGAGTGCTTACCCTCCTGTCTTACAATTTGAGCTTCGATATCATTACACTTCAAAATCTAGCTGACTCCAGGATGTGGTCTAATCTGACCTGGTTCAACTCTTGGGCAGGCACTCCCCCTTTTCTGTGGGCCCTCTGCAGAACCCTCTCTATCCTAGTGACAAAGGCAGACAACTTTTCATTTTCCCACTGTTTAGCTGACTTGAATTACCACACTAAATCATCCCCTGATTCTGTGCTGCCAAACACCCCCTACAGTGCAGAGAGGTATTCTGCTGCAGTAGCATCCGGACTAGTAGCATGTAAAAAATGGATGGCTTCCAGGGCAGGGCCTCTCATACTCTCCATCAAGCGCTTCCTCTTTCCCCCTCTGAACATTGCCATTCCTGTACTAAAGGGGTAGCATAGTCCATCCAGGTCTGTAAATCATCCTACCCCGAAGGCACTGGAACAGTACCGGAGAAAAGTCTGAGTCTTCTATAGCAGTCCAGCTGTATCGGGGGAATTATGATGGGGGAAGCAGCTATTGGGGAGCTCTTTGGGGACACAGGAGAGGTGGTCTGGGCATGCACAGGCATGTGGTTTCCGGACAAGTCTAACACTTTTACTAGCTCCTGGGCAGTTTTCCCTTCTGAGGCTAACAGCTTGGGAAGCTTCTCTTTAAACCCATCGTTACTAGGGTACCCACCTGGGGTGGCCAGACCACTATGTAAGTGAACAACCCTCCATCCCTTCTGGGCACCTTCAGGCAGAATCATAGGTAGTACCTTCTCAGGGTCTATTGGGAAGCTACACGAGAGTAGCACTAGCATAGTTTTTTCAAATAAATCAGCGTCTCGTCCCCTTACCTCTACCTTGCCCAAGCACTTAACATGTTCTGCAGTGGACACAATGTCTGCATTGTTAGTCCTAAGGGGACATCCAGCAACAGAATAGACTTTTGGGGGTCTGCCTCCTCAGCTTTGCACCACCCCATCAATTTATGCGCCACCAGCTTATAGGGGCAATTTTTAGCTTGGGCGTAGTATGCCCCTCCATTTTTTCTTCTAAATTAAACATATCAGGGTAATTCTCTCACATGGCCACTAGAGGATGCTAATCCTAACGGTGCCTCCAAGATGTAACCCCTAGGTAGCGCTATCCCAAGGGCTACTACCCCTGCCTGCTTGGCTACTGACAGATTGAGGGGCCTAGGTTCTATGATGGGTGCCTCCACCCAGAGGTCAGGGCTGATAGTGGTTAAACTAACTTGGGCACAGCCCTCTGGGACACTGTGACCCCCCTTTGTTCCCACTAGTGGTCCACACAGTACACAGGAGTTACCTTCCCAACACCCCACATATGAACATGTTTTACACATATAGATACCATTTAGATTCGAGATGGATTCTGCAGCACATCTCTGAGGACCCCCTGTAAAACAAGGTTAAGCAACATACACAACACAATGCAATGCTGGTTCTATATGTACTGGCAACCCAGACGGTATATAGTTCAATAACAACAAATCTGATTTATTTAGGGGACAGTAACACGGGAAGGGGCAATCAGGTTGATTTGGTTTGGCAATGTACAAATCACAGTACTGTGCATACATATAGGGTCCAAAAAGTCACACTCTGGGTACCCAAGATGGGGGGGGCTAGCCAGGTCCGTTGCCCGGGGTTGGCTGGCTGGTGCAGCTGGATGGGGCCCTGTAGGAAGAAAATATATGCACAACACAAACTTATAATCCAGAGCCGGATGGCTCAGTTCGTAGAAAGAAACACAATAAATCAGATGGCACACTTTTGATTTACAAGCTGTTGCAGGGGGTTTCCCTGAATTGTACTCACAATACCCCACATGGATTTCAAGTGGGAAGGTGTTGTTTCTGGGTTGCCAGCATTCAGCACACAACTCACAGCAGAGGGGAAGTGGAATCGCGGTCCCCACAGGCACTAGACACATTTATATGTACAGGAAATTACTATACCAGGCAGCTGCTTCTCAATCCCGATTGCAACACTGCAAAAACCCGGGAGCACACGCTGCACCAGCAGTCCCTGACAGGCCGATCGCTCTTCAGCACAGTCTTCAGTCTTTTTCGGGTTAAGCCTGGTTTCCAAACTTCTGACGTCCTTCTCCTTCCACCAAACTCGGATTCAGTGTGACCCCACTTGCTAACGGCCACAGGCCAACTTCAAGGCCTTTCACGTGCTTCCCGCATGAACTACATGCCACAACACAGAGCTCCTTCTCCTTACTCAGTCAACTCGCATCTGACTTGCCAGCAACAGTTCAGGGCATTTTTCCTTAATCCAAAATGGTTCCTGTTGGCTGATTCCTTCTGTCAGTCACAGCAGGCTCCCTCTATTGCTGCAAAAAGGTGCCAGGGTCCACACTACACTTCCCAGAAGCACCTGTCATACATCCCCCTTGGTGCAGGCTCCAGGTGAGAGTCCAAGTTCTGGTTGGTCCAAGCAGACTCCATTTTAAGGGTCCCCCCACACTGATTGGACCAATTCAGCAGTTCAGGTCCAAAATGGAGGGCCAAAACACACAAAGCCCCAGCTACAAGAAAGGCAGGTTAGACGAACTGTATTTTTACTATTACTGTCAATGTTTTCTAACAAACAGTAACATCTTTAAATTAAGCTCCCTCTGAGCTCTTAGCAACAGTAGAAACAGAGTGATTAGGCAGCAGCTCGGATGGGATTCAAGCATTAAAACACACAGTCCCCCCATTCAAACTCATTATGTCTGCAAGCAGACAGCTCTTAAAGAGACAGTATGTGGAGGCTGCAAAGCACTCACTTCACCCACACTTAAACAGCCTTTGCGCCGAACGATACTCAGACCTGGAGCACTCAGACAAGCTCCAGGAAGACTTTTGGGAACCCCCATTTACAGGGGGGGTTACACCTGTATGTATTATTTCATTTCCTAATTACTCCTTTCCCTCCCAGGTCATACCAGGAGATGAGCAACTTGTTGCTCAGTGTGCCTTCCTGGTGAAACATTTCAATAAATAAAGCCCAGGGTGTTTTAGCCAGGAAAGATCCTTCTAACAGGCCTGTGTGAGGTAATAGAAAAAAACACATCCTTATAGCATACTGGTGTGAAATTCCACTTACAGGAGTTATGATTATAAACCCTGTGTTAACTATGGGAATCTGACATCAAAGATTATCAGGAAAATAAGACTTTTGGGAGGTGCAAGAGTGACACCCGGTGGCCTAAAAAGAGATAGACCAACCTTTATTTGCAGACTTGGAAGTGGTCGTCTATTTAAGCTCTCCAGCATAGACACTCAGGCCCATTCTGTTTGGACTCTTTCTCCTAACCATAGGCGAACAGCTGCCAGCACAGTGACTGCCTAAGAACTGAAGGCTGCTACAGAAAGACTGAAATAGTTTGCAAACCAGTGATTTTCTGGACTCTCAAATCTCATACCTAAGGTAGACTTAGCTAACATGTTTAAGTGTACTTTTCTTTGTAGTTTTGCATTTTGTTTCTTATACTGTAACCTAAATTAGTATATGTTGTCTTTTAGTTGTAACTGCTTTTGTTTAGTTATTTTCTTTAAAATATTTGTTTTCCTGAAGAATATCTGCCTGCTTGGCATTTATATATATTTGTGTGTGAATTATGAAAACAGTATTAATAATCTGTGACAACTGTTATTGCCTAAGGGGCCACCATAAGCGACCAAACTGAGAAAAGGGATTGTAAGGGATCTGGAAGGATAGGGAGAATACCAGAATCTCAGAGACAGGTTTGTAGGGATTTTGAACCAGGCTATTGCATTTCCTGTAGATAGAAGGCCAAATCAGGTTTTTACACTGCTACCCTAAATAGAGGGTGATGCCTGGGTCTTCCTCCTTTGTGTAATAGCCAAGGAAGGGTTCATATTTGGCCACAAGACTCGAGACTGGCATTGTTCCCTTATCCAAAGTTAGAGGGACACACTGGATCCTTATGGCAGAGGTGCAGTCGTGACATCAGCGAGCATTCTAAAGGACAAGGAGGATATCCCTGATCCCCTCCATCACAGTCTGCACTTAGGGTGGGCACTGTGAGCTCAGTGGGCCTGGCCCCTAGAAGCGGGTTTGTGACAGACAGTAATTCATTTTTTTGCAAAAATTAATGCTTTACTGAACAAATAGTGCAACTGGAAGGTGAGGGAAGAAACTACTTCCAGAGTACTTTTTTCTGAACCAAACAACAGAGAAGCCATAAAATTCTAACAAAACTCGACAGTGTCCCTTTTTATGCAGATCTGAGATAAAAAAAGAGAAAAGTATTAGCCCCATCACTAATCCCTGTGGTACACTGCTGGTGACTTTTAAATAGTTGGAGTGTAATCCTTTGATTACTTTGCACTGATTTTGAATTACAGTTAATGCTTCCCGTTCACTCCAGTTTCAAACTGCTCACTCGGGAGCATGAATTCCACTTGCTCTTTTTTATTATTTTTTATTTTTACCATTACCTTGTTAGAAAAAACAACATTGGTTGCAGACTGAACATGAAATGAGGATTTTACCACAGCCTCAGGATCTACTCGGGGATTACTAGAGTGCGAGCCCCATTCCATTCAGTAGACTGCAACAGGCTGAGGCGCAGGTAGGGCTGTGCTAATCGCACCCTGCAGGACTACCTTTCCTTTTATTTATGTGTGGGTGAGTGAGATGGGGCAGGAGAAGGGCGAGGTAGGGTGGGGGACATTTGTTTTTAAGGTGGTTGGGCTGTGGGAGGAGAGGATTGGTTTAGTATCTGGGGATGATTTATCACTATCTATTCAGAAATGCTTAATCTGACTTATGCCCATATGTTTCATGATGTGATCAGCTTTGGTATTTAAGGTATGCAATATTGTATTTTATGCAGATAAATAAGGGTTTAGGTGTGAAATAGGGATAATTCCATGTTTTAGGATTTTAGTATTAGTATTAGGACTGTGCTACATAGCTTCATTTTATGATTATGCATTATAAGGTAAAATAAAGAGGGCAATGTGTCTAGCACATTTTTATGTGAAAACATATATAAATCTAGATTTGTTGTAAAGTTTTGTAATTAACTGTTGAGTATTTATAAGTGTTTTTAAACACAAGGGGATGTAAATGGATGATGGCATCACACTAAATGTATTTAAGAACTTGAAATTTGAACCCACGCCTTTGACAAAGGACTGTTTTTCGGAAAAGCGTCAGGCAGTAATGAAGTTATTTTTTGCCAGGCTCAGAAGGAGGGGTCATGAAAAGACACTTTTGAAATTTTGGGGTTAGTTTTTTAAAAAAATATATAATTTATGAAAGTTTGTGGGTCTATTTGTGAACAAGTTGTTTTGTGCGTTTTCCATATCATTTGCCTTAGTTGTTGCCATGGATACGGTATCTGGACACCACAATGTGGCAGTACATTGTTGCTGCAGAACTGCCACAGAAATTATAAAACCACTGCCACAGATGTTCTATGACAAATTATAACCCTGCTGCAGAATTTGGTCCCAAAGTGCCGCAGAAAAATCGGGGCCTTGTGTATAAGTACCTCATTATTCAAGGCAGAACTGCTACATTTGATGATATTTAAATGTTAACACTTCCGACTACTCATTTCCAGGAATGATTTCTCTGGTTTAAGAGGCCATGGATGAGGCTGCAAATAAATGAAGTACTTCTAATGACCAGTAGGTCTCAGGAACCTCTGGTAGAAGCAGTCCCTTTTGTGATACACAGATACAACACCAGTTTAAGCATATTAAATGGGAGGTCTCTTAATGGAGTCCCCATAAGAATGTCCTTTTCGAATCCTTTCTTTATACAGTACATATACCTTCTCTCAATCCTATGGAAACTACAAGGAAAATAAAGCTTGCATGAGTAGGAACTAGTATATATATTACCTGGTAAAGCGAGATATAACATGAGTGTTTTGCTGGATATACTGTAGGTAAATTAATGTCACTTTATAGTATTAAGACAATGGTTTTCAAATTGCTGAGTTGCTTCTCACTGGTTCTACTTTGGCATACTCCTATCAGTCCTTAGTATGGACTTTTGTTACTCTGATTTATCATCTCTGTAACCTGAGACTGTAATCACTATTGAGACACTAAACAGTTAGATATAATTATCAGATGCATGCCTTTCAGGGCAATGACAGCATATCTTGATTTGACTTGTCACCAAGCTAGTTTTTTTCCCTGTTCATAGAACCATAGCCTTGAACTATAATTGTCTGACTTTCTACTGGTTACATTGAACACAGCTGTTTCTCACCCTGTGAACGTTTTTTAACCCCTGACCCCTGTTTTTATCCTATTCACTGTCCCCCTTGATAACTGACTACATTGTTCTAGATTTTAGTGTATAATTAATTCTTTTTAGGTTAACAGTTCAACTTATTCTTAATTTATAAGTGAATATGTTTTAATTTTTATTGTGAGTTTAAGATAATATAGTAAGCTTTTTCTGCTTTTTTCTTTTAGTGAGAAGTGATAGTTTATTGTTATAGTTATTTAGGTAGAACTGGTACTAGAATATTAAGATATAGGATTTGTCAATTATTTCTTACTAAGGTATCTTTTTACCTGACTGCTATATAGACTTAATATTTGTGTATGACTAGATATCTCTAAAGTATTAAATCAATACGGGAAAAGTAACAGTTGTTACTTGGAATGTTCAGCGGCTTGGCTCTGCAGTCAAGAAAATGAGTCCTTAATCATCAGAAAAAACAAAAAAATAGAAATAGCTTTTTGACAGGAGACCCATTTGGTTCTTTCAGAAGCAGATAAACTAATACAAGATTGGGTACCTACTGTAGATTATAGTTGCTTTACAAGTAAAAAAAGCAGGGTAGGCATACTTATTATGAAGGGGTAAACTTTATTAAATGCAAACATGTGTCAGATCCTGAAGACAGATGCCAAATCCTACATGGAACCTTTTATTGTAACAAAATTGCTCTCTGTGACATCTATGCCCCCACTTCTAATCAAACTGATTTTTTTTTCACAAAATCATACTTCAAATTGGCTCTTTAAAAGAATATAACATTTTTTGAGGAGGTGATTTCAATGAAGTAATGGATGCTATATTTGATAAGAGTAATGTTAACCCTCAAACTTATGTCATCAAATCTAGGAAAACCCTACGTGACATTTCGTCTAAATTAGGACTAATGGATGTTTGAAGAATAGCCCATCCACAAGGAAAAGACTACTCTTTTTTACAGCTGCAGGGCTGAGTTCTGCAGGTATCTTGCTATTACAGAAGTAACAAGCATTTGTCAATGCCGAACGTTCGCTTGCAGGTATTTGCAGTGGTGTTTGGCATGTATGGTGCTTTACCCTAATGCCCTGTGCGATTGCTGGTATTTGCACAATAAATTGTCAGCATGACCTTTTTGTTACCCCCATTGTGCACTACATAGGCGGAAACACGTTTTGGGCAGGATGTGAAAAATGACAGCTGTACTGCTCATAAGGAAGTGTGGTAAAATGGCAATGTTGAAAATCTGGAGTGAAATATTGAAAATTCGCAGCTAGGAGCGTATGTGGAACTGTGCATGCACGCCAGAAAACAGTCATTGTTGGGAATTTTTCACCAAATTGTCAACAATGGCATTTTAAAACCTCTGCTAATGAACGGTGTCACTGTGATTGTCTTACTGTGTGCCATACATTGAGTTTGCACACCGACTGCGCCATTGTGCACTACATGGGCGGGAACACGTTTTGGGCAGGATGTGAAAAATGACAGCTGTACTGCTCACAAGGAGGTGTGGTAAAATGGCAATGTTGAAAATCTGGAGTGAAAATATTGAAAATTCGCAAACTTACGAGCGTGCGTAGGAACTGCACAACGCACGCTCGTAAAACAGTTATTTTTAGGAATTTGTTCACCAAATTTTCAACATAGCCATTTTAAGATCTCTGCTCATGAACAGTGACACTGTGATTTTCTTAATTGTCCCATACACTGAGTTCACACAGCGACTGTGCCATTGTGCGCTACATGGGCGGAAACATGTTTTGGGCAAGATGTGAAAAATGACAGCTGCACTGCTCATAAAGAGGAGTGGTAAAATGGCAATGTTGAAAATGTGGAGTGAAAATATTGAAAATTCGCAAACTTACGAGCGTGCATAGGAACTGCGCAATGAACACTCGTAAAACAGTCATTTCTAGGAATTTTGTGACCAAATTTTCAACAGAGCCATTTTAAGACCGCTGCTCATGAACAGTGCCACTGTGATTTTCTTAATGTGTCCCATACATTGAGTTCACACACTGACTGCGCCATTGTGCGCTAGATGGGCGGAAACACGTTTTGGGCAGGATGTGAAAAATGACAGCTGTACTGCTCATGAGGAGGTGTGGAAAAATGCCAATGTTGAAAATCTGGAGTGGAAATATTGAAAATTCGCAAACCTACGAGCGTGCGTGAGAACTGTGCAACGCACGCACAAAAAACAGTCATTTTTAGGAATTTTTTCACCAAATTTTAAACATTGCCATTTTAAAACCTCTGCTAATGAACAGTGTCACTGAGATTTTCTTACTGTGTCCCATACATTGATTTCGCACTCCGACTGCGCCATTGTGCACTACATGGGCGGAAACACATTTTGGGCAAGATCTGAAAAATGACAGCTGCACTGCTCATAAGGAAGAGTGGTAAAATGTCAATGTTGATAATCTGGAGTGAAAATATTGAAAATTCGCAAACTTACGAGCATGTGTAGGAACTGCTCAACGCAGACTCGAAAAAAAGTCATTTTTAGGAATTTTTCACCAAATTTTCAGCACAGCCATTTTAAGACCTCTGCTCATGAACAGTGTCACTGTGATTTTCTTAATGTGTCCCATACATTGATTTCGCACACTGTCTACGCCATTGTGTGCTACATGGGCGGAAACACGTTTTGGGTGAGATGTGAAAAATGACAGCTGTAATGCTCACAAGGAGGTGTGGAAAAATGGCAATGTTGAAAATCTGGAGTGAAAATATTGAAAATTCGCAAACTTACAAGCGTGCGTAGGAACTGCACAACGCATGCTTGTAAAACAGTTATTTTTAGGAATTTGTTCACCAAATTTTCAACATAGCCATTTTAAGATCTCTGCTCATGAACAGTGACACTGTGATTTTCTTAATATGTCCCATACACTGAGTTCACACAGCGACTGTGCCATTGTGTGCTACATGGGCGGAAACACGTTTTGGGCAAGATGTGAAAATGACAGCAGCAGTGCTCATAAGGGAGGTGTGGTAAATGGCAATGTTGAAAATGTGGAGTGAAAATATTGAAAATTCAAGAACTTACAAGCGTTACAGGAACTGCACAACGCATCAGAAACAGTGTTATTATTTTTAGGAATTTGTTCACCAAATTTCAACACAGCCATTTTAAGATCTCTGCTCATGAACAGTGCCACTGTGATTTTCTTAATGTGCCCCATACATTGAGTTCACACACGATCAGCGCCATTGTGCGCTAGATGGGCGGAAACATGTTTTGGGCAGGATGTGAAAAATGACAGCTGTACTGCTCATGAGGAGGTGTGGTAAAATGCCAATGTTGAAAATCTGGAGTGGAAATATTGAAAATTCGCAAACCTATGAGCGTGCGTGGGAACTGTGCAACGCGCGCTCGTAAAACAGTCATTTTTAGGAATTTTTTCACCAAATTTTCAACATTGCCATTTAAAACCTCTGCTAATGAACAGTGTCACTGTAATTTTCTTAATGTGTCCCATAAATTGATTTCGCACACCGACTGCGCCATTGTGCACTACATGGGTGGAAACACATTTTGGGCAGGATGTGAAAAATGACAGCTGTACTGCTCATAAGGAGGTGTGGTAAAATGGCAATGTTGAAAATCTGGAATGAAAATATTGGAAATTCGCAAACTTACGAGCGTGCGTAGGAACTGCACAACGCACGCTCATAAAACAGTTATTTGTAGGAATTTTTTCACCAAATTTTCAACATAGCCATTTTAAGATCTCTGCTCATGAACAGTGACACTGTGATTTTCTTAATGTGTCCCATACACTGAGTTCGCACACTGACTGTGCCATTGTGCGCTACATGGACGGAAACACATTTTGGGCAAGATGTGAAAAATGACAGCTGCACTGCTCATAAGGAGGTGTGATAAAATGGCAATGTTGAAAATCTGGAGTGAAAATATTGAAAATTTGGAAACTTACGAGCGAGCGTGCGTAGGAACTGCGCAATGCAGACTCGTAAAACAGTCATTTTTTAGGAATTTTTTCACCAAATTTTCAGCACAGTCATTTTAAGACCTCTGCTCATGATCAGTATCACTGTGACTTTCTTAATGTGTCCCATACATTGAGTTCGCACACCGACTGCGCCATTGTGCGCTACATGGGTAGAAACACATTTTGGGCAGGATGTGAAAAATGACAGCTGCACTGCTCATGAGGAGGTGTGGTAAAACGGCAATGTTGAAAATCTGGACTGCAAATATTGAAAATTGCAAACGTATAGAGCATGCGAGGAACTGCGCAAATGCACGCCTCAGAAACAGTCATTTTTAGGAATTTTTTCACCAAATTTTCAACATAGCCATTTTAAGACCTCTGCTCATGAACAGTGTCACTGTGATTTTCTTAATGTGTCCCATACATTGATTTTGCACACCGACTGCACCATTGTGCGCTACATGGGCGGAAACATGTTTGGGTGAGATGTGAAAAATGACAGCTATACTACTCATAAGAAGGTGTGGTAAAATGGCAATGTTGAAAATCTGGAGTGGAAATATTGAAAATTCACAAACCTTCTGACGTGCGTATAGACTGCATATGCGCTCGTAAAACAGTCATTTTTGGAATGTTTGCTGGAAATTTTCAACATGGGTTGTGGGACCCCTTCTCGCGAATGATGTCACTGTCATGGCACTATTCAGGCCCGAAGGTGATTTCACGCGTGACTGCGAAATCACCCTTTGGGCCCGAACAACACCATGACAGTGACATCATTCATGAGAAGGGGTCCCAAAAACCCCATGTTGAAAATTTGGTGCAAAAATTCCAAAAAATGCCTGAGATATGCAATAAAGTTGAAACCCCAATATCTAGCCCATTATACAGCTTACCGGCATTTCCTCAGTTCGCGATCGCCTTTGAAGAGTGCAGGCGTGTTCCTGGTCCACCGAAGATCGTCGCGCGGAGTCCGGAGGTAAGTATGGGGTGAGGGGGTGGGGAGGCTGGTGCACAGTGGTGGTGTGGGTTGTGGGGGCTGGAGACACGCGGGGACCATTTTTATTTTACAGGTTTAAAAAAAAGATGACGGGATGTTTGCCACGCTGGGGTGGGCTTCCAGCGTGGCAGAAGATGGCTGGGGGTCCAATGAGCCGACAGGGATTGGCACCCCGTCAGCAAACCACAAGGGGGCCGAGGAGCCGACGGGATTGGGCACCCCCATCAGCAAACAATGTTTGCCACGCACCAAAGCTTTGGGGGGGCGGCATGACGCATGTGGGGGGAGCGCATGATGCGAGGGGGGGACGGCGTGACACAGTACTCAGTATGGCAGCGGTGCTTTGCTTTGAAGCAGAGGAACACCACTGTCATACAGAGCTCCTGCACCCATTGGTGCAGGACCGCCACGTCTGCTCAAGGGAGCAGTGCATTGGATGGGAGCGGCACACCTCCAAAGTGTGCTACTCTCCCAAAACATTCCTTGCGCATATGCGCAAGTGAACTCAAAAAGCAACTCACTGGATTCTGAACAAACACAAAATGTTGTAGTTGAAGAACAATCACTCCACTAGTTGAAGCACTCCACTGTGTCCATTCAGTAGACCAATATTGCACCACACTATTTTTCCTCTCTTAGTGAGCACTTAGCTGTCCATCACTAAGTGCACTAGCAGTGGAGAACAGTGCGGACACAATCGCTGTGACAGTTATAGATCCAGTGGGCAGAAAGATACCAAAACCATGGCAGCACTACAGATGGGATCAGATGCAAAAGGAGAGAGATCACAATGGGATAGGAACAGAAAAGGAGAAAGAGTGTGATGAGTGTCAGGAATAATCTGGATTGGGTTACGCCATCTCATGGAGCAGTTCAGTGGTCCGAGTGAATGAGGAGGGAGGAAGAATGTGGGCCGGGCAACAGGTTGGGTGACAGAGCAGCAGTTAGGATACCAGAACCCCCCACCTGCTGCACATGGTGAGAGAGATGCAGGAATGAAAACTGGTGGGGCAGTAGCCGTGGCAGAGACCAGCAGCAGCCACCTGATCCCAGCATGGACATGTCTAGTACAGTCAGCAGTGGTAAGGAAGAAGCCTGTGTCTTGCCCATCTCTTAACTAGATGTGATCAGGCTCTCCCCTCTTTCTCTCTTCCCCTCTCTCTGTTACTTCTATGATGCCACGTGGTATTGTTGAAGGGAGGAGAATAGCAACAGCATATAGCCTGGCTATGGATCAGTAGGGCAGTTCCCTCTGTAAATATATTGGGAACTGTGCACTTGAGCAGACTAGATAGACCATAAGGCCTTTATCTGCTGGTACTTTGGGATGTTGGTAGTCGAGTCACTCATACAATCTTTGCTGTACCGGGTAATAATGTCATATGCTTAATAGCGCATGGCATTATGCCGAAACCCGGACCTGTGTGCTCTCCATGTTGGACTCCCCAGAGTTGGAATCCTTAATGTGGTGGAGTCCAGGGGGAACAGTCCTCCTTAACGGGGGGTGTGGGGGGTGAAGCCCCCCACAGAAAAAAAGATAACATAGAATCGCGCAACGTGATTATGTCCCACGATATTCTGCCATACGCGGTATTGATCTCGTACCAAATTTTGCCACACTGTGTGTGCACTGTATACCTCACCGGTGATACATTGCAAGTGACTGCATTTGTTTTCACCCCCTTTCAAGTCTACAGTATGCTCCACATGAGAGAAGGCATCATCCCCAATAGTTGCCATGCTCAGATCGTTAAAACGAGTGAGAGAAAGGAGAACCTAAAAAATAGGAGAGAATAGCCTTTTACTGTCCTTTTGAAATGGATATTGATTCTCAGAATTTTAGGACTGAGATTTAAAAAACAGTGAGACACACTTTGAAATGCATTGCTAATGTTATTCAAGGACAAGTGATCAAAATCAGGGACACAGCTTACTGTATTGAAATGTAACACCAGCTCAAGAAAGTATTTATGTCACTCAAGGACAAACATTTTTCTGAATATCTAAACTGAACACTAACATGACATGCACAAGTGTGCCATTCAAATCTCTGTGCCTTTAATGGTAAAAAAGGAAAAAAAAATTGAGGGGGGGCTCCAGATGTATTTGAGGCATAATAATGCAAAATCAATGCTTTCCCCAAAAATCTGTAACAGCTGAGTAAGAGATCAATATACAAAGCCTGCACACTAAGGACTGGACAGCTGTCCAGCAACTTCAACTCCAAATGAAAATGGGTGGTTTTAAAAACAGTTTACCTTTTTGCTGTTTCCTTCCCTCCTTCCCCCCCCTTTCCAGAATTCTCCAACTCCAAAAACAAAATAAAGTAGCAGTCATTTAGTTTATATTGCTGCAGGGAAGACTTTGAAGACATCTTGCTCTTACAGATGTAAACAAACTCTGGTCAGAGCCGAAACAGCTGCTAATGCATTGATGTTGGGCAGGAGAGTCTGTAAAACAAAGGTGCTGTTACATCCCCATGCACGTTAAGATGATGCAAACATTTTTTTATACACAGCAAAATTGGAAAAGCTTTTGTGTATATAAAAAAGAGTTTGCACCATCTTAACAAGCATGGGGGTTTTACAGCACCTTTGCTTTACAAACCCTTCTACCCCACACCAATGCATTAGAAGCTGTTTCAGCTCTGACCAGAGTTTCAACTCTGACCAGAGTTTGTTTTGGCATGCCATGGCTCTTTTAGCAGACTAGATTACTTTCTTATTCCTTTAAATCCTTTTAATTCTGTGTATAGAATGGAGTATTATTCTATCATTATTTCAGATCATAGCTTACTTATATTCTCTATTCTTTTTTATCAAAATTCCCAAAGAAGCACTAGATGGAAATTCAATGTCTCCCCTCTTCAAAATCCCAGATTCACAGAGTGGATTATCAAAAAAACATCCATGTATTTTGAAATAAACAATAATGGAGAGACCACATTTCAATGCTTGTGGGAAGCTTACACAGACTATATAAGGGGTCAAATTACAGTGTATGTTATGCCTGAAATAAATAGGAGGAACAACAGAAAGAGCTGACTTCTAAGCAAGTACAACTGTATCAGCTACAATTAGAATTTAAAAAGGACCCTAATAAAAAACATGTCACAAGATACTTCATTAAAAATGGCTTAATTGTCATTGAATTCCACTTTCCCCTGCCACTTACTGCAGCATTTTGTGATATATACTACAGAATTACTGCATTGCATCCTGGCTGTGGCTGCTGTACCTCTGAGTATGCTAATGAATTGAAAGGCTTGCCTGTAATTCAGTGGCCAAGCAGCCAGCCACTCCCACTTCCTGAGCTATATAAGCAGTTCCTCTCAGCTTCACTGTGAAGCATTTTGTCTTTGCAGCTCTTAATCAATTCTGGGCATGCCAGCCATTCTAATCTGGCGCAGGTTCCTACAGCCGACGTTCTCTCTCTGCACTTAGTCCACATCATCGTGCATGTCCAACTTGGGGCGGAATCCTTCTCACCTGGCCCATAGCTGGGAATGTCCTTGCCCCAGGCTTGGCTCTAGCTGCCTGCTATGCAACAGCAGCTCCTGGTGTAGAATTTAAGACTAGCAGTGAAGGGTGGTTACGATGATCTCCTTTGGCTTTAGTGTTCCACTATAATGGTTGGCCATTGACTTTAGTGGTTTCCCTAGCAAGGCACCTTCACCGCATTCTCCCCACAACTACCTCTGGTTCACCTGGTTTGTTTTAGGGTGGGTAGGCCAGGTGAGTGCCTCAGCAGTTGTTACTCTCCTCCTGCACCTTGGATGCTCATATTGTTGCAGAGTTTTCTCGTAACCTTCCATGATGTTCCCGCTAGAGGGTTTGAGTGAGAGCCTTCCTCCAAATTGGAATATTTTCCACCTCCCTCTAATTAGTTTTTCCAAACTGCAGCTGCAGAGCCATCACTAAATACATTTTACCAAGCCTGGAGGGAAGGTGACCTAGGCCTTGGATCCCCAGAGATTTCCTCCTTATAGGGTTTTTTTCTCTTCTCCATTGCCTCAGGTCATAACACTTAGTTAGCATAGTTGTTTCCCCTAGTTTCCTTAGGTAGGTTCCGTTGTTGGATGGAGGTGGAGGATATCCTGCCATTCCCTCTCTCCTTAGGGGATCCCCTTCTCTCAATGCAAGCCATCACTATCCTTCTCTACTACTGTGTTCCAGTTACTGCTTCTACGTCCCTGTTACTGCTTGCTCATATGCATCATGTTGCCTCCTTTGGGGATGAGACTACATTTCTTTTGGGGATTCCTAAGGTACCCTTTAGCCATGGAAACCATCCCGTGGCACCTCTAGGGGCAGAACCCTCTCCGAGAGTTCCTTGTTTTGTACCCCTACAGGGTGGTAATTCCTCTGGAATAGAGAGTGCGAACGGCCACAACCAAAACTAACACAGTTACACAAGCATAACACTATTCTGGCTGCGTAGGTTAGTGAATTGAAAGGCTTGCCTGTAGTTCAGTGGCCAAGCAGCCAGCCACTCCCACTTCCTGAGCTATATAAGCAGTTCCTCTCAGCCTCACTGTGAAGCATTTTGTCTTTGCCCCACCATCCTCCGCTCCTCCTCCAGCGGCAGAGCTGTCTCCTTAGGGGGATTCCTAAGGTACCTTTAGCCATGGGAACTGTCCCGTGGCATCTCTAGGGGCAGAACCCTCTCCGAGAGTTCCTTGCTTTGTACCCCTACAGGGTGGTAATTCCTCTGGAATAGAGAGTGCGAACGGCCACAACTAAAACTAACACAGTTACACAAGCATAACACTATACTGGCTGCGTAGGTCAGTGAATATCCTTCACCCAGAAGTCCTGACTTTCAAATGAAATGTTAAACAGAGGTCTTTTTCCTCCCAATATTGTTTTGGTGCTCATGTGGAAGATAAGGAAGAAGGTAATGTAGAAAACTGAGACCGGAAGTGATGTCACCTTTTTACAAGGTGTGCTTAAGAACCAGTGTTTATTTTTATAAAATAGGCAATCAGCTAATAGTAGTTGATTACTGTGTTAGTGAAAGACTTTTAAGACTTGTTTGTAATGTTGTTGCCAAGTTGTGTAATTTTGAAATCATTAAGCAAATAATTATCTTTTGTGATTTTCTTTCCACATAAAATCTGAATGGGAAAAAAAGTATCACCCGCTGAAGTATGACAATACTGTAGTGCATAGATTATCAACAATCACATATTTCAGTGCTGATTCCATTGAAATGAGATGTAAGGGACTGCTTTGACATGCTGATAAACTGGACAGATTTCGGATGTCTAGCTGCAACACAGACTGAGTTATAACCAATTAAAGAATTTCAAAAAATGTAAAAAAATGTCATGAAATTTTGCAAAATTTCATGGAATTTCATGAAAATTCAGCATATTCAGAATCTGCCAATTTTGCCCAGCTCTATATCCATCTCCTTTACTACTGTAGCTCTATAATCATCCTCCTTGCTAACTTCCACTCCTGCTATCTTGGGCATAGTGCATAAACTCAGACTGCCTGTGTGCCAAAGCAGTCCTTTGCTACAGAGACAGGTTTTATTGTGATTTAACAGGTGATGGTTTCTTCTTAACTAGATTTTATTTGGAGAAAAGAGTATATGGAGAGACTGTCAAACTACTGGCATGGAATGGAGTGGATGGCAGCCTTTTTTTGTAACAAATATTCTACTCGTAAGCCTTAAGACCTCTTGCCCTCCTTATCTAGGACCACCCCATCATGCCTTACCTTCGGTTGGGCACGGTTGCATGTTATTTTTTGTTAATTTATTTATTTATTTTTTATTTAAGTCTTTGGTAACTGGATAAGGCCCACTAGGCACAACTGCCTGTTTTCAGGGGTGACCTGGGAGCACTGGGTGGTTAAGTGACTTGCTCAGAGTCACACAATATGCAGAGTTGTGAGAATCAAACTCAGGTCTGGTCTACTGGATATACCAAGCTCGTTCACACCTCGTTCCTCTAACCTCTAGGCTATACTGCCAGCCCATGTGGTCACTTATGATGTAAAAGCTATTAGAAAGCTACATTGAATGCACAAGTATTTTTTTCCAACAGAAGCTTTTTTTTTTTTCAAAATACACATTACAGTTCCAGTTTGTTCCCTATTTATTGCCCCTTTTATTAAACTGGATTTTTATTTCTCATTCACACACTGGTTGTAAGGACTATTTTGGAATTCTGTAACGTAGTTTATTTTTTATTTTACAATATTTGGCCAGGAAAGGTACATTAAGTCAAGGCTTGCTTTCAGGTGTATCCTGGGAGCACAGGGAAGTTAAGTTACTTGATCATGGCCACACAGTATGCAAGTGGTAGCTGTGGGATTCAAACCCAGTTCTTCAGGTTTGCAGCTCAGTACAGTGTCCCTTCCAGCCACAGAGGTCCAAAGTAGAACATGGATGCATTATAGCAATGTAAGAGCATAACAAGTGCATACAGAAAACTACATCACATGGTTCTAAATGGTCCTTACCACCAGGGTGTAAACTGGAAACACTCACTGAATTTATTGAGAGTTCAGTAAACATTGTACAGTAACATAACATTTATCAGTACTGGAAAAACAGCTTCTACAGATAACACAGGCTTGCAGGTTAAAACAGAAGTGCATATTAGTGGTAAAAATTCTGATCTATACTTTTTATGTTGCTTGCGCGCATGCGCAAGAAACATATTGCAGCAGTTTGCCAGAAGCAGGTTGTGGAGGCATGGCACTGTTGTGGCCAATACCCCCACAGCCTTTAAAGGCTTGGCCTGCTTTCCCCAATGCTGTGGCACACTGCTGCTGACACTAGTTCAGCCAGCGTGCCACAACCTCGTAAGGTTTCAGCTGCTGCAATCAGGGGCTGCCTCATCATTGCAGCATAAGCCATTCCGCTGCAATGAGGGAGCAACTTGTCATTGCAGGGCCAAACCTTGTAACACAGATATTGTTTGTGAACATAGCGGCAGCTTGTCGCCATGTTCACAAACAATATTAAGCCCAATCCCCCTCGGCAGCATGTGCCCCCCACCGTGTTTGTTTGCCAATGGGAACCCCAGTCCCCATCAGCATCAGTGCCTGAGTGATGTTGCCGATGGGGAAGCCCACTCCCTGTTGGCATTATGTAACACGCCCCCCTGCTTTTGTTGTGTGCTGTTGGGGGTGCCCAATCCCCATCAACGAAGTATCATCCCCTCTTTGTTGTGTGCTGGACGGGGTGCCCAATCCTGTCCGGCATAATGTAAACTTTTTTGTAAAATATGGGGGTGCCCAATCCCCATCAGCATAATGTAAACCCCCTTTTGTTGTGTGCCGATGGGGGTGCCCAATCCCCGTCAGCAAAATATCACCCCACCAGCTTTTGTTGTGTGCCGACGGGGGTGCCTAATCCCCGTCGGCATAATGTAAACCCCCTTTATTTGTGTATAGATGGGGGTGCCCAATCCCCCATTGGGTACAGCTGCCCTCACAAAAAAGAGTCAGTTGGCATGCTGGGAGCTCACCCCAGCATGCCACAAGCCCTGTTAAAAACAAACAGTCCCGCAATGTTTTTTTTTTTACCCTGTCAAAAGAAATGGTCCTCATGTCTTCTTGTCCCCTCTCACAACCCGCGCCACCCACTGCGCACTTACCTCCCCCCACACCTCCTCACCCCATAATTACCTCCGGAGTCCAGCACGATGATCTTAGGTGGACCGGGAATACGTCTGCACTCTTCAAAGCTGACAGCGAACTGAGGAAATGCCGGTAAGCTGTATAATGGAATAAATAAGTTTTTTTCAACTTTGATACACATCTCAGGCATTTTTTTGAATTTTGGCACCAAAATTTCAACATGGGGTTCTTGGGACCCCTCCTCATCAATTCTGACACTGTCATGGCGTTAATCAGCCCTGAAAAGTGATTTTGCAGTCACTGCATGGAATCACCTTTTGGGACAGATTAATAAAACAACAGTGCCAGTGTTCATGAGGTGGGCTCTCAAAAAGCCTATGTTGCAAATTTGGTGGTAGAAATCAAAAAAATTACTATTTTATGAGCGTGCATTGCGCAGTTTGCATGCACGCTCGTAAGTTTGCCGATTTATAATATTTTCACTTTAGATTTTCAACATTTCCATTGTTCTGCACCTCCTTATGAACAGTACAGCTGTCATTTTTCACATCCTGGCCAAAATGTGTTTTCGCACTTCAGGCGCAGAATAGCTCGGTCGCTGTGGGAAATCCATGTTCAGGACACATCATGAAAATGACAGTGACACTGTTCATTAGCAGAGGTCCTAAAATGTCTATGTTGAAAATTTGGTGATGAAAGTCCATAAAATGAGTGTGTTACGAAGCGTGTGTTGTGCAGTTCCCACGCACGCTCGTACCTTCGCAACTTTGCAATATTTTCACTCTAGATTTTCAACATTACCATTTTTCCACACCTCCTTATGAACAGTGCAGCTGTCATTTTTCACATCCTGGCCGAAATGTGTTTTCGATCTTCTGTCGTACAATAGTGTGGTTGCTGTGGGGAATCAGTGTTTGGGACACATTAAGAAAATCACACTGACACTGTTCATGAGCAGTGGTCCTAAAATGCCTATGATGAAAATTTTGTGATGAAACTCCATAAAATGACTGTGTTACGAGCATGCGTTGTGCAGTTTCCACGATCCTTGTAACTTCGCAAATTAGTAATATTTTCAAGCCACATTTTCTACACTGGCATTTTTCCACACCTCCTTACGAACAGTACAGCTGTCATTTTTCACATCTTGGCCGAAATGTGTTTTCATGCTTCCAGTGCAGAATACTGCAGTCACTGTCGGAAATCAGTGTTTGGGACAGATTAGGATTGAGCGAGTGGGGGGGAGTGACCGAACTCAACTGAGCTCTGTCAGGACTGCTGCAGATTTCTTTGTGGGCAGGAAAAGGCACCAATGTAGGCAGCATCCCAGTACAAAAGGGTAGCCTGCAGCGCCGGGAGATGCAGCACGAGCGAGTGAGGGAGGGGGAGTGAGTGAGCTCAACGGAGCTCGGTTGGGACTGCTGCAGATTTCTTTGTGGGCAGAAAAAGGCAGCAATGCATGCAGGGGCCCAGTACAAAAGGGCAGCCTGCAGTGGTGGGAGAAATGGAATGAGCGAGTGAGAGAGGGGCAGAGAGTGAGGTCAATGGAGCTCTGCTGCAGATTTCTTTGTGAGCAGAAAAAGGTGCCAACACAGGCAGGAGCCCAGTACAAAAGGGCAGCCTGCAGTGCCAGGAGAAACAGAATGAGCGCGTGAGACTGGGGAGTGAGCGACCTCAATGAAGCTCTGTTGGAACAGCAACAGATTTCTTTGTGGGAAGAAAAAGGTGCCAATGCAGACAGGAGCCCAGTAAAAAAGGTCAGCCTGCAGTGCTGGGAGAAACACAATGAGCGAGGAGGGAGAGGGAGTGAGCTCAATGGAGCTCTGTCATGACTGGTGCTGATTCTTTGTGGGCAGAAAAAGGCAGTTAAGCAGGTAGGAACCCAGTAAAAAAGGCCAGCCTGCAGCGCCGGTAGAAATGGAATGAGCGAGTGAGATAGGGGGAGTTAGCATGCTCAACGGAGCTCTGTTGGGACTGCTGTAGATTTCTTTGTGGGCAGAAAAAGGCAGCAATGCACACAGAGACCCAGTACAAAAGGGCAGCCTACAGCAGCAGGAGAAACAGAATGACCGAGTGAGAGAGCTCAACAGAGCTCTATCGGGACTGCTGCAGGTGTTTTTGTGGGCAGAAAAAGGTTCCAACAGAGGCAGAAGCCCAGTACAAAAGGTCAGCCTGCAGAGCCAGGAGAAACAGAAAGAGTGAGTGAGACGGGGGAGTGAGCGACCTCAACGGAGCTCTATCATGACTGCTGCGGATTTCTTTGTGGGCAGAAAAAGGTGGCAACGCAGGCAGGAGCCCGGTACAAAAGGCCAGGCTGCAGCACCAGAAGAAACGGAACGAGAGTGTGAGACAGGGGAGTGGGCAAGGTCAACAGAGCTGTGTTGGGACTGCTGTAGATTCCCTCATGGGCAGAAAAAGCTGCCAACACAGGCAGGAGCCCAGTATAAAAGGGCAGTCTGCAGCAGTGGGAGACACAAAATGAGCGAGTGAGCGAGGGGGAGTGAGTGAGCTCAATGGAGCTCTGTTGGGACTGCTGCAGATTTCTTTGTGGGCAGAAAAAGGCAGCAATGAATGCAGGGGCCCAGTAAGAAAGGGCAGCCTGCAGCAGTGGGAAAAACAGAACAAGTGAGTGAGATAGGGGGAGTGAGCAAGCTCAACGGAGCTCTGTCGTGACTACTGCAAAGTTCTTTGTGGGTAGAAGAGGACAACAACACAGACAGGAGCCCAGTGAAAAAAGAGCAGCCTGCAGTGCCAGGAGAAACAGAATGAGCATGTGAGACACGGGGAGGAAGCGACCACAATGGAGCTCTGTCAGGACAGCTGCAGATTTCTTTGTGGGCAGAAAAAGGTGCCAATGCAGGTAGGAGCCCAGTACAAAAGGGCAGCCTGCAGTGTCGGGAGAAATACAACGAGTGAGAGGGAAAGTGAGCGAGCTTAATGGAGCTCTATCATGACTGCTGCAGATTTCTTTATGGGCAGGAAAAGAAGGCTAAGCAGGCAGAAACCCAGTAAAAAAGGCCAGCCTGCAGCACTGGCAGAAACGGAATGAGCCAGTGAGAGAGAGGGAGTGAGTGAGCTCAATGGAGCTGTGTTGAGACTGCTGCAGATTTCTTTGTGGGCAGAAAAAGGCAGCAATGCATGCATTGGTCCAGTACAAAAGGGCAGCCTGCAGCAGCGGGAGAAACAGAATGACCGAGTGAGAGAAGGGGAGTGAGAGAGCTGAACAGAGCTCTATCATGACTGCTGCAGATTTCTTTGTGGGTTGAAAAAGGTGCCAACAGAGGCAGATGCCCAGTACAAAAGGGCAGCCTGCAGCGCCAGGAGAAACAGAATGAGCGAGTGAGACGGGGGAGTGAGTGACCTCAACGGAGCTCTATCATGACTGCTGTGGATTTCTTTGTGGGCAGAAAAAGGCAGCAACGCAGGCAGGAGACCGTACAAAAGGCCAGTCTGCAGCAAAAGCAGAAACGGAACAAGCGAGTGAGATGGGGGAGTGTGTGAGGTCAACAGAGCTGTGTCAGGACTGATGTAGATTTTCTCGTGGACAGAAAAAGCTGCCAACACAGGCAGGAGCCCCGTATAAAAGGGCAGTTTGCAGCAGTAGGAGACACAGAATGAGCAAGTGAGCGAGGGGGAGTGATTGAGCTCAACGGAGCTCTGTTGGGACTGCTGCGGATTTCTTTGTGGTCAGAAAAAGGCAGCAATGCATGCACGGGCCCAGTACATAATGGCAGCCTGCAGCAGTGGGAGAAACAGAATGAGCGAGTGAGAGAGGGGGAGTGAGCAAGCTCTACGGAGCTCTACCATGACTGCTGCAGATTTCTTTGTGGGCAGAAGAAGGTGGCAACACAGGCAGGAGCCCAGTACAAACGGGCAGCCTGCAGCATCGGCAGAAAAGGAACGAGCAAGTGAGGGAGGGGGACTGAGTGGGCTCTACCGAGCCTATCGGGACTGCTGCAGATTTCTTTGTGGGCAGAAGAAGCTGCCAACAGAGGCAGGAGCCCAGTACAAAAGGGCAGCCTGCAGCGTCAGGAGAAACAGAATGAGCGAGTGAGAGAGGAGGAGTGAGCGACCTCAATGGAGCACTGTCTGGACAACTGCGGATTTCTTTGTGGGCAGAAAAAGGTGCCAAAGCAGGCAGGAGCCCAGCACAAAAGGGTATCCTGCAGCACTGGGAGAAACACAGAGAACGAGTGAGGGAGGGGGAGTGAGCGAGCTCAACAGAGTGCTACAATGACGGCTGCGGATTTCTTTGTGGGCAGAAAAAGGCAGCAATACAGCCAGGAGCTGAGTACAAAAAGGCCAGCCTACAGTGCCGGCAGAAACGGAATGAGCAAGTGATAGAGGGGGAGTGAGCAAGCTCAACGGATCTGTGTTGGGACAGCTGCAGATTTCTTTGTGGGCAGAAAAAGCCACCAACGCAGGCAGGAGCCCACTACAAAAGGACAGCCAGCACCAGTGGGAGACACAGAATGAGTGAGTGAGGGAGGAGGAGTGAGTGAGGTCAACGGAGCTCTGTTGGGACTGCTGCGGATTTCTTTGTAGGCAGAAAAAGGCAGTAAAGCACGCACGGGCTCAGTACAAAAGGGCAGTCTGCAGCGGCGGAAGAAACAGAATGAGCGAGTGAGAGAGGGGGAGTGAGTGAGCTCAAAGGAGCTCTATCATGACTGCTGCAGATTTCTTTGTGGGCAGAAGAAGGCTGCAACACAGGCAAGAGCCCAGTACAAAACGTCAGCCAGCAGCACTGGCAGAAACGGAATGAGCGAGCGAGGAAGGGGGAGTGTGAGCCAGCTCAATGGAGCTCTGTCGGGACTGCTGCTTATTTCTTTGGCGGCAGAAAAAGGTGCCAACAGAGGTAGGAGCCCAGTATAAAAGGGCAGCTTGCAGCTTCAGGAGAAACAGAATGAACGAGTGAGAGAGTGGGAGTGAGCGACCTCAACGGAGCACTGTCTGGACAGCTGCGGATTTCTTTGTGGGCAGAAAAAGGTGCCAACGCAGGCAGAAGACCAGTACAAAAGGGCATCCTGCAGCACTGGGAGAAACACAGAGAGCGAGCTCAACAGAGCTCTATCGTGACTGCTGTGGATTTCTTTGTGGGCAGGAAAAGGTGGCAATGCAGGCAGGAGCCCAGTACAAAAGGCCAGCCTGCAGCACAAGCAGAAATGGAACGAGCGAGTAATAGAGGGGGAGTGAGCAAGCTCAACGGACCTGTGTCAGGACTGCTGCAGATTTCTTTGTGGGAAGAAAAAGCCACCAACGCAGGCAGGAGCCCAGTACAAAAGGGCAGCCAGCAGCAGCGGGAGACACAGAACAAGCGAGTGAGGGAGGGGGAGTGGGCAAGCTCAACAGAGCTGTGTTGGGACTGCTGAAGATTTCTTTGTGTCGTGGCTACTGAAAAGTTCTTTGTGGGCAGAAGAGGACAGCAACACAGGCAGGAGCCCAGTAAAAAAAGGGCAGCCTGCAGTGACAGGAGAAACAGAATGAGCATGTGAGATAGGGGGAGTGAGCGACCACAACGGAGCTTTGTCAGGACAGCTGCAGATTTCTTTGTGGGCAGAAAAAGGTGCCAATGCAGGCAGGAGCCCAGTACAAGAGGGCAGCCTGCAGTGTCGGGAGAAACACAATGAGTGAGAGGGAAAGTGAGCAAGCTCAATGGAGCTGTATCATGACTGCTGCAGATTTCTTTGTGGGCAGGAAAAGGAGGCTAAGCAGGCAGAAACCCAGTAAAAAAGGCCAGCCTGCAGCACTGGCAGAAACTGAATGAGCCAGTGAGAGAGAGGGAGGGAGTGAGCAAGCTCAACGGAGCTGTGTTGAGACTGCTGCAGATTTCTTTGTGGGCAGAAAAAGGCAGCAATGCATGCATTGGTCCAGTACAAAAGGGCAGCCTGCAGTGGCGGAGAAACAGAATGACCGAGTGAGAGAAGGAGAGAGAGCTCAATGGAGCTCATCATGACTGCTGCAGATTTTTGTGGGCAGAAGAAGGCGGCAACACAGGCAGGAACCCAGTACAAAAGGGCAGCCTGGAGCAGTGGCAAAAACGGAACAAGCGAGTGAGAGGGGGGGGAGTGAGCGAGCTCAGTGGAACTCTGTCGGGACTGCTGCAGATTTCTTTGTGGACAGAAAAAGGTACCAACAGAGGCAGGAGCCCAGTACAAATGGGCAGCCTGCAGCACCAGGAGAAACAGAATGAGCCAGTGAGACAGGGGGAGTGAGCAACCTCAACGGAGCTTTATCATGACTGCTGCAGATTTCTTTGTAGGCAGAAAAAGGCTGCAACACAGGCAGGGTCCCAGTAGAAAAGGGCAGCCTGCAGCGCTGGCAGAAACAGAACGAGCAAGTGAGGAAGGGGGGGAGTGAGCTCAACTGAGCCTGTCGGGACTGCTGCAGCTTTCTTTGTGGGCAGAAGAAGGTGCCAACAGAGGCAGGAGCCCAGTACAAAAGGGCAGCCTGCAGCATCAGGAGAAACAGAATGAGCAAGTGAGACGGGGGAAATGAGTGACCTCAACGGAGCTCTATCATGACTGCTGCGGATTTCTTTGTGGGCAGAAAAAGGCGGCAACACAGGCAGGAGCCCAGTACAAAAGGCCAGCCTGCAGCACCGGCAGAAACGGAACAAGCGAGTGAGACGGGGAAGTGATCGAGGTCAACAGAGCTGTGGCGGGACTGCTGCGGATTTCCTCATGGGCAGAAAAAGCTGCCAACACAGGCAGGAGCCCAGTATAAAAGGGCAGTCTGCAGCAGTGGGAGACACAGAATGAGCAAGTGAGCGAGGGGGAGTGAGTGAGCTCAATGGAGCTCTGTTAGGACTGCTACGGATTTCTTTGTGGGCAGAAAAAGGCAGCAATGCATGCACGGGCCCAGTACATAATGGCAGCCTGCAGCGGCGGGAGAAACAGAATGAGCGAGTGAGAGAGGAGGAGGAGTGAGCAAGCTCAACGGAGCTCTATCGTGACTGCTGCAGATTTCTTTGTGGACAGAAGAAGGCGGCAACACAGGCAGGAGCCCAGTACAAAAGAGCAGCCTACAGCACTGGCAGAAACGGAATAAGCGAGGGAGGGAGGGAGAGTGAGCAAGCTCTACTGAGCCTGTCGGGACTGCTGCAGATTTGTTTGTGGGCAGAAGAAGGTGCCAACAGTGGCAGGAGCCCATTACAAAAGGGCAGCCTGCAGCGTCAGGAGAAACAGAATGAGCGAGTGGGGGGGGAGTGAGCGACCTCAACAAAGCTCTGTCTGGACAGCTGCAGATTTCTTTGTGGGCAGAAAAAGGTGCCAATGCAGGCAGGAGCCCAGCACAATAGGGCACCCTGCAGCACTGGGAGAAACACAGAGAGCGAGAGAAGGAGGAGGAGTGAGCGATCTCAACGGAGCGCTATCATGACTGCTGCAGATTTCTTTGTGGGCAGAAAAAGGCAGCAATGCAGCCAGGAGCCCAGTACAAAAAGCCAGCCTGCAGTGCCGGCAGAAACAGAATGAGCAAGTGATAGAGGGGAAGTGAGCAAGCTCAATGGACCTGTGTTGGGACTGCTGCAGATTTCTTTGTGGGCAGAAAAAGCCACCAACGCAGGCAGGAGCCTACTACAAAAGGGCAGCCTGCAGCAGAGGGAGACACAGATTGAGTGAGTGAGGGAGGGGGAGTGAGTGAGGTCAACGGAGCTCTGTTGGGACTGCTGTGGATTTCTTTGTGGGCAGAAAAAGGCAGCAATGCACACACGGGCCCAGTACAAAAGGGCAGTCTGCAGCAGCGGGTGAAACAGAATGAGCGAGTGAGAGAGGGGAAGTGAGTGAGCGCAATGGAGCTCTATCATGACTGCTGCAGATTTATTTGTGGACAGAAGAAGGCTGCAACACAGGCAGGAGCCCAGTACAAAAGGGTAGCCTGCAGTGTCGGCAGAAACAGAATGAGTGAGTGAGGGAGGGGGAGGGAGTGAGCGAGCTCAATGGAGCTCTGTCGGGACTGCTGCAGATTTCTTTGTGGGCAGATAAAGGTGCCAACAGAAGTAGGAGCCCAGTACAAAAGGGCAGCTTGCACTGTCAGGAGAAACAGAATGAGCGAGTGAGAGAGGGGGAGTGAGCGACCTCAACGGAGCATTGTCTGGACAGCTGTGGATTTCTTTGTGGGCAGAAAAAGGTGCCAACGCAAGGAGGAGCCCAGTGCAAAAGGGCATCCTGCAGCACCGGGAGAAACACAGAGAGTGAGTGAGGGAGAGGGAGTGAGCGATCTCAATGGAGCACTATCATGACTGCTGCGGATTTCTTTGTAGGCAGAAAAAGGCAGCAATGCAGCCAGGAGCCCAGTACAAAAGGCCAGCCTGCAGAGCCGGCAGAAACAGAATGAGCAAGTGATAGAGGGGGAGTGAGCAAGCTCAATGGACTTGTGTTGGGACTGCTGCATATTTCTTTGTGGGCAGAAAAAACCACCAATGCAGGCAGGAGCACAGTACAAAAGGGCAGCCTGCAGCAGCGGGAGACACAGAATGAGTGAGTGAGGGAGGGGGAGTGAGTGAGGTCAACGGAGCTCTGTTGGGACTGCTGCGGATTTCTTTGTGGGCAGAAAAAGGCAGCAATGCATGCACGGGCCCAGTAGAAAAGGGCAGTCTGCAGCGGCGGGAGAAACAGAATGAGTGAGTAAGAGAGGGGGAGTGAGTGAGCTGAAGGGAGCTCTATTATGACTGCTGCAGATTTCTTTGTGGGCAGAAGAAGGCTGCAACACAGGCAGGAGCCCAGTACAAAAGGCCTGCCTGCAGCACCAGCAGAAACAGAACAAGCGAGTGAGACGGGGGACTGAGCGAGGTCAACAGAGCTGTGTCGGGACTGCTGCGGATTTCCTCATGGGCAGATAAAGCTGCCAACACAGGCAGGAGCCCAGTATAAAAGGGCAGTCTGCAGCAGTGGGAGACACAGAACGAGCGAGTGAGCGAGGGGGAGTGAGTGAGCTCAACGGAGCTCTATCATGACTGCTGCAGATTTCTTTGTGGGCAGAAGAAGGCTGCAACACAGGCAAGAGCCCAGTACAAAACGTCAGCCAGCAGCGCTGGCAGAAACGGAATGAGCGAGCGAGGAAGGGGGAGTGAGCCAGCTCAATGGAGCTCTGTCGGGACTGCTGCTTATTTCTTTGGTGGCAGTAAAAGGTGCCAACAGAGGTAGGAGGCTAGTATAAAAGGGCAGCTTGCAGTGTCAGGAGAAACAGAATGAACGAGTGAGAGAGGGGAGGCGTTGACCAACGGAGCACTGTCTGGACAGCGCGGATTTCTTTGTGGGCAGAAAAAGGTGCCAATGCAGGCAGAAGACCAGTACAAAAGGGCATCCTGCAGCACTGGGAGAAACACAGAGATCGAGCTCAACAGAGCTCTATCGTGACTTCTGTGGATTTCTTTGTGGGCAGGAAAAGGCGGCAATGCAGGCAGAAGCCCAGTACAAAAAGCCAGCCTGCAGCACTGGCAGAAATGGAACGAGCGAGTAATAGAGGGGGAGTGAGCAAGCTCAACGGACCTGTGTCAGGACTGCTGCAGATTTCTTTGTGGGAAGAAAAAGCCACCAACGCAGGCAGGAGCCCAGTACAAAAGGGCAGCCAGCAGCAGCGGGAGACACAGAACAAGCGAGTGAGGGAGGGGGAGTAAGTGAGATCAATGGATCTCTGTCGGGACTGCTGCAGATTTGTTTGTGGGCAGAAAAAGGCAGCAATGAATGCAGGGGCTCAGTACAAAAGGGCAGCCTGCAGCAGTGGTAAAAACAGAATGAGTGAGTGAGGGAGGGGAAGTGGGCAAGCTCAGCAGAGCTGTGTTGGGACTGCTGCAGATTTCTTTGTGTCGTGACTACTGCAAAGTTCTTTGTGGGCAGAAGAGGACAGCAACACAGGCAGGAGCCCAGTAAAAAAAGGGCAGCCTGCAGTGACAGGAGAAACAGAATGAGCATGTGAGACAGGGGGAGTGAGTGACCACAACGGAGCTCTGTCAGGACAGCTGCAGATTTCTTTGTGGGCAGAAAAAGGTGCCAATGCAGGCAGGAGCCCAGTACAAGAGGGCAGCCTGCAGTGTCGGGAGAAACACAATGAGTGAGAGGGAAAGTCAGCGAGCTCAATGGAGCTCTATCATGACTGCTGCAGATTTCTTTGTGGGCAGGAAAAGGAGGCTAAGCAGGCAGAAGCCCAGTAAAAAAAGCCAGCCTGCAGCACTGGCAGAAACCGAGTGAGCCAGTGAGACAGAGGGAGGGAGTGAGCCAGCTCAACGGAGCTGTGTTGGGACTGCTGCAGATTTCTTTGTGGGCAGAAAAAGGCAGCAATGCATGCATTGGTCCAGTACAAAAGGGCAGCCTGCAGCAGCGGGAGAAACAGAATGACCGAGTGAGAGAAGGGGAGTGAGAGAGCTCAATGGAGCTCTATCATGACTGCTGCAGATTTCTTTGTGGGCAGAAGAAGGCGACAACACAGGCAGGAGCCCAGTACAAAAGGGCAGCCCGGAGCAGTGGCAAAAACGGAACAAGCGAGTGAGAGAGGGGGGAGTGAGCCAGCTCAGTGGAACTCTGTCGGGACTGCTGCAGATTTCTTTGTGGACAGAAAAAGGTACCAACAGAGGCAGGAGCCCAGTACAAATGGGCAGCCTGCAGCACCAGGAGAAACAGAATGAGCCAGTGAGACAGGGGGAGTGAGCAACCTCAACGGAGCTCTATCATGACTGCTGCAGATTTCTTTGTGGGCAGAAAAAGGCTGCAACACAGGCAGGGTCCCAGTAGAAAAGGGCAGCCTGCAGCGCTGGCAGAAACAGAACGAGCAAGTGAGGGGGGAGTGAGCTCAACTGAGCCTGTCGGGACTGCTGCAGCTTTCTTTGTGGGCAGAAGAAGGTGCCAACAGAGGCAGGAGCCCAGTACAAAAGGGCAGCCTGCAGCCTCAGGAGAAACAGAATGAGTGAGTGAGACGGGGGAGTGAGCGACCACAATGGAGCTCTATCATGACTGCTGTGGATTTCTTTGTGGACAGAAAAAGGCTGCAACACAGGCAGGAGCCCAGTACAAAAGGCCAGCCTGCAGCACCAGCAGAAACAGAACAAGCGAGTGAGACGGGGGAGTGAGCGAGGTCAACAGAGCTGTGTCGGGACTGCTGCGGATTTCCTCATGGGCAGATAAAGCTGCCAACACAGGCAGGAGCCCAGTATAAAAGGGCAGTCTGCATCAGTGGGAGACACAGAACTAGTGAGTGAGCGAGGGGGAGTGAGTGAGCTCAACGGAGCTCTGTTAGGACTGCTGTGGATTTCTTTGTGGGCAGAAAAAGGCAGCAATGCATGCACAGGCCCAGTACATAATGGCAGCCTGCAGCGGTGGGAGAAACAGAATGAGCGAGTGAGAGAGGGGGAGTGAGCAAGCTCAACGGAGCTTTATCATGACTGCTGCAGATTTCTTTGTGGGCAGAAGAAGGCAGCAACACAGGCAGGAGCCCAGTACAAAAGAGCAGCCTACAGCAACAGCAGAAACGGAATGAGCGAGTGAGGGAGAGGGAGTGAGCAAGCTCTACTGAGCCTGTCGGGACTGCTGCAGATTTGTTTGTGGGCAGAAGAAGGTGCCAACAGAGGCAGGAGCACAGTACAAAAGTTCAGCCTGCAGCATCAGGAGAAATAGAATGAGTGAAAGAGGGAGGAGGAGTGAGCGAGCTCAATGGAGCGCTATCATGACTGCTGCGGATTACTTTGTGGCCAGAAAAAGGCAGGAATACAGCCAGGAGCCCAGTACAAAAGGCCAGCCTGCAGTGCCGGCAGAAACAGAATGAGTAAGTGATAGAGGGGGAGTGAGCAAGCTCAATGGACCAGTGTTGGGACTGCTGCAGATTTCTTTGTGGGCAGAAAAAGCCACCAATGCAGGCAGGAGTCCAGTATAAAAGGGCAGCCAGCAGCAGAAGGAGACACAGATTGAGTGAGTGAGGGAGGGGGAGTGAGTGAGGTCAACGGAGCTCTGTTGGGACTGCTGCAGATTTCTTTGTGGGCAGAAAAAGGCAGCAATGCACACATGGGCCCAGTCCAAAAGGGCAGTCTGCAGTGGCGGGTGAAACAGAATGAGCGAGTGAGAGAGGGGGAGTGAGTGAGCTCAACAGAGCTCTATCATGACTGCTGCAGATTTCTTTGTGGACAGAAGAAGGCTGCAACACAGGCAGGAGCCCAGTACAAAAGGGCAGCCTGCAGCGCCGGCAGAAACGGAACGAGTGAGTGAGGGAGGGGGAGGGAGTGAGCGAGCTCAATGGGGCTCTTTCAGGACTGCTGCAGATTTCTTTGTGGGCAGAAAAAGGTGCCAACAGAGGTAGGAGCCCAGTACAAAAGGGAAGCTTGCAGCGTCAGGAGAAACAGAATGAGCGAGTGAGAGAGATGGAGTGAGCAACCTCAATGGAGCACTGTCTGGACAGCTGTGGATTTCTTTGTGGGCAGAAAAAGGTGCCAACGCAGGCAGAAGCCCAGTGCAAAAGGGCATCCTGCAGCACCGGGAGAAACACAGAGAGCGAGTGAGGGAGGGTGAGTGAGCCAGCTCAACGGAGCGCTATCATGACTGCTGCGGATTTCTTTGTGGGCAGAAAAAGGCAGCAATGCAGCCAGGAGCCCAGTACAAAAGGCCAGCCTGCAGCGCCAGCAGAAACTGAATGAGCAAGTGATAGAGAGGGAGTGAGCAAGCTCAATGGACCTGTGTTGGAACTGCTGCAGATTTCTTTGTGAGCAGAAAAAGCCACCAACACAGGCAGGAGCCCTGTACAAAAGGGCAGCCTGCAGCAGCAGGAGAAACAGAATGAGCGAGTGAGAGAGGGGGAGTGAGCGACCTCAAAGGAGCACTGTCTGGACAGCTGCGGATTTCTTTGTGGGCAGAAAAAGGTGCCAACGCAGGCAGAAGACCAGTACAAAAGGGCATCCTGTAGCAGCAGGAGAAACACAGACAGCAAGCTCAACAGAGCTCTGTCATGACTGCTGTGGATTTCTTTGTGGGCAGAAAAAGGCGGCAATGCAGGCAGGAGCCGAGTACAAAAGGGCAGCCTGCAGCACCGGCAGAAACGGAACGAGCGAGTGATAGAGAGGGAGGGAGCAAGCTCAACGGACCTGTGTCAAGACTGCTGCAGATTTCTTTGTGGGAAGAAAAAGCCACCAACACAGGCAGGAGCCCAGTACAAAAGGGCAGCCTGCAGCAGCGGGAGACACAGAACGAGCGAGTAACGGAGGGGGAGTAAGTGAGATCATCGGAGCTCTGTTGGGACTGCTGTGGATTTCTTTGTGGGCAGAAAAAGGCAGCAATGAACGGAGGGGCCCAGTACAAAAGGGCAGCCTGCAACAGTGGGAAAAAACAGAACAAGTGAGAGAGAGAGGGGGAGTGTGCAAGCTCAACAGAGCTCTGTCGTGACTACTGCAAAGTTCTTTGTGGGCAGAAGAGGACAGCAACACAGGCAGGAGCCCAATAAAAAAAAGCAGCCTGCAGTGCCAGGAGAAACAGAATAAGCATGTGAGACAGGGGGAGTGAGTGACCACAATGGAGCTCTGTCAGGACAGCTGCAGATTTCTTTGTGGGCAGAAAAAGGTGCCAGCGCAGGCAGGAGTCCAGTACAAAAGGGCAGCCTGCAGTGCCAGGAGAAACATGAGTGAGAGGGAGAGTGAGCAAGCTCAACGGAGCTCTATCATGACTGCTGCAGATTTCTTTGTGGGCAGGAAAAGGAGGCTAAGCAGGCAGAAACCCAGTAGAAAAGGCCAGCCTGCAGCACTGGCAGAAACGGAATGAGCCAGTGAGAGAGAGGGAGTAAACAAGCTCAATGGAGCTGTGTTGGGACTGCTGCAGATTTCTTTGTGGGCAGAAAAAGGAGCAATGCATGCATTGGTCCAGTACAAAAGGGCAGCCTGCAGCAGCGGGAGAAACAGAATGACCGAGTGAGAGAAGGGGAGTGAGCGAGCTCAACAGAGCCCTAGTATGACTGCTGCAGATTTCTTTGTCGGCAGAAGAAGGCAGCAACACAGGCAGGAGCCCAGTACAAAAGGGCAGCCTGGAGCGGTGGCAAAAATGAAACAAGCGAGTGAGAGAGGACTGAGTGAGCGAGCTCAGCGGAACTCTATCGGGACTGCTGCAGATTTCTTTGTGGGCAGAAAAATGTGTCAACAGAGGCAGGAGCCCAGTTCAAATGGGCAGCTTGCAGCACCAGGAGAAACAGAAGAAGTGAGTGAGACGGGGGAGTGAGCGACCTCAACAGAGCTCTATCATGACTGCTGCAGATTTCTTTGTGGGCAGGAAAAGGCGGCAATGCAGCCAGGAGCCCAGTACAAAAGGCCAGCCTCCAGCGCTGGCAGAAACGGAACGAGCGAGTGATAGATGGGGAGTGAGCAAGCTCAACCGACCTGTGTCAGGACTGCTGCAGATTTTTTTGTGGGCAGAAAAAGGCAGCAATGAACACAGGGGCCCAGTACAAAAGGGCAGCCTGCAGCAGTGGGAGAAACAGAATGAGTGAGTGAGAGGGGGGGTGAGCGAGCTCAAAGGAGATCTATAGTGACTCCTGCAGATTTGTTTGTGGGCAGAAGAAGGCAGCAATGCATGCAGGAACACAGTACAAAAGGGCAGCCTAAAGCACTGGCAGAAACGGAACTCGTGAGTGAGAGAGGGGGAGTGAGCGAGCTCAATGGAGCTCTGTCCTGACTGCTGCAGATTTCTTTGAGGGCAGAAAAAGGCACCAACAGAGGCAGGAGCCCAGTACAAAAGGGCAGCCTGCAGTGCCAGGAGAAACAGAATGAGCAAGTGAGACAGGGGGAGTGAGTGACCTCAACGGAGCTGTGCCGGGATTGCTGCAGATTACTTTGTGGGCAGAAAAAGCCGCCAACGCAAGCAAGAGCCCAGTACAAAAGAGCAGCCTGCAGCAGTGGGAGACACAGAATGAGTTAGTGATGGATGGGGAGTGAGTGAGCTCAACAGAGCTGTATTGGGACTGCTGCAGATAAGGGCAGCCTGCAGTGGTGGGAGAAACAGAATGAGTGAGTGAGATGGGGGGGGGAGTGAGCGAGCTCAACGAAGCTCTATCATGACTGCTGTGGATTTCTTTGTGAACAGGAAAAGGTGGCAATGCAGGCAGTAGCCCAGTACAAATGGTCTGCCTGCAGCGCCGGCAGAAATAGAGCGAGGGAGTGACAGAGGGGGAGTGAGCAAGCTCTACGGACCTGTGTCAGGATTACTGCAGATTTCTTTGTGGGCAGGAAAAGCCACCAACTGAGGCAGGAGCCCAGTACAAAAGGGCAGCCTGCAGTGCCAGGAGAAACAGAATGAGCGCGTGAGAGAGGGGGAGTGAGCCAGCTCAACAGAGCTCTGTCAGGGCAGCTGCAGATTTCTTTGTGGACAGAAAAGGATGCAAGTGCAGGCAGGGGCCCAGTACAAAACAGCAGACTGCAGCATTGGGAGAAACAGAACGAGCAAGTGACAGAGGGTCCGTGAACGATTTCAATGGACCAACACAATCAACATTAGGCATTGACAAATGTTTGTTTTAACTAGCCCCTTATCTTCTGCCTTGTATGATACACTTCTTTCCTAATTTTGAGTCTGATTTAGCACTTATTGAAACTTGAGAAAATAAGAGAAGCACTCCATTTAAGTTGGCTTGGAGCAGGTTTTCTATTCATAGCTGTTCTTTGTACACTGATTATCCCATAAAGTTATGAGCACTGTGTGTTGCATGCTAGTTCATTTTAGTCACAAGACAAGTGATGTTAAACAACAGGTGTTCAAGAAAAAACAAGAATACGGATAACAAATTTAACCAAGCCCAAAGGAGCACCCTTTTTATGATTTCAAATGAAAAAGTGTGCTAATACAGACTGAAAATGAGGCAAAGGGTATTCAACAGGACAGAAAGTAAGAGGTAGAAAAAAAGTACAAGTAGAAATTTTCTCCACTAGCAAGTCCTTCTACTTTATAGGCAGTTTTCCTTTAAACAAATTCTGGTCAGAGCCAACATGGCTGCGTCAGAGTTGTGAGCCAGAGTCAAACAGTACTTGGAGCTTCCGCTGTGGCTGATGCTATACTTGCAGTACTCGTACATGCGCAGTAACTGATAACTGTGCATGAATGGGAAAGAGCCTGCCATGCCCAAGATGGCTACTGTGAGAACAGTGCGCATGTGTGATTACCACCGATACTTGCACATGTGCAATGAGCTCATGGTGGCCATCTTGGGCACGGCAGGCTCTTGTGGAACTGATGAGTTTCCCAAAAATAGTGCACCTGCAAAGAGGAGGGACTAGTGCAGCCACAGAGGGGAAGGATGGTGGAGAAACAATGGAATAGCACTGACTGCAGCATTGTGGAAGGCCACCATGCCTGAAACCAGTCACATTCTTCCAAAGTCCCTTTTCTCCTCTCCTAGCAAAACGTCTGCAGGGCTCTGCTCATGCAGCCATAAAAAGTACAAGTCAAAGTTTTCTCCACTAACATGTCCAGCTGCTTTAAAGGCAATTCTCCTTTAACAGACTAAAGGAGATGCTGATGAGATGGGAAGGTCCTCACCCCAAGTTTCATGTACTTCAGAAACCTCTTGCCCCATGTGGAAGTCATACTAAAAATGTGAGCCATGGTCTCCCACATGTTAATGTAAGGAGGCCAGACTATTAATGAAATACTGTTCTGTACTGTTCCACAAAACAGATTACTGTCCTGTTTGAAAATCCATTTTTAATATATTACAACTTACACATTATCTCTTTTCTACCCATCACTGGTACCAAAGTCTTTGCTACAGGAAACAGCAGGAACTGTTAGCACTTGTAAATAAAACCTCAGAATCAAAAATATAGTTCCTTTGTTTGTAACTGTCTGGTGCCACTGAGTTGTAGTTCACTTTCATGACATATTCCCTGGTCTTACTTTTACAAAGCTTTTGTCACATAGAAAAAAAATGTGGTGTGGCTATAATTAAATAAATTAAGCATATTAGTCATGTGGAATATTACATAGGATAGTTGTGAGTCATGTTTGGCACCACTTAATATTTAACATGTGGCACTTAGACTATACACTGTACAGCAAGAAGTAGCCGTAGAGTAAACTGCATGTAATGTCAGCTTGAATTAATGACTCATTTGTCCCTAAGTGCCTTGTTGGGAGTTGTAACTTCTGATGCTACTAGGCAATATATATTCAGAGTTTCACTGCTACTTTGTGTAACCACTAGTACCATTACCAATAAAATGCAGTTTATGTTTCACATTGAATAGATGATCCCCACACCCCCAAAAAAATAGTTATTTTTTTCTTCAGGAAATAGACTTCACTGCACCTTTGCAAATAGGGCTTCCAGCTAATTTGTTCAGAAAACAGGACTGATAAATCATGGTTGTGCAGAAGCCTTTGGCATGGAGCTCCTGGGATGAAGCTATGTGGTGGAGGGGAACACAGCGAAACCTTCAGAATTAGAGATGTGAGATACTGTCTACTTGTGATGAAGTTTGTTAGGTGATCCCTTGTTTAGCTGTCCTGGATTTTGCAGCTAGTTATTAATCAGGTACAACAGCATCCATTCACAGCCCACAACTTACATTATTTTATACTTAATTTACCCAGGATAACCCAACTGAGATGCAACCTCTTTGATCAGTTGGGCCCTGCTTGCCAGTGCTTAAATGTTCAAATCATTTCATTGTTTCCTATTCTAATTAGAGATGGGTGGGCAGTGGAAGACATACTCCGGTGAAATGCACTGGATAATGTTGCTATCTATCTACTCACTGTATTTTCTTAATTTCCAATTTGTTTAACAAAAAAAAAACAGGTTGGTTATTCATTTTAAACTCACATTGAACCTACAGGGACAGTATTTTGTTTGATTATATAGTGTTCTGATTTCTTTAGCAGTCGGAACAATCCATGTTAACTTTATTTACTTATGTAGCTTTTTTAAAATGTTGTTTACAAGTTATGTACACCAGACAATTGAGTACCTTTTTTACAGGAACAACCCATAACAATGTTAACAGTTTATTTATTTTGCTTCAAAATCCTTCTGAATCCTAGCAACTTTAGTGGCCTTGGTAAGTCACCTGGTCATTCAATAATCTGCAGTATACACGGAACCCGCCCTAATGTACCTAACAACAATATCACTAAATGTAAATAAAAGTAATTTTTTATTAATAGAAATAAAAACATTTCCACTTTTTAAACATAAAACCCTACAACAGGACATAGGTGTCTTCAAAATAAATGCATTTTTCCAGTTGGTTCCAAGGCATTTGTCATTTGTTACCAAACTCACATATTCTTCCTAGCAGCAACTTAACTACAGGAAAATAAAACCTTTCTTGAAAGTTTCCATTATAGAAGTGCAATTTAAGCGAGCCAGCAATTTGTTGTTGTTGTTCTCTTAGAGATAAGAGAGGGAGAGTGGAGGTATTCTATTGATTATGAATATTAGAAATCGGATTATCAAAGTACATCCATTAGGTGGTAAGGCAGTTCTTTTCCTATTTGGCTACCTGTTGTTACTTTCACCAAAATGAAGAAGGAGGAGGCACAATTCAAAGAAAATGACCAGTTTATTGAACAACAGACCACAGGGTAAGTAATAGGAGAAAAGAGTGCAACAACATTCAGTTCTGTCTAAAATATTTTACTAGTGCTCTGAGACCTTTTCCTGTAATTCTAACCTCCTGTATGAGGATAACTGTAAGAAGAAATTGGCTGTAACAGCTACGCTATAAGAGTGTTCTATTTCTAATCTCTATAAGAGGGCGACTCTATTGCAAAACTAGCAAGATTATCAACTGGCTGTAACAGCTATGCTTTAACAACGTCTTATGCAAAAACTTCTAACTCACCCGAGGTGCACCTCTAGCTAAGGCTTATTACCTGGAGTACTCCACACTATGAATCACACTGCATACTATAGCAAGAGTCTGTATGTAGTACTGATGGCAGTTCGTACACGGTTGTACTTTCTCTGTCATCGAGAAGAGAACAGAATTAAAGGAATTGGTATGACAAGAATCAACTTGACTGGCTGGCTAGTGCGACTCTGGGGACTTCTTGGGAAATTAGGGGAATACATAGAGGATTTTTGAACAGACCATGAGTTTCTCAGCCACACCCCACCTCTCTAGGGTTGCCAGAATGCAAGAACAGGTACCAAGATTTCTTCAGCCAAGAACCCACTGAGAGCTGCCGGAATTGATGCACAAAGGATCTGGCCACAGTTTGCTGGTGGACAGCCAGGTTGGAAAGACCAATACAATGGCTCCCTCACCACAGCCTGCGTCTGGACTGCTGAGTAAGGAAGATGATGCAGAACACCTGGTCCAGCCCTCTTCTTGACTGCCAGGTGAAGAATGTGGTACAGACCACTCTGCCACAGCATGCTTCTAGACTGCCGAGCGAAGAAGATGATGCAGATCACCCTGCCACAGCCCACTTCTGGACTGCCAGGTGAAAAAGACAATGGAGATTACCCTGCCACAGCCCACTTCTGGACTGTTGGGTGAAGAAGATGATGGGAGGACCCCATGGAAATCAAGAATCCAGATGAAGAAGTCTCTGGACATTGAAGAGCAATGGAGTTCTGGGTACCAAGGCTAGATGAGCCAAGGACGAATGTAAAATAATAAATAGAGCATCAAAATACAACAGAGTTCTGGGTACCAAGGCCGGGCAACTCAAGGGCAAATGTAAAACAATAAACAGAGCGCCGACTCAGGAGCTGGAATATAAGATCTGAATGGCACTCTGGTGTGGATGACAAAATTAGAAAACAGATCGCATATTCTGCACTGGGCCAAGCCATATACTGGGAACTGTTAGAGGAAAACAATAAACATGACGTTGCAAAGTGGAAATATGACTAGGTTCCTTTCTTCTCTTCAGGAGTACTGCTGCAGACTGATTCTGGGGTACACTTGTGAAATGCCTCTGAAAGGCTGCTGAAGACTGATTCAAATACACCTGGGTGAAATGTCTCTGAAGTGTTGCTGAAGACTGATTCAAGCACACTAGCACAAGATGCTGGTGCAATGCAATTACAAGTTACAGTTCCAACATATCACAATGCCAATCTTTTGCTCAGTATCACAGTCTCTGAATGCACAGACCACAGTAAATAACAGGCATATGATTGCTTCTATCTGGTTACTTTCTTGGAAAAGCCCTCGCTGGCTGTGGACCTAACTACAGTGGGTCCCTCTAACTAAAATGGGCTCTCCTGCTACTGTGGGTACACTGGTGGCTAAATGCTGGGTGGCTTCCTTGGACTGTGAGGTACACAAATAGGGTGGGCCTAAATGGTTAGCTAAACCCCTTAACACCTGTGGGCATAAATGCCTAGTTAAACCCCTTAACACCTGTGGGCTTAAATGGCTAGCTATGCCCCTTTTACACCTGTGGACCTAAATGACTAGCTAGGCACCCTTAACACTGTATAACCTAGATGGACCCCCTTATGCTAAGGACTTGACAGGGCCACTTTAAATCATAGGCCTCCTGTGACTGGGCCCCTTTTTACTGTTCTGGGTTTTACCCCTTTAAATAACTTGGGCGTTGCCCCTTTAATTGACTTGTGCCTGGTTTCCCTTCTAACTGATGGGCCTACTCTGGCTGGGCCCCTTTAATCTCTCTGGGCCTTGTGGCTGAACCCCCCTTGAGTTCTGGGCTTATGTTGCCCCTTTACACCCTCTGGGCCTGACGCCCCTTAACATATTTCCTTTAGGCCTATGCAAGGCCTTTTTGTCAATTACTCTCCCTTGTGCTCCACCTTTGCTTTGTCCCCTGATAATTATTTATAACTTTGCTGTGGGCCTCTAAGCTGGCCCCTCCTGTGGGCATTACTATGGCCGAATATTAATTTATTTAAATCCTGCCCCTCTCACTCTCAGTCATCAGCCAATTTCTCAAGTGCCTGAGCACTCAATTATTTTTAATTTTTCTTTTTAAAAAAATGTCTCTGGCAGTGCTGCTGCCTACTCCCCACTCTGACCCGGGGAGAAACCAGAGGGAGGATGCGGCCAGAGCTGCACTGTAGCTGGGTGCTGGCGCTACATGTGGGCAGGTAGTAGGAGGGACAACTCTGGGGCCTTGCTGCTCCCAACACTCCCGCTGCTGACCTGATGCTTGCACAGAGATGCAGCCTCACTTATGGGCACCAACGATGAGGGACTGAACCTTTAACTTTTTTTTTAATAAATGGGTACCGGATTCACACTGCGGTTGACTCTTGAAGCTGGGAGACCTCATTGGAACACTGAAGGACCGCTACCACACTACAGGACCGCCAGACTGACTCACGGGGACAAGAGGAAGACTGCAGGTACACTCTACCTTCATTATTACCTCCATGCATCCTCACTCTTTCCCTTTTCTTTTAAAAAAAAAAATATTCTTCTTCTGGGCTTCTCTTCACTCTCCCGACCAACGCTGCTGCCACTCGCCTGACAACCACTGCACACTAATGTTTTTAAAAAATGTCCATTACTGGCCACCAGAACCCTCCCTTGCATTCGGGATGCCGAGTCCCTAGTGACCAGGGAGGCAAGCAACTGCCCAGTGCGAGCTGGAGGGAGGTGGCACACACTTGTGCCAGTGCTGGGCAAGCTGAATGCAGAGACAAAAAATGTTTTAAACTGCAAGGATGCAGTTTACTTTTAGGGGCTCCAGCAATACTAAAGCCCCCACCCTGCTACCTAACCACTGTGGCACCTATACTGGGGGGGCAGGGGACCTCTGGGAGAACTGCTGGGGGAACCCCAACTTTGGGGTTTTACATATTCAGCCTCGCTAAAAGATGCATGTCTCCATGTATCATCCTAAGTTACTTGAGAAGACACATTACTTTAAAACTTTAAACATTCTTAACTTGTACTATTTACCATTTCTACTGTTTAGCACTTCTACTATTTAACATTTCTAGCTGTAAGATAATTCTGTATTCTAACTTTGTTCTGTATTTTTGTTTTATTTACAGATGACCCTTATGGGATTATTGGATTTCTTCTATCCAATGTTTTGGAGGAATACCCTTTGTTTTACATGCAGAGCTACGTACAGAACCTTCAGAAGACCTGGCAGAAACGGGAATGAAGATGGTGATACCTGGTAACCAAAGCCATTCTATTGGGTCTCTTGGGGTAGCATATCTATCCTTGTGTGATCCTGCCTCTCCCATATGCCTTCTTCATCATCCTGATCATTGTCCAGACCAGAGGGTTGAAACGTGCAAGGCTTCAGAATATTTCAGCACACTATCTTATTTGAGTGTCCTCCCATTTCTGATTCAATTCTATATACTGGTAGTCCTGGGTATGGAATTTGAGTAATCAGAAATGGTGTAGGTTCCCACCTAGTTGCTAGCTTTTGTTCTCTGGTATGAGTGTTCTTCACTAAAACTCTGTCCCCTATGGACAAAGGTACAACATGTGCTTTGTGATCATTCTATTCTTTTTGCCTCTGTCGTGTGTGTCCCATTTAGGTTAACACAATATCAGCTACTTCTTTGAGTCATCGTTGGTGTTCTTCCACCCATACTGTGGTTGGCTCTTCTGTCTTTCTGTATGTCATCTGTACCTCCAGAACCATGTCCATTGGGAGTCTTCCATGTCTGCAAAACATTAAATAATAGGGCATGTATCCTGTGGAACAGTGGACAGTATTGTAAATGTAACAAAATTCATGCAGCGGTTCAGGCCACTTTGCTTTTTGATGCTCCAGCATCACTCTCAGCATCTCCAATAGGGTGCAGTTTGCTCATTCACATAACCCATTCATTTGTGGGTGATAGGGGGCTGTTCTCAGTTTCTTACTGCCATACCTGGAACATAGTTCTTTGACTAGTATTGATTCAAATGCACCACCTTGATCAGTCAATATTTGAGCTTCAACTGTAATCTGGGCTGACAAGTCTTTCACCAATACTGCCACCATGAACTTTGTGTAGTGGTCAGTGATCATTAGTACATACTGGAATCCACTTCTAGTGGGTTCGATCTTTTAATGATCCAGAGCAACAATCTCAAATGGTACTTTGCTTACAATCGGGTGCAAGGGTGCTCTTTGTTTATTATCTGCCTCTCTCTTTAGGTTGCAGGCCCTGCAGTTCTCACACCATTGTCTAATATCCTCTCTCAGGCCAATCCAGTAAAATCTCTCTCTCATTGTTTTCTCAGTCTTTTGGTGTCCAAATGACCCGGCCCCTTGTGGTAGTCCTCCAGCACAGTATCTGCTTCCATCTCTGGAATGAGGATCTGAACAATCTCTCCTTGGGTTCTTAGATCTTAAGTCTTCCGCAAAATATTTTCTTGCTCTAGGCTGAGGTACTCTCACTGTCTCAGCAGTTTGGTCAGTTCTGGGGGCAGAGTCTTTCTTTCCTGCGCACTTATTGTTCTTTCGGTTCTGAGTATTTCCTTGAGTTCCTGGATCAGAGGATTCTGATTCTATAACTGTGACCATAAATCTGTTTGCGCATACGCTGGCAATATAGGCATTGTTTCTTGGCTGTGATTGACACTCTGTGGGTACTGACAACACAATTGGACTATCTTTGCTGGAATCCTGATGAATGCTGACATTTGCAAATCTTCCTGCTCGGTCTCAGCTACTTCCTCTTCATTGCAATCAGGCAATCTGGAGAGAGCGTCCACATTATCATTAGACTTCCCTGAAAGGTACTTTATTTTAAAATTGAAGTTGGCCAGCCAGGAGGCCCATCGCTGCTCCAATGCCTCGAGTTTAGCTGTGGCAAGATGTACCAAGGGGTTGTTGTCCATATATATGGTGAATGAAGTAGCAGTGAGGTAGTGTAGAAATGTATCCATTATAGCCCAAACAAGCACTAAGAACTCTAGCTTGAAGGAACTTTCAGAACCCTGCAGTACTCTACTCGCATAGGCAATCACTCATTCTTTTCCTTCTTGTACTTGGGCAAGTACAGCTCCTAGGCCTTTGTTGCTAGCATCTATATAGAGGTGGAGAGGTTTCTGATAATCTGGGTAGGCTAGTACTGGTACTGTGGTGAGAATTGCTTTAAGGTGGTCAAATGCAACTTAACATTCTGGTGTCCAATTTACTTGACTGTGTTTATTGACTTTACTCACTTTTGAGTGATGTAACAGTTCATGTAAAGGGGCTGCTTGTTTTGAGAAATCTTTCACAAATCTACGATAATAGCCAACAAACCCAGGAATCGTCTTACCTCTCTGATGGTGACAGGACAGGGCCATTCCTTTACCACTTTGATTTTCTTTGGGTCTGGGGCTATCCCCTCTGCGGATGTGACATGTCCCAAATAATATACTTCCTCTTTTGGGAAATTACACTTTGAAGGCTTGATTTTCAGTCCATATTTCTTTAGGCACTCAAAAACCAGCTCTATATGTTTCAGGTGCTCCTTGTAAGTTTTTGAATAGACTATGATATCATCCAGGTACAGCAGTACTGTCTCAAAATTCTTACTGCCCATGCACTGTTCCACCAAGTGCTGAAAGTGCTGAAAGTGCTGAAACATTCCTAGTGCATTACAAAGACCAAACGGCATCCTTGAAAACTCATACAGTCCCACTGGGGTCATAAAAGTGGTCTTTCCTTGGTCCTCTGGTGCCATGGGCACTTACCAATATCTGCTTGCTAAGTCGATTGTAGAGAAGAATGCTGCTGACCTTAGTGCTGTGAGGCCATCCTCAATGTGGGGTAATGGATAGGCATCCTGGTGCGCGATTTGGTTGTTTGCAATAATTGATGCAAAATCGTATCTGTCCATCTTTTTTTCCTGACCCAAACAATTGGTGCTGCTCATGGGCTGTGACTCTCTGTTATGACATTCACCTTCAACATTTCTTTCAGGAGCTGCTTGGTCAGCTGACACAAAGCAGGGAGTATGGGTCTGAATCGTTCACAAATGGGTGGGTGATTCTCTGTAGGGATGTAGTGTCTTACATTTGTTGCATTGCCAAAGTCTAAGGCATGGTGAGAGAAGGCATCAGCATGTATCTTTATCACTTCCAGCAGATCTGACTTTTCTTCTTCTGTTGTCTTGGGATTTCCCATATCAATTTCCTGGATCCATGCTTTGGAGGTCTCACTATCGACTATATCTTCCTGTAGTGTCATGGTGGCACTGGTCAAGCAAGACACTTCCTCTTCTTCCTCACCTAGGGTTATGACATCTTCCCATTCAACCTTCATGAGTTGATCAATGGCCTGTCATTTATACACTGTCACTGGCTGAGTGCCGTAGTTGAACAGGCGGACAGGGACCTTGCCACCCTTTACTGTGACCAGGCTCCAAGCCAGCACAATGGGATCCTCCCCTTTGATCCACTCTGGTTCCACCAAGGCTGTGTAGTCTTTGCCTCACAATCCAACCTTGGCTCTGCACATCAGTATCGTCTCGGCCCCAGGTTTCAGCTGTACTGGCCTTTCATCCATCATTCGGACTTTCTGGTTTCTCCTTTCTCATTAGCAAACCGCTGATGACACTGAAGCAGCTTAATTGTGCGTTGAAAGGCCCATTTCTCTCTCCATGGAAGTGAACTGGTCTGTTCTTTCAGAACTTGTATCAGGTCCTCTTGGCAGTGCTGGAGCAGATTCATGCCCAAGATCACAGGTGGTAAGTTATTGTCGTAGAGATTGCTGATCAGAATCCCCTGGTTTGGGTGTTTGGTCTTTCCCAACTTAATATTCATCTCCTTATAGCCAATAATAGGAATATCCAGACCATTACCAGCAACCAGACTCATCCACTTCTTAGGGGATTGGGTTCATTGCTCTCTTGTCCAGTGCTCAAAGAAAGCCTTGCCCTGCTGTGTCGTCACTTGTGAGCCAGTGTCCAATGCAGCTTCCACCACAATTCCGTGAACTTTTGTAGTGGTGCTTGTACAATTTCCAATGAACCTGGCTTGAGTTGAGTTTCTTAAGGGACCTACTGTGGATTGCCCCGAGGCTTTGTCCACCACCCCGGGGACTCCTTGTTTAGAGCCACAGCAGGCGTGCTCACCTCTTGAGTACATCTTCTTTCAATGTGCCCACTGATTCCACACCTTCTACATATGGGGCTCCCTTTCACATCAAACTGGTCAGATGGCCTTGTTCCCATATTCCTAGCTGCTGGGGGTCTGGATGGATGCCACTCTGGTCCTCTAGCCATCTGGTCTCTCATTCCACACCGCAAATCCTCCCCGATATTCTGGAGTTCCCTCTTCATATCCTGCCACATCCATGTGGACAGTTCCATCTCAGAAGACTTCTTTCCTTCCCTGTTCATCTCCTGGCTGGAGATTCTTGGTGCAGAATCACCCATACCTTGATCTCTGTTGTATCGGTAACTGTGGAACCCCTCTAGTCCTCCTGAGTTCTCTTGGGTCTGAGGCTCTTTTGATACCCATTCAGGCTGGCTATTTGTAACTGCAGTCTGACAGCATACTGGATGTCTCATCCAACAATTCTCCAACGTATTCCACAACACTGAGATCTATCACCAGGACGTTCATGTCCCAACAGCTCAATGGCTTCCTCTTTGGAATTTAGAAACTGCATGTCCTGGTTCTATTTTGACAACAGCCGTAATTCCCAGTGGAGAGTCCCGCTTCTCACCCCTTCTATAAACCTTTCTTTTAGCAGGTCATCAGGGTCATGGAGATCATGGGGATCCAACCTTTCAGTTGCCTTGAGGGTCTCTTGCAAGCTGAGAGCATACTCCCATAATGTTTCACCAACCCCTTGCACCCTCAAGAAAAATTTCAATCTCAAGTCCGAAAGCATACGAGTATCAAAGATTCCATGTAGTCTGTTGAAAATTTGTTCCACATGTGCCTTTTCATGTTCTGGCCAAGCACTAACTTCTCGGTGAACTGCACCGGTGAGTTGTCCAATCAAAATTTCTACTTGGTGTCGCTCAGGAATCTCATATAATTTGAACATAGACAGCATTTTACTTTGGAACGCTCCCAAACCAGGGTGCACCAAAGTGATACAGCATCGTAATCGGGTTCGACCTTGCCTCTTCTCCGGCTCCACCTGAGGTTTTTGGCCTTCTGGATTCCATTTCTGTAAAACCATTTTCTGCTTTGGACTCCACTTGAAGTATCCTGGCCATGAAACCAGAGGAAGCAAGCTGTGAATTTGATTTGTTGTTCTTGTTCTCTTAGTGGTAAGAGAGGGAGAGTGGAGGTATTCTATTGATTATGAATATTAGAAATCAGATTATCAAAGTACATCCACTAGGTGGTAAGACAGTTCATTTCCTATTTGGCTATCTGTTTTTATTTTCACCAAAATGGAGAAGCAGGAGGCACGATTCAAGAAAAGGACCAGTTTATTGAGCAACAGACCGCAGGGTAAGGAAAAGGAGAAAAGCGTGCAACAACATTCAGTTCTGTCTAAAATATTTTACTTGTGCCCTGAGGCCTTATACTATAAGGAATTGGCATGACAAGAATCAACATGACTGGCTGATCAGTGCGACTCTGGGGACTTCTTGGGAAATTAGGGGAATACAGAGAGGATTTTTGAACAGACCATGAGTTTCTCAGTCGCACCCCACCTCTCTAGGGTTGCCGGAATGCAAGAACAGATACCATGATTTCTTCAGCTAAGAACCCACTGAGGGCCGCTGGAAGTGACGTACAAAGGATCTGGCCACAGTCCACTGATGGACAGCCAGGTTGGAACAACCAATACAATGGCTTCCTCATGACAGCCCACTTCTGGACTGCTGAGTAAGGAAATGATGCGGAACACCTGGTCCAGCCTGCTTCTGGACTGCCAGGTATAGAAGGTGATACAGACCACCCTGCCACAGCCCACTTCTAGACTGCTGAGCAAAAAAGATGATGCAGATCACCCTGCCACAGTCCATTTTTGGATTGCCGGGTGAAGAAGACAATGGGAGGATCCCACAGAAATCAGGAATCTGGAGGAAGAAGTCTCTGGACATTGAACAGTGACGGAGTTCTGGACAAACGTAAAGCAATAAACAGAGCACCAACTCAGGAGCTGGAACAGAAGATCTGGACAGCACTCTGGTGCAGATGACAAAATAAGAAAATGGATGACAGATTCTGCCCAGGGTCAAGCCATACACTGGGAACTGTTAGAGAAAAACAATAAACATTATGTTTCGAAGTGGGAATATAACTCGGTTCTTTTCCTCTCTTCAGGAGTAGTGCTACAGACTGATTCTGGGGTACACTTGTGAAATGTCTCTGAAGGGTTGCTGAAGACTGATTCAAACACACCTGGGTGAAATGTCTCTGAAGAGTTACTGAAGATTGATTCAAGCACACTAGCACAAGATGCTGGTACAATGCAATTACAAGTCACAGTTCCAGCATATCACAGTTCCAATCTTTTGCTCAGTATCACAGTCTCTGAATGCACAGATCACAGTAAATAACAGGCATGTGATTGCTTCTATCTGGTCACTTTCTTGGTGAAGCCCTCGCTAGCTGTGGACCTAACTGTGGTGGGTCCCTCTAACTAAAATAGGCTCTCTTGCTACTGTGGGTACACTGGGAGCTAAATGCTGGGTGGCTTCCTTGGCTATGAGGTATATGAATAGGGTAGGTATAAATGGCTAGCTAAACCCCTTAATACCTGTGGGCTTAAATGGCTAGCTAAACTCCTTAATGCCTGTGGGCATAAATGGCTAGCTAAACCCCTTTTACACCTGTAGGCCTAAATGACTAGCTAGACCCCTTTAACACTGTACAACCTAGGTGGGCACCTTTAAGCTAAGGGCTTGACAGGGCCTCTTCAAATCTTAGGCCTCCTGTGACTGGGCCCCTTTTTGCTGTTCTGGGTGTTACCTCCTTAAATAACTTGGGCACTACCCCTTTAATTGACTTGGGCTTGGTTCCCCTTTTGACTGATGGGCCTACTCTGGCTGGACCCCTTTAATCTCTCTGGGCCTTGTGGCTGAACTCACCCCCTTGGGTTCTGGGCTTAGGTTGCCCCTTTAAACCCTCTGGGCCTGACATTGTCCCTTTAAATATTTCCTTTAGGCCTATGCATGGTCTTTCTGTCAATTACTCTCCCTTTTGCTCCACCTTTGCTCTGCCTCTGATAAATATCTATAGCTTTACAGTGGGTCTCTAAGCTGGCCCCTCTTGAGGGTGTTGCTCTGCCCGTATATTGATTTATTTAAATCCTGCCCCTCCCACTCTCGTCTATCAGCTGATTTCTCAAGCGCCTGAGAACTCAAACAATTATTTTTTATTTTTCTTTAAAAAAAGCTCTCTGGTGGTTAGTACCTGGCCAGTGGTGCTGCCACCGACTCACTACCCTGACCCTGGGAGAAGCTGGAGGGAGGATGCGGGCAGAGCTCCACTATAGCTGGGTGTTGGTGCTGGATGTGGACAGGCAGTAGGAGGGATGACTCTGGGGCCTTGCTGCTCCCGATGTTCCCTGTGCTGACCCAACACTGCATCGGAGATGTGGCTCCCGCCAGTACCCACCAATGAGGACCGAAACTTAACTTTTTAAAATAAATGGATACCGTATTCATACTTCGGTTGACTCTTGAAGCGGGGGGATCCAGCCAGGACATCGAAGGACCACCACCAGACTGACTCACAGGAAGAAGAGGAGAACTGCAGGTACACTCTGTCTTTACTATTACCTGCGTCCTCACTCTTTCCCTTTTCTTTAAAATAAAAAAAAACTTTTCTTCTTCTTCTGGGCTTCTCTTCATCAGGGGTGCCTGTGAGCACTCTCCCAACCAATGCTGCTGCCACTCACCGGTCAATCACTGCACACTAACTTTTTTCAAAAACATTCATTACTGGCCACCAGAACCCTCCTTGGTGTTTGGGACATCAAGTCTCATAGCGACCAGGGAGGCAAGCAGCTGCTCAGTGCGAGATGGAGGGAGATGGCACATGCTTGTGCCAGTGCTGGGCAGGCTGAAGGCTGACATCTTAAACTGCAAGGATGCAGTTTACTTATAGGGGCTATGGCAACCCTAAAGCCCACACCCTGTCACCCAACCACTGTGGCACCTATACTGGGGGGGACTGGGGACCTCTGGGGAAACTGCTGGGGAATTGCTGGGAGAACCCCAGCTTTGGGGTGTTATACAATAACTCACTCCAGGACTTGCATTTCTAGAGAATTAAGGCACTTCTTGGGTGTCTTGAAAGTCACTCTGCCATTGGCCTTGGGTCCTCCAATTCTTTAGAAATGCATGCCCTGTTTTGGGTTGTTGCTTATATATTGGATAGTTGCGGAGCTATGAAAAGATCTTACATTTCAGAGAGAGATACCGTTTATTTTTAAATTACCTTTCTGCTTATCTATTTCCCCATGTATACTCTTTAAAGTGCCTCTAACATCACAGGGAAAACTTAAAAAAAAAAAAAAAAGATATTTTGGCAAAATTCAACTTATAATTCATACAGTATATTTCCTTATTTTCTTTAATGTCCTTGTTTATTACTAAAGGCATTTGTGCCATCCCATAAGTACAGAGGCAGGGATGCCACCCATGCCACCAACGACCTGGGTTCAGAAATAAGCACAGGATGCTAGAAGGCCTGTTGTGGCAGGATGACAGTGGACCTTACAGGGCACTCTCCTTTCTTGGTGGGTGGTTGACAATTCTCTGCTGAACAAACACTGTCTAGGGGTCCCAGTAAGCACAAGTCAATCAGGGAAGGCAGCGAGGGAGAGAGAAACAGTGGCTTCACAGCGCACATACCCATTACACATGTGTGCTGAAGGTTCACTGCTGAGTATCTCAGTGGGAGGAACGACCTCCCCCCTGCACTGACAGGAAGATGCTGACATGCTTGGGCTCCACACTGCCTGCCCAGCATGATAGAACTCCTCAAGTACCAAATTCAGAGGAGATCGGGAGGGGGGACTGTGCCATCCCCCAAAGTCCCTACTGTGGCAGGATTCACAATGGGGCAGGTAAGGGGGAGCTTCCTAGGCTCAAAGACAGTGAAAAAGCTGGGCAGTGGTTAAGTAAATGGGTTTGGGGAAGGACAGACAGGTGCAGCTAGACTAACTAAAAAAAAAATTACTCAAGACATCTGAATGAAATCAGAGTTCCCTGTCCCTTTGTGTGCAACTGCTCTGACTGATTTTCTACAGGTGACAACATAGCTCTCTACTTGTGGAAGTATTATCATGTCTGCACTAACCAACTGTGATGTCACAGAAGAGGATTATGATGTCATTTGTAGATAAGCAGCCAGAGTAGATGAAGAATACGTGAAAGGGATCATGTTTTCATAGACTTTTCACAAGTAGTTGAGCATGAGAGGAAGGTAAGTATATGAAATACAGTATGAGTTAAATTAGATTACTTGTTTTGTATTTAAATGTGTCCCTGGGGTGTCAAAAGTTGTTTCTGAGGGAAAGACAAAGCCTATTTCAGGATAATTTAAAGGATTAAGATTTAAATCAACCTGGATGGGGGGGCAGGCAGATGCCTTAATAATGGTTTCTGTTTCTTTAAGAATTGAAAAAATAGAGGCTTTAAATTTACTGATGGCTCAGGGAACCACAATATATATAATCACTGATATTCTTACATGTATTACATAGAAACGTAGAATTTGATGGTAGATAAGGACTGCTTGGCCCACCTAGTCTGTCCATTTCCCTACCTAATGGATAAGCTGCAGATCCTAGTTAACCAACAGCCTACTTCCTCCTACCCACCACTAGAATTGTCTTATGTTTGTCCCATGCATTCTTGAATTCGCCCACTGCTTTTGACTCCACTACCTCCTCAGGAAGGCTGTTCCATGTATCCACAACCCTCTCCATGAAAAAATACTTCCTCACATTACGTCTGAGCCATCCTCCCCCATCTTCAGATTGTGCCCTCTTGTACTTGTATATCTCTTTTTCTGAAAGATGCTACCCTTTTGGACTTTGTTGATTCCCTTGAGGTATTGAAAGTTTCTATTATTTCCCCCCTCTCCCTCCTCTCCTCGAGGGTATACATATTAAGCTCCTTTAATCTCTCTTCTTATGTCTTCTGGTGCAGACCCAGCACCATTTTAGTTGGCCTCCTCTGGACAGCCTCCATCCTGTCTATGTCCTTGCAGAGATGGGGTCTCCAGAACTGCACGCAGTACTCCAGGTGGGGTCTCACAAACTGTCTGTACAGAGGGATAACAACTTCCTGTTTTCTACTGGTGATGCCTCTCCCTATGCATCCCAGTATCCCACCAGCCCTCCTTACTGCCTTCTCACATTGCTTGCCACCTTAAGGTCATCTGATATGACTACCCCCAGGTCCCTTATAGAAACATAGAATTTGATGGCAGAGAAGGGCAGATATTATTATATTTTTCTGTTCTAATCTTCGATTCAGTCTTTAGATGAAATCTCATGGCACACTGAGCAGGGAATCATGCATAATGACTGGTCTGTTAGTGGTCCTTGTTCCACAGGTAATGGGCTACTAGTGTAAAGGACATGTTATTTATCTGTATGTATTTAAAAATTGTTAACCAGGAAAGGCACTCTGAGCCGAGCCTCGTTTTCAAATGTGACCTGGGAGAATGGGGAACAAAGGCCTTACAAAGTGCTAAAGCAATGAGCAAGTAACAGTACACAATAATGTAATACAGTAAACAACACCATCATGAAAAAAGGTTACAACAAGCATTTGTCAATGCCGAACGTTTGCTTGCTTGCATTGGCATTGGTAGTGTAGGAGTTACAGAGCTGCATAATAGGAATGGCAGTGAAGTACTGAACTGAAGCCAACCCCACCAGCACCCTGCAGATACTGACAGGCATTGGGGTGTGCCTTTGGGTCATCAGGCATAACGGCCATGCCATTTCACCACACCCTACCCCTGCAGACACCGACAAGTGTCACGGTGTGCCTTGGGGTCTTTGGCCCTTATGCGCACCCCATTCCATCAGGAAATACAGTGAGATGGGTGCGGTATAGGAGAATGGGGTGAACTTTGGGGCCGAAGAGTCCAAGGCACACCTCGATGCCTCTCAGTGGCTGCAGGGTGTGGGTGGGGGTGGAATGGAATGATCATTGCAGGCGACAATCCCAAGTCACAGCCCTGATGCCTGTCATTCTCTACAGGGTGGGGCATTATGGTCGGAAACCCTAACACCTCAGGCATTCGTTGGTATTTTCACTCCAAATTTTCAACATGGTTTTTTTGTGACCCCCCACCTCATGAACAGTGACAATATCAATGTTAGCTGAAAGCTGCTTTTGCACAGCGACTACGGCATTTGTCACCACAGGTGCAAAAATACATTCCGAACAGGATGTAAAAAATGACAGCTGTACTGTTCATGGGGAAGTGTAAAAAATGGCAATGTTGAAAATCTGCAGTGAACATATTAAAAAAACTGGTGAAGTCACGAGCGTGCATAGAAACTGTGCAACACACACCTGTAATGTAATTAGTTGGGGATTTTTTACAGCAGATTGTCAAAACAGGCATTTTGGAACCTCCAATCATGAACAGTGTCACTGTGATTTTCTTTATCTGTCCTGAACAATGACTTCCCACAGTGACCATGCATTTCTGTGCTGAAAGTGTGAAAACGCATTTCGGCCATGATGTGAAAAATGACAGCTGTACTGTTCATAAGGAAGTGTGGAAAAATGCCACTGGTGAAAATCTGGACTGAAAATATTACAAATTCATGAACTTACAAGAGTGCATGGAAACTGCGCAATGCTCACTCGTAACACAGTCATGTTATGGACTTTTGTCACCAAATTTTCAACATAGCCATTTTAAGACCTCTGCACATGATCGGTGTCACTCTGATTTTCTTAATCTGTCCCAAACATTGCTTTCGCACACTGACTGCACCATTGTGTACTACATGTGCGGAATCACATTTTGGGTGAGATGTGAAAAATGGCAGCTGTACTGCTCATAAGGAAGTGTGGTAAAATGGCAATGTTGAAAACTTGGTGTGCAAATATTAAAAATTCGCAAACTTGCAAGCGTGCGTAGGAACTGCGCAACGTGCGCTCCTAAGTCATTTTTGGGATTTTTTTCACCAAATTTTCAACATAGCCATTTTAATACCTCTGCTAACGAACAGTGTCACTGTGATTTTCTTAATCTGTCCCAAACATTGATTGCGCACACTGGCTGCGCTGTTGTGCGCTACATGCACGAAAACACATTTTCATCGAGATGTGAAAAATGACAGCTGTACTGCTCATAAGAAGGTGTGGTAAAATGGAAATGCTGAAAATCCGGAGTGCAAATATTAAAAATTCGTGAACTTACGAGTGTGCATAGGAACTGCGAAACACACACTCGTGAATCAGTCATTTTTAGGAATTTTTTCACCAGATATTCAACTTAGCCATTTTAAGACCTCTGCTCATGAACAGTGTCACTGTGATTTTCTTAATGTGTCCCATACATTGATTTCACACACCGACTGCATCATTGTGCGCTACATGCACGGAAACACATTTTCATCGAGATGTGAAAAATGACAGCCATACTGCTCAAACGGAGGTGTGGTAAAATTGCACTGTTGAAAATCCGGAGTGCAAATATTAACAATTCGCGAACTTATGAGCGTGTGTAGGAACTGCACAACACACACTCGTAAAACATTAATTTTTAGGAATTTTTTCACCAAATTTGCAACATAGGCTTTTTGAGAGCCCACCTTATGAACACTGGCACTGTCGTTTTGTTAATCGGTCCTGAAAGGTGATTTTGCACAGTGATCGTGAAATCACCCTTCGGGCCTGATTAACGCCATGACAGTGACAGAATTCATGAGGAGGGGTCCCAAAAACCCCATGTTGAAAATTTGGTGCCAAAATTCCAAAAAATGCCTGAGATATGCAGCAAAGTTGAAAAAACCCTATTTAGTACATTATACAGCATTCTTCAGTTCGCGGTTGGCTTTGAAGAGTGCAGACGTGTTCCCGGTCCACCGAAGATCGTCATGCCAGACTCCGGAGGTAAGTATGGGGTGGGGGGGTGTATGAAGGCAGGGTGCGCAGTAGGTGGGTGTGGGTGGAGGCAGGGAGACTGCGAGGGACCTTTTTTTTATTTACATGTTTTTTTTTTATTATTAAGGCGACGGGACATTTGCCACGCTGGGGTGGGCTCCCAGCGTGGCACCCTGCACGCTTTTTTGGGGTGAAGCCAACGATTGGACACCCTGCCTGCTATACAGTTGTGCGTGGGGAGGAGCGCATGAGCAGCAATATACGTGCATGCGTGTGTGTTGAGAGGGGGAGTGCTGCTCACTGAAGCGGTGCTCTCTCTTTCAACTGTACGGCACTGCATTTTGGATCACCGCACTATGTTTCTTGCACATGCGTGCAAGCAAACATAAAAATGAAAGAGACTTGTGTACATAATACTATACAACAGTGTGGTCCAAGAGCATTTTAAAATACATACCGAGGAGAGGGGTAGACCAAAATCAGTGAACTATACATAAGAAGCAAGGTAGAATCCAAGGCCAGCTGAATACACATTTTACATGGCCAAAGGTGCAAAAAGGGGGGGGGGGGGGTGTAAGGACAGATAGTGGGAGGAACAGTGGGAGACAACAGGCAAGAGCAGGAGTAGGAACCATACATTCCGTGTATGCAGTTCTTCAACTGTTTCTAAATTAAAATATGAAAGCATTATTTTAATTTTTGAAATTCAGTTGGTTTAAGTTTCTGACAGCTTTAATGACCTTTGTATCGATTCCTTATCATACCAGTAGGACATGGACTGGTTGAGCATTAAATGCCCTCAGCTTTGCCTTGGGCACTCAGCTATCCCAACCAGTCCTTATTCTACTGCTAAATCAGTCCTTATTGCTTTATTACTAAGGATATTTTCTTGAACATAAGATCCCTGCCCTTGAACTTTATCTGCACCTATTTTTTTTCTATATCTGATGCATAGTCTGTTCATGACATCACAGTCTGTTGCTGTGGAATCTCAGAAAGCCAGAAAACTGGTTGAAAAGAGTGTTGCTCTGACCATGCTTAATCTGATCTGGATCACTATCCATGGATAGCCGTGGTAGTGGAGTTATGTTAGCATGGCACCCTTTCAGGGCTCAAAGTGCAGAACAACACTAATTTGCAGGAACAGAAGGGAAGAACGTATATGAATTTCACAAGAGTCAGACAGTAAATGCATACTTTACAAAAGTACAAAACTCCAGAATATTTAAGTGCAAAACGAAAGTACAAGATGCAACTACAGTATTTGAATATCAAGTATTAATCAATATGCTAATACAGTGAATAAAATATGAAACTTATCTGGGCAAGGCAATGCTTGATTTAAAAGGTGGCAAATGGCTTTCCTCTTAAGTTGCTAATGATGAAACTAGTGTGCTAATATCCATATCTAGAAAGATATGATTAGGTAATGGACAATTTAGGCAGATAATTCATATGACTGGACTACATCCTGGCCAGAACACCTACTTATCCAACCCAGACAGTCTTATCTGGATAAAAAACATTAAGCAATAAGGCATGACTGGGTGCATGTTACATAAGGAATAATAAATGGAGTGGTGTGTGTAATCAAATTTTATACACACCCGAGGAGTGTACTGCTGCATAACCCCTGAGGGTGAAGCTCAAAGGGTTGATAAAAGTATCACACACCTATTGTGTTTATAAAATTCTGGGTTACACAAACCCATCCATTTTCTTTGTTATAATTATTAGGTAGCATTTTCAATTGAGTTGTGATAATATGCTGCTGGGTTTGGAAGCACACACTTTATTGACAGGTCCTGATTTCACATGGCCAGTTGCAATCCATAATTAAATAGAGAATAATGCATAGGTGACTAAGTGTCATGCAGTTTTATTACACACCCGAGGTGTGTGATGACCCATAAACCTCAAGAGCAAAGCTCAAGGGGAGTATGTGGTCATGACACAAAGAGGGTGTGTAAAAAAACAAGTACACAGTCACTTATGTTTCATTTTTAATTTTTTATTTTTTTTCTTTCAACTTAAATTTTTATTGAAGCATAAAGTGAGATCATTATACTTATACAGGGACATTTACATTTACTTTCAAGGTGTCTGTAAAACAACCAAGCATAAAATGATACATATAACTATATTACTATAATAAATATAAGGCCACACAGGTTATCTGCCAGGTTCTAGAATGCTTTTTTTTTATTTTGTTTTTATAATAACTGGCACAGCGACATGAGCACACAAATCAAGTTTCCCAACAGGGAAAATGAAGGGCAAGCACTCCAAATGTCATAATACCATAATGAGTGACTATGACATCATACCTGGTTATTACAGCATTTGATCATACTGACAATCAACATGATAAAGGAGGTCACCTGTCACTATAGCATGGCATTGTGTGCATTAGAAAGTACTGTGGGTTAAACTTAACACACATGAGAATTGCTGTTATCCCACTATTAAAGGAGTACTGTAGTCAAAATTAGCAAAAACATATATTGTGCAGATTGTTTTGATTTGTATGTTTAGTCCTGGTGTGTCCTTCTCTTTGTTATTAGGAGTTTTTCTCAGTTTACCTTCTAGAATTATGGCCTCTCCTACTAGTTTTACAGCCTCTGGGATCTTCATATTACCATGTATTATTGATTTTCTTTTTCCTACAGTGCCTCCTGTCTAATTTGACAGTGATGCATCTGGGACCATGAATTCAGCAAGTACTGGTTTACAGTCAATTTTAAAGCAGCACAGCTGTGATTTTAAGCCACCTTCCTTATGCAGTAGGCACTGAAGGTTAAATTTATAGTACCGAACCTCCGTCTCTCCGTGTCGTGGCGATCTTTTGCTTTCTCGGCTGCATCCTGATGGAATTCCTTACCTCCTCCTATACTGGCCTGCACCTCCTTCTCCCAATTTCAAAGATCACTGTCTTCACACCTAACTGCCCCACCCTGCTCCTGCTTCTGCTGACTCCAAACTCTGGTCTTCCTGACCACTTCTACCGTACCTCTACATATCTGCTGACAACCGCTGTCTTTCTGTCTACTACTACCTTGTCTCTACTAACCTAAACTTTCTACTCTCTTTTTTTCTTCCTTCCAATCTAAAAAAAAAAAATGCTAACGATGTCTGTATGCTTAGGTTTGGAAAATGTTATTTTTATTGCTTGTTGTATTGCAGAATGAAAATACTGTACTCTTGTATTTGTTCAATCTCTGTTTGTCTATTCTCCTTGAACTACTGTAATTTTTTTGTACTACTGACTGCACTATCAATGTAATGCACTTACCGGGTCACCCCTGAAAAAGGGTCTGTCTTGTCTCAGTGGCCCTATCCGGTTACCAAAATTCAATAAATAAATAAAATAAATAAATGTACAGCTTAGCAATCATCTGAGGTCTAACTGAGTGGGTATTGTTCAAGAAAACAGCTAGAGTCTTTACTTATTATAGCATTGATGACCTTGGGTGATTGGTGTGCTTTTTATGGCTGTGTGTAGTTTAATGAGATTAAAAGTTTTAAGAGCAAAACATTTACTTCTGCTGGCTAGACCTAGACAAACATATAGAAAACTAAAATACTGAATTAGTTATTTAGTTGAGGCCAGAACATCAGGGGCCGGATTTTCACAAAAGTGCAAAGCAAAGCACAAAGGTTTGCACTGTGCTTTGCAAGTGCTCAGAAATTTGAGGATGCTATATTCAGTCAGGTAGCACACTGGCACTATCTGACTGAATATACAGCCTTGTTGGCACAACACTAAGTCACATAGTGGCCAGCTGAGGAGGTGTGAGGAGAATTGTGCCAGTCACCATATGGGCTCCCGCAACACTGGCAATGCAGGTAAATGGGATGGCAGGGTGTGTGGTCGGTGCCCAAGGGGGGCCACTAGATGTCAGGGATTACCTCTATGACATGGGGGACTGATGATTGGAGGTGGGGGGGGGCATTTACCACAGGACACCATGGAATTTGTGGAGTTGGTTTGTACACTGCAATTTGCATGGTCGACACAGTTCTCATTTAAACAGGGCAGAGTGTTGTCCTTGTTATGGAGACAGGGATTGGAGACTGGGGAAGGGGGAGGGAGGGACAACTGAACACCAGGGAACATTTTGTACATGATAGGGCCAGGGGTTAGGGACCAGGAGGGACCACTGGACACTAGGGACATCTCTTACGGTAATCAGGACATCAGTCAGAAGGTGGAAAACCACTAGCCACCATGACACCAGTATCTTGTATGGGGCTGGGGATTAGATACAGGGGGCACTGGCCAGCAGGGAGCCAATGTCTTTTACCAGCTGAGAACTGGGTACCAGGGGGATCGCTAGGCACCAAGGATTATGTAGTTAATATATGGGCTGGCAGTCAGTGGAAGGAGGGACCAGTATGCACCAGGGAGTATATGTATTTCACACGTGGGATGGAATCAGCTGGAGGGGATGCCAGTAGGCACCAGGGACTATATATTTCATATGGGGTTGGCGATTGGCAGGAGGGGGGACCACTAGGTACCAGGAAGTATATATTTCATATAGGGGTTGGTAATCAGAGGGAGGGGGACCATTAGGCACCAGGGAGTATTTTATTCATATAGGGGCTGGTGAATGGATGGTGTGGGGGACCACTAGGCGCCAGGGATTATCCCTACATGGGTACTGGGATGGTGTTCAGACAGGGTAACCATGGACCACTGGTGGATAAGTCTGCTCTCCCACCAGCCAATATGGTTGTTTGCTGCAGTAACTCCAGCAGCCACTAGGGTTACCCAGAGTAAGTCAGGGTTTTGTTCTGCTGTACTTGGGTTGTGCAAATGGACCGTGCTAAGCTCTTTTGTGCAACACAAATGTGCTGAATCTTGGGCTGTGTGAATATTCCTGTCCTCACCCCTCCCTTTGCCCACTTGCATACATTATGTTTTGCATAGGCAGCAACCCTATTTGCCTCTGCAACCACCCCTTTTGACTATCACGCACCAGAGTTAAACCAGGTTTGTACAGGCAAACACCCGTTTGCCCCATGCAAACTTCTGAAGATCAAGCCTCAGGCTTCTATCTTCAGAGTACTGCACAGTATGTTTCCTCACTGAATCAGTTGTCCCAGACACATCACTGTCACATGAGACAGGAGGCATTATAGGATTTTTTTATTTTTTTTTTAATTTTATAAACTGTTATCTTTGCTTATAATTGTTTCAATTGTACAAATGACGTGGAACCTTTGTAAAAGAGCCTCGGCTCAAAGGTATTTGTAATCCTAGAACAAATAAATAAATAAACTATTCTAACATGGAGATCCCCAGAAGCCATAAAATTAGCAGGCAAATTTAGAAAAAACTAATAGCAGACAAAGGGAAGGACACACCAGGACTAAACACACAAATCAAAACACTCTGCACATCATACAGTATGTTAGTGCATATGTTGACTGTAGTACTCCCTTTAACACACCCTGGAGTGTGTTTTTGCAACAGTGAAATGGCTTCTGCAGAATTTTAATTTTAAAACCCTGTAATGAGGTTCAGAAAAATAAAGCATTTGTGACTTGTGCTGTTGTACTGAAATAATGCACAGTCTTGGGATCCCATTTGACCAGTCACATTCCTTGGTTTATCAGCTTCATTTTCCTGTATGTGCCTATTATCTGGAGGAAATCCAAAAGTTGCTCTGCACACTCTTTGTACATGTCCTCCTGTTCCTCCCAGTTTTCCTCTTGCTCTCTATTTCCTTGACGCAAGGTTCTCCAGCACTTCGAAATCGCCTGGTTCAGTTTTGGTCTCAGTTTAACTTTTAATTCCCTCAGCTCCATTGGGCATATTTCCAGCCATCCAGTTAGTTTGGTCCTCTTCAGTTCAGGTACGTGGAAAAGATAGCAAGGTACTGTATTTGTAGAAATACCACTTTTCAGCACACAGTAAACACAAAGCTTCAGCTGCTCCTCATAGCAGTCGGTGGCTACACAGAATAATGCTTCAGATTAGTCCACTCCTTCCTACTGTGTGCACAGCTGTCTAGGAGCTAGGTGCAGAGACGGGGGTTGCTGGCCCCAAAGTCACAAGTGAATCCAAAGGTTGCTCTGCACTCTCATTGTGAAAAAGAAGAAGGTACCACTTTCAAATATATTCCAACGTTTTTATTTGGTACAAAGTGAATACAGTTCCTCCTCTACCTGTGTGGAGCTGGTGCCTCCACTAGCCAAACTCACTCCCCAGTGGTTCAGCCAGTGGTGTGGTCTTCCTCAGGGGGTGGGGTTTGTTTGGTGTATCCTCTTTTAAATAGCCACATCATTCAAACACTTGGGAGCCCCCTTTGTTCATTATATCTATTGCAGATTTACTGCTTACAAGTGGCTCTGGGAGGATTAGAACCGGTACCTGTTTGTTACTTGCAAACACTATTTTTAAGACATTTTTAATCTATTTTTTCTCATTTTTATTAACATAAAAAAGTAAACAACTGAGTATTGTTAGCAGTAAAACTGTGGCTTGTCTTTCATTTTTCAGACATTCTAAAATGTTCTAACAGTTAATATTTTCTTTCAATATTTTCAAAACATAAGACACATCACAGTAGCTTACTGCTAACAGTACTCAGTTGTTTTACTTTTTTTATGTTTATGTTTATAAAACAGAAAAAAATAGATTAAAAATAGTATTTGAAAGTATTGAACAGCAACAGGTTCTAATCTTCCCAGAGCCTTTTGTAAGCAGTAGATCTGCAACAGGAATAATGAACAAAGGGGGCTCCCAAGTGTTCAAATGATGTGGCTATTTAAGGGAGGATAAACCAAACAAAATCCACCCCTGAGGAAGACCACACCCCTGGTCGAAGCGCTGGGGAGTGAGTTTGGCTAGTGGAGGCACTAGCTCCACACAGGCAGAGGAGGAACTGTATTTACTTTGTACCAAATAAAAACTTTGGAATATGTTTGAAAGTGGTACCTTCTTATTTTTCACAAAGAGAGTGCAGAACAACTTTTGGATTTGCTTGTGACTTTGGGGCCAGGAACCCCCGTCTCTGCACCTAGCTCCTATATGGCTGTGCACACAGTAGGGAGGAGTGGACTATTATCTGGAGGACTCTTTGGATTCTATTGGTTATCTTTGAATCTTTAGCTGAACACTGCTATGTCTTCTGCTGTGAAACTAATTTTCCTGGCCCTTACAGCAAGCAGAAACAGAGAAACATAAAAACATAGAGTTTGCCAGCAGAAGGAGACCACTTGGCCTATCATGTCTCTTCAATCCTACCTATCTAAGGCAGAATATAAGCAAACATGATGGCTAGATAGAACTGTGTGAATGGGTTGCAACTATTACACAGACGCAAAAGAAAATATTGAGAGAAGATGAATAGTAATACTGCTCAGTGGATATCAGTTGGAGTAGATCATTAACTGCTTGCCCAGCCCTAATTAGAATAAAACAAAAAAAAATTAAATTGCATGTTATTATCAGAAACAGAAGTGAAGTCTCTAAAAGCACTAGTAGCATTCTGAAGTGTATCTTTCCAACTCACCTTGAACCAAGAGATATTTTTTTTTTGTTTGGTTTTGAAATGTTCTGCTTTCTTTAGCTGCAGGAGCAATCAATGTTAACTTAATGAATGTAGTCATAGCACTCCAGGCTTATTTGATTTCACGCAGCTACGCTTATGTACAAACTATAAATATTTTCCTTTGAAGTGCAAAAAATTTTCATAAAAAGTCTGTTTGAGGTTTCTAATTTGCACCACATTTGGAGGCATACCCTTTAAAAGAACAAGACAGTCTGGGGGGAGGACAGCCGTAAATTTTATTTCCATATAGCTGCTGACACATGGAAGTCTGTCTGAATGTGTTGTGTTAATTTCCTTGATTGGCACCAAAAGTAAATTTATGGCTCATGTTTCAACTCAAACCTGCTGTTCTGAGTTTCCCTGATGCAGTAAAGGCTAATAAAAACTTGACAGTGACGGGCCATGCTTACTCGATAAGCACTGCAGTTTGACATAAATGACAAATAAACTGAGTTTCTGTTTTTGTTCTGGTTTATTTAAAGTGGACAGGAAATGATTTCTAATTGACAGCTGTTTATAATGTGCCCATTTACAGACATGATAGCCACACGCCTAAATGATCCAAATGTAACTGTACCTGAATTAAGAGTGATTCAAAAAATTAATTTTGCATTGTTTTGTTTTAGTGAGCAGCATTCTGCTACAGTTCCCTTCATGGAATCTGTAACCTGGAGTTTTAACTGTGTCATGGTTTGTGCACAGAACTCTGATCATGGTTAAGACAGGACAGTAGCTCATGCTTAGTTTTCTGTGCACAAACTGTGGCCTACTAAAAACTCCAAATTACAGACTCCATTAGAATAACTGTGCAGAATGTTGTCCATAAAAAAAACATAATTGAAAAAGCAGTTTTTCACATCACTGTCTTTTTCATTTACAGTTAAATATGGCTCATTTGGAGGCAAGACGTTCATTTCGGATACCAGGAGGAGTGAGTAGTGTCTTCACTAAAATGTCTCTTACATTATTAACCTTTGTAACTGTAACATGTAAGCGTAGTAGATATGTTAATTAGTTCACTGTTTATATTGTACTATTCAGTCTGATGTGGAACCTCTGTCTAAGAGTCTCTGACTCATAGGTATTGTAATCTTAGAATTTAATAAACTGTTACAGATTTGTACTGTACAAATTCCTTGTCCCCTTTAAAGAGGGAACTTTACAACTGACCTAACCTGATAATAGACATGCTCAGAGGAGCAATATCTTTCTATAACGAAATACTTTCAAGTTTGTATTTTCTTGCATTACAAGCTCGCAGATGCCTGTGGCTAGAATATACAATATATGAAATATGGTTAGATTGGCAGGGCTGAAGCAAGAAGACATTCTATTGCCCTTGCTCTGTAGTCTAGAATGTCATCAAGTGAATCAGGAAATAGAAATGTTAGCATTGCAATGAAATACGTTTCCAAGGCAGCCTCTTGGAGACGTCATTTTGAAAAAGCAGTGCCTGACAGCAGCATTTTAACCAGCACTGGCCTTTTGTATATAATAAGAAATTTTATTGTGCTGATTTGTCAAAGTATTTAGATATTGATTTGAAATGATATACAAGCAAATCACATGGTGAGACAATGCAGTCAGATGATTACAGTACAAGACTCAGAACTAGGTAGTTTTTACAGTTTTTTTTTTTTAATTTACAACACTTTATTAAAGTTTCAAGTTTAACAGTTTTAAATTCCACAGCAGCCTCTGGTTAGATGTGAGACCCTGGGCATGCCACTGGAGTTGCATGGGTTCAGCCCACCTACAGTAGCTGCTAAAGTGGGTATAAATGAAACCTCACAATAAATGAGTTGCTTTCCACTTACACTGCCCTGGGTGAATGCATTATGAAACAACATACACTATGCATTAAAGTCTTCCATATTACTCTGACAGAATAAATACGTTATATGTTGATGTGTTATGCCTCTGCACTGCCCAGTTCTCTTGGTGGTTGCTATACATATTGTGAACCTTACTGTGATATTTATAAATTACAGTGAAACCATTATATGTACTGCTGTATATATACTGTATTATCATGCTATAATCTGTAGCAGAGATATTGTGAATTTGATTTGACATCCCTGCACTGAATAAAATATTTATGGTAGTTGTGAAATGCTATTTATTGTTCACACATCCCTAATGGTAGTGTGCTGCTCAGTACTGTCCTAGAGGGACCACTTTTCTATGTTGAGAGTGTCTTCATGCCCAGTTTGTGGGAGACTTCCAAGTGAAGACTGCACTTTATGGTGATGCATACCAAGTTATATGACAGTGGCTCTGTAATGTAAGCAACTGTCCACTTGAAACTAAGCTGAGGCCCACCAGGGACTAGGGGTGGGAGAACCACAACAGATTCTGAGGTTCTAATAGGTTCTGAGAAGCCATAAAATTTTTGATAGTTATCCAAACCTTATCAGAACTTTCAGTACATTTTAATTTAAAGAACAAAAACTTCTTTAACCTTCATTTTCTGCCCCTGAGCGATTGTCAACGAAGGGAAAAGAATCCAAAAAAAAACAAACTAACAGATTGGAGTAGTACTACAGTACTTCCAGCCTCATTTAGGGTCTTTCTACCACCAGCATCAACCTTCTTACTAGATAAGGCCCTGCTGGGGAGCATATTAAGTTACAAAATCAGTGTTTTAAAAACTTATTGGAACCCTTTTAAAACCTGAACAATTGCTCCGATAAGCTTCAATTACAGAAAATGGCAGATGTTCTGGGTGGTTCTGAATTTACCTGAACCAGTTCTACCATCCCTACTAGGGACTAGGATGAAAACAGTACAGTTAACCTATATGTTAGCTGAGCCAAGATTTGAGCCTATTGTCTCTTTTATTGGAGAGGGTAAGCCTCATGCTTCTTCACCTAACTACAGTGCTCTCTCATTATAATGAATCTCATTAAAACAAACCCTGCTTGTAACAAATTTCCTTCTTGGATCCTTTTAAAAACTCATATTTTCAAGTTGTGGCTAACACTTTGTGCCACCTGACCACATTTTCTTGTGTTGCCTGTGTGTGAGCACAATAACTATAAAGAACTAATCAAGTCTAATTTAATGTTAAAACTGTTTTGTTGCCGTTGTGTGCAAATAATTAATTCTCCTAAACTAATAAATTCTAACAGAATGCTAAAGCACCCTACCTCCAGATCACAGTTGCACGTTGCCTGTGCAGGAAATTAATCAATTTCAAAACTAATCACTGACCTGGTGGTGCTGAGGGTTGAGATGCTGGATGACACACCTCACACTACACCAGCAACCCAGGTTCGGGAATGGGCCTGGACTGTAAGAGGTCAGCCAGGGAGGCGAGGGCAGGAGCTGGATTGAGCCACTTAATGGCAGCTCTCTTCTCCTGGGGTGGGCTCTAGGCACTGCTTCACTAGGAAGTGTTTTGGGGAGGGGATGACACTGTTAGGCACTTGGCAGGAGCCATGTTCTCAGCATGGCTCCATGCCTGGGCTACAGCCCTTTGTGCCAGCATCCTCAAGGGAAGGGGACTTGGGATTCTATAGCTACACTAGTAGCCACATTATTGGTGTGCACTAATGCTACTGGTGATCAAAAGTTACAGCCCCTGTGTATTGGTCACTATGCAAACCCAATGTGTTTTCACCACATCAGCCACAATGTGCTCCCTCTCCTGTATGATAGCAGGGCCAACACATGGATGATATGAGAGATCTTTAGAGAATGGTTTCATAAGAAGTTTGTTCAATCAGTTCACCATTTCCTCTGTGGCAATGGCATGGACACTAAAGCACTCTTCCTTCTTGATCAGTGCCCAGCCTACCCCAAAGCTGAAGAACTACAGAGTAGAGATGGAAAAATAACAGTGCTGTATTTCGCCCCTAACACTACCTCCATGATACAGCCCATGGACAAGGGCATTATTGTCAACTTAAAAAAACTATATCGCAAGCAACTCCTGCGAGAGATCATTGTGAGAGACAGTGGCATGGAGTTGGTGACATTTCTTAAATCATATAGCATAAAGGACATGATGAATGTTACTGCCTCAGCATGGGACTCTATCATGGAAGAGACAATAAAAAACTGCTGATGAGATTCTTTGGGACCCATTTATGAAGACGGCATCCCATCTCAACTGCCTGATGTGTCAGCTGTTGATGATGCCGAAAGTGACACAGAAGACATCGGCACTGCTTATGGCTTGGGGTTCATTTAAGGCACTGGCGCCAAAGCACAGGAACAACTGCAGTGCAGTCATGACTCACAAAAGATGATCAGTTCCAGGTATCAGAACCTCTGACTGACTCTGCAATACTCTCTGAGATCAAGGGTAGAACCAGGGATGTGGAAATGCATGACTTGGATGAAGAAGAAGATACCTGTCCTTATGTCCATGCCCCGGAGGGAGTTGCTGGGCTTGAAGCAGGGCTCCAATATCTCAAGAGACAACTGTATGTCTCCCCCTGTAGCTGCTCCAGCTACGGCAGCTAATAATGCAAGCCAAAAAAGAAGTACTGCAGCATGAGTTGGTTCACACAAACCTGGACTCATTTTTTATAAAGAAATACTAAAGTTATTTATTTAAACTATTTTAACATACATTTACAGATTACAGTAGCTGTAAATAAATTTTGGTATCTTAAAAACACCTGTCTGTCTCAGTCACTTGCTATACTGTGCTGTGCAGTGCTGCATAGCACTGAAATGCCTGTTACTCATTATGGTGAAACCTCGACATAAAAAACTTGCACTGTGACTCTGAGAGGGATCATTATAATGAGGGATAAGTGTAGCTAGTCTCATAGATCAACTTTTTTTTTAAACCCTAGGGTGGCCAAAGTACCACTTAAATGAGGGGTGTAATTCAAGTCAAGTGATTTTTATTTTTAAAAAGTGTTTTCCAAAAAAACAAAGCACGTGTACATAAATAATAAAAACAAATCATCAAAATCCAATAATTAAAAATAACAATCATATTAACAATAACAGGGCAACAAAATTGAACAAGCCTCAGGAAATGCTAAACTAAATAAATATGTTTTCAGCACAGATTTAAAAGCCTCAGCGGTCAGGCACTCCCTAACCTGACGAGGTAGAGAGTTCCACAGGATCAGGGCTACAAATGCAAATGTTCTGGCTCCCGAGGTCTTTAAACAGACCCTGGGAACCTCTAGCAATCCCTTGTCGGTGGAATGGAGCAGACAGAGGGGGTGGTAGGGACAAAGGAGATCTTGCAAATAAGTAAGGTGGGGGAAGCAATCTGCATAGATGAATGTCTTAGCAGTCCACTAAAATGAAGGAATGGAAAGAAGTGAATTTGGTTTTACATTGCACCATTTATAAACAGTCTCCCAAAAACCTTTATTATCTATGAATAATTGTCATCAGTCATTAGACATGCACAAAGAAGATAATTGATTTGTTTTTGTTCACTAGATATGTGCATGAGGCATAAAGATACCTGTTTTCAGGCATGACCAGGATAAAGTGCATAAGATTCTGAAAGGTTCAGGAAAGCTCAGGAGTTAAATGAAAGAGAAATTTGGCACAGCGAGGTTACTTGAGTTGCTCAAGGTTATACAGTGAGTGTGTGCTGGTGGTGGTGCAATTCAGCTTGGGTCTCTGGGTTCACAGTTCTGGGATCTAACCAGTAATCTGCTTCCTAACAGTTTTGTGAATAGTGAGGATGCTATTAATCCCCTGACAACACTAAATTGAGTTTTTTATTTTTTCTTTAGACTCATTAAGAACAGTCTATGAATAGACTTGCCATGTTCTTGGGAAACTGCTGTTGTTTTGAAAAGAATGATTTAGCATGAAATAAAAGCAGATAACATACAGTGGAACCCCCAAGGATGCAAGACAGTGTCACCAATTCTGCATGATAAGCGGGACTAACTCCCATTGAAACTGCACTATTTCCTGCAGTAAATCTGTAGAATTCAGTAGTATTATGTACTGCATCCTGCCAAGATTCCAAATTTTAATGGCCAGCACATGCCTTTTCTCTGCTGTATCTTGCCTCCCACCCCTTCAGTCATTCCTCCCATTTTTATGGCCTCTGGGATTCCAGGCCAACAAATTAAGAAAACTCTTTTTCATGAGGTTATTTCAACAAAGCCCCACCTGTTCTCTCAGATATCTTCTCGACTCATCACTTTCATTACCCATAATGTCTGGTGTGTCCCATCCCTTGCCCTATGGAACTCCTATTCTCCCTGCTCCTTTCTTTCATAGCCCTACCTCATTCCTTCTTCTCCCCACTCCTCCCATGTCCATCTCTCTCTCTCTCTCTCTCTCTCTCTCTCTCTCTCCCCTATCAATGAATTCAGCTGCTGACCTTCTGTAGTGGGTGTTGGTGGTAGTTTCCTGCTCAACGCAAAATGCTGACCCACTTTTGTGTGGCCAGGGGCTGTACACCAGGTTGCAGTGGGGGTCAATGAGCTCCTGAAGGGTTCCTTCACCATCCATAGCACCATGGAATCCTGCCAGTGTCAGGAAAAAGCAGCTAAGGCTGCTTCCTAGCAGCAGCCTATCTAGAGTGGAGCTGACCAAGGATGCGGGACAAAGATATTTAAACCTTTAGCTCCCCTTTGTCCCTGCAGTTTCCTACCAATGCTAAATGCTGATCCATATTCATACAATCAGGAGTTGTCCACCTGGTTACCAAGTGTGTGCTGCTAAATCCTACCAGTGTGGGAGGGATGAACAGCCACAGCTACAACCTAGCACCTACCTTTCATGAGTGAAGCCAAACAAGGAAGCAGGAGAAATGGATTTAAACCTTCAACAGCCCCCTCTATCCCGACAGTTTCTCACCTATGCCAAACTCCAGTCTGTCTGTGTGGTCACAAGCCATACATCAGGTTGCAGAGGTGGGAGTTGCCCCTGGAGGGTTCCACCACCACTGACTACATTGCTGACTCCTGCCAGCATCCAAGGATAGCAGCTGGACCTGCAATATAGTAGCAGCCTATCAGGAGGGGGCCAACCAAGGAGGCAGCACAAAAAGATTGAAAACTATGGCAGCCCCTTTGTCCCTGCAGTTTCCCACCAGTGCCAAATTTCAATGAATCTTTGTGTGATTAACAGCCATACTACACATTTCAGAGAAGAGTTTCTGAGCCCCTCAAGGGCTCCCTCCACCACCAATTCAGAGTCTAGTAAGGAAAGCAGGGGGGAAAATATGTTAAGATTCAGGTATGCGGGGCCACCAGATAACCAAGCAGAAGTGGCATGAACTTCCGTGCAGATGACCTGGGTTAAGAACTGGACCTTTGAAGACAATTGGACAGTTTGGGGGGGCATTTGAGGTGATGTGCAGGGGAGATGCACTCCAGTGCCAGGACACTCAGGAGGTGGAGGCTAGGGAAGAAAATCAGAAAACCAATGTGCACTGGCAGCTGTGAATGACAGTATTGGTGCCTTTGGGTTCCTCCCCTTATGGATCCCCACCTGAGGAACAGTAGGGGGAGTGATGGCTGGGACTTCAGTCTTGAACAAGAGCCCAAAGCAGGTAGTGGTGGCCCCGATGGTAAAAAAGGTTTATGGAAAACAAAAATTCAGGCATGTGGGATGTCTAAGAATTACGTGGATAGTTTCCTACATTTGACGTCAAAGGCTCTATCTCATCTTAAAATAATAGCCACACTGTACCAATTGTTCCTATTCTGTTGAGGTTATCTCTACTGTTAATGGTGTCTACAACAGACCTGTGTTTCCCTGCCAGGTTAGAAGGTTGTTTCCACAATAATGGTGACCTTAGTAACTTCACCATGTCTAATGCTCTTTTGTATTTTTCAGGGGCACTTACTGTGCTGTAATACACTACTACAATGTGTCTGATGTTGTATGGCTTGGATTGTTTCCAGAGCCCTGATGCATACATCTCCTTCTTTATACATCATGACTTCAGTGCGTAAAATGTTGCCCTCTGCAATACTTCTCATACTTATTGCAGGTTATGTAGAGAGAAACGCAAGTCCTGTGCTAACCCCTTATAGAACAACAATCCATTATGGAGAATCAGTCATGGTCTAAAAATGTCTCTGTTAAATATTTGTAGCCTCCAGTATAAGTTGCCTGAACATGAAGCTTGGCCTGCAGTCTTTAATCCAGACAAAGTTGGTATATTTTCAACATGGCTGAAGCCCTCAGCTCCTGACTCTTTCTGTTGTGTAAAAGGCTATTTGTTCCTATAAAAGGACAGAGTGGACTCAATAAAGGGGGTGGGGTCCTCATTTACTATACAGAACATCTCACTCTATATCTGATCACTGGTGGTGTCTCTAATCCATCTCCTTGTGAGGTGCTTACATAACTGAACTTATTCTGCATTCCATGAAAATCTGCTTAAATTAGGTATAACTGGCCTAACTCAGATCATTAATACCATTCCTAGCTGCCTGCCTCAACATGATGTGGTGTTTGCTGGTGATTTTAACATAACTTGGTTTCTTTCTTGTACAGAGTGGTACAATGATATATTAAAGCATCTAAATTCAACCTAATTAATTTTTGTACCGACTCACTTAAACATAAAAAACTTTAACCACGCTACTTTAGACTGGAATATCACCAGTACAGAATATAGACTTACTGGGTCTGCAATGCTGGCCTACTCAATAAATGACCACTTTTCTGCTTGCTGTATTAGGTAATGCAAGGCCTCTAAAATCCTTCTTAAGATTTCAACATTTAGGGATTTATTTATGGTTAACATTAACTCCCTGCTAAGCGATATGGAAGGGATCAAGTGATCCTATCTAGACTCCATTTCTGACATCGAATCTTCCTTACACTTTTTTGCCTCACAGATGTTAGCCATCCAGAACAAACAATTTCCCCTCACAAGAAGATGCCTTACAGGCACTAGCACTAGGTGGATTTCCAAGCTGTATTGTCTTCCATAAAGCTTTGAGAGTCAGAGTGGTGCTCTTATAAGCAAACTAACTCACGTGACCTATTGCTAAAAAGTACAGGCAACATTGGAACCACTGTAAAGCAAAGATTTGATCCAGTAACATAAATTGGTGTAAGTCTCAACAGATTCAGAATTTTGGAAATCCTGAATCCTTTTGGGCTGTGGTTCGCTTTGTTATTAATTCTGTAAAAAGGATGAAAATTAAATAGCTTCATCTAGATTACGTTAATGAATCAATTATAGGTTAACCAATTTGTCCAAATATGGAATTTTACTTGGACAGTGGCAGTTTGACTGGTGCTATATCTCTGGGTTTGACAAAGGCTTTTGACCTGGTTCTTGATGACTTCTTACTCTTCAGGATACAGTCCTCTGGTAGCTTGATAAATTCTCTTAACTCATGTTGGAGCTACATCTTTGGGAGGTTCCAGCAGGTCTGTTTGGGTAATACTGTCTCTGAGTTACGAGTGGTACCACAGGAGTCAATTTTAAGACCCTTGATATTTTCTCTATGCATCAATACTTCCTTTGAGTCTATCAATTCTTGCAATTCATTGTTGTATGCTGATGACTCAATCCTTTGTCACAGTTCTAAGTCTCTTTAATGCGTTTCCATGTCATTAGAGTGAGGATTTGTTAGCGACGACAATAACAGGAAGTGCACATCGCCAACTACAATAACGGTGATGCACACTATGCCAAAACCAACAACAGCAATGGGCAACAACAGGCTATTAGTGGACAACGTTATTAATTTTATGCAGGGGGCTCTGCCCCTGCACCACCCATGAGGAGGGCTCTGCCTCCCCACACCCCCATTATTATAATAATAATAAACTCTGAGGGTGTTTCTGACACAGGGGTACAGGGGAATAGTCAGGAGGGGGCCAATTCGGGAGCTTGAGGAACACGATCCCTAAAAAAAATAAGCACGGCAACACAAAACCAAAAATAGCATTGCTCCCCACCTGGCTCCAAACCTGGGTCCTGCTGCAAAAGAGGCATTCACTGACTCCACTATACCACATGGCCAACTCGGCAGTGCCTGACCAAACACCCTTCAATATCCTTGCACAAAAGAACTCCCTAGCAGAGTCGCTGCATGCATCCTGTCACTGTTTTGTCCTGTAATCCAAGCTGTTATCACCTCTAACTATGCTGTACCACTCACTCTTTTTACAGGTGCTCATATTAAGTCACTCATATTGAGTCACACAATGTGAGTTGCCCATATCACTGGATAACCTTAAGGTTACACCAGCATCCCTAAATCAGGACATCAAGTCCCTGCAGGAGTGGCTTTTAAACAATCAGCTCTTACTCAATCATAGTAAAACTGAATCAATGTTTTTTTAATCCCATCCAATACTCCAGAAGCTAATATCCAACCTGAATATTTTAGATCTGCATGGAGTCCCTCTTGAGAAACTGGCTGTTTTTAAATACATAGGGTTACGTTAGACCCCCCAGCTCTCCTACTCTGGCCATATTGTCTATGTTTGTAAGCTAACCAACCAAAGGTTGGGGGGCAGCATATAGGCAAATGCATTACTTTACTGATGAGGTATGGATAGCTATTAACAATAGCTGTCTACTTCCTCTTCTCAACTATGGCTTCTCTGTCTTTTTGAATGCTGCTGCAGCAGATCTCAAATGGATAAACATGCTGTACAATAATAGTTGTCTGCCTTGCTTGGTCACTTTAGAACTCATCACTGTAATCTGTATTCCAACCTTAATTGGCTGCCCCTGGATATTAGGTGGGTTTATTTCTTAGACTGCTTATTTGTCAAAACACATTATGACCAAAAAACTCTCCGTTAGCCACATTTTCATCCTCTAAAAACAGAATTAGGACCCTAAGAGTTACTGAACAATTTTTCCTTGGCTAGCCTCTTGCTTCCTCTGCTATGGGTCATAGATCCTTCTATTACTCTGCTCCTAGGCTGTGGAACAACTTTCTCCACTCTCAGCAAGGTGCACAAAGCCACACCTTGCCTAAAGGATTCTTACCTAACTACCTGATGAATGATTTTTCTTGTCAGTGTACCTCTTGATTCAAGCAATTTAATAATGCCTCAACTATTAAACTGATTATTACCTTATACCCTGTAGTCAATTTATCTCACAGCAGCATTTAGTTGACATAACATTTCATCATATAGCAACAACATAGTTCTGAAATATTAGATTAATTATTAGTGCTGTTATTTTTCTCTGATGTTTTTAAATGAGGTTTTATTACTAATTTTATTATTAATGACATTACAGATGGTTGTAACTAGCAAACTCCTTTCCTTTGAGGTTACTTGTTGACTTTACATACTGGATTCATACTGTGGCTGTGTTCAGAGGGGGCTAGCACACATTTCCGAGGATATATGGCACAACATCACACCATGATGATTTTTCCCCTTAGAGGTTTTTTCTCCATTGTGGCTAAGGGGCAGCTGTTTAACACTGTCTCTACCTCCTCCAGCTGGTGATTGCTTCCCACTAGACTTCCCTGTTCACCTGGGTTCTCCCACGGCTTACCTCCCATGGCAGGGCTGGAGGAGGAAGGCCCATCCCCCCAAGTACACATATTCACTTTTGACCTGGGTCCCGGGCAGTAGAGCAGATTAGAGACAGGCAGGCAGAGCTTCCTTAAGCCTCCACCATGATTTTCCATTTTATTCTCAACCCTGCCACAGTGCATGTATACTTTCATGTGGTGACACACTTGTACCATGCTACTGCAGCCCCCCCACCTTCATGCCACCTGAGCTGCACTGCTTCCAGGCCTCTGCATGGGGATAGTCTAAGGCCCGGTCAACAGGCCTCCTCATTCTGGGAGAGGAGCATGTTCAGTTGGATGCTCGAGCCTCTCCCGCCACAGCCAACCCCTAATGACTCAAGCTCATACCCAAACTTGGGTCAGTGGCTTAGCAGAAGGTAAGGCACCCAGCATCACAGCCCTCCACGCCACTAGGAGAGCTCACAACAAGAAGTTTAATGTATTCATAGTGGGTATTACCAGAGAGTAGTTATGTTTAAAAACGTCAAACTTATCTCAGTTCATGAATCACACACCATGAATAAAGGATACATTAATGATTTTGCAAGAAATAAATACTAAAAACTATATAATGAAATGTTTTTTTTTTTCCTGTTAAATGCTGCTGCTTTAACATTCTGTGTACTTGTTGCTTTACAGCAGCCTATATTGTGCCTATAAAAAGACCTCTGGTCCTGTGTACGTACTAAAAAAATAAATACATACTTACATACACACATACATGCATACATACATGCATGCATACATACATGCATACATACATACATACATAAATGTATAAATCGGATGGAGAAAATTGGCAAGTATGAAACAATACTTAAATGACTGTGGAACATTTTTTTAAGTAAGATAGATAAAATTTTGCCTTTATACAAGATCATTTTGCTAGGGACAAGTCCTATTTTCAACAAACGCTCTCTGAGTTTGGTCTGGTCCAAATGTTTCTACCAGCTTGAACTACTGTAAGTCAAAGTTTAGCTTGCATTTTGCTTGAAAGTTCAATTTGGTCTGCAAATGCACAAAGAGGCAGTGGTCAGCCTATTTGCACCTTTGGTAGAACCCAGCTTATGGATCTACAGTAAGTACAGTGTGGTGGTATGACATCACATGCAGATGATATATCTGTTGGATATAAAAATACAGAGAGGCAAGACAGTTATATGGGAAAGGAGGGACATACTGGATAAAAGTAGGCAACCCCCTTTCTCAGACAACACAGGTGAAAGCAAATAATGTCTACATTTGAAAACATTTTTGAAATTCTTTAATTTGCAACTTAATTATGCACTTCCAGCACCTGTTCAAGTATCCAGATATGACATTCCTATACATCTGAATTGGAGGGATGTTTTCCACTGCCACTCTGCAGAGTATATATTTCCACAGCTTTGCATGTTACAGAAAAGTCTGTGCTATGCTTGTGATTTATTGATTATTATTATAGGCCAATTCACCAAGGAGATTGTAAGAGACAAACAGGATGGTGGAACTCAGCTAAACTGAAGCGGTGTTTTTATTTTATTTTTAAATTTTTATTAGGAACAAAGTAATACAGTGCATAGAGCAATGTAAAGTAATGTAAAGTAATACTGCACAGAAGTGCAATAGAATGTATGCAGACTGCATGTGTATGTGCAAAACACTGCGTTGCGCTTTACCAGACTAATGACACAGAAGACTAACTAGTAACACCTTTTATTATTTCATCAGTGGAGGTGTACAAATGGTTTGCTTTTCTGTTCCCTGTGCTTCTTCCTCAATTCAAAAAGCAATCAAGAGGGTAAAATGCAGGACCATGTGGAAATGGGGGCATAAGTTTTGAGAAGAGGATGAGGGCCCATAACATAATCAGCTTGGAAAAAAGGAGGCCATGAGGAGACACGATCTCAGCCTTCTGCATTCTTTTTTTTAAACTCATCTTTACTATATCAGAGTGAAAGCACATTACAGGGGAATACAAGAAACCAGCATGAAACAATGAATGCATTCAGGCAGTTATACGGTACAAAAGCTGTTACAAGCAGACACTATATCTGCTGTGTTGAATTCTTATGATGTACCAATTCCCCCTCTTAAGACCCTTAGTTAGCAATGTCCCCTGTGCTGAGCTTAGACATACTGACTCTCTTCAATTCCAAAATCATCCCTGTGTGACTCTTTGTGGTCTATCCGAGGCCTACCTCAGAAAAACAAGCCCTATGCACCTTAAGATGGCTTATAGCAAGAATAGGTGACTGAACTGGAGTCAACAAGTGTAACTCGTAACCTGAAGAGACCATGCTGCTATCCACAGTTAGAATCTCTTGAAGGGGATCCCTCCTGAAGAGGGGAAGTGTGATGCTACTCTTCCCAATTACCTTCTCTGATTTTGTGTAGTGGCCTGGAGTACTTCACCCCTTGCTCTCTCAGTCACTGTTTGTCTGTGAATGCTCCTGAATTCATTGCCTAGACCTGGTGTGACGAGGGGTCCCACCTCTCCCATTGCTCTTTTTGTTTGTCAGTGGTGAGCCTGAGCTTTGTGGTCAGCTCCTCTATTCATTTTGTGCTCTCTATCCTTGCACTCCATGAGTCTATGGATGGTGGGGAAGCTTTCAGCCAGTTTACCGTTCCCCTTCAGGGCTGCCAAGTATAGAGCTCTAAGAAGGCCCTGTTGTCTGTTGTTTCCTACAGCTGGTACCTTAAGGCCCAGGACCAAAGTATTAAAGTTGAATGGGATTTGTCTCCCCCATATTTAGCTAAGGGCTTGTTGAATCCTAGACCAAAACTCCACTACCATGGAACAAGACCAGAATACATGGAAGTGGGTTCCCACCTGTCCACATCCCTTCCAGCATGACTCTGAGTTGTCCCCATGGAAGTGTTTATTGATTGAGGGTGCGTGAAAAAACCAGAACATACACTTCCAGTGGACTTCCCTCCATCCAGGGGATACAGTGACCCTCCACCCCCTTTCTCAGGCTAATCTCCATTTCTCCTTGGGGATTGGAAATCCTCCCTCCTCCTCCCATTTCACTCTGAAGTCCTTGAACAGGGCACATCACTCCCCTTGGAGTGCTTTATAGGCCCTGTAGATCAATTTGCCCTTTTCGGCAAGCCAGACTGACCAATACAGGAAGTTTTCCAGCACTGTGAAATCTCTATTTATTCTGGGAATATGTTGGTTAGACATCAGGTAGTGCCTAACCTGCAAAAACCTGTGGAAGACAGCCTTGGTTAAGGCATATTCGTCTTGAAGTACTGAGAATGAAACTACAGTATCTCATTGAAACATAGAAACATAGAAACAAAGAAACATAGAAGTTGACGGCAGATAAGGACCTCAAGGCCCATCCAGTCTGCCCATTTCTTTTTCTACCTTATAAATGTGCCATCGGCCTTTGCTCTGCCAGTGGCTTATCTATTCATAGTCATTTGTATTGCTCCCTTATGCCTATCCCATGCCTGTTTGAAGCCCTGCACTTTATTCATAGCCACCACTTCTTGTGGTAAGCCATTCCATGAATTCACCACCCTTTCTGTGAAAAAGAATTTCCTCACATTCCCCCTTAATCAGCCCCCCTCTAATCTCATGCTGTGTCCTCTTGTCCTGCTATTTTTCTTATATTTAAACATGTTAGACTCTTTCACTTTGTTAATGCCCTTAAGGGGTTTGAATGCCTCGATCATATCACCTTTCTCCCTCCTTTGCTCAAGGGTATACATATTGAGCTCTGTTAATCTGTCCTCATATGTCTTCTGATGCAGTCCCTGCACCATTTTGATTGCCCTTCTCTGGACTGCCTCAATTTGGTTAATGTCCTGACAATTATTGGCCTCAATACTGCATGCAGTACTCCAGATGGGGCCTAACCAGTGTCTTGTAAAGAGGGATTATTACCTCCCTCTTGACTCATGATACCCCTACTAATACACCCTAACACCCCCTAGCCTTACCTACTGCTTTAAAGGTCTGCTTGGATGATTTCAGATCATCAGTGATGATGATGCCCAAGTCTTTCTTCCTTTGTGACTGCTAGCAACTCCCCTCCCAGCCTATAGGTGGCTTCAGGGTTTCTCTTCCCTATGTGCATGATTTTGCACTTCTTTACATTAAATCCCAGTTGCCACTCTTCTGACCATTTTGCTAGTTTATCCAGATCTCTTCTCATTCTGCCCACCCCATCTGGATCATCTACTCTGTTGCAGATCTTGGTGTCATCTGCAAACAGACAAGCCTTACCCTCGAGTCCATCTGCAAGGTCACTAATGAAGGCGTTGAGAGGACTGGCCCCTGAGACTGATCCCTGAGGTACCCCACTTGTGACTTGCATCACTTCTGACTGTATACCATTTACCACTGCTCTCTGTTTTCTGCCCGTCAACCAGTTTGCCACCCAGTTGACCAACTTCTGACCCACCCCGAGCCTACCCAGCTTATTTATCAATCTTCTATGTGGAACAGTGTCAAAAGCTTTGCTCAAGTCAAGGTAGGAGACATCAACTGCTCCTTGTCACCACTCTGGTTACCCAGTCAAAGAAATCTATGAGATTAGTTTGACAGGACCTTTCTTTTAAACCCATGCTGTCTTGGATCCTGTGCCCTATGGATTCCAGGTGTTGCACTATCCTTTCCTTAAGAAGTGCCTCCATAATCTTGCCCACTACTGAGGTAAGACTGACTGGTCTGTAGTTCCCGCCTCCTCCCGCTACCACTCTTGTGGGCGGGATCATAAAGCCCTTCTCCAGTCTTCTGGGACCTCTCCTGTGCTCAGAGACACACTAAACAGTTCTGCTAATGGCTCTGCTAGTTCCACCTTAGCTCCTTAAGTACCCTGGGATGTATGCCATCAGGTCCCATTGCCTTATCCACCCTGAGCTTAGCAAGCTCTTGTAGGACCCTTTCTTTTGTGAAGGGAGTAGTGCTCACCTCCTCCCTCCCCCTGTGTCCATTATGCTGAGCTGGGCCCTGCCCTACCTTCTCTTCAGTAAATACTGAGAAAAAGTATCTATTAGGATAGATGCCTTTACAGGGTCCTCCTCCTCACATGCTCCCTTTTCTCCATTAAGCAGCAATACCCCCTCTGGACTTTCTTCTTTCACTAATGTATCTATAGAAAGTCTTGTCACCTTCTTTTACTGTTCGTGCTAGTGTTTCCTCAGTTTGGGACTTTGCCTGCCTTACTGCCTTCCCTGCTTCCCTTAGGGCAGTTTGGTATGTCTCTCTATCTTCATCCTGCTGTGTTCCCTTATATTTCCTGAAGGCCAGCCTTTTGTCTCTGACCTTTTCTGCTACTGTATTTGAGAACCAAAGTGGTTTCCTTCTTCTTTTGCACTTCCTTTTCTGTCTAACACAATGAGTCGTTGCTTCAAGCATTGCATCCTTAATGCTTGCCCACTTTGCCTGTACCCCCTCACCTGTGTTTCTTTTTGCCAGGACTAGCTTAACTCTGTTGACCATCTTATCAAAGTCAGCTCCTCTGAAGTCCCATATTTTTGCCTTGGAATGGGATGATTTAGATGTAGTAGCCAAATTGAACCATAACATGTGATGGTCACTGGCCCCCAGGTGACCTTCTACCTGGAGATCTGTGATCCCTTCATTGAATCAGGTTCTGGAATCTCACCAGAGATAACGCATTTCATCCCAGAAATCTGGGGTCAGTTCAGGGTGGGGTGAAATGAGGGTCTCCAACAATTGTAGTAATAGGGCCTATGCCCTCTGGTGTTTGTGTCTGTTGCCTGGTTCTCACCAGGGCTCTCAATAAGTGTTTTGTCCATGGGTTCTGCAAACTCCTCCAGATTTCTGGTGTGAGTGGGGCATGAGGAAGTGAAGAGAGGGTAAACATTTGGGCCTGGTGTACCTCTATCTCCAACCAGCCCATGTCTCTCTGCTATTTTACCCAGGAGATTACCGGGACCAACTGTGCTGCCATGTAGTATAGTCTCAGGTTGGAAAGGTCCAGCCGCTCCATCCCTTGATTGGGAGAGAAGCTTACTACTGATCCTCTGTCTGACCTTCTGGCAAATAAATGCCAGGAGGAAGGTGTTTACCTTTCTCCAGAATGGGTTTGGAATAGTAGTAGGGAGATCCTGAAACAGGAACAGGAAACGGGGAAGAACATTCATCTTTATTGTATCTACTCTCCCGCACAGCGAGAGAGGGAGTAGTTCCTAATGAACCTGATCCACCTGAATTTCTGTCCAAAGTTTTTCATAGTTTAGTTTAAAGAGGGATGGGATTTGGGGGGTTATTTTAACTCCTGGATATTGTACTGTGTTGGCCGTAGCCCTCTTAAAGGAAAAGTCTCTCATTACTTCCTGGGGCAAAGTTCCACCAAGTTTTATTGCCTCAGATTTCTCCAAATTTATTTTATATCCCGAAATCTGGCCATAGCTCTTAAGCTTCCTGCTCAGGGCTGGGAATGATGTCTAGGGTGAGGTTAAGAAGAATAGGAAGTTGTCAGCATACAGGGACACTTTGTGAGTCATATTGCCTGGCTGTATCCCTATATGTCCCTGTTTTCCCTCACCACCACCACCAGGAGATCAATGCATAGTGCAAATAACAAAGCGGAGAGTGGGAATCCCTGCCTCATTCCCTTTGTTAGGTGGAATCTTCCCATAGTGCATCCATTAACCCTCACCATTGCCTGAGGAAAGGCATACAGGGCCTTTACTCCCTCCCTGAATTTGGGGCTCAACCCCATCTCCCACAGGGTTCTGTGTAACAACCTCGAGTCCACCTGGTCAAAGGCCTTTTCCGCATCAATAAACACTGCAAGGGTGGGTTCTCAGGAGGCCTGCTAGCAAGTAATGAGATTCAGGAGACATCTTATGTTATCATGTATAAGCCATCCATTTATGAAACCTGTTTGATCTGGGTGGACCAGCCTCCCAACACAGCCCTGCAACCTGCACACCAGAATAGTGGGGTATAGTTTCTGGTTGATGTTGAGGAGTGAGATCAGGTGATATGAGCAACAGATTGTAGGATCTTTCCCTTCCTTGTGTATCACAGAGATTTGCTCATATTGCCAGCTAGGAGGTGCCCCTTCCCCCTCCGGAATCTCCCTATAGACCCTCCCTTATCAAAAGGGCTAGCTCCTCCCTCATGGCCTTGTGTAGCTCAGCTTCCAGTCTGTCGGGACCCGGGGCCTTCCTGGACTTCAGATCTCTGATGCTGTTGTTAACCCCCAGGTCCATGATGGGGGCATCTAAACTCTCCATCTCCTCTTGTGTGAGTCTGTTGAGTCTGACCCTTTTGAAATAGGCCTCCATTTTTATTCTTGTATTCTTCTGCTCTTGGCAGTAGAGTTGCTTATAAAACTCCCAAAATTGCCTTACTATCTTCTCAGGGTCTGTAATATGCCTTTCTGGACCTGTGTTTGCCTTCAGCCTAAGGACCATTTTACTGGATGCCTCTCTCCTTAGCTGGCAAGCCAGGAGTTGATCCACTTGGTTTATGACTTGGTAAAATCTCTGGTGGGAATATCTCAACTGACCCTCAATTTTGTCATTGAGGAGTTTGTTCAGTTTCTGCCAGGTTTTCTCCAACCTATCCCTAACCTTCTCATCTAGGACAATTTTGTGCTCTGCCTCCAGATCAAAGAGCTTAGTCTCAAGATCCCCAATCTCTTTCTGTTTTTTGTTCTTAAGGTTGGAGGCATAGCTGATGGTCTTGTCAGTAATAATTGCTTTCAGAACATCCCACCACACTACTGGTGTGGTGTCTTGGGCAGGGTTGCAGCTTGAGGATTCCCTTATTGTGTCTTTTACCAGGTCCTTATAGTCCTCTCCTTGTTGAGGAGGGAAATGTTGAATCTCCACATAGAGTTCTTGACCTTGGGAAAGGGTTGTTCCACAGCTACAAAAGTGAGGAAATTCGATGTTAGGGTTGAAAGCTCCCCTTGCACACCCAACCCCCCAATCGGCATCAGGGTGTGTGTTGGGGTCAATGGCCCTAACTCTCACCACATTCCATGTGCAAATAAGCTGAGGTGGTGATGTATAGGAGAATGGGGTGAGAGTTAGGACCGACGACTCCAACGTACACCCTGATGCCAGTTGGCAGGCAGGGTAGGGGGTACAAGGGGGGGGCTTTCAACCCTAACATCGAAATTCCTCACTTTTGTCACTGTAGAACAACCCTAACTGATACATTAAATGGAGTTTTTTGCCATGAATTTCCCTTCTTTTTGAGAATGAGGACTATAAATAGTGAATGGAATGTGGTGGTGGGGGTGTGGGCCCACGTGATTTTTTGTCGCACAATAGCAGTAAGTTCAGTGCAAATTCAGGCACAAACAGTTACGCACATAGTGATACAAAAGTAAATGGTAATGCAAACAGTAATAGAAACGCAAGGTCAAAGTGACGCCAAAGCGAGCAGTGACGCAAAAGGAGACACAAACGCAAGCGCATACAGAAATGCAACTGGTAACACGCAAGGTCACGGTATCACAATTGGAAATGCAAATGGTAACTGTAACAGCAACAATAATGCCAAAGAAAACAAAAACAGAAACGCAAAGGCAAGTGCATACAGAACTGCAAACTGTAACATGCACGGCCACAGCACTGCAATTGGAAATGCAAATGGTAACAGTAACAGCAATGATAACACAAAACGAAAGACAAATGCAAATGGAAGGGTGGCTCCAAATGCAAATGGTAATGCGCACGGTGATGCAAATCGAAATGCAAATAGAAACAGTAGTGGAGATACAAATGGTTACAGTAATGCAAATTCAAGTGCAAATGAAAACACAAAGGGTAATGCACACGATGGTGTACATGGGACTGCTAATGCAAATGGATACAGAAACGCAAGTGGAAACAGTAAGTGTAACAGTAAGTGGAGTGCACATGCTGGTTTTCCCCAACAGCTGCATAGAGAAACACAGTGATTATAAAGAATGTATACATAATAATGGGCCTCGGACCAGAAAATGAGCACTTGGAATATTAAATTGTTTATATCTCACGAACTGTACGATGTAGAAAAAAATTTAAATTTCATATGATTCATGACTTTCCTGGCTAGTTTTTTACTTAAGCATTTTTCTGTCAAAGTCTGTATCTCACATTGTTTCCGAGATATGGGCCCCAAAAGGCACGGCGAAAGCTGCAATGTTAGTCTATGGGAAAAAGCATCAACTTCAGAATACTGTAACTTTACATCCCTGCAATATTTTTTCACCAAGCCACCAAAAGGCACATCTCTATGATGTTGGCTTTTTTCCATCCAAATTTCAGCGCCAAAGCCCAAACTGTTCTTTTGCAGCAGTGTGGCAAACAATTCCTGTTATTTTCGCCATAGTGTTACAAAGTAGTGTCGTGATTTGCGACACTTTCGTGAAAAAAAATCATGAAAGTGTCACAGGTGCAATGCTACAGATTACAAAAATTTGAAAAACATATTTCTGGGGTGTTTAACCCCCCCCCCCCAAAAGACATGCCTAGCATCCTCAGGGCTCGACTAGGTGAACACAAAAAGAATTGTGTCCCTAGAGGGTCCCAAATTTAAATGCCAAGTATTTATGTGACCAGTAACTGAAAAAAATGGCTGATTCACAACATTACAGGGGTCATTTGCGACACCGAAAACTGCATTTGCGACACTGTCAAACTTTTTGTTAACTTTTCCCATTGACTATAATGGGAAACTTGTTTTTTGAATAACTTTTGAACCGTTTAATATTTTTTCATTAATTCTTCAAAAGACACATCGGGGACCCCAGCTGCATGTTCCCTGAAGCTTTCAGACCCATCATGCAAACTGTGCGACATGTAGGCATGAGCAAAGAATGCACAAAAAAGCATAAATGTACTACAGAATGTTGCTTAATAACTCCACAACCATATATCTGACTGCTAAAAAATTTGGCAGATCCCTAGATCTATGCTACTGCTCCTTGCCTGCCAAATTTCAGGCAAATCCATCATACAGTGCCAAAGTTATTAAGGTGCAAATTGTCACCATTTAACCTTAAATGGGGCACAACCCTAATTATAGTGGCACTACCGTGGCACTATAACACATATACATATATATATATATATATATATATATATATATGCATATATAGATAGATAGATAGATAGATAGATATAGTTTGTCTTGTTAGTAGTTTCAAAACTTGGAAAGCATTGGTGTTAGTAATGCATTTATAAATACATTTTTTAATTGTCTTTACTGTTAAACATGCTGTTTCATGTGTGGGCACATTTTTGGGGGAGGAGGTTCAAATTATTTTAATCATGGTCACAGTACTTGGTAAATTATATTTTTTCTTTTAAGTTTGAGATGTATGTATTATATGTAAGTGTAGCAGTGTTGTTAATGGGACTGGGGAATGAATAATGGTTAAGTGCCTAGAATTTTGTTTTATATAATTGAGTTTAAATGTGGCAAGTAGGTAGGGGATAGTGTTTTGAATGTGGCAGTTGGACAGATTTGTTAGGATAAATATATATTGTCTTGCAAATAAGAAAAAATTGCAAGGGATACATTTTACAAAACAGTGATATATACCAAAATATTTTCTTTCATGTATTGTTGGAAGAAATAACTATGGCTCATTTTGTGCTATCAGTAAAAGGAAAGAAGAAAACACTGAACAAGAAAACAATTGGTGATTTTAAAAGCTATTCTGATCAGAGCTGACATTAAAAAAAAAAATTCCACTGTATTTTTTATTTTATTTTATCAGGATGTTAACACATCAGTGAGCACTGATGCCATTTGTCTGTGTTAGGGAAGTTGTGGGTGGAGTTGCCTTGCACATGTTAAAATATATCCGCTGCAATTAACAACTACTCATAGAAGCAAAAGGCTGGGTGCTTTTTTCCCCCTACTTTCTTTTCACTGATATTATAAATTGAGCCAGGATAAAAGTAAGACTAAACAGATCAGAGCTGACATAAAAAAATGTGATGTTCCTAAGGTATGTTGCATGCCCTATGCTTTCATTTTCAGATGTCCATCAAGTCTAAAAAACATATTTTTGGTATAAAATGTGTCTCTCTTTCTAATTTCTTGAGTAGTTCTGTGGGTTTGAACACATTTCAGCTGGTGCTAAAAATTTAAAAATGAAGTGCATTCCTCCTACCTGTCAGATAATAGGAACACTGATAAAAAAGGTGATCTGTTTTGCCTTTTATTAAATTCTGATCTAAATGATTTTAATCATGGGCACAGTACTTGGTGAACACATTCCTTTGATGATAAATAAGGCTGTAATATTTTCACGGTAAAAAATGGATGTTTTTCATGGCTCCTGCATGGCTAAAATGATGTTTTTCACAGAAAACACAATCACAAAGTTGTTAGTTAACTTTATGAGTTTTACTATGCTTTAATTCATTAACGACATAATTTTTAAAATAAGCACATATATACAGTATAAATGTGAATCAGTCAGAGCAATACAAAGTGCTGCAGCACTGAAAATACATTAGTTTTAAACTGTCACCTTTTCCCCCTGCAGTAGAGGGGCTTGGAGAATAGGAGCAGGAGTGGCCAGAAATGGTATTCTGGGCTGCAATAGACCACAGGAGCAAATTACGCAGAGGGAGCCAATAGACAGTGAGAACAGAGGAGGTGCCGACTTTAAATTCTGGGAGAAATCCCTGCCGACTCGGTGCTGTCCAGCAGCTGCAGAGATGGGGGGGTAGGAGACTGTGGAGTCCATGCTAGGACCACCTCTTCCCCAGCAATAGCTTGACTTGGAGATTGAGAGCAGGAATGGCCAGAAATGGAATTCTGGGCTACAACAGACTGCAGGACCCAATAGACAGCGAGTGAGGAGGTGGCGCCGACTTTAAATTCTGGGAGAAATTCCTGGATAGATTTCTCTTACTTTCATGCATGTAAAAAAATAAAATTAAAAAAATGGTTAAAATCACTGCTTGTACACTGAACTTGTGGAATTCAGGGCAAAGTACAGTTTTCACAGAAATCATGAATTCCGTGCATGCCGTGAAAATAATACAGCCTTAATGATAAAGTGTATTTTTTATTTTAAGTTTGAGAAGTATGTATTATACAGTATATAAGTGTAGTAATGTTGTAAATAGGACTGGGGAATGAATAATGGTTAAGTGCCTAGAATATTTTTTAATATAATTGAGTTTATATGTGGCAAGTAGGTAGGGGATAGTGTTTTGAATGTGGCAGTAGGACAGACTTGTTAGGATAAATATATGCTTTCTTGCAAATAAGAAAAAATTGTGAGGGATACATTTTGCAAAACAGTGATATATATCATAGAAATAGTTATGGCTTATTTTGTACTATCAGTAAAAGGAGAGAGAAAAATGTTGAACAAGAAAACAATTGGTGATTTTAAAAGCTATTCTGATCAGAGCTGACATTAAAAAAAATATCAACTGTATTTTTTATTTTATCTTATCAGGGACACTAGAAACAGGATGTTAACACATCAGTGAGCACTGATGCCATTTGTCTGTGTTAGGGAAGTTGTGGGTGGAGGTCTCTTGCACATGTTAAAATACACCAGCTGCAGTTAACAACTACTTGTAGAAGCAAAAGTCTAGGGCCCAGATATTCAAAAGGGTTGCGCATGCACAACTCCAAAAATGCGCCATTCTGCGATATTCAGAAGGGGCCAGTTGCGTCACCAAAAACATGCTGAGCAACAGCGCAATGGAAATGAAGGCATGCGCAACCGAAGGGGGCGGGTCCATGCATAAAGTGCGCAATGCGATATTCGAACACTTGCGCAATGCGCAAGAGTGGCTCAGCCGGAAGTTGCGCAGTAGCAGAATTGAGCCAAAATAAAAAGGCTCAAGGAAGCGGAGCAAGAACCCTAGCAGGCCACAAACTGGGGGAGAGAGAGAGAGACAGGAGCTGGAAGGGCAGAGAGGGACAGTGGGTCCAGGAGGACAGAGAGGCCAGTGGGGGGTGCCCGGTGCAGTGGAAGCAGCAGTGGGGGCAGCGGGGGTAACACAGGAACAGCAGCCGGGGGAGCAGAAGCCAGGGAGATGGACAGTGCCAGCTTCCACATGGAAGCTGTAATGAGGGGGGTGAGACACCATGCTGCAGGGGCGTGGCCGCGGAGGGCCATCGCGGTATGCCCCGACAGGCGGTATCGTGCCCGCATCAGCTTCGAGCTGTACACAGACGTCGAGATTGTGGGCCGGTACTGCCTGAACAGGGCAATACTGAGACGGCTCTGCGAGCTGTGCAGTGATGTGATGCAGGCACCCTCATGACGGAGTCACGCTCTGTCCGTGGAGACCAAGGTGACAGCCTGCATGTGCCTGCTCACCACGGGCACCTTCCAGAGGCCAACAGGGGACACCACAGGCATTACACAGTCGGCCACGTCACGCATCCTCACCCAATTCCTCAGCGCACTGCTGCCTCATGCTGCAGAGTACATCCATTTCCCCAGTACCACGGCAAAGCGTACAACAAACATGCAGGAGTTCCACAGGGTAGCATGTATGCCTGGCGTGCTAGGGGCCATAGACTGCACCCATGTGGCCATTCGCACGCCACCTGGCCCCGACGGCCAGGCATATCGGAACCGAAAGGTGTTCTCCAGTGTCAACTGCCAGGTGGTGTGTGATGCCACTGGGTGCATTATCAATGTCTGTGCCACACACCCTGGCGGAGCACATGCTGCCTTCATATGGCACCAGTCTGCACTGTGCCATCGATTCGAGAGTGGGGACATCCCCACGGGTCATCTAGTGGGTGAGTACACATGTATGGAATGCAACTCTGGGCAAGGGTGGGAATGACACAGGTGCCATGGTAGTGGCACACAAGGATGTGGGCAATATGGACCTGACATGACACTGATCTCCACTATCTCCACACAGGTGACTGCGGATACCCATCCGTCCCTGGCTGCTCACACACGTGCACCGCGCCCCATGACCCCAGCGCAGCTATGCTTCAATGAGGCACATGCGCAACATGTAACATCATAGAGTGGTGTTTGGGATGCTCAAGGCATGCTTCCGATGCCTGGACACTCCCGCGGAGTTCCTACAGTACAGCCCCAAAAGGCCTGTGGGATATTCCTGGCCTGTTGCATCCTGCACAACATGGCCAAAGACCATGGGATAGCCGTACAGGTCCAAGAGGGGGACAGCGATGGGGACGCCAGTGGCGCCGGTGGTGTTGGTGATGAGCAGCCCCCAGGACAGAGGGACCCCCGACTGACCCGGCAGGCCCAGCTGCACCGGGACACCATTGCAGAAGAGCACTACGCCCAACACAGGTAAGTCAAGGGGACATGTGCAGGCAACACTGTCCATGCGCAAACCACAGGCACACAGGGGAACACACCGTGCATAAAGGTCAGGGGAGTGGAAGGTTCCAGGCATACCAACACACCATCAGAGAGGGGTGAGCACTCATATGGACACACACACACCAGGCAGCGTACATGGGCAGCAGCACAGCACTGCGGAAATGACATTGCCAACACACAGCACCACCGACCACCCCCACCACCTGGACTGTCCATGTACGTGTGTCAGGACCTGGGCACCCTTGCACCTTGGTGTACAGTGCAATGCAGACATCATCATGCACACGCACCTGTGGACAGCAGTTGGGAGAGTGTGCAGGTGGTCCATGTGTCAGCGTGGTGAGCAGAGCACCCAGCAGTGCACTGCCCACCATGACACACATTGCACACAGGGCAGCACCAGACAGAGCCTGCACTGGGAGACAGCTCAGTCAGGTAGCACTGTCCCACGGCCACCACGGATGCGTGGGCAGGCCCTGCCGTGGCCCAGCAGCACTGGCAGGCTGAGCAGGGCCACATCGGGTGGCGCTGGTGCACCACCAGGGTCCCATCTGTGCAACGCACCTTGCCCGCACAGGGGTCTGCATCCTGCCAAACAAACTTGCACCAGGGGTGCTCGGGATGCCCACAGCAGAACCCGGCATCAACAGGCCTGGTGTCACACGATGCCGGGAATGGGGAATAGAGAGCGCACTGTGTGGGGTGTGTGGTACAGGGGCACCTGACAGTGTGGCCACTGCGTCCGCGACAGAGACCACTGCCTGGGTCAGCCTGTCAATGGCAGCAGTCACATCCGTCCGCATAAGGACCAGCTCGGCTCGGTTCCGAGCACACTCCCTGCTATGCCGCTCCACAGACACAGACAGTGCCTCCATGGACCTTGCAACCCGCCCCTGCAGCTGTACCGAGTCCTGCAGCAGGTGGGTGTGTGCGTCCAATGGGTACTGTGCCCCAATGGCATCGTGACCCCCAGGGTGTGGACGGTCCTGGTGCACAGCACCCCTTGAGGGTGGGCGCTGTTCACCAGGACCAGGTATGGGCGGATCAAAGGGTGGGGGACATGTGCCACTGCTTGACACTGTACCCCCAGACCTGGTGTGCGACTGCTGCTGCCGCCCCTCCAACTGCTGAGCCCCCAGGTCCACCTGTTCCACCTCCATGCTGACAACAGTGCCAGACACCTGCACAGCCACTGGTGCTGCCCCACCGGTGCTGACAGGCACAGCCTGGGACTGTGCCAGCATGCTGGTACACAGGTGTGAACCAGGAGGCCCAGGGCACATGCTGGCCTGCCATGTGTCCGCATGGGACACACACCTATCACTGCCATTGCAGGCCTGCTATCATCAATGGTGCAGGTGCGTGCCACTGCTATAGGCACAGCATGCTGGCATACCTGCATGCCAGACTGCTGAGACACAGGCTGTGCACCCCCTGCACCAGTATCACTGACACCGGAGTTGTTGGCCCAGCGTGCATGCTGCTGCAGTGCCTGCAGGCTGGTGGCGGAGGTGGATGGTCCCTCCTCCACGTCCAGCAGGTCTGCATCACTGTCTGGACCCACCACCACCGTCTCCTGAAGACGAACAGGATCTGTAACAGAAAGAGAGTACATGTGAGTGCATGTGAACAACAGCCCCCCAACAACACCACCATGTCATACCGTGCAGTGATGGGCTTCCACCTGTCTGGAATCCTCCGCCTGGTACGCCCGCAATGGCACTCGGCTGCATGGCTGCAACCAGTGTCTCCTCTGTAGGGGTCAGCTGCAACACCACTGGAGGGCCCCCACCAGTGCCAGCATGTGCCGCCCTGAAGGCTGCCACCGTCTCCTTCAGCCTCCTGCGGTCAGTCCCCATCTTCTTCTTGCATTCCTGCACGGAGCGCTGGTGGCTTCCGTGCAGGTTGACGACCCGAGCTACCCCCTCCCATGCAGCTGCACATTCCTGAGGGGTGCCCCTCCATCCACTCAATAGTGGCTCATCCTCCAGGTAGACCTGGAAGAGGGCCTCCGCCTCTGCCGCGGTGAAGTTCGCCTCCTCCCACGCCCGCCGCCCACACCCTCAGCTTGGCTCTGGTCAGTCATGGTGATCTGTATGGTGGAAGTGGACACCTGTCACTGTGCAGTCGACAGCATTTCCCCATGAGCATAGCTGCCCGGCCGGGGCGGAAGCCCCCCACGTTTCCTCTCCGCATGGCAGATACTGATAGAAAGGGTGCCCTTTGTCCCTTTCTAAGTGCCCTTTTCATGCTCAGCCCCCTCAGCCTTTATCATCCTCCGCCCATGAGCATTGTCCTGAGCATCACACAGCATGTAACTCACTTCTCACCTGCAGTACCCAAATCTGGCCAGCACAACCCACTGTCGCATTTTTATAGCACAACACATGCAAATGAGGTGTGGCGCAACTATAATGACATGCTAATCGCGCCACTGCGCCTATGAATGGCTGATGAATGATTTGCATATAACGGCTGAATATCGCGTATTTGTGCTTTGCGCACTACGGAAGGTCCGGCTGAGCCAATGGCGCAGGTTTGTTGCTGCTTGCTACACTGCATTGCGCATGCCCAGACAGCTTACACATGCGTCTATCACGCTGCAGACCTGCTGAGCGCGATAGGCGATTCAGACCATGGCCACCATTGTGCCAGTGGCGCTACAGCACTGGGCACTATGAGCGCTGTGGCACTACTGCGCAATAGTCCACTGTGGCACTGGTGCGCAGCTTGGCGGTCGTGCAGGATGCCTATACGTCCGATGGTGCTGTGCGTAGCCTTGCATCATGCCGTGACATGTTGCCCTCTGACCCCTGGCGCTGTTGGCATGCCGTATCGTCCCTATTGCACTGTCTGGTGACAGACGCCGTGATAATGGCGCTGTTCGGAACAGCGCGATTGGAGCCTGTGGTGGTCTATTGCGCAACAACTCCACGTGGGGTTACGGGTGCAGCGGGCGCCATATTGCCTGCTGTAAAGTTGGTGCCATGGCTAGGAGGAGGCGGTGTCCTGGAGCCAGATTAGGTGGCCAATCTGGTGGCCCTAGTTGAGCCACACTATGATGGCCTGTATGGTGAGGCACCCTCACCAGTGCCAGGACTCAGCTGTAGCAGTGGCCACACTGACCTGGTGGAGGTCACTGGACAGGGCCCGGTCTGCTGAGCAGTGCCGGCACGTGCAATGACCTCCGCGAGAAGGAGCCAGAACATTTATCGTGGCTGCGGTCGCATGCCAGGTGGGGGCGTGAGTGCCTGAGGCCAGGTGAGTGTACCATCTATGCACTATATTCTCTGTGGGGTGTGTGTGCTTGGGTGGCTGTGCATAGGTGCGGCTCGGACACGGTTGGCTGTTATGGGGACTGCTGTGGAGGCAGGCACCTCACTGGGGCAGGGGCACTCTGCTCTTTTTTGAGTCACACCATGATGTTTGTCTCAACATATGTCTCCACAGGCCAGAATCTGAGGACGTAGGGCGACGGTGACGTGGGCCATGCCAGGGCCCCGGTGCCGGGGGGTGCTGTGCCCCAGCAGCAGCAGCAGCAGCAGCATCAGCAACAGCAGCGGCAGAGCCAGCTGCTGGAGGAGTGTGAGTATCATTACTTCATGGATGCTATTGCATGCTGGGGGGGGCAAGACCACCAGCCATGCACAACACAACCATGCAGGAAAGGGGAGGTCATAATTCCACTATACAAGACACTGGTGAGGCCCCACCTGGAGTACAGTGTACAGTTCTGAGACCATACCTATGTATGGACATGGACTGGGTAGAGCGGGTTCAGAGGAGGTCAACACGGATGGTGCATGGATTGCATCACAAGTCCTATGAAGACAGGTTGAAGGAACTGAACATGTACTCCCTGGAGGAGAGGAGGGAGAGGGGGATATGATGGGGACATACAAGTATCTTACAGGGGGGAACAGAGTGCAGGAAAACACTATTTTTAAGCGTAAAAGATGTTCCAGGACTAGAGGGCATGGGATGAAGTTGGAGGGGGGACGATTCAGAGGAAACATGAGAATGAATTTCTTCACAGAACGGGTGGTGGACAAATGGAACACCCTGCCAGAGGAAGTGGTGGGGGCTGACTTGGTCACGGATTTAAGAATGCAGGATAGCCATAAAGGAATTCTGAGGTCAGGGTAAGGTGCAACAGACTTATAGGAAAACAGAGTGAACTTACAAGGTCAAATGGCAGACTGGGTGACACATAGAGCCCTTATCTGCCGACACTGTCTATGTATCCATGTATGTAGGCACGACACAGGTGACATGCATCACTGTGCAGTATCACAGCTCGCTGTGTGTATGCGCCACTGGTGGTCCAGGCATGCACTGGGCACATAGCTGTAACTGGCATAGCACCACATTGCCACATCACTTGCCAAGCCTAGTTTGTACTGTGATTGATGTGGCAGTGTGGGCGGTGTGTGCATAGCTGGTGCCGCCTGTTTGTGATGGCCATGTGCATGTTCACTGTGGGTGGGTGTACGCCATCACAGGTGCCGGGACATTGGGCATATGGCTTGCAGGTTGGGTGGTGTTCAGGGTTGTGGTCAGTCACAGCCATTGACTGTGTTCCTTTTCCTAGGCCTCATTGTGCTCAGCAGAATGGAGCAGTCACTGCATCGGCTGACCCGGGTGTCCCAGGAGAACAAGCACATCCTCCAGGACATACAGCGCCATGGGCTAAGGAGGAGGCGCAGCCAAGAAAGACTGCACCAGGCAGCAGTGGACCAGTCTGCTAGGCCTTAGGTCAGATCCCCCTTCTCTCTCCACCCATCCCTCCCACTCTGCCTTCCCTCTCCAAGTTCTTCATCCCTACCTCTTGCCCACCCCTACCTTGTACCCCTCCCCCCCTTGTAAATAGTTATGTTGTTGTGGATTTTGTAATTACATTTTTCTAATACATTTGTATTTTGATATGAATACTGTGTTGGTCTCTGATTTGCAGCTGGCTATGGTTGCTCAGTTGCAGTGGTGTGCATGCCATCTGGGCTGGTATGGTCCTGGTAGGTATGTGTGTGTGTGTGTGTGTGTGTGTGTGTGTGTGCATGTGTGTGCATGGGAGGTATCTCCAGCATGGCAGTGGCTTTAGTTGGTCTTGCCATCTGCTGCCACCCACTGCTGGGTGCACAGGGTGTGTCTGGCTTGTAGGCTTCTGTGTTGCACGGGCTGATGTGTGCTGGGGGACTGCATGGTTTCCTGCAGTGCCAGTCACTGCACATGGGTGGTGTCCTAGGGTCACAGCAGGGTGTGCTGCTGCATAGGGGGTTGATGTGCACTGTGGTTCAACCCCTGTGTGTGGCACTCTCCACCTGCCAGTGGTTGTGCTGGGTGTCAGGGCTCTGCTATGCTTTGTTGGCTTGTCCCCATGGGCACGTGGATCATCCGTCCCACCCCAGTGATGCTGTGTTTGGGGTGTGCAGGTGTGGTGTGGGTTCTGCAGTGTGTTCCTGTGCCCATGTGTGGCATGGCTGGCGGTGGGCCCCAGCCTGCCTCCCTGGATGTGCAGTTCCATTGCTCTGGGGGGGGGCTGTGCTTGCGCTATGGCAGCTCTGGGATGCTCAGCTGAGCTTCCCTGGTTGCGCCATAGTGCAACATTTTGGCTCAGCTTCTCCTTCCTGGTTGCGCGATGGCACAGTATGTGCGACATTCAGACGTTGGTTGCTTGCGCAATTTGCTCTGCTCCATGTTTGAATATCGCACCTGTTGCGCATTTGCGCAACTGGTTTGTGCTTGCTCCTGCTGTTGCGCTACTTTTGAGCGCAGATTGAATATCTGGGCCTAGGTGTTTTTTTTCCCCTACTTTCTTTTCATTGATATTATAAAGTGAGCCAGGAAAAAAAGTAAGACTGAACAGATCAGAGCTGACATTAAAAAATGTGATGTTCCTAAGGTCTGTTGCATGCACTATGCTTTCATTTTCATGGGAGGTTCATGAGGTGAATCTGTCGTGCTGGAACAACTGACTATCGGAGCTGCCTGGGGAAGTAATTAAGGAGTGCCTGAAACTGCATTTAGGCATATCCCCCCCAAACACACACACACACACACACACACACACACATATGCTCCTAAAGATCCACCCCCACCTTTTTGTTGATTCATGTGGAAGGGGCATGAGGTGAATCTATCATGTTGGAACAACCAACTATCAGAGCTGCCTAGGGAAGTAATTAAGGAGTGCCTAAAACTGCATATTGGCATATACCCCCCAATCATGCACACGCATAGACATCATTATTTTTTTTTTAACTCTAAGCCTGTCAATATTTGGCTCTTAAAGTATGGGCAAGTTGAGCATAAAAATAAACTAGAAAAAAAAGGATCAAGCAGGTGCCTTTTCATTTGTCAGATACTGTACATGCAGACAGAAGGTCACAAATCCTGTATGACAAGTTCAATATATGGATGTTTTCCATGTAAAACAGACATTTTGTTAATGCCATGTCTGTAGCATTGTTTGTAGCCAGTAAACTATTATTTACATAGGTACTGTAGATGATAGGTTTTAATTCAGAAATCCAGTCTTGATAAATTTGTTTTTTAGCAGTTCTGTAAGATTTATGTCTCTCTGATGTAAGAGTGCACAGCACAGAAATGAAAGGGTTTCTGTAATTGATTGTTGTTTGCATGAAACGTGGGTGTGACAGTGGCATGCAAGAGTGAAGTCTAAATTGTTTCTTGGCAATTCTGGGATATAAAGTTTAACACTATTGTGTGAAGAGAATAAAGACTTGTGTTTTTTGCATCTGAATAGGTTTAGTGCTTTGAAGTTAAAAGATATACGTATGTATACATAGTGTCATGGGCTCCCGAAAATGAAGGAGATACTACTAAAATAAATGCTATTCTGATAGTTTATTTATGTGTGAGATTTTAAGTGTAGTTTTGCCTAGGTCACAGACACATAAGCTATAAATAAGGATGGCTGTATTAGTCAAAGCTTGTAGTAGCAAAATAAAACAAGAAAAATAATTTATTGTGCTTTTTTTCTTTCAATTGTTTAACTAGGAGTGGCACACTAAGCTGAAAGCTTGTTTACAGGGGCAACCTGGGAGCACATGGAAGTTAAGTGACTTGCTCAGAGTCACTCAGTATGCAAATGGGGGCTGTGGGATTCAAACCCAGATCTCCAGATTTGAAATTAAGAGCCTTAAACCACTGTACTATACTGACTCCCAAGTTATGGCGGTTGGTGTAGTAAGCATACCAACATACTAACATATAAAATTGCCATCAGAATAGGCCTAGTGGGCTTTCGTGTCTGCTTGTTTGGTCAGTCTGCACCTTGGGAGCTGACCTTGCTGCCCCCTGACCTCTCAGGCTTCTCCCTTCTCAGTCCAGGGTATTCCCACTTCATTAGACTTTCCTTCCACAACCCTTCCCCTGTACTTGTCCCACCCCCTCTTGAACCCCTCCTCAGTCTCTGCCTCCACTATCCCCCTGGGCAGTGCATTCCATCTACTACCCTCTCAGTGAAGTAGCACCTCCTCCTTTCTCCCCTGAGTCCCCCCTCCAGCTTCCACCCATGCCCTCTAGTTTCCCTCTCCTTCCTTCAGAGTACTGTGACTGCTCCTCCCCTATTTTTTCCTTCATGTACTTGAGCTCTATCATGTCCCTTCTGTCTTACAATGTGCACATATTTAGCTCTTCGAGCCTCTCCTCATAGGTCCTTTCCTCCAAGCCCCAGATAATTTTGGTTGCCTTCCTCTGGACCCTCTCCAGGAGTTCAGTGTCCCTCTTTAAGTGTGGCCTCCAAAACTGCATACAGTACTCGAGGTGCGGCCTCACCTAGCAGTTATACAGAGGGAGTACCACTTCCCTCCTTCTGGAGTAAGCCTGCTAGCGATGCATCCCAGCATCATGTTGGCCTTGGATGCTGCCCTCCTACAAGTCTCTGAGTTGTTCATCTTGACATCCACCACTTCCAGGACTCTCAGCCTAACAGCCATAGCAGCAGTACATTGCATAGCAGATATAAAATGTCAATAAGCAGGTCATGCAACAGAAGTGCTATGCCGTTACTGAAGCAGGAAATGTACAGCTTGTCATTTTTTACATCCTGTTCAAAATGTGTTTTTACACCAGTGGTGCCAAATGGCACAGTCACTGTGCAAAATCTCCTTTTGGCTAATAAACTGATAGTGTCACTGTTCATGCGGTGGGGTCACAAAAAGACCATACTGAAAACTTGGAGTAAAAATACCAAGAAATGCCCAGGGCATTAGGGTTTCTGACCATAACACCCTGCACTGTAGAGACTGACAGGCATCAGGGGTGTGACATGGGATTGTCAACAGTAATGCTCATGTCATTTCACCCCCATCCCCACCCTGCAGTCAGTAACAGGTATCGAAGTGTACCTTTAACTCTTCAGTCCGAAAGTTCACTGCATTCTCTTATACAGTACCCATTTTGGTGTATTTTCTTATGGAATGGGGTGAGTGTAAAGTCTGAAAACCCCAAGGCACACCTCGACTCTTATCTGTGTCTGCAGGGTATGGTGAGGTGAAATAGTATAAGCGTTATGGGCAGTGACCCAAAGGCACACCCCAATGCCTATCCATGTCTGATGGGTGGTGTCACTTCAGTACTTCACTGCCATTCCTATTCTGCCTGCTGTCTGTGTGTCTCTCACTCACTTTCTCTCTATCTATATGTCTATGTAATTATCTATCTTTCTATTAATTGCATGTATCGCTGTTTTTACCTATCTTTAAAACAAACCTGCATATCACATTTGCCTGCACTCTGAGCACATACTTATGAAACTGTGCATATTTGTACTCCACTTCTATGTAGATCTCATACTTTCCTAATATTCCCATTATCACAAGCATAACTATCTTGCACTTGTCAAAAGCGACCTCCTCCGAAAGTTAATATCGCATTTTCTCTAACAGTCCATTATCATTACACCTGACTTCCTGACATTAACACATTGCTTAAATATAACTTACATCACCTCATGGACAAAAACCCTGTTTCTCTAAAAAAAAAAAAAAATTGTGTAAATAATCCCAAGGCTGAACATATGCCAGCCATTACTTTTTCATGTACTTCCACCTTCTGTACCATCATGGGGATTTGCATATGTTTTCCTTGATGCTTTGCATTATTGGGATATGTGCAATTGTATGTTCTTGAAAATTTGACTGTCTGGCCAATATCATCCTGGATAAGACATACATCAACGGCATTTGCTCTGGAGTTCTTTTGTAAGCTTCCTATTCCTTCCATTAAAATGTACACCTCCATATATATTCCTAATAATATGTATTCCTTCCTTAGAACAGAAACTAAAACAAATGTTATTACTTACAAATCATTGTGTTGTTTCTCCATATCTCCTTAACAATTTCACAGAACTTCATTAACTTCATTATACAGCCATGGTGGAGCTGACCAGAATTTGTTTATTTGTGGGATAAATAAATTATTACAAGTAAGAAAGGGGTAGCAAAATGATGACAACAATAAAAACCCTTCTCTAAATAAGCCCTATTGGCAAAACATTGGGGTAATATGTGTGTCTTTAATGGAAAAAAAATGACCAACTTGATACTGGAAATGTTCTGTATTTTTTGGCTTTGTACAAACTGCAGCTGCTGACTGAGTTGCCTCTCTAGCTACTAGACCTTATGAGATTTTTTTTATCATTATGCTAAAATAAGAAGGATTGCACCAGCGCTGTGACTGATTCTTACTTGCAGAGCAGAAACAGACTTGGGCTTGTGGCATTACTATATTTTTGCTTTTTTAGGGGAAAAAACATATTCGTAGCAGTTCTTGGGAGAAATACTGAACATTTATATTATCATACAGAAGTGTAAAAAAATGAACCCTATCCTCTAGCTAGTGATTTAGAAAAGGAACAAAACTGTTGAGATTTCAGCTTTTTGGCTAATTTTAACAAGTGGATAGAAGAAAACTGGTATTTTACAATAAATAATTGCAAGTAAGAAAGGGATACCAAAATGATGACAACAGTAATACTCCCCTAAACAAGCCCTCTCAGCCAGGCTGTGACTGATTGCTTTTGCGTGCAGAGCAGAAACAGGCCTGTTATTCAGGGAAAAGCACTCCAAGCAGTTATCCTGAGAAACGCTGACAATTATCACACAACAGTGTGACAAGAAGTACCCTCTCTAGCTTGAGATAGAGAGAGGCAACAAAAAGTGTCAAGATTTCTGATTTTTGTCTAGTTCTAACAAGTAGATGAAGTAGATTATTTCTCTGCAGCAGCTCAAGTCATCTGTCCCTCATGCCTGAAGCTTACACAAGTGCTGGGTCCTATGACCTGCCTTTAGTGAACTTCCAAATTGGCCTCTGATTGGACAGGAAGTCTCAGGAGATCTTGTAGTTTCATAGTCAGTTCCAGCTGCTGAAGAGTGAAGTACAGATAATGAATAATTGGGACCCCCAAATATGAATGCTCAGTGAGTATTCGAAATAAGGTATTCACACACCCCTACAAGGTAAAACCTGGAGATGTCAAATGATAGTGCTTGAGAAACTGGTCCAGGATTGGACAGGTTGGCCAACAGAAGTAGAAAGAACAGGTTAAAACAAATTGTGTGCCTGACCCTTTCTACAATGTGGACTGTGATGATCACCAGAAGGGACTATCTGTTGGGATATACAGGTGTTGGCTGTCCTTGTAAAAATTCCCCCTTCTGAGTGCTAAAATGAAGGGCTGCAGTTGAGAGCTATGTCTATGATTCTGTGATGACCTAATATCTACCACTGTTATCATGAATGGCTAAAAACAATTAGCCATTTGACAAAACATAAGAACATAGGAAATTCTAGATAAAAAAAAAACATTTGTCTACTATGATCCTCTCCTGGTATCCAGGCAGCTTCACCATTCAGTATCATGTGAAATAGTTGCACTCATTGCTAAATGAGAAGTGCTACCAGTAACTGGAACTATGAAGAGGAAAACTAACCATGGTAGAAACATTTGGTAACCTGAGATCAAGTGAGATCACCATTTATTCCTTGATGTATTAATTACATATGAGGTATGCTCTTTGTTACCCTTCCCATCAATAAAGACATGCAGCAACCAGCACTTCTATATTTCAAAAGGAGTTGATCAAACCAGAGTTGAAAACATTCAACACTTCCCACTTCCATCCATTCATTCAGGAGCTTCATTCATAGGTTTATTGCTGTCTGGGTACAAAAATGCTTTTTCACACTACCCTTATTTTCAAATTGGATTTAGCATTAGCAAGATTTTGACAACATGCAGTACTGCTCCATTCAATTCTTCTGTCACTCAGTACCCCAAAAATGGTCTCAATAATGGTAAATAGCAATTTGCTAGGCTTCACAAAATCCCAGTCTTCTTAATTTTGAATGGCTCTCAAGTGAAGGAGTCCCTTGTTTCAAGTACATTGGTATGCAGTAAGAGTAAAACCTGGATTCCATCTTCAACATCAACTTCATCTACTCCCCAAGCTTGTCTCCTTATATCAAAACAAGTCTTGCCTTCCATTCCTTGTCCATCGTAAGTTTGTCCTCAAGATGATCTTGCTGGTGTTTGACTATGCAGACATGGTTTATGGCACTGTCCATAGGCCCAGCTTTGCCAGACTGAACCATCTTTTCACTCCTTCTGCCATTTTACCATTACATGTCCTCCCCATACCTGCCACTGCTCACTTTACATCAACCTCTCCTTCTACTCTCTGAAAGGCAGGTGCCTCTCCAGTTTCACTTCCTTGCTGTCTAAATGCTGGTTTCTCTCTATCTCTCCTCCTGGCTTTCCTCATTCCTCTTTCCTCCTCTCCCCTCCACCTTCTGCTTCCTCCACTCTGCTAACTCATGCACATTCTCTATCCTTCGATCTGGAAGGTCAAGATGGATGGACACTGCTCAAAGTGTGGAGGGGTACTCAGGGGTATCACTTAGGGATCAATGCTGGGCCCACTGCTGTTCAACATTTTCATTAGTGATCAGGAAACTGGGGTCACAAGCAGGCTGCTGAGCTTTGATGATGGTCTTAAGATGGCTTCGATGGTAGACTTACTTGAGAATGGTGACAAACTTCAAGAGAACTTGAAAAAGTGGATGATTGGTCAATCTCCTGGAACCTCAGACTAAATGAGGCCACATACAAGGTACTGCACTTAGGGAGGAAAATTAGATGTAAGACCTATATAATGTGTGGGCCACCTCTTGCTCCAATATGGAAGGAAAAAGACCTGGGAAATAGTAGACAAAGGGCTGAATCATGGTAGGGGCTGCAGAATGCTAGGGTTCATTGGGGACAGGATGATCTACAGAGCAGAAGTACAAGGCCCTGGTCTGGCACCATCTGGAACACTGTGTGCAGTTCTGGATCCTTAACACAAAAAGACATTAAGGCAGTAGAAAGGCTGCAATGCAGGGCACCAAACTGATCAGGGACATGGAGAACAAACATCTGTGAGAAGTGCCTGGAAGCCAATAACTAACTTGTTAAATCTGGAGAAAAGAAACTGAGAGGATACATGGTTTCAGTCTTCTGTATACTCAAAGGAATGAACAAGATCAAACAGCCTGAGATGTTTGATTTGTTGCCCTCTCGCAGGACAAGGGAATATGTCCAGAAGCTTAGACCTCATAAATTCAGGGGTAACATTAGGGAGACACGCTTTCTTTCGGAGGATGAACCTATGATTTGTTGCCCTTTAGCAAGTGGTTAACTTATGGACCAGCCTACCAGTGGAGATAGCTCTAAAGACAGTACATGCCTTCATGGTAAGCCTAGATAGATTTCTGCCTATCAAGGTAATCACAGAGTAAACATGGTACAGAGTGGGTGAGGCATCCCAGTAATCTGGTATATACTTGCCCAGTATACTTATTTCATCCTGGCATCTGAATGGTGGGACATGATGGACACAGAGTCCTTTCTAATCTTAAATTACTGCTGTATGTTACTAGGTTACATTGTTAGAACCTCTGCAGGTCAGGCAGTTTTCTTCACTTGGTCCATCACTCTGTAGAATAGCCACTCTATCATCATCGGTTCCTCCCCCACTCCCTTCTCCCTCAAATCTATTTATTATGATCATTCTATCCATGGACCCTTGCTCCCTATGGCACTGTAGACCTAGTTTCTATGGCAGGGATGCTGAACGTCCATGGAACAGGTAGGGCTAGTTCTGCAGCACATTTATGAAGGGATCATCACATCTTAATATATTTCAACTCTATCAGCTCCAGTGGAGTAGCAGTTAAAGAGGTGAGTTGGTTTTACTATACAGAGCACGCTTGCAAGTGCTTTCATTCATCAGGCGGCATCCAACTGTAGAGATGGGCAGCTTATGCCAGTCACCCACCATGGGACTAAAACTACATGCTAGAGGGGGAGGGTGGGCTGTAGTGCTGCCAGGGTAGGAGAATGGTGGGTGACATTTGGGTTTTGTTTTATTAACACAAGCAAGCACTTTCAATCAAGACAGTGGCTGGCAATGGAGCTGGAACCGCCTTCCTGAGGATGTTGTGGAGTCTAAAACTGTGGGAGAATTCAAGAATGCATGGGACAGATATAAGGCAATTCTTGATGGTGGTAGGAAGAAATAGGCTGTTGGTTAACTAGGATCTGCAGCTTATCCTGTAGGTAGGGAAATGGGCAGACTAGGTGGGCCAAGTGATCCTTATCTGCCATCAAAGTCTGTTTCTATGTTTCTATGGGTAGGTTGTGCCAGTTACCCACCACATTATCAAAATGATGAAAGTGTGGGTGCCATGGGGAGGGTGGAATTGGGTGCTGTCTAGAGGCAGGGGAATGGGGTAGAGTGACATTATTTACCATGTTCAGGCTGGGGAGGAGGGTGGGAATTGAGACATGCAATTCATTGAGGGGAAGGGTTTTTTACTTCTTTTTTTGTTTTGCAATTCCTATGCCCCTGGGTTTTAGATATGTATACCCTTGAGAAAAGGAAGGGGGCATGATAGAAACTTTCAAGTACATTAAGGGAATTAACAGAGTCCTAGAGGGTAGCATCTTTCAGAAAAAGAGATGTGCAAGAACAAGGGGACACAATTTGAAGATATAGGGGGGACGGCTCAGAGGTAATGTTACAGAGTATATTTTCACAGAGAGGGTTGTGGACGCATGGAACTGCCTTCCTGAGGAGGTTGTAGAGTCAAGAACAGTGGGAGAATTCAAGAATGCATGGCACAGACATAAAGCAGTTCTAGTGGGGGGTAGAAGGAAGCAAGCTGTTGGTTAACTAGAATCTGTAGCTTATTCATCAGGTAGGGAAATGGGCAGACTAGGTGGGTCAAGCGGTCCTTATCTGCCATCAAATTCTATGTTTCTGTGGAGGTAGGAGAGAGGGTTGGGTGTCTCCATGGTTCAGGGAAGAAGATATTCATTTAAATGATTAAGGATGGGGTGAGGGTCTGAGAGTATGGGGGATTTTTTGAAAGGTACTTACCCAGATTATGAATACCAGATACATGAGTAATAAGCCAAATACCAAATATTCTCCTGCATATTTGAGAAATGTACTAGCACAGCCCTATTAGCTACCCACTGTACTAATAACTTACTATAAAGCCTGAGCACATGAAGGGTTTATTGTTCATTAAGAAAGTCATGTTATTTCCCCACATTTAAGGCTAACTAGCTGCTGTTATGTGCTAATGTACACACAGGTACACAAAATCTGAAAAGGAACTTGGGGCAGAGTTTCACTGTACACACTGTCATGCAGACGAAAAAGGGAAAAAAAAGAAGCTTTGGGATGAACACTGCTTTTTTTCCCTCTCAATCTTAATTAGGCCCTACAAGAGCACACACCTTCAGAAACAATTGAAGTCAACTGAAAATGTAACAACATAACATTCAGTACACAATAGGAAGCAGACCCCCCCACCAAAAAAAAAAATCACCATATCTAAGATCTTAAGGATTTGATTGACTTGGAACCAAATTCTTAAAATATGCCACTATAGCTGTATGTGAACCACTGATTAAGATTTTTAACATATTCATACCCACGGAGGAGATGCAAAGCTACTAGAAGACCACCCAAGCAACACCAATTTTTAAAACTGGTAAACATACATTAATAAATAATTACAGACCCGGGGTTGGCCTGGGTTCAACCAAGATGACTTCATAGTTCCTTATCTCTGTTGCCTAGAACTATCATCCTGATGCTTCCATCTGTTACCTCAGTTAAAAACCAGAGTCAGATATGTTACTGGTTACTGGGAGTTGGGAGCAATCGAACAGTGTGCTTATTTTTCAGATCCTATTCTTCATTTGCAACCAATGCCTCAATTAACTTTTCACTCTACCGTGGCCTGCAACAATCACATGGCTCCATCATGTCTCCCTTTCCATTGACTGAGCAGAAGTAATGTTCGTTCAGCAGCCACATGGGCTCAACAATGTAAAAGAAACATCAGCCTCAAATGTTAACATGATTGGATAACTAGATTGTTGACTCACACTGATAGATAAATGGAACCTCAAAAATTAAAGGACCTGCCACTTGTTCCAAGCACAACTGAGGGAACAAATGAAAATCATCCACCAGTTTCAAAACAAAGGGTGGATGATTTGGAGAACTGGAGGTGGCATAATAAGTTTCACTTCATTGGGTTCCATGAGAAGGCTGAGCTACTGTAAATGATACTATTGACTTTCTCTGCCATGTAATGCCAGCAGTGCTCAAACGCCTGGGGGACTCATAATTTGAAACCAGGTCTCTAGCCCCAGCATTTGTCAATGCTGAATGTTTGCCCTGGTACTGCTTTTGTACGGTTTTTTCAAATGTTTACCCCAAATTTTCAATATAATCTTTTTATGACCACTCCTTCTGAACATAACAGGTGTCATTTATAAAACAATGGCTGAAACATCATTGTGTACCACAAGTATTAAAACACATTTTGGATAGGATTTGAGAAATGACAGCTGTCACATTCATGAGGTGGTGTCAAAAAATGGCTATGTTGAAAACTTGGGGCCAAAATGTTGAAAATTACCACAGTTATGAGCGTGCATTGAAAAATTGTAATGTAGACTCATAACTTTGTTGTTTTCTCATATTTTTACCCCAAATTTTCAACATAGACTTCTTATGACCCCACATAGCCTTCTTATGAGACCACCTCATGAACAAGGGCAGAGAACAGTTTCAAATCCTGTCCAAAAGGTGATTTTGTGACAGAAGTGCAAAAACACATTTTGGCCAGGATTCGGAAAATGAGTTGTCACATTTATGAGGTGCTGTGAAAAAATGGCTATGTTGAAAATGTGGGGTCAAAATATTAAAAATCACCAAAGTTACAAGCTTGCATTCACAAATTTCAACATTGGCTTATAACTTTTTTTTTTACTCCTTTTTATCTGGTGTAACTACGGTCTGCATCTCATCCTGGCATCCTTCCATCTGGCCACTGGCCAGTCCTGCCACAGCCCCAATTGAAGCCCCCACTGCTTTATACCCCTACGGATTGCCCCCCACTGTGGAGTGGTGGAGAGTCCCCCTCACTCCCCACTGAGACTGGATCCAGTAGTTTCAGTGGTGCTCCCAAGGCTGGGCATCCCAAAGCGGCCATCAAGCAGCCGTGACCATGCACCATTTTTTCCTTATGCGTGCCCCATTACGGAGTGCAGGTGTGCAATGACATCAAGGCATGCATGCTGACGTCTGCTGCACTCCATCCTCTTCACTGCCACTGCACTAGTAGTGCCCCCGGTCGTCAACAGGGGCCACTACAAAGCGGGGGTTCCCTGGATTCCATCCCGGGATAGGAGAGCAGTCCTCCAGACACTTGATCTTATCCCTCTCCTGCAAACCCCTGGCTCCCCGGGCTCACATTGGAACCCAGGTCGCCAGCGTGCCATGAGGTATGACATCCAGCACCTCAACCCTCAGCGCCATTGTGCCAGCATATCCCAACCTCTCTTAAAGTTGCTCACTGTCTTCAATGAGATGACCTCTTCCAGCAGCACATTCTAAGTGTCCACCTGACTTCTTTCCTAAACCTCCCACCCCAGCTTAAGACTTTGCCCCCTCATTTTATGGCTGCCACTCAGCTTAAAGAGACTCTCCTTATCAACCTTATTTATCCCTTTCAAGTACTTGAAGGTCATAATCATGTCCCCTCTCTCTCTCTCCTGTCCTCCAGGGAGTACATGTTCAGTGCCCCAAAACTCTATTCATATGTCTTACCCTGCTGACCCACTATCATCTTTGTATCCTTCCTCTGGACTTTCTCCAGCAGGTTAGTGTCCTTTTTGAGGTGTAGGCACCAATACTGAACTCCTTACTTTAGATGTGGCCTTATCAGTAGTATTACCTCCTCTCTCCTACTACTGATCCCTCTAGATATGCATCCCAGCATCTTGTTTGCCTTTGCTGCTGCTTTCTTTCACTGTGTGGAGTACTTCACTAGTGATTATCACTCCCAGGTCCTTCACCTTCTGTGATACAGATACTCAGATTCCACCCAAGTAGTAGTCTGTCCTGGGATTCTTGGCATCAAGATGCATAACTTTGCATTTCTTGGCATTAAAGCCAAGTTGCCAGATTCTGGAGCACCTCCCCAGCTTTTCCAGATCTTCTTGTAGGTCCTGTATCCCTTCAGCTGCGTCCAATCTCCCACAGAGCTTGGTGTCATCTGCGAATAGGCACATTTTGCCCTTAATGCCATCCCCACTGTCATTGATGAAGACATTGAACAACACCAGCCCCAGCACCAAGCCCTGTGGGACCCCACTGGTTACCTTTCTGGTGCCAGATAACTCCCCCCTACAAACACCCTCTGGGTTCTGTCCCTCAGCCAGTTTTCCACCCATCTGGTGATCTTTCCCCAACCCTAAGATCCACCAACTTCCTGATCAACCTTTTGTGGGGCACAGAGTCAAAGGCCTTGCTGAAATCAAGACAGAGGATGTCTATTGCTTGTCCCCTGCCTACTGTCTTAGTGACACAGTCAAATAAGTCAATCAGATTTGTTTGGCATGATCCCCCCCCATGAACCCATGCTGCCTCGCATCCTGGAGACTATGTTCCTCTAGATATTCCACCAACCTTTCCTTTAGTATGGTTTCCATGAGCTTGCCCACAATGGAGGTCAGACTGACTGGTATGTAATTCCCTGGGTCATTCTTGGGAATGCTTTTGTAGAGGGACGTACTGTAGAAACACATTTTGGCCAGGATTTGAAAAAAAAAATGTCAACTATCACATTCATGAGGTGCTGGAAATGGCTATGTTGAAAATTTGGTGTCAAAATATTGAAAATTACCAAAGTTATGAGCCTCTGTTCACAAATTTCAATGTAGGCTCATAACTTTAGTGTTTTTTAATATTTTTCACCAAATTTTCAACATAGCCTTCTTATGACCCCACCTCATGAACAAGGGCAGAGCAAAGAAATCACATTTTGGAACAGATTTGCCTAATTCCACTGCCATTGTTCATGAGATGGGGTCCTAAAAAAGGCATGTTGAAAATTTGGGGCAAAAATATTAAAAAATGGTGAAGCTATGCCACTAAGTTCAACACTCCATTGAAATACATTGAACTGCATACTTGATTACCTCAGTTCACAATCCAGCATTGAAGAGTGAAGACGTGTCTGCAGTCCAGAGAGCATTATGGTGTTGGACCCCCAGTGAGTAAATAAGAGCTTGGGGGTGTGTTGGGTGGTGGGTGCTGAGTGGGAGGGTCGAGTGGTGCAACAGACATTGATGGATTTTTTTTCATGGGGTTTGAAAGAAAAAAAATGGTGAGGGACAGTTTTCTATATTCAGATGCATTCTGACACTGGGATTGGGCACCCCAGTGTTGGGCTTGTTGAGGAAGGGGGCGGGTGACCTGAGAGGAGGGAGTGGGCGTCAAGAGAAGCGGTACCGAGGTGGGCATCCTGGACCACTTACATTTAAAAATATATATAGATTTATGAAGATGAGAAGGGTGGTGGGTGGGTGGGCAGGCAAGTGACCTGGAGGGATGGGAGAAAAGAAGCAGCAGCGGGCTGTGCATGGGGTCATAATGTAACAAGATATTATTCATAAGAAAAAAATCACATTGTCAATACAGCATGATTTCTTGCATGCAACATAATTCTTTTTTTTTTGCAGAACACCCTGCATCCTGTTATAAGGGGTTGTGCTTCTTGAGCCCCCCACAAGGATTCTCAACTCTGGGGGTTCAACATGAAATTGCACAAAAGTCAGAAAAAAAAGTTTTGGGGACCGGGAATCAAACCCGGTCCCAGACGCAGAGCCTGGGTTCCTTGCTGCAGTAGCTCAGTCCATTGAGCCATGGCAGCTGCTCAGTGGAATCTCATCCCAGCAGAGGTCTTATCCTCTGCCTGGGATAGCATGAGTGGTGCAATACTGTGTACAGCAGTATTCACGGTATTGTACCACTCGCTGTCTCATACAAAGCTATTCAGGGTTGGCGCTAATGTCGTACACTATTAAGCGTATGACATTATGGCCCTGTAGGGTGGGGGGTGAGATCCCCGCTCCATTTACATTAAAAAATAAATGTATGCTGGCCCAGTGGCACTGAAGGTTGAGGCACTGGATGCCGCACCACATGCTACATTGGTGACCTGGGTTTGGGAATGAGCCTGGGCCATCAGTAGTCAGCTGAGGGGAGGAGGATTAAGCATGCTAACGGATGCTCTCCTCCTCCTCCTCCTCCTCCAGGGTGGGGTGGGTTACTGGGCAGCAGATGCACCCTCAGCACTACCACTGGTGGAAGTATGGACAGTAGGGTGCACTACTCTTCGGAGTCGGGGTGGGGATAACGCTGCTAGGTGCTTGACTACAGCGTGTATCAGCATGTCATCATTCTGGATGTCAAGTCCTTCGTGCTGGCACCCTCAGGGAATGCGACTGACAGATAAGGGGAGAAAAATGCAAACACCCCCGGGACATTGTGCACTATGATGCCAGGATCTTGGTATGTTGGGACCCGGCAGAGCAGCCAAAGGGGGTTAGAAAGCCCTCCTCTGGAGGGGCTGAGTGCCCAGAGCAAGTACAAAAAAAGAGAAATGTATTTATAAAGATGGGAAGGGTGAGCAGATGGGCGGGTGAGCGACCTGGAGGGGACAAGGAGAAAGAAGCTGTAGCCGGGGTGGGCACCTCTCTCTACTTATATTAAATAAAAAGTTACTAGAATTGTAACACTGGCAGCATCTGCAAGATTAAAATACATTTTCTGAGCTAAAAATAAAAATATGCACTGACTGGTATCCATATTTTCCCCTTGGTTCACACAGTAATACTGCTTTCCTGACTGAAAAAAGGATCTGCACTCTGTGAAAATTTAGAGTGGGTGCTACGCCTTTAGTGATCCAGACTAGGATCCAAACTAAATAAAAATGACCCTTTGTGCTTACACAAATAAAAGTAATGCTGCCTTTAGCTGCTCCCAAGCAGAAAGTAAACATTGTCTTACATTACCAGTGACCACACACTGTCTCTGATATGCTCCTGGTGTTGAAAGCCAATCAGCTGCTTGTTGACCGGCTTCATGCAAATCAAAGGACCAAAGCCCTCTCTGACTGGAGTGGTTCAGTCCTTTGAAATACACAAAGTTTCCACCCAGCAAGAAGCGAATGACATCACAGCCACAGTGTGTGGTCACTGGTCTAGACTGCCATGCCCTTTCCAGTTTGAACTGCAATGGACTTGGCAGTGACACACCCTTCAAAAATCAAGCTCTTGTAGCAAGAAGTTCGCTGCACATGTGCACAAGGCGAACATATAAAAGAGAGACAGAGATCACAATCAATTTGGGACGGCCTTCTCAGATATCAAGTAAAAGAAGATGTATTATGCTGGGCTAGAGAACTGGGATATCTGGAATGGCACTGGCACCCTATTATGATTTTTCAGAACTTCTCTAGGGATTTAAGTTTGAAACAGTGGGCATTCACCTAAGTCAGGCAGAAACTCCATGATCTGGGCATCCCCCTCACTCTACTACTATCCTTCTGTGTCATGAATTGTGCACAATGGAGTCCCCATATATTTTAATTTGCCTAAAGCCACCTGGGACTACATCTCAAGTCATTTCCCATCTCAACCTAGAGGACCACCTCATCAGCCTCAATCTCCTGCAGCCATTTCTGCAGTCAGGATAAGTCCCACACTAATGGACACCACCCCAGTCCTTCATCAAGTCTCTACTGCCCCCCCCGGGTACAGTAAGTGACCCTGAAGATGACCAATGGCTCATTCTCCCTTGAGCTACAATTTATTGGCAGTGAGATCAAGGAACATCAGCAGGAGTAATTTATTTTTTATTTATTTAGTTTCTGTTGACTGGGTAAGTGCACTAGACAAATCCTGCCTATTTTCAGGCACGATCCGGGAAGGGGGATACAGATGACTGCCAACTGACCTTGAACCAGATGAAGCTGTTGGTGGTATTTTTTTCAGTGAAAGAGGGAAATTTGGCCAGGACACCGTGGAAATTCCCCTACTCTTTTCGATAAGTGCCATGGGATCTTTAACATCCACCTGAACTACCACCAATCCAGGCAGATGGGACCTCGGTTTAACGTCTCATCTGAAAGAAGGCACCTCAGAAGTGCAGCACCCCTCTCATGCAGCACTACAGTGTCAGTACTGGGATATTAACCCAAGTGCCAGATATGGGAATGAGTAATGAATCCAGGGAGGATGGACTATGCCCTAGTTATGTGCTTGCATCAAATTGCTATGCCCCACTGTCTACCAAATCTTCTCAGCACCATCTCCCAGCAGATCCCTGACAAGACTGTCTACCTTAGAAGCTGGCGTTGTCAACTGGAGCTGCTGATCACCTTTCCACTGCAGTCATACCACCTAAAGGAGCTTCTGGAGCCTCATTGGCTGAGGTCATAGCTGCAACCATCCTGCTACCCTCATCTAATTCCTCTGTACCCAAGGAAGGTCCTTCATCTGCTGCGGCTGCACTACTGAAAGATCATGGAGATGGTCAACAACTCATCCCACCATGAGACAGGTACCGAGATTTTGACTAAACCCTGTGAACATAAGGTGGCTAAGGGGAAGGGATGGATGGGTGTCAAATACCTTAGACATATGCTGACAATATCATAAGTGTGCCTTCCAGTGCTGTGACCAGGTACTATCGTTTCTCTGCCCCCACCACTGAGACAGCAAACACCCCAACCCCAGGTTGTCCCATGGGTGTAGCCTGGGCTGCTGTACGCTTATTGTACTGTGACAGTGGACTCTGATATAATCATGTTAACAGCAGGCAGCTTTGATCAAAGTGGAGTTCTGTATGGGAAATAGAGGGGTAATTACTTTAACTACTCTTTAACTGATTAGGGGCAGTGTGAATCTTCACCAATCACTGCCTTGATGGACTTTACAGCATAGACATCTTCACAAGGTCACATACTTGATAACCCTGTGACAGTTTATCTACCAACTGAGATGACCCAGTGGCATGTAGGGCAGAGACACCTATGCCTCACCTGCCACCATGCTGGTGACCTGAGTCTGGGGATGGACTTGGGTCATTGGGGCTGGCCAGGGAGAGGAGGACTGAGCATCCAGTGGATTACTCTCCTCATTTGGGGAGGTACGGCTGTAGTTCCTGACACCTGCCTGACCTCTAGTGGAGGCTGAGAGGTAGGCAGCCAGTGTTGATAACTTTGAGGGGGAGCATGGAGGGTTGGCAGATGTCAATGTCCCATGCACAGTGGCATGCATGGTTATGTCAGGACAGCATTTCATGTCTGTTCTCCAGGGGCTGAACAGGGTAATGGTCCGGGTGCAGCACGGGTTGACACCAACCCCTCGCAAGCTTTGCAGTGGCTACAGAATAGGATTGATTTTTTGGTGGTAAGGTGTCATCTGCTGACCCCCTCATGGTGGGTAAGCTGTGGCAGAAACACCAGGAAGAGGTAAGTCTCTCCGGCATCTCCCTATCCATTTCTAAAGTTAATTCACGTTTTAGTAAAGCGTCTATAAGCTATGTACAGTATTTCCTCACCAGTGGAACAAACTGCAAAAAACCCTGAAGTTGGTGCCCGACAACATTCTTCTCCTTCAAAAGCTATTCTCAAAGTCCTTCATTGAATCCTGTAACTGCCCCCAGCAGTCTGTGCATAATTGCGGACATTCGTCTCCAGGCTTTGTGTTTCCCTACTTTATCACTCACCTCTCCCTTCATCTCTCTAATACCCCATCTATCCCTTCTCCTGAACAGTTCATGTATATACTGTATACTATTGTATTGACTATATTTTTTTATATTTTCTTTTTTCTTTGAGCCATTATGCCGGTTTTGCCTTGTATAGCCCTTGCCTAATATTGTACTATGTTTTGTGTCCTCTTCCACATTTCATTCCTCGATTGTACATCTGCCATATATATTGTATTGTTTTGTTTTACTTTTTTATCTGTATTTGTCCAGGTCCACCTTGCAAATGCACTCGCTCAATGGTACTTCGCCTGGTAAAATAAAGATTGATTGATTGATTGATTGATTGAAGACTGTTACTATACAGTCCATGCTTATTTCTGACCAAACACCAGTGCAGCAGGACCTAGTGGAGGGCCCAACCTCCCATAAGTCCCCATTCTGGCATTTAGACCCACTACTATTCCATGACCCACAATTTAAGACCTGGATCAAAGAAGCAGCAGAGGCCTACTTCAGTATTAACAACAGAATACAACAACTATTCGTCTCAATCCCCAGATCCATGAGTTTAAGATTGGAACATAGCACTATAAAACTCTATTGTATGCAGGGACTTACTACTAGTGATGTGTTCTTTAGACTCCATCATCCAGCTCATCTCACTATTGATCTCCTATGTTCCGTGGTCAGGATTGGGCAAGCTAAAACTGAGATCCTGCCCTTAAACCATCACTGAAAAGCCAATTAGGTACAAGCCCTGGGTCGAAGATGTGCCTTGGATCAGATCACTTACTTGGGGATTAAAGTTTCCTCTAAGTTAGCCAAAATCTGTGAAATAAACCTCAATCTGCTTTTAGAGGAACTTTGCACAGAGTGTGACAGATAGAAACCTCTGCAGTTTTCGATGACCAGAAAACTGAGGTGGTAAAAATGGTCACCACCCCAAAACTGTTTCATATTCCAGACCATCTACTGTGACATATCTCTAGTCAATGGCTTGAGCATATCAATAATATTATTCATTTTTTTTGGAAAGGGCAAGCAGCCCAGGTACAGATGAGCCAAACTGAGAACTCACTGGAGTGGGAGAGGATAGGGGTTATCAGGGCTTAAAGCTTATTATTGGGCATTCTAACTAGCCCAAGCAGTCAGAGGGTTTCCCTCTTCCAACCAGATACTGCCCTTGTGGTTGACTATTGAGAACACCCTAATTGGGGAAGGGTCTTGGCAGCCTGTCTTTTTAACCATAGAGACACAACTTTCAACCAACACCCAACAGTGAGGCATTCCATGGTTGTTTGGAAGGTTGTACAAAACAAGGCAGAGATCCCCTTAACACTCCCAACCTTAACACTAGTCTTGAACAACCCTAACTTTAATAAGGAGGAAACGTTGGGTATGCTGAGGTACCCTGTTTGTCAAGGATCTTCTTATGCCAGATTCCCCTGAAATGGACACATGTAAGTCCTGCAAGATAGGTATAGGCTGGATAAAACTGACTTCAGGCATTATATACAGCTTCATAGCACACTTGTCCCCACCTTCAGTCAGGTCAAGGATTCCAACACAAGCCCTTGACAACACCCACTAGAATACCACATCTCCCACCCTAAGGGAAAAGAGAGATACAAGATAGTATACCAGACCAAACTATGGCTGCCTGCCATAAATTGTCACTCATGTTGCACAAGCAGATCAGTGCCTCACACTGGGCAAAATTCGGGAAGCTGGCCCACATGACTCTTAAAGACACTGGATCACGCCTCATGCAAAACAAAGTTCTGTACCTGTAATATCATATCCCGGTGGTCCTGCACACAGCCAATGTCTCTCATAACATGAACTGCTGAAGGTGTGATATGGTGAGGGGACATCCTCCACACATTATGGCACTGTTCAAGCCTGAAGAACTTTTGGTCACAGGTGACAGATTTCCTCAGCTAAGTACTTACCAGGACTGTCCTCCTCCAACCAGAGTATATGACACTGGGGTCTCCAGTGGTGGCTCCTCATCTCTTTCACAAAAAGGTAAATGGGTCCTCACAGTCTCAGCTAAAGCAACATTCCTTTTTCTACATTGCAGGCAGACAATAGAGGTGCCCACAGTGGGAGCTCATCTCTAGATTGGCACAAATAACCACATTTTAACAACTGACACATTTTGCTAATAATACTATGGCCAGGTATTATGAGATGTGGGATCCATTTCTGAAGGGTTTTGGTATAATATGTACTATATATTGACAGGGTGGCTAACATCCCAGAGTTGGGATTGGCTAGTGGACAACCTACTTCCCCCCACCATCATCTAGCCCACAACAGAGTGCCAGTTGGATACAGGTGAAGTGAGGTGCCTGACAGCTGTGACACTCCCCAGTTACAGATTTATGCATGGTTCATTAGAGGTATCATAGGTGCACCCTTGAAGTACCATAACCAGGATCAGGTTACTAGATTTTAATTAATATTTTTCCTCTTGCATATAGTTACCAGGTGTAAGGATCTATAGAAGTCATCCTAGGTGGAGGTCTACCCTCCTCCAAGGTCTCATTTTTCCTGTTGACCTACATTTCCAGTTGCACATGCGATGTGTGCTACTGTAAGTCCCAGCACCCATGGTACCAGTATGCTTAAAAATGCTTATTTTGCTGTCATCTATGTGTTTTTAAAACAATGATCCTTTTGTAACATAGTGCTGGTCTTAGAAATATGCAGCAGTATCATTATCACCAGTGATCTCTAAAATATTTGAGCATTTTATAAACCATCAACTTCTAGTATACTTATATAAAAAATAATTTTATTTATAAACATCAGTCTGTTTCATGTTCATCTCATAGTACAACTACTGTCATTGTTCAGGTCAGTAATGACTAAGTTGTGACAGTCAGTAGGGGTGTATTAACAGTGGCTGTTTTTGTGCAAATTATTCAAAGGTTTTAATGCAGTTGACTACAATATTATAATTGAAAAACTATAGAAATAGGGCTTTTGCAGTCTTCCCCTACTTTGGTTTTCCAATTATTTTTACCAAGTACTGTACTTAAAAAAAAAAATCTCAATTCAGGGCAGGCAGAATTGCCTAGAGGTTTGATCAATGAGCTGTGAATGGGCTTGGTACATCCAATAGATCTGTAAATGGACCTTGTGCTCACTGGGCCTTACCAGATTATGAAAGAATAAAAATATAACATAATAAAATTGGTGGCCATCAATGGTACTTTATAAAGTCACAATTTTTTTTTTGTAAGGGATGTGCCACAGAGGTTGTTCCTGGGCCCTGTCTTATTTTCTATTTACACTAATGAAAAAAGTAAATCACTGAATAGTAGTGGAATTGAATTTCATTAATATGTGTATAATATTGTTTATACTGTGAAAGTATTAGTGAATGTCCAGTCCAATTTCAAATATGTTTTCATTAGGTACAGAAAATTCTGATAAAAAATAAATTAATCCTAATAATAATTATTATTACTATTCAAATTAGTACACTTGTTAAGAAAATCAATTCTATTTTATATTTCATTTATAAATTCAAAAATGGCTTATCCTTTGAGACCATAGTTCATATTGTCAATAGTATGATTATCCTATTGCTTGACTATGAGGATTCTCTCTATAAGGATATGCTCTACTACCAGAAAGCCACGATTCACCACCAGTTAACTGAAAACACCAAGTTTGGTCAACAGCAACAATGCCAACCTCCCCATTAGCGATCGGCACATCACGAGACAGTCACCTTTTCTGTTGGTGGTGCTGGGATGCTGCACATCCCACACCCCCCATGTGGAGGGCTCTGCTCCCCACACCTCCCGAACTTTAGGATTCCATCTCCAGGTCAGAGTTGGTCCAGGGAGGGGGAAGAAGACTGGGGGAAGGAGAAACATGGAAAAAGGACCATTAAGGTGAATGTCGCCGTAATGGTCTTTTTTTCCTGTTTAGTCATTGGGGTGTCGATGAAAAGGGGTCCACCGAGTTAACCTAACATTCTGTATAAGCAACTGTCTAGCATAATTCTGTACAGCCTTAATGACACCACCACTATGCCCTTTATATCAACTCCTGGACTGAGTGAAAGAGGAGGGGAGGCTTTGCAGCCAGACTGGATGCGGACTGCCAAGATGTAAGATGGCTCCACAGTTCCTCTTTTCCCTCCTTCCACCCTCACTTAATGGAGTGGCACTCAGAACCCACACTCACCTTAGGCCTTCCTCAGAGGCAGGGAGTTGGAGACATGTGCGCTTCTCTCACATCACTTCAAAGATACATGGCAAGCTGACAGGATAGACAGATTTCTAAGTCATGCCACCATCTTCTGGTGTCCATCTTAATTGGGGCATTGGCTGTATCTCATGTGAGGGTGGCCATCTTACTGAAGGGGGACCAGACAGGATCCTACCACTTTCCTGATGTTCACATATGCATGACATAGAAACATAGAAACATAGATTTTGACGGCAGATAAGGACCGCTTGGCCCACCCAGTCTGCCCATTTCCCTACCTAATGGATAAGCTGCAGATCCTAGTTAACCAGCAGCCTACTTTTTCCTACCCCAACCCCCTAGAATTGCATTATGACTGTCCCATGCATGCTTGAATTCCACCACTGTTTTTGACTCCACAACCTCCTCTGGAAGGTCGTTCCATGCATCCACAACCCTCTCTGTGAAAAAATACTTCTTAAGTTACCTCTGAACCACCCCTTCTATCTTCAAATTGTGCACCTTGTTCTTGCACACTCTTATTTTGAAAGGTGCTACCCTCTTGGACTTTGTTGATTCCTTGAGGTACTTGAAAGTTTCTATCATGTCCCCCTCTCCTCCTTTCCTCGAGGCTATACATATTTAGCTCCTTAAGTCTCTCTTCATATGTCTTCCGGTGCAGACCCTGCACCATTTTAGTTGCCCTCCTCTAGACAGCTTCCATCCTGTCTATGTCTTTGCGGAGATTGGGTCTCCAGAACTGCATGCAGTACTCCAGATGGGGTCTCACCAACTGTCTGTACAGAGGGATAATAACTTCCTGTTTTCTACTGGTGATGACTCTCCCTATGCATCCCAATATCCACCCATCCCTCCTTGCTGCCCTCTCACATTGCTTGCCCACCTTTTTCCCTCCTTCCACCCTCACTTAACCATTGTGGTAGTACTTGATGACCATTTTAAGGCTGTCAGGCCATTTGAATGCCAATGGAATCTACAGCTCATCAGACCATGTACTGAATGGGCAGGTGCTCCGGCAGCCATTTTATGTAGGACAAGACACCTGGCAGTCATCTTGGGAAGGGATGTCTCCTACTTAATTTGTGACCAGTCTCCCATCTGTGCCAAGTCCTCTAAGATGGCAGCAGTGCAGCACAGGAGACACGTGTATTATTGGTGAAATAGGAGAGAACATCCCTCCCAAGAATTACCCCAAACACACATACCAATTCAAAACATGGTGAAGATAAGGAAGTGCAAAGAATACTCCATCCCCATCCTACCAACACAGATAGGCACAGTAAGCACCCTCTGTATCCCAGAGGACCACAGCCCAACTTTGCTTGATGACATGGACCTCAGTGACCCAGCCGATGGCATACCACAGGTGACCTCACCCCTGCACATGGAATTTCTCATCCAGTCTCAGCAAGGGATCCTACTAAAGATGCTGGAATGCATTGAGCGTACCACAGTGAATCAGCCTAAGACCCCGACACTGATCAAATCACCTTCTGACCTGGTGCCAGACAAGACAGTCTAGAACCCAATGGGGATGAATCACCCATCCATTTCCAAATCAGAATGCAAAGGGAACAGAGATGAAGACAAAAGCATGAGCAATGACTCAGAGGAAGAGCAGGAGCTGAAGGTCCTTGTGTCAAGTCTCTGCTGATTAAACTCCATCAACAAATTCATGTACACAGAATTACAATGGAGTTTGATAATGCAGTACCCAAACCAGAATCCAAATTAAACCCTCTCATGAGGCAACTCCAGAAGCCCCAGGTCTATGGCAGAAGTGATCAACAAAAATAGAATACAAAGAAGCTGGCCAGAATATCAGAGAAAAGAACATTCACAAAACTGTATCCCCTTGAGGAAGACAATGCACAGCCCTGGTGTTCAGCCACCAATGCGGGCCCACAAATAGGTGCTCTTAGCAAGCAGACTGTGCAATGGGTGAAAAAGACAGTTACTCTAAAAGATCTGGAAGATAAGAATCTGGAGGAGATGCTTAAAAGTATTATAAGATGACAGGCACATCTAATAGATTAGTGGCAGCATCTATCTATATTAGCAGGGAGTAGCTCAGGTGGCAGGAAGTCCTGATACCAGCCCTACTCAAAGGCTTCACACATGCTGACACTCTAGAGTATGCCACCCAGGCAGCAGAATATATGGTGGACATATTGGTGGTCATGTTTAGACTTAACACAAGAGCGGCAGCCATATCCAAAAGGGCAGGGAGAACCCAATGGCTTAAGCTGTGGTAAGCGGGTACAGACTTGAAGTCAGTACTCACTAAACTATCCATGAAGGGAACCCACCTATTGATAAGGCTTGGAAAAATGTAGTCAAATGACAAAAGGAGGTATGATCCTAGTCAAAGACAAAGCTGAGCACTTATCCATCTTACTCCTTTCAAGGCACATTTCACTACTGGAGGAAAACAGAGACTGCCATCAGTATAACTACAATCAGCAGAACCAGTCATATGGGTTCAAACCAGGCTTCTTTAGCCAGAGGACACATTTTAAGGGAAATGCTGCAAGAGGAAAAGCCAGTCAAAAATCCTGTCACTTCAAACCAAGACACAATAATGGATGAAGCCAAAAGATCCCAGACCCCACTACAACACTCAATAAGGGTACAACTGCTGAAGGTTGAACATCAGTGGCATTTCACAACAGTCAGCTTGGTTCTGGAGGTATTATCTGAAGACTATGCAATACACTTTAGCGAGATCCACAAAAGACACAGGGTGGTCATCTCACCAGTATCAAAAAGTCAGAAGTACCTAAGTACACCCTACCTTCAACCAACTTGTGACAGAGTAGAGAAAGAGGCAGCTTCTCAGGGAGAACTCACAGACAGAACACTCTGGACACTAGTTTGAGTTAAATAATGCTTTACTTTCAGTAACACACACAAAAAAAAGAGCTTGCATTCAGCTGTACAAAAAGGTTCTTGTAGTTTAGCCTCTGCCTGTATCCAGCAAGCAAACAAAAAAAACTCTTTTCCCTTTGTTCATCCTCTACCTTTGTTGGGTTTAGGAGTTGCTTGCTAAAACTCCCCCTTCAACAGTCCATCTCCCTTTAAGGGACAGCCAGCAATTAGAGCATGCAGTACACAGCGGTCTTAGAGGGCCAACTCTAAAGCAGGAGGGGTTTGGTTGAAATCCTCAGCTTGTCCCTGCCAAAACCTGCACTTCTACTGGGATGTAATGGTTTTGGCAGGTGCAGGGAGCATGACAGACCTTTACTCCATCACACAGCTCTGGCTAAATGAGGCAATTACTCCAGTCCTAGTACAATAGCAAGGAAAGAGTTCTACTACATCTTCCTCATTGTACCAAACAAGATGGGGGACCTCTGCCCAGTGCTGGATCTAATGTTGCTGAACCAGTACCTCCAGCCAGATAAATTCAAAATGGAAATCAAGGGTGAGTACTTGAACTGACAAAGCAGTGTGGACTTAGGACAGCAAAGCAGATTTTTTTCCTGAGCCACTAGAGGCTACTGGATGCAGCCTGAATTCTTTTCACTGCTTACAGGTTGGTTGTCACAGTGCTTGGTAGAATGTCATTCCTTTTGAGTCGGTTTGTGCTGCCCCTTCTTGACGCCGCTGATCCAGGAAAGCACGACAACACCAGGGGTGAGTATTAGAGCTGACACAGCAGGGTGGGCTTATGGCAGCTTGGCAGAGTTGTTGTTGAGTAACTGGGGGCTACCAGTGGCAGTTGGAGTTCTTTTCATTGCTTAAAGATCAGCTGTCATACCTGGTCTTTTAAGGCAGGGCTATCTGTTTATTTGTTGCTTCCTTAATATTGACTTAGACCAACAGAAACTTCAAGTAACCACAAAGAAGCTTGGGAAAATTCAAATTGAGGAAGGAGAGGGTAAAGGGAAAAAGTTGGATCGGATTTTGGTTTTGAAGGTCACATGTGCATCTCAACCTATGCTGTGATAACAACCAAGGTAGTAAGGAAGAGGAATGCTGTAACTGCCATACATGCTTATCTAATCATCTTTACCAAGTGAGTAAACTAACAAGAACACAAACAACACATGCTCATCGACTTTAAAAGCAGGTGCTTGCTTAATTAAACTTTCCTGAATTTCACACAAACTGCAGCACTCAAATGTGAATAAAAAATTAACATAAACTTTTATGACATGAAGTGCTGGGGTATTCATGCTGTGTGTAATATCGTTGTGAAAATATGCCTGATGGGCTGGCATTATAAACACACTATTACGTTTATTTTTTTATTCACATTTGAGTGCTGCTGCTTGTGTGAAGTAAGCAAAGTGACATTATGGCCAGAAGTCCATTGCCTTTCTAGGATCAAATCTTGAAACTCTATCCCTGCTCACAGGCAGTGGCTCAGCCATCCAGTGGTCCCTGTCTCCTATTATGTATAATTTTCACCTGTTTTAAACATTTAAAATAACTACTTTAAAAGTGCTGTGTTTGCAAGTGACTTTGATAACTCTATTTACCTCATGTTAGGTTGTTTTAAGATTGTCTTTATTTCTAATTATGCTAGATGCAAATCTTCTTTATATCCTCTATTTTGGTATAATATGTCTTGTCCATTACTTTTTTCTAGATACACTTACTGTATATTTTGTATGTTTTTATTTTATTGTTAGTTGGAACTCTTATGTTAGGTACTGTGCTTGAATGCCATTTAAAATGAGCTTATATGCAATGACTTTTCCTATTGTTAATAAATATCATTTTGTCTAATTTGACTCCCTGAACAAAACAAAGTTATAGATGGTGGCAAACTGGTCTTTAGCAGCCTATCAGTGCTACCAGCTTTCTTAAACTCTTCAGATGCCTGCAAGGATGATCAGTAGCTGTCACAACTCAGCATAGATACTCTCAGGGTATGCCTAGGTTTGAATCCCTTCAGAACCACTGCTCACACAGTACAGCGGTTCTTGCACAAGGGCAATCAACCCACCCCTCTCAGTCACTGCTGAGAACTCCTTACTTTAGAAGCAGAATATGGTAACTGTAGTCTTTTCTTCAGAGGTAGTAATACAGTTTTTGTCAAATGTAAATCAGTTAGCTGTATCTCAAAGGACTTGGTCACAGAAACATGAAGTATATAAATGTTTTAATACTGCAAGGTATTTACACATATGATACAGGATACTACAGAAAAGCTATGAGGAACATAAATTCTGTAGCAATAGAAAGAAAATGGCTTTGCACACAGCAGAAAGAAACACAGACAACTCTTACTACACTTTCTAATTTTCCCAAAGTATGCAGGCTTAAACACATAGGAATCCTTGGTGAATCAGGGCAGATTTTAATTTTAGATGTTAACTGTTCATAATCCCAGATTAACTTTTTCATGCTGTGCCAGACCTTACATCTCCACCCCCAAAAATGAAAAACACATCTTTCTAGCAGCACCAAATGCTTTTTGTTTTTTGTGTGAGCTAGCTGACTCCACACGTCATCCTTTGTGTGAACCCCACATTAGTTTCTCTTATCATCTCCTACTTGAAAGAAACAAACACGGCCACTACAGTAGTTATTGTCTAGATAGCCCATCCACATTGCCAAGCTGTGACCTGCTTTAGTGCCTAATGTCCATATTATAGAAATGCAGCACCAGAGTCCACCTTGGAAATTTTGAGTTCTGACTGTTGGTTCTATGCAACCATGTAAAGGGGTTGTGATCGGTAACACAGGGTGAAGTCCCTTCCATACAGATATGGCTTCAGCTTCTGCAAAGCCCAGACAATCCCTAGACACTTATACTTGATCATAGCATAAGCCTCCTGTCTTAGCAGCAGCTTCATGCTCAGGTATACAGCTGGGTGTTCCACTCCTGAGTGCGCAAATGGACTAAGAACCACACTTACCCCATAATCAGATGTATCTATGTGCACAAAAAATCTAAAAGAGTAGTTTGGGTTGGTGAGCACAGGTGCCTGACATAGTGCCTTCTTCAGCTGGTAGAATGTAGTCTATCAGTTTTCTGTACATTGACTCTTTTCTAACATTTTCTTCCTGGTGAGCATGGACAGGGGTTTGGTCATGCTGAAATATGGCACAAACTCACGGTAGTACCCTACCATCCCTAGGAAAGCCTGTTTTCTCCTCTTGGTTGTGGGCATGGTCCATCACTGGATGGCCTCAATTTTTACTGCCTCAGGCCAGATGTACCCACTCCCACCTTGTGCCCATGGTATGACACTTCTGCCAGCCCTGTCTGGCATTTCTGTGCTTTGACTGTCAGCCCAATGGCCTGCAGTCAGTGGCACACTTTGGTCACATGCCTGACGTGATCTTTCCTGGTATGGCTATAGATGGTGAAGTCATCCATGTATGCCAGAGCAAAGCCTCCTAACCCATGCAGAATGTGGTCCATGATCCGTTGAAAGGTAGTTGGTGCATTCTTCATCCCAAATGGCATTACCTTGAACTCAAATAGTAGTAATGCTGACCTTTCTCTGGCTTTGAGAGTCAAGGGTACCAGCCAACATCTGTCTGTCAGGTCTATGTTGGACATGAAAAGGGCTCTCCTTAACCTCTCTAGAAACTCATAACTCCTGGGCATGGGGTATGCATCCAGCTCTATGCATCTGTTGAGCTTGCTGTAGTCAGCACAGAACCTTGTGGTCCCATCCTTTTTTGGGAATCAGTACCACTGGGGAGGTCCAGGGATTACTGGACTCCTGGATCATTCAGAGAGGCAGGATCTCTTTGATCTCCCTTCTATGGTATACCTTACACGTTCCACGACTCAGTAGCATAGCTGTCTCAGTGGGACTTGTGACCCTGTATCCACATGATGCTCTGCCAGCATGGTATACCCCAGTTTCCCCATGAACATTTCTCCAAATGTACGCAGAACCCTACTCATTTCAGCAGTCTGTGCTGGTGTCCGCCGCTCTGAGAGTGTGACAGCATCCACTGAGGAGTCTCACTTAATCTCTCCCCGGGAGATTCAACAGTAGTTGGGCTTCTGCATCCTTCTCTGGATTACTGCACACAGCCAGGACCATCTCATCCCTGTCAAATCATAGGGTTTCATCATGTTTACATGGTAAACTCACTATCTCCACCTCCTGTCTGATAGTTCCACTACATAATTAACATCTTTCACTTTCCTGACCACCAAGTAGTGCCCCTCCCAAACCATCTGTAATTTGTTCTGCCAGATGGGGACGAGCACCATCACCCATTGCCTAACTTTATACTCCCAGACTATGGCCTCACAGTCATACTATATCTTCTGCCTCACTGCCAGGTTCTCCTCGGCAAATGCCATGAGCTCCCTGTGCCGTAACCTGAAGTTCATGATATACTGCACAACAGATTCCCCTTGTGGAGCAAGCTCACCCTCCCATTCATCCCTTACCAAATCAAAGGGGCCCCTTACCCCATGGACAAACAGACAGTTAGCCCGGGGGTGGTATGGCAAAGCCCTGAGCTGCTTTACCTCACACTTCTTCCAAAGACAAAGACTAACCATCAGATCAGACATGAAGCTGGTACCCTGGTATGAGAGAATCTCCTTGGGAAGACCCACTTGGCTAAATATTCCCAGCAGTTCAATGACCACCTTCTCAACCTCGATGGAGAACAAGGGCACTGCCTCTGAGTATCTTGTGGTGTAATCTATAACCACCAAAATGTGCCATTTACTGGTGCGACTTGGGGTGCTAAGTAGCTCCACAGTGTTCATGGAAACTCACTGAAATGGCTCTTCAAAAACAGGTACACCTTAGCTTTTTCCCCAACCCTTCCCACCCTCTGGTACTGTGAGCAAGTTGAGCAGTAGTTTCCCACATCTTGAAAAATACTGGACCAGAAAAAAATATTAGAAAGCTGGATTTTTGTTTTGCTGGCTTCTAGGTGTCCAGAAAAGAGTATGTCATCAACTAAGGCCAGAAGCTGCTTCCACTACTCCATAGGAACCACTATGTGCCACAGCACCCCTTCCTCTGGTACTCCTTTAAGAACCCACTCATGGTACAGGAGCCCATTCTCTCAGTACCCCTCCCTTTTCCCAGAACTTGGATTGTCACTTTTCACACTGGTTGCTAACTCACTTATCTTTTCTAGGGATTGGTCAGTTTGCTGAGTTCTCCCTAGCTCTGCATGTCCAACATTTCCCAAAACACACTCTGCTGTGGTAGAGCTGCTCATGGCAGGATTCTCCTCAGTTTGTAGCTGTGGCTCAGAACTGCTGCTTGCAGTCCATTCTTCAGGTACAACTTCCCCTGTTACTGAGGTAGAGGTTGCTTCCTCGTGCACTACGACTGTGTCCTCAGGAGCTGGTTCCCTCACTTTGCTACAGGTGGAGATACACAATATTGGCCATAATATCAAAGTCATTACCCATGATTACATCTACAAGCAGGCCTGGTACAACACCTACCTCCCATATGCCCTGGCTACCTTCCCAACTTAGAAAAATTCAGGCCATTGGTACTGAGAAAGCAGGACCCAGCACTCCTGTAGTTCTAGAAAACAGACCAGACAAGATCTCTTCCACTTGAATTAAATCCAGCTTCTTTAAAGAAATGGAGGCCCCATGTCCCTCAATTCCTGAATCACTATCCCATTTACACACACAAGGTACACGTGTGCAGTGGAGTTGGAGGTTACTGTACTCCAAATAAGCTACTAACTGCTGTGACTTTCCAAGCTACCCCTTCCCGCTGCACTCATATCCTTTTTTACATTTTGAGGGCAATCATAAAACAAATGTCCCAGTTTCTGGCAAATTTAGCACCTGTATTCACCTCTCTCCATGCTTTTGAGACCAAGTGGCTTCCCTTTTTATTCAGGCACAATCTGGTTTCTTTTAGACTGCCACCCCGGGGTTCCCCAAAACCACCTGATGTCCCTCCCCCATAACCTTTGTGCTGCAAGGATGGTCATCTGGATATGAACTGATCAGCCCTATCGGCTGTCTTCTTTGAGGAGCTCAGAGTTCTACTGAAAAACCATGTTCTCAGTTCCTTGGGTTCAGTTTTTAAGAATGGTTCCTGAGGGAATAAATCTTTTTTTTCTTCTACAGAGCAAGTTTTTGACCATCTAATCAGCATTCTAATAAGTTATTTAGCTGTGTCCACCTGGTACCTTTCTTAGCCCTCTACATGTTTGTCTATAGTCCTTCAGGTTTACTCAAAATGCTTTAGCAAGGCAGTTTTCACTTTATCATAATTCATGCAGTCCTCATTGTACATTGTGACAAAAGCTTATGTCTTGCCTTTAAGCACTGGCAATCAGTGAGCTGCTCAAAAGGTCCTACCCAATTTCAATTGCCCACAGATTATCTCAAAAGATCTTAAAATCAAATCAAGGTCATCCCCCTCCTGGATATCTGGGGAAGCATTTTGGAATTCATTTTGACTTCCTAGGTTGAACCCCTCATGTCATTACTCACAGTTTATGGTGATGTCCTCTGGTGCAGAATCTCCATCAAGCTTCTTCATCTGGAACTTGTGCAGGTGCTCTTGTTCTTGCTCCTCACCCTTTTGCCCCTCCTTCTCAGCTTCTAACTTCATCTTCTGCGGCTCAGATTCAGCCTTCAACTTATCCAGGGCAAGCTCCATCTTTAACATGTGCACCCGATCCTTTTGTACAGCTGCCCCAATGGCAGGCACTGGCTCAATTGTATTCTCCCTAGCCTCAGGGTCACAATGTTGACTAGCAGTAACCATCTTACACCACATCCCTGGGCAGTTTCTTCAAGGATGTCTATCAGTTCCCCCAGTGTGTGACCATTCTTGCAGCCCATTTTTTTTTTTATTCAGCACAGCTCTTGCAGGTGTAGCAGCGTGCGCCTCTCATATGGCCCAGGCATAATGTCTCCCATCGCTCCAATGTTGCTTAACAAAATAAAAGTAGTAGAATATACAGTCACCTTTGTATATCCTGTTCTGACACGGGATAAATAACCTTTATAATGACAAAACTGTTTCAGATCCTGCCACTGCCACACATTTGTGACAAGCTGGTTTTGCTCAGACTCAGTCTGTCAGTGTTAGCAGGTTTTACAGACCCTTCAGATGCCTGCAAGAGTAATCAGTAGCTGTCAACACTCAGCATAAACACTCTGTCAGGGTATCTCTAGGTCTGAATCCCTTCAGAGCCACTGCTCTTATAGTACAGTGTTCTTTGCTCTCAATGGCAACAGAATAGGGTAACTGTAACCTTCTCTTCAGAGGCAGTAACACAGTTTTTGTCAAATATAAATCAGCTGTACCTCAAAGAACTTAATCACAGAAACATGATGTATATAACAAATAATGTTTTAATACTTCAGGGTATTTACATATAGGCTACAGGAAACTACAGAAAGGCTATTGGGAACAGAAACTCTACAGAAATAGAAAGAAAATGGTTTTGCACAGAGAAACAAGGAAAATCTTATTACACTTCCTAATTCTTCCAAAGTATAGAGTCTTACCTACACAGGACCCCTTGAGGAACGGCAGATTCGGAAACTTATAAATTAACTGTTCAGAATCCCAGCCTGACTAAATCGTTCAGGCTCTGCCAGACCTTAAAACCCTCCAGCTGCCCTGTTTGACACATCATTCAGTATGTCACTCTAATATCATAGATTCAACATTCTTTGTGTCTTGAGAGCTATGTTGGAAAACCAGTCTGATCTGGACTTTGGACAAGTAGTGTACATCTGTTTTTGTTCCAAGACCAGAGCTCAACAAGAATGTTTGGTTTAACTAGTCACTTCCTGACATCAAAAGTCACTTTCTAAGATAATTCATAAATTGCCCAGGGGTCCTGCCATAATATTAAACAGCACAGATAGTAAATTGCCCTCAGAGCCCATGGGTTTGCGCTAATAAGAATCTTGACTTTTCCCAGGAATGTCAGCTTTATTTCTGTAGCTTCTATATTCTGATTGATACTCATGCAGAAAGAATGGAATACAAATAAAAAAAAGAAAATATAGTGATAGGTTTACATAGCAAATTGTTACAGATGGTCGCTTGCACATAACAACATTGGACAATATAACATAGAAGCATGTTAATGCCTATCAATAAAATTAATTTAAGGGTCCACCCAATAGCCCAGTGGAAGTGGCATGAACTTCCATGTTGATGATTAGGGTTTGGAGTGCATTAGGGGAACCAGACTGGGCAGCCCCTGAAGTGGCCCAAAGGAGTTTATCTCCTCCACAGGGTGCTGCTACATGCGTTCAAGGGGTCTATCTGGGGACAGGTGCCCTGCACCAAGTGTCAGGGAGAGGGACAAGGGAGAATAATACAAAAAAATAATATATGTGCACTGGTTGCCATACATGACGTCACCCTTTCCTTCAGGTCCCACCCATATAGATCTCTGCCAGCACGATGGGACTGAACATAGAAACATAGATGGAGGATAAGGACTGCTTTGACCACCTAGTCTGTCCATTTCCCTACCTGATGGATAAGCTACAGATTTTAGTTAACCAACAGCTTACTTCCTCCTACCCCCCCACTAGAATTGCTTTATGTCTGTTCCATGCATTCTTAAATTCTCCCACTGTTCTTGACTCCACAACCTCCTCAGGAAGGCTGTTCCATGCATCCACAACCCTCTTCATGAAAAAATACTTCCTTACATTACCTCTGAGCCATCCCCTCCATCTTCAAATTGTGCCCCCTAGTTATTGCACATCTCTTTTTCTGAAAGATACTACCCTCTTGGACTTTGTTAATTCCCTTGAGGTACTTGAAAGTTTCTATCATGTTCCCCCTTTTCCCTCCTTTCCTCAAGGGTATACATATTAAGCTGCTTTAGTCTCTCTCTCTCCATATGCCTTCTGGTGTAGACCCTGTACCATTTCGTTTGCCCTCCTCTGCACAGCCTCCACTCTGTCTATGTCTTTGCAGAGATGGAGTCTCTGTAACTGCATGCAGTAATCAAGATGGGGTCTCATCAACTGTCTGTACAGAGGGATGACAACTTCCTGTTTTCTACTGTTTATGCCTCTCCCTGTGCATCCCAGTATCCCCCCAGCCCTCCTTATTGCCTTCTCACATTGCTTGCCCACCTTTAGGTGATCTGATATGATTACTCCCAGGTCCCTTTCCATTTCTGTTACTGTCAGTATCTCACCCCCTATTGTGTACTCCTCCCTTGGGTTTTTGTTTCCCAGGTGCATTACCTTGCACTTCTTTCCATTGAATCTGAGCTGCCATACATTTAACCATTCCTCCAACTTTGCCAAGTCACTTTTCATCCTTTCCACCCAACCTTGTGTATCAACCCTGTTGCAGATTTTTGTGTTGTCTGCAAAGAGACATATTTTTCTTGCAGGTGCTCTCCAATGTCACTTATAAAGACATTAAAGAGGACTGGTCCCAGTACTGAACCCTGCGGTACCCTGCTAGTTACCCTCCTTGGGGGGACCAAATTTACCTGAAGCAGGTGTGGTGGTGGTGATTGGGGCCTAAAAGCTCTAACAAAAAGAATAAATAAATTAGTACATGTTTGCACAGCATACCTATTCATCCCTGCTTATGAAGCAGGGAGGGGGCAGACCTGATGATACTTGGGTCCCTTCCAACCTGAACTGATCATGTTACTACATACAAACATATGAAACAGCCAGCAGAAAAGACTCACAGGTCTATTAAGTCTGCCTGAGTGTGCAGCTCGCAGTTTAATACTACTGCAGCTGCCCCCCCAAACCCATCCCTCCATCCCCTCTCCTGGGCCTATCCCCCATTATGTTCTTGTTTGTACTCACCTTGCCTCTGATTCTATCCCATCCTCACTTAAAGCTATCCACTGTCCTCAGTTTGTTTAACTCCTTCAGCAGTGTGTTCCATCCCACCGCCACCACTCTCTCTGTGAAGTAGTGCCTCCTCATCTCCCTCCTGAACCTCTCCCCTTCCAACTTCAGACTGTGCCCCCTAGTGACCCTTCCCTCCTTTTAGTGGAACAATACTCCTGTTCTGACTTTGTTTATACCTTTCAAGTATTTAAAGATCTCTATCATGTCTCCCCTTTCTCCCTTCTATCTTCCAGTGAGTACATGTTGAGCACCCTCAATCTTTCCTCATGAGGCATTTTCCCTAGCCCCATGATCATTTTTGTTGCCCTACGCTGCATCTCCTTCAGCAATCTCACATCCTTCTTGAGGTATGGGCACCAGTACTACACACAGTACTCCAAGTGCGACCCCACCAGTGATCTATACGAGGGCAAGATGACTATGCAATTTATAGAGCTTTTTTTTTATTTTGACTTAAAGTGGGATGTTTGTATTGAAGATTTGATCCATAATAGTGGTTCAAAAATTGTTTCCCACAAGAAATATACATACAGGCCCAGATATTCAAACTGCGCCATTGTGTGGCGCAAGCCTCAGCGCCACTCAAAATAGTTGTGCAGGGGTGTGGCCAGGGTGATATTCAACGAAGTTGCGCTATGGCGCAACTTCTTTGAATATCATCCCCGGGCCACACCCACTGTGCATGGTGCAGTGGAACTGTGCCAGCGCGAGTGGTCAGAGTGGAGCATTGAGATATGGTGGCACAAGTTCCATTGCACCATGCGCAGCACCTGCAATATTCAAAGGGTGACATGCAAATGGAGCCATCATTTATGCAAGGCGTGGGGGGCCATTTGCATCTAATTATGGCCCCATTTGCATGCCATTAGCATGCAGGTGCACTGATCCCGGCGACTTGCTTCCTGGCCCTGCCGAGCAGCAGCCATCGAGGCCGACCTCCCTGCAGCCGATGGTGGGAATAAAGTAAACTCCCCAGCAGCCCGATCACGTGCATAACAGAATATTCCCCCGGCAGCCTGATCGTGGGCTAATGTTAAGCTTCCCCTCCCAGCAGCCCGATCACAGGCATAACAGAATATTCCCCGAGCAGCCCAATCACGGGCATAACTGAATAGTTCCCCAGTAGCCTGGTGATCTGGTAGCCCCACCCCACCCACCCATGGGCCCCACCAGCCCCTCCCCATCAGCCAGTGGCGGCAGCGCCCACCACCTGCCACCCAGCACCCACCGACTGACAGCTGGTGGGGCTGCCGCCCATTGGTTCAGGCATGAGCTAATTGGCGTGCAGCCCATACTGTACAAGGCGGTCCAGAATGTGAATGAATAAATTCATTCACATATCCGGTACTGCTTGCAAGTATGGGCTGCATGCCAGCTCATGCTCTGGGCTCAATGGAGTGCAGCCCTGGCCCAGTCAGCAGTGGCGGGTGTGCTGCCAGCTGATGGGGAGGCAGGGTGAGTGGGGCTCTGTGGTGAGTGGGGTGAGAACCACTAGATCACAAGGTATTTCCAACGTGGGGGGTGAGGATACCGCCTGCGATTAGTCTACTGTGGACCACTGGACCACCAGGGATATTGGACTTGGTGGGGAGGTCTGATGCCCGCGATTGGGCTACTTGAGAGGACTATTCCATTATGCCCGCGTTCGAGCTGCTCAGGAGGGGACTATTCAGTTATGCCCATGATCGGGCTGCTGGGGGAAGCTTAACATTATGCCCACGATCGGGCTACTGGGGAGTGGGGAAGCTAACATTATGCCTGATCGGGCTACTGGGGGGAGGACAGTTTCTGTTATGCGGATGGGCTACTTGGGGGACACTTCCAGCCGTGATCGGGGCATGGGCGCTCCACCAGGTGTGGCAGGAACAAGTGGAGGGCCACCCACAGGTGGCAGCTGCTGTGTTGTGCCCTGCAATGTGGCAGCTCACCTGTGGGTGGCCCTCGACTTGTTCATTTTTTTTTTGGCGTAAAGTTGTGCAGGCGCAGGTAGGGGTTGCACCTGCATAACTCTGCATGTCCCGGGCTGAATATCGGGCTGTGCAATTTATGCATGGGCACGCCCCCCCACCTGTGCCTGCATACATTACTGATGCACCCCAGCATCGATTTGTGTAGGCACTTTACCTTTAAAAATATTGCACTGGTGTGCATGCGGTGGTTGTGCATGGTGCAACACTGTTGCACCATGTGCAACCCTTTTGAATATCTGGCCCACTGTCTTTGTCATCAAACTAGAACACAACTGTTTTAGAACTACATGGATTATGCTGTTGCCTAAACAAAGAAACACAGAAATTGACAGCAGATAAGGACTGCTAGGCCCACCCAGTCTGCCCATTTTTTTCTACCTGCTGCAGAAAATACAGACTCTACTTGATCTCTGGCTTTGACCTCTTTCCTATCAGTAGGGTTCCCCTATGCCTATCCCATGCATTTTTGAATTCCCCTACTGAATTTGCCACCACCACCACCACCACTGCTGAGAGGTTGTTCCATGCATCCACCAACCTTTCTGTGAAGAAATACTTCCTCATATTACTACTTAGTCTTCCCCTTCCAGCTTCATGTCATGACCCCTTGTTCTAGAACATCTCTTTTACTGAAAGATGCTCCCTTCCTGTACCTTATGTATGCCCTTGAGGTATTTGAAGGCCTCTATCATATTCCTCCTTTCCCTTCTCTCCTCCAGGGTTATTATATATTGAAGTCCTCCAGGCTGTCCTCTTATGACTTATCGTGCAAGTCCTGCACCATTTTTGTTGCTCTTCTCTGAGCTGCCTCTACCCTGTCTATGTCATTACAGAGGTGCAGCCTCCAGAACTGGACACAGTACTTCAGATGAGGTCTCACTAATGATTTATACAGAAGCATCACCACCTCCTTCCTTCTGCTGGTGACACCTCTCCCTATACATTCCAATACCCAACTGGCTCTCCCCACAGCCTTGGCACATTGTTTGCCCACCTTTAGGTCATCTGATATGATTACCCTAGATCCCCTTCCTGTTTGGTGGTCATCAGTGTCTCTCCCCCCATTGTGTAAGCCTTCCCTGGGTTCCTGAGCCCCAAACTGATGATTTTGCATTTTCTTTGCTTTGAATCTTAGCTGCCACACTCTTGACCATTGCTCTAGTTTACTTAGGTCCCTCTTTATTTTTTCCACTCATCTCAGAGTGTTTACCCTGTTGCAGATCTTAGTGTCATCTGCAAAGAGGCATACCTTTTCTTTCAGTCCTTCCACAGTGTCACTTATGAAGACATTGAACAGGACTGGTCCCAGAACTGATCCTTGTGACACCCTACTGGTCACCCTCCATTCCTCAGATTGAGCTCCATTTACCACTACCCTCTGTGTTCTATTCATCAACTAGTTCCTAACCCATTTTATAACCTTGGGACCCATTTCCAGGTGGTCTAGCTTGTTTACAATTCTCTTATGTGAACTGGTGTCATAGGCCTTGCTGAAATCCAGGTAGGCCACATCCACCACTCCCCCGTTCCACTTCCCTGGTCACTCAGTCAAAGAAACTACTGAGACCACTGATATTTTATTTATAGTAGTGTAGAACATTTTCTGCTATCTAAATAAGATGCTATTTATAATAGATTAGCTAGATTTATTCTATTATCCCATATGTGTATCCAACATTATGCTTTTATCTAAGAAGCTGGGCTGCTTATCTTTTTTATACAATAGCAACTGCACCTTTTATCTTTGTGACTCATGTTATGAAGCCGATGAACGCCAGTGTATATTGGACCTAGTTTGTCTATGACTGAGTAGATATGGGCTTAGATCAGCATTGGCAATCAAATACTCATCTGTAGCTTCCTGTGATGCACTGGGTGATCAAACTTCCTCCTGTATTGATTTTTAAACTGGAATTCCCTTCTGCCTTTCGTGAGACAATTCACAAGCCTATTATTTAAATCACCACTGGCCTTAAAGAACTGGCTCTAAGATCAATCAATAGTTAACAAACCCTGTTTTATTAATTGCTTTTAAAGGGCATATATACAGTGACTCTTATGAGTTTTTATGCTTGTTATTTATTTTATTGAATCATTTGTCATTGTGGAACTTGCTTGAAGGCTGTACACAGGACACCTCTGTAAATGAATGCTTGCTCAGGTCTATCCTGATTGCATAAACTTGAACCTGCTCACTGACTTCTGCTCTAACTGTAAGAATACATGTAGTCAAACGGGCATAACATAGTAGCAAAAACTGAGAGCAATGAAAGGAGCTGTTTCTTGTTTTCCCTGTCACAAGTGCTAGATCCCTATGGATATGTGCAATACTGTAAGGGATGACTTGGAAGTGCTTAGAAAAGTTCACTCCCCCTCCCCAGCTGTTGTAACAGACCTGGATTCAGGAGTAATATGCAGAGGATAATAAAATTATCTCTGGTAACTATGAACTTCTAAGACCAGGTGCAGATTGTGCATTAACTGAATTCTGTTTGGTCTATATTGAGTTGGAAAGCATGGCCAGGAAGTTTTTTCCTGATTTACCTGTTCTGGGTCAAAAAATATAATTCAGGGTACCCAGTAACTGAATAGATTATCCAGTCATCTTTAAACAAATAGTGAAAAATGCTTTTAATGACATTACTAGTGAGTGGAAATGCCTATCTGTCAATGCTAGAAGACTGACCAAGAAGAAGAAATAAGTAATAACAATAGATGATAGATAACATTGATACAGTTGGAGTGATTGCAACATGGTGGAATAAAAGGGATAATTTGTGAAAGAAAATTGGTAGTTATTCCCTTTCAGGAGAGACAGGGCTGGCAACAGAGGAGAAGGGGTGGGTGTAGTATTTGTATAAGCAACAGGATAATATCATTAGAGGTATTAAGTATCAAAAAGAAGGATGGCAAAAGAGAATCGTTGTGACTAAAAATCAGTGTGCCAGGATGGAAGGGTTTGTTGCGGGGGCTATGTTACTGGCCACCACAGCAAAGTAAGGATAGGGACAAGCTAATTAGAAAAGAGAGGCTGCTGGCAAGTGAGAGAGGTAAAATTACTTTCATGTGTAATTTGAACCACAGAAACATTAACTGGGAAGAGCAGGTAACCAGAACTTCACCAGCAACAATATTGTTATTAGTAATAAATTACAGTACTGTAATCTAGACCGCTATGTAAAAGAAACTACCAGGGAAACAAAATCCCAAATGTCATGTTGAGTAACCTAGCAGAGCCAGTAGAAAACTGCATAAGGGAGTTTTGTGTGGCAGTGACCACAACATGGTCAATTCTTAATTACAACAACAAGAATAAATTGTTGTAAAAGGGTAGCACCAAGTACTGGAACATCAATAAAGAAAAGTGATGAACCTGAGACATGATGCAGGTTCACAGAGTTAGGCAATTTAATTTGTGGGTATGGGAAGGGAACTAAAGGTAAATGGAGCAAATGGGCCAGTCAGGACCAGGCAGAATATTTTCAGGAAGATAAATACATTCCTAGACATAGAAGATTTTATATGAACACAGTAGAACCCGTGATACAGTATTTGGTACAGGTATGTGGAATTCCACCACTGGAATTTCAGTTCTGAACCATTTTTTGAAAGGAATCTATGAATTTTTAAAGGAAACCATGTTTTGTATTTTAAATTGTGGAAACATGTTTGTAGGAGGAATTGCAGAAATTGTGGACTTTTCCCTGTGATTCTGCATCAATTGGAAAATATTCACATTTTCTGCAAATTTTCTCAACACAAAAGTTGTATTTCACCACAAGTAGAATTCTATGGAATTCAGCAGATTTTGCAGAAATCGAAGAAGTGCAGCAAAGCACTTTTACCCAGCACTTGATGGAGCCCTTAAGGTTATCCTGGAAAGTCAAAAGGAGACTAAAAGCTAATGAAAGTGCATTTAACCACATAAAAATTGTTGTGACACAAAAAGCATTAGATACATTTAGAAACGTGCAGAAACTGTATAAAAAAATAATAGGAGAAAATAAAATACAAGAGAGGAGGGTCACTATAAAGGTGAAGAACAAAAGCAAGAAGTTCTATCAAAATATCACAGCACAACACAAAACAGTGAGGACTATGGGTCCGCTTGCCCAAAGCATTATACCAGTGACCAAAGAGCAAGAGATAGCCAGGATGGTCAATAAAATATTTTTGTTCAAGTCTTCTGGACAGGTGAATTAACTCAAGAGAGGACAATGGTAGAAGAAACAAAAAATCACTGAAGGATTAATTGGGCATATCAGGCATAAATTAGAGAAACGTGATATCAGCAAATTACCAGGGTCAGATGATCTCCATTGTAGAATGCAAAAGGAACTGACTGGGCCACTGCCAGAACTGATTACAAATATACGTAATCAATTACTGAAGGAAGGCATAGTCTCAAGAGACTGGAAAATGTGAATGGGCTAAGGATTCATAACAAATGGAGCAGTACCGACTCATAAGTATTACATCAGATGTGGGTAAAATCATGGAGACACTGATTAAAGATGATGTTGAAAATTTGAAAAAAAATGGAAGATACATCACAGCACAGGTTTAATTATGGGAGATCAGGTCTGACAACCTAGGTAATTGTTCTGAGCCAATAAGCAAGGCATTGGGTGGAGGGAAGCTAGAAGACATGCTGTACCTAGACCTTAGAAAGGCATTTGATACAGTCCCCTACAAAAGATAACTTGACAGACTGATGAATCTAGGATTACATGGCAGCATAATGAACCAGATTCCTAGCAGGCTACTGGATGGAAGACAGATGGTATGGGTTAATGGTTTTGTGTCCCAGTAGGGCTGGGTTACAAGTTTGATCCCCTGGGGTTTTGTCATGAAGCCATTGTTCACCCTATATTTATGTGACATCAACAGCAGTACTGAATGATGGATATCTGATTGTGCTGTGCAACCTAAAAGCCAGATCTATGCACTTTAGACTGATTTAGACAGATTGGCCAAATGGATTATTACATCTAAAATTAAACTCAATGTATAAAAATAAATATGTAGTATGTATATGTATAAATGTTACTCTAGTTTTAGTGTCAGTTGCAATGTAAATGTGGGGTAGGTAATCATTAATTACATGCAACGGGGCAATTACACAGTTACACATTTGTTGCATGCAACTTCATTGCAATGCAGCTACGTTGTAGTAAGTATTACTGAAAACAAAACAAAAAAAAAAACAGTGTTGCTATAGTGGTACCTAAACAGTAAGGCAATAAGAACTTTGGACCAAGAGAGGGAGAGGGAGATCTAGAGGTAACCATAACAGCAACTTTCAAGAAGGGGTACAGTGTAAAAGGGGTGGAACACATGTAACTAGATTTTGAGTTGCATTAAGAGAAATTTCATTAGTAGAATTAAAGGGATTAATATGCCATTGTACAGATAATTGTTGAGGTTACATCTGGAGTATTGTGTTTAGTTCTGAGTGAAACACTACAGGGGAGACATTCAGTGATGAAGACAGGGTTCAGAGAAGGGTGACAATGCTGTTGGGAGGCATGGAAGAAAAGAGCTGTAAAGAAAGGTTTGCAGCTCTCAACCTGTTTATATTGGAAAGAAGAAAGATGAGAGGTGATATGATGCTAGTATATGAAGCTACTAAAGACCCTGCAATTCTGGAATGCCTATATTTAAACATAAAGACAAACATGGAAAGAACTAGGGGGCATCAGATAAAATTGATAGGTGAGCTATTCAGGAGTGAACAAAGGAGGAATTGCTTTACCTGGATGATGGTGGGTGTCTGGAACATCTGACCCGAGTCAATGGTAGATATTTCAATATTGGAGTCACTTAAAACTCATGTGGATATTTATATGGGAATAGTTAACACCCAGTGAGTGGTGGGTGACGATCTTAATGGGCTACAATTGCTTAACTATATCTTGACTTCCTACATTCCTCTGATTTAGTCACATGTTGATGTTCACAAAAACTGCTTCTTAGAAAGAGCTCACTTGTTTGCCTATACAGAATAACACTATTCAAATTTCTGGTCTAAAGATATTAGAAAAATGCTCTTTTAAGATTGCCAGATCACACACGCACACACACACACACACACACACACACACACACACACACACACACACAAATGGCATGGAGGTCTGTAACTCCATTAACAGAAAGAAAAGAAACTTCCTTGTAATGAGCAGAGCTGTACGGCTCTGTTTATTCTGGCTTGTTGCCTTTTTATTTATGTGAACTTGCAAGCACGTTTTACTGTACAAGGCCATCCCTGGAGAACATGTTTTAGAAGGAAATCTGGCTAAACTTCTATGAATACTGTCACATCAAACTTCTTTTGTAATTTACCAGGGTAGAGGCCATTAAAAAAATCTAGCCACCCACAAAATGGTAGATTTTGTTTTTCAGATGTACAGTTCATAAGTTATGGATATGTCTATCTACCTTAGTTTAGTGGTCCGTTAACCCATTTGTACTTATCAAATGACTCCTAGGTAGAAGGATGGGAAGGAGACATAAACTTCTCTACAACCAATGAATTGTCTGTGTAAAAGCACAGTGTGAGTGGGATAGCCATGCTCACAGTTGATTATAACCACCAGCGTGATCAAGATATATCATACAATACTGCATCAGTGCTTTGGACTGTCAGTTACTACTGGGACATGAAACCTTGACCTTTGGAAAGTACACAAGGGGTGTAAATCTCTTGACCCCCACTCTGCATATTTTATTGTTCCCTGGTGTATTGATTAAGCAGTATGGATGTGCACATGCAGAAATACCTGAACCCTTCTTTTATTTTGGATTAATAACTGTGGCCACTTCAGCTCACTCTTTACTGTGTATCAGTCTTGCTGAGCTACTGGAGCTGCTCCTTAACCTCACCCAGTGGAGCTTTTGCTTTTGGAACAGGAAGGCTGTGAGTTTAACTCTCGATTTATGCCTCCCATTTACCATACCCTGCTTGTGAAATGTGTGAGGTCAGTTGCTGTTTAGACTGCCAGACTGCAAAAGAGGCTATGTTTTAAGTAAAGGAAGTATGCGACAGCTCTTTTCCAGCATAACTGAGTCTTTTGCTAGCTATGCTAGTGAATCTGCGTCTTTATTAACTAACAGAACTCTTGCTTATGAGTCTGGAAAGCTGTGAGCTTGAGTCCAGCTCTGTGCTTGCAATTCACCACTACCTTTAAAAGAGTGGTTCTCATGTCCCAAATCTTGGTTGCCTCAAACTCCAGTCACCAGATCTTACTGGGGGCCTTTCTTTTTTATTTTTCACCCAAATGCCATGCTATAAAGAATAGAATAATAGAAAACCATGTATGACAAGGCTTTGATTCATCATGAGGATTATGGTGATATACACACGAAGCGTGAAGCACTAGTGGTTTATGATGTTACAAGTCCCCAAGATGGAACCACATGCATTGTTACAAATTTTGTTTTTCGTTATTTTTTTATAATATATGTATCCTTGGGGATTGGTTATACAGTATGTTCCACTTCAGAACTATGGACAAATGTAGTTGCTAGAGAGACAGAGTCTTCCATCTTCTAGGTTGTTATACTACTAGTCTGACATTAGATCAATTATACCACAATGTTATGAAGTTTAAAACATATGTAAAATTTATATGACATACTTTCCACATGGGAAAAATGACTATCCATTTATTATTCAATATTTTCTTATGCAGTATGGTAAGTGATGCTGCTGCTGCTGCTGCCTAAAGCCATGGAATTGATCTCTACTATTTTATTAGGGTACAAAATTCACTATTTCATGGAATTTGTGATTAATACTTTACAAACCTCTGTGGCTGCACAAAATTGTTCTAGTGGCCTCATTTGAGAAACTTTGCTTTAGAGTCTGTGTATCTGCTCTGCGGAGTAATAAGTTAGTCTCTCAGTCCCTCTCTTAAGACCCAGTGGCATATAAATAAACTACATTTCTTTTTATTGACGAGGGTGTTAAAGCAACTGCAAAGCTTTTCATCCTTGTTAGCAATAAGGGAAAAGGGGCAAGAAGTTGTCCATGGGCTCAGCAGTGACCAAAGGCAACTGATACTGAAGGGAAAATGTCTCTAACTGCTGCAAAGAGACAGGTTGCCTCCAAGCCAGAGTCAGAGAGCAGTACAGAGTAGCACTGAAGGACTGCAAGGCTAGAATTAACATAGCCAAAGAGGGACCAGAAGATAGGACAGCACTAGGACCACCGCACAACTCCAACACATTCTTTCTTTTGATTAATGGAAATATGAAGGTAAAGAAGGGTTGGGACTCTAAAAACCATGCAATTCCTTCAGGGAGCTGGGGGGATGTCTGAGGTATTTAATGAACAGTTCAACTCAGTGTTCACCAAGGTGAAAGGGGAGTGTCACTAAGAGAGCCCATGGCATCAGGAATAGTATCATACAGAGTATAGACTTTTCTCCCACCTTGGCAGCTTCTTATTCTAGGAAGATCAAACCAGTTAAGTTCCTAGAGGCATATGGGATTCAGCCCAGAATCATGGCATGACAAAAGGAAGAATAGGCGGGGCGAGTTGCAGTAATTGTTCATGAGTTTGTCCAGACTGGGGTGGAGCTGGGAGAGTAGAAGTGGCCAATGTGGAGTTGTGTTTTAGATGTCAATGTAATAGGTAAACTCTCCCCAAATAATATTTATGCATGATATTTTATACATATGATGTTGTAATCGACTGCATTTTTATTTTGTGTTGTCATGTAATTGAAACAGTGGTATATGTATTAGTTATGTATGAATGACATGTATTGTATGATTATTGTGTACTGTAACCTTAGTAACTTGAACCTTGTACAAACAGGTTTGCCTTGTAAATAGGGATTCTTTGAACCCTAATGGCAAAAATTCTGTATAAATAAACTTTTACTACTACTTTACTATCTTCACAATGGTTGGGAACTTCAGACCCTGGTAACTACTGCTCGGGCAGTCTGACATTGATGCTGGACAAGTTCCTGAAAACCATCATCAAGAAAAAAATTATGCCACACTCGATTAAGACCATTGTCATTGAACCCTCTTAGAATGGCTTTATGAGGGTCAGAGTGTGCCAAACAAAAATTATCTACCTTCTTTGTGGGTGTGACCAGGAAGGAGGCCAGTGGCAGGCCATAGTCATTGCCTGTCTGGAATTTAGCATGACTGTTGATACTGTGGGAGAGAAGTTTGTGGCACTTGACAGGTTTTTGAGCAAAGTACACCAGTGCTGTATACATGAGACATACACAAGGTGGATTGTTAGCTAACATTGGGGCTGGAAATAGAGTGGGGGATGTCCACTACTCCTAGTAAGGAGAGGTACTCAGTGGCATCTCTCAGGAATTGGTGCTTGGGTCTCTGCTGTTTAACAGTTTTACCAATGATCTGGAAGCTGGGGTCTTCAGCAGGTGATTGTTCTCAGATGACACTAAGCTGTCCAGAGTGGGGGACTCCCTTTAGGTTGTGGACAAACCAGAAAAATCTGGACAAACTAATTGATTAGCTAGACTACTGGGATTCAATTTTCAAAGCCTCAAGAGTACTGCAAGCCCCTGGTTCACCGATTATTTGGCACACAAGGCTTGCAGCATTTTCCCATTCAGCAATCAGGATTTTCAATCCAGGGCACCAAATGTCACAAGTTAGGCCAGCTTTTCCCTTGCACCATTTGGGGTCTGTTTTTATGGGTCTTGAATCAAATCTTTGGTGCAAGCTGCCATAAAATGAGGAAACTGTCACAACTGCACTCAATGTATTAAAATCAGGTGCAAGTTCATCAGGAGTTTGGCACAGCTACTGTGTAAGTGTGGCCTTGGGGCTTGTCAAATCCTTCGCCTTTGAAAACTGAGCCCTGGAGTTTCAGATTCAGTGTAGCCAAATGCAATGAGCTATAGTTAGAGAAGAGAAACAGAGGTAGGACCTATACACAGTGTTGAGCTCCTCTTGCAGCAGTGATGGAGAAAACTAACCTGAAGGGTCACAGTAAACAAGGGGCTGAAGCAGGGCAAGCAGTGTGCAGCTTCTGCCAAGAGGGCAGGAAGAATGTGGGGTGCACTTGTGACCAACAGGGCAGAGGAATTAGTCCTACCTCTTTACAAGGCTCTGGACATGTCCCACCAATAGTACTGCCAGAGGCAGTGTTAGGCACAAGCAAACCAAGTGGATGCTTGGGGTACCAGCAAAGAAGGGGTGCATTAAAGTAGAAAGTGTAAGTAGAAAGCAGCTTTAAATACAAAAATTATTCATATCAAAACCAAAATTATTGTCATCACCCTTATGGTCATAGATGTTTTATCACTTTTTGGATACATGGTAGGGCAGAAGGGTGGAAAGGGGGCAATGGGATCAGTGAAGGAGGCACCAGAAACATTTCTGCTTTTTGTCATTAGGTTTAAAGGGACACTGTCAACCTGTTTTGCATCATATAATGTCTAGTTAAAAACCCACATTTTATGTTTGCTTACCTTCTATAAAACTATAAAACTCTTTGATGTTGTTGTTTGTTTTGTCTGTCTTCTTGTTTCGTAGAATTGAAATGCATACTAATGTATATTTCTAAACAACTATGTTGTGTTTCAAATCCTGAATCTATTCTTACTGAATATTTCCTGAACGTTAGAAGCACCCCCAAATAGTGCAGTCACTCAAGAGGCAGTAGACACCTAAACACCCACTACATCATGAATGGCTAGACTGTGTTGGAGGTGTTCCCAAGTCCAGGAAAGATGCAATGGAAGCTGATCAAGAAATGTAAACAAACCTGTTTTTGTGTGGTAACACCAGTATGGTGGGCAGTCTGTTTTTCACTTTTTAAAAGAAAAAAAGAATCAGAACCAAACTACTAGCTACATCAACAATCTTTACAGAATTTTGGCAATCATGGATCATGTGATGGCCCTGTAGTGGAGACAACACTGCTGACCATCTCCCTACCTGAACGCAGATTTTTCATCAAAAGCTAGGGGTACTTCTCTAAAAAATAAACTAAAGCCAGAGTCTACAATCACTCTACAGCCCTACTTCTATTCCGGAGGGGGAACCTCCTGAAATTGGTCATAATTAAATTGATATCCAAAGAGAAAGTTCAGACCCTGCAATGAACTTATGGAGGCTGAAATGAGACAGGCGCCCAACCTGCACCCGCCGCTAACTCCGAAAAAGGTCCCAAAAGACCAAAAGCCCAATCCGGTGCTTCAGCCAAGTCCTCCATGGCAATAATTACAACTCAATCAAATGCTCCTCTTTCTGAGAAAAAATTTATGGAAGAGCTTTTACCGTTCAAATCCGCTTTACAAGAGCTGACCTCTGAACTAAAGTCTCTTAGAGGAGACCTGGCCGAAACTAACAGAGCTATCTCTGACACCTCTGCAAGAGTTTCTTCATTAGAAGGCTGGAAACAATCTACAGATGCTGAGATGACAGCTCTAAGACACAGGCAGCATAAGATGGAGTCTAAATTAGAGGATTTAGAAGGTAGAAGTAGACGAAATAACATACTTATATTCGGTCTCCCTGAAGAAGCTGAAGGTTCAATGCCAATTACCTTCCTGCAAAAGTTACTTGCTAAAATAGTGGGACCATCTCCTAACAACACTACATACATCATTGAAAGAGCGCATCGCTCTCTAAGTCCAAAGCCTGGAGCTGGGAAGTTACCTCACCCTCTTATTGTGAAGTTCCTGAACTATCAGGATAAAATCCATGTGCTGGGACAAGTGAGAGATACACGCCAGGTTCTATGGGAGGGCCAGCAGCTCCGGTTCACTCAAGATCTTCCTGCCTCTATTAGACAGCAGCGTCCTGAATATCACCCCATGGTGACGAAGTTAATGGCTGCAGGGATAAGATACAGGGTTCAGCACCCTTTGCGCTTTTCGGTCCTTATCGCCGGATCCTGGCATAACTTTGATTCTGCTCAAAAAGTGCTCCCAGCCTTTCAATCTTTACTTCCAGACCTGTTTGCAGCTCATTGAGGGCTTACCTCAGTTAAGAAGGCCTGTCTGATTCCTCTTGGAAAGCTCAGCACGATTGTGCGCAAGATGGCTTGTAGTGCTCGGATAATATCCCGAGGGGTCACAAGAGGGTGACAAAGTCCGATGGAAAACTGTTTTCTTTAGTTGGACATTCTCAGTTGAAGGGCTGTTGTCAGATCTCTTGTATATAGATAATCGCCAGTCTCTCAGTACAATAGTTTCTAATGTTATGTTTGGTTAACTATGTTTTAAGTATAAGGGGAGCTATTCATGTGGTTTTAAGAGGTGACTGGCTGACCAAGTAGGAAATTACTCTGGCTCTCTTTCAAGGAATCTTCCTTCTTTTTTCTCTTCGGTTTGGTAACTCCATAATATATCATTTTCAACATGAAGAAGTTGGTTGTTCGGAAGTTTAGCGGTGAGAATAGACTAACAGGGCATTATGTGCCACAGAGATGGATGGGGGGGTAACCACAGCTGCACATAGCCATTATCTGCTGATAGTCTTGATAGTAATGCACATGGTTACATGTTAGTGTTATGTATTTATTACACTCAAGATGTTTAGTTTTTTAAGGACTGTGGTAGATGGTGTTAGGTACTTACTTAGAGACAAATGTATGTACAACTACATTTCAACGGATACTAAGTTCTTGTTAGGGTTATGTTGCATAGGGTCGGGATATTATGGTTATTGGGAAATTGTGGGTAATGGGGAGGAGGGGTTGGGGATTAGGGCTATAGGGTTGTCTGCCACCAAGAAATTAATGACTAAACTGTATTTGGATATTTGTTTGTGGTTGCATATTTACAGCGGTTATGTCTTTCTATCACATTTCATTAGTGTCTATGATGGGGCTTAAATATTGTTCCTGGAACATAAAAGGGACGCAAACCCCAGCTAAATGGACCAAAATTCTAATTCATCTCAAAACTCTTCAAATTGATGTAGCCTTTTTACAGGAGACACACCTTAAGTCTACATGTATTCATTATTTCCGTAGAAACTGGGTGGGTCAAGTATATGGGGCCAGTAAGGACTCCAAGAGAAGAGGAGTAGTTATCTTAATTGCTCTCAAAGTTCCCTTCCAGCTTTCACAAATAATTGCAGATCCTGAAGGTAGATTTATTATTGTAAGAGGCCTGTTGGTTCATACGGAGGTCATTCTGGGGTCAGTCTCGGACCCTAACTCAGATGACCTGAATTCTTCTTCTCCTAATGACAACACTTGCCCCTGGTACAAGTTTCCAATATTGCTTGGTGGAGACTGGAACCTTGTGCTTTCAAACGCACTGGATAGATCTGGCCGAACTAGATTAAGGTCCTCCTCTGGTCAAAAAGCCATACATGAGCTAATGTCTTCCTTGGGCCTTGGGGATCCTTGAAGGCTTACACACCCTGAAGACAGGGAATACTCATTTCATTCCCTTCCGCATACTACTTTTTCCCACATAGATTTTTTTCTTTTGTCAGTAGACCATATTTCAGGGATCTCCATAGTATATTATTCATCTAAGGCTATCTCGGATCATCGGATGGTCAATCTCCAATTAAATCTTTCACCAAATGTACATAGACACAGAATTTGGAAGCTTAATAATCAGCTTTTAAATTCAGAAGAATATGTTCGTTCAATTCAAGATTTCATTAAAATTTACATGGAGCACAATGCCTCATCAATGTCCAAAAAAAACTTCCTATGGGGATCCCTGAAATGTGCACTAAGGAGAGAACTAATTAGTTTGGCAACCAAACGTAAGAAACAAAAAAACACCGCTCTCTCCTCAAAATTAAATCAAATAGCAGAGTTAGAGAAATCCCTCTCCCCTTCCTCCTCAGTGGAGGATTGGACCAAACTTGAATCTTTCCGGCTCAGATATAACAAATTACTAGCCGAAAAGCCAATTTCTGCTACTTAGTTTCAAAATTTCCTATTTTGATCAAGGCGAGAGGGCTGGAAAGTTATTAGCCTTGCGATTGCGTACCCAATTAGCTGAGAGAATAATTCCTTCTGTTTATTCTTCCTCAGGTGAGCTTCTTAGCTCCCCTCCAGATATTGCAAACTCCTTTCGTGAGTACTATCAGCAATTATACTCTGCCTCGGCAAATCACCATCTTCTCCAACAACTGGAGCTGTTTCTCCAAGACATAAAGCTCCCAGTACTGGCTGAATACCAGATTGACAAACTAAAAAGCTCCATTACTTTATCAGAGATTTGCGAAGCTATTGATTCTCTTCCTGCGGATAAGTCCCCCAGGCCCGATGGTTTTACAACTAATTTTTACAAGGTGCTAAAGGAAACCATAGCCCCTATACTACTGGAAACCTCTTCAGCCTATTTTCAGCCTATTTCTAAACTTGCTTCCCAAATCCTGCCCTGAAAAATTAATACTCTATGCTGATGATGCTGCAATTCTCTCCTCCCATAAGGATACAAATCCACTACGACAGAGCTTGTAGCTTGCTTTCTCATGTGTTGAAAAGTGGTTCCTTAAGCACAAACTGGTCCTAAATCAAAAAAAAACAAAAGTCATGCTTTTCACCAGTCATCAAAACAGAAATAGGCATACTCCACTCGTCATAAAAACTTCTCTTGGAAATACACTAGAACAAGTGAACACCTTCAAATACCTTGGTATCACTTTTGACGAATGTCTTACTTTTCACGGCCCATATCGATAACACTGCAAAACCAATTGCACCAATGCATTGGAATTTTGTGCGGAACCGTCAATTTTCAACCAAGCTGCCTTGAGGATTGCTGTTCAAAGCTCCATCATCTCAATCATAGACTATGGTCTAATTGTCTATGGCTCAGCTACTACCACTGCACTAAAAGCGCATCTCAACAGCACTAAACAAAACCTGTCGACTCCTCACTGGAGCACAGAGATGGACCCACACTTGTGACCTCTACACGGACACCGGTTGGTTGCATCTTTCCAATCGCCTCATGTATCTCACCTGCATGATGGCAAAAAAATCAATCTTGGGACTCACTCCTCCATGTATCCAGGACCTGCTCTGCCTGAACAATGGCACTCATACCACCAGAAGATCTGACCACCAACCTTTCCTTGTCCCTAGATGCCAGACTGCTCAGGGCCAAAGATCTTTTACATACCGTGCCCCTACCTGGTACAATGCCCTTAACCTGCCCTCCCTATCCTCCATGACATTGGGAGCTTTCAAATCCATACTTTACGCTCACCTCACAGCCTCCAGCTCCTGTGACTGCTTTGACTAAAGTCTCATCCCACTGAGTGCACTTATATTTGTTCACTCAACCACCATGGTCTCCTCTTTGACAAAGACAACCTGAGTACCACTAACCTGGTTCTGTCTGCTCCTAAACTTCTTATTTCTCCCTCTCTTCCCTCTCAAGCTCTCCAATCCTTATTCCTTGCCCTTGACACTGCCTCTGAGTTCCTTTTTCTTTTCTGTACATAAATGTTACTGTTTAAGTTGTGGCCTTGTTAAACGGCTTACTGATTGTTTGTAACACTGTCTACTATGTTTTTGTACTTAATGACGTGGAACCTTTGTAAAAGAGCCTTGGCTCAAAGGTATTAATTCCTAGAACAATAAACTTCAAACATTTCATTACCTATTTGAGAATGGGCTATCGGATTCTTACCTGTCTCTTGCCACCATTGTGGTACTCCCGAAACCTAATAAGGACCCTCTACATATAAGCAATTATAGGCCCATTTCCCTCATTAATGTAGATCTTAAAATCCTTGCTAAAGTTCTTTTCTCCAGACTTAGTCAAATATGGGAGCATCTTATTAGTACAGAACAAGTTGGATTTATCAAAAACAGACTTTCTTCGGACCATCTCAGGAAGCTAGCCTATCTTTTTTCTGCATCCAGGGATTCAGACATACCCACGCTCTTGTGTCCCTGGATGCAGAAAAAGCTTTTGATAGGGTGTCGTGGGAATATCTTTTTTTGCTACTTTCCAAATATCATATACCCCAGGAATTTATACAATGGGTCAAAATATTATATACAGCACCGTCCGACGAAATTCAATGTAACAGTGTTTTGTCTACCCCTTTTACCCTGTCACAAGGTACGCATCAGGGATGTCCTCTTTCCCCTTATCTTTTTAATCTTTATCTAGAACCTCTTATTAGGAAAATTAACCTCTCCCCACTTGTAAGGGGCATACAAATAGGGCACCAGGAATATAAGATATCTGAGTACGCAGATGATTTACTAATACATATCGCTAATCCTGCTCAATCCCTCCGAATGGTATTCCAAATTATAGCACAATTTGAGTCTTTCTCAAATTATAAATTAAATTTGACGAAAACAGAATTTCTTCCTCTTAATAAACACACTATGAAAGTTGATGTTGCTCATATGGGTATACAATGGAATCCCGAAAAACTGAAGTATCTTGGGATTTATCTCCACCCTTCTTCGAGAGTCATGAAACAACTCAATTTAGAAGACCTCATTAATACCTTAATAGAAGACCTCAAGCATTGGTCAAAATTACCTCTAACTTTATGGGGGGCATATGAGCATCATTAAAATGAACGTGCTACCACGCTTGCTATACCCATTACAAATGCTCAATCAGGCTCTTCCATACTCATGGTTTTCCCGAGTCCATGGCATTCTTAGTAAATTTATATGGCAGAGCAAAAAAGTCAGAAGAAGTTATTTAAAACTAACTAGATGAAAATTAGACGGCGGTCTCCAAGCCCCAAACTTTTATATATATTATTTAGCAATCCACCTGACTAGAATTCGTTATTGGTTACAGCCTAAACAATGTGCTGGTTATTTGCCTCCTTGGGTCAGGATTGAGCAGGACCTCTGTGAAGAATTTGGCTTGGATCCGAAGGCTTTACCTTTTATCTCACTAAAAAAAGCTTCCAAAACCCCTACATACCACTCCTTTAAACTCTTTAATTCAGGCACAACAGCAGTTAAGTGTTCTTTTCAAGACAGACAGGTACAGGGATATAGCACAACCTCTGTTTTGTAATCCTAATTTGTTAATTGCTGGCAAGTCAATTAAATCTCAGCTCTTCTGGCCACAAATAGGTATAGAGAGGGTGGAGCAATTAGTGAGGGATCAAAAAATGATTTCTTTTAAGGAAGGTTGTTCTCTTTTTAAATGGGAAAAACTTCAATTTTCAAATACTTTCAGTTATCTCATGTGCTGATGCAGTACTTTGGGACAGAAACTTGGTTTAGTCCTTTTCTCAGCGTATTACTTCCATACCTGGAGGCTATACCGTCTTCCCATTTAATATCTTACTCTTATAATTTTATTCTTACGACAGTGACCCTCTCAGATAACCAAAGATTCTACCAATGGGATAGGGTCACTCAGGCATTCTCTAATTCTAGAGACTGGTCTTTAATTTGGGCACATCTATACAAATATATTAAATGGGATAAATATAGATATATGCAGTTTTGCATAATACATAATCTATATTATACTGCCTCCAAATTACATCGAATAGGTTTCCTATCTACTAGCCAATGTTCTAAATGTCATCAAGCTGCTGCAGATCTAACTCATATGTTATGGTCCTGTGAAAAGATTGCTCCCTTCTGGTGTAGTATTGAAAATAGGCTGAATCCATTATTAGCTTTGTCAGGAAGTTTTAATATGGAAACTTGTCTCATAGGTGATATACACATCAATACCAGGGGGCAATCAGAGAGCTCACATGACACTAATTACAGCATGTGCAAAAAAAGTCATACTAAGACATTGGTTAGACTTAACTACCCCAAACTACCTGGAATGGCTTAATGAAATGTTGTTCGCTTTACAGGCCGAATTCACAATAGCAAAGCTGTCAAATTGTATGGATAAATACAAAAAAAAGATGGGAACCTCTCTATACTCTTCTTACAATTAATTAGTCTTGGATTTTTCATCTAATTTCTCTTTCCATCTTTTTTTTTGAGGTGAATTCTGGGTTACTGGCCCTATAGGAAAACCAATTTTAGTTGTTGTCGTTGTCCTACTCGGTAACCTCTCTATTTGTTTCCCCGTTCGGCTTTGATAGTATGAAAGCAACCATAGCTTGGTGTAATTGTGATTGGTGGCAGACCGGGGTGGGTGGGTGCAGGGTGGGTGCTGGGTGGGGGAGGGATCAAGTAAGCAACAAATAGTTGCAGTTTTTCTCCTTGTTGTAAATGTCTTTTATATTTTTCGCTTTGATGTCTCTGTTGTTAACTGCTTGCTTGCTAAAAATCAAAAAATTAATAAAGCATATTAAATTAAAAAAATAATTTTGGCAATCATAAAGTGTTTTTTAAACAAGGGACACTTTGAGGTCTAAGGGGGTTGACAATGTTCCTTTAAAACAAGTCCTGAGTACTTCATGTAGTTCTTGACATTCCAGAGGACACATCACAAGTCATCCAACATGATCAGGGGTATGGAAGACAAAACCTTTGAGGAGAGGCTGGCAGCCCTTAACATGTTCACACTGGAAATCAGTAGGGTGAAAGGGGAACAGGATCTCAACCTTCTGCTTACTGCCTGGCTATGGTATTTTGCCTGTGTTTGTATTGCATTTTTCACCAATGTTATTTACTGTGAATTCTTTGCTTCTACATGTACCCTTCCTCCAGGACACCTCTGGAAACAAGATAGACTCAGCTCAGTATGCTCTTCCTGGTTAAAATTTAAAACTAAATAAATAAAACACTCAAGGGTATCAAGAAGATTGAACAGGCAGAGTTGTTTAATCTGGTGTCCTCCAGCAGGACATGGAGACATACCCAAAAGTTCAGAGGTGGTAAATACAGGGATAGCATTAGGAAGCATTTCTTGTCCCAGATGGTGGTAAACCTATGGAACAACCTACCAGTAAAGACAATGGAGATGAAGACTGTGCTGTTATTCATAGTGGTGCTGGGCAAATTTCTGCTTACGAAAGGAATCACTGTACTCTGGGTAGTAGAGTGAGTAAGGAACACCTTTAAATTGGTACACGTTTGCATTGCATACTTTTTTATTCAGTGCCACCAACCAGAATGAAACACACTATAATACAGATGGCACAGTGTACTGCATGACAAATAGAGAATTGAGTAACTGCCATTTGATAACATTGTATTACTTCAGGATCCTGCAAACAATTACTGGCAGAAACTCTGAGAAGAGCACTTCATCCTGGCAGGCTGTAGTATACCTGCTTATGAAGTAAGGGGTGGACATGATAGACCTATCACCCCTTCTGATCCTAAGTTATTATGTAACTATGTTAGCTTTTGTCAATTACTTTTATTTTATGATGTGTTTACCCAGATAGCCCAACTTAAGTGCAACATCTGGTTTTCATTAGAAGTCTTGCTTCACTGCAATTTTACTGCTGGGAGCACTGAAACATAAGAAAATGAAACAACTTGCTCAGGGTTACTCAGTGAGCCATTGGCAATGGTGGGACGTGAAATTGGGATTTTCTAGTTTTCAGGTATGTGCTCAGCCACTGGATCATGCTGTCTACTTCCTATATGGTGTTGTCTATGCTAACCCTAAGAAGCAGTAGGTGTGTTCTGTGGATTTTAGATTGATGCCAAACACAATCTAAACATCTCAAAGAGGGCTCAGACAGGTATAATTTGAAGTCTTATCCATAAAAAATGAGCTGCCTCACCGTAGCCAACATAGGACTCTACTGTAGTTTATGCAAAATATAATATTTCTTTCTACAAACTATGACTGAGTCACTGACTGACCTTTGCCACACTTGGCATTGAGTATGAAGAAAAAAAGTATGTGTTGTTATGTGTGTGTGTACCTCTTACTCAAGAATATCTACATATCAAACGTATATAGATGTTCCAGGATCATATTAATACTGCTTTTGAGACTCAACTTTAGGCAGGGTTTATAATGTGTTGTATATTATAAGGAATATGATTTTAATAAGACACATGTGTGATGTACTAAATGTAGCACGTGCACGTAGACACACTCTGTTGGTCAGCTGTGACTGACAATGTTTTGCTTACTTAAGATGAATACACAAGCACACCCATAACCAGGTCTCCATTACTTCCCTCACAGTATTCAACTACCTTCATGAACCAATCTTTTTTTTTCTTTCAGTTTAGTTGGATGGGTATATTTTTCATAACCATTTTAAAATACAATAACATGCAACATTTTCAAATACCACTCAACACATATTGTATCCCAAAATACTGCACACAAATTGCAAATGTTTAACGATAAACAAATAAGGTTGTGTTATCGAGCTGTGGGAGAGGGTGAAGAAAAGTTAGAGTGCTGCAGAGAAGAGATGGTGTAGGTTTTAAGAAGTGATTTAAAGTGGTGAAAGGTGTTGCTTGTTCACAGCATTAGGGGAATGGAAGACTGGCCCCTCCCAGCTATCACCGGGAGGACACTGGCCCCTAGGCTTGAAAACCAATCCCCTGGCCTGACCTTCCCAGATGTAGTGGCCAGGGGAGGCTGGGCCAATGGCCTGAGTCCTCCTGGACACTCAGAGGCTAGAAGCAGACCCTGGGGGTGAGAGACAAAGGCCAGCTCTTAACGTCAAGGCAGAAAAGACCCTTCATCTTTCTGCCTGGACATCCAAAGCTGCAGGACAATAGCAAGTCCTGAGTTGAAATTTCCAGGGGCATCAGTGGTAGGCCACGGTCAGACATCTCCAGACTGGACAAGGAATCAGCCACTCCATGCGCAGGTAAGTGTTGCTTTGTAGGCAGGGGACTGAGGGCTCAGATACTAAGGTCTGTTATATATTAAAAAAACATAAAACTGTACATTGATGGACTGGGAAAAGGGTTAAGGCAAGTGGCATTTGGGAGCCTCACCATTATCCTCCTGTTTTAATCCGGTCCATTTGTTTGCAGGCACCAATCCCACTGCACTCTAATGGTGCAATCAGATGCTTTGTGAAGTGTTGGGGTACTGCCAAGAAGGGAGCTCAGTGCTAGGTTATGGTACTGGGCCTTCTTTCCATCCCCCCCTTTTTTGCACTGCCTCACCGTGTGGCAATCACTTACCAGTTGGAAGGTTCCCCTTCAGTGGTGCACTCTTTCTATGGCACTAGAGCAGCGCTCCAGCTTTCCCTGGAGGGGCACGGGCATACTAGGCAGCTCCCTTCAGCAGGCATCCATGCAGGGGTGGGAGCTGCCACTCAGAACATGGGAGCGCTTCGAGGTTACTAGATTGGCAGCAGTACTTCGCAACAGCGACAGGCCGGGTCAGAGCATGGGTATCCATAGCATTCACCACCATTCCAACAGTATTGGGGGACAGTGAGTGGCAGTTTTGGTTTTCCCTCTGCTCCACCCACTAACTTACAGTGGTCCACATCTCCATGACTCTGGGCAGTGGGCCAACGCCCTGGTAAACGGCATGCTCACGTCTCATGAGCAGGAGGGGAATGCAGCTAGGGAATATGAGGCTCCTATAGTTAAACTTCCCATGAGAGTTGGGCAGCCAATTTTCCTGGAGCTCTCTGCAGTGATGCATCCTTCAGGATGTGGGGGACTTGCAATCCCATCCGAGAGCATGCAAGATTTTGATGGCCATATTGCCTGGGTCTGCCGAAGCTTGGAGACATGCCCTGGCTCTATAGAAGCCTCCCACTCTTGTGGAATATTGCAAGACATAATGGCGGCCATCCTGGCTGGGCATACATGTTCCATAATTTTGTAGTGGTTGGACAAGGCAGAAAAAAAAAAAAGAAAAAAAGACTACAGAGTTAGAAAAAAAATATTTCATTTTAAGCATTAGGACTCTATTCACCTGTTTGTATTCAACTACAATATCTCTTTCCAGTGTCCATACTGGGGGATCTGGGGGGTTCTATAGCTCATCCTCCATGTAGAAGGGCAGTCAGGCTGGGGTCGCCACTTCTCTGCAGCACCATGGATTTTGGGGGGAGGGGGACATATAGCTGCATGCCTGAGCAGCCATTTCTCTGTGCTGTCAGCGGTAGGGGGAGAGAGAGGATGGACACAGCTGGGCAATTGGCAGGGTGGCATTCAGAGGCACTTTTCCCCATCCCAAGGAGAGGAGCAAGGTGTTCTCGGGGAGGGGGCCCTCTTGCAGGGCAGTTCCAGGCACCCATGAAATAAACTTCTTCCTTTTGTCTCTCATTTCTACACAGCTTTACCTTTAGGAAATGAACAGAGCAAAAACAAAGGAATGGCTTTGAAGGGTAAATTCAATGAGCTGGGGCGTAGTGGGGCAGAAGTTGCACAATGCCCTGGCTCAACCAAGCAGCCCACAGCTGAATTCACAGAGGCAGTTCAGTGCCTGATGGACCTTGGGGGCCCTGACTGGTTGCAGGAGGTGATCCAAGTGGCACCTTCCCAACAGTTGAGGGAACCAGGTCCTTCATGGCCACAGAAGCACGCCAGATGACCGTTGAGGAAGATGGTAGAAATACTGGAGTTGCAGACTTCAACCAGCAGTGGCCCAACCACAATGGTGAGGGTGGAGCGGGATGTGGAGGGGACCACTCCCGAAAAATCCAGGAGTGAGAGTGATGGCCTTAGTGGCACACCAGATGGTGACACAGCTGAGGAGGAGGAGGTGGTGGGACTCTGTAGAGAGCCCAGGGTCCTGCAGGAACCAGGTGAGCTGGGTGAGGTGCAAGTGGAAGGCACCACTGATATTGGAGGGTGCACTTCTGGGGCGAGGGTTATGCCCAGCAATAAAACAGGGGTACATTGTCCCAATAGTGGGAGGGCCAGGGATGGCAAATGGTTATATGCGAATGTTCTAAGTCAGGCTAGTGCACATCGAAGGCCCACGTCTCTAGCTCAAGTGGGGAGTGAGGCCCTAGGTGCTGAGGTTAGGTGTAGGTAACCTGTGGCAGAGCCATAAGCAGCACCACCCGGTGGCCATGGATGGTGGCCTATGCCGGTCCCCTGGTACCACCCTTTCATGACAACCCCATCACAGGGCGGACCTGCCAGTGCAGAGCCTACTTTGCCCACTGGGATGAACACACCACCACCACTGCCGGGCTTCCCACTGTAGCCTTGGCCACTGTGGGGCAGCACATTCCGGGGGTTGGCCATGGGACTGGCTATGCTTCAATAGCTCAGTTGGCAACCCCAGCATCAGTCCCTCAGGAAGGGCAGTGTGCATCTACTGGAACACAGGGGACCCCAGAGGTATCCAGGCAAGCACAGCTGCTAACACAACAATCAGGCAATGCTGGTTTGTCATCGGAGGTGGGAGTCCCATCTCAAAGCAACCTCTCTGCCACCTACTCAGTGGTGAGACAGGTCTGGGGCATCTCCACGGCAGAGCAGCAGCAGATGGTGGACACGTCATCTCAGGCTGAGCTGTCAGTCATGGTTGACCAAAAGGCAACACCCATGGAATACTCTGCACCCAGCACAACACAACCACCAGCCATGGCAGGAGCCAAACACTGGGCATATGTGGGGGTGGATGACCCCATGGACACCCACCTGTCTTCGGCTATCAGGGAGGAAGTTTGGAAAGCTGAATATACTGAGATCTTTGAGCTGCTACATAGGGAATTGCTGGACTGGGGACAAGGACAAAGTTATTTTTTTTTAAACTCTATTTATTCACCTCCACCACCGTTGAACTCTCTCCAGCAACCTCCAAGCACTCCTGTCTCTACCTTCTGTCATGGCACCTACCTGCTCTGTCTGCACCCCCTAGCCTGGCACATCCCCCCTGGTCTGAACCCTTCGGGGAAGGGCCGCCCTATCTGTCCAGAGTTCTCTATCTCTAGTGTTGAGCTCCGAGCCAAGGGGGAGAGTCATGGAGAGGAGCGTCTGACATTGGGAGTGTGGATTGGAGGAGGAGGCACCTTCACCTATCACTGGGAGGAGGGGTATTTCTTAAGTAGTCCCTCACCTATTGGTTCAGATGTGCAATGCGTCCTAGTGCAGACATGCATGCTTCTGTACGTGCCTACAGGGTTGCTGCCACAGCCAATCCTTGTTAGTTCTGGATCTCAGGCTTGTTGTACCCCTAGCTTCTGCCAGGAGTCCCTAAAGCCTGGGATCAGACAGGAAAGCCATCCTCTGGATGTTCAATCCTGTCCCTCCCCTGCGAACCCCTGATGACCCGGACTCGCTCCCAGACCGGGTTGCCGGCATGGCGCGAGGTGTGGTGTCCAGCGCCTCAACCCTCAGTGCCACTGGACCGGCCTGACAAGGACAAAGTTAAGCAGGAGAAGCTGTGCCAGCCCAGGGTACCACCTACATTTGAGAACTGGCAGCAGCCTTTGATACCTTTATAAGTATTTACTGTGCTAAATTTCCCTACAAGATTGGACAATTATTGAAGTATAGGGACAATATAAAAACGGCGCATTTATCTTACGAGGGTAACGCCTGGCTGAGATAGGAAGAACTCTTTAGGATGAGATTAACAAGGGATCTGGACATGAGGGGGAACAAGATTAATCATGTTTTATGGCTCAGATGCATACACAGCTAGCGGTCACATGGTAACAAAGACAGAGTAGTCAGGGCAGAAGGGGACTTGTCGGCAGTTTGATACTGGCAAGTGTTTTCTCAACTTCTGCAGGTACTGGCATGAGTGCAGTAACTGTGGGGGAAAGCACAAGGCTAACACATGCCTTGGGGCTGGGGACTCAAAAAGGAGAGAGGGCATGGGGGAAACAGGCAAGGGGACAGACCAGACAAAAAGTCTGGTGAAGTCCGAAGTAAACATTGAACACCTCCGAACATGGCTTGACCACTACCCCTCCAAGTCTGATACTGCTTACTTGCTCGATGACTTCTCCAGGGGCTTTTGCATTCCATACCAGGGTCCACACATTTCCACGACAGTAAGGAATCTCATATCTGCCTATTCCATGAGGTCAGTGGTGGCAGTTAAAATTTACAAAGAGGTTAACACCGGTAGGGTGGTGGATCCCTTTCTGGTCCCACCATTGAATCCCCTCAGGATTTCCCCACTAAGGGTGGTCCCAAAGAAGGTCCCTGGAGAATACAGGCTAATCCATCACTTGTCTTACCCTAAGGGTAACTCAGTGAATGATTACATTTGCACAGAGGATAGTGTGGTTATCTATGCATTGTTTGATGGGGCAGTCAGGCTGGCCCAGCAGGCCGGCAGGGGAGCTTGTTTGGTGAAAAGCGACATCAAACTGGCTTTTTGTCTGTTGCCGGTCAGTCCGGTGGATTTCAATCTATTGGTTTTTCAATTTGAGGGCGGAATCTACTTCAACAAAGAGATGTCTATGGGCTGCTCGGTCTCTTGTGCAGCATTTGAGACCTTCAGCCAATTTCTGGAGTGGGCCGCTAGATGTTTCACAGGTAACAGAAAAATCACCCACTACCTTGATGATTTCTTATTCATTGGTGCCTCCTGCACCTTAGAATGTGGTGCCACTCTAGAAGGCATTCACCAGTTGATGGGTTGGTTTGGGGTGCCTTTGGCACACAAGAAAACTGGGGGTCCTGTTATGAGACTCTCTTACTTGGGGATCGAGATGGATTCACAGGTAATGATATCTCGATTACCGGGGTCAAAATTGATGACTTTGAGACACTTGATATCAGAGGTAAAGGGCCTTAAGAAAGTCACATTGAAACAACTTCAGTCATTGATAGGACACCTAAACTTTGCTTGTAAGGCAGTGGCACCAGGGAGGTAATTTCTGAAGCACTTGTCTTGGGCAACAAAAGGGGTTCTTCAGCCACACCATCATATCAGGATCACTACGAGCATGAAGTCAGATTTAGAGGTGTGGGAGGTTTTTCTGAGCAGATTTAATGGGGTCTCGATGTGGCAGGTTGGACAGACTTCAAACCAGACTGCCAGTTGGTAACCGATGCAGCAGGAGGTTTGGGTTATGGAGCATATTTCCAGGGTTCTTGGTTTTCTGGCCCATGGGATGAAAGTTGGCAGGAGGCAGGCCTCACCAGAAACGTATCGATTCTAGAGCTGTTCTCAATTGTTGCTGCAGTATTTGTATGGGGTACAGACTGAGGAACCACAGAATGATGTTCTACTCTAGCGATATAGCTGTGGTGGGCATACTCAATAGCCAGACTTCGAATTCAGTGGAGGTTATGAGGTTGCTGAGGGCATTCATGCAATGATGCTTGCAACTCAACCTATCTTTCAGAGCAAAGCATATTCTGGGGGTTAAGAATGTAACTGCAGATGCATTATCTCACCTGCAGTTTGACCGCTTCCAGTAGATGGCACCTATGGTGGATGCAGCTCCATCTCAAATCCCTGGTTTCTTGTGGCAGAAAGTGATAACAGAACAGCTAAACTGGTCCAAAATTCATTGGCTCTAGGAACCTGGAGTAAGTATCAGGCACAGGTGAAGGCATTCCTGGAATTCAGTACAGAGTGGGACAAGTGGCCAGAAGCACTGCAGAACTCCACCTTGATCCAGTCATTTGTACATGCGCTGGTTGAGGAGTGCAGGGCACCATCGTATATACGCAGCCACTTAGTGGAGATATCTTTTATGGCTAAGGGATGCGGTTTGCAAGATGTTACAAATACATTCTTAATTAGAAGGATGATAGATGGGTGGGCCAGAATATGGGGCCCGGTGGCTGACGCCAGGAAGCCAGTGGACAGTGCACTGTTGTTTGAGACTGTGTACGTACTGCCACAGATCTGCTCATTGGCTGTGGAGGATACGCCATTTAAGGCACTTTTCATTACCACATTTTTGGGGGCTTTCAGAGTATCAGAGCTTGTGGAAAGTGGCATGCTGACAGAGGGCCTCACTTTACACTGGGGGGATGTGCTGATAATGGAGGGCACCATTGCCTTGCAGTTGCACAAATCCAAACTGGTTCAAGTTGGTCCTCTGCAGATCATTATGCTCCACAAGGCATCTGGACACCCACTATGCCCATGGGCAATCATAAAGGAATATATGCTTAGCAGGGGGTATCAAAAAGGGAATTTTTTCATACATTCAGATGGCAGAACAGTTACTAGATATCAATTTCTGGCCATGCTGAAAAAAGGGATAAAGGCCATGGGGAGGGATCCAGAAGACTTGAACATGCACTCATTCAGAATTGGGGCTGCTACAGAAGCAGCAAGGTTGGGGTGTTCTGAGAGTCGCATTAAGGCCATTGGTAGATGACAGTCCAGAGCATACTAGGGATACAGCAGGTCCTCAGGCCATAGACAAGGAAGGAATAAAACAATGGGGGGCCCAGAGTCAATCTGGCTGCAGTTCCTAAACTCAAGGGGTAGGAAACTGAGGTTTGGGGTGGTATACAGGCCACCGTCCCAGTCTGAGGAGCTAGACAGGGTATTAGCAGGACAAATCAGAAAGGTATGTAGAAAAGGGAAGGTGGTCATCATGGGGGATTTCAACTTGCCAGGGGTTGACTGGAGCATTCAAGTCACCTCCAGTGCTAGGGAGCAAGTGCTCCTGGACGTAATCCAGGAGGGTATCCTGACACAGTTGGTTAGTGTACCTACTAGGCTAAAGAACACTTTAGATCTGGTGTTGTCGAATGGGGAGGCAGAAAGAGAAATAAAGGTGGAGGACCCACTTGCCAACAGCGATCACCAAACGGTGTGGTTTAATATCATGATGTGTGGGGAGCCAGAGAAATCAGTTACTCAGGTAGTAAAATTCAGGGGGGCAGACTTTGGGAGGATGCAGGAAGTACCGAAGGGAAATTAGAGGGCATAAGGCAGGAGACGGATGCTGAGCAGAAATGGGATATTATTAAAAGAGGGATTACAGAGGCAACAGAAGCCTGCACCAAGACACAGAGTAAGAGGAGCAGAGAAAGAAAACCATGCTGGTTGAACAGCGAGGTAGTGGAGGTGGTGAGAGCAAAACGAGAGGCACACCAGAGGTATAGAAGGACAGGGAAGGAAGTGGACAGGGAGAAGTATGCAAGATGGTCCAGGGAGGTGACCAGAAAAGTGAGAGGAGCTAAGGCCCAGAGGGAGCTGAGATTAGCGCAGGGAATTAACCGGGTGTGAGAAAGACTTTTTCAGATACATCAGGGAGAAAAGGAAGTGTAAGAAGACAATGGTGAGGATAAAAAGGGGTGGGGAGTGGACAGAAAAAGGTGAGGAGCAGGCAGAAGCAATGAATGAATACTTTTGCTCAGTGTTCATAGAAGAAAAGGGGGGACCGCTACCACCATGGGCTGGGAGGGTGGGGACAGGGGGAGAGGAGGCGACAGATGGAAGAATTGAGGCAAGCAGAGTCCTAGAGGGACTGAGGGCACTGAAGATAAACAAGGCACCATGGCTGGATGGTATCCACCCCAGGGTGCTGAGGGAGATGGCGGAGGTGTTGGTGGAGCTGCTGGCGGATCTGTACAGCACCTCACTGGAGTTAGGATGTGTGCCACTGGACTGGAGGATGGCACATGTAGTACCATTACACAAGAGTGGATCAAGGGATGAACCGGGTAATTATTGCCCAGTAAGTCTCACCTCCGTAGCATGCAAACTCATGGAGACAATACTAAAGGAAAGACTGGTGTCGTACCTGGAGGACAATGGCCTCCAGGATGTGAGGCAGCATGGGTTTATTTCAGGGAAGTCTTGTCAAACCAACCTGATACAATATTATGACTGGGTGACAGGTGAGCTGGATAAGGGTAATGAGGTGAATGTTCTTTACTTGGACTTCAGCAAGGCCTTCGATTCTGTGCCTCATGGGCAACTTGGGGGGACGCTAACTGGTGTAAGGGTAGGAGCAAAAATTAAGAACTGGATTACAAGCTGGCTGAGTGGGAGGCTGCAGCGGGTGGTAGTGAGAGGGGAGCTCTCAACTTCAAGGCCGGTGATGAGTGGGGTGCCACAGGGCTCTGTGTTGGGGCCAGTATTGTTTGGGCTGTTCATATCAGACATTGCACAGGGGTTGGTGAGCAAGATAAGTCTGCTCGTTGACGACACCAAAATTGGAGCAGTGGTGAATGGAGAGAAGGGATGGAAGCAGCTGCAGGGGGACCTAAGCAAGCTAGAGGAGTGGTCAGAGAGGTGGCAGCTGGGGTTCAATGCAAAGAAGTATAAGGTTATGCACTTTGGGGTGAAGAACCCAAGGAGAGAATACTGGCTGGGATGGGTTAAGCTGGGTATCACTGAAGACGAGAAGGACCTAGGGGTAACGATAACAGGGACCATGGACAACACTGCCCAGTGCAGGAGAGAAGCTGCAAAAGTGAACAAAATGCTGGGGTGCATAGCGAGGGTTTTTTCGTCCAGGCGAAGAGTGGTGATCTTGCCCCACTACAGGTCGCTGGTAAGGCCACACTTAAAGTATTGTGTGCAGTTTTGGAGGCCATACCTAAAGTGTGATATCAGGCTACTGGAGGGGGTGCAGAGGAGGGCAACAAAGATGATATGTGGAATGGAAGGGACAGACTATGACAGCAGGCTGAAAGACCTGAATATTTACACCCTGGAGGATAGAAGGGACGGGGGGACATGATAGAGACATTCAAGTATCTGAGGGGAATCAGTAAGGATGGGGCAGATGGGGTCTTTAAGTTAAGGAGGGGGAGGGTCACCAGCGGGCATGCGCTAAGAATAGAGGGGAAGATTTAGAAAGGAAATGAGGAGACATTATTTCACAGAGAGGGTGGTAGCAAAATGGAACACCCTACCAGAATGGGTGGTACCATGTAAATCTGTGAACAGTTTCAAAAGGGCATGGGACAGGGAACAGGGGAGAGTGAGAGTGGGGGAGGTGGGGGTGGCAGTGGGATGACAAATGGGAGGGGTGGGGCAGCTGCAAACTAGAGGTGCTAGCTGCACACTTGAGCAGACTTAGATAGACCAGGTGGTCTGTTTCTGCTGGCACATTCATATGTTCGTAACACATGTTAACTTTCTTTGAATTTCTTCCGCAGATATACCCCATGCAGTAAAACAGTTTGTGGTAATCAGACACTCTTTTATTGGAAGAGCTCACGATCAAGCGGCCCGGCAGGCTCAAGGAATGTAAATGGGTCTCCCCATGAAGAAAGCGACAATGATTTGGTGTGGTATCGAAGGCGTGAGATGGTGAGACCTAATTCCTAGATTAGATGGGATGGGTTTTATAGCTAACCTGCCTGATGGGCTGATTATACACCTCAGGGGGAAATGACTTCAGCAGCATGCCATCCACTTGCAATGGAGCATTTTGACACATTTGCTCTGGTTACGGCAGCAAATGCCTAACATGCAATTGGCCTGATCTAGAATTGTACCAAGGTTAAAATGGATGAGGAAGGTGGTGGCTAGGCCCATGAAAAAGCCAGATGGGAGGTGAATCGAGAGGTGTCTCGATGTTGCCTTGCCTGGGGTATCCAACTGATGTATCATTACTACATCACGGTGGACTGCAGAGGGCTGTATGAATGGGATGGGGTTCATCTCTCAGATGTAGGGTCTACATTGTTTAATTGTAGTATTCAGGATGTTTTGGAGCAGTTGTTGTAGGGTGCTAGCCCTCAGAGGCATTTGGGAGATGCATGACTGGTCATGTATCTTGTGGCGGACACATTCGGTAAGGTAAATAAAAAGTCAAATAATTGGAAATGGGGGGGGTGCTCCTGTAGGTGGCATGCCCAGAAGATTGTAAGGGGGTGTGGCCCAGTGAGGGCGCACCTGTAAGTGTTGTCTATGCAGGATGAAGCGGGGGACCAGCGGGGATGATGGTCGAATGGTGGAGACCCTGTGTGGGCAGCACTACTTGGTTATGGCCTAGCGGGGTCCCAAATTTTCATCACAGTCAGACTGTCAAGGGGAAGACTGGTCGGCCCTGTGGGGGTTGCCAGGGGAACCCTTGGCCAAAAGGGCTTGATAAATTTTTGTAAAATGGAGGTTTGAGATTTACTATCAAATTGGTCTGCTGCCTCAGGGTGAATACCAGAATGTATTAGTAGATCGTAGTTAGATAATTCTTAGAAAATTATGAAAGAATGTTGTTTTATGTGATCTTATACCCTGTATAATTGAAATCTTGTTGAGTAAACATCCACCTTTACTGCCAAAAAATGTTATTGAGATGGCTGTGTCATTATTTGGTGATTGGGTTGGGATCTTTAAGGTCATGCTCCAGAGCACAGGATATATATTGCACAGTCCCTGACTTACTGAGGTGAGTGAAGGGGATGTTTAGTAGTGGCCAGAGGCAGCTCAGTACAGGAGATGTATTATTTCAGGGTAACTATGATTTAAACAGTTTTACGGAAGTTATTCATATTGGTAACTAACTACAGCACATATAAATGCAGATGTTATAACATGAGAAATGATAACAGGATACAATCACGTCTTCTTGGTTTTGCTAGAGTATCATAATTCCTGTTAAAGATAAAGCATGTTCTGTCCCAGAGAAATCTGTATCTGTACATTACTTCCTGGGGCTTAGATGCCATTGAAAAAATCACCTAGACTCTGGATGATTACAGCTGTTCCTAGCAGACTTGAGGAAATTAAATAAGCATTGTGATTTAAAAAATCACTTGGCTGCATAATTTAGTGTCTGCTTGGTTTGTGGCCTAACGAGAGGGTTCAGTGCAGACTTTTATTTCAGAAAGGCATGGCTTTGAAACAAGGCATTTGATAATGCACATTGTGTTGAGGCTGCTAAAAAACAAGAGTTGGCTAGAGCCAACAATGTCTACATTTATAGAGCATTGGTAATGCATCTTGTAGCTTGACATGTGATCTCTTCTTTAGCTCGCAAAATGATTCTGTCCACTATTTTCAGCTGCTGGGCTTTGCATGTTCTGGGTTCTGTAGATTCAAGGACTGTTCTTTTCTAAAGACAGCTTGGCACTATTGGATATTGTACTGCCACAAAGATGGAGGCTGATGTAGAAAGCAATTGCATGTTCATAGGGCCAGCTGCTAGTGTCATCAAAGCAAATGTGAAACATGCTGTGAAGCTCTTGTTGGTTGAGGGGTAGCTTTGATTTGATCCCAAATGACCAAAAATATTTAAAAATGTATCTAAAAGATATCCTTATTGATTTCTGTGGTGTGAGTCCCCCCCCCATGCTCCCCAATCTCATTCATCACGAAATATTGGCGCATGGGGCAGGGTTCTCTCAGTAGGGAGGGAAATGATCATGTTGCTGGCTCCTCAGAAAGAAGTTTTCATTCCTTCTCCTCCTAAATGGCTGCACAGAAAAAATTTGACTTTCTGTAATTAAGTCCCTTTAAGGTGATCTTGTTCCACAGTCTTTGGGGGAAGTGGGCAAACAGAAGTTCATGTAGACCCCAGAGCCACCATTGGCCATCGGAATCATGGACCGCAATTCACGTCAGTTGCAATTGCCCTGAATTGCAGTCATAATTCTGTGCAGTTGCAATTAACGAAAGTCAACGAATCAATGACTGCTGGCTTGCTTGCCTTAGTCATGTCCCACCTCCAAAGTCATCTCTGATACTTAACTCCATGTTTTTTTTTATTGATGAAATGATTTTATATTTGCAACTTTTCACTTAAACCCTAGCAGAGAAACTCAGCCACCAATCAAATGTGTCCCTGGTTCCTCCTTGAGAAAACCCATCCAATAAGTAAGAGGGAGGAGGAGCCAAGAGGAATGTGGGTCTCAGTGCATGATGAATCCAGCTTGGTCTCATTCATGTGGGCAGAAAGAGAGCAGAATTTTTGTGGCATCGAGGGAAAGTAGTACATGCAGTGTAGTTATGCTGACATACTCTACCTGGAGAAAAAAAAATGGACTATTGGTTGGGGGGGGGAGGATAAGAGATAAGGAGTCAATCAGTCAGGGGAAGAAAGGAACAGAAGTCAGGAACATTGAAGGGAGCAAGTTGCCCGAGCAAGCCAAGGAGCGAGGAAGAGGAGGAAAGAAAGAGAGGCTGCTGGGAGGCTCAGGGCAGGGTGGGGTTGGACTCAAGGAGGGGAGCTAGTAGCTACTGCCAGTGCTCTGGGTCTGGACAGAGCAGTCAGCAGACTGTCTAGACCAGGTCTGGGTGAGTGGGTGGACAGCAGCTCCACTGACCAGGTGAGCCGAGGAGTCAAGTCGGGTCATTCGGGTTGGGAGAAAGACCTTGACAAAGGTCTGCATGTCCGAGGCATGCCAGGACCAAGCAGTAGACAGTACTGTAGCACACTGTCCGAGTGAGTCTGGACTGAAGTTGGGAGGGAGGAGGGAAAAAGTGCTCCAGTCAGTTGTGTCGATGTTGAGGAGTAGATCGACTGACCATCTGGTCATCACCATCCACAACCAGGCCTAGTAGTAAGTGTGAGTGAGTCCTGGGCCTAGGCTAGTAAAAAAAAAACAAAAAAAAAAAACTAGTAGTAGTGCTGGGCTGCTGGGGGTGGCAGGAGTAAAATGTGAACCACGTGTGGCAGGCAGCAGCAGGCCTGAGCAGCCTGCAAAGGAAGTGTGAGTTGGGACTCGGTGCAGAGGCAGTTGGTGCAGCATGAGAGCACTATAGCACTGCCGGAGTGGAGGACTGGTGTAGCGGGGTCTGGAGGTAGCAGCACAGATTATAGGAGGAAGAAGGAAGGAATGGAAGGGGACTCAGCAGAGTCAAGGACCTGGCCAGCCTGCAGGACTACAGAGGGAGGAGTAGTGTGGATCTGAACCCGGACCCACCAGGATGAACTCGAAGCTCAGAGCAGACAGCCTGCCATCAGATGCTTGCTAGCCAACACACAGGATGTGAGGGTGAGTTATTGCTGTCATTGTTCTCATTCTGCTTTTCAAACAGTTTAGTTCTCTTCTGTTATTAGTTCAAGTCAGTAGGGCCCCCTGTTTCTGTCATCTGTTCCCTACTTCCCTTCCCTCCTAGGTCAGGGACCCTGTTGGTGGTATATTATATCATTGGGAATGTTTTATTTGGTTTCTGAGTCTATATGATTCGAGCAGTGGCTGGGCAGTGGGCACTGGGCACTGGGCAGCCAGCCATTCAATGATTGCCAGGTGGTAACCCTCAACCTCACCTCCCCTGCTCTCATCTACATACTTCTTGTTATAACCTTTGCTTAACCCATTAAGTGTGTATGTTGAAAATTGAAATAGCTGATCCTTATATGACACACTAGCAGCTTGCTTCATCTCCAATTTTAGCTGCCAAAAGCTAAAAGCCTGGGGAGCGGGGACTGGGAGCGAAGTCATATAATGGACTGCTAAAATTAAAATATTTCAACCAGTAAGTTACTCACTTACTTCTTACCAGCAGAAACGGGCCACACTATCATGTCTGTTTGAGTGTGCAGCTAGCACCCCACTTTCTGCAGCTGCCCCTCACCAGTTACACACAGACACACACACACACACACGAATGCTGATTGACCTTGACCCAGATTAAGCTGTTGGTGGTATTTTATTTTGTGAATGGGGGAAATTTGGCCAGAACACTGGGGAAATTCCCCTACTCTGTCGGTAGGTGGCGCTGTGACTGGTGCTGCTATAGCCTGTCAGCCTGGTGATTCATGGAGTATGGATGTGTTATGGGCTGGGGAACAGGCCTACCCCCTGGTCATGGAAATAAATGAGGCCAACACATGGTATGGAAAAAAGGAGGAAGATCTACAGCAATTACCCTGGGGAAATGTACAGACCTGGCACAGGATGAGATGGAACTGGAACAGGCAGTGGCGAATCCAAGAGCAGAGGAAATCCATGAGCTGATTACTGCCAAAGAAAAGATGGCAGGAATTGAAGGAACTACTGTTTGAACAACAAAAAAAAGGTGGAGTAACGGATGGAAGCACCCGAGGAAAAATGAAGGTACACATATGGATATACACAAGGAAATTGAATCAGCATCGGCAGAAGCAATGCTTACGGAGGTGTTAGCGGAACCCCTGGATGGTTCTCCGAATTTGGAGGTACCTGTGTGTGCGAGCATGTGTGACAATTCAGATGGGAGTGGGGGGGATGGAACAACACCAGAAGGAAGTTATGCAGCAGGTCAGTTCTCCTCATGGGATCACTGAGGTATAGCAACAGTCTGTTGTAGAAAATAGCGAAAAGGATTGGAGGATTTTTTCTACAGCAGAGCCCACAAAGGTACACTTTACTATTGGGATTTCTACAGGAGGGGCAGTTAAGAAGGTCTCTTCTAAAGAGCAAATGCTGAAAGGAAAAAAAAAGGATCTGGTGGGGATGGCGTTAAAATCCCTTTAACATCAACAAGCACTATACCTGCTGCAGTTTTGATAGCATCCACAAACGCACCAGCTGAATGGGTAGCTAAATCCCTTGAAGCAGCTGGCTGGGTCAAGAATGCATACGGCACTGGGTGGGATGCAAATGTCCCAGAAGTGCTACAAACAATCATAAATCCTGCACTCCAAGAGAAGTGTTCAGGTCAAGACTTTGGGAACTCCCCCTCACAGATAACACCTGGACAGGGAACTGTGGGTGATGCTCCCAATATGATCACAGCACAAGAAACTATTATGATTGACATCAGGTAATTGGCAGGAGATGATAGCAAGCAGGTTTTGGAGACCAGCACCCCCTCACCCTCCTAATCCCCCACATAGTGTCTCCTGAGGCAGGAGCACAGGACATAACTGAGGGATCTTCAGTTCCTAGAAGGTCTGAGCCTTGTAATACCAACACAGAACAGCCTGCTGGAATACAAAATGTATGGCATAATAAAGTAAGAGAGCAATTGCTTCCTAATAGTAATAGGAATGCATCTGAACCAGCCATTAGGAGAAACACAGTCAGGCTGAAATTCAGAGGTGATGCATCGGATGCACCAGATAGACTTTTTGCGGGGAGAGCGCTGCTAAAAAAATAGTATGAAGTTTTATGCATATGAGATTTATGCACTTATACATATGCCGGGGGATACCATCTATGATGTGAGTTTTAAGCATTCTAATGGACTTAACGTTTCCGGAAACAATGCCAGTCAGTGAAGAATGGTGCTGTGTGGAGACCCTTCTTGGCCATACCGTTAACTAAGCCCATATATAAAACCATCACAGTCCTCTTTCATAATGAGGGGGTGAATGTGGCACATATTTCATATTGGTTGAAACAGCACTGCCTGGTGAATGGATATCCAGACCCCATTCTGGATGAAGAGCACTTATGGACAGGGGGATGGAAATATAAAATCACACTAAAGCAGGAGAAAGGAGAGATACAGCATCTGCCTAATTTTTTTTGGGGGGAGAGACGGGGGTGATAATCCACCCGGGCCAACCTAGAGCATGCTATAAGTGTGGGGATCTTGGACATCTCAGTAATGTGTGTGAGAAACAGAAATGTGGGTTGTGTGGAGAGATGGGGCATTATGGTGCACACTGCAAATAACTGCAGAAGTGCAATTTATGTGAAGGGTCATACTTTCAGGACCTGTTTCTGGGTGTCTCATAATAGTATTGACCAATCTGTTAGGGCCGAACAGGATGTGTATGTAGCTACAGCCCAAAAAGAAAAAATGAGAACAAATAACTTAATGGCTCATTTGAATGGTATAGAGCCTGATCCAAAGAGTGACCCTGGTCCACGGTCACCAAACAAAAATGGTGCAGATGAGGTGGCATTGAAGGAACACAGTCTGGCCCCTTCTATGATCTCTTAAGATGGATCAAAGAACCCTATGGAGTTGGAGCAGAGTCATATTCCAGGCCAAGGAATAAACAAAGACATTCAAGATGGGGTAGTTCTGCAGGGAACCAGTTCTGGGCCTACAATCCAGGTTGAACAGGATGTGATGGATGCTGTAATGCCACCTCCAGGGACAGTGGTGGATCCTCCTTTTCAACATGTCACAAGGTCAAAAGCAGCACATAAGGGTGCCCCAGATGTGGAACAAACTTTGGTACATAATTCATATGAGGTCTTAATGGAGGTACCAGATGAGGAAGGGGGTACTGAGTCTGATCGATCCTCAGTGGCATCTTCACAGTTCAAGGTTCCCATAGGATCTGGGAAGAGTGATAAACCGAAGCCAAAGAAGAGAATGAAAAGAAAATGAAGCGGACTCAGTGGTTCTTTTTGAATTTTTTCACTTATGCATTCTTCCCTTCTTATATCCAAAGTAAATGTTAACAGTATTAAAAATGTTGGGAAATGTACGGTTACTTTTGCTAGTTTATATTAGGAATCAGGGCAGATTAATTTTATACAAGATACCAGACTACATACGATACCTGAAATTGAGCAGGCAAAAAAAGATTGGTAGGGGGGGCCATCATTGTGGTCAGTGGGGGAAGGCCCTTGCTCAGGTGTGGGTATCTTATTCTTTAACTTACCTATTCAAATATTAAAGGTTTTAAATGTTTCTCCTGGAAGAATACTGCTGGTAGATGTTGTTATTTGTGGTTTGGCATACAGACTGATTAATATTTATGCACCCCAGAAAAAGGCAGATAGAGGTGCTTTGTTTCGCACAATTGAGCCTTTCCTAGCTACCGCAATGTTAATTTTGTGTGGGAAGGGATTTTAACTGTGGATTGCTGCCTAGGGATTAGGGTAGAAAGACAGAGAAAGTTTACAGTGACACTCATTCATTAACTGAAATCTTAAAAAATGCTGGTTTAAAAGATATTTATGACATTCTAGACAAAACTCCAGAGCATACGTTTTATAAAGGAAGATTGTAGATGCACATAGATTTTGGGTTTGTTTCTGACAGACTTATAGGGAATGCAGTAAAAATTGTTCCCATGGAAACATCGGATCATATGGTTGTGCAGGCTCAAATTGGGTTGGTGCATAAAATTACCTATGGGAGAAGTTATTGGAAGTTAAATAATTCTATTTTACAGGGAAGACAGTACAGAAGGTGGTAAGAGAATTATTAGAAATGCATCAGGACATTACATTTTTATATGATACTTGGGGACAGTGGTGGTAGGCTACAAAGAGGGATGTTGGGGATTTATTGAAGAAGCAATCTTGGACACTGGCAAATTCAAAATATCTTAGTTATTTAAACTTAAGGAGACAGTATTTAAAAATATTGACACATGCCTAAGAGGAAGGTGCAGATAATGGGGCTAAACTTCAAGATTTAAAAGACAAAATGTGTGTGTATCACAAGATAAGGGAGAGAGAGATTACAAAATGCCAACAATGTGTTACGCAAGGGAGGAAGGAGACAGTCAATGCTTATGAGGTAGAATTACAGGGGGTAAAGAAATTGATGATGACGTCATTGATACGGCAAGATGGTACAGTACAAGATACTCAGCAGGGTATACAAAATGTGGTATACAACCATCTTTGTCATACATATCAGAAAGATATGTTTACTCAGAGGTCTGCTCCTTTGAATGCTGGGGTGTTACCTGAGATTCCTATATGTGAAGAGCAAGAATGGATGCAACCTGTTACTGAGGATGAGATTGGCTTGGCTATTGATAGTTTATCAGCGCATGCCACACCAGGGTTGGATGGTATTTCCAACGATTTTTATAAAGCATTTAAGGCTGATTTAGTGTCTGGGTTAAGAATGGTGTATCAGGAGATTCTAGATGGAGGGAGCTTGACTTCTACTATGCAAGAGGGAGTGATGACATTTCTGCTTAAAAAAGGTGATCCATGGAAAATTCAGAATTGGGGACCTTTAGGTCTGCTTAACAAAGACTATAAGATTTTGACAAAAATATTGATGGCGAAATATGTGATTATACCACACCAAACATGTAGTTCCTGGAAGAAATATCCAACAGAATCTAATATTTATTAGGAAAATTGTAGACCAAGGGTTGGACATGAAATTGGATGGAAATTTAATGTCCTTGGATCAGGAAACTGCTTTTGATGCAGTAGAGCATGATCATTTATTGGAGACTTTGACCCTATATGGGGTTTCAAAACAGTTTATTAATGTGACTTGGCACTTACATGAATGGGCTATAATGATTCCATTGGTAAATGGACACTTGGGAGTCCCTGTTCATCTGAGAAATGGGGTGAGGCAGGGATGTCCTCTAAGTCTGCTTTTATATGTGTTTGCAATTGATCCGCTGTTAAGAGTTATAGAACATGCAGAAACTATAAAGCCAGTCTGCAATATGGATGGACAGTTGTTTCCAAAAGTGCCAGCATATGTGGATGATTGTACGATTTTGGTGCAAAATTTGAAATCTGGACAATATGTTGTGGATGTGTTGGAGGAGATGCATGGAAGGACGGGGATAAAAGTGAATAGTTTAAAATGTAAAATGTTGATATTAGGTAATGCACTGGTGCTGGAACAAGTTTCCAGCCCAGTAGAAAAAGGAGAGGTTAAGATACTGTGGCTGTTATTTGGAACCAGAAGGGCAGAGCAATTGAATTGGGATACAGTGTATGAAGATGCACATAGGAAGGTTCTGTCATGGAAATCGTGGAAAATGGCGAGGTTAAAAAAGGGTACATCTATTGAAAGCTTACATTATGCCGGCTTTATTATATGTGTCACATACATATCCATTGCATTGTAGTATGCATGCCAAGATAATGGGATTTTTTTGTTGTTTTTATGGAGCAGTTGCCTGAATCCAGTAAAAAGGGCGCATACCTACAGAATTAGAAAGGAAGGTGGTCTAGACATGGTGCAACCATTGGTTTATTTATTCTGTAATTTCTTTTATAGTAATATAAAGCCACTGGTGTTAAGAAAATCGAGATTAGGAATTGACCATATGAAATGCTGGGAAACTCAGTTTTTGGAGGCATGGGGGAGAGGTAAATGGCATGTATCAGAAAGAGGTTTACCTACTTATAAGCAGACCACATTAAAATACATAAGAATGTGGGAAATAGTGTTACACTGGTTTGTGAATGCAGACAGTAAAATCTTCTATAAAACAATAGTTGCGCATTGTTATCTGTAAGAACCTTTATTTAACATCGATGCTAGCCTTGATAGTAAGTTGTTATTGGAAAGTATTATTGAGCCATGGATTCCGCTAAAAATGCAGAATATGATATGGCTGTGTGGACATCAAAAATTGAATGTGAAGGGGAATCAGAAACACAAAATAGTGGAAGACTGGGTGTGTCTGGAAGGGACGTGTGTGGGTCAAGTAGAAACTATACAGCATCTATTCTTCAAATGTACCTGTATACAAGGTTTTTGGTATTCGTTAGCAGCATTATGGGGAGAAAAGCTGTTTGCATAGATAACTTATGACATTTTGATTTTGGATCAACTGAAGAAGGAATGGAGAAAATGGTATAAAAGTACTATTTGGGTGATGTTTGCCTGTTTGAAATGGACAATCTGGCATGCTAGGTGCCTTTGAGTATTACAACAGAAGGAAATAACTGTATGGGATATGCTGTGTCAAGTCCAGCTAGAAATGGATAAAGTCTACCAATATGAAAAAAAGGTTTACCTATAGCGTTTCAATAGCGGTAGCGCCGACATCCCCTACAGCAACAGCTATAATGCCAACTGTCAGCATTGTAGCCACAAGGATGTCAGTACTCACAATCGAGGGGCTGTGCCCCACAAACCCCCCCCTTGTGGGAGGCTCTTCCCCCCCATACCCCCAATCTCTAGGATTCTAACTCTGAGTCGGAGTTGGACCGGGGGGGGGGGAATCACCCAGCGAGGCAGTCCCAATCGGCACACAGACCACCACAGCGATGGATGGATTTTTCCCAATTCCTGTTGCTGTGGTGGTCTTCACTGTCGAGGAGTCACTGTGGTGATGGTACAGCATGAAAAAAATATGTTGGGAGAGGTGATATGTCAACATTTATGGAAAGAGGTGGATTGGGTAGGGTGAAGGAGCAAGAATAAATTGTAGGTCTTTTCTGTTATATATAGGATAGACTTTTACAGAGTAGTCAATTGATTAATTTAAGGGATGTGTGGGTTTCCTGAAGGTATTTTGTAACAGCTGGGATTCTACAATGATGAATTGTTTTGCTGTCCATGTTCAACAATGAAGAGGAGATTTAGATTTCTAGGTATGATTAATTTACAGTTGTATGATGTTTTCTGGAAGTATGTAACTATGTCTATAGAGATGTTGATCATTTTATCTTAGTAATTGTTTTTGCTTCTCAATAAAAATTTCCCCTACTCTTTTCAATAAGTGCCATGGTATCTTTAACATCCACCTGAACAGGCATGTGGGACCTTGGTTTAACGTCTCATCCGAAAGACAGCACCTCAGAAGTGCAGCAGCCCCCTCACTGCAGTACTACAGTGTCAATATTGGGATTTAACCCAAGTGCCACGGTTGGGAACTGCCCTCTGACAACCCAAGCATCAGGTGTGGGAATTGATCCCACAGCCCTCTGACAATCCTCTGATCTCCCGGCCTCAGAGGCAAGTGTGCTACCTGCTGAGCCACTGACACTGTTAAGTTAGACCTTGCTTTCCTCCCTTTCTGCATGTTTATTTCCATGTTGCCGTCAATGCCTAGAAATAAGACAGCTGCTCATGTCATGTTACTATACATCATTGCTTTCTGCTCAGTCTTACTGATTTTATTCCTGTTTTCTTTCTCATTTCTCAGTGTTTGTTACAGCTTGCATTTTTCATAGACTGAATACTGTCTGAAACCAGTAAAAATACTGTACATTTATATGGCTTTGTTCATTGTTCCAGTGCAAGTGCATTTACATTGTAAATTGGCATGTGTAACACAGGTATAGGTTATGTTTTATTGTGGAAGTACTGTTGGGGAATACCCCCTGCCACATGGGTGTGCTGAAATTAGGCCGGTGACAGTCACTATGAGCCTGATGAAGATCCTAGAATTGCTGATGGATTGACAGGGGTTTGCAAGTACCATCAAACCCTATCCTGGGCTAGTAAATTACCTCAAAAGGCAAGTACAAACTACAAAGAGAGCCAATATTGAAATGAATAGGGGAAGTGAAAATTCAGCTACAGACATGGCTGGGCAAGTCCTAAAAGTTTTGATTTTAACCCCCCTGTGGGGTAAAAGTGTTGTCCAATGTGGCCATCATCTCCTTTGTCTACTCTGAGTCCTGTTTGTAGTCTGATTGTAACATTTTTGAGTCGGGCTAGCAAGATAATATTAAATGCCTGCTGGCGCTGAGTATGACAATAGAAAACGGACTTGGGATGATTGACATCACCTCAGTCACATATATTGCTTTTACTACTGCAGTGCTAGTCCTTATTTCCCTTCACCTCGCCATCATGAAATACCTTTTTAAACCAACCACTTTAACACGACATAAGGGCTTGATTGCAGTTCTTGGGTCACAAATACAAATAGGAGGCAGTATACACAGTGGTTTAAGGCTCTGAGCTGCAAGCCTGGAGACCTGGGTTTGAATCCCACAGCCCCACTCGCATACTGTGTGACCCTGAGCAAGTCACTTAACTTTCTTGTGCTCCCAGGTTGCACCTGGAAACAAGCTTCAGCTTAGTGTGCCTTTCCTGGTTAAATAAAAAAATACAGTGGTCCTAATTTGTTACATATAGAGTCAATATTGAGAAAACATAAATGAATGCACTGCAAAGGTTTTCTACTAATTGCACTCAAAAAGTACAAGTTTATACTGTATTCACTAAGTAAATGAATGTGCTGTAGAGTTTTTCCAATAATTGCATGATTTGCTAGTAAATGCATAAAATTCAACAATGGTAGAAGTTGAAAAAATTGGTTGGATTTTCTTTAGTGGGTCAAAGTCATAAATTCCAAACTAGTTTAAAAAATCAGTCATAATGTGTGGTAAGTCAGTCATAATTGTTTTTTCAACTGACTCCGGGGTCTAAGTGCATGTTACAGTGACAATGTTGCACTTGAATATTTATTCTGTTTTGGATTGCTCTTTTTTCCATCTTGTACTTTATTTATTAGCTGTCATTAACCAGCTAAGTACACTAGACACCTTCTTGCCTATTTTCAGGTACAACCCCGGAGGTTACATAACAAGCAAATCAGAGTACACTTCAATAGGCAGTAACAGTGGGATACAAATTAGGTGACAAAAACATAAAGAATAGCATGTGGGTAACCATACACAACAAGGCTGTGTTACCATGGTGATGACATTGAATGGAGCTCATGAGCAAAGTTCAAGAGGTCCCTATGTCATTGCAAACCTGAGATGGAAACACTGCCTTGGTGTGTATGGTTACCCATATACTGCTTTATATAACATATGGTTGCCATTGATTGTGACTGGATTCTAGCAGACTTCTTTTTTTTTTAAAGGCCAGGACACATGATTACTAATTGGTCTGTGCCCATGCTGTAACTCAATGCTCACACTCGCTACTGCTGTGGCGTCACCCACCCTTCCTGTGTTTTTTAAGCTATATTAAGTGAGAGATTAAGAAAAATGCTATTTTTACTATGATTTCAATTATGCAGTCATGTCTCAGTTTAAGCTTAGTGAGCATCTCTGTCAGAATTACATGTTTATTTATTTATTTATTTGAGTTTTTGTGACCGGGTAAGTTCACTGAGACAATACAGTCCCTTTTTCAGGAGCGACTTATGGATTGCATAAAGTAACAGTGAAAATTAACAGAGTGCTAATACATTGGACATACAGTAATAGTGCAAATTAACAGATAAACAGGTAAAATATTCGACATATTGAAGAACAATAAAACAAAGGAATGATAAAATATGTAAGCAAGGTTAGCCAGCACCTCAAAATGACAGTGGCAGTGTGCTCATTCTAAGGGCAGAAAAATTCTTGCAGTATCAGTCTGATGTCAGAATGATACTACAACAACTTTCTGTGACCTATGAACTGTTGTATAGCAAGGTTTTCAAAACTGCTGAAATCCATTCACAGTCAAGGGCCACTATATACTACAGTGTGAGAATCTATCAGAATTTATCAACACATAGTGCCCATTTCTTGATTCTGACTCTCCTTTAGCTTTTGTTGTTCTCTTTGTATGAGGCTTTTCCTGTTTATCCTTAAATGAATCCCACTGTCCTTCTATAGGTCTTACCAGTCACAAGAGATCCTGCCATGGCTGCTGACCAGTCTATCCATACTTAGGAATGTGTGGCTCCCACACTGGCTGGCTCCCCAGTGAGGTGCAGCACACCTAGCAGCATTGAGCAGCGATGATGTTTCCTCCCTCTTGGTCCATTCCTGCTAAAGGAATTGAACAGGGGGTCAGGGTCACCATCTATGAAAGACAGCGCCTTTTTTTTTAAATTGAATAAACTTTATTAAGTTTTTCAGAGAATACAACAGCTACCAAACATGAACAAAAACCAAACAAACAAACAAGAAAACCCGCAACCACTGGACTATCAACACCTTACCCTCCTCCTATCCCTCCTCCACTATCTGGAGAAAAAAACAGAAGATAAAGAAGGAACATGGAATTCAACAAGTACAACAAAATCTAAATGAAATCATTTACATGAGAGGAATAAATATAAAGATGGAATTGAAAATGAGGTCATACTGAGCATACCATCATTTTAGATTGTAAAGAAGGAAAATATACATGACACCTGGACCCACTGAGTAAATATAAAATATTAAATATATACTTTAGGACTTATATAGTTAGTAGTGTATGTAACTATTCCTAGATCCTCTTAAAAGCCGAAAGTCTATCTGTTAGACTCGCAGTGATTTTTTCTGCTTATAACACAAATAGCATTTCTCTATACCTCTCCAAAAAAGTGGGGGTGGCCTGATCACACCAGTGTCGAAGGATTACTTTCTTAGTGCAGGCAGAGATCACAGTCATATGATTACACTGGGTACCAATCAAAATATCAAATATCCCCAAAATACACACGTCTGGAAGAAATCAGGGAGGCAGTATAGTGCAGTGGTTTAAGGCTCTGAGCTGCAAATCTGGTGACATCCAGCAGACCAGTCTGGGGTTTGAATCCCACAGCTTCCACTTGCATACTGTGTGACCCTGAGCAAGTAACTTAACTTCCCTGTGCTCCCAGGTCACACCTGTAAAAAAGCTTTCAGCTTAGTGTGCTAGTCCTGGTTAAACAACTAATAAAAAAATAAATAAATAAATTAATGCTGAGTCCAATCCTAGCAGTGGATCCATGCAATGGCATATGGCCTCCGACAGCACCTGTTTCTGTCAATGGCAAGCTCAGATGTTGTGCAACTGCTTCTAATGTTGGGTGGAGTCAGTTCCATGTAATAAGCATGACAACTCAATCAGGACTAAATTAATTGTGAGCACATTACAGCAAGTCTGAATATAATGCATGCACAAAAGCACCTCTAAGAATAGCGAGCCTGCAAATATAGCACTGTACTCGGACCACATGCACTGAACACTGAACATTAACAGGACCAATAAATACATATCCCAGAACTGCCGACCGGCAAGGGCAGACTCAAGAGATGTTACGGATCTGAGGGTACAATGCAGTTATACCAGTAACTCTTGCAGTAATGCTATAAGCATAAATGACCTGAAAAATGTGGACAATCTGTTTATATTTCAGCATGGTATAGTGAAGGCCATGACCCAACCTCAGAGAACTCTGATCCTGGAACAAATCTTTCATCAGCTAAGTGCTGATGTTCCCCTGTCTGTGAGTTTCACTGGGGAAACTGACAGGAGCTCCACTATACCACTGATGAGTCAGCTGACTCTCAAGTTATCCACCACAATGCAACCGGCTGCAGTTACTAGTTAGATTATGCACTCTTCTGTTTCTACATATAAGGCACAAAATGATCTAGAAATTCAAAATAATACATTTACACTTAATCAGCACACTCCCGAATGGTCTCTGATGCAATATACTGCTATGGGTGGTTCAGAGCCTCTGAAAATATGTAACTTTCCTCAAGAGAGTTCTACATCACTACAAACAAACCAATCTACACCCGAGTGTCTTACTAAATAATAATTTGACTGAGACACAAGATACTCTAATGACAAAACCTTGCATCCACCTCAGGAAGTAATAATTGAAAACGCACAATGGACACACTTCAGCATATATTACTGAAAGTCCTCGAGACTAGATACTGGAAATAAATATGGTGCCAATTCAGGAATGTTTCTTTGATCCTTTGGACTGTTGTAATTCACAATTTTCCAGACTCGTGATTCTTTTCCACCATTTGGCAGGCTTCATCGCTGTTTATGCTAAATCACTATTATTGAGCAGTCACTATACTTGCATTTGCTGTTCAGGCATCCCTGTTTTGAAGTCCCAATTCTGCATTCGCGATTATAATGAGTAACCATGGAGTCTGGTGTCACAGCCTCCACGTCCTACTAGCAGCAAGCACCTGTTTATATCCCAGTGCCAGGATGGGGCAAAACTAAGCTCTGTTCCTTGCAGAACTGCTGCCCTACACTCCTGCACTATCATTGGATTGCCGTTCTATGGAGACAGCAGGAAATCCTCACCAGGTAGGATAGAGCATCCATCAGACTGCTCCTCCTATGCCTGCCACATCTGATTAGGACCAAAGGCTCAGGACTGAACCAGCAGTCAGCCAAGTGAAAGGTGAGTGCTTTAACCACTTGGCCATTGGGGTGGGCTCCTTTTGCATTTTATTAGATCTGAATTAATTAAAGGAGTACTCCATTTAATATGGTTATCTCTAGGTTTACATCAGTATTGTCAGCTTCCTAGCTGCAGCTGAACACCCATTGCTTAGCATCATGTTCCTTGTGACTAACACAAACTATCATGCAGTATGCATTGCTCCCTGATCTGATGGGACTATCAGAGATGTGCGACTTACTGAAACCTCCTTTTGAGCTGAATTTAATAACCAGACCATCCCTACATGTAGTCCTTTGTGAAGCAGTGTGGTACTTTAATGACTAAAGTCTATGCAAAGTGGCAGATAACTGGGAAAATGCCCACTATGCATAGCACTTTGTTGGTAAAGATGCACTTCCTGTAGTCTTATTTAACAAAAAAAATTTTTCCCCATCTTCACAGTTCCCTACCCTTTCATCCTCCCTCTAACTCTGACCATTTAAAACACAGCCCCTTCCTCCTACTCTCATAACACCCTATCCCCCCCACAGCCCAGTGAAGTGCAGTGATCACTGATCACGCAGTCTTATATAATATGGGAAACACAAAACTGGTAAATATGGTTGCCAGGCACTTGAAATCCCTATGCTACAAGCCAGACATTGAAAATCCTGACAGTGGGATTTTGCCCGAGGTGGAGTTTGTTATAATAATTAAGGCGGGTGCAGGGGGCGAAGCTCCCTGAAACACGAAAAAAACATCTGCCGCCAATGTCGGAATTTTCTGTGTTGAGCTTGCAGCATCAGGATTATGCCTGTCGGGCAACTGCCTGTCAGTCTTTCATAGTAAATTCATGCTAGACCCTTCCTTGATTCCTGTGCTGTGTTCTCCAGTTCCACTCTCTTCATTCCATTGCCAACCAGTTTAAGACAATTACTCCCTTCCCCTACCCTCAGAGCACACAATCCCACCCTCCACATCCCTCATGTCACTGAGAATGAAAAATAGTATGTTTATGCTAGCTGGAGCCAGCAACCAGCTCAGACCCTCCCCTCACACCTTTGGCTAGCCACTGTGTGAATGAAAGAGAGCATGGAAATTGTTCACATGTTCTGATTCAGACAATGGCTGACTAAGGTAGTGAGAGGAGTGTCTGCACCAGTAGCTGTCTCTGAGCAGCAGTATACTGTTATTTATTCTTTTTATTTATTTTATTTATTTGATAATTCGGATACAACCTTTGAGTATACACTCTTTTACAAAGGTTACATGTCAGGATGTAAAACAGCAGAGACATAGCAAAAACTTTACAGTTAACACAAAACTTAGGATTGCCATGTAATACAGAATATAGATAAATAATATATTTGAGTAACCTAGACAACTGAAATTAAACAGCGGGAAGAGATCCTCAATTAGCAACATATGGCATAGCTGCCCCAGGGGGACCTGTCAAGGTAGAGTCTCGGAAAGGGTAGGAGAAAGAAAGGGGGAGAATGTAAACGAGGTTTCCCAATTAACAACATGTGGCATAGCTGCCCCAGGGGGGCTTGTCGGGTAACGTATCGGAAAGGGTAGGAGAAAGAAAGGGGGAAAGAGTGAGAACTAGGGGTAGATTAGAGAGAGAGAGAGAGAGGAGGAGAGAGGGGACGAGAGAGAGAGAGAGAGAGAAAGGGACTGGGAGAAGGAGAAGGAGACTATTTAGGGGGAGAGTGGGTAGAAAGGTAAGGTATTGGGGTACAGAGGGAAGGGAGTTGGAGGGAGCTGGGGGGGGTGGCAAGGGATGGCAGGTGGGGATCCAGGGTAGGTAAAACAGTAGAAAAGTTCAGACAGACAAGGGGAGCATCCGGGTTGAGGATATGGACTCAGGTAAGGGAGTCAGTGGTGGGGAAGAGGAAGATTGGATGATAGGAAGGTGGGAGAAGGGGGGTAACTACATTGTATAAGGGTAGGGGAAAGAATTTGGCTATCCCTATGTTGCTTGTATTACACGTATATCAGATTATCTAAAATCACTGATCACTGTACTTTACCAGGGCTGCAGGTGCTGGTGGTGGGGGAAGGTTAGGTGCAATGTGAGTGGGGGTAGGGGAGTTGTGTTTTAAATAGTTGTGGCTGGTAGAAGTAGGTGGGATAGGGTGCTATGAGGGGGGAAGGGCTTTATTTCTTTCCTATTTTAAAAACTCATCACAAATTGAGTATTCTAATGGAGGTAGTATAGCATAGTGGTTAAAAGCACTGAGCTGCAAACCTGGAGAACTGGGTTTGAATCCCACAGGCACCACTTGCATACTGTGTGACCACAAGTGAGTCACTTAACTTCCCTGTGCTCCCAAGATGCACCTGGAAACAAGCTTTGGTTTAGTGCGTCTTTCCTGGCCAAAAATTGTAACAAAAAAAAAAATTCTGCAAAGTGTCAATTTGCCCCACTTCATAACAACTTCACTGGCAAGTTTAACAGTAATTCACAATATCTCAACAGTAAATGCTCACAGACAGCTGAGAGTCAAGGTAGTAATGGTACTTATGGGTGTCAAATTGCCACAAGCAAAAGCATGACCTTTCTGGAAATGAGGTTTGGCATCTCAGCTAGGCTATCCTATGCCAATAAAATGCTTGTAAAGCTTTATGGGTTTGCCGGCCCGGTGGCGCTGAGGGCTGAGGCGCTTGATGCCACACCTTGCGCCAAGCCTGCGAACCAGGTTTGGGAATGAACTCATCTCATCAGGGGAAGGAGGGGATTGAGCATCTAGAGGACTGATCTCCCTTCCCGGGGTGGGAACTGGGGCTCGCATTGCTCACCAGTGGCTCCCGATGGAGATAGGGAGCCCTACACAAGCGGTGCCACTACTAGGGGGTGGAGCAGCAGTGGACATCAGCACATAGGTGCTCAGACTTCATTGCATGTCCAGCTCTGAGGGGAGCAACACCAAGTAAAAGTCCTGATGGACCAGTGGAGGTGAAGGAGACTCCGGGGACCCTTGCCCACATCCCATTGCCAGACCAACCCTTCAATAGATCTTCAGTTCTCTCCACCCAGCCAAGGCCTGTCTCTCTATTTCCAGGCAGGCCGCAAGGTCGGTGAGGTGGGCCCTCCCCTGGGGGGTGATTCAGGGGGCTGGACAAGTCTGTGGGACTAGGAGGGAGACCGGTAGGAGGGTGGTTTCAGGCTGGAAATGGAGGCGGAGGTCACGTGGGTATGCCAAAGAGATGCCCTGGTTCCACTGGTGTAAAAAAAGACCTTGCAAAAGAAAAAAAGCTTTATGGGTTACAGTGTATGAAATCACTACTTAGTTGTTAAGTCTATGCTATTCTACAGTCTCTGCAGCACCAGTATTTAAAAATCCACATTATAATTCACTATGAGATTCAACCTTCTAAATAAGTTTTCACATTTGACTGAGCTAAGACTCAAACTGCAGATGTGTGACATTCTGTTCAGACTCCAGTGCATCATAATTCTTTGACAGTGCTCACTTAGGTACAAGAGCAAGCATACAGTACATGTTTAACACTACCTACATAAATTGGACTCCTCTTAATATCCAAATTAATTGGGGGGGGGCTGACAAGCTTCAGCAACAAATAAGTTACCTTTGAAACAGGCTTCTGCGTTTGATTCAGGTAAGCCTTAAACTTTAGCCATGAGTGTCCTTCTGGTGAGGAGTTCACAGAGCAATGTATTTTTAATTCATTTCTTTTCAAGGCAATAGCAGATTAATGACTCGTTACATTTGGGTTTGGAATATTAGAAAGGCAATTTGGAAAAAGAACAGTATTTGGCATCTATAAAAATACAAACAGATAAGTTTTACTTTGTTAGGTTGTATATAACCTTTTCCAAAGCACTCCTATTCACTCTAGTGCCTCAAATGCAGCACAAAACATCAAGGGCATGTAAAACTGTTTATGGGATGGGGTTGGGGGTGGGGGTTGCCTTAATAGGGAAATTGAATGAACCATTCCAAACAGCAGGTTTGGAATAAAAGAAGCAAATGACCCAACCAAAGCTAATCTTTTAATAAAAACCAGTATACTGTTCAAACAAACCAGTAGGTCAGTTGCATAAACCAATGTATTTGATATAAAAAAAAAAATAATATGTAAATGAACCAATACAGTCTACAGGAACCAATGTAGGCAGAGAAGACCTCAGACACTATCAGTTCCAGGTTCCAGCAGGTACTGGTGGCTCTCTACTTATAGGGACCCAATCTAGAAACCATGGAAATCACCAGTCTTTGAAATACCATTATCTTTATTTATTTTAATAATTCCATGCATTCTGTAGAAACAGCACACAAAGGGCATCTTTTGTTGGAAACCCACCAAAAAATCATTATATTTCTATATAAATATTAAAGTACAAGGACCAGCACTGAGTGCCAGATCACTACTTGAATATATTTCTGTAGAACTAATACAGATAGGTAGTAGGGATATCACAAAAGGGCAACAGCCCCGTTAGAACCAGTGGGGGATATAGACCAGTAATGGACCTAGATGTCTGAAATGAATTGTAAGGAATGGGTTTAGGCAGAGGAGAGATTCACTGGCCAGCTAGGAATGTTTTGGGAATTATGGCTTAGAAGAAGGGAGTGTGTAATAGTTCCCCTTACTCTCTGATCACCACCCACATAATAATTTATTTCTATGGTGTCTAGTGAAACCCCCTACCTTCCAATCATTGCCCCCCATAAGTATTTAAGTATTTCCCTGGTGTCCAGTGTTGCCACCCACCCTCGCATCGCTGTCCCTGTAATATATTTATTTGGTCCCTGGTGTCTAGTGGCACCCCCACCATCTGATCACTGTCCCTATAATATTTTCTTGTCCTTGGAGTCCAGTGGCAGCCCCCCACCCTCCAATCCCACTCCTGCTGGTGTACCTCTAATAAAGAAAACAGTCCTTCAACATCTTTTTTGTTACACCTGTAAAAAAATAAGGTCTCTTGCTGATCTGCCCCACCCTCACCTCCCACTGAACACCCACCACCCCACGCCCCCACACACCATCACTCACCTGAACAGGTCCCAGTGTGAAGAACCACACTTCCATTGAGGACATGTCTTGTTGCAGGAACCTTTGACTTCCATATGAGAAACAAAGGTACAGTACGTGCAGTTCAATGTATTTCAATGGGGTTTTCAACTTTCATGCCTAACTTTGTAATTTTTGCATATTTTGACACCAAATTTTCAACATGACCTTTTTGAGACCCCAACATCATTAACAATGACAGTGGAATTACACAAATCCAGCCCAAAAGGTGATTCCGTGGTCACTTAGCGAAATCACCTTTCTGTCACAATTTGAAAATTTTCACCACCCATGCTCATGAAGTGGGGTCATAAGTGGGGTATGTAGAAAAATGTGCACAAATGGCAAAGTTAAGCACTTACATTGAAATTTTGCTACCTGCTCATAACTTTGGTCATTTTAAATATTTTGACCCCAAACTTTCATCATAGACTTTTTATTACACTGGCTTGCAAACATGACAGCTGTCATTCCTTGAATCCTGCCAGAGCTATCTTTTCACACATGTGTCTTAAATTTCAAGAAACTTCAAGAGAGCCTGGGAGAGACATAGGGGAAAGGTAAATATTATGAGTAAGGAGGATGGGAGGAGTGGGGAGGCAGGGACAGTAGCTCAAGCTGTGGACCCTACAATATGAGTAGACTAGGTAGACCAAATGGCCATCTTTTACTGGCTTCTTCATATGTTTGTATGTTTGTGTGTGGCATGGAGTGATGCTGCAATGGCATGGTGTCACATTTTACTGGGGATTTTGAAAGGTTCAGTAATGTGTACATGAGGTGGGATAATAAGAGGGCTATGCTGACAATTTGGTTATTGCTGTGTCATAAATGGAATCACAGGGCCCTCTACAACAACATACATATATGCATTTATGGAGGGATGGGAGCGCAGGCCCCAGAGAGTCCTGTGCTTCCACAGACAAAAAAGGATACGATCAAACCATGTGAAAAATTAGTATATGATTATACTATCTCAGAAAGTAATGACATTCATTGCAAAAAAAAACTTTATTAATGATCTAGTTAGGGTGAAAGCAAAAAAATTAGGGAAATGTGGTGTTAGAGTTTCCAACCTTAACATTCCACCCCTACGCAGCAGGCAGCAAATCAGACATGGGCTGTGCTCTGGGGTCCTCAAGCCTAATGCTCACCCCATTCTCATACACTGTACACATCTCAACTTCTTTCCTGATGGAATAGGGTGCGTGTTAGGCTTGGGAACCCCCAAGGCAAGTCCCATGCCTGGTTTGCTGCCTACAGGGTGGGGGTGGGGTGTTAGGGTTGGAAACACTAACACTGTATTTCCTTACTTTTCACTTTAATCCTAACTAGTGCATTAATGAAGTGTTTGCAATGAATATATATATATATATATATATAGATATATATATAGATATATATATATATATATATATATATATATATATATATATATATATATATATATCTACATTAGGAACCCAGAGTGGACAACCTGGAGGGGTGGAAGAAAGAAGCTGTATGGGGAGTGGGCACCCTGGTACAGTTAATGAGATAGATAGATAGATAGATAGATAGATAGATAGATAGATAGATAGATAGATAGATAGATAGATAGATAGATAGATATAAAGGGGAAATAAAACAAGATGACAGGTCTCACGGCATAAATTTTTTTCTGTGCTGTAAGAAGTAAGTGGCAAGAAACCAAAAACATTCTTGTGACACAAACTTTTAGTGCCATATTTGAACATTATTCCAAGAACCCTACTAAACATGCTAAGAATAGAAAAACCCCAAATTGTAAATCCCTATAACTCTAGAACCATTTAATATTTTTTCACGAAACCTTCCAAAGGCACTGCCTTGGTAGAGCAGGCTTCTGCCCTGAAAGTTTCATAAAAAAATCCCAATCTGTGTTGGCTATACATGACAACAAACCTAAATCCCATATTAAATATAGGAAAACAAAATTAGACGTTTACAGGAAAATAACATGTGGATCTCAGAATCTGCTCAAGCTGCCATCACAAACCTTTCTACATATTTTGACGTTGCTTACTAGACAATGCATCCAAAATTTCAGCTAATGTTGTCAAACACTGCCAAAGGTATTAAGGGACAAATGTAGGGGTTTAGCATTGAACTCCCTACTCAACCATAACTATAGGGTTGTTACTGCACCCCTACAATATATATTATAGGGGCACTGTAACATCCCTTTGGTTAGGGTTGAGTAGGCTGCTCAATGGAAAACCAGGCCACTCGCAGCAAGGTGCCTACACATATAACTTGGCTACTGAGCCAATTATTGCAAGGCTTTATTCCAGCAAGGCTTAAAATTTACAAGGTGTGAACGAATGTTCGCAATGTTTCACTTTCCTTACAGAAGCTTTGTCAAGAGTGAACAGGATGTTAATCGTCACTCTCTTTCTACCTCATAGATTGGGGGGGGAAGGGAAGGGGAGGAATGTGGGGATGGGAAAGGTGGAAGAAAAACATAAGAACGGTTGGCTACTCCACTGCAAAAATATTTAAAGTGACGGTGCAAATAATCCTAAATAAATAAAACAGTACAAAAGTCTAACAATAAAAGGCAGTGGAAAACATCTTCTTGGACCACTTTTCTCAGATAGTACATTTGATAATCTGTAAGCCAGAAAAAAACATACGTGGTAATTTGTCACCTTTCATACACAATATTGCCAATATTTGATTACAAAACATAGTTAAATCAAACCTATCATTCAGGCCAAGAGGACTTGTTGCTCTAGTCTGAAAAAAATCTGATATACCTCCCTTTTTGATAAAAGGGCATCAGTATTACCACCCCTTGGGCCTGTAACCACTTTTTATATCCCCATGAATGAATGTCTGTGATTTGTGGGGGGTTTCTGAAGTGACAACGTGATGTGCCAGAACAGCCCATGTTGGTACGAAACAATGCCTCATATGATCCCTCACCCTTTCCTTCAGTTTCCTTTTTGTTTTGCCAATAAAGAGCTCCCCACATGTACACTCTGCTTTATACATCGCATATGTAGTGTCACAATGAATAATACGTGCAATGGGAAATATCTTTCCAAGAGCAGGTATCTCAAAAGAGCAACCCACTGTGATCACATCACAATATTTACACCTGCCACAAAGATGGCAACCCTTCGGTAATGGAGGTAGCCATGTCCTTGGTTCGCTACATGCCTGAAGGCTATGTGTGATATGATATGTGAGATTTCTACCCCTGTGGAATACCATACGTGGAAACTACATGTCTTCATACAGGTCCTAAAGGGACCTACATGAATGAGGATATGATTCCACTATCTCAAAGAGAAATGAACTTCTTTGCAAAAAACTTTCTTGATGCACTAGTTAGGGTTCATGTTAATGCTACAAAAGTAGGGAAATGTGGCGTTAGGGTTTCCAGCCCTAACTCCCTGCCCCCACCCCCCAAGCAACAAAAGGAAAAAAAATTAGGGTTTTGGGTCTCTGTAATCTTGGTGAATTGGTGGTGGGGTCTCCCTTGGGGTTGTCAACCTTAATGCTCACTTGGTTCCTTGAGCAAACATGGTCAGATGTGATCTCCTTTCTTCACACAGGGCCCTGCATGAAGAAAGCTGCAACAACCTGTGTTGGCAACATGTGGCAATATATATTTCTCTGCCTTTGAAGAGTGTAGCTGAGTGGCAACCATAACACAAGGGGGACACAGTCTTAAGCTGGAGGGTGGGATGTTTAGGAGGGAGGTCAGGGAGCACTCCTTCACAGAGAGGGTGGTGGACACTTGGAATGTGCTGCTGGAAGAGGTCATCTCATTGAAGACAGTGGACAGCCTTAAAAGAGACTGGGATAGGCATAGGGGGAAGATAAGGATCATGGTTAGGAAGGATGGGAGGAGTGGGGAAGGAGGGCGGGGACATTAGCTCAAGCTGTGGACCCTGCAATACGAGCAGACTTGATAGACCAAATGGCGTTTTTCTGCTGGCTTCTTCATATGTTCTTATCAGTATGAGGCGCTGGCTTGGAGCTGTACATTGTGCTTTGGACAGGAGGCTATGGGTTGGGGGAGAGGTGAAACATAGAAACATAGTAAATGATGGCAGAATGAGACCATAGATCCATCAAGTCTGCCCGTGGGTTTCCGAGACCTTCTATGGGTCCTGGGACCTAGCCCTCAACCCAATTCCAGTATTCTCTATACTTTTCTGGGCCCTAGCCTTATTCTGTCCCCTTTTGAAAGCAGCTATGGTTTTTGATCCCACCATCTCTGCAGGCAGTTTGTTCCATGGCTCAATGTCCCTTTCAGCAAATTAGTGCTTCCTTCGATCCCTTTTGAAGCTTCCACCTTGAAGCTTCCATTTGTGTCCTCTGGTTGTTAAACTTTTGACTCTGTTAAAAAGTTCAGTGGAGGGTATTTTATTAACGCCTCTCTCAGGTACTTGAATGTCTCAATCATGTCTCCTCTCTCCTTCCAAGTCTCCAGAGAATACAAGTTCAGTAACTTTAGGCATGTCTCATATGAGAGCCCCTGTAGGCCCTGCACCATCTTAGTCACCCTCCTCTGCACAGCCACCAGCCTATCCCTGTCCTTCCTCAGGTGAGGCCTCCAGAACTAGACACAGTACTTTGTCAGGTCTCACCAGCAACCTATACAGCAGGAAGATCACCTCCCTGCCCCTATTGTCAAATCCTTTGCCTATACACCCTGGCATTTTATTTGCCTTACTATAAGCCTTGTTGCATTTACTAGACTGCTTTAGGGTGTTGCTTATGATGATCCCTAGATCCCATTCCTTATGTGAGAAACTTAGTTGGACTCTGTTAAGCCAATATTCTGTCCTTGGGTTCCCTTCTCCTAGATGCATTACCTTGCATTACTTTGCATTAAACTTCAGATGCCAAGATATTGAACCATCTTCCTAATCTCTGTATGCCTTTTTGCAGGTCCTTCACCGCCTGCGCTCTGTCAACCCTACTCCCTAGCTTAGTGTCATCTGCAAAGAACGCAATCTTGTTCTGAATGCCTTCATTGTTGTCCCTAATGAACATGGTAAAAAGAACCAGGCCCAAGACCAAGCCCTGGGGCACTCCACTAGTGACCTCTCCCTCCCTTGACTTCACCCCGTTTACTATCACCCTCTGACATCTGCCCTGTAGCCAATTACCCACCCACCTGACTATGCTCTTTCCAGTGCCTAGGTCCTCCAGTTTTCTAAGCAGGCACTGTACGGTAGTGAATCAAAGGCTTTACTAAAGTCAAAGTAGAGGAGATCCACTGCATGGCCAGTGTCCACTTCCTTAGTCACCCAATCAAAAAATGAAATGAGGTTTGTCTGGCATGACCTCCCCACAACAAACCCACGCTGTCTGCTACGAACATACAAACATACGAAGCAGCCAGCAAAAGAAGGCCATTTGGTCTATCCAGTATTTCAGGGTCCACCAGCTTGAGCTAATGTCCCTACCCTCCCTCCCACTCCTCCCATTCTTCCTACCCGATGTTACCTTCCCCAATGCCTATACCATCCTCTCTTAAAGCTGCCCACTCTCTTCATCGAGATGACCTCTTCCGGCAGTGCATTCTAAGTTTCCAGCACCCTCTCTGTGAATAAGTGCTTCCTGACCTCCCTTCTAAACCTCCCACTCTCCAGCTTAAGACTGTGCCCCCTCATTTTATGGTTGATACTCAGCTTAAAGAGACTCTCCTTATCAATTTTATTTTCCTCTTTCAAGTACTTGAATGTCCCAATCATGTCCCCTCTCTGTCTCCTATCTTCCAGGGAGTACATGTTCAGTGCCCTCAACCTCTCCTCCTATGCCTTACTCTGCTGATTGGCTGTCATCTTTGTAGCCCTCCTCTGGACCTTCTCCAGCAGTATAATGTCCTATTTGAGGTGTGAGCACAAGTACTGAACTCCATACTCTAGATGTGGCTTTACCAGTGACCTGTACAAAGGGAATATAACCTCCTCTCTCCTACTACTGATCCCTCTAGATATGCATCCCAGCATCTTGTTTGCCTTTGCTGCTGCTTTCTTGCAGTGTGTGGAGTGCTTCAGGACCCTAGTGATCATCACCCCCAGGTCCTTCTTCTCCTCCTCTGATGCAGATACTCGGACTCCACCCAGGTAATACTCTGTCCTGGGATTCCTGCCTCCAATATGCATAATGTTGCATTTCTTGGCATTGAAGCCAATCTGCCAGATCCTGGACCACCTCCCTAGCTTTTCCAGATCTTCTTATAGGTCCTGTATCCCTTCAGCTGTGTCCACTCTCCCACAGAGCTTGGTGTCATCCATGAATAGGCACATTTTGCCTTTAATGCCATCCCCAATGTCATTGATGAAGACATTGAACAACACCGGTACCAGCACAGAGCTCTGTGGGACCCCACTGGTTACTCCTCTGGTGCCAGATAACTCTCCCCCCACAACCACCCTCTGGGTTCTGTCCCTCAGACAGCTTTCCACCCATCTGGCCATCTTTTCCCCAACCCCAAGATCCACCAACTTCCTGATCAACCTTTTGTGGGGCACAGAGTCAAAGGCCTTGCTGAAATCAAGATAGAGGATGTCCACCATTTCGCCCCTGTCTACTGTCTTAGTGACACGGTCAAAGAAGTCAATCAGATTTGTTTGACACGATCTCCCCATCCATGAACCCATGCTACCTATCATCCTGGAGACCATGCTCCTCTAGATATTCCACCAACCTTTCCTTTGTTATGGGCTCCATGAGCTTGCTCACAATGGAAGCCAGGCTGACTGGTTTGTAATTCTCTAGGTCATCCTCGGGACCGCTTTTGTGAAGGGCACAACATGTGCTGTTCTCCAGTCCTGCGGTACCATGACTGACTCTAGTGAACTATTAAATAGGTCTGCCAGTGGCCCCGCCAGCTCCTCAGCCAGTTCCTTTAGTGCCCTTGGATATATACTCATGTCCTGCAGTCTGTCATCTTGCAGATATTCCACTAGGTCCTGCTTAATTAATGTTTTCATTAATTTCCCAACTACTGATGTGAGTCTTACCAGTCTGAAACATAGAAACATAGAAACATAGAATTTGATGGCAGATAAGGACCGCTTGGCCCACCTAGTCTGCCCATTTCCCTACCTAACAGATAAGCTGCAGATCCTAGTTAACCTACAGCCTACTTCCTCCTACCCCCAACTAGTATTGCCTTATGTCTGTCTCATGCATTCTTGAATTCCCCCACTGTTTTTGACTCTACAATCTCCTCAGGAAGGCTGTTCCATGTATCCACAATCCTCTCTGTGAAGAAATACTTCCTCACATTACCTCTGAGCCGTCCCCCCTCTATTTTCAAATTGTGCCCTCTTGTTTTGGCACATCTCTTTTTCTGAAAGATGCTACCCTCTTGGACTTTGTTGATTCCTTTGAGGTATTTGAAAGTTTCTATCATGTCCCCCCTCTCTCTCCTTTCCTCGAGGCCATACATCTTTAGTTCCTTTAGTCTTTCTTCATATGTCTTCTGATGCAGACCCTGCATCATTTTGGTTGCCCTCCTCTGGACAGCTTCTACCCTGTCTATGTCTTTGCGGAGATGGGGTATCCAGAACTGTACACAGTACTCCAGATGTGTTCTTACCAACTGTCTGTACCTAGGGCCAACAACTTCCTGTTTTCTACTGGTGATGCCTCTCCCTATAATAATAATAATAATTTTATTTATAAGGCGCCTTTCGATTACCAAGGCGCTGTACATAAATAACAAATCAGAACAGTAAAGGAAAAAATCATTAAAACATACAATTAAAACAAAACAATCATAACAGTCAGTGTTCTAAAAATGCAGTTTCTCATAAAAAAGCCTTCAGACCTCTCTTAAAGCCCTCCACAGAAGTGCACTCCCTCAACCGATGGGGTAGAGAGTTCCAAAGGGTGGGGGCTACATATGCAAATGCCCAAGCACCTGAAGATTTCAAATTTACCCTTGGAACCTCTAGCAATCCCTCATCGGCTGAGCGGAGTGATCGATTTGGGTTATAAGGGAACAGTTCTTTCAGATAGCCTGGGCCCATATCTTGTAGAGCTCTGAAAGTCAGCAAGCCAACTTTAACGGTGATCTGCCACCAAAATGGCAGCCAATGCAGTTCGCACAGCACGGAAGTAATGTGACAGGATCTGCTAGAACCTGTCAAAAGCCAGGCTGCAGCATTCTGCACTAGCTGCAGGTGACATATTCCAACCCCAGAAAGCCCTAGGTAAGGGAAGTTGCAATAATCCAAGCGCGAGGACATGAAGGCATGAACTAACGTTGGTAGGTCGGCAGACGGAACAAGATGCCAGATCCTGGCGATGTTTCTAAGATGGTAAAAGGAAGTCTTAATGACTGCCGACACCTGCAAAAGTAGTGTCAGCCCGTCGTCAAGAACCACCCCCAGGTTCCGCACCCATTCAGAGGTCGGGAGAGAAACGAATCCAAGAAAAATTCCGGAAGGCGCATCAACACCAGACCCTCCATCCGACGACCCGGGTCCACAACCAGTACCTCAGTCTTATCAGAATTCAACCTCAGCCAGCTAGAATTCATCCACGCCTGGATTTTGGTTAGACAGCTATTAAAGACCGAGAGAGCTCCAATCTGGTCGGGGCCAAAAGAAAGATAGAGCTGGGTATCATCTGCATAACAGTGAAACCTCAGCCCATACTTCCTTACAATGTCTCCGATGGGAAGCATATACACTGCAAATAACACAGGTGACAATACTGAACCCTGGGGCACCCCACAAGACAAAGCAGTTGAATCCGAGGAAAAAACCCTGGACACAACTCTTTGTGATCTTCCAGTGAGGAATGATGAGAACCATCTTAAGACGGTTCCAGATATTCCACAGAACAGCCTCAGGCGTTCTATCAACACCATGTGATCTATGGTGTCAAAGGCTGAAGAAAGGTCGAGGAAAACCAAAATGGAATGATTCTTCCGATCTCTAGCCATCAACAGTTCACTGAGCACCCGAACCAGCGTTGTCTCAGTACTATGTCTTTTACGAAAACCGGACTGGAGGGGTTCATAGACGTCATGGATGGTCAAATGGTCTTCCAGTTGTGCAGCCACTACTTTGTCTATCACCTTCCCAATAAAGGGAAGGTTAGAGATAGGTCTGTAGCTTTTCAGACAGTCAGGGTCAGCGGTAGCTTTCTTCAAGAGGGGTGTCACCACCGCCTCTTTCAGGGAGCTAGGAAACTCACCCAATTCCAGGGAGCACCTGACTATCTGAAAAAGGACTGGACCAATGATGTCAATACAACCCAAGATTAGGGAGGTTGGTGCAGGGTCCAAACTACAGCACGTAGGGTGCATATGCTGGATGATCCTCATGACAACAATGAACTCCAGCTGACTGAAGGAACTCCAGGAAAGCCGAGGCACCGTGATCTCACCCTGGTTCATGGCAACCCCCATAGAGTGTGATGGCAACAACTCAGCCCTAATGTCGGCCACCTTATTTATGAAGAACCGAGCAAGCTCATCACACTCCAATTGCGAAAAAACTTTCCGAACTTGAAGACAGGCTGGGTTGCACAGTCTGTCCACAGTTCGAAACAGCTGAGCTGGTTGATTCCGAGCAACAGCAATTTCCCTGGACAGGAACTCTGTCTTCTTACAGGTGATTGCAGATTGATAGACCAAATAATGATCCATCAATCTAAGGTGGTCGGCATCAAGGGTAGACTTTCGCCAGCAGTGCTCTAACCTTCGCCCTTGTCTCCGCATTGCCCTCAATGTCCCATCAAACCAAGGGGACTTGGAGTGGAGGAAGAGGGGGTGAACACGAACTGGAGCAATGAGATTCAGAGCCCCAGCAATGGCTGTGTTATAGGCCGACATGAGGGTCTCTGGATACTGCTTGCCAGCGGAGGCAAGGAGATCAAATACGCCGCAAGGCCGCCAGGGATCTATATCCCGCAAAGGCGAGTACCTAACCAACTCTGTAGGGGCAGGCCTTCTAGAAGGGGAGCAAAAACTAAACCCCAGGGTGTAATGATCTGACCACCCGATGGGTTCCACCCCCACATTGGATGCCTTGACCCCTAGAAGGAAGATTAAGTCCAAAGAGTGTCCACATTTATGTGTAGCAGAGGAAACCACCTGTATAAAGCCCAGCGGTGTCATTAACTGGAGGAAGTGTTGACCAAATTGCGAGAGTTAGTCGTCAACCCAGGCATTGAAATCGGCCAGAACCATCAATCTAGGTGATTCAAATGCCATATCGACGACGAAGTCTGCCACTTCCTGAAGGAATCGCTTCACATCACCGGGTGGATGGTAAATGAGGGCGATTCGAATGCCTACACCTGCTACAACTATACACTCAAAGGACTCAACCCTCCCCACTAGTACCTCCGTGAGGCCAAGTTCGGTCTTGAAACAGACCTCAACCCCTCCCCCCCCCATGATCCAATCTTGGGCGGTGTAACACCGAGTACCCGGCTAGAGTCATAGCCTCCAAAATGGGGCCAGAGTTATCATCCAGCCAGGTCTCTGTAATGCAAGCCAGGTCCACCACACCAACAAGATCAGCAATAATTGCGGTCTTGTTTTTAATGGACCTGGCATTGAACAACACCACCCGAGTTGGATGAATCTCATGGGCCACACAGGCCATCTGCCCACAATAACTGGTGGTGCCCTTGGGTATGGGCACCAGACATGGAGAACCACGATCAGGATTCCATTTCGCCCCAGGGCGCCTTCTGGTATTAACCACCCCAATACTATGACCCCCTCGATCATCCTCCCCTGTTCATAACCCCACACACTTCTCCCCCTCCTACGCACAATGCCCAGTGCTCTGCAATGCTGGTAAATCTCAAACTGAAGAGGGGGAGAATAAAAAGGGCGAAAGGCATGAAGAAAGGAGGATGAGTAGTGCACTGCTGTGGGAGCTGAAGACCAACACATACTGCAAACTAAGCTACACAATACAATAAAACAATACCAAAGCTAAACTAAAAACTAATATTATCCCACTAAAAGCAAAAAACAGTTTAAAAACCCCCACCCACCTCCCAGGTTAATCAACCTCAATTTCAGAACCTGGAAACAGAGCCCTGACAACCCCCCCTTTCTTAATACAAAATAACCCACAAAACAAATAAACAATAAACAGAGCTTAAGGGCTCTCACCCCCTAGCCCAACACATTCATATAACAAAAAATAATAAATAAATAAATCCCCCCCCCCTCACCACTGGGGAAAGAGGATGAAAAGGCACTCTCACTGCCAAACAATTAAACCAGCTTAAAATAAAAAACAATACTAAACTTTATAACTTTAACAACATAGAAATAAATAAATAAAATGTGTGGACGCAGGGTCCTCTCACAACCCCATCGACCAACTGAAGAAAACAAAATAATACAAAAAGAGGAGGTCCACAGTCTCTTTTAGTCCAGGTCCAGAATCAGGTATGGTCAACACCAGGCACCATCGAATGTTCAAAGATTAAAATGAAATGCAGTGTAGCCAGTTACACCAGGAAACCACAAAAGGAACACTCTCTCTATTCAAAACAGCACAGTTCACAATCCAACCGTAAATCCTGAGCAGAATAGAGAGTATTGTAAGCAATCCAAGAAAAAGATCCCAGTTGAATTCAGAACCAAATGGGTCAAATATTGTTTCCAGCAAAGATGCCCCGGCTCAATAATCTTGTGATGGCAGAATATAATTCTGGACACAGCTCCAGAGGGCACTGGCATAGCAGTGGGATGGGGCATACAACTCAAAACTCTAGAGGAGCCCTCCCCAAGGCACCAAACTCACAGGCCCCCACCCAGTCACCCGTGACCCACAGCTTCAAGCCCCAGGGAGATAGGCCACACGGACTATCCCCCAAGAGGCTTTAGAGGCGTCCCCACCGCAACTTCGACTCCTCAGGGAATACGGGGACAGCTCCTGCTTGGTCACAAAGGACCTGAGTGAAACACCCTCGCGAGGTACCAAAGAGAGACTCCCCACCCAGCACAGCACCCAAACCACACCACCTTCCGATTTTAAAATCCAGGCTGCACTCACGCACTTCACAAGTGGAATCCCAGATCTTACACAAGGCTCCTCCATGATAGGCCAGTCCCCAGAGCAAATCCTTAGCACCACAGTCAGAGCCAAGCCAGAGAGACCACACATATATCCCAATGTTCCAGAGAATCCTACAACCGACGCGTCCCACAATATTTCAGTTGTGGGACCAAGAATCCATGTTTACTCACATGTCCAATATCCAATTCGGTCGATGGAGCACCAAGACATCAAATATTCCAGCCACTTCCCTCTGTCCTGATAGATCCTGTAATGGGCGGGGGGCAAGATCTTTGTCTCAGAGCAAAAAAAAAAAAACCCTCTGTCTATTCCACGCCCGCACACATGCAATTCAGGCAGCATAACCCTGCAGTGAACGGCATTCCACAACACCTCAGTCGCAGGACAAAAAAAAATTAAAAATCCCACAATCTACTTCACGCCCAATTCGAAATCCAATTCGGGCGATAGGCCACCAGGACGCCAAACACTCCGGACACTTCCCTCTACCCCAGTAGGTCCTATAGCGGGTGGGGGGACAAGATCCAAGTCTCAGGGCCAAAAGCATCCCTGTATCCCCCCAGCCCTCCTTACTGCCTTCTCACATTGCTGGCCCACATTTAGGTCATCTGATATGACTACCCCCAGGTCCCTTTCCATTTTTGTTGTTGTCAGTGTCTCACCCCCCATTGTGTACTCTTCCCCTGGGATTTTGTTTCCCAGGCGCATTACTTTGCACTTCTTTGCATTGAATCTAAGCTGCCATACATTTGACCATTCCTCCAACCTTGCCAAGTCCCTTTTCATGCTTTCCTCCACCTTGTGTATCAACCCTGTTGCAGATCTTTGTGTCATCTGCAAAGAGACATACTTTCCCTTCCAGTCCCTCTGCAATGTCACTTATAAAGACATTAAAAAGGACCGGCCCCAGTACTGAATCCTGCAGTACCCCACTAGCAACCCTCCTTTCTTCACTGTGGACTCCATTTACTATTACCCACTGTGTCCTGTTGTCCAACCAGTGTTTTACCCAGGCTACCACCCTAGGGCCCACTCCCAGGCTGGCTAATTTGTTTATTAATCTTTTGTGTGGGACTGTGTCAAATGCCTTGCTAAAGTCTAGGTAGGCCATGTCCACAACCCCTCCCTGGTCTACTGCTTTGGTCACCCAGTCAAAGAAATCAATTAGATTTGTCTGACATGACCTTTCCACTGTGACTCCATGGGCCTTGGGTCCTGTGCCCCACTGGCCTCTAGGTACTCAACAATTCTTTCATTCAGCAGTGATTCCATCATTTTCCCTACCACTGAGATCAAACTGACAGGTCTGTAGTTTCCTGCCTCTGTCTTGCTCCCACTTTTGTGAAGGGGAATCACATCCGCCCTCCTCCAGTCCTCAGGTACCACCCTATCCTCCCATGATTTATTAAAAAGGGTAGTCAGTGGTGTTACTAGTTCTTCCCTTAGATCTTTTAAAATTCTGGGTGAATCCCATCAGGCCCCATCGCTTTATTCACCTTCAGTTTTAAGAGTTCTTTCAGAACCCTTTCTTCTATAAAAGGACTAATATCAACCCCCCTATCCAGAGTGCTTCTGTTGGCCAGATTAGGTATTTCCCCCTGCTTTTCCATTGTGAATACTAAGCAGAAGTATTTGTTCAGTATCCCTGCTTTTTCACTGTCGCTGTCTGCCCAACCACCTTCCTCTTTGTTCAGCCTCAGTATCCCTGCCTTAGTCTTTCTTTGCTCCCTAATGTAACAATAAAAGTTTTTATCCCCCTTCTTAACCAAGTTGGCTATCTTTTCCTTGGTTTGGGCTTTTACTATTCTGACTGCCTTACCCACTTCCTTCTGCTTTAACTGGTACAGTTCTCTGTCCTGCTCCTTCTGTGTTTCCTTATACTTCCTGAATGCTATCTTTTTTCCCTTACCTTCCCCGCCACTTCTTTTGAGAACCATAGTGTTTTTTTCTTTCATTTTGATCTGTTTATTTGCTTCACACAAAGACTTGTTGCCTCTGTGATGGCGGTTTTGATGTTTCCCCATTGTTGCTCCACCCACCTTCTTGCCTGTTTACTAGTGCTTTTCTGAGGCACTCTCCCATTTTGTCAAAATCAGCCCTCCTGAAGTCCAGTACCTTCACTTTTGTGTGGCTTGACTCTACGGCTAAGTTTATTGTGAACCACACTGTTTGGTGGTCGCTTGTTCCCAGGTGGCTACCCACTTCAAGATCAGAGATCCTCTCTCCATCCCCATTTGAGAGTACCAGGTCTAAGATTGCTCTCTCCTGAGTGGGTTCCAAAACTAGCTGTCTGAGGCATGCCCCTTGCAGAGCATCGAGAATGGCCCTGCTCTTGGATGTGGCTGCAGCAAAGGTGCTCCAGTCAACATCTGGCATATTCAGGTCCACCATCAGCAATATCTCCCCTTTCTCTGCCATCCCAAGGATGCCTTCCATCATTTCCTTTTCCATTTCCTCCCCCTGAGACGGGGGTCTGTTTACAACCCCTGTGCAGATTGTGGAGCCATTTCCAGTCTCCAGGGTGACCCACAGTGTTTCCTCTCCTCCCTGTTTACCCTTTAGTTCTGTTGCTTTTATCCCTTCCTTTACATAGAGAGCTACTCCTCCTCCTCCTCCTCCTCTTCTTCCCTCCCTGTCCCTCCTGTAGATTGTGTACCCTGGTATGTTGACATCTCCTAGTCATGGTTCTCTGTGTACCATGTTTCTGTGACTGCCACACTATCCAGGCATCCCTCTTCCATTAAGGCCACCATTTCAGGGAGCTTTTTACCTAGACTACGGGCATTGGTACTCATTACCCTCCATTTTTTTATGGCATTATTTCTTTTTTGCCCCATCCCTGTCCCTACTGCCTTTGTCTTTTTCTCCATTTACCCCTGCCCTTCTCCCTATTGACTGCTCTATTTTGGTGTTTACCTCACTAATTACCCTGATTTTTTTTGGGGGGGGCTAGGATTTCCCTTCTCCTCTTCAGTGTCTCCCCCCTTGGCTAGTTTAAATGCTTGCCACTGAATCATTTAAACCTATCACCTAGGATCCTGCTTCCTCTCCAGGATAGATGCAGACCATCGTGCCTGTATAGGCCTGCATCCCTCCAGGTGGAGCCCCAGTCCCCAATGAAGCCAAATCCCAGAGCTCTGCACCAGCTTTTCAACCAGTCATTGAATCCCATGGTGCGGAGTGCCCTAGCCTCATCCATGCCATAGACAGGAAGCACTTCCAAGAAAGTTACCATGTGTGCTACTTGTCTAAATCCCTCCCCAACTCCACAAACTCCTGTTGCACTGCTCTGATCCCATTCTCAGCCAGGTCATTCGTCCCTAGGTGGATAATGACATCCAGCTCCTTCCCCCTTGCTGCTGCTCCCACGATCCTGAGGATTTGTTTCCTGTCCTTCCAAGCCTTGGTGCTGGGCAGGCACCTTACCTCCCTTTCCCTTCCCTCCTCAGTTCTACCTGGCCTCCTCTCTACTCCCTCTCTTGTGGAGAGGCACCACATCTGCATTTCTCCAGTCACATGGCATGGTTCCTGTTTGCAATGAGAGGCAGAACAAATGTGCCAAGGGTTCCACCAGTTACTGAGAAAGTTCCTGCAGCACCCTAGGGTGCAGTCCACCAGGCCCTGATGCCTTGTTCATCTTTAGGTGCATCAGTGCCCCCAGACCCTGTCTGTGATAAACGATGGAGTGTTTATTTGTGGGATACCCCTATTGGTAGTCTTGATGCCATTGTCTGGAATTGGTCCACCACATTCCTTGGTGAATACCGAACAGAAGAAGTTGTTCAGTGCAGCGGCCTTCTGCACATTGTCTTTAATGATCATTTCAAAATCTTGGAGCCAAATTATCCCCCTCCTTTCTTCCTCTTCTCCTGTATGTAATAAAATAATTGTTTGTCCCCCATTTTAATCTCTGAAGCACCTCATAGCTCAGACGATGCTTTTGCCAGTTTCACTGCTCTCTTTGCTTCCTTGTATTTATGTATGCAGTTGTCCCTTTCTTTATCCCCTCGTGTCATTTTGGATATGTGGAAGGCTTTCCTTTTGCTTCTAATTGCTTCCTCGACCTGTGTGGTGAGCCAAATGGGTCTCTTGTGTTTGTTCCAGTTCATTCCTGACTTTATGCGCAGCTTGGTGGCTTCTAGGATGGCTTGTTTAACCTGCCCCCATATGTCGTCTACCTCCTGTTTTTTGTGGATTCCTGACAGTTTTTCCTTGACTAGCTCTTTCATCCTTCTGAAATTTGCTCCTTTGAAGTTCAAAACCACAGCCCTGGATTGAGATTTAACTTCTTCAAGGGATAACTCAAACCAGATAGAGTTGTGGTCGCTATTAGCCAGTGCCTCCCCAACCTTAACAGCACCAACTACCTCCAGGATGGTGAGGACCACATAAAGGATGGCCCCAAGCCTAGTCAGAGTGTTAACCAGTTGAGTGAGTAGGCAGTCCTGTAAGACTTCCACTACCTTTTGACTCCTTGAGGATCTGCCCACCAGGATACCCCAGTCAACACTGGGCAAGTTGAGATCGCCAGCCATCATGGTATCTCCTTTCCGTGTTGCATCCCTGATCTGTTCCAAAAGCATTTTGTCCCTATCTTCTGCTTGTCCTAGTTGCCTGCATAATACCACAAAGCAGATCTTTTTCCCAAATGCTGAACTGATTTGCACCCACAGGGATTCTACACCTTAATTTTTGCTGATGTTGAGCGTTGTGGATATCATCCCCTCCCGAACATATAGTGCTACCCCTGCCCCCTCAGCTGCCTCCCTGCCCTGTCTGTACAGTGAACTTCCTGGGACTGAGAGGTCACAGCAATTATTCTTCATAGCCCATATTTCTGTTATTGCCACTAGATCCAGTTGGGCCTCTGCCATTACTGCCTGTTGCTTGCATATTTTATTTCCTATGCTTCTTCCATTGAAGCTCACTCCCTTCCAAGTATCAGTAGAAACTTTTTTTCCCTTCCTTTAGTTCTGGCTTCATATTTTTTGGTTGCTTGATCCCCTTTGCTTCCTCCCCGAGATCTCTTTTGATTCCTATACTTGTTTGCCAATTGTGTGGCTTTATTCTGTGTTTGTGGGGAGTGTCAGCTAAGTTCTCATCTTTCCTGCTGTGATAAATAGGTTTCCTAGCCATGAGTTCCCATTCACCTAGTTTAAACATCTGGCATAGATGTAAAATTTCTGTCTGAGCATGCTCGCACCTTCCTTGGTTAGGTGCAGTCCATTGAATTTGAAGAGCTTCCTCTCCCATTAGTTTCCCCAAGCTCTGAAGAAATGATAACCTCTTTCCTTACACCATCCTTGTAACCACTCCTTGAATTCTGTAATCTCCTTGTCTCTGATCCTGTTGGTTTGTTCCCCTTTGCCCCATACTGGGAGGACCTCCAAAAAAGCCAGGGAGGACAAACAAGCAGCCATTTGTTTGCTCAACTTAATAAATCTCTGCCTGGCCTCCTCAATCATCTGGTTTCCCAAGCCACTCATTCCAAGATGTACCAGTATTGTGAGTCCTTTGTTCTCTCTGTCCATCATCCTCCCAATGCGCTCTGCATCTTATTTCACCGATGCTCCTGGGAGGCATTTGACTGTCACCTTTGTTTGTTTATCTTCTCCCAAGTGACTCTCCACTCTTCTTACCATTGATTCTTCTATAACAAGCAGACATTTACCCTTTCTACTGCCTTGTGCTATCTTTCTACCCTTGGATGTCATTGCCTTGCTTTGCCCAGTCTCACCGCCGGAAATGACATCCCCCCAGTGGAGTCAGGATCCTGAATCTCCACCATTGGTGCATAACAATTTGTGGCTGTGGTGATCTGGTGCTCAGCAGGGTTCACCTGGTTCATCCTTGTGGCTCCACCCAGTGGGTCTCCTAGGGAGTCGATGTGGAGGGGGTGAACTCCAGTTCAGCTGATGTTGCAGCCAGGTTATTTCTTTCCATGCTGCATACATCCAAGACCTGAGCTCACTGAGAGTTCTACATATGGGGCAATGACCTATCCTCCAGAGGAGTTCCCGGTTACTTTCTGTAGGGCAAGAGTTACACAGCCCAGTGCTGAATCAAGGGAGAGTATACTGACACAATCAAGCATTGTGCAGCAGATAGTCAGCATGGGAGCAGAGAGCTGATATAGCACAATTGAGCATTTTCTGCTAAGGTTCAATCAATACAAACTGCAGCACCTGGTACTTTTCGAATAGGATTCATTTTATTTCACATGTCCCATCATCACTAATGTCAATACTCTCTACTTTTTAAGTCTGCATGCTAATGAACATTGTATTGCTGTGTATTTCTGGAGGAGAAAAAAGGATGGTTTCAGACAAAGTTTAGCAGGTTCATTGGAAAATTGGAAAATTACTACTGAAAGTTCCACATGAAAAATAAGTTCCTTCCATTAATAAGTTGTTTTATTCTGTATTATGATTGTTAAACACATTAAATATTTTTATAATATTTTGTTGATATCTGTGGATCTTTTACTGTATTACATTTGAAAAACATGTATGTTTTTAAAAACACAGTGATATCATCAAACCATATGCCAACTAGATTGTATATATGCTTGCTTTAAGCTCATAATACTGGTGTCTGGAGTCAGCTCCCTGCTCCCTCGTTGACTACCTTAGAAATAAATGCTCATTTGTGCTCTGTCAGCTCTCCACTCCTGCACTGACTACCTTAGAAAGAATTGCTTGTTTGTGTTCTGTCAGCTCTCCTCTCCCTTGCTGACTACCTTAGCAGGAAATGCTCATTTGTGCTGTGTCAGCTGCCTGCTCCCACACCGACTATCAGCTGCACAGTGGTGAACTTTAGGGTTGACAACCCCAAGAAAGACCCCACCACTGATTTGCCAATACTCCAGAGACCCAAAACCCTAATGATTTTTTCTTTTGCTGCTTGGGGGGATAGGGGTGGGGAGTTTGGGTTGGAAACCCTAATGCCACATTTCCCTATTTTTGTGACATTAACTTGAACCTTGGCTGGTGCATTAACAAAGTATTTTGCAAAGAATATATTCTATCCATAGGAAATAGATATATAGTTATTTATTGTAGAAAGAAATGGGAGCTCTGTTGCTAAGGTTCATTCACAATGGCTTCTCTTTGCAGCATAGGCTATAACTGTGGTTATGGTCACAGTGGGGCCTATGTACGTAGGCAATCCTGAGTGTGAGTATCATGCAGCAGGATTCCCACAGACTGCTGGCAGCATTCACAGCAGGTGCATGAGTCTAGTGTGCACTTGATGCCTTGGCTGCCCGCATAGCTATTTGCCACAGGTGGTCTGGACACATGCCAGGGGGCATGCTTGGGCTAAGGGGGGAGGGTTGCTGGTAGTCAGTCGGGCACATATCCGTGGTGTTGGAAAATTTAGCCCCACGCTGCCCCAGTATCTCTTGTATGTGTGCAGCATGAGATCCAATGCAGGACCCAAGACAGGCATCCCATTGGATGCCCGCCTGTGCCCCATAATCCACTCCATGCAGCTACAATTCATCCCCATGCAACTGCATGTGGTGGGGCCAAAAACAGGCATCTGGCAATAGTGAATGCTGGCCAACACATGCCTGTCTGGGTGTGTGGAGCTCAGCGGGACAGGTATGTGCATCTTGCATGTACCCATCCCACATTCATGCACAGGCTCCAGTAAGCATACAAAAGGAAAGTAATTTAAACAATAACCACTTTACAAAAACAATGAAGCAAGGGCTACCAAGTCAGGCCAAAAGCAATAATGTCAACTTTCAACATACTTTAAAATTATGTATAAAATGGTGTCTGGCTAATTCTGACTCCTCATTGGTCAACACCTCATCATATGGTACTGTTTTAATCTAGCATAAACCCTCCTCTGCCTTATTCCTTACATATACCACCCCCATTTATAGTTCTTTTTTTCCCATAAGAAGTTTAAGTTTTTCAACTGCAAGTAGGTGAGCAGAGGTACAACCACAATAAGAAGGTATAAATACAAAGTACAATCCAACATCACTATAACAATAGCCATTTATAGTTCTTATGCGCTTAAAGCAAGCATATATACAATCTAGTTGGCATATGGTTTTGGTGATATTGTGTTTTAAAAAAATACATGTTTTTCAAATTTAATACAGTAAAAGATCCACAGGTATCAACAAAATATTATAAAAAATATTTAATGTGTTTAACAGTCATAATACAGAATAAAACAACTTATTAATGGAAGGAACGTATTTTTCATGTGGAACTTTCAGTGGTAATTTTTCAGTTTTCCAATGAACCTGCTCAACCTTGCCTGAAACCATCCTTTTTTCTCCTCCAGAAATACACAGCAATACAATGTTCATTAGCATGCAGACTTAAAAAATAGAGAGTATTGACATTAGTGATGATGGAACATGTGAAATAAAATGAATCCTATTTGAAAATGTCCAGGTGCTGCAGTTTGTATTGTTTGAAAACCTTTACAAGTTGGAAAGAGCAACATAAATGACAGTGATGATACAGTGATAGCACTGTACTGCATTGCCAGATTCAAGCTCAGACAAAGTTTCAGCTTAAGGCATACTGTATGTAGATATTTTTATTTAGTTTTTGTTTACTGGGTAGGTACACTAGACAAGTTGTATGCCTATTTTCAGGAACGACCCGGGAGAGTACAACAAGGAATACAGATACATCAGAACATAACAGCGAATAGAGCAATATGCTTGCAACATTTGGTAGTGAAACTGTCAATCTGCCTTATGGCTGTCAAAAGAAATCAACCATCACCTATTGGCAGAATTTGGCTTAAAGTAATTCAAAAAGACTGGAAAACATTAAAAAGTTGTTGGGAGATCCAAATCTATAATCTCTCCTTTACATACAAGAGAACATTTTCAGTGAAGGTCTGGGTGCAAAGGAAACTAGTGTTTAGTTGGAGGCATGCCTCTGTACTTCCTCTAGATTTTGTAAGCCAAGACATTGTATGATGAGTAGGCAATGCATGAAAGACAGCTAAAATTGGGAAAACATGAACAACTAGAAATAACTGAAAACACAGAAACAGAATTTGACGGTAGATAAGAACTGCTCAGCCCATCTAGTCTGCCCATTTTTTTCCTACCTACTGCATTACCACAGACCCTACTTGATCTCTGGCTTATCCCTTCTTGCTTTACCACTAATGCTCCCTTATGCCTATCCCATGCATTCTTGAACCCCATTACAGTTTTTATCCCACCACATCCGCTGGGAGGCTGTTCCAGGCATCCACCACCCTCTCTGTGAAGAAGTACTTGTTCACATCTTCCCTGAGTCAACCTTCCTCCAGCTTTATAACATGACCCCTTTTCCTTAATCATCTTTTTTTGTGAAAAATGCTTCCCTCTTGAACGTTATTTATACCTGTGAGATATTCTAAAGTTTTTATCATACCTCCCCATCCTCTAGGGTGTACATATTGAGGTCCTTCAATCTTTCCTCATAGGGCGTTTGATGCAGACCCTGCACCATTTTGGTTGCCCTCCTCTTGATCGCCTTGACTCTTTCTATTTCCTTCTGGAGATGAGGTCTCCAGAACTGGACACAATATTCAAGGTGAGGTCTCACTAGTGATCTATACAGGGGTGACATGACTGCTTTCTTTCTGCTGGTGATACCCCTCCCTATGCACCCCAGCATCCCACTAGCTCTCCCAACTGCCTTTTCACACTGTTTAGCCACCTTTAGGTCATGAGATATGATAACCTGAGGTCTCATTCCTGTTTGGTGGTCATCAATACCTCTCCCCCAATTTGTACTCCACCCCTAGGTTTCTGTGCACAAAGTGCATGATTTTGTACTTTTTTGCATTGAAGCTCAGTTGCTATATCCTTGACCATTCTAGTAACTTTTTCAGAGTCCCACTCATTTTTTTCACACACCCCTGGAGTGTTTACCCAGTGGCAGATTTTAGTGTCATCCACAGACAGGCAGAATGTCACTAATAAAGACATTGAAGAGGACTGAACCAAGTACATATCCCTGTGGTACCCCGCTGGTCACCCTCCCTTCCTTTTTACCCAATTTACCACATTTGGACCCATGCCTAGGCTGTCTAGCTTGCTTACTAGTCTCCTATGTGGAACGGTGTAGAAGGCCTTGCTGATATATAAGTAGACCACATCCACCGCTCCACCCTGATCCAATTCTCTGGTCACCCAGTCAAAGAAATCTATTAAATTCATTTGACAAGACCTCCCCCCTGTGAATCCATGTTGTCTTGAATCCTGTAAGCCACTGGATTCAAGGTATTCCACTATTCTTTCCTTCAGTAGTGATTACAATAATTTCCCCACTACGGAAGTAAGGCTGACTGGCCTGTAATTTCCAGCCTTGTCCCTAGTGCAACTTTCATGAAGTGGTAAAGTGGGACTACATCTACTCTGCTACAGTCCCCTGGAACCACACCCATCTCCAGTGAGAGATTGAACAGTACCATCAGAGGTGTAGCCAGCACCTCCCTGAGTTCCCTTACTATCCTAGAATGGACACTGTCTGGCCACATTGCCTTATCCACTTTCAGATCTGCAAGTTCCTTCAGGACTCTCTTCTGTAAATGGATTAGTGTCCACCTTCTTTCCCCTGATGCTCCTGTCACCCTTCTGTGGCCCCTTGTCTTTCACTTCTTCTGTAAACACTGAACAAAAGTACTGGTTCAAGTTCAAGATGTCTGCCTTTTCCTGGTTCCCTTCATGCAATCTCCCCTGTTCCTTTTAGTCTAATAATCCCTCTCCTGGACCTTCTCTTATCACTTACTTGGCTAAAAAGTGTCTTGTCTCTTTTTTTACTTCCTGTGCTATTTTCTCTACCATTTGTGCATTTGCACTCATAACTGATTTCCCTGCCTCCCCCTGTTTCTTCAGATACAGCTCCCTATCCTCCTCTTTCTGTGTCTTCTTATACTTTCTGAATGTTAACTTTTTTGCCCTTACCTTCCCAGCCACCTTCTTAGAGAACCAAAGTGGTATCTTTTTCCTCTTGCCCTTGCTAATTTGCCTGATACATAGGTTTGTTGCCTTTGTCTGGCCTGGTGGCACTGAGGGCTGAGGTGCTGGATGAGACCAGGTCATTGGGGGTCAGCAGGGAGAGGGAAGGAGCAGGATTGAGCAGCCATAATGGCAGCTCTCCTCTCCTGGGGAGGATCTCCGTCACCCCCCATAGTTCCGCTGCCCTCGGGTGGAGGTCTGATGGGCAGCACAGGTAGGTGGGGGTGGCAAAGTACTGGGAGGGTGCCTCAGAGCTGCAGCATGTGTGTGCCTCCACACGCACGTGCGTGCGATTGGGGTGGGCAAGGGCAAAAACAGAGACAGAAACCACGTTAAAAAGAAAAGGTTTGTTGCCTTCTCTATGCCCCCTTTTATTTAGTCCCCCCCACCAGGGGGTGACTAGGGACAAGCCCATTGGCACAAAGGCACCATTGCTACTCACCCTGCTGATGACTCGGCTTTAGAAATGAGCCAGAGATGCCAGGACAGCTGGGGGAAGAGGATCAGGTATCCCAGGAAATGCTCACCTCCTCTTGGAAGAAGGAAATGTCACCAGGCTACCACTGCATCATCCCATGCCGGGGCCCACAAGTACTACAGCATTGAAGTCAGTTGCCTGTTCTGTAGGAGGGAGAATGTCATCCTGATTCAATGCACAGAGCATACACCATGGACTCCCTAGAAGCAGCATCCATGTTGTAGGTAGAGTAGAGGAGAAGGAGAAATCAGCCAAAGTCATGCAAGATGATGGACCCCAAGGGCTCTTGGAATTTCCCCCACATCACTGCCATCTTCCTAGTGACCCAAATCTAACATACTGTAGATGCCCCCAGACCTATGATGGGAGATAAGCCATGATAGTATGGCAGAGATGTGTAGGCTGACCAAACTGGGAGGTCACCTGTGAGGGACTGCTGGATAGTGGTATGCCAGCTAGGAGAGAAAGTTTGGAGATAGGGCTGTGCAGAATGTGAAATTCCACTCTCATACTTGCTGCAGAATGGCAATTCTGCTTCCAAAATGCTTAGTGGAATTTCTTTTTGAACTCTGCAGAATTTAGAAATGCATTTCTGTGCAAACTGCAGAATAATTTTTCATGGTTCATGTAAACTGTGGAATAATTTTCCACTCATTGCAGAAAAAGAATCCATGGTTTATGTGAACTGTGGATTATTATTCTGCAATTATTATTCTTCAAAAAACATTTTGCATGTGACATGAAGTTGATGAACACCAACAGCTGGTCCCCCCCTTCTATTTCAAAATCATCACTGAAAAAGATGTGAAAAAGTACCTACAATGGGTATTAGGTAAATTGAGGTTCAGTGGAGATACACTAGATCTCAAACTTGTCGGCCTCACCCTTGACGAGATACTTACACCACTAACAAATATCCTAAATCTTTCATTAAGGTTTGCCAAATTCCCCCAGAAATGGAAAGCTGCCATAGTAACACTGGTCCATAAAAGTGGGGACAGGGCCACACAATAAAATTATCGCTCCACATCTATTCTCCACCCTCTGTCCAAAGAACTTGAGCACATTGTATCTGATCAGCTCATAGAACAACTGGACAAATACCAGATACAGTGCCCCCAAAAGCATGGATTTAGAAAGTCACACAGCACCACCACAGCTTTAATTGAGTTCACCGGGTACATACATAAGGCACTTGACCGTGAGCAGCTGGTGGGAGCATCCTTCATAGATCTCACCAAAGCATTCGACATGACCAACCATGCATTGCTGCTTGAACAACTGTCCTGCACTAGGCTCTCCTCTGACACCATGGGTTGGTTCAGTAGCTGTCTCATGGACAGAATGCAACAGGTAAAAAATAAATGGGGTACTTTCTGAAAGCCATGAAGTGCAAACGGGGGTCCTCCAAGGATCCATTTTAGGCCCTCTGCTCTTCAGCCTCTTCCTGATCACCTTTCCTACATGTGCCAAGGCAGTATTCTCAGCTATGCAAATGGTGTGGTACTCTTTACAAGTAATTCAGATCCAATATTACTAGAGAAGCAGCTTCAGTGGAATTTCTCCATAGTTGAGACCTGGTTCGTGAATCATAAATTACTCATGAACTACAAAAAGACCAAAACCATGATATTCACAACCCCACATAACAAGCACAGATCATATTAACTCACAATCTGAAATAACCTTGGTACCCATTTAGACCTTGTCCACACATTCAAATGCTTAGGGGTTACACTAGACAGCAACTTATCCTATGCAAACCATGTCATCCAGGTGGCCAAAGCTGTCAATGCAAAAATAGGCTTACTTCACAGGCACAAACACTCCTTGACTGATGATGCACTCGGACTTGCAGTACATAGCTCTGTGACCTCCATAATTGATTACAGCCTTGTTGTATATGGTGCAGTGACAGACTGTACCCATGAAAGAATCTCAATAGCCTTAAATAAGGCCTGTAGGCTTGTCACAAGGGCCCACCAGCTCACATACACCTTTGAGTTATATGCCCAAGCTGGGTGGCTCAGTCTTCATGGCAGAATGAAGTACTAGACCTGCCTGCTTGCCAAGAAAACATCTTTGAGCCTAACTCCCCCAGGTGTCCAAAACCTTCTGTGCCCATCGACAAATCCCCGGCACATGAGAGGACCAGTCAACCAGTCTTTCAAGGTTCCTTTCTGCCGTACCTCACAAGGGCAAAGACCATTTTCAGTACCATGCCCCCAACTGGCTGAACTCCCTCTGCTGTGACATACTGGCCAGATCCAAAATTAGACCTTTGAAGCAGAAGCTGCAGGCTTACCTAGCTGTGCTCAGTAGCTATGACTGCCAAGCCTAATTGGAATCTGGCTGACCTGTTTACACTGCCCAACTGTTGCACTTAGCTGCTATGACAAACACTAGGGCACTCACCCCCCTACCTTTACTTCCCAACTACCACTGTCCACCCCTTCATCTCTCTAGTTTGTTCCCTGCTCACCCTTTCCTTTCCTGCACTTTTCACATTCAACTCCTTCCCTTTGTTCCTTATGCCCTCCTCCACCATCTCCAGGCTCCTGACAAGGCCTTTTGGCTGCGAAGCTTAAGTCAGTATGAATAAAGCAAAATGTCTAATATCCTATCCAACATTGTATGTAAGCATTATCACTTAAATTGCACTATCTGACTTTTTTTTAATTGTACGAACTCTAATATGTTGTATTGGTTGTATGGCTGTCCTTAAATGTAATGTAACCAAACATTCTGTTCATTTACCCACTGTCTTCCCAGATCATGTCTGTTGTCCTCTGTTTCCCACTGATGTGGAATCTTTGTAAATGAGTCCCCAGCTCAAAGGTACTTGTAATCCGAGAATTTAATAAATAAATAAAATGTCAAAATTCTGCAAGTGACAGAATTCAGCAGAATTTTCTAAAATTCCACAGAATTCCATTCCATCAGAAAGTCAACATTCCACACAGCTCTATTTGTAGACAAAAAAGAGAGGCAATGTAGACTAGTCAGAAAGGACTATACCAATTGTCAGAGTAGTAAAAAAGGTTGGTTCAGTTTCAAAGTTTCAGTATAAGATGACTATAAGGTAATATAATATACTTTACTGAATGTATTTTTCTATTGGCTTAAAAAATATGCAAGATTAGAATGATGATATAGGATGAGGAAAAAGCTATGAATCATTTTTAAAATTTGCAGTAGCTGCTGTTACCCCCTGTAATGCCCACTCCAGACACATTGAGGAAATCACCAGTTCTGCTGCTTTCAAATCAGTCATGTTTTTGCATAACCTCAATACTCTGTGCAACTCTATCCTCAAATTTCTGATCCTCCAATCACCTAGACATCAATAAGTGGCTACTATGTATTCTCAGTTGTCTGCCATATAAAATTGTAAATATGTATTGTAATTGAAGGTTTCAATTATCTCTATTTTCTTTCTTCCCTGGTCTCTAGTGAGCATGTATTGAGATCAGCCAGTCTTTCCTCATACGTCTTCTCCTGCTGGCCATGCATCATTTTAGTCACTCTCCTTTGGATCGACTCTAAGTAAAGTGAGAACAACACTATAGAACTGTGTGCTTTGTCATTGTGTACACAACTAATAAAACAAAATGGTAATATCAAATGCATGTTGAAAGCATAAAATAGAAATAAAATCAACATTTTGAACATAGGTCTTCAAGAATTACTGTACATATTAACACATCTAAATTACTTTCTAATAAAGGGATGGAAATACTGATATGAAGAAATTGCAGTAATTCAGTCAACTAGCAAGGAAGGCAAGGAAGAAACCTGAATTAGCAAAATCTGCAAACTTTTTGATACTATAGAGTCATAGTGATCATAGTGTTAATAGGCAGCTAAATACCAGACTTCTCTAGGTTGTGTAAAGACAAATGGAATCAGAGTGTGTGCTGGTCAAATGTTTACTATCATGCTATGCTACCTACTGTTATCTGATAATGGCTCTGTGCTTCAGAAAGTACAGTATATTAATGATAATTTATTTACATGTAATTTCCTTTTTTCAAGAAAGGGCATGCCATTTTGTTAAAGTTCGTTTCCTGATCTATTCTGAGAGATGGGGAACATTAGAAGTAATCACAGTTTTCACTAAACAATTTTGAACATTTGGATTAGTCACAATAACCAGAGCAGAACCACATAAGACTTTACTAAAAGAGTGAGTGCACCACACACTGGGGAGAAAGAAAATAAAGAAGGGACCAGGGGTAGGGAGGAAGACGGAGAAGGAAAGTGGTGTGGGGAGTGACAAGTTGGAAGAAGACAGGGAAGGAAAATGGAGTGGGAAGTGAGAAGACAGATTAAAGAGATAGTGGAACCAAAACAGGCAGAAGGGAAAATAATACAAATTTTAAGAAGCAGTTAGTTGTCATTTTTTATTTCTGAAGTATTTTTCTGGTTCTTTTTGCTCATTAGAAAGTTTCATATACACTGATATTGTGCTGGATCTCTTTGACAATGACATCACAGGTGACGACCTGGCAGCCACTGAGTGGATGTTTCTAAGCAGCAGTGAAGTCACAGTCATTGAGGTCAGATTGCTGATGATTAGAGATGTGGCAACGTAAAACTTCACCTGTGAAATTCATACGGTGGTGGAATTCTCCACTTTGCAGAGCTTTGCAAAGCCTCCCCAGAGCAGGGAAACCTAGATTTTGCCCGAATTGCAAAGTATTTGACTTGAAGTGTGGAATTTTACTGTAAAGTGCAGAATTTTGTGGGTAAAATTCCACACTTTGTGTCAAAATTCTACACTTTTCGGTAAACAAATGTGCACTTTACAAACTGGAACTTGTGCAAATTGCATGAAATTCACGCATTAATTCACAAACCAAAGTCTGCCTACTTTGCCCAACTCTGCTGATGATGTAGTGGGGGAATAAAGCTAGATATATCAACTGCCAGGCAGAGTGATGTCCCATATATCGCACCTACTAACATCAGGTAAACATTCTTCTAATTAACCAAAAGGAAAATAAAAAAGTACCTCAGCTATAAAAGGTAATGGATGATTGCTTTTAAAAACTAATATTCATTTTAAGCAGTACACTAGCTCTTTAAAGGAGAAAAGCAGAGGGAGTACTGGAGGTACAGTGGGGATCAAATACAGATGCAGGAGTGAGTAGCAAATTCAAACAGCCGCCCTTTTAAATAGAAAGTAACATCACAGCCTACATTTAGATAATACACTTTTATCATATGTTGTGCACATTAATGAAGTAGAAGGAAAATCCAATTTCTGCTGAATCACATGTACTTTTACACTACTGTGATACTACATTAATACAGCAGTCAACATGTTCAGATCCTATGTTTACCCCCTTTATGCTGTACAGATAGAATGGGTTCTACAAATTTTAAAGATAATCTAAAAAGAACCTGATTTTTTAATGTAGTCAGTCCATAATCCTAAATAAGAGTTTACATAACACTATCTAGCCACACACTGGGGTAGTTGAAGGACTAAACTACTTTAAGAGGTTGCCATCCAAGGTGAAGAAGATAGGCAGGATTGGGAGTCTTGTCAGTTTCTGGATGTTGGCTGATGTCAGAGGTAATAGATACAGGTTTTTTTTGTGTGTGTGTTGACCCAGAGTTGGCTTAATTGGATCCAGCGCAAGACAATTTGAAAGTCTTGCTGGAGCAGACATTCCATGGCAAAAGTGAAAGGACTGGAGGTGTAGATGACTGTCATCTGCATACATGTGAACATTTGAGTTGGAAGAGGCCAAGGGGAGATCATTAAGGAACATGGAGAAGAGAATGGATCCTGGATGGAGCCCTGTGGGACTCCTGCATTCAGTGGCAGATCCAAGATTTTAAGAAGGGTCCTGTGGCAGGAGTAAAAGGGTGGGGCCAAATATAAGGGTAGATCCTAAGGGGGGCGTGGCTATAGTATTTCTTACTGTGCACTCAGTGCAATGGCTGTGTTGGGCCACAAGGAAGTTAATTTTAATTATTTTCTACATATTAAAAACGCTAATGCTACCTAGTGTAACATCAAAGAATGATTCTTCCATAATACACACCTTTTTTGTACATAATGAAAATGAAGTTACAGTAGCATTCACATGGATGTTTCATTTATTCAGTGGGTTATTAAGACTAAAATATTGTTCCTTTACGCAATACATCTTCATGCAACCATAGATTTTATGTGGCTAATATCGTTCCAGGTGCAACATGTATAACATAGAACAAAACAGGGGTTCTGCCCAGATGATCTAGCAAAACCCCTTTTTTCTCATGCCAGAGTATCCCAAATATAATTTAGTAGTCACTGGAATTATCTGCAACCAAAATACCTCAGTACCATATCTTGTCTGCAGTACACCCATATATGTATATACACAATACCATCATAAACACTAAAGCACATTAGCCAGTTTCATTGCTTACATGCAACATTTTCTTAAAACATTTTAATTGTGAAAATATTTAAAGACATAAAGAATAGCCAAATATATGTAAACTTAACCACTGTCTTTCACAATTACTTTTTTCTTGTCCATCACTTCCATGCATAACCACAATGCAATCAACTAAAAATCACAAAACCAGTTTCATTCTGTATGGCTGTAAGGCACAGCAAGCAATCGATATGTCAATAGTTTTCTCTATGTGTTCTGTGAATTCTTGCTGCATGTAAAACAAAGTGAAGCCTGCCAATATGTTTTCTGTCCTAGCTGACTGAAGGTAGCTTTTCAGAAACCTCATGGTGGAAAAGGATCCTGCTACAGACAAGGCTGGGCACATGGGGGTGGGACTGGGACTAAAGATATGCTTGTGTGGAGGTTGAGTGTTTAGTTTTGACTACTTAGGCTAGGAGTTAGAATCCCAATGTTCATTAGTATTTAATTTTACATAATGGTATTCATAAGGATGTGAATTACAGAAAAGATAACACATGACAGCATGTGTGGTTATACGGGAATAATGAATGCCTCTAGTGGTTGTTAGACACATGGTGTAGCCGAGAGCTGAAACCGCCCAAGCAAGTGCATATTTCTCTTACCATGACACACCCTGGAGTACCTTAATCCACTTATAACATGGGTTTTTGTTCGTTATAAAACATATAGTTCCAGTGAGGTGTGTGATTGTCAGAAAATAATCCAATGATCACATGACGGCATGCGACCAATGAGGTTGCAGGATTTTCATGGCATATTTTATAAATAAGATTCAGAGACAAAATCAGACTAATTAGCCCACAAGACCAATTTCCATTTTGCCCAGTCACAATGGCAATGACACACTGAATGATAGCTGCGTGTTGTTAAAGTACGGTGCCACCAAGTAGAATACACCTGAATGGTACAAAATACATACAAAAGATGGCCCACTCAAGCATTGTTCAAAAATGTATTCACTGACTACATTCTTGGAAAAATGTAAACAGTGCTTTGCCAAGCAAGTCCCATCAAGAGTCATGGTGCTTTATATGGGACTTGCCTAACAATCCCACTGATCAAATTTTGCACATAATAAAATAAGTGAAAACATTTTTCAACAACTTTCTTTTGCACCACCTTTTGTATCTGTTTTCAGCAGTTATAATACCAGAGATCAGCCCCCTCATCTATTCACCTAAGTTAGGCTTAAACAAATACAGTGGTGATCCTGATTCTATTACCTCATTTGGAAGGCTATTACACTTCCCCATCACTCTTTGTGTGAAGCAATGCTTCCTTTGTCCATCTTTGTATTTTATTTATTTTTTAAGGTTTTGTGCCCAGGATTTCCCTGGGGAGATGTTGTATCCTATTAACAATGGGGCAAGAATTACCTATTTGTCTAGCTGGGGAGGGACTGGAGCATTAGTGAGGTCATGTGATTCGCACAGTGAGTCAGCGATGGTGGCAGGATTCAAAACTGGTGAATCATCTGTTTTTGCAGGTCTGTGGTCCAACCATTGACCTACACTGCTTCCCCTACTGAGTCAAGATCTGAGATTTCAGTAAACACCAGACAATTGTTTCAAACAGAACCCAGGGGAGACAGATAGCCAAGCTCCCTTGCTCGGAGAAGACTGCAATGTCTGAGTCAGCAAAGTCACAAAGGCAGTGCAGTGTTTATGGGGAGGGGCAGAGGAAGGAATCCTGACACCCATTCCGGTAATGATATCTCTTAAAAGTACAGTTTGTTGCATTTTTGTTCCCTTTTTGGCACTTTCTTCTGGCCTGGGCTTCCTTTCCCCTAGTTTCCACTAGGATCAGGCAGGCACCAAGCTCTTGCCCACCATCCCCCCAAAGGAGGAGAGTAGTCCTATGAATGCTAGATCCTCTTCCCCTTGGTGGGCCATCCAACACCTCGGGCTCGCTGGCAAGCTGGCTTACACTGTATTTTAATCCAAAGCCAGCTAGTGCAACAACAGAGTGGACCCAAGGCCAAAAGTTGATAAAGTCTTCCAGCCCATTACTACTTAATGGTTACATCATACATTAATAACCCTGGCTATGTTCCTGCCTGGATGGTCACATGAAGATCATATATTTATTTTATTTATTTATTTGCTTTTGATAACCGGGTGGGTGCGCTAGGCATGACAATGCCTATTTTCAGGCACGACCCGGGAGAGAACAGTTTGAAACAAAATCTTAATACATACATAGGGGTGCATGGGACGCAGCACATGCAGAAAACAGAGCAACAGAACAGGGTAAAACAAGTTTAACAGGTAATACAGCAACAATACTGAATATACAGGTAATGCATTTCAAACACTTTGAGATATACAGGTAGAGCAAAATAGTTTTGAGAAGATACAGGCAGTGCTAAGGAGATGGCGTACATTAAACAAGACAGTAAAGGCAAGTCTGAAACAGTAAAACATTAAAATGGTTTAAGTGCCTGGTTGAGGTAGGTGAAAGAGCACAAGGAGAAGCAGGAGGAGTGGTGGAAGCCTGGAGAAAAGGGATTAGAGAGCCTTAAATGGGTTGAAGCCAGAAAAGAGAGAGAGGACATGGGAAAAAAGGGGAGGTGTGGGATGGGTGGGAATACAAAAACTGGTCTTGTGCTTATTATTGATGTTACTCCCCACGGGAACTAGTAACCTTATCAGGTGAAAAACAGTCATCAGAAAATGATTAATACTGAAACCTAGGCAAAAAAGTACCTTTTCCCAAAATAATTTCTCCTAAGTAAAATAGATTGCATTTGAACAGAGTATAAATTACATTCCAATCATCAACATTAATTAAGAAAGTAAACATGCAGTAGATATTAGTCAACTGTTAAATAATAAAAAAAAAAACTCCCTTTTATAAGCCAGAAAACATCTTCAATGTTCTGCTTCTCAAACACATTATTAATCTGTTCGATTCACTGAAGTATATATTAGGAAGTATTTCTGTATTCTTTGGTAACCAGGTAAGGCCTGCTAGTTGCAAGTACTTCTTTTCAGGAGGGACCTGGGAGCACTGGAGAGAGTAAATTACTTGCTCAGAGTCCCACAGTTATGTAAGTGGAGACTGTGGGACTCAAAATCAGGTCTGCTGGATGTACCAAATTCATTCACAGCTAGTTACTGTAAACTCCAGGCTATACTGCCAGCTAAACTATATATATCCTCCCCTCTCTTATCCATGCCACTTATAACACTTGTCTTTCCTGGCTCTCTAATAATTAAAACAACAAAAAAAATACTTTTGTTCCTTCAAACTGAAGCCAGTAATGAGTCTAGTACATTCGTTCTCACACTTTGTGATAGTGAGCTTCCCCAAGCCATTGAAAAAACTTTAAGCCTCCCTTCACATTTGGAAAAAATCTTGGGCCTCCCCACAGAAAAAGAATCATACTTTGCACAGCACAGGAGGAATAAAGTGAAACTAATAAAACTGACTGACTAAATTATCTTTTTATTACTTTCCACCCCCAACCCTGTGGGGTTGGGGTTGGAGAGTAGGTTATCCTTGTCACTCCACTTTTCTGACTCTTTGTCCCTTGTTATCCAGCTTTGTCTCTATCTGAAACAACTAACCTAGCCACTTCATCTCTCCTCCATACCCTGTTGTTAGTTAAGCAGCTTCCTGTACCCTTACCTGAGGTCATACCTGAAAACAAGCACTGGCTTAGTATGCCTTTCCAGGACTCCAATTTACATATGAACACCTACTGTAGAAACAAGCATCGTCTCAGCATGCCTTTCCAAGACACTAATTTACATATGAACACCTACTGTAGAAACAAGCATTGACTCAGTGTGCCTTTCCAAGACACTAATTTACATATATAAACACCTACTGCAGAAACAAGCATTGACTCAGTGTGCCTTTCCAAGACACTAATTTACATATATAAACACCTACTGTAGAAACAAGCATTGGCTCAGTGTGCCTTTCCAGTTGTTAATTTGCATATAAACATCTACTGTAAAAACAAGCCTTGACTCATTGTGCCTTTCCTAGTCACTAACTTACATATAAACACCTACTGTAGAAACAAGCCTTGGCTCCGTGTTCCTTTCTCAGACACTTACTTACATAAAAACACTTACTTTAGAAACAAGCGTTGGCTCAGTGTGCCTTGCAAAGTCACCAACTTACGTATAAACACCTACTGTAGAAACAAGCATTCGCTCGGTGTGCCTTTCCCAGTCACTAATTTACATATAAATACCTACTGCACAAACAAGCATTGGCTCAGTGTGCCTTTCCAGTCACTAATTTACATATAAATACCTACTGCACAAACAAGCATTGGCTCAGTGTGGCTTTCCAGTTGTTAATTTATATATAAATACCTACTTTAGAAACAAGGAATGGCTAAGTGTGGTTTTCCCAGTCACTAATTTACATATCAAGCACCTACTGTAGAAACAAGCATCGTCTCAGTGTGCCTTTCCCAGTCACCAATTTACATATAAACACCTACTGTAGAAAAAAGCATTGACTAAATGTACTGTCTCCAGTCACCAATTTACATATCAACACCAACTGCAGAAACAAGCATTGGCTCAGTGTGCCTTTCCCAGTCATTAATTTACATATAGTGTATGGTAGAATGCTGTTCCACATGGAACCCCATGCCTGGAACAGCATTGTTGTGCTGCCCTGACTATGTCATGATCTTGTTGTGCTGTACTGAGTACGGCAGTAGTGCAGCTCAACAAGACTGAACATCATCACGCATGCACGATGAAGGGGCCGTTGTGGTAAGAAGTATTACCTGAAGCAAGCTGCATGTACAAATCAAGGCCTAATAAAGGTACCTGTCAATACTGCGGATACATTTTGTTTGACAAACAGAGGCAAAGTATGATTGCCCATACACTATAAAAGATTGTGTATAAGCAATCATACACAAACAAGGCAGTTTACTGATCTTGAGGTTACTGTGGTAATGGACCTCTTAAACTGCACTCTTGAGGTCACTTTTTACCACAGAAACCTCTCGAACAAAATTGCCTTGTTGTGTATGACTGCTCATACACAATCCTCTATATAAACTCCTACTGTAGAAACAAGCATTGGCTCAGTGTGCCTTGCAAAGTCACTAATTTACATATAAACACCTACTGTAGAAACAAGCATTGGTTCAGTGTGCCTTTTCCGGTCCCCAATTTATACTGTAGAAACAAGTCTTGACTCAGTGTGCCTTTCCCAGTCACTAATTTACATATAAACACCTACTTTAGAAACACACCCTGGCTCAGTGTGTCTTTCCCAGTCACCAGTCTACATATAAACACCTACTGTAGAATCAAGCATTGGCTCAGTTTGTCTTTCACAGGCACCGATTTACATAGGAACACCTACTGTATAAACAAGCATTGTCTCATTGCACCTTTCCCAGTCACCAATTTACATATAAACACCTACTGTAGAAACAAGCATTGGCTCAGTGTGCCTTTCCTAGTCACCAATTTACATATAAACACCTAATGTGGAAACAAGCATTGGTTCAGTGTGCCTTTCCCAGTCACCAATATATACTGCAGAAACAAGTCTTGATTCAGGGCACCTTTTCCAGTCACTCATAGAAACAAGCATTAGCTCAGGGCACCTTTCCCAGTCACCAATTTGCATATTAACACCTACTGTAGAAACAAGCATTAGCTTAGTGTGCCTTTCCCAGTCACCAATTTGCATATAAACACCTAGACCTACATATTCAAATGAGATGCTGGGTAAAGCTTTGAATGCGCTGCTCATCTCCAGACTTGTGTGGGCTGTTGGGGGCATGGCCATATTCAAAGGTCACCGATGTGCCGTGCACCCCCTGACTGCACCAATGCACACAATATTGTGATGCACCTATGCAAATGAGGAGTCTCTTATGCATACGCCGCACATCACGATATTGACCACCCCCACAAGCATAACTATGGCTGGCTGTGCCGGTGCATAGTTTTGCTTTTGAAACCTTACTTTAACTATGCACAGGGAAGGTTGGTGCCCTATGCCTAGTCTAGGGCCAGGTACACAGGCCCCCTACCCAGCCCCAATGTCTGTTAAAATAGAACACCACCTGATCCCCTCTTTTCCATAGATGCAGTGGCCCCCCAGCCCTGATCACTGGCCCAACAATTAAATCCCCTATCCCTATTCCCTGATGGCTATTGGTCCCCCCCCCACAACATTAGGCACTGACCCATCACCTCCTCCCCCTTTCCAAACCAGTGCCAGTGACTGGCATAACCCTCCTCACCCTGCCACAGCCAGCCACTAACTGTTTGGTACAGGAGCGTGTACAGTAAATAGTATGCACTCATTGGTTGTTTCTTTTGGGGATGTACCAGTCCCATCAGTAGAATGACTGGTCCCAGTGACCTGGAGCACTCACATTGTATCAGTCGACCTCTGATCCTGACTTCTTTGCTCCATCTCCCATTCTTGACTTTCTCTCTCTCTCTCCCTCTGTCTCACTCTTTCTCTGAGCAACAGTTCATACCAGGGCTGTATCTGCTTGTTAATGATTCCCTGACCCCCTGAACATTAATCAGAATCTCACCTCTCACACCACATGTCCCAGGGTGTGGGTGCAAAAGACATACATTGATTCAGTTTGTATAAGGTACAACACGCTTTCTACATGATTTTATTTCAACAAGGTTCCAAAAATGAAAAAACACAAGGAAATGAAAATAAATAAAAGAAAATAAATCGTTACATAGCATTTGTCAGGATGCAACAGTCAGGATCCCTCAACATTGCTGGGATCCTGTTTTAATGTGTGCTCTGGGTGTGTACTCCAGCTTGTTGTGAGGACATGAAGAATGCATGTCCTTTCCTCCATCATACTTCAGGCAGACTGAAAATCCCAGGCTGCTTGCAACTGTTTTAAGGAATTTTGCAACTGGCTCTGGGTATTCTGCAAAACCAAGGTTGTTTGCTACTGGCACCGGGCAGTCTGAAAAAAACAAGGCTGTTTACAACTGGCTCTGGTCTGACTGGAAAAACAAGGCTTGTTTACCTCAGATGCCATTGATGAATTGAATATAAAACAAACACATCCTCTAGTCTTTTCTCTATTACGGGAAGCTTTTCATTTATACTAAATCTGGCTTTGTCAAACAACAGAACACTTACACAGCAAAACATTTCAGTTTACTTCTGGCAATAAGACATATTATAGTGTAAGTGATGCATAACAGCAGTGCAGCACAAAATGTCTTTTATTTTAAATTTGCAATTATTTAACAAAGGGTATCTATTTTTATATTGGCAAATGAAACTGTGCTAGCTAGCTATTACATTGTTTGTTCACTTTGAGCCATACTGGATGCTTTTTAGAGGGACGTGAAAAGGAAACATAGAGTAAAGAAGAAAAAAGGGGGGGATTCTGCAGGTGGCCATCCTGACAGAACAGGGAGAGGACAGTGCAGTATAGAATAGTTATAATGCTGTTGTGACAAGCTTTAGACAAGCATTTGTCAATGCCAAATGTTGATTGCGTTGGTCCGTTGAGCTCGCCCAGTGGCCCTGTATCACTCGCTCATTCTGTTTCTCCCGGTGCTGCAGGCTGCACCTTTGTATGGGGCTCCTGCCTGGGTTGTCACATTTTTCTGCCCACAAAGAAATCTGCAGCTGTCCTGACAGAGCTGTGTTGAGGTGGCTCACTCGCCCCCTCTCACTCGCTCATTCTGTTTCTGCTGGCGCTGCAGGCTGCCCTTTTGTACTGGGCTCCCGCCTCTGCTGGTGGCTTTTTCTGCCCACAAAGAAATCTGCAGCAGTCCTGACACAGGTCCATTGAGCTACCTCACTCCCCCTCTCTCGCTCATTCCATTTCTGCCAGCACTGCAGGCTGGCCTTTTGTACAGGGCTTCTGCCTGCATTGCCACCTTTTTCTGCACACAAAGCAATCCGCAGCAGTCATGATAGAGGTCTGTTGAGGTTGCTCACTCCCCCTCTCTCACTCGCTTGTTGTGTTTCTCCTGGCGCTGCTGGCTGCCCTTTTGTACTGGACTTCTGCCTGCGTTGGCACCTTTTTATGGCCACAAAGAAATCTGCGGCTGTCCCGACACAGCTCCGTTGAGGTCGCTCTCTCCACCTGTCTCACTCACTCCTTCTGTTTCTGCTGGTGCTGCAGTCTGCCCTTTTGTACTGGGCTCCTGCCTGTTGGTGGCTTTTTATGCCCACAAAGAAATCTGCAGCAGTCCTGACACAGGTCCGTTGAGGTAGCTCACTCCCCCTCTTTCACTCGTTCATTTCATTTCAGCTGGCGCTGCAGGCTGGCCTTTTGTACTGGGCTCCTGCCTGCATTGCCGCCTTCTTCTGCCCACAAAGAAATCCACAGTAGTCATGATAGAGCTCCGTTGAACTCGCTCACTGCTTCTCTCTCACTCGCTCATTGTGTTTCTCCCAGTGCTGCAGGCTGCCCTTTTGTACTGGGCTTCTGCCTGCATTGGCACCTTTTTCTGCCCACAAAGAAATCTGCAGTAGTCCTGACACAGGTCCGTTGAGGTAGCTCACTCCCCCTCTCTCACTCGTTCATTCCATTTCAGCTGGCGCTGCAGGCTGGCCTTTTGTACTGGGCTCCTGCCTGCGTTGCCGCCTTCTTCTGCCCACAAAGAAATCCACAGCAGTCACGATAGAGCTCCATCGAGCTTGCTCACTGCCTCTCTCTCACTCACTCATTGTGTTTCTCCCGGTGCTGCAGGCTGCCCTTTTGTACTGGGCTTCTGCCTGTGTTGGCACCTTTTTCTTCCCACAAAGAAATCCGCAGCTGTCCCGACAGAGCTCTGTTGAGGTGGTAACCTGTGAAGTGGGTGCATGAGGAAGGGTGCCGTCCATTACGGCGACACCTTCCTCGTGCAATCCACTCACAGCGACCGACAGGTAGGGTGACCGGATGAGGGGGTGGGCGAACTAGGCGACAGGATGTCACTATACGTATGCGCACGGTGGGGTGGGAGTGAGCACAGCGAGTGTGGGCTGGGAGGGGGTGGAGATGCTCTAGGGGTGGCGCTGCAGTCATTGGTTGAGCTGTGGCATGGCATCGAGGATTGGGCAATGGCTGCAGTGGCTCAGGTACTGGGTTCAGGTCCAGGCGCTGGTGCGATTTTAATTGCGCCCGGCCCGAACCTTTTTATTTTTACTACTTTCACCCCCAACATGCACCCCCTGGGTTGAGAATCCTTAAGTAGGGGTGGCGGGTGTGAGCAAGCCCCCTCATGGGGGGGGGTGTGCACTCCCCCAGAAAGTAGTAAAATATGTCCTGGCACCCTTGTGCTGAGGTACCATGGTTGTCAGAGTGCTGAAAATGTGTTCAGCACTCTGACTGAGTGATAACGTTGATTGCCTTTAGGCGTTCTCCATTATCACATAGACCCTGTTGAGGTCACTCGCTCTGCCTGTCTCACTCACTCATTCGATTTCTTCTAGCGCTGCAGGCTGCCATTTTGTAGTGGTGTCCTGCCTCTGTTGGCACCTTTTTCTGCCCACAAACAAATCTGCAGCAGTCCCGACAGAGCTTCGTTGAGCTCGCTCACTCCCCTTCTCTCACTCGCTCGTGCTGTTTCTGTCAGCACTGCAGGCTGTCCTTTTGTACTGGGTTCCTGCCTGCATTGGCAGCTTTGTCTGCCCACAAAGAGATGTGCAGCAGTCCCAACAGAGCTCCTTTGAGCTCACTCACTCACTCACTCCCACTCTCTCACTCATTCATTTTGTTTCTCCCCCTGCTGCACGCTACCCTGTTGTACTGGGCCCCTGCGTGCATTGCTGCCTTTTTCTGCCCACAAAGAAGTCCTCAGCAGTCCCAACAGAGCTCCGTTGAGCTCACTCACTCCACCTCCCTCACTCGCTGCTGCAGGCTGCCCTTTTGTACTGGGTTCCTGCCTGCGTTGGCAGCTTTGTCTGCCCATAAAGAGATGTGCAGCAGTCCTGACACAGCTCTGTTGAGGTCACTCACTCGCCCTCTGTCACTCGCTCATTCCATTTTTGTTGGGGCTGCAGGCTGGCCTTTTGTACTGGGCTCCTGCCTGCATTGTCACCTTTTCCTGCCCACAAAGCAATCCGCAGCAGTGACGCTAGACCTCCGTTGAGCTCGCTCACTCCCCCTCCCAGATCGACGACAGGACTCCGACAGAAATTCTGTCGAATACCCTGTCAGCGACACCGGCAGGTCGACTGCATTCTGCAGTCAGCTGCCAGTTCACTATGGATCTTTTGTTTTCTTCAGGGGCTTTGCCCCACAAACCCCCATCTTGGGGGCTGCACCCCGCACCCCCCACACTTAAAGATTCTCGACTCCAGTTGGAGCTGATTGGGGGGGTGCTGGACCCCCGACAGGCAGCGCCGGGTTCCAGCAGGTCTCCCACCATGGCTAGGCATTGTAGTCGCTGTGGGGAACCTCGCTGATGAAATGTTGCTGCGAGGGGGGTAAACGCCCCCTCTCTTACTCGCTCATTCTGTATCTCCCGGCGCTGCAGGCTGCTCTTTTGTACTGGCCTCCTGGCTGTATTGGCACCTTTTCCTGCCCATGAAGAAATCACAGCTGCCCCAACAGAGCTCCATTGAGGTCGCTCACTCTCCTTGTCTCACTCACTCACTCTGTTTCTCCTGGCGCTGCAGGCTGCCCTTTTGTACTGGGCTTCTGGCTCTGTTGTCTTTTTTTTCTGCCCACAAAGAAATCTGCAGCAGTCCCAACAGAGCTCCTTTGGCCTCACTCATTCCCCCGTCTCACTTGCTCGTTCCATTTCTGCATGCGCTGCAAGATGCCCTTTTGTACTGGGCTCCTGCCTGCATTGCCGCCCTTTTCTGCCCCCAAAGAAATCTGCAGCAGTTACGATAGAGCTCAGTTGAGCTCTCTCTCACTCACTCCCCCTCTCTCACTTGTTCATTCTGTTTCTCCCACCACTGCAGGTTGACCTTTTGTACTGGTCCGTGCATGAATTGCTGCCTTTTTCTGCCCACAAATAAATCTGCAGCAGTCCCAACAGAGCTCCGTTGAGCTCATTCACTCCCCCTCCCTCACTCGCTCATTCTTTGTCTCCCGCTGCTGCAGGCTGCCCTTTTGTACTGGGTTCCTGCCTGTGTTGGTGGCTTTTTCTGCCCACAAATACATCTGCAGCAGTCCCGACAGAGCTCCATTGAACTGGCTTACTCCGCCTCTCTAAGTCGCTCGTTCCATTTCTGCCGGTGCTGCAGGCTGCCCTTTTGTACTGGGCACCTGCCTCTGTCAGCATCTTTTTCTGCCCACAAAGAAATCTGCAGCAGTCCTGACACAGCTCCATTGGTCTCACTCACTCCCCTTGTCTCACTTGTTCGTTCCGTTTCTGTCGGCGCTGCAGGCTGCCCTTCTGTACTGGGCTCCTGCCAGAGTAGCCACCCTTATCTGCCCACAAAGAAATCTGCAGCAGTGATGATAGAGCTCCGTTGAGCTTGCTCAGTCCCCCACTCTCACTCACTCATTTTGTTTCTCCCACCGCTGAAGACTGCCCTTTTGTACTCAGCCCGTGCATGCATTGCTGCCTTTTCCTGCCCACAAACAAATCCGCAGCAGTCCCAACAGAGCTCCGTTGAGCTCACTCACTCCCTCACTTGCTCATTCTGTCTCCCAGCGCTGCAGGCTGCTCTTTTGTACTGGGCTCCTGCCTGCATTGTTGCCTTTTCCTGCCCACAAAGAATTCTGCAGCAGTCCCGACAGAGCTCAGTTGAGCTCGGTCACTCCCCCCTCCCCAGTCACTCGATCCTAATCTGTCCTAAACACTGATTTCTGACAGCAACTGCAGTATTGTGCGCCGGATGTGCAGAAACACATTTCAGCCAGGATGTGAAAAATGACAGCTGTACTGTTCATAAAGAGGTGTGAACAAATGCCAGTGATGAAAATGTGGCATGAAAATATTACTAATTGGCGAAGTTACAAGGGTGCGTGGAAACTGCACAACGCACGCTCATAACACAGTCATTTTATGGAGTTTCATCACAAACTTTTTAACATAGGCATTTTAGGACCTTTGCTCATGAACAGTGTCAGTGTGATTTTCTTAATGTGTCTCAAACACTGATTTCCCAGAGCAACCACACTATTGTGCACTGGAAGAGCAAAAACACATTTCGGACAGAATGTGAAAAATGACAGCTGCACTGTTCATAAGGAGGTGTGGAAAAATGGCAATGTTGAAAATCTGGAGTCAAAATATTGCAAAGTTACGAAGGTATCAGCGAGCGTGGAAATTGCGCAATGCACATTCGTAACACACTCATTTTATGGACTTTCGTCACCAAATTTTCAACATAGGCATTTTAGGACCTCTGCTAATGAACAGTGTCACTGTCATTTTTATAACGTGGCTCGAACATGGATTTCCCACAGCAACTGCGCTATTCTGCTCTGGAACTGCGAAAACAAATTTTGGCCAGGATATGAAAAATGACAGCTGTACTGTTCGTAAGGAGGTGCAGAAGGATGGCAATGTTGAAAATCTGGAGTGAAAATATTATTAATTCATGAAGTTACGAGCGTGCGTGCAAACTGCGCAATGCATGCTCATAACACAGTCATTTTATGAAGTATCATCACCAAATTTTCAACATAGCCATTTTAGGACCTCTGCTCATGAACCGTGTCACTGTCATTTTCGTAATCTGTCCCAAACACTGATTTCCCACAGCAACTGTGCTATTCTGCGCCAGAAGTGCGAAAACACATTTTGGCCAGGGTGTGAAAAATAACAGCTGTACTGTTCACAAGGAGGTGTGAAAAAATGCCAATGTTGAAAATCTGGGATGAAAATATTGCAGATTCGCGAAGTTACGAGCATGTGTAGCAACTGTGCAATGCACACTCTTAAAACAGTCATTATTTTTATTTTTTCTACCAAATTTGCAACATAGGCTTTTTGAGAGTCCACCTCATGAACACTGGCACTGTTGTTTTGTTAATCAGTCCCAAAAGGTGATTCCACGCAGTGACCGCGAAATCACCTTTCGAGGCCGATTAACGCCATGACAGTGATAGAATTCATGAGGAAGGGTCCCAAAAACCCCATGTTGAAAATTTGAAAAAATGCCTGAGATATGCATCAAAGTTGAAAAACCTTGTTTATTCCATTATACAGCTTACCGGCATTTCCTCAGTTCATGGTTGGCTTTGAAGAGTGCAGACGTGTTCCTGGTCCACTGAAGATCGTCGCGCCGGACTCTGGAGGTAAGTATGGGATGAGGGGGGTGTGGGGAGGTAGGGTGCACAGTGGGTGGGCGCAGGTTGCAGGAGGGGGGCAGGGAGACTGCCGAGGAGCCGTTTCCTTTTTCACAGGTAGAAAAAAAAAAGACATTGCGGGACCGTTTATTTGTTTTCAGGGGCATGTGGCACGCTGGGTGGGCACCCAGTGTGCCAATGGACTCTTTCTTTGGGAGGGCAACTGTAGCCAATGGGGTTGGGCACCCCCATCAACACACACAACAAAAGGTGCTTGACGGACTGTTACATTATCACCGGCCGGGATTGGGCACCCGATCATCAGACAACAAAGGGGGACATTGTGCCGAGGGGATTGGGCACCCTATCGGCAGATAACAAAAGTGGGGGGTTTACATAATGCTGACGGGAGTGGGCTCCCCGATGGCAACATAAAGTGTGGGGCACTGAAGCCGATTGTGGCCCCCATTGGCAAATAAACAGGTGGGGGGGTTAATATTGTTTGTGAACATGGCGGCAAGCCACCACCATGTTCATAAACAATATCACTGTTTCAGAGTCCCTCCCTGCAATGACAGGTCGCTCCCTCATTGCCGCGAATGGCTGACGCTGCAATGACTAGGCAGCCCCTGATCGCAGCGGCTAATTTTTTACAACTTGGTGGCACGCTGGCTGAACTACTGTCAGCAGCATGCCACGGCATTGGGGGAAGTAGGATGTTCTTACAGGCTAAGGGGGCATTGGCCACAACAGTGCTGCACCTCCACAACCTGCTTGTGGAGAAACCTGCCACAACATGTTTCTTGCGCATACGCGCAATCAACATAAAAAATAAATTAGAATAGAATCCTGTAATATTTAGTTAGGACAACCAGCCCTACCACAGCCATAGAGTAGCAGAGGCCAATATGAGTTGTAGATGTGTATAAGTGAAATAGACATCCGAGAGAAATGAGTACTCATGTCCAGTTGGATGCAGCATTCTCCAAAGGTCAATCAGGCCCAGCTTGTGTGCCTTGTCTACAAAGCATGGGGTACTTCTGGAGAGGGGGCAGATGAATTTGATGAACTATCCAAGAATGGGTCTACAATATAATTAACATCATCTACAGGATAATATGCTGTCTAAAATTCACAAGTTCCAAGGGTAAGATAGAAAGGAAATTGGATTCCTCAATGTCAGGGCTGCATAACATTCCAAGAACTAGGGATCTGCCATCTAACTTAGCTTAAATTAGAATGTTATGCCTAACCTTGACTGAGACCACCCATACCTCTGAATTGAAGCAAGAGCAAAAGGAGTTATCGCTACAAAAGTTTTTCTTCCTCTGCGTGGGTCATATGCTGCTACATCTCTTGCATTATTAAAATATTGACTTTTAGTTTTCAAAGTAGTTACTGGTATATACCATTGTCCTCTTAATTATGCTCTTAAACTGGGCTGGCCCAGTGGCGCTGAGGGTTGAGGTGCTGGACACCACACCTCGCAGCACACCGACAAACTGGGTTCGGGAGCGTACTTGGGCAGTCGGGGGTTGGCAGTGGAGAGGAAGGATTGAGTGTCCTGCGACAGCTCTCCTGCCTCTGGGGTGGGGAAGGGGATCGCATCACTCTTCAGCAGCAACTGGCAGAGGCCAGGGGTACTGCTGGTAACGTGCGCAATTGAGGATGGAAGCACGGCGGGCATCAACAAATAGTGCACTGATGCCATTGCACGTCCGGCTCTGAGGGAGAAAAATGGTGGAAAATAGCAGGGCAGTTGTGGTGGCTGATGGCTGTGTGCTGCACCCCCGTACATGAGAGGTGCGCCCCCTAGGTATCAGGATCCAGGTCCCCCGGGGGGGACTCTGCACACCAGCCTGCGTGGAGAAGAGTGTGTTGCTGGCCAGACCAGGTCTGAGGGTGTGGGTGCCGGCAGCGGACAACTCACCACCTGATCCACAGATGGAGAAAGAGTGTCATTATTTTAATTATATCAGCCCTATGTAAGCAAAACTAAATATATTTGTTAAATAACTTCCTGCTTCTGTACCTGTAACTGGAAAACGTATTTATTTAATTTATTTTTATTTTATTCTTTAGTAATCGGGTAAGGCCCACTAGGCACAGGTGCCTGTTTTCAGGGGCGGCCCAGGAGCAATGTGGAGTTTAAGTAACTTGCTCAGAATCACACAGTATGTAAGTGGAGGTTGCAGGAATCAAACCCAGGTCTGTCTGCTGCATGTACCAAGCTCATTCACAGCTTGTTACTCTAACCCTAGGCTATACTGCCAGGTGAGTTTATTCAGGACACACAAGCTGCTGATACCAAGCCCCAGTGCTTCAACCACATGGGTCTTCCTCAGGGGGTGTGTCATTATTGAATTCTTGAGCATCAGAGTTTTCCTTCCAGAGTGCCACCCTACGGTTTTCTTTACACATGTAACCCCCCCCCCACCACACACACACTTTTGGAATTTTGGAGTATGATAAAATGTAATTTGAATCCCCTGTACTCCTGGTGTGAAATGTGGAATCAATTTATGAGAGGCATTTGTGAACACCATGGTTAATGGGGGGGACTTGAACTTCATGGGGCTGTCATCTTTTGACTTTTGACCATAAGGATAATCAATCCATAACTTTTCTGGCCCAAGAACTGTACCTAATGCTGGATCAGGTAGGACATTGTGTTGGTTCCAGTTGTATCCCTATCAGGTGACAAAAGATGTTGCACAGCAAGTGATAAGACCAATGGAAACCTTCAGACAAATCCCTATACAAAAGGGGAACACAGCTCAAGGGCTAGCAAATCTGTGCTGGATCCAACAATGAGTAGACGTTGTGGTGTGTTTATGGACTAAGTGCATTATTCCTATGACTTTTGTCTTGAGGAAGGGTATTTGAGTGGCACATGCCGCTCTAATTCCTACCGGCACTTGCTCCCCCTTTGACCCGCACTTCTCTCTCCATATTGTACACTAAAATGATTACCAATCCTGGTACTACAACCTGCCCCAATATCCCTTAATCGGATCCTTTCACCCTGGCCATGCATCGCTATCCAACGGTCTGCTCAGTTAATCTCTTTCAGAAATGTATGTCTTGTAAAAATCACTGTACTCTGACTGACATCTGTTTGACTTTTTTACATTGCCCACTCCTCTAAATATATTTATAGTTTGTACTTGTTAGTTCATTGTACCTCTAACTCTGTAAATATATTGTATTTACTGTGTTTGTGTGTTTTAAGTATTCAAATTGTCTCTGTAACTGTTTGTGGTTTTCAAACACTGAACGTTTGTGAAAATGGGCATTTTTGTTCACACACTTTCCCGTATACAAATAAATTGATTGATTGATAGGAGGGTGGGGGTGGCAGGTCAGGGGAAAATTCCTTAGTCTGTGTCACTATAGAATTCCTTTGCCATTCTTGCAGGACAGGACTGCAGAGAGGAGGCACCCAACATAGTGGCAAGGGACGATGTGGGGGTCATCTGAAGGGGAGGCCCTAATGTGGGAGGTAGAGGATCCCAGTAGAGGAGGAGGAAGAAGCTTCCGATGAGGAACTTAGTTGTAAAAGGGGGTAGATGTGGGAACAGGAAGGAGTGGAGAGAAGGAGGTTGGTTGTATACCTGGTGCCACATCTCTGAGGGCTGGACAGTGTATCCTAAGCATCGCTAGGGTGGCAGGGCAAGCAGGAGCTGGACGTCATTGCTCATCTTGGGACTAATGACCTAGCAAGGGATGGGGGTGGGACTGTGCAGGGAGAGTTCAGAGAACTGGGAAGGGGACTAAGTGAAGTAGCAAATACAGTGGCATTTGCCGAAGTGTGAATGGTTCAAAGAGGAGGGGTTTGGCTTTATTGTGGACTGGAGACAAACCTGGAGAGATACAGGTCCATACAGAGGTGATGTCCTCTATCTGTCTGGGAAGGGAACTGCAGTCCTTCATGGATGGTTTAAATGTCACTTTGATGAACATTTAAACTAGCTGGGGGGGGGTGGAAAGTCAAAGGGAGGCATAGCCCCCTTCCCCCCCACTGAAGCAGCAAGAAGAGAGAATCCAAGGGGAGGAATCTCGAAACCTGGGCAGGTTAAATGAATCAGCAGAATAGTAGAGAACAAGGGGGATGGGAACAGAAGTTGTAAAAAGAGAGGGAAAAATTAGGTGGGTTACAAGGGGGGAAGGAGGGCTGCAACCTGGGTGGGAGAAAGGTGCAGAGGACCATGTGTGAAAACACTAGGAGTCTTGGAAATAAAACTCGAGACCTAGAGACCAGCATGGCAGAGGCAGACCTGGATCTTGTGGCCATTACTGAGTCATTGTGCACAGGGAGACACGAGAGAGACATGGCCATGCCAGGCTAAAATCAGTTCAGGAAACATAGGGAGGGGAGGAAAGGTGGAGGTGTTGTGCTTTATATGAGTGAGGGTGTCAAATTGATGGAAATGCAAGGGAACCAGGTGGGTAAGGAGGGGTTGGAGGTGATGTGGGTTACCCTGGAGAAAGGAGCCATAATCACTGTCTGCACTTGAGTGATATTCAGAAATCCAACACAAGAAGAAGAACTGGATAAGGTTCTGGGGGAAGTCATCAGCATGATGACAGAAAAGAGGAGATGCTGCTGGTGGGGGACTTCAATCTGCTGGCTCTAGATTGAGGTCTGTTAGCTGTGGCTTCAGCTAGAAGCTAGGTGATCATAGACATCCTGCAGGAGGTGTTTCTCAGGCAACTAATCAGGGAGAAAACTCGAGAGGGGTAATACTGGACCTTATGCTCACAAACAGGGACAGTATTGCAAACATCAATGTGGGATGCCACCTAGTGACCAGTGACCACTGAACAGTGTGGTTTAACATAAAGACAGCAGTAGGGACAAACCACTCAAGAATCAGGGACTTGGACTTCAGGAAGGCAGATTTTTTAAAAATGGGTGAATGCCTCATAGACGAGCTAGCAGGAGGAGTGTTGCCTAGGTGCTGTGGAGGAACAGTGGGCCAAATTAAGGGATGGCATAGTGAAGGCACAAACTTCTGCACAAAAGAAGTGAGCAAAAACAATAGGAAAAAGAGATCATTATGATTCTTGAGGGAAGTAATAGCAAAGCTAAAGGCTAAAGAGGTAGCATTCCAGAGGTACAAGGATATGCAGAGGGAAGAGGATAGGGAGGCGTACCATGAAAAATAATGTACACCCAAGGTTGCTGAGGGAGCTCAGGGAGGTACTGGCTACACCTCTGACAGCCCTATTCAACAACATACTGGAAACAGCTGTGGTTTCTGAAGACTGGAGGAGGGCAGATGTAGTCCCATTTCATAAAAGCAGCAGCAGCAGCAGGGAGGAGACTGGCAACTATATGGCAGTCAGTCTAACATCAGTAGTGGAGAAGTTAATGGATACTCTTAAAAGACAGGCTAGTGTAGTATCTTAAATCAAGCAGGTTACAAGACCTGAGGCAGCACGGATTCAAGGGAAGGGGGGTCATGTTACATGAACCTGATCATGTTCCTTGACTGGGTGACCAAGGAAATAGATCTGGATGGGATGGTGGACTTGACCTACCTAGACTTCAGCAAAGCCATTGCATCTCATAGGAGGCTAATAAGGAAACTGAGCAGTTAGGGGGTGGGACTCAAGGTGGTAGTGGGTACGGAACTGGTTGACGGATAGATACCAGAAGCTGGTGGTAAAAGGAATTAACTCTAATGAGGGGAAAGTGACCAACAGGGTACCTCAGAGCTCAATGCTGGGACCAGTCCTCTTCAATGTTTTTGTAAGGAACATTGCAGAAGAGCCGGAAGGGAAGGTATGCTCTTTGCAGATGACACCAAAATCTGTAATAGGGTAGATATTCTGTAGGGGGTGGAGAGAATGAGTAGAGACTTGAGGAAACTTGAGGTGTGGTCAAGGGTATGGCAAGGCAAAAAAGTGCAAAATCATGCATCTAGGGCACAGACACCCAGGGCCAATGTGTAAAAGCGAGGAAGAGGTATTGTCGGTCACTAAACGGGAAAGGGACCTTGAGATTATTATATCTGATGAAATCAAGGTGGTGAGGCAGTACAACAAGGAAATAGGCAGGACCAGAGGGCTGCTGAGCTACATAGTGAGGGAAAGAAACAGCAGAAGCAGAGAGGTGGTGTTTCCACTGTACTGATTGTTGGTGAGATCCCACCTGGACAACTGTGTCCAGTTCTGGAGACTGTGTCTTAGGAAGGACATAGTCAGGGTGGAGGCTGTCCAGAGGAGGGCAACTAAAATAGTGCAGAGACTGCATTATAAGCCCTCAAGGAGGCAGTCCAGTGACATTGCTGATTGTGGTGGATGCGTCTGAGTGACCTCTGAGTTGGACTGACTAAAATTGCTTGTTTTGTTTGAAATCCACCTAACCACCCTTTGTTTAGTACCAAGCCACTGCCTGTTTTCAACTTTATTTTACATGGTTATCTAGTGTCGATATGGATCATCCCCATCTTTTGTTCTGTGGCTGGTGCTCCTGGGCCCGCTGCTCCCATCCAGAACGCAGGCCCCCTAAATGGCACAAACTTGATCTGTTGGATCCCAAGTCTCCAGATCCAAATGAAGCATAGCTGCTGGCAGACACCTTTTTATTCATTTATTCATTACAAATCGGGTTTACAACCTTTGAGTCAGAGACTCATTTACAAAAGCACCTCGTCGAAGGGGGGGAAGACATCAAGACAGTTATTATAGTGCAGATTAAAACAGAGGATAACATTACAGGTGCAGTAAAAGGAACATTTAACATAGATGCACTTAGGTTACATAATGTAGTAATTTGTATGTTACTTAGGTTACATAGTGTTACAAAAGTGTGAGTTACACTCATGGAAATAGTAGGTCCTCAGAGAAGACAGCGGGTTACATCCCTGTTTGGACCTAGTAGGGAAGGAGTGGGGCTGGGGAAGGGAGAGGCTGTCCAGTGGATGTTGTCAAGCCAGGGGGCAAGGTGGGCGGGTACCACAGGTTACAACAGGGGGTTAGTTGCACCTACAACAGCGGGTATTAAAGATATGGTTCCGAAGGGCTATTTTGAAGGAGCCAATTTTTGGCAAGTTGGAGATGCAGCTAGGGAGGGAGTTGAACCAGTTGGGGGCTCGGTAGAGGAAGGATCTCTGGGCAAGAGAGGTCTTGGTTCTGGGCACCTTGAAAGTGGCCTTAATAGAGCTACAGGTGGTGATGGATGATGATGACTGCTGTAGGGAGGTGGAGACCCCTGGGAGGGAGAGTCCTAGCAGTGATTTCTTAGTGAGAAGGCAGGTCTGATAGAACAGTCACTCCTCAAAGTTGAGCAGATTGGTGGTAGTGTAGAGAAAACAGGTGTGAGTGCGGCAGGGGCACTGGTCAGGAGCCTACAGGCCTTATTGATGGAGAGTTGGATTTTGGAGAGGACAGTGTTGTCAGCTGCGGCATAGATGGGCAAGCCATAGTCCACGAGGGACAAGACGGAGGAGGTGATGGCCAGCCTAAGGGAACCTGAGGCAGGCAGTCCCTGTTCCGGTATAGCAGGCCAATCCGAGAGTTAATGGCGGCTGACAGGGCATTAATGTGGGTGTACAAGGAGAGGGCAGTATTGAATGTGATGCCTAGGTACTTGTATGTGGTCACTTGTTCTAGCGGGTGCAGAGTGTTGGGGATAATCAAGAGGGGGTATTTTTAGCTTTATTTTGGTGGTGGGAGAAGAGCATTGATTTGGTTTTCTTTAGGTTAATGACCAGTCTGCGGTTGCCGAACCGCCTTTCGGCTTGGTTGTAAGCTTGCTGGAGGGATAATTGGAGGGAGTTGGGATCAGGATGTGAGGCAATGAGAACTGCATTATTGGCATAGAGGAGCATTTTACCACTACATGAGCTGGGGAGGGTGTTGAGGAAGAGACTAAAAAGTATTGGACCCAGGATGGAGCCCTGAGGGACCCCGGAGCAAACGGGAAGAGTGCTGGAGAGGGAGCCACTGATCTTGACACCCTGGGATCTAGCAGAGAGGTAGCTAGAGAACCAGGAAATGGGACCTCCAGAGAAGCCAAGTTGGTGGAGAGAGTCGAGTAGAAGGGGATGACAGACAGTGTCAAAGGCCTTGGAGAGGTCAATGAACACTGCTCCTGCAAGGCTGCCAGAGTCGAGAGCAGCATACAGGTGTTGGGAGAATTCCAGGAGAGCCATGGTTGTACTGTGTCCTGGGTGGAAACCGTGCTGCTCTGGGCACATAATGTCGTACTTGGTTAGGTATTCAGAGAGCTGAATCAATACCACTTTTTCAAAGGCTTTAGAGAGTGGGGGGAGGATGGAGATTGGCTGGTAGTTGTTGGGGGGTTTAGAAGAGTTTGTGGCTATGAAGTTAATGCTTACTGACTGACCCTGGAAGTAAAGGTGGTGAGATTGCCAGGGGATACCCTAGCTGTTAGGGTGTGTGATGTGGAGGCCCAAGTCAGTTTAATGGAGGACACTACTACTCATGACAAGAAGGAGATCATTAGCCTCCATAGGAAAGTGGACTGCTTGGAGGAACACATTGATGATCAGGAGAATAGGAACAGGAAGAATAACGTGCTCCTGTTGGGCATTCCTCCGAAGGCAGGGAGCTCCAACCCTATCAAATTTGTCACTGGCTTATTTATTCAGATTGCTGGGCCCAAAGACAGAGGAGTAGAACAGAGCCCATCATCCCATGCTGTAGCCAGGGGAGCACCCAGTAGCCCTTATCTGCCACCTGCTGAACTCTAGATGCAAAGTGGCCATACAACAGGCTGCCAGAGAGCATCTGACTTTGCACTGGAAAAATGCTAGATTTTATATGAGTCAGTTGGTGTGTGAGAAGCAGAAGGCATACTGGGAGATTAGGCAGAGGCTCAACAAGGCGAATATTAAATTATGCATCCAGTTTCCCACCCATTTGACTCTTATTCTTCCCCATTAGCAGGGCCACTGGAAAACTTGAGGAAAAAGATACTCAAAATTGTGGAGATTTTTGGAAAAAATTACGGGGAAATTGTGGGAGTTCTACTGTAGACATTGAATGCTTCACAATAAGTTTTTTATTGTTTTTTACTGCATATATTAGTCAGCATAAACTGCTAAATGTATACACTGCCACTTGAACATGTTTTAAATATGAAGAAAAGCTTATGTTCCTGAAATGAATACTAGAAACATAGACTTTGACGGCAGATAAGGACCACTTGGCCCACCCAGTCTTTCCATTTCCCTACCTACTGGATAAGCTGCAGATTCTAGTTAACCAACAGCCTACTTCCTTCAACCCCCCACTATAATTGCCTTATGTCTGTCCCATGCATGTTTGAATTCCCCCACTGTTTTAGACCCAACGGGATGTGTTGCTTATCTTCCAGAATTTAAAAACATCTACTTCATACAGTGCTAAATAGATTCTAATTAGTGAGTCACAGCAAATCCAGAATCAATAAATTGTGTCTCTTTCTGGATGTGGAATAATGAAGCCTGATCAACAGCTATTTATAGTTCTCTGTCAACTATTCATCCACTTCTGTGCAAGAAATAATAAGCAGAGTAGTGAATAATTGAGTTTTAGTAAAATGTTAATGTGTTTAATGTTCATAATTACACTGTAGGTACTGTACACTATTTTGAAATCACATACTGAAACATTAAATCTGGGGGTTATTGGGACTGGCAGTATAGCCTAGAGGTTAGAGTAACAAACTGTAAATGAGCTGGATACATCCAGCAGACCTGGATTTGAATCCCACAACCTCATTTGCATACTGTGTGACTCTAAGCTACTCCTTGGTCACCCCTGAAAACAGGCACTTTTTCCTAGTTGGCCTTTCCTGGTTACCAAAAAATATATATAAAAAAATGATTTTAACTGCATCATATAGTAGTGAGGGTGCCCTGTAATTTATCTTTGTTTTACTCTGGCTGCAATGATTTTATTTAAAGATAAATGTTCAGATACATGTTATGTATCTTATAAGCATGTTTTCAGACTTTAGTCAGGTTTTTATTGCAGTCTTTGCATGTGAGTATCTAGGTTGTAAATCACTAAGCATGGGATCATTGTTACTAACTACCTTATTTCTGTAGAGCCATCAAAAATCCTCAGATGTTTGAATCAAAACTAGTCTGAATGAAAGTATGTTCACTAGGAAAAACCTGTCTTACCACTTACAAAAGTTTTCCTAGTTAGCACCCCATTTAGTTGAATGGGATAATTTGCACCTTTTCTCCCACTCGCTGTTTCATTCTCAGTGGCAACAAAACGTTTTCTGAGAGACTGCTTCAACACAAATCAAATGTTAAGCATGTAAGTGTACTTATTCTTAGCCAGTGGATTTTGAAACCAAACCAGACAAGGATTCAAAAGAAATCGGAGTCACATAAAATCCTTCCCTGCCTTGCACTGCATTGTTTCAGCCAAACCCAAGTCTGCGTGCAAAATTGTCAATATATTTGAGAGTCTGTCACTAAAAATGTTAATACTTTTCATACTGTTCAAAGTAAAAACTCAAAAATTGCAAGAAATTGCAGAACATGTCAGTTTTTGCAGACAATGGTGAAAATTGCACATTCTGCAAAACATTGTGGGTGCAATTTTCCAGTGTCCCTGCCCATGGGTCTTTCACATATGACTCAGATGCAATTGCTCAATAACAGTTGTATAAGGTCCTAACTGATCTTCCTAAACCACATTGCCCTGGATCTCAAGACAGCATGGATCCATGAGCACCGTCATGCCTGCACTGTGGACAAGTACTATGGTCAATTGCTGGACTGGCTATGGGAATGCTTCTTTTGTAGGACTACTTAATTCTATTGTCTGGTATGGGTTTACTGGGAGTGGGGTGTTTTTTTCTTCTTCTGTTTTTCTGTTGTACACTGCTGGTGCAGCTGTTATGCCTGAGTGGGAACTCAGGAGCCTCGGGAGTATGGGGCCTTTATGGTATGATTGACCTTGAGGGTGTTTATTACAGCATGCAGATGCTTGGTGCCTGGGTTAGACTAACCCTTGAATTTTCCCTGCCATTTTCCCTCTGGACAGTTTTTTTCTTTCAGCCCCATCACTCCTTAGGAACCTGAATCTTGTGGGCTGTGGGAGGATATCGACTGCTTCTGGAAGTACTTTGAGGGTTATGGCTGCAGATGACACATTTTCCTTTTGGGACAGTAGCAGTAGACCATCAGTTTTCATTTTTCTACTGAGCTTCACAAGTAAGCCATTGTTCTGCCTCTGTCTGGTTTTTGGCTGCTGGCGGCGTATGCTGGAGTTTGGTGCACATCAACCTAATTGATCTTCATTGCCCAGTTCCTCAGCTACTTTGGCAAGAATGATGGCTGTTTTGGAGTGAGTACACTTTTTAGATTTCTACTGGGGACAGAACTTATGTAGCCATTTTCCTTTGGTGCATCAAGTTATCTTATTATATGTTATGTTTGGGCTGGAGTCATCCCCAAGGGATAGCGTACCATTTGCCTATTATAGACTGGGGAACGTTATCATTTTTATGGTTTCTGTTTGTATAAACTTTTTCATGCAGCTGGATTGCTACCTGTAGCTTACTTTACTTCATTCCTCTTTGCCCACAGTTCCAGGTTTATATTGACTTCTTTTGCCTTATTTAAGTTACTGGAGATTGCAGAGGGATTGGATTTGTAACAGATGGGGCACAGACAAGGGGCAATGAGACTTTGGGTGAAATGCCTGGAGTGGCTCTGCTGTTCTGGGGAATTTGTTGGTTAGGTATCAACTGCGCTGAGTGGTCACTCTTTTCACTGGTGGTGAGGATGGCCTTCTGATGTCTCTACTCTGGATGGATTGTGTAGATGGGTTTCTGACTCTGAGGGTCTGGCTGTTTGTTTACGTGGAGTCATCCCTTTGTGATGGTGGGCAGAAGGGTAGGGGGTGTTTGTGTTATGCTTCATGCATTTTTTGAGGATGGGAGCACGGTGTGAGTTTTGGGATGGGGGGATTGTTGGGTCGGGGGGCAGACAAGAGAGACACAGAGGTTGTTTGGTGGGCATCAGTCCTTAACAAACATGTGATCTGTATATGGTAGAAGTGTTGTGGGTAGGTGGTTGAGTCCAACTGGGGTTTCATAGTCTACTTTCACAATAAATATTATGGCTAAACTATAGCTGATACCTTTATTACTTGCAATGTTAAGAGGGCCAATGCACCAGTGAAAAGATCTAATCTTCTTACCCACGGAATTTTTATCAGCAGATCTACAATGCAGAGACGGGTTTTGTTTCAGAACAACAGATAGATACTTATCTGCGAGATTCTCCACTCCCAAATTTAGATCAGGAAGCACAGGTAGTTTTACAGCAACCTTTGGCATTAGAGGAGTTTGAGGCAGCCCTAGATTCTATGTGTTTAGGTAAGACACATGACCAGATGGTCTCTCTGTTAACATTTATAAAACTTTGCAAGGTGTTCTTCCCAAACCCCTCTGGAAAGTGTACAAGGAGGCGTATGAATAGGGTGAACCAGGTCATATTATGAAGCAGGCTTCTAGTTTTGTTCTAAGCCCAGGTAAGATGAGCGTTGCATAGAGAACTACAGGCCCATTTCTCTGTTTAATGTTGATTTGAAACTGTTGTCAAAAATTTTGGCTATGAAACTATAAAAGGTTTAGTCATAACTGACTGGAGCAGAGTAGGTGAGGTTTATGAGGGGAAGGGTTTCTTCTGATCATCTTCGGAAGCTGTTACATATTATCTTCACATCCAGGGAAGTTACAGCTCAGGCAATCTTGGCCTTGTGAGACACGGAGAAAGCTATGATAGGGATCATTGGTTATATCTGTTTAAAGCAGCTGTACTGGATAATTAGGAAGTGATTATCAAAATTCTGCTTTTTGGCTGGAAGCATGCAGCCATAGATCTGATTTCTGTATCTGTAAATATTGTTTTCTAGCGAGCTTTATTTTTTTACATATTTAAAATATATTTCCATTGTTGTGGATCCACAGAAAATATGACTGGTGCTTAATTTACGGCTGAGCTGTCCCCTCACTTCACATTATGTCTTTTGTTTACTTCCATGGGACACTGTGATGTGCGTTCCCACTGTCCCTGTATAGTACTTCGAGTCACATGCATGCGCAGTTGGCAGCAGAAGGTTCCAGTTCAATATGGTGGTTGGGAGAAATGTAAACAAAAACAAACAAAAACAGAATAAATTACGGGGTGATACTGTAGAACAGTGAAAATAAGAAAGATTGCCAGGTAAGTGCTCAACAGAGCACAGGGAACAAACGGTTGCAAAAGATCCAATTTTTTTATCTAGTACTACTGCTTTAAGCTCTAGGACAGATACTAGATATCCCAGGAATTTTATAAAATGGTTCAACTGTTATACTCCAGTCCTTCACTCAGATTCACTGTATCAAGGTTCTATCACCTGGTTTCCAGCTGAGGAATGGTACTTGTCAGGGTGCTCCTTATTCCCTTTTTATTTTAAGTTGTGCTGCACTTTGAACTGCTATTACTGTAGTACGAATTAATAGAAATCCGGAGATCCAAGGAATTGAATTTGGTGACTGCCAGTACAAGCTGTCTTTACATGCAGATGAGATAGTGTTACATGTTAGGAACCCTTAAACTGAATTTGAGGAAAACTATAATTTTAACTCTTCATCTGTAGGACCAAACAATGTGATCTGGAGCATCTGGGACTTAACTAGTTCAATAAGTTTACTGTACATCTAGGTATAAAGATCTAGCTGTCCTTATCTGAAATGTTTAAAGGTAATATATATGATTTGCTTTCTGTGATTAAGTATGATCTAGCTAGCTGGCAGCAGCTGCCGCTTTCCCTTATGGGCTGCACTGCTATGGTTAAAATGAATATTTAATTAAGGATTTTGTACCCATTTAATATGTTGATGGTGACCCTACCCCCTCATGGATTAGGAATTTACATGCTATGCTCTGTACCTTTCTCTGGCAAGGATGATGGCCACAGCAGTCATAGCTAAAGCTGGCTGCTTATAAGGCTAAAGGGGACTTGTCTTTGCCAGATTTTTTGGCATATTTTCATGCTGCCCAGGGAGCCAAATATTTTAGATGGTCTAATTTGTAGTTTCTTCCCCAGGACACTACATCCCACAGTGGCTGGATGTCAAGGAATACCTCTGTCAAACACACGGTATATCTTTACCCTCCCTTTTTTATTGTAAGCAAGCCCAGCTTCCCTAACCACTTATAGTCACCCCGATTGGAACCTCTGTCTCTGTATACAGCCAGCTCTATCACTTATTTAAATTCTCCTTGGCTAACCCCTTGGCTTAGCCACTTTGGAACAACCCTAATTTCAAGACAGCTGGGAGGCCAGTCTGCTTTGCCTCTTGGGCAGATGGGGCATTACCATTGTGAGGCACTTCTGGCACTTGGATGGATGGGCAACTTTTCAGCAGATGCAACCCCAGTTTGTCCTGACCAACAGATATATTTTTGTTTTTCTGCAGGTGTAGTACATGAATACTTGTTCCTTGGGTAGTACAGTGAGGTATACACCTCCTTTGCATAATTTACTTGACTTACGGGACCTTACTCAACAAAGACAAGCAATTTCTTGGTTATATTCTGTTATCAGGTGTTTCATGCCTCATAGACATGGCATGCCCTGTTTATTGGGCACAGACTTTGGTGTGGACTGATGCACAAAAGCAGTGGGGAGTCCCTGTGGGTTAATTTGTATAAATATGTTAAAGTGGATAGTTATTGCCATAATGCAATGCAAAAAATTAGCAGAATATGTTCCACATCCCTCAGAAACTCCACAAGTGAGTACTCCTGGACTTGCGCCTCTGTACTCACTGTGGGCTGGAGGAGGGCACCACTCTATCCCATATCCTTTGTGAGTGTATAAAAGCTCAACCCTTGTGGCAGGCAGTTCTGGGCATTCTATACCTCCTACTTGGGATGGAAGAGATATTTATTGGGGCTAGATCTCCATTTTCTCATGGGCCAGCATAGATATCACTTTATTCTTATTGCCACGGTGGCTAAGTGGATTTTACTAAGGCATTGGCTTGATAGCAATATACCCTTGCTGCTTGAATGACATCAATAAGTTATGAAGCTGCTATGCAAGGAGAGGATGCTAGTCACTGTGTGGCACAGGTTGGACTCTTATATCAAGAAATGGGGTACTGCTCTGTCAGCGGTTGAGCCTAATCTATTGTGTTTGTGCTAATACTGATGCCTAGTGTACTGGATTTTCCATGACTTTCTGCAGGGAAGGGGGGGTTGGAAGGAGTTTGTCTTGTCGCTGTTTTCCTCCTGTGTTATCTGTGTATTATCCTTTGAAAATTAATAAAGTATACTATTTAAAAAAAAATAATAAGCCCTCGAGGAGAGACTAAAGAACCTCAATATGTACACCCAGAAAGAAAGCAGGGAGAGGGGGACATGTTGGAGACCATAGGTACCTCACAGGGGTGAATAAGATACAGGAGGGGAGTATTTTTCTGAAAAGAAAGGGCATGAGAATAAGGCAGCATTCTTGAAGCTGGCATGGGGGGAATTTAGGAGAGATATGTGGAAGCATATCTTCAAGAGTGACAGGGTGAAAACAGTGGTGGATTTCAAGCATGCATGGGATAGGCACAAAAGAATCTTGCAGGAAAGTGGGGGGGGGAGTAGCTGAAGTAGCTGAAGATCAGGTAGCGTCTGCAGTAACAGTATAGGCAGGGACAAAATAGGCAGAATGTGTTGGCCAATATGGCCTTATCTGTTGATTAATTCTATATTTCTGTTTCTATGCATGTCCACCTGTGGAACAGATTACACTAGAAGATCAGTGTGTAGCCTTTAGTGGAGGAATACAATGCTCCAACATCTCTCAACACTTAAATAATGATCTGTGGTCATGGGCCTGAATTCAGAAAATCTGGCAGAAGAGCAGTGTCTGAGAGCCATCCCTGGTAAGTATGAATAACTGAGAAGTGTTCATCCATCCTTACTTTATGTGAGTTTCCAGTTGAATTTACAAGATGGTCAACAGGCTGGATTACAAATATTTCAGTTTAAAGTGACTGAAAATAATTTAAGTAATCGCATGGCATGAGGGGTTGGAGAACAGTTGCATTTCAATTTATGTGCACAACTTCAGGACAACCTGCGGCAAGATCTACAGGCCTCCAATGTTGGATACCCATTGACTTCCATAAGGAGACCTCCTACTGTGTTTATCTGAAAACACTGGTACCAGGTGGGAGAGAATAACAGCCTCTAGTATAGGTGATCAAAGCTGGTTGGAGCTGCGGGTTACATCTAGGGTGAGAAAGGGGTTTTGCACCTGGTAGGAATAACATCCAAAGCCACCTGCCCAAGGAAGGATGTGCCGGAATAGCAACCAAACATTTAAATTTGCACCCTGTCTATGAGGGCACCTAACTGGGGGGTGAACAATCTCACAAGTATCTCCACTAACCCATTTTCATTGCAGAGGCTGGTGCTGCAATACAAGGGTGTGTTAATGCTCTTCTGGTATTTTCATTGTCTGAACAAGTATATCATTCTGTATGGTATTGTGGGGGATGCAATCACACTAAAGGGGAAATAGGTAGATGCAGCATTTCAGAGAGCTGTACCACTTTACCAGCTAATCCACTATTAGGCATGTCGGGGTGGAGGCACCTGATGCATAGAGATCTATGACAGCAAGCCCTTCTGGTAGGAAGAGAATCTTTGACCCAGAAGCCACCAAGACAGCTCCTGAGAACTCGCTGGTGATGTAAGGTAGACCTCAGCCCTGTGAAGACTCATTATTCAGTTAATGGGGGGGGGGGTAGTCAGGCACAAAATTCAGAGTCCAGGCATTGCCAGGCTAAAGTCATTTTCCCTCAGTTCCCAGCCACATTAGTTGTTAACAACCAATGCTCCAAAAGTGACCCAGGGACATGATGAGTAGGGATGTAAGTTTGTCATGGATGAGGTTTTAATGACTCATTTTTTGTTCATGAAATCTTTAGTAAACAGTAGTAAATGTTGTGGCACTGTCATCATTGCTACATTCTGATGACACTAGTGAATGTCATGGAAGTCCTGAATAAAGATCAAATGTCATGGAATCAATGACGTGTATGACTGCCATGACAAATTTGCATCCCTAATGATGGGTCTTTTCTTAATCCACTGTCTGTGAGGTGCCCTGAAAGAAAACCTGGAACTATGCTTTACTATCTGGACAGCAGAAGGGGTTGTGGACTAGAGTACTGTAGCACCATTACTGGAAAAAGGGCCTGACTGAACGTGTGGAACATTGTCTACCTCTGATAGGGCTCAAATATAACAACTAAAAAGTTTTGCTTACTTGGCTATGTGCTGACTCCAACCATGTTCACCTTGAGTAGTAAATAAAAGTCTAAAATACTACCCAAAGCTGTTGCAAAATAAATGCATGTATAAATATAACTCCAGACATATTCTCATGGCACATTCTGCTGCAGAAAGTCAGGATAAGCCTCAATAGCTGAGTAAATATGTACAACAGTGCATGATGACACCATCACAGAGGTCCCATATCTTGTTGCAAGTCCAGTGCATTCAAAAATAATTCCTGACATCTCAGAAATGCTGCACAGAGGTCCATTCTGCTGTCATCATTCTGGGATGATGCATAATAAGATAGGCAGAGCTCAAGTTTTGTGAAACATGGTAATGTCCAGGTCAAGTGATGCAATCATGCCCAAAATGGTGGCAATGGGCAGCTTATCAGTCCAGAGTCACAACATGTGGGGTTTGGGCAGGAGGTAACCCCAGCAGATAAACCTAAGCAATGATTGGTGTCATTGGGTTCCCTGATGATCAAACCCAGTAACACTACTGAATTCATTAGGATCAGGAATTCACTAGGATACAATGAATTCACTAGGATCTCTAATGTACATGCTAACTTTATCAAAAGGCATCGTAGTGGTATGGATACTTGGTGGCTAACACCAGAACTACTTAAACTGATGAAGGCGCGAGACAGAGCTTGGGTAAGATATACAGTAAAAAGAGTAATTCTACCACAGACCTTCAGCATTATCGATGTCTGATAAACAGCTGTAAAGCTAAAATAAACTCTACAATGGCAGATGTTTTTTAAAAAGCTACAAAGAGAGTCTCTGGCAGATCCCTAGAAATTCTGGAAATCCATCAACTCCCTCATTAAACCACCATCTAAAACAAGCACTACAATGAAGACAGGAGATGAGGAAATAACTAATTCCATATTAATTGCGAATGAGTTTAACTCCTGGTTTACTAATCTGGATCTCTATCGACAAAACTTCAAAGCCCATTCTCCAGTGGAGCAGATCAGTACTACCTTGACTAGACCCCATTTTTATTTAAGAGCTGTCACAAAAACCGAGGTGTTCAAGCTGTTGAATAAGGTGAAACCAGATAAATCCAGTGGGTATGATAATTTAGTACCTAAACTACTGGAGCTGGCAGCAGAGGAAATAGCACACCCCCAGTGGTATGCCCCCTGTGCAGTGACACTATTAGAGTGAACACGTCGATGCTGACAACACCAATGTTTTCACTGTAATAGTCTGCCTGAGACCCCGGCACTATGTCTCCTGCTCCTGCACCCCTTCCCCGATCCAACTCTGACTCAGAGTTACAATCCTATAGATCGGGGGATGTGGGGGGCAGAGCCCCCATATGGGGAGTTCGGAAGAGTGAAACACCCCGATGAAAAAACAGCTGGGGTCTCCAGGCAGATTTATGTCAACCACAAGTTACAGTCAACATAAATACAGCACTGTGATGATGGTCGACACTTAGTTGTTGAACCGGCATCGTAGAGCCATATCCAGTAATCTTAATATTCAACCTGTCTTTTCCCTTGGGACAGGATCCAGATCTCTTGAAATACTATTATGTCATGGCTATTCATAAATCTGGACCCCTCTCTGACTTTGGAAATTACAGACCAATTTCTATTTTATCAGTCCTCTCAATAATTCTAGAAAAATTTGTGTATAAACAAGTGTTTGAGTATATTGATAAATATAATCTCTTTTCCAATAATCAACATGGCTTTAGAAAAGGGCATGGGACTGAGACTGCCTTGGTTGAATTTATGAGTGAAGTATATGATGGTATAGAGGGGGAATGCCTCACAGGGGCAGCCTTTGTGGATTTAACCAAGGCATTCAATCTTGTGGACCATACTCTACTAGTGAGAAGATTAGAGCAACTGGGGTTTGGAAAAACAGTTTTACACTGGTTCAATAACTACCTGACTGACAGGTATCAATCCATCCAATACGGAGGTAGTATATCTTGAAGAGTCAGGGTGGGGTGTGGTGTCCCACAGGGCTCAATTCTCTGACCTGTTTTGTTCTCTTTGTTCTTTGACCCAATAATGACAGTTGTAAATGAAGCAAAATTAAAACTTTATGCCGATGATGCAGTTATTTACTGTCACATATCATCAACTGCTGAGTTGGAAGTGGTTTTGACAAGAAAATTGGGTTTAATACAGACCTGGTTATGTAGGAATAATATGGTACTTAACCTTCAAAAACTAAGAAAATGGTCTATGGGATTCATTCCTTTTTGAGAGACCATAGTAATAGTCTAAGCGTGGTGGCATTGGATGAGTCAAAGCATGAAAATGTTTCTTCTTTTAAATGTCTTGGGGTAACTGTGGACCCCCACCTTGAGCTTTGGCCCCCACATGGACATAGCTATGTCCAAAGTTCATGCATGTTAACCAGACTCTACTACCACTGGTTAACTATGCTTCAACAGTGACTGACTCGGTCACAACAAATATATGGTCTAAGAAGGTGGTCTTACTTCACAGGATAGGGAGATTTGCATTTACAGCTTCAAGTATGTTGCATCATTGCGAGACACTTGGAAGACTGGGTTGGCATCCTGTCCCTTGAATTACAAGCTATCATTTTCCTGACTTGTCTACAGGATCCAAAAGTCAGGCACCCTGCCTACTCTGTTTAAGTCTGTTATGGACCGTGTGCCAAGCTTCAGCTCACGCTCTTCACAAGACCAACACCTTTTAAAAGTATCATTTGTACATGCTCTAAGTGGCCACTGAATTTTTGTGCATTCTGCGGCAACCACCTGGAATGAAATACCCCCTCACATTAGGTGTCTGCCTACTTACTTTTTCTTCAGCATTATCAACCCACCTGACTGGACTATCTAAATCTGAATGTTTCTAATACTTTGTACAAAATTACTGTATTGTTTGATGTGGAACTTTATTGTCCCTATCTATCACTGTTCTGTTGCACCAGACTGTTGTTTGTTTAACTGACATAGAACTTTATACTCCCTATTCATTACCATTTGTTGAAGTATCCTCTGATGTGACCATGGGTTGTACCTGTAAATAGAATTGTATTCCAGTATATTTACCAAAACAGCAAAATGAAATGAAATATAAACAAAGCTGTCATCCAGTACATTCAGAAATTTAAACCAAATTGTTACAGGCATGTAACTTACAATCCATCAAACAGCAGTTGAGGGAGTGACCTGTGAACCACTTCACTAATTAATGCAGACCTTGGAGAGGTCCAGTATAGCCCATGTTATACCTACCTGAGCCAAAAAATACACTGACCAAGCTCAAGCCAGTGGGATCATTATTTGACTTCACTTAGCACACCTCTCTTTGCTGCTGCTTACGTTTTCATGTAATGGGTCAGTGAATGTGTGGGGTGGACTTCCTGCTTCACAGATCTGTAGGATCAAATGGGGGTGGGAAGTACAAGAAAGGACAATTTTGTAGGTGTAGCTTTCTTGTAACCCCGTTAAAGTCCATGTGTCTCTGCTGCAAACGTGACTCACGTCCAGGAAGAAGTGCACACTAGCATTCTGGATTTTGACCAGACCCATCGCCCTGGCAGCTGCAACTTCTCTCTGTCCTGGGAGGGCAGGAATCTAATGATGAAATATCATAGTCACTCACCCTCTTTCAGTTTAGGTCCTGGGCAACTGTGGGCATGCTCAATTTCCACTGCTGTCTGCTCTGGTTTCATTTTAATATTTTAGTGAGTAACTTGCATAAAAGTGATTGGTGTTTCATTCTCTATACCCAGTGGAAGTCCTCCAGTATATTCCTTACATTGGATATCCTGCCCTGATTCTCCAGTATTTTGATTTGTTCTTGCTGTTTTTGAATTAAGGCAGTGGCAGTCTATAATTCTCTGGAGACCTGATCAACTGTGGCTTATCCTCCACATTGCTTATTCTGTAATCCGCTTCATAATGTCTTTTAGAATGGCCTACTGAGGTTTCAGTTTCACTTAAACAGTTTAAAGTGGCTTGCCTATGATTAAATCGAACTGTCATGTTTGCAAAACCAGACCTTGTTTCAGACTGAATTCCTTTCAGCAGTTTTGCCAAACTCAACAAAATATGTGTCGGCTCTGTGGCTAGATTATCCTGCATGTCTGCAGCTGCATTTCCTAACATCTTGGTGCTGGAGGCCGGCCTAATATTCTTCTCCATTTTTGCTGCTTGCAATGTGAGTTATGTTTATTTTGCTTTACAATTAAGGCAGCCCTGACATATTAAATATTCAAATTATGAAAAAAAGTTCAAGTAAGAATATATTTTGAATACAGATGCCATTAGATTGTGTCTATCTAACAGCCGTGGAAGCTGATTTCTAATCTTCAACCATACCGGTTGGCTCAGCAGTATCCCCCCAAAAAACTCATTTTCTTATTTGCAAATTTGTAAAATTATATATAGACATGGAGTTGACTGTTAAATTTATTGCTGCTACTGAACTTGTTAGGTAGACTGCTGCTGTAGAATTTGTTAAGTAGGCAGCTGCTGTTGAATCTGTTTAGGTGGGCTGCTGCACTGGTTTTTCTCTCTCTGCAGTTATTCTTTAGAACCCTCTCTCTCTCATACTTTCCTAGCCCATTTCCTCTCTCTTACCTCTGCAGTATCAATCCCCGTGCCTCAGCATCTTGGCTCGGACACCCCGGCCCCCTGCCCTTGCACTCCTTTCTACGCTAATTTCTCACCTCTTTTACTTACAATACCTCCCCTGCCCCCACCCATTTAGCCTCCCTGTCCATCACTCTTTTTCTTCAGCCCCCTGCCCTGTCTGTGCCCACCCCCGATTTTCCTCCTTTGTTCCAGAAAACCTCATAACCTTTGCTCTCCTCTCTCCCCCTCACAGCAAGAAGCCACTGACTCAGACTACACCGCGGCTCCTCAGTCCTGGCTCTTCCAGACCAGCCACCGATACCCTTCCAAGCCAACCTGCCTTGAGGTCCTGCCTACAGCCCTGACTGGGAGAAGAATTAGTGCTTCCTTGAGCAATTCTCTTCTTGAATCGCTGCAGCACCGACACCCATTCACTGAAGCAGGTACAATGCACAACCTGAGAACACACGGCTTGATAGCCAGTAATTTCACTGGCTGTCAGGCCTTGCAGCTGCTCCTCTGTTGGCTGCAGTTTTGAACTGCCTCCTGCCCGCTAAAATCCCAAAGCACCCTCTGCACTTAACTACTGTTTCAAGCTACTTAGCAGAGATTTTTGGCCCACCCACCCATCCCCACCCCATCCTTTATTAAATGCTCCCACACCAGAGTTATTTTTTTATTTATTTTTATTTATTAACACATCAGTTTACAACCTTTGAGCCAGGGCTCATTTTCAAAGGTACTTCATCACAAAGAGGACAATACAGCACAGACATTCATGTTACAGGATGTAGGAATACATGGAATTAACATACATGTTTGTGAAGAACATGATAGATACAGCCATAAATACAATATACAAATGCTCATTTATGGTTACAGGATATGGAACATCAATCAATCGGTGATTGGACCGATATTGCAATGAGGCCAGGTTGGTTATAGTGGCAACATATAGAGTGGAAATGGAGCAGTCAGTGGTAATTTAACAGGTTACGGCCGTGTATTGTGGTAAGAGCAGTCAGGAGCAGTGGCAATATTTGTGGTATAAGTATAGAGTGGTGCGGTTTGGATGCTGCCCAGTGGGCATTGTCAGGGTACAGTGGGTAGCGCCTCAGATTATACAGGTGCAACTTCGTGTGGTGAACAGTTCACTTCTGAGTGCAGTTTTGAATTTGGAGATCATAGGGGCATCTGTGACATGGAGAGGGAGCGAGTTGAACCAGGAAGGGGCTCTATGGGGGAAGGACCTCTGACCATGGGAGGTCCTGGCTCTAGGTGTCTGGAAGGTAGTCTTGCGGGAAGTCCGTGTACAGACCAGGGGCTTGGCTATGGGGAAGGAGGCTGTCAGCCCTGGGGGGGACAATCCTAGGAGAGTTTTTTTTGCTATTAGGCATGTTTGATAACACAGTCGTTCATCTAGGTTCAGCAATGTTGCCAGCCCGTAGAGCTGGCATGAATGTGTGAACCTAGGGGCCCCAGTGATTAGTCTGCATGCCTTGTTAAGTAACAGGTGAATTTTGTTGAGCACAGTTGTGTCGGCAGCCCCATAGACCGGGAGTCCATAGTCTACCAGGGATAATATAGAGGATGTTACTGCAAGCCGGAGGGCAGCGGGGGGAAGAGCGCTTTTGTAGCGGTATAAGATACCTAGCCACATATTGGCTGCTGTGGCAAGGGTGTCAATGTGGGTATGGTAGTTGAGGGCTGAGTCAAAGGTGACCCCAAGGTATTTGAGTGAGTGTACTTGCTCTAGTGGTTTTTTGGAGCCAGGGAGGATGTGGAGTGGAAAGTTGCTGGCTTTGTTTTGAGGGTGGGCAAAGAGCATTGTTTTCGTTTTTTTGAGATTTATGATCAGTCTATGCTTTGTGAACCAGGTTTCTGTATCAGTATACAAGAGTTGCAGGGATTCCTGAAGGGAGGTAGGGTTGTGGTGGGAGGCAAAGATGACAGCGTCATCTGCATACAGCAGCATATTTCCGGTGCATTCACTTGGCAGAGTGTTAAGGTAGAGCGAGAAGAGTAGAGGTCCCAGGATGGAGCCCTTCGGAACCCCTGATCAGATGAGACATGATTTTGATAGTGTATCCTTCCCCTCTCCTCCCCTGCCTAACTTTTATGAAATTGTTGCCCATCTAACAATGCTGTCTTGAATTAGGTCATGCTCTTAAAGGGCCACTCCCCTAACTTGAGAAAACCTCACTGTCTGTTTCTCTATTAAGCAGCAGGAGGGTCATTCCTAGCCCCAAACTTCAGCACAATCTTGACTTCCACCTTGTTGTAAAACCTTGACCTACCAACCAACAATGTCTACACATGGTGCCACATTCCTGGTGTTATTTTTCCTATCAGATCTACTATATGGCTACAAGCATGTGCCATATATTGTGCCTACCTAGCAGGAGTTTCTGAATGCTTATGGCAATGTAACCTCAGACAGTAGCATAATAATCACAGCCCATACTACACATGGGGATAAGCAACCTAATTTATTCATACAGTGCTATACCTACTGGTCCCACACCCAGGCATTCATCTCTCAACTCTACTTCTCTCAGGGAACCTACACTCAGCATTGCCATAAAAGTAGGAAGCAACCCTACAGTACCAAACTGCTCAAGGAGAACATAAAAAGGCTACTTCTGATGCTGCTCTTGCTCTCGGGCAACATACATCCTAACCTGAGATCCCACCCTACCTTGAATATTCCTCAGAAAACTGCTGGCTCACTAAACTGGCATCAAGAAATATTTGTAGACTGCTCCACAAACTCAACTGTCTTCAGGTGTGGGTCACCCAACATAATCCTGATGTCCTCTTTGTTGTGGAAACCTGGCTCGCCCCTGACATCCCTGATGCTTCAATTCATATACCAGGCTATTAGGTCTTCAGAAAAGACTGGCTCACAAAGAAAGGTGGAAGATGTGCAATCTATATAAAAGACATTTTACAGGGCCTCAATGTCCCAATACCCAACTGTGGTGATCAGATACAAATGATGGCCATCAAGCTACTCCTTGGGGCACATAATAAAGTGATTACAGTATTCTCAATTTACATCCCCCCGAAGCACACAGTGACTGGCTTCAAAACACTACTGAACAGCCTCAGCAATATGAGCCTGCACTCTGAAGTAGTGATGCTAGGTGACTTCAATATTAACTGGCCCTCTTCCACAGCCTTTCCCCACAAGGATGCATTGTCAGCCATCCACCTTTCACAGCTGGTTGAGACCCTCACTAGACCAAACTACCGAAACTGGAACAGGTACCCTGCTTGAATTAGTGTTAACAAACCGGTCTGAACATATATCTGAAACCACTGTTCTTCCTGACTGCTTAAGTGACTACTCCCCAATTACATGCTGTTGGTCTAATAACTACTGCAAACCCCCTGCCAGAATTATCACCAGCTGAGTACTTATCCATGGCTACCTTGAACAGATAAAAAATGATCTGAGGAACTTTGATTGGTCTGACATACTCACCACTAACAATGTTGATACTGCACTTAATCAGTTCATCGACAAGTTGAATGCAGTCTGTGATAAACATGCACCTTTAAAAACCAGAATGGTAAAGGGGACCAGCAACCCATGGATCACCCCTGACCTAACTGAGCACCTAAGAGCAAGGGTTAAACTCTGGCACAAGGCATGGGCCTCAGGAACACAAACTAACCTACAAAACTATAGGAGGGCTAGAAATGAATGCACCAAAGCAGTGAGGGCAGCAAAAAGCCAATATTACAAGGATGCTGTCAAGAATAGCTGGAACAACAGTAGGTCATTCTGGAAAAACATTAAAGACATTACAGGGAAGGATCCTAAGACCACCCCTACCATGCTAAATCTCAATGGAAATCCTACCACAGAGCCAAAATTAATTGCTGACACCTTCAACAAGGCATTCTCCGACCTGAACAATGTTCTCTCTCTCAAGACTACTTCAACCCTAATAGACCTACCCTTAATCATGGAACTCCTGGCATGCAACTTAACCACCCTCCATTCTATTTCAAGGCTGTCTCTGAAAGTGAAGCTAAATGCTATCTCAAGAAAATCCTTGGGGAAACTAGGCACAGTGGAGATTCCCTGGATTTCAAATTCATCAACCTCACTTTAGATGAAGTCCTCGCACCTCTTACCAAAATAATCAACCTCTCACTTAACTTCTCTCAATTTCCACAATGTTGGAAATCTGCGATGGTCACCCTCATGCACAACAGTGGGGATCATTCAATCCATGGTAACTACTGCCTGCTCTCAATCCTCCCACCACTGTGGAAAGTACTGGCACGTATACTATGTGACCAGCTCATGGAATACATGGATCTATACAAACTGCAATGTGCACAACAACATGGATTCAGGCATGGTCATAGCACAATCACAGCACTTTTGGAATTCACTGAATACTCGCATAACTCTTTGGACCAAGGGCTCTTGCTTGGAGCAACATTCATTGACCTCACCAAGGCCTTTGATATCATAAACCACTCACTCCTTATTGACCAACTCTCCAGCCTTGGACTCTCCACTGACACCACTAAATGGTTCGCTAGCTATTTAACAAATCGGTCTCAGCAAGTGAAAATTGGGGAAGTCTACTCAGATATTAGGCCAGTATTGTCAGTGGTCCCCCAAGGATCCATCCTAGGTCCATTATTATTCAGTATCTTCCTAAATACGCTTCCATACTCCTGCCATGGCCGCATCCTCCTATATGCAGATGATGCCGTTATTTTTACCAGACACCAGTAACTAGAACATTTACAGGAACAGCTCCAACTATGTTTCATGTCAGCTGAAGAATGGCTTTCTGAGCACAAGCTCATAATGAACTACACAAAAACCAAGACCATGATGATTTCCAGCATCCACAACAAGCACAAGAGCTTCCCACTAACCATCAGAAATAATGTGGACTTGCCTCTGGAGCTAGTCCAGCAATTCAAATACCTGGGCATTACCATCAACACTACTTTGTCCTACGCTCAGCGCATAGATACTACTGTAAAAGCTATCAACAGGAGAATCAGCCTGCTGTACAGGAATAAGTGGATTCTAACTCTTGAAGCACTACAACTAGCCATCCTTAGCTCTATAACTTCACTCACCGAATATGGCGTGGTTATCTACGGTTCAACCACTGATACTGCCCTGCAGCGAATCAAAACAGCATTAAACAAAGCCTGCCTGCTTCTCACTGGTGCCAAGCGACAGACCCACATGTGCGACTTGTATTCCCAAGCTAACTGGCTACAATTTGACAGCAGGCTTAAATATCAAACTTGCCTAATTGCTAAAAAAATCAGTCTTGACATGATGCCACCTGGTGTTCAAGCCATCCTAAATCCACCAATACTCCAACAAACTCCCAGAAATTCCAGCAATCATATCTTCAGAACACCTTGATGCTGAACTGCTCTCTCGTGCAGTGAGCATTTGCCTACAGAGCTCCACACTGGGTCAGCTCACGGCACCCTGATATACAGTATCTAATGCAGCTACACTGGGTAACTTCAAGTACCTGATAGCTGAGGCTACTTGTGATTGCTTCCCCTAATTGATCTTCCCTTCACAAGCTCTTTCCACTTTGCATCCCACCCTCGCTCCTACCTACCCCAACTGGGTCTTCAACGCTTAATAGTTTATGGGCACTAATTCCCCTTCCCCTTCCTCCCATTCTATCTCCCCTCTCTCTCTCTCGCCACCCCTCCTCATGCTACTCTCCCATTACATTTTCCCCTTTCCCCCTCCTTCTCTTCCTACTCCCAATTCTGCCTTTCTTTACTGCAGTAAGTTAACAAGTACCTGACTGGGGCACACATTGTACAATGCCTCAGATATGTGACTGTTGCACCCTGTTTTACTCTGTTCATTCACCTGTCTTGTGTGTGCCAAGTACCATCCCATTCTAACTTTATTCTGCCATTTTCTTTCTCTCTTGTAATTATATGTATCTATGCCTACTAGAAAATGCATTGTACCCTATGTAATATGTTATTGTTACCCTTAGCGTGCATTATTATGACATGGAACCTATGTAAAGAGCTCTCGCTCTAAGGTACTCAATCTAAGATTCCAATAAATAAATAAATAAAATAAATTAAAACAAATGTCCATAAGCCATACAAGAAAATGATGTGTGTTGATAACTCAGCCACTCTTATAGCTCATGTCGTCATTACTGACATGTTTATCCACTGTATTAGGGACAACTAGTCTTCCAAACAGTGTGACATGGTGATTAGTTGTTGTGAAGCTACAAGGGCTCACAGTTTATTTATGTCAAATATTTTACTGGGAAAGGCTTGCTGAGTTGGGAACAGCTCATTTTCAGATGTGTCCTTAGGGAGAAGAAGGGGAATACTGCAAGACAGTAGTACAATCAACTGGTAATAATGTAATGAGGGTAACAAGAGGACAGTAGTGCAAGTCTGTCTATCTATACAATCAGTACAATAGTGGATAGCAAGTGAGTGCAAAAGGAAAAAAACTGACTGCAATGGAATAAACAAACTACCATAGAGGTGCAGAGCAGGGCTGTATAAAAATACAGTAACATATAAAGAATACATCATGCAATATGGACAGCAGAGGACTATTTGGAGAGTACAGAAATATAAATTAATAAAAAACAGCTGCAAATAGCAGTTGTATGGTCATGGAGAAGGACTTTCTGGATAAAACAGAAAGGACCAGAATGGACAAGAGGAGGATGACTGGTCCAGTGTCAGAAAAACCTGAAGGTGAAAGCCTGACCCATGGATATTTTCATGAAAGATAGAGTGATCAAATGTTTGAGTTATTGAGATGTGTTTAGAGGTAGGTACACAGGTGAGTAAGGAGCTGAGATTTGCGGGGAGGGTTAAAACCAGAACTTAGATATAAATGCATACTGCAGACATTTTTCATGATGTTATTGTTTCGCCCCTCCCTCCTAGTTTTCCATAGTGTAGAGGTCTCTTATAAAAGGAGGCATGGCTCCAGCGGTCTTACAGGATGGGGAGCGGTGTGGCATGTTGTCTAGAGTGGTGTGTAGCATAACATAAGAAACAGCAGTTCAAGACAGCATGCAGTGTGCAGCTGGGAGTGTGGTCAGAAGCAGCTGAGAAGACAAACATGGTGTTGCAGTTGGGAGCATCATGGGAGTTGGTGGCAGCAGTATCCAGAGAATCTAGCTGACAGCAGTATGGAGAGCTTGCCTGTGGAGAAGCTAGAGAGAGAGTGCTGGAGCATCACAACCCTCGAAGGTGCACCTCTGTTTGGCTGCACTGCCACCTTGACATGTTTTTCTTCATATGGATACCATTCAGAAGAGACTCTACCCTAAAATGGGGGTGCTCTACAGGAACAAATCCTGTGCTACCTTATGATGTGAGATCATTGTTAAGATGATCCTCCTGGTTTTTGATTATGGGGATGTAGTGTATAGGGCTGCACCTGGCTAAACTATGTCCTCTTTTTATCTCTTTCTGTTACTTTGCCTTGAACCCTCTCCCCCCCAAATTAGGGATGGGCAGACTGGTCTCTTGAGAATCAGGATCCCCCTGGATCCCATGATGTTCAGAGGACCCAGACAGATAAGAACATTGCTGCAAAGTGTACTGGGTCTGTCAAAATACCCCTCTCATCTGCAAAAAACACCCCACCACTGTAAAATCCCAAAGGAAATGCCCTAATAATAATAATAATAATAATAATAATAATACAAACATTATTTCATTTTCAAACTGGGTGACTTCTCTGCCTCCTAGACTATTTCCATTTTCTGCTATCTTCAGCAGGACTTCAAGTGTAAATGTTTAAACTGCTGCTGCAGAGTGCTGAAGCAGAAATACAGTCAGTGGCAGTGCGCAAATGAGCAGTCAGTTGGTTCGTTGATTTGTCACAGTCAGTTGATTAAGAGATCAGAAAGTAATCAGTCAGCCAAGGTAGCAGATAGTCAACAGTTACATTGGGCAAATAGGCTAGTAGTCAATGGCTGGCTGAAGAAGCAGGCAAGCAATTAATGGCAGCAGCATGGCAAAAGACCAGGACCAACATGCCCAGAAGATAAAGGTTTGTTTTTCAAGTTAGGAAGATTGCAGTTTGTGGGCATCACATGTTGTAAATGTGCATAGTGGGGGTATTATGTGCACTGCAGTAGAGTTTGTGATGGATACAGGATTTGTTTTTGGGGGTTGGGGACAGTGTGTGCTGCAGGCATCAGTCAGTTGCCGGGACTCAGCTAGGGAAGGGGGCCAAAATATTATAACTAGGGCAGAGAAAGGGGAAGAAATCTGTGAACTAGGGCAGGGGGTGGGCAGAAAGGGGAAATATGAGACAGAGAAGGGGGCAGAAATGGGAAACCCTGGGTAGGAAGGGAGCAAAATTGGGAAATCCTGTGCAGGGAGGGGCAGAAATTAGATATCTTGGGCAGGGAGGACACAAAAATCTGAAAACAGGGAAAGAGAGGCAGAAATATAAGAAGTGGGGCTTGCAGGGGATAGATATGTGTACCTACTGGGATAGGAAGGTAGCCGGAGATAGTTTTAACCAGATCCCAAACAGTGGGTAACAGAATGGAGAACAAGCAAGAAAAACATGAGACAGAGCAGAAGAATGCATAGGAGAGACAAAACACAGATCAACACATACATTAGAAAATGTCTTTTATTTTTTGAAATTTTTTTAGTGCATTTTGTGAATATTTTCCTATTTCATAAAGATTCCCCAAAAGTTCTGATTTGAATAAGAAACAATCAGAGCTAATCAGCACTCTGATTTTGATCCTGTTCCTGATAATAAGGGTCAGGACTCTTTCTGGTCTGCCCAACCCTACCCCAAACACAGACACTCATCACTGTTCCCTTTGCACCTTACTCAGGTGCCATTCTCCTAAGGGCAGATGGCTTGCCTATTTTGTTTCATTTATCTCTATGTTCTGGTTAAGAACCCTCCCCAGCTATTGCAGGTCCTTACTCACCTCCCTGTACACCTGCGTCCTTATGCTCCCTCCTACCTTAAACAATTTCTTTCTCTCTCTCTCTCTCACACACACACACACACACACACACACACACACACACACACACACACACACACACACACACTCTTAACAATGTCCATGGGCCAATCCGCTTTCACCTTTAGGTTTTCCCAACTCTAGACTGGTCTTCCCCCTCTTTTCTATTCTGCACCTTGGCTTTTTCCTCTGAAAGGCCTTCTCCATGACCATACAAAACATGCTTGCAGCTGTTTTGATTAATTTACATTTCTGTACTCTCCTTAAAGTCCACTGCTATCCATTTTGCACAGCACATTTGGTATATTTTTATATATTTTATTTGCATTTATGTATGATTCAGCTGTGCACTTGTACAGTAATATGTTTATTCAGTTGCTATCATGTTTCTGTGTACTCATTTGATACCCACAATTGAACCTATTGACTGGTACTGCTGCTCTCTTGCTACCTTTGAATATCGTATCACTCACTGATTGCATGATTGTTCCCTTCCCCCCTCCACTAGGCTGCATCTCGAAAAAGCTGGCCTCAGTTCAGTATGCATTTCCTTACGAAACTTTAAATAAAGAAATACACAACTAAGTAAATAACTACTATGCTGCAGAATAATTCACAGCCAAGATGGTACTCTTTGTATGTGATGATCCATGGAAAAGAAAAGTGACAGTGTAGCCAGGCTTGGTAGAAGCTGTTGATTATTTCCTAGCTGCCCATCCAGTGTATACTCTGAGTCACTGTTTACTGCTATTGGAATCATTATAATAGATAAAAGATCTGTTAAGTGCAATTAATGATGAGTAACTCACCTTAACAAAAATTATTTTTCAGGCCTTTCCCTGACACTGCAAAAGGCCCTACACTTAGCATATGCACCTGCAACACTTAACAAGACAGATGTATCAGAAGCTCTGAAAAGGAGAAGCAGAAATTCACAATTTTATTATTTGTCAGTTCTGGGAGAAACGCTGTAAGTTATCATCAGCATCAATGCATAAACACTTGGGAGGTGAGAATGATCTCCTACAATCATCATTACAGTCTGTTTTGTTTTGTTTCACACACAGACTGTACTAAACCATTGGAATCCCCCCCAATCCCTGTCTGTCTCTTTTGGCCACCTTGACAAGCTGCCTTCTTCTCCCAATGTAAACACCTTGGTCCCTACTCTGTCCATCCTAGATCACTAGTCCCTAATGTGTCCATCATAGATCTCCAGTTCCATAGTCTTTTTATGCTAATATTCAAATCTTCATTATGACCAAGAGCTGACTTATGTATAGCCTGCCCTGTACTGTGTGTTCTAACATCATTCATCATGCAAGCCCCCACCCCTTTTCATATCAAGAATGGTGTGTTGACTTGATGTCTTGTCTATACACTCTTGGACCAACATTACTGTAAGTATTGCATTTCAGGAATAAACAGGATTATATGCAGAGAATAACAACAACAGTTGAACTCATTTTTCTGGAGGAATCATTAACATCCTACTTCAACTTCAATATGGAGTGGGTGTAAGAAATCCCCATTAATTAATAAATTATTACTAAGCATGTGAATCCACTTTGTTGTACCTGCAGTTCTATCTAATTAAGCAGCAGTCCTGTGGGGCCATTGACTTGTGCTGTCTACTCTTACCATATGTGCCTGTCAACCAAACCTCAGTCTGTACTGTTACCAGTTTTAACAATCCTACAGATACCTAAAAGGGTTACCTTTATATGCTGCCACCACTCAACTGCAGTCTCACTTGGGGTATCACTAGGGTTGAATCTCACCAGTCCCAGTGCTCACACAGTAAAGTGTTCCTTACCAAGAGACAAAGAACCCACCCCTTTTGTTATCGCTGAGAACACTTTGCCTTAGATATGGTAACTGTGTAGCTTGCCTCTTTGGAAATGGATCACAGACTTCTCAATTTTCCCCTGGTTATCTATACTTGAACTGATTCAATCACAAAAATCATGAAGCATATAAAATTAACATTTAATACTCCATGATATTTACATATGTTACAGGGTCAGGGCACACTGAAGACTTTGGGAAATACAGTACTTCTACAGAAATAGAAATAAATACATTTGAATAGCTAGAAATCACACGGAAGCAACATAACTCAAAACTTTCCAGAGTCTAACTAGCGAAGAAGAATATTACCCCAGCAGGGAACTGGTGATTTATGGCAGAGTCAAAGCCATGATGTTGCTAGTTCAGAATCCCAAAATATGACTAACTCTAAGAGCAACTACACACAAAAATATCTTTGGCTGGCTGGCTCACTACACCTGCATCATCATACATGCCTCTCTGACATCACAGCCTAGACCATTTCTTTGATATCTGGAGACTACCCTTTCCCAGAACAGGTCCAAGCTGGTTGTGTGGATTACAGCCTGGACCTTTTGTCATCCCTGCTGGCTAAATCCATTAGGTGTCATATCATTTTGCCTTGGTCCTGTTTACATTCAAAATGTGTTGTCTTTATGAAAGGGATTCTGGCCTTTGAAGCTTAACCAATTCAAAAGCCTTTTACAGGCAGGAACTGTTGTGGTTCCAACCCAGCCTCTGTGAGACCTCATGAATGCTACCACAACAGACCTGGGACTGTGATATGAGCCAATTTTCAATTTTCCCATACTTCCCGCAACCAAAATGTTTTACAGGTAATGTAACTAGTAAGATATTATCCAGAAGCAAATGGTTTGATACCTTTTGTTGGACCAACAAAGATGTTGCAAAAAGAAAACAATGTCTAAGCCATTTTCTTCTGGACCTGTTCTTGCAAGGAACAATATGGCAACTAATCTATTTAGTAAGATACTAGGTTTGCTCTACCTGCAGTGCCCCAATTCTCTTTTTGATTAAACAGTTAGTTAATTCTTTAAAGCACCTTCCACTAGTTTTTGTCTAGACAAACCATCTGATTTGCCATGCTGTGACCTACTACAGTGTCTGAGGTTCACATTATAGGACTGCAACACCAGGCTCCATCTTAACAATTTGAAGTTTTGTCGATTGGTCATATGGAGTCATGTGAGGGGGTTGTGATCAGTGACCAGTATAAACACATTCTCTTATAAATATGGTAGCAGCTTCTGCACAGCCCAAATGATAGGCAGACCCTCTTTCTCAATTGTGGCATAGGCCTCTTCTCTGGGCAGCAGCTTCCTGCTCAGGTATACAACTCGGTGTTTCTCTCCAATGTGCGTGACCTGACTCAAAACCACCCATAGCCCACGACTGGGTGCAGTCATGTTCACAATGAACTTCATAAAATAGTCAAGATTCATGAGCACATGTGCCTGACACAATACCCCTTCAACTGGTGGAATGCTGTCTCACAGTGATCTGTCCACTGAACGTTTTCTGGTATTTTGTTCCTTTTGAGATCAGACAGGGGTTTGGCCATGGTACTGAAGTTTGCTACAACCTTTCAGTAGTACCCTGCTTTCCCTAGGAAGGCCTGTTCTTTTGGTCTGTCCCTGCATAGCCTCAATTTTTACTGGCTCAGGCCAAATGTACCCATTCTCCACCCTGTGGCCTTGGACCCTGTATCCATGTGGTGCTTTCCCATGACTATTTCCTCAAATGTAGGTAGTACACTATGCATTTTGGCAGCTTGGGCCAGCGGCAGCTGCTCTGAGAGGGTGACAGTATCCACTGAGGATTTTCCCTTAATCTTTTTGAGGCAATCCACCAGTGGGTCTGTGTCTGCCTCCTCCTCCTCCTCCTCTGGATAGCTGCACAAGGTTAAGGTCATCTAGTCCCAGTCTTGTAGTACCTCACCATGTTTATGTGGTAGATTTATTGCTTGCACTTCCTTTCAGGAAGCTCCACCACATGATTAACATCATCTGCCCTCCTGACCACTGACTAAGGACCCTCCCAAGCCCCCTGTAATTAATTCTGTTGGACAAGGATGAATATCACTACCCACTGTTGAACTTTTACTCCTGGACTCTGGTGCCACAGTCATATCACATCTTCTGTCTGTGTAATGCAGTGGCTAGATGCTACTGGGCTAACTCCAAGAGCTCCTTGAGCAGTGGCTTGAAATTTAGGATGCACTACACAACAGATTTCCCTTGGGTAGAAGCTCATGCTCCCATTCATCCCTTACCAAATCAAAGGGACACCTTGCCTATGGCCAGACAGGCGTTTGAAGGGTGAAAACCCTGTGGACTCCTGGAGGACTTTCCTATATGTGAATAAGAGATGTGGTAAGTACTTGTCCCACTCTCTTACATGCTGTCAGTGAACACCATTAACATAGACTTTAGAGACACATTAAATCATTCAATCAGACTGTTAGTCTGGGGGTGGTATGTGGAGGCCATGAGCTGCCCCACCCCATACTTCTTCCAAAGAGTAGCCACTGGAGCAGACATGAAATTGATGCCCTAATCTGACAGAATCTTCTTGGAAACCCCAGCCAGCTGAATATCCCTAGCAGTTCATTGGCCACTATTTCTGCCTCAATGGAGAACAAGGGCTCAGGCTCTGGGTACCTCATGGCAATAATCTATGACCACCAATATGTACCTCTTACCTATGCAAATTGGGGTGCTGAGTGGCATCACAATATCCATAACAACTTGCTGAAATAGCTCTTTAACTGTATGCAGGGGAATCAAAGCTGCCTTAGTCTTATCTCCAACCTTTCTGACCCTCTGGCACTGCAGACAGGTCTGGAAGTAGTTTGTTACACCCTTAAAGATATTGGGCCTGTAAACATTTTTCAGCTTCCCTTTTTAATGGCTGAATCCTAGTTGTCTGTAAAAGGGTATGTCATGGGCCAAGGCCAGAAACTGCTTCCTGCACTCCTTATGAACTATTGTGTGTTGGAGTACCCCTTGCTCCAGTCATCCCTTTGGCACCCACTCACAATATCGAAGTCTCTTCTCCCTGTATACCTCCCTTTTCTCTGACCCCTGAGGGTCACCATCCACCCTGGTTTCAAACCTCTTACTTCCTGTAGGGATGGATCAGCTTGCTGAGCTCTCCCTAGCTCCGCATGTCTGATGTTCCCTAAAACACACTCTCCTATGGGAGAGTTGTCTATGGCTGAGATATCCCCAGTCTTCAGCAGTGGCTTACAACTGCTGCTTCCAGCTCATTCTTCAGTTACAACTCCCTCTGCTGCTGAAGGAGGGGCTCCTTCCAGCTGCACTGCCCCCTTTGAGTCCTCAGAAGCTGGTTCCCTAACTTTACTACAGGTAGTGACATGCACAATGTTGGCCCGACTGTCAAAGTCATTACTCATATATACATCCACAGGCAGGTCCAATAAAACACCCACCTCCCACATGCCCTGACCACCTTTCCAGCTTAGAAAGATCCAGACCAGAGGTTGTGCACTAGCACTTGAAGGGATGGCAGCTTGGGAGTGTAGCTCTCCCACTAATCTGAATTTCTATCATAATTTCCAACATTAAAATTAGTGTCACCAAAGTGTTTCAACCATCAGAAACATTATAAAGTAGTGTTTTAGCTTAGGTGTATTTGGGGTATCATTCAGGTGCTTAAATTATAAGCTATTAAAGTTTTTGTGTTTTGGCAGTGATCCAGATACAGTGATGTTGGGAGATACTAAACAAAAGTCAGCAGCTGTCACCACACAAACCAGAGGCTCCCCCTCGAGGTTTTCCATGGAAGTGGTAAGCCCAACAAAACCAAAACAAATTAACAGCAAAAAAAAAAACTATAACCAAGGCTCTAACGACATGGCATACATAAAAGACAAGCTGCAGTCTATGCATGCAGACATTGTTAGTTTAAAACAGGAGACAAACGTGGAAAAAGCTAAATCTGAAGCATTAGAAAACAGATTAAACCTAATAGAGGAAAGGCTAATGTTTATTGAACAGTCTCTGTGTAATTTGGAAGACAAGTCTGACAGTAATATGGCCAAAATTGAGTTATTGGGGGCAAAAGTTGATGATTTAGAAAATCGTGGCAAAAGAAATAACTTGAGATTTGTAGGAGTGCCAGAGCTATTGAAAGGAGTGGACATGGTCAGATTTTTACAGGGATTCTTACTATTTTAAATTATACATGGCCCTGGCCCTTAGAAATTGAAAGGGCACATAGATCCCTGAGGGCTCCTCCGAAGCAGGGACAGAAACCCAGACCTATTATTGTCCGTTTCTCAGATTTAATGTAAAGGAAGAGATACTAGCAGTAGCCAGACAAAAGAATATCTTACAATGGGGTAGTAACAGAATATGCTTATTTCAAGATTTTTCATCTGGAACTGTAGAAAAAAGGAAAGTGTTTGGAGATATTTGCTTTGTGTTACAGAAGCTTAATGTGACCTACTACATAAAATACCCAGCTGTGCTTGTGATAACAGGTTCTAATGGGAATCATAACTTTACTTCGTATGAAGAGGCTTGGACTTCATCATTAAATGGTGGCCGGAGGCCCCTGGTATACTAAAAAGCAGGCCAAACTACACTCAGCATACATTTTCAAAACAGAGCCCAACTGTAAAATCTAGATCGCAAGAGCAAAGAAATTCTATTTAGGAATCTTCCCCATGAGGCCAAGAATGAGCTTCACCTTCCAAAACAAGCCAACAAATGGAATACAAACAGACTCTTATTCCAATAGCCAAGCAATATACCAGACGTCCTTCTGACACTAAAACAATTATACCCAAATCGGTGGCTTGGTCTACGAAACTTTCCAGAGAGTGCAGCCTATCTTTAAAACAAAAGGAACAAATATTAGTGCCTCTGTAAAACACAACATTAATTCTTCCCCTCTGCAGACCAAAAACTCCTACGACATTACACCAGGGTTTTCAGTGTTTAACTGAGAGATTCCTGAATGTCTATGAAGCTCTTTCAGCCCTGTGGCTGACATGTTCGAACAAGTTTACTCACCAAGTGAGACTGGATGTGAAGGAGAGACTTGATTCCTTGGGGTACATGGCTGCTGCTAATCCTACGTGAAGAAGAATCGGGAAGCTATCTGCTACTCATGGACTGGGCAGTGATTGGCTGCCTGTGGTCATGTGAACTTATGAGAAAAAGCAAAAGTTTTTCTCCATGAGTTTTTCCTGAATTATATTTTGATGTTAACAATATTTTCAATTTAAAATGCTGTTCTTAGATTTTTGCTGTTAATCGCTTTACCCGCTCCTCCCTGGTCTTGTTGCTTATCACAAGAGGGTAAAGGTTAATGGAGTAAAGGTCAAAGTTAAGGGGTTCTTGAAGGAGCTTTTCTGGAACCTTAGTAACTCAATGTTCAGGCAAGGTACAGATAAGATACACAGAACTTTTAAAATGTTATATTTTTAAAGATTGACAAGTGAACATTATTGATGAATGTGATTAAGAATGACTTTTTCTGCCTAGATGTGTAGTTGCAATATGTTGTTGCATAGATTTTAAGCATCATGCACCCAAGATCAAGATACGTGCTAGGAGGGACCAGTAGACTACCAGGGATATGTGCTTCATTTTATTCAAAAAGGGGGTCGGGACACGTGCAGGGGGGGACCACTAGACTACCAGGGAAACATGCTTATTTTATTCATAATGGGGGTCTGAAAATGTGCTGGGGGGACCACTAGACTACCAGGGATATGTGTTTACTTTATTGAACCTGGGGTCGGGATACGTGTGGGGGGCACTAGACTACCAGGGAAAGTATAATAATATTGTGAACAGGTAGGAGTCATGCAGAGGGGTGGGGGACCACTAGACTACCAGAGACATTACCTTATTGTCAGTACACAGGGGTTGGGATTCATGTAGGGGGTGGGGACCACTATAGACTACCAGGAATATTACGTTTACATTCATTGTGAATGGGTCAGGAGAATACCTCTCAACTGTCCCTGATTGTCAGGGGCGTCCCTGAATTTGCCTCAAAAGTATTAGTCTGTCCCTCCTCACAGTTGTGGTTCCCTAGCTGAACAGTGGAAATTGTAAGCACATAACAATGTCAAGCATTAAAGTTACAGACTTGTTCTTCTTCAGAACATACATTTTGCACTAAGCCCCATATTCTACCAGCTGTCTGGGTGGATATCTCTACATTTGAGGACGTGTCCTGATTTTGGTCCTTTGTTTAAGCCTTGTCCCTGATTCAGGTGGCAAGCGGTTGTGAGATATGTATGCACCAACTGAGCCTGGCAGCACACAGTTCCTGCTGCTTCCGGCCTGCTGCTTCCGGCCTGTACTTCTATTCCGACCAACAGGGGGTGCTGTGGGTCTGCCTTGGTCTGCAGTGTCAGCCTGTACTTCCATTCCAACCAAAAGGGGGAACTATGTGCTTGATGCAGTAGCATCGGGCAAACTGCATGGTACTGTATGCTAAGCAGCACATAATAAGATGCAAATGTGCCTGTTTGCCCACGGATTACTTAAGTAGGCTCATTTGCATGGGAGCTTTGAATATAGCTCCCGTTTGCCCTGGGCTAATGTGTTAGCACTGTGCAATCAGGTTAGCCACGGGCAAACCTCACTTAAGCATAGCACACTAAGCACAGTTCTGCAGTGTGTGGCTTACACTGTTGTTTGCAGTCATACCTCTCAACTGTCCCTGATTTTACCTCAAACCTTTACTCTGTCCCACCTACATATTGTGTTTCCATGACCAAACAGTGCGGGTTGTAAGCATAACATAATGTCAGACATTAATGTTACAGACATGTTCTTCCTTAGAATATGCATTTTACACTACACCACTTGTTTTACCAGCTTCCTGAGTGGATATCACCATTTGTTAAGGTGTGTCCCTGATTTTAAACCTTTGTCCTTGATTTTTTTAAGTCTTGTCCCTGATTTATGGGGCAGGAGGTTGCGAGGTGTGTTTGCAGTAGATGTGAGACAGCTCTGTGCAATCAATCACATACAATGTTATCCACCTGCAAGTTTAACACTGGCTTGCTACAGAGTCTAATGAGCTGCAGTTGCAGTTTGCACTTCCCTGTTGCTATATTCAGTGCTGTCTTACTCCCGGGGCTATTTTTGCCCTGCACTCCCAGACCACTTTGCCCGGCTTCCTTAGGCTGCTATATTCAGCAGGATTAGCACCGGGCTATTTCCTTTTGAATATAGCTTGCTTTGTGCTCTGGGCTAAATTTGCCCATTGGGCAGTGCTAATTTAGCCCCCGTGGCGAAGTTTTGAATAGCTGGCCCAAAGTCTGTTAGAGGTTTTAGGCTTATTAGATGTATGGGCCCAGATATTCAAACTGCGCCAGGCTGTGGCACAAGCTTGAGCGCAGCTCAACTTGACTGCGCAGGGGTGTGGACAGGGTGATATTCAACGGAGATGAGCCATGGCTCAGCAGCATTGAATATCGCACCCTGGCCACCTGCAGTGTACATGGCGCAGTGGCACTGCGCCAGCACAAGTGGACAGAGTGGAGCATGGGGATGCGCTAGCACAAGTTCCATTGTGCCATGCACAGCAACCGCAATATTCAAAAGTTAACATGCAAATGGGGCCATAATGTGTGCAAGGCACACATGGGGCCATTTGCATGTCATTATGGCCCCATTTGCATGCAGGTGCGCCGATCCCCGACTACTTGCGCCTGGCGCCCTGCCAGGCAGCAGCCGTCAGGGACCGATGCCCCTTGCAGCCGGCAAAGTGCTCCACAGCCCGATCGTGGGCATCTGTAAAAGAATAGAAATAAGTCCTATATCCCTGGTGGTCCAGTGGACTGCTATTTGTCCAATCGCGGGCATTTGTGAAAAAAGAAATGTCCTTCCAATATCCCTGGTGGTCCAGTGGACCGCTATCTGACCTATCGCGGGCATTTGTAAAGAAATGTCCTTAATATTTTCGGTGGTTCAATGGATCGCTATCTGGAACCGATTACGGGCATTTGTAAAGAAATGTCCTTCCTATTCATGGGTCCAGTGACGCAATCTGCCCATTGTGGGCATCTATAAAAAATAGAAACAGGTTCTATATTCCCGGGTTCAGGGTGGCCTTCTTCACCCACCACTGAGCCCCACCGCCTGCCTCCCCAGTCAGCTGTGGGTGGTCAGCACCACCTCGCCTATTGCTCGTCGCCATCAATGACACTGCCGGTAGACGCCCATTGGTCTCATTGTGAGCTATCAGCGCAGCTCCATACCATACTACATATTCATATCTGGAATGCGTAGTATGATAGGCTGCACGCCCATTGGCCTGCTGGGGACCACTGGCGTAGACAGCCCTACTGCTGACAGTGCAGTCGGTGGGCGGCGGGCAGCAGGCGGTGGGTGCTGCCGCCGCCGCTGACCGGGGCTATGGGTGGTGGGCCTGGGGTGGTGGGATGGGGGAAACCCAGACCACCAGGGATATAGGACCTATTTCTATTTTTTTACAGATGCCCGTGATTGGGCAGACAGCGGTCCACTGGACCACCAGGGATATTGGAAGGACATTTCTTTCTTTACAAATGCCCGCGATCGGGCAGACAGCGGTCCACTGGACCACCAGGGATATTGGAAGGACATTTCTTTCTTTACAAATGCCCACGATCGGGCAGACAGCGGTCCACTGGACCACCAGGGATATTGGACAGTTTTATTATTTTTTTTTCACTAATGATGCCCATGATCGGGCATGGGGCGATCAGGTGCAGCCGAGTTAGTGGCCACCAGCTGGCGGTGGCAGCGGCCGTGTTGCGCCCCTGCAATGCGGCAGCTCACCTGTGGGTGGCCATCAGTTGTTCCTTTTTTGGGATCAACTTTGTGCTGGCGCGAGGTAGGGATTGATATGCTGGCTCTGCACATCCCAGGCTGAATATCGGGCTGTGCAGGGTATGCATGGCATGCCTCCACCTGCGCCTGCACATTACTGATGCGCTCCGGCTTATTGGGATGAAGTCGTGTACTTTTCCCTTTGAATATCGCACAATATTATCAGTAGGCTGCGATGGCACAACACTGTTGCGCCATGTGCAACCCTTTTGAATATCTGGGTCATGGAGACTAGTGCACCCTTGTGAACGAGATTTCTCCTTTTTGTCAACAAGACATGTGGTATTCTGTATGTTATATTACCTTTTCATGCCCCTAAATGTTTGTAATAGTATCACTCATATTAGTTATGAAAATCTTTTGATTTCAGATCATAGTTTACTTAAGAGTTCTTTATCACTAGAAAACAATAGTAAGAAAACTAGTAATTGGAAGTTTAGTACTTCATTACTACCAAACCCTAGTTTTCAGAAATGGGTACTAGAAGAGACCTCACCTTATTTTAAAGGTAATGGTCAGGAAGAATCATCACCTACGATTGTTTGGGAAGCATATAACACATTCATAAGAGGTTGTATTATCAGTTTTGCATCAAAAAAGAAAAAGGAGAGGCAGAGAGAGTTGAAAGAAAAAGATCTACTAGGAAGGGCCTTATCAGAGTTGAAACAGAATTCCTTGAGGTCAAAGGAAGGACTTTATAAAATCCTGGGTTTGAAATATGAAATATTTATTTATTTTTATTTTATTTAGTTTTTGTTGACCGGGTAAGTGCACTAAACAAATTCTGCCTATTTTCAGGCACGACCCGGGGGAGGGGAATACAGATGAATGCCAACTGACCTTGAACCAGATTAAGCTGTTGGTGGTATTTTTAATGAATGAGGGAAATTTGGCCAGGACACCGAGGAAATTCCCTTACTCTTTTCGATAAGTGCCATGGGATCTTTAACATCCACCTGAACTACCACCAATCCAAACAAATTGTACTCTGCCAAGAATGAATATTCAATCTTTAGAACCAAGCAGAGATTTTGAGAATCTGGGGAGAAAGCTGGAAAGTTATTAGCACACAGAATTAAACAGAGACAAAATCAAAATAATATTAAAGGAATCAGAAAAAGGAACGAAATGACAACTTATAATGTGAAAGAAATTAATAATTGTTTCTGGAATTTTTATAGTGATTTATATAAGTCACAAGGGAAGGGGAAGGAAACTGACTCTGATTAATTTTTGTTGTTTTTTGCTCCGCACTTGCTCTCTTAGTCCGCCTCTCCTTTCGGCTACACATAGATCCCCACTGACCCCCTCACCCCGACCCCCTTCCACCTACCTCAGATTGCAGCCATCCCAGGGGTGGCCCAGTGTATCCCTTCATTGGATGGGTTCCTCTCCTCTGAGGGGGAAGGCACCAGGAGGGGCAACCAGCGCACTAAGCAATCAGTCCCCGGGAGCTGCTGAGCTGGTTTCTGGGGCGTCAGGGCACTCGAGTCGGTAGGAGCCAGCAGCCATCATCCAGCTGACTGAGGAGCCGAGTTTCTGCTTTTTCTCCCCAGGGGCATGGTGTGCCATGGACATCAAGGCACATACCAATGTCCACCATGCCTTTGTGTGCAATGGGGCTTGCTGAACTGTCATGCTCCCGGCCTCTGCCAGGAGGTGGCAGAAAGTGAGCCACGTCCCCTCCCTCCCCCCAGAGAAGGTGAGCAGTCGCAGGATGCTCAAGCCTTCTCCTCCCGGCTGGCATTCCAGCAACCTGAGTCCATTCCTGAACCTGGGTCACTGGCATCACAAGCGGAAATCCAACCACTGTGCCAATGAGCCGTCGTACTGATGAATTTTTACAAAATGCTAATTTGCCTATTTTAGAAGAGGCTAGCAAAAATATATTGAATAAGCCCATCTTGTTACAAGAGATATCTGAAGTCTTTGCAGGGGTGCCAAAGGGTAAATCTACAAGGCCAGATGGATTACCAAGGGAATTTTACAGTCATCTGGGCCTGTCTATTTCCTCACACTTGTTAGAAGCAATTCATGATTCCTTTGCTGAGGGTACCCTTCCTGACTCTATGAATGAGGCCTACATCTGTTTACTTCATAAAAAAAGGCAAAGATGATTTGGAATGTGACAATTATAGGCCTATTTTATTACTAAATTTTGATTATTAAATTATTGCTAAGGTTTTAGCTGATAGAGTATCCAAAGTTCTTGATGATCTAATAGGTAAAGAGCAGGTAGGCTTTATGAAAGGTGGACAGGCTGCGGACAACTTTAGGAGATTGTTCTCTGTGTTATGGTCATCCAAGATGTCAGAAGACAGTGAGTGTCCTCTCTAGCAATTTTCTTAGACATAGGTAAGGCCTTTGATTCCCTAGAATGGAATTATTTATATAAGGTATTAAAATGTTATGGGTTTGGAGCTGACATTCTAAGAAGGATTCATACCTTATATAGTAAACCAAGAGCATGCTTGATCTCAAATGGTCTAAAATCCCCCCCCCATATCTATATTTAGAGGTACAAGGCAAAGATGACCTTTGTCTCCTCTACTTTTTATTCTTGCTATTGAACCTCTAATTAGGGGAATTATGAAATCAGACAAAATCTCTGGGGTTAAAGTAGGAAATTATTATAATAAGGTATTCACATTTGTGGATGACATTCTGCTAACTAGCTCACATCCCACATCTTCTCTTAGAAATGTTAAAGAAATTCTAAATGTTTAGGGGAGTAGTTCTGGTCTTTTTGTTAATTGGAACAAATCCGAATGCCTATGGCTAGGCAAACCTTCCTTGGAATTAGTAGAATTAAAAAAGAATATCCTGGCCTTCTGACAGATTAACATATCTAGGAATAAAAGTTTTCTATTCAACAGAAAAAATTCTCCATCAAAATCTCTCCAGACTAATTAGTGATATGAAATCAGACTTAGACAAATAGCCAAAATTACATTGATCCCTTTGGGGGGAAATCAATGCATTAAAAATGATTATTGCTCCAATTTTTTTTTATTTTATGAACAATTTCCCTGCTAATGTAACATCTGATTGGTTCAATAGAATTGCAAGATTAATTTCAAACTTTTTATGGGAAGGAAAGCCACCTCAGTTAGCTAGAAACAAATTAAGGGCACCAATTCAGAAAGGAGGTCTTGCCCTTCCTTGGTGGCAGGGCTATTTCTGGGCTTTTAAACTTAACAACTTAAATTGGTTTAGTTCCAATAACAAAACCTCGGTGCCATTATGGCTTAAAATAGAAAAAAAATCTGGTTTCTTCTTTAGCCTTGCCTGATCTATTTTTTAAACAGTCTCCTACTAAGTTAAGGAATCACCAGACCCTACAAATACTGGTAATGGTATGAAGAAAATTTAATCAACTCAAAAAAATAGAATATGTTCCTCTCAAATACATGCCTCTTTGGTATAATAAATCTTTAATTTTGCATGGTAAGGCTTTTTTGCACAAAGGATAGATGTCTAAGGGTATGAAAATATAGGGGATATTCATGATTGTCATAATAGATTGCTATCCTTTGAAGATTTTAAACTAAAATTTCATTTAACCAAATATGATTTTAGCTATTACCTACAACTAAGACATTTTTGAGAGTGGATTTTTTGGGAATTTTTTTAAGATACCTACCTACCAAAAGCCTTCAGTCTCATTTATAAAATCTTGAATGAAACTGACCCTTCTCTAACAAACTCAGCCAAAACAAAATGGGAAAAAGATTTACAGATACAAATTTCTGACACAGTCTGGGACAGGATGTGGAATAATGCAATTAAATGCTGTAGGGAAACTCGAGGAATACTTACCCAATTTAAGATTTTACATTATTTCTATTATTCCTCTGTGCAATTGCATAAATTAGGCTTCATTTAGGATGACCTTTGTTGGAGATGTGGAACTGCAAATGCAGGCCTGAGGCAATTATTTTGGCAATGTAATGTGTAACCCCCAGGGAGCGCTATCCCAAGGGCTACTACCTCTGCCTGTTCCGACTGTAACAGGGTAAGGGGCCTAGATCCGTTGGTGGGTGCCTCCACCCAGAGATCGGGGTTAGGACAGTCGAGGTTGACTTGGTCACAGCTGTCTGGGTTACTGCAATCCCCCTTGCTCCCCACTAGTGGCCCACACAGTTCAATTGCAGTGTTCTTACCATACACACTTACCCCTCAGGTCGGGCTGCTCTGCTCACTCCAGGGACCCCCTGAAAAGTAAGGTGTGGTTACACAATAGGCACTGAGCAGTAATTCACTATCAATACACAAACCAGTTAGTGTACCTTTACAAACAAGCAATCTGATTTATTTAGGGGGAGGTAACAAGGACTGGGGGGAATCAAGTTGATTTGCTTACCACTACAATATATATGTATCTACCTAGGGCTCTGTGCACAGGCCTAACCTATAAGTTACTATTCCTGGGTACCCAAGCCCTAAAGGCCAGTTCCCTGATGCAGCTGGTTGGGGTCCTATCACAGAGACAAGCATGGGATTCCTACGAAGATTTAAATAGAGCCAGCTGGCTCAGCTAAAGTAGTCAGAGAAGTAACCAGAAGATCTTTCCCTTGCTGGGAGCATTTGACAGGGAGCTACCCTGATTTTAGTACTCACGACTCCAGAAGCCCTCACACCACATACAGGACCAAGCCTGGACTCCAACACTTCTCCACACATTTATATGGAAAACAACAGAGGGGTACCATACCAGGCAGCTGCTTCCAGGGCCCGACCGAACTCACAGCTAAACGGGAGCCTCACCACAGCTTCACTCTTCCTGACAGACCGGGCGCGATTCAGCAGATTCTCCAGTCCTCTACAGGGTGAGCCTGGTAGATAGCTGCACTCCTGCACAGCCTTCTCTGACCGCTACCCAGTGGATTTAGTCCGAATTTGCTGGCGATTCAAAACGCCCGACACTGGCCTTACATGCACTTCCTGCATGACAACTCAATGGCGCAGGAGCCCAGAGCTCCTTCCTCGCTCACGGCCACCACGTCTCTGCCCCTTGGCAGTTTGGGCAATGGCTCTTTGTTCGGGTGCCACCTCATTCCATTGGTGGGTTGCAGATACCAATCACTTAAGTGGGTCCCTATTGGTGCAAAAAGGGTGCCATAGCCCAGAACTTCATTTCCCAGAATTACGGGCTGTCTCCCCTATGGCCAGCCGGCTCCATTATGAGTTCTGATTCTGGTTGGCTTTAATGATCTTCACGCCAGTGTCCCCTTTCCATTGGCCCATCTCGAAGTCCAGGTCCAAAATGGAGGGCCAAACACACAGAGTCCCAGCTGCAAGGAAAGCAGGTTAAACAAATTGCAAATTCACCAATATCCCAAATAATTACAGCGAAACAGTTACATCTGTCAGGTGGGATCCTGTTGCACTGCTAGTGACTACAGGATGGGGTGTGATTACACCCAGCTCAGGCGGGATTCGAGCAGGGAACACCAATCCCCCATACCAACCCGCTGGAGCCAGCGGAGCAGGCAACTCTTAAAGAAACAGACTGGAGGCTCTAAAAGCACTCACAATGGCTGCATTTTGGGCATATTGTTCCAACACCCATTAGGCAAGTGAGCTACTGGACAGCTCTTGAAGGCTCTTAAGAACCCCCATTCATAGGGGGTTACACCTTCCTGGTCTGAAAAGAACTTGACGTCCACATCGAGTAGTTACCCTTAAATCACTTTAAGGCAAAACTGTTTAACTTAACAGCACATCAAACTGTTGATTGCACACATTACATAGTTTACTGTTTACCTATACAACAGCACATATATTACAACCCCCGTCTTGTTTACATCAGGTAATTTCTTCCTGACTATGCCACTTGGATAAAGGGGCCCTTCCTATCCCCTACCTGAGGGCTGTCTTGGGCAGTAGCACTATACTCAGAGGGTAATACTAACAGTTGTGCATCATTCTCCAAACTAACTTGGGTGATGAACTTGGAGATACATAGACCCCTTATGGACTACATTTAATGGCAGGTCCACAGGCTGGCCCAGAGACTCATAACTTAACCTTATTACAGGCCGTACTTCTCGGCCAGTGCATCTAGAGGTCTCAGTAAAATCCACTACGGGCCCTGTCTCCACCTCTGCCCCATTGAGGTCAGTAGAGGGAACCTCCACATGAGACGAGGACCTCATACCCATAGTACTTTCGGGGACTGGACCCTCGATATCGGGACCCACACTACTTGGTTCAGTCAAGGGCACTTCTGGCACTACGGGGATGCTATCAGGGCACTCAAAGTATTCTTCTTGCTCAGGCAGATCCCGAACAGTGTCCCCCACACTACTTTCCTCTTCTGCAAAGTCAGACAGTTCAGCCAGCCCAGATAACTCAGCTAGACTCATAGACCCCACTTCCCCGGCTTTGAGGCCACTCGCTTCATCCTTGGGAAGCATGGGCTCCAGGGACAACACTGGGGGCTCAGACAGTCCATAAAACCCAACTTCATCCCCAGAGTGAGCTAGGGGTTGCCTTAAAAGCTGACTCAGTTCATAAGAGGGATAATACTCTATATCATGTTCACTGTCTTCAGCCACAGACGGGGGATCAATTTCAGCAGAGGGGAGAGGGGAAGGCTCCCGGGGTGTAAGTTCTGAGGAGTCAACCCTCTGAATCTCTTTTTGGCAGCAGCTCTAGTTATAGGCCCAGAGGGAGGGGCATTAGGAGGTGCTGTCTCTATCAAAATCTGTCCAATTGCCAGCAGGTGATTTCAGTGCAAAGTTTTTACATCTTTTGAATTATTTTTGGGCCTTACTTTGTACACAGGCAGATCATCTAGTTTGCCCACTACAATGTGAGGAAGATGGTACCATCGATCAGCAATCTTGTGTTTGCCATGCAGTCCCAGATTTCTTAGCAATACCCGATCTCCCTCTGGAGTTCCTGTGCTTTCACCTTTTTATCATACCTTTCTTTGGTGGCCAGATTCCTTTTGGCAGCCATGGTTTGAGCTAGTTGGTACGCATGATTTAGCTGGGCCTTTAACTTTGCACATACTGTAAAAGTTGTCAGCCTCGAGCCCCATCAGGAGAGACTCAAAACACACATCTACTAGCAGTCGAGCTTCTTCCAAACATCAGGCGGTAGGGGAGAACCCAGTGGCATCACTTTTGGTGCAGTTGTAAGCATGTACCAGGGTGCTGATTTGTTGGCTCCATCTAGGCTTGTCCTTTGGGTGGAGGGTTCCTAGCATATCTAGCAAAGTGCGGTTGAAACGCTCAGGCTGTGGGTCACCCTGGGGGTGGTACAGAGTGGATCTTGATTTCCGCACCCCCCAAAAGGATAGCATCTCTTTAATCAGACGGCTTTCGAAATCTGTCCCTTGATTGGAATGTATTCACTGGGGGGCCCCATAATGAACAAAGAAATTTTCCACAAGGACTTTAGCCACCGTGGTTGCCTTCTGGTCCTTGGTGGGGAAAGCCTGGGCATATCGTGTGAAATGATCCGTGACCACCAATATATTACTGATATTTTTTAGATCAGGTTCTAAACTCAGGAAATCAATGCAGACCAACTCCATAGGGGCGCTGGTAGTGATGTTGACCATGGGGGCAGCTCTCTGAGGTAGAGCTTTTCTTTGCAAACAGCGGCCACAGGTCTTGACATACTGCTCTATGTCTGCACTCATTTTGGGCCAGTAGAATTGGGTCCACACCAGGTCAAGAGTTCGGTCTATGTCAAGATGCCCCATGTGATCATGCAGGGACCTCAGCACCAGTTCCCTAAAAGCGGTGGGCAGCACCAATTGTTGTTTGTCTATCTGCTCCTCTTTGTCTATGGTCTCCCAGTATAACAGTTTATTGTTCAGCTTTAACTTTGGACCTTCTTTGTATAACAAGGCAGTTCTCAAATCAGCGGACGCAGTTGGGACACATCTCTCCGGCTTGCAGCACCTCTAAAACAGGTCGTATCATAGGGTCTTGAGACTGGGCTAGCTGGAGGCTATCATTATCGAAATGAGGCTGCATACTAGTGTCCAATGCAGAAAAGTAACAGTAAGCAGCAGGCACACAGTTCTCAGATGGACCCAAGCAATCTACCATGCAGTCCACAGCATCAGGAGTCACCGGTTCCTCCTTGTCAACTTTTTGGCAAAGGGCTCTAATGTCAGGTTCAGACAACCTGACCCAATCAGCTCGGGACACAGGCCTCCGAGAGAGAGCATCAGCATCTATATGGTTGAGGCCTGCTCTGCATTCAACAGCATAGTTGTAGGTGAATAATGCAGAGAGCCACCTGTGACCAGTGGCATCTAGCTTGGCTGAAATCTGATCATACATCAAAGGATTATTATCAGTTTTCACCAGTATCTTAGCCCCATACAAGTAGTCATGGAATTGATCAACAATGGCCCACTTTAGAGCCAGGAACTCTAGTCTGTGCACTGGATAATTCTTTTCAGAAGGAGTCAAACTGCGGCTGTGGCAAAAGCTACAGGTCTCAGACCGCTCGAGTGCTGTTGGTACACACGGCCCCTAATCCTTGCAGACTGGCATCAGTGTGAAGAACATAGGGTTTAGCTGGATCAGCATAGGCCAACACTGGGGCGTAAGTTGATATATAATGTCATAGAATGCTTCCTCGCAGTCAGGAGTCCAGCGAGTACCAAACACATCATTGGGGTGGAAATAAGTATTTTCAGTCCCAGATTGTGCAGCTTTCTTACTTTTCTTATGGGTCGGGGGGTACCCTTGAGTAAGATTAAGCAGAGGCCGGATCACCCGAAAGTAGTCTCTAATGAATTGTCGGTAGTACCCGCAGAACCCCAGGAACCGCTGTAGCTCCTTCAAATTTCTGGGCTGGGGCCAAGTGGTTAAGGCCTCTACTTTGCTGGGGTCAGTCTCTATGCCTTCAGTGGACACTATGTGGCCTACATATTTCACAGAGGTTTGAAAGAATTGGCATTTGTCAATAGATAACTTAAGGCTGAAATCCTGCAGCCGGTCTAGGACCTTGAGCAAGCGACTTTCATGTTCTTCCAATGAGCTGCCAAACACTATGACATCATCTAAGTAAACCAAACACTTGAGCAAGTTCATGTCCCCCACAGCATGTTCCATCAGGTGCTGAAAAGTAGCGGAGGCACCAGAAATCCCTTGAGGCATTCGGATAAACTCATAGAAACCCAGAGGGCAAATGAACGCAGTCTTCTCTCGATCCTCTGCAGCCATCGGAATCTGATAGTACCCACTGTGGAGGTCTAACACAGAGAACCACTTGCTGCCATTTAGACAGTCCAGAGCGTCCTGTATGCATGGCATGGTATACTGGTCAGAGATGGTCCGCCTGTTCAGGGTGCGGTAATCCACACACATCCGAACAGCCCCATTCTTTTTCCTCACTACGGCAATGGGGGAAGTATAAGGGCTCCTGGATTCTTGTATCACACCAGCAGCCATCATCTCTTGCAGATGCCGCCTCACATTGTCTATGTCTGCAGGGGCCAGGCGCCGAGACCGCTCGTGAAAAGCCTTTCATCATGTAGTCGAATGTGGTGTTTGGCCCCCTGCACACATCCCACATCCCATTATTTTAGGGAAAATACCTGGTCTCTTTGGGCAAGCTTTTCACTGATCCTTACTTTCCATTCAGCAGGCAACGGGGAGTCACCGAAATCAAACAAGTCGGGCGTGACTCTGTCATCCTTCCCCAAACCCTTGCTATTGGGGAGCACTGCAGTGTCTGCACAATGCACACTAGCCAGGGTACAGCCTCTATGTACCCGAATCTCCTTGTCCGACACCTTATGATCTTGAACCATCACTCTCCTGGCATAAGCATGGACTCTAGCAGGCAAGATACTGGGTTTAACCAGCAGTCCCCCAGGCAATTTTCCTTCCAGGCGATCCAGCATCAACAGTTTATTCTTGACATCCTTTTTAGCTGGACCTCCCTTGTAAAACATACTGGGCATTTGGGGCTAGTAGCAATGGTTCCGGATCCTTCCTCCAGACAACACCCACTGGGCCTTCAGGCTCCTCTTGACTAGCCTTTCTCTGAGTCTCATAGATCTTCTGGATCAAAGCAGATATCCTAAGAGCACGCCCAGTCCTGGACACTTGCTTTTCTGAACACAACTGTGCGAGTCGACTAAACATGTGGACATTTGTCCCAATCAACAAGGGTACCCCATCGTACAGTCGAGTGGGGGGGCAGACCAAGGCCAGGGTTTCCACCTGTTCATCCACCCCAGCCACAGAAATAGGAAATGATAACCAGACCCGGATAGACCCAAAATACGGATAAGCCTTGTCACTCAGCCCCCATACATGTAGACCATCCAAGGTGTCAGGGCACCCAGGTAAGTGAGTCTGATACCAGTCCTGGAACATAATGGTCACTTGAGAGCCACTATCCAATACAGCTCGGGTGGGAATCCCATTCACTCGCACCGGGGCCTCCATCGAGGGCCCTACCACATAAGACCATTCGGGGGGGCACGGCGCTGACAGTTGCTTGGGCATGGGCCCGGGTCATGAAGCCCTTCCTAAGGGGTCGGACGTAGGCCCTGGGATGCCAGGTAATCAGCCTGCTGTTGACCTTCCTTAAATTTTCTGGCAACTGGCACTCAGTCTGAAAGTGTCCATCCTCCCCACAATGGTAACAGAACTTGGGGTCCCGGGGGTCTCTATTGGGGGCAGAATACTTTATCTGCTGGGAGCCATCCGGGGGCAGGGATCCCCGGCCGGTGTTTATTTCTAGATAACTTGGGGTCTCCAAACCCAACAGGGTGGGTAGTGGTTTGCTTCAAGTCCCTCACAAGTTCTTGTAAATTCTGATCTCGGCCTCAACTCACTTTCTACTTCAGGATCAGGAGGAATGTCACATCCCTACCCTCCTTGCAACTCTGGGGATACATCAGGCCCCCAAGGTGGGTCTCATCGGGTTCGCTATACTCAGGGGTTGGGCACAGATTCACAGCCCATCATAGGGTTCCACCCACCTCATCGGTTTCTACCTCTTGATCTCTCATCAATTGACAGTATTCAGGCGGGCAGCTTGCCGATCATGCAACTTAAGTTTTAAGAGTATCACACTGGAAAATCTAGCAGATTTTAAACATGTTCCAACCTGACTTGGTACAAGGCTGAGGCAGTGATCCCTTTGATAGGCCTTCTGTAAAGCCCTGCTCCATCTTAGTAACAAAGGAGGAGAGCTTTTCATTCCTCCACTGCTTAGCAGACTTGAATTTCCATAATAAGTCTTCCCGTTTCTGTACTTCCAAACACTCCTCTAAAGCAGAAAGAAACTTGCTGGCGGTGGCTTCCAGGCTAGTAGCCTGCAAAAACCAAATGGCTTCTAAAGCCAGACCCCACAGGCTCTCCATTAGCCTCTTTCATTTCTCCCCCTCAGAGCATTGCCACTCCTGAACCAAAGGGATGGCATAGTCCATCCATGCCTCCAAATCATCCTCCCCTGAAGGCACGGGCACTGTACCAGAAAAAAGTTTTAGCCTACGGTATGAATCTAGCTGTATAGAAGGAACCACTAAGGGCGGTGGGAGCAAAATAGAACTCTTGGGGGGCCCAGGGGAGGTGCCGGGGGAAACCTGGGAGGTGGGATCACTGGAAAGATCCAAAGCCTGCAACAACTCCTGGGTAGTCCTCCCCTCTACAGCCAACAATTTAAGCAGTTTGTCTTTGAAGCTGTTAGTCTGGGGAGACCCCCCCAGGGGATAACTTCAATAGTGCAGGTGAGCAGATTGAGCAGGTTCAATCATTTAAGTACCTAGGGGTCATCCTTGAAGACTCTCTCTTGTATACAAACCACATCGACTCCCTTGTCAGGTCAGTTAACACAAAGATTGGGGTCCTCTACAGACATAAGAACTCCCTCACCCCGGAAGCACTCCGACTCTCGGTCTCCAGCTCAATACTTCCCATGATAGACTACGGGCTTGTGATCTATGGAGCTGCCACTGACACTGCACTCAACAGGGTCCAAATTGCATTAAATAAGGCATGCCACCTAACCCTGAGTGCAGACCATTACACCCATACTTGCACTCTGTATAAAAGCACTAACTGGCTGAGCCTAAAAGACAGGCTCAAATACCAAACCTGTCTATTGGTAAAAAGGCTCTCTCGGAAAGACACCACCATGCATAGCAAACCTGCTCAAGGCCTCTCCTCATCACATAACACCAGGGGAAGAAAAATGAATTGTCTATCACCCATTCGGCGAACCTCACTTGGTCAGCGTTACCACCTACCGAGCCCCCTCTGGCTAAATGAACTCCGCAGGAACTACATACACACAGCCTGCCTCAGTTCAAAACCGGCCTCAAACTGCACCTACAGTCTATCTCACAATGCATGTGCCCCCCCGGAAAGACCTGTTGACTCTCCCACTACCGTCGTTAAACCCAGCACTGAAACTGTGACTATTGAACTGCCTAATGCGCTGTACTTGTACGACTGTATCCTTCTGTTGTCTGTAACCACTGCATTTGTGCTAATCCTGAAAAAAACTGTAAATGACCTGAAATCTGTATTTACTGTACTGGTGTTTCTGTATCATTTGTCCTCCATGACGTGGAACCTTTGTAACTGAACATGTTCCAAAACCTGTAACCACTGTATTTGTGTTTTTATATGTTTGTCCACCCTGACGTGGAACCTTTGTAAAAGAGCTCACGCTCAAAGGTTTTTTCTGAATGATCATAAATAAACTGACCCACTCCAGATGTGAATGACCTTCACTCTGTTGGGCACCCCTGGTAAATCACTGGGGTACCTCTCAGGTCAATGGCTACACTACATAACAGTAGTACCTGTAAAGTCTGATTGATCAGGTCAGCCATACGCCCTGTCACCTCTACCTTACCCAAACACTAAACCCACTCCACTATGGAAATAAGGTCAGCATTCGTGGTCCCTAGAGGTACATCTAACAGCAACAGAATTTTTTGAGAGTCCGACTCTTCAGCTTCGCCCCAGCCCATCAGTTTATGTACCATTGTCTTAATGGGGTCCAACTTGATTTTAGCCATGATATCCCCTTCCAACTTTTCCTTCAATTTATCCATTGTTAGGTACTTCATCCACTTGGCCACTAGGGGACGCTGATCTCAGCAGTGCCTCCACTATGTGACCCCAAGGGGGCGCTATCTCAAGGGCTACTACCCCTGCCTGTTCCAATTGTAACAGGGTAAGGTGCCTAGATGCGTTGGTGGGTGCCTCCACCCAGAGGTCGCTGGGACAGTCGTAGGTTGACTTGGTCACAGCCCTCTGTTACTGCAACCCCTTTCTCCCCACTAGTGGCCCACACAGTTCAATTGCAGTGTCCTTACTATACACACTTACTCCCCTGGCTCAGGCCTCTCCGTCACATCTGACCCCTGAAAAGTAGTGCAGTTACACAATAGGCACTGAGCAGTAATTCACCATCAATACACAAACCAGTCAGTGTGCCTTTACAAACAAGCAATCTGATTTATTTAGGGGAGGTAACAAGGACCGGGGGAATCAAGTTGATTTGCTTACCACTACAATACATATGTATCTACCTAGGGCTCTGTACAGGTCTCAACCTATAAGTTACTGTCCCTGGGTACCCAAGCCCTAAAGGCCAATTCTCGATGCAGCTGGTTGGGCCCTAACACAGAGACAAGCATGGGATTCCTATCAAAGATTTAAACAGAGCCAGCTGGCTCAGCTAGTGTAGTCAGGGATAACCAGAAGATCTTTCCTTGTTGGGAGCATTTGACAGGGAGCTACCCTGACTTTAGTACTCATGACTCCAGAAGCCCTCACACCACGTACAGGACAGAGCCTGGACTCCAACACTTCTCCACACATTTATATGGAAAACAACAGAGGGGTACCATACCAGGCAGCTACTTCCAGGGCCTGACTGAACCCACAGCTAAATGGGAGCCTCACCACAGCTTCACTCTTCCTGACAAATCGAGCGCAATTCAGCAGATTCTCCAGTCCTCTACAGGGTGAGTCTGGTAGGTAGCTGCACTCCTGCACAGCCTCCTTTGGCCGCTACCCAGTGGATTTAGTCCGAATTCACTGGCGATTCAAAATGCCTGACACTGCCCTTACACGCGCTTTCCACGCGACAACTCAATGGCGCAGGAGCCCAGAGCTCCTTCCTCGCTCACGGCCACCACGTCTCTGCCCCTTGGCAGTTTGGGCAACGGCTCTTTGTTCGGGCGCCACCCAATCCCATTGGTGGGCTGCAGATACCAATCACTTAAGTGAGTCCCTATTGGTGCAAAAAGGGTGCCATAGCCCAGAACTAATTTCTCAGAATTACGGGTTGTCTCCCCTATGGCCAGCCGGCTCCATTATGAGTCCTGATTCTGGTTGGCTTTAATGATCTTCACGTCAGTGTCCCCTTTCCATTGGCCCATCTCGGAAGTCCAGGTCCAAAATGGAGGGCCAAACACACAGAGTCCCAGCTGCAAGGAAAGCAGGTTGCAAGTTCACCAATACCCCAAATAACTACAGCCAAACAGTTACATCTGTCTGGTGGGATCCTGTTGCGCTTGCTAGCGATTACAGGATGGGGTGATTACACCACAGCTCAGGTGAGATTCGAGCAGGGGAACACCAATCCCCCCCATTCCAACCCGCTGGAGCCTGCGAGCAGGCAGCTCTTAAAGAAACAGACTCTAGGCTCTAAAAGCACTCACAATGGCCACATTTTGGGCGACATTGCGCCGAACACCCATTAGGTAAGGAGTTACTGGACAGCTCTGGGAAGGCTCTTAAGAACTCCCATTCATAGGGGGTTACAAATGGAGTTTTGAATGTGTGAAACAAATACATGTGATTTGTCAACATATATTGAGTCTCTCATACCTTTCTCCTTTGATTTTCATTTTAGGAGATCTTTACACCATTCGTGTATTCAAAAGCAAAAGAAACTTTGGTTACTGTCTGTTTCCTTTGCTTTTTAAAAAGATTGTTATTAAAAAGTTGGAAAGATTCTAAAATTCTACACTGCAATGATGGCTGGATTCTTCTGGAAAGCTGGGCAAACAATGAGAGAATCAGTTATTGTGCCCTTAATCAAACTAATACTTTTAATGCTTACTGGGGCCTTTTTGGAGTTATGTATGTGAGTTAGAATTGTATACTGATTATAAATAACATATTTATTTCTAATGATTTTTATGCAAAATTTTCTGTAACAATTGCGTAATTGTTGAACATATCTTATGTATTGTTGTACTTGTGGAAAACTAATAAAATTCTAATTAAAAAACAAACAAAAGAAAGATCCAGACCATTAGCACTGAGACCACAGGACCCATTGCTCCTTTAAGTCTGGGAAACTGGCCAGGCAGGATCTGTTCCTCATGAATCAAATCCCTGATTTACCACTGAAATGGAGGCCCTAGTGTCCATCAATCCCAGGGTTACCATCTCATTTAACGATCCAGTGTGCATGTTTGCAGTTGAGGTAGTGGGAACTGCACTCTGGGTACAAGCCACTAGATGCTGGGGTTTCCAGAACTCTTTTTCCAGCTGCACTCACCTATGATATATTTTTGGACAGTCATATGATAGGTGTCCCTGTTTTATTCAGGAACAGCATACTGAGGTCTAAAAAGGAGTGCAGTTCTACTATATGTTAGGACCTTCTTACTGGCAATATTATCATCTCTAGCAGTGGAGATGCCCACCTCTGAATGGATCATAATAGAACTACTCATTGGATCAACCAAGAAATGTACCTTGGTTGCATATACAACCCACTCAAAGGAGGCATCAATGATCTCAAATATATAATTTGTGAGGTTGCAGGCTTCACCCCAACAGATATATCATACTGGTAGGAATTTAAACCTCAATTGGTTGAGAGCAATCAGCTAGGGTATGCTGAGCTCTTTATACAGATCAACCTGTCCCATACTATTCACTACCTGAAGCGTCCAAACCCCAAATCACAGAAGCACACACTACTTGATTGGATATTAACAAGTAGAGAAGACGGCAATTGTTGCTGGAGTACTCTCAGACTATCAACGATCACTCACCAGTTTACTGCACCTAGTCCTGCCATAGGAAACGACCCCCACCTCAGCTGATTTCATTCAGAAACTCCTCAAGAGTTAACCTGGAAGCTCTCAGGTATGATCTACATGGCATAAACTGGACAGAGCTCTATTCCCTCAAATATGTAAACACAGCACTAAGGTTCCTCTTAACAGCCCCTTCCTCCATTCAGGATAAACACTTCCCCCTTGTCATGCAGTGTATCAGGGGTGGTAGGGTTAAATAGATAACCATGAAGTTAGTGTCTCTTATGAAGCAAAGAGATAAAATGTGGATTATCTACAAATCTTCTCCCACTGTGGATCATTGGAATGAATATAGGAGACAGAAGAATATATGTAAATAGGAAATCAATCTTGCAAAAGCTAACTACTTGAAGGCTCAGCAAGTGAAGAACCTCAGTGACTCACTTACCTTTTGGTCAACAGTGAAAACTGTTTTTAAATCATCCACCGAGGCAAACTCTATCAAGCTAAATACTGAAATGGGTCTTCACCAGCCCTGTACCAGTAGCAGATTCTACTCTACTCCAAATTTACTAATTTGGAGACCTACCAAGCTCTAGTATCCACTGTATCACAGGACCCATGCTCCTCATTCTGAAGGTAGTACTAGCAACTGTCCTCTTTTATTTTTTCAGAATCACATGACCATCGAATGTCCGCCATCTGCTGTGTGTGCCTTACCAAACCTGGGCAGCACTCGGAGTGACAGCCTCTTTCCTAAATTTCTGAAACTAGCAGCCAACTACTTGGCCAACCCTCTCTTGTACATCATTAACCTGTCTCTCTCTCCACAGCCACCGTCCCATCCCTGTGGGAAGAGGCTAGGATCAGCCACATATTTAAATCAAGGGATGCATGCTTGCCTGAAAATTACAGACCAGTGTCTATCATATCTCACAAGAGTAAAATCATGAAGAAGGTAGCATTTAGACAAATAATGGAATATCTTGAAAATAATCATTTCCTGTTAATGGGCCAACATTGTTTCAGAAAAGGGTATAGTATGAACATGGCCTAGCCCTTTTCATCGACTGTGTACTCAGACAGGGAGACACGGTAACCTCACTGGAGCTATATTTGTGGACCTCTCAAAGGTGTTTGATATGGTCGATCATTCTATACTCCTAAATGAAATATCCACCCAGGCTTCTCTTCCAACACCATGAACTGGCTTCAAAATTACCTGACAGACAGAGCACAAATGGTTTGAGTCAGGAAACCTTCTACAAACCCATTAAAATATACACAGGAGTCCCTAGGGTCCATTAGGGCCCCTACCTATTTACTGTGTGTCAACTTTGCTTTATTTTCCTCAATAAGTCACAGGATCATGTATGTGGATGATCGTATCCTTTTCCATAGTGACACCAATCTCTCCAAACTATCACAAGTCCTTAACAAAGATTTCTCTGCTTGCTCATTGGTTTAAGCAACACAGACTGGTTATAAATGTTAAAAGACTAAATCCATGCTGCTTTGTTTCAAACAAAGGCGCACTCTAGGTTATGTCCACCCACTTACCTTCCCTCAACATCCTGTCCCTGACAGTACCACCTTGAGCAGGTGGATAACTTCAAATATCTAGTGACCCTTGATCCTTCTCTTACCTTCTCTACCCACATAGGTCAGGTAATAAAGAAGATTAACTAGCAGATGGGTGTCTGCTACAGACTTAAACACCTTCTTACTCCTGAAGTGAAATTAGTAATAGGGAAGGGCACCCTCCTTCCCATCCTTGAATAATGCTACCCCATTATCCCCCTGACCTCACCCCAGCTTCTTAATTGCTTAAACACTGCATTCAGCAATATCTACAGGTTTATTATACAAGCCCCTTTCAACACACACCACTGTAGACTATACCAATTACTAGGCTGGCTCCCTCCCCAGGCTTGTAGGAACCTAATTAGAGGGTCCTTTATATGCAAATCACTTCATGAGGGTTCAAAATCACCACTGGCAGGTCTGCTAGTCCTTAAACATAACTCTCGTACTCTGAGGTCCTCCTCAAAAAGATGACTGGAATGTGTCAGGGTATCTACTGACATAGGGCAAAGAGCCTTCTCATGGGCAGCACCTTAATTTTGGAATGTTCTTCTGTCATTGAGGCACAGGTCAGGAAGAATAGGAAAACCAGGAGCAGTTTCAAAATTTGCAAATAGCGTTTTATTATTAACAGCAAAATAAAAATTAAAAATTGTTCAGTATAACTATTTACAATGGCAGTACAAACATAAAAAACAGAGTCCTTCTTTTGAGTTTTTTCTTCTCAATTTTAAATCTCAGTCTCTGTCTCTCCCTCTTGCAAAACATTGCAGTTCTTTTTATAACAAGTCTTTGCAGGGAGCTTGTTAAGAAAACATTCTGCTTCTCACACAGTGTTCTTGTCAGTTTCAGTAGGTGCAGCAAAAAAAAAACATTGTGATCTAGAACTGACCTCTTGCACCAGCTCTACAGAGATTTCACTTTCAGCATTCTCACGTTAACCCCTTGAGTTCCAAATAGCTTTTTGCAATCATTTCAACAGCATAACTATATACAGTTTTAAACAAAGGGATCCCAGTATCAGTGACATTTTCACATAAAGATTCACATACATTTTTATACCCGCAGATATGCAAGGGGAAGAAAAGACAGAAATAGCAACTAATGCAGAGAGATAGCTAGGGGTGGAAATTTCAAAACCACTGGAGTGATCAGTTCCTAGGTCTCACAAGAAAATTTGTTGCACAACCAGACAGAGAAGAGACAGAAAAGAGAGTTGCATTTAACTCTTCTGCATAACAAATGGGACAGGGCCTTATTCAACCCTGTCTCACCTTCTGGTTGACATCCAAAATCTTGAGTCCCTCTTGCCTTTCAAAAAGTACTCAAGGAATACACTTGCATCAACAGTGACCTGTAACTGCTAACACATATGTTAGTTTGTACTCTCAAGTTATTATATCACTGCTTACCAATGTAAAGATAAGTGTAACACATATGGCCCATAATCAGTGCATCTGTGAAGTACTGTAATTTGTTCCTGTACTATATGTATGTCCCTCTCTTCAGGGTCTTGAAGTTAATGTAACCAAATAACACTGACATCACCACAGACATTCTGCTTTATGTCTGTATTATGATCTGTCTCTGTATTATGATGTAACTGTCTGTATGTGTCATCTATATGGCCTGGGTCATGCCAGTAAATGGTCCCTGGGACCAGTGTACTTACCCGGTTAACAAATACATAAATAAAATAAATAAAAAAATAAAATATAACACCTTTGTTCCCCTGACTCCTTAATTTTGAAACTATTGTGCTTTCCTTTTTGTTTGGACAAAGGCTGACTTCCCTTAGGTTGCCCTCATGGTCCCTTTTAAAGCCAACTGATGCCTCTTCCCCACTGTTTTTGTGCTGAGTGTAAGTCTGGCTAGATACAAACTTATCAGTCATCTCAGCTTCATGGAGCTTAGGGTCCTATCCAGCAACAATATACTTAAGTGCTCTGCTAGAGCCATTAGAAACTGTTCCATGAGGAACTAACATTTTATCTGTTCAACAGAGCTAGTCTTTCCACCCTCTAACCGTCACTCTAACAGGTTGTCTAGCTGTACACACATTTCAGAATAACTACCTACCATTGCCTTTCTTAAACCTCTAAATTTTTCTCTATAAGCCTCAGGAGACAGTTCAAAACATTTAAACAAGGCATTTTTCATTTTTGCATAGTCCATTCAGTCTTCATTTTCCATCTTGTAGAAGGCTTCTGCTGTCCTGTCTATAAGGAGTGCCAAAAGGAGTTGCCCAAGAAACTCTGTTCAATTCAAATTGCCCACAAATTCTCTTAAAAGATTTTAAAAGCAAATTAAGACCATCCTTGTCCTGATATATGGGAAACCTTTTGGAATTAATTTTGGCTGCTTGTGTTGAGCCCCTGATGCCAGTACTTACAGTTTTTGGTACTGTCTTCTGGTGCAGAATCTCTATCTCCTTTTCATGTAACCCTCCTCTGTCAGCTTTCTTCACTCCTCTCACTATTTCTCTCTCTCATGCTCTCTAAGTTGGGTCTCATGAGGGCACTGGAGATGTTGCAAATAGAAATTTTGCAGGCAAAATTCCCATGAAACTTGCAATTGCGTCACGCAAAATATTTTGCCTAATTCGGCCAATCTGTGAAATATTTCGTGGGGTGCGAAATTGCAGAATTTGCCATTTTATGGACAAACTTTTATGCTCCACAGGCAAAATTTCACACTCTGTGGGCAAAATTTCACATTTTGCTTCTGCAAAAATTTTATGAAATGGCTAATTATACAAAATATTTTGTGTAATGAAATTCAGCAATTTTGCACATCTCTAGTGGGCACTGTCTTTCATGTTCCTGTTTCTCCTTCTTTATCTTGTTCTCAGCTTCCAGCTTTGTCCTATGCAGCTTCACATTTTCACTTTGCTTCTCCGTCTCTACCTATTGCTTCTTAACCTCTACTTTTTGTCACCAGTGTCTGTTTTCATCTAAACCAGGCTGAGCTCCAGCTGCATCATCTCTATCTGCACAGCTGCCCCAAATCTATGCTCTGGCTCATTTGTCCACTCCCCTAGCCTTTGTCTCACAAAAGTGGCTAGCAGTGACTACTGTTGTACTGCTTCCCAGGTTACTTTCTTGAGGATGTATATGAGTTCAGCCCATGACTGGTCTTCTTCAAAGAAAATACCTTTTCTTTTGCACAGCTCCTGAAGCTTTGGCAATGTGCATTTCTCAAATAGTGCAGACATAGTGTCTTCCAGCTATCTACTCTTACTTACAACATAGAAACATAGAAACATAGACTTTGACGGCAGATAAGGACCGCTAGGCCCATCTAGTCTGCCCATTTCCCTACCTACAGGATAGGCCGCAGATCCTAGTTAACCAACAGCCTTTATCTTCCTGCCCCCCACAAGAATTGCCTTATGTCTGTCCCATGCATTCTTGAATTCTCCCAGTTTTAGACCCTGACAATTCCTCAGAAAGGCTGTTCCATGCATCCACTACCCTCTCTGTGAAATAATACTTCCTCACATTGCCCCTGAACCGCCCTCCTTCTATCTTTAAATTGTGTCCCTTTGTTCTTGCAAGTCTCTTTTTCTGAAAGATGCTACCTCTTGGACTTTGTTGATTCCTTGAGGTACTTGAAAGTTTCTATCATGTCCCCTCTCCTTCTTTCCTCAAGGGTATACATATTAGCTCCTTAGTCTCTCCTCATACGGCTTCTCTTGCAGACCCTGCACCATTTTAGTTGCCCTCCTCTGGACTGCCTCTATCCTGTCTATGTCCTTGCAGAGATGGGGTCTCCGAACTGGACACAGTATTCCAGATGGGGTCTCACCAACTGTCTGTACAGAGGGATAACAACTTCCTGTTTTCTGCTGCTGATGCCTCTCCCTATACATCCCAGTATACCCCCAGCCCTCCCTACTGCCTTCTCACACTGCTTGCTAACCTTAAGGTCATCTGATATGATTACCCCCAGGTCTCTTTCCTGTTTTGTTGCTGTTACTACCTCCCCACCCATTGTGTATTCTTCCCCTGGGTTCTTGTTTCCCAGGTGCATTATTTGCACTTTTGCATTGAATCCTAGCTGCCATATGTCTGACCATTCCTCCAACCTTGCCAAGTCCTTTTCATCCTTTTCACGCCTCCTTGTGTATCAACCCTGTTGCAGATCTTTGTGTCATCTGCAAAAGGCATACTTTTCCTTCCAGTCCTCTGCAATGTCACTGATGAAGACATTAAAAGGTTGGACCCAATACTGAACCCTGCAGTACCCCACTAGTAACCACCCTTTCTTCAGAGTGGACTCCATTTACAATTACCTTCTGTGTCCTGTTGTCCAGACAATGTTTTACCCAGGCTACCACCCTGGGACCCACTCCCAGGCTGGTTAATTTGACTATCAATCTTTTGTGTGGGACTGTGTCAAATGCCTTGCTAAAGTCTAGGTAGGCCATGTCCACAGCCCCTGCCTGGTCTACTACTTTGGTCACCCAGTCAAAGAAATCTATTAGATTCATCTGACATGAACTTCCCACTGTGAACCCATGCTGCCTTGGATCCTGTGCTCCACTGACCTCTAGGTACTCAACCATTCTTTCCTTCAGAAGTGACTCCATCACTTTCCCTACCAAAGAGGTCAGACTGACAGGTCTGTAGTTTCCTGCCTCTGTCTTGGTCCCACTTTTGTGAAGGGGAATCACATCCGCCTTTCTCCAGTCCTCGGTACCACACCATCCTCCCATGATTTATTAAAAGAGTAGCCAGTGGTTTCACTAGTTCCTTCCTTAATTTTTAGAATTCTGGGGTGAATTCCATCAGGACCCATTGCTTTGTCCACCTTCAGTTTTAGGAGTTCTTGCAGAACCCTTTCTTCTGTGAAAGGACTGGGATCGACCCCCCTATCAAGAGTGCTTCTGTTAATTGGATTAGGCACTTCCCCCTCCTCTTTTGTGAATACTGAGCAGAAATATTTGTTCAGTATTCCTGCTTTTTCACTGTCCCCCTCTGCCCACCCACCGTTCATTCTATTCAGCCTCACTGTCCCTCCCTTTGTCTTTCTACGCTCGCTGATGTACCTATAAAAGGTTTTATCCCCCTTCTTAACTGAGTTGGCTATCTTTTCCTCAGTTTGGGCCTTTGCTATTCTGACTTCCCTCCTGCTTCTTTCTGCCTTAACTGGTACAGCTCTCTGTCCTGCTTCTTCTGTGTTTCCTTATACTTCCGGAATGCTATCTTTTCTTTCCTGACTTTCACAGCCACCTCTCTTGAGAACCATAGTGGCTTTTTCTTTCATTTTGATTTTGTTTATTTGCTCACACAAAGGCTTGTTGTGTCTGTGATGGCAGTTTTGATAATTCCCCATTGTTGCTCCACACTCCTTCTAGCCTGTTTGCTAGTGCTTTTCTGAGGCACTCTCCCATCTTGCCAAAGTCAGCCCTCCTAAAGTCCAGTACCCTCACTTTTGTGTGCTTGACTCTGTAGCTGAGTTTAACGTGAACCACACTGTTTGATGGTCACTTGTCCCCAGATGGCAATCTACTTCTAGATCTGAGATCCTCTCACTGCCCCTGTTTGAGAGTATGAGGTCTAAGATTGCTCCCTCACGAGTGGGTTCTGAAACTAGCTGTCTAATGCCTGCCACCTGTAGGGTATCAAGAATGGCCCTGCTCTTGGATGTGGCTGCAGCAAATGTGCTCCAGTTAACATCTGGCATATTCGGGTCTCCCATCAACAGTATCTCCCCTTTCTCTGCCATTCTAAGAATGCCTTCCATCATATCCTTGTCCATTCCTTCTCCCTGACATGGGGGTCTGTACACAACCCCTGTGCGGATTGTGGTGCCCTTTCCAGTCTCCAAGGTGACCCACAGTGCCTCCTCTCCTCCCTGTTTACTCTTTTGTTCAGTTGCAACACTTACTTACTTACTTACAAGAAGAACTGGGACGGTCCGAAAGCTAAAGCACTTTGTTCTTTTTGTTACATCCATGCTGGTCCAATAAAAGGTATCAAATCATTTGATTCTCAATCTTACAGTAAGATACAAATGGTAGTATATACAGTATCCACTTTTGTATAACTTGTTCTGCGACTGGACAGGTAATCTTATTGACAATCCATTTCATATCTCAACTGCTGCCACCAGTTTGTCACAAAATGGTTCTCTCCCAGAACTCAGTTTACCAGTTTTCAACCCTTCTGTATGGTCACTACTCATACTCCCTGTTACACCAGCTAGACACACACTATCATAGGTGATATCATTCATTTCTAATGTCTAACACCGTACTCAGCATTGCAACCTATATAAATCATTGGGCTGGACCTCCTTGACCACTAGGCATCTCATCCACTCCCTTACCTGGCTGTACATAGCCCTCCTGACAAAACTCCCCCCTTACATGTTTAATCTTTTCAACAGTCGGCCTGCCTATACCACTTGGGTAGAAACTCCTACATTATTCTAAAAGTTCCAAGCACCCGTATCCATTTTGGCAATATGGCCATAAGCCATGCTTTCCCTACTGCCTGGAAAAAAGCACAGTTTAGTCTAAAACTTCAAAACCTAATCCCAATAAATAAATTCAAGAATCTGGTCACCTGCAAATTTAATGAGTTCTGCACTTGTCACTAAGTGAAAATGTTTGTTGTTTGTTTGTTGAATTTTGTTGACCCAGTAAGCCCACTGGGCTCAGAAGTCCCTTTTTCAGGGGTGACCGGGGGGAGGGGAGATACAGTTGGTAAGCAACTGAAACTGAACCAGATTAAGTTTTTGGTGGCATTTTTAGTGAATGAGGGAAATTTGGCCAGGACACCGGGGAAATTCCTGTACTGTGCTGTAGGGGTCCCCATGTGCTTGTGAAGGATGGCCAGCTCAGAACAGTCTGTGAGAGTGAGGGTGCAGGACATGGAGGAGAATGACCAGAGCAGGCTAATGGTAGTGGAAAAGGAAGACCCTGTTGACAGCAGGATTTCGGAAGGAGAGCAAGACATATTTGAGTCTGCCCCAGCCATGGATACATCAGAGGAGCTCCTTGATGTGGATTTATCTGAGGAGCCAGATAGAGGTCGTGGGATTATTAGACCAACTACAGAAAAATAAAAAATTGGAGCATCAGTTCACCTCAAACAGATCCTGTTGTTAAAAAGACAGGCAGTGCAGAGGCATCTGGAGGATGAAGATGACAGACAAGTGGAGGAAAGAAGACATGTGAATTGCAAAAATGCAAACCAGGAACCAAGTACTAGTGGAAGGAGTGATGGACCGCAACAGGAAGCATCCTGGGGATGGTAGATTCAGACGGACGCAAGCAGCTGTCCACAAAGAAGTAATCTAAGAGCATTTGGTTTACCGGCCGATTCCAGCGACAGAGGAGACTGGCAACTGGGGTCAGTGTTATGAGGTTTGGGTTGAAGCAGGCAATGGGACTTGGGAGCCAGAGGAAGACTGGAACTTGAGAACAGTGACAGTAATGTATTGCTACAAACTGAACTAGGGGTAACCGAGCAGTCTGAAATATGGACAAGAAACAAGGAAAATCTGACTATGGGGTGCATGAGGCAACTGGGAGGTGTGAGAACTGTAGAAGGGGATTCAGAGGAAAGAAATGAAAATGTGCAGCATATAATAGAAGATAAACAAGCATTTGTCAATGTCGAATGTTGCTTGCTTGTATGTGCTGTTTAGGTATTTGGAAGTGATAGTTCCATGCCTTCCTCCCAAGACATCCACTGTGTCTTTCCATTCAGTATTCACAGAAGAGTGGGAAGGGCAAGGGCCACAACAGTACAGCAGTTGCCAAGGGGGTGAAGAGGTGGACAATAGTCCATTCAAAGGCAAAAGAGTCCTGGTGGAGCTCACTAAATTGAAGGTGGACAAAGCGATGGAACCAGATGGCATACGCCCAAGGATATTAAGAGAACTGCGAAGGGAGATAGGGTACCTCTGGCAGCCATGTCCACTGAGTCATTCAACATGAGTGAACTTGAGGAGGTCACATGTGGTCCCTCTACAGAAGTCCGGCAGCAGGGAGGAGGCGGGGAACAATAGGCTGTTCAGCCTCACCTCAGTAGTGGGGTAGATCATGGAGACATTGCTTAAAGAAAGGATAGTGGGGCATCTAGAAGCCATCGGAGCCCAGGACCATAGACAACATGGATTCACAGTGGGGACATCATGTCAGACAAATCTGGTTGATTTGTTTGACTGGGTGACAAAGGAAGTGAATCAGGGTGGGGCAGTGGACAATGCTTACCTTGATTTCAACAAAGCCTTTGACACCATCCCACATAGGAGGCAGATAAACTAGCTGGGTAGGCTGGGCATGGGAGAAAGGGTGGTAAATTGGGTTAGAAACTGACTAACAGACAGGAGGCAGAGAGTGGTGGTAAATGTGGTGCAGTCTAGAGAGAGGGGGGTGACCAGTGGGGTGCTGCAGGGATCGGTGCTGGGCCAGTCCTGTTCAATGTCTTCATTAGTAACATTGCAGAACATCTGAAGGGAATTTTTTCTCCAAATTTTCAACATAGCCATTTTAAGACCTCTGCTCATGAACAGTGTCACTGTGATTTTCTTAATCTGTCCCAAACATTGATTGCGCACACCGAATGTGCGATTGTGCGCTACATGCATGGAAACACATTTTGGGTGACATGTGAAAAATGACAGCTGTACTGCTCATAAGGAGGTGTGGTAACATGGCAATGCTGAAAATCTGGAGTGCAAATATTAAAAATTTGCAAACTTATGAGCGTGCGTAGGAACTGCGCAACGCATGCTCGTAAAACAGTCATTTTTAGGAATTTTTTCACCAAATTTTCAAAATAGCCATTTTAAGACCTCTGCTCATGAACAGTGTCACTGTGATTTTCTTAATCTGTCCTATACATTGATTTGGCACACCGACTGCGCCATTGTGTGCTACATGGCCGGAAACATGTTTTGGGCGAGATGTGAAAAATGGAAGCTGTACTGCTCATAAGGAGGTGTGGTAAACTGGCAATGTTGAAAATCTGGAGTAAAATATTGAAAATTCATGAACGCGATGCGCGAGGATCAGTGCAACAAATGCTTGTAAAACAGTCATTTTGGGAATTTTTCACCAAATTTTAGCATAGCCATTTTAACACTTCTGCTCATGAACAGTGTGACTGTGATTTTCTTAATCTGTCCCAAACACTGATTTTGCACACTGACTGTGTCATTGTGCGCTACATGCATGGAAACACATTTTGGGCAAGATGTGAAAAATGACAGCTGTACTGCTTATAACGAGGTGTGGTAAACTGGCAATGTTGAAAATCTGGAGTGAAAATATTGAAAATTCACAAAATTACGAGCGTGCGTAGGATCAGTGCAACAAATGCTCGTAAAACAGTCATTTTGGGAATTTTTTCACCAAATTTTTAGCATAGCCATTTTAACACTTCTGCTCATGAACAGTGTGACTATGATTTTCTTAATCTGTCCCGAACACTGATTTTGCACACTGAGTGTGCCATTGTGCGCTACATGCGCGGAAATACATTTTGGGTGAGATGTGAAAAATGACAGCTGTACTGCTCATAAGGAGGTGTGGTAAAATGGCAATGTTGAAAATCTGGAGTGAAAATATTGAAAATTCACAAACTTGTGAGTGTGCGTAGGAACTGCATAACTTGCACTCCTAAAACAGTCATTTCTGGGAATTTTTTCACCAAATTTTCAACATAGCATTTTAAGACCTCTGCTCATGAACAGTGTCACTGTGATTTTCTTAATCTGTCCCAAATGTTGATTGCACGCTACATGCATGGAAACACATTTTGGGTGACATGTGAAAATGACAGCTGTACTGCTCATAAGGAGGTGTGTAAACTGGCAATGTTGAAAATCTGGAGTGATATTATTAAAATTTGTGAACTTACGCTAAGGCAAGCGTAGGAACTGAGCAAAGCACGCTTCGTAGTTGTCATTTTTATAATTTTTCACCAAATTTTCAACATAGCCATTTTAAGACTCTCTGCTCATGAACAGTGTCACTGATTTTCTTAATGTGTCCCATACATTGATTTCAAGACACCAAATACGCCTATTGGGTGCTACATGTGCAGAAACACATTTTGGGTGAGATGTGAAAAATGACAGCTATACTGCTCATAAGGAGGTGTGGTAAAATGGCAATGTTGAAAATCCGGAGTGCAAATATTAAAAATTCACAAACTTACGAGCGTGTGTAGGAACTGCGCAATGCAGGCTCATAAAACAGTCATTTTTAGGAATTTTTTCACCAAATTTGCAACATAGGCTTTTTGAGAGCCCACCTTATGAACACTGGCACTGTGGTTTCGTTAATCAGTCCTGAAAGGTGATTTCGTGCAGTGACCGCAAAATCACCCTTTGGGCCCAGTTAACCCCATGACAGTGACAGAATTCATGAGGAGGGGTCCCAAAAACCCCATGTTGAAAATACATTTGGACAGATAAAACCTCACACAGAAGAAACCTAACCCAAACTATCTAGATTCTAAGTAGAGTAGAAGAAGCTTACCCCAGAAGGGAGCTGGTAAGTTATGGAAGACTCAAACTGGCAGATGTTTAAAAGCTGGCAATGCCCTAACTGACTGGGGTGCACAGAGATGGATTCCCTATTTTTTATGGAACATTTGTGGCAGCTAAACTTTTCCTTCTAGAGTTCTTTGTTTTGCCTACATATTGTAATCCATATTGCTTATTACTCCTCTGCTTAGTATGTAGATCATTGTGTTAGGACCAGTTGTATCCATATTAAGTGTTAAAGATGTTGAACAACAAGTGACAAGACCAATTAGAACCTTGGGTCAGAGCCCTGTATAAAAAGGGATGGCTCCGGAGCAAGCAGATATGTAGTAGATCTCAAAGTGAGCAGATGCTGTGGTGTGTTTATGGACCAAGTGTGTTATTTCTAGGCCTTCTGTCTGAAGGAACTGCATTCAGGCAGCACATGCATGCTGATCTGTGCAAGAGGTGAAAACAGAAGATCAATCCATAGCCTTTGGTGGAAAAGTACAATGCATTAACATCTCTGGGCAGTTAAGTAATGATAAGCACAGACACCAGCCTAGCTTGGCATGAACTAAACTGTGTGCACTTGAGCCTGAGTAATTGTGGGAAGTGTTTTACCATCTACATTTAGTATGAGTGTCCAGCTGGATTTACATGTTGATCAACAGACTGGATTACAAACATTTCAGTTTAAATTGGGTAAACGTCATTTAAGCAATTTCATGCCCTGTGGAGTTGGGGTAACTAAATGGTTGTGGCTGAATTTATGTGCACAATTCCAGCCAACCTGCAGAAACATCTACAGGTCTGCAAAATTTCAACACTAGATATCCATGGGCTGCCATAAAAGGATCTCCTACAGCATTTATCTGAAAACCCTGATACCCAGTGGGAGAGGAAAGCAGCCTCAAGTATAGATGGTCAAAGGAGGTTTGGACTGTGGTTGCATCTCAGGTGACAAAGACAGCTGCACCTAGTTGAAAGTAACATCCATAGCCAACCACCCCAGATGAGTTTGCCTGAATAGTTGGTACACTATTATATTGCACCCCACCCATGAGGGCACCTAACTGCAGGTAAACAATTTCACAAGTGTCTATGTTAACCCATTTCCATTGCAGGTGCCAGTGCTACAATACAAGTGTGTGTTACTGCTCTTCTGGTATTTTCATTGTCTGAACAAGTATATCATTCTGTGGGCTATTGTGGGGGATGCAATCACACTAAAATGGAAATAGGTAGATGCTGCATCCCAGAGGGGTGTACCACCTTACCAGCTAATCCACAGTTAGGCATGTCTGGGTGGAGGCACCATGCACATAGACAAATCCTCGACCTAGGAGCAACCAAGATAGTTCCTGAGAAATCGCTGGCAATGTAAGGTGGGCCCTTAGTCCTGGGCAAAACCCTCTTACCTGTACACACACCCATTTGTTCCCTCTCTCTCTCCCTGCCAGTTTGCAATGTCAAAACTGCCATAAAGCTCAGAAACTGACAAAGTCTAACTGGTATGTCAGCAAAAGGTAAATGAAATTAGTGTCTTCAAAGTATCTGCAACCTCTAGCCTTTGGCCACCTTGTGTATTGCCTGGCAGCTGTAAACCTTAGAAATTTGCAGTACAGTACTCAAGAGGCTGTTTTGGAAATAATTCAGTGTCAGGACATTGCCAGACTATGGTCTTTTCTCCCACAGTTCCTGGCCACATTACTTCTGGACAACCAATGCTCCAAAGGCAACCCAAGATATGATAAATATTTTCCCAATCTGTTCTGCAAGTTGTCCTGAAAAGAAGCCTGGAACTATGCTTTACTATCTGGAGAGCAGAGGGGGTGGTGGAGCAGAGTATTCTAGATCTGTTACTAGAAAAAGAGCCTGAGTCAATATGTAGAACATGTTTACCTCTGATATACTGCTCAATTATAACAACTAAAAATATATTTTTTGGGTGTGTACTGACTGCAAAAAGTCTAAAATACTACCCATACGCTGTTGACAATGAAGTGCATGTATAACAAAGTCCCAGACATATTTGTATGGCAGACTTCTGCCCCAGAATGTCAGGATAATCCTCAACAGCTGAGAAAATGGGCACAACAGTGATGATGACACCATCACAGAGGTCCCATATCTGATTTCATGTCCAGGCCATGCAAAAAATGATCCCTGACTTCTCAGAGATGTTGCACAGAGGTCTATGCTGCTGTCAGGGTTCTGGGCTGATGCACAGTAAGACTGACAGGGCTTAGGCACTATGAAACATGGCAACATCCAAAGCAAGCAATGCAGTCATGCCCCCAAATAGTGGCAAGAGGCAGCTCATCAGTCCAGAGTTGCAACATGTGGAATGTGGGCAGGAGGTGACTCCGACAGATAAATCCAAGCTATAATTTGTGCCAGAAGGCTCCCTAGTGATCAGACTGGCTCACAATGTAAACACAACTATAGTCTAGTACATCAGAAACTTAAACCAAAGTGTTATGGGCACCTAACATACAATCTGGCAAGAAGCAGTTGGGGGGAGTGACCTGTGGACCACTTCCCTAATTAATGTAGACCTTGAAGAAGTGCTATACCTACAGTGGGAGAAACATGTGCTTGATCCTACTTAAGCCAGAGGGGGGCTGTTCTCTGAGTCCCCTGAGTACACCCCACTTTGCTGCTGCTTCAGTTTCCAGGTAATGTTGGGTCAGCGAATGTGGGGAGGGCATCCTGGTCTTCAGATCTGCAGAATCAAGGAGGAAGTGCAAGAAAAGACAATTTTGTCCCTCATTAAATTCCATATGTGTCTGCTGCAAGATGTGGTTCATGTCCAGAAAGAACAGTATATTGGCGTTCTGGATTTGGACTTGACCCATCAGCCTGGCTGCTACAAGCACCTTCTCCTATCCTGCAAAGGCAGGAAAATCATGAAATGCCACGGTCTCTCAGACTATTTTGTCCTAGGCTCCGGGCAACTGTGAGCATGCTCTATCACCATAACCATCTGCGCTACATGCATTTTCAATATTTTAGTAACTGTTATATAAATGTGATTGGTGTTTTGCCCTTTATTCCATGTTTAAGTCCTACAGCATATTCTTTACACTGGATATCCTGCCCTGATTCTCCAGCATTTAGATTTTTTCTTGTTGTTTTTGAACAGTGGCAGTCTGTAATTCTCTGGAGACATGATCTGTCTTATCCTCCACATTGCTTATTCTCTGATCTGCTTCACTGAGTCTTTTTGTATGGTCTGCTAAGGTTGCACTTCTCACTTAAACAGTTTAAATTTGCTTGTCCATGTTCTCAAAACCAGACCTTATTTCAGATTACATTTCTTTCAGCAGATTTTACAAATTCAGGAGGAATCTGCCTGAGCTGTATTTGGATTATACTGCAAGTCTGCAGATGTATTTCCCATCACCATGGTGCTGGAGGCCAGCCTGATATTCTTCTCCACTGTTGCTGCTTAAAGTGCAAGTTATGTTTATTTACTTTGCAATTAAGGCAGCCCTCACATGTTATAGATTCAATTTGTGAAAAAAGTTCCTGTAAGGAGACTTTTTCTATACAAATGGCATTAGGCTGTGTCTAAAGTTGTGGACCCTGGTTCTAATCTTCCACCATGTTGGCTGACTCAGTTGTGTTCACCCTCAAAATCACAATTTTCTCATTTGCAAACTTCCATAAACAATGTGTCTGCTAATAGTTCAGACACCCTTAGAGCTAGTGACCTCATCACTGACATGTACACACATTGTAGTAAGGACAGCTAGGTTGACAAATTTTGTGACATCGTGTTTAGTAGTTCTGAAGTTAAAGGGACTCACAAATTATTTATTATTGTTTTCACTTATTTTACCAGGAAGTGCTGGCTAAGCTGGGAAGAGCTCAGTTCTAGATGTGTCATTGGGAAAGGGAACGAGGACTAGTACAAGACAATGGCACAATCAATTGGAAATAATGTAACAAAGGTAATAAGGTAATAAAGGTAGTGCACATCTGTCTATACAATCAATACAATGGTGGGTATCAAGTGAGAACAACAAAAACAAAGCAATGGAAGAAACAAACTACCATAGAGGTGCAAGGTAGAACTGTATATAAATAATATATAGAAAATGTACTGTGCAACGTGGACAGCAGAGGACTATTTGGAGAGTATAGAGATGTATTCACCTCCCACCACACCAGCAACATGGATTCGGGAACAGGTCAATGTCACTCAGGGACAAGTTGGGGGAAGGTGGATTGAGCATCCAGAGACTGCTCTCCTGCTTTTGGGAGGGGGAACAGTAGAACAGTATGTACCACTGCTTGGCTGCCACCCAGCAGAGGATGGGTGCCACTGCAAGCAGTCGCACATGTCTGACTGCCCATCTGGATGCAGATGTTGAGGGCACACAATGATTTCATGCTGTGCATGCATGCCATTGTACATGGGCTGGCCTGAGCAGGGAGGGAGAAAAATAGAGGAAGCAAACAGTCATCCATTGGCAGGATGAACTCACTGACCCTACAGGCTCAGCAATAATCTACTAGGACCCACTCACCATGGACGAATAAGTAGTGGGAGTCCCAGGTGGTGGGTGGAGGATAGAAGTGGGAGTCAATGGATGAAGTGGCAGTCAGAGGAGAAAGGAGCAGAAAGTATAAATTAAAAAAGAAATATAAATTATTCCAAACAGTTGCAAACATTATTTATTTATTTATTAAATTTTGGTGACCAGGTAAGCCCACTGAGCCCCGGAGGTCCCTTTTTCAGGGGCGACCTGGGATTACATAGCGTGAAAGAATAACACAGTGTGACAGTGTTAATTCAGGTTACAGGTATCACAACAACACAGTTATGATGGCAATACAGGAGCATAACAGTACATATGGAATAAATAGGTTGATCAACAGTGATAAAATAGTACATATTTTACAAGTTAATCACTAGAGGAGGGTAAGACCTGGTTGTATGTTCATGTAGAAGGACTTTCAGGGTAAAAGGGAAAGGAACAGAATGGATAACAGATGGGAGTCTAGTCCAGGGTCTAAAGAACCTGAAGATAAAAGCAGCATGACCCACAGATATTTTCATGAAACAGAAAGAGATCAAATATTTGAGTTATTGGGGGCATGTGGGGAGGCCAGTGCAAAGGTGAATAAGGAACTAAGATAGGTGGGAAGGGTTCAGACAAGAACTTAGAGTTAAATGAGTAATGGCATAATGCTTTTTATGATGTCATTGTTTTGACCTTCCCTCTTAGTTTTCCATAATGTATGGGACTCTAATAAAAGGAGACATGGCTCAGGTGTCTTCCTTTTAGGATTTCAGGATGGGGAATGGTGTGGAATGTAGTCTGGTGTAGTGTGTGTTAAAGAGTAACAATTGGTGGCATGTAGTGTGCAGCCAGGAGCATGGTCTGAAGCAGTAGTGAAGAGAAGCATGGTGTGTGTAGTTGGGAGCACCATGGGAGTTGGCAGTAGCAGTTCTAGTCAACAGCAGCATGGAGGAAGCAGCAGAAAAATGGAGGTCTTGGCTGAGGTGGAGAAAGAGAAAGCTGGAGTATCACAGTCCTTGAAAGTGCACCATTGTTTGGCTGGATTGCCACCTCAACATTTGCTTTCATATGGATGTCATTCACAAGAAACTCTAACCTAAACTGGGGGTGCTCTACAAGAACAAAGTCTGTATCCCACCCCCCTCCTGGTGCGAGATCATTATTAAGATGATCCTCCTGGTTTTCTGATTATGTGAATGTAGTATATAGTTCTGCACCTAGCTAAACTAGATCCCCTATTTCACTCCTTCTGTCACTTTGCCCTTAACTGTCCCCCCATACACATTCCCCACTGTTTCTTCTACACCATGCTCAGTCTCCCATCTCTGAAGGGCAGATTACTTATCTATTGTGCTTCATTTATTTCTATGTCCTGGTTTAGAACACACCCCACTTGTCTCAGCTCCTTACTCACCCCCTGTACTTCCGCCTCCTCACACTCCCTCCATAACTCAAACATTCTCTCTCTCTCTCTCTCTCTCAAATAAAAACATATGTGGGACAGTTTGCTGTCACCTTCATGTTTTCCTAGCTCTGGAATAGTCTTCCTCCTGTTATCCATTTCAGTCCTTTCCTTTTTACTCTGAATTCTTCTCCACAACCATATAACCTACATTTGCTGCTGTTTTGAATAATTTGCATTCCTGTACTCTTCAAAATTTGCTGCTATCTTGCACTTTACATTTGAGAGTTTTACAAATTGTATTTGTATTTATAAATGATCCAGCTCTGCACCAGTAAGGTAATATGTTTATCCCATTAGTATCATGTTTCTGTGTACTCATTTGATGCCTGCTATTGAACTGATTGACTTGTACTACAACTATCGTGCTACTTTTGAATACCTTGTTACTGACTGTATTTGTCTTGCACTGTTCCCCTTACCCCTCCACTATGATGCATCAGGAAACAAACTGTCCTCAGCTCAGTATGCCTTTTCTGGTGAAATGTTTGTAAGTAAATAAATAAATGAATACTTCAATTTGCTGCAGGAGTAATTCACACCCAAGATAGTCCTCCTTGTAGGTGATGATCCATGGAAAAGAAAACTTATAATGTGGCCAGGCTCAGTAGAAGTTGCCGACTACTTCCTAGCTGCACTTTCATGTATGCCCTAAGAGACAGTTTACTGCTACTGGAAGCCTTATGATGGATAACAGATCTTTTGATTGCAATCAACCACAGAGCAGCTCACATTAGTAAAAATTAGTTTGTAGGTCTTCCCTGGAACTACAAAACACACTGTACTTAGTACATGACTCAAAACATTTAACAAGACAGGTAAAGAAGCATGTAAAATGAGAAGGAGGAGCAGAAATTACAGTTTTATCATTTGTCAGTTCTGGGAAAGTGTGGGTGTTAATATCATCAGCCTCAGTTTTCTCAATGTACAACATATTGGGAAGTAAGAATGATCCCCTACAATCATCATTAGAGTCAGTTTTGTTTCACACACAGGTTGTACTGAACTGCTAGAATACTTCCTCCCCAAATGCCTGGTTGTCTCTTTTGGCCACCTAGACAACAAGCTGACTTACTTAATAGTATCATACAAGTTGGTAGCCATAGGCCATGTGATTCACCATTTGTTATTCCAAATATTCATATGTTTTGTTGCCCATGTATTTGCCTACTGATGCCTTAAAATCAACCATAGATTCACTCAGTACTATGTTATTTGGTAAACTATTCCAGGTATTAACTATTCTTGGATTGAACCACGCTCCTCATTTTTCGTCAAATATAATGCACCCTTAACTCGTAGGCAGTGTAGTTCGTTTTCCCCTTCCTGATTGTTTCAATGCCAATCCAATGCATTGCATGAGGTCCTTGTTTTGTATAGCCCATAAAACTAGGTATAAGTCCCCCCACCAAGTCTTTTGTATTCTGAGGAGTAGAGATTTAATTCTAATAGCTCTCTCTATATGGTCTGTTAGTTAGTTTCCTGATTTTTTGGTGGCCTTCCTCTGGGCACTTTGTAGCAATCTAATATTATACTTTGTGTATGGGGCCCAAATCTGCACACAATACTCCAAGTGGGGACGAGCCAGGACCTGTATAATGGAACAAGAACTTCACTATCTCTACTTCTAATATTTCTGAGGATGCAGCTCATATTCCTGTTGCACCTGCTAACTGCCTCGCTACACTGTTCTTCACGACACAGTCTATTAGTCAATAACTCCTAGGTCTCTCTCACTTGTAGTATCCACTACTTTTTCCATAGATGTAATATGATGCCCCCTATTTCTGCTTCCAATATGCATTATTTTGTATTTCACATTAAAAGTCAGATTGTTAGTCCTTTCCCATAATTCAGTTTTATTTATTTTGCTTTGGAAATGTTGTATGGATTCTTCTCTTTTCAGGAGATGTGGCCTCAACACATGCCTTAGTCCCTACTGCATCCACCCTGGATCTCCATTTCCTAATGTGTCCCTCCTAGATATCCAGTTCCATAGCCCTTTTAAGTTACCTGTTTAGTTTCTATCATCATCATGACCAACAGCTGACTTATGTATAGCCTGCCCTGTACTATATGTACCACCATCATATACAGTGGCGTGAAAGTATTTGCCCCTTCCTGATTTTCTATTATTGCATATTTGTCACACTGGATGTTTTCAGGTCTTTAGAGAAATGTAATATTAGATAAAGGGAACCTGAGTGAACAATAACACTTGTTTTTTTTTAATTTCACTTATTTAATGAAAAAGTTAACCAACACCAACTGGCACTGTGTGAAAAAGTAATTGCCCCCTTACACTTAATAACTGGTTACACCACATTTAGCTGCAATGACTGCAACCAAACACTTCCTATAATTCCATATCAGTCTTTCACATCGCTGTGGAGGAATTTTAACCCACTCTTCCTCGCAGAACTGCTTTAATTCAGTAACATTTGGTAGGTTTTCGAGCATGAACTGCTCGTTTCAGGTCCTGCCACAGCATCTCTATTGGGTTTAAGTCTGGACTTTGACTAGGCCACTCCAAAACTTTAATTTTACTTCTTTAGCCATTCTGATGTGGACTTCTTTGTGTTTTGATCATTGTCTTGCTGCATGACCCAACCACGCTCAGCTTCAGCTGACGGAAGGATGACCGACATTCTCCTTAAGAATTTTCTGGTACAGAGCAGAATTCATGGTTCCTTTAATTATGGCAAGTCATCCAGGTCCCTAGGGCAGCAAGCATCCCCACACCATCACACTACCACCACCATGTTTGACTGTTGGTATGGTGTTCTTACTGTGGAATGCTGTGTTTGCTTTACGTGAGACATTATGGGATCCATGTCATCCAAAAGTTCCACTTTGGACTCATCTGTCCATAGAACATTTTCCCAAAAGGCTTGTGGATCATCCAGGTGCTTCTTGGCAAATGAGAGACGAGTTTATGTTCTTTCTTGGTTAGCAGTGGTTTCCGCCTTGCTACTCTCACATGAAGCCCATTTTTGCCCAGTCTCTTTCTGATTGTGGAGTCATGAACACTGACCTTAGCTGAGGCAAGAGAAGCCTGCAGTTCTTTGGATGTTGTTTTAGGATCCTTTGAGACTTCCTGGATGATTTTACGCTGCGCCCTTGTAGTAATTTTGGCAGGCCGCCCACTCCTGGGAAGATTCACTACTGTTCCAAGTGTTCTCCATTTGGAGATTATGGCTCTCACTGTGGTTCGATAGGGTCCCAGAGCCTTAGAAATAGCTTTGTAACCCTTTCCAGACTGATAGAGGGCAACAAATTATTTTCTGATCTTTTCAGGAACTTCCTTTGATCATGGCATAATGTGCTTGTTGAATCTTTGTGCTGGCAACGTGACTCTGATGGTAAGGGTCAAAATAAGTGAGGTTTAGATTGAGTAGGCTGGCTGTAATCAAGCCTGGCTGTGTTCAATCAGCTGACTCTAATTATCCCTTTAATTGGGTTGATTTAACTAGGGGCAATTACTTTTCACACAGTGCCAGTTGGTGTTGGTTAATCTTTTCATTAAATAAATGAAATAAGTAAAAAAAAAGTGTTATTTGTTCACTCAGGTTCCCTTTATCTAATATTATATTTTGTCTAAAGACCTGAAACATCCAGTGTGACAAATATGCAATAATAGAGAAAATCAGGAAGGGCAAATACTTTTTTCACGCCACTGTACTGTCCAGCCCTTTTTATATCAGGAATGATGAGCTGAATTGTTGTCTGCTCTGCACACTCCGGGACTGACATTACTGCATGTATTGAATTTGGGGAATGATCAGGATTATATGTAGAGAATAGCAATAGTAACTGAACTAATTTTTTGTGGGAAATCATTAACATCTCATGTCAACATTAACTTGGGGCTGTGTGGAAGCAATCCCCATTAATTAATAAGCATGTCAATCTACTTTGCTGTACCTGCAGTTCCACCTCATTAAACAGTAGTCATGTGTGTCCAATGCCGTATGTGCCATACACCCACTTCAATGAAGCCATTGCTTGTCTTACCTGTATTTTCATAGCAGCAAGATAACCAGTTGACTTGCTAGACATGCTGCCAATCACAAACATGTGGCCTGTACTGTGTGTTGTGTGTACCAACATCATGCATCATGCCAGATCTAATTATACCTGCCTGTCAGTTTTCCAGTCCTGATGAGATGACTTGCCAACCATTGCCAATAGCCTGAGGAATCAGATGGCAATGCTCTACACATTTTGCTATAACACCAAGCTATATGTACATGTACAATGAAGCCTGCCAGGATGAAGCTCAGAGGCAGACACTTCTGAAGAAAAAACAAAAACAAAGTCAATCAATGAAACAAGATAACTAATGTGGTCCACCACACAATATATTTGCCCATGCCAACATTCTCCTCTTCCACTTGCATGTGAACGTGATTACTCCTCCCTCCAAGACACTTACTTGACAACCAAATAGACACTTACAAGTGAAATTCTTGTGCTGCTGTGCTTACCATGCTATCCCTGATTCCTTCCATGTGTCCTGACTGCCTGCCCTTGCCTTTGTCACCGCCATTCTCTGAACTCATTAAATGCTCCTATGGAAAATAATTTGTGCAACAGCTTGTACCTTCTTGGTACATTACCACCAGGTTCAGATCTCTCTTCTAACTAATGTAGCACATTAGTATACAGACCAAACCAGGATAGATAATTTATTCTGAGTTTAGAAATATTAACTATTTCCTAGCTGCTGTAACTCGTTATTCTTACTGGTAATTAGAGATTCGCGAATTTAAATTCTGCCAATGAGAAGTGAACGAAGTCGCACTTCAGCGGTGCCGCTCCACTACGCAGAGTAGGCAATGCAAAGTGCTCACTCTGCCTTGTCATTACCACTTCGCGTTAAGGCAGAATGGCAATGCGAAATAAGGCGAAGTCATTGTTTTTAATGGACTTCGTGTTCCTCATTATGATTCTAAGTGATTCACTTGGTGTTTCAGATTTGGCAGCCCCCCCCACACACACACATCACATCACATGGTTTACAGTACTGTAAGTCACATGCTTTTTAGCTAGGCAGAAAAAAAGTGAATCATACAAGCAGACATTTTTACTTTCCCCTGTGCAGACAGAGAGAGAGAGAGGAGTGTGATTTGTGACTGCCGATACTTTGAGATCAGAACGAGGAGGAGATTTAAACTTTGATTTAGACCCAACAGCTTTTTTAAAAGCTACATTTTCTTGTCTTTTCTGTCTGTACTCTTTTTTACTTAATTTGTTCTTTCTGTAAATTTTATTTTTCTTACATAGCGGGACATCAGTTGCAAATTATATCTATGCTGGAACTGCTGCTGGATTACCATGGGATCCCACATTAGTTTTTTTTTCCTCACACCATGTGTCCCCCCACACCTTCCTTGCTGTGTTATAAAATGTATTCCTCCACCATCCCGACCCTTGTATGTAATTATGCCCTTTTTTTGTTGTCTTCCATATGTATTCTGAGCAGTGGAAGTATACTGTGCTAAACTGCATGGGTGCAGTTTTCTTTCCAGTCTGTGTATGTACTACAGACACTGTCCAACTCCCTGACTTAAAAACACTCATTAATGTGTACAATGGTGGGGTGGTGAAGCATGGAGAGATACTACAAAACAGACTTACAATACATCCAAGTAACTAGTAAAAATATTAATGTTGTGATTCGTGACATAATCAGAATCATGATTTGTGACTGCATTTGTGACCGTGATGATAAAGAAACGCAAATGCCCACGGCTGTACTTCCCCAGGCCCTGATGAGGTGTTGCACAGAACTCCATGACTTAAAAACACTCATTAATGAGTACAATGGTGGGGTGGTGAAGCATGGAGAGATACTAAAACAGGCTTAGAATACATCCAAGTAACTAGTAAAAAATTACTGTTGTGATTCGTGACTTGATTGTAAATCGTAATTTGTGACTGCATTTGTGACCGTGATGATGAAGAACATGATTTGTATCACGATTGTCTCCTAATGATAGTCCTTACTTAAAAACGCATATTAATGAGTACAATGTTCATGCTGAATTATGCACCACACCTGTCCAGTACTCTGAAGGGAAGCCAAAGAAACAGCTAGGACTTAAGTTAGAGATGGAAATTGGGCCCTAAAGAGATGCAAATGTACAGACAGATTAAGATTGTGCTGCACACTGAAGAGATGCAGATGAAGGCATAATACTTAACCAGTGCTCACCATCAGAAATTCAAATCTGGAAAAAATATCTTGTCAGTTGGGGCAGGCCGTGGGGCAGTGTACTGCACTGCTGCAGTAAGAGTCACTAGTACGAGTACCGGTAAAGATACCACAAAGAAATATAAAAAATTTCACAGCTGCAGTGGATAGCAGGTTCACATTGCTGAAATAATGTGGCACAATAAAAGGTGTCTGATTTGATGACACGCGCCACACACATACGCACACACTAAGTAATGTATAGCAAATTTAAAACTTCAGTAATATAACCACATATTTTAAACAAACTAAAATTATGCACTGTTGCACCACAACAATCAGCAAAAAATGGCAAGAATTATTGAAAATATTACTGTGTGTACATTAACACAGTTATACAAGAAAAATATCACCAAAACAGAAAGCACTGTCTTTTTCTCCAAGTTTCTCTACCTACACCACATATACACCCCTCCCCAAAGCACATGTCCACTGTCTCTCAGTACGCAGACTAAATGTTGTACATTAACATTCAAAATACATAAACAAACAATAAACGCTTGATAATATGAGCACAGAAGGGTTTCCAATAATCGATGAACTAAAGTTTCAGCAAAAAAATGACTCAGAAAGGCTTTTTTAACAGCTTTTAGAAGGTTTGAATCACAGAGAGCTCTCAGAGCAGATTGTCTCCTACAGCTTCCTACACACACTACCCCAAACTGAGGCTGTGCAAAACAATCTGGAGCCCATGTGACCTGAAATCCCATGAATCTCTGCAAAATTCGCCTTTGGAGTTTAAAAACAAGGTGAAGTAAGGAGATGTACTTCAATGTACTTTGCCTTAAATTAGTGGAGTAGTGGTTTGGGAAGAAGCGGAGGTAATGCGAAGTCATTATTTTCAATGGACTTCATACCCATTAACTACGCCGGGCACTCCGCTTCGAGTTGTGGAGCACCCGTGAATTGCCACTCATGCTCCACTTCGCGGAACGAATTGGGGCCACTTCACCCATCTCTACTGGCAATCCTATTCCTGGCCACCTGTGCCACTGCTGCACATAGCTTGTCCCTCCTGAACACCTTTTTCCTGTCCTCCACATTACCCCAAGCCTGGAAGTTGCCTGTGTTATTTCACAGCACGAGAGGTGACATCTCTGTTTTTGGAAATTATAAGTCACTCTTCCTTCTCCCTGCTTTTGCTAAGTTTCAAAAGCATTTCATGCATCTCTAGCACACTCCCTTCCTAACTCCCTTTCTTCAGCCCTTTGAAGTCTAGCTTCCAGCCTTTTCCCTCTGCCAGCAGCTCCTTATAATGCTCACTTACTTCATCCCTAATTGGTTGGATCTGGGTCTCCTTAATTTAGTCATGTACATTGATCTCCATAAACCTATCAATAGGGATTTCCAAGTAGTCAACCACTTGACTCAGTTCTTATCTGTCAAACCATAGCCAGTCTGTTTATGGAGACAGTATGCACACCCCAACCCCAACAGGTATGGATATTCCCCGAGGTTTGGTCCTTGGCCCCATTTTATTCTCTGTTTTCCAAAATGACCTACTGTAGCCTTTATCTCCTTCCATACCCAAATGGCTGTGGATGATACAGTGGATGATACAGTGTTTTATGGCAGTGACGGTGACACTGACATCAGAACAATCAAATACCAATTGTAGCCCAAACTGGATGCTTTTCAGTGGTTGGTCTAGCCAAATCATCTGATGCTGATTGCAAAACCAACCTGTATCCATGACTTTTGGTATCAAACCAAGCTGCATTGAAAGGAATGCGAGATAATGTTTATTAACCATGAAACTAGGTTTTGTAGTGGCCTACCTAGACTTCATAGTAGCATTCAACTCCATTCCACACAGAAGACTATTAGCAAGCTGAGTAGCCTTGGAGTGGGTCAAAAGGTGGTAAACTGTCTAAGAAATTGGTTAGGGGATAGTTGGCAGAGACTGGTTGTAAACAGAGTTCACTCCAAGGAGGGGAGGATGACTAGTGAGGTGCCTCAGGACTCAGTGCTGAGTCTAATTCTTTTTAATGTCTTTATATGTGACATTGCAGAGGATCTGGAGGGGCAGGTCCGCCTATCTTTGGATGACACCAAAATCATCAGTAGGGTGGATACTGTGGGGGGTAGAAAGGATGAGTAGAAACTTGAAAAAGTTGAGGAGCAGTCACGAGTATGGCATCTGGGTTTTAATGTGAAAAAGTACAAAATAAGGCATTTGGGGAACAGAAACTCAGGGCAAAGTACAAAATGGGTGGAGTTTTATTGATGACTTCCAAACAGGAGAGACCTGCTGGTAATCATCCCTGATGACCTAAAGGTGGTCAGCAAAGTGACAAAGCACTTGGAAGGGCTAGTGGATGTTGGGATACATAGCAACAGGCATCGCCAGCTGAAGTTAGAAGGAAGGCAGTACTGCCTCTATATAGATCACTGGTAAGACATCACTTAGAATACTGTGTACAGTTCTGGAGGCCACATCTCCTAGAAGGATATAAACAGAATAGAGGTGGTCCAGAGAAGAGCAACTCAAATCACAAGCCCTACTGAAGAAACTCAATATGTACATACTAGAAAAGAGAAGGGAGAGGAGGCATATGATAGAAACCTTTAAATACCTCACAGGCATAAATAAGGTACAGGAAAGAAGTATTTTTCAGAAAAAAAATATGCAAAAGAACAAGGGGACATGCTTTTAAACTGGGGGGATAGATTCAGGAGAGATGTGGAAAGTATTTTTTTCACAGAAAGGGTAGTGGATTTGTGGAATAGCTTACCAGCTGTGGTGGTGGGGAAAACAATGTGATAGGGTTCAAGAATGCATGGCTTATGCATAAGGGGATCTTAGTGAAAAGAAATGGGGGCGGGAAAAGAGCCAGAGTTCAAGTAGGTTCTACAGCGATACTGTATGTAGGGAAAATGGGAACACTGGATGGGACAAGTGGTGCCTATCTACTGAAAAATTCTATGTTTCTATGTTATGTTTCTAAAACTTTTTCAATATGCTTTTTCTGTTCACAAAGGAATTACCAGCATTTTGTGATTTAGACCACTTCATCAGAGTATGTAGTTTGAAACCAATAGTTATAGACAGCTGAGCAGAAACTTTGTTTTGGCAGGATAAGATTGCCGTATTAGCATAAAATACATATTTCAAAGTTGTACTGACATATAAACAATATTAGTTACTAAATGTAAAAGTATCACTACATTTTACAATACACTATGGAAAAATAGTATACAATATTTACATACAGTGACAGTCATTATAGTAACTATTCCTTGTTTCTCCTTAAGTAATACTACATTCTGAAGAACTGTGGGCACTATATTTGCCGTGAGCAAAGTACCCAAATCTCACAGCTAACTAGGGTATCTCTCTTTTTCTCTCCTCTCCCTCTCTTTCTCAACAAAGCGGGGCAGTGGCTGCCTTCTGGCTTAGAACCATACTGAAGTAAAGAATCACTATCCCTGTGCACGTACTGTGACTTATTTAGCCAGTGAGCTCTGTGATTCTGGCACAATGTTTATGATTACATAGAGCCCACAAATCTCCAGAGTGAAGTATTGCTTTAAAAGCAACAGGGAGGAAGTTACAATCTGTTTTTTCTGCCTGTCTCCTAACCCCATACACACTATCACCTAATGGGTCCAAATGGATGCAATAATATCCCACTGCAGAATATCATATGATTCATAGGAACATAGCAATAGTAGGCATTCAGCCCATTGGTATGCCTCCTCCCATTTCTCAGTGGAAGTAACTGGAAATTCTGTTTTCCCTGAAGAATTTGTCTAGATTTGGTTTAAAATGTCCATTGTCCTGCTGTTCATCATAGACTCTAGAAGGCTGTTCCATGTAGCCATTACTCTTTGCATTAACAAAGCACTTCTTCTACGAGATATATATATAGATAGATAGATAGATAGATAGATAGATAGATAGATAGATAGATAGATAGATGGAAAGATATACTCATAGCAAAAATATTAATGCACCAGTTAGGGTTAAACCGACAAAGTGAAATGTAGTGTTAGGGTTTCCAACCCTAAATCCTAACACCCCACCCCTACCATGCAAGCAGCAAAAAGAGAAAACGTTATGGTTTGTGTTGTTCTGAGTCCTGGCAAATCAGGCCTGGGGTCTTCCTTGGGGTTATCAACCCTAATGCTCCTCACATTCCATCAGCAAATAAACTCAGATGTGTAGAAAATATGAGAATTGGGTGACCCTTAGGGTTAATGACTCCAAGGAAGACCCCAAGCCAGATTTGCCAAGACTCAGGGCAGCCAAAACCATAATGTTTTTTTCTTTTTGCTGCTTGCAGGGTGGGAGTGGGGTGTTAGGGTTGGAAGCCCTAACACCACATGTCCCTACTTTTGTCAGTCAAACCCTAACTGGTGCATTAACAAAGTTTTTTTCAATGAATTTCCTTACTTTTTGAGATGGTACAATCATATCATTATTCACACAAGTCCATTTGGGACCTGTGTGAACACATCCATGGGATTATAGAATGCAGGGCCCTCTGGACTCTGCCCTTCCATGCCTCCATTTACCCACATGTGGGTTTAAAGGTGCAGGGCCCTTTGAACCTACACTCTGTTCCCCAAGAAAAGCAATTTATGTGCTTCCTTGCAATTTTCTTTTATAGATGGGCCATTTTCAATTCTTACTTTTAGGGCTAAGTGTTGTACTAGTCATTAAGACCTTTCTACTGATATGCACATTGTCTGTTAATGCCAAAGACTAACAGAGTTACAGCTTGTTAAAGTTGCAATGGTAACCTATAGGAATTTTCTTTTTACTTTTATGGTTTCTATGTGGCCCTGAATTTTTGGGGTGGGCAAGTGGTAATAATGTCATGGTGCAGCGCATCAACAATGCTACATACAAGGCAGTGTGTGACAAAATATTGTGGCTACAACACGTCAACCACCACAACCACAGCAAGCACTGGACTAATTATAATCAACTCTGGGGGGGTCGTGGACTTTGGGGGGGAGAAACAAAATGGACTGTGAACTTTTTTTTTAAAGTTGTAGCACAGTGGGACCTAAGAAGAACTAAACCACAGCCCCAGGACCCCAACACCACTGGAAGTAGGTGCTCTAACCACTCTACCATGGGAGTGGCTCAACCAGGCACCACCGCAGTGGCATCCTACTGGCAGTCTACAACAACAGGGGTAGCAGTTCTTAACACACACTGAAAAAAACCCTATTGCAATACAACCATTAGCCCTTCTTACAGTGCTGTATTTCATGCGCAGTTCTCTCCATGAAATATTGACCCGGTACCTTTTTTTTTGGGGGGGGGATGTTATGTGCTAATGTTGTAGTACTCATTGAGCCTGTTATATTGATATATAGATTGTCCCATAACTGCATATATTGATGGAGTTATGGCTTCTTAAAGTTGAAATGTGGAAATAAAACTAAGTCCAAATTCTTTTTTGATATGAAGGGATCTTTTTTTCGTGAGGTTGTGCCATTCATACTAAAAAAGAAAGTGAAAAAAACTAAGTCCAGATTCTTTTTTCATATGAAGGAATCTTTTTTCATGAGATTGTGTTGTTCATATGAAAAACGATTCCTTCATATGAAAAAAAAATTTTTTTAAATGAAGTCCAAATTCTTTGCCGAATGAAGGGATCTTTTTTCATGAGATTGTGTCATTCATGTAAAAAAAGATTTCTTGATAAGAAAAAAGAATCTAATTAAAAAAACTGACCAGAATCTTTTTTTATACGAAGGGAATCCGTTTTTGTATGGCCCTTTTCTTTTTTGGTATGGCCATACCCATTCCCATTGGGCTGCCAGTTACATGCCTACATCCTTACTTCCAAAATCTGATTTGGATCTCTCCCCACCACCTCACCTCTCCCCTCATCCCTCCTCTCATTAGCTTCACTCAGAGACTCATGTACCTTCACTCTTCTACATCCTCAGTCCAGTTTGGGGCAGGCCTTCTCCTACCATTTACCCTCCCTCTGAAACTGTCTTCTAAGCTCCTTCAGTTGTCTCCATCTCTGCACAGTCTAAAGTGCACCCTTTCCCAATCCCTTTCTACCTCTTGCTTCTGTCCTTCCTCCTCCTGATTTTCCATCTTCCTGCATTCTTCCCCACCCCTACACTACTTATCTCCTCTTGTGCGATACTCTTCCCCACCCCTCTGACATCTGTTGCCTACAGAAACCTTCTTCCTCACAACCCCTTGACCTTTCACTCTGCCACAATCACTGTTATCCTCTCATAACTTACTGGATTTGCTGACTTGCTGTGAATCAACCTTTGTTTATACCAATTCTGTTAATTTGTACTAACTTTTTGCTTACTGAAATGTCACATTTCCTGGCTACACTAAGTTGTTGTGCATCTCCCTCATACTATATTAACCTCCATTGTTATTTTCTAATTACTTGTTACTTGAAATTGCCATATTGCTATTGTAAACTACCTGTTTACCTTATTTACCTTATTTCATCCACTTTCCCTTCTGCTCGAATCACACCTGCAAACAAGCTCTGGCTCAGTGTGCCTCTCCCAGTTATCAACATTCAAAATAAATAAATCTGAAAAAAAAAGAAATGTGGGTCATGAAAGAAGTATTAGAATGGTTAAAAACACATTTTTGGGTGATTGTTCCACAACCTAACTGCAGAATACATGTAAGGGGGTCCCAATTAGCAAGATACATGTTTTGGTATCTTTGCAGGATATCATTTTATGGCCTTTCAAAAATTTTCTTTGAAAAATGGAATCAAGATGGCAGCCATATAAAAATAATGTTTTCTCATAAAAAGATTACACCCACCTCCACCCCATATAAAACAAATCTTTTTCATATAGGTCAAATTCTTTTTAATATGAAACAGCTATCAAAAAGACCATACTGAGCATGATCAAAACCAAAATGTTAAATCCCTATAACTCTGGAACTGGTTAGAGTGAAAGCACCACTGTGATCCGAGCCCTTTCTACCCTATAAATCTCAGAGCAAAATTCCAAACCGTCTGGTCACTAGGTGATAACAAAAAAACAGTGAGTAAAACCCAATTTGTCTACTTTTTTCACTATTCAGATCTCAGGATCCACACATCTGCGTGAAATGAAATTTAGCAAGACCAGATCGGCAGAAAAACATTGCTTGCAAAAGTTTGTGCAAATCAATTGAATGGTGGTGAAGCTATCAAAGTGCAAATTTAGGGGTTTAACATTAAGCAGCCTTCTAAACCCTAACTATAGTTATAAATCTCCTTTCAATGTTTTGCTATGTCTGAGTCTGTCATACTGATGCCTCTTATGGTCTAGTACTAGGCAGTTCAAGATGTCCTGGGGCCCGATTCCAAGAAGGCCAGTGTAACTTGCATGCAGTTATGAGTTACACCGGTGGTTACTATGCCAGGGACCCTACGCTGCATTCCAGAAATGACAGGGTCCCAATAATTTGACTTGCGATGAATGCCATGCATGTGGTGGTAGCTCACGCATGGCACATACTCGCCATATGTTGTAAGTCATGATGAATGCTACAGGCCCTCACACCCCCGCCTCTGGAACACCACCAGCCTCCACCAGGGGCATGGAGGGGAACAGGATAGAGACACAGATGTCGGGAGGCACACCAGAGAATGGACCCTCAGGATCCCTTCCATTTGGGGAGTGAGGGGCATGGGTATACATCAGGGACACGGAGGACACATCTGCACCATTGCCATGGTGCCAGGAGGCAGGTAGCTGACGGATGGCACAGTTGGTTGCCAGTTAGAGCAGCTTGGGGTTGTTCTAACTTAGCCACACCACTGTGGTTTTTGTAATTGCACTTGCAGGTTATGACAGCCACCCTACTGGAACTGACCTAGGTTGCTGTCGTAACCCATAGTTGCACCAGGTGTTGTGGGCTGCAGCATAAGTGTTTGCATAACCTGCATTTGTCGCAGCCCACAGATGCCAAGGCACAACTCATATTTTGTAATAATATATGAGATATTGCTCATATAAGTAATGAGATACACCATGGGGTTTGGACGATCTCATTCATATGCCAGTGTGTGCTCTTCTGGAATCGGGTCCCTTGTCCTTAAATGCTCTATATACTAGGAACATGTCTCGTCTTAACTTTCTCTGTTGTAGTTAAAACATTTTACTTATTCCTTTTTTTCTTAATAACTCTTTCCCTTCATGACTGATACCATTCTTGAAGCTCTTCTCTGAATCCCCTACAATATATTTATCCAGTTTTTATGCTGTGGTGCCCAGAACTGTCCACAGTACTCTACATGTGACTTCACCAGTGCTCCATATGATAGTACAGTAACTTCCTTATTTTGACTAGTAATGTTTTTCCCAGTACAACCAAGTATCCCTCAACATTTCTTCACCACCTCGATGCACTGGCTATCAAATGTTAGGCATTTGTTACTAGTACTCCCAGATCTATTTCTGCACAGGATTCCTTGAGCCCAATATCATGCAACTGACATTTTGTCCTCGGGTTCTTGTTTCTGAGGTGCATCACAGTACATTCATCTATGTTTAAATTCAGTTTGAATGTGAATGCCCAATTTCAAGCTGTTGTTCTTCTCTAAAGTCATCAAATGCTTTCTTGATATTAACCATTGCACCAGTCTTACTGTCATCTGAGAATTTACACACCCATCCTGCCTGCTTACACTGCATCAATGATATAGTACATACAGTAAGTATTAAAAAGGGTGGATGCCAGCACCAATCCCTATGAAATGCCACTTGTAACTGGGCCCCATGCTCTTAAGGTTGGACCTTTTTCTCCTTTCATTAAGACATGATTGAATACACCTTACTAGACTCTTATTCAATTCAAATGTCTCCTTCTCCACAACTAATTCCTAATGGGGCATGGTATCAATGGCGTCCCTCTAGTCCAAAAACAAAGGAAAAAAGAAAAGAGAAAACACATCCTCTGGTCATCTTCTCTCTAATATCTTACTCACTGGCTCTAAATATTTGTTAAGATTTTTCTGACATAATCTGACATAATCTGTCCATTTGGAATCCATGTTTTATATGATTTGCATAAGTTTGGTAGATTTTATTCTTTAAGTTATGAAAACAGTATATTAGAAGAAAATTAACATAATAAAGATGAGTACAATGTTTCAAGATAAAAGACTCCTCTTCTTCAGGTGTGGGAAAAAGCAGAATGCAACAGGTTTAAATAGGGACATTTCAAAGAGAGAGAGAGAGAGAGAGCGCACGAGAGAAAGAGAGAGAACAACAGTTGTTTAAAATAAAAATCCTAAATGTTGTTCCCTGAAAGGATGCAGATTGTCAATTAGGTGTGAATAAATGAAAAGGTAATTAAATAATGATGCAGTAAGCATAAGTGGGAATGAGATACAAGGAAGAAAACTTAACTAGATGTAGGAAGTGAAAACACCAAATAATTTAGGAAAAAGGGTGTTACATAATTATTCAAAAGCAAACTGAATTTTTTCACTCTTATTTGTTTATCCCATATGGTGCCAAAGTTCTGGGCTGGGAAATACAAAATACCTTTTACTGGAAAAGACCTTATTGATCTCCAACTTTCTGAATAGCAGTTATGCAGATATCTAAAAGCTGGCGATGTCCTAACTGGCTGAAGTACAAAAGATGGCATTCCATATTTTTAGATGGAATAGTTGTGGCTGCTAAACTGTTTCCTTATTGAGTTCTTTGTATGGCCTGCATATTGCAATCCATATTGTTTACAATTGAAAAGGTAAGTCACTTGTTTTTTCCAATAGTCTGTATTTTCTTTGATCTTGTAGTGAGCTCCTGTGGAGCGACTCTGGAAGCTGTCATTTTCTCTCTGATACTAGCAAGTGGACCATCTCTTAAATCAATCAGCCAGTCAATCAATCAATCTTTATTTAACCAGGTGAAACACCATTAAGGAAAAGCTCATTTACAAGGTGGACCTGGATGGTCAATACAATGAGAATACATAATGCAAACAAAAAAGTAGTATTGGAAAAATAACATATACATTGAAAGTGCAGGCACAGCATTTTTGCAGGTTAAATAAAATGCAGGACTTTACAACCAGTGTGCAAACAAAATACAGGTCATAGAGTAAAGGACATAAGAGTAGGGAAATCAACAGGCAGAGGAAGACGAGACGACTAGGAGATTAGGTTTTGAAGCATTTGTAGGTTTCAATAAGTAGGTTACTAAGAAGCATTTTGAAGGTTGGCATGTTAACAAGTTTTGAGAGTTTTAGAGATTTTTGGATAGTAATCCAGATGGAGGGATGGGCACGGCACTTGAAGCAACTAGGAATATAAACTGAGGAGTTTGGAGGTTGACGGACTGCTCAGACCAGAATATTTTAAATATTCTTTGCATCTACAGAATGCAAGAGAAGGGGTGAGTTGAAAGTCATTCCAATTCATGGGCTCTGTTGTAGCAAGGGGTGACGTTTTTCAATTGTGCAATGTATAGGAGGTAATCAAGGACAGAATGTTACCATCTGTGATGTTTTATTGGAATTGTTCCAGTTCTTAGGTATTCTCTTGATAACAGTATTGCTTAGTCCATCTGTTGTTGACCCTCCTTTTCATGTATTCTCTCTGAACCAGGAAGTTGCTCATTTATTTTACCTAATATTAAAAGTGAGGTCCCGAGAATAGATCCTGCATAGTCTGATGGCCTGACTCTATTGACTATTTTTAATATTGTTTTTATATGGCAAGACTTGGGTGTTAGAATGTTAAGAATTATTACAACTATTGGTTTATTGTAGGACCTGTTTTAATGCTAATAGCACCCAAGGTGGAAGTACTTGTGGTGCCCCTTCACTGCTTCCACTTTTAAGATATTTGTGGCTTCTTTGCTATTCTTGGAATAAGTCCAGACCAAAATTGGTAAAACATCTCCTTCCTACCTTCATGACCAGTAATGTTGCAGCTCTTGACCACATCTATAAAGTACATAGGGGTTTAGCTGGACCAGTCCCTTGACTTCTCCACCCATATCAAATCTATCTACACTAAACCTCTCCCAAAGCTCAGTGCCTTCAACAGCAACAAAGCCCACTCTCCCACTGCTGATAGGGGGGAGATAATCCAAAAAATGATCCTTCCAGTTTTAAACTATGCTAACATTATTTATGTTGTAACAGCTAAGTCCTGACAAGCTAGGCTGGAACTCCTATTTTATGTCTTCTGCCATTTTGCCCTAAACGGTTACATCTGCACTCATCACTGTGAACTGTACCCTTGGCTGGGGTGGCCTTCCCTTGATGGGTGGTGGCTTAGGTACCCTGCTGATCTTCATGGTCTGCATTACAATTCTCCAAAATTACCTTACTTCCCACTTCAGGCTAGCACTCCTTTTACCTACTTCTTAGTTCTTCCACCCCACTTGCCTTTACTCCCAGACAACACCTGTCAGTTGAAGAAATCACATTAATATGGTTACCTCCTTCTTTGGAACTCCCTCCCTGATTTCCTGTATTATTTCCTTTCCATAGCTGTGTTTGAAAAGTCAGTATAACTTCAGCCTGTGGTCACTATTCGACATTTTTTTGGCAACTAGCCACTGACTTGGACTGGTGGAACTGATTGTCAATGCTACATTTTTATCTGGATGGCTATTCAGTTTCGGTTTCAAGTTTTATTGAGCAACTTTAAAGTCTTTACAAACATTATTGAAAACAATATTTATGAAATAAACAATTCCATACACATATTTCAGCCCCATCCATTTTACAATATGTACAGATGTTTAAGATTTTGTGAAGATTTTTGGAATGTTAAAACAGAGTCATCTTTGTAGAGGAGGTTATAGAAAAACCTTTAGCTAATTCTGTGATTGCAATACAAGTCACCAAGGGTTCAGGTCTGGTATCTACACACAAACAGAGTAATTCAATCCATAGTTACAATTCTTAATATTGATGGTCTATAAGACCCAAAAAGTATTTTCCTTTAATCTTCTCTAGTTTATAACTCAATATTGTATAGCATTCCATTCTTTTCAGTACATAGTTATATGAAATAAATAGTGAAAAGATATTCTACATTGGTAACAAATATTTTGATATACCTTAAGATGGATCTACAATGCCAGTTTAACAAAATATTTGTCGACTGGCGTTACAGCAACAGCTTTATGTTGGCAGCAAATGAGGTTGGGATAAAGCAGTCAAGGGCTCTGTCCCACACACACCATGTATTTAATATAATCAACACCAAGTTAGAGTTGCTTCAGGGATGGGGTGCAAGACCTGGAGAGACAGTGCTGAATTGTCGCAGGTACATTACAATGGCAACATCGAATTGGGGCTTCAATGTACTTCGCTGTTGAAATGTTGCTGTTGTGTTAGCATATGCCTTAAGATATATTGTGCAAACAACAGTTGTTTCAGCTTTTTCAAAGAATATCCAGCAAATTCTTGTGTATGGATGCAAACTGAACTCTGCATTAATAAGATTTTATAATTCTTCAGCTAACAGTTAGTATGCTAATTTCAATGAAGTAATATAAAACATGATCTTTCCAATAGATACCCATTAGATGTGAAATATATGGAGGATAAATCTCCCTTGGGGGATCATGCATATCATTCTAATGATCAAATAGATATTTCTAAGGTAATATAATGTAATATGTTCTAAATCGTCTATGACTCCTGAAGTAGAGGACCAAAAATATATTTATTTATTTAATTGAATTTTGATGACTGGGTAGGCCACCTGAGACAGGGCAGTCCCTTTTTTAGGGGTGACCCAGAATTAGTTGCACACATTGGGCCCTATGCACAATGCCAATGCTCTGCATAACCTAGGCACATTGGCAAGCTAAGGCCGAATGCTGCATAGTGGTTCTTGTGGACCCCAAATGCATTCACTAGGGGAGGTGCAGGGCAGGTTCTCACTGATCCCCACAGCCACACAGACAGCAGTGCACCCAGGTGGAGTGTTGGAACATGCCCGCACTCCTCACCATTAACAAAGGTGCTGGGCCTGGGGGAGCACCTTACACCTGGGAACTCCAGCCATAAGGGCTACATGCCCCCCTGGATGCTGTCACTGGTAATGGCCAAGAAGCTGAGGTGCTGCAGATCCCTGTGACATGCCACCCCACCCATGGGGGCCACAAGGAGGGCCAGCAGCAGTCATTCAGGCATCCTGTGCCCTGTGTGGTTGGTGCACTGTGTTCTGGCAGCTGTCATCCATGCCCCATGGGTGCAAGGGATCCACTGGTGGACTGGGTCTGGTCATTCCATTGGATGCATGCCCAATCCACGTAACTCCCCTCTGTGCACCTGCATGCTGTGGGGGTGAGACCAATGACAAGTTGTCGGCATTAGTGAATGCCGGTACCAGTGCACCTGTCCATGGGTGTACAGCTCTGCAGGTGGGGTACATGCATTTCATGCATATCTATGCCCCATTCATGAATTGAGGGCCATTAACTGAGAAACAAATACACAGCCTTTACACAGTAGAAAAATAAATATAGTAGACATCATCATATACACAAAGTACAGGTTATTAGTTACAATCAGGAGCATCAAGAAAAGTACATTCAGAAACAAGCCACAGAATAAAGCAGACATAAATGGAAATTTCCAGGGTCCATCTGGCAGTTGGGGAACACCCAGGAACAGCCTAGTGAGATAATGCAGCTGAGGATGCAACTGATCACCAATTACACTTGCAAGGGGTTGCTCCATTGGAGAAGGCTTTACATAGATCCATAGACAGTGATGGGGGGACCATAACAGCCATCTAATCAGAGCCTTTTCTTAAATGTGTAAGAGTGGGTAGTTAAGGAGGAGACTGAATACAGTCTTTACCCTGTTTAAATAATGAGAGGTAATGTCTATATACCTCAAGACAGAACTTCATTAGTAAATTGTGTGATTTATTATAGTCATTTAAAGATAAATATTTTTATTTTCCAAAAGTAGTTTAACATTTTTTTATGTGATATGAAGTTTAGATGCTGGTAATCTAATCATGTCTTGTTAAGCCACATTATCAAGATATCTTTGTTTTATCAATGTGACTAAGTCTTATCTAGGTTTTCTGAAGATGTTAGTTCAATACCATACCTGTTTCAAGTGGAATGATTTAGTTTTAATGAATTGCAAATAGGGATAATTAAATCCTCTTTGAGAATGCAGTATTTAATCTGCTTCTCAACACTTAGCCTAGGGAGTCCATATTCCAGCATAATTTGCAGATCTATAAGTAAAGCAAAAGTTTTTACAAGTTTTTTTTTTTTTTTTACAAATGAGGATAAGGGATACTGCCCTCATTCTTCTTTAAGAATATTACCTGAAATATAGGTAGGAAGATTCATTAAATATTTATAAAATTGATTGAGAATTTTTCCAAGAGGTGTTGCATCTATAAATCCCCAAATTTCTGCTCATAAAGAATTGCCATTTTGACATCTGCATTAATTACACTAAGACACCCCTGAAAAAGTCACCACCAGATTTTCTTATGAAGTGCTTAACTCTGTTTACTGGGGATGTAAATTCCAATTTGACATCTCAGATTTTATGGAAAATTTATTCCTTGATAGATATATTTTGACTGTCTTTAATCTGCTTTCCATTTGCATCCTATTTATAACTATCCAAATTAGATGACCCAGAAACAAAAATTGCATTTTAGAATAACTGATTTTCAAGAAATTGTCATCACATAGTTTTGTGAGATTGTCTATTTTCTTTTTTCAGCCTAATAATGAGGTGAATATCAACATAATGTAATTTTTATATGCAAGTTGGGGTATTAACCAATGGATTATTTTAGGAGAATGAAATTCTTTGTCATATAGCTGTTGAACTAGGGCATTTATATATAGATTGAATTGCAGCAGGACCAAAATACAGCCACACATTCCAGAATTTTTATTTATGTATTAGTTGAATGTCCTTCCATGTTGTATGGTTCTTTAGACCAAGATTTTGTAAAGTCTTATTGTGACATCTAATATGTATTTACCTTTACCCATATCACACAATATTGTCCATAGTGTTTTCCCACCAATACAATCAAAGGTCATGTTTTTGGTCCACAAAATAGCTAAATAACATCCCCTTCTTTACAGTGGCATGTTTATAGATGAAATAAAATAGCACCAGACAGTGCTGTATGGTGGAATGTGAATTTCTAAACCCATTTTGTGTTTAATCTAAAATAGATTGTGAAAATATTTTTTGCATTGTGTCAATTAGACTGATAGGCCTATACATCTTGGGGCAATCTAAAGGGCTCTTTTTATGACTCAGAAAAATAATAATACCAGCTCAAGATGAAGGAAAAGTAGTGCTTTGGATCATGTACTTGTAAATATAGTACAATAATGGAATCCACCAGTCCAAAAAATATTTAAATATATCAACTACTATCCTATCAGGACCTGGTGCCTTATCAAATTTTGTTTGGTTTACCACATTTCATGTTTCCTTCTGAATTACTAAGATTGGGTAAAGGATATAATATGCCTGTAAATCTGGTGGTGATTCTCTGCAATCTTTTCTCATAAACATTCATTATTATCAAAATATACTTTAGTAAAATTATCTCCCAATTGTTTTGGTTGGATATATATTTCTATAGCCTGAGAGAATTAATTACACCTATTTGCCACTAACATCCAAAACTCCTTTACATTTTTGGTTTTGCGCTAACAGACTTAACTTACCATATGGATCTTTCTGGGTATTTTATCCTCTTGCTTTAATGTTTCATAGTACATTTTCATTCTCTTAGTAGTTGCTGATTCTGTTTTGTTTTGTCTAACTATCCTGACAAATCTAGTTAATTCATGTTTCTGTCTCTCACAGATAAGATTAAACCAAGCAGCGTTTACATTTTTTGAATTAATGTATATATATATGAAATTGAGGCTATGTAATATATGAGATTATTCCATAGTTGCAAGCTAGAGAACCATTTATGATTTTGAAAATGTAAATCCTAAGTATATTATGTAAATTGTAGTTGATGTTAAAGATATTATCAGTAAACCATTTAATCTTTTTTGAGTTAATGACTGCATATTATTCTATATTTTGATTTAAAATTTCCAGTATGCTGATAATGTAATTTAAGAGAATCCTAATAGGAAAATGAAGATATTCACAACTTTCTATTTCCTCCAAGTTAATTATTTTATCCAGTGCATAGATATTTGAGAGAAATAAATCTATCATGGAGGTGCTAAAAGAAAAATTATATGTATGGGAGCCACCATGGTCTCCTTTTGTTCTATCATTTATCAATATGAAGTCTAACTCAGTAACTATATGATTAAACTTTCTACCAGCTTCATTTTCTCCTGCATCTCCTGCTTTCTGCAATGCACCTAAATCCTGCTTTGTAACACATGTTTGACAGTGGGATTCTTCATCCAGAGTGGAGTCTGTGAAGTCTTTTGATGGTTTAGGTAATCTTGCATTCAAATCTCCTGCTATATGAAGGTCATCATTTGGATAGCATTCCTGATGTTCTCTGAGAATAGTTTAAGATTTTTCACAGTTTTCTGAAAAATTATACTGTGAATTTTTTGGAAGTATATAACAATTAACAAATTTAATTTGAATATTTACACCAGTAATTTCTGTCAACAGTAAATCATCTGTTGAAACATCTCAAAATTGAGTTTGGATGTGTTCTGTAATTTGATTGCTGTTACTAAGCCCATTTGGCCTCTACCCCATTAATTCAATTTTTTTAGCCACTGTAAAATATGTGTCAAAGTCTAAAAGTCATGGGTTCTCATGTAATCACCATATCTCCTGTAACATTATTACATCGAATGAAGGGATAAATGAATTACAGCTTTTATCATAGAGTTTGTTAGAAAAAACATTTATATTTATGACACAATTTTCCAACTGAATAATACTTACAGGAATTTTCAGCATTATTTAAGAAAAGTGTCAGTGAACTATCTGTTATTTTACATAAAAGCAAACCTATCCAGTTGTATTAGGTAATTTGTCATGTCTGGAACTTCTTTAGGTGATATTTTCAGTGCTAATCTTTTGACTGATTTATTAGTTAGTTTGTACAACGGTCACGTCCTGTTGGAATAAGTAGATTGGTAGTATTGCTCCATCCTCAACCATAAGTTTTATAGATGACACTTTTGGTAATTTACTTTCAACACTGACAACCATAGCCACGTCAGCATGCGTATCTAAAATTTCTGTTTTCTGAAGTATTTGGTTTGCCAAATTTGTGTCATTCAAAATAAGCTGAAGCTAGGGAAAGTCAACAAATTCTGAAGATACATGTACTATCTTACCACATTCCTTTTTTTTCAATATTTAGTATGCTTTATCTCTTCCATCTGCCAGCCTCATTCAGCTTACTCTCTCAGGTCCATCACCCCACAACCTCTGGGACTTACCATCCAGTCTACAGTGCCCCATGGCTAATCCCCCATGGTGGACCCCCCCCAGGACCAGCCCTTAATCATGGGAGAAGTTGTAACTGGGATGTGACTGGTGAGCTCAGTAGGTGTGTGCACAGCATGTGAAGAGGGAGACATCACCCAGATGGCCAGGATTTTCCTCCAGATGTTTTCTTCCCTAGGGGGCATGACATGCAATGATGTAAGTGGTGCATTTGCACTACATCTGGCATGCCCCTCCCAACTAGAGCCAGCCTCGGCAGTGGAACTCCCAACTGCCACAAGAGGTCAGAACTGCATCAGTGACTTCCCAACCCTCCCACCCGGAGGAGGAGAACAGTTCATGGCATGTTTGATCATCATCCCCCCAGCCTGACATCAAACTTCCAAAACTGCTTCTGATTTCTGAGTCATCAGTGTCACAAGTGGTAGGCTACCACTGCACCAGTGGGCTGGCATTCTTGTCCCATGAGTCTAGAGTATATGTGCTAGAAATTCACTGATGGTCCTCTTAATTCTTCCTGTAGTTCTACCTTTCAGAATATTCCACAAAACATTGTTAGTACTTTTTGTACATTAGGATTGTTTTCACATTGTTGTTACTAGTTTGAGCTTCCACTCCTAAAATTACTCTAATTATTTTTTCCAGCATCATTCATTCAGGAGTACAGTTTAATGATTTGTAGTCTGTCCTACACAGTTAGACATTTAGGGTGTTCTAACTGGAAGCCATATACATTCAGGTGATCCCTGTTATGCCATAATCTACACGCTGATCCCAGGTTGAGAAATGCTAACAATATTAGTTCAGATGTGTGTTCTTGAGCATTGAGTACTCTTTGGCATAGAACATTGAAGGTATATCAACTATATGTAATAAATATTTTGCTTTCTCATTTATTGCAATTTTAGTCTCATTAGTTTTCCAAGGGATACCATTTAACTAGTACCATCACCTTAACTTCTGTTGTGGAAGCATAGCTTCCAGAAGTTGTTAACAAGAAGCTAACTACAGGTTTAGGTTCCTCAATCCAAACTCCTTAGGTAGATATCAGATCTTGTTTCTTCCAAATCTCATCTGACAACAGTCAGTACAGAGGTCAAAAATATCAGTACATAGTCTGTATTAAAAGCTAATCTTGTAACATGTAACAATGTGTTATCTCCCATAGTATGTAATAAGACTGAATTTTTTTCTCTTAAAATGTGTTGCATTTAATTTGGATCCAATGGAATATCCCGAAAACAAATAATCACGAAGTCCTCAGTTAGAGGTTTTAAATTATATACCTCAGGTTGACATACACATTGGATTGTTTCTTGAATGGGGGGTCAATTTGTCCATCAATATAATAAAAGCATCCTTAGTAATCCTATAACTAGAGAATCTGTCTGATTTAGTTTGTTTAGATCTGTCATTAGATTTGGTTATTTCATGAATTTTCTATTTAGCCTTCATATTTATTGTTATGTTGGAGGCAGTTTTCCTGCTCAATGCAATTTTTGTTTTATACCCCATTGTTTGCCCTCTTTAGGTACTTTTTACTTAGTTTTTCTTTCCTTTTGACTTTTGTCACTTTTGTCATTTTTTTACTAGAATGAACATCATCCTCCTTTTCCTGGCCAAATGGAGGTGGCAAATTAGTTTGCATACATTTATTTACAGTCTGTATTTCATGTTCTAAATCTAGTTATATAACATTCCTCTTAATAAAAGATCAATTCTCATCTGCATCATAGTGTTTTCAAAGGTAATCCTCAAGCATTCTTTTAACCATGACTTGGTTTTCCATTACGTTGGATCTAAGGTAGAGTAACTCTTCTTTTATAACCTAAAGGGTTTCCAAAATGGCTACATTTGCATAAAAAGGGTTTTCTATATAGTTTGTTAGTTCTTTTAAAAGGACTAGGGCAAGCACCTCCTTCCTCCCTCCATAAATGGAGGTACGCTGGTCTTTAAGAAGATACATAGATACATAGACAGTGTCGGCAGATAAGGGCTATGCCCCACCCAGTCTGCCCATTTGAGCTTGTAAGTTCAGTTTATGTTTTCCTACAAGTCTGTTGCCCCTAACCCCTGACCTCTGGAATTCCTTTATGTCTATCCTGTGAAGAGAGTTGACTCCATCCTGCCTGTACTTTACTGAATCCAGATCATGGAAAGGTTCCCATCTGAATTTTGCAGATGAAAGGTGTAACACAGCACTGGGCAGAGTTGTGGAAGGGCATTACCTCCCAGCATGTCTGTTCCATTTTCTCTCTGCCAGGACTACAATGCATGGTGCACACACTACAAGCCCCAGAAGGCATTGCACCACAGCTCCACCTAGCTGAGTGCTTGATTAAGAACAGGTGCAGGAGAGTGACTGCTTGCATAAAAGAGAAGGCCCAAACAATTGCTCTGGTCTCAGTACCTGATTAGGAAACAGATGTGGAGGGTGGCTGGTGAGCATTTGTAGAAAGAAGGAAAGAAAGAAAGAGAAATTTGAATCAACTGACTTCCCAGCTTTGACCTTTTGTTTGGCGTGTGACTACGAATTGGATCTTGACTTTGGACTGGCTGAAAGCCCAACACTGGTAAATGACCTTTGTTTGAAACACGGACCAAGAGACTCTTTTCTGATTTTGTTTGTTTGCCCCAGGAAATAGCTTAGCTATCTGGGCTATAGACAGGGAACTGAAAATTCACTGTGTAGGTAGCACTCAACAAAGAGCCAGGTATTATTTTCTTTTGTCTTGTTTGCATCCTGAGTTATTTTTGAATGTACCTCTCTCAGTATTTTTATTAATAAACACATAGTCATAGTGCTGAATATCCTGTGTCATAATGCAAAGTGTGCTCATATCCCCGCCTACAAGATCCCAGTGCAACACAACCCCCCTCACTGTGTTACAGTGGTGGAGAATGCGGGCAGGGTTGTGTGGATAACAACAATACTAACACACTGAAACAGCCATGGAGAACCTACTGCAGCAGCTTGTACAAGTGACCCTGGCCCAGCAAGCCACAAACCAACAACAGGCAGAGACCAACAGACTGCTGGTAGAAGAGCAACGGAGGGGACAGCAAATGTTGAACTTGGAGCTACAGCAGCTTGCCACAGAGGTGGCAAAGGGGAAGGTAGCCCGACCAGCAGGTGCATCTTCCATTGTAGCTGGACATGTCCTGCAGAAGATGACAGCCAGTGGTGATGTGGAAGCCTATCTGAAAACTTTTGAAAGGACTGCAAACAGAGAAGAATGGCCTCAAAGCAAGTGGGCTGGCATTCTGGCCCCCTTCCTCAGTGGTGATGCACAGAAGGTGTATTATGACCCTGAATCAGAGGACGCTGAGACTATGACAAGTTGAAAAAGGAAATCCTTGCGCACCTAGGAGTAACAACAGCAGTGAGAGCTCAACGATTCCACTCATGGACATTTCAACCAGAGAAAGCTCCCTGCTCACAGACGTTTGATCTGATCCACTTAGCACGAAAATGGCTACAACCTGAAATCCTGACGTCTACTGCAGTGGTTGAAAGAGTGGTGCTGGATCACTTCACCAGAGGCCTGCCCTATGATTTAAAAAAAACATCAGTCAGGGCAACGCTAGCACAGCAGAGAGCCTGGTAGACCTTGTGAAAAGGTATCATGCTACAGCTGAGCTCTTAAAGACTACCAGACCTGAAAGGATCAGTTCTGACAAGAGAACCCACTGGGAGCAAGACAAGAGAGCCATCCACCGCACAACACAGCCAGAAGGGAGAGAAGGAGTCAGGGGACCAGATGACTACAGCACTAGCAGAGGGCACCAGAACTTGGTTGAAGCAAGAAGGGGTGTGATGGACCGAGATACCAGAATCTCTTTCACATGTGGAGAACCAGGACACATTTCTTGGAACTGTCCTAAGAAAGGTGAACCAATGGAAGTAGAAGCAACCCTGTCCAAACAGTGTAATGTCATCACTGTCCTCCTGGGGAATCATAGTCAGCCTCCTCGCATTAGTCCAGTCCAAATCCAGAACCAGGAAGTGGATGCATTGTTAGACTCCCGCAGTATGGTGACACTAGTCAGCCCCTCTTTAGCACCCATCAGCCAATTTGTGACAACAACCCCATTTCCATCACATGCATCCATAGGGACACCAAGACATATCCCACAGCACACCTTGAAATAAAAACAAAGGAAGGTGTGTTTACTGGAACAGTGGGATTGGTGAAGCAGTTGCCTTTCCCTGTGTTGTTAGGATGAGACTGTCCATTCTTCCAAAGACTTTGTAAATGAGAAAAAGACAAAGACAAAGAGGAGGACAAAGACCATGAAGAGACAGGCAAAGACAAAGACAAAGATGAAGACAAAGAGGAAGACAAAAACAATGAGGAAGACAAAGAGGAAGACAAAGACAATGAGGGTGACAAAGGGTACATAGTGTCCAACAAACCTGACGAAAAAGAAAATATGTCAACACCAATGGTGCAAGTTTTCATGGGAGAAGACAATGATGAGGAAGACGGAGGAGCAGATGTCATAGAAGACACTCCAGAGGACTTAGAAGGGGGCAATTTCTTCACATCAGCATGGGCACAGTACAGAAAAAGATTTGGGACAGCACAACTGGAAGATCCCACACTCCAGCACGCCAGAGGAAATGTGAAAGTGGTGGATGGGAGGCCCTTCAACCCTTACCAGCCCCTCCCCTACCCACACTTTGCTATGAACAACAACTAGCTGTATCAAGTACACAAAACAGCCGACATACTGACAGAGCAGCTGCTCATGTCCCAGCCCTTTCGGCACACTGTAATGCATTTGGCTGATAGCCACCTCTTGGGAGGACACCTGGGAATGGATAAAACAAAAGAGAGACTGCTGAATCATTTCTTTTGGCGTGGGGTCCATGCTAAGCTGGAACAATATTGTCACTCCTGTCCAGAGTGCCAGCAGAGAGCTCCACAACCCTCTTTCCAAAATCCATTAGTCCCTCTGCCAATCATTGAAACACCCTTTGAGCGTATTGCCATGGACCTGGTAGGACCCTTGATGAAGTCTGCAAAAGGATTTCAGTACATCCTGGTGGTAGTAGACTATGCTACCAGATACCCTGAAGCCATTTCCCTGTGGAACACGACAACCAAAAGCATCACCCAAGAACTAGTGTAGATGTTTTCCCGAGTCAGGGTACCCAAGGAAATCCTCACTGACCAAGGAACACCCTTCATGTCCAGAATAATGAAGGATTTGTGCCAGCTCCTCCAAATCAAACAGCTGCGCATGTCCGTGTATCATCCACAGACAGATGGGCTCGTTGAAAGATTCAATAAAACATTAAAGAGTATGATTAAAAAAACCATGGAGACAGATGGACGGAACTGGGACCAGCTGCTACCATAGCTAATGTTTGCCATCCGTGAAGTGCCCCAAGCGTCCACAGGATTTTCCGCATTTGAACTGCTATATGCCCACCGCCCATGAGGTCTCCTTGACATAACAAAAGAGACATGGGAGCACCAACCCTACCCCCACCAAACCATCATTGAACACGTGGAAGGGATGAGAGAGTGCATTAATGCCATAATGCCCATCATGAAGGAATATATGCAAAAGGCCCAAGAAGCTCAAAGTAGAGCCTACCACCATCCTGTTGCACCCAGAGAGTTTCAGCCCGGTGACAGAGTGTTGGTGCTTGTCCCTACCTCCGAGTGCAAGTTCCTGGACACCTGGAGAGGACCCTACGAGGTACTTGAAAAAATAATCCAAGTCAATTACAAGGTAAAACAACCGGGTAGACAAAAGCCTGAACAAATATATCACATCAATTCATTGAAAAAATGGGTGGACCGTGATGTCTCCTGGAGTGAAACAAACCCCTGTCCAGATGAAGAAAACCCCAGAGACGCAGTGACGGTTGGAGACCTGGTACCAAGTCAGAAACAAGACATCTTCGAATTCATTGACAGAAATAAAGATGTGTTCTCTGATCTGCCCGGCAACACTCGACTCATCACTCACAACATTGTGACCCCTCCAGGGAAACGGGTACACCTCAAGCCATATCGTAAAATAGAAGCACGCTGAATTACGTATAAAGGAAGAGGTTAAAAAGATGTTACATCCGAGAGTAATTGAAGAATCTCACAATGTCTGGTCTAGCCCCATAGTGCTTGTCCCAAAACCCAATGGATCAATTAGGTTCTGCAATGATTTTAGAAAACTGAATGAGATTTCAGCTTTTGATGCATACCCAATGCCGCGAGTAGATGAACTCATTGAAAGACTGGGAACAGCCCACTTCATCAGCACTCTTGACCTGACGAAATGCTACTGGCAAGTCTCCTTGACAAAAGCTGCCAGAGTGAAGACTGCGTTTGCCCCCCCGATGGCTTGTATCAATATACAATGCTTCCTTTTGGTTTACATGGAGCCCCAGCCACATTTCAATGCCTGATGGACCGTGTGCTGCGACCCCACCAGGAGTATGCTGCTGCTTATTTAGATGATGTCATTATTCACAGTCACACCTGGGACAGCCACTTGAAGAAACTGCAAGCTATGACGCAGTCAATCCGAGAAGCAGGGCTCACAGCCAACCCAGAAAAATGTACCTTAGGGGTGAGTGAAGCACAGTACTTGGGTTATACAATAGGAAGAGGCCTTATAAAGCCACAAGAAAAAAAAGTTTCTGCCATTCAAGATTGGCCAACCGTCAATAAAAAACAAGCAAGGGCATTTTGGGACTCACAGGCTATTACAGAAGATTTATTCAAAACTTTGTTACTATAGCAGCCCCCCTCAGTGACCTCACATGTAACAGCCGACCTAACATGGTGAAATGGACTCCTGAAGCGGACAAAGCTTTCTGTTGCTTGAAACTGGCACTGTGTGCCTCTCCTGTCCTGAATTTCCCTGACTTCTCCAAACCCATGATCATACAAACTAATGCATCTGACATGGGTCTGGGTGCAGTCCTGTCACAGGACATTAATGGTGAAGAACACCCGATAATATACTTGAGCCGCAAGCTGTTACCACGTGAAGGTCACTTTGGCACGGTGGAGAGGAATGCCTGGTGATCAAATGGGCACTTGAGTCTCTGAAGTATTACCTGCTGGGCCGTAAGTTTCTTCTTGTTACTGATCACGCTCCTCTGACGTGGATGAGACAGGCTAAGGAAATGAATGCTTGTGTTACCCGATGGTTTCTGAGTTTATAGCCCTTTGATTTCAGATTGTTCACTGTGCCAGTGCCAAGCATGGGAATGCAGATGCTCTTTCCCGGATCCACTCCTTCTTTTCTGCTGCCGCTCTCGGCCCTAGGGGCCTAAGCTGAGGGAGGTATGTAACACTGACACTAGGCAGAGTTGTGGAAGGGCATTACCTCCCAGCACGTCTGTTCCATTTCTCTCTGCCAGGACTACAAAGCATGGTGCACACTACAAGCCCCAGAAGACATTGCACCACAGCTCCACCTAGCTGAGTGCTTGATTAAGAACAGGTGCAGGAGAGTGACTGCCTGCATAAAAGAGAAGGCCCAAACAATTGCTCTGGTCTCAGTACCTGATTAGGAAACAGATGTGGAGGGTGGCTGGTGAGCATTTGTAGAAAGAAGGAAAGAAAGAAAGAGAAATTTGAATCAACTGACTTCCCGGCTTTGACCTTTTGTTTGGTGTGCGACTATGAATTGGATCTTGACTTTGGACTGGCTGAAAACTCGACACTGGTAAATGTCCTTTGTTTGAAACACGGACCAGGAGACTCTTTTCTGATTTTGTTTGTTTGCCCCAGGAAATAGGTTAGCAATCTAGGCTATAGACAGGGAACTGAAAATTCACTGTGTAGGTAGCACTCAACAAAGAGCCAGGTATTATTTCCTTTTGTCTTGTTTGCATCCCGAGTTATTTTTGAATGTACCTCTCTCAGAATTTTTATTAATAAACACACAGTCATAGTGCTGTGTTACCCTGAATATCCTGTGCCGTGGTGCAAAGTGTGCTCATATCCCCGCCTACAAGATCCCAGTGCAACACAACCCCTCTCACTGTGTTACAAAAGGTCTTCTAATTCAGGAATATCGGAAATTCTGTAGAATGTACTGCAGAGGGGATCTGCTTAGTAGAAATATTATTGTTATAATGAAGGTGATTTATTCTGCTGCATTCACAATACTTAAGCAGGTCTTTCAGACCACCAGCTGTGGTACCTAAGTCATTAACTGCTTCTGCAGTGTTTAGATGTCTTATTCAAGGTGCTGTACTGTGACTCATTCCACCTCAGTTTAAACACAAAGACAACTTTTAAATTTGGGGGAGCCTGACTCCATATCCAATCAAAGCTTAACAAACAGCAAAAAATGGATCACCAGGCTCACTCACCAAATATGCAGACCAAGGCAAATTTAGTTAGACATTAACATCTAGTTTAACATGTGTTGCCAGTGTTTTGGACTAAAACTCCTCCCTCACAGAGACTGGTAGTATTCTAAAGTAAAACAGAACATATGTGTGTGTGTTGTGTATATATATATATATATATATATATATATATATATATATATATTATAAGTTTAGTTGTATTCTTATTACCATTAAATCATCATAAATGAGTAGATGCAGCTATACTTTAAATAGCAATCTTTATTTGCTCAATCTGCAATCTCAAATGTTTATATCAACTTCTCCATTCATATAATTAAATTCTTGATGAAATAAAGTTTTTCAGTGTGTTATATTGTTCTAGTCATTCAAGTACTATCTGTGTTGAACTGTATTATTCACCTGAATTATGGTACCCTTCTTCTTACCTCTTGGTTTAAAAAGTTTCTAGAAATATACTAAAAATCCTTTTTTATTCATATATGGTAACTGTATTACTTACTATTCTAATGCATTCAATAAGTGCTCATGCCACCAAAATCAAAGTGCCCACCTTAAATCAGACCACCTTAATTACTGTTACAGAAAGATGCAGTAACAATTGTAAAAGTATTTTCACTAAACTCTCCTGCATTGAGAAAACTTTATGAACAGTATTAGAAGCATACTGTGCAGTGAATAATGTACCAAATGTATTTATTTTTTATTTATTTATTTATTCAATCTTGGATTACAATACCTTTGAGCGGGATACCGCTCTTTTACAAAGGTTCCACATCGTAAAGTGTGGGTATACATACATTGTGGGTTTAGGAGTATCTAGCTAGGTGAGTAAACATAGACAAAAATACATTGGGCCAGATATTCAAAAGGGTTGCGCCATGCGCAATAGGGTTGCGCCTGCGCAAGTCCAAACTTGCTCCATTCTGCCATATTCAGCAGGAGGCAGTTGCACCACAGAAAACATGCTGAGCAACAGCGCAATGCAAATGACTGCATGCTGAACTGGAGGGGGAGGAACCATGCATAAACTGCACAGCCCGATATTCAGCAGGGCTGTGCAGAGTTGTGCAGGCGCAACCCCCAACCTGTGCCTGCAGGACTTTGAGCCAAAAAAAAAAGGCTTAAGTCGAGGGCCACCCACAGGTGAGCTGCTGTACTGCAGGGCAACACAGTAGCGCTGCCGTGGCTGGCCCCCAACCCAGTCCCTGTGCCCTTTTCACTTTTAAAACACAATAACTCATGATTGGAATAGGATTCTTCAAACCTAATGCACTACCCCATGCATTTAAAGGCACTTAGCATTTGTTACCAAACTACATTTTCCACCCAAATAGTAACAGTCTAACTACACAAAAATAAAAGTGCAGCCTCTCATGATGTAATAGTCTCACACCTCCACTGCATCATGAGTGGCTGGACTGTGCTAGCAGTATCCCAAGTCCAGGAAAGATGCAGTGGGAGTCGATCAAGGCAGTAAACAGCCATATCTTTTGTGTGGTAACACTGGTATGATGGGCAGTCTGTTTTCACCTTTAATAGGAAAAATGGAATCAGAGTCAAACTACCAGCTGCACTGACAATCTCTACAAAATGTTATGAATCACAATGTGATTTAACACTTTGAGGCTTAAGGGGGTTGACAGTGTCCCATTAAGCAAGACATTAGATAGTTGACACACATACCCTCATTTTAGGATATATAAACCTTAGCATTTTAGGAGTACACAAGACTGAGGCTATTTTCACTTCTGATAGAAGTGAGGTAGCCTGGACATTTGAATGTAGGGTCTATAAACCTACCAAAATTGGTGATATTGCATTCTTCAATTCTAAAGTTATAGGGGCTTAAACAGCAGCCGACACCTTCAGGGAACTTAAAACAAATCATAACATTTAGACATAGTTCAGCTTGAATTTCACATTACTTCTGTATTCCTCCTCCACATTATTTATTACTGATGTAATTTGCAGGAAAACAGGATCTTTGCTCCTGAAGACTTTAACTATTCCCATTGGTTTCTCTTTACTATACCTGAAATCATAATGCACTGCTTGTGACATTACAGTTACTCCCATGGCAGCAGATTTTAATGTCACAACAGAGGATTATGACTTGAAGTAGGGAATAAGCTATAGAGGCAGATGAACTCTGAGGTATAAAGATCATGTATTCATACAAAGTTCCTCAGCAATAATGCTGTGGAGAAAGCTATAGAATATATATGGAATTCAAGCTGAATTGTACCTAAATATTATGTTTTTCAAAGTTTCTTTGAGGCTTCAGCAGCTCTTTAAAACTGTGCAGCTTATGTAATTGTGACATTTAGTTAAAGGGTGCCTAAACTAGCAGTTTTTTAAAACTGCAAACTGCAAAATCTGGCTTTATTATGAGGTAAAGTAAAGGCTGCTGTTTACATTTATGCTAAAACTGCATTTGTGTAGGGGACACTAGAGAGCCACGCTATAGAGAGGACGTGATTCATTTCAACTCTCAACAACTCGCAACTTTAAATTTAAAAAACTTAAGCTCTAATGTGAGACTTTAGAATTGTGAACATATTATTCGACAGAGCTAAGTGGCAGGATCCCACAAGTGGAAAATTAACAACATGGGATGCACTAAAGGCATGGGAGGAGCTGCTCAAAAATCTGGAACATCCTCACAACAGGCCATAAATGAAACACTGGGCCCTCTACAAACTAGTGGCCCACAACAAATGGGAGAAGCTCACCCCTTGGGACATTGTCCTAAAGGCTGTCTGTGATGTGGATCGGAAGATCAAACATATCTTGGAGCGAATGGGTAATCAGGATGCCAAAATTGAAGCAGCTGCATCCTCTGCCAAAGAAGCAGATGAACGAGCCACAAGAACTTTGTCTACAGTGCATAAACTAACCCAGAAGAACTCCCACCTTCGGGCCAGACTCAAAACTTTAGAGAATGGAGCCAGGACAAAGAATGTAAGCATCATTGGGCTCCAAGAAGGTACAGATGAGGACAACACTCTTCAATTTTAAGAGAATCCTTACAGCTACAGAATACTTGGCAGGACTCCGACCTGCGGCAGGCTTACTGAATAAATTAGCGTTCCTCACGTATCAACACTCCTCAACCACGCACCACAATGTTGGTCACAACAGGTCCAGAAATAAGAGATATCCTCCTTGGGGCAGCACTAGTGAACCATCCCCTGCAGCATGAGGGTCCAGATGTACATTTATTCGGACTGGGCTTATGCTACTCGCAACAGGCAAAAGCAGTTTGACGGCATCTGACAGCAACTACCCAGTTTGGGAATTTTACACTCATTACTAGCTCCAGCATGACTCTGTATTCACTATAGAGGTAAAACATATCAATTTAATGATGCCAAAGATGCGGGGAAGTGGACTCAAAAAGCTGCTACAGAAATCCAGAGTGCTCCAGAAAACCTCCACCACGAGGACTCAGATGAACAGTTGGAGGAGCTGTGAGTAAGAAGGGGGCTTTTGAACAGTCCAGCTGAAGTCTGTACCGTGGCCCTTTCTGCAAAGATTGACTCAGAAGCCAACAAAACTAACTGTAATATTGATTATTTGCCCCAAAATTAGTGAGGCACTCTTAAATTTGGTTTTGAGTTGGTTTCTAGGTTTTAACGCCATAATTTAAAATGGTGACATTGCTGTGGAAACAAATGTTCAAACATTTGCACCCTGGATACTATGGGTAAGATACAAAGACCTGATTATTGGGCTCATACTTGAAAATCCTATAATATCACATTGTTCGTATTGCAAAAAGAGATGTGGAATTTTATCCTGGTGGAACAGGGATCTCTGTTTAATACAATGGTGACATTCAAAATAAGTTTCACAGGAGTTTTAAATAAGCTGGTTTTGCTGTAAATTGTGAGCTGGAAGGAGATTTGTTGATTGAAGCGTAACAGATTCTTGAAAGTAATTTTATTAAGATTGTGGGCATAGTAACCGACTAGGTTACAGTTACTGTATCTTTTGCCCAATGATGTAAGTGTCCCACATTTCTTGAGAGACTCATCACATGGGTTTAAACATCCTTATTATTAATATAAGTAATGCGGGTATACCCCAAATGCTGTATCATCTTTGTAAATTGAATTAATCCTGATGCTAACATGAGTGATGGAATGTACCACAGAATGTGTATTATTTACAGTGGCATCTAGCTGTACAGCTTGTATTACTGAAAAATCAATAAAGAAAGAATTACAAAACTGCATTTATGTAAATAACATAAATGCAGTTTCATAGCCCTTGAAAAATGTAAACATCAGCCTTTCACTTTCAAAAAACAGCCTTGGTTTCTCCCTAAGTGTGTTAAGTGATGAGTCATGATGACATCATCAGAGACAGAGACCCACATATATTTCTATAGTGCTAACTAGTTCTTCTTTCCCTCTTTGTTTTGAATTGTACCAGAATGATCAACACCATGTGTTAACTCGTGGATTATTTTGATCAGTACATGTTTGGCTATGATTTTGTTCATTTTGTTTACTTTAACTTGCAGAAAATGGTTTGCAATCCAGCTGACTTTTTCTTTGGCAAACTGTATTACCGTATAACATTTCAAATACCTGATGAACTAGTGGTTATGTGATGCACTGAAATTTTTTTTTTAACCAGGAGAGATGCACTAAGCTAAAAGCTTGTTTACAGGTGTGGCCTGGGAGCACAAGGAAGTTTAGTGACTTGCTCAGGGTCACACAGCAAAGTACCCGGTCTGGTTCAGGTTCCAAAGCTCATGCTGTCTTGTTAATCCACAAATAAGGCTTTCTTTTCCATGTGAACCCCTGCACCTAGCCTGCCTTCTGTTGAACACCCCACCATCCATACCCTGTCCTTAGTACTGCCTGGGGCTTCATATGTTCTTATGGTCTCATGAAGAGAATTATCACACCTCAGATTGTAATCTTGTACCTCAGAGTTGTGCACACCTATACTGATATGTATCATCAGCTGGCACTGTTAAAAAAATGCCTCCCAAATCACTCTCCAGTCCACATTCTCAATATTTGACTTCTGCTCCCGCAGAAAACATTGAGTGGATCACCACCCTTCTGGACAGTGAAGGTAGTATGTACAGTTCCCCTGTTGTGTTTTTTCCCCCACCTCATTAACCAATCACTAGGTCTTCCTGGAGGGCCAAGCAATAAAACATCATGACCCACCATAAAAACTGCTGTTCATGCCCTAATAAGGGCTGTACTTACAATGGATAACACTACTATTAGCAGGAGAGGCATAATAATACCTTGAGCGAATCCACCCGACTTCCAGTGTCAGTCTACTCCTTTACCTGTGATCTGCAGAACTCTGCAGGACACTTCCTAAATTCTTCTCCAGTACTTTTCTGTGCTCTACTCCACAATGTGAGTTGGCCAGCTACCACTTTTCCAAATACTGAATGAGCTATACACAACTCCTTCAATACTGTCCAAACAAATGTCAACATCCACCCCCCCCAACCAAGGGTAATCGCCCTACACTGAATTCAAGTAACAGTTTAGGTGCAGGCCTGCCACTCTGAGTATTTGTCATCACTGGCATCTCTCATCCACAGTCAGGTAGTGATCACGATGCTGGCAGCCCCACATTTCAGATCTCACAGTGATCTTCTCAACGTCCTCCTTCATGTCTTCAACTAACCTGAATACAGCTGTACCCTGCTGAAATGGCCTCATAAGTCCCTCTCTGGTATTCATTCTTCTCACCTGCTCCCCACACCAAAAAGTGGTGAGTTCACTACCCATCGCATCATGAATGTGGTTAGTACAGTCTCTGGTGTTATTTTTACATATTGATAATAAACATGATCTTCTGGTAAGCCAGGCTTATAGCAGCATGGCACAAGTGAAAAATAGGCTTTCCTACCTATATAAGATCTAAGCCACCTATGATTAGGCACTATTAAATGACATGCATAATGATGTTCACACCCATCATTTAATAGTGAATAGTCAAATGTAGCCCAGATCTTTTAAGTATAGGAAAGCCCATCATTCCCTGTTCCCTGTTGCTATCAGCCTGACTGACTGAAATATATGTTTATGTTTCATACGTCAAAATAAAACAGGGACTGTACTACTGCAGTCATGATGCAGAAGGTGATGAACTCACCAGTTTTGGTGTGACGAGGAATAGCGAAAATGAATACCAGAGTGGGACTGAGAAGGCCACCTTGCAAAGGTACTGCCATATTCAGGGAAGGGAAGACAGGAGGAGAGAAATATGAGCAGATTACTGTGAGAAATAAGATGGGGCTGCCAGCACCTGATCACTACTTGACCCTGTTGTCCTGGCCAACATTCCCCATCCCATAAAACCAGTTCATGCAATTGTCCAAGGTTGTGTGTGGGTATTAATGTATGAAATGATAGCCACTACAAGTTCAGTCACTGCACTACCAGTCTAGTATTGTTGTAAAGAACTTTGGGATACAGTGTGCATGAAACCACTATATAAAATGCTGTTTTTCTTCTTATTATTATTATTATTATTTCCCATGGAAAAGAAGACAAGACAAGCATATATTTGAGTTTTGAGAAAGTATGAACTCTAACATTGGACTGCACAAGAACTTTGCTACAAAAAGTGGTGGCTCTAGGGGTGACGAATGGTATGGCTAGAACCCCCCCACACATAGTTATGTACTTGCTTGCTGCTGCTGCTGCTGCTGCATTTCACTTTGTTGACTAAGTCTGATTTATTGATTGTACAAATGCTTACATTCAAAATATGGATTACATTTGTAGGTTCTGTCAGATATGTACTACAAAAAAATAACAGCAGAAAATATAAAGGTTTAAATAAAATTTTAAAAAGTACATATTGAGCATGCATACCACCCAGAACCCTCATTGCAGCATTCTGGATCCACCATATCCACTAGACCACAAGGTTATTCAAGATTTGTACTGCACTGTGGTTTGCCACAGAGAAAGGCGGTTGGATTAAAATGCAATTTCAGCATGTTAAAGTAAACAAAATTAACAGAACCATAGCCTAACATTTGTATTATACAAAATAATGCAAATGGTTTTGACCATTTGGGTGAAAAAATTCTATTCAAAGGGAAGAAAGAACTAGTTTGTAGTATAGATATATATCTCTCTGACTTTGGCTCCAATGATGTCATCACATAACACATTTGGTGGCCATTTTAGGAAGCAGGTAAGACAGTTCTGTTGAAGTTGGAAAGCTGATTTTACAATGTTCAAATGCTCTGGAACAATATTTAGGTAAATTATATAAATGTAGTGTTAGCATTAATGAATACAGCAGCCTTTCCTTTAGTCACCTACAGAGTCAGATTTTTGAATAGTTTGTTGTCAAATGTTGTTAGGGTATCCTTTAAACAAATTATATATGTTTGGTGGCTTATACAGTACCTCAGACCCAATGTAAAACTATAGATCTAAAACTTGGTATGCTTTTTCAAGAGGTATGGTACCAAAATGCCTAATTTGGTGCAATTTGAGCTAGTACTTTTAAAAGTTGATGGAAATTTTAGGGGAGCAGAATCATAATTTTGCCAGAATTCCACTGACAGAAAACAAATTTAGCCAAGCCCTACTCTGCTTTAATGTATGTATATAATAATTTAACTTTTTTATGTAAGATTATAATGTTCTTTTCTAAAGACTGTTCAATGAACTGAACTGGATGAATTAGACCGTTCTGTGTCATGCGTCATGACTTGATTCACTTTATATTGCAGCAAGTGTGTTTTGTTTGCATGGGACAGAGTTTTTCACTGGGCTGTGTGATGCACTTTTGAAAGACATCTCTTGCAAAGTGTTGTTGTCTTATCAAATGACTGGCATTATTTCCCTTTTGTATGGCAAACTCCTGAATGAAGACATGAGCCACCCCACAAGTTATGCATTGAGTTGTAGTGTGTTTTTGCATTTTGTTTTGAGCTTGATTCAAATGTTTTTGGTCAACATCATTGACAGAGCTTAATGCACTACTTGTACGATTTCCAGTGCTGGAGGCTTGCACTACAGAGGTCCTTACTTCCCATTCATGATTAAGGAGTTTTTTAGTGACATGTCAAGCTCTCTTATTGCACGATGCCATCATTTGGAATATGTGCTGCTGCTGCTCTGCAAAAATCTGTTCTCAAATCTCTTTATCTGTATCAGCAAATTCACAGTGTGTTGTCCGTATATGTAACCTCATCTGGTACGTGTCTAGATTTTCATCTGATTTCTGTGGTGTTTCTTCTGATTACATACGTTTCATACTGTACATGCATTTTAGAAGAAAAATAATTCATCAGCTCACAATAGTTTTGACATTCATATACGCATCATTCTCTGATGATGCAGTATCATATATGCCATGAACTCGCCCCCATAATGGAGTTAAATTACCTTTTTCTTATTATCATCTGTTATGGCCATTGCAGATGAATAATTCTCAGATCTCTGAACACATTTTAAGCACACATGATTCAGCTGAACTAGGCTCCATATCAGCATAAAATGCAGGAAATCTGGTTATACCGAATATGGTCATGTTGATATGCTTTGTGTTTTCAAAGACAGCTATATTAAAACCAGATTTACTTATGGTTTGGTGTACTATTAGTAGGCATATGACTGAGTCTCTTCTGTGACCCCATTCCTAACTGTTCTGTTTACAGGGTTTTTGCTGTACTCTGTAATATGAAGTACTTAGTACATGCTTTCCATGACAAGCGGTGTTTATCTGCCTTACTGCCTTAAAGCAGACTGTGCACTGAAGCAAGTTTTTTGCAACAGTTTACAGCACTTATTAAAAATTTTCTGTAATGACCACAAGGCGGTGCTGTAACATACTCTAATGCAGTGATCAACAACAAACACTGCACCTGTAACCAAATACTGTTAGCTTGAACTATTGAATTGTAATATCACTATGAATTGCAATGTGTGATTTGTGGGTTCTTAATTTTTTCCCCTTTTCTGCCTCTATTTAGGACTGGGGTATGTCAAGTTAACAGTCATTGGGATTTGTCTTCACTCACTTCCCCCGTGGGAAATTCATTGGTAATCATTGACCTATAATCCATGTGAGAATCTGAAGACAGAATTTTCAAGAATTAATGGAACTGAACTTCCTGAGCATCTCTCTGTCTCTCTCTTTCAGCTTTATTACTCAAGCTCCCTAGCCAGTAAATATTTTTATCAAGCCTCCTCTTTAAATTTATTGTGGAGTTTTTTCTGTATCTCAAAATTAAACACAAATGAGTTAGGAAAATGGGAGAGACAATCACATTCTGACACTTTGTTTTTGCCTTCTGAATCATACCTTTGCTACACCCCCTCTCTCTAAATCAGTCATGCAGAGCCTTTTCTAAGAGGGTATATCATCCTCCCTGGAGCAATTTCTTTTAGGCCTTTCATATTGTCATACAGGCAATGATGGCAGAAAAAAAACAACATCCATCCAGTTTGCCCAAAGATCCCTATCTGACTCAGGACCTATTGTCCATGCAGGGGTTTTATAAGTATGGTAGCTGGGACTGAATGTGCATACTTTTTGTCTCCCCCCCCCCATGTTGATAATAATTACGTTGCTGCAGACAATTAATTGTAGAAAAACTTAAAATGAGACACTCACCACCCTGCAGGAGTTCAGCAAGGACACAGCTCCAAAACAGTTTTGTGTGCAAGAAGTGAGGTTTTATTTGATGCCAAAGCTAAACACATGTCCTTCCTAATGCCCAGTGGTGGAGGAGCATACTAAAATGTGTGTGTGTGTGTGGGGGGAGGGGTTCAAAACTGCATAGAACACCTTAGGTTGGAATGCTGGAAAAACAATTACCTCCTTGAATACACCTTAGTCAATTTACCTAGCTTTTTATAATCGTGAATAATCTACGCATTTTGATGAATAATCTGTGATTCATTAACAGAAATGCAAGGGTTATTCATGATAATCAAAACAGAACAGGGTCAGGAACTGGAGCTTTTGAAGAGGTGTGAGAGGTGAAAGAAAGCCCAAAAAAACTAAATAGTGCAACTCATGCATCAGTAAATCAAAATATTCCATAGTGTTTCCAAAAAAAGTATAATTTTTGGTTGCCTGGATTTTCCATTTCTGTTAAGCAGTGTTGGAAATGCACTTTATGAGCGTTGGGAGCAGAGGGGCACATAAGAGAGCTATCTTCAAATTGAGCCCTCTTTGCCATTATAAGTCAATGGCAGTGATGTGAGAGCTACTGGGGCTCACTTCAGAGATGGGGGGGCCGAGCCACCCTGTAATTCCAACACTGATGTTGAGATCCAAAATATTTAAACACAGCCTTTCTGCTGTCATTGAAGAAATCCCACCTGTGTAATTTTATTGCTGTGCCACTGATTGAAATGGGGGTGGGGTCAATGTTCATTGTCTGACCCTTCAGCTGCAAAAGTGAGGGGTCTCCTGTCCCATCGACCCCCTGACTCCGCCACCTGTGCTAATGCCTAATGCATTTTAAAATGTTTTCCTTTATCTGAGGTACACAATGCAGGTATCTACTTCCTTATATACAACATTATGACATCATCAAGAGATGGCACAAAGTTCATACCTGCCTGAGCAATAAAATACATGCAAATGTAGTTATAAAGTGCAGTGCAAAACATCAACCAAAGACAAAATAGACATATGCACAATCATTATAATAAAGATAAAAAAAATGTTGCTCACTGAATTTTCCAGTGTATAGCCAGTTACCAATTTGTAGATTATTTCTAAATTTAAATTCTCATTGCTAATAAATAGTCAAAATGACCACAATAAATATGTTAATTATGAAGTTCATATTTCTGTAGATGAAGCAGGTGCTTCACAATCAAGTGACAGGTACATTGTCCTCCACATACAGGAGATGATTCTGTATATTGGTGTGAACCCAATCTGTGAAGAGGAAGCAGAAATCAGTAACATATGGCATATCATTGTAAGTCTGCACAGTTCAAACTTCAAGCCTAGGGCACTTACAAAAATAAAAATAAGGAGAAAAAAATCATTAAATTATTTAAGGAATAGTGCCAGGTGTTTGATGGTGGAGGGTGCTTTCCTGGTGGCTCGGAAAGAAGCGCTGGTGAGGCCCCGTCTGTAAAAAATCCTCCCTCAATCCTGACATCCTGGTCAATTACCTTTCAGTCTCCAACTTGCCTTTTTTGAGCAAAGTTGTAGAGAAATTAGTAGCACAGCAGCTCGAGGATCGCCTGGTGTCCTCTAATGTCTATGAGCCATTTCAGTCAGGTTTTTGGGTCAGACACAGCACAGAAACTGCTCTAGTGGGGGTGCATAGTGATCTGCTCTGGGCTAGAGATAGAGGAGACAGGTCAGTTCTTGTGCTCCTCAATCTGTCTTCAGCTTTTGACACCATGGACTATGTTGTGCTTCTTGATCAGCTCTGTGAGTTTTGTGGACTCGGTGGTACTGTCATCAAGTGGTGTGAGTCCTATCTCTCGGACAGGGTGCAGTGGGTGGTGATGGGGAATTTCTTCCCCTCCCCAATGCCTCTGTCCTGTGGAGCACCAAAGGGCTCGATCTTGTCGCCAATGCTGTTCGTGGTGGACATGCTGCCCCGGGTGAGATCATTAGAAAATACAACATGGAGTTTCACTACTATGCAGATGATACCCAGCTGTATTTGTCTTTTGCCCCAGAACATCCAGAGCTGTCGACATGCTAAACAACTGTTTGGATAAAATCAGTGATTGGATGGCTTCCAGCTGGCTTAGACAAAACCCAGCCAAGATGGAGGTACTGGTGATAGAGACCGGTAATGGATGTGGTGGATTGCCGTCTCCTGGGGGCTGCTCCAATGGTGGTGTCCTTGAGGGTGCAAAATCTAGGCATGATCCTGGATAGCAGATTGACCTTTGAAGATCAAGTGTCATCTGTGGTCAAAAATGGTTTCTACCACTTACGGAACATTGCCAGGATTAAGCCCCTTGTTCCACCTGAGGATCTGCCAACACTAGTGCATGCCCTTGTTGCCTCTAGGCTTGACTACTGCAACTCTTTGTACTTCAGGGTCATTGGAGCGACCCTTTGCAGACTGCAGCTGGTGCAGAATGCAGCAGCCAGGTTGCTGACGGGCCTTTTGAGGTCCTGTCATGCAACCCCAGTCCTGCATGCCCTGCACTGGCTGCCGGGCAGGTTGAGGGTCCTTTTCTAGGTGGGCTTTCTCAACTTTAAAACCCTATACAGACTGGGTCCTGTTTACTTGTCAGAGCTTCTGTCACTGGTGACCTCTGCTTACCCCTCCGCCTCCTCTTCGAGAGGTCTCCTGGATGTTCCCAGGGCTTGGCTCAGAACCTTGGGAGATCATGCTTTTAGTGTCTCTGGGCTGACCCTGTGGAACTCACTTCCACCTGTTGTCTGGAAGGCCCCCTCGATCGAGGTGTTCAAGTGTATGCTGAAGGCCCACCTTTTCAGTCTGGCTTTTGTAGACTGCTGAATTCTATCAGTCTTGCCCAGTCTATTTATTGGCAAACTGAAGTTTTTAAAGCTGCTGAATATATTATTACATTGCTTATTTATGTGGATTTTTATTCTATTTTAATGTATTTTCTTTGTATTGAATACTGTTAAGGCACTGAGAGCTCCCGGGAATGAGCGCCCTGTATATAAAATTGCTGTGCCTTGCAAGTACAAAATAACCATTCAGACCCAGGCATAAATGTTTCCCCAGGCTGAAAATCTAGATTGCCTCACGCATGGTAGGCGGTCATCAAAATCCCCCCTTCCCTTGGGTTTGGGTTTACTCTGTCCATTGCCTTGAAAGAGAAACCATGCTCACTCAGGTTAGTTGCCTCTTTGATACATTGGGCAGTGGCAGGCACAGACATCACAGGCTCAATATTCAAAGGTTGATGCAGAGCTTGTATCAAGCCCTGCATCAACACCATTCTTTGGCACAGCTGCGCTAAACCCATTTTCAGCTGTACCCAATTTTAGTACATCGGACACAGTTGCGACACTTTCTACACTTTATGGCAGCTTGCAACCAATATTTGGTACAAGCCCCGTAAAACTGCTCTGCGGCATTCCACAAGTTAGACCAGAGGGGGAACTGGTCTAATTGTGGTATGCGGCATGTGGAAGTGAAAATCCTGATCAGCACCAGGAGAATGCCATAAGCCCCGTGTGCAGTATGATCGGCATTCCTGGGGCTTTCGGCATTCTTGGACTTTTGAAAATTGAGCCCTATGTCACTTCTTAATGTTATATATAAGGAAGCAGATAACTGCATTGTGTGCCTTTGATAATGTAAGTATTCTGATACATGTCAAGCATTAGGATGTATATGTTTGTAGCTTTTGGCACCAAATAAAACCACATTTTTTGTGTGTAAACCTGTTTTGGAGCTGTGTTCTTGCTGAATTCCTACAGGGTGGTGAGTGCCTGATTTTAAATTTTTCTGACTTCTAGTCAGTATCAGTAGCACACCAAGCCTAGTGTAGCCTCTGTTTTGTTTTTCAGATAGTCAGATTTATATTGCTTTTTTATAGGGCCATCACCACTTCAGACAATCCCACCTATACATAAGTGTTATGTTGTGTGTCATTCCATCACAGTAAGTATAAGGTACTAGTCTGTTGATGCCGGCATTCATCATATTACTATACATCATAGTGTTACTCCATTATTTGTCACACTCATTCATTCACCTTGTGGCTTCATATTCTATAGCCTGATCTTTTTTCTCCCATCCTGCTAACTCATTTGTGTTCACCATTTCTCTTACTATAAAGCTCAGTGCAGGAAATCGAAAAAATTCACCTTAAGACCCCACCACCTTTGCAGTGGGATGAAATATACCAGACAGGGGGCTAAGGACATGTTTCCGCAGTACAGTTGCATTTTAACACCTTATTTGGTCAGTTGTATGCCTTTATGTGGTAGAATTTTACACAGGAGCAATATGTCCCCATTTTGCTCCTGGAGTTTGAGTTAGGCCTTCAATTTCACTACTAGAAGAGTTCTTCTGGGTTATTTCACCCCGATTTCTACCACTGAAAGCCATACCCTTTTTACTGTCTCCTTTAATTTGACATTTCATGTTCTACAGTATGTGCTCATGAAACTTGATTATACCATTCCTCTTCACTGCTTTTTGCCTTTTATTCACTGGTTTTTGGTACATACCTGTATACCCCTACCATTCCTATATATATATATATATATATATGGGATATGCAACCCCCTACTGGAAATATTGTCATAAGTATAATTATAGAGACATACCATTTTATAAAACTGGTAGCACAGGGCCCTTCTGTACTATGTCTCTTACCCTAACTCTCACCCCATTCCATGTGAAAGAAAGCTGACATGGTACAGTATAAGAGAATGGGGTGGGAGGCCCAATGACCCCAGGGCACACCCCATCACCTGTTGGTCTGTGGATGGTGGGGATAGGGTGTGGGGGGTGTTAGAGCGTCAATCCTAATGCTTCATTTCCCTACTTTTGTTGCTTCAACCCTAACTGATGCATTAATAAAGTTTTTTGCAATTAATTTCCTTACTTTTTGATAAAGTGTAATTTTACCCTTATATGGTTTTGGGAGTGTAGAGCCCTCTTGGGCCTGTGCTCCCATCTACCTATAATGGCCCTGCATTCCCATGGTATCAGTTTTTTGGAGCGCAGAGCCCAACATGCCCTGTGCTCCCATCTATCTATAAGTACACAGACATTGTAATGAACTGTCATCTCCCTGGGCCCAGCGCTCCCAGTATTGCATAAAAGATGGCCCAGCAGTCTGATTACTGCATAATGGTATCCATATGTGGAAGTGCAGGGCCCTTCCACCCACCTATAACTGTAGAGATGCAGTGCAGCCCTAGACACATTCAGAGAAAGCCTTGTGCTGCAAATGGTGCAATATCTCAGTAACCATAGCAACTTTGGACAAAATTCCACTGCAGTTGTAATCATGGACTGGTAATCTACACAGTGACCTGCACACATGCTTAGTCCACCTAGAGGTGGTCTAAGCTGCACTTAGCAAAAAAATCCATATCTTGAACCATTTTCAAGATATAGGTATCGAAAGGCGCAGCATTCACCACAATGTTATCCTATGGGAAATTTCTCAACTTTGGAATTCTATAACTATGGAACTGATGCAATTTTCACAACAAACCAATATGTCACATCTCTGGGACACCCTCTTTCTACCCTGCAAATTTCAAGCCAAAAGTCCTAACCGTTTCTTTGCAGTAAAGTGGCAAAGAAACAGCAACCTTTAAAAGTCCCTGTTCGTGAGCTGTCAAAATCCCTGTTCATGAGCCAATCCCTGTTTGTGAGTTAGGGCCATCTGGTTATCCCCTCATGAACATGGATTTTGACAGCTCACGAACAGGTATTGGCTCATGAACAGGGATTTTGACAGCTCACAAACAAGGATTTCTCATGAACAAGGATTTAGACACCTCACAAACATGGATTTTGCTAGCTCACGAACAGGGATTCCTTTTTAGAATCCCTGTTCTTGAGCCAAATCCCTGTTCATGAGAAATATTTATTCATGAGATAGGGCCATCTGGTCATCCCCATACAAAGAGGGATTTTTTCAGCTCACAAACAAGGATCGGCTTGGGAACAGGGATTTTGAGACCTCATAAACAAGGATCTGAAGCAAGTCAAGGATCTTAAAATTAAAAAATGGCAGTTTTTTTGACTAAACTAAATGGAACCAAAGCCATAGGTTTGTAGAGGGCATCTCCCTGAACAAAATCAATACTTCAGTGTGTATAGAAGACATCCATGGGGCAAGTTACAGCATTTTGTTTCTGAAAAAAATTGAAAACAAGATGGCAGCTCGAGAACAGGGATTTTTTATACAAACAGGAATTTAATGAATTCCTGCTCGTAAGTTGTCAAAATCCCTGTTCGTGAGTCTAAATCCTTGTTTGAGGCTGTGCAGCTATCCAAAAGACTGAACTAAGCATATTCGGAACCCACAATTTCAAAACTGAATAACTTTGGAACTGTTTAATATTTTTTCACCAAATTAATGATGGCGTATTCTTCTGGGCAAGTTCTTTCTACCCTGAACATTTCAGGCCAATATTCCAAATAGTGTGGCTGCAGTGCGATGAGAAAATCAGCAAACATTTATTAAAAACAGTGACTTTTACACTTTTTTCACTATGCACTGTACAAAATCCACACATCTGATCAAAACAAAACTTGGCATGTCAAGTAATCTAACCCATGGGACCGCACATTCCAAATTTCATGCAAATCCATTAAACAGTTGTAAAGTTATTAAAGTGCAAAATTTGGGGTTCAGCATTAAACTGTCTACTCAGCCCTAACTATAGTAGTGTGACTGTGCCTTTATAATATATATATATATATATATATATATATATATATATATATATATACACACTCCATTAATGTATCAATTAGAGTTCATATTACAGTGACAAAAGTATGGAAATGTGGTGTTAGGGTTCCCAACCCTAACATGCCATCCACCTCTAACCAACCCTAGCACCCCACCCCCAACCTCCACACACCAGCAGGCACCAGGTTGTGTCTGGGGTCATCAACCCTAATGCTCATCCCATTCCATGTGTAAGTAAGCTGAGATGGTACAGCACAGGAGATGTCTGTTGGTGTGTGGAGGGTGGGGTGGAGTGGTAGGGTTGGTTGGGTGGGATGGGGTGTTAGGGTTGGGATACCCAACACTACATTTCCATACTTTTGTCACTGTAATATGAACCCTAACTGATACATTAATGGAGTTTTTTGCAATGAATTTCTTTACTTTTTGTGAAATAATCATCATAGCTGTAGTTGTTTATGGAAGTGCAGGGCCCTACGTGCCCTGTGCTTGAATCAATCCATAAGTGTAGAGACACCATAATTTACCTTCCTCTCCCAAAGGTGCTGTGCTCCCATGCCTCATGATTTTCTTGATGTTATTTGTGGGAGCGCAGGGCCTTTTGGACCCTGTGCATCCATCGCTCTGTAAATGCATGAGCAAATTATCACTATAGCCATCTGATTACCCCGGGCATGTACCTCAGAAAAGTTTCAGATCACTGCCAAAACATAATTCTGCTCAGCTGCGGCACCATTCCGCACCACAGGTGAGAAACCCCAGTTTGTCCAGGATTTGAAAATGTACAGCTGTGACATACATGAGGTGGGGTAAGAAAAAGACTATGCTGAAAATATGGGGTCAAAATCTTTAAAATTTCCATAGTTACAATTCAGTTTTTTACCATATTGGTCCTTGTAAGACCAGATGAGCGTGCATACTGAAATTGCAATGAATGATTATAACTTTCTCATTTTTTCATATTTTGACCCCAAATCTTCAACATAGTCTTCTTATCACCCCACCTCATAAACCTCATAGGTGAACATTTCTTAATCCATGGCAAAATGACATTCCACATCACAGGTGTGGAAACACATTTTGGGCAGGATGTGAGAAATGACAGCTGTACTGTTCATCAGGTGGTGTGAAAAAATGGCTATGTTGAAAATTTGTATTGAAAATATTAAAAATTGCCATTTTATGCATGTGCGTAGAAATAATTTCAACAACTGCACGTAACTCGGGTGCTTTTTGGTATTTTTGCACCAAATTTTCAACACTTTTTGGGGACCCCACCTCATCAACACTGGCACTATCATTTCGTTACTCAGTCCCAAAATGTGATTTTACGCAGGGGCCAAGAAATGTGATTCTTTAGCTATTTGGGCCAAACAATGGCCATAAAATCTTTAGTTTTTTTACAAGAGATGATGTTTTTCTGTTAAAGTAGTGCCACAAATTGCAGCAGTTTTAACAAATCAGTGCCACTATTTGTGGCAGTTTTCATGTAAAAATGCTGTTAGTTGCACGAAAACCACCACAATTTGCAGTAATTTCCCAGAAATAGTGCCTCAAATTTGTGACACTACCAATGGTCGATATTAAAAAAACATATTTCCAGGCACTATTTTTAAAAACTAAGGGGCAGAATCATGTTCCATAGGCCCTGATTAGGTGAACAGAACTGTTGGCATTTAGCAAGGGGCAGTACTTTTTGAATGACAGTGTTTTTCCCCATCACTAACTGAAGACAAGATGGCAGCAGCATGACACTACTAATCCATTTGTGAAAGTAAAAAGTGCTTTCACAAAAGCAGAAACTACTTTCACATGGCTCATATATTTTTTCCCCATAGACTATAATGAGAAACTTAAAAGTTTAACAACATTTTTTAACAGATTAATATTTTTTACCAAACCTTCAAAAGGCACATCAGCGACCCAGACCTTATATACCCTAACAGTTTCAGACCACACCACCAATCCATTTCAGAGATGCAGCATGGCAAAGGATTTGCACCTAAATGGTAATTTTAACATTTTTTGACACTCCACATCTCCGCAAATGCACATCCGACCCGGAAAAAACTTGGCACATCAAGAGATCTATGGTACCCGACAGAGCATGAAAATTTTGTGCATATCCATCATATGGTTGCAAAGTTCTTAAAGTGCAAACTTTTGGGTTTAACATAGAAGTGACCGTTGAACCCTAACTATACTGGCACTACCATGCCAGTATAATATATATATATATATATATATATATATATATATATATATATATATATGAATTTATTTATTACAAAATGGACTTTTTATTTGCTTGGCTCTGATTGGCTAATACCTGCCGGAGGGGGTACATTAACTTTCAATAGACGCCCAGCAAATAAAACGTGCCAGACCAAACCTGCCTTATGCCCAGCCAAGTATCATTGTGCCAAGACTGCCTCCTTATTGGTTGAAGCGCTGGGTACAGAATTCAAACTGGCACCATTTTTTTAAACAGTTAGCGAGTAGCTTATGTCGCCGCCCCACCACTACTGCCACCACCATGAAAAATATAGCAGTCACTGAGCTCCATAGGTATCTAATTCAAATTCAGGAAATAAAATCTTTGTAAATATGTCAGCTATCGAGCTGAACTTCACCACACCACATTATTCACCAACGCCACTTCTGACGCCGGTCAGTCAGCTCTCACAAGCTCGAAACTCCTCTGCTGACAAATCGGCATTGAAGTGTAAACTGCCCATATGTATAAGGGAGGCAGTGATAAAATTTATAAAAGAACAACGCAAACAAAAGTGAGCATTTCCCCAAACCGAGGCGCACTTACTTTAAAACATGGCACGCTCCTCAATTCTCCACACGCTGATGCCTTGCTTGCCGCTTAACTTAACTTAAGCCTTAATAAGTGGCTCCTGCTTCACGACCCACTCAATTTCCTCTTCAGATTGATGGCAGTTATATCCAGATGTGAGATTAAAAATTGGGGTAAAGAAAACAGAATGAGGACACGGGGGGTCAGGCTCATGTACCAAAGAGGGACACATAATACAGCAGTAAGCACCCACTAAAACAGCTTGTAAAATGCTGTTCTGCCCTCTACTGGCAAGTATTAGTAAGGATACTAGTAGAAGGATTACTTTACTAACAAGCCAACTATAAGTTCATTTTAGTCTTTTTTTACTATTTTTTTTTGTAATTCTTAAATACTACCAAAAAAAAACCTTACAGATAGCCCATTTTCTAAGCACAATAATACTCTCCAGGGTGGGCAGTATGGGCAATACAGGACCTTCCAGGAGCTATAGGGCCCTCCTCCTGTTGCATCGGGCCTCATTACACCCCTGGGCAGTCTGGAATTGCCCAATACTGCCCACCCTGTTGGGTATTATTGCTTGCATACTTTTTCTTTTGCACTATACTTCCGTTTTATGTAACACTGAATACTAAGATAGTGTCCCACCATCCTCACATAAAGTTGGAGTGAGAGGATACTAGGCCAGTGCAGTGGACATGTGTGTAAAAAGGTACCTGATTTCACAGAAATATTCAACCTCAGAATTTTGTGTCAATCCCCTGCTGGCCCAGATTTGGCAGTGTGTCAGCCATTATGCAGAATATGGCAGGTAGGGACAGGTGGTTTCAACCAATGAAATGGACCTTCTATGCATCACCCTCTGGTGATGTAAGTGAGCCCCTGTAACCCACATCTGGCTAATGTGGGCATCCTCATATTTTTATTTATACTACATTAGTAATTCTTCTACAGGCTAGTTTTCAAGTGCCAAAGTATTTTGTGGAGAATATTATCCACAGACCCTTGGGTGTCCCAAAATCCACCCAACCATTTAAACATTCTCACTGGGCTTATGCTCATCATATCGATATCACAACAGACCCCTGGTGCTATGAGAGCAAGGAGTTTGTCCAATTGAGTATGGTGGCTGTGGAGTGGTAGTTGGGTCGCAGGACCACATGGTTTTGGTGTCCCTGGGTCGCATTCACAGCACCTTCAAAGCCTCTGTTCTATGACGTATTTAAGTTCTTTCAGTAAGTGCTCAGTTTGTTTTTATCACACAGTGAGCAGAGGAGGCCATGTAGTGAAGCAAAAAGAAGCTCTGCACTTACGATACTGAAATAACTGAAATAAGAAATAAGATAAAGGCTGTGGAAAGTTATTTATTGTGAATAAGTTGAACAGCTGTTCCAAGGATGGCGTCATGATAGGGGTATAACATCTAGGCCTATCTACATTATTTTGAACACAAGCCAGGGTACCCTAATGAAAGAGCAATTTGACTCTGAAACAATGGTGATGGCATGGCATTGCATCTGGTTGTTTGTTTCTTAACAAATGAGACAGCTTTTATAACTGTAATATTGTTGAATGGGCCTATATATATCCACTCTGCATGGGTTGTTTGGTTTTGCCTTGATTCAAGCAGGCTACTCCTCAAAGAAGTTTTTTCTGTGATTTGTTTTTGAGGTTGGTTGAGTGGGAGTTCTCTACTGGATGGGGTACACCCAAGGGTGCTAAGGGAACTCGGGGAGGTACTGGCTGTATCTTTGACAGCCATATTCAGGAACTCACTGGAAATAGGGGTGGTTACAGAGGAATGAATGAAGGAAGGCAGATGTAGTCCCACTTCACAAAAGTGGTAGCAGGCTGGCAACTATAGGCTTGTCAGCCCAACGTCAGTGGTTGCCAAGTTAATGGAGACATCTCTAAAGGAAAGGCTAGTGAAGTATCTTGAATCCAGTGGGTTACAAGACCCAAAGCAGCACAGATTCATTGGTGGGGAGTGGTAATGCCAGATGAACCTTATCAATTTCAACTGGGTGACCAAGGAAATAGATCAGAGTTGGGCAGTGGACATTGGCAACTTAGACTTCAGCAAGGCCTTCAACACTATACCACATAGGAGGCTCATAGGGAAACTGGACAGTTTGGGGGTGGGTCCCAAGGTGATAAACTGGGTATGAAACTGGTTGATGGACAGGCAAGACAGGGCGGTGGTGAAAGGCACTCACTGTGGGGAGGGGAGAGGGGTCAGCAGAGTACCTCATGTCTTAGTACTGGAAGAAGTCCTCCTTATTGTCTTTCTAAGTGACATTGCAGAACAGCTGAAAGGGAAGGTATGCCTCTTTGTAGATTACATCAAAATCTGCAATAGGGTTAACACTCTAGTGGGGGTGGAGATAATATGTAGAGATCTGAAAAAACTTAGAGTGGTTAAGGGTATGGCAGCTGGTTTTCAGTGTGAAAAAAGTGCAAAGTCATGCACCTGGGGCACAGAAACCTAGAGGTGGAGTGTAAAATGGGGGAGAGGAATTGATGGTCACTAAATAGAAGAGGGACCTTGAGGTAATCATATCTGATGCCCTCAAGGTGGCACGGCAGTGTGCCAAGGAATTGGGTAGGGTCAGCATGATGCTGGGATGCATAGTGAGGGTCAGCATGATACTGGGGTGCATAGCAAGGGGTATCATCAGTAGAAGGAGACAGGTGGTGTTAGCACTGTATAGATTATAGATGAGAACCCACCTGGAGCACTGTGCCAGTTCTGAAGACCACATCTCAGGAAAGACATATATAGTGTAGAGGCTGTTCATTGGAGGGCAACTAAAATGGTGAAGGAGCTTTATCAAAAGCCCTATAAGGAGAGACTGAGAAATCTCAGTATATACACCCTGGAAGTGGGGCATGATACAGACATATAAGTAACTCATGAGGGTGAATAAGGTAGAGGAGGGGAGTATTTTTTAATGAAGAAGGTACATGAGAACAAAGGGGCATGTGATGAAGTCAGAAGGGGTAAAAGCCTTAAACTGCATGACAAACATTCCACCCCCCCGCAATACCAACTCATCTTCACTTTCACAGGCTATTCCTGCAAAAACATTAAAATATATTAACACAGAAAAAACTTAAATGTAAAGGATGACAGTTGTATGGTTTGTCAGAAGATGGTTTAACACAATGTCTGAGCTGTCTGAAAAAACTAATTCTAGTATTTTAGATAGAAAATAACATTTTGCAACTCACTCAAAACGTAGTTGAAACAGACTAAAACTCAGCACATGCACAACAGATAGCACATGCACTTCATAAAATGCACCAAACAATCAAAAAGGAAAAAAACACCAAGATAAAACTAGTGGAGAAAATGACAAAACAAAAAGTCTTGTGTTTGTTTGGAAATTGAAAAGTGGTTGTGAAAATTGTTTGATATAAAGAAATTGTTTAAATGACCAAAACATGAAACATTGTCAAACACAATAAAAACAAAAACAATTGTTTGCATTCTGAAAAACAATTAAAGTCATACAGGAACAAAACATTAAGAAACATATCACTCTTCTCCTGCTTTTTGCAGGACCTGAAGGACTGTGTGGAAAGCGAGTTAAGACATGCAAGCTGCTATGCACAAGGCCCCATAAGCCCTGCACAAGCACGTTTGAACCCATGTCTTGCTTCAAGGAATGTTGAAAGGGTCCTGCGTGACCACAGAAGGAAACAGGTTACTCTAAGTAGACATGGTGCAGCACCACAGTAAGCCACTTCTGAAACCACAAAACAAAGATGAGGGCAAACACACAGTACAGGCACAAAACACACATGCTGTGTTTGTGTGGATTCAGTGACTCTTTTACTCAGCAAGGTGAATTATGGTGCCACAAAATAACTCAGTGTTTCACTCCCTCCAGTGGAGCTTTGTCAAGAGTTAAGTATGTATCCCGTATTATACTAAAATTTTAACAATGAGTGGCACAACTATGACCTACAAAGAATTAAAGGTGCAGAGTGCAAAAATATGCAAAACAATCATGGATGCACAGAATACAGACATATTGCATACAAAAACAGATTGTCCTTGAACCTCACTAGATCACAGATTCAAAAACTGATACTTCGGCTGCATGGTGCCAGATCTATAAGACAAAGAGATTATTTTGCTACATCAATAATTAACACAAATTCTTATAAAAATACTATCGGATCATATCTATCATTCAAACCTGGTGGTGATGTAGCTTTCATATGGAACATCCAATACACTTCTCTTCAAGAGAGAAGTGTGTCAGTGTCACTACCCCTTGAACCTGTGACCACTTTTTAAATACCCATGGATTTTAATCAGTGCTCTGACAGATTTACTGAGGTAAGCACATGGTGTGCCATAGCGTATTCCGTGTTACCACAAACCACCACCCACTTGTGGTTGCGGAACCTTTCCTTCCATTTTCATTTTTATTTACTGATATAATACTTGCCACATGTTCATTCAGCTTTGTAGACCACATAAGTTGTCACAGTTGACAAATTGGCTAATTGACATATCATGGTATGTACCAAGTTTTTGAAGGAGCTTCCCACCTCCAATATGTCACAGTATCCACAGCGGCCACAACCGTGGCAACCACCTAGAAGAGGTGGCAGCCAGGTGTGTGGCTTGTGGTATGGCTACATAATGTGTGTACCCTATCACCAAGGTTCCTAGCTGTTCTGGTGAGTTTTTCTAACTGTGGAAATAAGAAATCCATGATTCATCATTGAGGTTAATTTATTTTGAGTGGTTCTGCTAAGGTGCAAGACAGACTGGCTGTAGATCTAAAAGGAAAAGAACAAACTTTACAACAGTTTGAAAAGTCATCAGAGTTTGCAACACTTACAGCTAACTTAAACAACACTATGAAATGTTTGATGATAAAATATGAAAATATAAGCAAAACAATTTTTGAGAGATGAGAGAAATTACCTCTTAGAACATGTGTCTGGTTGGAAGAATCAGACTAAGAAGGTTGGTGCCCCAACACTTTTAATGAAAAAAAAAAAGAATCAGCCTCTGAAGTTATAAGTAACACCCAATACAACACACAGTCAGCTACAGATAATGAGTCAGAGGCATCCTCAATTTTTTAGAGACCCTGAATCACCCTCCCCCCCCAAGCCAGCAGCAACTCCTAAGTTGAAGCCTCAGACTAAAGTTGTGCAACCAGGAAACACACCCTGAGGAGTGGAAGATGTCATTGGAGGGGGTTACTACATCAAGAAGGCAAAAGGGAGGGGCAAGAACTGGGGTAAACAGGAGTGGAGGCCACAACCAGCGACAATATTAAAGGAGAGCATCTGTAATGTCATTAACCTATTGATTTATTAACTAAGTGATTATAAGCTATTAGCCCAGAAAATTCATCCCAATTAGAAACTTAAATTAATTCTGAGACTGTTATTACCTTCAAAGACTAACAAAGAACCTCAGTTAGCGTGTGCTGTGTTGATCAGAATCAAACCTGGGAACATAGGACACCCTTCCACCACACCCAAGATGAGGATTCAGTTGCAATTAGGAACTTTCGACCAAAATCCACATAATGCCACCAGTGAACCCTTCTATTATCATCTTCTTCAAGGCATATGAGAGGAGTCTTGCTTTGTTTGTAAATCGGGACTTTGTCATCTTTTGTGAACTTATCTGCAAACAAATTTGAAGCTTTACATAATCTTAAAAGCAGTTCTGCCATTACAGGTAAACAGGCAGATAAGGGTGTGAGCATGGTCATTCATGATACTTTGAGTTACATCAGTGAGGTCAGATGCCAATTGGGCAACATCAAATTTTATCATGACTTGTCTGATGATCCAACTACAACCTTTAAGAAGGAGGTGGACAGTTTTATCACAACTGCACATGACCATGGTATCACTGATGTGGATACCAAAGCTTTCCTCATTACCACACACCCTGTGAGAGCCACAAACAATCTATCGTCTAAGATTCATACGTCCCTGGAGTCACCAACATGTAGTCTTATAATTTCGGAAATCACCTCAATCATAGTGCGCTTGTCCCAGTACATGAACAATTTTACTAAACCTTTTGTCCACAACCCTAGGCCATATATGGAGGACACCACTGAGGTGTTGGCACTTTTGCAAGATCTCCACATCAGGGAGTCACACATCTTGGTGACCCTCAATACCCCATAGAGAAGGACTGGTTGCTATTTTGTACTGTCTTAACATGAGGGGTGAGCAAGCCACTCTACCAACTGAATTAATTTTGGAGCTGGCAAGATTTGTTCTAGAAAACAGTACATTCACATTTATGGTGGACTTGTTCTTGAAGATCAGTGGAGCTGCGATGAGGGTGGACTTTTGCCCAGAATTTCACAAATTTCTACATGGGGCATTGGGAAGACAATGTTGTCTACCTGTACTCCGATAATTATTTTTGATCTAAAATTGAATTATGGATATGTTTTATAGATGATATTCTTATGGAGTGCCAGAGCATGGAAATTTCAGAAATTTGCCTATTACCTCAACAGTGGTAATGAAAACATAAAGAGCTGCTGACACCTCTGGGAAAGCTTTGGAAAACAGAATACTTGGAGATAATTCAACCTGTATGCCATTTACCTTCTATAGAGTTCTCTCTCTTATTTATTATTGAGGAAGTTCCTACAAAAACAGAATCTTTATCCCTTAGAGTTCATCTGCCCCTACAGCATATTCCCCACATAAAATCATAATGCACTGTTGTGACATCAGTGTGTTGCCAAGGGAATACCTGTGCTGTCACAAATAAAGTATTGTGATATTAGACTGGGAATAAGCAATGGGAGCTGTTGAATTCTCAGGAAACAGTGATCATGTTTTCATGCATATGACCTTAGTAACAAGTAATGAAGGTAAGAAATACAGAGCTCATGTGAAATATAAAGCTGCTTTGTGTACAAATATTATGCTTCGTAAAATTCTTCCAGAGTTGTTGGAGGCTTTATAAGGTTTCAAGCTACACACAGTTTTACTAGTGTCTCATTTTTAGACATCTACTTCATAAAGATCAATCAGGAAGGGATAGCTACAAATGTATATAGCAAAACTACCATTTTGTTGGCTAGCTCCTCTTTCCCACCACACCATAGGGAACATCCCTACCCATCAATTTCTACATAGAAGTAAGAATTGTACCAATCAGGATACATATGTTGTAAATTATGTTGAAGTGGTGGGGAGATTATGGAACAAGCTAATCTATGTCTGATATCCAAAGGGCTCAACACAGGGCAGCACAGATAAATAGGAGCCTTCTCTTGCAACCAAAAGAGAGACATGCAGAGGACAGGTCACATATCAATTTTGTGACAACACATAACATCCAGTCTGGGGCAGTAAAATCACAGATTAGAAAAAATTGGGGCATTTTGGTGACAGAGCCAAAACTAGAACCATATGTAGTGGAGTGTCTGCGTATGGTTATCAGAAGGGCTAGGAACCTTTGTGACAGGGTAACTCTGTGTGCAGCCATACCACAAGCCATGAACCTGGCTGCCACTTTTCTGGGTGGTTGCCACTATTGTGGCAACTGCAAATACTGTGATGTACCAGAGGTGGGAAGCTCCTTTAAAAACCCTGAAGCATGCTAAAATGTGGCAATCAGATTATTTATCAGCTATGACACAACTTATGTGGTCTACAAAGCTGAATGTACATATGGTAGACTTCATATCGGGAAAAACAAAAAGAAAAATGCAGGAAAGGATGGATGACCACATGAAGATTGTAGCTAGTAGTAACATGGAATATGCTATGACACACCTTGTGCATACTTCAGAAAAATCAGCCAGAGAACAGATTAAAATTCATGGGGATTGAAAATGTGGCAACAGGTTCAAGTGACAATGACACTGATACACTTCTATTCTAGAGAGAAGTATATTAGATTTTCCATATGAAAGCTACATCACTGCCAGGTCTGAATGATAGATTCCACTGTCATGTGGGGGTTCCGCAGGGCTCCGTGCTGTCCTCCATGTTGTTTGCAGTGTACATGCTGCTGTTGGGAGAAATTATAAGGTGTTATGAGCTGATTTTTCACTGCTATGCAGATGACACTCCGCTCTACATGTCCTTTGCACCTGTGCAGAGTGGGATGGTCTAGGTATTTAATAGCTGCCTCTCGGAGATCCAGGACTGGATGAGTGCCAATTGGCTGAGGTTGCACTATGACAAGATGGAGGTGTTGGTTGTGGACCCAGGTTGCCATGGTTTGGGATAGTTAGGAGGTTAACCATCCGAGCTTTGGCTCGGGCGTGACCAGCTGCTTACCTTGGACCGGATGCGAAATATGGGTGTTGTGTTCGATAGCAGCCTTACATTAAAGTCTCAGGCATTTGCTGTCATTAAGGCCTCTTTTTTTTCCATCTGAGGAACGTCAGCTGGATCAAGAACCTGGTCCCACCTGGACAGCTTCCATCATTGATCCACACCTTTGTAACCTCACACTTTGATTACTGCAATGCCTTGTACCTAGGGCTACCGGGGGTTGATATCCATCAATTGCAGCCAGTGCAGAATGCAACAGCCAGGTTGCTGACTGGCTTACCGAGTCCTGCCATGTCATTCCTGTGCTCTGTGGCCTGCATTTGATTGATTGTGCATTGGTGGACCACTTTCATGGTTGGGTTACTGACCTACAAAGCCCTACACAGAAAGGATCTTGATACTTAGAAGATCTCTTTTGTCCTTACCGCCCCCTCCGCTCTTTCAACTCCTCTGATAAGGGATTGCTATAGGTTCCCAGGGTTCATCTAAAAATCTCTGGGGTGTGCTGTTTTGCTTTTGTGGTCCCTACCCTGTGGAATTCTCTACCATGTTGAATTAGAGTGCCTGACCATAGAGAGCTTTAAAACTGCTCTGAAGACTTAACTGTTTCAGTTAGCCTTCCCAGATCTGAGTGATTACTAGTTTTCTGAATCTGAACGTGAGTATTTAAATAGTATGGCAGTTTGTTATTATGAATATTTTGTTGCTCCATCTTATTTTATTTATTATGATACTCCTGTTATGCTGTACATCTGATTTTATTGCTTTTACTGTACAGCACTGTGATCTTTGGAACGGCGTTTAAAAATAAACTTGATTTAATCTGATAGTATTTCTGTCAACAACTGATGTAAAAGAATGATCTTTTTGTCTTACAGAATTTGCATCATGCAGCTGAGTTATCAGTGTTTGAATATGTGGTCTAGTGAGGTCCAAGAACTTTTTCATTACTTAACTGCAATCTGTTTTTGTATGTACAGCAAAGCAACACACTAACTTGCAGTAAATGACTTGTTATAAAATACAGCAATAAAAAAGGGCTTAAATGCCAGTGAATTACATTGCTCTCTGCAGAATACTGCAGCATTTTATGATATATTGCAGCACTACTGTGTTGCATTCTGGCTGGTGCCACTGTAATATGTCTGCAGGTTATGCATTCATTATTGTTTTTGCAGTTTTACACTCTGCATCTCTAATTCTTTGTAATACTCAGTTGCATTGCCCCCTATTAAAATCACAGAATATAAGGGGTGCAGGCAGCATAACAACAGTACTCCTAACAAAGCTTCACTGCTAGAGAGTGAAAAGTTGAGTTGTTTTGTCGCACCATAATTCATCTTGCTGAATAAGAAAAGCACCGAATCCACAGACACTGAGCATCTGTGTTTTGTGCCTATGCTGTGTTTACCCTGCTTTTAGAGCTGCAGTGGGAATAACCCTGCAGACCTCTTGCTGTGAGAAAAAAAAGGACTCTGCATTCCTTATAAATGAACAACATGATGGACTTGTACCACAGTCACCTCTGTATCTGTGAAGCAGTCCATCCATGTTGTCTATACTGTTGAAGCACTGCACTAGTGCATAGTACCGGCAGTCATGGCAGAACACGTCCCACTCCCATGTCCAAGATGGCCACTACATGCTACTGCACATGTGCTTGCAGTTGTGCATGCACAGTAGCTTGCGGTGGCTATCTTGGTCACAGTAGAGTGGGCCATTTTCTGCCATGACCACCTATTTTACTAAATGTTTTTTTAATAAAAATTCACCCCACCAAATCCTCCCTCCCTCTTAGCACCCATCACCCCACACCCCTTCCCAGTAACATACCAATGACAATGGGGGTGCCAGTCCCCCAGTGTCATGGTCCTGCTTTCCCCTGATGCTGTTTTTTTCTTTCTTTTAAATTTTCTTCCCTCACCCGACCTTCCCTCTTAGCACCCATGACCCCACCCCCTGAAACATAACTGTGGCACTGGAGGTGCCCAATCCCTCAGTGTCATGATTGGGGATCCTTGGTCCTGCCTTTTTTTCCCTGTAAAAAGAAAACCGTCCATCTGTGTCTTTTTTTTTCTCATATGTAGTTTATTCCTCTGGCAGAGCTGAAAGGCAGCTCTGGCCCCTCGCTTGGAGGGGACACTCATCTCTCCAGCGAGGCTTTCCCCACACCAACCCTAACTGGATATCCCCCCATGGGTTACCCCCATGACAGGGTTGGTGGCAAGGGCTGCTGGTCTCCCCCAACCTCAGAAGCCAACATCTCAATTGCCCTGGGGAGGTATGGGTGCAGCCTGCCATCATGGAACCTTCCAGCCCTGATTCCTTTTTCCATTTTCTCCCAAACCCATGCACATGCAATGGGTGGGGTGACTGTCTCCACCTCCACAGAGGCGGTCTTACACCCTGTGTGTGGGTCCACCCCTTTCTAGTATCATGCCTGTATTGACTCCCAACCTTCACTGGTTGTCAGTCTACAGCATGTTGCTGAGCTCCCCCCCAAGGAAGGAGAGCTGTCAGCAGACACTCAATCCTTCCTCATCCTGGCTGACCACTGAGTGACCCAAGTCCATTCCCAAAGTCAGGTCACCAGCATGGTGTGAGGTAAGTTTCCAGTGCCTCAGCCATGTACACCTCTGGGCTGGTCATTCAATGTCTTTTGTGGCCATTCATACTCCCCCACCCAACCCTTCCACTCAGCATTCACCACCCCACAGCCCCCCAAGCCCTTACTTGCCCATTGGGTGTGCAACATTGTAATCTTCTCTAGACTGCAGACACATCTTCACTCTTCAAAGTTGGACCAAAACTGAAGAAACAGGTATACGATTCAAAGTATTTCAATGGTGTTTTGAACTTAGTGCCATAACTTGCCTATTTTTACATATATTTGGCCTAAGTTTTCAACACGCCTTCTTTTGGACCCCACCTCATTAACAGTGGCACTGTCATTAGGCAGATCTGTCCTGAAAGGTGGTTTTGTGGTCCCCATTCAAAATCACCTTTTGGCCAGGAGTTGAACATTTTTTATGCCCTTGTTCATGAGGTGGGATCATAAGAAGGCTATTTTGAAAATTTTGTATAAAAGTATTGAAAACCAATGAAGTTATGACCTTATGTGAATTTTGCAAACACAGCCTCGTAACTTTGGCACTTTTCAATATTTTACCCCAAATTTGCAACACAGCCATACCTTTACAGCACCTCATGAATGTGACAGCTGTTATTTTTCAAATCTTGGCAAAATGTTTGTATTTTGTTTACATTCATAAAAGGTGATTTTGTGGTCCCTGCACAAAATCACCTTTTGGGCAGGAGTTAAAAATGTTATCTGTCCTTGTTCATGAAGTGGGGTCATAAGAAGGCTATGTTGAAAATTTTGTGCAAAAATATTAAACAACCAAGTTATGAGCCTACATTGAATTTTGCATACACAGGCTTATACGTTCAGTAATATTCAAACTTTTTACCCCAAAATTTCAACATAGCTATTTCTTTAAAGCACCTCTTATATGTTACAGCAGTCATTTTTCACTCCTGCCCAAAATGTAGTTTTGCATCCCAAAGTTTAACTTCTCAGTCCCTATGAAAAATCACCTTTAATCCAGAAGTTGAACATTTTGTCTGCTCATCTTTATGAGGCAGGATCATAACAAAGCTATGTTGAAAATCTGGTGCAAAACTATTACAAAACAACAAATGTATAAGCCTATGTTACATTTTAAAAATGCAGTCTTTTATCTTTGGTAATTTAAAATATTTTTACCAGAAATGCCTCAGCTGCAGCCCTGTTGACTCTGGCCAGAGTTTGTTTCTTTTGCGAATCCTGCATGACATAAGTTAGGACTGACATCCATCTGGACCTGTACATTCTGCTTCATGCAAGGCACAAAGGGCCCTGTGTAAAATGAGTTAAGACTCGTAACTTGCTTTGTGCATGGCCCAAGGCCCTGGCAAAGCCAGTTACAACCATACTTTCTTGAAATGTAGTAAGATTCATTGCAACAAAAAGTATGTTAATGCATTGCTTGGGTTCTAAAGCCACAAAAGCAGCAGGGAAATGTGTCTTTATGGCTGTTTCAACCCTAACTCTGAACCCCCACCCCAGCCCCTAGCCTCATGACCCCAGAAACACCACAGGTGTGGGGCTGTGCCCCACAGGTCTACTGCTTCAAGCTACAGTTCTAAGGCCCAGTGCAAAGAATGTTAAGGTGTGTTTGCCTTACTTACTAGTTTGATGTGAGACATTTCAGTCTCCAGGACTCCGACTGCTGGAATACTGCTGTGCATTCACACTATGGCCTCCTGCACTGGAACCAGCAAAGGCTGCATTGCCCCACTGTAATAATGGTGTGGCACACTGAATTTCCACAAAGGGAGAGCAGTGATGTCACTTCTTTTGCCCTGTACTTGCAGCAAAACAGAAAGTGCAACAGATGACCAAGGAGATGAGATGTGCAACTAGGAGCATAGAGCAGGACCATTACCTATTGAGCTCAAGTCTCTGTCCCAGTTGCAGTGACTTGAAATTTTAGAGGGGAGAACTGGCCAAGGAATGCTGCAGGATGGTAGACAGTGCAAAGTGGAGATCAAGCCTTTTTGTGTAGTAGGCTGTTGTGAGCTATCGATTTAGTGCTTTCCAAACAACCTATTTAGTAACGTTCTTAGCCTCATGGTAAGTGTCTATTTGTCCACTGCCTAACATTAACACTACCCAGCCAGAGCTGTGGGATGCAGCTCATGCTGATCATGGAGGATCTTGATCTCTACCATCACAATATTCATTCTCAATTTATTATTGCAAAGTCCAAATCATTATTAAGCATGTAAAATACACAAGTATAGTAAAGTCTAACCCACGAAGCAGTATATCATAGTGGTTAAGGACACTGAGCTGCAAACCTGGAGACTTGGGTATGAATCTCATCAGCCCCCACTTGAATACTGTGTGAACCTGAGCAAGTCACTTAACTTCCTTGTGCTCCCAGGTCACACCTGGAAACAAGCTGCAGCTAAGTGTGCCTTTCCTGGTTAAACAATCCCCCCTTTCCCAAACCATTTCTAAGCATGTGAAATTTAGGCCAGTTTCCATAATGGTTTCACATACAGCTATAACATGAGGATTTTCTACTGACTTGTTTAATCAGAACCCACTAAATAACTTTGTGAAACACATTCAAATTTCACTTGAGAAGTAACTTGGACTTATCCAATGAAGTTTTAGCATTTAATATGTAAAAAGATGCCAACTGGACAAACCTCTATGCATAAGAGGTTTATCCGGATGGCATGCTTTTACATGTTAAATGCTGATGTCATTTCTGCAGCACTGTGAGTGGAGCAATGTGTTCACATGGGGGTCCAAGACACTTGTAATAGAACAGATCCCCACCTTAATAGCCTTTATACAGTATCTATGCAGCAATGGAGTTCAACTGCAATGAATACTGTCCACACTCATTTGCTGGTACCTGTGTAACACATTTGCACCACTCACAATGGTTCAGACAGTATAAAAACACCTATAAGACTAATTTCCTGCTTTGGGCAGGTCCTGTAGGGCCTTGTGCTTAGAAAGTGATGATCAATCTCCTTCACTTAAAAGTTGTAACTGATGATCTCCTATGCTTCAATCTTCTTCACTTAAGCTATAACTGATATCCTATGCTTAGAAAGTTATGAGTGATATTGTGATTTATGCAAGGCACATAGGACCCTGCCCAAAGAGTGGGCTCTGTACAAAGAAAGTTATAAGTGATCCTGCAGGCATAGGTTTCTGCAACAAACTACTGTCGGAATTGGGAGGACTCAAAACTCATAAAATTCCAAACATATTTGAATTTGTGGACATGCCAATACTGAAAACATTGACATAAAAACCAGTTCTTTGTACCATAGATCTCATCTGTCCCTGCTGTTTTAAGTTTTGAAGTAAAAATCTCCTGCTTGTGACATAAGACTCATGTCGGTGGCAATGGATTTTGATGTCACAAGCACAGGACTATAACTTCACAGCAGGCATAAGCAATGTGAGCAGAGGAAGTATAAAGGAAAAGATCCTGCTGTTAAACAGAAATGTCTTCAGTAAGTGGTTGTAAAATATAAATTTGTAAGGAATGTTGTATAACTGAGCCACTCTGCTGATGCCAACAGGGAATTTATTTACTGGAAACCAGAACATTTCTTTATGCAGCACAGTTGTGGGGCATAACTCCAGACCTGAGCTTGAAGCAGCAGACCAGTGAAGCACAACCTCAAACCTGTAGCTTGACATTGGGTCATGAGGCTAAAGTCTGGGGGGTGATGTTAGGGTTGAATAAATAAACAATTCCACATTTCTCATCTTTTGTGGCTTTGGACCCCTAATGATGCAATAATGTATATTTTAACAATGAATATATACACATGGTTGGGGATTTTTCCCCATAGGTTCCATTAATGTGCATTTCACCATCTGCTTCATTGATTAAAGCTACATACCTCCCTTTTAAAGTTGTATACATCAACAATTAAAGTTTTATCTCCCAATCAAAACCATAAACGTCTGCAATGCAAGATGTATTCCAAGGGAAGAAAAATACAGATACAATAACAGTAAAAGCAAGAAAATAAGTAACCAAATACAACCCCCATTCCAAAATGGGGTAATTAGCTAGCCATTGAGTCTGAAAATCTGTTTGCATTCAAGGGTTAATGTTTAGCCTGTGGCAGGAAAAATACATTCTGCTCCACATTGTTAAAATTTTATGACCTATAAAAATCCTCTTCGGGCAGTGCTTTGCAATGCCAGGTCAATAAGAAACAAGACCACTATTTTTGGGGACTTGATTTTTTCTGTTGACCTGGCTTGCATAACAGAGACCTGGCTGGGTGACAATGCTGATCCAATTCTAGAGGCTGCCATCCCTGCTAGGTACTCTGTGGTGTACTGCCCGAGGAAGGATCACAGAGGTGGAGTAGTGGGCATCATTTTTAGAGCAAACCTGGGCATCACGGTGCATTCAGTTGGTAATACCAGGTCCTTTGAATGCACTGCCATGTGTGGGGGTCCAGGTGCAGGTTGCAGGATTCTCCTTATTTACCACCCTCTGGGGCTGGGAGGAGAATTCCTACAGGAGGTAGCGGACTTTGCCATCAACCAGGCATTGGAGTCCCCTAGTTGTTTAATCCTGGGGGACTTCAATGCCTGGGTTGATGATACATCCTCACAGTTCAGTTACAACCTCCTCCAGTTGATTTCATCACTGGGCCTGACACAAGCAGTTGCTTCTCTGACCCACCAGCATGGCCACACACTCAATGTGGTGTTCCAGCTGCATCTCGGGGTTGACAGCCTCAAGATTGATCGGGTCTCCTGGTCCGATCATTGCACTGTGTGATTCATGTTTGGGGCCCCCTTTGATAGTCCTTCTCCTGTGGAGATGGTCAGTTACCACCCTTTAAAAGGTTTACACCCAGAAGGACTATTGGCATTGGTTGACCTATGTAGAACTGAGACAGCTTGTGCAATTGGCACCTGTAAGGCAGTGGCCACCTATAACAAGGTGGTGTCTGAAGCACTGGATGTCATTGCTCCAGTTTGTATATGACCCAGATCTCACTTTAGATCCCCCCTTGTTCAATGAGGCTCTAAAGGCAATGAAGATCAAGGGTTGGAAGTTGGAGCGTTACTGACAGAAGACCCAGTTGGAGGCTGACAAACTGGTCCTGCGTGCCCACTGTGGTGAGTACCAGGAGGCAATCTCCCATAAGAAGACAGGATTCTTGTCTGGAGAGATTGCAGCAGGGAAGAACAGACCTTCTCAGCTTTTTTGGACTGTGGATAGCCTTCTCCGTCCTGTCTGTCTACAGCCAAAGAAAACTTTCGTCTACCTTGTGTGAAGGGTTTGCTCTGTTCTTCTCTTACAGATCACCTATCCAGTCACAGATTTTGTCAGGGAGGCTCATGCCTTGCTGTGGCTAGACTAGTGGGAGCAGAGGCACTCTGTCAGTCTTGAAGGAGTTTAGGCCAGTGGAGGTGTCCGAAGTGACTGGGGTGATCGTAGAACTGAAGCACACATTTTGAGGACTGGACTCAGCTCCAATGCATTTCTTAATGGGATGTGCTGAGGCTGTTGGCCCAGTGTTAGCCAGGATTACTGGGTGCTCAATGGTGGAAGGAGTGTTCCTAGTGGCTTTGAAAGAAGCGCTGGTGACACCCCTCCTTAAGAAACCTTCCTTCGACCCAGACGTCCTGGCAAATTACCATCCAGTCTCCAATCTGCCATTTGTAAGAAAGGTTGTCAAGCAATTGGTGGAACAACAGCTTGAGGATCACCTTGTGTCCTTCGACATTTATGAGCCTTTTCAGTCAGGTTTTTGGGCTAGACACAGCACAGAAACAGCTCTAGTTAGGGTGCATAATGACCTACTCAGGGCTAGAGGTAGAGGAGACAGGTCAGTTCTTGTGATCCTTAAGCTGTCATCAGCATCTGACACTGTGGACCACGTCATGCTTCTTGATCAGCTCTGTGAGTTTTGAGGACTCACTGGCACTATCATCAGATGGTTTGGGTCCTATCTCTCTGATAGGATGCAGCGGGTAGTGATGGGCAAATTCTCCTTCTCCCCAATGACTCTGTCATGTGAAGTTCCACAGGGCTTGATCTTGTCACCGATGCTGTTCGTGGTGTACATGCTGCCCCTGGGTGAGATCATTCAGCAATACAGCTTGGAGTTTCACTGTTATGCAGATGACACCCAGCTGTATTTGTCATTTGCACCCGGAACATCTGGCGTTGTCGACGTGCTTAACATCTGTCTGGCTAAAATCAATGACTGAATTGCTCCCAGCTGGTTGAGACTAAACCTGGATAAGATAGAGGTGCTAGTGATCGAGCCTGGCCACAGGCATGATGGGTTGCAACCTGAAGTGGATACAGGTCTTTTCCTGGGGTCTGCTCCATTGGTGGCTTCCCCAAGGATGCATAATCTAGGTGTGATTCTGGACAGCAGACTGACGTTTGAAGAGCAGGTCTCATCTGTAGTTAAGAGTGGTTTTTACCACTTGCAGAACATCACCAGGATCAAGCCCCTCGTTCTGCCTGAGGATCTGCCAACACTGGTACATGCCTTTGTTACCTCTAGGCTTGACTCTCTAGGCTTGACTACTGAAATGCTCTTTACTTCGATGTCACTGGAAGTATCCTCTGCAGGCTGAAGCTGGTGCAGAATGAGGTGGCCCAGCTGCTGACAGACCTGCCTAGGTCCTGCCATGTGACCCTGGTCCTGTGTGCTCTGCACTGGCTGCCGGTCAGGTGGAGGGTCCTTTTCAAGGTGGGCTTACTCACCTATAAGGCCCTATATGGACTGTGTCCTGGCTACCTGTCTGAGCTACTGACACCTGTGACCTCTTCGTGCTCCCTCTGCTCCTCTTTGAGGGGCCTCCTGAATGTTTCCAAGGTTTGTCTCAAAACATCTGGTGATCGAGCTTTTAGTGTCTCTGGGCTGACCCTGTGGAACGGGCTACCATCTGCAGTCTGGGAGGCCCTCTCCATTGGTATTTTCAAGCAAAGGCTAAAAGCCCACCTTTTCAGCCTGACTTTTACAGAATGATCTTACATCCTACTGTTTTAATTATTATAGATGATTGTAAAAAATTTTAATTTGATTTTATTTCTTTTTGTAATGTCTTTGATTTTAATTGTTTTATTTCTCAAGTTTTTATTAGGTGCCCAGAGCCTTAGGGATTGGGTGCCCTAAAAATAAAATTTGCCTTGCCTTGCCTAGAAACAGGGTGTTGGCCTTGCTTTGAGTGCTCCCAGTGGCCACTGGCTCTACACTTTCATGAGTTATACTACTTGACTGCCTGAAGTATATTAAAAAGGAGTCCTACTCCACCACAAATTGTGTTTATATTCAAGAAGTAAATCGGGAACAAAGAAAAGAGCCAAAATCAGAGATGCATGGTACTACAGAGGGGTTGAGACCATCGGTTTCTCACTGGTGTGGCTGCCGCTCGACATCTCTAAGACAGGAATTGGGGGGCTGATTGATTCTGGAACCAGTGGTGCTAAATGATGACAATGCCAGCTGGCAGCAAGATCACAGCCAGAGTTGAGCGAGGAGGTGCTGATGATGGAGCACCAGAACCGCTGCAGGATGTGGGGCTACAGGCATTTCATCCATGACTCCTGCTGTTCTCCTTGACTCTACCACTATACCAGGGCACTTGACCCAGGGCATACTGCCCATGCCAAGTTTCCCTGGACATTGCCTTTCTAAATTGTTTCTAACGTGAAAAATGTGTATATGCTCTTTGTTGTAATCTGTAGGTGACCTACTCACCCCGGGGGTACATTAACCTTAACAGTTATAAGTTGTATTGTGACCGTCCACACCCCTGGACTATGTTACTATCTCCCACATGTTGTCATGCTGTACTTACTCGCTACTGTAAATAATGTCTGTATCCCTATGTTGTACTCTCATGGGTCGTTCCTGAAAACAGGCATAATACTTGTCTAGTGTACTTACCCGGTCAACAAAAGCTAAAATAAAAAATAAAATAAAATAAAAAAAATAAAAATAAATGACTGAGGTGCTGTGAGAACCCTTATCCAGAGTCCTGATGCCTCACTACACACTGCAGGTGTGGATTAAATGTTTATAGCCCCACAGTCTGTAGTGCGTTATTGCACTCATGACATAGGTTATGTTGCACATACTGGACACACCCGAATAAAATCATCTGGCTGACACATTTGTTTACATGTTACATCAAAAGAAAAAAAAGCAACTGTGTTAGACATCACACAGATAGTGTTGTACTATCAATTGGTCACACAGACAGTGTTGTACTGTTAATTAGTATAAGGCAGAGAACATTAAACTGTCCTGATTGGCTGCCATGTTTCTGAGAGGGTAAGATTAATGAATGTTAACATACAATGTACAGCCTGATTAGTGTGTGGTGTTTTCAATACTTAAAAAAAAAAAAAGCCAGTCAATTGTTGGGGGTCATGATTTCCTTTTAGTTACTGGCTGTCCATCTGAAGTATGACTGTTTTAAAAAAAAAAAAAAAAGAAAGAAAAGAACAATTGACTGCATGGTTTATTGCACTTATTACATAGGTTACAACACACATACCGCACACACTCCAGGAAATCATCTGTTCACCTTGTTTTAATCCTACAAAGGGATGTAATCCTTAAGCAATGAAGCACCACACTGTGTGGTTGTTACTGCGTTTAGCCACAGCCGGCATGGTTCAGTAACGAGGCTGTAGTCCATATAAGAAAACCGTCCAGGCATCGGTAAAAACCAGCATCACCCACAGCTTGCACTTCATGTCCACCACTGTCTGTGTGATCTCAAACACAGTTGCTGTTGTTTTGTGTCCTTTGACATATAAACAAACAGGGGAAGCAGATTATTTTATTGGGGTGTGTGCAGTATGTGGAACATAACCTATGTCATGAGTGCAATAACACACCACAGAGTGTAGGGCTATAGACGTTTAATCCACACCTGCAGTGCATAGTGAGGCATCAGGACTCTGTACAAGTGTCCTCAGAGAGCTCCAGTAACGGATTCGATTCCTGTAGTGTCACATAGTTTAGCAGTTTATTGCACTTTAAGTTACTGCAGGATATGGGGGCTACAGGCATTTAATTGATGAGTGGGGTGCTGTGAGGCTACTTTCTCAGAGTCCTCATACCTCACTACACACTGCAGGTGTGGATAAAATGTATATAGCCCTACAGTCTGCAGTGGGTTATTGCACTCATGATATATGTTACATTGCACAAACTGCACACACACCAATAAAATCATCTCCTTCTCCTGTTTGTTTACATGTCGAAGGACACAAAACAACAGCAACTGTGTCTGAGATCACACAGACAGTGGTGGACATGAAATGCAAGCTGTGGGTGATGCTGGGTTTACCGATGCCTGGATGGTTTTCTCACTTGGACTATGGCCTCGTCACTGAACCATGCCAGCCGTGGGTAAACACAGTATCAGCCACACCATGTAGAGCTTCATTGCTTAAGGATTAAATCCCTTTGTAGGATTAAAACAGGGGCAACAGATGATTTTCTGAAGTGTGTGCAGTATGTGTGGCATAACATGTGTTATAAATGCAATAAACCACAACAGTATGTGGTGCTACATGCATTTTATCAATGGCTGGGACACTGTGAGTTCACTTGCCCAGAGTCCTCATGCCTCAGTATGCAGTGCAGGTGTGGATTAAATGTCTGTAGCCATACACTCTGTAGTGGGTTACTTCATTCATAACATGGGTTACATTGACATACTGTATACACCTGAATAAAATAATCTGGTTGTCCTGTTTGGTTACATGTCAGAGGACAGAAAACAACAGCAACTGTGTTTTAGATGACATAGACAGTGGTGGGCATGAAATGCAGGCTGTGGGTGATACTGGGTTTGCTCATGCCTGGATGTTTTGACCACTCAGGCTATGGCTTTATGACTGAACTATGCCAGCTGTGGGTAAACCCAGCATCAGCCACACCCTGTAGTGGTTTAGTGATTGACAATAAGATGCCTTCGGAGCATTAAAACAGGGCAACAATAAGATGCCTTCGTAGCATTAAAACAGGACAACAGATGATGTTTTGGGTGTGTGCAGTATGTGTGTGGCAACCTATGTTATAAGTGCAATGAACCATTGCAGGACGTGTGGTACAAGCATTTAGTCCATGGTGTGGGCACTGTGAGGACACTTGCCCAGCATCATCATGCCTCGCAACACACTGAAGGTGTGGATTAAATGCCTATAGCCCCACACTTGGTACTGGGTTATTGTACTGATCAGATAGGTTACATTGCATATACTGCAGATGTCCCAACAAAAGTATCTGGTTCTTCTGTTTCTTTATGTCACAGGACAAAAAAAAAACAAAAGCAACTGTCTTTGAGATGACATAGACAGTATTGGACATGAAATGGAGAGTGTGGGTACCAGATTATTTTGGGCTGGAGTGCGGTATGTGTGGTGGGGGGTATGTTATAACTGCAATACAGCACTGCAGGATGTGGAGCTATAGACATAGTCCATGGCTGTGGCACTATCAGGACACTTGGCCAGCATCCTGATGCCTCAGAATGCAATGCAAGTGTGGATTACATGCCCATTGCCTCACACCCTGGAGTGGGTTTTTGCACTCATAACATAGGTTACATTGTACGTACTGCACACACCAAAATACAATAATCTGGTTCCACTGTTTATTTATGTGTGAGAGGACAAAAACAACTGTTTTCTATACCCAATGATGCTGTAATAATAGCTATAAGGTATGACCATAGGTTAGATTAATAGTGTGTTGTGCCGCATTAGAAAATGGGTGAAAGTATTTCAGCCTTCTGATTGGTTGACAGACTTCTCTAGCTGGGCATCTACCAGCCCAGCCAACCCCTTTACCAGAATCCTGCTGCCCAGCCTGGCCTGTAATTGGCTTAAGCCCCCTCATTTTGTTTGCAAATATTCACCATTTTGTTCCCACGCTTAGTGAGAGACTTAATGAGACCAGTAAAAAAAAGTGCACCGATCAGCGAGCAATATGGAACATGGGACTACTTTTGTTAATCTTAACATTTTTCAGTTGGTGGTATGGATGAACAGGGCAGTCCTGTACCTCCTCAGCAGTTCAATGGTACATAGGTCCATAAGTCACTAGTAGTCATCCTCCAGCAAAACCGCAGCCATTTTTTTTCTCTTGCTTTGTAAGTGACATTAGCCCCCCCCATGCTCTTTTCTTACACTTAGCAGGAGACCTTCCCTCTCACCAATCCTTTGCCCCAAAGCACATGCAAACTACTTATCTAACTGCTTTTTTCAGGTTTACTTTTATCTTTTCTCCCACTTAATTCTACCTGCTGCAAAATCTATGAACATTTTGTCCATGCTTCACAGAGCGGTCGCCGATCAGCACCACTTCTATGCCGATTCCTCAAATATCTGATATATTCTTTTTTTTTTATTTAGTGACCTTACTTTAGGAATGTCCCTGATTATACAATGGGCTTTAAAAAGAAGACACCTGATTGACTGGCTGTCACCTTTGCAGCAATGTAAAATTCAGCATTACCAGCACAAAAGATGCCAGTTAGCCTCATCTCTGGCATCAGTCCGACCCCCCTGACCATAAACTGAAATCCGCAATCTTAATTTCCCTCATAATGTTGGCCAAAGTAAGAATGTGGCTCTCAGTGCACTCCATCGTCCCCTACCCTACACACATTCCAATCTTCTCCGGCTCCCAAACCACAAGGAATAGGACCATGAGTAGCCAATATTTATTTTTAAACCTCTCTCTAGTGTTCCACTTAGAGACAGCAACTCAGCAAGCAGAGATATCACTGGGACCAGAACTCCAAGAAGTAGAGGAAAGAAGGCCACAATCATTGCCTGCCTGCAACATAACTGAAACTGCAGCTGCCGTTCTTTGTGGAACAGACATTTACTGCACAACTGACTGCTGTTCAAAACAGAATGGCTGGGAACTTCGTGGGTCCTGACTCCCTTCCAGCTACCTCTTCCTATTGGTGGAGTACCGGAATGTGCATACTGTGAAAAAAAATGGAGCCAGTGCTCCAAAGTTTAAAAAGAGATCTGTTCCCTGGTGCATCTCTCTGAGACAGACAACTCACTGCCGATTGAAACACAATGACTGGAAACTTCTCAGGTCCCGAATCTGCGCATATTTTGGGAAAAAAATGGAGCAGAGTCAGTGCACAAGAAATTAAAAAAAAAAAGCAGTTCTGTGCATGCATAGACATAAGGGAGCCCTAGCGAACCAGAAGTATTTCTTTGTAAGACAGAGCAACAAAACTGCAGAAAATAAAACCCCAAAAAGAGCATGATCTTTTTTTTTTTTGCTTTCCAAAAAAGAAGGTGGTCCATTGTATAATTACAATAAACCACTGCAGGGTGTGGGTGATGCTGGGATTTACCCATGCCTGGTGAGGTTTGCTCACTCGGCCTGCAGCCTCATGACCGAACCATGCGAGGCATGGGTAAACGCAGCATACGCTGTTGTGGGTTATTGCTTAATTAGTCAATCCTCCCAAAAGCCGCCAGCTTCATTATGACTGTTCTGTAGCCAGGGCGTCAGAGAGGAAGAAAACGGTCAAGTCAGAAAGCACCATCACAGTTCCCTAGCACGATTGTCCCTACATATCTAGTTGTAAAATACAGCCCTACTCAATATGCTAGACCCCAAAAAAATATGAGAACAGCAAAACCAGAGAAACGCGTAGAAATTTTTATCACAGTATTTCAGCAGGTTTACTTTTTCCTGACAGCTCAAGCTACATTTCTTGCATGGTCCGTGGCAAGCAGCAATTGTACAAGAATCACTATCAAACTGCATGACACATATACTGTAGATGCAATTGTTGCATGAATAAATAGAAACAAAAAACAAAGAAAAACCCTGTTCTAGAGTGTGTGTGTGTATGTGTGTGTGTGTATTATCCATGACATCAAGATCAAAAGGCTCTAGTACAAGGAAAACCCCTACAAGACATATACACACACATTCTAATGCAGGTGAAGGAACTATTTTATTACAATAATATATGTTAAACTATTTTTATTCCCATTTTTTCTTTATTAAACTTATTTTCTTTTACAGTGTCCATTTTCTAAGGGCAATAATAGCTGACAGGGTGGGTGGTATTGGTTAATACCGGACCTTCCAGAGGCTGTAAGACCCTCCGCCTGCAGTGTCAGCACTCATTACGCCCCTGGGCGGTCTGGTATTCACTAATACCACCCACCCTGTCAGGTATTATTGTTTACTTACAGAACAAGGGGGTGATTAACACACTGTAAATGTAACCTATGGTCATACCTTGTTTAATTCCTCTTCTGTCTGAGGCCTTTGAGGAGACCTGTATGGGGGTGGCTGGCAGAATGTGCAGGGCAAAATGGAAACTCTTTTAGTGGGAAAGGTCCACAAAACATTGCTTAGAGAAGGGGGCAGAACATCAGGTTATTGGAGACTAGGCATTGGTGTGTTTCAGCAGGAATAGGGATAGGTTGTTGCATCTGTGGGAGTGTCTTGCTGATGGTGTTTGAGAGCACCTGTAAACAGTCTGATTCAGGCACATTATCTGATTAGTATTAGCTATTACAGCTTTTTCAATCCCCATCAATATTTTTGTATTTTTGAAGTTTCTTGCTTTTGATGTTTGATTAATTTGATAACTTGTCCAATTTGTTCATTATTGTGCTTTTGTGCCTGAATCTGAGTGGCCAGGTGCCCACACATTTGTCCTGTGCATGGTTCCTCTGCTCCTATGGAGAAAGAAAAAGAAATATAGACAGAGACAGAGACAGAGCTGTAGGTGATCAGCATGATATTTTTTTGACAAATTATTCTTGTATGCAGTGTTTCTTTACATATTTTTTGATTATACATTTTATATTGACATTCAATAAACTGTGCTAACAATTCAACAGTTAGTGACTTAGTAATCACACTAGAAGAATGTAATATGTCTTAACTGTTCAATAACAAAACAATTGTGAAATAAATCTTCGTCCATGATTTGCTGAAACTTCGTTCTATCTATTTCACTTACTTTATTAACATTGTACTATGTTTGTTGTCTGGGTTTCAAAAGTTATTGAATTTTCTTTATCATTATTTTCTATGAGTAGATTTTAATATAAGCAGTGAGACATTGGTGGCTATTGATAGTGCTGAGATACAGGCGTTTCCAAATGCTGAAGGCACTTCTGTTGTGGTCTTGTGTTAAGTTTGAGCATTGGTTTGGTGGCATGTTAGTACTGGTAACACAGAGAGATTTGTTATAGGTTACTTGACGTAGCTCTGAAGCCGATCCCCGACCCCACATCGCAGCCACCTCAGGATAACCCGACATAACCCTTAATCGGATGGGTCCTCCTCTTCCAAGGAGGAAGGGCCTAGCAGCCAACGGCATTGGCCCTGGGTGCTCCTGCAGTTGAGTTGGCTTCTTGGAGGGCTGGGAATCCACTGGTCCAGATGGCCATTATTTGGCAATGTGGAGGTGCCATTTTCTGTGTTTTAGTCCTCTGGTTCCCTGTGCATCGCATCTGTACCTCCCCTGCTCTCCACCGGGGGCTGTTACAGTGCAATGCCTCTCCCTAGCCTGTCCCAAGAGAGGAGAGCAGTTCTTCTGATGCTCAATCTTTCTCCTTCCCCTCCCGACTGCCAGGTGCCTGAGTCCGTTCCCGAACCCGGATCGCCAGTGTGGTACCTGACACATTTAATGAAGGCAATTGGGAGATGCAGAATTACAGATCCGGTTTTCTAATCAGAATTACAAATTTGATTTTCTAATCATGTGCTGAGGAATGTGTCTATAATAATGAAATAGAGTTGGATGGTGTGTGTTGTACACACACCTGCTGATGTCTCCATTTCTTCTTGCTCAATTTTAATGAGTTCTACTGGGATGATGTCCAATGTTTCTGTAAAAAAAAAATATATGAATAAGAAGTATATGGCTGCTATCCGATTATAAGATTTCTGTCTCTTAATAAGTTCTGAAAATTGGGATCTAAACTGTTCAACATATGCTCACTAACAGGCAAAAGAGTGGTGACCAGACGGGTTACATACACAAACTTGAAGATACATCTACTGTCAACTGTGCTAACTGAGACAGGTACTATTTATGTCTGTGCTGTATGTGATTTGGAGATACATTACTTTATTAGGGAACATTATACCATATTTTAAAAGTAACACTGTCTCTCTCTACGTCTTGCTAGCTTGAAAAGTTCAGGGCAATATCACAATCCAGCTTGCCAGAATCAAGTGACAAAGAAAACAACATTTCAGAAAATGTGGTTTCGCAGCATTGCAGCAGTCATTTCAAATATGATCGTGACACTCCTACCTTTATAATGGGAATACAACTGCCATCTTAAAAAATTGTGCCGCGGTTGTATTTTATAGGGCCGTGCATATTGCCGCGGCACTTTGTCATACTGTCATGATCTAAAATGAACAAATTGTGGCAACAGACTGAAAAGCACATTTCCAGTGCAACTGGTGAATAAGTTATGACAGACTTCTGTTCCTCACGCCCTGAATAGTTACATCTAATGGTTGCTGTGTTGAAAAGTGCAGTACTTTTTTAGCTATATAGATTTTTCTCTCTCCTGAACTGACAAGATGGCAGCAGCATGACACTATTTTTTCAAAGCTTGAAACTTGAAAATATGATTGAGAAAATGTTTGTGCTGTACATTTAAATTTTGCAATACGGTATAATGGGACACTAAAACATTTATAACTTTTGAATGGAACGGCATTTTTTAACAAAATCTTAAAAAGTCACATCAGCTAGGCAGGACCAATGTGACTGTTAGTAGTGGCATTCATGCTGAAATAGTCCAGTTATGCATCATATTTCAACAGGTAGCATATGCTGTAGTACAATTATATACTATTGATAGGTCTGTGCTATTTACATACATTCTGATATGCCAGCTTCTTCTTTTTCTATTTTAACAGTAGACAATGTCCTGGTCTCCAGTGGTCCTGTGAAAGAGGTTTAAATCTTATTAGTACATATATGTTTATAGAGTATCAATCAAGCAAGCAATTTATGTTTATTTATGCAGTGAAACAACAATGAGACAATTCATTTATAAGATGGACCTGGGTCAGGTACTAGTAGAAAATACAAGGCAAGAATAGGAAATATAATATAAGGCACACAAGGCGAGAGATACACTTAATAATGTGCAACATGGCTTGGGGGAATTTGGTACTGTAAAATATGATGCTACACAGGATGGTGGTGACACTTGATTGTGGTTCTGGAGGGACTGACACACCATGGAGGATTTGCTGTTGTTATAATGACATCTACTCTATATAGTATAATGGTAATTTAGAAATTGCATTCTCTGTACATTGAAAGAGAGTGATGGAAGGATAATAAGAAATACGTTTGCAAGTTATATTAATAGTAGGCACAGCTGTTTATTTTGTTCAGTACTGTCTGGTTTCTACCTACAGTTTTAGAGACGCACCTTTTTTTTGTCATATCAACATAGGAATTGGCTCCAGAAGTAAAGAAAATAATTTTAATCCTTTTCCTCAGACAGTTTATTTTTATAAATGTTGTATCTGAACACTGTCTAGGAATTGATTTGTGCTGTATGCAACTTTCCTGTTTGTTTGAAAACTTTTTTTTTATTTCGTTTGTTATTCTGGAAGACTATGGTATTACTTACCTTTTGAGCTAAAGATGACGATGACATCATCATCAGAAACCTGTTCTGCCACCTGTTCTGCATGGACTGGGCCTGGTACCTGTGTTAGTGACTCTGCTCTGACTACATTTGCTGTTGATAGAGAAGGCAGAAGACATCATCAGTGACTTCAATGCTACCTGATGATATTGTGTATCACAGCATTAATGATGTGTTGTTCTATTTTTTTTATTACTGTTTTAACACAATACACATGGTATTATAAAAAGGGTATGAGAAATGAAGCTTTCTGATTGGCTGTAAACATTCTAACAGCCTTATGTTAATCTTTTATTAACATGCATGTGGACCTTAATCATATGCTGAACAAGGTTTAACACTATTTAAAAAACATTTTTATTATAATAGCAATAGGGCATTGCCAGGGGTTATGTTAATGGTCAGTTAATCACCATCTAGGGGCATGTGGCATTCTGCTATGCCTCGTGCCATATTACACCCCTATAAGGTGATTAACAGACCATTAACATAACCCCTGGCAATGCCTTATTGGTTAATTATGATTACTTGTGGTATAACATACTGATGATTTTTTCAAAGTTGTAAAGTTTTTGTCTATAAGATAAGTAATAATACTGTGAAATAGGTAAAACTACAAAAATTGAAAACAGAGAGCTGATGCAAACATAAGATTAACTTAACACTGAGCATTATCAATGATGTTTGTCGCTTGTTGATTCGAAAGTTTACTTGACCTGACAGCTAAGAGCACAAACCTAGTTCTGCATCCTAGGAATGGCAATAATGCAGGAATAGGACACTGCCATGAAAAGTCTGTTAATAACTGCCTGTGGGGATGATGAGACAGAATGCACAGCAAAGAACAACACTGTTAGCAGTCGGTTATGAAGTAACTGTTCACACAAGTCATAGCAGTGTGTTATTGTATCACAAAAGGCTATTCAAAAAGGGTATATTACTTATATAGAAAATAAAATGCTTGATACGTATGGTTCAAAACACGCTTTCCAAAATTGGGTCTCCCTGCTTGCAGCTAGAGCTGGTATGCTTCATCATACCAGGCCCGGTCTCTTTGTGGGACCTTTCCCACTTTGTGAAGTTTATCGAACTTCTGTCTCAGGAGCCTCCATTTAGCCCTGCACATTTTCCATCTTTTGTCTGGGAGAGTTTTTTGTTATGGAGAAATGTGCCCTCCAGCCAGGTCTCCTTAAGGGGAGCGTTTGTGGCTCGCATTACAATTTTTGGGTCAGATATCTTGGTTATGGCCTCCAACAGAAGATGAATTTGAGTATTGGTCCAGTATCATGGCATGCCTGAAAAAAAAAAACAATTATTGTTAATAATTATTAAATAGTTAAACTTGAATACTGAGCTGCTCCTGCCTCTAAAAGCCCATGTACATGTGCACTCGCTAACCCAGAGGGAACAAATAATGATAGCAAAACATTTTCTCTAGTCCCTGTCATACCTAACAACCAGCAATGTATGTGTGCATGTTGCACAACTTCAAGACTAGTGTGCTCTCCTTCCCCTCCAAAAAAACAGAAAAAAAAATCACATACTTGTGAACTGCCTAACCCAGACAGGCCAAATAATGTTGTAATAAGTATTGTCTGTGTTTGTTGTGACACCTGACACTGAGGAACACATGGACACATGATGTGTACCTCCAATTGTGTATGTCCCCGCCCTGAAAGACCATGTACCTCATTAGTCACGTGATGCTCTCGAGGGAGTAAACAGCACACTGTTGCAGCTCCGTGATCAGAGACAAGAAATTCAACATTTTCCACCAAGACAAATCATTCTAAAGTTGCTCCAAAGCCTGGTTATATCTTGGGAAGCAACGAGGTCAACTGCTATGGAATCTCAGAGTGAGTTGATTCGCAGTGACACCGAAAAGGAAAGTGAAAACGACACGGGGAGTCTTGAAGAGAAAAGGCCTCATAGAAGCGAGTCACTGGCTGAAAACTTAGATGCCTCTGCTCAGGGACAACTGCAAGAAGATGTTTCTGCAATTAAGTCTGCTGTATTCTCTCTTATTGCGGACTTCAGAGAGTGGAAGACATCCCTATCTGGTCTGGTTATCAGGGTCTCCGATGTCAAAACTCGCATCTTGTCTATAGAGGACAGGCTGGATAAAATGGAGAAAGAGAATACAACTCTAAAAAAAACAGTTAAAAATAGAAGATAATAAGGTCGATGACCTAGAAGGCAGATCCAGATGCAACGATTTGGAGTTGCTAGGGCTTCCGGATGGGGAAGAAGGAACGAATGCAGTAAGCTTAATTCAAAAATTGTGTACTCGCATTGCAGGCCCATCCCCCAATGGCCCCATATATGTGGTAGAACGGGCACACAGGTCAATTAGGCCAAAACCTACACCAGATCAACTCCCACATCCAATTATATTTAAGGTCCTTAAGTATTTAGACCGGGACCATATTTTGAAAGCAGCCAGAAATGCTGATCAGATAATCTGGGAGGGTAAACGTCTGCGCTTAGTTCCTGATCTCACTTATAAGGTGCGCCAAGAAAGAGCTGCATGTAGAGCAATCCAAACCAAGTTGTTGGCAGTGAAAATCAAGCACAGAATGCTATTTACAGCTTGGTTGGAGGTTTCTCTTCCGAACGGTAACCAGAGATATGATTCTGCATCACAGGCAATGACGGACCTTAAACTAAGATTGCCAGATCTGTTCAGTAAAGAAGGGTTAACTTTACTCAGCAACCTAACAGGAATTGAAATACATCGCACGTTTACAGAGAGCTGGTAGGATTTGGGGACTAAACAGTGATGCCTTGTTGAACTCGTTGCTATGGTTGGACTTTGTTTTACGCAGGGACAGGGGAGGTCATCAGATTTCTCTGCACAGACAGCAGAAAAGTATGTTTACATAATGCTTTTGTTTGAACTTAGAAAATGTCTCTCATCATAGCTACTAGGTGTCTGTGTGGAAATGCTTGTTATCAGGATATGTCATGTAATGAGAGCGCCACCTAGTGCCCTTTTTCAGGATTCACTGCAGGAAAGCCTCTGAAAGCCCTGGGACAATTAGTTTTATTCATCTGTTTTAGTAGGGTGTTTTTCAGTGGCACTTTGTCAATGGAGCTGTTACTAAGTAAATCATAATGCAGGTGAATGTTTTGTTTATACTCCAATGTTTGAAAGGGCAAGTTTGCAAGACCCTTGTATTTTATTTTAAAGCAATAAATAACCTTTGAAGTAGAGCTATAAGGGTGAATTTAGTAGGTCATGTTGGTTAGAAAAAGCATTATGGAATTCTGATAAGGAGATCTAGAATCTTTATAAATAAATGGGGGGGCGTGTTAATAACATTCATATACACTAATGTTTGGTTGCAATTAGGTTGGAGGCTCATCCTAATCTTCTTGTTATTACTGGGGCAATGAGTTTGGATTTATTATCCCATCAAGAGGTGGAAATTTATGTTTGATTTATGGGCAGGCTGCATAATGAGGTGGATGCTACACCAAGGGGGTATAACGCCAAAATTTTCTGGAGTAGGCACTTGGCCTGGGAAGAGGGGGGACTGGGACAAGGAAAAGGAAGGGAAGTCTTATATTGGGAATAGATAGATGGGGATGTGGGAGGGTGGGACAGATCTCTGTAATTAAAAAGAAGCAAAGTGAACCAAATTGGATAGGTAGGACACTTGGAAGGAAGGCAAAAGATACAGAAATTTAATGGAAAGTTGGAAAATAATATTGTGGAATATTAAAGGAGGCAAAGACAACTCTAAAAAATATAATGTCTTAAGACATATTAATAGATATCACCTGCATATAGTTATGTTGCAAGAGACCCATATTTCTACCAATCAGCTGTCAACTCTAAGGAAACTCTGGGTGGGCCAGGTCTTTGGAACAGGTATAAGTTCTAGACATGGGTTAATAGATTAAAAAGAATGTACCTTTCTGGGAAATAAAATCTAGACATGATTTGGAGGGGAGATTCATTTTGGACCAAGGGATATTAGCTGGGGTGGAAGTTATGTTGGGATCTGTATATGGGCCAAATGTGAACTCACCTTCCTTTTTCCTTGCCCTAGCCACCATTATTGGATCTTCACCTAATGTTCCTTGTCTCCTGGGAGGAGATTGGAATTTAGTCCACTCAAATGATTTGTACAGATTCTGTAGCAAAAGAACTGCATTATCACCTGCTCAGAGGGCATTGAGAGAATTTCTGAGGGACTCTGGCCTAATCAATCCATGGAGAGTTTATAATCCCCATGTGATAGACTATACTTACTACTCCCCTCCTCACGTCTATTCATGTATAGACTACTTTCTTCTTAGTAATGCTGTTTTGCAGGGAATAGAAGACGTGGGAATTCATCCCAGAGTCTTGTTACACCATTCTCCAGTTTGGCTTAAATTGAGATTCCAGAATTACCAAAAAAAAACATGAAGTCATGGTCCATAAATAATCAGCTTTTAGCTGAAGAAGAAGTTGTGGAACATATGAAATAATTTATTAAAAACTCATGGAATAGTAACTGGAAATCAGTAAGGTCTTAGGATATTCTCTGGGGGCGATGAAAACTGTGTGGTGAGGAGAACTTATTAGACTAGCTACTATAAGAAAACACAAGCATTCTAAGCAAGTAGATGAATGGTTATCTAGAATAAGGTTTATAGAAACACATTTACACCAAACAACAGATGACCTTACGTGGGAAGAACTGCATTTTCTAAGAGCTAAATATGCAGCCTATTGTTTAAATCTCACATTAAAATCAGCAGCAAAATGGAAAGCTACTTATATAGGGCAAGGTGAAAAATCAGGAAAACTACTTGCACAGAGGATAAAAAACAGAAGGAAGCTAACTGCATACCTAATTTACAAGATAGTGTGACAGGGAAACTAATTTCTGACCCGGTGAGCATAATGAATGATTTTAGGAACTATTATTCAGACCTATACACAGCACCTCCTTTGGACCCAGATTACCATAAGCATTTAGAGAACTTTCTTCACAATGTAGAATTCCCCTAAGTCACACTGTCACAACAATAAGAAATTAAAGGAGAAGTTACCTTACAAGAAATTAAAGAAGCTATAGCTAGATTACCATTAGACAAAGCACCTGAGCCTGACGGTTATTCTTCTTTATTCAATAAAACTTTTAAGGAAGAGCTTAGTCCCTAATTGGGAACCCTGTTTAATTATCTATACTCTTTTCCTATCAGAGAGTTAACATTACAGGAGGCTAGAATAGTGGTATTACCCAAACTAGGAAAAGATTTGACCAGGGTCGAAAACTATAGACCAATATCACTATTGAACGTGGCTATAAAGTTATTGGCAAGCATATTAGCATTCCATCTTAAGAAAGTCTGGTCAAACCTTATAGGATTAGATCAGGTAGGGTTCGTTTCAGGTAGACATTCAAGCAATCATTTTAGAAAGATATGGCATTTACTTTCTGCATCGGGAGATACCAACAGTGACAAGGTGTTGATGTCCCTCGATGTGGAAAAAGCATTTGATAGGGTAAGCTGGGAGTACTTATTTGATGTACTACCTAGGTATGGGTTACCTTTAGAGTATATTTATTGGATCAAGACATTATATACACTCCCTGCAGCAAGAATCTCATGCAATGGGGTCATCTCTAGTAGTTTTAGACTCACAAGAGGTACTACACAAAGGACAACTCTTGTCTCCTATGCTGTTTAATTTGTATACTGAACCCCTGGCTAGAAAAATTAATGGAAAAAAAGAGATAAGGGGCATAACTATAGGGGAAGAAGATTACAAAATGTCCATGTTTGCGGATCACGTTCTTCTACATCTCTCTTGCTGGCAAATTTTCCTTAATGAGGTACTGGAAATAATAGAGAAATTTAGTGCTTTGTCAGGGTATAAGCTGAATTATAATAAAACAACAGTTCTCCCATTGAATTCCACCTGCTCCAGAAGAGAGGTGGCGGTATTAGGTCTGAGATGGACATCAAAAACAATTACATTTCTAGGAATAGAAATTGCCTTAGATATTAACACGTTAAAAGCACTAAACATCGACCCAGTGCTTACACAAATGCAACAAGATCTAAAGAGGTGGCAAAGTTTACCTTTATTCCTATGGGGGAGAGTAAACATAATTAAGATGGTGATTTTTTCCCAGACTGATGTATCCTCTCTCCATGTTAAATATTCCTCTCTCTCTAGAGCATGGTTTAAAAAGGTAGAATCTATTTGGACAGCCTTCTTGTGGAAAGATAGAAGACCCAGATGCTTAATACGTAAATTGACAGTGGAAAATAGAAGGGGAGGGCTGGGTATGCTGCATTTATTTATATATTATTTAGCCTTTCAGAGTTGTAAATATCTCCAGTGGCTGACACCTCAAAACAGCCCAGAGTTGCAGTTAACGTGGCTTAAAATAGAAAGAGTTAGGGCTCTTGAGCATCTTCTATTGACAAGGGCATTACTTTTTATCCCTCAGAAAAAAACTACCCAAATGCTGGTACAATAACCTTATAGCATGGTCAGTGAGTGCTCACACACAATTGTGCTCATTGTTTAAATGCAGGGTTTTAAATAATTGATTAGCAGTTTTTTTCTTGGGACAATACTAACTGTACAGAAAGCATTTATATAGGTTTTCTAGAAGTTTTATGTTTGTTAAACATAGTGAGGCAAGTGCTATGCATTTTCACAATGTTTTAGAGCTTTTGTAAGCAAAACGCTAATCAATTTTTAGAGTTAAATAAAACCCTGAAATGTGACAACAGACGAGACGTGGGTCAACCGGTATGTTACAATTTGAACTTACAAATAGGGAACAAGCTTATTTCTCCCTCCTTTTGGAGTGACCTAAAAGAGGCCTCTTTGTTAGACTTAATCTCAGAAAATAAAATGGATCCTCCTAAACAAATCCAGCAAAATTTGGAGTTAAAGTTTCTGCCTGTTTTTAAATATTTACATCTTAAAAAGTGTATCCAGTCTAGTCTAAGATCCCCACTTTGGTCTTCCCAGACAGCGGAGTTTTTAGGGTCAGTGTCTCAGCTAACTATTCAATCTAGATCTCTCTTTCAAATCTACAAATTTCTATTGGACACATTTTGGCAGACTTATTCCTCGACTGCATTTTATTGGAAATTTGCAACGGAAATTTCGTATGAATTGGATATATGGGAATAGATCTGGTGGAGTAATTACAGACTCTTAAAACAGGATAGATAGAGACTCATACAATTTAATACACTGCATAATTTATATTACACATCAACAAAACTTAAATTAATGGGTAAAAGTAAAAATGGAGTTTGTCCAAGATGTTTACAAGATCTGGGTACTCTAAAACATATAGTATGGTCTTGTCTCATAATTCACAAGTTTTGGCAACAGATAATAAAATATGTGGATCCATTGTTTAAATGATTATGTCAGTTTATTATAGAAACATGCATATTGGGTAACCATTCAGCCATACCATCTCAAACCTATAAATATTACTTTACTCTTATTTCTACAGTTATGTTACTTCTCATTATGAGATACTGGACAAAAGATGCAGCACCACCATTTAGAGAGTGGGTTCAAGAAATTCATACAGCTTTTTATACAGAACATTTGATAGCTGCTCAATTTCATAATACATCCAAATTTAATAAGAGATGGGAGCAATTAATAGAATTTATGGCTGAGAGGTTAAAAAGAAAAACAGATTAACCGTTATAAGTTCAACTTTCCAGGAAAGAGGAAAGGTTGTATGGATTAAAGCTATTATTCTTAGTGTGCTTTAAGTGTACTTATAGAAAACAATGTAGCAGATTGGAAATGTAGTCCTATATTTAAGGGAGGTGTTGGGGGGACTGCAATTTGTGTCAGTATCATATGAAACGATGAGAGAAAGGGATGGAGGTTACATAGAAGGGATGGAGACAGGGGAGATTTGGGAAAGTCTTATTGTAGATGGTACCTCTACAGAAGGTAATCCAGAAAGGCCAAATAATGGTATGAAAAGTGCCATCTGTAGTCCAAGTCACAGCTGACAATAAGTAATACATGCCTGCGTGCTGTGTGCCTCGAATTCTAGTATGCCCCTTCCCCACAAGCTAAGGTACTTGTGCATAATCTAAGCCAGAAAAGCCAAATAATGGTGTGAAAAGTATCGTCAGTGGTAACTGTCATGCCTGACAACCAACAAGACATGGTTCATGCTGTGCAATGCTAACCATAGTATGCCCCAGTTCCCAAAAGCACATGTATTTGTATACAATGCAACCCACAGAAGTCAAGTAGTGGTGTTAAATTTGCTGTCTGTAGTCTCTGTGATACGTAACAGCCAGTACTGCATGGCTACATGCTCCATGACTTCAATGCTAGTATAACCCCTCCCAAGAAAGGTTCATGTACACAACCTAACCCAGGTAGGCCAAATAATGGCATGAAATGTGCCGTCTGTAGTGCCTGTCAAGGCTGACAACGACTAATAGATGGGTGCATGCTGTACACCTTGTACCGTAGTATTTCCTGGCTCAAAACCTAAGGTATTTGTACATAATCTAAGGTAGTGAAGGCAAATAATGGTGTCAAACATAGTGTCTGTAGTTAGTGTTGTGAGTGACAACCAACAATGCACGGTGCATTTTGTGTGCCTGCAAGCCTAGTATGTCCCACCTGCAAAGCACATGTACCTGTACACAATGCAAGGCACAGTGACCAAGTAATGGTGTTCAATTTACTATGTATAGTGTCTCTCACATGTAACACCCAGTAGTCCATGGCTACATGCTGTGTGACTCCAAGCCTAGTATGGTTCCCCACCGCCCTCCTCCCTGAGTAAAGCACTTGTACATCATCTAACTTAGAGAGGGCAAACAATGGTGTGAAAACTACCATCTAAAGTCTCTGTCATGACTGAGAACAAGTAATACATAGCTGCATGCTGTGTGCCTCCAACCCTAGTATGCCTCCCCCCAAGGTAAGGTGCCAACTCTAGTATGGCCCCCCCCCCAGAACAAGTACATGTACACAATGTAACACACAGAGGCCAACTAATGGTGTTAAATGCACTGGCTGTAGTCCCTGTCACACATAACATGCAGTAGTCTGTGGCTACATGCTCTGCAACTTGAACTTTAGTATTCCCCCAGCTAAGGTACCTGTACACAACCAAACCCACATAGGCCAAATAATGGTGTGATAACTACCATCTGTTGTTCCTGTCCTGGCTGGCAATGACTAATACATGGCTGGATGCTGTGTGCCTCTAACCCTAGTATGCCCCGCCCAGCTAAGGTACCTGTATAAAATGTAATGCAGAGAAGCCAAATAATGATGTTAAAAGTACCATCTGTAGTCACTGTCATGCCTGACAATCAACAATACATGGCTGCATGCTGTGCACCTCCAACCCTAGTATGCCCCCACCACCAAAGGACAGGTACCTGTACACAACATAATGCACAGAAGCCAACTAATGGTGTTATATTTACCGTCTGTAGTCCTTGCCACACATAACACCTAGTAGTATGTGGCTACATGGTCCACGACTTGAACACTAGTATGCCGTCCGCCAACACCTCCCCCCCGAGCTAACATGCCTGTGCACAATCTAAGACAGACAGGCCAAATAATGGTGTTAAAACTACTGTCTGTATTCCCTGTCATGGCTGGCAATGACTAATACATGGCTGCATGCCGTACGCCTCCAACCCTAGTATGCCCCCACCCCCAAAGTACAGGTACCTGTACACAACATAACTCACCAGAGGTGAACTAATGGTGTTAAATTCACCATATGTAGTCCCTGTCACATATAACACCCAGTAGTCCATGGCTACATGCTGTGTGACTTGAACTCTAGTATTACCCCCGTCCTCCCGTCCCCATGAGCTAAGGTACATGTATAAAACCTAAGTCAGACAGGCCAAATAATAGTGTGAAACCACCGTCTGTAGTCCTTGTCATAGCTGGCAATGACAAATGCATGCCTGCATGCCGTGTGCCTCCAACCTAGTATAACACACACACACACACACACACACACACACATCCCCGAGCTAAAATAACTGTACACAACGTAAGTCAGACAGGCCAAATAATGGTGTGAAAACTACCATCTGTAGTCCCAGTCATGGTTGACAATGACTAATACATGGCTGCATGTTCTGCGCCTGTCACCTTAGCATGACCCCCCCAGCTAAGATACCTGTACACGTCCTAAACCAGACAAGCCAAATAATGGTGTGAAAAGCACTGTCTGTAGTCACTGTCATGGCTAACAAGCAACAATACATGGTTACATGCTGTGTGCCTCCAACCTTAGTATGCACTCTCCAACAAAGCTAAGGCATCTGTACTTAATCTAATCCAAACAGGCCTAATAATGGTGTACAAATTATTGTGTGTACTCCCTGTCATGCTTCAGAACAATCAATATGTGCCTGCATGCTCTCTGCTTCCTACCTTAATATGCCATCACCGTCAAAGCACTGGTACCTGTACTCAACATAATCCAGAAAGGCAAACAAACAAGGCCACACCTGACATGTTAACTTTCATCCCTTTGCATCAGAAATCTGTAATACTACACTAGCAGAGTTACACAACCTGTTGCTCAGTGCTTCTATGTAAGTAAAATATTATTGTGTTTTTCTATTTTTTGACAAATCAAGGTGACTCTTAAAAGAGCCTTTTTATGTTGCAGCTGTTGACACAGACACACTTCTCTTCAGATCACAGCATGGATAGCATCTCAGAGGTCTCCCAAAAAGAGGCAATTGCCTGTGTCTGATAAGTGGACGCCGTCTCTTAGATACAGCCAATCTTTAAAATATTTAATTTCAGGATGACAGATTGTCCACATTCCCAGATCACATAGAAATGCAGACATGTGTATGTCAACTTTTTTCCTTACTCTGTCGAGTAGATACATATGTTGATCTGCTCGCCAGACCATCCGGTCAGTAATATCTGAATATATGATTTTACAGGTGGGTGACTTCTCTAAGTGAAGCTAGGTCCAATTTGGCTTCACTAACTAAATCAACCCACCTTTTGTCACCCAAATCATTTCCTCCAAGATATGAATCAGCAGTACGTCTGGCACCGGTGGTTGCTCAAGAGGTGTTGCATAGTAGGCATGAGCTGCTCCCATCTCATGCCTCCCTTACCAAACCAAAGAACCTTACAGTTTGGGAGGTTTAAGTCACTGTCAAAGTGACTTCTGCTGGCATATTGACCACCACAACAAATTAAACTGCTGCTGACTATCCATGTCATGATTTTGGACCTCTCTTGCATTATATTACTTTCTTTTAACAAAAAAGTCACAGAGATGTCAAGTAAGACAGTGTGAGTCTGTTGATGGCTAGTTGGATCTGAGGAGTTCTGTCACTTTTTCCCTGTATTTTCTTTTCTGCCTCACACATACAGCAACAATGCAAACCTGAATATTTTATTGGCTGCTGTGTACAGCACACTACCAATAGTAACTTTACATTGCCTTACTACCTTCTATTTTTTTCCTATTGGATGTGAAGCAGACTAAACATTGTTTTGTTTTGGTGGGGATAGTTGTGTCTGTCATTGGATGGTGTGAAAAATACATCACTAGGTGCATTCTGATTTGCTGGGAGACAGCTTCATAGCCATATGCCATCTCTCTGGCAGTCCCTTTTAAACTGAGATGTGTGCTGGTGAGTACACTGGGAAGAGCTAACTTGCTATGTTAAAAATAATAGTACACTGAGGCCTGGATATTCAGACTGCACCAAGCAGTGGTGCAAGCCTGGGAGCAGCACAACTGGTATGTGCCAGAGCCAGGTCCAGGTGATATTCAACGGTGATGTACCATTGGCTCACGGAGTGTGCATGGTGCAAGCCACAGATAGGAGCATGGGGATGCACAAGTGCAGTTGCACTAGGTGCATCACCCACAATATTCTGCAGGGGGCATGCAAAATGCTGGTGGGGATCCCAGGGCATCCTCCTACCCCATAGCTACTTCTACTCATGTATATGTTTAAAACAAATCCCCTGGTAGTTTAGTGGTCCCCTGTCCCCTGATAACCTGACAAATATGAAACATGATCATCCCTGGTGGTCTAGTGGTCCACCCTCCTACCTGAGACCCCGATTCCCTGAGAAATGTAAATATGACCATTCCTGGTGGTCTAGTGGAACCTCCCTCCCATTGCTGCAATCGCGGTAAATGTAAATTAAAACATTCCCTGGTAGTCTAGTGGATCCCCCTTCCTCCCAAGTCCCCGATCGCAGTGGAAGAAATATAATCCATGCCCTGGTGGTTTAGTGGTACTCCGCTCCCTCCCAATGTCCCAATGAATGTATGGCAATACAGTCCCTGGTGGTCTAGTGGACCTTCCTCCCTCCCAGGTCATGGTACATCATCCACAAGTAATTCCCTAGTGATCCAGTGACACCCCCTACCCCTCCCTCCCATACAGGACCCCTTGCCCACCCTGCTTCCCCTATCATCTGTGGGCTGTTGCATCTTGCTTGCATACCTCCTGGCTTCCCCCCCAAATGATAGGTACAGTATTGGCTGTAAGCCACACAAGGGACCAAGGGACCAATGGGCTTGCAGGGCATACTGTACTAGAAAGTCCCAACTATGTGAATGATCATTTGCATACATCCATTGGGCATTGGGAGGGAGGGAGGTACCTCTAGACCACCAGGTATGGTCATGTTTTATATTTATTGGGGTCCAGGAGGGTCTGCTAGACTACCAGGGATTATTTGTAAATATATACCACAAGATCATGGCTATGGATGAGGGGTTCCGAATTCAGTGTGTGCTTGTGAACAGTGTTCTGGGTGGGCAGGTGGCAACCCATGGCTGGGCTGCTGTGTTGCACCATGCAATACTGCAGCTCACCTGTGGGTGGCTGGGTGTTGTTCCTACTCTGCAAGGGCTCAACTTTGAGCCCCCCTATGCAGCACACTGCAGGATTGCACCAGCATATGCACCACACATCCCGGGCTGACTATTGGGATGTGTCGCATATGCATGGGCACATCCCCTGCATCTGTGCTGCATACCATTACATTGCACCCTGGTGCATCAGGAGTTGCGCTGTGCTGGTCAGCATTTTCAATAACCCACTGAGGTGCAATGTAGGGTTGCTCCGACGCAACTCTGTTGTGCCAGGTGCAACCACTTTGAATATCCGGGCCTGAATGTTTAGACTTCAGGCTCTTACACTGGTATAAAATTAACAATTCTGGGTGTTAAGATTCAGCTAACTGTTACATTAATATGTATTTTAAAACAATTACTTTCTAGTAAGTTAAGATGGTGGACTTACTGGCTGTCGTCTGGTGCTGATCAGGTTGCCAAAGATGGTGGGATTTCCTGTTTCTTCTTGGTTTTTACTGCTGTTTTATTGGTGGGTCAAGCTGTACCTGTGATTTGCATTAACGTAGAAAAAAAACTTCTGTATATATTAGTATAATACTATAGTTTATTGATGTGGGCTGTCAATTATGTGTCAATTGCTTCTGATTGGTTAGATTGCTTATGTGGGTGTTTTTTTCAGTAAACAAAAACATGGCTGCACTTAGTGGAGCAAGTGTGACAATTACAATAATTAACAGCATTATAGTCATAAATACAATGAATTAGTGTGATTTTGTGTGAGCATATTACAGCTATAGGAATGAATGTATTCATGTAATAGCCATTTGCTGGTTGCTGGTGTTTCTACAGCCATTTTTTTTAGCACTTCCTGGTTGCAATGCATCATGGGAGGAAAGGTGAAAGGGCAGAAAGCTTAATCAAAAGGAGTATGTGAGCAACACTATTTTATTTGACCGCAATAATATGCCATTGATGTCAATGAAACAATCGTGGCAATATATTTAGTGTTGTGCAGTTTTCATGTATTACCATGGCAATATGTGCAAACATTGAAATTATAACCGCGATAGTACCTTATACGTTCGTGGTTAGATTTCCATTATGAACATAGGACTATCGTGAACATATGTACAATGATCGCAGTAACAGTACATCACAATAGTTATCTTTACTACTGTTTGCTTTGTTCCTTCATTGTGGGAATGTGGACTGTGATACTGGTGTGTGTGTTGGGTTCTGGGACCATCCTGGGACTAGTGTGAGTGACAGTGATGCATGGATAGTTGGGTGTGTTATCTGTTAGGGAGCATACATGATAGTTTTAGGCTGTGGTTTTAGCTATCTGGGTTATATTTCCAACAAGTAGCTGGGGTGGGAGACCATCATGTTTGACTTACTGCAAGATTCAGTTATATATGTGAGTGCGTGGATGTGATAGACAATACAGATGATACTTTTACATAATGATTTGGACTCTTGTGGTATGTTTGGGTACAGGTATCTGGCTTGGGGTGGGATACAGGCATGTACAGTGGTTGTGGGGCATCAGAGGGACTATAGACAGTACTTCTTAGATGTTGATTTTGGCTGCTGGGATTGGGTACAGGTATGTTGCTTTTGGAGAGGGAACAGAATGTGGTTTAGGCTTCATCAGATGTAGTTGCAGACTGGTGTGTGTTGAGGTGCGATTGGAACTACAGGTGATAGTGTTCTGGCTATTATTTGCACTGTCTTTCTTATATTTCTACAGGTTCCTGGGTTGATGGGAAAGGGGGGAAGGAGGGAGGGAAATAGTGGGGTTGAAGATTGTGTAATATTTAGTCATTAGTTAGTGGGTGTGGTTTCTCACATGGAGTAGATATGGTACTTTTATGATTATTATTAGCTGTGTCACAGTTTGGTTGGGTACTGGTATGTAGCTTTAGTGGGAGAGACAGGGCACACTGGCGCTGAACCTTTGTGACATCTTCCCATTCATTTTCACATCTGTTGTGCCACACAGAGTAGAGATGGTAGTTTTCAGGCAATGATTTTGTGTGTGTGTGTGTTATTGGTTTGTGATTGGTTTGTGGGGGGGATCCTGGGTTGAATAAGTGCAACCTAGAGGCATGTGTTGGTGGTTCTGTGGTGTCACAGAGAGTAGAGATAGTAGTGTCTTCAAGATTATTTGTTGTGCTGTATTTCAGTTTCTTGCAGGTGTCTGGGTGGTGTTCGCCTATTGTATTGAATGTATGGATTATGTATATGTAGGGTTGTGGTTAATGGTTTAAAAAAAAAAACACTGAAAGGCACATTTGTGCAAGTAGGGCTATGCATGCTGAAATAAATGGAGCCCAGTATCACAGTTTAGGTTGCCACAATGAATGGGTAAAGAAAACACCAGTAAAGAAAATGTGGTTGTGCACTGTTATCACAATAATTTGTGATATGATCGCGATATTCCTATCTTTATAATGGTGGTAGAACCACGAAATGAAAGCAGAAAATAGTGTTGTGATCAAATTGTTTATGACCGTGCATATTTGCACAACAATATGACCTACGTTTCCCACTGAAAGACATATAAATTGCATACTATGATTTCTATGGGGTAATGGAAGAATGAACAGCTAAGAGGGCTCAACTGTATTTGATTTCAATTTAACATTTGTAATGGTAATATGGAACTAACTTGCCTTTTTCTTTCCTTTTCTTCTCTAGGTGTGTGATATACTATTTTTACATTGACTGAGAAGTGTGAATCTTCACTTTTGAAAATGCCGACTAAGTATGGAAAACAAACGTACAGCTAGAAAACATGTTTATAATGCCTATGTAAGATCAATGAAGAGTAGTACTGATAGAAAACATATAAAGAAGAATGTAAAACAGGCTACCAAGTGCTGTAGCAGAAAACAGTTGCATGGTAATAATGATAATTCTCACTCTGCTACATTGAGTGATGCAATTGTATCATGCATTACCAGTACATATTCTCTTGTGTGAAGGCACAGTGCAGTCACACACACGCACTCAGAATATGTCTATTTGGAGTTGTAAATGAAAAGGAAGTTTTACATTTGTGCCATGTTAGCAAGTTGTATTTCTTCCAAAACTTGCTTACAAGGCTAGAGTTGAATGGATGATTTCAAATATTGTCAGGTTTCAAGGCAAAAGACTCAAGAGTAAATTGCCTTTGATGAAACTACAACTTAGAGTTAGTAGATTTGTGAACATGGCACTTGCTGTTCTTTCATGTTTGTTGAAGAAATGATGAAAGAAATTGAACACTTCACTGGAACTGTACAGTCTGTTTATGATGGACTGCTGCATGTTGAGTGTCTCGAGACAACTTTGTGATGTGTTTCAAGGCACATGGTTACACAAAGAACACTCAGAGGCTTTCTTTGGGAGGAATCAGAAACCAGTCTCAAAGGAGCTTGTCATCTTGCTTGATGAGGCTGGAGAGACTTGTAATGTGCTACATGTGTCACATTCAGAGACACAATTGTCTCAGATGATGAGGCTGAATCACAAACTGGTGCTGTGAATAGATCTTGCCCATCATGGACATGTGATGACACCTGCAATCTGCATCAATCATCATTTGATGCTATTGCAAATTTTGTGCAAACATTTCTGACAGAGTTGAAGAAACAGAGATGTGATTTATTACATAAAATTGATCTCTGTGAAATTTGCAAGCATAAGGGATTGTTCGGACACTTTAGCTTGCTTAGATAGTGGTGTTTGCAATAGTGTCATTCATCACATGTGTATGATCGCTGTGCACAATACTGCCATGCTTAGTTTTGTGCATAAAATATACCAAGTCAGAAAAGCTGTTTCAGTATACAAACAGCTTGATGAGTCATTGACAGCAGGAGATATAGACTATACAAAACATGTGATACAAGATGTGCAGTGTGCTGGTAAACATCTTGACACTGTCTGTGAAAATCCTTCTGTCACAATATCTGCCACTGTCAGTATATCAGAATCTGAGATCCTTACAAGGTTTGACAAGGAAGTAGTAAAGTTTGAGATAGTTAAGACAGAGAAGTTTGACTCTGTGTCTCGTGTCACAGATTGCTTTACACTTCACAATCTGTTACAGTGAATCTAGAAAAGATTAGATCTTTCCATGATATGTGGGCATGATCAGTGGCTTACTTACTGGTGAAGCATGACTTTGATTTGGATCCAGTAGTCACTATGTGTCGGCAGTGTCTGTCAAAGGTGAAAAGTAATTGCCTGCCAGCCAGATCTGTGTTAACATGGCAGCTAATGACATACCAAGTGAGACTGCTTCATTGAATATGTTTGAAAGGATATTGATACAGACCATGAAATCATTTCAGACAATTCTACGACTCAATACTAAGACTTGCAAGGTACCCCGGAAGGAGCTTGTGAAGTCTCTCACGAGGGGCAGCAGTAATGTATTTACCTCTTCCACTGAATGAGAATGTGGAGACAATCTCTAAGGAAAACAGTATAGTGATACTGGTGAATAGTGTACCTACTAAGTCCAAAGTTATTTGGCAAGATGTTGTCAATGTTGAGAAAGTGAAATGTGCTCTGCAGTATCTAAAGAGCAATAATGCTTTCTATGCTGACCTTGATGTTCATGAACTGTCAGATCTGAGTGATCAGTTTGGACTGGTAAACACTGCCAAGCCAATGATTGAGAAGGTTGATGTCTTAGCTCATGAAGATGTGAATGAACAATACACAATTCACCCTCTGCACAGTAGAGATTCATGAAATTTTTTACATAGAATTTCCTTACTTTTTAAGAAAGCCTAGGAAAGTAGGAAGTTGCGCAAGTTGGTGGGAGTACAGGGCCTCACCAACTTGTAAGTGATGTAACACATTACATACCCAATGATTAAAACGTACATTCACAAATACAACAGCAAGGCCAGCCACCAAACAAATGTTAATCTAGTAGAACAATGTAAATGCTGTCCACAAAATGTAAACTGCACCACACAATATCTCCACAAAAATATATTGTCCGACACATAAACACCTGTATTAACATCTACAGGACATGCCGTCAACACCTCCAAATTTCAAGTAAAAAGACCAAACCGCGTCCAAGATATGACATGTCAAAATTTTAAATTTTCATTTATCAGAGTGGCACAGTTCTGCACCTGTTGACAATTAACACACACAATGACTGAAAACTACATCCATGACACTAAGGCTAGGTATCCTATCAATTTCAAGCAACCACCACAAGCAAAACGCTGTCTGCAGAATGTAAACTGCACAACGCCATATCTCTGCCAAACAAGTATTTTCTGACATGGAAACACTGTAGTTTACATTCACAGGACATGCCGTCAACACCCTCCAAATTTCAAGTTAAAAGACCAAACCGTGTCCAAGATATAACATTTTAACATATGAGATTTTCATTCATCAGACTGGCACAGTTCCACACCTGCTGACATTTAACATACACTATGACTGAAAATTAGCTCCATGGCACTAAGGCTAGGTATTCTATCAATTTCAAGCCACCACCACAAGCAAAACACTGTCCACAACACATAAAGTGTGTCACACAATATCTCCAGACAAAATAATTTCTCCAAAATGTAAACACCATAATTCACATCTACAGGACATGCTGTAAACACCCTCCAAATTTCAAGTAAAAAGACCAAACCATTTCTGAGATATTCAATGTTAAATATTGGTAACATTTCCCTATCTATTCCATTATAAAAAATCTGGCCATCTTGTCCATCCCTCTCTATCAAAGATGGTGATCAAAGAATCTCCGATCAAAAATTTGCAGGCTCATAATCAAAGAATTTGCAGGCTCACAAACAAAGATTTAAAATTTGTAAATCAAACAATTGGAATTATGGTGATACCACCACCATGGTTCAACAGAATGAAGCCCCTGAGTAAAACCCACCTCATTTGACTTCCTAGGACACCCCAGGGCTGAGAAAATAGATTTTAAATTGGGCTATCTCGTCCCTCACTCATGATGCATGATCGCAATTAAAGAATCTCATGATCAAAGAATTTGCAGACTCGTGATCAAAGAATTTGCAGGCTCACGAACAAAGAATTAAAAAATAGCAAACACCTAATTCTTCACTGATTTGAACCGAACCAACGGCATGCCTTTGATAGAACTGACCTCCTGAGCAAAAATCCACCCTCGTTTGTGTCCCTAGCATATCCCTGAGCCGAGATATTTGTGTTTTTAGGTCGATGCAAGACCGGCGATCAAAGAATCTCACGATCAAAGATTGCAGGATCACCATCAAAGATCATTAGCGAGCCACAATTAAGATTTTAAAATCTTATAACTCTATTTTTTGACCGATTTGGATGAAACCAAAGGCATGGCTCAATAGATCGGAGCCCCTGAGCAAAACCCATCCAAGTTTTACTTCAGTATGACCCTGAGCCGAGATATTTGCGTTCTTCCGATCAGAAATAAAAAACAAGATGGCAGACCTCACGATCAAAGAATTTTGAAAATTCTCAGGGACAAAGATTCTTGAACCATGAGGCTGCACATTCTTTGATTGCCAGGCAGGACAAAATGGCCAGAACCCCATTCTTTGTTCACAAAACATACATATAAATTTTCCCATTGACTATAATGGAAAATTAAAAGTGGCATAACTTTTGAATGCCTTAATATTTTTTCACCAAACAAAAAGCGCCATGTTCAGCCATAAAGCTCTTTCAAATGAGCCATCTCACAGAGAGGCACACCACATGACAGCCGTGCAAGGCCACTTCCAATATTCCAATAGCTGCCTCCAAAAACGGATAATTTTGCATTTTTCAGCATTTTCATACACAAAGACTGAAAGTCCAACCGAAACAAAGTTTGGCAAATCAAGAGATCTACCATGCCCCACCACGCATTACAAATTTCAGGCAAATCCATTGAATGGATCCAAAGTTATTAAGATGCAAACTTTTGACTTTAATATGTAAGTGACCGCTGAATCCTAACTATAGTGGTGCAACCGAGCCACTATAATATCTATCTATCTATCTATCTATCTATCTATCTATCTATCTATATATTCATTGAGAAAAACTCTGTTAATGCATCAGTTAGGGTTAATAGTACAGCGACAAAAGTTTTGAAATGTGCTGTTAGGGTTCAAAACCCGAACTCCGCATTTCCATCCCCCCCCACACACACACTCATGCAAGACACATTGGAAAACTCAAAACAAGATGGCGGACCTTGCGATCAAATAATTTGAAAAATCCTTGGGGACAAAGATTCTTGAATCATGAGGCTGCAAATTCTTTGATCGCCAGGCGGGACTAGATGGTCAGAACCCCATTCTTTGTTCGCAAAACATACATATATATTTTCCCATTGACCTATAATGGGAACGTAAAAGTGGCATAACGTTTGAATGCCTTAATATTTTTTCACCAAATGAAAAGCGGCATGTTCGGCCACCAAAGCTCTTTCAAATGAGCCATCTCGCAGAGTGGCACACCACACAACGGCCGTGCAGGACCACATCCAAAATCCCAAAAGCTGCCTCCAAAAATGGATAATTTTGCATTTTTTAGCACTTTTGTATGCAAAGACCAAAAGTCTGATCAAAACACAACTTGGCAAATCAAGAGATCTACCATGCCCCACCGCGCATTCCAAATTTCAGGCAAATCTGTTGAAAGGGTCCAAAGTTAGTAAGGTCCAAACATTTGACTTTAGTTTGTAACTGACCGCTGAACCCTAACTATAGTGGTGTTACTGCGCCACTATAATATACATATACATACACACACATACATATATACACACACACATACATATATGTATACACACACTACACATACAGTATATACATACACATAAGTATATACATATACACACATATATATATATATATATATATATATATATATATATATATATATATATTCATGGCAAAAACTCAGTTTAATACATCAGTTAGGGTTGTTCCACAGTGACAAAGTGAGGAAATTTGATGTTAGGTTGTTACTTGCACCCCAAGCCCTCCCTGTCCCCACCAATAGGCATCAGGTGTGCATGCTAGTCATTGGTCCAACTCCCATACTCTGTCTACATCAGCAGGTGATTCTCACTGTGGTGATGTCTACACAGTCACCTCCCTAACCGGACTATTTATCCATATCAAAACTGTCTCAATGTAGCCCATACTTTAAAAGATGTACCACGGAAATGTCATATGAGAAAACATTAAATAAACAATGCACAGAATTGTGGAAATTAACTCCCAGTCCAAAGAATAAAACTTCAGCTCTATGAAAAAAATCAGATCCCACTTGAACTTCTCCCACAAGTAACATAATGCCACAGAATACAAAATCCCCTGAGCATCCACAGTTTCCCATCCCTTCCCACAATGTGAAAGGTTTGTATTAAAGCAGTACCTGCTATTTCTTGTAGTTCCTTCTCACCGAACCTCCACAAGACAAAGTGTTCCCTCAAACAGAAACAAAGCCGTGCCAATGGTGAAAAGAACTGCAACAGACTGTAAAACAGCTACCCAACAAATCACACAACACAGACAACGCAAAGTACAATAATTAAATACAGATTGGGAGGGGGCACTAGACTACCAGGGCTATAAACAACAAATATAAATTAATACACATGGAGGGGGGCACTAGACTACCAGGGATACAAAAATATGAGATGTGAATAAAATACACATTGGGGGGCCACTAGACTACCAGGGATACAGACATCATTATCTATATTATCATGATCGGGGGAGGGGGTCGCTAGACTACAAGGGATATTGAAAACTTATGGTTTTTTATTCAGATGGGGCAGAACAAAGCCCCCTGAGCAAAACCCACCCTCATATAACTTTGTAGGACACCCCTGGGCTACAAAAATCTACTTTAAAATCTGGTCATCTTGTCCCTCGCTCTTTGTTCACAAGCAAGCAATTTCTTTGATCGCAAGCCTGCAAATTCTTTAATTGTGAGATTCTTTGATCGCGATCATGCATCGCAAGTGAGGGACGAGATGGCCAGATTACTGTAAAAAATCAATTTTCTCAGTCGAGGAGTGTGCTAGGAAGACAAATGATGGTGGGTTTTACTCAGGGGACTTCGTTCTGAAGAACCATGGCAGTGGTTTACCGCAATTCTTTCAATTTTTTAAATTTGAACAGTTTTTATTCTTTGATCATGACCCTGCAAATTCTTAGATTGCAAGATTCTTTGATCACGATCGTGCATCACGAGGGATGAGATGGCCAGATAAAAAAAAACAATTTTCTCAGCCCAAGGGTGTCCTAGAAAGACAAATGAGGGTGGGTTTTACTCAGGGGGATTCGTTTTGTCAAACCATGGTAGTAGTATACTGCAATTCCATCAGTTTTTGGATTTATACGATTTTTAATTCTTCTTTCATGAGTCTGCAAATTCTTTGATCGCAAGCCTGCAAATTCTTTGATCGTGAGATTCTTTGATCACGAGACAGGGACAAGATGGCCAGATTTTTTTATAATGGAATAGATAGGGAAATTTTACCAATCTTTAACATTGAATATCTCAGAAATGGTTTGGTCTTTTTACTTGAAATTTGGAGGCTGTTTATGGCATGTCCTGTAGATATGAATTCTGGTGTTTATGTGTTGGAGAAAATGTTTTTTGCAGAGATATTGCGTGATGCACTGTACGTGTTGGGGACAGTGATTTGCTTGTGGTGGTGGCTTGAAATTGATAGGATACCTAGCCTTAGTGTCATGGATGTAGTTTTTAGTCATTGTGTGTGCTAAATGCTGACAGGTGCAGAACTGTGCCAGTCTGACAAATGAAAATCTCATATATTAAAATGTTATATCTCAGATACGGTTTGGTCTTTTCACTTGAAATTTGGAGGGTGTTGATGGCATGTCCTGTGGATGTAACTTACAGTATTTCTGTGTCCAAAAATTTTTTTGGGTGGAGATATGGTGTGGCGCAGTTTACGTTCTGCGGACAGCATTTTGTTTGTGGTGGTGGTGGCTTGACATTGATAGGATACCTAGCCTTAGTGTCATGGATATAGTTTCAGTTGTTATGTGTGTTAAATGTCAAGAGGTGTGGAACTGTGCCACTCTGATGAGTGAAAATTTCAAATTTTGATATGTCATATCTTGGACACGGTTTGGTCTTTTTACTTGAAATTTAGAGGGTATTGATGGCAAGTCCTGTAGATGTTAGCAGAGGTGTTTACGTGTCAGACAATAAATTGTTTGCAGAGATATTTTGTGGATAGTGTTTTCTATTGTTCTACTAGATTAACATTTGTTTGGTGGCTGCCCTTGCTGTTGCGAATGTACTTTTTAGTCATTAGGTGTGTAATGTGGCTAGGCACTTACAAGCTGGTGGGAGCGCGGGCTCCCACCAACTTGTGCAGCTTTCTTCTTTTTTATTCTTTCTTAAAAAGTAAGGAAATTCTTTGCAAAAAACTTTGTTAATGCAACAGTTAGGGTTCTTCTACAGCAAACAAGCAAGAAAATTCAATTTTAGGGTTCCCAACCCTTGCACCCCACCCCCACCAACAGGCATCGGAGTGTGCGTTGGGGTCATTGGCCCTAACTCTCACCTCATTCTCCTACAATGCACCACCTCAGCTTGTTTAAACATGGGATGGTGAGAGGTAGGGCGATGTCAATGCACCCGATGCCTGTTGGTGGGGCAGGGTGCAATGGGTAGGAACCCTAAAATCAAATTTCCTCACTTTTTCACTGTAGAAGAACCTAACTGATGCAGTAACAAAGTTTTTGCATAAATATATATATATAGAGGGTTCTTGCCAAAATGCACAGTATTACACTTGTCTAGATTGAAACACATTTCTGATTCTTTTGACCATGTACTTAATTTATTCATTTTGTCTGGCATTTGCTTAAAATCTTCCTCAGTTTCAGTTATGAGTCCAAATTTTACCTCATCTGCAAATTTCACAACCCAGCCAAGTAAGTCTTTATTCATGTCCCTTATAAAGATGTTAAAGGGGCTTGGTCCCAGGACTGAACTCTGTGGAATCTCACTTGTAATGTTCACCCAGTTGGTTCTTACCCCTCTTAATTTAACTCTTTGTTTCCTGGTTGTGAGCCAGCGAGTAATCTAGTTAATGAACACTGATGGAATGTTTTGATTTTCTATTTTCACTGATTAATAGATCATATAGGACAGCATCAAAGATCTTACTTATGTCCACATATGCCACATCTACTAATTTACCCTGATTCAAAGCTATGTTCATTGGACTGAAAATGTTTATCAGATTTATTTGACAAGACCTCTTTCTAGTGAATCCATAATGATCTATATCATTACCTAGTGTATCTGTTATCCAGCTTTCTAGCTTTAGATGTTCCTTTAATACACTTTCTTTCATTTTGCAAATATTTCTAGTTAGGATTATAGGCCAATACTTTTCTACTTTATTTTAGAGCAGTTTTATGTATTGACATAACATCATTCTGTCTTCAATCCATGGGCATCTCATCTGTTGCTACTGAATTATTTATTAAATATATTAAGAGCTCTATTATTTCTGTCACAGTTTCCTTGGGAGATTGCATATTTATGCCATCAGGTCCATGTGATTTGCTGACTGACTTTTTTTTAAATTTTTGTTCAACATCTTTATTTATGACAACAATTCTAAATGTATCATTACAACCAAGTTTATTAACCTTTTTATTAATAGTAGTTACTGAATTTGTGAACACTGAACAGAATAAATAATTGAATTTATATGCCATGCCCTAGTCTTTCTCAATTAGCAATGGTTTCTGTTTTCTTTTTGGAATTGATGTAAGAGTATAAAAGTTTGTAATTATCCAATAAATTAATAGCAAGCTTTTCTTCCATGATTTTTTTGTTTCTTTATCATGTTTTTTACATTTCTTTGCAATCCTCAGATTTCTGAACAACCAGTTATCAGAATCCTTTTTCATTTTATTGTATGTTTTCTTCTTACTACTTAGCAGTTTCCTGATTTTGTGTGTCATCCACTTTGGAGCTTTACTATATATATATATATATTATATATATGTTTGTTAACATGCTAATTTTAGTTTTTAATATCTCCCACCTGGAGATACAGTGAAATTTAATTTTGCCTGTGAAATTCCAGTGAAATTGGGAATGTTGCCCCATGAAATATTTTGTGAAATTTGTGCATTTCTTGTAATATTTCACAGGTTTGAAATATGAAAATTCCAATGGTGAAATGCAGAATTTCACCAGCAAAATGTGGAATTTTGCCTGTGAATGGTGAAATTTCACCCAGGGGTGGCAAAATTCAACATTTCATGGTGAAATCCTACATTTGCCAGGAAATTTACATTTCACTGGTGGAATTTCAACTGCATTCTGAAATATTTCACGGAATGCACACATTTCGTGAAATATTTCACAGAATGAAAAATGTTTCCAGTTTCACCCATCTCTACTCCCACCATGAGTTAAGTGCTTTATCTTTAAATAATTTTTCCATTCCTATAGTACTAGACTTTATCATCAAACCAAACGTTGCTTTATAATAATCCCACTGAGTAGTTTTACCCTTTCTTAATTTTTTAATCTGAAACCTCACCATACTGTGATTATTGTTTGGAAGTGATTATCTGGTTTTACACCCATACATATTGTAAGTTCCTCACTGGAGCATCTTACCACATTGAACACTGCATCATCTTTAGTTGGTACTGTGACAAAATGTTTTAAGTTATACATATCTGTTAGCTCAATTAAATATTTTTCTGCACTCGATTTACTGGTCATTTTGACCCAAACAGTTTCAGGTATAGTTAGATCTCCTGAAATTATTATATCTTTGTATTGATTAATTCTACCAATTACAGACAGGAATTGTTTATCCTTATTGTTATCAGTATCTGGAGGTCTGTATAGTAACCCAATAACTTCTTATCATATAGTAACCCATAATCATTATCACTGTAATCTAGTGTTGGATTATCTGCACTTCTAACTCTCTTTCTCCAGCATCTGTCCTATGGAGGAATTTCATTGAGAAGTTGGAGCATTTTAGTTACTTCACTGTGTACATTCTAAAGATCATTTATTTATTCTTTCTAGGTTGTTAATGCTGGCTTTAAGTGCAATTATTTATCTTACTAGTTCTAATATATGTATACATTTGTTACTTGGAAACTTCCACCGTTTGGTTCAGTGGTACAGGCCACAACTGTTTCAAACCTCTATGGTGTTGGCCCTAATGTAGTTAGGTTAACACTATACCATTCAGATATTATTTACTTACACATAGGATATTAACCTGCACCTCTTGGCCTTCTGACTGCTGCTGACAGTCACATAGGCACCTATGTTTCCACCCTTAAGACCAGAAGTGACTGCCAGGGCACTTCCATTTCAGTGAGTTACAATCAGCACTAATTAACTCTTATTTGGCTCTTAAAGTCAATTTTCTACAAAAGCACAACTTCTAGATGCTATTCTGCTCCTTAAAATCATTTTAAAAGCTGTTATAGCTTTCAAAAAAGCTATCTAAAATCAGCAGCTGGCTGGTCCTCCAGCTAACCAGAAACCGCTCCCCTCCGGTCATCAATGATTTCACTGTTCCCTGACAGGGGGTCTATTTGTAGTTTTTGTTCATTTTTTGTAGATTTTTCAGGGATAACATAGAGACAGAGTAGAAGAGAGGTTCACACACAGAGTTTTTCTCATAGGTAGAGGTATTTTTTGCAGGAAGGAGTTCAGCACATTAACTCAGCTGTGCTGAGTACACCAAGGCAGCCCTTTCAGATGTATATTGTTCCAGTATCAGAGCCCATGGGACTTGGGAATTTGAGGATGTATTCTCCAGCAATGACCAGCTTTAAGGGGCTCGTAGTCTTAGGGATGGCATCAGGGTCCTGGGCCCACAGTGATGCTAGCTCACTAGGTTGGATCTCCAGAGGCTCAGATCCAACCCTAGGTCTGAGATTGGGGTCAGAAAGAGACATTGGTGGTTCACCCTCAAGAAGGACTGTCGGATGGTTTTCACCTGATATGTCCCAACCTGAATTCAAAGATAACCTGTAACTGTACTGTCATTTTGCTCCCATGTGGAAGAGTGTAGTCTGAACTAATTAACCTGAGAAACTGCTAAACAGTAGAATTGATGACACCATGACTTCAAGTCCCAAGAGCAATAGGTGAGATGGGGAGCCTGGTAAGCCTTGAACCTGTGACTGCTTGACACTAGGACACTGAGACCCAAATGAGGGTTAAGGTGCAGAGGCTATTCTACCTCATATGCATTTGGTCTCCATGCTTTGTAACTGTAGTCTGCTTTTTAGGATGGTATACCCCTTCCTGTGTTATCTTTGTTTAGAGCTCTGTGTAATTGTTACATAGATACATAGATACATAGACAGTGTCAGCAGATAAGGGCCTATGGCCCACCCAGTCTGCCCATTTGAGCTTGTAAGTTCAGTTTATGTTTTCCTAGAAGTCTGCTGCCCCTTACCCCTGACCTCCAGAATTCCTTTATGTCTATCCCATGCATTCTTAAATCCCATGATTGTTTCAGCCCCTACCACTTCCTCTGGCAGGGTGTTCCACTTATCCACCACCCTTTCTGTGAAGAAATTCCTCCTCCTGTTTCCTCTGAATCGTCCTCCCTCCAACTTCATCCCATGCCCTCTAGTCCTGGAACATCTTTTTCGCTTAAAAATAGTGTATTCCTGCACCCTGTTCCTCCCTGTAAGATACTTGTATGTCTCTCATCATATCCCCTCTCTCCTCCTCTCCTCCAGGAGTACATGTTCAGTTCCTTCAACCTGTCTTCATAGGGACTTGTGATGCAATCCATGCATCATCTTTGTTGCCCTCCTCTGAACCTTCTCTACCCTGTCTATGTCCTTACATAGGTATGGTCTCCAGAACTGTACACTGTACTCCAGGTGGGGCCTCACTAGTGTCTTGTATAGCGGAATTATGACCTCCTTTTCCTGCTGGTGATGCCCTGCCTATACATCCCAGCATCCTATTTGCTTTACCTGCTGCCTTGTCACACTGTTTTCCTACCTTGAGGTCATCAGAGATGATAACCCCAAGATCCCATTCCTGCTTGGTGCATGCTATATCCTCACCCCCCAACTGATATATTGTGCCAGGGTTTTTGTGCCCCATATGCATTATCTTGTACTTCCTTGCATTGAATTTCAGCTGCCAAACCCCTGACCAGTCTTCAAGTTTCTGCAGGTCCCTTCTCATTCTGTCTGCACCCTCTGGTGTGTCTACTCTGTTACAGAGATTTGTGTCATCAGTGAATAGTGAAATTCTGCCTTCTAGGTCCTGCACAATGTCACTGATGAAGATGTTGAATAGGACCGGTCCCAGTACTGATCCCTGTGGTACCCCACTGGTCACTCTTCCCTCTGTGTAGTGACAGCCATTTACCACCACCCTCTGTGTCCTGCCACCCAGCCAGTTACCTACCCCCACACTACTGTCCTGCCCACACCCATATTCCCCAGTCTGTATAATAGTCTTCTATGTGGCACAGTGTCAAAGGCCTTGCTGAAGTCCAGATAGGCCATGTCCACTGCCCTCCCCTGATCCACCTCCCTAGTCACCCAGTCAAAAAATTCAATGAGATTGGTCTGACATGACCTCCTCCTGGTGAAACCATGCTGCCTTGGGTCCTGTAGTCCATTGACAGCCAGATGTTCCACCAATCTCTCCTTCAGTAGTGCTTCCATGATCTTCCCCACTACCGAGGTGAGGCTGACTGGTCTGTAGTTCCCTGCTTCCTCTTTGTTCCCACTTTTGTATAAGGGGACTACATCTGCTGTCCTCCAGTCTTTGGGTACCTCCCCTATTTCCAGTGATCGGCTGTTGTGCCTTTAAGGGTATGAGTACACCCAGTGGCCCTGCTTCCCCCCCCACATCTGTAAGGGGATCAAAGATCATGAATTGTGTATATGTTTGGAATTAAGTATCCTCACGAACTTTGTACCAGTGGCCTATGGGCCTCAGAGCTGTAAATATGGATATGACTGAGCCTATGATGAGGTCATGGTTGAGGCTCCAGTTGTGTAACCCCCTGTCACTAACTGGTGCCATTCACTGCATCCTGTAAATAAATGTTGGTGTTCTGCAAGCAAGTTTATGCTTTTATTGTTGTGCCCTGTATCACATGATGTTTCTATAAATATTTATTTGAATTTTGGTAACTGGCTAGGCCCACTGAGATGGAATGTCCTTTTTCAGGAGCAACCTAAGGAAAAGGGTTACAAAGGAAGAACAGTGATGCAATAAATAACAGCACATGGTAAGGTGTACACAGATACTTTTACAAAAGCATACATTATAAACAAACATGCATTATAAACAAAGCAAAACATCACACAGACAGTAAATTAAGTTGCGTCTTCAAAACTGGTATAGGGATAAAAGTTGGAGAATGATAACTAAGCAACGCATATGTACAATTAGGTATAACTGAATGCAGAGTATACAGGCACAGTGAGAAAATATTAGAAAAGAATATCAGAAAAATAATATTAAAAAAGGAATATGGTGTTCAAACTGAAGAGAAGCAAGTTTGAAAATGTAGTGGCCAGTAATCATTAATTAAATTGTCCCTATCCTGAACTGCATTGTTTGGATCAGTATATAGCAAACATCATAAAATCCATGTTTTGACCAACCAAGGGAAGTTCCCATGGTCCCCAGCACTGAGATATGAAGAATGGATGGGGGATGGGCACCATCATGGTGGGGCTGAGATCCAATCTGGTGAAGAGGAAATGGCAGTAATGCCAGTGGGACCTCCCTGGAAGGGGCTTGGCACCTGGGTGAAGAGCAGTTCCACCAGGGTGGCACATGAACTTAAACAGACAGCACCATGGTGGCCACACCCATAGGGTGTGAGGCAGCCAGACCCAGAATTGTTGACTAGACATGAGTTGTCCTGCGATGTGGCCCTTCTCCTGAACATGGAAGAGGTGGTCCATTGGGGTTGTCACATAAACCAGCAGTTAAACAAATACCAACAAATAAGATCTAATTAACAAAACTAATGACCAACTAAAACATCATTTGATAAATCTACAAAACCAATGATGAAATTTCCTTGCTAAATAACACACTCTATCAACAGCCAAAATGATGCTTTCAACAAACTTCTCTATCATCAAAAACAACTGTAATTGCAGCCACATAGACCAGAAATCACACACACACACACACACACACACACACTTCGCTCACCAAACAGCCATGTTCCTTGATGCTCCAGTGTTCTCCTCAGCTGCCAGGCACTCTATGCCAAACTATCACTCAATGCTCCTGCTGCTTTCCTCAGATGCCATGGCCTCTGCTGCAGCTATTGTCTCCATATATACCAGTCCACCATGTAGCTCACAGCTGCTCCTAATCACAGAATACAGCAGCCCCGATGACACACTGCTGCTGACCACAGAATCCAAGAACTTCAGATGCCACATGCTACCATTGACTGCAAGCCAGGCTCCAGAATGAATACAACCCTCCGGACCACAAACTCCAGCTGCAAAGGCCACAAACATACTGAAGGACTACTGACTCCAGTCATGCCCCTTTATACAGGGGACCCTAAACTATGGAAGCCCAGAAGGGCCAAAAGAGTGCCCAAAGCAAAACTTTCACTGCACTAGGGAAATATAGGGGGTCAAATATTAGAAAACAAACCTGTAAATGATTCCAGCCATAGGCAAACCCTGAAATGAACCCAACTGCAACCACATCAATCCTAATGTATTATATAAAACAAATAATGGCTAAGTCCAGCATATTTGGAAATGCATCCATATTGGAGGCTTATCAGAGTGTAAAGTTATTCTCCATTAATGGTAATGGCCTTTTTTGTGATTAGCCCCCCTTTGAGGGTATCTTTGCTTGTATACCACACATAACCATAGTTTATTGCCTCTATAAATATATATTGGATATACAATGGCATGACTCAAAGTACACAATTTATTTTCACAAGTGATGGGGGACAAATTTACCACTGAGAGCAAAGGTTTTGAGATCAAGCAGTTTATGACATGTACCGCAGCTGCATTAATTTTTTTTGGGGGGGGGCAGAGCAGCAAAATGGCCATGCTGCTGCTCTGCTCCACACCACAATATCTGAAAGTTTGAAAGTTTGATTGTAGAAGTTCATTACATCCTATTGAGGACATTTGGGCATAGTCAGTTTATCTGTTCATTTCTGGTCAGGAGCAGATGGAGCTGTTTGAAAGAGAAAGCCACAGCATGCTGAGCCACTGTGGAGGAGCATCTATAGCAGGGGAATTGGAGTACAAATGTTTTATTCAGGAAAGTATGCCACCACTGCCTCAAAATGGAAAATTTTCCAATTTCCTTTCCAGTCCAACTTGTGTCTAGTGTAGCCCCCCTCCAATTGGGGGCTTACCTTACGGCCCATTCTCCTGTTTCTGCTCCTGATGGTGTCACAATTCCAGGTGCCTGCAGGGTCTCCCTGAATCAATCCCCAGATTCTCCACCATGGCCTCAGTTCCAGGAAGGAGCCCCATTCCCCCAGTTAGCTCTACCTTTGTTTTTGCCCTGACTGGGCTGTTTAGAGCTGCCATGGAGCCCTGCCTCTTCCCTGCTCTTCTTAACAGCTAGGCAGATGGTTCCTGCATTTCCCCAGTAGCTCTTTTGCCTTCTCCTGGGCTTGTGAACCAGGATGGTGAGCTGCCAGCATTTCTAGGTCAGTTGGTGGCCTCACTCATGTGCCAAAAGGTGCGCTTTGATTTTGGATTGCAACTGTGGTTGTATGGTGGTTTTTCTAGTGTTCCCAGTCCTTGTGGGTTGCTTGATGGGGCTGGTGACTTGAAATCCACTGGAGATGACTGCTATATTATTTAAAAAAAAAGAGTGCCATATGCGTAAAATGTTCTGAGTCCAGCACATGAAGATTAATGAAGGCTGACATTAATATTCATAAGCGGATCAGCTCCTCAAAGGGTGCATGTTCAGCTGCTTCTGCTGCTGCAAGGGAAAAGAAAAGTAAATAAAGATAAAGCAGCTGCTGCCACAACACTAAAGGGGCTATTGTAAAAAAGGGGAAATAGATAAAGATAAATGTGTATTCTGGCTGCTCCAGATGCACATTGGGACTCAGCTGAACAGCCTGTCTGCTGCCTGGGGCCACTTAATTATGGCAGCAGCAACAGGCCAGAGATTGAATAAAAATGTTTAAACTGGCAGCGTATCTTGATGGCACAAAAGGAGCTTTTGGACTGTGGGGCAAGAAAGTAAAATAAATAACTATTCTGGCTGCACCAAAACTTTTGTTTTGGGACTGTGTGAATCTGCAAAGGGACTGTGTAACTAGCAGCCATGCTAGTGTAGCAACAGCCAATCCAAAAGCAAGGATTTTCAGCTGGGATTTATGGGACTTTTGCCAGAGCTCATGGGACATTACAAAGTGCTTATGGGGAAACTGCATGGAAGTAATTTCAGGCACCAAAACAGAGAGCCAATAGTGCATCGAGTGGAGTTAATGAATATTCATTTATTAGACTGACAGGCAGGATCAACCAATTACAGTGGGAGCAGCAAATAGCTTCAGTTCAATCAGGAGCTTCACAGGAGCTCCATAAAAGACAGTGTTTTATCTGTGCAAGTAGATTCAGTACATGCCCCACTTAGGAGAGGGGGTTCAGGCCCTCAGTGAAAGAAATGGCTAGCAATTCAGTGCAAGCCCCTTTCTGGGGGGGGAATTTCTTCTGCAAAGAGAAATAAGTAGCTAGCCAGAAACAGAAGTCACTAGCCTGGGGGTTACCAGAGAATGTCCTCCAGGGCTAGCCAGAACATTTCCACATTGGGAAAACATGGGCCAGCAACTTGATGCAAAGCCAGCAGTGAGAGCTGAAACCTGCCTCAGCAGGAAAGTGCTGATGAATCCAGAAACCTCAGAAGGAGAAAAGCAATTTCTGGATTCATCAGCATCTAGGGCTGGATTCAAAGGTCCCGCCACAGGCTGTGGCAATGGCACCTTGCAGTGACCATCCCTGTGACCTGGCCTATGCACTCGATTCAGTATCGGAGCAGAGCAGCGGTCTGCATCCTGTGACTTGCAGTAACTGCACAAGATAGGGCACAGCACCCAGGAATGCTGCAGGTTGTAGGACAGGGTAGACTGCAGTTGCACCAGTCAAGGGCTGCCATGGTACCCCCATGCCCACCTCCAAGGCCCCATATGCTGTGGGCTCCAGTCCCAAGCTCCCTTGCCATGGACCTCCCACATCAAGGACCCTTACCTGTCCTTGTGGCCCAGTGGTTCCCCACCCCAACACACACACACACACACACACACACACACACACATACACACGTGGCGGATGAGTTGGCGACTGGCTGTGGTGGTGAGGGAAGGCTGTGCAGTCACTGGTGGGGTATTGGTGTGGGAGGGCTCACACTGTGGGGTGGGGGCCATTAGACTACCCAGGGGATGGTGGAGGATCATGCCTCAGGAATGTGGGGTCCTTGACATTGTGTGTGTGTGGGGATTTGGGCATTGGATGTGTGCCACACACCCAGCCTGACATGGTGTGTACCATGCCTGGGACCTGGAGCCCAATGGGGGGGTCTGTAACCCATAGGGTTATGGAGCTGGAGCACAGTGACAACCTCCAGTGAACAGCAAAGACCAGTTAGACCACCTTTTGTTGGCATAACTGGTCTTTGACAGACGTTCACTGGTGGTTGTCTCTGAATCCCATTTGTGGACATATTGGCCACACTGCATGAATTAGGTGCAAATGCTGACAGAAACCCCCTTTACGCCTTGTCACAAGTGGGTTTCAGGTGCATAGGTGCAGTTGGGCCCAGGCAGCCTGCAACTTGCTGCAGGCTGCCTATGTGAATCCCGTGGGGAAGCAACACAGGACGCAAGTGTGACTTGCACCATTTTGTCTGATGCAAGTTGCCTTACATCCTGTTTTGGCATTTCTGAATCCAGTCCCTAGTGTTTAGCATGCTCTTTGCCTGCTGCTGTTATTTCCTACAGAAGCTTGGAGTCCTGAAGTGGCAGTTGAGCCTGCTCAGTGGGGAGTCAAATAGAGAGCTCTGCGGAGAGCCATCAGCAGAGAAAAGAGCACACTGGAAGGGTTGTATTGGTGACCCCCCTCCCACTGTATAAAATAATCTTTCTGTTCTCTCTCAATGAATTTTTGAACTTCTGTGTAGTAGAACAGGAGGATAGAGAAAAGATAAGGAAAGTACCTTAGCTTTGTTGTTTTTTCAACGGTAGTAAATAAGCTCAAACCTCTTGTGGCTAACAGTCCTCTTTCCAGTTTCTATGAGCTTAATAACCTTCACTCATTTCAATTGTTTTAACTTCCCAAAACTCTAAAGAAGTTATTATGCCATTATTATTACTGTGCCTTTATTTAAATTCCATATTTTGCATTCTGTATTTTGTATTTTTGCACCACATGTCATGTGACCAGGGACTTCATAAATGCATGTGCTGACATCTCAGGAGCAGAGACACCATTACAAATTGAGCCCTGAGTTATGGATGAATTTCTGCTCTGTGTTGTGTGGTTGTTGTAAGAAACATTTAGCCACGACAATAGTGTGGAAAATAGCCAAAGAATTACTTTATATTCATTGTCTCTGGTACCTCACTCTGCAATGCTGAAGAGATTGGAATGAAGTGAAAGTTTATATTTGGCAAACTCAGATAATATTTACTAACAACTGTAACATCCATAGGCATGCTATCTAGGCATTTACTGAGTAAACATTGACATTTTGTAATCCTATCAAAGATCTTTAATTGGTTGTCTGTGCCACTTCATGTTGTTTTATTTAGTTTTAATATGAAGAAAAAGTTCAAGAAAGTTAATATTTATTCTGTGGGTAGAATCTATACAATTTATGTTAGAGTAATTTATGGCAAGATTGGTTTAATTGAGGTAAGAGGATTATTTATAAGTGTTAATATTTAAGCCACAGACGATCACAAGAATAGAGCTTTCAATAGTTTCCTTTTTTCTGTTTATTTTCCCTTTATGAATACATTTTGCCACTGTCTGAGCCTCCATCTGGTCAGCTGGTGTCCCAGTGAGCCTGTATGATATTTGGTATCTGCCTTATTCTCCTTGTGGGAATTCTACGCTGGAGTAGTTAGCAACCAGAAAATTAATCTCATTAGCCTTTGTGTCTATCTGACATTCAAGATAAATGGTGAACACCATTCAGCACAATGAAAGGCCTATTAACAAAAGAATGATATTCAAAACTTAAACATTTAATATCTGTCATAATCTGGATAAGACCTGTGCAAATATTTCCATAGACTATGATATTCATTTAATTTCAAAGAAGAAGCCTCCTGATAAGTATATGCACTGTAATATATCTTTCTGTGTGCTGTTTGCATAAATGGCACAAATTGCAGACATTTGCACAGATTGTATGATTTTCATATAACTCTGTTTCCTAATTGTCAAGGATTGATTTTAGAGAAAGTACATTTGTTATTTATTATTATAAATAATTATTATTATAGATGATTCATAGAAACTTTAGAGATAACAGACAATCATGCCTGTGGAAACAAGGAGTGGGAGAGTCAATACTAAAGGTGCACAGGAACATAAGCAAGGCACTGTGATAATAGTTATACCAAAACACTTACACATTTAGCACTTTGCCCTTTAAGTGCATGAATACAAAAATCTCCAGGTTTTACAAAAAGAAAAAGAAAAGCCACTGTCAGGAAAAAGTTAAACCCCGAATTAACTTCAACTCCATAGATATAATTTGACTGGGGAAATACTACATAGGAAATATAAAGGGTAGTGAGAATGAGAACCACAATGTTAATACCCAAACCAACTATATAGGGAACGTTGAGAGCCCAGACCCTAGTCCAGCACTGAATATTGATTTTTCAGAACTCTTTGAAAACTTAGAAACATTAAATAAAACAGTTGGTGATATTAGAGAATCAATCAGAGAATCAATTAAAACAAGCTGGAAGGAGGACTTTGATCTAGAACCTAAAATCAACTGCCAGGAAAGTAGGGAAAGCAAGGAAGGGTTTCATGTGAAGACACTTGTTCATCCTGAATCTGAGGAATAGGAGTACACTCAAACAATGAGCCCTGAAAATATATCTATCCCCAATCTAGAGACAATAACAAAAGACATAGCCCTTGCTGTAAATGACTCCTACATAGCAAACATAATGCTATTTGAACAACTGATCAGCATTATGCAGGAAATAATGTTTATTAAAGGGGTATGTATTGAAAATAAGAACATCTTAGAAACCCTACAAAAGGAGAAAATTGGAAGTACAGAATGGGACATATCCAATTTGAATAAAGAATTAAGTTGGTTTCAGAAATCTAATAAGAAACCTGATAGATCTCCTACCATACTACCTGATGGATATAACCATCAAGAGAGTGTGGTAAACTCTGAGCAGGGGTCGGAACTGATAATACTCCCTGATGAAAACAATAGACATGATTGTGTAGTGGAGGAACTAAAGAGAGGGGAATATTATCCTTTGGGGAAAAAGGGGAAAGCCAGGAAAGGAAAAGGGATATGGAAGTGAAGATAAAGGTAAAAAAGGAAAAAACAGAGGGAAATATTACAGAAACACCAAATGAAAACAAGGTCATGGAAGCAGGAGATGGTAGAAAAAAAAAAAAAAAGAGAAGCCCAAGAGAGCAAAAGGAAAACAAAAGAAGTCCAAAATAAGTCAAGAAAATAATAGAAACTGGAAAAATGAAACCCCAAAATCAGGAACGAGAAGATGACACATGAGGAATATAAAAATAAATCAGAAAAGAAAGGTGAAGCTTGGAAAGAAAAACAAATGGAAAATGTTGATATATACATGATCAGAGAGTCAAAAACAATTCCCTCAGTTGTGATTACATCTAAAGAGAAGGAAAATAAATTTAAAGATCAACTCTGAGGGAAACAAGAGAGGGAATGGACAGCCCAGAGAACTTTCAGGGATTCCTATGGAAAACAGCTGACTTAGTTTGCATTATCCCTATACAAAGTGAGGATTCTTGCCAAATGAAATTGAAGAAACATTAAATGCACTACTTAAGAATCTTTTAGTTACTATATTGGAAGGGTACAAAGATTTAATATATTACTTAAGTATTATTAGATCAATGGCAGAATCAGAACTGGTCTTATTGGTTTCAAATCAGTTCTATATACTGAAAGCAATAGAAAACAAAAAGAATACATTAAAATCAATGGATATTGAAATGGACAATGTTGTCACTCTTTTAACTTTGTTTCCAGAATGTTACAAAGAATGAAGTGAGTCAATAAGAAAAGGGCAAACAAAAACTTTTGTCCATTTTTGGGTTGAATCACTTCCTTAATAAAACCAAACAAAATTTTAAATCAAAAATTGGGGACATTTTGCAAAATATATTAAAGATTCCTAACTTAAGTACTGCTTTGAACAAAGTGGCCAGCTGGGAAAGGAATGGCCAAATTACAATTGGTTAAATGAAGAACTATATCAGCTTCTGTTATCTAAAGCAACTGTGTTGGATTAATTGGGTATACATATATACCATGATAATACTGAGAAAATTGTTACTAAAATGGTTTCAAAATCAGATTCTTGTATGCACATGATTCAACCCTCAAACAGCTGTGCTATGTTAGAGAATTCTGCAGATGACTGACAGTTAAATGGAATGGAATTAAATAGTGTGTCTAGGGTATTAGAACCTCTATCCAAGCAACAGAGGAGTTATTTTAACCTGTTATCATGAAATGTCAGGGTTAAAAGATAAGCTGCCAGATCCTAATTTTATAAAATATATCAATGAATTTGAGAGTATATGCTTCCAAGAAATATGTCAACAAGGATATAAATGTAAATGGTTATAAAGCCATTAGCATATCTGCAAAAAAAAAGGTTTCAGAGAAATTCTAGTGGTTTACTAACCCTGTGGAAAATTAAAGAAGGGATCAGCACACAAGAAATTTCTACAGACAGTGACAACATTCCGGGAATTAGGATATATAATAAGAAACAAGAAATAATAATTTTAAACATTTACATGCCTACATATAATAAACACTGTAAACTGAACACACTTAGCTCTTTAGAACAAGTTATCAAATATTTTAGCAATGTTAATCCGAATAATAGACTCATTATACTTGGGGACTTTAATGCAAGAGTTGGGCAATATTTAGAACCTGCAGAAGATACAGCAGAAATTTCAGGGGAACATAAATGAACACATTTCCTGTACTAGGAACACTCAGGAAAACAAAACCAATGAAAAGGTAAAACAATTATGTGAAATTTTAGCAAATGGAATTTTTATCACTAGTGGGAGATTACCATCTGACAAGGAAGGAAAATACACATTTATTAGTACTAATGGTGCCTCAGTGATTGGTCAGGCATGGATATCCATGAATATAATACCTCAGTGCCACAATATGAGAATAGCGAACAAGGCAGAACGTTTACATTCTCTTTTGGAATTAAAATTAATCTATTCATCACGAATTATGAGAACAGGGAAATGAATGATCCCTGGATGATCGGAAGGAAAAAAATGTATTAAATGGGAAATGATAAATAATAAATGGTTCCATCATGTTGGTTTGGCATCAAAATTGTCAACGGACACTACATCAACAAGAAAATGTTGACAGCGACCATGTAACCTGGCAATCATGCTGCCTGACCTTGATCATGGCAGAGCACCGGGGCACATCCCATCTGTTTGCAGGGTGCTTTGTCACCTGCACCCCCACTGCAGGGGGCTTTGCCACCTACACCCCCGACAAATAATATAATCACCTCCAGGTCAAAGGTGTAAGGGGGAAACAGTGCAATACCCATCGGGAGGCAAGACAGCAGGCATTGTAAAATCCTAATTGAAGGAATGACTGTTGATCACGTTGTAGCGCCCACATTGCCAACAATGTAGGAGTTTCACTGTGCTGACAGCACACCACAATAAACAGTTTAGGGAAAGTAAGATGAATAATGGATATCAGAAAAAACTAAGGAAATAGCAAACATGGATAACCAACCACAGTATTTAGTGGCTCTTAAAAATATCTTACAATGAATTGCTGATTTAGTAACCAGATAAAAAGGGTTATATGAGAAAAAGAGGGTCTGTTGATATTAGAGATGGGCAAAAGTTGTGAATTCTGACTTCGAGGAACTTTTGCGAAATTTTGGAAATTTCTGAACTTCCCCTATTGGTGAGATTGGAAACTTCTCAATAAATTTGGTGGATTTTCCCCCATTCTGTGGAATTGTTTGTCTGAACTGTGGAATAATACACATGAACTGTGGAATAACCATTCTGAGGAATTTTTTTTTCTGCTGTTTAATGAGTTATTCCTCAGTACATGTAATTATTCTGCAGTTCAGTGATCAGTTCTGTGGACTTTTTTCTCCATAGTTTAATACAATAATCTTCAATGTATGCAGTTTTCCACCGTTCTGAGTTGTAATTTCCATGAAAAATGCTAATTTGATTTCCGCGCGTCCGTGGAAGTGAAAATTCCACTTTTGCTGTAATTCTGCTGGTGGAAGGTTTTTTTTTTCCCACACACCTCTAGTTGGTATGATAAAGAATGTAAAATAGTGGAAAGAAAATTAAACAAATAAGATAAGTATCCAAGTACAGGTAATAAAAAACAAATAATTTAAGGAAAGAATACATTATAACCATAAAAACAAAAAGGGAAAAATATAGAAAACAAATTTGGGAGGAATTTGAAAAAGCAGTCTGGTATAAAGACAACAAAAAAAAATTCTGGAGGATAGCAACGACAGTTCTGGAAGACTATGCATAAGACCTCAAGACCTACACAGAACTGGACAAATGGGTTAATTATTTTAAAGAACTTTTTTGTGACCCCAATATGGCAAATATAACAGGGGGAAAAAAGAGGGTTGGACACCCATGAGTAAGGAGTTTACCCAGGCTGAAATTTAATCTACCATTTTAGCATTCTCCAGACACAAAACCCCAGGTCATGATGGAGTACCAACTGATGTTATTATGAATGACACTGATACCATGTTTATATAAAATTTTTAAGCATATCAAAGAAACAGGGGAAGTACCAAACTCCTGGCTAGATAACATTATAGTACCTCTACATAAAAAGATGATAAAAAGGAATCCCACATGTTACAGACCTATCAGTCTGATTGGCAACACACAGAAGCTCTTTACCAGAATTATAAATAATAGAATATTAAGTTGGATACAGGGAAGTAAAATAATTGATGAAGCACAAGCAGGTTTCCTACCATGTCCTTCTATCATAGATCAATGCTTTACACTAGCACACTTAATATATAAATACACCAGAATTAAAAAGAGAAAACTGTATTGTGTTTTCGTAGACTTGAAATCCACTTTTGATAGCATTAATAGGAATAGGTTATGGTTAGCATTAAAAGAATATGGCATTGAGGACACTGTTTTTAATATTTTGAACACACTTTATGAAAGCAGTGTTACAAGGATCAGATACAGCACAAGATGGGGGAAGTATAAGATTCACAATGAATAAAGGGTTAAGCAAGGATGTGTATTATTCCCAGCATTGTTCAATCTATTTTAAACCAAATACTGTTAAAATTATATAATCCAGAGTTTCATATACCGAGATCAGGACAAGACATTGGCCAGATATTCAAAAAGGAGCTGTGCATGGTGCAACATGCCCGGCATCGATATTCAAAAGGAAAAGTGTACGCACAAATCCCATGTGCGGAGCGCATCAGTAATGTATGCAGGCACAGGTGGGACGTGCCATGCCTAACCTGCACAGCCCGATATTCAGCCCGGGATGTGCAGAGTCATGCATGCACAACCTCTACCTGTGCCTGCACAAAGTTACGCCACAGAAAAAGGAACAAGTGATGGCCACCCACAGGTGAGCTGCCACATTGCAGGGTGCAACACAGCAGCTGCCACCTGTGGGTGGCCACCCGAGTTCCTGCCACACCTGGCAGTGACCCCCATGCCCCATCACAGGCATCAGTGTAGAAATCCCCCCAAGTCCAATATCCCTGGTGGTCCAGTGGACCACACCGAACCCAATCGCTGGCATCAGTAATAGCACCTCCCAAGTCCAATATCCCGTGGTCCAGTGGACCGATTGCTGCCCGATCACGGGCATCTGTACCTCATCAAATACCCCTAAGACCCTGGTGGTCTAATGTACTCCCACCCCACCCGCCCACTGAGCCCCACTGCCCCACCCCGTCAGCCAGCGGGCAGCAGCACCCCACCTGGCCTGCCGCTATGTCACTCGTCGACTGATATTTCAGTAGCAGATGTTCCATTGGTTCACAGCATGAGCTACCGGGCATGCAGCTCCATACATATATTATTTGGGTCCAGATATGTGAATGAATTCATTCACATATCTGGACTGAGTAGTAGTATGGAGTTGCACGCCCATTGGCTCACTCTGTGAACCAATGGGCATGCAGCCCTACCGAGCTGTCAGCTCATGGTGTCTAACTGATTTATTAAACCTTTGAATGAAATTCAGGCTTCAATAAAAGACAGAATAAGATCAGCTTTAAAAAATAATTAGGTCTATGTTTGCAGTATAAGATCAGCAAATGGGTCGCACAGAATAAAAGATACTTTAGCCCTGGAAAATAATTGAACATCGTTATAGACCCTAAATTAAGAAAATTATTAACAAAATTTCATTTTGAGTACTGAGGCCTGGATATTCAGACTGTGCCAGGCTGTGGTGCAAGCCTGGGCACAGCGAACTTAACTGTGCAGGGGTATTGACAGGGTGATGTTCAACGGAGCTGCACCATGGCACAGCAGCATTGAATATCGCACCCTGGCCACCCACAGTGCACATGGCACAGTGGCACTGTGCCAGTGCAAGTGGCCAGAGTGGAGCAGGGGGATGCGCTAGCGCAAGTTCCATTGCGCTAGGTGTAACAACCGAGATATTTAAAAGTGCACATGCAAGTGGGCCATAATGTATACAAGGTGCAAATGGGTCCATTTGCATGTCATTGGCTCCATTTGCATGCAGGTGTGATGATCCCCAGGCGACTTGCACCTGGCACCCTGCCAGGCTGCAGCCGTTGGGGACCGATGGCCCCACACAACATGGCAATGTGCCCCACTGCCAGATCATGAGCATACATTGAATATTACATTCGTCCTATATCCCTGGTGGTCCAGTGGACCGCTTGCAGCCCGATCATGGGCATAAGTAAAAATTTAAGTATTTCTATATCCCTGGTGGTCCAGTGGACCGCTTGCAGCCCAATCGAGGGCATAAGTAAATATTAAAGTATTCCTATATCCCTGGTGGTCCAGTGGATTGCTTGCAGCCTGATCGTAAGCATATGCCAAAAATACTAGTCCCATATCCTCAGGTCCAGCGGTACTCCCTCCCCACCCGCCCACTGAGCCCCACCGCCCCGCCCCTGGTCAGCGGTGGGTGGCAGCTCCCACCCGCTTGTTGCCTGTTGCCCGCTGACTGACACTGTACAGTAGGCTGTCACCACCGGCCCACAGTGTGGTCAATGGGCATGCAGCCTGTACCAGATCTACACAGTCCAGATATGTGACATATCTGAACTGTGTAGTATGGTACGGGCTGCATGCCCATTGGCTTTGCATGTAACCAATGGGCATACAGCCCTACCATACAGTGTCAGCATGGACAGCGGTCGGCTGACCAGGGGAGCGGGTGGACTAGTGGGCGGTGGGGGAGGGGCACCGAGACCACCAGAGATATGGGACTAGTATTTGTATGGCATATGCCTGCGATTAGGCTGCAAGCGGTCCACTGGACCACCAGGGATACAGGAATAATTTTATATTTACTTATGCCCATGATCGGGCTGTGAGCGGTCCACTGGACCACCAGGGATTTTGGAGGATCTTTTCTCTATGTTTGCCCATGATCGGGCATGGGTGGATGCTGCCAGGTGCAGCCAGAGCTTGGATGGCCACCAACAGGTGGCAGGCAGCCGTGGTTGCACCCTGCAATATGGCAGCTCACCTGTGGGTGCCAGCCGCTGTTCCTTTTTTAGTCACCTTTATGCAGCGCAAGTAGGGGTTGTGCATGGATGGGCTCAGCACATCCCAGCTGAATATCAGGATGTGCGGAGTATGCATGGGCATGCCCCTTACCTGCACCGGATACATTACTGATGCGCTCTAGCGCATCGGATTTGTGCCAGGCACAATCCCAATTTGAATATCATGCTGGTGCATCAGTGGGTTGTGCATGGTGCAACAGTGTTGGCCATGCACAACCCTTCTGAATATCCGGGCCTAAGAAAGTAAATGTATTAGACATTTCTTTAAGAAAAATACAACAGGGAGCATATGTAAATGCCAGAAAGGGAGAGACAATTTAATACATTTGCTGATCCTATGCCCTCTATATAATTATGCTAGGAAAATATTCCTTGGTGACATCTTAGCTTCATTGAAACTGAAACTGTACCATCTAGCAACATATCTACTTAAGTCAAAATCAATGAAAATTTTAGAAGCAATGCTATCATTACTTAAGGTCATTGATGAGAAAAAAATGACACATTCTTTAAAGAAATATGTTTGAATATTGATAATTTATTTATAGAAAATTCAATAAGTATGGTCTAGACCTGATATGAGATATACTGTGGCTTTTTAGTTATTCACCCATTGGTATCCCTACTGTAATTTATTGATGTGAAAAATCACATATTATTTAAAGATAAATGTGTAAATTGTCATCATATTTTAAGAAAATGAATTTATTTTGGACTTGAATGACATATACATTAGTGTGTTTAGCTATTTAATATGTATTATCTATTGTGTTCCTTGTAAAGATATAACTTGTCCATCGATAAACTTGACTTTACTTGACAAGTGAGTTGAAAGGACCATAACGCACAAGTGGCTAAGCCATGAGTGGGTTATGAAAGTCCTGCTCCCTCACAAGGGGTAATATATTGTATATTTTGAGTCAGGTCTATTTAGTTTATACATCAGTTCACAAGTTATGACTTTTAAATCTGCTGTTTGAACATTTAACTGATCTTCCTGGAATTAAAGTCTCCACCACTCATTTACACTAATGGGTCTATTGCCAGGTGCTAGGGACCCAGCGAGCCAAAAATCTTCAGGAGGGCCAGCGCCTAGGTAGGGCTGTGAGGAAGCGGCACCGCAACCCCAGCTCACACCATATAGGCTACCTCGACAACGACCCTCCAACTGCCTCAGTTCCTTTTTTCCCACCGTCGAGTGTGCTTCAGTGACAACGTCACTCGCCTGCCAGGAGTCAAAACTTCACGTCAATATGACAACAGCTATAGTTGTTTTAGTATTTGGTTAGATTTAATTTTTTGCATTAAATTCAGTAAAAAAAAATAATATAGCATTAAAGTAATTTTCTTCAAAAATAAGGTTTCAGTTCTCCTTCGACGGAGTCGACCATAAACCGGACAGATGATGGTAGGGAGACTTCACATGAAAGCTATGTTTTCAGCAGGGCTGTGTCTGGTCCACTGCCTTCTATGGAGTGGGGTCTGACTATGGGCAGTCTGGTGCTCGGGATGGATGAGTGGTCCTCCCGAAAGCACAAAAAGAAGCTGTCCTATTCTCGATCCTTGTCAAGGACTCTGCACCACTCGACCTAGAGTTCTTCTTTGGTCTCCAGGTTAAAAAAGAAATGGTACCACTCGAGGTCACCCTCTGGTATGTTTATGCATTGATCATAGGTGGAGAGGGGCAGGGTTTGACTCTGACTTCTCCAGGGTCTCCTATGGCCTCTGTTCCTGGTGACCGTATCCTTGACTCCAGAGTCCCTCCCCTTCCCCTAGATGGCCCTCTGGTGAGCAGTTTCATCATTGGGCCACTCTTATGGAGCAATGGGTTCAGTGGTTGTCCCATCTGCTTGAGCCAGTGAGTCCATCTCCAGGGCCTTCGAGTCTACCACTTTTGGACCTATGGGCAGGGCAGTTGGGGCTTTCTAGTCACGTGGCGCCTTCTCTGGTGCCATCGATGCCATGCTCTGATGCTTTTCCCCCTCATATGGCCGTGGTACCAGGGCCAACACAGGTGCTTTTATCTCCTGCTGAATTTCTTAGATTTTCCTCCCCAGTGGGGATTAAGGGCCTCTGGTCCTGTGGTGCTGGGAGAAGCACCAGCTCCTCTGATGCCTGCGTCGCATCTGGCACCATGTCCTGCACAGGCATTACCAGTGTTTTAGGTAATTAATATTGTGTGCTGGTGCCAGTAGTAATTTTGGTGCTAATGAGGCACCGGGGTTCTCGACTCTAATTCATGGAGCTCCTCCTCCTCTTTTTCCTCCCTTTCCTATATAGTCTGTTCCTCCAGGGCTAGTAGGAGATGATATTGAGACTGATCCTGATCTTCAATTGGGGGATGACTCTGATTACAATTCCTCTATGGGGGTTGTAAATAAACCATCTTTTTCAGCAGAGCATCTGGTCAAGGAGCTTTCCTTTAAGTCTCTGCTTAAGAACATGAATACCAATCTTTCTCTCTCTCTCCAGACTTCAGAGATTGATCCTGGGAAATTGCTGCATCTGCAGTATCTGCACATTCCGGATATTCCTGTGGATTTGACTCCTCCCGTGCAGCCCTCTTTTGAGACCCTCTCACAAATGGTGTGGTATAATCCAGCGCTTATTCCCTATGTGCCCAAGTCCATAGATAGGAAATACGCCCCTCCCAAGGATCGCCCTATTCTGGCCTTGCAAGTCTTTGCTGATGCCATAGTTGTCCTGGCAGAGAATGACAAAGCTGTTCTTCCTCAAGAATTGATGACACACCAGGTAAACAAGGAATCGCACAAAATTGACACCTTGGGAAAGCGAGTCTTTGCTGCTTTCACCCTGGGCATGCACATTGCAAGCTACCAGGGTTATTTCTCTCAATATGAGTATACCCTCTGGCATTCACTCAAGGCCACTATAGAAGCTCTTGCAGATTCGAACGTTAACACACAACTTCTTCAGACCATCACTAGAGGCATTTAATCCAATAATCAGCAGTTTAAAGCCACAATGGATGCCTTTGACACTGCTTCCAGAGCAGCAGCAGCTGGTATATGCACCTGACGTCATGCTTGGTTACGCACGTTGGGATTCACAAATGATGCCCAGCAGAGAGTTATGAGTTTGCCTTTTGATGGTATGTATCTGTTTGGCACTCAGGTCAAGCAGGTGCTAGAAGCCGCATAGAAAACAATAACAGCTATCAAAATGGCCAGACTGCCATCTGCAGCCCCTCAACAGGGTGGGAACTGGCAGCAGTTTCATAACTGGCAGTACTTTTGTGGTAAGGACAAAAGAGGTTTCAACAGAAATCAAGCCCCCCCAGCTGCAAAAGAAAATGCAGCAAAAGGCACAGGGCCCCAAAGTGCCTAGTACCACCATCTGAGATTCCAGCCCAGGTCCCACCTCAGTTGTCCAAGGGATACTCTTCCTCGGCAGTTGGATTGTGTCTGACTCAGTTTTATGACCAGTGGAAGTCAATCATATCAGACAAATGGGTACTCAGGATAATCTGAGAGGGATGCTCTCTAAACCTTTCAGAAACCCCCCGGATTACCCACCCAAACAATAGCCCAAGCTGTCTGTCTCTCAGTCAGACCTTCTTGCTTCTGAGATTCAAGACCTTCTGAACAACAGGGCAGTAGAAGTAGTCCCACTGGATCAGTGAAACACAGGTTTCTACTCCCATTACTTCCTAGTTCCAAAGAAAACAGGCGACATGTGCCCTTTTCTCGATCTGAGGAAGTTAAACAAAATCCTTTACAAGGAAAAGTTCAAGATGATATCCCCTCAGCTCTCTGTTACCTCTGATTCATTGGAATGACTGGTTGGCCTCTCTGGACATGCAGGATGCCTACCAGCATGTTCTCATGCACCCAAACCACCACAAATACCTCATATTTTGGGCATTGGGTCAACACTAACAATTCAGAGTCCTGCCCTTTGGGCTATCCTTGGCACCTCAAGTTTTTACAAAGTGCTTTGCAGTTCTCACAGTGCATCTCAGGAAGCTTGGAATTCAGATGTTTCCATATCTGGATGACTGGCTTCTAGTAAGCCCCTTCAGTCAAGAGACTCTGGGACGCCGTGGCTACAACTTCCAGTTTCCTCACGTCCATGGGAGTTCTGTTAAATTTGGGAAAATTGCAGCTACAGCCCTCCCAGTGACACCTTTTCATAGAAGGAGCCCTTCTGGATAACTCCAACTCAAAAGTCTTTCTTCCTGAGGACAGAAGGATCGACGTCCTTCAGATGACCCACTTCATCAGAGACATTGTCTCGGTTTGAGCTCTCTCAATGCAGCGAATGCTGGATCTCATGGCATCCTCAGTGTTCACTGTGCCTCTGGCTCACCTTCACATGAGGACAACTCAGTGGATGTTCAGCACTCAATGGTCCCTGACCACACATGCCCAGTCCTTCCACATCAAGGTGATGGAACCTCTAAAATGTTCACTCACCTGGTGGGCTCAAGGACAAACTTCTGGAAGGATTTCCCTTTGCCCCTCTGGAATCTCAGATTTCCATCACCATGGATGCATCTGTACTCAGATGGGGAGCTCACTATCAAAATCTCCACACCCAAGGTCGATGGAATCAGTATGAGTCTCAGCTCCACATAAATGATCTAGAAATGAGAGCCTCCCCTGTATGCAGTCCAAGCTTTGAAGGACATTCTCTATCACAAGATAATTCTCCTACAAAAGGACAAAAAAGCAGTGATGTACTACATATACAAACAGGGTGGAGCACACTCTTAGTCCTTATGCAGGAAAACAATGAGACTGTTGGGGATGGTGCCTAGAACACAAAGCTCTGATCCAAGTGATTTACCTGCGGGAGTGCAGAACGATCTTGTGGATTGTCTCAGCAGAACAGAAACAGATCCTCACGAGTGGTTTCTCGACACAAACATTGTGCAATTGCTCTTCAAAGAGTTGGGAACTCTGGAGCTGGATTTATTTGCATCCCCACTCAATGCAAAACTGCCTCTATTCTGCTCAGAAATCCAGGACCTGGTGTTTTCTCTCAGGATGCATTCAGACTGTGGTGGACAAGATGCTTTCTTCACGCATTTCTTCCTCTTCCCTTAGTTCAGAGGGTGCTGCTCAAACTGGAGGTGCAGGGGGGCAGAATGATCCTCATTGCTTCATTCTGGCTTCACCAGATCTGGTTTCCATTAATCAACAAATTATCGGAAACTTCCCTGAGACAGCTTCCACTTCAAACGAACCTGATGACCCAGGGCCCAGTGGTCCATCCCAACCCAACTTGAGAACCCTTCACTCCATAACTGGCTCCTGAGGAGATAGAGGTGAGTAGGTTTGATGTTTCATGTAGGGTCTCAGATATTCTATTAGTGGCACGCAGCCAGGTACTAGAAAACCTGCATGGCTAAGTGGAAGCAGTTCTCCATCTGGTGTGCAAAGTCCTCTTGGGACCCCTTCCTGCCCACCAAACAAAGTCATGGAGTATCTTCTGACATGTCAAATACAGGTCTGCAATATTCAACCATAAAGGTTCACCTCTGCATGATCTCAGCGTACACAGCCCCTACACTTCATGTCTGTGGCTCCAATTACTCTCCGGCCAGAGGTTCCTTAAGGGCATACTTCGCACCAGGCCACCAGACAGATGACCGGTAGCCACCTGGGGCATTAATCTTGTGCTAGACATGCTCACCCATAAACCTTTGAGCCCCTAGCAACTTGTGGGGCTGAAGTTTCTGACCTGGAAGACTGCCTTCCTTGCAGCCATTACTTCCACTCGTAGAGTGTCTGAAATACATGCTTTGGTCACCGACCCTCCGTATACTGTATTTCACAAAGATAAGGTGGTTCTGTGAACTCACCCTAAATTTCTCCCTAGAGTGGTCTCAGAATTCCATCTGAACCATCCATTGGTCCTTCTGACCTACTTCGTGAGCTTCCAGAATGAGGGGGAGCATACCCTTCATTCTCTGGATGTTAAGAGAGCTTTGCAATTCTATTTAGACAGAACTAAAGAAATACGACATCAAAACAACTGTTTGTCTCTTTCGGCATGCCCGCTGGTTAGCCTGTTGCTATCAGATGTATTTCAGGATGGCTGGTGGCATGTCTTTGCCAATGCTACTCCATGGTACAGGTTAAACTGGAAGGCAGAGTATACACTCATTCTACCAGGGCAGTCACGGCATCTCTGGCAGAAATTCGGAATGTGCCCATTGCAGACATCTGCAATGCAGCTACTTGGAGCTCTGGGCACACATTTGTAAAGCACTATGCTTTGGATGTCCATGCCAGACAGCATCAGTCCTTTGGCAGGACAATCCTTAATGGACTTCTATCCCAAGTGAGCTCCTCTCTCCTGCCACCCTTCTCAGGGGATTATTTAGGTCGGTATACTCCCATTAGTGTGAATGAGTGGTGGAGACTTTATGTCTAGGAAGATATGAAAATAACATACCTACCATAATTCTTCATCTTCTTGGATGAAGACTCCACCACTCATTCACATGCCACCTCTATCCCCTGAGCTCACTCATCTGTTTTTGGTCTTCACCCCCTCGATGGCTGGGCTGTGAAGACTCTGTTGTGTTGACCCTTCTTACTCGGGTCATTCAGACTATCTAATGTCTGACATAGGTTAGTTTCACTAGGTTAGTTTATGCTGCACCTCGTCTGTAAAAAAGGTACTGAGGCGGTTGGAGGGTCGATGCAGAGATAGCTTATACGGCACAAGCTGGGCTTGTGGTGCCACTTCCTCATGGCCCTACTTAGGTGCCAGCTGTCTTGAAGATTTTTGGCTCCTGCTGGGTCCTAGCACCTCTGGCGTAGTCCCATTAGTGTGAATAAGTGGTGGAGACTTCATCCAAGAAGATCAACAATTGAGTTAGATGTGTAATTTTCATTTTTTGTTCTAGTTCAGCAGAAAGCTTCAAGGCAGGACAGACTACTGTTATGACATCATCATTTGGAAAGCTGCTCTCTAGTTCAAACAAAATCTCCCGCTGCATAAAGTACAGTTATGTAAGAACTTTCCATAACACTAGATGTTTAAGGAATCTCTTGCAGTAGGCCACACCAGTAGGGCTATGCCACCAGGAACTAGGACCACATGGAAAACTTCTAGCTGGCAGTCTACCAGGGGGACAGTCGCCTAGATATCAGTCATCTGATATCAGTACAGGCTATATCGGAAGGCTGTCCCCCACACCTACTTCAGTTCTCCCATCAGAGACTCTGCACAGCCAGCTGATGGAGAACCAGGGAGGTTATCCTGAGGGCCAAAGAAGCTGAAGCAATAGAAAAAGAGGAGTGGGGGGAAGGAGGGAGGGAGGAAATGCAGGGCCTGCTGTAAGAGCTTCTCTCGAAGATATACTGTTATGGTAAGTTCTTATGTAACTGTACTATCTTACTTCGAGGAAGGCTCTTGCAGAAGGCTGCAGCAGTAGGACAGAGTCCCAAGCAGTATCAATATCACTAGGATGAAAACACCGGGAAGAGAACAAGACAGTACTCGATATTTCATGACAAAAGGCCCTAAAGGACTGCCAGGCCAAAGTTGGCTCTACACCTAGAGGCGATGTCCAGACTGTAATGCTTGGTGAAAGTGTGGATAAAACTCCAGGTGGCAGCTGCTCAGATGTAAGCAGCAGACACATTTCTGATGCAAGCAGTAAAGCAGCCATACCCCTGGTGGAATGGCCCTTGACCACCCCTTGAAGGGGCTTGTTGTACTTGCGGTAGCAATAAACAATTCAATTAGCTAACCACTTAGACAAACACTGTTTGGAAACAGGATCACCCTACCTCTTGTGGGCAAATGAAAATAAACAACTGGTCAGTTTTCCTCAAAGACTTGATGTGGTTTGTATAATACCACAACATTCTTTGAATATCCAAAGTATGGAGCAAGGTCTCCCCTGATTGGAATATTCAGAAAAATAAACTGGAAGGTAGATGGATTGATTTAAAGTAAACTCAGACACCGCCATAGGTAAAAACTTAGGATTAGTATGCAAACACAGTCTGTCTTTGTGAAAAAAAACAAATAAGGCTTTTTACACATCAGAGCCTGTAGCTCATAAATCCTTCGAGTAGAAGTAACAGCAATCAAAAAGAGTGCTTTCCATGACAGAAAGCGAGCTCAGAACTCACGACACTGGTTCAAATGGAGGTAAAGTGAGTTTTCCAACATAAAATTAAGATCCCATAGGGGACTAGGTCCCAAATGTGAGGTTTCAGATGCAGAATGCCCCAGAGAAATGTGCAGGATACCTCAAGCTGGGCAACAGCTTTGCCTTCAATAGGTGCATGGTACACAGAGATGATGGAAAAGTGCAACTTAAGAAACGAGTACCCCAGGCCTGAATCCAAAAGGGAAAGGATGTACTCCAGCACCTGATTTACTGGGCTGGTGAAAGGATCCAAATGATGAGCAGTGGCTCAAATGGAAAAGCGCTTCCATTTCCTAGCATAAGTGACTCTGGTGGAGGGCTTCCTGGCTGCCACCAGGACATCAGCAACCCTAGAGGAAACCACAAAGTGGGAAATAGCTAGGTCTGCAGGAGTCAGGCATGTAGATGCAGGGACCTGACTTCCAAATGGACCAGAGTGCCCTGGTACTGGGACAGCAAGCCTTTGCACAGAGGTAGAGGCACCAGATGTTCTGCAGCCAACTGTTGCAGCAGAGGAACCCAAATCTGGTGTGGCCAGAAGGGAGGTATGAGAATCATCTTGGCTCCCTCCAACTGAAGCTTGAGCAGAACCCTCTGCAAGAGTGGAAAGGGAGGGAATGCATACAGAAACCTTCTCTTCCAAGAGAGGGACAATGCATCACCCAGACAATTCCAGGCCTGACATCAAGTGAGCAAAAAAGGAGCAGTTTTGCATTGCGTGGGGATGCAAAAATGTCCAACTCTGGGCTACCTCACCTGCCGAAGAGATCTTCGACTACTGAGGTGAGAAACTCCCACTCATGAGTCTGAGACCTGGAGCAACTGAGACTGTCAGCCAAGGCATTTTGGATGCCTGGAACATGAATGGCCAAGAGCTCCAGAGTGTAATTGGTGTCCCAGTACCAGACTCTCATTGCCTCCCGACACAGGGAGTAAGAGTATGTTCCCCCCTACTTGTTGATGTAGATGACACACATGTTATCTGTCTGAACCAGTAGTGGGCTCAGGAGTAGGTGGGTCTGAATAGCAATCAGGGTGAATAGAACCACCTGCATTCCAGGACATTGATAGGAAGAGCTTGCTCTATGTCCACCAGGTGCTCTGAGTTTAGTGGTTGGCCAGATGGGCACTCATCCCATGCCAGAGGTATCTGTGGTCAGGACCTGCCAAGGAGTCAAGATCTGGAAAGGAACCCTACTGGAGCAGATTGGTTGAGTCCATCCCCCAGGTCAGAACCCTCCAGACCGGGTCAGAGAACAGGATGAACTAGTCGAGATCATCCATGTGCTGATCCCATTGAACACATAGGGTCCACTGTGAGACCCGCATATGCAGCCAGGCAAAGGGCACTGTGATGATTCATGCTGCCATATGACCCAAGAGGCACAGAAAGACTCTGGCAGGAACCTGATGACTCAAGGAAACTAGACAGGCCTGCTCCATCAAACTGGCTGCCCTGTCCTCTGGCAGAAAGGCCTTGCCCTGGCAGATGTCCAGGATCACCCCTATGTATTGGAGGCACTGGCTAGGGGACAGATAGGACTTAAGGAGATTCACAGTGACTCCCAGTTCCTGGAAGAGATGGGAAGAGCATTCCAGGGTCTGAAGCACTCATTCCCTGGAAGGGACTGCTAGCAGCCAGTTGTCCAGGTAGAGAAAGACATAAAAGCCCTGTCTCCTTAATGCTGCTACTACTACCACTGCCAGGCATTTGGTAAATACCCAGTGGACTGAGGAAAGATCAAAGGGGAGGGTCCTGAATTGGAAGTGGACACCCTGAAAATGGAAGTGGAGGAAACAGCAGTGAGCCAGAAAGATCTGGATGTGCAGTTAAGCATCAATCAATCAATCTTTATTTAACTAGGTGGGCATCATTGAGAAGAACTAATTTACAAGATGAGCCTGGGCATTCACATACATGAGTACAAGCAACAGTATATACAATGTTACAACAATTGGGAGTCCAACAATACAGGAATTCACAAAAAAAGAAAAAAAAAAAAGAAAGTAAATAAACAATAGGTACAGGGCAGGGATATATACAGTGTTACAACAAATTAGTGTTCATAGCATGCAGTAATGCTAAGTAAGAAGGAGAAAGTGCAATATCTTAGATGAAAATAGCATACATATTATAGTACAAGAACATATGTACTTGTACATTAGCTGCGACAGGAACCTATGCAGCAAGAAAGGGTAAATAGAAGGGAGAGTAGAAAGAGGAAGGGGCAAAGCCAGAGGAGGAGGAAGAGTGATACATTTGGGGAGGGCATTACATAGTTTAGGGAACAGGTTAGGTAAAGCTACGATGTGATAAGGGCAGGGCATGGAAAGAAAGAGGGAGATGAGCTTAGAATAGAGAGGATAGGTAGGTGTAAGAGTGCCATTAACAGATGCAAGTACAGGTTTCTGAAAAAAAAACGTTGGTAAAGGGATTTGAAGAAGCTTAGTTTCACAGGGATTGACAACTTTAAAGTTTTCTGTATTGTGTTCCAAATGACAGGAAGAGCATGATTTACTGCAGATTTGCCATATCTGGTTCTCACCTTAGGGATGAATAGTGAGATGTAAGACAGGCTTCTCAAGGTGTAGTTTCCAACCCTACAGGTGGGCAGGCAACTCACAATATAATGTGGGAGCATATTAGTGATTGCTCTGTAGGTCCAGAGCACTGTATTCTTTTGTCATCTGAATGTTAGTGACCTCCACCCTACCTTGGCATAGAGCTCACAGTGGTGTGTGGCATAAGGGAGACCAGTTATGAATCGAATAGCTTGATGGTAGAGTATATCCAGGTGAGAGAGGGAGAGCTTTGGGTCTTAGCCATACAGGAAATCAGCGTAATCTAAAAGAGGCAAGAATGTAGTCTGGATCAACCTAGTTTTAGCTTTTGGCGTAAGTAGAGTTCTAATATGGCAGAAGAGACCAAGTCTCCATTTCAGTTTTTTTGACAGTTCATCGATATGATGGACAAAGGACAATTTGTGGTCTATTGAAAACCTGAGATACTTAAATTTCTCATCGAACTCCAGGTGCTCACCCAGTAATGTGTATATGAAGGGAGCAGAACCAAGGAGACTGTTTAGTTGCAAAGGTAGAGGGAGCAAGTATCATAGCCTTGGTCTTTTTTGCATTTAGGAGGAGCTTTAATTGAAGTAGATTTTTCTGTAAATGATCAAAGTCTCGTTGGAGATCACTGCAGGCAAGATCCAGAGTAGGTCTCAAAATGTATAAGACAGTATCATCCGCAAACAGGTGGATGTTTACTGCGGAGATACCAGTATTAATCCAGTTAATATAGACAGCAAAATAATGCGGGGCCTAAAATAGTCCCTTGAGGGACACCTCTTAACAGGGTTATTTGAGGAGAGAGGCCCCCTCAACTTTAACCAGCTGTTGATGCTCAGTAAGGTAATTAGAAACCAGTTTAAGGCTGGTTGGTCTGCTCCAATATTATTTAGAACACACAGGAGTAAGTCATGGTCCACAGTATCAAAAGCTTTACTCAGGTCAAGAAACAAAGTACACACATAATTGTTTTGCATCTCGAATCATTAGTGACCTTAGCCAATGCAGATACAGCGCTGTGGCAAGGTCTAAAGCCTGACTGAACTGGATTGAACAAGTTGTAGGTCTCTAGATAGAACCTAAGTTGCTCATTGACCACCTTTTCTAATAATTTGATAGGATGGGCAACAGTGACTCTGGTCAGTAGTTATTTAGGTCACTGGGGTCCCTGGATTTAAACAGGATAACTACATGAGCTATCTTCCAGACTGGGGTGAGTGCTCCCTGTGAAAGGGACATATGAAAGAGATGAGTAATAGGGGTGACAGAATGTAATATCCAGCTTTAGGTAATAAGGTTCAATATTGTCAGTACCTGCTGACTTTCTGGTGTCAAGCACTAATAGATCCTCTACTTGTTTTAAGGTAACTGGTGTGAAGGGGAATACTCCTTCATGGGAGGGGATAGCTGAAGGGGAGGGGAAGCATCTTGCATGTCCAGAGGGCTCAGCCAGTCCCCCTGGTGCAGCAGAGACAGCAGTCCCTGGAGGTTCACCATCCTGAGGCATTTGTACTGTGTAGAGATTCAGATTGCTTAAGTCTAGGATGGACTGCAGGCCCCTGGTCTTTTGGGGGATAAGGAAGAAGTGGGAATAAAATCCCCTTCCCCACTGAGGCTGCGGGATGGGCTCTATGGCTCTTTTTAGAAGAAGCACCTGAATTTCCTCTAAAACAAGAGGCAGATGCATGGGAGGGTAGGTAGCACGGATGAGAGGGTCTCAGGTGTCCACTCCACAAGCTCCAGAGTGTGACCTTAACTATGAGCTTGAGCACCCAGTTGTCTGTGGTCACTGCTCACCACCCCTCCAAGTGGAGTTAGAACTGACCCCAACTGCCTCCCTTGGATCTTCGGTTGGAGGAGGATGGTTAAGGAGTCATGAGGTGAAGGCGGGAGTGGCAAGGGAACCCTGGGGATCAAGCAGCAGTGGCCCTGCAGGGTGTTTGTGGTCTTATGGCATTGCTGGCCCTTGGTAGGTTGGCCTTGAGTCTGCTTGCAGGAGGACTGATGAAAGAGATGGCATTGGTTCTCTCTAGGCTGAGTATGGTAGAGACTGGACCATCCTTAGGCTTTGCCTGACTCTTGTAAGTTAGAGATGAGGTCCTGGACATCACCCCAGAAAAGAACAGAGCCCCTGAAGGGAGCATCTAAAATGCTGGCCTAAACATCCTAGGCAAAACCAGAAACCTGGAGCCAGGAATGGTGCCAAAGGCAAACACCAGCTGCAGCCCTTCATCCATAAGATCGTAAGATGCCCAGAGTACATGGCTGTCCACATCCAAACCTGACTTCATGAGTTGGGCAAGCTGAATTGTAGTGGAATCTTTGGGCAGAGTCTGGACCAGGTCCCTGGCCTGGTCCCAGATGGCATTTTGGTGTTGTACTATATGGGTAAGATAACTGATGGCCCTAATGGCCAAAGTAAGTGAAGCGAAGACCCACTTGCTGATCTGGTCCAGATGCTGAGATTCAGGGTCTGGGGGGAGAGCACTAAGGTGCTTGGGATTCTTAGAGTCATCACAGGCTGCATTAATGACCACAGAATCCACCTTAGGATGGCTTCCAGGATAAGGCTGCCCACCGGCACATGATAAAGCCGGGTCTACCTTTTGGGGAGGGAGAGGAGGGAGGGATAGTGGAGGGTGAGGCTAAGCTGCCTTGGTGACATCCTTATATGCCTGCGTCAAGGTGGCACCACTACTGTCAAGGCAGCATTCTGCCAAAGAAAAAGGGCTCTGGGTCTTGCTCCTCTGTCTCTCATCCCATAATTGACTGACTGTGGCGCATTACATCCATGAAGGATGGATCATCAAGTGAGGACTTAGGCACCTCATTGGGCATATCCTCACCATCTGAAGACTCCCCTAGAGAAGAAGAAGACCCTGAGGATTCAGAATCCTCAGAGGACCCACTGTCTGATACTGGTGAGAGGCCAGCGCTTGTCTCGCCTGATGCCGGCAGCAACGCAGAAGATCAAGTCCTGCCCATGTCCCTGGGCTGTGGATCCTGGAGGAAGGGAGGGAGGGAGAAGCCAGAGATGGGCCTTGAGGGTGGTGATCTGTTTCTGCATGAACGATCACCATGCCAAGAAAAGGATATTGTAATCCACCTGTGGAGCAATATTGTACACAGGCAAGAAGGGCAACTCCTTTGTAAGGTTAGGGAACAATGGCTGTGAGACCAGCAACAGGTAACCTGGGGTAGGTACAGGTGGCACCGGTAAACGATCTGATGATGGCCCAGCTGGCATCAGTTGTGGCGAAGGCTGAGGCAAAGGCAACACCGGCATTGGACTCACTGGCTGAGGCATCAGCGGCACTGGCGATGGCCTAGCAGGCAATGGCCTGGCAGGTGACAGTCTAGAGTGGAAGCCGGTGCTTGAGGGGAAGCAGACCCCTGGGCAGCAGCAGCAGAGGGGATGCCAGAGAGGAGGAAATGGCAACAGACTGCCCAGGGGTGCTGCCTAGAAGAACTGGCATCTGTCTTAGAGGTGGGCTGATAAAGGCAGAGCCAGGGCTGGAAGGGCTATGGGCACAGAGCCACCAACTGAGAACCCAGAGTTGGTCAAGCCACCTAGCTGAGAGCCCATATTGGAGATGAGCCTGAGCATCAGGGGCTGTGGGGCAGGAGAGGACATCTTCTGCCCCAAAGAGCCTCTGACTGGAATACAGATGAGACCGGGTGGAGGAGCCATTGGAAGCCCAGAGGAGGAAAGGGCTGGTGAGCTGGAGGCACCAACCCTCTGTGGAGGAGTGCCATCATGGTAGAAGATTTTAGGTCACTCATGATCGGGAAACTTGAGCATGTCCATTCCCTCATGCTTCTCCCGTGTTCGTGTTTTCCCCGATTTCTCCCAGTGGGAGGAAGAAGAGGCCCAGGAGGATTATGCCAGCAAGGCCAAAGCTCCTGGCCTGCAGCTCCTTTTCCATGGAAAGCAGCTTCTGTTTTAGAAGATGGCTCACCAGCATTTTCAATTGACATCTCTATGTGACCTGGTTAAATTTCTGGCAATGCTGGCAGGCTTCGTGTCATGGCTGGGGCCTAGAAAGATCATGCATGAAGAGTGACCATCCCTTTCTGAATCTGTTTGCTGCAGACACACTTTGTGGAGTGGTCCAAGACAAGGCTAGTGTAGAAGACATAAACTCATCTAAAAACACCGAAAAATTTGATGTTGAACTGAAAATAATAGAAAATTATAAAGTGCAGTAAAGTGGGAAATGGTGTTGACTGTAGCTATGATGTTCACTAGGTCTGGCGTGCATGAGTCGACAGCAGGAAAAGAACTGAGGTAGGTGTTGGGGATTGCGCCTTATATAGCCTGTACTGACGCCAGATGACTGACATCTGTGGAGGGCAGTCCTCCATGGTAGACTGCTAGCTAGAAGTTCCTGTGGTCCTAGTGCCTGGCAGAATAGCTCCTACTGGTGGCTTGCTGCAAGAGCCTTCTCTCAAAGTAAGATTACATGTTTATGACATATGCAACCTCTAAAATAAATTACTGGGACATATGCGACCCATAAAATGAATGATTATGACATATTTATCATCTAAAATAAAGTTTTTATTTTAGAGGTTGCATATATCATCAAATGAAATAATTAATCTGTGCACTTTTCATTCCACCAGCACATAAATAGGGAATATTCTATTGGACAAAACTTGAACCTGACTGTATGCCCTCTATGAGAACAACACTTGCCTGTCCCTCCCAGTCCACCATGACAGCCTCTTAAAATGATCCTGCCAGTGTTTGAGTATGCAGATATGGTTTATGGTACCACTCCAAAGTCCATCCTAGCTAGGCTGGACTGTTTTTATGGTTGAATGCATGCATGTACAGAAACATTTTGTTGCAATACCAATTTTCAGAGGTGTGTCACTGTAAGGCTCAATGCAGCTCTTGGGCTCTACAGGGGCAGACCAATGATCAATGAGGCTGATCATGACCGTGTTCTATGTAGGGTGGAGACTTTGTGTACTTGATAGGAACCAGGCACTCCTACCACACAGCAGCTGACATGTTTCATCTCATGATGCTGCCCAGCAACAAGGTGAGTGGCTTCATCATCAGCCTGCATGCCTTTTTGATTTTCTTTTTTTTTTTCAAATTCCATCTGCTTTCTCCTTCTGTGAGCACTCCATCCCAACAACTCTTCGTTCATGGTCCATACAGGAGAGATTACAATTTCATTTATAACCATGCTGTAATATTTTCTTTAACTACATCCTTCCTATAATTCAAGTTGTTGCTGGATTTAGAAAAGACAGCTTTTTATTTCTGACAAATTGCAACTGGTTGAGGGAAGAATTGTTTGAGAGAAGTGGTAACACTGCAGACAATTAAAGGGTACAAGTAAATAGCATAGAGTGAGAGGCAACCCTTCATACCACTAATAAACAGCACTAACCACAACAGATGGCACAAAATCTTTTATCTACTCACATATCCGTGGCTTCAGAAAGTGCCAAGACCCAGTCATATATTACAGACAGTGCACATAATCTGCTGAAATTCAAGTATCCTCAAAACTTTAGCAGTTCCTTGATTTCGGCCTTTAGTATCCAAAAATCTCCATAGCTCATGCAATGTCTGAAAGTCAGTGGAATGTTAAAAAGCAAATAATTATTTTAGCCTGCTAGGATCTTTGTGTTCCGATCACAGGAAGAAACCTATGGCTCCTCTTTAGAAATTCATGGACAACCTCCCCATAGCGCTGTCACACTGGGTTGTTCTGCTGGCACACCAGGCTGCAATTCTCCCACCATCGCAGTTCAGAAGGAAAAGGAATTCCATGGGCTGTATCATCCCTCCACACCCCTTTCCCAATTGTAGATTATCCTCCAAATATACTATCAGTAGCTCCACTCCAATACAAAATTCCAAAAGTACAGCACAGATCAAACCATGACCCACTCTCTCTTCATACATTTAACTGTAGAACAACAGCCAATCAATTCCTTTTCAGTTCGGTTTAAAGAAGCCACTGCTAGGCAAATTCCTAGAGGTTCACTTTTCTTTTCTTCATTGTAATTCTCAATCTACATTTAACCGTGAAACTTAGTGAGATACTATAGAGTCCTGCATCCTATTCACAAGGCTTCCAGTAGAAAACTGGAAATTAGCTAGAAGGAAGCCAGGTGAAAGCCAGATTTAAAAACTGCCCTAGATAGCTTCTTTCAGAGAACAGACAGAGAACAGCAAGAGAAAGGAGCTGTTGTTATAACTATACTTCTCTACTGGGACAATATTGCCCTCCTCCCCTCCACCCTAAGCCAGTTCTACTTTTATAGGCACAGGATTTGACTGACAACAGGAACTTCCTGTTTGGGAGCAGGAAGTGAGTGATCACAGAGCCACAAAAACTCACCATCCCAGAAGGAAAGAGTAGCTCACTCCCCCAGCTGCTGGAGGTCTAATCCTGAGCAAGTAAAGAGACTACTGAGAAATATAGAACTTGTCTCAAAACAGGAAGATCAGGAGCTTAAAGGGCACAGAGGCAGTAAGTAAGTAGGGAGAATATATAAACAAACAGAGGAACAAGTAAGTATTCAAAACAACAGTTAAAGGTCCAGAAATAAGACATGATGGGAGTGGTGCAGTGACTGTGGAGCCGCAGTCTTCTGGGAGACATTCTGGAGGATGCGGTGTTGTCCCATCTGCAGGCAGCTCTCAGGGCTAATGGAGGAGGTTGTTCATCTCCAGGCTGAGTTGGCCAGGATTTGAGGGACCTCCTGTTCCACCCAGGGACCACCAGGGCCACTGCCATTGCCTCAGAGGTTGTCAAGAAAGCGGAGCGGTTGGACCACAGTGGGCTCAAGGACCAAGGAGGTGGTGGAACAATGGTGCATCCCTCCAGCTGTACCACTCCACAATCCATATGCCATTCTGGCAAAGTACTGTTGCTCTATGGAGGCACCCAAAGTGAAGACCAAGGAGCATGCTAGGAACCTCCACAAAAGAGACCCACAAGAGGATGGCAAGGGACACCACAGGGGAAGGAAACAACTCCTGGTGGGGGACTCCATTGCTAGGAGGGTAGAACTGGGGGAGGAAGGGAGAGAGAGGTAGGTGCCTGCCTGGAACCATGGCTTGAAGGGACAGGGCGATCCTCAGGATCGGCCGTGGAGCAGCTGCACGGAGGAGGAAGCTGGATGTCATTGTCCACCTAGGACAAATGACCTGGCTGAGAAAGGGATCAGACCAGTGCAGGAAGAGTTTGTGGAGTTGGGGAGGGGCCTTAGACAAGTAGCATGCATGGTAACCTTCTGGGAGGTGCTGCCTGTTTATGGCATGGGTGAGGCTAGGATGCTCCACACCATGGAATTCAATCGGTGGTTGAAAAACTGGTGCAGAGCTCAGGGGTTTGGCTTCACTGGGGACTGGGGGTCCACCTGGAGTGATGCTGGCCTATATTGGTGTGATGGTCTGCATCTGTCGGGAGGGAACCAGGATCCTAGGTGATAGGTTTAAATGCTTCATTGGCACTATTTTATTTATTTATTTTGTTTATTTATTTAGTTTTGTTGACCGGTAAGTGCATCTAGACAAATCCTGCCTATTTTCAGGCATGACCCGGGAGGGGATACAGATGAATGCCAACTGACCTTGAACCAGATTAAGCTGTTGGTGGTATTTTTAGTGAATGAGGAAATTTGGCCAGGACACGGGGGAAATTCCCCTACTCTTTTCGATAAGTGCCATGGGATCTTTAACATCCACCTGAACTACCACCAATCCAGGCAGATGGGACCTCGGTTTAGCATCTCATCCGAAAGACGGCACATCAGAAGTGCAGCACCCCTCTCATGCTGCATTACAGTGTCGGTATTGGGATATTAACCCAAGTGCCAGATGTGGGAACTGAACCCACAGCCCTTGGATCTCCCAGCCTCAGAGGTGAGTGTGCTACCTACTGAGCCGCTGACACATTTAAACTAGCCAATGGGGGAGGCACTGGAAAGGAGCAGGGAAATCCTAGCCCTCCCCAAAAAATCAGGGTAGTAAGTGAGGTAAACACCAAGACAGAGATGTCGATAGGGAGAAGGGCAGGGGTAAATGGAGAAAACAACAAAGGCAATAAGGACAGGGATGGGGCAAAAAGGGGTAAAGCCATCAAGAAATGGAGGGTAATGAGTACCAGTGCCAGTAGTCTGGGCAACAAGCTCCCTGAACTGGTAGCCTTGATTGAAGAGGATGCCAGGATATCGTGGCAGTCACAGAAACATGGTACACAGAGAACTATGACTGGGATGTTAACATACCAGGGTACACAACCTACAGGAGAGACAGGGAGGGGAGGGGAGAAGAGGGGGAGGAGTAGCTCTCTATGTAAGGGAAGGGATAAAAGCAACAGAACAAAAGAGTAAACAGGAGGAGAGGAGGCACTGTGGGTCACCTTAGAGACTGGAAATGGCACCACAATCCACACAGGGGTTGTATACAGACCCCCATCTCAGGGGGAGGGAATGGACAAGGATATGATAGAAGGCATACTTAGGATGGCAGAGAAAGGGGAGATACTGTTGATGGGGGACCTGAATATGCCAGATGTTAACTGGAACACCTTTGCTGCAGCCACATCCAAGAGCAAGGCCATTCTTGATGCCCTACGAGGACATGCCTCAGACAGCTAGTTTTGGAACCCACTCATTAGGGAGAAATCTTAGACCTCTTATACTTCAAATGGGGACAGTGAGAGGATCTCAGGTCTAGAAGGGTAGCCATCTGGGCACAAGTGACCACCAAACAATGTGGTTCACAATAAACTCAGCTACAGTCAAGCCATTACAAAAGTGAGGGTACTGGACTTCAGGAGGGCTGACTTTTGGCAAGCTGGGAGAGTGCCTTAGAAAAGCACTAGCAAACAGGCAAGAAGGAGGGTGGAGCAACAATGGAGAAACATAAAACTGCCATCACAGAGGCAACAAGCCTTGTGTGAAGCAAATAAACAAATCAAATGAAAGAAAAAGCCACTATGGTTCTCAAAAGAGGTATGGGAAGGTTTTGGAGAAAAGATAGCATTTAGGAAGTATAAGGAAACACAGAAGGAGCAGGACAGAGAACTATACCAGTTAAGGATGAAGAAGCAGGGAGGGAAGTCAGAATAACAAAGGCCCAAACTGAGTAAAAGATAGCCAACCTCAGTTAATAAGGAGGATAAACCTGTTATAGGTGCATTAGGGAGCGAGAAAGACAAAGGTAGGGATAGTGAGGTGAATAGAATGGACGGTGGTGGGCAGAGATGGACAGTGAAAAAGCAGGGATACTGAACGAATACTTCTGCTCAGCATTTACAAAAGAGGAGGAGGGGAGGTACCTAATCCAATTATTTATTATTTATTTATTATTAAATTTTGGTGACGGGTGAGCCCACTGAGCCCAAGGTCCCTTTTTCAGGGCCACCCAGGATTTACATAGCAATTGATGAATAAACAGTGTGAAACAATGAGCTAAATTACATGTATTATAAGCAACATACAGTCATGGTACATAAGGAGTAAATAGGGTTTAATAGAAGTAAATTGATTTGGCACAAACTGATACCAGTATTCAACTAACATGGGAAATCAACTAGCAAAGACACTCCATTCAAGTGAGATGGACACTCCATGCTCTCCCATACTGACGCTCACAAACACTGGAGCACAGGGATAGAGCTGGCTATGAGGAAGTGGAAAGGGACAGTGACGAGACCCTCAAGTGCAAATTATGATCTCCTCCTTCCCCCAAGGCACACAAAAGCCACCTACTAGGACCATAAGAGCTCCCATTCAGGCAAGGGATCTCACTGTCTAGGATTGCAAGCACCAAGAAAATATCAGAAATAGTGAGCTTTTAGCTTACAAGATTCTTCTGTGTCATACGTATACAGTCAATACAAAAAACTGGTTCTATAAGGAAGCAAACTGAATTGATACAAAGCACATTTTTACATTTTGCTGGACAACAAAGCACATAACTGCTTTTGAAGTACAACACTACTTTTTAATATTGTATAGTGAACCAGGATATTCTGTGTTGTTACCAAAAACAAGGCAGTGTAGAAAATATTATGTAATTATCCCAGTGATTCATATACAGTAGTTACAATTCCAGCAATTGGAGCATCCACATAACTATTCAAATTAAATGGACACAAACGACATAGTATTTAAACGGATTACAACTGGTCACCAACGTAATCTAATAAAGAATGAAAAATCAAAAATTGTGATTATCATTTTTGGAAATAACTGTTTTGTTTAAACCCTTCAGATAATATGTGTGAGTTACATTAACGACCATACAGCTAAGTATATTCTGGTAAATCTTGAATACTTATTTCGCCATTATTTTACAAAATGTGCAATACTGTTTTTTTTTTTTTTATTTGGGTTACTTGTTTGGAGGTTTGTGTGCAATATGCTATAACTAAGTCATACCAGCAAAGTTTAAACCATGACGTTAATTCTGAGACTGCCTGGTTAGTTGAAAGATGATTCATAACTTTATATGTTCTAACTTTTCACTGAGAAATTCTTCCACACTGTCGGTGTTCCACTTGAGAATGCTAAGTTCTTCAGCGATGTCCCCATTGTCATCCAGCAGCTTCAGTACCGGGTCAGAGCCCCGTACATACTTAATTTGAAGGCCCTTGAATAATCTAGGCTTGTCACTCTTGACAAAAGCCTGGACTTGTGGGAACCTTCCCAATTTTCATCCACATACTTCAAGGACAGCTCCTGCATAGCGCTTTTTGGTTTCAAGCTGAGCCTCCTCTTGACAGCACTTCCTGCAATCCGGGTCAAGTTGATTTAGGCTAAATTGCCCAAGAAGGTCACATGAGCTGCAGAGCAAATTACTAGAGAAGCCAAGTTCCCTGCATGCCTCTGATGACAACTCTGCTCCATATGCCGATACCGCACATAAGATTGGGAGAATCCACATCTAATACACTCTACCAATTAACAGAAGCACTCTGGATAGGGGTTGATCCCAATCCTTTCACAGAAGAAAGGGTTCTGAAAGAACCTAAAACTGAAGGTGGACAAAGCAATGGGGCCTGACAGGATTCACTCCAGAATTCTAAAAGAATTAAGGGAGAACTAGTGACAACACGGCTACCCTATTTAAAAATTATGGGAGGATGTGTGGTACCTGAGGACTGGAGGAAGGCAGATGTGATTCCCTTCACAAAAGTGGGAGCAAGACAGAGGCAGGAAACTGCAGACCTGTCAGTTTGACCTCTGTGGTAGGGAAAGTGATGGAATAGCTTCTAAAGGAAAGAACTGTTGAGTACCTAGAGGCCAGTGGGGCACAGGACCCAAGGCAGCATGGGTTCACTGCGGGAAGGTCATGTCAGATGAATCTAATCAATTTCTTTGAATAGGTGACCAAAGTAGTAGACCAGTGAGGGGCTGTGGACATGGCCTTCCTAGACTTTAGCAAGGCATTTGACACAGTCCCACACAAAAGATTAATAAACAAATTAACCAGCCTGGGAGTGGGTCCCAGTGTGGTAGTCTGGGTAAAACATTGGCTGGATAACAGGACACAGAAAGTAATTGTAAATGGAGTCCACTGAAGAAATGGGGGCGTTGTGGTACCAATAGGTTCAGTACTGGGCCCAGTCCTTTTTAATGACTTTATAAGTGACATTGCAGAGGGACTGGAAGGAAAAGTATGCCTCTTAGCAGATGACACAAAGAACTGCAACAGGATTGATACACAAGGAGGTATGGAAAGGATGAGAAGGGACTTGGCAAGGTTGGAGGAATGGTCAGAAACTGGGATGTATAGGGAGAGGCATCACCAGCAGAAAACTGGAAGGTGTTATCCCTCTGTACAGACAGTTGGCAAGATCCCATCTGGATTACTGCATCCAGTTCTGGAGACCCCATCTCTGCAAGGAAATAGAAAAGATGGAGGCAGTCCAGAGGAGGACAACTAAAATGGGCAAGGTCTGCAAGAGAAGCCATATGAGGAGAGACTAAAGGAGCTTAATATGTATACCCTTGAGGAAAGGAGGAAGAGGGGGGATATGATAAAAACTTTTAAGTACCTCAGTGGAATCAACAAAGTCCAAGAGGGTAGCATCTTTCAGAAAAAGAGATGTGCAAGAACAAGGGGACAAAATTTGAAGACAGAGGGGGGATGGCTCAAGGGCAATGTGAGGAAGTATTTTTTCACAGAGAGGGTGGTGGACACATGGAACAGCCTTCCTGAGGAGGTTGTGGGGTCTAAAACTGTGGGAGAATTCAAGAATGCATGGGACAAGCATAAGGCAATTCTTGTGGGGGGTAGGAAGAAGTAGGCTGTTGGTTAACTAGGATCTGCAGCTTATCCTGTAGGTAGGAAAACCGGCAGACTTGGTGGGCCAAGCGGTCCTTATCTGCCATCAAAGTCTTTGTTTCTAACCACATCAGACACCCTATGTCAGGAGGCTGCGCCAGAGACTTTGATGCCCCCAAATTATCAATCAATCTTCTGGTAGCACAGGAATAAGCTCTTAAGGATTCTTGGAAAAAGCAATCTGAGTGGCTGCTGTCTCATCACAGGTGCAGTGCCCACTTATAACAAAACTCTATAAATCAATACGTTTTTCACAGTTTTTTTTCTAATGGATGGAAAGGCAATTATATCGTTCCTGTGCATAAAACTGGTGATATTATGGAGACACTTACATTATGTATAGACCAATTAGTTTGATTAATAACCACTAAAATCTTGTCAAAAGTCCAACTTATCTGTTTGGAGATTTGGTCTAAAGAAACAAATATTCTTTCCCCCTTTAAGGGCTAATTTTAGAGTGGGCTACCAACCAGCAATCATTTCTCCACTTCAGCATACCTATTGGAAAAATACGTGATTGTATGTAAACAAACATTTTTACAGTCTATGGTATACCAGTCAGGCACTCGAATAAATGTCAAAGATAGTAATAGTTTTGTAAATATACAGAAATGGGCTTGTCATATTATATTAGGAAGGTTAGCTCATGATGGGTATCATTAGGTCCTGTCTAGAATGGGAATCCAAACTCATTTAATGAGAAGAAATTAATTTTTAAGACTTTTTAATGCTTGCATGCATGCACGTGCAGCAATATTTTGTTACATGGTTAGGGTTTCAGAGGCATGTGACTATCTGAACCGATGCAGCACAGGCCTCAGTGGGCTCGACAGTGACAGGCCAATGATCTGTGAAGCTGATCATGATGCTGTTCTGCTGGTGATAGGCAGAAACTTCATGTAGTTGAAAAGAGGCAGCTACACCTATGAGACAGCAGCTGCCTCTTTTCATCTTTATGACACCACTTTACAGCCAGCTGAGTGGTGTCATTATCAGCTGCCCTGTTTCCTCCCTGAGTACCAGTGGTTGTTCCATATCCATGCTGCCCCCAGTCCCAACAACAATGATCCACCCACTGCCATGTATTCATCCAACCCACTTCCTGATCATATCCCCAAATGCCCTGTCATGATTCTAAGGAAGCCTCGCACTCTACAGTGCATTCATCCCAACTACCTCCTGAAAATTGTCCCGGTGCACCATCAAGGTTCTGAAAAAGCCCTGCCTACTGCTGTGCATTAATCCTAGCCACCTCCCAATCATGTCTCTAGTGCCCATTATGGTTCTGATAAAGCCCTGCTCACTACTATGAATTAATCCCACTCACCTCCTGATCATTACCCCAGTGCCTCATCATAATTCTGACAAAAGTCCACTTGCTGCCTTACATTAATCCCACTCACCTCTTGATCATGTTGCCGGTGCCCCATCACAATTCTGACAAAGCCCCACCCATTGCTGTGTGTTGATCCCACCCACCGATCATTTTCCTGGTGCCTCATCATAGTTCTGACAAAGCCCCACCTGCTGCCATGTATTAATGCCACCCACATCCCGATCATGTTCCCAGTGCCCCTCTGCTGTCACTGTCCCACTGACTCCCAACACTCAAATAAAGCCCTGTCCAGCCATCCACCTCCCCAATCAACATGCCAACATACTACTGAGAGACTGGTGCTGGACAGAAACAGGCATCTCCAAAGACCACCCATGCATCCTCTCTCCGCAACAATTGGGACATCCAGTCCACTCAGTAAAAAGGAACACAGATGAAAGTATGAATTCCAGCACTGCTTCCCACCAGCACAGGGACAGGTAAACTGCTCTTTGAAAAGTTTTGACAATTTGCCATATTATTGTGTAGGCAAAACTCATTTTGAATCCAAATAAAACTAAGTTTAAGCTGTTTGGCTCATAAGCTTGCTGAAAACAGCCTGCCTCTTCTGACTCCATAGCTGCTTGATTGATTGATGGAAGATCTGTGCAGTGGGTTACTACTTACAAAAATGTAATCTTGTGGCTTAACCCTCTTCACTACAGTAGTAATACCAATGTTGAAGCCTTTGTGAGAAAACTGGATTCAAAAATTGTTTCCTTGTTTTGCTTTTACAAAAAAAGATTTATCTTTGCAAATTAAAAGTAAAATTATCCAGTTACTGATTTTTTTGTCCTTCCTGAATATGCAGATATATTTATTGATAATGCCTTGCAAGTGCTACTGTGCTAGTTCAACATAATTTATAGTCACATGGCAAGTTATATTTTAGAGTGTCCTTATTATAATCATCATTGCTCACTCTATTAAAAGGTATACTGGTTTTCCTTGAGTAATAAATAGTCCCTGCATAAATGGCTTTTTCCCCATACAATATGTTCAAGAGATGTTCTCAGTTATCGAACAGCTGGGGTCTTTAGGCATACCGCCTCCAAAGCCTCCACTCCGCAGACACTTTGGAGATTATGGTGTCTATAATAAGGACTCTGCCAGGTCAATTTTCTTTCAGATTTTGCTATTCCTCCTTTTGGAATTTCTTTCCAGCATTAATGTGTTCTTTGAATTTGAAACTTCCATAGAAGGAATTGGCCACAGATTGGTCTATCAGTTCATTGCCCACTCTTTAATGTTGTTCTGACAGTTCCTAATAATATACCCAGCTAGCTATATTTTGTTGTGTTATTACTTTACTAATGTAACTTGTTGTTATCAAGTTTGCTTCATGAAGGCACCATTGTAAACCAGAATCTGGCCAATGGTTATATCCTGGATAAATAAATGAAATATGTGGTTAAACTCAATACCCTGTCAACTGTCAAGTCCCTGACACTGTCCCTGAGCTACTGTAACATAAAAACTGACTCACCATTTAAAAAAGATAACATAAGCACCAACTGAGTGCTGGACCTCCTTGATACCCAGATTGAAAAGTGACTTAGGAGTGTACTAAAATTATGGTGAAAATACTTGTTTTAGGAGTCACCTTATAGACATGACATGTTCCATTTATGGGATATTGGCCAAAATGTCATTACGCACCAGAGGTGCAAAGACACATCTCATCAAGGATTTTAAAAATGACGCATTTCATGTTTATGAGGTGGTGTGGGAAATGGCTATGTAGAAAGGTTGTCATCAAAATACTGAAAATTAGTGAAGTTATGAATGAACTCTGAAATAGTGTAATGTTCAGTCATAACCTGGGCATTTTACCATATTTGTACACCAAATTTTCAGCATAGCCTTCTTACTGCCCCACCTAATGATCCCGGTATGTGAAAATTTTCAACTCCCCAACAAAACATCATTCCATGCCACCAAATGTCATTCCATGCCACAGGTATGAAAACACATTTTGGCCAGGATTTGAAAAATGGCAGCTGTCAGATTCATGAGGTGCTGTGAATAAATGGCTATGTTGAAAATTTGGAGTCAAAATATTGAAAATTACCAAAGTTACCAGCCTGTGTTCATAAATTTTAACATAGGCTCCTAACTTTGTTGTTTTTTTAATGCTTTTGCCCCAGATTTTCAACATCGCTTTCCTATGACCCCACCTCATGAACAAGTGCAGAGAAAATGTTCAATTCCTGCCCGTAAGGTGATTTTGCACAGTGACTGCAAAATCACCTTTCTGGGCGTGAAAACTCATTTTGGCCAAGATATGAAAAATGGCAGCTGTCACGTTCATGAGGTGTTGCAAAGGAATGGCTATGTTGAAAATCTGGGGTCAAAATATTGAAAGTTACCAAAGTTATAAGCCTGTGTTACCAGATTTTAACATAGGCTCATAACTGTTTTTTTTTGTATATTTTTACACCAAATTTCCAACATAGCCTTTTTATGACCCCACCTCATGAGCAAGAGCAGAGAAAATGTTCCACTTCCTGTCCAAAAGGTGATTTTATGCAGCACCAAAAAATCACCTTTCAGAACAGATTTGTCTAAATTCACTGTAATTGTTCATGAGGCGGGGCCCCAGAAAAGGCATGTTGAAAATTTGAGGCAAAAATATTGAAAATGGCCAAGTTAAGCCATTATGTTCAAAACCCCTTCGAAATACTTTGAACCGCATACCTGATTTCCTCAATTCGCAGTTCGACTTTGAAGAGTGAGGATGTGTCAGCAGTCCAGAAAAGATTATGGCGTCAGATCCCAGTGGGTAAGTAAGGGCTTGGGAAGGTGTCTGCTGAGCGGGATGGTTGGGTAGAGGGACTAACAGTGCAACAGACATCGATGGATGTTTTTTTTTTACAGGGTTAATAAAAATAAAAATGATGAGGAATGTTTTTCTACATTTCAGGTGATGACACTGTGGGATTGGGCACCCCCATTGTCAGTGTTATGTTTGTGGGTGGGTGTGGGGTGGTGGGTGCTGAGAGGGAGGATCCAGTGGTGGGAACAGTTACAGGGGCCCAGGGGTGCCAGCAACAGATATTGATGGACATTTTCTTTGTCACAGGTTTTTTAAATAATATTAAAAAAAAACTACATGATGGCAACACTGGAGGATTGGGCACCCCCATTGTCAGTGTTATGTTTGGGGGGGGAGGTTGGGTGGTGGGTGCTGAGAGGGTGGGTGGAACAGTTACAGTGGTACCAGCAAGTGACATCCATGGACAGTTTTCTTTGTTGCAGGTGATATACATAAACAAAAACCAAAAACTAGGAGGTGGACACTGGGGGTTAGGCACCCTCAGTGTCAGTGTTATGTTTGTGTGAGGAGGTGGGGTGATGGGTGCTGAGGGGAGGTCAGGTGGGGGAAGATACAGGGCATTAGTGTTACAGGGTTTGATACAGCAGCTGCACACCAGTGACATCGGTAGCAAATTTCTGAGTACAGCTGGTAACTGTTTTGAAAGCCGATCAATTGCTGATGCAGCTTCATGCAAATCAAGGACCGAAGCCCCCACTGATTGGAGTGGCTTCAGTCCTTTGAAGTACACAAAGTTTCAGCCCACCAAGCAGAGAGTTGCATCATGACCATAGTGCGTGGTCATTGGTGTAGACTGCTGAGCCCCTGCTATTCTGAACTGCAATGGGCTCGGCAGTGACACACCTCCAACATCACGCTTCACTCATTTCAAAACATTTGGTACACAGGCACATCAAACATAAAATGGGTGAAATATAAGCTAAATTTTGTCTAGACATTGGTTGGGATATTCAAAGCAGTTAACAACTGGGTTGGCGATGCTCAACTATGGTAATGCACCAGAGATTGATATTCAGTGGCAAACTGTGCAGGGCAAGTAGCAGTGCGCCAATGTCAACGGCAATGTATGCATGCGCAAGGGCAGGCGATCCATGAATATGAGACACAGTGCAATATTCAACCTCTGACCAATGGCACAAATGAGGAGCAAATGGCAGTTGTGTGGAGCAGACTTGAGCCTATAAAAACAGGGAGCAAGTAGGAAGAGGGCACTTGCACCAGAGGGGAGCAGAACAGAGGAGACAGAAGGCCATCACTCCACAAAGAAGGGACAGTGAGAGAGAAAGAGACAGAGACCAGGACAGAGAGGGAGAGACAGTGTGAGAGACAGTGTGTGTGTGTGAGAGAGTGTGACAGACAGGGAGGCGACAGCGGGTGTGAGTGTGGGTGCGATACAGTGTCACCAGACCCATGTGGTGCAACACAGGCACCCACAGGAGTGAGAGACAGAGGCCACAGGCAACAGCCAGACAGCCGGGGCAGGGTACACAGGTGTGGGCCCTGCAGAGCAGCACACACAGCCACACACAGTTGGGTGGGCCAGTGTCCCTGGACGCCCAGGGGGGACAGGACAACAGGGACCATGGCCAGTGCAATATTTCAGATGGAGGCCATAATGAGGAGGTGTGGGGAGGTAGGAGGCAGTGTGTCATGGCCGTGGAAGGGCCCATCGGTGGTACATCTGGAACAGGCGGTATGGACCCCGCATCAGCTATGAGACCTATGCTGACACTGAGATCGTGGGCTGGTACCGACTGAACTAGGCAATTCTGAGGCAGCTCTGTGAGCTGTGCAGTGAGGAGATGCAGGAACCCACTAGACGGAGCCACACCCTGACAGTGAAGACAAAGGTAATGGCTGTCATGTGCCTGTTCACCATGGGCACCTTCCAGAGACCAACAGGGGACACCACAGGCATAACCCAGTCGGCTGCATCACGGCTTCTCACACAATTCCTCAATGCCCTGCTGCCACACACTGCAGAATTTATTCACTTTCCCAGCACACAGGCAGAGAGTACAGCAAACCAGGAGGAGTTCCACATGGTAGCACGTATGCCTGGCTTGCTAGGGGGCCATTGCCTGCACCCATGTGGGCATCTGCATGCCACCTGGTTCCAGAGGGGGTAGCCTACATCAACAGAAAGGGCTACCCTAGTATCAACTGCCAGGTGGTATGTGATGCCAGGGAGTGCATAACCAATGTCTGTGCCACACACCCTGGGGGAGCACATGACGGCTTCATCTGGCACAGCTCAGCACTGTGCCACAGGTTTGAGAGTGGGGACATCACCACCGGTCATCTAATGGGTGAGTAGGCAGAGACCATGGGCAGCTGGGTACACCAGGGCATGGGAGGGGGCAGCCAGGGCAGGGCACTGTGGAGTGCTACTGGGAAGGACAAGGGGCATAGCAAAGAGAGGACACCAAGCTAACCATATCTCCATCCACACGGGTGACAGTGGCTATCCACCGGCCCTGGCTGCTAATACCCTACCGGCGCCCATTGTCCTCACGAGGAGCAGTACAATGAGGCATACGCCAGCACACAGAATATCATTGAGCGTGTCTTTGGTCTGGAAAGCACATTACTGTTGCCTGCACAGGCCTGGTGGTGCCATACAGTACAGCTCCTCGAGGCCTGTGGCATATTCTGGCCTGCTGCATGCTGCACAACATGACCACTGACCGTGGGATAGCTGTCGAGGTCGAGGAGGGGAACAGCAGAGGGGACGACATGGCCGACGGTCCGGTGGAGGGTGGGCAGCCCTCCCCGGGTGGAGGGATCCCTGCTGACAAGGATGGCATGCCAGCACCAAGACACGATAGCAGAGGAGCACTATGGTGCGTGCAGGTAGGTGGACAAACACCCATGCATGGGACAGCTGCAGTGTCACAGCACACAGGCATGTGTGGGCGTGCCCTGCGGTATGCACAGATTGGCAGGGGCAGGCATGGGGCCGTGCCACATGGCCACAAGCAACAACATGCAGCACAGCACACCACACACACACACACACACACACACATACACTGGCGCCTGCAGTCACACACCAGGGCACTGACACCTGGCATGGATCAGACACAGGGCACCAGTGCACATGAGCATCCAGTGCTGTGGTGGCATCATCATGCGCACACCACATGGGCCAGCGGCTGGGCAGGTGCACACACTGCCAGTGTAGTGCATCCCAAGGATGCCATGTCCGTGGTATATGCACACACACACACACACACACACACACACACACACACATATACACACAATGCCCATGTGCACACAGGGCAGTGGACAGGGTGGTGGGCACATCAGCTCAGCTCTGTAGTCACACGGCTGCCACAGACACATGGACAGCTGCGCTGTGGCCGCCCAGCAGACTCAGGCTGTGCGACAGCCACAGGGGGTGTCTACGACTGTCCCCCAGGGGTGGAAGTGGGAGAACGTGACCTTGTCCTCGCAGGGGTCTGCAGGGTCCTGAACAGGTCTGCTCTGGGCATACCTGGGATGCCTACAGTGGAGCCCAGCATCGACACCGAGGGTGTCACCCGATGCCTGGTCCAGGGGGTGGACATTGCACTCCGCGGGGTCTGTGGCACCCCACCATGCCCCATGGTAGCTAGTGTGGCATAGCCGACCGTGACTGCAGTGGCTAAGCGATCCAGGCCCGCGGTCATGTCCTCTTGCAGGTGATGTATGGCATCCTGGACCTTCGTGAGCCCCTTTCACACTGCTTTGCAGCCTGGCGCACTCTGCGCAGAGTGCATGCACCCCAGCCATGAGCAGTACCTTTGGTCCATGAGGCCACAGCAATCAGGTGTGCTCTTGAATGGGGTCGGGCCCGGGGCACGTGGGCATTTTGCCAACCCACTGGTGGTGTGGACCCTGCTGCACTGCCCCTGCTCAGGTGGGCACTGCACAGCGGGTTCCCTGTGGCTGCTCACTGACAGGAGCACCATCAGTGGATGCTGCGCCCGCCCCCAACGCCCCAGCCATCTGTTGCTGCCGCCCGCCGCTGTGTGCTGGCCAGCACCTGTGTGGCTGTACCACCACCACCGACCCCCAGCATCATGCTGCCGTCACACACAGCGGTACCAGGGGTGGTGGCGGGCGGCTGACCCACTGCCAACAGGCCACTGGCCACACTGCCAGGGATGGTGAATGGTATGGTTGTCTCCTTCTTAACAAGCCCTCGCTGTCCAGGACAATGGTCACATCATCATCAGTGTCGATCCGCCCTGATCTGTGTCCTCACGCACACCACGCCATGGCTGGCGTCCGCTGGAACACACCTAGAGCTCTTGTCCGCCACCACGCCCATGTCATCCGGCTGGATGGCGATGGTGAGCTGCAGTTGATCGGGCCCCTGGATGCCAGTGGAGGTGGAGGGCTGGTCCTCCAGGGTTGGGCATGCCCCCACGGCAGTCGCCGCTGTCCCTGCCACTGCATGCTGGCATTCTGGTGCTGGAAGGGAACATACATGCATTAGTGCTACCGATGAATGGCCCCCCATCCCCACCCACCAGCCTCGACGCCGCTGTACCTACATGCAGTGATGGGCTCCCAGCAGTCTGGAAGCCACCACCCAGCACATCCTCGACAGTGCTGTGCTGCATGGTGGCCACCACCAGCTCCTTCTGTGGTGTGAGCTGTGGCATGTCAGCCTGGCCCCCACCTGTGGCCACCCTTGTAGCCCAAATGGCCTCCACCTTCTCCTTGATCCGATGCTTGTCGGTGCCCACCTTCTTCTTGGACTCCTGTGCAGAATGCTGGTGGCTGCCCTGCTGGTTCACAGCCTCTGCCACCTCCTCCCAGGCTGCGGCCCTGGCCTGGTGTGTGCCAGTTGCTCCATTCAGCAGAGGCTCCCTGTCGAGGTACGCTTCAAACAGGGCATCCACCTCCGCCTTCATAAAGTTGGTCTGTGTTTGCAGGCAGGCCCACGCTCCTCTCCCTCCTCACATTCGGACATGCTGCTACCTGTGGGCAATGACATGTGGTTAGTGGCAGCAGTGACCAACACCAGCCGACCATCCCGCTGTGCTGTCTGTCCCCTCGGCGAGTGCAACTTACCTCGGATGGTTGCAATACCGGTCCATGGCCTATGCATTCCTGTGGCGCCTTTATAGCACATTGCATGCAAATGGGCTAATGCACAACAGTAAAGAGATGCTAATTCCCCCAGTGCACCACGAATAAGCTGATGAGCTAATTTGCAGATGCCGGCTGAATATCATGCTATTGCGCCATGTGCAATGAACTTGCATCGGCACAAGTCATGGCGCAATGCTCTGACGTGCACATTGCACCCAACACCAGGCGTGCGCCATGGCATGTACCACTGCCAATTGTGCAGCATGCGCTAGGTACACTATTGGCAGCCATTGTGCCCTATGCACTATAGGGCCTTTGGTGCCCATACACTGTAGGGTCTATGGCATTTGGCGCTATATGACCCATGGCGCTTGGGCGCTATGGGGCCCATTGCACTTGAGTGCTATGGAGCCCATCGCACTTGGGTGCTATGAGGCCCATGGTGTCGGGCACTATAAGACCTGTGGCTAGGCACTCTAGGGCCTGTTGGGCATGGTACCCTCAGACCCAGTCATGCAACATGCATCATGGCCCAATAGCGCATACGCGCACATTGCGCATGCTGACCCCTGCCCTATGCCCCCCAGGGACCTCTGCCTCACATGCCAGTGTGGCCACACCCATGCCGTGCATCCCCAGGGATACGCGATTGATGCAGGCAGTTCATCTCTGGGCGAGGCGCACATCCTGAACATGTAGAGCGCGTGTGCAACAGGGCACCATTTTGAACTGCTACAGTGCTGAGTAAGCATGCTGCAGTGCACAGTACCCAGAGCACAGAACTGGAGCCAGGTAGAGTTGGTGAACCTGGTGGCCCAGGTGGGGCCCCATGCTACCAGCTTATTTGGGCAGCAGCCCCTCAACAGGCCCAGGACTGAGGTCTGGCAGGATGTGGCAGATGGCCTTGAACAGGCTACTGGTGTGCAGTGCAGCAGGGAGCAGTGTCACCACCATTATGGGGACCTGCTGAAGCAGGACCCAGAGAGGATCAGGTCGCTGCAGGAGAGCATCTGGAGGGGGGCTGTGACACGGCCAGGTAAGTGTGCTCCACCTGCATCTGTGCACGTCCAGTGTTCCATGGAGTTGGCAGGGTTGCATGCCATGCTGGGGGGTGCTGTCACTGTGAGCCCTGTGGCCAGGCATTGCACATCACTGGGTGTGCTACACCACTGCCCTGTGGCTGTGCCAGGCCAGGGTGCACTCTGTGCTTGGGGGGTGAGGGCGGTGGGCTCATGGTGTTGCTGTGTACTGATGTGTGCTTGTTTGTGTTCCTGTCCTAGGCCCTGAGGACAGAAGGAGAGCCAGGGCAGCAGGGGCACCTGGTGGGCCATGGCAAACTGCTGGGCCCTTCAGCTGGAGCTGTGGGACTGAGGGTGGAGTTGTGACCAGCACATACTGCGCCCACAGGCTGGTAGGTGCTGTGCATTTATACATTGTTGTGCAGGGTGGTCAGCGGGGGTTGGGGTATGGCCTCAGTCCCCTGTGCACTGAGCCGTGGCAGCCCGTGGTGTGTGTGGCACCATGGGGTGGCCATTGCAATTGTGTGGCAGCTGTTGGTAGGCTGTGGGTGTGTCTGGCTGCTACCTGTGCCACTGTGGTCCCGCCGCTGCACCATGCCACCTGCCTGCCACTATGCTGGCAGTTAGCCCATGGGCGGTAGTGCCCCAGCGCTTTGCATAGCCATGGCATGCTAGGTCAGTGGCAGTTGTAGGCCCACCCACTGTGGGTGGCCAGGGTGCCACCCCAAGGGTGTGTGTCCCCACTGTCTGCTGCACATGGTGGGTGGGCTGGGGTGCCCTGAACATGCACTGATCACCTGTTCCTTCCTTTGCCATAGGTGTCCAATGGGATGTTCGCCAGCCACACTATGGCCACCTTCTGCGTGAATCATCACCATCGCCACCCTGAGGTAGCACAGCTGACCAGACAGCTCCTGCTGCACAGGCAGAGTAGGGGCAGTGCCAGGTGGTGGCAGGATGTGGCCACCCATAGGCCCATTGATCCTGTTGTTTCTGAACCTGACCACCCTTCCCTGCCTTCCACTGTTCCTTTGTATAGCCCTGTCCCTGTCCCTGTCCCCATCCCTCCTCACCTACCCTGTTCCTGCTCTGTACATAGTTTCCTGCCTTGTTCCCTGTTGTGTATTTTATATTGCTATTTAATACAGTTTTATGTGGTTACCCATCTGTGTCCAGGTCTACTTTGCAACTGGCGAGTGGAGCCATGCTGCAGTGGTGGTGGTGGTGGCTGTGGTGCACCTGTGATGTTCTGTGGTCTGTGCATGGTGGTGTTTGCCCATCGGTCCAGTGGCTGTGCCCTGGGGTGGCCATGGGCTGGCTGTTGTTGAGCTGTGTGCGTATGTGTTGGATGCCGTGTGCCAGGGGTGTGGCTGGCTGTGGACTGGGTGGTTTGGGGTGTGCCATCCAGTGGTTGGTCATGGTGCCACCTTTCAGACATCCACGCTCCTGTGCTCATGGATGGGGGCTGGCTACATGCCTGTATTCCTTGGGCGGTGTTCCATTGTGGGCTGGCTGTGCCTCTCAGCCTGGCTTCACCACCCTCGCAGTGGCCACCCCCTTCCCTGGGCATTGCTCCCTGCTGTGCCTGTGGCAGGTCCATTTTGTGCCTTTGCGCATCTTTCTTGACCCCTTACGCCCATGGTTGCGCTATTGCATGTTGCCTGGCACACCTCTGACTGCACTCTGTTGAATCCATGTGATATTCAGCCATGTTGTGCTGGTGCACATCGCCATGCGCAACCTTTGAATATCACATTCATTGCACCATGGTGCATTGGATTTGTGCTTGCGCCTGGCAGTTCTGAATATCCCACCCATTATGTTTTTTAGAGTTGTCCTGACACTGCAGACAAACATTCAGCATTGACAAATGCTTGTTTAAATTGTGCCTGTTCAGAAACAGAATATGTTTTCTTAAAGTAATACACCCAGAATTTGCAAAAACATATGTTGTGCAGTGTTTTGATTTGTGTGTGAAGTCCTAGTGTGTCCTTCCCTCTGTCTGCTATTAGGAGTTTTTCCTAAATTAGCCTGCTAGCTTTATGGTAGTTGCATGATCCCAAGGGATCTCCATTTCAGTGAAGTTTATTGCTTTCCTTGTTCCTACAATGCATCCTGTCTCATGTGACAGTGATGTAGCAGGGACCATAGATTCAGCAGCAAACACTGCTTTATAATTAGTTCACAACAGTAGACCTGGCTATATTTTAAAAGCTATACAGAGTTCAGCTTGGTGACTGCCCTCATTGTAAAGATCTTTTAGTTGTGAACAATTGTGACACTGGTTGTGTATGTGTATGTGTAACTGGTATGGTTTTCAAGATATTTACATTTGTTTGGCATGTCTACTAGAGGGTTCACTGAGAGAAAAAAGTGTCTGCTGTTTGCAAGTGCATCTGCACACAAGCCAAACAAACCTAAATATCTTGGAACTTTATAAGCTATATGAAAATGACCAGCAGCAAAGTTGTTCAGGACAAAAACATGTTTACAATGAGGGTAGTCACTAAGATGATCTCTGTATAGTTTTTAAAATATAGCCATCTAGCTAACCAAATGTCCCTGTTTTTTAACCAAATTTCCCACTTTGGATGGCAAATATTTTAAAAATTGTAAGGAGTTCAGCTTAGTGGCTACCCTCATTATAATTTTGTTTTTTTTTATTGGACCATTTTTCTGTGCCTCCACAGACCTGTCAGGAGCTACAACCCCTCCTTCAGAGAGGTATGTACCTCCGGCCCCACTGACCGCTCCTGCCTGGCCTCTCCGAATTTCCACCACAGATTGCCCCGCATGGCAGAGCCAGGGTGAGGAGTCTTGTCTAGCTCTCCCCCAGAATTCAGCAATCCAGAATTGTGGGGACAGCCACACAGATGTGATCAGGGCCATCACGGGTCCTGTCAGGTCCCAGTTTTTCCTCCATGTTTCTCCTGCACCTTACGCCCATGTGATCAGTGGGCAGCTGCCTCCACCTTGTGGAGGCAGCCAATTGCCCTGGGTGTGGGCCAACCCCTTTGTGCTTGTAAGTCTGCACCTGACACCCAGCCACCACCAACCCCACTCCCCGAGGAAGGAGAACAGTCCTCTGGATGCTCAGTCCTTTCCTCCCCCAGCCGACCCCCGAATGACCCAAGTTCATTCCCGAATCTGGGTCACTGGCGTGACGTGAGGTGTGGCATCCAGTGCCTCAACCCTCTGCGAAACCAGGCCCACTCATAAAATTATTTTTGTCCTGAACAACTTTGCTGCTTATTGTTTCTGTGTAGTTTGTATAGTTTTCATGATATTTAAATTTGTTTGGCTTGTGTGCAGATACACTTGCAAATAGCAGATGCTTTTTTCAAACAACATGAAGTCTTGCTGTATTCCTGACTTAATGCAGTTAGCTCCAACACTTGAACTGCCCCAGAGTAAGGAGTTAACTCTATGCTGAAGCATAGAATGTTGAACTCGAGCCTGGTTTCAAACCTCTGTCTTTGGTACTTCCCAGTGTAACCCTCAGATTCTTTACTCCACTTATCAGTGAAGTCGCTCCGAGATTTCTCTGCTCAGTTCAGTAAATAGTAAAGTGTTCGGTTTTAAACCATTCTATCTGTTATTTTTTGATTTACAGCCTCTGTCTACGGTACAGGTAGTGTTGTAGACATGTAGTGACTGTGTTTATTTTGAAAGAAAGTGTGAAATTGTTTTTCCTCGGTTTTTATCAGTCGGGTCCAGTCAGGAACCGACCTTGTATCTTCTTCTGTTTTTCTAAAGTGAATTTTTCTGGGATTAGAGTGGTGTTCCGGTACCGATCGGTTTCAAAAGAACCAGGCCTTTTTCTGGTTCTTTTTTAAAACCCGTGACATGGTTTGTAACCTGGCTTGAAAGCTGCTATAGGGTAATTTGGTAGGTTGGCCATGTCTGAGAAACCCAAGAAGAAAACCGGTCCCACTGGGTTTCAACACTGTACTGAGTGTGGGGAGGCCTTTGCCAAGCCCGACCCCCACCTCATCTGTGTTTATTGTCTGGGGTTTGACCACCTCAAGACAGACTGCCAAATTTGTAAAAACTTTCCTAAATCCACTCTAGATAAAAGACTGAGTAGGCTGAAGGAAAGGGAGGCCGAGAAGTCCGTAGATCCGGATGGCCAGCTCGGTCTGGTTGTGGCCGAACCTGAGGAGATGCCTACTGACCTAGGCAATATCTCCTTGGGCAAAAGGAGAGCCGACCCTGAGGGGCCAGTTCCGTCAAAAAGAAAACAAGTCTGCTGGTTCGGATCCTTTACCGCATTCTCCAACCGTGGACAAAATAGCCAAAGCGATTAGCATTGTCCAGTCGCTTAGATCGGTTCCGTCCGAGCCAGTACCACCGGTTAGGCGGTCGGTTCAGTCGGATCCGTCTCCTTCAGATTACGATCCACATATTTTTTATGAGGCATGGAAGGGAGACAAAGACTATCCTGATGATGATGATGATGATGACGACCAGGGGGGTCTGGATGTGCCCATTGAACCGGACATCTCCCCAGACAGGCCCTCGGATGTCTCCCCTCCCAGGCTCTCTGAGTCCCTTCACACTTTTGTTTTACAAAAGGTGGCAAACCCTTCAGCTTCCCTTGGTCTAAGCTGCAGAGGAGGAAGAAGAGCCTGATTTTGTGGAAATGATGGACATCCCAGAGTCCAAAAGGCTGTCTATCCCTTTTCATAAGTCCTTGGGGAAACAGACACAAAAAATTTTACAAACTTCTAATTCAATAGCTCTTGTGGACAAAAGAATGGACAGGAGGTATATGTTATCAGGCTCAACTGCAGTGTTCCTTTATAATCATAGCAGCCATGTTGGGGTAGTGTAGGCTGCAGCCTGTGACAGGGCTAATATTCCTTTGGCTTCACACCCTCTGGATAAGGACTTCAGGAAAGTGGATGCCATGGCCAAAAAACAGTATTGGCATCCTCTTTGGGACTCAGACAGGCTAACTATATGGCCTACACAGCCAGGTACCAGAAGTCCAGGTGGGATACGGTTCTGGAACTGCTAAACAGGCCTCCCAGCTAGCCAAAGAGCTGGAGGAGGTGGCTGTTAATAGAACTGAGGCATCGAAAGTACAATTTCATGCTACTGTGGACTCTAATGATGTGGCATCAAGAGTCATGGCTACATCTGTATCTCTCAGGAGACATGCTTGGTTCAGATGTACTAGCCTCTCACATGATACCCAGACTAAGACTATGGATTTTCCTGTAGTGGGTAACTATCTGTTTGTAGAGTAGGCAGAGGCTTACATGAAGAAAATGGATGAATACAGGACCACTTACAGGAGTGCACAGGCCAAGGAAAGGCAAACCACTCCACAAAAGCAGCAGTCTAGGGGCAGAGGCAGGCCCTTTCACAGGCCTTTTTACCAAGCCCCGGCCTCCTCTCCCTTCCCACAGAGGAGTTCTTCAGAGGGAGGGGCAGGAGGGGGATGAGCAGGGCTGCTTCCTCCTCCTCCCAGTCTAAGGCTTCTGCCAAGCAGACACCCTGATGTGTCAGCCCGGGTTGACTCCCCAATCCCAGTAGGAAGCAGGCTGGCTTACTACTTCCAGGCCTGGATGTCTGTGACCTCAGACAGGTGGGTCCTGGAAGTAGTAAGTCAGGGACTGGCCCTCAGCTTCAAAAAGTTTCCAAAAAAGAGGGCCAAGTCTTTTCCACCTGCATCAATATCAGAAACCCTTGCACTAGAGGCATAGGTTTCCTCTCTTCTAGCTCTCAGAGCTATAGAAAAGGTTCCTACTCAGCACAAGGAAAAGGACTGTACTCCAGGTATTTCCTTACCCCCAAAGAAAACAGGGGAGTGGCGACCCATCCTAGACCTAAGGTATTTGAACAAACACATTTCAAAACCCAAATTCAAAATGGTAACTCTGGGAATTATCCTTCCCTAAGGCCAGGAGATTGGCTAGCATCCCCGGACCTCAAGGATGCCTACTTCCATATTCCCATCAGGTGCTCCCACAGAAAATACCTCAGGTTCGAGTTGCCTTCAGGCCATTACCAATTCAGAGCCATGCCATTTGGCCTACCATCAGCTCCAAGGGTGTTCACAAAGTGCCTCGCAGTAGTGGTGGCTTACCTCAGAAGACAGGGTATCGCCATCTTCCCATATCTGGATGACTGGCTCATTGTAGGACAGTCATCTCAACAGGTCAGGTCAGCTCTGCAAACCACCCAGGACTTGCTCAGTTCCCTGGGGTTTCTTCTCAATCTTTCAAGGTCTGTTCTCGAACCAGTTCAACTTCTTACCTTTATAGGAATAGAACTGGACACTACCCAAGCAAAAGCTTTCCTTCCTCTTGCAAAGGTGAAGGCCCTAGTAGACCTTGCTTCATCTTTTTCAACCTCAGGTCTTTCATCCAGCAAGACAGTTCCTCCAACTCCTGGGCCACATGGCGGCTTCCACTGCAGTGGTACAAGGAGCAAGATTTCAGATGAGGGACATTCGGTTTCACCTAAGGTCTTTTTGGTCTCAGAAAAAGGATTCCCTTGCCAAACTGATTCCAGTGACTCAGACTCTGGTCCAATCTCTCCAGTAGTGGCTGGATCTGGACAACCTCAGACAAGGAGTCCCATTCCTTCCTTAAGGCCCCTCAGTAGTTCTGACTACAGATACTTCTCTCCTAGGTTGGGGAGCCCACCTGGGAACACTGACAGCTCAAGGAGTCTGGTCTCCACAGGAGTCTCTCCTTCACATCAACCTTCTGGAACTCAGGGCAGTGTTCCTGGCCCTTCAATGCTTCTCAGATTCGGTCAAGGGCAGGGTGGTCCAAGTCAGAACAGACAACACGACCACAATGTGGTATATCAACAAACAAGGAGGCACTCAGTCCATGGCCTTGTACACAGAAGCCATGAAACTGTGGTCTCTGGCCTATTCTCTTCAGACTTCCCTAGTAGCAGTTCATCTTCCAGGGAAGGACAATGTACTGGCAGATGCTTTGAGCAGAATATCCCAGGGATACCATGAATGGTCCCTGGATCCTCTCATCCTGCAGGTCATCTTCTCCAGATGGGGCACTCCAGAGATAGATCTCTTTGCAGCCCTGGACAATCACCAACTCCATCTGTTCTGTTGCAGACCTCCACTCCTGGGAACTGTCCCCCAGGATGCCCTGATTTTGGATTGGAAGGGCAGGTTCCCCTATGCCTTCCCTCCATTCCCTCTGCTGTTCAGAGTCCTGATCAAAATCAGAACTCAACCTTGCATAGTGATACTAGTGGCTCCAGACTGGGCCAGTCACGTCCCCTTTCCCTTCCAAGGAGACACAATCTTCTGTCCTCTCAGGGGAGGATCTGGTATCCCAATCTCCAGTCTCTCAATCTCAAGGCCTGGCTCTTGAAGAGTTAGAATACGCAGGCCTGCATCTTTCTCAGGCAGTTCTGGATATTTTGAAGGTTTCCAGGAAACCCTCTACAAGAAAGACTTATAACTCCAAATGGAAGAGGTTTAGCATTTGGTGTTCTCAGAAAGGCATTGTGCCTGATTCTGCAGGCATCTCTGCAGCCTTGGATTATCTGGTTCACCTCAATGGTCTAGGCCTTAGGCCTGCAACCCTGAAAGTTCACCTAGGAGCAGTTTCTGCTTTCCTTTCAGCAGGGAAGGGCTCTTCCGTGGCCTCTCATCATGTTTTTAAAAAGTTTTTCAAGGGTCTGGTTAACATAAACCCTCCATTTAGAGAACTGACTCCTGCTTGGGATCTCAATGTCTGCATTGCACAACCTCATGCAGCCCCCTTGAACCTTTGGTTTCGCCGAGCTGAAGTACTTGACCTGGAAAACTGTGTTCCTAGCCGATATACTTCTGCCAGGTGGATTAGTGAGTTACAAGCCTTGTCAGTTGAGCCTGACTTCATATCCTTCCATAGGGATAGGGTGGTCCTAAGAACCAGTAGGAGGTTCTTGCACAAAGTGGTGTCAGACTTTCATCTGTACCAGTCCATGTCTCTCCCTGTGTTTTTCACTTACCATTCTTCTTCAGGGGAGAGAAGGTTACACAGTTTGGATGTTAAAAGAGCTCTTAGCTACTACATAGAGCACATTAAGGTTCACAAGAATCACTGTCTTCAATTGTTTCTCACCTATGGTGAGGTGGGAAAAGGTAAGCCTGACACTAAAAGGACTATTGCAGGTGGATTGTTTCTTGCATACAATTCTGCTATGATAAATTGGGTAAAGCACCCCCCTCAGGCCTGAGGGCTCACTCGACTAGGGGTACAGCTGCTTCTCTGGCTGTGGCCAGAGATATACCCTTGTTAGAGGTCTGTAAAGCAGCCACCTGGAAAACAGTACACACATTCACCAAGCATTATTGTCTGGATATCCAGGCTAGGAGTGATGCTAGGTTTGGTACAGCAGTACTGCAGATCTTGTTCCCTAAGTAGGTTCTGCATTCCCTCCTCCATAGGGAACTTCTTGGTAGTCTGCATTTAGTCAGAATACAGCAAGACTTCATGTTGTTTGAAGAAAAAATTACTCACCATAATACTGTTGTTTCTTCTAATGGAATCTTGCTGTATTCTGAGCTCCCCTCTGCCTCCCCTCTCAGAACCTAGTTTTTGGGAAGTGGGCTGGCATGTACAGTGTTGTACCTCAGGGGTGTACCTTGTACCCTCTCTCTTGGATGGGTTAGTTATTTTGAGTTTTCTCTTGTGTTATAAATGTGTTTAGTGTTGTCACTACTTTTTTTCTTCTTGGGTTCTCGACTTGAGTCTTCTGAGGCCAAATTGTTGCTCTTTGGCTTATATTCAAACAATTTCCATATTTTATACCAGTTAGTTAGTTGCTCGTAAGAATCCGACGGGTTACACTGCAAGTACCACAGACAGAGGTTTGAAAACCGAACTCGCGAGCTCAACATTCTATGCTTCAGCATAGAGTTAACTCCTACTCTCCAGGGCAGTTCAAGTGCTGGCACTAACTGCACTAAGTCAGAATACAGCAAGACTCCATTAGAAGAAACAACATTACTATGGTAAGTAATTTTTCTTTCTCTGAGTGAACACTCTAGTAGACATGCCAAATAAGGGAGTCATGTGATGGCTGCCTGACTGGTAGGAAGCTCTCCCAGCGGGGCTAAAGTTGCTAATTCAGGTTTGCAGAACTTCATGTAAATTTTGGAAATTTTGCAGACATTAAGTGAACTTTTGCCATTGGTGAAAGTAGGATTTTCATGGATTTTCGCCAAGTTCTGCAGACTTTTTTTGTTAACTGCAGAAAAATGCATATAAACTGTGGAATTTATTCTTTCCACAGTTTAATCAACTGTCAGCGAATGAGCGCCTACTTCTACAACCATGCGGTTATTCACTAACAATTCAGTGGGCCACTGGTAGTGGAGGAGAGGGGAGTGCTGCGCTGGTGGCCTGCTCAGGGGCAGGATGGGGAGGGGAGTTGGGTGGTGGCAGATGAACTGTTGGGGTGGTGTTTGTGGGGGTTTAATAGACACCAGGGAATTGAGATTATTATTTTTACAAGGGATCTGGGATAGGGAGGTCCATAAGACACCAGGGAATACTGGGACTAGAGGGGGATGAGTAGGTGGACTACTGGCTGTTTATTTGTGGACTAAGGAATCCAGGATAGGGAGGGGGTCTGCTAGACATCAGGGAAATAAAATGTTTTGGGAGCCATGATCGGTGGGTGAGGGGGCACTAGAAACCATGAGGGTCCAAGGAAGGGATTGGAGGTCTTTACTGGGACCCCCGATTAGTGGGGGGTGAATTAATGAGATAAACTGCAGTTAAAAAAGCCTCAGAAATAACCACTAGCAGTGATCCTTTCTGCAGATTTATTTTCCACAGTTTAATAAATTATGCCACAGTTTTTTATATTTTTTCCACAGTTTAAAAGCGGAATTTCCACGAAAGTCGAAAATAATTTCAAACTTTACGGCGAATGAAATTCGCTATTAGCCAAAATCCGCTAGCTGAAATTAATTTCTGCACATCCCTACTCTCCTCTCTTGCTCCCTGGCCCACCTGAATAAATATTTTTTTTCTTTGGACTCTGCTGAAGTTTGGTAGCTATAACTTACTCACCTGGTTCGCGATATTACTGGGAAGTCCAGGAGTGTCAATTTCGCCAAATGGATGCTGAAATGAAAACCTCAATGTCTAAACATACCCCGCCGGTGACTCCCGATAAAGCATCTAAGCGGCCTAAAGCTCAGGTTACTGCCAAGTCTGCTGCATTATCCACTTCTCTTTCAGAGGAAAGATTTTTGGAGGAGTTAGAGCCCTTAAAATTAGCCCTGGTTTCCATCACCGAATCGCTGCAGCAAATGAAGGGCTCCATAGACTCTGTCATGTGCCAATGGGGATGCTGAAGCTCAAACTTTTATTTATTTATTTATTTGTTTGTTTCAGATTCAGATTAATACCTTTGAACCAAAAGAGCTCATTTACAAAGGTTCCAAGTCAGAGTAAAACAAAACAGGACATGAATACAGGTAGTATCTTATATGGTACCATGTACAGGTCAGATTATGATTACACAGAGGTTGAGGTTGCATAGGCAACAGTTATAGACAATGGAATAATTGAAAATAAGGTAGACAAGATATACTGGTGCATTTTGTCATAGGAAAGTGCTAAGGAAAGGTTGATATCAGCACCCTGAGGTATGGCACAGTGTTTTAGTGATAATATGTTACAACTAGAGCATTCAATAATCTAGGCAGAAATGGAGCAGAAATAGCAGCCAGAGGAGGCTTTGTTTAGGGTACAGTCAGGGGTTGTTAATGGGGCGTGGAGAAGGATAGTGGGGAAATATAGTCGGTTAGGTGGGGCATATTGCATCCAGGGGCTCAGAAAGAGTGTGTATACTAGCTGGCATACCTAGGTGATAAAGGACAGGGTGAGGCAGGATTGGAAAGCGACAGGGTTTATGGTGGAGAGGAGGAAGGACCGTGCCAAACAGGGAGATAAATTGGTGAGACCGTCAGGGAGATAATGTGGAGGTCATGCGAAGGAAAAGGGGTGGGGGTAAAACCAGGTCATGAGTTAAGGACAGCAGCTGCAGGTCACATTACATGCCAGGTTAGAATATAGCCCTCATTTGAAGTAGCTGAGCGAGGTGCATTCGATTAGGGTGAACTTTTCCTAGAGGACTGATGATCGAGGACAGAGCCAGAGCTGGTCTCAACCCGGCAACGCTGTAAGAAACTAGAAGGCCAATTCAAGGATTTAGAAGGCAGAAGCTGATGGAACAATTTAGTTATGCTGGGACTTCCTGAACGGGCTGAGGGCCCCAATATACAGTAATTCTTTTTGCACAAAAGCTGTGCTAGCGCATTGCAGAGCCCTCTCTAAATGGCCCTGTGTATATTATAGAAAGGGCCCTACGATCTTTAAGACCCATGCCACCAGAGGGTGCCATTCCTAGGCCTTTGATCTTTAAATGTCTCAATTTCCTGGATAAGCAGCATATTGTCTCAAACGTTCGAGACATGCAATCCATTACCTAGGAAGGTTCCACTCTTTGTATTGTTCAGGACCTGCCATTGTCAGTGCGGCAGAGAAGGAGGGACTTTCACCCTACAATTTCTAAAATTAATGCCGCAGGCATCCATTTCAGGATGAGGCACCCAGCTATTTTACAGGTTCATCATCAAGAAGAATGGAAGTTTTGAATCCCCTGCTCAGGCTAATCAGGAGCTAAAGGAACTGTTTCCAGATCTCTTTAAACCGAAGTGAAGTTCCCCCTTCACTATTTTGGTAAATGTTTTGCCTAGGGTACTGAGCAAACTGAACTGCTTGTTTAGTTTCTGACCTCCACTACAGATTGTTCAGCCAGGAAGTGGACATTTATGGGCATACCTAATGGAGCTCCCTTGATGCTGCCTATCTTAGGACTGTTTTACACCTCCCCTGTTCTTTTTCCAGTTAACTTAAGACTGCCTGCTGGGTATTCTGCTTGACGCCTTTGTTTGCCTCCGTCAGATGTGATCTCAGTGAGCTCCTCACAGTCTCAGCCTCTGTGGGCTCTATAACAGTAAAGCCTGGCAACTGTCATATGTTTTTTTGCTATCTGCACCCAATTTTTATTCGAGGATCGAAAAGAGGTACAAGGTGTATTTTCAATTTTGGTTCATTGGACCTCTACCTGTGCTATGTAACCCGCAGGTTGGACATTTGGGCAATAGACTTTCTGGAACATTCTAACACCCTTGGAGGTTATATATAAGGATTAAAATTTAATTATAAACCTGCCTTGCTCTTTCTGTGGGCTCTGTGTACCGTGAGGGCTAACAAAGTTCACAGGATTTTTCTGGTAATTATAAGGTACAGGTTGAACTTCACCAGTGATCTTGTCCCTTTAGGGTACCATGGATTTATGTTACTCCAGACTTCAGTGATAGGCATAGAGGTGTTAGGTTCTCCCATTTGCAAGCCAAGTGAATTATTAAACCTTAGTACTGTTAATTGTTTAAATATGGTTCTTTAGGCTGTTGCACTGTTGTAAACCCTGTTTATATGCCCAATCCTCTATGTAACTGGGTAAGGTTCGCTGAAGTTATATTGTTTTAGGGGATATAGTTAACGGATGGGGGTCACTTTACTAGTTGTTTTGCCAACATTATGGTATGAGTATTTTACCTAATAAGCCACAGAGACTGGGACACTTATGCATTGTTTGATTCCTGTTATTGGGCGGGGAGGGTAGATAGGAGGGCAGTTAGTCAACATTAGATGGTGAGAACTTGGAAGATCGGTCCTCAGGGCTGGGGCTGAGTGTGTATATAGTTGCGAGGAGGGGTTAAGGTTTTGATATGGGGGTTATACTGGTTCTTTGTTTGGGGGCAGGTTCTTTGTTTTTCAGGGCATGGGTTAGAAATTTGGCAATTTGGGCCTTCAGAGCCCCCTTCCAGTAAGTATTGATTACCTGGTTTAAACAGTTGCTATGGTTTATAATTATAGATTTGTTTCTTGAATATTAAGGAGCCCTAACAAAAAGAAACAACACATGGTACTGAGACACTTCAAACAGCTCCAGCCCAATGTAGCCATGTTACAGGAAACTCGCACGTGCCGGGGGGATATTCTTCTTTTTCAATGAGAATGGGTGGGGCAGGTATAGGGTGCTGGGGTCAGCAATAAAAAAGGAGGTGTTGCCATTCTTATTGACTGGAAAGTCCCTTTTGTCCTGCTGAAGGAGGTTTGGGACCCAGATGGTTGCTTTGTCTTCTTACACTGCAGGATGGGATTATCTGAACTCCTGCTGGGTTTGATCTATGGTCACAATGCATACTCCCCACAATTTTTTGTGAGTCTTCTGCCCCACCTAGCCCCGTATATGCACTTACCAATAGTCCTAGGTGGGGACTGGAATTTTGTATGTGATTCAGATCTGGACTGGTCGGGGATCATCAGGAAGGATCTATCCCTGGGGCAACAAGGCCTGCATGACCTCATGGACGCTGCAGGGCTTGAAGACTCCTGGTGGTTTCTCCATCCATCTATATGTCAATATGCCTTCTACTCTATACCCCATAATTCACAGTCAAGAACTGATTATTTCCTTGTCAGTTTGTCGATGGTATCTGGTTTGCAGACCTGCAATATACAGCCCATGGTGGTCTCAGATCATGCGCCAGTGTCATTGTACCATAGTTTAAGTGGGTTGGAGGAACGGGATCCTTCTTGGAGGCTTAATGCCACTCTGCTTAGAGATCCAGATGTCCTTGCTGAAACTGAATTATTTTTGAAAAATTTTGTTCTGACTAATGAGGGTTCAATTTCTGAGTTTGGATATGATGTGGGGGGCAGCCAAATGTGTCCTACAGGGAGAATTGATGCAAATAGCTTCTACCCATAGGAAACAGAGGGTGACCAAAATGGACAGTTTGTTGCAGCAAATCAGACCTCTAGAGGGATCCCTCTTTTCCACTTCAAACCCTGATACTTGGAGTCACTTGAATGTCCTGAGAGCTCAATATTTCAGCCTTCTGGCCGAGCAAGCCAATCTGGCCCTTCCGCGCACAAGGTTGCATTATTTGAAGTCAGGGGAGAGGGCTGGAAAGTTGCTAGTCCTGCGCCTGTAACAGACAGAAGTGAAGTTGGCCATATACTCCCTAGAACCGGACCCCTGGGACCAGCTTCTTATTAACCTTCAGGAGATTGCTGATGCATTCTGTCTATACTTTCAATCCCTCTACAAGGGGGCTGCTTTTTCGCCAGATCTCCCAGAACACATTTCGAATTATCTTAATGCCTTACGCCTCACACAGCTCTCCCCTTCTCAGTGGGACTCTTGGTTTCTATCACAGAAGAGGAAGCCTCTGCAGCCATTCGTGCTCTTCCTAAAAATAAAGCTCCGGTCCTGATGACTTCCTTAATAATGTTTATATTGACTGCAGAACAGTGGTGACTCCAGTTCTTACACGGTTGCTCAATTATCTCTGCTCCTCCAGCTTTTCTGACTTCATTTGCTCAGGCCTGGATTTCTCTTATCCTGAAGTCTGGCAGGGACCCATTGCTGCCCAGTAATTACTGGCCCATTTCCTTGCTCAATTCGGATCTAAAGATATCGGTGAAGGTTTTAGCATCTCAGAGTCTTGTGTGATCAAGTCTCATCAGCTTGACACAAATGGGGTTTATGGCTGTCCGTTCTTCTTCAGATCACCTTCACAAGCTCTGGTACCTGATCTCTGTGTCAGTTGAGAGCAAGGTTCCTGCTGTCTTGGTCTCATTGGATGCAGAGAAGGCCTTCAGTCGGGTTTCTGGCCCTTTCTATTTGCTACCCACTGAAAATGTGGCTTCCCTGATAAGTTCTGTGACTGGGTGCATGTCCTGTATTGCAATCCATCAGCCAGAATTCATTGCAATGGGGTCCTTTCATTCCTGTTCAACCTCTATTTAGAACCCTTATTGCACAATCTTCAGAAAAACCCTTTGGTTGAAGGTATTCAAAATGGTTGTTTCAGTTTTAAACTCTCAACATATGCTGACGATCTGTTGTTACATCTGATTAATCCCCACTCATCCATCCCTGCCATGCTCTCTGAAATTCACAGATTCATGGATGTGGCGGGATATAAACTGAATCTTGACAAGACTAAGGTTTTCAGACTCAACGTACATGTCCCTCGTCAACTGATTCTAGATTTCGCCCTATCTTGAGAACCTAAATCTTTTACCTACCTGGGTATTAAGGTACCTAGGAACTTGGCAGCCATAAGCCAAGAAAACCTACCCCACTTATGAAAGATCTCTGCCAACTTATAGAGATGGACGACCTTCCCTTCGGGTAGGGTGCATTAAAATGAACATTTTACCCCATATGCTTTACCCCTTAGCATGTTAGGCCTTTATTTCCCAGGACATGGTTCACTAAGCTCAACTCCATTATCACAACATTTTTATGGAGACAGAGGGTACCCCAAAGAGCTTATTTTAAACTCACTCTTTCCCAAGAGAGGGGCGGCCTTTGACTTCCAAACTTTTTTCTATATTACTGCACACTGCATAGTTCCAAATGTTTTCTTTGGGACTCCTCCATTCACACATTGGATACTGCAGACTATTATCCTTTATGGTTGACCATAGAGCAGAAACTTTATGAATGTGCAGGGCTACAGCTTGGTAGTCTTCATTATCTTATACCTTCCCAGCTTCCTCTAAACTTCATGGTACTCCCTATGGTGGTCCTCTTGAGTACTTAGAAAGCTTAGCCTATATATGAGCTGTGAGTGGAGGAGGAATTGGTCTCAGCCAGTGCTGGGGAACCCAAACATACAGATCGCTTCATCGCTAATCCCTTTACATTTTTGCCCTCAGCTTGGCACAGCCACTCTTCTCGCCTCTAGTTGATGGAAATTCAGTAATCCCACACTCTGTGATGCAACAAAAGTTTGCCATCCCGGTTCTCAATCCCCTCAAATATATGCAACTTTCGGGTGCTTTGACTGCTTTTCTAGGCCCTCATCCCTGGCATACACCTCTAAGGAGGGTTTTACCTGACCTCCTCTGCATGGCTGGTCAGCCACATGCTGTATCTGGTTTCTATTGGCTGTTTCAGCAGAAGGACCCAGATAGTTTGGAATGGATCTGCTTTTATTTGAATCAGGCTCCGCAACTTCGGACAGAAGTGGAGACCTGGCAGAGGGTGTGGTTACATTTATACCAATTTCTCAAACAGGACAGATATCACCTCCTGCAATTCTGTATACTACATAATCTGTATAACACACCTGTTATGCTCTATAAAATGGGCAAACAGGCATCTCCTTCTTGTGCTCATTGTGGCACAGCTGAGGGGCATTTAAAACACATTCTCTGGGACTGCCCAAAGGTTATAACTTTTGGAATGCCATTCGGCTCTCTGGACCCACTTCTGGGAGTTGATCCTTTTACAGCAGAGGTCTGTCTGGTCGGCATTTTTCCTGAGGAGCTATCAGGTTCCCAAAGAGCCTATATGTCTCTAATTGCCATAACAGCAAAATTAGTCATCTGCTGGCAATGGCTGGATGAAGGTATCCCATCATATAAAGAGTGGCACCAAGAGATACTGATGGCTCTTTAGATGGAAAAGCAGATTATACATCGGCAAGGCAGGCCTCAGTCCTTCAAATCCAGGTGGGAGCCACTTTATGCCATCTTGTCCATTTCAGTTGCCCCATTAGTGCCCCAACCTACTTCCTCCTAAGATTTCGGCTCCTTCGCACTTATGCCTGGACACCTGGCAGTTTTAAACTGCACTTTTACTTATTTAGCTTGCTTGGACAGAAAGGAACACCCTGGTGTGCTTTTGGAGGGTGAGTGGGGTTGGGGTGGTGAGGTGGTTGGGGTTTGTTTAGTTGATTATTTGTTTGATTATTGGTTAGATGTTGCTTGTAATTTGTATACAATGCTGATCTTACAATCTGTTCTCTGATATTATGTTTTTTGCTGTCATATTCAAAACTTTAATAAAGTTGAAATTGAAAAAAAAGACATGCCAAACAAATGTAAATATCTTGAAAACCATTCAAGTTACATATACACAACCAGTGTCACAATTGTTCACAACAAAAATACCTTTACAATGAGGGCATTTAACCAAGCTGAGCTCTGTATGGTTTTTAAAATATAGCCATCTCTACTATTGTGAACTGATTGTAAAGCATTGTTGGCTGCTGAATCTATGCTCCCGTCTATATCACTGTCACATGAGACAGGATGCATTGTAGGAACAAGGAAGGCAATACACTTAGCTGAGATGGAGATCCCCAGGGGTCGTAAAACTGCCATAAAGCTAGTAGACAAATTTAGGGAAAACTCTTAATAGCAGACAGAGGGAAGGACACACTAGGACCTCACATACAAATAAAACACTCTGCACAACATACATTTCTTCAAATTCTGGGTGTACTACTCCTATAAATAATTTAAAACTACTTAATCTGGCAAATAAAAAACATAAAAGTTCACACCTTGGGCCAACCTCTATGAAACATTGCAACTTTTAGGTATCAAATACTCCTAGTTTTTAGTTATAGGTGGGCAGAATAGGTCTAAATTTTGGTGATTTGGGAGCGCTTGCCCCTGTATAACTTTGCCCCCCCCCCAATGAACTGATTGCCACACATTTTTCAGGATTCGGAGATCCAGGCACTATCTCTGCACTTTCTAAAGTTCATGTAAATCAGTTGAACGTGGGCAAAATAATTGAGGTGCAAAAATTGGGGTATAACATTAAAGTGCTTACTCAACCCTAATTTACAGGCACTACCACACCTGTATAATAAATCTGTATCTATATCTATACACATGACTCCACAAGTCCAGATCTGTAATGCATGCTGTTATATTCAACTATTATTTAGCACCTAGAGCTGAGCCATATAATGAGCAAATTAACAGCTCTCTCTGACCTACAGGGTGTTTCACAATAATACAGACAATGTCAACAACTCTGTCCAGTTTTACCCTACTCTACCCTGTAACCTATTGCCCAGACAAGTTTCTTTCCTTATCCCCCCCCCCACTGCTTGCTTTACTGCTGCTCCCCTGAGTAAGCATTAGGCCCTTTACTCTGTCCCAGCCATGCATGAATTTATTAAAGGGCTGGCAGTACAGCCTAAAGATTAGAGAAATGAGCCGTGAATTATCTTGATACTTCCAGCAAACTTGGGTTTGTTTCCTAGCCTCCATTTGCAACTTGTGTTACTCTGAGCAAGTCACTTAAACATTCCATGCTCCAGGGTCTCCCCTGAAAACAGGCACTTGTGCCTGGTGGGCCTTACTCACTTACCAAAGAACAAAGACAAATGTTTGTTGCACTCACCATCTCTGCTTGTAGGCTGTTCCACTGCTCAACCACTCTCTTGGTAAAGTAAAACTTTCTCGCATTTCTGCTGATTCCCACCCCCAGCAGCATACATCCATTTCATCTTGTTTTAAATTTGCCATTTCTACTAAATAGTTTTTTGCAGCTTCCCTTATTATTTTTTTTTAATTAAACTTTATTAATAGTTTAGGACAAATCTTACAATGCTGCAGTGAAAAGAATATAAATACCAGGGCAGGAAGTAAATGACTTCTACAGACAGTCTTAGACATACAGTACTCAAAGACAAATCCAGTCATTTCCATTACTTCAGTTATAGCAGTTAATTGTAGCAAGCCAGGATCTCCAATATATTCAACCCTTCCCTGTCTGCAAGAAAATGAAAAAAAGGTAACCATCTGCTAAGAAAACGTTCTTTCTGTAAGCTAAGTAAAGCCGTCACCCACTCCATAGTTAGAATACCTTGACAATTATTTATTTTTTCAATAATTTGAAGGTCTCTGTTATGTCCTCCCTGTCCCTTCTGGCTTCCAGCGAGTACATGTTCATTGCCCTAAGCCGATCCTTATAAGGCCTGCACTGTTGGCCCTGAATCATTCAGGTTACTCTACACTGCACTGTCTCCAGCCTGTCTCTGTTATTCCTCAGGTGAGGACTCCAGCAGTGGGCACAGTACTCCAGAAGGGGTCTCACCAGTGATCTATAGAAAGACAGCATTACTTCTTTTCTCTTGCTATCAAAACTCTTACAATATACCCCAACATTCTGGTTACCTTGCAGTAGGATTTGTTGCATTGGCTAGTTTGTTTTAGTGGGCCTCTTATGATGATCCACATGTCTCTTTTTTTCTGACACAGTGGCCAGTTTAACCCCTCCCATCCAGCATTCCTTACTTGGATTCTTGTTCTCTATGTGTATCACTGTGCAGTTTCTGGTGTTGAATTTCAACAGGCAGACCTTGGACCACCCTCTCCAACCACTGCAGGTCCCTCTGCAACTCCTTTAACCCCTCCTCACTGTCTACCCCACCACAGAGTTTGGTGACATCTGCAAGGTGACAAATCTTGTCCTGTATTTCTTCCTTCTCCTAGGTCACTGATGAATGTATTAAAAAGGATTGATCCCAGGAATGACCCCTGCGGTACCCCACTCATGGCCTCCCTTTCTCCACACCTGATTTGACAATGTTTACCAGTATCTTCTGCTGTCTCCCTCCTAAACAACTTCCTAAACATTTAAGTAGGTCCTTTGCTGCTTCCAGATTCTCTCGTTCTTAAACAACCTTCTTTGTGGCACTGGGTCAAATGCCCTGCTGAAGACAAAATAGAGTAAATCCACTGCTTGTCCCTTATCCACACGCCTTTGTTACCCATGTAAAATGCTGTCAGGCTGGTCAGACAAGACCTCCCTGCCATGACCCTAGACTGCTTATTGTCCTGGAGCCTATTTCTCTCCAGGTAGCTCACTAGCTCCTCTTTGACTACTGTCTCCATTAGTTTGCCTACAATGGAGGTAAGACCGACAGGTCTGTCATTTCCAGACTCCTCCGTGTCCCCTTCCTTGTGGAGTGGCACCACATCCATTATCCTCCAGTCACCCTGAACCACCCCTGATTATAGTGAGATACTGAATAGCCTTGCCAGGGGTTCAGCTGGTTCTGATGCCAATTCCCTGAGCACCCTCAGGTGCATCCCATCTTATTCTGGAGCCTTGGCTATTTTCAGGGCTACAAGATCTTTTCTAACCCTTTTCCCATAGTTACCACCCTTCCCATTTCTGGGATCCTCCTTGCAGCAGCTTTTATGCCATTTTCTGGTAGAGGCCTGCTATCTTCTACTGTGAATACTAAGCAGCAGTAGTTGTTTAAATGACTGCCTTCTGCTCAGCCTCCTCTACTACCCTGCCTTGTCCATCATCCTAACAATTCCCCTCATCTTCCATTTACCTGATGTACCTGAAGAACTGTTTCTCCCTCCTTGGATGCTTTGGAGTGAGTTTGTGAATTAAGCAATAGTGCACATCATGGTGTGTCTCCTGCTTGCATAATGTCATGCTTTCAGTGGTTGGGCAGAAGGCCAGAGGCCGAGTGCATCCAACATCCAAGAAGTTGCATTAGCCAAGCATGACACACACCTTGAAGTGCATTATTGATATTATACAATGGCTTGTTTGAAGAAAAATAGAGAAGTATTACAAGAAATATGTTTAAAAGTACTTTTTTAATGAATTTTTTGGTGAGTAGATGCACATATAAAAAAATAGTGACTGTATTTTCTTTGGCCAGTAGGTGGTGCTGTTTTTTTTTTTTTAGGGGGTAGTACTGTCTGCTTGCTTCTCAACCAACCACTCCCACAGACAGACAACACAGCTGTCTGTGTTTCTCTTATGTGTACCAGTGCCTCCTCTTCCCATGCTGAATTGACCTGGTCCTGCTGCCTGCTCTGGGACTGGGTGAAGATGTGCTTTAGTTTTTATACAGTCAAAATTGTGAAGTGCCGAAACTGTGATTTGGAGACAAAGCTGGCCACACACTTCTGGTTTTCTGTTCACAGATCGCCAATCAGTAAGTCGGTGGTATAGGTTGCTGGGAGGGGGAGGGACTGAATATTCTAAAAGTTGTACTGTTAATTTGAAAAGGAGAGGCTGTGTGAGGCTTTTACAACTAACAGCTGAGCAGGGAGCACTGAAGCCACCTGGTTCTGTAATAACACACTGCGTGTGTTAGCAGACTGTGCTGTGTGAAAAAGGAGCTTATGGTGCTTCTCCTGTGTAGAGAATATCTCAAGAAAGGCCCTGTAACTGGTAAAATATGTTTGCCTTTTTTTTTCTATTTGCTGTGAATGACATACCTAAGTAACACAGAGTGGGGATCAGTTCTTGACAAAAGCCAAACACGTGCCTGTTGGAAGTGCACCTGAAAGAGAGCAGCAATGTTTGAAGCCACTCACAGTGGCAGTTTAAAAAAATGTTTGGTTTGACATTGGTTTCTGCAGTACAGAGGGGAAGTCAAAACTTTTTGGGTACTGTGCTTAATGCCTTGTATTTAGTGACCAGACTGATTGCTATTCATTAGTAGAAGGATAGCATCAAGTGGGGGACCACATGAAGTGATTTCTTTTATTTGTGGTGCACTCAGGTGTGCCTGACCTTGATACTGGTAATTCCATGGAATGGGGTACCAATGTGCCAAATACTTTGTACATTGATTTTAAAAATAACAACAGTCACGATAAGTGAATTTAAAAGGTAGCCACAAGTACAGATACATTCTATAGTTTGAGAAACCAGGTGCACCCATTTTACTTTTTTTCCAATGTCCAGCTGCCAAATGTCATAGATTTTTCCTAGCAAAATGTGAAATGCAAAACCACAGTATATTCCATTGCTTCTTTGCAGACTTTATTTTAGCTGTGCTTCAGTAAAGTTATATTGAAAACTGCTTCTGGTGTTGTCTTTTGTTAATGAACAAATATTCACCCCAGTTTTTCACTGCATATAAAATTTCTGGTACACTCAAAGTTTTATGTGGTGCATGCAATGGTATCACCCTATATGGGCAAGTATTATTGAGCAACTCAATATGAACAACGCAGTAATACTGCTTGTGTGTAGGGCAACCATTGAAACAGAGTGAAAGATCTCTGCACATGAAAGTGTGTGGTGGAACTACACTCGGCCATAGTAGACATAGGCAGGTGTGTGTAGCCAAATGCTGCTGAGCTGGTTATTTGGCGTAGTGGCTAGAGCCACTATCTACAGAGCCAGCAAACCCTGGTTTGGATCCCACAGTAGGATGTAAATTTTTTTTTTTTTTTTGAAGTCCATTCCCGCCCCCCAGAGATAATTATATTAATGTGGGAATGTGTGTGGGGGGCTTGCCCCCCCAAAAGTATTTGTATTGCTGTTCATTGAACAGCTGAGGATTGTCGCTGTTTGCAGTGGTCATTGTTTTTTGAGGTCGCCCTTCTGCGTCAGACAATGTTTGAGTTGTGGTTTGTGTGCTGTGTGGTAACGGATTCGCCCTTATCACATAAATCTGCATGCAACTGTGGTGTCCAATCAAATTGTTTGTTTACATATTCCTCAAAATTTCAGCGAAAGCATCCAGCTTTTTTTGAGTGGGTGATTTTCTTTTGGGTATGGGGTCTTAAAAGTACTGCAGGAATTTGGTAAGAGAAAGGGGTGTAGGGAATGTTTTTTTAAATTTAAAAACAGTTGTGTTGTGTCCACTGTTGCACGTGCAACATTTGCTGTCCATCTTTACATGAGCAACACTTAAGGTGCTTTTTTCTCAAATTTGATATGGAGTTATCCCACAACATATTCCGTTTTTCACTCTTGGGTCACAGTGTCTTGAAATGTTTTGTAAAATAAAGTAGAGAAAGTAAAGTTTTTTTCCCCAAGTTAAACACCTGTTCTGTTCACTGTTGCATGTGCAACTTTTGTTGCTCACTGTTACATGCCCAACATTGAAGGTGCTTTTTCTTAAATCTCTGCTACAGAGTTATCTCACAGTCTGGTCTCTTTATCACTCTTGGGTCATAGTATCTTGACAAGCTTATTAAAATTGACCTATTGTGGATTTGAAAAACTGACCCTCATGTCACACTTTTTGGTAACCCCTTGTCATGGACCTACCCATGCAGTGATATTGTGCTTTGATAACATCACTGTACAAGGTGGCCACTGACCCATCAGAGGGCAGGAAATTTTCTTGCCATCGTATAATGATCTTTAAAAGATTTGTGGTGCTACCTTTAGAGGCCATGTTTGTATGAGTGACTTGATTGATTATGCATGCATAAGTGCTGGTGTTAATGAATTTCTGTAAGACTGGCTACCTTGATGTGGTACAGAGGCTTATCACGATGTATCCTAAACATTGCAAGTAAATGCCAGCCAACTTCTGTTTGATTGGTAGTGTGTGTGATAAATAAAATAAGATGTTGTGAATCTATTAGGATCATTGGCTTATTACATAGTATTGACTGAATTGGGGGGCGCTTGTGTGGCAGGAAGCTACATCTTTTGGTTTGTGTTTATGGGGGAGACAACAGTTTCATCAACTCTTAAGTTTAAAATTCCTGGCTATAGCCCTGCCCTTGTGCCCCACCCACCCCCACTGTCACAGTTCCAACATGCAAACATTCGGTGACAAATGCTTGTTTGTTGCTTTTGTTAATTTGCCTCAACTCTCTTGTACTTATCCACCACTGCTCCTTCTGCCTTAGCATTTCACTCCCTTCCCTAGAGCCCCAGTGGTTCTCCCCATTGCCTCTTTTGTCCCTCTCCAGATACTGTAGTCTTCATCAAGCCCCACTTCTACCTACTTGATCCAGTCTGTTGACTCTGCACCCTCACACCCCACACCTCCATTGGTCATATTGCTTTTTCCATCCATCCTTCTACATTCTGGAATAAACCTTCTTACTTAACTCCACCTCTTATCCTTCTAAACAGTTCATAGAACACCACCTCACTCCTTACTTACAGCTGCCTTATTTGGTGTGAATGCTTAGATAATTAAGTTTTCCATAAAAGCAGCTGCTGGCTTTCCTATGGTCACTGTTGTCTCATCATATTAATTAATGCCATGAAATGAGTCAGGGACCTCAGTGCGATTAAGTTTATGCATTACAAATAGTTATTTTTTTCTAATTTTTTGATGGGGTCTAACACTGTTCAGTTTTTACTAATTAGAATCACCAATGACCAACTGATATGTCACTGACTAGAGGTATAAAAAGAATGTCAGTTGTAACTAACTCTGCCCTGATGAAGCTTACATGTGAGGTGATACGTAAGGGCTTTGGCCCTGCTTCCTCATGCTGAACTTGACTTAATAAAACAATATTGGGCCTGTGTTTGTGTGTGTACAGCTCCGTTTTTTGTTTTCTACTCACTGCTCAGGTGTTACACTTTTATTGGCAGTGGTGTGCACCCCCATAAAATCTCTGCCTCCTTCTCATCTTCCCCTCCCACACCCATGGGATTCCCTTTCCTTGCTGTTTTCCTAGCCTAGCTGTCTCTTCTGCATCCCCTTTTTATGCTGTCCCCTCCCCATTTAGAGCAGCCCAGTGCATGCACCCCTCCCCAGGCATCCTCCCTCTGGCTTCTTACACTAGAACACCCCTTCTCCCCAGCTGCCTTTCCGTTTTGTTACCTGGCTTTTTTACCTTTGTGGCATGTTGTAGTTTGCACTTAATTTTATTTGCGTGTTATTTACTATGTATTCTTTTTGCACCATGAGCACTCCAGACTGTGACTATTTCCTTACCTGTATTCTTGAGAATAACACTCTCTTCTTTTAACCATTGTATCTATTGTATTCTGGACTTCTGCCTTGTCTCCAATGTACTCCTTCCTCCTGGTCAGACCAGAAAATGAGCCTTTGCTCAATGTGTGCCTTTCCCAGTCACCAATTTATCAACAAATAATAAGTAGAATACAGAAATCAGCCTTATAGTGTTTCTAGAATGTGGCCAGTAATGCTGTATAGCCTCTGTGTACTCAAATAATGCTGCTTGCTGGTGAAGTTATTGCCTGGGAGGGATTTGAACTGTTTGGGAATGTGCAGGAAATGTATTTTGCACAGTTAATGTTTTGATTTACCTGCCTGCTCTAACCTCTCTCTGCTCTATCTACTAGCCTACCCACTAAGCTCAATTTTTCCCTACTCTAACCCATAGACTTAATCTTTTCAATTGCTGGGTCCTGAGTTTGCTGGCGTAACCAAGCAACCCCCCTTCAAGCTGTTGTCTGCCTCCTCCCTCCCTCCACTAACCTGCCATCATTCTTTTGTTCTACTCCCGCCCTCCAATTTAGCTCCTCTACTGCACCTAGACCTCTGACTTAAATCCTGACCTTTTCCCTCTTCTTTCCCTCTCTCTCCTCAGAACTGTCCTGATCGGGCCAAGCCGCAGATCCCTTGTGGCTTGCAGCTGGACAGGCCACCCACCGCTTCTATCCTTAGACAGCTGCTGAAGTCCCGGAGCAGGTGAGCTGCCCTACGAACCCTGGGACTTCATCTCGGGTGCTGGATTGGCTGGTGCTCTCGGTGCATAGAAACATAGAATTTGACGGCAGATAAGGACCGCTTGGCCCACCCAGTCAGCCCATTTCCCTACCTAATGGATAAGCTGCAGATCCTGGTTACCAGCAGCCTACAGTACTTCTTTCTACCCCCAACCCCTAGAATTGCCTTATGGCTGTCCCATGCATGCTTGAATTCAACCACTGTTTTTGACTCCACAACCTCCTCCGGAAGGCCATTCCATGCATCCACAACCCTCTATGTGAAAAAATACTTTCTTACATTACCTCTGAGCTGCCCCCCATCTTCAAATTGTGCCCCCTTGTTCTTGCACATCTTTTTTGAAAGATGCTTCCCTCTTGGACTTTGTTGATTCCTTGAGGTACTTGAGCGTTTCTATCATGTCCCCTCCCTCCTTTCCTCGAGGCTATACATATTAAGCCCCTTTAGTCTCTCTTCATATGTCTTTTGGTGCAGACCCACCACCATTTTAGTTACCCTCCTCTGGACAGCTTCCATCTTGTCTATGTCCTTGCGGAGTTGGGTCTCAGAACTGCACACAGTACTCCAGATGTGGTCTCACCAGCTGTCTGTACATAGGGATAACAACTTCCTATTTTCTACTGGTGATGCCTCTCCCTATGCATCCCAGTATCCCCAGCTCTTCTTACTGCCCTCTCATTGCTTGCCCACCTTTAAGTCATCTGATATGACTACCCAGGTCCTTTCCATTTTGTTGTTGTTAGTATCTCACCCCATTGTGTACTCTTCCCTGGGTTTTTGTTTCCCAGGTACATTACCTTGCACTTCTTAGCATTAAATCTAAGCTGCCATACATTTGACCATTCCTCTAACCTTGCAGTCCCTTCTCATCCTTTCCACCCACCTTGTGCATCAACTCTGTTGCAGATCTTTGTGTCATCTGCAAAGAGATATACTTTCCTTCCAGTCCCTCTGCAATGTATTACACAAAGACATTGAAGAAATCTAATACTGAACCCTAAACTTACTAGTAACCCCTTTCTTGAGTGGACTCCATTTACTATTACCCTCTGTGTCCTATTCTCCAGCCAATTCTTTACCCAGGCTATCATCTTGGGAACCACTCCCAGGCTGGCTAACTTGTATATTAATCTTTTGTGGGACTGAGTCAAATGCCTTGCTAAAGTCTGGGTAGACCATGTCACAGTCCCTCCTGATCTACTACTTTGGTCACCCAGTCAAGAAATCTATTAGATTCGTCTGGCATGACCTTCCTGCTGTGAATCCATGCTGCCTTGGGTCTGTGCCCTCTGGCCTCTAGGTACTCGACAATTCTTTCCTTCGAAGTGATTCCATCATTTTCCTATCACTGAGTTAAACTAACTGGTCTGTAGTTTCGCTTCTGCCCTGCTCCACTTTTGTGAAGGGGAATCACATCTGCCCTCTTCCAGTCCTCAGGTACCACCCCATCCTCCATGATTTGTTAAAGAGGGTAGTCAGTGGTGTCACTAGTTCTACCTAGCTCTTTTAAAATTCTGGGATGAATCCCATCAGGCCCCATTGCTTTGTCACCTTCAGTTTTAAGAGTTCTTTCATAACCCTTTCTTCTGTAAATGGGCTGGTATCAACTTCTGTATCCAGAGTGTTTCTATTGTTTGTTTTAGGTACCTCCCCTCTTCATTTGTAAATACTGAGCAAAATATTTGTTTAGTATCTCTGCCTTTCACAGTCACCCTCTGCCCACCCCTCCCTTTATTAAGCCTCACTATCCTCCCTTAGTCTCCTTCACTCCCTGATGTGCCTAAAAGGTTTATCCCCTTCTTAACTGGGGTTAGCTATCTTTCCTCAGTTCGGGGCCTTTGCTGTTCTGACTGCCTTCCCAGCTTCCTTTGCTTCTTCAGATACATTTCTCTGTCCTGCTCCTTCTGTGATTCCTTGTACTTTCTGATGCTTTCTTTTTCTCTTGAACCTTCACTGCCACCTTCTTTGAGAATCATAGTGGTTTCTTACATCGTTTGTTTTGTTTGTTGCTTCACACAAGGCTTGTTACCTCTGTGATGGCAGTTTTATTATTCCCCATTGTTCTTCCACCCTTCCTTCCTGCCCATTTGCTAGTGCATTCCTTAGGCACTCACCCATTTGCAGAAGTCAGCCCTCCTGAAGTCCAGTACTTTTGCCTTTGTGGCGACTCTATTGCTGTGTTTATTGTGAACCATACTGTTCGATGTTCGCTAGTTCCCAGATGGCTACCCACTTCTACATCTGTGATCCTCTCTCCATTTCCATTTGAGAGGACCAGGTCTAAGATTGCTCCCTCTCGAGTGGGTTCCAATACTAGTTGTCTAAGGCATGCCCCCTGTAGGGCATCTAGAATAACTCCACTCTTAGAAGTGGCTGCTGCAACTGCACTTCAGTTAACATCTGGCATATTCAGATCACCCATCAGCAATATCTCCCCTTTATCTGCCATTCTAAGTATATTTTCTATCATTTTCTTATCCATTTCCTCCCCCTGAGAGTGGGGTCTGTATACAACCCCTGTGCGGATTGTGGTGCCATTGCCTACCTCCAAATTGACTCACAGTGCTTCTTCTCCTCCCTGTTTACCCTTTTGTTCTGTTGCTTTGATTCCTTCTGTTATGTAGAGAGCTACTCCTCCTCCTCTTTTACCCTCCCTGTCCCTCCTGTAGATAGTGTATCCTGGTATGTTTACATCCCGGTCATGGTTCTGTGTGTACCATGTTTCTGTGACTGCCATGATATCCAGATGTTCCTCCTCCATCAAGGCCACTAATTCAGGAAGCTTGTTACCCAGACTACGGGCATTGGTACTCATTGATCTCTATTTTTGATGGTTTTACCTTCTGTAACAGCATCCCCATGACCTTTCAACCTTGGTCTTTTCTCATTTAGTACCCTGTTTTGTAGGGGAGGCTGGGATTTTCTGCTGCTTATCAGTGCCTCCCCTTGACTATGGCTCCTACAGGCTGCTGCTGCCAAAGTTCAGCTTTCTTTTTTTTTAAATTTCGTATGCTTTTTTGTAGTAGGGCCTCCGTCATGCTCGGCCCTGGTCGGCACCCCGGACTTCCACCCATCACTGCCATCACTTCTCCACCAGGTCACCCTGGCTTTCCCCTGGAAGGTGGGGCCATGGGACTAGTTCCTCTTATCCAGCCACGGAAACAGTAACTTGCTGGGAGAGCTAGCGATGGAGGCTAATCAAAGCCCAGGAGGGCTTCATGAGACAAGACCCCACCTAACTTTTCCCCTGTAAGCAGGGGGCATGCAATAGCGGTCAGCATCCACCCTGCCACTGGTTCTATCTGGCGTCAGTGTGTAGTGGCAGTGTGTAGTGGCAAACCCAGCCTCCACAGGGTGTCGCCACTGTCAGAAACACTCAGTCCCCTCTCCGGGAAGGAGAGCAGTCTTGGGATGCTCGATCCTTCTCCCCTGGTCAGCCCTCTGATGACCCTGGGTCCATTCGAACCTGGGTCACGGCATCACAAGTGGAAATCCACCACTGCATCGACAGGCTGGCAAGGTTCAGCTTTTCATTGAGCACCTTTTCCCCAGCTATTTTGCTGGTGCGGACTGAGTTATTTGAATTTCTCCTGCTCTTTCTGCTCAAATTTTCCTGCCCACTGGCCCCGCTCCAGGCACTCTAAATATGCCTGTTTCCCCACCCCCTATTTGTGCTGCTCCTCCTCTACTGGCAAAGCTTGCTCAGCAGAACATTAAAGTGATAAGCCCCATCCTCTGCCTGTTAGCCTGACCCCTGTAATTAACTATACTTCTCACTCACACAATCCTTCCTGAATTATGGGCATAATTCTTTTCTCTGTTTCACCCTCCTATCTGGGTAATCTAGTAGCACTTCATTGGCTGGGACCAATCGCAACCTGATAGGTTAGCCTAAATCGCCGCTGCCCCTACTTCTCACCTCTCTTTCCAAAATGACCACACCATACCAACAAACTGTTCTTCCTCCTCACCAAAGGATTTGCTGTTGGTTGTTACCTCTTGGCCTATCTTCACATCAGTGTGACTGGCACAACCAGTGCCTCAATGTTCCCTATAACCAATGCCATCAATCAATCTCTTAAACACCAGTAGGGATCCTGGTGAATCCCACCTCACCTTGGTCTCCTGGCCCTAGCTCAGCGGTATAAAATTATCCTACTTAAGCATTGATATAACTACAAACACAAGTCACCTTTCCTCCACCCATCCTCGATCTGCACTCAAATGTGCCTCATCCTATTATCAGGTGACATTGAACTAAACCCTGAACCTGTTACAAGATTAAAGGCTGAACCTAATAATAGGCCATTGTCGAACCCTTTAACCTCCTGCCCAAATGGACTGACATAAAAGGGTTCAAAATAGCCCATATGAACATACAGAGTATTAAGGGGAAGGCAGCTGAATTGGAATCCTGGGCACAGCACCACAGACCAGATGTTCTATGCATAACGAAGACCTGGCTAAAGCCTTCCATCCAGTCTCATGAAATTGCTCTTCCAGGCTCCTCCTCCTACCAGCACGATCAGCCACACAACTGGGGAGGGGGGTGCTGATGTACACCAAGGCAGAGCTGTTTGTGAGTGAGCTGTCAGGCTTAAAAGTTAACCTGTCACTGAGCACCTATTTATTAGTTACATTTGGTCATGTCAAAAATATAACCATAAGATGCGTTTATCTACTCCCAAAACTTGCATCCCCCTCCTATGATGAACTGTTTGCCAGTCTTGATACCCTTCCCTACTGCGATGTCATACTTTGTGGTGACTTTAACCTTGATTGGATTGTACCCAATAAAAGTCAATACCAAGCAGCTCTCTTAGATGCTAATTTAGAACAATTAATTAACCAACCCACCAGGCTTAACATGCTTTCAGGTAAGCACACCTTGCTGGATTGGATGCTAACTAACAACGCATCCTCTATCAAGGCCACTGGAATCCTCCCAGATACACTAAGTGATTATTCCCTTATGTTCTGTGTCTGGAAGAATAACTCTGTGAGCCTCCCCACCAAAATAAGTCAAGACCAGAGACCTAACTAATTTTAATACTGATATTTTTTTGCAACATCTTGCGTCCGTCGACTGGACCCCATCACCTCTCTCCCTGACATAAATCAGGTGTTAAAGTATCTCATTACTACTTTCACCTCAATTTTAAATACCCATGCCCCTATTAAGCTAAGGAGAGCCAAAAGGATCCACTACACGTAGCTCTCCTAGGAGTTAAGGCAACTAATGCGGTCCTGTGACAAAGTCTGGAAAGTATTCAAAAGATCGGATCTCCATTCAGACTGGATATCATATCACCAACTGTGGAACACTTGTAAATCTAAAACTAACAAACCCAAGCAGGAATATCTGCAATCCCAGCAGGAAACACACCTTGCTAATCCCCAATCCTTTTGAAACAAATTAATGCTTTAATTAAGGGAACAGAACATAGCATCCCTCTGAATATGATTTTGAAAAGCTCTACCTAACTACACCATTGGTGATGGCTGAAGGAATAAACCTCTTCTTCATGGACCTCGAAACTTATAAAAGCGGGCCTACCTGTCCTTCACCCAGACCAATGCACCCTCACCCAGCAGGCCCCACACCCCACTTCCATTTTGAGATTACAACATGAAAAGAGGTCTTTAAACTACAGAGGCTCAACCCTTAGAGTTCACCAGGATCCTGACACCTGCCACCGAAATTCCTTAAGATAGGAGTGAGTGCTCTTGCTCACCCGATCGTACAATTAATCAATAGGTCTTCTAACGTGTACCATCCTGACAAATGAAAACCGCAATCATAGTCCCAGTACATAAAAGTGGCCTGACAGACCCATATCCATCCTATGCCCAATTGCAAAGATTCAAAAAAATCTGTATAATCAGTTATACTCCTATCTAGAATAGGCCAATGCCCTCATTATCCATCAATAAGTTTCGGAAATCTCATGGTACTGGGTCTGCTTACCATGGGTTACCTCTGTCATCTATCAGGCCATGGACCAGGGAAGCACCACTGAGGCAGTCTACGTAGATCTTACAAAGGCATTCAACCTTGTAAACCAACCTCTACTTATAGGCAAACTCCGCTGCTTTGGCCTCAACCACATATCTCTCTCTCTTGGATCTCTAACTACTTATCTAACTGTTCTCAGTGCGTGAAATGGGCTGGAGCCCTATCCTCCCTATCTCCTATTACTGACGGGGTCTCCCAGGGTTCTATTTTCTATCTTCATCAGTGAAGTGCTGCTGCACTGTGGAGGGGCATCGGTTCAGTTCTGTAAGCAATAATACCCAACAGGGGAGGCGGTGACCTGCTACTCTTGGACCGCCTAGAGATTATGGGCCCGACACCACCATGAGCGGAAGGCCTTATAGCCCCTGGAAGGTCCAGTATAGCACAATACCGCCTCCTGGAGGTTATTATTGGCTTAGAAAATGGGCACTGTGAAAAATAAGTTGAATAATAAATTTTAATAAAAATTAGGAGAAAGTTGGTTTTGCAATAAAATAGTTCCTCCGCCTGCATTAGAATGATGTAGAGAAGGCAATACTGTGTTTGAGTTTTTTTTTTTTCTTAGTTTTCTTGGTGTCTTTTGAAAGATATCCCCCCACCCACACACACACAGACACACACAGACACACACACACACACACATACACACACACGCACTGGCAAAAGGCAAGAAAAGACTACCATTAAGTATTCTTTATTTATATTAGCTTGTTGCTTGTAGCAGGCACTGCGGTGAGTAAGCCGGGGGAATGAGCACTACTGAGAGTGCATTGAGGAGCAGTTATTACAGAAGCAGTGGTAGCACTCAGTGAAGTTTTTCCATGAAAATACTTTCTTTTATTTATTTTTAAGTAAGGCTGCATTTTTTATACCCCATTTATATCAGTGAGCCCCCGCATCATGCTTGTCCGTATGAGAAAATGTATGTGCCAGCTAGCAACTTTGGAGCACATCGGTGAGTTTAGCTGAAGGAGACAGAAAAAGAAAACATTAAGGTACTGGTTGTACAGTGCAAAAAAAAAGACAGATTTGTGTGCATTTCATTGTTTTCTTCAGTTGAGTGGGGCTGGAAGCAAGGAGAGTCTAGAGCAGCTGTCACCACTAGTGTGGAGCACACGACATGACTTTGGGACTCCGCCTGCTTCTGTGACCCATTTCTAGATGTCTAATGCTGGCTTAGGATTTCAAATTGAGCCACCGGCTTTTCTGGGGCAAGATGATGCATTTTCTGTTGATACTATGGGCTGTTTAAGCTAAGCACAGGCATCGCTATGGTTGTGGATGTTTTATTTATGGGGATGTGATGTTCTTTTGTTCTGGCATTGTGACATACTACTGAATTTGGGGGGGGGGGGGGCGCAAACTCTCCAGCTAAGCATCGAGAAAAAAAACATGGCAGTGTTTTAACACACAACGTTCTGTTTGCATTATGATCTTTGTGATGTGGCTTGTGGCAAAGCTGGCACTTTTAATACCTGGGCTCTGTTGCCTGATAGATGCCCAGCTTGCCAGGTATATCGGCCAATCAGGGCCCAGTATTTTCTTAGCCCATTTTCTAAATGCTGATAATGCCATCTTACAGAATATAGATCCTCCAGATATAGTACCAGCATCAGCTCCGACCTGGAAAATAACTTCCATGTGCTTGAAACCTGGTTCAAGAATAACCTGCTGGTCTTGAACATGAAGAAAACTAAGTCCATGTTGTTCCACCACTCCTTCTTTGATACGACTTCCCAGCCACCCCTCATCATCAAGACCATTCTAGATTCTAGAATAGTGTTGTGAGAAACTGAAAAATTTCATTTCACATAATTCACATATATCGCTAAATATTTCGCGAGGCGAAATGTGAAATTTCGCCCATGAACTGGTGAAATTCACCACTCACGGGTGAACTTTTGCCACCCACAGGTGAAAGTTTGCAATTTATGGCATTGATTTAAGACTCCCTGGTGTCCCCCCATTCCTCACTGGCTCAAAGTTAGTATACTCTCCCTGGTGTCTAGTGGTTCCTCGTGACTAATCACCATTCCGAATTAAAGATTAAGAACCCTCTCCCCCAGAGTTATTTCCCCAGCCATGATGACCCCCAATCTTTAAAAAAAAATCCCTCCCTCTCCCTAGTATCTAGTGACCTCCGGTCAATCACTGGCCCAAATTAAAGATTAATAACCCTCCCTCCAGAGTTATTTCTCCAGCCATTATGACCCCCAATCTTAAAAAAAAAAAGAAATCCCCTCCCCTCTTCCTGGTGTCTAGCGGTCCCCCCCAGCCAATCACCTGCCCAAATTAAAGATTAAGAACCCCTTCAGAGTTATTTCCCTTGCCATGATGACCCCCAATCTTAAAAAAAAAAAAAAAATCGCCTCCCCTCTCCCTGGTGTCTAGTGGACCCCCATCCTGTCATCACTGTCAGATAGCACTCACCCACTCCCTCCCCAGTACCCTGACTGCACCACCGGCACACCCTTCACTCACCTCCATGGCCGGCAGCCCAACTAAGTGCGTCAGTGAATTACCGCATGCACCCTGGAAGTGAATAACAGTGCCGGATAACTTTAATTCAGCCCAACTATTCATACCTCCCAAGATAACCTACTACAGAAAGCTGTCATGTGCTCTGATACATGCACACCTTGGTTTCTTTTGAGACATACAAGGCCACAGTCAAGTGCAGTCAACTACCCAAAGTACGTGTATATTAGAGCATGACCACACACCCTGTAGTGGATTTCCTATCTTAAAAAATGGCTAGAAACGTGTTTTTTTTTGGGGGGGGGGGAGCTAAAATAGTCCTTGTCTGTCAGAAATTGGAGTTTTATTTAGGTGAGCTGGTTGATCCTGATAGTGCTTGTGTGGTCGAAATGAAATTTCATTTGGGTGATCTGATTGATCCTGCCATGATTTTGATAGGAGAAAGGGTGATTAAAAAATGTTTTCTGGTTGATCCTGCCATTTTGACAGTCTTTCATGAGTTTCACTTTCACTTTCACTTTCACTTTCTGTTCTCACTGTAGTGTGACAGAGCAGTGTTCAGTGTGCTAAAGAATATGCTGCCAAAGTCCTCATTTTAAGACTTTGACAGAATATTCTTTAGCACAATGAATGTTACACTGAGAGCAGAATGTGAACGTGATTACTTGTGAAAGACAATAAAAATGGCAGGATTAACCATATACGTTTTTAAATCAGTTTTTACCAATGAAAATCATGGTAGGATCAAACAGATAATAGTTTGCAGTGTGGGACAGCTATATGGATTTCATTGGTTATGGTTGTGGCAGACTGTGCATGGCATTTGTGTGAGTGACAGCCTGTGTGTGCCAGGTGTGGAGTGATCTTATTGCTAGTGAGAAGGTTCTGAGGGATGGCAAGCAGTGTAGGCATGTGGTTGTAGTGGGAGGTGTGTGGTTATGGTGGGATAACATAGAAACAGAACTGCTCACAGTACTCTAGATGAGGTCTTACCAGAAATCTATATAGAGGTAACACAACCTCCCTCTTTCTGCTAGTGATATTCCTTCCTATGCACCCCAGCATCCCACTAGGTCACAAGTTCTCCCAACTACCTTGTCACGCTGCCTGGCTACCTTTAGGTCATCTGATATGATTACCCCCATGTCTCTTTCCTGCTTGGTGGTTGTCAATAACATTCCATTAATTTACTACACTGCCCATGGGCTTCTCTGCCCTAAGTGCATTATTTTGCACTTTTTTACATCAAACCAGCTGCCATACTCTTGACCACTCCTCTAGTTTTCTCAGGTCTCTGCTCATTCTTTCATTTCCCTGGAGTGTCCGCTGTATTGCAGATTTTGGTGTCATCTGCAAGAGGCAGGTCTTCCTTCCAGCTCCTCTGCAACGTCACTTATAAAGACATTAAAGAGAATCAGTCCCAGCAATGATCCCTGAGACACCTGACTAGTCACACTCTTCCTCGGAGTGAACTCTGTTTACCACCACCCTCCGGCTCTCCTATCCCTAACTGACTCTCTACCTAGTTTACCACCTTTTGACCTGCTCCTAGTTAGGAGTGGGCCAAATGTGGTAAACTTAAGCAATATAGCATGACAGGGTGTGGGTTATGCTGAGATTTACCCACACCTGGTGTGGTTTGGTCATGAGGACTCAGGCTGAGTGAGTGAACCACACTAGAAGTAGGTAAATCCTAGCATCACCCACACCCTGGAGTGGTATATTGTGATAATACAGTGTCCCGCTATTTTTTTGAGATGAAAAAAATAAAGAAAAATACTTGTTTGTATTTTAAATTGTTAAAAATTTGTGATTTATTACTGTGCCATATAAAGTAGTCCTGTGTTGCTAGGGAGATGTTGACTGAGCTCAGTTTTTTAAAACACAAACTGCAGTGAGAAGAGGGAAATACTGCATGAGAACAGTTCTTTTGTATGTTTCCTTGTGCTTTGCTGAAACATTTTATGACAAAGAAGCGGCATTTCAGAGGTGTGTCATTGACTAGCCCAATGCAGGGCAAGCTACATTGGGCTCATACCTGACATGAGATGAGCAAAGCTGGAAAACATTGTTTCACGAATTGATCCATGTATTCCATATGCGACCTTCCACTGTGAAGTGTAGAATTCCACCGTGAAGTGCAGAATTTCACCCACAATTACACCCATGAATTGCAGAACTTCACCACAATTTCACCATTTGTGGGTGAAATTCCACAATTTGCAAGTGAAGTTCCACACTTCATAGCAGAATTTGGCCATTTCAAAGCTTCTAAATATGGGGAAAAACTTTGCAGAGCTCCACTGAGGCAAATTTTGGCAACTTCATGGCAAATTCGCCCGCACATTTTAACTTCATCCCATATCTATCCCTGACAGACCAATGACCAACCAAACTGAGTATGACGGTGGTCACAGTTTCATGGGTGGAAACTTTGTGTACTTGAAAGGACTGAAGCGCTCCAATGAGAGAGTGCTCGCACTTCTTGTATATGTATAAAGTTGGCCAGCAACAGCTGAGCGGCCTTATGACTTTGTGGATAGTGTGGCATCAGCGTTTGTTCCTAAAGGCAAAGATTCTCAGCTCACATACTGCATGGACTGAAAGTCAAGACTCACACTGCAGTTAACCTCGGGTTAGAAGCACTCAATAGTCAATGTTTGCAGTATATTGTGAAAAACAGAACTAAAGTACCCCCAGCACACACACACACACACACACACCTCTCCCAAAAAACTGAGTATGAAAAGATCAGCAGCAAACAATCGGACAAAGGACAACTGAGAATATGAACAGTCCCTTAAAGGTCCAGCTGTTTATTTCTGCAAACAGTTCTTCTCGACAGGCTTGTTAAAATGCAAGTACTGTAACACTATTATTAGTAACACTGTAGTAGTCTGAATGTAAAACAAGCAGCTAAAGAACTGCCCTTTTTACATCAAAGTGGCAACAGTTACTAAACAGAGTTGCAATTAAAATGTGAAATGGTGAAGAAAGGGAAGTTGGCTAATCTGGTCTCTAAAACAACTTCTGTAAAACTGCAGTTCTATAGTAAACTAATGAAAACTTGTGGTACAGATCTCAAGTGCAGCGTTGTCCCCCATTCTCGCACTTCATCATTTTTGCAAGCTAATTGAGTCAGTAGATGGGGAAAAAGAGACCACAGGTTTACTAGTAGTTAAAATATATGTCCCTTTCCAACCCAGTTCTCCCCAACCTGAAGCTACAGGCAGCCGATCCACAACCACGGAGCCTGCAACCCATGTAGCAAAACTTCCTACTACTGCAAAATTGAAGCTGGCAATTTCCTGGGCCTCAGCTGTGATGGCTGTTGTGCACACAGAACTCAAAAGAATGCCCTCCACCCAAGCCTACTTCCAGTGTCCCAAAACATTTATTTACTTTGATCCTGTAAAAAAAAAAAAACAGTCCCCCAAAGTCTTTTTTAACCTGAAAAAAGAAAACAGTCCCTCATTGTTCCTTCCATCCCCTCCCCCATCACAACCCTCCAACTGAGCACCCCTCCCACTTCCTCCTTATCCTACACTTACTACCAGAGGTCATATAATTGTCATCTTATGTGGACCAAGACATAATCTGCACTCTTCCAAATCCGAACCATGAACTGAGGAATCAAGGTAAGTATATATATATATATATATATATATATATATATATATATATGTATATATATATATATATATATAGTATTTCAATGGCATTTTGAATTTAGGTTCATATTTTGCCATTTTGAATTTTTCACCAAATTTTTAATATTTTTTTGGGACTCCTCCTCATGAACACTTTCACTGTTATTTTGTTATTCAGGCCCAGAAGGTGATTTCACCATTGGTGTTCATGAGGTGGAGTCCCAAAAAACCATGGAAAATTTGGTGAAAAATTCCTAAAATAATGTAGTTATGAGCGTCGTTGACATTTTTCTATGCATGAGCATAACTTTGCACCTTTCTCAATATTTTGACTCACATTTCAACATGCCCATTTTTCATGCCACCTCATGAACAGTACAGCTGTCATTTTTCACATCCTGTTCAAAACATGTTTTCACACATGTGAGTGGAATAGATGTTTTGTACGGATTAGAACATTTTAGCTATGGAGTTTATGAGGTGGATCATGAGACTATTCAAAATTTGGGGTCAAATATGAAAAATGCCAAAGTTATGACCATTCATTGCATTTGCTAGGCCCACTTGAACTTTGGAAATTTTAAATATTTTGACCCAGATTTTCAATATAGCCTTCTATTACCCACCCCATGTATGTCACAACTGTCATTTTTCAAATCCTGCCCAAAATATGTTTTCACACTTATGGCTCTGAATGGCTTTGCAGTTGCACAGAATTAAATTTGAGGAGTTCAACAAATATTCTGTACCGGGTACATAAGGTGGGGTAATAAGATGGCTGTTAACACAGTTTGCTCACTGTTGTCCTATAAATGGAGGCGCTGCCTGAAGGGCTCTGTGCTTCCACAGCTGTCATATACACATCTATGGAGGATGGGAGTGCAGGGTCAAGGACTCTGTGCTCTCAGCAAATAAGGATACTATTATGCAATCTCAAAAAGTAAGGAAATTAAATAAAAAAAACTTTAACTCTCCATTTAGGGTCAAAGTGACAAAAGTTGGAAATGAGGCATTAGGGTTTCCCTAACACCCCACCCTCCCAAACCAGGCAGGAGGCAGGTGTGTGGTGAAGCAGCAGGCTTCACCCCTAGCTCACCCCATTCTCATAAAGTTTCAGCAACACTGACCTTATTTACAGATGGAATGGGTTAGTGTTAGGTTTGAGAAGCCCAAGGCATATCCCACACTGCTCTCCTACCTGTTTTGGGAAGGAGTCTTGAAATAGAGTTTTATAAATATATATATATATATATATATATATATATATTATACTGCACCTGGTAAACCCCAAACTTGCACTTTACTTTAGCACTGTCTGACAGATTTGCCTGAACATTTGCATGTGTGGTCAGGTGTAATAGATCTCTGGATCTGGCAAGTTGCGTTATGGTCAGATGAGCAGTTGCAGAACTGCAGAGCACCCAAAATGTAAATAAATGGGTTTTTATCATTTCTTTGCTCATGGCTACAGACGCACAATTTGTCCATTTGGTCTGACATTTTCAAGGGAGATGCAGTCTGGGTCATTGATGTCCCTTTTGAAGATTTGGTGAAAAATATTAAATTGTTCAAAGTTATTCAAAACCAAGTTTCCCATTTTAGTCAATGGGAAAAATATACGTGTCTCTTGAAAGCTGCCGCCACTACATTTACAGTCACAAATGGCCATTTTACTGTCATAAATGGTAGCCATCTTCTTTCAGTTAGCAAGAGAGAAAAATGCCTGGCATTTAAATTTGAGACCCCTAGGTAAATACTGACTGTTGTGTTTACCTTGCCGAGTCCTGAGAATCACAGCACTATATTTTTTGAGAGGTAAACCCAACCAGAAATGCCTTTTTGAAGATCGGACCCCCCCCCCATAGTGTCACAAATTGTGACAGAAATGGCAGCAACACTGCTGCAAATCACGAAAGTGTTGTGCTGGTTTTTGTGAAACTGTCACAATTTGTGATATTATTTTGCCCCATAAAAACAATTCTTTGCCATCCCCCTGCACCACAACGATTGGGGCTTTTGGCCTGAAATTTACAGGGTGGCAAGCCTTGGTTCCACAGATGTTCCTTTTGGTAGTGTGGTCCCAAAACATTAAATGGCCCCATAGTTACAGAGCTCCAAAATTGAGAAATTTCCCATAGGCTGACATTGTGGCACCCGCAGTGACTTTATTTTTATTTATTTTATTTAGATTTTGTTGACCAGGTATGTGCACTAGACAAATCCTGCCTATTTTCAGGCACGACCCTGGGAGGGGGATACAGATGAATGCCAACTGACCTTGAACCAGATTAAGCTGTTGGTGGTATTTTCAATGAATGAGGGAAATTTGACCAGGACACTGGGGAAATTCCCCTACTCTTTTTGATAAGTGCCATGGATCTTTGACATCCACCTGAACTACTACCAATCCAGGCAGATGGGACCTCGGTTATCGTCTCATCTGAAAGACGGCCCCTCAGAAGTGCAGCACCCCTCTCATGCTGCACTACAGTGTCAGTACTGGGATATTAGCCCAAGTGCCAGATGTGGGAACTGAACCCACAGCTCTCTGATCTCCCGGCCTCAGAGGTGAGTGTGCTACCTACTGAGCCACTGACACCCGTATCTTGGAAATGGTGCATGATATGGATTTTTTGTTCACCACAGATTAGGACTAAGCATGTGTGGAAGTTTGAAAGTCATGAATACACTGCAGTGGAATTTTTTTCATGGCTGCTATGGTTACGGAGACTGGAACAGGGCAGATCAGTGGATGTCTTCTTTCTGGACTTCAGCAGGGCATTTGACTCGGTATCACATCCTGGGCTACCGGGGAAGCTGGAGAATATGGGAGTGGAGGGGGACAAATGGTCAGGTGGATAGGAAACTGGCTAGTGTGGCATGTTCAGAGGGTGAGGGTGGTGGGGAGGTCTCATTCTCCAGGATAGTCACTAGCGGGGTCCTACAGGGGTCATTACTGAGCCTACTCCTGTTTAACGCCTGTATCTCAGACATCAGAAGTGGCATCAGGAGAAAGATGAGCCTCTTTGTGGATGTCTCGAAGCTGTGGGTGGTGCTGGATGGGAAGGAAGGAAAGCTGGATCTCCAGGAGGATCTGGAGACTCTGGGGAGATGGTCACGAGCCTGGAAACTGAAGTTTAATGCTGGAAAATGCAGGGTTCTGCACCTGGGGGCCCAAAACCCAACTCATGTATACTCCTTGGAGGGGGAGGCACTGTAGGTTTCTGGGGGGGATGGAGAAAGACCTCGGTGGTGGTGGATGCCAAAATGAATAACTCAGAGCAGTGTAGGAGGGCTGTGGCCCAAACAAATAAAATGCTAGGGTGTTTAGCCAGCGAGATAACCTCAAGAAGTCAAGAGGTGCTTGTTCCACTGTACAATTGCCTGGTTAGACCACACCTTGAATACTGTATGCAGTTTTGGTGTCCCTACTTAAAGAGGGACATTGTGTTACCAGAGAGGGTGCAGAGGAGCATGACCAGGTTGGTACCGGTGCTACGCGAAAGGCCTTATGAGGGAGACTGGGAAGCTCAACCTGTACTCACTGGAGGAGAGAAGGAACAGGGGATATGATAGAGGTCTTCAAGTATCTCAAGGGACTCAATAGGGTAAGCCTTGAGGGGGTCTTTCAGCTGAGGGAGGTGGAGGCCACCACGGGACACTCAATGAAGCTGGACAGGGGGAGGATGAGGCGGAAACAAGGAGGTGCTACTTCACTGAGAGGGTGGCAGAGCCCTGGAATGCGCTACTCAAGGAGTTGATGGCTGCTACTACTGTGGAGGAGTTCAAGAAAGGCTGGGATAGGTATAGAGGGAGGGTGCATCCTAAGCCCCGCTGGGAAATGGGGGACCTTGTAGGGAAGTGGGCTACTAACACCGCCCTGGGAAGGCACTGACCATTGAGCAGACTCAATAGACCACAGGGCCTAATCTGTTGGCTTCGTAGTATGTTAGTATTGCCAAATACGTGTTACAAGGGTTCCTTTTGAGTACTATGGGGCTGCTATATGGCTCTGTACTTACTTGTAAGTGGGGGTGCATGGCCCAGAGGGCCTGTGCTCCCACATACATACATACACCATTGCAAAAAAATGGGCAGTGTGAGGGGAGCACAGGGCCCAGAGGGGCTGCGCTCCCACTACTACATACCAGCTACTAGTTATTTATATATTTATTAGCTTTTGGTAGCCGGGTAAGTGCACTAGGCAACAGTCCTGCCTATTTTCAGGCACGACCCGGGATAGTACAACAAAATAATACAGTGATGACAGCAGCACAATGCAGTAAAAATCAATACAGTCACATCATTATGGGAGGTACACGTAAGATATAAGTAGTTAAACAGTACACAATATGCTGTAACAACTAGATGAAATAAGATATAGATAGCTAAACAGTGCACAATATGATATAACAAACAAAAACTAGATGCAACAAGATAGGTAATGCCTGGATGTTCTCAAAGCAGAAGAATTAGGGAGGAGACACACAGTTAGTTACAATTACAGATTCCAAGTGCATAGAGGTGAGAGAACAGTGACCACTTAAAGGAGTGGTGGGAGGGGGAGAGTTTATAGATTACACTTTCTCAAAAAGAAGGTAAATTCATTGCAAAAATTTGTTAGTGCATCAGTTAGGGTTGACAGCACAGCAGCAAAAGTATGGAAATATGATGTTAGGGTTACCCTCTACCACCCCACCCCCCAACCTCCACTCACCACTCACCAACAGACGTCAGGGTGTGCCATAGAGTCATCAGGCCTAACTCTCACCCCATTCCCCTATGCTGTAACATGTCAGCTTGTTTACTCATGGAATGGGGTGAGAGTTGGAACTCACGATCCATGGCACATCCTGACATCTGTTAGTGAGCGGAGGGTGAGGTAGTGGTGGGGTAACTAACATCATATTTCCATACTTTTATCACTGTACCAGCAACCCTAACTGATGCATTAATGGAGTTTTTGTAATGAATATATATATATATATATATATACGCATAGACAGATAGATAGATATATGGGGGTGAGACCAATTCCACTGAGATAAATGATGTTATTTTCACTGGAGTGAAATAAATCCTTCTGACATCAGCAGAGTTAAAGTAAATACCGTTTATACCTACTCTGCTGACGTCGGCCACCTGTATCTGAAAATACTAAGAAACACTGCTGTAATTTGTTGAGTTCTAAAACAGGCCCTACACTGAAATTAAGACAATTAACATAGATAATCACAGTCAGTTACAGCACTCCTTCTAAATGTAACACTCTCCAAATCTCTCATGCCATTTCAAAACCTGAGTTTAGTACATCACTGAATTCTGCATTGCCACATATTGACCTACAAAATGAACAACAAATAACCAGTATATTGCAAACATCTAGCTTCCACATTATCAACACACTGCTATATTGACGCCACAGAGCAACACACTGGACATCAGAAATGAAAGCAAATGGTAATATAATCAGATTCTCACTCATTGATGCTCACGACAGTGGTAAACACGAACAATCATGTCAGTGATATCTCCAGACTTACAACATCATGTTTACCATTACTTTTATGTTAAAATGCTTTAACTACATAATAAGCAGTTCCTTTAATTTCACATGTGTTCCAGCACTCAGAAATAAATGTATAACTCTCATGGAATGCCTAAACTAGTATACTAAATGTTCTTATCAAAATAACAGAGTGACCAGCAGAACAAATCTCAGTTGTGCACCAAGCATGCAAACAGATGACACCTGAAATGTTTAAATAAATCTTAAACAGCCAAACATGAAAACACAAACCTGCCAAAAGAAATCATGACTATCTTCCTCATTGCCACAGAACAGAACCTCGCTCCCTTAGGCAACCAATTACCAAAACACAGCACACCCAATCAAGACACACACACACACCAACAACAAGCTCACTACAACAACCCATTCATAAAAGTTCACACACACACTACCACAACACCAGCATCATTTAAAGTGACATGAACCTCATAACAACAAACATACCTCTCTCACTGAAATTGGTCTCACCACCATGGTATAAATAGCACACATGATGGGCAGATCATGGAATATGGAAAATATTCTCACTCCTGCACCAGGAGCACTGTATATTTCACCTCGTGCCTTCAGCACTGCGTGAACTATCCAGAGTTCACTCTGCAGGAGTGTGAATATTTTCCATATTCCACCTGACCGTCATGTGTCCATATATATATATATATATATATATATATGTGTGTGTGTGTGTGTGTGTATTGGGTGAACATACACACATTGTGTACTGTACCTCATAGCACCTCTCCCTAACAAACAGTACACTGTCAACCTTATCAGTATATAATAAGTTACAGTAGCTTACAGTTTTTGTTCAAGTACATCTTTAACCTATAGAATAAATGATGGGTAAGTGTGGTATACAAGGAAATAAACCCATCAAGGGAGCTCAGGCAACCAATGAGTGGTTTTATGATCTGGTCAGCCCCCTCGATGTGTTTATGTCCTTGTATGCTACACTTACCCATCATTTATTTTATATAACACATTTGGATGGCTACTGTTAGTTTTAACTGCAGTTGTGTAAACAGGGAAAGGTATACAGGGAAATAACTGCTAACCACTTCTATGGGGGAAAGTCCCATCCATGTATTATATAGCTATAAATCGTCGAGTATGTTTAGTTATTTTCTTTCTGAATTTTTCAAGGTGCAAGTATCACTTTGATACACATACACCATGCAAGGAAACCTAGCATTGACAAATGCTTGTTTTTCTAAGTCACCATGTATCTTACAGTAACTAGAAAGGCTTGAGAGAGAGAGAGAGAGAGAGAAAGAGATGGAAAGGGACTTGCCAGTGTCGAGCCAGACCAGTCTTGAGACCATTTCATACTGTGAGTTACAGTCCAGGTGTGAAGTGTACATGTGCATCCTCCACTGGTATGGCCCTGAAACAGTGCTGTAAGACTTGTTATGTCTGTACCAATTGGGAAATGCAATAGAAGATGAGTCACTGAGAAAAGAAAAACAAGAGTTTCTTTATAAGTCATGGGAGACAGAGTGGGACTGTACCCAAAAGATAAGCTAGGACAGGACCATGTGGGAATGGAGTGGAGAGTGAGCAAGAGGTTAGAGTAGTTGCAGTTTGGGAATTTTTTGTTGTTGTTGTTGGTTGTTTAACCAGGACTAGCACACTAAGCTGGAACGTTTTTTATAGAGTGCAACCTGGGAGCACAGGAAGTTAAGTGATTTGCTCAGGGTTACACAGTCTGCAACTGGAAGCTGTTGGATTCAAACCCAGGTCTGGTCTGCTGAATATCACCAGGTTTGTAGCTTAGAGCCTTAAACCACCCGTGCTATACTGCATCCCTATTAGTGCTTACAATACTAGAAGAGATGGCAGTGAGAAAAGGAAAAAAGAACATTTGTTTATGTTACAGTGGGTTGAACTTCTGTCAATTCAAGCTGTAGTTCGGGTCTGAAACTCCCTCCTTACCATCACAGTTTAGCAGGAATCAACATGGCGGGTTTTCACCTTTCATCTTCGGGGGCATGGATGGATTTCTCTAACTGTGGATTGTAGATGCAGCTGTCTGGCACCATTTTTTGTAGGTCATGCTAGTATTTACCATGGGTAAAAGGTGCTAGTCAGCCAGTCAGATTACAGCATTTTCAGACCCACTGCATAATGGTAAGATACCCAGCTTGCTTACTAGTTCCTTGCTTACTCTGTTGCTTTCTAATGCCCGGTTATATGGTGCAGTGATTTTCATTGATTTTACCTACCCATTGCCTCCGTTTTCCATCCCCAATCTCTATCCCTCGCCTGGCCACTTCCCCACTTGTTTTATAACTGCCCTCCCTTGAGTATACAATAGCACTTCGAATCGTGTGCTCAGCCTACTACTTCTAGCACTTCAAATGTGTTATCCATCCTCTGATTGTTATCCTACTGGATCACCTGCTCTTGGGTTGTTGCAATGTATGCTGTATCTGAATATGTTTTGTTTACCCTGGCCCGGTTGGGCTGGGTTTTTGTGTAATTGTATTATGCTGTTTTGTTTTAGAAATTGTATAGAAATTGTCTTGTATTGCTATGTGCTTGCTTGTTCTCCCAACTTCCCCCGGATGCTTCTGGAAACGAGCTGTTTACAGCTCATGTTATCTTTCCTGGTGAAACATTTTCTAAATAAATACATTTTATAAAGATATATATATATATATATATATATATATATTATATGGGATATACATCCACCCACAGAAATATCTGAGAGATATTTAGCAGTTTGACCTTATGACATCATGAGTGATGAAGCTATGAGTGATGTCATCGAAACTGCTCAAGGAGAGCTATCTCAGATATTATGTTGGGGAATATCATGTACTATATATATATACACACACACACACACACATATATATATATATATATATATATATATATATATATATACAGTATATATATATATATATACATGTAGAGACCGTGTTTTTCTTAAATAAGAAATAGCAAGAAATAAGAAATGAAGGTATAAAAAGAAATAACAAGAAATTCAAGGTATAACAAGAAATGGCAAGAAATTCAGCATATAAAAGGAATAAAATGAAAAAAACATGAGTAAAGTGAAAAAAACTGTTTTTTGGCAGGCAACATCTAAATAAATGATTGCAGCAGTTATTATTTAGACTCCATTGTTACCACAGAGATGGTCCACAAGGAAGCAACAGCGGAATTGTTTTAGTCACAAAACCTTGCAAGATCACAGCATAATGCTGCTTAATACAGTGTAGGATACTGGGAATGAGATTTCTAGTGTGTATAAAGTCATTTTGAGGTAGTTTATGAATGTAAATGTGATAACAAGAAATAAAACTAAATTTTCAATGAATAAAAAGAAATAACAAGAAATTCCAGAAAAAGAAAAATTATAAAAATAAAAAGAATTTCACAGGTCTCTCTATATATATGTGTGTATATATATATATATATATATATATATATATATATATATATATATATTTATATTTATACAATGCTTTTCTTTTTGTGTCCATTTTGATAATCGTTTGGCTTCATTTTGTTTTCTAGGTTATAAAATGTGTTTTGGGATGATTAAGCTGTATTTTTCATGAGCAGACGTTTTGTTCCTTGTAACACATAATGCTTTATACATGCCTCCATGCATATGTCACGGCATATGAGTAATCTATTGCCTGAGCAAGCAGGTACATTACAGTGTGCTAGCAGGCGCACAGCCTTCAGGATGCTGACTAAGAGCTGTCACCAGGAAGAACATAACTTGAGGCCAGTTACTGTCGTGAGGACTGAGATGCTAACACTGGCCTTCTGCTTTGAGGCTAGATTAATGGACTAGAGGTATGGCTACAGAAAGTGCATGATGGTATGAAATCTGCTGCAGTTGTCAGACAGAATACTTTTGATGACTTTTATACTGTTTATGGAGGGACTACTTGTTGAAGTGACTAAATGGATTAAAGTGAAACTGCTCTGCTGGAGCCCACGGCACTGTGAGCAGGTGAGTTCTCAAAGTAGAACCATAGTGCTCATGCTGCGGTTCCAGCCAGTTAGGACCTTCTATAGGTATATTTTGAACCTAGAGTGAGAATATTTCAATATTTTCACCCTAGGTCCCTAGGAAACAAAAATATCACTGATAGGTCCCTGAAAATATACTAACAGGCATTGCATAAATATATATGCACATACATATACTGTACATATATATAGAAAAAATGGCATGTACTCCATTTTCAATAATTTACAGTAACCTTCTGCATAGCTGCCAACCACATAGCACTGGTGACATTTGTAAAAATGTACAGTATGTGAGTTTTAATTACATTACAAATCCCCTTAAATGTTGCTGACACTGCTTAAAATAGAGGACAAAAACTTTCTAAAAATGAAAGATTTGATAACGTGCTTCTTGCTGGGTCTGTCATTACATAGTGTACTATTTGGATTGTGTGACCTAATGTAGGCATGAAGCAAACACAGTGCGTCACTGAAAAAATATTTCCTTTGAACAAGATGCCCATTGACTCTCCTGCCATTGACAAATATTTCTATGACTCGGACAAAAGGGCAAATCTCTCATCACAGGTTTAAAAGTAAATCCAGCATCTTTGAGTGTAACAAATTGGTGGTGAGTGAGTTAGAAAAAGTTGCTTTCCTATACCACTGCAATTACTGTGACATCTAGTGTTTTACTCCAGATGGCACTAAAACGATCCACTGTCACTATCTTGCTGCTGTACACTCAAGTAATTTGGTCCACAGCCCTGTTTTCAAAAAATGTGTTCCCACTTTATGATAGCTGTCACTTTAAGAGTTAAAAGAGATTAAAAGGGACAGCCAGGCCACTTTTGGAACAAACAAAGAGGAGGCCCACAGCTCCTGAAGTGTGAAAGCTGTCACTTGGAACCAGAATTAAAGTAATTATATATCCTTGTGAGGTGCAAATGTGCTTCCTTGTCTTTGTTTTTCTAAGGGTTTCTTCCTTCTGCTCAGCACTCTCTCCTAATTATGTTTACCCAAAAGACTGGAGGGAAGGGGTGGGAGGACTCTAGTGAAAACAAGAAATGGCTACTGAGTAACACTTCCTGGCTGTGACCTTTTCTAGGAATCATTCAAAAACAGTAATGATGAGACCATTGCCCCACAGATGTTCAGGTACTTTATGAACCATGAGTGTTCACCAGTTTACAGGAATTTCATGTATTGGTAGTTTATGGAAGGGGGTATAACTACTGCCTTTCTATTGTTTCTGAATGGCCTGATCTGATAGATGTTTATCTGCATTATTTATTCATTTATTTAGGTTTTGTTGACCTGGTAAGTGCTCTAGACATCATGCCTATTTATAGGCACAACCAGCAAGAGTACTGGACTACAATGACATATTCAGAACCAGCAATTTACACTAAGCACTGAGCAAATTAAAGCACATGAGGCAGGACTTAAAACTATACATCAAATACAGTACAGTAAGTATAATAACACAAAGGAGAATTACAACTGCATGTGTGATGCAACAGAAGTCAAAGGCACTATAGGAACTATAAATGCATCTTACATAAGTCAGTATTAAACATTATAGTATGTACATGTACATGTGTTCAGCCCTAACTGACTATGCATTAGGAACTGCACAGTAAGGTACAATAACCCAAAAGGGGAATTATATCACACTGCCTCCAGGGTGCAGCAGAAGTCACAGAACAATAAATACATTTCTCATAAGCCAAAATAATAAGTTATGTACACGCATAAGCAATTAATGCAATTCAATATTTTATCAGGTTACCCTAAACAGCAGAATGGAGGAGACTTTACAAGTAGGAGCTAAGGAGGGGAAGGCCTGTAACCTCATATTCATGAAACATTTTCAAACAAACAGTAGTGACTTCTTATAACATCTTCGAAGATAGGAGTTTGGGAGGGACCAAAGAAGTTTGTCAAGGAGGCGAGGACTTGTGATCTTAAAAGTTTGTCAGTGAAACAGCAGGTTAAAAAATAGTTTAGCAGCAGGATTAAGGAGGCAGTATAACACAGTGGTTTAAGGCTCTGAGCTGCAAATTTGGAGACCTGGGTTTGAATCCCCACTTGCATACTGCTTGTGACCCTGAGCAAGTCCTTAACTTTCCCAGGTCACACCTATAAACAAACTTTCAGCTTAGTGTGCCACCCTGGTTAAACAATTAAAAGAAAACCAGCCTCATCTGAAGTATATTTTATTTATTTATTGATTCAGAAAATACCTTTGAGCACAGGCTCTTTTATAAAGGTTCCACGTCATAGTTTGCAAAACATAGTACAATAGGAGAGGCAGAGGTACATCATAATGAGCAATACAGCTTGGGTTCAGGACTAAACAGAAGAACACTAACACATAGGTACTTGTTAACATAGCAAAAAAAAACTTGTGAGGGGGAAGGGGGAATCAGCAGCTACAAAGGCCTTGTCAGTAAGTCCGTGGGTCAGGGAACAGGTGGCAGCGGGGTGATGAGAAGAGGTATGAGACAGAGGTTGGAACTGGGTGGAGGTGAAGGGTGGGGAGGAGGCGAGTAAGGTATAGGGGGAATAGTGGGGCAGGGGGGCGAGGGAGACAGGGTGGTGAGCGAGCTAGAGTAAAGGCGGGTGTACAGGAGTGGAATGCCTGGCAGCATGCAGTGGGAGTGACTGTTAGGAACTCATGGGCCTGGGAAATGGGAGGAGATGAGTAGGGGGTGGGCAGGTGCGAACAGAGTATAAGTAGAGCTAATTGCTGAGGCAGACCATGTGAAGGGACAGAGGGGATGTACCTGAGGCCTGTAGTGCTTGCTGGGGCAGAGCAGGTGGGTAAGTCTGGGCTTGAGGCAGGTGCACTTAGAGTGTTATTGAGGTGCTGTCTGAGGCCTGTTTGAGTTGGGCCAGACAATTGGTGGCCAAAGGTGCCCAGGAGTTCATTCATCCAGAAGGTGGCCCTGTAGACAAATGCATGTTGCCAGTGAGGTGTGATGGAAGGGATAGCCATGGCCCTCTAGACCTCCCCTGGTGGCCAGTACTGAGTTGGCCACCTCTAACAAAGTAGCTCTACGAGGTGGTGTTTTACCCAATAGAGCCTTCTTTCCTAGGATGTAAGTCTGGAACTTGACACTGTTTCTTAATGACAGCCAGTTTACACGTTCATACAGAGTGCAGGTGTGCATGCCATGGTCTGCATCCAGGGTGAGTCTGTAGGCTTTGTTGAGTGCAGTCTGAACCCTCTTTAGTACTCTATCCATTGCCGCCCCGTAGACCACTAGTCCATAGTCGATGGAAGATATGATGGAGCTGTGGACTGAGAGGCAGAGGGTATCCGGAGAGAGGTATTGCCTGTGCCTGTACAGGACACCAATCTTGGTATTTACAGTCTTGACCAGAGAGTCAATACGGTGTGTAAACATGAGGGTATCATCAATTATGACTCCCAGATACTTGAACAAGTGGACTTGTTCCAGCGGCTCGTTGCATGAGTTGGAAATACCAAGGGGGTGGTGTTTATTTTTGTTGTGGGGGCTGGATATAAGCATGGTCTTGGTCTTCTTGTAGTTTAGGAGCAACTTGTGACTACAGAACCAGTCCTCGAGTTTGGAGAAGGAGTTTTGCAGCTTGGATTGTAGGGCAGCAAGAGATGACGCTGTGCTCTAAGCAGCAGCACGTCTGCATATAGTATGAGTTTGGTGTCAGACTGTGGGAAGTCATTTAAGAAGAGGCTGAAGAGCAGGGGCCTCAGTATTGATCCATGGGGTACCCCTAGTGACACATCTCTTGTGCTGGATACTGTTTGCCCCATTTTGACATTAATTTCTCCATGTCAGGTAGTCTTGGAACCAGCATAGGGCACTGGGCGCCACACCCATGTTTTGCATTTGGGTTAGTAACAGGGGGTGGTTGACTATATTGAAGGCTTTGGTGAGGTCACTAAAGACAGACCCCACCAGTCTGCCTTCATCCAGGGCCTTATGTGCATAGTCCGAGTAGTATAATAGGGCAGTGGTAGTACTATGATTTTTTCTGAATCCATACTGGTTGGGGCATAGTAGATTATACTTATGCAGGTAGTCGATGAGTTGACCCACCACAATTGTTTCCAGTGCCTTGGACAGAGGGGAGAGGATCAAGATGGGTCTGTAGTTGGCTACCAGAGATTGTTACCTACTTTATGCACTGGCGTGACTAGGGCCTGCTTCCAAACTGCTGGGAATTGAGTGAGGGCCAGGGACTTATGGTATAGTGAGGTTATGAGCCCTATAAGAGCATCCTGGGAGAGGGATAGTATTTTCATGTCTATCCTGTCACTGCCCAGCCTGGTCTTACTTAGCACTTTCTTGACGATAGTTAGGGCCTCCTTCACCATCACCCTTTTGAAGTAGAAAGTTGGATGAGAACACATGAGAGATACATTGTTGGAATGATTCAATCCAGGTTGGAAATAGGCAGGAGGTAGCACTGGGGTAAGATCTGTGAAGGCCTTATTGAAGGCATACACAAAAGCTGGAGGGTCAGTAGTGGGGGTGTTGCTGATACTGAGCAGCTGAGGGTGCTTCTTGTCCTCCTTACGAAGGATGCTTTTGATGTTGTCCCAGAATCTTTTCCCATCATCCCAGGAATTGCTAAACTGGGCCTTGTGATAGTTAGCTTTGGTGAGCTGGATTAGCTTGGTGCAGCGGTTCCTGGCCGCTCTGTAACACTGGTAGTCATGTTTGCTACCTGTATTTTTGGTCTTCTCCCAGAGTAACTCCCTTTCTTTCAGGTGGGAGAGGAGCTCCCCATCAATCCAACCATTTGTCTGCCCCCAAATTTTCCTTTTCTTGAGCGGGGCATAGATGTCCTAGATTGAGCTAAAGCCCTTAATGAAGGAATTAAGGACCACAGATTGAGCTAAAGCCCTTAATGAAGGAATTAAGGGCCTGATCAAGGGTGGGGTGCCAGGTTGATAGGAGACCAGTCATGTAGAGCAAGGGCTGATTTGTGGGCTCCAAGTTTACCCTTCCTCAAGACCCTGCTTTCAGTGAGGACAGGTGGACTTTTGGTAAACTTATTAGACAACAGGAAGGTGATAGGGGAGTGGTCACTTAGCGTGTCCAGGTGAACCTTGACATCAGCGATCCAGGATGGTGAGCTTGCTAGGACCCTGTCAAGGAGGGTGCTGTTACGGTCTTATAATTCTGCCTGGTAGGGCAGGTGACAAGTTGTGTCAGGTTGAAGACGGCTATCAAATCCTTGAAGGGGGCAGCCTCCTTGCCATCCCAGTTTATGTTGAAATCCCTGGTAACGATGAGCTCCATCCCCCTTTGGAAGGGTGCTGATAACATCCATAATTGTGGGAAGGCCTTCTGCTGCTTTCTTGGGTGGTAGGTAGATCGTGGCAAGGATGAGAGTTTTGCCATTCTGACTGACCCATGCTTTTATCACTATTATCGCATGGTCCTTGGCCACCCTGGTGACAGGGAGGATGGAGCACTGCAGAGAGTCCCTGGCATAGATGAGGCATCCACTGCCTCTCTTGCCTAGTCTATCACACCTGTATGCTTGAAAGCCTTTGAGGGCAACTTCGCTATCTTAAGTCCTTCTGGATAGCGAGGTCTCAGTTAGGCAGAGAATGTCGAGGTTATGGAGGGCCACCCAAGCCTATAGTTGGTCAAGTTTTGTGGTTAAACTGCAGATGTTCAGTGAGGCTACTTTTAGGCATCTTACCTCATGGACACCTGGGTCCGTCAAGTGGGAGGGCCTGGGTTTGAGTGGATGTTGCCAAAGAGGAGCAAGAGCATAAAGATGACCTTTCTGGCAGAAAAGTTTGTTAAATTCAGCTCATGCCTTCCACCACCGAGGCTTCAGGTGATTCAGGTGGCTGGTCATCAGCTGAATTATTACGGTATAACTAACGTTACTACCCCTATGCTAAGGAGTGCATATGGCCACCCGTGTTTGTAGGGTAAGGTCGAGGTGTCGCTGCTCACATCCAAGTGAGGCAGTTTCTGATGGTGCATTTTTCAGCCCTGCACAACCCAGTAGTGGCTCAGAAGGGGATAGCAGCAGCCCAACTAGGCATCTGGTGCCCGTCATACCAAGCCAGGCAGAAAGGAACAGAAGGAGGTAGCACCCCTTGCTAGGGAACATGGCAACTTGATTCAGTTGTCAAGCCTGACATACTGGAGACAAAGTGGGGTTGTGCCATAACTGCTTTAATTGGTGGGTAATGAAAGGGCAGTACAGCTTTAGGAGGCCAGTCAGTTTGCTGCTGGAGTGGGTGGGATTAGCAAGCATGGGCGTGGCTATTGTATGTTTAATAAAGAGCAGGTGGGTGGGCAGGACAAAATATACTGTTCCCCGAGTGGCTGTGAGGAGGAGGAGTGCCAGCAAAAGTCTGTCCGGGTTAGCTTGAGCGCCACACCACCATAATGCAGGCGCTGCTTGCGGCAGCCAATCAGAGGTTTCATCAGGAAATTCAAGCCTAGCGGTGCTTCAGACCAAAGGGAGCCTTACCTTAGAGCAGGATCTTGGGCTGCAGGCTGCAGGGGATGGCCATAGTAGGCTGCTGGTGATCCAGGCCTCCGCTTTTGGCCCTAGAGCATCGGGTGAGCCCTGCCACCTAAGGGCGAGATAGAGGAGATGCTGATGGTTAAAATTGACTGCAAATCGGTGGGCAGGGGGAATATTCAAGAGCTAAAACAAAAGAGTGAGAGGATTGCTTAGGCAAGATGGGCCAGCAGTCATGGATGGGGGTTGGGGACAGTTCTGGCAGAGGAGGAATTAATGGGCAGCTAATGGGGAGTAGGAGATCTTAGGTGTATAGACGGTAGTAATTCGATTGGTTGCAATTAAGTTGATTAGTTGCAAGCCAAAGGGAAAGGTGTTACTGTAAGTGTTATTGTAAGTGACATCCAACTTGCATAACATGAAACTATAGTAACTATAGATTAAAGTGGAAAGGTTAAGGAGCGGGTAATCTTAGTTATAGATTTGTAGGAGGAGTACTGTCATGTCTAGCAAGTGCAAGAACTTTTTTATACTATTTAATGGAGAGAGGAGGCAGACGAGCAGGAACCCATACAATTTGTAACATATCTATGTAGATGATGTAGGTAGGGTATTTTTAGAGGCCTACTGTATACTATCAGTATTTGTAAAACGTTTATAGTATATTGGTAACCCTTATTGTCCATGAAAATCAGAAGCTCGCAAGACATTGTTGTAGGACAGTTCAAAGGTCAAAAAAGTTGTACTATCATTCTGACATCAATAGTACAACAGCTTTTTAGCCATGAACTGCCACCTAATTGGCTCATACAATGGAGCTCTTACAAGAAAAGCAGCTTAAACATGGCAGCGTGATTTAGTGAGTGGTGATCAATGACCTACCTCCTTTGAAATCGGGACACGAACATGGGTCCCTGTTAGAAAATTCAATGACTTCCTATTTGTTTTTTCCCCAATTAAAAAAAAAAAGAAGCAACCACCGATGAAAGTGAGAAGCTGGAGCAAGCAGGAGTGGCAGTGGCTCCAGAGTGAGCTGGAGCAGGAGCAGCACCTACACTAAGTAATGTAAAATAATAATAAAAAAAACACAAAAAATACCTATATACTATATAAAACAGTGGATGAGTGCCCATCCACAATCTCGGCCATTGATGACATCATAGAGACCTCTCAAACTTCACTCTTGAGGTCTATGTGATATCATCACTCCCTCGATGGAAACATAGCCTTGTTGTGGATAGTCACCCATCCACTTTTCTATATACTGTAACTAGGACTTTACCAACAATACCTTGGCTGCTGATAGAGCAGTGACTGTATGCTGGCAAACATGGCAATGATTATGCATAGGATAGGAGCAGTCAACATGCTGTCTAACCAGACAGCTGATGGAGATGATGTGAAAGAAAATGAAATTAAAAAGGCAGCAAGCCAGGACAAACTTTTACCGATGGCAGATTTCAACCTCCTGGGAGGTCACTTGATGGCAGCCTGAAAGGACGTGCTCCTTGCTAGCTCCTGATCTTTTGCCAAATTTCTGCAAACAAATCCACCCCATTGCAATTTTATTGCTCCCTAGTGGATTACTTAGCTATCCTACGGGTGCCTATTTCAGATGGAGTAAGAATTTGATTCCCTATGGATGCTGAAATGAAAACGGCATTACTTCGGCATACACCGCAGCCAACCCCGGAGAGGGAGAAGATCTCTAAGTAGGCCAAGCAGCAGGCTGCTGGGGCATCTAGTAGCTCTACCTCCTAGGCTGCATTATTGGAAGCAAAGTTCATGGAGGAATTGTCTCCCATAAAAGAAACACTGCAAATATTGGCTATTGAAATGCAAAACATGCGTACGTCAGTGGATTCTCTCGCCTGATGCACTGGAGTTAATGAGGCCGGTATCTCCTCACTGGATGACTGATGATCTAGACTGGACCTAAGTTACTGCCTTGTGACAAAGGCTTAAAAAGTAGAGGACTGTGTGGAGGACCTTGAGGATGGTCAAGGCAAAATAATTTGGTAGTGCTGGGTCTTCTGGAAGGTGAAGAGGGTTCTTGGCTATCACCTTTGTCCAGAAGCTGTGCGAAAGGTTGCGGCCCCTCCCAGATGGGCTTACATAGATTGTGGAATGGGCCCATCGTTTGCTACATCTGGCACCACACTCCATCGCTCCTTTTCAGCCTCTGATATTCTGACTTCTCAATTTCCTAGACAAACAGCATATATTGAATAAAATAAGGGAGATTAAGGAGCTTCAATGGGAGGGGGAACAAATCAGACTGGTCCAAGATCTGCCATACACAGTCCAACAACGGAGATCCATGTTGCACCCATTAGTTTCTAAATTGATTGCAGCAGGGATATGCTATCAGGTCTGCTATCCCTCTATTCTACAGGTCCACCATGGTGGTCAATGACGCATCTATGACACTTTGGAGACAGCAACTGCCAAACTCAGGAAACTTCCCAGATCTGATAAAGTGACTGCCTGTCTATATTTGCTTATCTGCACCCAGTAATAATGGAGTAGCATAACAAGCATAAGAATATCCCTTTTTAGTTGCTCTCTTGGTTATTTATATGTTCATACCTAACTGGACTTTGGCTTTGTTACTATCCACCTTTCTCAGTGATTTTCAGCTCCCTCTGGTCTCCATTTGTGCTCCAACTTTGAACTTTCTGGAGATCCTGCCTCCACCTACCTCCTCAGTGATTAATCCTTTTTTTTTTTTTCCTTTTTACCCCTGGCAGGACCAACGGGTACATCCTCCGCCCTAGTCACGGCCCCCGGAGACTTCTACCACCGCCTATAGCTGTAGAGGACCCTCAGTCACCCCCGGCTTGCCCCCCGGAGGGTGGGGCCGTGGGCCACCTTCGTGACCCCGGAACTGTAACTGGTTGGGGTCCCGTAGTGGCAGTGGTGATACGAGGCTCTCAGGGAGGGGTTTCATCTATCGGTGGTCCTGCCCCACCATCTTTTTCCTCCTTTTTCTCCCAGAGGCGGGGGCGTGCAAGTGACACCAGCGTCCGCCCGCCTCCTCCCCGTCCAGCGTCGGCTCGTAAGAACTTCCGGCCTCCGCCGAAATCTCCAACATGCGGTCGACCCACCTCCCAGAGAAGGGAGGCTGTCAGCGCGGTCTTCATCCCTCCCAGGCCAGCCTCCGGCGACCCGGTTCCATTCAACCCGGTCGGCCGCGGCGTCATAGGAAATCCCACTGCTGCGCTGACGGGCCGGCTCCTGATTAATCCTTTTTAGATGCTGGCTTGCCTCTGCATTACTGTAATGGCTGTGGCAATTCTGGGGATCTCTTCAAGACCTGTCCCAACACTCATATTTTGGGAACTGCATGTCACTGTTTGACCATGGTTTTGGGAGCTCGTTTCTTGTTTTCGACACCTGGCCTGGCTTCCTTGCATTTTGTTTCCTCTAGCAGGGGACCTGATAAAGGACTGACAGTTGACTTTTTCCCTCTCCCCAGTTTGACTCATGCCATGGCTGTTTTCTCAGTCTGTAACTGCAATCCACACTCTTTAAACAGTCATCCTTGGTACCGGGGCTCAATGCAGCTATTCAGATCTTGCCCACAGCATGTCCCCAATTTTGCTGACAAGTCAAGTGGAACAACGATGTGGAACTGCTATTTGTTGTGATGGCTTGGGAGGAGTTTGTGACACTGTAGTCATTTACTTACTTAATTATTCCCTCACCTGCTTCTTTGGATAGTTGGACTTTCTTTTTATATTATGGTGGGACGGTAGTGCCACTATAGTTAAATTGAAGTAACCCATTTTAAGGTTAAAGTGTAGAAATTTGTCAGGTTAATAACTGCCACTGTTTGACAAATTCATCTGAAAATTTAGCAGGCATGGAGCAGTACCATAGATCTAGATCTGCCAAGTTTCGTACCAGTCGGTTATCACGGTTCGGAGCTATAAAGTTCTGTTCAGTGTCGATTTAAGTTTTTTGTGCATTTCTTTGCTCACGCCTACAGGTCGTGCACAGTTTGTGTGTCCAGTCCAAAACTTCAGGGAACATGCAGCCAGGGTCCCTAATGTGCCTTTTGAAGATTTTGTAGAAAATATTCAACGATTCAAAGTTATTCAAAATAAGTTTCCATTATAGTCAATGGGAAAAGTTAACAAAAGGTTCAACAGTGTTGGAAATGCAGTTTTTAGTGTCACAAATGACCCCTGTAGTGTCGTGAGTCAGCTATTTGTTTTTCAGTTACTGGTCACAGAAATGCCTGGCATTTAAATTTGGGACCCTCTAGGGACACGATTCTTTTTGTGTTCACCTAGTCAAGCCCTGAGGATGCTAGCCATGTCTTTTTTGTGGGGTTAAACACCCCAGAAATATGTTTTTCAAATTTTTGTAAACTGCAGTGTTGCAAAGTAGTGTCACACCTGCAACACTTTTGTGATTTATTTTTGCGAAAGTGTCGTGATTTGCGACACTACTTTGTGACACTATGCCCAAAATAATAGGAATTCTTTGCCACCCTGCTACAAAAGAACGGCTTGGTCTTTTGGGCTGAAATTTGAAGGAAGAAAGCCAACATTCCACAGATGTGCCTTTTCATGGTTTGGTGACAAAATATTACAGGATGCAAAGTTACGGTACTCTGAAGTTGACAATGTTTCCATAGACTAACATTACAGTGTCCGCTTGCGCCTTTCAGGGCCCGTATCTCGAAATGCAAGTCGAGATACAGACTTTCGTCAGAAAAATGCTTAGCCCCTACCACAGGGCTAAGTACAAAACTAGCCAGGAAAGTCATAAATGATTTGAAATTTTAATTTTTTTCTCGTTGTACGGTTCCTGAGATAAAAGCAATTTAGTATTCCAAGTGCTCATTTTCTGCTACGAGGCCCATTATTATGCATACTTTCTTTGTATTCACTGTGTTTCTCTATGCACATTTTGAGGAAAAAAGGGTGTGCGCTTTCTTTACTGTTACAGTTAGCGTTTCCACTTGCGTTTCTGTAACCGTTTGCATTAGTGTTCCCATCTACTCCACCGTGTGCATTGCCCTTTGCGTTTTTGTTTGGGCTTGTGTTTGCATTACTGTTACCATTTGCATTTCCATTACTGTTTCTGTTTGTGTTTTGTTTTGTGTCACCGTGTGCATTACCATTTGTGTATGCACTTCAGTTTGCTTTTGCATTTGTGTTTCCTTTGGCGTCATCGTTGCTGTTACCATTAGCATTTGCATTTACAATTGTGGTACCATGACCATGTGTTACCATTTGTGTTTCTGTGCGATGCTTGAATTTGTGTTTCCATTTGCGTTACTGTTCACTTTGGCATCATTGTTGTATTACTGTAACTGTTTGTGTTTCAGTTGCATTACCGTTACTGTTGCGTCTTTGTCACCATTGCATTTCTGTTGCCCTTAGCATTTGCATTTTCAGTTGCATTTCCATTGTTGATTGCATTACTGTTTCCTTCTGCGGCACCATTGCCTTAACTGTTTGCATTTCTGTTTGCGTTTGTGTTACCATTTACATTTTTCTTGCCATTTGCATTTCCGTTGGAGTTACCATTTACGTTACTGTTTTCATTAACATTTGCATTTCTGTTGCCGTTAGCTTTTGTGTTACCATTTTGTGTTACCATTTCTGTTTTCATTAACATTTGTGCTTGCATTTCTCTTACCGTTTGCGTTACCATTTATGTTTGTGTCACCATGTGCATAACACGTTTTGCGCCTCGTTTGAATTACCGTTAGCGTCCACCACCACATTCCATTCACTAGTTATAGTGCTAATTCTCAAAAGAAGGAAATTCATTTAAAAAAACTCTGTTTAATGCATCAGTTAAGGTTGTTCCACAGTGACAAAAGTGACAAATTCGATTGATTAGGGTTGCCACCCCTTGCACCCCATGCACCGTCCCCACCAACAGGCATCAGGTGTGCGTTAGGGTCATCAGTCTAACTCTTTACCCATTCTCCTATACTGCACCACCTCAGCTTGTTTACACATTGGATGGGGTGAGAGTTAGGACCAATGACCCCAATGCACCCGATGCCTGTTGGTGGGGATGGGGTGGGCTTGAGGGTGCAAGGGTGGCAACCCTAACACTGAATTTCCTCACTTTTGTCACTGTGGAACAACCTAACTGATGCATTAAACAGACTTTTTATGATATATATATATATATATATATATATATACACACACATATGTGTGTATATGTGTGTGTGTGTGTGTGTGTGTGTGTGTGGTGTATATATATATATATATAGATATATAATATACTAGTTAGTGCCTAGTTCTGGTCACTATGTGTCAAGGGGGCTTCTTTATTTTTATATAGTACCTACTAATTTCAGCATTGCTGGTTCTCCTTTTATGTTTCCAATGTTAGTGGGGTGAACTGATCCCTGGACTTTTGTATGTGTTACTGTTTTGGTGGTGGGTGCGTACTGTGAGTGGGATCGATAGCATCATGGCCCAAAAGGGTTTAGGAGGTCAGTTGTTAGTACTGGGGATCTTGTTGTTGTTCTTGTTTTTACATGGGAATTTCAAGGGGGGAGGGCTATGGGTACTTCCTCGCTCTCTGTTTGGATAATCTTTGTCTTTGTTATCTCATATGAGAGGGCTGTTATATTAAATCTCTGCATGTTAGATAGTATACATCTCTTTTTTATTGCGAGGATTGTTACTTGATTGTTTCATGTTTAGTTATTTTGTGGGGTTTTGGTGGGGGGTGGATTTGTGGGTGGAGGATATTGGGAGCAACCCCTTGCTTCCAATTCTGTTCCTATCTTAAACACCCTCTGCTTACATTAGGTTGATCACTGACTTTTCCCCTGTGTTGTACTTTTGTAATCAAGGGTTTGCTCCCAGGGGGCCATACTGTAAGGGATTTTTGGGGAAGTGAAGCCATTTTAATCTTAATCTATTTCTATTGCTACTTGTTGATGGGACCTTTTGCTACTGTCCCCCTTTGCTATCAATCAGGGTAACATGAAGTACGCCACCTAGAATGTTAGAGGTGCCCGTTCCAGGATCAAATGCTACCAAGTTTTGAAACATCTTAAAACCTTGCACTGCCATATAGTCTTTTTGCAGGAGACCCACCTCTTGGCCTCTGAAGAGCTTTGGTTCCGTAGGTAGGAGGTGGGTCAAGTATTTGCTGCCAGCAGCAGTACTGCTTGGTGTGGGGTGGCCATCCTGATATCTAGGTCAATTAGGTTCCAAGCTCTACAGAGTACATGTGGTGCCCATCCACAAAAGTGTCCCAAAGGATGAACCAGGAAACTATAGGCCAGTGAGCCTCACATTGGTTGTGGGAAAGCTCATGGAGACAATCCTAAAAGAGAGACTAGTGAGCTTCTTGGAGGAAAATGGTCTCCTGGATGGTCAACAGCACATGTTTGTAGTGGGCAGATCCTGCCAGACAAACCTTGTAGAATACTATGACTGGGTGACGCAGGAACTGGACAAGGGCCACGCAATAGATGTCCTGAATTTAGACTTCAGCAAGACCTTTGATTCAGTGCCACATGGGAGGCTGGGGGGGAAACTGGATTTTGTGGGGAGGGACCAAAATTGTGAAATGGATCACAAACTGGCTAAAGGAGAAAGAAGCAAAGGGTAGTGGGGGATCTCTTGTCACCGAGGTGGTAGAGCAGGGTACCAAAGGGATTGGTACTCTGACCGTGCTGTTTGGGATTTTTATTGCAGATATCTCACACAGGATCTAGAGCAGGATCAATCTGTTCCCAGACAATACCAAGATGGGCACTATGATTGATGAAATGGAGGGGTGGAAGGGGTTGCAGGAGGACCTGATTAAGCTGCAGGAGTGGGCAGAAACATGGCAGTTGGGATTCAATACCAAAAAGTGCAAGGTTCTGCACTTCAGAGCAAGGAACCAGAGGAGGGATTATCACTTGAATGGGGTACAGTTGGGGAGCTCCACAGATGAGAAGGACCTAGGAGTGATCATTATGGGGAGCATGAACAACTCTGTTCTGTGCAGGAAGGCAGCAGCAAAAGCCAACAAAATGCTGGGGTGTATTGCAAGAGGGGATCTCCTCCAGAAGGAGGGATGTTATCCTGCCACTGTATAGGTCATTGGTCAGGCCCCACCTGGAGTACTGCATGCAGTACTAGTGTCCATTCCTGAAGAAGGACATCAGATGGTTGGAGGGGGTGCAGCAAAGAGTCACAAAGATGATCTAAGGATTAGAGAGCAAGCCCTATGAGGACAGGCTGGGAGAGTTTTATATGTATTCACTGGAGGAGAGGATGGATGGGGGGATATGATCGAGACCTTTACGTATCTGAAGGGGATAAACAAGACCAACACAGAAGGGGTTTTCCAGATGAGAAGGGGGAGGGACACGAGAGGGCATGGACTGAGATTGGAGGGGGGAAGATTCAGGAGGGAGTTGAGGAGTCATTTTTTCACTGAAAGAGTGGCGGACAAGTGGAACACCTTATCAGATGACATAGTGTCCTGTAAGATGGTGGGCAGTTTCAAGAGGGGTTGGGACAGGGGGAAGGGATACTGGGAAGAGGGGGCCAGGAAGGGCAGCTGTGAGATGAAGTGCTAGCTGCACATGTGATAGACTGGGAGGCCTGTTTCTGCTGGTAATTTTGTATTTTGTAGTATAGCTGACCTGCAGGGCTGCTATATCCTGGTAAAGGTTATACTAGACCACATGGAAATACTGCTTGTTAGCTTCTACTGTCCTGCTGTGGACTCCCCTGGATTTTTTACCGACTTATCTTCCCTACTAGCCCCTTTTCTTTCACTAACAATTATTTTGGCAGGTGCTTGGGACCTTACAATAACAGGACCTGGACTGTACTTAGAGTGCCTGGTTGGGGCTGTCCCTGTGCAGCATTCTCTACAGGACAGGATAGAGACAGTCGGACTGTGTGACTCTTGAAGAATACTGTACCCATCCACTAAGGAGTTTACCTTTTTCTCTGTAGCACATGGTTCTTATTCATGTCTCGATTACTTTTTGATTAGCAGCCAACTCATGCCCGGTGATCTCTGCAGTGGGATAGTCCCCGTGTATTATCTGATCACTCCCTTACCTGGTTTGAAGGAACTAGTTCCCCAAACATTCAGTGGAATACTATATGGAGGATGAATATGCAACTCTTCAAAGATGATGCTATACTTAACAGACTCCACCATATGATCGACCTGTTCCTGACCCACGATACTGGCTTGGTGGATAGACTTGATCTTGAATGGGCAGCCTTTAAATGTTTTCTTCAAGGGAATCTCATATGACTGGCTGCCACCAGATAATGTAAACATGAGGCTGAAGCCTTACATTTATTAACACATATCATTTCCCTAGAACAGGTTCTTCCCCATGAAAATGGGCCTCAGAATGATCAGGAACTGGCTATACTTCTACAGAAGTATGCCGATCTACTACAGGAGAAGGCCGAATATTCTGTATTGAAAACACAGTCTAATTACATAGGCCAGAGGAAGAACACTGGGAGCCAGCTGGTGCTACACCTCCATAAGTTTGAGGCATCCTGAATAATTCCCACCATCATGTCTCTGGGGATGATTCCATTAAAACATCTTCATGCAGATATTGTCCACAAATGTTAACAATATTATCGTACTCTATATAGTCCACCATCTTCCATGCCCTTTCCGTCTGAGGTACAGGAGTACTTGGTGTATACCCCCCCTTCACACTTGACTAGAGTCCAGCAGTTGCTCCTTAGTCAGCCAGTTTCACAGCATGAGATCCTGGAAGCCATTCAATCCTTGCCTCCGGATATAGCTCCCGGCCCGGATGGCTTTCCACCGTGTTTCTATAATGTGTTTTCTAAAGAATTGATTCCAATGCTGCATAGGCTATATAACTATATTTGTGGACAGTACTCTACTAGAAGCCACTATTGTCATTTTGCTGAAACCAGGGAAGCCTCTGGACCACGTTACCAGCTGCTGCCCAATATAGCTTATAATTATGATATTAAAATACTTGCCAAGATATTAGCCTCCAGGATCATGCGGGTCTGGGACTCCCTAATCAGCCCAGAACAAATTGACTTTATGAGGTTGTGTTCCTCAGCTGACCACCTCTGAAAATTATTGCATGTCTTCTCCACGTTCAGTGATGCATCTGTTCTGGCTGCATTGGTGTCCCTGGACATGGAGCTGGCATTTGACATAGTAAATTGGGAATTTTTGTTTTCCACCATACATGCATTTGGTTTCCCAACAACTTTTGTTAAGTGGATTAAGTTCCTCTACTCTTGCCCCACAGAAAATATTTATTGTAATGGAGTTTTGTCCCCATCTTTCCCTTTACACTGTGGAATCTTTCAGGGTTGTACCCTCTCCCCACTTCTGTACAAGTTATATCTAGAGCCTTTACTCCTTCACCTCAAGAGGTCCCTGGTGATACAAGGTATTTCACTCGGCAATATGGACCTCCAAATATCTGTCTACATGGATGATATTTTATTGCATGTACTTATCCCCACTGTCTCCATTTCTGCTGCTTTAAATATCATATAAAATTTGGAAATTATCTAATTACAAGTTCAACCTCAATAAAACCATGGTTATGCCCTTTACATTCAGTGTTTCAAAGGCTGATATGGATGCTCTGGGGCTTTCCTGGGTGTCCTGCATTAAATATCTGGGAATTTGGCTGACTAGGAATGTTTCCCAGTGGAAGAAATGGAATCTTGATGACCTATTGGGGGACCTCCAGCAAGATCTGCTTAAGTGGGATCATCTCCCCCTTTCGGTTGTCGGCCGAGTTAGTATTATCAAAATTAATATTCTTCCCCAGCTGTTATATCCCCTCCACTCCCTTAATATTTTCCTGCCATGATCCTGGTTTTGAAAGGTCCATGGGTTAATCTCCACCTTCATTTGGAAGGGAAAACCCCTGAGATGGGTTTATTCCCACCTCTTGGCTCCCAGAGAATTGGGGGGACTCAAGTTGCCTAATTTTGTGCTATATTATTGGGCAAGTCATCTTTCTAAATAGTCTAGATGGCCTAAATCGGCCACTGCAGCTGCTGGCACTTCCTACATCTCAATTTGGCTTCAGTTGGAGCATGCAGTGATACAGGCTGCTTGTCTCTCCAGTTCTGGTCTCCTTCATGTAACCCCTAATCAGCTTCCCAGCTCTCTTCAGGGCATTGTAATTTATACCTCACTCCAGGTGCATGCCCAGATGTGTCGCTCTATGTAATATGACTCTACAATGGACTTGTCCCAGCCACTGTGTGATAACACCAATTTTAAATTAGGGGGCAGTATGCTGTTGCCTAACTGGCTACTTAATATATCGGATAAGGTGGTTGGGATTTTTTCTAGATGGCAGCCTCAAATCCTCCAAGGCTATTTTGCAACAGTTACAGCTGCTGACCCAATATATTTGTAAAGTATTTCAACTCTGCCACTTATTATCCCATAAGATGAGGTAAGCGGATGGCCTAGTTAATCATGGGAACCTCCTGCAGTCCTTCATGGAAGTTACAGTGCATGCAGCCTCATTCTATATTTCAGATGGTTGACTGTCAAAATTGCACATACAATATTCATATTATTACAGCGTACATTTTAACACTCCTTCATAGTACCGTAGTGCCATAACAGCTTGTATTTTATAGCGCAATAATGAAATAGATAGCATGCCATAGTGCTATGTCAGCTTACCAATCTATGTTCCTGCTAGTGGTTCCTGTTAGCTTCCCAATCTATGTTCCTGTTAGCTTCTGTTATGTTTGCTGGTGGAACTACTACTGTCTACTCTGTCTGAGTCTGAGTCTGAGATTGTTGCCAGTGGCCAGTCCAGCCTGGCCCAGTCAGTCAACCCGATGGTACTGGCCTGATCCTGACCTGAATTAAACTTGTTGCCAGCAGCACTGTTGTAGAAACTCCAGCAGTGAGCAGTGAGGATCTTCAAACCCATGTGTAGTCCTTATCCAGAGACTCCAAACCAGAACCTCACCTGTAATTGACACCTTTTAATGGACCAACATAGATGTAACAAGAACAAAGTGCTCTAGCTTTCGGACCAACCAGTCCTTCTTCAGAAGCTCATGGCAGTTGTTTGGAAAATACAATACTTATAACAGCTAGATAATGCAGAGAAAAACAGAAAAATCCCCATTGGTTTTAAAATACTCATTAAAAAACAAAAAACAGATGATGTCAGACAAGTTTAACAGTACAATACTGCCTCAGTCCGAATGAACCTTGGGTTCAGATGTTCCTAGTGCAAGACACATATAAGGAATCCTACTGCACATAAATTTAATTGACATAAGATAACACTGCAGAAGCAGATAACTCCCAAATCAAGCCATGAGTGCCACAGTCAGTATAAGGATGTGATTACTGAAAGGCAACCCCACCCAGCTTAAAGACAGACTGAGATAGTTATAGGGCTCATGAAATTACAATGTATGCATTAAAGACAAGAATTACCAGTAAAGTTGTCTAAAAAAATGTAACTCTGTACATATTGGGATGTGTGATCTCATTTGCTTGGGGGTCCTGCACATATCTTTTTACATTAGGCTTATATTATAGTACTTTACTCAGGATTTCATGACAAGTTGCATTCCTTTGGGGAACAATTACAGCGACTGAAGTTAATATAGGTTCACTAGGAGAGGGATTGAGAGTATATGTGTGTGTGTGTGTGTGTATGTATGTGTGGGTCTGTCTGTGGGAGAGAGAGAGAGAGAGAGAGAGAGAGAGAAAAGGAGGGTGGGGATAGAGAGAGAGAACTACATCTCGTTTAAGCTATATCCCTCACCCACATTATTGTGATGGGGGTGGGTTAGGTTGTATTGTTTGTATGAACAGGAGGAGATAAATTACATTTTATCTCTTTTTCAGATTCCCTAGACACTTGTGGTACATGAAGTTGCTACATTCTCAGTATATATTGACATCAGTACATATCAGGCTGCATGGTCTGAACTCCTTGAGGTTCCTCGACTAGAGTTTTTTGCTTAACACTAATATTATCTATTTATATTTTAATTATCATGTATATAGTCCTGAGGTTTTGTAATCTCTTGGGCCTTTTATTTAGCTTGAGAATACAGCTGGGTGGCAAGTCCAGCTAGGTTTTACATCACACAGTGAGCACTGATGTTTTTAGACAACTTTACTGGTAATTCTTGTCTTTAATGCATACATTGTAATTTCATGAGCCCTATACATGTACTGTCTTCTTTCAAAGGTGAAGGCAAACTTATATTGACTCTTAAGGGCCAATGGTAATGACCAGAAACCATTAGAGATGTTCAGGGCACTGAACCATTTCAAGTCAGGGGTCAGTAGTTGTAGCACATCGGGTGCTGATGCCACAGTTGGAGAACAACTGGGGGTGACCTGATTCAGTTTCCTGCAGTCAATAGTAAGTCTCCAGGTGCCTGTGGGTTTCTTCACGGGCCACACTGGGGGGTTGGCAGTGGAAACACAAGTTCTGATTACTCCTTGCTTGAGGAGTGACTTGATCATCTCTCTGAGGGAAGGCAAGGCCTCAGTTGGGAAAGGATATTGCCTTTGCCTCTCATGTGCTGAGCCTGGCACCCGATGACAGTGTGCATTCTACCACAGTCATGTTTGCTGATTATGGCGGCTCCAAATGTCGTTGCAAAATAGGGAGGAGCTTTGGGAAAAGTTCATGAGTCTTGAACAAATCTATAACGTCATACTCCTTGTCATTGGCAGATATTGTTGCCACAATGTGTGAATCAGAAATCAAGATGGTATGATATTGACCCTGAATCTGTATCAGTAACATGTTAGCTAGGTCCACCACACAGTCGTGTGGTGTGAAGAAGTCAATCCCTATGATACTAGGATGATCATGCAATACCATCAGTTGGAAAGTGTGTGAGGCCTTTAGGTGGCCTAGCTCTACCAGTAGGGGTAGAGAACTGTATGCAGGTAACCTAGTACCATCAACTCCTGACATGCTGGTCCTCCATCTGGTGGACCAAGGAGATGTGTCTGGGTGTTCATCATGTAAGACGGATACAGCTGCACCTGTATCTAACAGGACTACTAGTAGGCGGCCCCCAACCTTGGCCTCGGTGCAGGACCTTCCATTTGTATCCAAAACTAGCTTGTTTACGATCTGGACTGGGGCCTGTAATTGTCAATCTGTACTGCTGGAAGCATGGAGAGGTTGGGACTGACTCTTGTGAAGTGCTTCACCATGCTGCACTGATGCTATATAGGGAGGAGCTTCTGGGTTCAGGCCTGTATGGGCCTGAGGGCCTGTACCATCAGTGTCCCCATGACCATTTAGGGTCTGGGTGGCTGGTTGTACCGCCACAAGGGCCTGTGCGGGAACAGTATCCGCTACAGAGTGCACTTGTCCCAGGAGCTCTTGGCATTTCCGATTCTCTTCAGCTGTCTCCCTATATGAAGGGCCTGTTCTTTGCTGTTGTAGTTTACCTTTACCCTTATGCTTTTTATACTTATGCCAGTTCTGGTTCCCACCCCATTGTTGTTGCTGTTGCGGTTGTTGTTGATGGGCCTGTTGGGGGTGTTGGTTATCAGCTGGAGGGGCTTGTTGGTGTTGGGCCTGCCCTTCCACTGTGTAGTGCATCGTGGCCTCCGGAGCAGGCTCCATGGAGGCTACCTTCTTGGAACCGGAGCCCAGATCACGGATATAGAGTTGGTACACTCTCTCAGTTTTCCGAAGGATGTCGGCAAACCTATCCATATTGGGGTAGGTGGTTAGCTCTACCTTTTCTCGTACTGCTGAAATCATGTTCCTAAGGAACAGGGTCTTATATTCAATGAGATCTACATACGCAGCTTCTTGTGCCAAGTGTTTTCCTGCTCGGTAGGCCATCCAAAGTCTCTAATGGTAAGTCGCTGGACTTTCCTTTGCATTCTGTTTTACAGGGTATGCAAGCATCACTCCTACTACACCTGGGCTGTGAGCAGAAATGAGCCTCAGCTGCAACCTCATCAAAGGTGGCGCTCCCATCCTGGACGGCATTGGTGTGAGTTTGGCCCACAAACCAGGATCGATGGTCTGGCATAGTATTTGGACCTGATATTCTGCAGCGAGGCTAAGCATTTCGCATTTAGAACGCACCTTTTCCAAGTGACAGCTGAGGTTGTCGGACGGGTTCACCCGACAGATGCTGTCAGCTATTTGCTGAACAGAGTAGGTCATTTGTAGGGGATTACTGGGTTGATCAGGCAGAGGTAGATTGTCTCGAGCACCATCCAGGGTGGCCTGAGCTGCAGACTCAGCCACAGTGCGGAAAATATCTTCCTGAGTGCCAGCCTCTTGCAGAAGCTGCCTAATCTGGATTTTAATGGCCCGTTTACTTCTCTCAGGAAGGGGTACATTTCCTATCACAGTTTCAATCATGGTATCTATCTCATGCCTATCTTCCACATTAATAACGACTGTCAGTGGTGGCATCGGGACCAGGCCTGGGCCTGCTCCCACCCTATCAAAGGGGGCCGCGATGTTGGCATCTCCCATGATGGGCGTCATGACGTCGATGATGTATGACATGGTGAGGGTGGAGTGGGGACCCGCCACATTGTGGATGGCTGGGTGGGGTCTCTGGGCCATAGTAGGGGTGTGACTGGGTGTTGTATTGTGAAACGTCATCATCTGATAACTCTCCTTCAGATAATGTATGTAAGGCAGGGGCTACGCCTCCCATTGCCTTAACATGTCCAGTCAGAACCTCCCACTGGTGGCGCAGTATCGCCATTTTGGTTCTACATTCAGTATGACTCACACTTGCAACATCCATATCAACCTCATCTAGCTTTTGCTTTTGCAACACTCTATGCGCGGCGCTCAATTCGTGATTGTCCCGAATAGACACTTCTAAATCATTACATACCTGGTTTATCTCATCCTGCAGCACATCCATTTCCACACTCAACTGAGCATTTGCAGCACTTAGCAAATCATTCATTTGCAACACCTGTCCCTTATCCTGTTTCAAACTTTCACATTCCTGTTTCAACATACACAGTTCCTGTTCTCCAGCTTGAGCTGAATGATGCAATAGTGAATCCTTTTCATTCCGCAGAGTTTGGAGTTCAGACTCCAAGTTCTGCTGCAGACTAATACATTCTGTTTCCTGCAAACCCATCTGTTGCTTAAGAGATGAGATTTGCAGATCAAGGGTTCGAAACCTCGCTCCGGAGGCTTCCAGAGCAGCATAGAGAGCCGTGACCATCAACCCTTTAGCTTGTCGCTTATTGGCTGATTGTCTCGTCTCCGTGTACTGGGTTGAAATCCCCAATATAGGGTTTTCGGATTGACTTGCATCCCACACGAAGTCAGCCCATCCTCCAAGGGAGGCAAGGAAGTTCAAGACATCGAGTCTCAGTTCTGCGCAGATATTTGATACGGTGGCCATTCTATGGGAGGGAACGAAAAATCAAACTGTGAAAAAGGCACCGTGCTGTGTATCAATCCACAGCAGGAGCACTTTATACATAGCCGGACTACTGTTTAAGTTGTAGGCTTGCAATTGAAAGCTGCTATGGAGTGGGTCAAGACGGCATCGACCACACCTGAAAAGACAGCCAGAATTTGCAAGTTACTACAAACTGGTTTTAAAATGGGAGTGGTGATATGGGAATGTACATCTACTGTCCCCGTGGGAAAGGGAAAAAGTTTTAGCAACAAGTGAAAACTTACAAACACCAAATATCACCTACACATGGTCACCAATTTGTTAGGAGGTCTAAACCTCACTTTCAGGTTCTTGATGATATTGGGAATGCAAATAATCACAGACACATTGCATTAGAGTAATAAACAAGTTTATTACTACCAAAAGGATAAATCACAGTTGCCCTAAGCAGTTCTTACCAATACGAACTGGAAGCCAGTGCTAAGCGTTCGCTATACCTCGAGGGTTCTCTGTGTCTCTTGGGGTCTCTCTTGAGGTGTCCGAGGTATAAGACTAGTGTATTACATTATATATCTATGATAATTACTATGGTTACTGTAAGATAGAAACATTTCTACTTACAGAGATGAGCCCCTATTGGCTAAATTAGAGGTGGCTCCACAGTCCAAGATGACATTATACAATTCTGTAAAGACATCAGTTTGAGAACAAAAGAGTTCTTATACAGAGTCTTACATAACTCAGTGTAGTAGTACAAATCACCAAAAGGTGGCAATGCCGTCTTACATATTATAATTATTCCAAGGACACAGGTGTCTTGGCATCTTACAAGTAAGAAATACGCAGAAAATACATAGCAGAATATATGTATTAGCAAGCAAAGTGTATTACAACAATATGCATTCATATCCTGACATCTACTCTTGTACAATAGATGCCCTTAGCCCTGTATGTTAGTATAACATATAACTTAAGTGCTAGCTGTCTATGGTGTACCTCTGAGGGTACCAATTAGGGTGCAGGGGTCCGAACCCCTCCTCTGCTAGGAAGAGTTATTTACACCTGAGATTTCTTTAGTCGGTGATTTCTCTGGAATCTCGGTTAAAGAGAAAAAATACCATATGGCTTTGATTTCCCTGTCCATGAAGAGGGTCATGCTCCGGCATTGGAAGGACCAGGACTGCATATATTATCATGAATGGCTGCAGGAACTTCTTCATGACCTTCATATAGAGAAAATGATTGCTAGCATTCACCACAGAATGACTAGCTTTCAAAAAAATGGGGTAGGCTGTATACTTTGTACACTCTTTAAATCAATCTTGCATTTTTCATTTTCTAGCTGATTGGTGTTACCTCACTGTACCATACTTTTTTTTTTTTTTTAGTAACTATATCCTAATCTGGTTTGTGCTTTTCTTTATGGCATATGGTATCTACTTTGCATGTTAATCTTGTATGTGTATTTTTGTATGATTGTGATTGGTTTTGTTCTACTTGGTCCTAATTTCACCTCGGTTTACCCTTTTATTCTGCTTTATGAGGTCTCCGCTGGGAGGGGGAAGGGGTTGTTGTGTTTTGTTGTTTTGTGGTTTGTATTTTTGGAAAATTTAAATGAAGTTTGCTAAATAAAAAAAAAAAAAAGATTTAAACCTCCTGAAAATTGACTGGGACTCCCTGCAGGCAAGGGACCTAAAAGGAGAGAAGTTTGTAGAGGTTTTCCATGCCTGCTTTCTCACTCAATATGTGTGAAAAACAAGTGGGGGGAAGCAATCTTGATTTCATAATATCCACTCAGGACATTATTAGGGATATCACAATTAAAGGTCCAATTGGGTAAAATGACTATAACACTGTAAAGTTCAACACTGGGCTAGAGACCCAAAGATTGAACTCCAGCACTGTGGTACCTGAGTTTCAGGGGAAAAAAATTGAAACATGACAAAATAAATCAAAAGACAGCTAGGGAATTTTTTGTGAGGTAGAGGGGACAGACGCAAAGGGGACAGCAATAAAAAGAGAATTGTATAAGTAGCTCAGGATTGAATTAAATTTATCACTAGGATCAAAAAGTACTGGAAAACTATATATGGGTGGACATACAAGTGAAGGATGCAATTTAGGGAAAAAAGAGCTTTCAGGGTCTACAAAGGGAACACAATGTGATCAAAATGTAGCTGTGTAGGGAAAAGTCATATAGATATATGCAGAATTTGTCAGCAGATAAGGACCACTTGACCTACCCAGAATGCCCATTTTCCTACCTACATTGTCATCATAGACCCTACTTATTTGTTTATTTGAATTTTGGTTACCGGGTAGGTCCAATGAGACCAGAGGGTCCTTTTTCAGGGACAACCAGAGTTAATTACAGAGAATCATGAAGCAGTTGGAATACACATTATACAAATATGAACAACAATAGGACATACATGACAGGGAGTACAACAATATTAATCAAATTGTCAGAGCAACACATTTGGCTTGGGAAACAATAGATTACAAACAGGAGGCACAGAGTACAGCAAGGCAATAAATTACAACATTTTATGGACAACACTGCGACAGGATAGCCTCTGATCAGCCATAGCAGGAGCAGTGGGCTGGTTTCAGCAGGTAAGATTTAAGCTCTTTTTAAATTCCTTAAGGAGATGGAACAGTGGACATTACAAGGAGCACATTCAGAGGGAGGGAATGGAGGGGAAAAGATTGGGCTCCCCAGAGCTGTGGACCCTAGGTGCTTAGAGTAACAGGAGTTCTGAAGATCTTAAGGTTCTTGAGCACTGCTTAGGTTGCAGCTGATGTTTTAGATTAGGTGGTGAGGTGTCTTGCCTAAGTTTGTAGGCTAAACATAGAGATGGGTAGGCCAGTCTGCCCTCAAGGGATGGCCAGTTTAGGGAATTTAGTACTGTGCTGTGGTGTGCAAGTGATTTCGCCGAGTTGGCAAATCTCTCTATCCTGTGGTAGAGAGTTCTTATCATTTGCAGCTCAGTGCCCTTAATGGAGTGCAGTACTGGAGCCCCATGGAGAAGGGTGAGAAGAAGGGTAGTTTGGGCAATTTTGCAGCAAGATTCAGGGGTAAGGAAGGGCTTATGCAGTATAGGAGACCTAACTTCTAATTTCTAACTACTTTATCTTCAGTTTTCTCCACCCCCATTCTTTTCCACTAAGATTCACTTATACCTGTCCTTTGCATTTTGAAACCTACAAATGTTTTACCTTCACCACTTCAACTGATAAGCTGTTCCAGGAATGCATCACCCTTTCTGTGAAGAAGCACTTCCTCACATTTCTTCTGAATCTACCCCCTCAGTTTCATAGCATGTCCCCTTGTTCTTGTGCATCTTTTTTCTGAAAATACTTTCCTCCAGTACCCTATTTACACCCGTGAGGTATTTAAAGTCTCTATCATATCCTTCCTCTCACTCCTGTCTTCCAGGGTGTACATACTAAGTTCCTTTAGTCTCTCCTCATAGGGCTTTTGATGCAGATCCCATACCAATTTAGTTGCCCTCCTCTGGACTGCCACCACTGTGTCTATGACTTTCCAGAAATGTGGCCTCCAGAACTATACACAGTATTTTAAGTGAGGTCTTACCAGTGATCTATACATAGGCAACACCACCTCCCTCTTTCTGCTGGTGATACCTCTCCCTATGCACCTCAGCATCCCTACCCCTCCCAAATGCCTTGTCACACTGCCTGACCACCTTTAGGTCATCAGAGATTATTACCATTATGTTTTCTCCTGCTTGTTGGTCATCAATAACACTCCTCCCATTTGTACTCTGCCACTGGGTTTCTGCACCCCATTGCACTGTTTTACACTTTTGGATTGAAATACATGCCATACTTGACCACACCTTGAGTTTTCTCAGGTCTCTGCTCATCCTTTGCACCCCCCCACCCCAGGGAGTATCCACCTATTGCAGATTTTGGTGCATTTGCAAAGAGGCAAACCTTCCAAACCAACTCCTTTGCAATGTGACCTATAATGACATTAAAGAAGACTGATCCCTGAGGCACCCCACTTGTCACACTACCCTCCTCTTAGTGAACTCCATTTACCACCACCCTCTGTCGCCTATCCCCCAATCAATTTCTTATCCAGTTTACCACCTTTGGCCAACTCCTAAGCTACCCAGCTTGTTTAATAGTTTGCTATGTGGATTGATATTAAATGCCTTACTGAAATCTAGGTGAGCCCACATCCATGCTCCACCTGATCTAATATAGATTAATTAAGCTTAAATCCATGCTCCACCCTGATCTAATACAGATTAACTAAGCATGAAGGAATGACAGGGTCTGCATTATGGGTAGGATAATAAGCCCACCTTAGGTAGGTTGGAGCACGAGGCAAAGCTGAGTGCTTCCACCACCTGAGAAGGGCCATTAGCCCACCATAATGCACTTCCTGACATGCCTTATTGCAATTATGAAATGGGTCCTTTTTAGTAAACTGGATGTATTTTTTAAACATATTTTTGTTGAGCTACTTTCAGCTGGGCCGTTGTACTGGGATAACGTGACAGGACCTCCTGACCGATCAGGAGCTAGCATTCTTTCTACCCATTTCATTATACCTGGTAATATATAAATATCTATAAATTAATATATAAATTAACATCTATTAATATCTATAAATTAATATATAAATATTTATTAGTATACACAAATCAAACAGTTCATTAAGAAGGCAAAAAAGCAAACAGAGCTAAAGATAAAGGAAGAGGACATGGGGAATGCTTGAACTTTCTTCAGGGGAGGAAGGCAAAAAAGAGATAGCAGTAGAAAAGATGAACAAAGAGAGAATGTGGAGGAGGACAAGGGTAAAATGAACATACCGAATACATACTTTAGTTCTTTGTTTATGGTGTAAGCTACAGGGCTACTACTACACTGTATGATAACATTTGGCAAGTCAAGTTAGAGACTGGATATATATCTGAAGACAGAGTACTAAAGGGTGTGAGGAACCTAAGGTAAACAAGCCACTGTTACTAGACAGGATGCCACCAAGGGTTCTGATGGAGAACTATTATGTCTTTGTGTTATAACTCTCTGATGTTGATCTGTGAAAACTGTTCCTCACTGTGAATTTTCACTCCCTCTAATGTTTGTTATGTTGTACTCTCATGGGTCATCCCTGAAAATAGGCATTTGTTTGCCTAGTGCACCCACTTGGTAAATACAAACTAAATAAATAAATATACAACTCTGACAACACCTTTGGTACAAGTATTTCATGAGTCACTGATAAAGGGTGTGGTGTTGAGGGACTGTAGGGTGGACAATGTGGTTCACATGCACAAGAGTGAGGATAGAGAGACTTTGAGATCTGCTAGCCTTGCTTGTAGAGCAGAAAGCAGCTAACTAAAAGAAGCTACATTTTCTTATTAATTTAAAACTTATATCTCAGCAGGAGTCATTGTCTGTTAAGATAAAGTAGACAGATAACTTTATTAGAAGTAGAAGGGGTCTTATTTAGGGTTAAAAAGAAAGAAAAGAAAGAAAGTCAGTGTGCGTTCTGTGCAGGGAAGGGTACTAATCAGCTGACTTTGCTAAACCAGTAGGAGGAAAGAGAGCTTACCTGGGGGTGTGGTTTAGACACTATAAAAGCAGGTGAGTCAAATTACAACTTCCTGTTGCTTGCCTTTTTTCTTATTAATTGCCCTCCATCCACCCACCTAAAGCCAGTTCTACTTTTTATAGCCACTGGATTTGACTGTCAACAGGAACTTCCTGTGTGGCAGTAGGAAGGAAAGGATCATAGAAACATTGGTTTGTCAACCTAAAGAAAAAAGTAGCTCTCTCCCCCAGCTGCTGGTAGTCTGATATTGAGCAAGGAAGAAAGAGGCTACTGAAGAAGTAGGAAGTTGCTGTCCCAGAGCAGGAAGGTGAGAGTTGTAAGGAGAGGAGAGAATAAGCATCCAGAGAAACAGTAGAGAGGACACAAAATAAGACATGATAGGAGTGGTGCAGTGCAATGGCTGTGGGCAGCAGTGTTCCAGGAGACATTCTGGAGGCTGCAATGCTGTTTGCAGGCACCTATCTGGTCTGAGAGAGGGAGGTTGCCAGGCTGACCTGGCTAGGATTCAGGAGAACCCTCCCCCATCCAGGGAGCACTAGGGCCAATGCCACTACCTCAGAGGTTGCCAAGAAAGAGGAGAGGTCGGACCAGGGTGGGCTCAAGGAGGGAAAGGGTGGTGGAACAGAGTTGCATCCCTCCAGCTGTACCTCTCCACAATTCATTCGCTCTTCTGGTGGATAGTGGTTCCTCTATGGAGGCACCTGCAGTGGAGACCAAGGAGGATGCTGGGAACCTTCACAAAGGAGACCCACAGGAGGGTGGCATGGGACCCCTCAGGGGAAGGAAACAACTCCTGGTGGGGGACTCAATCATTAGTGGGGTAGAAATGGGGGAGGAAGGGGAGAGGGAGGTAAGGTGCCTTCCTGGTGCCACGGCTTTGAGGGACAGGAAGCGAATCCTCAGGATCGTGGGAGGAGCTGCAAGAGGGAGGGAGCTGGATGTCATTGTCCACCTAGGGACAAATTACCTGGCTAGGAATGGGATCAGAGCAGTGCAAGAGGAGTTTGAAGAGTTGGGAAGGGGCCTTAGACAAGTATAGCGCACACAGTAACCTTCAGGTGCTGCCTGTCTATGGCAAGGAGTGATGCTGGGTACTCCTCACCAGGAATTCAATGAATGGTTGAAAAACTGGTGTGGGCTCCAGTTTGGCTTCATTGGGGACTGAGGAGCCACCTGGAGGATGCAGACCTATACTGGTGCGATGGTCTGCATCTGTCCAGGGGAACCAGGATCCTAGGTGAGGTTTAAATGCTTCATTGGCAAGCATTTAAACTCAGCAAGGGAGGCACTGAAAAGGAGCAGGGAAATCAAGCCTCCCCCCACAAAACATGGTGATTAGTGAGGTAAACACCAAGGTACAGAAGTTATTAGGGAGCAGAACAGATTTAAATGTAAAAAAAGGCAAAGGCAGTAAGGACAGAAATGGGGCTAAAAGGGGTAAGGCTATCAAAAAGTGGAGGGTGATGAGTACCAATGCCCGTAGTCTGTGTAACAAGCTCCTTGAACTAGTGGCCTTGATGGAAGAGGGTTGCCTGGATATTGTGGCAGTCACAGAAACATGGTACACAGAGAACCATGACTGGGATGTCAACATACCAGGATACACAATCTACAGGAGGGACAGGGAGGGTAAAGAGGAGGAGGAGTAGCTCTCTATGTAAAGGAAGGGATCAAAGCAACAGAACTAAAGAGTAAACAGGGAGCAGATGAAGCACTTTGGGTCACCCTGGAGACAGGAAATGGCACCACAATCCGCATGGGGGTTGTATACAGACCCCCATCTCAGGGGGAGGGCATGGACAAGGAAATGATAGAAGGCTTTCTTAGAATGGCAGAAAAAGGGGAGATATTGTTGATGGGGGACTTGAATATGCCAGATGTTAACTGGCGCACCTTTGCTGCAGGCACATCCAAGAGCAGGGCCATTCTTGATGCCCTACAGGGGGCATGCCTCAGACAGCTAGTATTGGAACCCAGTCAGGAGGGAGCAATCTTAGACCTGGTACTCTCAAATGGGGATGGAGAAAGAATCTCAGATTTAGAAGTGGGTAGCCATCTGGGAACAAGCGACCACCAAACAGTGTGGTTCATGATAAACACAGCCATACAATCAAGCCATACAAAAGCAAGAGTACTGGACTTTAGGAGGGCTGACTTTGGGAAAATGAGAGAGTGCGTTAGAAAAGCACTAGCAAACAGGCAAGAAGGAGGGTGGAGGAACAATGGGGAGTGATCAAAACAGCCATCACAGAGGCAACAAGCCTTTGTGTAAAGCAAATCAATAAAACACAACGAAGGAAAAAAACACTATGGTTCTCAAAAGAGGTGGCAGGGAAGGTTAAGGAGAAAAGGACAGCATTCAGGAATTATAAGGAAACACAGAAGGAGCAGGACAGAGAACTTTATCAGTTAAAGCAGAAAGAGGCTGGGAAGGCAGTCAGAATAGCAAAGGCCCAAATCGAGGAAAGGATAGCCAATTCTGTTAAGAGGATAAGACCTTTTATAGGTACATTAGGGAAGAAAAGACCAAAGGAGGGATACTGAAGCTTAATAAAGGGAGGAATGTGGGTAGAGGGTGACAGTGAAAAAGCTGGGATACTGAACAAATATTTCTGCGCAGTATTCACAAAGGAAGAGGAGGGGGAGTTACCTAAACCAAACAAGAGAAACACTCTGAAGACAGGGGTCGATACCAGTCCATTTACAGAAGAAAGGGTTCTGAAAGAACTAATAAAATTGAAGGTGGACAAAGCAATGGGGCCTGATGGGATTCACCAAAGAATTCTAAAAGAACTAAGGGTAGAACTAGTGACACCGCTGACTACTCTCTTTAACAAATCATGGGAGGATGGGGTGGTACCCGAGGACTGGAGGAGGGCAGATGTGATTCCTCGTCACAAAAGTGGGAGCAGGACAGAGGCAGGAAACTACAGACCAGTTAGTTTGACCTCAGTGGTAGGGAAAATGATGGAATCACTTCTGAAGGAAAAGAATTGTTGAGTACCTAGAGAGTGGGGCACAGGGACCCAAGGCAGCATGGATTCACGATGGGAAGGTCGTGTCAGACCGAATCTAATAGATTTCTTTGACTGGCTGACCAAAGTAGTAGACCAGGGAGGGCTATGGACATGGCCTACCTAGATTTTAGCAAGGCATTTGATACAGTCCCACACAAAGATTAATTCACAAGATAGCCAGCCTTGGTGGGTCCCCAGGTGGTAGCCTGGATAAAAAATTGGCTAGAACAACAGGACTCAAAGGGTAGTAGTAAATGGAGTACACAGTGAAGAAGGAGGTTACTAGTGAGTGCACTAGGTACAGTACTGGGACCGGTCCTTTTAATGTCTTTATAAGTGACATTGCAGAGGAACTGGAAGGAAAAAGTATGTCTCTTTGCAGATGACACAAAGATCTGCAACAGGGTTGATACACAAGATGGAGTGGAAAGGATGAGAAGGGACTTGGCAAGGTTGGAGGAATGGTCAAATGTATGGCAGCTCAGATTCAATGCAAAGAAGTGCAAGGTAATGCACATGGGAAACAAAAACCCCGGGGAAGCATACACAATGGGGGGTGAGATACTGACAACAGTAAAAATAGAAAGGGACCTGGAGGTAATTATATCAGATGACCTAAAGGTGGGCAAGCAATGTGAGAAGGCAGTAAGGAAGGCTGGGGGGATACTGGGATGCATAGGAAGAGGCATCAATAGTAGAAAACAGGAAGTTGTTATCCCTCTGTACAGACAGTTGGTGAGACCCCATCTGAGTACTGTGTGCAGTTCTGGAGACCCCATCTCCACAAAGACATAGACAGAGTGGAGGCTGTCCAGAGGAGGCAACAAAATGGTGAGGGTCTGCACCAGAAGACATATGAAGAAAGACTAAAGGAGCTTAATATGTATACCCTTGAGGAAAGAAGGAGAGAGGGGACATGATAGAAACTTTCAAGTACCTCAAGGAATTAACAAAGTCCAAGAGGTAGCATTTTCCAGAAAAGATGCTGCCAAGAACAAGGGGCACAATTTGAAGATAGAAGGGACGGCTCAGAGGTAATGTGAGGAAGTATTTTTTCACTGAGAGGTTGTGGATGCATGGAACAGCCTCCCTGAGAGGTTGTGGAGTCAAGAACAGTGGGGACTTCAAGAATGCATGGACAGGCATAAGGCAGTCCTAGTGGGGGGTAGGAGGAAGTAAGCTGTTGGTTAACTAGGATCTGCAGCTTATCTGTTAGGTAGGAAAATGGGCAGACTAGGTGGGCCAAGCGGTCCTTATCTGCCGTCAAATTCTATGTTTCTATGTTTCTAGAAGACAGGAAGTCCAGCAGGTATAGTTGGCAAACTACTAGAGGCACTCATAAACAAATGGATGGAAGAATTCCTGGAAGTAAATGGGCTTTTGGATAAAAATCAACATGGGTTAATGAGAGCAGTTCACGCCAAACTAACTTAATTGACTTTTTTCAATTATGTGACAAAATGGTAGATTATGTCTAGACAGTCATATCCTGTACCTAGATTTCATCAAGGATTTCGATTCAGTGACACATAAGAGACTAGTGAAGAAGATGGGGACTTAGGACTATGGGAGGAGATAACTAGATGATTTGATAATTGGTTAATAGACAGGACACAGAGAAGGACTCAGAGTGGCTCTAACAGGAAAATACTCGGACGGGATGTAAATGAATGGGTGCCATAGAGGTCACTCCTGAGACTGCTACGCTTTAACATCACAAGTGCAAGTCTCATAAGGGCAGGGTTGCAGGTAAAGGTAACTCAATCACTCCAAAACACTGTGGGACAGTAGACAGTGAGGAGTGAATCAGTAGCATGATGAGAATATATAAGAATAAAGAAGGCAGAGAACCAGAGAAAATTTTGAAAGACAGAGGCAAGGTACACAACAAACAGAAAGAAAGTTTTGCTGAGATGCCATTATTAGAAGCTTAAATGATTTTCTTTCTCTTTTCAGTTTTGATGACTTGCCATCGGGCTGTAGATAACTCTCTACTGGAAGGAATATAATTTAACATGAAGTCATAACTCCAAGAGGTTGAACGTACCAATTGCTTTACTAATGCATTTATTGAAGTTCCATAGAAAAGCAGACTAAATGGATTCATCTGAGCAAAGTTCTCCTTTATTTTAATGAATTTAATACAATTACAAAAAGTTGTTCTTGGATTAAGGTTTAACCTTAAATGAGAATGAACACTTATTTTCTGAATGGCAAATAGTCCAGTGTTCTATTACTCTGTGCATTCAAATGTATTGAGGTTACTGGCACCTTCTTGTACGAAAGCATTTGTTCTGGGGTTCTTTTCCTTCTCTATTTTGTGCTCCCCATGGCCCCCAAACAAATAACATCCCCCCTTAAGGGGTGGCTGACTCCCTCTCCCTGGGCTAAGACACAGATATGGCACACTGATGAGTCCAAATGAAGATGAAACACGTGTATATGTCTGCTGTTCTTAGCCTTTGCTGATTGCACTTGTGAGGCCTTCTGACACCATGCAATTCTGCTTAAAGTTAAGCCAGTCCAAATTTTCTCATGGGGATTTGTATGTTTCCCATGATGCTTTGCATTATTGGGGTATATGCAATTGTGTTTTCTTTTAAAATTTGACTGTATGGCCGGATATCCTCCCGGATAACCCATGCCCTCAGGGCATTTGCTCTGGAGTTCTTTTGTAGACCTTCTTGTACAGTACATGTGGCTAACAGCATATTTTTTATTTTTATATTTTATTCTTTTGATAATCAGACAAGGCCCACTAGGCACAAGTGCCTATTTTCAGGGATGACGCGGTAGCACTGGGGTGGTTAAGTGACATGCTCACAGTCACACAGTATGCAAGTGAAGGTTGTGGGTCTCAGACCCAGGTCTGCTGGATGTACTAAGCTCATTCAGAGCTCATTACTCTAACCTTATGCTATACTGCCAGCCCCAAATGACATGACATATAACATGGTGTTGTGGTCATTAGAAGTACAGACTCCATCTGGTGTGTGCTGACATATGAGGCTGCAATCCCTATGCTCCTCAGCACACATTAGAAGAGTGACCATATCTCCTAATGAAGCAGCACCCTGGGATGTCTTATTAACTTATAAAAATGGCCAGATAATAAATTAGTTGTAACTTAGAAAATGCAATATTTTAGCTGGCCGGTGACACTGAGGGTTGGGGCACTGGATGCCACACTCAAGTCATCCTGATGACCTGGGTTTGGATACAGACTTGGGTTACTGGGGCCATCCAGGGAGGGAGGATACAGCATTCGGGAGGACTACTGTCCTCTCCTGGGGAGTGAGGGTTTTAGTGTCTGGCTTTCACTTGGCCACTAGTGGTGGCCTGGAGTACAGCAGTCAGGGACTGTTAGTAGAGGGGGAATGGGAGTGTCAGCTGCCAATGCTCTACGCATGGAAGCATGCATAGGGACATCTGGGTTGCACTGCATGCCACCCCTTGGGAGAAAATGGAAAATGGCTTCCCGATTTTCCGCTGACCCCAGCCACGCAGTAGTCCTGCAGCTCGATGAGCACCCAGGCCATGCTGTGTTAGCATGAAGGTAAGTCTGGGAGGAAAATGGGGGAGTGGGGGTGTGTGGCTGGCATCCAGAGGGTGGTTAGGGGGACAAGGGAGAAACATCACTAACTGAAAAATAGGAAAATGAAGTATTGTGTTTTCATGCGTACGTATAGGCATGTCAGATGGCCTGGTATTCGTTTCATTTCATTTCATTTTTATTGTTAGACTTTGTTAGCTCACAAGCAGTAGCCTCCCCCTTTTCATGAGCTGCCAGGCAGGAAAATACAAAAGAGTAAAATATATAAATTACAACACTTTACAGCTCAAAAACATGTAACTGCACATTATTTAGAGAAGACAATAACATATTTCATTTGCTAACAGATGAGACTTACAACAGTTTTTATATCCAGGGAGTGACATATAGGCAAACAATACCTCAGGCAGTGCATTGAATGTGAATGGAGCTAGAAAACCTAAGGATCTTTGACCCTGATTGGTATACAGTGGTAATTGCAAAGTTTACTGGAAACAATATACGAGCATTGCACAAATGCTGATCCATTGAATAACATGTATACACGCCACCCGTGCAATAATATGTGGTGTTTGGTACCGATATACGTTGTGTGACTACCACTGTACATGTATTAATCAGGGTCAGATATCCTTAGGTTTTTAGCTACACCCCCTTCATTTCATTGCATGAGGGTTTTTGCCATGTGTCACTCACTGGATTTAAAATTGTCTTAAAGAGCTGCCGACGCCTAAAGAAGAACTTTGAAGAACATAATATTTGGACACAAAGCAGCTTATCTCTTTAACGCTTACTGAGGTCAGATGCATGAAAACAGAAGAGTTGTCCCCTGAGGGTTCATCAGCTCCTATTTTTTCTTCCCAACCTGATGTCATAATACTATGCTTATTGCATCACAGTTATTCCCATAGAAACAGTCTGTGATGTCACAACAGAGCATTATGTGTCAAGTAGGGAGTAAGCTATAGAGACAGATGAGCTCTAAGGGATAAAGATCCTGTTTTGTAGGAATTTCTTCAGTAACAAATAATGATGAGGAGAAATCTATACAAGATATGTGAAATACAAGCTGAATTGTGTCCAACTGTTATGTTTTCCAAAAGTTTTTTTCAAAGGTGTCAGCTGCTCTTTAAGTCTCTTCTGGCAGCAAATGAAATGTGTTAATGTCTTGTCTAAATAAGGGGCACTTATTTGTTTAGCACTCCAAAATGCTGTAATATATGCCTTTTATTCTTCTGTGTTTTGCGCCCTGGATGCTCATGAAAAGGGGCAGGCTACTGCTTGTGAGCTAACCAGGACTAGCAGTAAAATTAAATTAAATTTAATTAAATCCAGGCTACCTGCCATGCCTAGATATACTCATGAACACACAATACTGCATTATCAAAGCTACAGCTTTTATTATCAGGCCGTTTTATAAGTTAACAACACACCCCAGGGTGTTGCTTTGTTGGGAGACATGGTCACCCTTCTGGTGTATGCGGAGAACATACGGACTGTAGCCTCATTCGTCAGCATTAGCACATAACAGAGGTGGCCTGTATCTCCCAAGAAATGCAACACCATGTCATATGCAGTTTCTTTTGCAGCTTGCAAGGGTGGTGTGGGCTTTGAGAAGCTCCTCGTCACCCCTCCCCCTCCACTCAGCTGCTGTCTGCTGCGACTCTGGATGCAAAGGTCACCTCCCTGACTCCCGACCCTGAAGTTTCTTTCACCAGCTTGCTAGGGCGGTGTGGGCTTTGTGAAGCTCCTCACCCCCCCCCCTCCACTCAGCTGCCGCCTCCTGTGACTCTGGATGCCAAGATTGCCCCCTGACTCCCGACCCTGCAGTTTCTTTTGCCAGTTTGCGGTGGTATGGGCTTTATGAGCTCTTACCCCCTCACTCCACTCAGTTGCCACCCGCTATGACTCTGGACACCAAGGTAATTACCAGATTGTTTCTCAATGGCACTTCTGTGCTTGGTGCCACCGCCACAGCTCTGATAAGGGTTAATCCCACCCTCCCACCTGGGGGAGTGCTCTTTCTTATATATCCTCCCAATTTCCAACCAATCCGCTCATCAGCATTCCAGTGCCTACACCTGGATAAGGCACTCTGCACTATTCACTCCCTAATTAGTCCAGGCAACCTTGCCTGTCCCCTTAGCCAGTGTACTGGCTCACAATCTCCTGCCTCCTTCTTTCATTACCTCAGGCACATGCTGTCGCCTCTCTTCTGCTGCTGTCTTCTATACTGTCCATCCTCTTTCTCCCCAACCTCTCACCTCCCTCATAGTACCCCTTCTCAGTACACCCACCTGTACCTCACTTGTCCCATTCTCTTTTCCTCTCTGACCTCCTCCCATGTCCTTCCCACAGCCCAACCAATTTATTCATCTTTACCTGGCCCCAGGTCTCCCTCTCCTCAGCACACACCCTGTATATCGTTGTACTTCTCAGCTGCCCACTCCCCCACTATTTCCACCCCTTACACACTATCCCAGCCTACTTCCTCCTCTTTGAACCTTGAGGCCTTCCTTTGCTGCATCCACTTTTCACCCCTACCGCTCTTGCTCAGCAGGAAGGTCCAAGTACCCACTTCCCCTCTTTCTGCTCCTCCTACTTCTCTCAGGTGATGTCGAATCAAACCCCGGGACCCCATCCATTCAAACTTCCCCAGCCCGGTTAAAGGAACTACATGTCTTCCATCTAAATGCCAGAAGCATCTTCCCTAAATTGGATGCCCTTAAAGTATGGATCACCCAACACTTCCCTGACATTTTGTATGTAACTGAATCTTGGCTCTCTGCCAAAATCCCAGACTCCTCCTATCTATCCCTGAATACAACCTATTCTGCCAAGACCACAGGAAGTGTGGCAGAGGCATAGCTATCTATGCTAGGCAATCTCTTACCTGCTCCCTTTCCCTTTGGGATGCCCGTCCCTCATCCCAAGAGCTCCTTATTGTTCACCTTTCCCTCCCAGCCACTTTTTCCAATTTTATCGGCATAATGTATTGCCCTCCTAAGGCATCCAACACTCCATTCCTAAGAGTATCTCCACCATCTCGTACCACTTGGCTAAGGGAGAGCTTATCTTGCTCGGTGACTTTAATCTGGATTGGCTGTCCCCCTCCGCCAAGTCATCCACCCTTAAAATCAAATCTCTTAATCTCAGCCAGCTGATTTCAGAACCAACTTGCCTCAACCCCAAATCTCCAAACCACTCTCTCCTCAACTGGGTGCCCACCACCCACCCCCATCGCATCCCTGATACTGGTGTTTTCCCTTAGTGATCATTGTATTGCCTTCTGCGTTAGGAAAGCCTCCATTCCCCAATCCACCCCAGATACATACTGTGCCACCCCTTCACAACTTGGACACCAATTCACTTCTATAAGTTTGTCTCAAGCTGACTGATCCCGTTATATGGCCTCGGACATCAATTCAACTTACCAGTTTTTGCTGATACCTTAACCAGTATCTGGAACACCAATGCCTCCCTAAAAGAACTATAGTAAAGCGCAACCACCACCGTGGATTACTCTTGACCTCTTGGACCTCTGCAGAGCGTTCCTACAATGCTTCCCACTTCCCTCACTTCTACAAACTTATAAGTCCCTCAGAAACTCCTGCACCAAGGCCATTAGACTAGTCGAATCTTATTTCTTCAAATCTCAGCTGCAGGCCAAATCCAACTCCTTCTAACTTCTGGAAAGTTCTCCACCCCTCCTTGATTCCCCTCATCCACCGCCCCTTGTCCTAAACCACGGGGCCTGACTATCACAGATCTAGTTTGTCACAAACACCTTCAACACTTTCTTTACAACCTCGCCCTCCCTGACAATCCCACTTCAACTCATCCAGACCCTCCTCCTTCTTCTTCTTCTGCCTCAGCTTCACTCCCCCATTTTCACCTGGGACAATTTCAAGGCTCTGTCACTCAATCCATCTAAAATAAGTCCTGACTGCCTACATCCCAAAATTCTTCACCTATCTGCACCTGCTAGCTCCATCCCTCTTGCCCATCTCATAAACCTCTCCCTGTCTACCAGCACTGTCCCTCAGGCCTGGAAAGTGGCCAAGGTGATCCCCTTCCACAAAGGTGGGGATCCTACCTCTCCTGGTAATTATAGACCCATTTCTCTACTGCCTGCTCTTGCCAAACTTCAGTAGTTGCTCATCTACTCAAGGCTACTGGAGCATCTCACTACTACCATCTCTCCCCTTTCCAGTTAGGTTTCAGGAGACAACATTCAACAGATTCCTCCCTTTTTTACCAACCACATTCTGACGGCCGTGGACAAAGACCTAGTCACCACTGCCATCTCCATGGACCTGGCAAAGGCCTTCGACTTGGTCTCTCAAAAACTCCTGATCCATAAACTTCTGTCCTCCGATCTGGCACCACCCACTGCAGACTGGTTCAGATCCTACCTCCTAAACAGACAACAATATGTCCAAGTAGACAACGCCCTCTCCCCATTCATACCAGTGTTCCCTAAGGATCCATACTCTGCCCTATTCTATTTTCACTTTTTATAAATTACCTCCCATCCATCTGTTTTCCCTGCAATATCCACATGTATGCAGATGATACCGTGATATACCTCTCTGGTCCTGACACCACTGACATAAGCTACCTCCCTACAGCATGAATTTGACAAGGTGCAGTCCTGGCTCCAGACAGAATCGGCTCAAACTTAACTCCAAAGAGACTATCTCCATGTTTTTGGATCAAAACAAAGACTACCCAAACCACAGAACACCCCTGCATTTGCCACACTGGATGGATCTCAACTAGGCTCATTCAAGGCTTTCAAATACCTTGGTGTTTGGCTTGATATAACCTAGACTTCAGCACCATATTGATTCCATCTACTTCAAACTCGACTAAACTAGGGCCCATTACTGCCACAAGAACTGTCTTCCCTGTCTACCCACGCGACCTGGTTACTAAAACCATATTATCAGTTTTCAACTATGCTGACATTTTTTATTGCTCCACTCCCACTACATCCCTCGCTAGACTCAACACCCTTCTAAACTCTTTCTGTCATTTTGCCACCCCCCAACCCCACTCCTCAATGCACTCTCTCTTCCTCCCTCTTCTTTCAACCTCTGCCTACTAGACACCATATCCATAGCTTCTCTTTCATTTCCAAATTCTGGTTTGGTATCCCCCCCTTACCTTAACTTCTGCTTCTCTCCAGACTGTACCTCCACATACTTCCTCTGATCCAGGGATGGCTGGACCTGCTCCCTCCCACTCTCACACACAAGCACTGGCAGGCAGCCATCTCCTGCCATCTCCCATACCTCTGGAGTAAACGCTCTTGGGACATGCACCACTCCCCCACATTTTCCACCCTCTAGTCCCTACTCCAAGCTGCCCCTACTTCTCCATGCTCATTTTCACCCCATCCCAGACCATATCTGCACTCCCCCCCCAGTTTCTCTTCACCAGTAAGTCCTTACCCTCCCCTACTCCAACTATACTTTACATGGTCCATTGCCTCTGTATATATACTGCTTGTAAATGTTTGTAATTTTTTATTACCTATGCTTAATGCCTGTACAATTGTCTAACCTACTCATTGCTGTTATTGCCAGTATATTCTGTTTGTCACATATCCACATTGCCTAATGTTGCAATATTTTATATTTCTCTTTTGTACTGTATTGTATGTTCTTACCTTTGGTTGTCCCCTGCCACCGGGTTGCACCTGGAAACGAGATCTGGCTCAGTGTGCTTTTCCAAGTCACTAACTTTAAATAAATAAATAAATAAATATGTTGTTGCCCACGCATTAAAGAAGGTACCAGTAGCCTCAATAAAAGCAGAAAATTGTTCCGAGTAATCCATTCTAGTCTTTGCATTCCTATTGAACTTTGATAAATACGCTAAAAAGGCAATAAATACTCTCAACTAGTTCTGGGCAAAATTTCTAGTACACCTGCAAAATTGCACAAATTTGCCAATTTCGATTTGGAGCAGTTTTCTCAAGAATAAGCCAAAATCTGGTGTAAATTTGCCAGACACATTTTATGAAAATTAGCCATTTTTCTTTGAGATTATGCTTTATTTAAAATCTGAAATTGCACAATTTGAAAAAAAATTACCTTTTTTCAACTGTTTTTTAGAAAAGGTACACTTTCAATGTATTTTTGAAAGTGTGCCTTTTTTCATGAAACTGTGTGGTGCAATTCATGTCAGTATTCAGGAAGAAGATGTAGTGAGGGACTGGGAGGGTTAGGGTGTATGTTGGAGTGTGGACAATGGAGAGTGTTGAGTGCAGGAGTGATAGCTTAGATAGATAGATAGATAGATAGATAGACAGACAGACAGACAGACAGACTAAATATATATACATATATATATATATATATATATATATATATATATATATATATATATATATATGATGGTAGTACCATAAGTTAGGGTTAGAAAGTAATTTTAAGGTTAAAGGGTCCAATATTTCAGCTTAATAACTTTGCCACTGTTCAACAGATTTGTCTGAAATTTGGCAAGCATGATTGGGCATGCTCGATCTTGGTATCTGCCAAGTTTCGTATTGGTTGGATATACGGCTGTGGAGTTACTGAGCAACAATGAATTACACAATGATGCTTTTTGAGATTTTTTGTCTCTTGCCTACAGGTCGCAGGGTTTATGCGGACCAGTCCAAAACTTCAGGGAACTTGCGGCCAGGGCCCCAATGTGCCTTTGAAGATTTCATGAAAAAAATATTGAACAGTTCAAAGTTATTCAAAAACAATTTCCATTATAAGTCAATGGGAAAAGTTTACAAAAAGTGCAACACTTCGCAAATGCACTTTTAGTGTTGCAAATAGCCCTAGTAGTGTAGCAAATCCGCCATTTTTTTTTCAGTTGGTGATCAGAAAAATGCTTGGCATTTAAATTTGGGACCATCTAGGGACACAATTCTTTTTGTGTTCACCTAGTCGGACCCTGAGGATGCTAGCCATGTCTTTATTTTGGGGTTAAACACCCCAGAAATATATTTTCAAATTTCTGAAACAGTAGTGTCACAAAGTAGCGTCATGCTCACGACACTTTCATGAAATTTTGAAAGCTTTATAAGGTGTGACACTAATTTTTGAACTTGGCCAAAATGACGGGAATTCTTTGCTACCTTGCTGCGAAAGAACGGTTTGGTCTTTTGAGCTGAAATTTGGAGGGAAGGTAGCCAACATCTCACAGATGTGCCTTTTGGGGGTTTGGTGAAAAAATATTGCATGGCTTCAAAGTTATGGTACTCCAAAGTTTTTCCCCATAGACTAACATGGTGGCATCACGCTCGCCTTCGAGGCTTGTTTCTCGAACACAATGTGAGATACAGATTTTTTGTGCAAGATGCATAGCACTGTGGGCTGTAATGGCAAAAAGCTAGCCAGGAAAATCATTATTTTGTGAAATTTAATTTTTTTTTCTACGTCGTGCAGTTGCTGAGATATTAGCAATTAAGTACTTCCAATGCTCGTTTTAAGCTTCAATGCCCATTGCAGTGCATATATTCTTTGTACACACTGTGTTTCTCTATGCACCTGTTTGGCAAAAACAGGGTATGCACTTCCATTACTGTTACAGTTACTGTTTCCACTTACGTTTATGTCTCCGTTTGCGTTACCGTTCCTGTGTACGCCACCGTGTGCATTACATTTTGTGTTGTCATTTGTGCTTGTGTTTTCGTTACTGTTACCATTTGCATTTCCACTACTGTTTCTGTTTGCGTTTTTTGTTTGCATCACCGTGCACATTGCCATTTGCATTTCCAGTAGCCCTTTTCTTTGTGTTTCCGTTTCTCTTTCGTTTTGCGTCTTCCTTGCTGTTATTGTTACCATTTACATTTGCAATTGCATTAGTATGCCCCTGCACATTACAGTTTTCATTTCCATATGCACTTGCATTTCCTTTTGCATTTCTGTTTCCTTTGCTGTTATTGTTGCTGTTACCGTTACCACTTGCGTTTACAATTGCGGTACTGTGCCCGTGGCGTTTCAGTTTGCTTTTCCGTATGTGCTTCTGTTCTCTTTTCTGTTTCTGTTTCCTTTGGCATTATTCTTCATCTTAACTTTACCGTTTGCATTTCCAGTTGTGGTGCCATGCCTGTGCGCATTACAGTTTGCATTTATGTGTGCACTTGCATTTGCGTTTCTGTTCTCTTTCGCGTTCTTTTTACTGTGACACTTAACATTTCCATTTAAAATACCACTGCCATCACTGTTCTTGTTAGCAGTTGCATTTTTGTATGCGCTTCAATGTCCATTTGTGTCACTGTTTGCTTCAGTGTCACTTTGCACTTGCGTCTCTATTAACATTTCCTTTCCCATTTACGTTTGTGTTACCATGTGCACCACTGTTGGCACTTCTGCTTGCATTGCTGTTCCTGTTACTATGTCACAAGACATCACGTGGCGGGAGCATGGGGCCCAAAGGACCCCGCACTCCCACCGCCGCATTACATTCACTATTTCTCGTCATCATTCTCAAAAAGAAGGGAAATTAGAGGCAAAAATCTCCATTTAATGCATCAGTTAGGGTTGTTCCACAGTGACAAAAGTAGGAAATTCGCTGTTACAGTTGAAAGCCCTCTTGGACCCTTCAGCCCACCCCAATTGTACGGGGTGCAAGTTGGGTTGTCAGTCTAACTCTCACCCCATTCTCCTATTCCTCAGCTTCTTTATTTATTTATTTATTTTATTTAGTTTTTGTTGACTGGGTAAGTGCACTAGACAAATCCTGCCTATTTTCAGGCATGACCGGGGAGGATACAGATGAATGCCAACTGACCTTGAACCAGATTAAGCTGTTGGTGGGTGGTATTTTTCGTGAATGGAGGAAATTTGGCCATTGCACTGGGGAAATTCCCTGCTCTTTTCGAGAGAGCACCATGGGGTCTTTAACATCCACCTGAACTACCACCAGAACAGGAAGATGGGACCTCGGTTTAACATCTCATCCAAAAGATGGCACCTCAGGAGTGCAGCACCCCCCTCATGCTACACTACAATGTCAGTATTGGGATATTAACCAAAGTGCCTGGTGTGGGGATAGAACCCACAGCCTACTGATCTCCCAGCCTCAGAGGCAAGTGTGCTACCTGCTGAGCCACTGACACTGCAAAGATGTAATGGGGTGAGAGTTAGAGCCGATGACCCCAACGCGCACCCTGATGCCGGTTGGGGGGGTGGGCTGGAGGGGTCCAAGAAGGGCTTTCAACCCTAACAGCAAATTTCCTTGTTTTTGTCACTGTGGAACAACCCTAACTGATGCATTAAATGGAGTTTGTGCCTCTAATATATATATGTATATATTAACTTTTGAACTCTGTTTTTATTTCATTTTCACAAAATGTCCAGGAAAAAAAAGGCCCACCTTTATTTATTTATTTAAATTTTGGTAACCGGGTAGGCCCACTGGGTCCTTGATGGTCCCTTTTTCAGGGGCAGCCTAGGGTTAGTTACATGTACCTAGGGAAAAAGAAAAAACAGTGTTTTGATATTTGCAATACAGCAAAAAGTACATAGTGTATAGGAATAGACATCAACAGTATAAAGCATAGTACAACATTTACAATTGGTGTACACATCTTTGTTAGGAATGGACATACACATCTATCAAACCACATAGGCAAGTGAAATAACAAGAAGATTGTGGTGTTCCTGGACCTCTTGTCCAGATATCACAAAAAGCTATTTGGCATTGGTGCCCTCCATTCCATGACCAGATGAAATCTGGATCAAGATCATAAATAAAATCTTTTAAAAATTGAAAAGATACTAGTACCTGTGGGTCTTTCCCAAGAGAGCTCAGGAAACAATTATTTTGTTGTAATCATTTTATTGTTTTCCAAAAGTAAGAAAAAGAAGAAAAATCATAATACAGTATACAGTCACATATTCTGTACATACATTTAGCCACCTTTGTCTTTTGTAAGTACAAAGTGCCAGTACAGTAGGCAAGGGAAAAGGTTAAGGGTAGAGGAAGGAAAGAGAGGGGTACAGACAAATATCAGTTTATTTGTTAGATACACATTAGTATACTTACTGGTGATATGAACACTCTGATTCAGGTGACAATGTCAACTGTATGGTCGAAGGATCTACCTCAGAACTTACTGAAAGAGTTCCCTGCCAGGAAAAACTGTTATTTAGAGGCAGAGTATTAGGTACGAGGGGGGTACTCTACTGTATCCTCATCAAATCCAAGTAAATATCATGTAAGGGTACTCACCAAAACAAGGTGTCAACTCAGAAAGTCATCTTTGCCAGACATAAATACCTCAAACAGTACCTCTGTGAATCTGCAACCAGACATATCCCTCTTCACGGCATCTGGAGAAAGTTGGGTAGGAGCATGTATATGCTCTGCAAGAGACCGGTCTGACCCTGGAACAGAAACAAGTGCATCCCAAGCTTAAATCTGTACTAGATGGGTTAAACATTCTATATATCATCGTATATGCAACCACCTGTACGGTTATTGAGAGAGTCTCATAATTATAATCTCCAATCCGACAAGGGAAAACCAGTGCCTCCCACATGTTATTGAGTCCTTTAGTAGAAATCCCTTGTAGGTACCTTTATACCAACAGGAGAAGATGGGGATAGTCACCCTATCCCTGTTGGTGATTGGACCGTACCAAGATATTTAAGATAGGGATCCCAGTAGGTTTCAAAAGTGGAAAGTTTGGACTTCTGCAGATAAGATATCTTGTCCAGTTTGGCCAAGGTAGATAGGGACCCCAATATTTCTGCCATTGTAGGAATCAGGGGGGTTGTCCATTTGCATAGAATGGCTCTTTTTGTTTGTAAAGCCAAGAATACTAGCCACTTGTATCTTAATGGGGACAGCTTGGGTATATCAATGCAAATACCAAGAGAAAAAGAGAGGAGCTAAAGAATTGATTGTTGTAGAACCCTGGAGGCAATTTTGGTACTTCTTGTCATAGGAGCTGGATTTTGGACAGAAAATACATGCACTAGGTCACCCGGCTTTTGGCATCTCCAGCAATTATCATGTTCTATTAATTTAGCTTTATGAAGAATGACTGCTTTTCTGTACTAGGAGTGTGCAATTTTGTTTTAGATTAATCTGGAGTTGGCATCTGTAGACAAATACGTGTATCTACGCCGCTTTATCCCAGGCCTCAGAAGATATATGGATCTGCAGCATCTTTTCCCATCTTTGCCTTGCTTTGTCTGATTAAGATGGAACAGTATCTCTGAGAGTAGCATGTATGTGACCTGCAAGGCCCTTAGAATAAAGTATCCACTTGGTCAAGGGCAAAGTTTTATCATGGCTTAAGCTGGGAGATAAAAGGTACCGAGTTGTGTCTCTGAGTCTGAGTGTGGGATACCCCATACTTGTCGCAAAGAGTGGAATGTCTGCAGGGCTTTATGATTAGGGGCCAACAAATCACCCAATTTAGTAATACCCAACTCCACCCAGTGTTGCCATAGGACTTCAACTTCTCCTATAGTAATGGCTGGGTTTTGCCAGATAGGCACATAGGAGAGTGGGAGGGGGTCCAAGTTCATTTTACGATGAGAACTGAACCAGTTGACTCTGGATGCAATCACTGTGGGTGAGGTAAGGTCTACACTTATCTTACTGGCCATGGACTTTTTAGGGCTATTCCTCTGTACAAAAAGGGAAGAGGGATGGAGCAGACCCATAATATCTGTTTCTAGTTGTATCCATTGCGGCGAGAGGGGGAAAGGGGAGCGCGCCCATTTGACCGTTTGAGCAAAAGTAAGGCCCGGCAGTATCCATCTGGCCAGGGGAGATTCCAACTGCCTTTCTTCCAATGTGACCTCACTTTAGATTGACTGAATCTGGGTTTGGATCGCTCCCAAAGAAAATCCCCAATTAGTTTATCAAAAACCTGAAACCACTGTTTTGGTAAGGGAACAGGCAGGTGCATCAGGAGATAGAAGAATTTAGGGGCTGAGATCAATGTCACTGCCGCAACTTTTCCCACTAAGGTGAGTTTAAGAAATCTCCATCTATTGAAATCTGTCTTAATGGAGGAGAGGAGGGGTTGTACATTAGCCTGCCATATTGTCTCCAGGGATGGGGTCAAAAAAATACCCAGATATGTAATCCCTTCTGGTGCCCAGAGTAAAGCATCTGCAGCTATCACTTGTTGTACACAGTGGGCATTGAGAGGGAGTACTTCCATCTTATTCCGGTTCAATCGTAAACCTGAATAATTTGAGAAGACTTCTAAGAGAGCTAGGAGGGGGCAGATGGCATTATGTGCATCTTCCAAAAGGAGAAGGAGATCATCAGTGTACTTAAAAGTTGTATAGGATGTATTCCCCACTGTCAACCCTTTTATCTCCTGGTGGTTTCGAATAGCCGCAGCCAGGGGTTTGACTGCCAGCACAAAGAGGAGGGGGAGAGTGGGCACCCTTGCATCGTACCACTGCCCAAAAGGAATGGGGCAGAAAGCATTGAGTTTGTGTTAACTCTGGCTAAGGGGCCTTCATAGATGGCTTTTATCCTGGCAAGAAATGTTTCCCCTAGCCCAAAGTGGGAAAGAGTCATATATAAATAGTCCCACTCCACGGAATCAAGTGTCTTTTCCAAGTCAACCATGATGGCAGCTGTGGGAGTATGAAGGGACTTAGCAAAGGGATCAAGTTCAGCAGGGTTCTTAAGTGATCTGAACTATGTCGTCCAGGTATAAATCCCACTTGTGAGGGATGTACAAGAACGCTCAATAGAGAATTAAGTCTGAGGCTAAGATTTTAGCATAAAGTTTGCTGTCCAAATTTATAAGCGAAATCAGGCGGTAATTTCTGGGGTTGGTAGGGTCTTTGCCTTTTTAGGAATAACAACTATGATTGCCTCCCACATGGAGGGCATTAGAGCACCCTTAAGTTCCAGCTCCTGAAACACTTGTGTTAGAAGGGTGAAATAGTAGGGCCAGAATCTGATAGAAATCTGCAGTGTAGCCATCACTGCCTGGAGATTTCTCTTTTCAAGTCTTGGATGGCTGTGGTCACTTCCTCTCTTGAAATGGGGAGGTCTAGGAGTTGTGTTTGCTGCCTCTGTAGTTTAGGCAGTTCTAAGGTGTCCAAAATCCTTGTGTGTCTCTGTTAGGGCCAGTGTGGGTGGAGGAATATAGCCTTTTATAAAAGGAGGACATAGTATCATTAATATCCCTAGGGAGGTACTCAGTACCCCTTGTTTGTTCTTCAAACCAGGGATATATCTGCTGGCCTGCTGTTTGCACAGTTGATATGTGAGTACTTTACTCCCTTTGTCCCCACCTTCCCAAAAGGTGTGCTTAAGGCGAAGGATAGCGGCTTCGTCTTTCCTGTTCAGAAGTTGGTTAATTTCAAACCGGATACCCAAAATGGATTTACCTATAGGGGAATGAATGGAAGGAGAGGGCATAGCCTTAAAAATGCTTTCAGCTGCAACTAATCTCTGTTCAAGAGTGACCAGATGCAGTTCCCTTTGCCTACGTTTGGCTGCGGCAAACCCCATAATGTTACCTCGCATCGTGGCTTTGAAGACTTCCTACATGGTACCGGCAGAGGTGTCATTTATAGGGTTCTCAGCTAGAAAAAGAGACGCCTCCTTGTTAACCCAGGGAGTAAAGTCAGGATCTTTCACTAGAAGTGGGTCTAATCTCCATTGTTTAGTAGGGGGAGCCACAGGGTCCCATTGTATAAGGAGATGAACTAGGGCATGGTCCAAGATATAGCAGGGAAGAATTGAAACATCAAGGGTTTTAGTTGTCAAGGTAGATGAGCAGAGCCAAAAATCCAGCCAACTGTATGAGGCATTTGCTGCCGAATGAAACATATAGTCTCTTGTTCTGGGATGAAATAGCCTCCACAAGTCTGTAAGCCACTGATCAGAGATCATTTGCTGGAAAGCCTTCCCACTTCTAAGATGTGCCTCCTTCCCCCCATCATGCCTATCAAGGAGAGGTATCAGTGTGAGGTTAAAGTTCCCACCAGTAAGCAGGGGGCAGTTTGGGGGTTTAAATTCCAGAATTACCTCTGCCAAATTATAAAAGAATTGAGGGGTATCCTCGTTGGGGGCATAAACATTACACAGGGTGAGTGGACCTGTGGGTGTATTGTAAGTGGCCATTACCCATCTGCCATCTTGGTCTGAAAGGGTCTGCTTTAATGTTCAGTTGAGAGATTCATTCACCAGGATGAGAACCCTATGTTTCCTAGTCGGGGCATTGGAGTGAACTTGCTGACCAACCCAGTCTCTCCTCATAAGGATATGGTCATCCCTGGAGAGTTTGGTCTCCTGCAGGAAGGCCACTTGGGAACGAATATGTTTCAGGTGGGCCAGAACCTTCTTACGTTTTATTGGGGAGTTTAACCCCCTGACATTCCATGTGTGTATCACAATATCAGACATTATGTTTAAGGGCCCCCAGGATATATCAAGCAGAAAGAAGAACCCAAGGAGAAGGGCAGCCGGCGTGCCCCTGTGTGTTAAGTAATTAGAGGTCACTACCCCACCCCTAACAGGGAAGCTTTATAAAAAGCCATGGGTTTATCTATCAACACTATAGAGACTATATACTGCCTAAAAGTGTTAACTAACTAACTTATCCTACAAAATAGTAAGGAGGTGCGGCAGGACTAAACTGGTTAGAGCCCTAGCCAATGGTATGCCCTGTTGCCCTTGGGGGTGTGAACAGATACTTCCCAAGGGAAAAAGAGCACCTTACTGCTATGTTGCTTATACTAGGTTATCCGGCACCAAGGTGAAATCAGGAAGAGCAGCTAACCAACTCTTGCTAGAGCCATGTCCGGATCTGCTGCAAACCCTTCAAATGGGAGGTAAGAATTGTATCAACTGGCTCTTAAACTGGTATTCAGCTTATATACAGGTAGAGAAAGCAGAGACTCCTCTTATATCATTAGGCCTAACCTTCTTGGATTCATTGATCTGTTAACAACGATCTGCCAGGAGGCAGAGGTTAATGAAAACCCAAAAGTGCAGAGGCTAGAAGTGTGAGTCAACTGCTCATTGAGTCTTCCCTATGATCATACCATCCCACAGAGCAACCAGGGGGTGACAGGGGGAAATCCCCAAAACAGGCCAAAAACGGCTCATATATCTTTAGCAACCACTGAGTACAGTCAACCATTGCACTACAAGCTTAAAAATTTCTAACGTAACCTTACAGAGCAGCATGTAAGACCCATTTTAAATCCTCATAAAATAACATTCAGCTCCGGGTAGGGTTGTCTGGTATACAGGGTAAATTAATATTACACGGAAGGGTTGATGCAGGAGCACTAGTGCTGTTTTGGGTACACAGTGTAACATAAAGCCCACTCAAACTATATTGAAATTGAGTTAGAACCAGTATCTACGCTTTTTTTCCTGCACGTCACCTCCCCCTGTTGCACCACCATCTGACAGCATCTTCTCCAAATGCCAAACATATTGTCAAGCACAAATTCTGAGTGGAGGATGTCATGAGAAAGAACGAAGGCCAAAAGCTGTCCCTCCATTCGCAAAGGCCAAGAAGTGTGCCCAGAATGGGGTCCACTAGGTAAAGTTACACCCCACTGGTCCTCTGTCAGGACATACTGATGAAAACTTATTCATAAACCAGTGTAGGGAGGGGAAGATCGGGGATAAATCTTTAGAATCAGCCTTAGGGGAAAGTAGTGAGCCTTATGGGAGGGCAATGGGGGAGTGCCATTAAACTCCTTAAGGGTAAATGAGAATACCAGCAGGGTTATCTGGCGATCCTACCCATCCAAATTATAACCCCTGAGCAGTCACATCATTATACATTAACTTCATTTGTCTTGTTTGTATCCTTTCACTCTATAAAACAGAAACTAGCCAAAAGAGACCAACAGGTAAGCGACTGTGTCTACATTAAAGCAAACTGTGTTATCTGCTACTAGAAGGAAATCTCTGTCCCAAAATGGATCGAAGTTTGCTCCAGTTATGCAGGCCTCAGTCATTCTCCCTTATTCCCCACCCTTCGCTTTCCAAATTCTCTACATCATCAGCCCTCAGATACTTATCTGACTATTCAACAGCTTAGGCTAATGAAGGTTCCCAATGTTCATGATTTAGTTGTTTTGCCTCTGGGGAGGTCTCACTGGGAGTTTCAGTCTGGGGAAGAGCCTGGGGCCTGGAGGTCTAGTGGAGGTAATGCCGACTGCTGCCTCCGCACTGTGGGCCCATGCAGTGTGTACTTCCTAGAGATACTGCAGTCCAGTTCCCTATTCTCAGTGTCCATTTCTGCATGTACATCTACGTCGGGAAGTTGGCCCAGAATTGAAAACCTGTTGTGGGCAAAATACGGACTAACATATTCTATTTCAGCTTCGGTAGATGCCGAGGAGGTTTGGGCCTGTATTTCAGGAGTGTTCTTCCTCTCCTGTGGATGGCCCCATTTGAAATGTGGTGAGGATGGTGGCCTTTTCCTGACTTTCATGTTTCGGGGTTCCAGTCCCACCTGGGGGGCGGGGGGGAAGAGAGGTATCAAGAGAGTCAGCTTTGGGCAGATGAGGTTGGGAGTTATTTTCGGCCTGAGCAGAGGATAAAGGGCTCGGCTGGCCGGCCACATATTCAGGATGAAGGCCAAGGCTGCATCCAGAGATGAAAAGTGTTGAGCAGCTCTATTTTCCGATATTTGCAGCACTACAGGGTACCTCAGAGTAAAGGGGATATTCAGCGCGTGTAACTTCCGACGAACTTCGGAGAAGGCTTTACATCGAGTGGCTAACTTGGTTAAATAATCCTGGAAGATCATAATCTTATGATCCTTCCACCGGAGCTGCCTCAGTTCCCTAGCCCTTGTCTGGATCTCTTCTTTTTCCTCAAAGTTCAGAATTCTAACTATGACAAGGCGAGGCCTTTCCCCCTGTGCAGGCCTGGGTTGCAACGAACGGCGTACCCACTCCACCGTGTTCTTTGTACCTTGTGGTAACTGCAAAATCTCTGGTAGTGGTTGTTGTAAGAAAGGCAGCACCTTCCACCCTCAACCCTCCAGAAGGCCAAGAAGGCGCAAATTATTACGACGACTTCTGTTCTCTAAATCATCTACTTTGTCTTGTAGGAGCTGTATTTGGGCCGCCTGTTCTCTCATGATGGCAGAGTGATTCTGAGTGCGTCCTCCTGTGTGGTGGCCTTTTGTTCTACTACATCAACTCTCAGATTAATCTGTTGTATAGAAAAGGCAGAATTATTTGCTGCCAAAGTGAGGGTATCAATACTGGCCATAATTGACGTGAACATCTCTCTTATAGAGGGTTCTTCTCTCTCTTTTACTAAGTGCGCCATACTGCATATCTTGATGTCGAGCAACAGCTCTGTTAGCTCATAGTTAGCTCAATTGCAGTCCGTTTTGTCTTGGAGTCACCCAGTTAGTAGGATATAACTTCGGATCTCTAGTGATTTACTTTTCTTCTTGAAATTCCTCCCACGAAGGTATAAATTAAGGGTTCTAGGCTCATAAGTGGGTGGAGCTGTGAAGTTAAGTCGCCATCTTGGTTGAGCATTAGCCACACCCCGGAAACAATTATTTTTAAGTTATTGCTACAGTAGAGATTTCTTTGACTCTAACACAGGTCTGGAACATCTACAACACTCGATAGATTAATTGAGCAAACAATTATTTTTTAACATCCCTCTACAACAATCATAGAATCATAGAAATCTGATGGCAGAAAAGGACCCCTCTGGCCCATCGAGTCTGCCCCCCACTCTTCACCTACTCCATGCTCTCCCTTCCTCCCGTCTGCCAATCCTTTATGTCTGTCTCATGTTCTCTTGCATCTCTCCACCATTTCAGCCCCCACCACTTCCTTTAGTAGTTTTCCAGGCCTTCCCACCCTCTCCATTGAAGTAACACTCCCTCACATTGCCTCTAAATCTTCCTCCTTCCAATCTTAGACTATGCCCTCTAGTTTTAGCCCCTCTTTCCTTGTAAAAAAGCTCCCCTCCCTCACCTTATTGATCCCCTTTACATACTTAAATGTTTCTATCATGTCCGCCCTCTTCTTTCTAGTCTCCAGTGGGTACAGATCCAGTTCCCTCCACCTCTGCTCATGTGGCTTCCCTGCATACTGTGCACCATTTTGGTTGCCCTTCCCTGAACCCTCTCAGTCCCAACTATTTCCTTGCATAGGTGTGGTCTCCATGACTGGACCCTATACTCCAGGTGCAGCCTCACCATGGCTTTATAAAGAGGCATCAGTACCTCACTCCTTCTGTTAATTATGCCTCCCACTATACTATATACTAGTACTATATAATAACTGGGCTCTGTTTTTCCATAGGAAACCGGTTATAATTCACCGTTATAATCAGCTGCTTATAATGGTGAACACGTCTGAGTTCCTATGAAAAGCCTCATGCTCCCATTCGCCTCATGCTCTTCAAAACAGATATTGTTCTCAATCAATGAAATGCACATCTGTTCTGTTGTCAAATTCCCAGCTGCTCAAGAACAGATCATCTCAGTCAGCCACAGAGTTTTGTAGAGTGCACTCGATAAAACTAAAGTTAAGTCCTGATACAAAAAGTGAGAACTGCCTTTTGCTGTTCTGAAGCCGCACTCAGCCCAACCATGCAGTGCTACCATGGGGCTCCCTCTCCACTGCCCCAATTACTGCAGCTGGCGCAACTGACCAAAACTATTCTGGCAACCACAATTGACCACATAAAATAAATAAAACAGTCAGTAAAAACATTTAAAGCACATGACAAGAGAGACAGAAGAAGTACCGTAACCACTTACACTGTGCAAAACAGCTCCATCTAGTGGCCACACTGCATACTGTTGCACATAATTAAATCTTCAGGTAAGAAAACAGATTCCAGCAAGTATATAAAATAAAACATGGGAGGTGAACACAACTTGAGTTTTATACACACCCTCAATGTGGAATGCTTTTATTAACCCTTTGAGCTTCACTCTCGGGGTTTATGTAGCATCTGACACCTCAGGTGTGTATATAGTTCTCATTATGCACACCTCTCCATGCATTATTCTATTTATTATACATATACCTGCTGTAAAAACCTTATTGTCTGATAAAAGAAATTATGTTTATCTTCATATGTATTATTGTATTAAATGTTAAGCTGTATTCTCTTCATTTTTCTTTATTATTGATGTAATTTAGAAATGATATAATAAAATATTATTGACAGAAAAAGATCATAATAAAATGAAAAGTGCCACAAGGGTGGAGCACAGCATCCCCCAGCTGAAGAAGCAGTTTGTGGATGAGTGCCGATGTGGCCTAGACAGTTATAGAAGGATCACCAAGGTGCAGGAGAGCCAGTCCCAGACTAGGGCAGCAGCGAAGAGGAAGGAGGGGGAAGATGCTGCCACTGAATCACTTGGTTAGTGTTAAATATTAACATTATTTATTACTTCTCTACAGTATTTTATTATCAGATTCAACTTTCATTGCACAAGTCCTGTACAGTTGTTAGATCACTAGCTCTAATTGCTTTCCGCAATGCCACAGGCCCTTTCCCACTATCACTAAAAACATGACACTGTAGAGCATAATGTTGGAGATTGGCACACAGGCCCTCTGCTTAGCACTGCAATTCATCCTGTCCTTGTAGTGTAGCACTGTCTTTAACTATTCTGTAAAGCTGTGTTACTGTTCGTATTTTAAAATGAAAGTTTTTAACTTTTAGGTGAGGTGATTGCTAATTAACCAGTAGAAATATGATCATAACACTTTAATTCAACCTGTGCTCAGTCACCCCTCAGATGGCCACAATCTGAGTGAAAGGAGGCAGCTGCACACTTACAGTATAGGACAGCTCATGGTGCATGGCCCACTGGGGAGGAGGTTGCCGTCTTTAGCACAACTAGAGATGCAGCAAATTATTAATCCACCTGAGAAGTGGACACAGAGTGGGCACTTCATGTCCGTGAGGCACAATGAAGTGGACCTTTGTAAAGTGCTTCACTTCGAGTTATTATTACCACTGCTACATATGCTCAACATGAAGTAAGGCGAAGTGAGAAGAAAACAGGCACATCACATGGCTTGCAGTACTGTAAGTCACATGCTTTAGCCAGGCAGGAAGGAAGGAAGTGTGTCAGAGAAGCAGTTTCACTTTCTCCTTTGCATTTGTAGAGGGAAAAAGCAGTTGTGAGAGGAGAGGAGTTTGCTTGCCTTTCGTTGCTTTTCAGTGCCAGAACCCAGAACAAAACAGCTTTTTTAAAAGCTATTTTATTTAGTTTTTGTATGGTATTAGTGTTTTTTTTTGTTAGTAAATTTTTTGTATAAGTTTTGTTTTGTTTTGTGTGTGTGACTGACTGCGTGTGTGTGTGTGTTGTCCCATGGACTTCAGAAGGATGGATGGTCACGAAGGAGAAGGCGAGTCGCTGGCCCATGGGCGCAGTAGGAAGGGAGGAGTGCGGACCCATGAGTGGTGGGGTGGTCATGTGATGTTGGACTGCTCCAGACTCCTGGCCAGTGTTGCTTCCCCTGTTGAAGCAACAGGAGCAGCAGCAGCACCAGTGCCACTGGTGGCTGCTGTGCGTCCACCTTCTCTGCCACTACCACCACTACCACCACCACTAGCAGCAGCTGTTGGGGCTCCAGCAACTCCCCCTCCACCACCTCCGCAGCCACAGGAGGTGGCCCCAGAAATTGTAGGTGATGGTGGGACTCATGCCCAATGTATAAGGACTGTGTCTGGTCCCCCCCGCAGCTCCCCAGTGTGGGAGTTTTTTAATTGTGTGGGGGGAGACAGCACAGTGGTGGAGTGCCATGTGTGTGGTGTGCTGGTGCACTGTGGCCCCCTGGGATACATTTGGGGACCAATGGGCAGCACACCCACATGCTGAACCACCACAGGGCAGAGTGGCAGGCTACCATGGAAGGGGCCAGGCATCCACCTGCTGGCCCTTCTGTGGCAGTGGCCGAGGGTGCTGCTGGGGTGGGAGATGCACCTCACAGCAGTCACCACCACAGCAGGAGGAGGAGGGCTACTACAGCAGCTGCTCCTCTGCCACCACCACCACCACCGCCACCACAGTCATCAGCACCACCCTGTCCACCACCAGCCCCACTACCTGGATTCCCCACTGCAGTGGACCCCACCACAGTCCCTGCAACCCAGTATGACATCAGCCTGATGTGGGCAGTGCTCGAGGAAAATATTGTGTGATTCAGTGATTTAGAGCAGCAGGTTAACAGAGTGGAAGCACAGCAGCAGCAAATACTTTCAATGCTGTACCTGTTGCTGGACCACCATGGCATCCCATGGCCATAGTAAGTGAGAGATTGTTTTCTACCCCCACACCCATCCCCACCCCTGACCCCACCCCACTACTGTGTTGTACTTTTTGTGTGTGTTTTGTTTGTTATTGTTTAATCATACACATTTTCCTTCCAGGGAATCTTTCTTGCACCACATAGTGTAATACATGTTTGTGAAAACCACCCATAATTTCATTACAGTGTGTCACGTGACAGAGGAATTCCGTTCTGAAATGTGCCCACATTCTGCCTCCTTCTCCACAACATTAGGGACGTGATGGCAGGAGAGTCGTGTGTGCTCCTTACAGTATAGCCTAGAGGTTAGAAGAGCGAGGTGTGAGCAGGCTTGGTACATCCAGCAGACCACACCTGAGTTTGAGTCTCACAACCTCCACTTGTATACTGTGTGATCTAAGCAAGTCACTTAACCACCCAGTGCTCCCAGGTCACTCCTGAAAACAGGCACTTGTGCCTAGTGGGCCTTACCCGGTTACCAAAGACTAAAATAAAAAACAAAAATTTAAAATCCGATTGTCCAGCAGGTTTCTGAATGTTTCTTTATGTTATAATGGTCAGTTTGTGATGAAATGTAGGCCAAGTTTCCAGTAAGAAGAGCCTTGTTGGTGGAAACATCCACATTTCACCACAAAGTGAACTCTAATAAGAAAACATTGGACAGCTGCCAGACAATCAGATATTCACTGTAAGGAGCACGCACTCGTGCTTTCCCTGCCATCATGTCTTATCATTGCTGAGAAGGGAGGCAGAATGTGGGCAGATTTTCAGAACGGGAATTCCTCCATCACGTGACTCACTGTAATGAAATTATGGGTGATTTTCACAGAAATATATTGCACTCTGTGGAGCAAGGAATATTCCAGTAGTAGTAATGCCCCAACATATTAGTTTATGTGTATCACCATAACTATGTAATGTGGTGAATGTCTATAAAGCAGCAGCGCTACAATCTGTTGATAACTCTGACCTGTATTTTTTAATGCTAGGTTACAACTTCTTTACTTACATCCTGACTGACTGGAATGATAAGAGAATTTCCAGTAGTTGAGTCTGCTGTACTACCTTTTTCATGTGTGAAATAATGAAAGGAGCATTCCTTTTAAATTGGTGCTGACCAGGTCTTTGTCATTGTTTTCCTCTGCTTTTCTCCATCACATCAAGTAGGTGCTATATATCACTTCTGTTGTTAATTAACAGTAATGCATAAGGCAGTGTTTTATGTCACCATGGAACAATAGTTATTGAAAAGCAGCTGCAAATAAATACAAAGCTGGTCCGAACAATATTGGAAGATGTGCTCATTTTTTTTCATACATAAAAAAAGTAGTCAAGTAAGTAAAGCAGACATAATTTGTGAAAAGAATTTTATCATTCAAGTCACTACTCAGAGGTAAGTAGTGGTGGATGTGGCAATGTAAAGTAGCATAAAAAGGTACAGTTCAGAAATGTGAGGACATTCTTGCAATGCTGCTTTAATTGTAAAAATGTCAGTATGACATCATGAGCTCACAACAACAATCACAGAACACACAAAAGTGGCACAGAGTCCCCAGATTTTTTCTGCAGTCCCAAAATGCATCCTCCTTGTGTGCAGAAAATTGACAAGTGGTTATACAGTGAAATGAGACTGTTTCAGCACATACAAAGTCCCCCAGAATTAATGGCGCACTCAGTCATGCACACAAAAGTGGCACAGAGTCCCCAGATTTTTTCTGCAGGCTCAAAATGCATCCTCCTTGTGTGCAGAAAATTGACAAGTGGTAACAAAGTGAAATGGAATTGTTTCAGCACATACAAAGTCCCCCAGAATTAATGGTGCACTCAGCCATGCACACAAAAGTGGCACAGAGTCCCCATTTCTGCTGGCCCAAAATGCATCCTCCTTTAATCATTAAAGTTCAGTACTATGCCATGTTACATATTGTAAATTTGTAATTTAAACAACCTGACCTTATGAACTGCTGCACTACATCCACACAACAAACAGCAAGAAAATTTCTACTATTACTGACAATATTACTATGTGTACATTAACACAGTCATTTACATAACAAAAATATAACCAAAAAACAAAGAAATCACTATTTCTCCAACTTAAATCTACCTACACCACAGACACGCCCCTCTCCCAAAGCACACTTTCACTGTCTTTCACCACACACTCAATGTTGTAAATTAACATTCAAAATCCACAGACAAACAAAAAAACTTGATGATATGCGTACAGGAGGGTTTCCTACAATCGATGAACTAAAGTTGGATCCCCCCCAAAAAAGCAAAAATGCTTTTTGAACAGCTTTTACAAGATTTCTACCACAGACAGCTATCAGAGCACACTGTCTCCTACTCGTTCCTACTCATACTACCCCGAACTGAGGCTGTGCAGATCAATATGGAGCCCATGTGACCTGAAATCCCATGAATCACTGCAAAATTCACCTTTGGAGCTCAAAATCAAAGTGAAATGAAGCAAAGTGCACTGCCAGCAGTGCACTTCACCTTAAAATTGCCAGAGTAGTGGCCTGGGGAGGCGGAGTAACGTGAAGTCATCGTTTCTAATGGACTTTGCATTCCTCATCATAATGCGAAGTACTCTGCTTCGTGCTGCAGAGCACTCTGCGAATCCGCTTTTGCTCAGCGAATCGCTTCATGGACTGGATTGAGCCCACTTTGCCCACCACTAAGCACACCATGGGGTCTACGACTCTGCAGCACTGAGTGATTATGGGACAGGGCTCACACTATCCACCACTGCACAGTGAGGATATTTGTATTCCTCTGTTCAAGTAATTCTGGTGCACAGTAAAAATAAAAAAGAAATACTGAATTCATAATTCTACCCACCCAAAATTGATTTCAAAAATCTCTTTTTTGGGTGGTGGGCAACTCAAAAAGTAAAACACTGAAAATATGTTATATATTCAAATGCGAACAAAAATAATTCTTAAACAGATTATATCTACTAATGTACTATTTATACTTCTATTATTTCATATAACAGCATTGTCCTGAGGAGGCAGTCACAGAACCAGAGGTGACAGGGACTGGTGAAGTTCCCAAAGGTGGTAAGTTACCTATTTTCTTCTGCAATCCACTGATTATCCGATGATGTACTGATGTTGCAGATGTGCTCTGAGTCTTACTGAGCCAGTGACCCAGGTTATGGAGTAAGCCTGGGACACTGAAGAGCCAGCTGGGGAAGAATGGCAGAACACTCCAGCAGGGGCTTATCTCATTATGGGTGGGAGTGTGCCTGGTGTCCTCCTCTTCCGTTATCTGACTTGGGTGAGCACAGTTGGCAGTGCAAGTAGAGCCAGAATATCAAACAGGAAGGGTGGTGGCCTTAACAGAATGATAATCTAACTCTTGGGAGTGCCTATTGTTGTTATAAAAAAAAGATTCCAAGAGAAAAGTGTTAGAAGTGTACTTTTACAATATTTTCCTGATTGAGAGAGTTCTAATAAAATAGTTCATCCATCACCTGATTAAGAATACTGGTTCAGAATCAGAATGCATCATTATATTCATTCAGCAGTGATCGAGAATGGAATGCTGACAGGAAGAATTCATGCGCCATGATAATCAGGCTATACATGACAGTGTGACAAAGATTAAGGTGTTTTAACAAGTTTCATTGTGTGTTCCTCTATGAGGAATGTTAAAATGGTGAAAATGCACCTAGCAGTGCTTGATAGTTTTTTTCCACACCCTATTCAGGTGGCAAGGGATACTATATTTGGCCTGAAGGAACACCCAGCTGATTGCTTCTCATCATGGTGCCTTCCCTGGCCCCACACTGCATATTTTGTGATATAGTAGATACGCAGCATGGCCTGGGGCTGTACACTCCATTATAATCAATAGAGAAAGTTCTTCATGCAGATTTTCTTTTGTTAATTAGCAATTGGAGGGTAATTAAAGAAGGACAGCTCTTGATTAACAAGTGACTTGCTAATCCATGCCTGCCCTCAGTTACCCTTCAATTGCTAATTAACACAAGTAAATCAGCATCTAACACTTGCAATAATACCTATAATGGAGCAAGTGGTCCTGTCCCGTTTTTTGCATACATCACAGCATATGTCAGTGTGGGGCAAGGGCAGGCACCAGTGAGGGAAGGGAGCAGCTGGACAGTACATTAGGGCAAAGATAGTATCCCTTCCCACATGAGCCGGGTGTGGAAAAAAACAAGTCAAGCATTGCTAGGTATGTTTTCGCCTCTGTAAGTCTGCATGCAGAGGAGGCATTTACAAAAAATCTAAAAACTTATAAATTGCTTTACTGTCAAGCTATCAGAATGGTGACAGCCAATCAGAATGTGGCCTTTCTGAAACCATTTTTAATAATTAGGATGAAAATTTATTTATAATTTGGTAATGAGGGAGAGAGCGAATGAGAGTGCTAGAAAGTGAGAGAGAGAGAATAAATTTTTAAAGTAATTACTGACATCTTTTTCTGCCTCCTCTGTCTCTTTCTACACAGGAGATTGGATGCAGCCAGGACCTTCATAATCCATGGTTCCTCCAACAGCCACACACAAAAGAAAATTCTTCGGTAGATTAAGACAGAGTGGAAGGACACCAAAGTTTTAAAGGAATAAGAATGCCACAGAAACTGAGGAAAAAAGAAAAAGGGCAGAGAATGTAGAGAAAGCCAAAAAAGGTACACCAGGAGCGAGGAGGTAAGATGAGAAAGAAAGAGAAGGAGGTGCCAGAAAGAGGAAGTTGGAGAATAGGAAAAACAAGCATTTGTCAAATACCAAATGCTCACCACTGGTATTGCTGTTGAACTGGATCTTGCGTGTACACATTTTTACTAAATGTTTACCCAGGATAGAGCAGATGAGATGCAATATCTCATTTTCAGTGGTGTCCTGACACATTGTTAGATTGTAATTACCTAGAATAGGACATTTGAGAGGCAATATTCTACTTTTAAGTGAGCTCCCTTATTTTGACCCCAAATGTCCAACAGTCTTTGCATGACATGACATTATGCTCAAGACAGGTGGAATTTTAAAATCCCATCTGAAAGGTGATTTTGCTGTGCAACTGTGGAAATAAGTTTTGGAGGGGATTTGAAAAATTACCCCTTCCAGATTCAGGAGGTGGGGCAACACAGTGGATACATTGAACATTTGCGGCTAAAATCTGCAAAAAATAAAGTTATGAGTAAATGCTGGTACAATTAATTTCCTCATAACTTAGTTGTTTTTTTACAGTTTTACCCCAAATGTTCAACATAATCTTTTTATGACCACTCCTTCTGAGCATGACAGGTGTCATTTATAAAACATTGGCTGAAACGTCATTTTATATTACAAGTGTTAAAACACATTTTGGGTAGGATATGAGAAATGACAGCAGTCACATTCATGAGGTGGTGTGAAAAAAAATGTCTATGTTGAAAAGTTAGGGTCAAAATATTGAAAATTACTAGTTGTGAGTTTGGATTGAAAAACTGCAATGTAAACTCATAACTTTGTTGTTTTCTCATATTTTTATCCCAAATTTTCAACATAGCCTTCTTATGACCCCTCATAGTCTTCTTATAAGCCCACCTCATGAACAAGGGTGGAGAAAATTTTCAAATCCGACCCAAAAGGTTATTTCATGCCACAAGTGTGAAAACACATTTTGGCCAGGATTTAAAAACTGACAGCTGTCACATTCATGAGGTGCTGTAAATAAATGATTATGTTGATAATCTGGGGTTAAAATATTGAAAATTAACAAAGGTTCAAGCCTGTGTTCGTGAATTTCAATTTAGGCTCATAACTTTGTTGTTTTTAAATATTTTTACCCCAGATTTTCAAAATAGCCTTCTTGTGATCACTTCTCATAAGCAAGGGTAGAGAACATTTCAGCTCCTGCCTGAAAGGTGATTTTGCGCAGCAACTGCGAAATCACCTTTCAGATGCAAAAACATATTTTGGCCAGAATTTGAAAAATGACAGCCATCACATTCATGAGGTGCTGTATAAAAATGGCTATATGGAAAATTTGTGGTCAAAATATTAAAAATGACCAAAGTTATGATCCTACATTCGCAAATTTCAACATAGGCTCATAACTTTGTTGTTTTTTAATATTTTTACCCCACATTTTCAACATAGCCTTCCAATGACCTCCACCTCATGAATAAGGGAGGAGAACATTTTCAACTCCTACCTGAAAAGTGATTTTATGCAGTGACTGCAAAATCACCTTTCAGGACAGAATTACTTAATTTCACTGCCATTGTTCATGAGGCGTGGTCACAAAAAAGGCATGGTGAAAATTTGGGGCAAAAATATTCAAAAATGGCCAAGTTATGCCAGTAAGTTCGAGGCCCATTGAAATACATTGAACTGCATACCTGATTTCCTCAGTTTGTGGTTCAGTGTTAAAGAGTGAAGACATATCTGTGGTCCAGACAGGATTATGGCATTGCACCACTTGTGGGTAAGTAAGGGCTTGGGGCTGTGCGGGGTTGTGGGCGCTGAGTGAGAGGGTCAGATAGGGGGATAACGGCTGCTGCAGTGACAGACATCGAGGGATGTTTTTCCTTTTACAGGCTATATTATGAAAAATTAAACAAAACTTACAAGTAATGGATTTCTTTATTTCAAGTGGCGACACTGGGAATTGGGCATACCCGTGTTGGTGTTATGTTGGGGGTCCTGTGGGTGGTTGTGTTGAGTGAGAGGGTTGGATGGGGGCTAACGGCGGTGGTAGTAACAGACATTGATGGACGTTTTTCTTTTTTAAAGGTTATATTGCTAAAGAAAACCATCCCTTATAGTTTTTTTTTTATTTCAAGTGGTGTCTCTAGGGGATTGGGCACACCCAGTGTCAGTGTTATGTGTGTGTGGGGTGGTGGGAGGGTTAGGGGGGACTAATGGCGGTGACAGTAACAGACACTGATGGATGGTTTCCTTTTTACCGGGGTACATATATACATAGATATATATATATATATATATATATATACACACACACACACACAAGGGATGAGTTTTTTATTTTAGGTGATGACACTGGGGATTGGTCAACCACAGTGCCTGTGTTTTGTCTTGGGGGGTGAGTGCTGAGTGACAGGGTAGTGTGGGGGAACAGTAAGGGTGGCAGCAGCAGCAGACATCAATGGACAGTTTTCTCTTTTGCAGGGTGTAATTCAACCCCAGCAGACTGATCATAACAGATCAGCTGTGCTTGCTGGACAGCTGCTATGTAGATCAAAGGAAAGAGCTGACCTATGATTGGGTCGCCTCTTTCTTTTGAGTTACATGAAGTTTCCACCCAGCAAGCCAGAACAGTGTCATCATCAGCCTGGCTAATGATTGGTGTGACACTGATGAGCCCCGTGCAGACCACTCTGCATTGGACTGACATTGTCACACCCCTCAAAAGCCACTCTGCTAGCAAAATGTTCACTATGCATGCATGCATGATGAACATAACAAATGATGCTGCCTATTGCCATTGGCTGGCAGTACAGCATAGAGGTTAGAGTAATGAGCTTGGTATCTTCAGATCTGGGTTTGATTCCCACAACCTCCACTTGCATACTGTGTGACTCTAAGCAAGTCACTTAATTAGCCCAAAGCTCCCGGGTTGCCCCAGAAAACAGGAACTTGTGCCTAATAGACCTTACCCAGTTACCAAAGACAAAAAACTTAAATAAAAAAAAAAACATAAAATCAGAAATCCAAAAGGAGACGGATGGTGTCATCTTTCCCTGACACAGAAAGCCAGCAGCCCGTGACAAAGCAAGAACAGGGGGGACAATGGGAGGGAGGAGGGTAATGTTTGGCTAGGGAAGCACTGCCATGGTGGACCTTCTCAGCCAGTCTGAGCAGAGGATCCCCTGCTACCACAACCAGCACTTGAGCAGCCCCTTGAGATGGTTATCACTGCATTGCACTGGGAAGTTGTAGACTTGAGGCAAGGGATGATACCTGGAGATCATCCTTGTCAGGTTGTCACCAGCACAGGGACAGTAAACTTAATGCTGAGTCCCTGAGACATTTGTAGTGGGTGTTATATATCCGGCATGTGTCCGGCTGTGAAGTTAGCAGCTTGACATCTCCCAAACACACTGTTACCCAAGAAATGTAACCAAATCCGACAAAAAAAGAGATACATTTTCTTTGGTGCTCGAGGGGTTTTGCTTGCCTTTGTTGTTTTTCTCTTTTTTTTTTATGCAAATATAATACTTTCATGCTATTAAAATATATATTATTTCATTTCTTTAAAATGTCTCTGTATGTTTTTTCCAATATCTCTTATAGATAGCGGAATGGTCTGAAGAGTGGTAAGGCCAAGGATGTCAGGGGTAAATTTCCTCCCCCCTGTAAAGTGGGTTCACCCACACCCTTAATTTTTCTTGATCAAATTTGTAATATATGCAGTAACTCCCCCTCACCAACCGACAGCATCTCTCTGTGACTCCTGCCTTGATGCCCCCCCAAAGAAGGAATGTCTCTTTAATTTAATTTTTAAAATTTGAACTGTGCTTTAACTCAGTAGGCTATGGCCCCGGCCCACCTCCATCAACAATACTCAGGCCTTCACTTCACAAAATTATGCTGACACCCTGCAAGCCACAAAGGGAGTGATTAAAGGAATAATGCCCGACAGGGTGGTTGTTATGCTGAGTAAACATCCTGCCTCGGTAGTTGGGCCAAGGCCACAGGCTGAGGGTGTCCAACACCTGAGAAGGATGTTATCCCAGCATAACACCCACCCTGGAGAGTACTATTGCTATTATACAATGGCTTTGTTAATGTAAAATAAATGAAAAGATAAAAAAAAAAAAACATTTAAAAGTAGATTTTTTTCTTTTTTTTTCATGTGTAGGTTTACTTTTTTCAAAAATAGTGCTGATTTACTGTTTTGACCAGTGCGTGTAGCTACTGTTAATGTATATCACACTAAGTTATGTTGGAGCTGCTGTTACTGTGGCTGTGCACTGCCCCACAGTAACCTTTGCGTTTGTTGTTTTCCATTTTTTTTTTCATTTTTTACTGTTGAAATTAGCAGTTTATCATTACTTATTACTTCCCTCTCTGTTTCCCATTCTTTGCTCTTTTAGCTGCTGTCTGGAACTGCAACTTCATCCCCCCTGCTGCTGTTTCTGCTCCCCGCTGTTTCTGCCATCTGACAGATGCCATGAGGATGTGTTTAAAATGTAAGGAACTTAGAAGAGAGAAGGTTTTTTAGTTGTTTTACTTGGTGGAGTTGAAAGTAAAATAACAGTACAAAATTACTTCAAGAGCAAGAGCCTCCTGGTGGCTGTTTGAAGAGGCATTTGCTTGTTCACTCGTTGGCTGCACTTGGCTTTCTCTTAGAGGTTTTTTTCATGCATAATAAGAATATATTGTGTGTGTGTGGGGGGTTAATTTACAATTTTTTAATCAGAATAAGAATAGTTTATGTCGTGAGCTGGGCAGGGACCGCCCATTTCGAGCAAAGCACAGATCGCTGATCACTGAAGCTGCTCGCAGGGATGGCTGCAGAGTGATTTAAAAAAAAAATGATTGATGTACAGTAGTTGTGAGTCTGCTGGGACTAGGGTTAGGATGTTATGCTGGGATAACATCCCGGGTCCAGTCCCAGTCTGACCAATGAGGGATGAGGATTCACTCTTGCCATTTTATATATACATCGATACATAGACAGTGTTGGCAGATAAGGGCCTATGGCCCACCCAGTCTGCCCATTTGAGCTTGTAAGTTCAGTTTATGTTTTCCAAGAAGTCTGTTGCCCCTTACCCCTGACCTCCAGAATTCCTTTATGTCTATCCCATGCATTCTTAAATCCCATGATTGTTTCAGCCCCACCACTTCCTCTGGCAGGGTGTTCCACTTGTCCACCACCCATTCTGTGAAGAAATTCTTCCTCAAGTTTCCTCTGAATCATCCTCCTCCAACTTCATCCCATGCCCTCTAGTCCTGGAACATCTTTTCACTTAAAATAGTGTATTCTTGCACCTGTTCCTCCCTGTAAGATACTTGTATGTCTCTATCATATCCCCTCTCTCCCTCCTCTCCTCCAGGGAGTACATATATATATATATATATAGTAAATAACCCTGTTTACTGCACATGCCGCATTCCAGGACTGCTAAAAGTGGTGCAACCATTATACAATGGAGTTCAGTGCTGCAGAATTATTATTATAGCTCTGCAAGCTTACGGCATTGCAACGCAGTATGCAGGACATCCAGATCAGTACAGTATTTGTAGGAAGTCACAAAAAAAAATAATTATTTCCTTAGGTGTTTTGAAATATGTAAATTCATCCTTCCTAAATAAACATTATAAACTACAGTGACTGAGACAATAACATAATAAAAAATAATTGCCACTCTTTCCTTGCAGACTTCAAAAGAAAAAAAATATATATTTTAGACTTTCTCCAATACAGGATTAAATACAATTGCAGACCTGAAGGTCTGGCTGCTTTGACAGCTCTCTCTCTTGAATGCCTAGAAATGGTTGACCAACACTAGATCATGCTCTGTATAATACAAATGACTCATGGGAAACACCACCCTTCCCCTCTACAAAAGCACTTTTCATTGAGATTGCACTTGTTCTGCATAGAAATATTTTGCATTTTTCAAACTGTACATTTTTCAGAAAAATTATGAAAGTAGTACAGTTTCATTCAAACTATGCCAAAACTGGCATGGTTAGCACAAAATGTAGTAGTAGTAATAAAATCTTTATTTTTAGTCATGAACAGTTGACATAATACACATTAGGACATAATCCTATTTACAAGGTGCTCCTGATTAACGCATAGTTGGTCAAAATTCCACATTCAGGTACGCAGACTAAACATTACATTCCCATATAACACAATAACACAATACTCATCAAACGAAACAATTATAAATATATCATTACTTGTGTGGCAGTGAGACTCAGGGTTAATCAAAACTCCTACAGCATGTTATTAATTCCTGTCTTAGCGCAGCATTAAATGTTCGATAACTAAATGGCTCTAATATCACAAGTTAACATCTAGGTGAGTCATGTGACTTCTAGCACCATTCCGTTTGTGCAAACTGAATGAGAATGAACATTATTTCATAAAACAAATGTATTGTGTAGAAATTGGACTTTAAAATATAATATAGTCATTTATGAAACTGTACTGAAATTTGTGAAAATGGGTCATTTTTGCGAAAAAAAGGAATGAAACGGATTTGCACAATTTCACCCATCACTACTCTCAACCTCACAGAATTACTGCTATTCTATTAAATTATAAAGTATTTATTTCAGTAGAAATTTGCCTACACCTCCAATCAAAGAATAGTATTTGTGGTGGTCATCTTGTTCCATTTTTATAAAAAATGTATAATACAATGTGATTTTTCATGCTAAAAATTCATCAAATACATCTTTTAAAGTACATCTTTTTTGTTGACCAGTTTTGTCCTGTATCCCATCACTTACTACTGGACTTTGCTTGTATTTCGTCTGAACAAAAACACATGACAAGGTGTGTGTTATTGTGAGATAGCAGCACACCTCAAAGAGTGAGGCACGAAGCAATAAATGCCACACACACCTGAGACGTGCCCTTATCCTACAGTTACATACATCATGGAGTGCCTTACTGAGTTTATAAAATGATTTCTCTGATTTTTATTTTTAAAACTGAGTAATGAGGTATACAAAACTAGATATTTCTGACCTGTACTGATGTGCTGGAATAACGCATGGTCATGTGGTTACATCTCACCAGTCACAGGTCTTGTTTCTCTTACCCAGTTTATCATTGTATTTATGAACTTTCTTTCATTGCTGTTTTACTAATTTTGCACACATCTCTGTATTGTGAAGAACAGGAAATTATGGAATGATTTATTTTATATGTTGCTTATGACACTAAGCTGACCAAAATCAAAAGTTAAAGTGTACACATATATATATATATATATGTATACACATATATACACACATCCAGCTGTGTGGCTAACGTTATGCACGGTGACGCTGGTGCTTGCCTGGTGTTCAGCAGGCCAGTTCTGAATGGTCATGCCAACAACTGGGACTGGAAAATTTGAGTTATTCAAGGCTATAAAACAGAGGGGGCTTGATTTTCAAAGGCTGACATCGGGCTTCTGTCAAGCCCTGTGTCAAGCCATTTTTTGGCATTGCTGCATCAAACTCCTATGCCGCAACTGCACCCAATTTTATATTGTCAGGTGCAGTTGTGGCAGTTTCCTCAGTTTATGGCTGCTTGCACCAAAGGTTTTGCGCAAGCCCCGTAAAATGAGTCCCCCACATATTGCAAGTTAAACCAGGGAAAAGCTGGTCTAACTTACAGCATTTGGCTCTCGGGACAGAAAATCCCACTTGCTGGCTATGAGAATTCTGCATGCCCCGTGTGCCAAATGAGTGGAATACCAGAGGCATGCAGCATTCTTGGGGCTCTGAAAATTGAGCCCAGGGTGTACACAACCACAGATTCAGGTGCTCCTCAGAAAGCCAACTGAGGATGCAGTCACGTGATGCAAGTTCCTGAGTAGCTGCCTGATCTTGTAGCTGCAGCCTTCTGTACCTATTTTAGACTATTTAGGCTTCTTTATCGATCAGTAGGCGATAATCTCCCATTTCATTTCTGAGAAGGAGCCATCTGGAAGCTATATTAGTGACTCTCAAGGCAAATGGAAGTGGAAATGAGGAGAACACAGCCAAGGCATACTCTGCCCGCCACTCCACTGAAGGCCCTGAAAACAGCCAGGGCTTTGCCAGCTACAGGAGAACCAGAAACCAAGCTTGCTACATCATTAAAGGAGCCCTTAACATTGGCTCAATTTCTAGTTGAATTTAAACCATTTCGGGAAGATCTCCATTCAGTGAGAGAGGAATTAAAATCAGTCACTCAGGCACTGGAGGATTTGTCTAGAAGAACTAGTGACAGTGAAGTCAAGATCACATTGTTGGAAAATCGTATGATTAAACAGGAACCAGAGATCGTGGCTTTAAGACAAAAGATATCTAGAATGGAGAATAAAATAGAAGATCTCAAAGGAAGGAGCAGGCTTAATAATGTTATTATTATTGGGCTGCCAGAGAAGGAAGAGGGAGCTGATTCTATTGTGTTTACCCAGAAGTTTTTGTCAAAATTGGTAGGCCCTACACCCTTCAGAACAACCTACATGATAGAGCAGGCACATCAAGCTTTGAGAGCGATGCCACCACCTGGGGCCCCACCACGTACCTTCATTTTCCAATACTTGAATTATCAAGAAAGGCAACATGTCCTTACAAAGATCAAGGAGCTAAAGGAGATCTCCTGGGAGGGCTCTGTTTTGCAAAAAAACACAGGACCTGCCTTTATCAGTTCGGCAAAAAAGAGCAGAATACCACACGTTGGTGGCTAAATTGATTGCAGCTAGTATCAGATTTCCTGTGATCTACCCGGCTAAATTACAAGTCTTGCTGTCGGGAGTGTGAGTTAGTTATGAAGATGTTCAAGTGGCTGCGGTGGGACTGAAAGAAGCTTTGCCCAAGTTGTTTAAGAAGGGCTGAAATGATCTGTTCTGCTGTAATCTGTCAAATAGTTTGCGGAGAGAGGTAATAACAGGCATGTCAAGGGAAGGGGATCCTGCTTCATTTTCAGTCTTTAACTGAAAAGAATGCCTCTACCCTCTACTGTGCTGAAAAAACTGGCCGCATTATAGCTTTGATGCCTCCAAAGTCTAAGAGGCTTTGCTTTCTTTATTTTGTTTCTCATTCTGACAACTTTGGGGCATGGAATAGCATGACTGTTTAGAACCTGAAGCAATTCGTCATTTTATTTGAAGTGCATGTAATTCGGATTGGTGTTGAATAATAGCCATCTACCTAATAACTGAGCTGTAAACACTTCAAGGAAGACTCACTCTACTTTACATAAAATTCACTGTTCACATACAGCTAAACATTCTGAGGCCACTAGAAGGCGCCCGCCCCTAAGTTTAGTTCTAGTGCAGGTTGTTATCCAAGAGGAACAAGATGCGGTGACATTAAGCCTTCAATGCTGTGATTCCTTTTCTTGCTCTGTTCACCTTTTATTTAAGGTGCTTTCCAAGTAGTCTGAGTTTAGTATCTTTGAAATATTGAAATGGGTTTGAATGTAAAGGCTCCAGGGAACACGCTGATACTCTTCAATGCATTTTTTTTTTTTTATTAAACTCGAATGTTCTGGCTCGTGACAGAATGAGCTAAAAGTATAAGTAGCGCATTAGTTGAGAGCACCAGTATTGAGAAGTCCTTTATAAAGTGATCTTTGAACTGATTAGATCATCATAGGGGATCCTTACTAGAGACTGTCAGTTACTAACTGGAGAAATAGTGGAATACAACAAATTACTTGTCCAAATATAAAGATGTATGGCCATAGTAAATTCACGACTTTAGTAGTAGAGTTAATTTGAACCATTTTTATTTTCAAATGCAGATTACAAGGGGAAGTCCCCTGGCTAGAGGACTTAGTGGGTCTTTTTGTTAGGTCTTCCTGGTATATTCTCTAATAGTAGTGGGGAGTTTAATTTTTAGGGGAATTAATTGCCCGGGAGTTTAAAGATAGTTCTTTTTTCCTTTTTTGGAGTACATTTGTCATACAAATATTAGTTTAAAGGGGTGGGAAGGCATGGAGTGAGATCGGAAGACTGGAATCTTTGTGATCACAAACCAAATTGTGTTAATGTTGGGGAGGGAGATAAGGTTAATTGTATGGTGTTTTGTAAGACTTTCCTTAGCAAGAGTTTAGGACATGGATTAGTCTGGGGGAAGGTAATGGGGGGAAGTGGGGGGATGGGACAGGATGGGAGGAAGGACAGAGAAGGGGATCCTGGGTAACTGTAGCAATATCATACTTTTTCTATATGTCGAATGGGTAGTCCCTACGAATTTACTACCTGGAATATTAAAGGGGCTAGGAATAAAACAAAGCAGTATAAAATTATTAAGCATCTGCAAATGCAAAAGAATCAAATTATATGGCTACAAGAAACACATATGCTGGAATCTGAATCCCACCTTTTTAGAAGCCAGTTTGTGGGGGAGGTCTATATGGCCGGGGACAGTATGGCCAGTAGAGGAGTAGCTATATTAATAGTGAGAAATATTCCCTTTGTATGTGAGCAAATTATTAAGGATCCTAATGGTCACTACCTCATTACTCAAGGTCTGTTGTTTAGGACGAGAGTAGTAATCGGGAGTGTATACGGTCCCAATGTGGACACACCAGTTTTTTTTTTGTAGAGCTATTTAAGATTGTGTCCCATTTGTTCACCTGCCAGTGCTCCTTGGTGGTGATTGGAATCTACATTTTACCCCAGAGATGGACAAGGATGGTAAAATGAGAGCTGGGTTAACTCCAGCTCAGAGAGCTATAAGGGAACTGATGGATAATGCTGGTCTATGTGACCCGTGGAGGGTTTTACACCCCTCACTTAGAGACTTTACGTTTACATCAGAAGTGCATAAATCTAGGTCCAGGATAGATTATTTTCTGATCAGTCAGTTGGTCCTCCCTGGACTCTCAGACAGCACAATAATTCCTGGAGTGATCTTGGACCATTCGATGGTTAGATGCTCTATAGACTTCTCCCCTAATCTCCCCAGAAAGACTATATGGAAACTGAATAACCAATTACTGAATTCAAGTCAAATAAAAAATAGTATTATTCAGAGAATAGAACAATATGAAAAAGGAAACATCAACTCAACAGGGAAAGGAGGTATTGAGTGGGGGGCTATGAAATGTCCTAAGAGGGGAATTAATAAAATTAGTAGCGGATAGAAAGAAACAGAGGGAAAGCAAGGCATACCAAATATTAGCTCAAATTAGGGACATGGAATGAACTCTATTAGCGACCACCCTGGCTATAATTAAGGAGAAGTTGATTAGCTTAAGACACCAATATGCTCATATTTTGTGAGAGATAGCTGAATATGCTATTCTTAAGACTAAGGCATTTTATTAAATCAAGGGGAAAAGTAAGGACACCTCTTGGCCATGCGGTTAAAAGCAGAGGAACCCTCCAAAATAATTCAGAGTATCACTTCCCAGAGATGGAGTAATTAAAGTGCTTTCTCAAGAGATAGTTTCAGAATTTGAACAATATTATAGAGATTTGTACAGTCCCATGACTCCCCATCCTAGTAGAGAGGAAGTAAAGGAATATCTCTCCTCCTATCAACTTCCTTCGATGCCAGCAGAATTGAGGGATGGACTGTCATCTCCCATATCTGAAGTAGAGAGCCTAAGGGCAATTCAGTCATTATCATTAGACAAAGCTCCAGGTCCTGATGGATTTTCTCCACATTTTTAAAAGTGTTTCGCAAAACAGTTAGTCCTGGGATTAAAAAGATTGTTTTTTAGCATTCTTAACTTGGATTGGGTGGATAAATCTCTCTTTGAAGCCCTCATAATAGTCATCCCCAAGGAAGGGAAATATCCAAATAAGGTCTCCAGTTATTGGCCTATTTCGTTAATTAATTACGATGTTAAGATCCTGGCTAAAATTTTGGTGACACGACTTGCATTGGTCATGCCCCTACTAATACATGGGGATCAGGTTGGGTTCATGGCAAGCAGAATTGCCTCTGATCACATACATAAACTGTCCCATGTCTTCTCTGCATCCATAGACTCCTGTACTCCATGTGGGTTGTTGTCACTGGATGCAGAGAAGGCGTGTCACAGGGTTGACTGGCAATTTCTTTTCTTAACCATGGAGAATTTCAGTTTCCCTCTCCCTTTTATTAAACACGTGTTCTCTTTATATAGTCAACCTAGTGCAAAGATGTATTGTAATGGGGGTTTCTCATCCAGTTTCCCTCTATTTTCTGGAACTTGGCAAGGGTGCCCCATCTCTCCCCGCTTCTCTTTAATCTTTATCTGGAGCCCCTTCTGACAAATATTAGGTTAGATCCGAAGATTCAAGGTATAAGGATTGGAACACAGGAGTTTAAAGTTTCCGTTTATGCGGATGATACTCTCCTCCACACGAACTATCCCCGTCAAACCATTCCAGTAGTGTTGAAATGGATAGAGGAATATAGCTTAATGTCCAACTATAAAATAAATCTAGGGAAAACATTGGTGTTTCCGCTTAACTCTAGGATCTATAAGTCTGACGTGACTGATTTAGGTTTCCAATGGAGTCCACACATGCTTAGGTACTTAGGAATTTTATTGGCAAGGAATGATTCTAAGATAGTGAAGTTAAACCTAGACTCTATTAGTAGCACAGTTCAACAGGACTTATTAAGGGGGCACAGACTTCCAATATCTCTCTGGGGCCGAATTAATATACTGTAGAACTGATTATATTCACGGGTGCCAGAAATCGCGATCAGCTGTTCACCGACTTAATCGCGGTTGATTGAATTAGCGCATTCTGACCAAGAAAGCGTGCAGGCAATTAATTGATCTAGTACTGTATTTAATCAGTCAGTGAATCAGTGACTCAGTAAGTCATTCTAAGGACAAGGACAACATGTCTCTTATTAAGTGGCTGAAGGCCTCCCAGCAGAAATGCAAATACCCACTTGAAACTTCAGAAATGGATTCTGAAGCACTAGCTGTAATCTTCGGCATTGAGCACCATGTAGCAGCCTCTATTGTGCGAGAGATCGCAGCTGCCTCTCCTCCCTCCAAACATAGCAGACCAGCAAACTATGCTAATTATACACTGGAGGTTTGGTTCCAGCTAGGCAAGTATGCGGCTGAACACGGTGTCATGTCCGCAGTACAAGCTCACCACTCCTTAACCGGTGATATTGTGAATGAGAGCACTATTAGGAAATTTAAGCTGGGCTACAAATTGACATTGCAGACAAACCCTGATCCCACAACTCTCTCTCCCATTTTGCCCAGAAAGTCAAGAGGTCATCCCACACATTTGGTATCCGATCTGGAAGACCAGTTAAAGAAAATTGTACAGTCACTCAGGGTAGAGGGTGCGGTAGTGAATGGCCGTGAGATCCAGACAATAGCAATGGGAATTGTTAAGGCGACCAGCCCTCATGTTTTGATGGAGAATGGTAGGCACCTGCAACTAAGCAGTAAATGGGCGTGGGTTTCCTACATAGAATGGGCTACAGTAAACTCAAAGGCACAAAAGTGGCACGGAAGGTTCCTTCTGATTTCCTAAATCTAAAGTCTGCCTTTTTACAAAGAATATCCAATTGTTGTGCACAGGAGCTCATATCTTCCCAGCTAGTAATTAACTTAGATGAGACCGGAGTTAAAATTGTGCCGGTATCTGAGTGGACTATGGAGGCCACGGGATCGCGTCAAGTCTCACTGACCAGTTTTGGGGATAAAAGGCAGGTCTCCCTGGTTCTTGCATGCACACTTGCCAGCCAAATGCTTCCCCCCAAGTCATCTACCAGGGTAAGACTACAGCATGCCATCCACAGCACAAATTTCCACCCGAATGGGACATCACACAATCAGTTAATCATTTGGGTTAATGAGGAAACAACCGTCCGGTACATTGAAGGGGTTATTGCCACTTACTGAGAGACTGTGAAAGAACAACTTGAACTGCCAAAAGAACAAAAAGTCATTCTAATTTTTTACTTGTGTAACCCCTAGATGGCGCTATCCCAAGGGCTACTACCCCTGCCTGATTTGCCACTAACAGGTTGAGGGGCCTCCATCCAATGGCGGGTGCCTCCACCCAGAGGTCAGGGTTTGCAATAGTTAAACTAACTTGGTCACAGCCCTCTGGGACACTGCAACCCCTTTCTTCCCACTAGTGGCCCACACAAATATATCAGAATTACCTTCACAGTATAAACTTACCCCAGGTCTGGTTCCGCACTGGGACCTCCTGTGAAATGAGATACAGTGCAACAATCACAGTACAGTACTTTAACATAGACAAATACCTCAGGCAGTATAACTTTGCTGAAACAAGCAGCTCTGATTTATTTAGGGGGATATAACAAGGACAGGGGGAAATCAGGTTAATTAGCTTATCACTCTAATAATCTACCTATGGCTCTGTGCACAGGCCTATCCCTATCAGTTACTGTCCCTGGGTACCCAAGCCCTAGTGGCTAGTCCAAACCGTGGCAGCTGGTAGGGGCCCTTTCACACAGAGAAAAGGAGAATTAAACAGTCAGCAGTACAGTAATTCCATTTGGATTTAATGTGGCAATTCAACAGGGAGCGACCCTGAATTAGTACTCACGACCTCCAAATAAGATAGGGTCCTTCAATGTCAGCAGGGCTCACTTGAGGTACACAAACCTCTTCACACATTATATATAAAGAAAGCACTATACCAGGCAGGCTGCATCTGTATCCCGATCGCAATTACTGCACAATACCCGGAGAACACACAGCAGATTCAGTTTCTGACAGACAGAGTGCAATTTTCAGCAATTCCTCCAGTCTTCTACAGGGTGAGCCTGGTTTCTACTCTTCAGATATCCTTTGATTCTCTTCACAGGACGGATTCAGTCCTAACAAGCTGTTACACAAGCTGCAGACCGGAACTCTGGGCCTTACACACGTTTTTTGACTAAAACTGCACACTGAAAAAGCACAGGGCTCCTTCCTTCTTTACTGCCAAAGCTCAACTGAAACTCCAACCGACAAAACCGGGCACTTCCTTTGAGTTCCTCTCAGTTCTTGACTGGATTGGCTGTCACTCACAATAGACTGCTGCTGTTGGTCCAAAAAGGTGCTGAAGTCTAAACTACATCTCCCAGAGTCACTGCTCATACAATCCTCTTGTGGCTGGCTCAGATTATGAGTCCAAGGGACCATTTTAGAGCTAGCTTACCCCACACTGATTGGTCCAGTTCAGCAGTTCAAAACTAGAATGGGGAACTAGCAGACACAGTTCTGACTGCAAAGAAAGCAGGTTAGATAAACTGTAATTTCATTATTACTCTAAATAATTTCTGGCAAACAGTTACATCTTTCAGATAGGTTCCCTTTGCACTCCTAGTGACTGCAAAAATGAAGTGAATTGGCAGCAGCTCGAGTGGTACTCAGAGAAGCACACAGTCCCCCATACAAACTAATTATGTCTGCAAGCAGACAGCTCTTAAAGAGACAGTACCAGAGGCTCTAAAAACACTCACTGATAAATGGCTTAAATGCCAAACACCATTCAGGCTTGGAGCATTCAAGCAAGCTCCTGGAAGTCTTTTGGGAACCCCCATTTGCAGGGGGGTTACACTTGTATAGAGCTCACTACACTGCGCCCATTCTACATAAGCTGGAAGAAGTTGGTATTATACCTGTGTATGTCCCAGCATCTTGCACTGATTCCCTACAACCACTGGACGTCTCGGTAAACAAAGTTTTCAAAGACCTGATGAAAGGTCACTTCACTTCATGGTATGCGGCACTAATTTTTGACAAACTGGTTTCAGGGGTCGGCAATGCAGAACTAAACACCAATCTAAGACTATTGGTACTACAAGAACATCTTGCAAGGTGGCTCCAGGCAAGCATTGAATATCTCGAAGTAAAACCTGATGTCATTATTCATGGATTCAGACAAGCAGGGATACTGGATGCACATACCAACCGCCTGAACACGGTAAATTTGTTTCTTATTGTTTATTATTGTTAATACCAGTATATTGTAATTACCATCTTGATTTTAAAATTGAGTTGCATTCTAAGGCTGGTCTGCTTTCTTATGTATTGCAGACACAGCAAAGGGGGCCAGATCACGATAAAGTTTGGGAGCCTCTAACATAGACAAAATCTATACGCTTTTCCAGCTGGGATGAAGATACTTTTTTTTTTTTGAGTGCCTCGAGTGTATTAAATAAATGGACTTTAAGTTGTTTTAAGTTGCTGTAATTACTGAATTAAACACTTTTTAAAATCTTGCAGTAGCTCCACCTCCTCAACATTACTGATGGTTCCAATTTCTAAATATAATCGCTTTCTGTTTATTTTCGCTGTAAAGTATAGATAGCGAATATAGCGAAAACAAACTGAGCGTGATTATAATCAGTTCTACAGTAATCAAAATGAATGTTTTACCAAGAATGTTTTATCATCTCAGTATGCTTAACATTTGGCTACCATTGAAATGGTATAAAAAAGGTTCATTCCACAATGTCAGATTTTATATGGCTTGGAAAGGTCCCCCATAGGGCCTACCACAAACTTGTGGCCCCCAGAGAGAAAGTTGGTCTACGACTTCCACATCTGGAGTTATATTACTGGGAAAATAGTGCTAGTAAATATCTTAAATGGATACTGACTCCCATAGAGGAGCAAGCCTTATCCTACGTCCCCTCATGGGTCAAATTAGAAATCGACTTGATTAAAGCAGCTGGTGTAGACCCGACCTCCCTTCTTTATTCTACAATGAAGACTTTGCCCCCCCTAAACTGGCGTCTACTCCAATACACGTTACTTTAAGAATTCACATTCAGTTATGTTCCTTCTTACGATATTCTCCTAACAAGGACAGGTCTCAACCACTGTGTCAAAATCCTACTATAAAAATTGGTGGGAAAATGATTTTGGAATCTTGGATACCTAAATTAAAGGGTTTAAGGCTTAAGGATCTTTTACAAGATGAGAAATGTCACCTGGTTGAAGTCCTTCTCAACAAGCTTCAAATTAGCCCCAATCGAATATTTAAGGTCTTTCAGTTGAGACTCTTGTTGGTTCAATTACCGGATAAGCTTGGAGAGGAAAGTATCTCCAAAGCCCTTTTCAAATCTCTCTCTCAAGTAGTAAGGGAACCACATGTAGTATCCAAACTATATATTCTCTTGTTTAATCAAGCATATGTGGAGCTTATGGGTAAACCCCATTTTTGGTCTATCCTATTATTGGATCAAAATAGAAAATGGGATATAATCTGGCAACATGCCTACAGGATATCACCCAAGATAGATTAAGGGTTATGCAGTTTCAATTTATAAATAACCTGTTCTGGACCCCAGCTAAATTATATAAAATTGGCTGTATATCTGACCCTTCATGTACTAGATGTCATCAAGTAGAAGGGTCATTATATCATATATTTTGGGGAATGCCCCTCAATAAAAGAGTTGTGGGAAAAGATTAAATCCAAAGCTGACCCTTTGCTTGGGATTGAACAGCATTTTACTCAGGAGGTCTGTCTATTGGGGAATTATGCTAATGTTAAGGTAAAAGCCAGGGGGTTTTATATGGCTATGATCTCTTCTTCCCTAAAAAAAGTAGTACTAAGACACTGGGTAGCTGGCCTCCCAATAACTTATATTGAATGGTTGCAAGAGATGCTGTTCAACTTGAACATGGAAAGGATCGATGCATGTAAGAGGCATTGTCTCTCTAGATATGTTGCCTGATGGGATCAACTGCACACATTATACTTGATGCAAACAGAGAACCAGTCCTCTGGATAGTAGAACACTAGTTGGTTATTGAGTTATGCCTGGATTGGACAATCCACCTAACCATGAAAACCCTGATAATGATTTTATGTACAATGTTTCCTGTGTAATGGAGGGGATGGAAAATGGGGGTGGAGGAGGGATTGCAAGAAGTGAATGTTTCTTTATTTCTCCGACATGTATAATGATTCTTATTTCATTGGCATGCTTTTTGCTCTTTAATATGACAAAACAATAAACTTGAATTTAAAAAAAAAGAAAGCCAGCTGAGAACACAAAAAGGTAGCACTCCAATCAGGCAACACATGTACAAAGTATACAGAATACATTTTTTTTTCACAAAAGTAGAAATCAGATGATGTGCAACAGAGCAAACCTCCTCAGGGGGCATCAAGGAAGAGGTTTGTTCCTGGAAATACTGACGTTGGCTCTGTTGTGCTTGTCCTGGTTTCCACTTTTGTTAATAAATGTATTCTGACATGTGTGTGTGCTGTTGGCTTGGCTTCCTTGTGTCTTCTGTTACATCCTTACACAGCCCATGGGTGGACATCTTCACTGCAATCTCAGCCTTCATCAGCAGATGGCACTCTGCATTCGTCTGACTGCTTTTTCTTCTGTACACATTACAGCAGTCATACTTAATTTATTTATGTTATTTATTAGAATATCGGAATTACAATCCTTTGCGTCATAGACTCATTTCCAAAGGCTCCTTGTCGGATGACAAACACAGACACGACAGTAGTACAGCAAAGACAATGTTACATAACTAGTTACAAAGAAACAGAAACATAGACTTTGACGGCAGATAAGGACCACTTGGATCACTTAGTCTACCCATTTCCCTACCTACAGGCTAAGCTGCAGATCCAAGTTAACCAACAGCCTATTTCTTCCTACCCCCCACAAAAATTGCCTTCTGTCTGTCCCATGCATTCTTGAATTCTGCCACAGTTTTGGACCTCACAACCTCCTCAGGAAGGCTGTTCCATGCATCCACCACCCTTTCTGTGAAAAAATACTTTCTCACATTGCCTCTGTGCCGTCCGACCCTCTATCTTCAAAGTGTGTCCCCTTGTTCTTGCACATCTCTTTTTCTGAAAGATGCTACCCTCTTGGACTTTGTTGATTCCACTGAGGTACTTAAAAAGTTTCTATCATGTCCCCCATCTCCCTCCTTTCCTTAAGGGTATACATATTAAGCTCCTTTAGTCTCTCTCTTCATATGGCTTCTCTTGCAGACCCTGCACCATTTTAGTTGCCCTCCTCTGGACTGCCTCCATCCTGTCTATGTTCTTGCAGAGATGGGGTCTCCAGAACTGGACGCAATACTCCACATGGGGTCTCACCAACTGTCTGCACAGAGGGATAACAGCGTCTTGTTTTCTGCTGGTGATGCTTCTCCCTATACATTCCAGTATCCCTACTGCTGTGTCACATTGCTTGCCAACCTTAAGGTCATCTGATATGATTACCCCCAGTCCCTTTTCCATTGTTGTTGTTGTTACTACCCCCATTGTCTAATCCTCCCCTGGGTTTTTGTTTCCCAGGTGCCTTATTTTGCACTTCTTTGCACTGAATCCAAGCTGCCATCCTTCTGACCATTCCTCCAACCTTGCCAAGTGGCTTCTCCTCCTCTCCATGCCTCCTTGTGTATCACCCCTGTTGCAGATCTCTGTGTCATCTGCAAAGAGGAATACCTTTCCTTCTAGTCCCTCTGCAATGTCACTTATAAAGAAACTAAGCAGGACTGGACCCAGTACTGAACCCTGCAGTACCCCACTAGTAACCCCTCTTTTTTCAGAGTGGACTCTGTTTACAATTACCTTCTGTGTCCTGTTGTCCAGCCAATGTTTTACCCAGGCTACCACCCTGGGACCCACTCCCAGGCTGGTTAATTTGTTTATTCATCTTTTGTGTGGGACTGTGTCAAAGTATAGGTAGGCCATGTCCACAGCCCCTCCCTGGTCTACTACTTTGGTCACCCAGTCAAATAAATCAATTATATTAATCTGACATGACCTTCCCTCTGTGAACCTATGCTGCCTTGGGTCCTGTGCCCCACTGGCCTCTAGATATTCAACAATTCTTTCCTTCAGAAGTGATTCCATCACTTTCCCTACCACAGAGGTCAAACTGACAGGTCTGTAGTTTCCTGCCTCTGTCTTGCTCCTCACTTTTGTGAAGGGGAATCACATCCACCTTCCTCCAGTCCTCAGGTACCACACCATCCTACCATGATTTGCTAAAAGGGGAATCATTGGTGTCACTAGTTCTCCCCTTAATTCTTTTAGAATTCTGGGTGAATCCCGTCAGGCCCCATTGCTTTGTCCACCTTTAGTTTTAGGAGTTCTCTCAGAACCCTTTCTTCTGTGAAAGGACTAGGATTGACCCCACTATCCAGAGTGCTTCTGGTAATTGGATTATGTATCTCCCCCTCCTCATCTTTTGTGTATACCGAGCAGAAGTATTCATTCAGTATCCCTGCTTTTTAATTTTCCCTGTCTACCCACCCGACATCCATTGGATGGTAGAAGTACAAACATTATTAAACGATATAATACTTTGATGTGTACCTATACAGAGTGTTAGCTAAGCAGTTAGCTAAGTTCTTTGCAGTGCTAAGCAGATACAAACATCCTTTGCAGTGGCGTAGTGCAGGTATTACAATACATTGGTGCGTACCTATACAGAGTATTAATTTAATTGGTTACATACATTCTTTGCAAAGCATTGGTGTAGGCTTAGACACAGTGATAGCTAAGCAGAATAACAAGAGATACTTGCACAACTCTCTTCCAGCTCCTTCTCCAGTGTGCCACCACGTAATCCTTTGGGACTCCCTTGGTGTACTGCCTCTGTGATTATTTTGCCTCCAAAAGAAACAGAGTTGATTTATTCCTTTTCTGTGTGTATACAGTAAAGCACTTTCAGGCAAAGAAAAACAATGATTTTAGTTTTATTTTATTCAGAAATCTAACTGATTACAGCAACATACTAGGAAGGATCTAAAAGATGATGTAATGTGAGGTAATGACATTCTTATTTTATATAGCGACCCATCCCAAGGTCTCAGGATGCTTTACATAAAATGCAATAACAAACAATTGTGCATACACAATACACAACTACATCTCATTAAACATCCATAGTAAAACAATAAAAGAGCATCATAAAAATAATCAAAAAGTCATTAAAAGCCAGGATAAATAAATATAGTTCCAGGGCTTCCTTAAAGGATTCTGCCAAGGTGCTTCTGTGTATGTAAAGTGGCAGTAAGTTCCAAAATCAGGCTGCCATCACATCAAAGGCTCTATCACCCTCAAAATCTGAGATGGGAATGTGGAACTAGAGATGGGTGGGTACAAAAATACCTGACCCTCAAGACTACCCGTGGGTACCTCTAAAGTACATGAAAAATTCCTGAATGAAAACCGTGTAGTCAGGTTGGGTTGGGTAGTGACTACCCCACCCGTTCTACTACCAGATAACTGACCCTGACCTTAACCAAAACAATATATCACTTTTTCTGGTGGTCGAGTGGAGCCCGCTCCTCCCTATCCCTGATCTGCCCTTATTAACAAATCACTTTCCCTGGTGGTCTAGTGGACCCCCTCACTATCCCCAATCTGCCCTTATTAGTAAACCACTTTCCCTGGTGGTCTAGCAGATTCCACACACCCCCAACCTGCTCCCAACCACTCTGACCCCCAGCCAGTGACCTGCACAGCCCTCTCATCTCCACCATGGCTGGTTGCCAGACTGAGCTGTCAATGAATGAGCACGTACTTGTACAAGCACATGTTCATTCATTGATAGGCCAGCTCCCACTAATTCAGTGAAAGCTCTGTCAGTGGCACAGTCAAGAGCTGAGGGCTGTTGCGGTCAGCAGCGGGGGGGGGGACAGGATGGGGAGAAGAGCATGGTGGACCCCCAAAAACCATTTCCCCCCATCCCATCCCACCACCAGTGACAGAACATTCCTCTGCTCTTGTCTGCACTGCTGACAGAACTCAATGAAAAAGTGTGAGCTGACAATAAATGAGTGCATGCTTGTACAAGTATGCATTCATTCATTCCAGCTCAGTCAGGCGGCCAGCTGTGGTGGAGAGTGGAGGGCTGTACCAGTCACCCTCTGGGGGTCGGGGTAGGGGGAGCTGGGTGAGGGCACTAGCTGCCAAGGTGGGGGGTAGGGGTTCTCTAGACCACTAGGGTAAGTGATTCCTTAATAAGTAGAGATGCAGTAAAGTTTAATTTATCGCTGGTAAATTTCTAGCAAAGTTTGAAATTTCACATCCGTGGATCAATTCATCAAATTACAGGCTGTCGCTTGAAAATTACAGTTTGTTACTTCACTTGTTTTTTTTTTAAGTGTAAATTGTACTTAAAAAAAACACAGCAAGAAATTAGGTATCCCAAATCCCTGGTGTCTAGTGTGGTGTCCTTCCCCGCTGATCGCCAGCCACTCTCACCCCATTGCTGGTCAGTTGGCCACAATGTAAAAAAATATATATATTTTTAAGTAAGTCCTAGTGGTCCCCACCACACACACACACACCAGTCGTGGGCCACAGTTGAAATAAAAGCACCTGAGCCCCCACATACACACCCGCTGATCGCTGGCCAGTCAGCCACAATGTAAAAAATATAAAATACATTTTGGTAAATTCAATCCCTGGTGTCTAGTGGACCCCCTACTCCATCAGGAAGTGCCCCATCACACCATCCCACTTCCGCATCCCGATCCCACCCTGACCGGGTCATTGGCATAGCTCTCCACTCACCTCCACGGCTGACAGCCTGACTGAGCTCTTAATGAATGAGCATGTGCTTGTACAAGCACATGCTCATTCATTGACAGTGCACAGTCATTTTATGTAGTTTTTCAGGGGGCTAGAGAATGGGACAGGGCTACTCTGGTCACAGGTGTTGGGGGGTAGGATGGTGGGGATGGTGTTTTGGACCCCTCCAGGGTCCACAGTGCTATTTCCCCACCATCCCGCCATCCCTCCCGCTGGAGACCGGAGCGGCACCCGGGAGGCAAGAAAAGCTAAAGACACTCTATTTTATGCTGCACATGTGGACTACCTTGCAAATGTGGCCAACAGAAAACTAGGTGCTCTCTTCCGGCAAAGACTAATCCTTGCAGCAGAGGCCAGATGTTTGGCAGTCTCCAGCATGATCCTCCCACTCATTGACTATGGACAACCGATATACAGAGTTGCCTGTGAATCAGTCCTCAGTAGAATTAGAATGGTCTTCAACAAAGCCTGTTGTTTTGCTAGTAGGGCTGATAGACTCACTCACACCTGCTCCCTCTATACATTCACCAATTGGCTTCCACTATAGGACAGATTAAAATATCACTCATGTCTGATGGCCAAAAAAGCCCTTCTAGCCCTTACCCCTGAATCAGTCAGTGATCTTTTCAGGCCAGTCAACAACTACACCACTAGAAGTATGTCCAGACAGGCTTTCCTTCAGTAAAACTAGCCTGGGTAGGTGCTCATTCGCAATACAAATGGCCAAATGTTTGAATGAACTTCCAGAATCCCTTGTGGGACTCCGCAAAATTACTCCATTTAAGAATTCCTTAAAAAATGGACTCTAAGAAATCTTTCTGTTGTTGTTCTAAATGACTACTTTCCCTCCTATTCAATGAAACTCCATGACACCTTATCTTCCCCTCACCTCCTCCATCTCCTGACTTTACCTTTCTCCAACTCGCTGTATGTATATCTGTATATATTGTTTTTTTTTTGTTGTTGTTGTTTTTGTTGTCTATTCTTTTTATGCTCCATCCTTCAGGGAACTCTCTCCGGCAGCCTTCACCTCAGCGGCTCTACCACCTACCTGACACACCTACTCTCCTTTCACCAGCCCGACGGACCCCCCCCAGCTCTGAACCCCCAAGGGGGGGCCACCCTATCCACCCAGGGCACTCTATCTATAATCTAGTATTCCGAGCTCGGCCACTAGAGGAGAGTGCCCAGTAATCGGGATTGTGGCCTGCGGGGCAGAGGTGCCTTCGCCTATCCCCGAGGATGGGGATTTTTCTTGTATAGATTCCCCAGAAGTGCGGACATGCAATGACATCTGTGTGATCTTGGTTGCTGACATCCACCACCACTCCACCCCCTCTTAGTACGGCTCAGTGCTAGAGTTACCTCTTGTCTCCACCAGAGGTCCCTGCTGCACCGAGCAAGCCACGGATCCCACCCTGGGAGATGAGAGCCATCCATCAGATGCTCGATTCTCTCCATCCCTTGTCGACACCCGACAGCCCAGGCTCATTCCCGAACCCAGGTTGCCGATGTGGCATGAGGTGTGGCATCCAGCACCTCAACCCTCAGCGACACCAGGCTGGCTTTGTATATATTATTTTATATGTAAAATTTTGATATATCTTTACCAGCCAAGAATGATGTAACTCAGTTTACTGTCTGTGTGACATTTTTGCTCTGTTCATTACTTTGTTTATTGTGTATGTCTTGTAAAAGTGTCTGCATTCACTTGCCATTTATTACTATTTATTGTATCACTGTTCCTCCCTTTGTAACCCTTCTTCCCCGGGGTCGACCCTGAAAAAAGGGACACTCTCTCAGTGGGTCCACCCGCTTACCAACATTCAAATAAATAAACAGATGACTGACAACCTGTCTGATTTTCCTCAGCAGTTCCTTGGTTGTAACCCTAACTGGCTGTACCAGACCAGGCTCCCCTTGAGCTGATGAATTTTTGTTGTGTTAACTTGTCCTTTGTCCTATCATGACGTGGAACCTTTGGAAAAGAGCACTTGTGCTCAAAATTGTTTTCCGAATTACAAATAAATAAATAAATCCAGTAGAGTGCCTATGCCTAATATCAGCCTTGCCAGAGCATTCTGCACGAGCTGGAGATGATGCATTATACCTCCAGAAAGCCCAAAACAAAGAGTGTTACAGTAGTGGAATCAGGACGACTCAAAAGCATGTATCGCAGTCACCAGGTCCTTATACTGAAGACAAGGTTTCAGCCATGTGATATTTCTCAGATGGAAAAATCCACAACAGAGAACAACTGGCACCAGTGATCTAAATGGCAGACTGCTGCCCACTTTGATCTCAAACTTCAAGCTCTAGTCACAGTTCTGAAGATGATGCCTCTCAAGGAGGGTATGATGATGGTGTTCCTCTTCATAGATATCTTCTGGGATCCTAGTTCTATTGGCAAGTTATCAACAGCTGTCTTACCAGGAATCAAACTCAGCCAGATAGCAGCCATGCAGCCACTTAGCTCAGATAGACATCAGTCACAGCTACCAAGGTGTGGTGAAAATAAGATGTACAGCTAAGTATCCTCTGCATAGCAGTGGAAATCCAGGTTGTAGCATCTTACAGTCTTCCCAAAGGGCAATATGTACACTGAGAACAACATGGGGGACAAAACTGAGCCTTGTGGAACACTGGAGGGAACAGCAGCCCCTTGGCAAAAAGTTCCCAAGTACTACATGCTGCTCCCTACCAGTCAAGAAGGACTCAAAGAACACTTTACTGGGCAGCCCCGCATGGATTCTCAGGTGATTTATAAAAATCCCGTGGTCCACTGTGTTTAATGTAGACAAGAGATTAAGAAGAGTCACCATAGGGTATTCCCGTAAATCTTCCACCAGTAAGAGATTATTTGTCACCTTCACCAAGGCTGTCTTGGTGCTGTGTCAAGATCCGACCCCTGACTGAGATGGCTCATAGATATCATAGTGCACCAAATGTTCCTCCAACTGTGACACTACCCTGTTCTCAAGTATTTTCCCTAAAAATGGAAGGTTTCAGACAAGTCTCTACAGGAGCGTTGTTAGGACTAGGCCTCTGAGGCCCCACATTTTTTACAGAGGTAAGGAACGGTGCACTCATACAGAAGTAAAGCAAACTGACTGGTATTGCTAATGATCAAATTTTATTTAAGCTAAATCAGCCAGTGCAGAACTCACTAACTTTATACAGAACCCAGGACACCAAGGTTTGATCATTAGCAATACCAGCCAGTTTACTTTACTTCTGTACGAGCGCACCATTCCTTGCCTGTGTGTTACTTGTGCTTATGAGGTCAGCCAGCCTTTGTGGCAGCACCAGCACTAGCACTCTCACTCTGTGAGCAACAGCTACTTTTGCTTTGGAGCCCTGAGTGTTTTGTCTGGGGCCTCAAACCCTGCCCTGCCCCCTGACAAAGCTCTATCAAGCGAAGTGCTGTAGCACCTTTGTGGTTCCTGACTATATACTGTATGCTGACACCTGCCTCAGCATAAAAAATTTGTAAGTAAATGGCTTTTGAAAAAATTTTTTTTGGGGGGGGTTGTGTCTGTTCTGACTGATTTAATAGCTCAACATTTTGTGGGAGTTATGAATGGCTGCTTAAAAAATCCATCCCTTTGTCTTCCTTTTTTGTTAACATACCTAAAAAATTCCTTATCCCATTTTGATACTCCCCGAATTATTCTTACCTCAGTTTGCACATTTGCTCTCCTTAATGCTTTGTTGCTTCTCTCTGTTTTCCCTGATACATGTCCCTGTGCTCATATCTCTGGGTCTCCTTGCACCTTCTGAATGCTGCTCTTTTACCTTTAATCTTTTCTACCTTTTGTGAGAAACATAATGGTCTTCTCTTTCTTTTACTCTTTCTTACTTGCTTAACACAAAGGTTTATTGCCCTCAATATGCCATCCTTTAGCCTGGCACACTTTTCTTCCAATCCCCCTCCTCCCATGTCCTCACCTCCTGTCAATTCGTTAATGAGGCATTCTCACATCTTCGTAAAATCAGCCCTTCTGAAATTCAGCGCCTTCACCTTTGTATGGTTGAATTCTGCAGTTGTTCTAATGTTGAACCACACTGTATGATGATCACTTGTCCCTAGATGGCTTCCCACTCCGATGTCTACAACACTAGCCCTGTTAGTAAGCACCAGGTCCAACATTGCCCCATCACGAATGGGTTGCCTGACTAGTTGCCTAAGGAAAGCCTCCAGCAGGGAGGCCAGGATGTTTTTGCTTCTAGCTAATATTGCAGCAGGGAGGCTCCAATCAACATCTGGCATATTGATGTCTCCTACCAGTAGGACTTCCCCTTTCTCTGCCATTTTTCAAATTTCCTCTGACATTACCCAATCCACGTCTTCCCCTGTGCCAGAGGCCTATAGATCACACCCCACGAGTACTGGCTCATTTTCCTGACTCCAGGGTAACCCACAGCATCTCAGCACCTCCCTGATGTGCTTTTATGCTGTCATTCACATAAAGCAACACTCCCCCTTTTTTCCTTCCTACCCTGTCTCTCCTAAATAATGTGTACCCTGCTATGACTATGTCCCAGTCATGGTTTTCCATGTACCATGACTCTGTAATGGCCATGATATCCTGGTCAGCCTCCACCATGGTGGCCTCTAGGTCTAGGATCTTATTTCTGAGACTCCTAGCATTTACACACATGGTCTTCCATATTTTGTTTAAACCTAGTTTGCCACTAATCCCTTTTTCCTTTTGTCCCCCCTTGCTACCTCTTTTAATCTGTCTGCTTTGTTCCCCCTTCATCCTTTTCTAACCCCCCTACTTATTTGATTTACTTTATCCAGTGTGGGACTATCTTTTCCTGGAATGTCTATGCACTCCATGTCTGCCTTGGGTGGGGGTAGCTTGCTTCCCTTATTCTACAACCTCCTCCCACCCCAGCTGAGTTTAGACGTTCATCTAAAATACGTTTAAACGTTCTGCTGAGAACTGTGGTCCCCATTCCAAATGGATGCAGGCCATCAAATCTGTATAGGCTCTTATTCTCCCAGGTCAACCCCAAGTCCCCAAAGTAGCCATATGCCTCCTCTATGTGCCAGGCTTTCAGCCATGAGTAGAAAGTCTTTGTGCGGAGCTCCCCCTCCTTCCCCCTACTGTATACAGGCAGCAATTCTGCAAAAGTTACAGAGCATGCTACCTGTCTAAGACTTTTTCCTGGCTCTTTAAACTTCTCCTACACTGTTGTTATCTTGTCCCCAGCCAGGTCATTTGTCCCCAGGTGTACAATGACATCCAGTTCCCCTTCTCTTTCTACTGCCCTAGCTATCCTTAGTATATGCTTCCCAACCCTCCTGGCTGTGGCACCTCGTAAGCATCTAACCTCCCTATCTGCCTCCTTTGCTATTCCCAACTCTATCCCCTTGCAAATAGAGTCACCTACTAGTAATTGCTTCCTCCTCCAGTAGGCCCCATTGATGTCATTTCTATGGGGTTCTATGTCATCTATAGACTTTTGTTGCTGAGCTGCACCTGGGCACCGTGCCATGCAACAAACATAAAAGTATGCTCAGTCATGAAAACTGCCGGCACCAGCTACTCACTCTGCCTAAGAGCTACACTGGTTGTGATCCTTGAGGCTGACGAATCCACATCAAGCTCTTTGTTTCAAGTGCTTCATTTTATTTCAAATGCACAAGTGGAAAATCCTCCTGTCCCCTCCACATACATGTGCAAAATGCCTCCTGATGCATTTCACGCCCTCTAGTGCTTAATCAGAGGATGGCACATACTAGTCAGGCTACTCAATAAATAGATTCACATTTAAAGTGACAGTGCAAGATAATGTATAAAAGTTCAAAGATGAAAAAACATTAAAATATATTTTTAACCATAAACTTGTTTGGTATACAAAATATACATATTATAAAACACCGTTACAGATACAGTTTACAGCATGTTAAAAACAAGGTTCATGATCAGCACTGGTATTACTATAATGTTACCAGTCGGAAATGTCCACAGTTGGTCCCTTATATTTAACATGGTGATCTATGTAATCTAGAAATAAAAAAAACATATTCACAACCATTAAATATACAGTATACACAGACTACTTATTTAAATCATTAATAGTTTTCTATTATTTCAGTTCTTACACAACGACTAGAATATTAAATCACCATATACTTCTACGTTATGTGGACTATCCTTATGTAGAAGTGGGGAACAGTAACCAGTGGTAGTGGGGTGGGGGAGAACAGAAATCAACATTTTTTTATTATTTATTCTAACTTTTAGTTTTGAGAAAAGGCTTTAACTTGATCCTTTCATTGAGGCCTAGTTTTTCTGATCGCCCCATGGAGAAAATCCAGTACTGTTCACTTTTTTTTTTTTTGTTGTTTAACCAGGAGTAGCACAGAAAGCTGAAAGCTTTTTTTACAGGTGCGACCTGGAAGCACAGGGAAGTTAAGTGACTTGCTCAGGGTCACACACTATGCAGGTGGAAGCTATGGGATTCAATCCCAGGTCTGGTCTGCTGGATGTCACCAGATTTGCAGCACAGAGCCTTAAAGCACTGCACTATACTGCCTAAACATAGAAACATAGAAACATAGAATGTGACGGCAGATAAGGACCGCTTGGCCCACCTAGTCTGCCCATTTTCCTACCTAACAGATAAGCTGCAGATCCTAGTTAACCAACAGCTTACTTCCTCCTACCCCCCACTAGGACTGCCTTATGTCTGTCCCATGAATTCTTGAATTCCCCCACTGTTCTTGACTCCACGACCTCCTCAGTGAGGCTGTTCCATGCATCCACAACCCTCTCAGTGAAAAAATTCTTCCTCACATTACCTCTGAGCTGTCCCCCCTCTATCTTCAAATTGTGCCCCCTTGTTCTTGCACATCTCTTTTTCTGAAAGATGCTACCCTCTTGGACTTTGTTGATTCCCTTGAGGTACTTGAAAGTTTCTATCATGTTCCCTCTCTCCCTTCTTTCCTCAAGGGTATACATATTAAGCTCCTTTAGTCTTTCTTCATATGTCTTCAGGTGCAGACCCTGCACCATTTTGGTTGCCCTCCTCTGGACAGACTCCACTCTGTCTATGTCTTTGTGGAGATGGGGTCTCCAGAACTGCACACAGTACTCCAAATGGGGTCTCACCAACTGTCTGTACAGAGAGATAACAACTTCCTGTTTTCTACTGTTGATGCCTCTCCTATGCATCCCAGTATCCCCAGCCTTCCTTACTGCCTTCTCACATTTGCTTACCAACCTTTAGGTCATCTGATATATTACCCCCAGGTCCTTTCCATTTTTACTGTTGTCAGTATCTCACCCCCCATTGTGTACTCTTCCCTGGGTTTTTGTTTCCCAGGTGCATTACCTTGCACTTATTTGCATTGAATCCAAGCTGCCATACATTTGACCATTCCTCCAACCTTGCCAAGTCCCTTCCCATCCTTTCCACTCCATCTTGTGTATCAACCCTGTTGAAGATCTTTGTGTCGTCTGCAAAGAGACATACTTTTCCTTCCAGTTCCTCTGCAATGTCACTTATAAAGACATTAAAAAGGACCGGTCCTAGTACTGAACCCTGCGGTACCCCACTAGTAACCCTCCTTTCTTCACTGTGGACTCCATTTACTGCTACCCTTTGAGTCCTGTTGTCTAGCTAATTTTTTATCCAGGCTACCACCTTGGGACCCGCTCCAAGGCTGACTAGCTTGTGTATTAATCTTTTGTGTGGGACTGTATCAAATGCCTTGCTAAAATCTAGGTAGGCCATGTCCACAGCCCCTCCCTGGTCTACTGCTTTGGTCACCCAGTCAAAGAAATCTATTAGATTCGTCTGACATGACCTTCCCACTGTGAATCCATGCTGCCTTGGGTCCTGTGCCCCACTGGCCTCTAGGTACTCAACAATTCTTTCCTTCAGAAGTGATTCCATCATTTTCCCTACCACTGAGGTCAAACTAACTGGTCTGTAGTTTCCTGCCTCTGTCCTCCTCCCACTTTTGTAAAGAGGAATCACATCCACCCTCCTCCAGTCCTCAGGTACCACTCCATCCTCCCATGATTTGTTAAAGAGAGTAGTCAGCAGTGTCACTAGTTCTACCCTTAGTTCCTTTGGAATTCTTGGGTGAATCCCATCAGGCCCCATTGCTTTGTCCACCTTCAATTTTATTAGTTCTTTCGGAACCCTTTCTTCTATAAATGGACTGGTATCGACCCCCGTCTTCAGAGTGTTTCTCTTGTTTGGTTTAGGTACCTCCCCCATCTCTTCTTTTGTGAATACTGAGCAGAAATATTCATTCCATATCCCTGCTTTTTCACTGTCACCCTCTACCCACATTCCCTCCCCTTTATTAAGCCTCAGTATCCCTCCTTTGGTCTTTCTTCGCTCCCTAATGTACCTATAAAAGGTCTTATCCTCCTTCTTAACAAAGTTGGCTATCCTTTCCTTGGTTTGGGCCTTTGCTATTCTGACTGCCTTCCCAGCCTCTTTCTGCTTTAACTGATAAAGTTATCTGCCCTGCTCCTTCTGTGTTTCCTTGTATTTCCTGAATGCTATCCTTTTCTCCTTAACCTTCCCTGCCACCTCGTTTGAGAACCATAGCGTTTTATTCCTTCGTTGTATTTTGTTGATTTGCTTTACACAAAGGCTTGTTGCCTCTGTGATGGCTGTTTTGATTACTCCCCATTGTTCCTCCACCCCTCTCTCTTGCCTGTTTGCTAGTGCTTTTCTGAGGCACTCTCTCATTTTCCCAAAGTCAGCCCTCCTAAAGTCCAATACTCTTGCTTTTGTATGGCTTGATTGCATGGCTGTGTTTATCGTGAACCACACTGTTTGGTGGTCGCTTGTTCCCAGATGGCTACCCACTTCTAAATCTGAGATTCTTTCTCCATCCCCATTTGAGAGTGCCAGGTCTAAGATTGCTCCCTCCGAGTGGGTTCCAATACTAGCTGTCTGAGGCATGCCCGTTGTAGGGCATCAAGAATGACCATGCTCTTGGATGTGCCAGCAGCAAAGGTGCTCCAGTTAACATCTGGCCTCTCTAAGAATTGAACCCCTAACCCTATGGTTAAGGGACAGTAACCCTGCCAGTGTACTACTGATTAGCAGGGATCACCAAGGACTAGCAGGGAACAGTACATTTTTGTAATCTCCCCCTCTGGGACTTTTTATAGGTTTCTCATTTTCCGCAAAGGATACCATATGTTCTCTGGTGTTGGTAGTCTTGTTCACATACAATGCCAGGGCATTTTTTGGATCCTTATTTTCAATGGCTCTTAAGTGTTCCCCTGTGCATTCTTTAAATTTTCTTCTTGTTTTTCCTACGTAAAAACATTCACAAGAACTCTTTGCCATGTATGCAACCCCCTCAGTAGCACAGGTGACAAATCCTCTTACTTTTACTTCCTTTTTTGTTTTAGGATTAAAAAAACTTTTTTGTGTTTTGGACTACTGTGCAGAATTTGCAGTTGCCACATTTGTGGCAACCATCTGGTCTCTTTAGTAACCACATTCTGAGACTGTCTCTTGGTTGCACAGAGTGAATCAGAGTGTCTTGCAGGCTCTTCCCTCTCCTGTGAACCATTCTTTGTTCTGCATTTCTCAAATCTTGTAAGCCAGGGTCCAAACCCCCCATGTGCCAATGTTTCCTAACAATCGCATTGATTTCTTTCAATTGTGCACTGTGTGAGCTAACAAAATTTATTCTAAGATCCCCTTTCTCTCTTCTTTTGTTTAGTTACCATAACCTCTGACCTCTCAAGTTCATCATCTTCTTTTCTTGCTCAGCTGACAATGTTTCTGTGATATCCCCTCTCTTATTATCTTTTTTCAAGTTCATCAGATCTTGCCCTATATATATCATGTTCACTATTATTGCGTTTAACTCTTATAAACTGACCTTTCGGTATGCCTGCAATTGTGTGTGACGGGTGACCGCTAATGACCTGTAAAATTGTGTTTCTATCTGTTTGTTTCCTGCATAGGTCAGTTTTGATACCCCCTCTGCCATCCTTTGCAATTATAAGGTCCAAAAAAACTAATCTGTGTTCTGCTGAACGATACTGAAAATCTCAGATGCTCATTACTGGACTCTAAATACCTGACAAAGCTGAACAATTCCTCCTCTGTGCCAGTCCACACCATTACTATGTCGTCAATAAACCTGCAGTATAAATCGATCTTGTCTCAGAAGGGATTTGTTTCAAATAACCTTATGACCTCCCCTTCCCACTTGCCTAAGTACATATTTGCAAGGTTGGGAGCAGTTTGCCACGGGATACTCCTACCTACTGAGTATCCCCCCCCACCGAGTTTTCCTGAGCATCCCCTTGACCCCACCCAGCTATGACACCCTCACTCCACACTTTCAGGATCCCCTCATGCGTGTTCCATGCATGCTTAAAACCTGAGACAATTTCAGCCCATATACCAGCTTGTTTGCCCCTGGTTGGGGGTGAGGTTGAACCCCAATTGATCCCACCATTTATGCAAGATGGGAGTAGTGGGGCCTGGTGAACACTATACCAGATATTTATAAATCATGCTACTGGGTGTAGTCTTCCCTGGGTACTTGTTCAATAGGGAACCCAGGCAATTATATTTGTCAATCTTATATTGTCACCCTAGGTCTACTTACAGGACATATCTGAGTTGGAGGGATCTCCAATCTTGTTGACTGTGAATATCAAATTCATCTTGCTGCTGTACAAAGAATTTAAGCACTTTATTAAATGTGTCCAGGAGGTCTGCAAGCTGCTTTATTCCTTTTGTTGCCCGGATTACCCAGTCGAACGGTTTCAGTCAATACACAAGTTTGGTTTGTGCCATAGTGGAAAGCTGAGAGAGTGCCATGCTAACCATCTCCATTCCTGTGCTGTGTGCTGCAATGTTGGATGGGTGTCCAGATGCCTAGGGAGCTTCCTGAACAGGATACTGTTATAGGTGGGGGTGGGGTTCTCCCAGCAAGTGAAGCTCACAAGTTGCCCACTTGGGGCATTGGGTAGTGGAATACATTGGCGTCGTCTACCTCAGTTGGAACAGTACATGTGCACTATGTTTAAAGGTAAAGTCTGATAGGTTTAAACCTCCTCTGGATGTGTCCTGTTAAGAGTTCTTGTATGCTGAGTCTTTTGGTGTCCTTACCCCAGAAGAAGGCCACTTGCTGTTTCTGGATCTGTTTAAACAGAGCCACCCAAAAGTTAATGAGTAGGTTGTCTGGTACGTACAGGAATTTGGAGGTTGCCATTATCTTGTGTGCATGTAACCTTCCCAGTGAGAGAGATGTAACTTGCTCCACTTTGCCATATCCATCTCCAGGGCTGGTATGATGGGGCTGATGTTCAGAGCACCCAGTTTGGAGATATCCCAGGAGGAATCTATGCCTGGTATTTGACATGAACTTTGACTAGCGGTAGGCACCAGAGGGAGTCAGGTAGGCTTTGAATCCTTCTGTCAAAAGGTAGCAACCACGATTTGGAGACATTCAACTTATAGCCTGAAATGTGTCCAGATTGGTCTTCCATTCCAGCAAGGTCGTGGTGGATACATGTTGGTGGACTGCACGCCCATTGGCTCTTGCTCTGCACCACGGGCGGCAGCCCTACCAGGCTGTCAGTCGGCGGGGCGGCGGGCCGCAGGCGGGTGGATGCTGCCGCCCGCCAGCCGCCGGAGGGGGGAGCGGGTGGGGCTTCGGGTGGGTAGGGTGGGGAGACACCAGCCACCAGGGCTATGTTCTGGGGCTATTATCATACATACTGCCCGCGATCGGGCATTTCGGTCCACTGGACCACCAGGGATGTGAACGGGAGGGGGTGGGAGTTATTAAACATACCGCCCGCGATCAGGCATTTCGGTCCACTGGACCACCAGGGATGTGAACGGGAGGAGGGTGGAGAGCCACATTGATGCCCGCAATCGGGCTGGTGGAGGGGGGAGTACACTATGCCCGCGATCGGTCTGCTGGGGGCGTCGGTCCCCGACTGCTGCTGCCTGGCAGGGCGCCATGCGCAAGTCCTCGGGGATCGGCGCACCTACATGCTAATGGCATGCAAATGGGGACATAATCACATGCAAATGGCCCCCCCCTGCACCTTGCATGAATTATAGCCCCATTTGCATGTCACCTTTTGAATATCGTGATTTTTGCATGGCACAATGGTACTTGCGCCACCGCAAGTTGAATGCTCCACTCTGTCAACTTGCGGTGGTGCAAGTTCCACTGCACCATGCACAGTGGCTGTGGCTGGGAGGTGATATTCAAAGGAGTTGCTCAATAGCACAACTCCTTTGAATATCGCCCAGGACACACCCCTGCACAACTATTTTGCGCAGCTCAAGGGCTTGTGCCTATGAATGGCACAGTTTGAATATCCAGCCCATTGTAAATAGGAAACAGAGATGGTTTTAACACTAGGATAATTCAGGTAACAGTAGCAGCCTAGGTGGTATTGTCAGGTACAAGACAGTAAACAGCTATCCAGAAAGGAGAGTGGGGAGCACTGAGTGGGGGGGGCATGATGACTATTTAGGGGGAGGTGGGAGAGGAGAGTGCAGGGTAGTGCAGTGCAAAAATGGGGACAATTCAGGGTCGAAGGACAAAGTAGGAGTAGCGAGCAGATGGTAATAACCTGAAAGGTGAATAAGACCGAGGTCAGAAGTGGGTGTGTGTGGAGTAATTAGAAAGTACAATCACAGGAGCTTTTCTTCAGTAGGTGTTGTCTTAGCTTGGTCTTGAAAAGCCTCAATCTCTGCATGGTGTCATGTTCAGTGCTGAGGTCATTGAGCCAAAGTGGTGCCCGGTAGGCATATGACCTCTGCCCTTGGGAGGTTCTGCAGCAAGGGATGGTGAGAACCTGATGGTCAGAGTTCCTAGTGCGGTGTGGGCCTGTGAATAAGCTTAATAGGCTTGGGACTCCAGGAGGCTGAAGTCTGAGTAGTGATTTTTTAGCTAAGAGGCAGGTTTGATATTGCATCCTGTTTTCAAGTTGTAGCCCCCCGGCTTGCTCATAAATGTCACATTTGTGTGTTAGTCGAGGGGAATTGGTGAGCAGTCTGCAGGCTTTGTTTAGGGCTACTGCTGTCCTGCATAGTGAGGTGGGAGTGGCTGAGCTGTATATGACCAATCCATAGTCAATGACGGAGACAACTGTGCTATAGATTGCGGTTTGGAGTGCATTTCTTGTGCCTGTGCAGGAGCCCAATTCTTATGTTGATTGCTTTGGCCACATTCTCAATGTATTCTGCATAGGAGAGGGAACAGTCAAGCGTAACCCCCAAGGTATTTGAATTGCTCCACTTGTTCAAGTGAACCCCCTGTGCAGTTAGTGATGTTGAGGGATGCTGCTTTGTGTTTGCTTTTAGCACTGCTAAAAAGCATTACTTTTGTCTTTTTATAGTTCAGAACCATCTTGTGGGCTCTGAACCAATCTTCAGTTTGTTTAAAAGCATGTTGTAGCTAATAGTTTAGGGGATGAGGGTCATGTTGAGAAGTAGAAATAACAGCATCATCTGCATAGAGAAGTATCCATTGGTCACACGATCGAGGTAGTTTATTTAGAAAGATGCTGAAAAGGAGGGGTTCTAGGATTGATCCCTGGGGAACCCCACAATGAAGAAGAAGAAGAAGAAGAAGAAGAATCAGCATTTATATAGCACATTTCATACATAGTATCCCAAAGTGCTTTACAAGTAATGCTAGACTGGTAGTGAAGTGACTGAATGTGTGGTGGCAGCCATATCACACATCATCACCCACACACAGTCTGAATAATTGCATGAACCAGTTTATGGGAAGGGGAATGTTGGCCAGGACACCAGGAATATTCCCTGCTCTTTGCGAAGAGTGCCCTGGGTTCTTCTACTTCCACCTGGACACCCACCAGGACAACACCAGGATGGGCAGAAGGGACCTCGGTTTTAATGTCTCATCCAAAGGATGGCACATCCCAGCAGTACAGCACCCCCCAATACTGCACTCTGATGGCAGAGATTTTTAGGTGCAAGTCCAATCCTGGCATGGGACGAGAACACACGACCTTCTGGTCCAGAAGCGGATGTGCTACCAACTGAGCCAACGTGACACCTATGAACAATGAACTGGTAGGGGCTCAAATGTGATGTTTCCAATATTTACTTGTTGGTAACGATCAGCTAAATAGCTTTTGAACCAGTTAGTAGCAGGGTTAGAGAGGCCTATTGAGGTGAGTTGTTGAAGTAGTAGGGAGTGACTGACCATGTCAAAGGCCTTTGTTAGATCAATAAAGGCCACACCAACAAGGTTACCCTGGTCCAGTGAACTGTGTATGCAGCTGGTGAATTTCAGAAGAGCTGTGGAGGTACTGTGCCCTTTCCAAAATCCATGTTGTTCTGGACACTGAATGTTATATTTATTAATGTATGTGTATAATCTTATATCTTGGCACCAATCTGCCTTTTGACTTCAGGATGTGGGAGCCTTGCAGAGAAAACTATGACCACTTAGAAACAAACCAGTAATACTCTAAAAGTTTAATCCATAGCAGAAAGTCTCAACTGTGGACTTACCTAAGTGGCAGCCTTCCATCATGTCTCTCAGCATTTGTCCTACAACAGAGCTCCTGCAGGCACACTGCTCCTATCGTGCACTGGAGCCAGAGTCAGGCGCAGCAATAGATGCACCCACAGCAACATGTTGAATGACGTCATCACACAGGTGATGCATGCTCGATCACCAAAGTGCTTGGGTTTGCATCTGACCCAACAAAGGCTGGCAGCAAAGTGTGCTGTTGGAAACAGCACTATGGTATCTGGTATCTAAGAAATGATACTTTTTACCTGGTTCATGTTCCAGGACTTAATTTAAATTGCTTGCTCTTTTAAAGCTAAGTTGTTCACACAGTGTCCTTTCATAGCATCACTGCTTAGAGGCATTAACCAGTAATATAAATCCCTTCCAAAGAACATAGATTTATAATATGATGAGTTACACTTTAATATCAAATTCCTTCAATAATGGCAGCTAATGCTATAGCTTCATAACAATTTTGGGGGCTAAAATATAACAATTTGAGGGCCTTACAGCAACAAGAACAGTGACCAACCAGTTCAAATTTTTAAAACAAAACTGATAAAATTGCTGGCCCTTCAGGACAGAGGTAACACTACCACTCATGCCATTAATGACCCAGGGTTCGAGAACAAGCCTGGATTGTCAGGGGCCAGTTGGAGGGAGAAGGACTGAGCATCTCAGGGAAACTAGGTTGTCGTGCCACTCCAACACTGCCACCTGTGGATACATGGGCAGCAGTACAAGGATAGGGGGTAGTTTATTAGGCAGACATGATGGATCAGGTGATCCCCATCTGCTGACACTTTTTCTATGTTTCTATGACAGTGGTGTAGGGTGGGGGAGGATGCTGTTCAGTGATTGGCTGAGACATGCATCAGCATATCACTGGCTTGGACATTACTCCTTCATGCCGGCATCATCAGGGGAGTTGGATAAGGGGGAACCAAGAGGCAAATCCCCCAACTGAGCCCCATGATGGTCCCCAGCAGGTATATTTGGCACTAGGGTGCTGGCAATGGGACCAAATAAATATGTTAAAAAATAGACAAAATTAGAATGGCATACTTTAACACTTACAGAATATTTAAAACAAAAACATATTCCTAGAGGGTTGAAGGTGTGTGTTAAACTGAACATAGGATTGGTGGACCCAGAAATAGACATAAAGTGGGACAGAGCATGAAATAAATGCTGCCAAGATTTTATGTTGATTATAGTTGAATCCATTACCAAGGAATTACAGAAAGTGGAAACAGAGAAACAGAAAACCCGTTTGGAGGTCAAGCAGAAATTTAATATGGAAGAAATGGGAAATTGCTTGACAGGTTGAAATACACAGAGGGACCAGTGAAACCCTGGAAGAAATTCCACAGGCTGAATGGACATCCCATGCTAATGCCACCAATGAAATTCTGCCTTCCACACAGCATTAGTTGCAATGTTGGTTTACTAAACGTTTATGTATGTACCTATGGCTAATTCTGTTAAGGAATTATCCTGGAACATCAATGGCCTGAAAACACACATCAAATGTAAAAAGGTCCTAGGAGTCATTAAAAAGGCAAAGACCAACATAGTACCTCTTACAGAAACCCATGCCATGCCAGGAGAGGTATAACATCTCCAGAAAAATTGGGTAGGTATTTTGATGGGGTCCACATTTAACTCAAGTGCTCAAGGCATGGCTATTTGGATGTGTTCCCACATGCAAGAAAACATGGTAAAGGAAACTGATGATGCAGGTGGGCACTTCTCACTCATGAAGTTACAGATGGCATCAGGGGAGGAGTATTCCCTCTGTTTCTTTTATGGCCCCAACTACACAATGGTTGAGATTTTACATGGCACAATTTCATGAGAGTTGGCTCTTGGGGGACACCAATTGTGTGCTGGACATAATTATGGACCACTTCTCTATGCAGCCCTACAAGCCTACTAAAAACATTGGAGCACTGTGGGGCCTAATAGAATAACATAGGCCAGTGGATGTCTGGAAGTTTAAAAATCCTTCTGTTCCAATGCACAAAGTACGTACAATAGAATTGACCTGATGATAGCTAGCCAAAGCTGCTAAGGGAAGCAGACACAATCAGCCATGGGAAAAGTGTGGTATCTGACCATCCCCTAATAATCACGGTAGTGGAGAGTGTGCCAGGGAGGTAGGCCTGCAAAAGCAATAGAAGCTTGACCCCACACTCCTGCAGGATGTAGGGCTCAAGGGCCACATGACTAAGGTGACAGTGGAAGTTTTACAAAAATTGCAAGGCAGGGGGACCTCAGACTAGATGGAAGGCCCTTAAGGCCACCCTTAGTGGTGAAATCATCCCATAACCCCATCATCAAAACAAAGTTACTAGAGGAAGGCTAAGAGATTTGGAGAAAGATATTGAAGCACAGGAGGCAGCCCACAAGCACAACTCCAGAGAAGATCTGTATAGGGATTTGCAAAGGGCCGAAATGGAGAATAATCTGTTAAACGCAAAGTTACTAGATGGCTAAATATTGAAAGCTAAGGTGGGTTCCTACTTTGAGGGTGATAGAGTGAGAAAATGGCTAGCATGGCAACTGAAAGTCAGGCCAGGTGCTGCATTCTTCACTAAGTTTAAGAAGGAGGGGGACCATTACTTACCCAAGGAAACAGAATGTGAGTTTTGACAATTTTACCAAAACCTTTGCTCCTCAGAATGAAACCCAGGTGAAGTGGATATGGACACCTTCTTCCTGAAAGCACCTACTAAAATGCTATCTCAAGAGTAGAAGTAAGAATTGGATTCCCCTGTGGGGTGGGAAGAGGTGTTGGTGGCCATTGCAGGATTGTCTTGTGGGAAAGTGGCTGGGCCTGATGGCCTACCAATAGATTTCTATAAAGTTTCAGTAGGAGTATGAGAGCCCCCTTAATGGATATGTTATCAAAGAGTTTAAGGGTGGGTCTGTTGTCTCCATCCTCATGCTCTGCTACAAAAGTTGTACTACCAAAACCCTTGAAGGGCATCATTCTCTGCTTCTCCTACCACCCGATCTCTCTCCTGACTGTGCATTACAAGATATTATTATCTAAGGTGATGGCCTCATGCTTGGAGAAACTCCTAGCAGAACTGATTTACCTTCACCAGTTGGGTTTCATTAAATGGGAGCAGGCTAAAGGTAAGATCCATAGAACTCTCAATGCTATCTGGAAATGGAGGGGGTGGGGGGGGGGCCTGTGAGGATACTTTCCTGAGACACCAAAAAGGCATTTGATCAGGTGGAATGGGGATATCTCCTCCAGGAGCTGAAATGCTTCGGGATTGGTGACAACTTCAGAAGATGGATGTAAGTGTTTTATAATGCTCCAATGGCACAAGTACCCACCGAATTAAATACAGTTTCTTCTAACCTAAGATACCTTTACCCAATTAAGAGTCACAAACTCAAGCCCACCACTACTGAAAATTGTTTAAAATGTAGGGAAGCCCTGGGTACATATATACACTACCTTAGAATGCCCCCAAATACTAACCTTTTGGGATGGGATGCACAGCATCATGGAACAAGTTGTGGGGGCCAAACTGCTCAAATCCCCTTTAAAGTTGCTGTTGGTGGTTGCAGTTAAAAGTATGGGGGGGCTCTACTGGCTTTTATGGAATCTAACATTAGTGACAGCGAGGACAACCATAGTGCAGTATTGGGGAAGGGTTCATCCCCAGCAGCTCACTGGATTCAAAATCTGCTGCAGCATATGACATTAGAAATAAAACATAATTGCAGGTCATGGATGAGGAAGTTAAGTTTGAAGCAATGTAGCACCCAGTCCTTACTGCTCTAGAATAGGGCATGCTCCTGGGGTAGATAGAGAATAGGCATCCTGTGCTCGAAGGACCAACAGAGTGGGAGGACAATCTCACAGGCAGCATGGGGACTCCAACACACAGGCCTGACAGCTGCAGATCACTGACTTGTGAATTACCAGATAGATACTCTTCTAAATTAGCATGTCTGTATAGTGGCCATGAACTAATTACCAGCAATGCATGTAGACTGTGACTGCAACCATATCAAATGTGCCTCTTTTTATTGGTTGTACACATGAATGTTGCACTGCATATATTCCTGGAAAAAAATTGAAAATGAAGTAAAACAAATAAAAGAAGATTTTCCCACAATAGCTCAAAACAGCTCTGGTCAATATATGTTTTATAAAACCTTGGAAGAGTTATGCTACCCTAATCGTTATCTAACATTTTTACATATTACCTCACAGAACACCAAACAGATATTTACAAAACAATTTAAAGTATTAACTAAAGTGTACATTGTTCTTTTGCATTCCTTTCACTGCAGACATGGTATCCTTGGTGTTCAACTTTTTTGTCTCTGACAAGCTACTATTTTCAGGTCACTACCCCCCTCCCCCCCACTGCAAACTGACCAAATGTGGTCGGAAGAGAAGCAGCCATGCAACACTCTCATTGTGTTCCCCTCATTAGTGGTCACAGTGTGGCTGATGTTAATCCATCTCTTTTTTTTCAAATTTAAACAGTAAAATTGCCAAAGACTGTTGTGTGCTTGTATATCCTCATCTGCCAGTACCCTTCTACCAACTGCTGGCAAAAGCAGGCAGGAAGGGAATTTCCTAAATTTTTAAACTGCACAAGGTGTGTGGTCTGTATGCCCACTCTCCCCTGCCAGCTGTGTTCCAAGCACTGGTAAGGTTTGGAACCAGCAGCCAGGTGGTCTTTTAGCCACCATGCCAAATTGTTGAAATTCTCCCATTTTAGCCACTTCTAAGCAACATAAGCTTGAACCACTCATTCACATACTGAGCACTTTTTCTTTGAAGTGTGTGACTGCCACTTGTGAAGGGTATGGCTGCAGATGGGGGAGCCGGCTAGTGAGTATAAAATTTGCCATACTCGAGCAGGAACCGGTAGGCCGCTAGACTACCAGAAGAGGGGAACACCTAGCACCTAGAAATTTTCTACATTTTTAAAAAATTACAAGAAAGGAAAAAAAAAGAAAAAAAGAAAGAAAGCAGAGCAGGGTGCAGGTTGCACAGGAAACTGAGGCAGTCTTGATGCAGGTCTGAGGAACAACTGAGTGGGTGGACCATGGTGAGGGGGGTGAGTGACAGGATGACTGAGCAATACTTCAAAAGACAACTGCCCAGCTTTGTGAACCATAGACCAGTTTTAAATTGCACTGTTGACCAGTTTCAGTTTGAAACAGGTCAATAGTTCAAAACCCTTCAATGTCATGTGACTGGCTCTGGACCAGTCAGAGACCATCAGAGACCATGTTAGGATTCAATGCCAATACATAGGTTTTTGTAAAAAGAGGAAATTGTAAGCAAGAACAGAGTGAACAGCATTGACTACCATTTGATATAAATTGGCATAAGCTATAGTTAAGCAAATCCAAGTTTTAAAGCGTTATTATATTGCCATTATTAAAATGACATCATTGTAATCCCCTGGATATAAAATATGAAGCACTTTTTTATGTCTGAACAATATATTTCAGGCTACAGTAATTAATTTAAAATACATTTAGTTTGGGGGACACCAGAGTGCAGCAGACGAGACTGGAAACAACTTGCAGTATCTCTTTTCACTGTGATTTTAAAACTAAGTACTTCTGCTCCAACCAAAGAACCTTTAACTATTGTTTGGACATTTTTTTTTCAATTCAAAGTTTATTACAAGTTCTGCAATACAGACAACAGATCAACATATTACATGAAATACAGGACCTAATTGTAACAATCTGAAAGAGCTATCCTCCCTCCCTCCCTCCTAAAATTCCCAGCACAGAGTGGAGGTTATCATAGATCATTGGACAATGGTAAGGCACAGTTTCAAACAGGCTGTAGGGAGTAAAGAGAGTGTAAAGGGCCCAACATTTTATTGAATCTCTTTGACCTGTTGCGAAGGCTTGCTATTGTCTTCTCTGTTCTGAGATTTGCCAGTAACTCATGTAACAATTTGATGTAGGCAATTACCTCACTGTCTTTCCAATGTCTCAGTACAAGCTTTTTAACAGACATCAAAATTAAGGCTATGTAAAATGTGCGAATAAGAACCGAGATCCCAGAAAAATCACCCAACAGTCAGGCTTCTGTGATAAATAAATCATTCAGGCCTAGGAGGGGGGCTGCCCTTTGTTTAATAAGAGCCCATAAAGGTGACACTTTTGGGCAGGACCAGAAAATATGAAGCAAGGTGCCCTCCTCCTGCATACACCGTGTGCAAGTAGAGGAAGTTACAAAACCAAATTTGGTCAGTTTTTGTGGTGAATAATATAAATTGTGCAACATGTGAAATTGCATACAGTGAAGTCTATCTTGAGTAACAAATTTGTGACAGTTTTGCCACAGGACAGGCCAATTTATAGTCATATTCAGAAAGAGGGAGGACCAATAGGCAGCCGGACCAAAACATTCTGGGTAGATCCTGTCATATAGAATCCCAAATGTTTTGGACACCGCTTATGGGAAACCCGCAAGAGGGCTCAAATTCATATGGAAAAATACATTTTAAGGTTGTGGGTGAACAGCCCCAATAGCTTTTTTCAGGAGATGTCACAGTTGGAAAACTTTGAAAATATTGAAATTCGGAATATTGGATTTACTCATTATTTCAGGGAAAGAAACCCACGCTCCATCTTCTTTTACAAAGTGTATAAGTGAGCAATCACCAAGCTGAGGGAGTCAATGAGATTAGAGCACTTTGCCTTGTATCATAATATTAGGGTTACCTAGTATAGGTTGAGCCAGATCCTGAGTGTGATTATACTTTAGAAAAGAACAGAGTTGGGAATGAACCCTTATGGAGGTAGCTATGGGAGAAGCCCACAGCTGTGAAGGAAGAGATTTAAACTTTGTGTATAAAAGTGCAGGAGGAGAGAGGCCATGAGATCTAATTTGAGCTAACTCTATTTTGAGCCAGACAGGCTTAAAAGGGAGGGAAGACTGGGGATCCCCAGAAGTTGTCCACCTGAGATATTTACTGGCATGGCTTGCCCAGTAATAGAGGTCAATGTGGGGAAGACATAACTCTCCTTTAACTTTTGGAGCTGCTAGTTTATGATATGCCAACCTTGGCCTTCTGCCCGCCCAGATAAAATCAGTAATGAGACTGTGAACTTTTTTGAACCAGGAGAGAGGGAGCCAGATGTTTAATAAGTTGAGTGGTAAAAAAGATGAGGAAAGACATTCATCTTAATCAGACTGATTTTGCCCCAAAGCCCAAAGAGATATTGGGAGAAGAGATCATCTCCTCAGGTCCTGATTGAGCATATGAATAAGAACATTTAAATTCAACTTCTGAAGGTGGGTCTGACTTCTTGTGAGTTCAATCCTGAGATATCTCAAGGATTCAGATTCCTAGGAGAGCCCCAGGGCTGAGATGTCATGCTTCAGAATTTTATGATTGAGGGGAAATACTACTGTCTTTTCAATGTTTAGCTTGTAGTTGGATAATTTGCTAAATTCTTCAATAATTTCCAGCATATGTGGAATGGATGAGGCCAAGAGGGATAACTGAAGAAGGAGATCATCCACATAGGCTGAAACCTTAATCACATGGCCTAGAATGGTGATACCATGGATCCTTTGACAATCTGTCAGTCTACATATGAGAGATTCCAGATATAGATTGAACAGCAAAGGAGACAATGGACAGCCTTGCCTTGTGCCAGACTGAAGAGGGAATAGCTCAGAAATTACACCATTGCTGGATACCCGGGCAGATAGGGATTTGTAGAGTGCCTGAATCCACCTCTGGAAATCTGAAGGGAAGCCGAATGCATTTAGGGTCAAAAGCCTCCAGGGAAACCAGAGCAGTTGGGTAATTTGCATCCTTGGACACCGAGAAGACATGGGCCAAGGTACACAAATGGTCCATGGAGGACCTACCCTTCATAAATCCCACTTGTTCCAGCCCTATGAGATCGGGAAGGATTTTGCTGATACAATCAGCCATTAGTTTGGACAGGATTTTTATATCCTGGTTGAGAAATGATATTGGTCTGTAACTTGCTACTAACTCAGGACGCTTACCAGACTTGAGTAAGAGAACAATCAAGGCTTCAAACAGAGATTTGTCAGTTTCAGTGCCCGAGAGAATATGCTGATACAGTGGCAAAAGTAAAGGGATTAGCTGATCTGCAAATATTTTATAAAAATTGGGGGAAAAGCCAACAGGCCCTGGGGTCTTCTCTGTGGGAAGGTCCTTGATTATTCTCACCAGTTCTGTCTGTGAAATGGGAGATACCAATGAGAGTTCATGTGTTTCTGAGAGGGAAGGCAGATGCGAGTAATTAAGATGTCTATCTAGATGTTCTACCAGAGGAGGGTTTAACATGGGACCATATAGTTGCTTGTAGTAACAACTAAATTCAGCAACAATATCAACTGGAAAGGTCTTTAACAAGCCATCTTCCAATGATTGGATAGCTGCAATAAATCTGTAAGACTCTTACTGTTTGATTCTTACAGCAAGTAAGCAACCAGCCTTCTCTCCCTGATCTGTGTAGGAAGCTTTGGCTTTCAGAATAGCAAATTCCCCCTTCTCTCTCAGAAGTTCTAAATAGGAGTCTTTTAGTTTTATGAGATCGTGTCTGAGCTGCTCAGGGGAATGAAGAGAGAGCTTGGCTTCTATGTCTCGAATTTGAGAAAGACTGGACAATAATTAGGTTTCCCCTTTTTTCTTCCTATTCGACGCCAAACCAATCAATAACCCCCTTAGATAAGCTTTTAACGCATACCATTCCACATCGGGCTTACCTGTAGAGTTATGATTAGTGGCGATGAATAGAGAAATATGGTCAGAAATATACTTAATAACTCCTGGGTCTTTTAGAAACAGATTATTTAATTTCCAGCATCCCCTATTTCTGGGAAGGGAAGAAAATGAGAGCTGGCAGATGACCAGGAAATGATCAGAAGGGGGGCCTGGGTGAATATATGAGTCCATCTCACCTGGGAGAAGTGATTGCGAAATTAGTAAGTAATCGATTCAGGAGGAAGTCCCGTGTACTTGAAAGGTAAACATGTAGCCTCTGTCAGTGGGGTGAAGGACTCATCAAATGTCACACTGGCCCACCTGATCTACCATGTCCCTGAATGCCCTTCGAGCAGGGGAAAGGCCTTTACAAGAATGCCCTGAGTTATCCATACTTGGGTCAAAAAATAGGTTTAGTTCTCCCCCAATAATTATCTGAATTGATAGGAAAGGAACTAATATGTTAATTAGTTGCATAAAAAAACAGGAGTATCGATATTTGGACCATATACACTACCCAGTATGATTTCAGTAGTTTGTAATTTACCCTTGACCAACAGGAATCTGCCTGGAGGATCACAGATAGTTTGAACATGGGAAAATGGGACAGACCTGGTTATTAAAATCATTACTCCACAACTCTGGGTGTTTCCGCCTGCAGAGAAAATTTGTCCTATCTGTTGCCTCCTCAGCCTTATTGCCTCTGAATTGAGTAAATGAGACTCTTGTAGGAATGTGATATCCGCCTTCAGTAGACTTAAATGCTTTAGAATTTTATATTGTTATACTTTCTGTCTAGCCTCTTTAATGTTCCATGTAGCAAAAGTTAAATCTCTAACCATTGGCTTTTAAAATGCAAACCTGTAGGCCTTTTGATAGTATGATATGAGCTCTTGTCCAGAGTACCTTAGCATGTTTTCTCTCTGTGCTTACTTCACTCTTCCCCCAACCAGTCTAACAGCCCACTGCAACCCAACAAGCCCCCAAAACTAATAATAAAAATAAAAGGACCCCATAAATCTGAAAACCCCCAACCCTCCCTTCCCCCCTTACTGACTCAAACTGCGTCCTGCAGCACACCGCACTACTGCTTCCCTCCCCTCCAGCCACCCGAATCTAAGTCCCATTATCTATAAATGAAAAACTTCTCAAAATACCATTAAGCAAAATTTTACCAATATTAATACAGGAAATCTTTTGGAACCCTTTGTCATGTAAACATGGATGCCAATGTTTTTGTTATTAACACTATAAACTCCAATTAAGATTCTTTAAGTATTAAAGACTCTACAAAAATGTATATGAAACTGTCTTGCTAAAAATGAAATTCTGAGCAAGGTGTTATCTTCCCAGAATGAATAGCACTTGTGACAGGCCCAAGCAGATAGAAAAACAATGAAAAAGATGCTTGTAAACCTAGTGCCTCTAAACCAGACAACTGTGCCTATGTGCGTATACAGCTTTGCACTATAAAGAAAATAAAAGTAACATGGTTTCAACAAATGCTGACATGCTGCATTGTACTCCAGTGGCAAGTCGGAGTACTTGTCAATCAATCAATCAATCAAAATCTTTATTTATTCAGGCGAGCATCATTGAGCGTAGCTCATTTACAAGATGGACCTGAGTGGTCATACAAAGAAAGGATACAAGTTTTGTACAAAGACATGAAAATAAAATAACACAAGTACAATCATTTAGGTGAGAGATATATACAAATATTTACAGATATACAAGGCACAGTAACAATAACTTAAAACCTGTAAAAATGAAGAGGACAATCAATATAGGAGGGATAATGTTCAGATAGTAGGGCTTCTGTAGGCTTTTTTATACGAAGTGGGATAACTGACAAGGTAGAAGAACAGAAACTAACATAGTGGATTACAGAAGGAAGGGGTGAGGGAAGGAGGGGAGACTAGGCCTTATGGAAGCAGTTGCATAGTTCTGGGAACAGGGTGGTGTATAATTTTTTGAAGGATGATAAGGGTAAGAGGGTATTCAGATTCATAGATTTTTGGAGTGAGTTCCAGATAAATGCTAGGGAATAGCTGATAGCAGCCCTCCCAAACCGGGTGCAGGTGTTGGGAATCTTTAGCATAATGAGCTTATTGATCCTTAGGGTGTATGGCCTGGATGTGATTTGGGTGAAACAGTCTGAGATGTAGGAGGGGGGAGTTTGTCTGACAAAGCTTTAAAGATCCAGATAGCAGCATTCTTTTTTCTTCTGTGCTGTAGGGATGTCCAATTGACTGCATTGTAAAGACAGCAATGATGGGTGCTGGAGGGAAGGTCTGTAATAAATCTAATGGCTCTATGATACAGGGTGTCTAGTTTATTTAAGAGGGAGAGGGAGCAGTGGCCATAGAGGAAGTCAGCATAGTCAATGAGGGATAAGAATGATGCCAGGATTAATCTTTGTTTGGAGTCTCTGGTAAGGTAGTGTTTTATTCTGTAAAATAAGCCAAGTCTTTGTCTCAGCTTTTTTCAGGAGCTCTTCAACGTGGACAGAGTAGTCAAGCTTGTTGTCAATCCAGACTCTAAGATATTTGAATTTGTCGACAAATTCCAGATTTTCTCCAAGGATGGTGGATAGTTGTGGGGTGGTGAATGATGGGATAGTGGAAGAGCAACTCTTGGTGGCAAAGAACATGGCTTTTGTTTTTTTGGCATTTAGAAGTAGTTTTTTTTCCAACAGGTTGTGCTGTAGGATGGAGAATTCTGACTGTAAAAGTTCACAGGCTTTTGATGGTGAAGGATTACTGACATATAGTACACTATCATCTGCAAAAAGGTGAATGTTAGATTGAGAGAGGTTGGAGTCAATGTTATTGATATAAATGGCAAAGAGGATGGGGCCCAGGATAGTGAGTGAACACTGATCCTGTAGTCAAATGATGTATAGTTCAAAATAGAAGAATATCTCCTTCTTCCCCTTCCATAAGTCACAATGTTGCAGGGTATCATTGTTATGCTAAAATAAGATAACATCATTGGAAACAAGTTCTGGAATGATGAGGGGGGTCTGAAGGGCAGAGGAAGGGTAAGAGGGATCGAATACTAAAGAAGGCAGTAACACTGTTAAAAACTCATGAGGGGACTTGCTTGTGTAATCTCACAATATGATTGTTCCTTTTTTTTTTTGAACTAAAACAGAAAGCACATGTCTCGAGAGACTGAAAAGCCAATCGCCAATCCAGGCGATGAAGTACAGAAGACTTTATTATTTGTATCATGTTTTATGAGAAATACTCCTCGTAACTAGTTATTGAAAGTGGCAAGTACAATATTACTCTCTTAATCACACGAGAAGTATGCCCCCCCCCCTTTTTTTATACTGTATTCTCATTGTGTGGAGCTGGGGAGGGAAAGGGAAGATCTGGATACTGCAATTTCAAGAAGGGTGTTGTGAACCAGGATGAAGGGAGGGGGGAGTATGCGGCCTTTAGGTATGGGGTTCCCCAGACTGTTTCCAGGCCTGATGTTTTGGTGGCCTGGGATTATGCAATACAGTATGACTGGGGGATGGCCCTGGGAGAGTCCCTACAAAATGGCTGTGTACAGGGGAAGGGTGATATATAGTGGGGGGGGGAGAAATGGGTTAAAGGGAAACGGAGGGTGGGTGGGATCAGGTATGCAGCACTGCAGCCATTTTAATAAGGGTTATCATATTGATAATCTGAACAATACCACTACTCTTGGTTTAAAGCTGAATAGCCCAGTAAACAATTGTCAACAAGGTGACTCCATATAAAGTGTGTTCATGGAATATAAAGGGGTCTCAATCTCAGGCTAAACGTGCAAAAGTACTGTTGCATCTTCGTAAGCTAGGCATTGATATAGTGTTTCTTCAGGAAACCCATTTGCCCCCTTCCCAGGTCTCACAATTAAGAAGATCCTGGGTAGGCCAGGCCTTTGGGAGTGGACTGGATACTCGAAAGGAAGGGGTTGCCATTCTCGTTGCAGGAAGAGTCCCGTTTCGATTTATAGATACCATAGTAGATCCTCGGCATAGATATATTTTGATTAAGGCCCTGCTGGGCCAAACGGAGGTAGTACTTGGTTCCATATACGGCCCCAATATGGAAGACCCATCCTTTTTTGTTTCCCTTATGAGTGACTTGACCCCATGGTCCCATTTCCCCATAATGCTAGGAGGAGATTGGAACCTTGTTTATTGCAATATTATAGATCGCTCCCCGAGTCGCTCTCCATTTCTTTCCCCAGCGCAGGTTGCCATCAGAGAAATGACAGACTCCATTGGATTAATAGATCCTTGAAGGGCCCTTTACCCGCACCAGAAAGAATATTCATTCTATTCTATTCCACACAACTCATTTTCTTGCTTAGATTACTTTCTCGTAGACGTGGGACATCTCTCGGTTACAACAACCTGCAATTACCTCCCCAAGATGATCTCAGATCACCATCCCACTTTACTAGGCTGGAGTCAGGGCCCGCCATATCTAGAGATAAGGTTTGGAGATTCAATTGTCAATTATTTCGATCAGAATATCTGAAAAATCAATTGGCTGGCTTTGTTACAAAATTTATTGAGATAAATGCCCCCTCCATGACCAAGACAGACATGCTATGGGGTGCCTTAAAAAGCACAGTTAGAGGGGAAATAATTAGCATGGCAACGGTTAAGAAAAAAACAACCTCAAAAGTTACTTCTGCTTTGCTGCAGGACATCAGGGACATGGAGATGTCACTCTCCCCGAACTTCAGAAAGGATCAGTTTAAAGTCCTCAAAATTTTAAGGGATCGATACAACTCAATCCTGACCAAACATGTAGAGTATCTTCTTATACGCTCTAAGATTAAGTATTTCGATCAGGGCGACAAAGCTGTAAAACTTTCGGCTTTGTGAATTAAGGCACAAGCCTCAGATAGAATTGTTCCTAGTATTCAAAATTCTGAAGGACAAATAGTCACTTCTCCGAGAGAAATTACTAACTGTTTACAAGAATACTACAAAACTTTGTATTCCCATGCCTCTCCTTCTTTTTGTCCAGAAATGCTGGAACAATTCTTGCTGCCAATACAGCTCCCACAACTCAACTCATCTTAAGTAAAATTGCTTAAAGCCCCAATCTCTCAAGGTGAGATAACACAGGCTATTGATTCCCTCCCCACAGACAAATCACCAGGCCCAGATGGATTTACAGTAGAATTCTACAAACTTTTTAAAGAACAAATTGGACCAATTCTTTTAGACACCTACAACTGTATGTTTGAGCAAGGTATTACTGACTCTACTTTTTTTGAGGCCACTATTGTGGTTATCCCAAAGCCTGACAGGGACCCTCTTCAGGTCGCAAACTACCGCCCGATCTCATTAATTAATGTTGACATAAAAATACTGGCAAAAATTATGGCCACTAGGCTATCTAAGGTCTGGCAATGTCTAATAAGCTGTGAACAGGTTGGCTTTGTAGCTGGCAGGGTTTCATCTGACCACATGCACAAGTTGGCGTATCTGATCTCTGCATCCAGGGACTCCCAAATTCCAGCTGCTTTGGTGTCCCTGGATGCAGAGAAAGCATTTGATAGGGTCTCCTGGGAATACTTATTCCATTTGTTACAACTTTACAATATCCCAAAGCAGTATATAAAATGGGTTAAGATATTATATACTTGTCCCTCAGCACGTATACTATGTAATGGGCACCTATCCCATCCCTTTCAGCTACAACAAGGAACTAGACAGGGATGCCCACTTTCCCCCTTTTTGTTTGATTTATATCTGGAACCGCTTATTAGACGTATTAAACTATCCCCAAATATTACCGGTATCTCTATTGGGCCGAATCAGTACAAAATTTCGGACTATGCTGATGATATTTTACTTCACATAACATACCCATCAAAATCGGCCCCCACTGCTCTTGAAATTATTAGAATATTTGGGACTTTCTCTAATTACGAACTCAATATTACAAAAACAGAAGTGATGCCTTTAAATGTTCATACATTCCAGGCTGAAATTGCTCACCTTGGATTCCGCTGGACCAGGGATAAATTAAAATACCTGGGTATATATCTTTCCCGTACAGAGACCAAGATGAAACAATACAACCCAGACAAAATTCTTACGCAGATTAAAATGGATCTTTCCCGCTGGGCCATGTTACCACTTACTCTCTGGGGGCGGGTAAATGTTCTAAAAATGAATGTCCTTCCGTGAATTCTGTACCCCCTACAGATGATACAACCCTTTCTACCCAAAGCATGGTTTACCCAGGTCAACAAAAGTATGTCTAATTTTCTGTGGGCCGGGAAGACACCCCGACGGGCCTTTTTTAAGCTGCAGAGGAGTAAGAATAATGGGGATTTACAACTCCTGGATTTGCTCCTTTATCAGTTTTCTGTTGTCTGCTCATTCCTAGCATATTGGATGAGAGACAATTCACGTCAGGAGAGTGTTCATTACATTCCCTTGTGGTATCAAATTGAGCAAAGTTTATTCTCTCTACACAATATATCTCCCAAGGCTCTCATTTTCTCCCCTCTCAAAAACTTGCCTAAAGCCCTCAAGACCATGCCTATGGAAATAACACTTGGAGTACATTCCCAAATGTGTAATTTTTTCAGATATCTCTGGTAAAGGATGTTTCCCAGCCTATATGTGCGAATCCCAAATTCAAAATTGGGGGACTGCCCCTTTCGAACAATTTCTGGCCTGGTAACACCCAACTGAGAGCTGTGGACCTACTTCATGAACACACACTGATACCTTTTCAAATGGCTAGCTTACTGTTCAACCTCCCTAAATCCTTTTGTTTTAAATACCTCCAACTGCAGCACATGCTCCTATGACACATTGGAACGGGGTATTGGACACAGTATCTAGACGGCCCCCTTTTACAGGCTATCCCTAACTTACCTTCCTCTCACATCATTTCCCACTTCTATCGCCTCCTAAGGAAGGCCATAGAGGAAAAGCAAGATGAGCAGCATTATGTTTGGGACCAAGTACTACTTCCAAACACCTCAGCTCCTTGACCATGGCCTAAAATTTGGTCTCAATTGTACCAAGACGTGAAATGGATCAGATACCGTATTTTACAGGTTTATGTAACAAATGACTTATACTACACTCCAGCTAGGCTCTATCAAATGGGGAAAATCTCCACAAATGTATGTTTGCAATGTAAGCAAAGGCCTGGTACTATGTTGCATATATTATGGGAGTGCAACAAGGTAACACCTTTCTGGGATAGTATTAAGTCCAACTTATACCCACTCTTAGGGTTATCTGACACGTTCAGGCCAGAAATTTGTATAATAGGAAACTATGGAGAAGTTCTAAGTGGTACCCAATGAAAACATATGACACTAATATCAGTGTGTGCCAAAAAAGTGATTATGCATCACTGGTTAGATCAAAATATCCCTACATATGCGGAATGGCTAAAGGAGGTATTGTTTGCCCTACAGGCTAAGAACACGATTGCTCACATTGCACAGAGATCACAATACTACCAAAAAATATGGGCACCTTTACATACTCTACTGACTATTTAGTGGATCACAGGATAGCAAATAAGTAGGTAAGGCAAGGAGAGGATAGAACCACAAGAGTGGCATGGCTTCATTAAAGATGGTCCTCCCCGACTACCTTACCTGGGCTATAGAAAATGGTGGGTACTGTTGATGCATACCTGAAAGGGAGGGGGGGTCATTGGGGAGGGGGGAGGTAGGAGGAGGGTTACGAAGGGTCTCTGTAGACAGCTGAGACTGCAGTATTCAAATATAGCTAGGACTATGTTTATAACATACACTCTATATGACACTGTATTGTAACAGGACCATAACATATAACATTTGCTCAAACAAAATGTATTTGTGAATGCTCATGTCAAATGTTTGAACTAAGTGATATGTTAACTCTTCCTACAAATGAATAAAATATATTCAATTTGAAAAAAAAAATAGAAGAATATGACCCTGCTGATTGCAAGATCTCAAATGTCAATGCCAGTGTTTAAGTCTTTTTTGGAGGAGCATCCCCTCTAGTGACAAAAGAGGCACATTGTCGCTAATTAATTGGTTCATCTCGGATGTCATGCAGTCATGCACACTCTCGAGGACCAGAAGAGTATTCGGCTATCAATCAATCAATTAATCAAATCTTTATTTATCCAGGCTATTGTCCTGGTAGTACTGGTTAAGGGCCTGCCTCTGGCTGGAGTTTGCCGAGGGATGTGAAAATGTCTTCTGAAAATAGTCTAATTCTTTTGCTTACCCATCTGGATCGGTAATTCGGCCCACATTAAATTCAAGAAACTTGAGGGAAACATGGCAAACACCAAAGGACAATTACTTGAGATGTTTTGAAACAGGCACACATCCCACATAACCTTCTGTGTCAAGTTGTACAGTCTTAAACTGATTATTTCCTCAATCACTGAGACAGCCATTTAGCAGGACCACTGGCCAGTTCAAGAGTCTTGGAAAAGGTCTGGCAGGGCAGTTTTAAGCCCTGCCAATGCTGCTTCTGGTTCTTCATAGGATATCCAGTTGCCGGCTACAAGCACTTGAAGCCGTGCCGGATAATTCATCCTAAATTTTATGCCTGCGGCAATCAACTTTGAAACCAGGGGATGAAAGGCTGTTCTTCTATGCTTTACAGTGACAGGTAGATCTTGTGCAACTCTAATTCTCATACCCTCCCATCTGACTTCTTGTAATTCCTTCACTTTTGCCAGAAAATGCTGGCTCTCCAAGTAGTTGAGGAAGCAAAAGATCAGGAGACGTGGTTGAGCTCCGGTTGGTGGTATCAGGCAGAGAGCTTGATGCGCCCACTCGATCACATACTTAGGCCAAAATGGAGAGGGGCCCACACTCTTCTCTACCAGTTTTTGGGTAAATAGGATAGCATCCAGTCCTTTGTTTTCTGGTAGACCTATGAGAACCGCATTATTTCTACGACTATGGCCCTCTAGGTATTCTACTTTCAGTTCCAATTTAGCCATTCTTTGTTGGCTGCAACAAGCTCCAGTTCTATTTTGTCTGCCCGCTTCTCAAGGGAGCAGATGCGGGCTTCACTACCCGACGTTCACTGAGATATGTTTTCCATTGCTTGGGATAGCGATTTTAGCTCAGCAGTGACAGTTTGGAGCTCATCCTTAAATGGCTTGAATTCCTCTAGAAATCTGTTTAATGTGAGTGGTTCTTGGTCCAATGGGAGGTTCACTGGTCCCAACACGTCAGTAGCACTAGAGGCCCTGGATTTCTTTGGGGCTTTCTCCAGCGTGACTGGAGGAGTGTGCTTCAGGGGAGCTTTCTTCATTTTGGCGTCCATGAAGCAGCTAACCTCACTGGTGAAGGAGTAAATAAGTAAGCCTTCCGACAGGAGCAGTTTGAGGGTTTGTAGCTTGATTTTCCTGCATAAAATAGACTTTAAATGGAGCAGGTGGCTGGACCAGTGAAGTGGAGCTGTTACCAGGTGCTCTGCATCACGTGGTCTCCATGTTTGGACACACTTGATACTGCTTAGTATCAGCAAACAGCAGGCTAAGTTTTGTAGGCATGGGGCATCCAAAAGGTGCTTGATCAGTGGGGCAAATGTCTCAACAGCAGCACCAGGCTTCAGGCCTATGTAGCAGCAGATCTCAGTCACCAAAGAACCCAGAGGAGGAGAATACAGTAATTCAGGTCACACTCCTCACAGTCAGAGCCTCACACCAAATGGTAGAGGCAGTTCTAAAGCAATTGCAAACTCACACCACAAGAATGGACACAATTCAGGTAAAAGCAGAGGGAGCAAAGGGAAAGGCACTGAAAACTTTGGCTACTACTATAGCCATCATTAAATAAAATATCAATTTACATTGCCAATTGGAAGCTGGGAAAACGAACTGCAGGCGGCTAATACCCATGTAAAAGGATTAGCAGAGCAAGCAGGAAGGGGGTGACTAAAATTACTTATGCAAAACTGCTTGTAAACAACTTTAAACTTGAAATCCAGTATTCAAATTAAGGCAGCTTATAGAGTAAACATCCAGGCTAAACCTGCTTCAGGAACTTTCATGTGCTCAGTTATAGTGACCATTTAATTCTGGATGCAATTCCCACCATTCTTCTTTAACACACTATGATCGCCCACTACACTTAAGTCCCAGACCTCAGTTTTACAACTCATATGAGGAGTAAACATTTCAATGGTGTGTAGCAACATTGGCATTCCTTGGGAATTACCCATTCTTTTATAATACCTGCTGTCTCAGGATCTAGTATGGTGGCAAAACTTTTCAATTCACCAACCATAAGGAAGCCAGCACATTAGTCATTAACATCACCAAACAGTTTGAAAAACAGAGCTTGGAACAGTCAGAGAACGAAGAATAATTTGTCATACAAATAACAGGCTGGCATAGCAATACGAAAAGGTGATTAGCAAAACTCTTATGTCTTATTAAGTAATTTGTTGCCTGGATGTTGGGACTGACCTGGGGGATAATCTTAGGATATGCATAGGTAGGATGTTAACTTGGTGACATGATTTAACAAGTAAAATATATTTCTTTGGATAGGCTACAGAGCACTCCCTATAAGTTATACCAAAATGGCAATCTCAGTTCAGATATGATGCCACTGCCTCATGGTGTGGGTTCAACTGTTCGTCTTAACCAAACGGAAGTGGCTTAGTCTGGTATTTTATGTATTTAAAATGAGCGTCAGTTCACTTAAACAGAAAAGGCCAGGACGTTCTTACAGTTCCAAATTTTATATTTCCACATAGTTGAGATGATTAAAATAAATAATGATCTGGAGTACATGATGTTATGATATTCCCTCTCTAATATAGTGGCAGAAAGGGTAAGGAAATTATGTTGATAAATTACATTTTGCAATGAGGTTTAAAGTGAGCATTACTACGCTAAGAAAATGATTTGATGGGAACTGCACAACTCCACAGGTTATAGTGAACACTTAAGTATGCTGGTTAATATTGTTTGTATTTTACACTGTCCCACTTTTGTCTACTGTAGAAAATGATTGTATTGTGCTTAAGTTTATTAACTAATAATTCTTTGTATGTTTTAACACCAGAAGAGAGCCGTACCTCCACTTTATGGACCAAAATCTGTGGAATGTAATTAAACTAATTTTTATTGCCTCCCATGAGATATTCAATGTATTGCATTTTTAAAATAATAAAATGTACTGTAAGTTACAAAAATGAACGTACTGTAGTTTGTTGTATGCAATACTAATTTTTGACATAATACTCTATTTATATGTGTGAATACAGTCTAAATATCTATCCTTCTTTAAAATCTATGTTATGCAGTATACTGCAAGTAAGACAGAAAGCCAATCCATCCCCAAATAAGTGGCTAGGAAGTAGTTGACCACTGCCCTAAAAAGGGCCTCTTTACTTCAGATCTGTCACCTTAGAGATTTTACTATCAATAATGGCTTTGGGAAGGGATCTAGAGAACAATAGAGGTCTTTTTTCTCCATTTCCTTCATTGACTGATTCTTACATTGACAGAGTTCACTTGCTATGTAATCCTCAAGGCATTTGGTGGATGCAGCGGCCAAGGTTTTAGATATACTGTATATATACATAGTCACATATATACTGAATATTCCCTCATGTCAATAAATTGGCAAAAAGTTCTGCACTTGAGAGCCAATCTCTGAAGGTGGTCTCTGCAGAAAAAGGCCTGTTACAATATACAACTAGCTTTGTCTGTAGCTGTGGCACCAAATTTGCAGAAGCAGTTAAAAGAATCTGTACATGCAGCTGTTATGAGACCTGAAAGGCCTTTGATGGTTCAGTGGTGATCTGTTGTTTCTAGGTCAGGCTTAGCCAGGAAGTTCTGTTGAACAAAACGTACATTTTATTTTTGTAATAGTAGTCCTGCTTTTAGAGTAAGTATGTAGATGTAGTGTTGGATAGGCATACAGAGAGGCCTTAAGAGGTGTTCAACTTTCTGTATGGACTGGCCTGTGTCCTTCTGACTGCCTGCCATGTGGTGTAAGTGCAATCATAGGCTGCCAGTTTCCTTTTTTAGTCGGAATAATGAGAATGTTTATCCAGGGACAATAGGTCCCTCGCCATTGGTAAAGCAGGAAAACATGTTTTCTAATAGTCTAGGAGTAGCTGTTAGGTTCAATGCTGCATGAAAAATCCTGGCACCCAGTCACTGTTCAGGTCTCAAAACATCAAGCCGACTTGCTTACCAGTAGGTGTCACTATTCATGACACAGAATGAAAGAAATATACAAGAATGAAATATGTCCACATTTTTCTATGAAAAACAGCAGAACAGAATGGGCACCAATGTGGTTGGAGAGGCCTACTTAACATGTATTGATCTTTGGGGCTTAAGGAAGTTGTGCTAAAGGGGGGCAACTATAAAGGTTGCATGCAGGACGGGCACTGTGCCAGCTTTACTTGTAGGGATTTCACTGAATGGGAAAGGATGTGGGGGGGGGGAAGACCGCTGAGAAATAGGGGTAGCCATGGGACTAGCTCTAGTCACCTGGGAAGGGCTGGAGTTTTTTTCATATATTTTTGTAACTTTATTTTTAATTGTTCTAGAAAAGCAGTATTATGAATAGTGGATATTATTGAATCTTCAACTCTGATTGGCCAAAACCTGGTCATATGGCCAGAAATAGCTGGTGCTATTGTCCTGTCTAACTTTAGTAATGGACAACAGTCCTAGCAAAGGGCAATAGTTCAAAAACCTATTGCCTACTAAACTAGTATATGTGCATGATAAGCTTTCAAAGAAACAAAAATGGTGCCTGTCTCCAAAACCGAGTGCTCCATCAGTGTTTATCCTAAGCCGCAGGATTGCACTGATGGCTCGATTCATAAACTGCTCATCCCAGGTCTTTGGTGTTATCTGAGCCTGAAAGCCGTGTCTATGACCAGCAGGCTGGAGTGCAGTACCATCCCCATGTACTAAGCATTAACATTCACAATTGCATTTCAGACAGTAAATGAGCCACACCATGTGATCAATAAGCATCAATCTCTACTGTCAAGTCCAGTGTCTATGTGAAAGGAGGAAGAAGAACATAAGAAAACTGGCCCAAAAGTCAAGTCCGAATGTAGCTGGGTGGAGGGGCGACAGTGCCGCTGAGTATGTTCATGTGTAGTCACTGAAGTAGCAGCACCACCTCACCTACAGGAAAGTCTTCACCGTGTGGGACTGGTACAGAGGGGGTTTTAGTGCAAAATCACTTACAGTGTCATGTAAACTATGAAGGAAGAGTGGAAGTAAGCTGATTGGCCAATAGACAGAGATTAGACTGCAGCAATGCTTTGTACTCCATGATGAGAACTTGGGCAACCCTTGTGGAACAGGCAATCAGGTAAAACGGCATGGTGCTTGGGCTTACACACAGTGAAAGTCAGAGAATGAGCTAAGCAGTTTTGTACCTGGTACTAGTGTGCCCTGAAAGTCAATGATAAATAAATCCAAAGGGATCTCTAAAACCTAGAGCCAGAACTATGCAAACTGGCAGGATGAGGTGTATTTCTCTGTTACCATTTTTTTTGTTTTTGCACTGTGAGAAAAAAAAGAAAATTATAAATCAAGTGAAAAACTAGGTAGCCTGACTGAGGCTGTAGGCCTGCGTGGTGTTATCCTTATCTTCTTCAGATGGGAATGAATTTCCATTTCTACTGGTCCTGCAACTTTCTTATTTGCCCCTTCCCCCTGTCTGCTGCTGGTCAGCACTGATCTTCTGTCAGCTGCTTGCTTATATTATTTCTTTTGTCAGTGTGTCTTCCATTTTGAATCTGGGAAGGATTTTCCATCTGAAATTTGGTTTTCATCCACGTTTGCCAAAATTCCCTTCATGGCCCACAGTTTTCTTAAATTGGCCCAATGTTTTGAAGCTCATTGGGCCCAGTGATCCACTGGAATCTATTTCTAGGATGAGCACTGTTCCTTACTTTAATTTTTGTGAAAAAACATTTTCCCTGTTAGTCAAGTGACGTTCCAAATCATGATAATCATGTTCCTTCTCCCCCACTCAGCCTCAAGACAGTGGCTAGTTCTTACCCTTTAGTCATCTCCACTGCCAGCCACCATCTCACACCAGTACAATGATGTTCGTTATCCAAGTCACTGTGTTGGTCACTCAGATAACACTAGGCATTGAGGTTGGAGGGAAGCAATGGGGTGATTATCATGACTGAGTGGGGCTGGGCCATTAGACTACCAGGGAAAATATTCTTATTTTAAAAAGCAAATGGGAAGGGTGGGATCAGCAGCACCAGGAAATTATTGTTTTTTAAACTTAATAGTAGCGTGTGAGTGTGTGTGTGTGTGTGTGAGAAGGGGGGCTACTAGCACGAGTGATTTATTGTTTTTGTTTTTTTATAAACATACCACACCACAAAATCTTACAGCTGGTTGCAAAGATAAGACTTGTAGTTGTTTTGGGGATATAATAGTGAAAATATTAACCCATCAGGATGAACTATTGACTTCAACAGTCATATTGCCCTCAGCCTTCTGCATTGATTGATATAACTATTGTCAGTCAATAGTTTGTCCCTTTGGGTCAATTATTTCTCACTATATCCCTCACCTCCAGTCAATATTTGTATATTGTTTATTTGGTCCTGAGTCAGTAAGTTATATCCCATTGTTTGTGAATGTCAGAAATTATTATTAGTTACTAGCAGGGGCATCATGCAAACTGAAATTTTGGGGAGCACAAAATCTCAGCCTTACTAGAAGGATCTAGGGCATGTCCCCCCCCAGGAAAAGTTTGAAAATTTGAAGCCATATGGTACATTTTGATGGCTTTTAGCAGGCCGTGAAGTTGTTTCACAACATGGTAAATCTCATCAGAATGGTAAGGCAATGTTGCATTTTAGGATGTCTTTGTTCAGTCTGTGGTAGTGTTGGATGGTGGCCTCTTGTTTCTTTCCTAAGAAGACTTTTGAAAATACAGTCCAAATAATGCCATTCTGCTGGCTTTTGGCAAGTAGTGAATCAGTGTCGCTAACTTCTAAAAGCCATCAGAATGGTGATGCTTTCACATGACACAGTATTAAGTAATATTGTTTGTCATGTATCAACTGTACAGTTGTGCATGGTGCTTTCTGCTGCATTTTAGCAGGCTGTTGTACAGTGGCTCAACATGCAAAATTGCAGCAGATATGATAAAGTGAGGCACAGTAATTCTTTAATAATGACAATATGTTTGTTTAACAGCCACATTCTCAATATTAACTAGAAATGTTATTGTGCCTTTATTGCAGACTTATAATTAAGATCACTGGTTGATGTTTACAACAAAGAAGACATTGTCAATACTGCCTTATCATGGTACTACAGTAACATAAGGCATGTGCTGGCATAGTAATGCTGCTATAATTTTTTGTTGGAAATGAGAACATTAAGTCATAGCCCTCCGAACAGTTCTGCATAAGGCACATCATACACAAAAGAGTAATGGCGTAGTCATTTTAGTCATAGTAACACCCTGAAACCAGCTGCCAGACCATCACCCCCATCTGAAACAGACAAGCCAGTAGGCCCCTCTCTGTTCAATTCATAATTGGAAGGCTTGCCTGTAGTTCGATGGGGGAAGACATAGCTCCTCCCCCATCCTCTATTTAACTGTCCAGCTTCTGCTCCCTCTGCTTAGAGCAAATAGACTTGCTGGTTGTGTTGCTGAATTCTGGCTGCTCCTTTCTTTGTTTTTTTCCCCCCTCTGCTGTTTTGTTGTGCCTTCTCGGTCCTCACTCTCGTTACTAGCCTCCCCCATCATGTTTTTTCTCCTTCTTTGTGCTTGTTCTCCCCCCCTTTTCGTTCCTCCATACCTGCTTCATCTGTCTCTTTTGGGGTTTTCTCTGCTGCCTCTTGTTCCTTACTACTGCTGTGGCTGTTGTTTCTCTTCGAGCAGCCACTTGCACCACGCCACACGCAGTCTGCTCTTTTCCCTGAAGCTGCAGTTTGCACCATGCCATGCTACATGCCCACTGGATTCCTCACTCTCAGTGCCTCCCTGGATTCTTGTCACTGCTCCAGTCAATTCTCATCAATCTGCAGCACAGAGGCACGTGTCACATTGCTTCATTGCACAGCAGCTATTTGTCTACTTTGCCTGCATTTGCTACCATGTGCCATGGATCCATAGTTCCCTAATTGTCATCCTTTGCCTCGCCGGTGCTTCAGCTGTGACTTCACCACTATGCCCTGCCACTTATCATTGTTTGCCTGAGCTATGGAGAGTTTCACAGATTTGATGCCTCATTTAGCTGCAGCTACAGTATTCTCCAGACAGTCACCATCCCTTCTCACTTGCTATACAGTACAAGCTGATTCAACTTGTTCTGTGTCATACTTCAACATGATTTGCTACCCTTATTGCTGTGCCCTTGCTAAGACAGGTCTGCTATCTCCACCTATATCTTCAACAGGGGTATCGCTCAGTGCTTCTGGATGTCTTCTAAGAAAATCCATATGTAAGCCTGCAATCCTTTCTGCTATGCCCCTCACCATGGCAGTTCTCATTCCAGCTCAAGTGCATCCTCGGACAGCTTTCAATGGTTCATCTCTCATCCCTCTGATGTCCTAAGTTATCTATCTTCCTTCAAGGTCCTTATGTTTTTTCAAGACTTCTGACAGTGGGGTCCTGCAGGTCCAGCTAGCCTAGTGGAGGTGTAGCTCACCTTACTTGCTTCTTCTCTGCCTCCAGCAAATCTATGTGGATGTTCTGCCAGTCCTGTTAGCCTGCGTGGAGGCCTAGTTTGACTTGATCTTTCTACTTCTTATTGCAGGCCTATGTGGAGGCCTAGCTTGTCTACTAGCTTTAGTGCGCCTATGTATATACAGTATGATGTAAATTTTATTGTCCTATTTTCTTCTCAGGGATTATTCATGTGTTTAATGCATATTACTTTGTAAATGTTTGTGTAATGTCCCTGTTGTCAATCAGGACCTCCTTATAAATGAGCCTGCTCAATGGAGTTTTTTTTCCTGCCAATAAACTTGAACTTGAACCTACTTCTACCAGTTAGCCCATGTGGGGGTCTAGCTCACCACTCATTCACTTAACCCGCTGTCATTAGTTGGACCACCTGGAGTTCTCCAGTGTGCTTCCATGGCCCTTCTTATCACCTGGATGAGTCCAACCTTTGAAGCATGCAATCCTGTTGCTTTGCCATCCTGACTCTGTGAACACAGTGGGCAACTCCTCATTGCCTATTATTCCATATGATATGGGACTCTCTTAAGTTTCTTCCTTATATTGGACCACGCGCCTCTACATCCATGACAGACCATGGGGGGCCCTGCCATCCTTTACCCGGAAAATGCATTACTATGGCACAGCGAACTATGTGGGATCCCGCCATCTAATTCTACTCACCCACAAGGGACTCCTTCTTGGTTTACATGTACCCAGGTCACTGCAGGCAGACTTACCCTGGGGTCCCCCAGTACTTCAAAGCTTATCACATTATGCAATGGCAAAGCCCTGTTGAGGATCTTGCTATGTGGATTCTATTGGGCCTCAGGACATCCTTGCTCAATCAGCCTACATCTTACAATGTAGAACCCGTGGGCCTCATCTTCCTCAAGCTGATCATCTGATCCTACACTATCACTCGAGCATCGCAAGTGCTCGCACTAAACCTCAAGGAATTCATCTTCCAGTTGCAGTCCAGGCCTGCATATTTTCCTGGTATATACATTCATCTACTGCACACCATTCCATTCTGTCCAGTTCCAACCTAGTATCTGCATAGCATACTTTCATAGAGTATTCCTTAATCCTTGGACATTTGGGACACTTCTACTTTCTGATAAGATACTTGAATGTACTGTACCTACTATTGCACTGGAATTTCAGCTCCAGCAAGCTTTCATTTTCATCGACTCCTACCTTACCACCGTTCCCATCTACATCATTACCAACCACTTCCTCCTCTAAGACTCTATACCCTCAAATAATTCCCTTGGTACTCATCTTCAACATGCTAACTGTCCATGAAGGCTTACTGCTGTTTCACTCACAGCTTCCTCGATCAGGGATTAACCATCATCATTCATCTAGACATCATTCCCACATGTAAATCTCCATCTGCCGGAACTCCATTTTCAGCATTGCCTTCCTGCTCATCACTGACTAATTAAAAAGACTTGGACATCTTATATGGAACATCTCCTCGCCTTTGTTATATTGTTGTTATGGACCTGGTTTCGCTAACCCTTTCACTAATGTCTCTCCTTGGTGGACTTTCGTTCACCAATATTTCATCTCCAGGATTATCTGCTTGCAGTCTAACTCAGGACATGCCTGTCAAAGCAACACTCTGGATCTAGTTCAAAGACAACTTTCACTACTGCCTACCTTAGGATTACTCTCCTTTCAGTATGCCCAGACGATGGGCAGGTCTGTAGCCATAAGTCCTCAGAGGTTTCCCCCTAAGGGGGGTTTTCCTCTCCTGAGTGCTACTAGCCACACTTTCCGGAGTTGGAGGAGGTATCACATTGATTATTATATTCCTTTTTGGGCCTTAATTCTACACTTACCTAGCATGCTGCCAGAGGTGGGATATAGAGAAAGGCCAAAGATCAAGTTCTATCATAAACTATATATCATACAACTCTAACGTATCTTAAGCATCAACCATATCATCCAGTTCCTATGTACTACAAGCACTGACTTATGTAACACTCCAGCTGAACGTATTCCAAGCACCAGTCATAGTACTCTGTTATTATGTACTGCAAACACTGATTTACATACTGTCCAGTTCAAATGTATCTATCACTAACCTTACCTTGCTCAGCTTAAGTACCATGAAGCACTGAGCTATGTATCACACATTGAATAGATGGCGGGGCCTATAATAGCAGCTGGATTCTTCCAGATCAAACACACATTAGCTAAGCAGCCTGGACTGATACACCACCTTGACCTTGCTCACCAGGTAAGCATTTTTAGAAAAAGCTAGGTGCCCTGGGGATCCTCATGTATACAGTTAAGCCATTAGGACAGCTAGTTAATGCAGGGCAATGATATCCCGAGCAGACCTAACTGGACTCAAATTCCAACTACTAAAACTATGTCTTTCTCCCATTTATAAATTGTATTTCAAAAATATATGCATAACACACACCTTTTAAAAATAAAAAAAATACTATTAGTTTAACACTCATAGCCAGAATGATTAATGATGGCATGATCAAACTGCCCCCCCCCAAAAAAAACACTTTTAGACCACACAGCACAGCATACATTTAACATTTTTATTCCCACAGGTCAACCATTATTAACTCTTGTATATATTATGTGTGCCTGCTCGGGTGGCTCAGGCAGAGGCATACAGACAATCCTCACCATTCAAACCACTCATGGTGTGATGCAAAGTATGCAGCCAGACGTAGTAGATAAGGAGGCTGAAAACAATATCAGTCACTTTCACTACTACCCCTGGCTGCATGCTGCACACCACAAGTGCCTCACTCTCTCCTCTACCGCACTGTTATTTCCATCCGTCTTCCCTCCCCTGGCATGCTGCCGTAAGTCTGCGTCATGATGAATGTACAGATAGACAGATGGATAAATCTTTATTTTTCTACAGTATAGAACTGTTAAGACTTTGCAGCCTGTCTACAAAGTTGTCCTGTTTAGGTACACAGATTGTGGATCTACTAACATTTGTTGCCTGGCACTGGATTGGTAAGCCCTGTTCCAGCAAACCCAAAAGAATGGCTCCTCTGGTGGTAGTGTACCAATGGTGGGTCAACTAAAATATATGTTACTGCACAGCAGGCCCAGTTCCAACACACAGTCAATCCCCCCCACATGGGTCCTGATAGCACTGTACCAGCAATGGTCAACTAATATTTCTGGCCGATTTAGCACAGTCCCAACACACTACCCCACCCCAGTGTGGGTCCTGGTAGTATGATACAAATGCATATGTGGCCTACCAAGCCCAATTCAACACATCCCCTGCTATCATCATCATCACCACTACTGCCATTAATCAAAATTTTGTATCTTATTTGGTGAGTCTACTACTAACATTTGTTGCCTGGCACTGGCAGATTCTGTTCCAATACACTCACCCAGATCACCTCACTCCCAGCATGGGTCCTGGTAGTGTACCAATAGTAGGTCCAACAGGGCCCCGCCCATTCCAACACAATCACCCCAAGTGTCAGTCCTGGTAGTAGTACTGCACCAAGGTGGCCAGCTAACATTTGTGACCTGTGGCCAGCTTAGTCTAGCTCAAACACATTCCCCCAAGTATGGGTAAGTCCTGGTGTAGTGCTGTACCAAACAGTGGTCAACTTAAATAAACATTTGTGGCCTGACTTGCCATGTTCAGTTCCAACACACTAACCCCCACAGCCATCATCATCATCATCAACACCATTTTTTCACTGGTGGTGACACCACCAACCAAAACATTTATATGTTTTCATAATTTTTTATGTGGTGGTACAGGTGAGTGAGTGGGCTGCCTGGATTTCGTGGTGGTGTGGTGGTGTACTTCTGTCCTGGCTGTCAATGCCTGGTTTGGTGGGGCCAGCCAGTTGCAGAGTAGTGCTGAGTGTGTTGCACAGTGACTCGGTGTATGGTAGGTAACTTGGTGTGGTGCAGTGGCAGTACTGTTGTCCTGCTGCTCCTCTGCTCCTCCAGTGTCTGATAGAGCATTCACTGTTTTTCATGGCATTGTTAGTCCTGTTGGCTGGGTCACTGGACTATACTGGTGATGGCTCCCCTGTCTCCATACCAGCGCCAGACTGGCTGTCCGGCTGGACTGATCGACTGGAGTCGGACTGATGTTGCGGGTGGTCACCTGCATGGTGAAACTAGTAGAAGGCATAGCTTTAGCCTCTCTTTCCAACCTGCTCTGCTCTGAGTCCCAACCACAAGGTATACACTAGCTGAGGCTCTGGCTCCAGCCTCTGATGAGACATCCCCAAGAAGCTCAATGCCCCCCCAATCAAATTCCCCCAATCTGAACCAGGCCACTTGCCCAGAACTTTTCCTACAAACTGTGACAGGCTTTTCTTTAGTGTATTCTCTGCTGCCTGGGCTCTGGTGGTGGTCTGTTTACCAAATCGCTCCTGCCTTTCTCATTTCCTCTCCTCCTCAGCTCCTTAGTCTAGGGTGGTGTGGCAGCGGTGGTACAGCCTTTCTGCTGTGTGAGCCAGCTGGGCCTGCTCTGGTGGCTCAGAATCAGTTCTGTTGGGTGTGCTCTGTGGTTCTATACGGGTCAACTGTGGAGGTGTGGGGAAAAGCCATGGGCAATGACAGTAAAGACAAGCCAGACCACCCAGAAGCAGCCAACTAGACTACAAGAAACTTATAACATTTGTATAAACTATATATGTCCCAGCACAGGTCAGCGGCATTCCAGCACCGCCCCCACATGTAGCCAGGAAGACACATGACATCCACCAGTATAAGCAAATCAAATGTGATTCTGGAACAAAAAAAGTACCAAAGAGAAAAGGACTGTACATCTCAAGTGCGGTTATGCCCCCCCAAAAAGACTGTATAAAAGGGTCACATTGATTTCGACACAAGATTTTTTTTATAATAAAAAAATTATACAATTATTTTTTTGTGATGAGGATGCCATGAATTTGTGGGGCACATGCCCCCCCTCCCCAGGCCCTATGTGCATGATGCCACTGGTTACTAGCACAGCCTTAATGATAACCATAAAGCAAAATGTGCCAAGATACAAGCTGGATGGAATACAAAGCAGCATTACATTGCTCTCATGTGACGCGTCCATGCACTAATGAGTCCAATGAATGGAAACCTCCTTTAGAGAATTCAGAGTAACTTTTTTGACTTTCCTATGTTCCATTGAATGGACTCTCTACCTGATTCTAGACAGAGGAAGTCAATCCTGCTTACATGCCAAGATATTTTTAGAACATAGAAGAGCCATGAACTACAAGTATATTAGTTTCTAGAAGCAGAATAAGGAGTTGTTTCATAACAAGGATACACAGTATAACGTAGGAAAAAGGAAGGGGTAACACAAATATAAAAAGACAGTTTCCTTTTTTCTCCTGCCAATTTATAACAGACCTGCCTTGTCAAACGTTAGCCATCAATAATTTAGTAGGGCACAGAATTTCTCTAGGGTTGGAAACACTTTACAACTGAAACCTATTTCCTTTGGGGAATATATAAACATAATTTTTTCATTTAACATATTGGTCATCATTGTTCATATTTCATCAAAAAATGGATTTATTTGTTGTGAAGAAAACATCTTTGGATGTAGTTCCCTGAAGACATTTCTAAGTTTTGATATTTATTATTTTGGGGGGGTGTTCTTGGGAATCCGGAATCATTTTAAAACATTTCCTTTAGAATGGTCCCTATGGCCTTAAGCTGCTTAAAGGTTTATCATCGAGATCAACATGTCTATGGTATAGAAATGCTTTTAATGAGTTGATCCAGATAGCATGGGTGAGAGCCAACAGCCTGTCAGTCATTCATATGCTAAATCAATTTCCACATTATGTAGAAGATCACAAGTCACTGAGTTAGTTGAGTTGAAACCCTTCCACTCTTTGAGCAGCTCAGAGGTTTTTCATCCCAAGTATTATTTTGATATTATATGAAATGGTGATGGGGGCTTCAAAACAGTAAGAACTTTCACAGAGACTAGTGGTAAAATGACATCAACATTTGTTGGTTTGAAAGACCGAGTCCTGTATTCCCTTGTGATAAAACAAATTTTGCTTATTTACAGTGCTGGCCAGGAAGAGTGGGAAGTCTGTTTAAATAACCCCAGTGTCATGGATGCCAGAACATAGGAGAAAAAAGTGTGTGTGTGTGTGTGGGGGGCGCTATAGTGATTATAAAGAGATCATGATTGCTTCGCTTCTTACCTTGCATGCATTATAGAGACATTTTGAATGCTCATGGGCAAACGTGGTGGTGGGGGGGGGTCTGCTGCCACCTCTCGCCCATAGCTTCCAGCACATTTGCCTAGTGTAGTGTTTTGTGTGTTTGTTCTGAAATAGTCCTTTTTATTTAGAGTCCTATTTTAATGCAATCTTTTCCCCACCCAATATGAATTTTTCAATTAGCTAGCGGCTGAGTGGAAACCTGCATGAAAAGATACACTGTAGGCTTCTATTCAACTCCTGTAATTTGGTTCTGGGACTTATAAGTAATTAAAAAAATGAATACACAGCAGGAAAATGGCAGCATTATAAAGTGACCCTAAATAAGGAAAAGGGCTGTAACTAGTTCACAAGAAACACACAAATCACTACACTGAGGTTATTAAACAGAGTGCACACATACCCTTACAATTACAGTATATATTAAAATGTAAACAACTCATGCTCATTCATTTCAGCTCAGTTGGGCGGCCAGCCGTGGTAGAGAGTGGAAGGCTGTGCTGGTTGCCCGCTCATTGCTTAGGTGGGGGGGGGAAGCAGGGTCATGGGGATCTACCTGCCTAGGTGGGGGGTCCACTAGACACTAGGGATATAAAAACATAGAAACATAGACTTTGGCGGCAGATAAGGACCGTTTGGCCCACCTAGTCTGCCCATTTCCCTACCTAGAGGATAAGCTGCAGATTCTATTTAACCAACAGCCTATTTCTTCCTATCCCCCACAAAAATTGCCTTATGTCTGTCCCATGCATTCTTGAATTCTCCCACAGTTTTAGACCCCACAACCTCACCAGGAAGGCTGTTCCATACGTCCACCACCCTCTCTGTGAAAAAATACTACATTGCCTCTGAGCCGTCCCCCCTCTATCTTCAAATTGTGTCCCCTTGTTCGTGCACATCTCTTTTTCTGAAAGATGCTACCCTCTTGGACTTTGTTGATTCCACTGAGGTACTTAAATGTTTCTATCATGTCCCCCCTCCCTCCTTTCCTCAAGGGTATACATAGAAACATAGAAACATAGACTTTGACAGCAGTTAAGGACCGCTTGGCCCACCTAGTCTGCCCATTTCCCTACCTACAAGATAGGCTGCAGATCCTAGTTAACCAACAGCCTATTTCTTCCTACCCCCCACAAGAATTGCCTTATGTCTGTCCCATGCATTCTTGAATTCTCCCACAGTTTTAGACCCCACAACCTCCTCAGGAATGCTGTTCCATGCATCCACTACCCTCTCTGTGAAAAAATACTTCCTCACATTGCCCCGGAACCGCCCCCCCATCTTTAAATTGTGTCCCCTTGTTCTTGCACGTCTCTTTTTCTGAAAGATGTTACCCTCTTGGACTTTGTTGATTCCACTGAGGTACTTAAAAGTTTCTATCATGTCTCCCCTCTCCCTTCTTCCCTCAAGGGTATACATATTAAGCTCCTTTAGTCTCTCCTCATACGGCTTCTCTTGCAGGCTCTGCACCATTTTAGTTGCCCTCCTCTGGACTGCCTCTATCCTGTCTATGTCCTTGCGGAGTTGGGGTCTCCAGAACTGGATGCAGTACTCCATATGGGGTCTCACCAACTGTCTGTTCAGGGGGATAACAACTTCCTGTTTTCTGCTGGTGATGCCTCTCCCTATACATCCCACTATACCCCCAGCCCTCCCTACCACCTTCTCACATTGATTGCCAACCTTAAGGTGATCTGATATGATTACTCCCAGGTCCCTTTCCATTTTTGTTGTTGTTACTACCTCTCCCCCATTGTGTAAGCTTCCCCTGGATTTTTGTTTCCCAGGTGCATTATTTTGCACTTCCTTGCATTGAATCCAAGCTGCCATACTTCTGACCATTCCTCCAACCTTGCCAAGTTCCTTCTCATCCTTTCTACGCCTCCTTGTTATCAACCATGTTGCAGATCTTTGTGTCATCTGCAAAGATGCATACTTTTCTTTCCAGTCCCTCTGCAATGTCACTTATAAAGACATTAAAAAGGACTGGACCCAGTACTGAACCCTGCGGTACCCCACTAGTAACCCCTCTTTCTTCAGAGAGCATTTAAACCTATCACCTAGGATCCTGGTTCCCCTCCTGGACAGATGCAGACCATCACGCCAGTATAGGCCTGGAGCCCACCAGGTGGACCCCCAGTCCCCAGTGAAGCCAAATCCCTGAGCTCTGCACCAGTTTTACAATCACTGATTGAATCCCATGGTGTGGAGCACCCTAGCCTCACCCGTGCCATAGACAGGCAGCACCTCAGAGAAGGTTACCGTGTGTGCTATTTGTCTAAGGCCCCTCCCCATCTTCACAAATGCTTCTTGCACTGCTCTGATTCCTTTCTTAGCCACATCATTTGTCCCTAGGTTGGCAAAAGGCATCCAGCTCCTGCCCCTGTGCAGCTGATCCTGAGATCCTGAGGATTCGCTCCCTGTCTCGTCAAGCCATGGCACCAGGCAGGCACCTTACCTCCCTCTCCCCTTCCTCCCCAGTTCTACCTTCCTAACAATGGAGTCCCCCACCAGGAGTTGTTTCCTTCCCCTGTGGGATCCCATGCCATCCTCCTGTGGGTCTCCTTTGTGGAGGTTCCCAGCATCCTTCTTGGTCTCCACTGTTGGTGCCTCCATAGAGGAACCACACTTTTCCAGAACGGCATGGAAATTGTGGAGAGGTACAACTGGAGGGATTCACCTCTGTTCCACCACCCTCACCCTCACTGAGCACAGTGTGGTCCAACCGCTCCTCTTTCTTGGCAAACTGTGCGGCAATGCCAGTGACCCTGGTGGTCCCTGGGTGGGAGAGGAGGTCCCACAAATCCTGGCCAACTCGGCCTGGAGATGAGCAACCTCCTCCCTCAGCCCAGAGCAGTGCCTGCAGATGGAACAACACTGCATCCTCCAGAATGTCTCCTGGAAGACTGCTGCTCCACAGCCACTGTACTGCACCACTCCCATCATGTCTTATTTATGGCCCCCAAACTGTTGTTTGGAATAATTACTCTTTCCTCTGTTTTTTTTTTTTTCTCTTCCTACTTACTTACTTACTGCCTCTGTGCCCTTTTAGCTCCTGATCTTCCTGTTCTGAGACAAGAAGTTCCTATATTTCTCAGTAGTCTCCTTACTTGCTCAGAGTCAGACCTCCAGCAGCTGGGGGGGGGACGGAGAGCTACTCTTGCCCTTCTAGGATGGTGAGTCTTTGGTGGCTGTGTGATCACTCACTTCCTGCTCCCAAACAGGAAGTTCCTGTTGTCAGTCAAATCCTGTGCCTATAAAAGTGGAACTGCCTTTGGGTGGAGGGAAGGGAAGGAGGGAAATATAGTCCCAGTAGAGAAGTTTAGTTATACCAGTAGCTCCTTCCTCCTGATACTCTGCCAGATGCTATCTAGGGCAGTGTTTAAATCTAGTTTTAACCTGGCTCCTTCTAGCTAAGCCACTCTCCCTACTTTGCAAATCTTCCTACATTTAGTTAATTTCACATATAACAATTCCCTTCAGCCACTTGTGACAAGCACCTAGCTAACTCCCCCTACTTTACAAATCTTTCTACACTTATTTAATTTCACAGATACCAATTCCCTTCAGCCACCTGTGACAAGCACCTATATAACTATACAGATAACACAGATAACAGATACACAGATAACAATTTACTTCCACTAACTCTGACAAACACACTAACTTTTTTTTTTACCCCAAATTGAAGGTCCCAATACAAGAGTTCTAGTTCTTAGTCCCAGTAAAGAAGTTTAGCTATACCAGCAGCTCCTTCCTCCTGGTGCTCTTGCAATTATCTAAATAATGAGTCACTGGTGACAGCGGGTTGAGGGGGCCACATGACATTACACCGAGGATTCATACAATTACTTTTACTGGGGCTGATAATCGGTGGGTGGGGTGGGGAACCCACTAGACACCATGGCTTTATTCATATTGTACTGCCTGCACAGATCTGGCCACTGATGTTTTTGGTTGCCGACACTGGAGGGGGCAATGTTATTGCCGCTTTGTAATGTCCTGCAATATTTTGTCCTGCCATGTTCCTGGCCGGATCCACTGCAACTGCTTCTGCCTGCCTTAATAGGCCAAGTCTCCATTAGAGATGGGAAAAATTGGAAAATTTCGTTCTGCTAAATATTTTACAATATTCACTCATTTCATGAAATATTTTGGGGGTGTAAAATGCAAAATTCCATTGGCAAAATTCCGAATTTCGCGACCCATGAGTGAAATTCTGCCATTCGTGGGTGAAATTCTGAATTTCATAGGTGAAATTCTGCATTTCACCGGCAGAATTTTGCATTTCGCACCCATGAAATATGACGTGGAATGAGCAAAGTTTGTGAAATATTTCACCAGAATTTCACCAGCAAAATAAAATTTTGATGCATCTCTAGTCCGCATACTGCAGCCACCATTATTTCCACTATCAGCACTCTCTCCACTATGACATTCCAAGCTGCCCTGTCAAATGATAATACTTCCCAATTGCAAAGGTCCTTTTAATGACCCCTCGAGGTGAGTACTAGCCTTTAGTAGTGCAGCCTATGATGTTATGTATGACAAAGTGCTCTGATAGTGTAGATTGGAGCAGTAATGGTATTGGCACTTGGCCTTCCAGTGCAGGAAGCAGCAAGTGTGGATGGGTACTGCCATAAAAGACCCCAACAACATTGTTACTAGGTAAAGTCCATGTCAGATCAGGCAGCAGGAGGGTACTGAGGGGCTGTGGTGCTCAACAGGGATTATCCCGATCAGGTCAGGGAGACAAGGGAAACTCGCTTTTTACTGAGAAGCAGCAGGTGGGGTCAGAGCAGTCCAGGGCTTCCAGAAGCTAGGGAATTTTCTGCAGCTGCTGTAAGTAGTTGCTGCCTCTGATCAGGAATCAGACTGACAGAATGTGTAAGCCAGTTTCTAGTCTTCTGAGTTTACTTTTTAACTTTAATTCAGAAGGGAAATCAAGCCATGAAGTGGTGCTGTTACTTTCTGGTCCAGGAGCCTAAAAGTGCAAGCTTCACAAGTAGCAGTGACTTGAGCAGCTGTGTGTGCCAGTCAGTGAAGTGCCACGAGGTTAAGTTATGTACAGGGAATTAACAGAAGGGGCACATGAATGAAGAGGGGAAGGGGTGGGAGACACTGCACAAAGTAAAGGGCAGGCTTTGGCCTCTGTCCTGTTGTATTCCTGGCTGTAAGTGGTGAGTTGCCCTTAAATGCTTTCTGGGGTAGGGTAAATTAGCAAATAGGGAAGGGACGAGGGAGGTCAGCGTAGGAAATGTAGCATCTGGTAGGACCAGCATCACCCCATATAGGGTAGGGTGATACTGCACAGTAGGAAGGGGATATAAGGTATTGCAAGAGAATAAGTAAGCAATAGGACATGATGGGGTGTGCATGGAACAGATATTACCACACGCCCCGAGTGCCTTCAGCCCCTAGAAGTGTGGTAATTTCTGTTCCATGCACACCCCATCATGTCCTAATGCTTACTTATTCTCTTGCAATACCTTATATCCCCTTCCTACTGTGCAGTATCATTGTGCAGTCTTATTGAGCTTATAAAATGGGCTAATTTTTTTTTTTATTTTTACAGCAAGTAAAATGGTGATTCTATGTAGATAAATAGAGTTTCTTATGAGAATTTATGATAAAATAGTCCTTTCTCCTGCTATAAAATGACGTCATTATCTTCTTAGCATCACTAGTACTGGTTTCAGCACTAACCGCCTTGCAGCCCATCCCACTCCACCCATTGTATGCGTGTATATGAGTGCTGTTGCTTCTACTGAACATGAGATAGAGAATGCACTCTGCTGAATGCACAACTGTGTATTTTTTTAAATGAAGTGGACAGATGCCAGCATAGCATCATAGAAGGCGTGATTGAGAACTCTGTGAAGCAGTCATTGAGGAGGGAAGGTGACTTACAAACTGCTTCTACCCTCTCAACCCCTTGCCCTGGTGTCTGACGCTACATAGCAGACTTAGTCGGAACACTGACTCTTAGTTCACAAAAGTACAACAGGAAGATTTAGTCATCCCCTCTCATTCGCAGCAGTGAGCAGGCATGCACACAAGCACACAGAGACAGAGCGAGCAACAGTAGCGGGCGTACCATTTCTACTAATTCTCACCACCCCCAAAGAGTGTATCAGGAAACAATTTATTTATTTATTATTTTCACTTTGGTAACCAGTAAGTGCACTGGCACCAAGTGCCTTATTCAGTCACAACCTGGGTGCATTTGCACAGACATTTGAGGACATACATACAAGTGTTTGGGTGCTTGTTGCAGAAAATGAAACATACACACATCAATTGAAAATTACATACTTGCGGCACATAGAAAGTGCAGCTGATTAGTGCAGATATTATATTGAGTGCAGATGCATAGGGTTATGTACAAGGGGTATTTACACAAAGCAGTCACAGACATTGAGTGATAGATAAAATTCTTTCAGATTGCTTGAGAAAGCAGAGACAGTTGGTGATTCTCTAATGGGGGGGATTGTATTCCATAGTGAGGAGGCGCAGTAGCTGAAGGAGAGTTGTCCAGTGTTTGTTTGGAAAAAAAGGGAGCATTTAGGTTATTTTTCAAGGTAGAGTGAGAGAAGGATAAGCTGACAAACAAGTTGTTCAACTAAATAGATGGGGAATTTTTAACCATAGTTCTTTTTAAAAATCTGGCGAGTATTAGGTTGGATTTGAGCTCTGGTGAGAGCCAGTTTAGAGTGTTCAGAGAAAGGCAGTGATGCATCTTGCTATCGTGACCTGTTGCAAATCGAACAATCTTGTGATTGTGAGTATGCTTCTTCTGTGGCATAGTTTTGTTAAAAGCATTGGTGACCAAGAGCCGTAGTCCAGTATGGGGAGCAGATTTGCCTGTGCTATTCTATGTCTGGATTCGGGCGTTAGGTAGTTGTGGATTCTGTACACAGAGCCAAGCCTTTGGTGAAGTGGGTTGGTAGTGTTTTAAATGTGGGTATCAAAGTTAATGATAGAGTCTAAGTGTACTCCTAGATAATTAAAGCGGCTGACTTTTTCCAGGCAGTTCCCATTATTTTCGTTGATTCAGAACTTGGGGACTGCATTTTTCGGACTGTAGTTAGAACCAAACAACATTAGTTGGGTTTTCAGTAGGGTCAGGACCATTTTTGTCTAGATCAAATCATTCCTACGTGTTTGTGAAGCTATTTCCCAGTACATGGTGGACTTCATTGATGTCTTTGCTATGTGTATATAGAACTGTGTCATCTGCATTGAGAATAGTATGTACAGGTTTGCAGATTGTTGACAGATTGTTGATGAAGACTGAAAATACAGTAGAAGAGGCCCCAGTATGGAGCCTTGAGGGCCGCCACTGTGAATTACATTGGTATTTGAGACCATATTGCTGATTTTCACCCTCTGTTTTCTATGGTTCAGATAATCACTGTGGTGCATGTGCTCCAAAGCCATGTTAGAGTAATTTGCTAGTTAATACGTCGTGGTGTCGACTAAATCAAAAGCCTTGGCCAGATCCATGAACACAGCTCCCATTAACAAGTATATTTATTGTGGAAAATTTATACTTAAAAAAAATTAGGGTTTCTTTTTTCTTTTTAAACCACGGAAGCAGCAGCATGATCACCACAGTGAGAGCAGACATGCTAAGAGTATAGCGCGTCAACAGTTCCGAGTTTTACAAACAATTGTCTGTCAGGGCAATGTGTTTCGCCTGTCGGTGGAAATCAAGCTGTACTAGTTTCCCTATTCGGCTGCTAGTCTGTAATAGCTCATGTAAGCGACGAAAAAAAATATGGCGGTATTTTAAATATGAACATTCTAACGGCACACTGCTCTCTCTTTTTTGCTATGTGGTCCTGCTTTAAGCACTTGTTTTTTTACCTGTGCATCAAACGTTTTTGATGCACAGGTAACAACCATTCAAAATAGAGGATTTTCTCTCCCCATTTTATAACTATAGGTAGTATGGTATGCAGCACAGCTACAGCAGGGAGATAGCCAGCTGCAGGGACTGTGGGGTGCTCATCTCTCAGGCTATGCTCTGGAGGGTAGGTCATAGCCTCTTAAGCAGGAGATTTTTGTAGCTCCCAGGCACAGCTAATAGCAGCAAGAGAAGAGATATCCCTGCTATACCACCAGCTGAGTGGGTACTCACAAGCATACCACACACCCTTGCTTCCAAAGGGACACACTGGCCCTGCTGCTGGAAGGTGGTGGGTGATGAAAGGGTGGCAGGGCAGTCACAGGAATGTCATCCAAGCTCCCCAAATTCCAACTGCAAATTGATTTGCACCATTGGAGAAGGTCAGGTACTTGACTCCCCTGGGGAGAAAGGGGGAACAAGATGTCATGGTGACATCCAGTGGCTAGAACAGGAAGAAGGCAGCAAGGAACATCATAGTAGTAAGCTACTATATGCTTGGGGGAGGGTGAAGAAGATGGTGGGAGGAGTGGGAAAGGGAAGGGGGTGGTCAGATATCTTTCAGGTACATCTGTCATCTGGTATATTGACGGGACAGGGAGGATGATTGAGGGAAAGGAGGGGGAGGTTGGGGTGCTGGTACACTTGGGTACTAAAGATCAGTGAACCAGCTTCTTGAGGCAGTCTAGCATAACATTCAGAGGCTGGGGAACAGACTGAAATCACCCTCAGCTTCTCAGTCATTTTCTGAGGCCCTTTCCATGTGGGGTAAGTGGAAGAATAGGCTGAGGATTGCACAGATTGAGGCATTTAATAGGTGGTTGAAGGGATGGTGTCAGACAGAGGGGTACAATTTTGTGGGAGACTATAGGGGCTTCTAGGACAGGAGGCTCTTTAAGAGTGATGGCCTTCACTAACAAAAGAGGGTCCTAGTGCACTTGAACAGAAGTTAAATGTATACATAGGTGGACTTTTAAGTTAAGAGCAGTAAGACTGAGGCTTGGAGAACTACAGAGGATGGAGAGCGATTCTGTGGGAGACTGTATGGGCTACTGGGACAGGAGGCTTTTCAAGAGTGATGGTCTTCACCTAAGAAGAAAGGGAACCAGTGCACTTGGGCAGAAGTTAAATGTCTAAATAGGTAGACATTTAAACTAAGAGGGGGAATACTGAGGGTGGTGGTACCATGGAGGATGGACAGCAAATTTGGAACCTAGCTAAAACTCCCTGAGAAATGGTGCCTAGGAGCAGTGAGAATGAAAGCAGCAAAACAGGGGTCACAAATAGATTAGAAAAAGGTGTCAAGCAGGAGGAGTACCAGAAGTCAGCAGTGACCAGGAACATCATGAAGCCAAAGAGGTAAACAGTGACAAAGGGAAAGGTGCAGATATAAAGGGGAAGGAGGTGATTACATGCTGGAAAGCAGTCTGCCTAAATTCCAGGAACCAAGGAACAAAATTGGGGAAACCCTGGGGATGGCAGAAGATGCAGACCTCACTGCCATTGCAGAAACAAAACCCATGGGGAATGATAATTGCGACTTGGCCTTACAGGGGTATACCACGTATAGTAGGGATAGGGATTAGAGAAAAGATGGTGGGGTTGCCCTAAACATCAAGGAAGGCATAGAGGCTGCAGAAGGTGGTCCATCAGGAGAGTGGCTAGGAAGACTGAATTGTTGTAGTTACAGCTTGCAACAACATTGGAAAAGAAGTTGTTCATTAGGTGATCTACAGACTGTTAGGATGGGGCAGTGAGGGGAAGAGTGAGCTAGGGGAAGAAATTGAGAGGGGGTCACAAAGGAGGAGGAAGTGGTATGGGGATCTTAATCTACCAGATATAGATTGGGACATTCCATTATCTTTGAGCACTAGAAGTCAGGCCCTGCTAGATACACTGTGGGACTCTCTGCTGGTGCAGATGGTCAGGGAACCTGCAAGGCAGGCTACGATTCTCCATGTGGTGCTCACCAAATGAGAAATGATACAATCATAGAAATCTATCAGCAGAAGAGGACCCCATGGCCCATCCAGTCTGCCCGAAGCCACCCCCTCTAGGAAGACCCCCGACCTCTATCCCCAGCCTGCCCTCTGTAAGTCCCATGTACGTGTCCCAGGCTCTTTTGAATTTGTCCACTGTATCCACCCCCACCACCCATTCCAGCAGTCTGTTCCATGACTGCACCACCCTCTCGGTAAAGAACTTCCCCTTGATGTCCCTCTGAATCTTCCCCCTCTAGTTTGTAGGTATGCATTCTAGTGGAATTGTTCTTACTCATTCTGAAGATGCTGTCGACCCTCACCCGGTTTATGCCCTTCAAGTACTTGAATGTCTCCACCATGTCCCCCCTCTCCCTTCTCTCCTCCAGTGTGTACAGGCCCAGCTCCCTCAGTCTCTCCTCATATGACTTCCCCTGCAGGCCCTTCACCATTTTGATTGCTTTTCTCTGGACCCTTTCCAGCCTGTCCTTGTCCCCTTGCCAGTATGGCCTCCAGAATTGGTCCTCATATTCCATGTGTGGTCTGACCATGGTTTTGTATAGTGGCATGATCACCTCCCTCATTCTGCTTGTGAATCCCCTCCCTGTGCACGCCAGCATTTTGACTGCCTTTCCTGCTGCCCTGTCGCACTGACTCCAGACTTTCAGGTTGTCTGAAATAGTGATCCCCTGGTCTCTTTCCTGCTCTGTTACATCTAGTTTCTCCCCCCTCCCCCAAGCCAGTATTCTACCTTTGGGTTATTACGCCCCATATGCATAATTCTGCACTTTTTTGTATTGAACAGCAGCTGCCACCTTTCTGACCACCTCTCCAGCCTATCCAGATCCTCCCTCATACCCTCCACCCCCCTTCCGCCTGTACCCACCCTATTACTACATATCTTTCATGTCGCTCTAAGAACAGACTCACCTTCCTCATAGACCCTCTGTAATGTCCCTATATATATATATATATATATATATATATATATGTTGAAAAGAATGGGCTCCAATACAGACCCCTAGGGGACCCCACTCATCACCTTTTCTTCCTTTGAGTACACCCCATTCACCACTACACTCTGTGTCCTCCCCTCCAGCTAGTGCTCCATCCAGTTTGTGAACTTGGTCCCCACCCCTAAGCTGCCGATCTTGCCTATCAGCCTACTATGAGGGTCGATGTCAAAGGCCTTCCTGAAATCCAGGTAGGCCATGTCCACCACCCCACCCTGGTCCTATATCTTCATCACTCTGTCAAGGAATTCAATCAGGTCAGTCTGGCGGGACCTCCCACCTCTGAATCCATGTTGATTGTCATTTAGGAGGCCCTCCTTCTCTAGATATTTTATCAGCCTTTCCTTAATAAGTGACTCCATTAGTTTGCCAACCATGGAGGTAAGGCTAACCGGGTGGTAGTTTCCTGGCTCCTCCCATCCTCCTCCTTATGTAGGGGCACTACTGTAGCTCTTTTTCAGTACCCTGGAACCCTTCCCTTGAGTAGTGACAGGTTAAATAACCTCGTGAACGGTGTTGCCAACTCCTGTTTTACTTCTTTGAGTGCTCTCATATAAATTCCATCCGGTCTCATCGCCTTATCTGTCCACAGCTTTCCTATTTCTTCCAATACCCTGGCTTCCGTGAAGGGACTCGAGCCCATCTCACTACCCATCCTTCCTCTGCTTTCCAACTTCGGCCCTTTCCCCATCTTCACCCTGAAGAGCAATGCAAAGTATTCGTTGAGCACATCGGCTTTTTCTATATCTCCCTCCACCAATGCCCCCCTTCTCTCTTGAGCTTCATAATTCCACACTCTCCCTTCCTTCTTTCACTCACGTATCTGAAAAACTTTGTCTTCCCTCTTAGCCTCCCTTGCTATGTGCTCTTCATGTTTCTGTCTTCGCCTGTGTGATCACCTTCCCTGCTTCTCTCAGTTTTTTCTTATATACCTCTCTGTCTGCTTCCCTCTGAGATACTTTACACACCCTGAATGCCCTCCTTTTCTCCCTAACTGCATTCCTCACTTCTGTTATGAACCAAAGTGGTTTCCTCCCCCTCTTATTCTTGCTCACCATCCCAATGCATAGTTCTGTTGCCTTCAATATCAATCTTTTAATTTCTCCCCATAGCTCCTCTATGTCTTCCATGTCCTTCTTCCCTACTAGCTCCACCTGCACCATTGCCCTCATCCCCCTAAAATCTGCCTTTCTAGTCTTGCACCTTAGTATTGGAACTGCCCTTATCCGGACCCCTTCTAATTCTAAATCTTACTGTCCTATGGTCACTGTCACCCAAATTTTCCCCAGCCTCCACCCTCTTGACACTGTCCCTATTCGTCATAACCAGGTCTAGTATGGCACCTCCCCTAGTAAGTTCCATGACCAGTTGATTTAGGAACACTTCCTGCAAGGCCTCCAACAACTCCCTACTCCTTACTGTGGATGCTGTTAGCAGATAAGGGCCGATGACCCACCCAGTCTGCCCATTTAAGCTTGTAAGTTCACTTTATGTTTTTCTAGAAGTCTGTTGCTCCTTACCCCTGACCTCCAGAATTCCCTTATGTCTATCCCATGCATTCTTAAATCCCATGATTGCTTCAGCCCCCGCCACTTCCTCTCACATGGTGTTCCACTTGTCCACCACCCTTTCTGTGAAGAAATTCTTCCTCATGTTTCCTCTGAATCACCCTCCCTCCAACTTCATCCCATGCCTTCTAGTCGTGGAACATCTTTTTCACTGTAAAATAGTGTATTCCTGCACCCTGTTCCTCCCTGTAAGATACTTGTATGTCTCTATCATATCCCCTCTCTCCCTCCTCTCCTCCAGGGAGTACATATTCGAGTCCTTCAGCCTGTCCTCATAGGACTTGCGGTGCAATCCCTGTTCCATCTTTGTTGCCCTCCTCTGAACCTTGTCTACCTGTCTATGTCCTTACATAGGTAAGGTCTCCAGAACTGTACACTGTACTCCAGGTGGGGCCTCACTATTGTCTTGTATAGTGGAATTATGACCTCCCTTTTCCTGTTGGTGATGCCCCTGCCTATGCAACCCAGCATCCTATTTGCTTTACTTGCTGCCTTGTCACACTGTTTCCCTACCTTGAGGTCATCAGAGATGATAACCCCAAGGTCTCTTTCCTGCTTGGTGCATGCTATATCCTCACCCCCAACTGATATGTTGTTCCAGGATTTTTGTTGCCCCATATGCATTATCTTGCACTTCTTTGCATTGAATTTCAACTGCCAAACCCTTGACCATTCTTCGTGCTTCTGCAGGTCCTTCCTCAATCTGTCTACACCCTCTGGTGTGTCCACTCTGTTACAGAGCTTTATGTCATCAGCGAACAGGGAAATTCTGCCTTCCAGGGTCCTGTGCAATGTCATTGATGTAGACGTTGAATAGGACTGGTCACAGCACTGATCCCTGTGGTATCCCACTGGTCACTCTTCCATCTGTGAAGTGACAGCCATTTACCACCACCCTCTGTGTCCTTCCGCCCAGCCAGTTACCTATGCACCACACTACTGTCCTGCCCATTCCCATATTCCTCAGTTTTTTTAATAGCCTTCTATGTGGCACAGTGGCAAAGGCCTTGCTGAAGTCCAGATAGGCCACATCCACTGCCCTCCCCTGATCCACCTCCCTTGTCACCCAGTCAAAAAATTCAAGAGGTTGGTATGGCATGACCTCCTCCCAGTGAAACCATGCTGCTTTGGGTCCTATAGTCAGTTGGCAACTAGATGTTCCACCAATCTCTCCTTCAGCAGTGCTTCTATGACCTTCCCCACTACTGAGGTCAGGCTGACCGGTCTGTAGTTCCCCACTTCCTCTTTGTTCCCACTTTTGTATAAGGGGACTACATCTGCTGTCCTCCAGTCATTGGGTACCTTCCCTGTTTCCAGTGATCGGCTAAACAGGATTGCCAGTGGTTCAACCACCATCTCTCTTAGTTCCTTTAGGACCCTGGGGTACACCCCATTTGGCCCCATTGTTTTATTGACTCATTCCTTCCAGTTCCTTTAGGACCCTTTCCAGTGTAAAGGGACTTGTGTCCATTTCAGTGCCCTTCCCACCTCTTGTACTCCCTTCAGGCCCATTCCCCTCATCTACCTCCATAAAGATCGAGCAGAAATATCTGTTCAGTATGTCAGCTTTACTGATGTCATCCTCAATGCAGCCTCCCATCCTCTCCCTTCAGTCTCACTATCCCTCCCTTTGCCCTTCTTTTTTCACTTATGTACCTATAAAAGGTTTTGTCCCCTCTATCCACTGATTTTGCAATGTGTTCTTCTGTCTGAGCTTTGGCTTCCCTTACTGACCTCCTTGTCTCCCTTTGCTTCTCCTGGTATTTCTCCCTATCCCCTTCTGCCTGTGTCTTTTTGTATTGCCTGAATGCAATCTTTTTGGCTTTCACTTTCTCCGCTACCTCCTTAGAAAACCATAATGGCCTCCTCTTCCTTTTCTCCTTGCTAACCTGCTTAATGCATAATTCTGTTGCTCTTGTAAATCCCTGTTCTAAATATTGCCCACTGTTCCTTAACCCCTGATTCCCTCCTCATTCCCATTAATGCTTCTTTTAAGCATCTCCCCAATTTCCCAAAGTCTGCCCCCCTAAAATTCAGGACACATGTTTTTGTGTGGTTTGGTTCTGCTCCTTCTGTGATTTCAAACCACAGTGACCAGTGGTCACTGTTCCCCAGGTGCTCCCCCACTGTTACTCTCATCACACTGTCCCTGTTTGTTAGCATGAGGTCCAGTATTTCCTTCTGCCGAGTTAGTTCCATGACCAGTTGCTTGAGGAAGGCTCCTTGAAGAGAGTCCAGGATAACTCTGCTCCTGGTTGATGCTGCTGCTGGGAGGCTCCAGTCCATGTCTGGAATACTGAAGTCTCCAACCAGCACCACATTCACCCTAGTCTGATATCCTTTTGATGGCTAGCATCAGCTCCCTTTCTGTTTCTTCCTCCTGGGCTGGTGGTCTGTAGACCACCCCTGTTGGGATGGCTGATCCCATTTTCCTTTCCAGCTTAACCCATAGTATCTCTCCTCCATTTTGTTCCTCCTGAATCTCTGTGGCCTTTGCCATTTTCACATAAAGTGCCACTCCTCCTCCCTTCCTGTCTCTCCTGTTTCTTCTGAATATGTTGTAGCTGGGTATGGCCATCTCCCAGTCATGGTTATCATTATACCAGGTCTCTGTGATGGCCACAATGTCCAGGTCAGACTGCACCATGGCAGCCTCCAGATCCTCCATCTTGTTGCTAAGGCTCCTGGCATAGACACACATGGCTTTCCATGATGTGAACTCCCTGCACTGTTTAGCTGTTCTACTCCAGCCCCCTTCTTGGTTGTCCTTGATCCCTGATTCTCCCTGCTGTCTGCCCCCTGTTGAATCTTTTCCCCCCTTTCTGCCTATCCCCTTGGTTGCTTATCTCTATCTTTTCCATGCCCAGTAGATTTAGATCTCCCACCACCACGACTTCCCCTTTGTTGGCCATCTCCTGTATCTCCCTACCCATCTATTTATCTACTTCCTCCCCCTGATTTGGTGGTCTGTAGACCACCCCTACCTTCACTGCCTTCCCCCCGTTTTGCTTAAAGTGACCCATAGGGTCTCTGCAGATCCATCCCCACCCCCACACACCATCACTCTAATCCCTCTTTTACATAAAGAGCAACCCCCCCTTTCCTGTCCTGTCCCTCCTGTAGAGTACATATCCTGGTATTTCCACCTCCCAGCCGTGGTTTTAAGTCCACCAGGTCTCTGTACTGCAATTAGGTCCAGGTCATCCTCCGCCACTACCACCTGCAGTTCTCCCATCTAATTACCTAGACTTCTGCCATTAGTTAGTAAACCCCTCCACCAGCCCTGCTCCTTCCCCTTCCCCCCCTTCTGGCTTCTCTTGCCCCCAGCTGTGGAGGAGAGTGAATTAGGTCAGTCCCTCCTGTCTTTCCCACTGGGCTACACCTATCTACGCCCTCCCCCTCTCCTAGTTTAAAGCATTCCATAGTATTCCATCTATGTATCCCTGCAGCTTCCCCCTCAATATCCTAGCCCCCTCATCATTTATATGCAACTTGTCCCTTGCATACAGATGCTGGTCCACCCATGTGACCCCCAATCGCCTATACAATAATAGCTCTCCCTTTTGCACCACTGCCTTAGCCAGTGGTTAAATTCTTTGATTCTCAATTGTCTAGCTGTACTGGAACAGTGTACTGGTAGAACTTCCAAAAAAGCTATGGAATGTACCATCCCCTTTCACCCTTTTGCTAGTTCCATAAATCTCATCTGCACCTCACCCACCTCCTCCCCCACTAGGTCATTTGTACCAAGGTGTACAACCAGGTGAGGTTTCCCCCAATCAGCAAAATGCACGCCTTAATTTTTGAAAGTGCCCTGCTTGCCTCCATCCATGGCTCACAAAAAAAATGACCTCCACTTGAAAGCTACTCCCTTTCTTAATCAATGAATCCCTTTAAATAATAGATTCTCCATACACTATCAGTGATTTTTCCTGTGCTAACCCTGAGGGTGCCTCCACTGCCCTTACCTGGACTTTTCTTGTGTTCACCCTGACCTTCCACAGGTCACCCCCCATCTCCATTCCTACCCCCACTATCCCTTTATCCCCTGCCCTGCTGGATGGTCCTGGACTCATCTCTCTCCCCTGTGCTTCTTCCAACTGTTGCCTATTCCTCTCCTTTTTTTCCCTCCCTCCCCCAGTAACCCCTCTTCTGCCTGGATTCCTGTACTCTGTATCTGTTTCTGTTCTCCCTCTCGGATGTCCCCTCCTGCTTCCTTCCCTCCCACTCTCATTTTTGCCCCTGACAGTTACAACGTGTCCCTCCATGCTATATCCCCATGCCTTTATAGTGTCTCCCCTTCCATTCCCAACCTGGACCACTATTTCCCAATCTGCCCTTACTTCCGACTTTGTCTGGCTTTCCTGGCACATCTCCTGGTTGCCCTTATCTCACTTCCTTCTTCCTGCTCCATCATCACCGTTAGGAGCCAGTATCTGTTCGAGCCTGCTGTATATCTGTGGCCTGTGCTCATATTCACTGGTGCTCCTGTCTGTTGTGCCCATGTCCCCTGTCCTGGGCCTTTCCCCCCTAAATGGTAGATGGAGTGCAGGTTGGAGAACCACTGAGGTCCAGTGACCCTAATACCATATGGTTTAAACCAGCCCTGGATAAAAGTATACCCTCATCAAAGGCTGTGGTTCTGGATTTTAGACAATAATATTTTGACTTGATGAAGGAATTAGTCAATGGAAAGCTGGTTGGAGTAGACAAGATCATAGGAATGGAGGATAAATTAAAGGGGCCATTCTCGAAGCAACTAAATCATTCTTGACAACAGTTACCGTACAAGGGGTAACAACACAAGAGAACAACCTGGTTCTCCAAGAAGGTCAGAGAGGCTGTGAGGGCCAAAAAAGGACCTTCATTAGCTACAAGGAGAAACAGGGGCACAAATAATGAAATGAGTACTAGATAAACATGAAGGAGGCCCAGAAGGTGGTCAGGGATGCAAAGGAAGTCACAGCGTTGTGTATTGCAGAGGGGGTCAATGGAGGAAAAATAGTTATTCAGGAATGTATATCAGCTAAAAAGGAAAATGAGAGGGGGAATAATAAAGCTGATGTGGTAGAGGAGAGAGTAATAGAGGATGACTAGCAGATGTCAGCAATTCTAAATGACTACTTCTGCTCGGTATTCCCAGTGGAGGACAGTCGGCCTCTGCTGGAAAGTGGCATAAAAGCAACTGCAAGAGGGATCACAAAATGTGACAGGTGGAAATGACAGTAGATAGAGTAAGAAAGGGGCGTGCAGCTCTGAAAGTACATATGGTGCCAGAGTCAGAAGGGATGCATCTGAGGGTGCTCAGAGAATTGGCATCAGTACTGACTGACCCTCTGGCAGGGCTATTCAATAGCTCACTGCAGTTGGGGTTGGTTCTGAGAGATTTGAGGATAGCAAACATGATTCTGCACTACAAGATGAGGATTGGGAGGAACAGGGAAATTACAGACCTCTCAGTCTTACCTGCATTTTGAGTAAACTAATGGAGGCACCCGTCAAAGAGGACCCGGTGGCCTACCTGAAAAGAATTGGGTTCCAGGCTTGTAAAAATCATGGGTTAGTGGCTTGAAGGTCTTGTCAGACCAGCCTGATAATATTCTCTGTCTGAGTTGCAAGGGTATTGGATAAGCAATAGATTTACTGTACTTTAACCATAACAAGGCATTCAACTCAGTGTCACACAGAAGGCTGCTAAAGATTTTAGAGGACCAGCAGGCAGTGACGGACCTAGTTAATTGGGTGGGAAGTTGTCTAGGGATGAGACAGCAGAGAGAGGTGGTTTACAGGGTCAGATCAGAGGGTAAGTATGTCAAGAGTGCAGTGCTGTTGGGGTCAGTCCTGGGACCTGTACTTTTTATGTTGGCTCGCGCAGTGAATATATTGCGGTAGTAGCAGATTTGGAGGGACGGTCACTGTTGGGCAAATGCAGGGCATGCATCAGTAGGTATGTCCCTCATTCCCCAATCAGGCAGCAGCAGGTGCCACATCAGCAATTTGGAATGTGGCCACCAGATCTAACAAAAGGTCCACTGCAATTAGACCACAACATACCTCCTGACATGCACGCAACACTGCCGCTGCCTCCTGTCAGAATACCGATGGGGGAACTCCACTCCCCATCAGCACAATAACCCCCCTCCCATTTACAATGCATGCCGAGGGGGTGCCCAATCCCCCTTAGCATCATGCACGCCCCACAACAGTTTTTCTTTGCCAAGGGGACCCCATCCCCATCAGCTTCAGTGCCCAAGTGATGTTGCCGACGGGGGAGCCTACTCCCCGTCGACATTATGTAACACCCCCCCACACTTTTGTTGTGTGCCGAATGGGGTGCTCAATCCCCGTTGGCATAATGTCACCCCCCTTTTGTTGTGTGCCGATGGGGGTGCCCAATCCTCTGTTGGCTACAGCTGCCCCTTAAAAAAGAGTCCATTGGCATTCTGGGAGCCCACCCCAGAGTGCCACATGCCTCTGTTAAAAAAAATGGTCCCACAATGCTTTTTTTTTTTTTTTTACCCTGTCAAAAGAAAACAGTCCCTCGTGGTCTCCCTGCCCCTCCCACAACCCATGCCCACCCACGCGCACTCTGCCTCCACACCCCCTCACCCCATACTTACCTAAGGAGTCTGGCATGATGTTCTTCAATGGACCGGGAACGCGTCTGCACTCTTCAAAGCTGATCGCGAACTGAGGAAATGCTGATAAGCTGTATAATGGAATAAACAGGGTTTTTTCAACTTTGATGCATATCGCAGGCATTTTTTGGAATTCTGGCACCAAATTTTCAACGTGGGGTTTTTGGGACACCTCCTCATGAATTCTAGCACTGTCATGGCATTAATCAGCCCCAAAGGGTGATTTTGCAGTCGCTGTGCGGAATCACCTTTTGGGACTGATTAATGAAACAACAGTGCCAGTGTTCATGAGGTGGGCTTTCAAAAAGCCTATGTTGCACATTTGGTGGAAAAAATCCCCAAAACGACTGTTTTACGAGCGTGCATTGCGCAGTTTCCATGCACGCTCGTTACTTCGTGAATTTGTAATATTTTCACACCAGATTTTCAAAATTGGCATTTTTTCACACCTCCTTATGAATGGTACAACTGTCATTTTACACATTCAGGCCAAAATGTGTTTTCGCATGTCCAGCGCAGAATATCACGGTCACTGCGTGAAATCAGTTTTCAGGACAGTTTCAGAAAATGACGGTGACACTGTTCATGAGCAGAAGTCCGAAAATGCCTATGCTGAAAATTTGGTGACAAAATTCCATAAAATGACTGTGTTACAAGCCTGCGTTGGGCATGTTTCCACGTACTCTTGTAACTGCGCAAATTTGCACTATTTTCATGCTAGATTTTCAACACACATTTTTTTACACTTCCTTATGAACAGTACAGCTGTCATTTTTCACATCCTGCCCTAAATGTGTTTTCGCACCTGTGGCGCACTATGGCATGATCACTGTGCAAAATCAATGCTTCAGACACATTAGCAGAATCACACTGCCACTGTTCATGTGGGGAGGTCCCAAAATGCCTATGTTAAAGATGTGGTTAAAAAAATCCCAAAAATAATTGGGTTACTGACGTGTGTTGCACAGTTTCTATGCATGCTCATACCGTCACCAATTTTTCATATTTTCACTCCAGATTTTCAACGTTGCCATTGTTTTACATCTCCTCATGAACAATACCGTTGTCATTTTCCACATCCTGCCCAAAATGTGTTTTTGTTCCTGTGTCGCCAAATGGCATAGCCGCTGTGCAAATCCACCTTTCAACTAACAAACTGATAGTGCCGCTTTTCATGAGGTGGGCTCACAAAAAACCCATGTTGAAAATTTGGAGTAAAAATATCAACACACGCCTACGGTGTTAGGGTTTCCAACTGTAGCACCTCACCCTGTAGAGACTGACAGGTGTCAGGGGTGTGACTTGGGATCATCGGCTGTAATGCTCATGCCATTCCACCCTCACCCCCAACCTGCAGCCAGTGACAGGCATCATGGTGTGTCTTGCACTGTTCAGCCACAAAGTTTACCTCATTCTCCTATACTGCACCCACCTCAGTGTATTTTCTTATGGAATGGGGTAAGTATAATGCCCAAAGACCCCAAAGCACACCATGACGCTTGGTAGGGTGTGGTGAAATGGCATGAGTGTTATAGCTGATGACTCGAAGGCGCACCCCAATGCCTGTCGGTCTCTACATGGTGGGGGTGGGGTTGGTGTCATTTTAATACTTCACTGCCATTCCTATTATGCGTCTCTAACTCTGGCACTACCTATGGCGATGCCAGCAAGACAACATTCGGCATTGACAAATGCTTGTTAATAGGTGCATCAGTGACATAGGAGAAGGAATAAAGGGCAAGATGTGGCTCTTTGAAGATGATGCTAAGCTCTGCGGCAGGGTAAACAGCAAGGAGAGGGTGAGGGAGTTAGAGAGACCTGCAGAGGTTAGAGAGATGGTCTAATATTTGGCAGTTGAAAGTCAATGCCAACAATTGCAAGGTGATGCACAAATAGAATAAGAATACCAGGACTGAATACTGGATGGGAGAATATAGTATGGCCACTACTTCAGAAGAAAGGGATTTTGGAGTTATCATAAACAACTTCCTAAAACAAACTAGCAAATGCAACAAGTCTTACTGCAAGGCAACCTATATGTTGGGATGTGTTGGGAGTTGTTTCAATAGCAGGAGGAAAGAGGTAATTCTACATCACTATGGATCACCGTTGAGACCCCATCTGTAATATCGTGCCCAGTTCTGGAATCCCTACCTGAGGAAAGACTGAGAGAGGCTGGAGATGGTGCAGCATAGGTAACTACAATGATTCAGGACCAACAGGACAGATTCTATGAGGATTAGCTTGGGGCTTTAAGCATGTACTCACTGGAGGCCAAAAAGGAGAGGGGAGACATGACAGGGACCTTAAAGTTCCTGAAAGGAACTAACTATTCAATAGGAATAGCAGGTCAATAACAAGGGGGCATGAATGAAGGCTGGCAGGGGAAGATTCAGGGATGTGAGAACAAATTACTTCATAGATAGAGCTGAGCCATGGAACAGCCTACCAGCTGAGATGGTGGGAGCAAAAGTCATAAATATGTTCAAGCATGGCTGGGACAGAGAAGGGTTTTGATAGTTACAGGGGGAGGCAGAAAGGTAAGGATCAAGGGTGGGGGGAGGCATGGATGAAAACACCATCTAGACAATAAAATGGATGGACCAATGGTCTCATTTGTGCCAGCTATGTCTATTTTGCTGTTTCTATGATTCAGTGGGCTAGGGAGGCCCCTCAGCTATAATAAAGTAATGATGATTGGGGGGTAGAGGGATGGGTGATCAGGTGCTAAAGGCTTTGCTTTATGTTTTTCTGGAGTCCTTTTCACATAAAGTTGCTAAAAGCAGTCAAAAGTGAAACAGACCTATATTTTACACCGAACAAGGAGATTTGAACTGTACAGTTTGAATTTGCTGTGCTCAGTGTGAAAAAGGCTTGTGGTCGTACCCTATGAAGTAAGCACAGCTCCACTCTACGTAGACTGGAAGCTTTGCAAATAATCTAAAGCCTATGGTAGTGCTGGGCAGGATTGTGGAATTCTACTTCTGCCAGAATTTTGCAGAATTTCCCACAATTTTGAGGCGTTTTGCCAAAGATGGAATTAGCCTTTTCCATTGTGAAAAATCACAGAGTGTAAAATTTCACCAGTTGATGCTGAATTCAATGAAAATGGCAAAATTCCACCATTTCTGCAGTTTATCTGCAGAACCTACTTCCATGATTTAAAAACAAAAATGCAGTTTAAGTTGTAAAAACATGCAATTTACTTTAAATTCACTTGTTGGGTAATTCTACGCAATACTAGATGCTAGAAGAATAAAGCTGTGGTGCTGTCTAGATTTTATCACAAATTCTTCAGGAGTTCTACTGTGCCTCAACAAGACCTTGCTTGGTGATGACTCTGGTCCCATTTTTGAGGCAGTTATCTCAGCAGGGTTCCCAGAGAAATACAGACCAGTCAGTCTGACGTCCATTGTGGGCAGGCTCATGGAGATCATACTAAAGGAAAGATTGTGGAATATCTAGAGGAGCATGGTCTCCAAAATGTGAGGCAGTATGGGTTTCTGGGGGGATCATGTCAAATGAATCTGATTGACTTATTTGACTGTGTCACTAAGACAGTAGACAGGAGCCAAGTGGTAGACATCATCTGTCTTGATTTCAGCAAGGCCTTTGACTCTGTGTCCCCCAAAAGGTTAATCAGGAAGTTGGTGGATCTTGGGGTTGGAGAAAGGATGGCCAGATGGGTAGAAAACTGGCTGAGGGACAGAACCCAGAGGGTGGTTGTGGGGGGAAGAGTTATCTGGTACCAGAGAGATAACTGTTCTGGGGCTGGTGTTGTTCAATGTCTTCATCAGTGACATTGGGGATGGCATTAAGGGCAAAATGTGCCTATTCGCAGATGACACCAAGCTCTGTGGGAGAGTGGACACAGCTGAAGGGATACAGGACCTACAGGAAGATCCGTTAAAGCTGGGGAGGTGGTCCAGGATCTGGCAGCTTGGCTTCAATGCCAAGAAATACAAAGATATGCATATTGGAGCCAAGAATCCCAGGACAGAGTACTACCTGGGTGGAGTCCGAGTATCTGCATCAGGGGAGGAGAAAAACCTGGGAGTGATGATCACTAGTGACCTGAAGCACTCCATGCAGTGCAAGAAAGCAGCAGCAAAGGCAAACAAGATGCTGGGATGCATATCAAGGGGGATCAGTAGTAGGAGAGTGGAGGTTATACTGCCCTGTACAGGTCACTGGTAAGGCCGCATTCAGAGTGGGCAAGGAGCTGGCATCGGTGCCCACACCCTCAAAAGGACATTAACCTGCTGGAGAAGGTCCAGAGGAGGGCTACAAAGATGATAGTGGGTCAGCAGGGTAACGCAGATATGAGGAGAGGTTGAGGGCACTGAACATGTACTCCCTGGAAAACAGGAGAGAGAGAGAGAGAGAGAGAGAGAGAGAGAGAGAGAGAGAGAGAGGGGACAAGATTGGGATCTTCAAGTACTTGAAAGAGATAAATAAGGTTGATAAGGAGAGGCTCTTTAAGTTGAGTGGCAACCATAACACTAGGGGGCACAGTCTTAAGCTGAAGGATAGGGGGGATTAGGAGTGAGGTCAGGAAGCACTTCTTCAAAGAGAAGGTGGTGAACACTTGGAATGCACTGCCGGAAGAGATCATCTCATTGAAGACTGTGGGCAGTTTTAAGAGAGGCTGAGATAAGCACAGGGGAAAAGTAAGGATCATTGATAGGGAGGATGGGAGGAGTGGGGAGGAAGGGCAGGGGCATTAACTCAAGCTGTGGACCCTACAATATGAACAGACTTGATAGACCAAATGGCCTTCTTCTGCTGGCTTCTTCGTATGTTCGTATGTTTGTATGTTCTCAGCGGTGCGCTGCCCATGGCAGGAATGCAGTGACGGTATGGTAGTCTTCTGTTTTAGATCCCGCTTGAAGTTTATAGTGTACCAACTGGGCAAGGTAAGGATGTTTGAATGTGTGGCTGTAAAAGTGAATGCAGGTATGAGGTGAAAGATTGTCCAGGTATACCACCATATGGGGTGGGGACAGGAATTTGTAGATCTTATCATTACCTTGGCATTGGACTCCCACAGCCTAACTGTGCTGGGGGACTTCAAAGAATGAGTGGATGATGTGAACTCACAGTTTGCTCAGCAGTTCTTTCAGTTAATGAATTAACTGGACCTCACACAGGCAGAGGTATTGCAAGCATGAAATATTTTTGGGACACAGGCCCCAAAACAACAGGCTAGGGTCCGGGCTGCCTAATCCCCCCCCCCAGGAGCTGTCAACATTTTGGTGTTCTCTGGTGCAAAATAACATATTCCCACTATTTTTTTCTTGTTTTTCTCCATCTTCTGAGGAAATACTTATCACTGCATTGTGATTCAGTGTGCTCAGTTATATATGGATTCAGGACTTTTTTAGTTTACCAAATAACTTTTGCATTTTTTTAGAATGATAAACCTGAAACTTTCAGCTGTGATTAAATACATTACTGTTGATAAGATTTTTTGTTTTGTTTTGTTTTGTTTTCTTGCAGTTTTCAAAATAGCTTCTCAGGTGGAAATCTCATTTTGATTTCCTTCAGGAAATTCATGACACCAGTGACCACTGTAAATTTATGGGATAATGTTTATTGCAAATAAGTAAAGCAGATAATTTTTTTTGTTCACAAAATGACAACTGAACTCCACATAATAATACTTTATAATATCAGAAGCTGTTAATTTCACAATACTAAATTATAGTTTTCATACACTGTTTGCTAATATAGACACTGTATATATAAGCAAACTGTGTATGAAAACTATAATTAAGTATTGTGAAATTGAAAAGAATACATCCTGCATCCTGACTAGCTGACAACAAAATGATAAACTCCTTGCTGCTGTTCACACTACCGATGGTACAGGTACAGTAGTGTACTAATGCTCCCTACTAGAGGTGCCCACTTGGGCTCCCTCTGAGTGTTCTCCCCTCAATTCATGGCATGTCTATTATCTGTTTCTTACTTACCTGCCGATAGTCGTGGTGGGGTAGTAGGTAGGGGGTTGGCAGACAGTGGTAACACTGGGAAGAAGTCAGGAATGACTGGTGGTAAGGAGCCAGGCCCATATTGATGATCACAACTGGCATCAGCCTCATTTTCTGGGACTGGCAGATCATCCAAGTCCAGACTAATCTCTGGAACTCTGAGTTTGATTCAGGAATCAGTACTGCAGCACTCGAACTGCAAGCAACAATTTCTGCCAGGACACCAGATCTGCGTCTACAGGTGACTCAGGCAGGCAGACAGTAAATAATCATGCAAGTCACAGTCCTTAACTAAGATGACATTTCCAAGCTGCTCTTGACAACTCACTTCTATTCCAGACTATTGCCATCAGATGGGCATTGGCAGCTGCTGCCTGGCTCCATAACTTGTGAAAAACAAGTACAATGTAAAACGCGAGGGCTGACAGAGAGTTTGTGGTGTATGTTCTCTGTTAGTCTGTGTCTGGGAATGAATGGCCAGGACAGGATTGGGAAGGAACTAAGTTTAAAAAAAATGCAGGGCTATGAAGATCAAGACTTCCAGAAAAGCAATGCATGCTGAAAGAGACATTGGAATTTCAAAAGCTGTTTACTGACAAATTTATTTTACTCAGGCAAATGTCAGCACATATAGTCATGAAGCACAAGGTGCCCTGGTGCTTTGCTTGATTGACCTTAATTGGGGGCAGGACAGGGTTCTGGACCCCAGGCAAAACATTCAGGGCCCTATCCCCAGAGGCCCAGCCCTAACAACATCCCTGCATGCAGATACTAACCTCTGCTACTCATGAACTCAGCTACATCTAAGATCTCATCTTCTCTCCTTGGCTAAACATCTGTGATGTCAAGATTGATCTGGTCAGTTTAGTTGGGTCATCGGGCTATAAAGTTTCATGCAAGGGCCCCCCAGATGCCTTCACCCCTGTTGAGATGATCCAGTACTGACCTAAATGTGATCCTGAGCTAGATAAAGTCAAGGAAGTATTGGACATCTCAGGTATGTTGTCAGCATGAATGGGGAGTTCAGCATAGGCAAGGCAATTTTATTTATATGGCGCCCAATCCCTGAGGCTCTGGGTGCCTTACATAAAAACAAGTAAAATCACAGCAAAGTACAAATACTGTAATACAAAGCCATATAAATCTATAAACAACCCCCAAAAAAATATTATAAATATTTAAAATAAGTGGCTCTTAAAAGACCAGGATAACCAGTATAACTAATTGCTTTCATCAAGGAAAGCCAAACAAAATACAGTAAATGAGCCTTTAGACTCTTTTTGAAAGATTCGACAGTCGGGCCTCCCTGATAAGTGCAGGAAATGAATTCCACAGGGTTGGACCGGTGACACTAAATGCATGGTTGCCAGATGTTTTCAGTCTGACCCTGGAAATGACAAGGAGGTCCACAGTTGAGGAGCGAAGGAAATAGACTGAGGTGGCTGGAGTAAGGAGATCAGCCAAATAGTCAGGGCCCAATCCATATTTATTTATTTAAAATCGATGACTGGGAAAGGCACATGAGCCGAGGCTTGTTTCCAGGTGCGACCTGGGGTATACTGTCGCCGCATCGAAACCCCGACGGCGAAGACCACTACAGTGACAGGATGTGGCCAAAATACGCCTGTCGCTGTGATGGTCTCCAACGGCCAGGAATTGCCTCAGGGTGTTGACTCCTCTGGTCCAACTCCAACTTGGAGTTGGAATACTAGAGACTGGGGAGTTTGGGGGTTAGGGGGGCACAGCCCCCCTGTGGAAACAGGAGGCATACTGACACTGCATTGCCAATACTCGGCAATGCAGCTGTCACTGTCGGGGATGTCTCCATAGCTGCTGTCATTGTGGCATGGTAAAACCATGACCCGGGTACAAAAGTACACCAAGCAAGTCACAATGCAAGGGTTACAAACAATACATACAAAGATTATATACACAAGAAAATGATATATACAAAATACAGAATATTTGTACAGGTATAAGGCAAGGTTGCATTTGTAGGCTTGAAATTATATATTGAGACCAAGTGAGCTCCTGATACAGGGGTGGGTTAGAGGCCAGGAGGCAGACAACTCAGGTCATCATAATGTAAGGAAGGTAGAGAGGGGGCTTGGGAAGAAAATATGAGTGGATAACTCAGAGCAGGGGGTTATGGAAAAGAGGTTTGAGTGGAGCTGAGGGGGAGGCGGGAGGACACCTCAGTGTACATAGGAGCATTTGGTGCAAGGAGGAGTGAGGAGGAATCTAAAGAGGCACCTAACAGATGGGGGGGGGGGTAAGGCAGAGGTCAGAGATTATTCCAGAGGAGAGGTAGATGGTATGAGAAGACAGATTGGCCAGCAACTGTGTGAGGATGGGGGATGTGGAAAGTGCATGAGTTCCTGTGCTGAAGAGAGTAAATAGGGGAAATTGCTGGTGTGAGGTAGGATGTGAGGTAGGGAGTCAAGCCAGTATTTTGCTATGAAGGAGGCACAGTGGACAGTTCTCCTGTGGGAGAGCGGGGCCACGGAGAGTGGTGCATAGAGGAGACAGTGATGAATGAGTTGGGGGGGAGGCAGTGGCAAAGCATCAGAAGGAATGAGAAGGAAGTCTAGTTTGGTGAGAGAAGAGGATGGGGCCATACCATAGACAATGCCGGCATAGTCCAACACTGCCAAGATTGTTTTGATTACAAGCTCATGTCGGGTGGGGAGAGGGAGGCTGGCATTGTGTCAATAGAGGATCCCAAGTTTGGGCCTGAGTTTGGAGCAGATAGCCTCGATGTGAGTGGAGAAGTTGTGGTGGCTGTCCAGCCAGACTCCCAGGTATTTGAAGACTGGGACCAGCTCAAGGGGTAAGCCATCCAGGGTGGTGATTGCTGGGGTGCAGGGAGGGAGATGAGCATCTGCCTGGATCCAAAGACCATGGTGACATTTTTTTGGAATTGAGTTTAAGTTTCTTATCCAGGAACCAAGACTGAACCTGGTTAAAATCTTGTTGGAAGTTGGGGAGTACATTGTCGTGGGAAGGCCAGAGGCATAGATGATAGTGTCATCTGCATAAAGGTGGACGCTGGCGTAGAGACAGGCAGAGGGAAGGTCATTTATGAAAAGAGAGAAGAGTATGGGGCCAAGGATAGAGCCCTGAGGAACCCCTGCTAGGATGGGGAGAAGGAAGGAGAGTGAGTCATCTATTAGGACTGATTGTTGTCTGTTTTGATGGTATGAGTGGAACCAGGTGACAGCAGGTTTAGTGATGCCAAAGGAGCTAAAGGTTATGGAGAAGCAGGGGGTGGGAGACAGAGTCGAAGGCTTTTGCCAAGTCAATGAAGATGGCAGCAGTGATTTGGCTATTGTCCATGGCAGAAAGGATGGAGTCAGTGATGCACAGCAGGGTGGAGATGGTAGAGTGGTGTTTTCAGAATCCTGACAGCACGGGTGAGAGGGAGTTGTTTGAGGAGAGAAAGTCTGAGAGCTTGGATAGTATAAGTGATTCCTGGACTTTAATAAGAGAGGGGAGGAGCAAGATGGGCCAGTAGTTCCCTGGTGAGGAGGAATCATCACCTTTATGCAACAGGAGGACCTTAGCTTGTTTCCAGACTTTGGGAACAGTGACTGTGGATAGGGAGAGATTCAATATGTAAGCCAAGGGGGTGAATATTGCAGGGGCTGAGATGTAGAGCAGTTTGGGATGCATATCATCGGGGCTGAATTTAGACTGGTTAAGGGAGGTGAGTGCATTGTAGACTTCCAATGGGGTGAGTGGAGGAAAGAGGAACCCAGGAACCCAGAGGGAGGGGAAGATGATTCAGGAGAGTCAGGGAGAAGACAGAAGAGGGGATGGGGGGGAGTCGGGAAGGGCTACAGAAGCAGGGTCCAAGATAGAGCTGCCATCGATCTTGAGGACTGGGCATGATTGTTTGGAAGGGATGGGGTTGAGAAGGGAGTTGATCACCTTTCAGAAAGACACAGGGGAGTTTTGGTTCTGACTGATTTGGGCTTTAAAGTATGAGGACTTGGACTGCTGGATGGCCAGTGGTGCAGTTATTTCAGAGATGCTTGTAAGTTTTGAGATCACTTGTAGCATGGGATGCTTTATACAGCCTCCGGGCCTGTCCCCGGAATGACACATGGCGATAAGGTCTGAGGTGATCCAAGGGTGGTGGAAGCGTTTTACCCTAGTTTTTCTTTGTGGTGCATGAAGGTGACTCAAAACCGGAATAGGGCAAGGTCTACGTTTGACAAGGAAAAGACTGGTAGCTAATCCATATTAGTGAGATTGTGCTGCAGGGCAGCTTTGTTTAGGAGGTATAGGGAACAAGAACAAATTAATTTGGGATGGGAGTGTGGGGAGTGGATTTTGCGAATGCAGTAAGTAAAATAGTCGCTAAAGGCATCGGAGAGGGTGCCTGAGGCGCAGATCTGGTGGGGAGGGGTGGTTAGAATCCAGTCCAGAAGGGAGTGGTTTTTGGACTGGTGGTTTAGTTGGGTTGATTCCTGGATTAATTGGGAGAGGGTAAGGGCTTTTATCCTTAGGGTGGTGGGTTTGGTGGATGAGGATAGCCAGTCAAGGTTGAAGTCACCTAATAGCAAGAGTTCATCATTGGATGTGATGGAGGCTATTGAAGAGATGGCCTTGACAATGGAGTCGGGTGTAGTCTTTGGTGGGGCATACAGAGCCCCTTCATCGAGTGGGGTGGAAGAGGGGAAGGATAGGTGGGCAACAACGGATTCTTGGGAAGAAGGGCATGATTCTTTGAAAATAATTGAGCTGGATATGGATTGCCAGATGAAGAGGACTCCCCCCCCACTTACCTCTGTCTTGACTGTATAAGCTGTAGTCAGGAATGGCAAGAAAGGAGCTAGGAATTTTGGCAGATAACCAGGATTCCGAGATACAGAGTATATCAGGGTGATATTGGGTGACCCAAACATTGAGTGCATCCATTTTGGGGAGAAGGCTCCTGGCATTAAGATGAAAGATACAGAGGCCCTTGGGAAGTGAGCTTGGGGTTAGGCAAGTGGGCGGTCCTAATAAGGCAGATGGTGAGGAGGCAGTGGGTTGGGGTACGGAGGGGCCTGAGTTGGGATGTATGTCACCAGCCAGGAGCAGGAGGAGGAGGATGGAGAGGGTGAGGAGCGAGGAGTGCTTGGCTCTGCCCGAACAGTGTGTGGAAGGTGGTGTGCGTGGGTTTAAGCATCAGGTAGAGCCTTGAGGTTAAAGAGGTGTGAGTGGAGCAGGGAGGGTGTATAACAGGAAGGGGATGGGAAATAGGGGAGTAGGACTTGAGGGAGGGGAGGAGGAGGGGAGATCATCATGGAGGTGGACCAAAATGGGGTAGGAGGGGGACTCCTGGTGTGGGGGAAGAGGGGTGGATATGTAGGTTGGGGGAGAGGGGTCTGCATGTATGGGGAGGTGGCTATCGGGAGGGCATTTAGGGGTGAAGGAGTAGTAAGTTTGTAGGAGAATGCATCATATTATGGAAAGCAGCATGGTGTCACAGTATAATAACAAGCAGAATATTATAGCAGTAGAGGCCACTAGTGATAAGAACTGATAATCTGCTAATGGGAAACATGGCTGATAGAATCCAGCCATCACGTGACACTGGCTAAATAGCTCTCAGTCCACCAAGGGTGGTGGTGGGGCAGCTGACGTGGAGCACCAGCAGGATCCTTTTTGCCCATCCGAGCTGAAGCTCCAGATGCGTATCTGTTTGCCGAGGCTAGCAAGCTATGGGGGAGGGCTCCCTTTCCTTGCCCTCTTGACCCTCTGGGGAGTTGAAATCTGCTGACAAAATAGAGGAGAAAAAGGCTTTAGTACAGGTATGGTTGGAGGAGGGGCTGTGGAAAAATGGGGGTAGGGCCACGGGAGAGAGCCTGCTGGAGAATAACTCCATCGTGGTTTGCAGTAAAGTAACCGCTGGCTAGTGGCAGTAACTGTGTGCTAGGGACTTAAGCTAAGCTCCATTTACCATCTACTTGCCAAAGGAGAGCTATGGTAATTGCAACAATTTATTATAAACAGTTCGGGCAGGCAAGACTTATTTACTGGGGAGCAGTACAAACATGCAGTGTGAATCAATGAATTTAAGGCCCCACTGAAACAAATTCCATTTCAGGTACAAGTTTCAACAGCTGCAGGCATTTCTGTCAGAATTAACTTGAATGAAAGCATTTGGGCTACAAAGCTGAGAACAGGCTATATGTCGTGGTTTCTGTTTTCAGAGGCAGAAGTTAAGAACGCGATTAAGCAGAAACATATACAGCTAAGTGCGATGCGCTGCCTTTTAAATGAGTCCATGACTCAAAGGTTGTAAATCTGACTTTTCTAATAAATAAAAATATGTTTTTGGGAACTATACATTAAAGTACTCAGTTAAACTGCAGCAAGTCATGCTAGATGCTGAAATATTTGTAAATTTAAATACTGTCTGCACTACTGTGCTGACATAAATAACCAGGGGGCTTAAGCCACTATTTTGAGTTTAAAGTCACAACATCAAACTTGAGTCTGAATTTTAAAAATGGCTGCCAAAACAGGTCTTCCTCTCCCATCCGAGCTGAAGCTCCAGATGCGTACCTGTTTGCCATGGCTAGTGAGCTGTGGGGGAGGGATCCCTTTTCTTGTCTTCTCGACCCTCTTGGGAGACAAATTCTGCTGACAAAACAGAGGAGAAAGAGGTTTTAGTACAGGTATGGTTGGAGGAGGAGGTTTGGAAAAATGGGGGTGGGGGTTGCTGGAGAGAGCCTGCTGGAGAATAACTCTGCTGTGGTTTGCAGTAAAGTAACCACTGGCTAGTGGCAGTAACTGTGTGCTAGGGACTTAAGTTAAGATCCGTTTACCATCTACTTGCCAATGGAGAGCTATGGTAACTGGAACAATTTATTATAAACAGTTCGGGCAGGCAAGACTTATTTACTGGGGAGCAGCACAGGTGTGTAGTGTGAATCAATGAATTTAACCCCCCCCAAACGAATTCCATTTCAGGTACAACTTTCAACAGCTGCAGGCATTTCTGTCGGAATTAATTCGAATCAAAGCACTTGGGCTACAAAGCTGAGAACAGGCTATATGTTGTGGTTTCTGTCTTCAGAGATAGAAATCAAGAACTTAGCTAGGCAGAAACATATACAGCTAAGTTTTTGGGACCTATACATTAAAGTACTCAGCTAAAGTGCAGCAAGTCATGCCAGATGCTGAAATATTTGTAAATTTAAGGTACTATCTGAACTACTATGGTGACATAAATAACCAGGGGGCTTAAGCCACTATTTTGAGTTTAAAGTCACAACATCAAACTTGAGTCTGAATTTTAACAATGGCGCCAAAAGGGGTCCTTCTCTCCCATCCGAGCTGAAGCTCCAGATGCGTACCTGTTTGTCGTGGCTAGTGAGCTGTGGGGGAGGGCTCCCTTTCCTTGCCTCAAAACCCTTGGGGGAGATGAATTCTGCTGACAAAACAGAGGAGAAAGAGGCTTTAGTACAGCTATGGTTGGAGGAGGAGCTTTGCAAAAATGGGGGTGGGGTTCGCGGGAGAGAATCTACTGGAGAATAACTCTGTTGTGGTTTGCAGTAAAGTATTCCTGGCTAGTGGCAGTAACTGTGCGCTAGGGACTTAAGTTAAGCTCCATTTACCATCTACTTGCCAATGGAGAGCTATGGTAACTGCAACAATTTATTATAAACAGTTCTGGCAGGCAAGACTTATTTACTGGGGAGCAGCACAGGCATGTAGTGTGAATCAATGAATTTAAGACCGCCTGAAATGAATTCCATTTCAGGTACAAGTTTCAACAGCTGCAGGCATTTCTGTCAGAATTAATTCGAATCAAAGCACTTGGGCTTCTAAGATGAGAACAGGCTATATGTCGTGGTTTCTGTTTTCAGAGACAGAAGTTAAGAACTCAGCTAGGCAGAAACATATACAGCTAAATGAATGAGCTGCCGTTTAAATGAGTCCATGACTCAAAGGTTGTAAATCTGACTTTTCTAATAAATAATAATACATTTTTGAGAACTATACATTAAAGTACTCTGCTAAACTGCAGCAAGTCATGCTAGATGCTGAAATATTTGTAAATTTAAATAGTATTTGAACTACTGTGGTGACATAAATAACCAGGGGGCTTAAGCCACTATTTTGAGTTTAAAGTCACAAGATCAAACTTGAGTCTGAATTTTAAAAATGACGCCAAAACAGGTCATCCTCTCCCATCCGAGCTGAAGCTCAGATGCATATCTGTTTGCCGCGGCTAGCAAGCTGTGGTTGAGGGCTCTCTTTCCTTGCCCTCTGGACCCTCGGGGGAGACAAATTCTGTGTCAAAACACAGGAGAAAGAGGCTTTAGTACAGGTATGGTTGGAGGAAGGGCTTTGGAAAAATGGGGGTTGGGATCACAGGACAGAGCCTCCTGGAGAACAACCCCGTTGTGGTTTGCAGTAAAGTAACCGCAGGCTAGTGGCAATAACTGTGTGCTAGGGACCTAAGTTAAGCTCCTTTACCATCTACTTGCCAAAGGAGAGCTATGGTAATTGTAACTATTTATTATATACAGTTTGGGCAGGCAAGACTTATTTACTGGGGAGCAGCACAGACATGCAGTGTGAATCAATGAATTTAAGGCCCCACTGAAACGAATTCCATTTCAGGTACAAGTTTCAAAAGTTGTAGACATTTCTGTCAGAATTAACTCAAATCAAAGCAGTTGGGATACAAAGCTGAGAACAGGCTATATGTCGTGGTTTCTGTTTTCAGAGATAGAAGTTAAGAACTCAGCTAGGCAGAAACATATACAGCTAAGCTTTTGGGAACTATACCTTAAATTACTCAGCTAAACTGCAGCAAGTCATGCAAGATGCTGAAATATTTGTAAATTTAAATACTATCTGTCCTACTGTGGTGACATAAATAACCAGGGGGCTTAAACCACTATTTTGAGTTTAAAGTCACAAGATCAAACTGGAGTCTGAATTTTAACAATGGTGCCAAAACGGGTCCTCCTCTCCCATCTGAGCTGAAACTTCATATGCGTTCCTGTTTGCCGTTGCTAGCAAGCTGTGTGGGAGAGCTCCCTTTTCTTGCCCTCTCAACCCTCGGGGGAGACGAAGTCTGCTGACAAAACAGAGGAGAAAGAGGCTTTAGTACAGGTATGGTTGGAGGAGGGGCTGTGGAAAAATGGGTGTGGGGTTCGTGGGAGAGAGCCAGCTGGAGAATAACTCCGTTGTAGTTCACAGTAAAGTAACCGCTGGTTAGTGGCAGTAACTGTGTGCTAGGGACTTAAGTTAGGCTCTGTTCACCATCTACTTGCCAAAGGAGAGTTATGGTAACTGCAACAATTTAATATAAACAGTTCAGGCAGGCAAGACTTATTTACTGGGGAACAGCACAGGCGTGCATTGTGAATCAATGAATTTAAGGCCCCACTGAAACGAATTCCATTTCAGGAACAAGTTTCAACAGCTGCAGGCATTTCTGTTGGAATTAATTCAAATCAAAGCACTTGGGCTACAAATCTGTGAACAGGCTATGTATCGTGGTTTCTTTTTTCAGAGATAGAAGTTAAGAACTCGGCTAGGCAGAAACATATACAGCTAAGTGCGACGAGGTGCCTTTTAAATGAGTCCATGACTCAAAGGTTGTAAATCCTACTTTTCTAATAAATAAAAATACATTTTTGGGAACTATACATTAAAGTACTCAGCTAAACTTCAGCAAGTCATGCTAGATGCTGAAATATTTGTAAATTTAAATACTATCTGTCCTACTGTGGTGATATATATAACCGGGGGCTTACTAACATACTAATTGCCATCAGATCAGGCCTTATGGTCTATCGAGTCTGCTCGAACCTCAGATACATAGTTGGGTACTGAGGCCCTCCCTCCCTCTTGTGTTCCAGAAACCCCTATCATCCATCCTCACCCTCCTGGGCCAGGCCATCATCTGATACATCCGCTTTCTGTGTCTGTCCCACACTCTCTTGAAGCCCTCCACTGTGGATCTCTAAACCAGCTCACCAGGCAGCATGTTCCAAGGATCCACCACCCTCTCAGTGAAAAACCTCCTCCTCTTCCCCCCCCCACCCTTCCACCTTCCAACTTCAAACCATGCCCTCTGGTGATACCGCCCTGCTTTAGCTTAAGTCACTATTTTGAGTTTAAAGTCACAAGATCAAACTTGAGTCTGAATTTTAAAATGTGGCACCAGAATGGGTTCTCCTCTCCCTTCCGAGCTGAAGCTCCAAATGCGTACTTGTTCGCTGTGGCTATCGAGCTGTGGGGGATGGCTCCCTTTCCTTGCCCTCTCAATCCTTGGGGGAGATGAATTCTGTTTGCTGCAGCTAGCAAGCTGTGGGGGAGGGCTCCCTTTCCTTGCCCTCTCAACCCTCGGGGGAGATGAATTCTGCTGTTTGCAGTAGCTAGCGAGCTCTGGGGGAGGGCTTCCTTTCCATGCCCTCTCGACCCTCAGGGGAGACGAACTCTGTTTGCCGCAGCTAGTGAGCGGTGGGAAGGGCTCCCTTTCCTTGCCCTCTTGACCCTCGGGGGAGACAAATTCTTCTGTTTGCCATGACTAGCGAGCTGTGGGGGAGAGCTCCCTTTCCTTCCCCTCTCGACCCACAGGGGAGATGAATTCTGTTTGTCACAGCTAGTGAGCTGTGGGGGAGGCAGCCATTGCAGAGCCCACAGGACCAGAGTCACATGACTTGACCTAGCAAGGACCATCACCAACTGAGCCGTTGCCTTCTGCACTAGCTGCAGCCTGTGGAGGGTCCCTCCAGTGACCTCAGAGTATAGGGCATTACAGTAATCAAGCTGGGATGTAACAAAGGCATGCATTAGTGTTGGCAGGTCTTCGGGCAGAACTAGTGGTTTAATCCTGGCACTCGTCCTCAAGTGGTAAAAACCACTTTGGGCAACAGATGACACCTGCACTTCAAGTGTCAATCTATTATCCAGGATAACGCCAAGATCCCACACCCTAGGGGAAGCCATCAATGGAGCCGATCCTAAAAACAATCCTGTACCCACTCTGGAGGCACTCCCATCATGCTGTCAGCCTGGCTCAGTCACCAGTACCTCCGTTTTATTGGGGCTCAGTCACAACGAGCTGGAGGACATCCAGTTATTGATCTCAGTCATGGCCCACTGACTGCTGTAGTGTGGCCATCATGGCTGCCCTGGCCTCCCTTGCTCTGGTTCATGTCTGCCCACTGACCTATGCTCATAGCACACTATGGTATAATGCTGAGTTGAAATGGCTGACGGCAACAGGGCAGTGGGCAGATCATTCCTGGAAGAAGTCCAGCTCAGTGGGGATAAGTTGCATCTAAGAGCCCATGATAAGAAGTATCAGTGGGCTATAACCCTGAAAAAGTCAGAGTTCCTATCACAGGTGACTGCCAAAGGTAAAGATTAGGCAAGCTCAGCTCAGGTCTTCCATGCTATAGATGGAGTGAGTTGTCACCCCTGTCTGCAGTCTGAAATACATTACATCCCTAAACTTCTCCATGAGCTGCACACTGCCGTAAATGTGGATGCTGATGACACAAAACTCTGTACAGTATTCTAAAAGCTGCAGCTGAAATCTTGGCTCCCCCTATAAGAGTGCTTGTTAACTTTTCATTCTGCATTGTTCATATTCCACTCATCTAGGAGCAAGGTGCTGTTACCCCCTTAACAAAGCTAGTCTCACCATGGACACAGACAATCACTGTCCAAAGTCAACTCTGTCTATGCTCAGCAAGAGTCTGAGGGAAAAAAAACTACATTGTCAATGAATGTGTCACTTCCTAAAGCATAGTTTACTCTTGGATGCTCAACTGGGTTTCTGGCCCAAGCATTCCACTAGCACTACCCTCCTTAAAGGACAACAGGAACACTAGCATTCCTAATTTCTATTTTTTATTCTCTGTTATTTTTCTGTACATATGTCTTTTTTTTTCCTGACTCCATCTTTAAAACCAGCTTTGTATGTAGGCCCCTATTATGCCATTCTAAATGCTCAACCCAGTGACTTCACGTGACAGAATCAGTAGGGATTTCTGACACTGATGCCGCTATCAGTATGGGCTGCTATATTAATGAAAATGAAGCCACTCCTCAATGTGCTCTATCTCCATAGATGCAGCAGGCCATGCAAGTAGCAGAATTCACATAGGAGCCACTGACTGATTGCAACCAATGATGTCACTAGTTGAAACATCTATAATGACACAGTAAGGGGCTACAAACAGAGCAGGATTTAAGGATAAGAAAGACAAAAATCAAACAAACCTAAAAACAATAACAAACAGAGAAAATGTACAGAAAGAGAAAGGGGGACAAAATATAAATTTGAAAATGTGTTTTTGTTCCCCTTTAAGGTAACCAATCATCTTTTAACAGCTGTGGACTTTGGTAAATTGACTAAGGCAGTCTTCATTGATCTAATGAAGGCTTTTGATACTCTAAACCACACTGTACTTCTATAAATGAGAAAACTCATGGGACTTCAGCAAATATACTATCTTGCTTCAAGGGCTATCTAATTGGCTGCACACAGGTTGTCAAGGCAATTGAGATCACCTCCTCCAATATACTTAATTTTAATGTACCACAGGGATTTATCCTTGATCCATTATTTTTCACCGTCTTTGCTTGTTTTTTACTATTTATTTACCTAAGAAAGCCCAGCTGTATAGCAGCATATCTTTCTCAGTGGTTTCTGCTTCCTCTATCACCACAGCTGTGTGGACATGAGCATTGAGAGGTTAAGTGACTTGCTCAAGGTCACACATTGGGTAATTGGTTCTAGAGAGGTATGAACTTGCATTATACAATGGGATCTAATAATTCACTGTCCTGATTGGTTGGCTGCTACTTTATGCCATGGGGTAATTTTTGCATAACCACTGCATAATGTGCCAGTTGACCACATATTTTAAAAAAAAAAGTAAAATCATTCCACCAGAACCCTTAGCATTCCAATACACTTTTGCAGAGCCTCCATTGTTTTCTCCTGCTAACAGTGCCATTCCGCAAAATGAAAAGTCATTGAGGAAAAGTGAAAAGTATAAAAAAAAGTTAGATGTAAGCTGCAGTATTGAAGTCAGAAACAAACCAAAGCCAACCATCTACACTAAAATCAAACTGATGGCATTTTCAATTATAATCGCTCTGCCAGAGCTCAGCTCATTCAGATTGTGGCCAGCTGTCTTCATGGACAAAGAAAAGCTTCTGCCCAGCAAGAAGGAACTTTTTTGTGTAGAGGGAAGGATATTTTATTAAAAGCAGCATAGAAATAAAAAAAAAAAAAAAGCTTTTTACTTCACTTTTGTGTGCCATTGTCATGTTTCCTAATTGTATAATTGGAATAATCCACAATAGGGTGTGGCTTAGGCTGGGATTAACCCATACCTGGTGTAGTTGGTCACTTGACCTGCAGTCTCATGACCGAACCATGCTAGATGGGGGGAGGGGGTAAATCCCGGCCCAACCCACACCCTATCGTGAATTATTCCTTAAATCTCCTGGTCCTCAAGCCAATGCTCTAACCATTCAACCATACTGCCTTTTAACATTATAGGTTCTGACAAGACTTGAATTTACATTACTGGATTCAGAGTCTAGAGTGATAACCCTTGTACTTTGGAATCCCACTGTTGTTAATGACCTGCCTCCTGCCTGCTATACCTCCATCTTCAACATACATGTACTGTTTATGCATATTATACTATTGTACATTCCTCAGCTTACTCCTTTACAGTTGCCTAAGTCACACCACAATTAGCAAGCATTTGGCAGGAAACAAACCAAGATTAGAACAAAATGCACAAGTTAAATATCAATAATCAATATGAAGTAAACATATAGGGCAAATCAAGGGCATTAAATATAAGATTCCACCGATATTACATATTACACTTGGAACTTTCTCACTCTGATGATGTCATTACACTACACATCCACAGTGACTCTGTGGTCCAGCTGATATGCAAGTTTTGAAGTGCTTCCTCATTATGGAGTCATTTTCAAAACCTACAAAAATTACTTTGATTAGAGAATTAAAAGTAAGCATTACTATTGCTGTATACTACTCCTGTTTGACTAAAATCATACAGGAGGATTTTTCAAATGACGGCAGGGTAAAATAAGGGGTGAGGTATCTTTAAAGGTCGTATTTGCACATATTTACATGAATGTGATGTCAAACCACTACCCATTTTACATAAAATCTTGAGCAAATAATAATTTACTTCATAATTTCTACATGGGCCCTGAAATTAAAAGTATAACCAAGGCAGTAGCACACTGATTTCCTTATATGGAAACATGTACACCACAGCTACTGCTCCTTCTACAGGACTGTCTGAGTAACCAGTGAAATAGTTCTGGAAGCAGTACAGCAGAGGACAACAACCAAGAAGAAGTAGGGACTAGGAGGTAAGTCATATGAGGAGAGGCTGCAGTATTTGGACAAGAACTTTTTCATGGAAAGAGCGGTGGACAGGCTGCCAGAGGACGTGGTAAAAGCTGAACTGGTAAGCAAGTTCAGCCAAGAATGGGACAGGCATATAGGCTTGGTCAGAACAGGGAGCAGAAATTATAGGTCAGGATGGCAACAGGGACCAGCAAAGAATAGTTAGGTAGAGTGAGCAGACTGGGTGGGCTTATAGGCTTTTGTCTGCAGTCAAGGTCTTAGTATCTACAGGTATGTAAAGATGATGAGTGAAATAGTAACTGACTATGCTGTGAGAATGAATTCTTTGCATGTGTCATAGCTTCTGGCTGAAAAAAGTATGTTTCACATGCCTTCTCAGTATTCCTGATCTAAAAGGATTAAACAAAATGCATGCCTTATTGTGTTTTGTTTGTAAGTCTCCCAATAGTGTAAATTATATAGGGTGTTTCTGTAGGATAGCACACAAAAAAAAAGTTCCTGTCTCAGTGGGAAGCCCAAACCCATCATGACTCATCCATGTTTTTCCACTCCTTGCCTATGATCATCCCCATTTTTGTGGGATGTATTTTGAATTCCACAGGAACCCATTCTGCCTTCACCGAAAACATTTCTCTGGATTCCTTCCGTACATCACACCTTTTAAAATTCAGAAAGGCTTTCCTATGTTTTACATCTGTCTACCAAGATCAATGTTGTGAGGCCAAACGCATACCACTTGAGTTCTCTTGATCCTTCTTGCTTAAGATAAACACTTCCCACTTTAATTGTAAACAGAGGTGCCAAGTCTGCCTAATTTTTGGTCTGCACAGCTCTACTGAGTGAATAAGAAATGGCTTTTTTTCCCATACTTTGGGCTGCAGCCAAAGTAACCAGTTCACTTCCAAGACTTGTCTGTCAGTAAGCATACTCAGGAATTTCCTCCACATTTACTGGAGGGTTCGGTTTTTCCATGAAACCAGCATTCCCTTGGATTAGGGCTCATTTTATTCTGTCAGGAATTATTACTGACTTTTTTGTTACTTGGACCCTAAACACCATTTGTTTCAGGGATAACACAAATCATGGCTAATCTTCTGATTAACTCACTTTTTTTGTAAGAAACTAATGTAATTGCAATAATTATTGTCTTTTTATAAATAGATTCATTTTCCAAAGATTAGTTCAAGATTCTTTTTGTTGTTTCAGCCCACTTTTTGAAGAAGTTATATATGGTAATGACCAACCAGGGGAAATTGGCATGCAGCTGTTATGAAGACAAAGAATGTTACTTTAAAAAATAAGTTCCATGCACAAGAAGAAAATACAGTAAGAAAGAAACCTTGCCTCAGTACAGTGTGCCTCAAGTTTAGGAAAATAACTGAAATACACAGTAACAAATTCTTAAAATGTCTTGGGGCTTTATCTTAAGAAACTATGTTTTGAATGATGTGTCCTTTTAAATTCTACAGTGTTAATGGTGAAATCTTCAGTAACTACAGTATTTTGATTGGCTTCCTACAAATTCTGAATACTGCTGCAGAAACAAATATGCTTTCTATTTTCAGCATTGAAATTTGTGGACACAAATGTGCAATTATGACACATTTGTAGCCTTTTTCAGATGTAAGTTGCAGAAGCAAAGTGCAAAAATTAACTACGTGCTGCATTATAGGGGTGTACTGTTTTACTTTTAAAGCGTAGAAACATTCACTGGTCATCTTAGAGAATGAAAGACCATTCAGACTATTTCAAAGAGGGTATTGTGCTTACGAATAGGTCTAAAAAGTCCAGAGATATTCATGTGTAAATCAGCCATAAATTAAAACAAGGCAGCTGTCATCTAATGTTAAGAAAAGGCATGATATAAATGGAAAACTACAGTAACTGTGCTTAAATCTGCCTGGCTACAATGTCTTCAGGCTAGATCGCAAGGCAAAAAAATGAGGGGGATGTGCCATCTACCTTAAGGAGGCCCTCAAGTGCCATCTCCTAGACACCCCCCTCTTGGACACATCTGCACAGATCCTTCCCATTTATGTCTTCCTAGGAGCTCAAGAAAAAAAAGTCATCACAGTAGCTGCGGTATACATCCCACCAAAAGAGCAAGCAAAAGGCCTCGGTGCCATACTGGACTTCGCACATACACAACCCCCTGGATCTGAGTTAATCATGCTGGGTGAGTTTAACATTAACTGGCTCTCCCCTGATACCTGGATCCTCAAGGATGCCCTTACCTCTGTAAACTTCGCACAGCTGGTCATCATCCCAACCTGACACAATTACAGAACAGGAACTATCTGCCTCCTGTACTGGGTACTTACCAGCCACCCCGCACGGATCACCAATATCTCCGTCCTCCCAGATTCTTTTAGTGACCATTCCCCTGTCGCCTGTGAATGGTCAAACAAATTCTGCAACCCCCCCAGCAGTCACTACCAGCAGAATACTACCCCATGGCATGCTGAATCTTCTCAAATCCCTCCTCAGGCAACAAGAGTGGTCTCCTATTTTCAATGCATCAGATGTTAACTCTCTGGATTTCTTCATCTCCACCTTTAATGCAGCCTGCGACACCAACGCCCCTTCATAAAAGTATAAAGTCAAAGCCTGCTTCAGTCTGTGGCTCACCACCAACCTAATTGCACAGCTAAAAGCAAGGGACCACCTCTGGCTTCTGGCCCAGGAATCTGGCACCCATGCTAACTTCCAGAACTACAAACATGCCCAAAATGCCTGTACATGGTCTATCCGACTTCAAAAAGCACCTACTACAAGGAAATGCTCACCAACACCTGGGGTAATGGTAAAGCCTTCTGGAGTAATATCAAAGAAGTAACTAGAAAACAACCAAAAACCTCCCCAACTATGCTAGTCACAGATGGGACAATTACACTCGACCCTACTGCTATAGCCAATACTTTCAACTCGGCCTTCATGGACCTCAGCAATGTGCTCCCCTCTGACTTCTTCAATGAAACCTGCTCCCCTGCTCAGCCTGCTACTACTACACCCCCTCCACACATCCTCCCTTCTACTTCAAAACTGTCAAGATGCACGAAGCCCGGAAGTACATCGCAAATTCTATTGCAAAAACACGACATAGTGGGGACACTCTAGACCTAAAACTGCTGTCCCTCACTCTCGATGAGGTGATTAGCCCACTAACCAAGATCTTCAACCTCTCCCTCAGCCTCGGTCAGTTCTCTGACAGATGGAAATCAGCCACTGTTACACCAGTACATAAAATAAGAGATCGGATCTACTCTGGAAACTACCAACCTATCTCCATACTGGCCCCATTATCCAAGGCCATTGAACGCATAGTTGCTCACCAGCTCACTGATTATCTGGAAAATCACAATATCATATGCCCCCAGCAACATGGTTTTAGGAAAGGACACAGCACTACAACAGCCCTCCTGGAATTCACTGGAGCCATCCACAGCTCGCTGGATAGTGGTCACCTAGCCAGATTGGTCTTCATAGACCTAACTAAGACCTCTGATTCCGTTCACCACCGCCTGCTTTTGGAACAGCTCCTAACAGCAGGGCTCTCCCCAGACTCCACAGCCTGGTTCAAAAGTTACCTGGAGAACAGATTGCAAAAAAGAGTGAAAATTGGAGGTGTCCTCTCCGACGCACGGCCAGTCAGCTCTGGAGTTCCCCAGGGTTCCATACTGGGGCCCCTTCTCTTCAGCCTCTTTCTAAATAACCTCCCCCAGTTGTGCCCAGAACAACTCATCCTGTACGCCGATGATGCCATTATCCATGCCACCCATAAGGACCTACTATTCCTACAGTACAAGTTCCAGCTCAGGTTTGCATCCATAGAGAACTGGTTCAGCAAACAAAAACTCATCCTTAACTATAAAAAAAAACAAGAGCCATGCTCTTCAGTAACTCACATAACAAGAGCAGGCAGCATCCACTGACCATTACAAATCACCTTGGAGTGGCTATTGATGAGGTACCTTCACTTAAATATCTCAGAATCTCTCTTGACAATAATCTGTTCTATGGAGCCCATGTTGCCAGCGTAGCCAAGGAGGCTAACATGCGACTTGGTCTTCTCTACAGACATAGGGCACACCTAACCCCTGAAGCCCTCAGCATCACTGTCCAAAGCTCGGTAGTCTCCATCATCAACTATGGCCTCTTAATTAATGGCTCTACCACCTTAACAGCCCTCAGACGCGCATCTCAACCACTCTAAACAAAGCATGTTGGCTTGCAACTGGTGCCCATCGCCTTACACATACCTGTGACCTCTACACCCAAACCGTCTGGCTGAATCTATCAAACTGGATAAAATACCAAACTTGCATTATGGCAAAGAAGATAACCCTGGAACTTGCTCCCCCTGGTGTCCAAGCCCTCCTCTGCCCTAGTCGAAACCTCCACCATACCAGAGGATCTGACTCTCAACTGCTGCGGATTCCTAGATGCCGTACCTCGATGTGCCAATGATCATTTGCCTACAGGGTGCCAAACTGGTTAAATAATCTCAACAGGGAAATCTCCTCCACCCCAAGCTTGGTCCCTTCAAAACTAGGCTCCACCTCTCTCTCACTGCCTCCAGTATCTGTGACTACCACACCTAGCAGCCTAACTTCCACCTCTGTCTTGCCCCAGCATCACAGCAAGCACTTCCCCCCCTCTCCCCTCCTCCACCCTCCCCCCATAACCCTCTGCCTGCACTTCTCTATGTGTTGACAATGCCTTCTGCAGCTTATACCCTCCCTGTGTCCTAACCAAGTCTCATAATACTGTTGCTCACCAATGCTCACGTAATGCTGATGCTCCGCCAAAAATGTATGCATCGTCTCTGGTAACTGATTGTGAAGCTGTTAAACCTGCTATTAATTACTGCCCATGTTCTTGCCACAATTGTTGACATCCACCACTAGAAACTGCTTGCAAACTTGAGTAGCCTGTTATTTCTGCCAAAATTTCTGTTGTACCATTTACATTTCTGTTGTACCATTTTTTGTTGTAACATCGTCATGCTGTCCTCAATCTGACGTGGAACCTTTGTAAAAGAGCCAAGGCTCAAAGGTACTTGTAATCCTAGAATAAAATAAATAAATAAAATAAATAAAGAGCAGGGGCCTGATTTTCAAATAAATATGGTCCAGGGGCCAAGTCAACTCCCTGGTGTGGGGAAAAATCAAAGCACCTGCAAAAAATGTTATGTACAGCATTTTATGCATATGGTGCTCTGTTTTCCACAGTTGCACAAAAACAAAATATGAGCAATTTGCTGTAAATTGTGAAAAAGGTTGCAAAAAAAGCAATCTTATGAAAATTGAGCACATGTGGAAACAAATGTGGTTGCACAAAGAAATTCTACCTTGAGTAAATTTGTTTCTGCACCTGCAGAATTGTTCCACTTTGGAAAATCTGGCCCCAGGTGTCTATATGTATGAAATAGACAATTGACTATTTTATTAATTATGTTTCAATGTGTTACTAATAGACTTTCTGATGTTATAATAATTGATTTATTTATTTATGAATTGGTGACCAGGAAAGGAACACTGACTGAGCCAGGACTCATTTCCAGGTACAATCCAGGGGAAGGGGTAACATAGAAACATAGAATTTGATGGCAGATATGGACCTCTTGGCCCACCCAGTCTGCCCATTTCCCTACCTAATGGATAAGCTGCAGATCCTAGTTAACCAGCAGCCTACTTCTTTCTACCCCAACCCCCTAGAATTGCCTTATGTCTGTCCCATGCATGCTTGAATTCAACCATTGTTTTTGACTCCACAACCTCCTCTGGAAGGCCGTTCCATGCATCCACAACCCTCTCTGAGAAAAAATACTTCCTTACATTACCTCTAAGCTGCCCCCCTTCTATCTTCAATTGTGCCCACTTGTTCTTGCACACCTCTTTTTCTGAAAGATGCTACCCTCTTGGACTTTGTTGATTCCCTTGAGGCACTTGAAAGTTTATATCATGGCCCCCCTCTCCCTCCTTTCCTTGAGGCTTAATTCTCTCTTCATATGTCTTCTGGTTCAGACCCTGCACCATTTTAGTTGCCCTCCTCTGGACAGCTTCCATCCTGTCTATGTCTTTTCGGAGATTGGGTCTCCAGAACTGCACGCAGTACTCCAGATGGGGTCTCACCAGCTGTCTGTACAGAGGGATAACAACTTCCTGTTTTCTACTGGTGATGCCTCTCCCTATGCATCCCCATAACCCACCAGCCCTACTTACTGCCCTCTCACATTGCTTGCTCACCTTTAGGTCATCCGATATGAGTACCCTCAGGTCCCTTTCCATTTTTGTTGTTGTTGTTAGTATCTCACCCCCCATTGTATACTCTTTCCCTTGGTTTTTGTTTCCCAGGTGCATTACCTTGCACTTCTTAGCATTGAATCTAAGATCCCATACATTTGACCATTCCTCTAACCTTGCCAAGTCCCTTTTCATCCTTTCCACCAAAGCAAAACAGACTACAAAAGATACAGTTGTAAAAAGAAGAGAGTACAATGGTCAAAAATACAGGTAGGTAAATAGCCGCAGTCCAGTGTACCAACAGTGCAAAAGGTATACGCAGTGCAAATAAGAGGCAACTAAAATAGAGAACCGAATACAATATGCTTTATAAACAAAAGGTCAGGTGACAAAAAAGGAAGACAATTGGAGAAAAGGGGGTGAACTAATATAAGAGAACCACAGAGACGATGTCTGGGGAGGGGCGAGTAAGCATTGGACTAAATTAAACTGGGAAGGGGGTCTTAAAAAGAGGTAGAATAAGAAATAGGGTCCAGAATGACAAGGAAAGGAAATCCCATGGGTGTGGGATGGGAAGAGGGGTGGAGGGGGAAGCAGAGCTTTGGAGAAATAAGGTTATTTCAGTGCATAGATAGACATATAGAAAGGCATTTTGACCAATGGAGGTTCTTCAGTGGGGGATGTGAAAGTTTTGGAAGTCAGTGGACCGGAGCAAGTAGAAAGAAGTGACAGATAAAGAGAGGAGGGTGGAGGTGGGGGGGAGGGAAGAATACTAGTACTTGGCGAGAAATAAGAGACAATGGAAGACCCATTGGGACTTAAAGGAGGGGGGAGAGAAAGGTTTGGGTAAAGGGAGCAGTGGTGGGTAACGGGAAGAAATTTTGAAGTGAAGCAGTAGACAGAATGAAAAAGAGTCCGGCCTAGCTAGGGAGGACTTTTGAGCAGTGTCATAAACCACATTGGCATAGTCAAACTCTGGCAGGAGCATTTTAAGGAGGCTTTCACTACAGATCTGGAGGGGGAAGCATATTTTACTGTGGCAGAGGGCACTAAGTCTGGGGTAGAGTTTCTTATGGATGGCATCAATACGTGTGTAAAGTCCAGGTTTCTATCCAGTCACACACCAAAGTACTTAAACTGAGAGATCTCTTCAAGTGGGGCTCCATCCAGGATTTTAAAAGTGGGGGATGGGTCACCTAGCAAGGTTTTGCATAGTGCCAAAGGATATGAATACTATCTTTTTGACATTCTGTGAAGCTGGTTTGAAAGAATCTGCATTGGTGAGCAATTATGCAATTGCACACTGTAAGTGTAAGACAGTGGGTGGCCAAGGAGGTAAGTGGAGGGCTGTGGCATCGCTGATCTACCACAGATTTAGTAATGACTGTTGACTAGGGTGAGAAGGTGCAGGGTAGAAGGTTCTCAGTGGGAGGGTGGGTGGGGGTGTCAAATGGGGGGGTCTGTGGCAGCAGGTGTGAGGGGCACTAACCCACCATGGAATGGGGATTTGGCATACATGGGAATCTAAGCATTGGGAGGGGGGAAGGAGGTACACTAGACTATCAGGCATACAGGATTACAATGATGATGGGGCAATAGGGGAAGGGGTCTACTAGACTACTAGGGATACAGGATTAAATTGATGACAGGAGCAATTGAGGGAAGGTGTATCTACTAGATTACTAGGAAACTAAGATTAAACATATGACAGGGGTGATCGAAGATGGGTGGGTCCAATGGACTATTAGGTATTTTCTACTGCTGCCATCCTGCAATTGCAAAAGGGGTCTGCTATGTCCATGCAAAAGAGTCCATAATGGGCATGCAGATGGCACTTTAGCACCTTGCATATCCAGTGTGTTAATTTGCATGCCTGGGCTGAATATAGCCCACAGGGGCGCTAGTGCTTTTCCATTTTGGGCAGCACTATCTCCTGAGGGACATATTTATTTATTTATTAAAAAGTTTTACCAGGAAAGGCACACTGAACAATTTAAAATTGCTTGTCTCACGGTGCATTCTGAGGGAGAAGGGGAACATTGGATTACATGATCATATAACATTTACATGAAGTACCAGTATTATTGAACTTGGTAAAAACAACAGGACCAAGGAATATACAGTATATCATTACAAATCATTAGGACAAAATAGATATACAATACATCATTTGAAAGCAACAGGGCAAAGTAGATGTACATACAGTTTGGGGCTGTACAGGAGAGCAAGTGAGTCTCTAAATTCTAACTAATAGATAAATTATAATTACTGTACAGAAGTGCATGTGCAAAAAAAAATCACATTCAAGTTAGCACTCGTTAAACACTATGCAGGCTGGGGGGAAGGGGAGAAGGAACAAGGGAACTAGGAACAGTTGCAGGATGGAGAGAGGAAGTTGTAAAGGGAGGATGAGATGGACTATGGGGAGGAGGAGTGCCTAATTTGATAAGAACTTGAATTCCAGAGTTTTGGGAATCTGTGGGAGAAGGCTGATTGACCTACCGAGGTGGAATGCCATGAGATAGCTAAAGTGAGGGAGTAGCTAGATCTGAGAGAGTGAGGGGCAGAGAGGTGGGAGGACAGTGAGGAGGTGAGGTAGGAGGGTAGAGAACCTAACCAGAATTTAGAGACAAATTTTTTGCAGTGGGCTAGACGGCGGTGTTCCAGTGAAGGAAGAGCTAATGAGCGATAGAAAGCACAGTGGTGAGTGGGGGAAGGGGCATCCAATGCAAAGTGACAGAAAGCATTGAAGAGGGTATCCAATCTGGTTAAGGAACACTTCAGTACAGCACTGTAGACTATGCACAGTAGTCAAAAATGAATTCTGGACAAGCTCTTGGCTAGCTAGTAGAGGTAGGCAGCTTCAGTTCCCATAGAGGGCTCCAAATTTGGGGCGCAGTTCTTTCAGGATGGAGTCTATGTGCCCAGCAAAGTTCAGGTGCTGGTCTAGCCAGACCCCAAGATATCTAAAGGAGGAAGTGTCTTCAAGAGTAGTACCATCAAGGGTATAGAAGGAGGGCAAATCTGATTGCCTAGAAAGTCTCTGCCTAGTGCCAAAGGTCATGGAGACTGTTTTCTTGTGTTGAGGAAAAGTTGATGAGAGCTTAACCAGAACTGAACCATATGGAGCCTTGGACCATGTTGTCACTGCCCATTTTCACTTACCTCTGCATCAGCATGGCCCAATATTCAGCTGGTTAGTGCAGCACTGTTAGTTTGTGCTAACAGGCTGAATATAGCTCAGCATCAGCCATGTGCTATTTTTGATACAGTGCTACAGGTAGTGTTGTGCTAGCTGCTGCCTCGGAATATGGGGGCCTGAGGCACAGATCCTTCTACTTTGCCTGATAACCCATTAATACCCAAAGATATCTGCTTTAGAGACTCCCTATTGTACTGTTTGAAATCGAATTCCCCTATCTAACCCAACTCCTGAGACTCCTCATACATTTTTTTGTAAAAGGCCTCCCCTTGACCCACAATCCATGACTTGGTGGGTCAGTAATCCAGTACTGACTAACCAACTAGTTTACCTAATGTCATTAATGATGCCACCAGCCTGGCACCCTTCCTTCCAGGTATAATTTACTGGGTCAGTCTTAGAACTGTGAATTTCATCACAAGTTGGAGAGAGTTGTGACTAGTCAAGTTGGGCACTGGACTATTGCCTCCCCAAACCATGGATCATGGGTAAGGAGTAGAGCACTCTACCAAAAAGGAATGTGGGAGAGTTCGGTGGGTTGGGCTAAGTAGAGATAATCTTGAGTCTTGGTTTGCATGTGTGCCTAGGAGGTTCACAAGATATGAACACTATAGCCACCATGGAGAGACACACAAACCTTGACTATGATCATATAGAGGCTCTGTCTAACCAGATTTGGGGGGCCAATAGAAGAATGCCAGCTGAGTTCAGCTGGACCCCTCCCTAATTTATAGTGTGTGCACTATTTTCTTTGTCATAATGAGCAAACACAGGCTAGTGAGGAAGGGAGGGGATGGGGCTGTTAGCATCTTTGACAGTGCTTGGAGGATTGATTGGTTTATCTGGCTAGTATTATTAATGACACAGCTTCTCCCCTTCTTCTAAGGTGAACGCTTAGTCTGTCAATGGGACTGGCATGCATTCCATATGATAGGGAGGGGTGCTCTGAGCTAGTCTGGCACTGAACAATATCCTCCCATCAAAACTGTAGCTCAGGTGTCAGGATAGGTGGTTAGGCTTTAAAAGAAATAAATAAAGTAGGTGCATGTGTGGTGTGGGAATGGAATGGATGCATTAGCGAGCAGCTCTCCATGCCCACTAAATCATCTCTTAAATATTCGTGGAACCAGCATTCTTATGAGGATCAAACCAATTTAACCAGATTCTAAAAAATCAACTCTAATGAAATCTAAAATGTACATGCTGCATGCCTAACAAAAGATATCTTCATTTTTCTGTCCCTATCAGAAATCAGCAGGCCTTCCCTTGAGGTGCAATGACAGCAGCTTCTGCTAGCCCACCACTAATGAACACTGCAGAAATAAAAGGAATACTTCAAAGGGTGCTAAGGGAGATTGGAACATTTAAAATGCCTGTCACAGTATTACAGGAGAAAGGACAAGCCCTGACCAACAAAACGAGTTATACAGAAACCTTCCTGTCTTATCTAAACAAAAAGGGTACCAGGTATGAAGGTCAGCTTCAGGAGCAAGAAAGGCTTGTGGGGCTGCTATGGACTTAGGCAGAGGAAATGGAGACCAGAAACAGAATGAATGACCTCAGATTTATGGAGTTCCCAGAAGGTGCTGAACAAAGAGATGTAACCAGGTACCCTCAACAAGAACTCACCAAACTCCTCAGTTATAACTGATACCCTACCATTGAGATCAAGAGAGCACCCAGATCTTTGGCCCCCCCCAAACCAAGGTAGCAGGCCAATTTCTCAGCAGAGTTTGCACACCACAGAAAAGGTTTTACGGAAGCCCACAAACACTTCCAAGAGCTTGGCATCCTCTAACAGCTGCAGTACCCTGCGACACTTAAAACTTTCTGCAATGGTACATCAGTCTCCTTTCCAACACCTGAAGATGCCAGCAGATACATCTAGTGAAACTGATCTGACAGAGGGAATATCTGGGCAGAAGCAGCTACATGTAAATATAAGATCAAACACACAATTAACCATTGCAAGGGCCCTGCACTCCTCCCACATTTTGAACAGACTGTAGGACCGCAAGTACAGACCATGGACTGGAAAATATCCAAGGCCAAGAGGAGCAACAGGAGTGACAGGGATCAGACCCACAGCATCCAAACCCACCAGGGCACAAGACCTCACAACTGGGACAGGAGTAGAGAGTTGAGAGGAGTGGCAGAAAGCACTGACTCTGTGTAAGTACCAGAACCCAAGCGGCTTGAGCCAAGTCTACAATCCCTGGAGAAAAAAGTACTTGCTCAGCCCATTCAGCAACCTAATGAACATACTGGCTTTAATTGGATTCTGAATAGTACTGGGCACACTCCATCCTGTGCTGACATAGTGGAAAATCAGGCACTGCCAGAAATGCAGCCTAGAGGTCAAACCAAAGCATTGTGTTCTTAATGGGACACTAGTCTTTTTTTCAAGAGACTTGCCATTCCATTGAAGTAAAGGTACTTTACTATTTGTATCTGCTTGTCAGTATGACCCCCTCCCCCTTTTTAGTGTAGCTTGACTGAGGACTCAATTGAACCTACTTTTTCAGAACAAGAGGATTTTTTCATCCTCACAGCAGTGCTCTCATTCTCTCTCTGCTTCAACTGGCCATGGTCAAGCCTGAGTCGATCAGCAGCACTGGGAGGGAAGAGTTGTGTTGGGATTTTAATAGCCTGCTGAACACAGATGTAATCCCTAGGTGGTGCTATCCCAAGGGCTACTACCCCTGCCTGCTTGGCTAGTAGCAGGTTAAGGGGCCTGGGTAATGAAACGGGTGCCTCCACCCGGAGGTCAGGGTTGTTAGTTGTCAAGCTAACTTGGGCACAGCCCTCCGGGACACTGTAGCCCCCCTCTTTTCCTTCTAGTGGCCTGAGCAATATACAATAATTACTTCCACAATGACCCTTATTCACCAGGCAATTACCACACTGTTTGCACTTACCACCAGGTCTGGTTCCTCTAGCTCAATAGTTCTCAGACTGTGACACAGTGAGCCTCCCCAAATCCATGGAAAAGATTTTGAGCCTCCCCCAAAAACTTAAATAATCTTGGGCCTCCCCAAAGTAAAATAACATACTGTACTTTGCGCAGTGCACGATGAATAAATTGAAACCTCTTTGAGTACTTTGCTCACATTCAGTCCTTTGTCTTATACTGACATTGAACCTTTGAAAAAGAGCTCATGTGCTCAAAGGTATTATCTGAATAACAAATAAATAAAATACATATTATTATTCAGCGTATTGTAACCCCCCTCATTCAATAGGCCAGCCTACTTGCTCTGCTATTTTCCTTCTTGAATCATTGTTATGCCTTGTTGCAGTGCTTTCATGGGTCAGACTACTTTCTCTATTTCCTCTCTATAAGAAATAACCTTCCTACATACTTTGCCTCTCCCCCTCCTTCCCTGCTCCTAAACAACTCCTCGGGGATTACTTTGCTCCTTCCTGCTGTTGCTCTTAGTATTTCTATGCTCAACCCTTATATTTGGGCTGTTCTGCCATCAATCTACAAATTGATTAATTACCAGCACTCATTATTGGTTTATTGTTCATATTTGTTTGCACTATTGTTCATTGTGTATTTCTTGATTGTTTTGCAGTTACCTTTTGAAATGTATTCACTCCCTACCCTTCCCCAGGTACACCTGAAATGAGCCTTGGCTCATTCACCTTCCCTTGTTACCTATTAGTAAATAAATACATAAAATTACCTGCTACTATCCTCTTTCAGTTTGCTTCGTCTCTTCACACAAAATATATAAAACGCAAAATTTAAATACAGTACTTTTTCAGACTTGCTTGAGCCTCCCCTGGAACAGGTTGGGGCCTCCCCAGGGAGGCTGGCCTCACCATTTGAGAACCCCTGCTCTAGCTTGACCCTGGGGACCCCCTGTAAAACAAGGTTAAGCACAGCAAATAGCAACAGTGCAATACTTTTGGCACAAATTGGAACCACAGTCAGGTTAAATGCAAACAAAGTTTAATCTGATCTATTCAGGGGACTTGAACAAGGGAGGGGGTGTAATCAGGTTGATTTGCTTAAAAGCTATATTAATCAGTTATGCATGCAGCTCAGAGTCCCTACTCAGTCACACACTCTGGGTACCCAGGTAGGAAAACGGTGGGCTAGCCAGGAACATTGCAGCTGGTTGGAGCCCTGTGATGGAAGAAAGCAACATGCACAACACACACTATTTGTAATCTGGAGCCGGAGGGCTCAGTTCGTGAAAAAAAAGGCAACAAGACAATCAGATGACAACACTTTTAGATTTAGCTGTTGTTGCAGGGAGCTACCCTGATGTTTACTCATGATACCCAATACTGGACACAAGCAGGATGAAACTGAGACTGCAGGCTGTTGAGCTGGAGTGCTCGGAGAAGCAGGGCCCACACGAATCACCTCGGCGTTGTTCCTGTTCAAGGCGTTGAGCAGGGGGTTGATCCCCAGGCCGGTCTCCTGTCGATGACTTTCTCTGCGTAGCAAGTATTTGGCTGGGCCAGTGTAGCAGGGATCAGGCAAATGGCAATGGATATGGATTCAGTCTGTGGAGCTGGATACAGCCTCCAACAAGCAAAACAAAGTTCAGCACACAATGAGGGACCAAATCATGACCCACTATAAGCACACAGCACATTCACACGTAAGGCAATTCCACTGTACCAGGTAAATGGCTCTCCGGTCACAATTACAGAGTCTCTGCAGAATCCGGGAGTTCACAGGTAGCTGGAAGTCCTAAAAGGCCGATTACATTCAGCAAATCTTCAGTCTTCTTCAAGTTAAAGCATGGTCACAACTCAGTGGCTTAATTCACTCTCCAAATTCGGATTCAGTCCAAAAAAAGCACAAGTTCCCTCTCAGGGACAGCAGACAGGCATGCAGGCCAAGCTCAGGCCTTTCCACAGTTCTCCTGCACAAATCCACTATGGATTATTGCTCAAACTATCTCAAGCTGTTACTTCTTCACTTCCCAACTCAGATCTAACTCAAACTGCAAGCCGTGTGGGTCTTTCCCCAAGGTACAAAAGGTTTGGTTGGCTGATCTGTCTGTCAGTCACAACAAGGGCTCCCCCTCCAGTTTATTTTAGGCACCAAAAGCCCAAAACTACAATTCATACAAGTTTTGGCCCCACCAAGCCCCTATAGGCAGGCTCCATTTTAGAGTCCCAAATGTACTGATTGGCCCATTCTGCAGTCCAGGACCAAGATGATGGAAACAAACAGAACTATCCAAGCTGCAAAGAAGGCAGGTTAGAACAAACTGCAATATTATTACTACTCTAACAAATGATCAGCAAACAAGTATACCTTCTAACAGAGCTCCCTTTCAGATTAATCATGACTGCAATCCAGGTAGTTCTTAAAGAGACAGTACACAGAGGCTATACAGGCACTCTCTGGCAATCACATTTAAACTGCTAAAATGCAGGACACCAGCCTGGCAGTGAGCATTTAAGCAAGCTCAAGGAAGACATTTTGGGAACCCCCATTTGTAGGGGGGTTACACAGTGATGAGTGTTAAACAGAGCAGCGGTACTGGGAGGGAGCTGGCTCAGCAGGGTCTTAATAGGCTTTTAATCAAAAGGAACAAATGTTTTTAAATGCTGGTTGTACTGGTCTCTGCGATAGAAGATTGGAATTGGCACACAGGCAGACACCTCCTCACATGCAGGTCCCCCTAAACAATGGCCTGCCTGTAGGAGTGAAGCTCCAGACCCAACCACACTCAAATGCCACTTTGATCCTCCAGAGATTTGTCAGTTGCAGGGCAAGTCTGGGCAGTAACTAACTGTCTAGCACTCCCAGTGCAATTCTGTCAAGGCTGATGGGCAGGCAAGGCCTACTCCTAGACACACACCATAGGGCCCACTGCTTAACAACAACCTGGTTCAGAAAGCATAAAGGGTCCATTAAGTACATAAATATTGACCACCTCCCCAAAGGCATGCACAGCCTCACCAGACTGTAGCCACACACAGCAAGACTCACCTACCAGATTGCAGCTTTCAGTCACCTGGTTCTCCAACCCCTTCTGTTTCCCCTTCACTCCCCTTCTTGACAGATACCTCTATTAATATCGGTCCCAATCTTCAGATTAAAGGAATCAACAGGATCATCTCACATAGTTCCTCCTCAGGGCATCTCTCAGCACAGTCTAATCAAGAAGCCTATGACAGGTGGAAGCCATATGGGGATGGCAGCCCAGAGATCTTGTATGGGTCATGTGATACACCCACCAACATGACAATTTTTAAAATGATGGCATATGGAGGAGGTCAAAGGGGAGGGTACCCGATGCTGACCGTGGACCCCTAGGTTTGAGAGTGGTTTCTCCATTCAGTGGATAGAGCGTTTTAGGGGCAGCAAGATCAGTCTTCTTACCTGGGCTCCTACCAGTGCCCTCAATCCCCTGGTGAAGACTAATGGCTTCCCCAGAAGTCCCCCCCCCCCAGATAATAATGTGGTGCACACCAAGAGATGCAAGAGGGGAGTGAAAACTTACAGTGCACGCACTTAGTATGGAGTGCTGAATCCCCCCAGGATCACCAGCCAACTGAAATGGGGGAATGTTCATACACCCATCTGAGTCCCATGTCATCTCAGGCTTCCTCAATACCCCCTCAATGCAGTGATATTGCTGACAGTGTCCCTGCCCCCCCACACCCACACTGATGATTATCTCTCTTATGGGCCACATGCTAGCACGGGCAACCACTGCATAACACAAAACATCAACTGCAAATGCCTGACTGCTTGCTTTCCCCAACCTCCCCCCTCCCTCAAAAACCCTCTAGAACATAACCTCACATTTTTCGTGGAGTCTTGTCAAAGAGACCCATCACTCGATGGACCCAAGGTGCCACTGTCTATAAGAACCTATCTCTCATCCCTCGTCAAATTTCTTCATAGCTACACAAATTCGAACTCGTGAGGAGTGCAGGGAAGGCTTAAGTAGGGTGCATCTCCAGAACTAATTACTGTTCTACTATTAGGGTCACGAGAATCAGGGAAATAACATCAACACACACAATAGTGCAATCCCTGGAGAGCAGGGTGGCCCTGAGGAGCAACTGTGGGGACAAAAGCACCGCTTACCTTATTCTACTTAGAGTAACACTTAACTACTTACTGTTAAAACTATTCATGTTGTATATGTTGCTATGTTACCTACTCAATATTTTCCTTTTTCATAGGTTAACATGTTTGGCATATTGCAGGACTCTGCATACTGGAGGCCTGGCCTGTCATTGAGAAGGTGGAAGAGACTCCACAGGGACACATACAGGGAACCAGCTCCTATACATGGCTCCCTAACATGGGATGCCACACACAAACATGCTGAGAACTTACAGACACTTGAGTTTAACCCTATACAGTACTTATCTCACATTTGGGAACTGGATGATGGTTACCGTGCCAGTCAAATTTAGCTCCTGGAATGTTAAAATGATTCACTTCCCTATTAAAAGCAGATAATACTAGATCATTTCAAGAGGTTAGATGCAGGGGTGGTATTCATATAGGAGTCACACCTGCTAAAACAGGAGGCTGACAAACTCAAAAGGGGATAGGTAGAACAGGTTAACAACAGCTCTTATAACACTAAGAGCAGGGGAATTATCTCACTCATAAGGAAAGAAGTTAGTTTTAAGTTGGAGGAAGTAATCAGAGGCCCAGATGGGAGGTTCATAATTGTAAAAGGAGAACTAGAAGGGGAGAGTTATGCTGTGTAACATTTATACCCCTAACTCCCCAAGCCCGGACTTCTTCAATACCATGGCCCAAACCCTTATGGAATCAGGTCAGGGCAACATAGTTGTAGATGGGGACATGAACACAGTACTGAATGAGTTCTTGGACAGGAACAAACCATCCCAGGGCCATAAAACCCAAGTCCCCAATGCATTACAGAACTTAGTGCAGGAGTTGGGGCTTTGACATCTCTAGAAGCTGACCCACCCCAGTGGGAGGAACTACTCCTTCTTCTCTTACTCCCATCAGGTGTACACAAGAATTGATCCATGGCTAGCCCCCAAGAGAATAATAGAGGGAGCATTATGGGCTGATATTGGCCAAATACTCATCTTGAACCACAACCCCATTATGTTTACATAGCTACCCCAAGGGCTAAACAGCCGCCCACAGGTCAGTGCTGCTTCAGTGTTTCACTTCTCAAAGAAGCTGCTTAGAAAAAACCCTAATATCTGACATGCAGAATTTTCTGACTCTAAATAAACCAGGCGACACCATAGCAACCATAAGATGGGAGGATTTAAGGGCCTACATGAGTGGGTGCTGCACAAGTTATTCCTCTCACCTAAAGAAAACTTGGGGTAAAGAGCTGCAGGTTCTGCAGTATCAACTCAAAGAGCTAGAGTACAAATACTGGGTAAGCATGCAGGCAAATCACAACCTTCTTTCTGAGATTACAGACACCTGATACAAGATGAACACTTTTCTGCACCAAAAAGCAGAGTACATTTTCTTCAGACTGAGGCAAGCATTTTGGGAAGTGAGGAAAAATCAGACCAACTACCAGTATACTAGCTCAAAAAGCAGTAAGCGTGATCTAGAATCATGACTCTTAGAAGACCTGATGGTTCCCTCATCAAAGACTGCAAGGGCATCAATGATGCCTTCCTCTCATTTTGCAAGAAACTCTATACATCAGAGATGCAGACATCAGATGCCAGTATAGAAGACTTCCTGAAGGATTTGCACCTTCCCACCCTCAATCCTGACCCAACAGAATCCTTAAAGAGACCCACAGAAGTGACTGAAATAGATAAGGAGATCTGGAGCATGTCTAGTGGGAAAGCAACAGGTAAAGGTGGCTTCTGGGTTGAGGTTTACACAGCTGTCAGCCTAGAGATATCAGGTACCATCACCTTCATGTTTGTGGAAGTACATGTGAGGGGTCAGCTCCCTCATCCTGCTGAAGCAGCCCTTATAGCACTCATCCTTAAGGGTAAGGACCCCCTATAATGTGACAGCCACCACCCTATTTCACTCATAACTGCACTACAAGATCTATGCCAAAAGTACTGGCACACAGACCGCAAGTGCTCATTCCCAAGATGGTGAAACAAGGACCAGGTGGGATCTGTGGAGGTCAGGCAGGGCACAGATAATTTATTTATTTATTTATTTATTTATTGAAGTAATCAGTTTTACAACCTTTGAGTCAGAGACTCGTTTACAAAGGTACCTTGTCATGTGGGTGGGGGAGACAACAATAAGTGCAGTTATAGACAGAGGTTACATACAGGTGAGATACATACATACGTTGAGTTACACGATCATTATATACACACAAGTTATTATATACACACAAGTTATTACAGCTGCAGTTGCTACAGTTGCCCAGTCATCGGACTTGGGGGGCTGTTTGAGACAGGGTTGTGTTCCACTACAGGCAATTACAGCACCGGCTGTTGATGATATGTTTTCGGAGGGCTATTTTTGAACTAATACAAGAAGGCTGCTAAATCTGATGTGGTAGAACAATATTCAGAAGGCACACCAGCTCTAGTCTCTCTAAATGCTGCATGGAATGGAATGGTCATACATCTTCCATACCCTGAAACACTTTAGGCTTGGAGACACCTCCATCCAAAACATACACACCATATTCACTGCAGCATCTGTTTCCATGAACACCAGTGGCACTACCTCTCATCCCATCCCTTCTCTTTATACAGGGGAACCCAGCAAGGATGCCCAGTCTCCCGGTTCCTATATATCTAGTCCCTGGAACCACTACTACAAGTGCTCCACCAACATCCCCAAATCCATGGCATTCAGCTGGGAGAGGATCATAAACCATTAGCCTATGCAGATGACATACTGCACACCATAACCAAGCAACATGCTGTCTATGGCATGGGTGAGGCTTGGGTGGTCCACACCTTGGGATTCAATCAGTGGTTGAAAAACTGGTGCAGAGCTCAGGGATTTGGCTTCATTGGGGACTGGGGGTCCACCTGGAGTGATGCAGGCCTATACTGGCATGATGGTCTGCATCTGTCCAGGAGGGGAACCAGGATCCTAGGTGATAGGTTTAAATGCTTCATTGACAAGCATTTAAACTAGCTAAGGGGAGGCACTGGAAATGAGCAGGGAAATCCTAGCCTCCCCCAAAAATCAGGGTAGTAAGTGAGGTAAACACCAAGATAGAGATGTCGATAGGAAGAAGGGCAGGGGTAAATGAAAAAATGACAAAGGCAATAAGGACAGGGATGGGGCTAAAAGGGTTAAGGCCATCAAGAAATGGAGGGTAATGAGTACCAATGCCCATAGTCTTGGCAACAAGCTCCCTGAACTGGTGGCCTTGATGAAAGAGGGATTCCTGGATATCGTAGCAGTCACAGAAACATGGTACACAGAGAACCATGACTGGGATGTTAACATACCAGGGTACACAACCTATAGGAGAGACTGGGAGGGGAGGGGAGAAGAGGGGGAGGAGTAGCTCTCTATGTAAGGGAAGGGATAAAAGCAAAGGAACAAAAGAGTAAACAGGGAGGAGATGAGGCACTGTGGGTCACCTTAGAGACTGGAAATGGCAGCACAATCTGCACATGGGTTGCATACAGACCCACATGTCAGGGGGAGGGAATGGATAAGGATATGATAGAAGGCATCGTTAGGATGGCAGAGAAAGGGGAGATACTGTTGATGGGGGACCTGAATATGCCAGATGTTAACTGGAGCACCTTTGCTGCAGCCACATCCAAGAGCAGGGCCATTCTTGATGCCCTACAGGTGGCATGCCTCAGACAGCTAAATTTTGGAACCCACTCGTGAAGGAGCAATCCTAGACCTCATACTCTCAAATGGGGACAGTGAGAGGATCTCCTATCTAGAAGTGGGTAGCCATCTGGGAACAAGTGACCACCAAACAGTGTGGTTCATGATAAACTCAGCTACAGAGTCAAGCAATACAAAAGTGAGGGTACTGGACTTCAGGAGGGCTGACTTTGACAAGATGGGAGAGTGCCTTAGAAAAGCACTAGCAAACAGGCTATAAGGAGGGGTGGAGCAACAATGGGGAAACATCAAAACTGCCATCACAGAGGCAACAAGCCTTTGTGTGAAGCAAATAAACAAATCAAAATGAAAGAAAAAGCCACTATGGTTCTCAAAAGAAGTGGCGGGGAAGGTTAGGGAGAAAAAGATAGCATTTAGGAAGTATAAGGAAACACAGAAGGAGCAGGACAGATAACTGTACCAGTTAAGGCAAAAGGAAGCAGGGAGGGAAGTCAGAATAGCAAAGGCCCAAACTGAGGAAAAGATAGCTTACTTGGTTAAGAAGGGGGGATAAAACCTTTTATAGGTACATCAGGGAGCGTAGAAAACAAAGGGAGGGATAGTGAGGCTGAATAGAATGGACGGTGGGTGGGCAGAGAGGGACAGTGAAAAGCAGGGATACTGAACGAATACTTCTGCTCAGTATTCAAAGAGGAGGAGGAGGGGGAGGTGCCTAATCCAATTAACAGAAGCACTCTGGATGGGGGGAGGGGGTCGATCCCAGTCCTTTCACAGAATGAAGTGTTCTGAAAAAACTCCTAAAACTGAAGGTGGACAAAGCAATGGGGCCTTACAGAATTCACCCCAGAATTCTAAAAAGCATTAAGGGGAGAACTAGTGACAGTACTGACTACCCTTTTTAACAAATCATGGGAGGATGGTGCGGTACCTGAGGACTGGAGGAAGGCGGATGTGATTCCCCTTCACAAAAGTGGGAGCAAGACAGAGGCAGGAAACTACAGACCTGTCAGTTTGACCTCTGTGGTAGGGAAAGTGATGGAATCACTTCTGAAGGAAATAATTGTTTTGTACCTAGAGGCCAGTGGGGCACAGGACCCAAGGCAGCATGGGTTCACAGTGGGAAGGTCATATCAGACAAATGTAATTGATTTCTTTGACTGGGTGACCAAAGTAGTAGACCAGGGAGGGACTGTGGACATGGCCTACCTAGACTTTAGCAAGGCATTTGACACAGTCCCACACAAAAGATTAGTAATCAAATTAACCAGCCTGGGAGTGGGCCCCAGGGTGGTAGCCTGGATAAAACACTGACTGGACAACAGGACACAGAAGGTAATTGTAAATGCAGTCCACTCTGAAGAAAGAGGGAGTTACTAGTGGGGTATCACAGGGTTCAGTATTGGGTCCAGTCCTTTTTAATGTCTTTATAAGTGACATTGCAGGGGGACTGGAAGGAAAAGTATGCCTCTTTGCAGATGACACAAAGATCTTCAACAGGGTTGATACACAAGGAGGTGTGGAAAGGATGATAAGGGACTTGGCAAGGTTGGAGGAATGGTCAGATGTATGGCAGCTTGGATTCAATGCAAAGAAGTGCAAAATAATGCACCAGGGAAACAAAAACCCAGGAGAAGATTGCACAATGGGGGGGGGTAGTAACAACAACAAAAATGGAAAGGGACCTAGGGGTAATCATATCAGATGACCTTAAGGTTAGCAAGCAATGTGAGAAGGCAGTAGGGAGGGCTGGGGGATACTGGGATGCATAAGGAGAGGCATCACCAGCAGAAAACAAGACGTTGTTATCCCTCTGTACAGACAGTTGGTGAGACCCCATCTGGAGTACTGTGTCCAGTTCTGGAGACTCCATCTCCACAAGGACATAGACAGGATAAAGGCAGTCAGAGGAGAGCAACTAAAACAGTTCAGGGTCTGCAAGAGAAGCCATATGAGGAGAGACTAAAGGAGCATAATATGTATACCCTTGAGGAAAGGGGGGGGCATGATAGAAACTTTTAAGTAGTACCTCAGTGGAATCAATAAAGTCCAAGAGGGTAGCATCTTTCAGAAAAAAAGATGTGCAAGAACAAGGGGACACAGTTTGAAGATAGAGGGGGATGGCTCAGGGACAATGCGAGGAAGTATTTTTTCACAGAGAGGGTGGTGGACGCATGGAACAGCCTTCCTGAGGAGGTTGTGGGGTCTAAAACTGTGGGAGAATTCAAGAATGCATGGGATAGACATAAGGCAATTCTTGTGGGGGGGTAGGAAGAAATAGGCTGTTGGTTGGCTAGGATCTGCAGATTATCCTGTAGGTAGGGAAATGGGCAAACTAAGTGGGCCAAGTGGCCCTTTTCTGCCATCAAAGTCTATGTTTCAACATGTATCCACCACGACCTTGCTGGAATGGACAGACCAATCTGGACACATTTCAGGCTATAAGTTGAATGTCTCCAAATCGTGGTTGCTACCTTTTGACAGAAGGATTCAAAGCCTACCTGACTCCCTCTGGTGCCTACCGCTAGTCAAAGTTCATGTCAAATACCAGGCATAGATTCCTCCTGGGATATCTCCAAACTGGGTGCTCTGAACATCAGCCCCATCATACCAGCCCTGGAGATGGATATGGCAAAGTGGAGCAAGTTACATCTCTCTCACTGGGAAGGTTACATGCACACAAGATAATGGCAACCTCCAAATTCCTGTACGTACCAGACAACCTACTCATTAACTTTTGGGTGGCTCTGTTTAAACAGATCCAGAAACAGCAAGTGGCCTTCTTCTGGGGTAAGGACACCAAAAGACTCAGCATACAAGAACTCTTAACAGGACACATCCAGAGGAGGTTTAAACCTATCAGACTTTACCTTTAAACATAGTGCACATGTACTGTTCCAACTGAGGTAGACGACGCCAATGTATTCCACTACCCAATGCCCCAAGTGGGCAACTTGTGAGCTTCACTTGCTGGGAGAACCCCACCCCCACCTATAACAGTATCCTGTTCAGGAAGCTCCCTAGGCATCTGGACACCCATCCAACATTGCAGCACACAGCACAGGAATGGAGATGGTTAGCATGGCACTCTCTCAGCTTTCCACTATGGCACAAACCAAACTTGTGTATTGACTGAAACCGTTCGACTGGGTAATCCGGGCAACAAAAGGAATAAAGCAGCTTGCAGACCTCCTGGACACATTTAATAAAGTGCTTAAATTCTTTGTACAGCAGCAAGATGAATTTGATATTCACAGTCAACAAGATTGGAGATCCCTCCAACTCAGATATGTCCTGTAAGTAGACCTAGGGTGACAATATAAGATTGACAAATATAATTGCCTGGGTTCCCTATTGAACAAGTACCCAGGGAAGACTACACCCAGTAGCATGATTTATAAATATCTGGTATAGTGTTCACCAGGCCCCACTACTCCCATCTTGCATAAATGGTGGGATCAATTGGGGTTCAACCTCACCCCCAACCAGGGGCAAACAAGCTGGTATATGGGCTGAAATTGTCTCAGGTTTTAAGCATGCATGGAACACGCATGAGGGGATCCTGAAAGTGTGGAGTGAGGGTGTCATAGCTGGGTGGGGTCAAGGGGATGCTCAGGAAAACTCGGTGGGGGGGGATACTCAGTAGGTAGGAGTATCCCGTGGCAAACTGCTCCCAACCTTGCAAATATGTACTTAGGCAAGTGGGAAGGGGAGGTCATAAGGTTATTTGAAACAAATCCCTTCTGAGACAAGATCGATTTATACTGCAGGTTTATTGACGACATAGTAATGGTGTGGACTGGCACAGAGGAGGAATTGTTCAGCTTTGTCAGGTATTTAGAGTCCAGTAATGAGCATCTGAGATTTTCAGTATCGTTCAGCAGAACACAGATTAGTTTTTTTGGACCTTATAATTGCAAAGGATGGCAGAGGGGGTATCAAAACTGACCTATGCAGGAAACAAACAGATAGAAACACAATTTTACAGGTCATTAGCGGTCACCCGTCACACACAATTGCAGGCATACCGAAAGGTCAGTTTATAAGAGTTAAACGCAATAATAGTGAACATGATATATATAGGGCAAGATCTGATGAACTTGAAAAAAGATAATAAGAGAGGGGATATCACAGAAACATTGTCAGCTGAGCAAGAAAAGAAGATGATGAACTTGAGAGGTCAGAGGTTATGGTAACTAAACAAAAGAAGAGAGAAAGGGGATCTTAGAATAAATTTTGTTAGCTCACACAGTGCACAATTGAAAGAAATCAATGCGATTGTTAGGAAACATTGGCACATGGGGGGTTTGGACCCTGGCTTACAAGATTTGAGAAATGCAGAACAAAGAATGGTTCACAGGAGAGGGAAGAGCCTGCAAGACACTCTGATTCACTCTGTGCAACCAAGAGACAGTCTCAGAATGTGGTTACTAAAGAGACCAGATGGTTGCCACAAATGTGGCAACTGCAAATTCTGCACAGTAGTCCAAAACACAAAAAAGTTTTTTTAATCCTAAAACAAAAAAGGAAGTAAAAGTAAGAGGATTTGTCACCTGTGCTACTGAGGGGGTTGCATACATGGCAAAGAGTTCTTGTGAATGTTTTTACGTAGGAAAAACAAGAAGAAAATTTAAAGAATGCACAGGGGAACACTTAAGAGCCATTGAAAATAAGGATCCAAAAAATGCCCTGGCATTGTATGTGAACAAGACTACCAACACCAGAGAACATATGGTATCCTTTGCGGAAAATGAGAAACCTATAAAAAGTCCCAGAGGGGGAGATTACAAAAATGTACTGTTCCCTGCTAGTCCTTGGTGATCCCTGCTAATCAGTAGTACACTGGCAGGGTTACTGTCCCTTAACCATAGGGTTAGGGGTTCAATTCTTAGAGAGGCCAGATGTTAACTGGAGCACCTTTGCTGCTGGCACATCCAAGAGCATGGTCATTCTTGATGCCCTACAACGGGCATGCCTCAGACAGCTAGTATTGGAACCCACTCGGGAGGGAGCAATCTTAGACCTGGCACTCTCAAATGGGGATGGAGAAAGAATCTCAGATTTAGAAGTGGGTAGCCATCTGGGAACAAGCGACCACCAAACAGTGTGGTTCACGATAAACACAGCCATGCAATCAAGCCATACAAAAGCAAGAGTATTGGACTTTAGGAGGGCTGACTTTGGGAAAATGAGAGAGTGCCTCAGAAAAGCACTAGCAAACAGGCAAGAGAGAGGGGTGGAGGAACAATGGGGAGTAATCAAAACAGCCATCACAGAGGCAACAAGCCTTTGTGTAAAGCAAATCAACAAAATACAACGAAGGAATAAAACGCTATGGTTCTCAAACGAGGTGGCAGGGAAGGTTAAGGAGAAAAGGATAGCATTCAGGAAATACAAGGAAACACAGAAGGAGCAGGGCAGATAACTTTATCAGTTAAAGCAGAAAGAGGCTGGGAAGGCAGTCAGAATAGCAAAGGCCCAAACCAAGGAAAGGATAGCCAACTTTGTTAAGAAGGAGGATAAGACCTTTTATAGGTACATTAGGGAGCGAAGAAAGACCAAAGGAGGGATACTGAGGCTTAATAAAGGGGAGGGAATGTGGGTAGAGGGTGACAGTGAAAAAGCAGGGATATGGAATGAATATTTCTGCTCAGTATTCACAAAAGAAGAGATGGGGGAGGTACCTAAACCAAACAAGAGAAACACTCTGAAGACGGGGGTCGATACCAGTCCATTTATAGAAGAAAGGGTTCCGAAAGAACTAATAAAATTGAAGGTGGACAAAGCAATGGGGCCTGATGGGATTCACCCAAGAATTCCAAAGGAACTAAGGGTAGAACTAGTGACACTGCTGACTACTCTCTTTAACAAATCATGGGAGGATGGAGTGGTACCTGAGGACTGGAGGAGGGTGGATGTGATTCCTCTTTACAAAAGTGGGAGGAGGACAGAGGCAGGAAACTACAGACCAGTTAGTTTGACCTCAGTGGTAGGGAAAATGATGGAATCACTTCTGAAGGAAAGAATTGTTGAGTACCTAGAGGCCAGTGGGGCACAGGACCCAAGGCAGCATGGATTCACAGTGGGAAGGTCATGTCAGACGAATCTAATAGATTTCTTTGACTGGGTGACCAAAGCAGTAGACCAGGGAGGGGCTGTGGACATGGCCTACCTAGATTTTAGCAAGGCATTTGATACAGTCCCACACAAAAGATTAATACACAAGCTAGTCAGCCTTGGAGCGGGTCCCAAGGTGGTAGCCTGGATAAAAAATTAGCTAGACAACAGGACTCAAAGGGTAGCAGTAAATGGAGTCCACAGTGAAGAAAGGAGGGTTACTAGTGGGGTACCGCAGGGTTCAGTACTAGGACCGGTCCTTTTTAATGTCTTTATAAGTGACATTGCAGAGGAACTGGAAGGAAAAGTATGTCTCTTTGCAGACGACACAAAGATCTTCAACAGGGTTGATACACAAGATGGAGTGGAAAGGATGGGAAGGGACTTGGCAAGGTTGGAGGAATGGTCAAATGTATGGCAGCTTGATTCAATGCAAATAAGTGCAAGTAATGCACCTGGGAAACAAAAACCCAGGGGAAGAGTACACAATGGGGGGTGAGATACTGACAACAGTAAAAATGGAAAGGACCTGGGGGTAATATATCAGATGACCTAAAGGTTGGTAAGCAATGTGAGAAGGCAGTAAGGAAGGCTGGGGGGATACTGGGATGCATAGGAGAGGCATCAACAGTAGAAAACAGGAAGTTGTTATCTCTCTGTACAGACAGTTGGTGAGACCCCATCTGGAGTACTGTGTGCAGTTCTGGAGACCCCATCTCCACAAAGACATAGACAGAGTGGAGTCTGTCCAGAGGAGGGCAACCAAAATGGTGCAGGGTCTGCACCTGAAGACATATGAAGAAAGACTAAAGGAGCTTAATATGTATACCCTTGAGGAAAGAAGGGAGAGAGGGGACATGATAGAAACTTTCAAGTACCTCAAGGGAATCAACAAAGTCCAAGAGGGTAGCATCTTTCAGAAAAAGAGATGTGCAAGAACAAGGGGGCACAATTTGAAGATAGAGGGGGGACAGCTCAGAGGTAATGTGAGGAAGAATTTTTTCACAGAGAGGGTTGTGGATGCATGGAACAGCCTCACTGAGGAGGTCGTGGAGTCAAGAACAGTGGGGGAATTCAAGAATTCATGGGACAGACATAAGGCAGTCCTAGTGGGGGGTAGGAGGAAGTAAGCTGTTGGTTAACTAGGATCTGCAGCTTATCTGTTAGGTAGGAAAATGGGCAGACTAGGTGGGCCAAGCGGTCCTTATCTGCCGTCACATTCTATGTTTCTATGTTTCTATGTTTAGGCAGTATAGTGCAGTGCTTTAAGGCTCTGTGCTGCAAATCTGGTGACATCCAGCAGACCAGACCTGGGATTGAATCCCATAGCTTCCACCTGCATAGTGTGTGACCCTGAGCAAGTCACTTAACTTCCCTGTGCTTCCAGGTCGCACCTGTAAAAAAAGCTTTCAGCTTTCTGTGCTACTCCTGGTTAAACAACAAAAAAAAAAAAAGTGAACAGTACTGGATTTTCTCCATGGGGCGATCAGAAAAACTAGGCCTCAATGAAAGGATCAAGTTAAAGCCTTTTCTCAAAACTAAAAGTTAGAATAAATAATAAAAAAATGTTGATTTCTGTTCTCCCCCACCCCACTACCACTGGTTACTGTTCCCCACTTCTACATAAGGATAGTCCACATAACGTAGAAGTATATGGTGATTTAATATTCTAGTCGTTGTGTAAGAACTGAAATAATAGAAAACTATTAATGATTTAAATAAGTAGTCTGTGTATACTGTATATTTAATGGTTGTGAATATGTTTTTTTTATTTCTAGATTACATAGATCACCATGTTAAATATAAGGGACCAACTGTGGACATTTCCGACTGGTAACATTATAGTAATACCAGTGCTGATCATGAACCTTGTTTTTAACATGCTGTAAACTGTATCTGTAACGGTGTTTTATAATATGTATATTTTGTATACCAAACAAGTTTATGGTTAAAAATATATTTTAATGTTTTTTCATCTTTGAACTTTTATACATTATCTTGCACTGTCACTTTAAATGTGAATCTATTTATTGAGTAGCCTGACTAGTATGTGCCATCCTCTGATTAAGCACTAGAGGGCGTGAAATGCATCAGGAGGCATTTTGCACATGTATGTGGAGGGGACAGGAGGATTTTCCACTTGTGCATTTGAAATAAAATGAAGCACTTGAAACAAAGAGCTTGATGTGGATTCGTCAGCCTCAAGGATCACAACCAGTGTAGCTCTTAGGCAGAGTGAGTAGCTGGTGCCGGCAGTTTTCATGACTGAGCATACTTTTATGTTTGTTGCATGGCACGGTGCCCAGGTGCAGCTCAGCAACAAAAGTCTATAGATGACATAGAACCCCATAGAAATGACATCAATGGGGCCTACTGGAGGAGGAAGCAATTACTAGTAGGTGACTCTATTTGCAAGGGGATAGAGTTGGGAATAGCAAAGGAGGCAGATAGGGAGGTTAGATGCTTACGAGGTGCCACAGCCAGGAGGGTTGGGAAGCATATACTAAGGATAGCTAGGGCAGTAGAAAGAGAAGGGGAACTGGATGTCATTGTACACCTGGGGACAAATGACCTGGCTGGGGACAAGATAACAACAGTGTAGGAGAAGTTTAAAGAGCCAGGAAAAAGTCTTAGACAGGTAGCATGCTCTGTAACTTTTGCAGAATTGCTGCCTGTATACAGTAGGGGGAAGGAGGGGGAGCTCCGCACAAAGACTTTCTACTCATGGCTGAAAGCCTGGCACATAGAGGAGGCATATGGCTACTTTGGGGACTTGGGGTTGACCTGGGAGAATAAGAGCCTATACAGATTTGATGGCCTGCATCCATTTGGAATGGGGACCACAGTTCTCAGCAGAACGTTTAAACGTATTTTAGATGAACGTTTAAACTAGCCGGGGGGTGGGAGGAGGTTGTAGAATAAGGGAAGCAAGCTACCCCCACCCAAGGCAGACATGGAGTGCATAGACATTCCAGGAAAAGATAGTCCCACACTGGATAAAGTAAATCAAATAAGTAGGGGGGTTAGAAAAGGATGAAGGGGGAACAAAGCAGACAGATTAAAAGAGGTAGCAAGGGGGGACAAAAGGAAAAAGGGATTAGTGGCAAACTAGGTTTAAACAAAATATGGAAGACCATGTGTGTAAATGCTAGGAGTCTCAGAAATAAGATCCTAGACCTAGAGGCCACCATGGTGGAGGCTGACCAGGATATCATGGCCATTACAGAGTCATGGTACATGGAAAACCATGACTGGGACATAGTCATAGCAGGGTACACATTATTTAGGAGAGACAGGGTAGGAAGGAAAAAAGGGGGAGTGTTGCTTTATGTGAATGACAGCATAAAAGCACATCAGGGAGGTGCTGAGATGCTGTGGGTTACCCTGGAGTCAGGAAAATGAGCCAGTACTCGTGGGGTGTGATCTATAGGCCTCTGGCACAGGGGAAGACGTGGATTGGGTAATGTCAGAGGAAATTTGAAAAATGGCAGAGAAAGGGGAAGTCCTACTGGTAGGAGACATCAATATGCCAGATGTTGATTGGAGCCTCCCTGCTGCAATATTAGCTAGAAGCAAAAACATCCTGGCCTCCCTGCTGGAGGCTTTCCTTAGGCAACTAGTCAGGCAACCCATTCGTGATGGGGCAATGTTGGACCTGGTGCTTACTAACAGGGCTAGTGTTGTAGACATCGGAGTGGGAAGCCATCTAGGGACAAGTGATCATCATACAGTGTGGTTCAACATTAGAACAACTGCAGAATTCAACCATACAAAGGTGAAGGCGCTGAATTTCAGAAGGGCTGATTTTACGAAGATGTGAGAATGCCTCATTAACGAATTGACAGGAGGTGAGGACATGGGAGGAGGGGGATTGGAAGAAAAGTGTGCCAGGCTAAAGGATGGCATATTGAGGGCAATAAACCTTTGTGTTAAGCAAGTAAGAAAGAGTAAAAGAAAGAGAAGACCATTATGTTTCTCACAAAAGGTAGAAAAGATTAAAGGTAAAAGAGCAGCATTCAGAAGGTGCAAGGAGACCCAGAGATATGAGCACAGGGACATGTATCAGGGAAAACAGAGAGAAGCAACAAAGCATTAAGGAGAGCAAATGTGCAAACTGAGGTAAGAATAATTCGGGGAGTATCAAAATGGGATAAGGAATTTTTTAGGTATGTTAACAAAAAAGGAAGACAAAGGGATGGATTTTTTAAGCAGCCATTCATAACTCCCACAAAATGTTGAGCTATTAAATCAGTCAGAACAGACACAACCCCCCCCAAAAAAAATTTTTTCAAAAGCCATTTACTTACAAATTTTTTATGCTGAGGCAGGTGTCAGCATACAGTATATAGTCAGGAACCACAAAGGTGCTACAGCACTTCGCTTGATAGAGCTTTGTCAGGGGGCAGGGCAGGGTTTGAGGCCCCAGACAAAACACTCAGGGCTCCAAAGCAAAAGTAGCTGTTGCTCACAGAGTGAGAGTGCTAGTGCTGGTGCTGCCACAAAGGCTGGCTGACCTCATAAGCACAAGTAACACACAGGCAAGGAATGGTGCGCTCGTACAGAAGTAAAGTAAACTGGCTGGTATTGCTAATGATCAAACCTTGGTGTCCTGGGTTCTGTATAAAGTTAGTGAGTTCTGCACTGGCTGATTTAGCTTAAATAAAATTTGATCATTAGCAATACCAGTCAGTTTGCTTTACTTCTGTATGAGTGCACCGTTCCTTACCTCTGTAAAAAATGTGGGGCCTCAGAGGCCTAGTCCTAACAACGCTCCTGTAGAGACTTGTCTGAAACCTTCCATTTTTAGGGAAAATACTTGAGAACAGGGTAGTGTCACAGTTGGAGGAACATTTGGTGCACTATGATATCTATGAGCCATCTCAGTCAGGGGTCGGATCTTGACACAGCACCAAGACAGCCTTGGTGAAGGTGACAAATAATCTCTTACTGGTGGAAGATTTACGGGAATACCCTATGGTGACTCTTCTTAATCTCTTGTCTACATTAAACACAGTGGACCACGGGATTTTTATAAATCACCTGAGAATCCATGCGGGGCTGCCCAGTAAAGTGTTCTTTGAGTCCTTCTTGACTGGTAGGGAGCAGCATGTAGTACTTGGGAACTTTTTGCCAAGGGGCTGCTGTTCCCTCCAGTGTTCCACAAGGCTCAGTTTTGTCCCCTATGTTGTTCTCAGTGTACATATTGCCCTTTGGGAAGACTGTAAGATGCTACAACCTGGATTTCCACTGCTATGCAGAGGATACTTAGCTGTACATCTTATTTTCACCACACCTTGGTAGCTGTGACTGATGTCTATCTGAGCTAAGTGGCTGCATGGCTGCTATCTGGCTGAGTTTGATTCCTGGTAAGACAGCTGTTGATAACTTGCCAATAGAACTAGGATCCCAGAAGATATCTATGAAGAGGAACACCATCATCATACCCTCCTTGAGAGGCATCATCTTCAGAACTGTGACTAGAGCTTGAAGTTTGAGATCAAAGTGGGCAGCAGTCTGCCATTTAGATCACTGGTGCCAGTTGTTCTCTGTTGTGGATTTTTCCATCTGAGAAATATCACATGGCTGAAACCTTGTCTTCAGTATAAGGACCTGGTGACTGCGATACATGCTTTTGAGTCGTCCTGATTCCACTACTGTAACACTCTTTGTTTTGGGCTTTCTGGAGGTATAATGCATCATCTCCAGCTCGTGCAGAATGCTCTGGCAAGGCTGATATTAGGCATAGGCACTCTACTGGATTTATTTATTTATTTGTAATTCGGAAAACAATTTTGAGCACAAGTGCTCTTTTCCAAAGGTTCCACGTCATGATAGGACAAAGGACAAGTTAACACAACAAAAATTCATCAGCTCAAGGGGAGCCTGGTCTGGTACAGCCAGTTAGGGTTACAACCAAGGAACTGCTGAGGAAAATCAGACAGGTTGTCAGTCATCTGTTTATTTATTTGAATGTTGGTAAGCGGGTGGACCCACTGAGAGAGTGTCCCTTTTTTCAGGGTCGACCCCGGGGAAGAAGGGTTACAAAGGGAGGAACAGTGATACAATAAATAGTAATAAATGGCAAGTGAATGCAGACACTTTTACAAGACATACACAATAAACAAAGTAATGAACAGAGCAAAAATGTCACACAGACAGTAAACTGAGTTACATCATTCTTGGCTGGTAAAGATATATCAAAATTTTACATATAAAATAATATATACAAAGCCAGCCTGGTGTCGCTGAGGGTTGAGGTGCTGGATGCCACACCTCATGCCACATCGGCAACCTGGGTTCGGGAATGAGCCTGGGCTGTCGGGTGTCGACAAGGGATGGAGAGAATCGAGCATCTGATGGATGGCTCTCATCTCCCAGGGTGGGATCCGTGGCTTGCTCGGTGCAGCAGGGACCTCTGGTGGAGACAAGAGGTAACTCTAGCACTGAGCCGTACTAAGAGGGGGTGGAGTGGTGGTGGATGTCAGCAACCAAGATCACACAGATGTCATTGCATGTCCGCACTTCTGGGGAATCTATACAAGAAAAATCCCCATCCTCGGGGATAGGCGAAGGCACCTCTGCCCCGCAGGCCACAATCCCGATTACTGGGCACTCTCCTCTAGTGGCCGAGCTCGGAATACTAGATTATAGATAGAGTGCCCTGGGTGGATAGGGTGGCCCCCCCTTGGGGGTTCAGAGCTGGGGGGGGTCCGTCGGGCTGGTGAAAGGAGAGTAGGTGTGTCAGGTAGGTGGTAGAGCCGCTGAGGTGAAGGCTGCCGGAGAGAGTTCCCTGAAGGATGGAGCATAAAAAGAATAGACAACAAAAACAACAACAACAAAAAAAAAACAATATATACAGATATACATACAGCGAGTTGGAGAAAGGTAAAGTCAGGAGATGGAGGAGGTGAGGGGAAGATAAGGTGTCATGGAGTTTCATTGAATAGGAGGGAAAGTAGTCATTTAGAACAACAACAGAAAGATTTCTTAGAGTCCATTTTTTAAGGAATTCTTAAATGGAGTAATTTTGCGGAGTCCCACAAGGGATTCTGGAAGTTCATTCAAACATTTGGCCATTTGTATTGCGAATGAGCACCTACCCAGGCTAGTTTTACTGAAGGAAAGCCTGTCTGGACATACTTCTAGTGGTGTAGTTGTTGACTGGCCTGAAAAGATCACTGACTGATTCAGGGGTAAGGGCTAGAAGGGCTTTTTTGGCCATCAGACATGAGTGATATTTTAATCTGTCCTATAGTGGAAGCCAATTGGTGAATGTATAGAGGGAGCAGGTGTGAGTGAGTCTATCAGCCCTACTAGCAAAACAACAGGCTTTGTTGAAGACCATTCTAATTCTACTGAGGACTGATTCACAGGCAACTCTGTATATCGGTTGTCCATAGTCAATGAGTGGGAGGATCATGCTGGAGACTGCCAAACATCTGGCCTCTGCTGCAAGGATTAGTCTTTGCCGGAAGAGAGCACCTAGTTTTCTGTTGGCCACATTTGCAAGGTAGTCCACATGTGCAGCATAAAATAGAGTGTCTTTAGCTTTTCTTGCCTCCCGGGTGCCGCTCCGGTCTCCAGCGGGAGGGATGGCGGGATGGTGGGGAAATAGCACTGTGGACCCTGGAGGGGTCCAAAACACCATCCCCACCATCCTACCCCCCAACACCTGTGACCAGAGTAGCCCTGTCCCATTCTCTAGCCCCCTGAAAAACTACATAAAATGACTGTGCACTGTCAATGAATGAGCATGTGCTTGTACAAGCACATGCTCATTCATTAAGAGCTCAGTCAGGCTGTCAGCCGTGGAGGTGAGTGGAGAGCTATGCCAATGACCCGGTCAGGGTGGGATCGGGATGCGGAAGTGGGATGGTGTGATGGGGCACTTCCTGATGGAGTAGGGGGTCCACTAGACACCAGGGATTGAATTTACCAAAATGTATTTTATATTTTTTACATTGTGGCTGACTGGCCAGCGATCAGCGGGTGTGTATGTGGGGGCTCAGGTGCTTTTATTTCAACTGTGGCCCACGACTGGTGTGTGTGTGTGTGGTGGGGACCACTAGGACTTACTTAAAAATATATATATTTTTTTACATTGTGGCCAACTGACCAGCAATGGGGTGAGAGTGGCTGGCGATCAGCGGGGAAGGACACCACACTAGACACCAGGGATTTGGGATACCTAATTTCTTGCTGTGTTTTTTTTAAGTACAATTTACACTTAAAAAAAAAACAAGTGAAGTAACAAACTGTAATTTTCAAGCGACAGCCTGTAATTTGATGAATTGATCCACGGATGTGAAATTTGCGACTTTGCTAGAAATTTACCAGCGAAATTAAACTTTACTGCATCTCTACTTATTAAGGAATCACTTACCCTAGTGGTCTAGAGAACCCTACCCCACCTTGGCAGCTAGTGCCCTCACCCAGCTCCCCCTACCCCGACCCCCAGAGGGTGACTGGTACAGCCCTCCACTCTCCACCACAGCTGGCCGCCTGACTGAGCTGGAATGAATGAATGCATACTTGTACAAGCATGCACTCATTTATTGTCAGCTCACACTTTTTCATTGAGTTCTGTCAGCAGTGCAGACAAGAGCAGAGGAATGTTCTGTCACTGGTGGTGGGATGGGATGGGGGGAAATGGTTTTTGGGGGTCCACCATGCTCTTCTCCCCATCCTGTCCCCCGCTGCTGACCGCAACAGCCCTCAGCTCTTGACTGTGCCACTGACAGAGCTTTCACTGAATTAGTGGGAGCTGGCCTATCAATGAATGAACATGTGCTTGTACAAGTACGTGCTCATTCATTGACAGCTCAGTCTGGCAACCAGCCATGGTGGAGATGAGAGGGCTGTGCAGGTCACTGGCTGGGGGTCAGAGTGGTTGGGAGCAGGTTGGGGGTGTGTGGAATCTGCTAGACCACCAGGGAAAGTGGTTTACTAATAAGGGCAGATTGGGGATAGTGAGGGGGTCCACTAGACCACCAGGGAAAGTGATTTGTTAATAAGGGCAGATCAGGGATAGGGAGGAGCGGGCTCCACTCGACCACCAGAAAAAGTGATATATTGTTTTGGTTAAGGTCAGGGTCAGTTATCTGGTAGTAGAACGGGTGGGGTAGTCACTACCCAACCCAACCTGACTACACGGTTTTCATTCAGGAATTTTTCATGTACTTTAGAGGTACCCACGGGTAGTCTTGAGGGTCAGGTATTTTTGTACCCACCCATCTCTAGTTCCACATTCCCATCTCAGATTTTGAGGGTGATAGAGCCTTTGATGTGATGGCAGCCTGATTTTGGAACTTACTGCCACTTTACATACACAGAAGCACCTTGGCAGAATCCTTTAAGGAAGCCCTGGAACTATATTTATTTATCCTGGCTTTTAATGACTTTTTGATTATTTTTATGATGCTCTTTTATTGTTTTACTATGGATGTTTAATGAGATGTAGTTGTGTATTGTGTATGCACAATTGTTTGTTATTGCATTTTATGTAAAGCATCCTGAGACCTTGGGATGGGTCGCTATATAAAATAAGAATGTCATTACCTCACATTACATCATCTTTTAGATCCTTCCTAGTATGTTGCTGTAATCAGTTAGATTTCTGAATAAAATAAAACTAAAATCATTGTTTTTCTTTGCCTGAAAGTGCTTTACTGTATACACACAGAAAAGGAATAAATCAACTCTGTTTCTTTTGGAGGCAAAATAATCACAGAGGCAGTACACCAAGGGAGTCCCAAAGGATTACGTGGTGGCACACTGGAGAAGGAGCTGGAAGAGAGTTGTGCAAGTATCTCTTGTTATTCTGCTTAGCTATCACTGTGTCTAAGCCTACACCAATGCTTTGCAAAGAATGTATGTAACCAATTAAATTAATACTCTGTATAGGTACGCACCAATGTATTGTAATACCTGCACTACGCCACTGCAAAGGATGTTTGTATCTGCTTAGCACTGCAAAGAACTTAGCTAACTGCTTAGCTAACACTCTGTATAGGTACACATCAAAGTATTATATCGTTTAATAATGTTTGTACTTCTACCATCCAATGGATGTCGGGTGGGTAGACAGGGAAAATTAAAAAGCAGGGATACTGAATGAATACTTCTGCTCGGTATACACAAAAGATGAGGAGGGGGAGATACATAATCCAATTACCAGAAGCACTCTGGATAGTGGGGTCAATCCTAGTCCTTTCACAGAAGAAAGGGTTCTGAGAGAACTCCTAAAACTAAAGGTGGACAAAGCAATGGGGCCTGACGGGATTCACCCAGAATTCTAAAAGAATTAAGGGGAGAACTAGTGACACCAATGACTTCCCTTTTTAGCAAATCATGGTAGGATGGTGTGGTACCTGAGGACTGGAGGAAGGTGGATGTGATTCCCCTTCACAAAAGTGAGAGCAAGACAGAGGCAGGAAACTACAGACCTGTCAGTTTGACCTCTGTGGTAGGGAAAGTGATGGAATCACTTCTGAAGGAAAGAATTGTTGAATATCTAGAGGCCAGTGGGGCACAGGACCCAAGGCAGCATAGGTTCACAGAGGGAAGGTCATGTCAGATTAATATAATTGATTTATTTGACTGGGTGACCAAAGTAGTAGACCAGGGAGGGGCTGTGGACATGGCCTACCTATACTTTGACACAGTCCCACACAAAAGATGAATAAACAAATTAACCAGCCTGGGAGTGGGTCCCAGGGTGGTAGCCTGGGTAAAACATTGGCTGGACAACAGGACACAGAAGGTAATTGTAAACAGAGTCCACTCTGAAAAAAGAGGGGTTACTAGTGGGGTACTGCAGGGTTCAGTACTGGGTCCAGTCCTGCTTAGTTTCTTTATAAGTGACATTGCAGAGGGACTAGAAGGAAAGGTATTCCTCTTTGCAGATGACACAGAGATCTGCAACAGGGGTGATACACAAGGAGGCATGGAGAGGAGGAGAAGCCACTTGGCAAGGTTGGAGGAATGGTCAGAAGGATGGCAGCTTGGATTCAGTGCAAAGAAGTGCAAAATAAGGCACCTGGGAAACAAAAACCCAGGGGAGGATTAGACAATGGGGGTAGTAACAACAACAACAATGGAAAAGGGACTGGGGGTAATCATATCAGATGACCTTAAGGTTGGCAAGCAATGTGACACAGCAGTAGGGATACTGGAATGTATAGGGAGAAGCATCACCAGCAGAAAACAAGACGCTGTTATCCCTCTGTGCAGACAGTTGGTGAGACCCCATGTGGAGTATTGCGTCCAGTTCTGGAGACCCCATCTCTGCAAGAACATAGACAGGATGGAGGCAGTCCAGAGGAGGGCAACTAAAATGGTGCAGGGTCTGCAAGAGAAGCCATATGAAGAGAGAGACTAAAGGAGCTTAATATGTATACCCTTAAGGAAAGGAGGAGATGGGGGACATGATAGAAACTTTTAAGTACCTCAGTGGAATCAACAAAGTCCAAGAGGGTAGCATCTTTCAGAAAAAGAGATGTGCAAGAACAAGGGGACACACTTTGAAGATAGAGGGTCGGACGGCACAGAGGCAATGTGAGAAAGTATTTTTTCACAGAAAGGGTGGTGGATGCATGGAACAGCCTTCCTGAGGAGGTTGTGAGGTCCAAAACTGTGGCAGAATTCAAGAATGCATGGGACAGACAGAAGGCAATTTTTGTGGGGGGTAGGAAGAAATAGGCTGTTGGTTAACTTGGATCTGCAGCTTAGCCTGTAGGTAGGGAAATGGGTAGACTAAGTGATCCAAGTGGTCCTTATCTGCCGTCAAAGTCTATGTTTCTGTTTCTTTGTAACTAGTTATGTAACATTGTCTTTGCTGTACTACTGTCGTGTCTGTGTTTGTCATCCGACAAGGAGCCTTTGGAAATGAGTCTATGACGCAAAGGATTGTAATTCCGATATTCTAATAAATAACATAAATAAATTAAGTATGACTGCTGTAATGTGTACAGAAGAAAAAGCAGTCAGACGAATGCAGAGTGCCATCTGCTGATGAAGGCTGAGATTGCAGTGAAGATGTCCACCCATGGGCTGTGTAAGGATGTAACAGAAGACACAAGGAAGCCAAGCCAACAGCACACACACATGTCAGAATACATTTATTAACAAAAGTGGAAACCAGGACAAGCACAACAGAGCCAACGTCAGTATTTCCAGGAACAAACCTCTTCCTTGATGCCCCCTGAGGAGGTTTGCTCTGTTGCACATCATCTGATTTCTACTTTTGTGAAAAAAAAATGTATTCTGTATACTTTGTACATGTGTTGCCTGATTGGAGTGCTACCTTTTTGTGTTCTCAGCTGGCTTTCTTTTTTTTTAAATTCAAGTTTATTGTTTTGTCATATTAAAGAGCAAAAAGCATGCCAATGAAATAAGAATCATTATACATGTCGGGAGAAATAAAGAAACATTCACTTCTTGCAATCCCTCCTCCACCCCCATTTTCCATCCCCTCCATTACACAGGAAACATTGTACATAAAATCATTATCAGGGTTTTCATGGTTAGGTGGATTGTCCAACCAGGCATAACTCAATAACCAACTAGTGTTCTACTATCCAGAGGACTGGTTCTCTGTTTGCATCAAGTATAATGTGTGCAGTTGATCCCATCAGGCAACATATCTAGAGAGACAATGCCTCTTACATGCATCGATCCTTTCCATGTTCAAGTTGAACAGCATCTCTTGCAACCATTCAATATAAGTTATTGGGAGGCCAGCTACCCAGTGTCTTAGTACTACTTTTTTTAGGGAAGAAGAGATCATAGCCATATAAAACCCCCTGGCTTTTACCTTAACATTAGCATAATTCCCCAATAGACAGACCTCCTGAGTAAAATGCTGTTCAATCCCAAGCAAAGGGTCAGCTTTGGATTTAATCTTTTCCCACAACTCTTTTATTGAGGGGCATTCCCAAAATATATGATATAATGACCCTTCTACTTGATGACATCTAGTACATGAAGGGTCAGATATACAGCCAATTTTATATAATTTAGCTGGGGTCCAGAACAGGTTATTTATAAATTGAAACTGCATAACCCTTAATCTATCTTGGGTGATATCCTGTAGGCATGTTGCCAGATTATATCCCATTTTCTATTTTGATCCAATAATAGGATAGACCAAAAATGGGGTTTACCCATAAGCTCCACATATGCTTGATTAAACAAGAGAATATATAGTTTGGATACTACATGTGGTTCCCTTACTACTTGAGAGAGAGATTTGAAAAGGGCTTTGGAGATACTTTCCTCTCCAAGCTTATCCGGTAATTGAACCAACAAGAGTCTCAACTGAAAGACCTTAAATATTCGATTGGGGCTAATTTGAAGCTTGTTGAGAAGGACTTCAACCAGGTGACATTTCTCATCTTGTAAAAGATCCTTAAGCCTTAAACCCTTTAATTTAGGTATCCAAGATTCCAAAATCATTTTCCCACCAATTTTTATAGTAGGATTTTGACACAGTGGTTGAGACCTGTCCTTGTTAGGAGAATATCGTAAGAAGGAACATAACTGAATGTGAATTCTTAAAGTAACGTGTATTGGAGTAGACGCCAGTTTAGGGGGCAAAGTCTTCATTGTAGAATAAAGAAGGGAGGTCGGGTCTACACCAGCTGCTTTAATCAAGTCGATTTCTAATTTGACCCATGAGGGGACGTAGGATAAGGCTTGCTCCTCTATGGGAGTCAGTATCCATTTAAGATATTTACTAGCACTATTTTCCCAGTAATATAACTCCAGATGTGGAAGTCGTAGACCAACTTTCTCTCTGGGGGCCACAAGTTTGTGGTAGGCCCTATGGGGGACCTTTCCAAGCCATATAAAATCTGACATTGTGGAATGAACCTTTTTATACCATTTCAATGGTAGCCAAATGTTAAGCATACTGAGATGATAAAACATTCTTGGTAAAACATTCATTTTGATTACTGTAGAACTGATTATAATCACGCTCAGTTTGTTTTCGCTATATTCGCTATCTATACTTTACAGCGAAAATAAACAGAAAGCGATTATATTTAGAAATTGGAACCATCAGTAATGTTGAGGAGGTGGAGCTACTGCAAGATTTTAAAAAGTGTTTAATTCAGTAATTACAGCAACTTAAAACAACTTAAAGTCCATTTATTTAATACACTCGAGGCACTCAAAAAAAAAAAAGTATCTTCATCCCAGCTGGAAAAGCGTATAGATTTTGTCTATGTTAGAGGCTCCCAAACTTTATCGTGATCTGGCCCCCTTTGCTGTGTCTGCAATACATAAGAAAGCAGACCAGCCTTAGAATGCAACTCAATTTTAAAATCAAGATGGTAATTACAATATACTGGTATTAACAATAATAAACAATAAGAAACAAATTTACCGTGTTCAGGCGGTTGGTATGTGCATCCAGTATCCCTGCTTGTCTGAATCCATGAATAATGACATCAGGTTTTACTTCGAGATATTCAATGCTTGCCTGGAGCCACCTTGCAAGATGTTCTTGTAGTACCAATAGTCTTAGATTGGTGTTTAGTTCTGCATTGCCGACCCCTGAAACCAGTTTGTCAAAAATTAGTGCCGCATACCATGAAGTGAAGTGACCTTTCATCAGGTCTTTGAAAACTTTGTTTACCGAGACGTCCAGTGGTTGTAGGGAATCAGTGCAAGATGCTGGGACATACACAGGTATAATACCAACTTCTTCCAGCTTATGTAGAATGGGCGCAGTGTAGTGAGCTCTATACAAGTGTAACCCCCCTGCAAATGGGGGTTCCCAAAAGACTTCCAGGAGCTTGCTTGAATGCTCCAAGCCTGAATGGTGTTTGGCATTTAAGCCATTTATCAGTGAGTGTTTTTAGAGCCTCTGGTACTGTCTCTTTAAGAGCTGTCTGCTTGCAGACATAATTAGTTTGTATGGGGGACTGTGTGCTTCTCTGAGTACCACTCGAGCTGCTGCCAATTCACTTCATTTTGCAGTCACTAGAGTGCAAAGGGAACCTATCTGAAAGATGTAACTGTTTGCCAGAAATTATTTAGAGTAATAATGAAATTACAGTTTATCTAACCTGCTTTCTTTGCAGTCAGAACTGTGTCTGCTAGTTCCCCATTCTAGTTTTGAACTGCTGAACTGGACCAATCAGTGTGGGGTAAGCTAGCTCTAAAATGGTCCCTTGGACTCATAATCTGAGCCAGCCACAAGAGGATTGTATGAGCAGTGACTCTGGGAGATGTAGTTTAGACTTCAGCACCTTTTTGGACCAACAGCAGCAGTCTATTGTGAGTGACAGCCAATCCAGTCAAGAACTGAGAGGAACTCAAAGGAAGTGCCCGGTTTTGTCGGTTGGAGTTTCAGTTGAGCTTTGGCAGTAAAGAAGGAAGGAGCCCTGTGCTTTTTCAGTGTGCAGTTTTAGTCAAAAAACGTGTGTAAGGCCCAGAGTTCCGGTCTGCAGCTTGTGTAACAGCTTGTTAGGACTGAATCCGTCCTGTGAAGAGAATCAAAGGATATCTGAAGAGTAGAAACCAGGCTCACCCTGTAGAAGACTGGAGGAATTGCTGAAAATTGCACTCTGTCTGTCAGAAACTGAATCTGCTGTGTGTTCTCCGGGTATTGTGCAGTAATTGCGATCGGGATACAGATGCAGCCTGCCTGGTATAGTGCTTTCTTTATATATAATGTGTGAAGAGGTTTGTGTACCTCAAGTGAGCCCTGCTGACATTGAAGGACCCTATCTTATTTGGAGGTCGTGAGTACTAATTCAGGGTCGCTCCCTGTTGAATTGCCACATTAAATCCAAATGGAATTACTGTACTGCTGACTGTTTAATTCTCCTTTTCTCTGTGTGAAAGGGCCCCTACCAGCTGCCACGGTTTGGACTAGCCACTAGGGCTTGGGTACCCAGGGACAGTAACTGATAGGGATAGGCCTGTGCACAGAGCCATAGGTAGATTATTAGAGTGATAAGCTAATTAACCTGATTTCCCCCTGTCCTTGTTATATCCCCCTAAATAAATCAGAGCTGCTTGTTTCAGCAAAGTTATACTGCCTGAGGTATTTGTCTATGTTAAAGTACTGTACTGTGATTGTTGCACTGTATCTCATTTCACAGGAGGTCCCAGTGCGGAACCAGACCTGGGGTAAGTTTATACTGTGAAGGTAATTCTGATATATTTGTGTGGGCCACTAGTGGGAAGAAAGGGGTTGCAGTGTCCCAGAGGGCTGTGACCAAGTTAGTTTAACTATTGCAAACCCTGACCTCTGGGTGGAGGCACCCGCCATTGGATGGAGGCCCCTCAACCTGTTAGTGGCAAATCAGGCAGGGGTAGTAGCCCTTGGGATAGCGCCATCTAGGGGTTACACAAGTAAAAAATTAGAATGACTTTTTGTTCTTTTGGCAGTTCAAGTTGTTCTTTCACAGTCTCTCAGTAAGTGGCAATAACCCCTTCAATGTACCGGACGGTTGTTTCCTCATTAACCCAAATGATTAACTGATTGTGTGATGTCCCATTCGGGTGGAAATTTGTGCTGTGGATGGCATGCTGTAGTCTTACCCTGGTAGATGACTTGGGGGGAAGCATTTGGCTGGCAAGTGTGCATGCAAGAACCAGGGAGACCTGCCTTTTATCCCCAAAACTGGTCAGTGAGACTTGACGCGATCCCGTGGCCTCCATAGTCCACTCAGATACCGGCACAATTTTAACTCCGGTCTCATCTAAGTTAATTACTAGCTGGGAAGATATGAGCTCCTGTGCACAACAATTGGATATTCTTTGTAAAAAGGCAGACTTTAGATTTAGGAAATCAGAAGGAACCTTCCGTGCCACTTTTGTGCCTTTGAGTTTACTGTAGCCCATTCTATGTAGGAAACCCCACGCCCATTTACTGCTTAGTTGCAGGTGCCTACCATTCTCCATCAAAACATGAGGGCTGGTCGCCTTAACAATTCCCATTGCTATTGTCTGGATCTCACGGCCATTCACTACCGCACCCTCTACCCTGAGTGACTGTACAATTTTCTTTAACTGGTCTTCCAGATCGGATACCAAATGTGTGGGATGACCTCTTGACTTTCTGGGCAAAATGGGAGAGAGAGTTGTGGGATCAGGGTTTGTCTGCAATGTCAATTTGTAGCCCAGCTTAAATTTCCTAATAGTGCTCTCATTCACAATATCACCGGTTAAGGAGTGGTGAGCTTGTACTGCGGACATGACACCGTGTTCAGCCGCATACTTGCCTAGCTGGAACCAAACCTCCAGTGTATAATTAGCATAGTTTGCTGGTCTGCTATGTTTGGAGGGAGGAGAGGCAGCTGCGATCTCTCGCACAATAGAGGCTGCTACATGGTGCTCAATGCCGAAGATTACAGCTAGTGCTTCAGAATCCATTTCTGAAGTTTCAAGTGGGTATTTGCATTTCTGCTGGGAGGCCTTCAGCCACTTAATAAGAGACATGTTGTCCTTGTCCTTAGAATGACTTACTGAGTCACTGATTCACTGACTGATTAAATACAGTACTAGATCAATTAATTGCCTGCACGCTTTCTTGGTCAGAATGCGCTAATTCAATCAACCGCGATTAAGTCGGTGAACAGCTGATCGCGATTTCTGGCACCCGTGAATATAATCAGTTCTACAGTATATTAATTCGGCCCCAGAGAGATATTGGAAGTCTGTGCCCCCTTAATAAGTCCTGTTGAACTGTGCTACTAATAGAGTCTAGGTTTAACTTCACTATCTTAGAATCATTCCTTGCCAATAAAATTCCTAAGTACCTAAGCATGTGTGGACTCCATTGGAAACCTAAATCAGTCACGTCAGACTTATAGATCCTAGAGTTAAGCGGAAACACCAATGTTTTCCCTAGATTTATTTTATAGTTGGACATTAAGCTATATTCCTCTATCCATTTCAACACTACTGGAATGGTTTGACGGGGATAGTTCGTGTGGAGGAGAGTATCATCCGCATAAACGGAAACTTTAAACTCCTGTGTTCCAATCCTTATACCTTGAATCTTCGGATCTAACCTAATATTTGTCAGAAGGGGCTCCAGATAAAGATTAAAGAGAAGCGGGGAGAGATGGGGCACCCTTGCCAAGTTCCAGAAAATAGAGGGAAACTGGATGAGAAACCCCCATTACAATACATCTTTGCACTAGGTTGACTATATAAAGAGAACACGTGTTTAATAAAAGGGAGAGGGAAACTGAAATTCTCCATGGTTAAGAAAAGAAATTGCCAGTCAACCCTGTGACACGCCTTCTCTGCATCCAGTGACAACAACCCACATGGAGTACAGGAGTCTATGGATGCAGAGAAGACATGGGACAGTTTATGTATGTGATCAGAGGCAATTCTGCTTGCCATGAACCCAACCTGATCCCCATGTATTAGTAGGGGCATGACCAATGCAAGTCGTGTCACCAAAATTTTAGCCAGGATCTTAACATCGTAATTAATTAACGAAATAGGCCAATAACTGGAGACCTTATTTGGATATTTCCCTTCCTTGGGGATGACTATTATGAGGGCTTCAAAGAGAGATTTATCCACCCAATCCAAGTTAAGAATGCTAAAAAACAATCTTTTTAATCCCAGGACTAACTGTTTTGCGAAACACTTTTAAAAATGTGGAGAAAATCCATCAGGACCTGGAGCTTTGTCTAATGATAATGACTGAATTGCCCTTAGGCTCTCTACTTCAGATATGGGAGATGACAGTCCATCCCTCAATTCTGCTGGCATCGAAGGAAGTTGATAGGAGGAGAGATATTCCTTTACTTCCTCTCTACTAGGATGGGGAGTCATGGGACTGTACAAATCTCTATAATATTGTTCAAATTCTGAAACTATCTCTTGAGAAAGCACTTTAATTACTCCATCTCTGGGAAGTGATACTCTGAATTATTTTGGAGGGTTCCTCTGCTTTTAACCGCATGGCCAAGAGGTGTCCTTACTTTTCCCCTTGATTTAATAAAATGCCTTAGTCTTAAGAATAGCATATTCAGCTATCTCTCACAAAATATGAGCATATTGGTGTCTTAAGCTAATCAACTTCTCCTTAATTATAGCCAGGGTGGTCGCTAATAGAGTTCATTCCATGTCCCTAATTTGAGCTAATATTTGGTATGCCTTGCTTTCCCTCTGTTTCTTTCTATCCGCTACTAATTTTATTAATTCCCCTCTTAGGACATTTCATAGCCCCCCACTCAATACCTCCTTTCCCTGTTGAGTTGATGTTTCCTTTTTCATATTGTTCTATTCTCTGAATAATACTATTTTTTATTTGACTTGAATTCAGTAATTGGTTATTCAGTTTCCATATAGTCTTTCTGGGGAGATTAGGGGAGAAGTCTATAGAGCATCTAACCATCGAATGGTCCAAGATCACTCCAGGAATTATTGTGCTGTCTGAGAGTCCAGGGAGGACCAACTGACTGATCAGAAAATAATCTATCCTGGACCTAGATTTATGCACTTCTGATGTAAACGTAAAGTCTCTAAGTGAGGGGTGTAAAACCCTCCACGGGTCACATAGACCAGCATTATCCATCAGTTCCCTTATAGCTCTCTGAGCTGGAGTTAACCCAGCTCTCATTTTACCATCCTTGTCCATCTCTGGGGTAAAATGTAGATTCCAATCACCACCAAGGAGCACTGGCAGGTGAACAAATGGGACACAATCTTAAATAGCTCTACAAAAAAAAAACTGGTGTGTCCACATTGGGACCGTATACACTCCCGATTACTACTCTCGTCCTAAACAACAGACCTTGAGTAATGAGGTAGTGACCATTAGGATCCTTAATAATTTGCTCACATACAAAGGGAATATTTCTCACTATTAATATAGCTACTCCTCTACTGGCCATACTGTCCCCGGCCATATAGACCTCCCCCACAAACTGGCTTCTAAAAAGGTGGGATTCAGATTCCAGCATATGTGTTTCTTGTAGCCATATAATTTGATTCTTTTGCATTTGCAGATGCTTAATAATTTTATACTGCTTTGTTTTATTCCTAGCCCCTTTAATATTCCAGGTAGTAAATTCGTAGGGACTACCCATTCGACATATAGAAAAAGTATGATATTGCTACAGTTACCCAGGATCCCCTTCTCTGTCCTTCCTCCCATCCTGTCCCATCCCCCCACTTCCCCCCATTACCTTCCCCCAGACTAATCCATGTCCTAAACTCTTGCTAAGGAAAGTCTTACAAAACACCATACAATTAACCTTATCTCCCTCCCCAACATTAACACAATTTGGTTTGTGATCACAAAGATTCCAGTCTTCCCGATCTCACTCCATGCCTTCCCACCCCTTTAAACTAATATTTGTATGACAAATGTACTCCAAAAAAGGAAAAAAGAACTATCTTTAAACTCCCGGGCAATTAATTCCCCTAAAAATTAAACTCCCCACTACTATTAGAGAATATACCAGGAAGACCTAACAAAAAGACCCACTAAGTCCTCTAGCCAGGGGACTTCCCCTTGTAATCTGCATTTGAAAATAAAAATGGTTCAAATTAACTCTACTACTAAAGTCGTGAATTTACTATGGCCATACATCTTTATATTTGGACAAGTAATTTGTTGTATTCCACTATTTCTCCAGTTAGTAACTGACAGTCTCTAGTAAGGATCCCCTATGATGATCTAATCAGTTCAAAGATCACTTTATAAAGGACTTCTCAATACTGGTGCTCTCAACTAATGCGCTACTTATACTTTTAGCTCATTCTGTCACGAGCCAGAACATTCGAGTTTAATAAAAAAAAAAAAATGCATTGAAGAGTATCAGCGTGTTCCCTGGAGCCTTTACATTCAAACCCATTTCAATATTTCAAAGATACTAAACTCAGACTACTTGGAAAGCACCTTAAATAAAAGGTGAACAGAGCAAGAAAAGGAATCACAGCATTGAAGGCTTAATGTCACCGCATCTTGTTCCTCTTGGATAACAACCTGCACTAGAACTAAACTTAGGGGCGGGCGCCTTCTAGTGGCCTCAGAATGTTTAGCTGTATGTGAACAGTGAATTTTATGTAAAGTAGAGTGAGTCTTCCTTGAAGTGTTTACAGCTCAGTTATTAGGTAGATGGCTATTATTCAACACCAATCCGAATTACATGCACTTCAAATAAAATGACGAATTGCTTCAGGTTCTAAACAGTCATGCTATTCCATGCCCCAAAGTTGTCAGAATGAGAAACAAAATAAAGAAAGCAAAGCCTCTTAGACTTTGGAGGCATCAAAGCTATAATGCGGCCAGTTTTTTCAGCACAGTAGAGGGTAGAGGCATTCTTTTCAGTTAAAGACTGAAAATGAAGCAGGATCCCCTTCCCTTGACATGCCTGTTATTACCTCTCTCCGCAAACTATTTGACAGATTACAGCAGAACAGATCATTTCAGCCCTTCTTAAACAACTTGGGCAAAGCTTCTTTCAGTCCCACCGCAGCCACTTGAACATCTTCATAACTAACTCACACTCCCGACAGCAAGACTTGTAATTTAGCCGGGTAGATCACAGGAAATCTGATACTAGCTGCAATCAATTTAGCCACCAACGTGTGGTATTCTGCTCTTTTTTGCCGAACTGATAAAGGCAGGTCCTGTGTTTTTTTGCAAAACAGAGCCCTCCCAGGAGATCTCCTTTAGCTCCTTGATCTTTGTAAGGACATGTTGCCTTTCTTGATAATTCAAGTATTGGAAAATGAAGGTACGTGGTGGGGCCCCAGGTGGTGGCATCGCTCTCAAAGCTTGATGTGCCTGCTCTATCATGTAGGTTGTTCTGAAGGGTGTAGGGCCTACCAATTTTGACAAAAACTTCTGGGTAAACACAATAGAATCAGCTCCCTCTTCCTTCTCTGGCAGCCCAATAATAATAACATTATTAAGCCTGCTCCTTCCTTTGAGATCTTCTATTTTATTCTCCATTCTAGATATCTTTTGTCTTAAAGCCACGATCTCTGGTTCCTGTTTAATCATACGATTTTCCAACAATGTGATCTTGACTTCACTGTCACTAGTTCTTCTAGACAAATCCTCCAGTGCCTGAGTGACTGATTTTAATTCCTCTCTCACTGAATGGAGATCTTCCCGAAATGGTTTAAATTCAACTAGAAATTGAGCCAATGTTAAGGGCTCCTTTAATGATGTAGCAAGCTTGGTTTCTGGTTCTCCTGTAGCTGGCAAAGCCCTGGCTGTTTTCAGGGCCTTCAGTGGAGTGGCGGGCAGAGTATGCCTTGGCTGTGTTCTCCTCATTTCCACTTCCATTTGCCTTGAGAGTCACTAATATAGCTTCCAGATGGCTCCTTCTCAGAAATGAAATGGGAGATTATCGCCTACTGATCGATAAAGAAGCCTAAATAGTCTAAAATAGGTACAGAAGGCTGCAGCTACAAGATCAGGCAGCTACTCAGGAACTTGCATCACGTGACTGCATCCTCAGTTGGCTTTCTGAGGAGCACCTGAATCTGTGGTTGTGTACACCCTGGGCTCAATTTTCAGAGCCCCAAGAATGCTGCATGCCTCTGGTATTCCACTCATTTGGCACACGGGGCATGCAGAATTCTCATAGCCAGCAAGTGGGATTTTCTGTCCCGAGAGCCAAATGCTGTAAGTTAGACCAGCTTTTCCCTGGTTTAACTTGCAATATGTGGGGGACTCATTTTACGGGGCTTGCGCAAAACCTTTGGTGCAAGCAGCCATAAACTGAGGAAACTGCCACAACTGCACCTGACAATATAAAATTGGGTGCAGTTGCGGCATAGGAGTTTGATGCAGCAATGCCAAAAAATGGCTTGACACAGGGCTTGACAGAAGCCCGATGTCAGCCTTTGAAAATCAAGCCCCCTCTGTTTTATAGCCTTGAATAACTCAAATTTTCCAGTCCCAGTTGTTGGCATGACCATTCAGAACTGGCCTGCTGAACACCAGGCAAGCACCAGCGTCACCGTGCATAACGTTAGCCACACAGCTGGATGTGTGTATATATGTGTATACATATATATATATATATATGTGTACACTTTAACTTTTGATTTTGGTCAGCTTAGTGTCATAAGCAACATATAAAATAAATCATTCCATAATTTCCTGTTCTTCACAATACAGAGATGTGTGCAAAATTAGTAAAACAGCAATGAAAGAAAGTTCATAAATACAATGATAAACTGGGTAAGAGAAACAAGACCTGTGACTGGTGAGATGTAACCACATGACCATGCGTTATTCCAGCACATCAGTACAGGTCAGAAATATCTAGTTTTGTATACCTCATTACTCAGTTTTAAAAATAAAAATCAGAGAAATCATTTTATAAACTCAGTAAGGCACTCCATGATGTATGTAACTGTAGGATAAGGGCACGTCTCAGGTGTGTGTGGCATTTATTGCTTCGTGCCTCACTCTTTGAGGTGTGCTGCTATCTCACAATAACACACACCTTGTCATGTGTTTTTGTTCAGACGAAATACAAGCAAAGTCCAGTAGTAAGTGATGGGATACAGGACAAAACTGGTCAACAAAAAAGATGTACTTTAAAAGATGTATTTGATGAATTTTTAGCATGAAAAATCACATTGTATTATACATTTTTTATAAAAATGGAACAAGATGACCACCACAAATACTATTCTTTGATTGGAGGTGTAGGCAAATTTCTACTGAAATAAATACTTTATAATTTAATAGAATAGCAGTAATTCTGTGAGGTTGAGAGTAGTGATGGGTGAAATTGTGCAAATCCGTTTCATTCCTTTTTTTCGCAAAAATGACCCATTTTCACAAATTTCAGTACAGTTTCATAAATGACTATATTATATTTTAAAGTCCAATTTCTACACAATACATTTGTTTTATGAAATAATGTTCATTCTCATTCAGTTTGCACAAACGGAATGGTGCTAGAAGTCACATGACTCACCTAGATGTTAACTTGTGATATTAGAGCCATTTAGTTATCGAACATTTAATGCTGCGCTAAGACAGGAATTAATAACATGCTGTAGGAGTTTTGATTAACCCTGAGTCTCACTGCCACACAAGTAATGATATATTTATAATTGTTTCGTTTGATGAGTATTGTGTTATTGTGTTATATGGGAATGTAATGTTTAGTCTGCGTACCTGAATGTGGAATTTTGACCAACTATGCGTTAATCAGGAGCACCTTGTAAATAGGATTATGTCCTAATGTGTATTATGTCAACTGTTCATGACTAAAAATAAAGATTTTATTACTACTACTACATTTTGTGCTAACCATGCCAGTTTTGGCATAGTTTGAATGAAACTGTACTACTTTCATAATTTTTCTGAAAAATGTACAGTTTGAAAAATGCAAAATATTTCTATGCAGAACAAGTGCAATCTCAATGAAAAGTGCTTTTGTAGAGGGGAAGGGTGGTGTTTCCCATGAGTCATTTGTATTATACAGAGCATGATCTAGTGTTGGTCAACCATTTCTAGGCATTCAAGAGAGAGAGCTGTCAAAGCAGCCAGACCTTCAGGTCTGCAATTGTATTTAATCCTGTATTGGAGAAAGTCTAAAATATATATTTTTTTTCTTTTGAAGTCTGCAAGGAAAGAGTGGCAATTATTTTTTATTATGTTATTGTCTCAGTCACTGTAGTTTATAATGTTTATTTAGGAAGGATGAATTTACATATTTCAAAACACCTAAGGAAATAATTATTTTTTTTTGTGACTTCCTACAAATACTGTACTGATCTGGATGTCCTGCATACTGCGTTGCAATGCCGTAAGCTTGCAGAGCTATAATAATAATTCTGCAGCACTGAACTCCATTGTATAATGGTTGCACCACTTTTAGCAGTCCTGGAATGCGGCATGTGCAGTAAACAGGGTTATTTACTATTATATATATATATATATATATATGTACTCCCTGGAGGAGAGGAGGGAGAGAGGGGATATGATAGAGACATACAAGTATCTTACAGGGAGGAACAGGTGCAAGAATACACTATTTTAAGTGAAAAGATGTTCCAGGACTAGAGGGCATGGGATGAAGTTGGAGGGAGGATGATTCAGAGGAAACTTGAGGAAGAATTTCTTCACAGAATGGGTGGTGGACAAGTGGAACACCCTGCCAGAGGAAGTGGTGGGGGCTGAAACAATCATGGGATTTAAGAATGCATGGGATAGACATAAAGGAATTCTGGAGGTCAGGGGTAAGGGGCAACAGACTTCTTGGAAAACATAAACTGAACTTACAAGCTCAAATGGGCAGACTGGGTGGGCCATAGGCCCTTATCTGCCAACACTGTCTATGTATCGATGTATATATAAAATGGCAAGAGTGAATCCTCATCCCTCATTGGTCAGACTGGGACTGGACCCGGGATGTTATCCCAGCATAACATCCTAACCCTAGTCCCAGCAGACTCACAACTACTGTACATCAATCATTTTTTTTTTAAATCACTCTGCAGCCATCCCTGCGAGCAGCTTCAGTGATCAGCGATCTGTGCTTTGCTCGAAATGGGCGGTCCCTGCCCAGCTCACGACATAAACTATTCTTATTCTGATTAAAAAATTGTAAATTAACCCCCCACACACACACAATATATTCTTATTATGCATGAAAAAAACCTCTAAGAGAAAGCCAAGTGCAGCCAACGAGTGAACAAGCAAATGCCTCTTCAAACAGCCACCAGGAGGCTCTTGCTCTTGAAGTAATTTTGTACTGTTATTTTACTTTCAACTCCACCAAGTAAAACAACTAAAAAACCTTCTCTCTTCTAAGTTCCTTACATTTTAAACACATCCTCATGGCATCTGTCAGATGGCAGAAACAGCGGGGAGCAGAAACAGCAGCAGGGGGGATGAAGTTGCAGTTCCAGACAGCAGCTAAAAGAGCAAAGAATGGGAAACAGAGAGGGAAGTAATAAGTAATGATAAACTGCTAATTTCAACAGTAAAAAATGAAAAAAAAAATGGAAAACAACAAACGCAAAGGTTACTGTGGGGCAGTGCACAGCCACAGTAACAGCAGCTCCAACATAACTTAGTGTGATATACATTAACAGTAGCTACACGCACTGGTCAAAACAGTAAATCAGCACTATTTTTGAAAAAAGTAAACCTACACATGAAAAAAAAAGAAAAAAATCTACTTTTAAATGTTTTTTTTTTTTTATCTTTTCATTTATTTTACATTAACAAAGCCATTGTATAATAGCAATAGTACTCTCCAGGGTGGGTGTTATGCTGGGATAACATCCCTTCTCAGGTGTTGGACACCCTCAGCCTGTGGCCTTGGCCCAACTACCCGAGGCAGGATGTTTACTCAGCATAACAACCACCCTGTCGGGCATTATTCCTTTAATCACTCCCTTTGTGGCTTGCAGGGTGTCAGCATAATTTTGTGAAGTGAAGGCCTGAGTATTGTTGATGGAGGTGGGCCGGGGCCATAGCCTACTGAGTTAAAGCACAGTTCAAATTTTAAAAATTAAATTAAAGAGACATTCCTTCTTTGGGGGGGCATCAAGGCAGGAGTCACAGAGAGATGCTGTCGGTTGGTGAGGGGGAGTTACTGCATATATTACAAATTTGATCAAGAAAAATTAAGGGTGTGGGTGAACCCACTTTACAGGGGGGAGGAAATTTACCCCTGACATCCTTGGCCTTACCACTCTTCAGACCATTCCGCTATCTATAAGAGATATTGGAAAAAACATACAGAGACATTTTAAAGAAATGAAATAATATATATTTTAATAGCATGAAAGTATTATATTTGCATAAAAAAAAAAGAGAAAAACAACAAAGGCAAGCAAAACCCCTCGAGCACCAAAGAAAATGTATCTCTTTTTTTGTCGGATTTGGTTACATTTCTTGGGTAACAGTGTGTTTGGGAGATGTCAAGCTGCTAACTTCACAGCCGGACACATGCCGGATATATAACACCCACTACAAATGTCTCAGGGACTCAGCATTAAGTTTACTGTCCCTGTGCTGGTGACAACCTGACAAGGATGATCTCCAGGTATCATCCCTTGCCTCAAGTCTACAACTTCCCAGTGCAATGCAGTGATAACCATCTCAAGGGGCTGCTCAAGTGCTGGTTGTGGTAGCAGGGGATCCTCTGCTCAGACTGGCTGAGAAGGTCCACCATGGCAGTGCTTCCCTAGCCAAACATTACCCTCCTCCCTCCCATTGTCCCCCCTGTTCTTGCTTTGTCACGGGCTGCTGGCTTTCTGTGTCAGGGAAAGATGACACCATCCGTCTCCTTTTGGATTTCTGATTTTATGTTTTTTTTTTTATTTAAGTTTTTTGTCTTTGGTAACTGGGTAAGGTCTATTAGGCACAAGTTCCTGTTTTCTGGGGCAACCCGGGAGCTTTGGGCTAATTAAGTGACTTGCTTAGAGTCACACAGTATGCAAGTGGAGGTTGTGGGAATCAAACCCAGATCTGAAGATACCAAGCTCATTACTCTAACCTCTATGCTGTACTGCCAGCCAATGGCAATAGGCAGCATCATTTGTTATGTTCATCATGCATGCATGCATAGTGAACATTTTGCTAGCAGAGTGGCTTTTGAGGGGTGTGACAATGTCAGTCCAATGCAGAGTGGTCTGCACGGGGCTCATCAGTGTCACACCAATCATTAGCCAGGCTGATGATGACACTGTTCTGGCTTGCTGGGTGGAAACTTCATGTAACTCAAAAGAAAGAGGCGACCCAATCATAGGTCAGCTCTTTCCTTTGATCTACATAGCAGCTGTCCAGCAAGCACAGCTGATCTGTTATGATCAGTCTGCTGGGGTTGAATTACACCCTGCAAAAGAGAAAACTGTCCATTGATGTCTGCTGCTGCTGCCACCCTTACTGTTCCCCCACACTACCCTGTCACTCAGCACTCACCCCCCAAGACAAAACACAGGCACTGTGGTTGACCAATCCCCAGTGTCATCACCTAAAATAAAAAACTCATCCCTTGTGTGTGTGTGTGTGTATATATATATATATATATATATATATCTATGTATATATGTACCCCGGTAAAAAGGAAACCATCCATCAGTGTCTGTTACTGTCACCGCCATTAGTCCCCCCTAACCCTCCCACCACCCCACACACACAAACACTGACACTGGGTGTGCCCAATCCCTAGAGACACCACTTGAAATAAAAAAAAACTATAAGGGATGGTTTTCTTTAGCAATATAACCTTTAAAAAGAAAAACGTCCATCAATGTCTGTTACTACCACCGCCGTTAGCCCCCATCCAACCCTCTCACTCAACACAACCACCCACAGGACCCCCAACATAACACCAACACCGGGTATGCCCAATTCCCCAGTGTCGCCACTTGAAATAAAGAAATCCATTACTTGTAAGTTTTGTTTAATTTTTCATAATATAGCCTGTAAAAAGGAAAAACATCCCTCGATGTCTGTCACTGCAGCAGCCGTTATCCCCCTATCTGACCCTCTCACTCAGCGCCCACAACCCCGCACAGCCCCAAGCCCTTACTTACCCACAAGTGGTGCAATGCCATAATCCTGTCTGGACCACAGATATGTCTTCACTCTTTAACACTGAACCACAAACTGAGGAAATCAGGTATGCAGTTCAATGTATTTCAATGGGCCTCGAACTTACTGGCATAACTTGGCCATTTTTGAATATTTTTGCCCCAAATTTTCACCATGCCTTTTTTGTGACCACGCCTCATGAACAATGGCAGTGAAATTAAGTAATTCTGTCCTGAAAGGTGATTTTGCAGTCACTGCATAAAATCACTTTTCAGGTAGGAGTTGAAAATGTTCTCCTCCCTTATTCATGAGGTGGAGGTCATTGGAAGGCTATGTTGAAAATGTGGGGTAAAAATATTAAAAAACAACAAAGTTATGAGCCTATGTTGAAATTTGCGAATGTAGGATCATAACTTTGGTCATTTTTAATATTTTGACCACAAATTTTCCATATAGCCATTTTTATACAGCACCTCATGAATGTGATGGCTGTCATTTTTCAAATTCTGGCCAAAATATGTTTTTGCATCTGAAAGGTGATTTCGCAGTTGCTGCGCAAAATCACCTTTCAGGCAGGAGCTGAAATGTTCTCTACCCTTGCTTATGAGAAGTGATCACAAGAAGGCTATTTTGAAAATCTGGGGTAAAAATATTTAAAAACAACAAAGTTATGAGCCTAAATTGAAATTCACGAACACAGGCTTGAACCTTTGTTAATTTTCAATATTTTAACCCCAGATTATCAACATAATCATTTATTTACAGCACCTCATGAATGTGACAGCTGTCAGTTTTTAAATCCTGGCCAAAATGTGTTTTCACACTTGTGGCATGAAATAACCTTTTGGGTCGGATTTGAAAATTTTCTCCACCCTTGTTCATGAGGTGGGCTTATAAGAAGACTATGAGGGGTCATAAGAAGGCTATGTTGAAAATTTGGGATAAAAATATGAGAAAACAACAAAGTTATGAGTTTACATTGCAGTTTTTCAATCCAAACTCACAACTAGTAATTTTCAATATTTTGACCCTAACTTTTCAACATAGACATTTTTTTTCACACCACCTCATGAATGTGACTGCTGTCATTTCTCATATCCTACCCAAAATGTGTTTTAACACTTGTAATATAAAATGACGTTTCAGCCAATGTTTTATAAATGACACCTGTCATGCTCAGAAGGAGTGGTCATAAAAAGATTATGTTGAACATTTGGGGTAAAACTGTAAAAAAACAACTAAGTTATGAGGAAATTAATTGTACCAGCATTTACTCATAACTTTATTTTTTGCAGATTTTAGCCGCAAATGTTCAATGTATCCACTGTGTTGCCCCACCTCCTGAATCTGGAAGGGGTAATTTTTCAAATCCCCTCCAAAACTTATTTCCACAGTTGCACAGCAAAATCACCTTTCAGATGGGATTTTAAAAATTCCACCTGTCTTGAGCATAATGTCATGTCATGCAAAGACTGTTGGACATTTGGGGTCAAAATAAGGGAGCTCACTTAAAAGTAGAATATTGCCTCTCAAATGTCCTATTCTAGGTAATTACAATCTAACAATGTGTCAGGACACCACTGAAAATGAGATATTGCATCTCATCTGCTCTATCCTGGGTAAACATTTAGTAAAAATGTGTACACGCAAGATCCAGTTCAACAGCAATACCAGTGGTGAGCATTTGGTATTTGACAAATGCTTGTTTTTCCTATTCTCCAACTTCCTCTTTCTGGCACCTCCTTCTCTTTCTTTCTCATCTTACCTCCTCGCTCCTGGTGTACCTTTTTTGGCTTTCTCTACATTCTCTGCCCTTTTTCTTTTTTCCTCAGTTTCTGTGGCATTCTTATTCCTTTAAAACTTTGGTGTCCTTCCACTCTGTCTTAATCTACCGAAGAATTTTCTTTTGTGTGTGGCTGTTGGAGGAACCATGGATTATGAAGGTCCTGGCTGCATCCAATCTCCTGTGTAGAAAGAGACAGAGGAGGCAGAAAAAGATGTCAGTAATTACTTTAAAAATTTATTCTCTCTCTCTCACTTTCTAGCACTCTCATTCGCTCTCTCCCTCATTACCAAATTATAAATAAATTTTCATCCTAATTATTAAAAATGGTTTCAGAAAGGCCACATTCTGATTGGCTGTCACCATTCTGATAGCTTGACAGTAAAGCAATTTATAAGTTTTTAGATTTTTTGTAAATGCCTCCTCTGCATGCAGACTTACAGAGGCGAAAACATACCTAGCAATGCTTGACTTGTTTTTTTCCACACCCGGCTCATGTGGGAAGGGATACTATCTTTGCCCTAATGTACTGTCCAGCTGCTCCCTTCCCTCACTGGTGCCTGCCCTTGCCCCACACTGACATATGCTGTGATGTATGCAAAAAACGGGACAGGACCACTTGCTCCATTATAGGTATTATTGCAAGTGTTAGATGCTGATTTACTTGTGTTAATTAGCAATTGAAGGGTAACTGAGGGCAGGCATGGATTAGCAAGTCACTTGTTAATCAAGAGCTGTCCTTCTTTAATTACCCTCCAATTGCTAATTAACAAAAGAAAATCTGCATGAAGAACTTTCTCTATTGATTATAATGGAGTGTACAGCCCCAGGCCATGCTGCGTATCTACTATATCACAAAATATGCAGTGTGGGGCCAGGGAAGGCACCATGATGAGAAGCAATCAGCTGGGTGTTCCTTCAGGCCAAATATAGTATCCCTTGCCACCTGAATAGGGTGTGGAAAAAAACTATCAAGCACTGCTAGGTGCATTTTCACCATTTTAACATTCCTCATAGAGGAACACACAATGAAACTTGTTAAAACACCTTAATCTTTGTCACACTGTCATGTATAGCCTGATTATCATGGCGCATGAATTCTTCCTGTCAGCATTCCATTCTCGATCACTGCTGAATGAATATAATGATGCATTCTGATTCTGAACCAGTATTCTTAATCAGGTGATGGATGAACTATTTTATTAGAACTCTCTCAATCAGGAAAATATTGTAAAAGTACACTTCTAACACTTTTCTCTTGGAATCTTTTTTTTATAACAACAATAGGCACTCCCAAGAGTTAGATTATCATTCTGTTAAGGCCACCACCCTTCCTGTTTGATATTCTGGCTCTACTTGCACTGCCAACTGTGCTCACCCAAGTCAGATAACGGAAGAGGAGGACACCAGGCACACTCCCACCCATAATGAGATAAGCCCCTGCTGGAGTGTTCTGCCATTCTTCCCCAGCTGGCTCTTCAGTGTCCCAGGCTTACTCCATAACCTGGGTCACTGGCTCAGTAAGACTCAGAGCACATCTGCAACATCAGTACATCATCGGATAATCAGTGGATTGCAGAAGAAAATAGGTAACTTACCACCTTTGGGAACTTCACCAGTCCCTGTCACCTCTGGTTCTGTGACTGCCTCCTCAGGACAATGCTGTTATATGAAATAATAGAAGTATAAATAGTACATTAGTAGATATAATCTGTTTAAGAATTATTTTTGTTCGCATTTGAATATATAACATATTTTCAGTGTTTTACTTTTTGAGTTGCCCACCACCCAAAAAAGAGATTTTTGAAATCAATTTTGGGTGGGTAGAATTATGAATTCAGTATTTCTTTTTTATTTTTACTGTGCACCAGAATTACTTGAACAGAGGAATACAAATATCCTCACTGTGCAGTGGTGGATAGTGTGAGCCCTGTCCCATAATCACTCAGTGCTGCAGAGTCGTAGACCCCATGGTGTGCTTAGTGGTGGGCAAAGTGGGCTCAATCCAGTCCATGAAGCGATTCGCTGAGCAAAAGCGGATTCGCAGAGTGCTCTGCAGCACGAAGCAGAGTACTTCGCATTATGATGAGGAATGCAAAGTCCATTAGAAACGATGACTTCACGTTACTCCGCCTCCCCAGGCCACTACTCTGGCAATTTTAAGGTGAAGTGCACTGCTGGCAGTGCACTTTGCTTCATTTCACTTTGATTTTGAGCTCCAAAGGTGAATTTTGCAGTGATTCATGGGATTTCAGGTCACATGGGCTCCATATTGATCTGCACAGCCTCAGTTCGGGGTAGTATGAGTAGGAACGAGTAGGAGACAGTGTGCTCTGATAGCTGTCTGTGGTAGAAATCTTGTAAAAGCTGTTCAAAAAGCATTTTTGCTTTTTTGGGGGGGATCCAACTTTAGTTCATCGATTGTAGGAAACCCTCCTGTACGCATATCATCAAGTTTTTTTGTTTGTCTGTGGATTTTGAATGTTAATTTACAACATTGAGTGTGTGGTGAAAGACAGTGAAAGTGTGCTTTGGGAGAGGGGCGTGTCTGTGGTGTAGGTAGATTTAAGTTGGAGAAATAGTGATTTCTTTGTTTTTTGGTTATATTTTTGTTATGTAAATGACTGTGTTAATGTACACATAGTAATATTGTCAGTAATAGTAGAAATTTTCTTGCTGTTTGTTGTGTGGATGTAGTGCAGCAGTTCATAAGGTCAGGTTGTTTAAATTACAAATTTACAATATGTAACATGGCATAGTACTGAACTTTAATGATTAAAGGAGGATGCATTTTGGGCCAGCAGAAATGGGGACTCTGTGCCACTTTTGTGTGCATGGCTGAGTGCACCATTAATTCTGGGGGACTTTGTATGTGCTGAAACAATTCCATTTCACTTTGTTACCACTTGTCAATTTTCTGCACACAAGGAGGATGCATTTTGAGCCTGCAGAAAAAATCTGGGGACTCTGTGCCACTTTTGTGTGCATGACTGAGTGCGCCATTAATTCTGGGGGACTTTGTATGTGCTGAAACAGTCTCATTTCACTGTATAACCACTTGTCAATTTTCTGCACACAAGGAGGATGCATTTTGGGACTGCAGAAAAAATCTGGGGACTCTGTGCCACTTTTGTGTGTTCTGTGATTGTTGTTGTGAGCTCATGATGTCATACTGACATTTTTACAATTAAAGCAGCATTGCAAGAATGTCCTCACATTTCTGAACTGTACCTTTTTATGCTACTTTACATTGCCACATCCACCACTACTTACCTCTGAGTAGTGACTTGAATGATAAAATTCTTTTCACAAATTATGTCTGCTTTACTTACTTGACTACTTTTTTTATGTATGAAAAAAAATGAGCACATCTTCCAATATTGTTCGGACCAGCTTTGTATTTATTTGCAGCTGCTTTTCAATAACTATTGTTCCATGGTGACATAAAACACTGCCTTATGCATTACTGTTAATTAACAACAGAAGTGATATATAGCACCTACTTGATGTGATGGAGAAAAGCAGAGGAAAACAATGACAAAGACCTGGTCAGCACCAATTTAAAAGGAATGCTCCTTTCATTATTTCACACATGAAAAAAGGTAGTACAGCAGACTCAACTACTGGAAATTCTCTTATCATTCCAGTCAGTCAGGATGTAAGTAAAAGAAGTTGTAACCTAGCATTAAAAAATACAGGTCAGAGTTATCAACAGATTGTAGCGCTGCTGCTTTATAGACATTCACCACATTACATAGTTATGGTGATACACATAAACTAATATGTTGGGGCATTACTACTACTGGAATATTCCTTGCTCCACAGAGTGCAATATATTTCTGTGAAAATCACCCATAATTTCATTACAGTGAGTCACGTGATGGAGGAATTCCCGTTCTGAAAATCTGCCCACATTCTGCCTCCCTTCTCAGCAATGATAAGACATGATGGCAGGGAAAGCACGTGTGCGTGCTCCTTACAGTGAATATCTGATTGTCTGGCAGCTGTCCCAATGTTTTCTTATGTTATAAGGTTCACTTTGTGGTGAAATGTGGGATGTTTCCACTAACAAGGCTCTTCTTACTGGAAACTTGGCCATACATTTCATCACAAACTGACCATTATAACATAAAGAAACATTCAGAAACCTGCTGGACAATCGGATTTTAAATTTTTGTTTTTTTATTTTAGTCTTTTGGTAACCGGGTAAGGCCCACTAGGCACAAGTGCCTGTTTTCAGGAGTGACCTGGGAGCACTGGGTGGTTAAGTGACTTGCTTAGAGTCACACAGTATACAAGTGGAGGTTGTGAGACTCAAACTCAGGTGTGGTCTGCTGGATGTACCAAGCTCGTTCACACCTCGTTCCTCTAACCTCTAGGCTATACTGTAAGGAGCACACACGCGCACTCTCCCTGCCATCACGTCCTAATGTTGTGGAGAAGGGAGGCAGAATGTGGGCACATTTTCAGAACGGGAATTCCTCTGTCACGTGACACACTGTAATGAAATTATGGGTGGTTTTCACAAACATGTATTACACTATGTGGTGCAAGAAAGATTCCCCTGGAAGGGAAAATGTGTATGATTAAACAATAACAAACAAAACACACAAAAAGTACAACACAGTAGTGGGGTGGGGTCAGGGGTGGGGATGGGTGTGGGGGTAGAAAACAATCTCCTCACTTACTATGGCCATGGGATGCCATGGTGGTCCAGCAACAGGTACAGCATTGAAAGTATTTGCTGCTGCTGTGCTTCCACTCTGTTAACCTGCTGCTCTAAATCACTGAATCACACAATATTTTCCTCGAGCACTGCCCACATCAGGCTGATGTCATACTGGGTTGCAGGGACTGTGGTGGGGTCCACTGCAGTGGGGAATCCAGGTAGTGGGGCTGGTGGTGGACAGGGTGGTGCTGATGACTGTGGTGGCGGTGGTGGTGGTGGTGGCAGAGGAGCAGCTGCTGTAGGCCTCCTCCTCCTGCTGTGGTGGTGACTGCTGTGAGGTGCATCTCCCACCCCAGCAGCACCCTGCCACTGCCACAGAAGGGCCAGCAGGTGGATGCCTGGCCCTTCCATGGTAGCCTGCCACTCTGCCCTGTGGTGGTTCAGCATGTGGGTGTGCTGCCCATTGGTCCCCAAATGTATCCCAGGGGGCCACAGTGCACCAGCACACCACACACATGGCACTCCACCACTGTGCTGTCTCCCCCCACACAATTAAAAAACTCCCACACTGGGGAGCTGCGGGGGGGACCAGACACAGTCCTTATACATTGGGCATGAGTCCCACCATCACCTACAATTTCTGGGGCCACCTCCTGTGGCTGCGGAGGTGGTGGAGGGGAGTTGCTGGAGCCCCAACAGCTGCTGCTAGTGGTGGTGGTAGTGGTGGTAGTGGCAGAAGGTGGACCGACAGCCACCAGTGGCACTGGTGCTGCTGCTGCTCCTGTTCTTCAACAGGGAAGCAACACTGGCCAGGAGTCTGGAGCAGTCCAACATCACATGACCACCCCACCACTCATGGGTCCGCACTCCTCCTTCCTACTGCGCCCATGGGCCAGCGACTCGCCTTCTCCTTCTGACCATCCATCCTTCTGAAGTCCATGGGACAACACACACACACACGCAGTCAGTCACACACACAAAACAAAACAAAACTTATACAAAAAATTTACTAACAAAAACACTAATACCATACAAAAACTAAATAAAATAGCTTTAAAAAGCTGTTTTGTTCTGGGTTCTGGCACTGAAAAGCAACGAAAGGCAAGCAAACTCCTCTCCTCTCACAACTGCTTTTTCCCTCTACAAATGCAAAGGAGAAAGTGAAACTGCTTCTCTGACACACTTCCTTCCTTCCTGCCTGGCTAAAGCATGTGACTTACAGTACTGCAAGCCATGTGATGTGCCTGTTTTCTTCTCACTTCGCCTTACTTCATGTTAAGGCATAATGGCAACGCGAAGTGGTAATAATAACTCGAAGTGAGCACTTTACAAGGTCCACTTCGCATTGTGCTCCACGGACATGAAGTGCCCACTTCGTGTCCACTTCGCAGGTGGATTAATAATTTGCTGCATCTCTAGTTGTGCTAAAGACGGCAACCTCCCTCCCCAGTGGGCCATGCACCATGAGCTGTCCTATACTGTAAGTGTGCAGCTGCCTCCTTTCACTCAGATTGTGGCCATCTGAGGGGTGACTGAGCACAGGTTGAATTAAAGTGTTATGATCATATTTCTACTGGTTAATTAGCAATCACCTCACCTAAAAGTTAAAAACTTTCATTTTAAAATACGAACAGTAACACAGCTTTACAGAATAGTTAAAGACAGTGCTACACTACAAGGACAGGATGAATTGCAGTGCTAAGCAGAGGGCCTGTGTGCCAATCTCCAACATTATGCTCTACAGTGTCATGTTTTTAGTGATAGTGGAAAGGGCCTGTGGCATTGTGGAAAGCAATTAGAGCTAGTGATCTAACAACTGTACAGGACTTGTGCAATGAAAGTTGAATCTGATAATAAAATACTGTAGAGAAGTAATAAATAATGTTAATATTTAACACTAACCAAGTGATTCAGTGGCAGCATCTTCCCCCTCCTTCCTCTTCGCTGCTGCCCTAGTCTGGGACTGGCTCTCCTGCACCTTGGTGATCCTTCTATAACTGTCTAGGCCACATCGGCACTCATCCACAAACTGCTTCTTCAGCTGGGGGATGCTGTGCTCCACCCTTGTGGCACTTTTCATTTTATTATGATCTTTTTCTGTCAATAATATTTTATTATATCATTTCTAAATTACATCAATAATAAAGAAAAATGAAGAGAATACAGCTTAACATTTAATACAATAATACATATGAAGATAAACATAATTTCTTTTATCAGACAATAAGGTTTTTACAGCAGGTATATGTATAATAAATAGAATAATGCATGGAGAGGTGTGCATAATGAGAACTATATACACACCTGAGGTGTCAGATGCTACATAAACCCCGAGAGTGAAGCTCAAAGGGTTAATAAAAGCATTCCACATTGAGGGTGTGTATAAAACTCAAGTTGTGTTCACCTCCCCATGTTTTATTTTATATACTTGCTGGAATCTGTTTTCTTACCCTGAAGATTTAATTATGTGCAACAGTATGCAGTGTGGCCACTAGATGGAGCTGTTTTGCACAGTGTAAGTGGTTACGGTACTTCTCTCTGTCTCTCTTGTCATGTGCTTTAAATGTTTTTACTGACTGTTTTATTTATTTTATGTGGTCAATTGTGGTTGCCAGAATAGTTTTGGTCAGTTGCGCCAGCTGCAGTAATTGGGGCAGTGGAGAGGGGAGCCCCATGGTAGCACTGCATGGTTGGGCTGAGGTGCGGCTTCAGAACAGCAAAGGCAGTTTCACTTTTTTTTGTATCAGGACTCTAACTTTAGTTTTATCGAGTGCATCTCACAAAACTCTGTGGCTGACTGAGATGATCTGTTCTTGAGCAGCTGGGAATTTGACAACAGAACAGATGTGCATTTCATTGATTGAGAACAATATCTGTTTTGAAGAGCATGAGGCGAATGGGAGCATGAGGCTTTTCATAGGGAAACTCAGCACGTGTTCACCATTATAAGCAGCTGATTATAACGGTGAATTATAACCGGGTTTCCCTATGGAAAAACAGAGCCCAGTTATTATATAGTACTAGTATATAGTATAGTGGGAGGGGCATAATTAACAGAAGGAGTGAGGTACTGATGCCTCTTTATAAAGCCATGGTGAGGCTGCACCTGGAGTATAGGGTCCAGTCATGGAGACCACACCTATGCAAGGAAATAGTTGGGACTGAGAGGGTTCAGGGAAGGGCAACCAAAATGGTGCACAGTATGCAGGGAAGCCACATGAGCAGAGGTGGAGGGAACTGGATCTGTACCCACTGGAGACTAGAAAGAAGAGGGCGGACATGATAGAAACATTTAAGTATGTAAAGGGGATCAATAAGGTGAGGGAGGGGAGCTTTTTTACAAGGAAAGAGGGGGCTAAAACTAGAGGGCATAGTCTAAGATTGGAAGGAGGAAGATTTAGAGGCAATGTGAGGGAGTGTTACTTCACGGAGAGGGTGGGGAAGGCCTGGAACAAACTACTAAAGGAAGTGGTGGGGGCTGAAATGGTGGAGAGATGCAAGAGAACATGAGACAGACATAAAGGATTGGCAGACGGGAGGAAGGGGAGAGCATGTGGAGTAGGTGAAGAGTGGGGGGGGGCAGACTCGATGGGCCAGAGGGGTCCTTTTCTGCCATCAGATTTCTATGATTCTATGATTGTTGTAGAGGGATGTTAAAAAATAATTGTTTGCTCAATTAATCTATCGCAGTGTTGTAGATGTTCCAGACCTGTGTGTTAGAGTCAAAGAAATCTCTACTGTAGCAATAACTTAAAAATAATTGTTTCCGGGGTGTGGCTAATGCTCAACCAAGATGGCGACTTAACTTCACAGCTCCACCCACTTATGAGCCTAGAACCCTTAATTTATACCTTCGTGGGAGGAATTTCAAGAAGAAAAGTAAATCACTAGAGATCCAGGTTATATCCTACTAACTGGGTGACTCCAAGACAAAACGGACTGCAATTGAGCTAACTATGAGCTAACAGAGCTGTTGCTCACATCAAGATATGCAGTATGGCGCACTTAGTAAAGAGAGAGAAGAACCTCTATAAGAGAGATGTTCACGTCAATTATGGCCAGTATTGATACCCTCACTTTGGCAGCAAATAATTCTGCCTTTTCTATACAACAGATTAATCTGAGAGTTGATGTAGTAGAACAAAAGGCCACCACACAGGAGGACGCACTCCAGAATCACTCTGCCATCATGAGAGAACAGGCGGCCCAAATACAGCTCCTACAAGACAAAGTAGATGATTTAGAGAACAGAAGTCGTCGTAATAATTTGCGCCTTCTTGGCCTTCTGGAGGGTTGTGAGGGTGGAAGGGTGCTGCCTTTCTTACAACAACCACTACCAGAGATTTTGCAGTTACCACAAGGTACAAAGAACACGATGGAGTGGGTACGCCGTTCGTTGCAACCCAGGCCTGCACAGGGGGAAAGGCCTCGCCTTGTCATAGTTAGAATTCTGAACTTTGAGGAAAAGAAGAGATCCAGACAAGGGCTAGGAACTGAGGCAGTTCGTGGAAGGATCATAAGATTATGATCTTCCAGGATTATTTAACCAAGTTAGCCACTGATGTAAAGCCTTCCAGTCTCGTCGGAAGTTACACGCGCTGAATATCCCCTTACCTGAGGTACCCTGTAGTGCTGCAAATATCGGAAAATAGAGCTGCTCAACACTTTTCATCTCTGGAGCAGCCTTGGCCTTCATCCTGAATATGTGGCCGGCCAGCCGAGCCCTTTATCCTCTGCTCAGGCCGAAAATAACTCCCAACCTCATCTGCCCAAAGCTGACTCTCTTGATACCTCTTCTCCCCCGCCCAGGTGGGACTGGAACCCCGAAACATGAAAGTCAGGAAAAGGCCACCATCCTCACCACATTTCAAATGGGGCCATCCACAGGAGAGGAAGAACACTCCTGAAATACAGGCCCAAACCTCCTCGGCATCTACCGAAGCTGAAATAGAATATGTTAGTCCGTATTTTGCCCACAACAGGTTTTCAATTCTGGGCCAACTTCCCGACGCAGATGTACATGCAGAAATGGACACTGAGAATAGGGAACTGGACTGCAGTATCTCTAAGGAAGTACACACTGCATGGGCCCACAGTGCGGAGGCAGAGTCGGCATTACCTCCACTAGACCTCCAGGCCCCAGGCTCTTCCCCAGACTGAAACTCCGAGTGAGACCTCGCAGAGGCAAAACAACTAAATCCTCCATGAACATTGGGAACCTTCATTAGCCTAAGCTGTTGAATAGTCAGATAAGTATCTGAGGGCTGATGATGTAGAGAATTTGGAAAGCGAAGGGTGGGGAATAAGGGAGAATGACTGAGGCCTGCATAACTGGAGCAAACTTCGATCCATTTTGGGACAGAGATTTCCTTCTAGTAGCAGATAACACAGTTTGCTTTAATGTAGACACAGTCGCTTACCTGTTGGTCTCTTTTGGCTAGTTTCTGTTTTATAGAGTGAAAGGATACAAACAAGACAAATGAAGTTAATGTATAATGATGTGACTGCTCAGGGTTATAATTTGGATGGGTAGGATCGCCAGATAACCCTGCTGGTATTCTCATTTACCCTTAAGGAGTTTAATGGCACTCCCCCATTGCCCTCCCATAAGGCTCACTACTTTCCCCTAAGGCTGATTCTAAAGATTTATCCCCGATCTTCCCCTCCCTACACTGGTTTATGAATAAGTTTTCATCAGTATGTCCTGACAGAGGACCAGTGGGGGTGTAACTTACCCTTAGTGGACCCCATTCTGGGCACACTTCTTGGCCTTTGCGAATGGAGGGACAGCTTTTGGCCTTCGTTCTTTTCTCATGACATCCCTCCACTCAGAATTTGTGCTTGACAATATGTTTGGCATTTGGAGAAGATGCTGTCAGATGGTGGTGCAACAGGGGGAGGTGACGTGCAGGAAAAAAAGCGTAGATACTGGTTCTAACTCAATTTCAATATAGTTTGAGTGGGCTTTATGTTACACTGTGTACCCAAAACAGCACTAGTGCTCCTGCATCAACCCTTCCGTGTAATATTAATTTACCCTGTATACCAGACAACCCTACCCGGAGCTGAATGTTATTTTATGAGGATTTAAAATGGGTCTGCTTACATGCTGCTTACTGTAAGGTTACGTTAGAAATTTTTTAAGCTTGTAGTGCAATGGTTGACTGTACTCAGTGGTTGCTAAAGATATATGAGCCGTTTTTGGCCTGTTTTGGGGATTTCCCCCTGTCACCCCCTGGTTGCTCTGTGGGATGGTATGATCATAGGGAAGACTCAATGAGCAGTTGACTCACACTTCTAGCCTCTGCACTTTTGGGTTTTCATTAACCTCTGCCTCCTGGCAGATCGTTGTTAACAGATCAATGAATCCAAGAAGGTTAGGCCTAATGATATAAGAGGAGTCTCTGCTTTCTCTACCTGTATATAAGCTGAATACCAGTTTAAGAGCCAGTTGATACAATTCTTACCTCCCATTTGAAGGGTTTGCAGGCAGATCCGGACATGGCTCTAGCAAGAGTTGGTTAGCTGCTCTTCCTGATTTCACCTTGGTGCCGGATAACCTAGTATAAGCAACATAGCAGTAAGGTGCTCTTTTTCCCTTTGGGAAGTATCTGTTCCACACCCCCAAGGGCAACAGGGCATACCATTGGCTAGGGCTCTAACCAGTTTAGTCCTGCCGCACCTCCTTACTATTTTGTAGGATAAGTTAGTTAGTTAACACTTTTAGGCAGTATATAGTCTCTATAGTGTTGATAGATAAACCCATGGCTTTTTATAAAGCTTCCCTGTTAGGGGTGGGGTAGTGACCTCTAATTACTTAACACACAGGGCACGCCCGCTGCCCTCTCCTTGGGTTCTTCTTCTGCTTGATATATCCTGGAGGCCCTTAAACATAATGTCTGATATTGTGATACACACATGGAATGTCAGGGGGTTAAACTCCCCAATAAAACGTAAGAAGGTTCTGGCCCACCTGAAACATATTCGTTCCCAAGTGGCCTTCCTGCAGGAGACCAAACTCTCCAGGGATGACCATATCCTTATGAGGAGAGACTGGGTTGGTCAGCAAGTTCACTCCAATGCCCCGACTAGGAAACATAGGGTTCTCATCCTGGTGAATGAATCTCTCAACTGAACATTAAAGCAGACCCTTTCAGACCAAGATGGCAGATGGGTAATGGCCACTTACAATACACCCACAGGTCCACTCACCCTGTGTAATGTTTATGCCCCCAACGAGGATACCCCTCAATTCTTTTATAATTTGGCAGAGGTAATTCTGGAATTTAAACCCCCAAACTGCCCCCTGCTTACTGGTGGGAACTTTAACCTCACACTGATACCTCTCCTTGATAGGCATGATGGGGAAGGAGGCACATCTTAGAAGTGGGAAGGCTTTCCAGCAAATGATCTCTGATCAGTGGCTTACAGACTTGTGGAGGCTATTTCATCCCAGAACAAGAGACTATATGTTTCATTGCAGCAAATGCCTCATACAGTTGGCTGGATTTTGGCTCTGCTCATCTACCTTGACAACTAAAACCCTTGATGTTTCAATTCTTCCCTGCTATATCTTGGACCATGCCCTAGTTCATCTCCTTATAAATGGGACCCTGTGGCCCCCTACTAAACAATGGAGATTAGACCCACTTCTAGTGAAAGATCCTGACTTTACTCCCTGGGTTAACAAGGAGGCGTCTCTTTTTCTAGCTGAGAACCCTATAAATGACACCTCTGCCGGTACCATGTAGGAAGTCTTCAAAGCCACGATGCGAGGTAACATTATGGGGTTTGCCGCAGCCAAACGTAGGCAAAGGGAACTGCATCTGGTCACTCTTGAACAGAGATTAGTTGCAGCTGAAAGCATTTTTAAGGCTATGCCCTCTCCTTCCATTCATTCCCTATAGGTAAATCCATTTTGGGTATCCGGTTTGAAATTAACCACTTCTGAACAGGAAGAGCGAAGCCGTATCCTTACGTATAAGCACACCTTTTGGGAAGGTGGGGACAAAGGAGTAAAGTACTCACATATCAACTGTGCAAACAGCAGGCCAGCAGATATATCCCTGGTTTGAAGAACAAACAAGGGGTACTGAGTACCTCCCTAGGGATATTAATGATACTATGTCCTCCTTTTATAAAAGGCTATATTCCTCCACCCACACTGGCCCTAACAGAGACACACAAGGATTTTTGGACACCTTAGAACTGCCTAAACTACAGAGGCAGCAAACACAACTCCTAGACCTCCCCATTTCAAGAGAGGAAGTGACCACAGCCATCCAAGACTTGAAAAAAGAGAAATCTCCAGGCAGTGATGGCTACACTGCAGATTTCTATCAGATTCTGGCCCCTACTATTTCACCCCTTCTAACACAAGTGTTTCAGGAGCTGGAACTTAAGGGTGCTCTAATGCCCTCCATGTGGGAGGCAATCATAGTTGTTATTCCTAAAAAAGGCAAAGACCCTACCAACCCCAGAAATTACCGCCTGATTTCGCTTATAAATTTGGACAGCAAACTTTATGCTAAAATCTTAGCCTCCAGACTTAATTCTCTATTGAGCGTTCTTGTACATCCCTCACAAGTGGGATTTATACCTGGACGACATAGTTCAGATCACTTAAGAACCCTGCTGAACTTGATCCCCTTTGCTAAGTCCCTTCATACTCCCACAGCTGCCATCATGGTTGACTTCGAAAAGACACTTGATTCCGTGGAGTGGGACTATTTATATATGACTCTTTCCCACTTTGGGCTAGGGGAAACATTTCTTGCCAGGATAAAAGCCATCTATGAAGGCCCCTTAGCCAGGTGCTTACAAACTCGTGCTTTCTGCCCCATTCCTTTTGGGCAGTGGTACGATGCAAGGTGCCCTCTCCCCTCCTCTTTGTGCTGGCAGTCAAACCCTGGCTGCGGCTATTCGAAACCACCAGGAGATAAAAGGGTTGACAGTGGGAATACATCCTATACAACTTTTAAGTACACTGATGATCTCCTTCTCCTTTTGGAAGATGCACATAATGCCATCTGCCCCCTCCTAGCTCTCTTAGAAGTCTTCTCAAATTATTCAGGTTTACGATTGAACCGGAATAAGATGGAAGTACTCCCTCTCAATGCCCACTGTGTACAACAAGTGATAGCTGCAGATGCTTTACTCTGGGCACCAGAAGGGATTACATATCTGGGTATTTTTTTGACCCCATCCCTGGAGACAATATGGCAGGCTAATGTACAACCCCTCCTCTCCTCCATTAAGACAGATTTCAATAGATGGAGATTTCTTAAACTCACCTTAGTGGGAAAAGTTGCGGCAGTGACATTGATCTCAGCCCCTAAATTCTTCTATCTCCTGATGCACCTGCCTGTTCCCTTACCAAAACAGTGGTTTCAGGTTTTTGATAAACTAATTGGGGATTTTCTTTGGGAGCGATCCAAACCCAGATTCAGTCAATCTAAAGTGAGGTCACATTGGAAGAAAGGCAGTTGGAATCTCCCCTGGCCAGATGGATACTGCCGGGCCTTACTTTTGCTCAAACGGTCAAATGGGCGCGCTCCCCTTTCCCCCTCTCGCCGCAATGGATACAACTAGAAACAGATATTATGGGTCTGCTCCATCCCTCTTCCCTTTTTGTACAGAGGAATAGCCCTAAAAAGTCCATGGCCAGTAAGATAAGTGTAGACCTTACCTCACCCACAGTGATTGCATCCAGAGTCAACTGGTTCAGTTCTCATCGTAAAATGAACTTGGACCCCCTCCCACTCTCCTATGTGCCTATCTGGCAAAACCCAGCCATTACTATAGGAGAAGTTGAAGTCCTATGGCAACACTGGGTGGAGTTGGGTATTACTAAATTGGGTGATTTGTTGGCCCCTAATCATAAAGCCCTGCAGACATTCCACTCTTTGCGACAAGTATGGGGTATCCCACACTCAGACTCAGAGACACAACTCGGTACCTTTTATCTCCCAGCTTAAGCCATGATAAAACTTTGCCCTTGACCAAGTGGATACTTTATTCTAAGGGCCTTGCAGGTCACATACATGCTACTCTCAGAGATACTGTTCCATCTTAATCAGACAAAGCAAGGCAAAGATGGGAAAAGATGCTGCAGATCCATATATCTTCTGAGGCCTGGGATAAAGCGTGGGTAGATACACGTACCTGGTTCACAGATGCCAACTCCAGATTAATTCAAAACAAAATTGCACACTCCTAGTACAGAAAAGCAGTCATTCTTCATAAAGCTAAATTAATAGAACATGATAATTGCTGGAGATGCCAAAAGTCGGGGGGGGGGGTGACCTAGTGCATGTATTTTCTGTCCAAAAATCCAGCTCCTATGACAAGAAGTACCAAAAATTGCCTCCAGGGTTCTACAACAATCAATTCCCCTTAGCCCTCTCTTTTTTCTCTTGGGTATTTGCATTGATATACCCAAGCTGTCCCCATTAAGATACAAGTGGCTAGTATTCTTGGCTTTACAAACAAAAAGAGCCATTCTATGCAAATGGACAACCCCCCTGATTCCTACAATGGCAGAAATATTGGGGTCCCTATCTACCTTGGCCAAACTGGACAAGATATCTTATCTGCAGAAGTCCAAACTTTCCACTTTTGAAACCTACTGGGATCCCTATCTTAAATATCTTGGTACGGTCCAATCACCAACAGGGATAGGGTGACTATCCCCATCTTCTCCTGTTGGTATAAAGGTACTACGAAAAGGGATTTCTACCAAAGGACTCAATAACATGTGGGGAGGCACTGGTTTTCCCTTGTCGGATTGGAGATTATAATTATGAGACTCTCTCAATAACCGTACAGGTGGTTGCATATACGATGATATATAGAATGTTTAACCCATCTAGTACAGATTTAAGCTTGGGATGCACTTGTTTCTGTTCCAGGGTCAGACCTGGTTCTTTGCAGAGCATATACATGCTCCTACCAACTTTCTCCAGATGTGAAGAGGGATATGTCTGGTTGCAGATTCACAGAGGTACTGTTTGAGGTATTTATGTCTGGCAAAGATGACTTTCTGAGTTGACACCTTGTTTTGGTGAGTACCCTTACATGATATTTACTTGGATTTGATGAGGATACAGTAGAGTACCCCCCTCGTACCTAATACTCTGCCTCTAAATAACAGTTTTTCCTGGCAGGGGAACTCTTTCAGTAAGTTCTGAGGTAGATCCCTTCGACCATACAGTTGACATTGTCACCTGAATCAGAGTGTTCATATCACCAGTAAGTATACTAATGTGTATCTAACAAATAAACTGATATTTGTCTGTACCCCTCTCTTTCCTTCCTCTACCCCTTAACCTTTTCCCTTGCCTACTGTACTGGCACTTTGTACTTACAAAAAGACAAAAGGTGGCTAAATGTATGTACAGAATATGTGACTGTATACTGTATTATGATTTTTTCTTCTTTTTTCTTACTTTTTGGAAAACAATAAAAATGATTACAACAAAAATAATTGTTTCCTGAGCTCTCTTGGGAAAGACCCACAGGTACTAGTATCTTTTCAATTTTTTAAAAGATTTTATTTATGATCTTGATCCAGATTTCATCTGGTCATGGAATGGGAGGGCACCAATGCCAAATAGCTTTTTTGTGATATCTGGACAAGAGGTCCAGGAACACCACAATCTTCTTGTTATTTCACTTGCCTATGTGGTTTGATAGATGTGTATGTCCATTCCTAACAAAGATGTGTACACCAATTGTAAATGTTGTACTATGCTTTATACTGTTGATGTCTATTCCTATACACTATGTACTTTTTGCTGTATTGCAAATATCAAAACACTGTTTTTTCTTTTTCCCTAGGTACATGTAACTAACCCTAGGCTGCCCCTGAAAAAGGGACCATCAAGGACCCACTGGGCCTACCCGGTTACCAAAATTTAAATAAATAAATAAAGGTGGGCCTTTTTTTTCCTGGACATTTTGTGAAAATGAAATAAAAACAGAGTTCAAAAAAATGTTATATATATATACATATATATATTAGAGGCACAAAACTCCATTTAATGCATCAGTTAGGGTTGTTCCACAGTGACAAAAACAAGGAAATTTGCTGTTAGGGTTGAAAGCCCTTCTTGGACCCCTCCAGCCCACCCCCCCAACCGGCATCAGGGTGCGCGTTGGGGTCATCGGCCCTAACTCTCACCCCATTACATCTTTGCAGTGTCAGTGGCTCAGCAGGTAGCACACTTGCCTCTGAGGCTGGGAGATCAGTAGGCTGTGGGTTCTATCCCCACACCAGGCACTTTGGTTAATATCCCAATACTGACATTGTAGTGTAGCATGAGGGGGGTGCTGCACTCCTGAGGTGCCATCTTTTGGATGAGATGTTAAACCGAGGTCCCATCTTCCTGTTCTGGTGGTAGTTCAGGTGGATGTTAAAGACCCCATGGTGCTTCTCGAAAAGAGCAGGGGAATTTCCCCAGTGCAATGGCCAAATTTCCTCCATTCACGAAAAATACCACCCACCAACAGCTTAATCTGGTTCAAGGTCAGTTGGCATTCATCTGTATCCCCCTCCCCCGGGTCATGCCTGAAAATAGGCAGGATTTGTCTAGTGCACTTACCCAGTCAACAAAAACTAAATAAAATAAATAAATAAATAAAGAAGCTGAGGAATAGGAGAATGGGGTGAGAGTTAGGACTGACAACCCCAACTTGCACCCCGTGCCAATTGGGGGGTGGGCTGGAAGGGTCCAAGAGGGGCTTTCAACTGTAACAGCGAATTTCCTCACTTTTGTCACTGTGGAACAACCCTAACTGATGCATTAAATGGAGATTTTTGCCTCTAATTTCCTTCTTTGAGAATGATGACGAAATAGTGAATGTACGCGGGCGTGGAGGCGGGCTTTTAGCCCTATGCTCCCCGCCACGTGATGTCTTATAGTAACAGGAACAGCAATGCAAGCAGAAGTGCCAACAGTGGTGCACATGGTAACACAAACGTAAATGGGAAAGGAAATGTTAATAGAGACGCAAGTGCAAAGTGACACTGAAGCAAACAGTGACACAAATGGACATTGAAGCGCATACAAAAATGCAACTGCTAACAAGAACAGTGATGGCAGTGGTATTTTAAATGGAAATGTTAAGGTCACAGTAAAAAGAACGCGAAAGAGAACAGAAACGCAAATGCAAGTGCACACATAAATGCAAACTGTAATGCGCACAGGCATGGCACCACAACTGGAAATGCAAACGGTAAAGTTAAGATGAAGAATAATGCCAAAGGAAACAGAAACAGAAAAGAGAACAGAAGCACATACGGAAAAGCAAACTGAAACGCTCACGGGCACAGTACCGCAATTGTAAACGCAAGTGGTAACGGTAACAGCAACAATAACAGCAAAGGAAACAGAAATGCAAAAGGAAATGCAAGTGCATATGGAAATGAAAACTGTAATGTGCAGGGGCATACTAATGCAATTGCAAATGTAAATGGTAACAATAACAGCAAGGAAGACGCAAAACGAAGAGAAACGGAAACACAAAGAAAAGGGCTACTGAAATGCAAATGGAATGCACGGTGATGCAAACAAAAACGCAAACAGAAACAGTAGTGGAAATGCAATGGTAACAGTAACGAAAACACAAGCACAAATGACAACACAAAATGTAATGCACACGGTATGCATACAGGAACGGTAACGCAAACGGAGACATAAACGTAAGTGGAAACAGTAACTGTAACAGTAATGGAAGTGCATACCCTGTTTTTGCCAAACAGGTGCATAGAGAAACACAGTGTGTACAAAGAATATATGCACTGCAATGGGCATTGAAGCTTAAAACGAGCATTGGAAGTACTTAATTGCTAATATCTCAGCAACTGCACGACGTAGAAAAAAAAATTAAATTTCACAAAAATAATGATTTTCCTGGCTAGCTTTTTGCTATTACATAGCCCACAGTGCTATGCATCTTGCACAAAAAATCTGTATCTCACATTGTGTTCGAGAAACAAGCCTCGAAAGGCGCAGCGTATGCCACCATGTTAGTCTATGGGGAAAAAAAAACTTTGGAGTACCATAACTTTGAAGCCATGCAATATTTTTTCACCAAACCCCCAAAAGGCACATCTGTGAGATGTTGGCTACCTTCCTCCAAATTTCAGCTCAAAGACCAAACCGTTTTTTCGCAGTAAGGTAGCAAAGAATTCCGCCATTTATTGAAGTTCAAAAATTAGTGTCACACCTTGTGAAAGCTTTCTCAAAAATTTGCGAAAGTGTCGTGAGCATGACGCTACTTTGTGACACTACTGTTTCAGAAATTTGAAAATCATATTTCTGGGGTGTTTAACCCCAAAATAAAGACATGGCTAGCATCCTCAGGGTCCGACTAGGTGAACACAGAAAGAATTGTGTCCCTAGAGGGTCCCAATTTTAAATGCTAAGCATTTTTCTGATCACCAACTGAAAAAAAAAATGGCGGATTTGCGACACTACTAGGGCCATTTGCAACACTAAAAAGTGCATTTGCGAAAGTGTTGCACTTTTTGTAAACTTTTCCCATTGACTTATAATGGGAAATTGTTTTTTGAATAACTTTTGAACTGTTCAATATTTTTTCATGAAATCTTCAAAAGGCACATTGGGGACCCTGGCCGCAAGTTCCCTGAAGTTTTTGGACTGGTCGCACAAACCCTGCGACCTGTAGGCAAGAGCAAAAAAATCTCAAAAAAGCATCATTGTGTAATTCATTGTTGCTCAGTAACTCCACAGCCGTATATCCAACCAATACGAAACTTGGCAGATACCAAGATCGAGCATGCCCAATCATGCTTGCCAAATTTCAGACAAATCTGTTGAACAGTGGCAAAGTTATTAAGCTGAAATATTGGACCCTTTAACCTTAAAAGTGCTACTCAACCCTAACTATGGTAGCACTACCGTGCTATCATATATATATATATATATATATATATATATATATATATATATATATATATATATATATATTTAGTCTGTCTGTCTGTCTGTCTGTCTATCTATCTATCTATCTATCTATCTAAGCTATCACTCCTGCACTCAACACTCTCCATTGTCCACACTCCAACATACACCCTAACCCTCCCAGTCCCCTCACTACATCTTCTTCCTGAATACTGACATGAATTGCACCACACAGTTTCATGAAAAAAGGCACACTTTCAAAAATACATTGAAAGTGTACCTTTTCTAAAAAACAGTTGAAAAAAGGTAATTTTTTTTCAAATTGTGCAATTTCAGATTTTAAATAAAGCATAATCTCAAAGAAAAATGGCTAATTTTCATAAAATGTGTCTGGCAAATTTACACCAGATTTTGGCTTATTCTTGAGAAAACTGCTCCAAATCGAAATTGGCAAATTTGTGCAATTTTGCAGGTGTACTAGAAATTTTGCCCAGAACTAGTTGAGAGTATTTATTGCCTTTTTAGCGTATTTATCAAAGTTCAATAGGAATGCAAAGACTAGAATGGATTACTCGGAACAATTTTCTGCTTTTATTGAGGCTACTGGTACCTTCTTAATGCGCAACAACATATTTATTTATTTATTTATTTAAAGTTAGGGTGACTTGGAAAAGCACACTGAGGCCAGATCTCTGCTTTCCAGGTGCAACCCGTGCAGGGACAACTAAAGGTAAGAACATACAATACAGTACAAAAAGAGAAATATAAAATATTGCAACATTAGGCAATGTGATATGTGACAAACAGAATATACTGGCAATAACAGCAATGAGTAGGTTAGACAATTGTACAGGCATTAAGCATAGGTAATAAAAAATTACAAACATTTACAAGCAGTATATATACAGAGGCAATGGACCATGTAAAGTATAGTTGGAGTAGGGGAGGTAAGGACTTACTGGTGAAGAGAAACTGGGGAGTGCAGATATGGTCTGGGATGGGGTGAAATGAGCATGGAGGAAGTAGGGGCAGCTTGGAGTAGGGACTAGAGGGTGGAAAATGTGGGGGAGTGGTGCATGTCCCAAGAGCGTTTACTCCAGAGGTATGGGAGATGGCAGGAGATGGCTGCCTTGCCAGTGCTTGTGTGAGAGTGGGAGAGGGAGCAGGTCCAGCCATCCCTGGATCAGAGGAAGTATGTGGAGGTACAGTCTGGAGAGAAGCAGAAGTTAAGGTAAGGGGGGGATACCAAACCAGAATTTGGAAATGAAAGAGAAGCTATGGATATGGTGTCTAGTAGGCAGAGGTTGAAAGAAGAGGGAGGAAGAGAGAGTGCATTGAGGAGTGGGGTTGGGGGGTGGCAAAATGACAGAAAGAGTTTAGAAGGGTGTTGAGTCTAGCGAGGGATGTAGTGGGAGTGGAGCAATAAAAAATGTCAGCATAGTTGAAAACTGATAATATGGTTTTAGTAACCAGGTCGCGGTGGGTAGACAGGGGAAGACAGTTCTTGTGGCAGTAATGGGCTCCTAGTTTAGGTCGCAGTTTGGAGTAGATGGAATCAATATGGGTGCTGAAGTCTAGGTTGCTATCAAGCCAAACACCAAGGTATTTGAAAGCCTTGAATGAGCCTAGTTGAGATCCATCCAGTGTGGCAAATGCAGGGGTGTTCTGTGGTTTGGGTAGTCTTTGTTTTGATCCAAAAAACATGGAGATAGTCTCTTTGGAGTTAAGTTTGAGCCGATTCTGTCTGAGCCAGGACTGCACCTTGTCAAATTCATGCTGTAGGGAGGTAGCTATGTCAGTGGTGTCAGGACCAGAGAGGTATATCACGGTATCATCTGCATACATGTGGATATTGCAGGGAAAACAGATGGATGGGAGGTAATTTATAAAAAGTGAAAATAGAATAGGGCAGAGTATGGATCCTTAGGGAACACTGGTATGAATGGGGAGAGGGCGTTGTCTACTTGGACATATTGTTGTCTGTTTAGGAGGTAGGATCTGAACCAGTCTGCAGTGGTGGTGCCAGATCGGAGGACAGAAGTTTATGGATCAGGAGTTTTTGAGAGACCAAGTCAAGGCCTTTGCCAGGTCCATGGAGATGGCAGTGGTGACTAGGTCTTTGTCCACGGCCGCCAGAATGTGGTTGGTAAAAAGGGAGGAATCTGTTGAATGTTGTCTCCTGAAACCTAACTGGAAAGGGAGAGATGGTAGTAGTGAGATGCTCCAGTAGCCTTGAGTAGATGAGCAACTACTGAAGTTTGGCAAGAGCAGGCAGTAGAGAAATGGGTCTATAATTACCAGGAGAGGTAGGATCCCCACCTTGTGGAAGGGGATCACTTGGCCACTTTCCAGGCCTGAGGGACAGTGCTGGTAGACAGGAGAGGTTTATGAGATGGGCAAGAGGGATGGAGCTAGCAGGTGCAGATAGGTGAAGAATTTTGGGATGTAGGCAGTCAGGACTTATTTTAGATGGATTGAGTGACAGAGCCTTGAAATTGTCCCAGGTGAAAATGGGGGGGGGGGAGTTGAAGCCGAGGCCAGAAGAAGAAGAAGGAGGAGGGTCTGGATGAGTTGAAGTGGGATTGTCAGGGAGGGCGCAGGTTGTAAAGAAAGTGTTGAAGGTGTTTGTGACAAACTAGATCTGTGATAGTCAGGCCCTCGTGGTTTAGGACAAGGGGGCGTGTGATGAGGGGGGAATCAAGGAGGGAGTGGAGAACTTTCCAGAAGTTAGAAGGAGAGTTGGATTTGGCCTGCAGCTGAGATTTGAAGAAATAAGATTCGACTAGTCTAATGGCCTTGGTGCAGGAGTTTCTGAGGGACTTATAAGTTTGTAGAAGTGAGGGAAGTGGGGAAGCATTGTAGGAACGTTCTGCAGAGGTCCAAGAGGTCAAGAGTAATCCACGGGTGGTGGTTGCGCTTTACTATAGTTCTTTTTAGGGAGGCATTGGTGTTCCAGATACTGGTTAAGGTATCAGCAAAAAACTGGTAAGTTGAATTGATGTCCGAGGCCATATATAACGGGGATCAGTCAGCTTGAGACAAATCCTATAGAAGTGAATTGGTGTCCAAGTTGTGAAGGGGGTGGCACAGTATGTATCTGGGGGTGGATTGGGGAATGGAGGCTTTCCTAACGCAGAAGGCAATACAATGATCACTAAGGGAAAACACCAGTATCAGGGATGCGATGGGGGTGGGTGGTGGGCACCCAGTTGAGGAGAGAGTGGTTTGGAGATTTGGGGTTGAGGCAAGTTGGTTCTGAAATCAGCTGGCTGAGATTAAGAGATTTGATTTTAAGGGTGGATGACTTGGCGGAGGGGGACAGCCAATCCAGATTAAAGTCACCGAGCAAGATAAGCTCTCCTTAGCCAAGTGGTACGAGATGGTGGAGATACTCTTAGGAATGGAGTGTTGATGCCTTAGGAGGGCAATACATTATGCCGATAAAATTGGAGAAAGTGGCTGGGAGGGAAAGGTGAACAATAAGGAGCTCTGGGATGAGGGACGGCATCCCAAAGGAAAGGGAGCAGGTAAGAGATTGCCTATATGCCTCTGCCACACTTCCTGTGGTCTTGGCAGAATAGGTTGTATTCAGGGATAGATAGGAGGAGTCTGGGATTTTGGCAGAGCCAAGATTCAGTTACATACAAAATGTCAGGAAGTGTTGGTGATCCATACTTAAGGGCATCCAATTTAGGGAAGATGCTTCTGGCATTTAGATGGAAGACATGTAGTTCCTTTAACCGGCTGGGGAAGTTTGAATGGATGGGGTCCCGGGTTTAGTCGACATCACCTGAGAGAAGTAGGAGGAGCAGAAGAGAGGAGAAGTGGGGGTACTTGGACCTTCCTGCTGAGCAAGAGCGGTAGGGGGTGAAAAGTGGATGCAGCAAAGGAAGGCCTCAAGGTTCAAAGAAGAGGAGGGAAGTAGGCTAGGATGAGTGTGTAAGGGGGTGGAAATAGTGGGGGAGTGGGCAGCTGAGAAGTACAACGATATACAGGGTGTGTGCTGAGGAGAGGGAGACCTGGGGCCAGGTAAAGATGAATAAATTGGTTGGGCTGTGGGAAGGACATGGGAGGAGGTCGAGAGAGGGAAAAAGAGAATGGGACAAGTGAGGTACAGGTGGGTGTACTGAGAAGGGGGGTTACTATGAGGGAGGTGAGAGGTTGGGGGGAGAAAGAGGATGGACAGTATAGAAGACAGCAGCAGAAGGAGAGGAGCGACAGCATGTGCCTGAGGTAATGAAAGAAGGAGGCAGGAGATTATGAGCCAGTACACTGGCTAAGGGGACAGGCGAAGGTTGCCTGGACTAATTAGGGAGTGAATAGTGCAGAAAGTGCCTTATCCAGGTGTAGGCACTGGAATGCTGATGAGCGGATTGGGTTGGAAATTGGGAGGATTATATAAGAAAGAGCACCCCCCAGGTGGGAGGGTGGGATTAACCCTTATCAGAGCTGTGCGGAGTGTGGCACCAAGCACAGAAGTGCCATTGAGAAACAATCTGGTAATTACCTTGGTGTCCAGAGTCATAGCGGGTGGCAACTGAGTGGAGTGAGGGGGTAAGGAGCTTCACAAAGCCCATACCACCCTCGCAAACTGGCAAAAGAAACTGCAGGGTCGGGGAGTCAGGGGGCAATCTTGGCATCCAGAGTCACAGGAGGCGGCAGCTGAGTGGAGGGGGGGGGGGTGAGGAGCTTCACAAAGCCCACACCGCCCTAGCAAGCTGGTGAAAGAAACTTCAGGGTCGGGAGTCAGGGAGGTGACCTTTGCATCCAGAGTCGCAGCAGACAGCAGCTGAGTGGAGGGGGAGGGGTGGCGAGGAGCTTCTCAAAGCCCACACCACCCTTTGCAAGCTGCAAAAGAAAACTGTGATGACATGGTGTTGCATTTTGGGGAGATACAGGCCACCTCTGTTATGTGCTAATGCTGGACGAATGAGGCTACAGTCCGTATGTTCTCCGCGATACACCAGAAGGGTGACCATGTCTCCTAACAAAGCAACACCCTGGGGTGTGTGTTGTTAATTTATAAAACGGGTTTGATAATAAAAGCTGTAGCTTTGATAATGCAGTATTGTGTGTTCATGAGTATATCTAGGCATGGCAGGTAGCCTGGATTTAATTAAATTTAATTTATTTTACTGCTAGTCCTGGTTAGCTCACAAGCAGTAGCCTGCCCCTTTTCATGAGCATCCAGGGCGCAAAACACAGAAGAATAAAAGGCATATATTACAGCATTTTGGAGTGCTAAACAAATAAGTGCCCCTTATTTAGACAAGACATTAACACATTTCATTTGCTGCCAGAAGAGACTTAAAGAGCAGCTGACACCTTTGAAAAAAACTTTTGGAAAACATAACAGTTGGACACAATTCAGCTTGTATTTCACATATCTTGTATAGATTTCTCCTCATCATTATTTGTTACTGAAGAAATTCCTACAAAAACAGGATCTTTATCCCTTAGAGCTCATCTGTCTCTATAGCTTACTCCCTACTTGACACATAATGCTCTGTTGTGACATCACAGACTGTTTCTATGGGAATAACTGTGATGCAATAAGCATAGTATTATGACATCAGGTTGGGAAGAAAAATAGGAGCTGATGAACCCTCAGGGGACAACTCTTCTGTTTTCATGCATCTGACCTCAGTAAGCGTTAAAGAGATAAGCTGCTTTGTGTCCAAATATTATGTTCTTCAAAGTTCTTCTTTAGGCGTCGGCAGCTCTTTAAGACAATTTTTAAATCCAGTGAGTGACACATGGCAAAAAAACCCTCATGCAATGAAATGAAGGGGGGTGTAGCTAAAAAACCTAAGGATATCTGACCCTGATTAATACATGTACAGTGGTAGTCACACAAACGTATATCGGTACCGCACACCACATATTATTGCACGGTGGCGGTATACATGTTATTCAATGGATACAGCATTTGTGCAATGCTCGGTATACGGTACTTCCAGTAAACTTTTGCGCAATTACCACTGTATACCAATCAGGGTCAAAGATCCTTAGGTTTTCTAGCTCCATTCACATTCAATGCACTGCCTGAGGTATTGTTTGCCTATATGTCACTCCCTGGATATAAAAACTGTTGTAAGTCTCATCTGTTAGCAAATGAAATATGTTATTGTCTTCTCTAAATAATGTGCAGTTACATGTTTTTGAGCTGTAAAGTGTTGTAATTTATATATTTTACTCTTTTGTATTTTCCTGCCTGGCAGCTCATGAAAAGGGGGAGGCTACTGCTTGTGAGCTAACAAAGTCTAACAATAAAAATGAAATGAAATGAAACGAATACCAGGCCATCTGACATGCCTATACGTACGCATGAAAACACAATACTTCATTTTCCTATTTTCAGTTAGTGATGTTTCTCCCTTGTCCCCTAACCACCCTCTGGATGCCAGCCACACACCCCACTCCCCCATTTTCCTCCCAGACTTACTCTTCATGCTAACACAGCATGGCCTGGGTGTCATCGAGCTGCAGGACTATCATGTTATAGTCAGCGGAAAATCGAAGCCATTTTCCATTTTCTCCCAAGGGTGGCATGCAGTGCAACCCAGATGTCCCTATGCATGCTTCCATGTAGAGCATTGGCAGCTGACACTCCCATTCCCCCTCTACTAACAGTCCCTGACTGCTGTACTCCAGGCCACCACTAGTGGCCAAGTGAAAGCCAGACACTAAAACCCTCACTCCCCAGGAGAGGACAGTAGTCCTCCGAATGCTGTATCCTCTCCCTCCCTGGATGGCCCCCAGTAACCTAAGTCTGTATCCAAACCCAGGTCATCAGGATGACTTGAGGTGTGGCATCCAGTGCCCCAACCCTCAGTGTCACCGGGCCAGCTAAAATATTGCATTTTCTAAGTTACAACTAATTTATTATCTGGCCATTTTTATAAGTTAATAAGACATCCCAGGGTGCTGCTTCATTAGGAGATATGGTCACTCTTCTAATGTGTGCTGAGGAGCATAGGGATTGCAGCCTCATATGTCAGCACACACCAGATGGAGTCTGTACTTCTAATGACCACAACACCATGTTATATGTCATGTCATTTGGGGCTGGCAGTATAGCATAAGGTTAGAGTAATGAGCTCTGAATGAGCTTAGTACATCCAGCAGACCTGGGTCTGAGACCCACAACCTTCACTTGCATACTGTGTGACTGTGAGCATGTCACTTAACCACCCCAGTGCTACCGCGTCATCCCTGAAAATAGGCACTTGTGCCTAGTGGGCCTTGTCTGATTATCAAAAGAATAAAATAAAAAAAATAAAAAATATGCTGTTAGCCACATGTACTGTACAAGAAGGTCTACAAAAGAACTCCAGAGCAAATGCCCTGAGGCATGGGTTATCCGGGAGGATATCGGCCATACAGTCAAATTTTAAAGAAAACACAATTGCATATACCCCAATAATGCAAAGCATCATGGGAAACATATGCAAATCCCCATGAGAGAATTTGGACTGGCTTAACTTTAAGCAGAATTGCATGGTGTCAGAAGGCCTCACAAGTGCAATCAGCAAAGGCTAAGAACAGCAGACATATACACGTGTTTCATCTTCATTTGGACTCATCAGTGTGCCATATCTGTGTCTTAGCCCAGGAGAGGGAGTCAGCCACCCCTTGGGGATGTTATTTGCCTAGCCATGGGAGCACAAATAGAGAAGGAAAAGAACCCCAGAACAAATGCTTTCGCACAAGAAGGTGCAGTAACCTCAATACATTTGAATGCACAGAGTAATAGAACACTGGACTATTTGCCATTCAGAAAATAAGTGTTCATTCTCATTTAAGGTTAAACCTTAATCCAAGAACAACTTTTTGTAATTGTATTAAATTCATTAAAATAAAGGAGAACTTTGCTCAGATGAATCCATTTAGTCTGCTTTTCTATGGAACTTCAATAAATGCATTAGTAAAGCAATTGGTACGTTCAACCTCTTGGAGTTATGACTTCTATGTTAAATTATATTCCTTCCAGTAGAGAGTTATCTACAGCCCGATGGCAAGTCATCAAAAACTGAAAAGAGAAAGAAAATCATTTAAGCTTCTAATAATGGCATCTCAGCAAAAACTTCTCTTTCTGTTTGTTGTGTACCTTGCCTCTGTCTTTCAAAATTTTCTCTGGTTCTCTGCCTTCTTTATTCTTATATATTCTCATCATGCTACTGATTCACTCCTCACTGTCTACTGTCCCACAGTGTTTTGAGTGATTGAGTTACCTTTACCTGCAACCCTGCCCTTATGAGACTTACATACATGTGATGTTAAAGCGTAGCAGTCTCAGGAGTGACCTCTATGGCACCCATTCATTTACATCCCCGTCCGAGTATTTTCCTGTTAGAGCCACTCTGAGTCCTTCTCTGTGTCCTGTCTATTAACCAATTATCAAATCATCTAGTTATCTCCTCCCATAGTCCTAAGTCCCCCATCTTCTTCACTAGTCTCTTATGTGTCACTGAATCGAAATCCTTGCTGAAATCTAGGTACAGGATATCGACTGTCTAGACATAATCTACCATTTTTGTCACATAATTGAAAAAAGTCAATTAAGTTAGTTTGTCGTGAACTGCTCTCATTAACCCATGTTGATTTTTATCCAAAAGCCCATTTACTTCCAGGAATTCTTCCATCCATTTGTTTATGAGTGCCTCTAGTAGTTTGCCAACTATACCTGCTGGACTTCCTGTCTTCTAGAAACATAGAAACATAGAATTTGACGGCAGATAAGGACCGCTTGGCCCACCTAGTCTGCCCATTTTCCTACCTAACAGATAAGCTGCAGATCCTAGTTAACCAACAGCTTACTTCCTCCTACCCCCCACTAGGACTGCCTTATGCCTGTCCCATGCATTCTTGAAGTCCCCCACTGTTCTTGACTCCACAACCTCCTCAGGGAGGCTGTTCCATGCATCCACAACCTCTCAGTGAAAAAATACTTCTCACATTACCTCTGAGCCGTCCCCTTCTATCTTCAAATTGTGCCCCCTTGTTCTTGCGCATCTCTTTTCTGGAAAATGCTACCCTCTTGGACTTTGTTAATTCCCTTGAGGTACTTGAAAGTTTCTATCATGTCCCCTCTCTCCCTTCTTTCCTCAAGGGTATACATATTAAGCTCCTTTAGTCTTTCTTCATATGTCTTCTGGTGCAGACCCTGCACCATTTTGGTTGCCCTCCTCTGGACAGCCTCCACTCTGTCTATGTCTTTGTGGAGATGGGGTCTCCAGAACTGCACACAGTACTCCAGATGGGGTCTCACCAACTGTCTGTACAGAGGATAACAACTTCCTGTTTTCTACTATTGATGCCTCTTCCTATGCATCCCAGTATCCCCAGCCTTCCTTACTGCCTTCTCACATTGCTTGCCCACCTTTAGGTCATCTGATATAATTACCTCCAGGTCCTTTCTATTTTTACTGTTGTCAGTATCTCACCCCCATTGTGTATGCTTCCCTGGGTTTTGTTTCCCATGTGCATTACCTTGCACTTCTTGCATTGAATCTGAGCTGCCATACATTTGACCATTCCTCCAACCTTGCCAAGTCCCTTCTCATCCTTTCCACTCCATCTTGTGTATCGACCCTGTTGCAGATCTTTGTGTCATCTGCAAAGAGACATACTTTTCCTTCAGTTCCTCTGCAATGTCACTTATAAAGACATTAAAAGGACCGGTCCAAGTACTGTACCCTAAATGTACCTCACTAGTAACCTCCCTTCTTCACTGTGTACTCCATTTACTACTACCCTTTGAGTCCTGTTGTCTCAGCCAATTTTTTATCCAGGCTACCACCTGGGGACCCACCCAAGGCTGGCTATCTTGTGAATTAATCTTTTGTGTGGGACTGTATCAAATGCCTTGCTAAAATCTAGGTAGGCCATGTCCATAGCCCTCCCTGGTCTACTACTTGGTCAGCCAGTCAAAGAAATCTATTAGATTCGTCTGACACGACCTTCCCATCGTGAATCCATGCTGCCTTGGGTCCCAGCCCCACTGGCCTCTAGGTACTAAACAATTTTTCTTCCTTCAGAAGTGATTCCATCATTTTCCTACCACTGAGGTCAAACTAACTGGTCTGTAGTTTCCTGCCTCTGTCCTGCTCCCACTTTTGTGACGAGGAATCACATCTGCCCTCCTCCAGTCCTCGGTACCACCCCATCCTCCCATGATTTGTTAAAGAGAGTAGTCAGGTGTCACTAGTTCTACCTTAGTTCTTTAGAATTCTTTGTGAACTCATCAGGCCCCATTGCTTTGTCCACCTTCAATTTTATTAGTTCTTTCAGAACCCTTTCTTCTGTAAATGGACTGGTATCGACCCCTGTCTTCAGAGTGTTTCTTTGTTTGGTTTAGGTAACTCCTCCTCTTCCTTTGTGAATACTGCAGAAATATTTGTTCAGTATCCCAGCTTTTTCACTGTCACCCTACCCACATTCCTCCCTTTATTAAGCTTCAGTATCCCTCCTTGGTCTTTTCTTCCTCCCTAATGTACCTATAAAAGGTCTTATCCCTCTAACAGAATTGGCTATCCTTTCCTCGATTTGGGCCTTTGCTATTCTGACTGCCTTCCCAGCCTCTTTCTGCTTTAACTGATAAAGTTCTCTGTCCTGCTCCTTCTGTGTTTCCTTATAATTCTGAATGCTGTCCTTTCTCCTTAACCTTCCCTGCCACCTCTTTTGAGAACCATAGTGTTTTTTCCTTCGTTGTGTTTTATTGATTTGCTTTACACAAAGGCTTGTTGCCTCTGTGATGGCTGTTTTGATCACTCCCCATTGTTCCTCCACCCCTCCTTCTTGCCTGTTTGCTAGTGCTTTTCTAACGCACTCTCTCATTTTCCCAAAGTCAGCCCTCCTAAAGTCCAGTACTCTTGCTTTTGTATGGCTTGATTGTATGGCTGTGTTTATCATGAACCACACTGTTTGGTGGTCGCTTGTTCCCAGATGGCTACCCACTTCTAAATCTGAGATTCTTTCTCCATCCCCATTTGAGAGTACCAGGTCTAAGATTGCTCCCTCCTGACTGGGTTCCAATACTAGCTGTCTGAGGCATGCCCCCTGTAGGGCATCAAGAATGGCCCTGCTCTTGGATGTGCCTGCAGCAAAGGTGCTCCAGTTAACATCTGGCATATTCAAGTCCCCCATCAACAATATCTCCCCTTTTTCTGCCATTCTAAGAAAGCCTTCTATCATTTCCTTGTCCATGCCCTCCCCCTGAGATGGGGGTCTGTATACAACCCCCATGCGGATTGTGGTGCCATTTCCTGTCTCCAGGGTGACCCAAAGTGCTTCATCTGCTCCCTGTTTACTCTTTAGTTCTGTTGCTTTGATCCCTTCCTTTACATAGAGAGCTACTCCTCCTCCTCTTTACCTCCCTGTCCCTCCTGTAGATTGTGTATCCTGGTATGTTGACATCCCAGTCATGGTTCTCTGTGTACCATGTTTCTGTGACTGCCACAATATCCAGGCAACCCTCTTCCATCAAGGCCACTGGTTCAAGGAGCTTGTTACACAGACTATGGGCATTGGTACTCATCACCCTCCACTTTTTGATAGCCTTACCCCTTTTAGCCCCATTTCTGTCCTTACTGCCTTTGCCTTTTTTACATTTAAATCTGTTCTGCTCCCTAATAACTTCTGTACCTTGGTGTTTGCCTCACTAATCACCACATGTTTTGTGGGGAAGCTTGGATTTCCTGCTCCTTTTCAGTGCCTCCCTGGCTAGTTTAAATGCTTGCCAATGAAGCATTTAAACCTCACCTAGGATCCTGGTTCCCCTGACAGATGCAGACCATCGCACCAGTATAGGTCTGCATCCCTCCAGGTGGCTCCTCAGTCCCCAATGAAGCCAACTCTGAGCCCACACCAGTTTTCAACCATTCATTGAATTCCTGGTGAGGAGTACCCTAGCATCACTCCTTGCCATAGACAGGCAGCACTCCGAAGGTTACTGTGTGCGCTACTTGTCTAAGGCCCCTTCCCAACTCTTCAAACTCCTCTTGCACTGCTCTGATCCCATTCCTAGCCAGGTAATTTGTCCCTAGGTGGACAATGACATCCAGCTCCCTCCCTCTTGCAGCTCCTCCCACGATCCTGAGGATTCGCTTCCTGTCCCTCAAAGCCGTGGCACCAGGAAGGCACCCTACCTCCCTCTCCCTTCCTCCCCATTTCTACCCCACTAATGATTGAGTCCCCACCAGGAGTTGTTTCCTTCCCTGAGGGGTCCCATGCCACCCTCCTGTGGGTCTCCTTGTGAAGGTTCAGCATCCTCCTTGGTCTCCACTGCAGGTGCCTCCATAGAGGAACCACTATCCACCAGAAGAGCGAATGAATTGTGGAGAGGTACAGCTGGAGGGATGCAACTCTGTTCCACCACCCTTTCCCTCCTTGAGCCCACCCTGGTCCGACCTCTCCTCTTTCTTGGCAACCTCTGAGGTAGTGGCATTGGCCCTGGTGGTCCCTGGGTGGGGGAAGAGGTTTCACGAATCCTAGCCAGGTCAGCCTGGCAACCTCCTCTCTCAGACCAGATAGGTGCCTGCAAACAGCATTGCAGCCTCCAGAATGTCTCCTGGAACACTGCCGCCCCACAGCCATTGCACTGCACCACTCCTATCATGTCTTATTTTGTGTCCTCTCTACTGTTTCTCTGGATGCTTATTCTCTCCTCTCCTTACAACTCTCACCCTTCCTGCTCTGGGACAGCAACTTCCTATCTTCTTCAGTAGCCTCTTTCTTCCTTGCTCAATATCAGACTACCAGCAGCTGGGGAGAGTGAGCTACTTTTTCCTTTAGGTTGACAAACCAATGTTTCTCTATGATCCTTTCCTTCCCTACTGCCACACAGGAAGTTCCTGTTGACAGTCAAATCAGTGGCTATAAAAAAGTAGAACTGGCTTTAGGTGGTGGGATGGAGGGCAATTAATAAGAAAAAGGCAAGCAACAGGAAGTTGTAATTTGACTCACCTGCTTTTATAGTGTCTAAACCACACCCCCAGGTAAGCTCTCTTTCCTCCTACTGGTTTAGCAAAGTCAGCTGATTCAGTACCCTTCCCTGCACAGAACGCACACTGACTTTCTTTCTTTTCTTTCTTTTTAACCCTAAATAAGACCCCTTCTACTTCTAATAAAGTTATCTGTCTACTTTATCTTAACAGACAATGACTCCTGCTGAGATATAAGTTTTAAATTAATAAGAAAATGTAGCTTCTTTTAGTTAGCTGCTTTCTGCTCTAAGCAAGGCTAGCAGATCTCAAAGTCTCTCTATCCTCACTCTTGTGCATGTGAACCACATTGTCCACCCTACAGTCCCTCAACACCACACCTTTATCAGTGACTCATGAAATACTTGTACCAAAGGTGTTGTCAGAGTTGTATATTTATTTATTTAGTTTGTATTTACTAAGTGGGTGCACTAGGCAAACAAATGCCTATTTTCAGGATGACCCATGAGAGTACAAATATAACAACATTAGAGGGAGGAAAATTCACAGTGAGGAACAGTTTTCACAGATCAACATCAGAGAGTTATAACACAAAGACATAATAGTTCTCCATCAGAACCCTTGGTGGCATCCTGTCTAGTAACAGTGGCTTGTTTACCTTAGGTTCCTCACACCTTTAGTACTCTGTCTTCAGATATATATCCAGTCTCTAACTTGACTTGCCAAATGTTATCATACAGTGTAGTAGTAGCCCTGTAGCTTACACCATAAACAAAGAACTAAAGTATGTATTCGGTATGTTCATTTTACCCTTGTCCTCCTCCACATTCTCTCTTTGTTCATCTTTTCTACTGCTATCTCTTTTTTGCCTTCCTCCCCTGAAGAAAGTTCAAGCATTCCCCATGTCCTCTTCCTTTATCTTTAGCTCTGTTTGCTTTTGCCTTCTTAATGAACTGTTTGATTTGTGTATACTAATAAATATTTATATATTAATTTATAGATATTAATAGATGTTAATTTATATATTAATTTATAGATATTTATATATTACCAGGTATAATGAAATGGGTAGAAAGAATGCTAGCTCCTGATCGGTCAGGAGGTCCTGTCACGTTATCCCAGTACAACGGCCCAGCTGAAAGTAGCTCAACAAAAATATGTTTAAAAAATACATCCAGTTTACTAAAAAGGACCCATTTCATAATTGCAATAAGGCATGTCAGGAAGTGCATTATGGTGGGCTAATGGCCCTTCTCAGGTGGTGGAAGCACTCAGCTTTGCCTCGTGCTCCAACCCACCCAAGGTGGGCTATTATCCCACCATAATGCAGACCCTGTCATTCCTTCATGCTTAGTTAATCTGTATTAGATCAGGGTGGAGCATGGATTTAAGCTTAATTAATCTATATTAGATCAGGGTGGAGCATGGATGTGGCCTACCTAGATTTCAGTAAGGCATTTAATATCAATCCACATAGCAAACTATTAAACAAGCTGGGTAGCTTAGGAGTTGGCCAAAAGGTGGTAAACTGGATAAGAAATTGATTGGGGGATAGGCGACAGAGGGTGGTGGTAAATGGAGTTCACTAAGAGGAGGGTAGTGTGACAAGTGGGGTGCCTCAGGGATCAGTCTTCTTTAATGTCATTATAGGTCACATTGCAAAGGAGTTGGTTTGGAAGGTTTGCCTCTTTGCAAATGCACCAAAATCTGCAATAGGTGGATACTCCCTGGGGTGGGGGGGTGCAAAGGATGAGCAGAGACCTGAGAAAACTCAAGGTGTGGTCAAGTATGGCAGCTGTATTTCAATCCAAAAAAGTGTAAAACAGTGCACGTGGGGTGCAGAAACCCAGTGGCAGAGTACAAAATGGGAGGAGTGTTATTGATGACCAACAAGCAGGAGAAAAACATAATGGTAATAATCTCTGATGACCTAAAGGTGGTCAGGCAGTGTGACAAGGCATTTGGGAGGGGTAGTGGGATGCTGAGGTGCATAGGGAGAGGTATCACCAGCAGAAAGAGGGAGGTGGTGTTGCCTATGTATAGATCACTGGTAAGACCTCACTTAAAATACTGTGTATAGTTCTGGAGGCCACATTTCTGGAAAGTCATAGACACAGTGGTGGCAGTCCAGAGGAGGGCAACTAAATTGGTATGGGATCTGCATCAAAAGCCCTATGAGGAGAGACTAAAGGAACTTAGTATGTACACCCTGGAAGACAGGAGTGAGAGGAGGATATGATAGAGACTTTAAATACCTCACGGGTGTAAATAGGGTACTGGAGGAAAGTATTTTTCAGAAAAAAAGATGCACAAGAACAAGGGGACATGCTATGAAACTGGAGGGGGGTAGATTCAGAAGAAATGTGAGGAAGTGCTTCTTCACAGAAAGGGTGATGCATTCCTGGAACAGCTTATCAGTTGAAGTGGTGAAGGTAAAAACATTTGTAGGTTTCAAAAATGCAAAGGACAGGTATAAGTGAATCTTAGTGGAAAAGAATGGGGGGGTGGAGAAAAAACTGAAGATAAAGTAGTTAGAAATTAGAAGTTAGGTCTCCTATACTGCATAAGCCCCTTCCTTACCCCTGAATCTTGCTGCAAAATTGCCCAAACTACCCTTCTTCTCACCCTTCTCCATGGGGCTCCAGTACTGCACTCCATTAAGGGCACTGAGCTGCAAATGATAAGAACTCTCTACCACAGGATAGAGAGATTTGCCAACTCGTCGAAATCACTTGCACACCACAGCACAGTACTAAATTCCCTAAACTGGCCATCCCTTGAGGGCAGACTGGCCTACCCATCTCTATGTTTAGCCTACAAACTTAGGCAAGACACCTCACCACCTAATCTAAAACATCAGCTGCAACCTAAGCAGTGCTCAAGAACCTTAAGATCTTCAGAACTCCTGTTACTCTAAGCACCTAGGGTCCACAGCTCCTGGGGAGCCCAATCTTTTTCCCCCTCCATTCCCTCCCTCTGGAATGTGCTCCCTTGTAATGTCCACTGTTCCATCTCCTTAAGGAATTTAAAAAAAGAGCTTAAATCTTACCTGCTGAAACCAGCCCACTGCTCCTGCTATGGCTGATCAGAGGCTATCCTGTCGCAGTGTTGTCCATAAAATGTTGTAATTTATTGCCTTGCTGTACTCTGTGCCTCCTGTTTGTAATCTATTGTTTCCCCAAGCCAAATGTGTTGCTCTGACAATTTGATTAATATTGTTGTACTCCCTGTCATGTATGTCCTATTGTTGTTCATATTTGTATAATGTGTATTCCAACTGCTTCATGATTCTCTGTAATTAACTCTGGGTTGTCCCTGAAAAAGGGACCCTCTGGTCTCATTGGACCTACCCGGTAACCAAAATTCAAATAAACAAATAAGTAGGGTCTATGATGACAATGTAGGTAGGGAAAATGGGCATTCTGGGTAGGTCAAGTGGTCCTTATCTGCTGACAAATTCTGCATATATCTATATGACTTTTCCCTACACAGCTACATTTTGATCACATTGTGTTCCCTTTGTAGACCCTGAAAGCTCTTTTTTCCCTAAATTGCATCCTTCACTTGTATGTCCACCCATATATAGTTTTCCAGTACTTTTTGATCCTAGTGATAAATTTAATTCAATCCTGAGCTACTTATACAATTCTCTTTTTATTGCTGTCCCCTTTGCGTCTGTCCCCTCTACCTCACAAAAAATTCCCTAGCTGTCTTTTTGATTTATTTTGTCATGTTTCAATTTTTTCCCTGAAACTCAGGTACCACAGTGCTGGAGTTCAATCTTTGGAGTCTCTATCGATGTTGAACTTTACAGTGTTATAGTCATTTTACCCAATTGGACCTTTAATTGTGATATCCCTAATAATGTCCTGAGTGGATATTATGAAATCAAGATTGCTTCCCCACTTGTTTTTCACACATATTGAGTGAGAAAGCAGGCATGGAAAACCTCTACAAACTTCTCTCCTTTTAGGTCCCTTGCCTGCAGGGAGTCCCAGATCAATTTTCAGGAGGTTTAAATCTTTTTTTTTATTTAGCAAACTTCATTTAAATTTTCCAAAAAATACAAACCACAAAACAACAAAACACAACAACCCCTCCTCCCAGCGGAGACCTCATAAAGCAGAATAAAAGGGTAAACCGAGGTGAAATTAGGACCAAGTAGAACAAAACCAATCACAATCATACAAAAATACACATACAAGATTAACATGCAAAGTAGATACCATATGCCATAAAGAAAAGCACAAACCAGATTAGGATATAGTTACTAAAAAAAAAAAAAAAAAGTATGGTACAGTGAGGTAACACCAATCAGCTAGAAAAATGAAAAAATGCAAGATTGATTTAAAGAGTGTACAAAGTATACAGCCTACCCCATTTTTTTGAAAGCTAGTCATTCTGTGGTGAATGCTAGCAATCATTTTCTCTATATGAAGGTCATGAAGAAGTTCCTGCAGCCATTCATGATAATATATGCAGTCCTGGTCCTTCCAATGCCGGAGCATGACCCTCTTCATGGACAGGGAAATCAAAGCCATATGGTATTTTTTCTCTTTAACCGAGATTCCAGAGAAATCACCCGACTAAAGAAATCTCAGGTGTAAATAACTCTTCCTAGCAGAGGAGGGGTTCGGACCCTGCACCCTAATTGGTACCCTCAGAGGTACACCATAGACAGCTAGCACTTAAGTATGTTATAACTAACATACAGGGCTAAGGGCATCTATTGTACAAGAGTAGATGTCAGGATATGAATGCATATTGTTGTAATACACTTTGCTTGCTAATACATATATTCTGCTATGTATTTTCATGATTTTTACTTGTAAGATGCCAAGACACCTGTGTCCTTGGAATAATTATAATATGTAAGACTGCATTGCCACCTTTTGGTGATTTGTACTACTACACTGAGTTATGTAAGACTCTGTATAAGAACTCTTTTGTTCTCAAACTGATGTCTTTACAGAATTGTATAATGTCATCTTGGACTGTGGAGCCACCTCTAATTTAGCCAATAGGCTCATCTCTGTAAGTAGAAATGTTTCTATCTTACAGTAACCATAGTAATTATCATAGATATATAATGTAATACACTAGTCTTATACCTGGACACCTCAAGAGAGACCCCAAGAGACACAGAGAACCCTCGAGGTATAGCGAACGCTTAGCACTGGCTTCCAGTTCAGACAAGAACTGCTTAGGGCAACTGTGATTTATCCTTTTGGTAGTAATAAACTTGTTTATTACTCTAATACAATGTGTCTGTGATTATTTGCATTCCCAATATCAAGAACCTGAAAGTGAGGTTTAGACCTCCTAACAAATTGGTGACCATGTGTAGGTGATATTTGGTGTTTGTAAGTTTTCACTTGTTGCTAAAACTTTTTCCCTTTCCCACGGGGACAGTAGATGTACATTCCCATATCACCACTCCCATTTTAAAACCAGTTTGTAGTAACTTGCAAATTCTGGCTGTCTTTTCAGGTGTGGTCGATGCCGTCTTGACCCACTCCATAGCAGCTTTCAATTGCAAGCCTACAACTTAAACAGTAGTCCGGCTATGTATAAAGTGCTCCTGCTGTGGATTGATACACAGCACGGTGCCTTTTTCACAGTTTGATTTTTCGTTCCCTCCCATAGAATGGCCACCGTATCAAATATCTGCGCAGAACTGAGACTCGATGTCTTGAACTTCCTTGCCTCCTTGGAGGATGGGCTGACTTCGTGTGGATGCAAGTCAATCCGAAACCCTATATTGGGATTTCAACCTAGTACACGGAGACTAGACAATCAGCCAATAAGCTTACAAGCTAAAGGTTGATGGTCACGCTCTCTATGCTGCTCTGGAAGCCTCCGGCGAGGTTTCAATCCTTGATCTGCAAATCTCATCTCTAAGCAACAGATGGGTTTGCAGGAAACAGAATGTATTAGTCTGCAGCAGAACTTGGGTCTGAACTCCAAACTCTGCGAATGAAAAGATTCACTATTGCATCATTCAGCTCAAGCTGGAGAACAGGAACTGTGTATGTTGAAACAGGAATGTGAAAGTTTGAAACAGGATAAGGGACAGGTGTTGCAAATGAATGATTTGCTAAGTGCTGCAAATGCTCAGTTGAGTGTGGAAATGGATGTGCTGCAGGATGAGATAAACCAGGTATGTAATGATTTAGAAGTGTCTATTCGGGACAATCACGAATTGAGCGCACAGATAGAGTGTTGCAAAAGCAAAGCTAGATGAGGTTGATATGGATGTTGCAAGTGTGAGTCATACTGAATGTAGAACCAAAATGGCGATACTGCGCCACCAGTGGGAGGTTCTGACTGGACATGTTAAGGCAATGGGAGGCGTGGCCCTGCCTTACATACATTATCTGAAGGAGAGTTATCAGATGATGACGTTTCACAATACAACACCCAGTCACACCCCTACTATGGCCCAGAGACCCACCCAGCTATCCACAATGTGGCGGGTCCCCACTCCACCCTCACCATGTCATACATCATCGACGCCATGACGCCCATCATGGAGATGCCAACATCGCTGCCCCTTTGATAGGGTGGAGCAGGCCCAGGCCTGGTCCCGATGCCACCACTGACAGTCGTTATTAATGGGAAGATAGGCATGAGATAGATACCATGATTGAAACTGTGATAGGAAATGTACCCTTCCTGAGAGAAGTAAACGGGCCATTAAAATCCAGATTAGGCAGCTTCTGCAAGAGGCTGGCACTCAGGAAGATATTTTTCGCGACTGTGGCTGAGTCTGCAGCTCAGGCCACCCTGGATGGTGCTCGAGACAATCTACCTCTGCCTGATCAACCCAGTAATCCCCTACAAATGACCTACTCTGTTCAGCAAATAGCTGACAGCATCTGTCGGGTGAACCCGTCCGACAACCTCAGCTGTCACTTGGAAAAGGTGCGTTCTAAATGCGAAATGCTTAGCCTCGCTGCAGAATATCAGGTCCAAATACTATGCCAGACCATCGATCCTGGTTTGTGGGCCAAACTCACCAATGCCGTCCGCCAGGATGGGAACGCCACCTTTGATGAGGTTGCAGCTGAGCTCATTTCTGCTCACAGCCCAGGTGTAGTAGGAGTGATGCTTGCATACCCTGTAAAACAGAATGCAAAGGAAAGTCCAGCGACTTACCATTAGAGACTTTGGATGGCCTACCGAGCAGGAAAACACTTGGCACAAGAAGCTGCGTATGTAGATCTCATTGAATATAAGACCCTGTTCCTTAGGAACATGATTTCAGCAGTACGAGAAAAGGTAGAGCTAACCACCTACCCCAATATGGATAGGTTTGCCTAATATCCTTCGGAAAACTGAGAGTGTACCAACTCTATATCCGTGATCTGGGCTCCGTTCCAAGAAGGTAGCTCCATGGAGCCTGCTCCGAGGCCACGATGCACTACACAGTGGAAGGGCAGGCCCAACACCAACAAGCCCTCCAGCTGATAACCAACACCCCAACAGGCCCATCAACAACAACCGCAACAGCAACAACAATGGGTGGGAACCAGAACTGGCATAAGTATAAAAGCATAAGGGTAAAGGTAAACTACAACAGCAAAGAACAGGCCCTTCATATAGGGAGACAGCTGAAGAGAATCGAAATGCCAAGAGCTCCTGGGACAAGTGCACTCTGTAGCGGATACTGTTCCCTCAAGACAGGCCCTTTTGTAGCATAACCAGCCACCCAGACCCTAAAATGGTCATGGGGACACTGATGGTACAGGCCCTCAGGCCCATACAGGCCTGAACCCAGAAGCTCCTCCCTATATAGCATCAGTGCAGCATGGTGAAGCACTTCACAAGAGTCAGTCCCAACCTCTCCATGCTTCCAGCAGTACAGATTGACAATTACAGGCCCCAGTCCAGATCGTAAACAAGCTAGTTTTGGATACAAATGGAAGGTCCTGCACCGAGGCCAAGGTTGGGGGCCGCCTACTAGTAGTCCTGTTAGATACAGGTGCAGCTGTATCCGTCTTACATGATGAACACCCAGACACATCTCCTTGGTCCACCAGATGGAGGACCAGCATGTCAGGAGTTGATGGTACTAGGTTACCTGCATACAGTTCTCTACCCCTACTGGTAGAGCTAGGCCACCTAAAGGCCTCACACACTTTCCAACTGATGGTATTGCATGATCATCCTAGTATCATAGGGATTGACTTCTTCACACCACACGACTGTGTGGTGGACCTAGCTAACATGTTACTGATACAGATTCAGGGTCAATATCATACCATCTTGATTTCTGATTCACACATTGTGGCAACAATATCTGCCAATGACAAGGAGTATGACGTTATAGATTTGTTCAAGACTCATGAACTTTTCCCAAAGCTCCTCCCTATTTTGCAACGACATTTGGAAGCGTTTACAATCAGCAAACATGACTGTGGTAGAATGCACACTGTCATCGAAGTGCCAGGCCCAGCACATGAGAGGCAAAGGCAATATCCTTTCCCAACTGAGGCCTTGCCTTCCCTCAGAGAGATGATCAAGTCACTCCTCAAGCAAGGAGTAATCAGAACTTGTGTTTCCACTGCCAACCCCCCAGTGTGGCCCGTGAAGAAACCCACAGGCACCTGGAGACTTACTATTGACTGCAGGAAACTGAATCAGGTCACCCCCAGTTGTTCTCCAACTGTGGCATCAGCACCGATGTGCTACAACTACTGACCCCTGACTTGAAATGGTTCAGTGCCCTGAACATCTCTAATGGTTTCTGGTCATTACCATTGGCCCTTAAGAGTCAATATAAGTTTGCCTTCACCTTTGAAAGAAGACAGTACATGTATAGGGCTCATGAAATTACAATGTATGCATTAAAGACAAGAATTACCAGTAAAGTTGTCTAAAAAACATCAGTGCTCACTGTGTGATGTGTAAAACCTAGCTGGACTTGCCACCCAGCTGTATTCTCAAGCTAAATAAAAGGCCCACGAGATTACAAAAACCTCAGGACTATATACATGATAATTAAAATATAAATAGATAATATTAGTGTTAAGCAAAAAACTCTAGTCGAGGAACCTCAAGGAGTTCAGACCATGCAGCCTGATATGTACTGATGTCAATATATACTGAGAATGTAGCAACTTCATGTACCACAAGTGTCTAGGGAATCTGAAAAAGAGATAAAAATGTAATTTATCTCCTCCTGTTCATACAAACAATACAACCTAACCCACCCCACATCACAATAATGTGGGTGAGGGAGATACATAGCTTAAACGAGATGTAGTCTCTCTCTCTATCCCCACCCTCCTTTTCTCTCTCTCTCTCTCTCGCTCTCTCTCTCTCTCCCACAGACAGACCCACACATACATACACACACACACACACATATACTCTCAATCCCTCTCCTAGTGAACCTATATTAACTTCAGTCGCTGTAATTGTTCCCCAAAGGAATGCAACTTGTCATGAAATCCTGAGTAAAGTACTATAATATAGCTTAATGTAAAAGATATGTGCAGGACCCCAAGCAAATGAGATCACACATCCCATATGTACAGAGTTACATTTTTAGACAACTTACTGGTAATTCTTGTCTTTAATGCATACATTGTAATTTCATGAGCCCTATAACTATCTCAGTCTGTCTTTAAGCTGGGTGGGGTTGCCTTTCAGTAATCACATCCTTATACTGACTGTGGCACTCATGGCTTGATTTGGGAGTTATCTGCTTCTGCAGTGTTATCTTATGTCAATTAAATTTATGTGCAGTAGGATTCCTTATATGTGTCTTGCACCAGGAACATCTGAACCCAAGGTTCATTCGGACTGAGGGCAGTATTGTACTGTTAAACTTGTCTGACATCATCTGTTTTTTGTTTTTTTTAATGAGTATTTTAAACCAATGGGGATTTTTTCTGTTTTTCTCTGCATTATCTAGCTGTTATAAGTATTGTATTTTCCAAACAACTGCCATGAGCTTCTGAAGAAGGACTGGTTGGTCCGAAAGCTAGAGCACTTTGTTCTTGTTACATCTATGTTGGTCCATTAAAAGGTGTCAATTACAGGTGAGGTTCTGGTTTGGAGTCTCTGGATAAGGACTACACATGGGTTTGAAGATCCTCACTGCTCACTGCTGGAGTTTCTACAACAGTGCTGCTGGCAACAAGTTTAATTCAGGTCAGGATCAGGCCAGTACCATCGGGTTGACTGACTGGGCCAGGCTGGACTGGCCACTGGCAACAATCTCAGACTCAGACTCAGACAGAGTAGACAGTAGTAGTTCCACCAGCAAACATAACAGAAGCTAACAGGAACATAGATTGGGAAGCTAACAGGAACCACTAGCAGGAACATAGATTGGTAAGCTGACATAGCACTATGGCATGCTATCTATTTCATTATTGCGCTATAAAATACAAGCTGTTATGGCACTACGGTACTATGAAGGAGTGTTAAAATGTACGCGCTGTAATAACATGCGCAATATTGCATGTGCAATTTTGACAGTCAACCATCTGAAATATAGAATGAGGCTGCATGCACTGTAACTTCCATGAAGGACTGCAGGAGGTTCCCATGATTAACTAGGCCATCCGCTTACCTCATCTTATGGGATAATAAGTGGCAGAGTTGAAATACTTTACAAATATATTGGGTCAGCAGCTGTAACTGTTGCAAAATAGCCTGGGAGGATTTGAGGCTGCCATCTAGAAAAAAATCCCCAACCACCTTATCCGATATATTAAGTAGCCAGTTAGGCAACAGCATACTGCCCCCTAATTTAAAATTGGTGTTATCACACAGTGGCTGGGACAAGTCCATTGTAGAGTCATATTACATAGAGCGACACATCTGGGCATGCACCTGGAGTGAGGTATAAATTACAATGCCCTGAAGAGAGCTGGGAAGCTGATTAGGGGTTACATGAAGGAGACCAGAACTGGAGAGACAAGCAGCCTGTATCACTGCATGCTCCAACTGAAGCCAAATTGAGATGTAGGAAGTGCCAGCAGCTGCAGTGGCCGATTTAGGCCATCTAGACTATTTAGAAAGATGACTTGCCCAATAATATAGCACAAAATTAGGCAACTTGAGTCCCCCCAATTCTCTGGGAGCCAAGAGGTGGGAATAAACCCATCTCAGGGTTTTCCTTCCAAATGAAGGTGGAGATTAACCCATGGACCTTTCAAAACCAGGATCATGGCAGGAAAATATTAAGGGAGTGGAGGGGATATAACAGCTGGGGAAGAATATTAATTTTGATAATACTAACTCGGCCGACAACCGAAAGGGGGAGATGATCCCACTTAAGCAGATCTTGCTGGAGGTCCCCCAATAGGTCATCAAGATTCCATTTCTTCCACTGGGAAACATTCCTAGTCAGCCAAATTCCCAGATATTTAATGCAGGACACCCAGGAAAGCCCCAGAGCATCCATATCAGCCTTTGAAACACTGAATGTAAAGGGCATAACCATGGTTTTATTGAGGTTGAACTTGTAATTAGATAATTTCCCAAATTTTTATATGATATTTAAAGCAGCAGAAATGGAGACAGTGGGGATAAGTACATGCAATAAAATATCATCCATGTAGACAGATATTTGGAGGTCCATATTGCCGAGTGAAATACCTTGTATCACCAGGGACCTCTTGAGGTGAAGGAGTAAAGGCTCTAGATATAACTTGTACAGAAGTGGGGAGAGGGTACAACCCTGAAAGATTCCACAGTGTAAAGGGAAAGATGGGGACAAAACTCCATTACAATAAATATTTTCTGTGGGGCAAGAGTAGAGGAACTTAATCCACTTAACAAAAGTTGTTGGGAAACCAAATGCATGTATGGTGGAAAACAAAATTCCCAATTTACTATGTCAAATGCCAGCTCCATGTCCAGGGACACCAATGCAGCCAGAACAGATGCATCACTGAACGTGGAGAAGACATGCAATAATTTTCAGAGGTGGTCAGCTGAGGAACACAACCTCATAAAGTCAATTTGTTCTGGGCTGATTAGGGAGTCCCAGACCCGCATGATCCTGGAGGCTAATATCTTGGCAAGTATTTTAATATCATAATTCATAAGCGATATTGGGCAGCAGCTGGTAACGTGGTCCAGAGGCTTCCCTGGTTTCAGCAAAATGACAATAGTGGCTTCTAGTAGAGTACTGTCCACAAATATAGTTATATAGCCTATGCAGCATTGGAATCAATTCTTTAGAAAACACATTATAGAAACACGGTGGAAAGCCATCCGGGCCGGGAGCTATATCCGGAGGCAAGGATTGAATGGCTTCCAGGATCTCATGCTGTGAAACTGGCTGACTAAGGAGCAACTGCTGGACTCTAGTCAAGTGTGGAGGGGGGGTATACACCAAGTACTCCTGTACCTCAGACGGAAAGGGCATGGAAGATGGTGGACTATATAGAGTACGATAATATTGTTAACATTTGTGGACAATATCTGCATGAAGATGTTTTAATGGAATCATCCCCCAGAGACATGATGGTGGGAATTATTCAGGATGCCTCAAACTTGCGGAGGTGTAGCACCAGCTGGCTCCCAGTGTTCTTCCTCTGGCCTATGTAATTAGACTGTGTTTTCAATACAGAATATTCGGCCTTCTCCTGTAGTAGATCGGCATACTTCTGTAGAAGTATAGCCAGTTCCTGATCATTCTGAGGCCCATTTTCATGGGGAAGAACCTGTTCTAGGGAAATGATATGTGTTAATAAATGTAAGGCTTCAGCCTCATGTTTACATTATCTGGTGGCAGCCAGTCATATGAGATTCCCTTGAAGAAAACATTTAAAGGCTGCCCATTCAAGATCAAGTCTATCCACCAAGCCAGTATCGTGGGTCAGGAACAGGTCGATCATATGGTGGAGTCTTAAGTATAGCATCATCTTTGAAGAGTTGCATATTCATCCTCCATATAGTATTCCACTGAATGTTTGGGGAACTAGTTCCTTCAAACCAGGTAAGGGAGTGATCAGATAATACACGGGGACTATCCCACTGCAGAGATCACCGGGCATGAGTTGGCTGCTAATCAAAAAGTAATCGAGACATGAATAAGAACCATGTGCTACAGAGAAAAAGGTAAACTCCTTAGTGGATGGGTACAGTATTCTTCAAGAGTCACACAGTCCGACTGTCTCTATCCTGTCCTGTAGAGAATGCTGCACAAGGGACAGCCCCAACCAGGCACTCTAAGTACAGTCCAGGTCCTGGGTTATTGTAAGGTCCCAAGCACCTGCCAAAATAATTGTTAGTGAAAGAAAAGGGGCTAGTAGGGAAGATAAGTCGGTAAAAAATCCAGGGGAGTCCACAGCAGGACAGTAGAAGCTAACAAGCAGTATTTCCATGTGGTCTAGTATAACCTTTACCAGGATATAGCAGCCCTGCAGGTCAGCTATACTACAAAATACAAAATTACCAGCAGAAACAGGCCTCCCAGTCTATCACATGTGCAGCTAGCACTTCATCTCACAGCTGCCCTTCCTGGCCCCTCTTCCCAGTATCCCTTCCCTGTCCCAACCCCTCTTGAAACTGCCCACCATCTTACAGGACACTATGTCATCTGATAAGGTGTTCCACTTGTCCGCCACTCTTTCAGTGAAAAATGACCCTCAACTCCCTCCTGAATCTTCCCTCCAATCTCAGTCCATGCCTCTCGTGTCCCTCCCCTTCTCATCTGGAAACCCCTTCTGTGTTGGTCTTGTTTATCCCTTCAGATACGTAAAGGTCTCGATCATCCCCCATCCATCCTCTCCTCCAGTGAATACATATAAACTCTCCAGCCTGTCCTCATAGGGCTTGCTCTCTAATCCTTAGATCATCTTTGTGACTCTTTGCTGCACCCTCCAACCATCTGATGTCCTTCTTCAGGAATGGACACTAGTACTGCATGCAGTACTCCAGGTGGAGCCTGACCAATGACCTATACAGTGGCAGGATAACATCCTCCTTCTGGAGGAGATCCTCTTGCAATACACCCCAGCATTTTGTTGGCTTTTGCTGCTGCCTTCCTGCACAGAACAGAGTTGTTCATGCTCCCCATAATGATCACTCCTAGGTCCTTCTCATCTGTGGAGCTCCCCAACTGTACCCCATTCAAGTGATAATCCCTCCTCTGGTTCCTTGCTCTGAAGTGCAGAACCTTGCACTTTTTGGTATTGAATCCCAACTGCCATGTTTCTGCCCACTCCTGCAGCTTAATCAGGTCCTCCTGCAACCCCTTCCACCCCTCCATTTCATCAATCATAGTGCCCATCTTGGTATTGTCTGGGAACAGATTGATCCTGCTCTAGATCCTGTGTGAGATATCTGCAATAAAAATCCCAAACAGCACCGGTCAGAGTACCAATCCCTTTGGTACCCTGCTCGTCACCACTCTCGGTGACAAGAGATCCCCCCCCCCACTACCCTTTGCTTCTTTCCCTTTAGCCAGTTTGTGATCCATTTCACAATTTTTGGTCCCTCCCCCACAAAATCCAGTTTCCCCCCCAGCCTCCCATGTGGCACTGAATCAAAGGTCTTGCTGAAGTCTAAATTCAGGACATCTATTGCGTGGCCCTTGTCCAGTTCCTGCGTCACCCAGTCATAGTATTCTACAAGGTTTGTCTGGCAGGATCTGCCCACTACAAACATGTGCTGTTGACCATCCAGGAGACCATTTTCTCCAAGAAGCTCACTAGTCTTTCTTTAGATTGTCTCCATGAGCTTTCCCACAACCAATGTGAGGCTCACTGGCCTATAGTTTCCTGGTTCATCCTTTGGGACACTTTTTGTGGATGGGCACCACATGTACTCTGTAGAGCTTGGAACCTAATTGACCTAGATATCAGGATGGCCACCCCACACCAAGCAGTACTGCTGCTGGCAGCAAATACTTGACCCACCTCCTACCTACGGAACCAAAGCTCTTCAGAGGCCAAGAGGTGGGTCTCCTGCAAAAAGACTATATGGCAGTGCAAGGTTTTAAGATGTTTCAAAACTTGGTAGCATTTGATCCTGGAACGGGCACCTCTAACATTCTAGGTGGCGTACTTCATGTTACCCTGATTGATAGCAAAGGGGACAGTAGCAAAGGTCCCATCAACAAGTAGCAATAGAAATAGATTAAGATTAAAATGGCTTCCACTTCCCCAAAATCCCTTACAGTATGGCCCCCTGGAGCAAACCCTTGATTACAAAGTACAACACAGGGAAAAGTCAGTGATCAACCTAATGTAAGCAGAGGGTGTTTAAGATAGGAACAGAATTGGAAGCAAGGGGTTGCTCCCAATATCCTCCACCCACAAATCCACCCCCCACCAAAACCCCACAAAATAACTAAACATGAAACAATCAAGTAACAATCCTCGCAATAAAAAAGAGATGTATACTATCTAACATGCAGAGATTTAATATAACAGCCCTCTCATATGAGATAACAAAGACAAAGATTATCCAAACAGAGAGCGAGGAAGTACCCATAGCCCTCCCCCCTTGAAATTCTTAAGCAAAAAGAACAACAACAAGATCCCCAGTACTAACAACTGATCCTCCTAAACCCTTTTAAATATGATGCTATCGATCCCACCTGCTGCACGCACTCACCACCAAAACAGTAACACATACAAAGTCCAGGGATCAGTTCACCCACTAACATTGGAAACATAAAAGGAGAACCAGCAATGCTGAAATTAGTAGGTACTATATAAAAATAAAGAAGCCCCCTTGACACATAGTGACCAGAACTAGGCACTTAACTAGTATATTATATATCTATATATATATATATAACACACACACACACACACACACACACACACACACACATATACACACACATATGTGTGTGTGTGTATATATATATATATATATATATATATATATCATAAAAGTCTGTTTAATGCATCAGTTAGGTTGTTCCACAGTGACAAAAGTGAGGAAATTAGTGTTAGGGTTGCCACCCTTTGCACCCTCAAGCTCCACCCCATCCCCACCAACAGGCATCGGGTGCATTGGGTCATTGGTCCTAACTCTCACCCCATCCAATGTAAACAAGCTGAGGTGGTGCAGTATAGGAGAATGGGTAAAGAGTTAGGACTGATGACCCTAACGCACACCTGATGCCTGTTGGTGGGGACGGGTTGGGCATGGGGTGCAAGGGGTGGCAACCCTAACACTGAATTTGCTCACTTTTGTCACTGTGGAACAACCTTAACTGATGCATTAAACAGAGTTTTTTTTAAATGAATTTCCCTTCTTTTTGAGAATTAGCACTATAAATAGTGAATGGAATGTGGTGGTGGACGCTAACGGTAATTCAAACGCAAGCGCAAACGGTTATGCACATGGTGACACAAACATAAATGGTAACGCAAACGGTAAGAGAAATGCAAGCACAAATGTTAATGAAAACAGAAATGGTAACACAAAATGGTAACACAAAAGCTAACGGCAACAGAAATGCAAATGTTAATGAAAACAGTAACGTAAATGGTAACTCCAACGGAAATGCAAATGGCAAGAAAAATGTAAATGGTAACACAAACGCAAACAGAAATGCAAACAGTTAAGGCAATGGTGCCGCAGAAGGAAACAGTAATGCAATCAACAATGGAAATGCAACTGAAAATGCAAATGCTAAGGGCAACAGAAATGCAAATGGTGACAAAGACGCAAACAGTAACGGTAATGCAACTGAAACACAAACAGTTACAGTAATACAACAATGATGCCAAAGTGAACAGTAACGCAATGAAACACAAATTCAAGCATCGACAGAAACACAAATGGTAACACACATGGTCATGGTACCACAATTGTAAATGCAAATGCTAATGGTAACAGCAACGATGACGCCAAAGGAAACACAAATGCAAAAGCAAACTGAAGTGCATACACAAATGGTAATGCACACGGTGACACAAAACAAAACACAAACAGAAACAGTAATGGAAATGCAAATGGTAACAGTAATGCAAACACAAGCCCAAACAAAAACGCAAAGGGCAATGCACACGGTGGAGTAGATGGGAACACTAATGCAAACGGTTACAGAAACGCAAGTGGAAACGCTAACTGTAACAGTAAAGAAAGCGCACACCCTTTTTTCCTCAAAATGTGCATAGAGAAACACAGTGAATACAAAGAAAGTATGCATAATAATGGGCCTCGTAGCAGAAAATGAGCACTTGGAATACTAAATTGCTTTTATCTCAGGAACCGTACAACGTAGAAAAAAAATTAAAATTTCAAATCATTTATGACTTTCCTGGCTAGTTTTGTACTTAGCCCTGTGGTAGGGGGCTAAGCATTTTTCTGACGAAAAGTCTGTATCTCGAAGCATTTCCGAGATACGGGCCCTGAAAGGCGCGGCGGACACTGTAATGTTAGTCTATGGGAAACATTGTCAACTTCAGAGTACCGTAACTTTGCATCCCTGTAATATTTTGTCACCAAACCATGAAAAGGCACATCTGTGGAATGTTGGCTTTCTTCCCTTCAAATTTCAGCCCAAAAGACCAAGCCGTTCTTTTGTAGCAGGGTGGCAAAGAATTCCTATTATTTTGGGCATAGTGTCACAAAGTAGTGTCGCAAATCACGACACTTTCGCAAAAATAAATCACAAAAGTGTTGCAGGTGTGACACTACTTTGCAACACTGCAGTTTACAAAAATTTGAAAAACATATTTCTGGGGTGTTTAACCCACAAAAAGACATGGCTAGCATCCTCAGGGCTTGACTAGGTGAACACAAAAAGAATCGTGTCCCTAGAGGGTCCCAAATTTAAATGCCAGGCATTTCTGTGACCAGTAACTGAAAAACAAATAGCTGACTCACGACACTACAGGGGTCATTTGTGACACTAAAAACTGCATTTCCAACACTGTTGAACTTTTTGTTAACTTTTCCCATTGACTATAATGGGAAACTTATTTTTTGAATAACTTTTGAATCGTTGAATATTTTTTCACAAAATCTTCAAAAGGCACATTGGGGACCCTGGCTGCATGTTCCCTGAAGTTTTTGGACTGGACACACAAACTGTGCGACCTGTAGGCGTGAGCAAAGAATGCACAAAAAAACTTAAATGCGACACTGAACAGAACTTTATAGCTCCGCAACCGTATAACCGACTGGTACGAAACTTGGCAGATCTAGAGATCTATGGTACTGCTCCATGCCTGCCAAATTTCAGATGAATTTGTCAAACAGTGGCAGTTATTAACCTGACAAATTTCACACTTTAACCTTAAATGGGTTACTCAACTCTAACTATAGTGGCACTACCGTCCCACTATAATATAAAAAAGAAAGTCCAACTATCCAAAGAAGCAGGTGAGGGGAATAATTAAGTAAGTAAATGACTACAGTGTCACAAACTCCTCCCAAGCCATCACAACAAATAGCAGGTCCACATCGTTGTTCCACTTGACTTGTCAGCAAAATTGGGGACATGCTGTGGGCACAGATCTGAATAGCTGCATTGAGCCCCCGGTACCAAGGATGACTGTTTAAAAGAGTGTGGATTGCAGTTACAGACTGAGAAAACAGCCATGGCATGAGTCAAACTGGGGAGAGGGAAAAAGTCAACTGTCAGTCCTTTATCAGGTCCCCTGCTAGAGGAAACAAAATGCAAGGAAGCCAGGCCAGGTGTCGAAAACAAGAAACGAGCTCCCAAAACCATGGTCAAACAGTGACATGCAGTTCCCAAAATATGAGTGTTGGGACAGGTCTTGAAGAGATCCCCAGAATTGCCACAGCCATTACAGTAATGCAGAGGCAAGCCAGCATCTAAAAAGGATTAATCAGGAGCCGGCCCGTCAGCGCAGCAGTGGGATTTCCGCTTGCGACGCCGGCGACCCGGGTTCGGGAATGGAACCGGGTCATCGGAGGGCTGGCCTGGGGGAGTAGGATCGGCGTCCGCTGGACAGCTCTCCTCTCTCTCTGGGGAGGTGGGGCCCACCTGCATGCTGGAGACTTCGGCGGAGGCCGGAAGTTCTCACGAGCCGACGCTGGACGGGGAGGAGGCGGGCGGACGCTGGTGTCACGCACCGCCCCCTCTGGGGAGAAAAGGAGGAAAAGATGGTGGGGCAGGACCACCGATAGATGAAACCCTCCCTGGAGAGCCTCGTATCACCACTGCCACTACGGGACCCCAACCAATTACAATTCCGAAGTCCACGAAGGTAGCCCACAACCCACCCTCCGGGGGCGCAAGCCGGGGTGACTGAGGGTCTCTACAGCTATAGGGCGGTGGTAGAAGTCTCCGGGGGCCGTGACTAGGGCGGAGGATGTACCCGTTGGTCCTGCCAGGGGTAAAAAGGAAAAAAAAAAAAAGGATTAATCACTGAGGAGGTAGGTGGGGAGGCAGGATCTCCAGAAAGTTCAAAGTTGGAGCACAAATGGAGACCAGAGGGAGCTGAAAATCACTGAGAAAAGGTGGATAGTAACAAAGCCAAAGTCCAGTTAGGTATGAACATATAAATAACCAAGAGAGCAACTAAAAAGGGATATTCTTATGCTTGTTATGCTACTCCATTATTACTGGGTGCAGATAAGCAAATATAGACAGGCAGTCACTTTATCAGATCTGGGAAGTTTCCTGAGTTTGGCAGTTGCTGTCTCCAAAGTGTCATAGATGGCCATTGACCACCATGGTGGACCTGTAGAATAGAGGGATAGCAGACCTGATAGCATATCCCTGCTGCAATCAATTTAGAAACTAATGGGTGCAACATGGATCTCCGTTGTTGGACTGTGTATGGCAGATCTTGGACCAGTCTGATTTGTTCCCCCTCCCATTGAAGCTCCTTAATCTCCCTTATTTTATTCAATATATGCTGTTTGTCTAGGAAATTGAGAAGTCAGAATATCAGAGGCTGAAAAGGAGCGATGGAGTGTGGTGCCAGATGTAGCAAACGATGGGCCCATTCCACAATCTATGTAAGCCCATCTGGGAGGGGCCGGCAACCTTTTCGCACAGCTTCTGGACAAAGGTGATAGCCATAGAACCCTCTTCACCTTCCAGAAGACCCAGCACTACCAAATTATTTTGCCTTGACCATCCCTCAAGGTCCTCCACACAGTCCTCTACTTTTTTAAGCCTTTGTCACAAGGCAGTAACTTCAGGGTCCAGTCTAGATCATCAGTCATCCAGTGAGGAGATGCAGCCTCATTAACTCCAGTGCATCAGGCGAGAGAATCCACTGACGAATGCATGTTTTGCATTTCAATAGCCAATATTTGCAGTGTTTCTTTTGATGGGAATTCCTCCATGAACTTTGCTTCCAATAATGCAGCCTAGGAGGTAGAGCTACTAGATGCCCCAGCAGCCTGCTGCTTGACACTATAGAGATCTTCTCCCTCTCCAGGGTTGGCTACGGTGTATGCAATAATGCGTTTCATTTCAGCATCCATGGAATCAAATTCTTACTCCATCTGAAGCAAGCACCGTAGAAGCTAAGTAATCACTAGGAGCAATAAAATTGCAATGGGGTGGATTTGTTTGCGAGAAATTTGGCAAAGATCAGGAGCTAGCAAGGAGCACGTCCTTTCAGGCTGCCATCAAGTGACCTCCCAGGAGGTTGAAATCTGCCATCGGTAAAGTTTGTCCTGGCTTGCTGCCTTTTTAATTTCATTTTCTTTCACATCATCTCCATCAGCTGTCTGGTTAGACAGCATGTTGACTGCTCCTATCCTATGCATAATCATTGCCATGTTTGCCAGCATACAGTCACTGCTCTATCAGCAGCCAAGGTATTGTTGGTAAAGTCCTAGTTACAGTATATAGAAAAGTGGATGGGTGACTATCCACAACAAGGCTATGTTTCCATCGAGGGAGCTGATGATATCACATAGACCTCAAGAGTGAAGTTTGAGAGGTCTCTATGATGTCATCAATGGCCGAGATTGTGGATGGGCACTCATCCACTGTTTTATATAGTATATAGGTATTTTTTGTGTTTTTTTTATTATTATTTTACATTACTTAGTGTAGGTGCTGCTCCTGCTCCAGCTCACTCTGGAGCCACTGCCACTCCTGCTTGCTCCAGCTTCTCACTTCATCGGTGGTTGCTTCTTTTTTTTAATTGGGGAAAACAAATAGGAAGTCATTGAATTTTTCTAACAGGGACCCATGTTCGTGTCCCGATTTCAAAGGAGGTAGGTCATTGATCACCACTCACTAAATCATTGCCATGTTTAGCTGCTTTTCTTGTAAGAGCTCCATTGTATGAGCCAATTAGGTGGCAGTTCATGGCTAAAAAGCTGTTGTACTATTGATGTCAGAATGATAGTACAACTTTTTGACTCTTTGAACTGTCCTACAACAATGTCATACGAGCTTCTGATTTTCATGGACAATAAGGGTTACCAATATACTATAAACGTTTTACAAATACTGATAGTATACAGTAGGCCTCTAAAATACCCTACCCATCTACATAGATATGTTACAAATTGTATGGGTTCCTCGCTCGTCTGCCTCCCTCTCCATTAAATAGTATAAAAAGTTCTTGCACTTGCTAGACATGACAGTACCCTCCTACAAATCTATAACTAAGATTACCCGCTCCTTAACCTTTCCACTTTAATCTATAGTTACTATAGTTTCATGTTATGCAAGTTGGATGTCACTATAATAACACTACAGTAACACCTTTTCCCTTTGGCTTGCAACCAATCAACTTAATTGCAACCAATCGAATTACTACCGCTCATACACCTAAGATCTCCTACTCCCCATTAGCTGCCCATTAATTCCTCCTCTGCCAGAACTGTCCCCACCCCATCCATGACTGCTGGCCCATCTTGCCTAAGCAATCCTCTCACTCTTTTGTTTTAGCTCTTGAATATTCCCCGCCCACCGATTTGCAGTCAATTTTAACCATCAGCTATCTCTATCTCGCCTCTTAGGTGGCAGGCTCACCCGATGCTCTAGGGCCAAAAGCGGAGGCCTGGATCACCAGCAGCCTACTATGGCCATCCCCTGCAGCCTGCAGCCCAAGATCCTGCTCTAAGGTAAGGCTCCCTTTGGTCTGAAGCACCGCTAGGCTTGAATTTCCTGATGAAACCTCTGATTGGCTGCCGCAAGCAGCGCCTGCATTGTAATTAGTGTGGCGCTCAAGCTCAGCCCGGACAGACTTTTGCTGGCACTCCTCACTCCTCACAGCCACTCGGGGAACAGTATATTTTGTCCTGCCCACCCACCTCGTTCTTTATTAAACATACAATAGCCACGCCCATGCTTGCTAATCCCACCCACTCCAGCAGCAAACTGACTGGCCTCCTAAAGCTGTACTGCCCTTTCATTACCCACCAATTAAAGCAGTTATGGCACAACCCCACTTTGTCTCCAGTATGTCAGGCTTGACAACTGAATCAAGTTGCCATGTTCCCTAGCAAGGGGTGCTACCTCCTTCTGTTCCTTTCTGCCTGGCTTGGTATGACGGGCACCAGATGCCTAGTTGGGCTGCTGCTATCCCCTTCTGAGCCACTACTGGGTTGTGCAGGGCTGAAAAATGCACCATCAGAAACTGCCTCACTTGGATGTGAGCAGCGACACACTCGACCTTACCCTACAAACACGGGTGGCCATATGCACTCCCCTAGCATAGGGGTAGTAACGTTAGTTATACCGTAATAATTCAGCTGATGACCAGCCACCTGAATCACCTGAAGCCTCGGTGGTGGAAGGCATGAGCTGAATTTAACAAACTTTTCTGCCAGAAAGGTCATCTTTATGCTCTTGCTCCTCTTTGGCAACATCCACTCAAACCCAGGCCCTCCCACTTTGACGGACCCAGGTGTCCATGAGGTAAGATGCCTAAAAGTAGCCTCACTGAACATCTGCAGTTTAACCACAAAACTTGACCAACTATAGGCTTGGGTGGCCCTCCATAACCTCGACATTCTCTGCCTAACTGAGACCTCGCTATCCAGAAGGACTTAAGATAGCTAGTTGCCTCAAAGGCTTTCAAGCATACAGGTGTGATAGACTAGGCAAGAGAGGCAGGATGCCTCATCTATGCCAGGGACTCTCTGCAGTGCTCCATCCTCCCTGTCACCAGGGTGGCCAAGGACCATGCGATAATAGTGATAAAAGCATGGGTCAGAATGGCAAAACTCTCATCCTGCCACGATCTACCTACCACCCAAGAAAGCAGCAGAAGGCCTTCCCACAATTATGGATGTTATCAGCACCCTTCCAAAGGGGGATGGAGCTCATCGTTACCAGGGATTTCAACATAAACTGGGATGGCAAGGAGGCTGCCCCCTTCAAGGATTTGATAGCCGTCTTCAACCTGACACAACTTGTCACCTGCCCTACCAGGCAGAATTATAAGACCGGTAACAGCACCCTCCTTGACAGGGTCCTAGCAAGCTCACCATCCTGGATCGCTGATGTCAAGGTTCACCTGGACACGCTAAGTGACCACTCCCCTATCACCTTCCTGTTGTCTAATAAGTTTACCAAAAGTCCACCTGTCCTCACTGAAAGCAGGGTCTTGAGGAAGGGTAAACTTGGAGCCCACAAATCAGCCCTTGCTCTACATGACTGGTCTCCTATCAACCTGGCACCCACCCTTGATCAGGCCCTTAATTCCTTCATTAAGGGCTTTAGCTCAATCTGTGGTCCTTAATTCCTTCATTAAGGGCTTTAGCTCAATCTGTGACATCTATGCCCCGCTCAAGAAAAGGAAAATTTGGGGGCAGACAAATGGTTGGATTGATGGGGAGCTCCTCTCCCACCTGAAAGAAAGGGAGTTACTCTGGGAGAAGACCAAAAATACAGGTAGCAAACATGACTACCAGTGTTACAGAGCGGCCAGGAACCGCTGCACCAAGCTAATCCAGCTCACCAAAGCTAACTATCACAAGGCCCAGTTTAGCAATTCCTGGGATGATGGGAAAAGATTCTGGGACAACATCAAAAGCATCCTTCGTAAGGAGGACAAGAAGCACCCTCAGCTGCTCAGTATCAGCAACACCCCCACTACTGACCCTCCAGCTTTTGTGTATGCCTTCAATAAGGCCTTCACAGATCTTACCCCAGTGCTACCTCCTGCCTATTTCCAACCTGGATTGAATCATTCCAACAATGTATCTCATGTGTTCTCATCCAACTTTCTACTTCAAAGGGTGATGGTGAAGGAGGCCCTAACTATCGCCAAGAAAGTGCTAAGTAAGACCAGGCTGGGCAGTGACAGGATAGACATGAAAATACTATCCCTCTCCCAGGATGCTCTTATAGGGCTCATAACCTCACTATACCATAAGTCCCTGGCCTCACTCAATTCCCAGCAGTTTGGAAGCAGGCCCTAGTCACGCCAGTGCATAAAGTAGGTAACAATCTTGGTAGCCAACTACAGACCCATCTTGATCCTCTCCCTCTGTCCAAGGCACTGGAAACAATTGTGGTGGTCAACTCATCGACTACCTGCATAAGTATAATCTACTATGCCCCAACCAGTATGGATTCAGAAAAAATCATAGTACTACCACTGCCCTATTATACTACTCGGACTATGCACATAAGGCCCTGGATGAAGGCAGACTGGTGGGGTCTGTCTTTAGTGACCTCACCAAAGCCTTCAATATAGTCAACCACCCCCTGTTACTAACCCAAATGCAAAACATGGGTGTGGCGCCCAGTGCCCTATGCTGGTTCCAAGACTACCTGACATGGAGAAATTAATGTGTCAAAATGGGGCAAACAGTATCCAGCACAAGAGATGTGTCACTAGGGGTACCCCATGGATCAATACTGAGGCCCCTGCTCTTCAGCCTCTTCTTAAATGACTTCCCCACAGCCTGTGACACCAAACTCATACTATATGCAGACGTGCTGCTGCTTAGGAGCACAGCGTCATCTCTTGCTGCCCTACAATCCAAGCTGCAAAACTCCTTCTCCAAACTCGAGGACTGGTTCTGTAGTCACAAGTTGCTCCTAAACTACAAGAAGACCAAGACCATGCTTATATCCAGCCCCCACAACAAAAATAAACACCACCCCCTTGGTATTTCCAACTCATGCAACGAGCCGTTGAACAAGTCCACTTGTTCAAGTATCTGGGAGTCATAATTGATGATACCCTCATGTTTACACACCGTATTGACCTCTGGTCAAGACTGTAAATACTAAGATTGGTGTCCTGTACAGGCACAGGCAATACTCTCTCCGGATACCCTCTGCCTCTCAGTCCACAGCTCCATCATATCTTCCATCGACTATGGACTAGTGGTCTACGGGCCGGCAATGGATAGAGTACTAAAGAGGGTTCAGACTGCACTCAACAAAGCCTACAGACTCACCCTGGATGCAGACCATGGCATGCACACCTGCACTCTGTATGAACGTGTAAACTGGCTGTCATTAAGAAACAGTGTCAAGTTCCAGACTTACATCCTAGGAAAGAAGGCTCTATTGGGTAAAACACCACCTGCGTAGGCAATTTGTTAGAGGTGGCCAACTCAGTACTGGCCACCAGGGGGAGGTCTAGAGGGGCCATGGCTATCCCCTTCCATCACACCTCACTCGGGCAACATGCATTTGTCTACAGGGCCACCTTCTGGATGAATGAACTCCCTGGGCACCTTTTGGCCACCAATTGTCTGGCCCAACTCAAAACAGGCCTCAGACAGCACCCAATAACACTCTCTAAGTGCACCTGCCTCTAAGCCCAGACTTACCCACTCGTTCTGCCCCAGCAAGCACTAAGCAGGCCTCAGGTACATCCTCCCTCTGTCCCTTCACATGGTCTGCCTCAGCAATTAGCTCACTTCATACTCTGTTCGGCACCTGCCCACCCCCCTACTCATCTCCTCCCATTTCCCAGGCCCATGAGTTCCCTAACAGTCACTCCCACTGCATGCTGCCAGGCATTGCCTCCTGTACACCCGCCTTTTACTCTAGCACGCTCACCACCCTGTCTCCCTCGCCCCCCTGCCCCACTATTCCCCCTATACCTTACTCGCCTCCTCCCCACCCTTCACCTCCACCCAGTTCCAACCTCTGTCTCATACCTCTTCATCACCCTGCCACCTGTTCCCTGACCCACGGACTTACTGACAAGGCCTTGTATGCTGATTCCTTCCTCACAAGTTTTTTTTTTGCTATGTTAACAAGTACCTATGTGTTAGTGTTCTTCTGTTTAGTCCTGAACCCAAGCTGTATTGCTCATTATGATGTACCTCTGCCTCTCCTATTGTACTATGTTTTGCAAACTATGACGTGGAACCTTTATAAAAGAGCCTGTGCTCAAAGGTATTTTCTGAATCAATAAATAAATAAAATATACTTCAGATGAGGCTGGTTTTCTTTTTAATTGTTTAACCAGGAGTGGCACACTAAGCTGAAAGTTTGTTTATAGGTGTGACCTGGGAAAGTTAAGTGACTTGCTCAGGGTCACACAGTATGCAAGTGGGGGGGGGGGGATTCAAACCCAGGTCTCCAAATTTGCAGCTCAGAGCCTTAAACCACTGTGTTATACTGCCTCCCTTAATCCTGCTGCTAAACTATTTTTTAACCTGCGTTGCTTCACTGACAAACTTTTAAGATCACAAGTCCCTGCCTCCTTGACCAAACTTCTTTGGTCCCTCCCAAACTCCTATCTTCGAAGATGTTATAAGAAGTCACTACTGTTTGTTTGAAAATGTTTCATGAATATGAGGTTACAGGCCTCCTCCTTAGCTCCTACTTGTAAAGTCTCCTCCATTCTGCTGTTTAGGTAACCTGATAAAATATTGAATTGCATTAATTGCTTGTGCGGTACATAACTTATTATTTTGGCTTATGAGAAATGTATTTATTGTTCTGTGACTTCTGCTGCACCCTGGAGGCAGTGTGATATAATTCCCCTTTTGGGTTATTGTACCTTACTGTGCAGTTCCTAATGCATAGTCAGTTAGGGCTGAACACATGTACATGTACATACTATAATGTTTAATACTGACCTATGTAAGATGCATTTATAGTTCCTATATGCGCCTTTGACTTCTGTTGCATCACACATGCAGTTGTAATTCTCCTTTGTGTTATTATACTTACTGTACTGTATTTGATGTATAGTTTTAAGTCCTGCCTCATGTGCTTTAATTTGCTCAGTGCTTAGTGTAAATTGCTGGTTCTGAATATGTCATTGTAGTCCAGTACTCTTGCTGGTTGTGCCTATAAATAGGCATGATGTCTAGAGCACTTACCAGGTCAACAAAACCTAAATAAATGAATAAATAATGCAGATAAACATCTATCAGATCAGGCCATTCAGAAACAATAGAAAGGCAGTAGTTATACCCCCTTCCATAAACTACCAATACATGAAATTCCTGTAAACTGGTGAACACCATGGTTCATAAAGTACCTGAACATCTGTGGGGCAATGGTCTCATCATTACTGTTTTTGAATGATTCCTAGGAAAAGGTCACAGCCAGGAAGTGTTACTCAGTAGCCATTTCTTGTTTTCTACCAGAGTCCTCCCACCCCCTTCCCCTCCAGTCTTTTGGGTAAACATAATTAGGAGAGAGTGCTGAGCAGAAGGAAGAAACCCTTAGAAAAACAAAGACAAGGAAGCACATTTGCACCTCACAAGGATATATAATTACTTTAATTCTGGTTCCAAGTGACAGCTTTCACACTTCAGGAGCTGTGGGCCTCCTCTTTGTTTGTTCCAAAAGTGGCCTGGCTGTCCCTTTTAATCTCTTTTAACTCTTAAAGTGACAGCTATCATAAAGTGGGAACACATTTTTTGAAAACAGGGCTGTGGACCAAATTACTTGAGTGTACAGCAGCAAGATAGTGACAGTGGTCTGCTTTAGTGCCATCTGGAGTAAAACACTAGATGTCACAGTAATTGCAGTGGTATAGGGAAAGCAACTTTTTCTAACTCACTCACCACCAATTTGTTACACTCAAAGATGCTGGATTTACTTTTAAACCTGTGATGAGAGATTTGCCCTTTTGTCCGAGTCATAGAAATATTTGTCAATGGCAGGAGAGTCAATGGGCATCTTGTTCAAAGGAAATATTTTTTCAGTGACGCACTGTGTTTGCTTCATGCCTACATTAGGTCACACAATCCAAATAGTACACTATGTAATGACAGACCCAGCAAGAAGCACGTTATCAAATCTTTCATTTTTAGAAAGTTTTTGTCCTCTATTTTAAGCAGTGTCAGCAACATTTAAGGGGATTTGTAATGTAATTAAAACCTCACATACTGTACATTTTTTACAAATGTCACTCAGTGCTATGTGGTTGGCAGCTATGCAGAAGGTTACTGTAAAATTATTGAAAAATGGAGTACATGCCATTTTTTTCTATATATATGTACAGTATATGTATGTGCATATATATTTATGCAATGCCTGTTAGTATATTTTCAGGGACCTATCAGTGATATTTTTGCTTCCTAGGGACCTAGGGTGAAAATATTGAAATATTCTCACTCTAGGTTCAAAATATACCTATAGAAGGCCCTAACTGGCTGGAACCGGCAGCATGAGCACTATGGTTCTACTTTGAGAACTCACCTGCTCACAGTGCCGTGGGCTCCAGCAGAGCAGTTTCACTTTTAATTCCATTTAGTACCATAACAACAGCTCCCTCCATAAACAGTATAAAAGTCATCAAAAAGTATTCTGTCTACAACTTGCAGCAGATTTCACACCCATCATGCAATTTTCTGCAGCCATACCTTCTTAGTCCATTAATCTAGCCCCCAAAGGCAGTCAAGGCCAGTGCAAGTAGCACTCCCAGTCCTTCACGACTGCAACTGGCCCTCAAGTTATGTTCTTCCTGGTGACAGCTCTCTTGAAGTCAGCATCCTGGAAGGCTGTAGCCGCCTGCTAGCACACTGTAATGTACCTGCTTGCTCAGGCAATAGATTACTCATATGCCGTGACACATGATGCATGGACGCATGTAAAAGCATTATGTGTGTCACAAGGAACAAAACGTCTGCTCATGAAAAAATACAGCTTAATCATCCCAAAAACACATTTTATAACCTAGAAAACAAAATGAAGCCAAACGATTATCAAAATGGACACAAAAAGAAAAGCATTGTATAATATATATATATATATATATATATATATATATATATATATATATACACACACATATATATAGAGAGACCTGTGAAATTTTTTTATTTTTATAATTTTTCTTTTTCTGGAATTTCTTGTTATTTCTTTTATTCATTGAAAATTTAGTTTTATTTCTTGTTATCACATTTACATTCATAAACTACCTCAAAATGACTTTATACACACTAGAAATCTCATTCTAGGATCCTACACTGTATTAAGCAGCATTATGCTGTGATCTTGCAAGTTTTAGACTAAAACAATTCGCTTGTTGCTTCCTTGTGGACCATCTCTGTGGTAACAATGGAGTCTAAATAATAACTGCTGCAATCATTTATTTAGATGTTGCCTGCCAAAAACAGTTTTTTCACTTTACTCATGTTTTTTTCATTTTATTCCTTTTATATGCTGAATTTCTTGCCATTTCTTGTTATACCTTGAATTTCTTGTTATTTTTTATACCTTCATTTCTTTTTTCTTGCTATTTTTATTTAAGAAAAACAGGTCTCTACATGTATATATATATATATATATATATATATATATATATATATATATATATATATATATGTGTGTGTGTGTGTGTGTATATATATATAGTACATGCCATGCCCCAACATAATATCTGAGATAGCTCTCCTTGAGCAGTTTGACCTTGACATCACTCATAGCTTCATCACTCATGATGTCATAAGGTCAAACTGCCATAAAATATCTCAGATATTTCTGTGGGTGGTATATATATCCCTATATAAATATATATATATATATATATATATATATATCTTTATAAAATGTATTTATTTAGAAAATGTTTCACCAGGAAAGATAACATGAGCTGTAAACAGCTCGTTTCCAGAAGCATCCGGGGGGGGGGGAAGTTGGGAGAACAAGCAAGCACATAGCAATACAAGTACAATTTCTATACAATTTCTAAAACAAAACAGCATAATACAATTACACAAAAACCCAGCCCAACCGGGCCAGGGTAAACAAAACATATTCAGATACAGCATACATTGCAACAACCCAAGAGCAGGTGATCCAGTAGGATAACAATCAGAGGATGGATAACACATTTGAAGTGCTAGAAGTAGTAGGCTGAGCACACGATTCAAGTGCTATTGTGTATACTCAAGGGAGGCAGTTATAAAACAAGTGGGAAGTGGCCAGGCGAGGGATAGAGATTGGGGATGGAAACGGAGGCAATGGGTAGGTAAAATCAATGAAAATCACTGCACCATATAACGGCATTAGAAAGCAACAGAGTAAGCAAGGAACTAGTAAGCAAGCTGGGTATCTTACCATTATGCAGTGGGTCTGAAAATGCTGTATTCACTGGCTGACTAGCACCTTTTACCCATGGTAAATACTAGCATGACCTACAAAAAATGGTGCCAGACAGCTGCATCTACAATCCACAGTTAGAGAAATCCATCCATGCCCCCGAAGATGAAAGGTGAAAACCCGCCATGTTGATTCCTGCTAAACTGTGATGGTAAGGAGGGAGTTTCAGACCCGAACTACAGCTTGAATTGACAGAAGTTCAACCCACTGTAACATAAACAAATGTTCTTTTTTTCTTTTCTCACTGCCATCTCTTCTAGTATTGTAAGCACTAATAGGGATGCAGTATAGCACGGGTGGTTTAAGGCTCTAAGCTACAAACCTGGTGATATTCAGCAGACCAGACCTGGGTTTGAATCCAACAGCTTCCAGTTGCAGACTGTGTAACCCTGAGCAAATCACTTAACTTCCCTGTGCTCCCAGGTTGCACCTATAAAAAAGCTTTCAGCTTAGTGTGCTAGTCCTGGTTAAACAACCAACAACAACAACAAAAAAAATTCCCAAACTGCAACTACCTAACCTCTTGCTCACTCTCCACTCCATTCCCACATGGTCCTGTCCTAGCCTATCTTTTGGGTACAGTCCCACTCTGTCTCCCATGACTTATAAAGAAACTCTTGTTTTTCTTTTCTCAGTGACTCATCTTCTATTGCATTTCCCAATTGGTACAGACATAACAAGTCTTACAGCACTGTTTCAGGGCCATACCAGTGGAGGATGCACATGTACACTTCACACCTGGACTGTAACTCACAGTATGAAATGGTCTCAAGACTGGTCTGGCTCGACACTGGCAAGTCCCTTCCATCTCCTTTCTCTCTCTCTCTTCAAGCCTTTCTAGTTACTGTAAGATACATGGTGACTTAGAAAAACAAGCATTTGTCAATGCTAGGTTTCCTTGCATGGTGTATGTGTATCAAAGTGATACTTGCACCTTGAAAAATTCAGAAAGAAAATAACTAAACATACTCGACGATTTATAGCTATATAATACATGGATGGGACTTTCCCCCATAGAAGTGGTTAGCAGTTATTTCCCTGTATACCTTTCCCTGTTTACACAACTGCAGTTAAAACTAACAGTAGCCATCCAAATGTGTTATATAAAATAAATGATGGGTAAGTGTAGCATACAAGGACATAAACACATCGAGGGGGCTGACCAGATCATAAAACCACTCATTGGTTGCCTGAGCTCCCTTGATGGGTTTATTTCTGTATACCACACTTACCATCATTTATTCTATAGGTTAAAGATGTACTTGAACAAAAACTGTAAGCTACTGTAACTTATTATATACTGATAAGGTTGACAGTGTACTGTTTGTTAGGGAGAGGTGCTATGAGGTACAGTACACAATGTGTGTATGTTCACCCAATACACACACACACACACACACATATATATATATATATATATATATATATATATGGGACACATGACGGTCAGGGGTGGAATATGGAAAATATTCACACTCCTGCAGAGTGAACTCTGGATAGTTCACGAGTGCTGAAGGCACGAGTGAAATATACAGTGCTCCGGATGCAGGAGTGAGAATATTTTCCATATTCCATGATCTGCCCATCATGTGTGCTATTTATACCATGGTGGTGAGACCAATTTCAGTGAGAGAGGTATGTTTGTTGTTATGAGGTTCATGTCACTTTAAATGATGCTGGTGTTGTGGTAGTGTGTGTGTGTGAACTTTTATGAATGGGTTGTTGTAGTGAGCTGTTGTTGGTTGGTGTGTGTGTGTGTCTTGATTGGGTGTGCTGTGTTTTGGTAATTGGTTGCCTAAGGGAGCGAGGTTCTGTTCTGTGGCAATGAGGAAGATAGTCATGATTTCTTTTGGCAGGTTTGTGTTTTCATGTTTGGCTGTTTAAGATTTATTTAAACATTTCAGGTGTCATCTGTTTGCATGCTTGGTGCACAACTGAGATTTGTTCTGCTGGTCACTCTGTTATTTTGATAAGAACATTTAGTATACTAGTTTAGGTATTCCATGAGAGTTATACATTTATTTCTGAGTGCTGGAACACATGTGAAATTAAAGGAACTGCTTATTATGTAGTTAAAGCATTTTAACATAAAAGTAATGGTAAACATGATGTTGTAAGTCTGGAGATATCACTGACATGATTGTTCGTGTTTATTACGTCGTGAGCATCAATGAGTGAGAATCTGATTATATTACCATTTGCTTTCATTTCTGATGTCCAGTGTGTTGCTCTGTGGCGTCAATATAGCAGTGTGTTGATAATGTGGAAGCTAGATGTTTGCAATATACTGGTTATTTGTTGTTCATTTTGTAGGTCAATATGTGGCAATGCAGAATTCAGTGATGTACTAAACTCAGGTTTTGAAATGCAGCATGAGAGATTTGGAGAGTGTTACATTTAGAAGGAGTGCTGTAACTGACTGTGATTATCTATGTTAATTGTCTTAATTTCAGTGTAGGGCCTGTTTTAGAACTCAACAAATTACAGCAGTGTTTCTTAGTATTTTCAGATACAGGTGGCGGACGTCAGCAGAGTAGGTATAAACGGTATTTACTTTAACTCTGCTGATGTCAGAAGGATTTATTTCACTCCAGTGAAAATAACATCATTTATCTCAGTGGAATTGGTCTCACCCCCATATATCTATCTATCTGTCTGTGCGCATATATATATATATATATATATATTCATTGCAAAAAACTCCATTAATGCATCAGTTAGGGTTGCTAGCACAGTGATAAAAGTATGGAAATATGATGTTAGGGTTACCCCACCACCACCCCACCCTCCGCTCACCAACAGATGTCAGGATGTGCCATGGCATCGTCAGGCCCAACTCTCACCCCATTCCATGAGTAAACAAGCTGACATGTTACAGCATAGGGGAATGGGGTGAGAGTTAGGCCTGATGACTCTATGGCACACCCTGACGTCTGTTGGTGAGTGGTGAGTGGAGGTTGGGGGGTGGGGTGGTAGAGGGTAACCCTAACATCATATTTCCATACTTTTGCTGCTGTGCTGTCAACCCTAACTGATGCACTAACAAATTTTTGCAATGAATTTACCTCCTTTTTGAGAAAGTGTAATCTATAAACTCTCCCCCTCCCACCACTCCTTTAAGTGGTCACTGTTCTCTCACCTCTATGCACTTGGAATCTGTAATTGTAACTAACTGTGTGTCTCCTCCCTAATTCTTCTGCTTTGAGAACATCCAGGCATTACCTATCTTGTTGCATCTAGTTTTTGTTTGTTATATCATATTGTGCACTGTTTAGCTATCTATATCTTATTTCATCTAGTTGTTACAGCATATTGTGTACTGTTTAACTACTTATATCTTACGTGTACCTCCCATAATGATGTGACTGTATTGATTTTTACTGCATTGTGCTGCTGTCATCACTGTATTATTTTGTTGTACTATCCCGGGTCGTGCCTGAAAATAGGCAGGACTGTTGCCTAGTGCACTTACCCGGCTACCAAAAGCTAATAAATATATAAATAACTAGTAGCTGGTATGTAGTAGTGGGAGCGCAGCCCCTCTGGGCCCTGTGCTCCCCTCACACTGCCCATTTTTTTGCAATGGTGTATGTATGTATGTGGGAGCACAGGCCTCTGGGCCATGCACCCCACTCTTACAAGTAAGTACAGAGCCATATAGCAGCCCCATAGTACTCAAAAGGAACCTTGTAACACGTATTTGGCAATACTAACATACTACTAAGCCAACAGATTAGGCCCTGTGGTCTATTGAGTCTGCTCAATGGTCAGTGCCTTCCAGGGCGGTGTTAGTAGCCCACTTCCTCACAAGGTCCCATTTCAGCGGGCTTAGGATGCACCCTCCCTCTATACCTCATCCCAGCCTTCTTGAACTCCTCCACAGTAGTAGCAGCCATCAACTCCTTGAGTAGCGCATTCCAGGGCTCTGCCACCCTCTCAGTGAAGTAGCACCTCCTTGTTTCCGCCTCATCCTCCCCCTGTCCAGCTTCATTGAGTGTCCCGTGGTGGCCTCCACCTCCCTCAGCTGAAAGACCCCCCCTCAAGGCTTACCCTATTGAGTCCCTTGAGATACTTGAAGACCTCTATCATATCCCCCCTGTTCCTTCTCTCCTCCAGTGAGTACAGGTTGAGCTTCCCAGTCTCCCTCATAAGGCCTTTCGCGTAGCACCGGTACCAACCTGGTCATGCTCCTCTGCACCCTCTCTGGTAACACAATGTCCCTCTTTAAGTAGGGACACCAAAACTGCATACAGTATTCAAGGTGTGGTCTAACCAGGCAATTGTACAGTGGAACAAGCACCTCTTGATTCTTGAGGTTATCTCGCTGGCTACAATCTAGCATTTTATTTGTTTGGGCCACAGCCCTCCTACACTGCTCTGAGTTATTCATTTTGGCATCCACCACCACCGAGGTCTTTCTCCATCCCCCAGAAACCTACAGTGCCTCCCCCTCCAAGGAGTATACATGAGTTGGGTTTGGCCCCCAGGTGCAGAACCTGCATTTTCCAGCATTAAACTTCAGTTTCCAGGCTCGTGACCATCTCCCCAGAGTCTCCAGATCCTCCTGGAGATCCAGCTTCTTCCTTCCCATCCAGCACCACCCACAGCTTCGAGACATCCACAAAGAGGCTCATCTTTCTCCTGATGCCACTCTGATGTCTGAGATACAGGCGTAAACAGGAGTAGGCTCAGTAATGACCCTGTAGGACCCGCTAGTGACTATCCTGGAGAATGAGACCTCCCCACCACCCTCACCCTCTGAACATGCCACACTAGCCAGTTTCCTATCCACCTGACCATTTGTCCCCCTCCACTCCCATATTCTCCAGCTTCCCCGGTAGCCCAGGATGTGATACCGAGTCAAATGCCCTGCTGAAGTCCAGAAAGAAGACATCCACTGATCTGCCCTGTTCCAGTCTCCGTAACCATAGCAGCCATGAAAAAAATTCCACTGCAGTGGTATTCATGACTTTCAAACTTCCACACATGCTTAGTCCTAATCTGTGGTGAACAAAAAATCCATATCATGCACCATTTCCAAGATACGGGTGTCAGTGGCTCAGTAGGTAGCACACTCACCTCTGAGGCCGGGAGATCAGAGAGCTGTGGGTTCAGTTCCCACATCTGGCACTTGGGCTAATATCCCAGTATTGACACTGTAGTGCAGCATGAGAGGTGCTGCACTTCTGAGGGGCCGCTTTCAGATGAGACGATAAACCGAGGTCCCATCTGCCTGGATTGGTAGTAGTTCAGGTGGATGTCAAAGATCCATGGCACTTATCAAAGAGTAGGGAATTTCCCCAGTGTCCTGGTCAAATTTCCTCATTCATTGAAAATACCACCAACAGCTTAATCTGGTTCAAGGTCAGTTGGCATTCATCTGTATCCCCCTCCCAGGGTCGTGCCTGAAAATAGGCAGGATTTGTCTAGTGCACATACCTGGTCAACAAAATCTAAATAAAATAAATAAAAATAAAGTCATTGCGGGTGCCACAATGTCAGCCTATGGGAAATTTCTCAATTTTGGAGCTCTGTAACTATGGGGCCATTTAATGTTTTGGGACCACACTACCAAAAGGAACATCTGTGGAAACCAAGGCTTGCCACCCTGTAAATTTCAGGCCAAAAGCCCCAATCGTTGTGGTGCAGGGGATGGCAAAGAATTGTTTTTAGGCAAAATAATATCACAAATTGTGACAGTTTCACAAAACCAGCACAACATCTCGTGATTTGCAGCAGTGTTGTTGCCATTTCTGTCACAATTTGTGACACTATGGGGGTCCGATCTTCAAAAAGGCATTTCTGGTTGGGTTTACCTCTCAAAAAATATAGTGCTGTGATTCTCAGGACTCGGCAAGGTAAACACAACAGTCAGTATTTACCTAGGGGTCTCAAATTTAAATGCCAGGCATTTTTCTCTCTTGCTAACTGAAAGGAAGATGGCCACTACATGACAGTAAAATGGCCATTTGTGACTGTAAAATGTAGTGGCGGCAGCTTTCAAGAGACACCTGTATATTTTTCCCATTGACTAAAATGGGAAACTTGGTTTTTGAATAACTTTTGAACAATTTAATATTTTTTCACCAAATCTTCAAAAGGGACATCAATGACCCAGACTGCATCTCCCTTGAAAATGTCAGACCAAATGGACAAATTGTGCCGTCTGTAGCCATGAGCAAAGAAATGATAAAAACCCATTTATTTACATTTTTGGGTGCTCTGCAGTTCTGCAACTGCTCATCTGACCATAACGCAACTTGCCAGATCCAGAGATCTATTACACCTGACCACACATGCAAATGTTCAGGCAAATCTGTCAGACAGTGCTAAAGTTATTAAAGTGCAAGTTTTGGGGTTTACCAGGTGCCAGTATATATATATATATATATATATATATATATATTTATAAAACTCTATTTCAAGAGACTCCTTCCCAAAACAGGTAGGAGAGCAGGTGTGGGATGTGCCTTGGGCTTCTCAAACCTAACACTAACCCCATTCCATCTGTAAATAAGGTCAGATGTGTAGACTTTATGAGAATGGGGTGAGCGTTAGGCTGGAGAAGCCTAAGGCATACCACACACCTGCTCTCCTGCCTGGTTTGGGAGGGTGGGGTGTTAGGGAAACCCTAATGCCTCATTTCCAACTTTTGTCACTTTGACCCTAAATGGAGAGTTAAAGTTTTTTTTATTTAATTTCCTTACTTTTTGAGATTGCATAATAGTATCCTTATTTGCCTGTGAGAGCACAGAGTCCTTTGGACCCTGCACTCCCATCCCTCCATAGATGTGTATATGTCTGTAGCTGTGGAAGCACAGAGCCCTTCAGGCAGTGCGCTTCCATTTATAGGACAACAGTGAGCAAACTGTAAGCACAGCCATCTTATTACCCCACCTTATGTACCCGGTACAGAATATTTGTTGAATCCCCCCAAAATTTAATTCTGTGCAACTGCAAAGCCATTCCAGGCCATAAGTGTGAAAACATATTTTGGGCAGGATTTGAAAAATGACAGTTGTGACATACATGAGGTGGGTAATAAGAAGGCTATGTTGAAAATCTGGGGTCAAAATATTTAAAATTTCCAAAGTTACAAGTGGGCCTAGCGAAAATGCAATGAATGGTCATAACTTTGGCATTTTTTTCATATTTTGACCCCAAATTTTGAACAGTCTTCTTATGATCCCACCTCATAAACTCCATAGCTAAAATGTTCTAATCCGTACAAAACACTCTATTCCACTCACATGTGTGAAAAACATGTTTTGAACAGGATGTGAAAAATGACAGCTGTACTGTTCATGAGGTGGCATGAAAAATGGGCATGTTGAAATGTGAGTCAAAATATTGAGAAAGGTGCAAAGTTATGCTCATGCATGAGAAAATGTCAATGACGCTCATAACTACATTATTTTAGGAATTTTTCACCAAATTTTCCATGGTTTTTTAGGACTCCACCTCATGAACACCAATGGTGAAATCACCTTCTGGGCCTGAATAACAAAATAACAGTGAAAGTGTTCATGAGGAGGAGTCCCAAAAAACATTTAAAAATTTGGTGAAAAAATTCCTAAAAATGGCAAAGTTATGAACCTAAATTCAAAATGCCATTGAAATACTATATATATATGTATATATATATACATATATATATATATATATATATATATATATATATATATAGCACTTACCTTGATTCCTCAGTTCATGGTTCGGATTTGAAGAGTGCAGATGTGTCTTGGTCCACATAAGATGACAGTTATATGACCTCTGGTAGTAAGTGTAGGATAAGGAGGAAGTGGGAGGGGTGCTCAGTTGGAGGGTTGTGATGGGGAGGGATGGAAGGAACAATGAGGGACTGTTTTCTTTCAGTTAAAAAGACTTTGGGGACTGTTTTTTTTTTTACAGGATCAAAGTAAATAAATGTTTTGGGACACTGGAAGTAGGCTTGGGTGGAGGGCATTCTTTTGAGTTCTGTGTCACAACAGCCATCACAGCTGAGGCCCAGGAAATTGCCAGCTTCAATTTTGCAGTAGTAGGAAGTTTTGCTACATGGGTTGCAGGCTCCGTGGTTGTGGATCGGCTGCCTGTAGCTTCAGGTTGGGGAGAACTGGGTTGGAAAGGGACATATATTTTAACTACTAGTAAACCTGTGGTCTCTTTTTCCCCATCTACTGACTCAATTAGCTTGCAAAAATGATGAAGTGCGAGAATGGGGGACAACGCTGCACTTGAGATCTGTACCACAAGTTTTCATTAGTTTACTATAGAACTGCAGTTTTACAGAAGTTGTTTTAGAGACCAGATTAGCCAACTTCCCTTTCTTCACCATTTCACACATTTTAATTGCAACTCTGTTTAGTAACTGTTGCCACTTTGATGTAAAGGCAGTTCTTTAGCTGCTTGTTTTACATTCAGACTACTACAGTGTTACTAATAATAGTGTTACAGTACTTGCATTTTAACAAGCCTGTCGAGAAGAACTGTTTGCAGAAATAAACAGCTGGACCTTTAAGGGACTGTTCATATTCTCAGTTGTCCTTTGTCCGATTGTTTGCTGCTGATCTTTTCATACTCAGTTTTTTGGGAGAGGTGTGTGTGTGTGTGTGCTGGGGTACTTTAGTTCTGTTTTTCACAATATACTGCAAACATTGACTATTGAGTGCTTCTAACCCGAGGTTAACTGCAGTGTGAGTCTTGACTTTCAGTCCATGCAGTATGTGAGCTGAGAATCTTTGCCTTTAGGAACAAACGCTGATGCCACACTATCCACAAAGTCATAAGGCCCGCTCAGCTGTTGCTGGCCAACTTTATGCATATGAAAGTACCGAAGCACTCTCTCATTGGAGCGCTTCAGTCCTTTCAAGTACACAAAGTTTCCACCCATGAAACTGTGACCACCGTCATACTCAGTTTGGTTGGTCATTGGTCTGTCAGGGATAGATATGGGATGAAGTTAAAATGTGCGGGCGAATTTGCCATGAAGTTGCCAAAATTTGCCTCAGTGGAGCTCTGCAAAGTTTTTCCCCATATTTAGAAGCTTTGAAATGGCCAAATTCTGCTATGAAGTGTGGAACTTCACTTGCAAATTGTGGAATTTCACCCACAAATGGTGAAATTGTGGTGAAGTTCTGCAATTCATGGGTGTAATTGTGGGTGAAATTCTGCACTTCACGGGTGGAATTCTACACTTCACAGTGGAAGGTCGCCATATGGAATACATGGATCAATTCGTGAAACAATGTTTTCCAGCTTTGCTCATCTCATGTCAGGTATGAGCCCAATGTAGCTTGCCCTGCATTGGGCTAGTCAGTGACACACCTCTGAAATGCCGTTCTTTGTCACAAAATGTTTCTTGTGCAAGCACAAGGAAACATACAAAAGAACTGTTCTCATGCAGTATTTCCCTTTCTCTCTCACTGCAGTTTGTGTTTTAAAAAACTGAGCTCAGTCAACATCTCCCTAGCAACACAGGACTACTTTATATGGCACAGTAATAAATCACAAATTTTTAACAATTTAAAATACAAACAAGTATTTTTCTTTATTTTTTTCATCTCAAAAAAATAGCGGGACACTGTATTATCACAATATACCACTCCAGGTGTGGGTGATGCTAGGATTTACCTACTTCTAGTGTGGTTCACTCACTCAGCCTGAGTCCTCATGACCAAACCACACCAGGTGTGGGTAAATCTCAGCATAACCCACACCCTGTCATGCTATATTGCTTAAGTTTACCACATTTGGGCCCACTCCTAACTTAGGAGCGGGTCCAAAGGTGGTAAACTGAGTAAGAATTGGTTAGGGGATAGGAGACGGAGGGTGGTGGTAAACAGAGTTCACTCCGAGGAAGGGAGTGTGACTAGTCAGGTGTCTCAGGGATCATTGCTGGGACTGATTCTCTTTAATGTCTTTATAAGTGACGTTGCAGAGGAGCTGGAAGGGAAGACCTGCCTCTTTGCAGATGACACCAAAATCTGCAATACAGCGGACACTCCAGGGGAAATGAAAAGAATGAGCAGAGACCTGAGAAAACTAGAGGAGTGGTCAAGAGTATGGCAGCTGGGTTTCGATGTAAAAAAGTGCAAAATAATGCACTTAGGGCAGAGAAGCCCATGGGCAGTGTAGTAAATTAATGGAATGTTATTGACAACCACCAAGCAGGAAAGAGACATGGGGGTAATCATATCAGATGACCTAAAGGTAGCCAGGCAGCGTGACAAGGTAGTTGGGAGAACTTGTGACCTAGTGGGATGCTGGGTGCATAGGAAGGAATATCACTAGCAGAAAGAGGGAGGTTGTGTTTACCTCTATAGATTTCTGGTAAGACTTCATCTAGAGTACTGTGAGCAGTTCTTGTTTCTATGTTATCCCACCATAACCACACACCTCCCACTACAACCACATGCCTACACTGTTGCCATCCCTCAGAACCTTCTCACTAGCAATAAGATCACTCCACACCTGGCACACAACAGGCTGTCACCCACAAAAATGCCATGCACAGTCTCGCCACAACCATAACCAATGAAATCCATATAGCTGTCCCACACTGCAAACTATTATCTGTTTGATCCTACCATGATTTTCATTGGTAAAAACTGATTAAGATTATATATAGTTAATCCTGCCATTTTTATTGTCTTTCACAAGTAATCACGTGTCACATTCTGCTCTCAGTGGGTTTATTGTGCTTAAAGAATACCTGTCAAGTTCCAAAATGAGACTTTGGCAGCATATTCTTTAGCACACGAACACTGCCTGTCACACTACAGTGAGAACAGAAAGTGAAAGTGAAAGTGAAAGTGAAACTCATGAAAGACTGTCAAAATGGCAGGATCAACCAGAAAACATTTTTAATCACCCTTTCTCCTATCAAAATCATGGCAGGATCAATCAGATCACCCAAATGAAATTTCATTTCGACCACACAAGCACTATCAGGATCAACCAGCTCACCTAAATAAAACTCCAATTTCTGACAGACAAGGACTATTTTAGCTCCCCCAAAAAAAAACACGTTTCTAGCCATTTTTTAAGATAGGAAATCCACTACAGGGTGTGTGGTCATGCTCTAATATACACGTGCTTTGGGTGGTTGACTGCACTTGGACTGTGGCCTTGTATGTCACAAAAGAAACCAAGGTGTGCATGTATCAGAGCATGACAGCATGCCCTGTAGTAGGTTATCTTGGGAGGTATGAATAGTTGGGCTGAATTAAAGTTATCCGGCACTGTTATTCACTTCCAGGGTGCATGCGGTAATTCACTGACGCACTTAGTTGGGCTGCCGGCCATGGAGGTGAGTGAAGGGTGTGCCGGTGGTGCAGTCAGGGTACTGGGGAGGGAGTGGGTGAGTGCTATCTGACAGTGATGACAGGATGGGGTCCACTAGACACCAGGGAGAGGGAGTATTTTTTTTTTTTAAGATTGGGGTCATCATGGCAAGGAAATAACTCTGAAGGGTTCTTAATCTTTAATTTGGGCAGGTGATTGGCTGGGGGACCGCTAGACACCAGGAAGAGGGAGGATTTCTTTTTTTTTTTAGATTGGGGGTCATAATGGCTGGAGAAATAACTCTGGAGGGAGGGTTATTAATCTTTAATTTGGGCCAGTGATTGACCGGGTCACTAGATACTAGGGAGAGGGAAGGGGATTTTTTTTTTAAAGATTGGGGGTCATCATGGCTGGGGAAATAACTCTGGGGGAGAGGGTTCTTAATCTTTAATTCGGAATGGTGATTAGTCGCGAGGAACCACTAGACACCAGGGAGAGTATACTAACTTTGAGCCAGTGAGGAATGGGGGGACACCAGGGAGTCTTAAATCAATGCCATAAATTGCAAACTTTCACCTGTGGGTGGCAAAAGTTCACCCGTGAGTGGTGAATTTCACCAGTTCATGGTAAATTTCACATTTCGCCTGGCGAAATATTTAGCGATATATGTGAATTATGTGAAATGAAATTTTTCAGTTTCTCACAACACTATTCTAGAATCTAGAATGGTCTTGATGATGAGGGTGGCTGGAAGTCGTATCAAAGAAGGAGTGGTGGAACAACATGGACTTAGTTTCTTCATGTTCAAGACCAGCAGGTTATTCTTGAACCAGGTTTCCAAGCACATGGAAGTTATTTTCAGGTCGGAGCTGATGCTGGTACTATATCTGGAGGATCTATATTCTGTAAGATGGCATTATCAGCATTTAGAAAATGGGCTAAGAAAATACTGGGCCCTGATTGGCCGATATACCTGGCAAGCTGGGCATCTATCAGGCAACAGAGCCCAGGTATTAAAAGTGCCAGCTTTGCCACAAGCCACATCACAAAGATCATAATGCAAACAGAACGTTGTGTGTTAAAACACTGCCATGTTTTTTTTCTCGATGCTTAGCTGGAGAGTTTGCGCCCAAATTCAGTAGTATGTCACAATGCCAAGAACAAAAGAACATCACATCCCCATAAATAAAACATCCACAACCATAGCGATTGCCTGTGCTTAGCTTAAACAGCCATAGTATCAACAGAAAATGCATCATCTTGCCCTCAGAAAAGCCGGTGGCTCAATTTGAAATCCTGCCAGCATTAGACATCTAGAAATGGGTCACAGAAGCAGGCGGAGTCCCAAAGTCATGTCGTGTGCTCCACACTAGTGGTGACAGCTGCTCTAGACTCTCCTTGCTTCCAGCCCCACTCAACTGAAGAAACAATGAAATGCACACAAATCTGTCTTTTTTTTTGCACTGTACAACCAGTACCTTAATGTTTTCTTTTTCTGTCTCCTTCAGCTAAACTCACCGATGTGCTCCAAAGTTGCTAGCTGGCACATACATTTTCTCATACGGACAAGCATGATGCGGGGGGCACTGATATAAATGGGGTATAAAAAAATGCAGCTTCATTTAAAAATAAATAAAAGAAAGGTATTTTTCATGGAAAAACTTCACTGAGTGCTACCACTGCTTCTGTAATAACTGCTCCTCAATGCACTCTCAGTAGTGCTCATTCCCCCGGCTTACTCACCGCAGTGCCTGCTACAAGCAACAAGCTAATATAAATAAAGAATACTTAATGGTAGTCTTTTCTTGCCTTTTGCCAGTGCGTGTGTGTGTATGTGTGTGTGTGTGTGTGTCTGTGTGTGTCTGTGTGTGTGTGGGTGGGGGGATATCTTTCAAAAGACACCAAGAAAACTAAGAAAAAAAAAAAACTCAAACACAGTATTGCCTTCTAAGCATCATTCTAATGCAGGCGGAGGAACTATTTTATTGCAAAACTAACTTTCTCCTAATTTTTTATTAAAATTTTATTATTCAACTTATTTTTTTCACAGTGCCCATTTTCTAAGCGCAATAATAACCTCCAGGGAGGGCGGTATTGTGCTATACTGGACCTTCCAGGGGCTATAAGGCCCTCTGCCTATGGTGTCGGGCCTCATTACACCCCAGGGCGGTCCAAGAGTAGCAGGACACCGCCTCCCCTGTTGGGTATTATTGCTTACAGAACTGAACCGATGCCCTCCACAGTGCAGCAGCACCACTGATGAAGATAGAAAATAGAACCCTGGGAGACCCCAACAGTAATAGGAGATAGGAGGATAGGGCTCCAGCCCATTTCACGACTGAGAACAGTTAGATAAGTAGTTAGAGATCCAAGAGAGAGAGATATGTGGTTGAGGCCAAAGCAGCGGAGTTTGCCTATAAGTAGAGGTTGGTTTACAAGGTTGAATGCCTTTGTAAGATCTACGTAGACTGCCTCAGTGGTGCTTCCCTGGTCCATGGCCTGATAGATGACAGAGGTAACCCATGGTAGAGCAGACCCAGTACCATGAGATTTCCGAAATCCTTATTGATGGATAATGAGGGCATTGGCCTATTCTAGATAGGAGTATAACTGATTATACAGAATTTTTTTTTGAATCTTTGCAATTGGGCATAGGATGGATATGGGTCTGTCAGGCCACTTTTATGTACTGGGACTATGATTGCGGTTTTTCATTTGTCAGGGATGGTACACGTTAGGAAGGACCTATTGATTAATTGCATGATCGGGTGAGCAAGAGCACTCACTCCTATCTTAAGGAATTTCAGTGGCAAGGTGTCAGATCCTGGTGAACTCTAAGGGTTGAGGCCCTTGTGAAGTTTAAAGACCTCTTTTCATGTTGTAATCTCAAAATGGAAGTGGGGGTGTGGGGCCTGCTGGGTGAGGGTGCATTGGTCTGGGTGAAGGACAGGTAGGCCCGCTTTATAAGTTTCGAGGTCCATGAAGAAGAGGTTTATTCCTTCAGCCATCACCAATGGTGTAGTTAGGGTAGAGCTTTTCAAAATCATATTCAGAGGGATGCTATGTTCTGTTCCCTTAATTAAAGCATTAATTTGTTTCCAAAAGGATTGGGGATTAGCAAGGTGTGTTTCCTGCTGGGATTGCAGATATTCCTGCTTGGGTTTGTTAGTTTTAGATTTACAAGTGTTCCACAGTTGGTGATATGATATCCAGTCTGAATGGAGATCCGATCTTTTGAATACTTTCCAGACTTTGTCACAGGACCGCATTAGTTGCCTTAACTCCTAGGAGAGCTACGTGTAGTGGATCCTTTTGGCTCTCCTTAGCTTAATAGGGGCATGGGTATTTAAAATTGAGGTGAAAGTAGTAATGAGATACTTTAACACCTGATTTATGTCAGGGAGAGAGGTGATGGGGGTCCAGTCGACGGACGCAAGATGTTGCAAAAAAATATCAGTATTAAAATTAGTTAGGTCTCTGGTCTTGACTTATTTTGGTGGGGAGGCTCACAGAGTTATTCTTCCAGACACAGAACATAAGGGAATAATCACTTAGTGTATCTGGGAGGATTCCAGTGGCCTTGATAGAGGATGCTGTTAGTTAGCATCCAATCCAGCAAGGTGTGCTTACCTGAAAGCATGTTAAGCCTGTGGGTTGGTTAATTAATTGATTCTAAATTAGCATCTAAGAGAGCTGCTTGGTATTGACTTTATTGGGTACAATCCAATCAAGGTTAAAGTCACCACAAAGTATGACATCGCAGTAGGGAGGTATCAAGACTGGCAAACAGTTCATCATAGGAGGGGGATGCAAGTTTTGGGAGTAGATAAACGCATCTTATGGTTATATTTTTGACATGACCAAATGTAACTAATAAATAGGTGCTCAGTGACAGGTTAACTTTTAAGCCTGACAGCTCACTCACAAACAGCTCTGCCTTGGTGTACATCAGCACCCCCCTCCCCAGTTGTGTGGCTGATCGTGCTGGTAGGAGGAGGAGCCTGGAAGAGCAATTTCATGAGACTGGATGGAAGGCTTAGCCAGGTCTCGTTATGCATAAGAACATCTGGTCTGTGGTGCTGTGCCCAGGATTCCAATTCAGCTGCCTTCCTTACTCTGTATGTTCATATGGGCTATTTTGAACCCTTTTATGTCAGTCCATTTGGGCAGGAGGTTAAAGGGTTCGACAATGGCCTATTATTAGGTTCAGCCTTTAATCTTGTAACAGGTTCAGGGTTTAGTTCAATGTCACCTGATAATAGGATGAGGCACATTTGAGTGCAGATCGAGGATGGGTGGAGGAAAGGTGACTTGTGTTTGTAGTTATATCAATGCTTAAGTAGGATAATTTTATACCGCTGAGCTAGGGCCAGGAGACCAAGGTGAGGTGGGGATTCACTCAGGATCCCTTACTGGTGTTTAAGAGATTGATTGATGGCATTGGTTATAGGGAACATTGAGGCACTGGTTGTGCCAGTCACACTGATGTGAAGATAGGCCAAGAGGTAACAACCAACAGCAAATCCTTTGGTGAGGAGGAAGAACAGTTTGTTGGTATGGTGTGGTCATTTTGGAAAGAGAGGTGAGAAGTAGGGGCAGCGGCGATTTAGGCTAACCTATCAGGTTGCGATTGGTCCCAGCCAATGAAGTGCTACTAGATTACCCAGATAGGAGGGTAAGTAAGAGAAAAGAATTATGCCCATAATTCAGGAAGGATTGTGTGAGTGAGAAGTATAGTTAATTACAGGGGTCAGGCTAACAGGCAGAGGATGGGGCTTATCACTTTAATGTTCTGCTGAGCAAGCTTTGCCAGTAGAGGAGGAGCAGCACAAATAGGGGGTGGGGAAACAGGCATATTTAGAGTGCCTGGAGCGGGGGCGGTGGGCAGGAGAAAATTTGAGCAGAAGGAGCAGGAGAAATTCAAATAACTCAGTCCGCACCAGCAAAATAGCTGGGGAAAAGGTGCTCCAATGAAAAGCTGAACCTTGCCAGCCTGTCGATGCAGTGGTGGGATTTCCACTTGTGATGCCGGTGACCCAGGTTCGGGAATGGACCCAGGGTCATCAGAGGGCTGACCAGGGGAGAAGGATCGAGCATCCCAAGACTGCTCTCCTTCCCCGGGAGAGGGGGGACTGAGTGTTTCGTACAGTGGCGACACCCTGTGGAGGCTGGGTTTGCCACTACACACTGCCACTACACACTGACGCCAGATAGAACTCAGTGGCAGGGTGGATGCTGGTCATTACTGCATGTCCCCGCCCCTGCCTACAGGGGGAAAAAGTTAGGTGGGGTCTCTGTCTCTATGAAGCCCTCCCTGGGCTTTGATTAGCCTCCATCGCTAGCTCTCCCAGCAAGTTACTGTTTCCGTGGGCTGGATAAGAGGGAACCAGTCCCATGGCCCCACCTTCCAGGGGGAAAGCCAGGGGTGACCAGGAGAAGTGATGGCAGTGATGGTAAGTGGAAGTCCGGGTGCCGTGACCAGGGCCGAGCATGACGGAGGCCCTACCAAGAAAAGCATACGAAATTTAAAAAAAAAAGAAAAGCTGAACTTTGGCAGCAGCAGCCTGTAGGGAGCCATAGTCAAGGGGGGAGGCACTGATAAGCAGCAGAAAAATCCCAGCCTCCCCCTACAAAACAGGGTACTAAATGAGAAAAAGACCAAGGTTGAAAGGTCATTGGGGGATGCTGTTACAGAAGGTAAAACCATCAAAAAATAGAGATCAATGAGTACCAATGCCCGTAGTCTGGGTAACAAGCTTCCTGAATTAGTGGCCTTGATGGAGGAGGAACATCTGGATATCATGGCAGTCACAGAAACATGGTACACACAGAACCAAGACCGGATGAAACATACCAGGATACACTATCTACAGGAGGGACAGGAGGGTAAAAGAGGAGGAGGAGTAGCCTCTCATAACAGAAGGAATCAAAGCAACAGAACAAAAGGGTAAACAGGGAGGAGAAGAAGCACCTGTGAGTCAATTTGAGGTAGGCAATGGCACCACAATCCGCACAGGGGTTGTATACAGACCCCACCTCAGGGGAGGAAATGGATAAGAAATGATAGAAAATATACTTAGAATGGCAGATAAAGGGAGATATTGCTGATGGGTGATCTGAATATGCCAGATGTTAACTGAAGTGCAGTTGCAGCAGCCACTTCTAAGAGTGGAGTTATTCTAGATGCCCTACAGGGGGCATGCCTTAGACAACTAGTATTGGAACCCACTCGAGAGGGAGCAATCTTAGACCTGGTCCTCTCAAATGGAAATGGAGAGAGATCACAGATGTAGAAGTGGGTAGCCATCTGGGAACTAGCGAACACCGAACAGTATGGTTCACAATAAACACAGCAATAGAGTCGCCACAAAGGCAAAAGTACTGGACTTCAGGAGGGCTGACTTTCTACAATGGGTGAGTGCCTAAGGAATGCACTAGCAAATGGGCAGGAAGGAAGGGTGGAAGAACAATGGGGAATAATAAACTGCCATCACAGAGGTAACAAGCCTTGTGTGAAGCAAAAAACAAAACAAAACGATGTAAGAAACCACTATGATTCTCAAAGAAGGTGGCAGTGAAGGTTCAAGAGAAAAAGAAAGCATTCAGAAAGTACAAGGAATCACAGAAGGAGCAGGACAGAGAAATGTACTGAAGAAGCAAAGGAAGCTGGGAAGGCAGTCAGAACAGCAAAGGCCCCGAACTGAGGAAAGATAGCTAACCCCAGTTAAGAAGGGGATAAACCTTTTAGGCACATCAGGGAGTGAAGGGAGACTAAGGAGGGATAGTGAGGCTTAATAAAGGGAGGGTGGCAGAGGGTGACTGTGAAAGGCAGAGATACTAAACAAATATTTTGCTCAGTATTTACAAATGAAGAGGGGAGGTACCTAAAACAAACAATAGAAACACTCTGGACAGAAGTTGATACCAGCCCATTTACAGAAGAAAGGGTTATGAAAGAACTCTTAAAACTGAAGGTGGACAAAGCAATGGGGCCTGATGGGATTCATCCCAATTTTAAAAGAGCTAAGGGTAGAACTAGTGACACCACTGACTACCCTCTTTAACAAATCATGGGAGGATGGGGTGGTACTGAGGACTGGAAGAGGGCAGATGTGATTCCCTCACAAAAGTGGAGCAGGGCAGAAGCGAAACTACAGACCAGTTAGTTTAACTCAGTGATAGGAAAATGATGGAATCACTTGAAGGAAAGAATTGTCGAGTACCTAGAGGCCAGAGGGCACAGGACCCAAGGCAGCATGGATTCACAGCAGGAAGGTCATGCCAGACGAATCTAATAGATTTCTTGACTGGGTGACCAAAGTAGTAGATCAGGAGGGACTGTGACATGGTCTACCTAGACTTTAGCAAGGCATTTGACTCAGTCCCACACAAAAGATTAATATACAAGTTAGCCAGCCTGGGAGTGGTTCCCAAGATGATAGCCTGGGTAAAGAATTGGCTGGAGAATAGGACACAGAGGGTAATAGTAAATGGAGTCCACTCTGAAGAAAGGGGTTACTAGTGGGTCTAGGGTTCAGTATTAGACAGGTCTTCTTCAATGTCTTGTGTAATACATTGCAGAGGGACTGGAAGGAAAGTATATCTCTTTGCAGATGACACAAGATCTGCAACAGAGTTGATGCACAAGGTGGGTGGAAAGGATGAGAAGGACTTGCAAGGTTAGAGGAATGGTCAAATGTATGGCAGCTTAGATTTAATGCTAAGAAGTGCAGGTAATGTACCTGGGAAACAAAAACCCAGGGAAGAGTACACAATGGGGTGAGATACTAACAACAACAAAATGGAAAGGGACCTGGGGTAGTCATATCAGATGACTTAAAGGTGGGCAAGCAATGTGAGAGGGCAGTAAGAAGAGCTGGGGGGATACTGGGATGCATAGGGAGAGGCATCACCAGTAGAAAATAGGAAGTTGTTATCCCTATGTACAGACAGCTGGTGAGACCACATCTGGAGTACTGTGTGCAGTTCTGGAGACCCAATCTCCGCAAGGACATAGACAAGATGGAAGCTGTCCAGAGGAGGGCAACTAAAATGGTGGTGGGTCTGCACCAAAAGACATATGAAGAGAGACTAAAGGGGCTTAATATGTATAGCCTCGAGGAAAGGAGGAGAGGGGGACATGATAGAAACGTTCAAGTACCTCAAGGGAATCAACAAAGTCCAAGAGGGAAGCATCTTTCAAAAAAAGAGGTGTGCAAGAACAAGGGGGCACAATTTGAAGATGGGGGGCAGCTCAGAGGTAATGTAAGAAAGTATTTTTTCACATAGAGGGTTGTGGATGCATGGAATGGCCTTCCGGAGGAGGTTGTGGAGTCAAAAACAGTGGTTGAATTCAAGCATGCATGGGACAGCCATAAGGCAATTCTAGGGGTTGGGGGTAGAAAGAAGTACTGTAGGCTGCTGGTAACCAGGATCTGCAGCTTATCCATTAGGTAGGGAAATGGGCTGACTGGGTGGGCCAAGCGGTCCTTATCTGCCGTCAAATTCTATGTTTCTATGCACCGAGAGCACCAGCCAATCCAGCACCCGAGATGAAGTCCCAGGGTTCGTAGGGCAGCTCACCTGCTTCGGGACTTCAGCAGCTGTCTAAGGATAGAAGCGGTGGGTGGCCTGTCCAGCTGCAAGCCACAAGGGATCTGCGGCTTGGCCCGATCAGGACAGTTCTGAGGAGAGAGAGGGAAAGAAGAGGGAAAAGGTCAGGATTTAAGTCAGAGGTCTAGGTGCAGTAGAGGAGCTAAATTGGAGGGCGGGGAGTAGAACAAAAGAATGATGGCAGGTTAAGTGGCAGGGGAGGGAGGAGGCAGACAACAGCTTGAAGGGGGGGTTGCTTGGTTAGCGCCAGCAAACTCAGGACCCAGCAATTGAAAAAGATTAAGTCTGCGGTTAGAGTAGGGAAAAATTGAGCTTAGTGGGTAGGCTAGTAGATAGAGCAGAGAGAGGTTAGAGCAGGCAGGTAAATCAAAACATTAACTGTGCAAAATACATTTCCTGCACATTCCCAAACAGTTCAAATCCCTCCCAGGCAATAACTTCACCAGCAAGCAGCATTATTTGAGTACACAGAGGCTATACAGCATTACTGGCCACATTCTAGAAACACTATAAGGCTGATTTCTGTATTCTACTTATTATTTGTTGATAAATTGGTGACTGGGAAAGGCACACATTGAGCAAAGGCTCATTTTCTGGTCTGACCAGGAGGAAGGAGTACATTGGAGACAAGGTGCAGAAGTCCAGAATACAATAGATACAATGGTTAAAAGAAGAGAGTGTTATTCTCAAGAATACAGGTAAGGAAATAGTCACAGTCTGGAGTGCTCATGGTGCAAAAAGAATACATAGTAAATAACACGCAAATAAAATTAAGTGCAAACTACAACATGCCACAAAGGTAAAAAAGCCAGGTAACAAAACGGAAAGGCAGCTGGGGAGAAGGGGTGTTCTAGTGTAAGAAGCCAGAGGGAGGATGCCTGGGGAGGGGTGCATGCACTGGGCTGCTCTAAATGGGGAGGGGACAGCATAAAAAGGGGATGCAGAAGAGACAGCTAGGCTAGGAAAACAGCAAGGAAAGGGAATCCCATGGGTGTGGGAGGGGAAGATGAGAAGGGGAGGCAGAGATTTTATGGGGGTGCACACCACTGCCAATAAAAGTGTAACACCTGAGCAGTGAGTAGAAAACAAAAAACGGAGCTGTACACACACAAACACAGGCCCAATATTGTTTTATTAAGTCAAGTTCAGCATGAGGAAGCAGGGCCAAAGCCCTTACGTATCACCTCACATGTAAGCTTCATCAGGGCAGAGTTAGTTACAACTGACATTCTTTTTATACCTCTAGTCAGTGACATATCAGTTGGTCATTGGTGATTCTAATTAGTAAAAACTGAACAGTGTTAGACCCCATCAAAAAATTAGAAAAAAATAACTATTTGTAATGCATAAACTTAATCGCACTGAGGTCCCTGACTCATTTCATGGCATTAATTAATATGATGAGACAACAGTGACCATAGGAAAGCCAGCAGCTGCTTTTATGGAAAACTTAATTATCTAAGCATTCACACCAAATAAGGCAGCTGTAAGTAAGGAGTGAGGTGGTGTTCTATGAACTGTTTAGAAGGATAAGAGGTGGAGTTAAGTAAGAAGGTTTATTCCAGAATGTAGAAGGATGGATGGAAAAAGCAATATGACCAATGGAGGTGTGGGGTGTGAGGGTGCAGAGTCAACAGACTGGATCAAGTAGGTAGAAGTGGGGCTTGATGAAGACTACAGTATCTGGAGAGGGACAAGAGGCAATGGGAGAACCACTGGGGCTCTAGGGAAGGGAGTGAAATGCTAAGGCAGAAGGAGCAGTGGTGGATAAGTACAAGAGAGTTGGAGGCAAATTAACAAAAGCAACAAACAAGCATTTGTCACCGAATGTTTGCATGTTGGAACTGTGACGGTGGGGGTGGGTTGGGGGCACAAGGGCAGGGCTATAGCCAGGAATTTTAAACTTAAGAGTTGATGAAACTGTTGTCTCCCCCCATAAACACAAACCAAAAGATGTAGCTTCCTGCCACACAAGCATCGCCCCCCAATTCAGTCAATACTATGTAATAAGCCAATGATCCTAATAGATTCACAACATCTTATTTTATTTATCACACACACTACCAATCAAACAGAAGTTGGCTGGCATTTACTTGCAATGTTTAGGATACATCGTGATAAGCCTCTGTACCACATCAAGGTAGCCAGTCTCATGAAATTCATTAACACCAGCACTTATGCATGCATAATCAATCAAGTCACTCATACAAACATGGCCTCTAAAGGTAGCACCACAAATCTTTTAAAGATCATTATACGATGGCAAGAAAATTTCCTGCCCTCTGATGGGTCAGTGGCCACCTTGTACAGTGATGTTATCAAAGCACAATATCACTGCATGGGTAGGTCCATGACAAGGGGTTACCAAAAAGTGTGACATGAGGGTCAGTTTTTCAAATCCACAATAGGTCAATTTTAATAAGCTTGTCAAGATACTATGACCCAAGAGTGATAAAGAGACCAGACTGTGAGATAACTCTGTAGCAGAGATTTAAGAAAAAGCACCTTCAATGTTGGGCATGTAACAGTGAGCAACAAAAGTTGCACATGCAACAGTGAACAGAACAGGTGTTTAACTTGGGGAAAAAAACTTTACTTTCTCTACTTTATTTTACAAAACATTTCAAGACACTGTGACCCAAGAGTGAAAAACGGAATATGTTGGGGATAACCCATATCAAATTTGAGAAAAAGCACCTTAAGTGTTGCTCATGTAAAGATGGACAAGCAAATGTTGCACGTGCAACAGTGGACACAACACAACTGTTTTTAAATTTTAAAAACATTCCCTACACCCTTTCTCTACCAAATTCCTGCAGTACTTTTAAGACCCCATACCCAAAAGAAAATCACCCACTCAAAAGCTGGATGCTTTCGCTGAAATTTGAGGAATATGTAAACAAACAATTTGATTGGACACCACAGTTGCATGCAGATTTATGTGATAAGGGCTAACTGCTACCACACAGCACACAAACCACAACTCAAACATTGTCTGACGAGAAGGGCGACTCAAAAACAATGACCACTGCAAACAGCGACCATCTCAGCTGTTCAATGAACAGCAATATAAATACTTTGGGGGGTAAGCTCTGCACACACATTCCCACATTAATATAATTATCTCTGGGGGGCGGGAATGGACTTCAAAAAAAAAAAAAAAATTTACATCCTACTGTGGGATCCAAACCAGGGTTTGCTGGCTCTGTAGATAGTGGCTCTAGCCACTACGCCAAATAACCAGCTCAGCAGCATTTGGCTACACACCTGCCTATGTCCTACTATAGCGAGTGTAGTTCACTGCTACACTCGCTGTACAGGATCTTTCACTCTGTTTCAATGGTTGCCCTACACACAAGCAGTATTACTGCGTTGTTCATATTGAGTTGCTCAATAATACTTGCCCATATAGGGTGATACCATTGCATGCACCACATAAAACTTTGAGTGTACCAGAAATTTTATATGCAGTGAAAAACTGGGGTGAATATTTGTTCATTAACAAAAGACAACACCAGAAGCAGTTTTCAATATAACTTTACTGAAGCACAGCTAAAATAAAGTCTGCAAAGAAGCAATGGAATATACTGTGGTTTTGCATTTCACATTTTGCTAGGAAAAATCTATGACATTTGGCAGCTGGACATTGGAAAAAAGTAAAATGGGTGCACCTGGGTTTCTCAAACTATGAAATGTATCTGTACTTGTGGCTACCTTTTAAATTCACTTATCGTGACTGTTGTTATTTTTTTAAAATCAATGTACAAAGTATTTGGCACATTGGTACCCCATTTCATGGAATTACCAGTATCAAGGTCAGGCACACCTGAGTGCACCACAAATAAAAGAAATCACTTCATGTGGTCCCCCACTTGATGCTATCCTTCTACTAATGAATAGCAATCAGTCTGGTCACTAAATACAAGGCATTAAGCACAGTACCCAAAAAGTTTTGACTTCCCCTCTGTACTGCAGAAACCAATGTCAAACCAAACATTTTTTTAAACTGCCACTGTGAGTGGCTTCAAACATTGCTGCTCTCTTTCAGGTGCACTTCCAACAGGCACGTGTTTGGCTTTTGTCAAGAACTGATCCCACTCTGTGTTACTTAGGTATGTCATTCACAGCAAATAGAAAAAAGGCAAACATATTTTACCAGTTACAGGGCCTTTCTTGAGATATTCTCTACACAGGAGAAGCACCATAAGCTCCTTTTTCACACAGCACAGTCTGCTAACACACGAGTGTGTTATTACAAGAACCAGGTGGCTTCAGTGCTCCCTGCTCAGCTGTTAGTTAACAAAGCCTCACACAGCCTCTCCTTTTCAAATTAACAGTACAACTTTTAGAATATTCAGTCCCTCCCCAGCAACCTATACCACCGACTTACTGATTGGCGATCTGTGAACAGAAAACCAGAAGTGTGTGGCCAGCTTTGTCTCCAAATCACAGTTTCTGCACTTCACAATTTTGACTGTATAAAACTAAAGCACATCTTCACCCAGTCCCAGAGCAGGCAGCAGGACCAGGTCAATTCAGCATGGGAAGAGGAGGCACTGGTACACATAAGAGAAACACAGACAGCTGTGTTGTCTGTCTGTGGGAGTGTTGGTTGAGAAGCAAGCAGACAGTACTACCCCTAAAAAAAAAACAGCACCACCTACTGGCCAAAGAAAATACAGTCACTATTTTTTTATATGTGCATCTACTCACCAAAAATTCATTAAAAAGTACTTTTAAACATATTTCTTGTAATACTTCTCTATTTTTCTTCAAACAAGCCATTGTATAATATCAATAATGCACTTCAAGGTGTGTGTCATGCTTGGCTAATGCAACTTCTTGGATGTTGGATGCACTCGGCCTCTGGCCTTCTGCCCAACCACTGAAAGCATGACATTATGCAAGCAGGAGACACACCATGATGTGCACTATTGCTTAATTCACAAACTCACTCCAAAGCATCCAAGGAGGGGAGAAACAGTTCTTCAGGTACATCAGGTAAATGGAAGATGAGGGGGAATTGTTAGGATGATGGACAAGGGCAGGGTAGTAGAGGAGGCTGAGCAGAAGGCAGTCATTTTAAACAACTACTGCTGCTTAGTATTCACAGTAGAAGATAGCAGGCCTCTACCAGAAAATGGCATAAAGGCTGCTGCAAGGAGGATCCCAGAAATGGGAAGGGTGGTAACTATGGGAAAAAGGGTTAGAAAAGATCTTGTAGCCCTGAAAATAGCCAAGGCTCCAGAATAAGATGGGATGCACCTGAGGGTGCTCAGGGAATTGGCATCAGAACCAGCTGAACCCCTGGCAAGGCTATTCAGTATCTCACTATAATCAGGGGTGGTTCAGGGTGACTGGAGGATAATGGATGTGGTGCCACTCCACAAGGAAGGGGACACGGAGGAGTCTGAAATGACAGACCTGTCGGGTCTTACCCCATTGTAGGCAAACTAATGGAGACAGTAGTCAAAGAGGAGCTAGTGAGCTACCTGGAGAGAAATAGGCTCCAGGACAATAAGCAGTCTAGGGTCATGGCAGGGAGGTCTTGTCTGACCAGCCTGACAGCATTTTTTGACTGGGTAACAAAGTCGGTGGATAAGGGACAAGCAGTGGATTTACTCTATTTTGTCTTCAGCAGGGCATTTGACTCAGTGCCACAAAGAAGGTTGTTTAAGAACGTAGAGAATCTGGAAGCAGCAAAGGACCTACTTAAATGTTTAGGAAGTTGTTTAGGAGGGAGACAGCAGAAGATACTGGTAAACATTGTCAAATCAGGTGTGGAGAAAGGGAGGCCATGAGTGGGGTACCGCAGGGGTCATTCCTGGGATCAATCCTTTTTAATACATTCATCAGTGACCTAGGAGAAGGAAGAAATACAGGACAAGATTTGTCACCTTGCAGATGTCACCAAACTCTGTGGTGGGGTAGACAGTGAGGAGGGGTTAAAGGAGTTGCAGAGGGACCTGCAGTGGTTGGAGAGGTGGTCCAAGGTCTGCCTGTTGAAATTCAACACCAGAAACTGCACAGTGATACACATAGAGAACAAGAATCCAAGTAAGGAATGCTGGATGGGAGGGGTTAAACTGGCCACTGTGTCAGAAAAAAAGAGACATGTGGATCATCATAAGAGGCCCACTAAAACAAACTAGCCAATGCAACAAATCCTACTGCAAGGTAACCAGAATGTTGGGGTATATTGTAAGAGTTTTGATAGCAAGAGAAAAGAAGTAATGCTGTCTTCTATAGATCACTGGTGAGACCCTTCTGAGTACTGTGCCCACTGCTGGAGTCCTCACCTGAGGAATAACAGAGACAGGCTGGAGACAGTGCAGTGTAGAGTAACCTGAATGATTCAGGGCCAACAGTGCAGGCCTTATAAGGATCGGCTTAGGGCAATGAACATGTACTCGCTGGAAGCCAGAAGGGACAGGGAGGACATAACAGAGACCTTCAAATTATTGAAAAAATAAATAATTGTCAAGGTATTCTAACTATGGAGTGGGTGACGGCTTTACTTAGCTTACAGAAAGAACGTTTTCTTAGCAGATGGTTACCTTTTTTTCATTTTCTTGCAGACAGGGAAGGGTTGAATATATTGGAGATCCTGGCTTGCTACAATTAACTGCTATAACTGAAGTAATGGAAATGACTGGATTTGTCTTTGAGTACTGTATGTCTAAGACTGTCTGTAGAAGTCATTTACTTCTGCCCTGGTATTTATATTCTTTCACTGCAGCATTGTAAGATTTGTCCTAAACTATTAATAAAGTTTAATTAAAAAAAAATAATAAGGGAAGCTGCAAAAAACTATTTAGTAGAAATGGCAAATTTAAAACAAGATGAAATGGATGTATGCTGCTGGGGGTGGGAATCAGCAGAAATGCGAGAAAGTTTTACTTTACCAAGAGAGTGGTTGAGCAGTGGAACAGCCTACAAGCAGAGATGGTGAGTGCAACAAACATTTGTCTTTGTTCTTTGGTAAGTGAGTAAGGCCCACCAGGCACAAGTGCCTGTTTTCAGGGGAGACCCTGGAGCATGGAATGTTTAAGTGACTTGCTCAGAGTAACACAAGTTGCAAATGGAGGCTAGGGAAACAAACCCAAGTTTGCTGGAAGTATCAAGATAATTCACGGCTCATTTCTCTAATCTTTAGGCTGTACTGCCAGCCCTTTAATAAATTCATGCATGGCTGGGACAGAGTAAAGGGCCTAATGCTTACTCAGGGGAGCAGCAGTAAAGCAAGCAGTGGGGGGGGGGATAAGGAAAGAAACTTGTCTGGGCAATAGGTTACAGGGTAGAGTAGGGTAAAACTGGACAGAGTTGTTGACATTGTCTGTATTATTGTGAAACACCCTGTAGGTCAGAGAGAGCTGTTAATTTGCTCATTATATGGCTCAGCTCTAGGTGCTAAATAATAGTTGAATATAACAGCATGCATTACAGATCTGGACTTGTGGAGTCATGTGTATAGATATAGATACAGATTTATTATACAGGTGTGGTAGTGCCTGTAAATTAGGGTTGAGTAAGCACTTTAATGTTATACCCCAATTTTTGCACCTCAATTATTTTGCCCACGTTCAACTGATTTACATGAACTTTAGAAAGTGCAGAGATAGTGCCTGGATCTCCAATCCTGAAAATGTGTGGCAATCAGTTCATTGGGGGGCAAAGTTATACAGGGCAAGCGCCCCAAATCACCAAAATTTAGACCTATTCTGCCCACCCATAACTAAAAACTAGGAGTATTTGATACCTAAAAGTTGCAATGTTTCATAGAGGTTGGCCCAAGGTGTGAACTTTTATGTTTTTTATTTGCCAGATTAAGTAGTTTTAAATTATTTATAGGAGTAGTACACCCAGAATTTGAAGAAATGTATGTTGTGCAGAGTGTTTTATTTGTATGTGAGGTCCTAGTGTGTCCTTCCCTCTGTCTGCTATTAAGAGTTTTCCCTAAATTTGTCTACTAGCTTTATGGCAGTTTTACGACCCCTGGGGATCTCCATCTCAGCTAAGTGTATTGCCTTCCTTGTTCCTACAATGCATCCTGTCTCATGTGACAGTGATATAGAGGCAGAACATAGATTCAGCAGCCAACAATGCTTTACAATCAGTTCACAATAGTAGAGATGGCTATATTTTAAAAACCATACAGAGCTCAGCTTGGTTAAATGCCCTCATTGTAAAGGTATTTTGTTGTGAACAATTAGACACTGGTTGTGTATATGTAACTTGAATGGTTTTCAAGATATTTACATTTGTTTGGCATGTCTTTTTTTCAATTTCAACTTTATTAAAGTTTTGAATATGACAGCAAAAAACATAATATCAGAGAACAGATTGTAAGATCAGCATTGTATACAAATTACAAGCAACATCTAACCAATAATCAAACAAATAATCAACTAAACAAACCCCAACCACCTCACCACCCCAACCCCCACTCATACCCTCCAAAGCACACCAGGGTGTTCCTTTCTGTCCAGCAAGCTAAATAAGTAAAAGTGCAGTTTTAAAACTGCCAGGTGTCCAGGCATAAGTGCGCAGGAGCCGAAATCTTAGGAGGAAGTAGGTTGGGGCACTAATGGGGCAACTGAAATGGACAAGATGGCATAAAGTGGCTCCCACCTGGATTTGAAGGACTGAGGCCTGCCTTGCCGATGTATAATCTGCTTTTCCATCTAAAGAGCCATCAGTATCTCTTGGTGCCACTCTTTATATGATGGGATACCTTCATCCAGCCATTGCCAGCAGATGACTAATTTTGCTGTTATGGCAATTAGAGACATATAGGCTCTTTGGGAACCTGATAGCTCCTCAGGAAAAATGCCGACCAGACAGACCTCTGCTGTAAAAAAGGATCAACTCCCAGAAGTGGGTCCAGAGAGAGCCGAATGGCATTCCAAAAAGTTATAACCTTTGGGCAGTCCCAGAGAATGTGTTTTAAATGCCCCTCAGCTGTGCCACAATGAGCACAAGAAGGAGATGCCTGTTTGCCCATTTTATAGAGCATAACAGGTGTGTTATACAGATTATGTAGTATACAGAATTGCAGGAGGTGATATCTGTCCTGTTTGAGAAATTGGTATAAATGTAACCACACCCTCTGCCAGGTCTCCACTTCTGTCCGAGTTAGGAGCCTGATTCAAATAAAAGCAGATCCATTCCAAACTATCTGGGTCCTTCTGCTGAAACAGCCAATAGAAACCAGATACAGCATGTGGCTGACCAGCCATGCAGAGGAGGTCAGGTAAAACCCTCCTTAGAGGTGTATGCCAGGGATGAGGGCCTAGAAAAGCAGTCAAAGCACCCGAAAGTTGCATATATTTGAGGGGATTGAGAACCGGGATGGCAAACTTTTGTTGCATCACAGAGTGTGGGATTACTGAATTTCCATCAACTAGAGCCGAAAGAGTGGCTGTGCCAAGCTGAGGGCAAAAATGTAAAGGGATTAGCCGATGAGCGATCTGTATGTTTGGGTTCCCCAGCACTGGCTGAGACCAATTCCTCCTCCACTCACAGCTCATATATAGGCTAAGCTTTCTAAGTACTCGCAGGGACCACCATAGGGGAGTACCATGAAGTTTAGAGGGAAGCTGGGAAGGTATAAGATAATGAAGACTACCAAGCTGTAGCCCTGCACATTCATAAAGTTTCTGCTCTATGGTCAACCATAAAGGATAATAGTCTGCAGTATCCAATGTGTGAATGGAGGAGTCCCAAAGAAAACATTTGGAACTATGCAGTGTGCAGTAATATAGAAAAAAGTTTGGAAGTCAAAGGCCGCCCCTCTCTTGGGAAAGAGTGAGTTTAAAATAAGCTCTTTGGGGTACCCTCTGTCTCCATAAAAATGTTGTGATAATGGAGTTGAGCTTAGTGAACCATGTCCTGGGAAATAAAGGCCTAACATGCTAAGGGGTAAAGCATATGGGGTAAAATGTTCATTTTAATGCACCCTACCCGAAAGGGGAAGGTGCGTCCATCTCTGTAAGTTGGCAGAGATCTCTTTCATAAGTGGGGGTAGGTTTTCTTGGCTTATGGCTGCCAAGTTCCTAGGTACCTTAATACCCAGGTAGGTAAAAGATTTAGGTTCTCAAGATAGGGCGAAATCTAGAATCAGTTGACGAGGGACATGTACGTTGAGTCTGAAAACCTTAGTCTTGTCAAGATTCAGTTTATATCCCGCCACATCCATGAATCTGTGAATTTCAGAGAGCATGGCAGGGATGGATGAGTGGGGATTAATCAGATGTAACAGATCGTCAGCATATGTTGAGAGTTTAAAACTGAAACAACCATTTTGAATACCTTCAACCAAAGGGTTTTTCTGAAGATTGTGCAATAAGGGTTCTAAATAGAGGTTGAACAGGAATGAAAGGACCCCATTGCAATGAATTCTGGCTGATGGATTGCAATACAGGACATGCACCCAGTCACAGAACTTATCAGGGAAGCCACATTTTCAGTGGGTAGCAAATAGAAAGGGCCAGGAAACCCGACTGAAGGCCTTCTCTGCATCCAATGAGACCAAGACAGCAGGAACCTTGCTCTCAACTGACACAGAGATCAGGTACCAGAGCTTGTGAAGGTGATCTGAAGAAGAACGGACAGCCATAAACCCCATTTGTGTCAAGCTGATGAGACTTGATCACACTAGGAGCATTCGAGATGCTAAAACCTTCACCGATATCTTTAGATCCGAATTGAGCAAGGAAATGGGCCAGTAATTACTGGGCAGCAATGGGTCCCTGCCAGACTTCAGGATAAGAGAAATCCAGGCCTGAGCAAATGAAGTCAGAAAAGCTGGAGGAGCAGAGATAATTGAGCAACCGTGTAAGAACTGGAGTCACCACTGTTCTGCAGTCAATATAAACATTATTAAGGAAGTCATCAGGACCCGGAGCTTTATTTTTAGGGAGAGCACGAATGGCTGCAGAGGCTTCCTCTTCTGTGATAGGGGAAACCAAGAAGTCCCACTGAGAAGGGGAGAGCTGTGTGAGGCGTAAGGCATTAAGATAATTCGAAATGTGTTCTGGGAGATCTGGCGAAAAAGCAGCCCCCTTGTAGAGGGATTGAAAGTAGAGACAGAATGCATCAGCAATCTCCTGAAGGTTACTGAAGAAGCTGGTCCCAGGGTCCGGTTCTAGGGAGTATATGGCCAACTTCACTTCTGTCTGTTACAGGGCGCAGGACTAGCAAATTTCCAGCCCTCTCCCTGACTTCAAATAATGCAACCTTGTGCGCGGAAGGGCCAGATTGGCTTGCTCGGCCAGAAGGCTGAAATATTGAGCTCTCAGGACATTCAAGTGACTCCAAGTATCAGGGTTTGAAGTGGAAAAGAGGGATCCCTCTAGAGGTCTGATTTGCTGCAACAAACTGTCCATTTTGGTCACCCTCTGTTTCCTATGGGTAGAAGCTATTTGCATCAATTCTCCCTGTAGGACACATTTGGCTGCCCCCCACATCATATCCAAACTCAGAAATTGAACCCTCATTAGTCAGAACAAAATTTTTCAAAAATAATTCAGTTTCAGCAAGGACATCTGGATCTCTAAGCAGAGTGGCATTAAGCCTCCAAGAAGGATCCCGTTCCTCCAACCCACTTAAACTATGGTACAATGACACTGGCGCATGATCTGAGACCACCATGGGCTGTATATTGCAGGTCTGCAAACCAGATACCATCGACAAACTGACAAGGAAATAATCAGTTCTTGACTGTGAATTATGGGGTATAGAGTAGAAGGCATATTGACATATAGATGGATGGAGAAACCACCAGGAGTCTTCAAGCCCTGCAGCGTCCATGAGGTCATGCAGGCCTTGTTGCCCCAGGGATAGATCCTTCCTGATGATCCCCGACCAGTCCAGATCTGAATCACATACAAAATTCCAGTCCCCACCTAGGACTATTGGTAAGTGCATATACGGGGCTAGGTGGGGCAGAAGACTCACAAAAATTGTGGGAGTATGCATTAGACCATAGATCAAACCCAGCAGGAGTTCAGATAATCCCATCCTGCAGTGTAAGAAGACAAAGCAACCATCTGGGTCCCAAACCTCCTTCAGCAGGACAAAAGGGACTTTCCAGTCAATAAGAATGGCAACACCTCCTTTTTTATTGCTGACCCCAGCACCCTATACCTGCCCCACCCATTCTCATTGAAAAAGAAGAATATCCCCCCGGCACGTGCGAGTTTCCTGTAACATGGCTACATTGGGCTGGAGCTGTTTGAAGTGTCTCAGTACCATGTGTTGTTTCTTTTTGTTCGGGGCTCCCTTAATATTCCAAGAAACAAATCTATAATTATAAACCATAGCAACTGTTTAAACCAGGTAATCAATACTTACTGGAAAGGGGGCTCTGAAGGCCCAGAATTGCCAAATTTCTAACCCATGCCCCTGAAAAAACAAAGAACCTGCCCCCCAAACAAAGAACCAGTATAACCCCCCATATCAAAAACCTTAACCCCTCCTCGCACCCAACTATATACACACTCAGCCCCCAGCCCTGAGGACCGATCTTCCAAGTTCTCACCATCTAATGTTGACTAACTGCCCTCCATCTACCCTCCCCGCCCAATAACAGGAATCAAACAATGCATAAGTGTCCCAGTCTCTGTGGCTTATTAGGTAAAATACTCATACCATAATGTTGGCAAAACAACTAGTAAAGTGACCCCCCATCCGTTAACTATATCCCCTAAAAACAATATAACTTCAGCGAACTTTACCCAGTTACATAGAGGATTGGGCATATAAACAGGGGGTTTTACAACAGTGCAACAGCCTAAAGAACCATATTTAAACAATTAACAGTACTAAGGTTTAATAATTCACTTGGCTTGCAAATGGGAGAACCTTAACACCTCTATGCCTATCACTGAAGTCTGGAGTAACATAAATCCATGGTACCCTAAAGGGACAAGATCACTGGTGAAGTTCAACCTGTACCTTATAATTACCAGAAAAAATCCTGTGAACTTTGTTAGCCCCTCACGGTACACAGAGCCCACAGAAAGAGCAAGGCAGGTTTATAATTAAATTTTAATCCTTATATATAACCTCCAAGGGTGTTAGAATGTTCCAGAAAGTCTATTGCCCAAATGTCCAACCTGCGGGTTACACATAGCACAGGTAGAGGAGTCCAATGAACCAAAAATTGAAAATACACCTTGTACCCTCTTTTCGATCCTCGAATAAAAATTGGGTGCAGATAGCAAAAAAAAACATATGACAGTTGCCAGGCTTTACTGTTATAGAGCCCACAGAGGCTGAGACTGTGAGGAGCTCACTGAGATCACATCTACGGCAGGCAAACAAAGGCGTCAAGCAGAATACCCAGCAGGCAGTCTTAAGTTAACTGGAAAAAGAACAGGGGAGGTGTAAAACAGTCCTAAGATAGGCAGCATCAAGGGAGCTCCATTAGGTATGCCCATAAATGTCCACTTCCTGGCTGAACAATCTGTAGTGGAGGTCAGAAACTAAACAAGCAGTTCAGTTTGCTCAGTACCCTAGGCAAAACATTTACCAAAATAGTGAAGGGGGAACTTCACTTCGGTTTAAAGAGATCTGGAAACAGTTCCTTTAGCTCCTGATTAGCCTGAGCAGGGATCAAAACTTCCATTCTTCTTGATGATGAACCTGTAAAATAGCTGGGTGCCTCATCCTGAAATGGATGCCTGGGCATTAATTTTAGAAATTGTAGGTGAAAGTCCCTCCTCTCTGCCGCACTGACAATGGCAGGTCCTGAACAATACAAAGAGTGGAACCTTCTAGGTAATGGATTGCATGTCTCGAACGTTTGAGACAATATGCTGCTTATCCAGGAAATTGAGACATTTAAAGATCAAAGGCCTAGGAATGGCACCCTCTGGTGGCATGGGTCTTAAAGATCGTAGGGCCCTTTCTATAATATACACAGGGCCATTTAGAGAGGGCTCTGCAATGCGCTAGCACAGCTTTTGTGCAAAAAGAATTACTGTATATTGGGGCCCTCAGCCCGTTCAGGAAGTCCCAGCATAACTAAATTGTTCCATCAGCTTCTGCCTTCTAAATCCTTGAATTGGCCTTCTAGTTTCTTACAGCGTTGCCGGGTTGAGACCAGCTCTGGCTCTGTCCTCGATCATCAGTCCTCTAGGAAAGAAGTTCACCCTAATCGAATGCACCTCGCTCAGCTACTTCAAATGAGGGCTATATTCTAACCTGGCATGTAATGTGACCTGCAGCTGCTGTCCTTAACTCATGACCTGGTTTTACCCCAACCCCTTTTCCTTCGCATGACCTCCACATTATCTCCCTGACGGTCTCACCAATTTATCTCCTGTTTGGCACGGTCCTTCCTCCTCTCCACCATAAACCCTGTCGCTTCCAATCCTGCCTCACCCTGTCCTTTATCACCTAGGTATGCCAGCTAGTATACACTCTTTCTGAGCCCCTGGATGCAATATGCCCCACCTAACCGACTATATTTCCCACTATCCTTCTCACGCCCCATTAACAACCCCTGACTGTACCTCAAACAAAGCCTCCTCTGGCTGCTATTTCTGCTCCATTTCTGCCTAGATTATTGAATGCTCTAGTTGTAACATATTATCACTAAAACACTGTGCCATACCTCAGGGTGCTGATATCAACCTTTCCTTAGCACTTTCCTATGACAAAATGCACAGTATATCTTGTCTACCTTATTTTCAATTATTCCATTGTCTATAACTGTTGCCTATGCAACCTCAACCTCTGTGTAATCATAATCTGACCTGTACATGGTACCATATAAGATACTACCTGTATTCATGTCCTGTTTTGTTTTACTCTGACTTGGAACCTTTGTAAATGAGCTCTTTTGGTTCAAAGGTATTAATCTGAATCTGAAACAAACAAATAAATAAATAAATAAAAGTTTGAGCTTCAGCATCCCCCATTCGGCACATGACAGAGTCTATGGAGCCCTTCATTTGCTGCAGCGATTCGGTGATGGAAACCAGGGCTAATTTTAAGGGCTCTAACTCCTCCAAAAATCTTTCCTCTGAAAGAGAAGTGGATAATGCAGCAGACTTGGCAGTAACCTGAGCTTTAGGCCGCTTAGATGCTTTATCGGGAGTCACCGGCGGGGTATGTTTAGACATTGAGGTTTTCATTTCAGCATCCATTTCGGCAGAAATTGACACTCCTGGACTTCCCAGTAATATCGCAGACCAGGTGAGTAAGTTATAGCTACCAAACTTCAGCAGAGTCCAAAGAAAAAAAATATTTATTCAGGTGGGCCAGGGAGCAAGAGAGAGAGAGAGTAGGGATGTGCAGAAATTAATTTCATTAAGGGATTTTGGCAATAGCGAATTTCATTCGCCGTAAAGTTTGAAATTATTTTCGACTTTCGTGGAAATTCCGCTTTTAAACTGTGGAAAATATAAAAACTGTGGTATAATTTATTAAACTGTGGAAAATAAATCTGCAGAAAGGATCACTGCTAGTGGTTATTTCTGAGGCTTTTTAACTGCAGTTTATCTCATTAATTCACCCCCACTAATCGGGGTCCCAGTAAAGACCTCCAATCCCTTCCTTGGACCCTCATGGTTTCTAGTGCCCCCTCACCCACCGATCATGGCTCCCAAAACATTTTATTTCCCTGATGTCTAGCAGACCCTCCCTATCCTGGATTCCTTAGTCCACAAATAAACAGCCAGTAGTCCACCTACTCATCCCCTCTAGTCCCAGTATTCCTGGTGTCTTATGGACCTCCCTATCCCAGATCCCTTGTAAAATAATAATCTCAATTCCTGGTGTCTATTAAACCCCCACAAACACCACCCCAACAGTTCATCTGCCACCACCCAACTCCCTCCCCATCCTGCCCCTGAGCAGGCCACCACAGCACTCCCTCTCCTCCACTACCAGTGGCCCACTGAATTGTTAGTGAATAAACGCATGGTTGTAGAAGTAGGCGCTCATTCGCTGACAGTTGATTAAACTGTGGAAAGAATAAATTCCACAGTTTATATGCATTTTTCTGCAGTTAACAAAAAAAGTCTGCAGAACTTGGCGAAAATCCGTAGAAAATCCTACTTTCACCAATGGCAAAAGTTCCGCAATGTCTGCAAAATTTCCAAAATTTCGCAGAAGTTCTGCAAAACCTGAATTAGCAACTTTCGCCCACCGCTAGGAGAGAGCTTCCTACCAGTCAGGCAGCCATCACATGACTCCCTTATTTGGCATGTCTACTAGAGTGTTCACTCAGAGAGAAGAAAAAATTACTTACCATAGTAATGTTGTTTCTTCTAATGGAGTCTTGCTGTATTCTGACTTAGTGCAGTTAGTGCCAGCACTTGAACTGCCCTGGAGAGTAAGGAGTTAACTCTATGCTGAAGCATAGAATGTTGAGCTCGAGTTCGGTTTTCAAACCTCTGTCTGTGGTACTTCGCAGTGTAACCGTCAGATTCTTACGAGCAACTAACTAACTGAGTATAAAATATGGAAATTGTTTGAATATAAGCCAAAAGGCAACAATTTGGCCTCAGAAGACTCAAGTCGAGAACCCAAGAAGAAAAAAAGTAGTGACAACACTAAACACATTTATAACACAAGAGAAAACTCAAAATAACTAACCCATCCAAGAGAGAGGGTACAAGGTACACCCCTGAGGTACAACACTGTACATGCCAGCCCACTTCCCAAAAACTAGGTTCTGAGAGGGGAGGCAGAGGGGATCTCAGAATACAGCAAGATTCCATTAGAAGAAACAACAGTATTATGGTGAGTAATTTTTTCTTCAAACAACATGAAGTCTTGCTGTATTCTGACTAAATGCAGACTACCAAGAAGTTCCCTATGGAGGAGGGAATGCAGAACCTACTTAGGGAACAAGATCTGCAGTACTGCTGTACCAAACCTAGCATCACTCCTAGCCTGGATATCCAGACAATAATGCTTGGTGAATGTGTGTACTGTTTTCCAGGTGGCTGCTTTACAGACCTCTAACAAGGGTATATCTCTGGCCACAGCCAGAGAAGCGCTAACCTCCCCTAGTCAGTGAGCCCTCAGGCCTGGGAGTGCTTTACCCAATTTATCATAGCAGGGTGTATGCAGAAACAATCCACCTGCAATAAGTCCTTTTAGTGTCAGGCTTACCTTTTCCCACCTCACCATAGGTGAGAAACAATTGAAGACAGTGATTCTTGTGAACCTTAATGTGCTCTATGTAGTAGCTAAGAGCTCTTTTAACATCCAAACTGTGTAACCTTCTCTCCCCTGAAGAAGAATGGTAAGTGAAAAACACAGGGAGAGACATGGACTGGTACAGATGAAAGTCTGACACCACTTTGTGCAAGAACCTCCTACTGGTTCTTAGGACCACCTTATCCCTATGGAAGGATATGAAGTCAGGCTCAACTGACAAGGCTTGTAACTCACTAATCCACCTGGCAGAAGTATCGGCTACCAGGAACACAGTTTTCCAGGTCAAGTACTTCAGCTCGGCCGAAACCAAAGGTTCAAAGGGGGGCTGCATGAGTTGTGCAATGCAGACATTGAGATCCCAAGCAGGAGTCAGTTCTCTAAATGGAGGGTTTATGTTAACCAGACCCTTGAAAAACTTTTTAAAAACATGATGAGAGGCCACGGAAGAGCCCTTCCCTGCTGAAAGGAAAGCAGAAACTGCTCCTAGGTGAACTTTCAGGTTGCAGGCCTAAGGCCTAGACCATTGAGGTGAACCAGATAATCCAGGCTGCAGAGATGCCTGCAGAATCAGGCACAATGCTTTTCTGAGAACACCAAATGCTAAACCTCTTCCATTTGGAGTTATAAGTCTTTCTTGTAGAGGGTTTCCTGGAAACCTTCAAAATATCCAGAACTGCCTGAGAAAGATGCAGGCCTCGTGATTCTAACTCTTCAAGAGCCAGGCCTTGAGATTGAGAGACTGGAGATTGGGATACCAGATCCTCCCTGAGAGGACAGAAGATTGTGTCTCCTTGGAAGGGAAAGGGGCGTGACTGGCCCAGTCTGGAGCCACTAGTATCACTATGCAAGGTTGAGTTCTGATTTTGATCAGGACTCTGAACAGCAGAGGAATGGAGGAAGGCATAGGGAACCTGCCCTTCCAATCCAAAATCAGGGCATCCTGGGGACAGTTCCCAGGAGTGGAGGTCTGCAACAGAACAGATGGAGTTGGTGATTGTCCAGGGCTGCAAGAGATCTATCTCTGAGTGCCCCATCTGGAGAAGATGACCTGCAGGATGAGAGGATCCAGGGACCATTCATGGATCCCTGGGATATTCTGCTCAAAGCATCTGCCAGTACATTGTCCTTCCCTGGAAGATGAACTGCTACTAGGGAAGTCTGAAGAGAATAGGCCAGAGACCACTTCCTTGGCTTCTGTGTACAAGGCCATGGACTGAGTGCCTCCTTGTTTGTTGATATACCACATTGTGGTCGTGTTGTCTGTTCTGACTTGACCACCCTGCCCTTGACCGAATCTGAGGAAGCATTGAAGGGCCAGGAACACTGCCCTGAGTTCCAGAAGGTTGATGTGAAGGAGAGACTCCTGTGGAGACCAGACTCCTTGAGCTGTCGTGTTCCAGGTGGGCTCCCAACCTAGGAGAGAAGTATCTGTAGTCAGAACTACTGAGGGGGCTTAAGGAAGGAATGGGACTCCTTGTCTGAGGTTGTCCAGATCCAGCCACTACTGGAGAGATTGGACCAGAGTCTGAGTCACTGGAATCAGTTTGGCAAGGGAATCCTTTTTCTGAGACCAAAAAGACCTTAGGTGAAACCGAATGTCCCTCATCTGAAATCTTGCTCCTTGTACCACTGCAGTGGAAGCCGCCATGTGGCCCAGGAGTTGGAGGAACTGTCTTGCTGGATGAAAGACCTGAGGTTGAAAAGATGAAGCAAGGTCTACTAGGGCCTTCACCTTTGCAAGAGGAAGGAAAGCTTTTGCTTGGGTAGTGTCCAGTTCTATTCCTATAAAGGTAAGAAGTTGAACTGGTTCGAGAACAGACCTTGAAAGATTGAGAAGAAACCCCAGGGAACTGAGCAAGTCCTGGGTGGTTTGCAGAGCTGACCTGACCTGTTGAGATGACTGTCCTACAATGAGCCAGTCATCCAGATATGGGAAGATGGCGATACCCTGTCTTCTGAGGTAAGCCACCACTACTGCGAGGCACTTTGTGAACACCCTTGGAGCTGATGGTAGGCCAAATGGCATGGCTCTGAATTGGTAATGGCCTGAAGGCAACTCGAACCTGAGGTATTTTCTGTGGGAGCACCTGATGGGAATATGGAAGTAGGCATCCTTGAGGTCCAGGGATGCTAGCCAATCTCCTGGCCTTAGGGAAGGATAATTCCCAGAGTTACCATTTTGAATTTGGGTTTTGAAATGTGTTTGTTCAAATACCTTAGGTCTAGGATGGGTCGCCACTCCCCTGTTTTCTTTGGGGGTAAGGAAATACCTGGAGTACAGTCCTTTTCCCTTGTGCTGAGTAGGAACCTTTTCTATAGCTCTGAGAGCTAGAAGAGAGGAAACCTATGCCTCTAGTGCAAGGGTTTCTGATATTGATGCAGGTGGAAAAGACTTGGCCCTCTTTTTTGGAAACTTTTTGAAGCTGAGGGCTAGTCCCTGACTTACTACTTCCAGGACCCACCTGTCTGAGGTCACAGACATCAGGCCTGGAAGAGTAAGCCAGCCTGCTTCCTACTGGGATTGGGGAGTCAACCCGGCTGACACATCAGGGTGTCTGCTTGGCAGAAGTCTTAGACTGGGAGGAGGAGGAAGCAGCCCTGCTCATCCCCCTCCTGCCCCTCCCTCTGAAGAACTCCCTCTGTGGGAAGGGAGAGGAGGCCGGGGCTTGGTAAAAAGGCCTGTGAAAGGGCCTGCCTCTGCCCCTAGACTGCTGCTTTTGTGGAGTGGTTTGCCTTTCCTTGGCCTGTGCACTCCTGTAAGTGGTCCTGTATTCATCCATTTTCTTCATGTAAGCCTCTGCCTACTCTACAAACAGATAGTTACCCACTACAGGAAAATCCATAGTCTTAGTCTGGGTATCATGTGAGAGGCTAGTACATCTGAACCAAGCATGTCTCCTGAGAGATACAGATGTAGCCATGACTCTTGATGCCACATCATTAGAGTCCACAGTAGCATGAAATTGTACTTTCGATGCCTCAGTTCTATTAACAGCCACCTCCTCCAGCTCTTTGGCTAGCTGGGGAGGCCTGTTTAGCCAGTTCCAGAACCGTATCCCACCTGGACTTCTGGTACCTGGCTGTGTAGGCCATATAGTTAGCCTGTCTGAGTCCCAAAGAGGATGCCAAATACTGTTTTTTGGCCATGGCATCCACTTTCCTGAAGTCCTTATCCAGAGGGGTGTGAAGCCAAAGGAATATTAGCCCTGTCACAGGCTGCAGCCTACACTACCCCAACATGGCTGCTATGATTATAAAGGAACACTGCAGTTGAGCCTGATAACATATACCTCCTGTCCATTCTTTTGTCCACAAGAGCTATTGAATTAGAAGTTTGTAAAATTTTTTGTGTCTGTTTCCCCAAGGACTTATGAAAAGGGATAGACAGCCTTTTGGACTCTGGGATGTCCATCATTTCCACAAAATCAGGCTCTTCTTCCTCCTCTGCAGCTTAGACCAAGGGAAGCTGAAGGGTTTCGGCCACCTTTTTGTAAAACAAAAAGTGTGAAGGGGACTCAGAGAGCCTGGGAGGGGAGACATCCGAGGGCCTGTCTGGGGAGATGTCCGGTTCAATGGGCACATCCAGACCCCCCTGGTCGTCATCATCATCATCATCATCAGGATAGTCTTTGTCTCCCTTCCATGCCTCATAAAAAATATGTGGATCGTAATCTGAAGGAGACGGATCCGACTGAACCGACCGCCTAACCGGTGGTACTGGCTCGGACGGAACCGATCTAAGCGACTGGACAATGCTAATCGCTTTTGGCTATTTTGTCCACGGTTGGAGAATGCGTAAGGATCCGAACCAGCAGACTTGTTTTCTTTTGACGGAACTGGCCCCTCAGGGTCGGCTCTCCTTTGCCTAAGGAGATATTGCCTAGGTCAGTAGGCATCTCCTCAGGTTCGCCACAACCAGACCGAGCTGGCCATCCGGATCTAATGGACTTTCTCGGCCTCCTTTCCTTCAGCCTACTCAGTCTTTTATCTAGAGTGGATTTAGGAAAGTTTTACAAATTTGGCAGTCTGTCTTGAGGTGGTCAAACCCAGACAATAAACACAGATGAGGTGGGGTCGGGCTTGGCAAAGGCCTCCCCACTCAGTACAGTGTTGAAACCCAGTGGGACCGGTTTTCTTCGGTTTCTCAGACATGGCCAACTACCAAATTACCCTATAGCAGCTTTCAAGCCAGGTTACAAACCATGTCACGGGTTTTAAAAAAGAACCAGAAAAAGGCCTGGTTCTTTTGAAACCGATCGGTACCGGAACACCACTCTAATCCCAGAAAAATTCACTTTAGAAAAACAGAAGAAGATACAAGGTCGGTTCCTGACTGGACCCGACTGATAAGAAACCGAGGAAAAAACAATTTCCACACTTTCTTTCAAAATAAACACAGTCACTACATGTCTACAACACTACCTGTACCGTAGACAGAGGCTGTAAATCCAAAAAAATAACAGATAGAATGGTTTAAAACCGAACACTTTACTATTTACTGAACTGAGCAGAGGAAATCTCCGGAGCGACTTCACTGTTAGGCGGAGTAAAGAATCTGAGGGTTACACTGGGAAGTACCAAAGACAGAGGTTTGAAAACCGAGCTCGAGTTCAACATTCTATGCTTCAGCATAGAGTTAACTCCTTACTCTCTGGGGCAGTTCAAGTGTTGGAGCTAACTGCATTAAGTCAGAATACAGCAAGACTTCATGTTGTTTGAAAAAAAGCATCTGCTATTTGCAAGTGTATCTGCACACAAGCCAAACAAATTTAAATATCATGAAAACTATACAAACTACACAGAAACAATAAGCAGCAAAGTTGTTCAGGACAAAAATAATTTTATGAGTGGGCCTGGTTTCGCAGAGGGTTGAGGCACTGGATGCCACACCTCACGTCACGCCAGTGACCCAGATTCGGGAATGAACTTGGGTCATTCGGGGGTTCGCTGGGGAGGAAAGGACTGAGCATCAGAGGACTGTTCTCCTTCCTCGGGGAGTGGGGGTTGGTGGTGGCTGGGTGTCAGTGCAGACACAAGCACAAAGGGGTTGGCCCACACCCAGGGCAATTGGCTGCCTCCACGAAGGTGGAGGCAGCTGCCCCCACTGATCACATGGGCGTAAGGTGCAGGAGAAACATGGAGGAAAAACTGGGACCTGACAGGACCCGTGATGGCCCTGATCACATCTGTGTGGCTGTCCCCACAATTCTGGATTGCTGAATTCTGGGGGAGAGCTAGCCAAGACTCCTCACCCTGGCTCTGCCATGCGGGGCAATCTGTGGTGGAAATTCGGAGAGGCCAGGCAGGAGCGGTCAGTGGGGCCGGAGGTACATACCTCTCTGAAGGAGGGGTTGTAGCTCCTGACAGGTCTGTGGAGGCACAGAAAAATGGTCCAATAAAAAAAAACAAAATTATAATGAGGGTAGCCACTAAGCTGAACTCCTTACAATTTTTAAAATATTTGCCATCCAAAGTGGGAAATTTGGTTAAAAACAGGGACATTTGGTTAGCTAGATGGCTATATTTTTAAAACTATACAGAGATCATCTTAGTGACTACCCTCATTGTAAACATGTTTTGTCCTGAACAACTTTGCTGCGGTCATTTCATATAGCTTATAAAGTTCCAAGATATTTAGGTTTGTTTGGCTTGTGTGCAGATGCACTTGCAAACAGCAGACACTTTTTTTTCTCTCTGAGTGAACCCTCTAGTAGACATGCCAAACAAATGTAAATATCTTGAAAACCATACCAGTTACACATACACATACACAACCAGTGTCACAATTGTTCACAACTAAAAGATCTTTACAATGAGGGCAGTCACCAAGCTGAACTCTGTATAGCTTTTAAAATATAGCCAGGTCTACTGTTGTGAACTAATTATAAAGCAGTGTTTGCTGTTGAATCTATGGTCCCTGCTACATCACTGTCACATGAGACAGGATGCATTGTAGGAACAAGGAAAGCAATAAACTTCACTGAAATGGAGATCCCTTGGGATCATGCAACTACCATAAAGCTAGCAGGCTAATTTAGGAAAAACTCCTAATAGCAGACAGAGGGAAGGACACACTAGGACTTCACACACAAATCAAAACACTGCACAACATATGTTTTTGCAAATTCTGGGTGTATTACTTTAAGAAAACATATTCTGTTTCTGAACAGGCACAATTTAAACAAGCATTTGTCAATGCTGAATGTTTGTCTGCAGTGTCAGGACAACTCTAAAAAACATAATGGGTGGGATATTCAGAACTGCGCCAGACGCAAGCACAAATCCAATGCACCATGGTGCAATGAATGTGATATTCAAAGGTTGCGCATGGCGATGTGCACCAGCACAACATGGCTGAATATCACATGGATTCAGCAGAGTGCAGTCAGAGGTGTGCCAGGCAACATGTGCAATAGCGCAACTATGGAAGCGCAAGGGGTCAAGAAAGATGCGCAAAGGCACAAATGGACCTGCCACAGGCACAGCAGGGAGCAATGCTCCAGGGAAGGGGGGTGGCCACTGCGGAGGTGGTGAAGCCAGGCTGAGAGGCACAGCCAGCCCACAATGGAACACCGCCCAAGGAATACAGGCATGTAGCCAGCCCCCATCCATGAGCACAGGAGCGGTGGATGTCTGAAAGGTGGCACCAATGACCAACCACTGGATGGCACACCCCAAACCACCCAGTCCACAGCCAGCCACACCCTGGCACACGGCATCCAACACATACGCCACACAGCCCGAACAGCCAGCCCATGGCCACCCCAGGGCACAGCCACTGACCGATGGGCAAACACCACCATGCACAGACCACAGAACATCACAGGTGCACCACACAGCCACCCACCACACCACTGCAGCATGGCTCCACTCGCCAGTTGCAAAGTAGACCTGGACACAGATGGGTAACCACATAAAACTGTATTAAATAGCAATATAAAATACACAACAGGGAACAAGGCAGGGGAAACTATGTACAGAGCAGGAACAGGGTAGGTGAGGGAGGGATGGGGACAGGGGACAGGGGACAGGGCTATACAAAGGAACAGTGGAAGGCAGGGGAAGGGTGGTCAGGTTCAGAAACAACAGGATCAATGGGCCCTATGGGTGGCCACATCCTGCCACCACCTGGCACTGACCCCTACTCTGCCTGTGCAGCAGGAGCTGTCTGGTCAGCTGTGCTACCTCCAGGGTGGCGATGGTGATGATTCGCCGCAGAAGGTGGCCATAGTGTGGCTGGCGAACATCCCATTGGACACCTATGGCAAAGGAAGGAACAGGTGATCAGTGCATGTTCAGGGCACCCCAGCCCACCCACCATGTGCAGCAGACAGTGGGGACACACCCCTGGGTGGCACCTGGCCACCCACAGTGGGTGGGCCTACAACCCTCTGACCTAGCATGCCATGGCTATGCAACCCGCTGGGGCACTACCATGCTGGCTAACTGCCAGCATAGTGGCAGGCAGGTGGCATGGTGCAGCGGCGGGACCACAGTGGCACAGGTAGCAGCCAGACACACCCACAGCCTACCAACAGCTGCCACACACTGCAATGGCCACCCCATGGTGCCACACACACCACGGGCTGCCACGGCTCAGTGCACAGGGGACTGAGGCCATACCCCCACCCCCGCTGACCACCCTGCACAACAATGTATAAATGCACAGCACCTACCAGCCTGTGGGGCGCAGTATGTGCTGGTCCAGCAGCTCCACCCCTCAGTCCCACAGCTCCAGCTGAAGGGCCCGCAGCAGTTTGCCATGGCCCACCAGGTGCCCCTGCTGCCCTGGCTCTCCTTCTGTCCTCAGGGCCTAGGACAGGAACACAAACAAGCACACATCAGTACACAGCAACACCATGAGCCCACCGCCCTCACCCCCCAAGCACAGAGTGCACCCTGGCCTGGCACAGCCACAGGGCAGTGGTGTAGCACACCCAGTGATGTGCAATGCCTGGCCACAGGGCTCACAGTGACAGCACCCCCCAGCATGGCATGCAACCCTGCCAACTCCATGGAACACTGGACGTGCACAGATGCAGGTGGAGCACACTTACCTGGCCGTGTCACAGCCCCCCTCCAGATGCTCTCCTGCAGCGACCTGATCCTCTCTGGGTCCTGCTTCAGCAGGTCCCCATAATGGTGGTGACACTGCTCCCTGCTGCACTGCACACCAGTAGCCTGTTCAAGGCCATCTGCCACATCCTGCCAGACCTCAGTCCTGGGCCTGTTGAGGGGCTGCTGCCCAAATAAGCTGGTAGCATGGGGCCCCACCTGGGCCACCAGGTTCACCAACTCTACCTGGCTCCAGTTCTGTGCTCTGGGTACTGTGCACTGCAGACATGCCTCAGCACTGTAGCAGTTCAAAATGGTGCCCTGTTGCACCACGCTCTACATGTTCAGGATGTGCCTCGCCCAGAGATGAACTGCCTGCATCAATCGCGCATCCCTGGGGATGCACGGCATGGGGTGTGGGCCACACTGGCATGTGAGGCAGAGGTCCCTGGGGGCATAGGGCAGGGGTCAGCATGGAATGTGCTGGCAGCGCTTATTGGGCCATGATGTATGTTGCATGATAGGGTCTGAGGGTACTATGCCCAACAGGGCCCTAGAGTGCCTGAGTGCCAAGGTCTTATAGTGCCCGGACACCATGGGCCTCATAGCACCTGGGCGCTTAAGGGCCCCATAGCACCATGCAATGGGCCCTAGCGCCTAAGCCGCCATGGGTCATATAGCGCCAAATGCCATAGACCCTACAGTGTATGGGCACCAAAGGGCCCTATAGTGCATGGGGCACAATGGCTGCCAATAGTGTACCTAGCTGGACATGCTGCACAATTGGCAGTGGTACATGCCATGGCGCACGCCTGGTGTTGGGGTGCAATGTGCATGTCAGAGCATTGCGCCCATGACTTGTGCTGATGCAAGTTCATTGCACATGGCGCAATAGCATGATATTCAGCCGGCATCTGCAAATTAGCTCATCAGCTTATTCGTGGTGCACTGGGGGAATTAGCATCTCTTTACTGTTGTGCATTAGCCCATTTGCATGCAATGTGCTATAAAGGCGCCACAGGAATGCATAGGCCATGGACCGGTATTGCAACCATCCGAGGTAAGTTGCACTCGCCGAGGGGACAGACAGCACAGCGGGATGGTCGGCTGGTGTTGGTCACTGCTGCCACTAACCACATGTCATTGCCTACAGGTAGCAGCATGTCCGAATGTGAGGAGGGAGAGGAGCGTGGGCCTGCCTGCAAACACAGACCAACTTTATGAAGGCGGAGGTGGATGCCCTGTTTGAAGCGTACCTCGACAGGGAGCCTCTGCTGAATGGAGCAACTGGCACACACCAGGCCAGGGCCGCAGCCTGGGAGGAGGTGGCAGAGGCTGTGAACCAGCAGGGCAGCCACCAGCATTCTGCACAGGAGTCCAAGAAGAAGGTGGGCACCGACAAGCATCGGATCAAGGAGAAGGTGGAGGCCATTTGGGCTACAAGGGTGGCCACAGGTGGGGGCCAGGCTGACATGCCACAGCTCACACCACAGAAGGAGCTGGTGGTGGCCACCATGCAGCACAGCACTGTCGAGGATGTGCTGGGTGGTGGCTTCCAGACTGCTGGGAGCCCATCACTGCATGTAGGTACAGCGCGCCGAGGCTGGTGGGTGGGGATGGGGGCCATTCATCGGTAGCACTAATGCATGTGTTCCTTCCAGCACCAGAATGCCAGCATGCAGTGGCAGGGAAGCGACTGCCGTGGGGGCATGCCCAACCCTGGAGGACCAGCCCTCCACCTCCACTGGCATCCAGGGGCCCGATCAACTGCAGCTCACCATCGCCATCCAGCCGGATGACATGGGCGTGGTGGCGGACAAGGCTCTAGGTGTGTTCCAGCGGGACGCCAGCCATGGCGTGGTGTGCGTGAAGACACAGATCAGGGCGGGATCCGACACTGATGATGATGTGACCATTGTCCTGGACAGCGAGGGTATTGTTAAGAAGGAGACAACCATACCATTCACCATCCCTGGCAGTGTGGCCAGTGGCCTGTTGGCAGTGGGTCAGCCGCCCGCCACCACCCCTGGTACCGCTGTGTGTGACGGCGGCATGATGCTGGGGGTCGGTGGTGGTGGTACAGCCACACAGGTGCTGGCCAGCACACAGCGGCCGGAGGGGCGGCAGCAACAGATGGCTGGGGACGTTGGGGGGCCGGGCGCAGCATCCACTGATGGTGCTCCTGTCAGTGAGCAGCCACAGGGGAACCCCGCTGTGCAGTGCCCACCTGAGCAGGGGGCAGTGCAGCAGGGTCATACACCACCAGTGGGTTGGCAAAATGCCCACGTGCCCCCGGGCGCCGACCCCATTCACGAGCACACCTGATTGCTGTGGCCCTCCATGGACCAACAGGTACTGCTCATGGCTGGGGTGCATGCACTCTGCGCAGAGGTGCGCCAGGCTGCAAAGCAGTGTGAAAGGGGCTCACGAAGGTCCAGGATGCCATACATCACCTGCAAGAGGACATGACCGCGGGCCTGGATCGCTTAGCCACTGCAGTCACGGTCGGCTATGCCACACTAGCTACCATGGGGCATGGTGGGGTGCACAGACCCCGCTGGAGTGCAATGTCCACCCCTGACCAGGCATCGGTGACACCTCGGTGTCGATGCTGGCTCCACTGTAGGCATCCCAGGTATGCCCAGAGCAGACCTGTTCAGGACCCTGCAGACCCCTGCGAGGACAAGGTCAAGCTTCCCACTTCCACCCCTGGGGGACAGTCGAGACACCCCTGTGGCTGTCGCACAGCCTGAGTCTGCTGGGCGGCCACAGCGCAGCTGTCCATGTGTCTGTGGCAGCCGTGGCTGAGAGCTGAGCTGATGTGCACCACCTGTCCACTGCCTGTGTGTGGACATGTGTATGTGTGTGTGTGTGTGTGTGTGTGTGTGTGTGTGTGTGCATATACCACGGACATGGCATCCTTGGGATGCACTACACTGGCAGTGTGTGCACCTGCCCAGCCGCTGGCCCATGTGGTGTGCGCATGATGATGCCACCACAGCACTGGATGCTCATGTGCACTGGTGCCCTGTGTCTGATCCATGCCAGGTGTCAGTGCCCTGGTGTGTGACTGCAGGCGCCAGTGTGTGTGTGTGTGTGTGTGTGTGGTGTGCTGTGCTGCATGTTGTTGCTTGTGGCCATGTGGCACGGCCCCATGCCTGCCCCTGCCAATCTGTGCATACCGCAGGGCACGCCCACACATGCCTGTGTGCTGTGACACTGCAGCTGTCCCATGCATGGGTGTTTGTCCACCTACCTGCACGCACCATAGTGCTCCTCTGCTATCGTGTCTTGGTGCTGGCATGCCATCCTTGTCAGCCGGGGATCCCTCCACCCGGGGAGGGCTGCCCACCTCCACACGGACCGTCGGCCATGTCGTCCCCTCTGCTGTTCCCCTCCTCGACCTCGACAGCTATCCCACGGTCAGTGGTCATGTTGTGCAGCATGCAGCAGGCCAGGAATATGCCACAGGCCTTCGAGGAGCTGTACTGTATGGCACCACCAGGCCTGTGCAGGCAACAGTAATGTGCTTTCCAGACCAAAGACACGCTCAATGATATTCTGTGTGCTGGCGTATGCCTCATTGTACTGCTCCTCCGTAGGGGACAATGGGCGCCGGTAGGGTATTAGCAGCCAGGGCCGGAGTGGATAGCCACTGTCACCTGTGTGGATGGAGATATGGTTAGCTTGGTGTCCTCTTTTGCTATGCCCCTTGTCCTTCCCAGTAGCACTCCACAGTGCCCTGCCCTGGCTGCCCCCTCCCATGCCCTGGTGTACCCAGCTGCCCATGGTCTCTGCCTACTCACCCATTAGATGACCGGTGGTGATGTCCCCACTCTCAAACCTGTGGCACAGTGCTGAGCTGTGCCAGATGAAGGCGTCATGTGCTCCCCCAGGGTGTGTGGCACAGACATTGGTTATGCACTCCCTGGCATCACATACCACCTGGCAGTTGATACTAGGGTAGCCCTTTCTGTTGATGTAGGCTACCCCCTCTGGGCCAGGTGGCATGCAGATGCCCACATGGGTGCAGGCAATGGCCCCCTAGCAAGCCAGGCATACGTGCTACCATGTGGAACTCCTCCTGGTTTGCTGTACTCTCTGCCTGTGTGCTGGGAAAGTGAATAAATTCTGCAGTGTGTGGCAGCAGGGCATTGAGGAATTGTGTGAGAAGCCGTGATGCAGCCGACTGGGTTATGCCTGTGGTGTCCCCTGTTGGTCTCTGGAAGGTGCCCATGGTGAACAGGCACATGACAGCCATTACCTTTGTCTTCACTGTCAGGGTGTGGCTCCGTCTAGTGGGTTTCTGCATCTCCTCACTGCACAGCTCACAGAGCTGCCTCAGAATTGCCTAGTTCAGTCGGTACCAGCCCACGATCTCAGTGTCAGCATAGGTCTCATAGCTGATGCGGGGTCCATACCGCCTGTTCCAGATGTACCACCGATGGGCCCTTCCACGGCCATGACACACTGCCTCCTACCTCCCCACACCTCCTCATTATGGCCTCCATCTGAAATATTGCACTGGCCATGGTCCCTGTTGTCCTGTCCCCCCTGGGCGTCCAGGGACACTGGCCCACCCAACTGTGTGTGGCTGTGTGTGCTGCTCTGCAGGGCCCACACCTGTATGCCCTGCCCCGCTGTCTGGCTGTTGCCTGTGGCCTCTGTCTCTCACTCCTGTGGGTGCCTGTGTTGCACCACATGGGTCTGGTGACACTGTATCGCACCCACACTCACACCCACTGTCGCCTCCCTGTCTGTCACACTCTCTCACACACACACACTGTCTCTCACACTGTCTCTCCCTCTCTGTCCTGGTCTCTGTCTCTTTCTCTCTCACTGTCCCCTTCTTTGTGGAGTGATGGCCTTCTGTCTCCCTCTGTTCTGCTCCCCTCTGGTGCAAGTGCCCTCTTCCTACTTGCTCCCTGTTTTTATAGGCTCAAGTCTGCTCCACACAACTGCCATTTGCTCCTCATTTGTGCCATTGGTCAGAGGTTGAATATTGCACTGTGTCTCATATTCATGGGTACGCCCCCTGCCCTTGCGCATGCATACATTGCCGTTGCACATTGGCGCACTGCTACTTGCCCTGCACAGTTGCTGCCACTGAATATCAATCTCTGGTGCATTACCATAGTTGAGCATGCGCAACCCAGTTGCGCAACTGCTTTGAATATCCCAACCAATGTCTAGACAAAATTTAGCTTATATTTCACCCATTTTATGTTTGATGTGCCTGTGTACCAAATGTTTTGAAATGAGTGAAGCGTGATGTTGGAGGTGTGTCACTGCCGAGCCCATTGCAGTTCAGAATAGCAGGGGCTCAGCAGTCTACACCAATGACCACGCACTATGGTCATGATGCAACTCTCTGCTTGGTGGGCTGAAACTTTGTGTACTTCAAAGGACTGAAGCCACTCCAATCAGTGGGGGCTTCGGTCCTTGATTTGCATGAAGCTGCATCAGCAATTGATCGGCTTTCAAAACAGTTACCAGCTGTACTCCAGAAATTTGCTACCGATGTCACTGGTGTGCAGCTGCTGTATCAAGCCCTGTAACACTAATGCCCCTGTATCTTTCCCCCACCCTGACCTCCCCCTCAGCACCCATCACCCCACCTCCTCCACACAAACATAACACTGACACTGAGGGTGCCTAACCCCCCAGTGTCCACCTCCTAGTTTTTGGTTTTTGTTTATGTATATCACCTGCAACAAAGAAAACTGTCCATGGATGTCACTTGCTGGTACCACTGTAACTGTTCCACCACCCTCTCAGCACCCACCACCCAACCTCCCCCCCCAAACATAACACTGACAATGGGGTGCCCAATCCTCCAGTGTTGCCATCATGTAGTTTTTTTTAATATTATTTAAAACCTGTGACAAAGAAAATGTCCATCAATATCTGTTGCTGGCACCCCGGCCCCTGTAACTGTTCCCACCACTGGATCCTCCCTCTCAGCACCCACCACCCCACACCCACCCACAAACATAACACTGACAATGGGGGTGCCCAATCCCACAGTGTCATCACCTGAAATGTAGAAAAACATTCCTCATCATTTTTATTTTTATTAACCCTGTAAAAAAAAAACATCCATCGATGTCTGTTGCACTGTTAGTCCCTCTACCCAACCATCCCGCTCAGCAGACACCTTCCCAAGCCCTTACTTACCCACTGGGATCTGACGCCATAATCTTTTCTGGACTGCTGACACATCCTCACTCTTCAAAAGTCGAACTGCAATTGAGGAAATCAGGTATCACGGTTCAAAGTATTTGAAGGGTTTTGAACATAATGGCTTAACTTGGCCATTTCAATATTTTTGCTTCAAATTTTCAACATGCCTTTCTGGGGCCCGCCTCATGAACAATTACAGTGAATTTAGACAAATCTGTTCTGAAAGGTGATTTTTTTGGTGCTGCATAAAATCACCTTTTGGACAGGAGTGGAACATTTTCTCTGCTCTTGCTCATGGGGTGGGGTCATAAACTATGTTGGTGATGTCAAATATACAAAAAACAGTTATGAGCCTATGTTTAAAATCTGGTAACACAGGCTTATAACTTTGGTAACTTTCAATATTTTGACCCCAGATTTTCAACATAGCCATTCCTTTGCAACACCTCATGAACGTGACAGCTGCCATTTTTGAAATGCCTGTCCACTGAAATGTGTTTGCAGTCACTGTGAAACATACTGGCAGGAGTTAGAACATTTTCTCTTCACTTGTTCATGAGGGTGGATCATAGGACGATGTTGAAAATCTGGGGCAAAAGCATTAAAAAAACAACAAAGTTAGGAGCCTATGTTAAAATTTATGAACACAGGCTGGTAACTTTGGTAATTTTCAATATTTTGACTCCAAATTTTCAACATAGCCATTTATTCACAGCACCTCATGAATCTGACAGCTGCCATTTTTCAAATCCTGGCCAAAATGTGTTTTCATACCTGTGGCATGGAATGACATTTTGGTGGCATGGAATGATGTTTTGTTGGGGAGTTGAAAATTTTCACATACCGGGATCATTAGGTGGGGCAGTAAGAAGGCTATGCTGAAAATTTGGTGTACAAATATGGTAAAATGCCCAGGTTATGACTGAACATTACACTATTTCAGAGTTCATTCATAACTTCACTAATTTTCAGTATTTTGATGACAACCTTTCTACATAGCCATTTCCCACACACCTCATAAACATGAAATCGTCATTTTTAAAATCCTTGATGAGATGTGTCTTTGCACCTCTGGTGCGTAATGACATTTTGGCCAATATCCATAAATGGAACATGTCATGTCTATAAGGTGACTCCTAAAACAAGTATTTTCACCATAATTTTAGTACACTCCTAAGTCACTTTTCAATCTGGGTATCAAGAGGTCCAGCACTCAGTTGGTGCTTATGTTATCTTTTTTAAATGGTGAGTCAGTTTTTATGTTACAGTAGCTCAGGGACAGTGTCAGGGACTTGACAGTTGACAGGGTATTGAGTTTAACCACATATTTCATTTATTTATCCAGGATATAACCATTGGCCAGATTCTGGTTTACAATGGTGCCTTCATGAAGCAAACTTGATAACAACAAGTTACATTAGTAAAGTAATAACACAACAAAATATAGCTAGCTGGGTATATTATTAGGAACTGTCAGAACAACATTAAAGAGTGGGCAATGAACTGATAGACCAATCTGTGGCCAATTCCTTCTATGGAAGTTTCAAATTCAAAGAACACATTAATGCTGGAAAGAAATTCCAAAAGGAGGAATAGCAAAATCTGAAAGAAAATTGACCTGGCAGAGTCCTTATTATAGACACCATAATCTCCAAAGTGTCTGCGGAGTGGAGGCTTTGGAGTCTGGTATGCCTAAAGACCCCAGCTGTCAGATAACTGAGAACATCTCCTTGAACATATTGTATGGGGAAAAAGCCATTTATGCAGGGACTATTTATTACTCAAGGAAAACCAGTATACCTTTTAATAGAGTGAGCAATGATGATTATAATAAGGACACTCTAAAATATAACTTGCCATGTGACTATAAATTATGTTGAACTAGCACAGTAGCACTTGCAAGGCATTATCAATAAATATATCTGCATATTCAGGAAGGACAAAAAAATCAGTAACTGGATAATTTTACTTTTAATTTGCAAAGATAAATCTTTTTTTGTAAAAGCAAAACAAGGAAACAATTTTTGAATCCAGTTTTCTCACAAAGGCTTCAACATTGGTATTACTACTGTAGTGAAGAGGGTTAAGCCACAAGATTACATTTTTGTAAGTAGTAACCCACTGCACAGATCTTCCATCAATCAATCAAGCAGCTATGGAGTCAGAAGAGGCAGGCTGTTTTCAGCAAGCTTATGAGCCAAACAGCTTAAACTTAGTTTTATTTGGATTCAAAATGAGTTTTGCCTACACAATAATGTGCTGCAAATTGTCAAAACTTTTTCAAAGAGCAGTTTTACCTGTCCCTGTGCTGGTGGGAAGCAGTGCTGGAATTCATACTTTCATCTGTGTTCCTTTTTACTGAGTGGACTGGATGTCCCAATTGTTGCGGAGAGAGGATGCATGGGTGGTCTTTGGAGATGCCTGTTTCTGTCCAGCACCAGTCTCTCAGTAGTATGTTGGCATGTTGATTGGGGAGGTGGATGGCTGGACAGGGCTTTATTTGAGTGTTGGGAGTCAGTGGGACAGTGACAGCAGAGGGGCACTGGGAACATGATCGGGATGTGGGTGGCATTAATACATGGCAGCAGGTGGGGCTTTGTCAGAACTATGATGAGGCACCAGGAAAATGATCGGTGGGTGGGATCAACACACAGCAATGGGTGGGGCTTTGTCAGAATTGTGATGGGGCACCGGCAACATGATCAAGAGGTGAGTGGGATTAATGTAAGGCAGCAAGTGGACTTTTGTCAGAATTATGATGAGGCACTGGGGTAATGATCAGGAGGTGAGTGGGATTAATTCATAGTAGTGAGCAGGGCTTTATCAGAACCATAATGGGCACTAGAGACATGATTGGGAGGTGGCTAGGATTAATGCACAGCAGTAGGCAGGGCTTTTTCAGAACCTTGATGGTGCACCGGGACAATTTTCAGGAGGTAGTTGGGATGAATGCACTGTAGAGTGCGAGGCTTCCTTAGAATCATGACAGGGCATTTGGGGATATGATCAGGAAGTGGGTTGGATGAATACATGGCAGTGGGTGGATCATTGTTGTTGGGACTGGGGGCAGCATGGATATGGAACAACCACTGGTACTCAGGGAGGAAACAGGGCAGCTGATAATGACACCACTCAGCTGGCTGTAAAGTGGTGTCATAAAGATGAAAAGAGGCAGCTGCTGTCTCATAGGTGTAGCTGCCTCTTTTCAACTACATGAAGTTTCTGCCTATCACCAGCAGAACAGCATCATGATCAGCTTCACAGATCATTGGCCTGTCACTGTCGAGCCCACTGAGGCCTGTGCTGCATCGGTTCAGATAGTCACATGCCTCTGAAACCCTAACCATGTAACAAAATATTGCTGCACGTGCATGCATGCAAGCATTAAAAAGTCTTAAAAATTAATTTCTTCTCATTAAATGAGTTTGGATTCCCATTCTAGACAGGACCTAATGATACCCATCATGAGCTAACCTTCCTAATATAATATGACAAGCCCATTTCTGTATATTTACAAAACTATTACTATCTTTGACATTTATTCGAGTGCCTGACTGGTATACCATAGACTGTAAAATGTTTGTTTACATACAATCACGTATTTTTCCAATAGGTATGCTGAAGTGGAGAAATGATTGCTGGTTGGTAGCCACTCTAAAATTAGCCCTTAAAGGGGAAAGAATATTTGTTCTTTAGACCAAATCTCCAAACAGATAAGTTGGACTTTTGACAAGATTTTAGTGGTTATTAATCAAACTAATTGGTCTATACATAATGTAAGTGTCTCCATAATATCACCAGTTTTATGCACAGGAACGATATAATTGCCTTTCCATCCATTAGAAAAAAACTGTGAAAACGTATTGATTTATAGAGTTTTGTTATAAGTGGGCACTGCACCTGTGATGAGACAGCAGCCACTCAGATTGCTTTTCAAGAATCCTTAAGAGCTTATTCCTGTGCTACCAGAAGATTGATTGATAATTTGGGGCATCAAAGTCTCTGGCGCAGCCTCCTGACATAGGGTGTCTGATGTGGTTAGAAACAAAGACTTTGATGGCAGATAAGGACCGCTTGGCCCACCAAGTCTGCCGGTTTTCCTACCTACAGGATAAGCTGCAGATCCTAGTTAACCAACAGCCTACTTCTTCCTACCCCCCACAAGAATTGCCTTATGCTTGTCCCATGCATTCTTGAATTCTCCCACAGTTTTAGACCACAACCTCCTCCTCAGGAAGGCTGTTCCATGTGTCACCACCCTCTCTGTAAATACTTCCTCACATTGCCCTGAGCCATCCCCCTCTGTCTTCAAATTTTGTCCCTTGTTCTTGCACATCTCTTTTTCTGAAAGATGCTACCCTCTTGGACTTTGTTGATTCCACTGAGGTACTTAAAAGTTTTTATCATATCCCCCCTCTTCCTCCTTTCCTCAAGGGTATACATATTAAGCTCCTTTAGTCTCTCCTCATATGGCTTCTCTTGCAGACCTTGCACCATTTTAGTTGTCCTCCTCTGGACTGCCTCCATCTTTTCTATTTCCTTGCAGAGATGGGGTCTCCAGAACTGGATGCAGTAATCCAGATGGGATCTTGCCAACTGTCTGTACAGAGGGATAACACCTTCCAGTTTTCTGCTGGTGATGCCTCTCCCTATACATCCCAGTTTCTGACCATTCCTCCAACCTTGCCAAGTCCCTTCTCATCCTTTCCATACCTCCTTGTGTATCAATCCTGTTGCAGTTCTTTGTGTCATCTGCTAAGAGGCATACTTTTCCTTCCAGTCCCTCTGCAATGTCACTTATAAAGTCATTAAAAAGGACTGGGCCCAGTACTGAACCCTGTGGTACCCCACTAGTAACCCCCATTTCTTCAGAGTGGACTCCATTTACAATTACTTTCTGTGTCCTGTTATCCAGCCAATGTTTTACCCAGACTACCACACTGGGACCCACTCCCAGGCTGGTTAATTTGTTTATTAATCTTTTGTGTGGGACTGTGTCAAATGCCTTGCTAAAGTCTAGGAAGGCCATGTCCACAGCCCTCACTGTCTACTACTTGGTCACCTATTCAAAGAAATTGATTAGATTCATCTGACATGACCTTCCCGCAGTGAACCCATGCTGCCTTGGGTCCTGTGCCCCACTGGCCTCTAGGTACTCAACAGTTCTTTCCTTTAGAAGCTATTCCATCACTTTCCCTACCACAGAGGTCAAACTGACAGGTCTGCAGTTTCCTGCCTCTGTCTTGCTCCCACTTTTGTGAAGGGGAATCACATCTGCCTTCCTCCAGTCCTCAGGTACCACACCATCCTCCCATAATTTTTTAAATAGGGTAGCCGGCGGTGTCACTAGTTCTCCCCTTAATTCTTTTAGAATTCTGGAGTGAATCCTGTCAGGCCCCATTGCTTTGTCCACCTTCAGTTTTAGGAGTTCTTTCAGAACCCTTTCTTCTGTGAAAGGATTGGGATCAACCCCTATCCAGAGTGCTTCTGTTAATTGGTAGAGGTGTATTCGATGTGGATTCTCCCAATCTTATGTGCGGTATCGGCATATGGAGCAGAGTTGTCATCAGAGGCATGCAGGGAACTTGGCTTCTCTAGTAATTTGCTCTGCAGCTCATGTGACCTTCTTGGGCAATTTAGCCTAAATCAACTTGACCCGGATTGCAGGAAGTGCTGTCAAGAGGAGGCTCAGCTTGAAACCAAAAAGCGCTATGCAGGAGCTGTCCTTGAAGTATGTGGATAAAAATTTGAAAGATTCCCACAAGTCCAGGCTTTTGTCAAGAGTGACAAGCTTAGATTGTTCAAGGGCCTTCAAATTAAGTATGTACAGGGCTCTGACCCGGTACTGAAGCTGCTGGATGACAATGGGGACATAGCTGAAGAACTTAGCATTCTCAAGTGGAACACCGACAGTGTGGAAGAATTTCTCAGTGAAAAGTTAGAACGCATATAAAGTTACGAATCATCTTTCAACTTAACCAGGCAGTCTCAGAATTAACGTCATGGTTTAAACTTTGTTGGTATGACTTAGTTATAGCATATTGCACACAAACCTCCAAACAAGTAACCCAAATAAAAAAAAAAAAAAACAGTATTGCACATTTTGTAAAATAATGATGCAAATAAGTATTCAAGATTTACCAGAATATACTTAGCTGTATGGTCGTTAATGTAACTCACACATATTATCTGAAGGGTTTAAACAAAACAGTTATTTCCAAAAATGATAATCACAATTTTTGATTTTTCATTCTTTATTAGATTACGTTGGTGACCAGTTGTAATCCGTTTAAATACTATGTCGTTTGTGTCCATTTAATTTGAATAGTTATGTGGATGCTCCAATTGCTGGAATTGTAACTACTGTATATGAATCACTGGGATAATTACATAATATTTTCTACACTGCCTTGTTTTTGGTAACAACACAGAATATCCTGGTTCACTATACAATATTAAAAGTAGTGTTGTACTTCAAAAGCAGTTATGTGCTTTGTTGTCCAGCAAAATGTAAAAATGTGCTTTGTATCAATTCAGTTTGCTTCCTTATAGAACCAGTTTTTTGTATTGACTGTATAAGTATGACACAGAAGAATCTTGTAAGCTAAAAGCTCACTTTTTCTGATATTTTCTTGGTGCTTGCAATCCTAGACAGTGAGATCCCTTGCCTGAATGGGAGCTCTTATGGTCTGGTAGGTGGCTTTTTTGTGTGCCCCTTGGGGGAAGGGAGGAGATCATAATTTGCACTTGAGGGTCTCGTCACACTGTCCCTTTCCACTTCCTCATAGCCAGCTCTATCCCTGTGCTCCAGTGTTTTGTGACGTCAGTATGGGGAGAGCATGGCGGGTGCGCTCCATTCACTTGAATGGAGTGTCTTTTTGCTAGTTGATTTCCCATGTTAGTTGAATACTGGTATCAGTTTGTGCCAAATCAATTTACTTCTATTAAACCCTATTTACTCCTTATGTACCATGACTGTATGTTGCTTATAATACATGTAATTTGCGCTCATTGTTTCACACTGTTTATTCATCAATTGCTATGTAATCCTGGGTGGCCCCTGAAAAAGGGACCTTGGGCTCAGTGGGCTCACCCGGTCACCAAAATTTAATAATAAATAAATAATAAATAATTGGATTAGGTACCTCCCCCTCCTCCTCTTTTGTAAATGCTGAGCAGAAGTATTCGTTCAGTATCCCTGCTTTTTCACTGTCCATCTCTGCCCACCCACCGTCCATTCTATTCCACCTCACTATCCCTACCTTTGTCTTTCTACGCTCCCTAATGCACCTATAACAGGTTTATCCTCCTTATTAACTGAGTTGGCTATCTTTTACTCAGTTTGGGCCTTTGTTATTCTGACTTCCCTCCCTGCTTCTTCATCCTTAACTGGTATAGTTCTCTGTCCTGCTCCTTCTGTGTTTCCTTATACTTCCTAAATGCTATCTTTTTCTCCAAAACCTTCCCCGCCACCTCTTTTGAGAACCATAGTGGCTTTTTCTTTCATTTTGATTTGTTTATTTGCTTCACACAAAGGCTTGTTGCCTCTGTGATGGCAGTTTTTATGTTTCTCCATTGTTGCTCCACCCCTCCTTCTTGCCTGTTTGCTAGTGCTTTTCTAAGGCACTCTCCCAGCTTGCCAAAGTCAGCCCTCCTGAAGTCCAGTACCCTCACTTTTGTATGGCTTGACTCTGTAGCTGAGTTTATTGTGAACCACATTGTTTGGTGGTCACTTGTGCCCAGATGGCTACCCACTTCTAGACCTGAGATCCTCTCACTGTCCCCATTTGAGAGTATGAGGTCTAAGATTTCTCCCTAATGAGTGGGTTCCAAAACTAGCTGTCTGAGGCATGTCCTCGTAGGGCATCAAGAATGGCCTTGCTCTTGGATGTGGCTGCAGCAAAGGTGTTCCAGTTAACATCTGGCATATTCAGGTCCCCCATCAACAGTATCTCCCCTTTCTCTGCCATCCTAAGTATGCCTTCTATCATATCCTTGTCCATTCCCTCCCCTGAGATGGGGTCTGTATACAACCCTGTGTGGATTGTGGTGCCATTTCCAGTCTCTAAGGTGACCCACAGTGCCTCCTCTCCTCCTGTTTACTCTTTGTTCTGTTGCTTTATCCCTTCCCTTACATAGAGAGCTACTCCTCCCCTCTTCTCCCCTCCTCCTGTCTCTCCTGTGGGTTGTGTACCCTGGTATGTTAACATCCCAGTCATAGTTCTCTGTGTACCATGTTTCTGTGACTGCCACGATATCCTGGCATCCTCTTCAATCAAGGCTACCAGTTCAGGGAGCTTGTTGCCCAGACTACTGGCACTGGTACTCATTACCCTCCATTTCTTGATGGCTTTACCCCTTTTTGCCCCATCCCTGTCCTTATTGCCTTTGTTGTTTTCTCCATTTACCCCTGCCCTTCTCCCTATCGACATCTCTGTCTTGGTGTTTACCTCACTTACTACCCTGATTTTTTGGGGAGGGCTAGGATTTCCCTGCTCCTTTCCAGTGCCTCCCCATTGGCTGAGTTTAAATGTGTCAATGCTCAGTGGTAGCACACTCACCCTGAGGCTGGGAGATCAGAGGCTGTGGGTTCAGTTCCCACATCTGGCACTTGGGTTAAATCCCAGTACTGACACTGTAGTGCAGCATGAGAGGGGTGCTGCACTTCTGATGTGCCGTCTTTCGGATGAGATGTAAACCGAGGTCCCATCTGCCTGGATTGGTGGTAGTTCAGGTGGATGTTAAAGATCCCATGGCACTTATCGAAAAGAGTAGGGGAATTTCCCCCGTGTCCTGGCCAAATTTCCCTCATTCACTAAAAATACCACCAACAGCTTAATCTGGTTCAAGGTCAGTTGGCATTCATCTGTATCCCCCTCCCCCGGGTCATGCCTGAAAATAGGCAGGATTTGTCTAGTGCACTTACCCGGTCAACAAAAACTAAATAAATAAACAAAATAAATAAATAAAATGCTTGCCAATGAAGCATTTAAACCTATCACCTAGGATCCTGGTTCCCCTCCCCGACAGATGCAGACCATCACACCAATATAGGCCAGCATCACTCCAGGTGGACCCCCAGTCCCCAGTGAAGCCAAACCCCTGAGCTCTGCACCAGTTTTTCAACCACCGATTGAATTCCATGGTGTGGAGCATCCTAGCCTCACCCATGCCATAAACAGGCAGCACCTCCCAGAAGGTTACCATGCATGCTACTTGTCTAAGGCCCCTCCCCAACTCCACAAACTCTTCCTGCACTGGTCTGATCCCTTTCTCAGCCAGGTCATTTGTCCCTAGGTGGACAATGACATCCAGCTTCCTCCTCCGTGCAGCTGCTCCGGCGATCCTGAGGATTCGCTACCTGTCCCTTCAAGCCATGGTTCCAGGCAGGCACCTTACCTCTCTCTCCCCTTCCTCCCCCAGTTCTACCCTCCTAGCAATGGAGTCCCCCACCAGGAGTTGTTTCCTTCCCCTGTGGTGTCCCTTGCCATCCTCTTGTGGGTCTCTTTTGTGGAGGTTCCTAGCATGCTCCTTGGTCTTCACTTTGGGTGCCTCCATAGAGCAACAGTACTTTGCCAGAATGGCATATGAATTGTGGAGTGGTACAGCTGGAGGGATGCACCATTGTTCCACCACCCTCATGATCCCTGAGCCCACTGTGGTCCAACCGCTCCGCTTTCTTGACAACCTCTGAGGCAATGGCAGTGGCCCTGGTGTTCCCTGGGTGGAACAGGAGGTCCCTCAAATCCTGGCCAACTCAGCCTGGAGATGAACAACCTCCTCCATTAGCCCTGAGAGCTGCCTGCAGATGGGACAACACCGCATCCTCCAGAATGTCTCCCAGAAGACTGCGGCTCCACAGTCACTGCACCACTCCCATCATGTCTTATTTCTGGACCTTTAACTGTTGTTTTGAATACTTACTTGTTCCTCTGTTTGTTTATATATTCTCCCTACTTACTTACTGCCTCTGTGCCCTTTAAGCTCCTGATCTTCCTGTTTTGAGACAAGAAGTTCCTATATTTCTCAGTAGTCTCTTTACTTGCTCAGAGTTAGACCTCCAGCAGCTGGGGGAAGGGGGTACGGAGAGCTACTCTTTTCCTTCTGGGATGGTGAGTTTTTTGTGGCTCTGTGATCACTCACTTCCTGCTCCCAAACAGGAAGTTCCTGTTGTCAGTCAAATCCTGTGCCTATAAAAGTAGAACTGGCTTAGGGTGGAGGGGAGGAGGGCAATATTGTCCCAGAGAAGTATAGTTATAACAACAGCTCCTTTCTCTTGCTGTTCTCTGTCTGTTCTCTGAAAGAAGCTATCTAGGGCAGTTTTTAAATCTGGCTTTCACCTGGCTTCCTTCTAGCTAATTTCCAGTTTTCTACTGGAAGCCTTGTGAATAGGATGCAGGACTCTATAGTATCTCACTAAGTTTCACGGTTAAATGTAGATTGAGAATTACAATGAAGAAAAGAAAAGTGAACCTCTAGGAATTTGCCTAGCAGTGGCTTCTTTAAACCGAACTGAAAAGGAATTGATTGGCTGTTGTTCTACAGTTAAATGTATGAAGAGAGAGTGGGTCATGGTTTGATCTGTGCTGTACTTTTGGAATTTTGTATTGGGTGGAGCTACTGATAGTATATTTGGAGGATAATCTACAATTGGGAAAGGGGTGTGGAGGATGATAGGCCCATGGAATTTCTTCCTTCTGAACTGCGATGGTGGGAGAATTGCAGCCTGGTGTGCCAGCAGAACAACCCAGTGTGTACAGCGCTATGGGGAGGTTGTCCATGAATTTCTAAAGAGGAGCCATAGGTTTCTTCCTGTGATCGGAACACAAAGATCCTAGCAGCTAAAATAATTATTTGCTTTTTACATTCCACTGACTTTCAGACATTGCATGAGCTTGGAGATTTTTGGATACTAAAGGCGAAATCAAGGAACTGCTAAAGTTTTGAGGATACTTGAATTTCAGCAGATTATGTGCACTGTCTGTAATATATGACTGGGTCTTGGCACTTTCTGAAGCCACGGATATGTGAGTAGATAAAAGATTTTGTGCCATCTGTTGTGGTTAGTGCTGTTTATTAGTGGTATGAAGGGTTGCCTCTCACTCTATGCTATTTACTTGTACCCTTTAATTGTCTGCAGTGTTACCACACTTCTCTCAAACAATTCTTCCCCTCAACCAGTTGCAATTTGTCAGAAATAAAAGCTGTCTTTTCTAAATCCAGCAACAACTTGAATTATAGGAAGGATGTAGTTAAAAGAAAATATTACAGCATGCGTTTATAAATGAAATTGTAATCTCTCCCTGTATGGACCATGAACGAAGAGTTGTTGGGATGGAGTGCTCACAGAAGGAGAAAGCAGATGGAATTTGTAAAAAAAAAAAAAAATCAAAAAGGCATGCAGGCTGATGATGAAGCCACTCACCTTGTTGCTGGGCAGCATCATGAGATGAAACATGTCAGCTGCTGTGTGGTAGGAGTGCCTGGTTCCTATCAAGTACACAAAGTCTCCACCCTACATAGAACACGGTCATGATCAGCCTCATTGATCATTGGTCTGCCCCTGTAGAGCCCAAGAGCTGCATTGAGCCTTACAGTGACACACCTCTGAAAATTGGTATTGCAACAAAATGTTTCTGTACATGCATGCATTCAACCATAAAACAGTCCAGCCTAGCTAGGATGGACTTTGAATGTTACCATAAACCATATCTGCATGCTCAAACACTGGCAGGATCATTTTAAGAGGCTGTCATGGTGGACCTGGGAGGGACAGGCAAGTGTTGTTCTCATAGAGGCATACAGTCAGGTTCAAGTTTTGTCCAATAGAATATTCCCTATTTATGTGCTGGTGGAATGAAAAGTGCACAGATTAATTATTTCATTTGATGATATATGCAACCTCTAAAATAAAAACTTTATTTTAGATGATAAATATGTCATAATCATTCATTTTATGGGTCGCATATGTCCCAGTAATTTATTTTAGAGGTTGCATATGTCATAAACATGTAATCTTACTTTGAGGAAGGCTCTTGCAGCAGGCCACACCAGTAGGGCTATTCTGCCAGGCACTAGGACCACATGGAAAACTTCTAGCTAGCAGTCTACCATGGAGGACTGCCCTCCACAGATGTCAGTCATCTGACGTCAGTACAGGCTATATAGGAGCGCAATCCCCAACACCTACCTCAGTTCTTTTCCTGCTGTCGACTCATGCACGTCAGACCTAGTGAACATCGTAGCTACAGTCAACCACCATTTCCCACTTTTACTGCACTTTATAATTTTCTATTATTTTTCAGTTCAACATCAAATTTTTCGGTGTTTTTTAGATGAGTTTATGTCTTCTACACTAGCCTTGTCTTCGGACCACTCCACAAAGTGTGTCTGCAGCAAACAGATTCCAGAAAGGGATGGTCACTCTTCATGCATGATCTTTCTAGGCCCCAGCCATGACACCGAAGCCTGCCAGCATTGCCAGAAATTTAACCAGGTCACATAGAGATGTCAATTGAAAATGCTGGTGAGCCATCTTCTAAAACAGAAGCTGCTTTCCATGGAAAAGGAGCTGCAGGCCAGGAGCTTTTTGGCCTTGCTGGCATAGTCCTCCTGGGCCTCTTCTTCCTCCCACTGGGAGAAATCGGGAAAACACGAACACCGGGAGAAACGCCGAGAATGGACATGCTCAGTTTCCCGATCATGGTGACCCCACAAATCTTCTACCATGATGGCACACTCCTCCCACGGGGGGTTGGTGCCTCCAGCTCCACCAGCCCTTTCCTCCTCTGGGCTTCCAATGGCTCCTCCACCCGGTCTCATCTGTATTCCAGTCAGAGGCTCTTTGGGGCAGAAGATGTCCTCTCCTGCCCCACAGCCCCTGATGCTCAGGCTCATCTCCAATATGGGCTCTCAGCTAGGTGGCTTGACCAACTCTGGGTTCTCAGTTGGTGGCTCTGTGCCCATAGCCCTTCCAGCCCTGGCTCTGCCTTTATCAGCCCACCTCAGACAGATGCCAGTTCTTCTAGGCAGCACCCTGGGCAGTCTGTTGCCATTCTCCTCTCTCTGGCATCCCTCTGCTGCTGCTGCCCAGGGCTGCTTCCCCAGCAACCGGCTTCCACTCTAGACTGTCACCTGCCAGGCCATTGCCTGCTAGGCCATCGCCAGTGCCGCTGATGCCTCAGCCAGTGAGGTCCAATGCAGGTGCCTTTGCCCTCAGCCTTCGCCACAACTGATGCCAGCTGGGCCATCATCAGATCGTTTACCGGTGCCACCTGTACCTACCCCAGGTTACCTGTTGCTGGTCTCACAGCCATTGTTCCCTAACCTTACAAAGGAGTTGCCCTTCTTGCCTGTGTACAATATTGCTCCACAGGTGGATTACAATATCCTTTTCTTGGCATGGTGATCGTTCATGCAGAAACAGATCACCACCCCTCAAGGCCCATCTCTGGCTTCTCCCCTCCCTCCCTTCCTCCAGGATCCACAGCCCAGGGACATGGGCAGGACTTGATCTTCTGCGTTGCTGCCGGCATCAGGCGAGACAAGCGCTGGCCTCTCTCACCAGTATCAGACAGTGGGTCCTCTGAGGATTCTGAATCCTCAGGGTCTTCTTCTTCTCTAGGGGAGTCTTCAGATGGTGAGGATATGCCCAATGAGGTGCCTAAGTCCTCACTTGATGATCCATCCTTCATGGATGTAATGCGCCACAGTCAGTCAATTATGGGATGAGAGACAGAGGAGCAAGACCCAGAGCCCTTTTTCTTTGGCAGAATGCTGCCTTGACAGTAGTGGTGCCACCCTTGACAGAGTCATATAAGGATGTCACCAAGGCAGCTTGGCCTCACCCCTCCACTATCCCTCCCCTCCTCTCCCCTCCCCAAAAAGGTAGACCGGCTTTATCATGTGCCGGTGGGCAACCTTATCCTGGAAGCCATCCTAAGGTGGATTCTGTGGTCATTAATGCAGCCTGTGATGACTCTAAGAATCCCAAGCACCTTAGTGCTCTCCCCCCAGACCCTGAATCTCAGCATCTGGACCAGATCAGCAAGTGGGTCTTCGCTTCACTTACTTTGGCCATTAGGGCCATCAGTTATCTTACCCATATAGTACAACACCAAAATGCCATCTGGGACCAGGCCAGGGACCTGGTCCAGACTCTGCCCAAAGATTCCACTACAATTCAGCTTGCCCAACTCATGAAGTCAGGTTTGGATGTGGACAGCCATGTACTCTGGGCATCTTACATCTTATGGATGAAGGGCTGCAGCTGGTGTTTGCCTTTGGCACCATTCCTGGCTCCAGGTTTCTGGTTTTGCCTAGGATGTTTAGGCCAGCATTTTAGATGCTCCCTTCAGGGGCTCTGTTCTTTTCTGGGGTGATGTCCAGGACCTCATCTCTAACTTACAAGAGTCAGGCAAAGCCTAAGGATGGTCCAGTCTCTCTACCATACTCAGCCTAGAGAGAACCAATGCCATCTCTTTCATCAGTCCTCCTGCAAGCAGACTCAAGGCCAACCTACCAAGGGCCAGCAATGCCATAAGACCACAAACACCCCTGCAGGGGCCACTGCTGCTTGATCCCCCAGGGTTCCCCTTGCCACTCCCGCCTTCACCTCATGACTCCTTAACCATCCTCCTCCAACCGAAGATCCAAGGGAGGCAGTTGGGGGTCAGTTCTAACTCCACTTGGAGGGGTGGTGAGCAGTGACCACAGACAACTGGGTGCTCAAGCTCATAGTTAAGGGTCACACTCTGGAGCTTGTGGAGTGGACACCTGAGACCCCTCTCATCCGTGCTACCTACCCTCCCATGCATCTGCCTCTTGTTTTAGAGGAAATTCAGGTGCTTCTTCTAAAAAGAGCCATAGAGCCCATCCCGCAGCCTCAGTGGGGAAGGGGATTTTATTCCCACTTCTTCCTTATCCCCCAAAAGACCAGGGGCCTGCAGTCCATCCTAGACTTAAGCAATCTGAATCTCTACACAGTACAAATGCCTCAGGATGGTGAACCTCCAGGGACTGCTGTCTCTGCTGCACCAGGGGGACTGGCTGAGCCCTCTGGACATGCAAGATGCTTCCCCTCCCCTTCAGCTATCCCCTCCCATGAAGGAGTATTCCCCTTCACACCAGTTACCTTAAAACAAGTAGAGGATCTATTATTGAGCCTTGACACCAGAAAGTCAGCAGGTACTGACAATATTGAACCTTATTACCTAAAGCTGGGATATTACATTCTGTCACCCCTATTACTCATCTCTTTCATATGTCCCTTTCACAGGGAGCACTCACCCCAGTCTGGAAGATAGCTCATGTAGTTATCCTGTTTAAATCCAGGGACCCCAGTGACCTAAATAACTACTGACCGAAGTCACTGTTGCCCATCCTATCCAAATTATTAGAAAAGGTGGTCAATGAGCAACTTAGGTTCTATCTAGAGACCTACAACTTGTTCAATCCAGTTCAGTCAGGCTTTAGACCTTGCCACAGCGCTGTATCTGCATTGGCTAAGGTCACTAATGATTGGCAGATGCAAAACAATTATGTGTGTACTTTGTTTCTTGACCTGAGTAAAGCTTTTGATACTGTGGACCATGACTTACTCCTGTGTGTTCTAAATAATATTGGAGCAGACCAACCAGCCTTAAACTGGTTTACTAATTACCTTACTGAGCATCAACAGCTGGTTAAAGTTGAGGGGGGCCTCTCTCCTCAAATAACCCTGTTAAGAGGTGTCCCTCAAGGGACTATTTTAGGCCCGCTATTATTTGCTGTCTATATTAACTGGATTAATACTGGTATCTCCGCAGTAAACATCCACCTGTTTGCGGATGATACTGTCTTATACATTTTGAGACCTACTCTGGATCTTGCCTGCAGTGATCTCCAACGAGACTTTGATCATTTACAGAAAAATCTACTTCAATTAAAGCTCCTCCTAAATGCAAAAAAGACCAAGGCTATGATACTTGCTCCCTCTACCTTTGCAACTAAACAGTCTCCTTGGTTCTGCTCCCTTCATATACACATTACTGGGTGAGCACCTGGAGTTCGATGAGAAATTTAAGTATCTCAGGTTTTCAATAGACCACAAATTGTCCTTTGTCCATCATATCGATGAACTGTCAAAAAAACTGAAATGGAGACTTGGTCTCTTCTGCCATATTAGAACTCTACTTACGCCAAAAGCTAAAACTAGGTTGATCCAGACTACATTCTTGCCTCTTTTAGATTACGCTGATTTCCTGTATGGCTAAGACCCAAAGCTCTCCCTCTCTCACCTGGATATACTCTACCATCAAGCTATTCGATTCATAACTGGTCTCCCTTATGCCACACACCACTGTGAGCTCTATGCCAAGGTAGGGTGGAGGTCACTAACATTCAGATGACAAAAGAATACAGTGCTCTGGACCTACAGAGCAATCACTAATATGCTCCCACATTATATTGTGAGTTGCCTGCCCACCTGTAGGGTTGGAAACTACACCTTGAGAAGCCTGTCTTACATCTCACTATTCATCCCTAAGGTGAGAACCAGATATGGCAAATCTGCAGTAAATCATGCTCTTCCTGTCATTTGGAACACAATACAGAAAACTTTAAAGTTGTCAATCCCTGTGAAACTAAGCTTCTTCAAATCCCTTTACCAACGTTTTTTTTTCAGAAACCTGTACTTGCATCTGTTAATGGCACTCTTACCGCACCTATCCTACTCTCTATTCTAAGCTCATCTCCCCTCTTTCTTTTCCATGCCCTGCCCCTTATCACATCGTAGCTTTACCCTAACCTGTTCCCTAAACTATGTAATGCCCTCCCCAAATGTATCACTCTTCCTCCTCCTCTGGCTTTGCCCCCTTCCTCTTTCTACTCTCCCTTCTATTTACCCTTTCTTGCTGCATAGGTTCCTGTCGCAGCTAATGTACAGTACATATGTTCTTGTACTATAATATGTATGCTATTTTCATCTAAGATATGTGCACTTTCTCCTTCTTTACGCTAGCATTACTGCATGCTATGAACACTAATTTGTTGTAACACTGTATATATCCCTGCCCTGTACCTATTGTTTATTTACTTTCTTTTTTTTTTTTCTTTTTTTGTGAATTCCTGTATTGTTGGACTCCCAATTGTTGTAACATTGTATATACTGTTGCTTGTACTCATGTATGAATGCCCAGGCTCATCTTGTAAATTAGTTCTTCTCAATGATGCCCACCTAGTTAAATAAAGATTGATTGATTGATGCTTAACTGCACATCCAGATCTTTCTGGCTCACTGCTGTTTCCTCCACTTCCATTTTCAGGTGTCCACTTCCAATTCAGGACCCTCCTTTGATCTTTCCTCAGTCCACTGGGTATTTACCAAATGCCTGGCAGTGGTAGTAGTAGCAGCATTAAGGAGACAGGGCTTTTTGTCTTTCTCTACCTGGACAACTGGCTAGCAGTCCCTTCCAGGAATGAGTGCTTCAGACCCTGGAATGCTCTTCCCATCTCTTCCAGGAACTGGGAGTCACTGTGAATCTCCTTAAGTCCTATCTGTCCCCTAGCCAGTGCCTCCAATACATAGGGGTGATCCTGGACATCTGCCAGGGCAAGGCCTTTCTGCCAGAGGACAGGGCAGCCAGTTTGATGGAGCAGGCCTGTCTAGTTTCCTTGAGTCATCAGGTTCCTGCCAGAGTCTTTCTGTGCCTCTTGGGTCATATGGCAGCATGAATCATCACAGTGCCCTTTGCCTGGCTGCATATGCGGGTCTCACAGTGGACCCTATGTGTTCAATGGGATCAGCACATGGATGATCTCGACTAGTTCATCCTGTTCTCTGACCCGGTCTGGAGGGTTCTGACCTGGGGGATGGACTCAACCAATCTGCTCCAGTAGGGTTCCTTTCCAGATCTTGACTCCTTGGCAGGTCCTGACCACAGATACCTCTGGCATGGGATGAGGTACCCATCTGGCCAACCACTAAACTCAGAGCACCTGGTCGGACATAGAGCAAGCTCTTCCTATCAATGTCCTGGAGATGCAGGTGGTTCTATTCACCCTGATTGCTATTCAGACCCACCTACTCCTGAGCCCACTACTGGTTCAGACAGATAACATGTGTGTCATCTACTACATCAACAAGTAGGGGGGAACATACTCTTACTCCCTGTGTCGGGAGGCAATGAGAGTCTGGTACTGGGACACCAATTACACTCTGGAGCTCTTGGCCATTCATGTTCCAGGCATCCAAAATGCCTTGGCTGACAGTCTCAGTTGCTCCAGGTCTCAGACTCATGAGTGGGAGTTTCTCACCTCAGTAGTCGAAGATCTCTTCGGCAGGTGAGGTAGCCCAGAGTTGGACATTTTTGCATCCCCACGCAATGCAAAACTGCTGCTTTTTTGCTCACTTGATGTCAGGCCTGGAATTGTCTGGGTGATGCATTGTCCCTCTCTTGGAAGAGAAGGTTTCTGTATGCATTCCCTCCCTTTCCACTCTTGCAGAGGGTTCTGCTCAAGCTTCAGTTGGAGGGAGCCAAGATGATTCTCATACCTCCTTCTGGCCACACCAGATTTGGGTTCCTCTGCTGCAACAGTTGGCTGCAGAACATCTGGTGCCTCTACCTCTGTGCAAAGGCTTGCTGTCCAGTACCAGGGCACTCTGGTCCATTTGGAAGTCAGGTCCCTGCATCTACATGCCTGACTCCTGCAGACCTAGCTATTTCCCACTTTGTGGTTTCCTCTAGGGTTGCTGATGTCCTGGTGGCAGCCAGGAAGCCCTCCACCAGAGTCACTTATGCTAGGAAATGGAAGCGCTTTTCCATTTGAGCCACTGCTCATCATTTGGATCCTTTCACCAGCCCAGTAAATCAGGTGCTGGAGTACATCCTTTCCCTTTTGGATTCAGGCCTGGGGTACTCGTTTCTTAAGTTGCACTTTTCCATCATCTCTGTGTACCATGCACCTATTGAAGGCAAAGCTGTTGCCCAGCTTGAGGTATCCTGCACATTTCTCTGGGGCATTCTGCATCTGAAACCTCACATTTGGGACCTAGTCCCCCTATGGGATCTTAATTTTATGTTGGAAAAACTCACTTTACCTCCATTTGAACCAGTCGTGAGTTGCGAGCTGCGCTTTCTGTCATGGAAAGCACTCTTTTTAGTTGCTGTTACTTCTACTCGAAGGATTTATGAGCTACAGGCTCTGATGTGTAAAAAGCCTTATTTGTTTTTTTTCACAAAGACAGACTGTGTTTGCATACTAATCCTAAGTTTTTACCTATGGCGGTGTCTGAGTTTACTTTAAATCAATCCATCTACCTTCCAGTTTATTTTTCTGAATATTCCAATCAGGAGACCTTGTCTATACTTTGGATATTCAAAGAATGTTGTGGTATTATACAAACCACATCAAGTCTTTGAGGAAAAACTGACCAGTTGTTTATTTTCATTTGCCCACAAGAGGTAGGGTGATCCTGTTTCCAAACAGTGTTTGTCTAAGTGGTTAGCTAATTGAATTGTTTATTGCTACCGCAGTACAACAAGCCCTTCAAGGGTGGTCAAGGGCCATTCTAACTAGGGTAAGGCTGCTTTACTGCTTGCATCAGAAATGTGTCTGCTGCTTACATCTGAGCAGCTGCCACCTGGAGTTTTATCCACACTTTCACCAAGCATTACAGTCTGGACATCGCCTCTAGGTGTAGAGCCAACTTTGGCCTGGCAGTCCTTTAGGGCCTTTTGTCATGAAATATCGAGTACTGTCTTGTTCTCCTCCCGGTGTTTTCATCCTAGTGATATTGATACTGCTTGGGACTCTGTCCTACTGCTGCAGCCTTCTGCAAGAGCCTTCCTCGAAGTAAGATAGTACAGTTACATAAGAACTTACCATAACAGTATATCTTCGAGAGAAGCTCTTACAGCAGGCCCTGCATTTCCTCCCTCCCTCCTTCCCCCCACTCCTCTTTTTCTATTGCTTCAGCTTCTTTGGCCCTCAGGATAACCTCCCTGGTTCTCCATCAGCTGGCTGTGCAGAGTCTCTGATGGGAGAACTGAAGTAGGTGTGGGGGACAGCCTTCCGATATAGCCTGTACTGATATCAGATGACTGATATCTGCGGGCGGCTGTCCCCTATGGTAGACTGCCAGCTAGAAGTTTTCCATGTGGTCCTAGTTCCTGGTGGCATAGCCCTACTGGTGTGGCCTACTGCAAGAGATTCCCTTAAACATCTAGTGTTATGGAAAGTTCTTACATAACTGTACTTTATGCAGCGGGAGATTTTGTTTGAACTAGAGAGCAGCTTTCCAAATGATGATGTCATAACAGTAGTCTGTCCTGCCTTGAAGCTTTCTGCTGAACTAGAACAAAAAATGAAAATTACACATCTAACGCAATTGTTGATCTTCTGGATGAAGTCTCCACCACTTATTCACACTAATGGGACTCAGGAGGTGCTAGGACCCAGCAGAACAAAATCTTCAAGACAGCTGGCACCTAAGTAGGGCCATGAGGAGTGGGCACCAAGCCCAGCTTGTGCCGTGAGCAAGCTATCTCTGCATCGACCTCCAACCGCCTCAGTACCTTTTTACAGACGCAGGTGCAGCATAAACTAACCTAGTGAAACTAACCTATGTCAGACATTAGATAGTCTGAATGACCCGAGTAAGAAGGGTCAACACAACAGAGTCTTCACAGCCCAGCCATCGAGGGGGTGAAGACCAAAAACAGATGAGTGAGCTCAGGGGATAGAGGGTGGCATGTGAATGAGTGGTGGAGTCTTCATCCAAGAAGATGAAGAATTATGGTAGGTATGTTATTTTCATATCTTCCTAGACATAAAGTCTCCACCACTCATTCACACTAATGGGAGTATACCGACCTAAATAATCCCCTGAGAAGGGTGGCAGGAGAGAGGAGCTCACTTGGGATAGAAGTCCATTAAGGATTGTCCTGCCAAAGGACTGATGCTGTCTGGCATGGACATCCAAAGCATAGTGCTTACAAATGTGTGCCCAGAGCTCAAGTAGCTGCATTGCAGATGTCTGCAATGGGCACATTTCGAATTTCTGCCAGAGATGCCGTGACTGCCCTGGTAGAATGAGTGTATACTCTGCCTTCCAGTTTAACCTGTACCATGGAGTAGCATTGGCAAAGACATGCCACCAGCCATCCTGAAATACATCTGATAGCAACAGGCTAACCCAGCCGGGCCATGCCGAAAGAGACAAACAGTTGTTTTGATGTGCGTATTTCTTTAGTTCTGTCTAAATAGAATTGCAAAGCTCTCTTAACATCCAGAGAATGAAGGGTATGCTCCCCCTCATTCTGGAAGCTCACGAAGTAGGTCAGAAGGACCAATGGATGGTTCAGATGGAATTCTGAGACCACTCTAGGGAGAAATTTAGGGTGAGTTCACAGAACCACCTTATCTTTGTGAAATACAGTATACGGAGGGTCGGTGACCAAAGCATGTATTTCAGACACTCTACGAGTGGAAGTAATGGCTGCAAGGAAGGCAGTCTTCCAGGTCAGAAACTTCAGCCCACAAGTTGCTAGGGGCTCAAAAGGTTTATGGGTGAGCATGTCTAGCACAAGATTAATGCCCCAGGTGGCTACCGGTCATCTGTCTGGTGGCCTGGTGCGAAGTATGCCCTTAAGGAACCTCTTGACCGGAGGTAATTGAGCCACAGACATGAAGTGTATGGGCTTGTGGTACGCTGAGATCATGCAGAGGTGAACCTTTATGGTTGAATATTGCAGACCTGTATTTGACATGTCCAGAAGATACTCCATGACTTTGTTTGGTGGGCAGGAAAAGGGGTCCCAAGAGGACTTTGCACACCAGATGGAGAACTGCTTCCACTTAGCCATGCAGGTTTTTCTAGTACCTGGCTTGCGTGCCACTAATAGAATATCTGAGACCCTACATGAAACATCAAACCTACTCACCTCTATCTCCTCAGGAGCCAGTTATGGAGGTGAAGGGTTCTCAAGTTGGGTTGGGATGGACCACTGGGCCCTGGGTCATCAGGTTCGTTTGAAGTGGAAGCTGTCTCAGGGAAGTTTCCGATAATTTGTTGATTAATGGAAACCAGATCTGGTGAAGCCAGAATGAAGCAATGAGGATCATTCTGCCCCCTGCACCTCCAGTTTGAGCAGCACCCTCTGAACTAAGGGAAGAGGAAGAAATGCGTGAAGAAAGCATCTTGTCCACCACAGTCTGAATGCATCCTGAGAGAAAACACCAGGTCCTGGTTCTGAGCAGAATAGAGGCAGTTTTGCATTGAGTGGGGATGCAAATAAATCCAGCTCCAGAGTTCCCAACTCTTTGAAGAGCAATTGCACAATGTTTGTGTCGAGAAACCACTGTGAGGATCTGTTTCTGTTCTGCTGAGACAATCCACAAGATCGTTCTGCACTCCGCAGGTAAATCACTTGGATCAGAGCTTTGTGTTCTAGGCACCATCCCCACAGTCTCATTGTTTTCCTGCATAAGGACTAAGAGTGTGCTCCACCCTGTTTGTATATGTAGTACATCACTGCTTTTTTGTCCTTTTGTAGGAGAATTATCTTGTGATAGAGAATGTCCTTCAAAGCTTGGACTGCATACAGGGAGGCTCTCATTTCTAGATCATTTATGTGGAGCTGAGACTCATACTGATTCCATCGACCTTGGGTGTGGAGATTTTGATAGTGAGCTCCCCATCTGAGTACAGATGCATCCATGGTGATGGAAATCTGAGATTCCAGAGGGCAAAGGAAATCTTCCAGAAGTTTGTCTCTGAGCCCACCACCAGGAGTGAACATTTTAGAGGTTCCATCACCTTGATGTGGAAGGACTGGGCATGTGTGGTCAGGGACCATTGAGTGCTGAACATCCACTGAGTTGTCCTCATGTGAAGGTGAGCCAGAGGCACAGTGAACACTGAGGATGCCATGAGATCCAGCATTCGCTGCATTGAGAGAGCTCAAACCGAGACAATGTCTCTGATGAAGTGGGTCATCTGAAGGACGTCGATCCTTCTGTCCTCAGGAAGAAAGACTTTTGAGTTGGAGTTATCCAGAAGGGCTCCTTCTATGAAAAGGTGTCACTGGGAGGGCTGTAGCTGCAATTTTCCCAAATTTAACAGAACTCCCATGGACGTGAGGAAACTGGAAGTTGTAGCCACGGCGTCCCAGAGTCTCTTGACTGAAGGGGCTTACTAGAAGCCAGTCATCCAGATATGGAAACATCTGAATTCCAAGCTTCCTGAGATGCACTGTGAGAACTGCAAAGCACTTTGTAAAAACTTGAGGTGCCAAGGATAGCCCAAAAGGGCAGGACTCTGAATTGTTAGTGTTGACCCAATGCCCAAAATATGAGGTATTTGTGGTGGTTTGGGTGCATGAGAACATGCTGGTAGGCATCCTGCATGTCCAGAGAGGCCAACCAGTCATTCCAATGAATCAGAGGTAACAGAGAGCTGAGGATATCATCTTGAACTTTTCTTGTAAAGGATTTTGTTTAACTTCCTCAGATCGAGAAAAGGCATGTCGCCTGTTTTCTTTGGAACTAGGAAGTAATGGGAGTAGAAACCTGTGTTTCACTGATCCAGTGGGACTACTTCTACTGCCCTGTTGTTCAGAAGGTCTTGAATCTCAGAAGCAAGAAGGTCTGACTGAGAGACAGACAGCTTGGGCTATTGTTTGGGTGGGTAATCCGGGGGGTTTCTGAAAGGTTTAGAGAGCATCCCTCTCAGATTATCCTGAGTACCCATTTGTCTGATATGATTGACTTCCACTGGTCATAAAACTGAGTCAGACACAATCCAACTGCCGAGGAAGAGTATCCCTTGGACAACTGAGGTGGGACCTGGGCTGGAATCTCAGATGGTGGTACTAGGCACTTTGGGGCCCTGTGCCTTTTGCTGCATTTCTTTTTGCAGCTGGGGGCTTGATTTCTGTTGAAACCTCTTTTGTCCTTACCACAAAACTGCCAGTTATGAAACTGCTGCCAGTTCCCACCCTGTTGAGGGGCTGCAGATGGCAGTCTGGCCATTTGATAGCTGTTATTGTTTTCTATGCGACTTCTAGCACCTGCTTGACCTGAGTGCCAAACAGATACATACCATCAAAGGCAAACTCATAACTCTCTGCTGGGCATCATTTGTGAATCCCAACTGCGTAACCAAGCATGACGCGTCAGGTGCATATACCAGCTGCTGCTGCTCTGGAAGCAGTGTCAAAGGCATCCATTGTGGCTTTAAACTGCTGATTATTGGATTAAATGCCTCTAGTGATGGTCTGAAGAAGTTGTGTGTTAACGTTCAGATCTGCAAGAGCTTCTAAGTGGCCTTGAGTGAATGCCAGAGGTATACTCATATATGAGAGAAATAACCCTGGTAACTTGCAATGTGCATGCAGGGTGAAAGCAACAAGACTAAGCTTTCCCAAGGTGTCAATTTTGTGCGATTCCTTGTTTACCTGGTGTGTCATCAATTCTTGAGGAAGAACAGCTTTGTCATTCTCTGCCAGGACAACTATGGCATCAGCAAAGACTTGCAAGGCCAGAATAGGGCGATCCTTGGGAGGCGTATTTCTATCTATGGACTTGGGCACATAGGAATAAGCGCTGGATTATACCACACCATTTGTGAGAGGGTCTCAAAGAGGGCTGCACGGAGGAGTCAAATCCACAGGAATATCCGAATGTGCAGATACTGCAGATGCAGCAATTCCCAGGATCAATCTCTGAAGTCTGGAGAGAGAGAAAGATTGGTATTCATGTTCTTAAGCAGAGACTTAAAGGAAGCTCCTTGACCAGATGCTCTGCTGAAAAAGATGGTTTATTTACAACCCCCATAGAGGAATTGTAATCAGAGTCATCCCCCAATTGAAGATCAGGATCAGTCTCAATATCATCTCCTACTAGCCCTGGAGGAACAGACTATATAGGAAAGGGAGGAAAAAGAGGAGGAGGAGCTCCATGAATTAGAGTCGAGAACCCCGGTGCCTCATGTGGCACCAAAGGTGCTACTGGCACCAGCACAGGGTGTGGTACCTAAAACACTGGTAATGCCTGTGCAGGACATGGTGCCAGATGCGACGCAGGCATCAGAGGAGCTGGTGCTTCTCCCAGCACCACAGGACCAGAGGCCCTTAATCCCCACTGGGGAGGAAAATCTAAGAAATTCAGCAGGAGATAAAAGCACCTGTGTTGGCCCTGGTACCACGGCCATATGAGGGGGAAAAGCATCAGAGCATGGCATCGATGGCACCAGAGAAGGCGCCACGTGACTAGAAAGCCCCAACTGCCCTGCCCATAGGTCCAAAAGTGGTAGACTCGAAGGCCCTGGAGATGGACTCACTGGCTCAAGCAGATGGGACAACCACTGAACCCATTGCTCCATAAGAGTGGCCCAATGATGAAACTGCTCACCAGAGGGCCATCTAGGGGAAGGGGAGGGACTCTGGAGTCAAGGATACCGGTCACCAGGAACAGAGGCCATAGGAGACCCTGGAGAAGTCAGAGTCAAACCCTGCCCCTCTCCACCTATGATCAATGCATAAACATACCAGAGGGTGACCTCGAGTGGTACCATTTCTTTTTTAACCTGGAGACCAAAGAAGAACTCTAGGTCGAGTGGTGCAGAGTCCTTGACAAGGATCGAGAATAGGACAGCTTCTTTTTGTGCTTTGGGAGACCACTCATCCATCCCGAGCACCAGACTGCCCATAGTCAGACCCTCCATAGAGGCAGTGGACCAGACACAGCCCTGCTGAAAACATAGCTTTCATGTGAAGTCTCCCTACCATCATCTGTCCCGTTTATGGTCGACTCCGTCGAAGGAGAACTGAAACCTTATTTTTGAAGAAAATTACTTTAATGCTATATTATTTTTTTTTTTTACGGAATTTAATGCAAAAAATTAAATCTAACCAAATACTAAAACAACTATAGCTGTTGTCATATTGACGTGAAGTTTTGACTCCTGGCAGGCGAGTGACGTTGTCACTGAAGCACACTCGACGGTGGGAAAAAAGGAACTGAGGCAGTTGGAGGGTCGTTGTCGAGGTAGCCTATATGGTGTGAGCTGGGGTTGCGGTGCCGCTTCCTCACAGCCCTACCTAGGCGCTGGCCCTCCTGAAGATTTTTGGCTCCCGCTGGGTCCTAGCACCTCCAGCGTAGACCCATTAGTGTAAATGAGTGGTGGAGACTTTAATTCCAGGAAGATCAGTTAAATGTTCAAACAGCAGATTTAAAAGTCATAACTTGTGAACTGATGTATAAACTAAATAGACCTGACTCAAAATATACAATATATTACCCCTTGTGAGGGAGCAGGACTTTCATAACCCACTCATGGCTTAGCCACTTGTGCGTTATGGTCCTTTCAACTCACTTGTCAAGTAAAGTCAAGTTTATCGATGGACAAGTTATATCTTTACAAGGAACACAATAGATAATACATATTAAATAGCTAAACACACTAATGTATATGTCATTCAAGTCCAAAATAAATTCATTTTTCTTAAAATATGATGACAATTTACACATTTATCTTTAAATAATATGTGATTTTTCACATCAATAAATTACAGTAGGGATACCAATGGGTGAATAACTAAAAAAAGCCACAGTATATCTCATATCAGGTCTAGACCACATACTTATTGAATTTTCTATAAATAAATTATCAATATTCAAACATATTTCTTTAAAGAATGTGTCATTTTTTTCTCATCAATGACCTTAAGTAATGATAGCATTGCTTCTAAAATTTTCATTGATTTTGACTTAAGTAGATATGTTGCTAGATGGTACAGTTTCAGTTTCAATGAAGCTAAGATGTCACCAAGGAATATTTTCCTAGCATAATTATATAGAGGCATAGGATCAGCAAATGTATTAAATTGTCTCTCCCTTTCTGGCATTTACATATGCTCCCTGTTGTATTTTTCTTAAAGAAATGTCTAATACATTTACTTTCTTAGGCCCGGATATTCAGAAGGGTTGTGCATGGCGCAACACTGTTGCACCATGCACAACCCACTGATGCACCCAGCATGATATTCAAATTGGGATTGTGCCTGGCACAAATCCCGATGCGCTAGAGCGCATCAGTAATGTATGCGGTGCAGGTAGGGGGGCATGCCCATGCATACTCCGCACATCCTGATATTCAGCTCGGGATGTGCTGAGCCCATGCATGCACAACCCCTACTTGCGCTGCATAAAGGTGAGCTAAAAAAAAAGGAACAACGGCTGGCCACCCACAGGTGAGCTGCCATATTGCAGGGTGCAACACGGCAGCTGCCACCTGTTGGTGGCCATCCAAGCTCTGGCTGCACCTGGCAGCATCCACCCATGCCCGATCATGGGCAAACATAGAGAAAAGATCCTCCAAAATCCCTGGTGGTCCAGTGGACCGCTCACAGCCGATCATGGGCATAAGTAAATATAAAATTATTCCTGTATCCCTGGTGGTCCAGTGGACGCTTGCAGCCTAATCGCGGGCATATGCCATACAATACTAGTCCCATATCTCTGGTGGTCTGCGGTGCCCCTCCCCACCGCCCACTGGCCTGCCCGCTCCCCCTGGTCAGCCGACCGCTGTCCTAATGTGACACTGTATGGTAGGGCTGTATGCCCATTGGTCTAGCAAAGCCAATGGGCATGCAGCCCGTACCTACTACACAGTTCAGATATGTCACATCTGGACTGTGTAGTCGGTACAGGCTGCATGCCCATTGGCTCACACTGTGGGCCCGGGGGCGACAGCCTACTGTACAGTGTCAGTCAGCGGGCAGCAGGCAGCAAGCGGGTGGGAGCTGCCACCCACCGCTGACCAGGGGCGGGCGGTGGGGCTCAGTGGGCGGGTGGGGAGGGGGTACCGCTGGACCACAGGATATGGGACTAGTATTTTTGGCATATGCTTACGATCAGGCTGCAAGCAATCACTGGACCACCAGGGATATAGGACTACTTTAATATTTACTTATGCCCTGATGGGCTGCAAGCGGTCCACTGGACCACCAGGGATATAGAAATACTTAAATTTTTACTTATGCCCATGATCGGGCTGCAAGCGGTCCACTGGACCACCAGGGATATAGGACGAATGTAATATTCAATGTATGCTCATGATCTGGCAGTGGGGCACATTGCCATGTTGTGTGGGGCCATCGGTCCCCAACGGCTGCAGCCTGGCAGGGTGCCAGGTGCAAGTCGCTGGGGATCATCACACCTGCATGCAAATGGAGCCATAATGACATGCAAATGGACCCATTTGCACCTTGTATGCATTATGGCCCCACTTGCATGTGCACTTTTGAATATCAGTTGTTGCGCCTTGCACAATGGAACTTGCACTAGCGCATCCCACTGCTCCACTCTGGCCACTTGCGCTGGCACAGTGCCACTGTGCCATGTGCACTGTGGGTGGCCAGGGTGCGATATTCAATGCTGCTGTGCCATGGTGCAGCTCCGTTGAACATCACCCTGTCAATACCCCTGCACAGTTAAGTTGCGCTGTGCCCAGGCTTGCACCACAGCCTGGCACAGTCTGAATATCCAGGCCTCAGTACTCAAAATGAAATTTTGTTAATAATTTTCTTAATTTAGGGTCTATAACGATGTTCAATTATTTTCCAGGGCTAAAGTATCTTTTATTCTATGCGACCCATTTGCTGATCTTATACTGCAAACATAGACCTAATTATTTTTTTTAAAGCTGATCTTATTCTGTCTTTTATTGAAGCCTGAATTTCATTCAAAGGTTTAATAAATCAGTTAGACACCAGCCGACTGACAGCTCGGTAGGGCTGCATGCCATTGGTTCACAGAGTGAGCCAATGGGCGTGCAACTCATACTATCTCGTCCAGATATGTGAATGAATTCATTCACATATCTGGACCTAAATAATATATTATGGGCTGCATGCCCGGTAGCTCATGCTGTGAACCAATGGAAACATCTGCTGAACTATCAGTCGACGAGTGCATGCGGCAGGCAGGGTGGGGTGCTGCTGCCGCTGGCTGACGGGGGGAGTGGGGGCAGGCTCAGTGGGCGGGTGGGGTGGGAGTACATTAGACCACCAGGGTCTTAGGGTATTTGATGAGGTACAGATGCCCGTGATCGGGCAGCAATCGGTCCACTGGACCACCGGGATATTGGACTTGGGGAGGTGCTATTACTGATGCCAGCGATTGGGTCGTGTGGTCCACTGGACCACCAGGGATATTGGACTTGGGGGATTTCTCACTGATGCCTGTGATGGGGCATGGGGTCACTGCCAGGTGTGGCAGGAACTGGTGGCCACCCACAGGTGGCAGCTGCTGTGTTGCACCCTGCAGTGGCAGCTCACCTGGTGGCCATCACTGTTCCTTTTCTGTGGCGTAACTTTGTGCAGGCACAGGTAGAGGTTGTGCATGCATGACTCTGCACATCCCGGGCTGAATATCGGGCTGTGCAGGTTATGCATGGGCACGTCCCCCCTACCTGTGCCTGCATACATTACTGATGCGCTCCGGCACATCGGGATTTGTGCGTCACACTTTTCCCTTTTGAATATCGCGCCGGGGCATGTTGCACCATGCACAGCCCTTTTGAATATCTGGGCCAATGTCTTGTCCTGATCCTCGGTATATGAAACTCTGGATTATATAATTTTAACAGTATTTGGTTTAAAATAGATTGAACAATGCTGGGAATAATACACATCCTTGCTTAACCCCTTTATTCATTGTGAATCTTATACTTCCCCCATCTTGTGCTGTATCTGATCCTTGTAACACTGCTTTCATAAAGTGTGTTCAAAATATTAAAAACAGTGTCCTCAATGCCATATTCTTTTAATGCTAACCATAACCTATTCCTATTAATGCTATCAAAAGTGGATTTCAAGTCTACGAAAACACAATACAGTTTTCTCTTTTTAATTCTGGTGTATTTATATATTAAGTGTGCTAGTGTAAAGCATTGATCTATGATAGAAGGACATGGTAGGAAACCTGCTTGTGCTTCATCAATTATTTTACTTCCTGTATCCAACTTAATATTCTATTATTTATAATTCTGGTAAAGAGCTTCTGTGTGTTGCCAATCAGACTGATAGGTCTGTAACATGTGGGATTCCTTTATCATCTTTTTATGTAGAGGTACTATAATGTTATCTAGCCAGGAGTTTGGTACTTCCCTGTTTCTTTGATATTAAAATTTTATATAAACATGGTATCAGTGTCATTCATAATAACATCAGTTGGTACTCCATCATGACCTGGGGTTTTGTGTCTGGAGAATGCTAAAATGGTAGATTAAATTTCAGCCTGGGTAAACTCCTTACTCATGGGTGTCAACCCTCTTTTTCCCCTGTTATATTTGCCATATTGGGGTCACAAAAGTTCTTTAAAATAATTAACCCATTTGTCCAGTTCTGTGTAGGTCTTGAGGTCTTATGCATAGTCTTCCAGAACTGTCGTTGCTATCCTCCAGAATTTTTGTTGTCTTTATACCAGACTGCTTTTTCAAATTCCTCCCAAATTTGTTTTCTATATTTTCCCTTTTTGTTTTTTATGGTTATAATGTATTCTTTCCTTAAATTATTTGTTTTTATTACCTGTACTTGGATACTTATCTTATTTGTTTAATTTTCTTTCCACTATTTTACATTCTTTATCATACCAACTAGAGGTGTGTGGAAAAAACCTTCCACCAGCAGAATTACAGCAAAGTGGAATTTTCACTTCCACGGACGCGCGGAAATCAAATTAGCATTTTTCATGGAAATTACAACTCAGAACGGTGGAAAACTGCATACATTGAAGATTATTGTATTAAACTATGGAGAAAAAAGTCCACAGAACTGATCACTGAACTGCAGAATAATTACATGTACTGAGGAATAACTCATTAAACAGCAGAAAAAAAAATTCCTCAGAATGGTTATTCCACAGTTCATGTGTATTATTCCACAGTTCAGACAAACAATTCCACAGAATGGGGAAAATCCACCAAATTTATTGAGAAGTTTCCAATCTCACCAATAGGGAAGTTCAGAAATTTCCAAATTTCAAAAGTTCCTCAAGTCAGAATTCACAACTTTGCCCATCTCTAATATCAACAGACCCTCTTTTTCTCATATAACCCTTTTTATCTGGTTACTAAATCAGCAATTCATTGTAAGATATTTTTAAGAGCCACTAAATACTGTGGTTGGTTATCCATGTTTGCTATTTCCTTAGTTTTTTCTGATATCCATTATTCATCTTACTTTCCCTAAACTGTTTATTGTGGTGTGCTGTCAGCACAGTGAAACTCCTACATTGTTGGCAATGTGGGCGCTACAACGTGATCAACAGTCATTCCTTCAATTAGGATTTTACAATGCCTGCTGTCTTGCCTCCGATGGGTATTGCACTGTTTCCCCTTACACCTTTGACCTGGAGGTGATTATATTATTTGTCGGGGTGTAGGTGCAAAGCCCCTGCAGTGGGGTGCAGGTGACAAAGCACCCTGCAAACAGATGGGATGTGCCCGGTGCTCTGCCATGATCAAGTCAGGCAGCATGATTGCCAGGTTACATGGTCGCTGTCAACATTTTCTTGTTGATGTAGTGTCCGTTGACAATTTTGATGCCAAACCAACATGATGGAACCATTTATTATTTATCATTTCCCATTTAATACATTTTTTTCCTTCCGATCATCCAGGGATCATTCATTTCCCTGTTCTCATAATTCGTGATGAATAGATTAATTTTTAATTCCAAAAGAGAATGTAAACGTTCTGCCTTGTTCGCTATTCTCATATTGTGGCACTGAGGTATTATATTCATGGATATCCATGCCTGACCAATCACTGAGGCACCATTAGTACTAATAAATGTGTATTTTCCTTCCTTGTCAGATGGTAATCTCCCACTTAGTGATAAAAAATTCCCATTTGCTAAAATTTCACATAATTGTTTTACCTTTTTCATTGGTTTTGTTTTCCTGAGTGTTCCTAGTACAGGAAATGTGTTCATTTATGTTTCCCCCTGAAATTTCTGCTGTATCTTCTGCAGGTTCTAAATATTGCCCAACTCTTGCATTAAAGTCCCCAAGTATAATGAGTCTATTATTCGGATTAACATTGCTAAAATATTTGATAACTTGTTCTAAAGAGCTAAGTGTGTTCAGTTTACAGTGTTTATTATATGTAGGCATGTAAATGTTTAAAATTATTATTTCTTGTTTCTTATTATATATCCTAATTCCCGGAATGTTGTCACTGTCTGTAGAAATTTCTTGTGTGCTGATCCCTTCTTTAATTTTCCACAGGGTTAGTAAACCACTAGAATTTCTCTGAAACCTTTTTTTTTGCAGATATGCTAATGGCTTTATAACCATTTACATTTATATCCTTGTTGACCCATATTTCTTGGAAGCATATACTCTCAAATTCATTGATATATTTTATAAAATTAGGATCTGGCAGCTTATCTTTTAACCCTGACATTTCATGATAACAGGTTAAAATAACTCCTCTGTTGCTTGGATAGAGGTTCTAATACCCTAGACACACTATTTAATTCCATTCCATTTAACTGTCAGTCATCTGCAGAATTCTCTAACATAGCACAGCTGTTTGAGGGTTGAATCATGTGCATACAAGAATCTGATTTTGAAACCATTTTAGTAACAATTTTCTCAGTATTATCATGGTATATATGTATACCCAATTAATCCAACACAGTTGCTTTAGATAACAGAAGCTGATATAGTTCTTCATTTAACCAATTGTAATTTGGCCATTCCTTTCCCAGCTGGCCACTTTGTTCAAAGCAGTACTTAAGTTAGGAATCTTTAATATATTTTGCAAAATGTCCCAATTTTGATTTAAAATTTTGTTTGGTTTTATTAAGGAAGTGATTCAACCCAAAATGGACAAAAGTTTTTGTTTGCCCTTTTCTTATTGACTCACTTCATTCTTTGTAACATTCTGGAAACAAAGTTAAAGAGTGACAACATTGTCCATTTCAATATCCATTGATTTTAATGTATTCTTTTGTTTTCTATTGCTTTCAGTATATAGAACTGATTTGAAACCAATAAGACCAGTTCTGATTCTGCCATTGATCTAATAATACTTAAGTAATATATTAAATCTTTGTACCCTCAATATAGTAACTAAAGATTCTTAAGTAGTGCATTTAATGTTTCTTCAATTTCATTTGGCAAGAATCTCACTTTGTATAGGGATAATGCAAACTAAGTCAGCTGTTTTCCATAGGAATCCCTGAAAGTTCTCTGGGCTGTCCATTCCTCTCTTGTTTCCCAGAGTTGATCTTTAAATTTATTTTCCTTCTCTTTAGATGTAATCACAACTGAGGGAATTGTTTTGACTCTGATCATGTATATATCAACATTTTCCATTTGTTTTCTTTCCAAGCTTCACCTTTCTTTTCTGATTTATTTTATATTCCTCATGTGTCATCTTCTCGTTCCTGATTTTGGGGTTTCATTTTTCCAGTTTCTATTATTTTCTTGACTTATTTTGGACTTCTTTTGTTTTCCTTTTGCTCTCTTGGGCTTCTCTTTTTTTTTTTCTACCATCTCCTGCTTCCATGACCTTGTTTTCATTTGGTGTTTCTGTAATATTTCCCTCTGTTTTTCCCTTTTTTACCTTTATCTTCACTTCCATATCCCTTTTCCTTTCCTGGCTTTCCCCTTTTTCCCCAAAGGATAATATTCCCCTCTCTTTAGTTCCTCCACTACACAATCATGTCTATTGTTTTCATCAGGGAGTATTATCAGTTCCAACCCCTGCTCAGAGTTTACCACACTCTCTTGATGGTTATATCCATCAGGTAGTATGGTAGGAGATCTATCAGGTTTCTTATTAGATTTCTGAAACCAACTTAATTCTTTATTCAAATTGGATATGTCCCATTCTGTACTTCCAATTTTCTCCTTTTAGGGTTTCTAAGATGTTCTTATTTTCAATACATACCCCTTTAATAAACATTATTTCCTGCATAATGCTGATCAGTTGTTCAAATAGCATTATGTTTGCTATGTAGGAGTCATTTACAGCAAGGGCTATGTCTTTGTTATTGTCTCTAGATTGTAGATAGATATATTTTCAGGGCTCATTGTTTGAGTGTACTCTTATTCCTCAGATTCAGGATGAACAAGTGTCTTCACATGAAACCCTTCCTTGCTTTCCCTACTTTCCTGGCAGTTGATTTTAGGTTCTAGATCAAAGTCCCCTTCCAGCTTGTTTTAATTGATTCTCTGATTGATTCTCTAATATCACCAACTGTTTTATTTAATGTTTCTAAGTTTTCAAAGAGTTCTGAAAAATCAATATTCAGTGCTGGACTAGGGTCTGGGCTCTCAACGTTCCCTATATAGTTGGTTTGGGTATTAACATTGTGGTTCTCATTCTCACTACCCTTTATATTTCCTATATGTAGTATTTCCCCAGTCAAATTATATCTATGGGAGTTGAAGTTAATTCGGGGGGTTTAACTTTTTCCTGACAGTGGCTTTTCTTTTTCTTTTTGTAAAACCTGGAGATTTTTGTATCGTACTTAAAGGGCAAAGTGCTAAATGTGTAAGTGTTTTGGTATAACTATTATCACAGTGCCTTGCTTATGTTCCTGTGCACCTTTAGTATTGACTCTCCCACTCCTTGTTTCCACAGGCATGATTGTCTGTTATCTCTAAAGTTTCTATGAATCATCTATAATAATAATTATTTATAATAATAAATAACAAATGTACTTTCTCTAAAATCAATCCTTGACAATTAGGAAACAGAGTTATATGAAAATCATACAATCTGTGCAAATGTCTGCAATTTGTGCCATTTATGCAAACAGCACAGAAAGATATATTACAGTGCATATACTTATCAGGAGGCTTCTTCTTTGAAATTAAATGAATATCATAGTCTATGGAAATATTTGCACAGGTCTTATCCAGATTATGACAGATATTAAATGTTTAAGTTTTGAATATCATTCTTTGTTAATAGGCCTTTCATTGTGCTGAATGGTGTTCACCATTTATCTTGAATGTCAGATAGACACAAAGGCTAATGAGATTAATTTTCTGGTTGCTAACTACTCCAGCGAGAATTCCCACAAGGAGAATAAGGCAGATACCAAATATCATACAGGCTCACTGGGACACCAGCTGACCAGATGGAGGCTCAGACAGTGGCAAAATGTATTCATAAAGGGAAAATAAACAGAAAAAAGGAAACTATTGAAAGCTCTATTCTTGTGATCGTCTGTGGCTTAAATATTAACACTTATAAATAATCCTCTTACCTCAATTAAACCAATCTTGCCATAAATTACTCTAACATAAATTGTATAGATTCTACCCACAGAATAAATATTAACTTTCTTGAACTTTTTCTTCATATTAAAACTAAATAAAACAACATGAAGTGGCACAGACAACCAATTAAAGATCTTTGATAGGATTACAAAAATGTCAATGTTTACTCAGTAAATGCCTAGATAGCATGCCTATGGATGTTACAGTTGTTAGTAAATATTATCTGAGTTTGCCAAATATGTCGCTTTCACTTCATTCCAATCTCTTCAGCATTGCAGAGTGAGGTACCAGAGAGCAATGAATATAAAGTAATTCTTTGGCTATTTTCCACTATTGTCGGTGGGCTAAATGTTTCTTACAACAACCACACAACACAGAGCAGAAATTCATCCATAACTCAGGGCTCAATTTGTAATGGTGTCTCTGCTCCTGAGATGTCAGCACATGCATTTATGAAGTCCCTGGTCACATGACATGTGGTGCAAAAATACAAAATACAGAATGCAAAATATGGAATTTAAATAAAGGCACAGTAATAATAATGGCATAATAACTTTTAGAGTTTTGGGAAGTTAAAACAATTGAAATGAGGAAGGTTATTAAGCTCATAGAAACTGGAAAGAGGACTGTTAGCCACAAGAGGTTTGAGCTATTTACTACCGTTGAAAAACAACAAAGCTAAGGTACTTTCCTTATCTTTTCTATCCTCCTGTTCTACTACACAGAAGTTCAAAAATTCATTGAGAGAGAACAGAAAGATTATTTTATACAGTGGGAGGGGGTCACCAAACAACCCTTCCAGTGTGCTCTTTTCTCTGCTGATGGCTCTCCGCAGAGCTCTCTATTTGACTCCCCACTGAGCAGGCTCAACTGCCACTTCAGGACTCCAAGCTTCTGTAGGGAAATAACAGCAGCAGGCAAAGAGCATGCTAAACACTAGGGACTGGATTCAGAAATGCCAAAACAGGATGTAAGGCAACTTGCATCAGACAAAATGGTGCAAGTCACACTTGCGTCCTGTGTTGCTTCCCCACGGGATTCACATAGGCAGCCTGCAGCAAGTTGCAGGCTGCCTGGGCCCAACTGCACCTATGCACCTGAAACCCACTTGTGACAGGCGAAAGGGGTTTCTGTCAGCATTTGCACCCATCTCATGCAGTGTGGCCAATATGTCCACAAATGGATTCAGAGACAACCACCAGTGACCGCCTGTCAAAGACCAGTTATGCCAACAAAAGGTGGTCTAACTGGTCTTTGCTGTTCACTGGAGGTTGTCACTGTGCTCCAGCTCCATAACCCTATGGGTTACAGACCCCCCCATTGGGCTCCAGGTCCCAGGCATGGTACACACCATGTCAGGCTGGGTGTGTGGCACACATCCAATGCCCAAATCCCCACACACACACACAATGTCAAGGACCCCCCACATTCCCTGAGGCATGATCCCTCCACCATCCCCTGGGTAGTCTAATGGCCCCCACCCCACAGTGTGAGCCCTCCCACACCCAATACCCCACCAGTGACTGGCACAGCCTTCCCTCACCACCACAGCCAGTCGCCAACTCATCCGCCACGTGTGTATGTGTGTGTGTGTGTGTGTGTGTGTGTGTGTTGGGGTGGGGAACCACTGGGCCACAAGGACAGGTAAGGGTCCTTGATGTGGGAGGTCCATGGCAAGGGAGCTTGGGACTGGAGCCCACAGCATATGGGGCCTTGGAGGTGGGCATGGGGGTACCATGGCAGCCCTTGACTGGTGCAACTGCAGTCTACCCTGTCCTACAACCTGCAGCATTCCTGGGTGCTGTGCCCTATCTTGTGCAGTTACTGCAAGTCACAGGATGCAGACCGCTGCTCTGCTCCGATACTGAATCGAGTGCATAGGCCAGGTCACAGGGATGGTCACTGCAAGGTGCCATTGCCACAGCCTGTGGCGGGACCTTTCTGAATCCAGCCCTAGATGCTGATGAATCCAGAAATTGCTTTTCTCCTTCTGAGGTTTCTGGATTCATCAGCACTTTCACTGCTGAGGCAGGTTTCAGCTCTCTCACTGCTGGCTTTGCATCAAGTTGCTGGCCCATGTTTTCCCAATGTGGAAATGTTCTGGCTAGCCCTGGAGGACATTCTCTGGTAACCCCCAGGCTAGTGACTTCTTGTTCTGGCTAGCTACTTATTCTCTTTGCAGAAGAAAGTCCCCCAGAAAGGGGCTTGCACTGAATTGCTAGCCATTCTTTCACTGAGGGCCTGAACCCTCTCCTAAGTGGGGCATGTACTGAATCTACTTGCACAGATAAACACTGTCTTTATGGAGCTCCGTGAAGCTCCTGATTGAACTGAAGCTATTTGCTGCTCCCACTGTAATTGGTTGATCCTGCCTGTCAGTCTAATAAATGAATATTCATTAACTCCACTGATGCACTATTGGCTCTTGTTTTGGTGCCTGAAATTACTTCCATGCAGTTTCCCATAAGCACTTTGTAATGTCCCATGAGCTCTGGCAAAGTCCCATAAATCCCAGCTGAAAATCCTTGCTTTTGGATTGGCTGTTGCTACACTAGCATGGCTGCTAGTTACACAGTCCCTTTGCAGATTCACACAGTCCCAAAACAAAAGTTTTGGTGCAGCCAGAATAGTTATTTATTTTACTTTCTTGCCCCACAGTCCAAAAGCTCCTTTTGTGCCATCAAGATCGCTGCCCAGTTTAAACATTTTTATTCAATCTCTGGCCTGTTGCTGCTGCCATAATTAAGTGGCCCCAGGCAGCAGACAGGCTGTTCAGCTGAGTCCCAATGTGCATCTGGAGCAGCCAGAATACACATTTATCTTTATCTATTTCCCTTTTACAATAGCCCCTTTAGTGTTGTGGCAGCAGCTGCTTTATCTTTATTTACTTTTTCCCTTGCAGCAGCAGAAGCAGCTGAACATGCACCTTTTGAGGAGTTGATCCGCTTATGAATATTAATGTCAGCCTTCATTAATCTTCATGCTGGACTCAGAACATTTTAAGATATGGCACTCTTTTTTTTAAATAATATAGCAGTCATCTCCAGTGGATTTCAAGTCACCAGCCCCATCAAGCAACCCACAAGGACTGGGAACACTAGAAAAGCCACCATACAACCACAGTTGCAATCCAAAATCAAAGCGCACCTTTTGGCACATGAGTGAGGCCACCAACTGACCTAGAAATGCTGGCAGCTCACCATCCTGGTTCACAAGCCCAGGAGAAGGCAAAAGAGCTACTGGGGAAATGCAGGAACCATCTGCCTAGCTGTTAAGAAGAGCAGGGAAGAGGCAGGGCTCCATGGCAGCTTCTAAACAGCCCAGTCAGGGCAAAAACAAAGGTAGAGCTAACTGGGGAATGGGGCTCCTTCCTGGAACTGAGGCCATGGTGGAGAATCTGGGGATTGATTCAGGAGACCCTGCAGGCACCTGGAATTGTGACACCATCAGGAGCAGAAACAGGAGAATGGGCCGTAAGGTAAGCCCCCAATTGGAGGGGGGCTACACTAGACACAAGTTGGACTGGAAAGGAAATTGGAAAATTTTCCATTTTGAGGCAGTGGTGGCATACTTTCCTGAATAAAACATTTGTACTCCAATTCCCCTGCTATAGATGCTCCTCCACAGTGGCTCAGCATGCTGTGGCTTTCTCTTTCAAACAGCTCCATCTGCTCCTGACCAGAAATGAACAGATAAACTGACTATGCCCAAATGTCCTCAATAGGATGTAATGAACTTCTACAATCAAACTTTCAAACTTTCAGATATTGTGGTGTGGAGCAGAGCAGCAGCATGGCCATTTTGCTGCTCTGCCCCCCCCCAAAAAAAATTAATGCAGCTGCGGTACATGTCATAAACTGCTTGATCTCAAAACCTTTGCTCTCAGTGGTAAATTTGTCCCCCATCACTTGTGAAAATAAATTGTGTACTTTGAGTCATGCCATTGTATATCCAATATATATTTATAGAGGCAATAAACTATGGTTATGTGTGGTATACAAGCAAAGATACCCTCAAAGGGGGGCTAATCACAAAAAAGGCCATTACCATTAATGGAGAATAACTTTACACTCTGATAAGCCTCCAATATGGATGCATTTCCAAATATGCTGGACTTAGCCATTATTTGTTTTATATAATACATTAGGATTGATGTGGTTGCAGTTGGGTTCATTTCAGGGTTTGCCTATGGCTGGAATCATTTACAGGTTTGTTTTCTAATATTTGACCCCCTATATTTCCCTAGTGCAGTGAAAGTTTTGCTTTGGGCACTCTTTTGGCCCTTCTGGGCTTCCATAGTTTAGGGTCCCCTGTATAAAGGGGCATGACTGGAGTCAGTAGTCCTTCAGTATGTTTGTGGCCTTTGCAGCTGGAGTTTGTGGTCCGGAGGGTTGTATTCATTCTGGAGCCTGGCTTGCAGTCAATGGTAGCATGTGGCATCTGAAGTTCTTGGATTCTGTGGTCAGCAGCAGTGTGTCATCGGGCTGCTGTGTTCTGTGATTAGAGCAGCTGTGAGCTACATGGTGGACTGGTATATATGGAGACAATAGCTGCAGCAGAGGCCATGGCATCTGGAGAGAGCAGCAGGAGCATTGAGTGATAGTTTGGCATAGAGTGCCTGGCAGCTGAGGAGAACACTGGAGCATCAAGGAACATGGCTGTTTGGTGAGCGAAGTGTGTGTGTGTGTGTGTGTGTGTGTGATTTCTGGTCTATGTGGCTGCAATTACAGTTGTTTTTGATGATAGAGAAGTTTGTTGAAAGCATCATTTTGGCTGTTGATAGAGTGTGTTATTTAGCAAGGAAATTTCATCATTGGTTTTGTAGATTTATCAAATGATGTTTTAGTTGGTCATTAGTTTTGTTAATTAGATCTTATTTGTTGGTATTTGTTTAACTGCTGGTTTATGTGACAACCCCAATGGACCACCTCTTCCATGTTCAGGAGAAGGGCCACATCGCAGGACAACTCATGTCTAGCCAACAATTCGTGTTGGCTGCCTCAGCACACCCTATGGGTGTGGCCACCATGGTGCTGTCTGTTTAAGTTCATGCCACCCTGGTGAAACTGCTCTTTCACCCAGGTGCCAAGCCCTTCCAGGGAGGTCCCACTGGCATTACTGCCATTTCCTCTTCACCAGATTGGATCTCAGCCCCACCATGATGGTGCCCATCCCCATCCATTCTTCATATCTCAGTGCTGGGGACCATGGGAACTTCCCTTGGTTGGTCAAAACATGGATTTTATGATGTTTGCTATATACTGATCCAAACAATGCAGTTCAGGATAGGGACAATTTAATTAATGATTACTGGCCACTACATTTTCAAACTTGCTTCTCTCAGTTTGAACACCATATTCCTTTTTAATATTATTTTTCTGATATTCTTTTCTAATATTTTCTCACTGTGCCTGTATACTCTGCATTCAGTTATACCTAATTGTACATATGCGTTGCTTAGTTATCATTCTCCAACTTTTATCCCTATACCAGTTTTGAAGACGCAACTTAATTTACTGTCTGTGTGATGTTTTGCTTTGTTTATAATGCATGTTTGTTTATAATGTATGCTTTTGTAAAAGTATCTGTGTACACTTACCATGTGCTGTTATTTATTGCATCACTGTTCTTCCCTTTGTAACCCTTTTCCTTGGGTTGCTCCTGAAAAAGGGACATTCCATCTCAGTGGGCCTAGCCAGTTACCAAAATTCAAATAAATATTTATAGAAACATCATGTGATACAGGGCACAACAATAAAAGCATAAACTTGCTTGCAGAACACCAACATTTATTTACAGGATGCAGTGAATGGCACCAGTTAGTGACAGGGGGTTACACAACTGGAGCCTCAATCATGACCTCATCATAGGCTCAGTCATATCCATATTTACAGCTCTGAGGCCCATAGGCCACTGGTACAAAGTTCGTGAGGATACTTAATTCCAAACATATACACAATTCATGATCTTTGATCCCCTTACAGATGTGGGGGGAAGCAGGGCCACTGGGTGTACTCATACCCTAAAGGCACAACAGCCGATCACTGGAAATAGGGAGGTACCCAAAGACTGGAGGACAGCAGATGTAGTCCCTTATACAAAAGTGGGAACAAAGAGGAAGCAGGGAACTACAGACCAGTCAGCCTCACCTCGGTAGTGGGGAAGATCATGGAAGCACTACTGAAGGAGAGATTGGTGGAACATCTGGCTGTCAATGGACTACAGGACCCAAGGCAGCATGGTTTCACCAGGAGGAGGTCATGTCAGACCAATCTCATTGAATTTTGACTGGGTGACTAGGGAGGTGGATCAGGGAGGGCAGTGGACATGGCCTATCTGGACTCAGCAGGCCTTTGACACTGTGCCACATAGAAGACTATTATACAGACTGGGGAATATGGGTGTGGGCAGGACAGTAGTGTGGGGTAGGTAACTGGCTGGGTGGCAGGACACAGAGGGTGGTGGTAAATGGCTGTCACTACACAGAGGGAAGAGTGACCAGTGGGGTACCACAGGGATCAGTACTGGGACCGGTCCTATTCAACATCTTCATCAAGTGACATTGTGCAGGACCTAGAAGGCAGAATTTCACTATTCACTGATGACACAAATCTCTGTAACAGAGTAGACACACCAGAGGGTGCAGACAGAATGAGAAGGGACCTGCAGAAACTTGAAGACTGGTCAGGGGTTTGGCAGCTGAAATTCAATGCAAGGAAGTACAAGATAATGCATATGGGGCACAAAAACCCTGGCACAATATATCAGTTGGGGGGTGAGGATATAGCATGCACCAAGCAGGAATGGGATCTTGGGGTTATCATCTCTGATGACCTCAAGGTAGGGAAACAGTGTGACAAGGCAGCAGGTAAAGCAAATAGGATGCTGGGATGTATAGGCAGGGCATCACCAGCAGGAAAAGGAGGTCATAATTCCGCTATACAAGACACTAGTGAGGCCCCACCTGGAGTACAGTGTACAGTTCTGGAGACCATACCTATGTAAGGACATAGACAGGGTAGAGAAGGTTCAGAGGAGGCAAGCAAAGATGATGCATGGATTGCATCACAAGTCCTATGAAGACAGGTTGAAGGAACTGAACATGTACTCCCTGGAGGAGAGGAGGAGAGAGGGATATGATAGAGACATACAAGTATCTTACAGGGAGGAACAGGGTGCAGGAATACACTATTTTAAGCGAAAAGATGTTCCAGGACTAGAGGGCATGGGATGAAGTTGGAGGAGGACGATTCAGAGGAAACAGGAGGAGGAATTTCTTCACAGAAAGGGTGGTGGATAAGTGGAACACCTGCCAGAGGAAGTGGTAGGGCTGAAACAATCATGGGATTTAAGAATGCATGGGATAGACATAAAGGAATTCTGGAGGTCAGGGTAGGGGCAGCAGACTTCTAGGAAAAACATACTGAACTTACAAGCTCAAATGGGCAGACTGGGTGGGCCATAGGCCCTTATCTGCTGACACTGTCTATGTATCTATGTATCTATGTAACAATTACACAGAGCTCTAAACAAAGATAACACAGGAAGGGGTATACCATCCTAAAAAGCAGACTACAGTTACAAAGCATGGAGACCAAATGCATATGAGGTAGAATAGCCTCTGCACCTTAACCCTCATTTGGGTCTCAGTGTCCTAGTGTCAAGCAGTCACAGGTTCAAGGCTTACCAGGCTCCCCACATCTCACCTATTGCTCTTGGGACTTGAAGTCATGGTGTCATCAATTCTACTGTTTAGCAGTTTCTCAGGTTAATTAGTTCAGACTACACTCTTCCACATGGGAGCAAAATGACAGTACAGTTACAGGTTATCTTTGAATTCAGGTTGGGACATATCAGGTGAAAACCATCCGACAGTCCTTCTTGAGGGTGAACCACCAATATGCTCTTTCTGACCCCAATCTCAGACCTAGGGTTGGATCTGAGCCTCTGGAGATCCAACCCTAGTGAGCTAGCATCACTGTGGGCCCAGGACCCTGATGCCATCCTAAGACTACGAGCCCCTTAAAGCTGGTCATTGCTGGAGAATACATCCTCAAATTCCCAAGTCCCATGGGCTCTGATACTGGAACAATATACATCTGAAAGGGCTGCCTTGGTGTACTCAGCACAGCTGAGTTAATGTGCTGAACTCCTTCCTGCAAAAAATACCTCTACCTATGAGAAAAACTCTGTGTGAACCTCTTCTACTCTGTCTCTATGTTATCCCTGAAAATCTACAAAAATGAACAAAAACTACAAATAGACCCCCTGTCAGGGAACAGTGAAATCATTGATGACCGGAGGGGAGCGGTTTCTGGTTAGCTGGAGGACCAGCCAGCTGCTGATTTTAGATAGCTTTTTTGAAAGCTATAACAGCTTTTAAAATGATTTTAAGGAGCAGAATAGCATCTAGAAGTTGTGCTTTTGTAGAAAATTGACTTTAAGAGCCAAATAAGAGTTAATTAGTGCTGATTGTAACTCACTGAAATGGAAGTGCCCTGGCAGTCACTTCTGGTCTTAAGGGTGGAAACATAGGTGCCTATGTGACTGTCAGCAGCAGTCAGAAGGCCAAGAGGTGCAGGTTAATATCCTATGTGTAAGTAAATAATATCTGAATGGTATAGTGTTAACCTAACTACATTAGGGCCAACACCATAGAGGTTTGAAACAGTTGTGGCCTGTACCCCACAGACAAACGGTGGAAGTTTCAAGTAACAAATGTATACATATATTAGAACTAGTAAGATAAATAATTGCACTTAAAGCCAGCATTAACAACCTAGAAAGAATAAATAAATGATCTTTAGAATGTACACAGTGAAGTAACTAAAATGCTCCAGCTTCTCAATGAAATTCCTCCATAGGACAGATGCTGGAGAAAGAGAGTTAGAAGTGCAGATAATCCAACACTAGATTACAGTGATAATGATTATGGGTTACTATATGATAAGAAGTTATTGGGTTACTATACAGACCTCCAGATACTGATAACAATAAGGATAAACAATTCCTGTCTGTAATTGGTAGAATTAATCAATACAAAGATATAATAATTTCAGGAGATCTAACTATACCTGAAACTGTTTGGTCAAAATGACCAGTAAATCGAGTGCAGAAAAATATTTAATTGAGCTAACAGATATGTATAACTTAAAACATTTTGTCACAGTACCAACTAAAGATGATGCAGTGTTCAATGTGGTAAGATGCTCCAGTGAGGAACTTACAATATGTATGGGTGTAAAACCAGATAATCACTTCCAAACAATAATCACAGTATGGTGAGGTTTCAGATTAAAAAAAATTAAGAAAAGGGTAAAACTACTCAGTGGGATTATTATAAAGCAACGTTTGGTTTGATGATAAAGTCTAGTACTATAGGAATGGAAAAAATTATTTAAAGATAAAGCACTTAACTCATGGTGGGAGTAGAGATGGGTGAAACTGGAAACATTTTTTCATTCTGTGAAATATTTCACGAAATGTGTGCATTCCGTGAAATATTTCACAGGTGCGAAATTTGAAATTCCACCAGTGAAATGTGAAATTTCCCTGGCAAAATGTAGGATTTCACCCATGAAATGTTGAATTTTGCCACCCCTGGGTGAAATTTCACCATTCACAGGCAAAATTCCACATTTTGCTGGTGAAATTCTGCATTTCACCATTGGAATTTTCATATTTCAAACCTGTGAAATATTACAAGAAATGCACAAATTTCACAAAATATTTCATGGGGCAACATTCCCAATTTCACTGAATTCACAGGCAAAATTAACCTCACTGTATCTCCAGGTGGGAGATATTAAAAACTAAAATTAGCATGTTAACAAACATATATATAATATATATATATATATAGTAAAGCTCCAAAGTGGATGACACACAAAATCAGGAAACTGCTAAGTAGTAAGAAGAAAACATACAATAAAATGAAAAAGGATTCTGATAACTGGTTGTTCAGGAAATCTGGGGATTTGCAAAAGAAATGTAAAAAAACATGATAAAGAAACAAAAAAAATCATGGAAGAAAAGCTTGCTATTAATTTATTGGATAATTACAAACTTTTATACTCTTACATCAATTCCAAAAAGAAAACAGAAACCATTGCTAATTGAGAAAGACTAGGGCATGGCATATAAATTCAATTATTTATTCTGTTCAGTGTTCACAAATTCAGTAACTACTATTAATAAAAAGGTTAATAAACTTGGTTGTAATGATACATTTAGAATTGTTGTCATAAATAAAGATGTTGAACAAAAATTTAAAAAAAAGTCAGTCAGCAAATCACATGGACCTGATGGCATAAATATGCAATCTCCCAAGGAAACTGTGACAGAAATAATAGAGCTCTTAATATATTTAATAAATAATTCAGTAGCAACAGATGAGATGCCCATGGATTGAAGACAGAATGATGTTATGTCAATACATAAAACTGCTCTAAAATAAAGTAGAAAAGTATTGGCCTATAATCCTAACTAGAAATATTTGCAAAATGAAAGAAAGTGTATTAAAGGAACATCTAAAGCTAGAAAGCTGGATAACAGATACACTAGGTAATGATATAGATCATTATGGATTCACTAGAAAGAGGTCTCAAATAAATCTGATAAACATTTTCAGTCCAATGAACATAGCTTTGAATCAGGGTAAATTAGTAGATGTGGCATATGTGGACATAAGTAAGATCTTTGATGCTGTCCTATATGATCTATTAATCAGTGAAAATAGAAAATCAAAACATTCCATCAGTGTTCATTAACTAGATTACTCGCTGGCTCACAACCAGGAAACAAAGAGTTAAATTAAGAGGGGTAAGAACCAACTGGGTGAACATTACAAGTGAGATTCCACAGAGTTCAGTCCTGGGACCAAGCCCCTTTAACATCTTTATAAGGGACATGAATAAAGACTTACTTGGCTGGGTTGTGAAATTTGCAGATGAGGTAAAATTTGGACTCATAACTGAAACTGAGGAAGATTTTAAGCAAATGCCAGACAAAATGAATAAATTAAGTACATGGTCAAAAGAATCAGAAATGTGTTTCAATCTAGACAAGTGTAATACTGTGCATTTTGGCAAGAACCCTCTATATATATATATTTTATGCAAAAAAACTTTGTTACTGCATCAGTTAAGGTTCTTCTACAGTGAAAAAAGTGAGGAAATTTGATTTTAGGGTTCCTACCCATTGCACCGCCCCACCAACAGGCATCGGGGTGCATTGGCCATCGCCCTACCTCTCACCATCCCATGTTTAAACAAGCTGAGGTGGCATTGTAGGAGAATGAGGTGAGAGTTAGGCTAATGACCCCAACACCCGGCGTCGTTGGTGGGTGGGGTGCAAGGGTGGAACCCAAAATTGAATTTCTTGCTTGTTTGCTGTAGAAGAACCCTAACTGTTGCATTAACAAAGTTTTTTGAAAGAATTTCCTTACTTTTAAGAAAGAATAAAAAAGAAGAAAGCTGCACAAGTTGGTGGGAGCCCACGCTCCCACCAGCTTGTAAGTGCCTAGCCACATTACACACCTAATGACTAAAAAGTACATTCGCAACAGCAAGGGCAGCCACCAAACAAATGTTAATCTAGTAGAACAATAGAAAACACTATCCACAAAATATCTCTGCAAACAATTTATTGTCTGACACGTAAACACCTCTGCTAACATCTACAGGACTTGCCATCAATACCCTCTAAATTTCAAGTAAAAAGACCAAACCGTGTCCAAGATATGACATATCAAAATTTGAAATTTTCACCATCAGAGTGGCACAGTTCCACACCTCTTTGACATTTAACACACATAACAACTGAAACTATATCCATGACACTAAGGCTAGGTATCCTATCAATGTCAAGCCACCACCACCACAAACAAAATGCTGTCCGCAGAACGTAAACTGCGCCACACCATATCTCCACCCAAAAAAATTTTTGGACACAGAAATACTGTAAGTTACATCCACAGGACATGCCATCAACACCCTCCAAATTTCAAGTGAAAAGACCAAACCGTATCTGAGATATAACATTTTAATATATGAGATTTTCATTTGTCAGACTGGCACAGTTCTGCACCTGTCAGCATTTAGCACACACAATGACTAAAAACTACATCCATGACACTAAGGCTAGGTATCCTATCAATTTCAACACCACTGATACAAATCACTGTCCCCAACACGACAGTGCATCACGAATATCTCTGCAAAACATTTTCTCCAACACATAAACACCAGAATTCATATCTACAGGACATGCCATAAACAGCCTCCAAATTTCAAGTAAAAAGACCAAACCATTTCTGAGATATTCAATGTTAAAGATTGGTAAAATTTCCCTATCTATTCCATTATAAAAAAATCTGGCCATCTTGTCCCTGTCTCGTGATCAAAGAATCTCACGATCAAAGAATTTGCAGGCTTGCGATCAAAGAATTTGCAGACTCATGAAAGAAGAATTAAAAATCGTATAAATCCAAAAACTGATGGAATTGCAGTATACTACTACCATGGTTTGACAAAACGAATCCCCCTGAGTAAAACCCACCCTCATTTGTCTTTCTAGGACACCCCTGGGCTGAGAAAATTGTTTTTTTTTATCTGGCCATCTCATCCCTCGTGATGCACGATCGTGATCAAAGAATCTTGCAATCTAAGAATTTGCAGGGTCATGATCAAAGAATAAAAACTGTTCAAATTTAAAAAATTGAAAGAATTGCGGTAAACCACTGCCATGGTTCTTCAGAACGAAGTCCCCTGAGTAAAACCCACCATCATTTGTCTTCCTAGCACACTCCTCGACTGAGAAAATTGATTTTATAGTAATCTGGCCATCTCGTTCCTCACTATGTATGCATGATCGCGATCAAAGAATCTCTCACAATTAAAGAATTTGCAGGCTTGCGATCAAAGAAATTGCTTGCTTGTGAACAAAGAGCGAGGACAAGATGACCAGATTTTAAAGTAGATTTTTGTAGCCCAGGGTGTCCTACAAAGTTATATGAGGGTGGGTTTTGCTCAGGGGGCTTTGTTCTGCCCCATCTGAATAAAAAAACATAAGTTTTCAATATCCCTTGTAGTCTAGCGACCCCCTCCCCCGATCATGATAATATAGATAATGATGTCTGTATCCCTGGTAGTCTAGTGGCCCCCCAATGTGTATTTTATTCACATCTCATATTTTTGTATCCCTGGTAGTCTAGTGCCCCCCTCCATGTGTATTAATTTATATTTGTTGTTTATAGCCCTGGTAGTCTAGTGCCCTCCCAATCTGTATTTAATTATTGTACTTTATGCTTGTCTGTGTTGTGTGATTTGTTGGTAGCTGTTTTAGTCTGTTGCAGTTCTTTTCACCATTGGACGGCTTTGTTTCTGTTTGAGGGAACACTTTGTCTTGTGGAGGTTCGGTGAGAAGGAACTACAAGAAATAGCAGGTACTGCTTTAATACAAACCTTTCACATTGTGGGAAGGGATGGGAAACTGTGGATGCTCAGGGGATTTTGTATTCTGTGGCATTATGTTACTTGTGGGAGAAGTTCAAGTGGGATCTGATTTTTTTCATAGAGCTGAAGTTTTATTCTTTGGACTGGGAGTTAATTTCCACAATTCTGTGCATTGTTTATTTAATGTTTTCTCATATGACATTTCCGTGGTACATCTTTTAAAGTATGGGCTACATTGAGACAGTTTTGATATGGATAAATAGTCCGGTTAGGGAGGTGACTGTGTAGACATCACCACAGTGAGAATCACCTGCTGATGTAGACAGAGTATGGGAGTTAGGACCAATGACCCCAACGCACACCCTGATGCCTATTGGTGGGGACAGGGAGGGCTTGGGGTGCAAGAAGTAGCAACCCTAACATCAAATTTCCTCACTTTTGTCACTGTGGAACAACCCTAACTGATGTATTAAACTGAGTTTTTGCCATGAATATATATATATATATATATATATATATATATATATATATATATATATGTGTATATGTATATGCTTATGTGTATGTATATACTGTATGTGTAGTGTGTGTATACATATATGTATGTGTGTGTATATATGTGTGTGTGTATGTATATGTATATTATAGTGGCGCAGTAACACCACTATAGTTAGGGTTCAGTGATCAGTTACAAACTAAAGTCAAATGTTTGACCTTACAACTTTGGACCCTTTCCAACAGATTTGCCTGAAATTTGGAATCGCGGTGGGGCATGGTAGATCTCTTGATTTGCCAAGTTGTGTTTTGATCAGACTTTTGGTCTTTGCATACAAAAGTGCTAAAAATGCAAAATTATCCATTTTGGAGGCAGCTTTTGGGATTTTGGATGTGGTCCTGCACGTCGTTAGGTGGTGTGCCACTCATGAGATGGCTCATTTGAAAGAGCTTTGGTGGCCAACATGCCGCTTCATTTGGTGAAAAAATATTAAGGCATTCAAACGTTATACACTTTTAATGCTCCCATTATAGGTCAATGGGAAAATATATATGTATGTTTTAGTACAAAGTGAATGGGTTCTGACCATCTAGTCTTATCACTTGGCGATCAAAAGAATTTGCAGCCTCATGATTCAAGAATCTTGTCCCCAAGGATTTTCAAATTATTTGATCGCAAGGTCCGCCATCTTGTTTTGAGTTTTCCAATGTGTCTTGCATGAGTGTGTGTGGGGGGATGGAAATGCGGAGTTCGGGTTTTGAACCCCAACAGCACATTTCAAAACTTTTGTCGCTGTACTATTAACCCTAACTGATGCATTAACAGAGTTTTTCAATGAATATATAGATAGATAGATAGATAGATAGATAGATAGATAGATAGATATTATAGTGGCTCGGTTGCACCACTATAGTTAGGATTCAGCGGTCACTTACATATTAAAGTCAAAAGTTTGCATCTTAATAACTTTGGATCCATTCAATGGATTTGCCTGAAATTTGTAATGCGTGGTGGGGCATGGTAGATCTCTTGATTTGCCAAACTTTGTTTCGGTTGGACTTTCAGTCTTTGTGTATGAAAATGCTGAAAATGCAAAATTATCCGTTTTTGGAGGCAGCTATTGAATTTTGGAAGTGGCCTTGACGGTTGTCATGTGGTGTGCCTCTGTGAGATGGCTCATTTGAAAGAGCTTTATGGCTGAACATGGCGCTTTTGTTTGGTGAAAAATATTAAGGCATTCAAAAGTTATGCCACTTTTAATTTTCCATTATAGTCAATGGGAAAATTTATATGTATGTTTTGTGAACAAAGAATGGGGTTCTGGCCATTTTGTCCTGCCTGGCAATCAAAGAATGTGCAGCCTCATGGTTCAAGAATCTTTGTCCCTGAGAATTTTCAAAATTCTTTGATCGCGAGGTCTGCCATCTTGTTTTTTTTATTTCTGATCGGAAGAACGCAAATATCTCGGCTCAGGGGTCACTTCTGAAGTAAAACTTGGATGGGTTTTGCTCAGGGGGCTCCGATCTATTGAGCCATGCCTTTGGTTTCATCCAAATCGGTCAAAAAATAGAGTTATAAGATTTTAAAATCTTAATTCGTGGCTCGCTAATGATCTTTGATCGTGATCCTGCAAATTCTTTGATCGTGAGATTCTTTGATCGCGGTCTTGCATCGCGACCTAAAAACACAAATATCTCGGCTCAGGGATATGCTAGGGACACAAACGAGGGTGGATTTTGCTCAGGAGGGTCAGTTCTATCAAAGGCATGCCGTTGGTTCGGTTCAAATCAGTGAAGAATTCGTGTTTCGCTATTTTTAATTCTTTGTTCGTGAGCCTGCAAATTCTTTGATCACGAGTCTGCAAATTCTTTGATCATGAGATTCTTTAATTGCGATCATGCATCATGAGTGAGGGACGAGATGGCCCAATTTAAAAATCTATTTTCTCAGCCCTGGGGTGTCCTAGGAAGTCAAATGAGGGTGGGTTTTACTCAGGGGGCTTCATTCTGTTGAACCATGGTGGTGGTATACACCGCAATTCCAATTGTTTGATTTACAAATTTTTAAATCTTTGTTTGTGAGCCTGCAAATTCTTTGATTATGAGCCTGCAAATTTTTTGATCGTGAGATTCTTTGATCACCATCTTTGATAGAGAGGGATGGACAAGATGGCCAGATTTTTTATAATGGAATAGATAGGGAAATGTTACCAATATTTAACATTGAATATCTCAGAAATGGTTTGGTCTTTTTACTTGAAATTTGGAGGGTGTTTACAGCATGTCCTGTAGATGTGAATTATGGTGTTTACATTTTGGAGAAATTATTTTGTCTGGAGATATTGTGTGACACACTTTATGTGTTGTGGACAGTGTTTTGCTTGTGGTGGTGGCTTGAAATTGATAGAATACCTAGCCTTAGTGCCATGGAGCTAATTTTCAGTCATAGTGTATGTTAAATGTCAGCAGGTGTGGAACTGTGCCAGTCTGATGAATGAAAATCTCATATGTTAAATGTTATATCTTGGACACGGTTTGGTCTTTTAACTTGAAATTTGAGGGTGTTGACGGCATGTCCTGTGAATGTAAACTACAGTGTTTCCATGTCAGAAAATACTTGTTTGGCAGAGATATGCGTTGTGCAGTTTACATTCTGCAGACAGCGCTTGCTTGTGGTGGTTGCTTGAAATTGATAGGATACCTAGCCTTAGTGTCATGGATGTAGTTTTCAGTCATTGTGTGTGTTAATTGTCAACAGGTGCAGAACTGTGCCACTCTGATAAATGAAAATTTAAAATTTTGACATGTCATATCTTGGACGCGGTTTGGTCTTTTTACTTGAAATTTGGAGGGTGTTGACGGCATGTCCTGTAGATGTTAATACAGGTGTTTATGTGTCGGACAATATATTTTTTGTGGAGATATTGTGTGGTGCAGTTTACATTTTGTGGACAGCATTTTACATTGTTCTACTAGATTAACATTTGTTTGGTGGCTGGCCTTGCTGTTGTGAATGTACGTTTTAATCATTGGGTATGTAATGTGGCCTGACACTTACAAGTTGGTGAGGCCCTGTGCTCCCACCAACTTGCGCAACTTCCTACTTTCCTAGGCTTTCTTAAAAAGTAAGGAAATTCTATGTAAAAAATTTCATGAATCTCTACTGTGCAGAGGGTGAATTGTGTATTGTTCATTCACATCTTCATGAGCTAAGACATCAACCTTCTCAATCATTGGCTTGGCAGTGTTTACCAGTCCAAACTGATCACTCAGATCTGACAGTTCATGAACATCAAGGTCAGCATAGAAAGCATTATTGCTCTTTAGATACTGCAGAGCACATTTCACTTTCTCAACATTGACAACATCTTGCCAAATAACTTTGGACTTAGTAGGTACACTATTCACCAGTATCACTATACTGTTTTCCTTAGAGATTGTCTCCACATTCTCATTCAGTGGAAGAGGTAAATACATTACTGCCCTCGTGAGAGACTTCACAAGCTCCTTCCGGGGTACCTTGCAAGTCTTAGTATTGAGTCGTAGAATTGTCTGAAATGATTTCATGGTCTGTATCAATATCCTTTCAAACATATTCAATGAAGCAGTCTCACTTGGTATGTCATTAGCTGCCATGTTAACACAGATCTGGCTGGCAGGCAATTACTTTTCACCTTTGACAGACACTGCCGACACATAGTGACTACTGGATCCAAATCAAAGTCATGCTTCACCAGTAAGTAAGCCACTGATCATGCCCACATATCATGGAAAGATCTAATCTTTTCTAGATTCACTGTAACAGATTGTGAAGTGTAAAGCAATCTGTGACATGAGACACAGAGTCAAACTTCTCTGTCTTAACTATCTCAAACTTTACTACTTCCTTGTCAAACCTTGTAAGGATCTCAGATTCTGATATACTGACAGTGGCAGATATTGTGACAGAAGGATTTTCACTAGACAGTGTCAAGATGTTTACCAGCACACTGCACATCTTGTATCACATGTTTTGTATAGTCTATATCTCCTGCTGTCAATGACTCATCAAGCTGTTTGTATACTGAAACAGCTTTTCTGACTTGGTATATTTTATGCACAAAACTAAGCATGGCAGTATTGTGCACAGCGATCATACACATGTGATGAATGACACTATTGCAAACACCACTATCTAAGCAAGCTAAAGTGTCCGAACAATCCCTTATGCTTGCAAATTTCACAGAGATCAATTTTATGTAATAAATCACATCTCTGTTTCTTCGTACTTGTCAGAAATGTTTGCACAAAATTTGCAATAGCATCAAATGATGATTGATGCAGATTGCAGGTGTCATCACATGTCCATGATGGGCAAGATCTATTCACAGCACCAGTTTGTGATTCAGCCTCATCATCTGAGACAATTGTGTCTTCTGAATGTGACACATGTAGCACATTACAAGTCTCTCCAGCCTCATCAAGCAAGATGACAAGCTCCTTTGAGACTGGTTTCTAGGATTCCTCCCAAAAGAAAGCCTCTGAGTGTTCTTTGTGTAACCATGTGCCTTGAAACACATCACAAAAGTTGTCTCTCGAGACACTCAACATGCAGCAGTCCATCATAAACAGACTGTACAGTTCCAGTGAAGTGTTCAATTTCTTTCATCATTTTCTTCAACAAACATGAAAGAACAGCAAGTGCCATGTTCACAAATCTACTAACTCTAAGTTGTAGTTTCATCAAAGGCAATTTACTCTTGAGTCTTTTGCCTTGAAACCTGACAATGTTTGAAATCATCCATTCAACTCTAGCCTTGTAAGCAAGTTTCCGGAAGAAATACAACTTGCTAACATGGCCACAAGTAGCAGAGCTTCCTTTTCATTTACAACTCCAAATAGACATATTCTGAGTGCGCATGTGTGCACTGCACTGTGCCTTCACAAGAGCACATGTACTGGTAATGCATGATACAATTGCATCACTCAATGTAGCAGAGTGAGAATTATCATTATTACCATGCAACTGTTTTCTGCTACAGCACTTGGTAGCCTGTTTTACATTCTTCTTTATATGTTTTCTATCAGTACTACTCTTCATTGATCTTACATAGGCATTATAAACATGTTTTCTAGCTGTACGTTTGTTTTCCATACTTAGTCGGCATTTTCAAAAGTGAAGATTCACACTTCTCAGTCAATGTAAAAATAGTATATCACACACCTAGAGAAGAAAAGGAAAGAAAAAGGCAAGTTAGTTCCATATTACCATTACAAATGTTAAATTGAAATCAAATACAGTTGAGCCCTCTTAGCTGTTCATTCTTCCATTACCCCATAGAAATCATAGTATGCAATTTATATGTCTTTCAGTGGGAAACGTAGGTCATATTGTTGTGCAAATATGCACGGTCATAAACAATTTGATCACAACACTATTTTCTGCTTTCATTTCGTGGTTCTACCACCATTATAAAGATAGGAATATCGCGATCATATCACAAATTATTGTGATAACAGTGCACAACCACATTTTCTTTACTGGTGTTTTCTTTACCCATTCATTGTGGCAACCTAAACTGTGATACTGGGCTCCATTTATTTCAGCATGCATAGCCCTACTTGCACAAATGTGCCTTTCAGTGTTTTTTTTTTTAAACCATTAACCACAACCCTACATATACATAATCCATACATTCAATACAATAGGCGAACACCACCCAGACACCTGCAAGAAACTGAAATACAGCACAACAAATAATCTTGAAGACACTACTATCTCTACTCTCTGTGACACCACAGAACCACCAACACATGCCTCTAGGTTGCACTTATTCAACCCAGGATCCCCCCCACAAACCAATCACAAACCAATAACACACACACACACAAAATCATTGCCTGAAAACTACCATCTCTACTCTGTGGCACAACAGATGTGAAATGAATGGAAGATGTCACAAAGGTTCAGCGCCAGTGTGCCCTGTCTCTCCCACTAAAGCTACATACCAGTACCCAACCAAACTGTGACACAGCTAATAATAATCATAAAAGTACCATATCTACTCCATGTGAGAAACCACACCCACTAACTAATGACTAAATATTACACAATCTTCAACCCCACTATTTCCCTCCCTCCTTCCCCCCTTTCCCATCAACCCAGGAACCTGTAGCAATATAAGAAAGACAGTGCAAATAATAGCCAGAACACTATCACCTGTAGTTCCAATCGCACCCCAACACACACCAGTCTGCAACTACATCTGATGAAGCCTAAACCACATTCTGTTCCCTCTCCAAAAGCAACATACCTGTACCCAATCCCAGCAGCCAAAATCAACATCTAAGAAGTACTGTCTATAGTCCCTCTGATGCCCCACAACCACTGTACATGCCTGTATCCCACCCCCAAGCCAGATACCTGTACCCAAACATACCACAAGAGTCCAAATCATTATGTAAAAAGTATCATCTGTATTGTCTATCACATCCCACGCACTCACATATATAACTGAATCTTGCAGTAAGTCAAACATGATGGTCTCCCACCCCAGCTACTTGTTGGAAATATAACCCAGATAGCTAAAACCACAGCCTAAAAACTATCATGTATGCTCCCTAACAGATAACACACCCAACTATCCATGCATCACTGTCACTCACACTCAGTCCCAGGATGGTCCCAGAACCCAACACACACACCAGTATCACAGTCCACATTCCCACAATGAAGGAACAAAGCAAACAGTAGTAAAGATAACTATTGTGATGTACTGTTACTGCGATCATTGTACATATGTTCACGATAGTCCTATGTTCATAATGGAAATCTAACCACGAACGTATAAGGTACTATCGCGGTTATAATTTCAATGTTTGCACATATTGCCATGGTAATACATGAAAACTGCACAACACTAAATATATTGCCACGATTGTTTCATTGACATCAATGGCATATTATTGCGGTCAAATAAAATAGTGTTGCTCACATACTCCTTTTGATTAAGCTTTCTGCCCTTTCACCTTTCCTCCCATGATGCATTGCAACCAGGAAGTGCTAAAAAAAATGGCTGTAGAAACACCAGCAACCAGCAAATGGCTATTACATGAATACATTCATTCCTATAGCTGTAATATGCTCACAAAATCACACTAATTCATTGTATTTATGACTATAATGCTGTTAATTATTGTAATTGTCACACTTGCTCCACTAAGTGCAGCCATGTTTTTGTTTACTGAAAAAAACACCCACATAAGCAATCTAACCAATCAGAAGCAATTGACACATAATTGACAGCCCACATCAATAAACTATAGTATTATACTAATATACAGAAGTTTTTTCTATCGCTAATGCAAATCACAGGTACAGCTTGACCCACCAATAAAAACAGCAGTAAAACCAAGAAGAAACAGGAAATCCCACCATCTTTGGCAACCTGATCAGCACCAGACGACAGCCAGTAAGTCCACCATCTTAACTTACTAGAAAGTAATTGTTTTAAAATACATATTAATGTAACAGTTAGCTGAATCTTAACACCCAGAATTGTTAATTTTATACCAGTGTAAGAGCCTGAAGTCTAAACATTCAGGCCCGGATATTCAAAGTGGTTGCACCTGGCACAACAGAGTTGCGTCGGAGCAACCCTACATAGCACCTCAGTGGGTTATTGAAAATGCTGACCAGCACAGCGCAACTCCTGATGCACCAGGGTGCAATGTAATGGTATGCAGCACAGATGCAGGGGATGTGCCCATGCATATGCGACACATCCCAATAGTCAGCCCGGGATGTGTGGTGCATATGCTGGTGCAATCCTGCAGTGTGGTGCATAGGGGGGCTCAAAGTTGAGCCCTTGCAGAGTAGGAACAACACCCAGCCACCCACAGGTGAGCTGCAGTATTGCATGGTGCAACACAGCAGCCCAGCCAGGTTGCCACCTGCCCACCCAGAACACTGTTCACAAGCACACTGAATTCGGAACCCCTCATCCATAGCCATGATCTTGTGGTATATATTTACAAATAATCCCTGGTAGTCTAGCAGACCCTCCTGGACCCCAATAAATATAAAACATGACCATACCTGGTGGTCTAGAGGTACCTCCCTCCCTCCCAATGCCCAATGGATGTATGCAAATGATCATTCACATAGTTGGGACTTTCTAGTACAGTATGCCCTGCAAGCCCATTGGTCCCTTGGTCCCTTGTGTGGCTTACAGCCAATACTGTACCTATCATTTGGGGGAAGCCAGAGGTGACAAGAAGATGCAACAGCCCACAGATGATAGGAAGCAGGGTGGGCAAGGGGTCCTGTATGGGAGGGAGGGGTAGGGGTGTCACTGGATCACTAGGGAATTACTTGTGGATGATGTACCATGACCTGGGAGGGAGGAAGGTCCACTAGACCACCAGGGACTGTATTGCCATACATTCATTGGGACATTGGGAGGAGCGGAAATACCTAAACCACCAGGGCATGGATTATATTTCTTCCACTGCGATCGGGGACTTGGGAGGAAGGGGGATCCACTAGACTACCAGGGAATGTTTTAATTTACATTTACCGCGATTGCAGCAATGGGAGGGAGGTTCCACTAGACCACCAGGAATGGTCATATTTACATTTCTCAGGGAATCGGGGTCTCAGGTAGGAGGGTGGACCACTAGACCACCAGGGATGATCATGTTTCATATTTGTCAGGTTATCAGGGACGGGGGGACCACTAAACTACCAGGGATTTGTTTTAAACATATACCGCATGGTCGTGGCTATGGGGCGGAGGATGCCCTGGGATCCCCACAGCATTTGCATGCCCCCTGCAGAATATTGTGGGTGATGCACCTAGTGCAACTGCACTTGTGCATCCCCATGCTCCCTATCTGTGGCTTGCACCATGCACACTCCGTGAGCCAATGGTACATCACCGTTGAATATCACCTGGACCTGGCTCTGGCACATACCAGTTGTGCTGCTCCCAGGCTTGCACCACTGCTTGGTGCAGTCTGAATATCCAGGCCTCAGTGTACTATTATTTTTAACATAGCAAGTTAGCTCTTCCCAGTGTACTCACCAGCACACATCTCAGTTTAAAAGGGACTGCCAGAGAGATGGCATATGGCTATGAAGCTGTCTCCCAGCAAATCAGAATGCACCTAGTGATGTATTTTTTCACACCATCCAATGACAGACACAATAATTCCCACCAAAACAAAAACAATGTTTAGTCTGCTTCACATCCAATAGGAAAAAAATAGAAGGTAGTAAGGCAATGTAAAGTTACTATTGGTAGTGTGCTGTACACAGCAGCCAATAAAATATTCAGGTTTGCATTGTTGCTGTATGTGTGAGGCAGAAAAGAAAATACAGGGAAAAAGTGACAGAACTCCTCAGATCCAACTAGCCATCAACAGACTCACACTGTCTTACTTGACATCTCTGTGACTTTTTTGTTAAAAGAAAGTAATATAATGCAAGAGAGGTCCAAAATCATGACATGGATAGTCAGCAGCAGTTTAATTTGTTGTGGTGGTCAATATGCCAGCAGAAGTCACTTTGACAGTGACTTAAACCTCCCAAACTGTAAGGTTCTTTGGTTTGGTAAGGGAGGCATGAGATGGGAGCAGCTCATGCCTACTATGCAACACCTCTTGAGCAACCACTCGGTGCCAGACGTACTGCTGATTCATCTTGGAGGAAATGATTTGGGTGACAAAAGGTGGGTTGATTTAGTTAGTGAAGCCAAATTGGACCTAGCTTCACTTAGAGAAGTCACCCACCTGTAAAATCATATATTCAGATATTACTGACCGGATGGTCTGGCGAGCAGATCAACATATGTATCTACTCGACAGAGTAAGGAAAAAGTTGACATACACATGTCTGCATTTCTATGTGATCTGGGAATGTGGACAATCTGTCATCCTGAAATTAAATATTTTAAAGATTGGCTGTATCTAAGAGAGGCCCACTTATCAGACACAGGCAATTGCCTCTTTTTGGGAGACCTCTGAGATGCTATCCATGCTGTGATCTGAAGAGAAGTGTGTCTGTGTCAACAGCTGCAACATAAAAAGGCTCTTTTAAGAGTCACCTTGATTTGTCAAAAAATAGAAAAACACAATAATATTTTACTTACATAGAAGCACTGAGCAACAGGTTGTGTGTAACTCTGCTAGTGTAGTATTACAGATTTCTGATGCAAAGGGATGAAAGTTAACATGTCAGGTGTGGCCTTGTTTGTTTGCCTTTCTGGATTATGTTGAGTACAGGTACCAGTGCTTTGACGGTGATGGCATATTAAGGTAGGAAGCAGAGAGCATGCAGGCACATATTGATTGTTCTGAAGCATGACAGGGAGTACACACAATAATTTGTACACCATTATTAGAGCTTGTTTGGATTAGATTAAGTACAGATGCCTTAGCTTTGTTGGAGAGTGCATACTAAGGTTGGAGGCACACAGCATGTAACCATGTATTGTTGCTTGTTAGCCATGACAGTGACTACAGACAGTGCTTTTCACACCATTATTTGGCTTGTCTGGTTTAGGATCGTACAGGTATCTTAGCTGGGGGATGCTAAGGTGACAGGCGCAGAACATGCAGCCATGTATTAGTCATTGTCAACCATGACTGGGACTACAGATGGTAGTTTTCACACCATTATTTGGCCTGTCTGACTTACGTTGTGTACAGTTATTTTAGCTCGGGGATGGGTGTGTGTGTGTGTGTGTGTGTGTGTGTGTTATACTAGGGTTGGAGGCACACGGCATGCAGGCATGCATTTGTCATTGCCAGCTATGACAAGGACTACAGACGGTAGTTTTCACACTATTATTTGGCCTGTCTGACTTAGGTTTTATACATGTACCTTAGCTCATGGGGACGGGAGGACGGGGGTAATACTAGAGTTCAAGTCACACAGCATGTAGCCATGGACTACTGGGTGTTATATGTGACAGGGACTACATATGGTGAATTTAACACCATTAGTTCACCTCTGGTGAGTTATGTTGTGTACAGGTACCTGTACTTTGGGGGTGGGGCATACTAGGGTTGGAGGCGACGGCATGCAGCCATGTATTAGTCATTGCCAGCCATGACAGGGAATACAGACAGTAGTTTTAACACCATTATTTGGCCTGTCTGTCTTAGATTGTGCACAGGCATGTTAGCTCGGGGGGGAGGTGTTGGCGGACGGCATACTAGTGTTCAAGTCGTGGACCATGTAGCCACATACTACTAGGTGTTATGTGTGGCAAGGACTACAGACGGTAAATATAACACCATTAGTTGGCTTCTGTGCATTATGTTGTGTACAGGTACCTGTCCTTTGGTGGTGGGGGCATACTAGGGTTGGAGGTGCACAGCATGCAGCCATGTATTGTTGATTGTCAGGCATGACAGTGACTACAGATGGTACTTTTAACATCATTATTTGGCTTCTCTGCATTACATTTTATACAGGTACCTTAGCTGGGCGGGGCATACTAGGGTTAGAGGCACACAGCATCCAGCCATGTATTAGTCATTGCCAGCCAGGACAGGAACAACAGATGGTAGTTATCACACCATTATTTGGCCTATGTGGGTTTGGTTGTGTACAGGTACCTTAGCTGGGGGAATACTAAAGTTCAAGTTGCAGAGCATGTAGCCACAGACTACTGCATGTTATGTGTGACAGGGACTACAGCCAGTGCATTTAACACCATTAGTTGGCCTCTGTGTGTTACATTGTGTACATGTACTTGTTCCATGGGGGGGGGGCCATACTAGAGTTGGCACCTTACCTTGGGGGGAGGCATACTAGGGTTGGAGGCACACAGCATGCAGCTATGTATTACTTGTTCTCAGTCATGACAGAGACTTTAGATGGTAGTTTTCACACCATTGTTTGCCCTCTCTAAGTTAGATGATGTACAAGTGCTTTACTCAGGGAGGAGGGCGGTGGGGAACCATACTAGGCTTGGAGTCACACAGCATGTAGCCATGGACTACTGGGTGTTACATGTGAGAGACACTATACATAGTAAATTGAACACCATTACTTGGTCACTGTGCCTTGCATTGTGTACAGGTACATGTGCTTTGCAGGTGGGACATACTAGGCTTGCAGGCACACAAAATGCACCGTGCATTGTTGGTTGTCACTCACAACACTAACTACAGACACTATGTTTGACACCATTATTTGCCTTCACTACCTTAGATTATGTACAAATACCTTAGGTTTTGAGCCAGGAAATACTACGGTACAAGGTGTACAGCATGCACCCATCTATTAGTCGTTGTCAGCCTTGACAGGCACTACAGACGGCACATTTCATGCCATTATTTGGCCTACCTGGGTTAGGTTGTGTACATGAACCTTTCTTGGGAGGGGTTATACTAGCATTGAAGTCATGGAGCATGTAGCCATGCAGTACTGGCTGTTACGTATCACAGAGACTACAGACAGCAAATTTAACACCACTACTTGACTTCTGTGGGTTGCATTGTATACAAATACATGTGCTTTTGGGAACTGGGGCATACTATGGTTAGCATTGCACAGCATGAACCATGTCTTGTTGGTTGTCAGGCATGACAGTTACCACTGACGATACTTTTCACACCATTATTTGGCTTTTCTGGCTTAGATTATGCACAAGTACCTTAGCTTGTGGGGAAGGGGCATACTAGAATTCGAGGCACACAGCACGCAGGCATGTATTACTTATTGTCAGCTGTGACTTGGACTACAGATGGCACTTTTCATACCATTATTTGGCCTTTCTGGATTACCTTCTGTAGAGGTACCATCTACAATAAGACTTTCCCAAATCTCCCCTGTCTCCATCCCTTCTATGTAACCTCCCATCCCTTTCTCTCATCGTTTCATATGATACGACACAAATTGCAGTCCCCCCCCCAACACCCTCCCTTAAATATAGGACTACATTTCCAATCTGCTACATTGTTTTCTATAAGTACACTTAAAGCACACTAAGAATAATAGCTTTAATCCATACAACCTTTCCTCTTTCCTGGAAAGTTGAACTTATAACGGTTAATCTGTTTTTCTTTTTAACCTCTCAGCCATAAATTCTATTAATTGCTCCCATCTCTTATTAAATTTGGATGTATTATGAAATTGAGCAGCTATCAAATGTTCTGTATAAAAAGCTGTATGAATTTCTTGAACCCACTCTCTAAATGGTGGTGCTGCATCTTTTGTCCAGTATCTCATAATGAGAAGTAACATAACTGTAGAAATAAGAGTAAAGTAATATTTATAGGTTTGAGATGGTATGGCTGAATGGTTACCCAATATGCATGTTTCTATAATAAACTGACATAATCATTTAAACAATGGATCCACATATTTTATTATCTGTTGCCAAAACTTGTGAATTATGAGACAAGACCATACTATATGTTTTAGAGTACCCAGATCTTGTAAACATCTTGGACAAACTCCATTTTTACTTTTACCCATTAATTTAAGTTTTGTTGATGTGTAATATAAATTATGCAGTGTATTAAATTGTATGAGTCTCTATCTATCCTGTTTTAAGAGTCTGTAATTACTCCACCAGATCTATTCCCATATATCCAATTCATACGAAATTTCCGTTGCAAATTTCCAATAAAATGCAGTCGAGGAATAAGTCTGCCAAAATGTGTCCAATAGAAATTTGTAGATTTGAAAGAGAGATCTAGATTGAATAGTTAGCTGAGACACTGACCCTAAAAACTCCGCTGTCTGGGAAGACCAAAGTGGGGATCTTAGACTAGACTGGATACACTTTTTAAGATGTAAATATTTAAAAACAGGCAGAAACTTTAACTCCAAATTTTGCTGGATTTGTTTAGGAGGATCCATTTTATTTTCTGAGATTAAGTCTAACAAAGAGGCCTCTTTTAGGTCACTCCAAAAGGAGGGAGAAATAAGCTTGTTCCCTATTTGTAAGTTCAAATTGTAACATACCGGTTGACCCACGTCTCGTCTGTTGTCACATTTCAGGGTTTTATTTAACTCTAAAAATTGATTAGCGTTTTGCTTACAAAAGCTCTAAAACATTGTGAAAATGCATAGCACTTGCCTCACTATGTTTAACAAACATAAAACTTCTAGAAAACCTATATAAATGCTTTCTGTACAGTTAGTATTGTCCCAAGAAAAAAACTGCTAATCAATTATTTAAAACCCTGCATTTAAACAATGAGCACAATTGTGTGTGAGCACTCACTGACCATGCTATAAGGTTATTGTACCAGCATTTGGGTAGTTTTTTTCTGAGGGATAAAAAGTAATGCCCTTGTCAATAGAAGATGCTCAAGAGCCCTAACTCTTTCTATTTTAAGCCACGTTAACTGCAACTCTGGGCTGTTTTGAGGTGTCAGCCACTGGAGATATTTACAACTCTGAAAGGCTAAATAATATATAAATAAATGCAGCATACCCAGCCCTCCCCTTCTATTTTCCACTGTCAATTTACGTATTAAGCATCTGGGTCTTCTATCTTTCCACAAGAAGGCTGTCCAAATAGATTCTACCTTTTTAAACCATGCTCTAGAGAGAGAGGAATATTTAACATGGAGAGAGGATACATCAGTCTGGGAAAAAATCACCATCTTAATTATGTTTACTCTCCCCCATAGGAATAAAGGTAAACTTTGCCACCTCTTTAGATCTTGTTGCATTTGTGTAAGCACTGGGTCGATGTTTAGTGCTTTTAACGTGTTAATATCTAAGGCAATTTCTATTCCTAGAAATGTAATTGTTTTTGATGTCCATCTCAGACCTAATACCGCCACCTCTCTTCTGGAGCAGGTGGAATTCAATGGGAGAACTGTTGTTTTATTATAATTCAGCTTATACCCTGACAAAGCACTAAATTTCTCTATTATTTCCAGTACCTCATTAAGGAAAATTTGCCAGCAAGAGAGATGTAGAAGAACGTGATCCGCAAACATGGACATTTTGTAATCTTCTTCCCCTATAGTTATGCCCCTTATCTCTTTTTTTCCATTAATTTTTCTAGCCAGGGGTTCAGTATACAAATTAAACAGCATAGGAGACAAGAGTTGTCCTTTGTGTAGTACCTCTTGTGAGTCTAAAACTACTAGAGATGACCCCATTGCATGAGATTCTTGCTGCAGGGAGTGTATATAATGTCTTGATCCAATAAATATACTCTAAAGGTAACCCATACCTAGGTAGTACATCAAATAAGTACTCCCAGCTTACCCTATCAAATGCTTTTTCCACATCGAGGGACATCAACACCTTGTCACTGTTGGTATCTCCCGATGCAGAAAGTAAATGCCATATCTTTCTAAAATGATTGCTTGAATGTCTACCTGAAACGAACCCTACCTGATCTAATCCTATAAGGTTTGACCAGACTTTCTTAAGATGGAATGCTAATATGCTTGCCAATAACTTTATAGCCACGTTCAATAGTGATATTGGTCTATAGTTTTCGACCCTGGTCAAATCTTTTCCTAGTTTGGGTAATACCACTATTCTAGCCTCCTGTAATGTTAACTCTCTGATAGGAAAAGAGTATAGATAATTAAACAGGGTTCCCAATTAGGGACTAAGCTCTTCCTTAAAAGTTTTATTGAATAAAGAAGAATAACCGTCAGGCTCAGGTGCTTTGTCTAATGGTAATCTAGCTATAGCTTCTTTAATTTCTTGTAAGGTAACTTCTCCTTTAATTTCTTATTGTTGTGACAGTGTGACTTAGGGGAATTCTACATTGTGAAGAAAGTTCTCTAAATGCTTATGGTAATCTGGGTCCAAAGGAGGTGCTGTGTATAGGTCTGAATAATAGTTCCTAAAATCATTCATTATGCTCACCGGGTCAGAAATTAGTTTCCCTGTCACACTATCTTGTAAATTAGGTATGCAGTTAGCTTCCTTCTGTTTTTTATCCTCTGTGCAAGTAGTTTTCCTGATTTTTCACCTTGCCCTATATAAGTAGCTTTCCATTTTGCTGCTGATTTTAATGTGAGATTTAAACAATAGGCTGCATATTTAGCTCTTAGAAAATGCAGTTCTTCCCACGTAAGGTCATCTGTTGTTTGGTGTAAATGTGTTTCTATAAACCTTATTCTAGATAACCATTCATCTACTTGCTTAGAATGCTTGTGTTTTCTTATAGTAGCTAGTCTAATAAGTTCTCCTCACCACACAGTTTTCATCGCCCCCAGAGAATATCCTAAGACCTTACTGATTTCCAGTTACTATTCCATGAGTTTTTAATAAATTATTTCATATGTTCCACAACTTCTTCTTCAGCTAAAAGCTGATTATTTATGGACCATGACTTCATGTTTTTTTTTGGTAATTCTGGAATCTCAATTTAAGCCAAACTGGAGAATGGTGTAACAAGACTCTGGGATGAATTCCCACGTCTTCTATTCCCTGCAAAACAGCATTACTAAGAAGAAAGTAGTCTATACATGAATAGACGTGAGGAGGGGAGTAGTAAGTATAGTCTATCACATGGGGATTATAAACTCTCCATGGATTGATTAGGCCAGAGTCCCTCAGAAATTCTCTCAATGCCCTCTGAGCAGGTGATAATGCAGTTCTTTTGCTACAGAATCTGTACAAATCATTTGAGTGGACTAAATTCCAATCTCCTCCCAGGAGACAAGGAACATTAGGTGAAGATCCAATAATGGTGGCTAGGGCAAGGAAAAAGGAAGGTGAGTTCACATTTGGCCCATATACAGATCCCAACATAACTTCCACCCCAGCTAATATCCCTTGGTCCAAAATGAATCTCCCCTCCAAATCATGTCTAGATTTTATTTCCCAGAAAGGTACATTCTTTTTAATCTATTAACCCATGTCTAGAACTTATACCTGTTCCAAAGACCTGGCCCACCCAGAGTTTCCTTAGAGTTGACAGCTGATTGGTAGAAATATGGGTCTCTTGCAACATAACTATATGCAGGTGATATCTATTAATATGTCTTAAGACATTATATTTTTTAGAGTTGTCTTTGCCTCCTTTAATATTCCACAATATTATTTTCCAACTTTCCATTAAATTTCTGTATCTTTTGCCTTCCTTCCAAGTGTCCTACCTATCCAATTTGGTTCACTTTGCTTCTTTTTAATTACAGAGATCTGTCCCACCCTCCCACATCCCCATCTATCTATTCCCAATATAAGACTTCCCTTCCTTTTCCTTGTCCCAGTCCCCCCTCTTCCCAGGCCAAGTGCCTACTCCAGAAAATTTTGGCCGTTATACCCCCTTGGTGTAGCATCCACCTCATTATGCAGCCTGCCCATAAATCAAACATAAATTTCCACCTCTTGATGGGATAATAAATCCAAACTCATTGCCCCAGTAATAACAAGAAGATTAGGATGAGCCTCCAACCTAATTGCAACCAAACATTAGTGTATATGAATGTTATTAACACGCCCCCCCATTTATTTATAAAGATTCTAGATCTCCTTATCAGAATTCCATAATGCTTTTTCTAACCAACATGACCTACTAAATTCACCCTTATAGCTCTACTTCAAAGGTTATTTATTGCTTTAAAATAAAATACAAGGGTCTTGCAAACTTGCCCTTTCAAACATTGGAGTATAAACAAAACATTCACCTGCATTATGATTTACTTAGTAACAGCTCCATTGACAAAGTGCCACTGAAAAACACCCTACTAAAACAGATGAATAAAACTAATTGTCCCAGGGCTTTCAGAGGCTTTCCTGCAGTGAATCCTGAAAAAGGGCACTAGGTGGCGCTCTCATTACATGACATATCCTGATAACAAGCATTTCCACACAGACACCTAGTAGCTATGATGAGAGACATTTTCTAAGTTCAAACAAAAGCATTATGTAAACATACTTTTCTGCTGTCTGTGCAGAGAAATCTGATGACCTCCCCTGTCCCTGCGTAAAACAAAGTCCAACCATAGCAACGAGTTCAACAAGGCATCACTGTTTAGTCCCCAAATCCTACCAGCTCTCTGTAAACGTGCGATGTATTTCAATTCCTGTTAGGTTGCTGAGTAAAGTTAACCCTTCTTTACTGAACAGATCTGGCAATCTTAGTTTAAGGTCCGTCATTGCCTGTGATGCAGAATCATATCTCTGGTTACCGTTCGGAAGAGAAACCTCCAACCAAGCTGTAAATAGCATTCTGTGCTTGATTTTCACTGCCAACAACTTGGTTTGGATTGCTCTACATGCAGCTCTTTCTTGGCGCACCTTATAAGTGAGATCAGGAACTAAGCGCAGACGTTTACCCTCCCAGATTATCTGATCAGCATTTCTGGCTGCTTTCAAAATATGGTCCCGGTCTAAATACTTAAGGACCTTAAATATAATTGGATGTGGGAGTTGATCTGGTGTAGGTTTTGGCCTAATTGACCTGTGTGCCCGTTCTACCACATATATGGGGCCATTGGGGGATGGGCCTGCAATGCGAGTACACAATTTTTGAATTAAGCTTACTGCATTCGTTCCTTCTTCCCCATCCGGAAGCCCTAGCAACTCCAAATCGTTGCATCTGGATCTGCCTTCTAGGTCATCGACCTTATTATCTTCTATTTTTTAACTGTTTTTTTTAGAGTTGTATTCTCTTTCTCCATTTTATCCAGCCTGTCCTCTATAGACAAGATGCGAGTTTTGACATCGGAGACCCTGATAACCAGACCAGATAGGGATGTCTTCCACTCTCTGAAGTCCGCAATAAGAGAGAATACAGCAGACTTAATTGCAGAAACATCTTCTTGCAGTTGTCCCTGAGCAGAGGCATCTAAGTTTTCAGCCAGTGACTCGCTTCTATGAGGCCTTTTCTCTTCAAGACTCCCCGTGTCGTTTTCACTTTCCTTTTCGGTGTCACTGCGAATCAACTCACTCTGAGATTCCATAGCAGTTGACCTCGTTGCTTCCCAAGATATAACCAGGCTTTGGAGCAACTTTAGAATGATTTGTCTTGGTGGAAAATGTTGAATTTCTTGTCTCTGATCACGGAGCTGCAACAGTGTGCTGTTTACTCCCTCGAGAGCATCACGTGACTAATGAGGTACATGGTCTTTCAGGGCGGGGACATACACAATTGGAGGTACACATCATGTGTCCATGTGTTCCTCAGTGTCAGGTGTCACAACAAACACAGACAATACTTATTACAACATTATTTGGCCTGTCTGGGTTAGGCAGTTCACAAGTATGTGATTTTTTTTTCTGTTTTTTTGGAGGGGAAGGAGAGCACACTAGTCTTGAAGTTGTGCAACATGCACACATACATTGCTGGTTGTTAGGTATGACAGGGACTAGAGAAAATGTTTTGCTATCATTATTTGTTCCCTCTGGGTTAGCGAGTGCACATGTACATGGGCTTTTAGAGGCAGGAGCAGCTCAGTATTCAAGTTTAACTATTTAATAATTATTAACAATAATTGTTTTTTTTTTTTTCAGGCATGCCATGATACTGGACCAATACTCAAATTCATCTTCTGTTGGAGGCCATAACCAAGATATCTGACCCAAAAATTGTAATGCGAGCCACAAACGCTCCCCTTAAGGAGACCTGGCTGGAGGGCACATTTCTCCATAACAAAAAACTCTCCCAGACAAAAGATGGAAAATGTGCAGGGCTAAATGGAGGCTCCTGAGACAGAAGTTCGATAAACTTCACAAAGTGGGAAAGGTCCCACAAAGAGACCGGGCCTGGTATGATGAAGCATACCAGCTCTAGCTGCAAGCAGGGAGACCCAATTTTGGAAAGCGTGTTTTGAACCATACGTATCAAGCATTTTATTTTCTATATAAGTAATATACCCTTTTTGAATAGCCTTTTGTGATACAATAACACACTGCTATGACTTGTGTGAACAGTTACTTCATAACCGACTGCTAACAGTGTTGTTCTTTGCTGTGCATTCTGTCTCATCATCCCCACAGGCAGTTATTAACAGACTTTTCATGGCAGTGTCCTATTCCTGCATTATTGCCATTCCTAGGATGCAGAACTAGGTTTGTGCTCTTAGCTGTCAGGTCAAGTAAACTTTCGAATCAACAAGCGACAAACATCATTGATAATGCTCAGTGTTAAGTTAATCTTATGTTTGCATCAGCTCTCTGTTTTCAATTTTTGTAGTTTTACCTATTTCACAGTATTATTACTTATCTTATAGACAAAAACTTTACAACTTTGAAAAAATCATCAGTATGTTATACCACAAGTAATCATAATTAACCAATAAGGCATTGCCAGGGGTTATGTTAATGGTCTGTTAATCACCTTAGGGTGTAATATGGCACGAGGCATAGCAGAATGCCACATGCCCCTAGATGGTGATTAACTGACCATTAACATAACCCCTGACAATACCTTATTGCTATTATAATAAAAATGTTTTTTTAATAGTGTTAAACCTTGCTCAGCATATGATTAAGGTCCACATGCATGTTAATAAAAGATTAACATAAGGCTGTTAGAATGTTTACAGCCAATCAGAAAGCTTCATTTCTCATACCCTTTTTATAATACCATGTGTATTGTGTTAAAACAGTAATAAAAAAAATAGAACAACACATCATTAATGCTGTGATACACAATATCATCAGGTAGCATTGAAGTCACTGATGATGTCTTCTGCCTTCTCTATCAACAGCAAATGTAGTCAGAGCAGAGTCACTAACACAGGTACCAGGCCCAGTCCATGCAGAACAGGTGGCAGAACAGGTTTCTGATGATGATGTCATCGTCATCTTTAGCTCAAAAGGTAAGTAATACCATAGTCTTCCAGAATAACAAACGAAATAAAAAAAAAGTTTTCAAACAAACAGGAAAGTTGCATACAGCACAAATCAATTCCTAGACAGTGTTCAGATACAACATTTATAAAAATAAACTGTCTGAGGAAAAGGATTAAAATTATTTTCTTTACTTCTGGAGCCAATTCCTATGTTGATATGACAAAAAAAAGGTGCGTCTCTAAAACTGTAGGTAGAAACCAGACAGTACTGAACAAAATAAACAGCTGTGCCTACTATTAATATAACTTGCAAACGTATTTCTTATTATCCTTCCATCACTCTCTTTCAATGTACAGAGAATGCAATTTCTAAATTACCATTATACTATATAGAGTAGATGTCATTATAACAACAGCAAATCCTCCATGGTGTGTCAGTCCCTCCAGAACCACAATCAAGTGTCACCACCATCCTGTGTAGCATCATATTTTACAGTACCAAATTCCCCCAAGCCATGTTGCACATTATTAAGTGTATCTCTCGCCTTGTGTGCCTTATATTATATTTCCTATTCTTGCCTTGTATTTTCTACTAGTACCTGACCCAGGTCCATCTTATAAATGAATTGTCTCAATGGTGTTTCACCTGCATAAATAAACATAAATTGCTTGCTTGATTGATACTCTATAAACATATATGTACTAATAAGATTTAAACCTCTTTCACAGGACCACTGGAGACCAGGACATTGTCTACTGTTAAAATAGAAAAAGAAGAAGCTGGCATATCAGAATGTATGTAAATAGCACAGACCTATCAATAGTATATAATTGTACTACAGCATATGCTACCTGTTGAAATATGATGCATAACTGGACTATTTCAGCATGAATGCCACTACTAACAGTCACATTGGTCCTGCCTAGCTGATGTGACTTTTTAAGATTTTGTTAAAAAATGCCGTTCCATTCAAAAGTTATAAATGTTTTAGTGTCCCATTATACCGTATTGCAAAATTTAAATGTACAGCACAAACATTTTCTCAATCATATTTTCAAGTTTCAAGCTTTGAAAAAATAGTGTCATGCTGCTGCCATCTTGTCAGTTCAGGAGAGAGAAAAATCTATATAGCTAAAAAAGTACTGCACTTTTCAACACAGCAACCATTAGATGTAACTATTCAGGGCGTGAGGAACAGAAGTCTGTCATAACTTATTCACCAGTTGCACTGGAAATGTGCTTTTCAGTCTGTTGCCACAATTTGTTCATTTTAGATCATGACAGTATGACAAAGTGCCGCGGCAATATGCACGGCCCTATAAAATACAACCGCGGCACAATTTTTTAAGATGGCAGTTGTATTCCCATTATAAAGGTAGGAGTGTCACGATCATATTTGAAATGACTGCTGCAATGCTGCGAAACCACATTTTCTGAAATGTTGTTTTCTTTGTCACTTGATTCTGGCAAGCTGGATTGTGATATTGCCCTGAACTTTTCAAGCTAGCAAGACGTAGAGAGAGACAGTGTTACTTTTAAAATATGGTATAATGTTCCCTAATAAAGTAATGTATCTCCAAATCACATACAGCACAGACATAAATAGTACCTGTCTCAGTTAGCACAGTTGACAGTAGATGTATCTTCAAGTTTGTGTATGTAACCCGTCTGGTCACCACTCTTTTGCCTGTTAGTGAGCATATGTTGAACAGTTTAGATCCCAATTTTCAGAACTTATTAAGAGACAGAAATCTTATAATCGGATAGCAGCCATATACTTCTTATTCATATATTTTTTTTTTACAGAAACATTGGACATCATCCCAGTAGAACTCATTAAAATTGAGCAAGAAGAAATGGAGACATCAGCAGGTGTGTGTACAACACACACCATCCAACTCTATTTCATTATTATAGACACATTCCTCAGCACATGATTAGAAAATCAAATTTGTAATTCTGATTAGAAAACCGGATCTGTAATTCTGCATCTCCCAATTGCCTTCATTAAATGTGTCAGGTACCACACTGGCGATCCGGGTTCGGGAACGGACTCAGGCACCTGGCAGTCGGGAGGGGAAGGAGAAAGATTGAGCATCAGAAGAACTGCTCTCCTCTCTTGGGACAGGCTAGGGAGAGGCATTGCACTGTAACAGCCCCCGGTGGAGAGCAGGGGAGGTACAGATGCGATGCACAGGGAACCAGAGGACTAAAACACAGAAAATGGCACCTCCACATTGCCAAATAATGGCCATCTGGACCAGTGGATTCCCAGCCCTCCAAGAAGCCAACTCAACTGCAGGAGCACCCAGGGCCAATGCCGTTGGCTGCTAGGCCCTTCCTCCTTGGAAGAGGAGGACCCATCCGATTAAGGGTTATGTCGGGTTATCCTGAGGTGGCTGCGATGTGGGGTCGGGGATCGGCTTCAGAGCTACGTCAAGTAACCTATAACAAATCTCTCTGTGTTACCAGTACTAACATGCCACCAAACCAATGCTCAAACTTAACACAAGACCACAACAGAAGTGCCTTCAGCATTTGGAAACGCCTGTATCTCAGCACTATCAATAGCCACCAATGTCTCACTGCTTATATTAAAATCTACTCATAGAAAATAATGATAAAGAAAATTCAATAACTTTTGAAACCCAGACAACAAACATAGTACAATGTTAATAAAGTAAGTGAAATAGATAGAACGAAGTTTCAGCAAATCATGGACGAAGATTTATTTCACAATTGTTTTGTTATTGAACAGTTAAGACATATTACATTCTTCTAGTGTGATTACTAAGTCACTAACTGTTGAATTGTTAGCACAGTTTATTGAATGTCAATATAAAATGTATAATCAAAAAATATGTAAAGAAACACTGCATACAAGAATAATTTGTCAAAAAAATATCATGCTGATCACCTACAGCTCTGTCTCTGTCTCTGTCTATATTTCTTTTTCTTTCTCCATAGGAGCAGAGGAACCATGCACAGGACAAATGTGTGGGCACCTGGCCACTCAGATTCAGGCACAAAAGCACAATAATGAACAAATTGGACAAGTTATCAAATTAATCAAACATCAAAAGCAAGAAACTTCAAAAATACAAAAATATTGATGGGGATTGAAAAAGCTGTAATAGCTAATACTAATCAGATAATGTGCCTGAATCAGACTGTTTACAGGTGCTCTCAAACACCATCAGCAAGACACTCCCACAGATGCAACAACCTATCCCTATTCCTGCTGAAACACACCAATGCCTAGTCTCCAATAACCTGATGTTCTGCCCCCTTCTCTAAGCAATGTTTTGTGGACCTTTCCCACTAAAAGAGTTTCCATTTTGCCCTGCACATTCTGCCAGCCACCCCCATACAGGTCTCCTCAAAGGCCTCAGACAGAAGAGGAATTAAACAAGGTATGACCATAGGTTACATTTACAGTGTGTTAATCACCCCCTTGTTCTGTAAGTAAACAATAATACCTGACAGGGTGGGTGGTATTAGTGAATACCAGACCGCCCAGGGGCGTAATGAGTGCTGACACTGCAGGCGGAGGGTCTTACAGCCTCTGGAAGGTCCGGTATTAACCAATACCACCCACCCTGTCAGCTATTATTGCCCTTAGAAAATGGACACTGTAAAAGAAAATAAGTTTAATAAAGAAAAAATGGGAATAAAAATAGTTTAACATATATTATTGTAATAAAATAGTTCCTTCACCTGCATTAGAATGTGTGTGTATATGTCTTGTAGGGGTTTTCCTTGTACTAGAGCCTTTTGATCTTGATGTCATGGATAATACACACACACACATACACACACACACTCTAGAACAGGGTTTTTCTTTGTTTTTGTTTCTATTTATTCATGCAACAATTGCATCTACAGTATATGTGTCATGCAGTTTGATAGTGATTCTTGTACAATTGCTGCTTGCCACGGACCATGCAAGAAATGTAGCTTGAGCTGTCAGGAAAAAGTAAACCTGCTGAAATACTGTGATAAAAATTTCTACGCGTTTCTCTGGTTTTGCTGTTCTCATATTTTTTTGGGGGGGGGTCTGCTATATTGAGTAGGGCTGTATTTTATGCAACTAGATATGTAGGGACAATCATGCTAAGGAACCACGATGGCTCTTTCTGACTTGACCGTTTTCTTCCTCTCTGACGCCCTGGCTACAGAACAGTCATAATGAAGCTGGCGGCTTTTGGGAGGATTGACTAATTAAGCAATAACCCACAACAGCGTATGCTGCGTTTACCCATGCCTCGCATGGTTCGGTCATGAGGCTGCAGGCCGAGTGAGCAAACCTCACCAGGCATGGGTAAATCCCAGCATCACCCACACCCTGCAGTGGTTTATTGTAATTATACAATGGACCACCTTCTTTTTTGGAAAGCAAAAAAAAAAAAGATCATGCTCTTTTTGGGGTTTTATTTTCTGCAGTTTTGTTGCTCTGTCTTACAAAGAAATACTTCTGGTTCGCTAGGGCTCCCTTATGTCTATGCATGCACAGAACTGCTTTTTTTTTTTAATTTCTTGTGCACTGACTCTGCTCCATTTTTTTCCCAAAATATGCGCAGATTCGGGACCTGAGAAGTTTCCAGTCATTGTGTTTCAATCGGCAGTGAGTTGTCTGTCTCAGAGAGATGCACCAGGGAACAGATCTCTTTTTAAACTTTGGAGCACTGGCTCCATTTTTTTTCACAGTATGCACATTCCGGTACTCCACCAATAGGAAGAGGTAGCTGGAAGGGAGTCAGGACCCACGAAGTTCCCAGCCATTCTGTTTTGAACAGCAGTCAGTTGTGCAGTAAATGTCTGTTCCACAAAGAACGGCAGCTGCAGTTTCAGTTATGTTGCAGGCAGGCAATGATTGTGGCCTTCTTTCCTCTACTTCTTGGAGTTCTGGTCCCAGTGATATCTCTGCTTGCTGAGTTGCTGTCTCTAAGTGGAACACTAGAGAGAGGTTTAAAAATAAATATTGGCTACTCATGGTCCTATTCCTTGTGGTTTGGGAGCCGGAGAAGATTGGAATGTGTGTAGGGTAGGGGACGATGGAGTGCACTGAGAGCCACATTCTTACTTTGGCCAACATTATGAGGGAAATTAAGATTGCGGATTTCAGTTTATGGTCAGGGGGGTCGGACTGATGCCAGAGATGAGGCTAACTGGCATCTTTTGTGCTGGTAATGCTGAATTTTACATTGCTGCAAAGGTGACAGCCAGTCAATCAGGTGTCTTCTTTTTAAAGCCCATTGTATAATCAGGGACATTCCTAAAGTAAGGTCACTAAATAAAAAAAAAAAAGAATATATCAGATATTTGAGGAATCGGCATAGAAGTGGTGCTGATCGGCGACCGCTCTGTGAAGCATGGACAAAATGTTCATAGATTTTGCAGCAGGTAGAATTAAGTGGGAGAAAAGATAAAAGTAAACCTGAAAAAAGCAGTTAGATAAGTAGTTTGCATGTGCTTTGGGGCAAAGGATTGGTGAGAGGGAAGGTCTCCTGCTAAGTGTAAGAAAAGAGCATGGGGGGGGCTAATGTCACTTACAAAGCAAGAGAAAAAAAATGGCTGCGGTTTTGCTGGAGGATGACTACTAGTGACTTATGGACCTATGTACCATTGAACTGCTGAGGAGGTACAGGACTGCCCTGTTCATCCATACCACCAACTGAAAAATGTTAAGATTAACAAAAGTAGTCCCATGTTCCATATTGCTCGCTGATCGGTGCACTTTTTTTTACTGGTCTCATTAAGTCTCTCACTAAGCGTGGGAACAAAATGGTGAATATTTGCAAACAAAATGAGGGGGCTTAAGCCAATTACAGGCCAGGCTGGGCAGCAGGATTCTGGTAAAGGGGTTGGCTGGGCTGGTAGATGCCCAGCTAGAGAAGTCTGTCAACCAATCAGAAGGCTGAAATACTTTCACCCATTTTCTAATGCGGCCACAACACACTATTAATCTAACCTATGGTCATACCTTATAGCTATTATTACAGCATCATTGGGTATAGAAAACAGTTGTTTTTGTCCTCTCACACATAAATAAACAGTGGAACCAGATTATTGTATTTTGGTGTGTGCAGTACGTACAATGTAACCTATGTTATGAGTGCAAAAACCCACTCCAGGGTGTGAGGCAATGGGCATGTAATCCACACTTGCATTGCATTCTGAGGCATCAGGATGCTGGCCAAGTGTCCTGATAGTGCCACAGCCATGGACTAAGTGCCTATAGCAGTGCTGTATTGCAGTTATAACATACCCCCCACACACACACACCCCAAAAAATAATCTGGTACCCACACTCTCCATTTCATGTCCAATACTGTCTATGTCATCTCAAAGACAGTTGCTTTTGTTTTTTTTTTGTCCTGTGACATAAAGAAACAGAAGAACCAGATACTTTTGTTGGGACATCTGCAGTATATGCAATGTAACCTATCTGATCAGTACAATAACCCAGTACCAAGTGTGGGGCTATAGGCATTTAATCCACACCTTCAGTGTGTTGCGAGGCATGATGATGCTGGGCAAGTGTCCTCACAGTGCCCCACACCATGGACTAAATGCTTGTACCACACGTCCTGCAATGGTTCATTGCACTTATAACATAGGTTGCCACACACATACTGCACACACCCAAAACATCATCTGTTGTCCTGTTTTAATGCTACGAAGGCATCTTATTGTTGCCCTGTTTTAATGCTCCGAAGGCATCTTATTGTCAATCACTAAACCACTACAGGGTGTGGCTGATGCTGGGTTTACCCACAGCTGGCATAGTTCAGTCATAAAGCCATAGCCTGAGTGGTCAAAACATCCAGGCATGAGCAAACCCAGTATCACCCACAGCCTGCATTTCATGCCCACCACTGTCTATGTCATCTAAAACACAGTTGCTGTTGTTTTCTGTCCTCTGACATGTAACCAAACAGGACAACCAGATTATTTTATTCAGGTGTATACAGTATGTCAATGTAACCCATGTTATGAATGAAGTAACCCACTACAGAGTGTATGGCTACAGACATTTAATCCACACCTGCACTGCATACTGAGGCATGAGGACTCTGGGCAAGTGTGCTCACAGTGTCCCAGCCATTGATAAAATGCATGTAGCACCACATACTGTTGTGGTTTATTGCATTTATAACACATGTTATGCCACACATACTGCACACACTTCAGAAAATCATCTGTTGCCCCTGTTTTAATCCTACAAAGGGATTTAATCCTTAAGCAATGAAGCTCTACATGGTGTGGCTGATACTGTGTTTACCCACGGCTGGCATGGTTCAGTGACGAGGCCATAGTCCAAGTGAGAAAACCATCCAGGCATCGGTAAACCCAGCATCACCCACAGCTTGCATTTCATGTCCACCACTGTCTGTGTGATCTCAAACACAGTTGCTGTTGTTTTGTGTCCTTCGACATGTAAACAAACAAAGGAGAAGCAGATGATTTTATTGGTGTGTGTGCAGTTTGTGCAATGTAACCTATGTCATGAGTGCAATAACCCACTGCAGACTGTAGGGCTATATACATTTTATCCACACCTGCAGTGTGTAGTGAGGTATGAGGACTCTGAGAAAGTAGCCTCACAGCACCCCACTCATCAATTAAATGCCTGTAGCCCCCATATCCTGCAGTAACTTAAAGTGCAATAAACTGCTAAACTATGTGACACTACAGGAATCGAATCCGTTACTGGAGCTCTCTGAGGACACTTGTACAGAGTCCTGATGCCTCACTATGCACTGCAGGTGTGGATTAAACGTCTATAGCCCTACACTCTGTGGTGTGTTATTGCACTCATGACATAGGTTATGTTCCACATACTGCACACACCCCAATAAAATAATCTGCTTCCCCTGTTTGTTTATATGTCAAAGGACACAAAACAACAGCAACTGTGTTTGAGATCACACAGACAGTGGTGGACATGAAGTGCAAGCTGTGGGTGATGCTGGTTTTTACCGATGCCTGGACGGTTTTCTTATATGGACTACAGCCTCGTTACTGAACCATGCCGGCTGTGGCTAAACGCAGTAACAACCACACAGTGTGGTGCTTCATTGCTTAAGGATTACATCCCTTTGTAGGATTAAAACAAGGTGAACAGATGATTTCCTGGAGTGTGTGCGGTATGTGTGTTGTAACCTATGTAATAAGTGCAATAAACCATGCAGTCAATTGTTCTTTTCTTTCTTTTTTTTTTTTTTTTAAAACAGTCATACTTCAGATGGACAGCCAGTAACTAAAAGGAAATCATGACCCCCAACAATTGACTGGCTTTTTTTTTTTTTAAGTATTGAAAACACCACACACTAATCAGGCTGTACATTGTATGTTAACATTCATTAATCTTACCCTCTCAGAAACATGGCAGCCAATCAGGACAGTTTAATGTTCTCTGCCTTATACTAATTAACAGTACAACACTGTCTGTGTGACCAATTGATAGTACAACACTATCTGTGTGATGTCTAACACAGTTGCTTTTTTTTCTTTTGATGTAACATGTAAACAAATGTGTCAGCCAGATGATTTTATTCGGGTGTGTCCAGTATGTGCAACATAACCTATGTCATGAGTGCAATAACGCACTACAGACTGTGGGGCTATAAACATTTAATCCACACCTGCAGTGTGTAGTGAGGCATCAGGACTCTGGATAAGGGTTCTCACAGCACCTCAGTCATTTATTTTTATTTTTTTTATTTTATTTTATTTTTTATTTTAGCTTTTGTTGACCGGGTAAGTACACTAGACAAGTATTATGCCTGTTTTCAGGAACGACCCATGAGAGTACAACATAGGGATACAGACATTATTTACAGTAGCGAGTAAGTACAGCATGACAACATGTGGGAGATAGTAACATAGTCCAGGGGTGTGGACGGTCACAATACAACTTATAACTGTTAAGGTTAATGTACCCCCGGGGTGAGTAGGTCACCTACAGATTACAACAAAGAGCATATACACATTTTTCACGTTAGAAACAATTTAGAAAGGCAATGTCCAGGGAAACTTGGCATGGGCAGTATGCCCTGGGTCAAGTGCCCTGGTATAGTGGTAGAGTCAAGGAGAACAGCAGGAGTCATGGATGAAATGCCTGTAGCCCCACATCCTGCAGCGGTTCTGGTGCTCCATCATCAGCACCTCCTCGCTCAACTCTGGCTGTGATCTTGCTGCCAGCTGGCATTGTCATCATTTAGCACCACTGGTTCCAGAATCAATCAGCCCCCCAATTCCTGTCTTAGAGATGTCGAGCGGCAGCCACACCAGTGAGAAACCGATGGTCTCAACCCCTCTGTAGTACCATGCATCTCTGATTTTGGCTCTTTTCTTTGTTCCCGATTTACTTCTTGAATATAAACACAATTTGTGGTGGAGTAGGACTCCTTTTTAATATACTTCAGGCAGTCAAGTAGTATAACTCATGAAAGTGTAGAGCCAGTGGCCACTGGGAGCACTCAAAGCAAGGCCAACACCCTGTTTCTAGGCAAGGCAAGGCAAATTTTATTTTTAGGGCACCCAATCCCTAAGGCTCTGGGCACCTAATAAAAACTTGAGAAATAAAACAATTAAAATCAAAGACATTACAAAAAGAAATAAAATCAAATTAAAATTTTTTACAATCATCTATAATAATTAAAACAGTAGGATGTAAGATCATTCTGTAAAAGTCAGGCTGAAAAGGTGGGCTTTTAGCCTTTGCTTGAAAATACCAATGGAGAGGGCCTCCCAGACTGCAGATGGTAGCCCGTTCCACAGGGTCAGCCCAGAGACACTAAAAGCTCGATCACCAGATGTTTTGAGACAAACCTTGGAAACATTCAGGAGGCCCCTCAAAGAGGAGCAGAGGGAGCACGAAGAGGTCACAGGTGTCAGTAGCTCAGACAGGTAGCCAGGACACAGTCCATATAGGGCCTTATAGGTGAGTAAGCCCACCTTGAAAAGGACCCTCCACCTGACCGGCAGCCAGTGCAGAGCACACAGGACCAGGGTCACATGGCAGGACCTAGGCAGGTCTGTCAGCAGCTGGGCCACCTCATTCTGCACCAGCTTCAGCCTGCAGAGGATACTTCCAGTGACATCGAAGTAAAGAGCATTTCAGTAGTCAAGCCTAGAGAGTCAAGCCTAGAGGTAACAAAGGCATGTACCAGTGTTGGCAGATCCTCAGGCAGAACGAGGGGCTTGATCCTGGTGATGTTCTGCAAGTGGTAAAAACCACTCTTAACTACAGATGAGACCTGCTCTTCAAACGTCAGTCTGCTGTCCAGAATCACACCTAGATTATGCATCCTTGGGGAAGCCACCAATGGAGCAGACCCCAGGAAAAGACCTGTATCCACTTCAGGTTGCAACCCATCATGCCTGTGGCCAGGCTCGATCACTAGCACCTCTATCTTATCCAGGTTTAGTCTCAACCAGCTGGGAGCAATTCAGTCATTGATTTTAGCCAGACAGATGTTAAGCACGTCGACAACGCCAGATGTTCCGGGTGCAAATGACAAATACAGCTGGGTGTCATCTGCATAACAGTGAAACTCCAAGCTGTATTGCTGAATGATCTCACCCAGGGGCAGCATGTACACCACGAACAGCATCGGTGACAAGATCAAGCCCTGTGGAACTTCACATGACAGAGTCATTGGGGAGAAGGAGAATTTGCCCATCACTACCCGCTGCATCCTATCAGAGAGATAGGACCCAAACCATCTGATGATAGTGCCAGTGAGTCCTCAAAACTCACAGAGCTGATCAAGAAGCATGACGTGGTCCACAGTGTCAGATGCTGATGACAGCTTAAGGATCACAAGAACTGACCTGTCTCCTCTACCTCTAGCCCTGAGTAGGTCATTATGCACCCTAACTAGAGCTGTTTCTGTGCTGTGTCTAGCCCAAAAACCTGACTGAAAAGGCTCATAAATGTCGAAGGACACAAGGTGATCCTCAAGCTGTTGTTCCACCAATTGCTTGACAACCTTTCTTACAAATGGCAGATTGGAGACTGGATGGTAATTTGCCAGGACGTCTGGGTCGAAGGAAGGTTTCTTAAGGAGGGGTGTCACCAGCGCTTCTTTCAAAGCCACTAGGAACACTCCTTCCACCATTGAGCACCCAGTAATCCTGGCTAACACTGGGCCAACAGCCTCAGCACATCCCATTAAGAAATGCATTGGAGCTGAGTCCAGTCCTCAAAATGTGTGCTTCAGTTCTACGATCACCCCAGTCACTTCGGACACCTCCACTGGCCTAAACTCCTTCAAGACTGACAGAGTGCCTCTGCTCCCACTAGTCTAGCCACAGCAAGGCATGAGCCTCCCTGACAAAATCTGTGACTGGATAGGTGATCTGTAAGAGAAGAACAGAGCAAACCCTTCACACAAGGTAGACGAAAGTTTTCTTTGGCTGTAGACAGACAGGACGGAGAAGGCTATCCACAGTCCAAAAAAGCTGAGAAGGTCTGTTCTTCCCTGCTGCAATCTCTCCAGACAAGAATCCTGTCTTCTTATGGGAGATTGCCTCCTGGTACTCACCACAGTGGGCACGCAGGACCAGTTTGTCAGCCTCCAACTGGGTCTTCTGTCAGTAACGCTCCAACTTCCAACCCTTGATCTTCATTGCCTTTAGAGCCTCATTGAACAAGGGGGATCTAAAGTGAGATCTGGGTCATATACAAACTGGAGCAATGACATCCAGTGCTTCAGACACCACCTTGTTATAGGTGGCCACTGCCTTACAGGTGCCAATTGCACAAGCTGTCTCAGTTCTACATAGGTCAACCAATGCCAATAGTCCTTCTGGGTGTAAACCTTTTAAAGGGTGGTAACTGACCATCTCCACAGGAGAAGGACTATCAAAGGGGGCCCCAAACATGAATCACACAGTGCAATGATCGGACCAGGAGACCCGATCAATCTTGAGGCTGTCAACCCGAGATGCAGCTGGAACACCACATTGAGTGTGTGGCCATGCTGGTGGGTCAGAGAAGCAACTGCTTGTGTCAGGCCCAGTGATGAAATCAACTGGAGGAGGTTGTAACTGAACTGTGAGGATGTATCATCAACCCAGGCATTGAAGTCCCCCAGGATTAAACAACTAGGGGACTCCAATGCCTGGTTGATGGCAAAGTCCGCTACCTCCTGTAGGAATTCTCCTCCCAGCCCCAGAGGGTGGTAAATAAGGAGAATCCTGCAACCTGCACCTGGACCCCCACACATGGCAGTGCATTCAAAGGACCTGGTATTACCAACTGAATGCACCGTGATGCCCAGGTTTGCTCTAAAAATGATGCCCACTACTCCACCTCTGTGATCCTTCCTCGGGCAGTACACCACAGAGTACCTAGCAGGGATGGCAGCCTCTAGAATTGGATCAGCATTGTCACCCAGCCAGGTCTCTGTTATGCAAGCCAGGTCAACAGAAAAAATCAAGTCCCCAAAAATAGTGGTCTTGTTTCTTATTGACCTGGCATTGCAAAGCACTGCCCGAAGAGGATTTTTATAGGTCATAAAATTTTAACAATGTGGAGCAGAATGTATTTTTCCTGCCACAGGCTAAACATTAACCCTTGAATGCAAACAGATTTTCAGACTCAATGGCTAGCTAATTACCCCATTTTGGAATGGGGGTTGTATTTGGTTACTTATTTTCTTGCTTTTACTGTTATTGTATCTGTATTTTTCTTCCCTTGGAATACATCTTGCATTGCAGACGTTTATGGTTTTGATTGGGAGATAAAACTTTAATTGTTGATGTATACAACTTTAAAAGGGAGGTATGTAGCTTTAATCAATGAAGCAGATGGTGAAATGCACATTAATGGAACCTATGGGGAAAAATCCCCAACCATGTGTATATATTCATTGTTAAAATATACATTATTGCATCATTAGGGGTCCAAAGCCACAAAAGATGAGAAATGTGGAATTGTTTATTTATTCAACCCTAACATCACCCCCCAGACTTTAGCCTCATGACCCAATGTCAAGCTACAGGTTTGAGGTTGTGCTTCACTGGTCTGCTGCTTCAAGCTCAGGTCTGGAGTTATGCCCCACAACTGTGCTGCATAAAGAAATGTTCTGGTTTCCAGTAAATAAATTCCCTGTTGGCATCAGCAGAGTGGCTCAGTTATACAACATTCCTTACAAATTTATATTTTACAACCACTTACTGAAGACATTTCTGTTTAACAGCAGGATCTTTTCCTTTATACTTCCTCTGCTCACATTGCTTATGCCTGCTGTGAAGTTATAGTCCTGTGCTTGTGACATCAAAATCCATTGCCACCGACATGAGTCTTATGTCACAAGCAGGAGATTTTTACTTCAAAACTTAAAACAGCAGGGACAGATGAGATCTATGGTACAAAGAACTGGTTTTTATGTCAATGTTTTCAGTATTGGCATGTCCACAAATTCAAATATGTTTGGAATTTTATGAGTTTTGAGTCCTCCCAATTCCGACAGTAGTTTGTTGCAGAAACCTATGCCTGCAGGATCACTTATAACTTTCTTTGTACAGAGCCCACTCTTTGGGCAGGGTCCTATGTGCCTTGCATAAATCACAATATCACTCATAACTTTCTAAGCATAGGATATCAGTTATAGCTTAAGTGAAGAAGATTGAAGCATAGGAGATCATCAGTTACAACTTTTAAGTGAAGGAGATTGATCATCACTTTCTAAGCACAAGGCCCTACAGGACCTGCCCAAAGCAGGAAATTAGTCTTATAGGTGTTTTTATACTGTCTGAACCATTGTGAGTGGTGCAAATGTGTTACACAGGTACCAGCAAATGAGTGTGGACAGTATTCATTGCAGTTGAACTCCATTGCTGCATAGATACTGTATAAAGGCTATTAAGGTGGGGATCTGTTCTATTACAAGTGTCTTGGACCCCCATGTGAACACATTGCTCCACTCACAGTGCTGCAGAAATGACATCAGCATTTAACATGTAAAAGCATGCCATCCGGATAAACCTCTTATGCATAGAGGTTTGTCCAGTTGGCATCTTTTTACATATTAAATGCTAAAACTTCATTGGATAAGTCCAAGTTACTTCTCAAGTGAAATTTGAATGTGTTTCACAAAGTTATTTAGTGGGTTCTGATTAAACAAGTCAGTAGAAAATCCTCATGTTATAGCTGTATGTGAAACCATTATGGAAACTGGCCTAAATTTCACATGCTTAGAAATGGTTTGGGAAAGGGGGGATTGTTTAACCAGGAAAGGCACACTTAGCTGCAGCTTGTTTCCAGGTGTGACCTGGGAGCACAAGGAAGTTAAGTGACTTGCTCAGGTTCACACAGTATTCAAGTGGGGGCTGATGAGATTCATACCCAAGTCTCCAGGTTTGCAGCTCAGTGTCCTTAACCACTATGATATACTGCTTCGTGGGTTAGACTTTACTATACTTGTGTATTTTACATGCTTAATAATGATTTGGACTTTGCAATAATAAATTGAGAATGAATATTGTGATGGTAGAGATCAAGATCCTCCATGATCAGCATGAGCTGCATCCCACAGCTCTGGCTGGGTAGTGTTAATGTTAGGCAGTGGACAAATAGACACTTACCATGAGGCTAAGAACGTTACTAAATAGGTTGTTTGGAAAGCACTAAATCGATAGCTCACAACAGCCTACTACACAAAAAGGCTTGATCTCCACTTTGCACTGTCTACCATCCTGCAGCATTCCTTGGCCAGTTCTCCCCTCTAAAATTTCAAGTCACTGCAACTGGGACAGAGACTTGAGCTCAATAGGTAATGGTCCTGCTCTATGCTCCTAGTTGCACATCTCATCTCCTTGGTCATCTGTTGCACTTTCTGTTTTGCTGCAAGTACAGGGCAAAAGAAGTGACATCACTGCTCTCCCTTTGTGGAAATTCAGTGTGCCACACCATTATTACAGTGGGGCAATGCAGCCTTTGCTGGTTCCAGTGCAGGAGGCCATAGTGTGAATGCACAGCAGTATTCCAGCAGTCGGAGTCCTGGAGACTGAAATGTCTCACATCAAACTAGTAAGTAAGGCAAACACACCTTAACATTCTTTGCACTGGGCCTTAGAACTGTAGCTTGAAGCAGTAGACCTGTGGGGCACAGCCCCACACCTGTGGTGTTTCTGGGGTCATGAGGCTAGGGGCTGGGGTGGGGGTTCAGAGTTAGGGTTGAAACAGCCATAAAGACACATTTCCCTGCTGCTTTTGTGGCTTTAGAACCCAAGCAATGCATTAACATACTTTTTGTTGCAATGAATCTTACTACATTTCAAGAAAGTATGGTTGTAACTGGCTTTGCCAGGGCCTTGGGCCATGCACAAAGCAAGTTACGAGTCTTAACTCATTTTACACAGGGCCCTTTGTGCCTTGCATGAAGCAGAATGTACAGGTCCAGATGGATGTCAGTCCTAACTTATGTCATGCAGGATTCGCAAAAGAAACAAACTCTGGCCAGAGTCAACAGGGCTGCAGCTGAGGCATTTCTGGTAAAAATATTTTAAATTACCAAAGATAAAAGACTGCATTTTTAAAATGTAACATAGGCTTATACATTTGTTGTTTTGTAATAGTTTTGCACCAGATTTTCAACATAGCTTTGTTATGATCCTGCCTCATAAAGATGAGCAGACAAAATGTTCAACTTCTGGATTAAAGGTGATTTTTCATAGGGACTGAGAAGTTAAACTTTGGGATGCAAAACTACATTTTGGGCAGGAGTGAAAAATGACTGCTGTAACATATAAGAGGTGCTTTAAAGAAATAGCTATGTTGAAATTTTGGGGTAAAAAGTTTGAATATTACTGAACGTATAAGCCTGTGTATGCAAAATTCAATGTAGGCTCATAACTTGGTTGTTTAATATTTTTGCACAAAATTTTCAACATAGCCTTCTTATGACCCCACTTCATGAACAAGGACAGATAACATTTTTAACTCCTGCCCAAAAGGTGATTTTGTGCAGGGACCACAAAATCACCTTTTATGAATGTAAACAAAATACAAACATTTTGCCAAGATTTGAAAAATAACAGCTGTCACATTCATGAGGTGCTGTAAAGGTATGGCTGTGTTGCAAATTTGGGGTAAAATATTGAAAAGTGCCAAAGTTACGAGGCTGTGTTTGCAAAATTCACATAAGGTCATAACTTCATTGGTTTTCAATACTTTTATACAAAATTTTCAAAATAGCCTTCTTATGATCCCACCTCATGAACAAGGGCATAAAAAATGTTCAACTCCTGGCCAAAAGGTGATTTTGAATGGGGACCACAAAACCACCTTTCAGGACAGATCTGCCTAATGACAGTGCCACTGTTAATGAGGTGGGGTCCAAAAGAAGGCGTGTTGAAAACTTAGGCCAAATATATGTAAAAATAGGCAAGTTATGGCACTAAGTTCAAAACACCATTGAAATACTTTGAATCGTATACCTGTTTCTTCAGTTTTGGTCCAACTTTGAAGAGTGAAGATGTGTCTGCAGTCTAGAGAAGATTACAATGTTGCACACCCAATGGGCAAGTAAGGGCTTGGGGGGCTGTGGGGTGGTGAATGCTGAGTGGAAGGGTTGGGTGGGGGAGTATGAATGGCCACAAAAGACATTGAATGACCAGCCCAGAGGTGTACATGGCTGAGGCACTGGAAACTTACCTCACACCATGCTGGTGACCTGACTTTGGGAATGGACTTGGGTCACTCAGTGGTCAGCCAGGATGAGGAAGGATTGAGTGTCTGCTGACAGCTCTCCTTCCTTGGGGGGGAGCTCAGCAACATGCTGTAGACTGACAACCAGTGAAGGTTGGGAGTCAATACAGGCATGATACTAGAAAGGGGTGGACCCACACACAGGGTGTAAGACCGCCTCTGTGGAGGTGGAGACAGTCACCCCACCCATTGCATGTGCATGGGTTTGGGAGAAAATGGAAAAAGGAATCAGGGCTGGAAGGTTCCATGATGGCAGGCTGCACCCATACCTCCCCAGGGCAATTGAGATGTTGGCTTCTGAGGTTGGGGGAGACCAGCAGCCCTTGCCACCAACCCTGTCATGGGGGTAACCCATGGGGGGATATCCAGTTAGGGTTGGTGTGGGGAAAGCCTCGCTGGAGAGATGAGTGTCCCCTCCAAGCGAGGGGCCAGAGCTGCCTTTCAGCTCTGCCAGAGGAATAAACTACATATGAGAAAAAAAAAGACACAGATGGACGGTTTTCTTTTTACAGGGAAAAAAAGGCAGGACCAAGGATCCCCAATCATGACACTGAGGGATTGGGCACCTCCAGTGCCACAGTTATGTTTCAGGGGGTGGGGTCATGGGTGCTAAGAGGGAAGGTCGGGTGAGGGAAGAAAATTTAAAAGAAAGAAAAAAACAGCATCAGGGGAAAGCAGGACCATGACACTGGGGGACTGGCACCCCCATTGTCATTGGTATGTTACTGGGAAGGGGTGTGGGGTGATGGGTGCTAAGAGGGAGGGAGGATTTGGTGGGGTGAATTTTTATTAAAAAAACATTTAGTAAAATAGGTGGTCATGGCAGAAAATGGCCCACTCTACTGTGACCAAGATAGCCACCGCAAGCTACTGTGCATGCACAACTGCAAGCACATGTGCAGTAGCATGTAGTGGCCATCTTGGACATGGGAGTGGGACGTGTTCTGCCATGACTGCCGGTACTATGCACTAGTGCAGTGCTTCAACAGTATAGACAACATGGATGGACTGCTTCACAGATACAGAGGTGACTGTGGTACAAGTCCATCATGTTGTTCATTTATAAGGAATGCAGAGTCCTTTTTTTTCTCACAGCAAGAGGTCTGCAGGGTTATTCCCACTGCAGCTCTAAAAGCAGGGTAAACACAGCATAGGCACAAAACACAGATGCTCAGTGTCTGTGGATTCGGTGCTTTTCTTATTCAGCAAGATGAATTATGGTGCGACAAAACAACTCAACTTTTCACTCTCTAGCAGTGAAGCTTTGTTAGGAGTACTGTTGTTATGCTGCCTGCACCCCTTATATTCTGTGATTTTAATAGGGGGCAATGCAACTGAGTATTACAAAGAATTAGAGATGCAGAGTGTAAAACTGCAAAAACAATAATGAATGCATAACCTGCAGACATATTACAGTGGCACCAGCCAGAATGCAACACAGTAGTGCTGCAATATATCATAAAATGCTGCAGTATTCTGCAGAGAGCAATGTAATTCACTGGCATTTAAGCCCTTTTTTATTGCTGTATTTTATAACAAGTCATTTACTGCAAGTTAGTGTGTTGCTTTGCTGTACATACAAAAACAGATTGCAGTTAAGTAATGAAAAAGTTCTTGGACCTCACTAGACCACATATTCAAACACTGATAACTCAGCTGCATGATGCAAATTCTGTAAGACAAAAAGATCATTCTTTTACATCAGTTGTTGACAGAAATACTATCAGATTAAATCAAGTTTATTTTTAAACGCCGTTCCAAAGATCACAGTGCTGTACAGTAAAAGCAATAAAATCAGATGTACAGCATAACAGGAGTATCATAATAAATAAAATAAGATGGAGCAACAAAATATTCATAATAACAAACTGCCATACTATTTAAATACTCACGTTCAGATTCAGAAAACTAGTAATCACTCAGATCTGGGAAGGCTAACTGAAACAGTTAAGTCTTCAGAGCAGTTTTAAAGCTCTCTATGGTCAGGCACTCTAATTCAACATGGTAGAGAATTCCACAGGGTAGGGACCACAAAAGCAAAACAGCACACCCCAGAGATTTTTAGATGAACCCTGGGAACCTATAGCAATCCCTTATCAGAGGAGTTGAAAGAGCGGAGGGGGCGGTAAGGACAAAAGAGATCTTCTAAGTATCAAGATCCTTTCTGTGTAGGGCTTTGTAGGTCAGTAACCCAACCATGAAAGTGGTCCACCAATGCACAATCAATCAAATGCAGGCCACAGAGCACAGGAATGACATGGCAGGACTCGGTAAGCCAGTCAGCAACCTGGCTGTTGCATTCTGCACTGGCTGCAATTGATGGATATCAACCCCCGGTAGCCCTAGGTACAAGGCATTGCAGTAATCAAAGTGTGAGGTTACAAAGGTGTGGATCAATGATGGAAGCTGTCCAGGTGGGACCAGGTTCTTGATCCAGCTGACGTTCCTCAGATGGAAAAAAAAGAGGCCTTAATGACAGCAAATGCCTGAGACTTTAATGTAAGGCTGCTATCGAACACAACACCCATATTTCGCATCCGGTCCAAGGTAAGCAGCTGGTCACGCCCGAGCCAAAGCTCGGATGGTTAACCTCCTAACTATCCCAAACCATGGCAACCTGGGTCCACAACCAACACCTCCATCTTGTCATAGTGCAACCTCAGCCAATTGGCACTCATCCAGTCCTGGATCTCCGAGAGGCAGCTATTAAATACCTAGACCATCCCACTCTGCACAGGTGCAAAGGACATGTAGAGCGGAGTGTCATCTGCATAGCAGTGAAAAATCAGCTCATAACACCTTATAATTTCTCCCAACAGCAGCATGTACACTGCAAACAACATGGAGGACAGCACGGAGCCCTGCGGAACCCCCACATGACAGTGGAATCTATCATTCAGACCTGGCAGTGATGTAGCTTTCATATGGAAAATCTAATATACTTCTCTCTAGAATAGAAGTGTATCAGTGTCATTGTCACTTGAACCTGTTGCCACATTTTCAATCCCCATGAATTTTAATCTGTTCTCTGGCTGATTTTTCTGAAGTATGCACAAGGTGTGTCATAGCATATTCCATGTTACTACTAGCTACAATCTTCATGTGGTCATCCATCCTTTCCTGCATTTTTCTTTTTGTTTTTCCCGATATGAAGTCTACCATATGTACATTCAGCTTTGTAGACCACATAAGTTGTGTCATAGCTGATAAATAATCTGATTGCCACATTTTAGCATGCTTCAGGGTTTTTAAAGGAGCTTCCCACCTCTGGTACATCACAGTATTTGCAGTTGCCACAATAGTGGCAACCACCCAGAAAAGTGGCAGCCAGGTTCATGGCTTGTGGTATGGCTGCACACAGAGTTACCCTGTCACAAAGGTTCCTAGCCCTTCTGATAACCATACGCAGACACTCCACTACATATGGTTCTAGTTTTGGCTCTGTCACCAAAATGCCCCAATTTTTTCTAATCTGTGATTTTACTGCCCCAGACTGGATGTTATGTGTTGTCACAAAATTGATATGTGACCTGTCCTCTGCATGTCTCTCTTTTGGTTGCAAGAGAAGGCTCCTATTTATCTGTGCTGCCCTGTGTTGAGCCCTTTGGATATCAGACATAGATTAGCTTGTTCCATAATCTCCCCACCACTTCAACATAATTTACAACATATGTATCCTGATTGGTACAATTCTTACTTCTATGTAGAAATTGATGGGTAGGGATGTTCCCTATGGTGTGGTGGGAAAGAGGAGCTAGCCAACAAAATGGTAGTTTTGCTATATACATTTGTAGCTATCCCTTCCTGATTGATCTTTATGAAGTAGATGTCTAAAAATGAGACACTAGTAAAACTGTGTGTAGCTTGAAACCTTATAAAGCCTCCAACAACTCTGGAAGAATTTTACGAAGCATAATATTTGTACACAAAGCAGCTTTATATTTCACATGAGCTCTGTATTTCTTACCTTCATTACTTGTTACTAAGGTCATATGCATGAAAACATGATCACTGTTTCCTGAGAATTCAACAGCTCCCATTGCTTATTCCCAGTCTAATATCACAATACTTTATTTGTGACAGCACAGGTATTCCCTTGGCAACACACTGATGTCACAACAGTGCATTATGATTTTATGTGGGGAATATGCTGTAGGGGCAGATGAACTCTAAGGGATAAAGATTCTGTTTTTGTAGGAACTTCCTCAATAATAAATAAGAGAGAGAACTCTATAGAAGGTAAATGGCATACAGGTTGAATTATCTCCAAGTATTCTGTTTTCCAAAGCTTTCCCAGAGGTGTCAGCAGCTCTTTATGTTTTCATTACCACTGTTGAGGTAATAGGCAAATTTCTGAAATTTCCATGCTCTGGCACTCCATAAGAATATCATCTATAAAACATATCCATAATTCAATTTTAGATCAAAAATAATTATCGGAGTACAGGTAGACAACATTGTCTTCCCAATGCCCCATGTAGAAATTTGTGAAATTCTGGGCAAAAGTCCACCCTCATCGCAGCTCCACTGATCTTCAAGAACAAGTCCACCATAAATGTGAATGTACTGTTTTCTAGAACAAATCTTGCCAGCTCCAAAATTAATTCAGTTGGTAGAGTGGCTTGCTCACCCCTCATGTTAAGACAGTACAAAATAGCAACCAGTCCTTCTCTATGGGGTATTGAGGGTCACCAAGATGTGTGACTCCCTGATGTGGAGATCTTGCAAAAGTGCCAACACCTCAGTGGTGTCCTCCATATATGGCCTAGGGTTGTGGACAAAAGGTTTAGTAAAATTGTTCATGTACTGGGACAAGCGCACTATGATTGAGGTGATTTCCGAAATTATAAGACTACATGTTGGTGACTCCAGGGACGTATGAATCTTAGACGATAGATTGTTTGTGGCTCTCACAGGGTGTGTGGTAATGAGGAAAGCTTTGGTATCCACATCAGTGATACCATGGTCATGTGCAGTTGTGATAAAACTGTCCACCTCCTTCTTAAAGGTTGTAGTTGGATCATCAGACAAGTCATGATAAAATTTGATGTTGCCCAATTGGCATCTGACCTCACTGATGTAACTCAAAGTATCATGAATGACCATGCTCACACCCTTATCTGCCTGTTTACCTGTAATGGCAGAACTGCTTTTAAGATTATGTAAAGCTTCAAATTTGTTTGCAGATAAGTTCACAAAAGATGACAAAGTCCCGATTTACAAACAAAGCAAGACTCCTCTCATATGCCTTGAAGAAGATGATAATAGAAGGGTTCACTGGTGGCATTATGTGGATTTTGGTCGAAAGTTCCTAATTGCAACTGAATCCTCATCTTGGGTGTGGTGGAAGGGTGTCCTATGTTCCCAGGTTTGATTCTGATCAACACAGCACACGCTAACTGAGGTTCTTTGTTAGTCTTTGAAGGTAATAACAGTCTCAGAATTAATTTAAGTTTCTAATTGGGATGAATTTTCTGGGCTAATAGCTTATAATCACTTAGTTAATAAATCAATAGGTTAATGACATTACAGATGCTCTCCTTTAATATTGTCGCTGGTTGTGGCCTCCACTCCTGTTTACCCCAGTTCTTGCCCCTCCCTTTTGCCTTCTTGATGTAGTAACCCCCTCCAATGACATCTTCCACTCCTCAGGGTGTGTTTCCTGGTTGCACAACTTTAGTCTGAGGCTTCAACTTAGGAGTTGCTGCTGGCTTGGGGGGGGAGGGTGATTCAGGGTCTCTAAAAAATTGAGGATGCCTCTGACTCATTATCTGTAGCTGACTGTGTGTTGTATTGGGTGTTACTTATAACTTCAGAGGCTGATTCTTTTTTTTTTTCATTAAAAGTGTTGGGGCACCAACCTTCTTAGTCTGATTCTTCCAACCAGACACATGTTCTAAGAGGTAATTTCTCTCATCTCTCAAAAATTGTTTTGCTTATATTTTCATATTTTATCATCAAACATTTCATAGTGTTGTTTAAGTTAGCTGTAAGTGTTGCAAACTCTGATGACTTTTCAAACTGTTGTAAAGTTTGTTCTTTTCCTTTTAGATCTACAGCCAGTCTGTCTTGCACCTTAGCAGAACCACTCAAAATAAATTAACCTCAATGATGAATCATGGATTTCTTATTTCCACAGTTAGAAAAACTCACCAGAACAGCTAGGAACCTTGGTGATAGGGTACACACATTATGTAGCCATACCACAAGCCACACACCTGGCTGCCACCTCTTCTAGGTGGTTGCCACGGTTGTGGCCGCTGTGGATACTGTGACATATTGGAGGTGGGAAGCTCCTTCAAAAACTTGGTACATACCATGATATGTCAATTAGCCAATTTGTCAACTGTGACAACTTATGTGGTCTACAAAGCTGAATGAACATGTGGCAAGTATTATATCAGTAAATAAAAATGAAAATGGAAGGAAAGGTTCCGCAACCACAAGTGGGTGGTGGTTTGTGGTAACACGGAATACGCTATGGCACACCATGTGCTTACCTCAGTAAATCTGTCAGAGCACTGATTAAAATCCATGGGTATTTAAAAAGTGGTCACAGGTTCAAGGGGTAGTGACACTGACACACTTCTCTCTTGAAGAGAAGTGTATTGGATGTTCCATATGAAAGCTACATCACCACCAGGTTTGAATGATAGATATGATCCGATAGTATTTTTATAAGAATTTGTGTTAATTATTGATGTAGCAAAATAATCTCTTTGTCTTATAGATCTGGCACCATGCAGCCGAAGTATCAGTTTTTGAATCTGTGATCTAGTGAGGTTCAAGGACAATCTGTTTTTGTATGCAATATGTCTGTATTCTGTGCATCCATGATTGTTTTGCATATTTTTGCACTCTGCACCTTTAATTCTTTGTAGGTCATAGTTGTGCCACTCATTGTTAAAATTTTAGTATAATACGGGATACATACTTAACTCTTGACAAAGCTCCACTGGAGGGAGTGAAACACTGAGTTATTTTGTGGCACCATAATTCACCTTGCTGAGTAAAAGAGTCACTGAATCCACACAAACACAGCATGTGTGTTTTGTGCCTGTACTGTGTGTTTGCCCTCATCTTTGTTTTGTGGTTTCAGAAGTGGCTTACTGTGGTGCTGCACCATGTCTACTTAGAGTAACCTGTTTCCTTCTGTGGTCACGCAGGACCCTTTCAACATTCCTTGAAGCAAGACATGGGTTCAAACGTGCTTGTGCAGGGCTTATGGGGCCTTGTGCATAGCAGCTTGCATGTCTTAACTCGCTTTCCACACAGTCCTTCAGGTCCTGCAAAAAGCAGGAGAAGAGTGATATGTTTCTTAATGTTTTGTTCCTGTATGACTTTAATTGTTTTTCAGAATGCAAACAATTGTTTTTGTTTTTATTGTGTTTGACAATGTTTCATGTTTTGGTCATTTAAACAATTTCTTTATATCAAACAATTTTCACAACCACTTTTCAATTTCCAAACAAACACAAGACTTTTTGTTTTGTCATTTTCTCCACTAGTTTTATCTTGGTGTTTTTTTCCTTTTTGATTGTTTGGTGCATTTTATGAAGTGCATGTGCTATCTGTTGTGCATGTGCTGAGTTTTAGTCTGTTTCAACTACGTTTTGAGTGAGTTGCAAAATGTTATTTTCTATCTAAAATACTAGAATTAGTTTTTTCAGACAGCTCAGACATTGTGTTAAACCATCTTCTGACAAACCATACAACTGTCATCCTTTACATTTAAGTTTTTTCTGTGTTAATATATTTTAATGTTTTTGCAGGAATAGCCTGTGAAAGTGAAGATGAGTTGGTATTGCGGGGGGGTGGAATGTTTGTCATGCAGTTTAAGGCTTTTACCCCTTCTGACTTCATCACATGCCCCTTTGTTCTCATGTACCTTCTTCATTAAAAAATACTCCCCTCCTCTACCTTATTCACCCTCATGAGTTACTTATATGTCTGTATCATGCCCCACTTCCAGGGTGTATATACTGAGATTTCTCAGTCTCTCCTTATAGGGCTTTTGATAAAGCTCCTTCACCATTTTAGTTGCCCTCCAATGAACAGCCTCTACACTATATATGTCTTTCCTGAGATGTGGTCTTCAGAACTGGCACAGTGCTCCAGGTGGGTTCTCATCTATAATCTATACAGTGCTAACACCACCTGTCTCCTTCTACTGATGATACCCCTTGCTATGCACCCCAGTATCATGCTGACCCTCACTATGCATCCCAGCATCATGCTGACCCTACCCAATTCCTTGGCACACTGCCGTGCCACCTTGAGGGCATCAGATATGATTACCTCAAGGTCCCTCTTCTATTTAGTGACCATCAATTCCTCTCCCCCATTTTACACTCCACCTCTAGGTTTCTGTGCCCCAGGTGCATGACTTTGCACTTTTTTCACACTGAAAACCAGCTGCCATACCCTTAACCACTCTAAGTTTTTTCAGATCTCTACATATTATCTCCACCCCCACTAGAGTGTTAACCCTATTGCAGATTTTGATGTAATCTACAAAGAGGCATACCTTCCCTTTCAGCTGTTCTGCAATGTCACTTAGAAAGACAATAAGGAGGACTTCTTCCAGTACTAAGACATGAGGTACTCTGCTGACCCCTCTCCCCTCCCCACAGTGAGTGCCTTTCACCACCGCCCTGTCTTGCCTGTCCATCAACCAGTTTCATACCCAGTTTATCACCTTGGGACCCACCCCCAAACTGTCCAGTTTCCCTATGAGCCTCCTATGTGGTATAGTGTTGAAGGCCTTGCTGAAGTCTAAGTTGCCAATGTCCACTGCCCAACTCTGATCTATTTCCTTGGTCACCCAGTTGAAATTGATAAGGTTCATCTGGCATTACCACTCCCCACCAATGAATCTGTGCTGCTTTGGGTCTTGTAACCCACTGGATTCAAGATACTTCACTAGCCTTTCCTTTAGAGATGTCTCCATTAACTTGGCAACCACTGACGTTGGGCTGACAAGCCTATAGTTGCCAGCCTGCTACCACTTTTGTGAAGTGGGACTACATCTGCCTTCCTTCATTCATTCCTCTGTAACCACCCCTATTTCCAGTGAGTTCCTGAATATGGCTGTCAAAGATACAGCCAGTACCTCCCCGAGTTCCCTTAGCACCCTTGGGTGTACCCCATCCAGTAGAGAACTCCCACTCAACCAACCTCAAAAACAAATCACAGAAAAAACTTCTTTGAGGAGTAGCCTGCTTGAATCAAGGCAAAACCAAACAACCCATGCAGAGTGGATATATATAGGCCCATTCAACAATATTACAGTTATAAAAGCTGTCTCATTTGTTAAGAAACAAACAACCAGATGCAATGCCATGCCATCACCATTGTTTCAGAGTCAAATTGCTCTTTCATTAGGGTACCCTGGCTTGTGTTCAAAATAATGTAGATAGGCCTAGATGTTATACCCCTATCATGACGCCATCCTTGGAACAGCTGTTCAACTTATTCACAATAAATAACTTTCCACAGCCTTTATCTTATTTCTTATTTCAGTTATTTCAGTATCGTAAGTGCAGAGCTTCTTTTTGCTTCACTACATGGCCTCCTCTGCTCACTGTGTGATAAAAACAAACTGAGCACTTACTGAAAGAACTTAAATACGTCATAGAACAGAGGCTTTGAAGGTGCTGTGAATGCGACCCAGGGACACCAAAACCATGTGGTCCTGCGACCCAACTACCACTCCACAGCCACCATACTCAATTGGACAAACTCCTTGCTCTCATAGCACCAGGGGTCTGTTGTGATATCGATATGATGAGCATAAGCCCAGTGAGAATGTTTAAATGGTTGGGTGGATTTTGGGACACCCAAGGGTCTGTGGATAATATTCTCCACAAAATACTTTGGCACTTGAAAACTAGCCTGTAGAAGAATTACTAATGTAGTATAAATAAAAATATGAGGATGCCCACATTAGCCAGATGTGGGTTACAGGGGCTCACTTACATCACCAGAGGGTGATGCATAGAAGGTCCATTTCATTGGTTGAAACCACCTGTCCCTACCTGCCATATTCTGCATAATGGCTGACACACTGCCAAATCTGGGCCAGCAGGGGATTGACACAAAATTCTGAGGTTGAATATTTCTGTGAAATCAGGTACCTTTTTACACACATGTCCACTGCACTGGCCTAGTATCCTCTCACTCCAACTTTATGTGAGGATGGTGGGACACTATCTTAGTATTCAGTGTTACATAAAACGGAAGTATAGTGCAAAAGAAAAAGTATGCAAGCAATAATACCCAACAGGGTGGGCAGTATTGGGCAATTCCAGACTGCCCAGGGGTGTAATGAGGCCCGATGCAACAGGAGGAGGGCCCTATAGCTCCTGGAAGGTCCTGTATTGCCCATACTGCCCACCCTGGAGAGTATTATTGTGCTTAGAAAATGGGCTATCTGTAAGGTTTTTTTTTGGTAGTATTTAAGAATTACAAAAAAAAATAGTAAAAAAAGACTAAAATGAACTTATAGTTGGCTTGTTAGTAAAGTAATCCTTCTACTAGTATCCTTACTAATACTTGCCAGTAGAGGGCAGAACAGCATTTTACAAGCTGTTTTAGTGGGTGCTTACTGCTGTATTATGTGTCCCTCTTTGGTACATGAGCCTGACCCCCCGTGTCCTCATTCTGTTTTCTTTACCCCAATTTTTAATCTCACATCTGGATATAACTGCCATCAATCTGAAGAGGAAATTGAGTGGGTCGTGAAGCAGGAGCCACTTATTAAGGCTTAAGTTAAGTTAAGCGGCAAGCAAGGCATCAGCGTGTGGAGAATTGAGGAGCGTGCCATGTTTTAAAGTAAGTGCGCCTCGGTTTGGGGAAATGCTCACTTTTGTTTGCGTTGTTCTTTTATAAATTTTATCACTGCCTCCCTTATACATATGGGCAGTTTACACTTCAATGCCGATTTGTCAGCAGAGGAGTTTCGAGCTTGTGAGAGCTGACTGACCGGCGTCAGAAGTGGCGTTGGTGAATAATGTGGTGTGGTGAAGTTCAGCTCGATAGCTGACATATTTACAAAGATTTTATTTCCTGAATTTGAATTAGATACCTATGGAGCTCAGTGACTGCTATATTTTTCATGGTGGTGGCAGTAGTGGTGGGGCGGCGACATAAGCTACTCGCTAACTGTTTAAAAAAATGGTGCCAGTTTGAATTCTGTACCCAGCGCTTCAACCAATAAGGAGGCAGTCTTGGCACAATGATACTTGGCTGGGCATAAGGCAGGTTTGGTCTGGCACGTTTTATTTGCTGGGCGCCTATTGAAATAATGTACCTTCTCCGGCAGGTATTAGCCAATCAGAGCAAGCAAATAAAAAGTCCATTTTGTAATAAATAAATTCATATATATATATATATATATATATATATATATATATATATATATATATTATACTGGCATGGTAGTGCCAGTATAGTTAGGTTCAACGGTCACTTCTATGTTAAACCCAAAAGTTTGCACTTTAAGAACTTTGCAACCATATGATGGATATGCACAAAATTTTCATGCTCTGTCGGGTACCATAGATCTCTTGATGTGCCAAGTTTTTTCCGGGTCGGATGTGCATTTGCGGAGATGTGGAGTGTCAAAAAATGTTAAAATTACCATTTAGGTGCAAATCCTTTGCCATGCTGCATCTCTGAAATGGATTGGTGGTGTGGTCTGAAACTGTTAGGGTATATAAGGTCTGGGTCGCTGATGTGCCTTTTGAAGGTTTGGTAAAAAATATTAATCTGTTAAAAAATGTTGTTAAACTTTTAAGTTTCTCATTATAGTCTATGGGGAAAAAATATATGAGCCATGTGAAAGTAGTTTCTGCTTTTGTGAAAGCACTTTTTACTTTCACAAATGGATTAGTAGTGTCATGCTGCTGCCATCTTGTCTTCAGTTAGTGATGGGGAAAAAACACTGTCATTCAAAAAGTACTGCCCCTTGCTAAATGCCAACAGTTCTGTTCACCTAATCAGGGCCTATGGAACATGATTCTGCCCCTTAGTTTTTAAAAATAGTGCCTGGAAATATGTTTTTTTAATATCGACCATTGGTAGTGTCACAAATTTGAGGCACTATTTCTGGGAAATTACTGCAAATTGTGGTGGTTTTCGTGCAACTAACAGCATTTTTACATGAAAACTGCCACAAATAGTGGCACTGATTTGTTAAAACTGCTGCAATTTGTGGCACTACTTTAACAGAAAAACATCATCTCTTGTAAAAAAACTAAAGATTTTATGGCCATTGTTTGGCCCAAATAGCTAAAGAATCACATTTCTTGGCCCCTGCGTAAAATCACATTTTGGGACTGAGTAACGAAATGATAGTGCCAGTGTTGATGAGGTGGGGTCCCCAAAAAGTGTTGAAAATTTGGTGCAAAAATACCAAAAAGCACCCGAGTTACGTGCAGTTGTTGAAATTATTTCTACGCACATGCATAAAATGGCAATTTTTAATATTTTCAATACAAATTTTCAACATAGCCATTTTTTCACACCACCTGATGAACAGTACAGCTGTCATTTCTCACATCCTGCCCAAAATGTGTTTCCACACCTGTGATGTGGAATGTCATTTTGCCATGGATTAAGAAATGTTCACCTATGAGGTTTATGAGGTGGGGTGATAAGAAGACTATGTTGAAGATTTGGGGTCAAAATATGAAAAAATGAGAAAGTTATAATCATTCATTGCAATTTCAGTATGCACGCTCATCTGGTCTTACAAGGACCAATATGGTAAAAACTGAATTGTAACTATGGAAATTTTAAAGATTTTGACCCCATATTTTCAGCATAGTCTTTTTCTTACCCCACCTCATGTATGTCACAGCTGTACATTTTCAAATCCTGGACAAACTGGGGTTTCTCACCTGTGGTGCGGAATGGTGCCGCAGCTGAGCAGAATTATGTTTTGGCAGTGATCTGAAACTTTTCTGAGGTACATGCCCGGGGTAATCAGATGGCTATAGTGATAATTTGCTCATGCATTTACAGAGCGATGGATGCACAGGGTCCAAAAGGCCCTGCGCTCCCACAATAACATCAAGAAAATCATGAGGCATGGGAGCACAGCACCTTTGGGAGAGGAAGGTAAATTATGGTGTCTCTACACTTATGGATTGATTCAAGCACAGGGCACGTAGGGCCCTGCACTTCCATAAACAACTACAGCTATGATGATTATTTCACAAAAAGTAAAGAAATTCATTGCAAAAAACTCCATTAATGTATCAGTTAGGGTTCATATTACAGTGACAAAAGTATGGAAATGTAGTGTTGGGTATCCCAACCCTAACACCCCATCCCACCCAACCAACCCTACCACTCCACCCCACCCTCCACACACCAACAGACATCTCCTGTGCTGTACCATCTCAGCTTACTTACACATGGAATGGGATGAGCATTAGGGTTGATGACCCCAGACACAACCTGGTGCCTGCTGGTGTGTGGAGGTTGGGGGTGGGGTGCTAGGGTTGGTTAGAGGTGGATGGCATGTTAGGGTTGGGAACCCTAACACCACATTTCCATACTTTTGTCACTGTAATATGAACTCTAATTGATACATTAATGGAGTGTGTATATATATATATATATATATATATATATATATATATATATATATTATAAAGGCACAGTCACACTACTATAGTTAGGGCTGAGTAGACAGTTTAATGCTGAACCCCAAATTTTGCACTTTAATAACTTTACAACTGTTTAATGGATTTGCATGAAATTTGGAATGTGCGGTCCCATGGGTTAGATTACTTGACATGCCAAGTTTTGTTTTGATCAGATGTGTGGATTTTGTACAGTGCATAGTGAAAAAAGTGTAAAAGTCACTGTTTTTAATAAATGTTTGCTGATTTTCTCATCGCACTGCAGCCACACTATTTGGAATATTGGCCTGAAATGTTCAGGGTAGAAAGAACTTGCCCAGAAGAATACGCCATCATTAATTTGGTGAAAAAATATTAAACAGTTCCAAAGTTATTCAGTTTTGAAATTGTGGGTTCCGAATATGCTTAGTTCAGTCTTTTGGATAGCTGCACAGCCTCAAACAAGGATTTAGACTCACGAACAGGGATTTTGACAACTTACGAGCAGGAATTCATTAAATTCCTGTTTGTATAAAAAATCCCTGTTCTCGAGCTGCCATCTTGTTTTCAATTTTTTTCAGAAACAAAATGCTGTAACTTGCCCCATGGATGTCTTCTATACACACTGAAGTATTGATTTTGTTCAGGGAGATGCCCTCTACAAACCTATGGCTTTGGTTCCATTTAGTTTAGTCAAAAAAACTGCCATTTTTTAATTTTAAGATCCTTGACTTGCTTCAGATCCTTGTTTATGAGGTCTCAAAATCCCTGTTCCCAAGCCGATCCTTGTTTGTGAGCTGAAAAAATCCCTCTTTGTATGGGGATGACCAGATGGCCCTATCTCATGAATAAATATTTCTCATGAACAGGGATTTGGCTCAAGAACAGGGATTCTAAAAAGGAATCCCTGTTCGTGAGCTAGCAAAATCCATGTTTGTGAGGTGTCTAAATCCTTGTTCATGAGAAATCCTTGTTTGTGAGCTGTCAAAATCCCTGTTCATGAGCCAATACCTGTTCGTGAGCTGTCAAAATCCATGTTCATGAGGGGATAACCAGATGGCCCTAACTCACAAACAGGGATTGGCTCATGAACAGGGATTTTGACAGCTCACGAACAGGGACTTTTAAAGGTTGCTGTTTCTTTGCCACTTTACTGCAAAGAAACGGTTAGGACTTTTGGCTTGAAATTTGCAGGGTAGAAAGAGGGTGTCCCAGAGATGTGACATATTGGTTTGTTGTGAAAATTGCATCAGTTCCATAGTTATAGAATTCCAAAGTTGAGAAATTTCCCATAGGATAACATTGTGGTGAATGCTGCGCCTTTCGATACCTATATCTTGAAAATGGTTCAAGATATGGATTTTTTTGCTAAGTGCAGCTTAGACCACCTCTAGGTGGACTAAGCATGTGTGCAGGTCACTGTGTAGATTACCAGTCCATGATTACAACTGCAGTGGAATTTTGTCCAAAGTTGCTATGGTTACTGAGATATTGCACCATTTGCAGCACAAGGCTTTCTCTGAATGTGTCTAGGGCTGCACTGCATCTCTACAGTTATAGGTGGGTGGAAGGGCCCTGCACTTCCACATATGGATACCATTATGCAGTAATCAGACTGCTGGGCCATCTTTTATGCAATACTGGGAGCGCTGGGCCCAGGGAGATGACAGTTCATTACAATGTCTGTGTACTTATAGATAGATGGGAGCACAGGGCATGTTGGGCTCTGCGCTCCAAAAAACTGATACCATGGGAATGCAGGGCCATTATAGGTAGATGGGAGCACAGGCCCAAGAGGGCTCTACACTCCCAAAACCATATAAGGGTAAAATTACACTTTATCAAAAAGTAAGGAAATTAATTGCAAAAAACTTTATTAATGCATCAGTTAGGGTTGAAGCAACAAAAGTAGGGAAATGAAGCATTAGGATTGACGCTCTAACACCCCCCACACCCTATCCCCACCATCCACAGACCAACAGGTGATGGGGTGTGCCCTGGGGTCATTGGGCCTCCCACCCCATTCTCTTATACTGTACCATGTCAGCTTTCTTTCACATGGAATGGGGTGAGAGTTAGGGTAAGAGACATAGTACAGAAGGGCCCTGTGCTACCAGTTTTATAAAATGGTATGTCTCTATAATTATACTTATGACAATATTTCCAGTAGGGGGTTGCATATCCCATATATATATATATATATATAGGAATGGTAGGGGTATACAGGTATGTACCAAAAACCAGTGAATAAAAGGCAAAAAGCAGTGAAGAGGAATGGTATAATCAAGTTTCATGAGCACATACTGTAGAACATGAAATGTCAAATTAAAGGAGACAGTAAAAAGGGTATGGCTTTCAGTGGTAGAAATCGGGGTGAAATAACCCAGAAGAACTCTTCTAGTAGTGAAATTGAAGGCCTAACTCAAACTCCAGGAGCAAAATGGGGACATATTGCTCCTGTGTAAAATTCTACCACATAAAGGCATACAACTGACCAAATAAGGTGTTAAAATGCAACTGTACTGCGGAAACATGTCCTTAGCCCCCTGTCTGGTATATTTCATCCCACTGCAAAGGTGGTGGGGTCTTAAGGTGAATTTTTTCGATTTCCTGCACTGAGCTTTATAGTAAGAGAAATGGTGAACACAAATGAGTTAGCAGGATGGGAGAAAAAAGATCAGGCTATAGAATATGAAGCCACAAGGTGAATGAATGAGTGTGACAAATAATGGAGTAACACTATGATGTATAGTAATATGATGAATGCCGGCATCAACAGACTAGTACCTTATACTTACTGTGATGGAATGACACACAACATAACACTTATGTATAGGTGGGATTGTCTGAAGTGGTGATGGCCCTATAAAAAAGCAATATAAATCTGACTATCTGAAAAACAAAACAGAGGCTACACTAGGCTTGGTGTGCTACTGATACTGACTAGAAGTCAGAAAAATTTAAAATCAGGCACTCACCACCCTGTAGGAATTCAGCAAGAACACAGCTCCAAAACAGGTTTACACACAAAAAATGTGGTTTTATTTGGTGCCAAAAGCTACAAACATATACATCCTAATGCTTGACATGTATCAGAATACTTACATTATCAAAGGCACACAATGCAGTTATCTGCTTCCTTATATATAACATTAAGAAGTGACATAGGGCTCAATTTTCAAAAGTCCAAGAATGCCGAAAGCCCCAGGAATGCCGATCATACTGCACACGGGGCTTATGGCATTCTCCTGGTGCTGATCAGGATTTTCACTTCCACATGCCGCATACCACAATTAGACCAGTTCCCCCTCTGGTCTAACTTGTGGAATGCCGCAGAGCAGTTTTACGGGGCTTGTACCAAATATTGGTTGCAAGCTGCCATAAAGTGTAGAAAGTGTCGCAACTGTGTCCGATGTACTAAAATTGGGTACAGCTGAAAATGGGTTTAGCGCAGCTGTGCCAAAGAATGGTGTTGATGCAGGGCTTGATACAAGCTCTGCATCAACCTTTGAATATTGAGCCTGTGATGTCTGTGCCTGCCACTGCCCAATGTATCAAAGAGGCAACTAACCTGAGTGAGCATGGTTTCTCTTTCAAGGCAATGGACAGAGTAAACCCAAACCCAAGGGAAGGGGGGATTTTGATGACCGCCTACCATGCGTGAGGCAATCTAGATTTTCAGCCTGGGGAAACATTTATGCCTGGGTCTGAATGGTTATTTTGTACTTGCAAGGCACAGCAATTTTATATACAGGGCGCTCATTCCCGGGAGCTCTCAGTGCCTTAACAGTATTCAATACAAAGAAAATACATTAAAATAGAATAAAAATCCACATAAATAAGCAATGTAATAATATATTCAGCAGCTTTAAAAACTTCAGTTTGCCAATAAATAGACTGGGCAAGACTGATAGAATTCAGCAGTCTACAAAAGCCAGACTGAAAAGGTGGGCCTTCAGCATACACTTGAACACCTCGATCGAGGGGGCCTTCCAGACAACAGGTGGAAGTGAGTTCCACAGGGTCAGCCCAGAGACACTAAAAGCATGATCTCCCAAGGTTCTGAGCCAAGCCCTGGGAACATCCAGGAGACCTCTCGAAGAGGAGGCGGAGGGGTAAGCAGAGGTCACCAGTGACAGAAGCTCTGACAAGTAAACAGGACCCAGTCTGTATAGGGTTTTAAAGTTGAGAAAGCCCACCTAGAAAAGGACCCTCAACCTGCCCGGCAGCCAGTGCAGGGCATGCAGGACTGGGGTTGCATGACAGGACCTCAAAAGGCCCGTCAGCAACCTGGCTGCTGCATTCTGCACCAGCTGCAGTCTGCAAAGGGTCGCTCCAATGACCCTGAAGTACAAAGAGTTGCAGTAGTCAAGCCTAGAGGCAACAAGGGCATGCACTAGTGTTGGCAGATCCTCAGGTGGAACAAGGGGCTTAATCCTGGCAATGTTCCGTAAGTGGTAGAAACCATTTTTGACCACAGATGACACTTGATCTTCAAAGGTCAATCTGCTATCCAGGATCATGCCTAGATTTTGCACCCTCAAGGACACCACCATTGGAGCAGCCCCCAGGAGACGGCAATCCACCACATCCATTACCGGTCTCTATCACCAGTACCTCCATCTTGGCTGGGTTTTGTCTAAGCCAGCTGGAAGCCATCCAATCACTGATTTTATCCAAACAGTTGTTTAGCATGTCGACAGCTCTGGATGTTCTGGGGCAAAAGACAAATACAGCTGGGTATCATCTGCATAGTAGTGAAACTCCATGTTGTATTTTCTAATGATCTCACCCGGGGCAGCATGTCCACCACGAACAGCATTGGCGACAAGATCGAGCCCTTTGGTGCTCCACAGGACAGAGGCATTGGGGAGGGGAAGAAATTCCCCATCACCACCCACTGCACCCTGTCCGAGAGATAGGACTCACACCACTTGATGACAGTACCACCGAGTCCACAAAACTCACAGAGCTGATCAAGAAGCACAACATAGTCCATGGTGTCAAAAGCTGAAGACAGATTGAGGAGCACAAGAACTGACCTGTCTCCTCTATCTCTAGCCCAGAGCAGATCACTATGCACCCCCACTAGAGCAGTTTCTGTGCTGTGTCTGACCCAAAAACCTGACTGAAATGGCTCATAGACATTAGAGGACACCAGGCGATCCTCGAGCTGCTGTGCTACTAATTTCTCTACAACTTTGCTCAAAAAAGGCAAGTTGGAGACTGAAAGGTAATTGACCAGGATGTCAGGATTGAGGGAGGATTTTTTACAGACGGGGCCTCACCAGCGCTTCTTTCCGAGCCACCAGGAAAGCACCCTCCACCATCAAACACCTGGCACTATTCCTTAAATAATTTAATGATTTTTTTCTCCTTATTTTTATTTTTGTAAGTGCCCTAGGCTTGAAGTTTGAACTGTGCAGACTTACAATGATATGCCATATGTTACTGATTTCTGCTTCCTCTTCACAGATTGGGTTCACACCAATATACAGAATCATCTCCTGTATGTGGAGGACAATGTACCTGTCACTTGATTGTGAAGCACCTGCTTCATCTACAGAAATATGAACTTCATAATTAACATATTTATTGTGGTCATTTTGACTATTTATTAGCAATGAGAATTTAAATTTAGAAATAATCTACAAATTGGTAACTGGCTATACACTGGAAAATTCAGTGAGCAACATTTTTTTTATCTTTATTATAATGATTGTGCATATGTCTATTTTGTCTTTGGTTGATGTTTTGCACTGCACTTTATAACTACATTTGCATGTATTTTATTGCTCAGGCAGGTATGAACTTTGTGCCATCTCTTGATGATGTCATAATGTTGTATATAAGGAAGTAGATACCTGCATTGTGTACCTCAGATAAAGGAAAACATTTTAAAATGCATTAGGCATTAGCACAGGTGGCGGAGTCAGGGGGTCGATGGGACAGGAGACCCCTCACTTTTGCAGCTGAAGGGTCAGACAATGAACATTGACCCCACCCCCATTTCAATCAGTGGCACAGCAATAAAATTACACAGGTGGGATTTCTTCAATGACAGCAGAAAGGCTGTGTTTAAATATTTTGGATCTCAACATCAGTGTTGGAATTACAGGGTGGCTCGGCCCCCCCATCTCTGAAGTGAGCCCCAGTAGCTCTCACATCACTGCCATTGACTTATAATGGCAAAGAGGGCTCAATTTGAAGATAGCTCTCTTATGTGCCCCTCTGCTCCCAACGCTCATAAAGTGCATTTCCAACACTGCTTAACAGAAATGGAAAATCCAGGCAACCAAAAATTATACTTTTTTTGGAAACACTATGGAATATTTTGATTTACTGATGCATGAGTTGCACTATTTAGTTTTTTTGGGCTTTCTTTCACCTCTCACACCTCTTCAAAAGCTCCAGTTCCTGACCCTGTTCTGTTTTGATTATCATGAATAACCCTTGCATTTCTGTTAATGAATCACAGATTATTCATCAAAATGCGTAGATTATTCACGATTATAAAAAGCTAGGTAAATTGACTAAGGTGTATTCAAGGAGGTAATTGTTTTTCCAGCATTCCAACCTAAGGTGTTCTATGCAGTTTTGAACCCCTCCCCCCACACACACACACACATTTTAGTATGCTCCTCCACCACTGGGCATTAGGAAGGACATGTGTTTAGCTTTGGCATCAAATAAAACCTCACTTCTTGCACACAAAACTGTTTTGGAGCTGTGTCCTTGCTGAACTCCTGCAGGGTGGTGAGTGTCTCATTTTAAGTTTTTCTACAATTAATTGTCTGCAGCAACGTAATTATTATCAACATGGGGGGGGGGAGACAAAAAGTATGCACATTCAGTCCCAGCTACCATACTTATAAAACCCCTGCATGGACAATAGGTCCTGAGTCAGATAGGGATCTTTGGGCAAACTGGATGGATGTTGTTTTTTTTCTGCCATCATTGCCTGTATGACAATATGAAAGGCCTAAAAGAAATTGCTCCAGGGAGGATGATATACCCTCTTAGAAAAGGCTCTGCATGACTGATTTAGAGAGAGGGGGTGTAGCAAAGGTATGATTCAGAAGGCAAAAACAAAGTGTCAGAATGTGATTGTCTCTCCCATTTTCCTAACTCATTTGTGTTTAATTTTGAGATACAGAAAAAACTCCACAATAAATTTAAAGAGGAGGCTTGATAAAAATATTTACTGGCTAGGGAGCTTGAGTAATAAAGCTGAAAGAGAGAGACAGAGAGATGCTCAGGAAGTTCAGTTCCATTAATTCTTGAAAATTCTGTCTTCAGATTCTCACATGGATTATAGGTCAATGATTACCAATGAATTTCCCACGGGGGAAGTGAGTGAAGACAAATCCCAATGACTGTTAACTTGACATACCCCAGTCCTAAATAGAGGCAGAAAAGGGGAAAAAATTAAGAACCCACAAATCACACATTGCAATTCATAGTGATATTACAATTCAATAGTTCAAGCTAACAGTATTTGGTTACAGGTGCAGTGTTTGTTGTTGATCACTGCATTAGAGTATGTTACAGCACCGCCTTGTGGTCATTACAGAAAATTTTTAATAAGTGCTGTAAACTGTTGCAAAAAACTTGCTTCAGTGCACAGTCTGCTTTAAGGCAGTAAGGCAGATAAACACCGCTTGTCATGGAAAGCATGTACTAAGTACTTCATATTACAGAGTACAGCAAAAACCCTGTAAACAGAACAGTTAGGAATGGGGTCACAGAAGAGACTCAGTCATATGCCTACTAATAGTACACCAAACCATAAGTAAATCTGGTTTTAATATAGCTGTCTTTGAAAACACAAAGCATATCAACATGACCATATTCGGTATAACCAGATTTCCTGCATTTTATGCTGATATGGAGCCTAGTTCAGCTGAATCATGTGTGCTTAAAATGTGTTCAGAGATCTGAGAATTATTCATCTGCAATGGCCATAACAGATGATAATAAGAAAAAGGTAATTTTAACTCCATTATGGGGGCGAGTTCATGGCATATATGATACTGCATCATCAGAGAATGATGCGTACATGAATGTCAAAACTATTGTGAGCTGATGAATTATTTTTCTTCTAAAATGCATGTACAGTATGAAACGTATGTAATCAGAAGAAACACCACAGAAATCAGATGAAAATCTAGACACGTACCAGATGAGGTTACATATACGGACAACACACTGTGAATTTGCTGATACAGATAAAGAGATTTGAGAACAGATTTTTGCAGAGCAGCAGCAGCACATATTCCAAATGATGGCATCGTGCAATAAGAGAGCTTGACATGTCACTAAAAAACTCCTTAATCATGAATGGGAAGTAAGGACCTCTGTAGTGCAAGCCTCCAGCACTGGAAATCGTACAAGTAGTGCATTAAGCTCTGTCAATGATGTTGACCAAAAACATTTGAATCAAGCTCAAAACAAAATGCAAAAACACACTACAACTCAATGCATAACTTGTGGGGTGGCTCATGTCTTCATTCAGGAGTTTGCCATACAAAAGGGAAATAATGCCAGTCATTTGATAAGACAACAACACTTTGCAAGAGATGTCTTTCAAAAGTGCATCACACAGCCCAGTGAAAAACTCTGTCCCATGCAAACAAAACACACTTGCTGCAATATAAAGTGAATCAAGTCATGACGCATGACACAGAACGGTCTAATTCATCCAGTTCAGTTCATTGAACAGTCTTTAGAAAAGAACATTATAATCTTACATAAAAAGTTAAATTATTATATACATACATTAAAGCAGAGTAGGGCTTGGCTAAATTTGTTTTCTGTCAGTGGAATTCTGGCAAAATTATGATTCTGCTCCCTAAAATTTCCATCAACTTTTAAAAGTACTAGCTCAAATTGCACCAAATTAGGCATTTTGGTACCATACCTCTTGAAAAAGCATACCAAGTTTTAGATCTATAGTTTTACATTGGGTCTGAGGTACTGTATAAGCCACCAAACATATATAATTTGTTTAAAAGGATACCCTAACAACATTTGACAACAAACTATTCAAAAATCTGACTCTGTAGGTGACTAAAGGAAAGGCTGCTGTATTCATTAATGCTAACACTACATTTATATAATTTACCTAAATATTGTTCCAGAGCATTTGAACATTGTAAAATCAGCTTTCCAACTTCAACAGAACTGTCTTACCTGCTTCCTAAAATGGCCACCAAATGTGTTATGTGATGACATCATTGGAGCCAAAGTCAGAGAGATATATATCTATACTACAAACTAGTTCTTTCTTCCCTTTGAATAGAATTTTTTCACCCAAATGGTCAAAACCATTTGCATTATTTTGTATAATACAAATGTTAGGCTATGGTTCTGTTAATTTTGTTTACTTTAACATGCTGAAATTGCATTTTAATCCAACCGCCTTTCTCTGTGGCAAACCACAGTGCAGTACAAATCTTGAATAACCTTGTGGTCTAGTGGATATGGTGGATCCAGAATGCTGCAATGAGGGTTCTGGGTGGTATGCATGCTCAATATGTACTTTTAAAATTTTATTTAAACCTTTATATTTTCTGCTGTTATTTTTGTAGTACATATCTGACAGAACCTACAAATGTAATCCATATTTTGAATGTAAGCATTTGTACAATCAATAAATCAGACTTAGTCAACAAAGTGAAATGCAGCAGCAGCAGCAGCAGCAAGCAAGTACATAACTATGTGTGGGGGGGTTCTAGCCATACCATTCGTCACCCCCTAGAGCCACCACTTTTTTGTAGCAAAGTTCTTGTGCAGTCCAATGTTAGAGTTCATACTTTCTCAAAACTCAAATATATGCTTGTCTTGTCTTCTTTTTCCATGGGAAATAATAATAATAATAATAAGAAGAAAAAACAGCATTTATATAGTGGTTTCATGCACACTGTATCCCAAAGTTCTTTACAAGCAATACTAGACTGGTAGTGCAGTGACTGAACTTGTAGTGGCTATCATTTCATACATTAATACCCACACACAACCTTGGACAATTGCATGAACTGGTTTTATGGGATGGGGAATGTTGGCCAGGACAGCAGGGTCAAGTAGTGATCAAGGTGCTGGCAGCCCCACATCTTATTTCTCACAGTAATCTGCTCATATTTCTCTCCTCCTGTCTTCCCCCTTCCCTGAATATAGCAGTACCTTGCAAGAGTGGCCTTCTCAGTCCCACTCTGGTATTCATTTTTCGCTATTCCTCGTCACACCAAAAACTGGTGAGTTCATCACCCTTCTGCATCATGACTGCAAGTAGTACAGTCCCTGTTTTATTTTGACGTATGAAACATAAACATATATTTCCAGTCAGTCAGGCTGATAGCAACAGGGAACAAGGGGAATGATGGGCTTTCCTATACTTAAAAGATCTGGGCTACATTTGACTATTCACTATTAAATGATGGGTGTGAACATCATTATGCATGTCATTTAATAGTGCCTAATCATAGGTGGCTTAGATCTTATATAGGTAGGAAAGCCTATTTTTCACTTGTGCCATGCTGCTATAAGCCTGGCTTACCAGAAGATCATGTTTATTATCAATATGTAAAATAACACCAGAGACTGTACTAACCACATTCATGATGCGATGGGTAGTGAACTCACCACTCTTGGGTGTGGGGAGCAGGTGAGAAGAATGAATACCAGAGAGGGACTTATGAGGCCATTTCAGCAGGGTACAGCTGTATTCAGGTTAGCTGAAGACATGAAGGAGGGGACGTTGAGAAGATCACTGTGAGATCTGAAATGTGGGGCTGCCAGCATCGTGATCACTACCTGACTGTGGATGAGAGATGCCAGTGATGACAAATACTCAGAGTGGCAGGCCTGCACCTAAACTGTTACTTGAATTCAGTGTAGGGCGATTACCCTTGGGTGGGGGGGGTGGATGTTGACATTTGTTTGGACAGTATTGAAGGAGTTGTGTATAGCTCATTCAGTATTTGGAAAAGTGGTAGCTGGCCAACTCACATTGTGGAGTAGAGCACAGAAAAGTACTGGAGAAGAATTGTGGGAAGTGTCCTGCAGAGTTCTGCAGATCACAGGTAAAGGAGTAGACTGACACTGGAAGTCGGGTGGATTCGCTCAAGGTATTATTATGCCTCTCCTGCTAATAGTAGTGTTATCCATTGTAAGTACAGCCCTTATTAGGGCATGAACAGCAGTTTTTATGGTGGGTCATGATGTTTTATTGCTTGGCCCTCCAGGAAGACCTAGTGATTGGTTAATGAGGTGGGGGAAAAAACACAACAGGGGAACTGTACATACTACCTTCACTGTCCAGAAGGGTGGTGATCCACTCAATGTTTTCGCGGAGCAGAAGTCAATATTGAGAATGTGGACTGGAGAGTGATTTGGAGGCATTTTTTAACAGTGCCAGCTGATGATACATATCAGTATAGGTGTGCACAACTCTGAGGTACAAGATTACAATCTGAGGTGTGATAATTCTCTTCATGAGACCATAAGAACATATGAAGCCCCAGGCAGTACTAAGGACAGGGTATGGATGGTGGGGTGTTCAACAGAAGGCAGGCTAGGTGCAGGGGGTTCACATGGAAAAAGAAAGCCTTATTTGTGGATTAACAAGACAGCATGAGCTTTGGAACCGAACCAGACCGGTACTTTGCTGTGTGACCCTGAGCAAGTCACTAAACTTCCTTGTGCTCCCAGGCCACACCTGTAAACAAGCTTTTAGCTTAGTGCATCTCTCCTGGTTAAAAAAAAAATTTCAGTGCATCACATAACCACTAGTTCATCAGGTATTTGAAATGTTATACGGTAATACAGTTTGCCAAAGAAAAAGTCAGCTGGATTGCAAACCATTTTCTGCAAGTTAAAGTAAACAAAATGAACAAAATCATAGCCAAACATGTACTGATCAAAATAATCCACGAGTTAACACATGGTGTTGATCATTCTGGTACAATTCAAAACAAAGAGGGAAAGAAGAACTAGTTAGCACTATAGAAATATATGTGGGTCTCTGTCTCTGATGATGTCATCATGACTCATCACTTAACACACTTAGGGAGAAACCAAGGCTGTTTTTTGAAAGTGAAAGGCTGATGTTTACATTTTTCAAGGGCTATGAAACTGCATTTATGTTATTTACATAAATGCAGTTTTGTAATTCTTTCTTTATTGATTTTTCAGTAATACAAGCTGTACAGCTAGATGCCACTGTAAATAATACACATTCTGTGGTACATTCCATCACTCATGTTAGCATCAGGATTAATTCAATTTACAAAGATGATACAGCATTTGGGGTATACCCGCATTACTTATATTAATAATAAGGATGTTTAAACCCATGTGATGAGTCTCTCAAGAAATGTGGGACACTTACATCATTGGGCAAAAGATACCAGTAACTGTAACCTAGTCGGTTACTATGCCCACAATCTTAATAAAATTACTTTCAAGAATCTGTTACGCTTCAATCAACAAATCTCCTTCCAGCTCACAATTTACAGCAAAACCAGCTTATTTAAAACTCCTGTGAAACTTATTTGAATGTCACCATTGTATTAAACAGAGATCCCCTGTTCCACCAGGATAAAATTCCCACATCTCCTTTTTTGCAATACGAACAATGTGATATTATAGGATTTTCAAGTATGAGCCCAATAATCAGGTCTTTGTATCTTACCCATAGCATCCAGGGTGCAAATGTTTGAACATTTGTTTCCACAGCAATGTCACCATTTTAAATTATGGCGTTAAAACCTAGAAACCAACTCAAAACCAAATTTAAGAGTGCCTCACTAATTTTGGGGCAAATAATCAATATTACAGTTAGTTTTGTTGGCTTCTGAGTCAATCTTTATGAAAGGCCACGGTACAGACTTCAGCTGGACTGTTCAAAAGCCCCCTTCTTACTCACAGCTCCTCCAACTGTTCATCTGAGTCCTCGTGGTGGAGGTTTTCTGGAGCACTCTGGATTCTGTAGCAGCTTTTGAGTCCACTTCCCGCATCTTTGGCATCATTAAATTGATATGTTTTACCTCTATAGTGAATACAGAGTCATGCTGGAGCTAGTAATGAGTGTAAAATTCCCAAACTGGGTAGTTGCTGTCAGATGCCGTCAAACTGCTTTTGCCTGTTGCGAGTAGCATAAGCCCAGTCCGGGAATAAATGTACATCTGGACCCTCATGCTGCAGGGGATGGTTCACTAGTGCTGCCCCAAGGAGGATATCTCTTATTTCTGGACCTGTTGTGACCAACATTGTGGTGCGTGGTTGAGGAGTGTTGATACGTGAGGAACGCTAATTTATTCAGTAAGCCTGCCGCAGGTCGGAGTCCTGCCAAGTATTCTGTAGCTGTAAGGATTCTCTTAAAATTGAAGAGTGTTGTCCTCATCTGTACCTTCTTGGAGCCCAATGATGCTTACATTCTTTGTCCTGGCTCCATTCTCTAAAGTTTTGAGTCTGGCCCGAAGGTGGGAGTTCTTCTGGGTTAGTTTATGCACTGTAGACAAAGTTCTTGTGGCTCGTTCATCTGCTTCTTTGGCAGAGGATGCAGCTGCTTCAATTTTGGCATCCTGATTACCCATTCGCTCCAAGATATGTTTGATCTTCCGATCCACATCACAGACAGCCTTTAGGACAATGTCCCAAGGGGTGAGCTTCTCCCATTTGTTGTGGGCCACTAGTTTGTAGAGGGCCCAGTGTTTCATTTATGGCCTGTTGTGAGGATGTTCCAGATTTTTGAGCAGCTCCTCCCATGCCTTTAGTGCATCCCATGTTGTTAATTTTCCACTTGTGGGATCTGCCACTAGCTCTGTCGAATAATATGTTCACAATTCTAAAGTCTCACATTAGAGCTTAAGTTTTTAAATTTAAAGTTGCGAAGTTGTTGAGAGTTGAAATGAATCACGTCCTCTCTATAGCGTGGCTCTCTAGTGTCCCCTACACAAATGCAGTTTTAGCATAAATGTAAACAGCAGCCTTTACTTTACCTCATAATAAAGCCAGATTTTGCAGTTTGCAGTTTAAAAAACTGCTAGTTTAGGCACCCTTTAACTAAATGTCACAATTACATAAGCTGCACAGTTTTAAAGAGCTGCTGAAGCCTCAAAGAAACTTTGAAAAACATAATATTTAGGTACAATTCAGCTTGAATTCCATATATATTCTATAGCTTTCTCCACAGCATTATTGCTGAGGAACTTTGTATGAATACATGATCTTTATACCTCAGAGTTCATCTGCCTCTATAGCTTATTCCCTACTTCAAGTCATAATCCTCTGTTGTGACATTAAAATCTGCTGCCATGGGAGTAACTGTAATGTCACAAGCAGTGCATTATGATTTCAGGTATAGTAAAGAGAAACCAATGGGAATAGTTAAAGTCTTCAGGAGCAAAGATCCTGTTTTCCTGCAAATTACATCAGTAATAAATAATGTGGAGGAGGAATACAGAAGTAATGTGAAATTCAAGCTGAACTATGTCTAAATGTTATGATTTGTTTTAAGTTCCCTGAAGGTGTCGGCTGCTGTTTAAGCCCCTATAACTTTAGAATTGAAGAATGCAATATCACCAATTTTGGTAGGTTTATAGACCCTACATTCAAAAATGTCCAGGCTACCCTCACTTCTATCAGAAGTGAAAATAGCCTCAGTCTTGTGTACTCCTAAAATGCTAAGGTTTATATATCCTAAAATGAGGGTATGTGTGTCAACTATCTAATGTCTTGCTTAATGGGACACTGTCAACCCCCTTAAGCCTCAAAGTGTTAAATCACATTGTGATTCATAACATTTTGTAGAGATTGTCAGTGCAGCTGGTAGTTTGACTCTGATTCCATTTTTCCTATTAAAGGTGAAAAACAGACTGCCCATCATACCAGTGTTACCACACAAAAAGATATGGCTGTTTACTGCCCTTGATCGACTCCCACTGCATCTTTCCTGGACTTGGGATACTGCCAGCACAGTCCAGCCACTCATGATGCAGTGGGAGGTGTGGAGACTATTACATCATGAGAGGCTGCACTTTTATTTTTGTGTAGTTAGACTGTTACTATTTGGGTGGAAAATGTGAGTTTGGTAACAAATGCTAAGTGCCTTTAAATGCATGGGGTAGTGCATTAGGTTTGAAGAATCCTATTCCAATCATGAGTTATTGTGTTTTAAAAGTGAAAAGGGTTTTATTTTTATGGGAATTGTTTTTTCATTTAGTAAAAATTTTTTTTTTCATTTAGTAAGACTGCTTCAAGGTAAGTTATGCAGGTGGGTGACAAACCATGCATTTTCTGGGGATTAATGAATGGTGAGATGATGTGTTTCAACCAGTGAAGTTGATATGATTCTTAAGAATTCTACAGTCCACTTTGTAAAGGTTATCATTTGGAGATGGTATTGCACCCAATCAAGAAATACTGTACACATCTGAAATGCAGTTGTTATAAGAAACATTTCAACAATCTTTGACCTTTCTTAACTTATAGATGCACTATAAATTTGTTGCTTTGCTTTGAAGATTCTGCCGATTACCCATACCTATAAAATGGAGTTTATTCCAAAACAAAATCATGAGAAGCTGCTCGGTTTGGGATGTTACTAATGTTCTGGAAGTATGCAATAACAGTAGATCAAGGATCTGAAACAGAACAAAGTGGGGTATAATTGCACCACTAGTATGCATTTAATTTTTACTTAGTAGCAAGCAAATACAGCAACCAGTAACATCAATATATTGTAGAGAACATAAACAATCACCCAATGTGAGTTTTCAACTAAAAATTATATGATGCAAAAAGGGTTGTCAGTGTCCTTTTAAAGGATGGCCATGTTATAAGCAGCCAAAAACTGAAAATTAATATTGCTAATGGAAGTCAAATTTCATGCACTTTTGTGAAAATTGCAGAATTTTGCAATATTTTTTGAAAGCCGTTTCCATACAGTTACCCCAGCCATGAAGTTCAGCTGCTATGGAGGAGAAAGGAAATGGTTAGGTAGACTGGTAGTACGGTAGAATTCATAGGGGGCTCCACAGTAAAAGAACAGTGGTGCCAGCATCAGGTACCCTCATCCCAGTCAGTATGTTGAGTGAAGAACCATCAAGAATTATCATAGCCATCACTTTGCGATTGCCTTTTTTTTTTTTAAATTGCCAGCTAATTACAAGAGTTCACAGGCTAAATGGATTGTGGAAACAAGCGCAAGTACAGCATTGTTTCTGTACAATCAGACCTTCCGACTCTTTAACTGCCCTGCTAATAACAATGTATATGTTTAGCATTTGAAACCAGTGGCACCAGCTGACATCCAGAATTACAACTACTGTGATTGAGGATACTGTTGACAGAAGTAACTGGATATCATTAGGCATGATGGGACATGGTGTTAAGAGGCACTGTCAGGAGTGCTGGAGAGGAAATTCAGGACCATAATGTTAATGCAGGTAAGGTGATTTGCCTGCTTGCAGTACAGGTCAAATGTATGCAGTCCATAGCTAAGCCACAATGGACTGCAGTTCTGCCAAGATTGAGGGGGTATCGTCATATCAATGGAAAAGGAAGTCAAGAAATTTAAACAGTGGGATAAGGGAGGTAGCTAGTGCAGAGGTTACCAGTGGTAGGAATTAGATGCATGTGTTCATCAAGGGAAGTACAGGGTCATTCCATGAAATGGGAGTATCAATGTACCAAATAATTTGTGCATGCATTTAAAAAAAAATAAATAGCTACTAAAGTTATAAGTGAATTTAAATGTGACCACAAGTACAGACACGTTACATAATTCAAGAAGTCCTGGTGCACTCATATTTTTTTTAGTTTAGCTCCAAAAGGACAAAGATTTTTCTAATCAAAATGTGACATGAAAACAAAAATATGTTCCACTGCTTCTACATAGACTGTTTTTTTTCTAGTTGCAATTTAGTAAAGTTAGATTTTCTCACATCTCCTCTAAGTCTCCCTCCTTCCAGCTTCATAATGTGCCGACTTGTCCTTGTACATTTCTTTCTGTGCAAAATGTTACCTTCCTGTACCTTCTTGCTACGTTTCAGGCATTTGAGTGTTTCTATCACGTCTCCCCTTTCTCTCCTTTCCTCCAGAGAATACATGTTTAATTTCCCAAGTTCTTCCTCATAGGGTTTCTGATGCAGTCTGTGCACCAGTTTGGTCGCCCTTCTCTGTACTGCTTCCACACAATCAATGTCTTTCCTGAGATGGGGCCTCCAGAACCAGACACAGTACTCCAGCTGGGGCCTTACAATTAATCTGTACAGGTGTATCACTATCTCCCTCTTTCTGTTGGTGATACCACTCCCTATGCACCCAAGCACTCTATTTGCATTTCCCACCACCTTATCACACTGCTTTGCTACCTTCAGATCATTAGAGATGATAACCTCTAGAGCCTTTTCCTGTTTTGTGGTTGATAACACCTCCCCCCCCAACTGATAAGTTGCCCTTGGGCTTCTGTTCTCCATGTGCATAATTTTGCACTTTTTGGCATTGAAGCCCAGTTCCCAGACCCTTGACCAATCTTCTAGCTTTTTCAGATCTTCCTTCATTATTTCCACCCCATCCCCCCTGGTGTGTCCACTCTGTTGCAGATTTTTGTGTCATCCATGAACAGGCATACCTTTTCATCCAGCCCCTCTGCAATGTCACTAATAAAGACACTGAAGTGGACCAGTCCCAGTACTGACCCCTGATGCACCCCACTGATTAACTTACCTTCTTCTGATTGAGCTCCATTTACCACCACCCTCTGAGTTCTGTTTCTGAGCCAGTTTTGTACCATGTTACTATCTTTGGTCCCACCCCCCAGACTGCCCAGCTTGTTCACTAGTCTTTTGTGTGGAATGATGTTTAAGGCCTTACTGAAATCCAGGTAGGCCACATCCACCACCTCTTCCTCATCCACCTCTCTGGTAACCCAGTGGATGAACTCTTAGGTTTGTTTGGCAAGATCACCCCTCTGTGAACTCATGCTGCCTCAGATCCTGCAACACACTGGTTATTAGGCAGACCCCCATCCTTTCTTTTAGTAGTGTTTCCATGACCTTGCCCACTACCAAAGTTAGGCTGACAGGTCTGTAGTTTCCTGTTTCCTCCCTGTTCCCACTTTTGTGTAGTAGGACCATATCTGCCCTTCTCCAGTCCAATGGAAATCCATGGTATCCAATAATAGATTGAACAGGAATGTTAGAGGTGCAGACAGTTCCTACTTTAGTTCCTTCAGTATTCTGGGGTGAACCCCCTCCAGCTCCATTGCCTTGTCTGCTTTTAGCTTAGCTAGTTCCCTGAGGACTCTCTCCTCTGTAAAAGGGCTAGTGTCTACCTCCCTTCCCTTAATGCCCTTTTTTCCTATCTCTGGCCCATCACCTACCCCTTTCTTTGTGAATACTGAATAAAAGTACTTGTTCAATATGTCTGCTTTCTTCTGATCCTCTTCTACACTTCCCCCCTTCCTCTTTTAGACTTTCTATCCCTGCCCTGCTTTTCTTCCTTTAACTTATGTACCTGAAGAATGTTTTATCCCCCTTTTTTGCTGACTTCCTCCATTTGTGCTTCTGCTCTCTTGCCATTCCTGCCTCCCTTTGCTGACTTTCTCCATTTGTGCTTTTGCTCTCCTGTCATTCCTGCCTCCCTTTGCTTTTCCTGATAATTGTCCCTATCTTCTCCATTCTTTGTTGACTTGTGCCTTTTGAATAACTGCTTCTTTTCCTTTTCCTTTTCTGCTACTTCCCTGAAGAACCATAGCCATCTCTTTTATCTCTTGTTCATTTAACTTGCCTGACACAGAGGCTACATGCCGTTTCAATTGTCTTCCTTATTACTGCCCATTTTCCTCTACTCCACTTATTTTCCCTATTCCTGCTAGGGCTTCCTTGAGGCACTCTCCAATTTTCTTGAAATCAGCCCGTCTGAAGTCCAGGACCCTCATTTTAGTGCGGTTAGATTCAAGTCCTGTCCTTATGTTGAATCACACTGTACAATGATCACTGGTCCCCAGGTGGCTCCCCACTGCAACGTCTGTGGCACTGTCCAAGCTTGACAGTACCAGGTCCAGTATCACCTTCTCACGAATGGGTTCTTAACTAGTTTCCTGAGGAATGCCCCCTGCAGGGATTCTAGGATTTCTTACTTCTAACCGTTGCTGCAGCAGGGTGGCTCCAATCTGCATCTGGTAGATTGACCTCCCCCATTAGCAATACCTCACCTTTGTTATCTATCCCTTGGATTTCTTCCATCATATCCTTATCTTCCTCCTCCTCCTTTGCCAGAGGTCTACAGATCACCTTTATTCGAATAGTGGCACCCCTTCCTCCCTGCCTCCAGGGTGATCCACAGTACCTCTGCTTTCCTCTGACTCCTCTGTATTTCTGTGGCCTTTATGTTCTCCCTCACATAAAGAGACACCCGCTCCCTTTTTTCCTACTCTGTTCCTCCTGAATAGAGCATACCCTGGTATGGCTAATTCCCAGTCCTGTTTTCATTGCACCAGATCTCTGTAATTGCTACTATGTCCGTCTCCTGCTGCCATGGTGGCCTCTAGGTCTGCCATCTTGTTGCTTAGACTTCAAGCATTTGTACACATGGCTCTCCACTTTTTACTGCCACCTCTCCTTATCTTGCCCTTTTGCTCTCCCAGTTTTCCTTCACTATTTTGCTTCCTCATTCCCCTTCCCTCGTCTATTTGGTTACCTGTTTGTGTCTGTTCTTTCTAGTACTTCTCACCATCAGGATACCCACTGCTGACCCTGTGAGCATGTGGGAGGGGGGGACAGACTATGTCAACCTGCTTTATCCCATCTCTCCCTCAGCTAGTTTAAATGCTTACTGATGTAGCATTTAAACTTTTCACTGAGGATCACGGTTCCCCTCCCAGAGGGATGCAGGCTTTTGCCCCAGTATAGGCCTCAATCCACCCAAGGGGGAGCCCCAGTCTCCACTGAATCCAAATCCCTCTTCCCCACACTGTTTCCTCAACCATAAGTTGAAGTCCCTGGTGCAGAGCCTCCTGTCATCCCCCTTGTCATGGACAGGTAACACCGCTGAGAAAGTTACAGATTGTGCTACTTACCTAAGACCCATCCCCAATCTCCTGAGCTCCTTCTGAACTGTTTCTGGCCTCCCCCTAGCCAGGTCATTTGTTCCCAAGTGGACAATGACATCCAGCCCTTCCTCCCTCCCTGCCTTCCCAGCGATCTTTAGGATCCTCCTCCCATCCCTATGAGCCATTGCACCAGGACATCACCTTACCACTCTCCTCATCCCTTCCTGTCCCCAACTGTATCCCCCTTTCTTTTGAGTCCCCCACCAGAATTCACTTCCTCCTCCTCTGGAGTCCTCTGCTACCACCCTGGGGGTCTCCACCATTCAGGACTTCCACATCCATCCCAGCCTCTGCTTCAGGTGCCTCTATGGGACACTGCTGCCCTGCCAGTGTTTTATAGGAGTTCCATAGCGGTATGGGATTTGGAATGTGCCTATGCTCCACCACCCTAACCCTCCCTGCACCCACCATTGTCCAGCCACTCCTCCTTCCCGGTACCCTTTGAGGTAGCGGAGGTAGACTTGGTGGCCACTGAGTAGGTCCTGTGGTATCATAGCAAATCAAATTTTTGACATGCTCCCCCTTCCAAAAACCCCTCCAAAACAAAAGAATCAGCAAAAGCATCTCCCTTTTATTGGGAGGACTTTTATTGTGAGGAGGGGGGGGTTCTTTTGGGATGGGGTTTTAAAAGTACCATGGAACTTTGGTGAGTGTGGGATCCAGATAATGTCTTTTCAACTTAAACAGTTGTGTTGTTTCTATTGTTACATTGTTACATGCACATTGTTTTGCATCTACTATTACAGCTGCAGAATTGTAAGTGCCTTTTCCTTATGTCTATGTAAGAGAATTACCTCATAATATGGTCTCCTTTATACTCTTGGGTCACAGTGTCTTGACAAGCTAGTCAAAAATGATCTTCTGTTGATCTGAAAAATTCACCTTCTTGTCACACTTTGGTAACCTTTTTTTTTTCTTGGACATAACTGGCAGCAGAACTGAGTAGCAAAAGAATATATGAGAACAAATCTCACATGAAGTTGAAAGCATGTCATCTGAGAAACCCTCCCCACAAAATTGACTGATCTGTGAGCCCAAGTCACTTGGAAATCCAGAATTCAATAGGATAGATCCTATAGGGAAAGGAGTTGTTACCTCTCATTTGAAGGGAGGTTGCCTGAGAAAAACAAGGAGGAAATCAGTGGGACGAACAAGTCTACTGAGTTCATCTGGTCAAGCTAACAAAAAAAAAAAAAGCATGGTGGGGGACAAAACAGTCATCCAGAAGGGAACTACAGAACTGCAAACAACTCTGCACAGCTAAATGGAGTAAGTGGTGATAAGTGCCTTGTCAAAGTTAAATTTCACCAATGGAATCATTTATTACACACCCATGAATTTTTGAGCAATGTTTGCCAGTTAATAATGTGCTAAATTTTTACTGTAAATTTTAAACTACTGCCAATTTTTCCAGCTTTCTTAGATTCTAGGACCCACTGACATTTGGCGGGCATGTCAAATTGTTGGTGAATACATGGAATAGCAGTGGAGCTACAAGCATCCACATTTCTGGAAACTTTTCACAAAATGTCTTGATTAATAAAACTGTTAAATTACAGTATGAGTCCTGGTGTAATACTGACACTCAAATAGAGGTGGGCAAGCCAGGGCAGGCTCGAGCTTGCCTCAAGCTCAATGCCTGACTTGGCTCAGCTTAACTTCTATAAGCAACTGAGGGCCAAGGTCAAGCCAAGCCAGTAATGCTCAAAGTAAGCATTTCTGTCAACCTGAGCAGTTAGTGTAGTGTCTGAAATGTTCACCTCCTACGTAGAGAACAATCTGCAGTAGCCAGGGGGCAGCTTGTGTTTTGGCTCATAGAGTCAAGCCCAACCCCTGGCTTGGCTCTAGGTGAAAAATTCCTGGCTTGCCCACTTCTACCTCAAACTGAAGTCCCATAAGGGACCTTAAGTAACATTAACAATAATGACCAGTTGAATTCAGAGTTAAACAAGGTGAAGATTTTATAGTTGATTGATCATTAATAGCAACATCCCATAGCATGTTTAAATTATATTTTTAATAAAAATGTAATACTGTAGTGCCAGAGCTATACCCTTCTGGTCCAATTCCCATAGATAAAAAAATACTGAACTGACACAGAGTTCCTCCACCAGAAAGGAGACACAAGAACTGTTAGCATGCCATCTCTCTCACTCCTATTGTCTCCTGTGGGCATATAAAGGACAATCTGTTGCTAGGCATGCTAATTAGTTTAAACTAGTAGCTAAGGTTTCTCCAGAAAGCCTGAGCAGTCAGAATAAAAGTTCCCAGATCTCACCTTAAGGCTACAACTGAGTTGACCTGGGCAGTTTAAGAATTATCCCATACATCAGAGCAGTATAGAATCTAATTTTTATGACTGCAGAGGCAGAGCACTGCAGATGTCTTGCAATCAGTAAAAAGGACTCACTGGATTCTGACAGAAGAACAAAATCTGAAGCTGAAGCACAATTAGTACACAGTATGTGAAATCAGTCTGCTGTCTTCAGTGATTACAGCAGTCCCACAGTGCTATTTTGCATATGTGGGGCACAGTATTGACAACCATCACACCCGCATGGTGATGCACATGTGCAAGAGAGACCACTGTGCCCAAGATGGCCACCATGAGCTCTGTGCACACGCACAAGTATCACAGTCATGATGCACATGCATGAAAGAGCCTGCCATGCCCAAGATGGCCTGCAGTCACTCTATGTGCTCATGTGTGCACAGCACACACAACTGCAGCCATCCTAACTCTAGCCAGAGTTTGTTTAAACCTGGCATGGCTCCACATTTCAGACCCATATAAAGCTTAACCTGGGTTTGGCAACTGACTCAGAACACCTGAGGCCAGCCGGGGCAGGAATGAATTGAGTGGCCATTGCACGCTTTTCCTCTGGAAGGGGGGAGGGAGAGCTGAGTGCCTCTGGTCCGAAGCTCCTGGGTGACCACGGGATGCACAATTACTGGTGCACCTGTGAGCGTCTGTTCTTGGGGGCATGTTGGATGCATGACGTGATTGCATTGCAGTGTCCCCTTTGACACATTTCATGAAAAAAAAACAAAGAAAATTAGCCACCAGCATGCTGCATGATGCCTCCAGCCCATCACAGATCCTGTGGTTGACCCCAGCCAATCCATGACACAACTTGTCAGTGCTATTGCAGGGGTCTCCGGTGACTCTGCTCTGAGGGGGCAATCCACAGAGCACTGTGCACTTCGGGTTAGATCCCTGGTCTGGCAGAGTCAGTAGGGTGGTTAAAGAATAGCACAGTAAGTAAAGAAAAAAAAAATCTGAGTCCCATGATTGATTGATAGTCTCCTCCCTACTACACCTAATAATTCTTGAATAAGTGTTGACCACATAAAACTGGAGCTAAAATTAAGGCCAAAATACAGATTTGGTCCCTATTCACAAAGGTCAGCGTAAGCTGTGCTGATGGCAGCTTGTGCCGACCGCCCGTGTGCCAGAGACCCTGCCCCTGATTCACTATCAGGTAGGGTCCTGGCAGCAAAGTCCCATGGCTTACAGAATTCCTGGCACTGCACCAAACAGACAATGCATTCTTAAGGTGTGCCACAAGCCATGTGGCAATAGCATCATTGACAGCAGTCCCTGGTGGCTATCACCCCCCTTCAGCCCTGATCCCAGTTAAGAAATAAAAATAAAGAATCCCTGGGGTCTAGTGGACCCAGAATCAGCCTGGATCCCTGTTAGAAATGATTAACCACATCCCTGGTGGTCTACTGGACCCCAATCAGCCCCAATCCCTGTTAGGAATTACAGAAAAAAAAAAACACCCTGGTGGTCTAGTGGTCCCCCCCCAGCCCCAGTCCTCAGTTATGTATTATTAAACAGCCCTGGTGATCTAGTAGCCCCTTACTCCCCCACCCCAGCAGGCAGTGTACCTCCACCCTGCTTCCCCCAACCTGAAACAGAGCCGGCAACCAACACACTCCTCCACACACCACCAGGTCCTGCTGCTGACTGAACTGTCAATAAGGAGTGTGTACTGTATATAGTACGTGTTCCTTATTGACAGCTCAGTCAGTGGCCATACACGGTGGTATGAGGAGGGCTGTGCTAGTCACTGGCTCTGTTTTGGGTTGGGGGAGCAGGGTGGTGGGATGCTGCCTGCTAGAGTGGGGGGTCACTAGATCACCAGGGCTGTTTAATAATACATAATGGGGGATTGGGCTGGGAGGGGGGAATAGCTAGATCACCAGGGTGTTTTATCTGTAATTCCTAACAGGGATCAGGGCTGTTTGGGGTCCACTAGATCTTAAGGGATTTTTATTATATTTAATGACTGGGATCAGGGCTGGGGGGGGGGCGCAGCACACTGCCACAAATGCTAAAACCCTCCCAGAGGACACGTGTAAGTACCTTTAGACCAGCTCTGGCTGGTCTAAGTTCTAAGGATACTTAGAATGCTACCCTCTGGGAGGGTTTTGTGAATACCAAAATGGGGGATATGCAGCCTGCATTTGTACCAAGCCCCCTATCTCTATGTGCAGCCCATTTTGTGGTGCAAGGTTGGTGTAAGCCCCCTTTTGTGTATGTAGTCTGCATTTTATGCAGGCTGCCTTTCTGAATAGATCCTGGGGCATCTTTTGGCACAAGGTGCCACTTGTGTGATTTATTTTTAATGCAGGCACCTTGAGTCATTCTAGGGGCTTTGTTAATGTCCCATTCATTAGAACCAAACAATATAACTTTACTTGTATCTATATTAATTAGTGGTTTAAGTTCTTACAGTCTTCCACAAGTTATTCCAAGTTTGTTTTAAAGACCTGGGCATTAAATAATTAAAGCACTGGATCACTGGCATTAGCCATCACTGAGCAGGAGTTCTTGCCAGTTCTGAGTGAATGAAAATTAGAATGATCCAACTGCAGAAGCAAAGAGCTGATACAAATGGTACTTTCCTGGTGCATGTCCGTGATGGTCTTAAATGTATCTGATAATTTTCCAGTGGACCTTTGCCTGGCCTGAGCCCATGAATCCAAACACAGATTATTTTAAAGATTTCTATCCATTCCAAAATTAGCTAGTTGTTTCCATGATACAGTCCACAAAAGGGAATGAAATGCACATGAGAAGTCAAGAAGAGCTGCATACAATTGTTGCTGTCTATATTTATACATATTTTTTCACTAACAGTCAACATAAAGCAATTTTCAGTCATGCCATAGCCTTCTGTAAAGCTTGACTGGAATTCTGTAATAGTGTCATTACCATGGATATATTTCTGGGCCCTTAAGATAATTTTTGTAAATATCTTAGCTGTGGCATTGATGAGGCTGATTGATTTTTACATCATTGGAAGGCCTCTGTCACCTTTTACTCTGTACCACACAAGTCTTGCAATGAAATTTGGAAGTTTGGGGGTGGTACTCAAAGTGATAAACTAGGTGTAGAACTGATTGACAGATAGGCAGCAGAGGGTGGTGGTAAGCAGCACTCACTCTAATGAGGGGGCGAGTGACCCGCAGGGTACTTCAGGGCTCAGTGTTGGGACCAGTCCTCGTCAATGTTTTCATAACCAACATTATAGAAGAGCTGGAAGGGAAGGTATGCCTTTATGTAGATGACACCAAAATCTGCAATAGGGTAGATACTCTGTAGGGGATGGAGAAAATAAGTAGTCACCTGAGAAAACCTGAGGAGTGGTCAAGGGTATGGTAGCTGGGTTTCAATGCAAAAAAAGTGCAAAATCTTGCACCTAAGGCACAGAAAAACAGGGGCAGTGTATAAAATGGGACAGGGGAAGTATTGATACGAACATGCGAAATTTGCCAGCAGATAAAGGCCTAGAGGTCTATCAAGTCTGCTCGAATGTGCAGCTAGCACCCCTTATTCTGCAGCTGCCCCTCCCTTCCACCCTTCCCCTTCATTAACCCTCCCCCTTGTCCTGTCCCATCCTCGTTTGAAGCAGTCCACTGTTCTACTGCATACCACTTCTGCAGGTAATGCATTCCACCCAGCCAGCACCCTCTCTGTAAAAAAGTGTCTCCTCATCTCCCTCCTGAACCTTCCTCGCTCCAGTCTCATATCATGGCCCCTGGTGGCCCTCCCCTCCCTTACTTTGAACAGCCCCTCTGTACCTGTCTTGTTTATTCCTTTCATGTATTTAAAGGTTTCAATAATGTCCCCCTGTCTCTCCTCTCCTCCAGTGAGTACATGTTCAACTCCTTCAACCTCCTCTGATATGATAAGTCCCCCAGACCCTTGATCATCTTTGTCGCCCTGCGCTGCACTCCCTCCAGTAACTTAATGTCCCTCTTCAGATACGGACGCCAGTACTGCATGCAGTACTCCAGGTGTGTAGTCTAACTAATGACCTATACAGTGGCAGAATCACCTCCTCCCTCCTCAAGGATATACCCCTTGCAATACAACCCAGCATTTTGTTGGCCTTTGCAGCTGCCTTCCTACACTGTGCTGAGTTGTTCATTGACCCTGTGATGTGCACACCCAGATCCTTCTCCTCCTCTGTCTGGGCTAGCTGCACTCCCCCTAGCTGGAAAGTCCTCCTTGGGTTCTTCATCCCAAAATGCATCACCTTGCACTTTTTGACATTAAAGCCCAGTTGCCAGGTGTCTGACCAGGTTTCAAGCTTTGCCAGATCATCCTGCAACCCCTGCCATCCCCCTAGGTCATCCACCACCACGCCAACCTTGGTATCATCAGCAAACAGACTGCTCTTGCTCTTGATGTCCCATGATATGTCTGCAATGAATATCCCAAACAACACTGGTCCCAACACCGAGCCCTGTGAGACACCACTCGTCACTGCCTTTGGGTGTGAGAGCTCCCCACCCACCACCACCCTCTGTTGCCTTCCCTGCAGCCAGTTTCCTACCCATCTCACCAGCATTGCACCTGCCCCTGTGCCTACTAACCTCCTTCCCAGCCTTCCATGTGGCACTGAGTCGAATGCCTTACTGAAGTCCAGATACAGGACATCCACTGCATGTCCCCTGTCCAGTTGCCTAGTTACCCAGTCATAGAACTCAACCAGGTAGGTTTGGCAGGATCAGCCACGTATGAAGCCATGCTGTCTGCTGTCCTGTAGTCCTTTGGCCTCTAGGAGGGCCACCAGCCTCTCCTTCAGGATAGTCTCCATTAGCTTACCCACGATGGATGTGAGGCTCACTGGTCTGTAGTTTCCCGGTTCATCCTTGAGGCCACTCTTGTGGAGGCACCACGCAAACCATCCTCCAGTCCTGAGGTACACACCCGATGTGGTGAGGCATTAAATAGGTCTGCCAAAGGTCCTGCAAGGACCTCTGCCAGCTCCTTCAGTACCCTGGGGTGGATGCCATCTGGGCCTGGCACCTTGTCCACCCTCAGTGCCTTCAAACCCTCTCGAACTCTGCCCTCCATGATCTCCCCATCTGTCACCACTTCCTCCCCTGCGTCTGCCATTTCTCCCATCTTGGGTGTCACCCCCCTCTTCTCTTTAGCAAATACTGAGCAGAAATACTCATTTAGTGCTTCCACCTTATTGTACCCTGCTTCCACCCACCCCCTCCTTCCTAATCCTTACTATGTGGTCCTTACAGCTCCTTTTCTCCCTGATGTATTTAAAGAAGTCCTTCTCCCCCTTCTTAATGCCTTGTGCCAGCCTGAGTTCCGTAGATGCTTTGGCTCCCCTTACTGCCCTTGTCACCTCCTTCGATTCTGTCAAGTACTCCTCTCTGTCCTCCCCTCCCTGTTTTCTTGTACTTCCTAAAGGCAGCTCTTTTCCTCCTTACCTTTTCCATGACCTCCTTGCTCAACCAGCTTGGTTTCTTAGCCCTAGCCTTCTTGCTCTGGGCTTTGCAGCAGGTTTTGGTTGCCTCCACTATCCCCAGATTTATGAGCGCCCATCTCTGGTTAGTATCCATATTAGATTGAATTCTGGCCGGGTACCCTTTTACCACTTCCCCCATCCTCCCAAAGTCGGCCCTCCTGAAGTCCAGCACTCTTGTGCCAGATTCCACTCCTTCCTTGCCCATATCCAAAGTGAGCCATACTGAGTGGTGGTCACTCCCTGACAGCGGTTCCTCCACTGTAAGTTCTCTCACAAAGTCCCCATTTGCCAGCACAAGGTCAAGGGTATTCCCTAACCTGGTTGGTTCACTGACCATTTGCAGCAGGAAGCTGTCCTGGAAGGCATCCAGCAGTACCTGCTCCCTTCTGTTCCTGGTTGTTGGGGTGCTCCAGTCCACTCCTGGCATGTTGAAGTCCCCCACAATCACCACACTACCCTTCTCGAGGTCCTCCTGATCTGTCCCGCTAGTTCCTGTCTAACTCCTCCATCTGAGATGGTGGCCTGTACACCACTCCCATTCTAAGAATCCTATTCTTGGAATCCTGGATTTGCACCAAAGTGACTCTGTCTACCCTCCTCCCTTCTTCCCTTACACACTTCAGTCCTTCCTTCACATATAGTGCCACCCCCTCCTTTCCCAGTCACCCTGTCCCTACGAGATAACCTGTACCCTGGTACAGACAGGTCCCAGTCATTATATTGGGTGGCCCATGTTTCCATGATGGCTGCAATGTCCACCTCTCCCTCTGCCATGAGAACCTGCAACTCTGCAGTTTTCCTCCCAAGGCTCCTAGCATTAAGGGTAACCACCTTCCACCCTTTCCCCCTCCTCCCATCCTGCCCTCCTTTCCTTTGTGATGGTCACAAAGCAGGAAATAGACATCAAGATTATCTGATAACCACAAGGTGGCAGGACAGTGTGATAAGGCAGTAAGCAGGGTCAACGGGATGCTGGGGTGCATTAGGATGAGGAATTATCAGCAGAAGAAGAGAGGTGGTGTTACATAAGCAATAAGACATGCTGAAGTGTGGGTAGTAGTGTGATCACCGCATGCCCAGGGGTGTAATGAAGCATGAGGCCACAGGTCATGTGCTTTATTGTCCCTGGATGTGTAGTGATCACACTACTACTACCCCTACATGGGAATGCCTTGTTGCTCTTATCATGTGGTTTTAACAGAAAAATATTATTGTTGCCGTATTGGTCCTTGCAACACAAGATCCAGGAAAAAAAAGATGATCTGATACTTTTTATTGGACCAACGTAGATGCTACAAAACAAAACCAGGTGCTTAATCTTTCAGACTACACACAGTCCTTCATCAGATGCTAATGCCAGTTGTTTCGATAGAAAGCATCCTATTAAAGACTAGCTCATACATCTGTTTTTTATGTATGATCTGGTCTTTAATAGGATGTATTCTTCCAAAACAACTGGCATTAGCTTCTGATGAAGGACTGTGTGTAGTCTGAAAAACCTGTTTTCATCTGTAACATCTATGTTGGTCCAATAAAAGGTATCAAATTATCTTTTTTCTGGATCATGTGGTTGTAAGTCAGAATAAAAATATCCAGACATAAAGTATGCATTTTAAAAGATGAAATTAGTTTATTTTTATTCATGCGAGAAAATTGTTTCAAAATGTGGTGGCGGTGGAGAATTTTCTGCCTGATCAGTTTGACAATTTCAGTGTGCACCATGGAGCTGTGTAATGCAGTCTTCTTTTGAGGAGTAACAGGAACAGCGTTGTCACTGTTTAAGACACTAACTAAATGAGACAACCTTTTAGACACCCCCCCCAAAAAAAAATTTAGTGGTGTTCATTTATGAGCATGACACTTAGGGCATATCTGTGAGAACCATACGGATTTCATCCTCACCAGTTTGAATTTGTGCAATAGTTTCACCTTTGGTTATAGAATGGTTACATTTGATACAATTGGTAATGCAATAAAGTAAATTTCTTGGTCTCAGGCTTTGCCAATCTCATCGTCCATTTCACTGTCCATGACATCGGCATTGAAACCGACACCTCATCTGCAGAATGCTGATGGTTTGTCAATTTATTACTGTGCTGGCAATTTAGGTAACTTTACCATAGCATGAAACAGTGTTTACTTGGGAACAAATCACATTTTAGATTTGATCATGACATTGTGTTAAGTGCCATTGGTCGCATAACAGTCAATGGTTCCACTTAATACAGTTGGAAAGTGATTGTCTGTCAAATCAGCAATTCTGTGCTTTTTTGAAGCAATGATGAATCGTTTTCACAAATGAATTGAAAAGAATTTCCATGTTAAACTTGAGAAATCATTAAAAGTACTTCTGTCATAATGCTTTCTTTTAAGCTTAGTCTTTTATTGAGGCAAAACAGTGGCAGCAATTTTGATTTTTCAAGAGCAGCTTGGGCACACTGGTATTGCTTTTATGTGAATGGGTCAGGGAACTGGCACTCATTCATGCCCATTGGTAGTAGTGCCATCTACTAAATGGGCAACAGCCAATCAGATCCTGGATTTTTTAGATTCCAATGACAACACTGCATTGATCATTAATGAGATCCCACTTGGAGTACTGTATCCAGTTCTGGAGAGCATATCTCACTAAGGACATGGACAGGATAGAAGCTGTACAGAGGACATCAACTAAAATGGTACAGGGATTGCATCATAATCCCTATGAGAAGAGACTGATGGACCTCAATATGAACACCCTGAAAGAGATGATGGAGAGGGCACTGTTGGAATTACACTGGGGCTTGTTAAACCCCAGTAACTATCCAAGGATCCCTGGCAACTATGAAAAATAAATCTGTCCACTAGGGCTGGGGGCGGGGCTATGAACCTGGTAGCTCTTCCTTCACTGGGAACTCACAGGCTAATTCCTCACACCTAAGAAAGAGTCACTTTTGAGAAAGGAATCTATGCAAGGCTATCACTGCAGTGGGAAGCAAGACATGAATGGGTTAAAGTCCTGAAAACAGTTAAATGCATCATTAAGCAATTCCAGAAGCAAATGGTTTGACAATTAGCAATTAAGCATTAAGCAATTGAAACACAAGATGTTTTAAGTCCTGTAATGTTAAAGAATTATGTCACACTTCCCTAGCCAGCACCAAGATCAGAGATTAACCAGACACTCCCTTTGTCGGAGACACACAGAAGAAGATTCATTATTTTAAGGCAGGAATGTCACAGTTGCTGTTAAGAGGACATATTTTCAGTAGTATCTGATAAGAGACCTGCATATTCTAGTTGCTCCTCCCCCCCCCACACACACACACTGCACAATGAAATCCTAAATCTGAGAGGACCACCAGCTACAGAAAGGAAAACAGGGAGCCCTAGTTGACAAGAGATCTGGTACATTCAAGTTTGTTTATTTTCAAGAAAACTCAATTGAGCACACTCATTTACAAGGAGGTCCTGTAATCAGAACCACGAACACTCTCAGGGCTTGCCCTGCAACTAGAAAAGTTTATACAGTGATTTGCCACCAAATATACAGATTTGGCCAATGGGTCAGGAGTTACAAATACCTCATTTGGAGGTTGGCCATTGAAGCAATTGCATAGCTTGTTTTTTTTTGGGTGGGGGGGGTTGACTGTTCTGTTTGTTTTAAAGTGCACCACCACCATACCAACTAGCTGCAATGCCACTGGGCCTGCAACGCTCCTGTGGCTGGGTAACCCAGTGAAGTATAGGGAGCACCCTTTAAGGTTTAAGGGTTAAACTGGTACCAGTGGGTAGTGCCCCCAGTACAGATGCACTGGTAATACTAACATTTTTGCAGTGTTATTTGCTACTGTATGGTTTTGCCTGGTGGGGGACGGGCACTGCACTGTCACTGTTATTGTCACTGTTACTGCTACTGTCACCACTATGGTCACTGTTATATTTACTGCTGTTTTAAAGTGCTTAACTGGCCAAGCCTAGTCAGACATTTAAGTTTTGGTCCTGCAAGCAGAATTTGCAATTTTTCTGCAAAAGAAAGTTTTGCTTAATAGTTCACTGATATTTTACGTTTGGTCTCATGCGCATATTATTAGGGGTAAGTCACTAATTGTATTTTTGTTGAATTTACGGTTGCACAGAGTTTCCATATGTAGGGGGAAACCATGGGGAGGTACTACATCCCACTCTGAAACCAGGCCCACTTAAAGCTTACTCCAGGTGGAGGCACTGCACTAAACTTAAAAGACTTAGATTCAAGCACTCAATCAGGAAAATCCAAACCCAGGTCCCTCAACCTTGTTTGAGCCCACAAAGCAGGGGTAGTAACTACAATATCCATGGTGACCCGGTTACAGAAGTAAAGTAAGGCAATGGACTACTTTCTGAAGCCATCCACGCATCAGTCAATGGAGAGCTTCAGTAAGTATGTAAGGTCTGGGTTAGGTTTAAATGCTCATATTGAAGGAGCATGCATTGGTCCTAATTAGCAAGTGTAGAGGGAGGGAGAGGGCCTGGAAATACAATAAAAAGGTGAAAAAGCTATAGGTCGCTATCCGCTGTTTGGTTTGGATAAAGCAGAAATGCAATGAATGGGTTGCTAGATACTGCAGTCTGTCCCGTCACTATTAATTTATTTTAGAAAATGGGCTAGATACTAGCGTTAATTTCATTGGCTGAAAGCCTTCACATGGGGGTACATTAAGTATCGATAGACGCCCGCTTCGAAAGATGTGCCAATTCGAGCTGCCCCATTACCATAAAATATCTTTGGGCACCCCGAGTTGGCATCTGTCGAGCCGCCATTTTTTTTCCCTCGCTAAGTGACACAGAAATATTGTACCACCATCCCCCACCTGCCGTGGAACTGTAGACGTTAAAAAGTAATCAAACAAAACTGTTACTTAACTCCTCTGTCCGTTGCTGTACCCTATAAAGTCTTTTGTCGCTCTAACTCCTACGGCTTTCACCCTCAGTCGCGCATTTTATGACTTTGCACTTCCTGGTTATGCGATGCAGGTTCACGCAAGGTTACGTGACAGCCTTGACCCTGCATCGCATAACCAGGAAGTGAGAGTCAGAAATGCGCGATCGAGGGTGAAAGCCGTAGGGAGTTAGAGCGACGAACGACTTTGCAGGGGACAGAGGAGGAAGTAAGAGTTTAGTTTCATTACTTTTCAACCTCTACACTACCACGGCAGCTGGGGGATGGTGGTACAATATATCTGTGTCGCTTTGGAAGTGGAAGACGATAAGTAGAAGGGAATGGCTGGGGTGCAACAGCAAATGGAACAGCACAAAATTACAGGGACTATTTAATCAAAACTATATTTAAGCAATAATGCTCAACAGGGTGGGCGGTATTGGGCAATACCGGACCGGCCAGGGGCATAATGAGGCCCGACGCCGCAGGCGAAGGCGCCTCACTGGCGCGCATATCTATACCGCCTACCCTGGAAGGCGATTAATGCGTTGAAAAATAGGCATCATTGTAAATTTTTATTAAGTGCTAAGAAAAAAGAAGAAATTCGTTTGTAAATAAAGACAAAGATTAAAAAAATATATAGTTTTGATTAAATAGTCCCTGTAATTTTGTGCTGTTCCATCTGCTGTTGCACCCCCCCAGCCATTCCCTTCTACTTATCGTCTCCCACTTCCAAAGCGACACAGATATATTGTACCACCGTCCCCCAGCTGCCGTGGTAGTGTAGAGGTTGAAAAGTAATGAAACTAAACTCTTACTTCACTCCTCTGTCCCCTGCAAAGTCTTTCGTCGCTCTAACTCCTACGGCTTTCACCCTCGGTCGCGCATTTTCTGACTCTGCACTTCCTGGTTATGCGATGCAGGGTCAAGGCTGTCACGTAACCTTGCATGACCCTGCATCGCACCAACAGGAAGTGCAGAGTCATAAAATGCGCAACCGAGGGTGGAATCGTAGGAATTAAGCGACAAAAGACTATAGAAACCAACAACAGACAGAGAGTTAAGTAAAGTTTTGTTGATTACTTTAACGTCTACAGTCCACGGCAGGTGGAGAATGATAATATTTCTGTGTAACGCTAAAGAGAAAAAAAATGGCGGCTCGACAGATGCCAACCTGGGGTGCCAAAAGATATTTTTGGTAATGGAGCAGCTCGAATTGGCACATCTTTTGAAGCGGGCGTCTATCAATACTTAATGTACCCCCATGTGAAGGCTTTCAGCCAATGAAATTAACACTAGTATCTAGCCCATTTTCTACATTTTTTTAATCTTTGTCTTTATTTACAAACGAATTTCTTCTTTTTCCTTAGCACTTAATAAAAATTTACAACGATGCCCATTTTCTAAATGCAATAATGCCCTCCAGGGTGGGCGGTATGGGCAATACCGGACCGGCCAAGGGCTATAAGGCCCTCCGCCTGCGGCGTCAGACCTCGTCACGCCCTGGCCGGTCGGTGATACTCACCACTCACCCTGTCAGCTGATATTGGCAAATATCTGATAGAGCTTATGGTAACTGAGTAACAAACACAAAGCCAAAGCTAGTTTTTTTGTGAAGTTTTGTTTGACTGGGAAAGTGGTGGGCTTCAACCGTGTTTGGATGGCCGGAGCGGCAGTCAGGTGGGGGAGGGGGAGCAGTCAGAGACCATGTGGGGTCTGTGGTAACAATATCAGCAGGGACACAATGGGAAGACTAAGTGGGCCAAGCAGCCCTTATCTGCTAAGTCTATGTCTGTGTGAAAGGAGGGCTAGGCAATTCTGCCTACTTGCAGTTTGTTTCCCCCAGGAATAAGGTTATCTGTTGGTGGCATTTTTAGTGAATCAGAGGTTTCCAGTTACAACCTTGGAGCAGGATATAGACTTGAGTTCAGCAACTGTTACTTTTATGGTCACTCTTACATTTACAGCTGTTTTAAAGTGCTTAACTGGCCAAGCCTAGCTGGAAGGGGGCAGGCTCAGGGGAAGAGGAGGAGGTGTTATTTCACTGAAAGGGTGGTGAAGCCATGGAATGTGCTGCCCAGGTAGCTGGTAGAGGTGGAGACAGTGGACGGGTTTAAGAGGGAATGGGACAAGTACTGGGGAAGGGTAAATCAGACCAGGTCCAATGCAGGTGGCACATCAGCGACTGGGGACAGTATAAACCAAGGGGGAGGGGAGGATACCAAAATCAGCCCGCAGTGCAGATGCTGAAAATCAAGCAGACTCAAAAGACCGTTAGGCCTATTCAGCTGGCATTTTAGTATGTTAGTATGTAAGACGTGGTATTTTTTTTATGTTTGTTTACTCTTTAGTTGCTTACTACTGTATATTTAGATATTTACAATATGGCAGTATAGCCTAGCCTAGAAGTCGGACTTATGAGCTGTGAATGAGCTTGGTAAATCCAACTTTGATTCCCACAACCTCCATTTGCATACTGTGTGACTGAACAACTCACTTAACCCCCCCCAGTGCTCCCAGGTTGCCTCTGAAAATAGGCACTTGTGCCTAGTGGAACATACCAAGTTACCAAAAAAAAAATACTTGTACTATCTTGATGTCTGGCCCATCCCTTCATTATTGCTTAAAAATAAGTTTAAAATAGTTACAAAACTGAAACTGCAAAACAAAACATGATGGTTTGTATACTGTAAATACTGGGGCCTCCATGGGGCGTCTCTTATGGTAGGAGAGGCTCTGATCATAAGGTTTGTGAGAGAAGAGCACAAAGCATAGTAGAGCAGTTCTGGCTGTTGCCTGAATCTCAAGAGAGGAGTCTGATTGTCTTGTACCATAAAACACACCGCAGGGGCTCTATTAACTCATTATAAACCCCTCAAGCATACAATAAAGTATGGGAAGTGGTACACCTGACTTTGGATTTTTTTTATCCTGTCTAAAACATGGGGTGGTAGAAGAGGATTCAAAAGTTATGAAATTAGGGGAAAAGGCTTTGGAGAGCTGGTGTAGAATGGGTCTTTCATGATTCAGCATGCAATAATACGTGACAGAGTTGTGGTGGGCCTTATGTAGAGATAACTGGTTAACGTGCTGCCTTGGGGAGTTGTAAGATCCAAACATGAAGGCAGAGAGCCTTACATTCCCTGGAAGGGTGGTTATATCAGCACATGGGCCACCGTGTCATGTCTTGTTGCATTTACAAAATGGATGATAGGTAGGTTCTGTACAGCAGCTTGGGGTGGCACTGGATCATGTTTTTCTGCTACTGCATCACACACACAGCAGAGACACCCCTAGAAAATGTAGTTATGTGATAAGAAACTTGATTGAATCTTGGTGAAGGAACAGCTGTAGACACATTTGCATTACCTTCGTTTGCTAACAGGTTTGAAAATGTGGATTTTATACTGGCAGTGTGATACTTGAGGTGATGAGCTACGGGCAGGCTGGTACTGGTAAATATTCCTCAGAGGGCAATATGGTATGCAGATGCTGAGACAAATGCCCTGGTGACAGCCTGTCTAAGGCATCAGTAGCTTGGATTGCTCTACCCATTTTATAGGCCTTATATAATTACTTCCAGCTCTACTGTGCATTTTTTTTTTTGGGGGGTTAACAAGGTTCATGCCTAACTTTTTTTTTTTTTTTGCACTGGTCAAGCTCAGAAAGTGGAACATATTTTGCTTTTCAAACCAGAACTTTGGAAGAGAAAATATGACATTCTGTCATTTACTTTAGTTTTGTTTTTAGGTTACATAAAATCCTTCAGGCAAGAGACTATTTTCAAAGGATTCAGAGTCAGGTATACAGACCTTTAAGTTCAGTACATACAGAGCTTATATAGGACTGTGCACACATTTTGGATTAGGTTACAGGTGTTCAGGCAAATCAAGTGCACTGTACAAGAGTTCATTGTCAAGAATACAATGTGTTCATAGGAAGCATTTATATATTCCAGTGGCAGTAAACGTAGCCAGCAGCTGCATTTTAAATAATGAAGCTTAGCTGTACAACTTATATGCTCTAGGGCTATGCTGCTGTATAATACATTTTACTCAACGTGTAACTGCATTTTCCTTGTTTTATCTTGGTACTGCATAAATTTATCCTGTCAAAAGCTGCTGACCATCCACCCTCCAGACATGGCTCTCCCTTTTCCCGCATTTGCACTGTGCACTCATCCCCCATCCACCCTCACCAATTTACAGTATTGTCCCTTTTCTATATGTGTATTGCTTTTGTACGTTTGCAAATTTATTTAACTTCATGCACCTTACTGTACTGTATTTACACACAAGGAGGTGTGGAAAGGATGAAAAGGGACTTGGCAAGGTTGGAGGAATGGTCAGACGTATGGCAGCTAGGATTCAATGCAAAAAAGTGCAAAATAATGCACCTGGGAAACAAGAACCCAGGGGAAAAATACACAATGGGTGGGGAGGTAGTAACAACAACAAAACAGGAAAGGTACCTGGGAGTAATCATATCAGATGACCTTAAGGTTAGCAAGCAATGTGAGAAGGCAGTAGGGAGGGCTGGGGGTATACTGGGATGTATAGGAGAGGCATCAGCAGCAGAAAACAGAAGTTGTTATCCTCTGTACAGACAGTTGGTGAGACCCCATCTGGAATACTGTGTCCAGTTCTGGAGACCCCATCTCTGCAAGGACATAGACAGGATAGAGGCAGTCCAGAGGAGGGCAACTAAAATGGTGCAGGGTCTGCAAGAGAAGCCGTATGAGGAGATACTAAAGGAGCTAATATGTATACCCTTGAGGAAAGAAGGAGAGGGGACATGATAGAAACTTCCAAGTACCTCAAGGGAATCAACAAAGTCTAAGAGGTAGCATCTTTCAGAAAAGAGACTTGCAAGAACAAGGGGACACAATTTAAAGATAGAAGGAGGAGGCGGTTCAGGGCAAGTGAGAAGTATTATTTCACAGAAAGGGTAGTGGATGCATGGAACAGCCTTCCTGAGGAAGTTGTGGAGTCTAAAACTGTGGGAGAATTCAAGAATGCATGGGACAGACATAAGGCAATTCTTGTGGGGGGCAGGAAGATATAGGCTGTTGGTTAAATAGGATCTGCGGCCTATCCTGTAGGTAGGGAAATGGGCAGACTAGATGGGCCTAGCGGTCCTTATCTGCCGTCAAAGTCTATGTTTCTATTTCTCTGCACCTTGTATTTGCTTTTTGCACAGTTGTTGTTGTTTTTGTATTTATTGCACCTCGTTAGAGCGTACTGTTCTCACCCACCTTCCTACCTTCAAATAAATAAGTAAATAAATTAATAACTAAGTATGCATTGTTGCTTTTTTTCCTTTTTAACTTCATACTCTCTTGTTTCTCTCTCCCGGATTGCACCTAGAAATGAGCTTTGGCTCAGTGTGCCTTTTCCAGTTACCAATAATTTACAAATAAATAACATGCCATGTTCAAATATATACAGTAGTTTTTAGAAAATGCATTAAAGGCCATGTAACTCAAATCTTTGCATTGTATGCTTATTTTTACTAGGAAAAAATGGGCTACACAAACTAATGAGTAGTGTTTAGTGCAGTCTATCTTCCATCTGACCCATTGGTGTGCGTTACACACTGATGCTAAAACAGCCACAGATGGTTCCCAATCCAAAATGTGTAGGGCCCCAGTAGCTCTGGAAGTAGAATTCCAACACTGGGAGAGGAGGGACAAGACAGAGATCTGTAAGTACCTCATGTGGGTGAGCAGGTTATGGAAGGGGAGTATTTTTCAGAAGAGATAGTGAGTGAGTACAAGAGGGCATGCAGTGAAACTGGAAGGGGGAAATTTAGAAGGATGTGAGGAGATACTTCACTGACATAGTGGTAGTTGCCTGGGACAGTCTGGCAGCAGAAGTGGTGGGCTTCAGGCATACATGGAATAGGCACAAAGGAAACTGGGAGGAGCAGGTAGCCAGTGATCAGGTAGGGTCTGCAGTGGCAGTATGAGCACGGACAAACTGGTCAGACTGGGTGGGCCAAGCAGTCTTTACCTCCCAACAAACTTTATGTTTCACTTAAATATAGCAAAAATATGACTCCCCTTCCAATAATTACAGGAATTACATCAATTAAAAAAAAAGTCAACATAGAGCCCCAAAAGTCCAGATTTGATATAAGCAAATCGATATCCCATGACATGTACGATTCAATATGAGCGACTCAATTTGAGCACCTATAAAAAGGGCTATAGCTGTAAAACAGCCTGTGTAAAGTTTGCAAAGTTGAGCAGAGACAGCAAAGTGTGTTGGAGTAGTGTTGCACACATTGTAGGTACTGCGGTCTTGGTTAGTTATAATAAGTAAGGGGGTGCTGGTGGCAAGGCCCCCCCCCCCTTAAAGTATAGTGTCATCCTTTGTTTGAAGGTTTGTGTTGTGAAACTGGATGTCAGCATCTTCTGGTTGGTTTGTGATCGTGGTTCCATCATAGCGTAGTGGGTTAGGCAGGGTGTTAGGTAGGTAGATAGGGTGGTTGCATAGGTTTGAGTGGTATGGTGTTGTGGGAGCATCTAGGTATTGGTGTCTGATTTAAGTGTCTGTGATTTGGGCTGTGGTGCTGGTAGGTGAAAGGATGTAGTTGTCTTATGTGGATTTTTTTAATTTTGGAGGGTTGGCCAGGTGTATGGTGTTAGGTATTTCTTTGTTGGGGAAGTCATTGTTTTGACGTTCTCTCTTGTTGGTGTGAGCTGTATTTCTTTGCCCATATGGTCAGCACTATTTTGCTTTCACTCATATGACATGAAACCATACAAATCTGCTAGAATAATATATGGTCTGGGTGCTTTGTTCAATTTTGAGGAAATTATTGCATTAAGAACCTTATCACAAGAAAAATACATGACATTGGATGAAACCTTATTACACAGTCAGATCTATTTCCCTATCAATACCCAATCAGAAGGTGAAATTATGGGAATTAGTCTCAGTAATGCAGTTACTCGTATAACATGCCATTAACTTCCAAAAAGTTATATTATTATTATTATACTTTAAAACAATATTCATAATTTTGTTCTATAAAGATAATTGATTAGTAATCTTCTGTGCTTTCCAATACAGTTAGTATTTTTGCCTACTTCTAGTTTGAAAACTGAAATTCAAACATACTGTACAGTATATTTTTAGTGTTATCTAATGAAAACGAGTGGGACAATACATTCTGATAGTCATCAAACCATTCATGTCCCTTGTTTCCTAGTTTCTTACTATTTTTATATAAGATTGGATATAAATATTCAAAACATGTAGTTAACAGGTTTTAGAAATTGGGCAAAACATTCAGTGGCCTTCGATAGGCTGAGACCCTTGGCAAGGGGTACATTTATAAGCCAACAGACAGGGAAATAACTAGTGCTAGTCAAATGTGCCACAGCACAATAGAAATCACTGTGCTAAACTGGCAAATGCAGAACCTGAATCCTGAATGGCATCGATTTTTTTCCTTACTTCGTGAGTGACCCCCCCTCAACTCTCAATAAGAAGAACTGAGTCACAAGCACTCCCCAATTCTCAATTAACTTTCAAGTCCCAAAAAATCTACTAAATGCTTTGCACTGTTTCATTAGCCCCTTTAGAGAGCCACAGTTTTTTAATGTGTGTGCTCCAGGCATCGCATGGCGCATCAGCTTTTCTACATACTACTGTCACCCCCCTCCCCCCTGTTCAGCACTGGCTCTCAAAAACTTTGAAATAACACACACACACCAAATGAATGACAACAACAACAAAACAAGTAAAGCTGTTAAACTCAGAGCTGGCCAGCCAATCTAGTAACCCATGCTCATTCTTAACATAGAAACATAGAAACAGAGAATTTGACGGCAGATAAGGACCGCTTGATCCACCCAGTCTGCCCATTTCCCTACCTAATGGATAAGCTGCAGATCCTAGTTAACCAGAGCCTACTTCTTCCTACCCCAACCCCCTAGAATTGCCTTATGACTGTCCCATGCATGCTTGAATTCCACCACTGTTTTTGACTCCACAACCTCCTCCGGAAGGCCGTTCCATGCATCCACAACCCTCTCTGTGAAAAAATACTTCCTTAAATTACCTCTGAGCTGCCTCCCTCTATCTTCAGATTGTGCCCCCTTGTTCTTGCACACCTCTTTTTTTGAAAGATGCTACCCTCTTGGACTTTGTTGATTCCCTTGAGGTACTTGAAAGTTTCTATCATGTCCCCCCTCTCCCTTCTTTCCTCGAGGCTATACATATTCAGCTCCTTAAGTCTCTCTTCATATGTCTTCCAGTGCAGACCCTGCACCATTTTAGTTGCCCTCCTCTAGACAGCTTCCAACCTGTCTATATCTTTTCGGAGATTGGGTCTCCAGAACTGCATGCAGTACTCCAGATGGGGTCGCACCAGCTGTCTGTACAGAGGGATAACAACTTCCTGTTTTCTACTGGTGATGCCTCTCCCTATGCATCCCAGTATCCCCCCAGCCCTCCTTGCTGCCCTCTCACATTGCTTGCCCATCTTTAGGTCATCTGATATGACTACCCCAGGCCTTTTCCATTTTTGTTGTTGTTAGTATCTCACCCCCATTGTGTACTCTTCCCTGGGTTTTGTTTCCCAGGTGCATTACCTTCACTTTTTAGCATTGAATCTAAGCTGCCATACAGTTGACCATTCCTCTAACCTTGCCAAGTCCCTTCTCATCCTTTCCACCCCACCTTGTGCATCAACTCTGTTGCAGATCTTTGTGTCATTTGCAAAAAGACATACTTTTCCTTCCAGTCCCTCTGCAATGTCGCTTATAAAGACATTGAAGAGGACCAGTCCTAATACTGAACTCAGCGGTACCCCACTTGTAACCCCGCTTTCTTCAGAGTGGACTCCATTTACTATTACTCTCTGTGTCCTATTCTCCAGTCAATTCTTTACCCAGGCTGTCATCCTGGGACCCACTCCCAGGCTGGCTAACTTGTATATTAATCTTTTGTGTGGGACTGTGTCAAATGCCTTGCTAAAGTCTAGGTAGACCATGTCCACAGCCCCTCCCTGATCTACTACTTTGGTCACCCAGTCAAAGAAATCTATCAGATTTGTCTGGCATGACCTTCCCGCTGTGAATCCATGCTGCCTTGGGTCCTGTGCCCCTCTGGCCTCTAGATACTCAACAATTCTTTCCTTCAGAAGTGATTCCATCTTCCCTACCACTGAGGTTAAACTAACAGGTCTGTGGTTTCCTGCTTCTGCTCCCACTTTTGTGAAGGGGAATCACATCTGCCCTCCTCCAGTCCTCAGGTACCACCCCATCCTCCCATGATTTGTTAAAGAGGGTAGTCAGTGGTGTCACTAGTTCTACCCTTAGTTCTTTTAGAATTCTGGGATGAATCCCATCAGGCCCCATTGCTTTGTCCACCTTCAGTTTTAAGAGTTCTTTCAGAACCCTTTCTTCTGTAAATGGGCTGGTATCAACTTCTGTATCCAGAGTGTTTCTACTGTTTGTTTTAGGTACCTCCCCCTCTTCCTTTGTAAATACTGAGCAAAAATATTTGTTTAGTATCTCTGCCTTTTCACAGTCACCCTCTGCCCACCCGCCCCTTTATTAAACCTCACTGCCCCTCCTTGGTCTTCCTTGGCTCCCTGATGTACCTATAAAAGGTTTTATCCCCCTTCTTAACGGAGTTGGCTGTTTTTTCCTCAGTTTGGGCCTTTGCTGTTCTGACTGCCTTCCCAGCTTCCTTTTGCTTTAACTGCTACAGTTCTCTGTCCTGCTCCTTCTGTGATTCCTTGTACTTCCTGAATGCTTTCTTTTTCTCTTGAACCTTCACTGCCACTTCCTTTGAGAACCATAGTGGTTTCTTAAATCATTTCGTTTTGTTTATTTGCTTCACACAAAGGCTTGTTATCTCTGTGATGGCAGTTTTTATTATTTCCCATTGTTCTTCCACCCCTCCTTCCTGCCCATTTGCTAGTGCATTCCTTAGGCACTCACCCATTTTGGCAAAGTCAGCCCTCCTAAAGTCCAGTACTTTTGCCTTTGTATGGCTTGACTCTATTGCTGTGTTTATTGTGAACCATACTGTTCGATGGTTGCTAGTTCCCAGATTGCTACCCACTTCTACATCTGTGATCCTCTCTTCATCTCCATTTGAGAGAACCAGGTCTAAGATTATTCCCTCTCGAGTGGGCTCCAATACTAGTTGTCTAAGGCATGCCCCCTGTAGGGCATCTAGAATAACCCCACTCTTCGAAGTGGCTGCTGCAACTGCACTCCAGTTAACATCTGGCATATTCAGATCACCCATCAGCAATATCTCCTTTTTCTGCCATTCTAAGTATACTTTTATCATTTTCTTGTCCATTTCCTCCCCTGAGAGGATCTGTATGCAACCTGTGCGGATTAATTAACATTTAGATTGGGATTCCCAGGTCACGCCTGTGACCATGCTGCACCGTTCCAACAATGACATAGCCAAATCATAAAACAGCTAAGTACAAAACAAAAAGTCAGTACTAATGTGTGTGTGTGGGGGGTTACAACACATGCCAAAAAAAAGTACTGGGGAAGGGTGGTCATAATACGCTGTAAAATCATTAACAGAAACAGCAGTACCCTTTTCTGGTAATTCTACCAATAGAGGGACTACTTTGCAAGAAAAATGAAGTTTGATTTTGTTTTATATTTGTTAATATATCTGTAAACAATGTCACCTGTAACACATTTCCTAAGTGGAATAGTACACTCCAGGGTGGCGGTATGGGCTATACTGAATCCTCAGGGGCTATAAGGCCCTCCACCTGTGGCATCAGGCCTCATTACACCTCTGGGCAGTCCTGTTTAGCCCAATACTGCCTACATAATCAGGCATTACTTATACAAGTTGCCATATAGTCTACATGTTAATATTAACTTTTATATAATAAAGGTTTGCTGATAAGGTATCTGATAAAACCACATATCACCACATATCATCACTAGAGAGGAACAATCAAGAAATTACATGTACACAGTGGAGAACAGAACAGTTATCAATACTCTTTCTATGTAACACCAGATATCACCACTATGTAGACGTCGTGACTCAGAAACCTAAAGTGTCGAACTACATTCTTTTTTTTGTATAATCTTATTATTTTCTCTTATGCATCAACAGACACACAATGCATAAACAAACAATCATACGTGTATGTTACGATTCATAATTACAGTAGACACACAACAATAACAAACACACAAAAATAAATAGATGCACTTTCATACAAATATTCTTACATCCGACAATCCCATTCCAGACGATTAATTCCCAAAGGCACATTTAGAAAGCTGAAAGGGAGAGGGAGACAAGCAAACCCCTAAATTAGTTATCAAATCTATATATATTACAGTCACCAGCATCCGGTTTTTTTTTTCTCAGATATACCCATCTTCAGGTACACCGAGGGGGGGGAGGGGAGGCAGACACCTATCCAGTCAGTCCAAACCTATTTAGGCCAATCCCTCACACAGGGTGGTCATCTCTTGCTTTTCAAGTGTAGAAAGAAATGGCATCCATTCCCCATAAAATGCTTCTGATCTGTTCGCCAGTATCAAAGATAGCCGCTCCAGCGCCAGATTTTGCAATATTAGTTGGCGCCACTGCTTAGTGGTGGGTACAACATTATTAACCCACATATTCTGGATACGATGTCTGGCCATCACCATAAGAACCCTGATCCAACGTGGCATTGCCTCCTATTCCTCCACCCCCTCCGCATTCAGACCAAATAGCACTTTAATTGGATCTAACTGGATGGGAGTTCCCACTATCAGCTCCACCTCTTTGAATACCTTTCCCCAAAAATATTTCAGAACCGGACATCCCCAAAAACAGTGCATATATGTCCCTGTCTCTCTCTCTTACACCTCCCACACAATGGGGAGACAGCTGGATAGGGCCTGTGCACCAGTGCTGGAGGATGATATAACCTGTGCAGAAACTTAAGATACGCTTCTTTAAACTTGTTACAAATCAGCAAGCCCATATGTCCCAGCAATAACTTTTGCCAATTCTCCGTAGAAATTTCCCTCCCCAAATCTCTACTCCACTGCCCTTTAACTTTCTGAGTATAGTCCGGCCACCCCTGTTTCCCAATCTTTGCAGCTTTCCCAATAATCCCCTTGGTGACCCTCTGCACTCCCAATATCACTAGTTCTATCGAGTCCCACCACTGTCCCCCTGATTCCCTCTCTCCATCTTACCCACGAATGTTTTCGCCTGGAAGTATCGGAATACCTGCTGCCCCTGCAAACTCAAATTCTTTTTAATGTCCTCTAATGGAAACAACATCCCCCTTCCAATCATACTACCCACACATTTTATTTCCCTCTTCTCCCACTCTCTAAATCCCTTGTCCTCTAACCCCGGCAAAAAGAACGGATTCCTCGCTACCGGCATAAGTATAGTTCCCCCTTTGATTATCCCTCTCTCTTTCTTTGACGTCTCCCAAGCATCAAGGTCGTTTCCACCAATGGGTTCCGGCCCCCAGAAACTCCCTATGTAGTGGCCCCTACAGTGCAGGTGAGCTGACAATCGTCCACACATCCTTCCTGTTCCAACGTCACCCAGCTTGCTACCTCTGGCCTGAATACCCAATCCGCTATATACCTCTGCTGGATGGATAAGTAATAGTTTAGTATATCTGGAAAATTAAGACTTCCCTTAGCCACCTCCGCCTTCAGCCTTTGAAGCCGCATTCTTGGCCTTTTCCTTCTCCATATAAACTGAGTAAACGCCTTTTCCAACTTATCTATATCCCTCCTCGTAATTAGCATGGGTAGCATCTGCATAGGGTACATCACTCTTGGCAGCACATTCATTTTTAATACATTTATCCACCCCAACCAAGATATTGGCAACTGCATCCATCTTCTAAGGTCCGATTCTATTATTTTGACCAATGGGGCGTAATTCAGGTCATATAGAGAGCCTATTGTTCTTCCCACATTAATACCCAAGTACTTAATACTTACATCTTTACATTGTATACCCCATCGTTCATCCTCCATTTCCTGTTTGGGAAAGCATAACATTTCTCATTTGCTCAGATTTATTTTGTAACTAGAGAACTCCAAGAAGCCCTCCACCAATTGTAGAAGCAATGTCATAGAAACCCCCAGTTCCCTCAAGAACACCAACATATCGTCTGCATATAATGAAACCTTGTGTTCAATGTTGTCCGACCCCCTCACCCCCTGAACCCCTCGACACTTCCTAATTGCCCCTGCCAACGGTTCCAATGCCAAGGCAAATAATAGCAGTGAAAGCGGGCAGCCCTGTCTGGTTCCCCTCTCCAATTGAAAGGGAGCCGTAGGGGTTCCATTAACCAGGACACTAGCCCATGGGGAGTGGTACATTGCTCTAATCCACCGTACATATGGGTCACCCAGACCAAACCGGCCTAAAACCTCAAAGAGGTAATCCCATTCTACCCTGTCAAAGGCTTTTTCACCATCCATTGATATAACATACATTTTCCTCACATCCTGGCCCGCCTTCCAAATCACATTGAGCAATCTACGTACATTATGATATGAGAACCTTCCCTTAATAAACCCAGTCTGGTCTGGGTGAACCAGCGATGGCAGGTATTCCTCCAACCTCAGTGCTAATGCCTTGGCCAGAATCTTAAGGTCACAATTCAACAGGGCAATTGGCCTGTACGAGGCACAGTCTAGGAGATCCCTGCCCCCCTTCGGGACCAGGTATATCATGGCGTCATAACATGTTTCTAGGAGACACGGTACCTCCTGCCCCTCCTCCATCTTAAAAACTTCACTTAGCATCTCCGCCATCTGGCCCACTAACGCCTTATGAAATTCTATGGGATATCCATCGGGCCCACTCGCCTTCCCCACCTGGAGCCACCCAATCGCTCTAAGTATTTCCCCCTTTGTCAAGGGCTGGCCCAAGCATTTCCTTTGCTCATCTGTGAGCCTAGATAAATTAACCTTATCCAGAAAATTCTGCATACCCTATTTCTCCCGGGCCCCCTCCACCCTATACAGGTGAGCATAAAATTCCAGGAACCACTCTCTCATCTGCTTCTCCCCTAGCTGTACCCTGCCCTCCTTATCCTTAATCCCCGTTATCTTAACCGGGCATCTCCCCCCCTTCATTAGTCTGACCAACAATGGACCTGGTTTATTGGCCCACTCAAACACTTGTCTCTTGCTGTAAAACCAAGAGGCTCGGGCCTCCCCCCTTATCAGCGAGTTTAATGCTTCTCTTGTGACCATCTACAGACGTTCCACCTGCCCTCTCCCCCCCCCCGGAACCCGCTTTTCCAATTCCTTTAACTGTTTCTCCAGCCCTTGCCTTTTGTCCCATCTCTCTTTCTTTATTCTGGCCATGTATGCTATTATAGAACCTCTGATAAAAGCTTTTCCTGCATCCCAATAAACCGCCCTTTTTACTTCTGTACCCCCATTAGTTTCTCTGTACAGTTCCCACTGCGTTTTTAAATATTCTCGAAAATCCTTATGCTGGAGCATATACGTAGGGAACTTCCACTGCGGTCTTGTACCTTTTTCTCCTCGCATATAAAATCTACCTACTACCATGGCATGATCCGATATGTGAATAGGGCTGTGCGAAATGTCTATAACCCTTTCATGCCATGCCCTAGGTATCATTATATAGTCTAGCCTAGTCCATGTTCTATGTGGGTTGGAATAGAACGTATATTCCTAGGCCCCCAGATATATCATTCGCCAGCTATCTACTAAGTCCAGCTCTGATATCCCAACCTTCCACTGAGCCATTGCTTCTGGTGTTCTCCCTTTTCCTTCCTAGTGATCTAACACAGGATCTAAGGTACTATTGAAGACTCCTCCCAAAATTAAGCTAGGAAATTGCTCTCTGTTAATCAGATCTAATATCTTCGGGAAAAATTGTGGATCATATTGGGCCGGGGCATACACATTCCCCAATGTGATTAGCTCCCCATAAAGTTTCCCTACCAGGAATATGTATCTACCTTCCCGATTATCCTTTACAATTCGATGAAACTCTAGCGGAAGGGTCTTATTCACGAGAATGGCTACTCCTCTCTTACGAGACGAGTAGGAGGATGCAAAACATCTGCCCACCCAGCTCCACGCCAATTTTGCATGTTCCGCGTCGGTCAGGTGCGTTTCTTGCAATAACGCGATCTCGCCTTACTCCATAGCGCCAGCCAGCAGCATAGTCGTTTAATCGGATTTGCAATCCCCTTCACATTCCAGGAGATTACCACCAATTCCTGTTTATTGTTCATCCAATTACACTATGTATTCCCCACGTCCCTCTCTTCCTTCTCCCCATATTTTCTCCTCGGATCCCCACTCCCCCTGCCCCACCATTGCCTCCCCATCCACAATCCTCTGTTGCTCCTTGTTTTGTATGAAGTGCATCTGTCAACAAACAACACATAAAACAATCATACAATTCAACTATATACATAAGAACAAAAGCATTATACCCTCTATAAGGTCTTGCTTGACACCTTCTTTCCCCATTCTGTTGCCCCCCCTCCTTTTCCATCTTTAGCCTTCCTTTAACACACACCTCCCTGTACTATGTTTCCTCCCCCCTTTTTGACACTAATTGCAAAATCCGCATGAGTGTCCACCAATACCCCCAACATAGACATGTGCACCCCTGCCCTGCCCGCGAGCAACTCCCATCTCATTGGCCTGCCTCCTTCAATTGCAGCATTGTAAAACCATGTCATCTTACTGGGAAGAACAGCTGAAAAACATGAAGGAGGCCGAACAGGAGTAGATCAGCAAGCAGGTATTATCCCACCTTCAGGCTCCTTCCCCTCCCAGTGTTCACCAAAAAAGGAAAAAAAAGGGAAACATCCCCCAAGGCCATCCATGAGACCCCCCCCAGTTCGCATTCCCATTCAACACCACCATAAATATGCTACTAACACAGGCCTTGTACCTTTCCACCTGGGCCACCAGGCCTCTTTCCTTCCCCCCCTCCAAGATCCGCCCCAGAATTCACATTTCCCAGCTTACGTATTCCCCTCAATGCCTCCTTCCCCCGTGAGGCCTGGCCATCACTCAGTGTTTCGTGCCGTTTCCCCCTCCAACCTGTGCCAACCATGGCCTCCTAATTTGCCATTCACTGCCCAATCGCTAACTCTCCCACGCTACTAATAAGAGGATGGAGTGGGGAAAAAGGTAAATCACACTTCCCCTGTCCTCCCCATGCATCCTTATGTCCCTGGAAGTCTCATAATGTCCCCAGTTTGTCCAGCACTGTGCATCTCTCTCATGGTCCCATGCACCTCTCTGTCCTTAGCTTCACCCACTCATCTTCTTCTGCATCTCCGCGACAAATTGTTCAGCTTTGCACAGTTCCCAGAAAGAATAAGTCGCTTCTTCATGCTTTATTTTCAGTACCGCTGGATACACCATAAAGTTCTCGACTTTAAGATTCCTTAGCTGGACCATCAGTCCATTAAAGGTCTTCCTCCTCTGCAGCAACCTCATGGAGTAGTTCTGAGAAATATATAGTCGTGTACCCTGATATTCCAACGTTCCTGCTTCTTGGTATGCTTTGAGTATTGCCTACCTGTCTTGATATGAGTGAAAGCGAATAATAATTTGTCACAGGGGCACCCCCGAGGCCTGGGCATTACAGTGCGATGTGCCCTTTCTAGCTTGTATTTCCAGTTTTTCAGCTGTAGCCCCAACAACTCTGGCAAGGTCTTTGCCCAGAAACCCAGCACATCACCTTTTTCTGCTCCTTCTGGCAACCCTCTGAGCCTCAGATTTAGCCTTCTATAGTAATTCTCTTGGTTATCCATTGCATCTTTTAACTCTTCCAACTCCTTTTGCAGGTGCATTATTTGACCCAGTACTTCCCCCGTGTCATCCTCCAATCTTGATATTCTCTCCTCAGTTTCTGTAATCCTACTCATATGGGCTGCTTGTTGTTCTAAGATTTCCAGCAATTTGAGATCTGTCTTGCTCTCGAGTTTAAGCAGTCTAGGTTCCAAGGCCGCTATCACTTGGCCCGTTACCTCACGGCCAGAGCTCCAATTTTGGCTGCTGACAGTGAGATTACTCCCATGCTTTCACCCGCAGTGGAGGCCGCAGGGGCCACTGCTTTCTTACCAGCTTTTCCAGCTTGCCTCTGGCTTTTTCCACCTCCAGCCACCAAATAGTCCTCCATTCCTCCTTCCAACACATGCTGCACCTTTAAGCTTTTCCAAAACAGGCTGATTTCTTAATTAATTTTACATTTAATTGCCTGCAGGGACAGAGCAACACAAAGGCATGTCTATTCCCTTAGCCGCTCATTAGCACCCTGAACTACATTCTAATACACTTCTCCCGTGCATCCCAATTAAAGTAAACAGTGCACCATGAAAAGAAACTGAGTTTCGAGCATTGGAAAAATAACATACCAATTTACAAATTAGCGTAAAAGAATGCCCCGTTACCTAATATGCAAAACAAAAAGAAATGCACAGCTGACAGAAATAAAACAAGTAAATGAAGTAAAACTCCTCATTGAGAAACAAGATAAAATGTAACAAACGAATAATGGTAGAACAAAAGCCAACACCGAGAATCTCATATCCCCATCTACTTCACCGAACAACCAATCAGAACACAAAATATAAGCATTAAGCAGTCAGAACAACACTTCACACCAGGAACAAGGAACTAAAAACAAACCAATAGTAGACAAAATGAACTCAAACAACGAATCCCAAAATACTATATCACTGACTCCAGAACCCTTGCTGATGACAACAACCACAAAAAGGAAAACTTCACCAACTAGTAAATAACACAAAACCTAGCAATACAAATAAAGAATAAGTAATAATGGCTGCAAACCCCCATTATACAAAATGCATATGTGATAGTAAGGTATGCAATAGGTGAAATATTAGCACTTGTACCAAGTGAGCTCAGGGATTAATTACACATGGCTCCACGACTCGTGATAACCTCCAAGCTCACTTGGCACTCGTGCTGATATTTCACCTATCGCATACCTTAGTATCGCCTACCACTTAATATATATGATCCTTTATAAAATATAAACTGTTATTGTCACTCTTCAGACCCATGTATTTTGATATGTTTTGATTTCACTGTACTATTTGACTGCCCTAACTAGGACCTCCTTGTAAATGAGCACTGCTCAATGGTCATTTATGAATAATTGCAATATCAGGAGCTATGAAGGGTACCTTTAAAGAAATGCTGTCATGCCCTCTATACTACAGGATCCATGGAAAATTATCACTCTCCACTCTGTTTTTGATCATTAATTATATAGTTTGTTATTGATTGCCTAGGCCCTATGATATATCCAATAACTGACATTCCCTTTAACAAAATAAGTTGCCCTACCTGGAGTGCCCCCACTAAATCTTGCATTTAATAGAAACAGAAAATGTTCTTTTAACAACTATATCAGTCATTGACCATTTTTATGTTGCTTGCACGCATGTGCAAGTAACATAGTGCCATATTCCGGGTTTTCGGAGGTGTGGCACCAGTCTTCCAAATCAGTCAGTGTGTTTGCAGGTGCAGCCCCAGTTCCCCAATCATTGCTGCAGCTGTCTATGACAGCAGTTGAAAATGCAGTGGTCATACAGTTGAAAGGGAGAGCTCCGCTTCAGTGAGCAGAGCTCCCCCTCCTCCCACGCGCACACACACACACACAGGCACGCACGCATGCTGCATGCTCATGTGCCTTCCACCTTCCCCCCCACACTCTATGGCCGACAGGGGTGCCCAATCCTCCATCACCTCCACTAACCCCACAAAGCATCCAGGTGCCATGCTGGGAGCTCACCCCAGCATTGCAAAATGTTTTATGGCCAATGGGATGCCCAATCCCCCGTCAGCTGTATGCCTCCCCCAAAGCATCGAGGTGCCACACTGAGCCCACCCAGCGTGGCAAAGATATATTATAGCTGATGGGGGTGCCCAATCCCGTCGGCTCAGCCCCTCAACAGCCTTCCAGCTGCCACACTGGGATCCCACCTCAGTGTAGCCGCGTCCTAATAGTCTTATTAAAAAAAAAAACTGTAAATAACAAAAACTGTCCCTCAGTCGTCTCCCTGGCCCCTCCCACAAGCCCGCACCCACCCACTGGGCACCCTGCCTCCCCACTCCCCCACTCCATACTTACCTCTGGACCTCAGCGCGGCGATCTTGGTGGACCGGGAACATGTCTCAGCTCTTCAAAGCCGACCCGTGAACTAGGAAATGACTGGTAAGCTGTATAATGGGATAGATAGGATTTTTTTCAACTTTGCTGTATATCTCAGGCATTTTTTCTGAATTTTGACACCAAATTTTCAACATGGGGTTTTTGGGACCCCTCTTTATGAATTCTGTCACAGTCATGGCGTTAATCAGGCCCGAAGGGGGATTTCGCGGTCACTGCACGAAATCACCTTTCGGGACCGATTAACAAAACGACAGTGCCAGTGTTCATAAGGTGGGCTCTCAAAAAGCCTATGTTGCAAATTTGGTGAATAAATTCCTAAAAACGCCTATTTTATGAGCATGTGTTGTGCAGTTCCTACGCACGCTCGTAAGTTTGCAAATTTTTAATATTTGCACTCTGGATTTTCAACATTGCCATTTTATTACACCTCCTTATGAGCAGCACAGCTGTCATTTTTCACATCTCACCCAAAATGTGTTTCCACGCATGTAGTGTGCAATGGCACAGTTGGTGTGCAAAATCAATGTATGGGACACATTAAGAAAATCACAGTGACACTGTTCATGAGCAGGGGTCTTAAAATGGCTATGTTGAAAATTTGGTGAAAAAATTCTTAAAAATTACTGTTTCAGAGCGTGCATTGTGCAGTTCCTATGCACGCTCTTAATCTTGTGAATTTTTAATATTATCACTCCAGAGTTTTAACATTGCCAGTTTACCACACCTCCTTATGAGCAGTACAGCTGTCATTTTACACGTCACCCAAAATGTGTTTCCATGCATGTAGCGCACAATGGTGCAGTCGGTGTGTGCAATCAATATTTGGGACAGATTAAAAAAATCACAGTGACACTGTTCATTAGCAGAGGTCTTAAAATGGCTATGTTGAAAATTTGGTGAAAAAATTCCCAAAAATGACTGTTTTAGGCGCGCACGTTGCACAGTTTCCTATGTACGCTCGCAAGTTTGCGAATTTTCAATATTTGCACTCTAGATTTTCAACATTGCCATTTTACCACACCTCCTTATGAGCAGTTCAGTTGTCATTTTTCACATCTCACACAAAATGTGTTTCCGCGCATGTAGCGCACAATGGCACAGTCGGTGTGCAAAATCAATGTTCGGGACAGATTAAAAAAATCACAGTCACACTGTTCATGAGTAGAAGTGTTAAAATGGCTAGGCTAAAAATTTGGTGAAAAAATTCCCAAAAATGACTGTTTTATGAGCATTTGTTGCACTGATCCTACTCACGCTTGTAAGTTCATGAATTTTCAATATTTGCACTCCAGATTTTCAACATTGCCAGTTTACCATACCTCCTTATGAGGAGTACAGCTGTCATTTTTCACATCTCACCCAAAACATGTTTCTGCCCATGTAGCACACAATGGCGCAGTCGGTGTGCGGAATCAATGTATGGGACACATTAAGAAAATCACAGTGACACTGTTCAAGAGCAGAGGTCTTAAAATGGCTATTTTGAAAATTCAGTAAAAAAATTCCTAAAAATGACTGTTTTATGAGCGTGCGTTGCGCAGTTCCTATGCTCGCTCGTGAGTTTGCACATTTTTAATATTTGCGCTCCAGATTTTCAACATTGCCATTTTACCACACCTCCTTATGAGCAGTACTGCTGTCATTTTTCACGTCGCCCAAAATGTGTTTCTGTGCATGTAGTGCGCAATGGTGCATTCGGTGTGTGCAATCAATGTTTGGGACAAATTAAGAAAATCAGTGACACTGTTCATGAGCAGAAGTCTTAAAATGGCTATGTTGAAAATTTGGAGAAAAAATTCCCTTCAGACGTTCTGCAATGTTACTAATGAAGACATTGAACAGGACTGGACCCAGCACCGATCCCTGCAGCACCCCACTGGTCACCCCCTCTCCCTAGACTGCACCACATTTTCCACCACTCTCTGCCTCCTGACTGTTAGCCAGTTTCTAACCCAATTTACCACCCTTTCCCCCATGCTCAGCCTACCCAGCTAGTTTATCAGTCTCCTATGTGGGATGGTGTCAAAGGCTTTGCTGAAATCAAGGTAAGCGTTGTCCACTGCTCCACCCTGATTCACTTCCTTTGTCACCCAGTCAAACAAATCAACCAGATTTGTCTGACATGATGCCCCCACTGTGAATCCATGTTGTCTATGGTCCTGGACTCCGATGGCTTCTAGATGCCCCACTATCCTTTCTTTAAGCAATGTCTCCATGATCTTCCCTACTACTGAGGTGAGGCTGAACGGCCTATTGTTCCCCACCTCCTCCCTGCTGCCGGACTTCTATAGAGGGACCACATGTGCCCTCCTCAAGTTCACTCATGTTGAATGACTCAGTGGACATGGCTGCCAGAGGTACTGCTATCTCCCTTCGCAGTTCTCTTAATATCCTTGGGCGTATGCCATCTGGTTCCATCGCTTTGTCCACCTTCAATTTAGTGAGCTCCTGCAGGACTCTTTTACTTTTGAATGGACTATTGTCCACCTCTTCACCCGCTTGGCAACTGCTGTACTGTTGTGGCCCTTGCCCTTCCCACTCTTCTGTGAATACTGAACGGAAAAGACACAGTGGATGACTTGGGAGGAAGGCATGGAACTATCACTTCCAAATACCTAAACAGCACATACAAGCAAGCAACATTCGGCACTGACAAATGCTTGTTGTTATCACTTTATCTTTACTTTGTCTAACATGGCTTGAAGCTAATTGACAGATTATGTAATGAATTGGGACATCGCTAAAATGAGGAATGTTTCCAGTTCCAGAATTAAACCACCCATGAAAACAAGAGCAGCCACTAACACAAAGGCCCAGTATCAGCACATCACACTGCCATGCTAGTGACCTGGGTTCAGATATGAACTCAAGTCATTGTGCTGGTAGACAGGCCAGGCTGGGGCAGATGTTGTTATATGTGGCAGTGCACTTCAGCCAGGGAGGGTTGAAGGTGAGCTGCGATGCCACAACAATCCCTGTGGCTGGGCCAGGGAGCTTACTTCTGCAGCAAGGGATGTGCTGTGTGTGCATGTCTGGCCTTGGCCAGCAAGAAAGCTCTGCTCATGTGGGGTGGAGGTGGGAGAGAAATGGAAGGTAAATAAATACAAGCACATCTAAATAACAGTCTAGGCCTCTGAGATCTCCTTGGGTCCTACTGCCTGCTGTCACTGGATCCTAGTACACGGAGTGACCTTCCATGGATGGAAAGTTGGGGTATTAAATGGTGGATTACAGGAACTCGAGATACAGGACAGAAGAGGAAATGTCCTGAACAGGGTATATAAATAAATGATAAATGTGACCACCAAGGAGAAAAAACTTCAGTGGTTAAACAAAGCAACCTCCTGGTTTTGGATTTCCATAGAAGATAACAGAGAACTAATACTTTCCCAGACAGACTTTGAGTAAGATTTTCAAAATGGGGGGGGGTAGGTATATATAAAATATAAAAAAAAATGATTACCTTTATTTAGCTGTATGTACAACCAAGAATCTATCACATCTCTGCACTTTCTTTACATCTTGAATTTATGATATAGTAGTAGTTTGGTAGTAATAATTTATTTAGCGCCCAGTCCTTGCAGTTCTGAGTGTTCTACTTCATAGAATTAACACAATTGAACAAAATAGAATATAACGCACAGTCATAAAATACAAATAATCTAAAATGTGCAAATTAGTCAGCATAGCTAATTTAAAACTAAATCAGTGGGTCTAATTTAAGTCAAAAGTATGGTTGAACAGGTCAGTCTTTAGGCCCCTTTTGAAGCCCTCCACTGATGGAGCATTTTTCAGAGATCTGGGGATTGAGTTCCACAGGGCTGGACTAGCCATCTCAAAAGATCTCAAAGGTGTGGTCCCCTGATTTTTAGAACCGGACCCAGGGAATTGCTTGGAGGCTGACCTCGGAGGAGCAAAGAGGGTCAGCTGTACAGTAAGGGGACAGGTGCTCACTCAGAAATCCAGGTTGAGTCGCTATATATATTTGTAGGTCAGCAAACTGACCTTGAAGGAGATTCGTTACTTTACCAGCAGCCAGTGCAGATCACGCAGGACAGGGGTCACATGACTTGATCTCGGAATGCCCAACAGTAACCTGGCCACTGCATTCTGCACTAGCTACAGACATCGTAGGACCTCTCTACTAAAGCCCAAGATACAGAGCATTACAGTAGCCAAGTCTGGAAGTCACAATGATACGTACCAGTGAGGGTAGGTCTTTCGGTGAGACCAATGCTTTAATCCAGGAGATGTTTTAAAGATGGTAAAAGACATTCCAGATTACAGAAGATATCTGAGCCTCAAGTGCCAGTCTTTCATCCAGAATGATGCCCAGATTCTTCATCATAGGCGAGGCCACCCAACTAGAGGAACCAAGCACCAGATTGGGCCTCTTCACTGTGCTCCCCACCCTGCTTTTGACCATGATCAATCACCAGTACCTCCATCTTGTCTGTGTTGAGCCACAGCCAAGCTAAAGGGCATCCAGTCCTGGATCTCAATCAGGCAAACATTTAGTACAGTGACCACACCAGGAATCCCTGGTGCAAATGACAGATACAGCTGAGTATCATCTGCATAGCAATGAAAACTCAGGCTGTGCCATCTTATAATATCACCCAAGGGCAGCATGTACAATGTGAACAACACAGGTGAGAGGATTGAACAGTAGGGTATGCCACAGAGCAGGGACTTTAGGAGTGAGAAAAAATTACTCTTCATCACCTTCTGTGTCCTGCCACCAGAAAGGATTCAAATCAGCTGATGACCCTACCAGTGAGTCCACAATACTCTTTAAGGTGATCCAGCAACAGTCCATGCTCCAGAGTGTCAAATGCTGATGAGAGATTAAGTAGAATGAGAAATGACCATTCCCCTCTATCTCTGGCTCCAAGGAGGTTATTAAGCACCCTTACCAATGCAATCTCCATACTATAGTATGCTCTGAATCTGCACTTGAGTGACTCATAGGTGTTAAAGGCTGTGAGGTGGGCCTTGAGTTGCAGATTCACTATCTTCTTGATAACTTTTCCTAGAAAGGGAAGATTAGAGTCTAACCTTCCCCTTTTAGGAAAATATAGAGACACCTCTAAAATTTGCCAAGCAGTCTGGGTCCACAGATGTTTTTTTCAGGAGTCTCACCAGCACATACTTCAATGCGATCTGAAAGGATCTCTCTAAAGGGAGCATCAGACTCAGGTGAGGACTGACTGGGTTACAGGCCAGGGTGCTACTTGAAGAGGACAGACCACAGCTGCCCAAGCCTGCCGGCACCCACTTACTTGAAATATTATTATTGTTCATATATTGTCCGTAGTTTGTTATGCTACTCATTCAAAAGTTACAAGAAGGCTATATAATTCCAATGCACCAGTTAGGATAACAATGCCACAAAAGTAGGGAAATGTGGAGTTAAGGTTTCCAACCCTACAGTAGCTCTCCACCCCATCCCCCAAGCAGCAAAATGAAAAAAAAAAACATTAGGGTTTTGCATCTCTGGAGTCTTTGTGTCTCAATGGTGGGGTCTGGTTTCAGCTCGTGTACCCTAATGTTCATCCCTCTTCCAGACCGTAGCCTACAGTCCGAAGCACAAGGTACAGCTCAAGTCAGTGCTTTACAGTGATAGATACTGGAAAGGTAGAGAAGTATATCTTGCCACATTTTGCCAAGATCATCTGTTGTAGCTTTCTTCACAAAGGGCCCTATGTGAAGAAAGGAGATCATGTGTGACATTCATTGCTCAGGGAAAGGGGTGGGGATTAGGGCTGAGAACCCCAAGAAACAACCCACCACTGATTCACCAAGACTCCAGAGACCCAAAACCCTAATGTTCTTCCTTTTGCTGCTTGGATGATGGGGGCGGGGAGTTAAGGTTGAAAACCCTAATGCCACATTTCCCTACTTTAGTGGCATGAAGTTACCCTAACCAGTGCATTATTATGCTCATCCTCAACACTAAAAAGACACAAGCCATGCTACTTGGCACTGCCCTCAAACTCAAGCCCTGTAAGGAACCCCTCCTAGTCCATGACTCTGGTGGGTCTCTCATCGACTGTGTCACATCCTTCAAATACCTAGGGAGTCATCCTTGATAAACCCCTTGACTTCAGTCTGCACATACAGTCAACATGCAAAGCTACAAATGCCAAACTTGGAATTGCCTACAAGACTAGTCACCTGCTAACACCATCCGCTAAACTGGCTATTGCCAAAGCTATTCTGCTTCCAATGATGACATATGGTGTCTCCACTTTTGCTAATGCCCATAAGACTGCTCTCCATAAATGGGATGTCACATGTAACAACATATGTCGGTATGCCTCCTCTTCACATCGCCTCAAGCACCACTACACACTGTATAACAAACTGGGCTGGCTCTTCCCTTCTGCCTACCGACTTTACTCCCTAGGGACCCTCACAGACTCTGTAATCCAAAACCAAACACCCTCCCCCTTGCAGCTCTACTTCTTCCACTGACTTCTGCTCGTGGACTACGCTCGGCAAATAAATTTCTACTTACCATACCCAGGTGTCTTACTTCTAAAGGCTCTGAAGCATTTCACGGCACTGCCCCGGCTACCTGGAACTCCCTCCCATCTGCCCTAAGACAGGCAAACTCCCACCCAATATTCAAAAAATAACTATATCACCACCTATCCTGGAACCCTTACACATGCTTTGATCCCACTTGAGGCCTCACAGCTAGCCACCCTACCTCACCCAGGACACTGCTGCACTTCTGAACATGCTTTGCCTTACTTTTGTCTTAATAGCTGCCACTTAGCCCAGTCTTAGTTGTTATTTGCTTGTACTACTGTCATCTTGTGTCATCTCTGCCTAGCCATATGTGTAATCTCAAGTATTGTCTGATTGATATGTATTCTTACCTACATGTACTATATACTATGTAACCATATATTATGTAATTGTATAATCTTATCTCTTTTAAGTATGTATTCTCCCAGATCATGCCTGAAAATAGTCAACTCTTGGCTAGTGCTTCTAACCTGGTTAACAAAAACTAAATAAATAAATAATCTTGGTGAACACTGGGCCCAGAAATCCCAAACAACTCAACAGAAGGCAAATCAGTCCTGGGTCCAGTACACAATAAGTGGGCCACAGCTCAGAAATCACCCCAAATACCTTTTCCACCAAAACCAGCTCCTAGTCACTCTGGACAGGAGGAGTGCTCCTTGCGACAACCCTCTCCTCATTGTTGGGTTGCCAAAGCTGAGCTGGGCTCATCCAGGACTTAGTCAAGGACATGCTGTCAGAGAACTGAGTGAACTCTTTGTACCAGGCAGATAGAAATGGCTTTACATACTGGAGACATGCAGGATGTAGCAACTTGTCCACAGGCTGTGAAAGTTGGGCTGATCTGTTCCTCCCCACCTCAATCTCCCTGTACAGAAATGCCTTTTTATGAGAGACTGCCCTCTAATACTTACTATAGAGAGTTCTCAGAGCCAGTCTGTCCCCATCTGCTCAGACTTATGCCAACAATGTTCCAGTCTGTGACCCAAAGCCTTCATCTCCCTATGCTCCCTGTCAAACTACAGGGATCCCAAGCGAGAAGACCTGGGTTGTGCATGAACCGGTATTACAGTATCAAAGGTCAAGGCAACAGACCTGTGATAGACTACCACCACTTCCCCAGTCCTGTCCCACAAGTAGCCATCACACCAGAGAGGTCCAGTGCCACCCTAAGCCTTGCTGGGGACAACCCCATTGAAGTCTGTGGCAGCACACCATCATCTCTGGGGGTGAACAATGGGGGGGGGGGTGAATGAGTACTTCACTGTGCAGTGATCCAACCAACTAACCAGATCAGGCTTGAGGTTTTTAATCTCGAGCCCCTTGTGAAAATACTAGGTCCAAAGCATGACAGTATTGGTGGGTCAGAGTAGTAACCACTTGTGTAAGGTCCACTGATGACATCAACTTAAGGAAATCTTGATCAAATTGCAAGAGTTTGTCATCGACCCAGACTTTGAAGTTGCCGGTTTCCCAGAACTAACCATGTGGTTGACTCCTATACCCTCATGGCAATGAAATCCACAATATCCTTCAGGAAATCCCTCTTGCACCCTAGAGGCCAGTACACATGAAAGATCTTACAACCTGCACCTGGACCCCCACACATGCTCATGCATTCAAATGGTGACATACCTTCCACTGGGTGCACCATAAATTTCAAATTGGATCTACGGCAGATGGCCACTCCCCTGCCCCTGTGATCCCTGTATAGGCAGTGAACCACAGAGAATCCGACTGGGGAACGACACCTCCAGAACTGGCACTGTATCATCACCCAGGCAAGCCTCCATGATGCAAGCCAGATCAAACATGGAAATCAAATCTGATGTAATTGCAGACTTGTTTCCCCATCAATCTTGCATTGCATGACACTGTCTGCAGGGAATGAGTGGAGACTGCTGGCCTACAGGCCACCTGCCCACTTGGTCCAGTGAGAACCCAGGTATGGGAACCAGCAACATTTGACCACACCCTAGGTCACTTTTGGCCCCAGGGCACCTCTAGCATTAACATTTATTTATTTACATACATACATACATGCAAGATGTCGGAAGGACCTCAAGGCCCACCTAGTTTTCCCAATTAAGCCCAACCTAACCAGAGTTTCCCAGTTTATCTGCTATGCCAGAAACCCCTTCCTTAGGTTTCAGAATCCCTTTGGGTCTGTCTCACGCACTCTTAAAGCTAGTAATTGTCTACCCCTGCAACCTCCTCCAGTAGATTATTCCAAGCATCCACCACCCTCTCTGTGAAGAAATACATCCTTATGTTTCCCTTAAACAATCCCCCCTCTAGCTTCCAGCCATGAACCCCTCATCCTTTGGCAACTCTTCCTTTGAAAAACACTCTCCCCCGTACCCTATTTATGCCCTTGAGACATTTGAAGGTCTCGATCATGTCACCCCTCTCCCTCCTTGCCTCCAGGGAATACATATTCAGTTCCCTCAGCCACTTCCCATAACATCCCCTACAGACCACTCATCATTTTTGTAGCCCTCCTTTGCACCATCTCTGGTCTGTCTATATCCCTCTCCAGATGAGGCCTCCAAAACTGAATGCTGTACTTGAGATGAGGCCTTACCAGTGTCTTGTTAAGGGGCAATAAGACCTCCCTCTTTCTACTGGTAAGACCCCTCCTGATGCAGTCAAGCATATGGCTAGCCTTCCCCACTGCCACTTTGCATTGCCTAGTCACCTGTTGGTCATTCATAATAACAACCCCAGGTCTCGCTCTTACTTCGTGACTGCCAGTTGTACTCCCCCAGTTCATACGTCATCCCTGGGTTTCTGCTTTCCATGTGCATAATCTTGTGCTTTTTCACAATGAACCTAAGTTGCCAAACTTTAGACCATTCCTCCAACCTCTTGAAGTCCCTCCTTATCTTATCCACCCCCACCCACTCGTCCACTCTATTGCATATCTTGGAATCATCTGCAAATAAGCATGTCCCCCCCCCAGCCCATCCATAATGTCACCGATGAAGACATTGAAGAGGACTGGTCCCAGCACAAAGTCACGTGGCACTCTGCTCACCACTGCTCCTTTGCTCAAATGTAACCTGTTTACCAGCACCCTATGGCTCCTGCCAGTTAGCTAGTTTTCAACCCATGTTGCTATGTTATGACCCACCCCAGGCTGCTTAGTTTATCAGTCTTCTGTGAGGGATGGTGCCAAAGGCCTTCCTGAAGTCCAGATAGGCCACGTCCACCCCCCTCCGGTTGACCACCCTGGTCACATAGTTAAAACACTCAATCAGGGTGGTCTGGCAGGACCTCCATCTCATGAAACCATGCGGCCCAGGGTGTAAAAGGCCAGAGGTTTCTAGGTATCCAATTATTTATTTTTATTTATTTATTTTGATTAGGATTATTACCTTTGAGTCAGAGATTTATTACCTGAAAGATCTCCTGATTCCCTATTGCCCCCTCTGTCCTCTCCTTTCCACCAATGAGGGATTGCTGGAGATTCCTAGGGTTCGATTGAAAACATCAGGTTCACGTGCTTTTGCTTTTTCAGCACCAACCTTGGGGAATTCTCTACCTCGTTGGTTGAGAGAATGCCCAACCGTCGATAGTTTTAAAATTGGTTTAAAAACATATTTATTTAGCTTAGCCTTTATTTAAATATGGTTGACATATTTTAATGTTGTTTTAATCTATTTTATGTATATGTTTTTATGTATAGCGCCTTGGCTCTGAAAGGCGCTATATAAATAAAGGTTAATTTGATTTGATTTGTACATACTCCTGGTATGCCTTGTTTACACTGACTTCTTGAACAGACCACATAGAGATTCCGGCATTAGGCCTAGTTGTGCTTTTTTTATGATTAGGCAGGTGTGGTATTGTGCCCTTAGGTGCACAGGGAGCCAGCCAGTTTTGGAGTAGAGGACACAGGTGTAAGTCCAACGGTCTGCCCCAAGTACCAAACGACAAGCCCTGTTAACTAGCGTTTTTATCCTATTTAGGGCAGTGTCTGACCCTGCTATGTATATTGGTAACCCATAGTCAATGGATGACAGTACAGTGCTGCCCGTGGCTAATTTGAGGGCAGCAGGTGTCATCGAGTGCTTGTTTCTATGGAGGATGCCCAGTTTCATGTTGGGAGTTTTAACAACTTGGTCTATGCGGTGGGAGAAGTTGAGAGTGTCGTCAAGGTAAACACCCAGATATTTAAATAAGGAGACTTGTTCTAGTGTGTCAGCTTCAGCAATGACTCCATCATCTTACCCACCACTGACATCAGGCTAACTGGCCTGTAGTTACCACCTCCTTCCTGTCCCCACCTTTTTGGAGTGGAACCACATCTGCTCTTTTCCAATTACTAGGTACCGCCCTGGTATCCAATGACAGGTTGAACAACACCATTAGAGGTGCAGTCAGCTCCTCCCTGAGCTCTTTTAACACCCTGGGATGCACCCCATCCAGATCCATTGCCTTGTCCATCCCAAGGTTATTCGCTCCTTTAGGACCCAATCTACAGAGAAGAGGCTGGTGTCCACTTTCCCCATCTCATGCTCCTGTCCTGTAGTTCTGGCCCCTCTCCTCCTCAGTGAATACTGAGCAGAAGAACTTGTTAAGAACTTCTGCCTTCCTGTGGTCATCCTTCTCAGGGTTCCCCCCTCCCCTTTTAACCTGATTATCCCTCCCTTAATTTTCTTCCGTTCCCCTATGTATCTAAAGAATGCTTTATCTCTGTCTTTTATTGACCTGGCTAAGTTTTCTTCTGTCAATGGCTTTGCCCTTTTAACTGCCCTCCCTGCCTCATTTTGCTTCTTCAGGATGTGTGTTCTGTCCTCTTCCTTCTGAGATCTTTTGTAACTCAAGAAGGCTAATCTCTTAGCCCTTACCTGAGCTCCTACCTCCCTGGTAAACCAAACTGGTCTCTTCCTCCTCCTAATTGTGCTAATCTGTCTAAGACATATCTTGATAGCCCTATCTATTACCTGCCTTATCATTACTCACTGCTGCTCTATTCCCCTCAGATCCCCCATTTCTGCTAGGGCATCCCTCAGGCACCTCTTCATCTTCACAAAGTCAGACCTCTTGAAGTCAAGGATCCTCGTCTTTGTGAGACTTGACATTGACCCAGCGTTAATGTTCAATCTGACCATTTTGTGATTGCTGGATGATAGATGGTCCAACACCTCTACTAGATTGACGCTGTCCCCGTTTGTTAGTATTGGGTCCAACACCACAACCTCTCTAGTAGGTTCCTTCACAAGTTGCCTGAGGCACACTCTCTGCAGTGATTCTAGGAAGCCCCTGCTCCTTGAAGTTGTCACAGAAGGGTGGCTCCAAACAACATCCAGAAGACTGAAGTTCCCATCATTAATAATTCACCTTTGTCAGCCATCTTTTGAATATTCAGTAGCAGCTCCCTGCCCACTTCCCCCTCACTTATACCTCAGGTGTAAAACTGATAGAAACATAGACTTTGATGGCAGATAAGGACCACTTGGCCCACCTGTTCTGCCCATTTCCCTACCTACAGGATAAGCTGTAGATCCTAGTTAACCAACAGCCTATTTTTTCCTACCCTTCACAAAAAAATGCTTATGTCTGTCCCTTGCATTCTTAAATTCTTCCACAGTTTTAGAATCCACAACCTCCTCAGGAAGACTGTTCCATGCGTCCACAACTCTCTCTGTGAAAAAAATACTTCCTCACATTTCCCCTGAACCACCCCCCCATCTTCAAATTGTGTCCCCCTTGTTCTTGCACATCTCTTTTTCTGACAGATACTACCCTCTTGGACTTTGTTGATTCCACTGAGGTAATTAAAAGTTTCTATCATGCCCCCCCTCTCCCTCCTTTCCTCAAGGGTATACATATTAAGCTCCTTTAGTGTCTCCTCATATGACTTCTCTTGCGTACCCTGCATCATTTTAGTTGCCCTTCTCTGGACTGCCTCTATCTTGTCTGTGTCCTTGCGGAGATGGGCTCTCCAAAACTGGATGCAGTACTCCAGATGGGGTCTCACCAACTGTCTGTACAGAGGGATAACAACTTCCTGTTTCCTACCGGTGATGCCTCTCCCTATACATCCCAGTATCCCCCTAGCCCTCCCTACTGCCTTCTCACATTGCTTGCAAACCTCCTTTCTCTGGATACGAAAAAGAGTCGGTGAGATATATGAACACTTTCTTATCCTAACTTGCCATACATCTGACCACCCCCATTACACACTTATTCAACACCTCTCTGATTCAAGGTGAGCTACCTGTCTTGTGGAAAACTGCCCACATCTACCATTATTCAGGACTGGGGATCGAGTGATCTGAACAATTACTGGCCTATTTCTATACTATCCGTCCTCTCTAAATTACTTGAAAAATTGTCAACATCCAACAGAGAACATTTGGATTCACAAAAGTTGCTAAACCCAGCTCAGTCTGGCTTCAGAGCCAAACACAGTACAATATCGGCTCTTGCCAAAGTAACTACAGACTGGCAAATGGCCTTGGACTCTAAGAAGCATGTATTTGCCCTCTTCCTTGATCTAAGTAATGCCTTCGATACTGTGGATCATACCATCATGCTTACTGCACTGAGTAACATCAGACTTGATAGTTCTGCCATTAAATGGTTCACCAGCTACCTAACCAATAGGTTACAACAAGTCAAAGCCATAGGAGATCTGTCCCCACAAAAATCCCTGTTATGAGGAGTCCCACAAGGCTCCATCCTGGGCCCTATCCTCTTTGTAATATACATCAATAATCTGGACTCGAAGCTGGGCACAGCAAATGTGCACTTATTTGCAGATGATACTGTACTCTATACCACAAATTCATCCTTGGATCTGGCCCATGAGTACTTACAGAAAGACTTTGTCACCCTCCGATACAACCTTCTCACTCATAAGCTCCTCCTCAATGCCAAAAAGACTAAAGCAATGATTCTGTCACCAAAGTCTACTTCCGGATGTCCACATATCACACAGATCCAAACATTCTTAGATGAACCCCTTGAAGTAGTTGATACCTTTAAATACCTAGGGTTCTGGCTGGAAAACAAGCTCAACTTTCTGTGCCACTTAAATGAAACCTTGAAGAAACTAAGACAGCGATTAGGTTTATTCTATTGCATTAAACACCTACTCACGTTAGAAGCCAGAATGAGACTAGTACAAACTACTTTCTTACCTATACTGGACTACGCTGACTTCCTTTACAGTCATTGCCCATCAATGATGCTAAACAAAATGGACACCCACTACCACTGGGCTTTAAGATTTATTTTAAATCTACCCCGTAGTACACATCACTGTCATTTATATCAGGTTTCGGGATGGACCTCACTCTCAACTAGAAGAAAAAGGAATGCTCTCCTCTGGTTTTTTAGAGCATTATCTGATAACCTCCCTGCATACATCTCGAACATCTTCAAACGGGCTAAAGGTTCCTACAGCCTGAGACGCTTCTCCTTAATCTGCTTCCAGATTCCTAGAGTGAAAACTACCCTTGGCTGAGCAGCAATCAACTTCTCACTTCCATCACTTTGGAACACTACGCAAGACTCATTAAAATTATCCTCACTTCCAAGCATTTTCACATTCAAAGCTCTATTAACGGATTATCTGAAGGAATCATGCAGATGCCGATGACCCCTAAGCCTTGGGTGCCACTCTCAAACTCTACGCCTAAGTATCTCATCCACCCCACATTCCTAACAACAGAAACCTGGAACCTACAAGGCTAGTTCCCTTAATCCAAGATGACCCTGCCTATTCTCTACCTTTTACCTATTCTGTCCTCCCTTTTGGCTGCCTACTCTTTCACCCCAATTTCTACCCTATTCCTTAATACCTTCTTATTTTTTATCAATAAGGTATGAGCTCTTACTCAGTGGAGACTATATTGGTTTTTTGTCTCTTCTCATTTCAGTAAAGCTTATCATTATGTACCTTTGCATGTTAATTATGTTGACCGGTATGTATAGTCCCATACTGACCGGCACCTTCACAATGTTTTTTCTTTTTTTTGCACCATTGTCCACCGTAATTGTAATCTTATGAAGTGTACTGTATTGTATTTATGCCCAGGACCACCTTGAAAATGAGCTTGCTCAATGGTGTTTATGCCTGGTTAAATAAAGTGATTGATTGATTGATTGAAGGTCATCTGACATGATTACCCCCAGGTCCCGTTCCATTTTTGTTACTACCCCCCCCCCCATTGTGTAATCTTCCCCTGGGTTTTTGTTTCCCAGGTGCATTACTTTGCCCTTCTTTGCATTGAATCCAAGCTGCCATACTTCTGACCATTCCTCCAACGTTGCCAAATCCCTTCTCATCCTTTTCGCACCTCCTTGTGTATCAACCCTGTTGCAGATCTTTGTGTCATCTGCAAAGAGGCATACTTTTCCTTCCAGTCCCTCAGCAATGTCACTTATAAAGACATTAAAAAGGACTGGACCTAGTACTGAACCCTGCGGTACCCCACTAGTAACCCCTCTTTCTTCAGAGTGGACTCCATTTACAATTACCTTCAGTTTCCTGTTGTCCAGCCAATGTTTTACACAGTACCACCCTGGGACCCACTCTCAGGCTGGTTAATTTGACTATTAATCTTTTGTGTGGGACTGTGTCAAATGCCTTGCTAAAGTCTAGGTAGGCTATGTCCACAGCCCACCTGGTCTACTTTGGTCACCCAGTCAAAGAAATCAATTAGATTCATCTGACATGACCTTCCCGCTGTGAACCTATGCTGCCTTGGGTCCTGTGCCCCACTGGCCTCTAGATACTCAACAATTCTTTCCTTCAGAAGTGATTTTATCACTTTCCCTACCACAGAGGTCAAACTGACAGGTCTGTAGTTTTCTGCCTCTGTCTTGGTCCCACATTTGTGAAGGGGAATCACATCTGCCTTCCTCCAGTTCTCAGGTACCACACCATCCTCACATGATTTGTTAAAAAGGGTAGTCAGTGGTTTCACTAGTTCTCCCCTTTATTCTTATAGAATTCTGGGCTGAATTCCATCAGGCCCCATTGCTTTGTCCACCTTTAGTTTTAGGAGTTCTTTCAAAACCCTTTCTTCTGTGAAAGAACTGGGATCAACCCCCCTATCCAGAGTGATTCTGTTAACTGGATTAGGCACCTCCCCCTCCTCCCTCTTTTTTGAATTCTGAGCAGAAATATTCATTCAGTATTCTTGCTTTTTCACTATCCCTCTCTGCCCACCCACCGTCCATTCTATTCAGCCTCACTATCCCTCCCTTTGTCTTTCTATACTCCCTGATATTCCTATAAAAGCTTTTATCCCCCTTCTTAACCGAGTTGGCTATCTTTTCCTCAGTTTGGGCCTTTGCTATTCTGACTCCCCTCCCTGCTTCCTTCTGCCTGAACTGGTACAGCTCTCTGTCCTGCTCCTTCTTTGTTTCCATATACTTCCTGAATGCTATCTTTTTCTCCCTGACCTTCCCTGTCACCTCTTTTGAGAACCATAGTGACTTTTTCTTTCTTTTTGATTTATTTGCTTCACACAAAGGCTTGTTGCCTCTGTGATTGCAGTTTTGATGTTTCCCCATTGTTGCTCCACCCCTCCTTGTAGCCTGTTTGCTAGTGCTTTTCTAAAGCACTCTCCCATCTTGCCAAAGTCAGCCCTCCTGAAGTCCAGTACCCTCACTTTTGTATGGCTTAACTCTGTAGCTGAGTTTATTGTGAACCACACTGTTTGGTGGTCACTTGTTCCCAGATGGCTACCCACTAATAGATCTGAGATCTTCTCACTGTCCCCATTTGTGAGTATGAGGTCTAAGATTGCTCCCTCATGAGTGGGTTCCAAAACTAGCTGAGGCATGCCACCTGTAGGGCATTGAGAATGGCCCTGCTCTTGGATGTGGCTGCAGCAAATGTGCTCCAGTTAACATCTGGCATATTCAGGTCTCCCATCAACAGTATCTCCCCTTTCTCTGCCATCCTTCAAGATGAAAGGAAGGCAGAGGATGAGGGGCCATGACCTGCAGGTGGAAGGAGGACAGTTCAGGGGTAACATCAGAAAATACTATTACTCAGAGAGAATTGTAGAAAAGTGGAACAGACTCCCAGAAGCAGTCGTTGGAGAGGAAACAGTGGAGGGATTCAAAAGGGCATGGTACAACCACATAGGAGTGCTAAAAGGGGGAGGCACAGGTCCAAACAGATAGCTGGACAAATGGGCAGACTTGGTGGGCCTAGTTCGGTCCTTTTCTGCCATCACACTTCTATGAATCTATGAATCCTACGACTGCCTTCTATCATATCCCTGTCCATTCCCTCCCCCTGACATGGAGGTATGTATACAACCCCTGTGCCGATTGTGGTGCCATTTCCAGTCTCTAATGGTGACCCACAGTGCCTCCTCTTCTCCCTGTTCACTTTTTTGTTCAGTTGCTTTTATCCCTTCCCTTACATAGAGAGCTACTCCTCCCCCTCTTCTCCCCTCCCTGTCTCTCCTGAAGGTTGTGTACCTTGCTATGTTAACATCCAAGTTATGGTTCTCTGTGTACCATGTTTCTGTGACTGCTACAATATCCAGGCATCCCTCTTCCATCAAGACCACCCGTTCAGGGACCTTTTGCCCAGACTATGGGCGTTGGTACTCATTACCTTCCATTTCCTAATGGCCTTACCCCTTTTTTTCCCCATCTCTGTCCTTATTGCCTTTGTCACTTTCTCCATTTAACCCTGCCCTTCTCCCTATCAACATCTCTAGCTTGGTGTTTACCTCACTTACTACCCTGACTTTTTTGGGGGTGGGCTAGGATTTCCCTGCTCTTTTCCAGTGCCTCCCACCTTGGCTAGTTTAAATTCTTGCCAATGAAGCATTTAAACCTATCACCTAGGATCCTGGTTCCCCCTCCTGGACAGATGCAGACCATCACGCCAGTATAGGCCTGCATCACTCCAGGTGGACCCCCAGTCCCCAGTGAAGCAAAATCCCTGAGCTCTGCACCAGTTTTTCAACCACTGATTGAATACCATGTTGTAGAGCATCCTAGCCTCACCTACGCCATAGACAGGCAGCACCTCTGAGAAGGTTACCGTGCGTGCTACTTGTCTAAGGCCCCTCCCCAACTCCACAAACTCTTCCTGCACTGCTTTGATCCCTTTCTTAGCCAAGACATTTGTCCCTAGGTGGACAATGACATCCAGTTCCCTCCCCTGTGCAGCTGCTCTGACAATCCTGAGGATTTGCTCCCTGTCCCTCCAAGTCATGGCGCCAGGCAGGCACCTTATCTCCCTCTCCCCTTCCTCCCGCAGTTCTACCTTCCTAACAGTGGAGTCCCCCACCAGGAGTTGTTTCCTTCCCCTGTGGCGTCCCATGCCACCCTCCTGTGGGTCTTCTTGTGGAGGTTCCCTGCATCCTCCTTCGTATTCAACATCTTCATCAGTGACATTGCGCAGGACCTAGAAGGCAGAATTTCACAGTTCGCTGATGACACAAAGCTCTGTAACAGAGTAGACACACCAGAGGGTGTAGACAGAATGAGAAGCGACCTGCAGAAACTTGAAGAATGGTCAGGGGTTTGGCAGTTGAAATTCAATGCAAAGAAGTGCAAGATAATGCATATGGGGCACAAAAATCCTGGCACAATATATCAGTTGGGGGGTGAGGATATAGCGTGCACCAAGCAGGAAAGGGATTTATTTATTTATTTATTTTAGTTGTTTAACCAGGTATAGCACACTAAGCTGAAAGCTTTTTTACAGGAGCGACCTGGGAGCACAAGGAGGTTAAGTGACTTGCTCAGGGTCACACAGTATGCAAGTGGAAGCTGTGGGATTCAAACCCAGGTCTGGCCTGCTGGATGTCACCAAATTTGCAGCTCAGAGCCTTAGACCACTGTGCTATACTGCCTCCTTGGGGATCTTGGGGTTGTCATCTCTGATGACCTCAAGGTAGGGAAACAGTGTGACAAGGCAGCAGGTAAAGCAAATAGGATGCTGGGATGTATAGGCAGGGGCATCACCAGCAGGAAAAGGGAGGTCATAATTCCGCTATACAAGACACTAGTGAGGCCCCACCTGGAGTATAGTGTACAGTTCTGGAGACCATACCTACGTAAGGATATAGACAGGGTAGAGAAGGTTCAGAGGAGGGCAACAAAGATGGTGCATGGATTGCATCACAAGTCCTATGAAGACAGGTTGAAGGAACTGAACATGTACTCCCTGGAGGAGAGGAGGGAGAGAGGGGATATGATAGAGACATACAAGTATCTTACAGGGAGGAACAGGGTGCAGGAAAACACTATTTTTAAGCGAAAAAGCTGTTCCAGGACTAGAGGGCATGGGATGAAGTTGGAGGGAGGACGATTCAGAGGAAACATGAGAAAGAATTTCTTCACAGAACGGGTGGTGGACAAGTGGAACACCCTGCCAGAGGAAGTGGTGGGGGCTGAAACAATCACGGGATTTAAGAATGCATGGGATAGACATAAAGGAATTCTGGAGGTCAGGGGTATGGGGCAACAGACTTCTAGGAAAACAAACTGAACTTACAAGCTCAAATGGGCAGACTGGGTGGGCCATAGGCCCTTATCTGCTGACACTGTCTATGTGTCTATGTATCTATGTATCTATGTCTCCACTGCAGGTGCCTCCATAGAGGAACCACACTTTGCCCGAATGGCATCTGAATTGTGGAGAGGTACAACTGGAGGGATGCACCTCTGTTCCACCACCCTCACCCTCCCTGAGCCTACTGTGGTCCAACCGCTCCTCTTTGTTGGCAACCTCTGAGGCAATGGCAGTGGCCCTGGGGGGTCCCTGGATAGGAGAGAAGGTTCCACAAATCCTGGCCAATTCAGCCTGGAGATGAGCAACCTCCTCCCTCAGCCCAGAGAGGTGCCTGCAGATGGGACAACACTGCATCCTCCAGAACATCTCCCAGAAGACTGCTGCTCCATAGCGACTGTAGTGCACCACTCCCATCATGTCTTATTACCAGCCCCTTCACTATTGTTTAGAATCCTTACTCTTTCCTCTGTGCCCTTTAAGCTCCTGATCTTCCTGTTCTGAGACAAGAAGATCCTATGTTTCTTAGTAGTCCCCTTACTTGCTCAGAGGCAGAACTCCAGCAGCTGGGAGGGATGGAGAGCTACTCTTGTCCTTCTAGGATGGTGAGCCTTTGGTGGCTCTGTGATCACTCACTTCCCGAATCCTTTCTCTTTTCCAAAGCTTCCTACAGTGCCTCCACCCCCACCTCAACTTCCTGGCATTTTTTAAGCCTTTATGCAATCCCTCACAGAGAGCCACCCCTCCCCCTTTTTACCTACCATATCCCTATGAAACAAATTAAACCCTGGAATGACCAAGTCCCAGTCCTGGTGCTTATTGCACCAGGTTTCTGTAATAGCCTCTATATCCAGCCCCTCCCCAACAACAGCAGCCTCTATGTCTGCAAATTTGTTACCTAAGCTGCAGACATTCACACACATGGCCCTCCTTATCCCTCCTGTAGTACTGCCCCCATATATGTCTGTTTTCCCAACTGCGGGGGAGTACCAGCTAGGTTTTCCCCTTGCTCTCCTGTCACCTCATCCCTCCTACCCTTATATTCCCTTCCTCTTAGCAGTTTAACTTTAGTTCCCTGTCCATGTACTCTCTCAATTTTTCCCTTAGAACTTTTGACCTTTCATCATTTAGATGTAGCCTATCCTTAGCATAAAGCCCTTCGTCTAAATCATCTATTTGCTCATCCTCCTAGGCATGCAAATCCCTCTGTCCTGTACCATTCTCATAGCCATGTATTAAATTCCTTAATCCTCTTCTTCTTCACTGTAGTAACACAGGGGACCAGAAGGACCACAGAGAATGCTAAGGAGCTTGTTGCTATCCTACAGCACTCTGCCAATTCTTTGAACCTCTGTTGGACCACCCCTTCCTCATTTCCAACCAAATTGTTCATCCCCACTTGTATAATCAGGTATTTATTGTATTTGTTTTACCAGGAAAAGCTCAATTGAGCCAAATCTCATTTGCAAGGAGATGCTGGGGAGGGCAGCAAAAACAAAATATATAGTCTGGAATTACAGTATAGAGATACAATAATCATCAGATGGTGAAACATACATACAACATAAGGAGAACTGAATACAAAAGTGGGGATTAACAGTTAAGTATTGGAAGAGGAATAACAAGTTTTAGTCGTAGTGTCATCTATTTGTTATAGGATGTTTAAAAATAAAACAGTGTAGGGTTATCAGGCAGTGAAATAGCTTAATATATGAAGAGAGAGGTGGTCACAGTGATTACTACTCATAATATAGACTATTTAACTTCTCAAAAGTCTACCAAAAGAGCTTATTTTCTTTCCCATTACATTAAAACTCTGACAACCATTCAGAATTAAAACATGGTCCTCATGATGCCATGTTTACTATAAAGCAATGATATCATGCATAGGTGGGGTACTTGGCAGTAATCTTCACAATATTGCAGGAAATAAATGCAGCATAATTATGTTCAACTCCCAGTTTATCCTTAACAATTACCTTAGTGATTTCAGAAAAATCATTACCACACATATTTAGGGGTGATAGTCAATTAACACTTTCCTGGAGAAGATCACATTTATTTGTTGTTATCAGTGAAAAATTATCCTAGTAAGAGAATTCTTTGATGGCTTAGAAACAACATGGCAGTTAATAGTTTCACAGAGCAAAGTATAATCTTTCACATCCTCAGTGTATCTACTATGTAAATTCCTTAAAGGTCCATTTAGTTTCTAGGATCTTATTTGCCAATATTCTTTTTCTTACAAATGCATGTACCTGTTCCCAGCGTCATTAAATCCTTCCCTCCTTATGGGCACCTGCACATCTAATTTTCCCAATGATCTGCGAAAAATCAGAAAGTAGCGTGCATAACCATTTTGGCAAAGTCTCACTAATTTCTCTCCAAATTTTTGGCAGCAACCCATACGTAGACAAAATAACAAGACCAGAAGAGTCCATATCTATGAGTGTCGAATTCTCAGCAGACCTTCTTTGCAATTTAAATCCAGGACTTTCCATAATTTGATTACAGTACTTGTGTTTGAAAGGAATAAGGAAGGGCTAAGCTCAAATTCTATTTTACTCAGACCAGCACTATCATTCCAGAAACACTTAGCCACATAAAAATTAATACAATTAGGACAATGTCCCTACCATTATTTTCTGTTTGTCTTCTTACACTACAATATCTTATATCCTTCCTGTAAATCGAGCCCTAGTGCGTTCCCAAACAATAACTTAAGACAGCAGTGCAACGAAATCACACAAAAAAATTGGCCCTACCTTTTTGTCACTATATATGAGTCCAGGCATCTTCCAGTTTTATTTGGTGCTATAATTTTCTAATAAGGTCACAAAATCGCAGCACTCACAGTTATGTTTACAAAAACTGCTAGTACATCCAAGAAAGAAAACTGGCACCAAAACCAAGCACCATGCTTCCAAATGGTATTTATTTGCAGTGCAGTACAAAAACAAAAACTAATACACTTACTAGGTCCCATGCCACCAGAGGAACGAAGCAGTGCTAACAAAGGCCCTGACCAGTTTCATGCATGCGTGCTTCTTTAGGGAGGTGATTGGTTTGTTACTTGCCACTAATAAGTTTTTCTGCTACTGGCAGCTTTTGTACAATATTACTGTGAGGCCTGTGATTTTATGACTTTGCTGTTCCTTGCTTTACACAACAGCCCAGGAGCAGCTCTTGGTATTGTACATTTCTTAGCTGGGTGTAATTTTCTAGTTATATAGAAACGTAAACCGGCACCTGCTCAAAAGCACTTCACTTGAATACAGCTCGTATTTTAAATAAGAAGCTGAGTGTGCTTATATTCTCCAATGAACTTTTAATTAGTAAAAACTCACTTAAAAAGTGGCACAAAACACCAAAACATGTGGAAACACTCGTAGCATATAGTCCAGAAGTCCTGAAATTTTCCTCACAGTTTATGAAGCACCACAAAGTCCATGCACAAGCGGCTGTTAAAGTTCCACCAGGTGTGAGCAAAGGCAGAGGTCCTTCCTAACAAAAAGCGTCACCTAGCCGGCGTTTAAAGCTTGTAGCTTTCTCAAAGGTTTGAGACAACCTTTGAGAAAGCTAACCAAGCAGCTTAGCGTCAAACATTTAGAAAGTGACACTCTGCTGCTAATTCTTTAACCATTAATACGTGAGACTTGTGGTCTCGAGAGGACTGAGACTGTCTCACATGTTTGGTGTTTCACTAAGTGAGTTTTACTAATTAAAGTTCATTAGAGGCTCTCGCTGCTCTTATTTAAAATACGGCTATATTCAAGTGAAGTGCTTTTGAGCAGGTGCCGGTTTACGTTTCTATATATGTGTATCAGAGTTATCTCTGCAACCGGGCACTGCTCGCTCACAAGTGCAGCCCTTTTTCTACTTTTTAAGTAATTTTCTAGTTACATAAAAATTTGAGAAATTTATAAATGTCTTAATTTGTTTGCTTTTTTTTTTCTCAAGAAAAGGATGACTGTCACATTTGGCTTAGAAACAGCATTGTAGACCTGTCAAGATATTAGGACTGAGTAAATGAAAACAACAAAAATCATTTTGTGCAACCTAGGAGGTACCTAGAAAAGTAGACTTGAAAGATATAATATTTTAATGATTGTGGCTGAAACTAGCTTTTTAAAGATATGCTTATTGCACTGCCATTTTAACTAGATTCATCAAGGTTTCATTTGTTTCATATGATTTCCTAAAATGTACCTTCAACTATAGAAAGTCATCTGACCATTGAAATTTAAATATATTCTTATATACCTGCGTTCCATCAGTTTTTCAGGTTTGACTCTTATGTCATAAATATGAGCTTGAGTTGCTACAAAATTTGGAATAAGAGTCCCTTCCATTTGTGAGGTACAATGTTGAACAGGAACAGAATTATTAATTACATTGGGAACTATATCTTTAGGATTATTCGGAACTGCCAAACCTGGCATTCTGTCTAAACGATCTCATCCTGATTAAGTTAAAAAGGAAAGATATCGTTACCATGTTTTGTATCATTATAGTCGTCTATTTTTTTTTTTCGTTGGCTCGAGCTTGCCCGCCAGCCAACATCTTACATTAGTAGCAGATTTGGAGGTGCAGTCACTGTGGGCAAATGCAGGGTACACATCAGTAGGTGCATCCCTCATTCCCTAATAAGCCAGCATGCAGGTGCTGACACCAGCAATATGTAAAGTGGTCACCACATCTAGGAAAAGGACCGCTGCATTGAGAGGCACCCTCGTCATGTGGAGGCACAATAACACGCCTCTCAACATGCCCTTCCTGGTGAAGTATTCCAATAAACATGGCAGCATTGACTGCTGCTGCCACCTGCCACAATGCCAACTTCAGGGGTGCCCAATCCCCCTGTCAGCATGCCCCGACCCAGTTCATGTGCTGACGGGGGAGCCCACTCCCCTTGGCATAATGCCCCCCTCCCATTTCAATTGTGTGCCGAGGGGGTGCCCAATCCCCCTCAGCATCATGCACCCCCCAACAGTCTTTCTTTGCCAACAGGGGGCCCAATCCCTGCCACTTCAGTCCCCCCATTCCCAGTTCAATCTGCTGACTGGGGAGCCCACTTTCCATTGGCAAAATGTCTCCCCCATTTGTTGTGTGACGAGGGGGGTGCTCAATCCCCCTCAGCTCATGCCCCCCCACTTGGTATGTGCTGATGGGAGTGTCCAATCCCCTGTCGGCTACAGCCCTCCCCCCAAAAACACTCAGGTGGCACACTGGGAGCCCACCCCAGCATGTCAACTGTCCCTGTTAAAAAAAAAAAAAAAAAACCTTCTCGCGATGTTTTTTTGTAAAAACCTGTAAAACAGAAAACTGCCCCTTGTTGAGTCTGGTGACCCCTCCCCTAACCCATGCCCACCCTCTGTGCACCCTGCCTCCCCACCCCATATTCACCTATGGAGCATGGCGTGATGATCTTTGGTGGACCGGGAACACGTCTGCACTCTTCAAAGCCAACCATGAACTGAAGAAATTCTGGTAAGCTGTATAATGGCATAAATAGGGGTTTTCAACTTTGATGCATATCTTGGGCATTTTTGGGAATTTTGGCACCAAATATTCAACATGGGGTTATTGGGTCCCCTCTTCATGAATTCAGTAACTGCCATGGAGTTATTCAGTCCCGAAAGGTGATTCCGTGGTCACTGCGTGGAATCACCTTTTGGGATCAATTACTGAAAGGACAGTGCCACTGTTCATGAGGTGGCTCTCAAAAAGCCTATGTTACCAATTTGGTGAAAAAAATTAAAAAAATGACCATTTTATGATCATGCGTTGCTTAGTTACCACGCACACTCATAACTTAGTGAATTTATAATATTTTTACTCCAGATTTTTAACACTGCCATTTTTCCATGCCTCCGTATGAATAATACAGCTGTTATTATACATATCCTGGCCAAAATGTGTTTTTGCATCTCCGGCACAGAATAGCATGGTCACTTTGGGAAATCAGTTTTAAGGACAGATTAAGAAAATGACAGTGACACTACTCATGAGCAGAGGCCCTAAGTAATAATAATAATAATAATATTTTTATTTATTTTGCACCTTTCAAGTGTCAACGTGCATTCCAATAAAATACATAAGATAAAAATACAAGTGTACAGAATACAGAAATACAGAAAGCAACATTATAAAAACACACAAAAGCAAATCAAATCAATGAACAGTAAAACCATAAGCCTTTTCCCACAGGAAGGATTTCAAAGCCTGTTTAAAACTCCCCATAGTCATGCACTCCCTGGTCTGATGGAGTAGAGAATTCCAAAGGGAAGGGGCCGCAAACATAAAAGCACGGGCCCCAGCAGATTTTAACATCACCCTTGGAATCTCTAGCAACCCCTCGTCGCCTGAGCAGAGTGATCTCACAGGTTGATAAGGGATCAGGAATTCTTTCAGGTAATCAGGGCCCAGATCGTGCAGGCCTTTAAAAGTCAGTAGTCTGACTTTGAAGGTGATCCACCACTGAACTGGCAGCCAGTGCAGTTCCTGCAGCACTGGTGTAATATGGGAAGATCTAGGGGTGCCCATCAACACTCGGGCTGCGGAATTCTGCACCAGTTGCAAGCGGCGGATATCAACCTCCAGAAGCCCAAAGTAAAGCGAGTTGCAGTAGTCCAGGCATGAGGTCACAAAGGCATGGATCAAAGTTGGCAGATCACTGGACGGAACAAGGTGCTTGATCCTGGCGATGTTTCTTAGATGGTAGAAAGATGACTTTACCACCACTGACACCTGGGACTGAAGAGTCAGCCCTGCATCTAATATCACCCCCAGGTCTCACACCTGTTCAGAGACCTGTAGCTCGACATCCCCAAAAACAATCCAGATGGGGTGCCGGCCAAGGTCCCCCTATCCGGTGATCCGGATCCAATACCAACACCTCTGTCTTTCCAGAGTTCAACTTCAGCCAGCTGGATCTCATCCAGTCCTGGATTTCATTTAGGCAGCTGTTAAATACCAAGATGGCTCCTTCCTGGACAGGTGCAAAGGACAGGTATAGCTGGGTATCATCTGCGTAACAATGAAACCTCAACCCATACCGTCTCACAATGTCTCCGAGGGGAAGCATGTACACTGCAAACAACACGGGGGGCAATATAGAGCCCTGAGGAACCCCACAAAGTAGAGAGATAGGATCAGAGGAAAAAAATCTTGACACCACCCTCTGGGTTCTTCCAGTGAGGTATGAAGTGAACCATCTGAGAACAATCCCAGAGAGCCCACAAATACATCTCAGGCACTCAAGTAGGACCCCATGGTCAATGCTGTCAAATGCTGATGACAGATCTAATAGTACCAAAATGAACCATTTTCTCTGGTCTCTCACCATCAGGAGATCATTGAGCACCCGAACCAGCGCAGTCTTGGTACTGTACCTCTTTTGAAAACCTAATTAGAGAGGTTCATAGATGCTATGGATGGTCAAATGGTTCTCTAACTGGGCTGCCACTACCTTCTTGATCACCTTCCCCACAAAGGGAAGGTGCGAGATAGGTCTGTAGTTTGCAAGATAGTCTGGATCCAAGGATGCTTTCTTCAACAAGGGTGTCACCACTGTCTCTTTCAAGGAACAGGGATATTCACCCGAGTCAAGGGAACACCAGACTATCTGTGCTAGAACCAGGAAAATAGACTCCCCACACCCCAGAATTAGGGAAGTAAGGCCTGGATCTAAACTACAGCAGGTAGGGCACAACCCTTGGATAATCCGCATAACATCTATGATTTCTGGGTGGTCGAAGGTACTCCAGGAAAATGAAGGGGTGGTGACCAGGTCCTGGTCAATAGCAACTCACACAGAGTGTGTCAAACAGATCTCTGATTTAATGTCAGCCACCTTATCAGCAAAGAACAAAGCAAGCTCATCACACTGTAATTGTGAAAATACTCTACGGAGCTGTAGACAGGTTTGGTTGCACAATCTGTCCACAGTTCTGAACAGCTGAGCTGGTCAGTTCTGAGCGGCAGAAATTTCCCCAGACAGGAACTATGCCTGATAATGTTCTAACAGTCTAAGGTGGTCGTCATCCAGGCCAGATTTCCGCCAACAACATTCTAACCTGTGTCCAAGTTGCCGCAACTCCCTCAAGGCCCCATCAAACCATGGAGCCCGAGGTCGAAGGGAGAGGGGACACACACGTACTGGAGCAATAGAATCCAGGGCAGAGGTGATGGCAGTATTATAGGCCACAATCAACGCCTTTGGATCACTGCAGTGCACAGGAAATTGTGATAGGTCAAGAACCGCAGCAAGGCCATTAGAAGAAATATTCCACAAAGGGCAGTACTTGACCATCTCCACAGGGGTCGGCCTACAAGGTAGGGTGCCAAAATTGAATCTCACAGTGTAGTGATCTGACCAACTGACTGGCTCCACCCCAACGTTCAGAAGCCTCGATCCCCAGGAGGAAGACCAAATCAAGAGAATGGCCACCTCTGTGTGTAGCAGTGGTAACCACCTGTGTTAGGCCCAGTGAATCCATTAACTGGAGGAAGTGTTGTCCAAATTGCAAGAGTTCATTGTCGATTCATGCATTAAAGTCACCCAGGACCATCAGCCTGGGAGACTCAAAAGCCATGTCGACAATGAAGTCCACTACTTCCTTAAGGAATTGCTTCTTATCTTCTGGTAGACGGTAGATGAGAGCAATTCGATAGCCCACACCTGCTACAACAGCACATTCAAAAGAGATGGTCTCCTCAACTGGAACATTAGTGAGTGCCAATTTGGTCTTAAAACAGACCACAACCCCCCCACCCATGGTCCAACCTCGGGTGATGTATCACCGTATACCCGGCTAGAATTGCGGCCTCCAATATTGGTCCCGCATTATCATCCAGCCAGGTCTTGGTGATGCAAGCCAGATCTGTCGAACCGACAAGATCTGAAATCACAGCAGTCTTGTTCCGGACAGACCTGGCATTGCACAATATCACCCGGGTTGGACAAAGCTCCCGGGCTGCCCTAACTACCTACCCATCACTAATGATGGTGCCCTTGGGTATGGGGACCAAACAAGGTGGTCCACGCACCAAGGTTCACTTCACCCCAGGGCATCTCCTTGGCTTAATCACCCTAATCAGAGTGCCCCGCTCCACTCGCCTCAACTGTTCACCCCCCCTTCCCCCCCTCCTATGGGCAATACCTAGAGCCCGACAATGTTGGTAGACAGCAAAAAAACAGAGGAGGGTATGGAAAGGGCAGAGGGAGTGGAAGACAGAGGCTGAGTAGCACACGACCGGGGGGGGGGTAACAGGCAAACACATCTCATAAATCCACAACCTCTCAAAATTAAGCAATTTAAAAACAAAATGTCGTGTACCTAAAAGTCATCCCCTTATGCAGTTCAATCCAACTAAATAGCTAAAATTACCAAACTACTAATTTAACACAATCTAAATTATACCCCAAAAATAATAAAACCCAAAAAGATCGCCCTCCGGAGAATCTCTCACAAATCTCGGAGGAGGGCAATCAATAAAATCAATAATAAAAAAACAATAATAAAACAAATATAACTATTAGAAATAACTGCAATAAAAACAACTGAACAAAATCAATTTAACTTCCCCACCCCAGGACTCTCTCACAGTGTTGGGGATGGGAAGAAAGAAACAAAATAAAATTCAAACAAGTTTTCTCCTAAAGGACCTCCTACAACAAATAGGAGAAAAACATACACAGTATCAGTAATCCATTTGAAATTATTGGCACTCTCACTGCCAACGGGGTTAAATTTTTGTCCAGAATCCTAGGCTTTAAGGCTAGTGAGGCTCTCTCACCACCCACACTTTCCTTCGGATAGTCCCAGAATTCAGTGACAAGTCAAAAGGCATTACTCAACACAATGTAGAAACTAAATGTAGGGCCATAAAATAGAAGCAATCTAAAATAGGCCAAAGATATCAACAGGCCAAGCCACAAGGCATAGAGCCCCCCCTCCCCCACAAACCCCCAACTTGCCTAATCAGGCTCTATGTGCATAAAATAAAATGAAGTTCTCTCATTGCCTTTCAAATCAACAGAATTGTCAAAATACTTGCAGTTTCAAAAACTGATCAAAGTACTTGCAGTTTTTATGGAATCCACACTCCTACCTAAAGTTCAGTCATGATAATCCAAACAGAGGGGTGCTTGCTAGTTCTTAGTTCCTCAGATTTCCCAGCAGAAAGATGGAGCTAACAAACATAACAAATCAGTGAGCTCGATTTGCAGTGAACTTATTCCTTGGGTGTGAAATCTCCAACCCAGCTCAGACCCGTAAAGGAAACCCAGACCCCGCTACTATCCCCACTTTAGGCGACCAAGGAGCACCCAACCTAGCCAGATGAACCACGGAGACCAAAGGGCTAGACCAGGAGAATGATCAATCCTTCGATCAATTTCTTCTGGTCCCCCCAGGGATAGCAGCCTGGGCCGAGACCCCTCACAGCCACGGCTTGTAGGATCACACCCCTTGCTACACCACTGATAGAAACCTCCTAGATGTTAAAGGGCAAATGCTCCACCAACTTGAAGGCTGGGAAACCCCGCAGCAATGGACACCAACTCCAGGTCTCAGGATAATCCACTCCCGAAGCACCTACGAGCTAAACCGCTCTACTATCTGATCCGGACAGTCACTGTTCCTCCAAGTCCAGGTATGCCCTCAGTACAGATTGACAAATCTAAGTCAGCTTGACTTACAGAACAAGAGTAGTTTGCAAACAGCTTGTGACTTGCAAACAACTTAAGAAAATGTGGCGGCGTGCTGACCCTGGTCCAAACTCAGGCAAGCAGTCAGTAAAAGAAACATTGCAATAAACACAAGTGCCTGACGGTGCACCCACAAATTAACGGTTACCGCAATGAACTAACAATTAAATAACACTGAATTTTAGGCAAAAAAAGGAACTAAATACAATAAGCGGTAAATGACAGATGATAAACAAATAGCTATGTCCAAGTCCAAATTCCTGCTGCCGCTAAGGCAAGCCCAGCTCGGCCACCAAATGCCTATGTTGAAAATTTGGTTAAAATTTGGTGATGAAAGTTCATTAATTGACTGAGCTACAAGCATGCATTGTGCAGTTTCCATGAACCCTTGTAACTTCACAAATCTGCAATATTTTCATGCCAGATTTTTAACTCTGGCATTTTTTCATACCTCCATATGAACAATACAGCTGCCATTTTTCACATCCTGCCCTAAATGTGTTTTCGCACCTGTGGCGCACAATGGAGTAGTTGCTGTGGGAAATCAACTTTTGGGACAGATTAACAAAATCACAGTGCCACTGTTCATGAGGGGAGGTCCCAAAATGTCTATGTTAAAAATGGGGTTAAAAATTCCCAAAAATAATTGGGTTACGGTCGTGCATTGCGCAGTTTCTATGCATGCTCATGACTTCAATTTTTCATATTTTCACTCTAGATTTACAACATTGCATTTTTTTACACTTCCTCATGAACAATATAGTTGTTATTTTTCACATCCTGCCCAAAATGTGTTTTCATACCTGTGGCACCAAATTGCGCAGTCGCTGTGCAAAATCACCTTTCAGCTAACAAACTGATAGTGCCGCTCTTCATGAGGTTTGGTCACAAAAAGCCCATGTTGAAAATATGGAGTGAAGAAACCAACAAATGCCTATGGCATTAGGGTTTTCAACTGTAACACCCCACCCTGTAGAGATTGACAGGCGTCAGGGGTGTGATGTGGGATCATCGGCTGTAATCCTCACGCCATTCCACCCACACCCTGCAGATAGTGACAGGTATTGAGGTGTGCCTTGGAGTGTTTGGCCCCAAATTTCACCCCATTCTCCTATACTGCACCCATCTCAGTGTATTTTCTTATGGAATGGGGTAAGTATAAGGCCCAAAAACCCCAAAGCACACCACAACACTTAGTGTCTACAGGGTAGGGTGAGGTGAAATGGCATAAGCATTATAGCTGATGACCCAAAGACACTCCCCAATGCTTTTCAGTCTCTGCAGGGTGATGGTGGGGTTGGCGTCAGTTCACTACTTCACTGCCATTCCTATTATGCATCTCTAACTCTTGCTCTACCAATGCCAGCAAGACAACATTCAGCATTGACAAATGCTTGTTATTAACCTGATTTGAAGTCACATTATTAGGATTTGAGTCAAATCCATCCCTTGACTATTTTTCACTTTTTATACCTTTTCTACTTTCCCTTCTAAGTTTCCATTATGCTTTTTTTAACTTTTTTTAAAATTTTCTTTCTATAATCACTATGGGTGAACCAAAGACAACAGAGCTGAAATTCAACCATTCTTGAACCTCTTGTATATTTTTAATCACTTCAATTGTATTCATCAACATTACCCCCCCTTGGAGAATGATATGGTACCAAAAATGTATCTTTACCCTGAAGCCATGCACTATTGATTGCTGTGTCACCACAAACCACATCTAGCTAATTTCTAGTTAACACCAGCGGTTCCATGAACATTAGACTGGACAGATACTGATTACCAAGAACCTGGAATACATCTTCACTTAAATAAAGGGGAACTATTCAAGCAATTTACTTTCTTTGGTTCCTCCATATCTGACTGTTTTGCAATGCTGGATTTATAAAAGTACTGCAGAGAACAGTTTACATACCATTGCTTGCTTGGAGCATTTCTTTATTCCCATTAATGCCCCACTACAACTATTAAAATGGTCAAGGGACTTTAGGACATCAATTGTTTTCTGAAGATCCTGACTAATTTGGCAGTATTCATACTGGATTATTTAACTAGGACTTTTCCAATTCAGCAGTATTATCCACCAGGAGATTAAGCTCCAAATATGAGAGTACTAACTGATTGCACTGCAACATTAAAAAAACGGTTAATGTCAAGCCTTTATTTTCAAACTCCAATGATAGTTCCTCCTGAAGTTTCATATTCTGATCAGTTATTTCTGATCAGAGCTTCTGAAGGCCCAGAACCCAGTTCAGTAATTAAATTAGAGTATTTTTCCATTGAGAAATCCAAATCAACATAATCTTCTGATATAAATTTCACTTCAGCTGAATTAATAGCTCCTTTTACAAAGGAGCACAACTCCTCAGTATGTAGGGGTCCTGTCTATGCAGTATGAATTTCTTTCACAGGTTCTAACAGCTTGGGGAAGAATATTTTTTTAATTGATAGAGATGTAGTTCTACGGGAACAAGCATTAGTGCTGTGCAAAAATAAAATTCTGTAGGCAGAATTTCACTGAATGCTTCACTTCCAAGAAATGTTGGAATGCATTTTGGTAAATATCATGAAATTCCAACATAGAATCATAGAGTGAATCTACTGTGACCTGATATATTAAATTGTAGATTGGAGTTCCACAGAACTAATCACTCTGTTATCTATAGAACTGCAGAACGATTGTATGCACTGTATTGTGGATGAATGTATGAAATTGCAGGTTGGAATTCTCCTAACTTTCTTTCTATAGTTTATGTTATATCAGTCTGCTTTTCAGCCAGAAAATACAGCTGACCTAGTCAAAAATTCCCATTCAGAAGATTCTGATTTCACCAAGCTTGGGATTTTGCAACAGGGTTGATATGCAAGGTGGGTGGAAAGGATGAAAAGGGACTTGGCAAGGTTGGAGGAATGGTTAAATGTATGGCAGCTTAGATTCAACGCAAAGAAGAGCAAAGTAATGCACGTGGGAAACAAAAACCCAGGGAAAGAGTACACAATCGGGGGTGAGATACTGACAACAACAAAAATGGAAAGGGACCTGGGGGTAGTCATATCAGATGACCTAAAGGTGGGCCAGCAATGTGAGAAGACAGTAAGGAGGCCTGGGAGGATACTGGGGTGCATAGGGAGAGGCATCACCAGTGTAAAACAGGAAGTTGTTGGCCCTCTGTACAGACATTTGGTAAGACCACATCTGGAGTACTGTGTATAGTTCTGAAGACCCCATCTCCACAAAGACAGACAGGGTGGAGGCTGTCCAGAGGAGGGCAACCAAAATGGTGCAGGGTCTGCACCAGAAGACATATGAAGAAAGACTAAAGGAGCTTAAGATGTATAGCCTCAAGGAAAGGAGGGAGAGGAGGGACATGATATAAACTTTCAAATTCCTCAATGGAATCAATAAAGTCCAAGAGGGTAGCATCTTTCAGAAAAAGAGATGTGCAAGAACAAGGGGGCACAATTTGAAGACAGAGGGGGGACGGCTCAAAAGTTATGTTAGGAAGTATTTTTTTCACACAGAGGGTTGTTGATTCATGGAATGGCCTTCCTAAGGAGGTTGTAGAGTCAAAAACAGTGGGGGAATTCAAGAATGCATGGGAATGACATAAGGCAATTCTAGTGGGGGTAGGAGGAAGTAGGCTGTTGGTTAACTAGGATCTGCAGCTTATTCGTTAGGTAGGGAAATGGGCAGACTAGGTGGGCCAAGCGGTCCTTATCTGCCATCAGATTCTATGTTTTGTGAAATATCATATAACTTGCAAAATTTTATAGAATTTTCATGGAATTGAAATTGGCACTTTCTGCCTAGAACTATCTAACATCAATGCAGTCTTCCCCATATTGGAGTATAAATTCTCTTTACTTTTCATATAATGAGGAGTCATTTTCTTTTGCTTTGCATCCACCCTAGCATTATTTTTTTCAGTTTTCTTACCTTTCATTTTGGGACTATTATGATTCTTATTTCTAGTCTGACTTCAATTTCTGTCAGTAATTTAACTTTTAATCTTCGTCAGCACCATCCCTTTTTTTTTTGTTTAAATCTCATTGGTACTCTCCCCAATTATTTTATAATGCACCACACTGTGATTAAAAGTATAGACTACTTAACAATCAAGTAGTTGCCAGATAAGAGAAGCACACATATAGCCTAGAATGCCATCAGAATATTAATCCTTGCCATTATGGTAAGCAAAGATCTCAAGTCAAGTGACTGGTCACTCATATGGCTATGATTAATATCCACCCCACCTTCTAAATCCTGAAAGACAAATTATGTTAAATTATGCTGTCTATAACCAAAAATATATAAAAAGTACAATAAGAAAAACTAAATATTAATAAAGTTTATGGAGCAAAATATATTACAGAAAACACTGTGTAGTCTTAGAAATACGAGTTTAGAGCATTTTGAAATTTGATTGACTCAGTTGGTATCAAATATGTATTTATTGGGTCCATTTCAAAGATCCCCATGTTAATTACCGTCTGGTATTCTGCTGTTATCCCTCAAACCATCCTTCATGACAGTCCTCAGGTCTTCAACAAAACAAAGGAAAAAAACATTGCCAGTCTCTATAAAGTGATGGTTCAACACATACAGCTGAGTGTGTGGGTGTGTGTGTGTGTGGGGGGGGGCAGCCTCACTAAAAGTCTTGGTTTAGCACACACAGCTGAGGACATCCTGTTCCCCAGCCCCACTAACTGCACTTTTGCTATACAATGTGGAAAAGTGTGATATGGTGAAGAGTATGGGAGCTTTGGTCAAAGCTACTGCCATAGCCACTCTTATAATTTGCATAACCCTTTTCATTCCCTAAAATCCTTTGTTAAGGTTTTGCAATAAAATATTTTTCTTGTTGTTTGAAATTTACTACAGTACTACTGTGGTGAAGGCACTACACAGTTATAATTTCAACCTGATACCATGATCCCAAACAGAAGGTCATTCACCCAGGCCCCTCAACCTTAGTGAGCCCATAAGGCAGGGGTATGACTGTGACAGCCATGTACTCATACCTGGGTAGCACACAAAAACAAGGATGAAAAAAATATAAAAACACTGGCACTATTTTCAAATTTAGAAAATTGTACCTACTTAATGAAAGAAGTAGTTGAGTTTCTTTTCTTAGTAATGTAGTCTAAATTGCACAGATAAAATAGCATTTTAGAAATTGGTGATTAGAAAATGCCATTGGCAAAAATAGATTTCAGGTATTACTACTGCTAAAAGCTGAGCCTAGACAGAAGACTGTAAACTTCAAATGATATAAAATGCTTGACAGAGATGGTGGTCAAGGCCATTTTACAATGCATGTATGTAATGTTATACAAATTAGGCTCTACATGGGATTGGGAGTTCACACCACACACACACACCATGGCTGACTGTAAAAGGAATTGGCCAAAGTTTATGAGTGCGCCCCATGCAGAGATCAATTAAATCTACTGTTTCCATCCCAGTTTAATATGAGTATAAAGTCAATGCTCCCTGCGATTTGAGAGGAGGATAATTTGTCAGCAATAATAAGTGTAGACAAACAGGATGTTCAGCAGTGCACAGCCCTTGATTGGAACCAAATGCTTTCCTAGGGATTGTGTCTAAAGTATGTGCAAAATTAGATCTTGTTTTCAGTATGTGCACACTTTTTTTTCAGTACAGCTACTGAGTCAGAAGGATTAACTCAACCGGAGACTGGGAATGGACTAATTTGAATTTATCCACACTTGTCATGTTAAGATGGTTTACAGATAGGCATAAAAACTACTGTACCAGATAGCTAGCATTCTCCACAAAGCCTTTCTGTCTTCAAAAGTGGAAAACTAGGTTATGTGGCTGGAGTCAAATGTTTTTAGCTTAAATATTGTCAGAGTGTATAGATGTGCAATGTGGGTGCTCCACAGTCTTTTTCTACAGACTAAGAAGTTATCAAGAGTTTTAGTAGATATTACCAGAATTTATAACCAGTCAGTTCTGGAGATACCTAATGTATAGAAAGTCAATGTACGCATTTTTTCTGTGGATAGTTTTACTACTGATGAATAAAATAATGTTTACAGTTAATTCTTTGAGTGCGCTATCTACTTTCCCAACATTAGACTGTGTCCTTTGGAAGTTCAAACTCCTCTCTGCTTTCTTTTCCACACGGGTCTGGAGGCTCATGCATCTGTGTTTAATGTCTGGATGCCAGATATTCAAAAAATACTCATGCCATTTGATTGCTCCTACAAAATCTAAAACACTCTTTCTGACAGAAATATGCCTCCCACAATTTCGCTGGGCATCACCAGAATTTAACAGCTACAGTATACATTGTGTTGATGTCTTTGTAAACCTTGGGCAGCCATTTCTCTCCAAAATGAATGTTTTAGAATTTGAAGCAGTTACCAAATTAGTTACAAAAACATCTAGGTCTCAGCCCCATCCTTCTGAGATTGTGAAGCAGAAATTCTGATGGGTCTGTGTTGCTCAGTCAATGCATATGGAAACAGTATGTCTTTCCTTGAAAAACTTTTGAAATAAATATATATATATATATATATATATATTTTTTTTTTTAGATAGATAGATAAATCTGAAACATATGGGTATTTGTCTTTGTGCTGACCTGTGTTTGTTCTTCATGAAATAACATAGACTTTGACGGCAGATAAGGACCGCTTGGCCCACCTAGTCTGCCCATTTCCCTACTTACAGGATAGGCTGGAGATCCTAGTTAACCAACAGCCTATTTTTTCCTACCCCCCACAAGAATTGCCTTATGTCTGTCCCATGCATTCTTGAATTCTCCCACAGTTTTAGACCCCACAACCTCCTCAGGAAGGCTGTTCCATGCATCCACTACCCCCTCTGTGAAATAATACTTCCTCACATTGCCCCTGAACCGCCCTCCTTCTATCTTTAAATTGTGTCCTCTTGTTCTTGCAAGTCTCTTTTTCTGAAAGATGCTACCCTCTTGGACTTTGTTGATTCTACTGAGGTACTTAAAAGTTTCTATCATGTCCCCCTCCCTTCTTTCCTCAAGGGTATACATGTTAAGCTCCTTTAGTATCTCCTCATACGGCTTCTCTTGCAGACCCTGCACCATTTTAGTTGCCCTCCTCTGGACTACCTCTTTCCTGTCTATGTCCTTGCGGAGATGGGGTCTCCAGAACTGGACACAGTATTCCAGATGGGTCTCACCAACTGTCTGTACAGAGGGATAACAACTTCCTGTTTTCTGCTGCTGATGCCTCTCCCTATACACCCAGTATACCCCAGCCCTCCCTACTGCCTTCTGACATTGCTTGCTAACCTTAAGGTCATCTGATATGATTACCCCAGGTCCCTTTCCTTTTTGTTGTTGTTACTACCTCCCCACCTATTGTATATTCTTCCCCTGGGTTCTTGTTTCCCAGGTGCACTATTTTGCACTTCTTTGCATTGAATCCTAGCTGCCATACTTCTGACCATTCCTCCAACCTTGCCAAGTCCCTTTTCATCCTTTCCATGCCTCCTTGTGTATCAACCCTGTTGCAGATCTTTGTGTCATCTGCAAAAAGGCATACTTTTCCTTCCAGTCCCTCTGCAATGTCTGCAAATGCCCCATAACTGATATTTTCCTGAGTTACACTTGAGTGCAACATTTTTTCTGTTGTTTTTGCATTGGGTAGGCCACACCTGGAGTACAGTGTGCAGTTTTGGAATTCTGAAAAGTATAGAAAAAAGACAGAAACTATTTAACAAAGAACAACAAAGACTTACAAATACATGTATTTATTTAATTAATTAATGCATTTAGTTATTTGAAAATTGGTAATGAGAAAGGTACACTGAGCCAAGGTTCATGTCCAGGTGTGATCCGGGACAAGGGTTACATAAGTAAACAGCAGAATAGAACAGTAAATTAAATGATGAAAAATTACAGACAGTTAGCATTAAATACTGTAGTGGTACAAACAGAGAGCAGGGTAAAGTGCATAGTATCAATGAGATGTATAAATTTTAGTGCAAGCTGAGATTTAGGATTGACATGGATTACATGCAAGGACACAAAAAGTTGGACTCCATGGGATTATTTTTATTAAGGTGTGACATGACCACCATTTGGAATTCTCTACTCCATCCACTTCGGGAATGCGCATCCATGGAGGAATTTAAACAGGCCCTGAAGACTCATTTGTGGCATCAAGCGTATCTGACTTGACATTATTTTATTGGAGTTTATGAACCAGTATTTACTGTATGTGTGTTTTAATATACTGTTTTTATCTGGAATTTGTGTGTTAAAGTGCTTTGGTTTTGGAAAGGCGAGGTACTAATAAATATTATTATTGGTCACAAACTCAAACTAGTTGGAGTCCCTTTAAGAATGACTTATGGAAATACTTCTTTACAGAGAGGGTGACAGATAGGTGGGACAGTCTACCTAGTGAAGTGAATAATGCTAGAATGATGTCAGAGTTCCAAACCCAATGGAATATATGCAAGGGGGTAACTAGAAATGAAAAGGGAGGGTGTGGGATCTGGGTGCAGCAAAAGGATTGAGGAATTCTAGGTAGGAACAACAGGGCAGAGTTAATGTACTTTTAGCCTTTTTCTATTCTATACCATCTATGTATTTATATATAAATACACTATGAGCATAATTTTCTGGTGTTTCTAAAAAGTGGGGTGCTGCTCATTAGCTTTGGAAGTTGTTCTCAACTTTGAATGCAAATCAGAAGTACCTACCAGTGGGTCAGGCTTCGCTAGCAGCTTTAAATTGAAATCAAAAACAGACTAGCAATAGCCCATCTAGACAAAATTCTGATATTTTATATAGATGAAATATTGGTTGATCAGGTCTGTCTGAGCCGATTGGTAAATCTTTATTTTAAAAAGGTGCTGACATTGTATTATATGCAATCAAATCACCCTCAAAAGAGCAGAACAGTCTTAGTTCTCGCATCTTGTTGGTGAAGTGCCTCATTGAGCACTCAAGCTTCAGTATTGTGCTTTATGATGTCACTTTATGTACTCTGTGAGAACTATCTTATTCTTCATACTTGGGGTCTATTATTCTTTATATTTTATAGCACTTGTGTCAAGCAACATCTTATGTAGGGACTGGAGAAATGGTTTTGATAAATAGTAAAGTTCCTTAACATGTACCATTTTTCTCAACAATAATCTCATTAGAGCATTGTTCATATACTAATGAGGTTCATATAGAAACATAGAAGTTGACAGCTGATTAGGACCGCAAGGCCCATCCAGTCTGCCCATTTCTTTTTCTACCTTATGAATGTGCCATTGGCCTTTGCTCTGTCAATGGCCTATCTATTCATACTCATCTGTATTGCTCCCATATGCCTATCCCATGCCTATTTGAAGCCCTGCACTGTATTCATATCCATCACTTCCTGAGGTAGGCCATTCCATGCATCCACCACCCTTTCAGAAAAAAAGAACTTCCTCACATTACCCCTTAATCAGCCTCCCTCTAATCTCATGCTGTGTCCTCTTGTCCTGCTATTTTTCTTATATTGAAACATGTTAGACTCTTTCACCTTGTTAATGCCCTTAAAGGTGTTTGAATGTTTCGATCATATCACCTGTATCCCTCCTTTGTTCTAGGGTATGTACATTGAGCTCCGTTAATCTGTTCTCGTATGTTTTCTGATGCAGTCCCTGCACCATTTTGGTTACCCTTCTCTGGACTGCCTCAATTTGGTTAATGTCCTTGTGAAGGTGTGGCCTCCAGTACTGCATGCAGTACTCCAGATGGGACCTAACCAGTGTCTTGTAAAGAGGGATTATTACCTCCACTTCCAACTTATGATACCCTTACTAATATACACCAACATCCCCGTAGCCTTACCCATTGCTTTAGTGGTCTGCTTGGATGATTTCAGGTCATCGGTGATGATTCCCAATTCTCTTTCTTCCCTTGTGACTGCCAGCAACTCCTCTCCCAGCCTATAGGTGGCTTCAGGGTTTCTCTTCCCTATGTGTATGATCTTGCACTTCTTTGCATTAAACCTCAGTTGCCACCATTTTGCTAGTTTATCCAGATCTCTTCTCATTCTGCCCACCACATCTGGATCATCTACTCTGTTGCAGGTCTTGATGTCATCTGCAAACAGACAAACCTTACCCTCCAGTCCATCTACAATGTCACTGATGAAGATATTGAAGAGGTCTGGCCCCAGGACTGATCTCTGAGGTACCCCATTTGTGACTTACATCTATTCTGACTGTATACCTTTTACCACCACTCTCTGTTTTCTGCCCGTCAACCCATCATATCATTTTGGAGTTTAATATAAACTCCCCAGAAGGTCTCTAGTCAGACAGGAGTATAGAGTAGCCGAAAAGACCCAACAGAGATCTACTGGTGTAGTAAGGACCAGGCATGTAGTAAGTGGACAAATTCACAGTGGAGTTACAGAATATGTGTGTGGCATGTGAAACACTAACTACTGTACATGGCACTAACCATTTTAATAAAACTTTAGGCTGGTCTTACCATCATTTTTCACTAACAAGGCCTTATACGTTGAAATGAAATATTAACAATTTTGTACTTCAAATCTACAACATCAAACAGGTTCTGAACGTTGTGGTAAGGTTTCGATCTCAGAAATAGTCATATCTTGTTAGCATCATTCAGAATATTAGAACCTTTTGAATATCTCTCAACCCTAACTAACCCTACAAGGCAGAAATCTTTTTTAGGGAATGGCATTTGTTTTTTCAGCTTCAGAAGCTGTTTGTTTCTTGTTTAGTTCAAACCAAGTTACAGATAATTACTGATTTGTCAGATTACAAATTGAAAATTTGAGATTTAGATTAAGCACCAATCTGGCAACCATGATTGAAATTACTAGTAATACAATTCTAAGAGTCCTTGGTTGGCACTCATACAGTGATGGTGTATATCATTTATGACATGTATTCTGCTTGTGACATCAAAGAGTTATTATGGCATTACTCATGGAATCCGTAATTCTCCATCAATCTGATAAGGAAAGTAGGTGGAGAAGTCCAATGCAATTATTAAAATAAATGCTGCAGAGACACTTTGCTCCTGTGAAATTTCACATAAAGATTAATGTTCAGTTCATTGTTATCTTTTAGATACCCAGGATAGCTCAGCTGCAAAGTAGTATCTTTTTTATTTTTCTGAGTAGTCTTGTTCCTACTTAGTTTTACAGCATAGAAACCTGAAGCACAGGTCAGGTGGCATTACTCAATGTAACACCATGACAATGGGTATAGCAATCTTCATACCTTGGATCTCTGGATTTATAGGCCTATGCCCTTTGCTTGTCTTGTTTGATCTTTATGTATTACTGCATGTGTTTTATCCTGGTTCATAAGAGGCCTTGAGCTTTCAGCAAGCAATAAAAGGAACTAAAAAAAATGACAACACTTGGTCTTAATTCTGATAATTTAGAGAAAACAAGCCTGTTGCATTGGTCTAGGTTACATATTATCCTGCAAAAATCATGATTCAGTTAGAAATGAGTTTCTTAAAGGTGGTAATCCTATGCCTCTTACCACTGTACCACGCTGCCATTTTTCTCTTATTTATACATCCCAAGGGCTGTTTTTTGTGTCTGGTTTATTTTTTTTCTCTCCTTAATTTAGTTAAAGTAAGCTTTGACTTGGCAAAACTTTAGCATTGAGCAGTATATGCAAGTATATTTTGAAAAAGCTTGGTTAACTTTCATTCATCCTCTTCCCTTAGTCTGCCATACAAAAGACTTTGAAAACAAATGCTGACATCGCCAAAACAGCAAGAGGCCCATTAGCTCTTTAGACATAGTCCTTCGATACAGACTTTTCAGAAGATCCCTTAGAGTTTGACCACTTGACAACAGCAGCTATGGCCCAGTAGGGAGGCTCCAAAAGGGTGCTGAGCTGCTAACTGCTTTCTCTTCCTACTTAGCCCCCCTGCACCACACTCAGTGGGTCAGACAGATTGGGGAAGGGGAGTTATTAAATATACATTGTTCCTCCATCTTGTTAGGTCTGCTGTGGCTCTCAGCGAGACACCTACAGCAGTTAATGAAATACAGTCCCCCACTTGGGCCCTCAGGTAAAATTAAGGCCACGCACTGGGGAATAAACAAACATTAGGCCTTGAAAAATGTGAACCTGACCTATATTAAGTTGATACCATGGACAGAGCTTATCAAATACCAGATGTATCTAATAGAAGAAAAATATCTTGTTAACCGATACATTCTTGTCTGATTATCAGTTCAAATAAACACATTTGCTACAATAGTTTGATTCCATCTCTGGGTAATATGGGGATTCTTTTTGTAGTATCCTGGTGATTGATCCTGGCAAATGAGATCAAGCTATGGTATTACAAAATAAGGGTCACCATCCTATTTGATTCATTTAGAAGGCATAAATATTTCCTAAGACATATGTTGCCAAAGGTGAAACAGTTTTCTACATACTTTCACACTCTCAAATATTCTTGTCTTAAAGTTTCTGATATACTGTACTTATATTTAAAGAGCAGCTGATGCCTTCTGGAGAACTTTAACAAACATAATATTTAGACACTGCCCTGCTTGTATTTCACATTACTTCTGTATTTCTCCTGTCCATTATTATTTAACTGAGATTTTTTACATGAAAACATGATATTTGCTCCTGAAAAGTCTATCTATTCCAGCTGCTTTCTCCCTACCTGAGGTGATAATGTACTGCTTGTGACATCACAGTTACTTTTATGGTAACAGATTGTGATGTCACAGCACAGGATTATGACCTGAAGTAGGGAATAAGCTACAGAGGCAGTTGAACTCAAAGGGATAAAGTTTATGTATTCATGCATATTTCCTCAGTAATAAATGATTGGGAGGAGAAATCTATATAATATATACAGAATGCAAGCTGAATTGTACCTAATTATATTTTTCAAAGTTTTCTTTGAGGTATCAGCAGCTATTTAAAGTAGCATTGCAGCAATGGGATGGTGGGGAGGTATTTGGATTGCATTGAAATCTGTCCCTCTTCATTGCTGTCTGCCAACTCACAAAATGTTATATAGTGTTTAATTAGTTCATTTTAAATTTGAAAACAAAGTACTTCTTGAACATGTGACAAAGAGTGTATGAAGGATGAGCTGATGCTGAATTTGCATTTAGTGAATGTGGCAAAATCCTTATGTTTTGGACACCAGTGAAGCAGTTCCCAAGTACCTTGGTTTCCCTTCAGAGTTTTGGCACTTTGACATGCAATGATGCAACACCTTTTACAGGCAGCACATGTTGAAGTTACTGGTAACCCACATAACCTGCGACAGCCAATCAGCGTTGCTGGAGATCACTAACTCAGCACACTGTACAGACTACTGAAACATTTTCTGTTGTCTGTCTCTCTCATTCACTGGGGAAGATATGGCTAAAGAAGAAGCTTCTTATGAGAAAAAGAGTGACTTCTGATAAAAAAATTGGAATCATCACATAATTATTATCATTCCAGTTAGCTAATTGTCATTACTGTACATTTAACTGTCCTTTCAGGCAGGCTAGTGAAATCATACTGGAGAAGAAAGGAGAGATGCACAGTGTAAGCCTTCACAGACATGCAGCAGGATACAGGAGGACTGGGCAAAATACTGGGGGGGAGTTTTAATGATTCATCTGAAAAATAATTTCTTTACTGACTACTGATGGTGCAGCAGGGCACATAAACCCATCTTCCTGATTTTTGCCTGTGTTTGTGAGCCTATCACCCAGTCAGTGAGAGAAAAGTCAGTAGAAAGCTGTCACAAGGTCTTTCAGCAGGGTGGAATGTGGTCTGCCAGTGGGAAGGTTGTGTCACTCTTCCCTGGCACCTTGCAATTTATATGGCACTACAGCTTGTCCATGCATTGGGCATGTGTGTCACATAAGAATCTAAGGCCAGGTCTGTATTTGCAGTTTTGTAACAATACCAGCAGTCCATAACATTACAAGTCCAGCAAACACGGTTCACGTCCACACTGCAGCATGGTAAAACCATGCTACAAACCAGGTTCAAATACTATGCTTGAAACCTGATGGGAAAAGGTTTTGAGTACGGTTTCACCCCAAAATGGTTACCTTAAACCATGTTAACTGTAGCATGGCTGTGAACCATGCTTTAGCATGGTTTAAGGCAACCTCCTCTGACATATGTGGTGTTTGCACTGCTGCCCAGAAGAAAAGGGGATAATATAACTTACATCCCCAACCTCACGCAGAACTCCCAATTCCAACAATGTAACTTGTATCCCAATCTGTCACCATGCCCACTAGTGAGTATTCTTCCATGTATTGTGGTGCCCAGTATTGCCGCAAGCATGCCTGGGAACTGAAGCGAGCAGCCTTGGTTGTCGGATCACAGTGTGGGCGCATCTGATAACCGTGCTTGAACACAGAACACAAAACATTTTAAAAAATGTTTTTCAAAGAGAGATCAGTGTGGACAGGGTCTTAGAATCATGGACTACTATTCAGAGTCATCACTGTTCGCATCAGGTGGCGGCTGCCCCATGTCAACATCTGGCATGCATGTATGTTCAATACATGTAGGAAACATAAACAGAAGAACAGAAGGAGAAAGGGATACAGGGGAGGAAAGGAGCAGATAAATGTCTCTCTATGCATGTTCTGCCAAGTATAAGTTCCATAAGAGGTGCTGGAGATCAGAGCTGTTCATGATGGAACAGACAATGGGAGTCATGTTCGTGGTGCTGTGATGACAAAGGTTGCTGGGTGCATGATAGTGCAAACAAAGAAAGCATATCTTGTTAGTCCCCATAAATCTACTAATTCCTCTCACACTGCAGTGCAAGCAACCTTCCCTGCTGGCCATCCAGTGGATCATTTAATGATACTATCCAGAGCACACTAGTTTCCCACTCTTGCTTCTTCAAGTGCGGTCAGTTCCCCTACTTGGGTTAGAAGTGATCTATCCAGAAATCTGAATTCTAATTAAAAAAAAAATAAAAAATCTTGCATTTGTTGCCTAATTTCTCAAAGACCCCCCCCATGGTCACTAGCAGCTTCCGAAAACAGCATAAGGGAAGGGAGTCAAGTGGCAAACGCAATTTGAGTTTAGTTTCATGGCTCCCGTGCTCTTCGCACATAAATAAAAAAAATAATAAATACAACATAATAAAAATGATGATAAAAGGCCCAGCGGCGGTGAGGGTTGAGGCGCTGGATGCCACAACTCGCGCCATGCTGGAGACCCATGTTCGGGAATGAGCACAGGTCATCAGGAGTCAGCAGGGGAGGAGAAGGATTGAGCATCCAGAGGACTGCTCTCCTTCTCCAGGGAGGGGGGCTCCAGTGTGCCAGTGTTGATTGCCTTCTAGCTGGGGGACAACACACACCACACCAAGGCATGGGGTGAAGCTAGGACAGACGCACACACACACCCTTGCATCATTTCCCATCCTAGCTCCAAGGGAACTCAACCTACCAAAAAAATCCAGAGACCCCCGCGTATGAGCCAGGCGCAGTGCCTGACCCTTCAGTCTCGACAGTTCCACTTCAGCAGCCCCACTCCGGGAGGGCTTCCTGGAGTAAGTGTTGGGCACCATAACTGGGGCAAGCCCATTCACAGGGTTAGGGGTTATGGTGGCCATACAAAATACAGTAAAAAAAAATACTATTATATTATCCTTTCATATTAGATTATTTGATGTTCATTAACCAGAATAGAGTACATCAGGATTTTTTTATCTGTTCATACTGTACATCATATCTGCTGTCCTGGGCAATACCATCTAAAGGCATGTCATTCCAGAGTGGCCAGATTGCCTCATAGTGTCCAAATCATCTCCAGAACTATCCTCCAGCCAACCACCATCCTCAGTCCACTATACCTAAAAAGCCGAAAGGATCCTTTGAAGTGTGGGAATATTTTACAGATGTGACCATGAATCTACTGAAACTATATATTCTCAGCATATAAATAAAGCCAAATGTAAGAATAACTACCAATAATAATAGTTACATTAAAATAGAAACTCATAGATGGACTATGCTTCAGAAAACAATACATCCTCTTTGTCTTCATTGCAAACCTCTTCCCTCAATTATTAATCACATTTTCCTTGTCATATAGTTATTTATTTCAAAAGTTTCACTTGGCAAAAGATACTATACTGAGGTAGTAACAGCTCATTTCCAGATGCGTCCCGGTGGGGGGAGAAGAGGAGAGAACAGTGCAAATACAAAGTACAGTGTTCAAAAATGCAATAATTTATTTATTTATTGAAGAGTTTCACCAGAAAAACACACTGAGCAACAAGTTGCTTGTCTCACAGTGCATCCTGGAGGAGGGGGAAGAGGGGAACATAGGCCATACAGTATAGATAAATCGAATGTACATTTTCAATTACAGTTTGGTATGGCAAATACATAGCAAACCAGTGCAGATAAAGCAAATGCATGTATACAAAAGTGGTTGGATAAGACATATACAAAGGTAGAATAGAACCAAATACATTTACAAGGTTATACATACAGTGCAACAAAGCAAAATAAGCTTGAGGTGCAATAAACAAAACAAGTACCTTGGTTTGCTGACACCTACTTAAAGGCCATGGCGTGCACAAAATGCACTTCCACTTACTGCAACACTGAACTGAATTCCACAACCAAGGATCTTGTGCTCAGTATTCCTTCTTTAATAAGAAAATTGGAAATCCACAGCAATAAATCCCAAAAAACAATTTCACGAATACAAAAGTGGAATACAGTGATGCCTCATACAGCCCCCTCAGACAACCTAGTGTGCTGGTTGCAGGCTTCCTGACATGTTTTGCACATGTGTACTTTCTTAAAGGCTGCCTGATACCCTTAACCATTACCCTTAAATAGGCCTAGTGCTTAAATTGATAGTGCTAGATTAAAATCATGTTAACATTGATATTCATCTGAACATTTCTTTAAAAGAAACAACATCATATTAACATCATTCTCGAACAGATGCTTAACCAAAAATTATATTTCATTTTAGCTCACCTGTTAATTTTAAAAGTGAAACTTTATATAACATACATACATACAGGACAAAAGAAGATTGCACAGAGTTTGATCTGGGAGACAAACTTCTCAGCATTTTTCTTGAACTGCTGGTGCAATATAGCGCAGTGGTTTAAGGCTCTGAGCTGCAAATCTGGTGACATCCAGCAGACCAGACCTGGGTTTGAATCCCACAGCTTCCACTTGCATACTGTGTGACTCTGAGCAAGTCACTTAACTTCCCTGTGCTCCCAGGTTGCACCTGTAAAAAAGCTTTCAGCTTAGTGTGTCTCACCTGGTTAAACAACTAAAAAAATAAAACAAACCTGAAAAAGTAAAGAAGAACAAAACAGATATTAAGCACATCATAATAAGTGCAATAAACATTGGGAAAATGCAGCAGAATCTTCATTGATAAGTGCAGTTTGAGGAGTAAAAGTTGTGTAGTGCCTGGGAGATGGAAGAGGAGGATGAAAAGTGTTGGATGGGCATAGTTGGTGAGTTCCATAGTATAGGGAAGTGATAAGAGAAAGCACCTTGGCTGCTTGTAGTAGTATGTTCTGGAATAGCCAGAGTGCGAGAGTCAGGGGATCTGAGAGAAAGATGTGAGGAAGGTGGAATGGAATGGGAAGAGGATAGGTAAGATGGGAGAGAACCAAACCAGACTTGGAAATACGTATAACAAAATGAGTAATTACAGGCAATGCTTCAGCAGGAATTATCCAATACAATAAACTGCAGAAGAACAATAAAAATATGCGGTGAGTAACAATGCAATAAAGAGGGTTGGGGTAGTGGCTGAATAACTTGGGGGGGGGGGGCTGTACTAGTGACAGTGTGGAGTGGAGGGCAGCAGACAAAAGTCCAAGACCCAATGTCAGGAACAACTGCAGGAGTGAATAGTGAAACCACAGAGGAGGTATTTCAAAGTGTGAAGGGAAGAAGCAGAGAGAAAGGAAGGAAGGGGAAGGGGAACCCCAGAGTTGATGTCATGCATCACTTCGTCTAGTGAGTGACACCACCTTCTTCCCTGTCTGCATGCTTTGCAGAGGTGGTGAAAAAGGATTTGTATCCATCACCATCACATTCTTCGCAGGTTCTGTTTATTACAAACATCATGACACCAGTTGCTAGTGCAAGTGCCACCACAGCTACCTGTGTGCCATGAGCATGGACAATTGCATGTCCACCTTGAGGCACACCGTGCTATTTATTCTCATCTTCATGACCGACCACCTGTTTATTATGAACAACATGACACCAGTGGTCAGTGCTACTGCCACCATAGTAAAAACAGCTGCCTGCGTGCCACAAGCATGGACAATTGCATGTCCACCTTGAGGCGCTCTACATACTGCTATTTATTATCTTCATGACTCCTCTCATGTTCATTCAGAAATCCTTTTTTCTTGTCATATAAATACAAAATTCTTTAAAGTATTAAACAAATACTTTACTCCAATACATTTATTTTCCTGCCACTCAAGTCATAACAGTGTTACTATCTACTGCACTCCTCTACCAGTACCAGAAGAAGCACAAGAACTAGTGTTCTTGCTCTCATTTCACAGCTCATTGTGGAGCAATGTTAACTCTTGATCTTCAGCTATTCTCCTATGAAGAAGATGCAGACTTTCAAAGACTGTTGCATGAGGAACTGAAGCACAAATGCAGCATTCCATCATGCCTGACATTGTCAAAGCATGCCAGGCCCAGACTATTTATGCAGTGATGCGTGTTGCAAAATCAGATTCTGCTTCTGGGACCATATGAACAGAACTCCAAATGCACAATAAGCAACTCTTACAATGGTCCTTCCCTTGATGAGTCCACTTGAATGCTACAAAAACACTAGCCCTCCATTGCTGTCTTGATATGCAAGTACCCCAAAAACTGTCAAAGTATGTAGACATAGTTCTGAGAGGTGTGCTCTCCACTGTAATCATAAAGGGTATGCATCTCATTATATTCCTGAGAGGGATGCTCCAGATTACAGCCCTAAAATACATTTGCTCATCATCGTAGTCCTAAGAAGTGTGCTCTTGTGTAGTGTCCTGAGAGGAATGCACCGTATTATAGCCCTGACATGTGCGCTCCCCATCATAGCCCTGAGAGGAATGCATTGCATTACAGTTCTAAGAGTTTTATCTAAGTTGTGCCTGGAAAAGAGCTTCAACTCAGTGAGACTGTCCTGTCTACCAATTTTCATATTAATTAAAAAAAATAAATACATAAAGATGCACCATCATAGTCCTGAGAAGTATGATCTCCCATATAGCTATAAGAATTATGCACCCCGTTATTATCCTGAGAGGTGTACACCCAATTATAGTACTGAGAGTTATGCACCCAATTAGAGTTCTGAGAGGTGTGCTCCTCATTATAGTCCTGAGTATTGCATTTTCTGGTATAGTTCTGAGAGGTATACACCTCATTATAGTTCTGGACATGTGCTCTCCAGTATAGTCCTGAGAGGTTTGCACCTAATTATCATCCTGAGAGGTGCCCACCTCATTATTGTCCCGCGACATGCCATCCTCATCATAGTCCCAAGAGGTGCCCACCTCATTATTGTCCTGAGAGGTGTGCACCTTTTTAAAGTCATAAAATGTGTGCACCTGATTATAGTCCTAAGAGATATGAACCTCATTATAGTCCTGAGTGGAGCCCACCTCATTAATGTCCTGAGAGGTGTGTACCACATTTTAGTCCTGAGAGGGATCCCCCTCATAGTGCTGTGCAGAATTTTCAAATTCTGGAAGAATGAAATTTCACAGAAGTTTTGAAACTCTGCCGAAATTCGGAAATGGAATGGCAGAATTCCATAGCAGAAAAATACAGAACAAGTTTTTCTGCAACATTTCTGTGGAATGTTATTCCACAGATCTCAATATTTTCTGGGGAAATGGTTGTGGAATGATTTTCCATGAAGAAAATGCTGTTCCATGAAATATTATTCCTCAGATTGCAGGAGGCAGAATTCTTCAGAAAAAAATGAAACATTCTGGCAGAAATTCTGTCAGCAGAATGGTCATTCTGCTCTAATTTTGTCGGCTGAATTCTGCATTCCACACAGCACTACTAATTATAGTTCTGAGAGGTGTGCATCTCATTTTAGCCCTTAGAGGTGTGCAGCTCACTATAACCCACCTCATTAATGTCCTGAGAGCTGCATGCCTCACTATAGTCCTGACAGGTGTGCACCCCATTATTGTCTTCAGAGGTGCATGTCTTATTATTGTTTGGATAGGGGAGCATCTCATTATGGCACCGAGAGGCAAACACCTCATTATTTTCCTGAGACATGATCACCTCATTATTGACCTGAGAGGTATGCACTTTATTATTGCCTTGAGAGGTGCCCACCTCATTACTCTCTTGAGAGGTGCATGCCTCACTATAATCCTGACAAGTGTGCACCCTATTATTGTCCTTAGAGGTGTGCACCTCATTTTCCTGCGAGATGATCATCTCATTATTGTCCTGTGAGGTGCCCACCTCATTATTGTTCTGAGAGGTGTGCACTTTATTGCCTTGATAGGTGAGCACCTCACTACAGCCCTGAGATGTGTACACCTCATTATAGCCCAGAGAGGTGCCCATCTCATTACTGTCTTGAGAGGTGCCCACCTCTTTATAGCTCTGAAATGTGTGAATCTCATTATTGTCCTGAGAGGTGTGCAGGATATCAATATTCATAACAAAGATCACAGATTTTCAAAACTAAAAATGTCCCCTCCTTAGCCACAGTACCCTATGCAAATCCAGTTTAGAAACTGAACACCTAACAAACACAAAAAGACTGAAGTCCATCCATTCTGCTCATTTCCTGCCTACTGCCACACCAGCCTAATGATTAGTGGTCATAGGTTTTGCACTCCAGTAGCGGCTCAGCCCCCCACCCTCTATGGCCTGACCCCCCCACCCCCATTTCCATTTTTCACCTGCCTTTTAATGTCTGTCCCACTGTATCTTAAAGATCACTGCTGCCTCCACATCCCTGGGCAGAGATGCAGCCTCACCAGGGACTTGTAGAGGTGCAAAATCTTCTTTCTCCTACTGGAAAAAACCCTTCCTATGCATCCCAACAATCTATTGGCCTTTCTGTATGCTACGTTACATTGGGTCATGACCTTTAAGGTATCAGCTATGATCATCTGAAGGTCCCTTTCCTCTGTTGTCTGGGCAACATTGATGTCCACTAGCCAGTCCTCCGTTTTGGGATCCTCTCTGCCATTAAGCATTATCTTGCTTTTGATTTGTATTGACTATGAGCTGCTGACTGTGGACTACTGCTCTTACCTTTCCAGGTCCCTTTTTAATGTAAAGTCCCTTCCGCTCTGTCCAGCAATGCACATTTATTTATTTATTTAGTTTTTTGTTGACTGGGAAAGGAGGACTAGACAAATCTGCCTATTTTAAGCCTCATCCTGGGGATGGGGAAACAGATGGATGCCAGCTGACATTGAACCAGATTAAGATGGCGGTATTTTTAGTGAATGGTGGAAATTTGGCCAAAACACTGGGGAAATTCCCCTACTCTTTTTTCGAGAAGTGCCATGGGATCTTACCCCCAGAACAGGCAGATAGGACCTTGGTATAACGTCTCATCCAAAAGACGGCACCTCAGGAGTGCAGCACCCCCCCCTCATGCTGCACTACAGTGCCAGTATTGGGATTTAACCCAAGTGCCTGGTGTAGGGATAGAACCCACAGCCTTCTGATCTCCCGGCCTCAGGGAAGAGTGTGCAGCCTGCTACATAATTTAGCATTATCTGTAAATAGGTTACTCTTACTCTGTATACCTTCCCCTATGTTGCAGTTGGACACGTTAGAGAGTCCTGGTCGTTGGACTGATCCCTTAGGCACCACACCTGTCATTTCTTTCTCAACCGACTGTATTATTACCCTTTGGGTCCTAAAGCCAGTTCATAATACAGACCCTAAGACCCATTGTCCTTAGTCTCATAGACCATAAGCCCCCATTGCTTGGTAATCTTTATTAATCCCACCCATACCCCAAAACTACCTCGAAAAGTAGCAACAATCTGGGGAAAGAAATCTGGTCAAACTAACCCTATCTTTACTGGAGGCTCAATGACAGCTTATTGCCAGTACTGGCCCATGGCATCCAGCATGTCTCCACCTCTTGTACTATGCCAGTTAGTGTTGTGACTCCTGTTTGAACTGCCATTGCACATTTAAATAGTGCAACTGGCAGAATACTCAAGATGGCTCAGGCTAGCTCCAGTGCTCGGCTATAACAGAGTATCTTTTTCTAGTAGTATATTACTAAAGATACAGGTAGTTTAAATATTTTTGTTATAGACTGTGGACAGTGGCAAATCCAAGATGTTACAATGGGATGTGATGGTGTGGTGTGAATACTTGATATGAAATTTTTTAAAGCTGTAGTACTCCTTTATATCATCCGCTATTATTGTTTTCAATATATTGTTGACAGAAAATACAAATGTAATCTATTACCTGGTTACCAAAGAATAAAATAAAAATAAATAAAATATAATTTTGAATATAAACTTTTGTACAAGCAATAAATCAGATTTCTTCTACAAAGTAAAATGTAGCTTCCGCAAGCAAGTATGTCACAATGGGATGCGGCTGCATCCTTCTCCACCCCCTAGATCCGCCACTGATCGGGGATTGTTATAAGGGTAACCTTTGAGGTAGACTGGGGTTTAATAATCAAGTATTTTTCCTTTATATCTTTACATCATTCAAACAAAATACACAGATGGTAACCATTTTACAGTTTGATCCTGCAAAGTTCATGCACAGGAAGTGCAACTGTCAGTGCCCTACCAACTATGAAAACAAGGACCAGTTCTCAGAGAAAATAACAAGGGTTTCAAAGGAGGGTGCAAAAAAGGCAGAATTCTACAGCATATCACTGACAGAAGCTGTGATTATATTTTGAAAATTGGTAACTGGGAAAGGCACACTTTGCATTTTGGTTGAGTCCACTATACACGACCTGGTCTGCAACACATTCACATCCCCCATCTGCCCGCCTTCAGCCCACTTGTGAACCCACTGCCTTTCTGTCCCCTAATGTTTTCATAATAGTTCACAGGCCCTAATCCCCAGCCCAAGACCCCACATACCTGTGGTCAATGACAGTCTGGTGGAATCCCCCCAGCTGCATTCCCCCCACATGCTACCATTTTGTCTATCAGTATCACAACATGTATGTTCTTTCTGACATGTCTACACAGTGGGAGTAGTTGTATAATGCCCCAACTGCCTACAAAAAGCATTCTAAGGAAGGGGACATCACAAAAACACTCTGCCTGCTGCATTGATGGTAGTTGGTTACACAAATGGTACAGCACACCATTTACTTACCAACCACACTCCCTTCCATGCAACAGCATACTGTGGTATGTGCTGGTATGGAAGGGTGGTCTTATCCCCTCAGAGCACAGTTCAAGTGGGCCACAGGCAAGGGACTGCTGCTGCTAAACTGGATCACAGAATTGCAGTCTCAGTCCCATGATGTGACAGAGAACTGTATCAATAACATCTTTGCTTAATACTTCTCATAATAACTTCTAAACTACTTTAAAACAAATACTAAATTGTACCCAGTTTAAACAACTTTATTCAATATTAACCAGCGTTGAAGGAGTACTGAGGTTACTTTTAAAGTGTGGCATTCTTTTAGGACTCTATTTTTTTTTTTTACTTCTTCTGTACAAAAATTTGTAAAGTCTGAAGTTGCATATAATTTCATTGCCGTGATATACTGAATAAATCAGCCCATTCTCAGCATCTGTGCACTTGCCATTTCCTATGTCTCTGCCCATCACTATAAGTATGGCAAAGAGTGTACAGTGTGAATTATCTTCAACTGGATCCCAACCAAACAAGCCCACTGCCAGTGCTCACTTTGCCCAAGTGATGCAAAGTCTGTTCTGTAATCATTTCTTTTGTTCTTTTGGTATATCCTCTTGGGGTCACTGTTATTCCTTTGACAGAACCACACTCTGCCCTGTTCACTGAATGTAAAAGTCAACCCTTGCAGTGCACTTAAGCTGAGCAAAGCTGCAGAGAAAAGACTGAACTCATTGTCACAGAATGATGAGCCTCAACTCACCAGCTCTGTGACACGCTGAACCAGGATACCAGCCCACCGCCGAGGTCATTGTTTCATAAACTGGACAAAATGTATCAGGTAAAACAAAGAAAGGAAAAGTCTGTGATGTATTAATATTTCAACAGGTTTTATTTCCAGATATTGTTTGAGAGGTAATACCTCCTCTGGGATTAATACTCTTTGTTTACATTTAAAAAAGTTTCATGTTAAAACCTTCTTTAATGATATTAATTCAAAACCATAGCAGTGACGAACAAGGAATGAAGACAATGGATGGTGCAACTTGTTTTAAGCAGATGTTGTGCATTTTATTACTTTGTTAACAAAAACGTTTGCTTTCACTGTATTTTGAAATGTTAAAGAAAATGAAAGAATTGAACAGAAGGAAATGAACATTCAAAAAATGTTGCGAAAGGGGGAGAAAGATGGCAAGAAATGGCCAATCAGTGAACAATAAAATTCACACTGGGGACTGACGACACAATAAAAAACAGACAGATAACAGAACTCTTATAATGCAAGGCACTGTGGTATGGTGGTTAGCGTTAATGATTGGGAAGCAGGGTATCCCAATCTTGATGTTCATCACAGTCTGTGCTTTGCTTGAATGACCTAAATCAAGTCATTAACATGCAGTTATGTTCCACAGCCCTCCCAGCTACAGAATGGGTAACAAGACCTCTCTGAAGACAAGATGGTGTATTTTAGTAGGGCTGTTCTGAGTAAATAAATCTGAAAACAGGTGGAAGAGTCAAGATGCTAAAAATCTATGAATAAGTTTCCGAATGCTGACCAGTGGAAACAATGAACATGAAGACAGTACATGTCTTCACCGTAAGCCTGGACAAATCTGCACTTACAAGGGAATAACTGTATACTCTGGCTAGTTGGGTGCATGGCTAGTCTCTATACTTCACAGTTTGTTTGTACAGCATACTTGTTGGTCACTGCTTATGAAGCGAGAGGGCAGACTTGATGGCTCTACTGGATTGTTCCTCCCAACCCAAAATTACTATAATGTTCCTATGTTGCTATTTAAGTAGGGATATGGGCAATTCTGATAAATAAAAAAGGCAGTTTCAGACCACACACACACACACACACACACACACACACACACACACACACACACATATATACTGTGGGCATGTAGTAAGATTAGATAATATCTATAGGCACTGGTAGAGGATATAGCAGAGACATAAGGAATGGAATTAGTCAATTCACAAGAAAATCTATGGTTGGAAGTCCTCCCATGAGACAAATTCAGTAAAGTACAAAAATATCCTTTACTCTTTCTAGCCTCCTTTGGTGAGCTAGAGCTTGTGACATAAATACTAACTGAACCATCCCCATCTCCAGTAAATGAATACAACAAATGCAGGCCCATCAATCATGCAACATATGTCTCAGCAGCATATAGCTCAACTTGCCCATGTCCAAACACCCTCAAATTGGCCATGTCCTTGCATTCAATCCACACTGCATTCTGGAAGCAAGCTCCATCTCTCAGATGCAGTCAGTGGTTATATTATGTTCTACTATATGAGCATAATGTGTCACCCGCCCCCCAAAGATAATCCATCTTGAGTCATTCAGGTTTTTTGAAGTGTCCTCCCTGCCGTGTGATCTTAAAAGAACTGACTGGTGCCTCATTTCAAAGTCTCCTAATGATGATCCTCTTGGCTATTTCCACTCCATATTCACTGCTGTCCAGACGAGTATACACTTCTTGAAAGGACAAATATAAAATGTTCTAACCACCTGTGGGTATCATCTGTGATATTTGTTAAGCTTAAAGAGGACCTTCCCTGATGGTCCAAAAATGTACAGCTTGTAGTCATTATATGCAGTACTTGACCTAAAAAGGTGTATGCATTTGTTATTTCTGGCCTAGGTTTGCTCTGACTTCCATAATTTGAATTTGTTTTTGAGCAATGCTGTACTTGCCTTTGCTGTTCAGCTGCTGGGCTGCTAGCTCCTTATGACATCACTGTAGGAAAGAGGAGTGATTCACACTGTGCAGTACCATGTGATTGCAACAATGTTGCAAGGGAAACCTACCAGTACTCAATGTACATGATGTGTTCCCCCTTCCCCAAGACACCCTGTTAGCAATGCATTATGCCAAAATCTAAATCCCTTGTCAGTATGTTTTTTTTTTTGTGTGAAATTGACTCTGCCATACAATGATGTCAGCAGTATAACCCTGGGCCCACAGAAACACCAGGCTTGCTATAGAAGCTCTAGTACACCCCACAGTTTTTAGCAGCTCAAAATGCAAAAACTAACTGCAGCCGACAGTAATGAAATGCAATTCCAGAATCAATGCAAGAAGGAGTAATTAATGCATGAAAGTCAAAGTGACTGGGGAAGGTCCTCTTTAAAGCTTGAGTCACTGACCTGACACCTTCACAAAGCCCCTGGCACTGTGAAAAATGTATCATGGTACAAGCAGCTCTGTAATGTCTGCACTAAGGCCATCAGAAAAGCCAAAGCTGACTACATAGCTTCCAACATCTAGAACAGTTTAAATTGTCCTTTTAAATTCTGGAAAGTAATTTCCTTCTTATATGAACTCTACACCATCCCAGTCAGCAACTGTAGTTCACAAAGTAGGCTGCTCCCCATCTCCAGCCCTCTTGAGGTTGCCTCTATAGTCAATGAATCCTCCACTTACTGCTCCCAACTTCACCCACTTCTCTTATCCTTCTCACTCACCACTGCTGCTGCTACTGAACCTTTCTGTTACTCAATCTTTCCAATAATAACAGCCCTGATGGCCTCAGCCCCATGCCCATCTACCTCTGAACCCGCTATTGCTGCCCATCACCTCCTTCCTTAATCTTGCCATTCTCACTAGTATGGTCCCTGTTGCCTATATCACTTTTCCCAGCACTTGTTCAAGGAAAATGAGTGCTCTCCCAGCTATCCACCTTCCTCAGCCCTTTTCAGTCTAGTTTGTGGAAGACACATTCCATCATTCTGCCATTCCTTCCCTCCCTCCCTCCTCAGTTTCACGGATTCATATGAACATACATACGAACATACGAAAGTGCCAGCAGAATAGACCTACTGGTCTATCAAAGTCTGCCTGATAGTGCAGCTAGCTCCCTAGCAGGCAGCTGCCCTTCCCCATCCCCTTTGACCTCCCATTGTTGTCCCCCTCACCCACTCTTACCCACCCTGTAATCTGTCCCAAGCGTTCTTAAAGCCAACCACATTTTTGCTTGCTATCACTCCTTCTGTAGTGCGTTCCACCTTGCAACTACTCTCTCTGTGAAATAATGCCTTCTCATCTCCCTTCCAAATCTCCTTCCCTCTAATTTTAGCCCATGCCCCCTAGTTTCCCTCCCACTCCTTAGTTTCAACATCCCCTTTGCCCCCCCTTTGTTGATACCCTATCAGGTACTTGAAGGTCTCGATCATGTCCCCCACTCTCCCGCCTCTCCTCCAGTGCATACATATTAATTTTCTTCAGCCTCATCTCATAGTCCATTCCCTCCATCCCCTGAATCATCCTCATCGCCCTCCTCTGCCCTCCCTCCAGCAGCTTGACATCCTGCCTCAGGTACAGCCTCCAGAACTGTACACAGTACTCCAAGTGTGGCCTGACCAGCAACCTGTAGAGGGGCAGGATCACCTCCATGCACCTGAACGTGAATCCCCATGCTATGCACCCTAGCATCTTGTTTGCTTTTGTCGCTGCTTTCTTGCATTGGGCAGTGTTGTTCATGCTCACTGTTATCAATACCCCCAGGTCCTTTTCCTCCTCGGTGATCCCCATCTTGATCCCCCCCCAGCCAGTAGGCTCTCCTTGGGTTCCTAGACCCAAAATGCAACACTTTGCATTTCTTTGCATTGAATCCCAGCTGCCACTTCCCAGACTATTCCTCTAGCTTGGTCAAGTCCCTCTGTAGTTGTATCCATCCCTCCTCTTCATCTACTACTGCACCCATTTTGGTGTCATTGGCGAACAGGCTAATCCTGCTCCCCACCCCATGTGCAATGTCCGAGATGAATAGTCCGAACAGTGCTGGACCCAGCACCGAGCCCTGCAGCACCCCACTCATCACAGGTCTAGGCTCAGAGACTCCTCCCCCCACTACCACTCTCTGTAGCCTACCCCATAGCCAGTTTGAGATCCAACATGCCACCTTTATCCCACCCCCTCCCCAGCCAACTTCACCCCTAGTGGCCCATGAGGCACTGAATCTAAGGCTTTGCTTAAATCCAAGTATAGCACATCCATTGCATGGTCCACATCCAGCTCCCTTGTCACCCAGTCATAGTACTGTATAAGACTGGTTTGGCAGGATCTCCCTGAGATGAACCTGTGCTGCCTCCCATCATGCACGTTGTTGCCCTCCAGAAACGCCAGCAGCCTTTCTTTTAGTTTCATCTCCATGAGCTTTCCCACTATGGACATCAGACTGACTGGTCTATAGTTCCCTGGCTCATCCCTTGGACCACATTTATGTAATGGTACCACTTGGGCCATCCTCCAGTCCTGAGGCACCTCCCCCCATTTCCAGAGAGGTGCTGAACAGGTCCGCCAGTGGTTCCGCTAGAAACTCTGCCAACTCCCGCAGCATCCTGGGGTGGATACCATCTGACGCCAGTGCTTTATTCACCTTCAGCACCCTCAACTCTTCCAAAACTCGGCCACCCTCTATACTGCTGTCCATTACCTCCCCCATCCCCCCTCACTTCCAACCAGGGTGGTAATGGATCCCCCTCCTCCCTTGTGAACACTGATCAAAAGTACTCATTTAGTGCTTCCACTTATTCCTTCTTTTCCAACCCACTCATCCACCCTTTTTATGTTTGCTTGCTCGCATGTGCAAGAAACAATGCCACCATATGAGTTTTTGTAGGTGTGCCTCCCCCACTTCCAATGTCCCGCTCCCATTTGCAGGTGCAGCTGCACCGCACCAATGAATGTCAGAGCTGTCTATGACAGCCGTTCAGATGCAGTAGCATACAGTTCTGAGGAAAACACCACCATAATCAGTGGTGGTAACGTGTAGGCAATTTGCATACTGCTATCAGCAGTGTGCAACTCGCTTACACATCAGCACAGCATCTGAACTGCCAGACAGTTTGTCCCCCCTACCATGAACACTTACATAGCACGCTTGGAGCCCACCCCAGCATGCTCATACTCTCCCCTCCACCCCCGCACACTGTATGACCGATAGGGTGCCCAATCCCCAGTCGACTCCACTGCCCTCCCAGACTTCCAGGTGCCATGCTGGGAGTCCACCCCAGTGTGGCAAAAGTAAGTATGGCTGACAGGGGTGCCCAATCTCCAGTCGGCTCCACTGCCCCCCCATAAAATAAACTTCCAGCTGCCACACTGGGAGCCTATCCCAGCATGGCAAAAGTCCTGCATCATCTTCCTGAATAAGTAAAAAACACACCTGTAAAAAAGAGTCCCTCATTGACTGTCTTGCCCTTCCCCCATCCCGTGCCCACCCTCTGTGCACCCACCTGCCCACCCTGACCCCATACTTGCCTCCAGAGCCCAGCGTGATGATCTTGGTGGTCTGGGAACACGCCTCGCTCTTCAAAGCCAACCGTGAACTGAAGAAATGCCAGTAAGCTGCATAATGGCATAAATGTTTTTTTCAACTTTGGTACATATCTCGGCCATTTTGGAATTTTCCCAAATTCTCAACATAAGGTTCTTGGGGCCCCACCTCATGAACTCAGTCACTGTCATTTTGTATTCGGTCCCAAAGGTGATTTTGCAGTCACTGTGTGAGACCACCTTCGGGACCAAATAATGGAAATGACAGTGTCACATTCATGATGGTAGGCCCTCAAACCCTATGTTGAAAATTTGCGAAAAAATTTCAAAATTACTGTTTTATTTAGTGCATTGCGCAGTTCCTACGCACGCCGTAACTTCGCAAATATTTAATAGTTTCACTCCAGATTTTCAACATTGCCATTTTACCACACCTCCTTATGAGCAGTAGAGCTGTCATTTCTCACATCTTGCCCAAAATGTGTTTTTGAGCATGTAGCGCACAATGGTACAGTCGGTGTGCAAAATCAATGTTCGGGACAGATTAAGAAAATCACGGTGATGCTGTTCATGAGCAGAGGCCTTAAAATGGCTATGTTGAAAATTTGGTGACAAAAGTCCATAAAATGACTATTATGAGCGTGCATTGCTCAGTTTCTATGCACCCTCGTAAGTTCATGAATTTATAATATTTTCAGTCCAGATTTTCTACACTGGCATTTTTCCACACTTCGTTATGAACAGTCCAGCTGTAATTTTTCACACCCTGGCCAAAATGTGTTTTCGTACTTCCAGCACCAAAATACATGGTCACTGGGGGAAATCAGTGTTCAGGACAGATTGAGAAAATCACAGTGACACTGTTCATGAGTGGAGGTCCCAAAATGCCTGTGTTAACAATCTACTGTAAAAAATCCCCAAACTAATTACATTATGGGTGTGCGTTGCACAGTTTCTATGCATGCTCGTGACTTCACCAGTTTTTTTTATATTTTCACTCCAGATTTTCAACATTGCCATTTTTTACACCTCTCCATGAACAGTACAGCTGTCATTTTTCACATCCTGTTCGAAATGTGTTTTCACACCTGTGGTGCCAAATGGCATAGTCACTGTGCAAAATCAGCTTTCGGCTAACAAACTGATACTGCCACTGTTCATGAGGTGGGTGTCACAAAAAAAAATGTTGAAAATTTGGAGTGAAAATACCAATGAACGCCTGGGGCGTTAGGGTTTCCTGCCATAATGCCCCACCCTGTAGAGACTGACAGGCATCAGAGGTGTGACTTGGGATTGTCGCCTGTAATGCTCATGCCATTCCAAACCCACCCACACCCTGCAGCCAGTGACCGGCATCGAGGTGTGCCTTGGACTCTTCGACCCCGCGAAGTTCACCCCATTCTCCTATACTGCACCCACCCATCTCGCTGTATTTCCTTATGCAATGGGGTGAGCATAAGGCCCAAAGACCTCAAGGCACACCGTGACACTTGTCGGTGTCTGCAGGGTAGGGTGTGGTGAAATGGCATAGCCGTTATGCCCGATAACCCAAAGGCACACCCCAATGCCTGTCAGTCTCTGCAGGGTGGTGGTGGGGTTGGCTTCAGTTCAATACTTCACTGCCATTCCTATTATGCATCTATCTCCTACACTACCAATGCCAATGCCAGCAAGCAAACATTTGGCACTGACAAAGGCTTGTTATCCTCACTATGCTGTTCCTGTACTTCATTTTCTCACAGATGTATCTAAGAAAAGTCTTTCTTCTCCCCTTTAATTCACTGCACTAATCTGAGCTCCCTTGTGGCTTTTGCACCCCTTACCCTCTTGGCCACCTCTTTAGACCATTTGGTATACTCATTTCTGTCCTTTTTCCTGCCTGTCCTTCTGAATTTCAGGTATGCCGCTCTTTTTTGCCCTTGCTCCCTCTATCACCTCCCTGTTCAGCCAGCATGGATTCTGTTTTGAAGGGGATGGATCAGAGTACCTGTTCACATCTACTACCTTTGTCAATCTTGCAAAGAGTTGCACATCCAATCCTACAGTGGCAATCACACAAGTTTCCCATTGGCTTGAAATGCTGTAGTATGTGAGATAATCATGCTGTAGCAACTCCATTGCCTTCAAGGCAACATTATCCAATCATCCTGAGGTATCTTAAGGTATACTGCAGTAAAAGGCAATATTTTCATGACAAACACTGTACTTGACAAGTTTGCTAGGGCTGGCCTATTTGAGATCTTAGTCAAGGGGTCCTGCTTGTACCTATCTGACCAATGCCAATCAGTATTTGTTGGTGACTCCCTCCCCCTTTCTGGACAATCAGGTCAGGAGATTCCCAGTGCTCTGCCCTGAGCTCCATTCTTTTCTGAATTTTCCTCAAAGACCATCCCTAGACATACATATCTGCACACAACATACTGAATGCCTGAATGAAACTGTGCTTTTCATCAGAAGACTCTCAGTTACTGAGCTGGAAGTGGAGTTCAGGGGAACTTTGATAATATAAAGTGCTGTTTCCAAGCTAACCAACTCTGTCTGACTGCTAAATCAAATTTCCTTTATGGCCTTTGGCAACAGACAGAGACTGGCCAGGCTCCTCTCTACCCAAGTCTTTAAGACATTGGATAATTCACTGCTGGTAGAAGTTCTGTCCAATAAACACCTTTGCATTTGTCTAGATCAGAACTTCAATTTCTCCAGCCACAGTGATGCCATTATTAGGAAAATGACTGGGGCACCAAGAAGAAGGAATCCTGACTTTTCCAATTGGATAGGTCTGACAGGAAACACAGTAAGTGACTCTTAAGTGGAGTATGTCAGTGTGAAGAACAAGAGAATATCAGCAGAACAAGCAGCTCCACCAAGGCTATCTGGTCAAACTAAGAGAGAAAAAAAGAGGGAGGGAGACCAACTAAATTCACGAATAATTAATTTCTTTATTGATTGCAACTATTAGATAACAACTGAAGTTTAATACATAATAACAATAAAAAAAACTATTTGCCAGGAGGCACCAAAACATCATACCTAAGAAATTTGCCAGGCACACCAATATCAATTCAAAGGCATCACAGCATTACTTTATACATTAATTCAAATCATCAATAAAAAATGACTACCTTATTACAAATACATCATCTCAATGCCTGTAGGAGGCATTATAGTGTTGTGGCTAAGGGCACTGAGCTGCAAACCTGGAAACCTGGATTTGAATCTCATTAGCCACCACTTCCATACTGTGTGACCCTAAGCAAGTCACTTAACTTCCTTGTGCTCCCAGATCACACCCTTGAAACAAGCTCAAGCTTAGTGTGCATTTCCTGGATAAACAATTTCTCCTTTCTCACCCCTTTAAATGTGCAAAAATCTCTTAAAATGACATTCCTTCCAAAGATCATGTGTACAGAGCCCTGATAAAGACAAAGGAATCAATTTTCCGAGGCCGAGAATGCCGCAAGCCCCTGGGTCACCGATCGTTGGGTGCACGGGGCTTGTAGCATTCTCCTGGCTGGCAATAAGGATTTTCCTTCCCAAGTGCCAAATGCCTTAAGCTAGACCATCTTTTCCCTGGTCTAACTTGTGCCATTTGGGGGGACCCATTTTACAGGGCTTGAGTCAAAGGTTTGGCACAAGCTGCCATCAGTTGAGGAAATTGTCACAATTGAGCCCAATATACTAAAATTGGGTGCAGTTGCATCAAAGGAGTTTGGCACAGCTACGCCAGTGAGCGGGGTTGATGTGGGGCTTGACGCAAGCCCTTCATCATCCTTTGAAATCAAGCTCAAAGAGTTAATATTGCAATAACTTTTCTCTCATTACCCTGTTACAAACTTATTATCATAATATGCAAGATCTGTGACTAGAGCACATTTACTAAATGTCTTCATGAGTACACAGTTTCAATTAATGACAGAGAGAATGATAGTACAGTAAATGTATTCCCTTAACATCACCAACACTTTTTACTCCCCAGGGGCCAGACTAATATTAAGTCTCTGTTCTCCATGTGCAAGTTGCACAGGCTTTTCTCATTCTTATTGCATACCTTACTTTATTGTTTGGCCAAATTAAGTGATAGATTTTACTGTCTGACTGTGTCATTGTATCAACCTTTTTTTTTTTAACTTTACACAATGCCTGGTGTCTGCCATGTAATGATTGAATGGCTTACTTAACCTTTGCTTGTGAATGAGATTGGTCATCATCAATTATTTTGAATTCACGCTTCTGAATCTTTTCAATATGTTCTCTTGCACCTTTGCCTGTTAAGGAATGTCAGGTAGGGCAGCAGTATTCTAAAACTGGCTAATTAATGCCTTATAAACCAAGATCAATGCTCCCTCAGACAGTTCCACTCTTTTAAATTGGTTCAAAAAATAATCTCTGTTACAAGCCTTGGTGACCATCCAATTTACATGAAGCACCAAATGTGTGTCCCTAAATATGGTTACATTCAACAGTTTAACACACTTTACATACTCAGTTTTATCATTGGCAATCTTAAATTTCTGTTCCTGTACATATTTACTCCCATTAATAGTTATTTATTTTGAAGCATTACTTTTCATCTCTATTTCTTGTCCATACTAAGACCTGGCCTAAATCAGATTGGAAAGGACTGCTAACCATTTTAGGTAACTTCAGTACAATGCAGTATCATCCACATAAATTGCATGTTAACAACTAATATCCATATCTGTTATCAAAATCAAAAATAATATTAGGCCAAGTTTTGTTCCTTGAGGAACACCTCCTGACACCTCAATTGTCTTCCAGGAAGGAGCTACAGGACTGCAAACAGCACAGTCCAGCTTATCAGATGCTGTGGTGATAAGTGATTGGCAAATTTTAAATTTGGCAAGTAGAATTCCAGAGGCATTACCTATTGTCACAACCCAGCCATAGCACCTCTACAGTGCAAGAAGCCTGATCCACCCAGCCCCCAAAAAGATAGATAAGGTGCCACTTGCCCCCATGGGCAGTGGTCATGATCCAGCCATAACACCTCTACAGTGCAAGGAGCCTGATACACCCACCCCCCCAGAGATAGATAAGGTACAACACTTGAAAAAATTGCCATGACTTCTCTGGGCTGTGCGAATGCTGAACCAGATCATTCATCACTTGCAATTTGCTGTTTTCAATTTCAGCGCCTTCTCAGGGTAGCGCTATTGGCTCCACGCCTGTGTAGAGCTCCCTGATTGGCTGGTCTCACTCACCTGAGACAGAAGCACTTGAGACGTGTGGCTTAATGTAAGCCTGCATCCCTGTACTCGGTTCCTAATTTATATATTTTAATTTAGCCTGTTCTGCTCAGCCTGTGTAAAGTAGCTTACCATTCCCCCCCCGCTGCAGTTTCTCTCCAACTGTGTGTGCACTGATTCAGCGCTAGCTCTGCAAACTTCCCCTTGATTTTTCATCCCCCCCACCTGGCCTCTTTTAAATGTACACAGACTCTGCCCACTCCTATCTGATGTTTCAATTTATTGGTTACTTACTGTCAACAACTGCAATTCCTCCCATCCCCTTTTTGCAACTGAGCCCTCTAGCAACTTTATCTCATTCTGTCTTGCTGAGGCATACCATTTTGGTACTTTAGGTTTGCTTATTGCTCGCTAGCATATCCTGTCTTGCTAAGGCAGTTGATTTAGGTCCAGTGATCTCTCTAGTACTTAGTCTGCTCCAGAGTAGTAGCTAAGAAATTTTCTTCAAAACCTCTCTGCCCCTAGTACTACTCTATAGTCAAGTGAACTCTTTTCTTATTAGCCTGACTAGGAGCAGTACTTAAGGATTACTGCTTCAGGCTCCACTGCCTATAGTAGTATTCTGCAGGGATTAAGAAATTCTCCTCCATTGAGAATCCCTTCTCTTGCCTGCACTTGTAGTGCCCATTGGGTGACAGTCTCATAATGAAGGCATATTACCTGCTTCTATCCTTGTGTCTGCTCATCTTACATGTACTGGACCTGAACGTGAATCAAAAAATAACTCCTAGAGTGGAGAATGGCTCTCTTTTTACATTGTCCGACTGGGACTTTTACTATCAAGTAGAAGAACTTGTATGTGCTCTAACTTCCCCTAGTCCACTGCTGGTCCTTCACCTGCACCAGCATACAAGAACTCTCCTAGAGCCTGCCCACATGGCTACACCACCTTCTGCATACTCCCCACTACTCCCATTGACTCTCTCAGTCAGGGTATTGTATGCAGCATCAGGAAAACTGGGAACTAGCCTCAGAGCTCCCTATACTGCTGCAGACAAATCACATAACTGAAAGAAGACTCAGCCACCCACACTCCTCCTAGGACTCTGTAGGAAACTCTTGTTCCTGCTTTTACTATGCTCAGGAAATGTTGAGCTTAATCCAGGCCCTCTGGCACCAATGGAATCCCAAGCAGAGCTACAAAGCCTCAAGGGGCTTACATTCTTGCATGTTAATGTGTGTAACCTATTAAAAAAAATCACTTCTGTTCAGGCCTAGGTATGTCATACTGCTCCAGATGTTCTGGTGATTATGGAGTCCTGGCTCCAACCGGCTACCAGTAACAACAAAGTTAACATCCCCTCCTACTCTTTGTTCAGAGCCGACAGGCAAACCAGAGGTGGGGGAGTAGCTATTTACATCAAGGATAAATTCTCTGCCTCCATAATTGACTCAACCTCTGTCCCAAAAGAATTCAAAAGCTTGTTATTAAAGTTTTAAATTGCCACCGGTGTCTCATTATGTAAAATAGGATGCTACAGACCCCCATCAGCTGGACTACAGTTGTTAAAACATTTCAGAAACATCCTGGGTTTGGCATCTTCAGAGTGCATCATACTAGGGGACTTCAACTTAGACTGACTCTCCAGTGCATCCACCCCACTTAAAATGTTCTGTGATTCCCTTGGGTTGTCACAGCTAATAAACAAATCTACTCATCCTAACAAACTCAACCCTAATAACAGTCCTTTCTTGGATATCATTTGAGTTAATAAATCCCATTTAATCTCCCATGTTGGTGTCTTTTTCTCTGATATTAGTGACCATTGCTTCATTGCATGTGTAAGATCCACTCTTAAATCCACAACTGCACCAAAATTCTGCTGTAAAAGGTGCATAAGCAACTTTGATCTCCATGGGTATATATCAGACCTAAGAGACTCCATGCGATGGCAGGACTTCTATCTAGCCAAGTCCCTGACTACGGCTTATGATATTTTCTCAGAAATTGTGCTAGGGGCTCTCAACAAGTATGTTCCCATAGTAAAAGTTTGTGCCAGAAACAAATCCTGTCGGTGGTTTACAGAAGACCTGAAAGATGCTTTGCGGAGTAGGGATGAACTCTGGAGAACTGCTAGGAAAACTAATTTAATAAATGACTGGAATTCTTTCCAGAGGGCGAGGAACCTCTGCATCAAAATGGTCCGAGAAGCCAAAGCTAATTTCTACCACTCTCAGCTGGAGAGCGCCTTAAGAAATGCCTCCAAATTCTGGACGACTATCAAAGACATTGAAGGTCACACCACTGTAAATTCCCTACCTACTAAATTATTGATCGAAAATACTATCATCTCCGACGGACCATCTATCCTCGATGCTCTCAATAATCATTTTGCCACTGCAGGGCTAGCCTTTGACTCCTCTCCTGCGAATATCCTCCGCCAACAACTTAGATTGGATACACAAGAAAAACCCATCCCCAGTCCATCCTTCTCTCTGCAGCCTACCTCCATGAAAGAATGCAAAGATCTTCTCCTTCAGCTGGACACTAGAACAAGTGCTGGGGCTGACCTCATTGACCTGTACTTCTTAAAGGTTGGCTACCATGTCCTTGCAGTCCCAATTACTCATCTCTTAAACTTATCCTTGTCCCAGAGTGACCTACCACCCATTTGGAAAAATGCACTTGTGGTCCTTTTGTTTAAATCAGGAGATCCCAGTGACCTCAATAACTACAGGCCAATCTCTCTACTTCCAATCCTGTCAAAGATGCCAGAGAAAATAGTGAACTCCCAGCTTTGGAAGTACCTGGAATCAGAAAAATTGCTCAACCCATCACAATCTGGGTTTAGAGCACAGCACAGTACAATCTCTGCTCTAGCGAAGGTGACAAACAACTGGCAGCTTGAATTAGACAAAAAAAAACTTTGTGCAGTTTTCTTGGACCTAAGCAAGGCGTTCAATACTGTTGGTCACAGACTGCTTCTGTTGTCCCTCTGGAACATTGGTTTGGATACCCTATCCCTTAAATGGTTCTCCAACTACCTCTCAGGATGACTTCAACAAGTAAAGGCAGAAGGGGAAGTTTCTACACCAAAACCCTTATTGAGGGGTGTACCGCAAGGTTCTATTCTTGGTCCCTTGCTCTTCACCATTTATATTAACAACGTAGATGCCCCCATCAAAGAATCACAAATACATCTATTCGCAGATAATACGGTACTCTATGCTAGTAGCCCCACACCTGAAGTGGCCTGTAAAGCCCTTCAAAATGAATTTAATCTGCTGCAACATCAGCTTATAAACCAGAAACTGCTCTTAAATGCAAAAAATACCAAAGCAATGTTCATCTCGCCCCTTCAAAATGCAATAAATCATTCAACTGCTGGGACACTCCTGCAGATCACTACCATTCTAGGTGAGCGGCTGGACTACATACCAAAGTTCAAGTACCTGAGGGTCAGGTTAGGCCATAGACTTACTTTCACAGATCACTTAGAAGAACTGGAAAAGAAACTTAGACAAAGACTTGGTCTGTTCTTTAGGATTAATAATTTCCTCACAAAAGACGCTAAACTGAAACTGGTTCAAACTACCTTTCTTTCCCCATTGGATTACACAGACTTTCTATATAGTCAGGGACCTGCAGGTACCCTAGCCAAACTTGATACACTTTATCACAGAGCCATAAGATTTATCACGGGTCTTCCATACTCAACCCACCACTGTGCATTGTACACGTCAGTGGGATGGTCATCCCTTGCTAACAGAAGACAAAAAAATGTTGCGGTTTGGACATACAAAGCTATCTCAAATAAACTGCCCCAGTATATCTCGGTCTGTTTACTTTTGTGCACTCTGGGGAAGTATGCCCCGAGAAGCACCTCATATATCTACCTTTATGTTTACAAAGCAAAATCTCGTATTGGCAGAGCAGCCATCAGCTTTGTGCTCCCTCAACTGTGGAACAAACTGCGAAAAAACTTTGAAATTAACTCACCCCATCAGCCTAGCAGCTTTTAAATCTCTATATCTACATCATAATAAGGAGACCTGTGCCTGTCTACACTAAATAGTGACTCCTATAAATCCAAGCACACTCTAATTGCTACTGTTAAAAGACTGATCACATCTATAATCGACTCTTCCGTCTCCCCTTTTTCTACCCCATATCTGTCCCTTCCACATTCCTTTGACACTGGTTCCAGCTCTAAATTATCCATACCTTATCACTATATATCTTTTTATATTAGGGTTTTATTTGTGTTTGGTGCACCTGATATGTATATTTCTTTACTTTTATGAAAAATTGTGTCCTACCCAAAACTAGCTGTATCTAGCTGTATCTTCTGACCAACTTACCGACCACTTGGATAAATACAATATACCTTGTCCACAACAAAACGGCTTCTGGAAAGGTCACAGCACCACCACAGCCCTTCTTGAGTTCACTGGAGCTTTGCACAAATCCCTTGACAACGGCCTTCTCACAGGGGCCGTTTTCGTCAACCTCTCCAAGGCCTTCGATACAGTACACATGGACTACTAATACACCAACTACTGAATGCCGGGCTATCACCTGACTCTTCTCTCTGGTTTAAAAGCTACTTAGAAAACTGGTCACAGAGGTAAAAATTGCAGGACTCTTTTCTAACACCCTGCCTGTTTGCTCGGGTGTCCCACAGGATCCATACTGGGACCCCTCCTTTTTAGCCTTTTCTTAAACTCCCTCCCTTACCACTGCTCTGAGCAGATCATACTATATGCCGATGCTGCTGTTGTATTCTCCACTCACAAAGATTCTGCAACTCTTCAACACAACCTTCAACTTGGTTTCAGTTCTGTAGAGACATGGTTTCTTAATCATAAACTGGTCCTTAATGACAAGAACACCAAGTCTATGCTCTTCTGCAGCTCTCATAACCCACACAAGCTAAACCACTTGGCTATCTCCACCACCCAGAGGAACACTCTAGATCAGGTGGTATCCTTCAAATACTTAGGGATACAGCTTGACCCTAATCTCTCCTATGGACTTCATGTAGATAATGTAGCTAGAGCTGCTAATACACGGCTTGGTCTCCTCTACAAACACAGACCACACCTCATGCAAGAAGCTTTGAAGGTTGCAGTACTGAGCTCTGTGATCTCTGTAATAGACTATGGTCTCATCATTTATGGCTCGGCCACAACCACAACCCTTAGATGCCTCTCAACTGCCTTAAATAAAGCATGTCGGCTTATCACTGGTGCTCACCGTCTCACCCTCACATGTGACCTGTACACTCAGACTGGCTGGCTCCAACTATCAAACTGCATAAAGTTTCTCACCTGCTCCATGGTCAAAAACATCTACCTTGGCCTTGCACCTTCTGGGGTCTCAACTCTGTTACAACACCGAATTAACAAATGGTGCCTTAGGAGATCCACGCTACAGCTACTGAAAGTCCCCCACTGTCACACGTCACAGGGACAATGCCCTTTTGCTTATCGAGCACCACTCTGGTTCAAGGGCCTCAGCCCAACCATCTCCTCTGCCCCAACTATTGATATGTTTAAAACTATGCTCTGAGACTATCTCACTACCAACAGTTCCTGTGGCTGCCCAACTTAACCTTGTTTCTCCACTTCCCTTTCTGCTCTAGTTGCCCCCCCCCCACTGGATTCTACCCTCACATCATGGTAAACCTATTGCTGCACTTTTCACCCTCTTGCCACCCTTCCTACATTCCTTCTCCCCCCCACCCTCTTCCCTCTCCTTATGACTCTGGCACTTCTTATCTGTTGTCTATTTTCTCTGACAAATGCTGCTGTCTGCCTTGTTACAGTGCTTCCCTTGAACTGTATTAATCTGTACTCTGTTTGCAATGTCCACATTGTTGTAATGCCTGTCTTGATGTTCCCCATAATTTGTATTTCTCTGACATGGAACCTTTGTAAAAGAGCCATGGCTCAAAGGTATTTGTAATCCTAGACTTGATAAATAAAAATAAATAAATAAAACTTCTCTTCCAAACATATACTACTGTCAATGCTACCTGCTGATACTATGTATATACTGTATTATTGTATTATTGTATCTCACTTTATTTGTATTATTACTATTTTCTTGTGTGTTGCATCCCATGTACAGTATATTGTCCCTTGTTCCTTGTTAACAAACCCAGGTCCACCTCAAAAATGAGCTTGCTCAATGACGATTGCCTGGTTAAATAAAGACTTTGATTGATTGTTTGATTGATTATGCTACCATGGATATTTGAGAAATATTTGCCAATAGCAATCTGTGGTACTTTTACTGAAAATTGAAAACTACTAAACCATGTTTCTTCAGATTGGTTAGATTCCAGGCCTATTTATACTGTATATGCATGACAAATCTCAGGTCTACATCTGGTGCACATGACACCCCCACCAGTGCCTATGAACAGTACATCAGGTTTTGTATAAAAGGAGGATGTTTTCAGCACCACTTGCTCTCTGTGCCAGATAACATAAGAGAGGGCCTATGGCTCAAGATTTGTGGTATTCTTGATGGGAAGCTAGGGCATTTGGTGGGCAAGGGTTATCTATTCAGGATTAATAGCAGAATGAGGGGTGGATCCACAGAAAGTAAGCTAGGAACCAAACTGTGACTGGTAGAGTCTAGTCAGAGTCTCAGGTTGTGACTGCTGTACCGAGGGCTAAGGCAACATTCAACACTGTATGAGTAAAATAATAAATTGAGTAGAAGTGGAATTATTTAGGTCTCTGTGACTAGCATGACTTGACTATGTGTCATTAGTGTCATCTTCCTCAGTAAAGGAGAGCCAAGTGACTTGAAGTCCCTGTGTCAGAGTGGCTATTTCTATCAGCCAAAGGTGTCCCTGTTCTAACAGCTCCTGGTGAAAAGGAGGTGTTCCAGTTAACAATAATTGTTTGTTAGGGGCTTCCAGTGAACTTAAACATCCTCATTATCACTAGACACAGGAGAACCCTGGGCCATATCCACTCCCATCAGTGGCATAGTCAGGTTCGTCAATACACCAGAAGAAAGGGGTGTTCAAAGTAGGGTCTCATCAGGGATTTGGAGGATAACAGAAACTCTAACAGCAATTCAGAAAGATTATAAATAAAGATGTTCTACAATTGGGAAAGCGTTCTTTGCAACTGGGACAGGAAATGTAATGGATGTAAAGCACTTGATGCATGCAGGCAAACTGACAGACTGTGCAGGTGGGCAATAGAGGAGGGAGATCAATGCCCAGGAGGAAGATTTATGGACCAAGACCAAGGCTATGGTACCAAATTGCTAGACAGTGCATCAGGAGGGCACAGGTTTGCTGCCTGGTGACACAGACATCCCACTTATGGACTTATCTGATGCCAATGATAGAGCTAGGATTCACTGGGGAAGTGGTTCATGCAGAGAAAGGTGCAAATCTGGTTGCTTGCCATGCTGTCAGATAGGCATAGATGTGGGTGAGAAAACATGTACATTAAATACCTGCATTGGCACTCTTGGTGATTCAGCCACACGGTGGTACCCTACTTAGCTCTGTCATGTGGGGAGCAGAGCCAACGAGTGTCCACTACATGTCAGGATGAGGTAGATCAGTGTATCTTGCACCTCAAAAGGGAGGTAGTGGCTATGTGTGGTGGTTTGTGTGGCATGTGGACAGCTGGTTCTGATTTCAATATATTTTTTCTGCAATATAAAATCTATAAGAGAGTGTCTGTCAGGAGGAAATACTGTCTTGCTGAAACTGACACATCAACCCCCCAGGGATAAGTTCAAAGGACTGGAGGTAGCTTAAACTGCATATATCTGAAATGCAATTACTTTGTTAAGTTTTCTTTGAAGCTCAGGAAATTAAAATATCCATGCACGATGTCCTCAGGGAAATCCTTTGATTTGCACTAGGTGTCATGAAGGAAGGCAAAAATGCATGCGTTGGGGTGTGTCCCAAGATAGCCAGTAATAACATCAAAGAGACTTTGATGTCTGTGTGAAGCAGGTCCCAGACTAAATGGGGAAGTCCAATATGCATTTGTTTGTACAGTCATCCCAGGAAGCCAGGAATTACATCAAAGAGCCTTTAATGTCTGTCTGAAGCAAATCACAGACCGGTTTTGGCAAGTCACGTGAAGAGAGGAGATTCATTATGTCACCTATTATTTTTTTTTAAATCTTAAAAGGACATCCTGTGTTATAAAATATACATTTTAATACACCAAGGCTGAGTTAGGTGACCTCAGAGAGAAGGCCGGCTCAAGATTGCTTTTAAATATACTGAGCAGACCTTACACAGATGCATTATTTTCTGACTGAGAAAAGAGGAACAACAAAGCACTGAAAGATTAAGAAGTAAGGAGACCTTAGATAAGACCAATCTGAGTGTATGGATTGTAGGAATTTGCGCTTTTAAACCTGTTTTGTTTTGAAGACTGTATGTGTTCGGATATTTTGTTTCGTATTTTACTGTTTTCTATTTTACCTATTTTAAAGTAAAGCTATATATATATTTTAAAAACAGAATCTGCCTGGTGTGCCTTAAAACTTCTTTTTATATAAGTGAAGCTTAGATGGTTATAGTTGATACTGTGCATGAGCTTATTGTGGTACCAAACTGGGAAACAGGTCAGAGTTCCCTAGGTCTTGCATAGAGTTCTAAGGGTTCATTTTATAATACCTAGTTAGGTGCTCATAGGCAAAGATATATGGCCTCTCAAAGACAGTATTATCTAAGTCTGACAATTGGGTACACTAACAAGAGGTTATCAGTTTGAATACTTCCAGAACTTGGGACAAAGGTGACTCAAATCCACACAACAGACAAGAGGGTTACCTTATTCTGCTAACTGTTCACAATTCTATGCTCAGAGGTTGGCACTTTGGGAGTAGAGGGCTGACCTGCTAAGTGGGTTTGTGACAGTTGGCTCTTTGCATGGCAAGAGTACAGTACTGCTGCATGAACCAGTTCAGTTTGAAAATGTCCACAGAATCAAACATCATCATTGTAGTCAGAGTGATGAGGATTCTCATGTCATTGGTGGTGAGAGTATCAGGGTGTGGAGGGATTGAAAAAAGTATACTGAATGCAGCTGGATCCAGCAATATTGCCATGGTGGAGCCCATGATCAAGACATTAAACACATCCAATTGTGTGCAAAGTGCCATCATGAAACTTTGGAATACAACTACTGGTTCCTTAGGACCAGCCTGGCTATACCCATGCCATGGGTACTGATTTGGGAGGGTGAGAGAGAGAGAGACTAGTCCAGCTTTTGACGGAACTCAGGAGACAACATGAGATGAACAGGTGCACTCACCAGCAAATGATGATAAGATACCCATCAACCCACACCCTTGGCTGTCCCAGGAACAAAAATTAGCTGATCCCGTTAACCATCAGCAAAGGGAAGAGTCAGCAGAAGACAATGCACTGCCATAAAAAGCAAACAAAGTGGTCAGACCCATGCCAACTCCTTGTCAGACCGATGGAAGGGGTTGTTGGAGGGACTGACTAGAGAAGAACATCACAGCACTGTGGTCCCTCCAGTACACTGGGTACAGTGGCTTGTTGATTAGCTACATCCAAAGGGAACCTGGAGGAAATATGCCACCAGCAGAAGAGTTGAGTGGGGAGTTTGATGGGTTGGAAACCAGCTCGGAATTCAGTGGGGTAACTGTTGCAGCCCAGTCCCTATCCTATGGCAAGAGTCATCTCCCCTGCCATATTTACCACCTGGAGGCTGGGGGCCCAGTCATTGATTCCTGGATAACCTAAAACCTGTGACTATGTTGCCTGAATCCAAGGTGGACACAAATATCTGGTTGGAGCCTCAGAGAGATCTAGCCTATCACATGAGACTGTTCTAGACTGTCCAGATGATAGCATTGTGGGTCTTTGGGAGCAGTGGATTCCAGTTCTCTCATTATCCAGAGTGGCTCTGGTGAACTGTGGAGGCCAACCACAATGGATGATTCTTGGAGGAGGCAAAGGACAAGCTGCAAAACATCCACTTCCACATGGAGGAGCAGAGGGAGGCAAACATTTGTGACATTGTGGACCTGTGGGAGATAGCCACAAGTATCTGGACGCATCATTCCATCTACTTCATAGTGACCAGACAGACTCCTGGAAGCAACTTAAGACATGCAATGGCCAGAAAATGCTTATGGAGCTACATGCCTACCACTTTCAGGGCCCAGATATCAAATGACCCTGAATGGATGCTCAACAAGTGACTGCTATCATCTTTGCCCAGCCTGCAGGGAGTGTGGGTCAAAGACCACCATAGAAATAGTCCCTGTTGAAAATTTTCTCATTTCAAGGTTTGTGCTTTTACTGGACAGTTGCTCTATTGGGACATGGCTTGCAAAACAAATAATAAGCAAATCTAGTTTAAAGTAGTGAAGTCATACAGTTATAGTGTTGCAAATGTGTATATGCATGATTTATTTTTTCTCTCAAGCTTCCTATTTCAGAAGGAAGCATTTCTCCAGCTGAAGAAGATGCTGGATGCAGTGGGTCTTTGATATAATAGGTCCATTACTGGGGGACATTTTGTCTCTGCAAAGGACTACATTTACAGCTAGCCCCCAAGTTTCTGAATACAGCCATACTGTCTCAAAATAGTGTGTATACTGTATGTATCTGTGTGTATTTATATGTTTTTGGTGCAGCATTAGCCACTACTAAGCAACTGAAATCACAGATAGTAGTGAGAAAGAAATAATGTGACTTACTGGGAACTGAACTCAGGATGCAAGAATACAATCCTGGTGATCTAACCACTGAGCTACAGACTCATATACTTGGACTTGATGTTCCCAGAGACACTTCCATTCTCTGGCATTGCGTATCCTGCAACTAAGAATAATGAAGATAAAGATTAGATGTGTTTGGTGCAGTATTAATCACTGCTAAGCAACTGAAATGGCAAATTGTAGTGAGAAAGAAATAATGTGACGTACTGGGAACTGAACCCAAGCTCCAAATACTGTCCCAATGTTCTAAACACTGAGCTAGAAGCTCACATGGTTGGAGCTAAGGTTACCAGACACACTTGCTTTTCTCTCTCTCTGGTATTGTATATCCTGCAACTAGGAATAATCAAGATGACAATCAGATGTTTTTTTTTTGGTGTTGAAATACCCACTGCTAAGCACTTGAATTCACAAATTGTAGTGAGAAAGAAGTAATGTGCCCTACTGGCAACTGAACCCAGAAGGCTGGAATACTGTCCTGGTGCACTTTACCATGGAGTTACAGGCTTACACGGTTGGACCTGGGGTTCTCAGATATGCTTCCTTTCTCTGGTATTGCATATCCTGCAACTAGGAATAATCAAGATGTAAGTTAAATGTTTTCTGGTGCAATATTAGCCACTGCTAAGCAAGTTTTATCACAAATTGTAGAGAGAAATTAAAAATGTGATCTAATGGGAACTGAACTCAGGCCATTCTGGTGCTCTAGCCACTGACCTACAGGCTCAGGTGATGTGTTCAGGCCGGTGAGGTTGTTAGGATTGTGAAGTCCATTCTGAGACCCTAACATTCAACTGAGTTAGTTAGCTCAAGAGTTTCACCAGGAAAAACATACTGAGCTATAATAGTTATTTTCCAGATGTGTTCTGGGGGGAAGGGGATGAGGATAGTGCACTAATAAGTTACTTCAATTATGTTGCAATTATAACAACAATGACTAAAGTATATGTCAGACAATTTAAAAGGAGGTACAGTGCCAAAGTAATGCAAAATAAAGAATTTCAATAGCAACAGTTCAACAAAATGAGGGCGGGAAGGGAGGTAGTGTGTACAGCAGGGATAAGTCTACATGGGACAGGGCACCACTGATCGGGGCAGAAGGGGGAAGGAGTAATTTGGTGGGAAGGGGGAGTACAGTGACACCAACCTAGGACCAGAGGCAACTGCAGGAGTGAGTAGTGAATTCACAGAGGAGGAATTTTAGTAATAGGGAAGAGATAACATTGCAAATAGCAGCGGTGAGGGTACCCCTTAGTTTGGGGAAGTGGATGGAAAAGCAGCTTGACCAGAAGAGGATTTTACAGGGGGAGAGGGCAAGAGAGTAGGAACCAGAGCTATTAAGGGAGTAGGAGGAAGAAGGGGAGAAGAAAAGGAAAAAAGGGAAGGACAGGTAGGGGGGAGGCAGCCAAACCAGAATTTGGAGATGAAGGTGGCACAATGAGTGACGTGACTGCCATCAAGGGAGGACAAGGAGAGGGAGGAATACAGGGAACAGTAGGGGGTTCTGCGGAGGTGTTCCAGAGCAAAGAGTCAGAAGGAGTGAACGAGGGGATCCAGCTTGGCAAAGGTGGACTTGGGAGCAGCACTGTAGACAATGTCACTGCAATCAAAAATAGGTAGAATCATCTTCATAACAATCTCTTGATGGACTGATAGTGGTATACATGTTTTGTTCCTATAAAATCCTGTAGGATTAGGGTCCAGCTTCTGGTGGATGGCATTCATGTGAAAAGAGAAGTCAAGGCAACAATCCAACCATACCTGGAAGTATTGAAGAGACATCCTAGATCACGCCATCACAGGTCGGAAGGAGGGGAGTGGGAATAGCTTGGCAAGTCTCTGATGAGTGTCAAAGGTCATGGAGACCATTTTTTTGGCATTGAGGGAGAGCTGCTTGGCCCGAAACCAGTGCCTGATGTTGTTGAAATCCAGTTGAAGTTGGGTTGAGAGGTGAGAGGCAGAGGAACCAGAGGTGAAGAAAACCATGTCATCTGCATACATATGAATGGATGCAGAGTAGCAGGCATGGGGAAGGTCATTTAGGAATATGAAGAATAGGATAGGGCCAAGGATGGATCCTTGGGAGACATCAGAGCAGATAGGGAGAGATGTGGAGATGGCATCACCAAGTCAACAGATTGGATCCTGTCTTCAAGGTGTGAGTGAACTACTCAACAAGGAAGAGAGCCCAGCCACTTTTAGTTCATCCAAGAGGAAAGGGTGGGTAACAGCATGGAAGGCTTTGGCCAGGCTGACAAAAATGGCTGAGCTACCTAGCCCCTGGTCCATAACAGAATGGATAGAATCAATGGCCCAGATATTCAAAGGGGTTACACATGGCGCAACAGGGTTGTGCCATGTGCAACCCCCCCAAATGCGCCCCAGCATGATATACAAAGGGGCAGGCAGTGCGGGCAACTCCTGATGCACCGGGGTGCATTGGTAATGTATGCAGCACAGATGCAGTTAGTGTGCCCATGCATATGTGGCACATCCTGATATTCAACCCGGGATGTGTGACGCATATGCTGGCACAACCTCTGCATGCGCCTCACACTGGTTCTCAAAGTTGAGCAGAAAATAAAAGGCTCAAATGTTGGCCACCCACAGGTGGGCAGCTGTATTACAAGGCACAACAGAAAAGCCGCCAGCTGTGGGTAGCCACCCTCCCAGCAGGAACACTGTCCACAAGCACCCAGACCCTCCGTGGTGGTTTAGTGGTTTCCTCCCATATGCCCGATTGCAACCTGTTGTAATATTACAATTAACCTGGTGGTCTAGTGGTTCCCTCCCCATATGCCCAATCCTGGGCTGTTGTAATAATTAATATTAACCTGGTGGTCCAGTGGTACCCCCCCTCACACCCACAGATGACCCCTGGCCACCCAGCATGGGGGGGGGTGCGTCATCATCAGCGGGCAGCAGCACCCTGGCTGCATACGCCCCTTGGCTGCCCGCTGAATGACAGTGTACAGTATGAGCTGTACACCTAGTGGTCCACAGTGTGGACCAATGGGCTTGAAAACCATACTGTACTACACAGGACCAGATATGTGAATGAACGCATTTATTCACATATCTGGTCCCGTGTAGTACAGTATGATCTGCATGCCCATTGGTCCACACTGTGGACCAATAGGCATACAGATCATACTGTAAGCTGTCATTCGGTGGGCAGCATGTGGGTGGGGCGTTGCCACCCACTGATGATGGGGGGGTGCTTGGTGGCTGGGGGTCTCTGTGGGTGGTTGGGGAGGAGGGTACCACTGGACCACCAGGTTAATATTTATTATTACAGCAGCCCAGGACTGGGCATATGGGGAGGGGACCACCAGAGTACTATTTATTATTACAACAGCCCATCATCAGGCATACAGGGAGGGAAACACTCGACCACCAGGGTAATATTTAATATTATAGAAGCCCACAATTGGACCTATGGAAGAGGCAGGGGTTTCAATAGCCCACCAGTGACCCAACCCCCAACAGCAGCTAGACAGGGCACCAGGTGGATTTCACGGGGATGCCCTGTGCAACGCATGCAAATGGGGACATAATGACATGCAAATGGTCCCATTTGTGTCTTGCATATATTGTGGCCTCATTTGCATGCCCCCACGGCTGAATATCGCCAGTGAGGTGCCTAGTGCAACTGCACTTGCGCATCCCATGCTCCATCTCTGTGGATTGCGCTGGCACAATCCCACTGTGCCATGTGCAGTATGTGTGCCAACCTTGCCATATTCAATGGTGCTGTGCCATGGTGCATCACCATTGAATATCGCCTGCTTCTGGACCCGGCGCAGCCCAGTTGCACAGCACTCAGGCTTGCACCACTGCCTGGCCCAGAAATTGACTGCGCCAGTGAGCCTAAGGTGGGAAGTGGTTGTGAAGTGGGGATTTCTTGAAGCCAGAATGGTAGGGAGTGAAGCAGAAATCATCATCATCAAGGAAAGAGGAGAATTGGTCGAGGAAGTTTAGTTAGAGTGTGGAGAAGGGAGATGGGTCAGTAATTACCAGGGAGGGAAGGGTGATTGTGTCCTGCTTCCACAGATCAAGGATTGAGGCAAGTGACAAAGGAGTTATTTGGGAGGTGGGTGCTAGAAGGGTAATAGCTGGGGGGAGAGAGAGAGAGAGAGAGATGCAAGAGTTTGGGGTCAAGGCCATTGGAGTTCCATTCTTCGTGTGAGTTAAGAGCAAGGAGGGCCTTGATGGTTGCAGAGAGAGTGGCAGGAGAGAAGGAGTGAAGGGAGGTGTTGAAGGTTAGGACAAAATAGAAGGAGGTGAGGCATTTAGGGAAGGAGGGAGAGGGCAAAGGCAGTGAAAAGGGAGTTAGTAGATGAAACTGCTGTGGGTTTAGAAATGGGGGAGTCACCCACATTGATGATATTGGGAGGCATCTTGAAAGCTAGGAATAAGAGCATGACAATTACCTTCCAGAACTTTGAGGTGTGGTTAAGGTTGTTCTGGAGTGTAGCTGCAAAGTGGTTAGCCTTCACAAAACTAGTAGCTTTGGTACAGGCATTGCACAGTGCCTTGTATTTGGAAAGGTCAGTTGGGGAACCAGTGGACTTATGGGTCCACCAGGCAAGGCCACATGCACGGGAACAAGCCAGCAACTCCACCATGATCCAGTGGAAGTGACAACTACAGACCTGAGTTTTTCTCAGAGAGGCATGGTCCCAGGCTGACATGAGTTTTGAGTTAAAAAAAAACAACTAGACAGCTGTGTTAATGTGTCTGTCATATAGTATGGAGGATCAATCAGGACAAGAAAAGTCCAGGGTGAGGGGGTTCCCTTCCCAGTTCAAGATATGGTTAAGAGTGTGGGCTGGTGGGTGAAAGACATCAATGAAAAAATGGTAGTCCAGCCACTCCAATTAACGATCTAATAAAGTTCAAGTTTATTTTAATTTTCCAGATAAATATAGACCCTCAATCCCCGTTTCATCTGGTTAGGCTTCTTCAAGGGGATGTATCTGTTATTTAAACATATTAAAATCCATGTTTAGTACATTGTATATACACATTCCTCTGTTGATTCCATATTTATGAAAAATTACAATATTTTATATTTATATAATGCATATCTCTTGAATTCGCTATACAGTATAAAGAAAACTGCCACCTATTCATATGGTTTAGTGCATATTCAGCATCTGTTTTTTTCTTTTAGCATTATATCCTTAGTTTATCCATCTATGAAGCTGTTGGCAAGGCTTTGTGCCCCCTGCTGTCCACAATCAGCATAACAATGCTCTAAATGCTGTTCTGTTTTGAATCATTGGTGCACCATCTAGCCATGCACATTTATACACGTTTTTTATACATTACATGTTTCACAACAGTTTATGACTTTCGTTTTCATTTTTAACAACCTTTTAGCATCACTTGCAAGACATCAGGCAGTATAGTGCAGTAGTTTAAGGCTCTGAGCTGCAAGCCTGGAGAACTGAGTTTGAATCCCACAGCTATTTGACCCTGAGAAAGTCATTTAACTTCCTTGTGCTGTCATGTTGCACCTGTAAACAAGCTTCAGTTTAGTGTCTCTCTCCTGGTTAAAAAAATAAAATAAAATATCACTTTTTGAACAGGATACTGTCAATGTGCTCTGTAATTATTTTTAGGTACAATCTATCTTAAACCAGTATTATGGGCCCTTGTTGGCTACATACCTGCAATTAATGTCCGGTCATTCGTTTCTCTGTATTAACTTTTCATATGATAGGCTTAAGTATCGAATTCTGTTCATGTTAAATGTGGAGAAAATTATTTGCAGTTATGTTTTGCTTACTTTCTCAGAGTACTTAAGTAAATTTAGACTGACCTATCTATACGGTGTTCATATGTATCTTGGTATGCTTAGATGGGATTATTTTTATTTTCATTATGTCTGGGGAGAATTATTTAGTTTAAAATTTCTCTGTTTTAAATACACTTCATTTTTACTTATCCGAGTTTTTTATTTTAACTTTGAAGTCAAACTCGAACCATACTAATAGTAATAATAGCTAATAGTTAAGTTCATGCCTATATATACTTAACACTGTTCCTTAACCAGACTTAGTGTTTAGACTCACTTGTGGTTTTTGAATAACAAATGCACCACACAGCGCTTTCAATATTTTTACTTTTACCTGGGTGAAATACACAGAAGTTTTAAATTGCCTTTAAAAAGTTCAGTTAATGACAGAATGTGCACCAATGTTCCTTAGCAGAAGCAGCTTACCTCCTCAGTTTGTATTATTATCAACCTCCTTGTTCATAGTCTCTCAAAGTGCTACATAGTCGTTCTAATCTGTGTGGCTTAAGTATACAAATGGGATGAGGGGTGGACCAGAGTCTCCAGACCCCGAATCAGCGCTGGAATAATGTGACCCAGTTCGGTTGGAGGTTCTGAAGTTGCTAGTCAACAAGGTTGCTACACGCCATGGATGCCGACAGTGACTCATTCCATGAACAGGTAGAAGACTTGGTTTGCTGGCCAAGGCACCTAGCTTCACCTGAGCTCTTTCCTTCTAAGATTGCTTGAAAGGACAGAGCAGAGAACCTTACCAGAGCAAGGGAAAAGGATTAAGACTTCATTTGGCTAAGCAGATTTACTGTATGTTAATTTTATTTTGTACTCACAGGGATTGCTAATGTTTGTTGGTAACATTTCATTGCTTTATTTTTCTCTGATTCAAATTGTTGTTGCTGGTATACCTTCTTCTGCATTATTACAAGGTGTGCCTACAGGTGTGTGCTAACAAATTACTGCTGTAATCTTCTGATTCAAATTGTCTTTTGCAAGGTATATCTTCTGTTACTGCTTTATTTTTCTCTGTAGCAAAGTGTTTCTTACAGAGGATATCTTCTCTGAAATTATTACAGGTGGTGCTTTACAGGTTTTACAGTTTTATCTAACATTAGGATAAGCTTTCAGGGTTACTGTGTTTGTTGTTAACCGATTGTTTCTGCTCTTACTTCCTTGTTCTTTCATCCGTGATTCTTCTTTTTCGGCATGGGAAGGGCCCAGCCACACACCCCCATCCCCGACCACCCCACACTACACTCCTTTTATAGGGTACCACAGTTGTGGCATTTTCCTGTGGCAAAGCAGGAAGGGGCGGATCAGTGGGACAAACACAAGGTGAGCTCATTTACAGGAGCACTAGTAATTTAACTTGTTATAACAAGTTATATGAAAACAAAATACAAAATCAAACCATTACTTGCATTTTTTTTCCTTCTAATTACTCTGACCAGGTTAAAAACCAAGCAACTTATCTGGAATGGATATCATTAACTGCAGGTACTGTGGAACACTTTTCAGAAGGACAGTCTTACAGGATTTAGGACACCGTCCTACATGCTGGGCTATTGGAGATCTTAGGGCTCAGCTCCAGGCAGGATGGACAGAGATTGCACACCTCAAATTTCATATTCAAGAGGAAATACGTTATAAGAACCACCCGCCATTTCCCCAACGTCCAACAGAAGAACCTCAACCACAGAGGGTAGTTGGTCCAGGAGGTTGGCAGGTGGTTAGGAGGGGCAAACTGGGTGCCCCATCACTATGTGCTCTCCAACATATTACCTCCAAAAACCATATGAACACTACAAACAGGTATCTGCCTCTATCTCTGAAATCAAACAAAGGGGCAGAGGACACTGCAGAGCAGGACACTGCAGCACAGCAGCTAGCACAACAAAACTCACCCAAAGCAGGAACCAAAACAAAAAAGTAAAAAGGAAATCCAAAAACCTTCTGATCATAGGAGGCTCCATGATTAGGGGAGTTGATACCCATCTCCAGCCAGGGTTAATGGTCAGATGTCTCCCAGGTACATCAGCATGGAGAGACACTGACTGCATTGCTAAAACTGTTCGCAAAGCAGGAGAAAACATTGATGTCCAAGTACACATAGGGACTAATGATCTCGCCAGCCAGTCAGTTGTGGAGACCAAGAAACACCTGACCAGGCTGGGTGACAAACTATCATCCATTTTGTCTGACATCTCCTTCTCTGAGATCCTGTCAGTCTGTGAGAATGGGGCAGATGGACGGAAGGTCAGAGAAGGGGAGATAGGGGAGCTAAACATGTGGCTCAAGGGCTGGTGCCAGGAAAAATGACACAGATTTGTAGGGAACTGGCAACAGTTCTGGGAGCAAAAGTTCTTTAAATTTGATGGACTGCATCTGATTAAGGAAGGAGTCAGTGCATTGGGGACGAAGTTTGACATCTTTGCAGAATATTTAAACTAGCAAATGGGGAGAGGGGTGCAGCACCCCATACGTCAAATGGGAAGAACACCCCTCCCCCCTCAGTTAGTGGTCAAACATGGATTCAGCATGTTTGCAGTTAATTTTCATCACCAGGTAAGAAAAAAGGTCCATCTCCCCATACGACACACAGGAGAAATGCCAAAACTCACCCAACAACTAACACACCGAAATCTGGCCAATGGAAAATCATGTACACAAATGCTCACAGCCTGGGAAATAAGAAGATCCCAGACCTGCAGGCAATAATGTCAGAGGCTAAACTGGACATAGTAGCAATTAGTGAGACATGGTTTACAAGTAACCACACTTGGGAGACTTCAGTACCTGGCTATGTACTGTTCAGAAGAGACTGAGGTGCAAAAAAGGGGGGGAGGTGGAGTAGCCCTGTATATCAATGAAAATATCAAAGCTACAGAAATTCAGAATACACATAAGGAGCCAGAAGAACTGTGGGTCACCCTGGAAACAGGAAATGGGACAGCCATAAGAACTGGGGTTGTCTAAAGGCCCCCGAACTTTGGGGAGGACATAGACACATTACTGTTAGAAGATGTACAAAACATGACAGCAAAAGGGGAGGTTCTGATAATGGGAGACTTCAACATGCTGGATACAGATTGGTCAATACCAGCAGGAACATCTGCCAGAACTAGACACATGGTGGATTCCCTGCAGGGGGAGGGCCTCAAACAACTGGTACAACAACCCACAAGAGACAGGGCTATCCTAGATCTAGTACTGACTAACAGGGAAGGGATCACAGATCTCCAGGTAGAAGGTCACCTGGGGGCCAGTGACCATCACATGGTATGATTCAGTTTGGCCACTACATCTAAATCATCCCATTCCAAGGCAAAAATATGGGACTTCAGAGGAGTTGACTTTGATAAAATGGCCAACACAGTTAAGCTAGCCCTGGCAAAAAGAAACACAGGTGAGGGGGTACAGGCAAAGTGGGCAAGCATTAAGGATGTAATACTTGAAGCAACATCCCATTCTGTTAGACAGAAAAGGAAGTGTAAAAGAAGAAGGAAACCACTTTGGTTCTCAAATACAGTGGCAGAAAAGGTCAGAGCCAAAAGGCGGGCCTTCAGGAAATATAAGGGAACACAGCGGGACGAAGATAGGGAGGCATACCAAACTGCCCTAAGGGAAGCAGGGAAGGCAGTAAGGCAGGCAAAGTCCCAAACTGAGGAAACACTAGCATGAACAGTAAAAGAAGGTGACAAGACTTTCTATAGATATATTAGTGAAAGGAGAAAGTCCAGAGGGGGTCTTGCTAAGCTCAAATGAGAAAAGGGGGCATGTGAGGAGGAGGACCCTGTAAAAGCATCTATCCTAAATAGATACCTTTGCTCAGTATTTACTGAAGAGAAGGTAGGGCAGGGCCCACAGCTCAGCACCATGGACACAGGTGGGAGGGAGCACTACTCCCTTCACTACTCCCTTCACAAAAGAAAGGGTCCTACAAGAGCTCGCTCAGCTCAGGGCGGACAAGGCAATGGGACCTGATGGCATACATCCCAGGATACTTAAGGAGCTAAGGGTGGAACTAGCAGAGCCATTAGCAGAACTGTTTAGTGAGTCTCTGAGCACAGGAGAGGTCCCAGAAGACTGGAGAAGGGCTCTTGTGATCCAACTCCACAAGAGTGGCAGCAGGGAGGGGGCAGGGAACTACAGACCAGTCAGTCTTACCTCAGTAGTGGGAAAGATTATGGAGGCACTCCTTAAGGAAAGGATAGTGTAACAACTGGAATCCATATGGGCACAGGATCCAAGACAGCATGGGTTTACGAAAGGAAGGTCCTGTCAAACTAATCTCATAGATTTCTTTGACTGAGTAATCAGAGTGGTGGATCAAGGGGGAGTGATTGATGTCGCCTACCTTGACTTCAGCAAAGCTTTCAACACTGTTCCATACAGAAGATTGATAAATAAGCTGGGTAGACTCGGGGTGGGTCAGAAGTTGGTCAACTGGGTGGAAAACTGGTTGATGGGCAGAAAACAGAGAGTGGTGGTAAATGGTATACAGTCAGAAGAGGTGCAAGTCACAAGTGGGTACCTCAGGATCAGTCTGGGCCAGTCCTCTAATATCTTCATTAGTGACATTGCAGATGGACAGAGGGTAAGGTTTGTCTGTTTGCAGATGACACCAACATCTGCAACACAGTAGATGATCCAGATGGGGTGGGCAGAATGAAAAGAGATCTGGATAAACTAACAAAATGGTCAGAAGAGTGGCAACTGGGATTTAATGCAAAGAAGTGCAAGATCATGCACATAAGGAAGAGAAACTCTGAAGCCACCTATAGTCTGGGAGGGGAGTTGCTGGTAGTAACAAAGGAAGAAAGAGACTTGGGCATCATCATCACCGATGACCTGAAATCATCCAAGCAGACCTCTAAAGCAGTAGGTAAGGCTAGGGGGATGTTAGGGTGTATTAGTAGGGGTATCACAAGTCGTAAGAGGGAGGTAATAATCTCTCTTTACAAGACACTGGTTAGGCTCCATCTGGAGTACTGCTTGTTGTACTGGAGGCCACATCTTCACAAGGACATTAACCAAATTGCGGCAGTCCAGAGAAGGGTAACCAAAATGGTGCAGGGACTGCATCAGAAGACATATGAGGACCGATTAACGGAGCTCAATATGTATACTCTAGAGCAAAGGAGGGAGAGAGGTGATATGATCAAAACATTCCAACACCTTAAGGGCATTAACAAGGTGAAAGAGTCTAACATGTTTAAATATAAGAAAAATAGCAGGACAAGAGGACACAGCATGAGATTAGAGGAAGGCCGATTAAGGGGGAATGTGAGGAAATTATTTTTCACAGAAAGGGTGGTGGATGCATGGAACGGCCTACCACAGGAAGTGGAGGCTATGAATACAGTGCAGGGCTTCAAACAGGCGTGGGATAGGCATAAGGGAGCAATACAGATGAGTATGAATAGATAGACCACTGACAGAGCACAGGCCGATGGCACATTTATAAGGTAGAAAAAGAAATGGGCAGACTGGATGGGCCTTGCGGTCCTTATCTGCCGTCAACTTCTATGTTTCTATGTAACATGCGCTTTCCATCTCAGAGTTCCGTGAAGTTCAACCACCACTCTTTGGGCCATATCCATATATTTCAGTTTGGAGTACCGATTAAAGGGGTAGTATGGAGTGTCAGTTTATATATTGTCTTGTACTATGTGCGCGTTAGCACTATGGCACTGATCTAGTCTTAATTAAATTCTTTTATTTCCAAACCTAAAGTGGAAGCTGTCCCACATTCATGAGTGCACTATGTTCTTATTTCAATTTTTGATTTTGTATAACCTGGTAGTTTATACGTGGAATGGTTGTTCTTTTTCTGAAATGGGTAGTTGTAGTAGGGTAGTTAAAAGGGTAGTTGTACAGACAAGTTATCATCTTATTTATATGCATAGGGGTGAGGATGGTGGAAGGTCAGCTGGCCATAGCGCAAGGTCATGGTATCGTCAGACGACAGCCAATTCTGGGGCAGTGAAGGGCTGTATTTTCTTATTATAAGCTCCATTTCCATATCTTATTTTTTTTGGCATGGAGCAAGTTTATATATAATTCCTGCAGGTCTCAATGGCGGGAAGGGGGGATTGGTTGGGGTAGTTAAGAATTTGCGTGACCTTGCTATACAGCCAGCTGACCTTCCTCCCTCCTTTAACTGTATAGTTTCATTTGCAAAGATGAGTTTGTTGCTTTTCATTAAACCACTATAAACAGTTTTAATTTAGAAAGAGAATCACATCCCTAATATCACTATTTAATTGTATTCTTTTTTTAATTGTGGCAAAGTGGATTCACTTATGACTTTAATCAAATATTTAAAGATACCAGTATAGTTGCTGATCAAGCAATTAAAAAAAACTGATCAGAAAGGGAGAAGGAGTTCAAAAGGAATCACTCATGCTTAACACTCTTATTTATTTATTTATTAGCTTTTGGTAACCGGGTAAGTGCGCTAGGCAACAGACCTGCCTATTTTCAGGCACGACTCGGGAGAGCACAGGACATTGGTTACAATATGCAGAAATGCACAGACATAATATAGGTGTACAGGAGCAAAACAAGATATACATTGGGTAGCACAGTAATAGTTACATAAGGGTACATTTTAGGCATAGATCATAATAAGGATGTAAAATAAAGCAATTAGGGTAACCATAAGACAGCTGAGGACAGTAAAGACATCAAGGTTCATAGCCACCTAGAAAAGCGTATTGCATGGGAGAACATTAGTGTAGTACTCAGGGTCAGACCCGACAGCCTGCAGTGGGACAAAGCAAATTAAGAGTATTTGCATTGGCCAGAGGCTTAACTTACAGGCTTATTATAACTTGCATGAAACAGAAATGTCTTGACTAACAAAATAAAAAAAAAATAAAACTTGCAGTTTAAACTTGCTTATGAGGGAGCTGTTTGTATTAGGCTGTTTCACTTTTAACTGGAATTTGCACTTAGCATGCAGTACGAATAGCACTTAGCCTTCAAGCCCCAGTCATTAGTGATGCTTTACAAGTGCAACAGCATGCTCAGTTTTACTGCCAAGATGTGTGATTATTTTCAACACAATCACAATTACCTCGTAATAGCTAACAAGGCCCTATCTTAAAGACAACTGATTTGTTTGTTGATTTGGTGAAAGAAGGATTAGCCTGCTATAAACATGCTTTAAGAGTTGGATAAGAGCTGATAATAGAGGTAGCTGTTCCAGGTCAATTTAAATTGGCAAGCAGGCTGTTAGTGGCTTTGGCGGTTCTTCATTGACACAGGCTGTGTGCTGAGAATTAGGGAGCAGAAACAACCATTAGACTTTGAATAGGATTTATCAGCAGTTCTAATGCGCAGTTAGGTCTAGTTTGTTTAGGTATACAATGTAGCCAACTATCCTGGCTTTTCAAATCTGAAAAAGTTGGTGATAAAAAATCTGCAATTACTGAGAGGGAAATGGACCTGAATGATGATGATGGGGGGGGTTTAACTATAAATGAGGTACTGAAATCTTTTGTAGTCGGGGCCCTTACTGTGATTAAAGTAACTGAAAGATCTTTCCATGAGGGATTACAAGTCATTAGACAGTTCATAAAATTAGCAGAATGGGTGTTACTTGCTTGGCAGTAGCAGATAACAGATAATTCAAGGCGGACTTACCTGAATTAGTGTTGCATACTGTTGCTTACACTAGGACAGGGCTAGTCCATTTCAGTTATCAGCCAGTGCATTTATTTTTAAATAGATTGGCAAAAGCACCATATTTGGCTAACTTGTCAGAAATGATTATTTTCCTGCCTGTGTTAAATGACAGATAAGGGACAGTAGGCTGCAGGATGTGAAACAGGATGCATGAAGGCACAGTACAAAATACGGTTGGAGTATAGGGCTGAGTTCAATGGCACTGATTTAAAGACCAGCGATACAATTTGCACTGCTTACATGAAGTTGATACTGGTCACAAAAAAAGGTAAAAGCATCTTGAAAACACACTGTAAGAATTACAACACTCATGTTTGTTTTTGTTTTTTTGTATGGATAAGGATTTGAAGTGCTAGCAAACGTAAATATTATGTTAGAACTTGTGATCTTGTGATAAGTATCGACTGACAGTGTCATCAGCTTGCCGTCTCCTTGTTTGTCCATTGGTGAATGGTGATAAACATACAAGCCTATGGTTTATTAAAGATCATCAGTCCATTGACGTCTTCTTCCACCAGCTCAGTGGCACTACCCAGCCATACCATTGTCTTCAAAGCAGGGTCAGACTGGGGTACAGAGGGCCCACCTGGAAAGAAGACACAAGGGCCCACCTGGAAAGTTAATAGAGAAGGGCCCAGGTTGACACACTCGTATCAATATTCTACTTCAATCTGATATACTACCTCTGTGTTTGCATCTTACATTTATCAACAGTGTCCCAGATATCCCATTTAATTAGAAAAAAAAAGAAGATAAATGCAAAGGTTTTCAGAGTTCAGAAGGTAACCACTTACCCAACTGGGGGGACCACCTGGAAATTTCCAGGTATCCAGGTGGGCCAGTCCAACCCTGCTTCAAAGTAGCTATCAGAAACTGATGGTTGAACAGTTTCCAGCCAGGCTCCTTTTTACTAAATAGTCACAAAATACTTTAAAGCACATACTGTATGTGCTTAAGCATGAACACGTGCAGTATTGTGTATTCTTGTGCAATGTATACTGTAATCTGTAATCATGTGTTATAGAAACATGGGATTTGACAGCAGATAAGGACCACCAGGCCCATCCAGTCTGCTCTTTTCTTCCTGGTCTACTAAAAAATAATGCAGATACTGATTGCTCTCCAGCTTCACATTCTCTTTTGAACCACTTGGATTCCCCTGTACCTCTCCCATGCAGTTTTGAATTCCCATACTGACCTATCCCCACCACCTCCACTGGGAGGCTGTTCAATGTCTCCACTACCCTTTCCATGAAGAAGTACTTCCTCATATTGCCCCGTAGTCTACTCCCTTCCAGTTTCTTGTCGTGCCTCCTTGTCTTAGAGCATCTTTTTTTCTGAAAGATGCAGCCCTCCTGTATCTTATTTATTCTCTTTAGGTACTTGAAGGTCATAATCATGTTACTCCTCATATGGCCTTTGGTGCAGGCCCTGCACCATTTTTGTTGCTCTTTTTTGAACTGTATCAACCTTATCTATGTCATTCTGGAGATGCGGCCTCCAGAACTGGACACAATGGTCCAAATGAGATCTCACCAATGCTCTGTGCAGTGGCATCACCACCTCTTTTCTTCTGCTGGTGATACCTCTCTCTGTACACCCCAACATGCCAAAGGCTTTGCCCTCTGCCTTGGCACATTGTTTGGCCACCTTTAGGACATCAGATATGATCACCCCAGATCTCTTTCTTGATTAGTGACCTCTAATACCACTCCATCCATCCTGTAATCCTCCCCTGGGTTCCTGCATCCCAAGTGTATGATTTTGCTTTTTTTTCACATTGAATCTTAGCTGACGCACTCTGGATCATTCCTCCAGTTTAACTAGATTGCTTTTCATTTTCTCCACCCCTCCTCAATTGTCTGCCCTACTGCAGATCTTGGTGTCATCTGCAAAGAGGCATACCTTCCCCTCTAGCCCTTCCACTATGTTGCTGATGAAAATATTAAACAGTACTGGCTCAAGAACTGATCCCTGTGGCACTCTGTTGGTCACCTTCCCTACCTCAGATTTAGCTCCATTTACCATCACCCTCTGTGTTCTATCCCACAACGAATTTCTAACCCAGTTCACCACCTTGTGACCCAACCCCAGGCTACCCAGGTTGTTCACAAGCCTCCTATGTGGAACGGTGTTGAATGCCTTGCTGAAGTCAAGGTAGGCTACATCCACCACTCTCCCCTGATTCACCTCCCTGGTCATCCAGTCAAAGAAATCCACCAGATTTGTTTGACACAACCTTCCTGACATGAATCTGTGCTGCCTCAGATCTTGTGCTCCGCTGGTTTCAAGATGCTCCACTATCCTTTCTTTTAGCAGTGATTCCATAATTTTCCCCACCACTGAGGTCAGGCTGACAGATCTATAGTTATCAGCCTCCTCCCTACTCCCACTTTTATGGAGAGGGACTACATCAGCCCTTCTCCAGTTCCCTAGAACCACTCCCATATGAAATGACTTGTTGAACAGGGATGTCAGTGGTGCAGCCAGTAGCTCCCTTAATTCCTTTAGTATTCTAAGGTGTATCCCATCTGGCCCCATTGCCTTGTCCACCTTCAGTTTTGTGAGTTCTTTCAGAACTCTTTCCTGTGTAAATGGACTGTTACCCACTTCCCCTTCCAAATCTTATTTTTTGCTGTGCCCCCCCCCCACCTTCCACTGTGAAAACTGAACAGAAGCAGTTGTTCAGGATTAATGCTTTATCCTGGTCTTCCTCCACTCCCTCTCCCTCCTCCCCTTTTTAGCCTAACAATCTCCCCCCGGTCTTTCGCCTTTCACTAATGTATCTATAAAAAGTCTTGTCCCCATTTCTGACCACTCTTCCTGCCTCTCTTTGCTTTTCTAGATACACTGCCCTGTCCTCCTCCTTCTGTGACTCCTTATACTTCACACATTGTCCATGTAACTGTTAGCCATCTCACATTGTGGACTTGTCTCCAGGCTTAATAGGCCATTCTGTGAAAAAAATAAAATGTTTCAGATACTATAAACTTGTGGTAATGTTTATCATACTCACGTCTTCTGCACTTTTATCATGATTACAAAATAAAATAAAATGACTTAAACTCTATCATTATTATTTATGATAAACTGGTAACTAGATTTGAAGTACAGTTAATTCCTTTTTTTTATGTATGCTGATGAAAATGGTAATATTTGTGCATATATCCAGAAAAAAACTATACGTTAAAAGTCTGCCAAAAAGCTGTTTTAACAGTACAGTGATTAACAGCCTTACTGTATTCCAGACAGGAAAGGCTTATCAAACGCTTGTACCTAATGCTCAACAAAGAGCACAGTTCTCCTGGTTTTCTCAGCTGTTTGACAGGAAGCATACTGAGTATGCAGGACACACCTCATACCCTTTATGCAACACCCACAGCACCATTTGGTATATAATGACACCCTAAATCTGAGAAATGTAACAACTCAGCCAGGTCAAAATATCAGGAAAAGAGTCCAAAAAAGTGACCTACAACTGACATTTGCTATGTATACAACAGAGCTTTTATGTCTTTCCCTACCTGGACGACTGGCTGCTTGTAGCCCCCTCCAGGAAGCGCTTGCTTCAGACCCTGGAATGCACCTCCCATCTCTTTCAGGACCTGGGAGTCACAGTGAATTTCCCGAAGTCTTGCCTCTCCCCTTGCCAGTGTCTACAATACATAGGGGTGGTCATGGACACCTGCCAGAGAAAGGTCTTTCTGCCAGAGGACAGGGTGGCCGATCTGATGGAGCAGGTCTCCCTGGTTTCCTCAATCTCCTCCTGGGTCATATGGTGGCATCAGTCACCACAGTACCCTTGATCTATCTCCATATGTGGATGTCACAGTGGACCCTATGAGTCCAGTGGGATCAACGCATGGATGACCTTGACCAGTTGGTCCTCATCTCTGACCTGATCAGGAGGGTTCTGGCCTGGTGGATAGACTTGGCCAATCTGCTCTGAGTGAATCCTTTCCAGATTTTGACCCCCTGGCAGGTCCTGTCCACGGATGCTTCTGGCATGGAATGGAGAACCCATTTGGTTGACCATCAGACTCAGGGTACCTGCTCGGACATGGAACAAGCTCTTCACATCAATGTCCTGGAGATGTGTGTGGTTCTGTATGCACTGCAAGCCTTCCAGTCCCATATCCTCCCAAGCACACTATTAGTTCAGATGAACAACATGTGTATTGTCTACTACATCAACAATCTACTCACCCTTACCCCCTGTGTTGGGAGGCGATGAGGGTTTGGTACTGGGCCTTCGAGCACAATGTGAAACTCTTGGCCGTTCATTTTCCAGACATCCAAAACATCTTGGCTGACAGTCTCAGCCACTCCAGGCCTCGGACTCACAAGAGTGAACTTCTTACCTCAGTGGTTGAAGATCTATTCTAGAGGTGGAGGTTTCCAGAGTTGGACATTATTGCATCCCCACTCAACACAAAACTGCTGCCTTTTTGCTTGCTCAATCCTGGGCTTGGAGGTTTCTGGTGAGATGCATTGTCCTTCTCTTGGAAGGGGAGGTTTTTTTATGCATTTCCTCCCTTTCCACTGTAGTAGAGGGTTCTGCTCAAGCTTTAGTTGGATGGAGTGGAGATGATTCTCATAACTCCCCTTCTGGCCATGCCAGATTTGGTTTCTTCTGCTGCAACAGTTGGTTGTGGAACCTCTGGTGCCTCTACCTCTGTGCAAAGGCTTTCTCTTTCAGGATCAGGGCACTCTAGTCCATCTAGACCTCAAGTCCCTGCATCTTCATGCATGGCTTCTGCAGACCTAACCTTTTCCAGCTTCGGGGGTTTCCTCTAAGGTCACTGACATCTTGGTGGCAGCCAAGAAGCCCTCCTCCAGGGCCACTTATGCTATGAAATGAAAGCACTTTTCCATTTGGGTTGCTGCTTGTCATTTGGATCCATTCACTTATCCAGTTAGTCAGGTGTTGGAGTACCTCTTTTCCCATTTGGACTCATCTCTTAAGGTGCACCTTTCTGTCATCTCTGCATACCATGCACCTGTCAAGGGCAAAGCTGTCACCCAGCTTGAGGTATCCCACAATTTTTTTGCAGGGCATTCTGCATCTGAAACCTCCCATTCCCGACCCTGTCCCCCATGGGACTTTAATTTTATGTTGGAAAAGCTCAATTTGCCTCCCTTAGAGCCGCAAGTTGCAAGCTGCACTTTCTGTCATGGAAAGCACTCTTTAGTTGCTGTTTCATCTGCTCGAAGGATTTCTGAGCTCCAGGCTCTGATGTGTAAAGAGGGTTCTTCAAAAAGACATGGTGTTTTTGTGTATTAATCCTAAGTTTTTACCTAAGGTGGTGTCTGAGTTTACATTAAATCAATCCATCCACCTCCCAGTTTATTTTCCTGAGTATTCCAGTCAAGGGGAGGCCTTGATCCATAATTTGGATGTTCACAGAATGTTGCGGTATTATCGTAACCACTTCAGGTCATTGAGGAAAACTGACCAGTTCATTTCTTTCGCCTCCAAGAAAGAGGGTGTTCCTGTTTCAAAACAGTGTTTGCCTAAGGGGTTACCCAATTTGATTGTTTATTGCTATCGCAAGTATGACAAGCCCCTTCCAGGGGTGGTCAAAGGCCATTCCACCAGGAGTATAGCTGCCTCTATAGCTTGCTTCAGAAATGTGTCTGCCGCTGACATCTGTGCAGCTGCCACCTGGAACTCTGCCCACACTTTCACCAAGCATTACAATCTGGAATTGCCTCTAGATGTAGAGCCAGCTTCAGCCTGGCAGTCCTTCAAGGCCTTCTGTCATAAACTATTGACTACTGTCTGGTCCTCCTCCCAGTGGTTTCATCCTGGTGATACCAGTACTACTTAGGACTCAGTCCTTCTGGTGTGGCCTGCTGAAAGAGCCCTCCTTAAAGTAAGATAGTACAGTTATGTAAGAACTTACTGTAGCCCCTAGGTGGCACTATCCCAAGGGCTACTACCCCGCCTGCTTGGCTAGTAGCAGGTTAAGGGGTCTGGGTAATGAAACGGGTGCCTCCACCTGGAGGTCAGGGTAGTTAGTGGTCAAGCTAACCTGGGCACAGCCCTCCGGGACACTGTAAGCCCCCTCTTTCCCTTCTAGTGGCCTGAACAATATACAATAATTACTTTCACAATGACCCTTATTCACCAGGCAATTACCCACACTGTTTGCACTTACCACCAGGGCTGGTTCCTCTAGCTTGACCCAGGGGACCCTTTGTAAAACAAGGTTAAGCACAGCAAATAGCAACAGTACAATACTTTTGGCACAAACTCGAACCACAGTCAGGTTAAATGCAAACAAAGTTAAGTCTGATTTGTTCAGGAGACTTGAATAAGGGAGGGGCGTAATCAGGTTGATTTGCTTAAAAGCTATATTAATCAGACAGTTATGCATGCAGTTCAGAGTCCCTACACAGTCACACACTCTGGGTACCCAGGTGGGAAAATGGTGGGCTAGCCAGGAACTTTGGAGCTGAATGGGGCCCTGTGATGAAAGAAAGCAACATGCACAACACACACTATTTGTAATCTGGAGCCGGAGGGCTCAGTTCATGAAAGAAAAGGCAACAAGACAATCAGATGTCAACACTTTTAGATTTAGCTGTTGTTGCAGGGAGCTACCCTGACGTTTACTCACGATACCCAATACTGGACACAGGCAGGATGAAATCAAGACTGCAGGCTGTTGAGCTGGAGTGCCCGGAGAAGCAGGCCCACATGAATCGCTGAGGCATCGTTCCTTTTCAAGGTGTTGAGCAGGGGCTGATCCCCAGGCCAGTCCCTCGTCAATTACTTTCTCTGTGTAGCAAATATTCTGGCTGGGCCAGTGTAGCAGGGCCCAGGCAAATGGAAATGAATACGGATTCAGTCCAAGGAGCTGGATACAGTCTCCAGCAAGCAAAACACAGTTCAGACACACAGTGGGGAACCAAATCATGACCCACTATAAGCACACAGCACATTCACATGTAAGGAAATTCTACTGTACCTGGCAAATGGCTCTCTGGTCGTAATTACAGAGTCTCTACACAATCCAGGAGTTCAAAGGTAGCTGGAAGTCCTGACAGGCTGATTCAGCAAATCTTCGGTCTTCTTCAGGTTAAAGCCTAGTCATGATTCAGTGGCTTAATTCACTCTCCAAATTCGGATTCAGTCCAAAAAAAGCTCAAGTTCCCTTTCAGGGACAGCAGGCAGGCATGCAGGCCAAACTCAGGCCTTTCCACAGTTCTTCTATCCAAATCCACTAAGGATTGTTGCTCGAACTATCTCGAGCTGTTACCTCTTCACTTACCAACTCAGATCTAACTGAAACTGCAAGCAGTGTGGGACCTTCCCGGAAGATCCAAAAGGTTTGGTTGGCTGATCTGTCTTTAGTCACAACAAGTGCTCTACCTCCAGGTTATTTTAGGCGCCAAAAGCCCCAAACTACAATTCCTACAAGTTTTGGCCTCACCAAGCCCCTCTAGGCAGGCTCCATTTTAGAGTCCCAAATGTACTGATTGGCCCATTCTAACAGTCCAGGACCAAGATGATGGGAAACAAACAGAACTGTCCATGCTGCAAAGAAAGCAGATTAGAACAAACTGCAATATTATTAGTACTCTAACAAATGATCAGCAAACAAGTACATCTTCTAAAAGAGTTCCCTCTCAGATTAATTATGACTGCTATCCAGGCAGCTCTTAAAGAGAAAGTACACAGAGGCTATACAGGCACTCTCTGGTAATACATTTAAACTGCTAAAATGCAAGATAACAGCCTAACAGTGAGCATTTAAGCAAGCTCAAGGAAGACTTTTCAGGAACCCCAATTTGTAGGGGAGTTACATTACCATAACAGTAGATCTTTGAGAGAAGCTTTTGCCACAGGCCTGCTTTCCCTCCCTCCTTCCTCCTGCTCCTCTTTCTCTATTGGATATGCTTCTGCCTCTGTGTTAGCTCTTGGGATAACCTCCTTGGTTCTCTATCAGCTGGCCGTGCAGAGTCTCCAACAGGAGAACTGAGACAGGTGTGGGGGACCACCCCTTATATAGCCTATACTGATGTCAGATGACTGACATCTGTGGGGCCGGTCCCCCATGATAGACTGCTAGCTATATGTTTTCTGTGTGGTCTTAGTGCCTGGTGGCACAGTGATACCAGTGTAACCTGCTGCAAGAGCCTCTCTTGAAGATCTACTGTTATGGTAAGTTCTTACATAATTATACTTTACTGGGTGACTTCAAAAACAAACAGTATCTAGTGCATCTCCACCCAAATGTTGCTCAAATGAGCATGCAAGCCATTTTAACATGTTTCTAGTTTCTTACTTTTGGTCTTCGTTCTATAGTTTCAGAAGATGTTCTCGGTTTTACAAAACAGCTGAATTGTGATTCAGTCTGACCACTGATGATATGGTGACCCCCTCAAACTGTTGGTCAGATATCTACTCTTTTTATTGTAACATGCCAATCAGAGCTGAGATCTCACTACTTTTCTGTGTTATGTGAAGACCACTCGCAGTCTTCCATTTTTATGTTTGCTTGCACGCATGTGCAAGAAACATTGTGCCATCATCCAAGTTTTCAGAGGTGTGACACCCGTCTTCCAGTTCAGTCAGTGTGTTTGCAGGTGTGGCCACAGTTCTCCAATGAATGCTACAGCTGTCTATGACAGCAGTTGAAAATGCAGTGGCCGTACAGTTGAAAGGGAGAGCTACGCTTCAGTGAGCAGTGATAATATATCGTGTGCTCATGCCGCTTCCACACATGCATACTGCGTGCTCGTACTCCAAGCACACACTGTATAGCTGATGGGAGTGCCCAATCCCCATCAGCTGTGCTGTCCTCCCTCCCCAACAGAGTTCCAGATGCCGCTGAGAGCCCACCCCAGTGTGGCAACAGATCATATGGCTGATGGGGGTGCCCAATCCCCCATCGGCTGTGCTGCGCTCCCCTCCCCAAACAGCCTTCCAGCTGCCACGCTGGGAACCCACCCCAGCGTGGCACAAGTCCTGCATCATCTAAGTTAAAAAAAAAGAAACCTGAAAGAAAAATCTTCCTCGCTGACTGTCCTGACCCATCTCCCCCACCCGTGCCCACCCCTGCGCACCCTGCCTCCACACCCCCCTCACACATACTTACCTCCAGAGCTCAGCGCGATGATCTTCGGTGGACCGGGAACATGTCTACACTCTTCAAAGTGGACCACGAACTGAGGAAATGCCGGTAAGCTGTATAACGTAATAAACAGGGTTTTTTCAGCTTTAGTGTATATCTCGGTCATTTTGGGGAATTTTTTCACCATATTTTCAACATGGGGTTTTGAGACCCCACCTCATGAATTCTGTCACTGTCATGGCATTAATCGGACCTGAAAGGTGATTTTGCGGTCACTGCATGGAACCACCTTTTGGGACCGATTTACAAAACAACAGTATCACAATTCACGAGGTAGACCCCCAAAAACCCTATGTTGAAAATTTGGTGAAAACATTCCCAAAAATGATTGTTTTCCGAGCATTGTTGCGCTGTTCCTACACACGCTAGCAAGTTAACGAATTTTCAATATGTTCACTCCAGATTTTCAACATTGCCATTTTACCATACCTCCTTATGAGCAGTACAGCTGTCATTTCTCACATCTGACCCAAAATGTGTTTCCGCACATGTAGTGCACAATGGAGCAGTCGATGTGCAAAATCAATGTTCGGAACAGATTAAGAAAATCACAGTGACACTATTCATGAGCAGAGGTGTTAAAATGGCTATGTTAAAACTTGGGTGAAATACGTCCATAAAATGACTGTGTTACGAGCGACCATTGCGCAGTTTCCACGCACCGTCGTAACTTCATGTATTTCTAATATTTTCAGTCCATATTTTCACCACTGGCATTTTTCCACACTTCCTTATGAATAGTACAGCTGTCATTTTTCCACACCATGGCCGAAATGTGTTTTCGCACTTCCAGCGCAGAAATGCATGGTCACTGTGGGAAATCACTGTTCGGGACAGATTAAGAAAATCACAGTGACACTGTTCATGAGCGGAGGTTGCAAAATCCCTGTGTTGACAATCTACTGTAAAAAATCCCCAAACTAATTGCATTACGGGTGTGCATAGTGCATTTTCTACACACGCTCGTAACTTCACCAGTTTTTTTAAGATTTTCACTGCAGAATTTCAACATTGCCATTTTTTGCACCCCCCCCCCATGAACAGTACAGCTGCCACTTTTCACAACCTGTTCAAAATGTATTTTCACACCTGTGGTGCCAAACGGCGTAGTTGCTGTGCGAAATCAGCTTTCGGCTAACAAACTGATACTGCCACTGTTCATAAGGTGTGGGTCACAAAAAAAAGTTGAAAATTTGGAGTGAAAATGCCAACGAACGCCTGAGGTGTTAGGTTTTCTGACCATAATGCCCCAGCCTGTAGAGATTTAGAGACATCATGAGTGTGACTTGGGATTCTCGCCTGTAATGCTCATAACCATTCCACACCCTGCAGCCAGTGAGAGGCATCGAGATGTGCCTTGGACTCTTCGGCCCCAAAGTTCACCCCACTCTCCTATACAGGACCCATCTCATCGTATTTCCTGATGGAATGGGGTGAGCATAAGGGCCAACGACCTCAAGGCACACCGTGACCCTTGTCAGTGTCTGCAGGGTAGGGTGTGATGAAATGGCGTGGTAGTTATGCCTGACGACCCAAAGGCACACCCCAATGCCTGTCAGTCTCTGCAGTGTGGTGGTGGGGTTGGCTTCAGTTCAAAACTTCACTGCCATTCCTATTATGCAGCTCTCTAACTCCTACTCTTCAATGCCAATGCCAGCAAGCAAACATTCGGCATTGACAAATGCTTGTTTTAAAACAGAGTCCTGCCATAAGTGGCTAATAGGTGCCAGTGGAGAGCATGGAAAATAGAAGAAGGGCATACCACTCGTAATAATTTGGATATGTCAAGCTGGTTCAGCCACGGAGTTTCTATCACATTTCTTACAACTTTTTAATGTTTATTTTTTGGCTGCACACTAGTAGCACCCCTAGAAAATTAAAATATATATGTTTTTAGAAATGTGATTATAACTCAATGGATGAACTAGGGTTCAGCTTCCTATGTTCTTAATTTCCAAATGGTGGATGTCAACCTTCCAGACATAGGCTACATGATTATTATTATTATTATTATTTAGTTTTTGTTAACCAGGTGAGCACACTAGACAGACAACTGTCTATTTTCAGGTGCAACCTGGGAGATTACATGCTACAAAGAACAGCAGGTATAACAGCAATTCAGAGAAGGGTAAATAGACACAGCTTGACTTGACTGGTAAGGTAGGCATATGGAGAACAAATATAACAAGGTAGCAGTTGACAGGTGGGTGTCATACAAGACATGGCAGGATAATATATGATAGCAGCAACAAATAATACGTAAAACACACTGACCTCGGAGCAAAGCCCAGTCAGGACCATAAAGTGCAGGACAGTGCAGGAGAGGTTGCTATCTTAGGAACAATGGCAGGTTGCTGTGAGTTTCAAGAAGTCCCAGAGGGACTTTCTGAAGCAGGTATGGGAGGGGGAGGTATGAACAAGGACTGGAAGGGAGTTACATAGTCTGGGTGCACAAGCGGCGAAAGCCTGATCACCCATTAGGGTGTGGGTTCTGGGAACCAGGAATACTTGCATGCCACTGGATCTTAAGATATAAGAGAGATTCAGAGGCTGGACTAGGTCAGTTAGTACAGAGAGTGTGGCAGTTCTGACAATGTAGTCAATGAAATTGCCATAACAAAGGTTCGGTGGAGGTCAGGGGAGAGCCACCCAAGCTTGCTGTATAGCTTACAGTGGTGACTGAGTGATGAAGGGGGGCAGGTAGAGCAAAGTGACATATATTGTTGTAGGCAACATCCCTTTTGTCTAGACAGGTTTTTTGGGCTTGCATGAAGGAGACAAGTCCATAGCAGAGTGTAGGTAGAGGGACCCCCTTAGCCAGGGCATGATGCGCTGCGGGGGTGAGGCAGCTTTTTGCTTTGTAGGCCAGACCCAGCTTGCTATTTGCAGCCTTGCAAGCATTGTTTGTATGCAGGGAGAGGTCAAGCTGTGGATCGAGGGTGACCCCCAAGTATTTAAGGAAGTCCACAATCCGCACTAGGGCTCCATCTTCTCCAGTGACACTTAGGGGAACTGGGCAGACTTTTGTTTTGGCCAGGGACCCAAACAGCATAGCCTGGGTTTTTTTGAGGTGATGGCTAGTTTGTGGTCTTTTAGCCAGGCTTGTATGAGTTCGAAGTCAGCACTGAGCTGGGTGTTGATGGCATTGATATCCTGTGAGCTGGTTAGGATCACAAAGTCATCACCATAGAGGGTGGAACAATTATGAGTTGGAATTAAGGGAAAGTCATTGACAAAAAGGGGGAACAGAATGGGCCCAAGAACATAGATACATAGATACATAGACAGTGTTGGCAGAAAAGACCCTATGGCCCACCCAGTCTGCCCATTTGAGCTTGTAAGTTTACTTTATGTTTTCCTAGAAGTCTGTTGCCCCTTAACCCTGACCTCCAGAATTCCTTTATGTCTATCCCACGCATTCTTGAATCCCGTGATTGCTTCAGCCCCCACCACTTCCTCTGGCAGGGTGTTCCACTTGTCCACCACCCATTCTGTGAAGAAATTCTTCCTCCGTTCCTCTGAATCATCCTCCCTCCAACTTCATCCCATGCCCTCTAGTCCTGGAACACATTTTTCACTTAAAAATAGTGTATTCCTGCACCCTGTTCCTCCCTGTAAGATACTTGTATGTCTGTATCATATCCCCTCTCTCCCTCCTCTCCTCCAGGGAGTACATATTCAATTCCTTCAACCTGTCCGCATAGGACCTATGATGCAATCCATGTACCATCTTTGTTGCCCTCCTCTGAACCTTCTCTACCCTGTCTATGTCCTTACGTAAGTAAGGTCTCTAGAATTGCACACTGTACTCCAGGTGGGGCCTCACTAGTGTCTTGTATAGTGCAATTATGACCTCCCTTTTCCTGCTGGTGAGGCCCCTACCTATGCATTCCAGCATCCAATTTGCTTTACCTGCTGCCTTGTCACACTGTTTCCCTACCTTGAGGTCATCACAGATGATAACCCCAAGATCCCTTTCCTGCTTGGTGTATGCTATATCCTCACCCCCCATCTGATATATTGTGCCAGGATTGTTGTGCCCCATATGCATTATCTTGCACTTCTTTGCATTGAATTTCAGCTGCCAAACCCCTGACCATTCATCAAGTTTCTGCAGGTCCGTTCTCGTTCTGTCTACACCCTCTGGTGTGTCTACTCTGTTACATAGCTTTGTGTCATCAGCAAACAGGGAAATTCTGCCTTCTAGGTCCTGTGCAATGTCACTGATGAAGATGTTGAATAGGACCGGTCCCAGCACTGATCCCTGTGGTACCCCACTGATCACTCTCCCCTCTGTGGAGTGACAGCCATTTACCACCATCCTCTGTTTCCTGCCGCCCAGCCGGTTACCTATCCACTGCACTACTGTCCCGCCCACACCCATATTCCCCAGTTTCTGTAATAGTCTTCTATATGGCACAGTGTCAAAGGCCTTGCTGAAGTCCAGATAGGCCATGTCCACTGCCTTTCCCTGATCCACCTCCCTAGTCACCCAATCAAAAAATTCAACAAGATTGGTCTGCCATGACCTCCCCCTGATGAAACCATGCTGCCTTGGGTCCTGTAGTCCATTGACAACCAGATGTTCCACCAATCTCTCCATCAGTAGTGCTTCCATGATCTTCCCCACTACTGAGGTGAGGCTGACTGGTCTGTAATTCCCCACTTCCTCTTTGTTCCCACTTTTGTATAAGGGGACTATATCTGCTGTCCTCCAGTCTTTGGGTACCTCCCCTGTTTCCAGTGATCAGCTAAACAGGATTGCCAGAGGTTCAGGCACCACCTCTCTTAATTCTTTAAGGACCCTGGGGTGCACCCCATCTGACCCCATTGCTTTATCAGCTCTTATTACTTCCAGTTCCTTCAGGACCCTTTCTCATGTAAAGAGACTTGTGTCCATTTCTGCACCATTCCCACCCCTTGTACTCCCTTCAGACCCATTACCCTCCTCTTCCTCAGTAAAGACTGAGCAGAAATACCCTTGAGGTACCCCAGAGATAACAGGCAAAGGCTCCAAGAGGATCTTGTTAAATTTACTAAGTTGCTGCCTTCCACATAGGTAATTGGTGAACCAGTTTAGGGCTGGGGGGAGAGGCCAAGGGTCTGAAATGAGGAACACAAGAGTGTGTGGTCAACCAGATCAAAGGCTTTTGAGAGGTCAATGAAGATAGCCCTTGTCAAGTTGCCTAGATCAATAGTAGTCCTGATCTCAGAGGAGACCTTGGCCAGGGCACTGGAGGTGCTGTGCCCCTTAAGGAAGTCATGTTGGGCTGGGGTAAGTAGTCATAGCTTTGGATGTAGGCTGTGAGCTGGGTGGCAATCACTTTTTCAAGCAGTTTTCTAATAGTTGAAAGGATAGTTATAGGGTTGTAGTTATCAAGGTTTCTTGGGTCGCCTTGCTTATATACAGGAACAACCTTAACCACTTTCCATATGTCAGAGATGATCCCAGTAATGAGAGAGGTGTTGAAGATATTGGAGATAGGCAGGGCAAGGAAGGTGGCCCCAAGACCAATAAGTTTGGGCTCTGTGTTGTCATGACCATCACCTGTGTGGGGGGGAGAGGCCAGTAAGAAGTTTCCGGGTTTCGCTAACGGAAACAGCCCTGAAGTAAAAAGGGTGTCAGAGGGTCATCCCAGTCTGGGGACTGTGTGAGGGATTGGGTTCTTTAGGTGCAGGGAACTTGGAGGTGAATGCAGATAGATCTGAGAACCAGGAGTTAAATGCAGTAGTAATAGGGCATTGCTACAACTGACCCGGCCGATAAGCATATCAGCCACATGGGCTCTGGAGGAGCCACTAACAATATTCATGATGTTACGCCAGAAGCTTCTTGGGTCTCTGGCTGAAGATAACAGGGTGAATTTGCAGAATTCACTCTTGGCAGAGCGGATGGCTTTTTTACAAGGGTTTCTGAGCTGCCTATATTCCTGGAAGATAGACATATCATGGGTGGTCTTGAATTTTGCCCAGCATTTGTCCCTTAGTTTCATAAAGGAAAATAAACCACCTTGTAGCCATTTGGTCAGAGAGGCATGTTTATCCTGTAGGGAGGAGAATAATGCAAGGAAGTTATTAAGAGCTATTGTGGGGTCATTTGCAGCTAGAACTAGGGACCAGTCTGTGCATTTCAGGTCAGCATGGAAGGCCTCAATATTGAATTTGGAGAAGTCTCTCATTTGGATCACTTTGCATGGGATTTTGGGTGTGGAGACTCTCCAGGTGCAGTAGGTCGGGGAGTGATTGGAGATGGCATTAGGGAGGGTACCAGCTGAGACAATTCATTCGGGCCTATTGGACAGTATCCAGTCAAGGAGGGAGTCTTTTGTCCCAGAGGTGGAAAGCCTAGTTGGTTCAGTAATGAGCTGGGAGAGGGCAAGGCCAGCCAGCAGGGGTTCATACTTCTTGATTTTGTAGCCCATCCAATTCAAGTTGAAGTCACCAATCACTGGTAGTTCATTGGAGTATACCTTAGAACTAAGGCTGTCAAGGAGGGAGGAAGGAGAGTCCTTGTACACCACATTTGGGAGGGTTATAGGCACTAACAAGGTGCAATTTTTTTGTGTTGCCCAGTAATAGTTGGGTATGGAGAAATTCACAGGTTGGGGATGGAGAGGACAGATAAGATATGACTGACACACTGAGGTGAGTCTTGTAGTAGAGTAGCAGGCCACCCCCTTGTTTTTTTTCCCAGCCCTATCCTGTCTAATTTTGTTGTATTCTGGGAGAGTACAGACAGAATTTGGGGTGGTAGGTTTTAGCCACATTTCCGTGACCCCCAGTAGGTCTGGGCAATAGTTGGCAACCTAAGCAGAAAGCTCAGCATGGTTGGGCAGAAGGCTATGGACGTTAAGATTGGCAATTGTTAAGCCCTTAGCTGTAGGCCATGGGTGGCTCAGGTAGGGAGGGAGGTGGTCAAGGTGGTAGTGGGTCCGGGGTTAGGTTCAATGTCCCCAGCCAAGAGGATAAGTAACAGCAGAAAAAAAATCAAGATAAGGCAGTACGCATTGCTTCTTGCAGGGCTTAGGCTTGAGGATGGAGTGCTTGACCATGCAAGTCCTAAAAGGGAGGGGCAAGGGTTTCAGGCCCCAAATACAACAGAGGCACAGTTTCCTAGCAACTAACAGGTTAGGGAAGGTATAGTCATCCTCCAAAGGGTAGAATTTAGGTTCAGAGGGGGCTGAGGGGAGGAAAAAGTTGGTTGCTAGGAGTAGCAATGCTAGCTGCCAGGCAGCTGAATAGACTAATTAGGGCCACACTGCCGTCTTTGTGCTGGCATCAATAGAGCAACTACCCAGGGAGGACATTCTGGTGATTCAACCTTCAGGGGAAGTGAGGATCAATAGAATATAATCTGAACACAAACAGTAGTCCTTGTAGTGAGATGGACAAGAGATGAAGGAATAAATACAGATGCAACTACATAGTGCAGACTCCTAAAGAACCTATTTACCAAACACTGAGTCATGCACAGTGACAGTGGTCTTGGCACATGCCATACACTTAGTACTCCTGTCACAGCTAGTTGCAACCCCAGGGGAGTCACAGACAGGCATGAAACAAAGCTTGGCTGATATATTAGGAATATCCCCATGGGCAATCCCTCATGTAAAGTAAAATACACAGTGGAGTTGCGGCCCTGGGACAGAGCCCACATATAGTAAAACTTAAGGAAGCAATAAGGCAATATGTTAGTCAGAAACTGAGTCCTGGAAACAGCAGATGTTCTGCAGTAACACTAGGTAGGAGTAGGACAGTCAGGTATAGGATAGATCAATGACTAGGAGCCATAGTAGGCCCGGCTAGGAGTCAGTTTCCACCAATCCTGGCCCTATGGGCGAAGCTATATTCTAGTTCATACAAGCGGAGGAGGGTGTGGGCGGGAGGGACAAAAATCAGCCCCCAAGTTTTGGCTCCAAGGAGCTAAAGCTTTGATAAAATCCCACGACATCCTCACTGAGCTCCAGTGAGCTCTTACTGCTGCAGTGGTGAGATCACCAGGTCTGGGACACTGCAGGAGGTGTTGGTGCCTTTTAGTTTAAATCAGGTAAGCAGTCTCAGGTCAGCGATGAAAGTGGGCTAGCTCTGTTGAGCTTCTGACCCACCCAACACAGTTCTTGAATCCCTCTGAGCTCCAAGGATAGTGGCTAGGAGTCAGAAATGGCAGACATTTGTGGATGTCATTCAGGAATGCTTCCTCACACAATGGGTGAGTGAGGCTACAAGGCACTAGTCAGTGCTAGACCTGGTGATGTCCAATTTAGGATATTATTTGGGACACTAAAGTGGAGGCTCCAATTAGCCAACATGACCATTGCATGGTGAAATCCAGTATGTAACTGGGGTCATAACAAATGGCCATTGCCATGCAGGATGTGGATTTGAAGAAATCGGATTTTTGGCAAAAGGTGGAAAAAGTTCAGGAAATACTCAAAGATCTCCTTAACATTAAGAGAATAGATGGGAAGTGAGCAGCATTAAAGAAGGTTATTATAGATGCCACCCAAGACTGCATCAGGACTATAAAAAAGTTAAAAGAATATAGGAAATCCATATGGTTAGACTAGCTAGTAAGGCAGGCTATTACAGACAAAGGGGGACATTTGGGGCTTACAGTAAGGAACGGAGTATGAAAAACAGAGAATTGTATAAAGAGAAATGGGTGGTAAGTAAAATGCTCATCAGAGAAGCAAAGGCAGAGGCACAAGAGAAGCTAGTGTAAAGGGTAGCCACAGTACATTAGAGCAAAGGAAAAGTCTTGGGCAAAGTGAATGGGCTGTTTGGCCTTTATCTAGCATCATTTTCTCTGTTTCTATAGAAAACATACAAAGGAAAAGAGAGGATAGGGTGGGTACAGGAGATGATGTGCAAAAGGTAGGAATACTGCATTCATACTTTTCTTTGGTGCTTATGGTCAAGGACTCAGCCATTTCCCTAAAAGCAGGAAAAATTGGGGTATAGGGAAAAGACTGAAAAGGGGAGAATAAAAAGGGAAACAGGTATGAAAAGGACAGGAGGAAACTAAAGCCAATAAATAGCCAGGGCCAAACTGGATCCATCATAGGGTGCTGAAGGAAACTAGGCAGGTGCTAGCAGAGCCAGTAGTTGTCCTGTTGGGAGAATCAGTAGCAGCAAGTGTAGTGCTTGAGGACTGGAGGGTGGCAAATGTGATTCCCTTACACAATGGAGGTCATGAGGAAAATCCAGGAAACTACAGACTGGTTATTCTGCCACTTAGTCAGGAAAACTCTAGAGACAATTATTAAAGGGGATAATTCTCAATTTTTTTTTACAGGAACAGTGCTTAATGGATGGGAACCAGCATGGAGTATTTAACAGCCAGTCATGTCAGACTAACTTTAATATGGTGACACAAATGGCAGACAGGTGCCATGCAGTGGCTAGACTATACCTGGAGTTTAGCAAAGCCCATGATTCAGTGCCACATAAGAGATTGATTATGAAAGTGAGATATCTGGGGATAAGGAAAGAAATAACTAGGTGGGTCAAAAGCTGTCTGACAGAACTCAGAGGGTGGTCCTAAATGATAAATTCTCTGAGAAGAGAGCAGTTACTAGTGGGACCACTTCTGTTTAATGTGCATATATGTGACATCAGAGAGGGTATAATGGGCAAGATGAGCCTGTACACAAATGATGCCAAGGTCTAAGGGAATGTAGACAATGACAAAAGAGATTCACATTATAAGACAGGATGTGAGGAAATTGGAGAAGAGGTTCAGCATTTGGCAGTTCGAATTCAATGCCAAAAAGTACACAGTGATGTACCTAGGTGAGAAAAATCTAGAAACAGTGTACTGTATTGATGAGAACAGCAGTACACAGCATGAAGGAGGAGAAGAACCTGAGAATGGTGATCAGAAATAACCTAAAGCCGGCTGCTCACTGCAAATGGATATACAGGAGGGCTACCAGAATGCTAGGATGCAGAAAAAGAGTAATCACTAGCAGGAGAAGGGTGGTAATATTACCTCTGTATAGATCATTGGCAAAACTACATATGAAATACTGTGTTCAGTTCTGGAGCCTGCACCTAAGGAAGGACAGGGATAGAGTATAGATAGTGTATTGTGGAGGGCTACAAAGGTGATCCATGGTCAGGAGGGCAAGGTGCAGGAGACTGAAAAGTCTCAGTATGTATTTACTGGAGGACAGAAGGGAGACCGGATGTGAAAGACATTTTAGTTCATGAATGAGCTCAACAGTGAGGACACAGCAAGTCTCTTCAAATTAAAAAAAAAAAAAACAGTGCATCCATTAGGGGACATGTGCTCAAGGGGAAAGAGGAAAGGTTTAAAAAAAGGAAATTATGAAGGATTACTTAACAGAAAGGGTGGTAGATAGGGTGAACAAATTTCCTGACAAGGATGTGGAGACAATGTCAATAGCATGATTCAAGAGGAAGTGTAATGCATGCAAAGGAGGTATTGCATGGGAAGTGGAGGAGGTAATGGGTTACTGGGAGTGAGATCTGAATGGAAACTGGAGCACTTCCAAGTTGGGAATCTTGAAACAGACTAGATAGGCTGGTCAGGTCTTTTTCTGCCTGTCACTTTTTTATGTTTCTATGTTTTTGTGAGCCATAATACTTCTTTTATTTTTCCAAAAGCATTTATTTGCAACAGTATCAGAATTCCTTCTTGTTTGAGGTAACCATAAGATTGTGCAATTAGTCCAGCTTATTGAAGTTATTGATGAATGCCTGCTTGTATGGAACAACACCAGCTCTCATTAAATACTTTGTTTACTATGGATCACGTAAAAAAAAAAATCATCGCAGAAGTCCCAAGAGAAGAGTGAGAAGAGGAATGGAGATGGGGATTCAGAGGAAGACAGGGTGTTCTGAATATCTACACTTGCTACCAGTCTGTTTGTCTATCTGGACTGTCTATAGTTTTGTCTGCCCCTCCCCCTTTTTCTCTCTCATTCCATCTTTCACTCTCACTCTGTGTATTGAAACAGTTGAAACAGGCAGTAACAGCTCATGAGATTTAGGATAACTGTGGCACATACAAGGCTCAGTTTCTCACAGCAAGGGATCAGATGTCTTTGAGATTGGGTACACGGGTACATGTATGGGGTAGCCAGTACAAAAAGATTGAAAGCACTATTTAGAGACAGAATGAGCTTCATTGTCAGTTGCCATGGATCACAGTGCAACTAGGTTGATGTTGGCTGCACATTGCACTGACAGCCAATAGCTACTTCAGAAATAAGGACATGGCCAGGAGGAAGTAGTCCCTCCTTTGACAGCTATGCATTGCACATTGCAGATTCAGATGGTAGAAGGTTCAAGCAGGGTTTGCATCAACTAAAATGCTGACTTGCTTCTGTGGCTGGGTTGCAGCACAGTGCACTTTGTGCAGGTGCACGGTGCATTTTGAATCCCACAGCCCCCACTTGCATACTGTGTGACCCTGAGCAAGTCACTGAACTTTCTTGTGCTCCCGTGTTGCACCTGTAAACAAGTTTTCAGCTTAGTGTGTCTCACCTGGTTAAACAATCGGAAATGCTATGCTGCAACATGGTCTGACAGGCACTGACACAGGCATTCTGCCCAAAAGTGCCTCCCCTTCTTAACCCTCATATATCTTTCAGGGTCAAGGTGGGTCATTGGCCACCCTTCTGGCCTAAGTGTCAGTATTTGGGTGGTCAAGATGACACCCCAATCCACTCTCTGTAGCTCACTGTGTCCCTGGCATCCAGTGGACTCTCTCCCTGATAGACTCAATCCATTCCTCTCATTTATTCTTTCATGTGCCCACCTCTTCTCTGGCCCCCTTCCTGTAGGCCACTATGCTCAGTTCCAACACTTCTCTCATCACCACCTGGCATTTATAGGCTGTATATCCATGGTGGTGGTGGGGTTGCCGGAGTCTGTGGCCTGGCTTGTGAGGTCCTACTGCCTTTGTTAACGGCCTTGAGAGTGATTTGCATAGTAGCCTTAGCCCCCTTTCCTGCTTGGTGTCAAAGCTGTTTGCAACACACATGAAGGAGGTGTGACTTATTTTAAGTATAACTCAATGGGGTAGCAAGGTAGTTGCTGACATTAAATAGTCAAACCTATGACTTAGCACCACCAATACTGACTGAAAATAAAGCCCTACATTTGTTTGATCCTAGCCTGTTGGCACCACTAGTAATGAGTAAGGAAGGAACAGTCTTTTTTAAAAAACTTGTGTTATACTAAGCATACGTAGGCACCAGACAGATATATCCAGATGCAATACCATGTTGCAAATTTCATTTCAACCAAGCATTATTTGTACTGATACACCATTTTATCACCTCTCAAAGATTGTTATTTTCTTTCAGGTTAAGGTTCATGTGCTGTTAAAAGTATTGCTATGCTTGGCTTCACTTATCCATTTGCAGTTCCAGAAAATGGGCTTGATTTTCAAAAGTCAGGACTGATGCAAAGGGGTTTGTGGCAAGGAGAAATGGTGCAAAGGGCTCCTTGAGCCACACCTTGTGCCAGTCCCGATTTTGGTATGGGCTGTGTACCACTGGAGGGCTGCCTGCATCATCTGGGCTTGCGCCATCTTTGTGATGGCCACACCAGTATGCCATGGTGGAAGGGGGCTAGCGCCATGGAGGAGCTACAGCATCCCCTAATTTAGGGGTTTGAAAGCTCCACCATGGCCACAACTCATGGCTGTGGTTAGACCAGCTAAGTGCTGGTCTAGCAGCCCTTGTGCCTAATGTCAGACCTGTATGAGTGGGCACCCTGCAACCAGCATAGGGCACTGAGCAGGGACCTGTGGAAGTGCCCTAAGGGGCACTGTGTGCATGGATGGCAGTGCCAGGGAAAACAGTGGCAGCAGACAGGTGTGCCTACATCAGGTTCACAGATCTGCAGACAGGGTACCACTTTAACGGGCTTAATTTACAATGTGCACAGTAAGCCTTACTACACGGTATCCCGTGTGTGGGTTTGTGAGCCTGATGTGAGCACACCTGCCTGCTGCCACCATTTGCCCTGGCACTGCTGTCCATGCACACAGTGCCCATTAGGCCACTCCCACAGGTCCCTGGTTAGTGTTCCATGCTGGTTGCAGGGTGCCCCCCATCCAGAGTGCTGCTGTGCCAGTGCTGGCCCTGCACCAGTTGTGGGGACATGACCGCAATCTCTGTCAGTCCCCTCCATTGCACCATCTGTTTGGTGCGTACCCTACCTGTGGCAAATCCAGTGACTTTGGTGCAGGGACCCCTGTTATTCAAAAATCCAGCACAGGGTCACTAGTGCAACCGGAGGTTGCTATGGGGGGGTGGGTGATGCAACTTACACCGATATATGGGTGCTTTGAAAATCGAGCCCATCACCTGCTAGGTAAAAGAAACGAGTTGTTCTTTTCTGTGTCCAGTACATCATTCAAATGGCTCAAGGTTAAACAGAAAACTAAGTCACAGAATAAACTTTTATATAACTGTAACTAAAAGGAGTAGATAACAGTCCCCACCTACTGCAACTGACCCCTGTAAGAGGAATTTCAGAGCATATACAAAAATGATTATGAGGCTAAATCTAATGATAATTAAATGATAATTAATAATTAGTGGCCTGGTTCTGTTGTGCCCTAAAGTTGGGGGGGCACCAGAAAAATGAAGGGAAACCCTTCCCCGATCTAGGGATTTGGATTTTTTTTCTCTTTTTCCCATTTTCCCCTCCTCTGTCTGCCATGCTCCATGGACCCTTCCCTGCCTTTGTTACTTTCATGAATTTGGCATGCTGGAGAGGGGGTCAGAGGGCAAGACACAGCACTGGCTGGAGACCCTCCCCAAGGCACGAAGGGTCCAATACCCAGGCTGACAGCCAGGACCTCCCTATCCTAGAAAAAGGCCTAGGGAGTGGCTTGAGGGAGCAGCTGTGGTTCGTTTGGCAGGGTGGATGACATGGGGAGCATGGATGCCTAAGCATACCTCTGGTGGGCCTGTAGCTCCTCTGGCATTGCTCCCCTCCAGCTGGAGTCCAGCGGCAGCAGCAGCTCCATTTGAGTGGGACTGTGGCTCCCCAATGTGATCTGTCTTCCCCCTCCTCTCTCCTGAGTCCTGATCAGTAATAGTAGGAGCAGTTTTAGGGATGGATGGAGACATGCAGCAGGGAAACACGTGGCCTGAACCTTTTGTTCCACTCCTCCCACTCCAGCAGTAGAGCAGAGAAGCTGGATGGGAGCGTTGCTCCCTGGCCACCTATCTGGACCTCCTGACAGTAGTAGCGGTCCTGGGCTGTGGTGGTGAGTGGGCAATGAGCCCGATTTTCTTTATAGTAGCACCAGAGGCACTTCAGGGATGGGGGAGACCAATAAATAAAGTGGACTGGATGCCTGAGTTGTTTTCCACACCAGAGGGGCTATAGAAATGGGGGAACAAAAAGGAGTGGACCAAGCACTCAAGGAAGGAAGCAAGCAAGGGCACCTCAGGCTTCATGCCTTTTCTTTCTGTTCTCTGCACCACTGTGCACTGGGGAGGAGTGCAGCCCAGGAAGGGGTGAGCTGAGTGCCCAACAGACAAAAAAGAAAGGGTCAGCAGTGCCAAAGGGATGGGAGCCCAGGTACATTGGTGGCACCCATCAATGCAAAGAGAAGAGAGGTGCAGTGGACTTTCAGCCTTTTGTTCTCGTTTTGCACCATTGGCGTGTGGCGGGGCAGGGCCCAGTAGCAGCGGCCCTTATTTATATGCATGTGGGAGTTGGGACCAGGGCCTAGCATCCCATGGGAGCAGACACTACAGCCAGAAGAGGGAAAGATCTTAAAGGCACAGCACCCTCTCAGGAGGAAAGGGGAATGTGTCCACTAACCCTAGGTTGCATGAGGAGCTGTGTGATGTGTACTGAGCCTCATAGAAAGAACTGTACCATAGCATGCCTAGTGTTCCTTGCGACAGAGCCCATTTGCTAAAGAACTGAACTGCATTGCTTACAACCTGAACTGTTATTGAACTGTGTCCCTTGTGTATTTGATGTCCATCTTTGCCTCTGTTGTCAGCATCAGTTTCTTCTGCACTCAGCGCTAACCTAAGGGGGTTCCTGGCTACTCCTCCATTTTCAGAAGACCTGCCTCCAGTGACGTCGACCCACTTTGAATCTCTGCCACAGGTTCAAGCATCAGTCCCATGATGGTAAGTGTAGAGAGCCATTAGTTAGGTATCCAGAACTGAGTCAGCTTAGGGGCCACCCTGGCTCAAGAGTGAGGGCCTGCAGTTGATGTTGTACATGACCATTCCTTATTTTGGTGCCTGTCTGCAAGTCGTGTGTGTACTAGTGCCAATCTGCAGAGGCTGTGCTGAGGATCACATCGCAAGTAGTGCACTTGCTGGGAGGAGCCTGGGTGCTAGTGACTTCCCACTGGTCATTGCTTTGGATCATCCAGCAAACCATCTACCTGACCAGGAGACCCCAGCTCCTTGCCAAGTGTCGCAGAGGATCATCAAGTTCTTCATCGTCCAGCTAGCAGTGTTTCTCTTTGTTCTCTATTCATCCAGGAGATGCTCCATTGTGGCCTATGTATAGAAAGTGTTTTGTGGGGTCAATTCCTACTTGCTGATCAGCCAATGCATCGCGAAGCCAAAGCCTGGTTCATCAGTTGTCTCATCATCTCAGAAAAGTTCAAGTAGGACTGGGAGTGAAAAGGGTTAACCCACTGCTATCAATCAGGCCAGTTGTTGGTCCTGATTGTGTTAGTTTGCTCACCAGTTCTACTGCCTTGTAGAATTCTAGAAAAAACTGTCATCCTGTTGTTCCTCGTGTCCATTATAAATAAACCTTTTGAATCTTGCTTCTTGAGTAAGCTTCCTGCCTATCCTTCCAGATTTGTCTGGACTATCCTGAATTTTTAGGGACACACAAACCCCATTCCACTGGATCTGTGGCCCCCTACAGTTCCTCCTGCTGTACTGCCTGATGTACTTGACCTCAGCAGCTGACTTCCTGTTTATTGTGTCTTTAGTTTTAAAAAGATGTTCTAAAGTGAGAATACCCTCTGTTTTTTTGTTTTTTTTGTTATAGTCAAAGAAGGATAGCCATTTGAAATTGAATTTGTTCATCTCAGTTCTTAGAAGGACTGTAATGGCTTCCATGTCTTTAATCTGTTCACAAAAGTTAATGACCGCCATGGTCACTAGGGAGTCAGAGGTAAGCCACCTTCTTGTTATAGCCTTTAGTGCTGCTGCTGGCAAAATCAGAAATAGGTGTTTCATATCACCTTAAAAGCAAAGAACCTCTGTGCACAAGCACTGAGGCAATGGTTACCCTAAAGGGCATTGGCCGGGAAGCCAAGTTTCAAAGAATTATAAAATCACACATGCCCCCATAACACAAAGCATCATGGGATGCATATGCAAATCACCACAGAATACTATACTGGTTCAACTTTAAGCAGAAATGCATGGTGCCGAAAGGCCTCTCACACAGTTTGCAAAGGGTGCCAACAGAAGACACAGACACGTGTTTCATCTTACCAGGACTCTTCAGTATGCCTCATCTGTTTGACACCCCAGTGGAATGAACCAGCTACCCTAAGATGGTCTATCTGGGTTATGTTGTGGTGAACCCAGCTAAACAAAAAACAAGTTAAAAGACAAAGAACCTATGTGTGCAAGCACTGAGGCAATGGTTACCCCAAAGGGCATTGGCCGGGAAGCCAAGTCTCAAAGAAATACAAAATCACACATGCCCCATAACACAAAGCATCATGGGTTGCATATGCAAATCACCACAGAATATTATGCTGTTTCAACTTTAAGCAGAAATGCATGGTGTCGAAAGGCTTCTCACACAGTTTGCAAAGGGTGCCAACAGAAGACACACCTTTATGCTCTCCTCTAGGGGGAAGGCCAAGACTATGTTTTTAAAGTTTGGGGGGAACAGCTACAGAATGTCCTACAGGAGCTTATGGGCATCAGCCCCTTATAGGCTCATGATGGTGTTGCCCCAGTATATATGATATACAGAGCCTGTCTCTCCACAACGTCTTCAACATAACACCATGTTGTTTTTGGAGAAGTGCTTTGATGTTGTGGGTATGAGACAAAGCTTGCCATAACCTTACTTTTAAACTCACACCATTATGAGGCTGCCTATCCAGATTAGCCAATATCTGGGCCCACTGTTTAGGTTGGAGATGGAAGTGACTCCATTGATTCCATTAATTTTGAGTCCTCTACACTATCTTTACTCCCACTTCCTCCATCAATAAGTGATATAAGAGGGATATATGATGTGGCTTAGAGACATAGAGACTGGCTTTCCTCACATAAAAGATTATCTGTGGAGGGGGTGTCTATAACAGTTTTTTATCTCTTCTTTGTTTAAAAAGCTCTGCCACTGCAGAAATCTGAACATATTTGCTCTGTTTAAATGGAATTATCTTTGCAAGAACTAAAAGTCTTTAAATAATGGACCATTCCAAAGCTGTGTGACCAAAGCTAACCCCCTTCTACTCCAAGCTCTATAGGCTCCATCTAGAGTGGCTGAGATGAAACCTGGAATTTATATGCAATTGGTATACAATGCCAAGATAGTGCTAAGGCTTTCACACTGGTTTTAATTTGGGACCAGACCTGCATAGTTACCTTGAACCACGGGTTGCTCTCACTGAGTAAGCAGCAGGTGTGGTCATCCATGGTACATGTACAGCGGGGAGCTGAATCACTGTAAGGTTTTCCATCTCAACTCACCCTATGTCCCCATTGTTACTCAGCACACTATTAAAGGTGATATTTGTGCAGCATAGTAATAAGTTTTAAGGTCTGTAATCCCCATTCCCCCCCTCTCTTTTTGTTGTGTTAGAAGTTCCCTATTTATGTTATCACTGTACAATCTTGTAAGCAAATTGTCAATCACAGCCTGTTACAATGAGTGACAAACTACACTATACTGTAACATGTGGCCTATTCATTAAAAGGTAAGAACAGAGAGTTTTATAAAACCCAACCAGTTAAACAAAAACATACAATACCTTTGGAGAGCTGACAGATTTAAAGAAAGAGGCTATAATTGTATTAATATACAACAGTCATATGAGTTTGCAGCCTTCCAGGACAGAAACGAGTTGCTCAAAGATTGAAACAGAGAAGACAGTACTAATGAGAGATTTAATTTCATAACAACATACTCGTCCTACTCACACTTGTTGGAGAGAATTGTCCAAACCCACTGGCATGTCATGTCTAGTGATCAGGGACTCAGGGAAGTGGGAAAGATATCTCCCAGAATGCCTTATAGAAGGGCCCTCACCTTGAAATCAAGTTTGGTGCATAGTCATTTCATGGAGAACAAAATCCACTACATGGTTACAAGAAAATAAAGGGTGTTTTCTGTGTAAAGAACTGAATTTTTTGTAAGCATGTTAAACGATGCAAAAAGTTTACCTGTATTAATACCAAGTGAGAGTTTGAAATAAGACATGCAATTCAGAGGGGGTCATTTATCTTGCTGTCTGCATCTGTAAGGCCTTCAATGTGGGCAAAACTACATGCAGCTTCAAGACTAAAGAACATGTCTGAGCTATAGAGCAAGACGATGTTTCTTATGTCACAGCAGCTCATGTTCAGGAAGCAAATGACAATTGTAACCATCATTTTACCTTCACTGCTTTTGACAAGGTTAGTCCCAGTCCTTACAAGAGAGAATTTTTGGATTTTACAGTTGCAGGCTAAAAAAAAAAACATGCATTAATTCAGGATTTGATTTATGTCCATATTTTGACAAAAAATAATTGTTTTTATACAGTATCATGTTGCTGTCACATTTAGAACTTTTTTAGAGTATGGAATGTTAATGTGGTTCATATTGCCAGTGGGTTTTATTTTTGACTTATATTCCACATGCCAATCCTCCCCATTCACTTTTTATGTTTTTTAGGGGTTTGTAATTGTATTTTTCATAGCTGGATATGTTTAAGGAGTTTACATATTATGTATTTGTATGTTTTTTAAATTGTTTTCAGGTGCATGTCTTCAAATGTTGATTGCCTTTTAATATTTCATGTCACTGTGTGACATCATCATTGTCAGTCATTTTTGTATATGAGTTGTCCTTGAACTTTACTGCCTTACCTTTTGAGAAAGGATGAGAGTCTGAAATGTGTCAGGCAGGGCACGAGGTGTGTGTCTGTCTGGCACAATATGTGCTTTTACAATAAATTCCAAAGAATTATTTATGCTGCGGTGTCCTAACTTGTTGGTGGTGAGTACCCAAATTCCACCCAGTTTTCCCCTTTGATGTCATTTAGTATATTATTCCATCACCCCTATTTTACTGCATTATGCTGCTGGGCATCTAGATGGCACATGGGGCAGCCTCGGGAAAGCAGTATTATCTAACTTGACCCCAAATTTAAATTAGGTTTGGGCTTATACTCCACTGGATTGCCTGTCCAGTGCCCTCTCCTCAGAGAATTTATGTTGTCAAATCTGAGAGGACACCTTCCCCATACAAAACCACAGCTGTCTCTCTCTATAATATGACTATCACCCCCATCATCCTCCATCTGCTCCATCGCTCCGTGTACACCTCTATCCTATCCTGCATGTGAAATGTTAGTCTTTCCATTTCTGCTATTTCTTCAATAATAGAAAACCATTCCACAATAGTTGGAGGTTCTGGCTGTAGCCACCTCCTAGTAATGACTTTTTTTATTGCAACTATACAGACATACCACATATAAAGTGTAACCTTTCCTTTTAGTCACATTAGTGGGAGACCCAATATAAGGTGCTGAAACCATAAAGTGGAATTAATGATAAACATATGTTGAGATTGCACTTTTATTACACTCCAGAAATTTTCTAGTAGTGTGCATGTTGCAAATATGTGCATATGGTCAGCATGTAACTCTCCACATTGTCACCAACACACATAGTTGGAGGTAGGGTCCTAATGTGCTTCTATAGAAGGTGTGATAAAAAATTGCATTTTCACTTTCTGCAAATATTCATGCCATTTGGGCAAGGATGAGGTACAAAATGAAGCACACCATATCTTAACCCACTCCTTAGCTAACAGTTGGACCCCTGTTTCTCTCTGCCACTTTGTGGTAAGATGATGAGTGGTGTGCTGTTTTAAGGAAAGAAGGTATTGGTAAATCCTAGTGACTGCCTCCTTCTGTTCCAGGATGGTAGCAATTTGGGTGAGGCTAGGGACACGTTGATCCCTCTCAAGTGATCGTCTTGTGTTTGGGAGGAAGGTCAGGACATAGTTTCGAACTTGGAAGTACCTAAACAGATCACTATTCTGTTATCCAAATTGCATTTTGCATTCTTCTAATGCTTTAAGTGTATTGTCTTCTAACATTCGGTCAGAGATTATACAATCTCTCATGGCCTACTGTCTATACCCAGGGTCCATGACACTGGGGGGGGGGGGCCTTATCCCATGCCAGCCACCAATAGTGCCACAACTGAGCCCATATATCATGATGTTTAATAAACCCATCCCATGTCATAAATGTGACTTCTAACATTTGATATGGAGATGGAGCTCATGATTTGTTAAGTACAGGATCATAAAGAAAGACTGTTAGGGGAATTTTTTCTGATGAGTCCTCTTGTATCTGCTTCGAATGGGATAGGTAAGGTGGATCATTCCATAATAAGGCTAATTTTATCTGAGCTGCAAACCAGTACATTGGTAGGTCCAGGAAAGTCCATTCTCCACCCTCCTTCCTCATCAATAACAACACACTCCATACTCTAGGTTTGGTGTCTGCCCAGACAAATTTATAAAACTGCTTTTGCAATGATGCCAGCCATGTTTCAGTTAGGAACACTGGTGCACATTAAAATAAATATAAGAAGCAGGGTAACGCATTCATTTTTATGGATTGGATTCTGGAGTACAGAGGAAGGGAGAGAGTGGACCACCTAGCAATACCGAGTTTCATTTGATGCGCCAAGGGGACATAATCGTCTTGCTATAGATGGGCCAGATGATGCCTCAGAAAAATGCCTAGGTATTTCTGTTTAACTATTCCCCATCTCATGGGAAACCTACACTGCAGATCACTTGAGGAACATAATTAATGTTTAGTACTCCTGTTTTGGAGGCATTTAATGTGTACCTAGAGAAAGAGGAAAATTCTCCTATCAACTCCATCACCTAGGGGAGAGATGTCTGAAGGTCTTGCAGGTACAGAAACATATCATCAGCATACAGGGCAATCTTGAGCTCTTGTCTGCCCACCTGAATCCTTCTGATATCTCTATACAGCAACACCTTCTGTGGTAGGGGCTGTATATATAGGGTGAACAGAATGGGAGAAATGGGACAACCCTGTCTCATACCTCTGGCTAGGTTGAACCTCTGGGACAAGAATCCATTGGCTCTAATAAAAGCCTGCAGTGCATTAGATAATGTTTGAATAAGCTGAACAAAGGAGGGGGGAAACTAGGCAAGGACCCTGTATAGGAATATCCAGTTAACCTGGTCCAATGTATTTTTGGTATCCATGCTCATTATTACTGCTGCAGTCTTGGTATGATTAGGATGATCTATGATGTGTAATGTTCTCCTTACGTTGTCTACAATCTGTCTGCCCACCACAAACTCCTGTTTGTTGTAAATTTACTAACTGCTAAAGGAGTGTCTCCATCCTCTTAGCCAGGAGGGCTGCCAGGTATTTATAGTCAACATTTAGAATAGAGATCAGGCCAGAGTGTTGGGTCCTTGCCAGGCTTGGGGAGTACAGAGATTGCAGTGTAATTCCAAGAAGGGTCAAGTGAGCCCTGCTTTGTCAAGGCAGCATTGTAAGCCACTCTCAGCATGGGTACAGTAGCATCTTTGATTCATTTGTAAAATTCCAAAGGAAAGCCATCAGAGCTTGGGCATTTCCCCGTCTTACTGTCCGCAGTCACTTGTAAGATTTCTGCTTGTGTGATTGGGGCACAAAGCTTATCATTTTGTGATAATAGGATGCTGGGCTGTATAGGCTGGGGAATCACCAGCAGTCGCAGAAGAAAGGATGTAATGATACCCCTGTATAGGTCACTGGTGAGACAAGACCTGGAGTACTGTGTCCAGTTTGGAGGCCCCATCTCCAAAAGTATATAGCTAGGATGGAGACAGTACAAAGGAGAGCAATCAAAATGGTTCAGGGCCTGCATCAAATGACGTATGGGGAAAGGCTTAAGGAGCTGAATTTGTACTCCCTGGAGGAAAGGAGGGAAAGGAGGATATGATAGAAACATACTGTACAAATACCTGACAGGTAAAAACAGGGTACAGGAAGGCAGCATTTTTCAAAGAAAAAGAGGCTCAAGGACAAGAGTTCACACTGTGAAGGTGGAAGGGGGGAGGCTCAGAGGAAATGTTAGAAAGTACTTTTTAAAGGAGAGGGTGGTGGATGCATGGAACAGCCTCCCAGTGGAGGCTAAAAAGGTTACAGGATTCAAGAATGCATAGGATAGGTACAAGGGGACCCTGAAAGTAAGGCAGGGGGGAGTCTGAAGACTAAATAGGGTCTACAGTGTAGCTGTAGGTAGGGAATTATAGGGCAGACTGGATGGGCCATGAAGGCTTTTGCTGCCTGCATCTTCTAAGTTTCTATGTTCCTGCAAAATTTTGGAAAGATTTAACCTGTCTAAGGGCTCAGCTCCAGGCAGCATGGACAGAGCTTGTGCATTTCAAATTGCATATTCAGGAGGAAATATATTATAAGAACCGCCTGCCATTTCCCCAACATCCAACAGTAGCACCTCGACCGGAGGGGGTAGTTGTTCCAGGAGGTTGGCAGGTGGTTAGGAAGGGCAAATCGGGTGCCCTATCACTCGGTGCTCTCCAACATATCACGTCTACAAACCATATTAAAACTACAAACCGGTATCTGCCTCTGTCTCTAAAAATCAAACAAAGGGGCAGAGGAAACTGCAGAGCAGGACACTGCAGCACAGGAGCTAGAACAACAAAATTCACCCAAAACAGGAACCTAAACAAAAAATGCAAAAAGAAAATCCAAGACACTTCTGATCGTAGGAAACTCCATGATTCAGGGAGCTGATACCTATCTCCAGCCAGGGGTAATGGTTAGATGTCTCCCAGGTACATCAGCGTGGAGAGAGACTGACCGCATTGCTAAAACCGTACAGGAAGCAGGAGAAAATATTGATGTCCTGGTACACATAGGGACTAACAATCTCGCCAGCTGGTCAGTTGTAGAGACCAAGGAACACCTGACCAGGCTGGGTGACAAACTATCATCCATTTCATCCAGCATCTCTTTCTCTGAGATCCTGCCAGTCTGGGAGACGGGGGGCAGATGGACAGAAGGTCAGAGAAGGGGAGATAGGGCAGCTTAACATGTGGCTCAAGGGCTGGTGCTAGGAAAAAGGACGCAAATTTGTAGGTAACTGACAACAGTTTTGGGAGCGAAAGTTCTTTAAATTTGATGGACAGCATCTGACTAAGGAGAGAGTCAGTGAAATGGGGTAGAATTTGCTGTCTTTGCAGAATATTTAAACTAGCAAATGGGGAGAGGGATACAGCACCCGATACGTCGAATGGGGAGAACACCCTTCCCCCTTAGCTAGTGATCAAACAGGAGTTCAACATGTTTGTAGTTCATTTGCATCACCAGGTAAGGAAAAAGGTCTGGCTCCCCATATGATGCACAGGGGAAATGCCAGACCTTGCCCAACAACCAACACACCAAAATCTGGCCAGTGGAAAATCATGTACACAAATGCTCACAGTCTGGGAAAAAAGATCCCAGACCTGCAGGCAATAATGATAGAGGCTAAACTGGACATAGTAGCCATTAGCGAAACATGGTTCACCAGTACCTGGCTATGTACTGTTCAGAAGAGACTGAGGTGCAAAAAGGGGGTTGGGGGTGAAGTGGCCCTTTATGTCAATGAAAATGTCAAAGTTACAGAAATTCAGAATACACATAAGGAGCCAGAAAAACTGTGGGTCACTCTGGAAACAGGAAATGGGACAGCCATACAAACTGGGGTTGTCTGCAGGCCTCCAGACCAGGGGGAGGACATAGACACATTACTGTTAAAAGATATGCAAAACATGACAGCTAAGGGGTATGTTCTGATAATGGGAGACTTCAACATGCCAGACACAGATTGGTCAATACCAGCAGGAACATCTGCCAGAACTAGACACATGGTAGAGTGCCTGCAGGAGGAGGGCCTCAAACAACTGGTACAACAACCCACAAGAGACAGGGCTATCCTAGGTCTAGTACTGACTAGCAGGGATAGGATCACAGATCTCCAGGTAGAAGGTCACCTGGGGGCCAGTGACCATCACATGGTATGGTTCAATCTGGCAACTAGAACTAGATCATCCCATTCCAAGGCAAAAATATGGGACTTCAGAGGAGCTGACTTTGATAAGATAGCCAACTGAGTTAAGCTAGCCCTGGCAATAAGAAATACAGGTGACAGGGTACAGGGTACAGGCAAAGTGGGCAAGCATTAAGGATGCAGTACTTGAAGCAACATTCCATTATGTTAGAAAGAAAAGGAAGTGCAAAAGAAGAAGGAAACCACTTTGGTTCTCAAAAACAGAAGCAGAAAAGGTCAGAGTCAAAAGGCTGGCCTTCAGGAAATATAAGAGAATGCAGCGGGATGAAGATAGGGAGGCATACCAATCTTCCCTATGGGAAGCAGGGAAGGCAGTAAGGCTGGCAAAGGCCCAAACCAAGGAAACACTAGCACGAACAGTGAAAGTGACAAGACTTTCTATAGATACATTAGTGAAATGAGAAAGTCCAGAGGGGGTATTGCTAAGATCAAAGTTGATAAAGGGGGCATGTGAGTAGGAGGAGGACCATGTAAAAGCATCTATCCTAAATAGATACTTCTGCTCAGTATTTACTGAGGAGAAGGTAGGGTAGGGCCCACAGCTCAGCACCATGGACACAGGGGGAGAGGAAGGTGTGCACTAGTCCTTTCACAAAATAAAGGGTCCTACAAGAGCTCGATAAGCTCAGGGTGGACAAGGCAATGGGATCTGATGGCATACATCCCAGGGTACTAAAGGAGCTAAGGGTGGAACTAGCAGAGCCATTATCAGAACTGTTTAGTGAGTCTCTGAGCACAGAAGAGGTCCCAGAAGACTGGAAAAGGGTGCATGTGATCCTGCTCCACAAGAGTGGTAGCATGGAGGAGGTAGGGAACTACAGAGCAGTCAGTCTTACCTCAGTAGTGGGCAAGATCATGGAGACACTCCTTATGGAAAGGATAGTGCAACACCTGGAATCCATAGGAGCACAGGATCCAAGACAGCATGGGTTTACAACAGGAAGTTCCTGTCAAACTAATCTCATAGATTTCTTTGAGTGGGTATTTATTTATTTATTTATTTGATATATCTGTTTACAACCTTTGAGCCAGAGGCTCATTTCCAAAAGCACCTCGTCACATGTAAGACAGAAGCTAATACAGACAGGGTATAACAACAGTTACATAGAGCATGTGCTACAGACATTTGTCACTGACATTATTTACAGTATTTACAGTAAGTACAGGATGTAGATATTTTCAGACTTTATTTACAATATTTGGATGATGATATTTACATCATCAACACAGCAGAGAGACATTATTAGCTTGAGAAAGCATCTAAACAGAGTAGTCAGACCAATTCATGGGTTTGGTATTATTGACGTAGGTTGCAATCCCTAATAGACTTTGTCAGAGAATTAGGATCAGAGAGGGTAAGAGAGTGAAATGTTAGTTGCAGTTACAGGAGCAGATATTGAAGAGGTGGTTGCGAAGAGTGATTTTGAAGTGGGTAAGCAGAGTGGTGGACCTAGGGGGAGCAATTGATGTCACCTACCTTGACTTCAGCAAAATTTTCGATACTGTTCCACATAGAAGATTGATTAATAAGCTGGGTAGGCTCAGGATGGGTCAGAAGTTGGTCAACTGGGTGTCAACCTGGTTGACTAGCAGAAAACAGAGAGTGGTGGTAAACGGTATACAGTCAGAAAAGATGCAAATCACAAGTGGGGTACCTCAGGGATGAGTCCTGGGGCCAGTCCTTTTCAATATCTTCTTCAGCGACATTGTAGATGGACTGGAGGGTAAGGTTTGCCTGTTTGCATATGACACCAAGATCTGAAACAGAGTAGATGATCCAGATGGGATGGGCAGAATGAGAAGAGATCTGGATGAACTGGCAAAATGGTCAGAAGAGTGGTAACTGGGGTTTAACGCAAAGAAGTGCAAGATCATGCACATAGGGAAGAGAAACCCTGAAGCCTACTATAGGTTGGGAGGGGAGTTGCTGGCAGTCACAAGGGAAGGAAGAGACTTGGGCATCATCACCACAGATGACCTGAAATCATCCAAGCAGACCACTAAAGCAGTAGGTAAGGCTAGGGGGATGTTGTGGTGAATTAGTAGGGGCATCACAAGTCATAAGAGGGAGGTAATAATCCCTCTTTACAAGACACTGGTTAGGCCCAATCTGGACTACTGCGTGCAGTACTGGAGGCCACACCTTCACAAGGACATTAACCAAATTGAGGCAGTCCAGAGAAGGGCAACCAAAATGGTGCAGGGACTGCATCAGAAAATATATGAGGACAGATTAATGGAACTCAATATGTATACCCTAGAGTAAAGGAGGGAGAGAGGTGATATGATTGAAACATTCAAGCATCTTAAGGGCATTAACACGGTGAAAGAGTCTAACATGTTTCAATATAAGAAAAATAGCAGGACAAGAGGACACAGCATGAGATTAGAGGGAGGCTGATTAAGGGGTAATGTGAGGAAGTTCTTTTTCACAGAAAGGGTGGTGGATGCATGGAATGGCCTACTTCAGGAAATGGTGGATCTGAATACAGTGCAGGGCTTCAAACAGGCATGGGATAGGCATAAGGAAGCAATACAGATAAATATGAACAGATAGGCCATTGACAGAGCAAAGGCCGATGACACATTCATTAGGTAGAAAAAGAAATGGGCAGACTGGATGGGCCTTGTGGTCCTTATCTGCCATCAACTTCTATGTTTCTACATTTCTATGTTCAGTAAACCTCAATTTGTTCTACCAGCTGACTCGCCTTAGCCTTATGTAATAATTTATAATAGGAATAAAAGGCCTCTTCTATGTCGGCAACCTTAGTTATCTTAACCCCAGTTCCAGGGTGTAGCATCTTTGTTATGTGTGCCATGACCATTTGTGATCTTAAATGGCAGATGAGGACTTTTAATGCCATTTGTCCTCCCTTGTAATATCTCTGTTGAAGATATCTGAGACTTTGCTCTACTCTATACTCCAAGAAATGGTTTAGTTATTTACGAAGGTCCTGTAACTTTCTCCCATGTTCTTATCTAACATAGCCTGTTGTAGGATCTCCAACTCCTTTATTTTAGGTTCTAAATGTAGTTGGTGCTCAAATCTCAGTTTTTTTTTTTTTTGTGGATTACTGTAGCACTTAGTTTACTCTGAATTATCACCTTTACGGTATCCCATAGGATCCCAGGGGTTGGATTAGACCCAGCATAGACCTGCACTTCTCGCTCAATAAGCACTGGGATTTGTTCCTGCACCTCCTTATCTTGGAGTAGGAAAGTGTTCAGTCTCCTAAATGAGGACCATTTTGTAACCTGAAGGTCCATTTCGAGTGTTAACAGAGCGTGGTCTGATAGTCCTTTGGGTCCTGTCTGGCATATCCACAACTTCTCCAGAGATTCCTTCATTAGCAGGAAGATGTCTAACCTGGAATAATCTGATATGTTTGGGAATAATATGTAAAACCTGGGGTAGACCACTGTAAATGCCTCCAGACATTCATTAACCCCAACTGATTTTAAAATGCCTTAACTTTTTTAGCTACTGCTTGCCCCCTGCAGGGTATCTGGGAAGTGCTATCTAATTTCTGTATGAATGTTATATTAAAGTCTCCTCCATATATTAAAATGCTTTCTGCGTTTTCTATTATTAAAGGAAGGAGTTCCTAGAAAAATAGAAAATCTGCTGCTGGAGAGGGAATATACCTATACTAGTGTGAGTGGCTGCCCATTGTATAGACCCTTGACCAGAACATATCGTCCCTCTGCATCAGTATGCACTTTGGATTCCTCAAATAGGACTCCATTGGGAATCATCACAGCTACACCCCTCCACTGCCCAGCCTTATAGGAAGAGAAGGGAACCTATCAAAACCCACATTTAGTTAACTACAAATGTTCTGCATTGTGAGGTGTGTTTCTTGCAGCAGAATGAAATCTGATTTTGCCTGTCTCACATTCGTCAGGATTTTGTTCCATTTTGTGGTATGGGAGAGACAATTTACATTATATGTGAGAATCTCTGTTATTAACGTAGTCATGGTACCTTCAGCCTAAAGACTCCAATATTTCCCTTGTGGTCTGGGCCCCTGCCCCCTCCTCCCACCTGCCCACCACCAAATGTCGAGCAGCCACAGCTTGGCTGAATCTCTACATAAACTGATAACAGATAACATTGCTGACAGGGCAAAAAACAAACTGTGAAAACTTCTACAAGGCTTCCAAAGTGGAGGAGTGAAAGAAAATACTCCCTAAGTATCACCTTAGGTACACCAGTATACACTGAGGGTCTCTGGTGAGGTCTGCTAGTGGTGCCACCTCCCCAGAATTCTGGGAAAACTGATTGGACTTCTTTAATTTTAGAAGAGTCCATTAAAAAAGAAAATTGGGATAGTGAGGAGAAAAGAAGAAACATTAGCAAAAACTGCACAGCAAACATTGGTTATCTCTCTCCCTTCCCCTCCTGTGGTCAGCTAAAAGTAATCTATCACAGGGCCCCTTGAAATGCCTAATTAGGGCACAAAATGTTTGAGGATGGAAAAATTCATAACCCTGTCTCTCCTTTTTCCCTAAATTGGACTTAGAACCTCTAACGGAGGGGGCATCTCTGACAGGGTAGTATGAAATAAGTTGAGGAGCCACACTGGGAAATCCCTTTTCCAGCAAGGGACTTCCCGTCACACCACTGATCCCATTGTTGCCTAACCCCATCATATCCTACTGAGCAGAGGCACCTGTCTTAAAGTGGACGATTAAGTAAAAGGCACCACTCCTCTTCTGGATGTATAATGGGTTAGTTCATTGATCATGAGAGCTATCCGTATCATGCAACACCCTTTGCATGATCAGGTTTTTAAAGCATTATGGAACTGCCCTTTACCAGTATTTAAAGAAAGGTACACATGGGAGGCATATAATAAAATTAAAATGAAGGCCTGTGGTCCGGTCCGAAGACAGGGGGAAGCCTAAGGCACTCACTGCCTTCAGTTGATGAGGCAAAGTGCAGGCAATCGCCCAGTCCCCCCCCAACCTACCCTGAGTTCCCCCAGCCAGAGTAATCCCCCCAACTAGAATCCCACTTTGTTATTGGTACCTGCAGCAGACATTTTTAATTGATCTGCCAGTGGTTGAAATCATCTGGGTGGACTTATATGTAAGTAAAGATGGTGCCATGATAACTTCCATAAACCACCATATAATTACTGCACTGTGGTGAAAGCATTATAACCTGCCACTGTCCATACTATATGTGAAGTCTGTGTGCCCTAACTGGAGGAAGTTACTGCTCCCCACAATGGTTTGTTTCTGTAATCCCCCCCCGATTCATGAAATATTCCACCCACCCCAGAAGTCCAGTCCCAATGGTACCAGCAAAGTTTTCGATTGTCTGAATTCATTGATTCAGGAAGATTAACAAAGCAGACAGTAGACCTCCTACCATACAGCAGCCCCTGCAGTAGACAAAAGTTCTAGAATCAGTGAAATTCTCCATGTAAGAACCAAGCTGCTCGGAGGTACTACGTGGCGATTTCCCTCGGTGGTAATGCCCCAAATCTCCAAGGATGGAAGATTGTGAGCAGTTGCAGGGTACCATGAAGAATGTGGGTGGAAATCAGGTGGCAGGCAGATCCCAGAGAGAAAAAAAAAACGCTGATCACCAGATAAGATTCATAGGTCACTCTCAGGTGGGACTAGAGTTCAAGTGTCTTTATTCCTGGCCCGTAACTCTGGAAGCTGTGTGCTGAAACAGCTGGAGAAGGTTGCAGATGTCCCGCATGGTTCTCTGTACTGCTCATAGGCCCAACTCTATTATACTTCTGCAGTTCAATCTGTTCCAGCTGTCTTGCACAATTGATTGTTGTTCTGTAGGTTGGGGGGTGGGTGACGGGTGTCAACATTTATTCTGTGATCCCAGAGGGAAGCCACAATTTCAGCTGCAGCATGGTATAATTGCACTCCATCATCCCACAAGGTCTGCATTCTGGTGGAGTAGGAGGTTTGAAATGTAATCCCTTTTGAGCGAAGTGCCTTAATTGCATCTAGGTATTGTATCTGTTTATGTTACACATCAGAGGGTAGTCCTGATCGAAGTATAAGCACGTACCATTATAGTGCACCTTTATTTACTGCCAGGCCTGCCACTATCTGCTCCTTGTCTTGATAAAGGAAAATTTTATTAAGGGTGGGCAGGGAGGGTCTTTTGGCACTGTCAACTTTGAATTAGTGCTCTATGGGCTCACTCAATATGGAAATCTATTGTGCTATGTAGATCAAGCATATCTTTCAGAATATCAGTCAAAAAGTGGCACATCTGCACTGTTTATTTATTTATTTATTTATTTCAGTTTGGGATTAATACCTTTGAATCAAGGATTCATTTTCAAAGGATCCACATCAGTGTTGAGCAAACATTACAAAAATACAAGGTTTACAGAGAGAAAAAAGAAAAACATTGAAGCAGATACACGAGCAGTAATAGTAAAATCTGAACTTATACACATCAAATTAGTACATATTAACAGATAGACTGATTAGATAAGAGGGGGTTGGGGGAGTCAGCCGGAGGTGGCATCATCTGACGTGGGAGAGAGGTGGAGCTTTCAACCAAGTGAGACCATCATCAGGTAATTGATTTCTAAGCCTTCGGGCAGGCCAGTAAGTAGTGTTGTGCAAAACTGAGAAATTTCATTATGCAAAATATCTCGAGAAATTTGTGCATTTTGTGAACTATTTTGCGAGTATGAAATGCAAAATTTCACCAGAAAATTGAGAAATGTCACCTGGAAATTGTGACATTTCGATGCAAAATGCAAAATTTCACAATTTTTGAGCAACATTTCACTAATGTTCAGATGAAATTGTGCATTTCGCGCCCACAAAATATTTCGTGAAATGCACGAATTTGGAAAAATATTTTGTGCAGCGAAATTGCCAATTTCACTGGCAACATTTTATTTTGCAACATCTCTACCAGTGAGACATGTTATCCCATCTCAATCGCAATTCCAAATTTGTGCATTTCTGTTGGAGGGCCTCCATAAAGTGAATCAGTGAATTCCCAGCTGTTCCCAGCTGTAGTGTGCCTTCCTCAGTGTCCATTATCTCTCCTCCACTCCATCAATCCTTCATTTCAATCGGTCAGGCGTTCATTCAGCTTACAAAATTCTACTTTGTTCTCATTTTTGGAGGCCTTTTTGTGTAGAAGCTCAGATCTGTTTCTGGTTAATTTTTCTGTTTCTCTGTCAGTATCGTAGTTTTGGCTTTTACTACCGGCTGGAGACATGCTGCAGCTCTGGTTGGAACTCGGTTCTCGAGATCTCTCTCCATTCCAACGTATTGTATCTTTCAGGGCCTGAGATCCAGTGCATCTGTCTTCCCCTTCAATCCCTCCAGGCATATTTTTAGATTTGAAGTCGCTCTTTTTGTAGGAAATAGACAATTTTTGCACGAGATGGAAGGGAGCACTCTCTTCAGGCTGCTAACCTTGCTGTGACATCACCGAAGTCCAGGTGTTCCCTCTAGATTCTGTTTTTTCCCTGTTCCAGCTGAATCTGCTAAGGGCAGAGTTCCTTCCTTTAGGAGTTCCTTCCAGTCTTTTTTGGCTAGCCAAGTTGGCAGCATAACAAATAAAACCAAGAATCTCGACAGAATATTCATCTTGACTGCATCCATGTAATATGAGAAAGAGGGGGGAGATTTCCTGCCATCTGTTTAGATCCATGAAGGCTGCTGTGTTAGCTAGGAATAGATCACTTGATGTGTAATATTTAGTTGTACCAGTATTTGGACCCTTTAATACCTGACTTTGGAGGAGACCCACTTCTAGCAGATACTATTCTTAACAGCTGAAGTAATCTGACCACTGCTTAGCAATGTTTATGTGTTAGAAACATTCACTTTGAGCCCTGGTAGTTAGCCATATATGTACAGTAGTTGATAACTCTGTACAGGAACTCTTAATAGTCATAATCAAAGTCAAGATGCTGTGGCTGGAATTCAGACTGGAGATGGGAGAGACCGTCATACTAAATTTAATATTCCAACATGAAATAGATTTGATGTTTTGACTGGCCATGAGAACTGACTGAATCAGCAACAAGCAAGAAGGCTATCAGATAGCTTGAGTGGTTTATCTCTCCCCTCTCTACATTCCCAAGAAACAGATAACTCTCTCTGTCTCTGATATCGTGGAATATTTTGGCCTAGCTGCAATAGTTGTAGATAAAGAATGGTAGGATTTTATATCATTTTTAGCATCATTTGCCTCCAGGAACATGGCATGATAACTCAGAAGATATTTCTAACTATAAAGTTTTCCATGTACTGGGTAAAGCTGACAAATTTGAGAGGATCTCTGGAGGTTTGGTCTGTTTTGAATTTATGCATGGACATTTCATCAGGGTTACAGTGATGTGTAATTTAGATCTGTGTTTTGTCCGCTTATTGGAATTGGGTAATCAAAAACATAATATTGATTTTCAATGCAAGAAATACTGTGATTTGTTTTTGTTGTGTCACCAATGGGTGCAGCTGTGGTGGATTTACTCAGTCTTATGTATAAAATAATCTGTTTTCTGTTTTTTGCTTATGGAGGAAAATATTTAAGTATTTACTTATCTGTTTTAGAAAAAACAATATTAGATTTGTGTTGGGACCTTTATAGAGCAGATAATAAGAAATACAGTTTGTGTTGTTTTTTAGTTTGAGACTGAAATATTTATTTGGCTGTAATGCATTCTGGTATGTTTTATGCATGTTCCAGGTCTTTTTTCAATTGATGAACTTGTGAGCTAAAGAGGAGAGAGTAAAACTGAATTAGATAGTAACTAAGTAAGTGCAGGATGCACTATATTAGGGTCTATGCAAAGTGTGACATTAGTGTCAATTTTTAAACTCTGTAATATAGCGATTATTATAAGCATTTTTTAATGCTGTGGCTCACCATATAAAAATGTAGTATGGTGTAGGATAACTCCAGTTTCGGGGCCTGAGAAGAAACCTCCACAAAGTTGCACATGTAACAGGGAACATAAAAGCAGGACTACATGTTAACTGGGGACATAAAAGCAGGGCTGCACATGTAACAGGGGACATTAAAGTGCCACAGGCACACCACTACCAGTCTGTACACAACATGGAGGCATGCCACCACCCATCTGCAGACAATATGGAGGCACACAACTAAATACCCGATGGAGTCTTTCAAAGAAGTTCATCATTAAAGTGAGCATTCTAATCAGGGCGTTATCAATCCATATCACCCGAATAATGTGCTGTCCATGTAAACTTGAACACAGACAACACCCTCAGAAAGCAGTATAGTTGATTTTCACAGTATTTTTAATTTTTTTTTGCTAGGCAAAGTTCTGCAAACCCACCACACACATGTGTGATATGGCTGACCAAATATGGCCCAGAGAATAATGTATCCTAATTAGGGCACCACAACAAGCAGCATGGGGAGAGTGCGTTTTAACATTAAGCTCCACCTCTCCAAAAACAGTGACCATATGGTTTTGTGCTATGATTAACAGTATGCTGTGGTTAGAAACATAGAAATTGTCAGCAAATAAGGACTGCTAGGCCCATTCAGTCTGCCTATAGGCCCTATACAATGCATGTGGCCACTGACCCTACGAGATCAATTGCTTTTCATCACTCCCTCCCCTCTCAAGCTTTCCGTGTGCCTATCCCAGGCATGCATATACCCCTCCACTGTGCCTGCCCCCACTACCTACTGTGGAAGACTATTCGAAGCATCGACTACCCTTTCTGTGTAGAAAAACTTCCTCACATTACCTCTTAATCTACCCCCTTCCAATTTCATATTGTGACCCCTTGTTCTAGTACTTTCTCTGCAATGGAAAAGGTCCCCCACCTGCACCTTGTTTATGCCCTTGAGGTACTTGGAAGTTTCAGTCATGTCCCCCCGTTGTCTCCTCTCCTCCAATGAGTACATATTGAGGTCCCTTAGTCTTTCCTCATATGTTTTGTGGTGCAAGACCTGCACCATCTTTGTTGCTCTTCTCTGGATAGTCTCCTCCTTATCTATGTCCGTGTGCTGGTGTGGCCTCCAGAACTGAATGCAGTACTCTAGGTGAGGCCTTAGCAATGTTTTATACAATTGCATCACCACCTCCTGCCTCCTGCTAGTGATACCTCTACCTATGCACTCCTGCATGCCACTGGCACTCCCTTCTGCCTTTGTGCACTGCTTTGATACCTTAAGGTCATTAGAGATGATAACCCCTAGGTCCCTTTCCTCTTTGGTGACAGTCAGCTCCCCCCCAACCTGTAGCTCTCCCCAGGATCCTTTCTACCCAGGTGCATTATTTTGCATTTCTTTGCATTGAACCTCAGTTGACACATCTCCTACCATCTTTCAAGCTTCTCCAGGTCCCTCTTCATTTTCTGCACCCCTTCCGGAGTATCCACCCTGTTGCAGATCTTGGTGTCATCTGCAAACAGGCAGACCTTTCCTTCCAGCCCCTCTGCAATGTCACTAATGAAGAAATTGAACAGAACTGGTCCTAGTACTGATCCCTGTGGTACCCCTCTAGTCAGCCTCTCTCCCCAGATTGTATCCCATTTACCACCACACTCTGTCTCCTGTCTGTTAACCAGTTCCTAACCCAGTTCACCACCTTGTCTCCCATGCCCAGTCTACCCATCTTGTTAATCGGCCTTCTATGTGGGACAGTGTTGAAGGCTTTGCTGAAATCTAGTTAGGTTACATCTACCACCCCTCCCAAATTTATTTCCCTAGTCACCCAATCAAAAAAGTCTATTAGATTCATTTGACATGACCTTCCTGCTGTGAATCCATGTTGCCTCAGATCCTGAGCACCTCTGGATTCCATATGTGCCACTGTCCTTTCTTTCAGCAGTGTCACCATGATCTTTCCCACCACTGAGGTGAGGCTGACTGGCCTGTAGTTCCCCATCTCCTCCCTAATGCCTCTTTTGTGCAGTGGGACCACACGTGCCTCCTCCAGTCCTCTGGAACGACACCCGTGTTGATTGACTATGTGAACAGGGCCACCAGAGGCGCTGCAAGTTCCCTTCGCAGCTCCTTTAATATCCTCAATGCAACCAGAAAATCCACAAAGGCACAATGATAAACACCTTAAATGTGCAAAAAAATAGAATACTTTGGGCAACACCAAACAAGTTAGCTAATGCAGCAGCATCATCCAGACACCATCTGAATCACAGCATACAAACCAGCCACCCCACCAACATTAGTTGTTGCTTACTTAGGTGTACAGTTCAATTGTGCATAAACAGATAATTGGTGTACCAGTGTAGCAAATGCATATGCATATTGTACATAACTGCTTCTTTTTTGGGGGGGGTGGTCAACATAGTCACGCACAAAATGGGTTTCGCCAAGATCATCAGCCCAGTACAAGCTATCTGTTTGAATACAATAAGGGCACTGGGGTTGTTTGGTGATTTTGAAATTTAAATGAAAAAAACAGGTAGGGTTGCCATGGTGGAGTCCAAGCTAAAAAAACAAGATACATAAATTCATTTTGTTCCTGTTTTTGTTTTCAGATACCAAAATCCCAACCCAGTATCAAAACAATCATGAACCCACTAACAAAGCTGTTCAAATTATTAAATCAATTTGTAAGTGAAGACAAAATAAGGGAGAGAAACGTAATAATCACAATATGAGCCACGCATCATCTCATCTGCCAAAATGAAAAAAAAAAGAAAAAAACTGAAGCCAGGCATCCACAGGTCTGCCAATAAAATGGCAGCAAGCATACACCCATCCGGTAACAAATGGAAGCCATGCATCCATACAGCTGCAAACAAAATGAAGAGATGCAGCCAACCGTCTACAAACAAAATGAAGGCATGCATCCACCCATCTGTAAATCAAAATGGAGGCACCAAATCTGAGGCATAACTTCCAAAGGTCCCTGTGAGTGTAGCCTTCAAGCCATCCCACCTTGACATCTTTGTTGTGTCTCCTTCCCTATTTCTCCTCAGGTAGTCCCCAATTTCCTCCCCCACTTTGATGCAAAAGTCCTGATCAGTAAGGTGCAAGACATAAGTCGCCACAGTGGGTTTTTATGCAGCAGCTCCATGGAGAGATCATTGACCACTGGAGTATGATCTAATGCTGTGACTGAATGTATTTCACAGTTGTGTACCTTGTAGAGACATTCCTGCATCAGAAGGAAGAGGTCTATTCGGGTGCAGTGTGACGGCAGCTTGGAGTAACAGGTGTAGTTTCTTTCTGTCAGAGGAATTTCCCTTCAGGCATTTACCCGGCCCATCTCCTTTATTATTCAACATAAGCAGTAACTTGTCTGAATATTTCCCCTGACCCCTCCCCCTGATTTGTCAAGTGAGCCCTGCAGTGCTATATTAAAGTCCCTTTATGTTATCACTGTCTTATCTTGTTGTTCTGCTGTTCTTGTCAGATGCTTTTTTTTATAGACTCTATTCTATCTTTTTCATCATTTGGTGCATAGATGTTTATTAGGAGGCAGGGCACCCCCCCTCCCAAATACATCCCTCAAAGTTGTATTACTGTCCCCTCTGGATCCTCTACCACATTCTCTTTGGGTAAGGATGTATCCTTTATTATCAGGATGGCTACTTTCCTCCTATTTGGGTGTTCTAGATATGTGGAGGCATAAACTTCCCCAACCCAACCTCTGTGTAACTTCTGATGCTCATGTTGCATCAGGTGGGTCTCTTGTAGAAATGCCACTTTATGCTCACACTCCAAATTCCTGTAATAATCAAGCCCTTTTGACTGGCGAATTAATGCTTTTTACTTTGTGTGTTGTGATCTGAAGGTCTGTCATTTAAGTAATCCCCATCTCCCTCTCTCCCCCTTGCTTCTCAATCAATATAACAGATGAAATGTGCAGCAAACCAAACCGAACCTGAACTTCTAACATCACGTAACTGTTAAATCTTCAGGTGCTAAATTGCTCTTCTGGTTTGTGCCCATTTCCTTGCACATGATTGAGGCTCTGAAACTGCTTGTCTTGGTGGACATTTTTACATTCATTGGAGTGGAAGATGTATACTCTCCTGTATTCCCAAGGTATCCCTCTCCCATCTCCACAATCACAGTCTTATGCATACTCATGTATAGCTTGCCGCTGCTCCCCTGACCACATCCTCCTTACATTTCCATGGAGAGTGGCACCCCTGTCTAATACTGTCCTCTTCAGTTTTGACAACTGGCTCATAGTGGATCACCCTACCCCCATTTCTCCCAGGCCCCTGGGCATTATTTTCTAGTCCCCAAGACCTTCTTTTGTGTGGGAGGAGCTCTCAATCAGACCCCCAAATATACAGTTCAGGTATCTCTTTATGGTCCTTCTGAGTAGACCAGTGGAGCGCCTGCCAGAGTTGGCCCTAATGGGGCCCAGAACCCTTTCTATTCATGGTCTGGTGAGATTAATTCTCAAATTACTGCCTCTCAGCTGTGGCTCACCATGTGATATGTTCTCTGCAGTTGAGTCAAGCTTTACTGAAACCCAGGAAGTTGTGGGTGTCTATGGGGACCTGCACCCCTCTCCACTCCCATGGTCAGACTCCCATACTTTTTGCTATGCACAAGACTCCATGCTTACTTTTGTTGTGCAGTGCCTTCCAGAGCTCTTCACTTTCTTAGGTTTAGGATGCAGTAACCTGCCCACATGTGGATTTCCTGCCACAACCATTTCTCATGCCTGTAGGGATGGAGCACCCAGCTTGGGAGTACCCACCCCCCAAGGAATGGCCTCCATCACCATTTTTTTCCATAATATCTTTATTTTGACCTAAGCCATGTTATATGCATCTCATATAACATTTAAGTTAATCCGGTTTTAACGAACTCCCATTTATCCGAACCAGAAACATATGACCAAACTGGTTCGGATAAATGGGACTGTGCTATATTTTTTAATCATCTTTTTATTTTATTTACATTGTATAATAGCAATAATGTACTCCAGGGTGTGGGTCGTATTCGGATAACCTCACTTTTGGGGGCATTGGACGCACTCAGCCTTTGGCCTTGTGCCCAAGCACCCCAGGTGTGAGGTTATCCCATCACAACCCACACCCTGTCATGCATTATTGCTTACTTTTTCCCAATGATAGCCCACCAGCTCCTACATGTTGATGGTAGAGTTCTTGAATTTTCTTTTTTGCTCCTTGTGTACACCACTGGTGTTAATGTAGGTTTCTTTTGGTGATCAGTTGCTGGTCTGGTTTGGCTTGGACCCCAACTGCTGTAAGCACTGTGTGCCCTTCTCTAGAGTTTGGAAGAAGCTTGACCCATTTGAGGTAAACATTTGTAGTTGTGCTGAGGCAAGAAGCTGAGCTCTAACATTCTTTTCCATGAGGTCCTTAATAACTGGCAATATCTTTCATCTGTAGTCCATCACCATGAGGGTGAAACTGTGTTCTAAATATTTTTTTTTTGTCACCAAAAACCAGGTCCTACTTCTACCATTTGTCCCTCAGGACCCTCATCTTTACTGAAAAATTGCCAAATCTGGCCACAATCGATTTAGTATGAGATGCTGCATTGTTTGGTTTTGCCACAAGTTCTGTGTGCACACTCTATATCTGCAGTTTAGTTTCCTTGATCCAGACCAATATCTCCACTAGAAAAGATTCCACAAAACTTTTCCATGCTCTATGTCCTTGGGCACTCCATGTAGCCTTAGGTTGTTTCACTGTGATCTTTGGTCGAGGTCTATTTTATCAGTCAGCTGCCTTTCCCTCTGATATAGGTGTAACAGGACTGTGTTGTGGTGATCTCCCTGTTCGGAGAACTCCATGAGGTGGCACTCTAGACAGGAGATTCTGGCACCAATTTCTTTCACCTCTTTTCTCCTTTCAGCTGTATCAGCCTTCATAATCCATAGGGTGCATATGATTTTTTTGCATTTCCCTAATGAGTTGCCATGATCCAATTGTACAATTCACCTCATCTTCCTCATTTTCATTTGCATTTTGGTTCTCTCACTCAGGGTCTGTCAAGCGCTCCTTCTGAAACTGAAGAGACTTTGTTGGTTGCAGACTCGCTGCTCCAAAATCTTTTAACTGTTGTTTAGATAACATTCTTATTTGTGTTAGTCTGTTGACTTCAGATCAATGTACCACTGTCTGAATGAGGATCTCGATGGATTTTGTGGTTGAGGTTCAGGATCAAAACTTTCAATAAGCTCATAGCCCAGTGATATCTCTGAAAGTAAGTATAAGAATGCTTTTTTATAATACTTAGTGGTCCAAAATGCTAAAGACAATTGTAAACAGGAATGGCCAAGCATTCTGGCTGATGGTGTCCTTTGGTACAAACAATTTGAAAATGGAGCGTGATTCTTATATTGCTCCTGAAATGTGGACTGACTATTTCTCTGGCTTGTTTGTTGATATTTAAGTGGATGGTTTGCTTCCCTTCAGTAATCAATCTTATAATAGATCTACTTTCCTATAGTTAGAGAAAAAGGAGATATATATTGGCTATTTGCTTTACGTAAGCAATAAAGCATGACGGGATGTGTGTTAGACAGTTCTAATGCATGACTAGGGGGCATAGTGAGGCATGAGACTGCAGGTGGAGTGTGTCCAGCCCCCTAGCTGTATGTTTGAACTGTCTGATGCACACCCCAGAGTGGCTTATGGCACTTATGAAACAGATATCTAAATTATAGATGAATGTTGAAATTAATATTCTTAGGATTAAGTTAAAAAAAGTTACATTTTTGTATTAATTTGACTTAAAATAGTTCATCCACCTGTAGTTTTTCTTTGAGTGTAGGTGTTTTGCTCTAGTATGGCTACCCTAGCTGTGTTATTTTTTTATGTTGATGTGATGGGACTACCCCCACCCCACCGCACACACACCCTCTGACTAGTAGCACTCCCATTTGATTTGTTTGGTAATGGAAGTATAAATGGTGCATGATTTTTTTTATTGCTTTTTTTTTGCCCCAAATGAATGGAATATCTTATGGCAGTAGATAGCCTCAAGGAGGATACCAGGTAGTCATGAAAGAAATGTGTGTATAGCTGTAGCGGGGATGGAATAGCAGCAGTATGTGAGGTAACTGGGCAGGATGTGGTATAGTAAAAAATAAAAAAAATGCTGACATGGAGAACCCGTGAAGGGCTAAGGCTGGGCAATACTGAGCGGTCAGGAGGTTTGCCCTTGTTAAAAAGTGAGGACCGCAAGGTAGTAGGAAGACAGGAGAGCATGGATGTTTTTTTTTTTTTCAGGTAACTGAGCAGGATGCTTTGATGGGATGTGGTAAAGTAAAAAAAAAATGCTGAAAAGGAAAATCAGTGAAGGGCTAAGGCATGGCGGTAGCGAGCGGTCAGGAGGCTGGCCATTGTTAAGTGAGGAGTGCGAACACAAAGTAACGGGAAGATAGGAGATCATTGATGTATTTTTTTCAGTGTAGGGCTTTGTGGTTTTTACTTTTTTGACATTTTGGACTGTGGCACAGATGACAGTGAGCTGCTTATGCTGGTGTTTAGCTACTGTGAGTTGTGGAGGAATAAAAAAGGCTACCATTTCAGTTTTGAAAGTTCTGAGGTGGTAGTATCGCACACATCAATGCCCGGCTGGACTTATTCTCGTGTGTTAAACACTTTATTGCACAGTCACTGACCAATGAAATTGCTTACATTTTGATACCCATTTCATAAATCCATTTTTCTTGGAGAGCTTCAGGGGTTGCCCCAATTTGTAGATAAACTCTGGCCAGAGCCATTAGGGCTGCAGCCAAGGAATTTGGTATAAAAATATTTAAAATTAATTTTTTTATATTTTTATGCCACATTTTTAGCACAGCCTTGTTATAACCATGCCTCATGAAGAAGGGCAGAGAAAATGTTCAACTCCAAGGACTAATAATGATTTTGTGCAAGGGCTGCAAAATCAACTTTCGGGTTGCAAAAACACATTTTGGGCAGGAGCTGAAAAATTACACTTGTCACATTCATGAGGTGCTGTAAAGAAATGGCTATGTTGAAAGTGTGAGGTGCACATATTGAATATTGCCAAAGTTATGATCCTGCATTTGCAAAATTCAACAAAGCCTCCTAACTTTGTTTTTTATTTTAAATATTTTTACACCAAATTTAAATCATAGCCTGCTTATGACCCTGCTTCATGAATAAGGTCAGAGAAAATTTTCAACTCCTGACTAAAAGGTTATTTCATGCAGGGATTGCAAAAATCACCTTTCAGGATGTAGCAAAACATTTTCATACTGGAGTTCATACTGGAAAAATAGGAAAGTTGAGAAGGCAGTGCAAATATACACTTTCCCCACAATTCAGTGGTGGTAGCACAAGTCACCAACTTCACTAAAATACTTATCCAATCTATCCTTAAAGATACCCAAATTCTCAGCTTCCATCACTTCCTGATGTAATTTATTCCATATTCTAATTGCCCTGCACTTAAATCCATTCCTTCTTAATTCTGTCCTACAGATTGTTTCCCTCAACTGCCTATTATGCCCTCTCAACTGATATGGTTTTTCTTTAATCTCCAACCCCAGCTCTGTCTTCACATCCTCGTCTCTTAGTCCTTTGTACAAAAACAATAAATCCCCCCTAGCCCTCCTAGTTCTCAAGGACCACAAGCCTAGTCTCTCCAGTCTATCTTCAAAACTCAAACTTTCACATCTTGATATCATTCTAGTATAGGACCACTGTGGCCTTTCCAACAGTTTAACACCTTTCGCTAGGAAGGGACTCCATACAGTGGAGCAATAGTCCAGAATGGGTTTCACCAGAGTCTTATACAGCGGCATCAACACCTCCCTACCTCTAGAATGAAACCCCCTTCTTATACTATTTACCAGATACATGGCATTATTCGAGGTATTTCTACTATGAACACCACATTTTAAATCATTTGGGATATAAATCACCAGATTCTTCTCACCTGCAGAGACCTTAAGCTTAAGACCCTGCATATAATATTTCTGCTGTGTATTGTGCCTCCCCAGATGCCCAGATGCATTATAATGCACTTGTCTTTATTAAAGTTCATCCCATTTGTTTCTGCCCATTCTAAAATCTGTATTAAGTCCCTTCCAAAAGATAATCTGTCTTTAAACATAACCACAACCCCAACCCCCCATTTTCACATCATCAGCAAACTTCGCCATCTTATTCTTACTATGTATACCTAAGTCACTTATAAAAATGCCAAACAGCAACGGTCCCAATACAGACCCCTGGGGCACACCACTCCTAACCCTCAGAGGTTCTAACAAATAACCCTGGATCCTTACTTGTTGTTTTCTGTTCCTCAGCCACTGTTCCACCCATCTCACAACAGTATAATCAATTCTCATTCCAATCAATTTTTCAATAATTTTACAATGAGAGATTGTATCAAAAGCCCAACTAAAATCAAGCATTACCATATTCACACTCCTTCCCCCATCCACCCATTTATTAATATATTCATAGAAGGCAGTCAAATTAGTCTCACAAGACCTGCCAGAAACAAAACCATGCTGATTTTTATCTATTTGTCTCTTTCTTATCATAATATCTGTTATGGCTTCACTAAGAATTCCTTCAATGATCTTCCCTACCACAGAAGTCAGGCTTACCAGCTTATAGTTCACCGCCTGATCCTTTCTCCTTTCTTATATATTGGCACCACATATGTCAACCTCCAATCCTCAGACACTACACCCTCCCTCAGTGACTTTTGCCCTAACATGGTGATAACTGGCACTAACTCATCCTGTAACTCCTTCAGCAGGTACTGGTGAATCCCATCCAGTCCTGCTGCCCTGTCCGCTTTCAGTCTCCTGACTCTTTTCAGTACCTTCTCTTCTGTTATTATTACCTTTGGATCTACTTGACCCCTAACTGAACTACTAATTACTAACCAATCATTGTGATTTTTATATACAGCACCAAAACATTTACCAAATTAATTTGCCATTTCCATTGGATCAGATGTCACAACCCCATTACTATTCAATGGGCCAATCATATTACTTTCTCCCCTTCAGCTATTTACATACACATAGAAACTTTTATTATTTTTGCTCACAGCTAATCTCAATTCTAGCTGGTTTCTTTTAGATTTATTTATTTCTTTTTTAAGTTTCCTTAAGCTCTTCTTATACCTATCCCTATAGACTGGTGTATTGTTCTTTTTCATCTTCTGAGACATCAATTTCTTTTTCCTACAAAGTCTAACTATACTCCAAGTTAGCCATGGAGGCTTTTTACCTTTGTAGTTATAAGCCTTCCTTTGTGTGATATATGTTTCTTTAATCTCATTCATCTTTTGTAAGAAAAACTCCCATGATTTATTTATATCCTGATGCTTCATCATTCCTCCCCCGAGTCTATAGTATTTAGTCTTCCTCTCATAGCCCCATAATCCCCTTAATGTAAAGATACTGAGTTGTACTACCTTTATCCAAATTGGTTGCCAAATCCATCAAAAACCCACGTGGATCACTGGTAAGAGATGCTCCCCTGCTGCACTAAATATATTATCAGCCGTACTTTACAGATCCATTACACCTTCCCCAGAGAAACTACTCACCATTCTATTCTCTTTGTCATTTTTACAAATATATTGATCCGTGAATTTTAAAATAGAGTCATCTATTGCAATAACCTGTCTCACATTACAGTCCCCAACCCCTCCATCATCTCCTAGATCCAAATTACAGTCCTCCACTACTATATTTGACTGATTAAGTTCTCCCAGTATATTAATGCTATTTCTCACTGGTATTCCCTCAGATGTTACATCTCCACCTTCCCCATTACTCATAAAACCTTGGTCTTCCCTACCTTCCACAATATCTCCTAATATAGTCCTTTCCTGTTCACCTCTTAAATGTCCTGGGACAGGTTTGAGAGGGCTAACCCCCCCTTGTTTCCTTTTTACCTTACTTTTCACACTCCATCCCCCCAGATTTCTACCTTCATCCTCCTCATCAGTCTTTCTTTTTCCTTGGCCAGCCACTGAGCCATTACCCTCCCCTGCTGCCTCATTTATATTCAAACTTGATAGGATCCTTAACCTTGCAGTGAGCTCCATTTGGCTCCTCTCTAATGCTTCTAATTGTTCAGTAACCCTTAGTAAATTATCAAGCATTTCTTTATTCAAGTTACATTTCTTACATTCATAACTAACATAATCAACCCCCAATTCAGCCACTAAAACATGGAACAACTATTACAACATATCATCAAGTCCCCTTCTGATGTTAACAGTGATGGTATTCCATTTTGTATATTAATTACTTCTGACCCCATTTTATACCCTTGATTTGATATACAGCATTCCCTACCATTTTATTTAGCAGCGTATGCCCTGTCCTTCTCCCCTCTCCCCACTAACATGCAAACATGCACTTAGCCGGGCGTGTCTCCATGCATCCTAGTGCACTGCACATGCTCACACTGCTCACATTAGTGCTTGCCTTTATCCACTAGTGGGACCCGGAAGTAATGAGGGTTTGGCACACACACTTCCCTGATTCAAAGCACTTGCCTACAGACCTGAACTAGTGATTAACAGCACTGACTCCTGCTTATCCCCCTTTAAAATAAACATCCTAAAAGAATCAGGAATGCTATACCCTCTGCCCTAGCACATAGAGGGTTCCAGCTAAATGTAGCAGTACTCAAGGGAGTTCTCAGACTTGGACGCTCTCAATGCTCCAGGAACAGCACACCATACAGCTACTACCCCGTCTCATCACTTTTGGTGGTCTCACAGTTCAGGCAGAGATTTGAAAAATGACAACTGTCACATTCATGCGGTGCTGAAATTATATATGGCTGTATTGTAAATTTGGGGTAAAAATATTGAAAATTACCAAAGTTCCAAGCCTGTGTTTGCAAAATTCAATGTAGGCTCATATTTTTATTGTTTTTTAATATTTTTGCACCAAAGTTTCAGCATAGCCTTCTTATGACTCCACCTCATGAGCAAGAACAGACTCAATTTTCAACTCCTGCCCTGAAAGGTGATTTTGGCAGGGACTGCAAAATCACCTGTTGGGATGTAAAAAAACATTTTGGCCAGGATTTGAAAAGTGACAACTATCACACTCCTGAGATACTGTAATGATATGGCTATGTTGTGAATTTGAGGGAAACATATTGAAAATTACCAAAGTTATGAGCCTGTGTTCACAAAACTCAATGTAAACTCATAACTTTGTTGTTTTTCAATATTTTTACACCACATTTTTAACATAGTCTTCTTATGACCCCACCTCATGAACAAGGGTAGATGAAATGTTCAACTCCTGCATAAAAGGTGATTTCATGCAGGGACCATGAACTCACCTTTCAGGACAAATCTGTCTAATGACAAAGCAATTGTTCTTGAGTTGGGGTCCCAAAGAAGGCGTGTTGAAAATTTGTGGCATACTGTAAATATGAAAAAATGGCCAAGTTATGGTACTAAGTTCAAAACCCCAGTGAAATACGTTGAACTATATACCTGTTTCCTCAGTTTGTAGTCTGGCTTTGAAGAGTGAAGACATGTAAGCAGTCTAGAGAAGATTATGGCATTGGACCCTTGATGGGTAAGTAAGGGCTTGGGGGTGGATGTGGGATGGTGGGTGCTGAATGGAAGGGTTGGGTGGGTAGGAGTGTAATGGTTGCAAAAGACATTGATGGATTTTTTTTACGGGTTAAAAAAATGAGGATTTCTGCACTGGGAGATTGGGAACCCCCCGGCACCACTGTTACATTTCTGGGGGAGTGGGGTGGTGGGTGCTGAGAGGAAGGGTCAAGCGAGGGGGAACTATAAATTTTACAGGTTGGAAAACAAAAACAAAAATGAGGGGATTGGGTACCCCATGGTGCCACTGGATTTGTGATCGGGACACTGGGGGATTGGGCACCCCAAGTGTCACTATTATGCTTCTGGATGGGTGTACGGTGGTGGGTGTGGAGAGGGAGGGTTGGGTGAGGATGATATGTTTAATTTAATAAAAAAGAAATCTGCAGTCACGGTGGAACACAGCACAGTCTGCCATGACCAATATGGCCACCGCGATGTACTGCACATGCACTAGTAGTTGCGTACGTGCAATACAATTTGGTTTCCATCTTGGACATGGCAGAGTGAGTCGTGTTCCTTTGTGACTACTGACAGAGCAGAAAATAGTGCAGTGCAACTGCCAATAGACACAGTGAGCAGAGTGCTTCATGGTTGCAGAGGCAACTGTGTTGAAACTTCAACATGTTGTTTGGTTGGGTGGAATGCGTTGACTGCATTTTTGACAGCAAGAGGTCTGCAGGGCTACACCCACTGCAGCTCTAAAAAGGGATCAAAAATGTATAGGCCAAAAAGCCTGTTAGACATTATATTAAACATATTTTATAAGTTCTTACTAGGCATATTGTTAGAACAAATTAAGAAGCTGGGAGGCATATCTCAGATACAGTCTAGATTCAGTTCAGAATACAGCACATTTGAATAACTGCATTGTTCTTTTACAGAATAGAAAAGTATGTTAAACTAAGAAAGTCTAAACTATTTGTAGCTTTTATAGACGTCAGTGTTACACTGGACTCAGTATTGAGAGGAGTACAAAATCACAAATACCCCCATAATGCAAAGCATCATGGGATGAACCTGGAAATCATCATAAACATTTAGGTTGCTTCTGCTTTCAGCAAGAGTGCATGAAGCCAAAGGGCCTCTGACACAATCTACAAAGACTGAGAACAGAAGACACACAAGTGTTTCATCCTGTTCAGGACTCATCGGTGTGCCTCAGCTGTATCTCACCTCAGAGGAAAAATGAACTAGCCCTGAGATGAAGGTCACAGAAGCAAATGTGCAACTGGGGTATTTTTTTATACTTACATTTTAAAGATTTTTTCCAAAGTATATACATCAGAAAACTGGTGATATTATTATTCAAAAATCATGAATTTGTGATAAATTTCATTTCTACCATATTTCAGTATATGGCATGTCTAGATCAAAACATTTGAGGAGAAGGAGAGAATTGATATAATTAAATTATAGCAAATAGCAAGTAACATCTACTAAGTATCATATTTAGTCATGAACTAAAAACAGTTCCATAAACATAGTTATTCAGTTCGTATCCATGACTGGTTGTCAACAAATTTTTGACGAACAACCAGACAGTGAAACTGGCAGGTTGACCACATTTTGCAGTCAGCTGCTGGTTTCATAGGAAAACAAGTGTTTTCTTCAGAGGGATTCACCTCCAAACCCCCCCCCCCCACTTAGGAATCTCAACTCTGAGTTGGGGCTGATTCGGGGGCGGTGCAGGACCTCCGACAGACAGTGCCAGGTTCCAGCAGGTTTCCTACAGTGACATGGTGCTGTTATTGCTTTAGGGAACTGAACTGTTGAAATGTCACTGATAGTGTGGCATACCATTCAGTTCCATGTTCCTCTTCTAATTTAATATTATCCTTATCTGTAAACCATAACAAACAAATATGTCTCACCTCACCATTATCCTCTCTCCACTTTAAATATGTTTATAATGTTATAAGGTCCCAACATGAATGCAGAAATTACTATTTTTTATAATATTTCTCATTCATGTTCATTCTAACTTTATTTATTTAAAAATTTAACCAGGAAAGACATACTGAGCTGATAACAGCTCATTTCCAGATGTGTCCTGGGGAATAGGAAGATAACTAAACAATAAAACTACTAAAAATAAGAAGTCAAATACAATAATATGGTACTATGAGAACATAACCATAGATATTAGAGGCAATTTAGTAAATTAATGCATGTAGAGAACACACTCTTACATGTGAAGAAGAGAAAAAAGTACAAAATCATGAACATGGTAAAACTAGTGAAGGGGAGTATGAAGAGGAAAGGGTCAAAGACAGTTGCAGGTAGCATAAAAAAAGCCATATAGAAGACACTTTATGAAGGAAGGAGAAGGGACAGACTGAATTGAAAGGGGAAGGGAGGACTAAAGTTTAGGAAATTGGTAAAAAAAAGGCAGATTGACCAGCTGTAGATTTTCTGGAAGGCATAGAGATAGACTTGGAAATATTGCTGCCAAGAGATTAGGAGGAGGAAGAAGGATGAGGAGGAGGAGGAGAGGATAGAAGGGATTTGAGATAAGAGGGAAGGGTGCTGAACCAGAATTTGGATATAAATGAGACACAATGGGAAAGGTGCCTAATGACATTCATATCCTATTAGTTTCTCACATGGAACAACATCCTACCTTACCATTATGTCACTTAAAGCTATCATGTATTCATGACATATTTAAGGAAAAATCTGCATAATTTCACCAATTGAGCTCTTCTGTTTAATATCATATTTATCCTTTCCTTTTTCTGAAGCAATCTATGAATCAGTTTCACCATTTTTATGAGTGTCCTGTTTGTACTGCGCTTGAATAAAAGTTGACAGTTGATCCATGTCATAGCATAAATGTTGTGGCCCTTTGTATTTAATTCTTAATTTTGCCAGGACAAGAGGCTCAAATCTAGCCCCCATCTCAAGTTACTCCTGTCTGTAGCACAAAAGGCAACATCTTCTTTGTTGCATGGCAAATGAATAATCAGGAAAACTTGAAAACTTGAATGTCTTGTAAGTCAATGGTGATTTTGATCTGGATAAACAAACTATCAGGTCTCTGTATGACTCAAATGCAAATGTCAGCATAATTGTAGACTTTTTGCAAGTGGTTGATTCTGTGGCAGATTGTGATACAGATAAACTTAAAGTTGTTCCTTTGGTTGCTTGTTTTGGTGGTATTCTATACACCTGAATAACAAAACAGTAGGTTGTTTTTGGGTAAATCAAACACACATATAAAGATATCTTTCAGCGCATCTCTAGTAGACTGAAATTCCTGATCAGCAGACATTGGTAGCCCCAACTACTCGCATGTTTTCATAACATGTCTGGTTTTCAAGCAGTTCTATTTATCGTGACATGGCAAAGTTGTCCCAAATTAAGTTAGCCATGGTAGCCTCCACTCCTACAATTTTATTCACAGATTTCTCAATATCTTTATTTTTTATTAGATTCTACTTCTTTGGTTACTGCCTTGATCTTCTTCCAGTTCTGCTTCACATTTTGCTGTAAAAAAATTCACCTTTTCAGACAAAGCATGGCATTTTCAGTCAAAGGTTTGTGTACATTGCAATAATTTCCCAACTGTAGCCCCCAAAAGATTCTAGTGTGTGTCTTGTACATGTAGCACCTGTGGCCATGCTGGAATCCAGCAACATCACTGACATAGGAGAAGTCAAGCAAATGGATAAAGCAGTATGAGTTAGGGGCTTCTTTTTATGCCCAAATTAATTGTTGCTGCAAAAAACTCTGCTTTAGCTTCATCTGTCACAGTAGCCATCTCTTTGAGAGACAGCATTTACTGGTGATGAAAGCTTTTTATAAACACAGTGTTGTAAACTTCTAGTTTTTGTGCTTGTGATTTAACTATCCCAGTAGTGTTGACTCAGGAGGGGTGGTTTGAGTTTTTGAGAACTCATTTCTATAGGTTCCTCCACAGGCTGTATCACAGAGCTAGAGCTTCCCTCTCCAACTCTGGTGACACTCTCTGTGGCATCTTCAACCTGCAGTATTTCTCCAGCGGTCAGATTCTTGGAGATACAAACTCTTTAGATGAGGTAGAGGACACTACTTACCTCTTTTCAGTCATCAGCAAAAGTCAAAGAATATGTAAGTTAAAGTTGGAAAATGTTGTTTTTGTTGAACCCTGGTATGAAGCTCACTTTAAGAGCAGTTACCTGCAGCCATGTTGCTTCCCTTCCCCCCACATACACACCATAACTGGGGTATTGATGACAACCTGATTATTATCATTACAGATCTCTACACATCCACTTGGGGTCATGTTAGATTGGGGATAAGGGGGCACCTTGCTGACACGTTCCCTACTAAATGCAGCAGGGCTACTGCATCCTTGCCCTCACTCTGATTTGTATTGATTTAAATCAATTATTAAATAAGCTAGATTATCCATTCTCTCTCATTCCTCCAAAACTGATACACTGTTGTGCCCAGCACTAGTGTATGCAGCCAACTTTATTTTATGTTCATTATACAGAAGGGTTTAGAAAGAAAATTAAGCATTTTATGTGCACAAGCTCAAGAACTGAAATTCTTTGTAAACCCTGCTAAGGGCAAATTGTAATTTTTGGTTCAGTCAATGTTCTTTTGTCATGGACACTGGGTAAAATAATATTGGAGTCTGTTCTGTCATATGTCTATCTTTGGGTAACGTGGTCAAATCATATTAATAGACTTTTCTGGGAAATTAAATCAGACCTTGTTAGAGCAAAGAAGATTTCATAATAAATTTGGTGGTAATAGTGTTCACCCACTGTTAGAAGCAGTTAAGGTGAAATATACTTTACAAGCAATGTATGTTGCAGAGTTGTGGGGTGGTCCTAAAACTGATCAGTTAGAAAGACCTACTAATAAATTATGTAGAGTGAGTCCTGGTATGAATAAATCTATGCCCGCTTCTTATGATACAGCAAAGTTAGGTTTACTTAATTTTTTAGCCGTGGTGAATATTCGTAGGATGAACTATTGGCTTATAGTAACATGCATGTCTGACTACAGAATGCTGAAAGCATGCTTATTAGAAAAACCTAATTGAATTATGCTTAAATGTAGACCTTCACAATGGTTGAAACAGGTACAGGATGCAATCAAACTAGAAGATTTAGAGGTCCAGTGGAAATATGTAGAAAGGACAATTCTGTTAAGTATAAAATATAAGAATTATATCAAAAAGAAGATACATAGCATATACAACATGCCATTAGCCAGATAAGACTCTCCAAATTCTCTCAATGATTGGACGAAAGTAACAACAGCCATAGCCTAAGATATTATTTTGACTTGTGTACAGATGTTGTTAAGATAAATGTTTACACTAATTATAGATTTGAGGCTTTTCAAAACAATGTGTTACAAGCCAGAACTGACAGAATCCAATATCCTATAGCAAAGAACTGCAGTTGTAACAGAAGGGGAATAGAAGACCTTGATCATCCTATATTTGTGTGCCTGGGATACACTAAAGCAACACCATTTTTGTTGGATCTAATCTTTATATCAGAACTAAAGATATGGCTACTCAAAATCAGTAGTCAGTACAGATACCATTAAAATGCATTAGTATTAAAAGAAAAATTAAAAGTTTAAAAAGTCAAGAAAAACTAACATGAAAATGGGAGCTATCCTCACATCCTTCAACAGACAGAGCACAGAAGCACTATTGCACTCTCATAATAAGTACAGCAAGACCTATAACAATATCTGCTAAAAAATATTTTCTCTAAATACAAGTTTTTTATATCCCTTCTGCAAAGTCTCAGAACTCAAACAGAGCAAATATTTTGTATTATATAAGACTTTGCTAACTGCTATGACTCCAGACAGAGAACATTTCCTGTTCCTTCTCTCAGAAATGCAGAATTACATACAGTGCATAGGGTCATATGGTAAATATCCTGCTGTAGTTTAGCATGTGACCACCACAGGAAATCAATCATTTGATTTGCTCTACAGCGTGCACATTGTAATATTTAATGCACTTTGTCTGTAAAGTTTTGTCATCACGGGACTACACAAAGTTTCAACTCCCCCTGTGTTACAGGAAAGACTATGTGAAAATGCAGTTTTTGCGCAGTACTTCACCCCAAATACTATGTGAAGCCTAGTGAGCAGATTTTGCCCAACCTTAGCTAAAATATGTTATTGACAAAATACTGTGTGCATCTCTGAGTGAATGATTGTATATATACAGGGTTCATGAGAGATGTCTCTGCTAGATGTGTGCAATCTCATGATGTTTCAGTGAGAGGTCCATGAAGTAAAGCTGGGCAGCTCTCCCTGCCAAAACAGTATGAGATAACACTCTTAGTCAATTAGAGACATCTCTCAGGCACACTACATGCATATTATAAATGGTGTACATCTAAACATTATACACAAACACTGATTTTTTGTTCATTTAAATTTTATTTAAACTTCTTTTTAACCCCTCCACTTATGGCTGGTTTCAATAGTGCATTTCTACACAGTATGTGTGACCTATGGGGGAACCAGAGCCCATACTAAATACTGTGAATAATAAAGTGAACATGGAATCGTAAGTCTTTAGTTTAAAATATGTATCTTTCAATGTGTGTCTGAAGGTGGAGACCGCTTTAATGTCTGAAGGGGAAGGACTGGCTGACTGGTGTTTCAAGAATGGATGGCCAAGTGAAGCAGTGGAAAAAAGCAGCTCAGATGAATGTATGAGATGCTAACTGTAAGAGAAATAAGAGGCAGGTTTGTTTTTGTTTCTGATTGGCTAAAAGGTGCCTAGGGGTTAATAATACAACTCATTGTGTAACTCTTGTGGGCCATAGTGGAAATAAGGCATTATTCTTAACTGTGAATCATTATATATTATGTTTTAGTAGGAAAATAACATTACATTAGGGAAAGTTGAAGAAGTAGTTCAGTTGCTGTGCCTGTGGAAACAGACATTGGCGAGGGAGAGGGAGAGGACTGCTGGCAAAGAGTCAAAGGAGGCTGTGCTCAGTGAGCACCTTTAGGAGTTGTCTTGGGTAAATGGGTTTGAGGGTGGCTGAAAAACAGAGTCAGCAGGAAGTGAGTCTGGAAGGGCAGCAGTAAGCAGTGGTGAGAAGCTTGTTTGTTTACTGATGTACTTTGCACATCATCCTTTAAAGAGTTACTGATGCCACAATGAAAACTTCAAAAAACATGATAATCAGGTACATTTCTACTTGCATTCCATATATGTTCCTTAGATATCTCCTCCACATTATTTATTACAGTAGAAATTTGCATGAATATGTGATCTTTATCCTTTAGAGTTCCTTTAGAGTCCATCTGCTTCTATAGCTTACTCCCTACTTCGAGTCATAATCCTCTGTTGTGACATCACAGTTGGTTGCCATGAGAGTACCTGTCATGTCACAAGCAGTATATTATGACCTCAGGTAGGGAGAAAGCAACAGGAATAGATAAGTTCTTCAGGAGCAAATATCCTATTTTCCTGTAAGTGACCTCAGTAATAAATAATGAGGAGGAGAAGTACAGACCTAATGTGAAAAACAAGCTGAACTATGTCTAAATATTACTTTTTGTTACAGTTGTCCTGAAGATGTCGGCTGTTCTTTAAATGTTGTATCCAGCATTTTGTACTAAAAAAAACTGAAGAGCTGTATGGGCTGTATGCAGCTGAACTGGCTGCTAAGTAAGGAATACGACACAATGAGATGTGTTTTATGGGCTGATAAAAGCACACCGCAGGTACATAATGAGGCATGAGGCCCTTGCGCAGACTGCCTTTAACGTGGGAAGTGCTCTTAGCCTATAAACCACATCTCGTAGTGTCTCATTCCACTTATAAAATGGGTCCCAGAAGTAAAAAAAAAAAGGCAAAACTGAAGTTATTTTAATTAAATGAATAAAATGATTGGTAAAACATTTATTTTTGTGTAGTTTTTTAAAAAAGTCGTTCACTTTTTCTGCCAGCAGAGGCTGCTTGTTAATAGGAAATGCCTGTTTTCTATTTCCATGAGTTCACACAAAGAGTTTGTCCCTATTCACACACACACACTCGAGATATTTATGATACTTTGTGTAGCGTGTCCCCAATACATTTAAATTTCTTGCTTTTACTGGCCGAAAGGTAATGGAGCTAAAAGTCGACGGCAGCGCAGGTCACTTTCACTTAAGCCGTTGGCTCCATAACAACAGTGCATGAGCATGTAAGTAGCTTGAAGTAGTTATTTTTGTAACCTAAAAAATTAGATAAAAATTTCTGCCATTTAAATGAAATTGCTGCTTATTCCTGCTTATTTTTAGCGAGCAGCCAGCTTGACCGGGAGTGAGCGTGTCCCTCTAAGGTCACTGTACTGAGTGCATTCTCTTTGGTGCTTTTACCACTGTAGCACTACAGGGTGAGTGAGCGGTTTCCTGATTTTTTCTGTTTTATTGGTTGGACCACTCACTCATCAGAAGTTTTAATGTAAAAGGGAGTGGGGGAGGAAATGGGATGGGGGAAAGGATGACAAGTGACCGGGAGAATAGCAGCAATCAAAAGAAAGAGGACTGGAGAAACAGCAGCAGTACAAATAAACACAACGTAGAGATACAACATGATTTTATGAAACTGGGATCTTTAAAGTAAAGTTGCCTTGGCTGGAGTTTCGGCAGTGAGAATTGGGCGAGGTATACGGCTGGAGGGAAGGGGGGGGGTGTTGTTGAAAGATGAGCAGGCAGTGATTTGGGAACTCTGAGTTCAGCTCAGAGAATTCCAGTTTAAAATGGTATAGAAGGTATGGATCTTACAGGCGTGAAGCATCCTTGTCAGCCTAAGTAGAACCGGTTGGTAGGGTATGGCTGAATAAGATCACAGGTATATGTGCCTCTTATCCAGTCATAATCCTGGAAAATTTCTACCCATTTTATAACAAGAAATATTATTATTAGTGTACTTTATATTAATTCCATATCATTGTACTTTTTATTTTCATTTTATAAAAACATCATTTTTTTTTTCATTTTTTGTAGTGTTGGTGCCACAACAGTATTATCATATCTAGTCATGCTGTATTACAATGTTCAATCATTTTTGCAACATTTTATACATTTATTGCAGTACCTACATCTAACTCTCCTCTGCCCTTCCCATTCTAATGACTGACTTGCCAGTGAATAAGCAGCAGATGATGAAAATAGATGAAAGCAATTGCAATTTTGCATCATAGAGCTATAATTCCTTTTAATAAAACCTTTTATAGGTCATTGGGGAGTGAAGAAAGACCAAAGGAGGGACACAGAGACTTAATAAAGGGGAAGGAATGTGGGCAGAGGGTGACAGTGAAAAAGTAGGGATACTGAACGAATATTTCTGCTCAGTATTCACAGCAGAAGAGGAGGAGAAAGTACCTAAACCAAACAAGGGAGAAACACTGAATGGGGGGGGGGGGTCGATACCAGTCCATTCACAGAAGAAAGAGTTTTGAAAGAACTCTTGAAACCGAGGGTGGACAAAGCAATGGGGCCTGATGGGATTCACCCAAGAATTCTAAAAGAACTAAGGGTAGAACTAGTAACACCACTAACTACTCTCTTTTACAAATCATGGGAGGATGGGGTGGTACCTGAGGACTGGAGGAAGGCAAATGTGATTCCACTTCACAAAAGTGGGAGCAGGGCAGAGGCAAAAAACTACAGACCAGTTAGTTTGACTTCAGTGGTAGGGAAAATGATGGAATCACTTCTGAAGGAAAGAATTGTGGATTACCTAGAGGCCACTGGGGCACAGGACCCAAGGCAGCATGGTTTCACAGCAGGAAGGTCATGTCAGACGAATCTAATAGATTTCTTTGACTGGGTGACCAAAGTAGCAGACCAGAAGGGGGCTGTGGGTATGGCATACCTAGATTTTAGCAAGGCATTTGACATAGTCTCACACAGAAGATTAATGTACAAGTTAGCCAGCCTTGGAGTGGGTCCCAAGGTGGTAGCCTGGATAAAAAAATGGCTGGACAACAGGACGCAAAGGGTAATAGTAAACGGATTCCACAGTGAAGAAAGGAAGGTAACTAGCGAGGGTACTGCAGGGTTCAGTACTGGGACCGTTCCTCTTTAATGTCTTTATAAGTGACATTGGAGAGCACCTGGAAGGAAAGGTATGTCTCTTTGCAGATGACACAAAGATCTGCAACAGGGTTGATACACAAGGAGGAGTGGAAAGAATGAAAAGGACTTGGCAAGGTTGGAGGAATGGTCATCAATGTGGCAGCTCAGATTCAATGCAAAGAAGTGTAAGGTAATGCATCTGGGAAACAAAAACACAGGGGAAGAGTACACAATGGAGGGTGAGTTAATAACAACAAAAATTGAAAGAGACCTAGGAGTAATTATATCAGATGACCTAAAGATGGGCAAGCAATGTGAGAAGGCAGTAAGGAGGGCTGGGGGATACTGGGATGCATAGGGAGAGGCAACAACAGTAGAAAACAAGAAGTTGTTATCCCTCTGTACAGACAGTTGGTGAGACCCCATCTGGAGTACTGTGTGCAATTCTGGAGACCCCATCTCCGCTAAGATATAGATAGAGTAGAGACTGTTCAGAAGAAGGCAACCAAAATGGTGCAGGGTCTGCACCAGAAGACATACAAGGAGAGACTGAGGCAGTTTAATATGTATACCCTTGAGGAAAGGAGGGAGAGGGGGGACATGATAGAAACTTTCAAGTATCTCAAGGGAATTAACAAAGTGCAAGAGGGTAGTATATTTCAGAAGAAGAGATGTGCAAGAACAGGGGGGCACAATTTGAAGATAGAGGGGCGGCTCAGAGGTAATGTTAGAAAGTATTTTTTCACAGACAGGGTTGTGGATGTATGGAACAGCCTTTCTGAGGAGGTTGTGGAGTCAGAAACAGTGGGAGAATTCAAGAATGCATGGGACAGGCATAAGGCAATTCTAGTGGGGGGGTAGGAGGAAGTAAGCTGTTGATTAACTAGAATCTGCAGCTTATCCATCAGGTAGGGAAATGGGCAGACTAGGTGGGCCAAGCAGTCCTTATCTGCCGTCAAATTCTATGTTTCTATGTTTAATTCTGTCAATGGGCTAACATGACATCCTAAACCTATGAGAGTGAGGCTTGTGTGGCTAATGTTCCTGTAACCTTGAGACAGAAATACAAACTTGAGACAAGACTGTCTGACTTATGTTTTATGTAGAGATGTGTGAAATTGCCTAATTTCATTACTTGAAATATTTCACATAATTCAGATGTTTAGCAAAATTTTTTGTGGAAGTGAAACGTGGAATTTTGCCTGCGGTGTGCGAAATTTCATACACACTGAGCATGAAATTTCACCTCACGAAACAGGGAAATTTGCCACTTGTGAGCCGAATTTCACCATTTTTGGGTGAAAGTTCACATTTCTCTTGCAAAATTTCATAACTTTGCACCCTGCAAAATGTTTCACAGAATGGTAAAATTACGCAAAATGTTTCACGCAGTGAAATTGCCTGTTTCGCAGGAAGTTCACCTGTGAAATTTAATTTTGCAACATCACTAGTTTGATGATATATGAATGAAGAATTATGAGAGAGAGAGAGGGAGAGGAAGAGAGAGACAAAGAGAGAATCAAAGGCAGAGGAACTGAGAAAAAAACAGAATGGGAACATTTCAGTAACAGTTTTTTACTCATTTATTGGTTTAAATAAACATAGTTACATAACATTAAAGGGACACTGTAAACCCTTTTTGTATCATATTATTCCTAGTTAACAACCTGCATTTTATGATTGCTTACCTTCTATAAAATGCATTGATGTTACTTGTTTTATCTGCCTCCTTTCTTAGTAGAACTAAATTGCATGCTAATGGTATAATTATAGCCAACTTTGTTTTGTTTTAAATCCTTGGTCTGCTAGTGTTGCATACTTCCTGAACATTAGGAATACTCTCAAACAATGTAGCAAGGTATGACACAATAGCCTCCTCTGCTCCAACTGCCTCATGAATGGCTAGACTGTGTTGGGGGTTTCCCAAGTCCAGGTAGGACGTAGTAGCAGTTGATCAAAGAGTGTAAACAGTAGGTTTTTGTGTGGCAACACCAGTTCGATGGGCAGTCTGTTTTTGACTTAAAAAAAAAAAGGAATCAGAATCAAAGTACAAGCTGCATCAGCAATCTCAACCGAATATGTACAATCATAATGTGTGTTATTTAAACTAGAGACATGTTGAGGCATAAGGAGGTTGACAGTGTCCCTTTAATAGTAACATAAACATTTAAAGATGGCAGGGACACTAGGTTCATCAAATCAGACCCCAACCCCACTTTATAAGCATAGTGAACCATAATTCAAATATTGTTTTTTTATACCTTTTGTAAGCAGCCAAGCCCACCCCATGGTTAGGTGTGCTTCTGAGAAAAACAACAAGCAAAGTTACCACTGCAGCGCAAACCCACTGTACCAAATACCACCAAAGAAAAATATTTGCCAAAAAAGTTTGATTTTAAGTCATATCAATGTATGTAGTCCTCCAAACAAGATGCTGAGGCTAAACTGGTATAAGTTGGTGGGTTCCTGCTGGCGTTTTTTCCAGTCTCATGTTTTAAACATGTTTGGAGGACTACTCACATTGGTATGAATTAAAGTCCAACTTTTTGGGGAAATATATGTCTTTGGTGGTCTGTGGTATGGTGAGTTTGTGCTGGAGAGGGAACTTTGCTGTTTATACTTTTTACAATTGCATGGTAGGTTTTCATTGTTCAAAATGCCCCTCCCATCAAAAAATCCTGGTATTTAGACATATAAAATTGGTAGGGAAATTACTGTGTCCTGATTGTTCATCTACGGTGCAATGTCAGAGTACTACTACTAGTTAAACAAGCATTTGTCAATGCCGAATGTTGTCTCGCTGGCATTGGCATTGGTAGTGCAAGAGTTAGAGATGCATAATAGGAATGGCAGTGAAGTATGGAACTGATGCCAACCCCACCCCAACCCTGCAGAGACTGACAGGTGCTGGGGTGTGCCTTCGGGGCGTCAGCTATAACGCTCATGCCATTTTACCTCACCCTACCCTGTAGACACTGACAAATGTTGTGATGTGCTTTGGGGTCTTTGGGCCTTATACTTACCCCATTCCATAAGGAAATACACTGAGACAGGTGCAGTATAGGAGAATGGGCCTCACCCTACCCTGTAGACACTGACATGTGTCATGGTGTGCTTTGGGGTCTTTGGACCTTATACTTACCCCATTCCATAAGGAAATATACTGAGACAGGTGCAGTATAGGCCAATGGGGTGAACTTTAGGGACGAACACTCCAAGGCACACCTCGATGCCTGTCACTGGCTGCAGAGTGGGGGTGGGGTGGGATGTCGTGAGCATTACAGCCAATGATCCCAAGTCACACCCCTGACACCTGGCAGTCTCTAAAGGGTGGGGTGTTACAGTTGGAAACCCTAACATTGTAGGTGTCCGTTGGTATTTTCACTCCAAATTTTCAACATAGGCTTTTTGTGACCCCACCTCATGAAGAGTGGCATAATCAGTTTGTTAGCTGAAACGTGGTTTTGCACAGCGGCTATGCCATTTGGCGACACTGGGGTGAAAACAAATTTTGGGCAGGATGTGGAAAATGACAACTGCATTGCTCATGAAGAGGCGTAAAAAAATGGCAACGTTGAAAATCTGGAGTGAAAATATGAAAAATCAGTGAAGTCATGAGCATGCATAGAAACTGTGCAACACACGTCCGTAACCCAATTATTTTGGGAATTTTTTAGCCACATTTTCAACATAGGCATTTTGGGACCTCCCCTCATGAACAGTGGCACTGTGACTTTGTTAATCTGTCCCAAAAGTTGATTTCCCACAGCAACCATGCCATTGTACGCCACAGGTGCAGAAACACATTTTGGGCAGGCTGTGAAAAATGACAGCTGTGCTGTTCATAAGGAGATGTGGAAAAATGCCATTGTTGAAAATCTGGCATGAAAATATTGCAACTTTGTGAAGTTACAAGGGTGTGTGGAAACTGCGCACCGCACGCTTGTAACACAGTCATTTTATGGACTTTCATCACCAAATTTTCAACATAGGCATTTTAGGACCTCTGCTCATGAACAGTGTCATCATCATTTTCTCAAACTGTCCCAAAAACTGATTTCACACAGTGACCACGCTATTCTGCCCCCGATATGCGAAAACACATTTTGGCCAGGATATGTAAAATGACAGTTGTACTGTTCATAAGGAGGTATGGAAAAATGGCAATTTTGAACATCTGGGTGAAAATATTACAAATTCATGAAGTTCCGAGTGTCTGTGGAAGCAGCGCAATGCACGGTCATAAAACAGCCATTGTTTGGATTTTTTCGCAAATTTGCAACATAGGCTTTTGAGCCCCCTTCATGAACATTGGCACTGTCATTTAATTACTCAGTCCCAAAAGGTGATTCCGTGCAGTGACTGCAAAATCACCTTTTGGGACCGAATAATGCCATGACAGTGACTAAATTCATGAGGAGAGGCCCCAATAACCCCATGTTGAAAATGTGGTCCAAAAATTCCAAACAATGCCTGAGATATGCACCAAAGTTGAAAAAAACCCTATTTATGACATTATAAAGCTTACTGTCATTTCTTCAGTTCGTGGTTGGCTTTGAAGAGTGCAGACATGTTCCCGGTCCACCGAAGATCATCGCGCCAGACTCCGGAGGTAAGTATGGGGTGAGGGGGGATGTGGGGAGGCAGGGTGTGCAAAGGATGGGTGCGGGTTAAGGCAGGGAGCTGGACAGACCACGAGGGACTGTTTTCTTCTTTTACAGGTTAAAAAAAAACATCGCAGGACTTTTTTTTTTTTTTACAGGGGTATTTGGCATGCTGGGGTGGGCTCCCAGCGTGCCACCTGAGTGTTGGGGGGGCTAACCAATGGGGGATTGGGAACCCCTGTCAGCAGATACCAAAGAGGGGGTCAAGAGCTGAAGGGGATTGGGCACTCCCCTTGGCACATAACAAATGGAGGGGGTGCATTATGCCGATGGGGAGTGGACTCCCCCATCGGCACATAAACTGGGTCAGGGCATGCTGACAGGGGGATTGGGCACCCCCAAAGTTGGCATTGTGGCAGGCAGTGTGCTGCCATGTTTACTGTACTGTTTCACCAGGGAAGACTCGTCGCGAGGTGCCGCTGCATATAACGAGCTTTGCTTTCATTGCAGTGGACCTTTCCTTAGATGTGCTTGTCACATTATGTATTCCTGGTATGGCGCCTGCATGCTGGCTTATTGGGGAATGAGGGATGCACCTACTGATGTGTGCCCTGTATTCTCCCAACAGTGACAGCGCCTCCAAATCTGCTACTAATGTAATATGTTGGCTGGCATGCAAGCGTGAGCCAACATAAAAAGTGCTGGCAATCAGGCACAGCACACTAACATATTAATGTCTTTTGCAAAAAAATCCTTTATTTTCATTACAAACATGGTTGTCACCTTTACTCATACTAAAATAGTCTGCAAGGCCCTAAAAATAAAACTCTCTCAAAATATTAAAAATTTATTAATTTAATGTTCTTTCTCTTCATAATCCCCTTTATATACACACACACACATACACCAATTAAAAAAGGAAGTACTACACCTATCTTTACTTTTCTTAGCTTCTTTTCCAACCATCAAAAAACCCTTTCCTATACTTACCTGTCTACCAGGGAAATATTTGCTGCTTAACCCTTCCCAGATAAAATTGAATTCCTGGCTTTATTGAGCCTTCTGTTGTGTGTGTTTCTTTGGGGAGAGGTGAATATTCTACCAGTAGACTTCTGTAGAAGTTTGAATTCCTGCATTGCATGATAATCCATGATAAACAAACATTTTGTCTACTGAATGTATAGAAAGACAGATGATACAGAGCTGGAGGTGGACTATTTTTTTACTAGTTACTTTTAACAAAAGAAAATACCTGTTTTTAATTTTAATAAGTTGTCTTCTTTTTCTAAAGATATCTCTGTTTCCCCATTTTATAAGCACAATAAGACAAGTTAGGGTGTGGGTAGTGATGTGCTAAACACACCTCCAGGTACTGAAGGCACTCAGTATAAATGCCGCATGCCTCACTACGCACCTGGGTATGCATTTATCACATAACTAACCATACCCTGTTGTGTCTTATTGCTTACACATTTCTTGGAGCAACAAGGGGCCCAATTTTCAAATGGGGATGCAGGGCTTATGACCAAGCCCTGCATCCCAGCAAAGTTTGCCGCATTTGCATCCAAGTGTTGGATGCAATTTGCACCAGATATTGCAATCTTGGATGCAAGTTGTAACAGTGCTGGCATTTTACGGCAGCTTGCACCAAAGCTGTGGTGCAAGCCCCATTAACAGGTTCCCCCATGGATGCAAAGGTATGCCGGGGAAGCTGGCACAACTGTGCTGCATCACCACAAGGGACTTGTAGCAGAGGAGCTGTGGCATGCTTCTTTCAAAAATTGTACTGCGGCACACGTTTGATGCAAGTCGCCACTTGCCTCAAATCTGTGCCACAAGTCCCTTGTGGCAGATGCACAGGGTTTGAAAATCGGGCCCAAGACATTTTCAGTAAGCTAGCTTTTAGGCCTCACAGTACCCTTCTTCAGGCGTTACAAATCATGACATCTTTCTTGGCCAGTCAGGATTGTTCATTTCTAAACATTCCAAGTTCTCTTTTTGCCACATTACGTTGTCCCATGCAAACGGTTCTTAAATATGTCAAGTTTAAGTTCAGTTGGCATAGTCATTTCATCAGACAAGGGTTTCTCTAATTTTCTACAAAGTCAACTTGTTTTATTTTAAATTCTAAATTCAAGTTGCATTTTTTAAAAACAAATCTTCAACATAATTTCTAATATGCTGTTATGCACAATTCCTGTGTCTCTTATGGTTATAAGAGTTTCTTCCCAAATCCTTTGTGTGACTGAACTACTCAACTTTTATTTGTAGTTCTCTCACCCAGAGAACTCAGGAATGCACTCATAGCCACAAGAGACAAAAGGCTTGATTTTCACTTGGAAAACTTCTGTGCACAGTGCCTGTGCCAAACAGCTGTGATGCTAGTGCCACATTGCATCAAACTTTGTGGAAATCCTGATTTTCCAATGCAGGCTATGTCAAAATCATGATGCCATGTACCAAAGTCACCCTGTGCCATCCTTGTGGCAGAAGTGCCTGTGCACCAGATTGCAAGGGTGCTGGTGCCATGATGGGGCTTTGTCATCCCTTTTTTTGGAATTTTAGAAGCCCCACTGTGGTCACAACAGGGACTGACTTTAGACCACCAAGGAGGTGGTCTAAGGGCCCTGTGCCACTGCCAGGCAGGGAGGTGATTTGGGAGGTGGGCCTGCAAGGAGGGGATCAGGGGCAGAGGGAGCAGTGGGAGTGCCATAGGGGGCAATGGTGGCATGGTGGCACTGTAAGGTTATTGCACAGGCAACCGGCAGAGGTGCCATGCTCCATGACACAGGGCCTATCAGCTTGGGTAAAGTGGGGTGGGAAGGGACAAAGCATGACCCGGACTCAAGATGGAAACAGGCCTGGCACTTTCCCAAGAGGACCCACAGACCCCTACATGCATTGACTAGTAATGGCAATGGGTTGCAGGGTGCAGTCAGTGGACAGGTACATTTCCCAGACACTATGATTGTCCCTTGGTACATAGCTCCCTGCATGGAGGAAGGCAGATGCTCTACTACACTGTCAAGGTCTGTGGGTCCTCTGGGACAGGTGCCAGGCATGTTTCCATCTGGGGCCTGGGTCATAGTGTGTCCCTGCCTACATCCTTCTACCCAGACCTCTGCTGGGCACCTCATCAATGGCCTCCAACTGTTGCCATGCCTCTGTCACCCCTATGGCATCCCCACTGTTCCCTCTGCTCCTGGTCCCCTCTTTACAGGCATCGTAACCCTCCACATTCAAGGCTCAGCAACAGTTGTGCCACATGGTAGGGGGGCTTGATGGGACCCTCTGTCAAACCCCTCAGGTGCACTGTTTGGCACAACCCCGTGGCAACTCTCAGCACTTAAGCACAGGGACCCCCACTTTTATAAAATATGGTGTAGGGTCCTTAATGTACTCAGAGTAGCCACAGCCATAGATCAGCACAAATTGTGTCGATCTAATGGCTGACTGAAAACTGAGTCCACAGTAACTGTACATATAAAACATTTGCTATCTTGTCAGTATCTTGTTGCCATATTTTTGGTAACAATCTACACTAACCTTGACACAGGGTCACAGTCCATGACTTCGCCTACCCCCTGCTGCTTCTTTGCACTTGACATCATAATTCTGTGTCTGTGTTATCACAGTCTGTTGCAATGGAAGTGATTTAAACTTGTGACATCACATGTATAGGCCTGTGATGTCAGATGTTGACAAGAAGCTGAAATAGATTAAGTTATGGGGGTGTGATGCTGTCCTCATGTTAATATTCACTGTTATAAATAAAATAGAAAAGTTAATACTGAAAACTCATCAAATCAAAAATTGATCATGCCCCAAAATTCTGTTTTTTAAGTTTCCTTAGTGACTGAGGGGCTCTTTAAGCACAGTGTTATCATCTTATTAAAGGGATGACAGTTTCAATTTTACACTTGGTTTATTGTTTATTTGCTCAGCAGGAAAGCCATTAAGAAGAGAATCCTTTTTAGTGGCACCCATTCTCAATCAACAATTATACACAATAAAACTAAAACAAAAACACAATTTTCCATCAGTTACAAGAACAATAAAAAAATAACTGCCATAGAGTTCATCATACAATGAATATAACAGTAATAACATAAGAAGCAAGTATCTAGTCAAATACAGCATCTGCGAAGTGAATTTTTTTTTACCAATTATAAACAGCTAAAATGAAGGACTAGGACCTATTATTTGACAAAGGTGTAAAGGTTTAACGTTTGATTAGTGTTTCTGATATATGAATTCTGACATTGTACTAGAATTAATAACAATGGTATCACAAATGGTATGGTGTCGGAACTATGGTATTACAGCAGCATATGACTTTAGAACTCTCATAGTGCAACATTCGACTTTTACATTTAATGTTGCATGGACTGCACATCAGGGTCATGAGGTGGGCTTTTAGACTTTGTCCCCTTCCCCCCCTATGATTGATCATCACAAGGGGTGACAAGAAGCCAACTGGGAGCCAGCTTGCAGGCCACTCTCCTTTGCCGCCACCAGTCACAGCAGGGGAGGTAGCTATGGTGGGAACCTTTGGCTCTTTAAATCCCCTACTGCAGGAGTTGCACCTAAAGCCACAGCCGGTGGCATGGACCACAAATTGAGGTTGGGAGGTGGGCTTTTCAGACTTCTCCTCCTCCCCTTCAATGATCGATCACTTCAAGGAGCAACAAGAAGCCAACCAGGAGCTAGCTTGCATGCCACTCTCCCCTGCCTCCACTAATCGCAGCAGGGTAGGTGGCCCTTTTGCTCTTTAAATTCAGGGCCCCATCTGCAAGCAGGCCTCCACATGTGGGCCAATGTGCTATGGGCCATGGAATAAGGGCATCTACCCTGGGCATCAGCCGTGGTGACAGCCGTCATCCAGAGGCTCTGCCCAGCACCTATCAGAACTGTACAGTGTATCCAACTCAGCCTCTTGCCAACCATGTTTCTAACATCTCTACTGAACAAAGTCGGTAACTCTATGCTGTAATCTGCAAGTATGACTCTGGTATAGGATGCTTTGCTCTTGTAAACGTATACACCCTGGTGTAACTTGTAGCCCAAATGTTATTTTTATAAATGCACACTTGATGTTCAATTGCTGTCAGCTGTGGGATACATACTTGATCCGCTTTGAAGCTCTTGCCTAATACATTAACTTCTTGTTTCAACTTGCTGAGTGAACTGTTTAACGTATTAATGGCATATCTGGTTCACTTATGCTTGTCTGCCTTAAGCTGTTTATAGCCTCCTGTCTCCCTCTAGGGATCTGTTGCACATATTGGTTAGCAAGTTTTGCAAATAATTGCCTTTTCATGTGGAATGACTAATAACAGGTCTGTAGATGTAAACCTGCCACTTTCCAGCTTACTTGCTTGCTCAACTGCCTGTAGGGTTCTATGGTCTTGCTGAGGGTCCAGTGTATTGACAATCATGTTATATAGTTGTTTATGAGACCTGCAGTGATGTGATTGAACATCTACTTTATATGATTATAGCTAATAATCAGATGCTACCTATTTTTTCATTGGAGTTCTCAGCATAGTTATCTCCTGCACTGCTTTTCGATTGACCTATTGTTTGTGCACCGAGTTTGGGTTTTTTGCTATTTTCTTCCTCTGCTCAGACTTCAACCTGACAACATCACACTTGGTGGTAACTGATTGGTGCCCTATTTCCTCTAACTACCCCTGCACATCCTTCCTGGCCATGGCCAACAAGGGCTTACTGTTTGCTGCCTCTAGGTCTTGACCTTGTATTTATTCATCTTGACTCCATACTAAATGAGAATGCCTTTACTGTGTTGCCTCCTCTTTCACTGGCTGGAGCCTCCCATACTCCTGATCCCTCATTGTTTGTGATGTATTGGCTTTACAGAAAGGACTTCTGCTGCAAACTCACTAGCTACCTATGAACAGTAGAATGCAGACCTAATAAGAATAATCATTTCAGAGATTTACTCTCTCTCCTACTAACATTAGCAGGGGATATTGAACTAAATCCTGGCCCTAATCTGCCCAACTTTAAGATTTCTTCCCGCTTGATATAGGATGGTACAAAAGTCGTGGGCTTCGGCTTGTTTATATGAATATCAATAGCCTCTGGCCCAAGCTCCTTGAACTGGAAAGCTGGGTCGACATGTACAGTACAAGTCACATTAACTGTTCCATCAACTCACTGGTGTAGCATTTTTTTTGTGATGCTACTGCATTGGCAGCTCGAACTGTTGAAGCTATTAACTGTTTTCCAACTATCCTTCACTGCCTATTCAGCTCACTTGTACCTGTTTAGTGAAATGACAGTAGCTGTTTTGCAGAGTTTATGCATTGCATTTTCATGGCATTGTTATAAATATCACAGTATTCCTTAAGAGCATTGTTTATAAATATCACAGCATTCCTTAAGAGCATTATTTATAAATATCACAGCATTCCTTAAGAGCATTGTTTATAAATATTACAGCATTCCTTAAGAGCATTGTTTATAAATATCACAGCATTCCTTAAGAGTTGTTTAGTCTGCCTTCTGAAATGAAACACATAAGCACTCAACTGAAAATAAAGTTTATAGTGCATAACAGCTAGTTGCAAACCAATACTAACCTTTTACTAATTTATTGAATTAAACACTGCACAGATTAGGAAACTCATTAAACAATGCTACACCAGTGAGTTGAGGGAACAGTTGAATGTGACTTGTACTGTATACTCCAGACCTGATACCATAATCTGAGACTTAGTTAAAGCCATTTGTACTACATCATGAGGTTGTACTTCCAGGTTACAACACATTCAGAAAAGATAGAGAGGGTAGCTGGTCCTTGAACGGCATTTGGTTCCAGCAGCGCGGCGACCGAGTTAGGAGTAGATCCAGATCATTGGATGGCAGAAGGATTGAGCATCCCTAGGACTGTTCTCCTTCTCCGGGGAGCTATCGCTCAGCACAGGAGTGACATCTGGCGGAGGCTGGGTTTGTCACCCTGGACTGACGCAAGGTCGAGTATCTTTGGGGCGGGACAGATGCTGGCGTCATTGCACATCCCCACCCCAGCTTACAGGGGACAAATTCCTCCACGCCTGCCGCCTAGATGAAGCTCTGTCTCTGTGCTTTGATTAGCATTCTAGCCTCAAGCTCTCCCAACAGATTCCGGTCTTGCATTACCAGTGCCCTCTACGGTGCCGTGACCCCGCTCCCTGGAGGTACACCAGGGGTAACTGGGGGAGCACGGGGGAGCTTAGTAGGAGGTGGAAGCAATGGGGACACCATGACTAGGGCAGAAACACTGGCGGCAAGCAAGGCGCAAAAAGTGAAACAAATATTAAAAGGAAAAGATAGGGTAAAAAGGGGGGTGGGATCCTAATATATACTATACTGTCTCTAAATGCCTCAATTGTAAACTTTCCAACCTTAGATGATTTGGACTCTAAGGGCATCATGATAAAAATACTGCTCGGGGGAGTGAGGCCACTCTACGTGGGTTGTGTACATAATCCTCCTAAGACAGCCTCCTCTGCACTTAATGCCATTTGACAAGCAATAACAAGAGACTCCCTAGGGGAGTCTATTCTGCTGGGTGACTTTAATATTAACTGGTCTCCCTACATGAATCTTGCACATCAAGACAACCATTCTTGGGGACCAACTTAGGTTATTACCAAACTGACCTGACTCAACAATAAGGCAACCACACTTTGCTGGATAGGTTACTTGCTAGTAATCCCCTTAGAATAAGAGCAGCTGGGATTTTTGTACATGCCCTGAGTGACCACTCCCTGACTTTCTACATATGGAAGAAAAGTACCCACAAATCCCCCCCAGGTTATTTGTGGCCTGATGTTTTTCTAAATTTGTTCCTTTCTCCTTTCTAGACACCGTGTCTGGCATCAGTTGGGCCACAATAAAAGTACTGATTCCGCATTTGACTTCTTTGTCAGTAACTTTCAATCTGCAGCTAATCTCCATGCCCCACTTAAACAGATAAGGGTCAAGGGCCAGCATTCCAAATGGCTTTCTCCTGAGCTGAGAAAACACTTAAAACTTGGGGACAAGGATCTTTAAGTCCTCTGGCCTATTGGTGGATTGGCTCATGTCTAGGGAGCTTAGGTGTACATGTAAAAAAGAGAGAAAAGGTGCCAAGAGATCCTAGCTTGCTGAAGTGCAAGACCACAATTTGTCTGAGCCAAAAAGGTCCTGGGCTCAAGTTAACTCCTTACTTAAAGGCAGTTCCACATCCACTGAACATGTAATACCAGTGGATGGGCAGTCAGTTAGTGACCCCTTGGCTATAGCCAATGCCTTCAATAACTCCTTCACAGACGTAGAGAGATTCAAAACTCCCTTTGTCAGTACCACCCTGCTCCACCCTATCCCTCTTGAACCAGTGGTGCCTTCTCCTGAGTTTCAGTCCTACCTAGTTACTCAAAAGAAGGTTCTAGTTCTCTTAAAGAGGCTGAAAGTGGAAGGATTGGCAGGCTTTGATAAACCTTGAACCAGAGCTATTGAAAGTTGCTTCTCATGCTATAGCTACCCCAGCTGCTATGCTCATCAACAAATCCCTCTGTAAAGGATGAATCCTGGAAAGCTGGAAGACTGCCATAGCTGTTCCTGTTCATAAATGTGGTGTGGTAGAACCAACTGAGCACTATTGGCCAATCTCTTTACTCTGTTCCCTGGCTAAAGTGCACGAATGTCTGGTCTATAACCAAGATTTAGTAGTTGCTGTATTGGTCCTTGCAAGAACAGATCCAGAAGCAAATGATTTGATACCTTTTAATGGACCAACATAGTTGTAACAAGATTGTTGTTACGTCTATGTTGGTCCATTAAAAGGTATCAAATCATTTGCTTCTGGATCTGGTCTATAACCAGGTCCTTGACTGTCTGGAGCAGAGACATCTCCTTACTGATAGACAATATGGCTTCAGGTGGCATCATGGTACTGACACTGCCCTGGTCTACCTGACCACTGATATTCCGCGTGACATGGGTAAAGGCCTACCCACTGGTGGAGTCTTCATCAACCTAACTAAAGCCTGTGATCTGGTTAATCATAGCCTCCTCTTAGTGAAGCTACTTAACCTTGGGCTTGATACCCTTTCTCTCCGCTGGTTCTCCTACTATCTCACTGATAGATCCCAGCTGGTGAGAAGAAGGGGCCATCTCTCCAAAGATTAACCTATTCTTGATGGCATCCCCCAAGGTTATAACTTAAGTCCCCTGCAATTTTCTTTATTTGTAAATTACTTGCCATACTACTATATGCTGATGATGCAGTGCTTCATAAGAGTTCCAGAGTCACCAGCTGCCGCGATACCCAGATTCAATCCGAGCTCCTTAAGTTAGAAAACTGATTTAAGGCCAATAAGCTGGTCCTTAATGTCAAAAAAGCAAGGCCATGCTGTTCGGGCCTAGGAACTTTGGACTAGCTAGGTAACACCTATTTACTTTTACTACATCTTCAGAAACACCTATTTATTCTTTTTATTTTATTTTAATACATAATTGGAATTACAACCTTTTAGTCATAGACTCCTTTGCAAAGGCTCCATGTCAATATTACAGAGGTGAGAAATGTAAATAGCAGTATTGTGACATACACAACAACACAGTGATACAACAGAGAATAAAAAATAAAATGGAGAAGAACAATAAATCAATAAATCTAGGGCCTGGTAGACCCGGTATTCACAGTGGGTTTATACAACATTACACAATCTAGGATAGGTATTTTATCCAGCGTCAATGAGGTGAAGTACCTTCTAGAGATACACTATCATAAGAGGCCCAGAGAGGGATTCCAGTATGTATGGGGTATGGGGGGGCTAGGGACAGACACAGGAAGTTTGCTCAAGGAGACGGCTATTGAGAGTCATTTTGAAAAGGACAAGTTTGGGTTCCAAGGTGATGAGGGAAGGGAGGCCATTTAGCCATTGAGGGTCTCAGTGAAGGAATGCCCTTTGGCATAAGGAGGTCCTGCAGTGGGGCACGGAGAGGGAGGACCTGGTGGAGCTTCTAGAGGCTCTGTTAGGAGGTGCTGGTTTGATGAGCGAGTGAAGTCCCGGGGGGGGGGGGAGCTTGCTTGAAATGTATTTTCTTAGCAGTGAGACAAGTGTGATATTTTAGTCTCCCATCAAAATTTAGCCAGTTTGTAGACTTGTAGATATCACAGGTATGCGCGAGTGTGTCACAAACCCAATATCAGCTGACATGCTTTGTTCAATGTGGTTTTGACATGGTAAAAGGCAGTCGGGTCCCCAGTGCCATAAATCACTATACTGTAGTCCAGGAGGGAGAGGACCGAGGAGGATACTGCAAATCAGAGAGCTTTGGGGGTAAGGCAGTGCTTGAGATGATACAGGAGACCAAGCCTGGAGAGAAGCTGAATGTGACAGTGGAAGGTGTGGGATGAGTCAAGGGTTATACCCAGGTACTTGAAAGTTGAGACTTGCTCAAGTGGGACACTTATGGAGTTACGGATGTTCAAGCGGTAGTCACAGAGCGGGTTCTGGTGGTGAGTGATGATCATGTTTTTTTTTTTTTGTAATTGAGGATTAGACTGTAGGCCATGAACCAGGATTCTACTTCTTTGAACAGGTCCTGGAGGGGGTGTTGGACTGTGAAGGTGGGGATGGCTCACAAAAATAATGGTTGGTGGCATCCACACAGAGAAACAGTTTCCCAGGGCGGGAGTTGGGACGGGAATTGAGAAAGAGACTAAAGAGGAGGGGGCTGAGTATAGAGCCTTGGGGGACACTGGAGCGAACAGGGCAGCTGGAGAAGATAGTGGTGCCAATCTTAACTTGTTGGGTTCTACCAGATAAGTAGTCTGTGAACCAAGATATTGACTCTTGGAAGAGGCCCAAGGAGGGAAGTGAGTTGAGGAGTAAGGCATGATTAACAGTGTGGAATGCCTTGGTTAGATCAATATAGACTGATCCAACCAAGTGGCCATGGTTGAGGATGTGGTGTATAAAGGACGTATACTCAAGGAGAGCAGTGGTGGTACTGTGACCCCTATGGAAACTATGTTGTGTGGGGGATAGCAGGTTATGCTTAGAGAGGTAGTCTGTAAGTTGATCCTACACTATTTTCTTCAAAGCTTTAGAGAGTGGGGGGAGAACAGAAATGAGGCAGTAGTTGTTGGGTGCAGTGCGGTCACCACCTTTCAGAATGGCGGTGTGACTGTGCATTTCCAGGGAGTTGGGAACTGTCCCAAGCAGAGGGACATATTTAGAATTTTGGTTAGTGGGGAGAGAACTTTGTCTAGTGTGAGACAAAGGAGTTTTAAGCCCAGGGAGTCACCACTGTGGCGGGACTTGCTCAGAAATTTGGAAAGATATGTTCTGGCAGTGCATGTGGAGATGATCTGGAGATGAAAAGGGGGATATTTTCCCATTGGGTGTGTGCAGGTGTGCATGCCATGGGGGGATCAAAGAAGTTGGGGAGAAGGACACTACTGAGGTCAGAGAAAGTGTCGTTGAGGGTGCTGGAGATGGCTAGGGGATCCTGGATAATGAAGCCATCGACAGTACGCTCGGGGGGATACCACTTTCCTGAGGTTCTTTAATATTGTCCCAGAAATCATGACCTGAGCTCCATGTGAGTGTGAAGGCATGGCAATAATAGGTTGTCTTGGCTTGGCAGATAGCTCAGGTGCATTTATTCCTAGCCTCTCTGTACAGTTGTCTGTCACAGGGAAGTAGAGAGTCCAGTACCTTGTACCAGAGATTGTCCCTATGGCGCATCAGGTTGAGCAGAGCTTAAGAGATCCAGGGGGTGTCCTTATTTTTTGTGTGCTGTTTTGAGAAAGGGGCAAAGATGTCACAGTCGGTATTAAAAGTGTTATTGAAATAGGAGAGGGCAACGTCTGTGACACGGGCAGAATGAATAAGGGGCCAGTCACAGGCCCTGAGGTAGGACTTGAGTCTGGTGAGGAAGCCTTTTTTTAGGTGCCTTTGAGATGAGGTTATGGGGGTGTGGTAAGGGCCTTGTTTGACCACTGGCAGGTAATGGGACAGTGGCATTGAGGGTGTCTGGGAGGACCTTGACCTGTGAGAGATTATTGGGACAATTAGTGAAAATGAGGTCAAGCAGCATGGAGATTCCCATTTTATCATTAAGCTGGGTGGGAGTCTGGACAGCTTGGGAGAGGTCTAGTGCTGTGGTAGAGTCCTCATAAGGGGAGAATGAGGGGGACATCCAATTAATATTGAAATCCCCAACAACAATGATTTCACTGTTGGAGGGAAGTTGTGAGATGATGGACATGATTTCTGCAAATGCAGGTTTTTGGTTGTGTGGGGAGATGTAGGCGACCATGAGATAGAGAGTTTTGCCTGGAGTTACCCAATGGTAACTTAACTGTGAGGTTTAGGGCACCATGGGTGGGGTGGGGAGGGAGACAGGGAGGGCTTGCAAGGAGTCCGTTATGAAGAACACACAGCCACCTCCCATTTTGCCATGCCTATCAGCTTGGAAGATTGAATAGCCATTTATTTGTACCGCTGAATCTGGAGTGTGTTTTGAGAGCCAGCTTTCAGTCAGAGCCAGAATATCACGAGAATGTTGAGCAAGCCAGGCCTGGAGGGGGGGTGAGTTTTTTTGCAGGATACAGATGTTGAGGGAGGCGATCAACAGTCCGTCTTGGCTTCCACGGAGGGAGATGGGGATGGGTCAGAGTTGGGGTGTACATTACCCAACAGGAGGAGTAGAAAGATGGTGTGGCAGCGGAGGGCAACCTTAAGTAGTTTTAAGTTTAGTGTGGTTGGGGTGGGATAAGATAGGTGGACTGGCAGTTGCTGAGGGGATGGAAAGGGAGCACAAAGAGTAGACAATTAAAGTAGTTGAGTCCACTAAGTAGTTATGTCCACTAAGTATCTAGGTGTCCACCTGGATCAGGATCTTTCCTATACAGCACATATACTGTAGACCATATTTCACTTTCCCTAAGCAAGAACATTGATCTGCTTTACCTACTTGGCAACTTTATTGTAAAAGAATCAAGGATCAAAATTGGCACTGGCACACTACTCCCCCTCTTGCAGTATTGTGCCCCTTTCTTATAGTCCCCAATGTGTTCTGAACTCAATAAACTAAAAAAATCTTTACAGCGAAATTGTTGCTATGCCACAGGTAGGATTACTACCTTTCAAGAGGCCCAAAGTAGGACATTTCTTACTGAAACATGATTTTTCACAGGACAGTACCTAACCTCGACCAATGCAACAGGCTTGTTTTCTCTATATAATCAGAATTACGGCTAAGTATTGTAGTCTCTTAGTTGCTTCTATTGTTTCTTATCATTTTAAGGTATTTTAGTTAAGGTATTACAGATTTCTACAACATTTACTAGAAAGTAAGAAAATATTTTTTCTTCTATAAAGTCAGGACATGTAGCATTTTTCAGGTTTTTTTGCAGGACATAGCTGCCCAAATCAAGACTGTCCTGTGAAAATCAGGACAGTTGGTAACCCTAGCCACAGGTGCCCTATCCAGAGAACATCATTGTGATGTACTTTGCTCACTGTACTGTCCATCACTCAAGGGTCAGCTTGAATATCCACTGCTTTGTCAGGCCTACAAACATTTAAGAAGTCCCTTCCCACCCCTTAGCCTGCATGGCACTCTAAAATTCAAGACCCAGAGTAGGGTCTTACGACGCACCAGCAATCTCCTATTGGAAATAGCTAAAATCAGAACCTGTTGGGGAAAGAGGTCTTTGACTTTTCAGCCCCAACCATTTGGAATTCCCTACCCTGCACCCTACTGAACTGTTCACCACCCAGGGGTTTTAAGAAAGGGCTCAAAGATTTACTAATTGAATGGAGCCTATGTGTTTGCAACAGGTGACCATTACTCTTTTTGTTTCTACTCCCTCATCCAGTGACTTCCTCTGTTCCTGCTGCCTGCACTTTTGTGTAATCCTAGTTTGTTATTATTAACTCCTTGTCACATATTGAATGTTTGCTATTGTATTGCAATCATGTTTTTTGTCTGACTTTCTTTGACTGTGTATTTGACCATTTATTAGCTCTACCTGACTGTGTATCTGTATTTAACTCCTGGTCACCCCTGACAAAGGGACAGCTTTGTCTCAGTGGGCTTACCCAGTTAACAAAATTAATACATAAAAAGAAATCAATAAACAGTTGTTATTCCACATATTATATTTTGTATCTTTTTATAATGGAATATTTCATCATTTCTATAATAAGTACTGGTGTAGAAGGTGTAGAATAACTCAAAGATTCGTCAAACTGTGTTCAACCATTTCTCTCATCAGATAAGTGTCATTATGAACTGGTTGCTGAGAATCGAGTAAGCTGATTGGCTTAGAGGTTTTTGAAGCTGTGATGGTATTGGGCTACATACTCATGACTTCAAAAAACCTCCAGCAACCAGCCTCCTCATTCTCCGCGCAGTGTTCCCCGTGTCCCACAGGGCAGCATAAGCAGCACTTCCGCCTGCTCGTGGGAAGCAACATTCCCGCCAGCCAACTCAATTTCAAATTTTTATTTCACACTGTTGCCCTCTACAACTTCCTGACCTCCACCTCCAACATATTTTTCTGCAGTTCCCTGTCACCAACAGCCACTTCAAACTCACTGGCACTGTGGCTACTTTATTCACATGGGCAAGCCAAACGGTAAAAAAAGCTGCAGTACAAGAAGTTTTAGCAGCTCGGTCACAACTGTTACGTCCTTCTCGCTGTTTGACAGACCCCAACTTGCGCTGCTGATAACATGCACCACAGTGCTTCCAACACTGTCGTGCCTGTCAAATACTACGACATTATCCTGCCTGCTGGTGCCACACACCAGTCCCACCGCCTGAGTCAAACCATCAGCAACAGAAAAAATGCCTACCACAGTTGAAACATTCCCAGGCCCAATGGCCACGAACTCCCACATGACTCGCATGCTGCCGTACCTTTGTACTTGCGTTGTCCTAGTGGTGTAGAGAACTGAGCCAATCACTCGCAGCATTCCACAGGGTGCAACTTTTTGTTAAAAAAAAAAAAAACAGGAAGAAAACCCGTCATAGCATCGAAAAGCTCCAACCCGCCAATTACCAAAAATGAACAGAGCAGGCATCGGAACTGGGTCAAACGCAGTGGTGCTGGCAGAGTGTGACAGATCACCTAGATCACTTAACAACAGCACCACCTGCTGGTCAGAGTCCTCCAGAAACTATTGTGTTAAAAGGTGCTCCTCCAACATCCCAAAAGATGCATTTTCAAAAGGCTTTAATATTTTTTTTACATTTTTTTACTGAAAAAAACTTTCAAGACAATTCATAATAGCAATAATGCACTCCAGGGTGTGGTATATCATGGGTTATCATCACTTCTTGGGTGCATGAGGAATTCTGCCTGTGGCCCCATACTTCACAATGCACCTGAGGTGTGACAATATCCTATGATGTACCACACCCTGTCGTGCATTACTGCTTAATTATACAGTGGCAAAGAAATTTCCTGAACTCTGATTGGTCAGTGGGTACCTGAAACAGTGATGTTATTTCACAGTTTCATCACTCTATGAAATCCAGGCACACAGATGACTGCATAGCAGAGTAACAAATCATGGCATGACTTCAGAAGTTGCCAGCACTATAAACGGCTTCAGCTCCAGCACCCCCCCAAACTTCATCCCCCGTCAGGACTTCACCTCCCCGAAACATCAATTGCTACCCAAAGTCAGCAAGCCACACAAAATCCAATGCTACAGCAGGCAAACACGATTCTGCTCTAATCCATGCTGTTTTTCCCCTGAACTGAGCAGCTTCACTGAACTGCATAGACTGTAACTGCCAGTTGCGCCATTCAGTGACACCACTCGATTTGGTGGAGAAAACTTGAAAAAGTACTATACACCCCTCTGCCATTAGCAGTCTCATTTAAACAAAAGCTGCAGAGATAGAAACAAGCCAAGATTCTTTATAGCTTTTCCTTTCCCCATTCAACATCGTGACTGTGACAGCATGTGGATACTTCAGCACTGCTCTGCACACCCGGTCAGCGGCAATCATATTCTCCAATTCCTCTTATGCCCCTCACCTTGTTTCTCCAGTCTGACATCAATATTTAACACAAAAAAAGGCTACAGACAGTCCCTTTCTCTCCCACTCTGACCCAGGTCCTGACTCTAGTCTCACCCAATCTGATTGAACTGCACTGTACTATTGGGTTTGTTTGTTTGGTTCCCTTTGCCAGCTTCATCTGGTTCAAGGTCAGTTGCCATTCATCTGTATCCCCTTCCCCCGGGTCATGCCTGAAAATAGGCAGGATTTGTCTAGTGCACTTACCCGGTCAACAAAAAATAAATAAATAAAAATAAACTTCATCGAAGAAAAAAAAATGAAACAGCAACTTCCAAATGAAATGCAGACTCCATCTCTGCACTCTCTGTCTGCCTAACAGGAGGGGGAAAGAGCAAAAGAACAAGGGGCACAGAGGTTCAGAAACACACATACAGAGCCACAAAGAGAGACCTGAAAGGGAATGCAGAGTAACCATGTACGGCCAGTGCCACCTGCTGTACAAAGCAGAAACACTGGACTTTTATTTCAGTAGGTATACCTGCCCTAATAAAAAAGTGCCAAAAATGTATTTTAAACATCCCATTTTCTTTTTCTCAAAAACAAAATGAGCCATTGTATAATAGCAATAAGGCACTACAGGGTGTGTATTATTTTGTAATAACGTCACTTCTCGGGTGATGAATGTACTCAACCTCTGGCCTCCTGTGTCAACCACCCACGGCGTGACATTATTACACAATAACACACACCCTGTCCTGCCTTATTGCTTAATTACACCCACCCACTTTTTTTTTTATAATTGCTGATGATACTAAATGAATAAAGCTGTCTCCTGGTGTGTGTTTGATTGACAACTCTTGATTACTCATTGCTGCTGACTTGTAACAGATAATCACAACACAGTTCTGTATGTATTAAAAATGATGGCCAGTAATTATATATAGAATAATGAACTGTTAAGTGTGAATAAAAGGTTTATTAGTACTAAAGATGAGCCAAATGCCAAGTATGTATTTGGTGAATGGTCTGCAATCCAACACTTTTAGCTTCAGTTCGAACCAAGTGAATTTTTGAGGCACTTTGGATTACTTTGACCTGCTGCAAGATAAAAAACACTCTAGCCCTTTCCAGGTGACCAGAACTAGTTCTAATGCTACCTTTTTTTCCCCACTCCATTCATTTTCCAGCCTTGTGTGCTAGGTGCTGATTGAGTTTGTTATAAAAATAACTAGAAAAATTGGGGAGGGTGGATGAGATTGGGATTCACTTGAGTGGGCAAGTGGTGGTGATGGAGTGTCTCTTACCCCCATTTTTAATCTGCTAGATGCTCATACCAAGGATCCGAAGTGTCAGAGTTAAATGGGGTCTGAATCAAAGCAAAACTGAAGTTGCCAATATTCACATTTGCTTACTTAAGCAATAAGGCATGACGGGGGGGGTGTTGTGGTGGGATAATGGCCCACCGCAGGTGGGTTGAAGCGCGAGGCATAGCAGAGGGCTTCTACTACCCGGGAAGGGCCATTAGCCCACCATAACACCCTCCCCGGAGTGCTTTATTGTGATCATAAAATGGGTCATTTTTAGTAAATGTTTTGCATTTTAAAACATAATACTTTCAGCTGGGCACTTGTGCCGGGATAACAGCCCAGCTGAAAGCAGCTCTCGGCCAGTCAGAATTCAACATTCTTTCTACCCATTTTATAACCTTAATTAGCACATTGAATGTTCTGATAATATAATAGAATATCCTACTAGATGCTATCCAGAACAGAGGCATGCTAAAACACTTATTTTTCAAAACTGATGGCTTGTACTAACAAACAGCAGGGCAAATTAATGAGTCTGTCTTCTGTCAAGAGAGGGTTGTTTCAGCAGTGGCCGAATGGCTAAAGAGATCTGAGGAGCATAATCTGGAGAATGGAGCTGGGTAGCATTAGGGAAAGGGGAAATTGTTTAACCAAGAAAGGCACACTAAGCCAAAGCTTGTTTCCAGATGCGACCTGGAAGCACAAGGAAGTTAAGTGACTTGCTCAGAGTCACACTATACATGTGGGGCTGATGGAATTAATTACAGTATACTGCATTAGGAGATTATGTCAAAATTCTAAAATAGTGGTTATTCACACTAGTGATATAAAAGTTGTGCATAGCAGCATTTATGGTATCACTACCATGACTGATGACTTTAGATACTACTATACAGGCTGAGTGTTAAAAAACACACACTAATCATTTAATATAATTGGATACAGACATGGGAGTTCCAAAATGATACATAAACACAAGTAGCTTTACATGTTGATGGCAATAGTGGACACAGTAAGTCACACAGCAGGTAAGGTTGATGTCCATTGATGTTCAGCATTGGGTCTTTGTTACAGAGCCACTACCAAGAGCTGAAAGGGAGTTGGGCATAACCATTGTAAATATTGAAGGTGAATATTTATTTATTTATTGAATAACAGGAGGGGTTTGGTTAGAAGGGCATATGCAATATCTTTGAGCTGCTCAAGTGGCAGTTTGTGGAAAGTGAGAAGGTTAGGGTTTGCTGAAGTGGACTTGGTGGTCTATGCCATTCTGTAAACTCTATGAAGGGGAAGCCTCATCTATTGAAGTCTTTTCAGTATTTGTATACTATCCAGCTAGCTCAAAACCTAGAACGGTGGCCATTTCTTATTATTTTGTATCCCTCATTTCTCCCTGACTGGTTTCCCCTGTCTTCCATCTTGATGTTGGGAGCTACCCTAGCTGAGCCCTTATTCCTGTGCTAGGATGAGCATGCAGTTGGCTGCACAGTGGATGCCAGTGCTACTTCATGGTTAGCTAGCAGGGAGTAGGAAAATGGCAGGAGGCCCTCACTTTCTCTCCCAGCAAGAAAAAAACTCACCCCCCCATGATTTCCCCAGCTGCTACTGGCTCAAGAGATGGATTCTGGGACTCAAATTCAAACCCCAGTCTCCCTGATGGCAGTGCAATTCTCTGCCACCATGCCTTTGGGCCAGTATTGAGTGCCATTTTTGTAATGCAAAAATGGTTGAACTTTAGCATCAAATGTGGCTGCAAAATAATCACAGCAGCTCAACTGTAGGCATTTGATTGCAATATTGAACTTATAGATCTAGGGAGTGTTCCCAACCAATCGGAGTGCTCCTTTCCTCTGTGCATGAGACACTCTTATTTTGTGAAGAGTGTCTCATACGCAGCTGACCTGAAAACAGGCATGTTTGGGACGGTTTGTTTTTATTTTAATATATTATTGATCAGTCTTGATCAATAATGTATGAATACTGCTGCCAAGGCCACTCTTACAATTGTAAAGGTGGCCTCACATTCTTAGGGTATCAGAGCCACTTCCTTAGTTCACGGTTCATATACCCTAAGAATGCACTTGAGACCACTCTTAGAAACATAAGAGTGACCTTGGTTGTAGTAATAACCTACAAAACACTTCCAAAATCATATTAAGTGAAGCCTTGCTTACTAGGCCACCACCTTTATTTACCAAAAATGCTTACTTGGTGTAGGAAAATAGTTAGCATTTGAAAGATTATTTGACAAAATGTAACCCTGAACTTGGAATAAAAGTTCTTGTTGATTGGTTGGAAAACGGTGGATTTAATTGAACACAGGGAAGAGTGTGATTTCATATTGGACATACTGGAGACTTGTTGGGCAGAGACAAATCAGTGACATACTGTTGCATTTCTTAATAATTAAAACTTAACTACAATGTTGAATGATGTTACTTGTCTAACCCAGCATGGTCAGACATTATGGATCATATATCTTTGTACAGCATGCTGTCCCGTTCATAACAATGTCTTTCTTTGTGAAATATGATCTTTGAGTACATGAACATGGCTTATTTTTAGTTTAATTTTAAAAATGACCTCACTTTGAAGAACTGTTTAGCAGACTGTAAACATTTTAGTGTGGAGTCCTTGACCTCAGTACATGCTATTTCTGAATTCCAGCAACTGCCGAAAGCTTTGGCACCTGACATTAAAATTTACAATGTGCCACCAAGGTGCCACCATAAAGATGTCATCCATAATTTTTTCTCAGGTTTGAATGATTTTTTTCCTTTGATGTTACTAGGTAACTGAAAGTGTAAACTGACCTGTTAAATCCCACACTGAGAGAATATTAATAGGGATTTCTCACTTGGAAAACTTTGAACACTGGGAGGCCTCCAGGGTCAAGACAGATATGTGTTATGAGTGGCACCGAATCAGTGTTTAACACAGCCTTCAGTGGTAATCTCTTGTCAAAATTGTATCAAAAGGTCTGTTGTGAAAGCCATATATCATGGGTTATGAAACCCTTCGGCAGGCATTAGATCTCTATCAGAGGCTCTGACGGCAGTGTTAATCTTCTGTGGAGTGTTTATGTAGACAGCTCATCCATAGTCTTGGTGGAATTCTGCCAGCTTGCAAAGAAGCATTAGGCTTTATTAAAGATGTAAAGTACCGTACCTCCCTTTAGCAGTGACCTTTGGAACAGCCACGTCATACACATTGGTTGCATTCCAACATTTTTTTTCTAACTTAATTACTGGTTTTACTAGCCTAAATCTCTAGTTTTATTTTTTATTGTTTTTCTAAATTACTCCTTTAAATGCTTCCCATCACTGAAAGTGAACTATTTTATACTTGCTGATAGATGCAGATTCTGACTGTGATGATAATCTTGAGTACTACAAGGTTAATATAGTTGTGGTCTCCTAGTCATTAATTCCTAAACAGGATAAACTACAGTTTGTTCTGTTGTCCCATTTTTAAGATGTATTTACAACCAAGTTAATCTTTAGTTAGTTTTTTAGCATGGCTTTTTATCGACCCCCTGACTCACCCAATGGCAGGCCCCAGCACTGCACTAGAGATGGCGATGTTGGCAAAATTCACTCAGTGAATTAATCCATTAATTTAGTGCAATTCACAGAGCACAGATCGATCTGTGAAGTGCAAATTTCCACCCATAAAGTGCAGAATTTCCTCCACAAATTGCAGAATTTCACCACAAACAGTGGAATTTTGCTGTTCATGGGTGAAATTCCATTGTTCGTGGGTGGAATTCTGCCATTCGTATGAGAAATTTCCAGCAAAGTCATATACATGAATTTTCAAGCTAATACCAAAGATTCGCAGATTCCTCTGCAAAGGTGGAATGTGTGACTTTGCCAGGACTTCGTCAGTGAATTCAAACTTTGCAACATCTCTGATTGTTACTGACCTTCTCAGGGGCTAACAGGTTATCCACTACTTACCCAGGACCATGATAGCGGTGGGTGGCCTGCCATATATGTGTGGACCTGCGAGAAGTACTGGCATAATTCTTGGCAAGAGCTTTTCTCTCCAGCTCCTGGATTTTCTCCCAAAGGGTGATGGCATGCAATGAAGTGCCCGTATTTGCATGCTGTGTGCACACATGCCAGTGACTGGCAGCTACCTTCTCCTTCCTGTAGTCCCACTGTTGTGTCTTCCACCCTCTACCAGATGGCAGAAGAACAGAAGTATGCTGTGTCCCCTCTCCCTGTGGGAGGATAGCTGTCCCTGGGACACTTGATCCTCCCTCCACCGGCCATTCCTCTAGTGACTCAAGTCAGTTGCTATACCTGGATCAGTGGCATTGCAGGTGGTAGCCCCACTGCTGTGATGTTGGACCAGTGCCCTCAAAGGAACTGTACTGTGGAAAAGTCAGATTGAAGTAAACTGCTATATAATGTTTTTTGCCACTGCTTTCTCTGCCCTGAGCTCTCAGCAGTGCAGCATTTCATTATACGCAGCATAGTGTCAATTTAGTGGAGATGCTGTGAAGTGAAACATCTCCAGTGAAGACGTGGAAAAGTGCAAACTTCATCTTTTGTGAAAGCTGGGCAAAGAGCTGTCAAAGCTTATACTTCACCCATAATCTTTATGAAGTGGGTTGAAGTGGCTTACCTAATTTTCCCTCAGGGCCCACTGTGGCCGAATAGCTGAAAAAAAAAACTTTCCCCCACCTTTGTAGCACCCAATATCTCCCTTCTCCCCCCATAGACCCAGCAAAAGAAAATAAGTAGATTGGGGGAAGGCGGCCTTATATTGAATTATCAGGGCAATGGTGTTGGGAGGGTCATTAAAAATTAGGAACATTGTAGGACTGTGGGAGAAGGTGGGTGGGATTCGGGATCTTAACTAGGTTGAGGGAATGGAGAGGTTCATTTTCTTTTACAGGGAATGCATGAGGATATTGGAATTGGAAGCTATGAGGGTAGTGGGAGGGTATTTTTTTTTCAGGCCAGTGCTATTCTTATTTTGCCAAACTGTTGATTGTATTGTTTGGGAATTGAGTGGGCAATACCAGTGGGGACCAAAGTGGGTTAGTGTTGTTTGCTGGGGCGGTATTACTTTAGCTCATTACTTAGTCCACTTAAATTCCCCTAGATAGAATCATGGCACATTTTGCATCTTAAATTATACTTATTTTCTTTGGGTAACTAATCCCCACAGGAGTTATCAACTCAAGCCCGTAAACCTTATATGAGCCCGTAAGGCAAAGGTTGTGTACCATCATCTACAGTAACATATTACATAAGAAATTTGGTAATTTTTTTCTACACTAAATAAAATGCAAGTATTGCTGATGTTTATACTTGTCTGGATTGATTATTTATTACAAAAACCTAGAATTCACCATCTGATCCATGTATAACTGAGGTTCACTTTAATGGAGTATAAACGTATTCCACATTCCATTCCAAACTGTTTCTACATCTTCACATAAATTATGCTTTATAGCAATTTCATGAACTATAACTAATTGAACTGTATCACATCTAAAATAGTTGAATGAGCTATAGTGCTCAAACCAGTTGAAAGATTAAATAACAGATGACAGACAGCTTATTATTATTGACATATTACACCAATAATGACAGTACCAGTATAGTAGTTCAGCTAGATGGCTTGGATAAAATGGGATCCTGCCCAAGGGCTGGGTACAAAATGCAAGACATTACCCTGAAAGTGGCAGTACAGACAAATAACACATCTAGAAGTGAAAGATCCTATAGTATTTATTGAAGATGAGTACAGTAGTTTCCTATTGTCCTGGCTAACATTCACCCTGTCAATAAAACAGGTCCATGTAACCCCTCCTCCTTGTCCACACTGGGAAATGATGTATCACAGCTCTTGGTCAAAAGGAAAAAAATACAAATATTGCCTGATGCTTAAATGAAAACATGTATACTACATGCAGAACACACTACGAAGTGCTTCTGCACACAATAGTGCTACGAAATTACTGGAGTCAGTGTGCATTGACACATAATTTAAGTCTGTCTTTAAATACTGTGATGATAGGTAAAGCACACATGTTAGTAGCAAAAGTACTTGGACTTCCTCCAGCTATATACAACTAGTCAGATTTGTTAGTCACTTGTACAATGAACTTCTGGATACTCAGTTTCATCTGCATCCTTGAAAAGATAGACACAGAGTCATCCTGCCTCCAAGCTGTGTATTTTGCAAAGATCTCATTTAAAGTAAAAACTAAATATTTGTAATTAAAGAATATTTTTTATTGTAAAAAGAAATGCATTATTAATAAACACTTCAAACAGTTTAAAGGGAAGATAATGTAGCATAAAACTCAATAAAGAACAATTCAGAGAAGAGAGGGTTAATGTTGTGAAGGTTTCTTTTCTAGAGGAAGGCAATTTTTGTTGCTTAAAAATATCAACAAACAACAGCAGCTTCTTCAAGCTTGTCGTCTCAGTAATACCATGAACGGTATGCAGTATAATGATACTTTCTTCACAGAGGTCTTCCAAATTAATTGGAGTTTCCTAAGTTATTGTCACAGCAGAAGGCATTATTTTAAATGATTAGTTGTATATCATCTTTTGTTTGTTTGGCAAGTCATGACTTCCCAACTTGCTGAAGCCTTATTCGCAATCTGAAAGCAGATCCTTCTTCATGTGTTCAGTGCAGCTTTGACCAGGATTAAGCACTCTACAAACTGTAAGTACAGGAAACCTTTTTTTTTTCATATATTTCCTTGTTTGGAGCTTTGTGCCTCAAAAGCCCTTGTAGCTCAAGTCCAGGCAGTAACAGTGCCACTTTTTAGACTTTTTATTTGTGTTTCTGGCAAGTCCAACAATTAACTTTTTTCCTGATTTGTTAAGTTTTACTTGCTTTGTTCCATATGCAGGTCAAAAGCAAATGTTGGTTTGGTAATGGTGGCTAGTTTTAAATTTATGGCTAACACAACGTGTATATATATATATATATATATATATATGCTGGTTAGGATGTGTTTTTAACTTAATGCATACTTTGCAGTATGTCTTGTAATTGGTGAGCTTGTAAGAAGGATGGAAATGTATGAACAGCATAATAAGTCTTTGATAAACATGTCCTTATATTTCTGGTTACACTTCATGGTTCTTTTTTTCCTTTTGAAGGTTTCTTGGAAGCATGCGATGTAGCTATACATATTTTGAGTACATTCTATGCAGATGTTCCTTCTCTCCAGTTATTTAAACAACCGTACAAATATACTTCCTCATATATGTGAGGCAGTCCTGTGAAATCTAAAAAGAATGACAGCAACATGCAACGTGCTAGTGACAATACCAACTTTTTCTTTTTTTTTTTTTTTACCTAGGATAGCCAGTGTTTCCAGTGGGGTCTTCTGTTTATTTCCTCAGCTGGGTACACTGCAGCAATGAGAAGTTAAGTGACTTGCCCAAGGTCACACAGTTAGTGCTTTGCTCTAGTGGTGATGTTGGCATTTTTGTTTCCTGCTGTACGTTGTTAATTAAGCAATAAGCCATGAGGGGGTGTGGGTTATCAGGTGATTTACCATGGCTGGAGTGGTTTGCCCATGAGGCACAGCCAAGTGGGTAAATCCACGCCAGTCATGGTAAATCCCCCAATAACCCAGATCCCCCAAGTGGCTTATTGTGATTATACCTTATTTTTTTTTTATATAAAAAATAATGGAAGTGTTTTTTTTTCTGTTTTCCATTTGATTTCTCTGTATTTGTTAGATCGCTAAAGAAATAGTATCCTGTTCACTTTGTGGCATGTTGCAAGTCGTTACTTGTTGCCATGGTACAGCTTTCGGGTTTCTGTTTGCATCTGGAGTCAGGAATTTTTCCATTGAGGAATTTTGTTAATGGTTTTGTTTTCGGTACCATTCATACAGTGGATTCTTTTTGTGTGTGGGAGCTGTTCTTTCATGATGCCCGCTTAGCAGGGAAACAAGATGGTTGCCGGGGTTCCGCAATTTTGCGGTTGGATATTTTTTTTACACATGCAGCTGGCTGGCATCTTTTGCAGTGATTATTGGTACAATGGTGGTAAGGTGCCAGCCAGATGTTCTGACTGGTTGTTGTCCAAGGTCCATGATATAATAATATTTAATGTATAGCAACAGCAGGAGTGTTGAGGTGATGGCTTTATTTGGGATTATGGCTGCAATTCCACAAGGATATTATTCCTTGTATTATTGATTTATTTGTAATATATGGTTGGTTGTTTTATCCAATAGGGAAGCAGTGAAATAAAAATTCCATAAGACATGCATCATTGTTCTGACAATATGATCTGGTAATATTATCAATGTGACAACACATTGGTAGTATTCGCCATTCAACGTTCTTTACATCCCTTATGTCTATTAAGAGCTGCCATGCTCATAAGTTCCCAGCCCTTCTGGTTTGGCTTCACCTGGCAGAACACTTACATCTGCAGTTGTGGAGCTCAGAGAAAACCCCAGTTTTCTTCCTAGCAAAACTGCATACAGCAAGCAGCTGGATGGGATTTTTTTTTATATAACTATCCCACTGACAGAAACAGAGCACCACCCCACAGTAGCATGTGACAGACCCCACAGTGGCAGCACCCACACCTTCTTACACTAGATGAGTACATGACTGTCCTCATGCTATCATTCTTTCCCTCATAGTGGTGGGTGCCATCCTGTCCCAGGTCATAGGGGAGCTTCTGTTCACAACATGCACTAATGGCTGACAGGGGGCTGTGTATACATAGTGGATGTAGGGTGATGCCCTGCAGTGCCTGTCACTACCTTTGGGGATGCTGAAGTGCTTAAAGGGATATGCACACCGGTGAGGGCTTACCAGTGGTGCGTGGGTTGGAGGATGTGGACCGCATGGGCCCCAGGTCATGCTTATTCAGGATGTGTATGTCATGCATGATACCCACTGCTTGGAACATCTCAGACTGGACCACGGCACCATTGCTGAGCTGTGTGATCTGATCATCAATGTTATACACCTCTCCACCCACAGATCCATGTCCATGGAGATGAAGGTGATGTGCACATTGGCATACTACACTACATGGTCCTTCCAGTGGGTGGCAGGTGAGGTGACAGGGTACAGCAAGTCTTTCCTCAGTGTCCCATGCCTTATGGCAGGTGACTGTGGTCCTGCTGGTACATGTCAGGGAGTACTTTCAGCTCATCATGGATTAACTGGGAATACAGGCAGTGAAGGAGGGCTTTTACAAGTGGTATGTGTAACCAAATGTCTGGGACACCATTGACTGTACCCATGTTTTGATCCTGGCACCCAATTTAAATGAGAAGGACTAAAGGAACAGAAAAGGATTCCACAGCATGAATATACAAATAGTTGTGGATGTGTAGAGTACTGTTATGACTAACAGTGCTACAGTCTGTACTCTGGCTCAACCCATGGTGCTTTCATCTTCCCACAGTCATGGCTAAGAACAGTAATGGCCTCAGATGGTGATAGGTCAGGGTGACTGCTAGATATGTGTCACACAAGCCATGTGGGCATAGGGCATGCCATGCTGTACACCTCACTGTAGTGGCAAGCATCTTTCTTATATTCCTTACAGGTAACAGTGGATACCCCCTGAGGTCTTACCTGACAACATAATTATTGGCCTCTGCTGGGGGGAAGAGCAGAGGTACAATGATGCATGCAGGAGGGCACGGAACATGGTATAGCATACCTTTTGGCAACTGAGATGCAGTTTGGATGCCAGGACAAAACAGGTGGCACAATGCTGCTTACACTGGGTGGGGTATGCCATGTCTTTGTTGTGTGCTGCATGCTGCACAATAACTGCCATGAGGAAAGATCTGCAATTACCTGAGTTCTTATATGTGGATGAGGACACCAAGCATCCAGGGGAGGTAAGCCTAGAGTCAGATGTGGGCACGCAGCTGAGGGTGACATTGGGTGGGAGAGAGACTTGCCATGGGCTGGTCTTCAGCATGTCCTGGACTAGGTCTATGTGAGGGGTGTGATGGTGCATTCCCAGGACCCCCAGTACACAGTATCTGTGTGTGTGTGTGTGTGTGTGTGTGTGTGTGTATATATATATATATATATATATATATATATATGTGTGTGTTTGAACAAGGTAGGGACCCTGACAGGTGTGATTGTCATATCACTATGTGGAGGACATTGCACTGTGAATCTTTTCGGCTGCCTTGATCCCTTGCCCAGGGGTGCCACCCTACCAGTGCTAGGCTGGCCCTGGTCATCATGGGGTGCCTGGGATGTGGGGTCTGTGGAAGGTTCAGAAACAGCCCCTATTTGTCAGGTGGCTGCGGAGACATGGGGCTGTGGCTGACTTGGGACAGTTGTAGTGAGGTGAACTGTGCAGGTGGTGGTCCACCATCTCTACTGGCCTATGTGGTGCTATAGCTTGCCCTGAAACTCTGTGTGTAGCCCTGTACCTTTACTTGTTAGGGTACAGAGCTGAGCATTGTTTCCCTGCTGGTCTGTAGACTGTTCTACTCCAGTCATCACACCTCGGGGAAGTATCTTTTGAGTAGGCATGCAGTGGCACTGACCATCCTGTAAAGGCCAGTCTTGTCCAAGGCACCCTCATCTCCACTTCCAAGCCCTGTTTCACTGTTTACCAGGTATAGTGCTGGAGCTGCTGGGCTCCACCACCATTGGGTGCTGCCCAATTGAGTGGCTTAGGGGAGTTGGTTTATGTGGAGGCCTCAGGTGTCTGTGGTGCATGTCCTTGCCTGCCCATGTCTATGTCTTCCCTGACTCAACTTATGCATGGGGCTCTGGGACAGTGGTTCTAGGGCATGGGGATTACTCTGTGTCAAGGTGAATCACTGGGAATCCTGTGATCTGGTTGGCCTGCCCTGCTTCATGATGCTGTTATGCTCTTCTTGCTGGTCACTCCTTGTGCTGGCATTGGTGGTATCTATGAGGAGTGAACATATGATTTGTGGATGGCATGAGTACCATGACAGTCAGTGAGGTGTACTGTCAGGTTATTCATCATCACGTGTCAGCAGGATAAACTCCTGTTGGATGGGGTTCAGCAGGTTGTTGGTGTGAACATCAGTCACCACAGTCATGCCATCCTCATACTCATACTCATACTCCCTCCTCCTCCTCCTCCTCCTCCAGTGATGTGAAAGGCAGGTCTGCTGTAAGGTTAGAAGGGATGCCATGGTCTCTGTCACTGCCACTCTGGTGTGCACTGTACCACTTGTGCAAGGCTGTGGGTACTCACCTGGCATGGTGTCTAGTCCATTCTCCTTGTCATCTACCACTGTCTGGCTGATGGTGTCCGCCGTCATATCCTCCACTGCTGTAAGCTCCAGGGGGGGGGTGGAGGGTACCCACCAGTGGCATTTCTGGATCACTGCCCACCTCCCAGCTTAATGACTGTCCTCAGGTCCTATCACTTACACTTGATGGCTCAGATGGATTTGGGCGTGGGTCCCACTACACTGATGGTGGCCTGGACTGCCTTCCAGATACGAGCCTTGATGGCTGGTGGTGCATGGAGTGATGTCCATCCATATAGAGTGGCATAATTATTGTAAATTTCTGGGATGGCCATAATCACCTGCCCAGCAATGAAGTTCCCTGCATGGTGGCACCTGGCAATGCTGATGTGGACATTGTCACTTGTCTTGTGGATGTTGTGTTCCAGGGGGCTCTGTGGTGCCTGTTTTGCACATTCATCAGCTGTGGGGCCAGGTTGGCCCAGATTGCTACTGCACAGGGTGAAGGTGCTGAGCGTGGGTATCTCTATCCTTTCCCATTCCTCTGTTCCTTTGCATTGACCCATTCAGAGGAACCTGTGCCCTGCCTTGGTATGGTGGCCTGTTCCTGCCTACTGTCCAGCTACTGTACATTGCCATGGCCACCTGTGTCAGTCTCTGTGCCACTGGCATTCAACATGCATGCATAGTAGAAGTGCACCTCGGCCCAAATTTGTCCATTTATGGTGGGGTCATGGGGCATTCCTGGCTCAGCATGGCCCACCTGACCATCCCTGTGCATTACATTGTGAGCAATTACATGGCTGTTGTGCACACCTGTTGTGCACTGACATTATACAGGCTATCAAAAAACTGAAAAAAAATACTAGTCTGGGCCCAGACGGTATTCATCCATGGTTTCTGATCGAAACCTCTATAAATATTTCTATACCTTTGTCAATTATCTTCAACAAATCCTTACAAGAAAGCATTGTACCAAATGATTGGCATTCAGCAATAGTAACTCCCATATTTAAAAAAGGCAATAAAGGTTCTGTGCAAAATTATCATCCAATTAGCCTGACCTCAGTGGTTGGTAAATTAATGGAGCAAGAAATGAAGTCTCAAGATTGTAAAAAATTAGGAATTGATTATTCAAATCAGCATGGGTTTACTCCCAAGTATTCCTGCACCACCAATCTGATATCTTTTTACAATAATATAAGTACTCTAGTAGATGTGGGTATCCCTACTGATGTAATTCTTTTGGACTTTAGTAGAGCTTTCGATAAAGTCTCATAAGAAAAACTCATTACTAAAATGCACAATCTAGGTTTGTCACCTGATATTGTCAACTGGACTTTAAACTGGTTGACAAATCATTCTCAGAGAGTCAGAATTAATGATATCTTGTCTGATTCGGTAGTGTGACAAGTGGTGTACCACAGGTCGGTCTTGGGACCAACATTGTTTAATCTCTTTATCAGTGATTTACAAACAGGGCCAAATAACTTCATGGTTAAATTTTCAGACAATACTAAATTGGGGAGCACAAGGTTAATAATCAAGAAAATATTTCCACATTAAAGAAGGATTTGGAAAAATTAACGCTTTGGGCAAATGAAAATCATATGCAGTTTAATCAAGACAAATGTTTAGTAGTGCATTTCGGTGTAAATAATCCAAAAACGATATATTATATAAATGGAGTACCACTTTAATCATCAAATTGTGAAAAAGATTAAGGGATATATGTTAATTATAAACTTACATCAAATGATCACTGTGTTAGAACTGCTTGCATGACCAACAGACTTTTGAGGCAAATAAAATGCACTTTTGTTAAGCGCACTGAACAATGCCTTATTCCATTGTATAGGGCATACATTAGACTGTATCTAGACTATGGCTCCCCTTTCTGGAATCCACACCAAAAAAGACATAGCAATTCTTGAACAGGTTCAAAGGAGAGTAACTAGAATGATTCCAAGATTAACAAACTTGGATTATCAGAAAAGATTAAAAGCTACTGGTCTCTTCTCTCTTCAAACTAGAAGATTAAGAGGTGATCTGCTTATGGTTTTTAATTTAATAAATTCACCAGATCTAATGGAAAAATGTGGTCTAACACTCTCCAAAAGGAGACATGTTCCAAGACTGCATAATAAACAGCTTGAAGTAAAAACTTATAAAACCAGCAAAAGGGGAAACTTTTTTCCAATAAGAGCATCCATTGTATGGAACACCTAAACACAAGAGTTGGTAGAGGCAATTAGTGCCACTGTCTTTAAAAACAAATTAGATGTTTGGTTGAGGGATAATAGATAAATAATGTCCTACATAGTGTAGGGCACAGTCTTGATGGGCTCTGGCCTACTTCTGTTCTTTCATACCAAGTAAGTAATATCTCCCACGCCATAGTGCATGTCATGGTTGGCTATGCATTTCTGTGTCATGTAGTTGTGCACCTACTTTACATGGCTCCTCCATGTGTAATGGACACATTAGTGCATAGGACCCTAAATGATTTGCTTACAAAACTGGCTGCAGTTCCCATGTTATTCAATGACGTTTCTATATGTAGTCATTTTTATCTTTTTTTCTAAATCCTCACAAAACCATATAGTATATTTTGTAAAGAATACATCATGACAGAGGGGAGATTATGCTATGTTAATGTAGCAAGTGGTAGGTTGGAGTGACTACCGCCACCATGAGGTACTGTACATTGACAAAGCATAATCCCCCAAATGGAATTATATTATTCTACTTATAAAATGTTTTATTAGTTTTTCAGAAGTGTAGTAGTGTTTCAGTATTGCTGTATCCTTAAATGGTTGACTTTAGGGCATTAGTATAAATTAGATAAGCAGCAGGGATTAGGTTGCAGCTGAAAAGCTTCACTGGTTGGGGTGTAGTTACACTGCAGGGAGTAGGTTGTTGTATAGCTTTAAACAGGTATTCCTGACTTTTAACTTCCTGTATTTCCCATATAATCTGTGAGGCTAAACTGGAAGCCTGGGCTGAGCTTCTTGTACTTTCCATGTGATCAGAGTCAGGCCTGGCAGCCTAGGCTGTTGATTAGATGTAATTTGTGCATTTTTACTATCAACTAGTTAATCAATTGAAAATCATTTTTGGCCTAGTGCTGCTGCTGCAACTAGTCATGTAGCAGTTTCATAAATTATGCTTTTCAATATTGTTTTGATAATTAATACGTATTTCTTTGATTATCATATTTCTCATCCTGTCCACACTTATGTCCTTCCCTTCCACCCCCTTATCCCTTTCTCTTTCCCTTTCCCTCATATGCTCATATATTGTATAATGATGCATTTTTGTGTGTATCAAGTGTGGTATTGTAAGCCTGCACCATTTTTGAATATATTATTTACAGTGTATACACTCCGTATATTTTGTATACTGTTTCTTTAAGAGCACTGACTAAATGCATTGCATGTAGGCATGGGTTGAGCCTTGAGAAAGTGCACAGAAGTGCTCAAAAATGTTGGCTTACTGGTGGAGAAGAGTCGCTTATATTTGGTGCTGTTTAACTATTATAGATCTTCATATCGTTATCCTATGAACCACAGTGGTCCTTTATTTAGAGCCAAGCATAGCTGCATTCACATAGTAAAAATACACACAGAATCATTAAAAGAATCACAGTTAATACATCATTTCCACAGGTGTGAAAAATGTTTATTGCTGGTGTGGCAAACTGGTCTTTCCCAGACTCAGCCTGCCAGTGTTACCAGCTTTTTATGAACCCTTCAGATGCCTGCGAAGGTGCTCAGTAGCTGTCAGCTCTCAGCATAGATACTCTCTTGGGTTTCTCTAAGTCTGAATCCCTCCACAGCCACTGCTCGCACAGTACATAGAGAATGCCATATGAGTAACCATGCAGAACCAGTGTGTTCTGCCACAGAGGGGTCTGATTCCCTTTGACCTCAAAAGCAAAGCTCGAGAGGTCCTTGGGAATCAGACCCTGAGGTGGCAGAACACACAGTTCTGCATGGGGTTACCCATTTGGTATTTTTTATAGTGTATGGTGTCCTTTTTTAGGCATTTTAAATTCATTTTATTCATACTAAAAGAAACTGTCTCCAAGCACTATGAAAGGGATTTGTGTGGTTGCTAAGGACTAGGCGTCCATAACTTAGCAGCATACTCTGCCATTGGTTGATTCTCTTGTGTGGGAGTGAGTTTCTTAAAAAAAAAAAAGGCTTCCGGATATCTCGCTTAGCGAGAGAAGAAATAGGCAGTCTGCCAAAAATTGTAAGTAAAGTAACATATCTGGTTGATCATGTATTAAAATGAACAGCGCTCATTTCAGAAAAACCACTGTGTTAGTTTTTCAGGCAGTTGTGAATAATGTTGACAAGCGGCAGTTTTCTGTTCATGATTTCAACCCACAGCTTGAGTTTTCAAATCTAAATGACAGCATTCCATTCATTTTGCTGACTATGACTGAAGAGCTTTTCTGTGAGGTGGAATTTCTAGTGAGAACAGCATTCCACCATACACTGTAGTGCTCTTTTCTCAAGGGCAAATGACCACCTATCTCTGGAACAGATGAGAACCACTTACTGTCAAAACAAATTAAGTTAATGGTAACCTTCTCTTTAGCGGCAGAAATACAGTTTTTGTCAGTTATAAATTAGTTGTACCTTAAAGGACTCAGTCTCAGAAATAGTATATGAACAAATAATAATTTTAGTATATCAAGATATTTACAGTACACGTACAATACAGGATATCACACAAAGGCTATGGGGAACAGTAATTCTACAGAAATGAAAAGAAAATGTTTAAACAATAGGTAGCACACAGGAAAAACCTATCTCAGTCTTCTTTATTTAGCAATAGTAGAAAAACTTACCACACAGGGCTCTTTGTGAATCATGGCAGACTCAAACCTTAGATGTTAGCTGTTCATAGTCTCAAGCCTGACTGCCTGTTTCAGGCTCTGCCAAACTTTAAGACCCTCTAGTTGTATCCCCCATGACATGCCATCCAGTATGTAACTCTGACAAAATAGATTCAACATTCTTTGTGTCTTGAGAGCTGCATTGGAAAACCAGTCTGATCTAGACTCTGTAATTTTATGTGGGTATGTTCATGAAAATGTACCAAATTGAGACATGAGGGGTTAATTTTCAAATGCAGAGTAGATAATTTTTTTCTTGCATTTTAACATGCCATGACCCTACAGTGAAAAATGCACTGTGTTGTAAGATAACTGACTTTTAAATGGCCAAGAAAAATAAGCTTCAGTGTTCTGAATGTACCAGCAGACACCAAGCTTGTGTTCTGAATGTACCAGCGGACACCAACCTAGTGTTCTGAATGTATAGCAGACACCAAAGGTGCATTGTCAATGTGACAAAGACCAGCAAACAACAATGTAGGATCATAAAAGTCTACTAGTTGTGATCTATGTTGTCAACAACTACATATTCATGCACTGAAGTGCACTGAAATAAGAAAACAACATGAGTAAGATATAAAAATAAAAAAGTCATAGAAAAGATTGTGCATAGCAGCTAGTCATAAAGTGTATAGTAGAGTGTTGTTCTGTATAGAATTCCATCCCTTTCAAAATGCTCTTGTACCACAGTTCCAAAGATCATGAAATGTGATTCTACCCTACTGTGGTAGAACAGCATTCTAGAACCTCTGCAGACTGCAAGAGTCAGTTTCATTTTGAAAGAAAAAGAACTCATGCACACATGCTTAACACAGTACTATACACTATAAAAAATATAGGATGAGCAACTCTATGCACAGGTCCATGGAAAAGTCTGCTGTCTCATCATATCAGTGTCCTGCTGTTGTGGTCATGTGAGACACCTATTTGCATGCTGGTCCTGGAATTTGACAGTGAAAGTACATTGTAGTTCATTAAATGCAAGCACTTGCCCGATAAAAACTGTTTGGAATAGTTGACTGCATAGACTTGTTCCAGCTGCATCTTGTCTGGTTTTATTTTGTTTTTTTAGCAGGTGAACAGTCAGCAAGCACACTAGGGACAGAAGCAGTGGAGAAGGCCATTGCTGAAGCTTCGTGTGTAGAATTGTCCATTGTTTCAGTGCCTGGAGCAGAAATCAGGTCAGTTGATAAAGTGCTAGGAACAGCACAGAGGTCTGTCAGTAGAGTGACAGGAGCAAAGGAGGGGTCAGTCACTGATGCCTGTCAGTAGAGTGGCAGGAGCAGAGGATAGGTCAGTCACTGGAGTGCTGGAAACAACGGGAGTGTCCATATCTGCAGTGCTGTGTTCATGAGCACTCTTTTTCTGTGCAATGAGTTGTAGAGGAGTCTGTCACTGGCATTGCTGGACAGTGTCATTCCTGAGTTCAAGCATCTGAGCTGTCTGAGAAGTACTGGTGCTGCTGTGTTTCGGTCTGAACCTCTTTGAAGTCCATTAATCCACATGCTCCATGTTCACACATGGGCCATCATCATTTTGACCCTTGTGGCAGACAAAAGACAGTGCTTTGTTGGCAACCACACCACCCACCACAGATCTTATGCTCTGGACATGCTTTGTCCCAGGAAAAGCTCTAACATCCGGTTATTTTGGCCTTCGTATGGATTTATCAGGCACCCAGAAAAAATTTCTCTTGGAATGCCCACAGCCATCACTTGGAGGTTCTCTGGTCAGATTATCACAGCATTACATGAACATCTCTTCTGTTGTTGAAATAATAGCGATTCATGATTTCACAGCCCTGGTTACTGACCATTTCACCATGGCACTCTCCCCATCGGAGGGGTGCTTACCATGACGTGATCCAAAACTTGGCACATTTGATAGGGAATCCATACTCAGATGGAGCCTTTGAAATTCCATAGAAGGATCATTTTGATTTGCATTGACTGGCACAGCCAACTGTGAAATGTATCTCTTTCATAATGTTTATGTGGCAAGTGTTCATGATGTGTTTATTGGCCATCTTAACAAAATGTCGAACAGCATGGTGGTAACATGTGAGGTCATTTGAGATGAATACCAGGTATTCCATGACAAGGTCATTACAATGGGAACACCTGTAATATGTAACTATTGAGTGCACTGTAGCCCGCTCATGATGCCAGTGGCAGGACTGGATCTCATCCTGGTACTTGCAGGCATAGTTTTCAGCAAAATCCAGCACCATCATGACCCAGCCTTGTGGTAGATTTGCCTTGAGTAATGCGAATTGCATTATTTGCCACAATGCCACATGTAGATGGCGACTGAGAAACTGTAGGCCTTCCAACAAGTTCTTGTAACGTGGTCTTCTTCCTGACCAACACTTTGTGGGATGTTTTCATGTTAATGCCATCATTTGTTTTCTTCACTGTGATGGTTTCCCACTGATACCATCTCAGCATTTCTAACCCATGTTGATTCAAAAGAGCCTTTGCATGTTTTTCAATTGCCTTCACTGTACAAGTCCTGCATACCTTCTCCAGACAGTCTTTTCTGAAAAACATGGAACCTTCATTTGCACACATTGTCAGCTCCACGGGTTTGTATATATTGGTGACTTTGCACTCCAGCAGTTTGTAAAAATCTGCCATCCGATTTAATGATCACAGTTTTAATGTGACATTTTCACAGTACTTGCATTGGCACTTGTCCAGTTTCTGTTGTCTGGCAAATTTTATGTGCTTGGGGAGCACACTGCTGAACTTGATGGCACTGATTTGACACTCTGGGTGTTGCTTCAGAAATTCTGCATGTAGTAAATGAAGGAGTTTTGATAGGAATGCTTTTGTACATTGGCTTCTTTTTAAGAATGCCTTGTAAGGCAGAGGGGTTGCTGACTGTTTAAAAAAGCTTTTTACTTTGTAGTTTCCTGAGGCAGTACAGAATTGTGTATGCTTTTTACATGTTTCTGTTCACTATGAGATGCATTCATGAGTGTTGTCCAGCTAATCCCAAGGGTTGTGCTTGCATACATAGCATTTTATATTTTTTTCAGCACCAAAATTGCTCTGACCCACTCTTGTTCCCGTTATCTATTCTTCACATTTTCCTTACTAACATCCATCATTTTTGCCTCCAAATTTTGACAGCATTTCATGTTTAGTCCTCTTCTTGACATTGCTGCCTGCTTTGCAGGTGAACTTGATGTTATCACTTATCACTCTATTGTTGATGCAAACCATGCAGGTGACTTAGGCAGTCCTGCTTGAGCCCTTTGAACTACCTTTCGATTGGCAACGTCTGATCGGGTGTCCACAATTGGAGTTGGATCACTGAAATTTACTTGCACTGCTATTGTTGTGGCTGTGTTTGTTTGTTTCACAGTGGAGGAAAGGAAGAAAAAAAGAGATCGCCTATGACTAGGGCTTAAAGTTTTTCACGGCTGTCATGGAATGCACAATTCCATGAAAAAAAGGATTTTGCCGTGAAAATTGCATTTTTGTTTAAAGCCAGTGAAAGTATGCAATATTTTCTCCTTATTTATTTTTTTGTTTATTTTTAATGCTGGGGGAGCAGTAATTGACTTTGTCTGACTGCTAACTGGTGACTAAGTGAATCCTGCAGTCAGATCATTAACATCTCGTGTTAATTTCAAGTTTCATTCATTACAGTGTGGTGGTATTAACTGAACCCATTTAGCATGTCAGTTGATTCCCTATAGAAATCCATTGTTGCTAGCAATCAATTTCTATTACCTTGTCACTTAACCTTTTGGGTATACAGAGTTTAGTCTACAAAGTGAGTTAAGTATTTAATTCATTCAGGTAGTGCAGAATCAGAAGGCAGTTGTAAAATCGAGCTGCTCTCCTTTGTCAAAGACAGACAATATCTATGCGAGCCAGAGGTGTCGTCAATATAAAAAAGGCACCTTTCATGTGTCTGGCGATGTGTTATTCTTCTCGGTCTGCAATGTAGCTGTGGATCACAAATGCAAAACGACCTGTGACCGTCATTTGGATGCTGCAGTCCATGTTGCCAAGAAGCTCAAGTTGGAGTCGAACTCTACATCCTGTAATGAGAAGCAGGTCACAGTAACAGAGCTTTTCTCTACTAAGACTGTGCAGCAAGAGACAAAGAAAATGGCCCTCTTCAACCTGGTGGAAGCATTCACAGCTGCTAATATTCCACTACATACACTTGATAATCCCATCCTGCATTCCTTCCTTGAAGAAAACTTGAAGTCTGTTGCTGTCATTCCAAATGCTCAGTGGCTGCGAGCTGAATATTTACCAAAGGTATTTAATTACCATTTAATTGAAATTAAAAGAAAAGTTGCAGAAGCAGTAACTCTATCGCTCGTCTGTGATGAGACCACAGATGCTCAGGACAGATACATTCTAAATAGTTGTCTTAGTGTGCCAATGCATAGCACTAGTGTAGAAAGATCTTGTTCAAAATATTCAGCTATGCTCAGTTCCACAAGGTGCAGCATTAAATCAGATAACCTGAAAGTATACTCTATGCTACAGCAAAATAAAATTAGTTAAATACTGTTCGTACTGCACTAAATCTATGCTAATGCACTTATATACTGTACATTGTTCTGCGTTTACGTGTGCCTCTCCATGTGTGTTAAACATGTGTAAAACAAACCATTTTTAAGAGTATCTGGTGTCAAATAAAATATTTTAATACTGGGAAAACATATTTGGTGCCTTCCGTAACAAATGTCATTTTTGGCCCATTGGAGGCAGTGAAAATGGGATGAAAAAGCCGTGAAAAACTTTTAGCCCTACCCATGACTAACTTCACAGCAGATGAAGCAACAGAACAGAATGTGGATAATTACTTCATAGCAGAGGAAAAGAAGAAAAAAAGAGATCGTCCATCAGTAGCTTCACAGCAGATGAAACGGTGGAACAGAAAGTGGGCAATTATTTCAAAGCGGGGACAAGAAAGAAACAAAGAGATTGCCCATCAATTACTTCATAGCAGATGAAACAATGGAATGCAGAAAGTAGACAATTACATCACAGCTGGTGGAAGAAGATCGCCCATCAGTTGCTATGCAATACAGTGTGATGAATGTAAGGTGAATGGTGCACTGCAACAGCAGCTAAATTCTAGTATAACTATCATTTGTATCCCACCACTACCACCACCAACACCACACATGGTCTTAACATGGCTGCACGCTGAGTATCTAACAAAAGAGGACTGTATTCAGCATGCAGCCATGCTAAGACCATGTGGGACACATTAGGGAGCACATTTCAGCAACACATTGAGAAACATTTTAAAAACAATGTGTATCCTCACTTTGAGCCCCAAAGTACCTGGGCATCACCCCCCGTTCCCACAACTACATGGTCTGAACATGGCTGAAGGTCGAGAAGCAAACAATGGCCTGCTCAGCACCCAGCCAAATGGAGACCATGTGGTGGGTGGTTACACAAAAGCAGATGGACATCAGGGCCCAGTACCACAGAAATGGACACATCAAGCAAGTCATTTCACAGAAAAACATTTAGTAGCAGACAGACAATACTTTGCAATCCCCCCACCACCAAATAACCACAGACCACAAGGACCCAAAATGGCTGAAGGCTGAGCAGCAAACAATGGCCTGCTCAGCATCCAGCCATGTTGAGACCATGTGGTGGGTGGTGACACAAAATTCTGTCGAACATGGCTAAGCTGGGAGGATACTGGGCTGTATAGGGAGAGGCATCACCAGTAGAAAACATGAGGTTGTTATCCCTCTGTACAGACAGTTGGTGAGACCCCATCTGGAGTACTGTGTGTAGTTCTGGAGACCCCATCTCTGCAAGGACATAGATAGGATGGAAGCAGTCAAGAGGAGGGCAACAAAAATGGTGCAGGGTCTGCACCATAAGCTATATGAGGAGAGACTAAAGGAGCTTAATATGTATACCCTAGGGGAAAGGGGGGGACATGATAGAGACCTTCAAGTACCTCAAGGGAATCAACAATGTCCAAGAGGGTAGTATATATCAGAAAAAGAGATGTGCAAGAACAAGGGGGCACAATTTGAAGATAGAAGGTGGAAGGCTCAGGGGCAATGTAAGGAAGTATTTTTTCACAGAGAGGGTGGTGGACACATGGAACGGGCTTCCTGAGGAGGTTGTGGGGTCAAAAACAGTGGGGGAATTCAAGAACGCATGGGACAGACATAAAGCAATTCAGGTGAGGGGCAGGAGGAAGTAGGCTGTTGGTTAACTAGGATCTGCAGCTTATCCTATAGATAGGGAAATGGGCAGACTGGGTGGGTCAGGTGACCCTTATCTGCCATCAAAGTCTATGTCTCTATGTTAAGCATCAGCATAGCAAAGCATGGATTTAAAAAAAATACAATAGATATTACAAAACATCTTGGAGACTATTATTACCCATTAACAATGTGGAATGCAATAGAAACAGCATTTTTGGACCAGTCCAAACAATACTGTGCCCCCCCCCAACAACCATAGATTGCATGGTCTCAACATGGCCTGCTCAGCATCCAGCCATGTGGAGACCATGCAGAGGGTGGTTTTAAAAATTGTATACAACAAACCTGGGTTTAAACAAGCATTTTGGTAGCAGGAAGGCCAAGCATTAATACCAAACCACCCTCCAACCACAGAAGCAAACATCAGCAGGCAGCAAACAGTAAATAAATAAGTCATGCTGCTGGAGTCAAAATAAGCAGCACAATCATCCTCTGTCCCTAAAACTGGAAGACCTAGTCAGAACCTTACCTTTTGGTGTTCTGTGTGCACTTTGGATGACTGGGCTCTTCCCCATTCTGAAAGCACAATGGCTGCTCCAAGTGGACACCAACACTTTCTGCTGTACAAAAAAACAGCAAGAAAGGGGGAAAGCACTTATGTGCAGAAGATTTTACACCTCCCACTGGCCAGCTATATCACAGGGAAAACTGGAATCCCAAAAGGGTCGGGCAGCCAATTGGGGGGCGTTCTGAATGTACCTAAGAGGAGCATGGACATGATTGGTTGGAAGGGCTGAAAAAGATGACCTGACTCAGATGATAAAGAGTAGGCAAGATGTACTACCTGGCAATATAGCAAGGGCATCACTGGTAACACACAGGAGCATTAAAAAAAAGAGATGTACATGTCAAAAAGTAATTATTTGGCCATTTTCAGAATGTACTAGCTGAGGACACCAACTAGTACATTCAGAACACATTTTGGAGGTGCTTCAAACTATAAAAATAATGGGGAAAACAATATAGGTAGGGTAAAACAACTACAGGACAACATCTGGATAGTTGAAAGCATACTTTATTTCAACAGAAAGATGGCAGAATTGACAGAAAACATACAACTAAAACCTACAGACTTTCCATGTCACAATTTAGGACCAATAAAAATGGCAAGAAAATTGGGTTGGACAAAAAAAAAATTCCAGGCAGCTGCAGACCACAATTTTATTATATGTATCTTTACATATACAAAGCATTAAAACAGCATTTCAAATATTAGTTTTAATTTTTTCCTCACTTTATATCACACTCCTAATATTTCCATTTCATTGGTACAAGATTTTCATGAACATAGCCATATACAAATACATCTGTCGTTTGTCCCACGTCCTGTCTAGCCCAGCAAGGGTGACTGCTCCATTAAACATGAAAAGACATTTCTAAGCTCTCTTGTAAATTGCCCAGGGGTGTTGCTGTGATACAGGACAGCACAAATAGTAAATTGCCTTCAGAGCCAGTTGGTCTGTCTCTGATAAGAATCTTGACCTTTCCCAGGAATGTTACCTTTGTCCTTGTAGTTGCTAAATTCTAATTAATACCCATGCAGAAAGAATTGAATACAATAATAAACAAACAAATACAGTGACAGGTATACATAGAAATTTCTTACATCTCTCCCCCCCAAGGAAGAAAAAACAAATATTTTAGCCTCCACAAATGTTTTTTGTGTGAACCAGTTGGCTCTCAATGCTATGCCCTCAGTCCACTCCTCAGGTGAACTCCACATTAATTTCTCCTTGTGCTTCCCCTACACACACACACACACACACACACACACACACACACACACACACACACACACAGATCTAGGGCACTAGCTGTTGTCTGGACAGCCATCTGCATTGCCATGCTGCAATCTGCTGTGGTTCCTAATGTTCATATTCTAGGACTGCAGCACAAGGTTCCACCTTAGCAATTTTGAGTTCTGGCTGCTGGTTCCATACAACCATATAAGGGGGTGATGATCAGTAACTAGTGTGAGCTCCCTTCCATACAGATAAGGCTTCAGCTTCTGCAAGGCCCAGACAGTCCCTAGACACTGCGTATCTATTGTGGCACAGGCCTTCTCTCTGGGCAGTGACTTTCTGCTCAGGTACAGTACATGACTGGGTGCTCCTCTCCAGAGTGTGTAACCTGACTCAGAACCATTCCTAGCCCATGATCAGATGCACATACATACACAATGAACCTGAAGAGAATTGTCTAGGCTGGTTGAGCACAGGTGTCCAACACAATGGCTCCTTCACCTGGTGGAATGTGGTATTACAGGGTTCCATTCACTGAACTTTTTCTGACATGTTCTTCAGGGTGATATCAGACAGGGGTTTGGCCATACTGTTAAAATTTGACACACACTAATTCTAGTACCCTGCCATCCTCAGAAAGGACCATACTTTCCTCTTGGTCTTGGGTGTGACCCATGTCTGGATGACCTCAGTTTTCACTGGCTCAGGCTGGATGTACCCACTCTCCATCTTGTGCAGAAGGTATGACACTTCTACCATGGATACCTGGCAATTCTCCAATTTTACTGTCAGCTCAGCGGCCTGCAGTCAGCAGAATACCTTGGCTACATGCCTGACATAATCCTCCTAAGACTGGCTGTAGATGGCAATGCCACCCATGTATGCCAGAGCAAAGTCTCCTGCCCCACTCAGAATGCAGTCCATGAGCCATTGAAATGTAGCTGATGCATTCTTCATCCCAAATGGCATTTCCCTGAACTCGAATAATGCAAAGCTGGTGATGAAAGCTGACTTCCTTCTGGCTTTAGGGGTCAGTGGTACCTGCCAGTAGCCCTTTGTCAGGTCTGTGGTGGACAGGTAAAGGGCTCCCCTACCTCTCTAGAACCTCATCCTTCCTGGGCATGAGGTACACATGTGACTCCATGTAACTGTTGAGCTTGTGGTAGTTAACACAGAAGCTCATGTTCCCATCCTTTTTGGAAATCAGTACCACTGGAGAGGCCCAAGGACTACTGGACTTCTGTATCATCTGGAGAACCATCATCTTCTTGATCTCCCCCTCTACGGCATGTCTTACTACTTCTAGGACTCTGTAGGGTGGCTGTTTCAGTGGGGCTTGGGACCCTGTATCCATGTACTGCTCTGCCAATGTGGTATATCCTGGTTTCCTTGGGAACATTTCACCAAATGTAAGCAGAACACCACTCATTTTGGCAGCTTGGGATGGTGTCAGCTGCTCCAGTAGGGTGACAGCATCCACTGAGGATTCTCCCTTAACTTCTAGCATGAGATCCAACAGTGGGTTTGCTTCTGCACCTTTTCCAAATAGCTACAGACAGCAAGGACCATCTTGTTCCTGTCATGGTAGGGTTTCAACATGTTTATATTGTAAACTCACTGTTTGTGCCTCTTGTCTGGTAGCTCCACCATGTAATTACATTATTTACTCTCCTAACTACTGAGTAAGGCCTCTCCTAGGCTGCCTGTAATTTGTTCTGTTGGATGGGAATGAGAAAAGTCACCCATTGCCCAGCTTCACACTACCAGGCTCTAGCCTCATGGTCATACCATGTCTTCTGCATCTGTTGTGCAACAGCTAGGCGCTCCTGGAAAATCCCATGAGCTCCCTGAGCCATGACATGAAAATCATTACATAGTCCACAACAGATTCTCCTAGGGGAGCAACCTCACCCTCCCATTCATCTTTTACCAAATCAAGGGGATCCCCTTACCCTATTGCCAAACAGGAGCTCAAAGAGTGATAACCATGTGGACTACTGTGGGATTTCCCTATATGCAAACAAGAGATGGGGTAGGTATTTGTCCCACTCTTTTGCATGCTGGTAGTGAATGCCCATAATGTGGTCTTAATAGACCCATGGAATCGCTTGACCAGACCATTAGTATGGGGTGGTATGACAAGGCCCTGAGCTGCCTTAACCCACACTTCTTTCACAGACTAACCATCAGACAGTGGAGGCATTTAAGAGGGGTCATAAAACTTATCTCTTTCAGCAAGCTTTTCTGGACTAACCAAAGTTGTTTTATATTTAAAAGTATTTTATATTAATTATTTACAGTATTTTATGTTACTATTTTAAAAAGCACCTTTCAGTCCTCTTTTGTATTTTATTGTGTTTTTCCCTGTCCATTGATTATGTAAGGTGCCCAGGGCCTCCAGGACTGGGTGCCATATAAATAAATGTACCTTACCTTACCTTACCAGATCAAACGAGAAGTTGGTGCTCTGGTCCTACAGAATCTACTGGGGAAAACAGACATGGCTAAATACCCCCAGCAGTTTGTCAGACACCTGCTCAGTCTTGATAGAGGACAAGGGCACTACCTCTGGATACCTTGTGACATAATCTATTACGACCAAACTGTACCAATTGCCAGTGTGATCTGAGGTGCTAAGTGGCCCCACAATGTCCATAGCAACTCCCCAAAATGGCTATTTGATTCCTGCCCGCTGATGCAGCGGTAGAGCTACCACTCATGATGCTGGTGATCCGGGCTTGGGAACAAACCTGGGTCACCAGAGAGCTGGCTGGGGGGAGGAGGATAGAGCAACTTAAGGGACAGTCTCCTTCTCCTGGGATGGAGGCCTGTCACACCCACTGCACTACTGCCACCTGGTCATCACGGGTGATGATACAGTTCAGTTTTTCACAAGGGAGGGGAGGATGTTGGCTGGAACCTGGAGTGGCAGCACATCTATGCATGCACATGCCTCCTTGGGCTCCCTCATACTGTTGCCCTTGGGTGGTGGGACTATACAGAAAGTGAAAAAAAAAACATGTATTAGTACCGCTCAGGTTGGTGGTTACCATGACCCCTGGCATGACTGCAGCAGGGATGCCATGCTACAGAACTCTCCTTCTGGATGTCCTCACTGCAAAGGGGCAATCTTGTGAGGGTGATATCCCTTGGCTGTTGATGTGCTGAGGCATAGGGGATGATCCAGGGGCGAAGCTGTGGCTGGGTGAAAAAATATCAATTGAAAAGAAACAAAACAACTCTTTGATAACTGGCAGGTGACTCAAGGGTTCCTTAGCCTTTTCCCCAACCTTTTTCATCCCCTAGCACTGCAGACATGTCTGGAAGTAGTCTGCCACATCTTTAAAAATATTAAACCAATAACAATTAAACAATAAGGCATGATGGGGGGATGTTATGGTGGGATAACGGCCCACCTAGGGTGGGTTGCAGCACAAGGCGAAGCTGAGTGCTTCCACCACCTGAGAAGGGCCGGTATCACACCATAACGCCCCTCCTGGAGTGCCTTATTGCTATTATGAAATGGCTTCTTTAAAGTAAAAATTGTATTTTGATTTTTTAGTGTAACGCCCCCCCCCCCCATTTGGGGGCTTACCTTAAATATACCTCCAGGTGTTCTCCCACTGTTTCCTGGTGTCCACCTGTACTCCACGGCACTTTGCTATTTTCTCCATGTCCCCCAGTGTCCCTCTATTTAAATGAGCCCCGTGGTGCTCACAAAATCCATTTGTGAGTGGGAGGCATGTTTTTAGGCTGCCGCTTGCACTGTCGAGAGGATGCACTGTGCATCCAACCACCGTTGTGATCAAAAACAAAAAGATGTGTCTCCAGTGGTTCCCAGTGTTGTGCCTAAGTTAAAAAGGCACTGGGGACACAAAAGAAAGGCAACAAAAAGTATTTTAAAATAAATAAGTAGGCTGATGTCTCAAGCGCGGTCTCCAAGGCAGCTGCAGAGGATCCAGCACTGGTGGTAAGTGTAGGGGGTGTGAGCAAGTCATCACTGCTATATGGTCCATGTGAATGTTTTGTTGCTATACTGTTCAGGCCACTAGAGGGGTTGGTGGGGGGTTATAGCATCCCAGAAGGCTACACCAACAGCAGTTATACTACCCCAAGATCATACTTCTGGGTGGAGGCACCCGTTCACCGAACTCAGGCCCCTCAACCTGTGCTAGTCACACAGGCAGAGGTAGTAGCCCACAGGATAGTGCCACCTAGGGGTTACATCTTTGGAGGCATTGCTGAGATTAGCACCCCCTAGTGGCCAAAACCAAGAATTACAACAAAAAATGTAATGGGTATCCCTGAAGAAATGGCTCTGCATCAGTTGGTCAGATGGTGTATGGGGCACGAAATTGACCCCCCAAATGCCTTGCTGATACTGGATATACCCCTGAGCACTAGTAAAAACACTATAGAAGGGGCAGTTTCAAAAGTCAAATGCCTCGGAAAAGCTGTAGTGGTAGGCCGACAAGTTGACTTGACTCTAATGGCGTTAGTGGAGTATAGCAACCCTGTGAACAGTGCTAAGATGCCCAGAACTATTGCTGTTGATGGGTTCCCAGCCACCTGGAGGGTGATAACTTTTTTTTGTTAGTGTTTTAACCAGGATTAGTACACTAAGCTAAAAGTTTTTTTTACAGGCGTGACCTGGGGGCACAGGGAAGTTAAGTGACTTGCTCAGGGTCACACAATATGTAAGTGGAAGCTGTGGGATTCAAACCCAGGTCTAGTCTGCTGAATGTCACCAGATTTGCAGCTTAGAGCCTTAAACCACTGCGCTACACTGCCTCCCTAACTAAGGATAGTGAGGACCCCTCCAGAAATGAGCTCCCACCCTTATCTGAGACCTTTGAGGAAAAGATTGTCAATTGCTACTGGAGGAGGGTAAAATAGTTGAGGACTTTAAAAACTTGTTCATGCTGCCTGGGGGTGTTCCTTCCCCACTGTGCATGCCAGCTCCAGCTCCCGACCCTTCACCAGTTCTGGCACCCACACCTGTGCCCGCAGTTAGTTATGACTCTTTCCACAGGCTGAGGATGTTTTTGGGCACTCTTCCCCCCCACAGGGGGAGGATGATTGGGAGACCTGGATAGACTATGTTGTCCCCAGTACCCAAGTGGCAGTGTGCGGAGGCAGAGAAATGAAAAAGGATCATGGAAAGTTTGAGGGTTCCCGCTTCAGAAACAGTTACATTCCTGAGGTCCACAAACCCTGATGTGTCAGCTCAAAAGTACCTGTCCGCACTAGAAGGTGTTTTTGGTAGCATTGAATCTGGAAAGACTTTGATGTGGCAGTCCAAAGGCACCAAACAGTGAAAAGGGGAAAATGTGTCCATGTATGTTACTCGTCTGGAGAGGGCCCTACAGAGATCTTACTGGAAAGGTGGGGTATCAGCCAGCGAATTGAACCCTGTGAGATTAGATCACATACTACAATATGCCAGATATTCTGAATTGCAAACTATCCAGCTAAAGCTCCAGGATAGGAAGGATAATCCCCCTGATTATTGCAACCTGGTAAAAGAACTCCGGTAGGCTGAAGGAGAGGAAGGAGATTGGAATTCTAGTACGGGTGCAGCCAGAGTAGCCTCGGCATCAGAAAGCCCCTCTGAACCAGAGACTGCTATGGATACTTCTCCATGGACCGGGATACTGAGGGAAGCTAGAGAAGTGAAAGCTGCCATCTCTCCCAAGGCCCGTTCGAAAGCCACAGACCTGTGTCCCTCTCAGAGCGCATCTGCTATGGTGGTGGGGGTGCATGCTCAGGTACCCCCTGTTGATGGCAGCTCGAGAACTGAAACAAGTGAATTGACTGCCACAATAAAAGAATTAGTGAGATGTCTTCCACTGCCTTCAACGCCGCAGGCAGAGGTTGAACCCCGACTTACTGTTGTCAGTGCTTCATTTCCAGCACCAAATGTGTACCCCTCCCAACCTCCTAATTGTGAATGAGACCAGCTCCTAATGTGATGTTTCAGCCATGCCAGACCAAAGAAAATATATTTTGTCATAATTGTGGGAAGGATGGGCATATGAAGAAAGAATGCTGGTCTCCGAAGGACCTAGATAAAGTGGTATACAGATTCCAAGGGGAGCTCCGAAAAGCAAAACAATTGCAGAGTGGTACAAGAAACGATCGCAGTGGAGGTTCAGGAAATCCTAACTCCAACTTCTTTGTGGCTAAATCATCTGTCCAGGTTCCTACTACAGCCCCTTCAGACTGGTCCGAAGTGGTGGGCCCTTCCATGGACACTACTGTACACATAGATGGGATCCTGGCCCGAGCAGTTTTAGACAGCTGGTCTCAAGTCACAATAATCTTCCAAGGCTGGTAAGAGCAGCATTTATCTGACCACCCCTTACAACCTCTCAATGGACTGCATGTGTGGGGGTTAAGTGAAATGTTGTACCAATATCTTGGCTATCTAAAAGTATGGCTTTCTTTTCCATCCTCTGTGGCTGGTGTAGGAGTTTCTGTGGAGATGCTAGCCCTGGTCTGCCCTGCCACTGGACTCTATGATGGTACCCCTGTACTGATTGGTACCAACACACACATATTTGGGTGCCTGGCCCAGCTACGTGAAGAAAGGCAGAAGAATAGGACAGGAAAAGCCCTGCCTGTTCACACCTTGATCCAAAAGGCCTATGAGAGACAAAAGCACCTCAAGGAGAGAGAGAGGGACAAAGATGAGCTTGTTGGGATGGTTTGGAAAAAGGATCCTGCTGCTATCACATTGCCTCCCAATGCAGAATGCAGTATCAATTATGAAGTGCGGCTGTGAAGAGATGTGACCAACCAAATTTTGATGCTGGACACCCCAGACAAGGGAAAACTACCCGAAGGACTGCTGATTAAGCCAGTGTGCTTCCGGTCTGGGCTCATGCTTGACCCGACAAGTGGTGGCATGAATACAAAATGATACAGATCGAGACATCATGGTATGCAGAGGATGCACCCTAGCCAAAGTCTGTTGTGCCAACACTGTGGTGCTTCCAGCCAAGTACAAAGCTGAAGGAGGATGTGAAGTATCATCTGACATGTTTGATTCTGGAGATTTACCTATCCCAAACAGCTGGAGAACCAGGACCAGTAACAAGCTGGCTCAAAGAACCCAAGTATTCTCCCTCAAGGACTGGGATGGTGGTTTTGTCATAGGTGCTGAACAGCACATTCACCTGCATGATGAGAGACCCTTCAGAGAAAGGTCTAGACATCTAGTTCCTGCCGACGTAGACACTGTTAAATGTCACCTACAAGAGATATTAGCGGCTGGTATCATACAAGAGTCACGCAGCCGATATGCCTCCCCAATTGTGGTGGTGCAGAAAAAGAATGGCTCCATCCACATGTGTGTTGATTATAGGACTCTCAACAAAAAATTGTGTCTGATCAGTATGCAATGCCACGCATGCAGGATGCCCTGGACTGTCTAAATGGGAGTAAATGGTTCTCCATTCTCAACCTCCAAAGTGGATACTGTCAGATCCCAATGGCTTCTGAGTACAGGGGAAAAAACAGCAACAGTCCCTTGGGTTTCTACAAGTTCCTTTGCATGCCCCATGGCATATCAGGTGCATCAGCAACATTTCAACAACTGATGGAGCGTGCAGTGGGAGATATGAATCTCTTGGAATGTCTCATTTACCTTGATGATGTCATAGTCTTTGGAAAAACTCTTGAGGAGCATGAGGCTCGCTTATTCAAAGTGTTGGACAGACTTGAAGAGTTCAGTCTTAAGTGTGGTAAACTCAGGTACTGGAGGAGAGGGGGTTTCCCTGAGTAAGATAGTCAGGGTACAGCTGCAGCTGATTTGGCTGATTGGTTGCAGTTGCACAGACAGGAGAGCTTTAAAAACAGGAAGGAAAAGCCAGCAGGCAGTTGCTGCAAGGGTAGAGGGCTGACAAACTGCCTGGATGTGTTCCAGATCAGGAGTCAATTAAGCAACTCTCAGGAGATTGGTCTCCTGAATTAAACCAAAAAGAAAAATGTATTTTCATTGTGAGTTTTCCATTTTACTGGTTGTGTTCTTCCAGAAGGTCTAGCCTTCTGTACAAGGGGATTTCTAGTTAGGGCTGGGGATTGTTTAGACAGCGCTCCCACTCAGAGCTAGGCCTCTTAATTTCTGTTTTTGTTTCATTTTCCCCAGTGGGGCTTAAAAAAAGGGCAGAAGCCCAAACTTCTGTGTTACCAGCCATATTAAAGAAATAAAAATATACCTGGTTGGTTTGATGTTAACAAACTGGTCTTCCTGAAACTCCCTAACCACCACAAAGCTGAACCTGAATCCCGTGGTGAGGTTGTGCTTTGTCACACATAGTGTCAAAAATGGGATCAGGTCGGCATAGAATTTGTCTGGAATCTGAACCACCCCAGAGTAAAGGAGACCAGGCATGGAGGACGTGGTGAAAGCCTTGGTCCAGGCTATGGCAGCCCAGCATGAAGCTACCCGGGCTCAACAAGAGGCGAACCAGTTGCTGCTCACACAGATGGCCCAGGACCACGCTGTCCTCCAGGAAATGGTAAAGCATCTCATTGAGACCACGCCGGGAGAAGGTCGCCTGTCAGGGCCTACCCTAGAGGATTACCAGACTATACAGACTTCCCACTGTTTGCAGAAAATGACAATGGCTGATGACATTGAAGCATATTTGCTCGCCTTTGAAAGGACAGCCACTCATGAGTTATGGCCTCAGGATCAGTGGGCCGGCATTTTAGCTCCATTTTTGTGCGGTGAGGCACAGAAGGCGTATTATGATCTGGATGAGAGAGTCGCCACTGACTATCCAAGACTGAAGGAAGAGATCTTGGCCCATGCCACCGTGACTCCAGCCCTTCGAGCCCAGAGGTACCACAGCTGGAGATTCTGGGAGTCAGTGAAGACTTGGTCACAGATGTATGACCTCCTTCACTTGTCCAAGAAGTGGTTGTGACCCGAGCTCCACAGTGCTGCCAAAATCGTGGAGCTCCTGGTAATGGATCGGTTCCTAAGAGGACTACCGCCCAGCCTACGACAGTGGGTTGGGCAGGCCGACCCCACTTCCTGTGATGAATTGGTCACCTTGGTGGAGTGACATTATGCCATGAAGGAACTTTCCCCGGACATTGGGGTAAGCTACCTCCGGGACTTGGGGCGGACTCCAAACTGGAGATATTGACCACCTGATAGGTTGGACCAGACAGGACTAGGGAGAAGGATCACTGAAGAGTGATCTGAGGCCATGAAGGGACTTTTGGGTTCAAATATAGAGGGGGATATGGCCACCCCTAGATGCCCCAAGGGTCTAGGGTCACCCTGAGAACACTACCGCTGTTATGGGTGTGGAGAGCGGGGACATGTAATTGCTAACTGCCTGAATGGGGTCGAACCAATGCAGTGCAACTGGGGTGGGTCCCCACTGAGCGATTGCCATTTGATTAATGTGGTAGGGGTGGTATCCACTTCACACCAATTTACCCAGGTTGTTAAGGTAAATGGACAGGCCATTATGGCCCTTGTCGACTCGGGGAGTGAGGTTACCCTGACAGTTCACAGTTTGGTGCAACACTCCCAAATTAATTTCCAGAAATGTACTGGGATCACCTGTGTCCATGACACAGTGTTTTATTACCCCACGGTGCTGAGTCCATGTGGAAGCACAGGGAGGAGGCAGGTCACAGTAGGGGTCCTCCCTCGATTGGCACATCCTGTCCTGGTGAGTCAAGATTTCCCGGGGTTTGAGACATTACTCCATTGAGGGGGGAACCCGGGAGACCAGGGCCCCGGTAACTGAGGCTATGTCGCTAGGAATCCCCGAGGGGTCAGAGGACTCACCCGATTATTTCCCTTATGGGCATTGGGACCCCAAGTTGTATGGGGAGGCAGAAATGTCCCAGAAATCATGAAAGGAAAGCACTGAATGTAAGAAGTTAGGGACCAAGATATTACCTGTCAATGGCAGGTCCATGCTGGTGGGAGCTAGAACCCTGATCCCATAAGGATGACAGGGTGAGCGGTCTGGTGTCCAAGGGGAGAGTTGTAGGGAGGAAGAGGAGGACCCAGAAGTGGAGACAGAGTTGAATCCCCCTGAATTGAGTAACCTCGGGTTAGCATCCAGGAACTTTGGTCGGGACCAAATAGACGAGCCTCTCTTTCAGAATATTCAGTCAGAGGTTGTGGAAATTAATGGGGTCCCTGTAGATGGCAAAGGCAAGGGACCCAGACAATATTTCACATTAAATAATGACCTCCTATACAGAGTGATACCGGATGAAGAACATGATGTGGAACAGTTGTTGGTCCCCCGCCAGCACAGGAAGGCAGTACTGGATTTAGCACAAGCTCACCTTCTTGGAGGACACCTTAGGGTCAAAAAAACACTGCGCCATGTACTCCAAAGATTCTACTAGCCTGGAATTTATGCCGAGGTAAGGAGGTACTGTGCTTTATGCCCAGAATGTCAGTTGGCGTCCCCGCGGCCGAAGTTAAGAGCCCCGTTGGTGCCCTTGCCAATCATCAATGAACCCTTCATGAGGATTGCGATGGACCTGGTAGGCCCCCTAGACAGGTCAGCCTGGGGCACCAACACATCCTAGTCATCATAGACTGTGCTTCAAGATATCTGGAAGTGATCCCGCTCCATAACACGGCCTCAAAGATGATTGCCCGAGAACTCATTCAAGTCTTCACAAGGGTCAGATTCCCAAAGGAGATACTGACAGACCAGGGTACTCCCTTTGTCTCACGTTTAATGAAGGAACTTTGCAGACTCCTCCAGATCTGAGCCCTGAGGACTTCAGTGTACCACCCCCAGACAGATGGTTTGGTTGAACAATTTAATCAGATGTTGAAGAGGATGTTACGGAAAGTCGTGAGCCAAGACAGAAAGGACTGGGACTTACTCCTTCCCTACTTAATGCTCACTATCAGAGAGGTACCACAGGCATCCACTGGATTCTCCCCCTTCGAGTTGTTATATGCCCACTGGCCCTGGAGTATCCTCTATATACTAAAGGAGAACTGGGAACAGCAACCACCACAAGGAGCCAGTGTGATTGGGTATATCTCCCAAATACAGGAAAGGTTGTCCTGGATCACTCCTATTGTCCGAGAACACTTAGAAAAGGCCCAAGAAACCAAACTGACTTATTATGACCATCAGGTGAGGATCTAGAAGTTCCAGCCAGGGGATCGGGTGATGGTCCTGGTTCCCACAGCGGAAAGCAAATTGCTCGCCAGGTGGCAGGGTCCGTATGAGGTCGTGGAAGCTGTTGGTGATGTGAACTATAAAGTAAGCCAACCCGATCGCAGGAAGAAGTTCCAAATATACCATATTAACCTCCTGAAGGCGTGGCAAGACCGGGAGGCCTGCTGTGTCTGATTGGCCGTAACTCCGGCAGAAGGTAAAACAGAGGGGCAAGTCCATATCTCACCTGAGCTGTCTCCTACACAGTACAAAGAAGCAGTGGAAATGGTTCAGAGAAATGGGGATCTGTTCTCCGAACGACCTGGTCAGATGGTCGCAGCTTACCACGACATTGTGACAGCTCCAGGCATAAAGATAAGGGAAAGACCCTACCGTATCCCAGAGACCAAAAGGAAAGAATTCCGAGCCAAAGTCAAGAGAATGTTGACGCTCGACGTCATAGAAGAGTCCCATAGTGAATGGTCGAGCCCCATCGTCCTCCTGCCAAAACCGGATAACACTTGGAGGTTTTGTAATGAATTCAGAAAACTAAACGAGGTATCGCAGTTTGTTGCATACCCCCTACCTAGGGTCGATGAACTGATCAACCAGTTGAGGAAGGCCAGATACCTCTCCACCTTGGACCTTACGAAAGGATACTGGCAGATCCCATTCACAAGGGCAGCCCAGGAGAAGACTGCCTTCATTGCAACAGGGGGTTTATACCACTACAAAGTCCTCCCATTCAGTCTGCATGGAGCACCTGCGACCTTTCAACGCATGATGGACCGACTGTTGGGCCCACACTCTCACTATGCTACCAGTGCCACCTACATCGATGATGTGGTCATCCATACTACGGACTGGGAAACTCACCTTCGGAAGGTCAAGGCCATACTAGATATCTTATGAGAAGCCAGGTTGACAGCGAACCCCACCAAATGTAAGATTGGTTTGTCAGAAGCAAAATACTTGGGCTATGTGGTTGGATGGGGATTGGTGAAACCCCAGGTGAAGAAGGTAGAGGCAATCCAAAACTGGCCCAACCAAACAAGAAGAAGCAAGTGAGGGCTTTTCTAGGGTTGGTCAGTTACTACCAGAGGTTCATCCCTCACTTTGCCACTTGGGCCGCTCCATTAATGGAGTTAACCAGGGCGAGAGCACCAGACATTGTGAGGTGGTTGGAGGCAGCGGATGGGGCATTCGCCGACTTCAAGACGGCCCTCTGTTCTAATCCAGTACTGGTCTCCCCAAATTTTGATACTGAATTCATTCTGCAAACAGATGCCTTGGATGTTGGATTGGGGGCAGTACTCTCCCAGATGGTAGCAGGTGAAGAGCACCCCATCCTGTACCTACGTAGGAAGTTGTTACCCCGGGAACAGTGGTACACCATAGTGGAAAAGGAATGCCTTGCAGTGAAGTTGGTGATGGAAACCCTCTAATATTACTTACTAGGTCACAAGTTCACTCTAGTGACAGACCATGCTCCACTCAAGTGGATGCAAACAAACAAGGAAAAAAATGCCAGAGTGACGAGATGGTTCCTTGCACTACAACCGTACCACTTCATGGTCCACCACAGAGTGGGGACACTGACGAAAATGAAGATGGACTTTCCCGAAGACCCTGCCTCTCGGCAGAGGCCGCCCAACCCTATAGTGTTGAGCTGGGGGAGGGAGATGTGTGGTAAACTCAGGTACTGGAGGAGAAGGGGTTTCCCTGAGTAAGATTGTCAGGGTATAGCTGCAGCTGATTTGGCTGATTGGCTGCAGCTGCACAGACAGGGCAGCTTTGAAAAAAGGAAGGAAAAGCCAGCAGGCAGTTGCTGCGGGGGTAGAGGGCTGACAAGCTGCCTGGATGTGTTCCAGATCAGGAGTCCCTTAAGCAACCCTCAGGAGTTTGGTCTCCTGAATTAAGCCAAAAAGAAAAATTTATTTTCATTGTGAGTTTTCCGTTTTACTGGTTGTGTTCTTCCAGAAGGTCTAGCGTTCTGGACAAGGGTATTTCTAGTTAGGGCTGGGGATTGTTAGACAACGCTCCCACCCAGAGCTAGGCCTCTTTATTTCTGTTTTTGTTTCATTTTCCCTGGTAGGGCTTAAAAAGAAACGGGCAGAAGCCCAAACTTCTGTGTTACAGTCATATTAAAGAAATAAAAATATACCTGGTTGGTTTGATGTTAACAAACTGGTCTTCCTGAGACTCCTTAACCACCCCAAAGCTGAACCTGAATCCCGTGGCAAGGTCGTGCCTTGTCACATAAGTTATCCTTTGACAAATGCCATTTTTTTTCAGAGCTCTGTCAAATATGTGGGTCACATTGTGTCATCAGAAGATATACAAACAGACTCCAGTAAGGTGGAAGCATTGACCACCTGTCCAAAGCCCAACAACTTGAAAGAACTTCAAAGGTTTCTTGGATTCTGCGGCTATTACTGCCGATTTGTCAAGGACTATACCAAGGTGATCCGCCCCCTCCTAAGCTTAACTCAATGGTATCCACCTACTCACAAAAAGTTTAAGAAAGGTTCTGACAGAGACACTTAAAAAAATCTATTTCAGACCCAATGAGCTGTTCAAGTCGAGATGTACTCTCGATTGTGATGCTGCCTTCAAAGAAATAATATACAGACTGACTCATGCTCTTATACTCACTTATGCTGATCCATCAAAGCCCTATGTTTTACATACAGATGCCAGCTTGAGTAGCCTTGGAGCCATACTCTATCAAGAATACCTGGAGGGACTGTGTCCCATAGCCTTTGCTAGCAGAAGTCTGACATCTTCAGAGAGAAACTATCCGGTGCACAAATTAGAATTTCTTACTCTCAAGTGGGCCATAGTTGACCAATTTCATGAATATCTGTATGGTGCTAAAATCCTGGTCAAAACCGATAACAATCCACTAACATATGTTCAAACAACAGTTTAACTAGATGCCACCAGACACAGATGGCTTTCCGCTCTAGCAACCTATGATTATGCGGTAGAGTACCGAACCCAACCTAAATCACGTAGATGCTGATGCCCTTTCACAAAGACCTGTTTCTGACCAACAGTGGATTCATATTCCTGAGCAATTTGTAAAAGCATTATGCCACAAATTCGACCAGGAAGAAACTCTGTCCTCTGAAGCCGTAAACTGTCTGGCAGATTGCTTGGGGCCTCTAGACACTTGTATTCCAGTTCCTTACTGTAACTTCACAGTCTTAGACTTAAGTTTCTTACCACAGCAAACTCCAACTGACATTCACAAAGAACAGTGCTATGATCCAATGATCAGACCAGTAGTTGATGCCTTAAGAAAAGGGGAAGACATCTCCAAGATGAAGTCCAAAAACCCCAAGACTGCTTTACTTCTTCGAGAGCAGCCCAAACTCAAGCTTAGAGAACAGCTATTGTATAGAGAGCTTACTGACAGACAAGGTGACATTGTAAGGAAACAGCTAGTACTGCCAGCTAAGTTCAAGAATGTTTTTTTAAAAGCCTTGCATGACCAAATGGGACATTTGGGTAGTGAAAGAACCCTTGATCAAGCCCGTTCATGCTTCTACTGGCCTAAAATGGGCCTAGACATAGAGCAACATGTTAAAACCTGCAGTAGATGTGTTCAATGCAAAACTCTACCACAAAGAGCAGCCTCTCTGGTCAATATTATCACAAGTGCACCAGTGGAACCTGTTTGTATCAATTTTCTTAGTCTGGAACCAGATTCAAAAGGCATTGCTAATGTACTGGCAGTCACGGATCACTTCATGAAATACGTGCAGGCCTATCCAACCAAAGACCAAAAGACTTCAACTGTAACCAAAGTTCTTATTGAGAAGTTTTTTGTATGTTACGGTGCCCCCCAGAGTGTCCATTCAGATCAAGGCTGGGATTTCGAAAGCAGACTTATCAAACAACTGTTGTCCCTATGGGGTGTAAGAAAATCCAGAACAACTCCCCTATCATCCACAAGGAGACCCACAACCAGAAAGGTTTAACACAACCTTGCTTGATATGCTGGGAACCCTGCAACCTAAAGACACGCCAAAGTGGAGACAACAGATAAGTGCACTTGTACATGCCTATAATGGCACAAAGAACGATGCTACTGGCTTTTCACCATACCATCTTATGTTTGGCAGAGAAGCTCACCTTCCAGTTGACGTATGCTTTGGGTGTCTGCTGATGGGGTTCAGTCAGAAAACTGCCTGCAGTATATTAAGAATCTGAGCACTCAACTGGATCATGCCTATCAGCTTGCAAATACCATGGCAGCAAAGAGAAACCAGGCCAACAAAACTCACCATGAAAAACATGTTAAAGCCAGGAGCTCCAACCAGGTAACAGAGTATTAATGAGAAATTTTGGACTTCATGGTAAACACAAAATAGCTGATCACTGGAGTCACATTTCATACATAGCAGTCAGTAAGCTACATAATCTGCCTGTGTATAAAGTGCGTCCAGAAGGGGATCCTCGTGCTGTTAAAACCATTCACAGAATTAACCTGTTACCTATCGGCCAAATAATAATCAATAACATTCAAGAGACTGAAGCTCTTTGGCACCCTGTAGCTAGGTCTGCTACCCAGGCCAAGCAACAAGATCAGCAAACTCCTGCTTTCCAGCTTGTTGTTCCTAATAATGTCTCCAGTCCTGCTAACATTGCAGATACTGAAAATGCTGACTCTGAAAGTGATGACGAAAGCGAATTCTGTACTGCCTATTACCCATCTTTTGTACTTGAGAGAGTGTTCCAGGGAATTCCTTCCATTAACTACAGTGATGACCCTGAACCTCTAGCTGTGGTAACAGATCCCAATTCATCCATTGTGCCTGAATCTCCAGAAAGTGATGCTCGCAGTGTGGATCTTGAAGAGATTGAGCCCCTTTGTATGGTGGAACTAATGGCAATCAGTGAACCTGAGCACAATGAAGCCAGTAGTGAACTTACAAGTGACCAAGCAAGTGTTAATGAACTAAGTGGGCTAAGTGAACTGTTTCATGTTAATGAAAGTGCTGTTCAAGAATTGGAGAGATGTGTCCTGGATGATTCAGACTTTGCAGAAATGCCTCTGACAAATGACAGTGAGCCTAAAGAAAGTGATAGTGGTGCTCAGGCCAAAGAACTTGAAACTAGTACTCAACATGAAAGTGCAGTGGAACCCATTTCTTCTGAAGCTGCTTCGTTGCTGGACAATGAACCGGGACTGATCACCCTGAATGCTGAAGCGCAGAAGTGCAAGTGCCATGGCCAACTTTGCCACATCGCTCACAAAGATATGTAAAGCCCATCTTAAAGCTCACATATGACACCCCAGGACAGCCTGTTAACTTACACATGAATGTTGTGCACAAAGGAGTCTATGTCATGCCAAATTCCTTGCCCAAAATTGTGTTCACTGCCTCCACCCAAACCAAAGCAACCACCCAAGTTAAGGTGCTCACTCACTGCAACAAAGGGTATAAAGTTAAAGAGAGGGGAATAAGGTGAAGTGCTCTAATAAAATGTGGTGAATATAATGTTATTAAAAATGTGATACTGTCAAATGTAAAAGTTTAATTCTGTACTGCTAAGGTATTTCAAGTGAATTCAAAATGTCATGACAATGTTAAGTATGTGACGTCCAAATACTAAGTAAGACCAAATTGATAGCATGCTACCTTGTACATAGTTGTTATATGCCTAGATAGGTTGTTTAGATGTACAGTATCTGTTTGTAATGGAGTATTAGTAAGAGTATATCTAGTAATGTGTTAATGGTTGCCAGTCTATTATGGACTTGGCAGGGACACCAAGCTTTCCTAGACAGGGAAAAGTGTAATCCCCCCCATTTGGGGGCTTAACTTAAATATGCCTCCGGGTGTTCTCCCGCTGTTTCCCCTGTGTCTACTGGTACTCCGTGGCACTTTGCTGTTTTCACAATGTCCCCCAGTGTCCCTCTGTTTAAATAAGCCCTGTGGGGCTTGCAAAATCCATTTGTGAGTGGGCGGCATGTTTTTAGGCTGCTGCTTGCATGTCGAGAGGATGCACTGCACATCCAACTGCCATTGCAGTCAAAAAGCAAAAAGACATGTCTCACTGGTTCCCGGTGCCGTGCTTAAGTTAAAAAGGCACCGGGGACACAAAAGCAAGGCAGCAAAAAGTATTTTAAAATAAATAAGTAGGCAGATGCCTAAAGCACTGTCTCCAGGGCAGCTGCAGAGGATCCAGCCCTGGTGGTAAGTGCAAGGGGTGTGAGCAAGTCATTACTGCTATATGGTCCATGTGAATGTTTTGTTGCTATACTGTTTAGGCCACTAGAGGGGTTGGTGGTGTGTTATAGCATCCTGGAGGGCTATACCAACAGCAGTTATGCTACCCCAAGACCATACCTCCTGGTGGAGGCACCCCGTCATTGAACTCAGGCCCCTCAACCTGTGCTAGTCACGCAGGCAGGGGTAGTAGCCCACAGGATAGCACCACCTAGGAGTTATATAAATAATTTTGTACTTTTAAATTTAGGGGGAAAAAGCCTGAACAATTTCAAATAAAAATGTTAAAAGAAACAAAATAGTCTGAATTGGACTCTGACTTGCTGCTATTTGTGCCAGTAGGTGACATCAGTGCTTCATATGATATGTGTGGCTGAAGTAAGGGCAAAGGGAAGGCAGGTAGCGGTTTCAGACGGTAGCATAGCGGCCTTGCTGAGGAGTCCGTCTTGGGAAGCTGTCAGTCAGATTGGGGCAGTACCATACAGTTGGGCATTGTGGTAAGAACAACAAGCGTCTGAATGAGCAGGTCATGGCAGAGTGGGAGCAGAGTGTGAGCTGGAGATTTGGAGGCTGCAGTTGGATCGGGTGGAGGGGCAGTTAACTGAAAATCAGCCTGTCCATTTTTTTTCTGAACCTCACGAGTGAGCTAGCATCTGAATGAGTGGGTGATGCCGGAGTAGCAGCAGGAGCAGACAGTGAGCCAGAGAACTGAATTTTAGCCAAATTCTGTGGCTAAGGTACATTAAAGTTTATTTTTTTGTTGTTTGATGGCAGTCATTTTTTTTAAGGAGGAGACCAAACGATGTACCCTTGTGTAATCGAAGGCTAAGTGGCAGTGCTGCAGGTACCGTCATGTTATGTGTGGTCATTTTGCCGCAGATTTCTATGTTCATGGTACTGAGTTCAGATTGTGTGGGCACTACTTTCATCTGGGTGTTGTGCTGGGATAACAGCCTGGCTGAAAGTACCTTTCAGCCAATCAGAATGCGACATTTTTATTAGCCATTTCATAATTGTTAGTTAATCACCTCTTTGTATGGGTGACCCCAAGTGTCCCAAAAAGATATGTCATGGGCTAAGTCAAAAAGCTGCTTTTTCTACTCCCAGAGAACCAAAATCTGCTGGAGTACCCCTTCTTCTGGTGCTCCCTTAGGAACCCAGTCACAATACAGGAGCCCATTCTCTCAGTATACCTCACTTTTCCCAGATCTTGGAGAGTCACCTCCACACTAGTGACTAACTCCCATAATTTCTGCAGGGATGGGTCAACTTGGTGAGCTCTCCCTAGCTCTGCATGCCTGACCTTTCCCAAAACACCCTCTGCTGTTGGAGGGCTGCCCCTGCTTAGGATCTCCTGAGTCGGTAGCTGTGGCTCAGAATTCCTGCTACCAGCTTGTTCTTCACCTACAACTTCCTCTGTTACTGAGGTAGGGGTTGTTTCCTTGTGCACTCCCCCCCCCTTGTCCTCAGGAGCCAGTTCCCTCACTTTGCTATAGGTAGTGACACACACAATACTGGCCTTAGTATCAAAGTCATTACCCATGATTACATCCACAGGCATGTCTGGTATAACACTCACCTCCATTATACCCTGCCACCTTCTCAACTTAAAAAGATCTGGGCCAGTGGCACTGAGACCACAGGACCTGTCACTCCACTAATCCTAGTAAACTTGCCAGGCAGGATCCATTCCTCTTGAATTAAATCCTGCTTCACCAAGGAAATGGAGGACACAGTGTCCCTCGATCTCTGGGTCACCATACCATTTACACATGAAGGGTGCATATGTGCAGTGGAGTTAGAGGGCACTGCACTCTGTGTACAGGTTACTAACTGTTGGGGGCTTCCTGAGCTGCCCCATTCAGCTTCACTCACACTTTTTTTCACAGAAAGTCTTAAGACAGATGCACCAGTATCTGGCAGATATATAGCACATGCATTCACCCGTTTCTGTACTTTTGAAACCAGGTGACTTCCCCTTTGGCTCTGGCACAGGCTGGCTTCCTTTAGATTGCCTCCCTCGGTTACCTTAAAACCACCTGAGGTTCCCCCATTACCTTTGTGTTGAGAGGATAGTTGGCTGGATATGAACTGATTAGCCCTCTCGACTGCCTCCCTCATGGAACTCAAAGTTCAATCAAGCAACCGTATTCTCATTTCCTCAGGCAGTTTTTAAGAACTATTCCAGAAAAAAATAGATCTTTTAGTTCTTCTATAGAGTGAGCTTTTGCACCCTCTAGCCAGGGTTATAACAAGTTACTTAGCTGCACAGACATTTCAGCATAACTGTTTACCAGTACCTTTCTTAACCCTCTAAACTTTTGCCTATAAGCTCGGGGGGGGGGGTAACTCAGAATGCTCTAGCAAGGCATTTTTCACTCCATCATAATTCATGCAGTCTTCAGTATCCATTTTGGCAAAAACTTCTAATGCCTTGATTGTAACCAGTGACAACAGGTGAGTCACCCAAGAAGAACTGTTCATTTAAAACTGCCCACTGATTCTCTCAAACGATTTTTAAAAACAAATCATGATAAACCCCCTCCTAATTTCTGAGAAACATTTTAGAATAAATTTTGACTTCCTGAGTGAAACCACTCATGCCATTACTCATAGTTTGTGGTGATGTCCTCTGACTCAGACTCTCCACCTCTCTCCTGCGTGATCATTCTCTTCCATTTGGATCTCATGCTAGTGCTGCTTTTCCTCTTGCTGGATCTCATGCTAGCACTCTTTCTTTTGCTCCCACGCCTATGCTTCTCTTGCTTCTCTGCTTCCAGCTTCATCTTCTGGATCTCTGTTTCTGCCTTTGCCTTAATCAGAGCAAGCTCCATCTCCAACATTTGTACTCAGTCTGCTTGCATGGCTGCCTCAGTCATAGGCTCCGGCTAATCTACATTCTCCCTAGTCTCTGTCTCACACCTTTCGGTATCAGTGACCCCTTTTGTATGATATTACTGGTCACTTTTTTCAAGGATGGCTATCAGTTTCACCCATGTTTGGCCTTCCTCATAGCCCAGTTCTTTCTTTCAGCAAAGGTCCTGCAGGCATAGCAATGTGCTCTTCTCATATGGTCGCTACATAATGTCTTCTATCTACTCTTGCTTAACAAAGCAAAACAGGTAAAATATACAGTCCCCTTTTGTATATCCTGTTTTGTGACTGTACAGACAATCTTAACACTGACAAAACTGTTTCAGAATCCCAACCCACTGCCACCAGTGTGTGGCCATCTGGTCTCTCCCAGACTCAGCCTGTCAGTGTTGCCAGCTTTCTTGAACCCTTCTGATGCCTGCAAGGCTACTCTGTAGGAAAAAAGCTCTGCACTCATGGAATGAAAACAGGCAAACAAAAGCTGGTGCTGAAAGTGATTTATTGCAGTGCAATGGAATCACTGGCTAGCACACAAAACCCCAATGCTTTAATCCATCTGCCCCCTAATAATGGCTCTGTTGGGGGTTGAAGCACTGGGGTTTCATGTGCTAGCTGGTGATTCCACTGTACCACAACAAATCACTTTCAGCACCAGCCTTGTTTTCCCATTTTCATTCCATGGGTGGAGAGCTCATTTCCTTTTGAGCATTTCTTGACTGGCAGCCTTGCTCTGCACTTCCTCCTGTTACCCTGGAGTGGGTCACTCTTCTCCTTTGCTGAAGGGTACTTAATAGCTGCCACCACTCCACATAGACACTCTCTCAGGGAATTGTTAGGTCTGAATCCCTCCAAAGCCACTGCTCACACAGTAAAGTGTTCCTTGCTCAAGAGCAGATAATCACCACACTCTGTTACAGATGAGAACACCTTACTATAGAAACAAATGATGGTAATGGTAACCTTCTCTTCAGAGGCTGTAATACAGTTTGGGTTAGGTATAAATCAGTTAGTTGTACCTTATGAGGCTCAGTCACAGAAACATGACATATATGAAAAAATAATATTTGTAATGCTTCAGGATATTTGAACATATAATACAGGATACCACACAAAAACTATGAGGAACTGTAATTCTACAGAAATGAAAAGAAAATATTTGAACACTAGGTAGTACACAGAAAAAAAACTATCACACTCTTCTCTGTTTAGCAATAGTAGAATAGCTTACCACATAGGGCACTTGGTAAATCAGAGCAGACTCAAACCTTAGATGTTAGCTGTTTACAGTCTCAAGCCTGATAGTTTCTTTCAGGATCTGCCAGATCTTAAGACCCTCCAGTTTCTTTCAGGCTCTGCCAGACTTTAAGACCCTCCAGCTGCCCCCCCCCATGAAAAGTCAGCCAGTATGTCAGTCTGACATCATAGATTCAACATTTTTTTGTGTTTGGAGACCTGGGTTGGAAAATCAGTTTGAACTAGACTAGACTTTCTGTATATAAATATATCTGTTGTTTGTCTCAAGTCCTGTCTAGCCCAGCAGGAGTGACTCCTCCACAAAACATGAAAAAACACTTTCCATGCTCTCCCAGAAATTGTTCAGGGGTCCTGCCATGATGCAGGACAGCACAGATAGTAAACTGACTCAGAGCCAGTTGGTCTGTCTCTGATAAGAATCTTGACTTTTTTCCGGGAGTGTCAGCTTTTTTTCCTGTAGCTGCTAAATTCTAAGTGATACCCATGCAGAAAGAATTCAATACAATAAAAAAAAGTAATGCAATGACAGGTATACATAGCAAATTGATACAGATGGTGAAATATACAACAATAAGGGTGGGAACTGTGTACAGGGTGGGGGACTGCAGTCTAGTCATCCCTGTCCATCACTCATCTGGAGGTTTCTTAGGGAACCAATACAATTATAGCATCATAATTCATGGGTCCTTATATATTATTCTATTTATTTATTTGGCCAAGAATGCACATGTTCTGGTGCTTCCTGTGGGAAGAAGATACAAATTCAAACACAACAAAACAAAATAGGAAGTATAAATTTGCACAAATTTATAAACTATTTATTTTCTTTATTGATAATTTTGGAAAGTACCTTTGAGCACAAGTGCTCATTTACAAAGGTTCCACATCGGTGTCAGAGTTACAAGGAAATGTTACATATTCTTAAAGCTAATGTCAAGGGAATGCAGCCAAAAACAAGTACATAACATACAGGTTGGTTCAGTTCATACAGCTTTACAATAAACAAGTAACTGTAAAACATGAAAAGAATCGGCAAATAGCAACAACATAATTAATATAGCAAAAACAAAATAACACTACAGCATACAAGCAATAGCAATTTCACTGTCAATAATTTGGAAATGCAGTAATTAATTAGTCAGAGCTAGTATACGTATAAAAAGAGGGCACAGCAGCATATGTAAAGTGGTTTTAACAATGGAGTTGGCACACAATCCATCAGCCAGTAGGCTCAGCATAGAACAGAGATAAAGTAAGGAAACTGACAATTGGGAAAAGGCGAGATGAAGGGAGTTAGGTACATTAACAGTCATTAGTAAAAAAAAGTCACAGAGTGAGACTTTCAAGGCATAATGGGGACAGACAAAATCAAAATGAGTGGAGGAGAATCTCTTAAAGAAGATAACCCCCTGGTACTATGGGCCTGATTCCAAAAAGCCCTTAGAGCACCGCTATTTGTGGTGATACAGAGCTGATACAGAGCTGCAGTAAACCCCAGGTACACCAGGGACCCTACACCCAATTCTATAAAAAGTAGGGTCCTGGCACCAAACTCCCCGTGTTTTGTGCATGTCACCCACTGTACCAAATAGTTGGCACTCCTGCGGGAATTGCCACACGAATCTCCCCCACTTGGTGCAGTACTACAGGGGCCAGGATGGTGGTGAAGGGGGTGAAGCTGATGGAGAGGAGGGGGATGGGGCATAATGGGCATGGGAGGTGGCAGAGGGGGAGCTAGGGGGGACAGCTGGGCATCACCAGGAGTGATCTGGCACCCTGTGGAGTGCATGTACATTGTATTGTATAGTACATTATAATCCCTGGTGGTCTAGCAGTCCCTCCCCCCAGCATCCACCCGCTCTATTAAATATAGTAGTCCTGGTGGCTAGCGATCCTTCCCCCCAAGCACCCACCCACTGTATTAAATATAATAATCCTGGTGGCTAGTGGTCTCTCCCCCTACCCGATCATCCACCCGCAGTATGAAAATAATATCTGTGGTGGCTAGCAGTCTCTCCCCTCACCCAATCATCCACCCACTGTATAAAAATAATATCCTTTGTGGCTAGTGGTCCCTCCCCCCACCTGATCATCCACCCCTTGTATGAAAGTAATACCCCTAGTGGGTACTGGACCCACCTATCCTCGATCTCCTGTATAGGTCAAGTAACTCATTCTGTGGTGGTCTGTTGGACCCCCCCAGCCCTACCCTGCCAGGTAGTGTTCCACCACTCTGCTCCTCCCCATCCCAAATTGGAGCTGCTGATTAGCACAGCCATCCTCTCACCACCATGGCTGGCTGCTGACTGAGCTTTCAATGAGCATGTACTGTATATAGTACATGTTGACTGAATGACAGCTGTCATTCAGTAAGCATGTTCTATATGCAGTATGCCCTTATTGAGAGCTTAGTCAGCAGCCAGCCATGGTGGTGAGAGAAGGGCTGTGCTGGTCACTGGCTCTGATTCAGAATGGGGGGAGCAGGGTGGTGGGACACTGCCTGATGGGGTGGTAGGTCCACTAAACCACCAGGGAATAAGTCACTTGACCTATACAGGGGATAAGGGATGGGGATCTACAAGCCACCAGGGATATTATTTTCATATAGCAGGTGAATAATCAGGTGGGGGAGGAACTACTAGATACCAGGGATATTATTTTCATACAGTGGGTGGATGGTGAGGGGAAGGGACATCTAGTCACCAGGACTACTGTGTTTAAAACAGCAAGTGGGTTTTGGGGGGAAGGGACCACTAGACTGCCAGGGATTAGACTGTACTATACAGTACAATGTACATGCATCCCACTAGATGCCAGATCACCCCTGATGATGCTCACCTGTTCCCATGACCCCCTGCCATCTCCTATGACCCTTATGCCCCCAGCAGCCCATCATCTGACCCTGTCCCACTAGCACAAGTCACTTAGACCATCTTGTTGCTGGTCTAGGTGGTGCCCTTTGTTGCATCCATGGTGTGGTTTGCAGAATCCCCAAAAGGGGGATGCTGCAGCCCCACTGTGGCACAAGCCCCCCTTGCGACCTGGTGCACCCGGTTGCTTGCTACAACCTTAGCACTAGGGGATTTTGGTGCAGCTGCATTAGATTTGACACAGGCTGCTTTACACAATTGTGTTTGATGCAAGTGGTAATGCAAGTCATCACTTGCAGTACACTCTTATGATGCAAGTCCCTTGCGTCAATCTAAATCTTTTGAGAGTTGGGCCTTATGTCTCCCACTAGAGCAAAATCCTTAGGAACAGAAAGCAAAACAAAAATGCCATTACATGGGTGAGAGTGCTGTAACCTCAGTACACTATTCATAGTTGTGACATGGCAGGTGTACAAGGATGTGTTTTTCATAACTGTAATTCACAAATCCCTATTTCATTTATTTATTGAGCCTATTTCTACAAATGTTTAAAGCCCACAATGTTGATATACAAAATGGAAAGCAGCCGTTTCCATTTCTGTTTCTTAAAACTCCAGGCTCCTAATGATGACGGTAAATTCTGGATTAGGCGCGCATGTCATGTAAATGCTTGCTTGTACTTTCAATTATTTTGATGTAATTCTCTCTTGTGCTGTTATTTAGGGTTATCCTACCTCTTGAAGCTGTTATGTAACTTGCTGTTATACTGCCTTCATGACCGTTTAAAGTCTGCTGTACCATATGCTGTACCACCCACTTGTCAGAGCCTGTGGCTCCTGTATGTTACCTCGACTCTGTATTTTGTTTCCTATGTACTCTGTAACCATCCTGGGCCACACCTGAAAATAGGCACTTTGATGTCTAGAGTGCTTACCTAGTTAACAAAAGCAAATAAATAAAATAAATAGACCATATGGCTATCGTAGAAACATGAGCCACTAGGAAAAATGACTCAGACCTAGCAATGCCAGGATACTCTATGCATTGGCAAGATAGGGGTAAGGGAAAAGGGGGGGTAGGGTCACTCTTTATGTCAAGAAATGAATAGAGGCATAGAAAAGGGGTTCATCAAGGGAGGGAAGGGGGAGTCAGAATCACTGTGGGTGCTGCTCACAACCACATCAGGAAAGAAGCTGTGCATAGGGTTGGTCTACAGTTCACTGAGACTAGGGGATGAGAGAGATGGGGATCTAAGGGCATAAATTAAGACAGGGACCAAAAAGAGGGAAGTAATGGTGGGGGGACCTCAATCTACCAGACATAGATTGGGATCCAGCAGATAACAGCACCAGGAGTCAGGCACTACTTAATACATTGCAGGATTGCCTACTGATACAGCTGTTCAGGAAACCCAAAAGGCAAACTGCCATTCTCAACATGGTGCTCACCAGCTCAGAAATGGTAGGCAGAGACAGAACTGGGAAGCCACTGTGGTCCAGTGGCCATAAAAATGTATGGTCTGAACTGGCCCTGGGTACCAGTATACCCTCATCAAAGGCTGTGGTTCTGGATTTCAGCCAGATGAGAAAACTAGTCGAGGATAAGCTGGTGGACAAACTCAGTGGGTGGAGGAGAGGTGGAAGTAATTAAAGAAGCCATTCTAAAGACAACCAAAACATGACCGAGAACAGTTACCAAGAGAAACAGGTGCAAGGAATCAATTGTCACAGAGGCACTAAAGGCTAAAAAGAGGGCCTTCAGTAGATAGGAGAAACAGGGAGAACAGGAATGGAGTGAATGTCAGCTAAAGATGAAGGAGGCAAAGAAGACAGGAACACAAAAGCAGATAATGAACTATTTATTGCAGAAGGGGTTTGGGGTGGGCAGTTCTTTAGATACATTAAGGAGAAAAGGAAGACAAAAAAGGAATTATAAGGCTGACAGAGGGTGGTAAGGCAATAGAGGAGGACAAGCAGAAGGCAGCTGTTCTTAATGATTACATTTTCTCAGTGTTCATAGTGGAGAATAGTAGACCCTTGCACGAGAGCAGCATAAAAGCTGCTGCTAGAGGGATCCCAGAAATGGGGCAGGTGGTAGTTATTGGAGAAAGGATCAGAAAAGAGCTTGCAGCCCTGTAAATAGTTAAGGCTCCAGGGCCAAATGAAATACACTGGAAGGTATTGGTAGGCAGAGTATGTCTCAAACATGCATGGGACAGACATAAGGCAATTATAGTGGGGGGTTGCAGGAAGTAGGCTGTTGGTTAACTAGAATCTGCAGCTTATCCAATAGGTAGGGAAATGAGCAGACTGGGTGGGCCAAGTGGTCCTTATCTGCCGGCAAAGTCTATGTTTCTATGTTTCTATGTATTCAGGGAACTGGTATCAGAGCCAGCTGAACCTCTGACAGGGATATTAGACCGCTCCCAACAGTAAGAGGTGGTTCTGAAAGATGTAGTTCCACTCTACAAGGAAACAGAAAAAGGAGCAACTGGGAAACTGAATATCTGTTAGTCTTGCTTCCATAGCAGGTACACTAATGGAGATACTAGTCAAAGATGACCTAGTGGACTTCCTGGAGAGAAATAGGCTCCAAGATGGTAAGCAGCAAGGGATCATCGAAGAGAGATCTTGTCAGACCAACCTGATAGTGTTCTTTGACTGAGTAATGAGCACAGTAGATAAGGGACAGGTAATGAAATTGCTCTACTTTAGCTTCAGCAATGCATTCAATTCTGTATCACCCAGAAAGTTTCTGAAAAAGTTAGAGAGTCTGAGTGCAAAAAGGATCTAGTTAGATGGGTGGGAAACTGGCTGGGGGTGAGACCGTAGAGGGGGGTGTTAAATGGGGTCAGGTCAGGGGAGAGGGAGGTCATGAGTAGTGTTGTGTGAAGATTGGAAAATTTTGCTGGATAAAATATTTAAGTGAAATTTGCATTTCACTAAATATTTTACTGAGTGAATCAAAATTTGCCCGTTAGTGGAGCCAACTTCACCCTCAGATGGGTGAAATTTGCTCATTGGCTAAAATTTCTCAATTTTGCCACGGGCCCCTAAGCTTTCAAAATAAAAACCAGTCCCCTCCCCTGTCGCAGGTGTCTAGTGATCCCCACACCCCAGCTGATCACCAGCCAAATTAAAATCAAGAACCCCCCCAGTCACTCAGAGCCCCAGACCCCAATCTTTTAAAAAAAAAACAACAACAATCCCCTCCCATGTCTCTGGTGTCTAGTGGTTCTTCCCCAGCCGATCACTGACCAAACTCAAATCAAGAACTGTCCCTTCAGGGCCCAGTCACCATGAGCCCCTCAGCCCCCAATTTTGTAAAAAAAACAAAAAAACAATCCTCCCTGTCCCTAGTGTGGTGTCTAGTGGACCTCCCACCCTGTCTTAGGTCAGAGCTCACCCCGCTCCCAGTGCCTCGATGGATTATTGTGCCTCACCACCTGGCCAGTTGAAAACCTATTCGAGCACTCAATGAATGAGCATGGCATGCATGCGCTTATTCATTGAGCATTGAGATGGGCTGTCAGCTGTGGAGGTGAGTTGAGGGCTGTGCTGATGGCCCATTCAGGGTACTGGGGGGGAGCAGCATGAGCTGTGACTTAAGACAGGGTGGAGGGGTGGGGAGTCCACTAGACACCGGGGACAGGGGAGGGAATTGTTTTGTTTTTTTATTACAAATATTAGGGGCTGAGGATCAGGGTGACTTTGAGGAGAGGGAGGGTTCTTGATTTGAATTCTGCCAGTGATCTGCCGGGGTGGGGGGTGCCACTAGACACAAGAGATGTGGGAGGGGATTGTTTTTGTTTTTCCAAAGACTGAAGGCCGGAGCTCAGGGGCGACTGTGTGGGGGAGGTTTGATTTGAATTGACCAGTGATCCAGCCAAGGTGGGGGGACCACTAGAGACCAGGAAGGGGTATAAATTAAAGAATGGGCATATGCAGGTGAAATTGCGGGTGAAATTTTGCTGCAATTTCGGGAAATATTTTGCACAGTCAAATTGCCAATTGCATGGCAATTTCACTGGTGAAATAAAATTTTGCAACATCTCCAGTCATGACTGGGGCACCACAGGGTTTACTAGTGGGGTCTGTCCATTTCAATATGTTAGTCAGTGATGTAGTAGAAGGAACAAAGGGCAAAATGTGTCTCTTAGCCATTTACAGTAAGCTCTGTGACAGCATAAATAGCAAGAAAGAGGTTAAGAAGTTGCAGAGGGATGTGCAAATGTTAGAGAGGTGGTTGAGAGGCTGACAGTTAAAATTCAATGCCAAGAAGTGCACATAGGGAACAAAAACTGAAGGACAGAATAATGAATGGGAGGGGTTAAGTTGGATACTGCCTAAGAAAAGGGATTTGGGAGTCATCATAAGCAACTCCCTAAAACAATCTAGCCAAAGCAGCAAGGCCTAGAGCAAGGCAACCAAAATGCTGGGTGTATTGGGAGGGGGCTGGATAACAAGAGGGAAGAGGTCATGCTACCTATCTACAGGTCACTAGTGAGATCACATCTGAAATACCGTGCACAGTTCTGGAGTCCCCACCTGAGAAACCACAAAGACAGGCTCAAGATGGTGCAGGGTAGAGTAACTAAAATGATTCAGGGCCAGCAGGGCAGATCCTATGAGGATCGGGTTAAAGCTCTGAACATGTACTCAGTGGGGACCAGAAGGGAGAATGGCAATATGATTTAGACCTTCAAGTTCCTGAAAGGAATGAATAAGGCAGATTGAGTAGCAATATTCAGTAGAAATGGTGAATCAGGAACATGAGGATATGGGTTGAAGCTGGCAAGGGGGGAAGCAGGATGGACTTGAGAACATTTTATTTTACAGAGAGAGGTGGAACTGTGGACCAGTTTACCAGCAGAGGTGGTGGGTGCAAGAACCATTAATGGGTTCATACACAGCTGGGACTGAATAAAAGGCTTAATAGTTATGTAGGGGGAGCATTAGGGCAATGGGAGACTAGTACAATAACCTCGACTAGACAACAGTTCCAGGGGTAGAATACAATAAAACAAGGCTAACGGAATGGACCAATGATCTTTTATTACTGACATTTTGTATGTTTCTATGTAAAACACCCATGGTCAAACAATACAAACACAGTGAAGGCATTAGGCACTAATGTTCTTTACTGGTGTTTCTGAACAAATACAATAATGTATTAGAACTAAAGTGGAATCAAACACTCATCTGCCTAGTAGAAAATAATATCCTGCCACCTGTACCATTAGAACAATACCTCCAGATCCTGTCTGTATGTCTCTATAGTGTCAATGACAAGGATGAAACACTCTGCGGTAAAAGTATCACAGTGTCCTGTGTGACAAATTGTATTATAAAATGGGGTTTCAGAAAGTTACCAAATCTAAACATTTTATTGCTGGAGACTTCTAAAGAAGTAGAGGAGAAAGTAAGGTAATGCTACCGTTTAGAAGGTGTAAGATGACACAGAAAGAGAAGGATGGGGAGAGATAATAGGAGAAACAAAGGAGGTAGGGAATGCAGGTAGGAGCGCAAAGGCACAAACAGAGAAGAGTATTGCCAAGTCAGTAAAAAAAATGGGATAAAACATTTTTTAGGCATATAAGTGAAAAGAGGAAAACGAAAGGCGGAACAGTAAGACTAAAAGGGGAAGGAGGGTTTGTGTGGAAGAGGACCAAAAAAAGAAGAAGCAGACATTGAACAAATACTTCTGTTCAGTATTTATGGAGCAAGAAGTAGGTGATGGGCCACAAATAAGGGACATGCACATTAAAGGAAGGGAGGAGGACACTAGTCCTTTTACAGAGGAGAGTGTCCTCAAGGAACTAGCAAACTAAAAGTGGAAAAGGCAGTTGTACCCTATGAGGTACACCCTAAGATACTGAGGGAGCACAAGGAGGTGCTGGTTGCCCCTCTGACAGCCCTGTTCAACCTATCACTATATATAGGGGAAGTTCTGGGGGACTGGAGGAGGGCAGATGTGGTCCCACTTCTTAAAAGTGGTAATAGGGAGGAGGCAGTAAATTATAGACCTGTCAGCCTGACTTTGGGGGTGGGTAAAGTAATGGAATCACTACTGAAGGAAAGGATTGGGGAATTGATTTATTTTATTTTATGTATTGAGGTCTATGAATTAAAACCCTTTGAGTCAGGGACTCTCTTTCAAAGACTCCATGTCAGTATAAAGTGGGGCAGGCAAGTGTTACAGACATCATGAACAATGACAGTAAATTATACACGAAGAGAAAATTATACAATAGACGCTATTACAAAGGCTCCACATCAGTACAGAGTGTGGCAGACAAGTGTTACTGACATCATGACATCATGAATAATGACAATAATTGTACACAAAGGAAAAATTACACAATAGGGAGTTTTCTAATAATGATGCATTACAATAAGCATTGTCAATTGACATGGGAGTAACCAAATTTGTAGAAACAAGTCTGAGGAGAAAAAACAAATATTGAAGACAGAAGCAATGGATCTACAGAGGAGAAAGTGAGAAACAGTCCCAAGAAGTGGACCAAAGGAGAGCTGAAAAAATAGTAGAGACCAGAAAGCCACCCAGGGGGAATTGTCATGTGGCCAAGATGTAGGAGAGGAAATAGTTGGGAGGTTATGACAGTGCAACGGGCAGTCACAGTTTGATGAAACCAGGTTGTGGTCCCACAGTTCTTTTTTGAAAGGGCCCAACCTGGGTATGGATAGGAGGGAACAGGGGATGGAGTTTATCCATACAGGGGCCATATATTTGAAGGATCTTTGACCAGCGGTGGTCCTATAGAAGGGGACTTGGAAAGCAGTTTTGTCGGTGTGTCTGGTTACCCATCTGTGCTGCCCTGGAGAGGAGAAGAATACAACCGGGGGGGGAGTAGCCCATATAGATTTTTTTTTAACTAGTAGGCAAGTCTGACAGTAGAGACACCCTTGGAAATTTAGCCAGGCCGAGCATTGATAGAGATCACAGGTATGTATCAACCTGTCACAGCCAGTGGCCAAGCGACAGGCTTTGTTTAAGGTAAGTTTAATTTTACTCAGGACAGAGTTTGAGGCAGACTCATAGATGACTATACCATAGTCTACCAGGAATAGAATAGAACTGGAGGTAGCCAGTCTATGAGCAGCGGGGGGGGAGGCACAACCTAATTCTGTACAGGAGGCCAATTCTGGCATTAACTGCAGAGCAGGTAGTGGTAATACATTCATGGAAGGAGAGGGCAGTATCAAGGGTGATACCAAGGTATTTAAAATGATGAATGGATTCCAAGGGGGTGCCATGAGAATTGAGGATGGAGAGGGTGGAGGACTTGTACTTATTTTGGTGGTGGGAAAATAGCATTACCTTTGTCTTTTCATAATTGAGAATAAGTTTATAGGTTGAAAACCAGGATTCAGCCTCCTTGAAGGAGCACTGCAGGTCCTGTTGAAGCAGGATGAGGTCAGAGTAGCCAATGAAAATAATCGCATCATCTGCATATAGGAGGAGACGTCCAGTGCAGGCCAAGGGGAGAGAGTTCAGGTACAGGGTAAATAGGAGTGGTCAAAGAATGGAGCCCTGGGGTACCCCAGAGTAAACCTGTAGACTATTGGATAGGGTGCCATTTATCTTCACTTGCTGGGATCTTCCTTGCAGGTAGTGGGTGAACCAGGTGGTGGCCTCCTGGGACAAGCCAGTGGAAAGAAGAGAGTCAGATAATAGATAATGGTTGACCATATCAAAGGTCTTGGTGAGGTCTATGTACGCAGACCCAACCAATGCCCCTTAGTTGAGGGCATTGTGGATGAATGAGGTGTACTCCAGGAGGGCAGTGGTGGTGCTGTGGCCCTTCCTGAAACCATGCTGTTACTAGCAAAGGAGGTTATGTGATTCCAGGAATTCAGTGAGTTGGTCAATGATGATTTTTTCAAGTGCTTTTGAGAGGGGGCAGAATGGAGATAGGCCTGTAGTTATTATGGGAGGTCCAGTCGCCGATCTTGTGGATGGGGGCAACCACTGCCCATTTCCACTGGGAAGGGAACTGACAAGAGCATAGTGACATATTCAAGATTTTGGCCAGGGAGTTTAGGACTGCATCTAGAGACAGGTTGAACAGCTTAAGGTCTAGTGTTTCGCCACTCTCTCTGGATTTGCCAAGGAACTTAGAGAGGTAGGATTGGGCAGTACTTGGGGGATGGTCTTGAAATGGAATGGTGGGACACCAGTAAGTGTGGGGGAACAGCCCAGAGGAGGGGGAGAAGAAGTCAGGGGGGGAGTACTGAGCTAAGGCCAGTAAAAGCAGCATTAAAGGTGTTGGCAATCTGGTCAGGATCTTGGGTAGGGACCCTATTTATGATCAGTAGAGAGGAGGGGGAGGAGGATTTACCACTGAGTTCCTTAATATTCTCCAAGAAGTTATGTCCCTGCTCCCAGGAGGAGGTGAGTTTAGCTTGGTAGTAAGCAGCCTTAGCTTGGCGAATGGTCCAGGTGCAGGAGTTTCAGGCAGCATGGTATAGATGATGGTCTGCGTTGCGGCCAGATTCCAGGGTTCGGTGCCATAGGTTGTCATGAGCAGTCATTTAGTCAATTATTGACTGGCTGACCCAGGGAGAGAAACGATCTTTTACTGCCCGCTTAACAAAGGAGACAAAGATGTCGCAGGCGGTGTTAAAGGAACTAATAAAGAAGGACAGCACATCATTGAAAGATGCAATACAGTCTAGCAGGGTCCAGTCAAAGTTGAGAAGATAATTGCAGAAATGCTCTAGAGTGCCTTTCCTAAGGAGTCGGTGTCTGAAGATACCAGGGGGGAGGTCCAGCTGTTTTACCAGAGGCAGGTGACTGGGGAGTGTTCACTAAGTGAGTCAGATAAGACCTGAACATCGGAGATATGTTCAGGGTGACTGGAGAAAATTAGGTCAATGAGGGTTCTGTTGCCCATGTTATGGTAAAGCCTGGTTGGAGAGGGGACCAGTTGAGTTAGGTTTTGGCCAGCAGCGCCATCTCTGAAATAGGTTGATTGAAGGGAAAGCCAATTTATATTAAAGTCACTGAGTGCAATTATCTCAGAGTTTTTGGGGAGCTGGGCAGCGATATCTAGGATAGAAGTGAAATACTCTTTCTGGTTACAGCGAGGTATGTAAACAGACATCATGTATACCATTTTACCGGAGACCCCAATGGAAATTTTAAGGGTAAGAGATTGAGCATTAGCAGTAGGGAGGGTAGTCGGAATTACATGACCTTGAAGTGTATCGCGGAGATAGATGGCACAACTCCCCCCCCTTTTTCCCATTCTATCTCATCTGTGTAGAGTGTAACCAGATAGCATGACAGCTGAGTCAGTAGTATGGTGGGGTAGCCAGGTTTCAACTACTGCAAGAGCATCTGAGTTGTGTTGGTATACCCAGGCTTGGAGTTGGGCATGCTTCTTTAGAAGGATACATATGTTCATCGTGGCCAGTAGGAGGCCACCAGTATGCTTGAGATTTTGAGGGGGGGGTGGGCATAGGGCCTGGATTGGGATGAACATTTCCAGAGAGGAGCAGAAGAATGAAAGAGAACCTATAGAGCATATGTTTGGGTAGCTTCTTTAAGGTGAGTTGGGTGCCCCTAGAGGGGGGTGGCTGAGCTGGTTTACAGTAGGGGATCAGATGAAGACCAGGATTTCAGGACCCCAGCCGAGTTTGGGTTGGAAGAGACACACTACAGGGGTGCACATGGGAACATCGGCAAAACGAGGGAGGCAGGACATAGTGCTGAAAAGAGGGGTAATGTGGCACGTAATGGTCGGAGAACCGGGGATAGGGGAAATGATGACAAAGAGGTGTAAGAGAGAAGAGTGGACAGAAGGATGAGCACAGGAAGAAACAGAGCAAAAAGATTCATTTTGGCAGAAAAGGAAACAAGAAGTAAACAAAGTGGTGAGGGGGAAAGAAAAGGGAGACGGACAGGATCAGGTAAACAGGAAGTAAATAAAGTGGAGGGGGAAAGAAAGAGGAGATGGACAGGATCATGGAAACAAGACATCGGAACAGAAAAGCAGGAGGTAGATGAGACTAGCTAGTGGTGCAGGGGTTGAGTGTCTGCCTTTAGACCAGAGAATAGGGTGTTAGAGACCCAGCAAAGGTAGCATTGCTAAATTGAAGCCCGAGGTAGTTAGGAACTGGGAGGAACAACGCAAACTGGGTTATGAGGCAGGTGAAAGCATAGAGAAGATAGATTTAAGGAGAGGAGTATTGGGTGCAATACTGACCCCTAGTGGGGTCAGAAATTAAAACCTGCAAATGGGAATTGAGGAAATTAGAAAAAAGTAGACAGGAAGTCATGTAATGAAAAGTAGACAGGAAGTCACATGATGTAGGTGGGGCATCGATGGGTAAACACCTTCAGAACAAGTAAGCAACAGGGAGGGTTTTCTTTACCTTTTCAGGCTGCTCCAAACTATCTGCTCCCAGGGAGATGTTTGTGGTGTGCTATGTGGAATACCTTGTGACCAGTGGATTACAGGATCTGAGACAGCATGGTTTCAAAAACAAAAAATGTAACCTCATTGGTTGAAACAATGTCACATAAATGTTCATTCATTCATATTTTATTTAGTATAGTGCATTTTCTCATTTTGACTCAAAGTGCTTTACACAAAAATTTCTAAAAACATTTAAAATGCAGTACAAATACACAACATAAAAATAAATAATTCACTCATATTTGTTGATTATTTTCTGACAACTGCACTGCTCCCATGAACTACATGTTTTTTTTGTTAAGAAATAAAGCCCTTGTTTATAAATGAGATAAACCCAACCAAGTTGATTGACTGGATGACCAGGGAAATTAGGGCAGAGAAGTGGATGTGACCTACTTGGATTTCAGTAAGGCCTTTGACACCATTCCACACAGAAGACTGGTGAGCAAGCTGGGCAACCTAGGAATAGGTTCAGAAGTAGTAAAATGGGTAAGAACTTGGCTAAACAACAGAAGACAGAGGGCGATGGTAAATGATGTTTACTCTAAAGAAGGCAAGTTTACCAGCAGGGCGCTGCAGGGTTCAATACTGAGCCTGGTCCTAGTCAGTGTCTTTATTAGCAATGTTGCATGAAGGCTGGAAGGGAAAGTATGCTTATTCGCAGATAACACAAAATTTGGCAACAGAGTGGACACACGGGGGGGAGGGGGAGTGGAAAAATGAGGGATGATCTGAAAAATCTGGAAGACTGGTCAAGGGTTTGCACCTGGGTTTCAATGCAAGAAAGAGCAAAATCATGCACTTGGGGCACAGAAACCCGGGGGGCAACATACCAGTTGGCTGGGGAAGTACTGGCAACAATTGTGTACAGATTCCAATAACAATTTTTGCACAATTATAACAATTTTGAGGTGTGATGCATGAGTGTTACCCTCCATAACTCTCTGAAGACAGCTGTCTGTAATGTTCATACAATAAACCTCAAAATTATTACAACTGCAAAAAATTATTGGAATCTATGCCAAATTGATTTCTGGAAGACAGGCCGATGAGGTGAAAAAATCAGAAAATAGTGATGTTTCAGACACAATAAGGTGTTTAAGATATCATAGAATTCCCCTGGAAGAAGCCATCACATATTTGGTGAAACATTGAAGCAGTAAAAATAAAGAAGATTTTAGACAAAAGTGGTTGTGTTGTGGCATTTTTCAGCCCAGAGCAATTTAACTCCTACCAGTTGCTACAAAATCCTGTCACACAAATCGTCGTACAAATCGCACACATGGGCTGTGTTCACCCAGGTGATGACTTTGCACTTTTCAGTACCAAAACTCATTTCCCACTTTTTTACTCATCTGTCAATAAAATCAAGGTCTTTCTGTAATGAGTGAGACTGGTCTTCTGTCACACACAGACCACCTAATCTGGTGTCATCAGTATATTTGATGCACCAGTTTTGAGACCTGTTGTTAAGTCTGAGATGAATATTTGAAAGATTAATGGTCCCAAGACAGAACCCTGGGAGACTCCACTGCTAGTTAGTCCTGATTTTGATAAGTGACCATTTACTACTACAGTCTGTGTTCTCTTAACCATTGGTTTATCCAAATGATAATTCTGTCACTGATTTCTATTGCATGCATCTTTTTGACCACAGCCCAGTGAAGCACTAAATCAAAGGCCTTGCTGAAGTCCAAATATATAATGTCACAGTCAATCTTATTATCAAGAAATCTGCTGATTTTTTCATAGAAACAGATGAGGTTATTGGTACAAGACCTCTCCAGTCTAAAACTGTTATTCCTTACCTAGAACTGAGATGTTTGCATGTATTTTATTCTTGATAATACCCTCCAGTACTTTCACACAGACTGAAGTGAAGCTGATCGATCAATAATTTCCAGGGTGTGCTTTATCCCACTTCTTAAATATTGGAATGACATGGGAAAGGTGCCAATCATCCGGGACAGTCCCTGTATTTAGAATAATCTGGGACAATATCCATATATAGAGATTCCTTGTATATGTATTTCACAGGATATTTAATTTAATGTAGTGTTAGTTTCAGAAATCATGTTAAAATTAAGAGTTGGCCAGGTGAGTTTAGCTTTAATCTATTTATTTTGTTAACAATGTCGTCTAACTCAATTTCCATCTTTATTGTAGCTTGTGGTAGTATAGGTTTATCATTTTTAGTTGAAGGAGCATAGATTGAACTAAACTCTTACATAAATAATTATATGAAATGTTTTCAAGTTGTGCACATAAACTACCCATGTGATATGCGTGCTGCAAGCATGATTTAAATGTTAAATTGGAACTGATTGCATGCATGTGGTATGCGTGCAGCAAGCAAGTGTGGAAAGCATGCTTTTTATGTTAAATTGGAAGATTGCATGCATGTGGCATGTGTGTGAAAAGCAAGTCGTCACTGATAACTGCACACATAAAAGTTAAGTGACTTGCTCAGGATCACACCATATCCAAGTGGGTGCTGATGAGATTCAAACCAAAGTCTTTAGGCCTCTAAGTCTCCTGGTTTGCAGTGCAGTGCCTTTAACCACTAAGCTATACTACCTGTACAGATATGGCTTGCTTGCACTTCAATACAAATCTGTATACATCTGCACAGATGTGGTATGCTTATAGCCACTGTTATACTTTTTAGTTTCCTTGTCCGCCCCATCGTCTCAGCTGCACAGCTGAACTATAGCACACATACCAATGGAAAGACATGTGGTTCTTCCCACCCCCAATACACACTTACCCAAAAAAACAACTTAATTACTTCTGTCTGGACTGTACTCCTGCTATTTTCTCTCCATAGTTTTGAATGCTTCCATGCAAACAGACTTTAAGGGGCAAACACAAAAGTAGCAATAACTAAACACCCACGCACATGACCAGCTCCCCCCCCCATGCACAAACACTGTAGCAGGTGCAGTCATGCTGCTGCAGACCACCCACCAAGTATAGACACAGCATAAGTCGAGAGTCTTTTACTTGAGTACTAGAGAGCCAGAAGCAGGCATCATTAAGAGATGATGTTCCCCAGGTCAGATTGCTGGGGTCTAATCCTTTGAAATGAATGGTGTTATTTTTTTATTACTATTTTATACATTATGGTGGTGAGTTGGAGAATAATGAAGGCCACCGTTCTACTAACAAGACCCTTGTTGGTCAAGCAGTGGCCTTCATTAATCTACAACTCTCCATTAATAATGTATAAAATAGTAATAGAAAAAATACCCCCATTCATTTCAATGGTGCATGCCCCTGCAGTCTCTCTTGCCTCATGTCATAATGTGCCTGATCATGGGGATTTGGAGATCACCTTCACTGTGGGGGCATAAGCCAGACCATAGTGGGGCTCCAATAGTCTGTGCATACAGTACCACTCAACTTCCCTGAATGCAATGGACAGCCCTTATTTTACCTCTGAAAACTGCTATGCTCTTCATCCATCCCTCATGGAAAACATGCTGCTCACACAGAGGATGTCCTGTAAATTTAGACTTTATGGCACGGGCACCTTTTCAGATTTCAGCAGGGAAGAGCCAACAACCTATGGAGGCCAGGTGCTAGTTAGCCCTAGGTGGCAAGCTCTAGAATGTCTGGAACGTCTCTAAAAGGTCAAACTTATTTGTTTTGACTAAAAAGTGATATGCAAATCAGGAACAATTCAAATGTTTAAGATTAATCTGTCTATACCCCAGAGCAGTATATCAGATTTGGGCTTAAACCCACCCAGTTACTAGACTTTTTTTTTCCTGGCTGAAGTTTTGACCCCACCCCCAAAAAAAAAAAAACTTTGTCACAATTTCTCTCCCCGACACTATTCCATTTAATACCCATTCCATGTCAGTCATGAAGCCACCCAATGGTGCAGAAACATGAAAAACACATCATTATTTCAGTCCTTTATCCTTCCCCAATCCCTCCTGTAAAAATAAATTATTTACTTTTACTTACCTGGCCATCTGGCCAGAACTGGTGGCCTGGCACAGTGTGCCACCAGCCCAGTTTTCAGTCTGCTCCTCCTCTGTCCTTCTGCCAGAAGCTGGATGCTAGAACCGACTATTCCAGGTCCCCAAAGTGGTCCGTGACCAAGTCACCTCACCAACCGAACCCACTCAACCTGTGTTGCTTGCTTCTTGATTGGCTGTTGCCACACTGCACTGATCAAGGCCTGTGAAGGCCACCCACACCACTGTCACTCTTGCTGATAGGCCTAGCTTGCTTCCGCGGGGAGCTTGTGCTGTTCTTTTTGCAAGGCGAGTCTAGCAGAGTAAGTAGGTAGCCTAGTCTTGAGTTAGCTTCTAGCTCATCCTCTGCCCCTTCTGCCACCATGGAAATGAAGACTCACTAAGAGTAGACCAACTAAAATATGCCACCACAACACTGCTATTGAGAGTCCAGTGCTCACTGACTCTTCCAGGCTGCAGTGTGCAGCCTGTCTACTCTATAGTGGGAAAGACAGTGTCGCACTTGCATGACTCATGTGCTCTTGCTTGGCTGGAGCTCCTCCATGTCACATGTGATGGCACCACTGCTAACAGGTGGAAAGGGCGGATAACACAATACAGATACACTTGAGTCAGAAGTGCACCTGCAGCATGAGTGCAACACAGGCCAGTGGGGCACTTATTGCGAAAAAGATTAAATCCAAATTTAATGCCATTATTGCCACACCATAAGAACAACCTAAGCACAAATGTGGGTGGGGGGCAACTGCCCCCCTGCCTAAATGGCACCCCTGCTTTATGGTAGAAATTCATTCTCAGCTGCTAATATCAGTACAAGTAAATACAATAATTTCCACCATGTACTATATCTCCAAGTTTCAGGATGTATCCTGATCATTGTGAGGGTTAGTATCCCTCATAGTCCCTCACTTTGAGTATCCATGTTCCTCATTTCAGTGACAAAATGCAAGGTATGGTGTATGCTTCCAAAACCCTACTCAGCGCAAAGAGTGCTGAGCATGGTCATAGTGTATATGCTCAATAAAGAAAGGGAAAGTAAGTGAACCAAAACAGTCATGGAGGAACATGTTTGTACACTCAGGGCCAGATATTCAAAATTTGGCCCCTGGGCTAAGTTAACACTGTTCAGCGTGCAAACTTAGATCGCAGCACAAAGCAAGCTATATTCAAAAGGAATAGCCCGGGGCAAACAGCTTCTAAATAAAGCGTGGGAATAAGGCCATGAAAACTGGGCTGGGAGTACAGGGCAAACGTAGCCCTGGAATAAGACAGCACTAAATATAGCAACCAGGAAGTGCAAATCACAACAACAACACAGAGCACAGTGATGTGAGGGCAGGTAGAGATGAACTATGTGGCCAATGTATATGCCAGCAAATGCGTGGACCCTGTACAGCTGCAGGCAGCAGCAGATGTGAAAGACAGCGATCAGAACTGTATAATATTCCCTGAACCATTAGCGCCACACTAACATGTTAGCGTGGCTTTAGCATGGAGCTAAGCTGTTTGCCCGGTGTAAACACGTTTGTCCAGTGCTAAGATTTGCCACATTCAAGGGTGACATGCAAATGAGCCTACTTAGGTAGTCTCTGGGCAAACAGCCAGATTAACATCTCATTATTCCCTGATTTGCATACAGTTTGCCCAGTGTTACTGCAGGGTCCCACAGCTCCACCTATAGGTCAGTCTGGAAGTACAGGTGCTGGCCAGGTCTGGCCACAGCTCCACCTGTAGGTCAGTCTGACAGTGCATGATGGTTGCTGCAGGCTACATGTATGCAGTACAGCACAGCATTGTGTGCCCATGAGGACAACACAGCATAGGCACAGGCGGTGGTGGTGCTGCATGTAACCATCACACTGTAGGCCATGCTACAGTGCACAGCAAACACTACAGTAGCAAGGGGGCCAGTAGTGTGAGAGACACAGCAATGCCTATGGTATGTAGGGCAGTGATGACCACTGCACTGTACACAGCTTGCAGGTGATTACTGATAGTGGACAGTACTGTTTCACTGTTGTGTGCTCCACAGATGCTGCACCTGTGGCATGGGATGCTCACAGTGACATATACTTCCCTGGCTATGTGTGCTGTGACATCTGTACAGTTGTGCGGTATGTGGCTGGGGGGCATGTAAGATCTGACAGGTACAAAGGTAGTGGGGTATTCCCACTACTGGCCCATGTGCACTGCATGATGTGTCCCAGCCTTGTGGCCACACCTGGGCTGTGGCGAGGTCTGACCACCCGTACACCCTCCCCTCAATTTCCACCATGCCCACAGTGCTGCATGTGTGCGCTGGCATCTGTTGATCACCACAGACGTATGGTCTGCAGGTGTTTACTATATGGCCACACTACCATGATATCCCCTGTGGGTCGGATCACCCCTTACTGTCTGTGCCTGGCTGGGACTGGTGGCAGTTTTTGACATCATAGTGGTGCCATCTGTGAGCAACATGTGTCCTCCATGTCTGGCATTTTCTAAGAGTCATGATCATATATTAGGGTTGCGCAAGCCACGCTAATCCCATGCTAACACCACGCAAAGCACCACTGTCATGCAAAGCTGTTTGCCCAGGGTTAAGACCAGTTTTTCCTGGGTGGTAATTTGTACCGCACTAAGGGTTGTGCTATGTCACGCTAAACACCTTAGCATGGCGCTAGTCGCTGAATATCTCATTGCGCCTGTATTCATTTTCACTTTGCCCCTTTCATATGATTATGGTTTACCCGGCGCTACTGCAGTTTGCTTGTGGTATTTGGCCTTTTCAATATGGCAGACCCGCGCTAATCCCACACTAATCCCACACAAATGGTTTGCGCACTGCGCAAAGCTTTGAATATCTGGCCCTAAATATCAATAAGGGGATTTGCATGGCCCAAAATAAAAAGGTCATGTTTCACAACACAGAGGCCCTTCTTCACACATCTGGAATGGGGGATGTTGGCTGACTATATCCTAGGCATTTAATGCAGTAAGCAAACAATACCTTACAAATTAATGGCAATTTAATGACAAAAATCAAAAGCTATTAACTTGCAAAAAGATCAGAATTAATGAGTTTACCTAATTTTAATAGGCAATCAATGAAAATGTATTTTAAAGGCTCTAATTGCTAGCAGCAGTATGAAAAATAGAAAACAATGTGTTTTTTTTAGATTAGATTTGCACCAACTTAGTTTCTGCACGCATGTCAAGCTTGCAGCATGTGAACCTGATTTGCTTTTTAGACTTGGTTTGCTTAGGTTCACTTTGTGTATGCAAACCGCATGCAAACATTGCACAATTAAGCATGTGGCATGCATTCTGCATGTACACAGCACACTTATAATTCTGTAAGGGAAATGAGAATTAAATACTTCTGTGATATCTGCAGAGGAGGTCATAATAGCATTGTTATATTCAATAAGTCCTATTTTGGTTTTATCATTTTTTTAAATAAGTTTATATAGAAGTTTAGATAGTTTATTTTTGCCAATTTTTCACCAAATTCCTCAGTGTTTGATGCATGTTGAATGGGAGCTTTAATTTACTTTAACCAGCTTCACTGTTTGGAACTATTTTTGCTGGGTGCTTTAAATTTTACTACAACTGCTGCCTAAAGTGTGTCTCCGAGTTAAAACTGTTTAAGCCACTGTAATTTCATTTTAGGACAACAGTACTGCCACCCTCCTAGATCATACTTTAGCCACAGAGTACACTTATATGTTATTGTAGCTCACAAATGCCATCATCTTAGTTCGAATTACAGCAGAGTCAATTATTGTATTAGCTACTGAAATTGCTAGGCCCTCGCCATCTTATTTCGAATTACAGCAGTCAATTTATTGTATCAGCTAGCAGCAGAGTCAATTTATCATATCAGTTAGCCCTCAGTTCAAATCAGGAGGCTCCGTTTTAAACTGCTGAATTGTTAGCTGCTGTTCCCACCTACCTGGTATTATAAAAAGGCTGTTCTTTCTCCTCCTCAGTGCACTTGGTGGTCGAGAGGGCCCGTGTGTCCTGCCCTCCCCCAAGACAAGCAACCCCCCGAAATCATTGTAGGAGTGCTCAGGTACGCTATTTGCCACATTGCAGCTTCAACTCCCCAGCATTTGAACTCGGCGTTTGAGTGTCCCTGCCGGCGCTGCGCTCCTGCTGCCTCACCACCCCCACCACCACTCTAGGTGAACTCAATACTTCATAGTGTGGATCACGTGCCAGTTTTAGCCAATCAGTCAGCTTTCTTATTAGCAGATTATCTGACTAAGCCACAAGAGGCCACCCTAACTCATATCACCTACAAAACACAGAGATCTAAAACTGTGCCACTAGAAGCCTCCCTCAGATCAGATAATCTTCAACTATAACCCAGCAAACTAAAACATGCTGCCACTTTCTCTTTTCTTACCATGCCTGCTCGCACCTCATGTCTCCCTCCCACCCTCCTCCTCCTACCCAGTGCCTCAGCCTGTCCAATACACTACAGTCAGTGAAGCCGCTCCTCCCCCCCATGCTACCTCCTGCATCATGGAACCTCCTCCAAACCTCCTGACCAGCTGGGTTACAGGGGCTTCCATCCTGCCACCCTCCTTCTATGTAGGGTTGTTAGCATTAAAAGCAAACACAACTTGCTCAGTTCCACAAACCTCCCAGAAAGTTTATGCCCACCACAAATCCCAATGGATCATGCTAAAAACAAGGCAACTGTTATCTCTGCTGCTCCTACTAGCAGGGGACGTCAAGCTAAACCCTGGACCCCCAAACCCAAACCCCTCCCCATCACTCAAATTACCAAGGGGCCTAAAGATAATCCACCTGAATATATGTAACATACTCAACAAGCTCACTGAACTGCAGCCAACTGAACTAATGCTATGTCCTAATATTCTGATTATCACTGAAACCTGGCTCAAGCCCCACAACCTAGACACAGAAATTGTAATCCCGGGATACACCGTCATCCGGCATGACCACTAGGGTAAAAAAAGAGGGGGAGCATTACCATGTTCATCTCATCTCAACATCAGTTCACTCCAAACCAGCTCCCCCGGCCCACACCATCCATTGACTCCCTCCTAATCAAAATTGCACTACCACACATGACTCCAATATATATATAGAGGCGCCTTACTGTGCCCCAGACACCCCCATGTCCACTGCACTGGACCACCTGAGTACACTAAAGTCATTCACAGCAGGGGGTGAGTTACACATCCTAGGGGACTTCAATTTCAACTGGCTCTCCACTACTAACTCTAAGCTACATAGCCAGGTAACTGCCCTAAACTTGGCAAAAGAAATATCTGAACCTACATGACTAATTCACAAATCTCAGAATCTCTGTCTGTTAGACTGGGCCCTCACCTCCCACCCCCATAGAATACTTGTAGCCTGTCTCCTCCCAGACTCTTTAAGTGACCACCACATAATCTACATGGTAAGAAAAATATTCCAGCACAAAGCACCCCACCCAAATGCTGCTCACCAGAGCATTCAAATCACACAGCCTTGGTGCACTCTTAAATGACCTATCATACGTTGATTGGTGTTGTATTTGATGGGCTCCAAACATCAACACTGCCCTAGAAATGTTCAAGTCCAGATTTCTAGCCATCTGGGACCACTATGCCCCACTTAGAAGGTCAAGAGTAAGGGGATCCCATCTGCCCTGGGTCACGGCAAATATCATAGACCAGCTTCATGCCAGGGATCGGGTCTGGAAATCATATAAGACTACTGGCACCCTGGCGGCTCATCAACTTTACAGAGCACTCCGTAATCACTGCATTACGTTACTACACCAGGCCAAAGCAAACTACTTCAAGGCCTCTTTCCACACCAATATAAACCACCCAGCTAAATTCTGAAAAGAATCAACTCACTTTTCTCCCCCACCCAACCCCCACCCCAGCCCTAAATGTTGAAGGCTCCATCGTCACTGATCCTGGTGCAGTGGCCACAGTTTTCAACACCTTTTTTGCCAGCTGTGCATCCTTTCTCCTAACCTCTGCCCACCCCTCTAGCTCACCCCCTAACTTCCCGCTCACCACCTCAGCCTCCAGTTTCCCCTTTTGTCTAGTTACTCCCACTGAAGTGCTTGAAGATCTGCAGGCTCTCAGCCCTTCCAAAGGTAAATGCCCCTCAGGGATGGACTCAAAAATGCTTCATCTGTCTGCCCCTGCCATCGCCACACCACTGGCATATCAATTCAATATCTCCTTCTCGCTTGCTGAAATCCCATCTGACTGGAAGCGAGCCACTGTCATCCCACTCCCTCAAGGTGGGGACCCCTCCGCACAGGGAAACTACCACCCTATATACCTGTTCCCCATCCTAGCTAAACTACAGGAGCACCTTGTACTCTCCCAACTTGCCCCCTTTCTCGACTCCTCCTCTTTCTTCACACCATACTAGTCTGGAATTAGGAAGTCGCACTCCACCATCACCTCACTTCTAAGGCTCACAGATGCTATCCTCACTGGTATGGAACAAGGGCACACCACCTCAGCCATTTTCATCGACCTTGCCAAAGCCTTTGCAACCATCTCCCACTCCCTTTTGTTGTCCAAACTCTCGTGCGCTGGTCTGTCTGGAGCAGCAACCAGCTGGTTCCAATCGTATCTGGCAGGCAGGTCACAAGTGGCAAAAATTGGCTCCTGCACCTCCGGCCCTCTCCCTGTCACCTCTGGGGTCCCTCAAGGCTCGGCCCTTGGCCCAATACTGTTCTCCATTTTCCTAAATGACCTGCTGTCATCTGTCACACACTCACTCATCCACATGTACACTGATGGCACGGTAATGTTTACATCGGGTCCCTCCACCTCTGTTACTGCAGAAAGAATACAGGAGGATTTCAATTCTGTTCAGCTTTGGTTTCATTCAAACCAGCTTTTCCTCAATCAAAAGAAAACTGTCTCACTAACTTTTGGAATGTGGAAAAGACTCTTCCACCTCCCCTCAACCCCCACTTTTCACACCACTGACGGGACCCCCTGGAGGATTGCACCTGTTTCGGATACCTCGGGGTATGGCTTGACCAGAATCTTGACTTTTTTGTCCATAACGACTCAATCAACAAAAAACTACATCCCAAACTGGGCACTGTATATCACAACAGGGTCTGCCTAAGTTTACTGGCCCACAAAGCAATCATACAGAAAAAGATCCTCCTGATATTTAACTACAGGGACGTAGTCTACAGCATGGCCGCTAAGTCAGCCTTAACCAGGTTAGATCCCCTCTACCATTCCTTCTGCCAGTTTGCTCTGGACTGCCCACCCTCAACACACCACTGCACCCTCTATAAGTCACTTGACCTGACATCTCTACAGGATTGCAGACAGGCCCACTGTGCCAGGGTTACAGCTAAATTCTGGGCACAATCCTTCCCCTCATACCTCCAGTCGGCCCTCTCTGTCCAGCCCCCCCACTGCGTACACACTCGGGAACTCAGACTCCAGGCTCTTTTTTGTCCCATGCATGTCCTCATATAAAGGACAAGCTGCTTTCAGCTTCCATATGCCCGAACTGTGGAACAACTTACCAGCTGAAATTTGGCACATAGACAGCAGCCAGCATCTAAACCATCTCCTCAAGGCGCACTTCTCCCCCACCTGCACATGCACCTAGCTCATTCCCTTCCTACCGTGCCCATGCAACCATTCTCTTGGGGCTTCCAGGGCCTCTTAAAATAGTTATTGTATGTATAAGTATGCTAGGCACCTTTATGATCTCTGTTAAGCATTGTAGTGTTCACTAGCCTATTTACTCCAGTATCCCATTCACTGAGTAACCCTTTGGGATATCGGCTCTGTAGCAAAATGTATTGTAGCTGCCTTGAATATCTGTTTACTGTTCTGTATTTCCTGTGTGTTTACTATATTTGTACATATTCCTGCTTCACCTCCCCCAGGACACATCTGGAATCGAGCAGTCTCCACTCAGCATGGCTTCCTGGTAAAACTCTTAAATAAATAAATAACCGTTCCTTAGAGTTGTTTCTATTAGCATTTAGGGCCAAGGAGAGTTCAGCTGCCTTTTTGGTTTTCTTAATTTTTGATTTATATGTTCTTCTTGTACCTGTTCAAACTTGTTTTGTTTTTGGATTTTAAATATTTCTTAAAGCTTTTTTTGTTTCCTGTTAATCACATTTTTGTACTTCTCTTGTTAACCATTTTGGTTTAATTCCATAATGTCAGTATTTATCTTTACCTGGGATGTATTAAGTACACATAGATTGTACAGTATTATGTCTGAATATGCCCCACATTTTGTTTTTTATTTTTTTATTTTTTGTAAGATTTTATTCCAGTCAGTACTTGTAAGTTCTTTTTGAATTGCTTTAAAGGTACCCTTATTGTACAATAAATAATTTTGTTTTCCCATTGTTCAGTACAAAATGGGATGATGTTGTAAGTGTGAGAATACTGTGGTCACTGTTAGCCAGAGGTGGCATTACTTAGCAGTTTTTAATGCTTATATTCTTAGATGCCATGGTAAAGTCTAAGGTCTTATTTTCCCTGGTTGGTTCTTTTATATGTTGTTGAAGGAAAAGTTGTTGTAATGTGCTTAAAACCTGGTTTCTCAATGATGAGGCTGCCCTGTTTCCTTGCCAAGCAATATCCCCGAGACTGAAATCATCTACTAGTACACCATCATCTTGTTCACAAGCACTCTCTATTTCCTTAATTAAGTCATTAGGTATATTGTTCGGAGTTTTAGGTGGTCTGTAATATACTCCAAGAGTTATGTGCGACTTGTTATTATTTCCATTAACTTTTATACATAGTATTTCTGTTTGATTGTTTGCTTTTTATGTTCTTGCTGATATTTAGTGTGATGAGATCCTCTCTTGAGTAAATAGCCACTACAATACATAATACAATCATAGTACACAAATTCTTCTAAAATACATGAATTAAAATCATATTATAATAAAGGAATCATTTATCATTGCAAAATGCAAGATATACTATTGTTTGTGTTGCACACAGCAAATTGTAAGAGAAAAAGTAATTAATGCTGGGAAGTATAACATGAGCAAAGATGTTAAACTCGCTCAGAAAACCACTCAGCTAGAAATGAGAAACAAGGAAGGGACCACAGATAGCACATAGATGCATAGGGATCAAATTCCACAAATTTAGACCAGAATGTACAAAAATGCACCTACCAAAAGAACTGGAGCTAGATGTGTATCTGCTGAAGCTAAGTGGAGGAATGCATGCCAGGTCTTATAACTCTGGAAACTGACATATCACTAATGTTATGGGGTGATTTTAATGGAAAGAACTATTAATAAATTAAAGATTTTTCAAATGGGTCTTCAAAAGAAAAATTTTTTTTAAAAAGCATGACTAACACAATTGCCATTCTGCTAAGCATGGTATCACAAGGGATATTGGAGAATGGGCCCTCCACTCACACACATGGTAGGCAGACCCCCTTCCCCGCCCTCCTTGACCTGCAGAAGAAATCCCACCCCATAGGAGGGGAGTGGGATGATAAACCATGGGGAAGGGGACAAGGAGAGGCTGCCCATAGCATGGGTGGAGCAGCTTTTCTAGGAGGAAAGAGAAAAAGGGTTAAAAGGGACAACAAAGCCAAACATTATGCTTTTTTCTTCCAGATTTATCCAAAAATCTCTCTATATTCTGTCTCAGTTGGTAAATGCTTTTCAAAAATGGAAGCATGCATGGCAATAGGACAGTGAAAAAGATTCCTTTGGTAGCTTTGTTCACAGCCCCCTTTTCATCACTGGTGTTTTGTTTTCCTTGAGGCTGGATTACTGGGTCCTATACACAGTGTGACCTCACACGTGCCACCTACGTGATTTGTAGCTTAAGTTCAAATTTGACTGCTGGATGCCTAGCACTAAATAATGTAGCCCAACTGCTAGTTTATTGGGAAGAACCTCCACTGACTCTCAGTTTTCTCTTTGTTGCTGTGCTGCTGGGTCTTGTGTGCTCTGCCTCTGCCTTGTACTAGTAGCAGTTGCCCTGGTAGGAGACTTGTGGCACTCAGAGGCCTCCTGGACATGGTCACCTTTGTTCTCTGCCACTCCTGCCTATGCTAGCCAGCACCAATAGAATGAGTCAATGAGTTGGACTTCAGTCAGTAGGGTTCTGGAAGATTATGGTGAACTCCTTGCTTCCACTAAAGACTGTGTCCAATCGGTGGGTACAGCATCGGCCACACAACTGAGATTAGTCTGAGACTAGCATACCTTCAACTTTGAGAGACTGTGCTTCCACAATGGCTGGCAGTAGCTGGCAATCATGCCAGTTTTGGTTGGCAGTGGAGTGCTTTGGCAGGGCTGAAGCCTGGTGGTACACAGTGAGCTTGCAGTGGCTGGAGTGGTTGGCACATAGCTTGTACCTAATCCAGGATTAATGTATAAAGGCTTCAGGGATGGGCATCATTAGCATGGCAAGGGGCTGGGGCATCATCAGTGCATGCAAATGTTATGAATTAATTACCCTGGGAAATTAATTGATTAGGGTATTTTTCAGCCAAATATTTGTTTGCACACCACTGGTTATTTGGCGTGCTTGCAAACAAAGACACTACTTACTCGAGTACGTGATTTTGGTAATTTGAAGTGAAGTGCATTTACCTTTTGGCTACTGCAAATTCCCTTTCTTTTTTTTCATAAATACATTTTATTGAAAATGTTTTAAGTGCCATATGGCAAAAAAGAAATACTTAATCTTACATATAAGGGAAAAGACATGCAGTATACATTCATTTCTTTATTAGTACAGAGTTATACAAATGCAATGATATCGTCATAAATTACAATTTTAAAACACATTACTAAATACACTGGAGATAACATAACATCATATTCTTAATGGTGGTGGAAACAATTCATACATTTCATTCAAAGAACTACCTCCCTGATCATATGTACAATAAAAAATTCATAAATAATTTTTCCTTACTCATCATGTCCTTTAATTTATTATTCCATCTATTTAGATTAAAGGGTGGAAAGATGGGGACATTCCATTCTTCTAACAACATACATTTATATGTTATCTTGTTTTTTTTTTTTTTGTAAACTTTAATTTGGTAAAGATTTCACAATTGAAAGAAATAGTGATGCCCATTATATTCACTGCTCTATTTCTGATTTCCTCCCAAAGCTTTTTTAACTTTGTGCATGTCCATATGCAATGAATACTATGTCCTGTTTATGAAGAATTTCTCCAGCAATTTGGAGTTTATCTCCCCATTTTAAACATTCTATGTGTAGTCAGATAAGCACAAAATAATATTGTTATTTGCATGTATGTATTTTTAGCTGATTTATACTATTTGATTGAATTTTCTCAAATTTGTTCTCAAATATATTCCCTAAATGTTGTTCATGTTACTCCTCCCATTTATTCTGTATTTTATTTTTGCATTTCATTTATTTTTCTTTTATATACATAAAGGGCTCAAAGCTCAATATTTACACATTAGTGCTATTGCTAAAGTGGTTTGCCCCAGTGCTATCCAGCTTTGCGGCTTGTGCTTGGGGTGGGGCCATATTCGGAGGCCCCATTAGCACACCCTAAACCTGCTTGTGCCCAGGCACTACAATAACACTGTGCTCATGCACATGAATGGGCCACCCCCCTGCATACAGCTGCAACAGCATGTTCAATGGTTTACAATGGTGGTAAACAGCCCCCAAATCAGTGCTATTTACCACCACTGAAAACCACAAATTAATTGGGCACTATGCCCACACCCCAACCCCCTGATCGCAAGGTGTCTGTACTGCAACTGCCCACCTCCAAGCACATGTTATACCTGTGAACATGCTATTCCTGGTGGCTAGTGGCACCTCCACCCCAATCACCTGTTTCTTTCAAAATAGTATTATCTCTGGTATCCAGTGTGATGTCTCCTATCCCTGGTGTCCAGTGGCACCCCAACCCCCACTCACCCTTGTAAAATGATACAAAGCACTGGTGGCCTGTGGTCCCCCCCTACTCTGAATGCCTGTTGACATATGTAAATGTCATCATTGGTGGTCCAGCATCCCCCAGCTGCCCTGCCCTCTCACAGAACATCACCCATCACCCCCCTTACCAGTATGTCCATGGATGTCTAGGAAATCCCGATACAGTAACCAGCACAGCCTTCCTTTCACCTCCTCGGTAGGCTACTGTATTTGCTGTCAGTGAGTGTGCACATAGTATTTATACTATACAAATGTCATTGACAGCTCATACAGTTACTGGACAAGGAGGTGAGAGGATGGCTGTGCTGGTCTCAATATTGGGAGTCTCTGGACATCCATGGGCACCTTAGTATGGGGGTGTTCTGTGAGTGGTCATGAGGGATGGGGTCATGCTGGACTGCCAATGATGATCTTTATTTATGTCAAAGGGCATTTGGGGGGAACCACTAGCCACCAGTGTTATATATCATAGTACAAGGGTGACTGGAGATGGGTATTGCTACTGGACACTAGGCATAATGCTACAGCAGAAGAAATGGGTGATTGGGAATGGTGGGTACCACTTCACACCAGGAATATCACACATTACATGGGTGGGTGATTGGGGTGGGGGGTACCACAGGACAGAAGGGGTAATTCTATACTAGAAGAAATGGGTGATCAAGGGTCAGGGTACCACTGGACACCAGGTAAATCAGACATTACACAGATGAGTGATCAGGAGTGTGAGGATGACACTGGATGCCAGGGAAATCATATAGCAGAAAGAACAGGTGATATGGGATACAAGGTGCCACTGGAAATCAGGGATAACACTACAGCTGAAGAAACAAGTGATCAGGGTGGGGGTGACAATAAATACCTTGGATGTTAGACATTACATGGATGGGTGATACAGGTGAGGTATTTCTGGACACTAAAGATATTAGACATTACATGGCTGGGGATTGGGGTGGGGGTGCCATTGGACACCAGGGATAATGCTACAGCAGAAGGAGCAGGTGATTGGGGGTGGGGGTGCCATTGGATAGTAGGGAAATGTTATATTGCAAGGAATGGGTGATCGGGGGTGCCAGTGGACACAGGGAAATGTTACATTGGAAGAATGGATGATTGTGGATGGAGGGGTGCAACTAGACTCCGGGAATATCAGACATTACATGAACAGGTGATCAAGGGTGCCACTGGACAGAAGGACCAGTTGATCAGGGTGAGGGGTGCCAGTTGACACCAGGATATCAGACATTACACAGACAGATGATCAGGGGGAGGGGGTGTCACTGGACACCAGTGACAATGCTACAGCAGAAGAAACAGGTGATGGGGGTGCCAGTGGACACTAGGAATATCAGACAATACACAAATGGGTGATTGGGTTGGGGGATGCCAGTTGACACCAGAATATCACACATTACAAGGACAGGTGATCTGGGTGAGGTGTCACTGGACACCAGGAACAATGCTACAGCAAAAGGAATAGGTGATTGAGGGTGCCAGTGGACACCAGGAATATCACACATTACACAGATGGGTGAACAGGGTGGGGACACCACTGGATGCCTGGGAAAATACTGCATCAGAAGGAAGTGGTGATGGAGAATCGGGGTGCCACTGGACACCGAGGATATCAGAAATTGCACAGATGGGTGATTGGAAGGTGGGGGTGCTACCAGACACCAGGGATAGTGCTACAGTAGAAGGAGCAGATGATTGAGGGTGGCAGATGCCACTGGACACCAGGGATATCAGGCATTACAAAGAAGGGTGATCAGAGGTAAAGGATGCCACTGGACACCAGGGAAAACACTACATTGGAAGAAACAGGTGTTCAGGGGTGGGACATGCCACTGAACACCAGGGTTATCAGACATTATCAAGGATGGGTGATCGGGGCTGAGGGGTGCCACTAGCACCAGGGATAATGCTACAGCAGATGGAATGGGTGCTCGGGGATCTGGGGGTGTTGCTTGACACCATAGAATGTGTTAATATCCTGTGAGGATGGGCAGTACTGGGCTGCTGAGCACTATGCAAATGAGACATTAATGGGCATACAAATTGCCCCTTAATGCCCTGCATGCCCAATGGGCTCATTTGAAAGGTGTGGCTGAATATAGCGAACAGGGGTCCCAGCACTATCCATTTCGGGGAGTGCTATTCCCTGTGGTCTATATACAGCCCTGGTCCATGTAGGGGCAGCACAGTTTCACTTAGCACTGCACCAACATGGACCAGTTTTCAATCAGATAGCTCTGGTCCGCTATCCAACTGAATATCACCGATGCTGGGTTGGATGCAAATGCAAGCATGACACAAACCTTTGCACTGTGCTTGCATGTCCCATTTACTATTCAGCCGTAGATCTCTGTATACCTTACCAATAGTTTTATTTGCATATTTTTCTATGGAGAGTTTCTAGATGGCAAAAGTTGCCATTCAGCACTATCTCTAATGTTTATACTTTTTAAATATTTTATATACATTTTATGCAAGGTTGAATATTCTAAACAATCTGTAGAGATTTTTTACGTTGATTGCGAGCATACGCAAGAAACATATTGCGGCAGCTTTCCAGAAGCAGGTTATGGAGGCGCAGCACTGTTGTGACCAATACCCCAATTGCCTTTAAAGGCTTGGCCCACTTTCCCCAATGCCGTGGCACGCTGCTGCTGACATTAGTTCAGCCAGCATGCCACAACCTTGTAAGGTTTCAACCGCTGCAATCAGGGGCCACCTCATCATTGCATCATAAGCCATTCGCTGCAATGAGGATGTGACCCGTCATTACTGGGTGGAATCTTGTTACAGTAATACTGTTTGTGAACATGGCAGTGGCTTGCCGCCGTGTTCAAACAATAACCCCATAGGGGTGCCCAATCCCTCTTGGCAGCATGTGCCCCCCACTGTGTTTGCTTGCCAACAGGGGCCCCAATTCCCAGTGGCTTCCCAGTGCCCCAGGTTGATGTTGCCGATGGGGGAGCCCACTCCCTGTCAGCGTATGTAACCCTCCTGCTGTTACTGTGTGCGATGGGGTGCCCAATCCCGTTGGCATAATGTAACCCCCTTTTTGTTGTGTGGTCGATGGGGTTGACCAGTCCCCCGTCGGCTACAGCTTCCCCCCCAAAAAAAGACTCCACTGGAATGCTGGGATCCCACCCCAGCATGCCACATGCCCCAGTAAAACCAAAAATGGTCCTGCAATGTTTTTTGTTTCCTGTGGAAAAAGGAAACGGTGCCTAGGTGGTCTCCCTGACCCCCTCCCACAACCCGTGCCCACCCACTGCGCACCCTGCCTCCCCACATCCCCCCTCACCAGGAACATGTCTGCACTCTTCAAAGCCAACCACGAACTGAGGAAATGCTGGTAAGCGGTATAATGGAATAAATAGGGTTTTTCAACTTGGGTGCATATCTCAGGCATTTTTTGGAATTTTGGCACCAAATTTTCAACATGGGCTTTTTGGGACCCCTCCTCGTGAATTCTGGCACTATCATGGCATTATTCAGCCCCGAAAGGTGATTTTGTGGTCACTGCACAGAATCCCCTTTCGGGACCAATTAACAAAACAACAGTGCCAGTGTTCATGAAATGGAATCTCAAAAAGCCTATGTTGCAAATTTGGTGGGAAAAATCCAAAAAAAGTACTGTTTTATGAGCATGCATTGTGCAGTTGCTACACACACTCATAAATTTGTGAATTTGCAATATTTTCATGCCAGATTTTCAACATTGCCATTTTTTTCAGATCTCCTTGTGAACAAAACATCTGTCATTTTCCACATCCTGGCCAAAATGTGTCGAACTTCCGGCGCAGAATAGCAAGGTTACTGTGGGAAATCAGTGTTCAGGACAGATTAAGAACATGACAGTGACACTGTTCATGAGCAGAGGTCCTAAAATGTCTATGTTGAAAATTTGGTGATGATACTCCATAAAATGACTGTGTTATGAGTGTACGTTGAGCAGTTTGCACGCACGCTCGTAACTTCACGAATTAATAATATTTTCACTCCAGATTTTCAACATTGCCATTCTTCTGCACCTCCTTATGAACAGTATAGCTGTCATTTTTCACATCCTGGCTGAAATATGTTTTCTCAGTTCCAACGGAGAATAGCCCGGTCGCTTCGGGAAATCCATACTTGGGACACATTATGAAAATGACAGTGACACTGTTCATTAGCAGAGGTCCTAAAATGTCTATGTGGAAAATTTGCTGATGAAAGTCCATAATGAGGTGTGTTACGAATGTGCAGTAGCTCTACGCACACCAAATTCCTTCGCAACTTTGCAATATTTTCACTCTAGATTTTCAACATTGCCATTTTTCCACACATCCTTATGAACAATGCAGCTGTCATTTTTCACAACCTGGCCGAAATGTGTTTTCGCTCTTCCAGCACACAAAAGCGCGGTTGCCATGGGAAATCAGTGTTCAGGACACATTAAGAAAATCACACTGACACTGTACATAAGCAGAGGTCCTAAAATGCCTATGTTGACAATTTTCTGATGAAACTCCATAAAATGACTGTGTTACAAGCGTGTGTTGTGCAGTTTCCACGCACCCTTGTAAGTTCACAAATTAGTAATATTTTCACACCAGATTTTCAACACTGGCATTTGATCACGCCTCCTTATGAACAGTACAGCTGTCATTTTTCACATCCTGGCCAAAATGTGTTTCCATGCTTCCAGCGCAGAATACTGCAGACTCTGTTGGAAATCAGTATTTGGGACAGATTAGGATTGAGCGACTGGGGGGGAGGGAGACCGAGCTCAACTGAGCTCTGTCAGAACTGTTGCAGATTTCTTTGTGGGCAGGAAAAGGCAGGTGCCCAGTACAAAAGAGAAGCCTTCAGCGTCGGGAGACACAGAATGAGATAGTGAGGGAGGGGAAGTGAGTGAGCTCAACGGAGCTTTCTTGGAACTGCTGCAGATTTCTTTGTGGGCAGAAAAAGGCAGCAATGCATGCAGAGGCCCAGTACAAAAGGGCAGCCTGCAGTGGTGGGAGAAACAGAATGAGCAACTGAGAGAGGGGGAGTGAGCGAGCTCAATGGAGCTCTATCATGACTGCTTCGGATTTCTTTGTGGGCAGAAAAGAGTGGCAACTCAGACAGGAGCTCAGTATAGAAGGGCAGCCTGCAGCGCCGGCAGAAACGGAACAAGCGAGTGAGACAGGGGGAGTGAGTGAGGCCAACGGAGCTCTGTCAGGACTGCTGCAGATTTCTTTGTGGGCAGAAAAAGATGCTGACAGAGGCAGGAACCCAGTACAAAAGGGCAGCCTGCAGCAGTGGGAGACAAAGGACAAGCCAGTGAGGGAGAGGGAGTGAGTGAGCTCAACGGAGCTCTGTTGGGACTGCTGTGGATTTCTTTGTGGGCAGAAAAAGGCAGCAATACTCGCAGGAGCCCAGTACAATAGGGCAGCCTGCAGCGGCAGGAGAAAGAGAATGAACGAGTGAGAGAGGGGGAGTGAGTGAGTGAGCAAGCTCAACAGAGCTCTATCATGACTGCTGCAGATTTCTTTGTGGCCAGAAGAAGATGGCAATGCAGGCAGGAGCCCAGTACAAAAGGGCAGCCTGCAGTGCTGACAGAAACAGAATGAGTGAGTGAGAGAGGGGGAGTGAGAGAGCCCAACGGAGCTCTGTTGGGACTGCTGCAGATTTTTTTGTGGGCAGAAAGAGGCGCCAACAGAGGCAGGAGCCCACTACAAAATGGCAGCCTGCAGCGCCAGGAGAAACAGAATGAATGAGTGAGACAGGCGGAGTCAGCGACCTCAACAGAGCTCTTTCAGGACAGCTGTGGATTTCTTTGTGGGCAGAAAAAGGTGCCAACATATGCAGAAGCACAGTACAAAAGGGCAGCCTACAGCACCGGGAGAGACACAATGAGTAAGTGAGAGTGGGGGAGGAGTGAGCAAGCTCAACAGAGCTCTATGGTGACTGCTGTGGGTTTCTTTGTGGGCAGAAAAAGGTGGCAACACAGGCAGGAGCCCAGTACAAAAGGCCAGCCTGCAGCACCGGCAGAAATGGAATGAGCGAGTGAGAGAGGTGGAGTGACCCACCTCAACGGAGCTCTGTCAGGACAGCTGCAGATTTCTTTGTGGGCAGAAAAATGTGCCAACACAGGCAGGAGCCCAGTACAAAAGAGCAGCCTGCAGCACTGGGAGAAATAGAACCAGCGAGTGACACAGGGGCAGTAAGCGAGCTCAACGGACCAACACAATCAACATTCGGCATTGACAAATGCTTGTTGTATTTAACTTTGATTTCCGAAACTGACATAAGTCCTTGTGTATCAATTATATCTTGCCACAGAAAAACATTTGCTTTATGTAATTTGAATAATACTGGTGTCTCCAATTTATTTATAGGGGTAAGTGAATATAAAGCAATTGAAAAAAAATACCTGAAGAATGAAATGTACCTGCTTTTTAATCTAAATATAACATCAATTGAATCTTTAAGAAAAAACTACTTTATTTTTTTTGAGGAAACCATGAATAAAGTAAATTGTGGTTACAGGCAAATCTATTTTCTCTTTGTGTAAAAAGGAATTTCCAGAAGTCAAAAAGGTATATTCCTGTTCCTTAAATTTAAGAATACAGTTAGAAAATTGTACTCCCTTAGAGGCAAAACATTCTACTTACCTTAGAGTCGTAACAATAAGTAATTTGATCTGGACAACCCATTCAACCCTTTTCTCTTAAAACACAAATAACCTGCTGTGGGATTCTAGGTGAACTGTCCTCAAAAGAAATTTGGAAAAGATCACATGAAAACTTTTTTAAACAGTCTAATTGAATGGATAAATTGATTGATGCAGATATACAAGATGTAGCATAGCCATTGTCTTCAGTATTTCCACCATTCCCCACAATGAGAGTGTTAAATTATGCCATCCATCCAATAACTTTCTACTTTTGTTCCTTACTTTGAGTACATTTGCTTTCATTGTACCAGCTGAATTATTAGTTAATATCATTCCCAAATAATTGGTGGAATCATGTTTTATACTATCTTTTGTAAGCTCCAGTGTAACATTTGTCATAGGAGTCATTGGTAAAATTACAGTTTTATTTTTTATTGATAATGTTATTGACAATGTAGCCTGATAGAGAGGCATATTTCTCAATTTTGTGCAAAACAGCTGGATAAGAAAGCTCTGGGGCCTGATATTCAGTAGGGTGCAAAGTGTAGCGCAAATATTTGCCTTGCACTTTGCAATTGTCCAGGGGTCCCAGGATAGCATATTCAGTTAGGCACTACCCGACTGAATATAGGGCCATGTCGGCACAGTGCTAAGTCAGGTAACGCCGCCCCGATATGGGTCCCAAAGTTGACTTCAAGAGTTGATAGCACCAGAGTGCTATCAGCAATTTTCAAAAGGTACTCATGCAAATTTGCCCATTGGGCATGCAAGGCACTAAGGGGCCATTTGCATACGCATTATGGGACCATTTGATTGGGTAGCAGAGACAGGTAGCATGGAGCTTCCCCCCCCCCCACACACTGGCTATGGCAACTCTGGCCATCCCTGGTGCTAGTGGCACCCTCAACTTCCGATCACCAGCCCCAACTGTAAAATAATAATCCCTGGTGCTAGTGGTCCCCCACCCTCTGATTGCTAGCCCCAATTGTGCAATAAAAAGAATCCCTGGTGTTGGTGATCCCCCCCACCCTCCAATCACCAGCTCCTTACTGAGAAAAAGAATCCCTGGTTCTAATGGTTCCCCCACCCCCCAACCGCCAGGATGGAATAAAAAGAGAATCTCCCTGGGCCAACCCATTGGCACAGTGGTAGCAATACCACTTGTGGCACTGGTGACCTGTGTTCGGGTGCAGACTCAGGTCATCAGGGGCTGGCCAGGGGGAGGATAGAGAATCCCAGGGACTGCTCTTCTGCCACCTGGGCGACACGGATGGAGGTGCAGCTCGGGGATGCTGTGGGTGGGAAAGAAGTCAGACGAGTTCTGGAGCGGCCGCATGCTCTGTGTTCTTGCACTTCTTGGTCCTCCTAATGAGCCAGCTTCCTCGGGGATGGGGTGTAACCAAGGTGGAAAAGTCCCTCAGCTAAGCCCAATGATGGCCTCTGGTACCTTGCCCTAGAGAGGACCGAAACCGGATGATCGTGGATGCTGCCTGATGAGGACACATAACAGGTAGGGGGGAGTTGAATGGGGAGCTGCTCTCTCCTTCCTCATCAGAGGGGGAAAGCCTAGGCAGCATGGTGGTAGACACCAGGAGGAGGTTTGGGAGTAGGCCAAGCCCAGCACCGGGCAGCTTGGAGGACTCTGAGGGAGTGGTGAAGCTGTGGTGGCAAGGGGGCGAAAAATAGTGAATATAAAAAAAACCTCCCTGGCATCCAGTGGTCCCCCAGTGCACCAGACACCCCCCTCTCACCTTATCTGGATCCACAGTGCCATGGGTGCCTATGGTGATATGTATGGCCCTTCTCATACCTCATCAGCTAGCCACCGTATGTCCAGGCAGGGAGCGCACCTCATATTAATATGACAGGGTGACACACCCTGGCCTATAACTACAAGGCATGCTCCCTGCCTGGACATATGGTGGCCAGCCAAAGAGGTGTGAGGAAGGCTGTGCTGGTCGCTGTAAGCCCCACTGCACCATGGATACAGATAAGGTGAGTGGAGGGTGCCCATATCTGCGGGGAGACCACTGGATGCCAGGGAGGAATTTTTTTAATTCTGAGCTCGTGGTTGGGGGGGAGGTGGGGTTACTAGCATCAGGGATTCTTTTTCCCAGTGAGGGGCTGGCAGTCAGAGGGTGGAGGGACCACTGGCACCGGGGATTATTATTGTATCGTTGGAGCTGGTGATTGGAGGGTGGGGGACCAGTACCACCAGGGATTCTGTTTATTGTACAGTAAGTGTTGGTGATCAGAAGGAGGGAGGACCACTACCACCAGAGATTCTGTGGGGCTGGTGATTGGAGGGATGGGGGACCACTAGCACCATGGACTGTTTTTTTTCACATAGTGACTGGTGATGGGGGGGGGCATGGACCACAGGGGCAGGTATGCTCCCCAGCGGCCAACTGGCTGGTTGGCTGCTGTACTTCTGGTAGTCACTAGGGTTGAAAGGAGTGAAAGGAGGTTTTCATTGGTGGTATTTACATGTTGCAAAAGGATCATGCAAAACCCTTTTGCTTTGAGCAGATCAGTTGAATATTAGCTTGGGTCAATATTCCTGTACCCGCCCCACCATTTGCATACCCCCCCTTTTAGTTTGCAAAGGCACTACAACCGTTTACCAGGACAATAGATCCCTTTCAATATTGGGCTCCAGCACAAAACACAGTTTGCATGGGCAAACACCAGGTAGCGCCCATGCAAACTTTTGAATATTGGGCCCCTGGTCTTTGAATCAACAACATTACATCTTCGCCATCAGTGTTAATCTTGATATTTTCCTCTCCCATTTTTAAACCAGAAGTATCCTACTTAGCTCTTACATAAGACAGTAATGGCTCTAATTTTACACTGTCGTGAATGACATAGGTGAAATGGGACACTCTTGTCTGACTCCATTTGACATTGTTAATGATTCAGTTATTTTTTGATTTAGTTAAAAAAATACCAGTTAATTTGCTATAAAAGGCTTTTATTATACTTATATATGGTTTTGGTAGTTATAAATATTCCAAGCAACAGATAATAAATTCTCAACTTAAAACATCGAAAGATTTTGATATATCTAAAGCTACAGCTACTGCTGTTGCAGCAGTGTATTGTTCGATCAGTAGCTGTACATTTTTAAGTCCCTCAGGAATAGTTCTGCCTGTAACAACGCCTGTTGGGTAGTGATGGACGATCCGCTGTATTTACTGTTCAGTTTTGTTTACTAATAATTTTTTTATGACCTTATAATCTGTATTTAAAAGTGTAATGGGGTAATTTTCTGGCTTTGTTAGATCTTTACCTTCTTCATCTATTAATATTATTAAAGCTTTTTGCATTATTGAAGTAAGAGCAACTTGAATAATTATTTCATCAACTAATTTCAGAATCCAGTGTGCTAATATAGCTATAAAACTTATATAAAAGTAGACGGATAGTCCATCACAACCAGGAGACTTGGCTCTTGCCATCACTTTAGTTGTGTTTATTATATCTTCTATCTTAAATTGTTCATATGTTATATTAAATGTTGGAATATTTGTATCCTTAATGTAATTTTTGATATTCTCTGTATCCATTTGATACTGTTGTTGGGTTAGCATGTCAATAAGGTGACTCAATAAAGGCGCAACAATAATGGCAATTCCAGAATAGTGACAGTCACAACAGTGATATGCAGTAAACAACAACCAGAATTAAATAGTGACTCTGAGGTGCACCGTTATCCCAGTGTACAGGTGTGCCTTGGTGTAAGAATCCTAAAGACAATGAGGGGTGGGGGGTGCAGCCCCCCCATGGTGGGTTTGGGGGCATAGCCCCCCACCTAGAGAAATGTAGGTTAGATTAGTGGACTTTTCTAGTGCACTGTGTTTTGGGCTAAAGTTGCTATTTCCGATGGTAGCCATGTTTTATATGTGCCCTAATTGCATGCGCTCTTCTGGAATCACTGTTTTGACACTCACCATTTACAACTCTCACTGTTATGACATGGATCCTATTGTAGTAGACAGTTTTATAATATTCTATGAAAGCCTTCCCAATATGTTGGTCCTTAGTTACCAAGTTACCTTGAGATTCCCATATGTCCACTATTATATTTTTGTTTTTATCCTTTTTTAATATGTGGGATAGTAGTTTACTAGATATATCACAATTTTGATAGATGTTTGTTCCTGAAGTTCTCGTATTTTTTATTTGGATTTCAATTATATTTTGTAATTGTATAACTTTTTCCCTTTTTCCTGTTTCTTTCCTATCAAACGTCAATCACCTGCCTCTATTCTTGTATTTAGTTCTTTAATGTTTTCTGGTAACATTTGTACTATTCTTTCCTTTCTCTTTTATTTTTAATTTCAGAACATTTATTATATAGGCTTTAACTGTACCTTGGCACTTTAAAACAATTATTCCATCCTCTTGTCAATGAAGGTGGCAGAGGTAATGCTGTTTTGAATCCTTATTATGAGTGTCTATCCATTAGCCAGCCCAGTGTTTTCTCCCTGTCAGGCTGTTACTAGACCTACATTCAGGCTCATCTACTGTATGTTGTACTCTGCATTAAAATGATCATTTTACCAGGGCTAACGCTTCCACCTCTAGTAGGAATTAACACATATAAGAACCCTATTAAAACTTATTGTACAGAAGACATTGACAAACAGCAATGAAATTACCAACATTACAATGCTAGTAACAATACAGCTTCCTAGCAGGCACAGTAGATTAGCACTCCAAATGGTATCAGTAGCCTGGAGGCATGCTGACTCAGTATCCAGCAATCCTGGAGAAATGAACCACACCAAAAGACATTAAAAAAATACAAATTTGTCAACGTTGTTGCAGAATCTGAAACACACATAGTTTTTATAGCAATGTTTTTTGAATGGAACTGCCCATTTTACTTGTGAAAACCATTGCACACTGTCTTTTTAAATTTTGGAGAAACAGGTGCTATAAGCTTGCTGACAGGGAAGACTAGACTGTGAGTTCAGGAGATGACATCAGCAGCAGTTCTTCACTGAAACTAGATTTTTTGAACATGTAGTGAAATCAGGGTTACAAAATAGCTCATATCTTTAAAATTAAGTAATATAGGAATCTACTTTTTGGTATGAGAATTACTGGGGGTATGCTTATTCTAATTCTGCAATGTAGCACTTTTGGCCGGAGTCCCTCTTTAAGTATAAAGGCATTCATAAAAAATAAAGAATACTGACAAAAATCTGGCATGAGCCATATTAAAAGGATTCCTTCTTTTATTATTTTAACTATAAAAAACAGTGTTAAGTAAACTTAAAATGGGAAAAAGAGTATCATACAAGTCAGGAGATAAGGGTCAATCTAAAATGGAATAAAAAAATATAGGTCAAAATTCTCACTACCATTATGCACTGCTACTTTTAAGGCCGTTTTGTTTTACCCAGTCCTTGACTCCATTTCCCTTAACTTTCCATTCCACTGTTTTCCATTCACTTGGCATTAATTTTTGGTATATATCTATTAAACCTGTAAACAATCTCTGACTTTGGTCATTCATTGCCCAAAAGCAGAGAATGTATACTTCTTGGTGACTTTAGTATGAATTGGTCCAGGAGCCATGCTGATAAAGTGGAAGATCTATTTGTGAACCTTGGTATGAGTCAGATTATCAACAGCCCTGCCAGGGTAAACTATGATTCTGGGTGCGAATCTACCCTACTCGGGATTGCAGTTTCTAACCCCTTCGACCTCTGCAACTCTGGGGTACTCCCCAACTTGTTATGTGACCACATCCCAGTCTTCTGCAACTGGTCCACTAGGCTCCCTTATGACACCCCAGTTTACATCAATTCCAGATGACTCCAGGATTTAAACCTGGAGGCCTTCACCTCTGTTCAGTCTTCCACAGACTGTTCTTTCCTAGAAATAGAGTAGACACAGACTCAGCCTACGATGGTTTCAATAAGAACTTCTCTACCATTTGTGAGTGCCTCTGTCAATCAATCAATCAATCAATCACTTTATTTAACCAGGTAGATACACAATTGAGCAAGCTAATTTTCAAGGTGGTCCTGGGCAACTGGACATTGCAGTTCAGTACAAGCAAAATACAGAAAGTTAAGGTAGTAACAACAATATAGGAAACATTGCACAATAGAACATTGCAGTACAGAACAAACGTAATACAGTTAGGGTAAGAACAAAAGATGTAAAAACATTATACAAGTGAACCGCAAAAGGGCGGTATCTAGCCTATTTATTTATTTTATTTATTTATTTTATCATAATGGTGAACACATACAATTCAGAGCAATAATTATTTATAGGTAGAGGAGCAAGAATCCAAGTCACTCTACAGATAGTAGTATAGGTAAGAATGGGGGGAGGCCAGTGGGAAGAAAATAGGTATGTTAGAGGTAGTTGAGAGGAAGAGGAAATCCAGAGTGAAAAGGAGTAAGTTATGAAAGCTAGGTAGCCTTAGCAGGGAGGTATCTTAATTGACATTTTAGCCATAGGTTTTGTGTGAGGAGCATGATGAGGTTGTTCAGTGTCGATGAAGAGAGTTACCGGCTTCCTTCAATGGTGTGGTTAGTGAATCTTTAAATGTGAATATGCCTGGGAGTAAGGCAGGTTTTAAGGAGTTTTGCATGGTATTCCATAGTGATGGAAGTGAAAATTTGATGGCAGCCGTGCCATATGACGTGTTCACTCTAGGAATCTGGAAGCAAAGTAAGGAGAAACATCTCAAGCCATACGATCCCTTGGCCCTTGTGAAGAGGCTCAAAATGTAAGTAGGAAGCTTGTTGGATAGTGCTTTATAAAGCCAAAGTAGAACATTTATTTTTCTCCTAACTGAAAGTGAAGGTACTCCTGGTACATTAGGCAGTGGTGAGTGTGAAGTGGTAGGTTGAAGATAAATCTTAGGGCCCTGTGGTAGAACTTGTCAAGTTTGTTGAGCACTACTGTGGGGCAATGCATGTAAAGAAAGTCGTCATAGTCCAATAAGGGTAAGAATGTGGATTGTACTAGTCTCTTCCTAGCTTCTGAGGTGAGCAGGTGTTTAATATGGTAGAATAAGCCTAGCCGCTGTTTTAATTTCTTCGAGACTTCATTCTGGTCATATGAAGGGATTCATAATTCAGGAAACAAGCAGCAGTGGGTCTCCAGGGATTTTCTAAGGCTCTTCAAAAATAAGGACAACCTGTAAGCCCACTTAGAAGAAAACTAAGGACCTGACTTGCTTGCAGGAGTACAACACTTTGCAAAACAACTGTAAATTTGTGGTTCACAAAGCTAAAATTAGTCACATTAAACTTGAACTGACCACCATTCTAGGGAATCCAAATCATTGGTAGATCAGAGGGTATCAAATCCTAGACCATAAAGTGTAAGGACAGAGTCACCTGTGACCCCAAGGCTATTGCCTCCTTGTTTAATGATTTATTCGGAGACCTTGATAAATACCCTACTCTGTCTCAAAGCCCCCCCCTCCCATTTACAGGTCTCACCAGTTTCATCACACAGAACCTCCCCACCAAATCAGCAAATTTCTACTTCTAGCACCTGATCATGGGGCACGTAGCCAAGTACTTGAGACGTTCTAATCCAAAACCTGTTTCTGGCCATGATAGGATTGACTACCAGTTTGTTAAACTGGTCAGTGAGGTACTAGCATACCCCATCTCACATACTTTTAACTTCTTCCTTTGCACAGACGCCTACCCTAAATTGTGAAAGATGGCCACTATTATCCCTATTTACAAAGCTGGGCCCAAACACCTCACCTCCAACTATTGTCCCATCTGACTTCTTGCCTCCCACTCAAATGTCTTCAAAAGGATTACTTTTGACCAGATGTCTGCCTATATCCAGCAGTACAACTTGCTGACCAGTGCCCCACATGTATTTCACCCAATTCACAATACTGAAACTGCCTTGGTGAGACTCACTGACTGTGTGCACCAAGTCTTAGACTCCAGGAAATATGCTGAAGTGATGTTCGTGGACGTTACCAAGGCCTTCAACCTTGGGCACCATGAATTGCTGCTTTGTGCCCTTTCCTCACTCAGTTTCTCCCCTGATGCAACATTTTGGTTTAAAAACTACCTGTCTGGCACAGTGCAGAGGACTATAGTTGATTAGTTCAACATCCTCTCAGACTTTCATCCTATCAGTTGTGGGGTCCCAGAAGATTCTATCCTTTGTCCCCTATTTTTCTCACTTTTCTTAAACTCACTCCACAGCAGTTGCCTATCTACCAAAACCTTACTGTATGCTGTTGATGCTGTCCCCTTACTGTATGCTGTTGATGCTGTCATCTTCAGCTCAGGCAGAGGCCTGGCAAACTAAACAAAATCTTACAACATAACTTTGATCTCCTCCAAACATGGTTCTTAAACAATAAGATTGTCCTCAATTATTACTGTGTGAAAAACATCTGCAGGCAGAACTTGGGTGGAAGTTAGACTTTAATTTCCTCAAAAATTCAGAGGTCTTTTAAGTAACTTTTATGGAAATTATAACTTAGAACGGTGGAATAAATGTATTAACTATGGATTAATGTATTCAACTACGGAATAAAATTTTGCAGAACTGATCACTGCCAGAAGTCAGTTCTGTGGAAATTTTTTTGGCAGTTTAAAACATGAAGCCACAATTCATCAATTCATTCTTCAGTTCACTGAGTCACTGAACTGCGGAATGAATGTATGAATTGTGTATCACCTTCACTGGCCCCATATTAATTTAATGTTTCCCTCCCTGGTGTCAAGTGGCACCCCCAACCTCTGATCGCAGGCCTCCCTATCAAATAAACATTTCCCTGTTGTCTAGTGGCAGCCCCCTCACTCTCTGATCATCGGCCCCCTACCAAATAAATGTTTCTTTGTTGTTTAGTGGCACCCCCCCCCTCCAGTTACTGGCCCCCTATCAAATAAATGGTTCTCTGGTGTCTAGTAGCTTCCCCCATCCTCCGATTGCCGGCCTCCTACCAAATAAATGTTTCCCTGGTGTCTAGTGGCATCCCCAACCCTCTGATAGCTCACTGATGTTTAACTCATTGGTATCTAGTGGTCCTCCACACCATCTACACTGGGCTGAGTACAGCAACCCACCACACCCTCTTTCCATAGTCTTCAGTGCCACACTGCCTCAGGGAGCCCATAGTGCGACCAGCATAGCCCTCCTCGCAGCACTTCAGCTAGCTGCTGAATCCAATTACAGGGAGCATGCTTGGTGGGGGGTGAAGCCAGGTGAGAGACGGGGGATTCAGGCAGAAGACCGGATAGGACATGGGGGGAAGACAGCACAATATCCCATTTGTGGTGGCTACATTTCTGCTTTTCTGTTTCTTGGGCAGAGCGAATATGCAGTGACATCCTGATTATGTCTGTCACACTCCTGCATCTAATGTGAATGATGTCCACCACTCCTTCCTATCCCCGCAACAGTCTTGTTCCCATGAGCACCAACCCACAGCCATCACCAGGGGTCAGACTATAGCCAGATGCTGAATCCCTCCTTCCCCAGAGGATGAGAGCTGTTCTCCAGATGCTAGCTCCTCCTTCCACTAGCCAACCCTCTCATGTACCAGGCTCATTTCCAAATCTGGGTTGTTGGTGCCATAAGTGGTAACACTACCACTGCATCAGCAGGCCAGCCATCAATACACTATTTAAGTGCCCACTATCCAGTCAGTATTACAGTTGTTACAAAAGGGTGTCCCATTCTTTAGGGGCCATCAATACTGACAGATGCATAAACCTGTTTCCCAAAATAAGTTTGTGAAACACAACTCTTTTCCAAGTACCGCTCAAAGCACTTTGAATAAGTAACGTATGACTTTGCAAATATATGTGCTGCAAACTGCTGCTTTTTTTTAATCATAGATCGCAGGAGCATCCCCGACCAATCACAGCCCTCCCTTTAGTTGTGTGAGGTACTCTTATTACTGTAAGAGTAACTCACACACTAAGCCACTGTAATGGGCTTCTTGCTGACCACTTGTGCCACCAGCATTTTAAGTAAAATAAGAATAGCTTTATTTAATACATTTAGTGATCTATAATTATTTTATGGGTCTGTTTGCAGGGCCTCTTATGGATCTAAGAATGTTGCCATTTTCGTCCTTAGGACCACAGAACTGCTCACCTTCAGTTCTCAGTCCTCTGTTCCTAAGAACACACGAGGCAACCCTCTTATATACATAACAGGCCCTCCAAACGGACCCATAAACTTATAAACCATTTTGCTTCTGTCTCACTTCCAGTCATACCTGGGGGGGACTCTCTAAACACAAACTGTCAACCAAAGCTACACTTAATCCAATTGTTCTAACTGTTTCTGGATAATTTTCTTCATTCACAATGGAGACAGCCACTTCTTCCCCTTACAGGCTAGGACTGCACACTGTCATATGGCTACAGCCTTATATGTATTGCAGTACTGTTACCAGGTGTCCAGCCTTCTGCACCTGCCTAGGTATTCACTATTTCTGAAGTAGCTCTTCCTTTTTTGCAATTGAATATACTTTATTGAAAGATTTTAAAATACAATCACAACACAACCCTACTAGCAAAAAGAAGAAAAAAAGAACAATCATACAATACAACCCTCCGCCCATACTATATTCACACTGTAAATCAAACCAAATCCAGTCTATCAATCAAAGCTAAACTCCCATCCACCCCCCAGCCACCCACCCACACAAACCCTCACCTCCCACACTCCGGAATCCAAGCTCAAATTTCTGGCCTAGTAGGGACGAGAAGCCACATTGTAAAGCAGGGGCCTCAAAGCAAAACACAGCTATCACAGTAACTTCATGAGTTCAGAGCCCAGGAAACTTCCAAAGCTGCACTGGGCCCCCCCCCCCCACCAAAAAAGAGAAAAGAAGAAGACTTAACTATTATGCAAAGAGAACATGAGCAACAACGGCTCCCAAACTTTTTTTATAAAATGTCTTCTGAAGTAGCTCTGACTTCACCAGCAAATCCCTTTGCATAGTTTTGTGAAGTGCAGTATGCCCCAAATTTGGCAAAGTCGGGTCACTTCCTACATCTACGGGAAGGGAGAAGTTTGTGACTTTTCAGCATCTTTGTTATTGCGAAGGAAAAATCCACAATATTTCTACCCTATAGGCAGTTCTTGAAAATGATGGAATCAAGGATTATGATGAGAAAGCAGGAAGGTGGCCTGATCTATGTAAATGGGGCAGGCCTGTTTCGTGAAATTGTATCTTTTCGGTTCCTATAAAGTCTTATGTTCTTACAACAGTGTACCTTTGTATTATCTCTGTATGAAACCAAACTATGCAGGCATAATAAAAACATACTGCAATGTATATATTGAAACTAAGTAGCATTATGTCTGAACTACTGTAAACAAGAGTGAAAATACTGTAAAACTGATCTTACTGTACAGAAGAAAAAACAAATGTTCAAATCGAACTAGATGGGAGTCTCATTTCATTATGCGCACTGTGTCATATTGTTCAAGTTAGATCATAGAAATCAAGAGATTTCAATTCTAACCCCAGGAGAAATAATAAACAGTTAACATATTTGCACAGCTAATACTTTTATCAATCAAACATTGCCAAACTCAGAACTTAGGAAAATTATCTAATCTTTTGGTGCTTCCCTCTGTCTAACTGTCAAATATGGTAGAAAAGGGAAATCACTGTAAAAATGAAAGCACTTAAAGGCTTTATATACAGTACAATGTGTATATATGTACTTTTTTACAATGTAAAGGGCTTTCAAATATTTCTGTAGAGTGGAATAGTTGAACCAATCAATATTTACTATACTGGGCTGGCAGTATAGCCTAGAGGTTAGTGTAATACAAACAGACCAGAGTTTTAGTCCCGCCACTGCCACATGCATACTGTGCACATCTCAGCTTGGCTAACCTGGGTAAACAAACTGTAAAAATTATAAAAAATATCTCCTCCCAAGTAATTGTTTTTCCCTGTTCTAGTCTTCTTGGAGGTCTCCAAAGTTTCTGTTGTTCTCTGACCAGTAACACAGATCATTGGCCACTTTCTCAACTGACACCAACTTTGTTACAGAGATGGCCAGCGGAGGGTGCTTTAGTCATGAGCTGCCCATGCCCTCTCGTCAGAAACTGAATGGCTCACATGGTATATACTTGATATCCAGTGGTCCCTGGGTTATGAAACCTTACTCACTAGACCAACTGGGTTACAGGAGTTTAACATACTGTAAACTATTTATATGGCTCAGTAAGCACAGAGATGAACATACACATTTGTACTTCCTTGCAAAAAAGGATGCCAAGATCCAGTTGCAGCCTGCAGCCTTACCACCTTGGAGCCTGATCCTATTAGATCTCAGAGTTATGCAGGGTTAGACCTGACCAGTAGAAGATGGAAGACCTCCAGTGAACACCATTCACTGCAGTAAGTAAGTTTAGTAGCTCTGCAAGAGGTACCCTTCTCTTGGTTAAACGTACCCATACCAAGTCTCAGAATGGTGTCGGGGGGGCACTGTGCTGTTGTAGGTGCTGTCTTTTGGATGAGACATTAAACTGAGGTCTACTCTGTCTCCTTCTGCCAGTAGTTCAGGTGGAATTTAAAAGATCCCAAAGCACTGTTTGACAGGGTGACCCTTGTCATAGTGGACACCACTGGGATAAACTGAAACCCCTTCCCCAAGCAGTTTATATGTTTTGTATAATGTTCAACAGTCTGGTTGGCTGGTTATAAATTAAGTGCTGCAGTGCTTATAAAGCTTTCTGTGCATATTAACCTAAAACAAAACTAACAGTACAGTTACAAAATGAGAGGGAGGAATAACAAAAGCTTGTGTCTGCTTTTTCTAGATGTTAGCAGGCCTCTCCTCATATATATTTTACAGAAGACAGTGTGAGGTAATATGACCCTGCGGGAGAGTTTAGGAGAGATCAGAATGTTCTGACCTTGTCTCTGACGTTTCCAATGTTGTAAAAAAATTCTTCTGTGCTCCCAGCGGTTGCCAAGTAACTGTTATCTATGGGGCAACAGTGGCCCCTAGAGGCTAGATTTATGTTATGTCTGCTCTTAATCAAAAGGCAGTGGAACATTTTCTAACTTCTAGTGAGCTTTTAGAAAGCCCTACCTCAGTGCTGAGATAGGATAGATAGGAAGGTCAGTTGTATACTGACTGAGGAAGGTGAAAGACCTCCTAGTAGTGTGTGCTTTCACGTTGTTTGATTCTTGCTAGACAGAAGAAGAGCCTTAGAAACTGTTGAAGCTAAGCAGTTGTCTGGCTTACCATTTTGCTTTCTGCATATTTTGCTTGATAAAGATCAAATGACAAAGGCACTTGTGCACTTTGTATGCACCTGATTTGTGATCTACCTGAAATTGTGCTATCCTAAATCCACGTCCGGTGACACACTGCTTGAAAAGAGTAGGGTATTTTTTATTAAAATTAAAAGAAAGAAACAAGCAATGCACAGAATTTTGAAAAAATAGTACAAACAGAAACAAGAAATACACCGTAGTACTGTATGATCCATACATTTCTCAGATATATATTATGGTGCACACAACAACAAAAAGAAAAGCTAATAACCTATATTTAACAACTATGAATACCCCCCTCATCTATATATGACACATTCTGTGTCACACGTTCAGAGCAGTCATTTATATGCATTTCAGCATGACGTAAACTGTTCTGCATTTAGATTATTAGTTTCATTCATTCGGAATCACATATCATATTTGCAGCAATCTCCACCACCACATTAGGTGTGGAATATTTTTGTTGTGAAATGAAAGTACATCTGGCCTGCCAGAGAAAGTATTTACATGCTGCAAAGCAAACAAGCATTGTGCTTCAATAGTACTAGGTACATCTGCCCTGGTAAATTCCCTTTGCCATTTCTTCATATGAGGGTTTAGAAAATAAAGATTCTTTCCAAGTGTAGCTAAGCAGTTTTCAAAACTGTACTGCATATGGACACTCCAACAAACAAGCATTTGTCAATGCTGAATGTTCACTGTTGGTATTGCTGTTGTACTGGGTCTTGCTTGTACACATTTTTACTATATATTTACCAAGGGCAGAACAGATGAAATCATTTTCAATGGTGTCTTGCTTTGATGCATTGTTAGATTGTAATTACTCAAGATAGCGAAGCTGAGGAGCAAGATCTGCTTTTATATGGGCTCCCTCATTTTGACCCCACATGTCCAACAGTCCTTTTATGACCTGGCGTTGTGATCAACGCAGGTGGACATTTTAAAATCCCATCTGAAAGGTGATTTTGCTGTGTGACTGGAAACAAGTTTCAGAGGGAATTGGAAAAATAGCACCTACCATGTTCAGGAGGTGGGATAACACAAGGGATATGTTTAGCATTGGGGGCCAAAATCTGTAAAAAATAAAGTTTGAGTAAATGTTGAAACAATTTGTTTCCTCATAACTTAGTTGGTTTTTCACATTTTTTACCCCAACTTTTCAACATATTATTTTTATGACCACTCCTTCTGAATATGACAGGTGTCATTTATAAATCAATGGCTGAAATGTCATGTTGCACCAGAAGTGTTAAGTCACAGTTTGGGTAGGATAAATTAATCGGTGCTCACTGGGTAACAACGAAGTGCCTCTACTTTCAAGACACACTTTGCTAGCACCGTTAATCAAAAGGTTAAACAGACCAGGGGGCTGGCAGCAGGTTAGGAATTGTAAAACTGGCACCAAAGCCCCATTGCCAGGAGGCATCAAACCGATTCAAACATCTGATCGGTACACTGCACTATCTTCCATAACAACTAGCAAAACAAGTGTTGAAGGCCTCATGCACCCAGAGCAGCAGCACAAGAAGGTGCACTCAACAGCCAAACCCAACAAAAAGGACAATAGGAAAAGATACTAATAACTGGAGACTCAATGATTAGACGTGTAGAAACTCACCTCCAGCAGAACCATGCCTCTATTTCAGTTAGGTGCCTCCCCAGAACATCAGCATGGAGGGACACCAATCGAATAGAGGAGATCTTTCAAGGTGTGCAACGAGGCACACAGGTTATTCTCCACATATGGACAAATGACCTAACCAGTTAATCAATGGAAGAAATAAAACAAAACAACTCCAGGCTAGGCAACAAGATTGCTTCACTTTCATCCGGTATTACCTTCTCTGAAATTCTGCCAATCTGGAAGAAAGGAGACAGCAGGCAAAAAATCAGAGAAAGGGACATCTCAGAGCTTAATACCTGGATAAGGAGCTGGTGCCAGGAAAAAGATCACCACTTTATTGCAAACTGGCAGGACTTCTGGGAGCAGGAGTTCTTTATGTTTGACAGCCTACACCTCACAAAGGAGGGAACCCGAGCACTAAGCCAAAAGTTTGATGTAGATATCGGTCAAACTAGTGAACAGGGGAGGGTTGGCGCAGACCTCCCTAGCAACAACAAAAGGGAAGCCAGTTGCCCCTCCTCCATCACCTGCTAGTCCAGCACAAGTACATACAAATAATACCCAGACCAGACACTACTGTCAGGATTTACAATCCTAAAGGGTCAGTCATACAGTGGGCCAACAAGGATGGAAGGCACTTTGCGTAAATGCTCGTAGTCTGCCAAACAAAATGCCAGATCTCACAGCCATGAAAGCAGAAGCAAAATTGGACTGGATAGCAGTGACAGAGACCTGGTTTACTGAGAACCATATCTGGGATGTCGCCATACCGGGTTACATGCTGTTCCGGAAGGACCGGGTGGGGAAAAAGTGAGGGAGAGCAGTGTTGTATGTAAAAGAAGAGATCTGTGCAACAGAAATCCAGGGCACTGACAATAAGGAAGAGGCCCTTTGGGTTACACTAGGAGCTGGAGTCAACATCCCCATCTGGGTGGGAGTCATCTACAGACCCACATCCCAGGAAGCTGATGTGGACAAAGAGCTCTTAGAAATGGTTGTGATGATGGTGGACAGGGGTGAATTACTGCTGGTGGGGGACTTCAATCTGCCGGATGTGGATTGGTCATCATACTCAGCATCATCAGATTGAAGCAAAGATTTCCTCTCTGCACTTAGGGGAGCGGGTCTATGTCAACTGGTGAACTCACCTACCAGAGACAGAACAATATTGGACCTAGTGCTCACAAACAGCTCTAGGGTCTCAGAAACACAAGTGGGAGCCAATCTAGGGACCAGTGATCACAGATCAATCTGGTTAAAGGTAAACCAGGTGGAAGACACTAGTCACACTAAAATCAAGGTAATAGATTTCAGAAAAGCTAACTTCACAAAAATATGAACTATGTTTGCATCCATAATGGAAAACAAAAACTCGGAGAATGTAGAGGACTGCTGGAATACCCTAAAGACTGCTCTGCACACACTGACAACTAAATGTGTGAAGCTGACCAGCAAGTACAGAAGTAGGAAGAGACCTCTGGTTCTCAAATGAAGTAGCAACTCAAATCAAAGAGAAATGCAGGGCTTTTACACAATTTAAATGAACAAAACAAGAAGCAAATGGTGAAGAATACAGGACAAGACTTGAAAGAGGCAGGGAAGGCAATCAGAAGTGCCAAAGAGCAGGCTGAAGAGAAAATAGCAAAGGATGTTAAAAAGGGAGACAAAACCTTCTACAGATACATAAAGGAGAAAAGAAAAACAAAGGGAGGAATAGTCCGCATAGCAACCAAAGAAGGCTAGATGGCAGTGAGGGATGAGAAAAAGGCCGAACCTCTAAACGAGTTCTTCTGCTCTGTCTTCACTATATAGGACAGTGGCAAAGGGCCCATACTAGGGCAGGAAGGGCATGAGGGTCAGGGAATGGACACTAGCCCCTTCACAAAGGAAAGGGTTCTAGAAGAACTGAACAGACTCAACACAAACAAGGCCATGGGGCCTGACAGCATACACCCAAGGGTTTTAAAAGAACTTCATGACGAACTAGCCACACCACTGGCTGAGCTCTTCAACAAGTTGCTAGACAGTGGGGAAATATCTCAAGATTGGAAAAGGGCAACAGTGGTGCCCTTGCCCAAGAGCAGGAGCAAAGAAAAGGCTGGAAATTATCACCCTATCAGTTTGACCTCAGTCAAAGGAAAAATTATGGAGTCATTACTAAAGGAGATGATAGTGGCAAATCTGAAGGATACCAGAAAAATGAACCCAAGACAACACAGTTTCACAGTGGGACAATCTTGTCAAACTTATGTGATGGATTTCTTCAACTGGGTCACCAGAATAGTGGATCAGGGAGGGGTGGTGGACATTGCATACCTGGATTTCAGCAAGGCCTTTGACACCGTCCCTCACAGAAGGCTAACAGACAAGCTGAAACATTAGGGAGTCCGGCAGAAGGTAGCTAATTGGATCAACAACTGGCTACATGATAGGAGTCAGAGAGTTCTAGTAAATGGATCTATGTAAAGGGAAGGTAGGGTGACTAGTGGCGTCCCACAGGGGTCAGTGCTGGGACCTATACTATTCAACATCTTTATAGGGGACCTCACAAATGGGTTGCAGGGGAATGTTTGCCTTTTTGCAGATGATACTAAGCTCTGCAACAGAGTGGACTCACAGGACAGGGCAGACAACATGAAAGTTGACCTTAAAAAGTTGGAGGAATAGTCCAGGGCCTGGCAATTAAAATTCAATGCCAAAATATGTAAGGTAATGCACCTGAGTAGGAGGAACCCAAGAAATAAATATAGACTGGGATGACACCAACTCAAAGTAAAACAGACAGAGTGAGATCTCGGCATAGTGATCACTGATGACTTAAAGGTAGGAAAACAGTGTGAGAGGACAGCACAGAAAGCAAATGGCATCCTCGGCTGTATTAGTAGGGGCATTACTAGTAGAAAGAGGGAGGTGATCATGCCGATCTACAGGTCCTTGGTTAGGCCGCACTTGGAGTACTGCGATTGGTTCTGGAGACCACGCCTCAAAGTGGACATTAACCATTTGGAGACGGTGCAAAGAAGAGTTACTAAAATGGTGCAGGGTCTACACCATGAGACATATGAGGTGTGACTCAGGGAGCTAAGTTTATACTCCCTTGAGCAAAGAAGAAACAGAGGGAACATGATAGACACTTTTAAGTATGTGAAGAGGTTAAGAACAACTCAGGCAAATATTCTGTTTCAGCACTAAACAATGGCACGCACAAGAGGCCATAATTGGAGGTTGGTTGGAGATAGGTTCAGAAGCAACCTCAGGAAGTACTTATTTATGGTGAGAGTTGTGGAACCTTGGAACAGCCTGCCTAAGGACATAGTAACATCTAAGATGGTTAGGGATTTCAAACTAGCATGGGACAGGTATAGTGGGCAGATTGAGTTACAGGCAACATAGGGGGTTAGTCTTCTTGGGCAGATTAGATGGCTCATACGGTCTCCATCTGTCGACTTCTCACTTATGTTCTTATGTTCTTATTTGAGAAATGACAACTGTCACATTCATGAGGTGGTGTGAAAAAATGGACATGTTGAAAAGTTGGGGTCAAAATATTGAAAATTACCACAGTTACGAGCTTGAGTTGAAAAGTTGCAATGTAGACTCATAATTTTGTTGTTCTCTCACATTTTTACCCCAAGTTTTCAACATAGTCTTCTTATGACCCCACATAGCTTTCTTATGAGCCCACCTCATGAACAAGAGTGGAAAACATTTTCAAATCCTGCCCAAAAGGTGATTTCAAGCCACAAGTGCAAAAACACATTTTGGCCAGGATTTGAAAAATTACAGATGTCATATTCATGAGGCGCTGTGAAGAAATGGCTATGCTGAAAATTTTGAGTCAAAATATTGAAAATTACCAAAGTTACAAGCCTGCTTTCAAAAATGTCAATGTAGGTTCATATCTTTGTTGCTTTTTAATATTGTTGCCCCACATTTTCAATATAGCCTGCTTATGACCCCACCTCATGAACAAGGGTGGAGAAAATGTTCAACTCCTGCACAAAAGGTGATTTCACACAATAACTGTGAACTCAGCTTTCAGGACATATTTGCCTAATTTCACTGCCTTTGTTCATGAGGTGGGATCCCCAAAAGCCATGTTAAATATTTGGGGCCAAAATATTCAAAAATGACAAAGTTATGCCACTAAGTTCAAAACTCCATTGAAATACATTGAACCACATACCTGATTTCCTCAGTTTGTAGTCAGGTGTTGAAGAGTGATGAAGTGACTGCAATCCAGAAATAATTATGGCGTTGGACACCTGGTGGGCAAGTAAGAGCTTGGGGTGTGGGGTGGTGGGTTTTGAGTGGGAGGGTTGGGTGGGGGACTAATGGTAGTGGCAACAACTGACATTGATGGACAGTTTTCTTTTTTACATGGCATGTGAAAAAAAATGCTAGGGACAGTTTTCTTTATTTCAGGTAGCAACACTGGGGGATTGGGCACCCCAAGTGCCAGTCTTATGTTTGTGATAGGATTGGGTAGGGGTGCTGAGTGGGAGGGTTGGTGGGAGAACTAACAGCTCTGGCAGCAACAGACATTGATGGACAGCTTTCTTTTTTACAGGGTATATTAAATAAAAACAAAACAAAGTAGTAGGAACAGTTTTCTTTATTTCAGGTGGTGATACTGTGGGACTGGGAACTGCCAGTGTTGGTGTTATGTTTGTGGGGGTGTCTGGGGTGGTGAATACTGAGATGGCAGTTCATATAGGGGACAGTTACAGTAGGGGCAGCAACAGACATTGATGGAGAGCTTTCTTTATTACAGGGTGTATGTACATATAACCTTTGAGGGACAGTTTTCTTTATTTCAGGTAGTGACACTTGGGATTGGCATTGTCAATTGGCAATTGGCATTGTCAGTGTTATGTTTGTGGGGGGTGCTGAGTGGGAGGGTCAGGTGGGGGAACAGTAACAGTAGTGGCAGCAACAGACATTAATAGATGGCTTTCTTTCTTAAGGGGTGTAATTCAACCTCAGCAGGCTGATCATAACAGATCAGCTCTGCTTGCTGGGCAGCATAGATCAAAGGAAAGAGCCAACCTATGATTGGGTCAGCTGTTTCCTTTGAAATACATAACGTTTCCACCCAGCAAGCCACAACACTGTAATGACCAGCCTGGCTAATTATTGGTGTGACACTGATGAGCCCCTTGCAGACCACTCTGCATTGGACTGATAGTGTCACACCCCTCAAAAGCAACTCCCCTATCAAAATGTTCACTGCATGTGTGCAAACAGCAAACATATAAATGCATGTGAGTTTCGGGCACTCCTGTACAAGCTTGGTATGGACATTCTCATTCAGTAGTGCTCTTATGTTTCACAGCATTCATAACTCTCACCTTCCCAAAGTATCCCAGCCACACAATGTCCCACATATACCTTGGCAATCTCCTATCTGTCAGCTGCCTAGCAGCATTTTATTCCAGTCCTATGGGACTGAATTTGCAGTCAACAGGTTTCCAATATGTGGGGCAGGCAGTATAGCCTCGAGGCTGGAGTAATGAGCAGTGAATCAGCTTGCTACATCCTGTAGGCCTTGGTTTGATTGCTACCCCCAGTAGAAGTTGTTAAATTGAAAATGAAAACTTGTCTGCGTGGCATACCTTTTTTCAGCAGGGTGATGAAGTGAACAATTATCAGTAGTCAGTGCATAGCCTTAGAAATCCAATATTGTAATTTAAAGTACTAATGTGTAGTATGCATGGATTATGTTTGTATTTTGAAAGTGTACTTTGCTCTACAGCACTTTGGCTCAAGAAAGGCACTACATAAATAAAAATCAGTCTGTCTGCCTGCCTGTCTGTCTGTCTGTATATCTATCCATCTATCTATCTATCCAGTGTTGTGCATCTTGAGCTGGATTTTCAAAAGCTTATGAATGCAAGCCCCAGGTACGCCCAACATATAGCACACGGAGCTTGCTTGTGGCAATCTCCTGTCTGGTGATTGGGATTTTCTGTCCCATGCACTGACTGCTGTGAGTTAGACCAGCTTTTTGATGATCTATCTTGCATCAGTCCTGCGTGCTCTTGTTACGAGGCTGGCACCAAATATTTGGTGCAAGCTGCCATAAAGTGGGCAAACTGTTGCAACTGCACCAACCTACTAAAATTGGGCACAGTTGCGGCAAAGGTGTTTGGTGCAGTTGTAGCAAACAACAGGTTGGACACAGGGCTTGATACAAGCCCTGCACCCCCCTTGAAAATACAGCCCCATGTGTTTTTTTTTCAATTCTAATCCTTGCCATGTCTACAGTGCTATTTCTAAGCCAACTGTGATGACCATCTTTTTTTCTTGAGATAAAACAACTAAATTGAAATGGTTATAAAATGCTTACATTTTGGTGGAAATAGAACTTTATCACAAAATAAAACTAGAAGATGCCTGGAATCCTTTATAGTGAACAAAAGTAGGGTTACATGTTTTGCCCAGTTCTATTGCACTGTTGCTTTGAAGGGGTGCTATCAGCTTTTCTTATTAAAGGTCATGTATATGTAATCAGGTGGTTGGTACTGGGGGACTTCAATGCCTTGGTTGATGATGAACTCTCACCTTTTGTTTGCAACTTCCTCCAACTAATGATTTAGTTGGGCTTCACACAGGTGATTACCTCTGCAACCCACATATAAGGTCATTCATTGGATTTAGTGTTTCTGCTGGGGATGGAGATCTCCGACATGGTGATAGAACCTGTTGTGTGGTCCGATCACCACATTATAGGGTTCAGTTCCATGGCCCCCTTCCAATAGACCTGCCCCTATGGAGATGGTCAGGTACCACCCTTTATGGGGTTTGACCCCTGATGGTCTTATGACAGTGCTGGATCTATCGGGGAGTTCAGATGTTAGCAGGGACCCAGAGAGTCTTCTGCTAGCTTATAACAAGACTGCTCTGTATTCCATAGCTCCTGCCTGGGTTCAACCCCTCACCCTTCGCCCAAGGTCTCCTTGGTTTGATGGGACCTTGAGGGAGCTGAGGAGAGTGGGAAGAAGGTTGGAGTGCTGCTGGTTGAAATTGGACCTGAATGATGACAAACTTATGTTGATGTCCCATTAGAAGGATTATCATCTGTGATCTCCTGTAAGAAGGCAGAGTTCCTGTCCAGGGAGACTGCAGCTGTGCAAAATCGATTGGCTCAGCTCTTCCGGACTGTAGACAGGCTGTGCAATCCAGCCTGTCTCCAGAATCAGAGAGCTTTTTCACAGAAGAAGTGTGATGAGTTCACTCAATTTTTTTCGGATAAGGTTGCCACCATCAAGTCCGAGATCTGCACAGCTCACTCAAATGGGCAGAGCGGAGATCGGTGCAAGATTACAAGCACCCAGTTTGACTGGTCAGCCTTTGACCAGCTGGCAATCAAGGATGTTGTGGAGATGATCCAGGGTTTGTGGCCGACTTACTGCAGTTTGGACCCTGGTACAACACGCCTCCTAATGGCGTGAGTGGTGATAATCGGGACAGTCCTGGCTGACATAGTCAGGTGTTCGTTAGAGATTGAGGTGTTTCTGGACACCTTGAAGGAGGCGGTGGTTCATCCCTCTTTAAAAAAACCTTCTCTCAACCCTGACTGTCTCGCAAACTACAGACCTGTCTCTAACCTGCCCTTTGTGGGCAAGGTTATTGAGAAGGTACAGTAGTCGCGTCGCAGCTCGAGGAGCATCTGACCACCCACGATATCTACGATCCTCTCCATTCAGGATTTAGGAAAAGGCATAGTACCGAGACTGTGTTGGTTTGGGTACTTAATGATCTCCTGATAGTGAGAGATTGGAAGATCCATTCCATCTTGGTCCTCCTTGATCTCTCTGCAGTGTTTGACACCGTGGACCATGGGGTGTTGCTGGGATGCCTGCAGTTACTCTGTGGACTGACTGGTACAGTCCTCAGATGGTTCCACTCATTCCTCAGGGGCAGGACATAGAAAGTGGAGTCTAGTGTGTTTTCCTCAGTTCCTCTCCCCTTGTCTTGTGTGACGCCGCAGAGCTCTGTGCTTCCCCCATGTTGTTTGTGGTGTACATGCTGCCATTGGGAGATGTTATGAGGCAGTACAGGTTGAGTTTTCACTGCTATGCAGATGATACTCAACTATACATGTCCTTCGTGCCCGGACAAAATGACGCTGTCCTGGTTTTTAACAACTGCCTCTCTGAAATCCAGGACTGGATGAGTGCCACCTGGCTCAATCTGAATTCAGATGAAACTGAGGTGTTGGTTAAGGACCCCTGTCATCGAGGGGAGGGGTCATGAGCTGGGCAGTCATCCAGGCTATGGTTAGGAGGCAACCAGCTAGTGGCCTCTGATCAGGTGTGGAATCTGGGTGTTATGTTTGATAATGAGCTGACACCTACATCTCTGGTGTCTGCCACTGTCAAAACTGCATTTTACCATCTAAGGAATATCACCTGGATAAAACACCTGGTTCCATCAAAGGCTCTTCCGACCTTGGTCCATGCCTTTGTGATCACGCACCTTGATTACTGCAATGCCCTATACCTAGGGCTACTGTGGATGGATCTTCACCATCTGCAGCTGGTGCAGAATGTGGTGGCCAGGCTGTTCACTGGCTCATTGAGATCTTGGCATATCATGCCTGTACTCCACTGACTGCACTGGCTGCCAGTACGGTGCAGGACCACCTTCAAGGTTGGATTACTATCATATAAAGCCCTGCACAGACAGGGACCATGGTATCTCCCAATCCATCTTTCAGATGAGACATTAAACTGAGGTCCCATCTGCCTGGATTGGTGGTAGTTCAGGTGGATGTTAAAGATCCCATGACACTTACTTGAAAAGAGTAGGGTATTTCCCCGGTGTCCTGGCCAAATTTCCCCCATTCACTAAAAATATCACCAGCAGCTTAATCTGGTTCAAGATCAGTTGGCATTCATCTGTATCCCCTCTCCTGGGTCGTGCCTGAAAATAGGCAGGATTTGTCTAGTGCACTTTCCGGTCAACAAAAACTAACTAACTAACTAAGATCTTGTATGCTCCTACTGCCCCCTTCGCCCTCTCCAGTCCGCAGATGAGAGATTGCTAGAGATTCCCAGGGTCCGTTTGACAACTTCAGGAGCTAGATCTTTTGCTTTTGTAGCTCTGACCCTGTGGAATTCTCTACCTCGCTGGATTAGAGCGCGCCCATCTGTGGAGGCTTTTAAATCTGCTTTAAAATTCTATCTGTTTGACTCTGCTTTTGTTAACTTTTAAAGTTTGATGTTTTTATACGTGTTATACAGATATATATATATATATCTGTGTGTGTGTTTTATTATTATGGGTTGACTGATAATTGTTTTATGATATTTTATGATATTTGTACAACGCTATGATCTATTGAAATGGCGTTTTAGAAATAGAAGGGGTTGGATTGGATTGGATCATTTTCCATGCTGGCTTTCCCAGAGCTGCAAGCTGCATAAGTGCCATTGGAGTGACATAAAAGTAACATTATAAGATTATTTTTATACAAATTGCATTTTAAGCATCCCCACATAAAAGCCAGCTGAGTGGTGCTCCCGCATGCCCTTGTGATACAATGGCACTGAGCCACAGGTGAACTCATTCAAGAACAAGCTGGTCATTGTTTTAAGCCTCTAAATGTTTGTTAGTACTCAGCACACTGTATCTGTCAAAGCTGATCTCATTTAAAAACAAGCATTGTAGCATGTTTGATTCACTGATTGAAAATTGAAGCCATGACTGTGGGCACGTGCATTAGTGGTGATGCTAATGTGCAGGCCTGGAGTCAGGCTTCAGTTTTCTACCAGTGAAGTAAACATGTCACAGTGTTTATTTTTTAAATGGGATCAGCCTTGCCAGGCCCAGTTCACTGAGTACTACCACACAGACTATTTAGTTTAGAGGCTTAAAAAATGTTCATCTTGTTAATGAATTCGAGTTTACCGATGTCTCAGTGCCATTTTATCACATGGACACGTGGGAGCACTGTAAGAATGGTATTTATGTGGGGATGCTTAAAATGCAATTTATATAGAAAAAAATGAATAATGTTACTTTCATGGCACTCCAATAGCACGTATGCAATTTGCAGCTATGAGACATCCAACAGGGCAAATGCTTACATACTGTATACTGTACTTGGAAATGTACCCCAAAAAGGCTGACAGTGTCCCTTTAAAGTTACATTGTTTGAAAATAATTTAAGACAAGATAGTTTAGGTAAGCTGAGAAGTGGTTGTTGGGGGGGGGGGTAGACAGTAAAGAGGAAACAAGTCTTCAACAGTGAGGAATGCCTTTGAAGGAAGTGCTAAGATATTTTGTATGAGGCAGAAGAGGTGCATTGAAGTGTTAATGACAGAGAATGTGAAAGGCTTTATGAGAGGAACACAAGAAGGTGTAATGACAGTAAAGTGAAACACACATAATACAAGGGAGGTTGAACAAAATGAAAAAAAATTAGGCGTATAAGCAATTGGGTTAACTGTACAAGTACTATTTAGTAATACAGCTGTTAGAGTTCTACAGTCACCGGGACTTTCAGAGAGGCCTTAAAGAGATGCAATGAGCACCAACAGGCCACATGTGGCAAAGCTCAGTGCGCCAGGGACCCTGCACCTGATTTTGGAAGATCAGGGGTCCCAGCACCAAAATCCCCATGGCTGCCACAAGTGGACCACTGTGCCATGGTGACAGTGAATGGGAGGGGTTTGACGGAAGTGGCTATCAACTCCTGGTCTCTGAAATCAAGTCCATGATTTATGTAACTGCTATGCTATCTATGAGGGGGGGAGCAGAAGCGACATAGCAAATACAGGCAGGCCAACAGGGGTGGCTTTGGTTAAGGTTTGTTTCAGTATTCTCAGTGCATGCTCCAGTACACTGTCTATAGTGCCAAACAGTTATAGTCAGCAAGCAGGACAGAAACAAATTGGGCATGCTCTGGGAAAAAACAAGAATGTAAGGGTTGCATTGCATGTATTTGCTGGAGGTCTGAAAAGTTCACTGAAGGATGATGTTTGTTACATTGTACATGCAGGAAAGCTGGCAGCCATTCTGTCCCTAGTCACTTACAGTTCCTCTGTGTTTTAAGAGGCAAGTGTCGGAACATGTCATTCAAGTAGTTCACACCTAACTGTTCCAGTCACCACAGTCAAAGTTCATGCTGTCAGACCTTATGTAAGCCACAGGGTTCATAGACCTCACACAGACTCCAGTGCATCATCATGCTTCAGAAGCCCTCGCCATGAAGTTCAGCTGCTGTACCAGTGACAGTACCACTTCCCTCCTAACCTGAGCTGCCAGCCTTGGGGGTGACCCCCCCCCATTCAGCACAAGAACCCCAGCAAACATGCATGGCGCCTCAGACTTGTGCACAGCATGATGTTTCATGGTGGTTATAAGTCCAATTTTTGGCACTGTTCTACTCCTGTCATACCGTCAGCACCAGTGTGGTCTCACTGTATTTTGGAGTTGCCCAACATCAAGCTAAACATAAGGAGCAGGAGGCAGAAAACAGCACCTGTGCATACCTTGTTGAACCATCACATTCCACATTTGGCAGCAAGTGTTTACACCGCCGCTGGGTCCCGACTAACTCAGACAGCCAAGTGCTGAGTCTCAATAGGTCAGACTGGTGACAAAGCCCCATCAGAGCTGGCCATCAGGAGTCCCATCATTTCATCTTAACTGGGCTGGGTCAGAAGCAGTAATCCAGTACAAGGGCTTATGGGCAGACTAGATGGGCCAGGCGGTCCTTATCTGCTGACAATTTCTCTGTTTCTATGTTTATATTACCCTGCCTGTTGTCAGTGCTTGCTGAAGCTGTGGCCAGTGTTGGATCCCCTGGCCTGGCCAGCCTGCCCACTATACGCATTTGTGTTGGCACACTTGGCACTTAGATCAGCTCTGGCTTGTCTAAGCACCGGCAACAGGGGATCACATGATGTCTTCCATGTAGACAGATGCTTTTACAACCCGCTGTCACCTCAAGGCTATCAAATTCAAAGAAAACCTTACTTTTAGAGTTCACTAACCAACTCACCTTGGTTCCACCATTCGCTGAAAGCTCCAGGACTTCTCCGGTGTTACAATCAGCTCAAGGAACTGTGAATAAACTGGAGGAATGGAGGCCGAGATTAAATGGGCCCTCCCTGCATGCACGCCGCCTGCAACTCCAGACAAGCAGTTTAAGTGGCCTAAGACTCAGAATGTTGCTACAGGCAAATCATCACAGGCTCCGATCACCTCTACACTGCTCTTGGAGGAAACTTTTTTAGTGGAATTGGCTCCGCTAAAGACAGCATTTCAAGATGTTGCTTCTGATTTAAAATCCATCAAAGAAGAACTAAAAGACACTAACCGGGCAATCGCAGATGTATCAGTGCGCACATTCTCTCTAGAAAAATGGCAATCCAGGATGGAACCCGACATATCTTCCCTGTGGCAAAAACTTGGCAATTTGGAGCTGAAACTGGAGGATCTGGAAGGCCGAAACAGGCGTAATAACGTGGCTATTTTCAGTCTTCCAGAGGAAGCTGAAGGGCATTCGCCAGTGCTCTGTGCATGAAAGTTACTTCTGAAGATCGCTGGCACCCCACCACATTCCGCCTTGTACGTAGTGGAAAGAGCCCACAGATCTTTGAGACCTAGGCAATGTCCCAGATCCAAGCCAAGGCCATTTATTTTACACCTACTTAGCTACCTAGATCTTTAACATGTTCTGGCCACAGTTAGGGAACTACAGGAGATTAAATGGGAACATGCAGTCCTTAGGATTTCACAGGACCTCTCTGTAGCCACATGCCAAAAGCGAGCCGAGTATTACTCTAGCGTCATTAAGCTGATTGCTGCCACTATTAAATTCCGGATGCTAGACCCAGCCAGGCTGTCTGTAATGTATCAGGGTAGCTGGAAATCCTTTGATAATGCTGATCAGGCTGCCCGAGAACTGGCAATCTTGTTCCTGGATCTGTTCAACCAACGCTGATCCCTTATTCCCGAGTGGTAAGAAGATCGGGAATTACAGTGGTTTTGATATGATCTTTAATAGGTCTCCAAAGGTGGACTAAATGGGTTGTCAAGTAAGGATGTGAAGATTCTGCCCACCCAGCCTGCAGTATACAGTTTTACCCTGGGGTTATTCCACAAGTTATTTGTGCTGCTTCAACTGAGATCTTGCAGCCCTCTTCTGTGGAAGTACTCGTTTTGTCTTCTCTTTTCCGATTAAAGGCTGATTTTGTGGTCGTCAGTAAGCCTGCTTGTCCCAAAGTGTTTCCCTGGCCCTTGAATAACAGTCTTCCTTTTGAACTTTAATATGCATCCTCACAAATGTGTGAATAGAGGCTCCGATTGAAGACGCACATGTTCGCAGCTCTGCTATTCGATTGTGCGAGTTGTTGTCTACAAGAACAGCGAGGAGTAATAACTAATAAACTGGTAGACTACATTTTTGCATTTTTGTTTGAAGCCCTCAACTAGCATTGTTCGTTTTGACCTCGGTCAGTAAATTGGGATTTTACCATTGATGTTATGTAAATCGGGCATGCTGTGACTTGAATCATTTGTGGATTTCTCAATGGTGACTATGATTAACATATTGTCATTACCAGGGTTTCTGTTTCCACCATTTTTTCCTTTACTTTAACATGAATTAATGACAAGAATATGAACAGTTAAAACTACTGGTTTATTTGTTAACCTGGTATATTAGTAATTAAGGCAAAAGGATTTTTAAGAATTGCCTAATATACTCAAGTAAAGCAGTCTGTTTTTTTCCCCTCGTTGTAGTTAAGATTGTAGTGTTGGACAGGGTTTGTCATCGAATACACTTTATTTAAGGGCCCTTTACTATATATTTTTTTTTTATCATATATGGTTATGTTGTATTTCAGCTGAAAGAATATCACAATTTGAGACTAAATAGTGTTTTAGGTGGTGGGTAGCCCTTAAGTGTTACATATATAGTACATTTTAATGTTGTTAGGTAGGAACTATGTACAGTTATTGCATACACTCTTTGACTGTTGTTAAATGTTTCTCTATAACTTATAAAACATACTTCAATCATGGGCTTGGGTGGGGTGGGGAAACAGGGCTGTCTAGTCATAAAAGCAGTCATGAGTCAGACATTGGGTTTTGCTCTTCCCATGTCAGTTACCCAGTTGGGTTTTCTTTTCTTAATAGTAAAATATAGATTGGGAGATCAAGGAGAACTTCCAGAGATTTGGAAATCGGGGTTTAAGTATATTGGGATGGGGGTTGGGGGGAGGTAGATTAATACCACAGGGGGGGGGATATCTGCCACTTGGTTTGGATTATTTGTTATTCACTCAGATGTTTTGATTTGGTGTTCTCCTGATAAAACATATTTTCCATTTCCAGGTTTAAGTTTAATTATGGCTGGTCTTAAATATTGTTCCTGGAATATAAAAGGAGCATGGACCCCAGCTAAGAGAACCAAAATTTTACTTCATCTCAATAACCTGCAAATAGATGTAGTGTTTTTACTACAGACACACCTGTTACCCAATCAAATAAATTATTACGGAGAAACTGGGTGGGTCAGGCATTTGGCTCTGGAATTGACTCCCGTAAAAGAGGGACAGCTCTTCTCATATCCAGGAGAGTCCTGTTCAGGCTTATCCACCAAACTGCTGACCCAGGAAGCTGATATGTGATTCTTAGGGCCCTTTTAGGTCATTCATAATTAATACTAGGATACATTGATGGAACGAATAGTGACAATCCAGAATTTTTTTGCCAGTCTTGTTACCATCCTTGCCCCCTGGACTACATTAATTTTGGGAGGAGACTGGAATCTGGTCTTGTCTAACTATTTAGATAGATCTGACCAGGTAAGGCAAAAACCCTCTCCAGGACAAAAATAACCATTTGAGCTAATGCACTCCCTTGGTCTTACAGACCCTTGGAGGCTTTTGCATCCAGACAGTAAGGAATTTTCATTTCATTCCCATCCTCATCACTCTTTCTCCTGTCTAGATTATTTTCTCATCTCAGTAGACCACTTGCCAGGTGTCTGCATGGCATACTATTCCTCTAAGGTCATTTCTGACCCCCATATTGCCCATCTCCTTATTGAGGTTTCCCCTAATATACATAGAGACAAACTCTGGAAATTAAACAATCAACTCCTGAAATCTGATGAACAAATACAACTCCTCGAAACTTTCATTTCTAATTTTATGGAATTTAATGCCTCATCAATACCTAAAAAAGACTTTCTATGGGGCTGTCTGAAATGTGCACTGAGGGGCGAATTGATCCGTCTGGCAACTAAACGTAAAAAGCAGAGAGCTGCAGCCTTATCTGCAATCCTAACACAGATAGAAGAACAAGAATGTCACCTTTTACCCTCTGTTTTAATAGAAGAATGGACAAAAGTAGAATCCCTGCGTGCATAATATAATCAATTATTAGCTGAAAAGGCCAAATTCTTAATTTTCTGGTCTAAAGTATTGTATTTTGACCAAGGGGAAAGGGCAGGGAGTCTTATGGCCATTCATCTTTGTACTTAAATGGCCACTAAGATAGTCACCTCTATCTACTCAACTATGGGGGATCTACTTACTTCCCCCCCAGATATTGTGAATGCATTCCAAGGGTGGGATATTCAGACTGCGCCAGGCTGTGGCGCAAGCCTGGGCGCAGCACAACTGGGATGTGCCAGGGCGCTGACAGGGTGATATTCAATGGTGCTGCCCCATGGCTCAGCACTGTTGAATATCGCTCTGTGGCCACCTGCATTGTGCATGGTGCAGTGGCACTGCACCAGCGCAAGTGGCCAGAGAGGGGCAGTGGGATGTGCACGCAAGTGCCGTTGCGCTAGGTGCATCCACCACAATATTCAAAAGTGCACATGCAAATGGAGCCATAATGCATGCAAGGTGCAAATGGGGCCATTTGCATGTCATTATGGCCACATTTTTATGCAGGTGCGCCCATCTCCGGTGACTTGCGCCTGGCGTCCTGCCAGGCTGCAGCCGTCGGGGACCGATGCCTCTGGCACAAGCGGCAAAGTGCCCCACTGCCCGATCGCAGGCAAAAGTATAAAACTAATACACTCCTATATCTCTGGTGGTCCAGTGGACCACTCCCAGCCTGATCGTGGGCATATGTATAACAATGAAACGTCCCATATCCCTGGTGGTTCAGTGGACCGCTCGCAGCCCGATCATGGGCATATGTATATAAATAAAACATCCTATATCCCTGGTGGTCCAGTGGACCACTCACAGCCCAATCAGAGCGAAGTAAAAATTAAATCCCATTCCTGTTGGTCCAGCGGTACCCTCCCACCCTCCCACTGGGCCCTGCCACGCGTCAATGGCGGGTGGCAGCTCCCACCCTCCAAGCCACCCAGCTGCCTGCCGACTGACTGCATACAGTACAGCTGTATGCCCATTGGTCCACAGCATGGGCCAATGGGCATGCAGATCAATAGATTATTACAGTCCAGATATGTGAATGGATTCATTCACTATCTGGACTGTAGTATGGCATAGTTCTGCACACCCATTGGCTCACGCTGTGGACCACAGGCATACAGCAACTGTACACAGTCAGCTGGCGGGCAGTTGGGTGGCTTGCAGGTGGGGAGCTGCCACCTGCCACTGACCGGGGGCGGGGTGGTGGGGCTCAGTGGGAGGGTGGAGAGGGGTACCACTGGACCTCCAGGGATGGGATTTAATCTTTCTTTAGACTTCTGCCTGTGATCGGGCTGCCAGTGGTCCACTGGACCACCAGGGATATAGGATGTTCTATTTATATACATATGCCCGTGATCGAGCTGCCAGCAGTCCACCAGACCACCAGGGATATGGGACTCTTTATTTCCTACTTCTGCCCATGAGCGGGCATGGGGGGGCGCTACCCGACGGAGGGTGCCACCGGAGCTCGGGTGACCACCCGCAGCTGGCAGCTGCCATGTTGTGCCCTGCAATACAGCAGTTCACCTGTGGGTGGCTGGCTGTTGCTCCTTTATTTTTTGGAACAACTGTATGCAGCGCATGTAGGGGTTGTGCCTGTATGGGCTCCGCACATCCCGGGCTGAAGATTGGGATGTGCAGGGGTATGCATGGGCACCCCCCCACTTGCGCTGCATACATTACTGATGCGCCCCGGCATTTCAGGATTTGTGCCACACACTTTCCCCTTTTGAATATCACACCAGGGTGCATCAGTGGGTTGCTCGTGGCGCAACTGTGTTGTGCCATGTGCAACCCTTCTGAATATCCCACCCCAAGAATATTACCGGCATCTATATACAGCCACAACACATTCCTCCTTGTCCCAACAACTTGACAACTTTCTCCAAGATATTGATCTATCAGTATTATCAGACTCACAGATCAATATCCTGAAAGCTCCGATTACTTTATCAGAAGTTTGTGAAGCCATAGATTCCCTGTCAAGGGATAAATCGCCTGGCACAGATGGATTCACAACAAATTTTTATCAAGCATTTGAAGAAACGATTGCTTCTATTCTCCTAGAAACTTTTCAATACATCTCTGAAAAAGGTATACCTGATACCGCCCTGACTCAGACTCTCATAATTGTTCTTCCTAAGCCTGGTAAAAGCTCTCTCCTTATTCCCAACTATAGATCAATTTCTCTAATTAATGTGGATCTTAAGATCCTTGCCAAAATACTTTCTTCTAGACTAGGTCAGGTCTGGGAATCTCTTATTAGTATAGAACAGGTAGGGTTTGTTAAAGGGAGATTAATGTCCATTCACCTTAGAAAAGTAGCCTACCTTTCCTCTGCATCCAGGGACCTTACCACATCTGCCGTTCTGATTTCCCTGGACATAGAAAAGGCCTTTGATATGGTTTCTTGGGATTATCTCTTTTTATTATTGACCAGATACCATATCCCTCAAGAATTTATACAATGGGTTAAAATACTGTATACATTACCATCAGCTCAAATGTATTGCAATGGTCTTCTCTCTACATCCTTTATTTATCCCAGGGTACCAGGCAAGGATGCCCCCTCTCTCCTTTCCTTTTTAACTTGTATCTGGAACCACTTATTAGGAAAATTAAAAACTCGGATATGGTATCTGGGATATTAAGTGGTCACTCGGAATACAAATTATCGGCTTATGCAGATGATTTACTCCTGCATATTACCAATCTTATCCAATCCCTCCTGGCAACATTTCAAATCATATCGCAGTTTGAGGCAATTTCGAATTATAAGCTAAACATGGGAAAAACAAAGTTTTCCCCTTAAAACAAATTCACAATGAGGAGTGACATCAAACAATTGGGCCTAAGCTGGAATGCTGAAAAATTCAAGTATTTAGGAATACTCTTGCACCCTATTTCCCACATTATGAAAAAAATCAATTTAGATGTTTTATATAAGACCTTATTAGATGATTTCAAGTGATGGTCAAAATTATCTATTTCTTTATGGAGACGTATGAGCATAATAAAGATGAATGTACTACCTCGGATCTTATATCCCTTGCAAATGTTCAATGGGGCCCTTCCACTATCATGGTTTTCAGAGATGCATAGAATCATTAGCACCTTTATATGGCAAGGAAAAAAAGTTAGGTGAAATTATCTTAAACTTAGGCACCAGAAAACTGACGGAGGCCTTCAAGCCCCTAACTTCTAGCTATATATATATTCTAGCTATATATAATATATATATATATAACTATATATATTATCTAGCTATCCATCTGGCGAGAATCAGATTTTGGTTACAACCCTCAGAAACTATCCTAGAATCCACTTTTTGTCCCTCCTGGGTCAGAATTGAACAGGCTTTATGTTTGGATAACGGCATTGATCCTACATCTCTTCCATTTATTGCAAGAAAGAATCTCCCAAATCTTTACAGGACACACCACTGTATGCCCTACTTCACACTCAGCATCAGTTAAATAATTTTCCTAGAATAGATGCACACAGAGATATTGCCCAACCCCTGTTCTTTTATCCCAACCTCTTAATTTCTGGGACAACAATTAAATCCCACCTCTTTTGGACAAATATGGGAGTGAAAAGGGTAGATCAGTTGGTCCATGAGCAGAAATTGCTCTCCTTCAAGGAGGCCAGACTCATTTTTAAATGGCCTACAAATCAAGTGTTTAAAGTTTTTCAAATATCCCATTTATTAGTGTCCCACTTTGGTTCAGGGGGTTGGAATAGACTCCTAATGTCTACCTTGTTCCCATATATCAAATCTACCCCTACATCTCACTTCATTTCCTATTCATATAAATTCCTCCTAAAACAAATTGCTATCCTAGAGGGTCAGATGTTCTTTAGGTGGGATAACATTTTACCATCGAATTCCCCATCTAGGTCTTGGCCCAATATCTAGAAATACCTATATAGGTATATTAAGTGGGACAGGTATAGACTTATGCAATATTACATTAACCAGAATTTATATTACACGCCATCTAAACTTTACCAAATGGGGGTATTACCTTCCACCCAATGTCCAAATTGCCAGCAGGCACCTGCTGACTTATTCCATGTGCTATGGTCCTGCGAAAAAATTACTTCCTTTTCGCTGGATATACAAAACCGCCTTAACCCCTTACTTACTTTAGCTGATAAATTCAATCCTGAAATTTGTATTGTGGGGGATTATATGCAGGTACAAGGGTCTCAACAGAGAGCCCATATGGATTTAATTACAGTCTGTGCTAAACAAATAATATTGAGGCATTGGTTGGACTCAACTACCCCCAACCCCTTACTTAGAATGGTTCAAGGAAATCATGTTTGCTCTATAAGCAGAGTTCATAATTGTAGGAACCACAAATAGACTGGGGAGATATAAACAAGACTGAGAATCACTGCACACTCTTATATCGACACAATAGATCTTCTCCATATTCATCCTTACCGGACTTCTCCATGAAGTTTACACTCCATATGGAAACCCACCCAAGCCAGTATTTCATAATTACTTTCTTCATAAAGGTTCTCTATAAAAACCAAGTGCAGACCGGGATGGTGGCGGAGGGTATGGGAGGGGATGCAGACAACCCAATCAAAATGTAGGTTGTTATGTATGGTAATTTGACAAAGAATGCTATAATTCATGTCATTGATTGTTATCAGTTGTTTTTCTCCCAGCATTGTCATGTTGTCTGTATGGATTGCTGTTAAATATCTAAAATGAATAAAGTTTATTAAATGAAAAAAAAAGCAACAGCAACACCTGCTGCTATTGTGGGGCTTTGAAAATACCACAGAAGGGGGTTTTGCAGCTGTGTTGTGGTGCAAGCCCTGTGTCTGCCATGGCGTAGCCCTCAGATTAGCACAAGACCGGTGTAAGTAGGTCTGGCACAGGCAGCCCTGCTGGAGACACAGGCTGTGTTTGAAAATTGGGAATAGCATTCAGTGTGGTGCTGGGTACCCACTACATCATTTCTTTGTGACACAGGCACTGTGTGTCATTCTCAGGGCTTTGAAAATCGAGCCCAGTGTTTCATAAATCAAATGTCCTAATTGAGCCCATTATGATTAGAGTTAGAAACATGGAAACATAGATAATGACAGCAGAAAAAGGTTGAGGGTCCATGCAGTCTGCCCAAGGTAGCCTATCTAACCCCAGGACTTTTTGTCCATACAAAGTACTAGTCCTCCCTATCCACTACCCTATTCCCTTCCCTGTTACTGTCGCCAGAGTAACCACTATATCTTTTACTCTGTCTGAACCATGCTTGAAACCATTAATGGCTTTGGAGTCCACCACCTCAGCTAGTAAACTGTTCCACAGTTGCACCACCCTTTCTAGGCACTTTTACACACCGGTTTCTGTAATGAAATGACTGTTACAGAAACAGTATTCCGTTACATCCCTTGTGTGTAAAGTGCATCTTCTTCATTCCCTTGGTGAATGTTCATCCAAACTGCAATCTCTGCTTTTCGCGGTTTGCACCAATATGTTCTGTTTCATCTGACTGTGTAAAACAGCCATTCTAGTAGGACTGCAGAAACAGCCATATAGAGCAGCAAACTCTGGAGTAGCCAAAACACATGGAGATGGAGGTTGCCGGAATACTCACAGGGTGTAAAAAGGAACCCGAACGCAACGGAGTACAATGGCGCCACACAGGTAACGCTCATTCTGTTTTAAAAACCTGTGTGTACCAAAGGAGTGGGGGACCAGCGAGCATGGAGGGCAGAAAAAACAAACAAAAACCTGTGCGTAAAAGCGTCTTCTGTAAAATAGTACTTTCTCATATTCCTCTTGAACCTCCCTCCCTCCTGTCAGTTTCCACTCATGCCTTCATGATCTTGAACTGTTATTCATGCTAAATAATTCCCCATAATACACCCTGTTTACTCCTTTCAGGAACTTGTATGTCTCCATCATACCTCCCCTCTCCTGTCTGATCTCCAGCCAGTACATATTTAGTGCCATGTGACAATCCTCACAAGACCTTCCCTGAATCACCATTATCACCCTTCACTGTACCATCTCCAGCCTGTCCTTATGTTTCCTGAGGTGAGGACTCCAGGACTGGGAACAGTTGTTGTCTTTGTGAATGACAGCTTACAGTTCACACTGCTAGCCCATTGGTCAACAGTGTTGACCAATGGTATTGTATTGCATACAGCAAGCTGTCATTCTGTGACAGCTCAGTCATCAATCAACCGTGGAGGTGTGCAGGTGGGTTTTGCTGCCCGCTGGCTTCATTAGCCATTCTGGGACAGGGGAGTGGGAAGCAGGGTGGGGTGTGGGTGCCTCAGTGGGTGGGTGGTGGAGGGTCCACTGGACTACCAGGAACATGTTGGGAGTAAACTGTCTGCTATGAGCAGGGCTGTGGGGTTGGGGGGGCAGCCACTAGACTATCAGGGAAATGTGGGGATAATGTTGTATATTACAATCGGGGATGGGACAGGGTCCACTAGAGTACCAGGGACTTTTAGGTTTTGATATTCTATATGGACAGGGTTCGGAGATGAGAGGGGGTTGCCCTACACTGTGGGTATGGGCTCAGGGGTGATGCTTGATGCACTTGGGGATCAGAGATAGGAGGGGGGTTGCTTTAAACTGTGGGGATGGGCTTGGGGGTTATGCTTGGTGCTCTCAGTGATTGGGGATGGGAGGGGGGTTGCCCTACACTATGGGGATGGGCTCAACGTGATGCTTGGTGCACTCAGTGATCGGAGATGGGAGGTAAGTTGCCACTTGACTGCTGGGCTGGGCAGGCTGCTGTGCAACTGCCTGCACTGCCATGGCCCACCTGTAGGCTGCTGGCCGATTTAGGCCTGCTTTTTGTGACAGATCTTTGTGCAGCACATCTCAGGTCAGTGAGGGGTGCTTTCACTCTAAATATGCTGCTGTAAGGCTTATTCATGGGAATGCCCTCTCCACTCGCTTGTCATACAATATATTTGGGCACAGGCCCATTCCCTTGCAGCCAGTACATCCCACTCTTTTGAATATCATGCTGCAGTGCATTGCTGGAGTTGTGTGGCACATCTCCACTTTCTGCCGGGATGTACCACACATCTCCTTTGAATATGGAGACCTTGGTCACCAAGATGGTGCTACTGGTCTTTGACTATAGAAACACAGAATTTGATGGCAGATAAGGACCGCTTGGCACACCCAGTCTGCCCATTTCTCTACCTGATGGATAAGCTGCAGATTCTAGTTAATCAACAGCTTACTTCCTCCTGCCACCCCACTAGAATTGCCTTATGCCTGCCCCATGCATTCTTGAATTCTCCCACTGTTCCTGACTCCACAACTTCCTCAGGAAGGCTGTTCCATGCATGCACAACTCTCTTTGTGAAAAAATACTTTCTAACATTACCTCTGAACTGTCCCCCCTCTATCTACAATTTGTGCCCCCTTGTTCTTGCACATCTCTTCTTCTGAAAGATACTACCCTCTTGTACCTTGTTAATTCCATTGAGATACTTGAAAGTTTCTATCATGCCCCCCCTTCCTCAAGGGTATACATATTAAGCTGCTTTAGTCTCTCCTCATATGTCTTCTGTTGCAGACCCTGCACCATTTTGTTGCCCTCCTCTGAACAGCCTCCACTCTGTCTATGTCTTTGCGGAGATGGGGTCTCCAGAATTGCACGCAGTACTCCAGATGGGGTCTCACTAACTGTCTGTGAGAGGGATAACAATTTCCTGTTTTCTACTGTTGATGCCTCTCCCTATGCATCCCAGTATCCCCCCAGCCCTCCTTACTGCCTTCTCACATTGCTTGCCCACCTTTAGGTCCTCTGATATAATTACTCCTAGGTCTCTTTCGATTTTTGTTGTTGTTATTAACTGACCCCCCTTTGTGCACTCTTCCCCTGGGTTTTTGTTTCCCATATGCATTACCTTGTACTTCTTTGCATTGAATCTGAGCTGCCACATATTTGACCATTCCTCCAACCTTGTCAAGTCCCTTTTCATTCTTTCCACCCCACCTTCTGTATCAACCCTGTTGCAGATCTTTGTGTCATCTGCAAAGAGGCATACCTTTTCTTCCAGGTGCTCTCCAATATCACTTATAAAGATATTGAAGAGGACTGGTCCCTGTATCGAACCGTGTGGTACGCCACTAGTTACCCTCCTTTCTTCATTGTTGACTCCATTTACTATTATCCTTTGTGTCCTGTTGTCCAGCCATTTTTTTATCCAGGCTACCACCTTGGGACCCAATCCAAGGCTGGCTAACTTGTATATTAATCTTTTGTGACTATGTTGAAATGGGATATTGTACAGCCCCCCTCTGCTTCCCTAGCCAGACTGGACACCCTTTGCAATACATTTTGTCACTATGCGACTATCTCCTCTCCCTGTATGCACCACTGCTCCTTCTACTCCTTCCTGTCCATCCTCCCCTACCTTCCTATCCCCAGTCACACTAAACTTCCTTCATCTCCAAGTTCTGGTTTGGCTCCCTGCCATCCTAGCTTGCCTTACTCCTCTCTCCAGTTTTTTCTGGTCCATGCTCACCCCACTCAAGGGACCAGCAAGCCTCCTTCACTTCTCACCCCCATTCTTCTACTGGGTAACCTGCCTTCTCCTATGACTTGCCATCACTCTGGATCCTGTTCCCTCCCTCCATTTCTCCCTCCACCTCCTTAGGGCCCCTCAGGCAACAGCTGGAACTCCTCCCTCCACCCACCTACACCAGTTTCCCCAAGGATAGCCCCCATAGTGACTCTGATGTTTTAGGTTTCTGACTCCCCTCATCACAATTGCTCCCTGGTGTACTGTTTTGGCTTTGCTTGTACTGCTTTGATGCCTATCTCAATTTTCCACTTGTACTTGTGCTTGTACAATATATTTGCATTTTATCATGTTTCCACATTTGTTACATAGATACACAGATACATAGACAGTGTCGGCAGATAAGGGCCTATGGCCCACCCAGTCTGCCCATTTGAGCTTGTAAGTTCAGTTTATGTTTTCCTGGAAGTCTATTGCCCCTTACCCCAACCTCCAGAATTCATTTATGTCTATCCCATGCATTCTTAAATCCCATGATTGTTTCAGCCCCCCCACTTCCTCTGGCAGGGTGTTCCACTTGCCCACCACCCATTCTGTGAAGAAATTCTTCCTCACGTTTCCTCTGAATCATCCTCCCTCCAACTTCATCCCATGCCCTCTAGTTCTGGAACATCTTTTTTGCTTAAAAATAGTGTATTCATGCACCCTGTTCCTCCCTGTAAGATACCTGTATTTCTCTATCATATCCCCTCTCTCCCTCCTCTCTTCCAGTTCCAGTTAAGTATTCTTACTTTAATTATTTGCATTTTATCTGCATCATGCAATGTACTGCATTGTCTCACTGTTTTCATCCTGTAACCCTTCCCCAGGATCACATGTGGAAACAAGCCTTGGCTCAGTGTGCCTTTCCATGGTACCAGTTTTTAAATAAATAAAACCACATTGCATGATTTACATATGTAGGATCCATTTATTTTTATTGAGCAGTTCTGCCTGGTTTCAATATTGGTCTCACTGCATATGAGGGTGCAGGTCTTGCATCTCAGATTGTTGCACAGTGTTAATACTCTCATCCAATTGTTATTTTGATCTGCTGGGAGCTTACTACAGATTATTAGTTAGAAAAATTAGGAGGCTGCTGGTATGCAATGACAGGTAGCTCTGGGAAAATGTCTACATTTATCATCTTCACTCAGCATGGGTTGTAGTTCTTTAATCATTTGCTGAAGTGGTGTTGGTATGGGACTGTATGTAATGGCATGAGGTGTGCAATCAGTTTGTTTCCTTTGCCTGTAGACCAGTAGATTTACTCATGGTATTAGTATAGCACATTCCATTTCTCTTGAAGCCCTTCCTTCAAAAGCATGCCCTCACTGTTGAAGACTTGCTTCCTTTCTATGGTCTGTCTACCCTCACTACTAACACTTCTCACCTCGCCTAAACTATCTTGTCATAAACTATACTGAAACAATATAACTTAATGTATAAATTTAGTTTCTTCTGTTCAGTATGCTATTGCACCTGACAAAGGGAACTGTGTGACCCTCAAGTCTTGTGCATTACTGTATAATACTATCTTTGTACAAGACATATATTGGCCCAATAAAAGGTATCAAACTATCCAACAGGTCCTTTTTCTCTAAAGCAAATAGCTACAATCTGTCTTTATTACAAAAATTATTAAACTAATTAATTCATAATCATGAATTGCTTCAGCAACTTGATGAACCAATCTATGTGTTTTTGGTTAAAATTTGTTCTGTAGAATATTGAATATGAGGGCAGCATTCCATAACAAGATGCAAAACATTCTTTTTAAAAGAAGGGCATGAACTGAATACTTCCACCCCCATAATTTGGTCACTGACTGTAGGTTTCAAGTTTCTATGCTTGACAGCCCTGCTAAGAGATAATACCTTGATGTGGAATCAGGGTATGTCCAATATCCTCTAGGAGGAAACATCCATTCTAGAAATCCAGATGCTTTGTGCAAAGCATGTTACTGTGACACCACGAAGGATTTGGAGAGCACCTAGTACCATTGTTTTCCCTGCAGTTGCCTTCTTGTATCTCTTAGTCCAGTTTAATGAAGAGTTTTACAAATTGGGCTTAAGAAATCATGATCTATGTTTGACCCAAACCATCACATGACTGTGCAACAATCCCACACATATGCCTGGCTGTGTCAGCAAACATCTATATCTTATCAATGCAAACAGTTATCATCATTAGGTTCTACAAAATACATGTATTCATAAAGATAAATAAAACAACCATATCATAGCAAAATGGACAACTGCAAATTCACTTTCGAAATTAATTTTAAAAATGTTCAGCTTTTTCTAAAACTTTCAGGAAAAGACAACTTCATAAGTACAATAATCTCCTTCACAGTTGTCTCTGTGGGGAATCGAAGCATTCCCACTCCAGTCCAGTTTACAATTTAAGTGAAGGCCATAACTAACAGCCATTGTGAGTGTCAGCTGGGATAGAGGAGCACAGTCGTAGCCATTTTTGGCGCTTCCAGCAGGAGCCACAGCTGCAGTAAGAGATTTTTCTTTTGTTTTACAGGCTTCAGTTCAGCTTGCTGTTTAAGTTAAGGCCATAACTAATTGCCATTGTCAGTGTCAGCTGGGATCAGGAGTAGCTGCTGCTGCCCAGTGCTGCCATCACTCACCACAGGTATGGTCGGCCACTCCCTCTCCGGATAATCAGGGAACTGCTGACCAAGCTCCACAAACTCTACAAATGTGGCTGGGAGCTTAACATCATCACATTCACTTGCGGTCACAGTCGCAGCAATATTTGGATTGCTCTGCCCCTGCTCCCCTTCAGCTTCACAGGTTTCTGTCTCTGTGCCATTCTGTTCCAGATCTGCAAGTTTCAACTCAGACTCAAGAGTTCCTCTGTACTCAACCTCACTCCACCCACCACAGGCATCAGAGGAGAAGAGGTGAGCAACAAATACTGAAAGTGTGAGTTTGTTTCTTGCATTGGAGAGGTGATAAGTTTCTGTTTTAGCAAATGCTGAAATGGGCTGTATGCTGTGTGTTACTGGTGAAAACTGGTGAAGACAGTGGGCTCAATACTCAAAGAGCCCCAAGACTGATGCCAGCTGCCACCAAAAGCAGCTTGTGTCAAAGCCTAGTGTGCCAGGGACCCTGCACCCGATTCTCTATTAAGCAGGGTCCCATTAGGAAAGTCCCATGGGTTGCTGCAACCCTGGCCAGATGCCAAACAGATACAACAACAGGAGGGTTCGCTGCAAGCTGCAGGGTAGCCATGCACCACTCTAGAACATGGTGATCTAGAGGTCCCCCTTCCCTGATGTTGCCAGTCCTAATAACTGATAACATATCCCCCTGCCCTAGTGGACTAGCAGATCCCCCTCCCTGATTCCTGATGTTGCATGTACTAATAATGTGTAACTTTTTCCCTGCCCTTGTAGACTAACAGTTCCCCCTCCCAGATCCCCAATGTTCCTTGTAATAATAATTTATTATTTTTCCCCCTGTTATTTGATTGTTTTAAACAGTATTATGGTATTTAAAAGTTTGGTTTGATGTCAGCTAGAGAGTTGATCTATGAAGATAATTTTAAACCATGGAGTGATTGTGAAGTAGAAGGTCAAATAGCAACTGACCTCTCAGCATAATAAATAAGCAGCAAGTTCAGTATTTTTAACAGGGAGGTCAAGTTGCATTTGACCCCAGTGGTATCTAAATACTTATTGTTTAAACAGTACTATGGTATTTACAAGTTTGGTAGAATGTGAGGTAGAGAATTGATCTGTGAAGATAATTTTAAGCCATGGCGTGATTAACAAGTACCTAAGAAAGGGGAAGGTCAAATTGCAACTGACCCCTCGGAAAATAAATGCTTGTATTTTATTATAAGCTAGGGAAATTATCTGTGAAGAAAATCTTAAACCATGAAGTGAGTGCCAAGTATTTAATGAAGGGGAGGCCAAACAGCAACTGCCCCCTCAGCAAAATAAATAAGCAGCAATCGATCCCAGAGAGATAGCAAATAATGCTGTTATAGCAAATGTACCAAGAAAAGTTAAAATATAGGGACATTATAAATAACACAGTACAATCACAATCTAAAACAGTAAAGATGATGTTTTACCTCCAGATCAACTTTCAGTATTTATGACAGGGAGGTCAAGTTGTATTTGACCCCAGTGTTATCTGAACAATGATTGTTTAAACAATACTATGGTGTTTAACAAGTTTGGTATAATGTGAGCCAGAGAATTGATATGAGAAGACAATTTTAAGCCACTGAGTGATTGATAAGTATTTAATGAATAGGAAGGTCAAATTGCAATTGACCCCTCAGCAAGTAAACAATAATGACTGTTTGTATTAAATTATGAATTTCACAGTATGGGTTGCAGAAAGCAGTAATGTAAGGTGATATAATAACAAATAATACTTCTGGGAAACCTGGAATTTATTTGCAGCATTTTTAATCAAGGCAAGAGAACTGTTGATATTAGCAAAAAATCCTCTTTACTCTTATGTCGCCTGTGAAAAGAAAACGTGGTATGAGAATAATGTGTTTTCATTTTAATAACCTCACAAGAAAGTTAAAAAATAAATAAAAAAGTAAACTAGCACAGAGCTGCAGCAACTAGGAACAAATAGCCCATTTTTGTGAGCATCCAACTGCACTGATCAGTACAGTAGTGTTCGGTTGCTTAGCAACCGAGATCTCACAGGTGCGATCAACTGGGTGTGCTGACATGGTTAGTCACACATTGGGATTTCACAAAAATGGGTGAGAGGTTATCAAGAAGTAGCTACCATTAAAATTTGTTGGGCTTCAGTGTTTACATGCAGAGGAACTTAACCAAAAAGGAGAAACTTGAGCCAGAAGGAGTGAGGGTAAGCAGTTAAAATATTAAAGAATATTTAGAAGTTGGTATTAGAACATTTAATTATAAAAGTAAAATGATGGCTATGAGACCAATAGGGGAGTACTATGATTATGTTTTCACAGACTACAAAGAACACTAATTCCACTCTAAGAAGCTCACAGACTCCTTTAAGTTATGCTGTTAACAAAACAGGTAAATAGAAGCCACAATGTGGCTACATTATAATATTAAACAACATAATAACAACAAAGCTTTACAAAAAAATTACGTTTATGTCATTACAGGCCCAAAATTATTCTTTACAAGAAAGATAAGAAGTTTTAAGTAATATATATATAAGGTATGCTGCAAACCAAGAAATATGGGGAACAAGCCATACAGGCAGTAGTTAAACCTTGTTCCAAGTTGTTAGCAGTGCTGTGTTCACTAACATGCTGTGTATGTCTTTTTAGGATGCAACTTATGATCTAAACAATTACAAATAAATTAACCGTGTGAAAAATTAAGAATACTGTATATACAAGGGTGCACAAGCAATAATCTTTATTGAATGGTATGTGTATACACCAAAGAATTAAAAATGTAACAATATCATATTAAATAAATGCTAATCAATGACATAAAATAAATGTATTTACAGATGTGTAACAAAGAATAAACCCCGTGAACAAGCTCCAAGTCGAGCGAAATGTAGGGGGAAGACAAACAAAATGAAAAACTGAAGAACAATAACTTGAGTGAAGGGTGTTTACTTCAAAGGAACCCCCAACATTTCCTATATTTTTTCTTGAATTTGAAAGCCTAGATTGGGGGTCGAAGAACCTAGAAGAGAACCATTACCCACTAAACAATATTTACATTGTAGCTTCTTGATTCACTTTTGGTGGCTAAAGTGAGTATATAGTGGAAGTTGGTTTATTTCTTAGAAAATTGTATAAACCTTTACAGTTTGAAGTAGGCCTTAACAGCCACACAAGAGGCATAGCACATTAGCAGACAAATACATTTATTGTCAAATATATGTAGATAGGCGACTTCATGAGTCAGTCAGGATCTGCGCTAAGCTGAAATGTAAAGAAGCAAGGTCACATAAACCATGCTGGTGGTCCAGTGAGGTACAGGTAGCGGTCAGAGAAAAGAAGGCGGCCTACAAAAAATATAAAACAACAAGCGGGGATAGGGATAAGGAAATGTACCATCTTGCATCTAGAAAAGTCACCTGGATGGTGAGGGGAGCAAAGTCCAGTAAAGAGCAGCGGCTGGCACAGGGGATACATGCAGGGGAAAAGGGGTTCTTCTGGTACATTGGGGAGTGGAGAAAAACTAAGGGCCATCTCAACAGATTGAGATCAGAAGGAGGGTGAGTGGAAGAGGCGTGGGACCAGGCAGAGGTATTTAACGAGTACTTTGCCTCTGTGTTCACTAGAGAGGGGGATGGGATATCTACAAAGCAAGGCACAATGGGAATAGAAGTGGCAGTGAGTGGGATCGGGGAGCAAGAGAAACAGAGCAAGAGGGAGGGAGAGGTACCCCAGGGGTGTCACATTTGATAAGGATAAAAAGGCCAGTAAGGTGGAGGGGATGGATGATGCTATCTCCACCAAAAGGGTGTGGTTAGCCCTCAAGGCCCTAAAGAAAGACAAATCTCCTGGGCCGGATGGCATTCATCCAAGAGTACTGTGGGAATTGGCGCACATACTGGCTGCACCCCTGGCGGAGCTCTTCAACAGGTCACTTGAGACAGGGAGGATACCTAGGGATTAGCGAGAGGCACATGTGGTGCCAATCCATAAAGGGTGGTCGAGGGAAGTACCAGGTAACTATAGACCCATCAGTTTGACCTCGGAGGTGGGAAAATTAATGGAAAGTATACTAAAGGAATGATTGGGTGTGTACTTGGAGGAGGTGGGAGGTCTGGATAGTCAGCAACATGGCTTTGTGCCAGGTAGATCATGTCAAACCAATCTTGTGGAGTTCTACAAATGGGTAACATCAGAACTGGACAGGGGAAAGCCTGTGGCTGTATTATTCTTGGACTTCAGCAAGGCATTTGACTCTGTCCCCCACAGTGGTCTGGTGGAGAAACTGATGGGGTTAGGAGTAGGCCCTTTGATGGTCAGATGGATTGAAAACTGGCTAGCTGGTTGCAGCCAGAGAGTAGTGGTCTGTGGGGAGCTCTCAAACCCTAGAGAGGCTGGTAGTGGGGTACCGCAGGGCTTGGTCCTGGGTCCGATTCTGTTTAATGCATACATATCAGACATCAGGGAGTGTATAGGGTGTGAAATGAGTCTCCTCGCTGATGACGCCAAGATGGGAGCAGTAGTTGAGGGAGAAGAGGGGAGGTTAGCCCTGCAAGGGGACCTGGACACCCTGGAAAGCTGGGATCACACATGGAAATTAAATTTTAATATCATCAAGTGCAAGGTGTTGCATCTTGGGTGGGGAAACCCTAAACACAGGTACACCCTGGGAGGGGAGGCGCTGGAGGCCTCAATAGGGAAAAAGACTTGGGGTCATGGTGGATGCATGTATGAATAACTCTGAGCAGTGCAGGAGAGTGGCTAGCAAGGTAAACAGGATGTTGGGATGCATCGTAAGGGGATCACCTCTAGGAGCAAGGAAGTGATTCTGCCACTGTACAATGGACTGGTTAGACCACACCTTGAGTACTGTGTACAGTACTGGAGACCACACTTGAAGAGGGACATACAGCTCCTGGAGAGGGTACAGAGGAGGGCAACTAAGATGATACGAGGGCTAGGGGATTTGACGTATGAGGACAGACTTGAGGAGCTCTGCCTGTTTTCATTGGAGGAGAGACAGGGGGGACATGATTGAGGTCTTCAAGTATCTCAAGGGAATAAATAGGGTAAATATGGAGGGGATCTTTAGACTAAAGCAGGGCGGTATCACCAGAGGGCATGGTTTGATGTTGGAAGGTGGAAGAGTGAGGGGGAAAGAGGAGGAGGTTTTTCACTGAGAGGGTGGTGGACCCTTGGAATGCACTGCCTGGTGAGCTGGTTCAGAGATCCACAGTGGAGGGCTTCAAGAGAGGGTGGGACAGGCACAGAAAGTGGATGTATTAGATGATGGCCTTTCCCGGGGGGGTGGGGATGGATGATAGGGGTTTCTGGAACACAAGGGAGGGGAGGACCTCAGCACCTAACTAGGGATCTGAGGTTTGAGCAGACTTGATAGACCATAAGGCCAAATCTGCTGGCAAATAGTATGTTAGTATTAGCAATGAACAGACCAAATATGGATGCATTTACAGATATAGGAAGCAGTATACAAATAATTGACATTTTATGACATTTTCAGAGGAGGAGAAGAAGAAGAGACTGTTCACAGCCTTGAGAGGAGACAGAGACCTCTTTGTGCAGATGGGTGAAGGCCCAAAACAACTTGCCCAAAAAACAGAAAATTTGAAATGCAAAAACTGCTGTTTAGAGTGGCATGGTCTAACACTAACACAATATTTACAATACAATAGAATACCCAGAGGGTTAAGAATCAATGTTGAACCTAACCTAGGCATAAAATCAGAAAAATTAGACAATAAATGGGATGGGATCAGAAATAAGGCTAGTTGTAATTTTATGTATGCCCTCATCAAAGCCATAATAGATGAGAGGCAAATATTAGAAAATTATAAAAAATTAGTGGAAGAATCATTAAAATTAAAGATGCAAGAAGAAGAATTTAAGAAAAATCTGGAGGACTGTAAACAAAAATTAGCAGAATATGAGGAAAGATTAAGACAACAAAAATAAAAAAAGTTTATAAGGGACACAAATGATTATAGGGACAACAAGGTATATACCTACAAGAAATACAACAGGAAACAACAGTCATATAATCAGTACAACACATATGAAAGTACAGATAGCGATAGCAGCTATACAAGGGACCAACAAAAAGATACAGAGCAACAACATATAACACAACAACCAGGACCATCAAATATAGATAGTACAGAGAATAGATATGAACTTAGAAACCACAGAGAGATTTACAGACAGGGGAAAGGATTCGGGGGAGGCAAGGGAGGAGGAATAGGTGGAAGGCAAACAAGACAAATGAGAAGCAGAGGCAAATAAATACAAATGAAGTCATTATACCTATATTCAATTTGAGCAAAAGAGCACTAACAGTGGAAGAAATAAAAGTTTCGAGATTTGGATTTTTGCCCCATACCCAGCCAGTTAATCTGTTTGACCTGGAGGTAGACCTGCAAATGTTTTACAGGAATCTATGCCTAAAAAATCAATTTGGTGTAAGTGACACCACAATTGATACATACAAACAAAGACGTAAAGAGAATATGTAAATTAGATCAAAATATAATTCATCTACTGGTAAAAATCATGGCAGAATCGTTTTGTAAAATTACAGAAAAAGAAATAATGGGACTATTTAAAACCAAAGAAAGTATGAACCCAGAATGGAATAATTTAACTAAAAAAGAAAGAGAAGCATTAGAGAATTTAAACCAAGATCAAACAATCATAATTAAGAGTGCAGATAAAGGAGGGGGTATAGTTGTCCAAGATAGGACACAATATAAGGAAATGTGCATGAACTTACTTATGAACACAGAAAATTATGAGATTTTACAGAAGATCTAACTAAAAAAATAAAACAGGAAATTGATGCCATGCTCAATGAATATGAAGCTATGCAATGGATAGAACCATGGGAAGCCAAAATATTATCCAAAGATTTCCTGAGAATACCAACTTTTTATTCTATACCTAAAATTCACAAACATGCAACTAATCCACCCGGCCGACCAATAGTCTCAGCCATTGAATCTATCTCTGAACCAATTTCAAAATATATAAACTTTTACCTACAACCATTGATAGAAAAAACGAAATTTTAAGTTAAGAATACTACAGACATGATCTTGAAATCACAAAAAATCACAGAACAAGATTTAAATGAAGAAACCTTCTTAGTGGCATTTGATGTAGCTGATGTATATACATCTATCCCACATCAGGAAGGGATTCAATGTCTGGAGTACATACCAGATACTAGGGGCAGGAACAGCTCACCTAAAACAGGAATACTGAAAGAAATGGCAGATATAACATTAAAAAGGAATTATTTTGAGTTTGATGGGACATTCTATCAACAGAATAAGGGGACAGCAATGGGTTTCACAATAGCACCAGCATATGTCAATGCATATATGGACAATTTTGAAAAAAACACAAATTTTTTTAGAAAATAGCAGCAAAATACACACTTGGCTTCATTTTATTGACGATATGTTTATGTTATGGAAAGGAGCACAGGAATAACTTATTAAATTCCATGAGGAACTAAATAGCAAAGATAAAAATCTTAAGTTTGTGATGAATTTTGATAAAAAAGTACCATATCTAGACCTCAAGATAAAAAAGGTAAACAACAAGATAGAAACAGCACTTTATAGGAAGAAAACAGATAGAAACACCATATTACATGGTAATAGTTTCCATGAAACCAAGCTTAAACAGAGTATTCCAAACTTTCAGTTAACGTGAGTGAAACAAAACTGTACAGCAATACAAGAAGCCCAGAAAGGATGAAAAATTGTGTTAAATAGGTTCATAGAGGATACAGGCCTAAGACATTGAAACAAGCAGAAGGAAAAATAAAGAATAAGACACAAGAGGACCTATTAAAAAGTAAAGGACCCAAAACAAAGCCACAAAGAATTGTATTTGCTACTAAATACTATCATAAGTTAAAAGAAATTAGACAAATAATAAACAAACATTGGCCTTTAGTTGGAATGGAGAGTGAACAAGTACCAGAACTTTTAAATAAGCCCATAATAGCTGCAAAAAGACTACAGAATCTTAAGGAACAATTAGTAAAATCTCAATTTAAATTACCAGAAAACAAGGAAGCACAACTACTATTGGGACCATTAGCACCAGGCATGGTCCCTTGTGGCAAGTGCCCAGTATGTAGCCATACATCAAAAAAATAAACATTCATACATCCACATACAGGACATGGTCATCCAATTAGACAGCATATTAACTGCATGACACAAGGGGTAATATATGTAATACAGTGCCCTTGTGATAAGCTGTATGTTGGACAAACTAGCAAGATGCTCAAGACCCGCATACAAGAACATAAGGGAGATATAAGAAGAAAAGAAGAGACATCCCCAGTAGCAACACATTTTGCACAAGCAGGCCATAATGGAGCTTCTTTAAGGTTCTGGGGACTTGAAAAAGTACAGACACCAGAAAAAGGAGGTAGTAACCTGGATTATCTTTTAAGAGCTGAAATGAGGTGGATATTTCACATGGACACATTAGACAACAGGATTGGGATGAATGTAGAAACAAACTGGCAGGCATGCATTTAGATCATATAGAACTAAAAGGGTAGATATAACATGCAAAAACAAACATTATACAGAAATCAATTAGTAAACTAGTAAAGTAAAGATTTAACCAGTAGAAATAACTTTTGACATTCACAATAGGGAGATCAGATAGCAATTGACCCCAGTATGATCACAATAATGTTACTGTATAAAGTAAACTATGAGAAGTTAACAGTACAGGGATATACTAAATGAAGTAGAGATGTAACTTATAGAACAACTTGTAACACTTACAACAGGGAGGTCAAGCAGCAATTGAGCTAAAGGTGATCAAAATAACATTGTTGTCGTAAGTGTAGTATGAGAAGTCAAAACACATGGATATTCTAAATAACAGTACAATCACTATCTAAGAGGGTAAAGATGATGTTTTACCTCCAGGACAACTTACAGTATTGACAACACAGAGGTCGAGCTGCACTTAACCCCTGTGTTATTTTATTGTTTTAAACAGTATTATGGTGTTTAAAAGTTTGGTTTGATGTCAACTAGAGAGTTGATCTATGAAGATAATTTTAATCCATGGAGTGATTGTGAAGGAGAAGGTCAAATAGCAACTGACCTCTCGGCATAATAAATAAGCAGCAAGTTCAGTATTTTTAACAGGGAGGTCAAGTTGCATTTGGCCTCAGTGGTATCTAAATACTTATTATTTAAACAGTACTATGGTATTTACAAGTCTGGTAGAATGTGAGGTAGAGAATTGATCTGTGAAGATAATTTTAAATCATTGCGTGATTGACAAGTACCTAAGGAAGGGGAAGGTCAAATTGCAACTGACCCTCAGAAAATAATAAATGCTTGTATTTTATTATACGCTAGAGAAATAATCTGTGAAGAAAATCTTAAACCATGAAGTGAGTGCCAAGCATTTAATGAAGGGGAGGCCAAATAGCAACTGGCCCCTCAGCAAAATAAATAAGCAGCAATCGATCCCAGAGAGATAACAAATAATGCAGTTACAACAAATCTACTAAGAGAAGTTAAAATATAGGGACATTATAAATAACATAGTACAATCACTATCTAAAACAGTAAAGATCACGTTTTACCTCCAGATCAACTTTCAGTATTTATGACAGGGGAGGTCAAGTTGCATTTGATCCCAGTGTTATCTGAATAATGATTGTTTAAACAATACTATGGTGTTTAACATGCTTGGCATAATGCGAGCTAGAGAACTGATATGAGAAGACAATTTTAAGCCACTGAGTGATTGATAAGTATTTAATGAATAGGAAGGTCAAATTGCAATTGACCCCTCAGCAAGTAAACAATAATGACTGTTTGTATTAAATTATGAATTTCACAGTATGGGTTGCAGAAAGCAGTAATGTAAAGTGATATAATAACAAATAATACTTCTGGGAAACCTGGAATTTATTTGCAGCATTTTTAATCAAGGCAAGAGAACTGTTGATATTAGCAAAAAAATCCTCTTTACTCTTCTGTCACCCTGTGAAAAGAAAACGTGGTATGAGAATAATGTGTTTTCATTTTAATAACCTCACAAGAAAGTTAAAAAATAAATAAAAAAGTAAACTAGCACAGAGCTGCAGCAATTAGGAACAAATAGTACATTTTTGTGAGCACCCAACTGCACTGATCAGTACAGTTGTGTTCGGTTGCTTAGCAACTGAGATCGCACAGGTGCGATCAACTGAGTGTGATGACATAGTTAGTCACACCATGGGATCTCACAAAAACGGGTGAGAGGTTATCAGGAAATAGTTACCATTAAAATGTGTTGGGCTTCAGTGCTTACATGCAGAGGAATTTAACCAAAAAGGAGAAACTTGAGCCAGAAGGAGTGAGGGTAAGCAGTTAAAATACTAAAGAATATTTAGAAGTTGGTATTAGAACCTTTAATTATAAAAGTAAAATGATGGCTATGAGACCAAGAGGGGAATACTATGATTATGTTTTCACAGACTACAAAGAACACTAATTCCACTCTAAGAAGCTCACAGCCTCCTTTAAGGTATGCTGTTAACAAAATAAGTAAATAGAAGACACAATGTGGCCACTTTATAATATTAAGCAACATAAAAACAGCAAAGCTTTACAAAAAAATTATGTTTATGTCATTACAGGCCCAAAATTATTCTTTACAAGAAAGACTAGACGTTTTAAATAATATACATAAGGTATGCTGCAAACCAAGAAATATGGGGAACAAGACATACAGGCAGTAGTTAAACTTTGTTCCAAGTTGTTAGCAGCGCTGTGTTCACTAACATACTGTGTATGTCTTTTTAGGATGCAATTTAGGACCTAAACAAGTACAAATAAATTAACCCTGTGAAAAATTAAGAATATATACAAGGGTGCACAAGCAATAATCTTTATTGAATGGTATGTGTATATACCAAAGAATTAAAAATGTAACAATATCATATTAAAAAAATGCTGATCAATGACATAAAATAAATGTATTTACAGATGTGTAACAAAGAATAAACCCCGTAAACAAGCTCCAAGTCAAGCAAAATGTAGGGGGAAGAGAAATAAAAAGAAAAATTGAAGAACAATAACTTGAGCGAAGAGTGTTTACTTCAAAGGGCCCCCCAACATTTCCTATATTTTTTCTTGGTCTAGAGGTCCCCCTTCCCCAATGTTGCCAGTACTAATAACTGATAATATATCACCCTGCCCTGGTGGACTAGCAGTCCTCCCCCCGATTCCTGATGTTGCATGTATTAATAATGTGTAACTTTTTCCCTGCCTGGTAGACTAACAGTTCCCCTTCCCTGATCCCCGATGTTGCCCATAATAATAATTTATTATTTTTCCCCTGCACTGGTGTACTAGCAGTCCCTCCTTTCTGAGGTGGAGAATTATAAATTAGTATTATGCACAACATCAGGGATCCGGGAGGGGGGATCACTAGTTCACCAGGGCAGGGGAAATATTACATATTATTAATATTATGGGCAACATCAAGAATCAGGGAGGGAGGACAGTGACAAATTGCCACCAACAAGCAACTTTCTGAGGGGAAATATTTCTAAGCCCTGGCTGGTCTAAGGGTACATAGAATTTCTCCCTCTGGGAGAGATCTGAGAATCCCACATTTGTGGATGTGGCAGCATGTGTCTGCCACAAGCTCCCTAGTGCCATGTCATGACCCATGTTTGGGTGCATGGGTGGCACAAGCCCCATTTGGGGCAGGCAGCCTGCAGGTGATACATGCTGCCATTGAGAACTGTTCCTGGCACATTGTTTGGTGCAAGGAGTACTTTGTGCCATTCATTGTGTCACAAGCCTCTTGTGCTTCAATGGGAGCTTTTGAGAATTGAGCCCAGTGTTGTAGTTTTTTTAACAGGTCTAACGGTTTCTTTTGAGGAATTGGCTTGTAAACTGATTAATTTAATGTGTTAAATATGTTTGCTTTGTGCTCTGAATGTGGCAGTGCAGTTTTATTTAAATAAAAATGGTTACCAGTTTATGATTAATAATATTTCAATTTCAGTGTAGTAAACGGTGAGATTTTCCAAATGGTGGCTACTGGGGTTTTGTTTGGAAGCTTAAGAATATTGCTCTGCAAGTTGGTTTTTGGGGGAGGAAAATGAGATTTGGCAGCTGGCCATGTGTTTACTTACAGAGATTTACTGTATGGTCAGCTGACATCTCTTGGCCAATGAAACTGCTAGATTTGTTCTTGTCATTTTATAAAATGATGTTGTCTACTGTATGTTCTGTGGTTGTAGAGATTTAACACCTTTTTGGATGTTTGCCAGTTCAATTAGCTTCACTCTCTAGCTTAATCTTAACTGCAAGTTTTAGTAATTTTCCTAATACAATATATAAGGATGAGGTTCAAGAATGCTGTTTCTGCAATAAGCCTTCACCATAGCAGATACAGTATATACAACAGAATACATAAACACAGATTATGTACAAATCATACAGTAAAAGAATTATCTTCATAAAAAGTTTTAAAGTATTTTATAACATTAAGAGATCTGAAATGTATTGATCTGATGATGCATTTGTTGATCATATCAGTTAAAACTGAATATTTGGATAGACAATCCTGTGCTAGCTACACATTTTTCTTTTTAACTAGGCTATATGTGAATAGCGTACAATTTCAAAAGTTAAATTTTAAAACACATTCACATTACATACCAGTTCACTCAATGCTAACATGTTGGTATAGAGCATAGAATTAAACACAGTATCATAACAATAGGAAATTTCCTTTGTGAGGTAAAAATAAAATATGTTGTCCCACCATGTGACTTTCAGCAACATGGGATTTTCTTAAGAATTACTCCTTGCTAAAAAACAAGGTATACCTTTATAATAGAATAAACATTTGCAAATGTATTTCTGCTTTATTCTAATCTGGTTTGCTCTATGAGCAAAGACTTCTACTGGAGGTATTAGTTTCTCATTGAAGCCACTTAACAGATAAAAAAAAATTCATCTGTACTATCAAGATAAAACTATGCAAGAATCACACTTTTTTTTATATATCATCACAAAATGGGCATAGTAACAATAATACTCCAGGCATTCTTATTGCCCAAGATAACAAAGGCACAGGGTTATCTGCTACTGGAACATTTTCCCATTTGACATTTTGAAAAGAAATATACATTAGTTCCATCCTCAGGTTTAGAAATGCTTTACTGAGCTTGTATATTATACTTGCGTGGTAGTGCAAGTATAGTTAAGGTTGAGCAGGGTGTTCAATGCTGAATCCCTATTTTTGAACCCTAATCATTTTGGTTATGTTTTACAAAATTGCTTCATATTTTGCATGCATTGTCTGGGTGGCAAGTTCACAAAACATGGGACATTTTACGACAGATGCTTTGCCGGTTTCTGAGACCTGGAAGTGTCACAAAGACAGAAAAAGCATCACTGTTTCCAATTATTTAGCCTTTTTTTCCTCTAATCTTCATTTTAGAAGGCATGGAATTCTGTTCTGAAACTTTCACGACTGAAGAGGCTTGTGTGAAGAATGTGTCTTTCAAAGGTTTTGTGAAAAAATATTAATTGCTTCCAGAGTTATAATGTTTCAAATTTTGACTTCTGAGCATCTTCTGTAAAGTTTTAGAACAGCCCTCTGATACAACATCAAAATTTTGTGAGCATTTTGCTTTCAAAATTTTTAATTTTTCCTGTCAGGAGAAAACATTTTTGGGTCATAATAGTCACCATCTTTTTTATTAAAAAAAGATGGAAAAAAACATAAAAATGGTGATTTTCAAAAAACAAACAAACATGTGAACAAAGGCAAATTGTAGTGCTGTGTGGAATTTTCAAATTCTGACAGAATTCCCCCACATTTCTCTGGAAATAGAATGTTGGAATTCTGTGGCAGAAAAATTCAGAATAAGTTTTTCTGCAATATTTCTGCAGAATTGTACTCTGCAGGTTTCAGTTTTTTTCTGCTGAACTTGTTGGAGAATGATTTGGTGTTTGCCTTTACTACTGCTACATTTTGAACAATGTTTTTCTGGAGTTTCTATAATTTACTCTAGCTTTTATTGCCAGCATACTGAGAATGGCGAACAATCATATTTTTTAAGTCACCTTACAAGTTCTGAATTCATATTCAATTCAATGAAAAGGGAACTACTTCGGGAACACAGTGCTGTTCCTTTTGCAAGTAAATGCAGTTCTTTTCTGCTGAACACCAGTATCCCACCCATAAAAAAACACCTGCCATACTACAAGTTTGTCTCTTTAGCAGTTTTGCATATTGTCTTGCTAAGCCATGTATCACCAGCTGAAGCTTTTATGCACAGCAGACTGGGTGCAGCCCCCTGGTGCCAGTTGACATTCAGCCCATCTCCAAATTAGAAGTTGACCTGGGTGCCCATTCCTGGTGCCACTGAATGATACAAACCCCTCCCTTGCAGATCTTCCACATGCCCTTCCCCACAGATAGCTGCCAATATCAGTGTGCCCACCCCAGTGCTGTGAAAGAGTATGTTGACACTGGGGTGCCCAATCCCCAATGTCAGTCTGGTCCCCCTGCAAAAAAGAAAACTTTCCCTCACAGATTTCTTTTTAAACACTTGAAAAGCAGAAAATGGTCACTCATCGATCTCTGATCTCACCCTGGCCACCCACTCAGCACCCACCCCACACACCTTCACTTACCTACAGAGGGTCCATGCGTGTAGATCCACGTTCACTGAAAAATATACCCTCCTCCTTGAAATATGAGCAGGAATTGGAAAAACAAGGTAGTGCCTTCAATGTATTTTCAATGCATTTTGAATTTTTACTTATAACTTGTCATTTTTAAATACTTTTCCACCAAATGTTCGACATGACCTTTTTGAGACCCCACCTCATGAATAAGGTAGTTGAAAGTTTTTTTAAATCTGGGCTGAAAAGTGATTTCACAGCCACTCTTCCAAATCACCTTTTTGGCTGGATTTGAACATTTTCACCTAATGGATTCATGAGGTAGGTCATAAAAAGTCTATCTTGAACATTTGGTGAACAAATATGGTAAAATGACCAAGCTATAGAGAATGGTGAACATGTTTAATGTTTGCTTATAACTTCCAATGTTTTAGTATTCTGCCACCAAATGTTCAGTATGCTTATTTGGTACCCCACCTCATGAACAAAGCAAGGTAGATGAAATTTTTCAAATCTAGGCTGAATGCTTTGTGAAATCACCTTTTGGGCAGGATTTGAAAATTTTCACCTACAGGGTTCATGAGATGGGGTCACGAGAAGACTATGTTCAAAATGTGGGGACAAAGTATTAAAAAAAAAACAAAGTAATGAAGGTACATTGAAATGTTTCCATGCTCACTCATAACTTCGGCAATTTTCAATATTTTGGCTCCCAATCTTCTACACAGTCACACTACATCATGAATGTGACAGCTGTTGTTTTCAAATCCTGCCTGAAACTTGTTTTTACACTTGTGGTGCAAAATGCTTTTCGGTTAGTATTTTATAAATGCCATCTCATGTTTATAAGTGAGTCATAAAATGGCAATGTTGAAAATGTAGGGTCAAAATTGGAAACAAATAAAGAAATTGTGTAGGGCTGACTTTTGGCACAGTGGGTAGTGCTTTGTGATTCTGTATCAGTGATTTGAGCTTGGGGGAAAGGTCAGTGAATCAGCTGGAAGGGTCGAGGTGGGGGAATGGCGATTCCATGTGGCAACACCCCAGCCTTAGAAGGGAAAGTACAGGGTTGGCCGCACTGGCCCAAGTACCATATAGTGATAAGAATCCTTCTCTTGGCAGAGGGCCCAGAAATCCCTGCTGCTCTGCACCCATAGCTGCCAGAGAACCCTGCTCTTCAGCTTACAGATGGACTCTTAGCCCTGTGAGTCTGTATCTGTAGCCACATGGAAGCACAGGAGCCAGTGGTCCCTGTGTTCTATAGTCCCCCAGGCAGCCCCACAAATTCTTTGCTTCCATAGCCACATAGAAGTGCAGGGCTCAGAGGGCCCCACACTTCTAAAGGCAGATGGACTCTTGTCTTGAAGCAGGGCCCAGAGGATCTTGTGCATCTGCATCTGTTCACACAGGTTCAAAAAATGCTAATATGATTTCTCTACCTCAGAAGGAAAGGAAACATATTGGGAAAAACTGTCAATGCACTAGTTAGGGTTCATCTTAATGCCAAAAAAATAGGGCAATTTGGTGTTAGGCTCTTCAAACCTAACTCCCTTCCCCCCAAAGTAGCAAAATGACAAGACCAGAAAAGCAGTCACAGAAAGCCATCATCAGGTAACACAAAAAACATACAGCTGTTTCCAGATAACACAAATGCAGCAGCATTGATGTGCTACCTCTGTGTCTTTGTATCTGCAATAAGAACTGCATGTTTATGTCTTATAGTGTGCATGAGTACCTGTGGCTGCAGAAGCTCTGGCCCTACAGGGGCCTGCATTTCTGCACACAGAAGAAATGTTGCAGTCTGGGTATCATGCATTTCTATATGCAGCTGCAGAAGTTGGTGTATATGTCTTTCATCTGTGATTGCAAAGGTTAGGGGCCTGCACATCTTCAGACAGAAGGGGTGTTGCAATTTGGGTATCATGGATTTCATAGGGCCAGTGCTTCTGTACACTTACAGCCACTGAAGAGCAGATTTCTTAGTGGCCTGCTCTTCTGCAGCCAGAATTGTGTGCATGTCTTACAGTGTGCATGAGTACATGTGACTACAGAAGTGCTGACCCTCTACAGTAGGGGCCTGCACTTCTGCAGATAAAAGAAATCTTTCAATTTGGGTATCAGGGATTTGTGTCTGTGACTGCAGTGGTCTGTACTTATGCAGACAGAAGTAGTATTGTAATTTGAGTATTGTTAATTTATATCTACAGCCATAAGTGAGTGTGTATGTCTTGCAATGTGCATGCTACAGCATTTGGCACTTGAAACTGTGGAGGAAGGGAGGGAGGAATTTTATGGTGGAGCTTGTGTGGATAGGGTAATGCATTCATTATTCTGTGGAAGAACAGTGGGTGTAAGCTGTTTTAGGCACAGTCAAGTTTAAATTCTGGAGAACCTTTAAGTGTAAATGACAGTTTCACACTGAAAGGGTTCTGACTTTTATCCGGTGCGGGAGTCAGCTCAGAGAACTGAAAGTCAAAGAGTGCTGCTCACTCTGCCAGCTCCAACCAATCCCTATCTACAGTGCAGATAAATTCTAGCATGAGGGACCCACAGTGAGGAAAAATGTGATAGTCTCACTGTAGGTCTTACCACCCTCTAGATATTAAAATATTTGCCTGAATTAATCCCCACAAGCATTGCATTTATATAAATATGAATAGGAAGATAGATAGACAGACAGAAAGATAGATGGAAAGATATGCACTTTGGGGTCAACACACTCTAGCCAGAGGTACTTATGCACCCTGTGAGACATGCACATGCCTCAGGCTGCAGAACTGCAGACCCTTGAGGGGCCTGCAGTTTGGCAGCCACTGGTATAAGACATACACACTGACTTATGGCTACAGAAGCTCAGGCCCCTGTGAGGTGAGTGCTTCTGTAGCAACAGGTTCTCATGCACACTGTAAGACATGACACACTTCTGTCTGCAGATGTAAAGCATACACAATGACTTTTGGCTACAGAAGATCAGGCCCCTATGGGGTCTGCACTTCTGCAACCCCAGAAGAAAGCCATGATATCCAAATTGCAAAAGTGCTTCTGTCTGCAGAACACAGGCCTCTGGACAGGGGTTGTGTTTTGAAAACATATTAGTAGGACATTTCTCCTTGAAGAGGTCATATGATGAAAGCACCTTGAGACTGATTTTCAGTTCTGAAAAATTCCTCCTTTGGCATGCTTGCTGTAGGTTAATCTTTTAACAGCAATTATTAATCCAACTCTCCAAAATTAATTTGATTGAACATGAATTGCAAAAATACATAATAATGAAAGTAGATTTATGTCCATGAGGCCCTTAAACACTAGATGGAATCATATAATTGTTATAACTTAAGGATAAGGTTTTCTTTTCCTTCTCCATTTTATTGAATGGAAGTTTATTTTGTCTTTTTTCTTTTTTTTATTAATATCTGTATTTGACATCAATTAAATATTAGCAGGATGGGAGAACAGGAATATTAGGGGGCAGTTTAAATTTGTTTTTGTTTTATTTTGGTTAGTTTGGATATAATCAGTCAATCAATCAATCAAAGACTTTATTTAACCAGGCTTATCATCATTGAGTGAGCTCATTTGCAAGATACTCCTGGATAAAGCAAAATACAAAGATACACCTCCAATCATAATGTATGCACAATGTTACAGAGAATGATGTAATACAGATAAGGGGAACATTTCAATGTGTAAGCAAGGTTTAAGAGAGCAGACACAGAACATCCTAAAACTTAATGAGGCATTACATGCATCTCTTGAAAATTCTACTATTGGCTATAACTATGGATAAGTAATAGGGTAGAGGAGGCATAGAGGGAAGGATGGGGTGTTGGAGTGGGTGTAAGGCATAAGAGGAAGTTAGGTAGGAGAGGGGAGAACATAGGGAAGTAGAGTGGGAAACATGCATAAGTACTGATGAATTAATACTAATGCAGTTAGGAATAATCAACTGCCAGAGTAACTGCAGGAAGCAGCGATTGGTGAGTTTCATAACTCTATCAGTAACAGGTACAGGTTTCCTTAAGGGCAGAGGTGAGCATAGACTTAAAGGTAGTGATACCCAGAATGGAAAAAAGCTTGAGGGCCTTCTGGAGGGAGTTCCATAAGGATGGGAGGACATAGCTGATGGCAGCAGCTCCGAATTGTGTCCTGACCTTGGGTACAGTGAAGGTTATGTAGGAGCAGCATATCAGGTGGTAAGGCCCCAGGTTTCATGTGAATAGGTCAGTAATGAGGGTGGGGAGCTTAATTGTAATTGCTCTGTGAATCTAAAGGAGAGCATTTCTCTGCCATCTGCAAGAAAGTGAGGGACACCCTGACCACTCATAAAGCAAGCAGTGATGGGTGCTAAGGGGGCGTTGGTGATAAATCTCAGCGAGTGATGATATAGAGTGTCAATTGTGTCTAAGGCATATTTTGGACAGTGACTGTATAAAATGTCTGCGTGGTCTAATAGAGGTAGGAAGGTCATTTGGACAAGATTCCTCCTAGCCACAAAGGAGAGGTGTCTGAGGCAGAAAAAGATACCTAGGCATTGCTTCAACATCTTAGCCAACTCAACTAGGTGGGTTTTAAAAGTAAGCCTATTGTCTAACCAGCATCCTAGATACTTGAATTTATCCACTATTTCAAGTGGTTCGCCAAGGAGTGTAATGATTCTGAATTTTTGCATCGACAGGTCTGCTAAATGTGTTTTGGGGGAGATGATCATAGCTTTTGTCTTTTTTGCATTGAGGAGCAACTTTAGCTGCAAGCGGTTATGTTGTAGTAAGTCAAATTCCTGTTGGAGCACTATATGCGCAAGCTCAGGGAAGGGACAAGTAGTGTATAGCACCATCTCATCAGTGAATAGGTGCACATTAGCCTTAAGAATGTGGGAGTAAATGCTGTTAATATAGATTGCAAAGAGAATGGGACTCAGGATAGAACCTTGAGGAACACCACGAAGAAGGGTTTTAAGGGGAGAGAGCACTCCTTGGGCTTTAATCTGCTGCAGCTTGTTAATAAGATAGCATCTGAACCATCTCAGAGCTGAGTGATCCAGGCCAAGTCGACTCAAGGTGTGTAGCAACAGACTATGGCTGATGGTGTTGAAGGCCTTGCTTAAGTCTAAAAACCATGCATAGATATGTTGTTTTGCATCAAGAGTGTGTGGCCAGTCACAGGTGACTTTGGCTAGGGCAGTGATCATACTGTGCTTCAGTCTGAAACCAGACTGGATAGGGTTTAATAGGCTCTCATCATCCAGGTGCTCTCTGAGTTGATCGTTGACCAGCTTCTCCAACATTTTTGAAAATATTGGAAGTAGAGAAATTGGTCGGTAATTATTTGGGTCACATCTGTCACCGGACTTGAAGAGAGGAATAATGTGCACAATTTTACAAATTGCTGGGATGTCTCCCTGTGCTAAAGAAAGGTTAAAGAGGTGAGTGAGAGGGGCAGACAAGTGGTGGTGCTCTAATTTCATAAGTAAGGATTCTAAGAGATCCACGCCTGTACTTTTCTTCATGTCTAGAGACAATAATAGACCTTCCACCTGCTTAAAGGTTATAGGGGTGAAGCTGAAGGAGTAAGAGTTATTCATGTCTGTGCTAGTGGGGCAAGGGGAGTCCATGGAATGGGGCTGGCTAGTCAACCTACTAGCTGGAGAATTATCAAAGGTAGCACTGGTAATTATTTTCTTTGTGTTGTAGTTGTACTGTACAAGTTTTATGTTTATCCAATAAAAAAAAGTCCCTTCGCTCCAGTAAGGGGAACCTCTGTCCACCTTGCTGTCAGAAAAAATGGCAGAACCTGGTGTGGTGAGAGAAGGAGATAATGCTGGGACAAGGGAGCTTTCCTTCCTCCCTGCCCAAGATAGGAGGTTTACATGCTAGCTATGGAAGTGCCTCCTAAAATAAATATTTTTTAGTTAGGAGCTGCAGAGGATCATTACAACTTCTAGCCCTGATAGAAGAAGAATAACAGAAGGTACAAAACAAGTTGTGTTGCAATCTGAAAACAGAATAAGCTATGTTTTGAGCCCCCCCGAAGGACAGTTTCACTATGGTAACACAATCTGAAAAATAGATGCACTAGCTGCCCACTGGAGAACAATGCCCTGGCTTGTCTATATCATAGAATTTATCCCCAGCTATATTGAAGCATGCCTTTGTTACTGTGAGACCAGAAATACAGCCTGAACTCACTGACCTGGTTAATGATGGTGTCACTCCTGACCCACAAACCACAGAACAGGATGACTGGTCAGTTGACAATGCCTTAACTGCTCAGACTGGTCTCAGTCCCCAACAGGTGTATGACTGGTGAACTACTGTACATGGCACAACACCTGACAGCAGAGTCTGATGCTGTTAATTGGGCCTCAGCTGATGCAAATGGAGGGTGGCAACTTCAAAAAGTTGCCGAGTCTAAAGTACACAAGCTCTCTGCAAAATTTTCCAAGAATGTCCTAGATACTGGTCCAGTAGTCCAGCACAACATACCTTCCAGACCAACAATTGTTCAAGAATCTGCACATCCCCAACCAAAGATTATTCCACCAAAAGTGACTGTTGCCATACTAGAAAGCCAAGTTGATCCCTTAGACTCTGAGAATGTCATGAGTCAGTCTGAACCAGCAAAACAGAATGAAGTGCTGCAACCGCCTGTACAGACAGTTTCCCTAGAATAGCCGTCTAACACTCACACTGGGGAGATGGCTCTGTTACCTTCCTCACACGTGAATTCAATTAATGACCATGCAATCATACCTCTCAACTGCTATGAATTTCATATAGCACTATGATCTTCACACTCAAAATTTACCCTCTCACCCCACAGGTTTACTGATGTTCTTAATAATGTTAGACCCATTTCTGGACACACAAACTATTAAATCACTGAACTAATTTGATAGAAACATTTCTTATCACTAATTATATGGGGTCCACCATTTGTAGACATATTATTCTTTAAAATAAGAACGTGCTCCACATTCTGGACACCTGCTATGATTTTTGAAGGCCAGTGCTATGATTTTTAATGCTGGGAGGTTGAGAGGTATGCCTGCAATGATACATGAGGAGGAGGAGCAGATGGAGACAGTTTCTTCTGAGTCTGTGATAGAAACTGATGAAATGTAGGATTCAGACCCCCCCACCGTTCACATACCGGTGTAACCCCCCTACAAATAGGGGTTCCCAAAAATCATCCTTGGGTGTGCCTAAATGCCCACTGCCAGGCTGGTGTCCTGTGTCTTAACCATTTAAAAGCTATTGCATGCGAGTGCCTTTATAGCCTCTGTGTCCTGTCTCTTTAAGAGCTGCCTATATTGCAGTGTATAATTAATCTGGGTGTGGGCTAAGTGTTTCTAAGCTCGAGTCTTGCCTGGGCTGCCAGATAATTGCTCCATTCTGCCATCGCTAATTGCGTAGAAGGAGCTCTGTTAGAAGCTGTACTTATTTGCTGATTATCTATTACAATAGTAATGATATTGTAGCTTGTCTAACCTGCTTTCTTTGCAGCATGGACAGTTCTGTAAATCACCACCATCTTGGTTTTGGACTGCCTAGTTTGGACCAATCAGTACCTCTGGGGACCATAAAATAGAGTCTGTCCCCAGGGGTCTTGTAGGAGTGAATTTCTGTAGGAATTATATAGCTTTTCCACTTTGGCACCTAAATGGACCTGAAAGAGACCTTGCTGTGACAGACAGATGAATCAATGAATTAAACCTTTTGGATCAGAGGGAAAGTCCCAAGCTGCCTGCAGCAGAGAGTGACTCTGAGATTGGAGTTGAGAGACTGAACAGTTCGAGACATTCAAGCAGCTGCTCCTGCATAGTCGCACGGGAAATTGGTGGAAAGGCTGAGTTTAGCCTGTCTGCCTGCTGTCCCTTGAAAGGGATCCTTAGAGAGTGCTTAAATAACCGGACTATATCCAAACCAATTCTGACAAAGGCCACTGAACTGTGCCTGTACCTTTGCCTGAAGAAGACCGAAGATTTGCTGTACGCAATCGGCCTGTCAGGACGCCTGAAATCACCACAGAGATCACAGTTTTGCTCAGGAAAGCTGCAATTGCAACCAGACTGTCATCTGAACTGTTGTATTTACCCTGCTTTTACTATAAGTGTGCTGAATGCTGTTAGTGGGTCACAATTTGGTTCCCCACTGCCTAATTGTGTCATGCTTGCTGGAAGCTGAATCCAACATCTACCAGACTGAATCCACATTCATCTCCACCTGGCCTGGGTCCCGCCAACCTGGCCCAGCCAGCTACTCATGTCGCAGAGAAAGCCACCGCCGAGAGACCAGCCTGGGGATCAGCTCCCCTACTCAACACCTCGAATAGGAATGACACCTTGATGATTTGCGTGGGCCCTGCTTCTGCTGGCCAACCAGCAAGTCATCCTGAAGTCTCCATTTCATCACTCCTGTGTCCTGTATTAGGTAGTGTGAGTAAACAACAGCGTAGCTCCCTGCAACAACAGCTTAATCAAAGTGTGTCATCTGATTATAATTGTTTTGTCTAATCATCAAGAACTGAGCCTCCTGGCTCCAGATTACAAATTGTGGGTTATTGTGCATGACTTGTCTTTCCATCATAGGGCCCCAACCAGCTGCAACGTCATCCTACCCTGAGCAATGAATTAGGCTAGCCCACCTTTGTTCCAACTGGGTACTCAGAGTGTGTGACTGTGAAGGGACTCTAAAGTGCATGTATGATTGCCTGACTGAATTAGTTATAGAACTAATTAGCCAAATTACAGACCTACCTTGTTCATTCCTCCAGAATAAATCAGATCTAATTCATTTTGCATTTAACCTGTCTGTGGTTCCATTTTGTACCAGAAGTACTGTACTGTTGTCACCTGCTGTGTTTAACCTTACTTTATAGGGGGTCTCCAGGGCCGAACAGGTGGAACCAGCCCTGGTGGTAAGTGCAATCAGAGTGGGGGTGTATCTGTTGTTTGGGGGCTATTTTACTTGTGTATTCTGTTCATTGTTTAGGCCACTAGAGGGGAAAGAGAGGGGTTCACAGTGTCCCGGAGGGCTGTACCTAGGTCAGCTATGCTACCACCAACCCTGTCCTCCGGTTGGAGGCACCTATTTTCAGTACCCAGGCCCCTTAAACTGCAACTTGTCAAGCAGGCAGGGGTAGTAGCCCTTGGGATAGCACCATCTAGGGGTTACACCTGATAAAATCCTTGATTTACAACCTGCAGCTACAAATCCTACTTTGGATTTTACTACTAAGGATGAGACTACTGGCCCCTCCAATGCAGATCTACTGCCATCACATGGCTTGGACAATGAAACTAGAGCTTCTAGTTCTGGACACTCAGAGGGGAAAATAAACAAAGCACAACACCCTTCATCTACCTTCACACCTCAGCCAAACCAAAGAAGGTTTGCAGACCTTTTTACAAATGCTTGTTCTCCTGCACAATGTGTAATGCAGTATGGCTGCAGTACTGTGGGGGATGGAGTGTCCATTCAGATAGGTCTTTTGTTGGTCAGTCCCTTCAAAAAGACTCTATGAAATACCTCTTGATCAAAATCTACACTCTGATACACACTTTTGGTGATAACATATACAATGTCAGCTTCAAAACTGTAAAGGCCTTGAACAGATTCTGGACAAAGTTCAAGAAAATTAAATATAGTAAACTGTGAACACCATTCCAGGCCATGTCTGTTATAAGCATGTGCACACAGCAGTTACCATGCTGCTTAAGAATGGGTTGGGGGTGGGGTGTCAATGTATTCAACATCAAACATTGGCTAGCTCAAAGATGGGAGATTTTGGGGCCCAAAACTTTATTACAGATGAAAAAACAAATCTTAATGGGGATGGAGGACAAAAGTTAAGCTCAAACATGCTGGCAGTAGTATACAACATCTACCAAACTGTATTTCAATCAGGACAGGAGTCATTGTTTCTATCCTGGCCAGCCTAAAACTTTTTTTAAAAGTGGCTCCTTGAACGATCTATGCAGCACCTATGATCGAAGATGGTGCAACCTGTGCACAGTTTATGGGTATTCAGGAGCTTATTGTGATAAATCAAGACATTATTTTTGCTCTTGTCCATGGGCCACTCACAACAGAGCTGACTATCCAAGACTAGAGGAACTGTTGGCAAGAATACAGAAATGTAATACTGTATAACACATAACCAGAAAGTGCAACAACAAAAAAAAAGTCAGCCTAGCATCCTTGTTTAGCTCAAAATATCAGACCATAAGAGCTTAATCTTTAACCAGTACTTGTGGCACATGACATCAAGCACCAAGAGCAACAGGACATGATTCAGGAAGTTTCAATTCTCAAACCTGCCCTCCCTTCCCCTACACCACATAAACCTCATATTTTACCTGAACCGGAGGTGTCTGGACTAGCACAGGACAATGCAGAAAATATTACAGAGGAAGCTGAACATACAGCCCCTCCAGAGGAAGATACAGTGCCTCCACCTGGTATGGCCATGTTACCAGGAACAGACATAGGAAACATGAACATCAAAGTCAAACATGAAGAGTAAAGACTCAACTACTCTAGACATCCCTCTGGACAGTAAGTTTGATGTCTTATTGAAAGAGAAAGAGAATGGGGTGACCCCAAAGATGAAACAGAATCTGAGGCTTCCTCTACAATCTCTTCCCAATGTTTTGCCTCCTTGGAAACGGAAGAGGATACCTCCATGTTTGAAGGCTAAAAGAAAAGACCCAGGACTTGGTACAAGATGAAATGAAGAGGAAGTTGCAAAGTACACTGTGCTACCTTTCCCTTCCTTTTTCCAAGTTTACGTCCCTTCTATTTAATATACTGACCCAGGATTGCTCCCTAAATATAGCTAGTATAACTGTGAATGATATAAAGAGCCCTACAACATGCTTACTGTCATTCATGACCCTAAAAGAGTTACCCTATAATACAGTCTTTCTACAAGAGACTAGAATGAACTCCAATCAATTGCATAAATCAAGCAAAAGGCCTTTGATAAGGTGCCACATGAGGAACTGGTAGACACCCTGATAGACCATGGTATTCAGGGAGATATAACATGTTGGATTAGTTCATGGTTGCATGATAGGAAGCAGAGGATAACGATCAGGGGATGTAGTTCAGGATGGTCGGAAGTGACAAGCAGGATCCCACAGGGGTCTGTGTTGGGTCCCTGTCTTTTTAATGTGTATATTCACTCTATGACTGGCTGAGGGGGTTATGGGAATCTAAGTTTGCCGATGACACTAGAATTGGCACTATAGTAAATGACAATGTGGATGTTGCCAGATTGCAGGAAGCCTTGACTAATTTGCAAGGCTGGTCACAAGATTCTAGAATGACTTTCAATACTGAAAAGTGCACAGTCATGCACTTTGGTAGAAACAATAAGGCTGCTGCTTACAAACTAAATGGGTGTACACTTAAAGAATTAAAGGAGGAAAGGAACTTGGGTGTCAGAATCTCAAATGATCTTAAATTTAACCAGCATTGCACCCAGGTTATAAAATAAAGTAGGCAACATATTAAGCTGTATTAACAGACACATTAAGAGTAGAAGAAGGGATGTTTTGCTGCCACTGTATGGGTCACTGGTGCGACCACACGTGGAGTACTGTGCCCAGTTCTGGTCTCCAGGTTATAGAAAGGAAATAAAATCATTGGAGAAGGTTCAGAGAAGGGCTACCTCTATGATTAGAGAGGTACAGGGAAAAGATTACCAAGATAGGTTAACAGAACTAGGGATGTACACACTGGAGTTTTGCAGACTGCAAGGCGATATGTGCATGTTTTTTAAGGCCCTTACAGACTTAGGTTTATGTGAGAAACTGGGACTTAGGCTGCGAGATCGGCAGTATCAGACCAGAGCACATACACCGCAGTTAGCCAGGGAAAGATATAAGACTACTATGATGAAACACTGGTTTAGTGTCAGGGTAGCACCAATCTGGGACAGACTGCCTCTTGAGGTAGTAACCAGCAGTAGTATGCAAGCCTTTAAAACAAATCTGGACACATTCCTGATTAGAAATAACATTCAGAGGTATCAATAGAAACTAACTGGTGAACGGTATGGACAGCAATGTCTTCTATGCTCCGTATTAACCTATGTAACCTATGTACCTATGTAACCTATGTAACCTATGTAACCTATGTACCTATGTAACCTATGTAACCTATGTACCTATGTAACCTATGTAAGCAAAACATTTATGGTGTTGAGGACCATTAAACTTGACATTTGGGCTAGGTAAATACGATAGGGTTGGCATCGTCTTCAACAGTTCGGGATTCACAGCAACAAGGGATTTAGATATTACACCAGGCTGTGCATTGTTAGTATTTATGTTATTTTTATTTAGTTTTTGTTAACCAGATTGGTACACAAGACAGAAACTGTTTTCTGGTACAACCTGGGAAAGTACAACAAATAGGAATACAATACATGGCTTAATTACAGTGTATGCATGGATACAACATACACAAGTGCAGTTAGTAAGGGAGAACAGAAACACTTCCATCATATAAAAGGTCCTATTTACAGAAATAAGCACACAATATAACAACATGACATGAGATGAAGTTCAATGCACGAGAGTATGGAATTTAGCATGATAGTTAGCAAGCTACCTGTTGGGGAAGCATTGACATGTGGTCATAAATAAGAGGTGCTTACGAAAAGATTTCTTGATTAGATGCTTCTCATGCAAACTGGAGGCTAATTAACTTACAAACATATGAAGAAGCCAGTAGAAGAAGGTCATTTGATCTATCTAGTCTGCTCGTATTGCAAGATTACATCTACTCTCTGCAGACTAAATCAAAGTATCAGAGGTACTGAAAATCATCAAACGGAATTTTGCAAAGTATTAGTTGAAGGTATGAAGGGGGGAAGTTTAATTTCCCCAATCCAGATAGCCATACAGCACTGTCACTTTCCACCACCAGCAGTATACTGCCCTCTGCATAACACTGTTCCCCTTCCTGCAATAGCATTTCCCCTCACCCCTACTTCAGGGTTACATTGCAGTGCTGCAGTTCAAAAGCATATTTGTGAAAACTGATTCCCATAACTTGGGTGTAGGAAAAGGGAGTTTTGCTGCTCACATATACCACTTTATGCCACTCATTTTCTGGCTGTGTAACTTGACCTATGTGCTACTAAAAAAAAAGTTTGGTTGAAATGTTCTTCTGTGTATCACCATTGAGCCATAATTACTGGTAAATGAGTGGAGTGAAGTAATAACTGTCAGCAGCAAACCTCGATTTTTCCTTTACCTGGATGTATGTGGATAAATCTGCTTTGAAATGCATTTGATTTGCTGCACCACCAATCTGATTCCGGTGAGAAGGATGAGCTATGGAAGGGTTGGGCACAATGCAGTGGTGAGGACACTATGTTGCTGGTGGTGAGGGCAGTGGTATACATGGCTGACTTGCTATCTGTTTTGAGGCTACAAACCTCCTTCCATTCATGCTATCAGCTTACAGTGTAAGCCTGCTTATGCTGGTGGCCAGAACAGCGGCAGGCAAAGGGGCAAGGCAGACAAGCATTCCATCCTCATTTTGGTGGTGTGGATGGCTGGTAGAAGGGACATAGGTTGTGCCACCCTAGGGGCTTTTGTCTGCATACATACCCCCTCCACTCATCCACTGGAGCAGATAAGGCAGACGATCAGTGGGTTGGCAACCTGCACCCGGCACTCTGAGCCACTAGGGAGGGCTGAGGGGCTGTACCAGCACCTGCCAGTATTAACCTATTTTAGTTTTGTCGACTAAGATGTGGCAATCCTGGAGGACTGCCATATCCCTCCTTGTACCCTGCACAGTCCGCAAACACCTGTTTCCTGGGTGATTTGAAAAATGACACCAATAGTGTTTGTGAGAGTCGGTCTATGTAAGAACTTGATAGAAGAAAGTAGAAAAAATATTGCAAGATGACAAAGTTATTAGCATCAAAAAAAATACTCATTGAAATGAATGGGTCCATTCACTTCATTGGGGATTTTTTTCTTACCCTCAGTCATCATCTGGGAAATCTACATTCTCATACCACCTCCCCTCCCTCCCTCTGGAACCAGCTACCTTTCTCCCTCCATCTCTCCATCTCCCTTCCCTTCATCAGGTGTCAGCTAAAATTTTCCCCTCTCCCCCACTGCTCCTGCCAACCCTCTATGTGAACCCTTCATAAATCTTCCCCAGTGATTCTACCCTCCTCTTGCCTCCTACCCCCACTCCCCACCAACTATGTGATTTTGGTTATTTTGTGTGTAGTTTAATCAGCCTGTTTTTATTATTCCTCTCAAGACGAGGTCAATCTCCGCTCGTTCAGGGACAAAGTACTTTTTTATCATGTCAAACTGTACAGCTGATTTGTATGCTAATTTATTTGTTCTCTGTTATTTGCAGAAATCTTGCTTTCTTGTTTCTTCTGCACTCTGCTACAGTGTTACTGCATTTTATTGTCATTGTCACTGTTACCACATCATCTAAACTAACTTACTGTAATCTTTGTGTGTTCTCCCCTTCCCCCCTCACTTGGGTCACACTTGGAAATAAGCCTTGGCTCTATGTGTCTCTTCCAGTAACCTGTTCTTTAACTAACTAACTAACTAACTAACTAACTAACTAACTAACTAACTAAACTAACTAACTAAAATAGATGTTTACAGACTGCACTCAGTCAGTCTGCAAACACTTATTTCCTATGAGATGTGAAAGGTGACACCCATAGTGTTTGTGAGAGTGGGTCCATATAAGACCTTGACAGAAGAAAGCAGAAAAAAATATTGCCAGACTACAACATTATGAGCATAAGACAAACTCCCCACTGAAATGAAAGGCCCATTCATTTTAATGGGGATTTTTTCTTAGGCTCAGAACTTTTTTGTCTTGCATAACTCTGACATCATGCCACTTTGCATTCATTCAGCTCACTCAGCATTTTTTAAGCATGTACAAACAGTAGTATTTGTACTTCTGCTCCTGTTAACAACAGCCTGGTAGCATGGCTGATCCAGTATTACCTGACCTTGTCCTTCTGCTCAGAACTTCAGTCCACACTTCATCATCTACCATCCACAGTTAGCACAGTTTTTAATAATACATTAAAAATAAAAACATTTCTGTTTTCTTAATCTGCATTTGCAGTGCATGGTAGATGATATGATCACTCTGCTCCCCAAAAAAGAGGGGACACTGTAGTATTAAACACAGCATGAGAGATGCTGTTTTAATTTTGTTTTACATTTTTATTTTATGATTTGCTTTTCTTACTACTAGAACTTTAAAGAAAAAAGTGAAATACAGGCAGCTCTATGACAAATATGCAGTTCATGCTAAGCTGGTCCACTTGCTACTCCCCGGTCGTGTTTCTCTATCTTTCCTTGCCCACTGAAAAACAAAGGTTTAAGAACTACTGCTCCAGAGTTCAAGCTGGTTGACAGGGCAGGTGGTCAGGAGAGATAGAAAGCTGGCTGGCAAATGTTGGATGTAGGCCAATGTCAGAAATTTGGAACAGCTAATTGTCTAACTAGTGATTACGAAAGAGTAAAAAAAAAATAGAACAGCAGTACGTAAACTAGTGTAGCTTTAAAAAGAAATGGAAAAAGGGTTCAGGATTAAAGTAACTATAACCTAGATATAAAAACAACAGATATTCATTCCCACCACACAAGCAAGTAACTGACAGAGAAAAAGCTGCTAAACACTTTCAACACATTAGGATATACAGGTTCCATGTCATAATAGCAATCGCAAAACAGCGAATCGCTATTATGGTGAGTGTATATCGCTGAAAAGCAGATTGGTGATATACACTTCAAGGCGACCCAACATCTGGATTTCTAAAAAGTGTTTTTATGGTGAAGGCGACTGTGCCCCCCTCTTACCCCCCTGAAATAAGATTCTCAACTCTGGGGGGGCAAGTCAGGGAGGGGGCAAAATCTGGATTTTAGCAATATTTAAGTCCTGTAGCCACAGGCAGCAGCAAAATGTACTCGCTTCCAGTCCTGAATCCAGTACATGCTGTGCCAGAGCTAGCCACCCACATCACCACACCACTCCTAAAACCCCTTCCCTGTCCCTCCACTTCACTTCACTATTCTCCCCTTCTGTTCACCCTCCCCACGGTTGCTTTCCCATACACTCACTATTGAGCAGGGCAGCCGAGAATAATAGTGCCCAAAATGAGTAGCTATTTTTGTAGTTGCACATTTTGGGTCTCTATTATCACTGGATACCCGGATATACCACATCAGCTGGCTCTTACAAAATATTTACCACCAACTCATTTCTTCCTGCAGTGTTACACATAATATTTCATCATCCATCATCAAAACTCACAACACCTGATAGTCTCTGCAGGAAAACAGAAAACACTGAGAAAACAAGTCCAGTTAGGACCAGATATACAGCTACACTGATACAGCTCCATGCAAAGTCTAAGGAAGCAAATCTGGCTGCATTACATGACTGATACTCAGCTGGGATGTCAGTGGGGAAAAGTTCCCTACACACCCCACTACAGAAAATATGAGATATGAAGTAATCACTGACCACAATAGGCTCCAAACTTTGTTGGGTGCCTAACAATTAAGGATTGATTTCTTTAAGGAAGTACAGTCTTATTTATATACTTGTAGGAAGATCATTCTGCTGGGCTTTAATTGTGCCCTAGCTAAACAGGATCAGAGTGTGGTAATGGATACAATATTTCATAACTCAAAACTTTTTGCAATAAAGATGATATCAGATTATGGGTTGTTGGATGCCTACTGACTGATGCATGCCACAAAAGGGTACACATACTATAACAATAATTTGGTCACTCATATTGACTATCTTTTTATTTGAAACACCCTTCCTATTAGATGTATTAATTTTACACTATTTGAAAATTCAGACAATTTACTCCTGGGGCTAGATATTCAAAGGGCTTGTGCCTGGCACAACTGAGTTGAGTCAACGCAACCCCAGAAATGTGCCTGTGGCAATATTCAAAAGGGGGAATTGCACAGCACAATTCCCCATTCACCGAGGCACAAAGATAATGTATATGGAACATCGCCAGGGGGCATGCCCATGCATATGCTGGCACAACCCTGAGATACACCACATACCAGGGCACAAGGTTGGGCCTGAAAAATATGGCTCAAATGGTAGCCACCCACTGGTGAGCTGCCATAATGCAAGGTGCATCACAACAACCACCAGCTGTGGGTGGCCCCCCAGAACACTGTGCACAAACACCCAAAAATATCACTGGTGGTCCAGTGGTTCCCCCTTCCCAGCCCATAACCCTGATCACCCGAAATAATATAATATAATATAATTTCCCTGGTAGTCTAGTGGTAGTCTAGTCTGGCCCCTCCCATTGCTCCAGTGCCCATATTAAAATAATATTAATTCCTTCATAGTCTAGTGGTTCCCCACACCCGCCAGTAAACCCGATCACCCATGATAAAATACTTTTATTGCCCTGGTAGTCTAGTGGTACCCCCAACCCCAACCCACACAGGACCCCAGCCTCACCCAGCTCCCCATTATCGTGGACAGCAGCAAACCCACCAAGATACCTCTGTGGCTGCTCAATGACAAAGGCATAGTATGGGCTGTGCAAGCCCATTGGTCCACACTATGGATTCACGGGCTTGCAGTGTATACTGTAATAGCTATTCATAAATATGTGAATGAATGTCTTCATTCACATATTTGTGAATGACTATTGCAGTATGCACTGCAAGCCTATTGGTCCACAGTGTGGACCAATGGGCTTGCAGCCCATACTGTACACTGTCATTCTGTGGGCAGCCATGGAGGTATGCAGGTGGGTTTGCTGCTGTCTGCTGATGATGTGGGGGGAGCTGGTTGGGCTGGGGGTCCTGTGTGGGTGGGGGGTTACCACTAGACTACCAGGGCAATCAAATTATTTTATCATGGGTGATTGGGTTTACTGGCAGGGTGGGGGTACCACTAGACTACCAGGGTAATAATTTTATTTTATCATGGGTGATTGGAGCTATGGGAGGGCCGGGGGGTACCACTAGACTACCAGGAACAATACTATTATTGTATTTCGGGCAATCAGGGTTACAGGCATGGAGGGGGGAACCACTAGACTACCAGGGATTATTATTTAACTTATTTTGGGTGATCGGGGAGTCAGGCGGGGAGGGGAGACCCACTGGACTACCAAGGAGTGTATACATTGTACTACTGGTGCTCAGTGGCACGGGATGGTGTGGGGGTACTACTGTGGTCCCTGGTAGAGGGGCGGCATGCTGTGCAGGGCACCATGTGCATTTCGCTGGGCAGCTCTGCACAATACATGCAAATGGGACCATAATGGCATGCAAATGGACCCATTTGCACCTTGCATGCACAATGGCCCCATTTGCATATCCAGGTCTAAATATCTGGGAATTGAGCCCAGCACAGCTACAATTGTGCTGCAGCATTCCCATTCCTGGTATTCAGACCTGGTATTCAGATGCACTGGTGCATTGTATTTGTGCCCTGTGTGTTCAGCTCTGTATTCAGCAGAGATACACCATGGCATATCTCTTTTGAATATCTCCCTGTGTGGCTCCAGCACAACTCAGTTGTGCTGCGCCAACACTTGCACCTTTGCCTGGTGCAGTTCTGAATATCAGGGCCCTGGGGTGTAATTAAGCAATAAGGCATGACAGGGTGTGTATTATTGTATAATAACATCACTCCTGGGGTGGGTTGAAGCACAAAGTGAAGCATAGCGCTTCCACCACCCCAGGAGTGACGTTATTACACAAATACACACTCCCTGGAGTGCCTTATTGCTATTATGCAATGGCTTGTTTTAAAATAATATAAAAAAGTTAAAAATAAAAACATTTTTTGTAGTATTTGTATTTTTTTGTATGAAGAGCATATTTTGGAAATAAAAAAGTAGTCCAGCAGGTGGTGCTGCTGCTAATACTGTGCCTTTCGCATGCACTTCCGCCATGTAACTTTGTTGAAGTATAACATTTCATGAGTGTGCTCACGCTTCTTGCCTTGGGAGCAGTTGACAATGTGTGTTTTTAGTTTTGTTAGCCGTGTGAGAAACACATGGATCATAAAAAAAAAAAAAAAATAGCGAAGTTGAGCGGTAACTTCCGGTTTCCTGCTCCACTCCGTAATGACATCACTTGGAATCTGTAAGTTACAGGTCTTTTTTTCTTTTTATTTTGCTGAACTGCTCTTTTGGAAGAGTCAAAGTTTGTGGGTTTGCTGGGAAGCTGGCGAGTGTTTCAAATGTAATTGCCAGTATGTTTGAATTTTCATGAAACGGCCGAGCGCTTGCGGTTTCACAGTCTGAGGCAGCTCCGTGAAGTAAAAGCAGGACAGCTGCCATTTTTTTTCTATTATGGCTTTTGTTTACTTTGCTCAAGGAATGAGACAGTCAGGCAGGGAATGTGGGTTTGTCTGTAGATGTGGTGGGGGGGTGAGTGGGGCTAAGTTGTGACGACTTGGTAAATGGTGTGGTCAGTGATCTAGATGTTTAGTTTGAGAGGTGATGAGGTCATCAGCATGCCAGACCTAGATACAGTGATGTTATTGCTCAATATCATCCCTGTCTCTAGCTGGTAGTAGCTAATCAGTTCAAAGAAAATTTTCTTGCCATTGTATAATTTAGGGTATTCAGATGGGCCATCAAAGCAATAAAAATATCTGGTGTATATTAAATAATGACTTCCTAAATCAGAAGAATGTACTGCATTCTACTGAAAAGATATTTGATGGTAGGAAGACAGATATACTAACATACTAAAAGCCAGCAGAATAGGCCTGTCGGTCTTTCATGTCTGCTCGATATCCAGCCCTTAGCGGGTGCTCCCCCCCCCGCCCCCATGAGGGTCAGTCTTGTCTTCAATACCCCCATGCATCTATCCCACCCCTTCTTGAAGCCCTCCACAGTGTCTTGATCGACCAGACTCCTGGGTAATGCATTCCATAGCTCCACCACCCTCTCTGTGGAGTAATGCCTTCTACGTTCTCCCCTATAGGTTCCTCCCTCCAGTTTCCATTTACGCCCCCTGGTTTTGCCCTTTTGCTTGAGCCTGAACATTTCATTTGTTCCACCCTTGTTAATCCCTTTTACGTATTTGAAAACCTCAATCATGTCTCCCCCTCTCTCCTCTCCTCCAGTGAGTACAGCCCAAGGGCTTGCAGCCTGTCCTCATAGGTCCTATCCCCCATGCTCCGGATCATCCTAGTTGCCCTCCTCTGGACCCTCTCCAACAGTACTATGTCCTTCTTAAGGCACGGTCTCCAGAACTGCACGCAATATCCAAGGTGCGGCCTGACCAGGGCATTGTACAGGGGGTAGGATCACCTCACTCCTCCTGGATGTTATTCCCCGTGCTATGCAGCCAAGCAACTTGTTTGCCTCTACTGCCGTTCTTCTGTAGTTCTCACTGCTGTTCATTTTGGTGTCTACCACCACCCCAAGGTCCCTTTCTCTCACAGCAGCCTGTAGTGGAACCCCTCCCAAGGTATAGACATGCCCTGGGTTCCTGACCCCCAGATGCAACACCATACACTTCTCCGGTTAAACCTAAGCCCCCACCTCCTTGCCCAGTCCTCCAGGGTGTCCAGATCCCTCTGAACTGCCACCCTTGCTTCCTCTCTGTTGGCCAATGCTCCCAGCTTAGAGTCATCTACGAAAAGACTCATCCTACTCCTAACTACTGTCCCTATATCAGAGGCATAGGAGTTGAAAAGGAGTGTCCCCAGTACAGACCACTGTAGCACCCCACTGATGACCTTCCTAGGGGAGGAGACAGTCCCTCTTATCACCACACTGTGTTCTATCTGTAAGCCAGTTTCCCACCCATCTAAGCAACTGTCTTCCCACTCCCATCTCCCCAACTTTGCCAACACCCCGCAGTGGGGAACCAAGTCGAACACCTTACTAAAGTTCAGATATAAGACATCCACTGAACTCTGTCTGTCCAGGGTCCCTGTCACCCAGTCATAGAAATCTATGAGGTTGGTCTGGCACATTCTCCCTGGGAGGAAACCATATTGCTTATTATCCATGCATCCCAGCCTATCCAGTTGCCTCCCGAGCATCCCTTTGATGAATCCCTCCATTAGTTTGCCTACCACTGACGTTAGGCTGACATGCCTGTAATTCCCCATCTCCTCCCTCGACCCCCCTTTGTGGATGGGCACCACTTGAGCCACCCTCCAATCCTGGGGCACCCTTCCTGTCTGGAGGGAAGCATTGAACAGCCCAGCTAGTGCCGTCAATTCCTTCAGTACCCTTGGATGTAGCCCATCCGGTCCTGGTGCCTTGTCAGTTTTAGTGCCCGTAGGGCCTTCCTCACGCTGTCCTCTGTGATCCCCCCAAGTCCTCTCTTCAGAAAAAGCACCATCCTGTTTTGGACCTGGCCTTCCTGGTGCCCCGGCTTCTTTCAATCCCCTCATCTCCCTGTGCCCTATCCTCTCAGCCGCCCCCCATTTCCTGATCCAATGTAGGCCATGTCTCCCTCCCCAAAAACCGATGCAAAGTACTTATTTAGTACATCTGCCTGCTCCCCCACTTCCTGGGCCCATCCACTCCTAGCCCTTCCTCTTTTCCCCATGTATCTGTAAAAACCCTTCCCCCCCATATATCCTTAGCCAGGTTGTACTCCATCCTTGCCTTTGATCCCCTCACTACCCTTGTGATCCTTCTAGCCACCAGCTCGTATTCCCCTCTCTCCCATTCCCCCCGGTATGCTTAAAGCATGTGTAGGCAGCCTTCTTCCCTCTTACTGCCTCTTGCACCTCCCTGGTCCACCAGCACAGCTTGTTGGCCCTGTCTTTTTTGCTCCTTACCTTTGCACACAAGCTTGTAGCCTCCTGTATCCCTTTTTTAATGGCCTCCCACAAACTATCTACATCCATGTCTGTCCTGATCTGGCTCAAGCTCCCCCTCAGTATCCTGCCCATGTCAACAAAATCTGCCCCCTGAAATCCATTACCACTGTGCTTGAGTTGTTTTCTCCCCCCCCCCTGCCCGGCACATCATAAACCAGACCATGTCATGGTCCCTTCCTGCCAGCAGGCTACCCACCTCCAGATCCCTTATCCGGTCGCTGTCTGCAAGAACAACATCCAGTATCCTCCCCCCCCAGTAGGATCCCCCACCTGTTGGACCAGAAAGGCATCCTGAAACACATCCATCAGCCTCTGCTCCCTGGCCACCGCTGATGTCATGGTGTCCCAGTCTGCCCCCGGCATATTCAGGTCCCCCATGACCACCACCTTACCCTTTCCCTGGTCACAGTGCGCCTTGATGTGTTCTACCAATTTCCCCTCCAGATCCTCATCCAATGTGCGTGGTCTGTAAACCACCTCACTTTTAATCTTTTTCCTCTCCCCAATTTAAGGGTTAACCAGATAGCTTCCACTCCCCCGTCTGCCTCTTCTACTCCAATCACCATTATTCCACCCCTGACTATCAGTGCTATGCCTCCTCCTCTACCCACTTCTCTATCCCTCCTGAATATTTTATAGCCCTCCAAATTTAGAACCCAGTCATTTTTCTGGGTGGCTCATGTTTCCGTAATTGCTGCCACATCCGTTGATCCTTCGGTCAGCATCGCCTGTAGCTCGGCATTTTGTTGCCCATACTCCTGGCATTTACCAGGACCATCCTCCACCCCCCCCCACGCAGCTGATTTGGTCCTGTGCACTCCCTATTTGACCCCTCCTTCATAGCTCTTACATTGTGCCCATCGGAGTCCCCTGCCCTTATTTGCCTCTGTAGACCAGGTACCAGAGTCACTCCTCCTGTCTCCACTCCTGCACTAGTCCCTCCCCCCTTTACAAGTTTAAACCCCACTTTATGTTTATGAATTCTGCAAGCTTCAGCTTTAGGATTTCCTTCCTCTCCAGGTTAAGATGTAGCCTGTCCCTAGCATATAATTCCTTATCTTCCCATGTGTACCCCCAATCCCCCACCATTCCAAACCCTTCCTCCTTGCACCACTCCCTGATCCACTGATTTACACTTCTTAGTTTGTGCTTGGCCTTCCCAAGTGCCCTAGGCACCGGCAGGATTTCTGAGAATGAGATTGAACTCCCAATAGAATGGCAGACCCTGGCCAGCTCCCGAAACCTCGCCTGGATTTCCAGTTCGCTGTTCCCATCCAAGTCATTTGTGCCCAGGTGTACCAGGAAATCAGGGGTTCCCCTGCATTCCAAAGCTAAGGAATATAGCTGGAATATGGCCTTGTGAACGGACAGTCTCGGGTTACATTTAACCCTTACTTTGCTGTTTGTACCTTCCCCTACTCCCTCCCACTGGATGCCCCTGGTCATGGAATTCCCCAGCAGGATCACCTTAACCCTCCCCTTACTGGGCCTTTTGTCCCCTTCCAGGCTCTTCCTGTTTTCGTACGCCCAGCTTAGCCCTTCGCACCCCATTTGTCCTGGATTCACTTAGTCTGTACGTGACCTACCATGCTCTTCCTTCTGCATGCGGCTTCCAGTTTATTCTTCTTCTCCCAACCTCCTGACCAGCACAACTGCCTCTCCCAATCTTCCCTGGCCTGTTTTTAGAACCAGAGCCCACAGCTCCCTTCCACCTGCCCTCCTCCCTGCCTCCTCCCTCTCTTATCTTATCTCCCCCATCCCTTCTGGCATAATTGTCCCTACCCTACCCTCCTCCTTCCCACTCTCAGCAGATGCCCCCCTCCATAGCCTTGTATGATGATTTGGGACTTTGGTGGAAAGGTACCAAAACTGATATTTTAAATATTCTAAAAAAGAAAGCTGCTACCAAAAAAAAACATAATTATTATCTAGACATATAGTTCTAGCAGATGAAGGGCTGGGTTCCTATTCGGATAATATAAGAAACATTAAACATGAGATGCAAAGTATTCAGCACAGAAGGGCCAGTTCTCTTCTGATAGAAAACAGACGTGGACACAAGGGAAAACTGCCACAGGCACTATACAGTATATGAAAGTTGTAAAGACAAAATTGATAAACTGGAATATTATTACTTTAAGAAACGAGTTAGGAAACTTACAAGCCACCACAGAAGGCGTTATGGTAGTAGCTCAGGATTATCTGAAACAGATGTTTAGTTCTAGCATTTCAAATACAGAAAAGTACAAGGACAGACTGTAATTAGGGACCAGAATATGCCTCAGCTTTTAGATGAACAAAAGGAAACCCGTCTGACTCCTATCACTAAAAAATAAGTTCATGGGGTGATCAGAAGCCTCTATAATCAGACCGCCTCTAGCCAAGATGGCCTAACATCTGAATTTTATACAACTAATATTGGCTTACTTGATGAAATCTTAGTTCATATAACAGCTTTCTACTATTTGATGGAGCACCCGCTCCTGCATCTGGAAAAGCCATTGTTACATATTGTATAAAGACAGAGATGCAAGCTGTGCCTTCTCAACACAGGCTTGAAAATCCTAATGAAAATCATATGTAATAGGCTAGCATCATTTGCAGGTGCCCTTATATCACCTTATTAGTTCTGCTCCATGAAGGGCAATATGTGCAGAACAATTTAATTATGTTATGTGAAATTGTAGAACATGGTAATAGAGGAACATTATCTGGCTATGTGATTTCCATTGATCAGGAAACAGCATTTGACAGGGTGTCATAAAATTACCTGTTTTTCATATTGCATCAGTATGAGCTACTTGATATTAATAAATGAATTATTGGATTAAGAAACTTTACATGGTTGCTTCTTTGGTCTCTAACATCAATGGTCTTCTAGGATGCTCTGTAGTGATATGGAAAGGAATGAGACAGGGCTGTCCACTAAGCCCGTTGTTACATGTTTTTAGTTTGGACACAGTGCTCCATCTGTTACATAACAATCCCCAGATTTGAGGTTTAAAGACTAGTACAGAACATACACCTGTGGTGGTTTCTGCATACACAGTTGATATCTGTCTTTTTCTTCCAGATGTGGAATCAGGAACACAAGCATTAAAAATGACAAACCTTTTCAGATGTCTCAGGTTCTAGGTACAGTGTGCTTAAGGAAACCAGCTTATTAATAGTTCAGTTTATATTCCTGATATTGCTGGAATTCCTATAACTATTGAACCTATTCAGGTTCTAGATGTTACATTACCTGACAGTGATATGAAGACAACAAACTGGGAAGACAAATTGGAACTGTGTTCCCTAAAAGTAGGTAAATGAAAATCATGGCAGCAGATGAAAAAAAGAGTAGCCTTAATACAAACCTTTTTACTCCCCATTTTACCCTCCTAAGTGCAATGCACTCACCTCCTATTAATTTGGATAAAAATACTTAGTCTATTCTTGCAGAAGCAGATTTAACCCCATTTTGTGCCAAATCTTATATCATCCTATGGCCAAAGGAGGACTAGACATGGTAAATCCTATCACCTTCTTTCATAGCATGTTTTTTGTTTTGGAATATGGTAAAAACTTGGTCACCTTGGCTTGTCTCTCGGGTCCCCCATCTCTGCAGGAAAAGGTTATTAGGTTTTACCAAAGCAAAGAAGCCACCAGAAATCTCACAATATGCTTTGTCTATACTAAATAAAATCAGTGGAAATAAACAATTTCCCAGGTTCAGACTAGTAATAGAAAACAACTTTATGGAACTATTCAATCTCAAGCTTTCCCAGCAGTATTAGAATATGGGGGTGAGCCCTCAGATGGTACAAAAGGTGGAACAATACTTAACTAATAAGAGACTGCCCCAGTCCTGGATGTAAGATGTTAGATGGTTTAGCTATCACAGTAAACTAGGAGTGAAAGATACAGTAATCCAAAACACAAAATTATGATGGAACATAGCTGTCCCAGGCTGTGTTGTTGGAATCAGTCTGAGACTGTAGAACATTTATTCCAAGACCGTCCATATGACCGTGATTTTGATCCCAACTGGCAATATAATGGAAGGATCCCACCTAAGCCAGTGAAATGTCTGAAAATATTATTGTAGATTCTTGATGTACCAATAAAAAATATGATATTGGCACCCTATAATTTTTTTTTGTAGTAAAATCAGGGGGAAACATAAAACACCCTATCTAGGGTCAAGTTACAAAGTGGTACAAAGGGGTACATAAAACAAAAAAGGGAAGTTAACAAAATTCTTAAGAAAAGCAAAAGAGGAAAACTTAAAACACCCTATACAGGGTCCAGTAACAAAGGGGTAAATTAAACAAATAAAAATTAGAAACACCCTATTTGGAGTAAGGGCACAAAGTTATTTCCCAGTTTACTAGGGATTGTAGAAATGGAAATGTTGGGAGTGGTGCAATGGTTGTGAAATGGCAGTAAAGGACGAAAGGAACAGGAAGGGGGCAACAGGGGAAAGGTACAGTTGGTAGTACTAGAGAATGGAATATAAAGGCAATTATGGGAGTTGTGCAGTGTAATGAATGTGGAGCTGTAGTTTTTAGGGAAGACTTTCTGGAGACTAAGGTGTTGCCTCATTGGCGTGCACCCCTCTGGGCTGAGGAAGGAGCTTACTGGACTCCAAGCCCTGTTAGCTAGGAATTGAGCAACCTCTTCCCTCACCTAGGTGCCATTAAGTGTACCACTATTACCACAGAAAGTGCCAAATAGGAGGTCTGGCTTGACTGTGGTGGGCTCCAGGAGGGTGGGGGTGGTGAATCAGGAGCATTCCTCGGCTGGTGCCAATACGCAACTCTTCTGCCACCCTGGCAGGATGGGACTGCCTGTAGGAGGCACCTGTAGTAGTGGCCAAGAAGGATGAGAGGGTCCTCCATAGGGGACACCAAAAGGTGGGAGGCAGAGGACTCCAGCAGAGGAGGAAGCAACTTCTGGAGGGGGACACTCAATCATTAGGGGTGTAGTTTTGTAAAGAGGAAGGAAGAGAGGGAGAGAAAGAGGCAGGTGAGGTGCCTACCTAGTACCTCAGCACAGAGGGATGAAGAGTGGATCCTAGGTATTGCTTGAACAGCAAGGCAGGAGGGGGAGGTGGATTTCATTGCCCCTCTAAGAACTAATGATCTGGCAAGGGATGCAGCAGGGGTGATGTAAGATAGATTTAGGGAGCTAGGGAGGGGCCTGAAGTGGGTAGCTCACACGGTGGCCTTCACTTAGGTGCTACCAATGTACTGCACAGTGAAGGCTAAGGAACACAGCACCTGGGTCTTCAATGAGCAGCTGAAGGTATGGTGCAGGGAGGAGAGTTTTGGCTACATTGGTGACATGTCCTACCTGGAGGGATAGAGATTTGTGCAAAGGAGATGTCTTCAATCCCTTCAAGTGATGAATTGCAATTCTGTGTGGAAAGTTTATAATCTTAGATGCTTGTGTGATGGGTATTTAAATTATCCAAGGGGAGGCAGAAAACCTGAAGGAGACAGAGATTGTCCCCCCCCCCTCAAGAATAGAGCAGCAGAGCGGAGAAGCCCAGGAGAAATGAATTCCTTAGGGGAAACAGGGTGCAAGGACAAGGAGGAGGGCAGGATGGGTGGGTCAGGAAGAGGAACTAAAGCTGAAAGAAGAGTTAAACAGGGTATGCAAAGGGATACCAAAAAAAGGGGAGGACAGAACCTGGAAAATGGGAGGGCCAAAGGATGGAAACAGAAAGGGAAGGCAGAATAAGGGAGAGAGGGACAGAAGGAGTGGTGAGCCATGTGTGCTAGTGCAAGGAGCCTAGTAAGTAAAATTTCTGATCTTGAAGTAATCACTTCAGAGGCTTACCTGGAAATGGTGGCCATAACGGATCCATGGTGCTCCAAAAACCACAGCTGTAAGAGGCCATATCAGGCTACACTATGTTCCAGAAGGAAAGGACAGGGAGGAAAAGTGTGTGTGTGATGAGGGTTGTTTTATATTTGGGGGAAGGTATAAAGGCCACAGAGATACAGGGACTATAGGGGTATAAGGAAGGGCTGTAGGTACTATGGGTCAGCTTAGAGACAGGGTCCGGGGTCTTTAGCTGCATGAGGGTAGTGTACATGCCACAAGAACAGACAAAGGAGTTAGACAAGGTTTTGGGGAGGTCATTGGCAGAATGGTGAATGAAGGGGAGGTTTAGTTTTTGGGGGACTTTAATCTGTCAGATGTAAACTGAAGCATCCTGGCCACAGCTGCTGCAACAAGAAGCAGGGCCATCTCCAACTCCCTATGGGAGGCATTACTCAGGCAGCTGATTATGGAATCCATTAGAGATGGGGCAGTGCCAGACCTGGCAAAGTGCAAACCACGTATAATGGACTACTCTGTGTAAGGGTGTATTGTCCATTACAAGCAGCTGTCTGTAATAACCAGAAAACACCAAATTAATGCATTATGAGCTGCCTAATATATATATATATCTATATATATATATATATATATATATATATATATATATATATAGATAGATAGATATATACATATATCTATATATATATATATATATATATCTATATATACATATAGATATATATATATATATAGATAGATAGATAGATAGATAGATAGATATAGATATTCATTGCAAAAAAATCCATTAATGTGTCAGTTGGAGTTGATTCCACACTGACAAACGTGAGGAAATTCGACATTAGGTTTACCAACCCTACCACCCTATGCCCCACTCCCCACCCTCCACACACAACAACAGGCATTGGGGTATGCATTGAGGTCATTGGGCCTTGCTCTCTCCATTCCATGTGTAAAAAAACTGAGGTGGTACAGTATAGGAGAATGGGGGTGAGAGTTAGGACCGATGACCCCAATGCACAACCCGGTGCCTGTTGGTGTGTAGGGGTGCATGGGGTGGTAGGGTTGGTAACCCTAATTTCAAATTTGCACACTTTTGTTGGCATGGAATCAACCCTAACTAATGCATTAACAGAGTTTTTTGCAATGAATTTCCCTTCTTTTTGAGAACGTGAAAAATTACCCATTTGGGATCCATAGATGGGAGCACAGGCCCTCCAGGCCCTGCACTCCTACACATCCATAACTGTGTCCTCAGGTTAGCCAAATGGAATCCATAGATGGGAGCGTGGGCCCTCAGGGCCCTGTGCTCCCACCCACCAATAGCTATGCTGTCAGTTTAGCAAATTGGTATCCATACAAGGGAGCGTGAGCCCTCTGGAACCTGCACTCCCACCAACTCATGAGTGTAGAAGCATAATGTAGGAGAGCCCAGTTCTCCTAGTTTAGCATAAATAGTATGCATAGGTGGGAACACAGGCCTTCTTGGCCCTGCGCTCCCACCTGCACATAAGTACAGAAACATAGCACAGGCCCAGAGGCATTCCAAGCAACCCTCATAATGTTTGTTTTGCAATATCTCAGTAACCATAGCAACTGCAGAAAACATTATTCCACAGTTCTATTCATGACCTAGCCACCTTCACACTTGCTCTGCCCTTTGCTAAAAAATCTGTATCTTGAACCATTTTCAAGATATAGGCGCCAAAAGGTGACCCAGCCACCACAATGAAATCTATGGGGAAATTTGCAACTTCAGAGTGCTGTAACTCTTCAACTAGAGTAATTATTTTCACCAGTCCAGCAAAAGGCACATCTGTGCTTCAAAGGCTTGCCACCCTGCAAATTTCAGCCCAAAACCCCAAACCATGTAGTGGCAGTGAGGCGGCAAAGAAACCATGCTTTTGGCAGATGCCACAATGTTAACCTATGGGAAAAATTCACAAATTCAGAGTGCTGTACCTATGGAACAGATGGAAATATTTTCACCAAACCACCAAATGACACATCTGTGGTGCAAGGGCTTGCCACCCTGCAAATTTCAGCCCACAAGTCCAAACCATGAGGTGGCAGTGAGGTGCCAAAGAAATGGAATTTTTGGGGCAGTACTGTTGCAAATTGCGACAGTTTCAGCAGGTTTGCGACAGTACAAACGACAATAACAAAGAAATGCTGTGACTCAGCTGGATCAAATTGGTGCTCATCACAACGAGCGGCCAGCTCGTAAATAATGAAATCCAGAAAGTGGGTATGCTAAGGTCTGCTCTCTCTCTGCAGGAAAATCCACTGACATCCAAATGCAAACATGAAAATATTTATTTAATTACAGAGAGTACCAGTCAACACATGGGTGAGGGAGTTCTATGTGTTGCTGGTACTCTTTGTAATTAAATAAATATTTTCACGTTTTCACGTTTGCATTTGCCGTGTCAGTGGATTTTTCCTGCAGAGAGAGACCTGAGTGACACCACTTTCTGGATTTGCGACAGTATAAGCATGAAACTTTTGCAAATTTGTGAAAGTTTCATGCTTGCACTGTTGCAAATTGTGACAATACAAACGGCCCAATCAAAATAAATATATTTCTGAGTACTATTTTAAAAATCTGATGCATGGATGCTGTTCCTAAGACCCAGTTTAGGTAAACATAGCAGTTGGTGTTTACCTTGGGGCAGTAGTTTTTAAACTATATATTTTTTTTCCACTGATAACTGAAAGCAAGATGGCCACCAGACGACAGTAATAAGGGCATTTGTGACAGAAAAAGGTTCTTTAATCTGTCACTGTCACATGGAACATATAACTTTTTTCCCATAGGATATAATGGGAAACTTTAAACTTTAATAACTTTTTTTTTTAAATTTAAGTTTATTCAACATTTTCCATTTACAGAGCAAGAAATAATTACATACAACAAACCCATACACAGTACATTCAGATATCATAGTAAGCATGTCCAAAGCCATTTTCTAAATGTCTGTTGCTCCCCTCCCTCCTCCCCCCCCTCCCCAGCAGGCAGAACAGTGTTACAGGGCACATATTGTAGAATCACCGATCCGATTAGTCTTGCACCCAAAATGAGTGAGCACCTGTCTGGAGTAAATAAAACTTGTGTAACTTTTCCCAAATCTTATGGTACCTCGGCAAGCAGTCTCTTCTATTTGCACTGAATTTCTCCATGTTCAAATTAAAAAGTAACTCTTGTAACCACTCTGTATATGAAATCGAGGTACCATCTACCCAATGTTTTAGTACCACTTTTTTTAAGGGGCGATGAAATAATGGCCATGTGATACCGCCTTGCCTTTATCGTAATCCTGGAATATTCACCTAATAGGCAAATCTCAGGACTAAAAACTGGTTCGAATTCCAGCAGGAGGTCTGCTCATTCCTTAATCTTGTCCCACAGGGACCTCGCTCTAGGGCATTCCCAGAAAATGTGATATAAAGTCCCTTCCTGCTGGTGACAAGCACTGCAATTAGAATCAGGAATATGGCCAATCTTGTTTAGTTTTGAGGGGGTCCAAATAATATTGTTTAAAAATTGGAATTGCATAACTCTCAATCTGTCCTGGGTTATATACCTATAAGTGTTTTGCCAAATTATGTCCCAGTCCCTCTCCATTCCCCCCAGAGCAGTATTCCAGTAATGGGAAACTCCATCAAGATGCCGATACGCTTGACTGAATAGGCTGTTATAAAATCTAGAAACCACATGTGGTTCCCATACCATCCGGGCAAGACCTTCAATTAAGCCCTCGCATGGCTGAGGTCCCTCAAACTTCCTGAGAGATTGCACCATTAAATGTCTGAGCTGAAAAACCTTGAATATTTGACCAGGAGATACCCAACATCTATTAACTAATTCCGGAACTGACAAGCAATTTTCCTCCTGAAGTAGATCTGCTACCCTTAAGCTCTTTATCTCAGGAATCCAAGAGTCCTGAATTAGTTTCCACCCAATTTTTAAGTTCGGATTCCGGCACAAAGGTTGGTGGCTATCTTTAGAGGGGATATATTTTAAAAATGAGCATAGCTGTGCATGGATTCTTAGAGAGGTTTTTATTGGTGTGGGGATAACCCAGAGGGGAGGGACCTCGGTGATGTATAAAGCAAGGCAAGTGGATCAATACCCGCTGCCTTTATCAACTCCACTTCTAAGTTGACCCAAGAGGGAATGTATGGCAGAGAACGTTGTTCTGCAGATGTTACCAGCCATTTTAGGTACTTACTGGCATTGCATGCCCAGTAGTGAAGTCCTATATGTGGTAAGCGTAATCTGGCCTTTTCTTTAGGAGCAGCCATATGATAGTAGGCTCTGCGCGGGGTTTTCCCTTGTCAGATAAAAGCTGATATAATAGTTTGTACACTTTTAAACCACTTTGGTGGTAGCCAGGAGTTCAACATAATTAAAGGAAAGCTGTCCTAAACTGTGGGGACAATCACCAGGGCTGCAAAAAACACAGATTAAAACAACCAATATAGTTTAAAATGAATGGCGCTAACCTTTTATGGAGTTATTTATTATTTTTCATGCTCCTGGATGACCATTTTGAAAGTGCAGCCACGGAGAGACAGAGTGTGACCCAGACATCCGGTCCTGTACGGAATGCTAAATAAAATATGGCCAGGCACATTTACACTGGATAAAAGAAACACTGTGCCATATAGAGGTCTAATAACTGAACCTCTAGTAGTAATTCCCAGTTAAGCGAAGACGGTAGGTATTTAAATCGTTCATAAAGTTAGACTCAAGCTCAATCATGCACAGTAGCGCCTAGTGTAAGTTTAGACATACGCCTGATGTCTGAATACACTGTCTTCTCAAAGGGCACTTTCAAAATGGTGCATCCAGGAGCAAATAGTACAACAATAAATAACTCATAAAAAGGTTAGCGCCATTCATTTTAAACTATATTGGTTGTTTTAATCGGGCGTTTTTGCAGCCCTGGTGATTGCCCCCACAGTTTAGGACAGCTTTCCTTTAAAGGATAACGTATCCTAGGTAACACATTCATTTTCATTAAACTTACCCTTCCCCATAAAGATATCAGGAGTTTGGCCCATCTTGCAAGGTCCTGCTTAATGGCAGTCTTGATTGAGTCAAAGTTCAGCTGGACCATCTTAGAGTCACTCCGGGCAAGAAATACCCCTAAATATTTGAGCTTATGCAGGCTGCATTGTAAACCTAGTGCAGTGATTTCAGACTTGAATAATTTGGAGTTCAACGGGAATACCAGGGTTTTCTCTTTATTTATTTTGTAATTGGAAAGACTACTGTACTCCTCTATAATTCCCATGACCACCGGTATAGTGATAGTCGGGCGAGATAGGTGGAGAAGGATGTCGTCTGTGTAAGCCGAGAGTTTGAACTCATGGGAACCTACTATGACCCCTTGAACCCTTTGATCTTGTCTGATTTTTGCCAGTAAAGGTTCGAGATAAAGATTGAAAAGAAGGGGTGATAGGGGACATTCCTGTTGAGTTCCCAAGCATAGGGGAAATACTGAGGAGAAAAGTCAGTCACAATAGATCTGCGCGCTTGGCTGGCTATACAAGGAAAAAACGTTCTTAATAAAGGGGAGAGGGAGACCAAATTTCACCATGGTCAAATACAAAAACTGCCAGTCCACCCTGTCGAATGTCTTCTCTGCATCCACTGAGACCAGCCCAGAAGGTAAGCAATGATCCCTGGTCACAGAGAAGACGTTAGCCAGTTTACACAGGTGGTCAGAGGCCATTCTACCCACCATGAAACCTACTTGATCACTGTGAATGAGTATGGGGCATTACCTTAGCTAGACGGCTTGCCAAGATTTTTGCCAGAATCTTGACATCAAAATTTATTAATGAAATAGGCCTATAACTGGAGACCTTGTCAGGCTCCTTACCCTCTTTAGGGATAACAATAATAAGGGTTGCAAATAGGTGTTTATCCACTGTCTCAGAGTTCAGAATACAATGAAATTATCTTCTTAACCCAGGAGCTAGCTGAGTGACAAAGCACTTATAAAAATTAGGGGAGAACCCATTGGGGCCTGGGGCTTTATCTAGGGTAAGCGAGTTTATGGTATCGATAATCTCCTCCTCTGAAATAGGCTGGGACAACCCTTCCCCCAATTTGGCCGGCCACGAAGGAAGTGGGCAAGAGGCAAGGTAACTTTCTATCTCCTCCTTCGAGGGACTAGAACTCATCGGACTATACAACTCCCTGTGATACTTTTCAAACTCCTGAATAATCTTCCTGGGGTGGGTTTTGACCTCACCATCCGACAAGGAGGTTATACTCCTTATAATCCTGGAAGACTCTTCCCCTTTTAATCTCATTGCAAGCAGATGACCCACCTTCTCACCCTGATCCAGGTACCAGGCCTTTGTCTTTAACAAGGCGTATTCCGCTTTCTCCCTCAAGAGGCCACTGTACTGCTTTCTTAATCCTATTAACTTTTCCCTAGTAGAAGCAGGGGTAGACCCAGAAAGGGTAGACTCTATTTCCCTGATTTGCCTGAGCAAATTCAAAGCATAGTGCTCCCTCTTTTTCTTCCTTTCTGCCAACCAGTCTGATAAATTTACCCCTTAGCACACATTTAAGTGCACTCCATTCCATATCCCCTTTACCTGCTGAACCTAAATTAGTCCCCTCAAAGTGCTCTATGGTCTGAATGATGCTCTGTTTGATTAATGGAGAGCGTAATAACTGATTGTTCTGTTTCCAGACTGTGTGTCTGGGAAGATTGGGGGATAGGTTAATTGAGCAATGGACCATCGAATGGTCTGAGATTATCCCAGGCAGTATTGTGCACTGTGATAAACCTGGGAGGGTGGATTGGCTGACCAAAAAAATAATCAATCCTAGATCTAGATCGATGCACAGCCGACGTAAATGTATATTCCTTATGCGAGGGATAGAGAGCCCTCCATGGATCACATAATCCAACACTATCCACCAGCTCCCTTAGGGCTCTTTGAGTGGGCGATAGCCCACTTCGTCTTCTACCATCTTTGTCCAACTCCGAGTTGAATGGTAAATTCCAGTCCCCAGAAACCTCGGAGTATGGACAAATGGGGATAAAACTTTTAAAAGATCCACAAAGAAATTTGGCGTGTCCAAGTTTGGGCCGTAAATGCTACCAATTATCACCTTTGACCTAAAAAGCATACCCAAAATAATCAGAAAACAGGGATCCTTAATGACTTCCTCACAGACGAATGGGGTTTGCCTAGTAATCAGAATCGCTACTCCTTTGCTCGCCTTACTATCTCCAGACAGATACACCTGCCCTATGCTCTGTCGCCTCAACAGAGCAAATTCTGATTCGAGCAAGTGGGTTTCCTGTAAACAAATAATTTTCCTTTTTCGCATTTGTAGGTGTTTCAAAAACTTGTATCTTTTTGTGTTATTTCTGGCCCCATTCACATTCCACGTAATGAAATCACATAAGGTGCCCATACCAAAACTGGATAAATTCTACATGTAATATCATGTGGAACCCAAGTTTACCCTTTCCATAAAAGATTCCCATGCTGGACAAAACTCCAGTTTCTTCTGCCTGCTTAACCCTTCCCCCCAACCCTCCTCTTTCTTCCCAAGGCATTTCCCTCCCCCACACTTTCCCCTTATACAGCCCCCAAAAGAGCTATACCCCAACCCTCCCCTTCCCAAACACGCTGCCAGTAAAGTTTGCCCTCCCAACTGAGAGACATTCTGGTCCATGGTGCCAAATGCAATAGCCCACCTGATCTCTGCCCAGCCCCCCCGTCCCTGTACATATTGCAGTCTCATTCATTAATCGGCTCCAGCAGGGCCTCCTATTCAATACCAGGAATGCCAGGAGATAGTTTAACCAAAAATAAGACCTGCCCCCGAGGACAATGCATCCTGAGAAAGAAAAGAAAAAGCCCGAATCCAGCTCAGTTAAACCCCCTTTCACTGAGCCAAACCCTGTCCTTTCCCTCGCTCCAGTAAAAAAAAACAAAAGAGAACATTAAAGAACCCAATGAATAGGGAACGACTGCTTCTTCATTCCATTCATGTCCTGATATCCTTTTTATAAAAATCTCTAGCAGTTATATAGTATATTAGACCTTAGGATATGTGGAGAAGGGTGAAAAAGGAACAAGAATAAATGCAGTCCCCAAGTTTCTTATTTATCTTCCCTTTTTAATAAAGGGAGCTAATTGAAAATGTTCATTTAGTCCAGCATAGTCTCCTGCCTTATGTTTATATTGCCAAAAGGATTCACAGCACAGGAGTTTATTGTCCAAGTCTCCTCTTCTGGTGCCCATGGTGAATTTTTCCTACCCCCTGAACATAAAAGAGTGTCCAGGTCATAACCAAGAGCAGTGTACTGCTAAGGCATTTTGTAAGCAACCCAGTCTTATGTGTCCCACATGTTCATGAATCCTATCTTTGAGTCATCTTTTGGTCTTTCCAATGTAGTAACAGTTGCAAAAGCATATTGCAATATATACCACAGCCTCTTAATTGCAAGAAATAAAAGAATGTACCTGTAATGTCTCATTGGTTCTTGGAAACAGAAACTCTTTCCTTGCCTTGATGTGTGTACATGCTGAGCAGTTCCCATATTTGAAGATTCCAAATGGCAACACCTCTCTGTTGCATTGGACTGGTTCCAAGCTATGAACAAGTAGGTTGGATAGTTTTTTTTTCCTTTTTGGTAAGTTATTTTTGGGCCAGAGGATACCACTTTCTCCAGTGCCAGTTCAACACCCACAATGTGCCAGTTGTTTCTGATGATTCTCTGGAACTCAAGGGTCTGTGTATTAAAAGTAGTGATAAGATTAGGACCATGAAAAAGATGGTTCTTGCTATTATTATTGCTACCTCTAGTCTGTCTATTGTAGCTGAGCAGCAAGTGTCTGTTCATCTGATCTACCTTTCTTTCTGGCTCTCTCAAGGTAATTCTGGCTATCATTTCTGGTTACAAAATGTCTGGTAAGTACATCAGCATCCTGATTGTACATTTCCACAGTGCTACAGTTTCTTAGCCCACATGTATTGTCTCAATGGAATATTATTTATCACATGCCTGGGGTGGCAATTGTGGAAATGCAGGATGGAGTCCCTATCCGTAGGTTTCCTGAATACATTAGTATTCAGTCCACCTTTACCATCTTTCTTGATCCCCAAATCCAGAAAATTAATTATTCTTTGTAATAAACTTATTCAATGAGTCCTAACGTTTTTGATTTTTTTTTTTGCTCTTCCTTCAATTAGCCGAGGCCTCCTTCCTTTGTTGGTAGCAGTCCTTTTTGCCTTTGGCTCCTGATATGAGTGTTTTTGACCCACTTGGTACTTTGCATAATATATATATATATATATATATATATTATATATATGTATATATGTATAGGTGTGGAAGTGGGTGGAAAAGAGAAAGGAACAAGCGGAAGCACTGAATGAATACTTCTGCTCAGTGTTCACAAAGGAGAAGGGGGAATCTTTATCACCCTGATCTGGGAGGAGAAGGAGTGGGGGAGTGAGGTAATGGACAGCAGGATAGAGCATAGTAGAGTTTTAGAGGGGCTGAGGGCACTGAAAGTGAATAAAGCACTGGGGCTGGATGGTATCCATCCAAGGGTGCTGCGAGAGATGGTAGAGGTTGTAGCGGAACCACTGGCAGACCTGTTCAGCACATCCCTGGAAATGGGAGAGGTGCCTCAGGACTGGAGGGTGGCCCTTGTGGTACCATTACATAAAAGTTGTCCAAGGGATGAGCCAGGGAACTATAGGCCAGTCAGTCTGACATCCATAGTGGGAAAGCTCATGGAGACGATACTAAAAGAAAGGCTGGTGGCATTTCTGGAGGGCAGTAACCTGCAGGATGGGAAGCAGCACAGGTTCATTTCAGGGAAATCCTGTCAAATCAATCTTATGCAGTACTATGACTGGGTGACAAGGGAGCTGGATGGGGGCCATGCTGTGGATGTGCTGTACTTTGATTTTAGCAAGACCTTTAATTCAGTGCCCCATGGGTGACTAGGGGTGAAGTTGTCTGGGGTGGGAGTGGGGACAAAGATGGCATGTTGGATCTCAAACTGGTTATGGGGTAGGCTACAACAGGTGGTGGTGGTGGTGGTGGTGGTGGTGGTGGTGGAAGTCTTGGAGCCTAGATCTGTGAAAAGTGGGGTGCTGCAGGGTTCAGTGCTGGGTCCGGCGCTATTCAGTTATTCATCTTGGACATTGCACAGAGGGTGGTGAGCAGGATTAGCCTGTTTGCTGAGGACACCAAATTGGGTGCAGCAGTGGATGATGAAGAAAGATGGATGCAACTACAGAGGGACTTAACCAAGCTGGAGGAATGGTCAGGGAAGTGGCAGCTGGGGTTCAATGCAGAAAAATGCAAGGTGTTGCATTTTGGGGCTAGGAACCCAAGGAGAGAATACTGGCTAGGGGGGATCAAGCTGGGGATCACCGTGGAGGAAAAGGATCTGGGGGTATTGGTAACAGGGAGCATGAACAATACTGATCAATGCAGGAGAATGGTGGTGAAGGCAAACAAGATGCTGAGGTGCATAGCATGGGGATTCATATTCAGGTGCAGGGAGGTGATCTTGCCCCTCTACAGGTTGCTGGTCAGGCAGCACTTGGAGTACTGTGTGCAGTTCTGGAGGCTGTACCTGAGGCAGGATGTCAATCTGTTGGAGGGAGTGCAGCAGAGGGCAATGAGGATGACTCAGGGGATGGACTACGAGATAAGGCTAAAGGAACTGAATATGTACACACTGGAAGAGAGGTGGGATGGGGGGACATGATCGAGACCCTTCAGGAAGGGGGTGTTTAAGCTAAGGAGTGGAAGGGAAACTAGGGGGCATGGGTGAAGAATAGAGGGAGGGAGGGAGATTCAGGAGGGATATGAGGAGGTACTACTTCACAGAGAGAGTGGTGATGAGGTGGAACGCACTTCCAGAAGGGGTGATAACAAGCAAAAATGTGGTTAACTTTAAGACTGCTTGGGACAGAGTACAGGAGTGGGTAAGTGCGGGCGAGGAGGACAACAAAGGGAGGAGAAGGGGGATGGGGGAGGAGCAGCTGCTTGCTAGGGAGCTAGCTGCACAAGCGAGCAGACATGGATAGACCAGTAGGTGTTCTGCTGGCACTTGTGTATGTTAGTAGTAGTAGTAAAAATGTTTATTTTTATACAGGAAAAGATCGTTTTTCACATCATTAGGTCAAAGACCCATTTTCAAGTGGTCCTGTTGCGTGTCTTATTTTTCTACAGTATAAAAACACAGTACAAAACATACAAACAACATACTGTATAAAACAGAAAGTCCTCATTACATACTAGCATCATTTATCTAATACAAGTGTTGCTTCTATCATTTTAGGTACTCATCAGAATATAATTCAGTGGGTATGAGTTTGGCACGTTTTACACAAATATTATCAGATTTATAGGTTATCCAAGTCTTTTTCAGAATTTATATTTTCATATGTAATAATATATAATGGTTGAGCTTATATTTCACTCAGTGTGTTTTTATAATGGTTGGACTTATGTTTCACACAGTGATACGGGTCATCAAAACTAACTCATGTAATACTCATAATAAGAGCTATGTTCAATTGTTAGTTATGACATTTACAATTCAAATTTAAGACCTGCTTCACTGATTTAATAAACAATTTTGTGCTTTGTTGCTGCTGTTTTTGCTTACAATCTATAGGTTCCCATAATTGTAGAACTTTGGCAACAAAAGTCATACTTCCAAATTTGTTAATTTTAGTTTGTAGATACTTACTGTTTGAAGCGCTCAGATTGTATTTAAGATTCTTTTATTTACAATTTATCTAATAGATATTGAGGTTTTCTACCCTGTATCACTGAGTAAATCTGTCCCAATCATTTTAAATTCCTTTTCTGGTCCAGCGGTAACCAATTTAGGGAGTTTAACATTTCACAATGATGTTTATAGTAATCACACTTCATGAGGAATCTGGCAAGGTTATTATAAACAATATTCAATTTTTTTAGGTTTGTTTTGCATGTCATACCATAGGTTTGACTCCCATAATCCAAACATGGGATTATTAGTTGGTTTACTATATTTAATCTCGTCTTTTGATCTAAACAAAATCCTGATATGCGAAAAGCACTGAGTTTTTAATTTGTTTTCCTTGCCAGTTCATCTATATGGAAATCACATTTTAATTCCTAGTCTATCCAAATTCCCAAATATTTATAGCAGATTTCTTGACACAGTATTTCATTGTTTAGAGTTCTTATTTGAATTTCTGTCCATGTACTTTCTCTCTTCTCTTTACTTGACTTAAAGGTCATTGTTTTTGTTTTCTTACTATTTAATACTAAACTGGAATTTTGTAATCACTGTTCCATGTTTGTAAAATCTGTTTGTAATCTATGTTCCATTTCTTGAAATGTATTTCCCTGTGCTAATAAAACCGTGTTGTCAGCATATAACCTTACTTTAGTGTGTACTGCTCTTTCAACTAAATCATATATATATATATATATATATATATATATATATATATAGAAACAGCACAGGCCCTAAAATTGAGCCTTGGGGGACTCCTCTTTGAACCAAAGCAGGGTTTGATAGATATTTCCTTAGCTGTACCTATTGTGTCATGTGAGATAAATAGGACTGGAACCAAGGAAGTGTTTCTTCATCTAGCCAATATTTCTTAATCTACTTATTTGTATATTGTGGTCCATGGTGTCGAAGACTTTGGAGAGGTCCACGAACACTGAACCCACCGACCCGCCCTCATTCATCTGGGTAGCTATGTTATCTACCAGGTCAGCGAGTGCAGTGTCTGTGGAGTGGCCCTTACAGACTCCAGACTGGTAGCAGGTCAGCAGTGAGCCAGGAACTCACTCTGCTGCTCCTGCACCAGCCTCTCCATCACCTTCGACACTGTGGACAACAAAGCAATTGGTCTATAGTTTGTGGGTTCTGAAATTAAACCCCCTTTATGAATTGGGATAATCTTGGCCTTTTTCCAAGATGTGGGAAATATTTTGTCTATGAGACTCCAGTTAAATATCCTTGTCAAAACTGGTGCAATTGTATCTGCTGATTGTCTCAAAAATCTATTTTCTACTCTACCTAAGCCTTATGCTTTATGTATTTTCAGTTTTCTTAATTCCATTTTAACTTCCTTACAGGAAATATACTTAAATCTAAATTTCCGATTGCTTGAGTTTTCCTTTTTTAATTGAATTTGTTCCCCTCCTTTACCATCGTTGGGACAGTAGTAAAATATGGTTCCAGTCAGTAACATCGTGGTACAAAATAAAGTGGACAAAAATAAAGCGGCAAAAACAGTGGCACCCACAATATCAGCAGCACACAATGTAGCATGCTAGAACAATGCAGGCCACAGGTCATGCAGGTATCACTCAATGCCCACTGCAAGGAGACACTGCGCCGGAACACACAGCAGCAGGCACCATTGCAAAGGACCAGAGCAGGGGTGCAGGGAGATGGAACAGGGCAGGGTGCAACCACCACTGGGGAAGCAGGCCACCGGACATCCATCATGGTAGTCCAATGGCACAGGCACCCACACAGGGAGATACCCCCACCCAGAATGCTGAGTGAAGGAGACATTGCACTAGGGCAACTGCTGGAGGACAGGTGGACCATGGCCACCATGTCGATGGTGGAGCATATTGCAAGGGGCCGGAAGCACAAGCCAGCAAGTCCCCAGTAACACACGCAACACACACAACACACAGGATGGGGGAGAGGGCATCCATGGGGATGTGCAGGGCAGGACCAGTGGGACACAGCAAAAGGTGACATGGGGGACTGGGCCAACAGGCAGGTGCCAAGGTCACATGCATACGCACAGCGGAATGAAACAGCAGGCCAGGTAAGCATATATGCAACACAGTTTATTACAATGTGCACAAAACAGTATGGCACACAATGCCAACCACAACCAGCACCCCCAGCACCAGCGACATGACAGCAATACCACCCCCATGTGCACCCCACCACCCCTCCACCAATGTGGCCCACACCAGACCAACTACAGATACATGGCCAGTGATTCCTACACACAGAGCATGGCATGCACACATACAGGTGGTGCACAGCCCCCACCCCAGTGTTGGTGCACAACCACACACACAGGCACAGCCATACCACCACCCTGGCCACAGTACCCATGCAGAACCCCCCTGCCTGACCCATAACACAGGGACCCCCCTGAGGAGCATACACAGCTTCATGCATGGGTAGGGCACAGTCCGCAATGCATGGGTACTAGCCCCACACAGGCATCCCCCCAGCCCCACACAGCCCATCCACAGTGGCCACAGTTTATCAGATTGAATACTGCACCCCCCACCCCGGCAGCAGCAGCACAACATCTCAGACAGCTGGGACCCCCCCCAGCTGTGGTATGGTACCCCCACCCTCACAACCTGGAGGTTGTGCCTCACCCCTGCAGCAGCTGCACTGTACCCCTGGCCCCAACACCCTGGTGACAACAACAGCGCCACACACAGGCGATGCATAGTAAGCCTCCAGATAACAGCAGCACTGTCATAGGGCCCCCCACACCCTACAGCAGGTGAACCACCCCATGCACACTGACACCGTGGTGCCCCAGGCAACAGTGCACATCACAGCACAGGAGCACACACAAGCACAGTACCATGGGTACAGTCCATCCACATACAAGTACAGCAATGTGGTGTGAATGTCAATGCACAATGTCAGGTGGACAGGTGCCTGCACGGTCACACCTGCAGCTGGAAATTGTGGGCGATACTGCAGAGATAGTCATATGTGCATCATGTACCATACTCTTCCACTATCTGCTGTATGCATGCTGTGGTGTCACGGTACCTCTTCCGTGCCGGTGGTGCATACTGGCCTGCAATGCACTGCTCTATCTTGAGCTCATTCAGCCACTGCACAGTCTTCATGGCATCGATAAACTTCCACAAACATGGATGGCATGCGCCTATTAGGGTGCTGAAGGCATGGTGCCACCCCAACATGGAATTGTTGTTGCATGCAGTGCTGGACCTGCTGACTTCATAACAGCTCCAGAGCTCCACTGGAAACAGGGACCACCTGTGGACACCACCATGGATTGGGCAACCAACCCATGTGTCCTTGAAGTAGTCCAATATGGGTGACAGCAGCTCATCATACTGGATGTAGAACTAATAGGAGTGCACCAACTCAAACACAGTGGCAACCTCCCCTGGGGGCAAGAATGCCAGGGCAGGCAGCAGATGGACATGCAGTGCAAAGTCCTCCTCCGCCGTGTAAAGCTGCATCACCTCTGGTACCTCCTGGATCTTCCGCCATAGGGCTTGGCACAGTTGAAAAAAACAGCCATGCTGTGTTGCACCAGGGAACACTGCAGAGAATACCTTGATGGCAGCTTGCTGAAAGTCTGTCACCATGGTGGTTGGCTTCAGGCTTGCCTGCAGTCCATTCAGTGCACTGAATGCTTGTGTGTGTGTGGCCCCGGTCATGTTGGGCAGCAGGAGGTATGCACACAGGACCACTGTGCAGTACTGTACACCATGAATGGTGTACAGCTGGCAGAAGTGCGGTGAAACAGTCTTAAGCATGCCTTCAGCATACCAGGTGGTGCACTGCACCAAGTATTGCAGGTTCCTGTCTGTAGTGAAGATGAGTGTCCATGCAGCTCCTCCACTGTCGTACAGCAGGAAGGGGGCACCATTGTGTGTCTGCCTGTACCCCTCCATGATGACAATGTCCACAGGGGATGATGGCAGGGCTGGTGGCTGGCTTACAGCATTCCTGATATGGCACACACTTCATCTCAATGGGTGTACACTGAGCATTCTGCCCCCCACAGCTGTTGGTATGGAGGTGCTGCAGGTTGCCACCACCTGGTGTGGTGTTTCATGTGACTGCATTTCCCTCTGCTTTATGTCATTGATAGCCTCACGTTCACATATGGCACCATGATCTGGGACATGGTTGTGTGTGTTCACAGCCTTGACAACCTCCTCCCCTGTGGTGTGCACTCTCCTGGGGCATTTACCCCTGTAGTATGCGCAGCACTTCCAATATGTTCTCTCCTCTGTTGTGCACTCCTTGTAGTACACATAGCCATCATGCTGCAATAGTGTCTTGTCCTTCTGGCTCATCACATATGTGAGTGGCATTGCTGTGGGTCCAGTCCATACTCACACACTATACACTCGGGTACAGCTGGAGGCCCAAACATGACCACTGTTGCCTGTGCATGGCTGTGTTATGTAGGCCCACCCCTGTGCATGGAATGCACAGCACCTGGCCAGTCAGGACCCTCCCTGCCACAGGTGTCTCCTGTTGGCAGTATATCACAGCGTTGTTGCATGCCCCCTTCCCCTGTGTTGCACCCTGGGGGTCTACCAGGGGGCAGCAGGGATCTGCTGATGGTTTGCCAGCTGTGTGACACCTGTGGTGTGTCCTGTATTGTGTCTGTTCCCTGGGATGCAGCCACACTACATGGCCATGTGTGCCCAGCTCTGTGGTACGCCATCTGTGTGTCCCATTGCTGTTGCATGTTATCCCCCCTGCCTACATCAGTGTGCCCCAGTGGTGCCACCTCTGCATACACCTGTATGGCTGCTGGTGTAGCCTCTTGCATCCTGCCCCCCCTGCACTGCCTGTATCTCCCGCACTGTGGTTTGCATTCATGGCCTTCCCCGTACCTTATGGCCCTTCCTGTGGGCTCCGTGCATTACCTTGTGTTCCTTTGGCCATCTGGTGGCTGTTGTGCCTGGCACCTCCATGTCACCACATCCTGTGCACTCCTCCATTTGGCGTCCAGTTGCCACAATGTGGTGGGCCATCTTTGCTACACTCGGTTGCCTGCCCTTGCACTGACAGTCAGGGGCCATGTCGCACATCACCCCCCCCCATCGGATTTGCCTCGGTGCTGTTGCCCCGCAATGTTGCTGTGTAGGGCTTCTTTGTCTGCAGTGTGCTTCCCCGGCAGCATTGTGGCCTGGCATTGTTGTCTGCCTCGCGATAATGTGGACTGCGAGGTTTCATCCACGATGTTCGCGTCAAGCTGTTTCGGCTGCAATGTTCCTGGCATGAACAGTAAAATATTTGTTTAATCTGTCTGCTGACTTTCTTGAAGACAATAATATGCCTTTTTCTTCCATTTGAATGGGGACTTTGTTGTCGACTGGTTTCTCAAATGATCTTATCAATGACCACTATTTCCGGGGGTCTTTTACTCTCCTCCACCTTTTTAGTATAATAAGACTTTTTAAATTTCCTAATTTTGGTCTTTAGTTTATTTTGAGCTTTCTTGTACATATTCCAGTCCTTAATGTCTAAGGTTTTATTTGCTTTTTTCCATATCAGATTTTTTATTCTAATATCCTTTTTTAATTTCTCCGTAATCCATGGCAAATGTTTTTTTTCTGAGAGAAGCAATTTTAAGTGATGTTACTTCATTACATGCTTCCAGAAAAATGTCAGTGAATTCACTTACAGCTAGGTCCAAGTCTGGAATCAAAAAAAGTCTTTATATATGCACAGTGCAGTTTTAAAGAAATCTGTTTAAATGAGAACTGCTGAGGGTGATCTCCCTGTCCAGCAAGGAAAATGCCAGCTCCACGTTGCCGCACGCTCATAACCTCATCAGGCAGCGCACTGTATTCAAATACCTGCAATGGGACTATTAAAAGTGCTTTTACAAACGTTCTGCTTTAGCTGATCTTTAGTAAGAAGCTCTTACCCCTTCCATGCTGGCTGACTAACCGGGTAGATGGAGGTAGGAGATCTGGAGGTAGGGAGATAATTGCAAAAAAATCAATCAATCATGGTTTACCATGGAGTCAAGAGCCAATTTACACAATGCTTTTACTATCACACATATATTAACATTTATGTCTCAGTTCCATCTGCTACACAACCCTCCCTCTAAAACAAGCACTGCACAGCTTTCACCCACCTCAGTCTTTGCATTCTGGTGGATTTCTCTTTTGCCTGGCAACAACATCAAAAAGTCTTGGTCCCGCTGCAACTGAGGGGTGCTTTGTCAAGCAGCAAAATAAAGAGACAGCATTTATGTTTCAAAGTCTCAGTCCCATCTGCTACACAGCCCTCTCTCTCAGCCCAGCACTGCATTGTTTTCACATGCCTCACTCACTGCATTCTGGAGGATTTCTGTTTTATTCAGTCAACAAGACGCGGCGTGCTGCAGTGGCATAGAGGTGGAGGGCTTTGTCAGGAAGCAAAATAAACAAAAAGGCAGCAATTAGAACATAGCCAAATGTGAATTTGCAACTCAGAAATCAGAATCTTTCTTTCCCAGATGCGGTGGCAGCATTCAGGTCTGAAAACTAGAGTGCTCTATCTTTTTTTACTTTTTAACTTTGCTCGCGATGAGGGATTGCTGTGATAGATAGGAGGGAAGAAGGTTCAAAGGGAGAGCTTAGCACCTCATTAGCTAGTTCAGCTAGCTAGCTTAAGTGATCAGATAGTGAAAGGGAGGCTTATTAACACCTCCACAGTTGCAGTCAAGTAGCCCCTAGAAGTGTTGGGGAGGCTATCTGATTGCAGCTGAGGATGTGATAATGGGCCTCAGGCGTTCGGTATAGCAGGCATCATTAATCTTCTATAGTCATTATATTTATAATGGAGACCAATTATACAAGGTGTTGACATCCTGAATTTGTTCCTTCTAAGTGGTCATCTTGCTTAAGTGTTGATGTTATTGTTTATTGCTTAATCGAAATCTAGGACTACAAATACCTTTGAGCTGAGGATCTTTAACAAAGGTTCCACGTCAGAGGCAAGTAAAAAACAGGGTTGATACACATCAAAAACAGTAGTCTTAGTACAACAATATATAATGATTTGAGACAGGAACAAATAATGACATGATACATAGACAATTCAAGACGGAGATAGACCCATGGAGAGACAGTAATGCCTCAGTGGGGAGGCGGGCAGCAAGAGAACAATGGGGAAGCAAAGGGAGGGAACACAAAGATGCAGCCAGAGGCAGTTGTCAGATGAGGGGAAAGGGGGTGAAAGGAGAAGGTGGGTGAAGGGGATGAGGGGCGGGGGATGGCAGAGAGAGAGGATAGGTGAGGATAGGTGGAGGGGGAGAAGGATAGTAAGTGCAATTGGGGTACGAGCTGCAGGGAGGGGGGAAGTTGAGGAGGTGTCAGTGGCTGGACAAGTCAGCTCAAGCATAAGTGTAGCAGTCGCAGGAGCTAGAGGCAATAAGATGAAGCCGTAGGTGAGTTTTAAAAGGTACCAATTGTAGGAGCTGAGGTGATGTCAGGGCTAAGGTTATTCAGCCATAATGGAGCCAAGTACGCAAATGCTCATTGACCCTGAACAGTGTGGCAGCAGGGGATTTGAAGGAGTTGAGTTTTAGCCCCCTGGTAATCTGCAGGTTGTTTCTGCTGTTTTGGAGCAGGGCCATGACTCCCGGTGGTGCAAGGCCAAGGCTGATTTTCTTAGCCATTATGCAGGTCAGGAATTTATGCAATTAGAGAGCTGGAACCAGTGGGTTTGAGCATACAGATCACAGGTATGTGTAAGTCAGTGTGCCCCAGAGACTAGCCGACGTGCCTTATTGAGGGCTGTTGAGACACGCCTGAGGGTAGACCTAGTGGCAGAGCCATAGAAGAGAAGGCCGTAATCAATAATCGAGACCACTGAACTCTGAACGGCAAGCCTGAGAGCTTGGGGTGTGAGATGTTGTCTGTGCCTGTAGAGGATGCCAAGGCGAATATTTGCTGCTTTGGCCACACTTTCAATGTGAGCCTTGTAGGACAGGTTAGAGTCGAGCAGTATCCCAAGGTATTTATTGGAATGGACCTGCTCCAGGATAGACCCTTGCGCAGTGGAGATAGTTAGGCTGTGAAGCCTGTCTCTATTTTGAGAGCTGCAGAAGAGCGTAGACTTCATTTTCTTTTGGTTAAGGATGAGCTTGTGGTTAGAGAACCACTTCTCAATGACACTAAAACCAGTCTGGAGATTTTGTTGTAGTGATACGGGGTCTCTGTGGGATGACAAGATGACTACATCGTCAGCAGAGAGGATGATTTACTCCATGGAAGATTGTGGGAGGGAATTAAGAAATAGGCTGAAAAATAGCAGGCCAAGTATGTATCCTTGGGGAACTCTGGAGTGAACTGGTAAGGCATCAGAGAGAGTAGTGGAAATTTTTATCCTTTGGGTCCAGTTTTCAAGATAGCTTTTGAACCACTGTGCTGAGTCTGGGGAGAGTCCAATGTTTAGGAGCTGGTTGACCAGTAGCCGATGGTGAACGGTATCAAAAGCCTTAGAGAGGTCGATGAAAACCGTGCCAGTAAGGAGACCCTTGTCTAGGGAACTATGTACAGCACCAGTGAATTCAAGAAGGGCAGTGGAGGTACGGTGTCCCTTTCTGAATCCATGCTGTTGATCACACAGTGGATTGTATTTGACAAGATGGTCGGTTAGCTGGTCTGCTACAATACGTTCAAGTGCCTTGGAGAGAGGGGGCAGGATAGAAATCGGGCGATAGTTAGCATGGTTGGACTTATCACCACTTTTGTGGATTGGAGAGACAGTAGCAGCTTTCCATCTGTCCTGGAATTGACTGGTGCGGAGAGAGAGACTCAGGATTTTGGTTAAGGGATGTAGGACTTCCTCGAGAGTGAGCAGCAGTAACTTGAGGTTGAGGGTATCACCACTTGCTCTGGATTTTGAGATGGCAGCTGTGATGTAATGTCGTGCTTTACACAAGTCAATCTGCTGAAAGTATAAGTTGGGGTTGTTTAGCTTGGAAACACAGGCAGTTGGGGAACAGTTATCGTCATTAAAGAATTCGGGGGGAGGACAGCACTGAGATCAGTGAAGGCTGTGTTAAAGGTGTTAGCAATTATCATGGAGTCCAGTGTGGTGGCACCGTCAATGATCAGCATGGCTGGGGGGGTTAGGTTGTTTTCCTGTGATTTTTTTAGATGTTGTCCCAGAAACCACAACTATTTCCCCAGGTGTTTGAGAGAGTTTTGTTGTACTAGAAGGTTTTGGTAAGCTGGATGGCTTTAGTACAGGCATTTCAGGCTTGTTTGTAGTTTTGAATGTCTGATGGCTTTCCTGTGGCTTGGGCTACTGCCCAGAAGTGGTTCCTTGCTTTCAATTGTGAGAGAAGCTTGGAGTTTATCCAGGGGTTGATGAGGGCTTTGACTTTACGTTTTTTAGCAGGTGCATAGAGGTCACAGGCCTTGTTAAAGGTGGCAATGAAGAGGTCAAGGGCCACATTGACATCAGTTGCATTGTAGATAGGTTGCCAGTCTTGAAGGCTCAGGTAATGTTTGAAGTGGGAGAGCTTCCCACAGGGCAGGACCCTACTATGAAAGATAGAAGGAGGTGGCTTGAGGAATTTATTGGACCATTCGCAGATGACTGGGGAGTGGTCACTGAGGGAGTCTTGGAGAACGGAGGTACGACAGATATGGGATGGGTAAGTTGTAAGTACCCAATCCAGTAGAGCACTAGTGCCGGTATTGTAATTAGTTCTAGTAGGGGTGTTGACCATCTGTGTGAGGTTGGCGGCCGATATGGCATCCTTATGTGCACCTTCATCAGAACCGAGCCAATTTATGTTAAAGTCCCCTAACAGGATAAGTTCAGAGTCAGGAAGTTGGGTGTAAATGTACTTGAGGACATTCTTAAGACCATTGGCTTGGTCCCGGGGTGGAATGTAGATGGAGATGATTTGGAGCGCTTTGTGATTAGGACCTAGGAGTAGTCTGATGGATAGAATCTGGGATGAGGACTCGGGCATCGGTGTAGCTAGGGGGTGAGCCATTAAGGTGTCTTTGACATAAACGGCACAGTCCTCACCCTTCTTGGAGACACATACTGTGGCACATACTGTATTTATGAAAAGGGACAACATTGCAGACATCAAGGTGGATAGTTCCCTGGGTACAAGCGATCACCGTACTGTGTGGTATAACATACGGATTGGGCAAGAGAAAAAACACAATAAGACAAGGGTCTTGGACTTCAAGGGGGCAGATTTTAAAGAAATGGGAGACTGCCTCAGTAAGTAACTTGAAGGGGGGATGGATGGGAGTGGGAGTGGAGACCCAACAGAGGTTGCAAAGGTGGTAAAGGAGAAGAACACAGCTTTTATTAAGTACCAGGAGATGCAACTAGAGGTGGACAAGGAGGTATCTCTGGAAAAATAAAAGGAGGCAGGAAAGAGGGTGAGGCAGCTTATGCACAAACAGAGGAGAGGCACAACAGGGAGATCAATAAAGGGAATAAGACTCCCTTCACGTCATGACTGAAAAGTGGAATGCAAAGGAAGCAATAGTAAGAATCAGGAGAGTTGGGGTGGGGGGGCTGTGCAGAAGAAGAGCAGGAAAAATGAGTATTTCAGCTTGGATTTGGGGTGGATGTACCAACATGTATCTGCAAGCACTGGGGGGAGGGAGGAATAGACACAAATCCATTTTCAGAGGAGTGAGCCAGAAGGGATTAGAAGCCTGAAAGGAGAAAAAAATGATGGGACCGGACAGGATTCACCAAAGGGTTCTAAAATAACTGAGCTCAGTACTAATCACCCCTCTGACAACACAGTCCTGCATCTCACTGGAGATAGGAGCAGTTCCAGAGGACTGAAAGAGGGCTGATGTGGTCCCGCTACACAAGGGTGGCATCAGGGAGGAGGCTAGCAACAACAGGCCAGTCTGTCTCACATTAGTGATGGGGCAATTAACTTCCTCATCTGGCAAGTGCAATGCCATTTGCTATTCCAGCAGCACGTAATTCCAGCACATTCTCTTATCATGACTATAAAATACAGTATTTAGGAACTACTGTATATAGGATACACTCAAAGACGGTTTCAAAAGCAGGACTGCATAACAGTTGGAATGTAACTTTGTATCTTTAAAAAAGGATTATAGCGGGATTGCAAGGGTATGTTTCATAATTTAATGTCTTGGAGAGCAGGACTGATTTATGGTTTCGAACATGATGTACAGTATATTCACTAACATGGTATTTTGTTTCCTATTTCATAATTATTATTTGCTTATCTGTATGATGCATAATCTCATGTTTTTACCCATATGTATTCATGTGTTTTTGATCAGTCTGTTTCTTTTTTATGTTTATCATCTTGCAAGCAATCTCGTAGTGTTCTTTTTGCTTATCTGTGTCTTATTTTTTTTCATTTACATTTTTCAAGAAGAGTCATAGGATCTTCATGGTCCACCTGAGCAATGAGCAGAACAGGCATACAAGACCTCAATTTAATGTCTCAACCAAAAGGTGATACCTCACAGCATAGAAATATAGAAACATATATACTGATGGCAGATAAGGACTGCATGACCCACCTAGTCTGCCCATTTCCCTACCTAACGGATAAGCTGCAGATCCCAGATAACCAACAGCCTGCTTCCTCCTATCCCCCACTAGAATTGCCTTACATCTGTCCCATGCATTCTTGAATTCCCTCAGTTTTTGACTCTACAACCTCCTCAGGAAGGCTGTTCCATGCATCTACAACCCTCTCTGTGAAGAACTACTTCCTCACATTTCCGCTGAACCATTCCCCCACTATCTTCAAATTGTGCCCCCTTGTTCTTGCACATCTCTTTTTCTGAAAGATGCTACCCTCTTGGACTTTGTTGATTCCCTTGAGGTATTTGAAAGTTTCTATCATGTCCCCCCTCTCCCTCCTTTCCTCAAGGCTATACATCTTAAGCTCCTTTAGTCTTTCTTCATATGTCTTCTGGTGCAGACCCTGCACCATTTTGGTTGCCCTCCTCTGGACAGCCTCCACCCTGTCTATGTCTTTGCAGAGATGGGGTCTCCAGAACTGTACACAATACTCCAGATGTGGTCTTACCAACTGTCTGTACAGAGGGCCAACAACTTCCTGTTTTCTACTGGTGATGCCTCTCTCTATGCATCCCAGTATCCCCCAACCCTCCTTACTGCCTTCTCACATTGCTGGCCCACCTTTAGGTCATCTGATATGACTACCCCAGATCTGTTTCCATTTTCTTGTTGTCAGTATCTCACCCCTCCCCACCCCCCATTGTGTATCTCTTCCCTGGGTTTTGTTTCCCAGGTGCATTACTTTGCACTTCTTTGCATTGAATCTAAGCTGCCATACATTTGACCATTCCTCCAACCTTGCCAAGTCCCTTTTCAGCCTTTCCACCCCACCTTGCATATCAACCCTGTTGCAGATCTTTGTGTCATCTGCAAAGCAACATACTTTCTCTTCTAGTCCCTCTGTAATGTCACTTATAAAGACATTAAAAAGGACCGGCCCAAGTACTGAACCTGGCGGTACCCCACTAATAACCCTCCTTTCTTCACTGTGGACTCCATTTATTATTACCCGCTGTGTCCTGTTTTCCAGCCAGTGTTTTACCCAGACTACCACCCTGGGACCCACTCCAAGGCTGGCTAATTTGTTTATTAATCTTTTGTGCGGGACTGGGTCAAATGCCTTGCTAAAGTCTAGGTACGCCATGTCCACAGCCCATCCCCGGTCTACTACTTTGGTCACCCAGTCAAAGAAATCAATTAGATTTGTCTGACATGACCTTCCTGCTGTGAATCCATGCTGTCTTTGGTACTGTGCTCCACTGGCCTCTAAGTACTCAACTATTCTTTCCTTCAGCAGTGATTCCATCATTTTCCCCTACCACTGAGGTCAAACTGACAGGTCTGTAGTTTCCTGCCTCTGTCTTGCTCCCACTTTTGTGAAGGGGAATCACATCCGTCCTCCTCCAGTCCTCAGATACCACACACTCCTCCTATGATTTATTATAAAGGGTGGTCAGTGGTGTTACTAGTTCTTTCCTTAGTTCTTTTAGAATTCTGGGGTGAATCCCATCAGGCCCCATTGCTTTATCCACCTTCAGTTTTAAGAGTTCTTTCAGAACCCTTTTTTCTGTGAAAGGACTAATATCAACCCCCCTATCCAGAGTGCTTCTATTGACTGGATTAGGTATCTCCCCCTGCTTTTCCATTGTGAATAATGAACAGAAGTATTCGTTTAGTATCCCTGCTTTTTCACTGTCACTCTCTGCCCAACTACTTTCCTCTTTATTCAGCCTCAGTATCCCTGCTTTAGTTTTTCTTTGCTACCTATTATACCTATAAAAGGTTTTATCCCCCCTCTTAACCGAGTTGGCTATCTTTTCCGCACAACCACACAGTACCCAACACCATTTGGGAGGCATTGGCATGATAACTGCCCCCTGCAGAGCTACCTGTATGAACACCACTTCCTGTAACACCAGAGTTTCATTGGCGATCTGTCATCCAACTGTAGACCAGCCCTAATCCTGCTTAGTTTCTGAGATCTGGCGGGATGAGTCTCCAAATATGATATTGCAGCAGGCTAAAAGGAAAGAAAGATGCTTTCTGGAAAGGAAAATAGAAAATAAATTCTACAGTTCCACCCCAAATAACACACTCTAACTGGTTATTCAGTTGTCCCTATCATAAGCATGATATACAACATTTGAATGGACTTCAGGTGATGTCATTGACTGCATGTCAGCTAGCCGTAAAGCTCCTGGCTAAAGCACCAGAATCCACTGACAATCCAGGACTTCCATCAGCAAGATACAAGATCACCAAATTTATTTATTTAATTTTTTTTTACATTTATTCTGCCTTTTTCTGGCAGGGCCCTTCTGTCAGAATCAGCTCTGGTCACAGACCCCGGAACTCCCACCTACTGCCCATTGCCGTTGCTGCTCCCAGTCACCCCCTGGCTTACCCCCTGGAGGGTGGGGCCATGGCACTGGTCTCCAGTATTCAGTGCCATGGGCTAGTATCTAGTTGGGAGAGCTTCTGGCAGCAGAGGCTAATTGAAGTCCCAGGGAGGGCTTCACAGAGACAGGGGTCCTGCCATGTTTTTCCCTTCCCCTGTAGACTTGGGTGTAGACATGCAATGATGCCAGCATCTGTCCCACCCCACAGAGCATCGATTGTGCATCGTGTACAGGGCAGCAACCTGGCCTTTGCCAGGTGTCGCTCCTGTGCGATCGCGGGTCCTCCCCTTCCCCCCCGGAGAAGGAGAGCAGTCCTGGGGATGCTCAATTCTTCTCCCCACCAGCTGGCCCTCCAATGACTTGAGTCCATTCCCGAACCTGGGTCGCTGGTGTCACAAGCAGAAATCCAACCGCTGCACCGGCGGGCTGGCTTAGATCACCAAATTTACGATGACCACCCACAATCAGTTTAAATAGAACCACCAGGGATGCTGCAGAAGGATCTGACTGCAGGCCGTATCTCGATCCCCAACCTCCACACCAGCCAGGTCTCTACATACCAGTGACTCAGAGGAAAGAGACACAGTTACTACAACGATGAAACTCTGTAAGGTGCTCAATAGAATGAATGCTACACTGCAGCCCCTTGATGCTAAACTCTCAGAGGATCGCAGAGATGGGAACATTTTATTTATTTATTTATTTATTTATTTATTTTACATGTAGTTTTTCCTCCTCCTGTGTCAACCAGCCCCCTTCCACCACCACCCTCAGTCCTGTCACCCTGGCATCCACAAGGACTTACCTCGATGGCACAGAGGTGCCCAGCTGGCCGGGTGCGGAGCCTGTGGAGGACCAGTGTCATCCTGCAGGTTGACTCCATTTTCTGCCTCACCCCTTCCCCCTCATGGCATGAGCATGTGGAGGCATGTGCATGCCCCATACCCATGTTCCTGTGCCTCCCTGACTCTGGTTCTGCCCTCCACTAGGGGACTGCTAAGGAGTGGGATGGCAACTTTCCTCTCCCCGGGAGAGGAGAGGAGAGCAGCCAGTCCATCAGATGCTTGATCCTCTCCCTCCCCTGCTGACCCCCAGGTTGCTGGCATGGTGTGAGGTGTGGCGTCTAGTGCCTCAACCCTGAATATCACTTGACTGGCAAGACTGAAACATTTTAGAGGAGCTGATGGGGGCATTGAGTCATGCCTCACTGAGTACACTGACACAGTTGACATACACATCACAGCCCTGCTGGAGCACCATAAACACGAACAAGAGCTAGAACAATGCCTTGAACAACATCTGTATACACGGTGTGCTAGAAGGGACAGAGCAAGGGGACATGTTAACTTTTACAGACTTTTTAATAAAAGAACTTCTCCACTTGCCTGTAAATAAAAATCTTAGTATCATTTGGGTACACAGGGCTCTCATACCTCCTCCAGCTAAAGACTCTAAAGCATGATCTATCATCTTGGCATTCCTAGATTTTTGGGTGAAGGAGGACATAGTACAGTCCATAGGGGATCTGTTCTACTGCCTGACATGGTTCCTCCCGACAACTAATTTCCAGTCACCAACTTCCTGACTATACACAGTGACTGACTTTTAAGTTACCGACAACCAGAATCCCGCATATACCTTTGACAGTGAGTAAGTTAATGTGAGTGACAGTGCGCTGTGTATTGCTGAATCCTTTCCCAAGTTTTTTCACCTGTTTTGAACTGCTAACAATTGCTGACAACTGGAATCCCACATATACCTTTGCCAGTAAGCGAGTAAATGCGAGTGACAGTGTAATATGTATTGCTGAATCCTTTCCCAAGTTTTTCCACCTTTTTTGAGCCCCCCTCCGAAGCACATCTACTGAAAGGTTGTATATCAAGGCAGGGAGTGACGGCAATAGCACCTACCAATCTCCTGTATTGTCATACACTTTCATTTGTCTTCTCACCTATGCCTCTGTCTTCTCTGCTCTCCTTGTAAGCTCTCACTCTCACTGGCACATAAATATCAGGGCATGACTTGAGTAGACAGCTTATTCCCAAAATCTCACTGATGGCTTCTTTCACCTGTACTGTGCAGGTCTCCAGCTTTTTATTATGTAAAAGACATTGGCGTCTATGCATCTATGCATCGGAGTATGCTAGCATTCAGATCCTGTGCACTCTTACTAGGTCACTGGTCCTCATCTTGTGCACCCAAGTAAGGGCCCAGGATGGTTAATTACTTGGGCTCTTGTTCTTTGGGGTCGATCGGGTCTTCTGTTGTCTCAGCCCCATCGCCTCCTGTGATTCAGGTATAATTTTAAATTTTTGGTTGTTTAATACAGCTAATGGTGAGGGATTTCGTGGACTAGGGGACCAGAGATACAATTCAGGTGCACTTTTACTTTTCTCAGTCACCCTCATTTCAATTAAAACCTCGCTCCACACACACACAGCCAGAGTTGTTCTCACTTGCAGTCACTGTCAGAGGTTTTTGTCGGGCAGACAATGTAGTTGGGCAGGTTAATGAGTCAGGAAATAAATGTTGGCCTATTCATTGTTGGGCAAACGTGCGTTGGGAAAGACGTACCTAACCCGTACATACAGCCTCGGCGGAACTGTAAGTGATTGTTGGGGACACACAGATTTTCTTTGAACATAACTACACCCCCCAGACAGTGCTCCAGCATTAAAAGGTCTTATCTGTGCAGAATAAATTAAAACAAAAGATTCTGAAAGCCTGTGTGGAATACCCAGCTTGACAAAGTGGTGACTGATTTGGGGGTAAAGTGTTTTGCTGAACTTTCAGAGGCCAAATCCTGTCTCACCAGCCTGAAGATTAATACCAACAAACTTCTCCAGCCCAACTAATTTAAAGTGATGGTACAGAAAACATGGTGCCAACAAGGGGAATCCAGCTGTGCTGCTCAGAGGCATAAAGCAACAAAATGCCTCTGGACCTCAATAGCTGCCAGGCTAGTTTCCGGCTCAGCTAAAGGTCAGAATGACAAAGGATGCCAGCAGACCAAAGGAGAGGAGTCCTCTGGTTCTACTGGACCATCAACAAGAGAGATACCTCAAGTGCCTGGCTATAGACTTAATCTTCTCATTTTACCCTCCCGATTTGGGGGGAACTTAGGTCAAACAACTCAGGACTCATGACCCTTTGAATATTAAATTGCTTATTTGCTGGGTTACCATTTATTATCAGCCAACCCTGAACTGATTGGGCAAAGTAAGCTGAGCCAGTGGGAGGGGGCAGCTACTGTTGAAGTTTAGCTGTGTGTCTTTGGTGGGTCACAGCCTGGGACAGGGACTGGATACTTGCTCCGGGAGGGGCTTCTTAGTTGGAGCCTAATGTGGGTGTTTTTCTCTTGAGAAACATTTGTGGTTTAGCTTCTTGGGTGAGACTTGGAATATTACTCTACCTTTTCTCACTTGTTCTGTTAGTGTGATGTGGTGGCTCTCCCTCCAGTGGCACCTCAGCCTAGCAGTTGTCATTGTTTCAGCTGAAATGATTCTTTGGGTGACTCTTAAGAGCTCAACAGTATACATATCAAGCCTAGCACAGACCCTGTAGAGGTAGACCTGTGGGGAATGCACCATAGGTCAATGGTGGAGCTCATACCCCTCAGCTATTGGCAGGGTGTGACCCCTCAAATGGTTAATTCCCTCAGCTCCTACTATAAGTAGTTAATATGTACCTCTTGACAATGTTATCTCTTATAAAACTGGTGCTTTTTTTTACTTTACATGCTTCCGACGAGAGGCTGAGGGACCAGGGAAGCCACACAAGGCTGGACAAAGCTGTTGTAGCCCTTATTGACCTATTGGCTTCTGTTTTGGGCAGGTGTTACATCCCTCCCCAAAGTGGGTCTGTGACATACAATGGTTGCGGAGGTCTCCCGGGTCTGGGTGTGTGTGTGTGTGTGTGTGTGTGTGTGTGTGTGTGTGTGTGCCATTCAGTCTTGGGCAAGGGCTAGCTACATGATGCAGCGCCTTTGGGAGGTAATATTTATGGTGACCTGGATGCAGTTGTTCTCACTTCCCCTTGCAGGCCTGGCTTTCTGTAACCATTACAGATATTGGGGAGCCTGGTCTCTCCCTTTGGATTTCAGGTGCTGCTGGAGAGGTGATAGTGGACTCTGTGTTGAGCTCCTTTTTTCTGCTTTCCTTATACTGGGGTCTGCCTGCAGCAGTTCCATTTTCCAAATTAAGAGCATAAGTACCCTCTTAGATTGCAAGCTAGTGGGTTGCAACCTGATCTGAGGAACCCCTTTCTTATGGTTTAATTTCTGCACCCCACCAAATGAAATATTTGTGGGTTGGACCAGGTACAGTTACCTTGAAGATACCATTGTGAGTTTTTCAGTGAATTTCTGATTATAATAACAAAGACCTTAGCCTTATTCTGTTTACCCAGCACTTTTGGACTGTTCTCAGTTCTAGTTATTTTCCAAGCGTGTCTCAGTATTCTCCCAATGTGGTCATACCAATATGCACTTGACCTCTCTCAATGGCAGATTTAACCATTATTACCTGTAATGTATGGGGTTTGAGTGGTCCCAAAAAAGAGCACAACAATCTTGCAGGAGCTGCAGTGGAAAAAGACAGTCATGACTTTCTTGCAGGAAACTCACCTGTCTGAGGCTGAACACAAGAAGCTTCACAGAAGTTGGGTGGGGGAGGTATATGCCTCACACTTTGAGGCCCACCCTCATCATACAGGGTTGGCGATTTTAATTTAGAAAAACACACCTTTGATGGTCCATACTGTGGACGGGGACCCAGAGGGCAGATTCGTATGGGTCTGGGGGGAGTACTAGGGCCAGGCCAGTGTTTTCTTGAACCTGTGCACTCCAAATGGGATGCATGAAAGATAACCATTTCTTCAGAAAATACTGGACGACACAGTCATTGATTCCTATACTCTGAGTCTAGTGGGGAGGAGGATATCAATGCTGTGCCTAACCCCTCACTGGACAGATTGTAACATACTGGATTGCTGCACCCTCAAACAGGTAAATTGCTATCCTGTCTCTGAGTTGTGAAATGGGACTCATGGAAACTTGATGTTTCCTACATCCCACAGTGTGATTACTCTTACTATTCAAGTAGATTAGTTATAGGTTAGTTTCTGATGAAGGACTCGATGTAGTCTTAAAGCTAAAACACTTTTTTTCTTTTGTAACATCTCTGTTACACCTCTGTTGGTCCAATAAAAGGTATCAAATCATCTCTTTTTTCTAAATCATTATAAAAATAGATATAATGATTTCTTCTACATAAACAATTTTATAATTTCATTGGCCTAGTTCCATCAGGCACTAACCTGTCGAGCTGATTCCATAATGGCTTCGGACCACGTACCAGTCAGGATGCAGATGTCCACTACCCCAGTATCTAAAAAATCAGTGAAGTGCATCAAAGTCAACCTGCTGAATAAGGAAGAATTTAAAACCATGGTTCAGACCCACACAGCCGACTATTTGAAAATGAATGCTCCCTCAGATACCTCTTCAAGTGTCTTTTGGGGACCTTGACGTCTATTTATTTTACTATATAAAAAATCAGCAACCAGGAAAAGCGTACTGAGCCAAGGCTCACTTCCAAGTGCAACCTGTGGAAATGTACCCTATGTGGCAAGATTATTCAAGATAGGCACTATTTAGCAAGGGCAATTGCAGAATTAGAATTCCAATTTAAGATAATGTTAAGTGATGAGTTCAAAATGACTCCAGAGAAGAAGCATACCAACTTTCCTTTTTATTTGTCCAAGACATAGAAGGTCAGCTTAGGTATTCTTAGTCAAAATATTTTGAACATGGCAATAAGGTGGGAAAGCTGTTTGCATGGCAGCTCCTAAAAGGGGTGGCAAGCAGGGTGGTCTCCAAGATTAAATACCTGTGGATGGGGGTCTCTGCTACTCACCCCTCTGGTTTATGTGCAGCTTTTGCACAATTCTGTTCAGATTTGTACACAGAGTAACAGTGTCCAGATCATGATCAGAAAATAGACTAGTACCTAGCTGGCTTACATTTACCTAATTTATCCCCTAACAAGACAGCTTACCTAGAGGCACTGATTATTCAGCAGGAACATTTTAGCTAAGGTTAAACATAAAAATGGGAAAACTCAAGGGAACGATGGCTATCCTTCTGAATTCTTTAAGTCTTTTGACCTGCATGTGACTCCCCTTTTAGCCAAAGCTTTTAACTAAGTTTTAATGGAGGGAGGACATGATCCTGATGCCTGGCATCGTGCAGGGATGTAGCTAACTATTTAGAAATTGTACACCAACTAGCTGATCTGTTGCCCCCTCAAACAAATTTTAATGATTGCCATAGAGATTCTTAGCTGGTACCGTGTAGCAGTGCCAAAATCTGTTTGTGATTTCACTCCCACACAGATGCCTTAAAACAGCAGCAATACAGATTCAGTAATAATGACTAATTTTAAACTGCACAATGACTATTGTCTTACCAGCAGAAGAGATGACCTGGCTTGCAGTTTCTATTATACAGTGGTCATTAGCAGTCTGACTGCTGCAATGTCTTCAGTGTCAAACTGTTTGTTTGATCGATAACATTTTATTTTTATATAGGAACAAATGATTAGGAAGACTCCCAATCTGCAACAAAATGCCCTGCACAATCCATATACATTTATACATAAAAACATGTTACTTAAAGACAAGGTTATGTAGTATTAGGCCGATTCCATTATTGCCAAGTGTAGCGTTTACAAGTAATACATAGTGATTTCCTTAACACAGTTTGAAATTCTTGTAAAGAGTTTTTAGTCTTCAGTTCAATAGACACCGTAATCCAGGATTTAGCCATACTCATTTGTAAAGTAACATCTCCAAACCTATTATAAGCCTGTGGAGTTGGTAATTTTAGAACATTTGACCTTAAATTATACTTTCTATCCCCAGGAAAACTGCTGGAACTGTAAAACTTTCAATCAAGAGGCATGTGTCTGTATATGTTTTAAATGATCAGAAGTTTTTCCAAGCGTTGACTCAGGAATTACTGATGCCAGTAAGAGATATGGATAATTACCTACATAATGGTTCCCCAGATATATATTTATAAGTTTGGAGATATGTCAATCATCCCACATTCCAGTGACAAAGGATGAAAGATACAGTACAATAGGCTATAGCAGCAGAGAATATAGTAAGCCTATGACACAGTGCTCTCAATCGAGCCCACAAATAAAAATAGAAGAGACATAAGCCTTAATAATTCCTTCCGATTTTTCAGGTTTCTCTGCTGTTAGTCTAGGGAAGTCTGGTATTTTTTTTTAAACAATCAATCCCTCCAAACAAAATGACGAGAGAAACTAAAAGACTTTACAATCCACTCACTCCCCAAACAAAAATGGCAAGATGTTTTTACAACCCCCTCTGAAAACAAAGTAACAGGGCTAAGAGCACAGCTATTTTTTAACACAATTGACTTCTCAATCAACATATTAAGATAGTTTAAGACTTTACAGCTGACCCCCTCACCAAAACAAAATGACAAGGCTAAGAGCACTGATCTTTGGGCCTGATTCTAGAAGCACCCCTACGCATGTGGCAAGTTGCGACATGCGAGGGGTGCAGTTTCGAAATATACCCTGTGCCCAATTCAGGAAGGGGCAGGGTCCCCGTGGCTAAGTCCTGCAATTCGTGACAGTCCCACAGGTATGCCAAACAAAGAGTGTACCTGTAGAGATTGCCAGAAGCTGCATCCCACAGACTTGACATGCGCAAGTGCCCCTTCCCCATGCCCGCTCCCTTTTGCAGACCAAAGCCCCACAGGGCTATTACTATCCCCTATGCCCTGACCCCCCAAAGTACCAGTCAAAGCCCAGCAGGACTATTAATGTCCCCCCATGCCCCAACCTCCAAAGTGCCAGTCAAAGCCCAACAGGGCTATCCCCATCCCTCCTTAAATGCCACAACCCCAGTAAATGAACATAACCACCCTGCAGGGTTATTCATACCCCCCCAATGCCCCAATCCCCATATTGCCACCTCCCACCATCCACAGCCCCCATATGTGTTCCACCACACCCAATGACCCTGGTAGTCTAATTGCTTCCCACCCTACACCCAGCAGTGGAAGACCACCCTACTCCCCCCCTCCACCCCTACCCAGCTGGTGACTGGCAAAGACTCACCTCTCACCATCACGGCCAGCCGCCGACTGATCTCTGTCAGACCATGTACTACTGTACATAGTACATGCTCCAATGAATATTCATTGGAGAGTGTACTATGTATAGTAGTATATGCTCTGGTAGAGTTCAGTCGGCGGCTGGCCATGGTGGTGAGAGGTGAGTCTGTGTCATTCGCTGGCTGGGTAAGGGTTGGGGGGAGGAGGGTGGTCTTCTACTGCTGGGTGGGGGTCACTAGACTACCGGAGTTATTGGGTGCGTCAGAACATGTATGGGGCCTGAAGTTTGTGGGAGGTGGCAGTACGAGGATCAGGGCATTGGGATGGGGTCATGAATAGCCCTGCAGGGTGGTTATGTGCATTTACTGGGGTTGTGGCAATTGGGGAGGGATGGGGATAGCCCTGCTGGGTTTTGACTCTCACTTTGGGGGTCAAGGCATGGGGAGGAAAGTAATAGTTCTGCTGGGCTTTGACTGGTGCTTTAGGGGTCGGGGCATGGAGGGGACAGTAATAGCCCTGCTGGGCTTTGATTGGCTCTTTCAGGGTCAGGGCAAGAGGGGGAGGGTAATAGCCCTGGGGGCTTTGACCACAATCTTGGGATCAGGGCAGTGGTGGGGGGAGGGTGGCATACTCTTGGGGGACGTGCCAGCTGCACATACAGGCAAGCCCTGGGGCGTAAGTACAGTTACACCACATATATGCTGGTGTAAGTTATGTTGTTGGATGTCCCCCGAGGGTTGTTGGACAATAACGTCCTGGGGAACTTTCTTGCTGCCCTTCCTGAATAGGGCGCAACTGATGCCATAAACCCCCTAGCATCATGTCGCAGGGGGTTTATGGTGTAAATGGTGGCATATGTCCACTTTGGCGCAAGCAGCCGCAGCATGTCAGATGCTACTTTTCAGAATAACAAATGTCACAACTGCTGGCATAACTTGCTACTTGCACCATTTTTGGGGGCATAAGTCTAGTTATGCCAGGGGTATTCCTTTCAGAATCGGGCCCTTTTTTTTTGTTACAGTCAACACTCCAAGCAGAAATGACAAGAAAGACTAAGACTTTAACTCCAATACAAAATGACAAGGCTAAGAGCACTGATCTTTGGTTTTTTTACAGTCAACACCCTTGTAATGTGAAATAATTAAATATGCTGATGATTGTAAAATTAGTAACACCTGTACCAACTGCAATGATACAAAAAAGCTACAACAAGATCTTGACAAATTAGAGGCATGGTCCATAAAATGGGTTCATGCACTCAACATCTCAAAATGTAGTGTCCTTCACTTTGGCAAGTGTAATCAGATATATCAGTACTTCTTCTCTAATGAAGCTCTGATAAGTAAGAATGAAGAAAAAGACTTAGGAGTTATTATAGACTCTGATTTAAACTTTAACTTACACATATCAAACACTCTAAGTAAGGTTAATAAAATTTGGTGGGCAATAAAACATAATACAAAATCAAGGGACCCTAATATTTTATTACCATGCTATTGGGCCTACATAAGACCTTATTTTGATTTTGCTTCCTAATTATGGAATCCCTGTTTACAAAAAGAAATAAGTAGGACAGAAAATTTTCAAAGGAAGGTAACTAAATCAATTTGCCCACATAAAACCCTGATCTATAAAGCCAGACTTTCTAAATGTAGATTAATGTAATTAGAACATAGAAGGCTAAAGTCTGATCTTCTATTTACTTGGGATGTCATTAATGATGAATTGCTTTCATTGAATTGTGGCCTAGATTTTAAACAAACATCAGTTTCTACCAGAGGCCACCCTCTTCAGCTTCAAAAACTGAAATGTAACTCTAGAAAGGGAGCATTCATTTTCTCCCAGAGAATTGTCAACCCAAGGAATAGCATACCCACATCAGTAAAAACAAAACTATGTTTAAGAATAAACTTGATAATTTTTTACTAACAAATAAAAATGTTGCATATTGTATGTAATTTCAGTGCTTATATGGGCATATTGCCTTTGGCTCCTACTACTTCCTTCATATGATCCCTTAGTAACACCCCAAACAGAAATGACAAGACAGAGTAAGGGCTCGATTCTCAAAGGCTGACACAGGCATTCAACAAGCCCTGCATCCAACCCAACACTAACGACAAACTCATTGTCACATCTTGTGCCCAATTCTCAAAAGCTGCATGCATTTTCAACACTTTACCCCTTTTGTGTTGGCTTGTGCCAAATACTTGGCACAAACCCCATGAGAAGGTCACATGACTGATGTAAAGTTAGACCAGCAAAAGTAGTCTAACTCACGGTATGTGGCACATGGGATTGAGAATCCCTGATTGCCAGCCAGGGAATGCCAAAAGCCCCATGTGCCATCTGTTCGGCACACCTGGGGCTTGCGGCACTCTGGCACCTTTGAGAATCGAGCCCTAAGACTTTACCCTTCCAATACAAAATGACAAGCCTAAGGTCACTGATTTTTTTTTAATTTTATTTCAAATGACCCCGAAAACAGAAATGACAAGACTGAACTTTGTTTATTACAATTGGCCCCCAAAATAAGACTGAAAGGAAACAGTGTAACAAAGTACCACAGTAAATAATAACTATGACATTCTAATGTAATAATTACATTTGAAACAGTACGAAAAGGGCTTTATCCAAAGGAAAGTGGGCAGTGACATAAAGTGACCACTTATCTTACAGTGGATAATGCCCTCTGGTTGGCAATTTTTGTTGCTGATGTTTTCTGCTGATCTTCCAGTGTCTGTGCTGTGCTGTTTCAGTCAAGTGTGTGTGTGTGTGTGTGTGTGTAGCGCGCGCGCGCAAGAGTGTGTGTGTGTGTCTGTGTGTTTGGAATGCAGAGGGCAGTCCTTAACACTGAACTTTATGGCCACAGACAAGGTGTACCCTTCTTTGTTTCAGTTTCCAACTGCTGTCCTCCTCACTTGATCCGTTGCCCATACAGCCTCCCAATTGCTCTAATAAACAGCAGCTCCAACTGATATGCTAACACCTGAATGGGCATTAGTGATTGGTCTGCACCACTATCCATTGTTATGTTGCTCTGACTCCTCCTGAGTCTGCCACCACTGCTCATGTGGAACAGAGAACCATGCCTTTGGTATAAGTTTGTGAGCAACTACCAACCCTCCCACCCTGCTGAGTGCCACTGACCCCAGCCAAGAGAAGTGAACTGACTGATACATCAGGTACACCATAGCATACAATTCAGTGCAGTCCTGGGGGATGGCTCACTGGCTGTATCCTCTCCCTTTTGAAATGCACTGGTACACACACACACAGTCCACAGTCAGAAAAATGTAAAATATTAACCAACAGCAATACATTTATGGTATTGAAATGCAGCCTTTACCGCACTGACCATGAGTCCCTTTTTTGGGGGGAGGGGGGTCAGCCAACATAGACCAATGCAATGTCGCTGCCACTGGAATGTTTTTCTATACCTTGGGCTTGTTTTGAACATCCGTGATGTTGGTAGAAGTAGCACAGGAAGTTGGAACCAATACACCAGGTACGCCAGCCCACTGCTGCTCTGCAGTGCAAGGTAGCTCAGTTAATTTGCCATGCAGAGCTGCAACCAGTCAATGACATGAAGAAGTTTTAATTTTTTGCGGCAGCTTCTTAGTCACATGACTGTTGCCCCAGCTGCAATGAACTGCATGACACAGCATACCTGGTGTATTGGTACCTACACCAGGGCATTGACTTTCTATCCACATGACACAATAAATGAATCTGAAGTAAAACTGGATCTTAATTGTTTTATTAGAAAATTATAAGTGAGAATGTTTTTTGACAACTTACCCATTATGGAGCAGTCTAGAAACTACCAGTACCACAGCTTTTGAAGTTAAAAATAACAGAAAAATATTATGAAAGGGAAGAAATCAATAATAAAAAAATTGATATAATGCAAATTAAAACTAAGTCATTTGTAGGAAAAATTACTGCAACCCCTGTAATAGGATCCCCTCACCCACAGCTGGTGACTGCGGTTGTTAATTATCATAATACAGAAGATTCTTATTTATTCTAATTTATTACAAATAGAGTCAGATAAAATTATCACTGTCTTGTCTCTACAAACACCTGAGCAAGTAGAAATAAATATGAATCAAAGCTTGTCATCATGCAAGTTGCTTAACTGCTCTTGTATGCACCAAGCACAAATCTCAGTGATATTGAAGCCTGAAAAGAACCCGAATCATGTGACTTCTATAGACCAATTTTGTTATTGCTAGTGGAATGGCCAACAGACGACAGTCTCTCATTGGTTCACTGATGCACCACAACTAAATTGCTTTTATAGTGAGGAGATTATTCCAGGACAACATAAGAAAGATTTTAAACATTATAACTGCTCAGGAGAAGATGAGGGCCTTCCAGCTGGTCATTAGTATGGACACTAAGAAAGCCTTTGACAGAGTGGACTCATTCATGGTTACCACTCTGAGTAGGTTTTCAGTGGGCTTGGCTTTCACTGTGGCTGTTACTTCCCTACAGTATATGCTGATCCTCAGGCTGTGGTTAGTCAATGGGTACATTTTTGATAGGTTTCAGTTGGGTAGGGGTACAAGGGAGGGATGCCCACTGCCCTTCTCCTTTTTCCTTCAAGTCTTGAGTCTCTGGCCATTGCTATTAGGAGTAATATAGAGACTACAGGAGTTAGGGCTACCGGAAGGGATCAGAAACTGGCATTATATGCTGACAAATTCTCTTTTTTTCTTGTCTCCTCAGACATCTCATTGTTATTTAAGAATAATTACATGAAACTACATTATACCCTCCAGGCAGACATGACCCATTGGCACTACTTAATGTTATCATAGTACTGGAGAACACAAGTTTTAAAGATGAATGTTCTTCCACACCTAATATTCTTGTTTCAAGTCCCTCTCATACCTATTCCTGTAAAGTTTGGAACGTGTTACATAAAGACATTAAACGTTTTGTGCAGGGTTGGGTAGACATTTGAGGACTGCAGAGAATGTACTTCAGCAATCACTTGAATGTGAGGGTCCGAGCCTCCCCTGCCTTAGGAAATGCTATCTGGCTGCCATGGGGGCTTTTCTTTGCACTGGGGCCAAACAGAGGACCCAGTCAGGCTGTTACTTTACATAAGAAGATTCTCTACCAGGTCAGGCACTCTAGACCCTTCCCATGGTAGGAATCCCACCACACATCTGACCCACCATTTACAGCTCCTGGATGAAACACCCGCAGAAGACCTCACTTATACACCTGACTGGAACCCCAAATGGAGTAGGTCCCCTCTCCTTAATAAGGCACCCTTGATAGATAGAGGTTATGCATCTTGGGAGATTTGTCCAGTGTTTACCCAGACAGCACTGTGCATCCTTTGCACAACTTAAAGCTCAGTTTGGGCTAAAGGGAGAAGATTATTATAGATACCTGCAGGTGAGGTACTTTATTATCACAACTGCATCACAGCTGAACCTGACACGACCTTTAACAAACCTGGAACAGTTTTTCAATGATGTAGTGGTTCTGACTACTCACACCAAATGTGTCTTAGAAGTGTGCAAAGTGCTAATGTCAGATACTGCCCCTCCCTTAGAAGGACTCAGGGTACAATGGGAACATGAGCCAGGGGTGGAAAACTCATAAAAGCAGTAGGGTGTCAGGCTCCAGAAATGTTGGAAGGTCACATCTTCCCCCACATGGAGGGAGGATGCCTGGAAAGTGTTGGTTAGATTTTTTTCATACACTGGCCATCACCAAACATTTTGCCATCTCCAATAGAGCTGCATGCTGGCAACAATGTGGAGGTGGATGGGCACTCAATTCTTTATTTTTGGGGCATGCTCAAAACTAACAAATTATCGGGTGGAGATACATTGGGCAATATAGAACATTCTGGGCAAGCAATTACTCAAAACATTTACAGACTTGGTGTTCAGTTTTCCTCACCTACTGAAGGGGCTCTGGTGATGTTAGTAAACTGGGGAAAATGTTGCAGATAGCAGCACTGAAGTGTGTTACTATTAAATGGCTTTCACTGATACCACCTCCCCTGGACCAGTGGAAGCAAAAACGTAATGATATTTAACACAGGGACCATATCACTGCGAAGCTTGGACTCCACAGGGAAATGTTTTTGGAGCCCCAGAACCCCTGGGAAAACTTCATTTTCCACACAGTTGAATCAGAGGAATCAACCTATTCAGACTGAAAGATTGTTATGGAAGGTTTAATGACAAAACACCTACTCTGGCTCATGCTTCCCGAGTTGCCTTCTATTACAGGTTTATGGACATTGCTGAACTGTGTGGCCTAAGGCACTTGCAAGATAGAATTGTAGCTTTATGGATGTTTTCTCTCCATAATTTTACGCATTCCTTTTCTTTTTTAATATACTGTACATCTGCTGGGATTATTATATTACAGTAAAGGGGTTAAGATGGGGACACGCTGATTTACTGTTAATGTAAGCCGAGACTCTGGTTAATATTTTCCTGTTATTTGATAAATTGTTTCCCTGTTACTCTGTTTATGACTGGAAGGACCATGCTGTAACCAAAGTCCATCAATGTGCTTGAACTGCAGTGTGTATGTGGTCTGTTTTTTGAAGAAAATCACTTGAAGTTAAAAAAAACATTTGAATGGGTTTGTTAGTAGTTCATATCTTGGACTTAAGGACTGGTGCATTAAACATAATGCTCAAAAGGCAGCTTGCAATCATTTGAAATTTAAAATAACACCTTAGTGCTTATTTACATGTCTTTATTTAGGCATCAGAAGATTCATAATGATAAAGCACCCAATCCTGGACATTTATCTCTGTCATAAGGACCAGCCAGTGAACCCCACCCCTCCATATCGTAGTGATAAAAGCTGGCTATGTCAGGTCTTACTGATTAAAACAAAATTAACAAAGGTGCAATATGATGCCTTTGATTCTTTGAGCATGTCAGAAGTACTTCATATAAGTGACCCCTATAGGATTGGCAGGGATCATACTTACAGTGCCATTAACCATCAAACACTAGAAGTTACAGTGTACTGCGTGACAACTTGGAGTAATTTATGGCAAGCCGTTAGGGACATAATTCAGAATCTCTGGCTATATAGTAAAACACATATGCTATATAATCAAATACATACATCATATAGTGAAAAATATACATTATATAGTGAAACGCATACACAACGTTGTGAACCACATACACTATTTACTGAAATATATACCTCATATAGTGAAATACATGTACTGTATACTGAAATGCACGTCATATAGTGAAACACATACACTGCATAGTGAAATGCTTACATTATATAGTGAAATACAGTGCATACACTATCTACTGAAATACATATACTGAGTACTGAAAATCCACATACACTATACAGTATACTGAACCAAATGCACTATGTACTGAAACATATACACTGCCTATTGAGATATATGCACTACAAACTGAAAAATCCACATAAACTATCTACTGAAACATATACGCTATATACTGTAACACATACACTATATATTGAAAAAAATCTGCATACACTATATACCGAAACAAAAACACTACATATTGAAATACATACACTATCTACTGAAATACATACACTACACATTGAAAAATCCCCATGCAGTCTCTACAGAAACAAATGCATTATGTATTGAAACATATACGCTATATATTGAAATACATATACTGTCTATTGAAATAAATAGACTATACATTGAAAAATCTGCACACACTATATAGAAACATAGAAGTTGATGGCAGATAAGGACCACAAGGCCCATCCAGTCTGCCCATTTTTTCTACCTTATGAATGTGCCATAGGCCTTTACTATGTCAAAGGCCTATCTAAATACTGAAACAAATACACTATATATTGAAACACACCATCTATTGAAAAACATATACCTACTCTATATTCTGAAAGAAATACATTACATATTGAAATACATACACAGTATATTAAAAAATCCACATATACTATATTTTGAAACAAATATACTACATGGTGAAACACATACACAGTGTATTGTAATACATACACTATAGACTGAAAAATCCACATACACTATATACTGAAACAAAAAAACTGCATAGTGAAACAAACACACTACATACTGAAATTAGACTCGCCCCTGGAGTGGCCTGCCTCTGCACTCATTTCCTACTGCATTCAGGGAACTGCTGGCCTGGTGAGAGGATGTCTAAAGCTGCAGAGCAGAAGGTAAACAAAACAGGGCAATCTCTTATTTTATTTCTTTATGGGGTTTTCCATCTTATTTTGCTTGCACACCTTTAAATAAATTGTGGTGTGACAAGAAACTTTTACAACTAATTTAAATATACAATAGTTTATTATTTTAATTGAGTGCTGCTCAAGGCATTGAGAATGTACTTGCTGGAGACCAGACAAGGTAGGAGTGTTATGATAAAAACCTTCAAGTTCCTGAAAGAAATAAACAAGGTGAACTGTGAGGAACTACTCAGCATGAGTAACAGTTCATGGACATGGGAGCATGAGCGGAAACTGATGGGGAGGGAGGGAGGTTCAGGAAAGATATGAGTAAGTTTCATTTTACTGAAAGGGTGGTGGAACCATGGAAAAGTCTGCCAGTTAAGGTGATGGGTGCCAAAACCATAAATGTTTCAAGCACAGCTGGGACAAAGTGATGAGTATAATGGTTACTGAGGGTGTTAGTAGTAGAGAGGTGAAAAGAGGGTGGGTAGTGAAGTCTAGTACCCTGTATGGACATTAGGTCCCAAGGTGTGATAGGGAACTATGGGCAGACTGAATGGACTATTGGCCTTTTTCTGCCATCATTGTCTATGTTTTCTATGATCTCTGGCATCTAGAGTAGCTGTGGATGAGCTTGCTACATCCCACAGACCTAGGTTTGATTCCCACAAACTCCACTTGCATACTGTGTGACTCTGAGCAAGTCACTTAACCACCCCAGTGCTCCTCACCCCTGAAAATAGGCACTCATACTTAATGGGCCTTACCTAGGAAGGAAAGAAAGAAAGAAAGAAAGAAAGAAAGAAAGAAAGAAAGAAAGAAAGAAAGAGATCTGAGCCCTCTCCCGATCACATCCACCCAGGTCCCTCTACCCCCTTCCCCATTGGCTCCCCACTTACCCAAGATGGCAGTCACCTTCCTGTGGCTGTGATTGGTATAGCCCCTCAGCTCATTACCTTGACCAACTACTGAGTGACAGGGAGTGAGCATGCACCTACCATAGAAACATCTGTTTCTACAGCAGGCATGTGCTCAATTCCTGTCATTCAGATGGTGGCCAGCCAAGGTGGTAAGCACCTGTTCTTGCCACTGTGCACTGGCGACTGTGCACCTGTCATTAGGGTACCAACTCGAGTTTACAACTCCCTGGAGTTAGTGTATATATATATATATATATATATATATATATAAAGGGGTTTGGGGCACAGCCCCCCACAAAAAGAGGTGCTGGCAACCTCAAAACCTGGCACCCTAATGACCAAGCACACTGCTGCTGGTGCCCTAAATAGGTGGAACCGGTAAGCACAGGTCTGGGACTGTCACCATCACAAGGGAGACACTAACTGCTGGGGTAAGTTGGAGACCATCATGGGTAGTGGGTGGAGGGATCTAAGTGGGTGGAATGGGGACAGGGCTCGGACTTGTGATTGGGGGTGGACTAGATGCCAGGGATCATTTTAATATAAAGTATTTTAAAGTATAAAGTTTATTGTTTGGTCATAGACCATTACACAAAACTTAACATAATTACACATATAAAAATATACAAGCATCTTTACAATACTTCCATAAACAGTGACATCACAATGTTGTACATATAATATCTTAAGAAGAAGCATTTTACTCCAACAGACTACTGGACTAGAGTGGAAGCAAGTATTCTTGGCTTGTCCAGGTGGGAAGCTTACATGCTTTTAAACTTAAACTTTGTTGTGGTGGTGGTAGTGCATTCCTCTGGGGATAAGAGGTAGGTTTTCAGGCCATTGCCACAGAAATGACAGTCACCAGGCATCCTGGTAAGACTGCATTGTGGGGCTGAGGAGGCTTACCTTGTTCTCCAGTCCCTAGGTGTTTGCATCACACTGTGCTAAGAGAATTTGGACTGTAAAAAAGCAGGGGACAGGCTTTTCATTTTAAATTAAGTCCACCACACGAGGTGGCAGTAGTTTTTTTATTTTATTTCTGCATAGCTACTATCGGAGGATTCGGGGAACAGAAAGTGACCCAGAGATACTTCCTGCCCACCCAGTACAAAGCAAGAGCCCCACATGAGTGGAGCAAGTGTGAGCAGGGTGAGCAAGCGGTTCATTGTGTGCAGATGCATCCAGAGACACGTGTGTCACATGTCTACTGTGGACACTGGTGGACAGGTGGGGGAATTATAACCAGTATATGCAATGAGGGGAAGTGGAAGGACACCAAGGGACATAAGGACCATAAGGTGCAGCCAGTACCTGCAATGGCACAAGGTAAAACAGAAAGGGGGAAGGGTAAAAAGGCATGTATAATGTGCAAAATGTACACATAGGATGCTGTGGGTAGTGAGTTTACGTGTGATAAATGTCAATTGGTTGTTTCTCTGCAGGGGGAAATTCAGCAGCTCAGAGAAAGGTTGGAAACCCAGAAAGAGATTGGGAGGTTAGAAAGCTTTATAGATGAAGTAGCCAGTAACATTAGTAGTACTGGGGATAAGGCTCAGTAGTAATGGGGGTAAGGCTCAGTATTTCTGGGATGGGGGACCCAGTTTTAGTATCAACACAAAAGATAAGGTAGCAGTAACGGAGGAAATAGTTGCATGCTTGCTCGGGAACTCCAAGTTGGGCCCCTCATTAACAACACCCCTCCAGTTGTCTAATAGATATGAAGATCTAATAATGGATGAAGATGGATTTATGAGTACTTAAGTAGAACAACCCAATGTTATAGCTCCCTTCCTGCTTGAGGCTACACAGGGCCAGACTATTATGGAACACCCCACTAATCAGGATACGGCAGACAGAGATGTGGTGGTGATAGGGGACTCCATTATAAGATGGATAGACACTGCAGTGTGTTGGAGTGGAAGGAGCACACCACAGTCAGCACATTGCCTGGAGCTAGGCTGCATGGTGTTTCAAGCCTATTGGATGGGCTACTTGAGAACACAGTTAGACCGCTGGTGATTTTGTACATAGGAATTAATGATGTAGCAAGAAGTAGGATGGAGGACATCCAAGCTGAATTCAGGGATATAACAACAAGGATCAAGAATGGAAACAGGGAGATCATAATATCTGGAATATTGCCCATTCATGGCTTTCAATCCTCCCAAAATGGGCTTATTATGCAAATCAACAGGTGGTCGAGACAATTCTTCATGCAGGAAAAACTTGGTTTTATGGATAATTCAGTACCATTTAATAGAGCTGCTTTGTTTAAAGCTGACGACCTGCACCTAAACCCTTCCAGTACTAGGATTCTGGGGAAAAAACTCTCGAAGTAATGAGATTCCATTTAAACTGGAAAAGGGGGGGGGTCTGGTATATGACCTAAACAGTGGTAGGAACACTAAGACAACTCCCAAAGTGACCCCTGAATGGAAGGCAGTTCTTATTAATGCCAGGAGTTTGGTTACTAAGTATGATGAATTTAAATTACTATTAAACTCTCAGAATATCCATGTGGCACTAATTACGGAAACCTGGTGGGAGGATAAAGATTTGTGGGATAAAAAAGTGCCTGGATACAATTTTGTTTTCCAAATCTAGAATCCACAGGAAGGGGGTGGAATAGCCATATATGTGCAAGATTCTATCCATTGTGAAGAGTTGCAGTGGGATACAGGAGCCTTAGAATTATTATGGGTAAAGCTACTTCCCCAAAATGGTACCAGGATCATTATAGGACTACTGTATAGGCCTCCTTCTATGACACCCGAAGATGAAGAGGCACTATTAAAGATGATTGAGGAGTTAAATCCAGTTGACAGAATACTACTAGCAGGGGACTTTAACCTACTTTGCATAGATTGGACGAAGGGGCAAGGAGGTAACAATTTGGATGAGAGGTATATCGATATCTTCAACCAGGTGGGACTCGAGCGACTAGTCCTAGGCAGTACTAGGGGAACTAGTACCCTAGATATAGTACTTACCAACATGGGTGACACAGTCAACAATGTCCAGGTCAACAGCCCCTTAGGTAGTAGTGACCATTGCTCAGTCCACTTTAGCATTAGGGAATCTGTATTTTCTAAGAACTCAGGTACCACAACTAAATAAAATTTTTCAGAGAGCAGACTTCTCAAGCATCAGAACCCAAATGCTATCATCGGACTGGATAAATGATTTCAAGGGGTTAACTGTGCAGGATATGTGGAAACAACTGTTAGCTAGAGTAAAAAGTCTTGTTAAAACCTATATACCAAGTGTATCAAAATATGACGCTAACATAAAAAAAAAAAAAAAACACCTTTATGGCTGAATGGCCATCAAGAAATTGATAAACAGGAAGAACAGCATGTACAAAAAACTAAAACCTGACGGGTCACCTCGGGCCAATCAGGCCTATAGGGAATGTGTTAGGAATATCAAAACAAAAATAAAAAAGCAAAAGTACAGTTTGAACTGGATTTAGCAAACAGGGTGAAGGATAATAGAAATCCTTCTTTTCCTACATAAAGAGTATGAAGGGAGGCCGCAATACCATGGGCCCATTTTTGAATGACGTGGGGCAGACAGCTACAACCATAGAAATGGCAGATATCCGGAATAAATATTTCTGCTCAGTTTATAATAAAAACATCCCAGTATCGCATATTCATAAGGAAGCATCCACTCCTGGGAAAATTATTATCAGCCCCAAAGATGTACTTGATCGACTCATGAAGGTTGACATAAATAAATCACCTGGCCCCGAGGAGTTTACACCATAGAGTCATACGCAAACTAGCTGAGGTGCTTGCACCACCAGTTACTTGCATCTTCTAGGCCTCCCTAGACACAGGCACAGTGCCTCTTGACTGGAAAACTGCTATAACAGTTCCTATTTTGAAAAAAGGGCCCAAGACCAAACCTAACAACTTTAGGCCAGTAAGTCTAACCTCTCTGTTAGGGAAGATTATGGAAAGGTTGGTCAAAGACTTAATATCAGACTTCCTAATGACACAGGGACGTGTTGACTCAGTTCTACATGGGTTTACAAAATCTAGATCCTGCCAAATGAATCTCTTGGCTTTCTACGAGAACATCAGTAGGGAGTTGGATAGCAGGAACTCTGTAGATGTGGTTTATATGGTCTTTCTCGAAAGCTTTCGACAAGTTACGTCATATGGAACTTTAGATATGTTGGAGGATATTAATCTGAACAGCAATATTTATAACTGGGTTTCAGCATGGCTGCAGGGGCATAAACAAACAGTCACTATAAATGGAGTTCTTTCTGACTGGGAGCCAATCACTAGTGGGGTTCCCCAGGGCTCAGTTCTGGGGCCTAGTCTCTTTAATATTTAAATATCTTCCCTCAAACTTAATAACCCTAACATCTGGCTCTACAAATTTGCAAATGACTGCAGACTTTGGACAGTGGTGAACAATCCCTGCAGAATGCTATTAATGAGATCTCAAAGTGGACAGTAACAAATAATCTTGTCCTGAATACAGGCAAATGCAAGACTATGCATTTTGGTAAACACAATGCCATGGGTTCTTATTACCTTGTTAACAACAGGCTCACAGTTACTTACGAGGAAAGAGACTTGGGGATTAAAGTCACTGCTGATCTTAGATGCGGGTCTCACTGTAGGGCACAAGTGAAGAAAGCAAACCAGAACTTAAACTGCATCCTTAGACATATATCTAGCAGGGATGAAAAGGTACTTATGCCACTATATGTAGCTTTGGTGAGGCCCCAACTGGAGTATTGTGCCCAGGTGTGGTCTCCACAGAATAGGGAAGATATCAACAGACTGGAGGGGGTTCAGAGAAGACTCACTAGATCAGTAAGGGGTTTAAAGGGCATATCATATGAAGCAAGATTGACATCTCTCAATCTGTATTTCCTTTATTATAGGAGGTTTAGGGGGGATCTGTGTTTCTTATATAGAATCATGGAAGATGACATCCTTTGGGCAGAGGTTGGTATCCTGCCCAAGTCCAGTTGGTTTAGTGGTAGGAGGCATGACAGTCAGCTTGTCCATTTTAGATGGAATCGTAACCTATGCAAGAACTGGTTGTCAAAGGGTTGTGGTACCCTGGAATGAACTTCCATCAGTGGTTGTGGAGTGCACTAGTATGAATAATTTTAAAACTAACTTTGACCGACATTTCAGTAATATAACTACTTGATTTTAAAATGTTGGTATATGGCAAGCAATTATGGACGCAAGTCTGTTGGCTTGAAGATTACCTATGAAACCGTACTAAAAAGTTTTAAATGTTTTGAAAACATTCCCGAAAATTTCTAGACCACAAAACTTCTCTTTACCCTAAGGCCGTATGCGGCACATCTGAAGGGGGTATGTCCATGCATATGTGGCACATCCTGATATTCAACTCGGGATGTGTGGGCAGCATGCTGGCACAACCCACAGATGTGCTATACCAGGAGCTCAAGGTTGAGCCAGGCCACTTCCGTTGGGTTTGCTGTATTGGGGGTGCAGCACAGCCGCCAGCCACTGGGTGGCCACCCTCCTGCAGGGACACTGTTCGCAGGCACCCAACACCCCCTGGTGGTCTAATCGGTCCCCCTCCCTCTCATATGCCCAATCGCAGGCAGTTGGTAGCAGAAGTACCTGGTGGTCACTAGGAACCCCTCGACCCACAGAGAACCCTCAGCCACCCATCTCCCCAGTCATTGGTGGGCAGCAGCACTCCACCCACATACCACCTGGCAACCTGCCAAATGACAGCTTACAGTAAGATCTGTAAGCCTATTAGTCCACAGTGTGGTCCAATGGGCTTGCAGACTATACTGTACTACACAGGAACATATATGTGAATGAATGCGTTCATTCACATATTTGTGTCTGTGCAGTAAAATGGTCTGCAAGCCCATTGGACCACACTGTGGACCAATAGGCTTGCAGATTTTACTATAAGCTGTCATTCGGCGGCTGATGGGTGATATGCTGGTGGGGTGCTGCCACCCGCCAATGACTGGGGGCGGATCTGGGTGGCTGGGGTCCTCTGAGGGTGGGAGGAGGGGTACCACTAGACCACCAGGGTATACTTTCTGATACCTACTGCCCACAATCAGGCATACGGGGGCAGCCACTGGACCACCAGGTTATATATTTCATAATATTACTGCCCGTGATCCGGCATACGAGAGGGAGGGGGACCCACTAGACCACCAGGGTCTACATTTTATACTACTAATGCTCACGAATGGGCATATGGTAGGTGGGGGGGACAGTAGCCTGCCAGGGTGTCACCGCAAAGTGACAATGGCTGCACAGGGTGCCAGGCACATTTCACAGGGCTGTCTTGCTCAACACATGCAAATGGAGCCATAATGACATGCAAATGGCCCCATTTGCACCATGCATACATTATGGCCCCATTTGCATGCTCATGTTTGAATATCGTGGGTGCTGCACCCAGCGCAACTACAGTTGCGCTGGCGCATTCCCAGTCCTCCCTGTCTGGGGAATGCACCGGTGCATTGTACATGTGTCATGCACATTTTGTGCCATATTCAGAGGTGATGCACCCTGGTGCATCGCCTTTGAATATTACCCTATCTTGGCCCCAGTGCATCTTGGATGTGCTGTGCCCCTACTTGTGCTAGTGCCCAGTGTAGTCTGAATATCTCAGCCTAAGTGTTTTAGTCGAATTAATGCAATAGCTTTAAATAAAAAGCTACACTGTTAATTATTTGATCATCATGTACAGTAAACATTATATCTAATAATACAGTACTATCTGTAGATTGGATTGTATTCCAAACTGGCTGTAACCAGTATTTCCTTGGAGCATCATACCAAGCACAAAACAACATTACATGTGCTAATTTTTTCCAAATCTGGTCTACTGCAATCATACACTCTCTTGGCATAATTACCAGATTTGGAATAACGCGCTTTCAAAATTTTACTGTTAAAAAGCTTAAAGCAATATTTTGTGTATAATATCCACTTATCTCGTTCAACTAAGATATCTAAATAGTATCTGAGTTCATGTCTTAAATCATGTGATATTAGCCATCTGGAAACGCTCAATCTGGCTGCTTTATTTAAATCACTTTGTTTATGAAAATTAATAATTCCATTTGTCATTTATTTATTGTATTTCATGCTAATTTGAATCCCTTTACCTTTATAGTAATTCAGAAATTTCAAACCATATTTACATAGTAATGAATTAATGTTTTTTAGCCTCTGAGTTTGTTTACAACCCATCTTCTGTCATTTAATCTTTTCTTCTAAACATAATAGCGGTAATCTATTTTTTATCCATCCTGGTCACCTTTATGCAGTAGATCAGTTTTCTAGTACCAATTAATACTTTTGGGCTATGCATGCTTAACTCTGTCCTAACCAGCACATTTGGTGCAGAGGGACCTAACTCCAAAGCTGTTTTTGTATAACTTCTTAAATGGATCTTCAAGGAAATAAGTTTTTTCTACATTCCAAACTTCACTCTGGTATGTCATCTGGGAGAAATACTTACCTGTAGCTTTTATTGTGGTCAGTAAGAGAAGGACCATATTACCACCATACTTGGAATTAAAACTCACTAGTGAACAAGCTGTTTGCTTGAGCTTTATTTTAAGTCTGTTCATATGCTTAAACCATCTACCATTACAAGACAAGGTCAAACCCAGGTATATGTATTCATCCACTGTTTTTAAGCATTTATCACCTACTTTCCATGTTAAGTTGGACTTTTTGGATCCAAAGATCATTACTTGACTTTTTGATTCATTTATTTTTAAATCATGTTCCTCTGCAAACTCTATCAACTTATTTAACTTTAAATGCAAGCCAGATTTAGTAAGTGCAATTAGTATTAGGTCATTGGTGAAAGCAAGAGCTGGACAGTAATGTTTACCAACTTTCGGTGAATCAAAGTTAACTTTACTAAAGTATATTAACAATTTATTAATGTAAATATTAAATAGAATGAGGGCCATAATACAGTCTTGCCTAACTCCTCTATCTGTGTAAAAAGGGAATGATGTTGGACCTTGCTTACCCCATCTCTCTTGAGCACAGGTTTGAGTATATCATTCCCTAATAATACTGATTAGTGTAGGATCAATTCCCCAGTTGTACATAACCTGCCAAAGTGTCATTCTAGAAATGGTGTCAAATGCTTGACTAAAATCAATAAATGCTGCATAATTTTTTTTGGTTTCTGAGAATAATGTATTTTTCATACAAATATGTTAGTGTAAATATGTTATCTGTTGTGGAATAACCACTTCAGAAACCAGCTTGTAATTCTAATAATCCTCCTAAACTATTTCTCTGATCTATTAATCTAGTCAGAATTACTTTACAAAAATATTTCCTACTATATCCAAAAGGGAAATTGGTTGATACATTTTTCGATCTTATCTATCACTCTTTTTGTATAATAAGATTATTATGGCCCCTTTCCATTCTGTTGGAATCTTTTTATTATTTATACAGCTATTTAAAAATGGGACAAATTTTTTTGTCCACAATGATGGGTCGCACACAAAAATACTTCAGGAGGAATTTGATCAGGCCCTGGTGCTTTTTCCTTTTTTAAGGATGCAATTGCAAGATATACTTCTTTTGATATAGTTTTTTTTTTTTTAAGGTGAGTCCTTATTACTGTAGTTCTCAGTAAGGTGTTATATTTAGCTGTTCTGGGTCAAAAAAAATATTGACATAATGTTTAATCCATATGTCTTCAGTAATGTATATCTATTATACTCTTGCTGTTAATTTGTACCTTTACTGACCATTAACCAGTAGGACTGTTGGTCCTTTCTATCAATGATATTCAGCAAGCGTTGCCACTGTTTTAAAGTGAAGGATCTCTTCTTTTTTTAAGAAGCGTTTTATACTCTTCACATGCCTTATTTAATTGTCTAAATTTGTTCTTATTATTTGAAATCTTTGTATATCTTATTAATTTTGTAAGTTCCTTCTTGGCTGCATTGGCATCAGGGAATATATAGTTTTGAATTGTGCCTACATACTCATCAAACTGACCTGTTTTAGAATTAAGATCACCATACAAAAGAATGTTAGATCCAGGTTTATATACAGTAACTGTTTTTTTTTGTATAAGAGACTCAAGCTCATCCCATAATGTTACACTATAATATTTTCAATTCATGGGTGGTATATACACATTAATTAAGGGAAAACTACATGTTGGTAAGCTAACCCAAAAAGCCTGTGCTGTTGAAGTACTATCAATAGATGTAGCAGTCACCTTACTATCAATTTTAAAACAGGTATTATGACCTCCAGATGTTCTTCCTTCCTTTCTTTCCTTGTTTTTTTTCCCTGGGATATGATAACTGTCATAACCATTTATATATTTGTATTATTCTCAATTATGTAAATACCCATTTTATCCAGAATATGTAAGTTTTCTAAGATTTTGTTATAAAGCTCATTAGACTTCATTGAGTTCAGAATTTGTTCATAATTAGGATCGTTGCCTAATTTTTTTACCAAAAAAAAGTGTTTTTCTTATTAAGGGGATATCCAGAAATCACCCTAAAATATCTGTGATTACATGTTTTAACTTATTGTTATTTTCCTTAGGAAATCTTTTTAGACCAAAGAGGGACATTATTAAGTTTTCTGTCTCAGTTTTGTCTTTTTCAATACAGCTCTCAAGCATTTTGCCCAACAAAACATTACTTTCCACACTGTAAATACCTAATTCTTCCAGTATTGATACTTTTTTGAAAATAAGTTCAGTAGCTTCTGTACCTTTTATAATATATCAGTTTGTCCAGATTTATTTACACCAGATCTTCTATGTACATTCATTATTTTAAACAGCCTAGATGGAATTTGCAGGGCATGTTGAAACAAATTGCATAATGTCCTTTTGGGGTTAACAGGCATTTCATGCTCAAGTTCTTTCATCCCACAAATACTGAGCTGTTTAGTCTAATTTCTGGAGGAATTTTCCACAGTATTCAGCTTATCTCTGTTTACAAAATCAAGTTTCATACCCAAGTTTTCAATTTTATCATTGTTTAGCATTAAGTGGTTTGCAAGTATTGGAGAGGTGCAAAAAGTCTATATACATTCTCTGTCACACTCATCTTTGTCATTCAAAATGTTGATGATATCAGACTCTATCACATCCACTCCCAAAACTGCCTTAAAAAGGTTTGCAATCTTATTTTTAATTGTCCAGGGTGAAAAGGACATATTAGTCGTAAAACCGTAGAGGTGCAATATTGCACATTTATCAGCGTCAAACAATTTGGGCTCCTGTTCTGTATTAGATTTTTGCCCCTGTTGTGCTACTTTCACTTCTACTTTTTCTTTTTGCCAATTTTGCCAATGTGACCTGAGTGCTTTAATGTCAGTTTCCAAAGACATACATATGTCTAACAACGTATCTACTTTTTCTACTTCTATTTCCTGTGCCATGATATCTTGATTTATAGAATGTTCACAGTTATTCTTAATTTCTGCATTCACTGTCTCATCTCCTTCTTGTGCTTCTCTAGCTAAAGATAATTGAATCTCTGTATTATTAGTCAACAGGCACTCAAGTTGCTTATTGTCTGTAAGTGCACGTTTTACTTTTTTCCTGTGAGGTTTTTTGAGTTATTCTTATCAGGAGATTCTGGAATGATAACAGTAGAAAAATCAGGTCTACTCAATACCAAGTCATCTACTAACTGAACATCTTCCTCAATTAATATCGAGGGGGACTTATTTTGAGGAACCAACATATTTACTTTTTCTAAGATATCATCTGTGACACTTGGACAGCTGGTTCTGATCACTGTATGATTTTTTTGTAATATAAAAACATGTTATGGACTGTCTCTCATGAGAAATGCTGAAACAGCATGTGAGCATGACACACACAGGTTTTAGATACAAGGTGTTACCTGGAAGGCCAGAAGCTAATTACGAAGTAGAACAGGCCTTAATCAAGGATCTCCTATTTATCTAAGTTAATTATAGCTGTAGTTGCTAAGACAGAAATCATAATCTTTTATGGTGCTTAGGTGAAGAGTGCAGGATTATGTGACACTGGTGGAAGTCATAAAAGCTTTGATGTCTGTGTGTGAGAGAGGATACTGCTTATAGATGAAAGGAAATTTATAGACTTGATTGGGGAAGTCACACGGGGAAAGGAGTTTCTGCTGATGTAACCTTAATTATCTTACCTTCTAATATGATAAAATATCCTGGGTGTATGATTTTTCATAACCAGAAGAGCAGCTAGGTGACCTCACACAAAGAGATGGGCAAAGCTGACTTTTAAATAAGTATTCTGTTTTCCTTCAGAGATTTTTGTCTACACTCTGACAAAGAAACATCTTGGAGCACTTTAAGCAAGTATACAGGTAGAGAGAGACAAAATCTAAGTACTGTAGTAGGAACTGCACTGTTAAAACCTTGTTCTTTTAAAAGATGTGTATGTTTTGAGATATATGGTTTTGTAGTTTATGTTTTACATATTTTTTAATCTATTTTAGTAAAACTCTATTTTTAGAGCCTCCTTGGTCTGTCTTTGAATTTCTTCCTTTAACAAGTGAAATATATATGGTTAAAGCACACACTGTGCATAAGCTTGAATAGTGATACCAAACTGGAAAAAGGTAAGATTAATCTGAGGTATTTATTAGTGTTTTTAAGGGTTCATTTCTGTACACCTGGTTAGGTGCCCATAGGCAAAGATATCTGGCCCCCTGAAGACAGAATTATCTAAGCCTGTGCATTAGGTACGCTAGCAAGAGGTTCACAGTTTGAATCCCTCCAGAACTGAGACCAAAGGTTGATTCGAACCCAAAAAACAGACAGGAGGGTTACCCTGTTTCTGCTAACTGTTCACAAGACTGTGCTCGGAGGCTGGCACTTTGGGAGTAGAGGGTTGACCAGCTGAGTGGATTTATGACATCATCCAGTCTAAAGCTATTGATTACAATATTCTGTTTGATTGCATCTATTTCATTTTTTTATACTTATCAGCCACTCCATCAGAAATAAACATGCTGCATATGGATTACACATTGATTTTTTTTAAATCCTCACTTATACTAAATGGGCATTTATTAATAGTATGATTCATTGTATTTACCTAATCCAACTCTTTTTCATCATAAACTACAGATCTGCTATTGTTTCTTTCAGCACAGTGTGACATGTCTAAGTTTTTTAGACTAATAATGGTATTTTGCATCTCAATAATAATTTCTCCTAAAACAATATTTTTTGTTACTCCTTGTTAGGGGCACTTGGAGCTTAAGCTATGTAAACATTTTTTGCTGGTGACTTTTCCAGTTCTAAATGACCTGGTATGGGATCTTCAGGTAAAAAAAAAAAGGCTTGGAAACATACTATCTTGGAAATAATCCAAGCCGTGAGATAAATTTATATTTACCGAGGGGGCTTGAATAAACTTATTGGTCTCCTTTGTAGAGCTGTTTTCATTTACATTCTTTTTTGAGCCATATTTGGCTCCATTGTCAACACTTGTGCTGTTATTTAAAGTAGAATATATAATACATTTTAATCTATCACTCTCTAAAACTGGAGAGTGAAATATTTTTGATGTGGAAGTAAGCCCAGTTAAATTAGCCTCATAATCATATAGAGGCTGGTTGCTTCCGTGATTGTAAATGTTAGTAAGTATTCCAGTCAAGCAGCTATAATTCATTTAGAAAGTTAATGTTTCACAATTTTAACTCTTGGAAATACTGCTGACTGGAAAATAATTTTAAAATAAAAAGTTTTTTTTTTAAAAAGTAACTCCAACAACAATTTCAATTAAATAATCTCTAAAAATCTCTCTCTGATGCTTTGAAACAATTTAAACACAGTTAAAATGAGAGAACTATAGTTAATAATATTTAGAATAATGTGAGAGAAACAAGAGGAGAGTTTTTACTTTTCCCCTTTCTCTTTCTGCCAATAAAATTACTTATGAGCAATAGTTTAGTATAGTAAGCTAAATATAGTGGTCAGGAGTCACAAAGCAGATGCACTGGGTGCAAATGAGATGCACTGGTGCAACTGGGAAATGCGCCATGTAACCATTCACAGAGAGAACAGATGCCCAGGTGCATCCCAGATGCACTGCGCCGAATAGGATGTGCTGGAGACCAAAAGTAATGATATGCGGCACATCTGGAGGGGGCGCGCAACTGCATACACAGCACATAGCCATTCACAGAACAAAATGAATGCACAAATATGGAGCATTCACAGCGCAAGTACCAAATGCACAATGTGGAGAAAAGTATAAAAGAAGCAGACTTAAGTGCAAGCCCCTAGCAGGCTGACCGCAAGATAACAGCAGCAAACAGTAGGAGAGTAGCAACAGAACAGTACTATGGATGGAGTACCATTCTCAGGCCCAGATTAATGGATGTGGGGGCACTACACTAAGTTACATTTTGTGGCCCAGTGGGCCCCTAAATGCCAACATCCCACTCTTCTGGGGCGCCGTGCTGGCAGGGCTGCAACAACCAGGGTACTCAAGCTATGGTGATATAGTCTATAGTGGCGCTGTCAAATCCTCAGTTGTCAGACCAGACTCTCCTATTTCCCATTGTTTGTCATTTTACATTAGACTGTCCCCTTCCTATCTACCACTGCTTCCTCTCCCCTTTCACTCCCCTCTCTTAATGCCAGACACCTTTCCTATTGAGCCTCTTTTATATCCAAATTTCCCTTTCCTCTTGCCTTACATCTTTACTGTTCACTACCCCTCCTTCCTCTCCCAGTCTCCGCAGTAACATTTACCATTCCCTCTATATTTCTTCTAGGAAATCTACTGCTGATCAATTTGCTTTCTCATATCACTTTTTTAGACTCTAGTCCTCCCTTCCTTTGTCCATCTGCTCTGCCTTTTCTGCTTTTTCCATTAAAATGCAACAGCTGCTGCAGAAACACCCGACCTGATTGGGGAAAAGGGAATTGTTTAACCAGGAACGGGACACTAAGCTGAAGCTTGTTTCCAGGTGCAACCTGGGAGCACAAGGAAGTTAAGTGACTTGCTCAGGGTCACCTAGTATGCAAGTGGGGGCTGTGGGATTCAAACCCAGGTCTCCATGTTTGCAGCTCTGAGCCTTAATCCACTGTGCTATACTGCCTTCTTAGGGCTCATATCAATCATTGGAATTTTTTAGTACCTGCTACATTCCTGCTTCTTTTAAAGAACCATGTCAGCCGCAATGTCTGCAGAGTCGCTCACAGTCATCTTGTGCACCACAGGTGGGCTCTGGCATGCAGGATATGCTAATGACGGCTACCAACTAATGACAGAATATAACCCACACCCCAGAAGCCACCTGGGGTACATGAGATGGCTACGGACAGCTCGGCAGACATTACAGATGGCGCAATTCTTTAAAATAAAAAGACAGAAATATAGCACGTAATAAAAAAAAAAAACATTTATTGCTACAAGCCCTAATTGGGCATTTCTGCAGCAGCTGCTGCTGCACTCTCTAGGTTTTCCGGTGATTCCCTTTAAGTCTTTCTCTTTTCATTACTTTGCTACTGCCACCTGCAAGTGTCTGTTCATGACCCCCAACTTCTTAACTCCCCCCCGCACACACTTGTATTGCCCTGGCCATTTAGCTTCCCTCATCCCCCGGCCATACCTGCAAGTATGGTGCTGCCTGCTTGATCTCCGTTACTATGCCCTGATGCTGTGATGATGGAGGCAGGCGGAGGGGAGACACATGTTGTTGATGGATTACACTATGTTTTTTCTATTTTTGACAACCTAGTTTTTGTTTATTTGTCAGAAGGTTTTCAACACTGGCCATTCTAGGATGCTTATTAAGGATGAGTTGATTTCCTGTATTATTTGACTTTATTTTTCTAATAAAACCTCAGAATTTGTATCTACTGCCTGAGCCAGCCTGTTGCGCTGATTTGCCATACAGTTAGTATGATTACACTTCTTTGATATTCCATATTGCCGTATATGAGTTCTACTTTTGTAATGGTCTTAAAATTTGTTCTTCTTGTCTGGAACTTCCCCTCCCCCCCCCAAAAAAAAACAGATCTGGAAATGAGCTATTAACAGCTCAGCTTGCTGCCTTGTAAAACTTTTGAAATAACTAAGAAACAAAAAGAAAAGAGGAGGGGAGAGAGAGAGAGAGAGAGAGAGAGAGAGAGAGAGAGACATTTTACCAGGGGAACAAGCTTGTTGTGCTAGTAGACTTTATCTTTTGTGGCATACAGATCATTTTGTTTCCTTTATCGCCCCTGCCCTGCTAAGTTATCCAGCCAGCCACTGATTCTGACATGCCTTGTCTTTCTGACAGCTAATCTGAACAAGTTTTGTGCCCCCCATTTCATACTTTCTGCTTTTTATTTAGTGTCTCTGTGAACCAGTGATCAATGCTGCCATCACAGTACTTTAGTTCTTAAGAAAACTGCATATCTTGGCTCCTCCTATGCTTTGCTCCTTGGTTGCCCAGGCCTGGCTGAGAGGAGAATGATGTTGCCCTTGCACTCCTAATCTTGATGATGGATGGGACAGCCCTCAAGATCATGATCACGTCACAGGCGGTGCCGCAGCAGTGGCACAACGACTCGGGGATTGGACAGGACGGGTCATGGACCACAAGACCCAGCTACTGACTACACCATAGGAATCCTCCTCCTCCTCCATCCTCAACACTAAACACCGCAGCAACAAAGCAATAGGTGAAGCAAGGTGCTTGCCACTTAAATTAAACAAATCCAGCTATCCGACTCTGCGACTGGTGGCCTGCTCTAGTCTCTCTCTCTCTCTCTCTAGCAGTCACAGCTTGATTATTTTTTTTTTGCTTTTTTTTTCGATCGAGTCAAGAGAGAGACAGACCGATAACTCACGGACACCTCCGCCGATGAGTGATGATGAGTATGACCATCGACGATGAGCGACGTCATCCACATAGCTCTGTCTCTCTACTTTCTTGTCCTCCTTGTCCTGATGTCCTCTTTCATCGAGTCCATCGACTCATCACTGCAAGGCCCTGACTGACGCAAGGCATGCATGCACTGCCAGTGTGCCACAGTGATTCCCACTCCTCAGGACATAGCCACACCTCCGGACTCCGGAGAATCTCGTCTCTCACACTTTCATGATTGATGTGTGGTCTGCAGAGGTGGAACCAGAGCTGAAAGGCAGGCTCGCTCACTCTCTGGGGGAGTCGGGAACCACCACTGGTGCTTTTTTTCTGGCCTGGGACAGCAATTCTGCTCCCATAGCAAGCAGGGTGGGGGAAGATTAAGAAAATAAAAAAATAAAAAATTACAAATCAGCTGCTATAGTGGGTGGCACATGGCAGGGGCCCTCCTGAACCATGGGGCCGTATGCCATGGCATCATTTGCATGCATATTAGTCCAGCCCTGACCCTTCCTGATGGTGGGAATGTAAATGGAGATGAGGAGACAGGTGAACCAGCAACATGACAGTGGAAAGCACTGTAGGCAGCCAGATCCATGGTGGTATCGTGCTAGACTGACATTTGAACAGCTGACGGACACCGAAGCAGTTAAATGATATGGCCTGAACAAGACTCTTTTGAGGGAGCTCTGTGAGCTGTGCCATGACGAGATGCAGGCACCCACTGGAAGAGGTCATGCCATATCAGTGGAGACCAAGGTGACAACAGCAATGTGCCTGCTCACCAATGGAACCATCCAGAGGCCAACCAGAGAGACCACTGACATATCCCAGCCATCCACATTCCGTCTCCTCACACAGTTCATCACCGCACTGCTCCCACATGTTTCAGAATTCATTCACTTCCCAAGCACACAGGCAGAGCAGACAGAAGCCATGCAGCAGTTCCACAGGATGGCATGCATGCCAGGCATCATAGGGGCCATTGACTGCACCCATGTGGCAATCTGTGCACCACCTGGTGATGATGCCATGACATATGTCAACCACAAGGGCTACCACTCTGTCAACTGCCAGGTGGTGTGCAATGCCACTGGGTGCATCAGCAATGTCTGCACCACACACCCTGGGAGTACACACAATACTTTCATATGGCACCAGTCCACCCTTTGCCACAAGTTTGAGACTGGGAACATACCCAGCAGCCATCTAATAGGTGGGTGGGGCATGCAGAAATGCCCATGAAAGGGCCACCATGGCACAACAAAAGAAGTCAGAGAGAGCAGGTGTGCGATGACTATGGCAGAGAATGCGTAAGGTGGATATGCACAGGTGGGACAATGGAGGTGGGTACACCAATGGAACCATGCACACAAGGGGGACAGTGTAGCAGAACAGCAAAGCATGGGAGGTTGGATGCAGCACAACAGCTGGCATGAGTGGCAGGGCAGAACATGCCACACACAGCCATGCATGGGTGACCGCTGGGCATTGGTGGACAGACAATGATGACAGGAACATGTGCAGGAAGCCATGGCTATGAGCATGGGCAGGTACAGGCAGATGTGTACAGCCAGGGCAGGCCGTAGCAGTCATGAGGGGGATGTAGCCAACCAGGGAGGGTCACCACAGGGACCGGGGCAGACAGTTGGCAGATACACCAGTGCACCATGGTGCAGGCGGGAGGGTTGGGAGGACACAATGCACTGGTATGCAGTGGTGCAATGGACTGCTCTTGTTCCCAACAGGTGATGCAGTGTACCCCCTCTAACCCTGGCTACTAACACCCTTCTGCCAACCTAGCTCAGAGGCTGAAGAGTGGTACAAAGAGGCACACATCGCTATGTGCACCATCATTGAGCATGTCTTTGGCATGCTGAAGATGTGCTTCCCGTGTCTGGATAGGTCGAGTGGTGCCTTACAGTATAGCCCAGAGAAGGCCTGTGGCATATTCCTGACCTGTTGTATTTTGCACAACATGATCATTGACTGTGGAATAACTGTCCGGGCTGAGGAGGGTGACAGTTCAGGGGAGGAGGAGGTCGAGGGCAAGGTTGCAGCAGTCCAGGGGTTGCATGATGGACCACCACTGGCACAAAGAGACCCATGCCTTGTTGCCAGGTCCTGGTGGCACAGGGACGCCATCATCGAAGAGCACTTCAGGGTCTGCAGGTGAGTAACACAGGTGGGTAATACATGGCTGGCACCCCACCCTTCACACACACACACACACACACACAAACACCCACAAACACACCACAGGGCACTCTACTGCAACACTCAAGTAGTGTAGCACACCCGTATGGGCAAAAATGTTGCACACTCATGCACACATGCACACACAGCATGATCCAGATGTCCAGGGGGCACAGTGTGTGTGCTGAGGATGGTATGGAACAATGTACTGCTGCTGGCACAACCGCACAGCAGACAAAGGACCATACTCATCATGCTCATGCCACACAGCATAATAATGGCACACCCAGACATACATGTAGCACTGCACAGGTGACCCACACATGCAATGCACTGGGGCAGGTGCATGCCACCCATGCCAACCCATGCACAGGTACCCAGGTGAGTGAGCCGCAAAGGGTGCAGGCAACAGGGTCCATGTGAGCTGTCACCCAGGCATTAGTGGGAGGCACCATGGCCGCCATGGACACGTAGGTGGCCACACCCATGACTGGTGGTCACTGATGCAATGCCACTGGCCAAAGGGGAGTAAACAACACCCCTGGAGGGGTACTGCAGTCAGACCATGAATGGGTGCCCACTGGTGTGTTGGACCCAGGATCCATGTTGGATAGGGGTTGTTGGGGATGGAGAGGTATGGTGATGGTGTCAAATCAATGGGTCCACCTAACGCTACTGCCTGGGTGTGCATGAGGCACTCCTGGAGGTTCAGCTGGAGGTCTGGCAGCCATGTGGCACACTGGTTGCACATGCTGCCTCAGCAGCATGCGCAATCTGCTCCAGAGCTGCAGGCATGCCCACCCACAGTAAGTGAGCCTCTGCCAACATCTAGGCATGCAACATGACCAACAACTCATGTTCAATGACTAGCAGCATCTGAATGCCTCTGAGCTCCTCCCATAGGGATGCTTGCCCATCTACAGTGGCCCACAGGAGGTGTGCATTGCCCTTAGTCTCGTTGGCAGGTGAAGGTTCACAGGGATAGCACTGATGGGCAGGTGGTGTACCGGCCTGCTGCTGTGCTTCTACTGTAGGTGTATGCACCACAACAAGCCACAGTATCTGTGGGGAATGGACTTGTGCAACTGCTGTGCGTCAAGGGACGGCTGCATCACGGGCCTCCACTGACTGCAGCAGAACTACAGCACCCTGCTGACCCATGCCGATGGTACCCACCACCACAGCAGCACCAGGCACAGAGCCCACAGCAACCACCACCTGGGGTGGCTGTGAAGGCCCTGCGGGTGTGCCAGGGGCCACAGGACCACCAACACCTGTTGGTACCACCTGTGCGTCTTTCGCTCTACTGATGTCCATGTCCCCCCAAAGTTGTGTGGAGTCTGGTTGATCATTAACATTGCTGTATGCCCCCTGTGCACTGGATGCCAGTGCCAGCAGGGTGTCTGCAATGTCCACCATGTCCCCTGGATCATTATCAGCTATACCCAGGAACCACTTCAGCCCTATGCCATCTAGCTCATCAGCCATGGCACTGCTTGATGAGGTGTTGGAAGGCCCTGCCACCACTGGTGATGCATCCAGAGCAGCTGTGGTGTTTGATAGGCCCAGGACAGCATCATCTCCAGACCTCGCTGCTGCCCATTGAGACGGACCGGCATCATCCTCTACAGTGCCACTCTGTGATGCGCCAGACACGGCAGCACCCGTGAGGTGTGATGGAGCTGTAACAGAAAGAAGGGATGCATGGTTACAAACATGTGTGACAGTAGTGTTCAGACAGACATGTCATACACATGTGCCAGTGGAGCACCTGACATGCCATGTGGTTGACAGTCAACAATGGTTCTGCTGATGTAGCCAGGCACTGGCTACAGTTGGACAGGCCCAGTGCCTGTACATTCCCCCTTGTACTTGTATGGGACTGGGACAACACCGTGGCCACCACCCACAGGGATGACAGCGATGGTGTGCAGTGGAACACTACACCACAGTTGTCCGCCCAAAGCACATATCTGGCCTGTCAAGCAACTGCACAAGACAGTCCATGGATGGGGCATACAGAACCATGGTTTGTGCACACAGGCACATGGTCAGATAGTCACACACAGTGGGGCTGTCAGGGCACACATGGCACACACACTGACAGGCACATGTCCCAGGCATGTACAGTATACTCCCAGTGCTGCAGTGGACTGCCGCCCATCTGGAAACCCCCTCTAGGTACACCTTGCACAGCTGCCTGTCCCATGCTAGCCACCAGCAGCTCCTCCATGGGTGTAAAGTGCACAACTGTCTATGGTCCACCCCATGTCCCACTCAGGGAGGCCTCGATGTGTGCCACCTTTTCCTTGGCTCTTCTCATCATTAAGGTGCTTTCTGCACTCCTGGGGTATCCTGTTAAACTTCCCAACAGTATTGACATGCATTGCCACAGCCTCCCAGCCCTCATCCCACAGCTGTTGGCTGCCACCCCTGCCAGCCAGGATGTCCTTGCACAGCAGGTGTGCATTGATTAGTGCCCTGTCCTCATCACTGGTGAAATTGGGATGTCTGCATCCTGCAGCTGTGTCCTTTCCAGACATATTGGTTTCTGTGGGTGAGAATATGCAGCCATTAGCACACGACAGTCAGCTCGGTATGTGTGCAAGTGCAGTGTCTGACTGCTGCAGGGTCACAGTACCCTTTCTGCATATCACACATCTGTCTGCTGTACATATCTGGAACAGGTTCTGGGGCTCACAGAGACACCTGGGCATTGGCAGGATCAGTTCTGTAGCAGTGGTACACGTAGCTGACATGTCCTGCACGTGTGACTGGTGTTGCATGCCATGTACCACCAGATGGAGGTCCTGCCTGCAACACACATATCATCTGTCTGTGGTCACATGCTATACCACATACCAGTAATGGACCCCCACAAGCCAGACCTAGTCTGAACAGTGGGACACTGTGGGGCACTCACCTGGATTTGCATGTTGACCAGGAACAGGCATGCATCATGGTTGTATGTCCTAGGCCTCACACTGTCATTTTGTGCTGCCACACTGCCTTTGGAAGAATGTAAACAGACTTACCTTCAAGGATGCAATTCCTCTTGGTCACCTGAACTCTGTGGAGGCACATTCAGGAGCATTTATGACTCAGGGCATGCAAATGAGCCTGGAAGCATCTGTAATGAAACGCTAATCAGGTGAGATGCCCCTGAATCTGGCAATGAGCTGATATTGGAGCAATGTCTTTGAACTGCATAATTGCCCCCAGCTCATCCCAATCAGCAGAGTGCATCTGCTGCATTAAGCACATCCCCATATGGTGCATTTCCAGCACATGCACATGAGACATTGGGCATTTCCTGAAAACAGCGCAACTGTCATGGTGCATTGCCTTGCATGCATGATGCTGGGTTAGTAGCTTGACAGGTGTAGATCAAACAGTCCAGTAATACTGACCGCGTGATTGCATCCTGCTGCACGTACACGTCCACTTGCGTGATGACTGTGGTGTAATCTCTTGTGCATGTGTGTATTGTGCAACAGGGTGAGCTTGTGTCATTGCGCACCTGTGGATCACAGTGCAACTCTGGCAATGTACGTGGTGACACAGCACTGTGTGTGGCATTGCTTGCTACTCAAAATATGGTGGATCTGCATGGAGTGCGGATGCTCAACCCAGTCATGACCCATGACCCTGTGTTCCTGCCCATGTGCAGTGCTGTGCACATGCGCGGTGATGTGCTATTGGCGGCAATTGTGCATTGCCACACTGTGCATGGTGCGTCTCACGACAGACAATCACGCATGTGGCATGAATGTGTCATTGCACACCAGCAGCATGATCTGTGCACACTTTACCTGGTGACACTGAGGGGGATCATGCCACATGCACAAAGAACAGGCCCAAGGGCCATAAACTGGGGTGAGGTGGAGCTCCTCAACCTTGTGGCACTGGTGCTGCAGGTTGAGGGACAGCTCTTTGGGTCTGATGACCACAGTGAGCCACGCTCTGTGGTGTAGGCCAGGATTGCTATGCAGATGGTGCACAGGACAGGGGTTGCCCGCAATGGCGAGCAATGCAGGCACCATTATGGTGATCTGCAGTGCAGGGACCCGGACAGGCTGAGGAGCCTACAGGACCGTGCATGCAGGGGTGTGGTGCCATGCCCAGGTAAGTCACAGTACACAGTACAACACATGTACACAGGCAGTATGGGGTATGTGTCAGGAGGGCTGGCACACTGCACACCACTACACACACACACACACACACACACATATGTGGACTGCGGACCACACACAGCGTGGACAGTGCCGGCATGACCACAGGGAGTAGGCATGTGCGACATGGTGCATGGGAGGTGCAAGGCCACTGCGGCATGCGCAGTGTGGCATCACCATTGACATGGCATATGTCCAGCTGCACACATGGTGGGCACAGGCAGGGGTGATTTGTGAAGATGCACACAGCCAAGGGCACATTCACTGGGGCACTGTGGGGGTGTTGTCATCACTGCATGCTGGCACTGGTGTTCTTGCTGGGTGAGGGATGGGATGGCGAGCTTGTCACACCTCCAGTCTCCTCATGGTGTTCTTTGCTTTTGTTACTCTCACATGGCTGGCAGGCAGGCAGAGGGACACGGCTGTGGTGGAGGCCTATGGACAGGGATGTGCAGGTGAGTGTCTGTCATGTGCATCCTTTGTGTGTTCGGGGGGGGCGGTGCCCTCAGCTAGACATTGCTGGTCCCTTGTGCATGTTCGTTTGCTGTTGGTTATGTGCACACATAGGGTGTGGGCATGGCAGCATGTGCTTGGGCCACAGTGCACCTGGCCCCTGTGTGTAGAGTCACTGAGTGTGCATATCATGTGCACTGTGGGAACCCTGTGGTGCTCCAGTGATGTCCGGACAGGGCCTGCATGCCATACCTCTCAACCTTTCTTCACCAAAACGTGTGACACAATGTGTGACAAATCAGCAAAATGTGTGACATATCGTCTAATATGGCACTGGAAGCTCAGAATACTATAGCTATCAGTGTAGTAATGTTCATAATGTTTTTGTATAACTGAGCATAATAGATTATTATGAATTTCTGCTTTAAAGTCTCAGTGGGGAATGTGTAATATCACCTTCCCCATGATGGACAAAGGGTTTCTGAGAGGTAAAATGAGTGACGTACCTCATAATGAGTGACAGTTGAGAGGTATGCTGCATGCTTGTGCTGCCTGCTGGCCTGTGCACATGCTGTGTAGGGAATGGCTACATGCCCCTCTGTGCAAACCCCTGCATGCACAGGTGGGCCATGTGCTTTCTGAGTACCATTGCATAGTCACAGTGTGGCACTGTGTGTCAGTCTGTTGCTGGCATGTGGTGTACCTGGCGGGCTGTTGTCCATTTGCATGGTGGATGCTTCCAGCACACTCACATGGTGGGTGGGTGGGGGCCAGTGTGGAACATGGCGCTTAGTACCTGTTGTCTGTGTCCCCTACTGTAGGTCCAAGGGTTGTACGGCCATGTGTCCCCATTCATCTGCGGCATCAGGGAGTACTGCAGCTAGCAGGGATCCAGCTCCAGAGGTCACTATGGAGGACACTACAGGCATCAGGGGCAGCTGCTGCAGGCACTGACCATGCTGGTCAGAGTAATGTGTGCAAGGGGTCTTAGGTGTAGGTGCAGTGCTGTGGCACATCCCAAACATTAGGGACGTGGACATTTGTGTATGGCCCCTTTATGTTTTACCTCACATTCCTTGCCTGTCCACATTGTATGTTGCTGTACCCTGTTCTCACACACACACACACACACACACACACACACACACACACACCCTTCACCCTCCTGCTTACCATTGTTGTACTTGTGCAGACCCCCCACCCTCACCTTCCCTGTTCCTTCTGCCAGTTGTTATTGTAAATAGTTTAATGTGTTTCGTTGTGGTTACTAAACTGTTTCCTATTGCAACCGGTGTCTGTGGTCATTCACTATTCATTGTGCATGTTGTCTATCTTTGCCTGCTGCTGTCTGCTGTCCATTTGTTGCCATCCACATGTGTGCACCTATGTTACTGCGCACACGCGCATCCTGTCCCCCTGATGTGGTGGCCTCACTGTGGGCCTTCCTTGTTGCTTGTGACGTGTGGGTAGACATTGTGTCATTCTGCCTTTCTCAGTGCCCCTGTTATGTGTGTGGTGCATGTGGGATGCAGCATCTGTTGCACAGGTGCCCTGTTGTTGTGCAGCTCTGTGTGCGGTCCACATTGCTTGTAGGCTTGTTACACCTGGGCAGTGCATGGCAGTCGGCCTGTCCGCCATTGTGCCTGTTCACCTGTGTGCACCTGTGTGGCATCTCCATTCTCCACACCACTGAGTTCCTGTGCAACAGGCCGTGTTCTGGTGACACATCCAAAGAAACATAGAAACATAGAAGTTAACTGCAGATAAGGACCACAAGGCCCATCCAGTCTGCCCATTTTTTCTACCTTAAGAATGTGCCATAGACCTTTACTCTGTCAATGCCCTGTCTGTTCATACTCATCTATATTGCTTCCTTATGCCTATCCCATGCCTGTTTGAATCCCTGTACTGTATTCATATCCACCACTTTCTGATGTAGGCCGTTCCATGCATCCACCACCCTTTCTGTGAAAAAGAACTTCCTCACATTACCTCTTAATTGGCCTCCCTCTAATCTCATGCTGTGTCCTCTTGTCCTGCTATTTTTCTGATATTGAAACATGCTAGACCCTTCACCTTGTTAATGCCCTTAAGATGTTTGAATGTTTCGATCATATCACCTCTCTCCCTCCTTTGTTCTAGGGTATACATATTGAGCTCTGTTAATCTGTCCTCATATGTTTTCTGATGCAGTCCTAGCACCATTTTGGTTGCCCTTCTCTGGACTGTCTCCATTTTGTTAATGTCCTTGTGCAGGTGTGGCCTCCAGTACTGCACGCAGTACTCCAGATGGGGCCTAACCAGTGTCTTGTAAAGAGGGATTATTACCACCCTCTTATGACTTGTGATACCCCTACTAATACACCCCAACATCCCCCTAGCCTTATCTGCTGCTTTAGTGGTCTGCTTGGATGGTTTCAGGTAATCTGTGATGACGATGACCAAGCCTCTTTCTTCCCTTGTGCTTGCCAGCAACTCCCCTCCCAACCCATAGGTGGCTTCAGTGTTTCTCTTCCCTATGTGCAAGACCTTGCAGTTCTTTGCGTTAAACTCCTCTTGTCACTCTTCTGACCATTTTGCCAGTTTATCCAAATCTCTTCTCATTCTGTCCAATCCATCTGGATCATCTATTTTGTTGCAGATCTTGGTGTCATCTACAAACAGACAGACCTTATCCTCCAGTCCATCTGCAATGTCACCGATGAAGACATTGAAGAGGACTGGCCCCAGGATTGATCCCTGAGTTACCCCACTTGTGATTTGCATCTCTTCTGACTGTATACCATTTACCACCACTCTCTGTGTTCTGCCTACCAACCGGTTTGCCACCCAGTTGACCATTTCTGACCCACCCAAGCCTACCCAGCTTATTAATCAGTCTTCTATGTGGAACAGCATCAAAAACTTTGCTGAAGTCAAGGTAGGCGACATCAACTGCATCCCCTTGGTCCACCACTCTGGTTACCCAGTCAAAGAAATCTATGAGATTAGTTTGACAGAACCTTCCTTTTGTAAATACATGCTGTCTTGGATCCTGTGCTCCTATGGATTCCATATGTTGCACTGTCCATTCCTTAAAGAGTGTCTCCATAATCTTGCCCACTACTGAGGTAAGGCTGACTGGTCTGTAGTTCCCTGCCTCCTCCCTGCTACCACTCTTGTGGAGCAGGATCACGTGAGCCCTTCTCCAGTGTTGTGGGACCTCTCCTGTGCTCAGAGACTCATTAAACCATTCTGATAATGGCTTTGCTAGTTCCACCCTTAGCTCCTTTAGTACCCTGGAATGTATGCCATCTGGTCTTATTGCCTTGTCCACCCTGAGCTTAATGAGCTCTTGTAGGACTGTTTCCTTTTCTTAAGGGACTTGTGCACACCTCCTTCCCCCATGTCCATGCTGCTGAGCTGTGGGCCCTGCCCTACCTTTTCCTCAGTAAATACTGAGCAGAAGTATCTATTTAGGATAAGTGTTTTTCCTTGGTCCTCCTCCACACACACTCCCTCTATCCACTTTGATCTTAGCAATACCCCCTCTGGACTTTCTGCTTTCACAAATGTATCTATAGAAAGTCTTGTCTCCTTCTTTTACTGTTTGTGCTAGAGTTTCCTTGGTTTGGGTTTTGCCTGCCTTACTGCCTTCCCTGCTTCCCTTAGGGAAGTTTGAAATCCCTCCCTATCTTCGTCATGCTGCATTCCCTTGTATTTCCTGAAGGCCAGCCTTTTAGCTCTGACCTTTTCTGCTACTGTTTCTGAGAACCAAAGTGGTTTCCTCCTTTTTTTGCTCTTGCTTTTCTCCCTAACACAATGGAATGTTGCTTCAAATATTGCATCCATAATGCTTGCCCAGGTTGTCTGTACCCCCTCACCTGTATTTCTTCTTGCCAGGGTGTGCTTAACTCTGTTGGCCATCTTATCAAAATCAGCTACTCTGAAGTCCCATATTTTTGCCATGGAATGGGATGATTTAGTTCTAGTGGCCAAATTGAACCATACTATGTGATGGTCACGCCCCCAGGTGACCTTCCACCTGGAGATCTGTGATTCTTTCCCTGTTAGTCAGTACTAGCTCTAGGATAGCCCTGTCTCTTGTGGGTTGTTATACCAGTTGTTTGAGGCCTTCCCCCTGCAGGGAATCCACTATGTGTCTAGTTCTGGCAGATGTTCCCTCTGGTATTGACCAATCTGTATCTGGCATGTTGAAGTCTCCCATTATCATAACCTCCCCTTTAGCTGTCATGTTTTATATATCGTCTAACAGTAATGTCTCTATGTCCTCCTCCTGGTCTGGAGGACTGTAGACAACCCCAGTTTGTATGGCTGTCCCATTTCTTGTTTCCAGGGTTACTCACAGTTCTTCTGGTTCCTTATGTGTATTCCGAATTTCTGTAGCTTTGATATTTTCATTGACATAAGGGGCTACTCCCTTCCCCCATTTTTGCACCTTGGTCTCTTCTGAAAAGTACATAGGGTGCTGAAGTCTCCCAAGTGGCAAACAGTGACCCAGAGGCCCTCGTGATGGCTTATAACTCAGCCATTTCAGCGGCCCTGGATGTCATTGCTACCATCCGTGTTCATCCTCTCTCCCTTCACCCTTGATCTCCATGGTTCGCTGGGACTTTAAGGGAGATGCGGCGACTAGAACGCAGGTTAGAGCGTTGCTGGCAGAAATCCGCCCTTGATGCCGACCACCTTAGAATGATGGACCATTATCCAGTCTATCAATCTGCAATTACCCATATGAAGGCAGAGTTCCTGTCCGGGGAGATTGTGGCTGCTCAGAATCGACCATCTCAGCTGTTTTGAACTGTGGACAGACTATGCAACCCAGCCTGTCTACAAGTCCAAAAAGCCTTTTCGCAAATAGAGTGCGATGAACTTGCTTGATTCTTTGCGACTAAGGTGGCTGACATCAGGATGGTACTCCAACCAGCACACTCTATGGGCATTGCTCTGGATCTGTATGAGGCCACTTCCTCTCAGCTTTGCTGGAGTACCTTCAACCAAATGGAATTCATGGATGCCTTTCGGATTGTCCAGGGTGCACACCCTACTTGCTGTAGTTTGGATCCAGTACCAACCTCCCTGATTCTGGGTTGTATTGATTCCATCAGTGTGGTCCTAGCTTGGATAGTCTGGTGCTCCTTGGAAACAGGAGAGCTTCCCAGCTCCCTGAAAGAGGCAGTGGTAATACCCCTCTTGAAGAAAGCTTCTTTGGACCCAGACTGCCATGCAAACTACAGCCCAATCTCTAACCTTCCCTTTTAAGGGAAGGTGATTGAGAAAGTAGTGGCAGTACAGCTGGAGAACCATTTAACTATCCATGACATCTATGAACCCCTCCAGTCTGGATTTCGAAAGAGACATAGTACTGAGACAGCACTGGTTCAGGTGCTCAATGAACTCCTGATGGCTAGAGATCGGAAGAGCCATTTCATCTTGGTTCTTCTGGATCTATCATCAGCGTTTGACACTGTGGACCATGGGGTTCTACTTGGTTGCCTGAGGTTCATCTGTGGACTGTCAGGTACATTCCTCAGGTGGTTTACATCATTCCTCATGGGAAGAACTCAGAGAGTGGTGTCCGGGGTTCATTCCTGTGACCCAGTTTCTCTGTCATGTGGGGATCCTCAAGGCTCAGTGTTGTCCCCCATGTTGTTCGCAGTGCATATGCTGCCCCTCAGAGACATTGTAAGAAGGTATGGGCTGCGTTTTCACTGCTATGCTGATGGTACCCAGCTCTACCTTTCTTTTGCACCTGACCAGGATGGAGCTCTCTTGGTCTTTAATAGCTGTCTCACAGAAATCCAGGAGTGGATGGATTCCAGTTGGCTGAAGTTGAACTTGAAAAAGACTGAAGTGCTGGCTGTGGATCCGGCATGCCGGATAGTGGGGCTGGGGGCTGGTTCGTCCTTAGGACTTTTTCTTGGGGGATTAGCACTCCCGACCTCTGAATGGGTGTGAAACCTGGGGGTAATTTTTGATGAAGGACTGACCCTGCATTCTCAGGTGTTGGCAGTTGTCAAATCCTCTCTGTACCATCTGAGGAATATCTCCAGGATTAAACACCTTGTTCCATCCTGTGATCTTCCTAGGCTGGTTCACGCCTTTGTGTCCTCATGCTTAGATTACTACAACTCCCTTTACCTGGGGCTACCGGGGGTGTAGAGTGCAGCTGCTTTTGAAGGGAACTCCCTGGTCCTGAAATATTTCACCGATGCTGCGCTGACTGCACTGGCTGCCAATACGGTGGTGGATCACCTTCAAAGTCAAACTTCTGAATTTCAAAATCCTACATGGACTGGGCCCAGACTACTTGAAAGAGCTTCTGGTTCCTTACTGCCCTGGGCGATCATTCCTCTCAGCCAAAGATTTGCTAGAGATTCCAAGGGTGTGCTTGAAATCTTCTGGGGCCCGAGCATTTCTGCAGTTATGCATGCAGCCCCAACCCTTTGGAATTCTCTACCCTGTCGGTTATGGGGGTGCCGACCATGGAGGGATTTAAGCAAGCTTTTAAGACATACTTATGACACCAAGCATTTGGTGAATGACTGTGTAATGGTATTAGTTGTTTTATATAATTAATGTTGCTGGGATGTCTGACATGTGATTTTAAATTTTGTTAGGTGCCTTGATATTTGAAAGGCGCCATAAATATAAAAGTATTATTATTATTAGTATTAGTATTAGTATTATTGAACCATGTCTCGCTAATGACTACTATGTCCAGTTTAGCCTCTGTGATTGTTAACTGCAGGCCTGGGATCTTGTTTCCCAGACTGTGGGCATTTGTGTACATGATTTTTCATTGGCCAGTTTTTGGTGCGTTAGTTGAAGGTGACGTCCGGCATTTCCCCTGCGTGTCAAATGGGGAGCCAGACCTTTTTCCTAACCTGCTGATGCAAATGAACTACAAACATGATAAACTCCTGTTTGATCACTAGTTGAGGGGGGAAGGATGTTCTTCCTGTTCGATGTACCGGGTGCTGCATCCCTCTCCTCATCGGCTAGTTTAAATATTCTGCAAAGACATCAAACTTCTGTCCCAATACACTGACTCCCTCCTTAGTCAGATGCAGTCCATCAAATTTAAAAAAAAGTTTGCACCCCAAACTGTTGCCAGTTATCTACAAATCTGTGTCCTTTTTCCTGGTACCAGCCCTTGAGCCACATGTTTAACTCCCCTATCTCCCTTTTTCTGACCTTCTGTCAGTCTGCCCTCTCTCCCAGACCAGCAGGATCTCAGAGAAGGAGATGCTGGACGAAATGGATGACAGTTTGTCTCCCAGCCTGGTCAGGTATTCCTTGGTCTCCACAACTGACCAGCTGGCGAGATTGTTAGTCCCTATGTGTACCTGGACACTGATGTTTTCTCCTGCTTCCTGCATGATTTTAGCAATGCTGTTAGTGCCTCTCCACACTGATGTACCTGGGAGACATCTGACCATTACTCCCTGCTGGAGGTAGGTATCAACTCCCCAAATCATGGCATCTCCTATGATCAGAAGTGTTTTGGATTTCCTTTTTGATTTTTTTTTTGTTTTGGTCCCTGTTTTGGAAGACTTTTGTAGTGCTAGCTCCTGTACAGCAGTGTCCTGCTCTGCAGTGTCCTCTCCCCCTTTGCTTGATTTTGGAGATAGAGGAAGATACCTGTTTGTAGTTTTTATATGGTTTGTGGAGGTGATACGTTGGAGAACATTGAGTGATGGGGCACTCGATTTGCCCCTCCTAACCACCTGCCAGTCTCCCGGACCAACTATCCTCTGTGGTCGAGGTGTTTCAGTTGGATGTTGGGGAAATGGCAGGCTGTTCTTATAATATATTTCCTTCTGAATATGTGATTTGTCCAAGGTGTGCACAGCTGCTGAGGGCACCATGCTGCATGGTGCCCCTCAGCAGCTGTGGCACACCTTGACAGGCACCCCAGAGCATGTCATCTTTGCCTGTTGGGCTCCTGTGTAGGGTGTGTCAGGTGCTTCTGGTTGTTTCTCTGTGTGCACTGTCTGTTCGCCTCTTCTAATGTGGCCACTCTCAAGCCCTTTGGCATTCTGGTCGGTCCCTGCAGGTGTGTTCCCCTGCATCCTTTGTGCCACTGCTGTTTCCCCCTGTTGCTCCTTTGTCCCTTGCTGACTTGCTCCATTTTCACTGTTATGCTGCCCTGGGTGCTATGGCGCATCCCTGTTGCTCTGGGGCATCTCATGTTGTGCCATGCTGCATCTGTGCTATTCACAGTGGGGATGCGCACAGTGCATCTTGCGGCGCATCCTTCTGTGAATCTCACTGTCTGGGGATGGCGCATCCCAGTTGTACCACTACATCTCATTTGCACCCAGCACATCTGTTTGTGAATCTTGCCCATGTACCTTTTTATGTACTGTATTTTAACTTCCATCCTCCTGAACAAAAGGAAGCCCTGCTCAGGAAAACTTTTGTCAGAATGGTAGGCCTCACACTTTGCTTCTCCCCCGCTTATATTCACTGTCTAAACATAAGAAGTTTGTTATTTTAACTGACTACTCAGATACTTCTAGTTATCCTTTATCCTCTATACACACACTACAAAACACTTGTACCTTACTTTGTAGAAGTCTTCTTTTTTGTTGCAAGAACATGATGTTTTTTCTTGAATCTGGCCTGGCTACTGCACAAGTGTGTCTTGGTTGTATCAAAATGGTGCTTCAGTCTAGGAAGAATGCCACACATGTGCACTAAGCAGGGTTCTAAGAAATCATATGACGTATGTAAAAAAAAACCTCTGCAGCTTTTTGATTTTTAACTTACATTTTTTATTTTATGTTATTTATAAAAAAATCTAAGGAACTAATTAATCCAAGTGTAGTTTTATGCACATAATTTATATTCCCTACGATCTAACCTACATACTAGCCTTTCAATAATTTAATGCCCAGGCTCTCTATTGAGGACCCAAACAAAACAAACAAAACAAAATAGAAAACAGAGAAAAAAAAGGAAAGAAAAAGAAGAAAAGAACAAGAAGTAATGCTATGGATTGTTTTTTGTCCTCGGTCTGAAGTCTCCAAACTCTCCGAGGAAGTGTTGTGTTCAAAGAAATTGTTCGAGGAAAAGAGGAGCAGAATCAACTGTTGTCGTTAGCAAAATATTCCTTCAGTCAGCAGATCTCTTATCAGACCTCAGAAAACCTCTTCTCCTCTGGATCAGGTAAGTGTATCTTCCTACTGTAATGCAAAATGACTGTATCCTAACTAGAAGTACTGTTATGTCTTAGGTGTGTCTTCGCCTTCTCTCTTCTTTCAGGTCCTCAAGACCTTGCTGTATTCCACCCTTTTCCTTTTGTGTTGGCTCCTTCCACCACCAGGACTCCACACGCCACTGTGTAGGGGGAATTTAGAACAAGAACGCAGTACAGCAGAATCATGAAGGCAGCATAAACATCTAAGACAAGTGTATTTAGTAACACAGAGGCAACGGTGGCATACCTGTTAAAATTTATAGAAAGCTTAATACAAATTCTGCTGTGTGCTTCTTCCTCAAACTGCACAGCATGTAGCGGCCATCTTCCACCAAACTGGATTGTTGTCACATTGATTTCACCTCCCCATTTTAATATACAAATCAAGGCATCTGAATGGTGATCAGGGTGGAGGAATTACTAGATACCAGGGATCATTTGCATATACAAACTGGGGGCATCTGAACAGTGATTGGGGTGAGGAGACTACTATAGATGCCAGGGATCATTTTATTGTAACACTTATGGGCATGTAAATGGCGATCAGGAGGTGGGGGCTGGCATTGCTTTGCACTATGCCTCCATGCAGTCATGCACAGCGGCACTGTGTGGAGATGCTAATGAACTCACAATGGCATATAAACAGCTCATTAGCATCTTGCCTACCCTATGGGCTTATTAGCATGCTAACAGCTGAAAATAACTCACAGGCATAAAGGTGCTATCCTATTTGGCACACACTATCTCCCATTGCCTTTCTGAATCCCTGCCCTACAGGTGTGCTGCGATAGCACTGCATAACTAGAGTGCCCCCTGATATATACCACCAGGGAAGAGAGTTCTATATTGATATGGGAGATCGGGGGGAGGGGTCATTAGATCACCGGGGAAGGATATATCATAATAATTACTGTGGGAGATAGGGATAGCATGAGGGGGCCAATAGACCACCAGGAAATTATATCAAAAGTAATATGCTGGGAGACCATGTGATGCAGGGTACCAAGTAGAATCTCCTCCGTGCAGCTCCAGCCTCCCGACTAGATAATTTGTTATTTTGGACTGCAAAAACTATCTAAAACCCTCCACATCCATCTAATTTTGCCTTCTAATCATCCCAGGCTCTGGTTCAGCGTGTTTGAACACCGATGGAGGTCTATATGAAAAAAGCGCTGCAGAAGCACAATCCACCGGTCACCCCCGAGAAGGCCCCGAAGAAATCTTGGGCCTCGAGTGGGCTAGACAAGCCTGAACACTCGAGCCAGGCCTCGGAGCAGGAGCTGTTAACCTTAAACAGGTTCTTAGAAGAGTTTAAACCCTTCTGTGAGGAAGTAAAGGAGATTTTGTCGGAGCTTAAAGCCCTTTCTAAAAAGCCTGATGAGGTCTCTGTCACAACCTCGGATAATACAGCTCGTATTGTGTCTCTAGAGAAACGTCTGGAAAAGTTTGGCCCTGGGCTTGTGGCTAAGTGGCAGAAGCTTTCCCGTTTTGAAACAAAATTAGAGGATCTCGAGGGCCATAGCCGCAGGAACAATATTGTTATATTGGGGCTTCCAGAGGGCGAAGAAGGCCAGAATGCCATCGTGTTTGTACAGAAGCTGGTGGAAAGGATTGCCGGTCCCTCTCCCTTTGGATCCATGTATATCATCGAGAAGGCACATAGGTCCTTACGGCCAAAACCTCCCTTAGGAGCTGCTCCTCGCCCTATTATATGCAGTTTTTTAAATTATTTAGAGTGGCAGCACTTCCTGGCAAAAGCAAGGGAACTACAAGAAGTCAGATGGGAGAACAACAAGCTCAGAATAGTGCAAGACCTACCGGGCTCCATCCGGCAGAAGCGCACAGCATTCCACCCTATTGTGTCCAGGATCATCGCTGCTGGGCTCAAGTTCAGAATGGGGTACCCAACTAGGCTGCAAGTGCAAGTGGCTGGAACCTGGTCAGCTTATGATGACCCAGATGCTGCTCTCTCCAGCTTAAAACTGGCCCTGCCTGATCTGTTTCGTGACCCATGATGTGTCCTGTACTTATGGTGATGGGGAGCTCTGAATCGTTAGGTTGAGACTGCATTCTGAGAGGCATGATGGAAACGAATGCAATTACCTGCCCGAGTTCAGGGGAACCCGATATCGAAGGATGAAGAGTCATCACTTTGTTGTGTTCATTTATTTTAAGGCACTTTGGCATTAAATTCAAATTTGGGACTGATGTTCCTACCAGGAGATTGTTTTTACTGAACGGTCTGCTTATTTGGGAGAGGGTATTTTTTGTCTAAGTTCTAGTTTGGAGCCTATATGTACCTGCAGTAAGGGGATCGTTGACTTGTACCCCTTTAGCTCACCATTTAAATTAAGGATAGCCTATTTTGAGGGATGTGCTGGGCTTTTCTTTTCTACTTGCACTGTGGTGCGCTTTCGCAACGGTACCACAGGAGGGAGCTCAGATTATGCGCTTCGCAGGTTAGCACTAATTGCCAACTCGGGACTTGTTCTCTTTTGCAGGGCTCCTTTACTTGAGGCCTGGGTTATTTAACATACCTCTTACTGGGCTACTTTGTCCTGGTGCCAGGAAGATCCCGTGGTAAACTGGCCCTGTCTCTTACTACCTGTCATCTGTGGTACTTGGGCAATTACGTTTTCTTGGCAGGCTGCACGTAACCTTTTAACTACACCAGTACATTTGCTGAGCATGGCATATTCTATAAGCTGAGCACTTCCCTCTGGCTACCAGGAGTTGGTTAGGTAGCAGATTTTTGTTGGAAAGTCAATTTTTCTTTCATTTTTACTTAATATTTACCTGTTCTTATTGGGAGTTTGCTGAATCTGTTTGGGGCTGTGGGGCAACGTCGGGAGGCTTGGGGGTGAGGAAGGGAAGTGGTACTTTGTTGAGCATTGTTTGTGACAGTTGGGGTGGTTGGGTGGGTGGGTTTATGGTCAGACCTAAGGATTTGGTAAATTTACATTACATGGGGGCACTTTATGGGGGACAGGGGAAGATTTGGTTTGGGTTGGAGGGTAGGGGATGGGTGGGTGGTACAGCAGTATTCAAGGGGTTTTGGAATGTGGATTCTTGTTGCTGTTACACCGAGATTATCGTTATGTGCTTATTATTACCGATCTAGATAGCTAACAATGTTGTTCTTGCTACTTGGAATGTGAAGGGGATAAGGAAAAAATCCAAACAATACCAGGTGCCTAAGCACTTAGGTTTATTACGTTCCCAGATAATGTTTTTACAAGAATCCCATCTGCTAGATTCAGAAGCTTTACGTCTAAGGAGGCAACAGGTTGGTCAGGTTTTTAATGCCTCTGAGTCCACTAATAGCTGCGGAGTCATGCTAATTGTTAACAGAGGCATTCCCTTCATTTCCTCACACGTTCCTAAGGATCCAGGGGTAGGTACGTTTTGGTTCAGGGCACTCTTTGGTCCATACCACCTTTTCTCTGTAGTATTTACGGGCCTAATACAGATGACCCTGGCTTTTTTATGAAGTTTATTACCATTATTCTCCCTATGCTCCCTATTGTGATTGTCATGGGTGGCAACTTCAATTTGGTCTTGGACCCTAACATGGACCGGTCTGGCAGCAGAGTGAGGGGACTGTCCCCTGGGCAAAGGGCTTTTAGGGACCTGTTGGACCAGTGCGTGTTGTGTGACGTATGGTGAGTTCTGCATCCTAACTCTAAGGAATATACTTTTAGCTCGCCATGCACGGATCACAGTCTCGCATAGACTACCTATTAATTTCCCAGGGGCTCTTGCCGGGGGTTTTTTCTGCTTCGTTTCAGCCCGGTCCTACATCCGATCATTCCCTGGTGGTATGCAATTTAGCTTTTCTTAATACGCCTAGGAGGGAGACCCGTTGGAAATTAAATGAACAATTATTAAAGGATGCCAGGTACTGCAACCTTATAAAAGAACAGATTGATTTTTTTTTCTACCAACCCGATAGATAGTACAGAGCTGGATATTCTATGGGTGCCTTTACAATATATGTGGGAATTCTTATTAGTTTAGCTACTAAGAGGAAAAGGGCACAAGAAGCAGAATTATTATCCTTACTGTCCCAAGTACGGTCTCTAGAAGCCAACTTATCTTCCAGCACTCCGAGTGAGGACAGGAAGAAACTTCTGGTAGCCAGAGACAAATATTTAGATTTGTTGAGGGAAAAGGCAGAGTTAGCCATTATCCGAACTAGAGCTAGTTATACGGATCAGGGAGAAAAGGCAGGGCATCTGCTCGCTTTAAGGTTAAAGCAACAGGAATCTGCAAGATTTATCCCTCCAGTCCAGGCTCAGGCAGATGGGTCTCTGAGGGTATCTCCTTCCGAGATAGTGCAAGAGTTTGCATTGTATTATGAGCAACTATACAAGGACATGGACTGTCCTCCTTCCCTGGAGATGCTCGTGGCGTATTTGAGGGACTTCCATCTCCCTACCCTATCAGATTCCCATAGGAGCTTCTTGTCCTCCTCATTATCCCTGGAGGAAATCTCGGAGGTTATTAAGGCCTTGCCCTCGGATAGAGTTCCGGGGCTGGATGGTTTTTCCTCATTATTTTATAAAGTTTTTCGAGAACAATTATTGCCGGTGCTTCACCAGTTGTGCCTACATATTCTCTCCGGGGTTGCTGTAGATGCCTACCTGTTTGAAGCCCTGATTGTCCTTCTCCCCAAACTAGATAAAGACCCTGAGTTAGTACAGAGTTACAGGCCTATATCCCTTTTAAATCAAGATATCAAAATCCTTTCGAAGATATTGGCTGATAGGCTAACACTGATTCTTCCGGACCTGATTGGTATGTCCCAGGTCGGTTTCATGAAGGGGCGTTCATCATGAGACCATTTGCGCACCCTCTCACATGTCTTCTCGGAGTCCAGGGATGCCACCTTTCCTGCTGGGTTGGTCTCCCTGGACGCTGAGAAGGCATTCGACCGTGTGAACTGGAATTTTCTATTCCAGATCCTTAAGGCCTTTGATTTTCCTACCATGTTCATAGACTGGATTCGTGCTGTACACCGGGATCCTTCTGCTAAGATTTCAGGAAATGGTGCATTTTCAAAACCCTTCCTTTTATATTCAGGTACCAGACAAGGAGGTCCCCTTTGCTCTCTCTTATTTAATCTATACTTGGAGCCTCTTATTCAAAATATCCTTAACAATGCGGGGATACAAGGCATTCCGGTGGGGAGCAATGTGGTCAAGATCACCGCATATGCTGATGATCTTCTCCTTTATCTGTCTCATCTGATGACATCATCCTTGTTGGGGGAAATTGCCAAATTTAGCTCCTTTTCAAATTATAAATTAAATGCTAATAAATCGTCCTTTTTTCCCCTTAACCATAAGGTCTTTAAGACTGATATTACCCCTTTTGGCTTGTGTTGGGCATCCCAGGTTCTTAAATACTTGGGTATTAAACTAACACTTAACCCTTCCTTATGGTTTAAAGAAAACTTGGAGCCTCTTTCCCAGTTGATCGTCCAGGACCTGGATAGATGGTCTAAGCTTCCAGTTTCATTATGGGGCTGTATCAATATAATTAAGATGAATGTTTTTCCCACCTTTTTTATCCCCTTTCTCACCTTAATTCATTCATCCCATTATCCTGGTTTCAAAAAATGTATAGAATATTTGCTAATTTCATCTGGTCAAACAAACACTCCTGACTGGCATACTATAAGCTGGCTGCCTCTAAAATAGACGGGGGACTGCGGATTCCCCACTTGGCTATCTATTACTGGGCTAGTCATCTCTTAAATGCCTGAAGTGGGTGAGTCCGGGTCCTAAGAGCTTGAGACCGGTTTGGCTCAACATTGAACTAGACTTCATCCGGTCTATGAACATGGATCCCCGACTATGTTTTATGTTAAATTATCTCTTTTACAAGATGTAAATGTCCCACCCTTATGACTTCACTAAAAGTATATGCGCAGCTCTGCTCTTTTTCGTAATATACTCCATATTTGGACCTGTCCCAGTTTATTTGGAACTCACCGGCCTTTACTATAAATAAGCAGATAATCTCCCGTACATGGTTGCCCCATGTGGGCGATGGGATAGTATCCACGTTTTTGGATGGCGAGGGAGCGTGGCTCCCTGTAGCTAAAGTCATCCAGAAATTTGGCATCCCAGTATCTTTGCAATTTAGGGTTTTCCAGTTAAAGCACTTGCTTACCACTGTGCTGGGTAATACCCCCCTCGCCCGCCAGCTTTCTCACTGATTCCTGAGCTTTCCTCCTTATTGGGTTCTTCTAGTGTCATTTCTAAAATATATCAAATTTCGTTTCATCGACGGTATGGGGGCTGCTACAGTCCGACTAGGTTTTGGGGTTCTATTTTTCCCCAATATACCTTCAATTGGCCGGCCTTATGGAAGTTCTGTCATAAATATGTGTCTCAAGACAGATTACGCCTTATGCAATATCACATTTTACACAACTTGTATTATACTCCAGTTAAATTGGTGAGATGGGGTCTTCTCAAATCAGACGTATGCACCAGATGCTCCCAGGGAGAAGGAACACTTCTCCACATATTCTGGTTGTGTCCCAAAATAATCCCACTGTGGGATTCAATTAAAACCAACCTGGACCCCATACTGGGCTTGCGGGACTGCTTCACACCTGATATTTGCCTCCTGGGTGACCTGTCCTCCATCAAGGTTAAAGCTCGGAGATTTCATATCTCCATGATTGCATTATCTGTCAAAAAACTTATACTAAGGCATTGGAAAGATAAGGTTAGCCCGACATATCAAGAATGGGTTAACGAAATCCTCGCTAACCTTCGCACAGAGAAAGCCATAGCTAGTCTCCACAATCGGTTGCCAAGCTGCAAACGTATCTGGGATCCCCTTCATACCTTAATCATGGTTGTACGGATATAGGTGTGTTAGCTGTTAGTTATTCCTGTATGCATATGGCTACTGTTATAGGATTTTAAGCTACAAAGTGGTATTACACTGCTGTACTGGGGGGTGAGAGGGATGGGGTGAGCAGCTTATGTAAAGTACTGTGAACAGGTTGTATATGTTACAATTGCTGCCTCCTATATTGTGAAAATGTGCTAATAAAGTTGGAATTAAAAAAAAAAGTAATATGCTGGAAAGGAGTGGGCCGGATGCAGAAGTGGCTTGGGAGGTGGTATGGGAGGGTCAGGGAAACAGTTGGGAACGAAGGGTGCATTTGCTGTTATATTAATTTGTTCATGTCTATCTATATGGGGTGGAATACTATACATATAGGTACAGTACTGTGTAGTATTCTACTCAGTATTTATAGAAAATAACATATTAATATAACAGCAAATGCACCATGCTGGGTGCCACATTACCCCCTTCATTCCCAGTTGTTTCCCTGACAACCCCCATGCAACCTCCCATGCCCCTTCAACCCCTGGTAGCCTATTGTCAGATCTCCTCCCACTGGCACAAATCACTTAGAGCACCACCTGGCTGGTCTAAGCGGTACCCCCACTTACTGCGTCCACAGCGGGACTTGCAAAATCCCAAAAAACGGGATGTTCCAGCCCCCTCATGGTACAAGCCCCCTTTCAACCTGGTGCACCTGGTTGTTTGATTCAACCTTGGCGAAAGGAGGCTTTGGCACAGCCACATCAGGATTTGATGAAGGCTGCATCAGAAAATCAGGATTGATGCAAGTTGTGATGCAAGTCACTCCATGCATCAGACTCTTTTGATACAAGTCCCTTACATGAATCTAAGGCTTTTGAAAATTGGGCCCATGGAAACAAATAAAATGTACATGGTGTGAGGGTGTAGATTTCCTTTAAAGAGACCCTCCCTATCCATCCTTTTTATCCCATTGAAATACTTGAAGGTCTCAATCATGTACCCTCTCCCTCCTGTCCTCCAGGGAGTACATGTTCAGGGTCCCCAACATCTCTTTGTATGCTTTACCCTGCTGACCCATGATCATCTTCATTGTCCTCCTCTGTACTGTCTTCAGCAGGTTAATGTCCTTTTTAAAGTGTGGGCACCAGTACTGTACTGCATACTCTAGATGTGGCCTCACCAGTGACTGGTATAAGGGCAGTATTACCTCCTCCCCCCTTGCTGCTGATCCCTTTGACTATGCATTCCAACATCTTGTTTGCCTTGGTTCTGCTTTCTTGCACTGCATGGAGTGCTTCAGGCCACTAGTGATCATCACTCTCAGACTTTTCATCTTCTCTGTTGCAAAGCTTCCCTGGTGGTCGCGAGGACCAAAGGACTGAAGAGCCCTCCCCAGTGGATTCATCCCAGAGCTCCTCGATTTGACTCTCAAGCAAGCTTCCCTGGTGGTCACAAGGACCAAAGGACTGAAGCGCCCTCTCCTGATGGATTCACCCTGGAGCTCCTCGAGTTGACTTTCAAGCAAGCTTCCCTGGTGGTCACGAGGGCCAAAGGACTGAAGCGTCCTACCTGGATGGATTTGCCCTGGAGCTCCTCGATTCAAATCTTAAGCAAGCTTCCCCGGTGGTCACGAGGGCCAAAGGACTGAAGTGCCCTCCTCTGACAGATTCACCCTAGAGCTCCTCGATTTGACTCTCAAGCAAGCTTCCTCAGTGGTTGCGAGGGCCAAAGGACTGAAGCACCCTCCCACGATGGATTTGCCCCACAGCTCCTCAATTCGACTCTCAAACAAGGTACGCACTGAGCCACATCACAATGGCCCTGCTCAGGACTGTATTTTTGAACTGGGCCCTTTTGTCTCCAAACACTGTTTGACCTGTTGGAAGAGCATTATTGTAGTCTTTGATTTAAATGTGTCGGCAGAGCATTACTGATTGATTTATTTTTGCTCCAAAGTCTGATTGCCTGCTATAGTTTGTGCCTTTTCTTAGTTGTACCTTAAGCTGTAGACTGCCAATGATTGTAAGGTGCATGCTCCTTATCCTGTGCAGAAATCATGCTGGCAGCCAAGCTAAAGGTTCCTCTGACTTCAACACAGACTGCACTCCACATGCTGCCATTTATTTTAGCCTGTCTTAATCAATTAATTGTCGCTATATCCAGATTGTACTGTAAATCAATTCACTTGAAAGATCTGCTACCATAATTTATTCTAACTATATTTCTGGTGGGCTCCTCCTGTGACACCCTCCCAAGCAGGATCCAGTAACTATTGAGACTAGCCCAACCAAGCCATTGTTTCTCCAGCCCACCCCCCCCCTTCCCTCAAGTTTCTCCCCTCCTCCAACTCACTTCTGCTTATAATCCTTGTCTGCTCTGTTCCTCAGCTTCGCCGGTGGTCATGATGGCCAAAGGATTAAAGCGTCCTCCCCCAATGGATTCACACTGGAGCTCCTCTATTTGACTCTCAAGCAAGGTACGCATTGAGCCGCATCGCAGTGGCCCTGCTCAGGACTGTATTTTTGTCCCCGCCGATGCTGTGCATTGGCTGCCACACCACCCTTGATAAACGGCTAGTCTTATAGGCAGTGACACGTGGTGGTCTCTGAACTAATCAGCCCACTCTCCAATAAGGAGGTTATCAGCTCCAGCCACCAGGGTGCCACTTACACAGTTTGGTAAGCTGTTAGCAGCCACCCTTGCAGTTCTGTCACCAATCAACTCTATTATGCTTACTACTCTTGCCTTTCTCACTCTTCTGGCTCCCCTTGTGTCCCTCCTTCCCTCCCTCCTCCTACTCTGCTCTGCTTATCTGCCAGCACACACCCTTTCCCACAAGCAATTCCCCACCCCTGAACACCACCACTTCAGCAGTTCAGCCCACTGAGATCCATTAACTTTCACTAGTCGCAGAGCCCTCCATCCTCCTTACCTCCTTTTACGCAGGGCTAACAGTTTTATATCCACTTACCCTTGACCCTGCAGCACCCCCTAACTGGCACCAGCCCCTATTCATAAACTACTGTGAGTGAGGCCCATATCCAAACTATTGATCCTTCTCTTGCTTTTCTCATCCAGGAATGTTGAATTAAACCCCAGTCCTATCTCCCATCATGGTCACTATGCCACCCCCCATTACAACTCCCCAAAGGCCTGAAACTGCTCCACCTTAACATCTGCAGACTACTGCTAAAACTAACCCTGTTGTAGCCAACCATCCTCTCCCTTTACCCGGATGTGCTGGTTATCTCAGAGAGCTGATTGAAACCACACAACAAAGACACTGAAACCCATATGCCGGGATATACTGCCATTCGCCATCATCAGCCTGGTAGCAAAAGAGGTGGTAGTATTGCAGTGTATATCACGGCCTCACTCCAGTTCTCCCAAGTCACGTTACCTATGCCTTCACAGACCATTGACTCCTTAATGATAAAGTCAACACTCCCTCAAACATCTTCCCTATTCATTGCAGGTTCCTACTGCTCCCCTGATACGTCCCTGCCCACCATCATGAATCATCTTGGTGACATAAAAACGAAAGCCTAAGGGGGCAAGCTACACATCCTTGGGGACTTTAACTTAAATTGGCTCTCCAATGTGAATGCCAAACTTCACCACCTGGTAACCTCCCTAAACCTATCACAAATGATCTCCGAACCCACTCGCCTAAACCTCAAAATGCTTAACCACTCACTCCTTTATTGATCCCTCACCTCCCACCCACACAGGATACTTACCTCTGATCTTCTATTGGGTGCCCTAAGTGACCACTATATGACATACATGGTAAGAAACATTTTCAGGCCAAAGGTGTCCCCCCCACACCATCCTGACCAGATCCTACAAATTTCTTAACCTTGCCTCCCTTCTCCACAACCTGGCAAATGCTGACTGGTCACCCATCCACCTGGCCTCCACCATGGGCTCCGACCTAGAAGGCTTCAATTCCAGGTTTCTAGCAGTATGGGACCATTATGCCCCACTCAGAAGGGCTAGAGTGAGAGGTACCCACCTCCACTGGATATCTACTGACATGATTGCTAACCTCAGAGCAAGGAACATGGCATGGAGATCCTACAAAACCTCCGGCTCTCCACTAGATCACCAAAAGTACCACACACTTCATGACGCATGTACAAGGTTAACCCACCAGGCTAAGGCCAACTATTTCAAAACTGCATTCCACACTAACATAAGCCATCCTGCAAAATTCTGGAAGGTGGTCAACTCACTTTTTTTCCCCATTCTCCCAGCCTCCAACACCCACCTTAAACATAGCTGACTCCATCATCACCGATCCACCAGCTGTGGTCTTGACGTTCAATAACTTCTTCACCAGCTGCACCTCGTCATTACTATCTTCTCTTCCAAGGTCCCAACCCTCTACTTCCCCACCTTCTCAAGCTCCCCCCTCCTCCTTCTCCTTCAGCCATGTCTCCCCACTTGAAGTACTAAATGCCCTACTGGCTCTAAACCTGTACTAGGGCAAATGCCCCTCTGGCCTGGACACCAAAATGCTGTACTTGTCGGCTCCTGCCATTGCCTCCTTTCTAGCTGCACTCTACAACTGTTCCTTCTCCCTAGCATCCACCTCATCTGTGTGCAAGCATGCCATGGTTATCCCTCTCCCAAAAGGTGGTGATCCCTCGCTTTCCGGAAACTACCTCCCCATCTCCCTCCTCCCTATTCTGGCTAAACTCCAGGAACACCTTATCCTTTCTCAACTCTCCTTTCTCAGTTCCTCTCCTTTCTTCATGCCTTACCAGTCTGGCTTCAGGAAGACCCATTCCACTATCTCATCCTTGCTGAGGCTCACTGATTACATTCTCACTGCCATGAACAAGGGCCACATCACCTCAGGAATTTTTGTTGATCTAGCTAAAGCGTTCAACACTGTATCTCACTTTCTTCTCCTGACCAAGCTGTCCCATGCAGGACTCTCTGATATGACTACCAATTGGTTCCGCTCCTATCTGGTAGGTTGGTCACAATCGATCAGAACTGGTAGTGCAATCTCTGCCCCCCTTCCCTATCTCATCAGGTGTGGCACAGGGCTCGGTCCTGGGGCCTCTCCTATTTTCCATCTTCCTAAATGATCTCCCCACCACCTTCCCACAGACAGCCATTTATATGTATGCGGATGACACAGTGCTGTTTACATCCAGACCCTCAACCGCTGATGTGGTGCACCAGACTCCAGCAGGGCTTCAACGATGTCCAGCTCTGGTTTTTCTCCAACCAGTTACACCTCAATGCCAAGAAAACTGTCCCTATGATCTTCGGCACTAGGCAGAGACTTTCAAGGCTACCCCACACTCCTACCTTCTAGAGCCTGGATGGGGCCACTTTGGGGGACAGCTCCTCCTTCAGATATCTCGGGGTCTGGCTCGACCAGCACCTGGATTTCTCTGTACATATCGATGCCATCCACAAAAAACCACACCTCAGGCTGGGTGCTTTTTACCAGAATCGTGGATGTATCCCGCTGCCAGCTCACCGCTCAATTGTGCAGAAAATGATCCTGCCAGTCATTGACTATAGCAACGTAGTCTACAATGCTGCCCCCAAGTCCACCCTGGCCAGACTGGACCCTCTATTCCACTCCTTCTGTCATTTTGCCCTTGACTGCCTCTACACCACCCATCACTGTGCCCTTTATCAGTCACTGGCTCTCCCCTCACTACAGGACCGCCGTCTGATGCACTGTGCTCACCTCACAGTCAAGTTCAGGTCACTTTCCCTGCCCACTTACCTCTCTTCAGTTCTCTCTGCCTCCTCCCAGCCTACTTACTCACCCAGGAACAATGATAACAGTCTCTTCTCCATCCCACATATGTCCACCACTGCAGGCCAGTCTGCCTTCAGATATAGGCTACCTAAGCTATGGAACTGCCTTCCTGCAGACATTCGGCATGCCCCCGGCACAACCCAGTACCTCAATGCTCGTCTCGCTACTCACTTCTCCTCCATTTGCACTTGCGCCTAATCTAAACTCTGCCTCCTCCAGCAACTAGTTAAGCACTGGCTCATCATACTTTTTTCAGCTGTTGCTCATCCTACTCCTAATGAGCCATGTTGTTCTGATATGTGTAACGGAGTGAAATGTGTCCTGTTATACCTTGATATAAACAGTCTATATCAGTTATTATTTGCTTATTTATTTGCATATGTATAATTTTGTTGAACCTGCATACCAATTATATCTATTCTATTGTACTCTCCCCCCCTCCCCAGGACACATCTGGAATGGAGCAGTACTCTGCTCAGCATGCCTTCCTGGTAAAACTCTTAAATAAAATAAATAAATACCCCGACCCCTCCCAGGTACTACTATTCTATCCTGGGATTCTTGGCTCCAATGTGCATGACTTTGCTCTTCTTGGCAAGGAGAGAAATCCTGGACCATCTTTCTGTTTTTTTCAGATCATCCTATAGGTCCTGTATCCCTTCAGCTGTGTCCACTCTCCCACATAGCTTGGTGTCGACCACGAATAGGCACATATTGCCCTTAATGCCATCCCCAGTATCACTGATGAAGGCATTGAACAACGCCGGTAGCAGCATCAAGCCTTGTAGGACTCCACTTATGACCTCCATGGTGCTGGATGACTCTGCTCCCCACCACCTTCTGGGTCCTGTTCCTCAGTCCATTTTCTACTTATCTGGCCCCCTTATCTCCAGCCCCAAGATCCACTAACCTCCTGATCTACCTCTTGTGGGATACATTGTCAAAGGCCTTATTGAAGTCCCGATAAAGGATGTCCACAGCTTGGCCCCTGTCTACTGTCTTAGTGACCCAATCAAAGAAGTCAATCAGATTTGTTTGACTCAATCTCCCTCCCATAAATCTGTGCTGCCTCGCATTCTGGAGACTATACTCCTGTAGATACTCTACCATTCTTTCCTTAAGTATGGCTTCCATGGGCTTACAAACGATTGAGGGCAGACTCACTGGTTTGTAATTCCTTGGGTCATCCTTGGGACCACTATTTTGGAGGGGCACCACATGTGCCCTTCTCCAGCCCTATGGTACCACGCTCAACTACAGTGAACTATTGAACAGGTCCACCAGTGTCCCCACAAGCTCCTCTGCCAGCTCCCTTAGTATACTTGCATGTATGCTATCTGGACCTGGTGATCTGTCCACCTGCAATGCAAGCAGCCCCTTCCTCACTCTATCCTTCTATACCACCACATTCATGCTCCCTTCTCCCTGCTTCTCATTACCTCTCTCCCCAACCCCCCGTATGCAGCAGTCCATCTTTCTCCTGGGTGAAGATGAAACAAAAGTATTCATCCAGTACCTCTGATTATCCTCCCCTTCTCCTCCACCCACTTGACCCCTTTCTGAAGCCTAACAATCCCATCCTTCTTGTCCCTCTTCTCACTTATATAGCAAAAAAAGGCCCTTTCCTCCTTCTTAATTCCCTCTGATATCTGCAGTTCCTTCTGTGCCTTAGCCCACTAGACTACCTTACTTGCCACACAGCCAACCTTAGGTAATTCTCCCTATCCACCTTTCTCCTTGTGTTTCTGAATCTCCTATGGGCTAACATCTTGTCCCTTGATGCCTGGGAGTTCAGAATTGAACCAGCTGGATGCTTTGGCCCTTGAGTTCTTCCCCTTGAGCCTAACATACTCTACTGTGGCAATCATTATTCCATCCTTAATGATGGACCACCTTTGGTTCACCCCCATATCTACTCTGATGCTGCCAGGTGCCTGCTTAGCACCTCACCCATCTTCCTGAAGTTCGCTATCCTTAAATCCAGGATTCTGGTCTTAGTGAGGATGTTTTCTGTGCCTATATCCAACCAGAGCTACACTATGTGATAGCCACTTCCACCCAGGGGCTCATTGACCATTATTTCTTGTTTGTGCTCCCTGTTCTTGAGCACTAGATCAAAGATATCCCCCCTGCCTGGTGGATTCTGTGATGCCCTGAGTAGGGAATACACTGCAACACTTCTAAGATTACCTGACTCCAGGCATGTTGCAGATGGTCCCCCACTATTACCACCTCCCCTTTCTCTCCAGCTTCCAATGTTTGCAAACTCAGTTCCCTGTCCACTTCCTCTTCCTATTTGGATGGTCTGTAAACCACCCCCAATCTCACCTTTCTCCCTGTATTGGTCCATAACTGAACCCACAATGCTTTCATCCTCCCCTTCTCTGACTCCTCCCTCGTGTATGTTATACCCTTCCTGATGTAAACTGGCACCCTCCATTCCCTACCACACTACCACTGCAATATATTTTATATCCAGGGATTAAGAGGTGCCAGTCATGGTGTGGTGTGGCACAAGTCTTGGTTACTGCCACTCTGCCCACCCTCCTTTCTGCTAATAGCTGCTGCAGCTCATCCATTTTGTTTCCAAGACCTCACATTCAGAGACACCACCTTCCACCTACAATCTGAACCTCCTTCCCTTCCCTCTCTTTTTCTCATTTCTCCCCTCTCTGTGCTCCCTTTGCCCCCATTGCTAATTGCTCTACTCCCCCTCCACCTCTACTCTTCAGACCTTTTCTACCAGTAAGGGAGGAGATCTGTTGACCTATTTCTGTTAGAGTTTTTGGGCCTGCAGGCCCACTAGCCATCCTCAGTAGTTTAAATTCAGTTTATTAGTTATGTGCCCCCAGATTGTCTCTGAATACCCTTAAGCCCTCTCTACTGAGGCGTAGCCTGTCTGGTGAAAAGAGTATTTTATTTGACCAGGTCTCCCCAGTCTCCAATAGAGGTGAATCCCTCCTCCCAGCACCATTTCCTCAGCCAGTCATTGAATTCCTCTATCCTTTCCTTTCTAACTGTGCTGTCCCTTGGTACTGATATCACCTTTGAGAAAGCCAGAAATCTTGCTTCTGCCATACAGGTATTCCCTAATGCCCTGAATCTACTTTGTACTACCTCCACCTGCTCCCCAGCTAGGTTGTTGGCACCTATGTGTATAACTAAGTTTAGTTTCCCTCCAACCTCCCTTACTATTTCCCTGATTCTTGAGCAGACCATCCCTGCTGTCATGCCTGGCATGCAAACCACACTCCTTCTTGCATTTGGTTCCCCTTTCCTCACCCAGTGAATACCCTTAATTATACAATGGCAAGAAATAAGGCTGCTCCTTGATTGGTCAGACAGGGACTGGACCTGGGATGTTATCCCAGCATAACATCCCGGCTCTTGTCCCAACACACTCATGACCGCATCAAAAAAAATTACTCCACAGCGGTCCCTACCACCAGCTTCAGCACTCCCCGCTGCACTCAGAATCACCGCTACCCACCCCATTCAGAATCGGTGTTCCGTGCCCACCGTTAACACACAGAAGACATGTTGTACTCACACTCTCCTCTCCTGCACCACACAAAAGTAACACAATAAATCTAATCTTTACAGTCCCTTTTCCTCCCTGAACCCAACGGCTTCAGCGAACTGTGGAAACCGTAACTGCTGGTTGTGCAGTTCACTGACACTGCTTGGTTTGTGACAAAAAAGCAGCCATTCACTTACGAGAAATATAGTACATGAAGTGACTAGCTGTAGTAAGCCTTTCAAATCACTGATGGCAACACAGATAACATTTTTTATTTCAAACTGCTGCTGCTAACTGATTCCAACATCAATGCTGTCTTCCATGTGGCCCGCCCTGCACTTATCACAGGCATGCCCTATGCTTTGGCCACACAGTCCGCTACCTCTTTTGTGACTCCCCCACCCAAAAAAAAAAGAAAACCTCAAACACATTTTACCTCTCCCAGTGTAGCCAGCAGGACTGAAATAACCAGCATCTTTCTTTGGTTATATCGATCGTGATCACCATAATACAAACAGCGGGGCACATGAGAGGACTCACTCAGTACTGTTCACCTGCATAGACACATCCATTCATTTACTAGCAGCACCACCTACTGGCCAAAACAGAACTGCCTTTTTCCTCAGTATACCTCCACATTGAAAAATAAAGTGAAAATCTATTTAAAAAATGCCTTTTCTTCTCATCTTTCTGTTTTTTTAACATAAACAAGCCATTGTATAGTAAGAATAATGCACTTCAGGGTGGGTGTTATTCTGGGATAACATCCTTTCTTGGGTATTGGATGCACTTGGCCTGTAGCATCATGCACAACCACATGAGGCAGGATGTTATCCCAGCATAACACCTATCTTGTCTTGCATTATTCTTTTATTATCTAGTCCCCTAGGATTACCACCCTTCTGTCCCTTGAATCCCTCTTTCCTTTCCTTTCTTCCTCACATGTGGTACCAGCTGCTCCTCCACCTTGGTTAACTTTCTACCGCATCCACTACTTATCCCCCAACTGTTTCTCCATTCCCCCCTATGCCTTTCCCTCTCTGTCTAGCCATGCATGCTTTCACTTCTCCCTTCTCTCGTCCTACCCTTTCCTCCCCTTCCCTGCATCATCTGCTCAACTTTTCTGCTTCTTCTTCCCTGCCTACCTAGACTAGTTCCCTCTCCTATCCTTCTACCCTTGACTCTGGTTTATCCTGATCATCTAACCCAACTCCTGATGCCCCCCATGCCAGACCATGTTGCAAATAAATTCATTAAAGTCACTTCTTCAAGAGTTCTCACTCCTGTTGCTACTCTCACAATCTCACCCCTTCGCCTAATCACTTGCCATTCCCCCACCATGGGTTTTCTGGTGCTCTGATGAAGAGATACCCCTGGATACTGGGTGTTTCTTCCTGCTCCCTTTCCCTGCCTGATGCCCTCACTCCTCTGGGCACCCCATCTGCCTTCTTCTCCACTGCTCTGCTCCTCTGACTCTCTACACCATTCTCCCTAGTTCCCATCTGAGCAATCTTACTTATACCATACGCTGCTCTGGGCTCCTGCAATGGACAGCCCCTACACTCCACATCGTCCCCAGGAAGACTGCTGTCCTACAACTATTACAGCTTACCACACTCCTCCCAGTATCCTGACTCCTGTACATGCCCCTATTCTGCCACATCATCCTGGCCCAGCTTCTCCTAGCCACCAGTTACGAATGCCTGCATGTAACCTGGTCAGTGATGTTTATAGCAATCCACAAATTCCCTCGATTTCCCTAATCCCTTTATGCTCAGTTCAAATGTCAGATGATGAAAAGAGCTAACCTAAAATGGGTGAACACATCAGTGCAGCAACACAGGTTTAGGAATGAGCCTGGAATACTAGAGGGCCAGTCAGTGTGGAGGAAGGGGAGGGCAGAGGACAGAGTATCCAAGAGGATGATCTCCTCATCTGGGGAGGAACAGAGCTTGCATGAACTGCTCTACTGCCACCTTGGTGGCCACAGGTGGTGGTGCAGCTGAAACTATAGCAAGCGAGGGGAATACTGACTGGCTCCCTTGTGCAGGGCACCATTTGAGTGGGCATGCACATAACTTAGCCATATCTTTCAGCATCCCTAGGACCGGGGGATAAATTGGGTAAATCCAAAAGCGCAGCAGCATAATGCCAGCACTCTCAGGCCCCACAGAGTTGACTGCCTGCCCCACAGCAAAGAAAATTGGCTGTATTGTGGGGATGGTTTGAAGGCCCCTAAGGCCCCACCACAGAGTGGCAAGTCTGTGGTAGGGTAAGTGACAGAGAAGGTGGGTCAGAGTTAGGATGTAGCTATAGCAGAAATAGGATTGCTCTACAGTGATGTAACAAAAAAAAGAAATAACCTAAAATCATCTCCTTCATGCAGTGAGGCACATGGGAGGGCTAACAATATGATAGGGTACATTTGGAGAGGGATTACTAGTGGAAGAAGAGAGACGATACTGCCCATGGATAAATCACTGGTCATGTGTGCAGTTCTGGGTTTCATACTTTAGGAATGATAAGGAAAGAGTAGAGGCAGTGCAGATAAGGGTAACAACAGTGATCCATGGACAACAAGGCAAAACATACATGAGGAAGGACTGAACAGTCTTAACATGCACTCACTGTAGGATGGAGGGGGGAAATGCCAGAGTCTTTCAAGTTCATGAATGGTGTCAGTGAAGTGGACACAGCACATTTGTTTAATCTTAGAAACAGTCCACCAGGACATATGCTTAAACTGGAAGAAGGAGGTTCAAAAAACACATTAGAAAATACTATGGATGGGTGAAACAGACTTCCAGACAAGTCTGTGGAGAGTGACAACAGCAGGGTTCAAAATGTGTTGGGATGCATTTAAAGGATACCTAAACAAGCAGTTTTTTAAAACCGTAGGCTCCAGAATCTGGCTTTATAGTGAGGTAAAGTAAAGGCTGCTGTTTACATTTATGCTAAAACTGTATTTATGTAAATAACATAAATGCAGTTTCAGAGCTTTTGAAAAATGTAAACATCAGCCTTTCACTTTCAAAAAACAACCTTGGTTTCTCCTAAGATGTCTGCCAAGTGTGTTAAGTGATGAGTCATGATGACATCACCAGAACAAGAGACAGAGCCCCACACTGATTTCTATAGTGCCAGCTCGGTCTTCTTTCTCTCTTTGTTTTGAATTGTTGTACCAGAATGATCAACACCATGTGTTAACTCATGGATTATTTTGATCAGTACACATGTTAGGCTATGATTTTGTTCATTTTGTTTACTTTAACTTGCTGAAAATGTTTTGCAATCCAGCTGACTTTGTCTTTGACAAACAGCAGTACAGTACAATACTTCAAATACCTGATGATCTAGTGGTTATGTGATGCACTGAATTTAGTTTTTTTTGTTAACCAGGAGAGACACACTAAGTTGAAAGCTTGTTTATAGGTGTGAACTGGGAGCACAAGGAAGTTTAGTGACTTGTTCAGGGTCACACAGCAAAGTACCGGTCTGGTTAAATTGCAAAGCTCATGCTCTCGTTAATCCACAAATAAGGCTTTCTTTTACCACGTGAACCCCCTGCACCCTGCACCTAGCCTGCCTTCTGTTGAACACCCCACCATCCATACCATGTCCTTAGTACTGCCTGGGATGGCATATGAGCTTATAGTCTCATTAAGAAAATTATCATACCTCAGATTGCAATCTTGTACCTCAGAGTTGTGCACACCTATACCAATACGCATCATCAGCTGGCACTGTTAAAAATGCCTCCCAAATCACTCTCTAGTCCACTTTCTCAATGTTTGACTTCTGCTCCCACAGTAAACATTGAGTGGATCACCACCCTTCTGCACAGTGAAGGTAGTATGTACAACTCCCCTGTTGTGTTTCTTTCCTGCCTCATTAACCAACAACTAGGTCTTCCTGGAGGGCCAATCAATAAGCATCATGACCCACCAGAAACTGCTGTTCATGCCCTCATAAGGGCTGCACTTACAATGGATAACAATATTGTTAGCAGGAGAGGCATACTAATACCTAGAGTGAATCCACCCCACTTCCACTGTCAGTCTACTCCTGTACGTGTGAGCTGCAGAACCCCACAGGACAGTTACCAGCAATTCCTTCTCCAGTACTTTTCTGTGCTCTACTCCACAATGCAAGTTGGCTGGCTACCACCCTTCCAAATCATGAATGAGCTATACATAACTCCCTTAATACTGTCCTAACAAACGTCAACACCCCCCCACCCCAGGGTAATCGCCCTACACTGAATTCAAGTAACAGTTTAGGTGCAGCCCTGTATTTGTTATCGCTGGCTACTCTCATTCACAGTCAGGTAGTGATTACGATGCTGGCAGCCCCATATTTTAGATCTCACAGTGGTCTGCTCAACATCCTCCTTCCTGTCTTCAGCTAACCTGAATATAGCTGTACCCTGCTGGAATGGCCTTTTCAGTCCCTCTCTGGCATTCATTCTTCTTACCTACTCCCCACACCAAAAACTGGTGAGTTCACTACCCTTCCATGTCATGAATGCGGTTAGTACAGTCTCCTGTGTTATTTTTACATATTAATAATAAACATGATCTTCTGGTAAGCCCAGGCTGATAGCAGCATGTCACACTTGGAAAAATAGGCTTTCCTACCCATATAAGGTCTAAGCCACCTATGACTAGGCACTTTTAAATGACGTGCATAATGATGTGCACACCCATCATTTAATAGTGCGCAATCAAAGGTAGCCTAGATATTTTAAGGATAAGAAAGCCCGTCATTCCCCTTGTTTCCTGCTGCTATCAGACTGACTTACTGGAAAGATATGTTTATATTTGATATGTCAAAAAAAAGAAATGGGGACTGTACTACTTGCATTCATGATGCAGATGGGTGATGAGCTCACCAGTTTTCGGTGTGAGGAGGAGGAGCAGTGAAGAATGAATACCAGAGGGGGACTGAGGAGGCCACTTCTGCATGGTACTGCTATATTCAGGGAAGGGGGAAGACAGAAGGGGAGAAATATGAGAAGATCACTGTGAAAAATAAGATGTGGGCCTGCCAGCACCATAATCACTACCTGACCCCATTGTCCTGGCCAACATTCCCTTCCCCATAAAACCAGTTCATGCAGTTGTCCAAGGCTGTGTGTGGGTATTAGTGTGTGAAATGTCTACTATTACACATTGAGTCACTTCACTACCAGTCTAGTATTGCTTGTAAAGCACTTTGGGATACAATGTGTTTGGAAACCACTATATAAATGCTGATACTTCTTCGTCTTCTTCTTATTTCCCATGGAAAAAGAAGATAAGACAAGCATGTATTTGATTTTCAAGAAAGTAGGAACTCTAACATTGGGCTGCACAAGAACTTTGCTACAAAAAAAGTGGTGGATCTAGGGGGTGGTGAAGGGTGCAGCTGCAACCCCCCCCCCACATTGTAACGTACTTACTTGCTGCTGTTTCATTTCACTTTGTTGAAGAAGTCTGATTTATCAATTGCACAAATGTTTACATTCAAAGTATGGATTACATTTGTAGTTTTCTGTCAATAACGTACTAGAAAAGAATAATAGCAGAAAATATTAAGGTTTAATAAAAATTTTAAAAAGTGCATATTAAGTATGCACAGCACCCCCCATTGTAGCATCTTGGATCTGCCATAACCATTAGACCACCAGGTTATTCAAGATTTGTATTACACTGTGGTTTGCCACACAGTCGGTTGAATTAAAACACAATTTCAGCATGATAAAGTAAACAAAATGAACAGAACCATAGCCTAACACATGTATTATACAAAATAATTCACATGGTTTTGATCATTTGGGTGAAACAATTCTATACAAAGGGAAAAAAGAACTAGTCAGCACTATAGAAAGCCATATCTCTCTCTCTCTCTCTGACTTTGGCTCCAGTGATGTCATCACATAACACATTTGGCTGCCATTTTAGGAAGCAGGTAAGACAGTTTTTTGAAATTGGAAGGCTGATTTTACAATTTTCAAATACTCTGGAACCACATTTAGGTAAATTATATAAATGTAGTTTTAGCATTAATGAATACAGCAGCCTTTCCTTTAGCCGCATACGGAGTTAGATTTTTGAATGGTTTGTTGTCAAAATGTTGTTTAGGTATCCTTTAACACAGGAATATAGACTTCGACATCAGACAAGGACTGCCCGGCTCACCCAGTCTGCCCACTTCCCTACCCATTGGATAAACTGCAGATCCTAGTTAGCAAACAGCCTACTTCCTCCTACCCTCCACAAGAATTGCTTTATTTCTTTCCCATGCATTATTGAATTCCCCCACTGATTTTGACCCCATAACCTCCTCAGGAAGACCATTCCATGCATCCACTACCCTCTCTGTGAAAAAATACTTCCTTACATTGCCCCTGAGCCACCCCCCCATCTTCAAATTGTCCCTTGTTCTTGCATATCTCTTTTTCTGAAAGATGCTACCCTCTTTGACTTTACTGATTCCCTTGAGGTACTTAAATGTTTCTATCATGTCCCCCTTCTCACTCCTTTCCTCAAGGGTATACATATTAAGCTCCCTTAGTCTCTCTTTGCATGACTTCTGGTGCAGACCCTGGACCATTTTTGTTGCCCTCCTCTGGACTGCCTCCATTCTGTCTATGTCCTTCCAGAGATGAGGTCTTCAGAACTGCAAGCAGTATTCCAGATGTGGTCTCACCAACTGTCTGTACAGAGAGATAACAACTTCCTGATTTCTACTGGAGATGCCTCTCCCTATGCATCCCAGTATCCCCCCAACCCTCCTTACTGCCTTCTCATATTGCTTGCCTACCTTTAAGTCATCTGATATGACTACCTCCCAGGTCTCTTTCCATTTTTGTTGTTGTTAGTACCTCCTGCCAAATTGTGTACTCTTCCCTGGGTTTTTGTTTCCCAGGTGCATTACTTTGCACTTTTTTGCATTGATTCTAAGCTGCCATACTTTTAACCATTCATCCAACCTTGCCAAGTCCCTTCTCACCCTTTCCACCCCCTCTTGTGTATCAACAATGTTGCAGATCTTTGTGTCGTCTGCAAAGCGACATACTTTCCCTTCCAGTCCCACTGCAATGTCACCTATAAAGACATTAAAGAGGACCATTCCCAGTACTGAACCCTGCGGTACCCCACTGGTAACCCCCCTTTCTTCAGAGTGGACTCCATTTACTATTACCCCCTGTGTCCTGTTGTGCAGCCAATGTTTTACCCAGGCTACAACCCTGGGACCCACTCAAAGGCTGGTTAACTTGCTTATTAAGGGAGTTATTCGATGGGATAATGTAGAAAGGAGAGGGGAACAATAATGAATGTTAGTAATGTTCCAAGTAGGGAATCATGGGCAGACTAGATGAACTGCTCAGATCCCTTTCTGTTCTTTGCCTTTCTTGGTTTCTAGTTAGGATGTGGGGCCCCAATTACAGTCATGATATTGTGGTGCAAACTTTTGGAAGAACTGTTTTCTACCACAGTTCCATAACTGACCCTCTTGTGCTATACACATTGGGATCAGACACCTTTCTGTGCACTGTCACACTGATCAGAGAAAGACAGCACATAGGAAAAAGGGTGAGGGCTGGCATGCTAATGAAGCATTGCATTACAGCACCTCCCAGTCTAGTGCTAGCAGTTCTTCAGGGAAGGTGCAGGACTAATGTTGTTTGGGAACTGAGATCAGGAAGAGACCTACTGCACCTGAAAGAGTGCTGGTGTGGGGAATTAGGAATAGGGAAGGGGCACCACTGGATGCCAGGGAAGGAACAAAGCTCCAGGGGTGTAAGGGGGCCACTGGACCATCAGAGATCAACAGAGGATATAAACAAAAAATAAGTTTCATTAGATCGTAAGTGGCCATAAATATATGGTTGGAGGATGGTTGAAGGCTGCAGTGGTTGTGCCATTGCCATTGAGTTATGTGTACGGAATGGTGCCAAACACCTGGTGCTATGCTTTGTATAAAACTGAGATGGTCACAGTTAAGATCTTAGCAGTCAAAACCCAATTTTTGTCCACTAACATCTCTTTAGACACATTTTCAATTTACGAGTTCTGAAGGTTTGAGAAAAATTTATACTAATATAAGATGTCTGTTCGCACATTTTTTTTTATACTTTATTTTTATTAATTTTTCATTTTTATATACACATCATAAAAGTATAAGTGGGGGACACTAATGAGCAGCCAAGGAGGATAGTCGGGTTCTTACACCGCTCTGAGTCACGAACTACAATAATATAAAAATAAAAATATTATACCTGCAACTGAAAATGGTAAAAGTATACCCACATAGAGCTAACAGAAGCATGGAAGAGTATCTTACCTCAAACCCTGGCAAAAGTCAATGGAATGCTAGCAAAAGTGGTAAGAAGCAACTGGCTGGTGCTATGCAGGACAATGTGGGGCTGATATCATTGTCAGCCACAGAGTTCAGTACACTAGGCCATGAACTTACAGGCCAGGTAATCGCCGCACTGGAACCCAGACTTATTAAGTTGGAAGGCAAGTTAGACATAAAATGATAAGAGGTGCTAGAGCAGCAAACAGTGCATACTAACCGCATCTCTGAAGCGGAGGATAGAATCTCTAGAATGGAGGACGAGATGGCGGTAGTGCCAGGTCAGGTGGCTGCATTGCAGAAAGAACTGGAAAAATTCAAAGAGACTTACGATTACCAAGAGAATTATAATCGATCATTAAACTTGAGATTGAGAGGTATGCCTGAGGGGAAGGAAGGAGGGGGAGCCTTGGACTTTTGTGCCCAAAAACTACCAGAGATACTTGGTATGGCGGTAAAGGGAGGACACTTGAAAATGGAGCAGGCCCACCACGCAGTGATGCCCCGGCCTCCAGTTGATCAACCCACATGCCAGCTCATCATGTGTTTTCATAATTTTCAAGACCATGAAGCTGTGCTAAGGGCATATAGAGAAAAGGGCACACTGATGTACGGGGGAAGTAGATTATTTTTATCGCAAGATTATTCAGACAGATTATTAAAAAAGAAGAAGTTGTTCAACACCATAATGGCACAGCTATGAGCCATAAAAGTGAAAAACATTTTAGTATATCCTGCAACACTTAAAATTCATCATGAAGGGGCCACTAACTCCTTTTGAGAGAATGAAAAAGAAGAGCAATTTGTGAAAGACCTCAAGAAAAAAATCGGATGAAAAATGTGAACCTGGTGCAGGTCTCTGGATTTATCATCGTGAGTTTGCTGTTTCTTTTTTCCAATTTCTTTCGAATTGTCCTGGGTGGGTTCCCTTTAAAGACCTCCACTACTGATGTTGTAAAGCGGGCAGGATGTATACTTTTATGGCCAGATTACTAGAAATTGGAACACTGCAGGGACAATCGAGCAACATGGGGTATGGAGTTTCGAGTCCAAGGTGGATGAGGCCCCCTATTGAAGCTTTAAAGCAGCCAGAATTATTGTAGGCTGAGCGGGAAACTATCGAGATTAATTGGAGACAATGAACAGTCCCTATGAGAATTGATCAATGTTTGGACATACTACAACATGAGGAGGATTAGTGGAGTGTGTGTTGAGGAACACATTGTGTGAACTTTGGATCCCTAATGCCTGGAAATTGAATATGCTCAGTTATGGAGGGCACTAAAGCTGAAGTCTGGACAGATCTGGGGTGGGGAGTTTGGGCTGGCGCATGTTGTATTGGCACGGCCCAGCCCTCTGTTCTCTGTACCCACAGATAAACTGATGCCCGTCATAGTGGGGGTGCTGTAAGATCAGATGACTTGCACAATGAGTGATCCATATTCTGTGGACCCAGATAGGATAATGGAGGTCTGTAAATGTTGGTGGAGATTGTCCAGGGAGAGGTCGATTCTAGCTCCATGTGGAGGGACATTGGAGAGTTAATATCAGGTTTGGGCTGGGGGGGAGTCGAGCTTTGCATGTGTTATACTGGCGCAGCTTGACCCTCCTACCTCACGAGGGCTCAGGGGGTCTGGTCCAATTTACAACTGTAATGGAAGAGAGTTGTCCTATGTAGTGTTTCTGTTAAAACAAGTGAGATACTGGCTGTGGATACTGACTTAATGTTAGAGTGGGGGGGGGGTGAGGAGAGCCTATCCAGGACACATTGCACAATATTTTACTGGTTTAAATAGTTTAACGTTTTGAAATTAATAGTTGTGACAAATCATATTTATGAAACTTGTAAAAGATTTGATTTAAAAGGGACGGGGAATGCTTTGCATCATGAGGAAGTAGGCGAGTGGCCCTAGATGTGGTGTATAAAGAACTAACACCATGACTATATGCTTCCCGAGAAGGGGGAGGGTACACATGACAAAGGAATATGGGGCAGGGAATGGGAGACTCTCCCGTAGTAGTTTGGAGACATAAGGAGGGGCGGAAAGACTTGGACATCAAGAGGGATAGTTTATACATAACACTCGAGCTAAAAGAAGGCAGTTAGTGTCGGCTAGGGGGGACAGGGGGAAAACTAATAGGGAAAACATACGATTCTCCGAACATATGATGATTGGGGAAGAGGAACAGCAACAGGGAAAGAAAGAGATGGAATTACGGGGGAAGACAAGGGGGGCAAGTAGAGGGAAAAATCAGTTAGTTAAGATAAGTGTTGTTATTTGCATGTTTGTAGTTTTCATGTTTGAAGGTGCAATCAAATGTCAGTTTAGGGATATTTCTTGTCTTTTAAGGATAGAATCTGTAGAGGAAAGGTCTGCTGTTCAAGGAAGTGTTGGGTTGCAATTGGGAAGGCAGAAGCAGATGGGCTACTTTGGAGGGAACATTGTTAATTATCTATGGCTACTACAAAGAATATAATGGTAGTCACTTGGAACATGCGGGGTATAGCAAATCCTATCATGAGACTGGCTTGCTTACATCCATTAAAAGAACTGGGGCTCAGATTGCCATGATTCGGGAAACCCATTTAAAAGATAAAGAACATGCCAAGCTGGTGACGGGGTCGGTGGAGAAGTGTTATGCCTCCTTGTATAAGTCACATAAGCATGGAGTGGCTATCCTGGTTCACAAACACTTTCCCTTGGAAATCAAAAAAGTGGTAAAGGACACTGGGGAAGGCAGATATATTTTTGTGACAAGTGAGATTTATGGAGAAGAGGTGACGTATGGGAGTGTCTATGCACCGGTGGTGCATGATCCCCAGTTTTACATGTCTCTTCTGGATCTATTAACGAGGGAGCAGTTCCCGGGCTTAATAATGGAAGGGGATTTGAATTGGGCAATGCATCCTCAGTTGGATCACTTAGAGGGTAAAGGGAGGAAATCGGGACTCATGAAGCAATGGCAAATAGTAATGTCAGACCTCGATATGATAGATGGATGGTGGATGGCTTATCTGGGAGCCAGAGAATATAAATTTTTTTCCAAACCCCACTGAATATAGACTCCTATAGATTATATTTACATACTGCAGTGAGCAAGAAGGATCAAGGATGCTGCACATGGCCCCATTCTTGTGTCAGACCACACAATGGTGATGCTCACCCTGACTTCCAAGGAAAGGAGGGAGGGGCCACCCCAGTGGAGTTTCCCCACCTATATGATTAAACATGCAGGGTTTCAGGAGCACTTGGAAGAGCAATGGAAATATTGCATAGAGACTAACAGTGGGGATGATATACCTAAGGAAACATTTTGGGATGCTGGGAAGGCTTATATGAGAGGGGTTATTATTGCCTTTATGACCAGGATTCAAAAGCACAAAAAAGAGAAAAGAAAGGAGATGGAGGGACAATTAAAAGATCTTGAAAAGAGAGTAGCAGGGGGAGAAAAGGGAGAGGTCTTGCAACTACTCACAACTACTAGAGAAGCACTAAACATACTATTGAGTGATGAAGCCAGGAAGAACTTGTTTTATTGTAGAAGATAGATGTCTGAATGGGAGAACAAGCCTAGCCCCTTATTGGTGAGATTAATGAAGGGGGGGGGAAATGTCAGACCAGAATAGTGACAATCAGAGATAAGCAGGGTAAATTGCAGAGAGACTTAAAACAAATTCAGCATTCTTTTAAAGATTTTTACCAACAGCTATATAAAGCAGAATTTCGGGGTAGGAGAGAAATGATACAACATTTTCTAACAAAGATAACATCACTTAGAGCCACAAGTGAGCAGAGGTGACAACTTGGTCAACCTATTACCCAAAGAGAAATATAAGGGGCTATTCAGAGGATGTAAACTGGCAAAGTGAGTGGCCCTGATGGTTTTTCCATTGAATATTATAAACTTCTGGGTGGACCAATGGCTACAGTTATGTGTGAGGTTTACAGAGACAGGAAGGAGGGGGACAGAGGAACACTACCTAAGACATGTTATGATGCTACAATCTGTTTAATTCCAAAACTAGGGAAAAATGTCATGGAATGTGCTTCCAAGGGAGGCTGACAGCGTACTTACGCAGCAAAGGAATGATGGCTTATAGAGGCCAGGGAGATGATAATCCAATGATGAGTTCAGTGTTGGAGGCATGGGCGCAGGTTAAGAAACAACAGCCTGGACAAAAAGGATAGACATTGTTATTACTGGTAGCCAAAAATCCCCTTTTCCTCCCAGGGATGGAGGACCAGGGTTTCAGAGAATGGGCAGAAAAGGCTATTAAGAGTGTGGGGAATCTTATGGTGGGAGAGGGGCTAAGCACATTTGAGAATATGCAGAATATGGGGTTGGGTAAAAATCATCTGTTTAGGTATTTACAAATCAGGGCATTTATTGGTAGTATGGGAAGAGAGGAAACATTAAGATATGTACCAAATTACATTGAGGGATGCATATATCAAGTAAAGAAATATCCTACAGGCTTTATTGGAAAGGCAGCTAAGCAGGGGAAGCGGAGTATCCCAGATATGACAAATAAGACAAAGCTTCTGTGGGAAAGATATTTGGGGATAAGAATTTCAGTGGAAAACTGGACAATAGTTTTACCCATGCATGCTGGACTTATGGCATGTAATAAATACAAAGAGGCCTTCTTTAAATTTTTACATCGATTATACTTTCCACCTGTGCTGGTTAATAAAGTGCATCCTGGAATATCTCCCAAGTGTGCAAGATGCAGTCAGGAATGAGGCACATATATACATTGCTTTCGAAGTGCAATATCCTGCAACAGTTTTGGAAGAAGGTTGTTAAAGAAGTTTCGGGTATGGCAGGAATGACACTTAATGTAGATCGTCTAGCATGTCTTTTTGTGGTAAAAGTAAATCAAAGAGAAGAATGGGTACCAGTCCAGAGATGGATTAGGAGTTTATATGTGCTAGCAAGACACTGTATACAAAACACATGGGTATCTAATATCAGACCCACGCTCCAACAATGGAAAAACCTAACGCTTCCGACACTAGCCCTGGAGAGACTAACACAGATCTCAAAGGAAAGAGAGGAGTCATTTTGCCATGGCTGGGTCCCCTACCTTGCTTCACTGAGCTTAATGGAGGGAGAGATCCTAAGAAAAGGATTTATGGAGTAAGTAGAGGGGAGGACAGTAGCAATGGGGCAAGCTGACTACTTGTAAGAGGCATATATGAAGAGCAGACCTTAGACTCTTACATTTATAGATTAAATATTTAATATGTATAATGGATAGAATAACATGAATCAATTAAGGAGGGGCACTGACAAAATATTTATTGTTAATAGTGAATTGTTGTAACCGATAGATATTACAAGGTACTCTCATTGTCCATCCTAGAAAATGTACAATCGTATTTGCGCCTTATTTGTATGTGTGTGTATGTCTATGTTTTGTGATGTTTAGAAAACCAAAAAATGTCTTAATAAAAAGATTATACAAGAAATAGAAGTATAAGTGATTATCTCACAACAATGACCCAATAAACAAACAAAAAAGACTTCTTTAATAGATATACGGCATGTCTAGACCAATTCATTGAGGAGGGGGAGAAATATATTAAAGAAAACACCTTCTAATTATCAGACTTAGCTGCTAACTATAATATTTTCAAGATAAGTATTAATTAATATAATTTTCTCATTCGCTAACCCCCCCTTTTTTAATTTCCATCCATTTATCTAACTCCAAACCACCTCCTTTACACCAAATTCAAACATAATCCAAACGAGAATTATACGAATAAACTTTTCCCTCAACCCAGTTTAAATCATATTTCACATGTTCACCATTTCTTCTTCTTTTTCAGAAAGAGTCAGATAATCAGTGTCTTCTCCTTTTTCAGTAGATTGTGCCCTGATAAAATCTGTTACTTGTCCAAGCGCAAAGAAAATATACTGATTACCCTTAAATTTAATTTTCAACTTAGCTGGTGCTATCAGTTAGAATTCGACACCTAACTCTAAGAGTTCTTGCCTATAAGAAAGAAAACAACGTCTGCGTTGTTGTGTCATTATGAGTAATCAGGATAGACAGAGAACCTGTTGTTTTTGTACAGCAACGGAGCTTTCATTCTAGATAATCGAATAATCAGGTCTCTGTCCGTATCAAATGCAAGTGTCACCATAATCGTTATTTTCTTGCTTGCTGAGCTTTTTGGGGATTCTTCATGCTGCCTCTGTTGCTTAGTCGGAATTCTGTATGCTCTGGTAACAAAAGGGAGGTTTTCTTCAGACAATTCAAACACACTCATGAAAAGATCCTTTATCAGGTCACAAGTTGTCTGAAAATCATCTTCTAATGACATTGGAAGACCTAAAAACCTCAAATTTTTATAGTGCTGCTGATTTTCCAAATTCTCTGTTTTTCTAGCCATGGCATAATTGTCCCTCAGAAGATTAGCAGTGGTAGCTTCAACACCTATTACCTTATTAGCAGATTTCTCAATACCTTTCTTCATAATATCAATATTCTTTATTGCTTCCTCAATTTTTTCTGTGTTTACCTTGGTGTCTTTTTGCAGAAAATCCACTTTTTGAGAAAGAGCATTAAACTTTAAGTCAAAAGTTTGTGTCCAATTGAACAATTTCTCCAGTGTTTCACCAAGAGAATCTATTGTACCGCAACCTCCAGTAGCCATCTCTAATTGTTGTAGAAAACTCTCATTCAGAAGTTTTCCTTCCGTTGTGGTTTCTTCTTTATTTTTATCTTGAACGGAATCCAAGAAAACAGCACAAGAAGCAGTGTAAGGTAATGGTGAAGATACATTTTCAGTTGCCCCGTCTGTAGAGAAAATTGATGCAGATATACTAACCGGAGAGGATAACTGCTTCCTGGTTGTTAGCTCTGTATGAAAAACATTCAGTTTCTCATCTGCTTCTAATGTTTTGGTATTTGGTGAAGGGATGGGTGTCTGAGATTGTCTAGCTTGTTTTTAGCTCCATAGAAACGTTCCTGGGCTGTAGCGGTTGGGCTGATGGTGTTCCAAAGTCGGGGCTTCTCTCCTCGACCCCTCTGCCATCCAAGCCTGTTTCAAGTCTGAAGTATTTCTCCAACAGTCTGATACATGGAGATATAAATTCCTCAGATGATGTTGATGATTTTGCCTTCCTTTTATCTGCCATTAAGTTTGTGAAAAACAACTTAATCCAAAAACAAACTCAGATTGTCTCAACTGATCTCACATAAAGCAGCCGCCCTCCACCATGTTGAGCACCCCCCCTCGTTAGTACATTTTGTTAATGAATTTAGGCAGCCTAGATAGAGCTACACTCTCCTCATATTTTAATAATATCTGAGTCCTAGTTAGTTATTACAGTCCCTGATTCATAAATCCCCTTACCAGGCTATAGATATTTTAGGTTTCCTTGAAATCACAAGGTTGGAAGTACCCTTTAATATGTTTCTTTTCTTAGTTTTTAGGTACTCTTTTAAAGGGAAAGTCCCCTCAGCTTATTTTCTATATACCTGTGTAGTTTGTAGGCATGAACAATTATTCCCACTCTTCAGTCATCATGATTTCATCCAAATTTAAGTATTTAAAGGAGAACTGTCATCTACAGGATTTCTTAATGTCTGAAAGCCCATAAAAAAATATACTGAGTGAGACATTGTTTTTGTCTGCTAGTCTTTGCAGTCCAGAATTATTCATATGTAAATCAGCCTGAAATTAAGGACTTGAAGTAGCCATGTGTTTTAGGCTCCTGAGAGGAAATTATGTCACAGAGGGACTTGGCCCTCCTTTGACTGTAGATAATCCAACAGGTTAAATAGGAAACTGTCTGTTTTATTAAGTGTGTTTTAAGGTGTTATTACAAAACTTTCTACATTTACAATAATTGTTTTGTATGTGCATTGAAACTAGTGAGTTTTCACCTGTATATTTCAAACTGTTAGTAAAAATAATCAATCTTCAGGATTGCTTTAACCTGTAGGCTATACTGCCAGCTGATCATCAAAAACAACACATCTCAAGGCTGGTTCTGTAGTGTCAACAGGTATTGGGGCCCCATATCAAGATTTCCAAACCCTGTCTGTGTTCATGTCAGTACAGATTTCTGGGGCTGCCACAACACCGATTTCTGTCTTTTTCTGTTTCCTCTCTTACAGCCTTTTCTCTTACAATTTTGGGTGTGAACTGAGGTCTACAAGATACAAATGTGGCTACGTACCTACTAACTTGGCATCATGGAGCCAGTCTTGAAATGTGTAGTTTTTGATTATCAACTGGCAGTACAGCCTGGAGGATAAAACAAACAGCTGTGAACAAGATTTGTTCATCAGGCAGAATGAGTTTTGATTTCAACATGCTTAATCATATAGTATGTGGCCAGAGCAAGTCATTTAACCTCCCTGTGCTCCCAAAATACACTGGGGAACAAGCTATAGCTCAGTGTGCCTTTCCTGGACAAAGACAGTAAAAACAATCTGAGTATGTGTTATGATTCTGAAAACAGTATGCTCTTTCTATCCAGATTTGACTTGAAAAGAAAAAAAAAATAGGACACAATTACTTGTTTATTAATTGCAAAAACACATAGATGGACAACATTGTTAAAACACGCATAACCTGAAATGCATTATTAAAATATAGAATAATATATGGGTGGGTGTGTGTAACCAGAATTTTACACACATCTGAGGTGTGGGATGCTGCATGAACCCCAAGAGCAAAGCCCGAGGAGGTTTATAAATGTATCAGACACAGAGGGTGTGTGTAAAATTCTGGTTTTTACATCCACCCACCCATATATTATTTTATTTAATTAATGGTGATTATTTTTTCCCTTTCAGCACAGTTCAGTTAGTGCAGCACTTCTGTCAGAGATAGACACTAGAGATGCAGTGAAATTAAATTCCGCCGGCGAAGTGCACACAAAGTGGGCACTTTGCATTGTCACATCGCTATGCGGAGTGACCCATATGAAAGACTCACTTCACCTTGTAATTATTACTTCACGTTTATTATTCCGCCTTAATACAAAGTAAGGTGAAGTGACAATATTGGCAGCCCCCCGACACACAGTCACCAGAATTAATGTGCATCCCCAAAATGCTACTGCCATGTGTCCAGAAAACACCCTTGTGCTGACGAAGTGAAATGAGAGCACAAGAAATGCAGTCTCCCAGAATTAATGGCGCACTCAGTCATGTGTGCAGTGATCACATACAGTCACCAGCATTAATGTGCAACCCCAAAATGCTATTGTCTTGTGTCCAAAAAATTCCCCAGTGCTGACAAAGTGAAATGAGAGTGTAACAAGAAATGCAAAGTCTCCGAGAATTAATGACGCACTCAGTCATGCATGCAGTGGTCACACACAGTCACCAGAATTAATGTGCATCTCCAAAAATGCTACTATTTTGTGTCCAGAAAATTCCCCAGTGCTGATGAAATGGTACTGTCTTGTGTCCAGAAAATTCCCCAGTGCTGATGAAGTGAAATGAGAGCATACAAGAAATGCAAAGTCTCCCAGAATTAATGGCGCACTCAGTCATGCATGCAGTGGTCACACACAGTCACCTGAATTAATGTGCATCCCCAAAATGCTACGGCCTTGCGTCCAGAAAATTCCTCAGTGCTGATGAAGTGAAATGAGTACGTAACATGCAATGCAAAGTCTCCCAGAATTAATGGTGCACTGCAAATGCACAGACAGATTAAGATTGTGCTGCACACTCAAGAGATGCATACAAAAAGGCACAACAACACCTAACCAGTGCTCACAACAAGTCAAAAATCCAAATCATGAAAGGAATACATTTTGCCAGTTGGGGGATTAGTGCACGGCAGTAACAATTCACTACCAGTAAAGATACCACAAAGCAATACAAAAAAATCATGCAGGTGTGGTGGATAGCAGGTTCACACTGCTGCAATTACTCTGAGGCACAATAAAAGGTGTCTGATTTAATGGCGTGCATCACACATACAGTCACGCACACACTACAAGTAATGCGTAGCAAATTAAAAACCTTTAGTAATATAACCAAATGTTTTAAACAAACAAATTATGCACTGCTGCACCACAACAATCAACAAAAAAAGTCAAGAATTACTGAAAATATTACTGTGTGTACATTAACACAGTTATACAAGAAAAATATAACCGAAACAGAAAGACTGCCTTTTTTTCCTAGTTAATCTACCTACTCCACAAATATGCCCCTCCCCCAAAGCACACTTCGCAGTACACAGACTGACTGTTCTAAATTAACATTCACAATCTACACACACACAAAAAACACTCAATGATATGAGAACAGAAGGGTTTCCTACAATCGATGTACTCAATTTTGAGCAAAAAAGACTCAAAAGGGCATTTTTAACAGCTTTTAGAGGTTTTGAATCGCAGAGCTCTGAGAGCAAACTGTCTCCAGCTACCACTACACACACACACACTACCCAGGCCAGAACTGAGACTGTGCAGAACAATCTAGAGCCCATGTGACCTGCAATCCCATGAATCACTGCAGAATTTCAGTTGGAGCTCAATTACAAGGTGAAGTGAGGTGAAGTACATTGATTTTAATATATTTCACCTTAAAATTGGTGGAGAAGTGGTTTGGGGAAGGCGGAATAATGCAAAGTCATTGGTTTCAATGGACTTTGCGTTCCTCATCATGATGCGAAGTACTCCACTTCACATTGTGGAGTACTCCGCGAATTCCGTGTTACTCTGCAAATCATTTCGCAGAACGAATTGGGGCCACTTCACCTACCACTACTTACAGTACTGTAACTCACATACTGTGCAGGAAGGAATATGAATGCCTATGGCTGTACTTCTCTGATGAGCTGAGCCTGTATCATAAAACTCCGATATTTAAAAACTCTTATTAATAAGTACAGTGGTGGTGATTGGGCAAAGCCTGGAGAGATACTACAAAAAAAGGAAGGCAGTATAGTGCAGTGGTTTAAGGCTCGAAGTTCCAAATCTGGAGACCTGGGTTTGAATCCCACAGCCCCCACTTGCATACCGTGTGACCCTGAGCAAGTCGCTTAACTTCCCTGTGCTCCCAGGTTACACCTGTAAACAAACTTTCAGCTTAGCGTGTCTCACCTGGCTAAATAATTGGAAAAAAATATATAAAAATAAAAAAATCAGGCTTACAATACATGCAAGTAACTAGTAAAAAAATTAATTTTGTGATTCATGACATGATCATGAATCATGATTTGTGATCGCATCTGTGACCATGATGATGAAGAATGTGATTTGGTGTGAGATAACCAATATGAATCTGTATGGGAACGCGAATGCCTATGGCTGTACTTCCCAGATGAGCTGTAGCACAAAACTCCCCAATTTGAAAACTCTTATTAATGAGTACAGTGGTGGGGTGGTGAAGCCTGGAGAGATACTACAAAACAGAATTACAATACATCCAAGTAACTAGTAAAAAAAATTAATTTTGTGATTCGTGATGTGATCATGACTGCATTTGTGACCGTGATGATGAAGAACGTGATTTGTATCATGAGTGACTCGTGATGATGGCCCTGACTTAAAAACGCATATATTATAGATGGAGATTGTGCCCTAAAGAGATGCAAATGCACAGACAGATTTAAGATTGTGCTGCACACTGAAGAGATGCAGATGCAAAGGCACAACACCTAACCAATGCTCACCATCAGAAATTCAAATCTGGAAAAGAATACCTTTGCCGGTTGGGGGGCAGCAGCGGGGGGCAGTGTACTGCAGTAACAGTCACTCTAGTATTAGTACCAGTAAACATACCACAAAGAAATACAAAATCATGCAGCTGCAGTGGCTGGCAGGTTCACATTGCTGCATTTACTACGTGGCACAATAAAAGGTGTCTGATTTGATGACACGCATCACACACACTAAGTAATGCATAGAAAATTGAAAACTTCAGTAGTATAACCACCTATTTTAAACAAACTAAAATTATGCACTGCTACACCACAAGAATCAGCAAAAAAATGTCAAGAATTATTGAAAATATTACTGTGTGTACATTAACATCATTATACAAGAAAAATATCACCAAAACAGAAAGAACTTTTTTTCTCCAAGTTAATCTACCTATACCACAGATGCACCCCTCCCCCAAAGCACACTTCCAGTGTCTGTCAGGACACAGACTGAATGTTGTACATTAACATTTAAAATCCGCATACAAAAATAAATGCTCAATGATATGAACACAGGAGGGTTTCCTACAATTGATGAACTAAAGTTTGAGCAAAAGAAATTACTCAAAAAGGCATTTTTTAACAACTTTTAGAAGGTTTGAATTGGAGAGAGCTCTCACAGCAGACTGTCTCCTACAGCTTCCTACACAGACTACCCTGAACTGAGGCTATGCAGAACAATCTAGAGCCCATGTGACCTGAAATCCCAAGAATCACTGCAAAATTCACCTTTGGAGCTTAAAACAAGGCAAAATGAGGTGAAGTACATCATTTTCAATGTACTTTGCCTTAAAATTTGTGGAGTAGTGGCTTGGGGAAGGTGGAGTAACATGAAGTTATTGCTGTCAATGGACTTTGTGTTGCCCATCATGACGCAATGTACTCTGCTTTGCATTGTGAAGCACTTTGCAAATTCGCATTGACTCCGCAAGTCACTTCATGGAGCTAATTGAGACCACTTCGTCCACCACTAGTAGAGACACATACACACACACACACTTGCGGTCCATCGGCATAGCTCTACACTTTCTACATTTATAAAAATTGTTTTGTATGTGCATTGAAACTAGTGAGTTATCAACTTCACATTTCAAACTGTTAGTAAAAATTAATTCAATAGAATTCTGGCATTGTTACGGTAAAAAATTCCATTCCATCCTATGTATTTCAGTAAGAAACTTTTAACTTCATCAAAAGAAGTAAAATAATCTTTTAATAATTCATTTCAGGTTGTGCATGTTTTAACAATGTTGTCTACCTATGTGTTTTTGCAATTAATAAATAAGTAATTGTGTCCTTTTTTTTCTTTTCAAGACAAATCTGGATAGAAAGAGCATAATATTTTCAGAATCATAACACATGCTCAGATTGTTTTTACTGTCTTTGTCCAGGAACAGTACACTGAGCTGCAGCTTGTTCTCAGGTATATTTTGGGAGCACAGGGAGGTTACGTGACTTGCTCCTGTCACACACCATACACGTAAAGCATGTTGGAATCAAAACCCATTCTGCCTGATGAACGAAGCTTGTTCACAGCTGTTTACTTTAACCCGTAGGCTGTACTGCCAGTTAATAATCAAAAGCTGCACATTTCAAGGCTGGCTCCATGATGCCAGGCTAGTAGGTGCGTAGCCACATTTGTATCTTGTAGACCTGAGTTCACACCTGAAATTGTAAGAGAAAAGGCTGTTTGAGAGGAAACAGGAAAAAGACAGAAATTGGTGCTGTGGCAGCCCCAGAAATCTGTACTGACATGAACAAAGCCAGGATTTAGAAATCCTGATGTGGGGCCCCAATACCTGTTGGCACCACAGATCCAGCCTTAAGGTGTGTAGTTTTTGATGATCAGCTGGTAGTATAGCCTAGAGGTTAAAGCAAGCCTGAAGATGGATGATTTCTACTAACAGTTTGAAATGTAATGGTGATAACTCACTAATTTCAATGCATGTACAAAACAATTATAAATGTAGAAAGTTTTGTAATAACACCTTAAAACACACTTAATAAAACAGATGATTTCCTATTTAACCTGTTGGATTATCTATGGTCAAAGGAGGGCCATGTCCCTCAGTGACATCATTTTCTGTCAGGAGCCTAAAATACATGGCTGCCCCCAGCCCTTAATCACAGGTTGATTTACATATGAAAAACTCTGGACTGCAAAGACTCACAGATAAACATAATGGCTCACTCAAATTAGCTTTTTATGGGCTTTCAGACATTAAGAAATCCTGTAGATGACAGTTCCTCATTGAATAAGGTTGTTCCACTCTGTTCTGCAATAGTGTGAAACCCTGGTTGACTCCATTGCAAAGGTCATGACCCAACTCATGTAAGACATTCTGGAATTTTTTGATGTTTTAGTGCTAAAGCCTGCAGTACTGTATTAGTCAGTGCTGTTGCTGTCCTCTGCAATCCATATGTTCTTGTCTTATGCTGGCCATGAATCTTTTCAAAGTATAGTAAGCGCCCTACTGTTTTATGTTGTTTAGAAGAGTATCTGAGTTAGAAAAAAATGCTTTTAGACAATACAGGGTCTTTACAAGACATGTAACACAACTGAATGAGAGTATAACTTCTGCTGGCTTGTGCAGGTATGAATAATTAATTCCCATGATGGCTTGCATGAATGAGGTTATGACCTTTGCGATGAAGACAAACGAGTTTTCACACTACGGCAAAACAGAGTGAAGCAACCTCATTTCTATTTAAATTAAGATGAAATGAGAGGGATGCATGGGAGGGAAACATTAGTCATGCCTAAAAACTACACAGATATACAGAAAATAGGCTGAGGGGGACTTTCATTTTAAAGTGTTTGCTGTAATATAAGGTTTCCAGTTTGCAAGCACATTTAATTATTTATTTGTATCATCCACCTATTTCTGGCCTGAGTTCACTAACAGATTATTCAGCTTTCAGCAGCTACTTTAGATCTGGTTGATCATATTGTACTAATGAAATGATTTTAATGCTTATTGATCCCCCAAACCAGACCTGTTTCTCAAAGAAACTGCAAGTCTCTATCTGTAACTCAACTCTTTTCCAGTCCTACTTGAATAAATCAAATTGTAAAATTGTTCAGAAAGCTGTGCTGAAATCCAATCAGAACACTGGTCCAACTGAGCCCCATGACCATTGTTTAACCCTGAATAAACAACCAGTAAGTGTGCACAATCCTACCAATGAAACTGCTTTAAAAAATGTAATGCATGACCATGGTTTACAGGACTACATTTAAACCACAGTCAAACCCACACTTCAACTGCAGCCACAGTTTCAGACATGAGGCCACTGAAGAAATAACTCAAAACAGCTGCAGCTACAGCAAACACAGTTAAGAGCCATTTCAAGTAAACATGAAAATGCAGGTACTGTCCAACCAAACTGGAAACTGCCAGAACTGCCAGAACAGAGCAATGCCACACTGCTGCTCTTGTCTCAGACCTAGAATCATAGCAGAAAAAAGACAGAGCTGCAAAATGTTGCAAACACTGTAACACCTACCTTGAAAAACTGAGTTGGAAAAATTGGTAATGCTTTAACTCCTATCTTGAACACAGAGTTGAAGAACTGTAGTTACTAATTGAAAGCTTCAGTCTGCCCATAAATTATCACCCACCAGGAACTAGGGCTGTGCACTCAATGAATAGTATGAATGATGTACTATTCATTATTTGGATCCTAAACAACGAATAAGCACTATTCATCCCTATTCTGGAAATACTATCTAAAAAAACAAAAGGGAAAGCCAACAGCCCCCCCCCACTCTCCTCCCTAGCCAAGATCCTTTATATATAGAAGACCCCACCCCCACCTTCAGTTAGCTCCCAAATCCCCCCCTCCTTCCTCCGCACCCACGTTTTGATAAAATTAATCTCCAGCAATGGGCAGCCAGCATAACCCACCCATCACTACGGCCAGTGGCTGACATTCATCAGTGCTTTGTATTCTACTATTAGTTGATTATTCCTATTCCCTCCACCCTGATAGTAGCACCATTGTAGCAGCAGGACACTCCTAGCAGGCAGAGCCAGGAGCCTTGTAGCACCCCCCCCCACACCTGCACCCAAGAAGGGAAGAAGGCAACTGACATAGCCTACCCTCCTCAGTCTACGGGCGGCTGCCTTCTTCTGAATGAAGACACTCCTATGCTTCCTTGTACAGTAAAAACAGATGATCATGTGATCAGCTGGGTTTACTATGTGAGCACGTGCGTGAGTGTCTTCATTCAGAAGAAGGCAGCTGGCTGTGGACTGAGGAAGGGAGGCTGTATCGGTCACCTTCCTCCCTTTTTGTATGTGGGTATGGTGGGGGGGGATTACAAGGATCCTGGCTCTGCCTACTACTAGTATTCTGCTACTTCAAGGGTGATGCTACCAGGCTGGGAGGAATAGGGACAATGAATGAATAGTTGAATACAAAATGGTGATGAAAGTCAGCTGCCAACAGTGGGGGTGGGTGGGTTGTGCTGGCCGCCCATCATTGAAATTTAATTTAAATTTTTTTCCAGCCCCTGATCCCCCCAAAGGGGCTCAGCTCCTGCTCCCACCACCTCCCCATGCCCAAGCTTACCTCCTGAGGTCACGGGCAGCAACCCCTCCCCAAGGTCCATGGTAGTTGTCTTGGTTGCCCCTGTGTGGGGCCGTGGGAGTGGGGCCCCACCTGGTGGGCAATGTAGGCAGTAGAGGCAGTGGAGCAGAGCTTCATGCTTTAGGGCTGGCATGTTTTGTATACTGTATTGGGGAAGGGGATATGCAATGATGGCCAGCGTCCACTCTACCCCCCTACTGATACAGCACTGGCACTGCTGCCCCCCAACCTCTGTTAGGGGTCCATAGCATGCCAGACACACAACCCTCCTCCTCCTGGAGAAGGACAGCAGTCCCTGGTATGCTCAGTCCTTCTCCCTTGGCTGGCTCTCTGATGTCCCAAGTACATTCCTGAACCTGGGTCTTTGGCGTCACAGACGAATGCCCTGCCTCTGCACCAATGGACCAGCCCCATTGAAGTTTAATTTTATCAGAGCATGAGTTCTGGGGAAGGGAAGGGGGGATTTTGGATGCTAATTCCTGAGCTGATCTTGCAAAGGCTTTCAATTCAGTATCCCATCCACTCCTCCTGAACAAACTGTCCTCAAATGGACTCTGCTCTTGCAGTTGAGTGGTTCTGCTCATACCTTACAGACCGTTAGCAGTCTGTTCAGGTGGGTGACATACTTTCACCCCTCCCCATACCGGCAGGAATCTCCCAGGGCTCCATCCTTGGCCCCACACTGTTCTCAGTCTTTCTTACCAATTTCCCCGCTACCTGTGTCTCCTCTCATATACAGTACACATGTATGCTGACAACATGGTCATTTATGCATCAGGTGCCTCTATGTCTGCTGTTGAATCCTCACTCCAGAGCAATTTGCACAATGTGATTTGGCATTTCCATGCCAACCAGCTCAAAGTTAACACCAAAAACACTGTGTCCATGACCTTTGGCACAAGCCAAAAAATAGCAAGGCTCTTGACTTCTCCAGTCTTCTCCACCCTTGATGGCACCCCACTGAAGGTTGTACCCACATTCAAATACCTTAGTGTATGTGGCTTGATATTAAATGTATTTCTCAGTCCACATCAGCACTATATATTCCAAACTTCATCCCAAGCTTGGCATCCTTTACTGTAACAAGGACTGTTTCCCCACCGAAGTCCGCAGTGACCTGCTAATCAAAATATTTCTCCCTGTTTTTGATTATGCAGATGTAGTATACAGTGTAGCCCCTCCCCCCTCCTTGCCAGACTGGATACCCTCTGCATTGCCTTCTGTCACTTCGCCTCCAACTCTCATCTCCTCACTACCAATTGTTCCCTCTATTCTTCTCTTTCCAACACCCCCCTACCCTTGCATCACCAGTCCCACTACTCAGCCTTCACTGGAAAATACTGGTATGGCATCCTCCCCTCCTACCTATCTTCTCTCCTTTCCCCCACCGCCCCTTCCTCTTACCCCCTATGCTCTAGGGATACCCGCACCTTCTCTAATTCCCATTCTCACTTAACACTCTGGTTAGGCTGCTTTCTCATGCCAGCTCTCCTCCCTTTGGAACTACTCCCTCTCCTCTTCTCCAAGCCCCCTCCCTACTATCCCTAAAACACCTATTAAGGCTCACCACTCCCTCTACATGTTCCTGTTTTCTCTCCCTCCCACTAACACCTCTGCTCTGTTTCCCTCCTCTGTCTCCTTTTCTCACATCTCAGCAGAATCTCCTATTTTTCTCATTTTCCACACACTCCTGCCCCCACCCTTTCTTACAGAAGGGCTCATCTGACACCCTAATTTAGTTTCAAGATCTTAAGCAGCCTACTCTTGTATAATTGCAAGCAACCTGTGTATAGTCTCTGTTTTGAATATTTAAATGGTCATCAACTGAGCTTTCACACTTGTAACCATTGTCATTTCACTTCTCTTTTTTTTAAAAAATTATCTTTATTAAGAATTTTCAATAAAAGGACAACTACAAGAAACAGTAACAGAACAACAGTGAACAAAAGTGTTGTGAATGCAGAGATAATGATAAATTCAACATATGTGCTATCACATATAATGGAAATAAAGTTACAAATGTCTAATAAACTAAGGAATAAAACCCAGCTTATGATCCATCATCTACAGTAGTCATCATTGCCATAAAGTATCAAAGTGCAAAGTGGTATTGTTCAATTAAGCAGTTAGCTATTCCATAGCATATGCCAGGAGCATGGCATCCTGCTAGTGTGAGACTAAGGAAGGCATCTGGGATAGCCAGAGTCTGGTTATGGCCTTCTTAGCCACCAATAAGCAAATACAGACCACTTTTTTGGTTTGTGGGCCTCTATGGCCCTGTGGTGGATCCAGGAAAATTACATTTATTGAAGACAATGTAAAATCCACCCCCAAAATGGTCTGGAGTGCAATGAGAAGCAGTGCTCAATAAACTTATGGTTTTGAACATGACCAAACGGTATGGCCATGAGTGATGGGGCTGACACCACAGCCTCTCCAGCATTGTGCTTTCCAGGTCAGGATACTCTTAGATCCAATTTGGGGGAAAGAAAAAACCTAATGAAACACTTCCAGGAAGACTGTTTTCAGGACTGGGAGAAGGTGGGTTTATGAATGTGTTAGGTATTTATTCAATTTCTTTAGGGCGATTGGGATCTGGAGGCCAGCTTCCCATTTTACTCAAACAGAATCCACATGATGTCTCTGAAGGTCAGTAAGGGCTTGTTATATCGGGGAAATCAAGGAGGTGATAGATTATCCCTGTAATATATAAAATAATAGTTGATAGAACTGCAGAAGCTGCATATCCAAAATCCACTGTCAAAGTTCAGATCATAAGTAGTGAGAGATTTGCAAATACTTAAAATTGTCTTGTGGGTGTAGCCCAAAGGACCTGGCTAGTTTCTGGAAGGTTATGAGATCTCTACCCCTCAGGAACTGTGAGGGGAAATAAAGCCCTGTGCAATGAGTTTAACTGAGATCTATTCCTCCAGGTAAAAAGGCTACATTGGGAGAGAGAAGGGTAACTAAAAATCTGATATTCTGAAGCCATGTACGGGGAAAGGCTTTCCACTAACAGATTAAGGTGGTTAAAGTGAAAGGGTTAGTAGACGGTTCTTGAGGTTGTGGGAGAAGGCTGGATAATAAACTTTTCTTGGTTGCCAGAAGGTCTTCCTTTATCAATTCTAAGGTCTTCCAGTGTGCAATATATTATGGAACCAGCCAGTAAAGGGCAGTGTAGATCTGGGCAGTGGTGTGATACAAGGAAAAATTTAGAAGAGCTAACCTTCCATTATGTTTAGGAAGTTGAAGAGTGGAACATTTAATGCATTGTTTAGCCCTTCCCCAAATATACGGAGAAATGAACTTATCCCACCTGCAAAATAGGCCTCCCAGAGGAAATACAGGTAGAGTTTGCACTGAGTATAACAGCTGGAGCAGAGATATCATTCTAATACCATTGATGCATTGTAATAAAGAAAGGGGGAACATTTTCCAAACCTCAAGGTCCTTAATAAGTTGTTCTGTGAAAAAGTTGTAGTTTAGTCTGCCTAATTGGGTTAAATAAATCCACAGGTAAATAAATTACCAGATATTTAACCTTGGCAAGATTCCATCTAAATTTAAAATGGTATTTAATAGTTGCACTGGGCATATAATGAAACTGCAGAACTTCAGTCTTCATAGTGTTCAAGTTATAGCCTGCCAGTTGTCCAAAACTGTCAAGCACTTGCATAAACTTGGAAGTACTGTTTTGGGGTCCAGTAAATAAATAAGCAGGTCACCTGCATATACAGTCAATGTATGGGTTCTCCCTCTCAGGGTACAGTAGGGCTGTGAATATCTTGGTGGAGGTGAAGGGCCTGAGCAAGGGGGTTGTCAGTAAATGGTGAAAAACAATGGAGAAAGGGGACAGCCTTGGATGGTTCACTGGAAAAGAGAAAAGGGGTCAGAAATATAGCTGTTAACCTTAACATAAGCCTTCGGGTCTGTATAGTTTGGAGGACCTAAACAAATGACAAGGGAAAATTAATAAATTTCATGGTTGCAAAGATAAAGTTCCACACTACCCTGTCAAATGCTTTCTCAGCATCTAGACTAAATAATAAAAAGGGCCAGTTTGACAGGATGGCATGGGACAGGATATGTAAGCTACATCTGATATTGTGCTGAGTGTGACATGAGCGGACAAAACTTGTCTGATCCCTATCAGTTAACGATTAGATGGTAAAAGTTTATCCAGTTGTTGGGCCAGGATCAAGGCACAAATCTTATAGTCAGTATTCAATACTGAGATCAGCCTGTAGAAGGCACAATTAGTTTTATCTTCATTGGGTTTTGAAATAGTTGAAATTGGGGCATATTGCCAAGATGGGGGGACCGGGTCCTCATCATGAACTGACTGCTTCATACAGGGATTGGGGTAAGGGGCCTGCAAAAGTTGGATAACTGTCGGGGCCTAGACTTCTGCCCATTCTTCAAGGCCTTAAGGGTAGTGAGAATCTCGGAATGTGTTATTGGGCCATCTAGGTTTGAGTCACCTTGTCCATTAATTGAGGGAGATGTAAAGGTTGCAAGTAACTGATGATTTCAGCAGTGGAGGGGTCACCTTCTTTGGAATATAAAGTGGAATAACAGTCCTGAAAAGTCTGAAGGAAACAAATTCGATCTGTGTATGTTTTATTCTGAGACGGGTCTTTAATATGAGTCACAGCAGACTGCATTATCTGGTGTTGAAGGGGGAAGGCCAAAATCATAGATGCTTTGAGCCCCCTTGATAAAAACACTACTTTAAGTTCCTTAAAGCCATTTCCATTTGGGAGTTTAGTATTTCCTGAATTTCCTGCTGTACTTTAATAATCTGGGGTCCCAGTGATACATTTCTCTTGGCATGGTCATTTTGGGCCTTTGCTGACTGCATTTGCAAGGTTTGCAGATGGTGTTCCCTTTGCTTCTTCAGATAAAATGCATGGCTGATTAGTTCCCCTCTAAGGACAATTTTTACCATGTCCCAGGGTATTGTCAGGGCCACATCAGAGGACTCATTATCAGTCAAGATTTGAGAAAGTCTGTCTGTAATAAATTGTTTAGTTTCCTGACTATTTAATAGGGAGACATTTAACCCTCAAAGACTAGAACCCTGAGGAGCACCTCATGAGATTTCCACTGTCATGGGAGTATGATCAGATAAGTAAATAGGTAAGACCTTACAGCTTTTGACAAGCCCTAGTTGTTCAGATGTAATGTGGACCAATTCAATATGAGAATAAATATGGTGGGTGTGGCAATAATGAATATACTGTCATTGTGACAGATTTATATAATGCCAAACATTGGTCAGAGGAGTGCTCTGGACCTACAGAGCAATCACTAATATGCTTCTGCATTATATTGTGAGTTGCCTGCCCACCTGTAGGGTTGGAAACTACACCTTGAGAAGCCTCTCTTACATCTCACTATTCATCCCTAAGGTGAGAACCAGATATGGCAAATCTGCAGTAAGTCATGCTCTTCCTGTCACTTGGAACACAATATAGAAAACTCTAAAGTTGTCAATCCCTGTGAAACTGAAGTTCTTCAAATCCCTTTACCAGCGTTCTTTTTCAGAAACCTGTACTTGCTTCCATTAATGAAGTAATTTATCAAGACCTATTCTAGGATTAGGACCTCTCTATTATAAGCTCCTCTCCCCTATTTCTTTTCTGTGCCCGGCCCCTTTTCACATCGTAGTATTACCCTGACCTATTCCCAAAACTATGTAATGGCCTCCCCAAACTTATCGCTCTTCCTCCCCCTCTGGCTTTGCCCCTTTCCCCTTTCTACTCCCCCTTCCCCTTACCCTTTCTTGCTACATAGGTTCCTGTCGCAGCTAATGTACATAGGTTTTTGTACCATACTATGTATGCTACTTTCATCTAAGATATGTGCACTTTCTTCTTGTTTATGCTAGCTTTACTGCATGGTATGAACTGTAATTTGTTAACACTGTATATATCCCTGCCCTGTGAATTAATGTGTTGTTGTACTTCCAATTGTTGTAACATTGTACAGTATAAACTGTTGCCTGTACTTATATATGTGAATGCCCAGTCTCATCTTGTAAATGAGTTCTTCTCAATGATGCTCAACTGGTTAAATAAAGATTGATTGATTGATCAAGACTGATTCTGTAAGAATTGATGACCCCATTTCTGAGTTGCTGGGGGTGGTGATGAATTGGAAGTATCCTTCCTATCAAATATGAGGTTATAATCCCCTCACAGTAGGAGTATCCCTTTTTAATATTGGAGTACGGTATTTAGGAGAGTCTGTATGGTAGTGGTGTCTGTCCTGGGGGATATATAAATGCTTGCCAGAGTGAGTTCCCAGCCCAAGTATGTACCAACAACAATGTCTAACCTTCCCTGATGGCCCGAGTTTGTAGATGTGCAGCGAAATAAGGTCTGCCAGGGAATGAGAATCACCACTCTGCTGTGGTTCCCCTCTTTGTAGGAGGAGGCCATTACTTGCAGGAAAAAAACAAAAGTTCATACTTTTTGATGTGCTGGGGTGGATAGATGAGTATTCTGTAGCATCACAAAGGCAGGATGAGCTTTTCTTATATCAGTTAGTACCTTAGATTGTTTCACTGGGTTATTTAATCCATTAACATTCTGACTATACAGATGTGTCACTGAGGTACTCATATGAGTAATCAACTAGGCAAAACCTTATGGAGTGTCCTGAGATTGAAATAGAAAAATCTGCCAGTCCCTATGTTCCAGCTGTGGGGCAGGTCTAGAGACCCTAATAAGTCTAAGAATAGCACAGGTGGGTATACTGTTACATAATCATGTATCATGACAATAAAATGGGACAGTGTGGCTGTCAAAGGTAGAGAAAATGACACTGTAAAGAAACTCAACAATCACAAGATGGAACAAGAACATCAACAGTACAGAAGGAACCCCAAGGTGGGTACCAAGTGGGGTACCAGGGTGAACGTCCAAGACAGGAGAACTATAGCTGAGCTCTCTGGACAACTGGATTGGGGGAACACCCAGCCACTCAGGGAAGAGGAAGGGTGTGCCAAGGGCACCACAGGCCTCCTAAAAGCAGGCTGAAAGGCCCACAGGGGATGCAGGCAAGGGAAGAAAAGGGAGATTTGTAGGGATTTTCACCAGTCCTATAATGTGAAGGAGGAAAACTGTAAGTATGGACTACATTGTGTCATCTGCCGCCTCAGCTGTTATGATTTAGATTAAAGAAGCAGAAAGGCTAACAAAAGGATCCAAGGGAGCGGACCACCACAGCAGTACTAAGAAAGAATATTCTGATTTAAAGAGTTGGGGGGGGGGGGCACAAGCAAAACTTGCCCCCAAAGCCCCATTGCAGTTAGGAAATATAATAGATGGTAGTAGGGCTGAAAATGATGATATAGCTGAGGGATGCAAAGAAATTCTGTTAAGCACAGGAGTGAATAGAGGAGCAGGTTGCTCCTTTAGAATCATGGAGCAGCAAACTCTATATGGCAAGGATGTGCAGCACCCAAAGCACACCATCCTGTACGTGAAGGGAGTTGCAAAGAAATCCAGACCACAATGCAAACCACCAATAAATATACAGTTGAGAGACAGGGTGCCCCAGCACAAATATAAACAAAGCAAAAACATTGGTATTGTTGCACAAAAATTAACCTTCTTGAGGGCCATCTCATTCGTTATCAATCAGTCATTACAATTAAAAGTACTGTTCCTGCTTAAAAGAAAAAAACCTTTTAGAACGGCATATGAGACAGATGGTTGAAATATATGGCACAGAAGCCTAATAGCCTTTTTTATATATTGTATTTCACAGTATGGGACCTCGTTGAAAATGAGCTATGCTCAATCGAGTTTATCCTTTATTCATTTCTTATGAATAAAAACATTTTACTACTACTACTACTACTAATAGCTGCAAGAGACAGCAACTCCCCATAGCAAAGCCGCAGTCAGAGAGATAGTGATCAGTAAACTTAAATCAGTCACCTGAAAAACGGTTCAAGTTTTCATGTTTCATGAGTAGCCTGAAAAGCTTGTAACAGATCCGGAAGATCTCCAAAGGTGGCTGCAGGTTCAGTATGGCCTAACTTCTGCAGAAGTTCCTGTAGATCTAACCCACAAGGGGTTTGGCTCTCAGAGACAGAAGCACAAGGTGGCTTAGGGATAGCAATCCCTTTTTCTTGAAGACCCTTAATTGCATCTGCAATACTGTCATGCAGGATTGGGCCATTAGAGAAAAAAATGGAGTTTGGCCAGGAAAGGTGTTTTAAAATGGAGGTCATGGCTATGCAGCACTGCAAGTATGAGGACACATTTTCTCTGTTGCTCTATTACCTATGGAGAATAGTCATGATCTACATAAACCCGTTATCCTAGAACTATAGTTCTTTCTTCTGTCACAGACTGAGTAAAATCCTTTGCTTCACTGTGAACCTCTGGAATTGTAGGACACTAAATCTTAGATGTTGTTGGGTGCTCTCCAGTGGGGGGTGGTCCAGAGCTCTATGAGCCCTTTCAATACCCAGGACAAAATCCCGTGGAAGGTCAAGGAGGCAGTGGACAAAAAACTTGAGAAAATTAATTATGTTAGAGTCTTCAGCTTTATCCCAAATGCCATAAATCCACAGGTTCTTGCCATGTGATTGGTCCTCCAGGTCTTCACATTTCTCCTCTAAGGCATGTATTCTTTGCAGGGCTTCTAGTAGTAATTGGTTGGGCCAATCTGCATTGAAATCCAGTTCTGCAAGGGTGGCTTGCTGCTCCCGCTGATGTTTGTTGAAGCCTCTGTATCTCTGTTTGAATATCTGCTAATGCAATTTTGTTCTCCTGTCAGAACTCTCTGAGCTCCGAAGTATGAGGTCCAAATTTTGCTTTTTGGTGTCCAACTCCTGTGGGAGTCTGTTCTTGTTCCTGCCAGTCACCATAACTTTAGACAGGGATGCTTCACCCATTGAGCTGTCTGAGTCCCAGCTGCTTACTGATGCCACATGGTCAGCTAGACTGTGAGCTGATCACTTGCTCATAAGATATGCAGGTGCCCTGTTAGTAAAATTTGTTTTGTTACAATTGTGCTCAGTTTACTTTGGGCTCTTTGATTGAGGAGGAGGTAGTTGAGCCAAAGTTTAAGTGCCATTTCAGATGGTGTAATTGCCAGAAGTCCATCATTGTACTTCTCATGTTCGTAACTACCTGCCTGCCTGACTACTCCCTCATTCCCCCCTTCCTATGGGTTGCACCTGTAAAGAAACCTCTCTCAGTCTGCCTTTCCCAGTCATAAAACTTAAGTAAATAAATAAAAATCAGGGTTGGGGGATGGAGGGCTCCCTATATTTAAAGGATCTGGGTTAGGAAGGAGTGTGGGAAGTTGTTTCTTTTCCTTTTTTTCTAAAAACCCAAATACCAAATATTTGGCTGAATAATGAATAACTGGTACCCAAATATAGAATATGCGGCCAAATATTCAGGAAAAGGTATTTGCACAGCCCTACCAGCAACTCTTCAGTGAATAACTATTCCGTGTACAAAGTAACATACAGTGGCACCAGTCAGGATGCAAGACAATAACACTGCAGTGTGTGACAGTAATGCTGCAGTATGCTGCAGGGAGCAATGTAATTCAGTGGCAATTAAACCCTTTTTTACTGCAGTATTTAGTGACATGTCATTTACTGCAAGTTACTGTGTTGTATTGTGGCTGGCTCTGCTGTATATAGTACATAGTAATTTAAGGTTGAAAGGGACTCAAGGTCCATTAGCTCTGCCCCTGCTTTAGAGGCATGGAGCAACATGAATGCTTTGCAGACATTCACTAATTTATACAGATTCCCCACACACCCTACTTCACAGAGTAATGGTGGATTCCCCTGGTAAGCAGACAATTGTACAGGCTTACATTAATGACTTGTACTGCCTTTATGTCTACTGCCTCCACTGGTAGGCTGCTCCATAGGTTCACCAACCTTTGGGAGTACAAGTGCCTCCAAATGTCACCACTTCTGAGTTCCAGGGCATGTCTCCACATCCAACTAAAGCACAACAGATAAAACATTTCTGTCTGTTTGACCTTGTCAATACCATGCAATATGTGGAAGGCTGAGATCATGTCCCCCTGCATCCTTCTTTTTTTCCAGTTTGAACATGTTAAGGTCCTCCAGTCTCTCCTCTTTGCTTTTATCCTCCACACCCCTGATCATTTTGGAGGCCCTGCATTTCATCCTCTCCACTGCCTCAATGTCTTTCTTCTAATGGAGAACCAAGAATTGCACACTGTACTGCTGGTAGGGCCTGACTTTGATCTTAATGTGCCAAAATTCAAATGAAACATTCTGTCATTATTTTATTGCAAAACATGTCTTTTTTTATGATGGGTAAACACTGTTCACAGCAGGCAGATAATGCACTGCTAGGGACTGAATGCATGCTACAGGATACAAAGGCTTAGAAACAAACTATTAATAAATGTCCAATGCACAACAGGCTGTGCAATGCAGAGGGACAATGCACAATGCATGGATTAAAGGCACACTCCTGTTTCTAAGCCTTTGCCCCCTGGATTGTGCATTGTCCCTCTGCATTAAACAGCCTGTCATGTGTTAACTGCTTATTAATGTCCTTCAATGCTGAGAAAACTGTTCCCATGACCTTTGGCTCCCAGCAGAGACTCACCAGGCTCTCCCTCTTCTCCTTCTTCAATACCCTTGAAAGTATTGCTTTTAAGTACATCAGGGTCTGATTTGATTATCACCTTGCTTTCTCTTGGTGTACATACTGTAAATTCCATCCACCACAAATGCCACCCCACATTGGGTACACTGTACAGAAACAAAGCCATTATCTCACCTACAGCCTGCTGTGAGCTAGTTATGAAAGATGATCCTCCAACTTTGACTATGATGACATTTGTCTACAATGCAGATCCCAAGACCTGTCTGGCCAGACTGGACCCCCTCTTTCACTTATTCTACTGCTTTGCCTTGGACTGCCTTCCTGATACTCACCATTGCTGCCTCTAGTCCTCCCTCTCCCTCTCCCTCCCTTCCCTTGATGCCAGGTGCTTCGCCCACTACACCTTCTTCACTTACAAATTCTGGCTTGGTTCTCTCCATTCCTACTTCTTCACCCTTCTTTCTTCTGCCTTCCTTCCTCCTACTCTCTCTAGAGTATTATATCTAATTCCCTTTACCTTTCCTTCAGGAAAACTGCCGCAGGCCAAACTGCCTTCTTGTATCATTTCTATAAGCTTTGGTCCCCTCTTCCCCTGCCTGTTGACTCAGGCCCTTTCTTCTCCATCCTCAGGTTCCTTCTGTCTGACTTCACTATCCCTCCTGCAGCTGTACCTGGCCTTTGGTCCTCCTTCCTCTGCCCCTCCATCTATTTACTGGGTACCCACCACCAGCTCAAAGCACTTTATTTTGTGTCCACCCTTTGCCCCCGGTCTGTGGCATTATTTTTGCTCCTAAATTGTGTTCCCATCTGAGTGGAAATATATTGTATCTCTTCCATACTGTAGTGTAGATGCATTGATTACTCTTGCACCTCCGTACAGTCTGGGTGTTTTACTAGCTCCCATTGTGGTGTTCGCACCTGTATTGTATTGCACTTGTCCTTATTGCACTTTTTTCTCACCTTTATTTTTGGGGTTTTAGGGTTACACTGATTTACCTGCCCAGAAAATGTGACTGTTCAACTATTATGTGTATATTTTATTTTTATCACTCTTGCACCTTACTATATTATACTATATACCTTTATTGCATCAGTGTATTGATTAACCCCCCCCCACCCCCAACCTGGATGCATCTGGAAGCTAGCTGTTACCAGCTCAGTATTCTTTTAATGTAATAAAGTTTTGAAAAAAATAAATAAATTAGTAAATTAGATGAATAGCTAAATAAATAAACAAAATGAAAAAACAAATGAATAAATAAATAAATTATCTGTTCTTACTTAGAAATCAGAGAACCACATGGAGCAGTGAGGGTTCCCTGGGACCTTCCCAATTCACAGGACAAATTCTGGGAAAATCCTTAGGAAAAGAAAAGGAAAAAATCCTGAAAAAGACAGGGACCATCAGGGAGATGCAGAACACAAAGACAAGGATGAAGGAGCAAAAGGATTCTAGTCAAGAAAAATGACAGGGTTGTCCTCAGCCTCTTTTTAAGACAATTATAAGAAATACTGCAGAAATGACATTTTGACAAAGGGTTTCCCTTTTCACCCATAGCAAAGCAAAATAAATTTGAGATTAAACTGGATTTACAAAATCTCTATAGAAAGCTTAATTGGAAAAAAGTTTATTTTCTTAAATGCCTCTAACAAGTGATGTCATCAGTCTAGCACTTAAAAATAAATTACAGGTGAAATACCCTCTGGGGAAATTCTGCACAATATTGAGAGTTTCTTGTCTTGTAGGAACAAACAGATTATCCTGATGATATGCACTCGCTCTTCAAACAAACAAAACTTGACAAAATGAGGGAGGGAGGGAAGTTTGTCTGGATTACAGAATGATCCAAGTATTATAATAAAAAGTGGATAAGGGAGTAGGGAAAGGGAGCTGGAATAGTTATTTTTAATTTTGATGATTATTCTAAAGAATATTAATGACAATTGAGCTATACAGGTAGATTGGGAATTTTGAGGAGAAATCCCCGTGGGCAGATTCAAAAAGGGGTACTACTTTAGATGTGGTAACATCACGTAAAGAGGCCAGCTGGATTTTAGATTGAATAGCTGAGGCTACAATTTAAAAATACTCTGTTATGCCTGTTTTCTAGTACCTCCCCAAGGTGCACACATGAGCCCTCCTCCCCAAATGATCTATCATTTCAGGCCTGGGGTCAGTCCTTGAGCCTTAGTCTTCTTTGGCAGACTTCTACATAAGGGACTTTGTTGTTAACATCTCAACATATTGTCAGGACACAGGGGATGTATTACCCCTTTTAGAGTCCTTGAATTCCCTAAGTTGGAATATGCCTGATATAATTTAAGTAACCATAATGCGGCAGATGTGTACACTTCCATTCTTCATTTTGAGGGTTTGGGGTGTTGGAATCATTGTTAAATCTTAAAAATATGGAAGAGTCACCTCCAGCTGTTTTTGGTGACAAACGGCTAGACTGGTTCTCACAAGGAACTATTTTAGGTTTGATACCACCTTCTGCAAGCAACTAAAGGAGATGGTGAAGGACTTTCCATCCTAGCCCCATCAAATTCAAACCTCTATATGAGTGACTTTGAGTCAACGTACATTTCAGATGTAAGTTTTAAAGCAGTAGTATTTGTTAGTAACTTTTTTCCCAGCAATAGTGTTCACCCGGCAAAAATATCAACATTTTTTCTTTCATTTCCTTTTATTCTGAACCAAGATATGGGACTTTGAAGGTTTTAAAAGTTCCCACTCCGGTGCCATGGGCACTATGAAAAAAAAAATATATATTGGCACAGTGTTGTGCTGTTTTCCATCAGAAACATGTTGTAGTACCATTTAAAACATATAAAGCACGAATCTAGCATGTACATTCAACACATAATCTGAGTGGGGGAGATTTTTAAAAATTGTGAGTGGTGACCATCTTTTTTTTTTTCAACTTTCTTTATGCCTGTTGATCACTGGCTTAACCAAGCTCTCTCTGGTGAGGACTCTTGGTGCAACCTGTTCCTGTTGGCTTGAAGCCTTCAGTCTTCTGCTCTCCAATATGGGCCCATCTCCCTCTGCATTTCCCAGTTGCCCAACCCCCCTCCCCATCTTGGAGGCCTCTGGAGCAGGACAGACTACTCCTCCTGGAACTCTATCTGAAATCTAATTGCATGACCAGAGAGTTGGAGGAAGTACCAGAGGCAAAGATGTAAGGCCCAGCATTAGGCATGGGGGCCGACCACTGGTCCCACCATCACCTATTGGGTGCCAGGGTTTTTCCTTGTTCTGTCCCCCCATTGGCCCGGCAGTACTATGTGCACCAGCGCAGTGCATGCTTGCTCCTGCGCACACCCACAGGAGTGTCGCCATGGCCAATCTCCCTTGCATGGATCCTGACTGCTGCTAAACCCCCAGTCTCTTCTGGGAGTTGCCAGACAGTGGGATCAACATTCCCCCTCCCTCCCAGGAAAGGAGATCAGTCCTCCAGATGCTGAATCCTTTCCTCCCCTTCCAACCCCCGATGACTCGAGTCTGCTCCTGAACCAAGGTTGCCGGCATGGCACAAGATGTGGCATCCAGCACCTCAACCCTCAGTGCCACTGGGCCAGCTGTGGTGATCATCTTTAATGACAAGAGCCATTAATTACAAAATTAGCAGTAAAAGTGGTTTTAACAATGTCTGAGAAAACTAAAAATGCAAGGAGCATAAATCTTAGGATTTCAGAAATGGATTTTGCTAAAAAACTATATGATGAAAAGTTTTACCAGCTGACAAATACTGATTGTTTAACCCCTTTGTTTACAACATTGTGATTTATAAAAGGTACAGTGATGATTTGATGTTTGTATGGAAGGGGTCGGACTCTGATTTGAGCTTTACTAGTATACTGTATAAGCTTGTGCAGAATTAATTTGAAATTCACATTGAATCATAGTGCAAATTATATTCCTTATTTGGATCTGGAAATTTTCATTGAGAATAATGAATCTGAAAGCAGACCTTATTGAAAAAAGACAGAGAAACACCTTTTTTTAGGAATTGCAGTAATAATCCCAGGTGACAAACTAGACATATTCCATTTGGATAGTTCCTAAAGGTGAAGAGGAACTGTTCTATGGACATTGATTTTGAAAAAGAATTGACAATTATGCCTGAGAGGTTCTAAAAAGGGGTTACCCCCCAGATGGGACTGAAAAATCTACTGAAAAATAAAGACCCATCCTAGGGATTCTTTGCTTGAATCTAAGAATACTCTAAATTCTGAAATAGGAGGTAGAATAATCTTTCCATCCCCCTTTTCACCAGCTTTTGGTCATGTTAAATCTATATTTAACAAAAACAGAAACATTCTTAAGTCAATTAAGAGTAGTGCTGTGCAAAAATAAAAATCCTCCAGCAGAATTACCAGAAAAGTAAAAATTTCACCTGATAAAATTTTGGAATGCTCTTTGGCAAAATTCATGAAATTCCAATTTGGAATGGCAGAATTAATGTATGTTTTGTGGACTGTTGTATTGCATTGCAGAATGGAACCGCACAGAGCAGATCACTCTGTTAGCTATTGAACTGCTGACTGATTACATGTACAGTATTGCAGAGTGATGTACTAAACTGTTGAATGGAATCTTGCAGAACTACAGTATATGTGTATCATTATGCAATTCAGCTGGAAAATTTCATGGAATAGGGCAAACATTTGTAGAACACATTCAGATGACTTGGATTTTGCAAAAGTCAGAATTTCAGAAAAATTTCACAACATTTTTACAAAATCAGAATTTGCAGTTTCTGTACAGCATTAACAGGGGTATGAGAGTTTTCACGGTATCCCTGTTGTCACTAGCAAAAAGATGTCAGACACTACAGAACAAATGAATTAATCCTGACCTTTGCAAATCACAAACAAAAACAAACAAACAAAGAAAAAGAGAACAGGATTCAGTTTTGTACAGGCACCAGCTGTGAACTTTCCCTGTGGATATTGTTCTCAATGTAATAATACTTATAGTTTGTCGTAGTGAGAAAATACAGATCATACAACAGATAACTTGTTTTTACAACACATGCTGTCTTAAATGTTCTTCTGACAGAGCATACATTTGCATGAACAGCAGACAATTAAGAACCAGGGTATCTGAACACAAATGAGTTATTAGAAGAAGAGATGGCATGCCATGCATAGCCAACCATGTTTTGACCGAAGGCCATCAAGTAACTATACTACGATTCTTTGGAATTGAAGGAGTTAACAAGTCCAGAAGGAGGGGAACTGGGAATATCTGCTGTTGCAGCAAGAGGCTTTTAGGATTAATGAATTTGGTATCCTCAATGTGTTTGTAGAAATAAAAGAAGACACTGACTGAGCTCCAGTATTCTGAACTTTAAATATCGGCACGAAGCTATATGCACATGAGGGTCCTGTGAGCTATTTATCTACTTTGTAATTAGTCTAATATTTTCTTGCCTAACTATTGGATTTTCTGTATTTGTTGATTGTTGTTTTATCTTCTGTGAACAGCACCCTGAATCCCAGGGAAGGGGGAGACTGAAAAATACAATTCCTGGCCATGCCTAACAACATTGTCTAGTATAGTTATATTATCTATTTTGTTCTGAATGTTGTAACTGTGTGTGTATATATATATATATATATATATATATATATATATATGTAGCTACAGTGTATATATAGGGGATACATGATGGGCAGGAGTGGGATATGGAAAATATTCTGACTCCTGCAGATTGAGCTCTGTATTCTCACGAGTGCCAAAGGCACGAGTGAGAATGAACAGCTCACGATGCAAGAGTCAGAATATTTTCCATATCCCACAATCTGCACATCATGTATGTGGTTTATACCACTGGGGTGAGAGCTTTAGGAACATTTTTTCTGTTTATATGTGTTTCCTGCTCATTCTGTGTGTGTGGGGGTTCTAAATGGACTGGGAGTGAGAAACACAGCTGAGTGTGTTTTGGAAAGTTAATTGAGTGATTCAGAGGCTCACTGAGAAAGACAAACTGCTGCAGGTAGCAGTAAGAGAGATAAACTGCTTTGTAAAAGTGTCATTTAGAATTCAGGTTGTTTTCAGGCTGAAATCAGCACAGTCATGGGCTAGGAGTGTTAGAAACTCAATGGGACACAGCTGACAGTATTTTGCAAAGCTAATTGAGTGAGTCAGAGGCTCACTGAGAAAGACAAACTGCTGCAGGTAGCAACGAGAGAGAGAGAAACTGCTTTGTAAAACCATTTAATTTAGAATTCAGGTTGTTTGGAAGCTCAGATCAGCACACTGATTGGCTAGGAGTGTTAGAAACTCAGTGGGACAGAGCTGAGAGTGTTTTGCAAAGCTAATTGAGTAAGTTGCGGCTTTAGTGAGAAAGAGAAACTGTTTTTGAAGCAGTTTCCTTTAGAATGATATCTGCATTGCAGATATTCTCACTCCAGTGACATCAGCAGAGTGAGGGTAAATGTGATATTCTCACTCCAGTGACATCAGTAGAGTGAGGATAAATGTGATATCCTCACTCTGGTGATGTCATCAGGATTTCTCCTCACTCTAGAGAAAATAACACAGGTTATTCCACTGGAATAGCTCTCACCCCAGTGGTATAAATATATATATATATATATACACACAGTGTGAATAGCCTCCGTGCCAGGAACTCTTGATCCTGTAAACTTCATGTAGATCGGTTCAGGGAAGGCAAAGTTACAGGAGTACAAAAAATGCAAAAGTCTCTGTTTTTGAAAATTTTTAAGACTTTTTTTTTGCCACTTGATAACTAAGAAAATAGGAGGCTTTGAAACCTGAAACGTTCAGGTTTAATAGAGGCTGGTCCAAGTTATGTGCTTTTGTGGTTCTTAGTCCCACTGTTAAAGTAGTTTTTAAATATTAAAGAAAAAATGTTACATTTCTGAGCATGTTGTGTTCAATAAATCAATTTTCTATTCATAACTGAATTTTTGCAAAAGCAGCAGTTTGCACTAAATGACACAGCTGTCTTTAATGAATGACAGCTGTGTTGTATAGTGCAATCTCTGCTGCTGTTGCCACTAGTAGGCAAGGGAAAGGGCTACTGTCATTGTAGTCCAGCCATCCTGACTGTGCCTTAATTAAACTGTTATTTGTACACTGGGGGGCCCAATTCCCAGTGGCAGTGTATTTATTTGTTTATTGTTTATTTGGTATTCTTATCAGACACTGGTATGCCCACCCCCATTGTCAGATGCTTCCCCCTGTGCAGCCCCTTGCTTTATTTACACTGCTGACATCAGGGGGCCTCAATCCCTGTGTCGACATTTACACCCCCTCCAGCAGTGTGTGACACTGGGTAGCCCACCCCCAGTGTCCCAAAAGAGTGTGTTTAATAAGTTCCTTGAAAAAAAAATGTCTCACAATGTCTTTTTTTACCTGAAAAAAGAAAGTGATCCCTCATTGTCATTGCCACCTACCTACCCCCAACCTGACTCTCCCACCAAGCATCCACCACCCCACACACCCCTTACCCTATGCTTACCTACAGAGGTCTGCTGGTGTCATCTTCTGTGGACCGGAACATGTCTGCACTTTTCAAAGATGAACCGCAAACTGAAGAAGGTAAGTGCCATATAATGTATTTCAATGGTGTTTTTAACTTATGTTGACACCTTTGCCATTTCTTGGAAGTTTTTCACCAAGTTTTCTACATGGGCTTTTTGGGACCCCACCTCATGAACACTGTCACTGTTGGCTCACTTCATAGACTACTCAAATGAGCTGCAGTACAAGTTGATGACCAGGCTCTAGGATGGAGCATAATAATAGGAGCTGTCATTTTTTGCAGTCACATGCTAAGTCCCTCTCCTGCCATGGTTCAACTAGTAAATGCCTTAGTCTTCCAGCGTTTGGCCCCCATAAACTCTCTAGATGGTGCTGGGGACTCAGAGCTGATCAGCAGTAGCAGCAGCAGCTTTTTGTTGCGGCCCAAACTGCGTAATCACTTGCTATCCCATAGTCTCCTGGCTCTCAGCCCCTACAAGCTGCTTAGATGGTACTGGGGACATGGAGCAGATTAACAGTAGCAGCAGTAGCTTTTTGTTGTGGTTCAAGCTCCACAATCTCTCCCTCTTCTGTGTCCCCATTCATAAACAGCAGGTCAACAAAGAAGCTTGACTTGTGGACATTGTAATAAAACAAAGAAAAGTTTCACATTTTTGTATGTGAATTTATATAGAGGTGTGACACAGGGATTCCAGAATGTAACCTTTATTGTGCTGTGGTGTTTGTTTGTTACTGAAAGGACCAAGTAAAAACAGGTTTCATAGAAGCCACAGAAGTTTGTCGAATAGTTTAGAGGTTTAAAAGTGTACTTAATATGTATAATACTTAATAGTGTGTTGTGCGTTTAATGGTGTAGCTTATGTTTCAGAACATCGTGTACAGTAACCTAAAGCAAACTCTAGTCAGAGCTAATATGGCTGCAAACTGATATTATTGATGGTGGTTGCATCCTAGCTGTCATATGCTTTGTAAATACTCACAGGGTGATGTTTACTCTTTCAAATAAATCATTTGATATCTGTAGCCCGTACATGTATTTTTTCGCAGTTTATTTACAAAGGATATAACAGGATGCAGCTATCATCAATAATATAATTTTGCAGCCATAGTGGCTGTGACTAGAGCTAGTTTCTAACAGCTTTTGGCTGACTTTCTTCAAAGCACAATGGTGACACATCTTTCTTCTTCCCCTAACACTCCAAGAAAGAGTGTTAAGAGAAGAAGAAACACTCCAAGAAGGACAAGCTTTGAACAAATTACGATGTGCTATGTTTGAGTGGGAACTGGCCTACTGCACTTTCTCCATTCCATACTGACTAAAAAGAGACTAAATGCTGGAGTGTTTGCATGTTGTTATCCCAACTTCTCTGCTCATAAAGCATGAAATTCAAAATTCAGCCAAAACAGCAAATTGGGTACATTTATGATCATTTTAAAACTATAGCCCAATGTTAAACTTTTATCATACTTTTCTAATGATTTGTTACTTTTGCTCCTATGTTTTTGACATAAGCATCTAACGTTTGGTGCACATACACAAAAGAGATTTTATCAAATGCTGCCACAAAACTGGGAAGCAAAAAATAATGAGAAGCAAAATAACATGCTTTCAACAGAGTTTTAAAAAATTCTAATGAATTTTGTGTAATTATTACATAGATTTAATTTAGTTCCCTATAGAATGCTCTATTATAAATCAGGTTATACACTGTTGCTCTGACTTGTATAGGAATAGGGTGCCTGATTTTAAAAAGGAAATTTTTGACACAAGGTGCCTGCACCAAATGGGTAGGACACAAATGGCACGTTGATTCAAAGTTTGCAGCAATCCTGATTTTCAAATGCAGGCTGCATCAAAATTGGGATGCCTTGAGCTAAACCATCCCATGCCATCCTTGGGGCAGATGTACCCTTGCAGGCAACTGGCCTTAGACCAGCCAAGAGGTGGTCTAAGGGCCATGCACCACTGCCAGGCTAGGTGGCAACTGGTTGGATGCAAGGATGGGACATAGAAACATAGAAACATAGAAGTTGATGGCAGATAAGGACCGCAAGGCCCATCCAGTCTGCCCTTTTCTTTTTCTACCTTATAAATGTGCCATCAGCCTTTGCTCTGTCAGTGGCCTATCTATTCATACTCATTTGTATTGCTCCCTTATGCCTATCCCATGCCTGTTTGAAGCCCTGCACTGTATTCATAGCCACCACTTCTTGAGGTAGGCCATTCCATGCATCCACCACCCTTTCTGTGAAAAAGAATTTCCTCACATTCCCCCTTAATCGGCCCCTCTAATCTCATGCTGTGTCCTCTTGTCCTGCTATTTTTCTTATATTTAAACATGTTAGACTCTTTCACCTTGTTAATGCCCTTAAGGTGTTTGAATGCGTTGATCATATCACCTCTCTCCCTCCTTTGCTCAAGGGTATACATTGAGCTCTGTTAATCTGTCCTCATATGTCTTCTGATGCAGTCCCTGCACCATTTGGTTGCCCTTCTCTGGACTGCCTCAATTTGGTTAATGTCCTTTTGAAGGTGTGGCCTCCAATACTGCATGCAGTACTCAGATGGGGCCTAACCAGTGTCTTGTAAGAGGGATTATTACCTCCCTCTTACAACTTGTGATACCCCTACTAATACACCCTAACACCCCCCTAGCCTTACCTACTGCTTTAGAGGTCTGCTTGGATGATTTCAGGTCATCAGTGATGATGATGCCTAAGTCTCTTTCTTCTTTTGTGACTGCTAGCAACTCCCCTCCCAGCCTATAGGTGGCTTCAGGGTTTCTCTTCCCTATGTGCATGATCTTGCACTTCTTTGCACTAAATCCCAGTTGCCACTCTTCTGACCATTTTGCTAGTTTATCCAGATCTCTTCTCATTCTGCCCACCCCATCTGGATCATCTACTCTTTGCAGATCTTGGTGTCATCTGCAAACAGACAAGCCTTACCCTCTAGTCCATCTGCAAGGTCACTAATGAAGATGTTGAAGAGGACTGGCCCCAGGACTGACCCCTGAGGTACCCCACTTGTGACTTGCATCTCTTCTGACTGTACACTATTTACCACCACTCTCTGTTTTCTGCCCGTCAACCAGTTTGCCACCCAGTTGACCAACTTCTGACCCACCCTGAGCCTACCCAGCTTATTTATCAATCTTCTATGTGGAACAGTGTCAAAAGCTTTGCTGAAGTCAAGGTAGGCGACATCAACTGCTCCCCCTTGGTCCACCACTCTGGTTACCCAGTCAAAGAAATCTATGAGATTAGTTTGACCGGACCTTCCTTTTGTAAACCCATGCTGTCTTGGATCCTGTTCCCCTATGGATTCCAGGTGTTGCACTATCCTTTCCTTAAGGAGTGCCTCCATAATCTTGCCCACTACCCATGAAGAAGAGGCAGCACAGGATGGCCAAGACAGTGATGGGGGCATGGCGATAATGTAAAGGTGATAAGATGACACCTTGTTGGGGTGCCCTACACTAGTACAGGCAACCAATCTGCCTGGGTACAGGGGGTTTGGCAGGATGGAAAGGGGACCTGGACTCAGGGGGACACAGCCCTAGCACCTGCCCCATAGGTGCCAATGACCCCAACATCATCAGTAGGCAGCAGTGGCTGCAGGTTACGGGGTTCAGGTGGTGGATGGGAATGGTCCCTGGGTACTGTGACAGTCCGCTGGTACCTGGCCCCCCTGTGTGGAGGCTGGCTGCTGCCCTCTGATGGTGTTGTGATCATTGGCACCTATGGAGCAGGTGTCAGGGTAGTGTCCTCCTGATGCAAGATCCCAGTCCTTTCCTGCCAGATCTCTTCTACCCAGGCTAATTGGCTATCTGTACTAGCACAGAGCACCCCCCAGAGTTCCAAGTCATCACCCTCACATTGCTGCAGTTCCCCATTGCTCCCTAGGCCATTCTCCATGCTCCTTCTTCTCCAGGTCCCCTCCTGCAGGCATATTCACCTCTCCACCTTTATGGCCCCTCTAGCATTGAGCCACGTGGGGGGGGTTGATCCCTGTGTCAAACACCACAGTTGTGCCACATCTTCGGCACAACCTTGTGGCAACTCTCCAGTCTTTGGCACATGGGACCCCCTTTTTTATAAAATTGGGCACAGGGTCTTTGAGTCACCCGAAGTTTGCCCCAGCCCTATATCACCGCAACTTGTGGTGATCTAAGGGCTCAGTGAAAATTGAGCCCAGTGTATTTAAATATGGCAGCAGCATACTATTTAAACATCTTCAATCAATTTGCACAAATAATCCAATTTAAAATGAGTTCCAGGACTGTAATCTGCCGGCAGGTTGCAAGCACTAGAGTTGATAAAAATACCCTCTGTAAATCACCTTTCCTTTTCAGGAGGCCTTTGCTTTTTGTTTCAGTTCGTAAAACAGTCCCGACTGAATATGTGTTATTATAAAGGAAAATACTGAATTCAAAAAAAGAGAAAGCCAACAAAACTGCCAAAAGCTAATTTACTAAGCTGTGTTCTCTTGTTCAAGGAAGCTAACAGTAGTAATTATAAAAAGTGTTAGATTCTCAGAATTACATTAAAAAAGATCTGCTGAGAAAAACTAAAAACTAAAAATTGGAATGGGAAAGCTTGCTGACGGTATCTGATTAGTTCAAAATGGTTCCTAGTTTAGATTTTGTTTTAATGTGTGCACAACCATAGATACTTGGAAGAAAAATATATTGATTAGTAATGTGTTATACACATTAAATCCTATCATTCAGTCATAATTAGAACACGCAGGATTACTGCAGGGTTGGGTTAGTCCAGCTTCCTGCTTTTCCTTTGAGTGACTGTGAAGGGTTTTGTCCTGCCCTACTGGAAGCCTTTGAAGTCTTCCCATATCATACCTGCAAGATATTATCTGTTGTGTTGAGCACAGAAATGGGATTTTGCTTCCTTAGGGATTCACTCTCTGAACTTTGGGTCATTATGGAGTAAGGCTTTGCATCTCCATCAGGGAGAGTCAGTGTGTTACCTTATAAGCTGGAGACAGAGGATGATGAGGAGGGTAAGATTTAATAATCTGCTTAATGTCCAGGTTAGAAGTCTCCAGAACTGATATGGCATCTGAGAGTCATGCATCTGTGAGTATCATGGATGGGGGAATAAAAAGTGTAATACTGTCCCATTGGGTGGTCCCTCTACCATAAGTCAGTCAGTCCCCAGTCTTCCATGAACACTAGTACGGCTGCTCTGGCTATAGAATGGCTGCCTGTTGTCAAATTAGATTGCTCCAGGAATGGGTCAGGGGTCAAGTTGAAAACACAACCCACAATGATTAGGATCTGCTTGTCTCACCAGAAGTCAGCCAGTTCTTGCTCACCTGGGAGAAGAATTCTGTGTTGTCTGTGTTTGGTGCATATATGTTTAGCATGATAATATTACCCCCAAGGCAGGATAGCAGATCCATGACCCATATTCCTTGCATGTCTACCTTGGTCTTTACCGCTGACCAAGAAAGGGACCTCTTTAATAGGATTACCACCCCTTTAGACTTAGAGGATTTGAAGTTGTGTATCAAGATTCCCATCCATGACCTGTGGAGCCAGTGCATGTTTTGTCAGTGAGGTGCATCTTCTGGAGGAAGGCTACATCTGGTCTCCATGTTATCAGGTGGTGGAGAACCTGTGCTCTTTTAACTGGGTGGTAAAACCCCTTAGCATTCCAGGTTCCAAGCTTGTTTGCAACACCTGCACCCTGACCTGCTATCCTGCCACCTGTAAGGTGTAGTGTGAGGGTGGGGACCACAGAGAGGGCTGAGGGAGCTTCAGAAAGAGTGTGACAGGTGGTCTGTGCCCTAGGTTTCAGTGCCCAAGGGGACAGAAGGGGGACCTGGGTATCAGAAATAGCTGGAAGTAGCAGAGGTGGTTATCAGTACCGGCAATCCTGAAATACCATAGCTTAGCTATCACAGTACTGAATGATAACTAAGCTAACAGTTCTATAAAAGGTGGACCTATAATAAACAACAGTAAACCAGTAAGTAGTTCTTGAAAACATTGCAGGGAGAAGTACGCTGTAACAAAAAATAGCAACAAGGTTGACATCTAAGAACATTTGTGTAATAGTAAGGAAGATGAGGGGGAGGAACCTAATCCAGTCAATAGAAGCACTCTGGATAAAGGGGTTGATATCAGTCCTTTCACAGAAGAAAGGGTTCTGAACAAAATCCTAAAACTGAAGGCGGATAAAGCAATGGGGCCTGATGGGATTCACCCCAGAATTCTAAAAGAAGTAAGGGGAGAACTAGTAACACCACTGACTGTCCTTTTTAACAAATCATGGGAGGATGGTATGGTATCTGAGGACTGAAGGAGGGTGGATGTGATTTCCCTTCACAAAGGTGGGAGCAAGACAAAGGCAGGAAACTACAGACCTGTCAATTTGACCTCAGTGGTAGGGAAAATGATGGAATCACTTATGAAGGAAAGAATAGTTGAGTACCTAGAGGCCAGTGGGGCACAGGACCCAAGGCAGCATAGATTTCTTTGACTGGGTGACCAAAGTAGTAGCTCAGGGAGGTGCCGTGGACATGGTCTACCTAGACTTTATCAAGGCATTTGACATAATCCCACACAAAAGATTAATAAACAAATTAGCCAGCCTGGGAGTGGGTCCTAGGGTAGTAGCCTGGGTAAAACATTGGCTGGACAACAGGACACAGAGGGTAATAGTAAATGGAGTCCACAGTGAAGAAAAGGGGGGTTACTAGTGGGGTACCGCAGGGTTCAGTACTGGGGTGGTCCTTTTTAATGTCTTTATAAGTGACATTGCAGAGGGACTGGATAGGAAAGTACTGTATGTCTCTTTGCAGATAACACAAAGATCTGCAACAGGGTTGATACACAAGGTGGGGTGGAACAGATGAGAAGGGACTTGGCAAGGTTGGAGGAATGGTCATATGTAAGGCAGCTTCGATTCAGTGCAAAGAAGTACAAAGTAATGCACCTGGGAAACAAAAATCCAGGGGAAGAGTACACAATGGGAGATGAGATACTGACAATAACAAAAATGGAAAGGGACCTGGGGCTAGTCATATCAGATGACCTAAAGGTGGGTAAGCAATGTGAGAAGGCAGTAAGGAGGGCTGGGGGGATACTGGGTTGCATAGTGAGAGACATCACCAGTAGAAAACAGGAAGTTGTTCTCCCTCTGTACAGACAGTTGGTGAGACCATATCTGGAGTACTGCATGCAGTTCTGGAGACACCATCTCTTCAAACACATAGACAGGGTGGAGGCTGTCCAGAGGAGGGCAACCAAAATGGTGCAGGGTCTGCACCAGAACACATATAAAGAAAGTCTAAAGGAGCTTAATATGTATAGCCTCAAGGAAAGGAGGGGGGGGACATAATAGAAACTTTCAAGTACCTCAAGGGAATCAACAAAGTCCAAGAGGGTAGCATCTTTCAGAAAAAGAGATTTGCAAGAACAAGGGGGCACAATTTGAAGATAGAGGGGGGATGGTTCAGAGGTAGTTTGAGGAAGTATTTCTTCGTGGAGAGGGTTGTAGATGCATGGAACAGCCTTCCTGAGGAGGTTGTGGAGTCAAAAACAGTGGTAGAATTCAAGAATGCATGGGACAGACATAAGGCAATTCTAATGGGGGGTAGGAGGAAGTAGGCCTTTGGTTAACTAGGATCTGCAGCTTATCCATTAGGTAGGGAAATGGGCAGACTAGGTGGGCCAAGCGGTCCTTATCTGCCATCAAATTCTATGTTTCTATGTGATGAACACAATAGTAAGAGAAAGTAAGAACTTGCAGGTGTTTAATGTGCCTAATGTGTAAGCAGTTAGAAGGAACAAAAAAGGCTGCCTTTGAGCTAACAAAAAGCACAAAGAGGAGTAGAGATGATTTATCCAACATAGGATATCCACCTCAACTCCAATTTGTACCACAGGGTGTAACATCATACACCCATGATAACCAATATTGGTCCTACTTATAGTACTGCCGCAAGGGAACCACCAGACCCTCACAGGCCCATAATATGCCAGAAGTGATGAACAGTTAAATTAACCAGGAAAGCTGAAAATAAGTTCAGGGAGAAAAAGGCAGCAAGGGGTTGTCCTAAACCTTGGGGAAATCTTCTGCTGGTTGACCACACCCCTCCAATTGATTGGTGAGGAAGGAACAATACTGGTAGAGGGCCACATGGAGAGATACGGAAAGTGCCTTATCTTGTGTTGAGGGGGTCTGCAACAGTTTTGTATAGAAGGGAGTAGCGTGCCCTTTGGTAAGAGGGAGGGGGATCACTTACTGTTGGATAGTGCAAGTGGTATATATGCATATTTGTGCCCACACATGATTGCCCCCTAGAGGTCCAACAGTAAATTGACAACATGGGAATAACTGGGGAAAATAGCCTTCATGAAATTCTGGGGCTCAGCTCCTTCCACCCTTGCTGTTGTGCAGGGGGAAGGATTGCAGGAGGTGGATGCATGTACATGGCAAGGAGGGTTGCCACTCCATGGGGGTGGGGTGGGGTGGGAAAGGGGTTACCAGCATTCCCTCATTTTGTGTATAGAATTAACCCTGGCCATGTATGCCAGTGAGGGGAGTATCAGCCATCAAACTACATTAAAACACTATTCCTTAATTTGAATGGGATCGACATTAAGACTGCCAGTACTGCCCACTCCCTGATGTTTGAACCCAACCCTATATCTGGGAATTAGCATGGCTCAGTTGGCAGCACACCGATTTCTAGCCAGAAGGCCTTGGTTTCCAGTCCCATACTGGGATTGGGCTCACACTTTAAACGCTGGCACCTGAGTGCAGTCCTGTTTTGTTTTTCCTTTGCATTAAGTAAACTATCAATTTTATAAAACAGATTCCCCAAAGCACATTTAGAAAAAGTTCATTCCATCATGTTTAAACATAATATATTAGGCATATTAAAAGAAAACTAAAAGAAACAAGGTCTGGTCATTAGTTACATTGTGGAGTTTATTTCCTTCTTCTAGGCTACACGTAACACATTGATAGTCCATACCTACATATCTATAAGTTATAAGTGTGCCCATCTGTCTCCTGAGTGGATGCATTGTCTAGGGGTCATTAGTACACATAGTTTCTCCCATTTGTTGGCATATACTTTCAATCTGTTATGTATACTGGCTATAGATTTTTTGGCTTTTAGCTCAAAATAAGAGCTCTGCATGCCACTCACTCCCAGTAAGTGGGCACCTCCTGATCAAGCTAGTGGTAGAAGTTGACTTTTTTGGCACATGCTGCTACCAGGGCCATCTGGTATTTTTAGGCATCTACAGAATTAACTAATTTTTATAGTCCACTGTAAGGCATACTGAGGGTATGAATGCGTTGGTGAGTCCCAGGAGCGCGTCGAGCTTCCCCTTTATTGTTTGCCATAATGGCTGCACATTGGGGACATTCCCACAGTAAATGCATCAGGGTGCCCTAGGCTTTGTTCCATCTAGTGCACGATCTGTTTGATCTGTTTACAATTTGGGCATCTTATGATGGTTAACTGGTGTGGAGTGCATATGATGCAAAATTCTGACTTGCATGAGCCAATACAGGTATGTATCAAACTTTACATAAGCATAGAGGTATTTCCAAATGTGTGCCCATTCACAGCCCCTCTCCCCCAGTTCCCATGGGAGGGCAGTTTGCCAGTATGTAGCTGTCCCATTTATTTTGCCAGGATTGAGGTTGTATAGCTTGCAGTAGATATTAGAGACAGAGTGTGGCAGTGATGTCAGGACTGCCATGTGAGCATGACCTCATATATGTGTGGTTGTCCAAGTCTCCTTCCTAAAGTGCTTTGATGTGATGTGCACTATTTGAAGGAAAGGGAATATTTCTTTATTAGTAACCTGATGTCTCTGTCTGAATGTGTAAAAGGGGAGCAGGTTGCTGTACATGGTAAATTCTTCTACCTTACTGATGTTGAGAATGGTCCACAGGGGGCCATTAATGGGTTTCCCACCTATAAGGAAGTTCAGATTTTGAAGTAACCGTCATTGAGTGTCTGCTGTAGGTAGCAGTCTTAGCAGGCTGCATAACTGGTTGTGAGTGTGCAGTGAGGCCACAACTGGAGTATCCCATAACTTCCCAGGGAACTGTTTAACTTAGGTACTGTACATATTAGGGATTTATTATCTATAGCATTTTTTGACTTACTGTAAATCCATCTTGATCTGTAGCCATAATGGGACATATTGTTACTCCTTCGGCCTGGGGGAGTTCCCAAAGTCATTGAAGATACTTACTACAGTTAATAGAAAGGTGGTATAGACAGAGGTCAGGTAATCTTAATCTACCCAGTAATTTGGAAGCTGCTAATTTACTATAAACTCTCGGAGCCACCTTCTCTCTCTCTCCACAGAAAACTTGGAGATGTAAGTGTGTAGAGACGTGAACCATTTTTTAGGTACATGTAAATTAAACATGGTCCGAGGGGTGTAACACTCAAGGGAGCAGATTCACTTTTATCAGGTTGATCTTCCCCCACAGTGCAAGGAGTTGGTGGCTCCATCAATCCAAGTCCTATTTTAGCTGTCATACCAGAGGGTCAGGGTTAGATAAGATCATGTTCCTGTGATTGCAGGATAGGAGAATCCCGATATTTAAGTTTGTATGCCTGCCGTATAAGCCCCTAGCTTCTATATCTGCACTGGATACCCTTGCATTGATCAGCGTTACCTCAGTTTTGTCGATGCTGAATTTATAGTTAGATATTTCCTGGAACTGTTCAATAGTCTGAAGAGCCCAAGGCAAGGGTGTTTCAGGGGCAGTGATGTGAAGCAGTATGTCATCAGCATAAACTAAGATTTTATATTCCTTCCCCTCTAGCATGACTCCTCTAATCTTGAGTGTTTAATTGTTAGTATCAAGGGTTCCAGGAACAAAACTGAAAAGTAGAGGGGAAAGTAGGCATTCCTGCCTTGTGCCTTTATACAGACTAAAGATGGGGGAGTACATCCTGTTGAAAAATATCTGGGCAGTTGGTTACAAGTATAGGAATTTAACCCATTTAATGAATTCTCCTGGGATACCATACCTGGTCAGAAAGGTAGTTCCAATGCAGTCTCTCAAGTGGTTTCTCCATGTTGAGGAAGACCAGCACCTCAAGGGTAGTTGACTACCCCAATATGGAGAAAAGGTGCATCAGTTTTTGTAAGTAGTCTGAGGACACTCTCCTGGGCACGAAGCCCACCTGTTCACTTGATATGAATGCCCCTCACAAGCCATTAAATTGCTTTGCCAGTATCTTCACCAGGATTTTAACATCTAAGTTTAGAAGCAAGATTGGCCTGTAGTTATCCATTAAAGTGTGGACTCTGCCCGGTTTTGGGATTAGAGTGATACTGCCACCCATCAGGCTCCTTTCTGTGACTCCCTAATGAAATATGTGTTCAAAAAGGTTGAACAGTAGAAACATAGAAATTTGCCAGCAGAAAAAGACCCCATGGTCTATCCAGTCTGCCCCGAGTCTCCCCCCCTCCGGAAGACCTCTGCCCTCAATTTTCTGTCTGTCCTCAGTTGTTTAGGCCCATGTATGTATCCCAGGCTTTTTTTTAATTTGCCCACTGTGTCAACCCCCACCATCCATTCCAGCAGTCTGTTTCATGACCACACCACCCTCTCAGTAAAAAATTTCCCTCTGATGTCTCCTTTAAATCTACCACCCTCGAGTTTTAACCCATGCCCCTTAATGGATTTGTTCTCACTGAAGCTGAAGATATTTTCAACCCTTACCCTATTTATGCTGTTCAAGTACTTGAATGTTTTTACCATGTCCCCCCTCTCCCTTCTCTCCTCCAGTGTGTACAGGCTACAGGCCCAGCTCACACAGTCTCTCCTTGTATGTCTTCTCCTGCAGCCCACTCACCATTCTGGTATCCCTTCTCTGGACCCTCTCCAGCCTGTTCTTATCCCCTTGTAAGTATGGCCTCCAGAACTGTACCCCATACTCCAGGTGCAGTCTGGCCATGGTCTTGTATAATGGCATGATCACCTCCCTTCTCCTACTTGTAAGGCCCCTCCCTGTGCATGCCAACATTCTGAGTGCCTTCCCCGCTGCCTTGTCACACTTACTCTGAACCTTCAGATTGTCCAAAATAGTGATCCCCAGGTCTCTTTCCTGTTCTGTTGTCTCCAGTTCTCCCCCTTCTCCAAGCCACTATTTTGCCTTCAGGTTTCTATGCCCTATATGCATAATTCTGCATTTCTTTGCATTAAATGTAGCTGCCATCTTTCTGAATACTCCTCCAACATTGCCAGATCCTCTCTCATACTTTCCACACACCCCCGTCATATCCACCCTATTACATAATTTCATGTTGTCTGCAAACAGACTCACCTTCCCTTGCAGACCCTCTGTAATGTCCCCAATGTAAATGTTGAAGAGTATGGGTCCCAGCACTGACCCCTGGGGAACCCCACTCATCACCCTTTCCTTCTTTGAGTGCACACCATTTACCACAACCCTCTGCATCCTTCTCTCTAACCAAAGTTCAATCCACTTTGTGAGCTTGCTCTTCACTCCCAAACTACTTATTTTGCCTACTAGTCTCCTGTGGGGGATGGCATCAAAGGCCTTTCTAAAGTCCAGGTAGGCCATGTCCACCGCCTCTTCCTGGTCCCATATCTCCGTAACCCTGTCAAACAATTCAATCAGGTTGGTCTGGCAGGACCTTCCACCTGTGAATCCATGCTGGTTGCCATCCAGGAGGCCATCTGCCTCCAGATAATTAATCAGCCTTTCCTTTATAAGGGTCTCCATTAGCTTACCCACCATGGAGGTAAGGCTAACTGGGCGGTAGTTTCCCGGTTCCTCCCTTCCTCCCCCCTTATGCAATGGCACGACCTCAGCCCTTTTCCAGTCCCCAGGAACCTGTCCCTTGTCCAGTGACAGATTAAACAACCTCATGAGTGGTGCCGCCAACACCTGCTTCAGCTCTTTGAGCCCTCTCAGGTGAATCCTGTCCGGGCCCATCGCCTTATCCTCCTGCAGTTTCCCCAGTTCTTCCAATATCCTATCCTCTGTGAATGGACCCAAGTCCACTTCCCTGCCCTCTTTTCCTCTGGCTTCCATCTCCGGCCCTGTCCCCTCCTCCACTGTGAAGACTGATGTGAAGAAGTGAGCTTAGCTCTTTCTTAAAACATTTGTAAACATTTGGGGAGAAGACATCTGGTCCAGGGGCTTTATCAAGGACTAGGTCCATGAAGTTCTTGGGTGGGGGTGCTGTACTGTCAGGTGGTGCCATTCTTCAGATGAGACATTAAACCAAGCAAATTCGCTAAGTTACTAGCATGTGTAGCAACTGCACAATGCACGCTTGTAAAACAGTCATTTCTTGGATTTTTTCCACCATATTTGCAACATAGACTTTTTTATTCCCCTTCCTGCTACCCTGTCAGCCCGACCCATTGGGGCATCCATGGGGCCATCCTTCTACAACTTGCTTCCCGATACTATACCTCAAGTCCCCAATGTAGCTTTGGCTTTGCCCCCTGAGAGGGGACGAGGTGGGGCGGAACCCCCATAATTCAACTTTCATCGGGCTTTGGGGCAGTCAGCGAGCAGGGCATATTAGAGGCATGCCCTGGGAAGCCCATCTTCCTGGAGCCGACAGGGTTTTTTCCAGCTTTTCTGTCCTCCCCACGCAGTGTCACCCCTGATGTCATGGCGCTAGACACTGACACCTGCTGCGTTCCTGGGCCGCCCGTTCCCTTCTATTGGGAGCTTGCAGTCCCCTGAGCCTCCACCTGGGGTCATGCAAGTGTGATAGGGCATGGACCCTCCCTCCCAACCCTCCCTGGAGATGGCGAGCTGTTGTGAGATGCTCAAGCCATACTCCCCCCAACCGGCCGACCCACCAGCAACTCGAGTCCGCTCCCGAACCCGAGTTGCTGATGTAGAGTGAGGTGTGGCATCCAGCGCCTCTACCCTCAGTTCCACTGGGCTGGCACAACATAGACTTTTTGAGAGGCCATCTCATGAACACTGGAACTGTCATTTTGTTAATCGGTCCTGAAAGGCAATTCAGTACAGTGACTGTGAAATCACCTTTCAGGACCGAATAATGCCATAAAAGTGGCTGAATTCATGAGGAGGGGTCCCAATAACCCCATGTTGAAAATCTGGTGCCAAAATTCCCCAAAATGCCTGAGATATACAACCAAGTTGAAAAACCCTATTTATGCCATTATACAGCTTACCGGCATTTCTTCAGTTCGTGGTCGGCTTTGAAGAGTGCAGACATGTTTCCGGTCCATTGAAGATCATCGCGCTGGACCTCAGAGGCAAGGGGTGAGGGGGTGGGGAGGCAGGGTGCACAGAGGGTGGGCGGTTGGGAGGCGGCCACCGACTCAACAGGGGACCGTTTTCTGATTAATGGGGGACATCGCTGGGCATTTTTTTCTTCACAGGGATATTTGGCATGGTGGTGTCTCTCATACCACCCAAGTGTTTTGTTGGGGGCTGTAGCCAACAGACGGGAATGGGGCACCCCATCAGCACATATGGGGGCAAGATCCGAGGGGATTGGGCACCCTCTGCACAAAACCAGTGTTTTTTGGGGCATTATGCTGACAGGGAGTGGGCCCCCTGTCTGCAAATTACACTGTGGGAATGAAGCTGACAGGGACTGGGGCCCCGTCGGCAAACAAAACTGTTTTGAGGCGGCATATATTGCTGAGGGGACTGCGCACCCCTCGGCACTAGGTGCATCTAATATTGTTTGTGAACATGGCAGTGACGCTGCCACGTTATGGCCTGTGTTACATTAAGCAATATTCCATGGCAATGACAGATCACTCCTCATTGCAGCGGAATAGCTGGTGCTGCAATGACGAGGCAGCCCCTGATTGCTGGGGTGAAAATGTTACAACTTGGTGGCTCTTTTGGAAGCCAGTGTCATCAGCACACTGTGCCTCCATTGGTCCACTAGTGCCAAGCCTCCAAATGCGGTGCCTTCGTTGGCTGCCACAGAGCTGCACCTCCAAAACCTGTTTCTCTCCTTAGCTGCCACATAATGTTTCTTGCCCATGCGCACAAGCAAACATAATAAAAAGTAATATCCATCTTAATATATAAATTAGTGCATATGCTTTCATCTGCTGTTTGCAAAAGTCTAGCAGGAAAAGGAAAAAAAGAAATTCATAATATCATACAAAGAAAAAACAAGGCCTAGTAAATCCTGCCTAGAGCCTTAGAAAGAAGTCAAAAGAATACATAAATCTCTCTACACCTGACTGTTCAGCGTTATAGTCTGTTTATGATACCATGTTAGTTTTTAAGTGATTGGCACATCTGAGTCCATTATCCAAGGCATATTTCTCCAATGTGCCCTAAGGTGCCTTTGTGTCATTTTTTGAGCCTCCATGCCATAAATTACCTTTAATTCATTATTAATTTTGGCTATAAGCTCTATATGCTCAATTTGTTTTTGCTGCAGTGTATACAAGCTCCTTATGTTCCAGATGTATTACTTTATTGCTGTCAAGACTACATGCAGTATGCTTTTTTTTTTAACTTAAAAGATTTTATTGATGATCGTAGGACAATTATATCACTTTGCAAAAGATAAAACCATTGTCTTACAATTTTGTGTTATCTTTTCCCCTCTTGTAGGTATAGTCCAGTAGAAGAGCAGGAAGGTCTAGTGAAAGGCAAAACAGTTCCAAAAGCCTTTTGTATGCCAACATTACCTCCTGCTGCTCATCAAGTCCATGCCCATATACCTACATTGTCTCGATTAAATGTTGTTGTTAAAGACATAGTAACATCCACTATTTGTCCTATAGTTATATATAACAATAAAGTATTAACTGTATAACATGAACTGTGGAATCCTGCGCTATTATTGATTTCAGTATATTGTCTTACCTTCTCGAGCTTATAGGATTTACATAGTTGTAAAGTTTATTCGTTCCTTAATTAGTTGAAGATTAAGAAATTGCCTCTTTTATTCCATTTAGTGGCACTTCCAGCATAGTAACCATACATTAGGGTTTCATAATTCATATTTTTAAGCCAGGGTTCCTTCCATTCTATGGACAAGAGACAGGAAAAATATAAGTGCTAAATGTATTTCTTGGTGACAGTGCTGTCTGCTGCAAAATCTTTTCTCTGCCTTTTTATGTTTGTGGTTTGACTTGACATTTATTTTTTTTCATGGCAGCTCATCCAGTGCAGGTCCCACATTTTGTCAGGGATTCTACTCTCCTTGGAGAGGTGTTGTAAAGCAGAGATATATTGATCAGGACAATTAGAAAAAGTGACAGTATCTTGGAAATGCATATTCTGGATCCATGCATAAATTTCTTTTCTATGCTTAATTGCAACCATTAAACTAGTGATCTTCCATTGTTTTAGTTTTAAAAATGTCTCCCTAATAAAATCAGCAGTTGCCATTGAATGCTTTAATGTCCTAAGAGTTCCCTGTTTGCATTGGTGAAACCATTGTGCACAGGATTGCATAGAAAAGTAATCCAACCTTGTCCTGTATACACTAACAATGGTTTGAAATTTGCACATAAAAAAATACAAAAGAAAAAGGCAATGGGGATAATAATTCCCAGTCCACCCTTTGTTACTGGGCAGTATGTTATGTTTCTTTTAATGGGGTTGAGTCTACTCCCCTAAACAGCTTGAAAAAATATACTTAAAATTGTTGTTTCTAATACTTTTGAGGGGTAGAGGGAGATGTGACTGATACATAAAAATACTGGTATTAGGTATGTCTTTATAAGGCATATCCTTTTCTTTTTACTATATTTTCATTTATTTCATCCTATCACAAGTAGTGATGGGTGAAGTGGCCCCAATTCGGGCTTTGTGTTATGAATCACAGCATTAATTTTTTTTCTAGTTACTCGGATGTATTGTAAGCCTGTTTTATAGTATCTCTCCAGGCTTCACCGCCCCACCATTGTACTCATTGATACGTGTTTTTAAGTCTGGGAGTTTTAAGCTACAGCTCATCAGGGAAGTACAGCCATAGGCATTCACGTTTCTTCATCATCACGATCACAAATGCAGTCACAAATCATGATTTACGATCACATCACGAATCACAACATACATTTTTTTAATAGTTACTTGGATGTATTGTAAGCCTGTTTTGTAGTATCTCTCCATGCTTCACCACCCCACCATCGTACTCATTAATGATTGTTTTTAAGTCTGGGAGTTTGACAGTGTCTGCAGTACATACACAGACTGGAAAGAAGACTGACTGCACACATGCAGTTTAGTAGAGTGTACTTGCATTGCTCAGAATACAAAGTGTCACACATACAGAAGACAACAAAAAAAGGGCATAATTACATACAAGGGTCGGGGATGGTGGAGGAATACATTTTATAACACAGCAAGGAAGGTGTGGGGGGGGCACATGGTGTGAGGAAAAATAAACTAATGTGGAATCCCATGGTGATCCAGCAGCAGTTCCAGCATGGACATAATTTGCAACTGATGACCCTCTGTGTGATCCAGTTGTTGCTCCACAGCACTCACCCTCTCGTTGTTCTCCTTGACGGCACTCCAGAGAACTGCCAAGTCAGCTTGTGTTACATGCAGTTCTCTGGGGTCCACACGTTCTACAGGCTGACCTGCTGGTGGTGGGGGGGGGTGTGTGCTGGTGGAGCAGCAGGTGCTGCTGTGGCCCTCCTCTTCTTAGGGATGCTGCAATGCACAGCTGCACCCTCTGCCACAGAATGGCCAGCAGGTGCAGGCGTGGTCTGTTCTGTGGCAGCCTGCCACTCCAACTGCTGGTGATTGAGCATATGGGTGTGCTGGCCCCCAGTCACCAGGTGAGTCCCCCGAGGGCCACGGCGCATCTCCACCTCACATAGATGGCAGTTGACCACACTGCTGTACCCCCTGACACAGTCAAAAGACTGCCAAACAATGGAGGTGGAGGGAGGACCAGGCACAGACAGGGGATGGCCAGATGAACTGGCAGCCAGCTGGTCACAGTGCTGAACAGGGATGGGATCCACACATGGGCCTGGGGGAACAGGCACATCCTGATTCAGAAGACCTGGTGCTGGACTTGGTGGTGGTCGTGGTGGTTCAACTGCCTCAGAGTCAGGACAGGAGGTGGTGCTGGTCCTGCTTCCAGCAGGGGGGGAGGGCACTCACAAAGTTTGAGCATTCCAACAGGAATGGGCACCAATGCCCTTCACACATGCACATGGTATGATGTTTACCACTACCACGCTCTCCCAGAGCTGCCCCGGCCCCAGACATTCCCTCACCCTGGTCCATCTCTCCTACTGAGCTCCCTCAGTCCGAGCAATCACTACTCACACTGTCACACAACGCACACACACACACACACACACACACACACACACACACAGTCACACAGACACAGACAAACAGCTAACTACTAAATCTAAAGGTAAGAAAAATAAAATTTACAGAAAGAACAAATTAAGTAAAAAGAGTACAGAAAATACTAAAAAATGTAGCTTTTAAAAAAGCTGTTGGGTCTAAATCAAAGTTTAAATCTCCTCCTCGCTCTGATCTCAAAGTATCATCAGTCACAAAACACACTACTCTCTCTCCGTCTGCACAGGAGAAAGTAAAAGTGTCTGCTTGTATGACTCACTTTCTTCTTGCCTAGCTAAAAGGCATGTGACTTACAGTACTGTAAGCCATGTGATGTGTGGAGGGCTGACAAATCTAAAACACCAAGTGGATTACTTAGAATCATAATGAGGAATGCAAAGTCCATTAAAAACAATGACTTTGCCTTACTTAACATTGCCATTCCACCTTAGCATTGAAGTGGTAATGACAAAGGCGGTGTTTACGTGCACTCCATAGCACAGTGGCAATGCGAAGTGCCCACTTCGCGTTGACTTCCCCGGCAGAATTTAAATTAGCTGCATCTCTAATCATAAGTTGTTGGCCTTGTTGAATGTTTGGTTCTCAGTTTACTCTATCTGACTGGTCTGCCCCATATATGACTCCAATACTTTAATGGCTCAGGTGACAGGCGAATTCCTGATATTACTGTTGACTCTGGATAAGTGTTTCCTAGCTGTTTTCCTGTGCAAGTAGTGATATTAAAGGATGTTCCTGAATACAGTATGTACCATATGTGTTACAAATTTGTACTGCAGCTTCTGCTGAATCTGGAACTTATACTAAAATACACAGATCATCTGCATAAACTGTAGTCTTAAATGGTGTATTAATCTGACTTGTTTGAATATTTAACAAAGCTGAGGCTGAATTCAAGATTTTTAAGAGCGGTCTATGCAGAAACTATACGGCAAGGGACTTAGGGGACATTCCTGCCTAACTCCTTTGCCCAGTGAGATCATAGGTCCTTTCCAGCCCTATATAATAGGTGTGACCGTAGCTGATTTATACAAGCAGTTAATCCACTTGATAAATGGTACAGGAATCCCATAATGTTGCAATACTGCCCATAAAAAATTATGATTTACAGAGTCAGACACCTTCCTCTGATCCAGAGATACAATTATTCCTGTCAAAGTTCCTCTATTTCCCTGCTCAAATAGTTCCCTTAATAGAATTAAATGGTCAGATATTGTTCTATTGGGGACTGCACATGACTGGGCTGATGCTATTAAATACTGGGCTGTTTTTAACAATCTTGTATTTAAGATTTTGGCTAGCATTTTAAAATCTATGTTTAAAAGGCAGATAGGCCACCAGTTTTTTATGTCCTGTTTGCAGTCTTTTTTACATATGTAAATAAGCTGCCCATTAATCATTCTTTGGGATGAAGACTGGTTCTGTAGGATAAAAGAAAAAACTTCCACTAATTCAATTTTTAGTTCCATTCCTATGATTTTATAAAGCTCATTTGTCAGACCATCAGAAACAGGTGATTTATTATTGTACAAAGTATCTATTGCTTGTTCTATTTCCTCAGGTTGAATGTTCCTTGTTAGTAGGTTTACAAGCTCTTGAGAACACTTGGGATTATCTATGGTGTGGAGAAATCTTCTAAATCTATTGCCTGTGGTTGGTCAGATTTATACATCTGCTGTGTGTATTGAGTAACTATTTGAATAGAAACATAGAAACACAGAAGTTGGCGGCAGAAGGAGACCGCTAGGTCTATCTAGTCTGCTCATTTGTTTTGGATCTACAGTATTCTGACACTCTAGTTACCCTTTGAAGTCAGGACTCCCTTGTGCCTATCCCATACATTCTTGAATCTCCCCACAGTGTTGACCCCCACAACCTCTTGGGGCAGGCTGTTCCAGGTGTCCACCACTCTTTCTGTGAAGAAAAACTTCCTGATGTTGGTAGAGAACCTCCCTCCTTGCAGCCTGAGGTCATGTCCCCTGGTCCTGGAGCCCTTCTTGAAGTGAAAAAGTTCCTGTGCCTGTAACTTGTTAGTGCCTTTTATGTACTTGAATGTTTCAGTCACGTCTCCTCTCTCTCTTCTCTGCTCCAAGGAGTACATATTCAGTTCCCTAAGTCTTTTCTCATAGGACATGTACTGCAGATCCTGAATAATTTTTGTTTCCTTTCTCTGTACTGTTTCCATCTGGTCAATGTCCTTCCTGAGGTGAGGCCTCCAGAACTGGATTCCGTATTCCAGGTGAGGCCTGACCAGCGATCTATACAGTGGTAGTACCACCTCTCTCCTCCTGCTCATGATTCCCCTCCCAGTGCAGCACAGCATTCTGTTGGCCTTCAGTGTTGCCTTCTCACACTGCTTAATAACCTTCAAGTCATCTGAGATTTTGATTCCCAGATCTCGTTCCTGGTTTGAGGTTGCTAGTCTTTCGCCTCCTAGGTAATACTCCTTTCTTGGATTTTTTTTTCCTATGTGCATGACCTTGCACTTTTTTGCAATAAATCTCAGCTGCTACAATCCAGACAATTCTTCTAGTTTCTTGAGGTCAGCTTCCATTTTGCTTACTCCTTCTGAGATGTCCACCCTGTTACATATCTTGGTGTCATCTGCGAACAGACACACCTTCACTTCCAGTCCATCAGCGAAGTCTGCTAGAAAAACATTGAAGAGCAGAGACCCGAGCACCGAGACATGAGGCACCCCGCTGGTCACCCTGCCTTCTGTCGATTGCATTCCATTAACCTGTACCCTCTGGGTTCTACCTTGTAACCAATTTTGTACCCATCTGACTACTTCTGGACAAACCCCTGTGTGGTCAAGCTTCTTTACCAGCTTCTGTGTGGAACTGAGTCGAAATCCTTAATAAAGTCTAGGTAGACCACATCTGCTGCCCCACCTGCATCCATTATTTTTGTAGCGTAGTCAAAAAACTTGAGTAGATTTGTCTGGCATGACCTACCTGCTGTGAAACCATACTGTTTAGGATCTTGTTGTCTGCTAGTTTTGAGGAATGCTATGATCCTCTGTTTGAGTAGTGTCTCCATTAGTTTCCCTACTATGGATGTGAGGCTCACCAGTCTGTAACTACTAGCCTCTTTGCAACTGCTTGATTTGTGAAGTGGAACCACTATTGCCTTTTTTGGGTCTTTGGGCACCACACCGCTCTTCAAGGTTTTCATGAACAGAAGTTCCATAGGAGCTGTTAATTCTCTCTCAGTTTCTTAAGGATTCTGGAGGCAGAATTAAGTCTGTGTGCATTATACAATTCCCGTCCTTTAATTCTTCCATTTGTTTTTATTTGTTAGTTTTATTACAGTAATCATATGGGCATGTATATTCCTTTCTGCCTTGTGTTCCAAAACGCTGCTGATTTTGCAAATGTTGTACCTGATTTTGACAGAAGGTGGTCATGTGTTGTTTAATGTTATGTATTTGCTGGCTGAAATTCTGACCTGTAGTATATGCTAGTGAGAGTAATTTTTGCAAATGCTGTCTGTTTTGTAAATATTGATGACATGCTTCATTCTTGACAGCTTTACTACAGGTTTTAAGCAGGGCAGTAACGTCTATCAGTGTGTCTTCTCGCCATAAGGAGGGGTCATCATACATAATATAGACTGACCGCCTAGCCTCTAATGAATAGGTTAGAGATTGCTTTGTTTCATGCAAATTTAATAAAGAAGAGTTAAGTTTCCATGTCCCTAGATCACAAGAGGCTTTTCTGGCTTTTCCAATTTTTAACTGCAAGATTTTGTTTTCTGAAAAATCCAACACTAGTACCTTGGCCTCCTGAATATATAATGATGGGGTAATGAAAAAATAATCTATTCAAGTGGCCAATGGCCCCTTGTGAAATGTGGGCTCCACTTTACCTGTAGCAGACACATATGCATCAACCAAGTTGGTGGCCTGTATCATCTGTTTTAAAAAGGCCATGTCACAATATATTTTTTTAGTTTTAGTATTTCTACCTCTGTCATTCACTGACAAACCACAGTTGAAGTCACCTCCAAAAATGACATTCTGGGAGGAATAGATGCAAGGCTGAACTGCTGTAAATAATTTTATTCTTTCTTCCTTTGTCTGTGCAGCATATGTATTTATGAACTGGTATAAAACATTTTGAATCCTTGCTTCCACAATCAATGCCCTCTCTCGTACCAAATCAATAAGCTTGATAAGTTGAAAGGGGACATTAAGAAACAAGATTGCAACTCCTGAGCACTGATCAGGCCCCACAGACCGGTATGATGGGTCTGCAATCCATTGTGAGATTGCTGTTTTTATATCACATAAAGTATCCAACCTAGAATCCTGCAGGAAGAAAATCCCCTCTTGGATGGCTCTTAGATATGAGAATACTGCTAGCTTTTTTTTTTTATGATTTTTTTATACAATTAACACTCAAGGAATATAAAGGGATTTGATGTTCCATTTATAGTGTGCAAGGTACAGAGCTAGTCTCAGAGGGGTTGTTTCTTCGAGCGCCTTGCTAGCCTTATTTGTTTTTGCTTAGCTTTGGCTTTGGCTGGAGCTTGTCCTTCAGTGGGCTTTTGTACTTCCATTGGAAGAGGGTCATCTCTGTCTGACCTTATGTCTGGCAGAGAAGACCAGAGTGAAAAGTCATCAGAGGCATCTCCAGGAGCCTCTGGGTGTTCAGTTAGGGCTTCAAATCTATTGATTAATGGTATGTCTGAGGTTTTGAGCACTTTAGGGGTGGGTTGAGACCATCTTTGTCTACATCGGGTAGTTGCTTTACCTGTCTCCACTACTTTGGTCACTTGGGGGGGCATGTCCACTTGCATTGTGGTTTCTGTCTCCTGGGGTATGACATAGTGTTCAGTTGAGTCAGTCACTTGAGAAGGGGCCTCCTGAGTTTCCTGCTGCACAGATACTGCACTAGTGGGATGGGGTCCTTCAGCACTACTATCTTCTTGCAGATTTCCACTAGGGGTCTCAGTCGGGGGGGGGGCTGTGGGGAATGTTCTACCTCTGGACCTCTTGGCAATAGCAATAAGTAACATCTGTTGTTCACTGTGATTGGTTGGGCTGATTGTGAGCTGCCCAGGGGCATGTGTGATAAAAGTGCCCTTTGGTATCACACAGATTACAAATTTGTACATTTCTGCAGTGGTCACTAGTGTGCCCTAATTCACCACATAGTGTACATTTCAGTTTGTCACACAGGCTACTGATATGCCCAGTTTCCCCACACCTATAATAGACTTTTGGCTGTCCTGCATAGAACAGTATGACCCTGTCTTGCCCTAGAATAAAGCAACTGGGCAGGTGTTGAAGCTGTCTTTGTAGTGTGTAAGACCACCTGAATTCTTCACTAGTCCAGATATTTTCTTCATCGAAAATTGCTTCAGAGTTCCCCAATACAGTGCACCTTTGTTTCAACCAATAAATTAGATCAGTCACACTGACCCCCTTATTTCTGGAAAGGACGGTTATTGTTCTGTTTGCAGGCTTGGTGAGGTGTATGACCTCAAAGAAAGCCCATAAGGGAGTTGTTTTTAAAGATTGGAATAGTTCCCAGAATTTCTGTAAACCACTGCTGAATTTAAAGCTAATGTCAATGGTTCGCACTCCAGAAACATGGATAAGAGCATATATTTCTGTTGCTATATAATTCATACATCCTTTGAGCAAGGTTTTGGCTACAAACAGCCTGTCTGGAAATACATCCATGCCACCTTTATAGATGAGATGTACAGCATTATGGTGTTTGGCTGAGAAAACTGGTTCTCTAACAAAAGAAGCATAAGAGCTATTGTTTCTTTTACTTTGTGTCCCTTCTGCAGGATTTACAAAGGTTTGTTCAGCTGAACGTGGCCTAGAAGGCTCAGATTCTGTTGATCCAGGGCAAGCCTGTGAGCTGTCTTCCTGTGCATCATTTGGATGGCTAGTAGCTATAGAGGCTCAGTTAGATAATAGTAGCTCTGGGTTTTGAGTTAGTTGTTATGAATCAGGTAAGTGTAAAGGAGAGTTTTGCAAGTTTGTTTCTGAGTCATGTACTGATTCCGTCTCTGTAGTTTCAATTATTTGGACTTTTCTGTGGGGCCCCACAGTATTTTTCAGTTCTTCTCTATTTGGTTCTGACATAGCAGATGAACTAGAAACCCATTGCACATCTTGGCTTTTCTCCCATCCGGCTCCTATAAGAGCCGATTCGACTGACCAGTCAGTTCTTTGTTTAGTCACAGTACAGGGGTCTCATTATAGGCCAGGTACAGTTGCACCTGTTCATGCCATTCCTGGCATGGCCCCTACAACTGTATTGCTTTTGTTGCCATTAAATACAAAGAGTGGTAAATTGGAGGTACTTGCCATAAATGAAAACTCCTTCTGTTGCGGTTTTTCTGCAGACCATACACTTTCCTGAAGCTCCTGCTGCAATTCCTTGTCAATGTTGACTCAGCTGCATAAGAGATTTGCAGCTGGGCTTGAGGAGCAGTACTTTGCATCTCTTGTGGTTCTTGTACTTCGGATTCCTTTTGTTTGTTTTTTTGTGCTGTTGCAGTTTTTAATTCTGCTTGCCACTTTTTAAAGTGCTCTTCCTCTACACTCAGCAGAGCTTCCAAATTCCACTGAAGACTCCGTGTCGATTTTCATGGTGACCGCTGTCTCCATTGCAATGGTAGGCCTTTCTGTTTCACCTTCTTTGGTAGCATCCATTTCTTCATCTGGAGCTCGATTATCAGCCATCAATACTGTTCCCATTAGTAGACCTGTGTAACAGGAGCATCATCAAAGTTTTCAGTCTCAGTCGCTGTTGAGGCAGAAGAGGAGCCCAACTCCTCTACCTCCCACACATCCACCTCCTTTGCCAACATCAGGGAAGTGACTGACCAACCAGCCAGAGGTTCCCCTTACTGGCCAATAGGGGCATTTTTTTATTCAAGAATCAAAAACATCACATACAGAAATTCATAGATTATCATATTGTCTGTTAATTACATCATTAATCAGTAACAAAACACCTCTATGTGACTTCCCTACATCTTCTCTATGGCATCAAAACCTCTAAGTAGTGTGCTATAATTTATTTATACTTTAAAAAAATGAAACACCCTCCACCAGACAATTACTTTATCCCTAGGGTGAAATCTCATATCTTTTTTATAAACATCTCAAAGGTTATTCTTAATAATTGTACATAACACTTGGTATGGCATCCTTTATTGTCATAACACATACTGACACCTAGTCTGCCATATATAATACTTTAGGCAGGCAAAAAAGACTTCTGAAGTCCCTGTATCATATTTATTTGCTGTTTCATGTCTCCTAAAACTAGCTGCTCATATGTAAGAGTAGTCAGGCAAAGACTATGCCATCTCTGTGCTGCATAATCCCAAAATTTATTTTATTTTATTTATTTAGTTAGTTTTTGTTGACTGGGTAAGTGCACTAGGCAGATTCTGCCAATTTTCAGGCACGACCTGGGGGAAGGGGCTACAGATGAAATGCCAACTGACCTTGAACCAGATTAAGCTGTTGATGGTATTTTTAGTGAAAGAGGGAAATTTGGCCAGGACACCAGGGAAATTCCCCTACTGCATTGCTGGCAGTAGGGGGCCTGAGGGACTGACGTCTGGTCACTTCTATCTTGTCTGCAAGGAAGATGGACATTCCAGGAGAAGGGGAGGGTTTGGTGAGCTATGAAATGGACTCTACAGTTTTAAATGGAAATGTTACTGGTGATACTGAGAACAAGCTGCGAGGAATTTCTGTTTCAATGAAAGATATGCCGTTACTACTGCATGAGAAAGTGCTTTCTGAGACGTTCCCTCCAGAAGCTCATCAGGAGCAGCTCAGGCTTCAGCTTGCTGCTTTAGCCAAAGAACAAGAGCGTCTTCAGCTGCAGCTCTGTGCGATAGACTCCTCAGCTACGCCTGTCAGTGCTTCTGAGCAGGCTGTCATTTGCCATGACGCTGAATCCAGCGGAGAACCTGTGGATTGCAACTAGTGTGGTGAGTCTGCACAAACTCTTAATCTTGCTTCACCCTCTCAACCTGAGTCTGTGATGGCTGGCAGTAGTGAATCTACAAAGATTCTGTGCCTAGAGCCATTCCCTGAACTGCAAGTCCAGCAACCTAGTTTAATTTTGCCGCCTGTTGTTTCTACGCACCTGAATGGCACAGAGAAGCCTGTTGAGACAACAGAAGGCTCCGCTCCTGATTCCTGCTCTGTCATGCTGACAAAAGCAGCAGGATTTGTGTTCTGCAGTTCGTTACCGATTTCTTCACCTGAAAATTCTACTTCTGCTTCTCTGTGTGTGTTTCAAACTAATCCCCTAAATCAGGAGGAGGTTTCCGAATTTTTCTTTGCAAAACATCAGCAGCCACTGCAGGATAAAACAGGGGAAGACAGTAAAGATAAGAGAACAGCTTTTATGCTGACTAGGCGTAATTTGGGGGCAAGTGAGACTCAAAATATTCCCCCACCTCAAGGCCCTTTGATTTCTATCTCATGGATATTATAAACTGATCCTTCGGTACAACTTCAAGCAACTGAGTTGTGGTCCCCTCAAAAGGCTGTCAGTGAAGCAGGCTGGACTCTAAAACAAGGTAACTGGCATCCGACCTCTGGTTGGGACCCAAAATTAAACTTTTCTCAAAATGAGCCTGCCTGGAGACCTCCGATATCTACAGAACCTTTACCTTCTATGGTTTGTCCAGGTACTTTGCCCCAGGTAGGAGAGCCTGCTGCGGCCTCCCAGTCCAGTATGTCTGAGCCTGCTGACCTCCCTGCTTCTGCTATGACTTCTGGACATAATCATCTTTCTCCTTTGCTACAGCAACAACCTGATGTAGAGAAACCATTAATGTCTGAGTTATTTACTAAAATTAAAAAAGAAGCTGCACCTCGTAGAAATGCAGTCAGGTTACGTTATAAAGGGGGGTTGGAGGTTAGGCCAGATAGGCATTATGTGGGAAAAAGGTTGTTAAAGGATTCTCTGAATTTTACACCTAGGGAGGTCTTTGCCTTTATTAACATTTCAGGAGAGGATAACTTTGATATTAGCTTTCATTCTGCCTATGCTTTGGATTTATTTTGGGAAAGATATAATCAGGTGAAGTTTTCTCCCCTATGGACCCACTTCCTTGTTATTTCGTTATCTAAACCTTTGGTCAAATATGTAACTATCATGTTTAGGAATGAGGGGGTTCATGTAGATGACATCACTTATTGGTTGTCCCAAAAAAGTGAAGTTTTGAGTCCCCCAGAAGCCATCCTTGACTGAGAACAATTTTGGACAGGTGGGTGGCAGTTTAAGGTAAAACTCCGACAAACTGATAGTGGCATAGAACACATTCCCAATTTGTTTCTATTAGGAAGAGACAGGGGGGTTCATTTTTATGCTGGACAGCCTAGGGCCTGTTATAAATGTGGATCCTGCACTCACTTATCTAGCTCTTGTGACAGGCCTCATTGTGATAACTGTGGGAAAACAGGTCACATTGCTTTACAATGTGCCAACCTTACTAAATGTGATTTATGTGAGGATACTTGGCGTGTTTTTTCTTAATGTCTTTGGGCAGCAGAAAACAAGGCTTGCAGTGGGAGCCTTGACCTTCTTATCCAGCAGGCTCAAGATCTTGTTGCTAATGCAGCCCAGACAGCTGCTGCTCCTTCTGTGGATGATGTTAACCAGTGTTTGGACTCATCCCAGATTAAGGAGCAGTCAGAAGCCTAGCTTCCCCCAATTCTTCTGACCCCCCCACTCTACCCCTTCCCCCTCTTCTTTCTCTTGTGTGTTATTCATCTCAGCAGGAGAACCAGGCCTCTGATCCTCCGGTTCTTTCTCCTTTAGTGCCAGTTCAGAGATCCTCTAGAAACCTTAAACCACCACCCCCTTTACAGGAGGACTTTGAATCCAGTAATCCCTTCACTGTTTTATCCACAGTGGGGGGATACTGATATGGACTGTGGTGAGCAAGAGCCCCAGGCCCTTCAAGATAATCTCCTTCCCCTGTTCACTCTCAAGAGGGGTATAAAGGGAAAAAGAAAAAAACAAAGGAAAAAGGATGGTTGATTTTCTGCTTCTTATTAATGGGGTTTACAGTTCGCTCTTTAAATGTTCATAGTTGTTAAATCCTAATAGGAGACAGATTGTTTATGACTACATTCATAGTTCTTCCATTGATATATGTTTTATCCAAGAATAATGGATGTTCACTTTAGATCAAGCCAGGCTTTTCCAAAAGGAATGGTGCTGGGGCCCTTCCTATTGGTCTTTTGGTCAGCGGACTGCTGATGGTATTGGGTTTCTTTTTAACTCATATTATTTCTCTCTTATAAAAATTATTGATTTAATACCAGGCAGATTAATGATTTTGGATGGCAAATGGAACTGTATGGTCTGTAGATTTATTAACGTTTATTGCTCACAGATAAAGACAGAGAGGGTTACTCTCTTTTCTACGATTCAACCTTTTTTACTCACTTCCTTTCACATTTTTTTATGTGGGGATTTTAACTGTGAGTTACAAAAAGCTAAAGGTGGACTTACAGATAAAGGAAAAAAAAATTATTGTGACTCGTGTGCTTTATTTTAACTAGTGGGTACATCCGGTTTAATTGATAGTAGACAATTTCAGCAGGGAGGTCCAAAATTTACTTATAAAAGAAATTCCCTTACTTCTACAATAGATTATATTTTTTTGTCAAAAACACTTCTCTCATGTAAATTTTATACTTGTCCTATAGAGTTTTCAGATCATTTATTCCTTAGGTGTGTTTTTCCATCTAGTAAGGTACCCTCCCTGCAAAATCAAGATGGAAACTAAGTTCACCTCTGTTAAAGAATCCATTAGTATTTAAGGCTATTCAATCATTGCTTAGTGCATGGCTTTCTGTTGCCTTTCTTTATGAAGATTTGGGGGACTGGTGGAGGGAATCTAAAGATGATTTCAAAAGACTGCTATCGAACTTAGGAAGAACTAGTGAAAACCTCAAATTTTTACAATATTTAAAACTACGTCAGCAATTGTATTATTTATTTTCAATAGCAAATACCTCTACATTTGATTATTCTTCCCAAATTACCAACATAAAACAACAACTACAAGAGGTGCAATATAGTAGGGCTAGTACTATGAAAGTACTTTTTCAAGAAGGTACTCAAAAACAGGCTTATGGGGATCCTTACGAAGCTTTTAAATGATATAAGTCTAAAATCACAATGTCTTCTCTTTTAACATAAAATGGGTGTTTGGTCCAGGACATAGATGGGATTCATGCCACAATTAAACAGTTTTTGGGATTTCATAGTCCGGTGGAGCCCCCTAGTGTAGAGGCTATGAAAGAATTTTTTTAAATGACTCATATTCCTAATTTTCAGTTTGATATGTCTAGTTTAATTGCACCAATATCAGTTGCTGAAGTTGAACTTGCCATAAAATCCCAAAAGAGTGGGATTTCCCCAGGAACTGATGGGATAACTTCAGAATTATACAAAATGTTTCCTTCTGAATTTTCAGAATGCTTTTCTCTGGTATTTAATTTTTTTCTTTCAGCCCCTAATTTTCCCCTTTGGTTTTCCAAAGGTTTGTTAATTTTTCTATACAAATCGGGGGATCGAGAGAGTCTAGACAATTGGAGACCTATTACTATACTTAACTCGGACTATAAACTATTGGCTGGCATTTTAAATTCTCGGCTTAAGGCCTTTGCAAATAAAGTTATCTCTTCCTCCCAATATTGTGGGCTCCCAGGAAGAAAGATACAACAAGCACTTATGATTATTAGAAACTTAATTGAACATTTCTCATTACATAACTTGACAGGATGTATTCGTTCCCTGGACCAAATGAAAGCTTTTGATTAGGTATAGCACCCTTATTTGTTTTTAACTTTGCAGCATTATGGGGTTCCAGTTTCCTTTGTTCAATGGATACAAACACTTTATGATACTGCTATAGTGCATCCAGTTATTCATAACTGTATTATGGAAGGCTTTCATATCACTACAGGGGTTCATCAAGGATGTCCCTTGAGTCCACTATTATATGTGTTTACTATTGATACACTAATACGGTCATTAACATATCATCCACAGTGGCAAGGGGTGTTGGGGTCCCCTGGTATGGATAACTTGTATTTGCATGCTTAGGCAGATGATGTTTGTGCTTTCTTCTCTGATTATACTCAAATTCCTATTTGTTTGGATTTTTTGGTTCTTTACTTGCATGTTTCAAATTCAAAAATTAATACAAGGAAATGCCAGGGTATATTTATTGGAGTAAACTGCCCTGGTGAGGTTTCCATTCAGGGAATTTGTATTTCTTCAAACCCAATTAAGATTTTAGGGTTATTCTTTGGGCCTCAGAATCTTCCACTATTAAATTGGGACTAGGCCTTTACTGCTGCTAATAAAAAAGTTCAAGTATGGAAAGGTTGGAGGTTGGCTAAACTAAAAAGGGTACAGGTAATAAAACAATTCTTACTTCCCATATTTTTATACACAGCTTCGATATTCCCACTTCCCCAAGAACTTGAAACCAGACTATATAGCCTATTCTTCCAGATGCTGTGGGGGTAATAGGCTTAACCCCATAAAGAGGCAATATACCTATTTAGGGAAACAAAAAGGGCTGATTAGGCATGGTTGACCCAGTCACATATTTTATTACCTTATTTATTTCCCAAAATGTGAAAATTGGATTATTATCCTCCACATCTCAATATGGTTCTTTATTATGAGCTGTTATTGGTAAATATGTTTTGGCATGGCACAATGCCCCTCTGAAGCTTTCACAATCCGTACAAGTTCCTTTATTCTTTAAACCCGTAGTAAAGAAACTTTATAAATGGGGCTTGTCTAAACAAACCATTACAGTGTCCTCCGGGCCTAAATTATATGATATAGTTATGTTATTATTATACCCTTCAGTACCTGCCCTGAAAAATTGTCCTACTACTCTTATACCAAGAGTGCTCTCTCAATTAAATAATCCAAGATTACCAGGTTACATGTGGGAATTTTTATGGTTGACTGTCTATGGGAGGTTTGGGGTATGAGGAAATGCTAAACATAAAGTTAAAGAAGAACGGGTCTGTTCTTTTTCTGGTTGTGCAAATCAGGAAGAGACAGTGGAGCATTTTTTCTTTCATTGTTATTATGCAACTTCCCTTTGGAAATTTCTGGCTTTAAGATGGCGTATGAAATGGCTGTTATATCTGAATTATGATATTTTGGTTTTGGGTTGTTTTCCTCAGTTTGCAGCCAGGTATCATATAGAAACCCTACAGATTTTTTGTTGCTGTCTGAAATATTATTTATGGCAGGCTAGATGCTAGTGGGTCCTTTATCAAAGGGTGATGACATATGATACAATCAGTGTATTGATTAAAGGAGCCATGGAGAAGGTTTATTTAAAGGATTTACAATTTGGTACAGCACAAAAGGTGACTAATTGGTGGAAGGGTTTTACATTATTTATCAAATATAAGTAGATTATGACTATTAACAAGGGGGGTCTAGGGATTAATTTAGATAAGCAGAATATGGGAAGGAAAGCTGGTCATGAGGTTGGGTGTTACTTACTGTATATTTTTCTAATTAATGTTGTTTGAGATAACTTTGTATGTTTTTTCCCCCTTTATTCTATGATTTGTAGTGCATTTTTCATTACTGTTGTTATTTTTCAAATTCTTTTTGATGTTATTATAATAAAAAATTCCCCTACTCTGTTGGCAGTGGGCACTGTGGAGCTGGTGGAGTGTGTCTACGTTCAGACGGCAGCTGAGAGTAGTGGAGGATGAATGGCTGCTACGCCTTTCCAGAATATTTTGTGTGAGGGGAATGGTATGGCTGGAATGCACCTGAGTGGTGGCCAGCACAACGTACTGATACCCTCACAGCAGGCATCCTCATTACACGATGCTGAAGTCATCTGTATTGCTACAACGGGAGATGGCCCAGTCAATCAGGCGGAGCCTGCAAGTAAAATACTGACTGAAACGGATGGCATTTGCATAATACTTATGGAAGAATCCCCAGTTCCTGGGACAGTGGATATGTCCTTTCAATTCAAACATAAAAGATGAATTTTGGAAGCAGCTTTAGCGGAATACTGACAGGTGCAACTACATGCCGAGGAGGAAAAGAAAAGGAAACGGCCTGAGTCTGAATCGCCCTCGGGCCTCCCAGGTACCACCAGTAAAGTTTTGAAAAGTTTTGACTCAGTTGTTCATGATAATGAACACTCCCCATCGTAGACCTCTCTTTCTGTAGAATCCTGGTCCCCTCAGAAGGATCTCCATGGTGCGGGTTAGATACAAACAGAATCGGGCATCTGGATAGCTGATCCTGAGATTCCAATTCCTGGGGTATCTGGGGGTTGGTGGGATAACCATACTGGAAGGAAAGCAAAAGAATGATATCCCCTCCCCACAACATCACCAGTCTGATGATGTTATACCGCAGGATCCACTGCATATTGACTCTATGACCTCTCCTGTTACAGCTATACCTGAACAAATATTTGATTCAGCACTTTTGAATTCAGACTCTACACATGCAAATGGACATACTTCTTTTTCTCCACTAATGGACTCACAGCTAGCTGACATTCCTGATTTGGGAGCTGACATAGGAGTAGATGCTCCTAGTAATGATACTGTGCAAGATCAGCCTAGTTTACAGGTGTCTCCTGCTACTTTTGCCAGTCTCTTCAAAAAAACAGTGACACTGGCTAAACAAAGAAATGCTGACAGATTGAGGTTTTTGGGATCTGCAGATAATATGCCGGATCGCTTTTATGTGGGCAAAGTTCTGATAAAACAATTGTTGGTTTTTTTGCTCAGTGAAGTCTATGCTCTTATACATTCACCAGGGGATAATACTCATGATATTAGTTTTCGTACCCCTGACCTGCTAAACCATTTCTGGATGAAATATGCTTTACTTAAAACTAATCCGGCTTGGTCACATTTCCAGGTTATTCCCTTCACAAAACAGTCATTTAAAGTAATAACAGTATTATTCAGAAATGAGGGGGTAAATATGGAAGACATCATGTATTGGTTAGAGCAGAAATGTACCATTCAGGGTAACCCAGAACCTATACTGGACACAGAAGGTTTTTGGAATGGAGGTTGGAGGTATAGTGTGAACTTAATACAAACTGATGATGGTTTACAGCACTTGCCCAGTTGTTTTTACTTGGGTCAGGATAAGGGGTTTATTTTCTACCCAGGACAGCCATGGCACTGCTATAAGTGTGGTTCACCCATGCACCTTAGTAGGACATGTGGGATTGTTAAGTGTACAGTATGGTGAAGTGGGTCATGTTTTCTCTGATTGTCACCATCTCATGAAGTGTTCCCTCTGTGAGGATGGGCATTCTTATGTAGACTGTCCCTTTGCAGCCCAAAATAAATCGAATGGGGATTTCTGCATTCAAGATTTTTATATAAATACGGCAGTTAAGGCTGCACTGAGACAGAGGTCTTCCCCCCCCCCCCGGGAGACCGGCTGTCACTTTGCGGTGATCAGGAGACCAACCCAGTGCAAGGAGTGACTGTGCCTCTGCCAGGTGCTGCAGACCCTGAACCTGTTACTGTCACTTTGACTTCTGAGGTACCAACTACTACTCCCAATACATCGTTGGCTTCAATGCCCCCACCCTTGCCCCCTGAAGGAGACTTTACGCTGGTGTCCAACAGATGATGTAGCCTCCAATCTAAGAATGTGGGGAAAGCTGTGCCTGAAACAGCTCAGCTGGTTCTTCAGAATAACTATCAGGTGTTCCAAGATTATGTCGGTATGGAGTCTGATTCAACTTCTGTACAATCATCGCAACCTGAGGGAGTGCCTGATGTTGAACAACCCCTTGAACATTCCGATACTGTTAAAAAGAAAATAAATAAATTAGGGATACGGAAATCGAATAGGAAGAAATGAGACAGTATGTGGACTATTGATTGTATCATCTTTATTTCAGGATGCTATACAAAGTGTGTTTTCTTACCACCATTATTTGTATGCTAGAGATCTATAAAATTTCCATGGCCTCCCTAAATGTTAATAGTATTCAGTCCCAGAGAAAGAGGATGTTGATTTATTCATTATTTGAAAAGGGAGAACATGATGTGGTATTCTTGCAGGATACTCGATTACGTACTAGGGAGGATATGGATCAGGCAACAGTTGGATGGTGATGGGGGGTTACATACTGGTCATTTGGAGAAGATGCATGCAGTGGTGTAGGAATTGTGGTGAACAGTCCTACAGCTAAGTTGTCACAACTGGTGGATGTTTTTCCAGGGCGTGTTTTATTGTTAGATATGGTGGTTAGTGGCTTACATTGTCGTTTCATAAACGTATATGTCCCCCAGATGAAATCTGATCGAATCAGGATCTTTAGAGTAATTTTGCCATATTTATTTATGTCAAAACATGTATTTTTGAGCGGAGATTTTAATCGTAGTAGGTATAGAACGGATCGAGGCCTTCACACCAAGAAATTGTTTTGTGATGCAAACTGCCTTAATGATTTATTGACACAAATAGGGTTGATAGATGTTATGGCTCTTAAGGGTACTCCCAGTAAGACCTTTTTCCAAGGTACTAAAGCAACCCAAATTGATTTTTGGTTTCTGTCTGAGTCCTTAACAATCATAGACACTAAAACTACACCAGTAGCTCCATCTGATCACGCTATGTTGGAAACCATGGTTGCCAGCCATAACAGTCTGCATCATGGACCGGGCTATTGGAGACTGAATTTGGAATTGCTACTTCTCCTCATGGTAGAAGATGGGTTTCTAGCATTGTTGAAAGCCAGGAAATCAGTAACCTGTCTTTATGATACGTATCGGGAGTGGAGGATGGATACTAAATGGGATATTAAGCTCTATTTTGCATGTATAGGAAAGATCAATGGCAGATTCAAAACTGACGAGTATACTGTCCCTACATTACATGCAATTAGGGAACGAATGAACAAGATACAATATGACCGATCAAAGTCCTTGGATATTGAACAATGTTTTGGGACACAGGGAAATAAAACCTTCATGAATCATTTTCAGTTCTGTGCCTATCAGAGACAGCAAAAATATATGTCTGGTATTAGAGACCAGGCAGGAAGATGGTGCATGACTCAGAAGGATATTCTTCATGCTATTGATTCACATATACAGGAGTTATTTAGTTCTCCAGATGTCTCTTCTGTTTCACATAAATCCTGGTTAGCTCAGTGTACCCTACCCCAGTTATCTTCACAAAGTAAAACTTTGTTGGTAGCCAACATTACACCCTTAGAAGTGACTGTTGTTTTTACTCAAACCAAGGCATGGACGGCCCCAGGAATGGATGCGATTCCTTATGAATTATATAAAATAATCTTTTCCATAATATCACAGGATTTCATAGAGGTCTTAAATGCATTATTGGTCTCTGGTGTCTACCTGATAGTATGAATGAAGACTTAGTGATTTTTTTATATAAAAAAGGGAATAGAGAAGAGCTGATGAATTGGAGACCAATAATGTTGCTTAATACTGATTTCAAACTATTGGCCAAAATTTTGAATAATCGGTTATTACTACATGTAAATTTCCTTCTACACCCTTCACAAACTTGTTCTATACCTGACAGGAAAATAACAGATAGCTTAATCCTTCTTCGTGAAATATTGCAGAAAGAGACTTTGGGGGAAATTACAGGCCTCCTTTTTAGTTTGGACCAGGCGAAGGCCTTTGATAATGTGTGGCATAAATATTTATGGGATTGTTTAGAATTATATGGAATACCAAAAACTTTCATCACCAGGGTACAAACCTGTTATGCTAAGGCAACAGCACAGGCATATTGCAAAGGGTGGTTGGGACAGAAGTTTGCTGTGCAAAGAGGCGTTCGTCAGGGTTGCCCTTTGAGTGCGCTCTTGTATTTATTTACATTGGATCCTTTGATAAGGACCATATTTAATACCTTGGCTATACAAGGGGTTTCCTTTTTGTGTAGTGACCCAGAGATGAAAAGTATAGCGTATGCAGATGATATTTGTTTTATAGTAAGAGACTTGCCCTCTGCATATTGCCTAGAGAAAGTCCTACAGGACTTTTTTTTGCATACAGGAGCCAAAATAAATTATGACAAATGTAATTGTGTACCACTTAGGTTTGCAGATATTCAAGGTATGCATGTCATAGGAATACCAGTAATAAAAGACACTTGTACAATTCTAGGCCTCCTATTTGGAATGGGTGATTTGGCGTATCAGAATTGGAAGCTTAAATTGCAAGAAGCTCAATCTAAAGTGAATATCTGGAATACTTGGAGGGTATCTAAACTGAAGCGGGTTCATATGATTAAAACTTTACTGTTACCTCTTTTTTTGTATTTAAGTTCAGTTTTCAGTCTTCCTTTGACCTTAGAAACACAGATGTATAGTTGTTTCTTCTCGTGTATCTGGGGAAGTAGATTGAACCCAATGAAACATAGTCTATTGTTCTGAGAACGGAAACATGGGGGTTTGAAAATGATTCAGCCTATTGTTTTCTTTTTTACAATGTTCATTCATACCAATCTAAGGCATGTAATTGCTCATGTAACTAAAAGATGGACACCATGGCTTCTAGATTCTGTAGGAAATATGATTTCTACTTGGCCAGAGCATACTCAGATACCTAGACAAAAATCGATAGCTAATCTTCCTGAATCCATGAAAGTGTGCTTTGGGAAAATTAAATTGTGGGCTATTATGAAGGTATCTCTTGTTAAGTTTAGTAGAAGAGAATTATATAATTTTATAATTCCAAAATATTTCCAAGATGAGGCTCCTTTTGATGCATACCCTTCCCAACAAAAACTGTTAATTGGCAATATGTTGACTTCCCCACGTATTCCTCGTTATATGTGGGATGTCTTATGGTTATCCCTATATGGAAAATTGAACGTAAGAGGTACTTTAAAACATAAACAGATTTCTGACCATTATTGTCCAAGGAAAACATGTTCTGCCACAGTTGAAACAATGGCACACTTGTTTTTGGAATGTCCCTTTATACTGGAGTTTTGGTGAACCGTAACACATAAATGGCCTCTGTCCCCATTGTTCCATCTGTCTTTGGAAATATTATGTGTAGGGATTTTGCCACACCTATGGACTAAACATGATAGGGTAACAATGTGGTTGTTTTTTGTTTATTTTAAATTTTATATTTGGTACATGCGTTGTCGGCTCACAATTCAGCAACACCATTTTACGACTGAGGAGTTATTCTATATGGTTGAAAATTCAGTTACCAGATTACGGCTAATTGATTTGGATATGGTTTTACCTTCTATTTACAAATCTAGATGGGACTCAGTGGTTTGGTTATGAGTCATAGATTTCCTTGGGTGATCCTAACTCAGTTTGTTATTTTTTGTAAGATGGTAAGAAATACAAAACGCACTTTACATAATCCTTTAATGAGGGCTGGGAGTTTCCTGGTTAGTTTTCTCCTAAGGGATTATTTGTGGGAGCTTCTGTATTGACAAGCGATGAATTATACTTTATTTATGATTTCACGTGAAGTACCCTTACTCTTTCCATCGAGGGGGAGTGAGTTTTAAAAATGTAATGTTTGCTTTTGGATCAAATTTGTGTGGAATGTATGATGAAATACTTATTTCTGTTATTGTTGCATCAATATTTTGATTTTGTGTTCAGTAACACTATTGTGTATATGTTTTGCCTTTGAGTTATAATAAAAAATCCCCCTACTCTTTTCGAGAAGTGCCATGGGATCTTTAACATCCTCCTGAGCTACCACCAGAACAGGCAGATCGGACCCCAGTTTAACATCTCATCCGAAAGACTGCACCTCAGGAGTGCAGCACCTCCTCATGCTGCACTACAGTGTCAGTATTGTAATATTAACCCAAATGCCTGGTGTGGGGATAGAACCCACAGCCTTCTGATCTCCTGGCCTCAGAGGCAAGTGTGCTACCTGCTGAGCCATTGACACTGGCAATAGGGGCATTTTTTTATTCAAGAATCAAAAACATCACATACAGAAATTCATAGATTGTGACATAACTGCATTCAAATAGAAAATGCTTTTTTGTTTATATTTGCCCCAAACATTCTGTGTAAGGGCACATTCTTTCCTTGAAGGATCTATGTTTATTATTGCCTTTCACATTAAGCCTCCAATATGAACTCAACCATAAAACATCCCACATTTTGAGCGGCATTTGTTTGTTTTGTAGTTGTTTACAAACTACAGCCTGTTTAGAAGGTCTACAGTTTTTAAATTCAGGCTGAGATATTTCATCTTTTTCTAAAATTTTACTATATAGTTGTTTCCAAATAATCATCAAAAGTTCTTGTCTCCCTACCCTCCATTTCCTTAATGTTTGTAAGGATGGTACAAAATAAGTAGATATATGCAACCCGGTTACCAGTCTCAGGATATCTTTAGTCCACTTAATGAGAAAATCTCTTAAAACTCTTACTCCAGAACTGTGTCAGTGACCTAGTATCACTGACTGCCAATTTCAAAGATTTTGACCAAAATGGGTGTATGAAAAAATACAATGGGATTGATCATCCCTAACCCTCCCTTATGTCTGGGTAAATATGTGAAGACTCCTTTAATTAGGTTTAAGCGGCTCCCTCACACCATTTGGAAAAACATACTAAGGAGTCTGGTCTCTAAATGGACAGGTAATCAGAATATCATTCCAACATATAACAAAGAAGGCAGTAAAAATGTTTTGTTGATATGTACCCTTTTAAATTTGGACAAAGTCCAACTTTTCCACCTCCGGACTTTAGCATTACAAATAGTAAAACTATCCTCCCAATTAAGTTGAGCATCATTCTCGGAGCCTAAGGTTAGCCCCAAAATCTTACATGACCTAATTTCTATTTTTATTCCTGCTACCTGAGTCTCCAGGGAGTTTCTGGAACCTAGTAATAGAGCTTTACTTTTGTCTGTATTCAGGACTCCTCCAGATATTGCAGTGTAAGTTCCCATCTCTTGAACTAGTGCTGCAGCGCTCCCTGTATCTTGAACAAATGCACATAAATCATCAGCATAAGCTGACAGTTTGGTTTCTTCTGGTGAGGAGACATCTCTGATTCCCTTGATGTCTACATTCTTTATTACCTTTCTAATAAAAGGATCTAATGTAAAAATATACAAAAGGGGACTCATGGGGCACCCTTGTCTCACCCCGAAGACATTTTAACAGTGTTTTCTTCATTTACTAGAACTAAAGGAGATATTTCAGCCACATCATAAAGCATCTGCAACCATGTAATAAATTTGGCTGGGATTCCATAATGTTCTAGAACCTTAAACATATAATGTTCTAGAACATTAAACATATAAGCATGATTTACTCTGTCAAAGGCTTTGCTCTGGTCCAGAGAGAGAGTAAAAACCCATCTTGGTGTTTCATGTCACAGAAAGATTTTACATCTCTTATTATGGATTTATACATCTTCCTGGTATTGTACACATTTGAGTTGGTTATATTAGTGTCTGAGCAGTTATTCGCAGTCTTTTCTGGAGTATCATAGTTAAAATGTTAAAATCCGAGTTTAATAAACATAACGGTCTCCAGTTCTCCACCTTACATTCATCACCAGATTTATATAAAAAAAAGTAACTAAGCCTTGTGAAAAAGTAGCTTGGATTTTTTTATGACTTATCAGAAAAAAAATAAGCAATTTCTTTAAAATGTGTACCATCTCTTGTTTATATTCTTTATAAAATTTGTTTGGGATACCATCTTTGCCTGGGGATGCCCCTGTTTTTAAATTGGTTGCCACCCTTTTCACTTATTGTGTACTAATAGGGTGTATAAGGTCATGTATTATGTGTTTCTCTAATCGAGGTGGATGTACAACCTTTAAATATTCCTCAACTGATGTAAGATCAATGTGTTGTGTAGTATAAAATTCTGTCAAATAGTGTTTTAAAAAATCCTGAATTCCCTGTGTCAATGTTATGAGGGTTCTGTCCTTTGTTAATAAGCTGGTAATTTGTGAATTCAATCTATGATCTTTACAAGCTTCACAGGGGTCTACATATGGATTTTTTGAGTAAATAAAGCCATTGTAGCTTGAAGGGAGGAAGCTCTATCATACTGCACTTTTTTCATCTGAGATTTTATACGTGATAGTTGATCCATCAAGTCACTCTTAGTGGAATTAGCTATCATGTATATTCTATAAAGGTGTGTCCTTAAACCTAAATATTTCCTCAACTTGGTTTGAGCTATGTCTTTACCATAAACCGTCATCCAGTTTTTAATGTCTGACTTTGTGTCAACCCACCATAACCCCATATCATCATACAGAGGAAGTACTGATACTCGGAAAAGTAATATAGACAGTATATTCAATACCACCATATGTTCTTTCAGGGTGGTTATGTTCATCCTCCACCTATTCCATGGCTGAATATATGTTTTTTGCAATCCTATATCGGAAAGTACCATTAAATGGTCTGAAAATTCTATGGGCCTAACTGTTATATGATGTATGGCTAGCGATTTAGATACTAAAATATAGTCTATTTTAGTTTTGTAAATAGTACATATAGAAGTAAATTTAATTTCAGGACACATTCCAGCAGATGCATCCTTAAGTTTGGCCAAAGCCACAAATATTTTAAATGCAAAAAAAATCACAGTAAATCTTTTTTCCTACAGTTTCCTTATGTATCGTAACCAAAGTACAGTTAAATCTCCTCCCATAAACCCATTTTTGGCTGTTGGAAGGTAAGATTGTAACTGGGAAAAAAGCTCCACCCTTTCATCTTTAACCTGGGGTCCATCGACCGCGATAAATCTACCAGGAATTCAGTGCCATAAACCATCCAAAATCATTTCCCTGCCTAGAATCATGTCTATTAATTTTTTAAAAGAAAAAAAAAGTCCAGAAAATTTAATTCCTAGCCCATCTGCTCTATCCACCCTGAAAGACCAATATGATGGCCCCCATTTCCTTTGATTTCACTCTACTACCTCAATACATATGTATGCAGATGACACAGTCCTCTTTACCTCCGGCTGGGCCCAAGAGAAAGTCGCTTCCAATCTCCAGGCTGATTTCAACAAGGTACAGCTCTGATTTAACTCCCACCAACTCTCCCTCAATGCCAAGAAGACAGTCTCCTTGACCTTCAGCATTAGGCAGAGACTATCCAGACTTACCTCACCACTGATCTTCCACACCCTTGATGGAACAGTCCTAGAGGACTTGTCCTCCTTTAGGTACCTAGGGGTCTGGCTTGACCGATGCCTTTCCTTCTCCACCAGTGTGGACGCTATCCTGAAAAAAATGCATCCTAAACTTGGTGCTGTCTATAGAAATTGCAGTTGTCTCCCACTACCTATGAGATGTGAAATTGTTCAGAAAATGATACTACCTTCCTTCGACTACTGTGATATAGTCTACAGCTCTGCCCCTAAGTCCACCCTATCCAGACTGACCCCCCTCTTCAATGCTTTCTGCTGTTTTGCCCTTGATGCCCCCCCTCGTACCCACCACTGTGAGCTTTTCCATTCTCTGGCCCTACCATCCCTGAGCAACCGGCGACTATTTCACAGTGCTAAATTTGCTTCTAACTTCTGGCTCGGTTACCTTCCGCCCTACCTCGCCTCCTACCTATCTTCTCCACTAACCCCCTCTCATGCCCTCAGGTCTACTGACTCCCGACTATTGCTAATCCCTCACTGGCGGACCTCTTCAGGCCAATTGGGCTTCTCCTACCATCTCCCTAAGCTTTGGAATGACCTGCCGGCCCAAATCCACCATTCCTCCTCTAGGCATTCTCTGTCCTCTACCCTCATAAACTACTATGTGGCAAACTGTTCATGCCCCTGACCTCCTTCCCCCTCCTCCTCCCCCCTTTCTGCTACTACCCCACTTATCATTTTCCCCTTCATCTTATATGGCCTGACCAGCGGCTTTAGCTAATGATCACAAATGTTGGCTTATATTTTCTACCAACCCATGCACTTGCCCCATACTGCACTTCTGCTTATCTCCCTGTCAAATGTATTTCCTTAGTCAGTGACAGTCATCTATGTATAGTGTAACTTAATCCAGACCTAAACCCTACTCCCTGTTCTCAATGCTTTCAAGGCAACAAGTTCTAAGCTGTCAGCATTGTATAACTCTAATTCAATTTAATGTAAATAATGTAAGCATGAATGTGTGTATGTATGTAAACAATGTATGCAATGATACTCTTAATTCATGACTCCAATGTGTAACTCAATGTTATGTATCATGTACTCACCTGCTCTCCTCTGTACCTTCCCCCCCAGGTCGCACCGTGAGATGAGCATCTTGTTGCTCAGTGTGCCCTTCCTGATGAAACATTTCAATAAATAAATAAATAAAAAATTCTGAATTTATTCAGCATGTGGCACGAGTCTGCCCATGTTTCCTGTAAAAAAATAGTCAAGCTTTTGATCATGTAACACTGAAAAAAGGCCAGCTCTTTTATGATCATTTTTCAAACTGCATGTGTTTAGAGATGCTACCCTATAAGTAATCATGGGAAAACGCCTTTTTTTCTTTTTGACTTTCTTCTTTTTTCCCATCCTTACTGGGTGGTTATTTTATCACCTCCTCTCTGTCTTGTACTCCATGCACAGAAGACGCATCTAGCAGTCCGTTGTCACAATCCATCTCTTCTGGTGGAGGATTCATAAGAACAACAAACTGATTTCTGATTTCAAAGTCATTCTCAGTCACAGATAGTCTCAGATTCTTTGCACTTCTATACCTTGTCACAGTCCCTGATCAAGGGTTGGCTGGTGGAGGCATTTCCTCTGTATGATCCTCTGGGGCCGCAGGCTGATAGGTATGTTCAGGTGTTGTGGAATTGTCAGCTGCTCCTTCAGTGTGCTCCAGTGTGAAGGAGTCTACTGCTGTCATAGGTGATGGTTCTTTTTGTGAAGGGCAGGACAATTCCTCTATCTGCCTGGAGGCAGGTTACTCAGGTGTGGGAGTACGTTGATGTTCGGGCTCCTTTTGTTGTGCCTTTTTGATTAAATCATCTGGGTTTATTGTGTGTCTTTTGTTATGTGCTGCCAGGCAGTGGTGGAGCTAAGGGGGGTTGGGGGGGTGGTCGCCCCTCCTGGCTGCCCCAGTGTGAGTAGTGGTGCCCCACCACCATCTTTATTCAATGTTTAGTGCCTATTGTGGAGCTCATGATTGACTGACTGGCCCCCCCTGGCTCCCAGATGCTCCCAAACCTGGCTCCACCTCTGTGCCCAGGGGCACTTGTTATAAACATGACCATGCTCTTCACAGAGGTTACACTTAGTGTGGTTCACACACTGTGAAGTAATGTGATGAAATTCACCACATAACCCACATTGCAGCCTGTCACACATTTTAGAAGGATGAGTTCTTGCCCCACATTTATCGCAGGCTTTTGGCTGCCTGGTATAAAAGCAGACACCCCTGTCCCTGCCAAGAAAAAAACTGTTAGGTATGTATAAGATGCCTTCTGGTGTTTGGCACAGTTTCACTTTAAACCTCCACCCCCCATCCATAAATGTTCCATATCAATAATAGCTTCAGGGGCACTCAGGACTGTACATTTGGACTCCAACCAATGCGCAATATCTGCAACATGTATGCATTCGTCCCGGAATATAACGATCACTGTTTTTGTCAGGGGTTTAGATAACGGGATGGCTATAAAAGGAACCCACATTGGTGCAAATTTGACTTGATTACACACAGCCCAGAACCTTTCCAATCTACAGTATGAGGATGTCAAAAGGAAACACCAAAAATATCTTCTCCCGACATATGAATCAATGTGTAGATTTCTGAGGCAATAAACTTCATGCAGTCTTTTTTCCCCACATATCCATACCACACTAAATAATGCGACCCACCAGCCTAGCCTCTCTGTTACACCTCCAGTGGATGATGACCGGATCCTCACATATGCCCTACCGATGCCACGTCATAATCAGTGGGGTAACCCCCTAAAAGGGACACAACTTGTCATGTACTTATTCCGCTCGATGCTCCATTGTTGGGTATATAGTTCCCCCTTACACCTGTCCACCAAATTAATACTCTGTGACACGATACAAAGTCACAACCCCAGGTGGAACACCTCAAATCAGTGGCCACCGAGCAAGAAGAGAAGGTCCAAAGTTAGTCCCTCTTCCTGTCTTTCGCTCCTTTATGAATCTCTTTATTCTTTTGCTGATCTGTATTGGTAATGTGGAAATCAATCCAGGCCCTCCGGAGAGCATCACCTCCCTGCAGACCTAGCCTCCACCAAAGGACTAAGTTTCCTACATATCAATGCATGCAGCCTCCTGAAAAGCTTTCATTAATACAACCCTGGGTTGTCCATACCTTGCCAGACTTTCTTGTAGTATCCGAGACATGGCTCAAACCTGCCACAGCAGACAGGGAGGTAAATCTACCCAACTACCAAATATTCAGAGCGGATCGCCAGACAAGGGGCGTTGGAGAAGCTATATATGTAAAGTCAAATATATCTGCATCCTGCCTTAGTGCAACATCGATGCCCAAAGAATTCGAATGTATATCCCTCAAAATAACTCTCACCAATACGGCAGCTTTTCAGCTAGTTGGCTGCTACAGGCCCCCCTCTGCTGACCACAAGCTTTTATCCCACTTTGGGAACCTAATCAAACCGGGCCCTGAAGAAATCATAATCCTAGGTGATCTAAACCTAAACTGGCTCTCCAAGACAGCTGCACCTCTGGTATCATTCTGTGATACACATGGGTTTACACAACTGATAAATGAACCAACAAGAATCAATTTAAAGAATAGAAGTAATAGCACACTACTTGACATCATTCTGGTAAACAAACCCCACCTGTTCTCACACACTGGAGTGCTTTTCAGTGACATAAGTGACCACTGCCTCATTGCAGGAATAAGATCATCTGGCAAACCAGCAACCCCAGCAAAATTCCTTCTGAGAAGGTCCAAGAAAATCTCTCAATATTGAGGGATATCTCCATGACCTAAGTCACTCTACATGCTGGCAGGAGTTTTACCTTACACATTCTGTGGAAAAAGCACACCAGGTGTTAAACAGCATAATAATAGGTGCCCTTAACACTCATGCACCAATCACTAGTGTTAGAACAAAAAGCAAATCTTGCCTCTGGTTTTCAGCTGACCTTAAAACTGCGCTGTTGGAAAGAGACAAGCTTTGGGAACTGGCAAGGAAGACCAAGAACCCAAATGATTGGATGCTGTTTAGGAAGGTCAGAAATAGTTGCACCAAGAAAATAAGGGATGCTAAGGCTGCCTTTTATATGGCTGAACTTGACGCCTCTTACCACAATCCTGCTAGATTCTGGGGCACCATCAAGGGGATTCTAGGGCAGGACTCTAGCACCTTTCTACCATCTCAAGTGCACCATAATAAGGGTGTTATCTCTGATAAAAGGGAAGTACTGGATGCTTTCAATATTCATTTCATGATGGCTGGCCTTGCTTTTGACACCTCTCCAGCTAATCTACTGCATGCACAACTAAACTCCCAGTATACTGAGGCTCAGAGGGCTGATTCTTCCTTCTCCTTCAAACCGGTATTGCTGAAGCAAGTAGAGGATCTAATGCTGTATTTGGATACTAAAAAAAGCGCAGGTGCAGACTCTCTTGACCCCTATTTTCTAAAAATTGCAATTCATGTGCTTGCAATTCCCTTAACACATCTTTTTAGTCTATCATTAACCTCTGGCTCTATTCCTATGATGTGGAAAACAGCCCAAGTGTTTCCCCTTCTTAAATCAGGGGACCCCATGGACCTCAACAATTACAGGCCTATATCCATTCTTCCAGTGCTATCCAAGATGCTTGAGAAGTTAGTGAGCATCCAAATAAGAGATTACCTTGAAGTTACTAATCTCTTAAATCCAGCTCAATCTGGATTTAGGGCCAGGCACAGCACTACCTCTGCACTGGCCAAAGTCACAAATGACTGGCAAACCGAATTAGACAAAAAGAACAGTGTCTGTGCTGTATTCCTTGACCTAAGCAAGGCATTCGACACAGTGGACCATGTGCTGCTACTCTCTTCATTGCACGCCATAGGCTTAGACCCACCCTCTCTTAAGTGGTTCAGGTGTTACCTTACTGATAGGTCGCAAAAGGTGAAAGCTGAAGGTGACCTATCCTCACTAAAACCACTTCTAAGAGGAGTTCCGCAAGGATCTATCTTGGGCCCTATCCTTTTTGCCATTTACATTAATAATATTGATTCATATCTCACCAAAGCCAATGTTCATCTCTTTGCAGATGATATTGTTTTGTATGTCAGTAATCCATTGCCTGTAATGGCCTGTGAAATTTTACAAGCAGAATTCTCCCTTTCGCAACATCATCTACTTGAGAAAAGCTCCTCTTAAATGCAAAGAAAACAAAAGCAATGTTCTTCTCCAATCTTACCTATACTAACACCTCCTCACTAAGGCAATCTTCCCCAGCTATCCACCATCCTTGGAGAAAGCCTGGACTATGTAGATAAATTCAAATACTTAGGGATGTTGATTGACAGCAGGCTTGACTACACATCATATTGAAGAACTTCTGAAAAAACTTCACCAGAGGCTCGGCCTATTCTTCAGAATAAAACACTTCCTAACCAGAGACTCAAGGTTGAGGCTAATCCAGGCCTCATTTCTTTCACTTATCGACTATGCAGACTTCCTTTATGGTCACTGTCCTATTTCCTATTTAAGCAAATTGGATACCCTGTATCACAGAGCACTAAGGTTTATTACAGATCTTCCATTCAACACTCATCATTGTTCTCTCTCTATGCTGCAGTTGGATGGGCATCCCTACGCCTCAGTAGGAACAGAAATGCTGCACTTTGGATTTACAGAGCTTTGTCTAATAAACTTCCAATCTATATTTTAGACTGCTTTACACTGACCACAGCTAGTTCCTATGCCCTAAGAAGCAACAACTTCATCACGCTCAAGATACCCAAAGTCTACATGGAAGGTCTGCAATCAGCTACTCTCTAGCAATGGCATGGAATTCTTTACAGAAGACCCTAAAGTTGACCAACTTTATACCTCTAGCATCCTTTAAAAAGCTCGGCATAAGACTCTTCCCAGAGAAATGCAACTGCTACCACAAGACCTAGTCCAGTCCATCCACAACTCTCCCCCTTCCAGTCAGCAACTATAATTGGTAGCTCTCCCATAAATTATCCCCTTAGTATTCCCTCCCATGCAGCCCCCTTATTTGGTATCTCAGCCCCCTATCATACCAGTTTTGCAGTTTTGCTTCCCCTGACTATGATCTTCACATCAACTCCTGGCACTTACCTCAACCCTAATTACTCCCCCATACCACCTACTACTATTAGCCAGAGACCCTATCTGAATCCCCACCAGCCCTTCCATGTCATTTGTCAGAGGCTGTAATCACCACTTTTTTGCAGTCAGTCAATCATTATATCTTTTTGTCTGCTTTAGTTTTCCCTGGAGCCTGTAATTCTGGGTACCTTATTTTGCGTGCTTGCATTGGCTCCTCTACTGGGATTTGTACATACTGGATTTTTCTAGTGTATTTTCTTGTATCCTACCTTGTCCTGTTAGGGTTAATCAACCTCTGCCCTTTGATTATTGTATATATGTTTATATTACTGAATCTGTTTTATTACAAGTGTTTTGTATATATCTGCTAATGTACCAACCATTGAACCTTGACCTTATCAGGTCCATCTTGTAAATGAGCCTTGCTCAATTATGTCCGCCTGAATAAATAAAGATTTGATTGATTGATTGATTGATTGATATTGTCTTGTCTAATTTCCAGACCACCCTTACATCATAATCTGACAGCATTTCTTTGAGGCAGGGCTTTAAATTTGTTGACTAAATATGTATATCTGGAGCACTGGGTACTTGAAGCATTCGGGGAGGGGGAGGGGTGTCCCTTTGTCCACTCATGCCTGGGTCAGCAGAGTGATTCATGTCTGTGTCCTGTTGTAGCATGTACATTTAAACATTCACCTTGTCCTCCATGCCCAGCCCCTGGCTCAGTCCATGTTTGGTAGTCAATATTATGCTTTGACCTCTCCTGTGGCGTTTCTTTCCTTGCTGTTCGCTCCACAGCCTGCTCTTGCCCATTCCTGTCGGTAGACTGCTGAAGTACCTTTTCATGCCCCGGTTTCTGTCCCAAAATGTCTCTATTACCCTCCACACCTGAGTTTATTTGTACACACACAGGATTATCTTCACATACAAATGTTAGCTGTTAGACTTAATAGCATACTGTAGTAAACTGTTTGATTACTGACACAAGCTTTTAATTTCTCTGTCTCTTAATTTCTCTGTCTCTAACCCCCCACTAGACCTCTGTACTCTCAGCCTTTTGTTTCCCTTGGACACCACTGGCACCAAAAGCCCAATCTACCCCAAATGCTAATTTCTCCTCTCCCATCCTGCTATGCCTCCTTTTGCAACTCTCCCTCCCTTTTATCTCTTGTGCCCCCCAATTTAGCTGGCCTCTGTGCTGGAATCTTTATGTGTGCTTACAGCCTTGCCTTGCTTTCTTTCTAGCTCGATCCCTGAGGGGGCTCCTCCACCAAGAATGTGGCTCTGGCACTGCTTTTGGCTGGCCACATCCTCCTCGCCAATCTGCCTGCTCCCCAGCTGCTGCTCTGGTACACTTTTCCAGTGCTAGGACCACTCAGCTTGTAATTTGACTGGTTCTTCTACAGCTGTTTCTAGTCCTCCTTTGGCTGCTACAGGCTCCTTTTGCTTCTCTGTTGGACTCAGCTCTACCCTGTATTTCTAGCACTTGGTACTCCTACTGACTGTTTTCTGTATCTACTGTGCCAGGCACCCCTGTATAACTGAAATTGCAGCTCAGGGCACTCCTGTAACCCTCCGTGCTTCTTTGTGTCAATTTTCCCATTAGCAAGTTATACTGTACTGCAACCAGAGGGGACATAATCTTTATCTAAAGTGATCCTTGCCTGTTGTTCATATAGATACCTTCCTAAACTACAGCTCCCCCTACATCTGAACAGCCCCTCCTCCATGCGCCCTGCTTACAAATTCTTCCTGTTCCTAAATCATTCACTATTTTATCTGCCTTTATAAACAATACATCCTCTACTCTCCTCTCTCCCCCTTGTTCTGCTCATATCCCTCTCTTTACCACCTCTACTTGCTCTCTATTCACCTATTCCTAATAACTGTCCATACCCCATCTCCAATCCCCTACCCAAATCCATACTATCACTCCCTCCCAGCCATTTCAAATATGATCTCACTCTACCGCTATTCCTCATGCAGCTTTGATAATGGTGTCCACTTTCACTGCGGTTCTCCACCTTTCTTCTTCCTCACTCATTCACACCCTTCTCCTCAAAACTCCCAACCTCCTCGCCAGCTCTTCAAAATCCCCTAAGCTCCACTTTCTCATTCTCATCCTCCTCTTGCTCTCCACCAGGAATATCCACCCTAACCCAGGCCCTATTTCCCCTTGCTCCTCTGGTGCTTCCTCCACTACTACCTCCCCCTGCTCTCTTTTCTCAGCCCTACCAAAGGACTAAAAGATCCTACATCTAAACACCCTCAGCTTGTTGCAAAAAACTAACCAGATTCAGGCCATGGTGTGTACTCTAAAACCAGACATTCTAATCATCTCAGCAACTTGGCTAAAGAGCACTATCCCTGACCACTTAATCTCCATTCCTGGCTACTCACTACTAAGACAAGACTGTGCTGGCAGAGGTGGTGTGGCCATTTATGTCCTAGTCTCCATCCAATATTCCATCATCTACTCATCCTCCAATCCTGAGACCCATGATGCCCTAGCTATCCATGTGACCCTCTCCTTAACTCTCCCAGTCTTTGTAGCCTGCACATGCTGCCGCCCAAATGTCCATCCTTCGGTAGCGCTAGACCTCCTAACATCCATCACTTCCCTTGCTCACTCTGAGGAATTATTCATCCTAGGCACTTCAATATAAATTGGTTGTCACCTAAAACTACAACAACAAAAAATGAAATCAGAGCCCTAAACCTCTCCCAACTGATCTCCGAACCCACCCGCCCAAACCACAAGACACAATAACAACCCTTACTTGACTGGGCCCTTACCTTCCACCCCCACCACGTCATCACCTCTAGCATCCTCCCTGATGCTCTCAGTGACCATAACCCAATATTCATAGTTAGGAAAGTCCCCAGAACTAAATCACCACACAAAACCATACAGCTATACTCTTTCAAGTCTCTTGACCTTGAACCTCTCTTGAGTAACCTTGCCACTTCTGACTAGTACCCCCAACCTCCTTCCCCTCAGTTGATAAGGCCCTTGCCTACTTCAAAGAAGTCTTTCTTGTAAACTGGAATGCCTTTGTCCCACTCAAACAAACCAGAGTCAGAGGTAACCACTTACCTTGGATAACCCCTGAACTTCTGGCCTGCCTCAGGGCTAGAGATCAATCCTGGAAGCATCATAAATCTACCCAGAATCCTAGCGACCTCGCGAACTACAGCATGCTCAGAAATGCTTGCACCAGGCCTACAAGGTTAGCCAAGTCCGAATATTTCAAATCTGCTTTCATCATCAACATAAATTTCCCTTCAAAGTTCTGGAAGGTGGTCAACACCCTATTTACCCCCTCATCTTGTCCACCACTCCCGGTACTTAAAGTAAATAGTTCACTACTGTCCAACCCACCAGCTGTAGCTGTGGAATTTAACTCCTACTATACCTCCTGTGTCACTGAGCTTCTGAAATCCCTTCCTTCCCCTCCTATCCTTCCCCCTCCCCACCCTCTGCCGGTGTGTCCCCTCCACCACCACCCTCCCACCTTTCCTTCTCTTTTGCTACTGTAACCCCAAATGATGCCCTACATGCCCTCCTCACCATCAACCCCTCTAAAGGTGCCTCCCCTAATGGCCTTGACCCAAAATTCCTCTCGGTCTCTGCTTCAGTCATTGTCTACCCCTCTCAATAATCTTAAATCTTTCATTCTCTACTGCCTCTGTCCCCTCTTCATGGAAACATGCTGTGGTCCTCCCTCTACCCAAAGGGGGTGGCACCTCATCCCCTGGCAACTATCGCCCCATTTCTCTCTCCTCCCTACCCTTGCCAAGCTTCAAGAACACATTGGCCTCTTCCAACTCACTTCTTTTCGATCTGACACCTCCTTTTTCACCCCTTTCCAGTCTGGTTTCAGGAAAAAACACACAACCACCACCTCTCTCCTACAGCTCACAGACTCCATCCTAACCAGGATGGACAATGGTCAAATTACCTCTGCCATTTTTTGTCAACCTGGCCAAGGCCTTCGACATGTCTCTCACTCCCTTCTCCTTGACTCACTCCCAGCAGCTGGCCTATCTCCCTCCACCACAAACTGGTTCAAGGCCTACCTTATTGGCAGAACGCAATCAGTTAAGATCTTGGACGCCACTTCCCCTCCCCTCCTGATTAGCACTGGAGTCCCCCAGGGCTCAGTATTAGGGCCCCTCCTATTCTCCATCTTCTTAAATGACCTTCCCTCTGTTTGCTCCCCATCCTCCACTATACATATGTATGCTGCTGATACAGTCCTGTATGCATCTGGCTCCTGTTCTGATGAGGTTGCAACCAGCTTACATCAAAACTTCAACAAGGTTTGCTAACCATCAGCTTTTCCTCAATGCCAAGAAGACTGTCTCCATGACCTTTGGCACAAGGCAGAGACTCTCTAGGCTTCCCTTCCTACCCACTTTCCACACCCTTGATGGGACTTTACTTGAGCACATCCTCCTTCAGGTACTTAGGTGTTTGGTTGGACCAACAGCTCAACTTCTCTGGACACATTGACGCCATCCAGAAACAAAATGCGCCCTAAGCTTGGTGCCCTTTCAGGATCCGTAGTTGCATCCCTCCTATGGCTAGGTGTGAACTTGTTCAGGAGATGATACTGCCCATTTTCGACTACTGTGACGTAGTCTATGGTGCTGCCACTAAGTCCTCCCTGGCCAGACTGGACACCCTGTTCAATTCCTTCTGCCACTTTGCCCTGGATGCCTCCCTCACACCCATCACTGCTATCTTTATCATGCCCTATCCTTCCCCTCTCTTACAAATAGGCAACTCTCCCACTGTGCTAAATTCACCTCCAAGCACTGGTTGGATGAGCTGCCTTCCTACCTCACCTCCTTCATTATAACAACCCCCACCCTCCCATTCCCTTAGATCAACTGACTCCTGTACCCTGGTTGTCCCCACAGATCCACACAAATCAGCCAATCCGGTTACTCTCACCACCTCTCAAAAATTTGGAATTCCCTCCCACCTCAAATTCGGCACTCATCCTTTACCAACTCCATCAGCTCTGCCCTGAATAATTACCTTGCACCTAGCTGCTCCTGCCATGTCCCTCCCTAATTCCCTCCTCTAAGCCCTGGACAAACCCTACCTCTCTACCCTCACCTTCATTTTACCCTGTGCATACCCAGCCCCCAAATCTCTAGCCCTCCTTCCCCCCAAATTGTTCCCCCTTACTGGCCTCCCTTGATCTCTCATAGACTGTAAAGAGCCTTGAATGCTGTCCATAGGTTCCTCCCCTATCCCCCAAGGGGCTTGTATCTCTGATCTACTCCCTTCCTCACCATTCTAAAGGGGTTTCTCTGGGACACTGTCTTATCTCCTCTCTGGTCCCATCAGTCCCCTTGCAGGGTTCCTCACATCCTGAGGTGGTCTCCAGGGACATGACTCCTCCCCCTCCCCCCACCTCACTCCTCCCTCCCCTTCCCCTTTTTTCTTTCATCTAAGCACTTGTTTACTTATTATTGTCCACTCTTTCTACATGTTACTGGAAAGAGGGTAGGGATGGAAGTCTAGAGAGTCTCTGCCTTGTGCCAAAGGTCATGGAGACTAGGTGGGCCAAGCGGTCCTTATCTGCCATCAAAGTCTATGCTTCTATGTTTCTATGTTATGCGCAACACTGTTGTAACACTGTAACATCTGCCTACAACTGTATGTTAGTGTTGATCTTGTAACTTGAATGTTTAATATCTCATTTCTATTTATTTATTTATTTTATTTATTTATACTTTCGGAGAGACCTTTGAGCGTGAGCTCTTTTTCAAAGGTTCCTATTGTACCCCTTCCCCCCAGGTCACACTGGGAGATGAGCAACTTGTTGCTCAGTATGCTTTCCTGGTGAAACATTTCAATAAATAAATAAATAAATAAAACATGCCTCCCTTTGCAGTTGGGGTATCCCCTTGGAACATCGTACAATACCTGTTCATAGTCTGGCTCGTCACCACAACCTTGCTGCTTGTTCACATCTGTATTCATGTTCTTGTCATACCATGGGCTGTATACAGTAGTGGACTGGTCCTGCTTCAGACTCCATTCAGGATCCGAGACCCATGTTCCATTTGGGTCTTGTTTCCATCCAGCTTTGGACAACACTTTCTTCTGGGGACCAACCTGGTCCTCCAGGCTCAGGGGTGGAAACATTAAAAGTTTTTTTTATGTGATCTGCCACCGATGCCTCAGAAGAAATATTGCATGTGTCTGGAGAGGCTTGCGGTAATGACACTCCATCAACTTCTTTTGAAATTAGCACCAGCAGTTCAGGAGGGGTGTCTGCCAGCTGTTCTGGAAGTAACTGTGCATTTGTCTGAATCTTAGACCTGAGAAAGGTTTTACGGGTATCTGGAGGGGAAACACTGTGAATCCTTTTGCGCAAACCAGCCTTCTTCCTCGTATTCAATTCTTCATCTTCCACTAGCATAGTTAAAAGTGCAGTTCTTCCTTCTTCTATTTCTTTATCTAATTGTACTGTCACTAGTTCAATGTCATCTTTAGTGTGCAAATTGGCATATTCCAAAATCATTTCTTTATTTGATGATTTACCAATCTTGGTCTCCATCTCCTGCTTATCATCCATGGACTCCAAAGATTTAAACTAATTTTCTTTGTCCTCCTGTTCCAAGTCAGCCTGGTCCAAGGACCAAACCACAGCCTGTTGCATACTTTCCTTCCCTGGTGGATCAGGGTCTGCCATCTTGGACATTTGGCCAACAGCGCCCCCTACCAAGAGTAGGAGTTTTTATTGAAGGAAATAAATCAAACAAACATGCCTCACCAAGGAAATCAGAATCCATACATATGATACAGTTAAAATCACTTTTGTAAACCATAAGAAAACAACAAAAAAAAAAAAAGGAAAAGCAAAAGGTTGTACCAAAAGAAAATATACATTTATACTAAATTTTATCTAGAAAAAGTCCCTAATCTGTTATATTTACTCCAAGACCTTTGTTTGCATCCAATTTTCTTTAAGTTATAGGTACATCAGAATCCATGACCCAAGGTAAATTCCTCCAGACCCCATTAAACACCCTTTTTATTACTATGCATTCTTTTCATTTTATATATAGATTTAAATTCAGAAGTACTTTTACTAATAAGTTCCTGGTGAGCCATATGTTTTTGTTGTAAATGAAACAAACTCCTGGCATTCCAAATGTATCATTTTATGCATAACATCACTATATGTAAAGTACATTTCTCCCAGTTATGTGCTATTCCTGTATATACTCCATATATTATGCTTTCATGAAGTGAACCACGGTGATGACCAATTATCTGGCACAGCCTTCCAAAATCCTAAAATATATGAACACGTGAAAAACAGGTGGTCTTCAGATTCCAGTTCCTGGTTACAGAGTGGCCTGCTACACATTCTTTCCTCCATAGTTTTATGCTTTTGATTACTTTTAACATTTAATTTTGAGTGACAACTCAACCGGTGTACATCCCAACATTTTGGGGGTATTCTTTTTTCTCTTAACAGATGTTGTAGATCTGGAAAGTATTGGGGGGGCACTTGGGGAAGACTTCTGTTTCATGAAAATTATTTTCCTGAATCCAAGCATATAAAGCCTTTCTAGTCCTTGTTACTATGAACTGGCTAGAAATTTTCCAGTTCTTAATTTTTACAAAAGTTCCCCTTAAATATTCCTGAGTAGTACTACATCTTTTAATGGGGCCTGGTCTACCTTGTTCCCATTGTCGGAACCACACCTGACAAGCATTATTTTATTTATTTATTTATTTATTTGGAAACAATCAGAATTACAACCCTTTGAGTCACAGACTCTTTTGCAAAGGCTCCACGTCGGTTACAAGGGTGGAGGGTAGACAAATACAGTTGAGAACATACATGTAACAGGCAGAATATACATAAAAAAAAAAATCAAAGGAGCCCAGCTATACCCTTTATTCTGCAGTAAAGGCTGTATATTTGTAAAAAAATAAATATACTATAAAAGAAGGATGTGGGATTTACCTTACCTAAGCCTCCTTGTCATATGGGTAAGTAAAGGATGTTTCTCTTTATTAGATTGAGTCTGCTGCCCCAGACTGCCTGGAAAAAAAATACTTAAAATCGTGGTTTCCAACATTTTTGGTGGAGGGAAGATATAACTCAAATATAGAAAAAACTGGTATAAGATAGGTTTTGATTAGATGGACTCTTTTTTCTTACTAAACTTCCATTTATTCCATTGTTATACCAAAGATTGTCTGTGTTTTATTTCATCCTCACAGTTTGCCACATCATCTTTTGTAGTTCCATAGGCGATGCCCAATATATTAATCAAACCTTCTGATATTGAAATACCTGAAATCTCCCTTATACTATATATTGCTCTGGGGTGTATAGAAGATACCTTATGCATTCTCCTTATTTAACCCTGTTAACTGAGACCTTGCCATGCTCATTACATATCTTTATACATTCTTCAGCTGATTGCACATCCTGAGTAAGAGTACACAAATTGTCTGCATATGCTAAAGCTCGGTGTGATAGTCTACCTGCTACTGTTTCTATAGATATTACTCTTGGTGATTCATTTAATGCTCTTAACAGTTGGTCAATGCAAAATTCATATTTTTATTTATTTATTTATTTCAATCTAGGATTACAATACCTTTGAGCCAGGGCTCTTTTACAAAGGTTTCACATCAGTGTGTGCAACAGTCATCATTTTTAGTTACAAACATATAGTCATTGCCTTACAGACATGTAATAACCAGTACAAAGACATGAGCTATGAGCAAGACAAGGGAAAGGGGGTGGGTGGTGGGGAAGTGAGGGTAGGAGATCGAGGGGAGGTGAAGGGTAATGGGGAGTAAGGGAGGTGGTTGGGGTGGGGGCAGGGTGGAGATGGGAGGAGGTGGGCAAGGGTGGGAGACAGTGCAGCCAGGGGGCCTTGTCGAGGGAATATGACAGGTAAGGTGCTAGGGGTTCAAAAACTGATTGTAAGTGCTGGGTGCTGGGACATTTGCAGCTGGAACAGTGGAAATGTTAAGATGGGCAATCGCAGGATACAAGCAGTGAGCGGTGCAGCTTGGACTTGAAGAGGCCGAGTGTTGGAGCGGTTGCTGCCAAGAGAGTTGAGCCAGTTGGATGCCTGATAGGCAAATGATCTTTGTCCTTGGGTCATGTGACATCGTGGGATAGGTAGTAGATGGGAATTGGATCTCCTTGTAGTGACGTTCCTATGTCTAGGCTTAAAGAGGGCACAGACACCAGGTGGGGCCAGACCCATTATAATTTTCTTGGCCGTGATGCAGGTTTGGTATTTTATGTGTTTGTCCAGTTGAAGCCATCCAGATTGGGAATAAAGGTCACATGTGTGGGTACGGCGATGTGAGCCAGTGATGAGACGACAGGCCTTATTCAGGGAGGTTGCGTTACGTTTGAGAGCAGAGGTAGATGCAGACCCATATATGATTAGATCATCATCTATGATGCTGACGATGGAGTGTTGGACGGCCACTGCCAGTGCCGGAATAATATGCCTAACCTCACATTGGCAGACCTTGCAACATTGCTGATATGGACAGCGTATGAGAGGTGGGGATCAAGGGTGATGCCGAGGTATTTGAACGATTGTGTTTGCTGTAGGATGGCTCCTTGTTTGGTTGCAATGGAGAGGTGGAGTTGTTTGTTTTTGTTGTGGGGGCTGCAGAAGACCATAGACTTGGTTTTTTTCTGATTAAGAAGCAGTTTATGATTTAGAAACCAAGATTCGATGGAGGAGAAGGCCTGCTGAAGTTTATTTTGTGATTGGTTTGGATCAGGGTCTGAGGTGAGGATCACAGCATCATCAGCATAGAGAATTATTTGTTCTGGGCAGCTGTCCGGTAGTGAGTTTAAGAATAGGCTGAAGAGGAGGGGTCCCAGAATGGAGACCTGGGGGACTCCCGAGCGGACCGGTCTAGGGTCCGGGAGTGTAACAGCGATTCTTACTGTTTGGGACAGTTCTTCAAGGTAGCTCTTAAACCAGCCAATGGAGTCGGTTGACAGCCCAGTGTTCTGAAGCTGGACAAGCAGGAGGCGGTGATTGATGGTGTCAAAGGCTTTAGTTAAGTCAATGTAGATTGAGCCTAGTAGTTCACTAGAGTCAAGTGCGTAGTGGATTGCACTGGTGAATTCAAGTAGGGCTGTGTAGGTGCTGTGACCTCTGCGGAACCCGTGTTGTTGCTTGCACAGGATGTTGTACGTATCCAGGTATCCTGTGAGCTAGTTCGAGATGATGTATTCTAGTGCCTTGGAGAGTGGGGGTAGTAGGGAGATAGGTCTGTAGTTAGCGTGGGCAGTTTTCTCACCACTTTTATGGATTGGGGTGACAGTGGCAGATTTCCATCTGTCTGGGAACTGGCTAAGGCTGAGGGAGAGGTTGAAAATTCTGGTCAGAGGACTAAGCACTTCATCAAGTGTGAGAGACAGGATTTTGAGATTGAGGGAGTCATTACTGAATCTTGATTTACCAAGGGCTTTGGTTACATATTTGCGTACTTGGTGAGCCTTGACTGCTTTGAAGTAGAAGTGGGGGGAGCTGGTGGGAGTAGTGTTCATTGTGGACAGAGGGGTTTCACCATCTTTGAAGTAGTCCTGGGGTAGGACAGTGCTGAGGTCGGTAAAGGCTTTGTTAAAGGTATCCGCAATGGTTTTTGGGTTGAGGGTTGTGGTTCTGTTGATGTTGAGTATTGATGGGGGGGTTTTGGGTGGATTCCCAGTGAGTTCCTTTATGTTCTTCCAGAATTCTTGACCATTACCCCAGGAGTTTGTGAGGGCAAACTTATAGTAGGCGGACTTCATTTGCCGGATGGTTTTGGTGCAGTCATTGAGGGCGCATTTGTAGTTTTGGATGTCGTTTTGCCTTCCAGAGTTTCTGGCCAGCTCCCATAGGTAGTATCTTGTTTTTAGCATCCTGAGGAGGTCACCTGTGAGCCAAGGGTTACTGAGTAATTTGACTTTGCATTTCTTAATAGGAGCATACGTGTCGCAGGCCACAGTGAAGATGTTTTTGAAGTGGTCAAATGCAGTGTTTACGTTAGTTGCATTGAAGGTAGAGGACCAGTCTTGATGTAGGAGGTGGGATTTGAGTTGAGGAAGGTGACCACTGGGTAGAACCCTGCTGGTGATAGTTTTTGGTGGTTGTTTGATGAATTTATTTGACCAGGTGCAGCTAACAAGGGAGTGGTCACTGAGAGAGTCAGGGAGGACATTAGTGTTAGATATCCACGATGGGTGACTGGTAAAGATCCAGTCCAAGAGTGTGCTGGTGCCGGTCCTGTAATTTTTACTGGTTGGTGAGTCAACCATTTGTGTGAGGTTCGCCGCAGCAATGGTATCCTTGTGTGCACCAGCATCGGCCGCAGGCCAGTTGATGTTGAAGTCGCCTAGGAGGATGGATTCGGTGTCCGGTGGGAGTGACTTTACAAAGTCAAGAACAGCTGTTCGACAGTTCCCTGTTCTTTGGGTGGGATGTAGATGGTGGCAACAGTGAGAGTTTTGTTTTGGGTTCCGAGGAGGATTCTCACTGGCAGTATCTGAGCAGTTGTGGGTTGGAGTGAGGTAATGATGTGGTGCCCCTGTATGGAGTCTTTTAGGTAGAGAAGCGCAGTCCCCATCTCTTTTGGAGAGGCGATCCAGCCTAAAGATGTTGTAGCCAGGAAGGCTGATTGCATGGTCCGGTACTGATGGCGTGAGCCAGGTTTCAACAACCGCCTGGATGTCAGGGCTGTGCTGGCTGGTGAAGGCCTGTAGGGCATCCATTTTAGGTAGCAGGCTGCAGATGTTGATTGATATGAATGAGAGGGCACCCAAAGGCTTGCTCAGATTAATGGCTTTAGAGCAGAATGGGCCAGGGTTTGGGTGCACATTGCCTGACAGCATTAGGAGGAGGAGGACTAGCCTTAAGGAGCTGCGGTGTATTTCTTTAAGGAAATACTTTCACCTGCTAGCATCTCGGGAAATTGCCGAGCATCGACGATAGTGGGTGAGGGTAAGCGTAGACAGGGGGGGGACCAGAGTGGCGGGCTAGGACCAGTGTGGGTGTAGGACAGTTTCATGGTGGTAGGATGGACCCTGGGCAAGGGGCAGTGACCAGTGTGCAGCATGCCTAAATGAAGGAAGGATGTAGGAATGTGGAAGCTGTGGGGGAGGGAGGGAAAGCAGGCTTTTGGGGCATGCAGTAGGGGAGGAAGACAGGTAAGAAGAAATAGAATAGGGGGTACAGAACGGTGGAGGTGCATGATTAAGGTAGGATACGGGGTAGGCGGAGGGAGGTGGTTAAGACAGGCTGGCGGTGCTAGGAGAAGGGGCGGAAGAGCAGTATCTGGATCAGTGGGAAGTGAGGATACAGCCAGGAAGGCCAGGCAGCCAGGGACTGTGTCTTTCAGAGGGTATACTTTTATTTATTTTTTTTAAAGAAAGACCAAGAATCCATCTAGCGGCAGGTCTGTATAACCTGCTAATGGAAAACTAGCCACTTAAAAAAAATATATATATATAAGATATATGAAATATAACAGGAGACTTAAAGGGCACCCCTCTCTTACCATTCTGAGAACTGAAATCATGGGTCCTGGCCATAGAAACATAGAAGTTGACAGCAGATAAAGACTGCAAGGCGCATCCAGTCTGCTCATTTTTTCTACCTTATGAATGTGCCTTAGGCCTTTACTCTGTCAATGGCCTATCTATTCATACTCATCTGTATTGCTCCCTTATGCCTATCCCATGCCTCTTTGAGGCCCTGTACTGTATTCATATCCACCACTTCCTGAGGTAGGCCTTTCCATGCATCCACCAACCTTTCTATGAAAAAGAACTTCTTCACGTTACCCCTTAATCGGCCTCCCTCTATTCTCATGCTGTGTCCTCTTGTCCTGCTACTTTTCTTATATTGAAACATGTTAGACTTTCACCTTGTTAATGCCGTTAAGATGTTTGAATGTTTAGATCATATCACCTCTCTCCCTCCTTTGCTCTAGGGTATACATATTGAGCTCTGTTAATCTGTCCTCATATGTTTTCTGATGCAGTCCCTGCACCATTTCAGTTGCCTTTCTCTGGACTGCCTTCATTTTGTTAATGTCCTTGTGAAGGTGTGGCCTCCAGTACTGCACACAGTACTCCAGATGGGGCCTCACCAGTGTCTTTTTAAGACAGATTATTACCTCCCTCTTACGACTTGTGGTACCCTTGCTAATACACCCCAACATCCCTCTAGTCTTACTTACTTACTGCTTTGGAGGTCTGCTTGGATGATTTAAGGTCATCTGTGATGATGATGCCCAAGTCTCTTTCTTCCCTTGTGATTGCTAGCAACTCCCTCCCAACCTATAGTTAGCTTCAGGGTTTCTCTTCCCTAAGTGCATGATCTTGCACTTCTTTGAATTAAAGCTCAGTTGCTAGTCTTCCAACCATTTTGCCAGTTTATTCAGATATCTTCTCATTCTGCCCACCCGATCTGGATCATCTACTCTGTTGCAGATCTTGGTGTCATCTGCAAACAGACAAACCTTACTCTCCAGTCCTTCTGCAATGTCACTGATGAAGATATTGAAGAGGACTGGCCCCAGGACTGATCCCTGAGGTACCCCACTTGTGACTTGAATCTCTGGTGTTATGGTAGCATTTTTATATAAACATTTGATCCAACCTATACATTTTGATGAGATTTTATATTATTGTAAAGTTGTCCAAAGGAATGTATGACTAACAGAATCAAAAGCCTTTTTTTTGATCTAGTGAAAGTATAAGACCTCGAATGTTACCCTGGTGTTTTTGGAACAGGTGCTCTCTTAATAGAATTAAATGCTCTGTGATAGACCTGCCAGGGATTGCACAGGTCTGTGCCGCCATAATAACTTGATTTTTCCACCTGTTTTAACCTAGTATTTTATATTATTGTTAATATTTTCAAATCAGTATTTAATAAACTGATTGGCCTCCAGTTATTAATGTCTAGTCTATCCCCTTTTTTGTATAAGTCTGCCATTTAACATCCTCAAAGTGGGGTTCTGATTGTTTAAGATAAGGGTAAAGAGATCAGCCAATTCATTGACCAACTCCTTTCCTATACATTTATATATTTCTGCCTGTGAGTCCATCTCCTCCTGGCATTTTGTTATTCTATAAGGAATAAATAGCCATTTCTATTCACCTGGCTGTATGTCTAATTCTAACATTTCATTTTGTACCTTTGTCACCACGGTGACCTGAAATATCTGAAAAAAGGATTCTTACTCCTGTCCATGTTGTGGGGTAGTACGAAACAGCTGCACAGAATGTTCTGTCACCACATTTATTGTATCTCTATGAGTAGTACAGTCTTGACTTTTAGTATTTTTTTAAAATATCCATGTTCTTGTTTTATTTTATCTTTATTATTTTCATAGGGACATATTTTCCCTTTTTTTCCTTGTATGCCATATTTTTTGATATAGTAAGCTCTGCTCTTGTTGTATATGAAATTTGTTCATGTCTTCTTTAATCAACTGTATTTGTTCTTGCAGATCAGATTTTTCCAGTAGTATATTCAATTGTCAGTAATTGTTATAAGTTCCTTTTATTATGTAGGCATTCTGTATGTTTACTGTTCCTTTTATTTTTACTGTGCTGTTTTAGTGCAGTTTTAAGGTCATCAAGTGTATTTTTCCACCTTATTATGTGATCTAAATACATAACCTACACAGACTTATGTGCCAGTATGAAGTATTTTAAATATGCTTGTAACTCTTCCTCCAATAATAATGAGGAATTAAACTTCCAGTCTCCTGGTCCATTACTCAGACCCTGGTCTTCCCAATTTGTAGATACAGCATATTATGGTCGGAGAATTCAGCTGGTTATATAGTTACCTTCTGTATAGACAATGTCTTTGTAATAAAAAAGAAGTATATCCTGGTTGTCAGGGATCCCTTTGGAAATGTCAGATTTGGTTGTCCTGTATGTTTATAATATGTATCTGTTAAATTATCATTTTGTATCCTAGTTTTTAAGAAGGCCATGTTGTAGAAGATTTGTTTAGTTATTGTATTTTTCTCACTATCAGAAATATTTAGTCCATGATTAAAATCTCCACCGAGAATTGTGTTTTGTGGTGAATGTAAGAAAGGCTGTATGGCTTGGAACAGTTCTATACTTGCAGTTTTAGTTTACGGAGCATAAACATTGATTAATCTGTATAACCTATTTCCTATTTTTATCTCCAAAATTAAGACCCTTTGTAGTATGAGATCAATAAGTTTTATTAAAGTAAACTGAATCTGATGGAATAAAAGAGCTACCCCTGAACATGTGTCAGTGGTTGACACGGGTAAGTTGATCCTATGGCCCATTGTCTTATTACCTGTTTTATTTCCATAGTGGTATGTAATCTAGTGTCTTGAAAAAAAAAATCCCTGCCCATAAATATGAGTCATCCAACTCATTGTCAGATTCCTTTATGTTTTCTGCAAGTGTACTGTATCTGTTTGATACAGGTGTTTCCGCAGTTTTAGGAATTTTTGATGCTGGCATCTCACAGTTTGGCCTGCGCCGAGTGAGCATTTTTGTTCCACCTTGCTCTGCTTGTCCTCGTACTTGGGGGGAGGGGCATGACTGAAGTCTGAGCTGCTGTACTCATCCCTTCCCCACAATCTTGGCTCTCCATACTTTCTTCTGCCTCTTCCTGTATAGTTGTTTCTGTTTCAGTTTCTGCCTGTCTGATTTCTGCTTTGGCTTCTAGGGTAATAGGTGCTTCTGTACTTATGCTGGTGACAGAAGGCCTATGTTTCTCCTCCTGCTGTGATTGACTGTGAGCCATCAATGGACATGTATGGTATATATGCCCCATGGCATCACACAAGTTACACTTCTGTTTATTGCTACAGAGCCCCCTTGTGTGCCCAATTTGATTGCATACAGTGCATTTGAGCTTGTCACACAAGTTAATAATGTGCCCTGTAGCTCCACAATGGTAGCAGGCTTTAGGCTGTCCTGAATAAAACACCTCTATCTTTCCCTAAAAAAAATACAGTTAGGTAAATGCTGCAATCCTTCATCAGTGCTATTTAATAGCACCATAATTTTCCACCCTCCAGTCCAAATATTGTCTTCATCAAAAATAGCAAATAGCCATTGGGTTGCCTTGTACTGTACACCTTTGATGTAGCCAATATTGCAAGTCAGTCACACTTACACCTTCATTTCTGAATAAGACCGTAATGGCCTTATTGGCTAGTTTGGAAAGTGGTATTGCTTCAAAAGGAAGCCATAGTGGTGATTTCTTTAACAGCTGATATTTAGACCAGAATTTTTGCAACCCAGCATTCAGTTTAAAGCTAATATCAAATGTTGTTTCTCCTGAAACATGAATGAGTGCATAGACTTCCTGCATGGTGAAATTCATAGTGCCCATTAGTAATGATCTTGTAATGAATTTTCTATCTGGAAACAAATCCAAACCACCTTTATACAACAGTCTTACTGCGTTGTGTCTTTTTGCTGGGTATGTTGGGGCTCTAAAAATGGACGCGTAAGCTCTGGGGCATGCCTCTCCAGTGCCAGTAGTGTTTTGACCTTCTGTATGGGAGGACTGTCCTTCTTCATTTGTTTGAAAGATTTGTTCTGTAACTGTGTCTGTTGTGGGGGCCCCCTTTTCTGCATTTTGACTTGTGCTATTTTCTGAGAATTTCTTCTGTAGGTGAAGCAGCAAGTTCCAGAGCAGATGTAAAGGGGATGTATTCAGATACAGTATATTGGGGCAACATTAATGTCCTCCATGCTTTCCTCCTCAGTATCCCTCTGGGTTTCAGCTACAGGATTTATTGTGGGTGTCATTGTTCTAATGAGGGATGTCCCCGAAACCCATTTATCTGTTGCTGCTTGCTGTTCCCATCCCGCAGCGATAAGAGCTGCATCAACAGACCATCCTTCTGTTTGAGCCACATTGCCATTTGTATTTGTGTATTTGTGACACTGCCCCATCTTAGGCCAGGTGTTTCCTTACCCATAATTGCCATTCCAGGTGGGACACTTTCAAACATTTTATTTTTTATTGCCTTTGAATATAAAAAGCAGTTCCCCACTTTTCCCAGGTCTGAAAATGAAAGGCTGCTTACCTGTCGCTGTTGTCTCTGCAGTGCTCCTTTGTTGAGGTTCTTTAGGTCTCTCTGCCACTGCTGATGTTGCCTAAACTTGCAGCTGTGCAGCCTCTGCTTTTCTGGCTGCTGCAGCAGCAGGCTGCATCTGGGCCTGTATTCCTGTGGGGCTTGTCTCCTTCTCAGACTACTTCGGCCCTAATTGTGAGTGTACTGCAGCTCACAACTCTTTCTGCAACAATTCTGAGCACTCACACTCCTCCACCAATAATTTTTCCAAATCTTCTGTAGTACTGTAATAGAAAACCGAAAAGACCTCTATGGTTCACTAGAGAGGTGGCGTTAGGGGTCAAGGAGAAGACTAGAGCATTCAAGAGGTACAGGAGGACACCAAAGGATGAGGACAGGGAAACCTACAGGGAAAAAAGAAAGGAGGCTGGGCAAAAAATATGGAGGGCTAAGGAGGCCACTGAGGAGAGGATAGCGAAGCAGGCAAGGAGGGGGGACAAAACCTTCTTTAGGTTCGTTGGAGAAAGGAGGAGGGCACAGCATGGAATTGGAAAGATAAGGGGTGAAAGTGGAATAATACTGGAAGGGGACTTCGAAAAAACAGAGGAATTAAACAGCTATTTCGCCTCAATCTTCATAAAGGAAAGGGAGGGTAGGGGACCAGGACGGGGTGGGGAGGGTGACAGCCACAGGCAGGTGGCTGTAACAGAATTCACTGCTGAAGGAGTAAGGGAAGAGCTGGGTAGACTTAAGGTAGACAAGGCAATGGGGTCTGATGGAATACACCCAAGGTTTCTCAAGGAGGTGAAGGATTAACTGGTGCTGCATCTAGCAAGACTGTTTAACTTGTCCTTGGTCACAGGGGTGGTGCCAACGGACTGGAAGAGGGCAGAGGTGGTCACACTACATAAGGGGGGGGGCGGAAGGATAACGCCAAAAACCACCATCCTATTAGTCTTACCTCGGTGGTGGGGAAGGTAATGTAAACACTACTTAAGATCAGGTTGATAGAATACCTGGAGATGAATGGCATGCAGGATGACAGGCAGCATGGCTTCACCAAGGGAAGGTTCTTTCAGACTAACTTAATAGAGTTTTTCGATGGGGTGACACAGTTAGTGGACCAGGGAGGAGCAGTGGACGTGGCCTATCTGGATTTCAATAAGGCCTTCGACACCATTCCACATGGTGGAAAGGTACATAAGCTTGACAGACTAGGGGTGAACAACAGGATCACCAGGTGGGAGGAAAACTGGTTGAAGGGAAGGAGTCAGATGGTGGTGGTAAATGGGACACATTCCAGGGAACGGGCGGTGACCAGTGGGGTGCCACAGGGGTCAGTGCTAGGAGCAGTACTCTTTAACATCTATGTTAGTGACCTAGCGGAGAATCTGGAGGGACAGGTGTACCTGTCCGCAGATGATACAAAGGTCTGCAATAGGGTGGGTTCACCTAGTGGGGTGCAAGCCATAAGGTGGGACCTGGAGAGGCTGGAGAGGTGGTCTGACACCTGGAAATTGAAGTTTAATACACAAAAGTGCTCACTGATACACCTGGAGAGGAAGAATAGGAGGGAAACTTACTCCCTTGGCTGGTTGGCGATTAAGGAGAAGGAAACAGAAAGGGACCTGGGTATGATGGTATTGCATGACCTCAAGGTAGGCAGCCAGTATAGCAGAGCAGTAGGAAAGGCAAATGGAATGTTGGCCTGTATTGTGAGGGGTTTTAATAGCAGGAAGAGGGAGGTGCTAATGCCATTATACAGAACCATGGTTAGGCTGCATCTGAAGTATGGAGTGCAGTTCTGGAGGCCTCACCTACGAAGAGATGTTGAGCTGATGGAGAGGGTGCAGAGAAGGGCGACCAAAATGGTATGAGGGATGCAGGATGTACCCTATGAGAGAAGATTGAGAGGGCTGAATTTGTACCCTCTGGGGACTAGGAGGGAGAGGGGGGACGTGATTGAGACCTTTAAGTATCTGAAAGGAATAAATAAGGTAGAGGGTAACAGTTTGTTCAAATTGAAGAAGGGAGTGAACACGAAGGGACATAGCCTCAAACTGGAAGGTGGGCAATACAGAGGTAATGTCAGGGGCAGTTTTTCACGGAGAGGGTGGTGGAGGCCTGGAACAAGCTGCCGGAGGAGGAAGTGGCAGCTGAAATGGTGGAGGGGTTCAAGAGGGTTTGGGATAGATTTAAGGGGTTGGGAAAAGAGGGTGGAAGCATAACAAAAGGGAGGAGGTAGGGTGTTGGGCAGACTAGATGGGCCGTGGTATCTTTCTCTGCAGTCACATTTCTGTGTATCTGTGTATCTGTGTGTACTTGATGCGGCCCCAGATTCTTGCACCAACTGCATCTCTGACTGTTGAATGTTCACTTCTAGAGGTAATGCACCATTTTTCTCCATCAGCTTTGTTTCTGTTGTATCCATTAAAGGGACTGTCTGCTCCATTATCCTAGGAGCATCATAAAAGTGTTCAGCCTCTTGCAGTTCTGAGGCAGAGGAGAAGGCCAGCTCCTCTACCCCCGTACATCCTTACTCTCTAGTGCTCCATACTAAGTGGGCATCCTGCCAGTCAGAGGGTCCCCTATAGGTGAGTTGGGGAATTTCCATGGTGTCTTGGCCAGCATTCCCCTTCCCATCAAACTGACTCATGCAGCTGTCCAAGGCTGTGTGTAGGTGATGTGTAAAATGGCTGCTATTACAAGTTCAGTCCCTTCACTATCAGTCTAGTACTGCTTATAAAACCATTTGGGATCCAATGTGTATGAAAAGCACTATACAAATGTGGATTATTATTATTATTAACATTCTTCTTCTTCTTCTCTTCCACTTCTTCTTCTCCTTCTCCTTCTTCTTCTTCTCATTTTCATTCTTCTCCTTCCTTAGAATTCAAGTTCCCCAATTCCCAAGGTTATAGTGTCTGAGAAAATGTATAAGGAGAAAAGATACAGAGATAAGAGTGAAACTGGTTAAATAAATGGCACCACCAACAACAAAAAGGATGCTGTGGGAGGTAGTCTCTGGTTCATGGTGGGTTGACAGCAATGGTATCACCAAAGAGCTTCACCCCAGAACCACTGACACATCTGTGGGAGGAGAAGTGTTCATGTCATAATTGTTCCCCACTATACTGGCTCAAGAGGGGGGTTTTGGTTCAATAGGATCACTTGTCAGCAGTGGCTGTTCTGGGCACAGATCATCCGTTGGTGCCCGATCTGTTGCAGTTTCTCTAGTTGTCTTAGCTAGTGCAGAGGAGGGAATGAAACAAGGTGCAGGGTCAGGGTCATCAGGACTTTAGATTCTGAGGTGGCTTCTAGAGGTTACAGTATTTTGGTAATCCCTTTGACTCCTGGATTTAGTCCCAGTCTTGTTTCTCCTCTGTGAGTGTGCATCATTGTGAAGTAAGATTATATGTGGTCGATACTGTCTTGGTCACATCCACTGAAAATCCAAGTGAGTTACTAGCCAAACTACAGATAGATTTTTTTTTAGTCACAGAAGAGTGGTTCACCAAGTCAGGGCTTCTCATTAACATGAAAAAATATCCCAATACTTACAGTTTAGTAACCCAGCAAAAAAAGACACTCTGGAGAAGACTTGTGCCCACCCTGAATTGTAAACAGGGACAACTGGTGGTCAACACACTCTGCTATAAATACTTGGGAGTAATCTTAGATCACAAATTGGCTTATGTAAATCACATAAACTCAGTGGTCAAAAAAACAAACAAGAAACTAGGGACCCTTAGAAGAGTCTCCCACTGCTTGCCAAAATTGTCAAGGAATAAACTTTCACAACTATCGTTGCTAGTCCTTGACTTTGGAAACTTGGTTTGAAGACGCCCGGTCACAACAGCTCTCCAAAAAATAGGCATATCATACAGCAAAAATGCTAAGTCTTTACTGTTTTGTAGCTATCGCACTTGTCACTGTCTGATGTTTGGGCAACATGGCTGGCTCTTGACAAATGCAAAGAGATAACTATACTGGTCAACCTGGGTATTTATGATCTTAAACAACAAACACCCCCTGAATAAACTTATTGACACCGAAGATTTTAAAAATATCAGGCACTGTTTCAGAAATTCAAATCATAGTAACTTGCCCCATCCCTGTAACATATCAAGATATGGGAATATCACTTTACTAGTCTCTGAATTCTGAACAAGGAAACAGATCCCAGCCAAGATCAGAGTAAACAACTCAATCCATGAATTGCAATCAGCTCTGAAAAAAACAGAAAGGTCATCCATGCAGATGCATAAATCGAGATCTCATTCAAACATTTTTACATTTTTAATGTGTATAATTTTAAGTCTAATTGCTTCCTAATCTCATTAGTGTCCTTTGTGTATATTGTTTTATGTCCATTGTACTGAGAAAAGCAGGTGTGTTATTGTAAATATGATTCCATATCCTAACCATATGTGCGTGGATAAAAATAAAGTTTTATGATGATCCCAGTGGTCTTCTTTGTAGGGGCCACCATGCCGTCTCACAGTGTTCAGTCCATCACCCTCCCCTGTGTTCCTGTGGTTTCTTCTTTGGTTACTGTCTCAAGAGTTGCCGTTTTTCTGGTCTGCCCAGAGCCATCTGAGAGATGTAGTGTTGATGTGGCGATCAGGCCAATGTCTTTGAATAAGGGCCCTGGCTTCTTGCAGATGTCTGCATTCATGGCCATTATTTATTTATTGAAATTGTTTCACCAGGAAATGCACACTGAGCAAGAACTGCTTGTCTCTCGGTGCGACCTGGGGGGAGGGGTACAGAAGGGAACAGGACAAGGGTAGTCCAGGTCCTGACATATAAACATACAATTACAATACAGTTGAAAACATTTGACAGGAATAGTTGGGCGTAGATGACAATTTACCCTTAATTATAGTACAGTAGCAATTACATGGAGAAGTCATGCTTTATACCTTGAAAACATATAATGAGATAATACAGATGCATATGTTTGACAGGAATAGGTGAGTGTGGATTAATACATATACCCTAATAGTCAAGAGTAACAGTTACAATGAGGAAATCCTGCTAAGGTGTTGGGTTGTGGTATATAATGAGATGGGGTAAGTGCAAGCTAGCTAGCTCAAAAGTTGGGATCAAGTGCAGTAGTTGGGTGTGTGGTTAGTGAAGTAGCACCATTGGGCCAACTGGGAGAAGAAATATAGGAGTGTCTGAGGTAGAATAGATTGGAGAGTTATCTGCAGGAGCAGTTTACTGAGCAGTGGTTGGCAAGGGCATAGTATAGTGAGTGGCTAGAGGAAGAGTAGTGAATTTCAGAGGGGAAAGAGTTCCAGAGTTGAGGGAAGTGGTGAGAGAAGGTGGCCTGGCTGACTTGGGTCCGATGTCTGCAGGGACTGGGGACTAACAGGAGTCGGGAGTCTAGGGACCTCAGAGCATAGGTGGGTGTCAGAGGGGTCGATAGTATGGAGGTCAGATACACTGGGAAGGTACCAAACCAGTCCTTCAAGATAAACTTGGCACAGTGTATCAGGTGGCAGTTCTCAAGGAAGGAGAGAGTAAGGGAGCAGTATAGCTCACAGCGGTGGGTGTGAGGAGGAGCGTCAAGAGGGAACCGGCAGAAAGCATTAAAAAGGGTATTCAGTTTGGATAAAACTGACTTGTGGGTGGCACTGTAAACAATATCACAGTAATCGAAGGAGGGAAGTATCATCTTCTGGATAAGCTCACGATGGACTGGATAGGGGAGGCTAGAACAGTTCTGATATAAAGCTCTGAGCTTGGGGTGGAGTTTTGTTAGTACACAGTCAGCATGGACTGCGAAGGTGAGGTGGCGATCAAGCCAAACTCCAAGATACCGGAAGGAGGTGATATCCTCCAGCTCTGATCCATCAAGGGTGTGGAAAAGTAGGAGGGAGGGGAGCCTGGCTAGTCATTGGGATGTACCAAAAGTCATAGTTACAGTTTTTTTAGCATTTAGAGAGAGCTGGTGAGAGTTGAACCAGAGGTGGACTTTGTTAAAATCCACCTGGAGGATAGAGGCAATTGAGGCTGGGGAAGAGCCAGAAGAAAATAGGACAGTATCACCAGCATACATGTGGATCGAGGAGGCAGAACAAGTTTGGAGCAGGTTGTTTAGAAAGATAGAGAATAGAGGGCCGGTCCGTCGGTGCAGTGGTTGGATTTCCGCTTGCGACACCGGCGACCTGGGTTCGGGAACGGACCTGGGTCGTCGGAGGACCGGCCGGGTTGGGAAGGATTGAGCGTCCCATGGGCGGCTCTCCTTCCCTGGGGAGGGCAGGGCTGCAGCTGGCATACGAAAGGCACCTAGTGAGGCTGGGTGCACGCCCACATCGGGCATAACAGAGCTCTCAGGATGGGGCGACGCTGGCTGTCATTTCACGCCCCATCCTGCTTAAGGGGAAACAAAATCCCACGCCTTATGCCTCGGTAACGCCTCCCCTGAAAGCTCCCGATTGACCACTGAGCCATTCCCCAACCAGTCACAGTTCCGCTGTCCGACATCTGGGGTCGGAGCCACGGCCCCACTCTCTGGGGCTAAGCCAGGGATGACCGGGGGAGACGGCAATATCCGGTGGTTGGGGCTCCAGAGGTCTGTGACCAGAGTCGATGGTTGACGAGAGGCGCGGAGGCCAAAAAAAAAAAAAATAGAGAATAGGATAGGCCCAATCACCGATCCTTGGGGGACACTGGTGGACATGGGGAGGGGAGGGGATATGGTATCCGCAATCCTGACAGATTGAGTGTGGTCTGTAAGATAGGCACTGAACCAGACAGTAGCAGATGTGGAGAGGCCAGAGTCAGAAAGGCTAGATAGTAACAGAGTGTGGGAGACTGTATCGAAGGCCTTGGCCAGATCGATGAAAATAGCAGAGGTGATGAGACCTCTATCCATTCCAGATTGGATGGTGTCAGTGAGCCTTAGTAAAGAGGATGCAGTGGAGTGATCTTTCCTGAATCCGGACTGGTAGTGTGTGAAGAAATTTGAGTCAGCGAGATAGGAGGTTAGCTGGCTAAGCACTAAGTGTTCTTGCAGCTTCACCAGAGCAGGGAGGAGGGAGATTGGCTGATAGTTTGAGGTGGAGGTGCCCCCTTTGTGGAGAGAGATGATGATGGCGTGCTTCCAGGACAGAGGGACAGATGCAGTGGCGAAGGAAAGATTTAGGAAGTAGGCATTAGGGATGGCTATGGCAGAGGCCAAAAGGAACACAAGTTTGGGGTCTAGTCTATCTGGGGAATTCCCATTTGAGGGGCTTAATGTTAGCAGGGCTTCTAGAGCTTCATCTGGAGAGATTTCCCTGAAGGAGAAAATACCTGTATTTTGAGGTAGTTTTTGCCCTGTAGGTGGTGGAGATGGTGACATGAGGGGTAAAGAGGAAAGGAGCAAGGAAGAGCAGGTGGAGAAATATAAGTTAAACTCAGCAGTGACTGATATAGGATCTGAGAGTGTGGAGTTATTTACACTAAGGAGAGGCAAGGGCTTGGTCACTGGGGGTGAGAAGAGGGAGTATATGACCTTCCAGAATTTAGAGGGGCTATTAAGGTTAGATTGGAGGGAGGATCTAAAGTACTCTGCTTTAGCTAGCCAAGTTGCTCTAGTGCACATGTTGCACAGATACCAGTAGTGGGAGAGGTCCTGAGGTAGGCCTGAGGCTTTGAAGGCTCGCCATGCTGAGTCACAGGCATTCATACAAGCTGTGAGCTCTTGGGAGATCCAAGGCAGGTGGGTACTGCATACCCTAGTACATCGTAGCGGGGAGTGGGAATCCCATATCTTAAGAAACGTGTTTTTGAAGTGAAGTAGGGTGTCATCTATCAGGTTGTCGGGGGGAGGGGAGCCAGTTAGCTAGGACAAGGTCATTTAGAAGGGGAGTGAGGTTTAGAGATTTGAAACACCGTTGAACTAAGAACTTAGGGGGGATTTGAGATGGTGGATTTTGCGAACAAGATAGATGACATGGTGATCACTCATAGAGTCAGGGAGTAGGCCTGTTTGGATGACTCTGTGAGGATGGGAGGTCACAGCCCATTTGATAAGGGAGTGGTTAGCTGATTTAAGGTTTAGGCAGGTGGGCTTAGTGATGAGTTGGGTTAAACTGAGAGCAGTGACAGCCGTCTGGGTTTTGTTGAGGGCCAGGACTAACCAGTTTAGGTTAAGGTCACCCATAGCATATAATTCCCCAGAGGGTGCTCGTGAACTGATTTGTGTAAGAAGATCAGTAACAGTTGTGGCAGGGGTGCCTGGTTGGCAGTAGATTCTGGCAACAAATGTGGGCAGCGAGAAAGGTAGTGTGAGCTGGAGCAGCAAGAGTTCGTACTCTTTAGGTTCAGTTTTAGATAAGATTATTTCATAGCGTATGTCCAAACATATGAAGATGGCTATGTTGCCACCTCTCATGGCCCTGTCCTGGTGGGCCATCGTGTAACCAGGGATTGTGACTGAGGAGTCGGGAATGTTTTTGTTAAGCCAAGTTTCAGGGAGGATGAGGACTTCAGGGCATGTAGGGCAGCGAGAACTTGTAACTGCTCGATTTTAAGTGGTAGGCTATGAATATTTAGGTGAAGAAGGTGGAGGCCTTTGTGGAGGGGGGTAACCTGGCAGTGGGGAGGGGTTGGGATGCGGGGTGGGGGTGCCGGCTGAGGTTGGTGAGGATGTGGTGGTCGAGGGTCCCGGATTTGGGTGTATGTCTCCCACTACAAGAAGGAAGAGGGTGAAGGATTGGTGTAGAGCTAGTATATGAACATTTAGAAGACAGTAAGAGATGTAGGGTTTGGGGACATTTAGCAGAACAATAGCCTTGGAGAAATTGGGGACCAAAGAGAGCTGGCTCAGTGTGGGGGGGAGGGGGTTTCACAGATTCAGAAAGGAGCTGCAAACACTTAGCACTCTAACTTTGAACACAGATTTATATTTTTTTTCCTTACTTTACACATGCAGGTTTCAATTTAAACAGTAAAAATCAATGTAATTTCACAGTCGGAGCCCTGTCGGCAGAGAGAGATAGGGGAGCCAATCAGCTACGACTGCCAGGCGGCGCCTGTAATCTGATAGGGTGCGCTTTCACCATACTTTAAGCCTGATTTTGTCCGGGGTCCTGATCTCGGTCAGTGGCTGGAGAGGAGCCTGCCGACTGCTGAGAGCTGTAGCAGCCCTAGTCAGAGGGCAAGCAGCTGGGGGGAGAGAAGAGAAGTAAGGTTAAATAAGGGAAGGAGACAAAGGCGAAAATTTAGAAGACAGTAAGAGGTGTGGGGTTTGGGGGGATTTAGCAGAGCTGGCTCAGTTGGGGGGGGTCACAGATTCAGAAAAGAGCTGCAAACACTTAGCACTCTAACTTCGGACATAGATTTATATTTTTTTCCTTACTTTACACAGGCAGGTTTCAATTTAAACAGTGAAAATCAATGTAATTTCACAGTCAGAGCCCTGTCGACTGGCTCAGTGGAGGTGGGGGGGAGGGTTTCACAGATTCAGAAAGAAGCTGCAAACACTTAGCACTCTAACTTTGAATACAGATTTATATTTGTTTCCTTACTTTACACAGGCAGGTTTTAGTTTAAACAGTAAAAATCAATGTAATTTCACAGTCGGAGCCCTGTCCGCAGAGAGAGATAGGGGAGCCAATCAACTGTGACTGCCAGATGGCGCCTGCAATCTGATAGGGTGCGCTTTCACCGTGTCTTAAGCCTGATTTTGTAAACATTAGAGTCAGCCCAGTGATGTAGATGGCTGAGGTGCCTAGCCCCTTACCTTTTTTACCACACTGGAAACCTGGGGTTGGGAGCGAGGTCACCTGGGGTTGGGAGCGAGGTCAGGTTGGGAGGATTGAGTGTCTGGAGAATATTATTAATATTCCTCTTCTTCCTCCTCCTCCTCCTCCTCCTCCTCCTCTTCTTCCTCTTTCTCCTCCTCCTCTTCCTCTTCCTCCTCCTCCTCCTCCTCTTCCTCTTCCTTCCCCCTCCTCTACCTTACAATTCAGTTTACCAAATTCTCAAAGTTATAGTGTCTGAGAAAATGTGTAAGGAGAAAAGATTAAGAGACAAACAGGTAATATAAATGGCAACATCATCAACAAAAAGGGTGAAGTAGGAGGTAGTCTCTGGTTCATGGTGGATTGACAGCAATGATCTATCCTCTCCCCTGGTGGGGTGGGTTGTGGTTCCCAGCTTCCAGTAAGTCCCAGCAGTGGCTGGGTGTGCAACAGACAGAGCTAAATTGGGAAGGGGAGGAGGTGGCAGCGGACGTCCATGGCTTGGATGTGGGGAGTGCTCCTGTCTCACGCTGGACATCATTGCACATTCACGCCTCCTGGAGAAATCACAATCATGTTGCATAATAAAGGAAATACCCCGACATCTGGGAGGATGATGATGCACCACAGCCCCACACCCACCATCGGATCCTGCCCTCCTGGGTCCCGATATCCTCAAGCCTTCACTCACCTGCAAGTAAAACTGGATTCTAAGGAGCACCAAGTAAGTGAATGGTGGTCCTTTCCCAGGGTGTACAAGTCAGGGGTCTCATCAAGGCAGGGGGTGAGTGGTCGGAGTTCCATGGGGACCCAGGTTGGGAGGTCTCAGGCTGGGTGGAAGAAACTGGCATGGGGACATCTAAGGGAGTTCCCAGTGGTCAGTCACCGAAGGGTAAAAGAGTTGAAAGAACAAAATACTAATATAAAAGATAGTGAGGCCCTTAAAATGATAAGGAACTCCTTCCTCCCTGAGTGATGCCCACATGGGTGTATATACTTTGCAGTGCTGCACCACCAACTGGAAGTAGTCTTGGGTATAGGGAGGCGTTCACCCCCCCCCCTCCACATGAGCTGACTTTTCTTAATGGCAAGTCTGAAGAGGCATTCTTTAGCTGAAAACTAGAAGAGATAGGTGATTATGGGTCATGGTCTGGACCCAGGTAGCACAGGGGAGTCTCTGGTGCAGTGGGCTTGTTTGACTTCTAGTGGGCCCTCTATACAGGAGCAACTAGCTGTGGTAGCAGATATTGTAAAAAATGCTCCACGTGGTTTCTTTGGCACCCTTGGGAATGCCTATAATTTATATATTCTTGTATCATCCCCTGTTCTCTTGGTCATCAACCCTCTCCCATAACAGCTCCAGTCTACCCCTGCAGTTCTCAAGCTGCTGTAAGATTTCCTGCTGCGTGTCGTTAAGGTCACTGAGGTGGAGCTCTGTGATGTCTATGCAGTCTGTAAGGCAGTGGATGTCCTGAGCTGTGAAAGAGATCAAAGTTTTCAGCACTGCCATGTCCACAATGAAGGTCTCCAGTAATTTTGTATATTCCAATGTGAATGAATTGGAGCCAGAAGCAGTATCTGCTGATGCTCTCACCATTCTGACTGCCTGTGGGGTTTGCTGCAAATTGCTGTGACCGTAGAGTAGTCTGAAAACAGCCGTGATGCTCTGGTGATGATGTCTCACAAACAACCACTCAGTTTTTATGAAATGGTATGGGATGTACCTATGGAGTGGGGACCCGACACCGCTTACACTAGCGCATGAAACAAGCTAATACAAGTGAAAACTTATGAAATTCATGCGGTCTGGCAGATGGACTTAAAGGTAAGGTTTCCTCAGCCTTTTATTCTATTTAACTGTGTAGTGTGTAGGCATGAACAATGATGGCCTCTATTGAACCCTCCTAATTTCAACAGGATTTAAATGTAAATGAAGGTACTTAAGTCTGGTGTGAAAACCTGATTAACTTCATTCCAAAGGTCATGACCTGCCTCATGTAAGGCATCCTGGAATTTGATAATGTTTCTGTTCTAAAGCCTGCAGTAGTTATACTGTAGTAGTTAGTGCTGTTGCTGTCCACTGCAGTCCCTATGTGCTTGTCTTTTTCTGGCCATGAATCGTTTTAAGGCACAGTAAGTGCCCTGCTGTTTTCTGTGGTTTAAAGTGTACCTGAGTAAGAAAAGTGCTTTTAGAGAATATAGGAACTTCACAAGACATTTAATAGAATTTAATAAGAGTATAACTTCTGCTGGCTTATGCTTGTACACATCAACTCCTATGATGTCTTGCATGAGTGAGGTCATGATCTTTGGAATGAAGACAAACAGGATTTCACACCAGGGCAAAAGAGTGATGCAGCCTCATTTCTATTTAAATTAGGATGAAATTAGGGGGATGCAAGACAGAGAATCATTGTTCATGTCTACAGACTACACAGGTACATAGAAGATAGGCTGAGGGGACTTTCCCTTCAAGTTGCTATATTGTTCAGCATCCAAGCCATGCCCCCTAATTTGTCTCTTTCTAAGTGCTGATGAAGGCAATGGGTGCTATAAATTGTTCATTAGTTAACTAATGTATCCCTTCATCAATATGTTACAGTATTCATCAACTGCTCTTGGAACCAATGAGACAAGTAAACATAATTGCCACCCACTGGTCTAACTGATTTAACCCGCTCTTGCTTTAAGACAGGCAGACAGGGAGCAAGGGTATTCCACTGTTAGGAACGAGTCACTAGTCAGTCATAACAAAATGACACCCACTATGCAGATTTTCTTATTGAAAATTGCTAACTGGCAAAGGCAAACTGCAACAATGCTAATTTCCAGGTGCAACCCAGCGGAAGGGTGCAACATAAAAGATATACAGCAAAAATGAAACAGGCAAAGAGGCTGCATATAAATATGGCCTTGAACAAGTTAACAGTGCCTGCTGTTAGGACTGAAGCATAAATAAAGTAGGGGTACAAAATGAAAAATTTGCAAACCAAATATATAAGTCAAAAATAGTGTGACTTAACAACAATACATTGCAAATGAATATTGTAAGCTGATTAGTCTGTAGTATACAGAGACACAGAATAATACAGTTTTTTTAGGGGCTGAGTTAGCATAGGATAGCAATAACAGATACAGGTGAGAATCGCCCCTGCCAATCATACACTTCCTCTTAGTATAATGGTTTCAATACACTGCCACCAGCTGGAACTGGGGTCTGTAGTTTATACTCCATCCCCAAAACTGCATGGGTTGACTATAGATGTCAGTAGGGGGACGTAGCGAGGTGCTGCTCCATGGGTATGGCATAAACAGGTGGAGAAATGGGCACAAGTCCAACCCCATACAAAGTGCTCCTCCATAGGCGCTATAATGCAGGGGCTGGTCTTTACAGAGAATGCAACCCCAAGCACATATCAACATTAATAATGACATGCAGATATAGACAAGCAGATTGCTTTAAAGATGCAACCGGTATTCCCCCCCCCCCACCATCTCCTTAGGAAACGGGGAAGGATCAAATGACCACACCTTGCCTGGCCAATCAAGGGCCAGCACCATAATACATCCAATGGCAAGCGAAGTTTGCAGCTACGCAGGTTACAGGAATGAAAAACATATTGGTCTTGAGGGGATCACGATATATACTAACATGCCTTACTGTGTTACAGATTGGTCATAAGTAACAGAAAGGACAGTGGCCAATATTGAGCACCCATGTCAGAACAGCTGGTCAGGTGATTGAGGTTTGGGCACATGGTGCTACCGGACAAACCAACACAGATGAAGCAGGCATCAGGCCGCAACAGTCTGGCGTTAGGACGAGTCAACAACTTTATCCAGATAACTTTGTTGATGCAAGTATAGGGTATTCACCCTGGGGGCAACAAGAAAAAAAAAAGCTGGAGTTACTTAGGTATCCAACACGGGGTTTGGTAATGCATCGAGGGGAAAATGACCTGGGGAGCCTGCCATGGATAGACATAAAGTGAGGAATAATGATGGAGTTGGGGTGGATACGGAGGCAGATGCCGGACACCCCTGACTTGCATGGCCTATGACAGCACCTCTGCAGGAATGGAAGAAGGGTCAGGTGGCCAGGTCGTGATGGAAAGTGCAGAGGGAGGTGAACAGGGGGTGTCACAATTTTGCTTCCAAAGGATATACAAGTCATATGACATCATGGCATAGATCCAGGGAAATAATTATTTTGGGGCCAATTGAAGGGCATTTGGCAAGTGTAGGGCAGGCAATTTCCAACCTGAATATTCAAATGGTTTTGCAGTGTTGGGTACAGTATCCTCCTGGGGCATTTGGTGGGAGATTTGTAAATTAATTTATGGATCTTGTAGCGGACGACTAGTGATTCTAGGCTAAAAATGATACTGGATTTGAGAAAAAGATGTGATTTGGGGTGGCCCGATAAGGACACATTCCAGAAGAGACATTTGCACAGTATTGGGTGGAGCCTGCTACTGCGGTGGGCGATGATTGGGCTGTTGATGCCCGTTGAGGGCTGAACAGCTTGACTGTGGCCTAGCGGTACTGGTCCATGGGAGCAGTCTGTCAGAGAAGCTGGCTGACCCAGTTGGGGTTTGCCAGATCTTCTTTGGCCATAGGCTGGCTCGATTCATGGATGTATATTCATAGCAAAGGTCATCTGCTGCCCCAGGGGAATACTGTACAATATTTTATTTCTTAAGCTGTATATTGTAACCAGTGTTGATTTATGATGTGAATGTTTGGTCATTGACAATCATGTCAAAATAAAAAATAACGGCCTTTTTTGCCATAACCTATGCCAGTGGTCATGTGTTTTTCTTTCCGGGATTTGGGTCATGGGTCCATCTGGGCAGGGGCAGCAGCTTCAGAAACTAGCTCCAGATTTTCTTTGGCTAGTGTGTGGCTGGCAGGACGTGTACTACAACAATTCTTTTCACAGCTATAGAATAAAAAATAACTAGAGACACTCAGGAAGGATTCATTTAAAACAAGAATAAATCTTACTGTTGGTTTTCTCTAACCCTCTCTCAGCAGTGTTTTAGTTTATTAGCTGACTTTGCTTCATTAGCTTGGCTTAAACTGCAAGATTTTCTCTTTCTTCCTCAGACGCCAAGACAGAAGGTCTGCTTTAAAAAAAAAAGTAAAATAAGGTTTTGTTTTAAGCTCCCCATGCCTCTGTGCTCTGAAACTTAGCTTCATATTGTTTTCTGGCTGACAGAGGCTTTCTGCTCCTCATGTTATGCAGTGTACAGTAGGTCACGGTGCCCCAGCTCAGCTGCTCCCGAGTTCCCCCTTCTACACTGTCAATTTAAGATATTATTACTGACATAAATCAGCATGGAGGCAAGCACAGTGGAGGCATTTTTACAGCCCAGGGAATGGATTTTCAAAAGCCACCCAAGGTCCTACAAACGCACAGTATTTTATTTGGCTCTAGCGTTTGGTATCTGTAGGGCTTTTGGTCTGCCACATGGGGCTGATTCTCAAAGAACTGTTGTACTGAAGATAGCTGTGGCCACTGTATGGCCATTTATAAAAAAAAAAAAATCCTACAGTTAACCACATTTTTATTTTAGTCAGAATTTCTGCACACCAAGGTATCCTCACTTAGGCTCATAGCTTAGTTTTCCAGAGGGCCATGGGGCAGTACAATTGCAGCAGCAGATATGATTAACAAATGTGTAATACACTACTGTATATACAGGCTGTGATAATATAAAAAAACAAAACGGTAACAGGATTCAAGAATGCATGTGATAGGCATAAGGGAAACTTAGTGTTGGGGGGCAGAGGTCAAGAAAAGTCTGCAGTGTTACAATAGGTATGGCAAATGGGCAGACTGGGTGGGACAGGTGGTCCTGGTCCACCATCAAATTCTATGTTTCTGCATTTCTATGCAAACGACAAACAGTGGTATACAAATAATATACAAGTATATACAGATGTCTTCACAAAAGTGGGAGCAAAGCAGAGGCAGGAAACTACAGACCTGTTAACTTGACCTCAGTGTTAGGGAAAATATTTGAATCACTTCTGAAAGAAAGAATTGTTGAGTATTGTTGGCAGAAGACACCAGGAAAAAGGACTGCTGTGTGACTGAACTTCTCTGCTGGGACTATAGTAGAAGAACTTTTGTAATTGACCTTTAATTTTGGGTAAAAAAACTAACAAACTAAAAAAAGTGTGTGTTTGGGTTAACTGAACTGAATGGGTATCTGAAGAGTTATCTAGGTGTAAATCTCAGGTGACTGAAAGGACTTAACTGCTGTGAGGTTTAAATTACTTGTAGAAAGATCTGGTAAGTAGGGGGAGTGGCTTAGCTAGAAGGAAGCTACATGTAAAGACTGCCTTAGAAAGTTTCTGCTAATAGCTTGGCAGAAGACACCAGGAGAAAGGACTGCTGTGTAACTGAACTTCTCTGCTGGGACTATATTGCCCTCCTTCCCTCCCCTCCACCTCCCACCCAAAGCTAGTTCTATTTTTATAGGCACAGGATTTGACTGACAACAGGAACTTCCTGTTTAAGGCAGGAAGTGAGTGATCACAGAACCACCAAGGACCCACCATCCTAGAAGGGCAGAGTAGCTCTCCGCCCCTCTAGCTGCTGGTGGTCTGCCTCTGAGCAAGTAAGTGGTCTACTGAGAAATATAGGATATTCTTGTCTCAGAACAGGACAATCAGGAGCTTAAAGGGCACACAGGCAGAAAGTAAGGAGAGAAAGAAAAAACAGAGGAAAGAGTAAGGATTGCAAACAGTTAAGGGGCCAGAAATAAGACATGATTGGAGTGGTGCAGTGCAGTGGCTGTGGAGCAGCAGTCTTCCGGGAGATGTTCTGGAGGATGTGGTGTTGTCCCATCTGCAGGCACCTCTCTGGGCTGAGGGAGGAGGTTGCTCATCTCCAGGCTGAGTTGGCCAGGATTTGTGGGACCTCCTCTTCCATCCAGGGACCACCAGTGCCACTGCCATTGCCTCAGAGGTTGCCAAGAAAGAGGAGCGGTTGGACCACAGTGGGCTCAGGGAGGGTGAGGGTGGTGGAACAGAGGTGCATCCCTCCAGTTGTACCTCTCCACAATTCCTATGCCATTCTGGCAAAGTGTGGTTCCTCTATGGAGGCACCCACAGTGGAGACCAAGGAGGATGCTGGGAACCTCCACAAAGGAGACCCAAAGGAGGGTGGCAGGGGACCCTGCAGGGGAAGGAAACAACTCCTGGTGGGGAATCCATTGTTAGGAAGGTAGAACTGGGGGAGGAAGGGGGAGAGTAGAGGTGGCCTGCCTGGCGCCATGGCTTGAGGGACAGGGAGCGAATCTCAGGATTGCCGGAGCAGCAGCACAGGAGGGAGCTGGATGTCATTGTCCACCTAGGGACAAATGACCTGGCTAGAAAGGGATTAGAGGAAGTGCAGGAAGAGTTTGTGAATTGGGGAGGGGCCTTGGTCAAGTAGCAGTGGTAACCTCTCGAGGTGCTACCCATCTATGGCATGGAGAGGTTAGGGTGTTCACACCATGGGATTCAATCAGTGGTTGAAAACTGGTGTGGAGCTCAGTGATTGGCTTCATTGGGGACTGGGGGTCCACCTGGAGTGATGCAAGCCTATACTGGCATGATGGGCTGCATCTGTCCGGGAGGGAACCAGGATCCTAGGTGATAGGTTTAAATGCTTCATTGGCAAGCTTTTAAACTAGCAAAGGGGGGAGGCACTAAAAAGGAGCAGGAAAATCCTAGCCCCGCCCCCAAATAATCACGGTAGTAAGTGCGGCAAACACCAACATAGAGGTGTCAATAGGGAGAAGGGCAGGGGTAAATGGAGAAAGTGACAAAGGCAAGGAGGACAGGGATGGGGAAAAAGGGAGTAAGGCCATCAGGAAATGGAGGGTAATGAGTACCAATGTCTGTAGTCTGGTCAACAAACTCCCTGAGCTGATGGCCTTAATGGAAGAGGGATGCCTGGATATCATAGCAGTCACAGAAACATGGTACACAGAGAACCATGACTGGGATGTTAACATACCAGGGTACATAACCTACAGGAGAGACAGGCAGGGGAGAAGGGGAGGAGTAGCTCTCTGTGTAAAAGAAGGGATAAAAGCAACTGAACAAAAGAGTAAACAGGGAGGAGAGGAGGCACTGTGGGTCACCTTGGAGACTGGAAAGGGCACCACAATCCGCACAGGGGTTGTGTACAGACCCCCATGTCAGGGGGAAGGAATGGACAAGGATATGATAGAAGGCATTCTTAAAATGGCAGAGAAAGGGGAGATACTGTTGATGGGAGACCTGAATATGCCAGATGTTAACTGGAGCACATTTGCTGCAGCCACATCCAAGAGCAGGGCCATTCTTGATGCCCTACACTTGGCAGGCATTAGACAGCTAGTTTCGGAACCCACTTGTGAGGGAGCAATCTTAGACCTAGTACTCTCAAACGGGGGCAGTGAGAGGATATCAGATCTAGAAGTGGGTTGCCATCTGGGGACAAGTGACCATCAAACAGTGTGGTTCATGTTAAACTCAGCTACAGAGTCAAGCCATACAAAAGTGAGGGTACTGGACTTTAGGAGGGCTGACTTTGGCAAGATGGGAGAGTGCCTCAGAAAAGCACTAGCAAACAGGCTAGAAGGAGGTGTGGAGCAACAATGGGGAATTATCAAAACTGCCATCACAGAGGCAACAGACCTTTGTGTGAAGCAAATAAACAAATCAAAATGAAAGAAAAAGCCACTATGGTTCTCAAAGAGGTGGCTGTGAAAGTCAGGAAGAAAAGATGGCATTCCGGAAGTATAAGGAAACACAGAAGGAGCAGGACGAGAGCTGTATCAGTTAAGGCAGAAGGAAGCAGGAGGAAGTCAGAATAGCAAAGGCCCAAACTGAGGAAAAGATAGCCAACTCAGTTAAGAAGTGGATAAAACCTTTATAGGTACATCAGCGAGCGTAGAAAGACAAAGGGAGGGATAGTGAGGCTGAATAGAATGAACAGTGGGTGGGCAGAGGGGACAGTGAAAAGCAGGAATACTGAATGAATATTTCTCCTCAGTATTCACAAAGAGGAGGGGAAGTGCCTAATCCAATTAACAGAAGCACTCTTGATAGGGGTCGATCCCAGTCCTTTCACAGAAGAAAGGGTTCTGCAAGAACTCCTAAAACTGAAGGTGGACAAAGCAATGGGTCCTGATGGAATTCACCCAGAATTCTAAAAGAATTAAGGAGGAACTAGTGAAACCACTCACTACTCTTTTAATAAATCATGGAGGATGGTGTGGTACCTGAGGACTGGAGGAAGGCGGATGTGATTCCCTTCACAAAAGTGGGTCCAAGACAGAGGCAGGAAACTACAGACCTGTCAGTCTGACCTCTGTGGTAGGAAAATAATGGAGTCATTTCTTGAAGGAAAGAATAGTCCGAGCACCTAGAGGCCAGTGGAGCACAGGACCCAAGGCAGCATGGGTTCACAGCGGGAAGGTCATGTCAGACAATCTAATAGATTTCTTTGACTGGGTGACCAAAGTAGTAGACCAGGGAGGGGCTGTGGACATGGCCTACCTAGACTTTAGCAAGGCATTGACACAGTCCCACACAAAAGATTAATAGCCAAATTAATCCAGCCTGGAGTGGGACCCAGGGTGGTAGCCTGGAGTAAAAACATTGGCTGGACAACAGGACACAGAAGGTAATTGTAAATGGAGTCCACTCTGAAGAAAGGGGGTTATTAGTGGGGTACACATGAGGTTTCAGTAATGGGTCCAATCCTTTTAATGTCTTCATCAGTGACACTTGCAGAGGGACTGGAAGGAAAAGTATGCCTTTTTGCAGATGACACAAAGATCTGCAACAGGGTTGATACACAAGGAGGCGTGGAAAGGATGAAAAGGGACTTGGCAAGGGTGGAGGAATGGTCAGAAGTATGGCAGCTAGGATTCAATGCAAAGAAGTGCAAAATAATGCACCTGGGAAACAAGAACCCAGGGGAAGAATACACAATGGGTGGGGAGGTAGTAACAACAACAAAAAAGGAAAGGGACCTGGGGGTAATCATATCAGATGACCTTAAGGTTAGCAAGCAATGTGAGAAGGCAGTAGGGAGGGCTGGGGTATACTGGGATGTATAGGAGAGGCATCATCAGCAGAAAACAGGAAGTTGTTATCCTCTGTACAGACAGTTGGTGAGACCCCATCTGGAGTACTGTGTCCAGTTCTGGAGACCCCATCTCCACAAGGACATAGACAGGATAGAGGCAGTCCAGAGGAGGGCAACTAAAATGGTGCAGGGTCTGCAAGAGAAGCCGTATGAGGAGAGACTAAAGGAGCTTAATATGTATACCCTTGAGGAAAGAAGGGAGGGGGGACATGATAGAAACTTTTAAGTACCTCAGTGGAATCAACAAAGTCCAAGAGGGTAGCATCTTTCAGAAAAAGAGACTTGCAAGAACAAGGGACACAATTTAAAGATAGAAGGAGGGCGTTTCAGGGGCAATGTGAGGAAGTATTATTTCACAGAGAGGGTAGTGGATGCATGGAACAGCCTTCCTGAGGAGGTTGGGAGTCTAAAACTGTGGGAGAATTCAAGAATGCATGGGACAGACATAAGGCAATTCTTGTGGGGGGTAGGAAGAAATAGGCTGTTGGTTAACTAGGATCTGAGGCCTATCCTGTAGGTAGGGAAATGGTCAGACTAGATGGGCCTAGCGGTCCTTATCTGCCGTCAAAGTCTATGTTTCTATGTCTATGTACCTAAAGGCCAGCAGGGCACAGGATCCAAGGCAGCATGGATTCACAGTGGGAAGGTCTTGTCAGACAAATCTAATAGATTTATTTGACTGGGTGACCAATGTAGTAGACCAGGGAGGGGCTGTGGACATGGCCTACCTAGACTTTAGCAAGGCCTTTGACACAGTCCCACACAAAAGATTAATAAACAAATTAGCCAGCCTAGAAGTGGGTTCCAGGGTAGAAGCCTGGTAAAAAAGTAGTTGGACAACAGGACACAGAGGGGAATAGTAAACAGAGTCCACTACAAAGAAAGGGGGATTAATAGTGCAGTATTGCAGGGTTCAGTACTGAGTCCGGTCCTTTTTAATGTCTTAATAAGTGATATTGCAGAGGGACTGGAAGGAAAAGTATGCCTCTTTGCAGATGACACAAAGATCTACAACAGGGTTGAAACACGGTGGGGGGGGTGGAAAGGATGAGAAGGGACTTGGCAAGGTTGGAGGAATGGTCAAAAGTATGGCAGCTTAGATTCAATGCAAAGAAGTGCAAAGTAATGCACCTGGGAAACAAAAACCCAGGGGAAGCATATACAATGGGGGAGTTTATTAACAGCAAGAAAAATGGAAAGGGACCTGGGGGTAGTCATATCAGATGACCTAAAGGTAAGCAAGCAATATGAGAAGGCAGTAAGGATGGCTGGGGGATACTGGGATGTATAAAGAAAAGCATTACCAGTAGAAAACAGGAAGTTATTATTCCCCTCCACAGACAGTTGGTGGGACCCCATCTGGAGTACTGCTTGCAGTTATGGAGACCCCATCTCCACAAAGATATAGACAGGATGGAGGCAGTCCAGAGGAGGGCAACTAAAATGGTGCAGGGTCTGCAACAGATGTCATACGAAGAGAGACTAAAGGAGCTTCATATGTATATCCTCAAGGAAAGGAGGGAGAGGGGGGACATGATAGAAACTTTCAAGTACCTCAAGGGAATCAACAAAGTCCAAGAGGGTAGCATCTTTCAGAAAAAGAAATGTGGAAGAACAAGGGGACACAATCTGAAGATAGAGGGGGGACAGCTCAGGGGCAACGTGAGGAAGTATGTTTTCACAGAGAGGGTGGTGGACGCATGGAAAGGCCTTCCTGAGGAGGTTGTGGGGTCAAAAACAGTGGGGGAATTTAAGAATGTATGGGACAGACATAAGGCAATTCTGGTGGTGGGTAGGAGGAAGTAGGTTATTGGTTAACTAGGATCTGTAGCTTATCCAATAGGTAGGGAAATGGGCAGACTAGGTGGGCCAAGCGGTGCTTATCTGCAGTCAAAGTCTATGTTTCTATGTTTCAATGTAGAGCTTAGATTGTCATTGTCTTTAATGAAAAATAGAGAAAAATGGATTGTTAGAAAGATTATACAACTAGAGAAGGGACAGGACAGCTGAATTGAGTGTTGAGATGAGAGATCATGGAATTATAAAGGCACTGATAGTTTGATCTTCTTAAGCACTTGAGGGTAGGGAATTCCAGGTATTTGGAAAGGCTACAGCACAGCATTCTGAATCAATGGAGCTGTGAGCTCTTGGCACTTGGGAGAAGCTTTTATTTTGTGATCTCAGCATACAGTATGAGATGGGTTAGGTGTATATAGGAGAAAACACCAATAGCTGAAAACATCTACCTTGTGCCCCCCTCCCCCATGGAATATATTCCATGTAATCATTTATAAATCAGCACAGCCCATCTCATCTCCTGCCTCCTATCTGGTGTTAGGAGACCAAGCTTATTGGGGAGAAAACTGAAGCATTGTTTTGCTGGAGACCAGTTTGTGATCTACAGGTGTTAAATGTTGTGGGGGATTTTGGGGACAGAAGATATCAAAGCAGTCCTCAAGATTTCATTGCCATTCTCCAGGGCCAGAAATAATGATTGTCTGAGTATTAACTTTCTTGTGGTAGATGAGAGAAAAGTGTGGGCCAGATAGAGAGTACGACATTTGTGCTACACACTTCATGCTGTTTTAGTGACATGATCTGGAAACTGAGCTTTGGGTCTAGCCATACTTCAATGTACTGTATTTACAGGAATGTACTGTTTCCAGAGGTTGATCTTAAAGAGCTACAGGGAAGGATTTGCAAAGAGGGGGTTTGGTGAAATTGTTTAATCAGGAAAGGCACACTAAGCTGGAGCTTGTTTCTAGGCATGACCTGGGAGCACAAGGAAGTTAAATAACTTGCTCATTGTCACACAGTATGCAAGAGGGGGGCTAATGGGATTCAAATCCAGGTCTGCAGCTCAGTGCCCTTAACCACTACACTATACTGCTTCTTCCCAAAGTTTGCAGTGATTGCCATTATCAGTGGAAAGACTTCATCTTCACTTTCTTGTAATTTAGGAACAGTTTGTTTATGTCCATTCATGTTTGGATTTTGTTGAAGTCTGCTTGGAATGAATTGATAAGGTCAACAACTGACTCAGATTTTGATCAATTCATGGTGTCATTTGCATAGAAATTAATGTCTGTGTCAGAGTTAGAGCAGAATAAGGGAAGATCATTTATAAAGAGACTGAAGGGCAGGCCCAGTTGAAACAGGCATGAATCATTCATAAATGTTCATGAATTACTCATGAACAGTTTATGATTTCAGCTCTTAAACATCAATCATGCATCAAATTGTTCAGGAATGTTCATTGTTTTGTGCATGCACAATAAATGGCTCTCCTGCGTTCATGAATGTTCATGAACATAAAAGTTCATTAAGGTTCATAAAAGTTCATAGAACTTTTCAACTGAACCTTCATAGACACAATCCATCACTATTTTTGATGAACAGAATTACCCTGCTTTTAAAATATTTGTTAATTCATCTGGCAATCCTGTTTTTAACCCTGTTCTCAAAAGATATTTGCCCTCAGAGGTAGCCCTATTGAACCCTCAGTTGTTTTATCCCACAATCTAAGCAATTAACCATTACAACTGGATTATTTTAACAAGGTCAACATTTTTCTAATAAACAGCTTCTCTTGTCATGCATTTTAGAATGAGAAACTTAACCTTATACTTTTTTCTGCGCTTGTCTTCCAAATGGAATCAAGGTTTATCTTCCTTACATATACGAAATGGCCCAATTGTTTCTTATATCAGCAGATTCTTAACTGTTTTAACCAATGCTGGAATTAAAGTTTAGAGCTAGGGGGGCCCATATGGGTCATATCCTTAAATTAACCACCCTTCCCATTATAAGTCAATGGCAGTGATGCATGAGCTACTGGGGCTTACTTCAGAGCTAGGAGCCCAAGTCCTGACAGCCCTCCCCCACAATTCCAAAACTGTGGTGAATTTTAAATGTTTAATCCTTTTCTGTGCTTACAGTTTTAATTGCATTTAAGAACATATATTGCATTTACTATTCCTAAAGTAGAAAGGTTCTGATTTTGTGATGCCTTGTAACTTTTACTGTGGGATACAGTGCATTCTGATATGTCAATTTTTGTCTCAGTTCATCATGATCCTTTGAAGGTTCAGCAACTTCATGAACTTTTTTTTTGATAAACTGAGTTGAAAAACAGTTGATGTATTTTTGTAGATGTTCTTGAACCATTCATGAATCTTCATCAAAGTTCATGAGTTTATGAACATCATTTTCCATGGGAAAGGCCAAGAATGGAGACTTGTGGGACCCAAACAATGAGTGGACATGGGGAGAGACTTAACCGTTGTACTTAACTGTGATCTACCTATCAGACAGGATTTAAAGCATGGAACTGTTGGTGATGCTGGGCACTAGAGATGTTGTGAAATTTTAATTCACTGGCAAAGTTCCAGTGAAGTCACCCACTTTGTTTCCACAGAGCAATCCAAACATTTTTGCTATCAGGCTAAAAATTCACCTATATGACTTGGCCAGAACTTTTGCCAGGAATGGTGGAATTTCACCAGTGAATGGCAGCATTTTGCCTGCAAATGGTGAAATTCTGCCATTCAGGGTGCAATTCTGCTGTTCACATGCAACATTTTACCCTTCACAGGTGAAATTGCACACTTCACATGTGGAAATTGACTCTTCGTGGATTGATCCACACTGCGTGAATTATGTTAAATTCATGGATTAATTCACAGAGTGAATTTTGCCAGCTTCATCCATCTCTACTGGGCATAGTGATAGAAGCTTGCCGAAAAGAATGTCATGGTTCAATATATTGATGGCCTTGGTCAAGTCTATGAATACTGCAGTTCAAAGGCAGATGATAGGCAATAGGTAACCTTCAACAGTACATTTCGAGGGGAGTGTTTTGGCCAAAAGTTTGATTTTGCTTCTGTGAGAAAGTTGTAATGGAGTATGTGGCCCCTCAATTGTTTGTGTAAAGACATTTCCAGATGTTTATGGAGGATGAGTAGAATATGGGCTGACTATTATTTGGATCTGAAAGAGGACCTGATTTGTACAATGGAGTCAGGCTGCAGGGACATGACCAGTGCAGACAGAGAGAGAGAGAGAGAGTTTGAAGAGGGCTGTGGTTGGGGCACCATCTGTATTGCTGCAGTGTTCATCAAATGTGATTCAACTCCATTGCGCCAGGGTTTGAGATGTCAGGTTCTTGCAGCAACTTCAGCACATCCCCTTGGCTGATCTTCTTGAATTTTAAGTTTGATGATTAAGTGATGGGAGATTGGTAAGTAGCAGCAGTTGGAATCTGGTTGGATGATGGAAGTTGTTCTGTCTAGTTATAGTGAAGCCCGCCAGGATGAAGTGCAATATCACAGGTTTCCTGCATGACAAAAGGGATTAACTCCCATTGAAATTGCATTGTTTGCTGCAGTAACTCTACTGCAAAATTCCACAGAGTTGGGCTCCATCCTGGTGGGCTTCACAGTATTTATGGAAATTATGTTTCTAACACTAATAATTTGTGTACATATGTGTATTTATATATCATCAGCATGCCTCCAAGATTCTGTATATGTGTATTGAATATGTGTAACTGGATAGTTATATCTGTTAATTGTATTATAAACTTAATGTATGCTTTTTAGCTCCGGGTTGAGCCTCTAAAAGGACAATGTGGCCCAATACTGTTTACCCAGTTAACACAATTTTAAATAATTAAAAAATAAAGAAGTACAGTGTTGGGAGAGATACTGAAGTTCTTACATGCTGACTCAGTGTTTCTGTGATTTCAACTTTTCCTGTGATCAGGGCTCCATTGTAGATTAGATGAGATATAGGTTGTAACTGACCTTTTCCCAGCAAGGTGCTGATTCCTGACCAGAGTTTATTTAGCTTGATGCAGTTTGTCTCCCAATAACCAGCCTAGTAGGCTGATTTGACTGTCCTTGTCAGTAATACTACCTGGTTTCTAAGTTTCATATTTAGCATCCAATCATTATTAACAGGAAAAGCCTTGTATCTTCCCATGCCTTGTCCTGCTATCTGTAATGATCCAGGGCTCCATTTAGACCCACTTGTGTTGGTCAGTAGAGTGAAAGACAGTAAATTTGTGAAGTAATTAAACTCTATCATCAGAAAATGTCACTAATTGTTTAAAATATATTTATTTACACCTGGGACCAAATAGAGTCCAGGATGTAGTAATAGGCAGGGTAAATAAGGGCAGATTAGATGGGCCTATCTGTCCTTTTCTGCCAGCACATTCTATGTTTCTAAGTTTCACAGGCAGACATACAGAGAGGTATAAAAACAATCTTGTTTACAGATGTGACCTTGGGTAAGGGAAAACGGGAACAAAAAGGCAATGCAAAGCAATCAGTAAATACATATAAAGATACACTATATCAGCGTAAAAAATATATACCAACAATATCAATAATCATCTGGTGAATGTAGAAAAACAGGTGATGAATCATAAATTCCAGTAAGGGAATCATCAGGTACAACCACAATAGGACATAACAAACTCCTGCTCCAGGGGAACCATCTCTGCTTCCATGCTGGCAACAGGTTCATGGTTCCATGTCAGTAACTAAGTTCTATATTACTGTTCGAAATGAATAACTAAAGTTCTTTTGGCTATTAATTATAAAATTGGTGACTTAAGCACAGTTTAACTGTGATCTGCATTACATTGAATAGTTGTTTCTCCTACCAGGGAAGAGGAGGGGTATGTGATGTGCCTTGTAGATCATTTTTGTCTGTTTTAATTTAACATGCTGGGCATTTTCATGGTATCTACAGCCCAATTGGGTGCAGGAAGTAGGGACAGAATACTGAAGTAATCACTTAAGAGAACTACCATGAGCTCCTGGGCTACAGTTCCACAAATAATGGAAATTTTAATTTTTTGGTTCTGCTTCAATTTAGTGCTAGCCCTTCTATTTAGCAATGTACAAGGGATACCGTAAAAACCTAAATATTCATTAGATGTAAAATCTATTTGGGGCATTTGTACACATCTGATGTTTTCTTGTATGGAAATGATTCTGTTCTGTATTATATCTGAACCTGAATAAACTATAAATTAAAAAAGAGAGGACTCTGGTATGGTCCCAGAATAGGTTTTTACTGCAGCACTTCTACCTCAAAGCCATCATTCCCAAGATGTTTTGTCTCTAGCTCCCCTAGGGAATTTCCCAGTTCTAAGTTGTAACTCACAGATTAAAAAACGTTAATGACTCAGGGGCCCAAGAGCAGAGATCCTGTGTCATCATCCTCACCTTTCATCATGAGATCCCATTCCTATTGACCAGTCCTGAGATGCAGCAATTCTGGATAGAGGTGGGGGGTGAAAGGTTGATGGCCGTGTATTCAGGCCAGATGATGGTGTGAAACATGATGAGGTGATGCTGCATGCTTACAGCAGAGTTTGTCTTCATTCTTCTATTGTTATTAAAGCAACTGCCTGCTTACTGGGATACTGCCAAAGACTTTATAAGTCATCACCCCTTCAATAGTGACTTTGCTGGTACTGGAGCTTCAGTTCCATAGGACGAGACATTGAAAAGGAAGGGCACTTTAATCTTTAGGTGGACAATTACAGATCACTTCCCCAGTTGTGTTTATTAAAGTAAAATAATGTCTTGAGTTGAACAGTTTTGTGCATTGCTATGTATTTGCTTTACAAGACCCACAGGGTGGAAAGAGTCAAGCAATTAGAAATGTGCATGAAGTGTGTTTCTTTGCAGGAGAAGAAGACAAAGAAGAAAGATGAAAGATGATATCACAATGCTTTTGTCTTAGATGAAGAGATATGGATCAGGCCAAGTAAGTGGTAATGAAGTACCTTGTTAATGTGCGATCTTGCAAAAATGTAAGTATGCTTAAGTATTATCAGTCAGACTTCTTAGACAAGAACGGTAGAGCTACTGGGTGGGGGGGGATAAGAATTAAAAGGAACATTACTGATAATACCTCATGTAGAAGGAGGGTCCCAGTGCATATCTGCCATGCATACATGAGCAGAAAGCTCAGAGTTGGGATCCCAGAGTTAGTTATTTATTTTGTCCTGTTTTGCCCAGAAAGGAAACAATAATACTTAGACTATGAATGCCTCTTTGGTGTTTCTGTCTGAGCTGATGACAGGTTAATGGTGGTAATGCCACCATCCCATTCAGATGGAACTGGGAGGGCTCAACATTGTTTGTGTAAAGCCTTTTCTGAGGACAGCAAGGACTTAAGGGGGAGTATGTAGCCCCTTAGCCATGGGGCTACTAGTTTAGTAAGAGCATTAGCAGCAAGACAGAATAACCCAGTGATCACTATAGGGTTATTAATTTCAGTGGAAGAGTTAGACATAGCTGGCATGAAAAGAAGTGAGGTAGTAAACAAGCATTTGTCAATGCCAAATGTCTCACTGGCATTGGCATTGGTAGTGCCAGAGTTAGAGATGCATAATAGGAATAGCAGTGAAGTATTAAAGTGATGCCAACCCCACTCCCACCCTGTAGAGACCGACAGGCATTGGGGTGTGCCTTTGGGTCATCAGCTATAATGCTCATGCTATTGTACCTCATCCTACCTTGAAGACACTGACAAGTGTCATGGTGTGCTTTGGGGTCTTTGGGCATTATACTTACCCCATTCTATAAAGAAATATGCTGAGGTGGGTGCAGTATAGGAGAATGGGGTGAACTTTGTACCCAAACAGTGCAAGGCACACCACGATGCCTGTCACAGGCTGCAGGATGGGGGGGGTGGAATGGCATGAGCATTACAGCCGATGATGCCAAGTCACACCCCTGATGCCTGTCAGTTTCTACAAGGTGGGGTGCTACAGTTGGAAACCCTAACACCGTAGGCGTGTGTTGGTATTTTCACTCCAAATTTTCAACATGGGCTGTTTCTGAGCCCACCCATGAAAAGCGGCACTATCAGTTTGTTAGCTGAAAAGTGGTTTTGCACAGCAGCTATGCCATTTGGCAACACAGGGATGAAAACACAGTTTGGGCAGGATGTGGAAAATGTCATCTGTATTGTTCATAAGGAGGTGTAAAAAAACAGCAATGTTGAAAATCTGGAGTGAAAATTTGAAAAATTGGTGAAGTCATGAGCATGCATAGAAACTGTGCAACACATATCCATAACCCAATTATTGTTGAGAGTTTTTTAGCCACATTCAACATAGGCATTTTGGGACCTCTCCTCATGAACAGTGGTGCTGTGATTTTGTTAATCAGTCCCAAAAGTTGATTTCCCACAGCAACCAAGCCATTGTGCACCACAGGTGCGGAAACACATTTTGGGCTGGCTATGAAAAAAATTACAGCTATATTGTTGATAAGAAGGTGTGAAAAAATGCCATTGTTGAAAATCTGGCATGAAAATATTGCAAATTTGCAAAGTTACAAGGGTGCATGGAAACTGCGCAATGCATGCTTGTAGCACAGTCATTTTATGGACATTCGACACCAAATTTTCAACATAGGCATTTTAGGACCTCTGCTCATGAACAGTGTCACTGTCATTTCCTCAAGGTCAGCGCCTGCTGCTGGCTGTTTGGGGAATGAGGGATGCACTTACTGATGCATGCCCTGCATTCGCCCAACAGTGACCGCGCCTCCAAATATGCTTCTAGCACAAGCTGTTGGCTGCGCAAGCATGAGCCAACGTAAAAAGGAAGTAGTCAGAGTGCTCTGACAGAGAGAATGAGAAAGAGAGAGAGAGAGAGAAGCAGATTCCAGAGAAAGAGAATTATTTCTGTATAGGCAAAGAAGGATACAGCCTGGAGATGAAATGGTAAAGACATTTTTCTGGAAAAGAAAGCTCTTGCACAGGGAAGACAAACATTGAAAGAGAGAGGAGGAAGAAAGAGGAAAAGGGAAAGCTACAGCTACAATGAGAGGTGCAGAGAATGGAAACTGGAATGCATATTGGAGATGAATCAAAGTATAAGGAGACAAAGGGGTGGAACTATCTGTGGCATCTAAGTGTAGTTTTTCCTTACCAGTAGGGTACAGGGCCCTACATGCATAGGTGCAATGCAGTGTGTCTTGTGTGGGGGCCAAAGAATAGGTTCAAGCCCTTTTATAAAGGACCAAGGAGCCCTCTGTGTTAGAGAAGAACAGAGGTGTGTGAAATTTATTTTCTACTACTGGAATGTTTTGGGAAATGCTGATTTCATTTACATAAAATTTCACTGACTTTCTGCAAATATTTCATGAAATTTCACAAAAATTGCAATTTCAGTTATTTCCATCTAATTTCAAATGTATTAATCCAAACTGTGCCATATGTGTTATGCAGATTTTGCCAAGGTCCATACAGATGTGTACTAAGTTTTGGATCTCTGTTTTAAAAGTGACTAAGTTATAAGCCTTCAAACATTGATACATTTTAAAATTACATTTTGCAATTATGTTAACTGCAGAACTTTAAGCCCATGTGACTTTAAAACTAGAGAATGTAATGTCATCAGTTTTGCTAGATTAGTTGATCCTAAAAATTAGACTTTCAAGCCAACCCCTGCAGCAGAGCATCATGTTGCCATGATGATGACCTGGGTTTTGGAAACAAGCCTAAGAAGTCACATCAGGAAGCAGGCCATGGCTGAAACAGCTGCCACTTGGCAGTGCACCTCGGTCAGGGAGGATTGGTGACAGATTCTACTAACACAGTGAATCTGGTGGCTGAGCCAGGGAGTTTTCTCCTGTCATAGGAAAAGCTGTGGCTGTGCAAGGCTGACAGATGCACCACCAACATGAGGGAAGATGGGAGGGAAAATATATTGGAGAAACACCTGATAGGCAACTGAATAGAGCTGTGCAGAATGGGAAACTTCTGAATCCATGGAATTTCAATGAAATTTCACAAAATTCCTAGACATTTTGCTGAATTTCTTCAGAATTTCACTGCATTTTTAAAATTTAGTAATTTGGTTATAACTCAACAACCTTTCAAGCTAGAGCTCTGAGATTTGGAATATATATTCTTTGGGTCGTGTAATTTAGTGGGATAGTTTAAAAATTATAGGTGCTTAAATGTTGTCACTTTATTGTTTGTGTGAAATTTCATGAATATTTTTAATCTGCATATACCTTAACCATCTATTGGGTCAGGGATCTTAAATTTGGCATGATTTCTTGATGACAGGTGTTCTGGCAATGTGCCATATTTCATGACAATATGATGTATCATCTCAAAATTATATGTGCTCAAAATCTGTCATTTTATTTTTACAGGAAATTTCATGAAAAATAATAATCTGCATATAACTCAGGTACCTTTGGAGCTAGACATGTGTAAATTAGTAAGGATAGCCATTTTGTAATGTTTATCAAATTATCTAAATATGGAGAGCATTAGATATGAGATTTTTAAGTTTCAGGGGTTCAAAACTTTACTATATAAATATATGCAAAACTTTGTGAAAACTGTCAAAAATGTGGATGTTTGTAACTTCTCTGCTCTTGCATGCATTGAGTTAACATTTGACATGCATATCAATAGTACATGTATCCTGGTGTCTAATACAACCAGATAAATTGGTTAAGCAGATTTAATTTTGCAGAAGAAAAAAAGATTAGTAACATTTTCTCACATATTTATGACAGCATATTCTGTAGATTTTTTGGTGGAATTAAACATTAACACATTAACAATGCACATATAACTACTTCATTTGATAAACTGGTCTGAGCTTTTTGCAGTCCTGCTGTTCCTCACTGGGTGACTAATGACTAAGCTAGCCCACCTTTCTCTTTTGGCATAGCCAGACTGACTCAGTAGAACTACTGTTCCCACTGATATCCTCTTTGTTCTTTACAGTGACAAACTCCCTTAAAATGTGAGTCACCTACTCCTTTTCCTGTTGACCTACCCTGTTGGAATAGCCAGAATTCTTTCTTCATGCTGCCCACAACATTGTCTTCCCCTGCTACATGTTTTTGAGTACCTCTAAGTCCTAGACTTGCATGTACACCAGGCTCCCTGGATCATAAATTTACTGGATGTGATACTTAAATATCATGCATTCAGGCTGCAATTTTTGACACGCTGTGCTTTCTTGCTCCAACCTGGGGGTCTACCACTGTTGTGCTACCCAGCTTAGCTGTCCATTTCTTGGTGAAACTGTGCATCTAAATCTAGAACCTGGTAATCCCCTGGCTACTTGGCTCTTATACCTCTATCCTTTAATTAGAACCCCCTAGATAAGGCTGAGTGAAATTAGAAAATTTCAGTTTTATGGAATTTTTCATGAAATACTACAATTTTTACAAGACACATAGGATTTGACTTTAAGTACAGATGTTATTTTGCAGTTTCTTATAGCAAGCAATTAATAACATTAACACACACAGTCCCCTTGTAAGGTCTAAGAAACTGCCAGATTTAATGGTAGTGCATTCTTTAGTTTTAAAGTTTCAGTGGTTTATAAATTTGTAGTTTACATTCTTGCAAAATAAAATTTTTAAATGTTGTGAAAGTTTGACTACTTTTAATTAAATCCCATTTAAAGCTGAAAATATGAACATCGTCAGAAATGACCATGTGGTATAGTAGTTTAAATGTTTCAACTCTGGTTAAATTTGGATATGTAGTTTTAAAATTAGAGGGAACTAACCAAAATTAAAATTTTGGGAACTTGTTTGGCTGGCTATAATGCAGTCCCATTTAAAGCTAGAAATATGAAACTATGTGCATATACAAATGTAGTGATGGCCTGTATACCTGGTAATTTTTGTAATATTTCAATGAATACTATCAAAGTTATACTAAAATTACAGAAATCCAAATTTTAGCAAAATGCTTGGCTACCTATAGCTCAGCTCCCATTAAAGTTTGAGACATCAGACATTGTATATATATATATATGCATTCTGCATGCTTCTATAAATATTGATATTGTGGAGAAATTTGGATAAGAAATTTTAAAATTATCTCAAAATAACTGAAAATTACATTTTGATTAAATGTTTGACCACATATAACTCCACCCCCTTTCAATCTACAACTCTTACTTTTGGTACAATTTTGTACGCCATTGGGTACTCCTTATGTGCCAAATATGGTGTTAGTTGGATACGAACATTTAAAAGTATAGAAAAATAACAGAAATTTAAAATCTGGTGAAATTCCACAGAATTGTCGTGAAAATTCCATGGAATTCTATGGAATCAGAATGGTCATTCTGAAGCAGAATTTTATATTCTACACAACTCTACAACTGAATGATGGCTTTGTTCAGCCTAATCAGGGTATATCCCTATGAATGGGGTGTATCCCTGAGAGACAAGCTGCCCACTGGGAGAAATGCCAATCTGGGAACAAAATAATCTTTGTGTTAACTCTCAGGTTTCTTGCTTAAAGGCTGGCCAAGTTATAAGCAGCCAAATATTCCAAAATAGCATCAGTAATTAAAGTTGAATTTCATGAGCCTTTGTGAAATTGTGGAATGTTGCGATACTGTTGTTGAAGCCATGTCCATACATTTTTCCCAGTCATACCCTTAAGTTGCCATTGTAGAGGAAGGTAAAGGCTGGATAAAGTGGCAATTAGGTAACAATCATAAGAGGCTCCATAGTAAAAGTATAGCAGTCCCAAGTGTCAGGTCAGTATCTTCAGTGATGAACCATGAAAAATCGTCAAGGACATCACTGTGCACTACCCTTAGTTCTTGCAATATGCCGGATAACCACTAGAGGTCACTGACTTGATGAATTGTGGAGGCACATGCACTTGCAGCATTGTTTCTGTACAATGCCACCTGCTGCCTCTTTAATAACCCTGTAGATAATAATGTATATTATTACAATTTGAAAATAGTGGCACCAAGTGGCACCACATCTGTGACAGAATATGTGACAAGATTAATTTATTCTCTTTTTGTTAGTTTAAAAGAATTCTTCTGTCACAGATCCTATTGCTGACTTTCTTGTGGGAAGTTTAAACAAGACTTACTGACTTGCTGACGGACAGGCGACAATTAAGTCATAAAGCCATTGTGAGGGTCTTTTCCTGGGACATGATTCCCGTGGCAGACCATAGTGTAGTTAGGTGTCATAAAAGCCTCAGAAATACTGAGGAGGTATAAAGGAGATGATGTCACACACACACACGCACACACACACACACACACATATACACATACACACACACTCACATGTGGGTGGTGAATTGTGGGGAACTGTCACTCAAAGGGTGAGGCCACTCCCCGCAGCAAGGAGGGTATAAAAGTGGAGGGACAGGAAGCTCTCTCTCTGGGGTGCTCAACATCTGAAGGAAAGGGAGCCCTGCCAAGGAAGCTAGCTGGTAAGAAAGCACAGTTAAGGGAAATGCCTTCTGTAGCTAGGGCAGGATCAGAGTTTTAGGTGAGGAAAAGTTCCAATTTTTCTAACCATCAACTGTGTAACTTGAAACATAGAAACATAGAAGTTGACGGCAGATAAGGACCGCAAGGCCCATCCAGTCTGCCCATTTCTTTTTCTACCTTATAAATGTGCCATCGGCCTTTGCTCTGTCGGTGACCTATCTATTCATAGTCATTTGTATTGCTCCCTTATGCCTATCCCATGCCTGTTTGAAGCCCTGCACTGTATTAATAGCCACCACTTCTTGTGGTAAGCCATTCCATGCATCCACCACCTTTCTGTGAAAAGAATTTCTCATTCCCCTTAATCGGCCTCCCTCTAATCTCATGCTGTGTCCTCTTCTCCTACTATTTTTCTTATATTTAAACATGTTAGACTCTTTCACCTTGTTTATGCCCTTAAGGTGTTTGAATGCATGATCATATCACCTCTCTCCTCCTTTGCTCAAGGGTATACATATTGAGCTCCGTTAATCTGTCCTCATATGTCTTCTGATGCAGTTCCTGCACCATTTTGGTTGCCCTTCTCTGGACTGCCTCAATTTGGTTAATGTCCTTGTGAAGGTGTGGCCTCAATACCTGCGCAGTACTCCAGATGGGGCCTAACCAATGTCTTGTACAGAGGGATTATTACCTCCCTCTTGCGACTTGTGATCCCTACTAACACCCTAACACCCCCCTAGCCTTACCTACTGCTTTAGAGGTCTGCTTGATGATTTTAGGTCATCAGTGATGATGATGCCCAAGTCTCTTTCTTCCTTTGTGACTGCTAGCAACTCCCTCCCAGCCTATAAGTGGCTTCAGGGTTTCTCTTCCCTATGTGCATGATTTTGCACTTCTTTGCATTAAATCCCAGTTGCCACTCTTCTGACCATTCTGCTAGTTTATCCAGATCTCTTCTCATTCTGCCCACCCCATCTGGCTCATCTACTCTGTTGCAGATCTTGGTGTCATCTGCAAACAGACAAGCCTTACCCTCTAGTCCATCTGCAAGGTCACTAATGAATTTGTTGAATAGGACTGGCCCCAGGACTGATCCCTGAGGTACCCCACTTGTGACTTGCATCTCTTCTGACTGTATACCATTTACCACCACTCTCTGTTTTCTGCCAGTCAACCAGTTTGCCACCCAGTTGACCAACTTCTGACCCACCCTGAGCCTACCCAGCTTATTTATCAATCTTCTATGTGAACAGTGTCAAAAGCTTTGCTGAAGTCAAGGTAGGTGACATCAACTGCCCCTTGGTCCACCACTCTGGTTACCCAGTCAAAGAAATCTATGAGATTAGTTTGACAGGACCTTCCTTTGTAAACCCATGCTGTCTTGGATCCTGTGCCCGATGGATTCCAGGTGTTGCACTATCCTTTCCTTAAGGAGTGCCTCATAATCTTGCCCACTACTGAGGTAAGACTGACCAGTCTGTAGTTCCCCGCCTCCCTGCTACCACTCTTGTGGAGCGGGATCACATGAGCCCTTCTCCAGTCTTCTGGGACCTCTCCTGTGCTCAGAGACTCACTAAACAATTCTGCTAATGGCTTTGCTAGTTCCTTCTTTAGCTCCTTAAGTACCCTGGGATGTATGCCATCAGGTCCCATTGCCTTATCCACCCTGAGCTTAGCAAGCTCTTGTAGGACCCTTTCTTTTGTGAAGGAAGTAGTGCTCACCTCCCTCCCCTGTGTCCATGATGCTGAGCTGTGGGCCCTGCCCTACCTTCTCTTCAGTAAATACTGAGCAAAAGTATCTATTTAGGATAGATGCCTTTACAGGGTCCTCCTCCTCACATGCTCCTTTTCTCCATTAGCTTAGCAATACCCCTCTAGACTTTCTCCTTCACTAATGTATCTATAGACAGTCTTGTCACCTCTTTACTGTTCGTGCTAGTGTTTCCTCAGTTTGGGACTTTGCCTGCCTTACTGCCTTACCTGCTTCCCTTAGGGCAGTTTGGTATGCCTCCTATCTTCATCCCACTGTGTTCCTTATATTTCCTGAAGGCCAGCCTTTTGGCTCTGACCTTTTCTGCTACTGTATTTGAGAACCAAAGTGGTTTCCTTCTTCTTTTGCACTTCCTTTTTGTCTAACACAATGGGATGTTGCTTCAAGTATTGCATCCTTAATGCTTGCCCACTTTGCCTGTACCCCTCACCTGTGTTTCTTTTTGCCAGGGCTAGCTTAACTCTGTTGGCCATCTTATCAAAGTCAGCTCCTCTGAAGTCCCATATTTTTGCCTTGGAATGGATGATTTAGATGTAGTAGCCAAATTGAACCATACCATGTGATGGTCACTGGCCCCAGGTGACCTTCTACCTGGAGATCTGTGATCCTTCTTTGTTAGTCAGTACTAGATCTAGGATAGCCCTGTCTCTTGTGGGTTGCTGTACCAGTTGTTTGAGGCCCTCCCCTGCAGGAATCCACTATGAGTCTAGTTCTGGCAGATGTTCCTGCTGGTATTGACCAATCTGTATCTGGCATGTTGAAGTCTCCATTATCAGAACCTCCCTTTAGCTGTCATGTTTTGTATATCTTCTAACAGTAATGTGTCTATGTCCTCCCTCTGGTCTGGGGGCCTGTAGACAACCCCAGTTCTTATGGCTGTCCCATTTCCTGTTTCCAGGGTGACCACAGTTCTTTTGGCTCCTTATGTGTATTCTGAATTTCTGTAGCTTTGATATTTTCATTAACATACAGGGCCACCCTCCCCCCTTGCACCTCGGTCTCTTCTGAACAATACATAGCCAGGTACTGAAGTCTCCCTAAGTGTGGTTACTGGTAAACCACGCCTCACTAATTGCTACTATGTCCAGTTTAGCCTCTGACATTATTGCCTGCAGGTCTGGGATCTTATTTCCCAGGCTGTGAGCATTTGTGTACATGATTTTCCATTGGCCAGATTTTGGTGTGTTAGTTGTTGGGTGAAGTTTGGCATTACCCCTGTGCATCGTATGGGGAGACAAACCTTTTTCCTTTTTTTGCTTTATTTTATACTTCTTAGTAACGTATAAACATTTTGTCTGACTGTAAATATATCCTGTTTGTAAATAACTTTAGTATCCTCTAGTAAAGAATCCATTTTTGATAGAACCAGTGGCTGTCTCATTATCAAAAAAGGTCATTTTATTATTTTTGCTGGACTCTGTTTGCAGTCCATCTCCGAAGTGCACTCCATCAATTGTTGCTGTGTTAACCTTCCTGGCCTTGAGAAGATGGCAAAAGGTGGTTTCCTGGTTCCAGACAAAAAAAATCTGCTGTGGCAGAGAACTAAGAGTACTCCAACCAAAACTGCCCTGTAAGCTGGAATGGCCAAAAGGGGCAGTTTTCGTCACAACTGATGGCAGTGGGGTGGGATCATTGTCACAAAGTTTTACAACTAGTTGCAATTTAGGTCACTGTGACACAAGAATCTGGGTATATTTAGTCATGATGGAGTATGATGCTAGGCATCACTGTTGCAGGAGTGTTAGAGGGGTATTGCAGAGCCATGATGCTAGTGCAGGTACGGTGATTGACTGGAGATAAGTGCTTTGTGAAGGTTAACTTTTGCAAGTGGAATTCTATTGGCAGTGCCTATTATGCTTCCATGAATTTTTGAGCACATTTTGACAGCTACTGTAGCAATTTCTAAAGTACTATCACCAATATAATTTAACTTACTAACCCATATTTATCCAGCTTAATTAGATTCAAGGACATATTTACTTTGGTACACATGCCAACTCTTGAGTGTATAACTGTAATAGCAGGGGAGCCATACACATTAAAATATTTTGAACATTTTCACACAGTTTAACAAATAAATTATGAAAATTTGGATGCCTGTAATTTAGAATTTACATAACCAATAACCTCTCTATTTAACAGTTTCTATGACTCTTCCAAGAAAGTATGCATATATATTTTCCATTACTTAGCTATAAAGGTGGCTAAGTAGCAAGCATAGAAATATTCTCTGAAATTTTCACATGAACAATAAACTGCCAGATTGTGAGCCTCTATAACTTCCCTTCCCCTCATGAAAATCTCATGAAACTTGGCATTCATTTAGGGCCTCCTTCAGACAACAGGCATGCCAAATGCCAAGGGCCTGATTCTCAAACGCTGCACCAAGATACAAGGTGCATGCGCCAAGCAGCAGGATGCAAGCAGCATGTTGCGCCAAGATGCAAGCAAGATGGGATTCACAAATTCACCATGCATGAATGCAAAGACCCACTGTGTCAAGCACCCCATGTGCCAGCACAGCACCAGATGGCAGCTAACACCATGACGCATGGTGTGTTGTGACAGGGGTAAGACATGCAGGATGCAGGAGTGCAATTCACAAAGGTGCACCAAACATCAGATTTCAAACACCTGCTACACCACACAAAGCTGATCTAAGGGGACTTAGAAAAAGCAAGGGAAGAGGCAGGGTAGTGATACAGGATTAAGACACATGACTGCAGCAGGACAGAGACAGATGACTGCCAGGAGGATGTTAGCACCACAGGCCCTACTGGGCATACAGCTGGCCATACAACACCATAGGTGAAGTGCCCGCCAGGATGCACAACAGGGTGGTGCTGCACAGCAGGTGCACAGACAGCAGCAACCCAGACACCGGAGGCATGCCATGCATGTGTACCGGCCACACACTGCCCACACAGACCTGGTTGAGGAGCAGTGCATCACACTCTATCGACTTGGCAAGGCAGCCATAGCAGAACTATGCCAGCAACTTGATGCCAACCTGAGAAGCAGGACCCGGAGAGGCCATGCCATACCAATAGAGGTGAAGGTATGTGCAGCCCTATGGGTAATGGTCACTGGTGGTTTCCAGACACCAAGTGGTGACACCATGGGCATCTCACAGCCCTCTGTATCATGGTGCCTGAGGGCAGTCATGGATGCCCTCATACACAGGTCACACCAATACATTCACCTACCCACAGATGCCCAGGAGCAACTGGCAATCAAGCAGGGATTCTACAGCACTGCAGGATTCCCACATGTGTTTGGTGCAGTAGACTGCACACACATCGCCATAAGGGCACCACTGGATGAACCAGAGACCTAAGTCAACCGGAAGGGCTTCCATTCCATGAATGTACAGGTCATCTGTGACAGCAAGTGTAAGATCCTTGACTTCGTGGCACAGTATCCAGGGTCCATACATGATACGTACATCTACAGAAACTGTGGAGTGTGTGGCCTGCCAGAGTGGGACACTCACAGATGGCTGGCAGATTGGTAAGGCACACACAGACACATGCAGCATGGGTGGGCTTGGGACGCATGTGGGCATGACACTAACCTACACCCCCCTTCCCACAGATGACAGCGGATACACACAACAGTCCTGGCTGATGACACTGGTGAGGCATCCACAGAGTGCAGCAGAGCAATGGTACAATGATGCCCACACAGCAACACGCAGTGCGATAGAGTGCACATTTGGCATCCTCAAGATGAGGTTCCAGTGCCTTGACAGATCAGGGGGTGCACTGTAATATACACCAGTAATGGCATCCAAACTGTCTATAGCATGTTGTGTGCTGCATAACATAGCACTGGAACATGGCACACCACTAGCAGAGGATGAGAAGACACCCAGTGAGGATGGTGATACTGTGGGGAGGAGGAGGCAGTGGGGCCTGCCCATGACTGGTGACAGCAAGACCAGGCACAACACACACTAGCTGGACAATGAATGCGAGGGCAGCTCATTGAGTCACACTTTGGATGAGCACACAACAGCATGAGCAGTGTGCATGGACACAGGTAAGCCAACACCACCATGCTGTGTGCTGGCTATGGACCACAGCCTTGAGACCATGGTAAGACCACATGCATGCAGTAATGGCACACACCACTGGGCAGCAGTGCCATGGCATTGCAGGGAACAACAAAGCAGTGCCAGGAACCCAGGGACCACTGTGGAGAGCACACACTGCAGGTGGACTGGAACAGCTGTGGCGATATGGAGGTGTCGCCACCTGGGCCACCACACCGGCAGTTGTAGCACAGTTGACACAGATGTGCCCATTGTCTGTGTGCTGCTCCAGATGGTGCAGTGCACAGTGACATGGACAGCAGCATGAGCGGCCGGGTGTCCATTGCTAGCAGGGGTGACGTGTGCACGAGCAGTGTAATGTAGGGATGAGGGATGTGTGGGGTCCCATGCACAGCAGCCACAGCACTGAGCAGCATAGACTGCATGTGATAGGAATGGCACCATGGTCATGTGGCATGCAGCACACTGGTGCTGGTGTAAACATGCAATGTCAGTGTGCAGTGGGCACCAGAGGTAGCTACAACGGGGATATGGAGGACAGTGTGGGTGGGAGGCTGCATACACCATGCAGCACAGCCGCAGGTGTTGCACATGGGTGAGTGCAGTGCACCCGAGGCTGCAGGACATGGTTGTATTGTGGCACACCCATAGGGCATGCCATGAGGACTGGCACAGTGTCACTGGAGGCATGCCCCCCCCAAGCACAGCCATGGTACCCTGCATAAGCACAGTGTGCAGAGATGGGGGGATGACAAACAATGCACTGCAGCTTGTGTTGTGCATCAACAATGGGAGGATGCATGTTGCACTTCGTGGCAGCCACTGCAACACTACTTGTGTACAGAGTTATCCTGAATGCAATGCACAGTGTGTTACGTGCTGTGTGCCAATGCATGCTGCATTGCGTGTGTGTTGCAGTGAGGGAAAAGGAACTTGTGAAGCTGAGCCACCAGCATGCGCAGGGCTTCAGTAGCACATGTTAGGCCACACAGGACAGTGTAGCACAGGACACAGCACCAAATACACTGCAGAGGGAGGCAAGAGAGTAAAGCAGCAGGTGGCAGTCCCAGTTGCAATGGCACGCTGGAGCAGGGCACCTAACTTCACCGATGATGAGACACTGCTTCTCATCAGCCTGGCTGAGCAGTGGAGCAGGGTGCTATTCCCACAGGGAGCACAGCAGTCCAGCCCAGCAGACAGGGAGAAGGTGTGGTCCACCATAGGCAACAGGCTCCAGGCGGTGTCTGGAATCAGGAGGACCATGCGGCAGGTCATACACCAATGGAATGACCTGGCCTGGAGGGAGGGGTGGTTCCTTGCCCACATGAGGAGGATGGCATGAGAGGCAGATGTACAGATGCCTGGAGGATGGCCACACTGGTCAGGTATGAGTCACCAGTAACATGTATGACACACACCACACTACAGTGACCATGACTGCACAGAAGAGTACTGATGATGTTACATACCATTATGTCCCCACAGGAGAGGGCAGTGACACTGAAGGCCAGGGCAGGCCCAGGGAACCTGGACTGGACAGACATGGCAAAGGATCCCACAGAGAGCAACATCGCCAAGATAGGTGTACAGTAGTCATGACATCATGTATGCAGCTATGTAGGCCACTGTGTAGGGACCAGCAGGCGGGGGGATGCACACACACACACACACACACACACACACTCTGGCAGGGCCAGCACAGGTGGCCGTGGCTGGTGGTTGCTGGTAGGGCACATGCACCATGGACACATGATCGGTGCATGTCACAGCCCATGCAACACGTGATATGGCATGGTGATGGCCTGCCAGGCTTGCGTTGATGGTCTGGGCAACATGCAGTAAGGCAGTGCATAGGCACGTGGTGCACTCACAGGCTGTCACATTGTTTTCCAGGTGCCGATGGTGGTGCGAGGAGAGGGCAGCAGGTCCAGGATGCATGGTGGCATTCCCTGGAATGGGTGATGCGACGCCTGAAGCAGAGCGACGCATGGGCGTACACATCCAGGACTTGGATGATGGCCCAGGGCAGGCAACAGGTGGCACCACAGCAGGTGCGGAGGATGCAACAGATGGGGAGGATGTGGTGGAGGTGGAGGAGGATGTCCCAGGTGACTGACAGGAGCATCTCCAGCATACAGGGCCAGGTGACAGTGCTGTGGGACTGCCTGCGGCAGGTGACACGGCTGACATAGCAAGAGGCGGGGACACCCGTGGTTACAGCTGGCTGGGTGGGTACTGATCAGACTGGGGATGGGGACTCCCCTATGCATGGCGGTAGTGATGCAACCCCTGAACATGGTCCAGGGCAGCCCAGGATTGAAAGGGACACATCACCAGACATGGACGTGAGGAGTGATGACGACATGCAGCCCCAGCTGCACACCCTCCATGACTTTGCCCAGGGTTTCATCCTGCACATCAGGCTAGGCTGCTGACCAGCTTACATGATGCAGTGCAAGATCTGCTGGACTAACTGGACCAGATCGGTGGACATTGAGTGGTGGGCATGTGAGTGCAACATTGTCCTGGCCCCACTCATGCAATTGCAGACATGCCATGGACAGGGCTCATTGGATAGTATGGAGACAGGTCACTGGGATGCCAGGGATATAGTAACTGAGCATGCAATGCAGTTAATTGCATAACCGTTGTAAGACTATTGCTGTGTGTGGAGCTGTGCCCATTGCATTGTGTACCTCTTGGATCACCTTAACTGCTGATGTTGTGTTTTGCTTATGTGTTCCTAATACATTGTTGTTCCATGTGCAAGCTGTGTCTGTGTGTCATTCTGTACTGTGCATGCTCATCAGCTGCCTATGCTGTGTACTGGTCAGTGCCAGCCAATGTGTGTGTACCATCCCACAGGGCCTATGCAGGGCACCATGTGGACAACAGGAACTGCTGTTGAACAACATGTGGAATGCACTGCATTGTGCCATAGGTATTGTTAATGCGACATGCTTGGCACAGTGTCAGGACACTGTATCCCTGTGGGTCTGTGCCACCCAGTGTTGGGGTCCTCTTAGTTCCACAGTGGCATGCCACAGTGGTTAAACCAAACCACCAGTTGACAAGGTGGGACCTCACGGTTTGGGCCTGCATGTGTCGTGCATGTGTCGGTACCAGACATGTGGGGCCAGGTGGTATGCCATGGTATGTGGCATACCACAGGGCCCACCCAGTGGACTGCAGTGAGCAGCTCTGTATGGCTGCCATGGTGGCATGCCCCACGGTGGGTACTGTGTGTGAGTGTTGGTGCTGGGTGATATGTGGAGCTCTGTGTGTGGTGGGAAGGCAATAGTCCTGCAGAGGCCATGCACCTGGGTGTGGGGGCATGCATGGCACCATGGACAGGTATGGTGCCATGTGTGCGCCAGGGGCCACGCCTGTGCTGGTGTACCACGCCATGGTGTGTGGACCCACTGCTCCCACTTGTCACATGGGGGGGCTTGTCTGGTTGGTGGTGGCTGGTGGTGCATGGGTGTGGTTGTGCAGTGTGAGCGGTCTGTGGCATGCCATGGTGTACACACCTGGGTGCATGCAACTGATTACAGGGCTGGCATTGGGGGCTGTGCAGGTGTCCAGTATGTTCAATCTGGGATGGTGGTGTGCATATGGCTAGCATTTGGGGGGGTGCCACTGTCTGGGGATGTGGGCTTGTGTGCATGTCCCATGCTGCAGTCCCTTGCCAGGGTGTGCCATGGTCATGGGCACTGTACAGGGGATATGGGGTACATGTGCATGCAGCAAAGGTATGCATGGCACATGCACCTGCACATCCATGTGTGGTGTGTGCAGTGTTGGGGTCCCTGCCCATGGTCTGGTGTGTGCACTGGACCATTGCATTGTGGTGGCCAGCATTGTTGGTCGGCCCCCCCCGATGTGCATGCCTGGCATGCTGCATGCATCCTACCAGTGTGTGTGTGTGCTGGCCTCTCCTACTAGCCTACGGTGTCTGGTGGCTCACTCTGTGAAGTGCATGGTAGCTGTACCGCTGTGCTACTGCTCTGTGTAGCATCCTGTAGTGTGGCACATCCTGTCTGCACCTCCTCCACAGGTGGCACTGTGTGCACCGTGTGCCTCTGTGAATGACGTCGTGTCACGGGGGGTATCTGTTGTGCTGCTGCAGTCCCTGACATACTGCAGCTGTTGTCCCCCCTACCTCTGGTCCTGCTGCCAGCTGCTGCCATCTGTGCAACAGGTGATGCTGCTGGTGCTCCTTGCCTGGCCATCCGCCCTTCACAGTCCATTTTACCTGCCTCAGGGTGGGCCCTCTTGCAGCCTAGGGATCGGGCTATCATGTGCTGTCCCAGCCACCATACTGCACTGGGTGTTGGCATGGCCATGATGTTGTCTACCACTGTACTGTTCTGTGTCTGTCCGAACTGCTCTACATCACTGACAGGTGGGTGGATGTCCATCCCCCTGTGCCCATCATGTTCCAGTACACCTATGTGCCTGTGCACACCCTCAGCTGTGTTATTGGGTGTTTTGCTGCGATTGTCTTCCATGCCCTGTGTGGCTGTGGCCCCCTGCAGTGTGTGCCCCACTGCGCCATGGCCATCTTCCACACCAGCATCCCTGCATGGCTCCAGCCCATCCCTGATGTCTGTTGGGCCCACTTGTCTGTCTTCAGAGGCAATTGTATCCAGCTGCTGTTCCCCATTGTCTGTGTGTTTGTCTGCTGTGTCACCCACAGCCCTGTCCTTGGGCACGGCTGTGCATGTCATGTGCTGTGTCAGCACTGTGTCTGGCTGTTGTCCCATAGGTATCAATGGCTGCCCTGTGCCCTGTGCACCCTCATGGCCCTGTCCCACATCCTTCATGCTGGCTGTGTTCCCAATGCTGTGGTGGTCGTCTACTGCCTCTCTGTTGTGCCACCACACATTGTAGTCCAGACATACCTGTGGAACGGGTGCCACACTGGCTGCTTGTTGTTGCATACATCTTGCAATCTCCTGCAGTGCTGTTGCCATTGCTGTTGTTGCCTCTGTCTGGGTGATATGCTGCCCCATGCTGCATTCCATGATCATGGACTGCCATTCTATGGCATCTGTTAAGCATGTGATGCACAGCCGTATGTCTTGGAGTAATCTTGTTGTCTGTGTTGTTTGGCATGCCCATTCCTGGATCCCATGTATGATGGCTGCATGGATATCTGCCACTCTCAGCTGCAGCTGTCCCATGTGTGCAACCGTGGCAGTGGTGTGGTCCTGTATGCTGTCTTGTATCCCTGCCAGCTCATGCTGTGCTGCCTCCTGGATGAGCAGGACATCCTGGCAGTATCGTGACAGGTCTTCCTCAAGGTCATCCTCTTGTGGCAGTGGTGTTGCACCATGTTCGCCTGTCCCACCTGCACCTCCATGGTCCGGTGTGGTGGTGCTGTGTGCCTGACTGTCCCAGCCTACAGTGGTGGGTGTATTGTTCACCTGTCCAACCACAGGACCATTCCCTCTGTCCCCCTGCTGCTCTGGGTGTCCACCGTGGTCTGGTGCTGGTCTGCAGTTCTGCCACTGGTGTACTATGCCCAGCGGTGCTGCTGCTGTTGGATGGCATGGCATTGCTGTCAGTGTCACTTCCCTGTTGGTCATCTGCCTTACTATCTGTCACCCTCCTGTGGGCCTGGCTCACTGTGCTGTCACTGGTGGATGCCTGCTGTTGTTGCTCATCACTGCTGCTGTGACTGCTGTGCTCCAACCTTCACTGTCACTGTGGGTCACAGCATGGCGTTGTGGTGGTGTTGTCTGCCTGGCTGTAGCATGTTGTCTGGTCACTGTGGTCTGAGTACAGACCTGCTGGGTGTACAGACATATGTGCACAGTGCATTACCACAGGTGCCCACGTGCAGGTATGTGTCCAGTGCCACAGTGCATGTCCAGCCTGTGGCAACCAGTGGAGGGGTCACCTCCTGCATCTCCTGCTTCTGCATGGTGGCCCAGGCCACAATGTGTCCCTTTGCACCTGACCCCCAGGCCCCTGTCCATTGTGGGTCCCTGGTGCCCCTGTGGTGCGTCGGCCTCCACTGATGGTGCCACATCGGCTGTCTGCACGGTGGTGCCCACCTGCCACATGCATGCCCGGTGCTTACCTTATGCATGTTGTTGCCAATACAGGTCTAGCTCACTGTCACCCTGTATGCCGTGCATGCTGATCTGTGCCACTACACATTCCTCATGTCTTCTGAGGGGCCATGGTTGTGTGGGTCCTCCTCCCATTGCTGTTGTGCAGTGCCTGTTGTGGGCTGCCTTCTCCTTCGCATGGCGCTTGATGTCACAATATCGCTTCTTCAGCTCCCTCACACTGCACTTGCTGGGTGCCACTGTATTCACCAGTCTGGCTACCTCATCCCATGCCTCCTGCCGCTGTGTCCATACCTTCTGGTCCCCTCCCCTGGGACAGTAGCAGGCCTGCCTGTTGAGGGTAACACAAAGGTCAGGGTCTTGCACCATTGCCCATCAAGCTGTTGTGCCCTTGACACTTGTTACACCTACCTGGGCCTCAGTTGCATCCAGGAGGATGTCTGTCTCCTGGTCCATGAAGTTCTTTTTCCTGGAGTGCCCAGTCTTCTTCCTCCATGTCCCTTGGGTTGGCTGCCCCCTCTCTTCATGCTGCGTCCTCCATGGTTTGGCCATTCCTCCACCCCTTGCATTTGGACACTGCCTGCACCTTGCGTTTCACCTACGCTACTTATTAGATGCACTGTGCGTTTGCCATGTGTACTGTGTCTGGCACTTGGTGTGTTCCTTACAGAATAGGGTGCACTGCCGATGACGCAGGGGGCTTTGGCACATGGTGCCTCTGACGCACCTTGCGCCGCTCTAAGGTCATCTTTGTGAACTGGGTCCCAAATCTCTAGCTATACTACTGACAGAGTTATGACTAATTAAAACATTTCAGAAAACAAAAAAATAATCAAAATGTCTCCGAATTTTGCAAAAATTCTATGAAATCAGAATTTGCTAATTTTTCCCAGCCCTAGAGAACAATGTATTACACCAGAAATGCACTAGACAGCAACCCAGGGATATTGAGTTGTGTGGAAACCTAAGAATATGTTTACCCCTCACTTTTAGGACACAGGGCCCCTGAGGGGTATACTCAGTCATGGGAGCGTAAGAGGGATGACAACAGCTCCCCAGGGTAAGGGAGACTTAAAAAAGATGTATGTAGAGGGTCTGCATGTGTTAAGAGTGCATGAAATGTGAAGCACCCCAAAGAAACGAGATGCTGGACAGTTGATGTAGGAGAAAGAAGCATAAGATAAATTACATCTTTACTTGATGTGGAACATGCAGTGTGGAATTTCCTGTTTTTCTGAAACTCACAAGTTAGGCTGGGTACCCCTGAACTCCCTAAAAAGCAAAAAAGACTAAAGAGCCCAGGCTTGCCTCCTTATACACCATCCCAGAGGGCCCCAGATGGCCTACAGCTTATAACTTCATATACAATTATAAATAGCACTATAAAGGCAACACACAGAAAGGCTACAAAAATATTCTGGTAACTGGAAAATTGTAGTTATTTTTCTTTTAACATTTTTATTTATTTATTGGATTTTTTGTAAAAGCATCACAAAGAATATCATAGTATACATAGCCAGGTACATTATATGCTAAACGTAATCTTAGAAGGTACCTATCCTAGGATTTGATGCATAATTTTAACATGTTGCAACATTAGGGGTGTCACTACATTCAGTTAACCGTATGTCAAGATAACATTCATATAGAGATAAACTGTGCTGTGATCAGGACATAAAAATTAATGGGCTTGCACTGTGGTAGCACCAGTACACTGCCACCAAGATATTCAGAGGAATTACCCTGACACTGACATAGAAACATGGAAACATGGAAGCTGTCAGCAGATAAGGACCTCTTGGCCCACATAGTCGGTATTTTCCCTACCTACAGTGCCATTGCAGACCCTACTCAATCTCCAGTCTTTTCACCTTCTTATTTCTAAGGTTCCCTTGTGTCTATCCCATGCATGCTTGAATTCTGTTACTGTTTTGGCACTCACCACCTCCGCTGGGAGGCTGTTCCAAGAGTCAGCCACCCTTTCCATGAAGAAGTATTTCCTCACATCTCCTCTGAGTCTCCCCCCTCCTCTAGCTTCATAGTGTGACCGTTTGCCCTCAAGCATATTTTTATATGTAAAAAGCTGCCCCCATGTATCTTATTAATACATATGAGGTATTTGAACATTTCTATCATGCCCCCCTCTTTGTCTTCTTTCCTCTAGAGTGTACATTTTAGTTCCTTGAGTCTTTCCTCATAGGGCTTTTGATGCAAGCCCTGCACCTTTCTGCTTGCCCTGTTCTGTACTGCCTCCACCCTGTCTATGTCCTTCCAGAGATGGGGCCTCCAGAACTGGACACAGTACTCGAGGTGAGGCCTCACCATCGATCTATACATGGGTAACACTACCTCCCTCTTTCTGCTGGTGATATCCCTCCCTATGCACCAAAGCTTTCCCCACTGCCTTATCACACTGCTTTGCTACCTTCAACAGAAATGATTGCCCCCATGGTCCCTTTCCTGTTTTGTGGTTGCCAATATCTCCCCACCCAATTGATACATTGCCCCTGGGTTTCTGTGCCCCAAGTGTATGATTTTGCACTTTTTTGCACTGAGACCCAGCTGCTAATCCCTTGACCAGTCTTCCAGCTTTTTCAGATTGTCTGTCATCCCCCCCACCCCATGTGATCCCCTCCACTGCAGATTTTGATGTCATTCATGAACAGGCATACTTTCCCTTACAGCCCTCCTGCAATGTTGCTAATAAAGACATTGAAGAGGACCAGGGCTAATACTGACCCCTGGGCCACCCTGCAGGTCACCTTGCCTGCTTCAAAGTGAACACCATTTACCACCACCCTCTGAGTCCTGTTGCTTAGCCAACTTCTTACCCATTTTACTACTTTTGGACCCACTCCTAGGCTGCTCAGCTTGCTTACCAATCTTCTGTGTGGAACAGTGTCAGAGGCCTTACTGAAATCTAGGTAGGGCACATCCACTGCTCTGCCCTAATCCGCTTCTCTGGTCACTCAGTCAAAGAACTCGATCAGGTTTATTTGGCAAGATCTCCCCTCTGTGAAACTATGCTGCCTTGGATCCGATAATCCACTAGTCACAAGGTATTCCTCAATCCTTTCATTCAGTAGTGATTCTATTACTTTACCCACCACCGAAGGCTGACAGGTCTGTAATGTCATGCCTCCTCTGTGTTACCACTTTTGTAAAGTGGGACACATCTGCCCTTCTTCAGTCCCCTGGAAATTCCCCTGTATCTAGTGATAGGTTGAACAGAGCTCTCAGAGGTGCAGTCAATACCTCCTTGAGCTCCCTCAGTATCCTAGGGTGTACCTTGTCAGACCCTACTGTCTTGTCCACTTTTAGTTGTACTAGTTCCTTGAGGACTCTGTCCTTTGTAGAAGGACTAGTGTCCACCTCCTTCCCTTCCATTAATGCCCTTGTCCTTTATATGTGACCCATTATTTGCACATTTCTCCGTAAATATTGAACAAAATTATTTGTTCAATATGTCTGCTTTTTTTGGTCCTCTTCCACACAAACCCCTCCTTCCCTTTTTAGCCTTACTATCCCTCCTTTGATTGTCCTCTTTTCACTTACAGTACATACCTAAAGAAAGTTTTATCCCCCTTTTCTGCTGACTTGGCAATATTGTCCTCGGTTTGCACCCTTGCACTCCTAACTGCTTTCCCTGCCTCCGTTTGTTTCTCCTGATATCTCTCCCCATCCTCCTCCTTGTATCTTCTAAATTCTGGCTTTTTTGCCATTACTTTCTCCACTACTTCTTTAGAGAACCATAGTGTTTGTTGCCTTCTCAATGCCATCTTTTATTCTTGCCCACAGTTCCTCGACTCCACCCAGTTTCCCTATCCCTGGGCATTCCTGAGGCATTCTCCCATCTTCTTAGGCACTTTAACATTTTCTTAAAATAAGGCCTTCTGAAGTCCAGGACCCTTGTTTTACAGTGGTTGAAATGTGGACCATTTCTTACATTGAACCACACCATGCAATGATCACTGTCCCCAGGTGGCTACCCACTGTGACATAAGTAACACTGTCTCTGTTGGTCAGTATCAGATCCAGTATTGCCCCCATGAGTGGGTTCCTTAACTAGTTGGCTAAGGAATACCCCCTGCAGGGAGTCCAGGATGTCAGTTTTTTAACTGTTTTTAACTGTTCCTGCAGCTGGGAGGATCCAAATCCATGTCCGGTAGATTGAAGTCCCCCACTAGCAATTCCTCCCCCTTGCTTGCTATCCTTTGGATTGCTTCCAAGATATTCTTACCCACCTCTCCTCCCTGTTCTGGAGGTCTGTAGGTCACTCCATGCAAATAGCAGTCCACTTTCCATGTCTCCAGGGTGATCCACAGTACCTCTGCTCCTCCCTGCTCCCTCTGTATTTCCGTAGTTTTTATGTTTTCCTACCCATAAAGAGCCACTCCACCCCCTTTTTACCAACCCTGTCCCTTCTGAATAGAGTATAACCTGGTATGACTACATCTCTGTCCCAGTTTTCATTGCACCAGGACTCAATAATTGTGACTATGTCCAGGTTCGCTTCTGCCATGGTGGCCACTAGATCTGTAATCTTATCGCCCAGACTTCTAGAATCTGCACACATGGCTCTCCAGATTGTACTGCCACCCCTCTCATTTTACCTATTTACCCTCCCTTATTTCCTCCACTATTCTTCTTACTATCTCCTTTTCCCTCTACCCCCCTGGATTCTTATGTTAATCGGTTTCTTTTGGGATTTCTCCCCCTCCGGATTCCCACTACTGACCTTTTAACCCTGTGGGGGGGGGGGGCAGTTTATGTCACCCTGCCTCATTCCACCTCCCCACTTTGCTAGTTTAAAGCTCACCAATGTAACATTTAAACCATTCACTGAGGAGCATTGTTCCCCTCCTGGATGGATGCAGGCCATTGCCCCTGTACAGACCTTTATCTCTCCAGGTGGGGCTCCAGTCCCCAATGAATATGAATCTCTTCTCTCTGCACCATCCCTTCAACCATGCATTGACGTTTCAGGTCCACAGAATCCTGTCCTCTCGCCTGTCGTAGACAGGTAGCACCTCCGAGAAGGTCACAGATTGTACTACTTGTCTAAGACCCCATTCCAATTCCATGAACTCCTCGCAAACTATTTCTGGCTCATCCCTAGCCAAGTCATTTGTCCCCAGATGAACAATGATGTCCACTTCTCCCTCCCTTCCTGCTGCCTCAGCGATCCCTTGGATCCTCTTTCCATCCCTTCAAGCTGTGGCACTGAGAAGCACCAAAACTCCCTCTTCTCATTTCCACCTGCCAACAACTGTATCCATCTCACTATGAAGTCCACTACTAGGATTTGCTACCTTCTTCTCTGGGGTCCTCTGCCACCCTCCCTTGGGGTCTCCACTATGGAGGACCCCCACATTCACCCTGGTCACTACTTTGGGTGCCTCTGTGGGACATTCCTGCCTGGCCAGAGTGATGTAGGGGTTTCACAGTTGTACCAGATGGGGGATATGCCTGAGCTCCATCATCCTTACCCTCTCTGTGCCCACCGTTGTCCAACCACTCTTCCTACTTGGCATCCTTTGAGGTAGCGGTGGTGGAATAGTTGGTCTCTGGAGGGGGGAGTAGGCCCTCTGCATCCAAGCCAATGCAGCCTCAAGTATGGTAACCTCCTCCCTCAACCCAGAGAGGTACACACAGATGGGGAAGCAACGTAGCCTCCAGAGGGTCTCCCTGAAGACTGCTGCCCCCCAGCTACTGCACTTCAACACTCCAATCATCCTATACTTCCTACTCTTTCTGTAATTTTAGCCCTTTGAATTCCTTTTATTCCCTTACTCTATATAAGGAGTTTCACCTACCATAGTTTCCTGTGTCTCCGCACTCCAACCCGCATCAAACAGTTGCCAGCAGACCACCCAGCTGTTACCTAAAAAGAATATCTAGAAAATCCCCACACTCCCCTTCCTCAACAACTCTTTCAAGCAAGCCCCCTCACCCCACTCACTGTCACCCAAAGAGAATTTCTCGCTTGTCTCCTCACCCACAGTTACACAACTATGAATTTCCAACATGTACCCACTCCCACTGCTTCCCAGAATTACTTACCAGCCAGTCTGCACCCTCACACTTATACAACACTTTTTAGCAAGTCCCCTTGCTGGAATCTAACACCTTTGAATATAGGGCTGTACATGTGCAGTGCACATGCATTGCACAGATGCAGTGTGACTAGTGCTAGTGCAGCACAATGCACATGCGCAGCACAGAATACAATGCTGAACACAGGGGGCACCTGTGGGTGAGAGGACAGCATCAATAAAAGACACACAACACAGAAGCATAGCTATCAGAACTAAACTTTATTACATAAAAAATGCAACAGGCTATAAAATAAAACAACAACAACAATGATGGCAACAATAACAACAGCAATAAAGGCAACCATACATATAAATGGTAGGACCAAGACAAATAGGGCAACTACTTGTATAAAGGGGTGGGGTGAAGCAAAACAAAAAGGGCAACTGTCTGTATAAAAATGGGGAAACCAAAACAAATAGGGCAACCACAAGTATAAACGGGGGATAGAAATAAACAGCAGCAGAAGGGCACCTGTCCATCAATATTTAAAAAAGGGCATCCACCCATCAATAGATTAGAAAAAAAACAGGGCACCCACCTGTCAATAAAGACCCAAATGAAAATGTCCAATGCCCCATCAAGGGGCTACAGATGGTGGTGGTGATGGTGGCTGCTGCCACAGCTTCTGGGCGATCGCTGCAGGTAGCCCTTCAACTGCATGGGTGCAGCCCCTCACCCTCTGAACTAGGATTTTCAGTAGGCAGACCTGGCACATGGGCAGGTTGTCCCATCCATCCTGTAACATTACATCTCTCTGTCCCCTCCTGATTCCTGCATCCCATTGGGCACCTATTGACCCTGTGCCCTCAGCTATTGATTTCTCCTGCTGGCCACCTTATTGACATTGTAGTTGGACTGCTAGAACCCTGACCAAACCCTTACTGTTGGATGTGTTGCACAATGGGTATAGGCAGCACAGTGCTATCCATTTATCTGGATGGTGTAGCAGTCTGTTGTGTACTCACCTACTGTGCCACATGTGCGCTGACTCCTGTGTGATCACTGGTAATGGGGTGTGTGTGGTGTGTACTGCACTGTGGGCGTATGGCCACTGCACAGCATGGGTGGCAAGGCACAGTGCACTGCACATGCATGCTGTCATGGTCTGAAAACAGGTATGTACATCACACCACAATATCACTCTCTTCTCTTCTCTTATCAGCTCAGTCCATGGTGGAGGACACTGTCTCTGAGGATGGTCCAGCCCCATCATGCACTCAGCTGACCCTGAATTCTACCCATGCTAGGGCAAATAGAGACCTGAACAGCAATGAGGAGGATGACAAGACATTCATTGAGGACTACAGGACAGAGGGGTCCAGCTCAGCCCATGAGAGGTTGCCTCCCCCTGATGGCCCCCTACAGATGTGGCCCACCCTACCCGCCTCAGCATGACCATTGCTGTGATACCCTTGGACATTGTCCTTGGCACAACCACAGTTTTGGCACCCCAAATCAAATCAAATCAAAATTTATTTATAAAGCGCTTTTCAAAAAATCAAAGCGCTAATACAAAGCAGAGATAAAACATCAGCACTAATAAATAAAAATGTAAGAACAGTAAAATAACCATAAAATGAACTAACCAAATGCCAGCAAAAATGGATGACTCACACATGGCATGCTGCATGCTCTGCCTCCCCAGGTCCCTGCCACTGGCACAGCCTGTCCCCTGTCTCCCCATGCCCTTGCCACTGGCCTGGCCACAGCCTGGCCTCCCCAGGCCAATCTCATCAGACCAGGTCCCACTGTGCTGCCCCGGGCCAACATACCGGAAAACAGCACTGGCCACAATGCACACCTTAGCAACAAAATGGCCCAGGGTGCAGCCTGAACCTGTCACACAGGACACAACACATTGACATCAGGAGGCAGCCAACAGGCAGGTGCTGCAGTCAGTCATGGGGCACAGGATGGGATGCATGCTGAACTGGTCAGCATACAACACAAGCTGCAGATCAATAAGCAGGGTGCAGAGGCTTGCAGTGCAGAGAAAAAAGCAGCCTTTGATGAACTGCAGCAGTCCAAGGATGCTGGCTTCAGGAGACTGGAGCCATCCTTTGTGGATGGCATAGAAAGGATGTCTACTGCTGTGCTGGAAGCTGCAGCCATGGTTTCTGGCACTGTGGGAGTCAGTCACAGCACTGTCTGTTCCAGGTGTCACCAAACGGTGGATGCCTTAAAGGTTTGACACTCCCCACAGTGCAGCCATCAGGACACCCAGGATACCAGGCACTCCTGGCCATGGCTTGCTCTTTGGTAGGGTCAGTACCCCCCAAGACAGTGACCATGGTTGGATCACATTGTCCCCATGCTCATCCCCCATTGTGTGGATGATGATCCCCCCCCCCTCAGTTACCATCCTGGATACAGTGTATGCACAGCATCTGTCTCCATGGAGGTAGTATGGAATGCACCTAAGGGTGCACATTGGCCCACCAGCCCTCGCACCATTTGCCACCTCATGTCTTCACCTCACAATATTCATTTTGCCCCGCTGGGATGGCATGCTATTTTTCTTCATGCCCTTTTATCCCTTCGGCTGGGACAATATGCTATTTTCTTTCATCACCCTTTCTCTCCAGGCTGGGATGGCATGTTATTTTCTTTCATCTCTCTTTAACCACCCTCTGCTGGGATGGCATGTTATTTTCTTTCATCCCCCCTTCTCCCCACCAGGATGGCATGTTTTCTTCTTTCATCTTCCTTTACCCACCTGTCAGGATGGAATGTTATTTTTCTTAATCCCTCCTTTAAACCCTCCTACCTGCCTGAATGGGCTTTTATTTTATTTCTTCCTGGCCATCATTGACTTTGTTATTCTTTCAGTAATACAGTTTTTGACATCATCATAGTCTATCATGTGGTCTGCATTCACTGTCTATGTCCAAAGAGATCTGTGATGAGGTGGGTGCTATACTTCCGTGACCTCCTGGTCATTGTGTGGTCATGCCTGTCAAGCTGCTTCTGTATCCCCTTGTCCTCTGGCTTGGCATCCTGTGCAGGGTGTACCTCTGGAGCTGGGCAGGCATATCCCACAGATGAGTGCAATGTTGTGTAGTATGCAACAGACAAGTAATATGGCACAGTCCTTCTGAGGGGTGCACTGTAGGGCACCACCAGAATGGTCAAGGCACCTGAATTGCTTCTTCAGCATGCCAAAGACCCACTCAGTGATGTTCCATATAGTGATCTGTGCCACGTAGTACCTGTCTTCTGCAATGGATGTGAATAATAAGACAGGTGTGAAGAATCAGGGGCACAAGGGAAATACACTGTCCCCTGTGTAGATAAAGGGCATGGATTAGTGACATCATCTGCACCATGGTGGGAGACATGCCATCGGTATATTCATTGACAAGGTGCTTACTAGGGATGTCCCAACCTTCAAACATCAGGATGAAGTTGTGCCAGATGAAGGCATCATAGGCACTGCTGGGGAGTTGTGCCAGGACACTGAAGATGCACTGTGTTGCATCACACACCACTTGGCAATTGATGAAATGGAACCCCTTCCTATTCACATAGGCCTCAGATCCATCACTGGTGGGTGCCTGGATGGCATCATGGATGCAGTCAATGGCACCAAGTATGGCTTGTAGGTGCACAGCTTGATAGAATTACTGCATGGTTGCTTTGGTTCCATGTGATAACGGCGACCATGTAATAACCATCACCGTTTGGGTGAGTCTACATCTTCAAAAATTTATTTCAGCAATGTAGACTCATGGTGAAGAGCAAGACAGTGCCTGAGATATAGGATTTGTGGCCTCCAGTACCCCTCAGTGGGGGTCATCGCCCCCCCGCACCCCAAGGATTCTCAACTCCAGGGGGGTTCAAAAGTAAAAAAAAAAAAAAAAACCCAACCTGGTGCAAAAAGGAGCACGCCCAGAACCAAACTCAGCACCCTACCAACCTCAGCCTGCCACCAACCCACCATGCCACGTGGCCAGCTCGGCAGCCCACCATCACACTACACCCCACAAACCCTCCCTCTCCTGCTGCCCGTCATGTGGTCCCACACCACCATGGGCATGTATACATAGCAACATCCTGTCACTATAGTCACCGCACCCCCTATCTGGTCACCCTCCCTGCCAGGTAGCCCTGTGAAAAGCATTCAGACTGAGTCACCTTTTTTGAAAGCACTCAGTCGTGGTCGCTTTATGCACTGGATACCATTGTGGTTCAGTCTGGTGGTATGGTGGGGAATATGATGAATTCCTTAGCATGGGCTAGTACAGCATCTAGGAAATGGTCCAACATGTGCGAGGTGGCAGACTGTGAGATACCAGTGGTGCCCCCCACCTGTGCCTGTAAAGTTCCAGTGGCCATGAAGCACAGTGCTGCTGTCACCTTGAGCTCTCTGGGAATATCATGGCTGCACTGGGTGTCTGTTGAGAGCTGATGCTGAGCCTGTACAAGCTCATGATTTATTTGTCACTAAGGACTTCCTATGAGACTCATGGTCAGTATTGTCTCTTCGGAGCATAGCACCTCCCGGGTCTGTGCTGGGGCCCAAGGGGGGGCATTGCCCCATCTCTCATCCTGCATGACCTGTTGCATCAGGTACACAGAGTGGCCCATTTTGCTGTCAGGCACATATGTGTGTGTGCGTGTGTGTGTGTTCTGCAGTGCCTCTCCCCATTTTCCCTAGGTTTAGACTTGCTTTTTATAGTCATTATTTGTGCTCCACTATGCTTCTGTGCTGTTCCATTAGTGCAGTGCTAAAGTTTTGAATATCACAGTACACCAAATATGTATGTCACACACACACACACACACACACACACAAACAAACACACACACACACCATTTGGGCCGCTGCATATATTAACTTTGCACTCACCCACTAGCACTAATGACTGGCAAAGCGCTATCCACTGAATATGGGAAACGGAGGTTGAATGGACAAAGCACTAGCACTGCTGATTAATGCTGGGTGCAATCCTTTTAAATATCAGGGTCTATAAGATATAAAAATCCATAGCTAACCCTAACTACAGGAAGCTATATTAGGTTCATGTTCCTTGTAAATATGTACAGGAATGCCAAAGATAGACTTGCTGCTGTACCCCCAGTACCTACAATGACTGTAATCCCTGCATAATAAGGTTACAATATTTTAGGATGGTATATCCTTTGGAAAATCTGAAGGGTGTAGCATGCAGATTCCTATAATTCTAAACAGAAAGTTTAGCTGCAGGAAGTTAAAGTTGTATAACTTTGACTTTTTGTATTAATTATTACAGAATTATGATTATGAGGATAGATTACCTGGTCTGGGTCCAGAGTCCCTAGAAATTATGAACTCAAGAGGAAACCTGCTCTTAATTTTCAATATATTACAATATGGTGGTTAGGGAGAGACACTAGGGGCCGTTACATGAAATTGGATGGGGGAAGATTCAGGAAGGAGGTGAGGAGGCATTTCTTTACAGAAAGGGTGGTGGCAGAGTGGAATGCACTACCAGCAGAGGTGGTGGTATGTAACACAGTAGAATGCTTCAAGAAGGGGTGGGACATGGCAAAGGGAAGGGTAGTGGGGGGAAGGGGGGAGGGGTAGCTGCTGAATAGGGGAGCTAGCTGCAAACTCAAGCAGACTCAATAGACCAGATGGCCTTTTTCTGCTGGTAATTTTTGTATGTTTGTATGAATCCCAAAGGTTAGCTATGGACTTTGAGTTTATGGGCAGGGACCTGGTCACCAAAGGCCAAGCGATTAAGGCCAACAAACTTCAAAACCAACAAAGAATCCACTTTATCCAAAGAGTAATAAGTCTGTGATACTACCTGCCACAACATGGCATCGACTCCCCTGATAAAAAAATGTATGGCTTGATTGGATAAATACATCTTATCAGGACATACTCTGGTCAGACACCACTGAGAAGTGGGTGAGTCTAATGGTCTGCCTATGTCACCCTAGTAATCCCTAGTAAATGTCTTAAAATACTCTGCCAGCTGTAATATTACAGTTTGCCACTGTACACATTTTTAAATGCACTTGTTATTCCCATGTTTTGCAGTATGTTTTGCCAGTGGGTCTATGCAGTATGTATAACAAGCTATCTTCAGGATATTCTGACTTCACAAAGCACTCATTATGACAGCACAGTGATCAACCTGATAACAGACTGTGATGTCATAAAGGTAGGAACTTGGTGGTCAGTAAAGGAATAATGCATGACAGGGTGTGTGTCATGCTGGGATAGTGCCATGCCTGGGAGGGGTTGGGCACGAGGCTGCAGGCCAAGTGCGTCCAATGTCTCAGGCATGGCGTTATCCCAAATGACACACACCCTGGAGTGCATTATTCCTATTATACAATGGCTTGTTTTTATATATAAAATAAAAAAAAAATATTTTAAATAATGTTTCCATTAGCCTGGAAAAATATTTTTGTTTCTTAAGAGGAGATGCAAAAAAGGGATCATGTATCGTCTCTAGTCTATCTTTGTCTTTCTTTAGGTGAGGCCTCCAGAGCTGAGCAGAGTACTCCAGGTGAGGCCTCACCAGTGACCTATACAGTGGCATAATTACTTCTCTCATTCTACTAGTAATGCCTCTTCCTATGCAGCCCAAAATGCTGCTGGCTTTCAGTGCTGCCTGTTTGCATTGCTTGCTGACTTTTAGATTGTTCATGATGATCACCCCAAGATCACGTTCGTGGTTTGTTTCAGCTAACTGCACCCCATCTAGGAAGTAATTCATCCCTGGATTGTGTCTTCCTAGGTGCATGACCTTGCATTTCTTGGCATTGAACTTCAACTGCTAAGTTCTGGACCATTCCTCCAGGTTCTTCAAGTCAGACTCCATCCTTGTGGCCCCTTCCTGTGTGTCTAACCTGTTGCAGAGCTTTGTGTCATCTTCAGACAGGCATGTTTTCCCCTCTAATCCATCTGCAATTTTACTGATGAATATGTTGAAGAGTACAGGTTGCAGTACTGAGCCCTGTGGGACTCCACTGGTCACCTTGCCCTCCCTTGACAGTGCGCCATTTACTAGCACATGAATAGGTTTAATAGCACTTGAATAAGTACTTGTTAATGTGAAATATTTAAATGACTGATAGTGTGTGAAAGCCAGAAACAAACAGTTACCCCATTAAGTATATCACACGATGGTCAAAAGTAAAACTGGCACAGAGTGGTTATTATAGGCGCTTTTACACATGCAGTCTTACAACTGAATAAGCGTTACGGAAGGACCGTACCGGTCCATCCCATGCTGTCTAAATGCTTTTTGTTCCATTGTAAAATGAACATTCACCTGAGCCGCATTCCCTGGCGTGGGTGGTTTGTCCCCAAGCGTGCCATTGCAGTGCGCAGTGTAAAGCGCCCATTCTGGCTCAAGAACTCCAGCTCTTCAGTAATCGCATCACGGCCATTGTTGTACCCGGCATGCATGTTGATGCCATATCCAGGAAGTGCTCTCGAATGAGGAAGTCATCTCGTGTGTCTGGCCCAGTGCAGTGCTCGGATCGTAGGCTTTGTTTTTATTTATTTGCCACACAGTTATATGCTGTCTGCCTACCTGCAGTCTGCTAGCGGCTCTGGATCAAGGTGCTTTAACTTTAAACACCATGCCACCAAACCAGAAGAGCGTCACCGCAGCAGCAACACACGTCAGCACACAGATCGTGATACCGGTTGCTCCCCATTCTCACAAGGAGTACTGCACCGATATGGAGGGCTGGGCGATGTTGTGGCGAAACAGGAGCTCATCTAATCAGGACGTGAAGCACAACAGGCTGTACCGGCGCTGGACAGGTAATGCTGGTTTTGGTACAGTACTGCTTTGTGCTACAAACACATGAGGGAAAAAATCAGAACAAAAAGGTCTGATACCTAATCTTCCTACGTTAAGACACTTTATAAATGATAAAAAATTCAAATTTAGTTTTGGAACAAAGTAAAATAAATCTGATGACCTGCAGTCATACCCTTGCAAAAACAGCCTTTCTTATCATCACTCAAGTCAATATAATCATCCGACTATGCTCTTAAAAGTAGATCCCCTTCTCAGTCTGACAAAAGTGAGCGACACAGCCAGGTCAAAGCTGGCATCCAAGCATGTATGGGTAAACCTGCAATGTTCCGTTAAGTACAGTGTAACCCTGTTACTAAACAGGGAACTTTGCAGAGCTTAAGCCTTTGTAATTTACATGCTCTAAAAATAATTCAGATTGTAAGCAGTCATAACTTTTTTTCATGCCAAACTGTTAATTTTTATGTTTGCTTGTGTGCATGTGCAAGAAACATTATGTGGCAGCTTTGGAGAAAAGTGGGTTGTGGAGGTGCGGCACTGTGGCGGCCAATGCTGGCACTGCATTGTTGGGCTTGGCAGTGCTCGGCCAATGCAGGGCCAGTGTCCTGATGACACTGGTTCTGCAGAGTGCCACCAAGTTGTAGCGATTTTGCCGCTGCAATCAGGGGCTGCCTCGTCATTGCAGCATCAGCCATTCCACTGCAATGAGGGAGTAACCCGTCACTGCAGGGCAGTTCCTTACCTGGTGTAACATTACCAGAAACATGGCGGCTGTATGCCACCACCTCATAGGAGTATAGAAAGCAGATGGGGGTGTCCAATACCCCTGTCGGCATGCCCTCGACCCAGATTTGCTGATGGGGCAGCCCACTCCCCATCAGCATAATGCCTCCCATCTCAGTCATGTGATGAGGGGGTGCCCAGTCCCCCTCAGCATCATGCGCCCCCCCCACACATTTCTGTGCTGACAGGGGGCCAATCCCTGTCAGCTTCAGTCTTCGCCTTCCCAGTTCAAGTTGTCGATGGGGGAGTCCACTCCCCGTCGGCATAATGTTCCCCCTTTCAATTTGTTGTGTGCCAAGGGGGTGCCCAATCCCCTCAGTTGCCCCCCCACCCTTTTTGTGCTGATGGTCCCCCTCCCCACAAATGCAGGTGGCATACTGGGAGTCCACCCCAGTGTACCAAACACATCTGCAAAAAAAAAATACCGACCCACGTCGTCCATTTGTTTTGTTTTGTTTTTTTTACCTGTGAAACAAAGCGGTCCCTCAAAGTGTTCCATTGCCCTCTTCCAATCCTTACCCACCCTCTGCATACTCTACCTCCCCACACCCCAATTTACACTTACCTCTGGAGCTCGGCACAATGATCTTCGGTGGACCAGGAACATGTCTGCACTCCTCAAAGCAGACCGGGAACTGAAGAAATGCCGGTAAGCTGTATAATGGCATAAATAGTTTTTTTTTCCAACTTTGGTGCATATCTCAGGCTTTTTTGGGAATTTTGGCACAACATTTTCAACATGGGGTTATTGGGACCCCTCCTCATGAATTCAGCCACTGTCAAGGAGTTATTCAGTCCCAAAAGGTGATTTCATGGTCACTGCATGGAGTCACCTTTTGGGACCAATTAATGAAATGACAGTGCCACAGTTCATGAGGTGGGCTCTCAAAAAGCCTATGTTGCAAATTTGGTGAAAAAAACCCAAACAAATGACTGTTTATACGAGTGTGCATTGCGCAGTTTCCACGCACGCTCATAACTTCATGAATTTGTAATATTTCACTCCAGATTTTCAACATTGGCGTTTTCCCACACCTCCCACAGTACAGCTGTCATTTTACACATCCTCGCCGAAATGTGTTTTCTCACTCCCGGCACAGAATAGCGCAGTCACTGTGGGAAATCAGTGTTTGGGACATATTAAGAAAATGACAGTGATACTGTTCATGAGCAGAGGTCCTAAAATGCCTATGTTGAAAATTTGGTGATGAAAGTTCATAAAATGACTGTGTTGCAATCGTGTGTTGCGCAATTTCCACTCACCTTTGTAGCTTGGCAAATTTGTAATATTTTCACCCCAGATTTTCAACACTGGCATTTTTTCACACCTCCTTATGAACAGTACAGCTGCCATTTTTCACATTTCGGCCAAAATGTGTTTGCGCACTTCCGGCGCAGAATAGCGCAGTCGCTGTGGGAAATCACTGTTTGGGACAGATTAAGAATGAGCAAGTGAGAGAGGGGGAGTGAGTGAGTTTAACAGAGCTCTATTGGTATTGCTGTAGATTTCTTTGTTGTCAGAAGAAGGCGCCGAAGCAGGCAGGAGCCCAGTACAAAAGGGCAGCTGCAGCGCTGGGAGAAGCAGAACGAGCGAGTGAGAGAGGGGCAATGAGTGAGCTCAACAGAGCTCTGTTGGGACCTTAGAGTTGCCCACCCTTCCGCCCATGGTCCTGTGTGGTACTATATTACAGCAGGATCTCTGGGGTGGAGACAAAGCAATGACTGGATACTTTTAGGATTGCTGTAATAATACAGATTTAGTTCTGTTTATTTCTCTAACTGAGCTATGTACTGAGCTATACTGTTAGGATTGCTGTAATAAAACATATTTATTTGTTCTGTTTCTTTCTCTAACTGAGCTGAGTAATACTTGGAGTGCAACAGGATTTCTAACTGGGCTAAGTGAAACTATACGAGGACTGAGAACAAAAAGTATGGTAGTTGAGGGGTGAAAAATGGATAAGGAGGCTGTAGGATTGGTATAGTAATACAGTATCTAACGGATGAGGTTTGAGACTGAATTAACCCAGTCAGCAAGGGGGCAGTAGGGGAACTAGTATGGAGGGGAACAGGAATTTGAGTAAACAGGGGCCTAACAGTTGTAGTAGGGTACAGAAACTGGGAGTAAGAGCCCATAACATAAGATGGGGACCAAATTGTGGCAGGTGAAGCATGTCAATAGGGCGGGCAACTTTGGAAGGGTGGTGGGGTGTACAGGATGTGGGTTTGCCATGATCCTGGACTGGGCTTGGAGGATGGGGGGGTGTATGGTCTGTATATAACTGGCTAGTTTGAAGGAGGAACTGTGGACGCTAGGGAGGAGTCTAAGTGGCAGGGCAGATGAGTATGGTAGGCATCCTGGCTGGGGGGAGAATAAGGGATGGCAAGGGGGGACGGGGGAAGAACAACTAGGGACTGAAACCAACCCCAGTATCAGAGGTACTAACAGAAAAGAGAGGGGTGCCCAAGGTGAGGGGGTCCTGATGGGGGAGGAAAAAACCACGAGGAGTACCAGGGGAGAGAGCAAATGGCTGTGGATAGGGAGGGACCGGGGTGGGACTGGGGGGACACAGAGGGGAAAAAGTAGGAGGGGAAACTGATAGGGGGAAGAGATGTAGAAGTGGTAACGACTAGGAATAGATTTGAGCCTCTGCTGTGGGAGAGAGAGAAGGGGAACAGGAATATACTGAGGGAGGAGGACAAGCAGGGTGTGAGAGTGATGGCAACAGGTAGGGGAAGAGATAACAAGGACAAAAGGGTAGAAGGGGGCTAGTAAGGAAGGAAGGAGGGATTGACTGGAGGACAGAAGGCTACGGGAAGGGGAAAGGATGAGAGGAGCATCACTATCGAGGTTGAAGGGAATGGAGGCTCTAAATTGACAACAACGGGGATAAGAGAGGGGTTGGAAATGAGCAGGAAGGAGGGGAGGTCAACATCGGAAGCCCAGTAGGAAGTAGTCAGGCTGGGAAGGGGTTCGAGGGGGATGGGAGGAATAAGGCAGAGAAAAGGCGTGAGGCGGAAGTAGGGGGTGCAGATACAGAACTCACAGAGGGTGCAGCTGGCAGTGGTAAGGGGCAGGGAAGAATGAATACTGGGGTGGTGGAAGGGGCATTAGAAGGGAAAGGGGGTAAGGGATGGGGGTACGCATCCTGGGAGATTCTGTACTGAAAGGGGTGAGAGGGGGCAGAAGGGGCGAAGGCACAGCCGTATTTGGGTTGAAGCTATCCCCGGGTTGACTGCAGGAGGGGCAAGGCAGGCACTGCTCAAGTGTGCAGCGAGGGGAGGAAGAAACCTCATTTAGTGTTGCATGTGGATAGAAACAACTTGGCAGGGAGACTGTGGAAGTAGTGAGGGGGAGTTTTGAGGAGTTGCGCAGTCACTGTGAGGGGTTGGGAGTCAGTGGCATTCACGGAGGTACTCCTGGTACCATGTGCATGCACAGAGTGGAAGGGTAGGATCAAGGAGTTCAACGAGTGGCTGAGGGATTGGTGCCACACCAAAAATTATGGGTTAGTGACTAACTGGGGTAGGGTCTGTGGGAATAGTGACTTGAACGTGGGGGACAAGCTATACTTGAGCAGGGAGGGAAGGGGAGTATTAAAGGTGGGATTAGAGGGCTATATCTCTACTAAGGTGGATTTAAACTAGTGGGGGGGGGGTGGCCAAAAGACTGAGGTTGGTAGAAATGTCCAGACAGGGGAACCTAATGAGCTCACCTCCCTAGATATAGGTAAAGGCGGAGGCGTAGTAACCCCGGGAGGGCACGGGCACAATGGTCTGAGTGTAATACAGAAGGCACCACCACCTGGTAAGAATAAAGAGGAGAAAGGGTGCGGGCTACTGGGAGGAGGAACACAGGTAAAGGAGAAGAGTGAGGAGAAGGAGGAGTATGGGTGGAAGGTGGTCTCTCTCAATGCAAGAAGCCTGGGGAACAAAATTGCAGAGCTTCAGGTGCTCCTTTCAGAGGGGAAGGTGGACATTGCTGCAGTGACAGAGACTTGGGCCACTGAGTACCATGATTGTGACTTGGCAATCCCAGGATACAGGAAATACAGGAGGGACTGGGGGGTTGGAAGGGGGGGATTGTACTTTATGTAAGGGAAGGAATCAAATGCATAAGAGACGAGGGAGAAGAGAGGACAGAGGCACATGGGTACAGCTCCTGGATTCCAAGGGCAGAAATCTGAGGCTGGGAGTGGCGTGCAGACCTCCAGCCCAATCCTGGGAACTGGATGGGGAGTTTTCAAAGCAAATAAGGAGGGTGTGTAAAAGGGGGAGTGTGGTGATAGTGGAGGATTTTAACCTACCAGGGGTTGACTGGAGCACCCCAGCCACTAGCAATACCAGGGAGCAGGTGCTCCTTGATGCATTCCAGAACGGCATTCTGACACAATTGGTAAGTGGGCCTACAAGGCTTGGTAGCACTCTGGACCTAGTACTGGCAAATGGGGAGGTGGTGAGAGAAGTAAGGGTAGAGGACCCACTAGCGGATAGCAACCATCAAACAATGCGGCTCATTCTCGCAATGGGCAGGGAGACAGGAGGTATGGGCATTAAGGTGGTGGACTTTAGTAGGGTGGACTTTGGAAGGATGGGAACAATACTGCAAGGGAGACTCCAGGATATAAGATTGGGGATGTATGCAGAACTAAAGTGGGGAGTCATAAAGACTGCGCTAACAGAGGCCACAGTAGCCTGCACCAGGGCCAGGAGTAAGAAGAGCAGAGCCAAGAAACCATGCTGGCTGAACAAGGAAGTGCTGCAAGGGGTGAGGGCAAAGAGGGCTGCATACCAGCAGTACAGGAGAACAGGGAAGGGAGAGGATAAGGAGACTTATGGGAGTTGGTCAAGGGAGGTTGCCAGGAGGGTGAAAAAAGCTAAGACCTCCAGGAAATTAAAGTTAGCACAGGACCTAAAGAGAGGGGAAAATGACTTTTTTAGGTATGTCAGGGAAAAGAGGAAGTGCAGGGAACATATCATTAGGATAAAGCAGGGAAGGGATTGGGTGTAAAGGGGGGAGGAGCAAGCGGAAATTCTAAATGAATACTTCTGCTCCGTTTTCACTAAGGAGAGGGATGGTCCACTACCAGCATGGGCTGGGGAGTGGGGAAAGGAGGGGAGGATGTGACGGACAAAGTGATCACAGGGAGTAGGGTGCTAGATGGGCTGAGTGCAGTAAGGGTAGACAAGGCAGTAAGGGTAGACAAGGCTCCAGGTCATGATGGCATCCACCCCAGGGTGCTCAGGGAGATGGCAGAGCTGTTGGCTGAGACACTGGCAGATCTGTTCAACACCTCCCTAGAAACAAAGTGTGTGCCCCAGGACTAGAGGGTGGCCCATGTGGTGCCCATACACAAGAGCTGGCCTAGGGAGGAGCCACAAAATTATCGACTGGTCAGTCTCACATCCATAGTGGGTAAGTTTATGGAGGCACTACGGAAGGAGAGGCTGGTGGCATTCCTAGAGAGTAATGGCCTCCAAGATGGACGGCAACACAGGTTTGTCTCAGGGAGGTCTTGTCAAACCAACCTAATAGAGTATTATGACTGGGTGACAAGGGAGTTGGACAGGGGCCATGCGGTACATGTCCTGTACTTGGACTTCAGTAAGGCCTTTGATACAGTGTCTCATGGGAGACTGGAGGGAAGCTGACAGCAGTAGGGGAGGGAAAAAAAGCTGACTAAATGGCTAGAATACTGGTTACAGGGAAGGGTGCAGAGGGTGGTGCGGGGGGAGCTCTCTGCATCCAGAGTAGTGACAAGCAGGGTGCTGCAGGGGTAAGTTCTGGGCCCAGTGCTATTTAGGCTCTTTATCAATGATATAGCACATGGAGTGGGAAGCAGGGTTAGTCTGTTCGCAGTTGATACAAAATTGGGCGCAGTGGTGGATGAAGAGGACAGATGGGAAAAACTGCAGGGGGACCTAACTAAACCAGAGACATAGTCAGTGGAGCGGCAGCTAGGATTCAATGCAAAGAAGTGTAAGGTGATGCACTCCGGGGCTAAGTACCAGAAGAGGGACTATTAGTTGGGGGGGTGATGTTGGGGTTCACAGAGGAGGAGAAGGACCTAGGGGTTTTGGTAACTGGGAGCATGAACAACTCAGCCCAACGCAGGAGAGCAGCAGCGAAGGCAAACAGGGTGCTGAGGTGAATTGCAAGGGGGTTCTCATACAGACACAGGGATGTGATCCTACCGCACTACAGATCATTGGTCAGACCGCTCCTGGAGTGCTGTCTACAATACTGGAGGCCATACCTGAAGAGAGATGCAAAGTTACTGAAGGGGGTGCAAATGAGGGCAACAAAAATGTTAAAAGGGATGTAAGGAAAGGCATATGAAGTTAGGCTGAAGGAGCTGAACATGTACACACTGGAGGAGAGCAGGGATGGGGGGATATGATTGAATCATTTAAATACCTGAGTGGGTAAATAAACATAACACTGAGGGGATGTTTAAACTGAGGAGTGAAAGAGAGTCGAGGGGGCACGGACTAAGGTTGGAAGGGGGATGTTTCAAGAGGGAAATGAGGAGGCACTACTTCACTGAGAAGGTGGTGTCTAGTTGGAATGCGCTGCCAGAGGGGGTAGTAACATGTAGAACAGTCAATAGCTCTAGGAAGGAGTGGGATAAAGCAAAAGGAAGAGTTAGTGGGGCAGGGCTGGGACAAGTGGGGGAGAAACTGAAGGGGCGGAGGCTAGGGCAGCTGCAATCTAGGGTGCTAGCTGCACACTCAGGCAGACTTAGATAGACCAATGGGTCTGTTTTGCTGGCAGATTTGTATGTTCTTATGTAAAATCATAGTGACTCTGTTCATGAGCAGAGGTCCTAAAATGCCTATGTTGAAAATTTGGTGACAAACGTCCAAAAAATCACTGTGTTGCAAGCATGCATTGTACAGTTTCCTCATACCCTCATAACTTTGCAAATTTGTAGTATTTTCACTCCAGATTTTCAACATTGCCATTTTTTCAGACCTCCTTATGAACAGCACAGCTGTCATTTTTCACATCCTGCCCAAAATATGCATTTTCACATCTGGCGCAGAATAGCGCAGGCGCTGTAAGAAATCAATGTTCGTGACAGATTAAGAAAATCATACTGACAGTGTTGATGAGCAAAACGCTTATGTTGAACATTTGGTGAAATATTTCCACTAAATGAATATGTTGCATGCAAGCGTTGCACAGTTTCCATGTACGCTCGGAAGTTCGAGCATTTTTAATATTTTCACTACAGATTTTCAACATTGCTATCTCTTCACACCTCCCTGTTAATGGTACAGCTGTCATTCTTCACATACTGCCCCACCTGTGTTTTCGTACATCTGGTGCACAATGGCACAGTTGCAGTTGGAACTCAAAGTTCGGGACACATTCACAAAATCACAGTACCACTGTCCATGAGATGCTTTTATGAGGTGGGGGTTACAAAAAGATCATGTTGAAAATTTGTAGTACAAATACCAACAAATGCCTATGGCATTAGGGTTTCAAACCATAACATCCCACCCTGTACAGACTGACAGGCATCAGGGGTGTGCCTTTGGATTGCCGACTGTAATGCTCATGCCATTCCACCCCCCCCACCCTGCAGCCAGTGACAGGCATCGAGGTGTGCCTTGGAATCTTCATCCCCAGAGTTCATCCCATTCTCCTATATTGTACCCATTTCAGCGTATGTCCTTATGGAGTGGGGTGACTGTAAAACCAAACACCCCAAGGCACACCTCAACACTTGTCAGTGTCTGCAGGATAGGGTTAGGTAAAATGGCATGAACGTTATGGGGGACAACTCAAACGCATACCCCAATGCCTGTCCATCTCTGCAGGGTGGAGGTGGGGTTGGCATGAAGTTCATTACTTCACAGCCATTCCTACTCTGCATCTGTCTAACTCCTGCATTTCCAGTGCTAATACCAGCAAGCAAACATTTGGCTTTGACAAATGCTTGTTATTATTAAGCAATAAGGCATGACCAGGGGTTATGTTAATGGTCTATTAAACACCTTCTAGTGGTGTAATGTGGCACGAGACATAGCCGAGTGCTACATGCCCCTAGAGGGTGATTAACTGACCATTAACAAAACCCCTGGGAGTGCCTTATTGCTATTATAATAAAAATGTTTTCTAAATAGTGTTAAACCTTGTTCAGCACGTGATTAGGCTGTACATGTATGTTAATCAAAGATTAACATAGGGCTAATAGAATGTTTACAACCACTCAGAAAGCTTTGTTTCTCACACCCTTTTTATGTTTGCTTGCACGCATGTGCAAGAAACATAGTGCCATCATCCAAGTTTTCCAGAGGTGTGTCAGCCTCTTCCAATTCAGTGTGTTTGCAGGCGTGGTCGCAGTTTGCCAATCACTGCTCCAGCAGTCTATGACAGCTGAAAATGCAGTGGCATACAGTTGAAAGGGAGAGCTCTGCTTCAGTGAGCAGAGCTCCCCCCCTCAACACGCATGCACGCATATTGCTTGCTGATGCGCTCCCCCCCCCCCACGTACATACAGTATAGCCAATGGGGTGCCCAATCCCCCATTGACTCCAGACCCTCCCAAAACAGTGTTACAGCTGCCACGCTGGGAGCCCACCCCAGCGTGGCACATATCGGTATGGCCGATGGAGGTGCCCACTTCCCCGTCGGCTCCAGACCCCCCCCAAACAGCCTTACAGCTGCCATGCTGGGAGCCCATCTCAGCGTGGCACTAGCCCATATGGCCAACAGGGGTGCCCAATCCCCCATTGGCTCCAGCCCCCCAAACATCCTTTCCAGCTGCCACACTGGGAGCCCAGCCCAGCGTGGCAAACGTCCTGCGTCATCTTAATCATCTAAAAAACCAAACACCTGTTAATAAAAAAAGGTCCCTCGCAGTATCCATGCCCCCACCTGCACCCACCCACTGTGCACCCTGCCCCCCACCCCATACTTATCTCTGGAGTCTGGCGCAACGATCTTCAGTGGACGGAAACACGCTCTGCACTCTTCAAAGCCGACCGCGAACTGAGGAAATGCCAGTAAGCTGTATAATGTGATAGATAGGGTTTTTCAACTTTGCTGCATATCTCAGGCATTTTTTGAATTTTGCACCAAATTTTCAACATGGGTTTTGGGACCCTTCTCATGAATGCTGTCACTGTCATGACGTTATTCGGGTTCGGAGGTGATTTCGCAGTCACTGCGCAAAATCACCTTTGGAACCAATTAATGAAACAACACTGCCAGTGTTCATAAGTGGGCTCTCAAAAGCCTATTTTGAAAATTTGGTGAAAAATTCAAAAAATGAAACTGTTTCCTCAGCGTGCATTCTGTTCCTACACGCTCATAAGTTCGTGAATTTTCGATATTTTCACTCCAGATTTTCAACATTGCCATTTTACCACACCTTCTTATGAGTAGTACAGCTGTCATTTTTCACATCTCACCCAAAAAGTGTTTCCGCCCATGTAGTGCACAATGGCGCAGTCGGTGTGCGAAATCAATGTATGGGACACATTAAGAAAATCACAGTGACACTGGTCATGAGCAGAGGTGTTAAAATGGCTATGTTGAAAATTTGGTGAAAAATTCCCAAAATGACTGTTTTAGGAGCGCGCATTGTGCAGTTCCTACGCACACTGGCAAGTTTGTGAATTTATAATATTTGCACACCAGATTTTCAACAGTGCCATTTTACCGCACTTCCTTATGAGCAGTACAGCTACCATTTTTCACATCTTGCCCAAAATTTGTTTCCGCACATGTAGCGCACAATGGTACAGTTGGTGTGCGAAAACAATGTTTGGGACAGATTAAGAAAATCACAGTGACACTGGTCATGAGCAGAGGTCTTAAAATGGCTATGTTGAAAATTTGGTGACAAAACTCCATAAAATGACTGTGTTATGAGTGAGTATTATGCAGTTTCCATACACCTTTGTAAGTTCATGAATTTGTAATATTTTCAGTCCAGATTTTCACCAGTGGCATTTTTTCACACCTCCTTATGAACAGTAAGGCTGTCATTTTCCACAACATGGCCGAAATGTGTTTTCACACTTTCAGCGCAGAAATGCGTGGTCGCTGTGGGAAATCATTGTTCGGGACAGATAAAGAAAATCACACTGACACTGTTCATGATCGGAGGTCCCAAAATGCCTGTGTTAACAATCTGCTGTAAAAAAATCCCCAAACTAGTTACATATAGGGTGTGCGTTGCACAGTTTCTATGCTCGCTCATGACTTCACCAGTTATTTTAAGATTTTCACACCAGATTTTCAACATTGCCATTTTTTACACCTCCCCATGAACAGTACCACTGTCATTTTTCACATCCTGTTCAGAATGTGTTTTTGCACCTGTGGTGCCAAATGCCGTAGTCACTGTGCAAAAGCAGTTTTCGGCTAACAAACTGATATTGCCACTGTTCATGAGGTGGGGGTCACAAAACAACCATGTAGAAAATCTGGAGTGAAAATACCAACGAATGCCTAAGGCATTAGGATTTCTGACCATAGCGCCCCACCCTGTAGAGAATGACAGGCATCAGGGGTGTGACTTGGGATTCTTGCCTGTAATGCTCATACCATTCCACCCACACCCTGCAGCCAGTGAGAGGCATCAAGGTGTGCCTCGGACTCTTCAGGCCCAAAAGTTACCCCATTCTCCTATACTACACCCATCTCACCGTATTTTCTGATGGAATGGGGTGCACATAAGAGCCAAAGACCCCAAGGCACACTGTCACACTTGTCAGTGTCTGCAGGGTAGGGTGTGGTGAAATGGCGTGGTCATTATGCCTGATGACCCAAAGGCACACCCCAATTCCTGTCACTGTCTGCAGGGTAGTGGTGGGGTTGGCTTCAGTTCAATACTTCACTGCCATTCCTATTATGCAGCTCTGTAACTTCTACCCTACCAATGCCAATGCCATCAAGCAAACATTTGGCATTGACAAATGCTTGTTATTATATGCTACAGCAATCCATTTGAAAACAAGGGAATGACAAAGTTGTTTTTCATTGAGCACATTGAATGTTTTGAAGTATAAATTATCTGAAATAAAAGTACAACTAACCCAATTCTTATTTCTTTATATTTTCTGCATGTTATAAATTTTATCAGTTTGGGTTGCTGCTCATGTTACCTTCAGAGAAGCTGTTTAAGAACACAACGTTTAGGAAAGAACTGAGAAGGGAAATATATTTGGCTATACTTAACTGTACTAGTTTAAGTTTATATAATTTGAAGAAAAATACACATCTTGTTTATTATTCAAGTAGATGTATTGCTATTTTTTTATTTGTTGGGTATAAGAATTGAACAGTTTAAGATGGTGTGGTTTTTATCAGCATAATGGACATCAATCTAATAAGCCATGAAGTAATAGTAGGCTGCACTGAGCCAGAGGTTCTGCAGCAGAGGACCTTTCATCTCATCCTAGCCAGGATCATAATACTTCAATGGGCCTATGCAGCCAGAGTGTTATGCTTGTGCAGCTGTGATAACTGTTTGGCTGTTCGCACTCTCTATGCCACAGGGAATTAACACCCCGCAGGGGTACCAAATTCAAAGATCCCTCGAAGAGGTTTCCAACCCTAGGAGTGCCAGGGGAAAGATTCCCCTGGCTAAAGGTACTTTAGGAAGGAGCCCCAAAAAGAACACTGAGAAGTAAATGTTGACTAACAGGTAGACTAGCAGGTTGAAGAAATGAGAAAGCTTGATGAAACACAAATGATATGCGCAGGTTGTCAGGATTGCACTGATGAAATGAATTGTACTGATGAGTCTGACATCAGGGGGCTTCCTAAGGAGAGAGAGGGAATGGCGAGTAGGGCCACCATCCATCTTCATCCAACAGCAGAAACTTAGCTAAGAAAACTAAGGAATATACTGTAAACAACTAACTACATATTATTTTTTTATTATAGAATTATTTTTTACTTATTGTTATATTCCAGTGGCAGGAGTATACATATATACTTTGATTAGTGTACGGAACACTTGAAACAAGCAATACAGCTGAAATGTATCTTAAGACTTTTAATAAAATGATAAATATGAGTCTGTAAATGTCAAAGTTACAATCATGCACAGTTCTAATACCATTTTGGCCTCAAAGACATAGTCAACCACATGGTATTGCAGGAGCCCCTGTGGGGAGAAGAATAGGAAGGCTGATGCATTACAATCAATATAAATGAGAATCCAGATCTCTCAACTGGCACTAACTACATATTTTGACCTTTGGCACGGAGGACAGGAAAAAAACCTTTTAACAGGAGGAAATCTCTGGGGATCCAAGGCCTAGGCCACTTTCTTTCCAGGCTAGGGGAAATTTATTTAGTGATGGCTCTGTTGCTGCAATTTTGAAACCCAATCAAAGATGAGGAAATATTCCAACTTGGTGGAAAGCTCTCATGATCCCTCTGATGCTGTGAAGAGTTGCGATACACCTCTACAAGAACGGGTACTCTGAGTGAGAGCAGACCACCAAGGAGGGAGGAGAGCAATGACCACTGAGGCACTCAGCTGGCCTACCGACTAAAACAAACCAGGTGAACCAAAGGCGGTTGTAGGGAGAATAGCTTTCAAAGGTGCCACGGGGATACCATAGCCAAAGGAGCACTCTTGGGCTGTGAGGCCTCCACCCCATAGCAGCTGAAGTCTTAAATTCTGCATCAAGAGTTGCGCTTTATGACTGTATGCTAAAGCTCTGCCCAGAGTGAGGACATTCCCACTATGGACCAGATGAGAAGGACCCCACCCCAAGATTCACATGCTCAAGATGCGGACTTTGTGAGTGCAGAGTGAGACAGTCAGCTTACAGGCCAAGCCCTGAGACAGAAAAGGTAATGGCTATGGTTGGCATGCCTCTAATTTATGAATGACAGCATGAATCAACTTTGAGTGCTTGATAGGAGGAGACCAGGCAAAGCCAGAGGCCATAGATTAGGTAGCAGGCCTTGAAAGGTTTTAAGCAAACTCTGCAACCGTGAGATTGAAAGTTTGCAATCGAACTCTTCAACCACGAGTTTGAAAGGTTGTGAGTGAACTACGCAACCCCAAGAACTACCAAGGCAGGGCCTGGGTGAGGTAGAAGACTGCAGTGCGAACCAGTGTTTGGTGGTTTGATAGTAGTAGCAGCCAGCAGAAAATAAGCCAACCAGTTCCATTATGGAAGCCAAATTTATGGTGACATAGAAGGTAGGCGTTTATGAGAGGCTATGATGTCAGTAACGGAACTGATGAGGTTTAGTGTAAATGAATCTATGAGGTTTAGCAGATAGGTGATTTGCAACAGCATTTGTAACAGCAATAAAATGGGCAGCAGCATGGGTAAGCATGATGTATTGCAATGGAGGTAAGCTAAATTACGTACCTGCTTGGAAACCAGTTCCATGAAGGAGCAATCATAGTTTACATGAAAGCATTTGATGTTATGGTTTCAGCATGAATAGTGAATTAATATGATTGGCACGAATACCATAAATGCCATTAAGGCAGAGATTGGTTAATCCAGTAAGGAGCATGCAGTGCAGTAATGGAATGCACTGAACATCTGAAGGCCATGTAGGCAGCGAAACACAAGTACAGGAGCAGGTGGAAACAAGCACACAAGGAAGCACATAACAGCTGGAGGCAAGCAATACAAACCAAAAGCAGAAGAACACAAACAAACAGAAGTCCAGCACAAACCAAGCACAGCCCAAAGCAGAGCAGTGTGTGTGTGTGTGTGTGTGTGTGTGTGTGTGTGTGTGTGTGTGGGGATCAAAGCCCCAGTAGGCCCCAAGGGAGAAGACAGATTGACAGAGCTGGCTGGCAAAGAACAAGTGCTTCAGAAGGAGACTGGGAGGAGCAGTTTATATGGCTTTGGAAGGGGGTGTGGCTGGTTGCTCACCCCATTGAGCTACAGGCATAGCCTTTCAAAAATAAATTGTTTGTGCATACCAGCACATTGCAACTAAAACAAATTCCATGATGGGTTCGTCTGCTTAGCTGACGTGGGTACAGAGTAGATGGATCACCTGGTCCTTTTCTATTGGTCATTTCTTTGAATTTGCTGTTTCTAAAAACTGAGCATACAACAGCTTTCTCATGAGAGACTCTTTCTCCCAGCAGGTTATAAACCTTTAGAACAGCCTACCAGTGGAGGCCATAGATATAAGGACAGTACAGGCATTTGAGGTAATCATGAAAACAATTTATGCCTACTGTACCACAACAATCACAGGGTACCCTGGGAAGGTGAGTGGGGATGGCAGCCCTATACGTTAGTGCATAGTGCATAGCATACTGATTCATCCCTGCTTAGAAAAGGGGGCAGTCTTGCTAGAAGATAAGTGGCAGAGGAACCTCCTAGTACTTTTTATTGTTTTTTTGGTTTTTAAACTTGAAATGAAAAAAATGAGAAGTAAAGTGACTGATAACTTCTGAGCAAGTATTCATACATTACAACACAAATTTGTAAATTTGCCTAGCCTGTAGTGTATCACATTGGGTTTACTGTGTTGGAAGGACAAAAGAAGGCTAATGTTAGCTCATCAGGATTGTCCACCCACACAAGTGGGTTAATTAAACCAAGGTTCTACCTGATAGCAACAGTTTGTCTAGTCCCATTTTAAACCCCTGCGAGGTATTGATATCGATTAACTCTCGAGGCAATTCATTCCAGGTTTTAGCAGTTCACACAGTGAAGTAGTGGTCCCTCTTGGAGGTGTTTGCCCATGGGACTGAGAGTTGTTTATTGTGGGATCATAGAATTTTTTCTCTAGGATGTAGTTTTAGCCCACATTGTGTGGATAACATGGGTGAATTAACGGTTTGTACATATGTAATATATCTCACCTAAGCCTTCGCTCTTGTAGAGAAAACAAGCCAGTTGCCTTGAGTCTATCCCAATATGGTTTGTTTTTTAAATGAGGTATCAGTTTAGTGATTTTCCACTGAACCCTCTCGATCATATCAGTGTCCCCTTTATTGTAAGGGCTCCAAAAGGGGGAAGTATAATCCAAATAAGGACATACAAAACTCCTATATAGGGGTATCAGGCACTGTTCTGATCTACAAATAACAGAGCATTTTCTACACCTTATCATACCCATAGCTTTTTTTATTACTGATTTACAATGGTCAGAGGAAGTCAGTTTGTTGCTAATCAGAATTCCTAAATCTTGTTCAGAGTCAGCTGTGTGAATAGGTAAATTATTCAGAAAATAGGAGTATTTGTGATTATTTTGCCATAATGAATAACAACAGATTTATCCATAAGAAAGGACATACAGGTTATAATAGCTCGTTTTTCAATATTTAGTAAATGATTAGCCAGAAGTAAGTGATTTGTGAAAGAATCTACCACTCTCCCCAATTTTGTATCATCAGTAAATTTAATGATTGGGTTAGCTGTTTCAGAGTTCAGATAGCTGACGAGAATACCAAATAATGTGGGGCCCAGCATGGAGCCCTGTGGAACCCAACTACTAAATCTTCCGTCCTCTAATTTACCATTTATTCTGACACATTGTCTTCTATGTGTAACCAGTTTTGTATCCATCTAATCAATATTGGGCTGAAGCCCATCAGTATTTACTTATACCCATCAGTATTAATTTATTTATAAGAGTGACTTGAGGAACCTTATCAAAGGCCTTTTGAAAATCCAATAAAATGACATTGAAGGATTTTCCCTGATCCAGACTGTAACTCACTTTGTCATAAAAGGCCACTAGGTTAGTAGTAGTTGAAAGACCCTTTTTGAACCCATGCTGGGAGTTGTCATCTATGCCTAGATTTGTTACATCAATTTCTAATCGAGATTTGATGATTTTTTTTACCATTAATTTGCAACAGATAGAGGTGAGACTAATGGGTCTATAATCCTCAACCTGGCTTTGACTACCCTTTTTAAAAATGGGAATTACTGTGGAAGTTCACCAATCATCAGGCACAATACCTTTATCAAGTGAGATGTTGAATATGATTGCTAGTGGATGCACTAGTTGTCGTACCATTTATTTTAGAAACCTGGGGTGGATATTATCAGAACCTGGGCTAGAATTATTCCTCAGTGCTATTATGGCCTTGTTAACTTCTTCAATTGACATGTGATAGTTATTTGAAATGGTCTGAACACCCAGATTTGTGTTGTTCATGCCATCCTTTGCAAAAACTGAGCAGAAGTAGGAATTAAATAGATTTGCAGTTTCTGCATCATTAGAGATAGTACATTTCTTATGCACTAGAGGTCCAATAACCCTAGAAGGAGCTTGGTTTTATTAATGTAAGAGTATAATGCTTTATGATCTTTACCATGAGCAATATTGAATTTGGGTCAATACTTGGCCTGCCTTGTCATTTTTTTAAGGTGTTTAAATTATTTTCTATATGATTTAATATTCGAGTCAGAAGGATTGATTTTAGCCTTATGATATGTTTCTTTGTTTCTGATTAGTTTTTATGTCAACCATTAACCATACAGGAATTTTAACTTTGGCATCATACTTTATTTTTATTGGTACAAAGTCATGCTCAAGTTTATGTATTGTAGCTTTAAAAAAAGTCCAGACCGCTTCCAATGGCTTGTCGGATAAGTCTTGTTCCCAATAAATATTGTTTAGGTACAGTTTAATGATATCCATTTTGGCCTGATTGTAGTCCCTCATGGAATTTAGAGTTTTTGGCCTGGAGATATTTAGATTAAAGGAACCCATATTATGATTGCTGTTACTTACTGGACTTAGGATTGATATCTCAGACAGGTCTGAGTCTAAACTGATAATAATGACACCCAGAGTGTTACTTCCATGAGTGGGCTCTAGGACAATTTGTTCTAGTCCTTGGCTCAACAGAGTGGTTACGAATTCCCTCTCTGATTCATTTGAACCCATTAGTGCATTCAGTTTAACACCAGGAAAATTAAACTCTCCCATAATTAGTACCTCCCCCATATTTGAGGCTGTAACAATCTTCTGTGTGACCGGGGCAGTGATCCTACACATCATGCAGGATGATAGAAATGTCTCATCAGTTTTATCTTCACATCTTTAGCCCCAGTTGAAAAGTACTATGCCTGAATCAGCTATGAGGCTTTATGTCTTGTTGGGGGGTGGGTTAAGAAGGTTAGACAATGGACTATTTTGGTGGTCCAGTGACAGTGGATTGCACTGCTGACCCAGGTTTAAGAGCAGACTCAGGTCATACATTGGAAGCATGCTATGACTGAGGCAACTGCCAGTGGCATTGCACCTAAGTCATGGAGGATTAACAGTGTGTCCTAATGCTCAGTGACACCTGTGGAGAGCCAGGGAACTTCCTACCCTACATTTGGCCTGCTGTGCTTGTGTTAGTCAGCCATGCTTTGTGTGCCCAGTGCCTATGCTTGGGGTGATGGGAGGCTTGGGGAAGAAAATAGGGAGACAAATTCCATGCTTCCATAAGGATGAAGGCAACCAGTACAGTTGGGCCCCCCACCAGACTGGCACACTGCCAGCTAAGTAGATCCAGAGCTGGGGCTGAGGGAGGGCAGTCTACCACCAGACCCTCCTCATTATGGAAAAGCTATGGCAGAATGGCAGAAGTAGTGGGTTAGCAGCTGATGGGTCTGAGTGGTTCCTGGTAATGGCCTGCAGGGAAGATGTGTGTGTTCAGAGGGAAGAAAACTCAATAGAAAATAGCAAACAAAGAAGTTTGAAAAATATCTTCACTGCAGGAATTTTATGTTTCTGGCTGTCCACAAGCCTTTAGTATCAATTCATGGTTCTAGAAAAGGTAATTTTTTTGCATGGCAGCAGCATATGTCCAAAGTTATATTTTGTTCTTTGGAGCTAACAGCTATGAGGTGGTGCACAATGGCACTCAACATGAAAATGCTGATAGTCTCTTATGTCTTCCTCATGTGAAAACACAGTAAAAAGAACAAGAACAGCCTACACCTGTCAACTTGTTCAGTGTTTCACAAGCTGAACTGCTTCCTGTAGCATTTGAATGTTGCAGATACAGCAGAGACTGCAAAAGAAATTGAGCTCAATGAAGTGTCTTAGCTTACATTGAAAGAATGGATAACTCACCAAAAATAATGTTACTTGCTTTTTATCAGATGAAATATGAGATCATCATTGATCAAGGTTGTTTATTTTTGGGAGCATCGGACATAGTAGCAAATAAATGAAACCAGCATATGTTACAGTAACTACAAGTGAAACACCATCTGAAAACAAAGACACTTGTCAGAGGTGATGGTTTCATCTCAGTTTTGCTGGTCCGTTTTTGGAAAACCAACTTCATGGTGGTAATGGATCGTTATTCAAAGTGGCCTGAAGTGTTCTATTTGTCTACAACTACAGCACCAGATACTGTAGAAGTGTTGCTAACATTCTTTGCCAGAACAGATATTTAGGATCAGATTGTCAGTGAAAAAGGTCAACAACAATTTATTGCTAATCAATTCAAGCTTTCATAACAGACAGTAGAATAAAGCATATCACATTGATGGCATACCATCCGGCCAACATTGGATTGGCTGATCAATTTCTTCAAACTACGAAACAAACTTTGAGGACTATGGTAACCCAGTTTGGAATCTTACGGCATAAGCTTGCTAACTTTCTACTGGCCTACAAAAATGCTATATGTGCCACTACCAACTAGATTTCTTCAAGATTGTTCATTGGAGGGAATTTGAAATCTAGGCTGGGCCTTCAGAAGGGCATAGTTAAAACCAAATGTGTCCCTGGTAAACGAAAGAATGCAGTCCAGATCAGAAACTTTCAAGTCGGACATGACAACATATCTCAGAATTACAAAGGGGATCAAAAATGTGTTGCACCATCAAGTGGAGACCTGGAAGTTCATCTTGCCCAGTTGAAGTGACATCTGGAATGTGGTGGAATCACGCGATGTCATATATCAGTTGTTTTTATAGTTAATGTTCCCTGTGTTGTTATGGTGGTGGTCAAGCCTGTTTTTTTTTTCCTGTAATTTCTGTTGGCCTGGAATATTTCTTGAGGGGTTTTTTTCTGCAAATGAGTTTAAGAGAAGGAACTCTGCTAGGCTGAACTGGTTTCTTTGTTTTTAGAAACCTGTGCCTGGGTGAGACAGTTTTAGTTAATGGGAAGGGGCCGAATGCGAAAAAGCTGAGCAATTTAAGTCTGACTAGTTGGGGAGTAGGACAAAGGCTTTGGGTCAAGTTAGAGCAGCAGGGGGTGGGGCCATAGTGTCTCCAAAGCAAGCTGGGAGTAAAACAATAGTTTTTCCTAATTGGGAGGGGCCTTCCATCAGTTGACTTTTTAAATCCAAACATCGAGAGCCAGTTTGTTCTTTTCTGCCATGTGACAAAGGCCAGCCAATCACAGTAGGACAATCCAGAGGCAGCACTTTTGAACTTGCTTTTGTAAACCCAGAGAAAGGCTTGCTAAATTCACTTTTGTCTGGGATGAGAAACTAATCAAATGGGACCCCTGTTTTGAATTCCTCCAAAAGACGGGTAACCAGAGCAATTTTACTGGACTCTGACTGCATCAACTGCAACTGGAACAAGGCAGAAACTATATGTTAGATTTAGGAAAGTTAAATGTAAGTGGGAGGCTGTTCCACCAGCCTGTGTTTCTTGCTGGGGATGGTGAGAAAAGGGAGAATGGAACTCCACAGAGTAGCTGTTCTCCAGACAGCTACGGAAGGTGACTGAGGAGTGAGGGGTAGCACACAGCAAGGGAGCTGGGGCTTGCTGTAATGCTGCATCTCTGAATGCCACAGCTATGGACCTTAGTCTGGCAGCCGAAACGGACCTGTCCCATGCTTTGGGAAAGTGTGGGGACTTTTTTTTCCCCAATTGCTTAACCAGGCGAGACACACTAAGATGAAAGCTTGTTTACAGGTGCAACCTGGGAGCACAGGGAAGTTAAGTGACTTGTTCAGGGTCACACTGTATGCAAGTGGGGGCTGTGGGATTCAAACCCAGGTCTCCAGATTTGCAGCTCAGAGCCTTAAACCACTCTGCTATAATGCAGGTCAGGGGACTGACACCAGCTTAGAGAAGCTGAGGGCCTGTTCAGAGTCTGACAGGACACAAGGGGGTGACATAAAACATATGGTTTTCTGTGACAATGGCCTGTTATACACACAGGAAGTGAGAAGGGGGGATGATGGGCAAGCCGTTTGTTGTTCCCCAGGGATACCATGAGTTATTGCTCAAGATAGCTCATGATATTCCCATGTCCAGAAATTTGGGCATTGCTTGCACTGCACAAAGGTTAGCTCATAATTTTTATTGGCCCAACTTTACCAAGCAGGTGAAAGAATACTGCAAATCCTGTCACCAGTGTCAGTGAATAGGGAAGGCAGGAGGAAAAGCAAAGCTACTTTAATTCCCTTACCTATTGTGGAGGAACCTTTCCAAAAGGTGGGAATAGATATGGTTCGTCCTTTGAATACCCCAGGCTCTTCTGGTAAAAAATATATCCTGGTGATGGTAGATTATGCTACCCAATAACCAGAGGCAGTCAACCTGTCCTCCATTAAGGCAGGAAAAGTAGTCGACACCTTGTTAGATATTTTCTCTCATGTAGGATTTCCACAGGAGGTTATCTGTGATCAAGGGGGTAACTTCATGTTGGACCTGATGATGGGTTTGTGGAAGAGATGTGGGGTGCTACAGAGGTGTACAGCACCTTATTACCCACAGGTGAAGGGGCTAGTAGAAAGATTTAATGGGACCTTGAAAACCATTCTGGGGGCATTGCAGAACAGCAAGGGAGAGATACCTTCTTCACGTGCTGTTTGCCTACAGGGAAGTGCTCCAAGAGTCGACAGGATTTTCCCCCATTGAGCTCTTGTATGGATGTAGGATGTGGGGGCCCCTAGATTTGATACGGGAGGATTGGGAAGGCAAGCATGCCACCTAGTGGACACCATTAGTGGCAGATGTCTTGAAGTTTAGGGAAAAGCTGAAGAAGCTAATGGGAGTGGCCCAGAACAACCTGTTAGCTGTCCAGCAGAGACAAAAGACATACTACAATCACGGAGCCAGAGCTCGCTTGCACAGAGTAGGACAGGAAGTCATGGTTCTGATCCCAGTCCAGAAAGACAAGGCAGCTGCAGGCAGAGTGGGAAGGACCATACAAGGTAGTCTGGAAGGTAAACTATGTAAATTACATTGTGGAATTACCTAACTGGAAACACATCCACAGGATGTACTACATGAACATGATGAAGACCTATTTCAATAGGGCAGACATGGTATTTGTTGTTTTCAGACCTGTGCAGGAGACAGATGAGGAGGACCCCCTTCTTGACTTACTGGCTGAGAGCACGCGGGAGTCATCTGTGGAGGCCACCAAGCTGTCTCCACAGTTGACACCCAAACAGGTCCCGAAGATTGGGAAAGTTTTACAGGACTTTGCCCCTTTGTTTACATCCAAGCCTGGACAGACCCCACTAGCAGTTCATGACATGGACACCAATTCCCAGACACCCATACATTGCACAGCATACCGAGTGTCTGAGGTAGTCCTAAAAGATATTAGGAGGGAGGTGGAAGAGATGCTGGAGCTAAGGGTGATCCAGAAATCCCACAGTCCCTGGGCATCACCTGTAGTCCTCATCCCCAAGCTGGACAGAACTACACACTTCTTTGTAGACTATCATTGGCTCTATGGTATCATGAAGTTTGATGCCCACACAATGCCCTGCACAGATGAGCTGCTAGACAAGCTGGGAGGGGGTGTCCTGCCTGATGACTATAGACCTGACTCTAAGAGTTTACTAGCAGGTAGAACTGATGGCCATGGCTGGGCAATGGTCAGCCTTCATCACCCCAATAGGCCTATTCAAGTTTAAGATAATGGCCTTTGGGATGAAGAATGCCCCTGCCACCTTCCAATGAATGGTGAATCAGGTATTGCATGGTACCAAGGATTATGCAGTGGCATATTTAGATGACATTGCCATATTCAGCCATATCTGGGAGGAGCACCTGACCCATCTGAGGAAATTGCTGGGTAGAGTAAAGCAGCTGGACTAACTGTGAAAGCAGATCAGTGTTAGGCAGCTATGGCAGAGGTGACTTATTTGTGACACGTAGTGGAGTGGGGGAAACTCCACCTAAAGCAGGCAAAAATAGTGGTGATTGTGACATGGCCCATGCCTGAGACCCAGAAGCAGGTACGGAGCTTTCTTGGGACTGCTGAGTACTACAGAAAATGTGTACCAACTATAGCACCTTGGCAGCTCCTCTATCTGGCCTATTAAAAAAAAGAGACATCCTAAGAGAGAGTGAAATGGGACCCAGCATGTGAAAGAGCCTTCACACAGCTGAAAACCCCTCTGTGCAGTGCCCCAGTGCTGGCCAGCCCAAACTACACCTACCCATTTGTGGTACAGAATGACACCTCTGATGTGGGGATTGGAGCAGTCTACAGCCAGACATCCCTGCATAGGAAAGATCACCCCATTGTGTACCTCATTAAAAAGTTGCTTCCACGAGCGCAGGCGTACTCTACTGTGGAGAAGAAGTGTCTCGCACTGGTGTGGTCACTAAAGAAATTAGAACCTTACCTCTATGGGAGGAGCTTTGCGATACAAACAGACCACAACCCTTTAAAATGGCTGAACCAAATGGGGAAAACTAATGGAAAGCTCCTAAGATGGAGTATTGCACTACAAGTGTATGACAAGAACATCACATATAGGTTAGGGTCTGAAAACACCAATGCAGATGGTTTATCCTACCAGTCAGAGTAAGGGCAGAACTGATAGAAAACATGCCAAGTAAAAAGGGGCATGTTTCCTCATATTCCATTTAAGGAGGGAGGAGTGTGGTGGAATCATGCCATGTCACATTTCTGTTGTTTTTATAGTTAATATCCCCTTTGTTGTTATGGTGGTGGTCCAGCCTGTCTTTTTCTATAACTTCTGTTGACCTAATATATTTCTTGAGGTTTTTTTTTTGCAAATGAGTTCAAGACAAGGAACTCTGCTAGAGTGAACTTGTTTCATTGTTTTCAGAAAACTATGCCTAGGTGAAGCAATTTCAATTAATGGGAGAGTAATTAAAAGCTAAAAAGCCACTGGCCCAGTGGCACAGAGGGCTGAGGCACTGGACGCCTTACCTCACATCACACCAGCAACCCCGTTTCAGGAACAGACTCAGGGACATTGGGGAGCCGGCACAGGGGAAGAAAGAGAGCAGGATTGAGCAGCCAGAAGGCAGCAGTCCTCTCTCGGGGTAGTCATCATCCCTGTAGTTCTGCTGCCATTGCGTGGAGGTCTGGTGTTCAGCGTAGGCGGGGGGGGGCAAGTAGCAGGAGGGCACCTCGAGATGCAGTGTGTGCCTGCCTCCATACGCACGTGTGGCCAAGGTACGGGGATGGGTGACAAATGGGAAAAAAATCTGGGCCAAAAAAAAGGCTAAAAAGCCTAGCCATTTAATTCTGAATAGTTCTGGGGTTAAAGAAGCAGGACAAAGGCTTTCTGCCCAACTAGCTCAGCCAGTGGTGGTGCCGTAGTGTCTCCAAAGCCAGCTGGGAGTAAAACTGTTTTTTTTCTTAACGGGGGGAGTAGACACTTCAGCAGTTGAATTTTTAAATCAAAACATATAGAACCGGTTGGTTCTTTGCAGCCATGTGACAAAGGCCAGCCAATCACAGTAGGGCAATCCAGAGGCAGCACTTTTGAACTTACTTCAGTAAAGTCATAGAAAGGTTTGCTGAATTCAGCTCTGTTTGGGATGAGAAACTGATCAAATGGGACCCCTGTTTTGAATTCCACCACAGGATGAGTAACCAGGACAACCTTACTGGACTCTAACTACTTCAACTGCAATTGGAACAAGGTAGAAACTATACGTTAGACTTAGGAAAGTTGTGTTTTTTTGTATACTGTCCAACTTTTATTTCTTATATCCTGTAACCAATATTTTAATTATATTTATATGTATTAAATTATATTATCTAATAGATATAAGTAAAGCCTTGAGAATAATTTTACAATACCTCTGAAAGTGTCTGTTATATGTGTAAGCTTGGGAGGGTTTTGTGCAAACAATACCATGTCTGACCTAATGCTCAAAATCCAAAGGCTACCAGAACAGAACACGAGAAGGGACTCTGTGAGTTAGGGGAGATACATGAGGTCTCATGGTGTGGTCTGTGGGGTTTGAACTGGTTGCCTATGGCTTTTCTTTTTCACTGTACAGTGGCCAAAAGGGTTCTCTCCCAGGAACACAGACTGGAGGCTGTATTTTCACCCCTCACAGAGAGAGGAAATCCACAGGACCTCCTGTCACATGTTCAGTTGTAAACCCAGTGAGTGCCCTGGAAGGACGGGAGGGGGGTTCCTGACCCACACTGCACAGGCTGTACTCAGGGGAGCACTATATGCTCAGGGAATCCTGCCCCACAGGAGTGGGCCTGTGACGTGGGAAAGTATTGCTTCAACAAATTGAATAGATTTGTGTTGCAAAAGAGTGCAAATGATTCTTTTGTCACTGTGGTGACTGAAAAAAAAACATAAACAATTCCTGCTGACCCATGATAAGTGTCTCCTCAAACTATTGATGTACCTCAGCTGATAGACTCAGCACCACAGAGTTTTGGAAATAATAGGGTTCCTTTCTTTACTGAAACCTTGCCAGAGAGATGTTCCCCAGTGCAGTGAGGAAATGACAACACAGACTTCATTTATAAGTCACAGTACAAAAGAAGAAAACTTCAAGTTGATTATTTCAAATATACTTTGCTAGAATGTAATGCATATATCTTTTTTTATTTTATTTATTTGAAAATTGGTATCTGGGAAAGGCACACTGAGTCTAGGCTCATTTCCAGGTGTGACTCAGAGGAAAGAGAACAGGAAAAGCAGAAGTACAGTACAAAAAACTGATCATTTATACAAAAATGTTTATAAAAACGGGTACAAAAATAAAGTGTGGTCAATAATACAATATGGAACATCTGTTGAAGTGCAAATAAAACAGCACCAAGATGCAGCATGCAAATAAACATTTCTGAATCATGTGAGAGGCCTGTAAGGAGAGTGTATGCCTAGACCTGTGGGGGAGGGAAGTGCAGAGGTGGTGATGAAATTAAACCAGTAGATAGGTAATGGAAACCAGCTGGATGCCCGAACATGGCCAATAGGGGCTCCAAGCCAGGGAGACTTCAGGGGGATGGGTAACAGGAGTAGATGGGCTGGGGAAGATTTACTTTTAACTGGTACCTGAGGGAGACAGGGGAGGAGAAGAGGTGGAGGGAGGAGGGGAGCAGGTTCCAGGATGCAGGAAGTCAATAGAAGAAGGTAGAGTGCCTAACTGAGGAACGGGGGTGAGGAGTGATGAAAGTGTGATGAACCCTAGAACAGAGGGAGCAGAAGGCAAGAGGTATTTGGGAGAGGAGAGAGGAGCGCTAAGAGGGAAGGGAACCAAAGCAGAGTTTGGAAATGAAGGAGGTACAGTGATTGTGACAATGTGAGAGTAGCGTGAAGATGAATAGGGAGGAGTAGAGATAGTAGAGGTCAGTATGAGGGGGAAATTTGCAGCAAAGTGGCAAAAGGAGTTACAGAGGTGTCCAGTCTGGCAATGGAAGTGGAGGGAAGGGCACCATATATGACATCCACTTACTTGAAGACAGGGAGCACTATTTTGGTAACAAGCTCCCTCTGGACATACAGAGATGAGCAGTCTTTGTTGCAGTACAGGGCACCAAGACTGGGTGGAGTTTTGCATGGATGGTATCAACGTGGGCTGAGAAGTGAAGCTTGCTGTCAAGCCACACATCAAGATACTTGATGGACTGCATGGCTTCAAGGGGTGTGCTATCCAGTGTGGCAAAAATAGGGAGAGACATCAGTCTGGACAGTTTCTGACTGGTACCAAAAGTCATGGACACTATTCTTTTAGTGTAGGCTAGGAGCTTGTTGGAATGGAACTAGCGGAGGATGCTCTGCAAGTCCTACTGGAGCAGGTCTTCCCCAGCTGCAGCTGAGGGACTGGAAGATGAAAATGACTGTGTTATCTGCATACATGTGAATATGCAAGTTGGTACAGGCAAAGGGGAGGTCATTCAGGAAAATAAAGAAGAGGACTGGACCCAGGATGGAGCCCTGTGGAACCCCAGCCTTGATGGGCAGTGGAGGTGATAGGACCTCTCCTACCTGTACTGGCTGTTGATGGCCCATGAGGAAGGAATGGGACTTATCAACAGAGGGAGTTGAGAGGCTAGCAGAGCTCAACTCTTTTTTCTCCCCCTTCTCCCAGTCAGCCCTCCTTCAGAAGAGCACCCCAGCCCTGTCATCCTGACATCTGCCAGGACTCAACTTCCATCTGCCTTTCCAAAGGGTTTGCCCCCTGGTGGTGTCTGTGGGGTTCCCCAAGCCCAGCTGCAGAATGGATGCAGTTCAGACCAGCATGCCCAACTGGTGGGGGTAGGGCCTGTGGGCAGTCTTCGTCATCCTGCCACCGGACATTTTCTTCTTTTCTGTCCTGGGGAGGCATGGCATCTGATGATGTAATGGTGAATGCCACATGATCCCACACATTGGGCCCTATTCATGAACAGACCAGGGTGACTACATGCCACATAACTCGAGTACGTAGCCACCCCTCACGCATTCAAGCCCACTGCATCCCCTTGGAGGCATGCACAAAAATGGTATCCCCCCATGCACCGGATCCCCAGCTGAGTGTGGAGCTCCGTGCCGGGGCAGGACGAGTTCTCCACAGGGGCGGGGGGAGTGGCATGCCGGCACTCTGCACCATTCACGAAAGTGAGGAGTGCCATACGCCAATGCTGGTGGCTATGTGTCTGGAGAGCAGCTGTAACAGATATGTGCCCCCTCCAGATCCCGCTGCTGGACCCACTGGTGCAGGCGGGGGGAGGTCATTGGACCTGCACAGGAGGTTACCACTGGTGTCGGGAGACAGTGGTCTGGCAAATGTTACCCCCTGACAACATGACCTGTGCTCTGCACACCACCTGCAATATGGCACCATACTGGCGCAAGTGATCCACTGTGGACTTGGGTAGGGCAGCTGATTGGCTGCTGACCTGGATCCACAACCCTGCCCCCATGAACCTCTATGCCGGGGGGGGTGGGGACATGGAAGGGAGCTGGGTGGGGACTGCTGCTTTGTGAATGCAGTTCCTGCATGAATCTCCAGGGGGAGGAGCTGCGCATGCCTTTACGTGCCAGCTACACACCTTGTAGTGAATAAGGCCCATTTTGCACCTTCTGCCAAGCCTCCCAACCTTCCTGGTCTGGGCTGCCTTTCCCCCAGCTTCCACCAGGGGTCAGGAATGCATCAAGCTCTGCCCACCCTCCCATCCCCAAGAGGTGGAGTGCAGTCCAATCGATGCTTGATCCTTCTCCCCCTGACTGTCCCTCTGACATTCCAGATTTACTTTCAAACCTGGGTCATTGGCATTGCAAACGGTATTGCTGCCCCTGCTCTGGTAGGTCAGCTGCAGAGATCAGCTCGTCCAGCAAGGAGTGGATGGGACTTTGGCCAGATCTATGAAAATGCAGCCATAATGTGCCCCATTCCATCCAGGAGAAGAAGGAATCAGTGGCACCCAGCAAGGAATAGACAGTGGAATGATGCTTCTGGAAACCAAACTCGAAGGGGGAGAGAAAACTGAAGAAGGAGAGGTAGTCAAAGAGTCTGGAATGGACTAGTTTCTCTTGCAGCTTTGAGAGGGGGAGGTGAGAGATGGGGAGGAAGTGGAAGGGGAGGTGGGGTTACCCCCTTTATGAAGGGGGATAACTTTGGTCATCTTCTAGGACTGAGGAACAGTGCAGATGGAGAAGGAAAAGTTAAGCAGGTGAGTAAAGGGAGATGCAATGGCAGGAACTAAGAGGTGAAGGAACTTGGGATCTTTCATTGTTGTTGCATTTGTGGAACATTCAAATATATTCTTCATGTAGTGAAGATATAGTGTATTATGGTACTAAACTACATAAATTGCATATAACTGTACCTCATATGTAACAATGGTATTATTCATCAGACTTGTGCAGTCTGTTCTGTGTACCCTGTCAGATGTTATAACATGGTGCCCAGTAAAACTTGCAGTATGTGTTGCAGAAGGTCCTGAGTCTGCTTGTTTGTTTCTTAAATGTACTGCTTAGAAACTGTTCAGCCACTGAATAGTATACATATAAAAACTGAACCTGCTAACTAGGTATATTTGTAGATGGAATTTTTTTACCATGACCAATGTTTTTTGGGGGTGGGTCCTTACATGATTCTGAATCCTTGTGGCAGACATCAAGGCATTTAGTTCACTATTGAGATTAGTATTACTTTAGTGTTACCCCTAACTTAATCATCCCACCCTCCCAGTCTGACATAAAGTATTTTTAGAAAGATCTGGTTACATGGCCACCACTTCAACCCAACAATTCAGTCCCAGCCTCATACCTTTACTGAGGAGCCCATCCCAGTTCATCCTTAGCCATCTCCCAGCCTGCTCTATTGACCTTGTTGAACACTGGTAGCAGTGCTCTACTAACTTCATCCAGTGAGTTCACTTACAGTTGTAGTCAGTGCAATGGTCAAATATTTCCAAACATTTCTGTGATACCTCTAGAGAAATTCCTGCCTGTCTATAGTACCACTTTTGGGGCCACATGAGAGAGAATCTCTTCAGAAATACAACAAAATATTTGGAAATATCTGACCATGTCAATGGCTGTAACTGTGCCAAGGCTCAAGCTACAGTTGCCTGTTTCAAAAGTTTGACTTGACTTGTATAGCACAATCAAATGTTACAGTTCTATTAGGGGGAGTCAGAAGTCACAGATAGCTTCCTAATGCTGCCTCCAATCTGAGTGGGCCAGGCGTTACTGAAAAGAGTCTGGGATTTACACTCAGTTATGATATGGGATGAGACTAGTTAGTTGGATGGCAGCATGTTTAGCTATATCCGTAAAAACTTTATTGTAGACAGCCTGGTGTGCTGGTGGGGAAGAAAGTAAAGTCGCTTTGTTGAATTAAGTTTATTATGAGTGGTGAGAAATGTGTCATCTTGCAGGGAAGGGAATACTATACTATTATAATCCCTTTTTTACCTGCATTATGCAGATTATAAATTAACACATTTCAGGTATTCTGCACCATAGTCAGAGCATCTGGCAGATGGTGTGCACTGGACCGGATCTGAGATTAAGACCATCTGTGTTTTGTCTGGTCTAATTGGGGAGGGAAAACATCAGAGCTTTACTGCTCTGATCTGATCTGGGTCTGGAAAGGATACAAATAATCAGTCAATCAGAATCTTTATTTATCCAGATAAGCATCATTGAGCAGGGCTCATTTGCAAGATGGACCTAGGTAGATCAGTCAATTATACATAACAGTACAAATACAGATACAGTGCCATATAAGTACAGTGAATACAAGGTAATACAGGAAAAAAAAACAGAGACTATAAGGAAATACAGAAAAACATCATCAATCCAGGTAACAACATAGCACAGCATATTCCATTTACAATTAGCAATAGCATATATATGTCAGAGAAAATTGAATAGTCATAGGTTTATATAGGCATCACACCAAAGCAGTAAGAAGTGGAGGGACTGCTATTGTGGAGGTTGGGGTATTCATTAAAGGAAAGTAAAAGACTGAGGAGGGAATACGCAATCTATACTGGGTAAGTGATAGCAGGTGGATAGGAAAGGTGGACTACTGTGGGGGGGGAGAGGACTAAACAGAATAGGGGTGTGAAGCACTTGCAATAATATAAAATGATCCTTTGTAGAAGGGAATAGAGCATACTAGATAAGGTAACTTCCAGCCTCCATCCTTGCTCCTCATCCAACACAGCCACAGCCAGTAAACAGGATGATTGTCATGCACCAGGAGAAGAAAAGTGCAGCAATACACTGAACTGTGTGTCATCCTAATTCAGTACTTTGGCAACAGAAGGAGAGGAGAGGGAGTGGAGCGGACAGAAGAGGAGAGGAGAGGTGAGGAGAGGAGAGGAGAGGAGAGGAGAGGATGGATGCTGCTTTAGGCTCTGCAAAATATTTAGAAACTGACCTGTTGTTAAATGGTTGGATAAACTGGGGATATAGTGCCAGAAAAAAAGAAAAGAATGCTGGGGGTAGAAAGACATGATATCCATTTCATGATTTTGAAAAGACTGAATAAAATGGAGCCAGGAAAACTGTTTGATCTTGTACTGGGCATCGGGACACAACATCATTTGATGCACCTTAAACAGGACAGAATAAGGACTAGCAGGAGAAAGATTTACTTCATGCAGCTCATTGATGCTACACCCTGTTTTTTTATGTTATTACATTTTATATCATGGGGTATGGCCAAATCGCTCTTCTCACTGGACAAAATTCCATCACATGAACTTTAATACAATAGCATAGTCACCACCTCATTGTACATTAATCAAGTACAACTTGTTAAGGGCAAAAGGTCAATATGCAAAACATACAACTCCATACCCCACAAATCAAAAATAAATACAAATAAAACAGCCACACAGAAAACATTACCATACAAGTATAGGTACACAGACAAAATAACTCATAGAAACATAGAAACAGAATTTGATAGCAGAAGGAATCAGAAGCCATCAAGTCTGCTCTTCTGATACTACCTCACTCCCACCAGCTTACTATGCTGTAAATTGCCCCCAACCTCAGTCTCCCACCCCTTAATCCAAATCTTATAGTGCAAACACAAACATCAAGAATGATGACTGAAAAAAACAAACACAATATCTGTCTAAAGAAACCTGAACTCCATCCACCAAAACTTTAATAAACAAACTCTGGCCAGAACTGATAGGACTGCAGCCAAGGAATTTGGGGCAAAAACATTGAACATTTGTTTTTTAGTATTTTTACACCACATTTTCAACATAGCCTTGTTATGACCCTGCCTCATGAAGAATGGCAGAAAAAATGTTCTACTCCTTGCCTAAAAGTGATTTTGTGCAGGGACTGCAAAATCAACTTTCAGGATGCAAAAACGCATTTTGGGCAGGAGTTGAAAACAGACAGCTGTCACATTCATGAGGTGCTGTAAATAAGTTGTTATGTTGTAAATTTTGGGTAAAAATATTAATAATTACCAAAGTTATGAGCCTGTGTTAGCAAAATTCAATGTAGGCTCATAACATTTTTTGTTTTTTAATATATTGACGTCATATTTTCAACATAGCCTTCTTATAACCCCACCTCCTGAACAAGGGCAACTGCTGCCCAAAAGGTGATTTCATGCAGATACCACAAAATCATCTTTCGGGACAGATTGGCCTAATGTCAGTGGAAGTGTTCATCAGGCAGGGTCCCCAAAAAGACATGTTGAAAATTTGGGCCAAAAATATCCAAAAATATCCAAGTTATGCCACTAAGTTCAAACCCCCATTGAAATACATTGAACCGCATACAGTACCTGTTTCTTTAGTTCACAGTCTGGCTTTGAAGACTGAAGATGAGTCTGCAGTCCAGACAGAATTATGGTGTTGGACCCCGATGGGTAAGTAAGGGCTTGGGGTTGTGCAGGGTGGTGGGTGCTGAGTGGAAGGGTTGGATGGGGGGTCAGGAACTGCTGCTACAGACATCGATGGATGGTTTTCTTTTACAAGTAAAAAAAATCACAGAGGTTTCAGTCACAACACTGAGGGACTGGACACCCCGGTGTCACTTTTGTGTTTCTGTGGGGTGGGTGGGGTGGTGGGTGCTGAGAGGAGGTCGGGTGAAGAGAAGTTAAAAAACATATATATATAAAAATAAAAGCCCATGTGGAATATGATCATGACACTGGGGACTGGGCCCCCAGTGTCACTTTGCTATGTTTCTGGGGGTGGGTGCTGAGAGGGAAGGTCATGGGGGGAAATGCATAATTAAAAAAAAAGGAAATCGACAGTCATGACAGAATACTGCACAGTCCGCCATGACTAAGATGACTGCTGAAGTGTACTATGCATGTGCTAGGAGTTGCGCATGTGAAAAATGATTTGGTGGCCATCTTGGACAGGGCGGAGTGTGCCATGTTCTGCCATGACCACTGACAGACTAAAAAAATAGTGCATTGTGACTGCCAATTTAGACAGTGAGTAGAGTGCTTCAGGGGCATGGAGGTGACTGTATTGAAACTCCAACATGTTGCTCGGTCAGAAGGAATACACTGACTGCTTTTTTTTTGTAGCAAGAGGTCTGCAGGACTAAGCCCACTGCATCCCTAAAAAGTACTAACTAAATGAATCAAGGTATGCCAAAATATCAGTGGGGCTATCTAGTCAAAACATACAGTGTAAAGAGAAAGTAATACAAAATGCACCTCAAATTAAAACATAGAAAACCTTCAAAAAATGCAGTTCTACACAAGAGCAAATCCAAGCACGGGCATACCAAAATGTCTATGTATACCGCACAAAAATACAATAACACTGACAACTACTTGTGTGAAACTGGAGGATCTTCCAACCTCTGCCTAGGTGATACAGGAAATACTGGATACCATAATCCCACACATTGAAACTCACCTGCACTCATATCCTTTCCTAAAAACCAAAAAAAGGCACTCATTAGAGCAGTGACGCCCACACCTCCAGCATACTCTGCAGGGAACATAAACATTGTTTTTACATTTTGTAATAAAACTACAAATTTGAACATATGATATGTCAGTTTAATACTCCCAGGCCCAGATATTCAAAACTGTGCCCCGGAGCTAAATTAGCATTGCGCAGCTTGCAAAACTTTCCCGGACCAAATAGCCCACCATATTCAAAAGGAATAGCCCAGTGCTAACCCTGCTGAATATAGCATGGTAAAGAAGCCGGGCAAACAGGCCAAGGAGTGCAGGGCAAAAATAGCCCAGGAATAAGACAGCACTGAATATAGCACAGCAGACAGCACTGAACATAGCAACCTGACAATCAGTGCAAACATCAAGAGGAAAACAGTGCAGAGGTGAGCCTGCTGTGCCCAGGAGCACTTGCGAGGAAGAACAGTCCTGAAAGGGACCCCAAGAGCCAACAGTGGTGCAGAACCCAGAATATGTCAGACACCGAGGCATGGCAAGGTAGAGCAAAACCCAGAACCCCTGAATGGAAACCAAAGCACAGGAGAAACCAGTGCAAACCCGATGCACCCAAAAATAACACTGGACACAGTAAGGTCATGAAAGTGTAATGTATTAATGGAAAATGAGAAAATAAAGGCAATATCAAACAAACAGAACAGCAACAATAACAACAACAATATATACAACAAACAGTGAATGAACAACGTCGTTACAGAAACACAAACACTACAAACCCTATGACAACAACTACTGCTACTATACTACTACTGCTGCTAACACTATCACTACGACTACTGCTATTACCACACCTAAGACTACCACTAATACTATAACTACAATGACTAAAACTAACAGTGCTACAGCCTAACCTATGACAATGACAGCTACAACTATGCAAAATAGTACTGCAACAATGACATGTAAGACCTGAATGAAACATAGAAATAAAATACAGGATGGAGATGTCAAAATAAAAAGGAGAGAAAGGGGAAGGGAACACTGAGGTAAAATAGGATCACAATGTGGCAGCAAAATAAGCAGTCCATGGGGGGGGGGGGAGGCAACAGAAAGGAGAAGAGCATCACTGCTGCATGGCTGAAGGATCCAGCAGTCTAGCCTCCAGCACAGTGGCCACCCTCCCCGTCTCCGAAATCAGCACCACCTGCTGCTCGATGGTAGCCCTCTGCTGGCAGACAAGCCGGCACAGGAGGTCTTCACTCCTCTCTGACTCCTCAGGCCTGGTTGCCCACAAGGATGATCTCCGCAGATCTACAGGAAGAAGGGGGTGCATGTGAGGATGTCAAACCAGCAAGGAGGCATACTGCAGCCATAGGTGGTGACACAGGGCTGGACCGCATGTCCCAAAAGTCATGCCCATGTGGTGCTGAAGAACGCAATGGAAGGCACAACCGACAGGCACCCACAGGGCGGGCCTGGATGAAACAGGCAACAACCAAAATCCCAATGGACACAGAGATGCATATAAGGCCCCGACAACACCATGGCATGGTTGACACCACCCAACTCAGCACTGCACACAGTGAGACAGTGTAGCCAGACAGGCAGTCCCCGAGATGGCAGTGGGAGTGGGCCAAGCAACAACAAGCACATAGGAGGGCACACATCAGGACAAGCTTCCCATAGTCACAGAACAACATAGCACAAGGAGGAGTGCAACAACAACTGATATGGGCACAACAGCATCACAATGCAGGCATGGCATCCGGCCACCGGACCACCCATGCCAAGGCCAAACCATCCCACAGCAGTGGCAATACCACAGGGCACACATACCGGCAGGGGTAGGCCACTGGATGCCACCATGCACCAACCATGTACTGCAATGCACGCACTACAGTGGCCTGCACCCAGAAACAGCACATGCCATGTGAACAGCAGAACATGGACAACGGCCATGGATAATGAACAGCAATGCCATCTGTGCATGCTGACATGGGCCCATACAGCACAACCCCCCCCAGCCACAGTGTACAACCACCACCCACCCATACACCGGCAGCACTCTGCCACACAGGTGGGCAACACAGTACAATGGTGCACCGGCCATGGTACCATGCACATGGCCGTGCACCCAGCAACACTATTGATGGCAGACCATTGAAGTGACCACACAATCCAGAAGCACAGCACTAAGTAAAACAGAAATGTACTCATGCAATAGGCCTCTAGCCTCAGGACTGCTCTCTTCTGCCTACTGTGGCATGGCTGGCACCCTAGGGCTTCCCCGGGTGGGTGGCCAGTATCCATCCTGGTCCCTCTCTCCCTGGGCTGTGCTGCACAATTCACTCTGCAGTGGAAAGAAGTAAAAGCAGCATTAGCGCAAGACACAGCAGTGACCATGTTAGCCACAGCAAGATGCACCCCCACCCCCAAAACAAAGATGACACGGCACAGCCCAGGGACAGTGTCCAAACACATGATGCAGCCACACAGTGGCCCCCCCCACAGGCATGCCATACCGTGGCCACCATGGCCCACTGCATGTGTGCTGGTCGCACAGGGCATGTAGGCACGCTGACACTGCAGTGCACCTTCGCCACATGGAGGTGCACAGTGACATGATGCACACACCACTGTGATATCACACCAGTTACCCAGGAAACAGCCCCTCCCTAGCACAACACTAGTGCTGGCTGCCGGACAGTCCCATGGCAGATACCCCTGCCTGCATGCCCCAGACCTGCGGTGTTTGCCATGGTCATGCATTGCTGTTGCGCACAGCATGTCTGCACTGCAACCACCATGGACATGGCAATGAGTACCACACAGTAATAAGCATTGCGACAGCCATGGAGGATGCCTGGCTACCCTGCCACTCCCAGACACCCTGTAACACTGTGCCACCCAAGGGGCCCACATCTACAGCCCCACCACCTGCTCAACATGGATCAGGGACAGGTATACCCTGCCCAGGCATACCTCCCAACACAACAGCACACCTGGTAACACACACACACACACTCCAGCAGACAGATGAATACATAACGCATGTGTGCACTGTGTAGCAACACCTACCTGGCACTGGCACCGTTCCATCATGCACCATCCTCCTATAATGCTCCAGCTGCTGCTGTTGCCTGTGATGCAGATCGTCATAGCTTTGCCTACACTTTTTAGCGTCCTGTGGGATGCCTATCCATTCTGACAGGTGTCGTGCAACAGATGCCCACGCCTGGCATCACGGGAGGTCACCCTCCCTGACCTCCCCAAACAGGCGTCGGTGCCTCTGCTGAACCAGCTGCATGAGGTTCGCTGTCTCAACATCTCCCCAGTGCCTGTTCCTGCGCACCACCACACACTTCCTACGCCTCCCTGACATGACAATCCACAGGTGATAATATCCCCAATGAACTGCACACAGGAGGTACACACAGGAATGCAGAGCACTGCCCCAGTCTGTGACACACTCTGGGTCCACTGTCAACCTGATCAATAGTGCTGCATGGTCACATGGTGTAGCACCGCGCTACCAGGAAGTAGGCACGGTGTGCATGCGTGATCCTGCCATGACCCCAGTGTGCATGCGTGGTGCTCCGCACACTACGCCGTAATGTGGCACTATGTCACGCTACACTGGTGTGCTAACGGTGACCAATGACCAATGACCACACGTGCATGCACTGTTGTAGTGCTAGGTCACATAGTGCTGCACTAATGTGCCAGCTCTGCACTGGACACCCATACAGCCCAGTGCTAATAGTTTTCCCAGCACTATGTGCATTGCCTGGTGCTAACAGGGCACATATTCAAACAGCCTATGAAAATGAGGTTACTTGGGTATGCAAGGGGCAAACAGGGTGCTTAGCATATCAATACCAACTCATTTGCATGCCTAACAGGCATGATTGCCCAGCAGTGCTGTTTAAGGGCAAACAGCGCTCCACCTATGCTGTCAATGGGGATTGCAATACTCAGCAGGTGTCAGAGCTGACAGGGCCTTGCACAGAGGAATATGTCTCAGGAGGCAGAGCATCAACAGACAGGTCTGTATACCAGCCAGGGCATGTGGCTTTATGGTACTGGGATGTGTGTAAGCCCTGCCCTGCACTGCACTGTACACACATGTGTATGGCCACTGGACATGCATGGGACAGAGCACACTCCTGCAGGCCCCCATGTCAGCATGATACTGCTTTGTCAGTGGTGTACATAGCCACTGTGCCTGTCAGCCAGCTGGATGGAACATCCTGAGTGTGATGCCTGTGTCAGCATGAGCACATTCCACACAGTGTGGGTTCTATGCACTGGGGGGATGGGGACACACAGGGCCTCACTCTCCCCTGGCTGTGTGCGTGAATGCATGTGCCATGGCCATGTGAGGGTAGGTGATAGCGATATGGTTGCAGTGTCCACATGGCACTGCCCATGGCACAGGGGATCACAGCCACAGTGCAGGGCCACAGGCAATGCCTGCACCATGCACACAGGAGTAGTCATATCACACAATTGCAATGTGTGCTGTACCCTATCATGTCGTATTGCATGTGGCATGACCAGGGCCTGCACTGTTCTGTCACAGGACATGCATGTTAGGCATGTAGGGCAACATGCACGGTGTGCTCTGCTTGTGCTGTGCACTGTATGCACACCACAGCATGTGACCTGTGTTTCTCTTCATGTACCTCATAGGTGCCGCTGCATGACAGGAACATATCTGGGCCTACAAATTCTCTGAGGACAAGCTGACTGCATTGGTGCATGAGGTCAAGGAGCGGGAACAGGTGCTATGTGGCCACAAGGCCACAGATTCTGTCTTGAGACAGATGTGGGATGCTGTAACAGCAGAAGTGAATGCTGCGGGAGGCTGGGGATGTACCATGGATGCCATCAGAAAAAGGTGGAATGATCTGCTGCATTGGGCCGCAAAGGCAATATGGATCTGCGACTGCCTACAGACTGAAGGAGGGCCACAGGCCAGGCAACCCACTAATGACCCTAGTTGCCTCTACACTGTGGACAGTGGCAGTTGGTGGTATCATTGGCAGTGGGTGTGAGACGCCACTTACACCACCTAGGACAGATAAGTTGCTGCCTGTCTGCACCCTACAAGGCGTGCCTGCACTGGTGCCAGAGGACCATTGTAATACTGATGTGTGGTATGCACTATGCACACATGGTGGTGGTACATTGTGCACACTGTACACATGATGCACTATGATCTGCAGGCATTCACCGCTGCATGCATCCCATTGCATGTACATTGTGTTAGGGGGTACATGCTTGGGACCATATTCTGCCTGGACAGGGACTGCACTGTGTGGGTTGCATGGCCATGGTGTGTGTCACGTAGCCTACTGTGTGCATGTACTGGTGGTGGTTCTGGCCTTCTGTGTGTGTTACTGGTCACTGACACTGTCCTTTTGTGTTTCACAGTGGTGGGGGTACAGCACGCAGCAGGCCAGCATGTGGTTGGGACAGCAGCCATGGTGCAGGAGGAGGAGGCTGACACCAATTTGCCAATGACCTCCGGACTGGGTGCCCTGCATGGACCATCTGCAACAGCACATGGGTGGTAGGCCGCCTTACATGGGTTACACCTGCCTGTGGGGGAGGACAACTCCACGGATCAGGATGCCGGGTACATGGAGGTCGGTGTCATGCTAGAAGATGCACAAGTGGAGGATCTGAGTGGTGGCTAGGTGGTCATCCTGATGGTCACCAGGGACCATGAATCTGTGGGATCAGATCAGGAGTACTATCTGCCTGTGATGGGGACTGTGTGTGGTAGCATAGGGGTGGGTCCTGCTGGGGTACACAGGACGGTGCCATGGGGGTGGAGGGCAAGCCACTAGTGGCATTATGGTACAGCAGGATGTAGGCCAGGTGGGCCAGCTGTGTGTGCCACTAGACATGCGGTGCCATCCATGGGGAGCGGATCTGGCCCCGCAAGGGGCACAGCACACCACAGGGACCATGTAGCCCCAGGAACATTGTCAGCCGCCCCCACACAGCGTCCCCACCATGACCAACAGCAGGCACTACCCCCAGCTGACATAGACATTACTGTGCCCATGGTGCTGGATTGTCGGGGATCCTGGCCTCTGCTACAGGCTGCCCTGATGTCCCAGCAGGAGGCCCAGCTGGACCTGCATGCCTTTCAGTGGGAGATGCTGCATGAGCTGTCGCAGCTGCGGGACACTGTGGGTATTGGCTTTACCCATGCAGAGCAGCGGGTGGAGGACGGGATGAAGTGCATGGTACCCACACTCGTCTGTGGCTTTGTGGGTCTCACTGCTGCTGTGGTTGATCTTGCCACTGTGCTGCATGGGGTGCACGGTGGTCAGCAGGGTGTGCGTGTGGGGCAGCGTGGTCATGCCAGGCATGCCTACAGGCAGGCCTTTAGTGGTCGCAGGGTGGGCATCGGCTCCAGTACCACTGCATCACAGGCATTGGCCAGCACCCCGCATCATCATGGCCAGCCACCCACCCTGGCTGGGTCTGCAGGTCGGTGGGGGCTCAGGCATTCCACCCTCCAAGCCCCACCGCAGTCATCCCCATATATTTCTTCAATGCAGAGCACCCCTAGCTCTGTGTCCCGCCTGCATGGTGCGTGTTGTGTGCGTGATGGTAGTCACCTCAGATAGGCAAGGCTGCTGTACATCCTCACACACACACACTCACACAACACCCACACACACACACACACACACACACACACACACACACACACACACACACAGTCACACATGCACAGCCATGGTACCCTGCCTACACTGTCACCTCATCCCAGGCACCTCTGGCAACACACTGCTTAACCATGCCATGGCTGTCCACCTATGTCACATGAGTGTCCTGCACTGCACAAGGCGCACGTTTCCATGTCACATACTATCACGTCCACTGTATTGTGCACAAGCTATGTTGACTGTCATCACTGTTGTGGTTGTCTGCACATATTAAAGTCTATGTCATTGTACTTCACATTTGCTGTGTTGTGTTTACTCACTATCCTGCCTGTGACAGTGTCCTGATGATGATGCCACTTCTGTACTCCAGGGCCCTGTGTGCCATTCAAGGATCTCTCCTCTCGAGTTGCTCTACTATCCCCCTGACCTCCGGCTCTGGGTCACTGTCAGCCTGTTCCTCAGGTTCAGGTGCCTGTATCCCACAGTTCATTGCCATGTTGTGAAGCATACAACAGGCTAGGATGATCCGGCATACTTTCTGAAGTCTATACTGTAGGGCACCACCTGACTGTCTAGGTAGTGGAAGCATGTCTTTAGCATGCCAAAGACCCTCTCTATGATGTTCCTAGTGGTGATGTGTACCTCATTGTATCTCTCCTCAGCCACTGTGGTCGGCGGGATATGGGTGTCAGCTACCAGGGTCACAAGGCACAGGCGCTGTTCCCTGTTGAGAAATGCGCACGTATTAGTGTTGCTGTTCTGCTGTCTGCCCCTTGCCGTGGTGACCCACATGTGTTGCTTTTCCCACCCCCTTCCTTGCGTACCCCTGCCTGGCCCTGTCTCCACCTCCACTGTGGTGTGTGCGTGCCTTGCCTGCTGATACTCACCAACTAGGTGCCCACTGGGTATCCTGCCCTCCTCTAAGGCCTGGAACAGCCAGGACTGGTGCCAGATGAAGGTATCATGGGCACTGCCAGGGTACTGGGCAAAGACATTGCTGATGTGCCCTGTCGCATTGCACACCACCTGGCAATTAATGGAATGGTACCTCTTCCTGTTGACATACACTTCACTGCCATCGCCAGGTGGTGTACAGATGGGAACATGGGTGCAGTCAATGGCACCGAGTACCGCTGGTAGGTGCATAACTCAATAGAATTGCTGCATGGTTTCTCTGCGCTCTGCCACTGTGCTGGGGAATACTATGAATTCACCAACATGTGGCAGGAAAGCATCTAGGAACTGGGTCAGGAGGCATGAGGTGGCAGACTGCGATACCCCTATAGTGTCCCCTGTTGGTCATTGAAACAGCCCTGTGGCCAGGAAGCACATCACTGCTGTCACCTTCTCCTCAACTGTCATAGCATGGCTGCATCTGATGTTGGGCTACAGCTGGTCATGCAGGAGTTTGCATATCTGCCTCAACATTTCCCTGTTCATCCTGTACCGGCCAGTGATGTGCTCATCTGGCAGGGTTCCGAAGGAGACTCTGGGCCGGTACCACCTGTGTGCAGTGTATCTTCTCCTTGGCCTGCATTGTGAGCCATGTTGGCTCTGCTCCCTTTCTTCCTCCTCCACTACTGCTGCCATTAGGTGCAGCAGCACAGTATTGACTTTAGTGCCATGTTGACTTCCTGATCTGGTACCTCCCCCCCTCTGTGGTTTGCCCTGGGATAAGACCTGCCTTTTATAGGTGGTAACTGGCACCGCGCTGTGTTGCGCAATGTGACCTTGCGCGACGCTGCTGCTCTGAATATCCCATTCGCATGTATGCTCATTCCCACCCCCTCACTTTGCACCTTGCATACATTATGGGTTTGCCCCATGCTATTGCAGTTTACACGCACTATCCGCTCCTTTGAATATTGCTGCTCCGACCTAACACAGTGTTATTCCTGCACTAATGGTTTGCACGCTGAGCAAAGCTTTGAATATCTGGGCCCCAGTGTATTATTTCATGTACTTGTTTTGAAATAGTCTTATTTTTATCTTAGTGACCCATGTTAATGTGAACCCTTCCCTTCCAATATTGGCTCTTTTAATTACTTATGAGTTCTGTAGCCCAGTAACATCAGTGGGCTAGAGGGAAGCTTTCCATGCAGGGTGTTTGACCAACTGATGACACAGGGCCCCAGGACTGAAAATAATTAAAACATTTATGTTGGCTGGGAGAAAAGTGACCCTAAATAGGAAAAAAATGTAACTACATCAAAGCAGACAGATGAAGTATTACATTTGAGATATTAAGCAGACTATGCAAACTGTATGCCCAAATTCTCATAGAAAAAAATGAAAACAAAACAAGGTTGATGTTCTGTTTACAAAAGCTGCAGAACTGAACCCCAGTCTAGCAGAGATCCAGTTCTTTAAAGGGCACTAAAGCTGAAACTGCCCTTTAAAATACTCTCATTCATTTCTCATCAAAGAAAACATTTTAAAAGTGTTAGACACTCCAAACATGGAGTGGGACGGGGCTGGGGTTGAGCGGCAAATAAACCCACCCTTCAGCATATGTACAATATCTACTGTATGTACAGTACCACGTTAAACCATCCGTAATGTCTTATAAAATACTCAGTAGCATTGGCTTTCAATATGTTACTGCTCGAACTAGGCAGGGGCTCAACCAGTTAGAGGGAGCACTAGAGAATCTGTCTGATTCTAAAACTTAGACCTCAAGCAATATCTCTTTTAAAAACTGTTTCAGTGGTATGAAATTGAAATGCATTTTAGGTACTACTTTGTACTTCACATGCAAATGTTATATAAATGTAGACAAATGATGATCTGAAAGCAAAACCTTTCTCGAACCTTTTTATGGTTCCATTTAGAACTAGTTTGAATTTGAAATATAACTAGAAAATGCTCAATTTCTTGCACAAGTGGTGGTAGACATGCATTTGACTTGAAGAAAGGAAAGAAATCTGTTGTTATATACAGTACCACCTTACATACCCACTGCACTACAACAGTTGGCTGCACCCATTGGGTATGCACAGAGAGATTAAATAAGACTGAGGGAAGTTCAGAAAGTCAAGACAGGGTGGGAGTTAAGTACAGACAAAGTGTGTGAGGCAGAAAAGGTTAAGCACCTGGTGTTCCAGCTGCTTGCTTAAGGCCACCCAGTGAGTATCCAGAAGTCAAACACTGTTGGGATTCAAGTCTGGGTCTCCAGGTTCGCAGATCTGGACTCTAACCACTCTGCATCATTGTCACGTTATATAATTGCATCACATACTGGACTTCAATACATATGCTCCAACAGTTATGGTAGTGGCACTTAAATGCATTGCATGGGTAAAGTTGACTTAGTCATATTTAACAAAATAGTACAACAGACCTAGTTTAATTACTGTCATTTAAAATATAGCTAAGAGTTGGGTAGCAACTATTCAGGGTAACACTGGAGGCTGCCAAAGAGGAAAGGGATCCAGGAGTAGTCACAGAAGGCAACCTCAAAGTGGCTAAACAGTGTGGCAAAGCAGTCAGAAAGGCTAACAGAATACTAGGGTGCATAGGGAGGGGTATAACAAGTAGAAGGAGGGATGTGGTGGTACCATTGTACAACTCCCTAGTAAGGCCTCATCTGGAGTACTGTGTTCAGTTCTGGAGGACCCATCTCCAAAAAGACACAGACAGGATGGAGACGGTACAGAGGAGGGTGACAAAAAATGGTGTCCGATATGTATCATGAGTTGTATGAAGAGAGACTCCAAGCTCTTAATACGTACTCCATGGAGGAGAGGCGAGAGAGGGGAGGACATGATAGAGACCTTCACGTATCTGAAGGGAATCACCAGGGTACCAGAGGGGAGCATCTTTCACATGAAGGGAAGTAGCAGAACAAGGGGACACAGCATGAGACTAAAATGGGGAAACTTAGGAGGAACTTGAGGAAATTCTACTTCACTGAAAGGGCAATGGAGAGATGGAACAACCTCCCCCAGGAAGTGGTGGGGGCTGCCACAGTTCAGGGATTCAAGAATGCATGAGATAGGCACATGGGAATTATCAAGCTAGGATGAAAGGCGGAGCATCTAGGGTACCTTAAGCATTAGAAAGAGGGATAGGACAGACTAGATGGGCCACAAGGCCCTTATCTGCTGACAACATCTATGTATCTGTGTATCTATCCCCCCATGCAAGACAACAAAAGAGGCAATAGTTGCTTATCTCATGCCAAATAAAGGCATTTCTAACTGCAAAAGGTAGCTTTCCACCTTACCAGTCATAGTTAGACTCTATTTAAGACAATAGTTCTCAAACCTTGTCACAGTGAGCTTCCCCATATCCATGGAAAGATTTTGAGCCTCCCCCAAAAACTGAAATAATCTTGGGCCTCCCCAAAGAAAAATAACATACTGTATTTTGTGCAATACACCATGAATAAATTGAAATCCCTCTGAGTACTTAGCTCACATTCAGTTCTTTGTCTTATACTGACGTGGAACCTTTGAAAAAGAGCTCTTGTGCTCAAAGGTGTCATCTGAATAACAAATAAACAAAATAACAAATATCATTATTCAGCTTATTGCAACCCCCCCCCCCCAAGGCCAGCCTACTTCCTCTACTATTCTCATTCTTCAACCATTGTTACCCCTTGTTGCAGTACCTTCATGGGTCAGACTACTTTTTCTGTTTCCTCTCTATATGAAATAACCTTCCTACTTACTTTGCCTCTCCCCTTCTTTCCCTGCTCATAAGCAACTTCTCAGGGATTCCTTTGCTCCTTCCTGCTAATGCTCTTAGTACTTCTATGCTCAATCCTTATATTTGGGCTGTTCTGCCATCAGTCTACAAACTGAACAATTACCACCACTCATTATTAGTTTACTGTTCATACTTGTTTGCACTATTGTCCATTGTGTATTTCTTGATTGTTTGGCAGTTACCTTTTGAAGTGTATTCACTCCCTACCATTCCCTGAAATGAATCTTGCTCATTCACCTTCCCTTGTCACCTATTAGTAAATAAATACATAACATTCACCTACTAATATCCTGTTTGAGTTTGCTTCATCTCTTCACACTACATATATAAAACTCAAAATTTAAATATAGTACTTTTTCAGACTTGCTTGAGCCTCCCTTGGAACAGGTTGGGGCCTCCCAAGGGAGGCTGGCGTCACCATTTGAGAACCCCTGATCTAAGGCATAGCATATAGATGATACTTCCAAACCAACTACCTTACAAAATCAGTAAGAAGTTCAATTCTATCCAAGTACAACTCAAAAGATTATTTCTACTATGTCTGACATTTCTGTTTCTTTGGACTCTTCATGTATTTATTAAACTTCCATAGTATTCTTAAAATAATTGTATAACTGAGCAAACACTATCAATCCATCATGATGTTGGCTGACTCTTTTATGCCTTCTAGTACTTAGATTTTTCTCAGCATGAAAATAGATCCTGTGTTTTACTTTATGGGTTTGAATGTTGCTTTAAAAATAAAAAGTCAAACGACTCAAGAACAAATGTATGGAGGGTGCCAAAGGTCACCAAGCTGTCTAATGTGCTTAAATGAGCCATAGAATTCAGAAATGTGGAATGACTCAAACAGCAGAGTTTGTGGTTTCTATCTCATAATTATTCCCAGGTGATTTTCTTTTACATTCAGGACTCCTGCAGAATTCAACCATCCATTTTCCCAGAAGGGAGGATTCATGTGGGGAAGTGAGGGTTCTTATCTCCATGAAACAGGATAGATATGTTCCTCAGTTATCATTTGAAAACAATTAAAGAAAAGGATTTCCCTTGAATCTACCTGAGTAATTTTCATCCTTAACCAATGGTTAGGGAATATTATTATATTGCAGTAATGACCCAACTCAAGAAGAAAATAAAAATCAAAGAACCATTTTATAATAATTGTGGGATAGTGGCACTTCTTTGGTGTTGTAAAGCACTTGGCGTTGCCTTGTGCCTCCCTTCGCAAAGCATGCCATTATCCCACCATAAGACATCCTGTTATGCCTTATTGCTCAGTTAAGACACAGTTTGTAGTGGGGGAAGAGCAGATATAGCAGAGGACAGCAGGAGCACAGTTTGGAGAGAAGTGAACTTGAACTTTTTTCCTTTTACCGGCAAGGGCATAAAATGTCCAAAGGTTTCTGCTATTTACTGTGAGGGGGTTGATCTTCTCACAAGAGACAGAGGGTAGTCCAGAACCCACCCTCCACAAGTTCATCTCCTTTTATAGTGAGGCTGCTGCCTCCTGATTGGAGGAGAAGGGGACTCCCTTAATAATCACAGATATCGGTGTAACATTCTGGCTTGAGCTGTGCAACAGAACTAAAGGAAGATATCGTATCTTAATGGTATCATGTTAGGATATAATACTAGACTTGGGGGCATTGGAACTAGGTAAGTAAAGAGTACAGGAGTACCAGGGGATTAGGCAGGCAAGCTTCAAGGGCAGAGGCAGGAGTGGGGATGGGCACTGGGATTGGGAGGATGAGCAGGAACAGTGCAGGAGAGGATGTAGGAAGAATAGTTAACTGCGATGGATGTGGGGCTGCCATCTTCTTAAAGACTGCATGGAGGGCAGGAGGGTGCTTTGTGTGCAAGCAGCTTGTGCAGCTAAAGGAGGAAATTGCATGGCTGAGGAGGGAGCTGTGTGGAAGAGAGAAAAGGGGGTGGAGGAGCCAGCTGGGAACAAGGGACCATTGAAAGGCATACTCAAATGGCATAGACTGCAGGCACAGAATGGAATAGGTAGGTGGAGCAAAAGGGGCGAGCATCCCGTACCCTCATGAGCCACTAGAGGAAGGGGTAAAGGGGTGGGCAATGGTCCAAAAAAGGGTAAGACATGGACCTGGGAGGGAACAGAACTGGAACACTTAGTACAAAGGGCCAGGGGCATGCCAAGGAGAGGTGAGAGAAGAGAGCAACAGGTTCTCTGTGCTGGCTCATCTGAAGGAGCTGGAGGGCAGGAATTTCAAGGGGGATGCAATAGCAAGGGGGAGGAGAAACACAACAGAGGTTATTGGCCTGGCTATTGGCAAGGTCATGGTGTCAGAGGATGCAAATAGGATAGCAGAGGCTAAGGAGGGGGGTGGAATGAAGGAGGCATTAGTGAAGGACGAGCAAGCAGATGGTGGGCAGAGGTTGAATGATGGTGGTAATGTTGGTGAGGATGGGGGGCTGGGATGGAAGACAAGAGGGTGGGAAGTGGGGATGACAGTGGGTCAACTGGTTATACAACATGGTTGGGGGCCAGGAGTAGATCAGAACTTAAGAAGGCTTGTGGGGGTGGGGAATAGGTGGAGCAGGAGGAACCGGGGGCATGGGGAATGAGAACCCATAAGGGGACTGTGGCCTGCAAAGGGGAGGCTAGCCTGGAGGCAAGCATGATGGAGTGGAAAGTTCACTGGATTTGGAGACCGGTATATAGGAGAGGAAGGGGAGCACATGAATCATGGGAGACAGGAGGGAGGGCAGAAACACTATGCCAGTGAGAGAAAAGAGATGCTCCTTGGAAATAGCACAATGGAGGAAGCAGAGACAACAGGGGATGATGACAGTGCTGGAGGCATGGGACAGCGGGGTAAGAGACTGATTATGGGGGAGAAAATTGGGGGGCTGCAGGGATTAGAACAGAGGGTCATCATACTGGGTGACTTCAATAGTGAATGCTATCAGGTGGGGGGGCAAAAGAGCCAGGAAGAGTTCTATCTGGGTGGAATGCATGCTAGGTATGACGGCAGGTAGAGTAGGACAGCATATCACTAAATATGTGAGAAGACAGGGGATGAAGCCCCACATAGTGGTGCACTTAGGCACTAATGATCTGGAGGGCAGTAGAGTGGAAGAAGTGCAGGACAGTTTCAGGGAGTTGGGCAGGTTGTGCAGCATGGAGGGGAAAACAGTCGCATTCTCTGAGATCCTACCAGTACCCAGGGCAAGGGTATCCCATGACTTTGGTGACTGCGATTGGGTGCCTACTGAAAGGGTGACTCAATCACTGCACCTGTCATTGGGGTGACTGGGGAAGGTGGGTGACTGGATGAGAGGGTGCATGAAATAGTGACATCCTTTGGTACATGCCTACAAGCGGGGGGATGGGGGAAGCGAGCATGCCAAGCATGGGGTGGGAAGGGACCAAAGGGTTGTAGGGGTGGCGCCATGGCGAGCTGCTTCCTTGGCATGGTGGGTGGGTTTAGGGTTGTGGTGGGAATGGTGCTGGGTTTGGGTCCTGGCACAGGTACTTTTTGTTGCACCCTGCCCAAATTTTTATTTTTTCCTGCTTTTGCACCCCCCCCCAACATGCACCTCCCTGGAGTTGAGAATCCTTAAGTAGAAGGGTGCGGGGGGCTATAAAGCAGAAAATCACAACTCCCAGTGCCATTTTGCTATGCGCTGGGTAGTACATCACAGACATATTTTAATGGCGATCGCCCATCGGTGATCGCCGCTATCACATAGATCCTGGGCAAGTACAGCCAGGAAACAGAGGATCATAGAATTTAATGCGTGGCTGGCAGGGTGGTGTAGAACTATGGGATTTGGATTAGTAGGGGGTTGGGGGGCAACATGGGACAAAAAGAATCTCAACTCACCAGATAGGCTTCACCTGATCAAGGAGGGTTCCTGTGTACTGAAACAACAACTGGAGGAATTCATTACAGCCAAGTATAATTTAAACTGACTAAGGGGGAGGCTTAGCATTGAGCAGCACCCAGATCCAAAAGGAGAGGGAGGCAATGCACCTCCTCCCCAGCTAGCAAGGAGGGGAAGGGGGGACAATCAAAAAGTGGAGGCGGTAGAGGGGAGTGGAGTATTGGGGTAAGCAGGGGATCTGGCTAGGGGGTGGTGTCACTAAAAGCAAGGAGCTTGGGGAACAAAGAACCTGAGTTCCAAGCATTAATGGCAGAAGGGGAGGTGGATATAGCTACCATCACCAAGAGATGGGCCAACCAGCACCATGACAGGGACATCATGTTACCGAGATACAGACTGTATCACAAGGACAAAGCAAAAGGGAAGAGTGGAGGGGTGGCTTTATTTATGAGGGAAGGGATAGTGAGCAGTATGGAGGAGGGAGGCGAGGGAGGTCAGAAGTCGTATGGGTTCAACTGCAGACCAATAAAGGTAAAAGATTCAGACTGGGGGTTGTGTACAGACCACCCTCACAGTCAGAGGGCATCGATAGAGAACTGGCAGATCAGTTATGGAAACACTGTGGAAGGGGTGGCACTGTGGTGGTTGGGGATTTCAGTCTACCAGAGGTGGACTGGAAAACCATGTCAAGCACAAGTGCTAGGGAGCAGGTTATTCTGGAAGCCTTCCAGGATTTATTCCTGTCACAAAAGGTGGAGGAACCAACAAGGGAGGTGAACATCTTGGATCTTGTGCTGACTGATGGAGACTATGTGCAGGGCGTATGGACTGAGGACCACCTAACAGGTAGCGACCACTGAATAGTATGGTTCTCCCTGGATATGGATAGGAAGGGGACATCAACAAAAACCAAGACAGAGGACTTTAAAAGGGCTGACTTCTGCAGGATGGCTGACATCATCAGGGGGCATTCAGCTAGCATCACCCCTGACATGGATACCATCTAGAAATGGGCCATCCTGGAGGAGGGCCTGTTAGCGGCCATAGACACCTGCACAAAGAAACGCAGTAAGAAGGCAGGACCAAGAAGCCACGTTGGTGGTCAAAGGAGGTGCAGATAAGGGTGAGGGAGAAAAAGACGGCCTTCTAAAGATAGAAGGAGTCCAAAAGAGAGGAGGATGGGGAAGGGTACAAAAGGAAATTCATAGACGGGAGCAGGGCTGTGAAGGCTGCCAAAGCTTCAAAGGATCTAAGGCTAGCAGCGGGGATTAAGGAGGGGGACAAGGTCTTCTTCAAGTACATAAGGGAGAAGAGGAACTGCAAGGAGCAAATCACCAGGATAAAGAAGGATGGAGGTTGGGTAGAGAAGGGAGTTGAACAGGCAGAGATGCTCAATGAGTACCTCTGCTCAGTTTTTACCAGGGAGAAAGATGGGCCAATACCACAGGGGCAGGGCAACACCGGCATGGGAAGAGATAGGTTAATGGATGGGAGATCCCAGGGCCTGATGGGCTGCACTCTAGAGTCCTGAGGGAGTTGGTTGAGGTCCTAGTGGCAACACTGGCAGAATTGTTCGAAACCTCCTTGCAGATGGGGTGTGTGCCTCAGGACTGGAGGATGGCACATGTGGTACCCCTGCACAAGAACTGTCCCAAGGATGAGCCTAGTAACTATAGACCAATCAGTCTGACATGCATTGTGGGTAAGATCATGGAAAGAATCCTACATGAAAGGTTGGTGACCTTCTTGGAAGTGAATGGTCTTATGGATGACAAACAACATGGGTCTGGCTCTGGGAGATGATGTAAAACAAATCTGGTTCACTTTTTTGACTTGGTGATAAAAGAACTAGACACCAGTCAGGCCATAGATGTCCTGTATCTGGACTTCAGCAAGGCCTTTGACTCAGTACAACATGGTAGATTAACCAGTAAATTGAGAAACCCAGGAGCAGGGGAGAAACTAGTGATGTGGGTTGGTAACTGGTTGTGGGACAGACATCAGAGGGTGGTTTCGGGGGGAACTCTCAACTCAGAGGGCAGTCACCAATGGGGTCCCACAGGATTTAGTGCCGGGGCCTGTGCTGTTTAACATCTTCATAGCAGGTATAGCAGTTGGAGTTAAGAGCAGAATCAGTCTATTTGCAGATAACACCAAGACGGGGCAGTTGTGGATGGGGTAGAGGGAAGAAAAGGCCTCCAAGAAGATCTGGAAATGTTTAAACAGTGGTCAGACACTTGGCAGTTGGATTTCAATGCTAAGAAGTGCAAGGTCATGCACTTTGGAGCAAGGAATCCTGAATACAGCTACCATCTGGGAGTGTTTCAGCTGTTTGTCTCTGGGGAGGAAAAGGTTTTGGGGGTAATGGTTACAAAGAATATGAATCACTGTCTCAATGTAGGAAAGCAGCGGCAAAAGCCAATGGAATGCTGGGGTACATTGCTAGAGGAATCAGTTCTAGGAGGTAGAAAGTCATCTTGCCACTGTATAGGTCACTGGTGAGGCCACACTTTGAGTACAGTGTACAGTTCTGGAACCCATACTTTTAAAGAAGAACATCGGGTTGCTGGAGGAGTGACTAAAATGATCAGAGGAATGGAGGAGAAGCCTTACGAGGATAGGTTGAGAGACCTCAACATGTACTCACTGGAGGAGAAAAGAGAAAAGGGTGATATGATTGAAACCTTCAAGTACTTAAAGGGCATCAACAGGGTTAGTACAGAGGGCATGTTTCAATTAAAGGGAGAAGGGATTATTAGGGGACACAGCCTTAAGTTGGTGGGGGGGTAGAATCAGGAGAGAGGCAAGGAAGCATTACTTCACAGAGAGGGTGGTATGGGGATTGAATGCACTTCCTGAAGAAGTGGTATGTCTTTAAACAGTGGAGAGCTTTAAAGGGGTGGGATAGGGCTATGGACAAGATACTAGGTCAGTAGGAAGATGAGGGGAAGGGGCGGGTGGGGGGCAGCAGAAGTCTAACCTCTATGATGCATAATTGAGCAGGCACGATAGACCATTTGGCCTGTGTCTGCTGGCAGTTTCATATGTTCATATGTTCATATGTTAACATAGCACTGTGATAACAGAAGAAACGTAGGGGCAATTTTGTTTGCTCTCCCTGCTGGAGGGAAGACAGTAACTATACCCAATATTTCAATTTCAATTTATTAGGCTATAACGATTGAGCTAAGGCTTATTTATAACGATGCTTGCTGCAGAAAACCTGTTGTTCATTGCAACATCAATAATTTCAGAATGATTAATTGAATAAAGGGGTCAATTTTAACACTATTTTACTTGTCCAGGGCATAAAACAAACTGATCAGGGTTAGTACAGCTAACCCTCTACTTTTCCGTTTTGACTAGTGCAGGTCCTCTGTAGTTGTGAATGAAGCTGAAAAAGCCTTTACTTTAGGAGATGCTAATGCTCATGATAATCTCCATCAGTGTCCCAAACAGCCTGGTGTTAGTGACAGTTCTTTAACAGCATGACTACCTGCCAGTGCAAGATGGGGACCACACACAAAAGGCTCAATGTGAGTCATTATCACCTCATTGTCAGTGCTTGCTGTTAGTGTTCAGGCTGTGACCAGGGTGAGAGTGCTGTGAACTCACTAGCTTCTAGTGTTCTGAGTTGGTCTCCATGTGTGATGATGATGCCTCCCACATTATCAAGGCCAGTGACCATCGCGTACCTACATTTTGAGTGTCAGCATTCAATGTTTCAGTGACAAAAGGTTTTAAGATATACAGGGTCTGTCCTGCACGTGGTAGATTTTATTCCAGCCTCCCCACAGCTGCTCCTTATCCCTTCCTAATCTCCAAGCTATGTGCTTTCTTTGGTCACCACTGCAGGCTGATGAGAGGGGGTGACACAGGTATGACCATCCACAGGCCTGCAGCTGACTTACTGGCAGTTGTAGGAATCCTTCATCTATTCCCAATACACTAGACTAGTCAATGCTACTCCATGCACTCCCACCCTTATCCTACCCAGCATGTCATTTCATCCTAAAACAAAACTTAGATGCATAGATTGTACAAAAAGAACCTCTGAGAAAATAAATAGTTTGAAAGGCTAAAACATAAACATGCATTTCTGGGGTGCTTAGAGCCTCCTAAATAGAGGAGGTAGAGCTTCATGCCTTAGGACTGATTCCCCAGGGCTGAGAGCATATGAAAATCAATACTTTTATGCCTAGTACATAAAAATGTAAATATTGCAAAAGCCCCCTAGGATAGTCTGCACCCCTTCCAAATAAATCTTAGATCTGTCCATCTCAGTTGATACAGCTTGAACACTTCAGTAAGTGCAGGTCTCTGGTTGGTCACAGTATGGAGGCTGAGTATGTTTTTCTCTGCCTGTCATTGTCCTGTGGGTGGAGGGGGCTAGGGTGTGGTGAGGTGCATAATGCTGTTCGCAGTTGTGTGTGCAGGCCACATCTGCTTGATTGAATATCCACTTCTGTGGGGTCCACACCTCTCAACTGCTATGAATTACGCATAGCACTATGATTTTCACACTCAAATTTACCCTTGCTCTGCATAGGTTTATTGATGTTCCTCATAATGTTAGAACTATTTCTGGAAACACAAACTATTAACTCATTGAACTAAGTTGATAGAAATATTCCTTATCACTAACTATATGGATCCACTATCTTTTTTTTTTTTTAATTTAAAGTTTATTACGACAACGCACATATCATAAGCATGGTACAGAATACACAGAACATTTTATAACTTCTCAACAAATGACTTAAATTAAACCAAGTACCCAGCAGCCACCCCTTCCCCCACTACCCCCAAAGAGAATCTCCTTCCCCCCCCACTTTACCACTCCATACCAAACTACAACCCCTAGGAAGATCTGCTCACCCAACATCCTTTCCACCCTACATAACCACTATAGCCTATTCTGGGAAGGTACAATGCTTGGAAACGGCTCCAAATCTTCTCATATGTATGAAACCGATTATCCCTTCCTGCCCTAATTTTCCATGTTTAAATTAAACAACATCTCTTGTAACCATTCCGTGTACGTGATAAGGGAGTCTGACATCCAGTATCGCAAGACAACCTTTTTAAGTGAACCAGAAATCAGAGCCATATAAAATCTACTCTCCTTGACTGTGATGCCAGAATAGTCACCTATCAAACATATATCCGGCGTGAAATATTGATCAATACCCAGCAAAGGGTCTGCCCTCTGTTTAATCTGTGTCCACAACCGCTTTATCGGTGGACAGTCCCAAAAAATGTGATACAAGTCTCCATTTGCCTGGTGGCACCGATAACATTTTGATCTGGTCTACTACCACTTTATGTAATTTGGAAGGGTCCAAAATAGGTTATTCAAGAAAAAAACTGCATCACCCTCAATCTATCCTGTTTAACATATCTGTACACGTGACTCCAAACAGTCTCCCAGTCCCGCCTTGCCCCCCAGACATCTAGTCCAATACCTGGGTTCAAATCCATGTCGACTAGAGTCTGGTCAAAATACCTATATACCTAGAAATCGCATGTGATTCCCAAACAACTAGAGCTAATGACTCAAACCATTTCCCATCCACACGCCCCTACCCGAAACTTAGTCCGCACCTGTCCTAATAAATGAGTAACCTGGAATACTTTGAAAACTTGCTTCAATCTATGTTATACTTTTCCAGAATCTCCTTATTGGGAGAACGCAACCATCCCCATCAAATCCTCAGCACGTAAACCTTCTAGTTGGGGTAACCATTCCCCATCATTCTCCCCCAATTTTCAAATTGGTATACGACATATTGTTGATGCATGTCCCTGTCCGAACATAATCTAATCTGCTACAGATCTGTCTATGAATCTGTGAAGAATTTGCTATTGGGTTAACAGTTAATTTAAGAGGCACCTTCTGGGGAGCGGAATAAAGCAGTGCGAGTGGATTTATACCAGCCTCTTTAATCGCTTCCATTTCCAATCCAACCCAGGAGGGAACATAGGGCAAAGATTCAAGTTTGCCTGCAGGAGCCAGCAATTTTAGATATTTACAGAGGTTACTTGCCCAATAGTATAAACCAAAGTGTGGAAGTCTCAATCCCGCGCTCTCCCTAGGAGCAGCCAGCTTATTATAAGCTCTGCGGGGCCTCTTCCCTTTCCAAATAAACTCCGTTATCAATAAATGTAATTCTTTGAACCATTTTAGTGGTATTACTACATTAAGCATATTAAGTGGGTAGAATACCCTAGGAAGAATATTCATTTTAACTATGTTGACCCTGCCCCAGAGAGAGAGCGGCAGACCATTCCACCTTTGCAGGTCCTGTTTAATGGTATTTCTAATGGCATCCAAATTAAGTCTAACCAGCTTCCGATCAGATCTGGCCAGGTAGATACCCAGGTACTTCAACACATGCGGAGTCCATTGCATGCCCAACTCTGAAACCTCAAACTTATGTACTCTCATATTTAACGGAAAAATTTGGGTTTTCTCCACATTAATTCTATAATTAGACAATCTACTATATTCTCCAATTATAGCCATCACCGCTCTAATTGAGCTACCTGGCTGAGCAACATGCAACAGAATGTCATCCGCATATGCTGAAATTTGAGCTCTTGTGACCCTATTCTGATACCCACCACCCTCGGATCTAATCTCAATTTGGAGAGAGGCTCCAGATATAAATTAAATAAAAGAGGTGATAAGGGACAACCCTGTCTAGTACCCGAGTTGAGAAGAAACTTGCAGAGAACTGCCATTGCAATATACCTTAGCTTTGGGATTCCTATATAAAGCAAATCGTAATTTATAAACTGGGCAGGAAGACCAAATTCTCCATAGCAATAGCTAAAAATTTCCAATCCACTCTATCAAATGCCTTCTCTGCGTCTACAGACATCAAAACACATGGAAAGTTACAATCCCTGGAAACTGAGAAGACATGAGACAGTTTACGCAGGTGGTCCGACGCCAACCTGCCCTTCATAAACCCAACCTGATCATGATGAACTAACCTAGGCATAACCTTGGACAACCGTAAAGCTAGGATCTTCGCCAGAATCTTAATGTCGTAGTTGATCAATGAAATAGGCCTGTAACTAGTGACTTTATCTAACTCTTTCCCTTCTTTCGGGATAAGCACTATCAAAGCCTCAAATAAGTAATCATCTACTACCCCCAGGGTCAATATACTCTGAAATAATCTTCTCAAGCCGGACAACAGGGTTACAAAACATTTATAAAAATTAGGTGAGAACCCATCTGGGCCAGGAGCCTTGTCATTGGAAAGTGTTCAGATGGCTTCCAGAATCTCTTTCTTCAGAAATGGGAAGTGAGAGCTCTCCTCTGATTATCTGAGACCTGGGGAAGGTTACAAGTGGACAAGTAATCTTCCACCTCTGACTTATTAGGCCTAGAGGTCATTGGGCTATAATGCTTTGTAATAATCCTCGAACTCCTAACAATATCCTTGGGCGAGGTTTTAACCGACCCATCAACACGAGACGTGATACTTTGTACTATTCTAGATGCTCTGCTGCCCTTAGGCGATAGCCAAGAGCCTGCCAGACTTCTCTCCTTGATTCAAATAAAGGGCCTTGGTTTTCTTAATCACGTATTCTGCCTTCTCACCAGAATCCCATCATATTCGGTGACGAATTTGATCAATAATTCCTTAGATTCCTCTGGGGTGCTCCGTGACAGAGCCTCTCTAATTCCCTGATTCGGCCCAACAAAGACCTAATCCTTTCCTCCCCTTCCTTTTCCTTGCAACCGATAACTGAATAAATTCTCCTCTTAATACACACTTTAGGGTACACCACCACAAGTCCCCCCTAATAGTTAAATGATTAATCTCCACTTCATATTGTTTAATCCTGCGTCCGATATATTCCTTTATTTCTATAGAGTGAAGTATTTGGTTATTCAATTTCCAGATAGTCTGTCTAGGAGTATTAGGTGCCAAATTAAGGGAGCAATGGACTATAGAGTGATCTGAGAAAATCCCAGGGATGATGCTGCTATTCAATAAACCTGACAACAACCCTCTACTCACGAAGAAATAATCTATCCTGGATCTAGACTTATGGACCTCTGATACAAAGGTGTACTCCCTGCGTGTTGGGTGCAAACCTCCACGGGTCACACAAACCCAAGTTGTCAACTAGATCCCTGACCGCTCTCTGAGCTGGAGAAAGGTCTCTATTTCGCTTACCATCCTTGTCCCAATCCGAGTAAATGGTAAGTTCCATCTTCCTCAACAGCATCGGAAGATGCTGAAACGGACTTAATATATTTAATAAATCCATAAAAACCAGGGTGTCCACATTAGGCATATATACTTCCTAGTACCAATCTTGTCTGGTTTAAAGCCCAACCACAATTATATAACGGCCTGCCGGGTCTACTATTTCCTCCTCTCACAAAAGCCACACTTCTATGTAGCAAGAGTGCGACACCGCTGCCAGATGTACTAAAACCAGCCCCAAATACCTGGCCAATGAACTGGCATCTAAGTGTGGCAGTTCCTCTGCCTACAAATGCGTTCTTGTAAACATATTATCTGCCCCTTTAATAATTGCAGTTGTTTCAGTATTTTATATCTCTTTATTTTTGCCTGATCCCTTTCACATTCCACGGAAAACTCAAACAGACTACCCATTTTCCCAGTAATCTTCAAAAGACCTCCTATTTACCATCCTTACTGCCTCCATCACTCTCACGTCCTGCACCTTTGGGTGAGCGGATCTTCCCTACCTATCTCATCTAAGCCCTTACTAATCCCTCCCCGCCTCCCTCCCCCATACATGCCTATACTCCTATAATAATCCTAGTACACACATCAAAATCTAATACAATTATAATCCCAACACTCTGAAAACACCCACCCAACACCCCCACCCTCCCTCTCCCCGAAAACACACTGGTCCATGATTTCTTTAGTCTGTAACCCCAACCCTTCCTCCAGCCCTCCGATAATATCACTAAGCACCGCACCCAGACCAACCTAAACCCCTACTTAGCCCTATACTGCTCCACTGTCCTCAATAAGTTTATACCACAAAGTCCATTTCATGATTGGTTAAACCCATCATACTCTGACCTCCAGTGCCCAACTTATTTCCTGCATAATGCAGCCCCTGTAATTATAAATTAAATAACATCCACGGTACTAATAATAGGGTCAAAATGTCCAATGCTGCAAAAAAACCCCTCCCTACCCCCAACAAGGGGTTAAGAATAGTCTTATCTGCGAGGGTTCCAATCCCTGGTGACCATGTCTTCACCAATCAGGCAGTCCCAGCAAATGACATTAAGAGTTTATACATCCTGATAAATCAGGACCGCCAGAATGAATCCAAGCCCACATAAGACCCCTGATGATCCGACTCAATACCATAGTGATCTAAACCAAATCGAGGAGATTCGGTCTCCATCCACATCTACTAATGAGCAGGTATAGGGAGAGAGCCCTCTTTCAACATAGGCAGCTTGCTACCGCATTATAGCTACTGTGGTAGAGCCAAACACAGATTGCGGTACAGAGTCTACCGGTAGCAATTGGGGCTAGCCTGACCCTTCTTCCCTGTAACTTTCCATGCGCCAGAGAGCCATTACATGCCGGGGTCAAGGTCTATGGTCACCATCAGTTACCAGAAACTATTTTCTTTACCACAAGCAGGAAAAAAAAAAAAGGGGGGTTTAAAGCCGAGAGCAGTCCACGGATTATGACTCCAGGCAACGGCCACAAAAAGCAAAAACCTTCTCCGCAATCCACTTTCTGATGGGTAAAAGGATCCAAAAACTTAAAGTCCCATACAAGCACCCAAGCCTGATCGCCAACAGTAGACAACTGGTCGCCTGATCCAGGGGTTATTTAAAGAGATCCGGGAGGCGGTAGCCAACTTCTTCCTGGCAGCCTCTGCATCATCAAACGTTATCCATTGGCCAGAGATCAAAACCTGCAACTTGGCTGGATAGAGCACTTTGAATCTGATACCCGCAGGAATTAACTTCGACACCATCGGGTGATACTCCTCTCTTCTCTGACGTACCGCCACCGGTAGGTCCTGAGTTATCCTAATAGACATTCCCTTCCACTTTAAATCCTTGATTTCTCTTGCCTTGAGAATTACAGCTTGTCTCTCCTGAAAATTCAAGAAGCAGACTATAAAGACCGCTGGGAGCACCGGTGGAGGAGTCGCACGCAGCGTCTGCATGAGCCCTTTCGATAATAAATTTGTCCCCAAAAGGCGTCGGGCCTACAACCTCCTTAAAAAATGTCTGTGCAAATGAAATTGGATCTGATCCCTCCTCATGCTCCGGGAGGCCGATTACAACCAGGTTGTTCCTCCGGCTCCGACCCTCTAAGTCCTCAATCTTTGCCTCCATTCTCACAATTTTCTGCCTTAAATTTACAATTTCTGGCTCTTGCTTTGTTAGTCTCCTTTCTATCGAGGAGACTTTAGCTTCTGTGTCCCCCGTGCGCTGAGACAAATCCTCCAGAGCTACGGTGACCTTTCCAGCTCATCGGTGACCGCACATAGCTCTTCCCGAAAGGGTTTAAATTCGGCCAGGAACTGCGCTAAGGTCAAAGGCTCGTTTTCGTGGGCTAAGCTTTCACTTTCAAGGCCTTCGGCTTCTGAACCCACTCTCGCCTTCTTTGATTGGGCCTTCGCCGGGGAGACTGGTGTGTGTCGGGGGCATTCGCCTCATTTCCACCTCCATATGCCCGATTTTCCAACAAACAGAATGTTCAGGCTTAGCAAACCCACTGTAGCCGACAGAGTAACCAAATTCCACCAAAATTAAGTAATACAAAATCCTTAAGTCGGTGGGAGGCCGGAGCTAAGGAATCAGGCTGCACCTACAGAGCTAGCATCACGTGACTCCCATGGACCCACTATCTGTAGACATATTATTGGTTAAAATAAGAAAGTGCTACACATTTTGACCCTTTGCTATGATTTTTGAAGGTAAGTGCTATGATTTTTAATGCTGAGAGGTATGGTGGGGTCATCTGGTTTGAGGGAAGGGGAGCAGAAGGAGGAAGAGAGGGTGGCATGGTACAAAACAAGGGGTGGGGATGCAGACTTTGTCATTTCATTACAAATCTTTTTTTGCTGGTGTGGGAAGCAATGTATTAACTTTGTTGAATGGCATAGGTAGTTCATTGCATGTCCTATATATTCCATTGGCAGGGACCCTGGTTTTCCATTTTTACCGGTAACACCGGTAACAATCACGGAATCCTGCTTGGTTTGCGGAATTTGAATTCTTGTACCGGTGCCTCACGGAAATTGCATGTCATTGCACGGAATCGCTAAGATTTCAGTATCTTTTAATTTTTTTATTTTCTTTCTATGTCCCCTTCTCAAAGCATCAGTATCCCTAGCTTCACCCCAGGTAATGCTCAGGAGCTTCTGTAGGACTGCTTCTATCCTGCCTGGGTTGTACCTCCAGGTGGAAGGGAGGGACCCTAGGTCACCCCTCCACACTCCCTTAGTGTGTGTCGGACAGCCCAGTGGGTCCCTCATGGAGCCTGGTTATGAAGTCTGGGGCACCTGGGTCCCTTCAGCCAGTGGCCGGCGGGAGTGATTGTTCTGGTTTTCTGGTCTTGTCCCTGAGGGCACCGCACTAGAGAGATCCAAGGAGGTAGGTCACAGAGACATGCCACTGCTCCAGATCCTAGCTAGCATCCTCCCCTCCTGATCACTCTGCAGCACCATTACCCGTGGTCACACTGGTGGTGGTAAAGAAGCAGGACCTGCAGCCCACCCTCCCCAGAGGAGGAGGAGAGCAGTCCCCCAGGTGCTCGATCCTACTCCCCTGGCCAGACCTCCAGCAACCCGAGTTTGCTTTTGACCCTGGGTCACTGGCATTGCAAGCAATAGTGCTACTGCAGTGCCAGCGGGCTGACCCAGATTTCAGCATCTTAAAATGAATGCTGCTGTGCTTTGCATTCATTCTGCTTTGCTGCGTATAGAAACAGTAAGGAAATCACCCGCACTGCTTTGTTGTAATCAGCCATTCAATTTAACCACCCATGCCCAGTGGTTAGAGTAACAAACTGTGATTGAACTGGGTACATCCAGCAGACTTGGGTTTGAGTCCCATAACCTCCACTTGCATCCAAGCAAGTCACTTAACCTCCCAAGTGCTTCTAGGTCACTCCTTAAAACAGACAGTTCTGCCTAGTGGGCCTTGCCTGCTTTACAAAGAATATAAAAAATACAATGTTTGTTTACTACATCATAGAATAGTAGTCAGGGTACCATGTAATTTACTTGAGTTTTACTTGGCTGCAATGATTTTGTATAGGTAAAGATAAATGTTCAGATATGTTTTATAAGCTTGTTTTCAGATTTTAGCCAGGTTTGTATTGTATTCTTTGCATATAAGCATCTAGGTTGTAGATTGCTGAACGAGGACCACTGTTACCTACTATCTTATTCAAGTTCATAATCTGTAGGGCCATCCAAAATCCTCAGTTGTTTGAATGAAAACTAGTCTGAATGAAAGAATGTTCACAAAGAAGAAACTGCCTTACTACTTATGAAAAGACTTCACAGTTAGCACCCCATTTAGGTGAATTGGATCACTTGCACCTTTTCTCCCACCTGCTGATTCTGTCTCTGTGACAACAAAATGTTTTCTGATAGACTGCTTCAACAAAAGCAAATGTTAAGTATTTGAAGTACTTAACAAGGTAAGACCCCAGGGCTGTGATGATGCTGGTGGGCAGAGTAGTGCTCAATTCACATCTGAACAAAGTCATGAAAACTGGGAGACACCCTTTTCATGGACACCAAGTAGAAAAAAAAAACATCCACATGTCTGGGAGATGCATGAATCCATTTGAAGGTCCTCCACTAATCACTTGTGGATTTTTTAGGTGAAAACACTTTATTTCAAAGAAGCAAATTCAAGCAGTTTTTTTTTGCTCCTCCTACCCCCTGGCCATCCACTCCTTCAGGCCTGCCAAGGACCTCTACCACCACTGCTGAGTCCCAACCACTATCCACTGACCCTTACTGCTGTGCTACCAGATAACCCAAAGTAACCTTTCATTGAGTGGGCCCCTACCCCTGTGGGAGGCTACCAAGGGAGGAGAATTGCCCCAAAGAGCTTCCTTGTATCCTGGGCATGTCGGGGTCAGAACAGACACATGTCTGGGGCTTCTAGTGTATGACGGAACCAGCAGCCATCCTTCAGTTGATCAGCGGGTGTTTTCCCATTTTCTTTGGAGCATGATAGGCTACATGATGTCAAGGCATAGCCGACATCCATCACACTCCTCCCGCAGTGAGTACTGATGTGTTGTGCCTCTGGCCTCCACCATGGGCCAGCAAATGCTGAGCCATGAACCCACCCTCCCTCTCAGGAGAGGGAGTGGTCATTGGACACTCAAGCCATCACCCACCAGCTGGCCCTCCAACACCCAAGTCTGTTCCCAACCCTGGTCAGCGGTGTCACAGGCAGATATCCAATTCAGGCAGTTAAATTATAGATAGGAAAACAAAGGTAGTCCACCTTTGCTGTGATGGTTCAGATTAAATCACATCTGAGTTCTAACAAGCAAAGAGACGAAGACATTTGTAACTTGTGCATGTGGGGTGTGAGTGTTGAAAGGGGATCATAGTGCTGTCACTACTGCCATCACCCCAGAGGGATATGTACTGCATTGTTGCTACTGCCATCACACCAAGGGGTGGGGGCTGTAGTGCTCTGCCATCATCACTGGTGAATGGGAATGTAGGCCTGCTTCCGTCCCACCTGAGGGATGAGGGCCATAGTGCTGATACTGCCATCACACATGAGGAATGATGACCATAGTACTGCTGCCATCACACCTAAGGATGGGGGCCATAGTGCTGCTGCTTCCATCACACCTTAGAGATGGGGGCTGTAGTTGTTGTTGCCATCACATCTTGTACCTAAAATAACTTTAAATTGGTACAAGGATGGAAGGATGTGTAACAGTGGAGGTCAAAATTGCTAAAATGCATGTTAGCAGAGTTAAAAATTGTTAAATAAAGTACACAAAACCAAACACCGGTAAAACCGGATTTTGGCTTAGCAGACACCGGTGACAATACCATTTTTTACAATGTGCAAAATGGAATATGCCCTTTCTCAATCCCGGTAAACCAGTGTCCTTGTCCATTGGCCTATGTATTTGTTCATCGGTTGTATTTCCTACACTGGATTGTTGTGAAAATGGGCATTTTTGCTCACATACCTTCCAGTATACAAATAAAATTGATTGATTGACGAAGGAGCAGGATAAATGTGCAGTGTCGGAACATTTCTTGGTTTGAATTTGTTATTATATAAGTGCACACAATTCTCCATTATAATTGTGGACTAGTGCAACCATTTACAGACTAGTGCAATTTGGAATCAACTTGTCCTGCTGGTTAATGCACAAAAATGTTAAGGGTAACTCCTGTGAATAGATAAATAAACATATAAAACTCTGACAATATTAACAGGGTATTAAAGTGTGTTGCAGCTAGGCAGCAAAGAAAGTAAGGAGTTTACAAATCAATTTGCCTGCAGAAAAAAAGTCACTTGGTCCATTGGGTCCTACCTATCTAAATGGAATACAAGGATCCTACAGAATGCAAAGCAGTGGTACTGAAGTTCCAGAGTGAGGAACATAATTATCCAATAGGGGTTTATCCTCATGATGTTTTCACTTGAGGTACTGTGAATTTAAGTGTAACTGCAGGTCTGCTGATCCTAAAACTCAGATAACATTTATTTATTTTTTTATTTATTAAAGGTCTAGGAATTACAACCCTTTGAGTCAGAGACTCATTTGCAAAGGCTCCACGTCATACATAAATGGGTTAGAACACAGTATTACATGGAATACACAATTTAGACACAAATCAAGCAAATAATGACAGTAACCTTCAGAAAGAAATATAACAATTTACACGGACAAGGAATGTCATCAATTGTGAAACAAACGTGCATTAATGTTATTCCAGGTTTCATTTGCAGCCACAGTGGAGTTTGACATAATGTGATTAAGTAGCTCATGTTTAAAAGGCCCAAGTCTGGGAATTGTTAAGATAGAGTCAGGGATTGAGTTCATCCAGAGTGGGGCCCTAAAGCAAAAGGACCTTTGGCCAGCAGTGGAATTAACAAAGGGGACACAGAATGTGTGGTGTCAGAGTGTCTTGTGGAGCGAGCCGGAGATTCTTTAGGAGGAGCTTTTGACAGCCTGGAGGAGCTAAGCCTCAACTGAATTTTTTGGCCATCAGGCAGGTCTGGTAAACAAGTCGCCCTTGGAAGTTTAGCCATGAAGAGCATAGATAGAGGTCACAGGTGTGCGTGAGATGATCACAACCTATGGTCAATCTGCAGGCTTTGTTAAGGGCACGTTTGAAGCTAGACAGTGCTGAGTCGGAGGTGGCCCCATATATGATTATGCCTTAGTCTACTAGTGAAAGAATGGAGCTGGAGATAGCTAAACGCATAGCCTCAGGAGGTAGACATGGTCTAAGCCTGTAGAGGAGACCAATTCTTTTATTAATTTCAGTGCAAGTTGACGCAATATGCTCACGATAGGTGAGGGCGGAGTCTAGGGTAACTCCAAGATATTTAAAGTTGGGAACTTGTTCAAGTGTGGAGCCCATCACATTGTGTATAGTTAATTTTGCAGAGCTGTGCTTGTGTTGTCTGTGGGCGAATAACATGACTTTCATCTTTTTTGTGTTGAGAACAAGTTTGTGTGAGGAGAGCCAGGCTTCAATTTGAACATGACATGGTTCTGTGCACATTATTTTCATGAGAAGAGGAGTTTATGCACACTGTATTGCCCTTTCTTTGCACAGGGATAGCAGACTTAACTCTTTATACATATCAAGATGATGGTTGTTGCAGTGGCACATGACTTCAGAATTAAACATGCCAGCTGATTATATTAAATGAGAAGCTTATCGACTAAGTCTTGAGGGACATCATCATATGATTTGTTTATTTATTTAAAAATTGGTGACTGGAAAAGCTAGAGAGAGCAGAGGCACATATTGAGTTGTGACCTGTGGGAAGGGTATGAGGTAGGGTCATTAAATATATTGCAGCAAGGAAGAATTAATCAGGCAATAATAGTGGATCTATTTTCAGGTGAGATCAAGTCACTGTTAAAAACAACCAAAAAATTTTAGGACTCTGGTTTTGTTACCAAACCTCAACATAGTTGTTTCCAGTATTTAATGGATCAAAAGAAAACTGTAAACATTTACAGACTATAACATTCTCTAGGGCCATTCTATTAAATAAACAAATCTGAAGAACGTTTTGAGGTTTAAGCCTTTTTTTTTAACCTGTTTTGTGAGCCAAATAGCATTGTTTTGTTGGACAAGTTTAGAATGAAACAAACAGTTTGGGAGGTTATCAAACATAAAAACATAGAAATTGTCAGCAGATAAGGACCCCTAAGCCCACCCAGTCTGCCCGTAGACCCTATACATTGTATGTGGCCACTGATCCTATGTGATCAATGGCTTGTCATCACTCCCTCCGCTCTCAAGCTTCCCTTGTGCCTGTCCCGAGCATGCTTAAACACCTCCACTGTGCTTGCCCCACTACCTCCTGTGGCAGACTATTCCATGTGTCGACTATCCTTTCTATGTAGAAAAACTTCCTCACATTACCTCTTAATCTATCCCCCTCCAATTTCATATTGTGCCCCCTTGTTCTAGTACTTTTTCTACATTGGAAAAGCTCCCCTGCCTGCACCTTATTTATGCCCTTAAGGTACTTGAAAGTTTCAATCATGTCCCCCGTTGTCTCATCTCCTCCAGTGAGTACATATTGAGGTCCCTTAGTCTCTCCTCATATGTTTTGTGGTGTAAGCCCTGTGCATCTTTGTTGCCCTTCTCTGGATAGTCTCTACCCTATCTATGTCCTTGTGCAGGTGTGGTCTCCAGAACTGCACGCAGTACTCCGGGTGAGGCTTTACCAATGTTTTATACAATGGCATCACCACCTCCTGCCTCCTGCTAGTGATACCTCTGCCTATGCACCCCAGCATACCACTGGCCCTCCATGCTGCATTTGTACACTGCTTTGATACCTTAAGGTCATCAGAGATGATAACCCCTAGGTCTCTTTCCTCCTTGGTGACAGTCAGCTCCTCTACCCCCAACCTGTAGCTCTCCCCAGGGTTCCCTCTACCCAGGTGCATTTTTTTACACTTTTTTACATTAAACCTCAGTTGCCACATCTCTGACCATCTTTCAAGCTTCTCCAGGTCCCTCTTCATTTTCTGCACCCCTTCTGGAGTATCCACCCTGTTGCAGATCTTGAAGTCATCTGTAAACAGGCAGACCTTTCCTTCCAGCCCCTCTGCAATGTCACTAACGAAGGCATTGAACAGGACTGGTCCTAGTACTGATCCCTGAGGTACCCCACTGGTCACCCCCTCTCCACAGATTGTACCTCATTTACCACCAGCTTCTGTCTCCTGTCTGTTAACCAGTTCCTAACCCAATTCACCACCTTGTCTCCCATTCCCAGACTACTCATCTTGTTAATCAACCTTCTGTGTGGGACAGTGTCGAAGGCTTTGCTGAAATCCAGGTAGGTGACATCTTCTGCCCCTCCTTGATTAAGTTCCCTTGTCACCCAATCAAAAAAAACTATTAGATTCGTTTGACATGATCTTCCTGCTGTGAATCCGTGTTACCTCAGATCCTGCACACCACTGGATTCCAAATGTGTCACTATCCTAACCCAGTTTGAATGGAAGACTGAGCAATTAACGATGACATATCAGGGCCGTACAGCTTTTATCATGATGAGCATGGATCTGGTAGTCTGTTCCTCAGAACCTGCAGCCAAGGTTGTTCAGATACAGTGAGAATAATTCAGAACCTAAAACTGGATAATGGGGCACCCATTTAACAAAATTAACAAAAAGATTCCACACAGTTCACCAGAATTTGACAAGTAATTGCAAAACCAGGTCATGACTGGAATGCTCACAGTAAAGCTGGTTATCATTGCTAAAAGCGACTTAGGGTCCACCATGTGAAAGGTTCTTGGTAAATCAATAAAGATTGCACCAGTAAAATACCCCTTGTCTGTAGCAGTAACAATATTGTCCTGGACCCTCGACACCAGGGAAATTGTGTTATTACTGGAACAAAAATACAGCTATTAGGAATTCAGTAATTGACTTCCTTCAAGATGAGTAAAATGTGGGGCACGGCCAACCAGACAAGATGGAGAATGCCTTTTAAGAAAGTTCCTGCTAGGCACCAAATAAAAACAGAAAAACAGTCATGTAGAAACAGGTATCTTCAGTCCACTCACCAGTTTCACTCACTGAATGCTCATGGCCGCCGGTCAACTGGGTAAGAGACAGATCAAGTTGCCTTTTGAGACAGTTTCTGTAGCATGAGACCAACAGCCAATTCACGTGATTTGAATGAGCTCCCAGATGCTGACCACAGCTGAAAAGCCATAGCATGATTGACTCAAGAAATCACTGTCAGGAATGCCAGCTATGCTATACAGTGTCCAGGCTGAAATAAAAGCTGGATTTAAAAATATAACAGCCCAGCTAGCCCACCTACAGTCAATCATCACTGGGTTGTCAGAAACAACTTCAGCTCATGCCATGAGGCTTGATGAGGTGGATCGGAGAGTCATTGACCTTGGGGACCTTGTGGCTGTCTTGTGTAGGGAGCAAAACACTTTAAAAACCACCTTGGAGGAACTGAAAACTAAGACTGATGATCAGGAGAAATGCTCCAAGTGATTTAATTTCCAACTGATACGGCTACAAGGGGGACTGGAGAAAACAAACCCAGGACGTGAAATCCATCAGTGGATTGCCCCGTACCTAAAAATGGAGCCTAAGGCCATGCAGTACAAAGTGGAGAGAGTCCACAGGGTGGATCTGAAACCAAAGCCTGGTGATAGACTGTGGCCCTTCCTCATTAGATACTTTGGTATGTAGAAAAGGAAAAGTTGAGGAAGGCAGCAAATTCCAAGATACCCATCCAGGTAGGCAGAGGGAGGGTGTCCATGTATCGGAGGCTTCAGCAGAGACCTCCAGTAATGTTGGCAACAGTTCAACAGCATCAAGACCAAGCTGTAAAGCTGGGGATGGGAGTTTGCTCACCTCTACCTTTTCTAGCTAAGGATCACTAGACCAGGATGCCCAGCACACTTCTTCACCAAACCAGCATCAGCAGAAAGGCTGATCAAGGAAGAGGATGCAGCAAGCCTGCAGCACTGCACCAGCTGGAGATAACTGGCCACAATTCTAGGGGTAGCCCTGCACACTACCCGAGGCCAACCGACATGTCCTTCCATTTTCACAACTTTGCTCCTTCAGACCACCAGAGGTAATAATCCACATTTGAGGCAATGGATCTACCCATGCAGTCTAACAGGCCCTAGGAAAGTGCTGCATCTGACAGGTACTTTTAACAGTTCCTTTTAACACTTCTCTTTATTCACCCTGTACTGAAAGATAGCAACAATGTGGAGATTGGGGCAGTTATCTATGGGGGCTTGAACTAGGGACGGTGTGAGGAGTTGTGCGGGGAATCATTGGAGCTGGCAACCATAGTAAACATATTGGTGGGCCACTCAAGATGGGTCCTTGTCAAGGGGCTTGTTTTTACACCATTAAGTTTTTTTGTTTTTCTTATTAAGCTCTTTGGCTCCAGTCGCCACCTCCCACCTACTTGGTGACTGAAGTACATGGTAGAGCTGGCAGGTGGCTCTGGCACCTCCCTCAGAGGGGCTCGATCTCCGGACCTTCACTTCCCCAGTGCCCAACCCTCCCGGCAATCCCTTAAGGGTTGGCCCTCCCCAAGACAGGGCCGAGGGTGAAGGGCATTGATTTTCCCTCCACCCCTCTGGAGACCAACATCTAGACTCCTGGGGGCTGGCGCGGGTGCTATGGGGCCATCATGGAGCCAGCTAGCTCCATTTTTACAGTTTTCTCCCTGCCCCTTGCAGCGACTGCTCACACACGTGCGGTGGCACACCCACACAGTGACCCATGGCCCCCTCTCTACACAAGTCGCTCCCAACTGCACTACTCCCAGGCCTCCACCCAGGGGCAGCCCCACAGCTGGAGCTGCTCAGTCCACACCCGGAAGGGGAGAGCTGCCTTATGACTGCTGAATCCATCTCCTGGCCTCCCCTCCCACTGACCCCCACTGACCTGGGCTTGTTCCTGAACCCAGCTCGCCGGTGTGGCGCGAGGTGTGGTGTCCAGTGCCTCAACCCTCAGTGCCACTGGGCCGGCAACAGCATTAAGTTCTAAGTCTGCTAAAGTAGCTCAAAGCTGATAGCTTTTGAATGTGTGCCCCCACATCAGAACTAATTCTGACTAATGCACCATTACCCCAGGATTGTTCACTGCAACAAAACTCATTGCTAGGGGAGGGATTATTTTGGATTTCTGGGCAGTCAGGAATGGGGGCCAGGGAGGCCCTTTCCCATTAATTATAAATGCCTGAGAGTGGTGCCATATGGCTTTAGAGAGATGGTGTGGAGCTGATGGTGCTTGACTTCACCTAGGGGTGAAGGTACCTGCGAGCCCACCTGTGGGAAAGCCCTTGTTCTTGAGTGTGCACACTCCCTCAATGAACGATTCCTTGAATGTGCACAGAGCTGACCTTCCATACAGCTGCAAGGTTGGAGGGAACCATGCTCAGCTGAAGCATGGACTGAGGCAGTCGGCTAAAACCTGCCCAGCTGGAGCTGTATTTGACAATGTGGCTGCTGCTTTGGATTTTGACTAGGGGTGCCTTGGATGCAACCAACAAGAGGGGCAGCTCCCCACACATACCAGCATGGTCTTGACATGGATCCTAAAGCTCTATAGCCCCTCCCAACTGCATCAAGGAATGCATATACCATTGGAGGGGCATGAGCTATCACAAGGGCATCAACTGTAAGGCTGCTTAGGGTCACAGATGAAGGCAAGCAATGGAACTGAAACAATTTCTTAACCTGGGACAAATATCTAATACCTGTGATGCCATGACTTAAATGTTGCTACTGGTTTGTTAATCCAAAGTACAGTGGTCTCTAGGGAGGGGGGCACTAACAGGTGCCACCTGGCCCAGAGCCTGGAGTACACCAGTCATTGTTTTTAAATCTTTTAACAGTTAAAATTTTTTTTTAAAAACTGTCATCATATGTGCCAGCAACCAATAGGCCATTGATTATGAGGGGACTGCTGGCTGGGTGCACCAGCATCCAGTAGAGGAAAGATATATAGATGATTTCAGATGTTCTACAACCATTGCTCTATTGCTTTTCATGCTAAATTTAGAGTTTCTGTTACTGGAGGGATGTCTAAGGGGTTGGACTGGGTTGGTGGAGTCACTGGTTAAGGGGGAAAATGACATTCAGATGGATAACTCAGATGTAGCACATTTCAAAAAGTGGCAGGCACGAGGACATCAAGGCCCGCAAGAGAGGTAGGTGGGGGTGTCTGATCTACAGTTAACAAGAGGGATGACACAGGATGGCAATATAAGGTTCATCACATGGAACATAAATGGCATGAAACATGTGGTCAAATAGGAATGTGGACACAGGACACTTAAAAAACTGAAGGGCTAACATTGTCCTATTTCAGGAGTCTCACATGAGCTCCAGAGAACTGGTCATGACAAGCTCCAGTTGGAAGGGCACCTGGATATTTTATTTATTTATTTATTTATTAGAGGTATTGGAATTACAAACCTTTGAGTCAGAGACTCATTTACAAAGGCTCCATGTCACATTACAAATCATACAAAATAGTGTTCACAGATACAATACAGAGGCAGTGATGGAACAGTAACTACATGTACATACAACAACTATACATCAGCAAGCAGCAATTAAAATACAGATATTCAGAAGCTGGGTGAGGAAAACGGTAGGAGTGCAATGATCAGAGGGTTAGCAGGATGAAAATCCTTTGTTGTAGCTCAAAAGCAGTCAAGGACTTAGGTTAAAGGCCCAGGTTCATGCCATAAGGGGAGTGAGAGGAGGAGGGGGGGAACTGAGGGGGGAAACAGCAGGGGGGAAAAAAGGCAAGCCTGAAGAAGTCATACATTCCATGGTTGGAGGGAGCACCAGGGGGTGAGCTATTAGCAGTTGCAGGTGCTCGAGGAATGGAGGTGTTCCTGAGGGTGGTTTTAAAGTGGCCTATTTTATTTTCAGAGGAGATGGTGCTAGGCAGGGCATTCATCCAGAGGGGGGCTCTATAGCAGAAAGATCTCTGGCCTTCAGTGGTTCGACAGTGGGGAATCAAAAGGGAGGGTTTGGTGGAGATGCGAGTAGGTATCACCGAGGGTGCAGGTTATAGCAGGTTGGTGATCCCGGGGGGTGGCTAAGCTGATGGTGATATTTTTGGCTAGGAGGCATGTCTACTACCTAAGTCTCCCATCAAGGTCAAGCCAATTGGTGATATTGTACAGAGCACAAGTGTGTGTTAAACCAGAGCAGCCCATAGCAAGGCGACAGGCTTTGTTTAGGGAAACATGGATTCTGTGGAGGGCAGAGGTATCAGCCGACCCATAAACCAGGATCCCATAATCGATAAGGGACAAGATGGATGATGAGACTGCTAGTCGGAGGGCTTCTGGGGGGACACAATGTTTGAGCCAGTGGAGCAGACCAATTCTGACATTGACAGCAGAGCTAAGGCGATGTATATGCTCGTGGAAGTCGAGTGCTGAGTCAAGGGTGACCCCGAGGTGTTTAAAGTTGTCAACCTGTTCAAGGAGTAATATTTGGGAGTTATGAATAATTAGTGCATAGCCTTTGTGTCAGCTCTGGTTGTGAGCGAACATCATGACTTTGTTTTTTTTGTGGTTTAGAACCAGGTGGTGGTCAGTGAACCAGGATTCGGCATCTATAAAGGACTTCTGGAAGGATAGTTGTAGTGAGTGTGGATCGGGGTGGGTGGAGAAGAGAACTGCATTGTCAGCATATAGGAATAATGGCCCAGAGCAGGCCTTGGGAAGGATGTTCAGAAATAGACTAAAGAGGAGGGGACCCAGGATGGAACCCTGGGGCACCCCTGACTTAACTGGGAGGCAGGAGGACAGCGTGACATTAATTTTAACTTGTGACCTACCGGCTAGGTAGTCAGCAAACCACTTGGTGGCGTCCTGGAAGAGACCTGTGTGGGAGAGAGCAGATAAAAGAAGGGAGTGCTTCACAATGTCAAAGGCTTTTGACAAATCCCCAAAGACCGAGCCAACCAGACACCCTCTCTCCAGGACAGTATGGATAGCGCTGGAGAATTCTAGCAGGGCAGTAGTGGTGCTGTGTCCTTTGCAAAATCTGTGTTGTTCCCAGCAGAGTAGGTCATATTTGGTGAGGTAGTCTCTGAGTTGATAACGATCAGAGATGATTTTTTTTCAAGGGCCTTTGGGGGGGGGGATGGAAATGGGGATAGCATCATGCTATGGTGTAAAAGCATGAGGAACAGCTGTATGGATCCTGATGGGCTTCTGGGGCATAGGGACTACCTCAGTTAATGAGTAGGGGGGCAGATATTCTCTGGCACAAATAACAATGCACTCTGGGGAAGACTTTTGTGGTACACCTTGTCTATGTTCGCAATCTGGAAGAGCCCAGCTTCTACTAAACGTTAGCCATGACATGGGCAAAATGCAGAGGTCATGGCTACTAGGGGTAATCATAGCTGTGTAAGATGCATCATCTTAGATAGTACTAACTCTGCCCCAGTCACAACATCTAGGATCACAAGGGCCTTGGGGACCTGGACAAAACCTACACTCATGCATTGAGACACTGCAGGTTGTAAGTACAGTTTTTACTCACATGTGCACCAATCATGCAGTAGGTTAGATAGGGTGCTGGTCTCTTCTCACCTGACTAGCAGGGTCACATATGTGACATACTTCCCTATACTGGTCACAAACCATGCCCCTCTAACCTTGGCCTTGGATGGTTACAGATCTGTCTTACAAACCAGGCAGTGGCGCTTGCCCCTCCTCAAAGATACTGCATACAGGGAGTTCACTTACTAAACTTTTCAACGATTCCTATAGTATAACACCAAAGGAGCTATATTCCATGCAGCTAAGTGGGAGGCTGTAAAAGCTCTGTAAGGGGCCAGACACTTTTATTTGCTAGCCACAAGAAGAGGGTAATGGAACAAGAAATAACATTTCTGAAACAAAAAATCTAGGTATGTGAGAAAGCTCACATGTGCAGGCCAACACCAGCTCTGTACAGTGTCATCCAGAAACTGAAATGGAAATATAACACACTGAGCTGTGCACATATAGAATGAGCTATTCTCAATAGACAGGCATGCAAGCTGTTAGCATGGCAACTTCAGAAACAGGAAGGTAAGCAGGTAATACCACACATGAGAGACAAGGGAGGGAGCCTAGTAGTTGACAAAGAAAGAATGGGCCAGGTCTTTTATGAGTTTTACTCTACATTATGTAGTTTTGAGGTGGCGCCCACCAAAGAACAACTTAACTCCTTTCTTGTCTCATCCAACTTGCAGCCCATAATTGCAGACACTGCCAAACCACTTGATAAATCTCTAGCCATGAAAGAGGTGAAGCAGGCAATTCAGGCCATCATAGGAATAAAAGCGTCAGGGCCAGATGACCTCCCAATTGACATTTTTAAAGCATTTGTGCATCTCCTGTGTGACAATTTGTATGTCATGCATGTTGAATTCTTGAATTCTGGTGAGCTGCCCCTCCTCCACTTAGTCTGCTACCACCACTGTGCTCCCATAACAGGTCAAGGACCCCTATCTCTGTGTTTCATACTGCTCCATATTCCTGTTAATAGTAAACTACAAAATTCTGGCCAAACTTATAGACACCCGTATTGAGGTAATTCTCCCATCATACATACATCCTGACCAGGGAGGGTTTGTCCAGGGTATACAGGGCAAGCACAACATTAGGTGTACTCTTAATATAGTACACAGATAGGCTGGATGACCAGATACCCATGAAGTGGCAGACCTTGCCTTGGACACTACAACTTGCTTGACCGAGTGGAGTGGGGTATGTGTTCCACACCCTGAAACCTCTGGATTCACCTGATAGACTAGATCAGGGCACCATACAATACCCCCACAGTTCAATCTTGATTAATGGTGTCCTAATCCTCACATTCACACTAGGCAGTGGGACAAGGCAGGGGTGCCCACTTTTGTCCCTCTTATATGAGATGTCCCTAAAATCCTTGATGGCAGCAATCCATAATCACACAAAATTTGAGGGATTCAGAAGGGAAGGGGCAGAACACAAAGTGGTACTTTTTATGGATGTCCACCTGCAATACCTGCAAAATCCAGATGAAGGCATAACACATGTGCAGGAGGTACTGAGAGAGTATGGGCCCTTGTCCAGCCATAAGATCAATTAGTCTAAGAATGAGATAAAGCTGACTGGTGGACTGCACAGAGATCAAATCAGCCAAAATCTCAAGGGGCTCCTAGTAGTTGATAGCGTCAAATACTTAGGAGTAGTAACCCCAGCCGAATTTAGCCTCCTGATCTAAAAGAACTACTGCCTCTGGGCTGGCAGATGATCTTGATAGATGGATGCACTTGTCCTTGTCCATGTCCATGTCCATGCTGGGGAGGATCAAGATAACAATGTCTGTGCTGCCCATGTGCCTCTTCCTGTTTCAGTCACTGGCTGCCCACATCCCCAAAAAGATTTTTAAACAGCTGAATGCTCTCTCTTGTAAGTTTATTTGAAGGGGCAATAATGTATATATTAACAGGGTAATAATGCAGATTCCAAACAATTGGGGAGGATGGTGACTGCTGCATTTTAAGTACTATTACTTGGCCTTTCAGATGGCTTATCTCCCCACAGGATCCCACCCTGGGCCTCCAGCCTGGCTAAAACTAGACACAGAGAATGCCAGAGGAGACCTCAGAGGTGGGGTGTTGTCATCTTCACTCTCATTCCGAAAAGGGGGTGAGTTGGTTAATCCATATGCCCACAACAAAATAAGGGTGTGAATAGCAGCTCATGTACACCTAAAATTACCCAACACCACATCTGTCTATGGAAGCATCAAAGCAATCATTAGGAACTGTCTTAAGTACTCAGTTCTGCTGCACAAAGGGTTGTTGAGGTGGGAAAAGGAAGGGCTAAACCACTTAGGCCCACTCTATTGAGGATGGAGAAAATGAGCCTTCTTAGAACTACAAAGGGAATAGGCACTTGGCCCTGAGGACCTATTCATCTACTTACAAGTAAGTCATGGAATAACAACACTGGTTCCAGGGGGCCCGGATCATTCATATCCCTGATGAAGTATTGTATAGACCACAGCCTTGTTCTAAACCCCTATTGATATACTGTAAATCCATGATTGGGGGTGGGGTAACATCCCCCACCAGGAAAATCATGGCAAGCTGGGAAGAAAACCTGGGAACCAAAATCTCTCCTAAGATCTGAGAAGGAGCTATCAGACACCTTGCATCCTACTCTTGCAGCAACAAACTCCACCAGATTCAGTATAATTTTTTTATAGAGCATACGTGCCCCTTCAAAGTTACATGGGGTCAACACTAACAGATCCAAAGAATATCCCAAATGCAAGACGGAAGAGGGTGCTTTCCTTCATATGGTTCTAACATGCTCAAAAATAAACTTACTCTGGAATGTTGTCCATGAGGTAATGGCTAAAGTGGTGAGCTATAACCCACCTAAATCCCCACAGGAATTGTTACTGAGCACTGACCTAGCCAGATACGCTTTTAAATCTGACACATATCTTTGGTCTATGGCTCTGGTTAATGCCAGGAAGGCAAAAACCCAAAACTGGCTGGCAGATGATCCTCTCACAAATCAGAGATGGGCAAATAATCTTAGGGCATGCCTGAAATCAGAACATATCCAGCTTAATGTGAATGGGCAAGTTGATCTCTTCAGTACATTATGGAGTGTCTTGAACAGGGCCCTTGAGAGTGGGATTTTCAGACCACATGAGTGGGATGGTGTTAGAATTTAAATACAGATACAATTTATGTAGAAGGGACTAGATTTCAGTTTGTTTCTTCATTAGGCAGGATTTTCAAAATACTAAGAATGTGGCAAGCCCCAGGTGCACCGAAATTACAGCGCACGAGTCGTGCGGCATTCTCCTGGCCGGCATCAGGATTTTTTATCCAGTGCACCTACTGCCACAAGCTAGACCAACTTTTTGTAGCCTATCTTGTGGCAACCCCGAGGGCCAGTTTTATGGAGCTTGCGCCATGTATTTGGTGCAAGCTGCCATAAATGGTGGAAACTGTCTGTCGTAACTGAGCCTGAGACTGCAAAATCAGGCGCAGTTGCAACAAAGAGGTTTGGCACACCGCCAGAACCTAAGTCTGGTGGTGCAGGGCTGGATGCAAGCCCTATGCCAGTCTTTGAAAATATGGCCCTTTGTGTCCAATGCCTACCGGGTCCCTTTGTCGTATGCTCTACAGCGTACGACAAAACTGCGCGACAGTAACAGTGCGGTAGGGAAGAGAGAGAGAGTGCAAAACCATGATAGGCAGCATGTGCAGTAGTGCACTCTCTCACTCTCCAAAGCCGAGGATAAGACCTCTGCTGGGACAGAGGTCCACCGAACAGCTGCCATGGCTCGACAGGATGAGCCACTGGCAGCAAGGGAGGCAGGCAGTGCATTTGGGACCGGGTTTCAATTTCTGGTATCAGAAGCATGAATTTTTCAATTCTTTGCACTTTGTGTGATTTTTACTGTTAATCCCCCCCCCCCCGGAGTTTGATATTTTAGTTGGGGTTGGTTCGAGGGCACAGCCCCCTGTAATGGGGGGTGTGGGGGCACAGCCCCTTGCACAAAAAAGACTTATGCCACAGCCAATATATTGTGCTGTATTGGCAGCACGGTATATTGCTGTGGCATAATGTCTTGCAACATTATGACCCCGTGCTGTGTCCATGCCCCTAATGTTTAATTGTTGCAGTGGTAAATTAGATGTTCTCAGGATCATTGTCAAATCCTGGGTATCTCATGGGCAGACTCAATGGACCCTCGGTCTTCTTCTGCCTCATTTTCTATGTATCTATGTATGAATTGCACCAATAAACTGTACTTGAAGTTGGTTGTAAGCCCTATGTTCTGTCTGATGATTATTTTTTGTACCATTGTTTGTTTTCTGAACTTCAATAAACATGTTTCACAAAAAGCAGATGAGTAATCTGCTGCTTATACATGAGAAGCTAAAGAATTTTCCAAACCAAGCGTGTGGGGTGCACCTTTATGGAACACACAAACAGAATTATCTGTGCAGCACCAGGTTGTGTGTAACCCCTAGGTGGTGCTATCCCAAGGGCTACTACCCCTGCCTGCTTGGCTAGTTGCAGGTTAAGGGGCCTAGGTTCTGAAACGGGTGCCTCCACCTGGAAGTCAGGGTTGGTAGTGGTCAAGCTGACCTGGGCACAGCCCTCCGGGACACTGTAACCCCCCTTTTCTCCTTCTAGTGGCCTGAACAATATACAATAATTACTTTCACAATGACCCTTATTCACCTGACAATTACCCACACTGTTTGCACTTACCACCAGGGCTGGTTCCTCTAGCTTGACCCTGGGGACCCCCTGTAAAACAAGGTTAAGGACAGCAAATAACAACAGTACAATGTTCTTGGCACAAACTGGAACCACAGCCAGGTTAAATGCAAACAAAGTTAAATCTGATTTATTCAGGGGACTTGAACAAGGGAGGGGCGTAATCAGGTTGATTTGCTTAAAAACTATATTAATCAGACAGTTATGCATGCAGTTCAGAGTCCCTACACAGTCACACACTCTGGGTACCCAGGTAGGATAACGATGGGCTAGCCAGTAATGTTGTAGCTGGTAGGAGCCCTGTTATGGAATAAAGCAACATGCACAACACACACTATTTGTAATCCGGAGCCGGAGGGCTCAGTTCATGAAAGAAATACCAACCAGACAATCAGATGACAACACTTTTAGATTTAGCTGTTGTTACAGGGAGCTACCCTGATGTTTACTCATGATACCCAATACTGGACACAGGCAGGATGAAATCGAGACTGCAGACTGTTGAGCTGGAGTGCATGGAGAAGCAGGGCCCACACAAATCACTGAGGCATTGTTCCTGTTCAAGGTGTTGAGCAGGGGGCTGATCCCCAGGCCGGTCTCTCGTCGATGACTTTCTCTGCGTAGCAGGTATTCTGGCTGTGCCAGTGTAGCAGGACCCAGGCAAACGGAAATGGATACGGATTCAATCAGTGTCACTGGATACAGCATCCAGCAAGCAAAACACAGTTCAGACACAAAGTGGGGAACCAAATCACGACCCACTATAAGCACGCAGCACATTCACATGTAAGGAAATTCCACTGTACCAGGCAGATGGTTCTCCAGTCGCAATTACAGAGTCTCTGCACAATCCGGGAGTTCAGAGGTAGCTGGAAGTCCTGACAGGCCAATTGCATTCAGCAAATCTTCTGTCTTCTTCAGGTTAAAGCCTGGTCACAATTCAGTGGCTTAATTCGCTCTCCAAGTTCGGATTCAGTCCGAAAAAAAAAGCACAAGTTCCCTCTCACAAACAGCAGGCAGGCATGCAGGCCAAATTCAGGCCTTTCCACAGTTTTCCCATGTGAATGCACTATGGATTGCTGCTTGAACTATCTCGAGCTGTTACTTCTTCACTTCCCAACTCAGATCTAACTGAAACTGCAAGCAGTGTGGGACTTTCTCCAATATCCAAAGGGTTCGGTTGGCTGATCTGTTTGTCAGTCACAACAAGGGTTCCCCCTCCAGGTTATTTTTGGCACTAAAAGCCCAAAACTGCAATTCCTACAAGTTTTGGCCCCACCAAGCCCCCTGTAGGCTTGCTCCATTTTAGAGTCTCAGAGGTACTGATTGGCCTATTCTGCAGTCCAGGACCAAGATGATGGAAACAAACAGAACTGTCTATGCTGCAAAGAAGGCAGGTTAGAACAAACTGCAATATTATTACTACTCTAGCAAATGATCAGCAAACAAGTACATCTTCTAACAGAGCTCCCTCTCAGATTAATTATGACTGCAATCCAGGCAGCTCTTAAGCTCTTAAAGAGACAGTACACAGAGGCTATACAGGCACTCTCTGGCAATCACATTTAAACTGTTAAAACACAGGACACTAGCCTGGCAGTGAGCATTTAGGCAACCTCAAGGAAGACTTTTCAGGAACCTCCATTTGTGGGGGGGGGGGTTTACATGTGCATTGACGAAGGAGTAATGTGCTCTGCGACAGTCAAGTTTCTAGTTGCCGTGGTGGCGCAGCTGGTAGTGCAACTGGAATGGTATTCTGGGTGGCCTGGGTACACGTCAAAGCTGAGGCACTTCCTTCTTTGTCTTTTCTGTTTGTAAGAATTTTCAAAACAACAAGTAAAAGGGGAGATTAGGTGATAGTTGTGTACATATTCAGTAGCGTTTGCTTTCTGTATTGGGATTGTGGCAGGTTCCAGAATGAGGGGACTAGACTCATAGTTGGTGAATAATTGAAATGGTAGGTTAGTGGACAGTAAAACTGAAAAGCACTGTATTTAAATAGCCTAGGTTCAATGCTGTCAGGACCACATCTTTTGGAAGTATGTAAATGTATCTCCATTAATCTGTGGGATAAGATCTTTTGGACAACAAGGCCATGGGACTGGATGTGATTCACCAAAGGGTTCTAAAAGAACTGAGCATGATGCTAGCCGCCCCACTGGCAACACTATTCAGTACCTCACTGGAGACAGGAGATGTATTTCCAGAGGACTGGAGTAGGGTCTATGAGGTACCTGTGCACAACAGCAGCAGCAGGCCTGCACTCGGACAGCATGCTTTCACAAACAGAGCCCCGCACTGGAGCAATTCACTGCAATCTGATATATTAAATACAACCACACTGGCCAGCCTGGTGGCGTTGAGGGCTGAGGAGCTGGACGCCTTACCTCAAGCCACGCCGGCGACCCATGTTCGGGAACAAGCACGGGTCGTCGGGGGTTGGCGGGGAGGAGAAGGATCGAGCATCCATTGGACTGCTCTCCTTCTCCAAGGTGGGGGGACATTTGCTGTCGGCACTCCACTGGCCCCTAGCAGCTGCTGGGGGGCAGCACACTGATGCCACAGCCGAAGGGGAGGAGACAGGACAGACACTTGGTGAGAGCACGTGCGGAAGCATGCGCTCTCTCACCGCAGGCATCATTGCATGCCCTGCCTCCACACAAGGGGAGAAAAGTGGAAAAAACAGTTCCAGCAGAATGAAGTGGTCCCCACAGCACTGCCTTCAAGAAGGCACCTATCTGGCATGGATCCATTTGGGGTGGGTTGAGTCGCTCCCCACCACCCTGCCACAAAGGGTAAGTCATGGGGTGCACAAGGGAGGGGGTCTAACCTTCGGGGCTGCTCTGGGGGACAACTAAAAGCAGGCTTGCAAGCTGGGAGCTCTGGAAGAAATAATATATAGGAAGAAAAAAAAAAATACAACCACGCTGGGTTCCTTCAAACATTTGCTACAACAGTGCCTAGTCGCTGAGACTGCCTGTGACTCCTACCAATAAGACTGCCTCCCTGCTCCATACGTGCGCCTTATGTCTCACACTCTACCCGCATTACCCTACTGTACCATCATCCTTTCAGCACTTACTCTCTGCTACCCCTCCCCTGCTTAACTCCATCTATCCCTTTCCTGCCACGTCCTTCCCTCTCACCCACCTCCTTCTCCTTCCCTCGTCCACCTCCCCCTCCACTTTTGACCTGCTATACCTTCCTGCTCTTAGTAAGCTAGCTATTATCTGACTCAGACATACCTTGTACACTGTCTCTGTTGTTTAAATGAAGTGTACTGTCTGTTTGGAGTGTATTTGTTTAAAATCCTTTGTCTCTGTCCTTTACCTATCCCAATGTGTCTAGTCCCACCTCAATTTTAATCTGTATTTTTTCAGCAAACCTACGGCTTTTGCTGTGCTCTACCAAGATGTATTCAGGGCTGGTGACACTTGCAATGTACTTGTTATAGTAATTGTTATCACAATGATATTTTTCTTTTGACGTGGAACCTATATAAAGAGCTGTTGCTCAAAGGTATTAATCCAAGATTTCAATAAATAAATAAAATAAAATAAATAAATAAAACAGGGAACAGGCTAGCAATTACAGGCCAGTCAGTCTCACATCAGTGGTGAGGAAATTAATGGAGACCCTAATGAAAGAGAGGCTGATGGAGTACCTGTATACACACAGGATGCAGGACCCCTGGCAGCATGGGTTCACAGGGAGGAGGTCATGCCAAACAAATCTCATATATTTCTTTGACTGGGTGACTAAGGAGGTGGATCAGGGGATAGCAGTGGATGTGGCCTACCTGTACTTCAGTAAGGCCTTCAACACTGTGCCACACTGGAGGCTAATAAAGAAACTAAGCAGCGTGAGGGCTGCAGAGAAAGTGGTAAGCTGGGTATCAAACTGGTTGAGGGATAGGAGGCAAAGGGTGGTGGTTAAACAGCAGTCTCTCGGGGATGGGAGAGTGACTAGCAGGATGCCACAGGGATCAGTACTAGGACTGGTCCTCTTCAATGACTTCATAAGTGACATTTCAGAGGAACTATAGGGGTAGGCATATTTCTTTGTGGATGGCACATAAATCTGCAATAGGATGGACACTCAGGAAAGGGTGAAGAGAATGCAAAGGGATCTGGGAAACTGGAGGAGTGTCTGGATTTCAGTGCCAGACAATCAAAAGTCATGCACCAGGGGTGGGAAAACCTGTGGACAGTGTATAGGATGGGGGGAGGTACTTTTTATTTTTAGTTGTTTAACCAGGTATAGCACACTAAGCTGAAAGCTTTTTTACAGGAGCGACCTGGGAGCACAAGGAGTTTAAGTGACTTGCTCAGGGTCACACAGTTTGCAAGTGGAAGCTGTGGGATTCAAACCCAGGTCTGGTCTGCTGGATATCACCAGATTTGCAGCTCAGAGCCTTAGACTACTGCGCTATACTGCCTTGGTACTTACAGTCACCAAGCAAGAATGGGACCTTGTGGTACTCATATCTGATGATCTCAAAGTAACAGGGCATGGTGACAAGGCAGCAGGCAAGGCTAGTAGGATGCTGGGGTGCATAGGGAGGGGGATTTCTAGTAGGAGAAGAGAGGTGGTCTTTCCACTATATCATTTGTTAGAGAGACCCAAACTAGAATAGTGTGTCTGCTTATGGAGGCCACACTTCCACAAGGACAATGACAGGGTGGAAGTGATCCAGAGGAGGGTTACTAGATGGTGCGGGAGTTGCACAAGAAGCCATAAGAAGAGAGGCTGCAGGATCTCAGCATCTAATCCCTAGAGGAGAGGTGAACAAGGGGGATCATAACTGAGACCTATCAGTAACTCAAAGGGGTGAACAAGGTCCAGGTGAGGAGTCTCTTTCACAGAAGTAGAGATGTTACGAAATAAAATTTTGCCTGCGGAATTGCTGCGAAATCGGCAATTTCACCACGTGAAATTTTTCACGACATTGCAGTGAAATGGCAAAATTTTGCCTGCAATTTCATCCCGCGCAAATAAGCATCAGTATGATCATGTTCTCCCTGGTGTCTAGTGATCACCCCCAGGCCAATCACCGGCTGAAATTGAATAAAGGCAAGCTCCATCCCCCCGAGTTACCTTCATCTCATCATGTTCTGACTCCTTGATGTGGAAAAATAAATAAATAAATAAAATCTCCATCTCCCTGGTGTCTAGTGGATGCCCACCCCACCCCACCCTGTCATAAGATAGTACACCACCCCACCCCTACGCTCCTCCCAGTATCCGATCGGGCCACCGCACAGCCCTCCACTCACCTCCATGGCTGGTAGCCCCGACTGAGGCTTCATCAATGAGCTGCTTTGCACAACAACGCTGCCATTCATTGACAGATTCAGACAGCCAGTGCTCTCACTACACTACCAGTAGTAATGAGAGCGCTGGCTGTCTGAATCCAATGAATGAGCGTGTGCTTGTACAAGCACACGTTCATTCATTCAAGTGCTCAGTCGGTCTGCCAGCCATAGAGGTGAGTGGAGGGCTGTGCCGGTGGTCCAATCAGGGTACTGGGGTAGAGCGGTGTGGGCGCTATCTTATGACTGGGTGGAGGTCCACTAGACATCAGGGAGTTGGAGATTTTATTTATTTATTTTTTCTACACTAAGTAGTCAGGACGTGATGAGGGTAACTTGGGAGGAGTGGGGAGGCTTGCCTTTATTCAATTTCAACAGGTGATCAGCTGGGGGGACTTCTAGACACCAGGAAGTTGGAGATGTTATTTATTGATTGATTTTCCACAACAAGGAGTCGGGACATGATGAGGGTAACGGGGAGGGCTTGCATTTACTCAATTTCGGCTGGTGATCGGCTAGGGGGGGAACCACTAGGCACCAGGGATAATTATGTTTTGGGCCTGTGAGTGGCCGGGGGGGGGGGGGCCACTAGACACCAGGCAAGATAAATTTTAATGGCGAAAAATTGTGGAATTTCGTCCACGGGTGGCAAAATTTTGCCCACGAGTGGTGGATTTTACCGGATTGCGGGTGAAATTTCATATTTCGCCCTCTGAAATATTTTGTGAAATGCATGAATTTCGCAAAATATTTCGTGGGGTGAAATTTTTCAGTTTTGCACAACACTACACAGGAGGAAAAGCAGAAGAACAAAGGGACATTCTATGAAGCTGGGGGGGATTTTGAAGTTGAAGTTGAAGTTTATTTTTAAACAGGGTAAGGCACTAGGTAAGACCTGTTTTCAGGGCCATCATATAAGTTTAAGAGGCATATGAGGAAATACTTCTTCACAGAAAGGGTGGTGGGTGCCCGGAACAGCCTGTCAGAAGAGGTGTGGGGGCGAAGACAATGGGGAGCTTTGCACATGCATGGGGTAGGCAAATGGACAAAATAATTGGAGGAAAGGGAGGTGGGAGTGACCTAATGGGATCCAAGGTATTGGAATAGGCAGGGAAAAGTGAGGCAGACTGGACGGGTCAATCAGTCCTAACTGACCAACAAATTCAATGTTTCTATGTTTGAAATTAGAATTGTTTAGAATAAATTAATGAATATAAAACTTTAGCGTAAATAACAGCTGGGGCACACAGTAAAAGAAAAAAAAAATCAGATTCCAAGTTTGAGTAGAGGAGAACAAGTTCTCAAATAATTTACTTGCTTCAACAAAATGAGTATTAAAATTATGATACAGATTGCAAACAGAAATTGAACCAGATGAAGCTGTTTGATGGTATTTTAGTGAATGTGGGAAATTTGTCCAGAACACCATGGGAAATTCCCCTACACTTTTCAAGAACACATGAAGTATCCTGGATATACCATAAAGAATATACTGGTTTAACCAAATCACAATTTTGAAATTTATGGAAAGGGATACACTGAGTATCATAATTTGGAGCAGGTCTGAGTGTGTTCCTTTATACTTTCAGTTATGAGTTTTTGTATTTTTATGAATTTATGTACACTGGATTTTCCATTTTGTATTTTATTTTGATTGAACATTTTTGGTGGCGGGGATTAGATTATAAACTGTGTTAGAATTGATTTGCTTTAATTGTTTGCTGTTTTTCATGTGACTGTCTGCCTGCCGTTCATCACTGGAAACAGAATGTTTCATGCTTGACAAAGCGGATAAGGGTGAACTGTGCCTGGGTTGCATTTTGACGGGGAACTGTTTTCTTTTGGGGGCTACTTGACAGTGAAGGTATGGCAATTATTACTATATTCATAGGTCTCCTGGGTGGGAAATGAGTAGACGGGCATGATGTGGATTTTTTATTTATTTGAAGAAAATGGATGCCACGTCAGAATGTTGTACCATATCAGTGATACAGCCACTGTGGTGCAACAACTTAGAAACATAGAATTTGATGGCAGATAAGGACCGCTTGGCCCACCTAGTCTGCCCATTTTCCTACCTAACGGATAAGCTGCAGATCCTAGTTACCCAACAGCCTACTTCCTCCTACCCCCCCACTAGAATTACCTTATGTCTGTCCCATGCATTCTTGAATTCCCCCTCTGTTTTGGACTCTATGACCTCCTCAGGAAGGCTATTCCATGCATCTACAACCCTCTCTGTGAAGAAATACTTCCTCACATTACCTCTGAGCCGTCCCCCTCTATCTTCAAATTGTGCTCCCTTGTTCTTGCACATCTCTTTTTCTGAAAGATGCTACCCTTTTGGACTTCCTTGAGGTATTTGAAAGTTTCTAACATGTCCCACCTCTCCCTCCTTTCCTCGAGGCTATACATCTTAAGCTCCTTTAGTCTTTCTTCATATGTCTTCTGGTGCAGACCCTGCACCATTTTGGTTGCCCTCCCCTGGACAGCCTCCACCCTGTCTATGTCTTTGCAGAGATGGGCTCTCCAGAACTGTACACAGTACTCCAGATGTGGTCTTACCAACTGTCTGTACAGAGGGATAAAAAACTTCCTGTTTTCTGCAGTTGATGCCTCTCCCTGTGCATCCCAGTATCCCCCAGCCATCCTTACTGCCTTCTCACATTGCTTGCCCACCTTTAGGTCATCTGATATAATTACCCCCAGGTCCCTTTCCATTTTTGTTGTCAATATCTCACCCCCATTGTGTACTCTTCCCTTGGGCTTTTGTTTTCCAGGTGCATTACTTTGCACTTCTTTGCATTGAATCTAAGCTGCCATACATTTGACCATTCCTACAGACTTGCCACGTCCCTTCTCATCCTTTCCACTTCATCTTGTATATCAACCCTGTTGCAGATCTTTGTGTCATCTGCAAAGAGACATACTTTTCTTTCCAGTTACTCTGCAATGTCACTTATAAAGACATTAAAAAGGACCTATCCCAGTACTGAACCATACGGTACCCTGCTAGTAACCCTATTTTCTTCACTGTGGATTCTGTTTACTATTACCCTTTACGTCCTGTTGTCCAGCCAATTTTTATATAGGCTACCACCTTGGGACCCACCCCAAGGCTGGCTAACTTCTATATTAATCTTTTGTGTAGGACTGTATCAAACGCCTTGCTAAAATCTAAGTAGGCCATGTCCACAACCCCTCCCTGGTCTGCTACTTTGGTCATCCAGTCAAAGAAATCTATTAGATTCATCTGACATGATGTTCCCACTGTGAATCCATGCTGCCTTGTGTCCTGTGCCCACTGACATCTAGGTACTCAACAATTCTTTCCTTCAGAAGTGATTCCATCATTTTCCCTACCACTGAGGTCAAACTAACTGGTTTGTAGTTTCCTGCCGCTGCCCTGCTCCCACTTTTGTGAAGAGGAATCACATCCACTCTCCTCCAGTCCTTAGGTACCACCACATACTCCCATGATTTGTTAAAGAGAGTAGTCAGTGGTGTCATTAGTTCTACCCTTAGTTCTTTTAGAATTCTTGGGTGAATCCCATCAGGTCCCATTGCTTTGTCCACCTTCAGTTTTACTAGTTCTTTTGGAACACTTTCTTCTGTGAATGGACTGGTATCGACCTCCCTATCCAGAGTGTTTCTCTTGTTTTGGTTCTTCCTTTGTGAATACTGAGCAGAAATATTTGTTTAGTATCCCTGCTTTTTCACTGGCACCCTCTGCCCACATTCCCTCCCCTTTATTAAGTCTCAGTATCCATCCCTTGGTCTTTCTTCACTCCCTAATGTACCTATAAAAGGTCTTATCCCACTTCTTAACAGAGTTGGCTATCTTTTCCTCGGTTTGGGCCTTTGCTATTCTGACTGCCTTCCCTGCCTCTTTCTGCTTTAACTGATAAAGTTATCTGTCCTGCTCCTTCTGTGTTTTCTTACAGTTCCTGAATGCTATCCTTTTCTCCTTAACCTTCTCTACCATCTCTTTTGAGAACCATAATGATTTTTTCCTTCATTGTGTTTTGTTGATTTGCTTCACACAAAGGCTTGTTGCCTGTGTGATGGCTGTTTTGATTACTCCCCATTGTTCCTCCACTCCTCCTCCTTCTTGCCTGTTTGCTAGTGCTTTTCTGAGGCACTATCTCATTTTCCCAAAGTCAGCCCTCTTAAAGTCCAATACTCTTACTTTTGTATGGCTTGACTCTATGGCTGTATTTATCGTGAACCACACTGTTTGGTGGTTGCTTGTTCCCAAATGGCTACCCACTTCTAAATCTGAGATTCTTTCTCCATCCCCATTTGAGACTGCCAGGTCTAAGATTGCTCCCTTTCAAGTGGGTTCCAATACTAGCTGTCTGAGGCATGCCCCTTGTAGGGCATCAAGAATGACCCTGCTCTTGGATGTGCCTGCAGCAAAGGTGCTCCAGTTAACATCTGGCTTATTCGGTTCCCCCATCAACAATATCTCCCCCTTTTCTGCCATTCTAAGGATGCCTTCTATCATTTCCTTGTCCATTTCCTCCCCCTGAGATGGGGGTCTGTATACAACCCACAAGCAGATTGTGATGCCATTTCCTGTCTCCAGGGTGACCCCGAGTGCCTCATCTGCTCCCTGTTTACTCTTTAGTTCTGTTGCTTTGATCCTTTCCCTTACATAGACAGCTACTCCTCCTCCTCTTTTACCCTCCCTGCCCCTCCTGTAGATTGTGTATCCTGGTATGCTGACATCCCAGTCATGATTCTCTGTGTACCATATTTCTTTGACTGCCACAATATCCAGGCATCCCTCTTCCATCAAGGCCACTAATTCAGGGAGCTTGTTACACAGACTATGGGCATTGTTACTCATCACCCTCCATTTTTTGATGGCTTTACCCCTTTTAGCCCTAACCCTGTCCTTATTGCCTTTGTCTTCTTTGCATTTATCTCTGTCCTGCTCCCTAATGACTTCTCTAACTTGGTGTTTACCTCACTAATTACTGTGCTTTGAGGGAGGAGGCTGGGATTTCCTTGTTCCTTTTCAGTACCTCCTCCCCTGGCTAGTTTAAATGTTTGCCAATGAAACATTTAAACCTATTACCTAGGATCCTGGTTACCTCCTGGACAGATGCAGACCATCGCACCAATATAGGCCTGCATCACTCCAGGTGGCTTACCAGTCCCCACTGAAGCAAAAAACCCTGAGCTTCATACCATTTTTTCAACCATTCATTGAATTCCATGGTGTGGAGTACCCTAGCATCACCCTTGCCATAGACAGGCAGCATCTCCAAGAAGGTTACCATATGCGCTACTTGTCTAAGGCCCCTCCCCAACTCTATAAACTCCTCTTGTACTGCTCTGATCTCATTCACAGCCAGGTCATTTGTCCCTAGGTGTACAATGACATCCAGCTCTCTCACTCATGCAGCTGCTCCCATGATCCTGAGGAGTCACTTCCTTTCACTCCAAGCCATGGTACCAGGCAGGCACTTACCTCCCTCCCTCTACCCTTCCTCTCCCATGTCTAACCCCCTAATGATTGAGTCTCCCACCAGGAGTCTTCTTCTTGCCCTGTGGGGTCCTGTGCCACCCTCCTGTGGGTCTCCTTTGTGGAGGTTCCCAGCATCCTCCTTGGTCTCCACTGCAGGTGCCTCTGTAGAGGAACCACTATCTGCCAGGACAGCTTATGAATTGTGGAGAGGTACAGCTGGAGGGATACACCTCTGTTCCACCACCATCTCCCTCCCTGAGCCCACCTTGGTTCAGCCACTCCCCTTTCTTGGCAACCTCTGAGGTAGCAGCAGTGGCCCTTGTGGTCCCTGGGAGGGGGAGGAGGTTTCACAAATCCTAACCAGGTCAGCCTGGAGATGGGCAACCTCCTTACTCAGACCAGAGAGGTGCCTGCAAATAGGGCAGCATCGCAGCCTCCAGAATGTCTTCTGGAACACTGCTGCCCCACAGCCATTGCACTGCACCACTCCCATTTTGTCTTATTTTGTGTCCCCTCTCCTGTTGTTCTGTATGCTTACTTTCTCCTCTCCTTACACTCTCACCCTTCCTGTTCTCGGACAACAACTTCCTGTATTCTTCAGTAGTCTCCTTCTTCCTTGCTCAGAGTCAGACCTCCAGCAGCTGGGGGGGGGACAGCTACTTTTTTCCTTCAGGGTTGACAAAACTAATGTTTCTCTATGATCTTTCCCTTCCTACTGCCAAACAGGAAGTTCCTGTTGTTAGTCAAATCCAGTGGCTATAAAAGTAGAACTGACTTAGGGTGGGAGGGTGGAGGGGTGGGATGGAGGGCAACTAGTAAGAAAAAATAGCTTTTTTAGTCAGCTGCTTTCTGCTCTAAATGCAAGATTTCTGTATTCCAAAAGCTAGCAGCAGGAAGTTATAACTGGAGCCACCTGCACTTCTACTGCCTAAGCCACACCCCCAATTAACTTCTCCTCCCTCCTACTGATTTAGTAAACTAAGTTGATACAGTACCCTTCCCCAACACAGAAACACACACTGACTTTCATTTCTGTAACCCTAAATGAGATCCTTTCTACTTCTAATAAAGTATTTGTTTGCTTAATCCCAACAGGCACTGACTCCTGCTGAGAGAGAAGTGTTAAATTAGTAAGAACAACTGTAGCTTTTTCAGTCAGCTGCTTTCTGCTCTAAAAGCAAGATTTATGTCTTCCAAAAGCTAGCAGCAACAAAAATTGAAATAAATAAATAAACTAATTTCCATATGTGTCTTGGGGTTGGGGTAATGGGGAACAGTACAGTGCAGTGCAGTAATCACTTCAATGCAACAAAGCATGGAATACACAGTACAGCCAGCCAAGGTGCTACATAGAAACTTGCAGGAAGTGATATGTCACAAAATACTGCATGACAAAGGGGCTTTATTGCCACTGAATCACATGGTTCAGTGCAGAAAACGGCAGCATTTTGTGATAAAATGCAGCATTACTGTATTGCATCCTTGCTGGTGCTGCTGTAATACATAAAACAGCAGAGATGTAGTAAACTAAACAAATCAAATTTACAGTGCCATACAATAGCTTATAAAAAAAAAGATGCAGAGTATTGCACTTAAAAGAAAATGGAGGTGATACACAGCAAAAAATCAGGAAAATACAGGAGCAGGAGCAACAGTGTGCAAATGTTAAATTAGCTCTGCAAGGTAGCCACCAGTGGTTGTGTGTACCATAGAAAACAAGCACTTGGGCTGCCCTGTGCTTGATTCAGGATAGCGAGAGAGTTGAGCTGACCCTCAGACTATGAAGATAAAAGATACCAGGAGGTGTCAGTTGCAGTTCCATGCATATGTTGTGAGGTCAAGAAGGAAGGCTTTAAAAGTGGTAAGAAAAGCAGAGTGACTAGCAGAAGAAAGATCTGACCAGAGCCAGAAGAATCTGAAGGCAAAGTCAGAATGAGCTGCTGATGATTTTGCATGGAAGAGGGGGAGAGTTAGAGTTGTGAATGGAGTAAATGGAGCTAGAAGGGCTGGGGAGTAGGGAGTTCAGATGTAGGGGAGATACCATAAAAGAATTCTGATATAAATGAAGTACAGAAGGTGAGTCATCTACCTTAAAGTAATGGCAATGAGAAATAAGTGTAGAGGGGACAATGCTGAGTGTGTGTGTGTTGGGGAGGTGGAGGTTAATAGTTCTTTGAGTATGAATATTTAAAACATTTATCAACTCTGAACAAAGCTTTTTAATTGGCAGGTGCTATAGCTCAGAAGTTATGCCACACACCTAGGACACATGCAGCTTGAAGAAGCTTTGTTCCAGTCCAGTGTAGTAACTAAACAAAACTGTACATCTGAGGGAAATAAATAGTGGTTTTCATTATTAGAGGGCAAGACAAGGGGAAAAGTACTTCACACATAGGGTAGTTGACATGTGGACTAGCTAAACTGATGAGGTTGTGGATGCTACCCCTGTTGAGGCCTTCAAATCAGGACCTTAGAAATTCTTGCTAGAGATAGGAACTGAGGGCTACACAGTCAGCATGAGTAGAGGTCCTGTAGCATTTGAACTGATGAACTTAGACTTCTGCCCATACTCAGCAAGTTTGACAGCCAACCTTGTTGGTGAACATAGCTCTACTTTTTGTATTCAAAGCTGAAGTAAGATTGAAGGCTAAAGTTATCAAATTTAAGATCTTCAAAAAACAGTGATAAGTTTCACTTTTATTAATGATCTGGAGTCTATTAGATGTGATAGACTAGAACAAATTTCAGACTTGAATGAAGCATGGTAATATTTTGGTCCTGATTTGTTTTCCATTTGTGACAGGCATCTCATTGATTCACATACAATTAAGCATGGTGCTTCACCCTGATTTACTACCACTATTTGTAATTTTGGTAGAATGAGATACAGGGCATGGAAACAGGCCCGCAGCTCTATTATCATCTTTGCTGTACTTACAAAACAATCAGAAACAAATATGTTTCTGCTGTCCAGGAAGCCAAGAAATACTGTTTTAGATATACCACGCCTGTAAAAATACCTGCAAACAATTTTGTTCCTTAATTAATGGCCTGAAGGTGCCATGTTTAGCACTCTTCTTCTATATTACTTGCAAGTGATATTGGTGATTCTGTGAAGAATGATTTTACAGTATGTATTTGTTTGGTATACATGGAAACTGGTACCTCCAAAAATGCTTTGCACCACAGTAGTGGTTTTTTCTTTCATTTTGATTTGTTTATTTGCTTCACACAAAGGCCCACTGAGACAGAATGTCCCTTTTTCAGGGTTGACCTGTGGGAGGATAAATGGGAGGTACAGAGAAACAATATATAACAGCAACAGATAAATGCACAATAGCACTTTACAATGGTCTGTAGAACACAACACATATGCAAAATACAAGATGCATGTACAGTATTTACAAAATTATACAGAATAAGCAAGTAAAGAGGTAACAATTTACAATAGATAATCAAGGATTGGTAACAGACTATGAAATGTCAAAAGAAAACCCCAAATAAATAAATAAAACTTTGCTATTTGGTACAGGGCACCTGGATAAGGAAAGACAGCACCTGCTTAAGCTTAATTGGACCCTACAACTTCCTGCCATTCCACGTCACTCTAGGAATGATTGTCCCTACCTTCAGCTCTAACCTTTGCTAATTCTTGTTAGACAAAATGCAACGTAACTGATCCCAGCTCAAATATCTTAACCATGCTACATGAGACTGTACTAGTGTATACCTTATACTCTGCCTTTACAATAAGATACAGTACCTTACTGCACTGTAAATTGTTACATCCGACTATACTATTGTAACTTGCTGACGCTTGTGCCCTGACTAACTGTTTTTCTTTATTGCTTGTTTTAAACTGGTCACTTGTGAAAATCAGCTATCTAGTTCTTCTTGCTAGCCAGTGTAATAAATAAATGAAATGAAATGAAGGTGTTTAGTTTAGTTTAGTTTTTTTTAGTTTAGTTTAGTTTAGTTTATTGTTCTAGGAATTACTACCTTTGAGCCAGAGGCTCTTTTACAAAGGTTCCACGTCAATTAGGTACAGTACAAAATGTTACATAGATAACACAACAATTTGTGTTGTGTCAAGAGCAAGAAAACATATACAAATACATATCAAATCACTTGTGCAAAAGGACACGAGATATCAATAATCACATTATTATTATTACAAGAAAGAGGTCATGCCAGATTAGGAGAAACAAATAGGGAAAAAGTCCAGAACAGAGACGTTAAGTGAAAGGTGTGGGGAGCAAACAATAGCAGGAGAAAAGGTTTCCCAAACATGTCTTTGTCAAATAACGGAACAGGGTGGGTAGTGAGAAAATAGGAGGTTTAATCAGGGCAGTCATAGGAGCTGGAGGTGGCAAGGTGAGAGAAAAGCCTTGATTTGAAAATACCTAGAGAGGTGGAGGCAGTAATATGAGTCCTGAGGGCATTTAGCCAGTTGGGGGCACGAGGTGTCTTCCTCTTCTGGTCCACAACATAAAGTGATGGAGTCAGTGAAATATATTGGTGCACATCTGGATCTGGAATTAACTTTCAAGACTCATGCTGATGCCATGACAAAATCTCTTCATCAGGAACTCAGTCTACTGTACAGATGTAGCACCTATCTTACTAATGAAGAGCAGCTAGCTATTGCCAATAGCCCACTGCTTCCTGTATTGTTGTATGGAGCCCTGATGTTCCATTTCCTCTAAGAAACTGTTCTAAACAGACTTAGGGCCCCATATTGAAAGTTGACCTTGTGCATCATGAAGACAGGAGCGCTGTGCAGCAGTTAGCGCATGTACAGCATGGGGTAATATCCAGACAGTTAGCTTGCTTTGACCAGAGTGCACTGTCTGAATATGGGGCCATGCCAATGCAGCACATGGTGACTATGAGCTACAGTATGCTGGCACAGGCCACAGCTCAATATGGCCCACAGGATAGTCCACTGCATATAGCGCTGGCTAAATGGGATAGTGCCAGAGCTCCTGTGGATCATATTCATAAGAGAACCCTTAGGGGGAAGTGACCACGGTATGATACAGTTCAAAATAAAAGGTAATTGGAAACCCCTAACTAGTAGAATCAAGGTTAGGTACTGTGCCAAAGCCACATTTTCTGATATAAAGAGGCATCTAAGTGAGTGGGACTGGGAAAGCAACTTTTATAATAATACATTAGAAAAGATGTGGGATAAACTGTACTCTAAGTTGCAGCACTGTATACAGAAATTTGTCCTGAAAAGAATTACGTACAATAGCACGGACAAAATTCCTAAATGTTATAACAGAAATGTAAGAAGACTGATAAGGAGGATGAAAAAGGCGCATAAAAAGGCTATGAATAATCTCGCACCTGTAACATAGAAGGCATATAAGGACAAAGTAAAACAGTGTAAAAATTATATTAACCATTAGGCTGCCAGAAGATTTAGAACATATAGGTTTTTAGGATGTGTATACATGCTGGTGGTACAGTAAGGGTTAAAGAATCTAAAAGGGAGATGGAGCTGAAATTAGCCCCTAACACCAAAGACAACAAAAGAGACCTTTATAACTACATAAATGGTACAAAAAGTGGGCAGCTTAAATTAGAACTAATAAGGGTAGGAGATGAACTGATATGGGAAGATACAACCATAGAGTTCAGATATATACTAGAGAGGGCTAGAGGGTGAACTCCAATTGTTCAGTTGAAGCCATGTGTCCACCATATTAGAGAAGGGTTGAAGTGCCAGTAGATAATGGGAATCCTGGAAAATGGAAGATAAAGGCACTGGCACACTGTTTTGATGGAAATCTGCTGATCCGGTTGGTTAACAAGCATCGACAGCAGGGAAGTGATGAAGCAGATGCACATTGTGGTGACATAAACGAGGTATGCTCATTTGTCCTTTGCTTGTATAAGCACTGCATTACTTGATATTTGTAAAAACAGTGTGTCAGTGATGTTATCGTCCATTTTCCAAAGGGTTCCCATTGTCTACCAGCACCTTAACCCTCCTCTAATATGGTAGACATACAACTTCAACTGAGCCATTGGAGTCCACCCTCTAGCCCTCTCTAGTATATATTTGAATTCAATGGGTACAACTAAGGCTGATATCTTTAATATCCATTTTTTGAATATTTTTCAACAAAAGGATACAATGTCTATGTGTATTTTTGCAACTGGAGAGACCAGAAGAATTTTAATACAGGAAAGAGATGTTAAGGTCAAAGTTAGATCCAAACAAATCCCCAGGCCCTGATGGCCTTCATCCAAGACTTCTTAAGGAGCTGTCAGAAGAACTGGCCCCTAGCTAAAAATCTTTCATGCTGTATTTCTGAAGGTAGGGTGATATCTGCATGGAGGGAGGTGAATGTCACACCTATCTTTAAAAAGGGTTCAAGAGAAGATTACAAAAGTTACAGGCCAATACGTCTGACGTCAGTCATAGGTAAATTATGGAAGACTTTATGAAGGAAGTAATGGATAAGCATTTAGTAAAGGTGGGTTTCATTGATATTACACGTCACGGGTTCAGGGCTAAAAGGTCATGTTTGAACAATTTACTTCAGTTCTTTGAGCCTATAAGTAAAGCTTTGGATGCAGGGTTTCCTGTAGACATCCTGTATTTAGAGTTTTCTAAGGCCTTTGACTTTGTGCCTCAACAGACCCTAACAGAGGGACTCATTGAATTAAAATTTGATGTTAATATTACTAGCTGGGTGGAATCTTGGCTGGAGTACAGGAGGCAAAGAGTATGTGTTAGAGGCTTTTACGCTGATTGAGGTGAAGTGACTAGCAGTATCCCACAGGGGTCAGTATTGGAACCTACCCTATTTAATATCTATATTTCATCAATGCTGACTTCATCAAACACATGGATCTACAAATTTGCAGGCAATGCTAAAATAGGTTCAATTGTTGATAACAACAATGCAACAGAACAATTTCAAACCAAAATCTGAAATCTAGAGATCTGGGCAAGGCTACACAAGTTATCATTTAACTTTGACAAATGTAGTGTTATGCATTTTGGTAGCAGAAACAAAATGAATAAATACAAGTTAGATGGAAAAGAACTACAGGAAACAGGCAGGGGAAAGATCTCAACGGTATTATTACAAATAGTTGTCCTTTCACGAACATTGCAGGGAGGTAGTTAGGAGGGGAAACTGGATTCTGGGATATAGTTCACATAACATCAGAAGGAGAGAAAAAGAAGTTATAATTCCCCTGTACAAGGTGCTGGTATGACCCCACTTGGAGTACTGGGTCCAATTCTGGATGCTACATACCAAAAATAGTATAGACTTACTGGAGAAAGTTCAGAGGAGAGCCACTAAAAGGATCAAGTCAGTATCTGATAAGGCTTGCAATGACAGATTGACAGAGCTGAATTGATGCTCGCTTGAATATAGAAGGCTCAGGGGAGATTTCTGTGTAGTGTATCAGGTCTTTCAGGAGGATGATCTCTGGGAATGTGTGGGGCTCATGAGAAAAATAATAGAAAGAGATACAAGAGTTCATAAATGCCAGCTTAAAGGAGAATTTTTTAAAACAAGTAAAAAGGGTGCAAGGATTAACCAAAGAGCGGTGAATCTTTGGAATGACCTTCCTGTGGAAGTAGTCCAATGCACCTCTATGGATTCCTTTATAAAAGCAATAGATAAATTTATGGGTAATACAACCGCTGTGTTTATCCATTGAGAAATGAAGATTCAGATAGGCTTATGGCTAACAGACTTTTATGATTCCTATGAATCCTATTCAGCCCTAGCATGCTAGTGAGCCCATTGGACATGCAAGGTGCAATGGGGCCATTAGCATGCACACTATGGGCTAATTAGCATGCCTGTACAGTAATGTTGTGTGTAATGCGGAATTCCGCTGGTGGAATTTCCATCAGAATTTCACTGGTTCTTCGAGGGAATTCTGCTTACTGTGATGAACAGCAATTTTTCCATGGAAAATTATTCCGCAACAATTTCCTTGGAAAATTTTGAGATCCGCAGAATAATATTCTGTGGAACAGCATTTCTTTCCATGGAAAATAATTCCACAACTGTTTTCTACTGCAAAATTTCACAATTTTGTTTGTGGCAAAATTTGGCAGAATTTCAGCTGAATTTTGAAAATTCCATGGAATTTCGTTCAGCTGGAATTTTGAAAATTCCACACAGCACTACTGTACATACCCTGAAGGGCCGATTCTGATAGTTCTAACCCATTCCCTGGAAGTCTAGTGGACCCCCTAATAGCCAGTCCTGGCAGTCTAAAAAAATACCCTGTTAGTCTAATGGCCCCCAGCCCGTGATCATCCATCCTGGCAGTCTAAACAAATACCCTGGTAGTTTAATGGACCTCCACTCCCCCCCCCCGATCACCCATCCTGACAGTCTAAACAAATACCTTGGTAGTCTAGTGGACCTCAACCCGATATGATTGCCTAATCCCTCATGCCACACCCACTCTGGATCCTCCACTCCATGCCCCTCCTCATCCTTTACACCGGGCAGATTCCAGGCAGGTAAGACACTGCCCGGTGCAGCCTCAACTCACCCCTTTGACTGGCCGCTGTTTGAAGTTCACTGAGCAATCATGAGCACTGTAAAAACTGCTGTTTCAGGTTGGGTGGGGTTGGCCATTTATTAAGAGAGTGGGGGTCCACTAGACTATCAGGACACTGGGGTTGTTTGATCAGAATGGGCTATGGGGGGGCACAGCCACTTTGCTGTGTTAAGGGCAGGGTTTTGGCAGCGTTCAGCAGAGCTGTGAAGCAAGCTGTTTAGTGCTGCCAAATCCTCAGTATATACCACTGTGCCTATTATGCATGAGAGATTCCTCATTTGCATAGGTGCAGCAATATATTCGGTGTGATTATGCTGTTGTGTTAGTATGGTGCACCAGGGACATCTGCATATGGCCCCCACCCCAATTGCCAACACTTTTCATGGTTAGCCTAGTATTGACCTAGTGAGTGCCATGCTAGCCATTAAAATATGGGGGCCTTGAAGTTCTATACAATAAACTTGGGCAGTTTCCTACCAGTGCCCTTCCCACACAACACCATTGTAATGCTTTTATGGCATTAAATTAACCCTCCTTGGAAGGGAGCTCGGATTACCCCCTACTCTGTCTCATTTTTAAAATGATAAAAATCATTAACTCTCCAGCCTAAAAGGCATATTCAAGCAGGAACCCAAGAAGAGGCTCCTTGCTTGTTTTGTACTCTGCTTGTGGTGCCCAGGAATAAGACAGGACTGGGTAAGAGGTTCCTTGTCACCACAGCCCAATCTCTCTGGAACAAGTTTCTTCAAGAGGTGCAAAACTGTTCCTCCTCTGCTGGCTTTAGGAAAGTTTTGAATGCCTATCTCCTATAATGCAATCAGCGAGTGCTCTTGTAATTGCTGAATTGTCTCCATCCCCAACTAAGGAATTACCCTTCCTCTATATCAGTTTGTCTAGGATCTTGAATATTGTTTATTACTCTGTTTCCTGTTCATTCTGGATACTGACTATTGTCAGCTCTGTGTATTTTTGTATAATCTATACATCTCTAACCACTTGCTATGTTCCTCTGCCTTGCACTTGTATATGTTCTTGATCTTGTATGTAAGGCAATGTAGGCACAGTGGGCCCTATTCACTAATAGGCCCAGTAAACAGCAGTAGATAGTGCATACTGGGCAATGCGAGTGTGCGCTGCATAGACGGTCCTCGTGGGATGCATGGGGCTGGTATGTACATCTCCCCGGATGGGCCTGGGCATCCCAAGCATGGCCGTGTAGCTCTGCGCTAGTCAAGGGACTGACCATGGTGACAGATGTGGAACAGAAAGGGGGCTTCCAAATGGAATCTCCAACTGGGCCCCACAGCGAATTCTCCATTCTGTGGGAGCTGGGGATAATGGTTATGGGGCATGGCGGCCCACATACTCACTGCCATATCCCTAATGGCAGCCAATAAAATTTACATTTTCTAAGGCCTGCGCTCCGCTGCCTGCCACCACTCCTAGCCCTCCAAGGCATCGAAGGGAGAAGGGATTCAAGACTTTGAGGCACCAATGTGTCCTGTAATGACAGGTTGGAAGGTTTATAGCCATCACAGCAGTCGTTTGGGTGTAATGGTACACCCCTGACACTGTCCCAGTGGAGTGCAAATGGCATCCTACATACCACACTCTGCTGGACCTCCCCTGGCATGCCCACTCCCTACCCCCAGCCTGGCTCAGCCATATAGTTGCTCAGGATCCCCTACTCATGGTCTCAGGCAAGGGTGCAGATCAGGTGCATGACAGTAGGGCATTCACAGGTGTCCGTTGGACATCCAGTATGTGTGTATCCCAGCCCTATGCGCAATGTAAAAGGTATATAGGGCTCTGATACCATTAATGTTTAGGGTTCATTGTTTGTTTCTCACTGTTTAACTCTGGATTGCCCCTGAAAAAGATATATTTAATATTGGTGGGCCTAGCCATTAACAAAATTCAGTGATAATAATAAATCCATGCTGTCAGCTCTGAAGGGAGGAATCACAGGAGAGGTGTGAGGCATTTTCCTCAGATTGCTTGAGGAAAGTATTTATTTAATTATATTTTCCCAGGTAAACAAGTTTAGCTTGGGAAAGCTGTTTTCCAGTTGCCACGGGGGTGGGGGGTGTAGAGAATTTACAAGAGTACATACAACAAACAATTTTCGCAGCACAGGAAATCAAAGTACCATTGATACTAAAGGTGATAAAGATTATATGGTAAGAAAGAAGGCTGACAAGCTTCCCATGGCAGCGAAAGAGGAGTGGCTTTGGGATTGGGGTCTGAAACATTGGATCTATCAGGACTTTGAGTATAGCAAGGATACAGAAACACTGAGTGATGCCCCTTGTAATTAGCAAAGGCAAACAATGGGTTGATTTTCCTAATGCCCACCTACGGTTAACGTTAGACCTCAAGATTCTTCTGGCAAATAATGTTATTGATGCACCCCCTAATCTGTATGCAATACTTTTACAAAACAACAAATGAACCAAAAAATGTAATTAGTGGGTGACTGTGGCAGTTAGGTTTATGTGTTTGAGCATCACTGCTCACCCTCTGCTGATGCTGCTGGAGAATCTTCATGGATGATCCTTCATTCATCACTCTAAAATGAACAGTGCCTGACTATCTGATGGTGTTGGTGTGGAGGTCATCTGGAGACCAGGACACAGGCAAGGGGTGCTACAGCAACTGATTCTTTATTTCCTCAAGTCATGGTAAATTATAGAGTCCCCTCAGAACCACGCAGTGACTCAATCACTTCTTGATCTAGCCGGGGGATCCAGAGTTTTCCATTCTAACTCATGTGGGAAACTAGGAGAGGCCCACCATGCTGGCAGATGCCAGGTTTTCCATTCCTGTTTGTGCAGGGCATCAGAAATGCCCTGTTATGCTGGCAGATGGTTTCTGTTCCTGCTCCAGCAGGAAAACAGCAAAGGGCTGCTATGCCTGTGGATGCTCACTTTTTTGTTCCTGCTTGGCACCAGGAGGGGCATGCCATGTCAGTGGGAACCAGGTTTATAATTTGTGGACAAAAATGCATGACAACTAGAGTTGCTGCTAGAGGCCTGGTACCTGAGGTAATATTAAATCTTGGTGATCTCAACATAGACAGTAACATTCTCCTTGTCACTCTTGTTGTTGAATCTTTGCACATCATCATACTCTCCGAGAGAGGACTGCAGGCTTTGAAGCACTATCTGGACAAGTGGGAAGGGATGGCTAGATGAAGCACAGATTTATTGCTGAAAATGACACAAATTGTGCTAGAAAGGAATTCTTTCTGTTTTATGGTCTCCCACTAAATCCAGCTTAAGGGTATGGTTATGGGTGCCAAGTGTGCCCTCAGCTATGCCAATATTAACCTTTGGCACTGGGAGGAATGTGTTATCGGGGACCACAGTGTGAATAAATTTTACAACAGGATCTGTGTTTGGTGCCATTATATTGATAATATATTTATGGTGTGGTGTGGGAGTGAGCTGGAGTTACATTACAATACATACTGTGTATTTTGGTTTGTCTTACTGTGACAAGGTGTCTTTGTAAATGAGCCTATGGCTCAAAGGTTTTTCCAAACTGCTGTTTAAATAAATAAATAAATAAATAAACATTAGTTTATTGATTTCTTACAAACAAAAATGTTAAATTTGCAGTAACTGCGAACAAAAAGAAATTGCCTTTTTGGATCTGCAAGGAAGGTGATGGTAATGTGACCACCACCTTTTCAGAAAGTCCATGCCTCAAAATACTGCATTCCTAGCTAGCCCACCACATCATAAATAATGTCCCCACATAGTCAGCTTCCATGTGCATGCATGATATGCAACAGTGAGTGGATTTTTCAGCAATAGGCAGATCTCCTGCAATAAAGGTTTGAGAGTAGCAGTTACTCCAGACCAGTGGTTCAAGAAGCAAGGGACAAATGTGATGTGTTGGATAGGACATCTGCTCTGTATCCCTCAAGGATAAATGAGAGGGAATCAAAAAATCAACTTAATCACCGCTTTATTCAAAAAGGTCATGTAGGGTCAAACAAATAATTGAAAATAATTGGTTTGTGTTGGCAGATGAGTTTAAGCTGGCAGAACTAGCAAGTACTCCACACAAGAAGCAGGTTTACCACTGGGCCAGCAATTTGGGTGACATAGAAATACAGAAACATTGAATATGATGGCAGATAAGGATCGCTTGGCCCACCCAGTTGGCCCATTTTTCCCAACCTGTGGTATTACCACAGATTCTACTTGATCTACAGCTCTTTCTCCCTCCCCCCTTCCTTTCCACTATGATTTCCTTGTGCCTATCCCATGCATTCTTGAACCCCACCACAGTTTTCTCCCCTGCCACCCCCACTGGAAGGCTGTTCCAGGATTCCACCACTCTTTCTGAGAAGTACATTTTCCTCACATCTCCCTGAATCTATCCCCTCTATCTTCAAAGCATGTCCTCTTGTTCTTGTGTACATTTTTTTTCTGAAAAATACATTTCTCCCGTGCCTTCTGTATCCCCATGAAGTATTTAAAAGTCTATCACATCCTCCTCTCCCTCCTATCTTTTAAGGTGTTTCATAGTTCCACAGTCAAATCAAATCAAATCAAATTTTATTTCTAAAGCGCTTTTCTGAAATCGGAGCACATATACAATATTAAAACAACCATTAAACAGTTAAAACAGACAGAATTAAAAGGCAGCAGAAATAAAACTAAGCATCCTCCCCAAATGCTAGGCCAAATAAATATGTTTTTAAAGAGGATTTAAACATCTCAGTGGACAGGCACTCTCTAATCCGACAAGGTAGAGAGTTCCACAGGGTTAGGACTACAAAAGCAAAGGCTCTAGCACCTGATGTCTGAAGACGGACCCTGGGAACCTCTAGCAATCCCTTGTCAGTGGAACGGAGAGGCTGGAGGGGGAGGTAAGGTCAAAGGAGGTATTGCAAGTAACCTGGTCCCTGTCCATGTAGGGTCTTGTAGGGCAGCAACATGACCTTGAAGGTGATCGTCCACCACATTGGCAGCTAGTGCAATTGGCACAGCACAGGCGTGACATGGCAAGATCTTGACTGCCCTGTCAACAGCCTGGCCGCTGCATTTTGCACCAGCTGCAGGCGATGGAGATCCACCCCAAGTAACTCTAGATATAGAGCATTGTAGTAGTCAAGACGAGAGGACACAAAGGCGTGAACCAATATAGGAAGGTCATCGGGTGGAACAAGGTGCTTTATCAGGGCGATGTTCCTCAGAAGGAAAAATGAGGACTTGACAACTGCTGACACCTGTGCTTTAAGTGTCAGTTCGTTGTCAAGCACAACCCCCAGATTCCATACCTTTTCAGAAGGTCTCAACTGGCCACCCCCCAGCACCAGGCCGGACGGTTGCTCAGGAGTCAACTTCTCTACCCGGTGACCTGGGTCCACCACCAGCACCTCAGTCTTATCCAGATTTAGTTTCAACCAGTTAGCACTCATCCAATCTTGAATCTCAGGGAGGCAGTTGTTAAATACTGAGATCGCACTAATCTGTTTGGGTTCAAAGGACATGTAGAGCTGAGTATCATCTGCATAGCAGTGAAAACTCAGCCCATACCACCTTATAATGTCTCCCAATGGCAGCATATACACCATGAACAACTTGGAGGACAGTACGGATGCCTGTGGAACCCCACAAGTCAGGGCAAAGGGGTCCGAGGAAAAAATTCCTGACACCACCCTCTGAGACCTGCCCGTGAGAAAAGAATGGAACCATCTGAGGACTGTCACCAACAGTCCACAAATTAGCCACAGGCATTCCAACAACACTCCATGATCCATGGTGTCAAATGCTGCAGAGAGATCAAGGAGGACCAAGATCGAACGACTCCTCCGATCCCTCACTATTAGGAGATCATTCATCACCTGAACTAATGCTGTCTCAGTACTGTGCCTCTTCCTGAAGCCAGACTGGAGAGGATCATAGACTTCATGGATGATAAGAAAGTTCTCAAGCTGCAACGCGATTACCTTATCAATAACCTTACCCAAAAAGGGTAGGTTAGAGACTGGTCTGTAGTTCACAGAACAGTCTGGGTCGCTGGACTGTTTCTTTAAAAGGGGAGTCACCACCGCCTCCTTCAATGTATCAGGGAACACCCCTTGATTCAGTGAACACCAGTCTATCTCAGCGAGGATCTGTCCGATGACATCTATACACCCTACACGGAGGCGCATTGTACCAGGATCCAAACTACAGTAAGTCGGTTGCAAGCCCTGAACAATCTTCATGATATCCATGATCGCTGGCCGGTCAAAATCTGTCCAGACAGACCGGGTGTTTTTGCCCTCTCATCGACCTCCGCTGTACTCATTTGAATGAGTTGAACAGATCTCCGACCTGATGGACAACACCTTATCTGCAAAAAACTGAGCAAACTCCTCACACTTAGATTGTGAAAAGGTTCTCCCGCCCGAAGACAGGCTGGATTGCACAGCCTGTCCACGGTCTGAAAGAGCTGAGCAGGTTGATTTCTTGCTGCAGTAATCCACCTGGACAGGAACTCTGCCTTCTTACTGGAGATTTCTGATTGATCATCCGAATAATGGACGATCAACCTAAGCCTCCAGGGCAGATTTCTGCTAACAACGTTCCAACCTTCACCCCACTCTCCTCAACTCCCTCAAAGTCCCATCAAACCAAGGGGACTGAGGACAGAGAGGGAGGGGGCATGATGTACAAGTCATTAGCCAGAGGCCATGTGACTCGCCAGTTCTCAGTCATGGTAGAGAAACTTCTCCCCCATGAATTTGTCCAGTGAACTCTTGAATGTTTCCACTGAATTACTCATTACTATATCTTTAGGCAGACTGTGTACATATTGAGTTCCTTTAGTCTCTTCTCGTAAGGCTTTTGATGCAGATTCTGCACCATTTTAGTTACATAGAAATATAGACCATGACAGCAGAAACAGACTAGAGGTCCATCCAGTCTGCCCAAATTCCCTCTAACAGTTGCCTTGCTCTGCACTGCCTCCACTCTATCTATGTCCTTCCAGAGATTTGGGGCTCAATTTTCAAAAGAAAAACTATGATGCAAGGTGCCTGCACCAAATGGGTATGACACAAGTGACACCTTGCATCACAGTTTGTGGCTATCCCAATTTTCAAACCCCGGCTGTGGTGAAATTGGGATGCCATGTGGCAAACCACCCCTGCACCACTCTTGCACCAAAAGCACCCATGTGCCATGTTGCAAGGGTGGTTGTGCCATGGCGAGGCTGCACCATCCCCATTTTTCATATTCCAGAAGGCTCACCATGGTTGCAAGAGGGATGTGCCTTTAGACCAATCAGGAGATGGTCTAGGGGCCCTGTACCATCACCTGGCAGGGTGGCAACTAGTGGGGGACCTGGAAAGAGGGGACTGGAGGCTGATGTAGTCCTGGTAGTGTCATTGGAGGAGGGGGGATGGTGGCAAAGAGGGGGACATGGGGAGGCATTGGATGGTGTTGCGCTGGAGTTGGCACACAAGGGATCAAGCCAGGTGAGGGGCATGGCTGGACCAGCATGACCTGGACCCCAGTACGCAGCAGCCCTGGCACCATCCCCACAGGACCCACAGTCCCCTACATACTGCAGGTATCATTGGGTGCTGCTTTCAGGGAGCATTTGGTGGCCAGAGATGTGCCCCAGGCACTGGGGCTGTCTCCTGATACAGCACCCCCGCGAGGAGGTGGGCTGCCACCTGCCAACTGTGTTGGGGACTGGAGTACCTATAGGACAGATGCCAGGCTGTGGGCAGCTGGAAGCAGGTCACAGTCCATCCCTAGCAACCCCTGTCTACCCTGGCCGATTGGTTGACTGGACCTGCATATGACACCCCACTGGGTGCCACCTCACCACCATGATATTGGCCCTGTGTCCACCTCAATCCCTAGGGCACTACCTGTATTCCTTCTGCCCCCCCTTTTTGGCATAGTTCCTCCCCTCCCCCACACCTTTGCAGCTTCTCTCAGGCTCTGGCAGGCAAGGAGGTGATGGACCCCTCTGTCAAACCTTGCAGGTGTACCATACGTTTGGCACAACCTCACGGCTGTGGCAACTCCTCAGTCTATGATGCAGGGACCTCCATTTGTACAAAATGTGGCGCAGGATCCCTGACCCACCAGGAGTTTGCCACATTCCTAGATCACTGCAATTTGCAGTGATCTAAGGGCTAGTTGAAAACTGAGCCCTTGGTCTCCAGAACTGGACACAATACTCTGGCAGGGTCTTACTTGCAATCTATAGAGAGTCAACACCACCTCCCTCTTTCTGCTGGTGATAACATACTAACATACTAAATAGCCAGCAGATTAGGCCCTATGGTCTATCGAGTCTGCTCAGGGATCAGTGCCTACCCAGGGCACAGTTATAGCCCCCCCATCCTCCCTACAAGATCCCCTACCCCCAACCCCCAGCAGGGCCTGGGATGAACTCTCCCCCTATACCTATCCCAGCCCTTCTTGAACCCCTCTACAGCTGTAACAGCCACCAGCTCCTCAGGTAGCACATTCCAGGGCTACACCACCCACTCAGTGAAGTAGCGTCTCCTTGTTTGCCCCCTTAGCTTCTCCCCGACCAGCCTTAATGAATGTCCCATAGTGGTCCCCTGCTCCCTCAGCTGAAGCACCCCCTCCAGGTTTGCCCTATTCATTCCATTGAGATATTTGAAGACCTCAATCATATCCCCTCTGTTCCTTCTCTCCTCCAACGAGTACAGGTTGAGCTCCTCCAGTCTCTCCCCATAGGGCTTTTCACCTAGACCTGATATCAACCTTGTCACCCTCCTCTGTACCCTCTCCAGAAGAGCAATATCCCTCTTTAAGTATGGATGCCAAAACTGCACAGAGTATTCAAGGTGCGGTTTAACCAGGCAATTATACAGTGAAAGGAGCACCTCTCAGCTCCTTGAGGTTATCCCCCAGCTAAGCACCCCAGCATGTTGTTTGCTTGAGCTGCAGCCCTTCTACACTGCTCTGAGTTATTCATTCTGGTATCCACCACCACCCCGAGATCCTTCTCCCCCTAGAAGCCTGCAATGCCTCCTCCCCCAAGGTGTATATGTAAGTTGGGTTTTTGGTCCCCAGGTGCAGCATCCTACATTTCATAGTATTAAACTTTAGTTTCCAGGCACATGACCACCTCCCCAGAGTCTCCAAATCCTCCTGGAGAGCCAACCTTCCCTCCTCCCCATCCACCACAGCCCACAGCTTTGAGTCATCTGCAGAGAGGCTCATCCCACTCCTGATACTCCTTCTGATGTCTGCGATATAGATGTTATACAGAAGTGGACGCAGTACTGATCCCTGTGGGACCCCGCTATTGACTATCCTGGGGGATGACACCTCCCTCCAACCATCACCCTCTGTACATGCCCCATTAGCCAGTTTCTTATCCACCTGCCCATCTGTCCCCCAACCCCCATATCCCCCAGCTTCTCCAGCAGCCCAGGATGTGGCACTGAGTCAAACACCCTGCTGAAGTCTAGAAAGAGAACATCCACTGGCCTTGCCTGATATAGCGCTCTTGTCACCCCCTCATAGAACTCCACCAGCTTGGTCTGACACTATCTTCCCTTAACAAAGCCATGTTGGTGGTCATCTAGGTGGCCGCATGCCTTCAGAATCCCCTCCATCCTCTCTTTCAAAATTACCTCCATCACCTTGCCCACTATTGACGTCATGCTAACCGGCCTATAGTTTCCCAGTTCCTCTCGTGAGCCATGCTTATGTATTAGCATGATATGGGCCATCCTCCAGTCTTGAGGCACCCACCCTGTCTGAAGAGAGGAGTTGAAAAGGTCTGTCAGGGGTGTGGCCAGGGTATCAGCCAGGGTATCAGCCAGTTCTTTAAGCACCCTGGGATGGATCCTGTCTGGTCCCAGTGCTTTTTTTTGTTCTTAGGGCCTTGAGGGCTTCCCACACCCTCCCAATAAGGATTTCAACATCCATTGTCCTCCCTTAATCTGCTGGTTCCCCACCCCCACTTGCAGTGTCACCCCCAATCCTCCTTGGTGAAGGCTGAGGCAAAAAAGTCATTTAGTACCTCCGCATGCTCCCGCACCTCCTCCACCCACCCATTCCCTGTCCTCAACCTAGTAATCTGCCCCTTCCCTTTTCTTTTTTCTCTGATATACCTGAAAAACCCTTTTCCCCCCCTTCTAATCCCCTGTGACCCCACCTTGGCTGGCCTCACCACCCTGAATTCCCTCCTGGCTATCATATCATACTCCCCCTTGGATATAGCCCCCCGAGAACACTTGTAATGACTATAAGCAGCCTTTTTTTCCCTCACACATCCTGGATCTCCCTTGTCCACCAGCTCGGCCCTTTAGCTTTTCCTCACTTGCGTCTCTCCCTCGTGCAGGTCTTGGTAGCCTCTAGGAGCCCCTTTTTAATAATTTCCCACTGGGCCACTTAATTTAACTTAAGCACCACAGAATCCCTCTAGCCCTCCTGACTGCCTTGTCACACTGTCTGGCCACCTTTAAGTCATCAGATATGATTAACCCCAGTCTCTGTCTTGGTTGGTGGCCATCAGTACCACAACAACAATTTTGTACTTTGCCCCTAGGTTTCTATGCCCTAAGTTCATTATTTTGCACTTTTTCATGCTAAAATCCAGCTGTTTAACCCTTTACTACTGCTCCAATTTTCTCAGGTCTCTATTCATTCTTTTCAACCCCCCCAACAGTGTCCACCTTTTTGCAGATTTTGGTGTCATCTGCAAATAGGCAGATCTTCCCTTCCAGCTCATCGGCAAGGTCAGTTATAAAGATATTAAAGAGGATGGATCCAGCACTGATCCATGAGGCACCCCGCTGATAACCCTCCCTTTCTTAGAGGGAGCTCTGTTTACCACCACCCTCTGTCAACTATCTCCTAACCAATTTCTTATCCAGTTTACCACCTTTGGACCCACTCCTTAGCAACCCAGGTTGCTTACTAGTCTCTTATGTGGAACAGTGTTGAAAACTGTACCAAAATCTAGGTAGGCCATGTCCACCGCTCTGCCCTGATCTAATTGCTTTGTCACCCAGTTAAAGAGATCTATCAGGTTCATTTGACATGACTTCATTCAGTCCATTCAGTGCAACCCTCTGGGAGGCTCAAAAACCTTTTTTCCACCTCTTTCTGAAGGCTGCCCAAAATATAGATGCTGCAAATGCTGCATTGTCATCAGTGAATGTTCCTCTTTCAAGAACCCCATCAGTGGTAATGATGTAACCATACATGACTTCATTAACTGTGATACTATTTACGTGGTATATCTGACCACCTGTAGGTGTGGTGTGTCCTACCAAGGTACAGTAAAAAAAAAAGTTTAGGGAAAGTGTGTAGAACATATCAGGGCAATTAAAGGGGAAAATCTAAGCTATGTATTAGCATCCCATTTTCACAAAGCCTGCAATAAAGAGGAATATCATAGTAAAGAAAAAATAATAGGAATCTGTGACCAATTTATGGGGACAAAGGTTTGAAGGAGTTTTTTATGTGAATAAATTGTGCTAAAAAATATGGGCTAGGGGGACCCTCTCAAAAATCTGGGCAATTGCCGCTTAGTGGCCAAATTCAAGAAAGCCACAAAAAATCTCTAAAATGGCATATCTTAGCTCATAGTTGTCATATTTTGGTATTTTGGTGTCATGAGGGGTTTGAGGAATTAATTTCTTATAATAAAAATATTCTTTCTTGAAGCCAAATATATACATATACACATATATATGTTGTGTGTTTTATCTTTTCGCAGGTGTGTCAAAATGAAATTCTGTGATTGGAAAGATATCAACACCCTTGATAAGACCAGTACAACAGTTGAGAAGAAAGTAGAGGAGTCAAGTTGAGACAATTAAAGAACTGTGTATAGTATGTGATAAAGAGTGTGATGTAGACAAAAGTGGCTATCCAACTGAGTCATGGAACAAACTGAAGAGTCTAGCACTGGAATGGAGGGGACTGGATAAATATGAATGTGTTTTTTAGAATGTAAACTGGGATGATGGTCCAGCTGGCATGTTTTTTCACAATTTGTGTAATACTGGATTGCCGAGTAAAAGGAAGCTTCAGCAAGCCAAAATTAGGAAAAAGAAACAGCAGATGCAAGAAATCCTCATATCCCAATCACAGCATGACAGTTCCACTGAAAATGATCCTGGCCCTTCTGCTAGACTTTAGTGGAGTGTCCCTTTACAGGATGAGGATCTCTGCATCTAATGCATGATGCCAGGAAACAAAAAACATCCTGGCCAAGACAAGTGGTGTCTTCTCCAACAAATGGATGCATGGCACATGTTTAAGGCTCACACAGTATATATAGAAGATGCTACAATGTGTGACCACATCTTAGTTGTAATTGATTATACAACAGATCCTTTTGCCACTGAGATTTGGTATCATTGCTCCTGTTGGAAAAAATATGTCTCTCCAATATACCACAAGGACAAAAACATTAATTCAGATCTCCACTTGCAACAGTTTCATCTTGCAGGAGTTTGAGAAATATTCTTCAAACATGTATGAACAGTTATATTGGATATGAATGAGCCAAGAACATTACATGGGCTACTGATGGACTACAATAACCTGTTGAGGAATTTCAGTTATGATACAAGCACAACAAAACCAAGCACAATTAAGTAGATAATTCAAAAAGAGTTTGCAAACAGAACTGGATTTCATGATCATTTCCACAAAAATGAGAGTACCATAGTGTATGACACATCTGCAGGTGCAAGTTATGTGGAAGCAGCAGTTTACTCATGGGGAGTGAAAAATGAACAATTACTGAATACCATTGCCAGGTGCTTGGAAGATAAGTTATCACATGATACAGGCATGAGCTGACCTCCACATGTAGATGAGCTTGAGAACATTGAAGAACCTTATACTGAGTTACAAAAGCTTCTCACCTGGCTGAAGAACTCTGCTGTTAGTGACTTCAGTGATGCCTGCCAGGATCCAGAGATTGCAACCTTGTCATCACTGTTATTTTCATTCATCACGGTGGAACACACTTCCTTAAAGGTCAAGTTATCAATGACGATTCATGGCCTGACTAGAAGTTGTCAGATTGTAGACATGATGAAGAGATTGTCATTCAGAATAAGCAACCAGGATGTTCTTAATCTGTATGCAACATGGGCTGAGTTTGAGCTTGAGAAGAATGATAGGTATCCTGCTGAGCTTTCCAATGATTTTCCTGGAACTGCCATCCTAGACAATGATGAGTTTCAGGATGACACATTGACCAGAGCAGATACATCTCACCAAACAAACGTGATATTTGTTCAACCAGAGGATGCTGCTGCTAAAGTTTCTACTGTGAATCGTCCTAAACTCACCATGGCAAAGCCTCATGAGATGAAAAATATCAGTGCAGAACAACACAGAGTTCAGCCTTACAATACAGTCAAATGTGGCCTACCATTAGTTCAAGCTGAAGTTGATATCTCACCACAAAGCACTCACAACCAAAAGATTCAAGAAATGGTCCATTCTATGGCTCATCTTGATAGTAATGGAAAAGACGTTCCAGCAGGATGCCAGAAGATTGGAGCATTTGCTGGATTTCAAACCAGTATCCAGAAGTTGGCTACAAAGAGCAAGACATACTACTACCTCACATTGCCCAAGCCACCCCACAAGTCAGTAGTACATGAGGTGATGTGTCGCATAGTCACAGTAGCGAAAAATAAATCAATGCCTCTCATTCAACAGGTTGGAGACCAGCCAGTCTGTGCTCTGATTATTCAGTTGAAAAATGCGAATCCTACAGTTTGAACTCATCCTTCCATTCCTAGGTCCATTCCATATGCAGTGTTCTTTCATATCAGCAATCAACAAGTGATTCAAAGGATCTGGTTTATCTGACATTTTTGTTGTAGCTAGTGTGATTACAGAGGGTTCAGTTGACAAAGCACTGTGTGGAAAACATTATAAGAGAAGCATCAGATGTCTTCGACTGATGTACAAGGTACTGGCTCGCAGAATAATTCAAAAAGGACTTAGTGACAGTCTATACTTGTCTTCAGAGCTACAAGAAAAGCTGGAAAAACTACGATACCCCTCCACAAACACACAAGAAGAGCTCAAGATGGTCTGTGATGAACTAGAAGCTGATCAAGAGTTATCGTCATCTGCTGTGAAAGCATTCAAAAAAGTTGACAATTCTGGCAGTTCAATGGCAAGGTATTGGCTCAGTTTCATGTACATGACTGAAATTCTAATGATGAATATCCATGCATTAAGAACTCAGGATTGGGAGACATTCAAGGCATCGATCAGATTGATGTTGCCATGGCTGCAAGTATATGACAATGACAAGTATAGAAGATGGCTCGTTGAGTTCTGACTAGAGATTAGCTGTCTGCCTGAGGAGCAAGTCAGGTGTATGCATGATGGTTTATTTGCACAATGACAGGGAACCCCTACACTTGCTTGCCACTGGATCTATGGATAGAAATGATAATGAACAAGGACTCAAAAATGAAAGCTGGCTGGATGAGAATGTTGAAGAATGAGAATATGCTGTTAATTCACACTCAAAATGTAAACTTTATAAATAGAGTCAGAGTCTCTCTGCATGCCATCGCATCCATGAAGACAACCTCTCAATGAAACAGTGAGAATTCAACCACCTGGCTCAAAGCAGATGAACAGGCAGCACAGTATCTTGATAGCTGTATCACAGAATTTGACTGTGATCCTTTTGACCTTAGAAAGCCTACTGTGAGGACTCTCCAATCTGGAATGATTGCATCAGAAAAACTTGTCCAGGACTTTGGAACAGCACATGAGGATGGTGAATTACTATTGAATGAGTTCTTTCAGAAGATGATGTTTCCAACTAAGATATCATTTGATGCAACAGTTCACAGAAACTCAAGGCACAACTTCAGTAGAAAACCTATTATCAGAGATTGAACAAAAACCATTGTAACAAGGACTAGTGTAATTGAAAACAATGCCATGGCAGAAGTAATCTCTCTTGCTCAAAAGTGCAAGGAGAAATTTGACCTGTGACAGGTAATGGGACATTGTGTGACAGTGGAATGTCTGTCAATATTCAATCCTGATGGAACTATGGTCAAAGTGCAATAACTCTAAGTTAGTTGAAAGGCTGAACCTGGTTCCACTGCTCCCAATCAGCAACTACGTTGCCCTGGTAGACATGGGATTCATTTGGAGACTTTCAACTCCTTCTGCAGAGGATAGAGAAAAGCATGATGAGACTGACTTCACGTGCACAGATTCTGCTCATAAGATGCTTGCAGTTGCCTTGGCTCGCTACACCAGAGCTTCCAAGATCATCTTTATGAATAATTTTATGACTTCGAGATGAACATTAAAGACAGTGAGCATAAACACAGAACAACATGCACAAGAGGGAAGATAAGTTGACTGCTTCAAATGAGTTCCACAACATGTTCAAAAACACAGGCAACAAAATATGGAATGTATCCAGCTATTCCTGAACAGTGAATTCAGGGTGTTTGCACATCAACATCCAGCCATCCAGGTTTCTATATTCTTTGAGGAGCAGCTGTTGGGATCTGTCCTCTAAGGATGAACATGTGCAAATTAAAGAGTTTCAGTGTTACCACATTGAAGAAGAAACAATTTTTCTGCATATATATAATCACAACTGAGGAAGAATGGAGTAAAGGATGTTGTTGTACTTGATGTAGAAGACACTAACATAGTAGTCCTAGTTGCATATGTATCACACCAGGTTGATGGTGTTCTTGGCTTGAAGAGGAAGAAGGACATATGTGACTGCAAAGCATTGTGTTCAAAAGGAATCTGCTCAAGTAATTGTACCTCTTCATATACACATGGGAGTAGATGCAGTCTCAGGGTTCTTTGGACATGGAAAGAGGTCAGTATTTCAAAGTGCACTGAAATCTGAAATAGCACATAGGTCATTGTCAGGTGTTGGAAAGAGTCTCCCAGTGACACCAGATATTCTGGACAACATGGTGAAGTTCACTATCAGGTTTGTCAGTTGAGACAGTATCGGCAAAATGCTAGCCGGCACCTTACACCCTATTCCCCATTCAAACAAATTCTGGTCAGATCCACCACGGCTGCATAATGAAGTTAGTGAAGTTGTGTGGAATTGTTAAGGAGGTATGGAGAAACAACACAATGATTTGTAAATAGTAAGATTTGTTTTAGTTTCTATTCTAAGGAAGGCATACACATTATTAGAAAAATATATGGAGGTATACATTTTAATGGAAGGAATAGGAAGCAATATTGGTTTACAAAAGAACCCCAGAACAAATGCTACTGAGATATGTGTTATCCCAGATCATATTGGTTGGACAGCCACATTTTAAAGAAAACACAATTGCACATACCCCAATAATGCAAAGTATCATGGGAAACATTTGCAAATCCCCATGATGGTACAGAAGGTGGCAGTACATGAAAAAGTAATGGCTGGCATATGTTCAGCTTTGGGATTATTTACACAGTTTTTGGTTTTTTTTTAGTGAAACAGGGCTTCTGTCTATGAGGTGCTGTAACTTATATTTGAGCAATGTGTTGATGTCAGGAAGTCAGGTGTAATGATGGACTGTTAGCAGAGAAAATGTGATAGTAACTTTCAGAGGGAGTCACTTTTGATAAGGGTAAGGTAGTTATGCTTGTGATAATGGGAATATTAGAAAAGTATGAGGTCTATGCAGAAGTGGAGTACAAATATACACACTTTCATAAGTATGTGCTCAGAGTGCAGGCAAATGTGATATGCAGGTTTGTTTTAGAAATAGGTAAAAATAGCTGTACATGCAATTGATAGAAAGATAGATAATTACATAGAGATATTGCTAGAGATAGAGAGAGAGACACAGACAGGCAGAATAGGAATGGCAGTGAAGTACTGAAGTGATGCCAACCCCACCCCCACCTTTCAGAGATGGACAGGCATTGTGGTGTGCCTTTGGGTTGTTGCCCACGACGCTCATGCCATTTCACCTCACCTCAAGTGTCGAGGTGTGCCTTGGGGTGTTCAGGCTTTACACTTACTCCATTCCATAAGGAAATACACTGAAATGGGTACAGTGCTGTATAAGAAAATGGAGTGAACCTTGGGGCTGAAGAGTCAAAGGCACACCTCGATACCGGTCACTGGCTGCAGGGTGGGGATGAGGGTGGAATGGCGTGAGCATTACTGTTGATAATCCCAAGTCACACCCCTGATGCCTGTCAGTCCCTACAAGGCAGGGTGAAATGGTCAGAAACCCTAATGCCCTGGGACTTGTTATGTGACTTCTTAACCTAGCAACAGCATTTAATGCATTACATTATAAGGACAAGTAAATGTTTTTAATACATTTACAGACTGTTACACAAACTTAATTTTCTTCATAGAATAATTTAAATTTAGAAACAGTGGTAGTACAAAGCAATTACCCATACAACTTGAAAACTTTAACTACTTTATATTGTACATTGACACCCCATAAGGCCCTCCTTGAAATTGAGATGCACATTTCACACATTTATCTTTTCTTACAGGAATATTTTACTATCCTAAATACATTTCCTGCTTTAGAAACTGCTCAGCACATCTATTGTGTGATTTACTTATTGACATTTTACACCCACTATGCAATGTACTGCTGCTTACTACACCAACATCATGAACCATAAAACAGATGACTACCATAACTAAGAAGGCAGTATAGCACCATGGTTTATGACTCTGAGATGCAAATCTGGAGATCTGGGGTTGAATCCTAGAGCTCCCACTTGCATACTGGGTGATCCTGACCAAGTCACTTAACTTCCATGTGTTCCCAGGTTGACCCTGTAAACAAGCTTTTGGCTTAGTGTACCACTCCTGGTTAAACAATTGAAAGAAAAAAAAAACACAATATATTATTTTTCTTGCTTTATTTTGCTACTGCAAGCTTTGAATAATACATCATCCTTAAATGTACTTTTTATAGCTCATGTGTCTGTGACCTAAGCAGAACTACACCTAAATTCTTACACATAAATAAATAAATCATCAGAATAACATTTATTTCAGTAGTATCACCTTCTTTTCAGGTACCCATGACACTATGTGTATATATATATATATATATATATATATATATATATATATATATATGTATATATATATATCTGTTAACTTCAAAGCACTAAACCTATTCAAATGCACAAAACACAAGACTTTATTCTCTTCACACATTACTGCTAAACTTCAGGTCCCAGAGAGATATACATGTAGAGCTTCCCCTAGCTATTTGGGTGGGTGCTTCAGCTGTGTGTGTGGGGGGGGTCATAAAAAGCTTTTAAGAAACATACATTCTATTATCCAATATGGGATAGTCTTCTTTGGGTGACATATTTTACTCCTTTGTGGGCTTATACCATAATTATCATTCTTGTGTTGCAAGTGCTTGCTTTCCTCAAGTGCTGTAATGTCAGGATGCAGTTTAACAAGTGCTGTATAAAGATGCAGTTTCAGGCACTCCTTAATTACTTTTTCTTTCCTTCTGAACCTTAAGCTCTGATGCCCCAGGCAGCTCTGATAGTCAGTTGTTCCAACATGATAGCTCCACCTCATGCCCCTCCCATATGAACCAAAAAAAGGTGGGGGTGGATCTTTAGGAGCTTCACAGATGGAGATGGGGGTGGATATTACCTCCCCCCAAAAAACTAATGCTGCCTCCCACTACTCAGGTTCCAGTTCTTGTACCTCCCATTTAAGAAAGAAAATAGTACCCTGCAACCATTGACTAACATGAAAGCATTTCTTGGAGGATGGTAAGGTGGAGGAGACTATTTACACCTTCAGCCAGTTCCACAGACATAAAACATGACATCAGCCCTTTTGTACATGCAAAATGTCTGCAGGATCCACCCACTGCAGCCGTAAAAATCAAATCTGGCAACTACTCTATTCTGAGAAAGTGCATCTTCAGGTTCCTGAACTAGCTCTAGCAACATATTTGTAAGTACCAAAATTAAGCATTAGCTTTAGTTTGGAGCTCATAACTCTATTTTGGTCTGTATACTGTACTAAATCCATCACAAAAACTATACAGTTTTGTATAGAGATTTATATCTATATATAAAGAATTTGTGGATAAGATAAAATATTTTTTTCATTATTTTTTATATCCTTTGTATCCCCTCTGGTAAAATTTCTTGGAGCAGCTTAATAATTTCCCCTGGTATCTGTTTAGTTCATTTTAATTATTTGTATACATAAAATAGTGTTTATTGATCTTTTGTAAAATAATAAGATCAGCATTAAACTATATAAAGGCTGAATGAATTGATTATAGCTTTCAGGGACCCTATTTTAACTAACAGACATAAAGAATTTACTGCTGTGGTGTGTAATAAGCACTCCATGTTTATGTATCTCTCATTCTTTGTTGCAACTTTGTAACTCATTTAAGGTATTTGTTTACAAACTTAAGAGCAAGTTTATGTTGGTGTCTGATACAACACATTGTTGTTATGTTGGTATTTATTTAAATGTAGACATTTTGAATTTACTAATTTCCTGGTATGTCATGATGATGTGTAATGTTGTACCAATATAAATTGGGGGTTTCCCCTTCTGTAACACACTCCCTGAGGAAGACCTTGCAGCGGTCAAGCGTGCTGGGTGCGCTGTTTTGTCTAATGTCTCCAAGTCAAAAACAAAACCTTGAATCAATAGTACGCTTGACAGTGGTCTTTCTTCCAATGAGTGAACACACTTTATGTTCTAACTGTGTTCAAAAGAATCTGCTCAAGTAATTGTACCTCTTCATATACACATGGGAGCAGATGCAATCTCAGGGTTCTTTGGACATGGAAAGGGGTCAGTATTTCAAAGTGCACTGAAATCTGAAGCAGCACATAGGTCATTGCCAGGTGTTGGGAAGAGTCTCCCAGTGACACCAAATATTCTGGACAACATGGTGACGTTCACTATCAGGTTTGTCAATTGAGACAGTACAAGCAAAATGCTAGCTGAGCCTCACACATCATAGTGGCACAAAATGAAGAGAAAGTCGACACAGAGAATACCTCCTGACCATGATTCACATGATTTAAAGGTGAAGTGCACCTGGGGAATGAAGGGGAGAGGGAGGTAAGGTGTCTGCCTGGGGCTATGGCTTGGAGGGATATGGAGTGAATCCTCAGGATCACAGGAGCAGCTGCACGGGGGGGGGGCTGGATATCATTGTCCACCTAGAGACAAATGACCTGGATATGAATGGGATCACAGCAGCACAAGAGGAGTTTGAAGAGTTGAGAAGGGGCCTTAGACAGGTAGCACATACAGTAACCTTCTCAGAGGTGCTGCCTGTCTATGGTAAGGGTGATACTAGAGTACTCCACACCATGGGATTCAATGAATGGTTGAAAAACTGGTGCAGAGCTCAGGGTTTTGGCTTCATTGGGGACTGGGCATCCACGTGGAGGGATAAAGGCCTATACTGGCATGATGGTCTGCATCTGTCCAGGAGGGGAACCAGAATCCTAGGTGATAGGTTTAAATGCATAATTGGCAAGCATTTAAACTAGCCAAGAGGAGGCACTGAAAAGGAGCAGGGAAAACCCAGCCTTCCCCCAGAAAACACAGTAGTTGCAGAGGAAAACACCAAGGTAGAGAAGTTAATGGGGAGCAGGATGGGGTAAATGCAGAAAAAGGCAGTAAGGACAGAGATGGGGCTAAGAGGTGTAAGGCCATCAACAAATGGAGGGTGATGAGTACCAATGCCTGTAGTCTGTGTAACAAGCTCCCTGAACTAGTAACCTTGACAGAAAAGGAACACCTGGATATCATGGCAATCACAGAAACATGGTACACTGAGAACCATGACTGGGATGTCAACATACCAGGATACACAATGTACAGGAGGGACAGGGAGGGTAAAAGAGGAGGAGGAGTAGCTCTCTATGTAAGGGAAGGGATCAAAGCAACAGAACTAAAGGATAAACAGGGAGTAGAGGAGGCACCAGACCCCCATCTCAGGGGGAGGGAATGGACAAAGAAATGATAGAAGGCATCCTTAGAATGGCGGAAAAAGGGGCATTATTGTTGATGGAGGACCTGAACATGCCAGACATTAGCTGGAGCACCCTGGCTGCAGCCACATCAAAAAGCAGGTTTATTCTTGATGCCCTTTAGGGGGCATGCCTCAGACAGCTAGTGATGAAACCCACTACAGAGGGAGCAGTCTTAGACCTGGTATTGTCAAATGGGGATGGAGAAAGGATCTCAGATCTAGAAGTGGGTAGCCATCTGGGAATAAGTGACCACAAAACAGTGCAGTTCACAATAAACACAGCCACAGAGTTGAGCCATACAAAAGCAAGAGTGTTGGACTTTAGGAGGGCTGACTTTGGGAAAATGGGAGAGTACCTCAGAAAAGTGCTAGCAAACTGGCAAGAAGGAAGGGTGGAGGAACAATGGGGAAAAATCAAAATAGCCATCATGAGGCAACAAGCCTTTGTGTGAAGCAAATCAACAAAGCAAAATGAAGGAAAAAACACTATGGTTCTCAAAAGATGTGGTGGGGAAGGTTAAGGAGAAAAAGGTAGCATTCAGAAAGTATAAGGAAACACAGAAGAAGCAGGACAGAGAACTGTACTAGTTAAAGCAGAAGGAAGTGGGGAAGGCAGTCAGAATAGCAAAAGCCCAAACTGAGGAAAAGATAGCCAACTCAGTTAAGAAGGGGGATAAAACCTTTTATAGGTACATTAGGGAGCGAAGAAAGATGAAGGAAGGGATAGTGAGGCTTACTAAAGGGAAGGGAGGGTGGGCAGAGGATGACAGTGAAAAAGCAGGGATACTGAATGAATACTTCAGCTCAGTATTCGCAAAAGAAGAGGAGGGGAGGTACCTAAATCAAAGAATAGAAGCACTCTGGATAGGGAGGTCAATACCAGTCCATTCACAGAAGAAAGGGTCCTGAAAGAACTCTTAAATCTGAAGGTGGACAAAGCAATGGGGCCTGAAGGGATTCACCCAAGAATTCTAAAAGAACTAAGGGTAGAATTAGTGACACCACTGACCTCCCTTTTTAACAAATCATGGTAGGATGGTGTAGTACCAGAGGATTGGAGGAAGGCAGATGTGATTCCCCTTCACAAAAGTGGGAGCAAGACAGAGGCAGGAAACTACAGACTTGTTAGTTTGACCTCAGTGGTAGGGAAAATGATGGAATCACTTCTAAAGGAAAGAACTTTTGAGTTCCTAGAGGCCAGTGAGGCACAGGACCCAAGGCAGCATGGATTCACGGTGGGAAGGTCATGTCAGATGAAGCTAATAGATTTCTTTGACTGGGTGACCAATGTGGTAGACCAGGGAGGGGCAGTGGGCATGGCCTATCTAGACTTTAGCAAGGCATTTGACAGTCCCACACAAAAGATTAATATACAAGTTAGCCAGCCTCGGAGTGGGTCTCAAGGTGGTAATCTGGGTTAAAAATTGGCTGGACAGCAGGATACAGAGGGTAATAGTAAACAGAGTTTACTCTGAAGAAATGGGTGTTACTAGTGGGGTACTGCAGGGTTTAGTACTGGGACCGGTCCTCTTTAATGTCTTTATAAGTGACATTGCAGATGGACTGGAAGGAAAAGTATGTCTCTTTGCAGATGGCACAAAGATCTGCAACAGGGTTGATAAAGAAGGTGGGGTGGGGTGGAGAGGATGCAAGGGACTTGGCAAGGTTGGAGGAATGGTCAAATATATGGCAGCTTAGATTCAATGCAAAGAAGTGCAAAGTAATGCACCTGGGAAACAAAAATCCAGGGGAAGAGTACACAGTGGGGGGTGAGATAATAACAACTGCAGAAATGGAAAGGGACCTGCGGGTAGTCATATCAGATGACCTTAAGGTGGGCAAGCAATGTGAGAAGGCAATAAGAAGAGCTGTTGGGATACTGGGATGCATAGGAAGAGGCATCACCAGTAGAAAACAGGAAGTTGCTATCCCTTTGTACAGACAGTTGGTGAGACCCCATCTGGAGTTCTGCATCCAGTTCTGGAGACCCCATCTCTGCAAGGACATAGACAGGAAGGAGGATGTCCAGAGGAGGGCAACTAAAATGGTGCAGGGTCTGCACCAGAAGACATACGAAGAGAGATTAAAGAAGCTTAATATGTATACACTCGAGGAGAGGAGGAAGATGGGGGACATGATAGAAACTTTCAAGTACATCAAGGGAATCAACAGAGTCCAAGATGGAAGCATCTTTCAGAAAAGGAGATGTGCAAGAACAAGGGAGCACAATTTGAAGATGGGGGGGGCGGCTCAAAGGTAATGTGAGGAAGTATTTTTTCATGGAGAGGGTTGTGGATACATGGAACAGCCTTTCTGAGGAGGTAGTGGACTCAAAAACAGTGGAGGAATTAAAGAATGCGTGGGACAGACATAAGGCAATTCTAGTCAGGTGTAGGAGGAAGTAGGCTGTTGGTTAACTAGGATCTGCAGCCTATGCATTAGGTAGGGGAAATGGGCAGACTAGGTGGGCCAAGCAGTCCTTATTTGCTGTCAAATTCTATGTTTCTATGTAAGCAAGTTAACTACCAGGTGTGCATCCTGCTCATCTATGACAAGCCTGATGCTACACCATCACTGGACCATGGCTGGACTCTGATTGAAGGGAAAAGTCAACCTCTCTCTGATACACAAAGGCAACTCCACCAAAGAGCCTCAGGGATATTGCAGTACAAGAGAATGTCTCAACAGCAGGGAAAGATGATGCAGAATCTGATTAAGAATCTGATACAGACTATAGATTCTGATAATGACTCTGAGAATAACATGGAAGAAGAAAATGAATAGGAGATTTGGGGCATGCTCAAATGAAGGCAGCACTTCAAACATTAGTTGGAGAATGTTATGACAGCAATAAGGCTTCAAACATCATGGATATTAAATAATTGTACAATCCGACTAATGTTACCAAACTAGAACTTTTCAATAAACAATGTTAGTAACTGTGCAAAACTAGATTATATAAAAATAAAACTTGGCTATTTTTCTGACACTGAAAAATGACATGCATTATATACTTAAATTTAGAAACACAAATTTCAAGTTTTGGGGATGGGGGATCTTGGAATTAAGCAGCCATTATTGTGTAAATGTTGTCATGGTGTCTTTGGCTTCAAGAAAGAACTTTTGCATTATAAGAAATGAAGTAATTGACCCTCAAAACCCCACATTTAGAAACCAAATACAGCTTTATATGACAACTATGAGTTGAGATATGCCATTTTAGAGATTTTTAGTGGCCATCTTGAATTTGGCCACCTAGCGGCAATTGCCCAAGTTTTTGAGAGGGTCCCTCAAGCCCATCAAGCATTTATTCTTATAAAAAACACCTTCAAACCTTTGTCCCCATAAACTGGTCACAGACTGCTATTATTTTTCCTTTACTATCACGTAGGGTAATTAAACAGGTTAAGCTTGGGGCGGTGGTGAAAGGGAGACTGCAGTAGCAAGGAAAGAATCCTTTTAGATCTTTAGAATAGGTGCCTGCAAATGGCCAGGCTTTAATGACCAGACAGACCTGAGTCCCATTTTAGGAAAATGATTTCCCCCTGGTGTAGTTGCTTTGAAAGTTGAAACTGATTTTCAGTTTCAATGTATTTTTTAAGTTTTTCTCTCTTCTTCTGGCAGTTTGGATTCTAGTATGCAAGAGTTCTTCAAGGATTATCAGACTGGTCTCAGTCAACTGTATTAACCATAATTGTAACTCTGTTTTTGTTCCATTATGTTCTTTATTTCCCTTTTCTGGCAGTTTTGTTAGCTATGGTAACCTGTATGAATTTAAATCAATCTTATCAGGTTACCTATATTTTAGCAAACATGTGTATTTATTCTTAGTTAATTTTTTCCTTTTTTTAAATAGTGTGCTGTTGTGCTTCATTCACCTGCACTACCTATTGTACTCTAATTTTACAAATGCTTTTGCACTTAACTGATGGCTATATAAATACTGTATGAACTGAAGGAGGAATCATTCCCTTGAAAAAGCTCTGAGGGGGTGCACAATGTTAGGGGTGTGTGCTCTGGCTGCTGTTTACCTGCTTGTGCTCCTCACCAAATAAAGGACCACAACATTTTGTACAACAAACTTGCATGTCTCAGTGGACCTGTGTTTTGGATGATGAGTGCTGACGTTTCCTTGCTTTTTTTCCATTTTTAATTTTCACTTGTGCACAACACAAGAAGAGGCCTGCTGTGCCAGTGGATATTGGAATTTTTGTCCGTACTTCTTCAGGCCACCAGAAGAGGCCCTTTGCAGGGACTGCTACACCTCCAGGTCCATGGGGAGGGGTGGCACTCTATTCTGTTTTTGGCTTGATGATTCATGGAGTTTACATGGGCTGAATTTCCTTTGTAATTTCTTGCACAATTTATACAACAAAACTGTTTTTAGGGCCTCATTGCCTAGAATTGTCACATACAGCATGCCCTAAGCCATGAATAGGGCCGGGCAAAATTAGCAATATCTGATTTCATGGAATTTTCATGAAATTCTGTGGAATTTTGTGACATTTTTTGGAAATTTCCAAAATTATTTAATTGGACATAGCTCGGCTAGTGTTACAGCTAAAGATTTACAATTTGATAAACATTGCTTGGGAGAGTCCCTAAAACGATGCCATGTTTTATGACATACATAAGGAGAGAAGAAGTTCTAGGGGTTCAAAATCTATCTATTTATTATTCATGTGAACATTCTGGAAAATATTTCTATGCTTACAACTTAGCCACCTTTGGAGCAAGACAATTGTAAATGTATATTCATACTGTCTTGAAAGAATCATAGAAACTGCTAAATAGGGAGGTAATTGGTTATGTAAATTGTAAATTATAGTTTACATAATTGTGAAATGAAATTTTAAAATTTCCAAAAGTTTGGAGCCTTATAACCCACCCACCTTTCAGATATAGGTCTGAAACTTGGTACTCATACGTATGGGCCTTGTTAAAGTCAACATAATAAATGTGATGCAGTCTGGACTAACAATTAAGAATTCTGCAGTTTATATAATTGTGACATGTAATTTTAACATTCCTAAACGTTTGGATGCTAATAACATAGTCTTTTTATTTCTGTAACTGACTCTAAGCAAGAATGCTTTGTCAAACTAGTGCCACTTACTAATAATTCCATGACAATCTCGTGGAAGGCCTTAACACTGTCACTGTCACCAGTGAAGAACATGCATTTTCTGTCTCACTTCAATATATGCTTTATAAGAGAATTTTTTATTAAATGAAAAGGGTAACCCAATTATCAGAATACTATGGGTTCTAGTCCCACACATAAATTTGGGCTTATACCCAATAGTGTCAATAAAACAGGTCCGTGTACCCCCATAAGCAAAGAAAGTAGCTATTCTAACTCATTGCTCAACAATTACCAACAAATCAAATTAAAATGACCTTCCTGTGCTTTTGTCTCACCAGCTGTAAATAACAGTGCTATGAACTGTCAACAGGGCTATGGCCCCCACCTGGCCTGATCCCTTGTGTGCCAACTGCAGGGCACCACCTCCCAGTGCCTCCTCATGCCCCCATCACTGTGACCCCTCCCCCATGGCACTACTGCTTCCATGACAGAGATCTGAAACATGGTACACCTCTGTAAGTAACTTGACAAATTTAACATTCCAAATTTAGTGCAATATGGACTAATAGTTTTGAAATTAAAGCAAATTACTGAAATCACAATTTGTTTGTGAAATTTTGCTAAATTTCATGGAAGTGAAATCAACATTTCACCAGAATTTCACTGGCAGAAGATAAATTTCACCTAGCCCTAGCCATGAATCTATCCTCCATGACAGCCACAGTGCAATTCCAGGAGTAGAAGTTACCGGACACATTTATTTGACCAATAAAAGCAGAAGTGAAAAAGTACAGAATACATAAGTTCATATCACTGTTATTTACAGCTGGTGAGACAAAAGCACAGCAAGGTCATTTTAATTTGAGTTGTTGATAATTTTTGAGCAATGAGCTAGGAGAGCTACTTACTTTGCCCATGGGGGGGGGCACAAGGACATGTTTTATTGACACTATTGGGTATAAGCCTAAATTTCTGTGTGGGACTAGAACCCATAATATTCTGATCATTGGGTTACCCTTCTCACTTAATAAAAAAGTCTCTTATAAAACATATATTGAAGTGAGACAAAGAAACATGTTCTTCACTGTTGACTTGACAGGGTTAAGACCTTCCACAAGATTGTCAGGGGATAATTAATAAGTGACACTGCTTTGATAAAGCATTCTTGCTCAGTGTCAGTTAAAGAAATAAAATGAACATCCTGAGAATGTAAAATATTTAGCTACCATATAAAAAAAAACAGTGCAAGAAAGAGCACAAAACTGTATAAAAGTACTAAAAGGGTCATAAAATGGCAGTAAAGGAATTAGAACATACTGAAATTGCAGCATCAGTTACTTCATTTTCAGATCTCAGCCTAAAGGGATACTTGGGTCCTTTGGTGGTCTTGTGGTGTTCCTATAGGTGCCTGCCAGGAATTCCTTTACCTGGTTATATGCCTATGCAAATTAAAGACTGTTCAAATGAGGAGTTAGAGGTGGGGTCAAGGTGGTCTTTGGGCAGAGTATCACCGCTGATTAACTTTATTTCAAAGACTGTTCTGTATTAACTCAGCATTCTGCATTTAAAATGTATATGTCTGTTTCATGATTTCAAACACTACTTATGTGACATTCTTGTATGTTTTAAATAAAAATCTGTCATTATCATATAAATGTAGTGTATTGTAGTAGGTAAATGAGAGGATCAGAGGGATCCCAGGGGAAAGCTATAGCCACCCCTCATAGCTACAGGAAACCCACGCAATGAGAATGTACATCCAGCAATGACTGCAGACCACCACCCAACTCCATACACAGCAGCACTGGCACTTAATAATGAACATATAACTTGAAGTAATGCTTTCCACTAAGTTGCATTCAAAGTTAAAGAAGCCTCACAGTATTAGCCAGAACTAAGTAAGCTGACTGCAACAAAGTAATGGTTTAATATTCTGAAAATCTGCCTCAAACCTTACTGAAACTCTCATCACTAGCATCTAACAATTTCTATAATGCTTTATAAACTGTAGTGAGAAAGAAAGATTTCCATCACTGGGGATTGAACCCCTGCCTCCTTCAACTACTTACTTAATGCTCTGTCACTGTGTTCTATCATCCCACATTGTGAACAGAAGGCTGTTTGATAAGAAACCCACATAAGGAGAAGGCACATTCTGCACCAAGTGCAGATTCCCCTGATTCACAGCTGCACTGAATATTACCAATGAAAAAAGCTTAGTGATGACCATTTTGCCAACTTGAACTAATGCTTCCCACTAAGTTGTATTGAAGCCTAGACAAGCCTCTAAAGTATTAACTGGAACTAGTAAGGCTGATTGCAATAAAGTAACAGTTTAATTTTCTGAAAGTTATATTCAAACTGTACTGAAGCTTTTATCACAAACATCAGCAATGACATCTAACAAGTTCTCTCACACTACATAAATTGTAGTGAGAGAGAAAAAAAGGTCTTCACTAGGGATCAAACCCAGGCCCTCCTTCAACTACTGTCTTAATGTTCTAACTTTGTGTGCTATTATCTCACATACAAAACTGAGTTTTTTTTACAAGATACCCATGGAAGGAGAACACATATCATGAACTGCATGCAGACCCCCCACACACAGCTGCAATGGAGTTTACTAACGAGCATACTGCCAACTTGAAGTAATGCTTCCTGCAAGGTTGGATACAAACCAAGACAAGCCTCAGCGTATCAACCAGAACTAATTATGTTGACTTCAATACAATAATAGTTTATTATTCTAAAAGTTTGCTTGAAACCTTGCTGAAATTCTTAATACTGACAACAGCAATGACATCTAGCAAGTTATCTCCTACCACATAAATTGTAATGAGGAAGAAAAAATATTCCTCATTGGGGCCCAAACCCAAGCCCTCTTCAACTACTGGCTTAGTACCCTACCACTATGTGCTCTCACCCCACAAGGTAAAACCAGTAGAAAGGCAATGGTCATCCTGCCACAGTATAGGTCACTGGCTAGGCCACATATCTGGAGTACAATGTGCAGAATTGGAGCCCGTACTTGAAGAAAAACATATATTTATTAGTAACGGCACAGGGAAGGGCAACCAAGGTGATCCAGGGACAACAGGGTAGGCTCTACAAGGACAGACTTAGGGATCTCAATATGTACTCCCTAGAGGATAGAAAGGACAGGGGTGACATGACTGAAACCTATAAATACCTTAAGGGTTTCAACAAAGCGAACTTTGAGGGTGTATTCAACCCAAGTAGGAACAAGATCACTAGGGTGCACTGCCTAACACTGGTATAAGGGGTGTTTCAAGAGAGAAATGAGGAGGCAGTTTTTCACTAAATGGGTGGCAGCAAAGTGGAATGAGTTGCTGGAGGAAGAAGTCTCCCTGAAGATTATAGATAGTGTCAAGAGGGGCTGTGGTAGGACAAATGTCCATGTTAGTTGAGAGGTGGTCTTCCTTTGTCATAATTGGCTCAGAAAAGTATAAAAAAATGCTTTTAAAAATGGTCCCCATTAATGTATATAGAGTGCATCCCTACGCTGTTCAGTTAGTGAGGTCACGAAATGTACTTGTGTGGGAGCGTGTCTGCATACTCGGAATTAGGTCTGTTTTGGCTGCCGACTGCTACAAACAAAATTATGAGCATTTTTTCTCCAAACAGAGCCAGAATTAAATGAAACTTTTTGGCACAGTACATTTCAGGGCAGGTAAGCTACCATATATGTTGGGGGGGAGACCTTCTGAGCTGAGAACCTGCCCTTTAATTGTTTACAACCTTGTAGATCAAGGAAAGCCAACGTAGTTCCCTCCTTGAAGCAAAAGATAACCACTATAACCTTTATAATGATGAACCATGATGTGCATCCCATTTTTCTTTTAAAATAACATGTAACAATTGATAATCTACTGTGTTTAAAGGGGCTGAAGCAGAATTTAGAGGTATGACAATAAATAGTATCTCCATAATTTGATATAGGGATAATTGTCTGTGCTACTAAATACTTTCAGTCATCTATGGTGAGATAACACCAGGTACATTTCAGATGACCTAAACAAGATCAAATTTTAAGGGTTCAAATTCTAAGTACAAATATCCCCCCCCCCCAACTTAAAACAGTACAAAGTGAGAGCTGGTCATCTGGTCATCATGGTAAAAATATCTTATGCTTTGTTAAATTTTCAGTGTGGTTTTTAAAAGTGAGGGGTTAAAATAAAGCCCCAAGTATTTGAATTCTGTGACTCTTTCTAGCTTGTTATTAATGTAATGTCATATTAAATGGACAATTGACATCGGCTAAAGAATTTTTTTTTTTTGCCATTTAGGTTCACTAAATTATCTGAAAATAAATTCACCAAATTGTCAAAATCTTGTAAAATTTAACATGTGGTTTCCACAGATTTATGAGTGAAAAATAAATCTTTCATTCACATAAAGAAAAATAAAACAGTTATTAATAATAGAAGATAAATAATTAATAAATGCACTATACAATACAGAACTGCAATAAAGTAACAGTTTAATATTCTGAAAGCCTGCTTCAAGCCTTACTGAAACTCTTATCACTGACATCAACAATAAAATCTAACAATTTATCTCATACTACATAAATTGTAGTGAAAAAATATGTTTTTCTGTGAGGATCAAACCTAGGCACCCTTTAAGTACTGGCTTAGTGCTCTGCTACAATGTGTTATTATCTTACATGGTGAACCAGAAGTCTTTTTGACAAGAAAACTCTGTGAGGAAAACACATCAATATACAACTGCAGTGAAATTTACTAAGGAACATTTTGCCAATGTGAAGTAATGCATTTCACTAAGTTGCATTCAAATTTAGACAAGTTTCAAAGTGTCATCCAGAACTAATGAAGTTGACTGTGATAAAGTAACAGTTTAAAATTGTGAAATTCTGCTTCAGACCTTACTGAAACTCTTATCACTGACATCAGCAATAACATCTAACAATTTCTTTCATACTATATAATTTGTACTGAGAATAGAAAATGCCCTGTACTGGAACGTAACCCAGGCTTGTGTAGGTCTGACACCTGGGTCCCAATAGACAAAACTTTGCCAGGTGGGCAAACAGAATGTATGTGCCTTGCACATCATGTGCATGTTTGCAGTATATTTAAAAGACTAATTAGCACAAGTAAAATGGAATAGCACATGCTCAAACAGATAACGTATGCTGTGGGCAAAGAGAGGGGAGTGGACATAAATACAGGCACTATGATCTATTCAGCACATTAGCGCTACACAAAGTTAGTTTCAACAGCATCTTTGCAAAGTGCAAATACTACCTATAAAAAAGCCAACTTACTTGGAGCAAATGATAGAGGCAAGCAGTAACACCTCAGCCAGAGCAGAAATGACTGTACTGAACACTCATATACTGTTTTTAATGGAACAGTCTATATAGGAGGAAGAGAGGGCAGAAGGCCACCCTGGGCCACTCCATAAGCCATGAAGGTAATATGCTATGCACAGATGGTACCGGCCATGAGTCTCCTTAAAGACTCTTACTGAGAACCATCTGGTGGGCCAGTACATCACAAAAGGGCGATACTACAGCAGCTGTGTGAGCTCTTGCATGAGCAGCTGTGCAGTGACACCCAGTGCAGCCATGCCATGACATTTGAGCAAAAGGTGATGGTCATTTCTGACATTGGTGGGTGATACCATCAGTGTATTACAGTCCACCACCTTGCACCTGCTGGCCCAAGTTCTAGATGCCTTGCTGCCATACACTGGCGAGTTCATCATATTCCCTAGCACACCAGCAGATCACACAGAAACCATGCAGCTGTTCTATTGGGTTGCACACCTAACTGCAGTACTCAGTGCCATTGACTGCACCCATGTTGCCATCTGGGCACCCTCTGGTGATGGAGTGGATGCCTACCTCAGTAGGCAGTGATACCACCCCATTTATTGTCAGGTGGTGTGCAATACGACTGGGCACATCACCAGTGTCCTAGCACGGTACCCTTGCAGTGCTCACAATGCCCTCATATGGCACAATTCGAGACCATGTCAGGCATTTGAAGGTGGCCAAATACCCAGTGGACACCTTATCATGGACCATACACCCATATGGGGTACACTGCCATAACACAGCACAGTCATGCCTCACTGAGGGAAGGGTGAGTGGGTAGGGGAGGGCGAACAGGTGCACAGGATGTACCCCACATCATGGGCTGTGTTGTGGATGCAGGCAGCTGCACTGTGAATGGGTGCTAGCACATGTTTTCTACCTTACAGGGGGCAGTGTCTATTCTTTTGAGCCCCTGGCTCCTCATACCAGTCATCCAGCCCTCAAATGTGCCTGAGAACAGATACAATGTGGCACAGACCGCCACATGAAACATCATTGAGTGCATCTCTGGCATGCTGAAAATGCAATTCCAGTGCCTGGACCATTTAGGTGGTGCCCTCCAGTATACCCCTCACCAGGCATGTAGCATATTCCTAGCCTGCTGCATGTTACACAGCATGGCGTACACCTGTGGAATAGGCATGCTGGTACTTGAGGAACACAGTGACAGTAACATGGAGCCAGAGGTGCAAGGGAGACTGCAGCAGCTCAACAGGCACAACCCCCCCCCTGCATGGCCAGGAGGGCACAGAAACACAGAGTCCACATCATAAGAGGACTCAGAGAGGAGCAGATGGGTGCCAAAATAAAAGGATGTTGTTGAAGATTTCAAAACTGTAATGTAAACACAAAATGCAAAGTGACGGTGCATAAAAAGTGCAAAATAGAGCAGGAAAATAACAGTGTGTGCAACAGATGGGACAGGGCTATAGGTGGCGGAATGCCTGTGTAAACAAAACCAGGACATAGGAAGGGGACAGGGGATGAGTGGGAAAGGCAGGGTTGGCCTCCAAGCTCAAGATCTCTGTCTGACACAGGTGTGTAGGGACTGGCGTTCACAACCCCTGTATGTAGGAGTCATGGGCCATGAGGAGGGGAAAGATGAAGTCTGTGGGGAGAGGGTCACCCTGGACCTTGCACATCCATACCTCTGGATGGATGATGGGATGTCCAAGTCATACCCAGGGGTTCAGGGACTGGCCATGGATGACAGTGTTGCTGGTGTTCTGCCTGACACTGACCTGCCACTCCACGAGATCGGTGTACACTATGGGGTTACCACCACTCACATTATGTAACTGACTGTGACTCTACAGCAGACTGCAGCAGCTGCCAGGAGTCAGATGGAGTCTGCCTCAGGGTATATTGTCCTGTGGGACAGTCCATACCATTTGGCATGTGCACTGTTTGTGGAGTACGTGCACCACATCTGGAGTGGGTGGCAGAGATGGCAGGGCCTCAGCCGGACATGGTAGCACACACAGGGCAGGTGTGGGATAGTGGGGGATCCTGATGGCTGCACACATCCACCCGTTGTGCAGGGTGAGTGGCATGGGAAGTGGAGGATGTGAAGGCCACCCCAGTGGTGGAGGGTATCATGTCAATTCAGCTCAAGTATTTCAGCGCGAGTATAACAGTGCAGTAAAATAAGTGCAAAACAAATAGCACTAACAGTACATTTCGCCAAAAAGGCAGTTTCATCGCAAAAGCAATCTTTAACCTCCCTTCTTTTTGTACTCCATAGAGAGCGGTTGGCCCCTGCCTTAGCTTCTCCTGGTCTAGTCCTTTAATTCACTACTTGTCTCTGAACCTTTATGATTTTATACCCTGCATTCAGTTACAAATATTTCATAACCTGTTAACTGTAATCCTATTGACGGCTGCTGCTACTACTGCTGTGCACAAAGTCTTTTGGTGAATCGGCACAAGACTTCTGCAGCATAACCTACCTCCAAGATCTGTTCAAAGGGAATGGAATAACAGGAAAAGCAAAGGTACAGCAGGATTTTTCCCTAATTCACCAACATTTCTGCAGCATAACCTACCTCCAAGATCTGTTCAAAGGGAATGGAATAACGGGAAAAGCAAAGGTACAGTAGGATTTTTCCCTAATTCACCAACAAACGCCCCTGTGCCACAGAATGAAGGATTGCTACGCTACCAGGGATAGAAGATCAAATTTTTTAATACAAAAAGCAGGCAGCTGGTGCTCGGTTATAGAGAGTGGCCAGGGAAGTAGTGCAGTACGTTTACTAAATATGATTCTGTTTCAGTTAGGTGCCATTATGCCAGAAGATATTGTTGTTTTACCCCTTTATAAAATTGGAGGCTACTTTATTCTTTATCACTGCAAGCAACAGTTACCTATGGGCATGCAAAGTGAGGTAATAAGAGAAGCCTTCTGCGCTGTTCTATTCTGTGATCAATTTGCAAAGCACGCTGTTGTTATACGGTGAAATTACCACGCGGCTTTTAGCTGCTTGTCAATTGTTTGCGCTGGAACCGACATGGAACTGACATGGAACCGTGGTGGAGGTGGTGGTTGTCCCCTGGAACATTACTGTCCCTGGCAACACAGTGCCACTCCCAGAGTTGTGACTGTCAGCAAGTGCATCTATACTGTAGGGCACCACCGAATGGACAGAGAGGTTGGGGGTCTTAGGGTTGGTGAGAACCTCCCCTCCCTGGGCAGCTATAGCCTCCAGGTGTTGATGTGTTGGCACATATGTCTCCTCATCGCTGTCCTTCATTTCCTCCACAGACAAGTCCAGCAGGGCCTCCTCCTACTTTAGCATTGTCTCTGGGTGGTTCACCTCGGTGGATAGCTCAGCATTCTCCTCCTCTCTAGATGATGTATCCTGTGCTGTAGAAGTATGAGTGCACTGTAATTATGTTACTCATTACACATTAGTCAAGTCCCAGTGATGTCACATGCACACCCCAGCGGTCCACTCTCTGTCACTATGGTCATCGTGCAGCTGGTGACTAAAGTGCAAACCATACCACACTTATACTGGCCCAAATCTACCAGTGGATGTTGGCTCTTACATGCATAACAGTACCCATTAACAATGTTTCCCACATACTGTACATGGACACTGCCACCCACAGTGACTGCCAAAACCCCACACACAGTGACACATATAGCCCACATGGCAATATGCAAAGCACATGTGGCAATCACTTTGGCAGATGTGACACACACCCTATGTGCATGGGTAAACACCAGGATATCTGTGTTCAGAGAAGTACTTGTCAGGTTGTCTGTAGCAGATGCTGCTGTGCTGGAAACCTGGTAAACACAGCAGCAGCCCATGTCATAGAGCACACTGGGCCAAATAAAGCACATAACATAAGTGCTATGGTCATGGCTTCAGTATGCCCCAACACCTGCAGGGACCTGCATGTGTACCCATGCTCACAAGGATGTGCCCCAGTCATGTACTTACATGTCTGGAATGACACAGCCTAGGACTCAAAGCCACCCCCAGGGACCCCTGCCACCTCCACCAGCCACAGTATGGAAGCCACCACCTCCTCTGCAGGGTCAAGCGGTCTTGCAACTGCCAAAGTCTGGGTTCCACCACCAGTTGCATGTTGCGCATGCTGCCGTGCAGTCATATTTTCCTTGGCATGGCACTGGAAGTCTCTGAAGCACTTGAGCACTGTGTCCAGTGGTCAACCCTGGCTACTGACAGCATTGACTGCTGCAGTTATCTCTTCTCATGTTTGCCTGACAGCAGCATCTGTGGCATGGCTTTGTGTCAGCAGGGACTCCATGGCTTTGTATACCTTGGTCAGGGCTTTAAGATCCTCACTGGAGAATTTGTGTGCCCACAGTCTCTCTCCTTGACCAGAGGCACCTGTTGGAGAAGGTTATGAGACAGTGGTCAGTCCCTGGTGTGTGAGTATGATGTGTATGTGTGTGTGTGTGTGTGCACGTGCTTCTCCAACCTGAACTACCATTGCAGCATTGTTGCGTACCATGTACCTGTGTTGATGAGGTCAGACAACACCCCTGTCAGCCTATCATAGGCCACCATTGTTCCATGCATGGCCAATGTGGAGTACCACACAAATTTTGGTGTGCACACGACACATACAACCCAACCAATATCATGCAGTGGACAGTCGGCAACATGCCAGGAGTACAGAAGCTACCCTCACAGATGTGGGGGCAACATGTGTGTGTCATACAGGTCTGTGGTGTTGCTGTTCAGTTGCAACCCACTGCTGAGGATGATGTCCTGTACTGCAGGTACAAGACAGACAAAAAGGCCAACACAGGAACAGTACCTGACACTATGGTGTCTCTGAGTGCCAACTGTGTCGTGCAAGTGCATGTGGCATTAATGTGGCTACCCCCAAACACGGTCACATACAGCATACATGTACAGGGACCTTGTTGTCCATGTCTGGCAATGTGTGTGTTGTCAGTTGAACCCCGTGCCACTGGCACATGGGTTTACATGGACAGACAGTGTGAGAGTAAGTGTGACAGTGATGCACACTGTTGGGACACATCTGACAGCTGGGGTGGGATATCCTTTGACAGCAGCATCCTAGTTTATATAACACACACTGTTGTAATATATTTTCTTCCACACAACTGGCAACCCATGTTCCTGCACCATGATGTTCCCAATCAACAGGTTTTATTATGTGTATGGCATGCAGAGCACCTACTTGTCCTGTGGATGTTGTTTCCTTGAAGACCTTTTTCACTGGTCTTCTGTTTGTTTACAGCCTGCAGCGTCCTAATTGCATTTCCAGTTCCAGTGCGCTGTCTGGAGGGGGCGCTGGTTCCTTGAAATAGTTGCCCAGGCAATTTACACATGTAAATGTATGCAAATCTGGCTATAATGACATGCTAATGTGTTGTTTTGCCCACTAACTGCCCAATGAGCTTATTTGAATAGCTTTGCTGAATATAGCAAATTTGCAAGAAATGCTAAATGGTTTTGCACTTGCGCATTGTTCAATGCACCACACAAATGCACCACGCAAATGCAGTTTGTGCATTTGTGTGGCACTAAATGCATAAATGCAATGATGTCAGGATGTAGCTGTTTGCACTGCCCATTTGCTATATTCTGAGCTGACTTCAGTGCTGGGCAATCTTTGCACTGCACTCTGGGCTATGTTTTGCATAGCTCCGTTTGCACTCTATATTCAGCAGTGTTTGCCCATGGGCTAATCCTTGGAATATTGCATGCAATTGGATGTGGGCTAATGATAACTGACGGGCAGTGTAAAATTTGCCCACAGGAAAGTTTTTGAATGTCTGGCCCCTGATGTCAAGGGTGCCTGGTTAGATTAGCAGTATATTTATAGTGCCAGTCAAGAGAGTGCTAGTCTTTATAGCGCTACTACGGACAGCGAGTGGGGATTTACAGCGTATGCTATATGCGCTCCCCTGGTCACTGTCTGTGGTGCTTCCCAGCACAAGTGCAGAAGAATTTAGGAGACTGGCCGAGCTGATCCCATGGTGTGGAAAGCTGGGGCATAGAACAGCTAGGCCAGGTGGCAGTGGAGATCAGGGTTCTAATCCTGGTCTCCAACCATTTTGTAGACATTGAGACTTGGATTTGTTTTACAAGGGGCCATGGAAACAGTATTCCACAGCCCCACAAATTTAACTTGCCCCGTGATCCACTTTTCCCCTGGAGTGGGAATCTTTAAGTTCTGGAGGTGTGGGTGGCAGAGCCCCCTGAAAAAATAAAATCAACTGCATTTTTGCCGGCTTGTTAATGTCGACGGCATTGTGGTAGGCTATGTTCCAACCCAGTGCCAATGTCAACACCTACAAGCCCTACCACTGACATCATAAATGATATTATGCAGCCAAATAACTCCAAATGTAACCTTAAACTTCACTAAATGCAGAGACAACCATGCATGTTGGCAATAGGCACTTACTAGCTTACCATAGTTTGCACCTAGAAAGCAGCAATGATAAAATGACTATATAAGTACAAATAACACTGTGTGGCAATCAGGCTAATGGACTTTAAAAAATGTACAAGTTACAAAACCATCCTTTGACACCAAAGACAGCATAAACAATATGAAAGCCTAAGAGAGGGACTTGTGATGGTATGGAAAGCTACTGTTGTTCACCTATATGAAAAGAGATGTGTCATTAATGTTGGCTGAGGCTGAGCTGGTCACCATGATTAAAATGTATTGTGAACTGTTGAAATGAATTGAATTTTACTTGTATTTTAACAGGATATGGTCACTATTCAGAGACTTTTTTAGCTGATGGGAGACAGAGGGTGGCGGTTAATGGCACTCATTCTAATGATGGAAGAGTGACCAGTGGAAAGATGCAGGGCTCAGTACTAGGACCGGCCCTCTTCAATGTCTTCATAAGTGCCATTTCAGAAGAACTGGAAAGGAAGGAAGGAATGCCTTCTTGCAGATGACACCAAATTCTGTTACAGGGTTGACTCTCAGGAGGGGTGGAGAAAATGTGTATGGATCTTGGTAAATATTAGGAGTGGTCAAGAGCATAAGAGTTGGGGATTCAATGCTAAAAAGTGCTAAATCATGCAACTAGGGCATAAGAAGCCAGGAGCTGAATACAGGATGGGAGAGGTACCAATAGTAACTAAGCAGGAAAGGGACCTTGGGGTTATCAAATTTGCTTACCGCAAAGTGGCATGGCAGAGTGACAAATAAGTGGCAAGGTTCCATGGGATGCTGGGATACATAGGGACAGGTACATCCAGTAGGAGGAGGGAGGTGGTGTTGCCACTATATTGCATACTAGTGAGATGCCACCTGAAGCATTGTGTCCAGTTCTGGAGGGCACACCTCAGAAGTGACATAGACAGGATGGAGGCAGTCCAGAAGAGGGCAACTAAAAGGATGTAGGAGTTGCAACAAAAGCGTTATGAGGAGAGACTGAGGGATCTCATCATGTACACCCTGGTGGAGAAGGGAGGAGAGGAGAGGATAAGGCAGGGGAGGAGAGGAGAGGAGAGGAAAGAGGGGACATGATACAGACATACAGGTACCTCACAAGGGTATGCAGGATGCAGGAGGGGAGTCACTTTCAAATGAGAAAGTGCACCAGGACCAGACAGCATGCAATTACATTGGAGTTGGTTGAGTTTAAGATGTATGTGAGGGAGTACTACTTTACTGAAAGAGTTATAGACACCTGGAATGGACTGCTAGCAGAAGAGATGGAGGAAAAAACAGGTGGTAGCTTTAAGCTTTTGTGGGATAGACAAGAGAATATTAGGAAATAGGCTGGGAGGGTTGCCAGAGACCAGTTAAGGTCTGCTGAGATAGAATAGGCAGTGACCATTTGGGCATACTGGTTAGGCCAAGCGGTCCTTTTCTTCCAACAAATTCTATGTTTCTATGTTGTCAGGACCATCCTGTAAAGTAATTACAGCGATATTCAATGCAAGTAAAAACAGTACATGTGGAAATAAATACATACAGTTACATTACCATTCAGTTACAGTAACATTTAAAATAACACCACTTAAGAATAGCTGCATTAAAGCTATATCATGAAGACTGATTATGTGGATTGGTTGGAAGGAGATTCCAAAATGAAGTAGCCGTATAATAATAAGACATATGCCCATAGTGTACTCTGGTTCTAAGGACCATTAAACCGCTAATATTTGCAGTATGCTCCTTCTTTTAAGGGTTAGAAGCATGTCCTTCCTGGATAATGCTGGCTCCCAGGAAGGATTTGGTTCCTTGGTTCGTAGAGATGATGAATGAATGATATTTTGCAGGATGGGCTGGTACTAAATACCCTGAAGCAGGCAACAGTGGCACCGTTTCTAAAAAAAGGTCTTTACTAAAGCCCAAAGACCTGGTAAACTATTGTCCAGTACTAAGTCTTGCATTACTAGAAAAGTGCTGAAAATGGTGTGACAGCTTCATAGCTTTGATTTCTTCCACAGCAGTTTGATACCTAGACATGGCATAGAGACAGCACTTTTTGGGGGTCCTGAGTGATTTCCTGGTTGAAATGAGTCAGGGGAATGTCTTCCTTCTTATCCATTTTGGACTGATCGGTAGCATTTGAAACTGTGGAGCATGCGATTTTGCTTGAACACCTGGAATGGTTGTCTGTGATGGGTTTGGACTGGTTCCAGTCATTCAGCCATATTGTCACTTTACTTCCAGTATTTCATTGCTTGTAAAGTGTGTTGGGATACAATGTGCATGACAAACGCTATATATTCTTCTCCTTCTTCTTCTTCTTCTTCTTTGTAGTTTCATATTTCTCAATACTGAATTTTCCACTTTTGAACATTTTCATTACCAAGCATTTTCACTTTTGTGAGAATAGCTTTCGTGATGAGGTAATGAAATATATGAAGTACAAAATTCAGTGAAAAATATGAAAGTGAAAATATGGTAAAATGACTATGTTATGAGTGGACATTGAAATTTTGCTCGTGCTTCCACAGCCTCGTGGACTCCACATTTGGTGCAGGACCTGAAATGCAGGGCTCCTTCTGCAGCCAGACAGAGTCCTTACTTGGTTCAGGGTCCAAAGGCCCCACTAGTCTTCATCTGCAGCCACACAGAAGCACAGGGCCCAGAGGGTTGTGCTTCTACAGCTAGATAAATGCTTCCACAGCTAAATGAACTCACTTGGCCTGCAGGGCCCTGTGCTTCTGTGCCCAGATGTATTCCTCACTAGACACAGGGTGGAGAGAGCTCTGCACCTCTGCATCTGTAGCCACACAGAAGTGCAGGGCCCCATAGGCACCAGAACCACAGGACAAGTTGGGGGCGGCTACCTCATTAATTTTTTTTCCCAAAAGAGACTGCCCTTTTAAATTACTGCTGCAAGCTGGTGTGAGGAACTGAAAGAAATCTGTCCTTTTGATGTGCCCTGCCTTGAAATAACAAAAGAGGTGTTTGCTGTGGTGTCTAGGGGACAAAGTGTCAAGTCGTCTGATAAACAATGTGCCCTGCACCCGCAAGACTAGAAACTGTCCACTTGCTTTGAATCTGCCGCGCCGGCCTGGCAATGGGGAAGGAATGGAAAAGAAGAAGCCAGGCTAGCAAGGAGGTATAAAAGTAAGGCCACACATAGCTGTTTCTCTTTGCTAACCTCCTGAGTGACTGACCTGACTTCAAGTTTTGGATGGTTGACCTAGAAACATAGAAACATAGAATTTGACGGCAGATAAGGACCGCTTGGCCCACCTAGTCTGCCCATTTTCCTACCTAACTGATAAGCTGCAGATCCTAGTTAACCAACAGCTTACTTCCTCTTACCCACCCCTAGGACTGCCTTATGCCTGTCCCATGCATTCTTGAAGTCCCCCACTGTTCTTGACTCCACGACCTCCTCAGGGAGGCTGTTCCATGCATCCACAACCCTCTCTGTGAAAAAATACTTCCTCACATTACCCCTGAGCCGTCCCCCACTATCTTCAAATTGTGCCCCCTTGTTCTTGCACATCTCTTTTCCTGGAAGATGCTACACTCTTGGACTTTGTTAATTCCCTTGAGGTACTTGAAAGTTTCTATCATGTCCCCTCTCTCCCTTCTTTCCTCAAGAGTATACATATTAAGTTCCTTTAGTCTTTCTTCGTGTGTCTTTTGGTGCAGACCCTGCACCATTTTGGTTGCCCTCCTCTGGACAGCCTCCACTCTGTCTATGTCTTTGCGGAGATGAGGTCTCCAGAACTGCACACAGTACTCCAGATGGGGTCTCACCAACTGTCTGTACAGAGGGATAACAACTTCCTGTTTTCTACTATTGATGCCTCTTCCTATGCATCCCAGTATCCCCCAGCCTTCCTTGCCTTCTCACATTGCTTGCCCACCTTTAGGTCATCTGATATAATTACCCCCAGGTCCCTTTCTATTTTTACTGTTGTCAGTATCTCACCCCCATTGTGTATGCTTCCTGGGTTTTTGTTTCCCATGTGCATTACCTTGCACTTCTTTGCATTGAATCTGAGCTGCCATACATTTGACCATTCCTCCAACCTTGCCAAGTCCCTTATCATCCTTTCCACTCCATCTTGTGTATCAACCCTTTTGCAGATCTTTGTATCATCTGCAAAGAGACATACTTTTCCTTCCAGTTCTTCTGCAATGTCACTTATAAAGACATTAAAAAGGACCAGTCCCAGTACTGAACCCTGCGGTACCCCACTAGTAACCCTCCTTTCTTCACTGTATACTCCATTTACTACTACCCTTTGCGTCCTGTTGTCTAGCCAATTTTTTATCCAGGCTATCACCTTGGGACCCATTCCAAGGCTGGCTATCTTGTGTATTAATCTTGTGTGGGACTGTATCAAATGCCTTGCTAAAATCTAGGTAGGCCATGTCCACAGCCCCTCCCTGGTCTACTACTTTGGTCACCCAGTCAAAGAAATCTATTAGATTCATCTGACATGACCTTCCCATCTTGAATCCATGCTGCCTTGGGTCCTGTGCCCCACTGGCCTCTAGGTACTCAACAATTCTTTCCTTCAGAAGTGATTCCATCATTTTCCCTACCACTGAGGTCAAACTAACTGGTCTGTAGTTTCCTGCCTCTGTTCTGCTCCCACTTTTTGTGAAGAGGAATCACATCTGCCCTCCTCCAGTCCTCGGGTACCACCCCATCCTCCCATGATTTGTTAAAGAGAGTAGTCAGCGATGTCACTAGTTCTACCCTTAGTTCTTTCAGAATTCTTGTGTGAATCCCATCATGCCCCATTGCTTCGTCCACCTTCAATTTTATTAGTTCTTTCAGAACCCTTTCTTCTGTAAATGGACTGGTATCAACCCCTGTCTTCAGAGTGTTTCTCTTGTTTGGTTTAGGTAACTCCCCCCCTCCTCTTCCTTTGTGAATACTGAGCAGAAATATTCATTCAGTATCCCTGCTTTTTCACTGTCACCCTCTACCCACATTCCTTCCCCTTTCTTAAGCTTCAGTATCCCTCCTTTGGTCTTTCTTCGCTCCCTAATGTACCTATAAAAGGTCTTATCCCCTTCTTAACAGAATTGGCTATCCTTTCCTCGGTTTGGGCCTTTGCTATTCTGACTGCTTTCCCAGCCTCTTTCTGCTTTAACTGATAAAGTTCTCTGTCCTGCTCCTTCTGTGTTTCCTTATATTTCCTGAATGCTGTCCTTTTCTCCTTAACCTTCCTGCCACCTCTTTTGTGAACCATAGCGGTTTTTTCTCGTTGTGTTTTTATTGATTTGTTTTACACAAAGGCTTGTTGCCTCTGTGATGGCTGTTTTGATCACTCCCCATTATTCCTCCACCCCTCCTTCTTGCCTGTTTGCTAGTGCTTTTCTGAGGCACTCTCTCATTTTCCCAAAGTCAGCCATCCTAAAGTCTAGTACTCTTGCTTTTGTATGGCTTGATTGTATGGCTGTGTTTATCGTGAACCACACTGTTTGGTGGTCGCTTGTTCCCAGATGGCTACCCACTTCTAAATCTGAGATTCTTTCTCCATCCCCATTTGAAAGTACCAGGTCTAAGATTGCTCCCTCCTGAGTGGGTTCCGATACTAGCTGTCTGAGGCATGCCCCCTGTAGGGCATCAAGAATGACCCTGCTCTTGGATGTGCCTGCAGCAAAGGTGCTCCAGTTAACATCTGGCATATTCAGGTCCCCCATCAACAATATCTCCCCTTTTTCTGCCATTCTAAGAAAGCCTTCTATCATTTCCTTGTCCACTTTGTGACCTGTGCACTTTGTGGTGGTCCTTCCTGACCTGCTCAGCTGCCGTCTCTCAGCACTTGCCATTTCAGTCCGACTCCATGCCATGGCTGCCATAAACCTGTTGTTGCCTCCCAGATCCCAAGTCCCTTCAAGATCCAGCTGATGTTCATCACCATCAGTGCAACAAGCCTACAAGGTAAGGTGTATCCCAGATTACAGGAAAATTTGGAAAATAAATTATTCTCCTTTCTGAGCATTACCAGCTGTCCTGTATGTCTGATGTGTAATGCCTGTTGGAGTTCTGTTGCACTGGCCCAATCATCCTCTGGCTGACCAGACAACCTCACCTGCAGGGTCCCCGGTTGCTGGCAGGAACCCAGAAAACAAAATCTCAAATGAATCTGATGATGATCATATTTGTCCAGCGGTCTATAGAGCTCAGAGTAGAACATGGGGCAAATATGATCAGATTCATTCCTGACCTTTTTTGTTTCTGGGTGCTGGTGCTGGGCTGACTGGTGGCCAGGGAGCCTGCAGGTGAGGTAGTAGCTCAGTAGGTCAGAGGATAGATGGGTCAGTGCAGAGTGCTGCAGTACTCCAACAGGCAGCATTACATCAGACATACATGATAACTGGTACCAGGAAGGAGAATCATTTATTTGAAACTTGTAGACAGGGAGAAACACAGTTAGCTGAGGCCCATTTCCAGGGGCCACCTGGGGAAGGGGGGAATTCAGTGGTAAAGAAAGAGAAACCAATCATACAAATAAATACTGAATAGTGTAATGCAATGCAAAAGGTAAAAACTGTCACATGAAAATGCACAGAGCAATGAACAGAAATACAATAAATACATAAATATTAAGTGAACTGTGCATAAATAATGCCACACAAGGTAAAGGAGCAAAAATACAAGTAAAAGGTGTAAACATGCAGATTAATGGGATAATAGTGCCATCAAGATATGAATGAACACATGCCAAAAACAATAAGATTTGAGGTAAAAGGTGAGCAACCTAGCTAAGTGAAGAAGGGTAACATTAATCACCAGTAACCATCTCCCTGAACTGTGCTAATAGCCTAATGTTAATTTCTGATGACTTTGTTTGCTGAGAAAAACTCAGTCTGAAAAATTGAACGCAGCCAAAGCTGGTGAACATGGTGGTGGTGGTGGGGGCCACTAATTAATCATTCTTTAAAACTGTAAATTTGTTTTGCTAAAAACTGCTTGAGTTGCTATGATAAAACACACTGCCTGCAGCCCCCCCCCCCAGTGTTCACCTACTATGCCTGCATTTTTCAAAGTGAGTGAGTTTCTTTGTCAGCGTGACTCAGTTGGTAGCACAACCACCTCTGGACCAGAAGGTCGTGGGTTCTCGTCCCACACCGGGATTGGATTTGCACCTAAAAATCACTGGCATCCGAGTGCAGTATATGGGGGGGGGGTGCTGTACTGCTGTGGTGTGCCGTCCTTCGGATGAGACGTTAAACCAAGGTCCCTTCTGCCCATCCTGGCGTTGTCCTGGTGGGTGTCCAGGTGGAAGTAAAAGAACCCAGGGCACTCTTTGCAAAGAGCAGGGAACATTCCTGGTTTCCTGACAAACATTTCCCTTCCCATAAACCGGTTCATGCAATTAACCAGGCTGTGTGTAGGTGATGATGTGCGATATGTCTGCCACCACACATTCAGTCATTTCACTACCAGTCTAGCATTGGTTGTAAAAGAGCTTTGGGATATTGTATGAAAAGCACTATATAAATGCTGATTCTTCTTCCTTGTCAATAATAATTACACAGATGATGAATTATACTTCATTTGTGCTAGACTGTCTGCCGATGATCACTTACCCCAACTTGCATAACATAAATCGAGATTTGATATACCCTGTTCCAACCAATCCTGCAAAGAATAAAGTCAGTTTTTAAATTATTCTCTAGTTAGCCTACTATAAGTTAATCAGCAAGAGATCAATTAAAGCAGGATGTGAAGCTCATCCACTTGAGAGCCCTAAATCCATTTATGAACAAAATTAAACAGTTTAGGTCATCCGTCTATGAAACTGATGTCACATTAGGCAGTGGACTGTTTTCACTAGAGGTATGATAAATGTCATCAGGTTCAGGGTGGGATAGAAAAAGAACCCCAATCTGTTTCTGCTGCTCATAACAACAAATGCAGGGCATATCAGTCTCCCTTGCATACATAGACATGTTTTAGGCAATTGTATACAAAGGGGGTTGGCAATACAGGGCAACCCAGATTGTGAGGGGTATCCTAGCAGAGAAAGAGAGAGAGAGAGAGCGAGAGAGAGAGAGAGTGAGTGAGATATATATATGTATATATATATATATACACAGTATATAGATATAGATATAGATATAGATATATTGGAAAGGGGTGGGGTTGGGGATTCCATCAAGATGGAGGGTGCCAGAGGGGATAACAGGGGGGGGGGAGTGGGGCAGCAGCCAATGCTCTTCCACTTGATGCTGACATTCTTGAGATTCCCACCCCCTTTCCCTTTAGTGGTGGGAATTGGGGGCAGGATAGAGACAGAGACATGGTGTGGTTTGGGCATGGGTTGCCACGTGGAGGCAATGGCATTAGTTTGGCCATTTGGGGGCCTTTGGGTTGCTGACAGAGGGCAAAAGGCTGGGCATGTATCTGGGTTGCCAGCAGAGGGCAACAGCAGAGGAAGAAGGGGAAAAAAGGGGAAGACACTGGGGTGGGTGACCACTAGGGGCAGGCCTGGGCACCTCCTGAAGATATTATAGCAGGATGGAGAGAAACAGAGCTGGACACCTGAGCCCCCAAGAGGAACAGAGGTCAACAAGATTGAGGAAGGCATTAGGTCACTGGGTTACATACCTGGGCCCGAGAAGAAAAAGATCAAAGAAATGGATATTTGGCTGGAGGGGAAAATTGGGTTGAATGTATAATGTAAATACATTGACATGGTTGTGGAAAGTTAACCAGTTTGGATGTAAATGGTTATACGCAAATAAATTTGCCAGTTGAGCACCCATACACATTGTGTTTGACTTTCATCCCAGGTTAGGATATCCCATTGACAATTAACATTCTTGATGGCTTCCACCATTGCACTCTGCTGATCAAGAATGGGACCCCTTGGCAACTGAGATACAGGTGCATCAAATAAGTCCGGAGGCATTAACTTACCCTATAAGTGTTTAGTATCACAGCGGGTACAATAGGCAAGGCTTACAGTGACGAATCTTCTTATGATTCTGGCTGGATTGGGTTCTACCACATAGACAATTATGTATCCAGTTTATAATGCAGGGGTGAGTAGCTAGGTGTGATATTTTTTCAATGACTGCCTAGCGTGGTGCAGTGGCAGATGCCTTGCAAAGGTCTAACACAAATTACATCTATGGGTGTATTGTTATCCAGGAACTGGGTTACATTTCCAAAGAGACAGATTACATTTGTGGCACATGATTGTCCCTGTGGAAATACCTGCTGCTCTCTGTCAGTGAAATCATCGTCAGACATGTGGCTAGTAGTAATTATATCTTTAATTATTGATTCTAGGATTTTACCTGGAATCTGTATTTATTGATTTTTCAGATAATATTTTGAAGGAATGATTATGGATTATCAGCATTTGAGTGGAAACTTCCTTAGGACCTAGGGCACTCTGTTTTTTTTAATTTTTAATTTTTTTATAGTATGTCTTCTGTATTTATATTAATTCCATTTGCATTCCCAGTAATGTACAGGGGCACTGACTTGCGAATGAGTTTGAATAAGGAACAAAAATATTCATTATATTGGTTTTCTGTCTTCACTGGATTTTTTACTGTTTCCCCTTTAATATTAATGTTACTTAATATTCTGACCTGTTTGTTTTTTTGGTCAGGCCATTGATATAACTGTAAAACAGCTTGCAGTTGTTTTTGTCTGTATTTGTTGCAAGTTTGAGTTCCATTTTCTTTTTGAAATGGTTAATTTTGTCTTTACATTTCTTCTAAAAAATTTATATTCTGACCATATGGTTAGGTTATGGCTTTTCGGATATTATTGTAGGTTTTGCTTTTTTTGTTTGTTTGTTTTGTTAAGTAAGTTTCTTCACATCCTTATTTACCCATCTTGGTTGTAATCCGCTGTTGTTATATTTCTTGATCCTTTTAATGTGACTGTTACAGATGTCAATTATGTTGCCCTTTATAATCTGCTACGTCATTCACCGTTTTGTTGTTTAAAATTTTATTCCAGTCAATTTCTTTGATTTTTTTGGGTTGTTTTGTTCTTTTCTACTATTTCTGGGACCATTTTCTTTCCTTTTTTCATCTGATTCAACTGTTTTCTATATTTAGTACATATATTTTACTTGAGCTTCCAGCCTTTCACAAGTATAATGAAACTGCATTTCACTGCTGCTTACTTGTTTTATAAATATTGTGTTCCCTCATCCCCAACCCCCACTGCTTGCTTTGGCATATTTTATTCACACTTTTTCTTCTGTGTTTGTTCCCTTTTTTTCTCCCTTTTCTTTCATGGTCCCAACTTGTATACAGATACAAATGTTATATATAAATTGACAAGAGGTAGATTCTGTGGATTTTGAATATTTGAAAAATGGCAGTACTTGTTAATGTCATTTTGTTACTGGTACCATAGGGTTCATATTTAACATCTTAAATATTTATGTCAGTGCAAATGTATAATGCTTATGTACTAGCTATTTACTAACATAGAAACATAGAAGATGTTGGCAGAAAATAACCTCCTGGCCCACCTAGTCTACCCTAAGGTCTCTACCTATTGTGCTGCCATAGATTCTAATTGATCTCCAGCCTTTACCCCCCAAGCCCTGTTACCAAAGTCCCCTTGTGTCTATCCCATGCATGTTTGAAACCTGTTACCATTTTGGTACCCACTACCTCTGCTGGTAGACTGTTCCAAGCATCGACCACCCTTTCCATAAAGAAGTATTTCATCACATCCCCTCTAAGTCTCCCCTTCCAGCTTCATATCATGCTACCTTGTCCTTCAGCATCTCTTTCTGTGCAAAATGCCACCTTCCTGTACCTTATTGATACCTTTGATGTATTTGAATGTTTCTATCATGTGTCCCCTTTCCCACCTTTCCTCTAGATATTACATATTTAACTCCTTGCGTCTTTCCTCGTAGAGCCTCTGGTGCAGGCCATGCACCATTTTGGTTGCCTTTCTCTGTACTGCCTCTATCCAGTCTATGTCTTTCCTAAGATGGAGCATCCAGAATTGGACACTGTATTCCGGTTGGGGCCTCACCATTGATCTACAGAGGGCAGGGGTATCACTAGCTCCCTCTTTCTGCTGGTGATACCTTGTTTTGTGTTGTACCCATATTGTCTACTCACATCATACACTGTGATTCATTTAAGCAACAATGCATGACAGGTTGTGTGTCGCGGTGGGATAACATCATGCCTGGGGTGGTTGGACAAGAAACTACAGGCTAAGTGTGTCCAGCACCCCAGAAGTGATGTTATTCCAGCATGACACACACCTTGGAGTGCAATATTGCTATTATACAATGGCTCTTTTGTAAAAAAAAAAGAAGTAAAAAGATAAAAAAAAAACTGTTTTAAAAAGTATTTTTAGCATTTTTTTCTATGTGTAGGTGTACATTTACAAAAAAAAGTCCATTGTTACTGCTGTTGGCCAGTAGGTGGCTGTGCCATTATAGCCCTGTTCTCTGTGTCATTGTTTCAGCTTTTCTCTGCTAGCTGTTTGCTGTTAGTGTTTTGTGCCTCCAAGTACATGGTGACCACTACCCCTGCCCATCTGCTCCAATTGTGTGATAATGTTTATAGTTCTATGAGGGATGTTGCGGTGGGCTCCTGACTGATAGCAGAGGTTTTAATTTTTGATTTCAGGTGGGTGGTGACCACAGAATCAGTTGTGTCAGGTGAGGTGTGCACTGTCAAGTTGATTGTAAGGACTGCGGTGGCTGAGGGGATTGCGAGTAGTGGGAGAAAATGTAGAGGTACAGGGCAAGGGTAGAGGATGTCTGGCATTCATACACATAAAAGAATATTGAATTTTTATTAGAGCTTTTTTTTTCCCCGCAAAGCAAGCAGTGTCAGTGAACCACATGACTGGCAGTTATGGTCTCCGCAGTTCACTGAAGCCACTCAATTCCCTGAAAAAAAGCTGCAATGAGAATTCACTTTTTTTCACTGTGCTGTAAACTTGCCTTTGAAAATTTTATTTATTTATTTGCTTTTGTTAACCAGGTAAGCACACTAGACAGCCAAGTGCCTATTTTCAGGTGTGATCCGGGAGATTACAAGGTACATTACAAGGTACATATATGAACATCAGGCAAATACAAGTGGAGGATTACATTATATAGAATTAGCACAACAGGGACTTTACAAGCATCAGATTTCATCAGGCAAATAGTAGTGAAGAGTTAATATAAAGTGACCAGAACACAGGGACATTGTAAGACAACCATATCAAAAACAGGTATTACAATACAGTGTTAAACATTGCAGTCAGTAGGAAGAAGTGCAGTGTGAATTCATCGTTCCAGGCAGCAAGTTGTGAGCTAGCAGTTAGAATAAGGAGGTCACAGTTGGGATAGAGTGGGCCCAGTGTGAGAGAAAGGAGTGCACAGTTATAGTGCTCACCCTGTTTTGCCGGTGGGCCTAAATGGTCCATTTTTATATATGCTGTGAGAACAGGAGGAGTACGATCACAGTTGTGCTCTGTCCAAGTCGTAATGTTTAGGCAGCATCTCAGTTAGTTGGGGCATCTCAGGCTGAGAGGGTTTGAGCAGAAGAGGACTACTATGAAGCTGAGTCATAGTGGGTGCCGAGGGGATATCAGAAGGGGGCTGCATGGAGTGATTCTCTTCACAGTAAATGTGGTCATGTGTGGACTGGGACTAGACCTGTGATGTTGTATTGGGATAATGTCACTGGTCCAGTCCCAGACTAACCATTCAGAGCCCTGGATTCTTTTCTTGCAATTGTATAATACTAAATAAATTCTGTGTAAAGTTAATGGCTCTGTGTCATTATGTTGCCAACCTCAGGAGTTACCTTGTTGCTGGTGGTTGGGCTTAGCTGCTAATTTCAATCCTGAAGTTAGTGGAACAAAAAACTCCTAACACATTTGTATGAAGACTGTATGCTTGAGACTGATAACACACATATTACTACCATGCCATCTTTCATTTTCACCTGGTTGGCCATTGTATCAGGTTAAGCAATGGATGGTTCAGATTTCATATTGGAGGTAATGGGTTGACAGCTGAGCTCTTAATATTCAATATTAAATATTCCTGAATGGTATAACCATATTCTTAACATTACAATCTTCATCATAAATATGCATTTATTGTATTTCTGTTTAGCAAAAACTGGTTAACAAAAAGTGCCCTTTATATCCTAGTAAGTGCCCTTCCAATCCTCAGCCTCCACAGCTTTTACTATCTTCTGACAACTCTGCAGAGCCCAGAGGATCCTGTGCTTCTGTAGCCTGATGGACTCTACATTTAATGCAGGGTCTGAAAGGCCCTGTGCCTCTGCATCTGTAGATGCACAAAAGCAGCCAGATGGACCTATTCATGAAGATCTCAGAAGGACCTGTATGAACAAGGATATGATTCCACTATCTCAAAAAGAAAGGAAATTCATTGCAAACAGCTTTGTCAATGCACCAGTTAGGGTTCAACTTAAAGCAACAAAAGTAGGGAAAATGTGGCATTAGGGTTTTCAACCTTAGCTTCCCTCCCTCCCAGCAGCAAAGGGACAAGTTCACACAAGCAACCACAGACAGCCATCATCAGGTAAGGCAAGCAACATACAACTGTTTCTAGATAACACAAATGCAGTAGCACTGATGTGCTACCTTTGTGGATTTGTATCTGCGGCTGCATACGCACAGGCCTCACAGAAGGGTGTGCTTATGGAACCACACGTGTGTATATATATATGTGGTATAGCATGTCCTGCAGGCAGAAGGCCCCATGGAGCCTGTGCCTCTCCAGATAGAGGTAGTCATGCACACTGTATGAGGTACCTCACTAGATAGCATGATGCATTGCTGCATGGTTTTCTACATTCAGCGCATAACTGAAAACCTGCTACCCTCTTGAAAAATTTCTAGATCTACTGCTAAAATCATGATACCCACATTACAATAGTACTTCCAGCTGCATAGCGGCAGACAACACAGCATCTGGCTCTTCTGGAATCAGACATTGGTGTGCATATAGTATCTTACAGCTGTGGGAAAAGAGGTAAAGACCCCCCTTTGAGGCCTGTGCTACTGCAGTCAGAAGTGCTGTTGCAATTTTTGTACCTGAAAACCCACTGCCCCATTGAACACTTTCTTGACCTGCAGCTGAATCCATGATACCCACATTATACCCATATAGTTTAACAGTTGAGTATTGCTGAGAATGGGAGATTGTTAATTCAAATCTAGTACAGCTACATGTTCACTGTGTGATCCTGAGTTACTTATTTAACTTCTTAGTGCTCCAGTCCACCCATCCACCTATGGAAATGGTTAGAAGCAGGGCCCAACAGGAAGTAAGATTTTGCATCTCAGCTAGGCTTTCCTGAGTAAACAGATGGTAAGAACAAAGAAAACATGGTCAGCAGTTGCTTACCTTTCCTGCCCTCCCCCCCCACAAGCACTGTGCCCTAATGGTTAGAGCACTGTTAGGAACTAGGAAATAGCAGGTACAATCAGGGCTTCAGTTAACTCCATTTTGGGAGTATTTGACTTCCAAAAATAAGGCAAAAACTTACAAAATAAAGAGGTAGGAAGTCATTGACTTCCAAATGTAAAACAAAACATTTGATGACTTACAACATTACAGGCATGGAAGTCAAAAGATTATGGGTTTTGTGAAAGGAATTGCATTTTACCACTTATATTTATAGTAACATCCATAAAATTCCAACATACGGACTTCCAAAATGCGGGATCCAGGAAGTATTTTGACTTCCAAAAATCTGGAATGACTTCCAGATTTTGACTCATGGAAGTTTTAGACTTTCAATAAAAATACATTAACTGAACCCCTGGATAAAATCCCTGTTAGTGAGAAATGTTTACTGCGTAACCCTAAGCAAATCAATTAACCTCCATGTGCTCCAATCCACACAGCTTCAAACAAATTATAGAAGCAGGACCCCACTGGAAATGAGGTATTCTATCTCAGCTGCACTTTCCTTGTCTGATACACTATAAAAATGAGTCAAAGCAGGATCCCACTGGAAAGGAGATGTTGCATCTCAGCTGGGCCATTCTTGGCAAATAAATTGTAAAAACCAAAACATGGTTGGAAAGCCACTGACTTCACCCAGTGCCCCCTGCTGGCAATAAGGTTTTGTGGTTGGACTGCTGTTGGAACCATGAGATCACAGGTCTGCAATAGCCACATACTTTGTGACCCTAAACAAGATGCTGAAAATGAGATGTTCCATGTTCGCTGGACGAGCCAGGGTAAATGCATTGTGAAAATGAGTAAATGCAGGACCCCTACTGAAATCAAGCCGTTGCACCTTAGCTGGACTTTCTTTTTCAAAATAAAGTGTAAAAAACACAATATGGCCAAGAAATGCCTGACTTTTAAAGTCCTAGTAATCTAGCATATGCTTCATCATCAGTCCTTCTTTAAATTAATTTACCCTGTCTCTAACTATGCCTAGCATAACAAATTCACTAACAAAACTTGTTAAAATTAATGTTCCCTCCTTCACTTACTAAAAATAAAAATTGTTCTTATTCAACATGTAAGCAAACATTAGGGCACTCACCATTGTTTGTCTTTGCTGTGAATCAGTCTTCATTTTAATTTCAGAGCCCCAGTTCTAGATGTAAATTTTAATGTAGTGCAGATTCCCTGCCCCCATCAACTGATTAGCACGTCTACATGGATGGTATAAAGCTGAGTAATGGACACATTTCAGGAACACACAGCAGTTGGAATGTTTCCTGCTCTCATTGCATTCAATCCTACACGCAAGCCTCAGCCAAAACTAATTTGGACTGACTGCAACATAAAACTGCAAACTAGGGCCATGTGAGTCGGCAAATTTGGCCAGACAGGCCATTTTTGAGCTAGGCTGGGCAAAACCTGAATCAGCCTGATCTGACCTGAAATGCAAGGAAGGGGTTTGAGTGTTAAACATATTGGATATATAATGGCTTCTCATGTATTATTCAGATATACTGCTGCACTGCACAATAAGCAATGTATAAGCAGAACCTTCACAATGAGTGGAGTAGGGTACTGTACCATACCAACAGACTAAGAGCAATGTTGGGTACGTTACTTTTTCTATTTCTTTCTATTACTTTTGAAAACATGTTCCAGAAAGCTCTGTACAGTCACTAGCAAGGATGGAGAAGTACTGGAAAATGTAATACACCCTACAGTTACAATTATCTATGTATTTTGATACAAAAGAAATACGTAACTGATTACATTAGTTGAAAGTAACTAGTAACCAACCTATTACTTTCAAACAATGTAATCTGTTATAGTTATTTATTATTTTTGCATTGTTTTTGTATAAAAAGAAGTAAGTAACTATAATTGTAAGGTGTATTACTTTTTCTAGTACTTCTCCATCCTTGTTAGTGACTGCACAGAACTTCCTGCAACAAGTTTCCAAACGTAATAGAAAGTAACAGAAAACGTAACTAACCCAACACTGGCTAAGAGTTGGGCAGTGAACCCAAATACCTACATTCTCCATACTTCCATCCCACCCAAACCTGTTCCCCTAGTTAGTAGCATGCCCCTTGGCAGTTCTGATGCTGGTGCAATGATTAATAATTATGAAAATGGCAAGAGAGCAAATGGTCAAGAATCAGGAAAATGAGAGCGAGCTCTGCTGCTGCAGTGCTGATGAGAATGACAGACTGTGAAGCAAATGCATGTTGTGACTGGCTATGTGGGACACCAGAGCATAGCCAGGGGCAACACCTTCCTCCTCCTCCTTCTCTGTTCCATAACACCAACCCGTCTCCCTCAGGTAGCACTCAGTCACTTCTGCCTGTAACAGTAAGCTCACAAATATTTTATTTCACTACAAGGAAAAAATAGTTTCTTGCTGGGGACATTCTGTAGTTAAACAACCCCAAGTTGCTATCACTAATGCCTGGGACAATTACACAGTAGCACTAGAATGGCTAGCCTCACAAATATTTTGACAAGAAGAAAAATGTTCACACTTTAACTTTTTTTTGGGGGGGGGGACTCAGCCAGCAAAAATTATTTTTAAAATTTAAAAATAATAACATATATTGCCTCTGGGGGATCAGAGCCCTCCAGTACAGCACCCTACCCTCCAAGTCCAGTTAGTACTAGTGCAAGGATAGGCCTGTGGTCCTCCAGTGTACCACACCAACATAACACCTAACCTTGAACAGCTTTTATTTTTTTAAATGGGGCAATCCTCCAGCAAGAAAGTTTTTTTTTTGCCTCAGGCCATGACAGGCTGAAAACCCCTTCCCTCTCCTACACCCCAACAACTCCTGCCTGCTTTAACACTTCACCACCACACTGTTCTGCTGCTTAATGTTTATGTTCTCTCCAAGATGGGTTTAATTATTTTTGTATTTGCTCTGCTGATGACCCCTCTTGCCTGTCTGCCTGCCGTTAGAGAAAAAAAAATATATTTATTTAGTTCTGATCAGTCTGACTCCTCACTTGACTGTGATGTTGTGTGCAAAGACAAGTATAATCTGCCACCCTGCTGCTTGCCTCTGACCCTCCTGTGCTATGCGAGGGGTTAATAAAACCCCTCAACAACATTCTGTCTGCTCTAACCACTGCAGACCTTTCAGCAGAATGTCCGAGTCCCTGACTGGACTGCAACTGGTACAGTCACATGACTGTCTACTGATTGACTGTGCTTGATCATGGGAGAAGGATTGGGAGTGAGAAGATTTATTTACTAATAAATGTAATCAGTTACGTATTTCTTTTGTATAAAAAGACAGGTGGAGGCACAGGAGCAGAGGAGGGGACCAGGCCAGAGGGAGACAGCAAGACAATACAACACCAGCACTTCAGCAACTTTCAGGTATGTCTTCTGGCTCCTCATCCTCTCCTGAGTGACTGTGACTCGGGTGAGTCACCTCCCCGACACATGAGTCCCAGACCCCCTCCCCACACTGAGACACTGTGTGTCTGATTCTGTAGTCACGGCAGGCTTAGCGATTTTAAGTTTAGGCAGTGAAGCCCGATTTCGTTTTTTTTTTTTCGGATCACTGCCAAACCTGAATGGCTCGAATGTTTGGCCACACTCAATGCCCGTCCTTGCTGCAAACCTACACCAAACCTACAGCAAGCCCTATTACCAGGGCCCCTAGTGCTCTGCAGCACTTTGTCCTGGTTTCTGCAGCAGGGTTCCTAGGCTTATGTGGCAGTATTTTCAGATTTCTGCAGCATGATGTATTCATTTCTATGGCAGAATGTAGTCCTGCCATTGGCTAAAATATGATGTGATGTAATTGGCTAAGTCACATGCTGAGCACAGAAGAGGGGCATTAGGATAAATGAGATGGGGAAGGGAGCTAGGCACTATGAAAAAACTATACATTTGAATGAAAATTTATCACAAACAGTGTCTTCTGCGGTACTCCATATTTTCTGCATCATAAATCAAATTCTGCAGAAAATTCCACAACCGCAAAATCACAGAATTCCAAGGGTCCTTTCTATTACTGCCATCTGTAACTGAATCAGTCTGAGTGAATGTAACATTTATGTTCAGTAAATCATGAAAAGAGGGACTACAAGAGGTACTATCAGCTGTGCTTGATAGCACCTAAAAAAGATTAACATTGGACACTTTTACACAGTTTCACTAAGAAATAACTTTCAAACTGCCAAACCAATCTGTACCAAACTTGCCAAACAATTAGACTCTGAGAGTATGAAGGTGTACAACAAATGTTGCAATCCTACGCATTAAGATCAATGTGATATAACCTGTCAAAACATCCATTTTTGACTCAAACACTAACTCAGCTCTCACATGCAAGTGCTACTATATCTATCTATCTATCTATCTATATATATATATATATATATATATTCGAAAGAACCCCAGAGCAAATGCCCTGAGGCATGGGTTATCCCAGAGGATATTGGCCATACAGCCAAGTTTTGAAGGAAACACAATTGCACATACCCAAATAATGTAAAGCATCATGGGAGACATATGCAAATCCCCATGAGAGAATTTGGACTGGCTCTACTTTAAGCAGAATTGCATGGTGCCAGAAGGCCTCACAAGTGCAATCAGCAAAGGCTAAGCACAGCAGACATATACATGTGCTTCATCCTCATTTGGACTCATCAGTGTGCCATATCTGTGTCTTAGCCCAGGGACAGGGAGCCAGCCACCCCTTAAGGGAGATGTTATTTGTTTGGGTCATGGGGACCCCAAAATAGAGAAGGAAAAGAACTACAAAAGAATCCCAGGGTCTTTTTCTGGGCTAAGACACATATATGACACACTGATGAGTCCAAATGAGGACAAAACATGTTTATGTGTCTGCTGTTCTTAGCCTTTGCTGATTACACTTGTGAGACCTTCCGGCACCATGCAATTCTGTTTAAAGCAGAGCCAATCCAAATTCTCTCATGGGGATTTTCATATGTCTCCCATGATGCTTTACATTATTAGGGTATGTGCAATTGTGTTTCCATATGTATGTATGTATGTGTATATATATATATATATATATAGTATAGATATATATATATATATACTAAATGTAAAAAACAAAAACAAGGCACTGCATCAGCACGTGGTCTAAAAGCAAAACAAAACGGTTACATTAAATGCACGCTGAAAATAGAAAATAGAGTTAAAAATCTATGTTTTGACCTTAGGTCTTCTTCAGGAAATATCTAAAAGAGAAAAAAAGAAAGTTAGTGTAAAGGGGAGGTAAACTGAGATATATATATATATATATATATATATATATGGAAGAAAAAAAGGGAGGCTCAGGGAGAAGAAGTGATAAATTGCAAGATTAAGAAAGAATCTGTGAGACAAAAAGGTGATGATGGGGAAAGATAAAGCGTAATAGGAGTGAAAGAGCTGTAGAAGTCTCCAGGTGGGTCCCATGCCTTGGGAAAATGTAAAGATTTTGCAGCTGCTCAGAGGACTGACCCTAGATTAAAGAGGCTGAGGGCTTGTGCAGAATCTGATGGAACAGAGGGAGATGATGGGAGACAGAGTGTATTGGGACAATGGACTGCTATATACGCAGGGCATAAGGACAGAGGAAGGGGTAATGGGCAGGCAGCTTGTCGTTACCCAGGGGCACCGTGAGTGGTTGCTCAAGATTGCTCATAATATCCTCATGTCTGGACATCTGGGAATCATGTGCACTATGCAGCAATTGGCCCAGAACTTCTAATGGCCCAACTTCACCCAGCAGGTGAAGGAATATTGTAGGTCTTGTCGCCTGTGCAAACAAATAGGGAAGGTAAGTAGTAAAACCCAGGCCACCCTAATTCTCTTGCCCATTGTGGAGGAGCCATTCCAGAGGGTAGGAATGGATATTTTAGGACCCTTGAGTACCCCAAGCTCCTCCGGGAGGAGGTTTATCCTGACAGTGGTGGATCAGATACCCAGAGGCAGTCACCTTTTCCTCGCTTAGGACAGACAAAGTGGCAGACACCTTGCTAGGGATTTTCTCCCATGTCCGGTTCCCACAGGAGGTTATCACTGATCGAGGAGGTACTTTCATGTTGGACCTGATGAAGTGTTTGTAGAAGAAGTGTGGGGTGGTGCAGAGATGCACGACACCTTATCTCCTGCAAGTTAATGGGCTTGTGGAACGGTTTAATGATACCCTATAACTGATGCTCCAAGCATTTTATGAACAGCATGGGAGGGACTGGGAGAAATACCTTCCCCACCTATTGTTCATGTACAGGGAGTTGTGTGAGCCCCTAGACTTGGTCTGGGAAGATTGGGAAGGCAAGCACACCACCCAGGGAACTCCCATAGTGGACTATGTCCTGAAATTTATGGAAAAGCTGAAGGAGCTTATGGGAACAGCCCAGGGCAACCTGTCAGCTGCCCAGCAGAAGCAAAAGGTCTGGTATGACTGCAGAGCCAGAGCTTGCTTATACACCATAGGTCAGGAGGTCATGGTCCTATTTCCAGTCCAGAAAGACAAGCTGTAGACTGAGTGGGTAGGACCATACAAAGTAGACAGCTGAATGATGTAGATTACATTGTGGAACTGCCTAACAGGAGACATACCCAACAGATGTACCATGTCAACATGATGAAGCCATATGCAAATAAGGCTGACATGGTATTTACAGTGTGTAGTCCTGGGGAGGGGACAGACCAGGAAAACCCCCTTCTGGACTTGCTGGAGGAAAGCAAGCAGGAGTCCTCTGTGGAAGCAATCGAACTGTCACCCCAGTTAACCCCAGAGCAGACCCAGGAAGTAAGGGAGGTTTTAGCAGACTTTGCCCCATTGTTTAATGCCAAGCCTGGATTAACCCCCCTTGGCAACACATGATGTAGACATGGAGGCACAAGCGCCCATATGGCAGACAGTGTATTGGGTGTCTGAGGGTTTCCTAAAGGTCAATAGGAGGGAGATGGAAGAAATGCTGGATTTAGGGGTAATCCAGCATTCCTACAGCTCCTGGGCCTCACCCGTAGTCCTCATTCCTGAGCCAGATGGCTCTACTCACTTTTGTGTGGACTATTGTGGACTCAATATAGTCACAAAGTCTGACAACCACCCAATGCCATGGACGGACGAACTACTAGACAAGTTGGGTGGGGCAACATACCTTACCACTATTGACCTGATGAAAGGGTATTGGCAAGTGGAGTTAACTGTCAGAGCTAGGGAAAGGTCGCCCTTCATCACTCCAGTAGGGTTATTCAAGTACAAGGGAATGCCTTTCAGAATGAAGCATGCCCCTGCCACCTTCCTTATGCTGCATTATTACAGGATGTGCCTACAGGTGTATGCTTACAGATTACTGCTGTAATCTTCTGATTCAAATTGTCTTTTGCAAGGTATATCTTCTGTTACTGCTTTATTTTTCTCTGTAGCAAAGTGTTTCTTACAGGATATATCTTCTGTGAAATTATTACAGGAGGTGCTTTACAGGTTTTACACTTTTATCTATCATTAGGATAAGCTTTCAGGACTACTGCATTTGTTGCTGGTTGATTGCTTCTGCTCTTACCTCCTTGTTTCTTTCATCCACAGTTGTTCTTTTTCAGCAGGGGAAGGGCCCAATCACCCACCCCCATCCCCAACCACCCCAAGCTACACTCCTTTTATAGGGTAGCTCAGTTGTGACATTTCCTGTAGCAAAGGAGGAAGAGGCGGATCAGAGGGGTATCCCCACAGTAACCACATTTACAGGGGCACTAGTAATTTAACTTGTTATAACAAGTTATACAAAAGCAAGCAAACAACACAAAATCTAACTTTTGCTTTCATTTTCTTCTAATTACTCTGACCTGGTTATAAACCCAGCAACTTATCTAGAATGGATATCATTAACTGCAGGTACTGTGGAACACTTTTCAGAAGGGCAGTTTTACAGGATTTAGGACATTGTCCTACATGCTGGGCCATTGGAGATCTAAGGGCTCAGCTCCAGGCAGCATGGGCAGAGACTGAGTGCCTCAAATTGCATATTCAAGAGGAAACATATTATAAGAACAGTCCTCCATTTCCCCAACATCCAAAAGAAGCACCTCAACCACAGAGGGTAGTTGGTCTGGGAGGTTGGCAGGTGGTTAGGAGGGGCAAATCGGTTGCCTCAGCACTCAGTGTTCTCCATCATATCATCTCCACAAACCATATAAAAACTACAAACAGATATCTGCCTTTAAGTCTGAAATCAAACAAAAGGGGCAGGGGACACTGCAGCACAGGAGCTAGCACAACAAAACTCACCCAAAACTAGAAACAAAACAAAAAAGCAAAAAGGAAATCCAGAAAACTTATGATCATAGGAGACTGTATGATTCGGGGAGTTGATACCTATCTCCATCTATGGGTAATGGTCAGATGTCTCCAAGGTATATCAGCATGGAGAGACACTGACTGCATTGCTAAAACTGTTCAGGAAGCAGGAGAAAACATTGACATCCTGGTACACATAGGGACCAAAGATCTTGCCAGCAAGTCAGTTGTGGAGACCAAGGAACACCTGACCAGGCTTGGTGACAAACTATCATCCATTTCATCCGGCATCTCATTCTCTGAGGTCCTGCCTGTCTGGAAGAGGGGTCAGATAGACGGAAGGTCAGAGAAGGCTAGATAAGAGAGCTAAAAATGTGGTTCAAGGGTTGGTGCCAGAAAAAAGGACACATATTTGTAGGGAACTGGCAACAGTTTTGGGAGCGAAAGTTCTTTAAATTTGATGGATTGCATCTGACTAAGGAGGGAGTCAGTGCATTGGTGCAGAAGTTTGACATCTTTGCAGAATATTTAAACTAGCAAATGGGGAGAGGGGTGCAGCACCCCATACGTCGAATGGGAAGAACATCCCTCCCCCCTCAGCTAGTGGTCAAACAGGAGTTCAGCATGTTTGTAGTTCATTTGCATCACCAGGAAAGGAAAAACCTCCGGCTCCCCATACAATGCACGGGGGAAATGCCAGACCTTTCCCAATGACTAACACACTGAAATCTGGCCAATGCAAAATCATGTACACAAATGCTCGCAGTCTGGGAAACAAGATCCCAGACCTGTAGGCAATAATGACAGAGGCTAAACTGGACATAGTAGCCATTAGCGAGACATGGTTCACCAGTAACCACACTTGGGAGACTTCAGTACCTGGCTATGTACAGTTCAGAAGAAACTGAGGTGCAAAAAGGGGGGGTGGAGTGGATCTTTATGTCATTGAAAATATCAAAGCTACAGAAATTTAAAATACACATAAGGAGTCAAAAGAACTGGCGGTCACCCTGGAAACAGGAACTGGGACAGCCGTATGAACTGGGGTTGTGTACAGGCCTCCAGACCAGTGGGAGGACATAGACATATTACTGTTAGAAGATATACAAAACATGACAGCTAAAGGGGAGGTTCTGATAATGGGAGACTTCAACATGCCAGATACAGATTGGTCAATACCAACAGGAACATCTGCCAGAACTAGACACATGGCGAATTCCCTGCAGGGGGAGGCCCTCAAACAACTGGTACAACAACCTACAAGACACAGGGCTATCCTAGATCTAGTACTGACTAACAGGGAAAGGATCACAGATCTCCAGGTAAAAGGTCACTTGGGGCCAGTGTTACATGGTATGGTCAATTTGGTCACTAGAACTAAATCATCCCATTTCAAGGCAAAAATATAGGACTTCAGAGGAGTTGACTTTGATAAAATGGCCAACAGAGTTAAGCTAGCCCTGGCAAAAATAAATACAGGTGAGGGGGTACAGGCAAAGTGGGCAAACATTAAGGATGCAATACTTGAAGCAACATGCCATTGTGTTAGAGAGAAAAGGAAGTGCAAAAGAAGAAGGAACCCACTTTGGTTCTCAAAAACAGTAGCAGAAAAGGTCAGAGCCAAAAGGCTGGCCTTCAGGAAATGTAAGGGAACGCAGCAGGATGAAGATAAAGAGGCATACCAAACTTCCCTAAGGGAAGCAGGGAAGGCAGTAAGGCAGGCAAAGGCCCAAATCAAGGAAACACTAACACAAACAGTAAAAGAAGGTGACACGACTTTCTATAGATACAGTAGTGAAAGTAGAAAGTCCAAAGGGGGTATTGCTAAGATCAAAAGAGATAAGAGGGCATGTGAAGAGGAGAGGACCATGTAAAAGCATCTATCCTAAATAGATACTTCTGCTCAGTATTTACTGAAGAGAAGATAGGGCAGGGCCCACAGCTCAACACCATGGACACAGGGGGGAGGGAGGTGCGCACTAGTCACTTCACAAAAGAAAGGGTCCTACAAGAGGTCGATAAGCTCAGGGTAGACAAGACAATGAGACCTGATGGCATACATCCCAGAGTACTAAAGGAGCTAAGGGTGGAACTAACAGAGCCATTATCAGAACTGTTCAGTGAGTCTCTGAGCACAGGAGAGATCCCAGAAGACTGGAGAAGGGCTCATGTGATCCTGTTCCACAAGAGTGGTAGCAGGGAGGAGGCAGGGAACTACAGACCAGTCAGTCTTACCTCAGTAGTGGGCAAGATTATGGAGGCACTCCTTAAGGAAAGGATAGTGCAACACCTCAAATCCATAGGAGCACAGGATCCAAAATAGCATGTGTTTGCAAATGGAAGGTCCTGTCAAACTAATCTCATAGACTTCTTTGACTGGGTAACCAGAGTGGTGGACCAAGGGGGAGCAGTTGATGTTGCCTACCTTGACTTCAGCAAAGCTTTCGATACTGTTCCACATAGAAGATTGATTAATAAGCTGGGTAGGCTCAGGGTGGGTCAGAAGTTGGTCAACTGTGTGGCAAACTGGTTGATGGGCAGAAAACAGAGAGTGGTCGTAAATGGTATACAGTCAGAAGAGATACAAGTCACAAGTGGGGTACCTCAGGGATCAGTCCTGGGACCAGTCCTCTTCAATATCTTCATCAGTGACATTGCAGATGGAATGGAGGGTAAGGTTTGTCTGTTTGCAGATGACACCAAGATCTGAAACAGAGTAGATGATCCAGATGGGGTGGGCAGAATGAGAACAGATCTGGATAAACTAGCAAAATGGTCAGAAGAGTGGCAACTGGGGTTTAATGCAAAGAAGTGCAAGATCATGCACATAGGGAAGAGAAACCCTGAAGCCACATACAGGCTAGGAGGGGAGTTGTTGGCAGTCACAAGGGAAGAAAGAGACTTGGACATCATCATCATCACCGATGACTTGAAATCATCCAAGTAGACCACTAAAGCAGTAGGTAAGGCTGGGGAATATTGGGGTATATTAGTAGGGGTACTACAAGTCAGAAGAGGGAGGTAATAATCCCTCTTTACAAGACACTGGTTAGGCTCCATCTGGAGTACTGCATTCAGTACTGGAGGCCAGACCTTCACAAGGACATTAACCAAATTGAGGCAGTCTGGAGAAGGGCAACCAAAATGGTGCAGGGACTGCATCAGAAAACATATGAGGACAGATTAACAGAGCTCAATATGTATACCCTAGAGCAAAGGAGGGAGAGAGGTGATATGTTCGAAACATTCAAACACCTTAAGGGCATTAACAAGGTGAAAGAGTCTAACATGTTTCAATATAAGAAAAAATAGCGGGACAAGAGGACACAGCATGAGATTAGAGGGAGGCCAATTAAGGGGTAATGTGAGGAAGCTCTTTTTCTCAGAAAGGGTAGTGGATGCATGGAACAGTCTACCTCAGGAAGTGGTGGATATAATCACAGTGCAGGGCTTCAAACAGGCATGGGATAGGCATAAGGGAGCAATACAGATGAGTATGACTAGATAGGCCATTGACAGAACAAAGGCCAATGGCAAATGGGCAGACTAGATGGGCCTTGCGGTCCTTATCTGCCATCAACTTCTATGTTTCTATGTTTCTAAAGGTTGCTGAACCAGGTGTTACATGGTACTGAAGAGTATGCTGTGACGTACCTGGATGATATTGCCATCTTCAGTGCCAGCTGGAAGAAACATCTGTCCCACCTTAAGGAAGTGTTGGGCAGGATATAGAGGGTCGGGCTCACTGTCAAAGCTGAAAAGTGCCAGGAGGCCATAGCGGAGGTGGCATTCCTAGGGCATGTAGTAGGATGGGGACAGCTCCATCCTAATCAAGCAAAGATTGAGGCAATAGAGGTGCGGTCCAGACCTGAAACACAGAAGCAGGTCCAGAGTTTTCTAGGGACTGCAGGGTACTATCAAAAGTTTGTAACAAACTACAGTGACCTGGCATCTCCCCTATCTTTCCTGCTAAAGAAAAGAATACCTAAAAAATTTAAATGGGAGCCAGCCTCTGAACAAGCCTTTACTCGGCTAAAGGAGGCACTGTCCGGTGGTCCTGTGTTAGCAAGTCCAGACTACAGTAAACCATTTGTAGTCCAGACAGATGCCTCAGACATGGGTATTGGGGCAGTACTTAGTCAGACTTCTAACCAAGGGGAAAAATCACCCAGTAGTGTACCCCCCAGGAACAGGCTTATTCTATAGTGGAGAAGGAGTGCCTTGCACTGGTGTGGGCACTGAAGAAATTGGAGCCATACCTGTGTGTGGGCACTCTGAGATACAGATGGATCGAAACCCCCTTTGTTGGCTGTCACAAATGGGTAAAATGAATGGTAAGCTTCTAAGATGGAGCCTTGCCTTACAGGGTTGGAACATGACTATCACTGACAGGGCAGAGCGCAGCAAATGCCAATGCAGATGGGCCATCCTGACAGTTAGAGCAGAGAACTGAATTTGTGAAACTCATTCCATGCTTAAGAATGGATTCCCACAAATTCAGTCTAGGAGGGAGGAGTGTAATGGGAATAGCTGTCTGCCAGTTATGTGTATATAATTTTGTTATAAGTCTATGTTTTGTATGGCAGTTCTGCTTAGGAAATAGGCCAAGCAGCAGAGCTTCATGGGAAACTGGAATTTAAAAGAGAAGAAAAAAATGGTCTGCCATCATGCTGACCTAATGGATAAACTGGCTAGAGCTTCATTTCCTGTTTTAACACCTACCTGCCAAAACCTGTGTAGCTGTTACATAACCAGGTTATAAAAAAAAACTGCTTTGAACTTAGGAAGACTGCCATAAAAGGTTACATTTTATAGGATAACAGGAAGAAGATTGTTTTTGGAAGGCATATGTGAACTAACCTTGCAGGATATTTCTGCAACATCAAAGGGTGTCATAAACCATACTCGAAGGAAGACAGACTGGCTTGTTATAATTAAAAATATTGCTGCATTTGCAGATTCCAATCAAGTAGTAGTCTGACCTGTTTGCCTATGCAGCTGCATGTTACAAATTAAGCATGCAGAACTGAGTGTGACCTCATGCTAGCAGGACAGAGCTGTGACATGACAAGGAGGAAGGGACATTCTGGCCTGCCTGATATTGGTGAAGCTTGGCTGAAAGGACTGACACTCTTTTCTTGGCTTCTAAGAGTCATTTTTGTTTCTGAACTTCTAAGGGACATTTCTACCAAGATAGGTAATAGCCCAAATCATCTGCCAACTGAAAACCTGAGGTAGAATTAGCTAAATCAGTTACAAGGTGCTTTGTTTTGTATGTGTCCTTTTCTTTTCTGACTGTAACATTAATGTATATATGTTCTGTATTAATTTACTATGTTTAATTTTAGTAAACCTTGTTTGTCCTTAAACCTACCTGGAAACTTGTTTATTTTGAGTGTGAATGGTGGGACAGAATTGATAATTCTGACATAAGTGTTAAGTTGCTTAAAGTGTCACCATATGCAGCCACGCTAACAAGGATCTGTGTAAAGATCCAGCAAGGTAAGAAAATACCAGCATCTCAATTGAGTCAGCAGGGGGTTGTGAACCAGGTTGTGTCAAGTACTGCGCTGCTTTTCCTGAAGAGAGTGTGACACTTGGACCTGTTACCTGTGTGTGCTAGCTAAAAAGGGTTCATAATTGACCCCAGAACTCAAGACTGGTAGTTTGCTCTGACTCAAAATTATTATTATTATTATTATTATTGAATTTTGTTGACCCGGTAAGCCCACTGGGCCTAGAAATCCCTTTTTCAGGGGCGACCGGTGGAAGGGGGGATACAGATGGTACGCAACTGAAATTGAACCAGATTATGCTGTTGATGGTATTTTTAGTGAATGGGAGAAATTTGGCCAGGACACCGGAAAAATTCTGCTACTCTTTTTCAATAAGTACCATGGGATCTTTAGCATCCATCTGAACTATCACCAATCCAGGCAGATGGGACCTCAGCTTAATGTCTCATCCGAAAGATGGCACCTCAGAAGTGCAGCACCCCCCTCATGCTGCACTACAGTGTCAGTATTGGGATATTAACCCAAGTGCCAGATATGAGAACTGAACCCACAGCCCTCTGATCTCCTGGCCTCAGAGGCGAGTGTGCTACCTATGGAGTCACTGACACTGAGTCCCTGTTTGTCCCCTGTTAATGAAATGCAATTCAAGGTTGGGCACTGTGGGAGCAGAAGGCCTGACCCCCAGAGTGGATTTGTGACATTCATGAAATGGGGTCGCAAAAAAGCCTATGTTGAAATTTTGGTGAAAAAAATACCTAAAAATGGCAAAGTTATGAACATAAGTTCAAAACGACATTGAAATACATTATACGGCACTTACCTTGATTCCTCAGTTCATGGTTCAGCTTTGAAGACTGCAGACATGTCCCAGTCCACAGATGATGACAGCAGATGACCTCTTTAGGTAAGTATAGGGTAAGGGGGTTGTGGGGTTGTGGGTGCTCAGTGGGAGGGTTAGGATGGGGGAGTGGGATTGTGGGGAAGATGAGAGACCGTTTTCTTTTTTACAGCTAAAAAAATATGTCAGGGGATGGTTTTCTTCTTTACAGGTAAAAACTAAATACATATCTCAGGAAACTGGGAATGGGCTCCCCAGTGTCCCACACTGCTGGGGGGCTTCTAATGCTGACACAGGGATTGTGCCCCACAATGTTGCAAATATAACACAATGACTGTGGAGGAGTACATCTGATAAATACATATCTCAGGACACTGGGAGTGGGCTCCCCAGTGTCCCACACTGCTGGGGGGGTTCTAGTGCTGACACAGGGAGTGAGCCCCCAGATGTCAGCAAATATAGCACAATGGAATGTGGGGGGACATCTGACACTGGGGGTGGGCATCACTGTGTCAGATTATATAAACAAATAAATAAAAACAATGGGAATTGGAGGTTGGGGGTGCCACTAGACGCTGGGGAAACATATTGGGGGATGCCACTAGACACCAGGGAAACAGCGTATCACAGATGAAACTGAAGCCAGCAGTACAATTTCCAGCTGTAGCTGCAAAAGTCAAGAAAATCCTGTTGTTCTCATACAGAGAATGTGGAGGAAGCACTCCTCTCACTCCTCTCGCTAAGCTCGGCACCCAAGATTTTGGGTGCCCAGGCAAGGTGTTTCTTGTCCCCCCAAAAAATCAGAATGTAGCTAAATGGGTCCCAGTTAGCTAGGTTCTGATGTTTGTTTCTTAAAATCCATTCATTTTTACATGTTTTATTGATTTTAATTGAAAATCAAGATGGCAGACACAGGAGCACTCTGCGAAAATACAGTAGACTGCCTGTGACACCATAGGACCCTGTCTGTGAAAATGCAGTAGGTTCTGCAAAAACAGAAGTATTTATGTGTGGAACATCTACATTTTTCTATAGGAAATAATGGAAAAATTGAAAATGTAATAACTTTTGAATGTATTAATATTTTTTCACCAAACCTTCAAAAGACACATTTCTGAGGCAAAGGCTTTCTACCCTGAAAAGTTCAGACCACAACCTAAAACTGTTTCTGATATACAGGGTGGACAAAACAAACAGCAAAAAAACATGTACATTTAGGGATTTTTTACACTCTGTATCTCAGAAATGGCAAAGTAGATTCACATGAAATTTGCTAATTCAAGAGACTTACCCATGAGATTATGCATGCAAACCTGTTGAATGTTTGCAAAGTTATTAAGGTTCAAAATTTGTCTTTAACATAGAAGTGTGCACTCAACCCTAAGTATTTTATATATATATATATATATATATATATATATATATATATATTATGGTAGCGGTAGTGCTACCATAGTTAGGAGTAGAGTTAAACCTAAAATTTGCACCTTAATAACTTTGCAACCATTCAATGGATTTGCCTGAAATTTGGAATATGTGACCAAGACCCATACACCTTGGCATCTGCAAAGTTTTGTACTGGTCAGATATACGGTTTTGGAGTTATTAAGCATGATCTGTGCATGCGTTTACGCTTTTTTTGGAATTCTACGGTCGTGCCTACAGGTCACATGGTTTGTGTGACTAGTCTGAAATCTTCAGGGAATGTGCAGCCAGGGTTCCCGATGTGCCTTTCGAAGATTTCGTGAAAAAATATTAAACGGTTCAAAAGTTATTCAAAAAACAAGTTACCATTATAAGTCAATGGGAAAAGTTAACAAAAAGTTTGACAGTGTCTCAAATGCAGTTTTTACTTTCACAAACGGCCCTTTTACTGTCTCAAAGCCACCATTTTGTTTTCAGTTGGTGATCAGAAAAATGCTTGCCATTTACATTTGGTACCGTCTACCAACCGAATTCTTTTTGTATTCACCTAGTCGGACCCTGAGGATGCTAGCCATGTCTTTATTTTGGGGTAAAACACCCCAGAAATATGTTTTTCACATTTCTGGAAAAAGTACTTTCGCAAAGTACTTTCACACTTACGAGACCGTCGAATGAATTTGCGAAAGCTTTCGCAAATTGCGACAGTATTTTCTAGGCTGTGGGAAAATGACAGCAATTCTTTGGCACCCTGCTGCAATAGAACAGTTTGGTGTTTTGGGCTGAAATTTGGAAGAAACGTAGCCAACATCTTACAGATGTGCCTTTCAGTGTTTTGTTGAAAAAATATTACACGGCGGCAAAGTTACGGTACTCCAAAGTTGATGCTTTTTTCCCATAGGGTAACATTACAGCGTCCGACGCATTGCAGCAATCCTTTGGCACTGCTGCAAAATAACGGTTCAGTCTTTTGGACTGAAATTTGGAGGGAAGGCAGCCAACATCCCAAAGATGTGCCTATCAGTAGTTTGATGAAAAAATATTACAGGCAGCCAAAGTTATGGCACTCTGAACTTCTCTTTTTTTCCCATAGGATAACATTACGGTGTTCGCCGCGCCTTTCAGGGCCCATATCTTGGAAACGGTGTGAGATACGGACGGTAAGTACAAAACTAGCCAGGAAAGTCATAAATCATGTGACTTTTAAATTTTTTTTCTACGTTGTACGGTTCCTGAGATATAAGCAATTTAGTATTCCAACTCCTCATTTTCTGCTCCGAGACCCCCTTATTATTCATACATTCTTTGTACTCACTGTCTTTCTCTATGAAGCTTTTGGGGAAAACCAGCCTGTGTGCTTACATTACTGTTACCATTGCCCTTTCCGCTTGTGGTTCCGTATCAGTTTCACTTACCGTTCACGCCTACGCCACCATGTGCGTTATCCTTTGTGTTTTCATTTGGCTTGCGTTTCTGTTATTTTTTACCATTTGTGTCTACAATACTGTTTCTCTTTCTGTTTCACTTTGCATCACCATGCTCATTGCCATTTGCATTTGCAGGCACCATGTTACTATGTGACAAGATGTCACTTGGCAGACCGTTCCAGTCTACGCCACCATGTGCCTTACCCTTTCTGTTCTCATCTGCGCTTGTGTTACCATGTGAACCAGTGTTAGTGCTTCTCTTTGCATTGCTGTTTCTGTTACTATGTCACAAGACATCACGTGGTTGGGCCCTGCGCTCCCGCCGCTGCGTTACATTCACTATTTCTTGTTATCATTCTCAAAAAGAAGGGAAATTAGAGGCAAAAAACTCCATTTAATGCATCAGTTAGGGTTGTTCCACAGCGACAAAAGTGAGAAATTCAGTGTTAGGGTTGAAACCCCCTTGGACCTCCCAGCTCACCCCCCAGCTGCATTGGGGTCTTGTTGGGTCTTCGGTCTAACTCTCCTCCATTCTCCTATACCTCTGCTTCTTTAAATGTGATGGGGTGAGAGTTGAATGACTTTAATGTAACCCTAATGCCGTCTGGGAACTGGGCCAGGCTAATAACACGTTTCTCCTTTCAAACTCACTAACTAACAGATTTTGCACCTCTAATATATACTATATATACATATATATATATATATATATATATATATATATATCAATTACATGGATGGAACTTCTCCCCATTGAAAAGACTTTTATTTCCCTGTACACCTGTGACTAATCTATTAATTAAAAGTATACATGTGACTAATCAATCAATTCAAAGTATATACCTGCACTAATTAAACAATTACAGCTATTTAGTTACCTTAATTAAAGCTATAAACTTACAATAATCAAACAACTAAAAGTATATACCTGCAGTAATAAAAAGTATACACCTATACTACATTAAACCCAATAGGATACCACTAATAACACAATTACAGCATTAGGAAGCTAGCCATCCCTATTAACAATCTGCAAAAGAACCTGGAAAAAATGACACTTACACAAAACCCTCCTGAAGCCAGAAATCCCCCAAACTCTGACCTGAAACATAGAAACATAGTAACATAGAAACATAGAATTTGACGGCAGATAAGGACCACTTGGCCCACCTAATCTGCCCATTTCCCTATCTAACGACAAGCTGCAGATCCTAGTTAATCAACAGCCTACTTCCTTCTACCTCCCACTAGAATTGCCTTATGTCTGTCCTATGCATTCTTGAATTCCCCCACTGCACTCACTAGACACTATTCCCTCCTTTCTGCAAGAGACCTTCAGGTGCCATAGCATCATTGCATAGGCAGTCTCCAGAACAATAACCATCCTAATGTATTATATTCAACAAACAATGGGTAAGGGTGGAACACTCTTAAGTACCCATCTTGGGGGCTAATTAGGGCAATAAAGCCACTTGTCCTTCTGCATCACTGCGTTATAGCCCTAATTAGCCCCCTTGATGAGTATACATCCTTGTGTACCACCCTTACCCATATATGTAATAGATAATCCACTACAGAGTGTGTGGTTATTCTCTGACATAGGCATGCCTTGGGTGTATTCAACCACCCAAGTCGTACATATTTCAGAGCACAACCACACATCTTGTAGTGGATTATCTGTCTTATAAAATGTCCAGAATGTTCTAAGGTATGACTAGAAGTGCAGGCATGTGGTCATAGTAGAATAATGCAAGGTCATGTGGTGTGTTTTATCAACGTTTAAGATATGATGAATTTTTTTCAATAATTTAGAATTAAGGGTTTCAGTGGGCAGTTCTGATTAATTGCATAAAGTATATTCAGGTATCTGGAGGACAATAACAATCCCATAGCCATTTCAATAAGCTTCCTGAAAAATGATATGTGTGTGTTGCAGTTATTTTTTTTATGTGTTTGTGTTGCACCTAATAACCATTGTAAAAAAATACAATTTCCATTTCAACAAGCATAACATTAGCATGTATTAATATTAATATATTAATTGTAAGAACAAATAAGGCCCATGAGTATCATCAGGTTACCTGGTCATCAGGTGATCCCAGAGATTTGATGTTAAGTAATGAAATTGTTTAGGCAAGTTTTAAATGCAAACAATGGTCCAGCCTTGGCCACAGAATCAAATAAGTTGTACCAGTACCTAACTGCCTATTTTGAAAAGTAGCATCTTTTCAGGCCCCTCTTGAATGTTGAATTCTTTAACGTTTGAGTGTGTTTCCTGATGCTCTAATTCTGGATAAGGGGCAGAAACTGACCTTATCAAGTGTGATTATGATTCGTAGACCAATATCATATCACCCACTTTAGCTTTCCCTTTCCAAGTATAAACGGGGTGAAATGAAGTTCATCAGCTCAGGAACTGTGAGGAATATTGATGAATGGTTAATGAACACACATCAAAGTTAATCAAATGTTCTTCAGCTTGGTTCATGAACCAAGTTCGTCAACTATTCATCAATACAATAATCATGAAATTGCTTAGCCTTTATAAGCATCAACTTTCATTAATTGATTTGCATATTGGAATGCATTGTTTCCCACTGTAAGAGGTATAAATAAGTTTACAATTAGAATTAATTTAGCTTAGGAGTGGAAAATATATTGAGAATGATTTTCAAAAGGGCAGATGTAGGCACAAATGCATGTAGCACCAGCATCCACCGGAATTCCTCCAAGCAGCTCTACTTCTGTTTTCAAAAGATGTATATATTTGTTACAGAAGTCAGGAAAAAATATGCAAATGTAGTTTGGTGATTTTCTTTGCCACAATTGTAGCTTTTTTTGTCGCAAAATTTGGATGCTGTTAGACCACCTAATAGACGGTATAGCAGTCTGGACACATTTTCATTTCACAAAATAGTAGTGGGTGTGTCTTAGGGTGATCTTCTTGAAAATTCTACCCAATGTCTACAAGGCAATTAAAAGGGAGCATTCATGTATAGTAACCCTCAAAATCTGAAAGTCCATAACATGCTCTTTTAAATGAGGCATTGGTCTTACATGTAGCTGGTAGCTGTCCAGAGATATCCATGACTAAGGCTGTTCTATATTGATACTACACTACCACCATGTTGTGGGACCTTGTGATGATGTCTGCATGGGCAAACTATTCCTAACTACATGTACTAACTCAGACTCCCTGGTTCAATTCTTAAGGATTGACACAGGCTTGTGAGAGGCCTTGCTTCAAACCCAGCACTACGCCAAATTCACTGATGCACATTGCGCCCTATTCTCAAAGGTCGCACGCATTTGTGACACTTTATTCCCTTTATGGCAGCTTCCACCAAATACTTGGCACAGACCCTGTAAAATGGCCCCATGACTGACACAAAGTTAGACTAGCAAAAATCTGGTCTAACTTGTGACATGTGGCACACAGGATAAAGAATCCCGATTGCCAGCCATGAAATGCCACATGACCCAGGCGCCATCTGCCTGACACACCTGGGTCTTGCAGCATTCCAACACCTTTGAGAATTGAGCCCTCTGTCTTTGATGGGGTGCTATTGACAGCAGTGGAGGAGGCATGCAACTTGGGAGAAATCATTGACAACAGTGAACATTTGTATCACAAGTGTTCTCTGGGGTCAAGGGCTGCTTTTTTATCATCTTAGAAATCTTAGGAATTTTAAAAGATAGCACCTACTTCTTGATACTGTAGAGCTCCTCACCTTGGTTCAGTCCCTTGTTCCTTCTTGTGTCAATGTCTACAATTTGGTTTACAAGGATCTACCTTGTGGTCAGTTGTACTGCAAGTAATTTGTCCGGAACTCTGCAGCAAGGCTTCTGACTTTTGTTTGGAAGACAGAGCATATCACTCCCTTATTTTAAATCTAGGGCTGGCTGACGGTGAGGTGGCACATTAAGTACAAGGTTCTGTTGTTAACATATAGGACCCTGAATGAGCAGGCTTCCCCATATCTCAGTGACCTTCTTCTCCCTACAGGCTAGCCTGAGTATTTAGGTTCACTGGGTGGAGGCTTTTAAGGGTGCCAACCTCTTGGTTAAAATCTGCTGGTGGTCAGATTTTGGGGTGGATGTGCCCACCCTTTGGAACTCACTCCCTGTGGAGATCCTGTCCTCTAGTTTCTTGGCCTCATTTAAACATTTGTTAAAATGTTAACTGACAAAGCAGACCTTCTGCTTTGTGGACTGTTTGTCTCATTTTTGGACATATTAGGCAGGTTTTCTGGATTGGAGCATTTTGCCTGTATTAGTTGTTTATTTGTGTTTTTACTGATCTATTATTAGGGATTATTCATTTCTGTACAATGGTGCCTGGGCAGTTCTGACTCCTTATTTGTCAGGAACTCATCACATGGTACTGCATTAACCTAGCATATCCCCCTGGTTGGAAGATATGAAAGGGGTGCATTAATTAAGAGCACAACCAGTTGCTGTCAAAAAAGTCAAAATGCAGTTTACATATCCTCAAGGTAAAAGAATATCACAATGCAAATCAAACAACCTCATGAATCACAAACAGAAAAGGAAATTGATCCAAGAACTTTGAAAAAAAAAAACATACAGTACCTTATTTTTTTTTTTTAGTTGACTGGGTAAGTGCACTAGAAAAATTCTGCCTATTTTTAGGCACGACCTGGGAAGGGGGATAGATACAGATGAATGCCAACTGACCTTTAACCAGATTAAGCTGTTGGTGGTATTTTTAATGAATGGGGGAAATTTGGCTATTGCACCAGGGAAATTCCCCTACTCACCTGTAGGGGAGATTCTGGCCATCCAAGATGGTGGACGATAGCCCTGGAGTGAGGATGGTTGCTGTGGAGGTGAGAGGGACAGTCTCCTCTCACACATCGTCTTTGCAAGAAACTGCAGATTTATCTCAGTTGGAAGACAAGAAAACAGCTAAGGAGATAGTAGAACAATAAAAAAGTCAGGAATTGCATAGCAAGAACTCTGTGGCTTCTCAAGAACAAAAGGATTGTATAGACTTGGACACTGAATCTGATTTGTCTGAGGAACTTAATCCTTTGGAAATTCCTACCATGAACTCTGTAGAAACACAAGAATTGCAGCGTTTACTCTAAGCTGAAGAACAGAAGTTTCTCTTTAAGAAAATGTCCCTGCAGCAGAAGATTTGGTGATTGAAGGCTGACAGCGCGGTTGACACTGTCAAAAAACAACAGCTGTGTGAGGGAGTAAAGCCCTTAAAGGATCTGTCATCTGCCAGGGGCAGCAACAAGTCTGCAAGTGTTTCTACTGTTAAAGAACTGCCTCATACTTCTATGAGTACTTCTACAGCTTCTACTTTTCAAAACAAGTCAAATGTCCCTCACATTGCACCACAGGGAAATGCAGTTCCTTGGTCTGGGCCCTGGTCTGTTGAGGAAGCTCTCCGGGGTGCAGGATGGGAGAAGCAGCCTGATTTGGCCCAGTGGGTCTATGGCAAGTCACTGATCATAATGCCATCACCTAACGATTTTGCGGCGTCTTCACCACAGATTGAAATGATGTTCAGATGCAAGAGGCCTTAGTACAAGATTCAAATGACGACTCCCTTGCTATTCCTGAAGGCCTAACATTAACTCAAAATCCCATTTTAACATTGCATCCTCCTGAAAACCCAACTGGGAATCCAAGTACTGTGCAACCTCAGATAGCAGCTCCCTTAAACAAGCTGCCTGACAGACAGAAAAAATACTTTTTCTTTTTTATTTCGACTGCCTATCATACAAGCTAAGTGCCATAATGTTGTGAGACTATCCTATGTGGGTGGCTTGCCCAAACCTCCAGACTGTGTGTATGTTGCCAGAAATCTACTAAAAGATTCGATTAAGTTTTTTTCTTATGAACTATACGCTCTGATACATATCTCTGGAGAAATTACTTTTGATTTTAATTTTAAAACCTCCCGAGGACTGGAGAGGTTTTGTCAAAATATCATTCTTTGAAACATACGGCACTTTGGACCACATTTCTGACCATTCCACTGACCAAACCAGCATATAAGGCAATATCTATCTTATTCAGGAATGAGGGGGTGGATCTGTCGGATGTTTTGTACTAGCAAAAGCTTCATTGTACTGTTATTGGTGACCTTGAGGCCATTTTGGACACAGAAAATATTTGGACTGGGAAGTGGAAGATAAAAGCGTTATTAAAAACTGATGATTCTGGGGTAGTTCTTCTCCCAAACTCTTTTTCCTTGAGCCATGATAGGGAGATCCTGTTCTATCCAGGACAGCCGAAGGCCTGTTACAGGTGAGGGGACCCCTCGCATTTGAGTAGTGTTTGTGACACTGTGAAGCGTAATCTCTGTGGGGAACTAGGTCATTTAAGCACTGCTTGCTTGAACGAGTGTAAGTACAATTTGTGTGATGAACTAGGCCACACATTTCAAAATTGTACTTGGGCGGCTCATAATTAGAAGCCCCACGATGGCGGGCAGACCAACATTTAATTATTTCTGATGCCCAAAAAGACAGGAGTAGAAATAGGCCTAGTCCAGCACAACCTGAACCTTGCCAGGTGGAACTATCAACCTCCACTGTGCCACCTTTTGCTCCTTTGGTGAATACATCTACTGTTGTGCACATAGAGGCTCCCCCCCACCACTGAAGACTATGGTGGAGACCCCGATGACCAGCCCCAGGTAAATGTAGAAATGCCCCCTCTTCCAGAACCTGTTCAAACGAATTGTAGGCGTTCTAGGAGATCAAAATTGAAAGCGACCCCCCCAAAAAAAAACTGTCAGGACCTCTCCCATTCAGATGTCTAACCCTTATGAAATTTTACAAGAGGCTTCAGCTGATTCAGGAGAGGAATCAGATTCCTTTTCTATCCCCTGCTCTCATCCAGAAGGCACAACTGACACAGAGATTTGCACTAAGTGTAGAGGGGCACAAAAACGGAAAGCAAGGATAAAAATGATGGGGTCTGCTGGGTCTGGAAGGAAAAAATAATTTTCAGCTTCATACCTAGTGGAGGGTTCCTTTTTATCTGCTAATATTCCTATGTCTCATGACTCTTTGGATTGCCATACTATTAATGTTAATAGTATTAAGAGAATAGACAAAAGGAATATAGTGTTTGCCTTTCTTGCCTCTTTACAAATAGGACTGATTTTTCTACAAGATATTCGGATTCATACATTTCATGAAATTTATCAAACCCAGAGATACTGAGCTGGATTCACAAAAGGCAACTCAGGATGCAAGGCAACTTACGTCTGAAACAATGGTGCAAGTAGCACTTGCGTCCTGAGTTGCGTCTTGGTAGGATTCATAAAGGCAGCCTGTGACATGCTGCAGGCTGCCTGGGCCCAACTGCACCAATGAGCCTGAAACTCCCTTGTGACAGGGCGTAAGGGGGTTTAAGGCAGTAGTTGCACCCTATTCACAAAGGGTGGCTGCTACGTCCCACATCAGGATTCAGGAAAAATTCCCAATGGACATCTGTCAAAGACCACTTACGCCACCTACGAGGTGGCGTAAGTGTTCTTTGCCATCCACAGGGGGTTGCCACTGTGCCCCAGCTCTACAGCCCCTGTGGGCTACAGCCCCAGTTCCCAGGTATGGCACCCACTGTGCCAGGATGGGTGTATGGAACACCACCCCATGCCCAGACCTCCCCACACATTGACAGCCACCCATATCCCACTGCCCCCCCACATGCCCTAGGGCAAGATCCCCCCTCCATCACATGCTCAGTATAGCCCTGGTGGTCCAGTGGCCCCCAACCCCCCAGCCGACAATGCCAGCCCACCCCACTCCCTTCATCCCCCACACATGCAGCCGGAAGGTCAATGACAGCACTGCCCACATCTCACCACCACAGCCGGTCACTAACTGACAAAGATCACGCATAGTAATAATAGGCGCCCATGAATGACAACCACTGTCATTCACAGAGCACGTCTTATTACTGTACGTGATCTTGGCACAGTTCAGTTAATGGCTGGCTGTGGTGGTGAGAGGTGGGCAGTGCCAGTCGCTGGTGGGGGTATTGGTTGGAGGATGTGGGATGGCTTGCACTGATGGGTGGGGGGGATGTGTGCCTGACCTTGCCCTGGATTGGGGGGGCATGCAGGGATGCCGGCGCATCTGTCTCTCACCTTTCCCGCGGCTTGCGACATGTGTGGTCATTGCACCATCTGTGTGACCTATGCTGTAAATTGCAGTGTGCAGACCCCTGTACCTGCTCTGATGCTGAATTGGGTGCAGGGTCCAGGTCGCAGGCATGGTCGGCTCAAGCTGCCATTGTCGCAGTTTGCGGCCGACCTTTGTGAATCAGGCCCACTGGCTCTGTGGACCTTTATTTTGGTCTATTGACCAGGAGGCTTGTTCTGGGGTTGGCATATTGGTTCACTCTATAGACTTTAAGCTCCTAAAGCTCTATGATTTGGTCCCTGTTTAGAGTACTTATACTCGATTCTTTAATTCATCGGTTCCCTTGCTGCCTTATTAATTTATATATACTCCAAACAAAATCAGCAAGAATTGACATTTTACCCCTCATTCAGCCCTATTTACATACTTCCAAACAGGTAGTGTTTTCTAGAGACTTCAACTGTGGCTTGAGTCTCCAAGACAATAGTTCCTATGCCACAACAGAAAAAATGTACTTTGATTCACGCTCTTTGAATACCATTATTCGCACTGCACATTTGCGTGATGCATATTTGGAGCATACTAAAAAACATACCCCTATATTCCAGAAAGGAGTTTTGGCAACCAGGATCGATTATGTTTTTCTGTCTCAATCTTTAAATATTTCAGCAGCTATGGTTTTTCCCTTAGAATTTTCAGACCACAAGAGGGTCTCGATCTCTGTGGGAAGTAACCCCCCCAAAGGGCCTGGAGTATGGAAGTTTAATACCTCATTGTTAGAGGATATTGCCTTCCTCAGCTCCCTAGGACAACTCTTGGCAGCGAGAAAATCAGTGCTGATTTGTTATGAGGACTCGATAGGTGGGTGGGAAGATACAAAAACTGATTTGATTTTCTTTTTAAAACAGTATACTAAAAGCAAATGCAATTCAGCATATCTCACATATTTACAGCAGTGTCACCACTTGCAACATTTATTCACCATTACACACACCACAGGCCAGATCTGAATAAACCGATCCAGCTAGTTCAAAAAGATATGATGACCATTTTGAAATAAAAGGCTGCACAACTTTACCACCAGCACAAGTTTGGCACACAGGGTACAGCGCAGGAGATATGCCCTTTTGATTATAATGCCCTTCGGGTAGGTAAAAAACTATGTCTGGCCTTTTGGACCAGTCTGGTTCCCTACAGAAGTCACTGGATAAAATTTTACATATAGTGATTGACTTCTCTATGAAAGTATTTGCGGATATTCCTTCTGATCCCCAGAAAATTCAGGAATATCTGGAGGATATCAGGTCCCAGTAGTCCCCCCCCACCCAGGTTCTATCTAAAGTGAGTCAACCAATCACACTGGGGGAAGTTTTAGACGGTATTCATCAGTTAAAAAAACAACATCTCACCTGGGCCTGTCAGTCTCCCTGATGAATTTTATAAAATCGTGGGAGTATTTCTAAGTGAAGAGCTTACATCTGTGTTTAATGTTATGTTGGAATCTGGCAATATCCTGCTTAACTTTAACAAAGGAACTCTGATTTTCTTGCACAAAAAAAGGGGAGAGAATAGATTGAAATAACTGGAGGCCAATCTGTATGCTTAATTCAGACTTCAAGCTTCTGTCAGAAATCCTAACAAAAAGACTGCTCCTTGTGGCAGAAAAAGTAATTTCTTTATGTAACCCCTACCTGGTATGCTGTTTGTATCAGACAGCTCTACCAGGTGAGCTGAGTTCGGGGAGGAATAGGCCACTCGGCACAAAGGCTAGGTTTGGCTACTCTGCACAGGGGCACCCAAGTAACTACGAACACAGTAAGCAATAACTGTAATGTCCAATACCAGAAGTGGGATTCTAAAATGTGGCTTTTATTCATATCCAAACAGAATAATCAAAGCATAGATGGACCCCCATGGGGCTACACTCCTGGTAATGCAGATTAAAGGAGACCAGAACACATCCTCATCACTTTAGCCCTCAGGCTCTACAACACACTGGGCACACAGCCTGGACATGTACGCTGCTTTGGGTTACACAGCCCGAACATGTACACTACTTTGGGTTTCCCTGGCTCGGTTCTCTTGCCAGCCACTTGGACACCTTCCATACTTCATAGAAACATTTTCTGGTGGCTCCCTAAACCACCTAAGAGCACCTCGGCTCCATAAGGGAATCTTCCTATCAATCCCACATTTGGGTACTTTCCTCAGGCACTAGCTAAATATCTTAGGGAAAGCAACAGGTGTCTCAGAGCAAATCCGTAGAGGTGAATTTGGTTACTACTGATGTGGGGTCTCCCACCTCTCGCTCCCACAATTCATACCCGGCCATTTCTCTGGACTGTAAACACCTCATCCTGTAACACTTGGCTGCGTAGATTCTTGCTAAATGTGTTTCACATTCAGTCTACTTGTCTTGCTTCCCATTTGTGCTGGACTTGAACATACTTAAATTAAGTGGCATTGTCCATTACTCTAGACCCCCCACAGGTTAAGCAATCCAATCCCCACATTCTTTCTTTCCATTGTGTGCTGGCCTTGAACATATTTATAAGTGGCTTTGTCCATTACACTAGACCCCCCACTGAGTTAAGCAGTCCACTCCTCACATCTTCCAACTGTACTTGGCTGTCTTTTCCTGACCCCACAGTAACAGTCCCTTTTAGTTTCCTTCTGTTTCAGGTGAAAACAATTGGCCCTTTTTCAGGACAAACACACCTTTTGGTTGCAGATGCCCCACAGGCATTTCCTCCTCAAGGAATCTCTTACAGACCTTCTGGTGCCTCAGCACAACTCAGACAGCCAGTTTCTTTCCCTTAGCTGGAGCCTGGGGGGGGGTGCCTCTGGAAAACAGGCAGACACCTTCCCCCCATCCCCTCGGGGATGTGGCTCTGAACCATTGAGAGCAGTCTCCACCACTTCAATTATCAGTTCCTGTGTTCCTCTTATGGTGGAAACACACACCAAAAACAAAAGTAGCTCTGTAACAGAGCTTAAAGCTCTGAGAGCCTGCACACACTCTGCTGCACTACAGTCTCTCTCTCAGACTGCACACAGACTGGCTTCAAATTCCCCAAACGTTCTACTCTAACCTCCAACTGCAACATTCCAGTGTGGCTTATGCAGCTGTGACAGTTCTAAAATGATGTCATCCCTCAGTCTCAGCTGAGACTGAGAACAGAATGAGACAGTGTGAAATCCATTTAACTGGAGTTTCACAAGCTGCCTTCCCTGTCTGCCACTAGGTCTTACTGGGATTCTAGTAACCCCAGGTAACAGAGGGGTTACACTCACCCTGGGCCAGGAAAATGACTGTCAGCAGTCATTAGTCACCCGACTTAGGCCATCTCGCCCCATGTGTTGACTACGGGGAGGCAGCACTACCTTCTCCCCTACCATGTGCTAGCACAGGCAGGCAACACTAAGGACCTAGAGGCCTTTGGCTGACATATCAGCCTCTACTCTACCAGCTAACTATGGCCACCTAGTGGCTCTGGTAGAACTGTCCAGAGCATAGCCCTAATAGATCAGCACTGCGGTCCCTACGGCCATTCAGGACCACAGCCTGTCTATCCCCCCTAGCCCTCTAGGGAACACCTGTCTGCCTCTAACTCAAATTTCCCAAAACAAAACAAACAGGGGACTTCCCCAACCCTGGACACCATGCAACCATACACCAGGAGCTAATACCATACCTATGCATTACTCCCACACTCCCCCACAACTATACCTCTGGAAAGAAAAATTACACACAGTAACAATAACAACAACAGTACTTTAAACACTTCACTCTAAAGTACTAATGAAGGACTCCAATGAGTCCCTCCTCCTCTTCTTGTCTTCTCTTCTATCTTCTTCAGGAACACCTGCAAGAAAAAGAAAGACAACACACACTCCTAATCTGCATACACAGTCTACCTAAACCCCTACCATCAAAACACTGGAGAATCCCAAAAAGATTTTTTTTTAGAAAAAGTAGAAAAACAGCATAAACATTAGAAAACAGTAGAAAACAATAACATTATTTACAATACACAATTTTGGGGGGATGGAGTGCCCTAAAAGTCCCATCTAGTGACCACAGTGCCCAAAGGCAAGTCCATTAAAGAGTCTTTCCTGGTCCGGAGCCCGGTGAAGCACAGTTTTATTAGGCCAAAGTCCCGAAGGGGAGAGTCTTTGAGGACAGTTCAAACATCTTGAGTCTGCTAGTGTAGGGTGTGTACTGCAATGTCATAAGAATAGAAAAGTCTGGACTTACCAGTCCATTGTAGAACGAAAACGGCACCAAACCTGGTCCTCAGCTGAAGACTCTCCCTGGCAGCATTCTTCCGATACAGCTGGGCAGACATCTTCAGGGAACGACAGGAGGGCACATCTGGAAACTGCTGGGTTGATGTCATCTCTGGAGATGGAACCTTGGAACAGGAACAAAAAGGAAAACAGCTGGTCTGAAATCATCCGATTACCAGGCGATGAATCAGGATACAGCTGGGCTGCTGTCCTCTCTGGATCTGAAGTCATCTGGTGGGCCAGTCGATGGATTCTGGAAAGTCAGTATACTGTAGAACTGATGAATGTGGGGCACCTGAGTCCTGGACGTCCATACTGGCAGAATAACATAGATACTGCAATGGCTGGAGTGGCAGCACTGGCTACCACTGCTCTGCTTTCCATTTGGTAGACATGGGCACTTTCACAGGAAGGTCTTTGCATTGTGGCCAATAGAACAACGGGTCAGGTGCTTGAATTATTACCCCGTCTGGGCGCTCATAATTCACACTGTGAAAGGTTTCACGTCCCTCTCCATCCAGAATTCAAACTGTGTCCATTAACAGAGTCCTGCCTCTTTTCCACTAGCTATATCTGTCGTGAAACATTCTGTGCTTGACATGCCTGTTTGCACCAGGATGCACACATTTCATTGCTTCTGCCCAAATCCAGGAATTCCTGTTTTGTTCAATCTCCTCCCAGATTTTCCGAGGAAAGGTAGGAAAGGACATCCCATAGATTTCATTCGCCTTCCTATGAACCAGTCTTTCCTCTTTACTAGCTTTGGTCAGCCTGAGACCTCTGGCCTGGCTTGGGGGTGGCCAGTCCTGGTTCTGCCAGCTACGCATTCTCAAAGACAGAAAATATGGATCCCTGGCTTCTTCTTGCACAGCCAGGGTAGTGGCATCACCACTGTCTTCCATGCATTCCTCTGAGGCAAGAGCTTGAGGCTGTGTACCAGTTCCTTTTTCACAAGGCTACATAGGTTCCCCCACTTCTTCTTCTTCCTCACTGAGAATCTGTGCCTAGGACTGAGCAGTTGTCCTCACTCCTGAGACTATCCTCTCTTTGCTAGGTGCGTAGATTGAAACCTCCCATTCAAAGGTCTCCCTCATCTCGTCTTCTCCTACGAGACTTGGGCTAGGCCCTGCTCTCCACGGGTCTATTGATGCTCTTCCTGATATGTCCCTCTGCGACTCAGAATCCAAAACATCAGCACAGTGTTCTGTCTGTAAATCTGCACCCTCTAGCTTTGTGCCATACTCCCCTGAGGGGCCTTCTTCAACAGGCTCTGTCTGGTGCTGTGTGCTACCAACTGCAGATTCTTGAACTTTTGTCCATGTGGGAGCCAAACGAATCTTGGGTGCTTTAAATAAACCATATTTCTCTAAGCACCCAGAACAGTGAGGTACCATGAAGACGTCCCTTCCAGCATTTAAGCACATCAAACATACTTGCACTAGATATCCAGGAATTGCCACATGAGGAGACAGTCGTCCTCCGTAGTAACATCTCTCAATGTCCCTTAACTTGTTTACTTCTATTGCCTTGCTACCACAGCCCGGGCATGATCCAGGTAGTGGGCTGGTCCTGAAGCCACGACTGCAGAGAAAAACAAACGCTCACTGTTATTTCAAGTCCCATTTCACTGAAAACTTTCTCTCTCTTTCAAAATGGCTCCTCTGCTGCTGTGTTTACATTACTACCCCACCCTGTAATGGCGGCGGCAGCACTCCTACGCATCAACATTCTGAAATTGGGTCAAGCCACTGCGCATCCAATTTACACACTCTACTGATAACTTTGCTCAAACTGCACAAACTTGCACTGTTCTTTATACTAGCACACTTATATGATTTACCACAGACTTTTCGCTTGCTGAAGACATTGCTCTAGCTTACAGTCCCTTAAAGCCTCAATATTACATAGCACAGGATTGCCTGTAACTCTTGCTGCATATCGGATAGAACTCACAGTCTCTCTCATGGCTTTGAAACTTATACTGAAGCTGAACCTATAATTATGCTCACAGTCGATGGCTTAAAATGCTTGCCTTTGCTAGTAAAAACTTAACACAGTCCTTATTTGCAAAGTGATTACACTGCTACACACAGATTCAGCTGGCTTTTGGCAAAATCACTTAGTTTGAGCAATTATTTCTGTTGTTACTCACTGTTATCAGTAGCTGTTTGGTGCGACGGAAAACAGCCTGCAGCCAGTCTTGGAGGCCTCTGGAATGAAGCGGGTTGGCAGTCCTGCCGATTGTCCCTCTGAACACCACACTCACAGTCCAGTCAATCGAGATTCGGGTTGAGCCCGAATTCAAACAGAAAAGTCAGTTTTTTGAACTTTTTACAGAGCTTTCAGTCACCATGATGCTCCTCTTAACAAACCAGTATGCACACTCCGCTTACTCTCCCTCTCAAATGCTGGGCAGTCGCTCTAGAGCTGGCTTGGGGGTGGGACTGATTGCAGTCTCACAATCACACGACCCCATGCAAATGAGCCTCTTTCCTCTCGAGTGCTCTTCTCCTCATGGTGATCGTCGAGCAGGCAAATATAAACTGCAAAATCACACTTTTTTTTTTCTCAACTGACTCCATGGCGAGAGCCCATTTCAACCATTTTTCATGGCCATTAACACAACAAGTCTCTCAGTTCACAAGAAACCATTTCCAACATCTAGGGCACGATTTTCCTTTTCCTACCCACAGTTTTCCACACTTTTCTTTGTCATAAACAGTTTTAAAAGCTGGTAAACACTGTAATTTGATGCAGGACAAGGGCATACACTCTCAGGCTTTACTGCTCCCTTGGTAAACAGTTGGCATTTTAACAGCAGCACATGGATAACAGCACACAGCGGCACATTAGTTAACCTTCCATCAGCTTTTTTGGGCTACCCACTGCCAGCTAGCCAAAATGCTAGCCCCTTGCCCAAGCGACCTTTCTTACATTCCTCCCTAAATTCAAAACCCAAATCCTCAGCATTGCCTCCATTTTTGTAAGCCTACCTGGTATGCCGTTTGTATCTGACAGCTCTACCAGGTGGGCTGGATTCAGGGAAGAATAGACCACTCGGCACAAAGGCTATGTTTGGCTGCTCCGCACAGGGGGCATCCAAGTAACTCCGAACACAGGAAGCAATAACTGTAATGTCCAATACCAGAAGTGGGATTCTAAAATGTGGCTTTTATTCACATCCAAACAGAATAAACAAACCATAGATGGACCCCCAAGGGCTACACTCCTGGTAATGCAGATTAATGGAGACCAGAACACATCCTCATCACTTTAGCCCTCAGGCTCTACAACACACTGGACACACAGCCTGGACTTGTACGCTGCTTTGGGTTACACAGCCCGAACTTGTACACTACTTTGGATTTCCCTGGCTCGGCTCCCTTGCCAGCCACTTGGACACCTTCCATACATTCATGGAAACATTTTCTGGTAGCTGCCTAAACAACCTAAGAGCACCTTGGCTCCATAAGGGAATCTTCCTATCAATCCCACGTCTGGGTACTTTCCTCAGGCACTGGCCAAGTACCTGAGGGAAAGCAACAGGTGTCTCCGAGCAAATCCGTAGAGATGAACTTGGTTACTACTGATGTGGGGTCCCCCACCTCTCGCTCCCACAATTCATACCCGGCCATTTCTCTGGACTGTAAACACCTCATCCTGTAACACTTGGCTGTGTAGATTCTTGCTAAATGTATTTCACATTCAATCTACTTGTCTTGCTTCCCATTTGTGCTGGACTTGAACATACTTAAAATAAGTGGCATTGTCCATTACTCTAGACCCCCCACAGGTTAAGCAGTCCAATCCCCACATTCTTTCTTTCCATTTTGTGCTGGGCTTGAACATACTTATAAGTGGCTTTGTCCATTACACTAGACCCCCCACTGAGTTAAGCAGTCCAAACCCCACATCTTCCAACTGTACTTGGCTGTCTTTTCCTGACTCCATAGTAACAGTCCCTTTTAGTTTCTTTCTGTTTCAGGTGAAAACGATTGGTCCTTTTTCAGAGCAACCTCACCATTTGGTTGCAGGTGCCCCACAAGAGTTTTCTCCTCAAGGAATCTCTTACAGAGCTTCTGGTGCCTCAGCACAACTCAGACAGGCAGCTTCTTTCCCTTAGCTGGACCCAGGGGGGTTACCCCTGGAAAACAGGCAGACACCTTCCCCCCAGCCCCTCAGGGGTGGGGCTCTGAACCATTCAGAGTGGTTTCCACCACTTCAATTATCAGTTCCTGTGTTCCTCTTATGGTGGAAACACACACCAAAAACAAAAGTAGCTCTGTAACAGAGCTTAAAGCTCTGACAGCCTGCACACACTCTGCTGCACTACAGTCTCTGTCTCAGACTGCACACAGACTGTCTTCAAATTCCCCAAATGTTCTACTCTAACCTCCAACTGCAACATTCCAGTGTGGCTTATGCAGCTGCGACAGTTCTAAAATGATGTCATCCCTCAGTCTCAGCTGAGACTGAGAACAGAGTGAGACAGTGTGAAATCCATTTAACTGGAGTTTCACAAGCTGCCTCCCCTGCCTACCACTAGGTCTTACTGGGATTCTAGTAACCTCGGGTAACAGGGGGGTTACATTTAGAGCAAGCATGTGCCATTCCACAGTGGTCAATACAAGACCATCTTATTCTATAAAGAGAGGTTTTGACAAAAGGATGTTCTAATACTTGCCCTGGTTATGTTGTCTCATTGGATCAAAAATATCATTTGATTCTATTTGCCATAACTTTTTATGGGAGACATTGCAACATTATAAGGTACCTCCTGGGGTAATTTGCTGGATTAAATCTTTATATAACACAGCTACTATAGTGCCAGTGGTAAATGGGAGACTAGGATCCATGGTGCCTATCAAACAGGGGGCAGGCAGGGATGCCCCATGAAAAACATAGAAACATAGAATTTGATGGCAGGTAAGGACTGCTTGGCCCACCTAGTCTGCTCATTTTCCTACCTACAGGACAAGCTGCAGATCCTAGTTAACCAACAGCCTATTTCTTCTTACTCCCGACAAGAATTGCCTTATGTCTGTCCCACGTACTCTTGAATTCTCCCACAGTTTTAGACTCCACAAGCTTCTCAGGAAGGCTGTTCCATGCGTCCACCACCCTGTACATAAAAAAATACTTCCTCACATTGCCCCTGAACCACCACCCCCATGTTTAAATTGTGTCTCCTTGTTCTTGCACATCTCTTTTTCTGAAAGATGCTACCCTCTTGGACTTTATTGATTCCACTGAGGTACTTAAACGTTTCTATCATGTTCTCCCTCTCCCTCCTTTCCTCAGGGGTATACATATTAAGCTCCTTTAGTCTCTCCTTGTATGGCTCCTCTTGTAGACCCTGCACCATTTTAGCTGCCCTCCTCTGGACTGACTCTATCCTGTCTATGTCCTTGTGGAGATGGGGTCTCCAGAACTGGATGCAGTAATCCAGATGGGGTCTCACCAACTATCTGTACAGAGGGATAACAACTTCCTGTTTTCTGCTGGTGATGCCTCTCCAAATACATCTCAGTAAACCTCCAGCCCTCCCAACTGCCTTCTCACATTGCTTGCTAACCTTAAAGTCATCTGATATGATTACCCCAACGTCCCTTTCCATTTTTGTTGTTGTTACTACCTTTCCCCCGTTGTGTAATCTTCCCCTGGGTTTTTGTTTCCCATGTGCATTATTTTGCACTTCTTTGCATTGAATCCAAGCTGCCATACTTCTGACCATTCCTCCAACCTTGCCAAGTCCCTTCTCATCCTTTCCATGCTTCCTTGTATATCAACCCTGTTGTAGATCTTTGTGTCATCTACAAAGAGGCATACGTTTCCTTCCAGTCCCTCTGCAATGTCACTTGTAAAGATATTAAAAATAACTGGACCCAGCACTGAACCCTGTGGTACCCCACTAGTAATCCCTCTTTCTTCAGAGTGGACTCCATTTACAATTACCTTCTGTGTCATGTTGTCCAGCCAATGTTTTACCCAGGCTACCACCCTGGGACCCACTCCCAGGCTGGTTAATTTGACTATTAATCTTTTGTGTGGGACTGTGTCAAATGCCTTGCTAAAGTCTAGGTAGGCCATGTCCACAGCCCCTCTCTGGTCTACTGCTTTGGTCACCCAGTCAAAGAAATCAATTAGATTCATCTGACATGACATTCCCGCTGTGAACCCATGCTGCCTTGGGTCCTGTGCCCCACTGGCCTCTAGGTACTCAACAGTTCTTTCCTTCAGAAGTAATTCCATCACTTTCCCTACCACAGAGGTCAAACTGACAGGTCTGTAGTCTCCTGCCTCTGTCTTGGTCTCACTTTTGTGAAGGGGAATCACATCCACCTTCCTCCAGTCCTCAGGTACCACACCATCCTCCCATGATTTATTAAAAATGGTAGTCAGTGGTTTCACTAGTTCTCCACTTAATTCTTTTAGAATTCTGTGGTGAATTCCATCGGGTCCTATTGCTTTGTCCACTTTCAGTTTTAGGAGTTCTTTCAGAACCCTTTCTTCTGTGAAAGGGCTGGGATCGACCCCCATATCTACATATCCGTATACACTGCACCTCTAGTCTCCTTCCCCGACCCCCTGCCCCCACCACCCTCCCTATCCTCCCTAATGTCCCCTCTCTCCCCTTAAGCTACTTTCCTGTATTACCCCTAGCCTTCCCATCCCCACCTCCAAAGCAAAACGTCTCTCAGCCTACCAGTTACAGTGTCTCTCATCAAAACTCTGTTTGCTGGCCCTCCTACGGCACACCCTACTACTCCTCCTTGTATCTGGTAACATCCACCCCAACCCAGGTCCACCCAGCAAGATTGCCCTCCCTAAAAGCCTGGAGGGGCGGCTGCGGCTCGCTACCCTAAATATATGCAGCCTTCCCAAAAAACACACACCCCTCCAAGGCTGGATCACTCAGCATGCTCCTGACATACTTGCACTCTCCAAGACCTGGCTCACTGACAAAATACCCAGTGAAGCGGTCTCCTTCCCTAATTATGCTCTCTTCCGGGCAGATAGGCCCAGCAAGAGAGGCGGGGGCTGTGCAATTTTGTCAAATCCTCTCTCAATGCCACTGAAGTCCATACACCAGCATCACAATACGGTGCCCAGGTACTCACAATAAAACTCTGCCTGGGTTCCAAAACACTCCACATCGTCTCGGCCTACATCCCCCAGAAATCAAAAACTCGCATTTGACTCCATTCTCCAAATCATCTCCCATCTACCCAACACTAGCGAAGTCATCGTTATGGGGGACTTCAATGTAAACTGGTTATCCCTGGCCTCTTCCAGCTACAAAGATGCCGCCCGGGCCTTTGATCTCACCCAACTAGTCGCCTCCCCCACCAGAAGGGACTTCAGATCCGGGACCTCCACCCTCCTGGACCTCATCTTCACCAACCGGCCGGGAAATCTCTCCGAAACTACAGTACTCCCTGATGCTATCAGTGACCACTCGCCAGTTACCTGCTGGTGGTCGTGCAAGTTGCCCCCAGCACCCCCTAAAATCTCCTGGCAACGTAGACTCAAACAGGGCGGTTTAAAGAACCTTAAAGCCCACCTAACCACCAGCAACTGGCTCCCCATTTACACTGCCCAGTCAGTTGACTCCGCTCTGGATCACTTTATAACCACCTTCAACAAAGCCTGTGATTTATACGCCCCCTTTTCTAAGCTAGTTGTGAAATCCAGATCCACCCCTTGGATCACACCCCCCTTACTAAGCCTGCTCCAGCAAAGAGATAACCTCTGGCACAAAGCCATAGACTCCCAAAGCACCCAGGATAGACAACTCTACAGGGAGGCCGCTAACAAATGCACATGGGCTGCGGCAGGCGAAGCCCACTACTACCAACACACCCTAACCTCTACCTGGAAGCGATGGGAAAAAATTTTGGGATAACATAAAGGAACTTAGTGGCAAACCCGCTCCCCATCCCCACGCAACTCACTGTGTGGTGAGGTCACCCAAGATCATACCACTATCGCTGAAGCCCCTTAACTCGGCCTTCTCGGATCTATCCCACATCCCCTCCTAACTCCCCCAACTTGAGCTCTACCAATACCCCCCCTTCCGGCTCCAAGTCATCACCTACCATGAGGCAAAACGCTATATTTCCAGGGCCATCTCTCATACACGCTACAGCAATGACTCCCTTGATCTTAAACTCCTGAGGCTCTCCCTTGATGCCACTCTACCACACCTCACTAAAATTCTTAACCTCTAGCTCTGCCTAGGCCAGTTCCCCTCTACCTGGAAGAGAGCTATAATCACGCCCATCCTGAAGGGGGGAGACCCCACCAATATCAGCAACTACAGACCCATCTCAATACTTCCACCTCTCTCCAAAGCCCTTGAAAGAATAGTCTCTGACCAGTTAACCGAACACCTATCTAAGCATAAGCTCCTCAGCCAGGAGCAGCATGGTTTCCGCTCAGGTCATAGTACCATCACCGCTCTCACAGAGCTCACCTCATTCCTACATGAAGCCCTCGACCATGGCTCAATTGCCGGGGCCATATATGTGGACCTAACCAAGGCCTTCGACACGGCCAGTCACGAGCTTCTGCTTCAAGTCCTCCCTAAACTAAATGTGGTCCTGGAGACCTTGACCTGGTTCAAGGGTTACCTCACAGGCCGCTCGCAACAAGTCAGGATATGCTCCACCCTCTCCACCCCTAAAACAGTTTCCTCAGGGGTCCCTCAGGGGTCAATCCTAGGCCCACTGCTGTTCACCCTTTCCTAAACTCCCTCCCCAAGGCTTGCAGTGGTCAGTTGCTCCTCTATGCCGATGATGCGGTTCTGTTCTGGAAACACCCCCACCCTACCGCCCTCCAGCAGGCCCTTCAAAGGCACTTCCGGGAACTTGAGACCTGGTTCTCTGAACACCGCCTAATCATCAACTATAATAAAACTAAATCCATGATTTTTGCCCACAGAAAGTCCTCATAGTCAGTCTGCTCTCCTCATCAAGAGCGCTCAAGGTGCCCCTCTGGAACAAGTATCCAATTTCAAATACCTAGGTGTCACTCTAGACACCTCCTCTCTCATACCAGAGGCACCCAAATTCTCTCCTCCTCTATCAGCTCTAGGGTAGGCATCCTGTATCGGCTCAAGCACTGCCTACCCCGCAGTGATACGGCTCGCAGTCACCTCTTCCATCCTCTCCTGGTGGACTATGGGATCACTATATACGGCTCTGCTGAACCCACCTCCCTGAACAGGATAAACATTGTCCTGAATCAAAGCCTGCCGCCCTAGTCACTGGTTGTGATCGGCTAACCCACACCTGTGATCTCTATCGTTATCTGGTTGGTTAAACTTCCAACATCGATTACAGTTCCACACCTGCATCCTTGCAAAAAATACACCTTCACCCTAGCCCCCCGTCGGACTTTTTCCCCTTAATCAGTTCTGCACCTCACATGTGCAATACAAGACTTGCATAGCTCCCCCTTCCTTGTACCTCAATGTAGAACTTCCCTAGGGCAAAGATCCTTCAGATACCGGGCCCCTCTCTGGCTCAATGCATTACCACACTCACTCACAGACCCACAGCATCTCTCAATTTAAAACAGGCCTCAAAGCTCACCTCCTTGAGAGCCATATGTGGCTGCGGCTAACTCTGCTCACCCGGTTAACTGCCCTCCCTCCCCACTACTCGACCTCAGGGCCACAAGGCCCACGTATCTCACCAAGAATCCCGCCTGGGTATCCCAAGATTGCTGCCTAATCTCCTCAACAGTCATTAAGTTTGACTGGACTGCTCCTTGATTTTTTTATGTATATTCTGCCTGTTACATGTATGTTCTCTACTGTATTTGTCTACCCTCCACCCTTGTAACCGACGTGGAGCCTTTGCAAAAGAGTCTGTGACTCAAAGGGTTGTAATTCTGATTGTTTCCAATAAATAAAATAAATAAATAAAAAATATCTAGAGTGCTTCTGTTAATTAGATTGGGCACCTCCCCCACCTCCTCTTTTGTGAATACTAAGCAGAAATATTCATTCAGTATCCCTGCCTTTTCACTGTCCCTCTCTGTTCACCCACTGTCCATTCTATTCAGCCTCACTATCCCTCCCTTTGTCTTTCTATGCTCCCTGATGTACCAATAAAAGGTTTTATCCCCCTTCTTGACCGAGTTGGCTATCTTTCCTTAGTTTGAGCCTTTGCTATTCTGACTTCCCTCCCTGCTTCCTTCTTCCTTAACTGGTGCAACTCTCTGTCTTGCTCCTTTTGTGTTTCTTTATACTTCCTGAATGCTCTTTTTCTTCCTGACTTTCCCAGTCACCTCTTTTGAGAACCATAGTAGCTTTTTCTTTCATTTTGATTTGTTTATTTGCTTCACACAAAGGCTTGTTGCCTTTGTGATGGCAGTTTTGATGTTTCCCCATTGTTGCTCCACCCCTCCTTCTAACCTGTTTGCTAGTGCTTTTCTAAGGCACTCTCCCATCTTGCCAAAGTCAGCCCTCCTGAAGTCCAGTACCCTCAGTTTTGTATGGCTTGATTCTGCAGCTGAGTTTATCATGAACCACACTGTTTGATGGTCACTTGTTCCCAAATGGCAACGCACTTCTAGATCTGAGATCCTCTCATTGTCCCTATTTGAGAGTATGAGGTCTAAGATTGCTCCCTCATGAATGGGTTCCAAAACTAGCTGTCTGAGGCATGCCACCTGTAGGGCATCGAGAATGGCCCTGCTCTTGGATGTGGCTGCAGCAAATGTGCTCCAGTTAACATCTTGCATATTCAGGTCTCTCATCAACAGTATCGCCTCTTTCTCTGCCATCCTAAGAATGCCTTCTATCATATCCTTGTCCGTTCCCTCCTCCTGACATGGGGATCTGTATACAACTCCTGTGCAGACTGTGGTGCCTTTTCTAGTCTTTAAGATGACCCACAGTGCCTCCTCTCCTCCCTGTTTACTCTTTTGTTCAGTTGCTTTTATCCCTTCCTTTACACAGAGAGCTACTCCTCCCCCTCTTCTCCCTTCCCTGTCTCACCTGTAGGTTATGTACCCTGGTATGTTAACATCCAAGTCATGGTTCTCTGTGTACCATGTTTCTGTGACTACTACAATATCCAGGCATCCCTCTTCCATCAAGGCCACCAGTTCAGGGTGCTTGTTGCCCAGACTACAGGCGTTGGTACTCATTACCCTCCATTTCCTGATGGCCTTACTCCTTTTTTGCCCCATCCCTGTCCTTATTGTCTTTGTCACTTTCTCCATTTACCCCTGCTCTTCTCCCTATCGACATCTCTATCGACATCTCTATCTCCCTTCCCCTCCTATATGCTTTTTTCATAGACCCATTACTACGAAAGATTAACTGGCTTCAATCTATTAAACCAATAGTTGGGCCAAATGTTCAGGCCCCTTCTAAGGCCCTGGCACATGCTGACTATCTGTGCTTCATGGTGGCAGATAAAACCTCTGTCCTTTTAGCTATTTCTTTATGTTCCACCTTTGGATTCATTTCTGGGGCTTCACTAAACCTAGACAAATGCAGTGGGAGGTCATTAGGGAACTATCCTGATCAGGAAACCAACATTGGTCCTCTGCAGCTCACCCCACACCCAGTATCAATTATAGGGATTAAATTTGGCCAAGCAGGGATGGACATATTGAACTGGGAAGAAAAACTAACTGTTGGAAGGTATAAAGTATTGCAATGGAATAAGGGCAAAATAGATAAAAAGAAAAGAATATTTTTGATTAAAACTTTTTAGTGCCTGTTTTTTTATATCTAAGTTACGTATTCCCAATTCCCAAGAAGTTAGAAACCTCACTTATGAGTTTATTTTTCCAAGCCATATGGGGCAGCTGCCTTAATCTGATCAAAAGGAACATTCTGTATTTGCCCATTAAAGAAAGGGGTTTGGATATGATTAATCCTATTTTATTCTTTAATAGTATTTTTTTTTATGTCCAATCTACGGCCATTACTACTTCATGCAGAAAAGGGGTGGGAACCCTGGTTATATGAAAATTGCAAACCTTGGTTTCACCATGGGAACAGCACTTACTCAGGGTAATGAAAGGTCCAGATTCCCTTCAGTATCTTAAAGAAATCTTCCTCAGACTAAAACAGTGGAAAGTTACCATGCAACAGATTATTTCAGCTCCTACACATAAAAGTCTTTATAAAAATCTTTTGGCCTTTCTCTGTATGGGTTCTGTACCCTTTGCAGCATGCTCTTTCCAGTATAGGAGTTCACTTCAAACTTTGTTAGATAATTCAAGAATTCCTGCTCACATGTGGGACTTTCATTGGTCATCATGTCATGAAAAGCTAAATATGAAACATAACCACAAATACAGACAAATTCAGGACAGAGTATGCAGCAGATTGCATTGGGTGAACACTTTAGAAACAATAGAGCACCTTTTCTTTTAATGTTGCTTTGTTAAAGATTTTTAGGCTTATATTGCAGAGTTATGGAAAGAACCCTTGCTTGAAAAATGGGCTTATGTGAATATTATGTATGGTCATGTTACTGCTGTATGGGGAAAATGGAATCTAAGTACCTTAAAACTCCTTTTTGCTGTCATTAAGTGGAATATTTGGATGGCCAGATGTCTGTTTACTCTGCAACACAAAGATTGTACTTATATTGAATTAAGCAGAAAAATTGTGAAAGATGTTCAGAATGTATATCTCACAGAATGTACTCAGCTTTCAAATAGTGAGATATTAGAGTTGTGGAAAGGTTTAGCCTGGATCACAGATTCAGATGCAGCAGTTACATGATTAATAATAAGGTTTGTTAGTTAGACCAAGTCTGTGTAGTCTGCACTGTACTATACTTTGGACAGGATTTGTTTTGTTTTCTCTTTTTGGATTGTAAGGTCTTTTGGATGTATTCTGATTTTGTGTTTAATAAAACTTACCTCTACTCTTTTTCGAGAAGTGCCATGGGATCTTTTAACATCCACCTGAACTACCACTAGAACAAGCAGATGGGACCTCGGTTTAACGTCTCATCCAAAATATGGCACCACAGGAGTGCAGCATCACCCCTCATGCTGCATTACAGAGTCAGTATTGTGATTTAACCCAAGTGCCTGGTGCGGGTATAGAACCCACAGCTTTCTGATCTCCCGGCCTCAGAGGCAAGTGTGCTATCGGCTGAGTCACTGACACTTTCTACTCACAAATCCAAATCCAAACCCAAAGAGCATCAGTGATGCTCACACAAGAAAAACATTTTATGCAGCTAAAAAAACAGCATATATATATTTTAGAACTATGATTCTACACACCATCAGAAACTTACATACCTACAGTACATCACTAAACCATCAGCAGAACTACAATAAACATTGCTCTAAAAGCTAATAAAATATCCACTTACTTATCTGGCATGCAGAAACAAACAAAGGACTGCTCAACCTCCCTGCTTGAATCTCATCAACTGCCTTGCAGTACACTTGAGTGAGGCCACCTGATAGTTAATCAACAGCATAGGCTTCTAGGTCTGACTCAGATCAAATGGAAAGTATAGGACACACAGCACAGGCTTCCAGCTTATTCTCTCAGCTCATGATGTCCCTGTCTACACTACACCACTCTGGCCCAGTAACAGATGCAATCCGTTATGGCTGGGGAGCAGTGCAGTGCATCCACACCTCAGTGGTGTCTGTTACGGGACCAGCACTGCCGGTCCACACATCGGGAGCCGGGCGACTGTTACGGCAGTGCATGATCTCACAATGCAGCTCGCGCTGTGCTTCAGTCCCAGCAGGGGACCGTGACCACTGGTCCACACTACTGCCGGTACCATTACCAAAGTGGGACCGGTTTCATAACCATTGTTGAAACCACCTCATATGTGGTTTCAACGATGGTTACGGAAACGCCTCCTGTAATGTTACAGGCGTAAACGAAAACTGTTGTGATAATGGTTTGGGCACTCTGTAATGTTACAGAGGTGCAGTGTGGACAGGGCCATAGAAAGTATTGGTAATTAAAAGTCAGGAATACCTATGTAAAGCTACAAAATAATCCAGCCCATCAGCGAAGCAGTTGTGCTACCACTAGTAACACTGGCCACCCACGTTCAGGAATCAGTGAGGGCTGTCAAAAGCTGGCTGGGGGGAGACGGACCAGCATCCCAAAGGATGCTCTCCTCCTCTGGGAAAGGGATGGCTGCCAGCTCCACTTCTCCACTGCCACCTGGGTGACCACAGGTGGTAGAGCAATAGGAAAGGCATAGAGGAGGGAGGGGGGACAAAAGCTGGTGCTGTGCACAATGCATGGTCATGTGCGTGCACATGTGCACCCTCACTGCTTGCGTCCTGATGGAGAAGGGGAACTAGAACAAGGGAAAAGCCACGGTCAAGCAGAATGAGCACCGGCTCGCTGCAGACCCCACACTGGTGACATGGCTCTCCTCTGTCTGTGCAGCCAGAGGCTTGGCCCACCACTCCCAGGAGGGGTGAGACAATTCTAGGATGGAGTTGGAAAGCAACTCCACAAGAAACTAGGTGATGAGGCTGGGGGAGCCTGTGCAAAGTAAGTCCTGGCCAAGGGGAGAAAAAATAAATAAAGCGGCAAGATAGCCCAGTTTTACAGTGCAACACACCCACCTAGTGCAGCTTACCAGCCGCAGTTTAATTTTGCTGCGGTGATGATTTTGCTATCCTAGCTTTTGTACAGTACATTAGCTTTCTAATATGTGTTCTTATTGCAGGCAAATGGACATTGCATGGAATCTGTCACCCACATTGAGCTGGAGTCTGCTGAGCCTCTGTATCATACTATGTATTGTACACGTGTGTGCTGGGTAACTGAGCATGTGTTTTTTTATCCGTTTTTTACAACTGATATGTATCACTGTATTTTTGCACATTAGTCCTTTTCATGATTTGGAAGAATCATATTGCACTTATGCACTTCATATTTGTTGCACTGTAAATGTCAGTTTTTTTCCACCCCTTACTGAATCTGGGCATAGAAACTAATGAATTGTGAGCATCTGTGGATTACCTGATAGCCTTATAAAAGCTAGTATGTTTCAGGGGGAGGCACCTTTGTAGGCGACTCCTGATGTGAATCCCACTGACACTTCTGCTTCATGTACTACTGATGTTTGTATGAAATAAAATCAATGTTTTCTACAACTCTAATTTGGCAGTGTGGACGTTTTTTAGCAAGAAATTTACAAAGGTGTTTTCCAAAAGAAGTGTGAGTGCCGAAAGTTTCATTCTTAGATTGTTATGGGGGCACCTGTTATTATAAACTAAATTATTCCTAGTGCTTCCACTACTGCAAACTATTTGAGCACTAAAACAGATTAAACAGCTAGTGCACCTCCTAAAACTAATATTAGTTTATAAAAGTAGTCAACCATTACCTTTCATATCTGAGGTACTTTTTAATTTCCTTTTGATTAAATTAGAAGATTGCTTACCTGTTGTTAATAGGTGTGATGTGTGGAGCAGCACTCTGCGTGGCAGCTGACATATCCAGCTCTGTTCCCCCCTACAACATCAACAGCACTGAGATCTCACTGACTGTGACATCACTGCTGCTTAGGAACAGCCACTCAGTAGCTGCCAGTTCAGTCACCTGTGATGTCACTGTCAGTGAGATCACAATGCTGATGATGTAGTCAGGGGATAGAGGCAGATATGTCAGCTACCAGGCTAAGAGCTGTCCCACACATCCAGCACAATATTATCACATAGAAAACTCTCTAATGAGCAAAAGGAAAAAAATACTTCAGAAATATTAAGTCACAACTGACTACTTCTCAAAATGTGCATTAATTTCCTGTCTGTTTTGGCTCCACTAGCTTAACATTTAAACTCACCACACAATAAAAACAGCTTCAGATTTTGCTGATGTAATATAAATAGCATTGAAATAAAAAAACATAGACTCTGATAGCAGAAGGAGATTGGAGGGCCATCAAGTCCATCAAGTCTGCCCTTACTTAATACTACCTCACCCCACCAACCTACTGTACAGGTGGTCTGTCTTCTGCTTCCCCTGCTTCACTACCCCATGACCCCTGGTAGCCCCCTGAGGACAATGAGTCCCCTTGCCCTGTTGCAGTCATGTTAAAATTGGGACTTTCTACTGATGAATAGAAGGTAAGCAATAATTGCATTAAAAAGAAATAACAAGGAAAAAAAATGGATAAGGTAAATTCCACATTCTAAAATCCATGGTACTATAATAAAAGTCATTCGTTAGTAAATGTTGCGTTTGCTAAAAATTCTCAATAGCCACTTTACATTTCTTGAGATGTGTGGTATAACTAAGGGCGGAATGATGCTGCCTCTGATTTTTGTACCTAGACCAAAAATCTTTTGAGAATAGGACCCTTCATTTAAAATCAGGGTTGTGTTATAAGTGTTCCATTAATATACAGCAGAGAATTTCTGGTCATCAAAAATCATTCATGAACTGTGTTTTTAAAAGTCTCAGAAGGTTTACTGGAGGAGTTTTATGAATTTTCATGGATTTTTACAAACCTAATGTTCATGAATGCTTATGAACACTGGAGTACCATTTAATGGTAATATTCAAGTTATAAACATTCATGAGCAATTTGATGTGTTTTCATGAACATTCATGAGCTGAGGTCATGAATGGTCCATGAATAATTTATGAGCATTCATGAACTGTTCATGATTGTATCACATGTGTAGTTTATCCTCATAGACCCTTCCTTCTACACATCTAGTCATCTTTGAAGCATTCCTTTGTACCATCTACTGTTTAGTACTCAAGTTGTAGTGAGAAAGAAATAATGTGACTAATATAATAATGTGACTAATAATATAGAGAATAAAGTATGGGGTGGTGTATGTAACGAAATTTTACACACACCCAAGGGATTGGATGGCACTCGAGGGGTTTATCCAGGCATCCAACCCCGAGGGTGTGTGTAAAATTCAATTAACCACCCCTATTTTATTTTATATAATTGCTGGGTTAAGCTTTTTCGCCACAGCCAATTATATAAAATAAATGGTCTGCTGCAGCTGCGGTCTGGATGATGTTTAGCCAAGTCCTCAGTCGCTTAGCAGCAGTTTATTTTTTCTTGTTTTGTTGTCCCCTTTATGGTGTGATTTTTGTTAGGAAGTTTTTTTTTAAATAGTTACTTACCGCCTAGAGAGAGTGGTGGCAGTGCGGTTTCGACCAAAGAAATCTGGTGGCGAGTGGTGAAAACCCGGAACAGCTGTAGGTTGGACATGCATATAGCGAGGGAAACCATGCGCGTGTTTGCCGTTATAAACGCTCCGTTACAATGGCAAATTACGCTACAGTTTCCCTATGGGAAAAAGCCTAACCCAGTTATTATAATGTGATTATTCCTCACTAGAATGTGTGATCTAACTTGCTTAGCAGTGGCTAACACAGCACCAAAAACAACTCATTGTCATCCCTAATGTATAGTATTGTAATCCTAACAGTATGATGACAAGAACTGAACACAATACTCCAGATGAGGATTAGCCCATGGAGTTGGTTTTAGTCCTATCATATTAAAGATCTACTGATGCCTCAAAGAAAACTTAAAAAAAAAAACATAGTAATTAGGTACAATTCTGCTTACATGCCATTCATATTTTATATATGTTTCCTCCCCATGATTTATTACTAAAGAAATGTGAATGAATATATGATTGTTGTCCCTTAGAGTTCATTCTGAGTTCATCTACCTCTATAGTTTATTCCCTACTTCAAGTCATAATCCTCTGTTGTGACATCGCAATCTGTTGCCATGATAGTGACGGTGATGTCACAAGCAGTGCTCTATGACTTCAGGTAGGGAGAAAGCAGCAGGAGTAGATGAACTCTTCGGGAGCAAATATCCCATTTTCATGCAAATGACCTGTCTACTAAATAATGGGGAGGAGGAATACAGAACTAATCAGAAATACAAGCTAGACAGTGACTAAATATTATGTTTTGTTAAAGTTCTCCTGAAAGTGTCACCAGCTTTTTAAGCAAATGATGAATGTAAACAGTAGAAACTGATTTTATACTCTCCATTCTGGGTCCATTCTGGCAGCCAGCTCACATTATGCATGATTTATCTGTCCCTTCCCTTCCCTATTTTTCTATGGAGAAAGGGGCTTGAGGACCATATTTTATGTTTTGCTGGACTGAACCATTTGGGTTTAATTTTCAGAAGGCCTAGAGTGGTGGTGGTGGTGGCCGGGGTGGGGGTGGGGGGAAAGGCATGTGCAACTTGCCAGTGTGCAGATTTAGCAGGGACACTAATTGTATCTGCTCTGTGCTCATGCTACATCTGATCATACCAGATATATCATGGCTGAAGGTAAATGGCCACACCTACTATAATTTTAATTCAAGTGGCTGTAAATCAGTTTAAAATTACTGCAAAATGGCAATGCCGAAAATCCCTCCCATGTGATATTAACTGAAGGACTGCATCATTCCTGAATCCTGATGTGCTAAATTCCCTGCTACAAATATAGGCTCCTCTGGTCTTCTGGAAACTACATAGAATTAAATTGACCAGAATGATAGTGACGTGTCTGATAGTATAACATCTTTACTTGATGAAGTTATTGGTGCTTGAATTATGTATGTAGGCCAGTATGTTGCCTGTATATCAGAGGACTATTTTTCTAGTCTCTCTGTTTCCATGGAAAAGTCAAGCCCCTGATGGCTTTTTATTACCTAATGGGACACAAATTCAAAACAAACAATACTAATTGACCACAATAACCCATTGTTTTTTTAAGGTGGTAGCTTCATATTTAGCGATAAAATGGAAATAATAGCAGCAATCAGTAACACCTGTTAACAGAGCCAAACCTACGTAGTATGGGAGGAAAAGGGAGAGAGTGAGAAGAGAGAGAGAGAGAGAGAAAGAGGGAGAGAGACTGAGGGCAGTTTCAGCAACATTCCACTGCAGAGGAGCACAATATGGAAGTGTTTAAGTAAGGCCTGCATCACTTGGGGTAGCACAGGCCTGAACCTTTAAATTACAGCCATTCCTGGGCTGAAGATAAGTAAATAAACAGCTCACAGCTGCACCCACCAAGCACAGAAACACATCTATCTCTTCCAGGCATGACTGCTGAACAAGTAATTAAGTGTGAAATGTGAGCCCTCAATGTCAGTGTGAGATGATAAAGGTCCTCAGTTGTGAATGGAGTGAGCTCTTAAGAGACCCCAAGATTAACCCCCAAGGTGCCTTAAGTGAGATAATCAGAGTTGATGAAAAAGACATATTTGGTAGTAGTAGTAGTAGTATTGGTGGTGTTGGTGGAGTTGGCAGCCTGGTAACATGAAGTGTAAAATACTTATTTTGGCATTATATGAATAGGCATTGTATTTAGCAATAAAACATTTTGACACAATGTGTTATAATCCTATAATCCTCAGCACTTATCATCCTTATACCGGGATAACCACCCAATGAACCACTTTAAAAGCCTGTGTGTTATACCAAAAATCATTATTACTGCTTGTATGTTCTTACCTTGATGTATATGCTTATCTGATCATCCTGTACTTGATTATTTGTTTCACCCTGTTCAATGCCTGTATTTCACTGTTTTGTAATTGTTCTCATTCTGCTTGAAAACCTACTCTTGTAATCTCCCAGGTCACACCTGAAGATAGGCATTCCTTGTCTAGCATGCTTACCCAGTAAACAAACGCTAATAAAGAAATAAATATTTATTTTTAAGTATGTGCTTCCAAATATCCTTGTAAGAGTGTTTTGACATCCTTCCAGGTGATAATGCTATTTTATAGTTTGGTTAGACAGTACGATCTGGACTCTAATGGTTATTGTAACATGACTAAAAGCAGTAACAGCAAAAACAAGAAATCCATTGGCTAAAACTAGTCACATGTGAAAGATTCAACACAGCATTATTTAACCAATAATGCTGTGTGAAGAACTTCACCTAACCACCACCCAAAAAAAAAAACTGTTTGTAAAAGAGATACCTGACATACTTGCACGGCAACTCTGTATACCAAACAGAAGAAGCACATCACAACCAGGTCAGCAAATATGCAAATTGCAAACACTGCAGTGCTGAACTGAAAAGCGAAGTGTACGAGGGTCCTCCTAAGCACACTGTAGAAGGAACAGCCATGCAGAATTGACTAATTGTCTTGTATTTGATTTAAAGGACCCATTGTAGCACTGTACACAAAAGATGTGGTTGACAACATCAGTAGATAAATAACGATGTCGTCAGTTTCTGAAAAGTACAATAAAAACTCTCATTCAAAAAACAAAACCGTGTAGAAATAATTTCTTCAACAATAATATCTATATTTACTATATGACAATATATCCCATAATCATGTTACAAGTGCATTAAGCTACTCCAAAGGTGGCATCTAATGGGGAATTAATGCATGGTTGGGCCATTGTAGGCACTCAGCCTTCGGTCTCGTGCCACAATGATCCCAACCATGCATTAATTCTCCATTAGATGCCACCTTCATCATGGCTTAATGCTTACATTCAACAGGAAACCTAGGTTCAGATCTTACCACAGCTACCTGCACAATGTAATGTTGAGGAAATCACCTACCATGCTAGTGTCTCATTCCACCTAGCTGTCAATCGACAACAAGCAGGATCCCTCTAAAAATTAGTAGTTGCATTTCAGTTGAGATATCTTGGGTGCAAAAAAACTGCATAAAAGATGGAATTCTGCACAGCCATGTTTGCTATTAATAAAGCATCTTTTCTTAAAGAGCAGGTATCCACTTCTGTAAGTATGTACTTTCACAAATATAATGATTTACCTATTATGGTGGACCACACGTTACATATTTTTAAATTTTATTTTTTCATTTAAAGTTTTAGAGTCCATCTTTATACTTAGTCCAAGTTGGCTTTATAAAAAGCACTTGACTTTCCCTGTCTGATCTTGTAGTGCTCATTTTTTTTTTATTTATGGTACTTTGTCCCCTATGGCCCAGCCAGCCCCCATTAGTCCAGCTGCCTCACCCAGTCCCATCATCTGACATCTGGGACTCGCTTCTACCTTGCAGGTACCCTTTCAATAACCCCTCTTGGGAAGTGCTGCTGGGGGGGGGCAGGCTCTCACTCTCCCCGGACAGAGTTGCAGTGTTGGTCGGCAAGAAGAGAACCCAGTCTGCAGTGTGGAGGCTGCAAAGGGTGGTGGATGGCATCTTGCATTGGACAGAGTGTTTTTCTGTTTTCATATCCCACCCTTGATATTGGAAAGACTTTGCTGATGCATAGCATCATGCTGCTGACACCCCCCTCCCTCTATCAATTGCTGTGGCTGCACCACCACCTATGATCACCTAGATGGCGGTGTTGCAGCAGAGACCATACTCCCTCCCCATGGAAGAGATGGGCATCCATGGGACCTCAGCCGTCCTTCCCTGGCAAGATCCTTGAGAACCCAGTCTTTGCTGATCCGAGGACATTGGCACTGAAAGCGACAGCGCTACTGCTGTGTTGGCAGGCCAGCTCACATAGTTCTCATTTGTAACATCACAATGCTTCCCATGGCTGATTTCTGAAAGACAGTCAAATATGTGCTTCATTATATGAAAAATGTAAATGATCAATAACAAGCGAAAGTAACAGAACTCGTAAAACATTTTACCCAGATATAATTTTTGTAAATATTCCAGTTTAAAGCCTTTTATTTCAGCTCTTATTTACACAGATACATAGATGTCTATGGATAAAAGACTCCTGGCCCATCTGATCTACTTTGTTCCTACCTATAGTAGGCCCTCAGAAGTCCAAAATTTACTAACTCCACTGGCAGATGGTTCCACTTTTCCACCACCCTCTCCATAAAGAAGTATTTCCTCATGCCCCACCAAATTTTGCTCCCTTCCAGGTTATAGTTGTGGTCCCTTGTGGTGGACCCATCTCTATATAATTTTTTGGGTGGCCAGAATGACTCCCCTTCAGCCTTATCCCTACTCAGAACCTGTTAATGTTCCCAGGGACTGGCCCTCACCAGTATTCCTCCCTGGCTTACCTCCCAGGGCAGAACCTCCAGGCCACCCCCTCTTACCTCATCAGATGCCACATCCAGTGGCTGAGAAGCACCACAGGTTGGTTATTTGGAATCAGGGTGAGGTGGGTGGCATCATGCTGGCCAAGCATTTGTCTTGTATGTTGTAGGAGAGGTGTGACATGAAGTGACGCTAGGGCATAAGAATGCCATGCATCTGTCACTCCTGTCAGGCAGAGTGAGCTCTGGCTGTTAGACCCTTAGCCTCCACTGGGGGTCATGCAAGCACCAGCAGCCTCATCACCCTCCCCATCAGATAAGAAAATTAGTCCATAGGATCCTCAATCCCCCCCCCCGCCAACCCTCCAAAAACCCAGGCTTACTTTCAAACACAGGTTGTCAACATCACAAGCGGTAGTAATACTGCTGTGCCGGTGTGATGGCCCCCTCTCTAAGCTTAAACACTTGCTTGCTGTCCAGTCTGTTTGTGCCTTCCAAGTACCTGAAGGTTTGAATCATGTCTCACCTCTCTCCTGGCCCTCAGAAAACATAGACTGTACTGAGGTCAGCCATTCTTTCCTCACAAGTGTTTCTTGCTGGAAATTAATTATTTTAGTCATTCTCCTTTGGACTGACTCCTTGCAATCCTTATCTTGCTTTAATGCGAGGTTCCAGAAGTGTTTATAAGACTACAGGTGCAGCCCCATCAACAACCTGTACAGGATAAGGATCGCCTTCCGTCTGTCTGAGAAGGCCTTAATCATGCACCCCAGCATCCTACTAGTGTTTCCATACACCTTATTACAATGGGCTGCAGTCTTTGGGCTGTCACTAATTCCAACCCACAGATCTTTCTCCTTTGAGTTCTGCTCCAGCCATACCCCTCCAGCCAATATTCATTTTTTAGATTTCCCCCTTCCTGAGTGCATAATCTTGCACTTGTTAGCATTGAATTTCATTTGAAAAATCTTGTACCACCATTTCAATTTGCTCAAGTCTCTTTTCAGTTCCCCCACCCTCCTCCCTAACCATATTAATGTAGTTTTGTTGCAATGAATTTTCTTTTCTTTTTAGCTATGCCACCATAGTACTTTGTGTATGGTCCTGGGGCCAGATGTAAACCAGCTGCAGCTCTGTCATCACACATATTGTGCTGGATCTTTAGAGGACTTCACATGTGGCCCGGAGCTGCATCATTGCACACATTGTGCCAGACGTGCAGTAAGCTTTGCGAGTCCATGTAGCTGTATCATCATGTACATTGCACTGGAACTTTGGAAGACTTGCCTGGCCACTCATAAAGCAGCTGTATCATCATGCACATTGAGCCAAAGCTGATGCTTACTTTAAAAGTGGCTCTTTCGTTCACTAATGAATCAGCTGCATTAGGGACAACACCAAAATGTGGGTGTAGTTTAGCTTTGACCACTTATGTGGTTGTGAGGATGAGTCCCTAACTAATTTATCCCCATATTGTTGATTATTTTAGTTCAAATTGGCTAAGTTATGGACATATAAATGTTTTCCGGTGAAAGACAGCTTGGCTGGTCCCCATGCATGTGCAACGTGCAATTTGCAGGACTGAGCTTTTATGAGGAATTTTTTTAAATGGCCATAGATTGTTCAATTTTTAACATTGTATACCCAAATGTTGTGGATATCATAGTACACCCCCTCCCATGACAACATAAGTGGTCAACCCTAAATCATCCCCCTCAAAATGTGTTTTTGGGCTGACCCAAAAACATTTGTGTGGGTGATTTAACTATGAGTACTATTGTAGTCATGGGGAGGGCTACTGACATCCCCTCCATGCAAGTTTTGCCTGAATATCTTTTAAATTTACCATGCTCTGGTGAGTTGAAAATGCCATAAGGGAAAGAAACCAATTTAGAGCACATGCATAATGTGCTATTTTTGGGACTTTGTTTTATTCACATTTCACGAGAAAAGTAACCAAAGATGCACTGGGAATGTACTGTATTTGAACTTAGGTTATTTTACTGATGACATTTAGAACTCAACATAATTTAATGAATTATAAAGATTTTTGGCACAAACTTGTTGAGGACATATCAGGCCCTCAATTCACGATCACATAAGTGGTCACCATCAACTCCCCCCAAAATAGCTTTTTTTTGGGGGAGGGGAGTCAATTTTGCCATTTATTTCAACTCAGTGAGTCACACAAATGGCACAGCTGGTCACAAAATGTATGTAAGTTGCATAATTTCCTGGTAAAATACAGTTTTCTGGGGGCCGCCCTGATGGCCTGGTGGCAGTGCAATATACTGTCATTCACATGATCCAGGTTTGGTAGAAAATGTGTGTTGCCACATCAGAAGGTAGGAAAGGCTGTGGCAGCTGCTGGGTGGTGGTGTGCTTTAGTTGGGAGGGTTAACATCAAGTCTGTTGCCACAGAGACCCCAACAGCTAGCCCATGGAGCCTGCTCTTACAACATGTGTGCATGTGAGGTCAATCAGACTCCTGCTGTCATGTTGGTGGAAGCAGGAGGAACTTAAACAGCAGAAAAACTCACATCCATCTGTATGACAGTCTTGGCCTCTCTGACTCCCCTGGATCCTCGTGCTGTCCAGATTGCATGCTATTCAACACAGGGTACTGCTTCAGGGATGGAGGGGGGTGGAGGATGAAGCTGTAGCAGTATCGAGTGGGTTACTAGATACTGGGAGGTTGGAGAAATCAGGTCTGATCAGGGTATATCATGGGAACAGGTCATATCCCTGAAAGTATGTGTATGGCCAGAGAGAAAAATCTCTATGGAAAAATACAGTTTTGTCAAAGGAATGAAAAAAAAAATAACTGCACTTTTTCAAACCAGCAGACTCAAATGTTTGAAAACTGACTCATAGAAAAGAATCATCCTTGGTCGAATTCTATCTAACCTGTCCATTTCAGACTTCGGCTCTCATCTGTTTTTGTGCTACAGGTGAGCAAAACAGTCTCAAAACCATATTTTTATGTTTTCAGACTTCTTGAACTTTCAGACCACCCAGTCAACCATCCCCAACTTTGCAGGATCCAGAGATCCCAGCACCAACATTATGCATGCCCAATATTATTCCATGAATGGATGGCCTTGTTATTAAGGTGCACACATCAGGGTTTAACATAGAAATACCTTCTCAGCCCTGACTAAAGTGATGCTACCCCACAACTACAAAATATATGTACACAATGCAAATCCCCAGAAACAACCATCTTAAAATCATTAATTAAGCCATACGGCATAACATGGGTGCACTGTGGTGGGATAATGGTGTGCTTTGATCAGGTTGAAGCATGATGTCAAAGGCAAAGTGCTTTCACCACCAGAGAAGTGCCATTATCCCCCCACAAAGCACCTCCTGGAGTGTCTTATAATGATGATATGGGTCTATTCTTATTTGCAAATTATTTGCTTCTCAACAAAATTTGTCATATAAATTAGAAAGGATAAAAAAGTAAAATGAAAAGTTGAAAAAGAAAAACAATAGTCCTATATGGATATTTTAGTGTTGCCATCTGACCAGTACAGATCACTAATGCTATATGCAAGCAACTGTTTTATCCCACAACAATTAAAGGTGACAGTGATAGCAGGCAGTGACATCAATGGAGGGCAAGGTGTCAGCATGCAGTCAGCAGGGGGTACATCATATACTGAAGTTTGTTTGGGCATATTTGATGAGTTGAGATCGGTGTAACACCACTGTGTCAGCTGTAGGCATATTTGGGTATTTGTTGAAAAGATCAGTCAGTGTTTTATGTCATGCTGAAATGGCAGCAGTCACAGGAAGCCATGTCTGGAGATTTCATATTGAGAGGCTAGAACTGCAGTTCAGGTTTGGTGCCAAGCCCAATCTGTAGGTTGAAAGCTGCAGCTAAATTTGTGACTGTGTTGGGGTGTTTTATAAAAAAAATATGGGTTGAATTGAAAGGTGTGAGATGGTTCCATTCCTGGCCAAGAATCAGAACATGGTCAGCTGTGGTTTAGAAACATACAATTTGACTGCAGAAGAGGACTGCTTAGCAAATATCTGCTCAGATGTTCCCTACCTATTCTGTCTCAGCAGACACTATCTGGTCTCTGTCGAACCTTACACCTTCCTGAGTCCTATTTACTATACCCCATGTCTATCGCATGCATGCTTGATGCCTCCCATTGTTCTAGCCTCCATCACATCCACTGGCAATCTTTTCCAGGCAGTCACTACCTTTTCAGTGAAGAAATATTTCCTTACATCACTCTGGAATTCAACCCCACCCCATCTTCATTTCATGCCTCCTGGTCCTGGTGCTTGTTTTCATTTGAAAGAGACTCCACACCTGTATCCTATTCACCCCTTTGAGATATTTGTATCTCTCTCTCTCTCTCTCTCTCTCTCTCTCTCTCTCTCTCTCTTTCCTTTCTTCCAGAGTGTACTTGTTGAAATCCCACAATATCTTTGCATATAGCTTCTTGGGCAAAGCATGCATCATGTTAGTTGCCCTCCTCTGGACTGCCTCATCTTTGTCTAGGTCCTTTCTGAGGTGTGGTCACCAAAACTGAGCACAGTGTTATAGGTGGGGCTGCACCAGTGAGCGATGTAATGGCAACACCACCTCCCTCCCTCCCTCCTCCTTCTGCTGGAGATATCCTCTCTATGCACCCCAGCATTCCGCTATGCTTAAAATCCATACCATGCGTTACCAGCTGGGAGGAGGAAACTTTTGAATGTATATGCAGGTATGTGTGTAACTTGTACAGTTTAGATGTTTTTTTTCTTTTTTAACCTGAAATTATGACAGCCAAACATGGGAGATTGTAAGGGAGATTTTTTTTTATTGAGCTAGTGCAGCTAGTGATGCGATGACATGGCAACCTTTTGTGATGTGGCCATTTGCTGCCAAGTTAATAGTGTAGTAATTCTGTGGGTAAGTCTGACAGTAGAAGTCACAGATCTATTTGCCATGCTGCTGTGCTGGGATAATAGACCTCGGTTCTGAGATCCTCAGCCAATAAGGTTTCTGGATTTTTTTGTACCAGTTTTGAAATACTTCACACTGCCCTATGGATTATGAAAAAGATAATCATTTACAACAGCATAAAATCCACCTGGTTACCTGTTTATTGTTAATAATAATGACAACATAATCGTCAAACATATTCTTTGTAAAACCTTCCAACTGGATACAAAAAAAAACACCAATGTCTCAGTACTGGAATTTATTCCAGTGAATGTAAGTGCCATATTATCTCACTGATTAAATTTACATGGGGTCTGTCAACCATTACAATGAATTCATCCAAATGTAGACACTGTCCAATGGATAAAAGTGGCATCAAAACAGTTTGTTCAGCCTCTATAAGTACACTATTCCTTCTGATGTCTTGTCTGGTGGTTATTAAGGGGATTAGTCCAGGTAAAATTATGAAGTTTACTTGCCATACTTTTCATACTTTGGAAGAAGGCTGGTGTTACTTTTAATCTACAGACATTGGAATCAGTGATCCATCACTCATGTTATAAGTACTTCATGAGCTATGACAAATACCCATACCCACCAATATTTCAGGATATAAAATATCCATTCTTCAGTATGGCAGGTGTCTATAAACATAAAATAAATGCATGCATATACTGTATATTTTATATATATATATATTGGAGATAATAATATCCTCCAAATCCAATCTTCGGATTGTATAAAGCACATCATGTGACCATGCGTATATCAGAGCACGACCACACACCTCCACTTTTAACCCCTCCAAAACAATTTTGACATTTTATAAGATAGATAAAACACTCTAAGGTGTGCAGTCGCACTCTGATATACACTCACCTTGGGTGGTTGACACACTCAGCAAGCGGCCTCATGCATAGCAACGCACACCAAGGCGTGCGTATATCAGAGCATGACTACACACCTCACAGTGGTTTATCTATTACACATATATATATATATATATATATACTGTACATATATGTAAGCAATAATACCTGACAGGGTGGGCGGTACTGGGGAATACCGAACTACCCAGGGGTGTAATGAGGCCTGATGCCACAGGCGGAGAGCCTTATAGCCCCTGGAAGGTCTGGTATTCCCCAATACTGCCCACCCTGGAAGGTATTATTGCACTTAGAAAATGATCACTGTGAAAAAAACATAAATTTAATACAAAAAAGTTAAGGAAAAATTATTTTAAAATAACTTTTGTTATAAAATAGTTCCTCCACCTTATAATTGTTTTCTTTAAAGATGTATGTGTATTGCTAGTACTGACACTAGAGGGCACGGTAGCTATGGTTTTAAAAGCAGTATGCCCTGTGTCTTAACCACTGCATCTGTATATGTTGCCATGGTGACTTTAGGTCATAGGTAACAAGAGGTCGAACCCTCATAACCCAAGAGCTGCATTTGTTTTATTTATTTTGAGATGAAAGTGCTTTTTTCTCCAGTTTTTTTTTAATCGAATTCACATCTTCAAGGTCCCCCCACCCCACATGAGGAAATCTATGGTGCAACTCGGAACTTTGGTGCACACGTATCGTTTCAGAAGGTGATGACTGAGAAAAGAAAAGAAATTACATACCGGTTGGTGTACAGTAATAAAACAATTCCCTATTTGTATGTATTTTGTTGATTAATGTCGGAGGAGGCTTGAAGGCAAGCAGAGCTGTGAGAGCGTTGATACCAGCGTGAGCATATGACACTGCTTGGCGCTACTGATTTTAAATGTACTGGGGAAAAAACATCTTTCAGGTGACTGAAAACTGTTCTCATCGAAGGAATGTTCTGGTGTGGGAGCGGGGGTACAGTGCTAGGCTGCCAATTTGCTGAAATGTCGCTAAGCGAGATGAGAAACATGGCGGCTAGGGAGTTTGAAAGTTCGAGGTGCCCAATCATATTTTAAGTAATGTGGCACCCCGAATTTGAACTTATTTTTTTGCGGGCTCTATCAAGAAATACCCGACTGCTTAGGTCAGCATCCTAGGCAATCGGGATGCTAGGTTTTACTCTCCCATTTTCTAAATATATATATATATATATATATATATATACATACAGTGAAGCTTGCCAGGAAAAAAAAAATTCTGCAGCATGCTGCAGCAGAGTTACTATGGAAAACAATGTAATTTCAATTTCAATTAGTCCCTTTTGTCATGCAGGAAACTGTGACATTCATTTCATCCTGGCAGTGTCACATTTTCCTGCATGACAAAAGGGATTAATTCCCATTGAAATTACATTGTTTACTGCAGAAACTCTGTTGCAGCATACTGCAGAGTGCTGCAGAAGTGGGTTTCATTGCTGTGAGCTTCACTGTATATATATCCTTTGCAAAAAAAGTAATTAATGCACTAATTAGGGTTAAAGCGACAACTGCTGGGAACTATGGCATTAGGGTTTTCAACTCTAACACCCCACCCCCACCCTGGAGGCAGAAAATCAGGTGTGGGATGTGTCATGAGGGTTTTAAGCCTAATGTTCACCCCCATTCCATCACTAAATAAGCATAGATGTGTACAGTGGCAGAAAAAATGGGCAAGGGCAGGAAAAATGTTCAGATCCCACCCAAAAGGTGAATTTCACCAAGCAAACACAAAATCACCTTTTGGGTGGGAGTTACATAATGTCACTGATATTGTTCATGAGGCGAGATCCCCAAAAGGCCATGTTGCAAATTTGGTGTCAAAATGTCCAAAAATGGCTGAATTATCCATCAGAGTTGAAAACCCCATTGAAATACATTGAACTGCATTTACCTTAGTTTCTCATACTGCAGTAACTGCTTCCAGTAGCAAGACATGTCTTCAATTGGAGAGTGGATGTTGAACCTGAGACCTGTTCAGGTGAGTGAGGGTTTGTGGTGGTGTGCTGTGGGGTGTGGGGTGGTGGGTGCTGAGCGGGAGATGGGGGTGTTGGGGTCAGATCAGTGAGGGGCAGTTTTATTTTCTACAGGAGAAAAACAATCCAAGGACTGTTTTCTTTATTTCAGGTCATGATGGCTGTCAGAGGGTGTGGGAGGGCACTAGAAACCAGGGATAAGATGAAAGAATAACAGGAAGGTGATCAGAGGGTGGCAGGATGCCATTAGACCCCAGAGATAACAAACACAGTCATGGAGACTGCGATCAGATGGTGCACAGACATTGTAATGAACTGTCATCTCCCTAGGGACCTGCACTCCCAATATTGCATAATGGATGGCACAGCTGTCCAATTACTGCTTAATGGTATCCATGTGAGGGAGTGCAGGACCCAGAGGGCCCTATGCTTCCACCTACCTATACTTGTAGAGATGAAGTACAGCCCTAGACACATTCCAAGAAAGCCTTGTGCTGCAAGTGGTGCAATATCTCTGTAACCGTAGCAACTTTGGAAAACATTCCACTGCAGTTGTAATAATGAACTTGTAACCTGCACACATGCTTAGTACACCTGCAGGTGTACTAAGCTGCCCGTAGTGAAAAATCTGTATCTCAAACCATTTTCGAGATATAGGTACTGAAAGACACCGTGTTTGCCACAATGTTATCCTATGGGAAATTTCTCAACTTCAAAATGCCATAACTATGTACCCTATGCAAATTTGTACCCCAAACCAGAATAAATCACATCTCTGGGACACCGACTTTCTACCCTGCAAATTTCAAGCCAAACGTCCTAACTGTTTCTTTGCAGTGAAGTGGCAAAGAAACAGCAACCTTTAAAAATCCCTGTTCATGAGCTTTCAATATCCTTGTTCATGAGACGAATCCCTGTTCATGAAGTGTCAAAATCCCTGTTCGTGAGCCAATCCCTGTTCAGGAGGTAGGGCCATCTGGTTGTTCCCTCATGGACATGGATTTTTACAGCTCATGAACAGTGACTGGCTCATGAACAGGGATTTTGACAGCTCACAAACAGGGATGTTGACAGCTCACAAACAGGGATTTTGTCACCTCACAAACAAGGATTTTGACAACTCACGAACAGGGATTTTTAGTGCCATCTTGTCATCCCCTCATGAACACGGACTTTGACATCTCACCAACTAGGATTTCTCATGAACAAGGATTTTGACAGTTCACGAACAGGTATTCTGACAGCTCACAAACAAGGATTCCTTTTTAGAATCCCTATTCGTGATCTGTCAAAATCCCTGTTAGTGAGCCAAATCCCTGTTCGTGAGCTGTCAAAATCCCTGTTTGTGAGCCAATTCCTGTTTGTGAGATAGAGCAATCTGGTGTTCCCATATGAACAAGGATTTTGACAGCTCACAAACAGGGATTTTGACACCTCACGGACAAGGATTGGAAGTGAGTCACAAACAGGGATTTTCAAATTAAAAAAAAAGGCCATTCTGTGACTAAACTAAATGGAACTAAAGCTATGGAATTGTACAGGGTGTTGCCCTGAACAAAACCCATACTTCAGTCTCCACAAAAAACATCCATTGGGCAAGTCACAAAGTTTTATTTTTTGGAAAAATTGAAAACAAGATGGTGGCTCACGAACATGGATTTTTTCATAGAAACAAGGATTTAGTGAATCCCTGTTTGTGAGCTGTCAGAATTCCTGTTCATGAGCCCAAATCCTTGTTCGAAGCTGTGTAGCTATCCAAAACAACTGAACTGATCATGCTCAGATCCTGAAATCTCAAAATTAAATACATTTGGAACAGATTAATATCTTTTCACCAAACCAATGCTGGGGCAAGCTCTTTCTGTTCTGAAAACTTCAGATCAAAATTCCAAACGGTGTGGCTGCAACACGATGAGGAAAAATCAGCAAAAAATGGGTGAAAAAAGTGACTTTTACAATTTTTAACTGTGCTGCATAAACTCCATACATTTGATTGAAACAAAATTTAGCACATCAAGAGACCTACTCAATGGGTCTATGCATACCAAATTTTGTGCAAATCCATTGCACGGTTACAAAGTTATTAAAGTGCAAATTTTGGGTTTAACATTAAACTGCTTACTCAACCCTAACTATAGTGGTGCTATCGTGCCACTATAATACTAATACTACAGTTATTTTTTTGTTGTTGCTTTGCTTCTCCCCACAGAGGTAACAGGCAGTCTCTGGTCCTCTCTCAGAGGGCTCAGTTCTTCCTGGTGCTTGCCCTGACCCAGCTTCCTACCTTGGACATATTCCGCCATGGATTTCACCCCATGGTGGAGCCAGGTAGGGTAGGACAGTACCCCCAAAGCACAATCCAGATTGCCCAGGGATAGCAGAGTCAGAAGCACACATTCAGGGCTTCCTGGAGCCTGCTAACTCCATTTTCCATTTTTTGCCCTTTCCCCTTGCTGACATGCATGTCAGTGTGCCACACATGGAGGCACACATGCTGCAGTCCTGCAGCACCCTCCCTTCTTGGTCTCCTTCAGTCCTGCATTACTACCAGCCCTCCACCTGGTGGCAGTCATTCAGTGGGAGTGATGAACCACCCACCCAAGGAGAGGTGAGCAGTCCTTTGGATGCTAAATCCTCTCCATCCCCTGCCAACCCCTGATGACCTGCATTCATTGCAGAACACAGGTCACCAGCATAGCAGGAAGTATAAGGCATCCAGTGCCTGAGTCCTTCATGTCACTGGACTGGCCTTAGTACTACATTTATAAATAATCAGCTTGATTTTCAAAACCAGTCTTAGATTTGATGCAAGCTATAGCAAACAGCAGCTTGTATCAACTTGTATCAACTGCTGGTGCAACAGAGACCCTGCACCTGATTTTATTAAAGGTGTATTCCCAGCACCAAACTACTGGGACTTGCTGCAACTGCCCTCATGCACCAACCAAAGTGGTGCACAAGAGGGGTTTGATGGAGGCAGCAGGCACCTGCCGGGTACAGAACAACTAGCACACCCCTGCAGTAACCTGCCACTATGGATGGTGTTCAGTAACTGCCAGGGCTGCACAGCAGTGACAGATCATAATGCCCTCTCTGGTACCGGTAAATAGAATGCCACCCATTCTGTGCAATATCATAGTGGCATGTTGAATTAGTGTACCAGCAGACAGAGTTCTCCCTCCCAACATGCAGTGTCCCATGTGCTGCCTGTCCCTTTTACATGGCATCCTGGAATGCACAGTGAAGAGCTAGGGCTAATTCCCAACCCCCTGGTGTAGCTATCAGGTCCAGTCTCATTTACAAGGCTTTCATCTAAACTGTCAGAGACTGGCAATCCTTCCAAAGTTTCCACGACTTCAGATAAATCAGGATATAGCCTAGTCAGAGTGGCAATACATAGCGCAGGCAAATTGAAATCTGTTTCCTGTTCTATAAGTCTTCCTGCCACCACCACATTACCAGTTACTTGACCGGACCAGAACTAGTTGATCTTGATGAACAAATACTGTATGTTTATTACAGTCCACAGTACTATTATGACTGTGACTGGTCATTGTAGGACAATGGACCTGTCCTAACTCTTCAAATATTCTTACTAGTATTTTAAAATCTCCTCTTTGTGTCTCTGACAATTCAGTATTCTGCAATTGATTGTCTTATTGGGATCTATGTGGCACCACCCCAAACATTTATGTATACATTCTGGACAATTAAAATCTGTACAATTAATTATATGAATGTACCCTGCAATAGTGATCTTAACTGTACCCATACGCCTGATGAAACAGTAGTCAAATTCAGATTTAGTCCTTAATGTTGAACATTCTATGTCGAAGGCCATTAATTGTACTAAATTCAGATGAGAAACATCACCACTACATCTGGAATTCATGTTTTCAAGCAATATGTTTACTTACTATCAAATTCAAAAATCACACAGTAATCTTAAGAGTAATATGAGTAAAAATATATTAATTCTCAGAACAGCAGTGCAAGTGAAAAAAATAAATACATTTCCCGTCACATGAAATTAGTTGTAATAAAAGAATAAAAACAGAAATAAAAAAAAAATGATGCAAGCATTATTTTACCCGGTTCCAAATGTCTGGGTTGAAAGGCAAAAGACTCACCCCACCAATTTTACCAAGATGTCACCCTGAAGCCCTGGACCAATAATGGCTCTGTGTCCTCCTTCTGACAGGTCTTACCTTGACTGGCTTGCCTACTGATTTGTATAGTATGTCAAGGCAATCAATTGGGTCGGCACCTCTGTAGTTTCTAGTTTAAGGGCTGGGTTTAAAGCAATTGTCTTCTGCGTTAGAAAGTAATTTTATATGTCAGGAGATCATCAGTTAAGAACTTTATGTATTAGAAAGCTATCAGTAACTTGAAGCATCTGATTAAAAAGGGACTTTTTAATGGAACACATGGGCTGTCACTAACCGTTTGACGTCATGCTACAATGTTTAGTATGACTGGGGGACTTTCAACCAAATACAAAAAGAATTTTATTTTTAACAGTAGTAGACACTACCTGGAGTAGTAAGTTACTTGTTGTAGTATCCCAGGGATGTGGTGACTCACGTAGACACCTGATTGTTTGGCTGGTGGTTAAGCCTTCTGCAAGAAGGACATTTAACATGTGACTTACGAGAAGAGCTTTTTGAAATGTCTTGGTATATAATCCTTATTGTAGAGCATTTAACATTTATCAAGTAAAGAGTTCACATTCAATTATAAGCATCCACACAAGTTAATAGGTAGGCCAGTAAGCCTTGCAAATGATTTAGGTATAAAATAAAAGTATATATCCAAACACTTAGTTACAAGATATTTCTGTTTCAGTCTGTCTGTTAGTCTGCCATAAGAGGAAGTGATGGTTGACCTTTAATGAGTATAAACTGAAAGTATATATCCAAACACTTAGTTACAAGATTTTCCTATTTTAGTCTGTTTGTTAGTTTGTCAAAAATAAGGAAGTGATGCCTGACCTTCAGTTGACTTTGCAGTTAAGCCATTTACAAGAAAAAGATTCTCAAAAATATCTTGTGATTTATCAGAAAGGTACCTTGCATGTTTCTTACTGTAAATGCAAAACATGTTTTTTAAATCTGCAGTCAATAATCATGATAATAGAAAACACAGAGCTAAATTCCTATTGGTAAATATTGAACACAAACCAAACTATAAGTAAACCTAACTGTAAGTAGTTAATCAGTAGTTAAGCATATGCCTATGTATTGAATTTAACTGTAACTATATGTTTAGGCAGGACAAGCTGTGAGGTATTAATGCTTAAATCTGCTTATTGGTTTATTGCATTTTAAAACACACCAAGCAAAGAATGACTTTATCTAACATTGCTTAGAATTCATTTATGATGTCCAAAAGAGGATCCCTTGGTGGGATGTCTGGAATAGTCCATCTATTCATTATTTCTTCAAGCTCCTGATTCATTTCTTCATTGATTGAGAGTGGGATGAGCAGACCCACTAGGGGCTAAAGTGGGACACAGACTGAGGAATTCCCTCCACCCTTACAGAAGTGCAGTGGAGGATATAAATGTGTATTTTCTGGTTTATGCATAGAGTAAATAGTCAACATAACCGTTAGTTGACAGTTTCATCCATAAGACTCAAGTGCTAAACATTCGCGTAGGTCTGAATTCTGGATCACCATATGGTTTCTAAGACAATCAGCAATTCGGGGTTGTGCCAGGTTCAGAAATATCTGATCATAAAGTACACACTGGGCTCTGCCACCGATGTATGATTGAATAAACAATGCTGCAGCGGAGACCAATCTTTTTCTTGGGATAAAGGTGGGCCATTCCCCGTGGTGTCTCAAACAGGACAGAGCAGTTCTAAAATAGTGGTTTTGCCGGAAATACTCGGCCATCTGAAAATCAATGGAAAAAAAAAACTTGTGAAAGTAGAGGTACAAGTTTTAGGTAAAGATTTAGACGTTGATTACTTTCTGCAACAGCACAGTATCATGATGACAGCCATAATCCCCAAAATCACTAATAGTACACAGAATGGTGAGAGCAGCCAATACAACAACCATTTTATCCAGTTTACTGGATTTAGCCAATCCCATGCTCCTGGTTCAGTTATATCCTCAAATATTGAATCAATGGCATAAGTGAATTTGCGCTTCCAGTTGGAAAACTCTGTCTCTGACTGCACCAATTCAAGTTTTACTTCCTGTTCTTGTAGAATTGCTATGTCCTTCTGCATTAAGTTAATTGTTTTGTTAATTGATTTTATATCACCCTTTATTATAACTGTCATTCTTTATGATTTTTATATTTTCTTGCATGGTGAATTGTGTATACCAGTTTATCTAATTTCCCTTTGAATACTGCCTGTTGGTTGTGTAAAGTGAATCTGAGAAATTGCATAGTACCAAGCATTGTGTTTAACCTAGTTATTGTGTGTTGGATAAGGCTTTGCTGTGTAGTGGTGTATGTGTGAGACTGCAGTAGGAGAGAGACTGATAACTGCTCAGCAGTGCAGTTATAATACATGATACAGACGTCTGTGATATATTTCTAAACATAACCCAAAATAAGGATGGGAGTGTCAAGGTTGCCTGTGATCATGCTGTCTAAAAGTGTGTTGTTTGGTAGCATGTTATATGGGTAATATATAGTGTTGAAACCCTGAAATGGCCAACACAATTTGAATATTGAGGTGTCTGTGGGTTGTGGAACACAAATACTAGGCTGGGTGAGTAAGAACAGGTTAGATTGTAAGGGTATTGGTGGAAAAATATGTAACATGCCTGCATGTGAGCGGATGTTGTGGCTGAGTTTGGTTACTTTTATTGGGTATTTGACAGGATAAAAACAGAATTCTGTCTTACAGGCTTGTTCTCTGTCTGAAAAGTCTCCTCTTAAGAGGGGATACAGATGCATATTTGCTGCTTCATTTAAATCTTCTGCCAGATTCAGCTAGTTTATTAATTCCATATGTTGGTGATTATGATATGTGGTTAAGTCCTTTATATTTGTCCCTAGGTGTTCCAGGGCTTGCTGATATTCCCAGTTGGTGTTCATGATGCATTGGTAGGCATATGCCAGTGATCTTTTCTGACTTTTTTTGTCTTGGTGATTGTAGTTGAGCACATTGTAAAATCTTATATCCTGATCCATATTCGTATATTTCAGCTTGACAAGTATCCGTGTAATTGGTGTGCTTACAAGAAAAGACATTTGTAGTGAGTCCCAAAGATTTTTGTTGTGGGGGCATGTTTGGTTTTCCCACATCGTGAATGTCTCTTAATTCATTATACCATTGTGTCACTGGCAATTGCAGGTTGATTATGGGTAGAGGGCAACCTATGGTGCAATTCCAAATTGTGCACGTTGCTTTACTAGGAGGTGGCTGTACACAAAATACAGTCTCTTTGCAAGGCACATACATGAGTTGGGAGACAAATTTAAATACAGTACCTGGAATGATGACAATGATGGTGCCCCGGTATAATCCATCACACAATGGACCCTGTACTCCAGTTTGCCACGTTCTACACTGATGTTTTTGTAGTCAGTAATTGCACAGTAATAGAGTTTTGGAATTTTTAAATTTTTATTTGTTCCTTTCTCTGACGTAAGAATGCAGCATGGCATTTTGGACCGTTCAGAGGTATACCATTCCCTTTAAATGTACTGACAGTGGTGCGTAAGTCTGTAATATTGTCCATTCTTTTTGACAAATCCTCCAATTTGATGCATTGGAAGGTCTGCAGAGTGTTGGGAGTTGTTCTTGGACATGCCCGGTATCGGAGAGGATCCTTAGGCTCGCTTTTGTGGGTCCTGGTGAGATAGTATACCCTGGAATAATCTTGAAACTGTTTAGATGTCTGATTTTTGTCAAAAAAGTTGCACCAGTAAGCAGTTAAATTCATTGATATAATGGGCTCATTATCAGTCTGTTTGGAACATGAGTTGCAATGTACCTTTACTCTATTTAAGAATGCTTGCAGTCTCTTGAGTAGAGGCAAATGGTATTGTGGATGCAAGTAATCCATATAAGTTGTAATGTCCATACTGAGAATTTACTGATACAGGTGAGGTTCGACTGCTACAGGTACACATTCATGATATTGTTTTTTCATTTCAGTAGTATTTTAGCTTGGCTTGTTGAGTGCGCCTATAGGAGTATGATTTGTGTGTCCATGTGTGTGAGGCATAGATGTTGTGTTGGCATCAGTATGATTTGGTGTAGGCGTGGCACCAACCAGTTTAGCTACTTTAGATTGTGAGATGGTTTGTGAGGTGTTTTGACTGGATGCATAATCTTGAGTCAGCAAGATATTCAGATTTACATTATGTGGTAGGTAAGAAGCATAAATAAGGAAAATTAGTATAGCAAAAAAGAGTGAGATAGAGATGCTTTTTTGCAATATTTTATATGTTGAGTGTTTCTTCTTCTTTATGGATTTGCTCTTACGAGATGCCGCATGAGCCTTAACCGGGTCAGTCGGCATAGTGTAAGGCATGATAGTCTCTTTTAGAAATGGCTTGAATTCACTGCACTGTACCATATTGTACCAAAGGCACTATAAAAATATCAAAAATGCAATATTGTACTAAAGGCAATAAAAATATCAGAAATGCAATATATATGAGTATGTAAAGAAACAGTATAAGGACAAATCTTGACAAAGCCTGATGGAGGTTTCTCTCAAGACTTTGTTTTTTGCAGTAGGTTAATCTGGGTGTTGTTTTCCACTTAGGAATTTTGCCTGTTCTATAGCAGGTTTTAGACCTTTTAAGCATTTACTTAAACAATCTAGCAAAGGCAAAACCAAAACAAATGCTGAGTGGAATCAGAAAGGCTACACAAGCAGTAGTAAGTGAAATTGTGATTTCAAAACCTATAATCTTTTTCTCTTTCTTCCTTCAGGGTAGGAGATCTTCAGCTTCTTGGATCTCCAGCACATTAGACCTTGGTTCAGGTCGAAAGAGGTCAGGGTATATAATGCTTAGAGATGCTAAATTGCGCCTAAATTATTCAAGTTCTCATAGTCGATGGGCATCTTGGGCCCATCTTGCAGTTGGTGAAGACTTCGGATTTGTAGTATTGTGGCATCCAGGGCTCACTGGGCCTGGCAGATTAGTCTTATGAGTTCGTAGGTCCCTTGAGGTACTCAGGTTCATAGATTACATTGTGGTTTTGCTGGGTGTCCCTGCATTTGGACAGAAGGATTATTAGCTGCCATCTGAAACAGAGCATTTCTTTAATTGTGATATATGGACCCATTTAGGCTTTAGTTTTACTTGTAAAAGTACAGCATTATTAGACACTTGGTTTATTTGCATTGGTTTTGTAAATTTAGGCCCCATGAGGTAGTTAATAATTTTTTTCCAGCAAACCCAGTCTCCAATGTAACAAGGATTTACTGGTGGTTGCACCTCTTGTCTTAGTTCAATGGAGTCCTGCCTGGTATCAGAATCCAGAACAGTTTGTGTTTGCATCTGAGCTCCATTGAGAAGCTGATAAGATGAAAAATCATGTTTTGAACGTGGCCTGTTTCTGAGATGCATAAATGCCATAGGCAGGCTTCTAGTCCAGAATTAGTTTTGCCCCATTCTCAAGGCTTCCTTAAACTGTTTATTAACATTTTCCACAAGACCCTGTGACTGTGGGTGATATGGGGTACCATAATGCCAATTAATGTCATATTTTTCGATTATGTTCTCAGAAACATGGACATTTTTTAAAATGTGAACCTTGGTCTGAATTGACATGAATGGGAATTCCCCAATGAGGGACGATTTCCTTAGTTAGGATATCCACAACGAACTTAGCAGTTGCGGCTAGTGCTGGAAACGCTCCTATGTACTGTGTAAAATTATCAATAATCACTAAAAGATACTTCTCATTTTCATTGGGAGGAAGTGACTACACAAAATCAATATACACGCTCTTCCAGGGCTTTTGAGAACTTACTTGCAGATTGAGAGTGGGAACAGGCTGGGCCTGCTTAAATTGTTGGCAGGTTACACAGCTATTGACATATGTTGTCACATCTCTCAACATGGAAGGCCAATTAAATTTCTGTCTTAATTTTCTATAAGTTGCTTTAATGCCTGGGGGTACATGTCCATGCCTGTGTGGGCTAAATGAATCAACTCCTGCCTGCAGGAATTGTCATTTACCAAATAAGTATTTCTTGTTGTTGTGTCAGTTAGACCTTTCAACTCCAATTTTTGCAATTCTTGAAAGGCCTTACTGTCCAGGAGGTGGCCAACCTCCAGTTCAGCATGGTGGACCTCCATCATGGTTTGACTGATGGTGAGGGGCAGCGGCATGTTGCATGCTAGCTTTGCCATGTGGTCTGCCATGGTGTTGCCAAAATAATGCTTGGAAGATATCCGGTCTCGCCCGTGGCCTCAGATGTAGGATACCTCAGACTTATCGGGGTTTCAGAGGTCACCTACTTACAAAATCTCATCCCAGTCTGAAGTGAATGCATCAGGCTGTTGAAGACACAAATTGCAGGTATGTACTGCATAACTGCTGTCAGTAAAAATAAAATATGGCTTGTGCTTTAATGCTTCCTTTAATGCTAAAACCTCGGCATGCTGGGCAGATTTTGAACAAATTGGTATTGCTTCTTGTCTGGTAATAGAGTAATCTCTCTGTTGTGTCTTGTTGCCTATAATGATATCTATTTTAGATTTTCTTTTACCATGTATATGCTGAACACTTCCATCTGAATATGCTATAATGCTGTCATTTGGTATGTCTGCTCAGTAGATGTATTTTAAATTTGGAGGTCTGCCATTGTTATCAGTGTGATGAGCATAGTGTTATTACCTATAACAAATGTTATTTTTTCAGCATTTAATAGTGCACTGAGGTGCAGGGTTTGAGCCTTGTTTGGGGCTAGTACTGGATTTTTAACCAGGGCTAGAGTGCCTGGATCTTTGATATGCATTGAGATTGTTGGTACCTGCCATAAGTGTGGTGCTTGCTTAAGCATTTGATGAAGGAGTAGTAATGGTTTGATGGGTTCTGAAAAGTTTTTTCTGTGTTTGAAAATGACCCTGTGTAGTAAGAGATTAAGTTACTTTGTTGTTGCAAAGCGGCAGAATAATTACCATGATTGGTATCAGTAAGGATGTCTATGGGCAGGGATAGGTTGATTGGTGTCAATTTGTGATGCTACAGCACTGCCTGCTGTAATCTCTGCAGAAGTTCCTCTTTTCCACTGTCCCATTTAAAATGTGTTAATCATTGATATAGTGGCTTTGTCATAGTAGCATAGTTCTGGATGTGACTTCTTGCAAAATTATATAATGAGTATACGCTGTAATTGTTTTTTGGTTTGAGGTAAAGTAATATTTTTCACTTTTTCTAAGTAATTATCTGTGAGTAGTGGTGGGTGAAGTGGTCCCAATTTGCTCCGTGAAGTGATCCGCGGAGTGAAGGCAATTTCGCGGAGTGCTCCATAGCAGCGGAATACTTCACGGCAAATGGGTATGGAAGTCCATTGAAAACAATGACTTTGCATTTCGCCTTCCCAAACCACTACTCCACCAATTTCCTAAGGTGAAGTACATTGAAACAATGTACTCGCCTTACCGCCTTGTTTTTAAGCTCCTCCAAGGCGAATTTGCAGTGTTTCATGGGATTTCAGGTCAGATGGGCTCTAGATTGTTCTGCACAGCCTCAGTTTGGGGTAGTGTGTGTAGGAAGCTGCAGGAGACAATCTGCTCTGAGAGCTCTGCATTCAAACCTTCAAAAAGCTGTTAAAAAGCCTTTTGAGTAATTTTTTTTGCTGAAACTTTAGTTCATCGATTATAGGAAACCGTCCTGTGCTCATATCATCGAGCATTTATTGTTTGTGTATGGATTTTGAATGTTAATGTACAACATTCAGTCTGTGTACTGAGAGACAGTGGAAGTGTGCTTTGGGGAGGGGTGTATGTGTGGTGTAGGTAGATTAACTTGGAGAAAAAGACAGTGCTTTCTGTTTTGGTGATATTTTTCTTGTTTAACTGTGTTAATGTACACACAGTAATATTTTCAATATTTCTTGCCATTTTTTTGCTGATTGTTGTGGTGCAGCAGTGCATAATTTTAGTTTGTTTAAAATATGTGGTTATATTACTGAAGTTTTCAATTTGCTATGCATTACTTAGTGTGTGTGTGTGAGTATGTGTGTGACGCGTGTCATCAAATCAAACACCTTTTATTGTGCCACATAATAATTTCAGCAATGTGAAGCTGCTATCCACTGCAGCTGTGTGATTTTTGTACTTCTTTGTGGTATCTTTACTGATACTGGTACTAGTACTAGTGACTGTTACTGCAGCAGTACAGTACACTGCCACCACGCGCCGCCCGCCCCAACCGGTAAAGGTATTCTTTTCCAGATTTGAATTTCTGATGGTGAGCACTGGTTAGATGTTGTGCCTTTGTGTCTGCATCTCTTCAATGCACAGCGCAATCTTAATCTGTCTGTGCATTTGCATCTCTTTAGGGCCCAATCTCCATCTGTAACTTAAGTCACAGTTGTTTCTTTGGCTTCCCTTCAGAGTACTGGACTGGTGCGGTGCTTAATTCTGCATGAACATTGTACTCATTAATATGCATTTTTAAGTCAGGACCATCATCACGAGTCACTCGTGTTACAAATCACATTCTTCATCATCACAGTCACAAATGCAGTCACAAATCACGATTCATGATCATTCACGTTACGAATCACATTAATTTTTTTTCTAGTTAATTGGATGTATTGTAAGCCTGTTTTGTAGTATCTCTCCAGGCTTCACCAATCACCACCCCACCATTGTACTCATTGATACGTGTTTTTAAGTCTGGGAGTTTTAAGCTACAGCTCATCGGGGCCCGGGGAAGTACAGCCATAGGCATTCACATTTCTTCAACATCATGGTCACAAATGCAGTCACAAATCACGATTCACGATCATTCATGTTACGAATCACATTAATTTTTTTTCTAGTTACTTGGATGTATTGTAAGCCTGTTTTGTAGTATCTCTCCAGGCTTCACCACCCCACCATTGCACTCATTGATACGTGTTTTTAAGTCTTGGAGTTTTAAGCTACAGCTCATCGGGGCCCAGGGAAGTACAGCCATACGCATTCATGTTTCTTCATCATCATGGTCACAAATGCAGTCACAAATCACGATTCATGATTATTCACGTTACGAATTACATTAATTTTTTTTCTAGTTGCTTGGATGTATTGTAAGCCTGTTTTGTTGTATCTCTGCAGGCTTCACCACCCCACCATTGTACTCATTGATATGTGTTTTTAAGTCTGGGAGTTTTAAACTACAGCTCATCGGGGCCTGGGGAAGTACAGCCATAGGCATTCACATTTATTCATCATCATGGTCACAAATGCAGTCACAAATCACGATTTATGATCATGTCATGAATCACAACATAAATTTTTTTTAATAGTTACTTGGATGCATTGTAAGCCTGCTGGTCACGGTGCTGAACAGAGATGGGATCCTCACCTGGGCCCAGGGGAACAGGCACATCCTGCTCCAGAGGACCTGGTGCTGGACTTGGTGGTGGTGGTTCAACTGCCTTAGAGTCAGGATAGGAGGCGGTGCTGGTCCTGCTTCGGGGGGGCACTCACAACTTTTGAGCGATCCAGCATGAATGGGCACCCATGCCCTCCACACATGCACACAGTACAATGCTTACCACTACCACGCTCTCCCAAAGCAGCCCCATCCCAGACATTCCCTCACCCTGGTCCATCTCTCCTACTGAGCTCCCACAGTCCGAGCAATCACTACTCACACTGTCACACAACACACACAGTCACACACACACAGACAAACAACTAACTACTTATAAAGGTAAGAAAAATAAAATTTACAGAAAGAACAAATTAAGTAAAAAAGAGTACAGAAAAGACAAAAAAATTTAGCTTTTAAAAAAACTATTGAGTCTAAATCAAAGTTTAAATCTCCTCCTCACTCTGATCTAAAAGTATCAGCAGTCACAAAACACACTACTCTCTCTCCGTCTGCACAGGAGAAAGTAAAAGTGTCTGCTTGTATGACTCACTTTCTTCCTGCCTAGCTAAAGAGCATGTGACTTACAGTACTGTAAGCCATGTGATGTGTGGGGGGGGGCTGCCAAATCTGAAACACCAAGTGGATCACTTAGAATCCTAATGAGGAATGCGAAGTCCATTAAAAACAATGACTTCACCTTACTTTGCGTTGCCATTCTGCCTTAACGTGAAGTGGTAATGACAAGGCAAAGTGAGCACCTTGCATTGCCCACTCCGCATAGCGGAGTAGCAACGCAAACTGCCCACTTCGCATTCACTTAGCTGGCGAATTTTAAATTTGCTACATCTCTATCTGTGAGGCATATTTTTTGGTGTATTACTTTGCCAAGATAATTTACTTTGTGTAGGCCTATCTGGCTCTTTTCCCAATTAATTTTGTAGCCTTTTTCGTAAAGTCTATTTGCTACCCATTGCAGGGTGGCAAAGTGTTCGTTTGGAGTATCATGACTAAAACAGAGCTCATCTATGTAAACTCTTATATTGGGAATGTCCTCTAAATCATTGATCATGATAGACTGCAATATTTTTGGGGAGTTTTTATATCCCTGTGGTAGGTAAGTGAAGCAGTACTGTCTGTAATTTACAGTAAATGCTGTTTTAAATTGGTCTTTGGGGTGTAAGGTCATGGAAAAGAATCCTTTGGACACGTCAAGAACAGTTTTGTAAGTTTTTATTGGGAGTGGCTCTCACTGCTTTAACATGTCTATAATCTGAGTGGTGTAATCTCTGGTATGTTTATTTAATTGCCTATAGTCCACCACTAGGCAAAAGGACCAATCTTTTTTGGGCACTGGCAAGACTGACAAATAAATGGAGGAGGTGCATTGCCTAATATTATTGTCTTTTAAAAGTGTTTGAATTGTTTTCATTAACTCACCTTTGTACTGTGCTTTAATGGGATATTGTTTTTGTCTGGGGATGTATAATACCATGTATTCTCACTGGGGGCATGTTTATAAGTCCTGCATACTCTGGCCTAGTGGTTGCTTGGATTAGCTGCTGAATCTGGACTGTATAGTTATGTGGCAGATCTGTTTGTATTGGGGGCTGGTCAGTGACAACATTTAATAGGGCTAGGTGTCTGGCATCTTGTGCTGCTAGAACACCTTGTGCTAGAATATCTGCTATTATTGCTGTTGTGGGGTGATTGTTGATTTTAACTGGGACCTCTTTTCCTGTCACTGCTGGCTGACCCATAATTGTATACAGTGTTTTTTTTTTTATAGGCAGTAAAGTCAAATGGGTAGTTTCTAAGGAGCAGTACTGTGGGTGTGGAGCCTGAGTCAATAAGCAACATTTCCTCTACCTCTGCCTCAATTGGAGCCCCAGTAGGTTCAATCCCTACCTCGATTAAGATCCTGGCAGGGGCATAAATTATACCTGTACTGGCATGAATTTTGTGGCTTGGAGTTGGGCTGGTTGGGTGGCTCTCCCTTGGAGAGTGCTGTGGCGGAGGTTGTTGGGGGACGGCATCCTGAAAGGACTGCTGGTCCTTTGGGGGACTTTGTTCTCTTGTTTCCTTTTCTTTACGAAAAGGCTGCTTTTCTGGATGATTAATTTTTTGACTTTGATGCATTAATTGTAACTTTTTGATTGCCTCATTCCATGCTAAATCTTGTATACTGTAGAGATCAAATAAGGTTTGAAGTGGTGCATTTAAGTATGATCTCAAATCGTCAACATCCAGATCCTGAATTTCACATTGCAAGTGATCTAACCAAATGTTGAAATCTTTGCTTGGTGCCAGGGCTAATCTATTGGCACATTGTACTATGCCTTCTGTTTGCAAATTATAAGTATGACAGAGGTAGTATATGACAGATCTGTCTGCATCATAATGGTCTTTGAAAAGTCTGTATTTAACAGCATTCATGGTGTGTTTTAATGCTTCCAAAGAAATGTTTACTCCATATTTCTCAGAAAGTTCTGTATGTTGTGTCACATGTTTATGGATATTATTTAAGGTAACTCCTTCATGTAGGTGTAGTTGATCTTTAAATAATTTAATCAATTTTATTTTTTCTAATTTGGCTGTGGAGAGGAAGGGCTGCAAGGGGCATTGTGCCAGGGAAGGCTGAATGGGAAATTGTCCCTGCAAAGGGTGAGTAGCCATTTGAGGTTGCATTGTTGTTTGTGTTTGGATGGGCACAGGATTATTTATAGGCTGGGAGGGTTGGGTGGTCATAGGGGGTGGCATTGTTGTTTGTTGTTGGCCAGGCATTGGGATTTGCATGGTTTGTGAAGGCTGGGCAGTCATTAAAGGTGACGCTGTTTGTTGTTGGGCCAGTGTTAGATTTTGAATGGCCATGGATACTGTTGTGAGTACTGTTGTGTTGGAGTAGTGAGATTGCATTGTGGAGAGGGTTGAGGTGTTGAGTATAAAATGGGGTGCGGAGGCTCAGGTGGGGTCAAGACATGGATTTGTGCCTGAAGTGGTGGGGGTTGGTTGTTGGGTGTTTGTATTTGGTTGCCTTGACATGTTAAAGTTGCATTTTCAATTGGTATTCTTTGATTATCTTTGAATAAATAGTCAATAAGTGTCATGTATACTGCCAGAACTCGGGGCACATGCATTTCATTTCCATGTAAGAGGTCACAAAATGCATCCTGCCAAGCCTGATTTTGTTTAATTATTGCAGGTATTATAGGATCAAATCATATTTCTGGTGTTAAGCGCTTCAGTAGGTATGTTTGTATTTGTGCTAGATATGATATTGTATCTAATAAGGTATTTGGCAGGGGTACTCTTACAAGAACAGGAGTCATTTGTAAATAACAGTGACCTTGTGGTGGAGGGGGCTGGCTAGGAGTTTGAATGACCCGCTGTTGAGGTGTATGGTGACTGTGAGGGGAAGTAGGGGCTTGATTAGAGGTTTGGTGAGCCTGTTTTTGAGGTGTATGGTTGGGGGTTTGGGGAGTTGGGAGTTCTTCGTATTCAGTATCTGAACCTGAATTTAATTATTAATTTTTGGGCCTGTGCATGTAAGTAGTTTTAATTCTCTGTTTTTGGGTTGACTTTTCTTAGTTTAACTTTTATTTGCCAGGGAGGAACTCTAGCTGGGAGATATTTGCAGTCATTTGTGACTAGACCTGTTACTTAACCTCTGTGAAATAGGTGTCTGTTAAGGGGAGGAGCTGCAAGGGTCCTGGGGAACTGTGGATTTAAAACAGGAGTTGTTTGTGGACTCTGCTGAGAGAGAGAGAGAGAGAAAGAGAGAGAAAGCAGCCAAAAGCTTCCTTAAATCAAGGAGGTAATTTAATAGACTACACTAAATTGAATCATTAACTTTTGGGCCTGTGTACGTAAGTAGTTTTGATTCTCTGTTTTTGGGGTTGACTTTTCTTAGTTTCACTTTTATTTGCCAGGGAGGAACTCTAGCTGGGAGATATTTGCAGTCATTTGTGACTGGACCTGTTACTTAACCTCTGTGAAATATGTGTCTGAAAGGAAGGAAGGCACTCCCCGGGGTGGAGAGTCAGAGTTGTAGTTGATTGTTTCTGGAGGGCACAGGTTTACTCCCACCCACTCTGCCCCTCACCCCACCTTCCCCAAGTGCATGACTTCCTTTATATCGGGGTTCTGACATCACTTCCCCAAAACTGCTAACAACATACACCTGTTTATATTCTTAAAGGCACAGCACACTGAATAGGGGGAAGAGACACTCACAAGCTTGCACACACTAAAACAAGAACAAAAAAAGAAAAATATCTGAAAGAGGAAGGGAGACAGACATGTGGGGAATGGTGCAATGCACTGGCTGTGGAGCAGCAGTCTTCTGAGAGACATTCTGGAGACTGCGTTGCTGCCCTATTTGCAGGCACCTCTCTGGTCTGAGGGAGGACGTTGCTTGTCTCCATGCTGACCTGGCAAGGATTCAATAAACCTGCTCCCCAACCCAGAGACCACCCAGGCCACTGCCACTACCTCAGAGGTTGCCAAGAAAGAGAAGTGGTTGGACCACAGTGGGCTCAGGGAGGGAGAGGGGGAGGGTGGTGGAACAAAGGTGCATCCCTCCAGTTGTGCCTCTCCACAATTCATTCACCACTCTGAAAAAGCATGGTTCCTCTATGGTGGCACCTGCAATGGAGACCAAGGTGGATGCTGGGAACCTCCACTGTGGAGACCCACAGGAGGGTGGCAGGGACCCCACAGGAGGAAACAACTCCTGGTGGGGACTCAATTATTAGGGGTAGAACTGGGGGAGGGAGGGAAGGAGGTAAGGTGCCTGCCCAGCACCATGGCTTGGAGGGACAGGAAATGAATCCTCAGGATCATGGCAGCAGCTGCAAGGGAGAGTGAGCTGGATATCATTATCCACCTAGGGACAAATGACCTGGCTGAGAATGGGATCAGAGCAGTGCAAAAGGAGTTTGTGGAGTTGGGGAGGGGTCTTAGACAAGTAGCACACATGGTAATTTTCTCAGAAGTGCTTCCTGTCTATGGTATGGATAAGACTAGGGTAGTCTGCACCATGGAATGCAATGACTGGTTGAAAAACTGGTGCAGAGCTCAGGGATTTGGCTTCATTGGGGACTGGGGTTCCACCTGGAGGGATGCAGGCCTATACTGGCATGATGGTCTGCATCTGTCCAGGAGGGGAACCAGGATCCTAGGTGACAGGTTTAAATGCTTCATTGGCAAACATTTAAACTAGCCAAGATGGGAGGCAATGAAAAGGAGAAGGGAAATCCTAGCCCCCCCAAAGAAAATCAGGGTAATTAGTGAGGTAAACACCAAGATAGAGCAGTTGATAGGGAGAAGGGCAGGGGTAAATGGAGAAAAAGACAAAGGCAGAAAGGACAGGGATGGGGCAAAAATAAATAAGGCCATAAAAAATGAAGGGTAATGAGTATCAATGCCCATAGTCTAGGTAAAAAGCTCCCCAAAATGGTGGCCTTGATGGAAGAGAGAGATTCCTGGATATTGTGGCAGTCACAGAAACATGGTACAGAGAGAACCATGACTGGGATGTCAACATACCAGGGTACACTATCTACAGGAGGGACAGAGAGGTTAGAAGAGGAGGAGGAGGAGGAGTAGCTCTCTATGTAAGGGAATGGATCAAAGCAACAGAACTAAAGGGTAAACAGGGAGGAGAGGAGGCACTGTGGGTCACCCTGGAGACTGGAAATGGCACCACAATCCGCATAGGGTTGTATACAGACCCCCCCATCTCAGAGGGAGGAAATGACAAAGAAATGACAGAAGGCATGCTTAGGATGGCAGAGAAAGAGCAGATATTGCTGATGGGGGACCTGAATATGCCAGATGTTAACTGGAGCACCTTTGTTGCAGCCACATCCAAGAGCAGGGCCATTCTTGATGCTCTACAGGGGCATGCCTCAGCTAGTTTTGGAACCCACTCAGGAGGGAGCAATCTTAGACCTGGTACTCTCAAATGGGGACAGAGAGAGAGGATCTCAGATCTAGAAGTGGATAGCCATCAGGGAACAAGTGACCACCAAACAGTGTGGTTCACGACAAACTTAGCTATAGAGTCAAGCCATACAAAAGTGAAGGCACTGGACTTCAGGAGGGCTGATTTTGTCAAAATGGGAGAGTGCCTCAGAAAAGCACTAGCAAACAGGCAAGAAGGTGGGGTGGAGCAACAATGGGGAAACATCAAAACCACCATAACAGAGACAACATGCTTTTGTGTGAAGCAAATAAGCAAATCAAAATGAAAGAGAAAAACACTATGGTTCTCAAAAGAAGTGGAGGGGAAGGTTAGGGAGAAAAAGATAGCATTCAGGAAGTATAAGGAAACACAGAAGGAGCAGGAAAGATAACTGTACTTGTTAAAGCAGAAAGAAGCAGGGAAGGCAGTCAGAATAGCAAAGCCCAAACTGAGGAAAAGATGGCCAATTCGATTAAGAAGGGGATAAAACCTTTTATAGGTACATTAGGGAGCAAAGAAAGACTAAGGCAGGGTTACTGAATAAAGAAGAAGGTGGTTGGGCAGAGAGCGAAAGTGAAAAAGCAGGGATACTGAACAAATACTTCTGCTCAGTATTCATAATGGAAGAGAAGGGGAAGATACCTAATCCAGTCAATAGAAGCACTCTGGATAAGGGGGTTGATATTAGTCCTTTCACAGAAGAAAGGGTTCTGAAAGAACTCCTAAAACTGAAGGTGGATAAAGCAATGGGGCCTGATGGGATTCACCCCAGAATTTTAAAAGAACTAAAGGAAGAACTAGTAACACCACTGATTACCCTTTTTAATAAATCATGGGAGGGTGGTGTGGTACCTGAGGACTGGAGGTGGGCAGATGTGATTCCCCTTCACAAGAGTGGAAGCAAGACAGAGGCAGGAAACTACACACCTGTCAGTTTGACCTCAGTGGTAGGGAAAATGATGGAATCACTTCTGAAGGAAAGAATTGTTGAGTACCTAGAGACCAGTGGGGCATAGGACCCAAGGCAGCATGGATTCACAGCAGGAAGTTCATGTCAGACAAATCTATTTAATATCTTTGACTGGGTGACCAAAGTAGTAGACCAGGGTGGGGCTGTGGACATGGCCTACCTAGACTTTAGGAAGGCATTTGACACAGTCCCGCACAAAAGATTAATAGACAAATTAGCCAGCCTGGGTAAAATACTGGCTGGACAACAGAACATAGAGGGTAATAGTAAATGGAGTCCACAGTGAAGAAAGGGGGGTTACTAGTGGGGTTCCGCAGGGTTAAGTACTAGGGACGGTCCTTTTTAATGTCTATATAAGAGACATTGCAGAAGGACTGGAAGGAAAAGTATGTCGCTTTGCACATGACACAAAGATCTGCAACAGGGTTGATATGCAAAGTGGGGTGGAAAGGATAAAAAAGGACTTGGCAAGATTGAAGGAATGGTCAAATGTATGGCAGCTTAGATTCAATGCAAAGAAGTGCAAAGTAATGCACCTGGGAAACAAAAACCCAGGGGAAGAGCATGCAATGAAGGGTGAGATACTGACAACAACAAAAATGGAAAGGAACCTGGGGGTAGTCATATCAGATGACCTAAATGTGGGCAAGCAATGTGAGAAGGCAGTAAGGAGGGTTGGGGGGGATACTGAGTTGCATAGGGAGAGGCATCACCAGTAGAAAACAAGAAGTTGTTGTCCCTCTGTACAAACAGTTGGTAAGACTGCAACTGGAGTACTGTGTACAGTTCTGGAGACTCCATCTCTGCAAAGACATAGACAGGGTGGAGGCTGTCCAGAGGACGACAACCAAAATGGTGCAGGGTCGGCACCAGAAGACATCTGAAGAAAGATTAAAAGAGTTTAAGATGTATAGCCTTGAGGAAAGGAGGAAGGGGGAGACATGATAGAAACTTTAAAATATTTCAAGGGAATCAACAAAGTCCAAGAGGGTATCATCTTTCAGAAAAAGAGATGTGCAAGAACGAGGGGGCACAATTTGAAGATAGAGGTGGGGATGCCTCAGAGGTAATGTGAAGAAGTATTTCTTCATAGAGAGGGTTGTAGATGCATGGAACAGCCTTCCTGATGATGTTATAGAGTCAAAAACAGTGGGGGAATTCAAGAATGCATGGGACAGACATAAGGCAATTCTAGTTTGGGGTAGGAGGAAGTAGGCTGTTGGTTAACTAGGATCTGTAGCTTATCCATTAGGTAGGGACATCGGCAGACTAGGTGGGCCAAGTGGTCCTTATCTGCAATCAGATTCTATGTTTCTATATAATCTGGGTTTGAGTTGTCAAATTCAGTGTCTGAGTGGTATTGAGGAATTTTAAATTCTTCTGTTGGGTCAACCTGTGGTGCTCTGTCAGCCACCTGTTTGGGTAATTTTGTTTTATGTCCTGATAATTTTTTTGAGTTCTGTAAATATTTTTGAGCCCATTTTTGAACTCCAAGGGGAGTGATGAGGGGTGTCATCCTCCACTTATTCCTGTTCCTGCTCTATGTGCTCCATATCAGGGATGGATGGCGCACTTGATATTCTACATAATTTAGATTTGTGCCCATGTCTATGATGTTTAACCTCAGTTTCTGATTTTGGGGTTCTACATTGGTCAGGGTCACCAACTGAAGAGCCAGAGCTAATTCCCAACCTCTTGGTGTGGCTATCAGGGCCAGTCTCATGTACAAGGCTTTCACCTAGACCGTCGGAGACTGGCAATCCTTCCAAGATTCCATGACTTCGGATAAAACAGGATTTAGCCTAGTCGGGTGGCAATAATTAGTGCAGGCAAAGGGAAATCTGTTTCCTGATCTATAAGTCCTCCTGCCACCACTACATTACCAGTTAGTTGACTGACCAGAACCATTTGATCTTGACAAACAAATACTGTATGTTTATTATAGTCTACAGTACTATTATGACCATGACTGGTCACCATAGGACAATGGACCTGTCCTGACTCTTCAAATATTCTTATTAGTATTTTAAAATCTCCTGTCTCTTTGTACCTCAGATAATTCAGTATTCTGCAAGTGATTGTCTTATTGGGATCTATGTGGCACCACCCCAGAAATTTATGTATAAATTCTGGACAATTTAAATTTGTACAATTAATTATATGTATGTACCCTGCAATGATGATCTTAATTGTACCCACATGCCCGATGAAGCAGTAGTCAAATTCAGATTTAGTCCTTAACGATGAACGTTCTAAGTCAAAGGCCCTTAATTGTATTAAATTCAGATGAGAAACGTCACAACTACATCTGGAAATTATGTTTTCAAGAAATGATTTTACTTATTATCAAATTCAAAAATCACACAGTAATCTTAACAGTAATATCAGTAAACAGATATTAAATCTCAAAACATGGACCAAGGATGGCTCTGTGTCCTCCTTCTTTCTGGTCTTAACTCGACTGGTTTGCCTACTGATTTATATAATATGTCAAGGCAATCAATTGGGTTGACACCTCTGTAGTTTCTAGTTTAAGGGCTGGGTTTGAAGCAATAGTCTTCTGCGTTAGAAAGTAATTTTATATGTCAGAAGATCATCAGTTAATAACTTTATGTATTAGAAAACTTTCAGTAACTGAAAGCATCTGATTAAAAAGTGACTTTTTAATGGAACATATGGGCTGTCACTAGCAGTTTGACGTCATGCTACAATGTTTAGTATGACTGGGGGACTTTCAACCAAATACAAAAAGAATTTTATTTTTAACAATAGTAGACACTACCTGGAGTAGTAAGTTACTTGTTGTAGTATCCCAGGGATGTGGTGACTCACGTAGACACCTGATTGTTTGGCTGGTGGTTAAGCCTTCTGCAAGAAGTGCATTTAACATGTGACTTACGAGAAGAGCTTTTTGAAATGTCTTGGTATATAATCCTTATTTTGGAGCATTTAACATTTATCAAGTAAAGAGTTCACACTCAGTTATAAGCATCCACACAAGTTAATAGGTAGGCCAGTAAGCCGTGCATATGATTTAGGTATAAAATAAATTCAAATACTTAGTTACAAGATATTTCTGTTTCAGTCTGTCTGTTAGTCTGCCACAAGAGGAAGTGATGCTTCACCTTTAATGAGTATAAACTGAAAGTATATATTCAAACACTTATTTACAAGATATTCCTATTTTAGTCTGTTTGTTAGTCTGTCACAAAAGGAAGTGATGCCTGACCTTTAGTTGACTTTGCAGTTAAGCCATTTACAAGAAACAGATTCTCAAAAATATCTTGTGATTGATCAGAAAGGTACCTTGCATGTATCTTACTGTAAATGCAAAGAATGTTTTTAAATCTACACTCAGTAATCATGTTAATAGAAAATACAGAGCTAAATTCATATCAGTAAATATTGAACACAAACCAAACTATAAGTAAACCTTAACTGCAAGTAGGTAATCAATAGTAAAACATTTGCTTAAGTACTGAATTTAGCTGTACCTATATGTTTTGGCAGGAAAAGTTGTGAGGTATTAATGCTTAAATCTGCTTATTGGTTTATTGTATTTTGAAATACACCAAGCAAAGAATTACTTTATGTAACATTGCTTAAAATTCAATTATGATGTCCGATTAAGAATCCCTTGGTGGGATGTCTGGAATAGCCCATCTATTCATTATGTCTTCAAGCTCCTGATTCATTTCTTCATTGGTTGGGAGTGAGGTGAGCAGACCCATTGGGGCTGAAGTGGGGTGCAGACTGAGCAACAGTCTAATATCTTGGCTAATTATCTGATGGCCACTGTACACAGTAGCTGCCTGATATCCTGTTGTTGTATAATGTTGTGCAGCGTCAACACTGACAGCGATTATTGCTTTCCAGTCTGTCCATAGGACATTTTCTGGTCATATGGGATACTTGTGGAAGCAATGTGGGGACGGCTTGCTATGTTTGCTGTTCTGTGTGGGAGTCCTAAGGGGCACTGTAGTGGCCCATGCACTCCTTGTGTAATAACTTTGGAACAGATTTATATTTTTTCACCAAACCAATGAAAGGCACCACTGTGGCACAAGCCCTTTTACTCTGAACAGTTCAGACCAAAATTTTAAACCATCTGAGCACTAGGTGATGAAAAAAAACCAGCAAAAAAAAACCCACAGTTTTTCTTCACTTGTTTCACTGTCAACATCTCAGAATCCTCACATCTGACCAGAACAAAACTTGGCACTTTAAGAAATGTACCTCCCAAAATTGCACATGCAATATTTCATGCAAATCCATTGAATGGTTGCAAAGGTATTAAAGTACAAAAATTTGAGGTTTAACATAGAAGCCCCTGTTCAACCCTAAATATAGTGGTGGGTGGTATGTGATGTCAGCGACTCCGGAACGGCGAGTTCAAAAGTCAGTGATGGAATTTTGGTGACTTTGAAATGGTGATAAATGTTTTACCCCCTCCTCGAGGTGCTATGATCTCAGAATTGATTATATTAGTAAGGCAGTGTGGGGGGCAAACTCCCCTGCAACAGGGGGTGCAGGAAAAAAAGTTGTAATTTCTGTCCTCACCACAAATCCGTCATGATTCTGGACTTGCCATTCTGAAGTTGCAGCTATCACATAGAACCTAGTGGTGCTACTGCACCTCTATTATATATATTTTTTTACAGAGGAAAGACAGAGAGAAAATTAAAGGAAAAAAAACTGTGGACTATAAGAGTGATACACAAATGGTAGACATGAGATCTCTAATATCATGTCACTTTAAAACACTGAGGTACCCTATTCCCAGTCTGAGTTTCTTTGGACTAGAGAAGGTGAACTTGGGGTGCTGGGTTGGGACAATTTGAGTCAGAAGATATTAATGAGGTAGGCTTTCAATATCGATTTATTTCAATGTACAACAAAAGTATGAGCTAAATGAAGTCATTGATTGGTTACCTGTTATGTAATTAACCTGATCTCTATTTTTTTTTTTTGTCAGACGTTGAGCCTTTTTCCAAACCTTGAGGAGACAGCAGGTCTTTGCTCGAAACTCCATCTGTTATGCAGGAGTCTGATGAATCCAAGTATGCTGCAATTTTACAGATATGACTTACTATACTCTAAGGATAGATTCACCACCGATTAACCACCAACCCACCCCCCTTTCTATTTCATACCCTTTTGACAAACAGGTTTCTATCTCAGTTTGCAAACATCCTCCCTTGACATAAATAATTACCCCCACCCCTTACTTCCCCTCATCCCTTATCTATTACTACCCTGGATTTATTATCAGCTCCTATATTGAGATCTTATTCATTGTATTTTTATATAATATACTCTCCTGTCCCTGCTTAAAAAGTTCTTCCTTATACAGGATAGTAACCAGTTACCTATTTTACTCACATTCTCACATTGTGCAGCTTCCTTTAAAGTATTTGAAATAAGAACTGCCAGGTCCCTTTCACATTCACTTTTTCTCAAGATTCTCCCATTCTGTTGGTATTTGGCTCATTTATTTGTTCCCCAAAATGCATTACAATTTATTTATCAGGGTTGAACAGCATTTTTTGGTACCACCAAGTGTAGCTTGTAAGCACCAGTTAAAGTCATGTGTTCTCTTTTCTGCATTTTCAGTCAAGTTTAAGGAGACCTTTTGAATGAGTAATTGATGTGCCATGCATTGGCTGTCAGACTAAGAAGATTACCTGATGTGCCAGGCTGTAGGTTTGGCTGACTGGGAGGACAGATCGATTGCCAATCAACCCTGATGCACTGCAAATCATTCATGTGTACACTGTTGCATACATATGTTTTTGGCTGGGGTAGCATCAGGATAACAGATGAGTACAGAGTGTTGTCTGTGTTGCTGGAGGGCAGGGAAGTCAGCAGAGGGTTTTTCTAATAAAATTGACCAGATGTGAGTGGGGAAGGGCTCGAGGAGGTGTGCCTAAGTACACACAGGCAAGTCATTGACCTGGCTGGTGGGGGGGAACAGATCAGTTGACTTTTTGCAGTAAAGAAACTGCACCCTTCATTTCCCTACCAAGGACGTTTTGCAACAAAAAAGAAAAACGGTGCTGCACCCCAGTGGAAAAAAACAGGTATAGGAGAATGAAACACTGATGGCCAAAAAATGCTCAAAATGACATTTATTGTCTAGAAAAAAGTAACACAATCTCCAACACTGGCCAGTCACTGGGGAGCTATGCTTCCCAGGTGACTGGCCAGAACTGGAGATTCTGTTACTTTTTTCTATACAATAAATGACAGATTTAGCATTTTTTGACCATCAGCGTTTCATTCTCCTATACCTGTTTTTTCCTGCTGGAGAGCAGAACTGTCTTTCTCTTTTGCCTTTGTGTGAAATAGTTATCCTCGGTCTTGCACCCCCCCCCCCAGATCTATTTGAGCATGGTATTTCATGCAGAAGATGTTTTATAACAAGTAGCAAGACTAGCAGTACTGATCATGATCAAAGGTGTGCATGTGTGGCTGTTTCTGAACCTTTCTTTAAATAATTGAGCTCTCTGTAAACAATTAGACAGCGTTCTTACCCAGCTCCATGCTGCACTCATTCCTGTTACACCCAACTTCGAATCTAATATGGTGGCAAGATCTGACAATAGCTGGGCCTGAAGGAACCCTGAAAGTCAGCAGGAAAATGATCAAAGAATCCGAGCAAATAGAATCTGTAGATTGATGATGGCAATTGAATAATCAACAATGAGCTTTCACTTTTTATATGTTTAAAATGTTGGGGTACCAGTACTCATGACCGGGCCTGATTCAAAGCTTAATTTTTTTTTCCTTTTTTTTTTCTTGTGGATAATGCTTTCTGCTTTCAGAAGGGAAGGGAGGGGTGTTGGCACTATTGGGAGGATCAACTACAGTATAGCACTTCAGGTATGTAAGTAACATAGTACATTACTTAAATTTTTTCTGTATGTTCCATGTAACTGTGTACTCTCTGTATGTCTGTAGGATTGAGGAAGGCCTCTTCTTTCTCTGTGCTGAAAATTAATTGCTTGTCACTATGCAGCTTGATGGCCTCTTCCTACACTAGAAATGACAGTCAGCTTGCCCCTTTGGAGTAAGAGGGGCAAACATGAACTTGTGTTAAAACCTCGCTATTGTGAGGTATTAGTTTTAACATAATATGTCATCTAATTTTGTATTAATTGTTCATCTTGTTGGCAGAGTGTTTTTTCTTTTAAATTGTTCAATAGAACTGTCAGTCCATCATTTCTTTATTCAATACTCACTAATTGTAGATGGGCAGGGTATGCAGGTTCAATTTTTTTAGATAGAAGTAGTACTCCTTGTGAATTGCTATATATATAATAACATTAAATAGCTAGTGGAATCAAAGAGGCTGGCAGGAAAATGATACAAATTTTAAGAAGTATTCGGCTGTAACTTTTTATTTCTGAAGTGTTTTTTTTTCTTTTGCCAATTAGAAAGTTTAATATGTGATAAATAGTGCTGAATGTATGGAGCAGCTCATAGCCTGGCAGCTGACATATCTGTCTCAGTTCCTCCCACTACATCATCAGCACTGTGATCTGACTGACAATGACATCACAGGTGACTGACCTGGCAGTAACTGAGTGGCTTTTCCTAAGCAGCAGTGATGCCACAGTCATGGAGGTCACAGTGCTGAGTATGTAATGGGGGAGCAGAGCTAGATATGTCAGCTGCCAGGCAGAGTTCTGTTCCACACATTACATCTGCTAGCATCAGGTAAACCATCTTCTAATTAAGCAAAGGATAAATAAATAAGTACCTTAGAGGTAAAAGGTAATGGTTGCCTGTTTTTAGAAACTAGTACTAGTTTTATGCAGTACAGTAGCTCTTTAAAAAATAAGGGATATTGACAACTCATTGGGTTGTGACAGACTTTCGTAAAACCTGTAATAAGGGTATATCCCATTGATAGATGGGTGTGAGCAAACTGTGTAAGATTTTTCGGCACCAACAGGCATAGCTTGTAAGCAGCTATAATGGTCATGCTTACTCTTTTCTGCATTTCAGTCAAGTTTAAGGCTACCTTTGCATGAGTGGTGTGCCATGCATCAGACTTGTCAGGCTCAGAAGACTCACTCATCTTCCATACTGTAGGTCTGGATGTTCAGGAGGGTTTATTGATTGCCAATCAACCCTGACACACTGCCCCATCCCTCTTGTGAATGGCATTCACAGTGTACGCTCCTGCATACAAATGTTTTTGGCTGGGATAGCATCAGGAGAACAGCTGAGTACAGAGTTCTGTCTCTGTTGCTGGAGAGCAGGGAAGTTGGCAGAGAGTTGTCCTGATAAAACTGACCAGAGGTGAGTGGTGGGCAGAATAGTAATGGCATGCACACGTGTGACCTCATTCAGAAACATCAGCATCTGATTGGTAGTTGAGATTCAGGGGCGTGTGTCTAAGTACACACAGGTATCTCATTGGTTTGGCTGGTGGGGGGAGGTTGGTTGGCTAGTTATTTGTAGTAAAGAAATTATTTATAAATCCTTCATTTCCCTAACTAATGGGATGACAAATCACCAAATAAGTTTCAAAAGCGTAACTAGCTATGTTCAGAATCATGCATGGGAATAGATATGTTTTAGGAAGTAGTAGCCCCTACACATCAAGTCCTCAAAGATCAGTGGATACTGCACCCAAAAGAAATTGTGTAGCTCAGTCGGGATACTGATGATTGAGATCAATATGTCAGACAATGCGAAGCTGACCAAGTTATAATGGATGCTATTGTGAAGGTTTGTTTTTTCTTTAGAATCACATATTTAAACTGTCCCTAAGGGTCCCTAAAAGGAAAATCAATGTGTAAATTAGAGTGAAGAAGACATCTGAGGAGAGTCGCATGTTGATTCCAAGTCTGTCTTCTGGACTGCTCAAATTTGGGGTCACTGTGGAAATATTGGCCATACAAATTAGGCTGTCAGATTTCTCTGAAGAAATCCTGTCATCATGCTGGAATAGCTCAGGAGAGATGCTTTCCATTATTTACTGCAGCTTGTCTTTTGTGACTGACTTCTTTAAATTGCAACAGGACTCTGTTCTATACCTTCAAATACATGAGTATCACAACTGTATATTTATAGTTTAAAACATATCAGTGAGCTCACGGATGTTGAGTAAGTTGATACTGTTTTCCTTTTTCTTTATTTGTGTTCCATTTTTAGGTAAATGAAAGCCTCTCAAAATCAATCCATATTTATAGACCTTTCTGTATATCTAATTGTTACAGAAGATTTCAGATCAGTAGATGGCTATGATGATAATTGGAAACTTTGACAGGCAATTAAATGAGATGGAATTATCGTCTAATGCCCCCCATGTTAACCCATGCCATTCTCACAGAGTGCATTTACAAGAACTTCCTGGAATCAGATAAAAATGTTTTCTCATGTGAGATGTCTTTGTTTATGTAGGGGAATATACAGTATACTTCTTCAGTTTCTTACTGCTGTATTGGTTCAACATTAACAGACTCTGATGCAGTGGGTGTGTCGTAATATACTCCAGTCCACACAACATGTTCCCTTTTGTTCATGCATTTTACTGCACTTCTTTCTAAAAAGACAAAAAAGGGGATGATAAACACTTTCCCCAGTAGTAGTTTTTACTCAAACCCTGTAATTATCATGGTAGTGTAAGACCACGCTCAAAATGCTGTTTCAAAAATATGTCAGCTGCAGCTCTACCCCACCAGTGGAAAGGGGAAACAAGCCAACAATCTATGTCACCACTTTTTAATCATGAGCAAGAACACATAAAATCTATCACCAACACTACTGTTGCAATATAAAAGAGTTTATTTACCTGAATATCAATGTTCAGAACTACAACCATAAAATAGAAAGTTGTCATAAGGGGGAGACACATGAAGCTCATTTCCAGATGCATCCAAGGTACAGTTAGGTTAATTGACTTGCTCAGGGTCACACAGTACACGATGAATGGCTATGGGTTTCACACCAGGTGTGCTGGGTCTCTAGATTCACAGCTTGATTCTCTAATCCTCTTGACTCTACTGCCTCCCATTGCTGACACAGTCACCGGGTATCCATTGGAGGCATGTAAAAGTTATGGCAGAGTCCCCCCCTCCTATAACTTGTGCCCCCCAGGCCCAACACTCCTCCCATCAGTGAATGGCATGAAGTGCAGGCACACCACCTGTCATGCCCTGGACCACCTGTGGCATAGCTGTATGTATGGCTAGGAGATCATGTGTGCAAGGAGCTTGTGCACATGCCATGAATGCCGCTGGGCGTCCACTGGGCCCCCACTGCATGGCATTCCAACTTAGGGTTGCCTAAGCACCTCAGATAGGCAGTGTCTAGGCAATCCACACATTTGAGAATAGACCTCCATCTCTGAATTTTGCCACCCATCCTCCTTGAGTGCATTGCATGTCCCCTAAATAGATGTTTAAACAGGGCCGGACCTATCAGCGATCCTCATAACTCTTTTATTTCTGGACCTTCCTACCTTATGCACTCTTAAGTCTTATTCACTAATCAAATAACGTGCTGCTGACTGTGCCTCAATCTCAACAATATGAAGGTGGCAATCATGCATATACAGGCACTGTTCCACAGTTGGCATTCCCATGATCTATTACGTGCACCCTATTTATTCTTCGTTGCAGTTTTAGTCAATTTTATTTTACTTGGTCAGTGGGCTAGCCAGACAAAGGATATGTCCTTAGCCACCCAGGTGATAATATACATAGAATAATACATACAGTGAAAAAATATACATTGCAGTTTGGTACATAAGCCATTGAATGTTATTGCACCAGTCATATATGTGTATCGTACAGTGTTCTTTTGTATGTCTAATCAGGACCTCCTTGTAAATGAGCTTGCTCAATGGAGCTTTCCTGTCAATAAACATGAACTTGAACTTGAACATAGCAAGAAACCAAAAAGAAACATTAGACAGTTATAGTAAGTTTACATTAAGGAGGTCATAAAGATTAATTTCTCAACAATGCCTTTAGCTATGAGTTAATTATTTGTCTGTTGTTCTATTCTTTTATGCAATTCAGAAGGGATCTGTACGATTGCCCGTAATGTGTTTTGCCGACAAATATTTCACCGATGTCAGTTGCCCAATAAACCATATACGCTGACATGCAAATTACCGAACGTCGTTTTCCCGACATAGCAGCAAATAGCAACATTTTTTGATTTGCAGCATAACACGCAAATAGCAGCATAAATTGATTGAGCAAGACATAGCAGAATAACACATAGGGAAACTGTGCAAACTGATTTGCAGTAGCAGCACATATGGAAACTGATTCACAGTAGCAGCATTTAATCAAATAGCAGGACATAGCAGCGTAACACATAGGGAAACTGTGGAAACTGATTCGCAGTAGCAGCATAACACCCAAATAGCAGGACACAGCAGCATAAATTGATTTGCAGCAGAAAGCACTTACTGGTAGACATTGTATCTTCATTGTAGATTAAAATATCACAGGTCAAATCTTTATTGTAGAATATTAAAAGCTCAAATCTTTATTGTAGACGATTAAAAACGCTCAATCCATTTATTACATTCCTTACAGCACCATATTGTGCACAATCCCTCGCACATAGTCTTTGCCAGATCTTGCTTCTCGGTCTGACAGAATATTGCTGATCTTCTCTTCCCGCTTTGCATATTTCTTTTTTAATGGAGATTTCGGCAGTCCACGATTAATTTTCTCTATAGTTGAGTCCGTTACCATTTGCTCATGCCTCAGTTCATTGATAAATCTTGTTACCCCCACATGTGAGCCTCCAATCAGTGTTCCCAGATGTTGGTGCCACACCTCAACATTATTCTGTGTTCTGTGCATTCCATTCATTGTAAGATCATGTACTGACCAAAACTGCGGTGGGTACAGGGGGGGTTGCTCTGATGACTGTGTTATTTCACATCCTCCTGTGTACTCTGCCAAACAAGTATGTCTCCTCGAACCATTCAAGGACTGGCAAACTAACAGGAGGCATTTCACACTTTATTTCACTGTACACTGTGGGGATATCATCTGGTGGAAGGAAGTTAAGTGCTACTAGTTGCCGCATCAGTAAACTAAACTCGGGATCAGAGCCATAAGTTACTGCTAGACCACAGCTCTGGATTTTCCTTCACACTATCTGTCCCAGATGAAACAAGCAACCCTTGTTTGTTGCATCAGGGAATTCAACTTTAGTAGCGTGGAGTGCAGCCTGCTCGAAATCTGTTAAAATGAATTTAGGAGAAAGGCTGTAGTCAAATTCATCTGCTGCATCATTTAAGTCCCGGAACATCTTTAGATAGCACTCGTTAGACTTTGCAGACACCAAGGCATATGCCAGTGGTACAATGCAACTTGTCTCAGCAGTACCTAAGGGGGCACGTATGGAATAAAGCTGCCAAAATAGAGTGGGAACTGTTTTAAAAGTGCCATCCACGAGCCACAAATCTGCAAAGCTTAATTTCTCAATATTTTTTTTGTGCTGAACAGCAAAAATCTATCAGTTCCAAACGCCGAATCTTTCAATAGGAATTGCTTCCCACTCACAGTTTGTAATCCTGGTTGAATGCATATGTCTGCCAATGTTCGCGGCTCTACTGGCATGTTTTCTCTCCTGGCATGTTTGACAACTTGCTGTAGGCACTGGCGGCTAGGCATGTTATGCCCCACCTCCTCAGACACTTTAGACAGTTCATTTTGTATAAGCTGAGCTGGAGTGTCATTAGTTGTCAACGCTCGAGATTTAAGCAAGGCTAAGGAAATTGCTATATGACTGTCATTTGCATCAGGGGAATGGTTGTGCTCTGCAGTGGTTCATAAATGGTGTTGTCCACCGACAAGAGTAGTTGATGCACATCCATGACAACCTGCAGATTTGCGTAGCAGGCAGCACCAGTAAAACAAATCCCCTGGCTCCTTTCCTTAACATATAAGTAGCCATCAACTGACAACTTGTCATGCCCGTGCTTGGAAGGAACAACAGCACAAATGATAGCCTCTTCACCGCTCATGATAGCAGACTGTTTGCTACTTTCAAAGTGGCTGAAAAGAGGCTGAAAACAGACTAGCATTTTAAAAATGTCTGTACGTAATTAATCCTGATATCTGCAATGCACCTGTCCAGCAAACTTCTGATGATCACCTTCACCGAAAAGAGGCTGCAGGACTGCCAAAGTGTCCGTATGTGATTAATGCAGCTCGAAGTATGCTTGCACAGGTAAACAATTAGTTCTAGATTTTTATTGCAGCTCGAAGTATGCTTGCTCAGGGAACATATGCAAAGCCTTACTTGTCCGTAATTAATGCCGTTTCAATGCTTTTTATTAGTTTCTCTGCTGCTTGTTCAGTTTTTATTACTTCAATTTTTTTATCAATGCTGCAAACTCTGCAAAGCCTTACTAGTACAACAATTAGTTCTAGCAATAGGATTGTGCTATGTGACTGCCGATAGTAGAATGGGCAACTGTGCAGGCGGGATTACTGTAGTCGGTAAAAGAAGATCGGGATAGTATAAGACGGGACAACGCAAGTCGGGAAATCATACCAGACCCATTCAGAATGCTACAGTAAATGAAGTGTGGTCTTTGTCCAGATGAGCACATTACAAAATAATATTGCTGAAGATCGTCATCTGTGTTTGTGGGTGGAAGGGATCTTTTATCAAAGGGAAATATTTTAGAACCTTTTTGTTTTGTTTTGTTTACAGATTATGTCTAAATGATTTGTAATATGCTTATTGGTACAGGAATACTCTTAAAAATTATAGCATTATATCTTCTTCCTCAGCTTTGTGGCACAGTTCTCCCATCCAAAAAGTACATGGGGAGGCAGAAACTTAAGAAAGTCTTCATGTATGTATAAATATTAAGCAGACCTTTATCCAAACTCCACCTCAATCCAAATTCTGTGGGTTTCAGCCTATGTAGCCTATACCTGACTGATAGTGCTTTAAAGTTGTAATGATCAGTGAGTTCCATGAGAGATGCATGTTTTGTTTCTAATGGTTAGGTCACAAAATCAACTGATTTAATCTACAGATTCAAAACTTCATCTCAATGTCATTCAGAAAGGAAATAACATGTATGATCTCTTCGCAGCTTCCTGCTGCAGTAATGAGAACCAGAAGGCATGTCTTGGGGGATTTTAACCATCTAGCAATTCACTGTCATAACACCTGAGTTTAAAAAAGGTAATCAAACTATTCAGTGAAGAAATTAATCAATCTATAAAAAAAAAAAGCAGTTATACAGTGTAAACCAGACCAAGGCCCTATATACCAGTAGGAATTGCTATGTTACTAAGGAGACGGAGCTCAATGCTATTAACCAGCATGGGTCCCTGAAGAGCAGATCACATCCGACCAACTTGGTAGACTTCTATCAGACATTTACCAGGAGGATGGATATGAATTAAGCTGTGAACATTTTGTATCTGAATTTTAGTAGACCTTTGACTCAGCCTCATAGATGGTCAATTCTGAAATTGGATAACATCGGGCAGGAGGTAAAATGGTTAAGGTGGATTGGTAACTAGCTGAAGGGTATAACAGAATTATTTTAAATGGGAAATTATCTGATATTAAGGATGTTTTATGAAAGGACTACAACAGGGGGCAGTATTGGGACCTGTTCTGTTTAATATTAAAGCCACCTTATTCACCGATGATACAAAGTTATGTAAGAAGGTACTCATACCTGAAGTGGCTGAAAGTATGAGGGATCTAGAGAGACCTGAGCAATGGTCTGCCACCTGACAGTAGAGATTTAATGCCAAAAAATGTAACGTGATGCCCCTAGCTAGAAGAAATCCACAAGTGGCATATAGCATAAAAGGACATATAGTAGAACCTTCAAATCTGGAAAGAACTCTATGTGTTATGTTTAATGGTAACCTAAAGTTTTCATCACAGTGGGAGGAGATTTATTTATTTATTTATTTATTTGCTTTTGTTAACCGGGTAAGCACACTAGACAGCCAAGTGCCTATTTGCAGGTGCGACCCGAGAGATTACAAGGCACATTACAAGGTACATACATGAACATCAGGCAAATACAAGTAGAGGATTACATTACATAGAATTAGCACAACAGGGACTTTACAAGCATCAGATTTCATCAGGCAAATAGTAGTGAAGAGTTAATATAAAGTGACCAGAACACAGGGACATTGTAAGACAACAATAGCAAAAGCAGGTATTACAATACAGTATTAAACATTGCAGTCAGTAGGAAGAAGTGCAGTGTGAATTCATCGTTCCAGGCAGCAAGTTGTAAGGCTAGCAGTTAGAATAAGGAGGAGTCACAGTTGGGATAGAGTGGGCCCAGTGCGAGAGAAAGGAGTGCACAGTTATAGTGCTCACCCTGTTTTGCCAGTGGGCCTAAATGGTCCATTTTTATATATGCTGTGAGAACAGGATGAGTATGAGCACAGTTGTGCTCTTCCCAAGTCGTAATGTTTAGGTAGCATCTCAGTTAGTTGGGGCATCTCAGGCTGAGAGGGTTTGTTTAGTGCAGAGACAGGTGGCAGCCATTTTGAGAAAACCCCAGAGGGAGGCTTTAAAGCTCTGGTGCGAGGGAGAGGAGTGAGTTCTAGTTGGAAGAGAGTTCCAAACCCTGGGCACATACGCAGCGAAGGCTAGGTCACCCATTTGTGTGTGGGTTTTAGGTACCAGGAGGGCATGGGAGCTGCTGGATCACAGGTTGTAGGAGGGTGTAGCAAGAACAAGGGTCTCAGCAAGGTTTTGAGGGGTGGCAGTTCTGACAATATTGTCAATGAAGTTGCCCACGACATAAGAGCGGTGAGTTTAATGCGAAGGCACACGTGATGCTGGGCTGTTTATGTTGTGGTTTACTGAGACACTTACTGAGTCACAGTGAAAAAGTGATTATACCATTGTATAGTTCATTGGTGAGTAGAGCTGTGCAGAATCGGAAAATTCTGAATCCATGGAATTTTGGCAAAATTTCAAAAAAATCCACAAAATTCTGCAGAATTTCATCAAAATTTCATTGAATTTTACAAAGTTAGTAATTTGGTTATAACTCAGTAACTCTTCAAGCTAGAGGTCTAAAATTGTGAATATGCAGTATGCTCCTTGGGACAATGGCCACAAATGTGCCAAATATGTAATTTGGTGGGCTAGTTTCAAAATTATAGGGGGTTGAATGTTGTCATTTTATTGTTTGTGTGAAATTTCATGAACATTTTTTATCTGCATATACCTTAACCAACTATTTGGTCAGGGATCTTAAATATGGCATGATCTTTTGATGATAGGCATCTTAACAATGTGCCAGATTTCATAACAATATGATGCATCGTCTCAAAATTATATGTGCTCAAAATCTGTCATTTTATTTTTTTCAGGAAATGTCATGAATAAATTTCATCTACATATATGTCAGGCACCTTTGGAGCTAGACATGTATAAATTAGTATGGATAACCTTTTTGTAATGCTTATAGAATGATGTAAATATGGAGTGAATTAAATAATAAATTTTTAAGTTACAGCGGTTCAAAACTTTACTATGTAAATATTTGCTAAACTTTCTGAAAACTATCAAAAATGTGGATGTTTGTAACCTCTCTGCTCTTGCATGTATAGAGTTAACATTGGACATGCATATCCATAGTCCATGTATCCTGGTGTCTAACATAGCTGGATAAATTGGTTAAGTAGTTTTAATTTTGCAGAAGGAAAAAATGATTAGTAACATTTTCTCACATATTTATGATAACATATTCTGCAGACAAAATGTACAGAATTTTTTGTGTGGAATTTAACATTAGAAATGCACATATCATTGCTTCATTTGATAAGCTGGGCTGCACTTTTTGCAGTCCTGCTGTTCCTCACTGGGTGACTATCTCCCCCTTCTCTTTTGACATAGCCAGATTGACTCAGTAGAACTACTGATCCCACTGATATCCTCTTTGTTCTCTACAGTGACACACTTCCTTAAAAGGTGAGTCACCTACTCCCTTTCCTATCAACCTACCCTGTTGGAATAGCCAGAATTCTTTCTTCCTGCTGCCCAAGACATTGTCTTCCCCTACTGCATGTTTTTTAGTACCTCTAAATCCTAGACTTGCATGTACACCAGGCTCCCTGGATCAGAAATTTACTGGATGTAATCCTTAAATATCCTGCATTCAGGTTGGAATTGTTGACACTCTGTGTTGTATTGATCCAACCTGGGGGTCTACCACTGTTGTGCTACCCAGCTCAGCTGTCCATTTCTTGGTCAAACTGTGCATCTGACTCATGAACCTGGTGATCCCCTGCACATTCTGCCTCTTATACCCTTATCCTTTAATTAGAACCCCCAGATAAGGCTGAATGAAATTAGAAAATTCCAATTTTATGGAATTTTCCATGAAAAGCTGCAATTTTCACAAAGACTCATGGGATTTGACTTTAAGTAGAGATGTTATTTTACAATTTCCCATAGCAAGCAATCAATAAAATTGACGCACAAAGTCCCCTTGTAAGGTCTATGAACCAGCCAAATTTAGTGGTATTACATTCTCTAGTTTTAAGTTGATGGGGTTTATAAATTTGTAGTTTACATTCCTGCAAAATTAATTTTTTACATGTTGTGAATGTTTGATTACTTTTCATTTAATCCCATTTAAAGCTGAAAATATGAACTTTTTCAGAAATGACCATGTGGCATAGTAGTTCAAATGTTTCAACTCTGGTTAAATTTGGATATGTAGCTTTAAAATTAGAGGGAACTAATCGAAATTTAAATTTTGGCAACATGTTTGGCAGGCTATAACGCAGTCCCATTTAAACCTAGAAATCTTAAACTATGTGCATATACAAATGTAATGCTACCCTATATACCTGGCAATTTTTGTAATATTTCAATGAATACTATCAAAGTTACACTAAAATTACAGAACTTCAAATTTTGGCAAAATATTTGACTACCTATAATTCAGCTCCCGTTAAAGCTTGAGACTTGAAACATGGTGAATATTTGCATTCTATGTGCTTCTCTAAATCCTGATATTGTGGAGAAATTTAGAGAAGGCATTTTAAAATCATCTCAAAATAACTGAAAATTAAGTTTTGATTATATGTTTGGCAACCCATAACTCCATCCCCTTTTTGATTTATGACTCTGAAATTTAGTACACATTTGTAAGCCATGGGGTACTACCTACATTCCACATCTGGTGTTATTTAGATACAAAATTTTTAGATTATAGCAAAATAACTAAAAGTTAAAATTTTGTGGAATGCCACAGAATTTCTGTGAAAATTCCAGAGAATTATGTGGAATCAGAATGTTCATTCTGTGTGCATTCAGCAGGAGGGATTTTATATTCTGCACAGCTCTGCTGTTGAGGCATCATCTGGCTGGATGTCTATAGTTTGGGCATCCTCCTAATGAATTATATAGAACGACTAGAGGAAATCCATCTAAGAGTGATATGGATGATAGAAGAACAACAGGGTAGGTCTAATCGAGAAAGACTGTGGAATCTAAATTTGTACTCACTAAGCGAAGGGGGGTAGAGATGACATAATAGACAATAACTACATGGGGATACAACAGGGTAGGCACTAGTGCAAATGTTATGCTAAAGGAGCATTCTAAAACCAGATGGCACATTCTTAGACTGGCAGGAGGTGAATTCAAAACCCATATAAGGAAGTATTTACTTACGGAGAGAGTGGTGAACAAATGGAATAAACTTCCTGAGAAGGAGGTTTTATAGAATCATAGAATCATAGAAACCTGCCAGCAGAAAAGGACCATACAGCCCATTGAGTCTGCCCGAAAGATGATAGCCCACATCCCCCTCCATTTCACCCCTTCCCCTGCCTCTCTCTCTCTCTCTCTCTCCACTCTGCCTAGCCCCATGTATGTATCCCATGCCCTCTTGAATTTCTCCACTGTATCCACCTCTGCTATCCATTTCGGTAATGTATTCCAAGGTCCTACCACCCTTTGTGAGAAGTAACTCCCCCTTACATCTCCCCGATACCTGCCCCCCTCCAGCTTGAGTGTATGGCCCCTGGTGGTTTTGTTTTCACTCATTCTGAAGATGCTAGCCCTTTTGGCCTTGTCTATTCCCTTCTTGTATTTGAAAGTTTCCACCATGTCCCCCCATCCCTTCTCATCTCCAGTGTATATAGACCAAGCTCTGCCAGCCTCTCCCCAGCCCCTGGATCATTTTAGTCACCCTTCTCTGTACCCTCTATAGTCTATCCTTGTCTCCTTGTAGATGGGGCCTCCAGGATTGTACTCCATACTCCAGCTGTGGTCTCACCAGTGTCTTATACAGTGGTATGATTACCTCCCTCCTCCTACTTGTGAAACCCCTCCCTATGCACGCCAACATTTTTGTTGCCTTACCTGCTGCCCTTTCACACTGGCTCCTAACCTTTAATGTGTCAGTGATCCAAATATCCAGGTCTTCTCTTGCTCTGTGACCTGCAGTGACTGTCCCCCTGGGCAGGAATTTGCTTTTGGATTATTTCACCCTATGTGCATTATTTTGCACTTCCCCGTATTGAATTTCAGTTGCCACTTTTCTGCCCACTCTTCCAACCTGGCTAGATCTTGCCTTATTTTCTCCACCCCCGGCATGTCAATCCTGCTATAGATCTTTGTGTCATCCATGAACAGGCATGTTTTTCCATTTAGACCCTCTGCTAAATCCCCCACATACACATTGAACAATACTGGACCCAGCACCCAACCCTGTGGTACCCCACTCTTCACCCCTAGTTCACTAGAGTGCCTCCCATTTAATACTACCCTTTGCATCCTTCCTCCCAGCCAATCCTCCACCCACTTTGTAAGCCTTGTCCCAACTCCCAAGCTGGCTAACTTGCTTACCAACCCTCTGTGGGGGATGGACTCGAACGTCTTCCTGAAATCCAGGTAGGCCACATCCACCCCCCCTTGATCATACACCTCCATAATACCCTAGAAGAATTCTACCAGGTTAGTCTAACAAGACCTACCCCCTGTGAACCCATGCTGGTTTTCATCACTCAGCCCCTCCTCCTCTTGGTGTCTTACCAGATTCTCCTTAAAGAGGGATTCCATCAGCTTGCTTACCACAGAGGAGATGCTGACTGGGTGTTAGTTTCCAGGGTCCTCTTTCCCCCCCCCCTTGTAAAGAGGCACCACCTCCACCCTCTTCCAGTTCCCTAGGACACTCCCTGTTTTGAGGGATAGATTAAACAGCTTGGCAAATGGTCCCGCGAGCTCCTCCTTCATCTCCCTGAGAACTCTTGGGTGTACCTGATCTGGCCCCATATTTTTTCCATTTTTTTTCCTCAGCTCCTCCATCACTCTCTCTCCTCCATGAAGGGACTCGTGTCTGTCTCCTTGTCCTCGGTACCCCTTCTCTTGACTACTGGCCCATCAGTACCCTTTTCTGCTGTGAATACTGATGTGAAGTATTCATTGAGTAGAGTCACCTTTTCCTCATCTCCTTCAACCAAATTACCCCCCTTCCCCTCTAAGTCTTGGGAACTCTTGCCTACTTTTTCTCTTGTCAGTGACATACCTAAATAATTTTTTGTCTCCCCTTTTCACCTCCCTAGCTATTTTCTCCTCTGTGCTTGCTTTTGTCTTCCTGATTGTTTTACCCACTTTCCTAAGTCTTTCTTTATAGACCTCCCTTTCCTCCACCCCCTGTGATGTTTTGTAGGCCTTGAATGGCTTTTTTTTCTCTGATTGCCTCTTTGACTCCCGTTGTAAACCACAGAGGCTTTCTTCCCCTTTTGCCTTTGTTGATTTTCTGGATACATTGGTCCATGGCTTTTAGGATTCCTCCCTTTATTCCCCCCCCACAGCTGCTCCACCTCCTCCAGGTGGTGGATGTCTTCCATTTCTCTCCTCAGGATGCTCATTATCCTCCCAAAGTCAGCCCTCCTGAAGTTGAGCACCTTGCTGGATGGCCTGCCCAATTTTGGCCCTGCCTAGATGGAAAACCTGACCATTAGGTGGTCACTGCCTCCCAAGTTTTCTCCAATCTCTACCCCTCACGCTGTCCCCGTTGGTCAATACAACATTGAGTGTTGATCCCCCGATAGGTTTTGTGACCAGTTGATTTAGGAGAACATCCTGCATGGTTTCTAGCAAGTCCCTGCTTCTTTCTGATGTGGCCGATGGTGTTTGCCACTCCACATCAGGCAGGTTTAAATTCCCAACTGCTAGGATCTCTCCCTTTTTGGCTTTTTCCTGAATGACCCTGGCCATCTCCACATCCACTTCCTCACTCTGGTGAGATGGCCTGTATACCACCCCTACCTTTATTGCCCAACCCCCTTCTCTGCCCAGGGTGCCCCAAAGGATCTCAGCAGATCCCTTTTCCTCCATACCCTCCTCTTCCGCTATCCCTTCTCTCACGTACAGGGCTACACCCCCTCCCTTTTCCCCCTGCTTATCTCTCCTAAAGAGATTGTATCCCTATAACTCCACCTCCCAGCTATGGCACTCTGTCCACCATGTTTCCATTATTGCGATTAAGTCCGGGCCTTCAACTCCCACCACTGCCTCTAAATACGCCATCTTGTTTCCCAGACTCCTGGCATAGACTAGTAACCCTTTCCACCCCTCCCTGATCCTATGATCCCCTTCTGTCCTGCCGTCCATTGCCTCTCACCTCAGGAGAGTGTAGGCTGTGTTTACATTGTTAATTCAAGAATTCCCTTTTCCCCTAGTGATACATTCTCCCCTGTCTAGTTTAAATGTATGTCTATCCCCAGCTTCCCATCAATGTACCCCTGCAGCTTTGCTCTTAATAGACTGGCCCCTGCCAATATGATGCAGATATGATTACTGACTTCATGATTCAATGGGACAAGCACACAGGGATAGTTAGAGTAAGAAAGATTGTTAAAATGATAGACAAAAACAACCAGAACTGTTTTGTAGGTAACTGGGCAGACCAGACTGGTGGGGTTTGAGTCCTTATCTGTCCTTAACCTTCCATGACTCTATGGTTTATGATTCCATAAGGTGAGACTATGACTATTATGTAGTATTTAAAAAAATGTTTTGTTAAAGACATTGGGATAAGAAATAATGTGCCTCACTTACATCAGCATTTAGAAAATACAGGGGTATGCATAAACTGTTGACCTGCCTTATTTTCTACACTCCTGTTACCCACACTGCAAGCTCAATTCTTCTGTTTCAGATTAACATTTCTTTGATTAAGAGAAATTTAAAACAGAGATGCATTAACTGTGGTTAGCCACACTTTATGTGCCTATTGCAATGAAGTGGCCATAACACGTGTTCATGCTTGTTGTTTACTTGTAAGCTCCCTCACCCATCGCTTTACTCCAGCCACGCTCATTTAAACTGTTTGATTTGCTTGTGTATTTACAATCAGGTTAGGAAAAAAGCTGTTCTCATTTATAGCTTTAAATCTAGATGTACAAGAAATAAGAGAAATTGACAACAAATTAAACTAACATTTGGCTTTTTTTCTTTCACTAGACCTAGAGTTACTGATGGTATAATTAAAATTAAGGCAACAGCGATACATTGGTTCTCAAATGCATTTAGAAGGTAAACACAGCACTGTTCATAATCTTCCTAAGATTTCATGATAGTCATTCTATTTGATTGTAACCTTAAAAATCCAGACAGAATGGTTTTGCTTTCAGAAACATTTACATTTATATTTTAAGTACAAGAAAGGTTTAGCTACAGATCAGGATGTTGTTATGCTAGCTCTACAGCTGGGAGGGAGATCTATAAATCCAGTTAACCACACATGAAAGCAGAGTCACTCACATTTTTCTTTACTAGGGCTATATTCTTAATATACCAGCAAACAGAACTATGGGTAGTCCATCATTCTTGATTATCAAGGAGTAGCAGTCGATGGCAAACAGACTGAATATTGAAAGCATTAAACACAATACGAGATTAAGGCTAAGAGTGATTATGAATGTAACTGTGAGATGGGTTGACTTATACTGTGGTTTAGGGCCTACAGAATAAAGCCTGAAAACACCTCTAGGATAAACCATATTGACATTACACTGAGCCTCTTGTAGGCAACATGAATACCATATATACTCGCATATAAGTCGGGGGGGTATAATTGCCTGCTGTTAGTTGGACCCTTTAGCTTTGACCCTTATATAAGTCAGTACCCTAAAATGACCCCCTTAACAAGACAACCAGAGCAAGTTTCTTTTTTTTTGACATTTATTTGAATTTTTTTTTAATTTAAAAAAAGTAATAAGAAATAAGAGTTTCCCGGCGTCTGTATTTCTCTTGCAGATTGGGATCATCACTTGTGGATGCTGGCAGCTGCAAAAAATATTAAACTTGAGAAGTGCAGCAGACAGAAGGAAAATACAGGAGACCAAATTTTAGAGGTACATACCAAACTTCACTCGAACCCAAAAAACTCGTCATCGCTTTCATCATCTGAGTTAAAAAGAAGATGGAGCTGATGTTCGGACAAAGGCATATCAGTGTACATGTCTTCTAACTCATTCAATGCTATGTCCTCCTATTCTGCACTACTGCTGCCTGTATTTTGTTCAGGTGCTCCCTCAGTGGTGGTGATCAGGTCATAGTACAAAAAGTGGTCCTCTGTTCCATCCATTGAATTCGAAATGAAGCACTTCTTGAATGATTTGATTACTGCCTCAGTGGATACAGTGGTCGAGGCATCCTTCACCCACTGACAAACCATACTGAGACTATGTTTTTTTATGTAACCCCCAGCAGTGAACTGTTTCTCCCCAGTTATCACCCACAGTCTCCACGCTTCTCTCATTTTAGACTTGAATGGCTTGTTTAAACTGACATTGAGTGGCTGTAATAATGCAGTGTAGCCCCCTGGTATCACTGCTCGATATGTCATTTGCCTTCTTAGGTTAGCTTTAACAGAGTCAATGAGGTGCCCTCTGAACATGTCCCAGACAAGGAGACTCTTTTTATGGATGAGTGCCCCGGGTCTTTTAGCCCAGATCTCATTGAGCCATTTATTAACTAGCGCTTCATCCATCCACCCTTTAGGGTGGACTTCAACTAATACACCTGGTGGCATCTTTTCCTTGGGGTAGGTCTTCTATTTAAATACCACCATAGGTTTCAATTTAGTACCATCTGCCAGGCACCTCAACACTACAGTAAAATGTGACTTTTCAGCCCCACAGCTATGCACAGTCACAGTTTTCCCCCCTTTAAATGAACTGTCCTGTTTGATGGCAAGTCAAAGCTAACAGCTGTCTTGTCCATATTCCCTATCACCATCAATGGAAAGTTATGCTTTTTGTGCTTCTTAAGAACAAAAGTGTGAAAACTATCAACCTTGGCATTTACATCTGCTGGTTGCTTCTGTGCTATGTGAGTGTGTTGTCTTAATGCGAATCCATGCCTCCTCATGAAGCATGTGCACCAACCAGCTGAGGCATGAAAAGTTTGACCTGCCTGTAAGCCTTCACTCTTGGCCAGCACTAGTGCTTGCAATCAAATGGCTGTCCGATTGCTTATGTAGCCCTGAAGATGCAACTCTAGAACCCAGCTGCTCAGTTTGGCTTCTATGGCAGACACAGGGAAGGGGTTCAGCTTCATTTGTTTCACTGTCTTCTCAACCACCAGTTACTCACTCTTTTTTGCTCACCAGTCAAAGACTAACTTTTCATTTATGCTGTAGTGTCTTTCAGCAGCAGAATTCGAATGGGACTCTACAAAAGATATTACATTTAATTTAAGTTCAGCATTATACACGATTCTCTTTCATTTCTGAGTGAACATGTTGGCACAGTGCTCAGCAGGGGGAACAGAGAAGGTAACAAATGGTATGTTATAAATCAGATAAGGCAGCAGGTTAATTAGGTGTGAAGTAAATTAAGTGCGAGGATTACGTGCTTTAAAATTACTCCTTAATGTGGACATATCAGGGGGCAATCAAGAGGTGTGACAATCAAGGGGGCCATATATTAGGTGTGAAAACAATGTTCTGAGGCAGTAATTAAGTATTTACATTAACACTGGCAGTCAATTTGTCTCTTACAGACTGATTCACAACATCTACTACCATTGATCTTGAGTTTCATTCTGGAAGACTCACATATAAGTCGGTACTGCTTCTCAAACTTCAAAAAAAGGGATGAAAAAAACAACTTATGCACGAGTATATACGGTATATATTTTATTTATTTCAAATGTTTCATCAGGAAAGACATACTAAGCTGGAAACAGCTCATTTCCAGGTGCATCCTGGGGAAGGGGGAAGATAAGAAGAGAACATACACTGTACAGGTACGATGCATTAAATAGTACAATAAAATTGGAAATAATAAATCAAAGTATATAACCTATGAACACTTAATAAAATTGCCAAACAGTAAAATGATCATGAAGTAAATTGTGGAATGGACAAAAGAACAGTAAACAAAAACAGCAACAAAAAGAACAGGCAAAACAATTGAAACAATGAGAGGGCAGTGCTGGTGCCAATAATGGTGGAAGACAAATAAAAAGGAATCCACCCCAATATCAGAAGCAACTGCAAGTGTGAGTAGATAAATCATGGAGGAGAGATGTTGGAGAAGGAAAGGGAGGAGCAGAAGTAAGTGAAGGGGAAGAGAATTCTGTAGTTTAGGAAAACGGTGCAAGAAGACAGCTTGACCAGCACTAGACTTCACTTGAGAGCCAGAGAGCAAGAATAGGCATTGTGAAGGAAGTAAGAGGAAGAAGGAGGTAGAGAGAGAAGAGAATAAAGATAACAATGGGAGAGAGCTAAACCACTATTTGAAGATAAAGGAAACAAAGTGGTAAAGGCACCTACCTTCAAGAGAAGAGTACAAAGTTCAATGGTGTGTACATAGGGGTTTAACAAGGGCAAGGCGACAGATGGAGTGAAAGAGAGGGTCCAGTCTAGCTAATGAGGACTTTAGAGCAGCAGTATAAATGATGCTTCTGTAGTCAAAAATGGGGAGAATCATCTTAGTAAGGATTTCTTGGTGAGCAGAAGGCAGTAGACTTCATTTATTTCTGTAAAGTGCTCCAAGGTTGGAGTGAAGTCTCTTATGGATAGCATCCACATGAACAGAAAAATCAAGGTAGTAATCCAGCCAGATGCCAAGGTTCATGAAAGATGAGACATCTTCAGTAGCTGCACTATCAAGGTCACGATAGGTGGGAATAGGGGAAACCCTAGCAACCATTTGTCTGGTGCCTTATGTCATTAAGACTGTTATCTTAACATTGAGGGATAACTGATTTTCACAGAACCATAGCTGGATGTTGTTAAAGTCTAGTTGTAGCTGGTTCATGAGATCGGAGGTAGAGGATCCAGAGGAAAAGAGTACTGTATCATCAGCATACATATGAATGGATACAGTGGAGCAGACCTTGGGGAGGTCATTTAGAAAAATGGAGAAAATGATTTGGACCAAGGACAGATCCTTGGGGTACACATGAGCTAATAGGGCATGGAGGGGACAAGGAGTCTCCAATACGGCCAGCTTACAACCTTCCCTCCCTTAGGTAGGAGCTGAACTATTCAACTGAGGAAGCTGAAAGTCCAGGTACATTAAGCCTGTCCAGAAGAACGGGATAGGCTACCGTATCAAAAGCTTTGGCTAAATTGACAAAAATGGTAGAGATGACAAGGCCCTGATCCATGCCAAAGGTGGCAAAGGGAGGTCAAGATCCATAAATCTGGATATTGTACCAGTCTGTGAGCTACACCTACTGTTATGTGCTCCTTGGATTATGTTATGAATGTGCAAATTTCACAATCAGGGATCTTTATTAAAAGTGTATTGCAGAAATAACGAGGGTGCAGCAATGAGCAGCTACAATGATTAAGGCAACAGATAGGCTAAACTACAATGGTGGGAGATTTAAGGCAGGTTAGGTATGTTTCCCTAGGAAAAGGAAGGCTAAGAGTAGATATGATTTTAGGTTATAAAATTTGAAAGGGCTCATAGAGGGTAAATCTGGGAAATTTTCTTAGCTTGTTCAGGGCAGCAGAACTACCTTTCATTTAAAGGAAGCCAGAATTTTGGAAAACGTGAGAAACCATTATGTTTTCACTCAGAAAGTGGTAATTTTATAGTTTAGAACCATTTCCTAAAAGAAGCAGAGGCAAGTGGATAGTGCTGAATCTTTAAACTTAAGTTGGGTCAGTTTTGCATGGATGATGACATTATTTGGTACATCATTCGATTAATTGAGGACGGGAAGTTCAAATGGAGAATACCACATAGCAGAATGTTGATACCCAGGAGAAAAAGGCAAATCACTTGACCTTGGATTCTTAGAGTTTTTTACCACTGATCATTCCTCTTCATAGTGCCAGTATTTAAGTTACATGTAGCACTTCCCATTAAATAATTTCTAGGGCTACAGGGTGTGTCACATAACATTGAATGTTGCAGCTGCCTGGATAGCTGGAGATGAACCTGAGTGACTGTTGTTCTTTCCTGTCCAACATTTCCTAAGTTTTTATATGTGCTGCATTTTCCTTTGGTTTTTGATCATCTTTGGCCCCCCACCCCCCCTTCTGCAGAGCTGCCATACTATCTGCTCCCAGGCCATCCCCTGCATCAACTCCATCCACTGCATCAACTCCATCCCCTGCAGCAACTCCATCCACTGCATCAACTCCATCCACTGCATTGCTGACCTTTATTTGTCACTGCAACTTATCTCTGTGGCTTAACCATTACCCCATGATAGGAGCCTATGGTCATCTCTTCAGATCCAATAAGTGAGTGAGGTCAGGCAACAGTGAAGAGAGTGATTTGACAATCCAGTGCTGGCATGATACAATGTCTTTCTGTTTGTGTAACCGCCATCATTCTCCGCTATGTGCTTTCCATACCAGTGCAGGACCTGTATTGGGGGGGGGGGGCGCAGGATACTGGTAGTCAGGCTTTCATCAAAGACAAGGAAAGATGAAAAATTAATATTAAAAATCATAACATTTTAATTCAAAATAAAAGGGAACGCATCAGCACAATCAGAAAAATTAAGCATTAAAACAGCAACAAGGTCCTTCCCATGTCTGCTTAACCCTTTGATTGATGAATATGTTGGAACGTATTTAGATTCTGTATGCTTTGATTCTGGGTGTGTGTGTGTGTATATATATATATATATATATATATATATATATATATATATATATATATGAATATATATACATATATATATAGATTATGGTAGCACGGTAGTGCTACCATAGTTAGGGTTGAGTAGCACTTTTAAGGTTAAAGGGTCAAATTTTGCACCATAATAACTTTGCCACCATTCAATGGATTTGCCTGACATTTGGTATGCACAATTGGGCATGGCGGATCTTGGGATCTGCCAGGTTTCGTACCGGTTGGATATACGGCTGTGGAGTTATTAAGTGACAACCAATTGCGCAATTACGCTTTTTTGCAATTTCTTTGCTCTCACCTACAGGTTGCACGGTTTGTGTGACCAGTCCAAAATCTTCAGGGAAAGTGTGGCTGGGGTCCCCAATGTGCCTTTTGAAGATTTTGTGAAAAAATATTGACTTGTTCAACAGTTATTCAAAAAATAAGTTCCCATTATAAGTCAATGGGAAAAGTTAACAAAATATTCAACACTTTCACAAATGCACTTTTTAGTGTCACAAATGGCCATAGTAGTGTTGCAAATCTGCCCTTTTTTTTTCAGTTGGTGATCAGAAAAATGCTTGGCATTTAAATTTGGGACCCTCTAGGGACACAATTATTTTTGTGTTCATCTAGTCGGACCCTGAGGATGCTAGCCATGTCTTTATTTTAGGATAAAACACCCCAGAAATATGTTTTTCAAATTTCTGGAACCAGTAGTGTCACAAAGTAGTGTCGAAGGCACGACACTTTTGCAAAATTTTGGGAAAATTGCCCCAAATTGCGACACTACTTTTTCAGACTTGGCCAAAATGACAGGAATTCTTTGCCACCATGCTGCGAAAGAACGGTTTGGTCTTTTGAGCTGAAATCTGGAGGGAAGGCAGTCAACATCTCACAGATGTGTCTTTTGGTGGTTTGGTGAAAAAATATTGCACAGATACCAAGTTACAATACTCTGAATTTGATGTTTTTTCCCATAGACTAACATGGTGGAGTCCACCGTGCCTTTTGGGGCTCATATCTCGAAAACGGTGCGAGATACGGAATTTTTGTTGCAAGTTGCAGTGTCCAATGGGCTATGTAATAGAAAATACCTAGCCAGGAAAATCAAGATTTTTGTGAAATTTAAATTTTTTTTCTATGTCGTGTGGTTGCTGAGATATTAGCAATTAAGTACTTCCAATGCTTGTTTTAAGCTTCGATCCCCATTACAATGCGTGCATTCTTTGTACACACTGTGTTTCTGTATGCATCTGTTTGACAAAAACAGGTGATGTGCTTCCGTTACTGTTACAGTTACTGTTTCTTGCGTTTATGTCCCCGTTTGCGTTACCGTTCCCATGTATGCCACCATGTGCGTTACTCATTGCGTTGTCATTCGCACTTGCATTTTCGTTACTGTTACCATTTGTGTTTACACTACTGTTTCTGTTTGCATTTTTATTTGCATCACCGTGCTCATTGTCATTTGCGTTTACGGCAGCACTTTTGTTTGCGCTTCCGTTTCTTTTTGGTTTTGCGTCTTCCTTGCTGTTACTATTTGCATTTGCAATTGTGTTACTGTGCCCATGCACATTAAGGTTTGCATTTCCATATGTGCTTGTGTTTCCTTTTGTGCTTCTGTTTCCTTTGCTGTTATTGTTGCTGTTACTGTTACCATTTGCATTTACAATTGCGGTATTGTGCCTGTGCGCGTTTCGGTTTGCGTTTCCGTATGCGCTTCTGCTCCTATTTCTGTTTCTCTTTCCTTTGGCATTATTCTTCATGTTAACTTTACCACTTGCATTTACAATTGTGGTAGCATGCCTGTGAGCATTACGGTTTGCGTTTACATGTGCGCTTGCATTCACGTTTTTGTTTCTCTTCCCTTTCGCATTCTTTTTGCTGTGACACTTAACATTTCCATTTAAATACCACTGCCATCACTGTTCACATTACCAGTTGCATTTTCAGTATGTGCTTCAATGTCCATTTGCGTCACTGTTAAGCAGCTCACTTGCACTTGCATTTCTATGCGTTTCCTTTACCATTTACGTTTGCATTACCATGTGCGCCACTGTATGTGCTTCTCTTTGCATTGCTGTTCCTGTTACTATGTCACACGACATCACGTGATGGGAGCATGGGGCCCAAAGGGCCCCACGCTCCTGCTGCCACATTACATTCACTATTTCTCATCATCATTCTCAAAAAGAAGGGAAATTAGAGGCAAAAAACTCAGTTTAATGCATTAGTTAGGGTTGTTCCATAGTGACAAAAGTGAGGAAATTTGGTGTTAGGGTTGAAAACCCCTTGGGCCCTAGCCACCCCAACCAGCATTGGGGTGCGTGTTGGAGTCATCGAGTCCTAACTCTCACCACATTCTCCTATACCTCTGCTTCTTCACACATGTGATGGGGTGAGAGTTAGTGCTGATGACCCCAATGCACCCGATGCTGGTTGGGGGTGGGCTGGGGCATCAAGGGGTTTTCAACCTAACACCAAATTTCACTTTGCACTATGACACTATAATGCATTACGATTCCTCTGATATATTATATATGGCTGACTGAAGATATCATATTTATCTTCATGAGGGGCCAATGATATCACAATATCTCACAACTGGTGAAGCTACGAGTGAGATATCTTGATGTCACTGACTTCAAGTGAAGATTAATATGATATCTTCAATCAGGCCATGTCATGTTCTGTTTATACAACTTATGTGCTGGTCCCCAAACATGACCCCCAGATATGTTTTATTCCACTCCCCACAGAACCCACCACATCAGACACTTAAAACAATACTCCACATAAGTTATGAGGCAGGAGTAGGAGAGCGTCCCTCCCCCACGCATTGGTCCTGTAATAATTGGTAAAGATATCATTATTAAAAATAAATTATTTAGTTGATTTTGTTATTTCCCCAGAGGAGTTGTAGTATCAATCTGTAGCTTGACCAAGGGTTTTCAGTGAGGAGCGGGCAGACATTTAAAGGAAGGCACTCTCCTTGTAGATTGAGAAAAAGCTCTGTGGCTTTTAGAAATTTATTAAGTTGTTGAAAAAGTTATCTGGTTGATCCTGCCATTTCTCCCCTGTGTCACTGAAACAGTTTAATTCCTGACGTCCTTGATTTGTAGTGAGACCGAGCGATTTCAATACATTACAGTGAGTAGCTTACAAACATCTAAAACAAGGCAGTTTCACTTCAAAATGGTACAAATCCACTCAATTTTTATTAATTTTCCTGGGCTTTTAGAAGGACTCTACTGAGAGGTGAAAGAGAAGTGAGAGAGTAACTCAGCATGTCGGCAGCTTCAGAGAAGTGAAAGTAAGCATGAGCGAGTGTTGCTATAGTAACAGTGCTCATGCTTACTTTCACTTCTCTGAAGCTGCTGACATGCCAAGTTGCTTGCTCACTGTTCTGTTTTGACTGTAGATTGTTTCTTAGCAAGCCCAGGAAAATTAATCAAAAAAGGAGTGGATTTGTACCATTTTGAAGTGACAGTGCCTTGTTTTAGATGTGTGTGAGGTACCCACTCTAATGTAATGAAACCGCTTGGTCACACTACAAATCAAGGAGATCAGGAATTAAACTGTTTTGGTGAGATGAGGGAGAAATGGCAGGATCAACCAGATCATTTTTTTTTTATTAAAGATGGTTTTAAACTGATGGCAGGATCAACCAGATGTAAGAGTCACGATGGTAGCAGGATGGGAGTTAGGTCATTAAGAGGCAGAGCCTTAGAACAGCTGAGTTTCTTGAGGGGCCAATAGGATTTCTTACTGATTACATATAGGATTTTAAAAGAAAACAGGATGATGTACAGGAGTGTAAAGATATCATGATGACGTATAGGAACATGACGCTAACAGTGTTATCTTCATTGGCTTCTACAGATATTACTTTTATACTGGAATTTATCCCAGCACATAAGTTGGTTAAATATATGTTTATATATATATATATATATATATATATATATATATATATATATATATATATATAATATAGATAGATATATGTATTTCTCTTTCTCTCTCTCGCTATAGATCTATATGTGTGTGTGTTATATATATATATATATATATATATATATATATATATATAATATATACAGTATATATACTGTTCGAGCCTCTATAGTTAGGGTTGAGTAGGCAGTTTAATGTTAAACCCCACATTTTGCACGTTAATAACTTCGCAACTGTTCAGCAGATTTGCACAACATTTGGAATACACAGTCTCCGATGGTTGATCTCTTCATTTGCCAAGTTGTGTTTTGATCGTATTTATGGTTTTCGTGCAGTAATGCACCAAAAAATGCATTTTTCAACTACTTTTTTGGCAAATGTCAGGGTCATTTTGTGACATTGCACTGCACCCACACCTTTTGGAATTTCGGCCTAAAATTTTCAGGGTGGAAAGAGGTTATCCTATGGAACAGTCTAGAAATGGTTTGGAGAAAAAAATATTAATCCACTCAAAAGTTATTAAATTTTAAAAATTCAGGTTCTGAGCATGCACAGTTCAGTCTTTTAGTTAGCTGCACAGTTTCGATCAAGGATTTCTGGTCTCAAATGGCTTGTGAACAAGGATTGCAAAAAGGGATTCAGAAATCTTGCAAAATCTCTTTTTGTGAGAAAAATCCATGTTTGTCAGCTGCCATTTTGTTTTCTCGCTTAGTGAGTGGAGAAAACAGAATGTTAGAACTTGTTCCGGTGTCAGCATTTGTAAAAACTAAGGCATGGGTTTTGCTTAGGGGGACATCCTTGATCCTCCCATGCCTTTGGTTTTGTGTAGTTATTTAAAAAAAAGTCAGTTTTAAAAATTAAAAATCCCTCTTTGCGATTCCTTTTTGCAAGCTGATCCCTTTTTGTGAGGGAAGGGTCAGGGATCGGCTGGCAAAAAGGGATTCTGAAAAGGTATTTTTACTTTTTAAAACAGCTGTTTTTTTTAAATAACTATACAAAACCAAAGGCATGGATGGACACTAGACGTTCTACTAAACCCATGCTTGGTTTTCACTATATATATATATATATATATATATATATATATATATATATATTAGAGGCAAAAAACTCCATTTAATGCATTAGTTAGGGTTTTTCCACACTGACAAAAGCGAGGAAGTTTGGTGTTAGGGTTGAAAGCCCCCCTTGGACCCCCTCCACACCCCCAACCAGCATCGGGGTGCGCATTAGGGTTGTCATCCATTACTCTCACCCCATCACATGTGTAAAGAAGCAGAGGTGTAGGAGAATGGGGTGAGAGTTAGGACCAACAACCCTAATGCACACCCAGATGCCAGTTGGGGGTGTGGGGGGTCCAAGAGGGGCTTTCAACCCTAATACCGAATTTCCTCGCTTTTGTCAGTGTGGAACAACCCTAACTAATGCATTAAACAGAGTTTTGTGCCTCTAATTTCCCTTCTTTTTGAGAATAATAATGAGAAATACTGAATGTAATGTGGCAAGGGCCCCGCGCTACCGCCACGTGATGTCTTGTCACATAGTAACATTATGCCCACAAACACAAATGGTAATGCACATGGTGATGCAAAGCAAAACAGAAAGAGAAACAGTAGGGTAGACAGAAATGTTAAAAGCAATGCAAAGGAAGCACAAATGAAAGCGTAAAGTGCACTTGTGGTGGCGTGGGCGTGAATGTTAAGTGAAAGCGAGGCAGACATAGCGGAAACAGTAATGGTAACAGTAATGGAAGCACACAGGCTGGTTTTCCCCAAAAGCTGCATAGAGAAAAACAGTGAGTACAAAGAATGTATGGATAATAGTGGTTCTCGGAGCAGAAAATGAGGGGTTAGAATACTAATTTGCTTATATCTCAGGAACCGTACGACGTAGAAAAAAATTTAAAAGGCATATGATTTATGACTTTCCTGGCTAGTTTTGCACTTAGCCCATTATAGGAGGCTAAGTAGTTTTCTGATGAAAAGTCCGTATCTCTCACCATTTCAGAGATACGGGCCCTGAAAAGTGCGGCAAACGCCGTAATGTTATCCTATGGGAAAAAAAGAGAATTTCGGAGTGCCATAACTTTGACTCCCTGTTGTATTTTTTCACCAAACCACAAAAAGGCACATCTGTGGGATGTTGACTGTATTTCCTCCAAATTTCAACCCAAAAGACCAAACTGTTATTTTGCAGCAGGGCGCCAAAGGATTCCTGTAATGCGTTGGACACCATAATGTTATCCTATGGGAAAAAATATCAAATATGGAGTGCCATAACTTTGGGACCATGTAATATTTTTTCAACGAAACACTGAAAGGCACATCTGTAAGATGTCGGCTGCGTTTCCTCCAAATTTCATGCCAAAACACCAAACTGCTCTTTTGCAGTAGGGTGCCAAATAATTGCTGCCATTTTCCCACAGCCTAGAAAAGTACTTTTGAAGTTTGCGAAATCTTTCTCAAAGTCATTCGACAGTGTCGCAAGTGTGACAGTACTTTGCGAAAGTACTTTTTCCAGAAATTTGAAAAACATATTTCTGGGGTGTTTTACCCCAAAATAAAGACATGGCTAGCATCCTCAGGGTCCGACTAGGTGAATACAAAAAGAATTAGGTTGCTACAGGGTCCCAATTTTAAATGCCAAGCATTTTTCTGATTGCTAACTGAAAACAAAATGGCAGATTTGCCCCAGTAAAAGAGCCATTTGCAAAAGTAAAAACTGCATTTGCGACACTGTCGAACTTTTTGTTAACTTTGCCCATTGACTTATAATGGGAACTTGTTTTTTGAATAACTTTTGAACCGTTTAATATTTTTTCATGAAATCTTCAAAAGGCACATCAGGCACCCTGGCTGCATGTTCCCTGAAGATTTCGGACTGGTCGTGCAAACCGTGCAACCTGTAGAGATGACAGTAAAATTCCAGAAAAGCATAATCGCATGCGCAGATCACACTTAATAACTCTGCAGCTGTATATGCGACCAGTACAAAATTTAACAGTTAACAGTTCCAAAGGTGTATGGGTCTTGATTGTGTATTCCAAATTGCAGGCAAATCCGTCAAACAGTTGCAAAGTTATTAAGGTGCAAAAGTTTGGGTTTAACATGTAAATGGTTCCTCAACCCTAACTATAGTGGCACTACCGTGCCACTATAATATATACATATTCTTTTTTGTGGCTACTTACCATGTCACCTTGGTATCCAGGGGTACTCCCCCACCCTCCATTGCCCCAGTTATCATTGGTGGCAGTGGGTCCCGCCTGTTTCTATTCCCCTTTTTTTTCCTGAAATGTAGAAAACTATCCCTCATTGTCTTTTGTGGCTGTTTGCCCTGTAAAGAAGAAAAATGTCCGTTGCTGATTGCCCCTGTACCCACCACTTGATCCCCCACTGTGCACCCATCTTTGCACACCCCTCTGATGTCCCCCCAGACCACCACTCACTTGAGGAGGTCCCTGGTCTGACACCCGCTCCCACAATGAAGACACCTCTTGCTGCTGGAACCAGCAACTGCAATCTGAACTAAGGTAAATGCAGTCCTATGTATTTCAATGGAGGGTTCAACTTTAGCCATAACTCATCCATTTTTTAAGATTTTGGTCCCAAATTTTAAACATGGAGTCCTGGGGACCCCACCTTCTGAACAATATGACTGTCATTAGGCAACTGTTGCCAAAAAAGTGATTTCGCAGTCACTCGTCAAAAACACCTTTCCAGTGGGATTTGTGTAATGACAGTCACATTGTTCATCAGATGGGGTCATAAGAAGTCTATGTTGAACATTTGGGATCACAGTTTTTAAAAATGACTGTGTTATGGGCATTTAGTGCAATCTGGCTACACATGCTTGTAACTTAGTAAATTTTCAATATTTTCATCCCATATTTTCAACATACTCTTCCTATTATCCCACCTGATGTGTGTCACAGCTGTCATTTCTCAAATCCTGTCCAAGAAGTGATTTTGCACCTGCAGCGTAAAATGGCATTGAGGTTGTGCAGAATTATATTTTGGCAGGGATTTGAAAATTTGCTGTGCTGGGTACGTGTGGTGAGTTCATAAAAAGGCAATGTTGAAAATCTGGACTCAAATAAGGATACTATTATATGGCCCTGCGCTTCCACTGTAACATATGGATACTGTTGTACTATCTCGATGGAGGGATGGGAGTGCAGGGTCTGAAGGACCCTGAGCTCCCACCGTAGCGTATGGATATTGTTGTACTATCTGGATGGATGGATGGATGGGAGGGTCCGAAGGACCCTGCACTCCCACAGTAAAATAAGGATACTATTATGCTACCTCAAAAAGTAAGGAAATTAGTTACAAAAACTTTGTTAATGCATTAGTTAGGGTTGCCACAACAAAAGTAAGCAAATGAGGCATTAGGGTTTCCCCTAACAGCCCACCTCTGCCCTATGGAGGAGGGGTGGCATTGGGGCCACCCATTCAAACATTCAGTATAGGAGAATGGGGTGAGTGTTAGGGTTGATGACCCCAGTGCCACCCCCCTCACCCCCTGGTCTCCACAGAGCAAGGGTGGGGTGTTAGGGTGAAACCCTAATGAGGCATTTCATTTCCCTACTTTGGTTGCAGCAACCCTCTCTAATGCATTAATGAAGTTTTTACAAGTAATATATATATTTTTGTTGCAAAAAACTTCTTTAATGCATCAGTTAGAGTTGAAGTGACAAAAGTAAGGAAATGAGGCATTAAGGTTGACACCCTACCACCCCACCCTCACCCACCACAGACCAACAGGTGATGGGGTGTGCCTTGGGGTCTTTGGCCCTAAATCTCACCCCATTCCATGTTTAACAAAGCTCACATGATACAGTATAGGAGAATGCGGTAAGAGTTAGGCCCGATGACCCCAAGGCACACCCGTCACCTGTTAGTCTGTGGTGGGTGGGGGTGGGGTTGGGTGGTAGGTCATGGGGGTGTTAGGGTGTCAACCTTAATGCCTCATTTCCCTACTTTTGTCACTTCAACCCTAACTGATGCATTAACAAAATTTGTTTGCAATGAATTTCCTTACTTTTTCAGAAACTGTAATGTAACTGGTAACTGGTATGTGTTGGTTGGAGCGTGGACCCTCTGGACCCTGTGCTCCCACTTACACATAACTAAGGAGCCATACAGCAGCCCTATAGGGCTGAAAATGAACCCTTGTAGCACTAATTTGCCAATATCTCAGTAACCGTAGCAGGTATAAAAAAAATTCCACTGCAGCTGTAATCATGACTTCGAAACCTTCACATATGCTTAGTTCAGCTAAAGCTGAACTAAGCTGCCTGGAGCAAAAAATCCATATCTCGAATTGTTTCTGAGATATGGGCACCGAAAGGCACTGTGGGCACCGCAATGTTATCCTATAGGAAATATCTCAACTTTGTTAAGGCATAGCTTTGGAACCAATGAAAATGTTTGCACCTAAACAGCATAATTCACATCTCTGAGACACCCCCTTTATATCCTGCAAATTTCATGTCAAAAGACCAAATCATTTATTTGCAGTGCACTGGGGAACCTTTTTAAATTCCTTGTTCGTGAGGTGTCAAAATCCCCATTTGCGAGGTCAATCCCTGTTTGCGAGCTGTCAAAATCCCTGTTCATGAGAATTCCTTGTTTGTCAGATTTGGCCATCTGATTCTGATCTCTTGAACAAAGATACTGACAGTTCACGAAAGGAGATTGGCTCATGAAAAGTGATTTGTTTTATACTTCCTTTATTGAAAATGTGGAATATACACAACACATAACTGTACATACATGTAGTCTGATGTCTGAAATTCCATCATACATTTTGTGAGACATTGTATTATTATATTAAGGATGATTGTAATCAACTACAAAGCTTATAAATCAAAACATTTAAAATTAATTAACAACATAAACTTTAGGTCACTGTTTCTACAATTCTGTTTCCATAAGTCCTGTCTATTTATTTGGTTACTTTGATTACTAACAACCTTTATTTATTTTGGTGAACTGGTTTGCTGCAAGTTATCTCTACTATTTTCAGTATCACTGACCTGACCCCAAATTTCTTAGTTATTATACAATTGTCAGATTCTAAATTCATTAATTATGAGTGGATGTGAGTCCCCTGCCCCAGAGGCTATGTTGTTTAGTTCTTTGTCTGAGCTATTCTTCACCATTGAGGCCAAAAGCTCCTATCTCACCCATCTATTTTGTAATTTTGGGAGCCTCTGCTGAAGTTTAAAGGTAATGTCCTCTAGTTTATATATATGGTTAACTATATTTTGTCAGTCTTTGAGGTCTGGGGTTTCAATTTGGTGCAATTACTTTGTAACAGTTTTTAGTGCTGCAATGACTAATATTTGCCAAAGATATATTGCTTCTTTCCCCTTAATCCCCAGGGGTATTTGTCCAAGTAGAATATGACTTGGGCCCAGTGGGGTATTTATGTTTTGGATTTGTTTGATATGCAACATGGTGTCTTTCCAATATTGTTTCAACAGTCCACAGGTCCAACAGTTATGGGCCTGAGAGGACATGGACTCACCACATTGCCAAAAGGGATTTTGACAGCTTGCGAAATGGGATTTTGATAGCAGGTGAAAGAGGATCTCAAAAACCATTCCCTTTCATGAGCTGTCAAAATCCCCTTTCTCAAGCTGATCCCTTTCATGTGCTGACAAAATCCCTGTTTGTGAGCCAATCCTTGCTCATGAGAAAGGGCCATCTGGTCTGGAGATTGCGATCAAGGATTTTGACAGCTCGCGAACAAGGATCGGCTCGCGTTCAAGGATTTTGTCACCTCATGATCAAGGATCAGAAGTGAGTGATGAACAAGGATTTTTTAAATACAAATGGCTGTTTTTTTCACAGAAATGAAGTAAACCAAAGCCATGTGTTTGTAGAGGGTGTTGTCCTGAACAAAGTCCATGCTTCAATAACCACACAACACATAAGTGGAACAAGTGACAACATTTTGTTTGTCTGAAAAAATGAAAACAAGATGGCAGCTTGCAAAAGGGGAATATTTCCTCACAAACTGGGATTTTATAAATCCCCATTCGTGAGGTGACAAAATCCTTGATCATGAGCTCAATCCTCTTTCGCAAATTACTAGGGGTATCACAAGTCGTAAGAGGGAGGTAATAATCCCTCTTTACAAGACTCTGGTTAGGCCCCATCTGGAGTACTACATGCAGTACTGGAGGCTGCACTTGCACAAAGACATTAACAAAATGGAGGCAATCCAGAGAAGGGCAACCAAAGGGTATTAAAAAGGTGAATGAGTCTAACATGTTTCAATATAAGAAAAATAGAAGGACAAGAGGACACAGCATGAGATTAGAGGGAGGCCGATTAAGGGGGGATGTGAGGAAGTTCTTTTTCACAGAAAGGGCGGTGAATGCATGGAATGGCCTACCTCAGGAAGTGGTGAATATGAACACAGTGCAGGGCTTCAAACAGGCATGGGATAGGCATAAGGGAGCAATAAAGATGAGTATGAATAGATAAGCCATTGACAGAGTACAGGCCTATGGCACATTCATAAGGTAGAAAAAAAGGGCTGACTGGATGGGCCTTGTGGTCCTTATCTGCTGTCAACTTTTATGTTTCTATACATATATTCCACAGACTGAACTTAGCATGTGCAGAACCCAAAAACTCAAAATTAAATAACTTTGGAACGGATTAATATTTTTTCACCAAACAAATGCTGTATTGTTCATTGAGGAATCTTCATTCTACCCTTAAAATTCAGACTAAAATTTCAAACAATATGGCCACAGCTAGATGGGCAAAAATCAGCAACAATTGGCAAAATAAAGGCAAAATATGTGTTTTTTGGCACTTTGTTGCATGAAAAACTAAACTCCGATTAAAACGCAACTTGGCATATCAAGAGATCTACCATCTGAGACTGTGCATTCTGAATTTCATGCAAATCCATTAAATGGTTGCAAAGTTATTAATGTGTAAAATAAGGGGCTTGACATTAAACTGCTTACTCAACCCTAACCATAGAGGCATGACCGTGTCCCTATAATATATATATATGTATACAGTACAAGTCACGTTAAACTGTTCTTCCAATGAGTTGTTTTATCATTTCTGACTGAGTTGCATCAGTGTTGCTTGATCCAGTACAAAGCCCTGCACAAACTATTTCTTAAGAGTTAAAACTCAGATTTGCCTTGCATTGTGACTGGACTGCTGATGCATTCCAAATGAGTTACAAAAGTATTTTACAAACATTGCTCTTGAGCTGGTTAAGCACTGAAAAACAATGCAATATGAGTTGCCAGTGCAGTGCAAACTGTAAAAAACAATGCTAAACCAACTCATCGGTGGAACAGTTTAATGTGACTTATACTGTATATATATACGGTATGTATGTATGTGTATATATATATATATATAAATATATATAGATATATACATATATTTATTGCAAAAACTTTGTTAATGATTCAGTTAGGGTTGAAGCATCAAAAGTAGGGAAATGAGGTGTTAGACACCCACCACCCAACCACCTAGCCCACCCACCCTCCACAGACCAACAGGTGATGGGCTGTGACTTGAGTCATCAACCCTAACTCTCCTCCATTCCTTGTGTTAGAAAGCTGACATGGTACAGTATAGAAAATGGGGTGAGAGTTAGGCCTGATATTTAAGGCACCCCCTAGCACATGTTGTTTGTGGAAAAGTAAATGAGCTGAAAGGTGTTAAGAGTGTCAACCCTAATGCCTCATTTCCCTACTTTTGTTATTTCAACCCTAACTTATGCATTATGACTTTTTTTGCAATGAATTTCCCTACTTTTTGAGAACATGTAATCTTACCCGTATCAGTTTTTTGTACTGAACTGTTATCTCCCTTTGGGCCCTGAGCACCCAGTAATGCATAATGGATGGCCCAGCAGTCCCATTACTGCATTATGGTATCCATATGTGAGAGCGCAGGGCCCTCTCACCTACCTTTAACTGTAGAGACACAGCGCAGGGCTAGACACATTCCAAATAACCCTTGAGCTGCAAATGGTGCAATATCTCAGTAACTGTAGCAATCTTCAAAAAAACTCCACTGCAGTTGTAATCATGGACTGGTAACCTGCATGCATACTTAGTACCTGTATCTCAAACCTTTTTTGAGATATAGGCACCAAAAGGTGTCATGCTCACCACAGTGTTATCCTATGGGAAATTTCTCAAGTTTGGAATGGCATAGCTATAGAATCAATAAAAAGTTTTACACCAAATCAGAATAAGTCACATCTCTGGGACACCTCCTTTCTACTCTCCAAATTTCAAGCCAAAAGTCCTAACCGTTTCTTTGCAGTGAAGTGGCAAAGAAACAGCAACTTTTAAAAATCACTGTTTGTGAGCTGTCAAAATCCTTGTCATGAGCCGAATCCCTATTTGTGAACAAGGATTTCTCATGAAAAGGGATTTTGACAGCTCATGAACAGGAATTTTTAGCGCCATCTGGCTGTCCCCTCATGAACAGAGATTTTGACAGCTCACAATCAAGGATTTCTCATGAACAAGGATTTTGACATCTCACGAACAGGGATTTTGACAGCTCACGAACAGGGATTCCTTTTTACAATTCCTCTTCATGAGCTGTCAAATTCCCTGTTAGTGAGAAATCCTTGTTCATGAGATTGGGTCATCTGGTTGTCCTCATATGAACAGGGATTTTGTCATCTAATGAACAAGGATTGATTCACAAACAAGGATTTTGACACATCTCGAACAAGGATCATAAGTGAGACACGAACAGGGATTTTAAAATTTTTGGACAGCTGTTTTTTTGACAAAACTAAATGGAACCAAAGCCATTGGTTTGTAGAGGGAATCACCCTGAACAAAACCCATACTTCAATATGTACAGAAGATGCCCGTGGGGCAAGTTGCAGTGTTTTAGTTTTGAAAAAAATTTAAAACAAGATGGCGGCTCGCAAACAGGGATTTTTTTCATGTGAACAAGGATTTAATGAATACCTTATTGTAAGCTGTCAAAATCCCTGTTTGTGAGCCCAAATCCTTGTTCGAAGCTATGCAGCTATCTAAAAGACTGAACTGAGCATGCTCAGAACCCCAAATTTGCAAAATTAAATAACTTTGGAACAGATTAATATTTTTTCACCAAACTTATGCTAGCTTGTTATTTGGGGCAAGCTCTTTCCCCTTGTAAAATTTCAGTCCAACATTCCAAACACTGGCCACAGCATGATGATGAAAAATCAGTGAAAATGGGTGCAAAAAGCACCTTTTACACTTTTTTCACGATGCACTGCGCAAAATCTGCACATCCAATCAAAACAAACATCAGCAGGTCAAAATATCTACCCCACAGGACTACACGTACCAAATTGTGTGCAAATCCACTGTACGGTTACAAAGTTATTAAAGTGCACAATTTTGGGTTTAACATTAAACTGCCTACTCAGCCCTAACTATAGTGGAGCTACCACACCACTATAACATAAATTTATTTATTTATATAATAGGGGTGAGCAGATAAACCATTTGATAAATGCATGTCTCTTCACAGCCTTTGAACAAATCTTCACATACCATTGAATAAACACACATATCATTGAACAAATGCACATGCCATTGAATAAACGGATATTATCTAACAGGTTGCGTGACCATATTGTATAAATGGAATATGTGATGGCCAGCCATTGAATACACTATTTATCTGAATGAGTGGAGAGTGGTCTTGGGAACCATCACTCGTGGCTCTGCTATGCTCCACCGACCGCCACTTGTGAGGTTACTCAAGATCACTCTCCACTTGTTCAGATAAAAGTGTATTTGATGGCCAGCCATCATGTATTTCCCATATCTATCTATCTGTCTGTCTGTCTATCTTTACATTCATATATATATATATATATATATACACATATTCACCCTCACTCCATGGAACATGTCTTACGACATACACCTACTATGCAACTGAAAACACATCTTGCTGCTGGAACCAGTGACTGCAATATGAGAACATTATGTATGTGCGCCATAATGTATTTCAATGGTGTTTAAACTTTTGTTCATAACTTTTTCATTTTTGAACATTTTTACACCAAATTTTCAAAATGGCCTTTTGGGGATCCTACCTCATGAACAAAGGCAAGGAAATTATGGAAACTTATCCAAAAAGGTGATTTCCCAGTCACTGCATGACATCATCTTTTGTGTAGGATTTGAAAATGTTCACCACCTTTGTTCATGAAGTGGGGTCATAAGAAGATTGTGTTGAAAATTTGGGGTAAAAAATATTAAAAAACAACAAAGTTATAAGTGTATATTGAAATGTTTTAATACACACTCATAACTTTGTTAATTTTCACTATTTGGACCCCAAATTTTCAACACAGCAATTTTATCACACCACATCATGAACATGATAGCTTTCATTTTTAAAATCCTGGCTGAAACATGTTTTCAAACATGTGGCACAAAATTACATTTCCTCCGAGTTGTAAAAACTGTCACCTACCATGTTCATGAGGTGGCTTCCTAAGAAGGAGATGTTGAAAATTTGGGGTCAGAATATTAAAAACAAAGTTATGAAAGTATGTTGATACATTTCTACAAATGTTCATAACTTTGGTAAGTTTTTAACATTCATCATTGCATGGAAATGCAAGGTCAGCAGGGCCCTGCAGTTCCATAGGTGTACAGTCTTCCCTTGGCTCAGTGCCTAGATGGCTGATTCCACCATCTCAAAAAGAAAGGAAATTATTTGCAAAAACCTGCATTAATGCATCAGTTAGGGTTCAGCTTAATGTAACAAAAGTAGGGAAATATGGCATTAGGGTTTCCAACCCTTACTCCCCACCCAACCCCCAAGCAGCAAAAGGAAAAAAACATTAGGATTTTGCGTTCCTGAGTTTTGGTGAATCAGTGGTAAGGCCTTCCTTGGGGTTGTCAATCCTAATGCTCACCTCCTCCCCTGGGCCCTGCAAGAAAGAAGCCATAACATATTTTGTTGGCAACATGTGGCAAGACATACTTCTTAACCTCTGTTGAGTGTATTAGTACAAGGCAACAGCTTTGAGCTGTACCTTGTGCTTCTGACAGGAGGCTACAGGCTGGAGGGGTGAGCATTAGAGTTGACAAACCTAAAGAAGACCATACCACATACTGGACAAGACTCGGGAGACTCAAATATCTAATTTTCTTTTTCCCTTTGATGCATGGTGGGTGGGGGTGAGGAGTTAGAGTTGGAAACATTTCCCTACTTTTGTTCCATTAAGTTGAATCCTAACTGGTGCATTAATGCAGTTTTTGGCAAAGAACATATATATATACTGGTGCAGTAGCACAAGTATAGTTTGGAATAAGTGGAGTTTTCAATGTTAAATCTCAGTCTTTGCACATTAATAACTGGCACATTCTACGTAATTGCATAAAATTGGCATGCATGGTTTGGGTGGACATAAAAGTTTTTGAACATACATAAAAATGAGTTACCTTATTTCGCTATTGTGAAGCTGCCCTGAAACCGTAGCCACCCTCATACTGAAGCTGCACTCAATTACAATAATCTTTATAGAAGCCACCCCTATATTGAAGCCATGGCTTTAAAATTAGGAAATCAGTAAACTACCTTCCACGTGATCAGTAGCATTTTTGGTGCCTTTGTCATGTAGGGTAGTATTGAAACTCACAAGCAAATGCTGTGTATGCTGCCTTAATTTATTACGGGACATAATAAAGCAAAAAAAAAATCTCATTTGACTTTTCGGACTAATTCAACCAAGTTCATTCTCACTATTAGATTTTACATCAGGCTTCAAGCAGCTTTCTTTGTTAGGGGCATAGTCATCAGGGCATGGATTACTGGTGCTCTGGCTCTGGTAGGGACATGTAGACAGACACTGGCTAGTAAAAACCTGTATTGTAATTTTCTCTTGTGACAGTAGTGTATGTACATTACCCTGTAAGCTGACAGCTTTGACATAATCTCCTGCCATGCCAGAAGAGTGACACCTTCTGGGCATGCGCAGTTTATGACATCAAGATCAGTGGTGGCGATCCCACATACTTGGAATGAGTGCACAATGTTTTCTTTTTTTGCTAAACTCCAAGTGTCCTTTACCATTCCACCATCTTTAACTTTGAAAGAGGCTGAGAGATGCCAGCTGCTGTTTTTCCCTTTCTTTTGTAGTGATACAGTGATAGTAAAACACTCACAGTAGCAAATTTTTAAGGGAGGGTTCCAGGACATATCAGCAGGCTTAAGTTACTTAGTGCACCCACCCGATATAGCAGCCATAATTATGTTTTTCTTTTTTAGTCTTCCTGTTACAGTAGGTGATATGTTGCATCTAAATGTATCCCTCACAAGGAGCCACTAAACCATGTCCACCCACATTAATGTTACATTCTCATTCATCCATCCATTTTCAGACATTGTGATGACAACTCCAGGCATGCCAGTGACTTCCTTGGGCATCCTTTTTCCTTTAAGAACTGTGAAAGGTGGTAGTTTGTGGCCATCAGCCATAGCAGCCAAGCACCCAGCAATATGCTGCTTTTTGTGGCCAGTCATAGAGGTACTGATTTGTCTCTGATCACATCCACTGTTTTTTTGACTTGGCATGTCTGCCCAAACCACCGTTTTGTCCACATTACCAACTGCAATCAATCTGATAATTTTGTAGTGCAGTTGCTTTGCACAGAAAACACAAAATCAATGAATTCTGGTAAAAAATGTTCAGGCAATCTCTGCTCAGCCATACGAACATACGAAATTGCCAGCAGAAACAGGCCTCATGATCTATCGAGTCTGCTTGAGTGTGCAGCTAGCCCCTCATCATGCAGATGCCCCTCCCACCCTCCTTCCCAGTATCCCTTATCCTTACCCTATCCCAACCCCTCTTGAAACTGTCCACCATTTTACAGGACACTATCTAGTCTTGTAAGGTGTTCCATTTATTCACCACTCTTTCTGTGAAAAAATGTCCCCTCATCTCCCTCTTGATTCTTCCCCCCTCCAATCTCAGTCCATGCCCTCTCGTGTCCCTCCTCTTCTCATCTGAAATATCCCTTCTGTGTTAGTCTTGTTTATCCTCTTCAGATTCTTAAAGGTCTCTATCATATCCCCCCATCCCTCCTCTCCTCCAGTGAATACATATTCAGCTCTCCCAGCCTGTCCTCATAAGGCTTGCTCTCCAATCCCTGAATCATCTTTGTGGCACTTTACTGCACCCCCACCAACAATCTGATGTCCTTCTTCAGGAACGGGTGCCATTACTGCATGCAGTGCTCCAGGTGGGGCTTGACTAATGACCTATACGGGGGCAGTATAACCTCCCTCCTCCTGGAGGAGATTCCTATTGCAACACACCCCACCATTTTGTTGACTTTTGCTGCTGCCTTCCTGCACTGAACAGAGTTGTTCATGCTCCCCGTAATAATCATATGAACATATGAAGATGCCAGCAGAAGAAGGCCATTTGGTCTATCAAGTCTGCTCGTATTGCTGGGTCCACAGCTTGAGCTAATGTCCCTGTGCTCCCTCCCTCCCCACTCCTCCCATTCTCCCTACCCATGATCCTTACCTTCCCCCTATGCCTATCCCAGCCTCTCTTAAAGCTGCCCACTGTCTTCAAAGAGATGGCCTCTTCTGGCAGTGCATTCCAAGTGTCCACCACCATCTTTGTAAAGAAGTGCTTCCTGACCTCCCCCTTAAACCTCCCACCCTCCAACTTAAGACTGTGCCCCCGCGTGTTATGGTTGCCACTCAGCTTAAAGAGACTTTTTTTATTATCCTTATTTATCCCTTTCAAGTACTTGAAGGTCCCAATCATGTCCTCTCTCTCTCTCTCCTGTCTTTCAAGGAGTACATGTTCAGTGCCCTCAACCTCTCTTCATATGCCGTGCCCTGCTGACCCACTGTCATCTTTGTAGCCCTCCTCTGGACTTTCTCCAGCAGGTTAATGTCCTTTTGAGGTGTGAGCACCAGTACTATCTCCATACTCTAGATGTGGCCTTACCAGTGACCTGTACAAGGGCAGTATCACCTCCTCTCTCCTACTATTGATCCCCCTAGATATGCATCCCAGCATCTTGTTTGCCTTTGCTGCTGCTTTCTTGCACTGCGTGGAGTGCTTCAGGTCACTAGTGATCATCACTCCTAGGTCCTTCTCCTCTGTGAAGCTCTCCAACTATACCCCACTTAAGTGATAATCCCTCCCCTGGTTCCTGGATCTGAAGTGCATAACATACTAACATACTATTTGCCAGCAGATTAGGCCTTACGGTCTATCGAGTCTGCTTGAACCTTAGATCCTTAGTTGGGTGCCGAGGCCCTCCCATCCCTTGTGCTCCAGAAACCCCTATCATCCATCCCCACCCCCCCGGGACAGGCCATCAACTGATACATCCACTTTCTGTGTCTGTCTCACCCTCTCTTGAAGCCCTCCACTGTGGATCTCTGAACCAGCTCGCCAGGCAGTGCATTCCAAGGGTCCACCACCCTCTCAGTGAAAAGCCTCCTCCTCTTTTCCCCCCTCACCCTTCCACCTTCCAACTTCAAACCATGCCCTCTGGTGATACCTCCCTGCTTTAGTCTAAATATCCCCTCCATGTTTACCCTATTTATTCCCTTGAGGTACTTGAAGACCTCAATCATGTCCCCCTGTCTCTCCTCTCTTCCAATGAAAACAGGCAGAGCTCCTCAAGTCTGTCCTCATACGTCAAATCCCCTAGCCCTCGTATCATCTTAGTTGCCCTCCTCTGTACCCTCTCCAGGAGCTGTATGTCCCTCTTCAAGTGTGGTCTCCAGTACTGTACACAGTACTCAAGGTGTGGTCTAACCAGTCCATTGTACAGCGGCAGAATCACTTCCTTGCTCCTAGAGGTGATCCCCCTTACGATGCATCCCAACATCCTGTTTGCCTTGCTAGCTGCTCCCCTGCACTGCTCAGAGTTGTTCATACATGCATCCACCATGACCCCTAGGTCTTTTTCCCCTATTGAGGCCTCCAGCGCCTCCCCTCCCAGGGTGTACCTGTGTTTAGGGTTTCTCTGACCAAGATACAACACCTTGCACTTGGTGATATTGAAATTTAATTTCCATGTGTGAGCCCAGCTTTCCAGGGTGTCCAGATCCCCTTGCAGGGCCAACCTCCCCTCTTCTCCCTCAACTACTGCTCCCATCTTGGAGTCATCCGTGAAGAGACTCATTTCACACCCTATACCCTCCCTGATGTCCGATATGTATGCATTAACAGGATCGGACCCAGGACCGAGCCCTGCGGTACCCCACTACTAGCCTCGCTAGGTTCGAGAGCTCCCACAGACCACTACTCTTTCTGGTGTGTCCAGCTAGCCAGTTTTCAATCCATCTGACCATCAAAGGGCCTACTCCTAACCCCATCAGTTTCTCCACCAGACCATTGTGGGGACAGAGTCAAGCCTTGCTGAAGTCCAAGAATAATACATCCACAGGCTTTCCCTGTCCAGTTCTGATGTTACCCATTCATTAGAACTCCACAAGATTGGTTTGACATGATCTATCTGGCACAAACCCATGTTGCCGACTATCCAGACCTCCCACCTCCTCCAAGTACACCCCCAATCGTTCCTTTAGTATACTCTCCATTAATTTTCCCACCACCGAGGTCAAACTGATGGGTCTATAGTTACCTGGTACTTCCCTTGACCCACCTTTATGGATTGGCACCACATGTGCCTCTCGCCAATCCCTAGGTACCCTCCCTGTCTCAAGTGACCTGTTGAAGAGCTCCGCCAGGGGTGCAGGCAGAATGTCCGCCAATTCCCATAGTACTCTCGGATGAATGCCATCCGGCCCAGGAGATTTATCTTTCTTTAGGGCCTTGAGGGATAACCACACCCTTTTGGCGGAGATAGCATCATCCGTCCCCTCCACCTTACTGGCCTTTTTATCCTTATCCAGATGTGACACCCCTGGGGTACCTTCCCTCCCTCTTGCTCCATTTCTGTTGCTCCCCTGATCCCATTCCTGCCGCTTCTATCCCCTTAGGTGCCTTGCTTTGTAGATATCCCATCCCCCTCCCTAGTGAACACAGAGGCAAAGTACTCGTTAAATACCTCTGCCTGGTCCCTTGCCTCTTCCACCCACCCTCCTTCTGGTCTCAATCTGCTGAGATGGCCCTTAGTTTTTCTCTGCTCCCCAATGTACCGGAAGAATCCCTTTTCCCCTCCATGTATCCCCTGTGCCAGCTGCTGCTCTTTACTGGACTTTGTTCCCCTCACCATACGGGTGACTTTTCTAGATGCAAGATGGTACATTTCCTTATCCCTATCCCTTCTTGTTGTTTTATATTTTTTGTAGGCCGCCTTCTTTTCTCTGACTGCTACCTGTACCTCAATGGACCACCAGCATGATTTATGTGACCTTGCTCCCTTACGTTTCAACTTAGCGCAGATCCTGACTGCCTCATGAAGTCCCCATTTTATGACCTCCCATCTCCTTTCCACACTTGTCATTGATGTAATCCCCTTCAAGTGGTCCTTGAGAATATTTCCCATGCCCAGAAAGTCTGCCCCCCTGAAGTCCACTGCCCGTGTCCTAGATCTCCCCCCCTCCCCCCATGCTTATTTGAAACCAGACAGTATTGTGGTCGCCCCAGCAGGGTCCTGTACAACCAGGTCCCTTACCAGATCCCCATCTGCCAGAACCACGTCCAGGACATGCCCTCTCTTGTAGGCTCCATCACATGCTGTGTTAAGAACACATCCTGGAAGCCGTCCAGCAGCCTCTGCTCCTTGGCCACCTTAGAGGACATGGTTCCCCAGTTTGTACCTGGCATATTAAGGTCCCCCATCAACACCACTCCTTCCCCTTTTGGTCCACACTGGGCAATGATGTTGTCCAGCAAACCTTGCACTTCTTGGCATTGAACCCCCAACTGCCATGTTTCTGCCCACTCCTGCAGCTTAGTCAGGTCCTCCTGTAACCCCTTCCATCCCTCCGCATCATTAACCACAGCTCCCATCTTGGTATCATCTGCGAACAGACTGATCTTGTTCCAGATCCTGTGTGAGATATCTGCAATAAAAACCCCAAACAGCACTGGTCCCAGTACCAATCCCTGTGGTGCCCGGCTTGTCACCGATCTCGGTGATGAGAGGTCCCCCATGACCACCACCCTTTGCAGCCTTCCCCTTAGCCAGTTTGTGATCCATTTCACCATTTTTGGTCCCGCCCCCACATATTCCAGTTTCTCCCAACCTCCCAAGGTGGCACTGAATCAAAGGCCTTGCTGAAGTCCAAATACAGGACATCCACTGCATGGCACTTGTCCAGTTCCCACGTCACCCAGTCGTAGCACTCTACAAGGTTTGTCTGGCAGGATCTGCCTGCTATATACCCTTGCTGTTGACCATCCTGGACAGCGTTTTCCTCTAAGAAACTCACTAGCCTCTCTTTTGATATGGTCTTCATGAGCTTTTCCACGATCGATGTGAGGCTCACTGGACTATAGTTTCCTGGTTGATCCTTTGGGCCACTTTTGTGGATGAGCATCACATGGGCCATTCTCCAGTCCTGTGGTACACATCCCATGTACAGGGCGGTATTAAATTGCCAGGACCTCTGCCAGCTCCCTTAGTACCCTAGGGTGACTGCCATCAGGTCCAGGTGATTTGTCCACCCTTAATGCTCTCAACCCATCTAGTACCATGCTCTCTGTAATCCCTACATCTGTTGTCCCTTCCCCCTCATGAACCCACCCTCTCCTAGGGTATCTTTCCCCCTTCTCATGCGTGAATACAGAGCAGAAGTATTCATTCAGTGCCTCTGCCTGCTCCACCTCTTTCTCCACCACCCCCCCATCCTTCTTAATCCTTACCAGCTGATCCTTGCTCTTTCTTCTCTCTGCGATGTACTGGAAAAAGTATTTTTCTCCACTTTTGATTCCCTGCATCAGTCTCAGCTCCCTGGACTTCTTGTCCACCCTGACCAGTCAGTGCACTGTCTGATAGTAAACCCATGCTAGTCATCTAACCACCCACCCATCCTTTCCTCATTTGAAATTTAGGATTATGGGTGAGAGAGTTGGCTGTGAGGAAAATGGACTTTCTGGCAAGCAAATGTTGGTCTCTCTGGGAAGTTATCCAAGCAGCCAAATTATCCTCTTCAGTTGTGTGTGCAGCTTTTCAGCCAGCACTATCAATGCATCTATATTTAGGGTTAGATTGTGAGGTTCTGGCTTCTGTCAGTAGTGCTTTGAGCTTGGCTTTATTTTCTCACCAGTCCTTAATTTTTTCACCACCTGCTACCATGTAACAGCAAATCATAGTGTTAGTACCCCAATGGCAAGAAAACAGGGGGCTCCGGAGCCATCTAATACTCAGTGTGAAAAAATGCTGAAGTTCAGAGTGTCACTGGCACTTTCTCCCTCCCTGGCCATAAAAAGGGGATGCTTGGTGGCAACTCTTTTTGTTGCTTCCCTGACTCATTCCACGTAATCTTAAATGTTATTGTAGTGTGCACATATGGGACATTCTGTGGCAGTCAAGAGCATAGGGGTGTGTGCAGCTGTTAGTTTGTATGCATTTTTGTAACAGTACTTTAGTCTTTGCACCCAAATTGAAAGAAAAGAGAGAGCTCCAGAGCTCCCCAGTTCTCATTGAAGAAAAGTCATGCAGTAAGTGGATTGATGTGTTTGCATAATCATGCAGTGTACTACAAGCCACATATATCCCTTTTGCTACTTTTCATTCTAGCTTTGCAGTTCCAAATCTGCATGCCGTGGGTTGAGACATGAAACATAAGTTCATGCCCATGTACAGTAAGTGGTTGGCTCATTTGCAACATCATGTGGGATATTAACGCTGCTTAAAAAGAAAATAAAGGCCTTCTGAATGCCCCCCTACTCTCAGAGAAAAATAATGGTAGTTTACTCACCTGGTAAAGGTGATTATAGGAGTACCTTTTTACAGCACTCTGAGTCACAACACATGGGTTATCCGAGCTCTCCACATAGGCTGATGCACAAAGGAATTCCAAGAATTTGAAATCCAAACTATCTCCTCCCTCCTTGCTCCCCAAATCCTCAGTACAAAATCTTCCAGAGCTTGCAGATCATCCTGAAAATGACATGAGTACTAACAGATTGACCCTACAGTCCCCCCTTGGGGTGCTGTTGGGTAATAAGACACCTATGAAGTTTGTTTCATGCAAACATTGACATTTGTTTAATGTAGGAATATCTAGCATTAACACAAACATCTTTACATATACAATATGTACATCATCTTACACAGCACATGCTGGTGTAAATCCTCTCTTTTTTGTTCCTTTCCTCCTCACTGGGTGGGCTATGGAGTGCTGTAAAAAGGTGGTCCTATACAAGGTAAGTAAACTACCATTATCTATCGCACATTTTACAGCACTCTGAGTCACAACACATGGGTGATTATAATGCAGTATTGTTTTTTTATTTGTTGGGTTGGAGGAGGAACATGATTTAATGCAGTCTGGATTACCTTACAACCAAAGTCTGGTTTACAAGCTAGCCCAGTATCCAGCCAGTAGAATCTAATAAAAGTGTTTGGAGATGACCAGGTAGCTGCCTGGCAGTTTGCTGCTATGGACAGTGAATTACACTCCACCCAGGAGGTGGCTACTGCTCTAGTGGAATGCGCCCTAATCTGGGATGGAACGGGTGTGTCTCTCATAGAGTAGGCTTCAATTATGGTCTTTCATAGCCACTGAGTGATAGTGGATCTAGAGGCCTGTAATACCTGTTTTAGCCCCTGGGGAGTGACAAACAGTCAGTCTGAATGCCTGAATGTGGCTGTTGTGGTGAGAAAGGTTTTCAGTGCCCATTCTGGGTCTAGACTAGTGAGGGTATCCCTATGGGGATCATCCTTCTGCGGACTGAACATAGGAACCAATATCTCTTGTTTCAAATGGAAGTTGGAGGCCACCTTGGAATGAATAATGGTACTGTTCGGAGGACTACCCAGTTTGGGTAAAAAGTCATGAATGGTTCCCTACAAGAGAGGGTCTGTATTTTATTGGTCCTCTTGGCCAACAATACAGCCACCAGGAACATCAGTTTCATGTTAAAAATAGCTAGGGGAACCATCTTCAGTGGCTTAAAAGACATGCCTATTAGTGCATCCAGCTCTGGGTTGAGATGCCATAGTACTGTGGGTGGTCTAGGACAGTGATTAATGTTTGTTGCTGCCTTCAGAAAGGTTTGGACCAACAGATGTGCCTCTGGCAAGTGTCTGCCTGTCTCACCTAGGATTGCTCCAATGGCTGCCACTTGTACCCGTAGGGATCCTGGTGTTAAGCCCTTGCATAAACCATTTTGCAAAAATTCTAAAATGTGAATTGCGTTGGAGTCTGATGCAACCAGGTTATTTGCCTCTCACCATGATGTAAACACTAACCAATGTCTACTATATGTTCAATAAGTTGAGTATCCCAATTTTTTTAACAGTCTAGCCCTTTAAGTGGCCATGCCATTAGTCTCAGTGACCAAGAGTCTTCATGCCATATTAGGCCTTGTGTAAGAAGGTCTTGGTATGAGGTTAGTGTCATTAACTTGTCTATGAGCATTCTTTTAATGAGGGCATACCAAGTTCTTCATGGCCAGTCCAGAGCAATCAGTAGCACCATATTACCTGTGTCTCGTATTCTCTGCAGAACTTGTGAAATCATTGAGATCAGCAGGAAAACATATATCTTTTGAAAGTTCCAGGGCGTGGATATTGCGTCCACTGCTAGTGCTCCTTTCTCCCTGTATCTTGAGATGAATCTCAGCAATTGTGTGTTCCATGCTGATGCCATAAGATCTATTTGAAAGGGGCCCCATCTCCTCTGGAGCCATTCAAAGATCTCTGGGTTGAGTTGCCACTCCCCCTGTTGTATTGATTGCCTGCTTAGCCAATCTGCCCTTGTGTTCAGGTTTCCTACCAGGTGGACTGCAGTGAGGCTTAGTAGATTTCTTTCCACCCATATCATCAAAGATTGAGTTTCTTGGGTCATTGCCTTGCTCCTTGTCCCCCTTGCTTGTTTATGTATGACATAGCTACTCTGCTGTCTGTACGCACTTTTACGTGTCTCTTTCTGACCTGCACCTCAAAGTGTACGAGAGTAAGTCAAATGGCCTTTGTCTCTAAGATATTTATTGGTAGATGGGATTCTGATTCTGACCACCTTCCCTGTACAGATTGCCTGTTCAGAACAGCACCCCAGCATTGCAGGCTTGCGTCTGATTCGAGTGTTCGTATTATGTGTCTGTCCAATTTTGCCCCCTGCCTCAGGTTGTTTAGATTCATCCACCATTTCAGGGAGGTTTTTACTCCTGTTGTTAGGGTCACTCCTTGGTTGTAGTTCTGTGAGTTGTAATACCAGTTGTTCAGTAGGAGCCGCTGTAGCTGCCTCATGTGTGCTCTTGCCCAGTCATGTAGGTCTACACAGGCTGCCATCAGACCTAGAAGTTGCATTAAGCACCACACTGTTGTCATTTTGCCTTGCAAGATTCTTCTGCAGTGCATTATTAGGGTTGCTATTCACTCTTTTGAAGGCCTGACTATGCCCCTTGCTGTATCAAAGATCACCCCTAGATGTTTGACCATTGTTGATGGTGACAAGTGACTCTTGTCACTGTTGACTATCCAACTGTGGTCTCTGAGCAGCTGCTGGGCTCACATGGTTGCTTTCCATGACTCCTCCTGTGTCCATGCTGGTAGAAACCACTCATTTAAGTATGGTATCATGTTTATGCCCTCCATGCGCAGCCTCACTGCCAGTAGTGCTATGACTTTTGTAAACGCTCATGGAGCTGACGACAGGCTGAATGGGAGACACTGGTACTGAAAATGGTATCCTAGTAAGCAGATCCAGAGAAATTTCTGGTGGGTAGGTCTGATGGGGACGTGGAGATAGACATCCTTCAGGTCTGTTGTGGTTAGCATATCCTCTTTGCAGATTGCTGCAATCATTGATCTTAGCATTTCCATTTTGAACCTTTGATATCTGCCGAATTTGTTGACAAACTTGAGGTCCAGGATGGGTCTGCAATCTCCTGTCTTTTTTGGGACCAGAAAAAAGACTAAGCAAATGTTGGAATAATGTTCCTGTTTTGGGACTGGAATTATGGCATTACTGTGAAGTAACTGGTTTAAGATAGTCCTGACTTGGTTCATGGTCTGTCTGACCCCTGTGACGTGAGACTGTATGAATCTGTCCTGTCTGGGGGTTGCATTGAATTCTATTGAGTACCTTTTTGATACTGTTTCCATTACCCATTTGTCGGAGGCTGATCTAGCCCAGGTTGCTGTGAATTTGTGTAGTCTTCCTCCTATAGTGCCCGCTGCCTCCTGGACCTATGGATTCTCACTGGAGGAACCCTCTGTTGGAGTTATTCAGCTTGTATGACTGTTTGCTACTGTAGTTTGCCCCGTGTCCTCTGTTGTTCTGGTAATGAGGTAGGCAGTTGAAGAAGTTTGGCTTAAACCTGAACAAACTTCTGTCTTGACCCTGTTGACCCTGGTCTCTTTTGCTTCTGTTACCAAAATTACAAAATTTGTTACTCGGAAAGCACAGCAGCGTTGCCTGGCCTTCCGGATTATTTTTATCATTCCTTTCTTTACCGCAAATTCTTCAATGCCAGGGCTGAACAATCTGTCACCTGAGAAAGGTAGCTTCAAGACTCTGTTTGTGGACTCTTGGGACCAGATATTCAAAAGAGTTGAGCCATGCGCAATAGGGTTGTGCCTGCGCAACTCTGAAAATGTGCCATTCTGCGTTATTCAGCAGGAGGCAGTTGTGCCCCCCAAATCATGCTGAGCAACAGCGCAATGATAATGAAGGCATGCGCAACTGAAGGGGGAGGAACCATGCATAAATGGCGCAGTGCGATATTCAACAACTTGCGCCATGCGCAATAGGGGAGCAAGCAGAAATTGCACCACAGCGGAAATGAGCCAAAATAAAAGGGAGCGAGGGAGACATGCAAGAACGCTACAGGGAAGCCACATATGAGAGCAAAACACAGCAGGACACACTGGGCAGCAGGGACACACAAGGCCAGGCAGGAAAGGGCACCTGGAAGCAATAGCCACAGAGGAAGGTGTGAGGAGACATTGCACAAGGGGAAGGTACACCACACAGCAGTGAGGCAAGTACAGGCAGGTTTTCCCGGTGCAGGGGAAGTAGCAGTGAGGACAGCAGGGGGAATAAAGTAACAGCTGCCGGGGGGGTCAACACAAGCCAGGGACATGGCCAGTGCCACCTTCCAGATGGAGGCCGTTATGAGGGGGGTGAGAAAGTGGGCAGCAGGGGAGCATGGCCATGGAAGGGCCCATCAGCAGTATGCCCTCAACAGACACTACTGAGCCCGCACCAGCTTTGAGCTGTACAGTGATACTGAGATTGTGGGCCGGTACTGCCTGAATAGGGCAATTCTGAGGCAGCTCTGTGAGCTGTGCAGTGATATGATGCAGGCACCCACATGACGGAGCCATGCCCTGTCAGTGGAGACCAAAGTGACAGCTTGCATGTGCTTGCTCACCACAGGTACCTTCCAGAGACCAACTGGGGACACCCCAGGCATAACTCAGTTGGTACGTCATGCCACCTCACCCAATTCCTCAGCGCACTGCTGCCACATGCTGCGGAGTACATCTATTTCCCCAGCACACCATTGGAGCGCACAGCAAACATACAGGAATTCCACAGGGTAGCACGTATGCCTGGCATGCTAGGGGCAATAGACTGCACCCATGTGGCCATCCACACGCCACCTGGTCCTGAGAGGTCTGCATACATCAATCTCAAGGGCTATACCAGCATCAACTGCCAGGTGGTGTGCGATGCCAGGGGGCGCATAATCAATGTCTGTTCCATGCACCCTGGGGGAGCACACGATGCCTTCATCTGGCACCAGTCAGCACTGTGCCACAGATTTGAGAGTGGGGATATCCCCACTGGACACCTAGTAGGTGAGTATGCAAACCACATGGACAACCATAGGGCCTGGGGGGGCATGGTCAGAGGTGACATGGATAGTGGCCTACATGGCCCGGAGCAGGCCGATGCTGATCACCAAACTAACCTCCACCCTCTACACACAGGTGACAGTGGATACTCACTCCATCCCTGGCTGCTCACACCCTACCGGTGGCCCGCGACCCCATGGCAGCAATGCTACAATGAGGCACACGCCACCACACATAATGTCATCGAGTGGGTGTTTGGGATGCTGAAGGTACATTTCCGTTGTCTGGACACCTCCGGCGGTGCCCTACAGTACAGCCCCTCAAAGGCCTGTGGGCTATTCCTGGCCTGTTGCATCCTGCACAACATGGCCAACGAATGTGGGATAGCCATACAGGTCGAAGAGGGGGACAGCAATGGAGACGATGAGGACACCAGTGATGATGGTGATGGGCAGCCCCACCTTGGCCAATGGGACCCCCGTCTGCTCCGGCTGGCACAGCTGCACCAGGACACCATCACGGAGGAGCACTTCAGACAACCCAGGTAAGGCATGGGGCTATGTGCAACCACCAGTGGCAAAGGAACAACCCACAGCCACGCATGGACACACACCAGGGGTGCATGCCATCAAGGGAAGTGGCAGGGCATGGAACCACACACACAACCAGGGATGGGTGAGGTCTAACATGCCATGTGGATGAACACACACACACGCACACACACACAATGCACCCAACTTGCACAAAGGGTAGGAGGCACACCAACCCAGAATGCCACCCCTAGCCACACACATGTCCACAGACCATCACGCCCACTGCCTGTCCATGTGCATGTGTCAGATGCTGAGCACCATTGCACATTGGTGTACAGTGCAATGCAGGCATCATTATGCACATGCAACTGTGGACAGCAGCCAGGAGGGAGTGTAGGTGGACTGCGTGTCTGCTTGCAGGGCCAGGTACCCACCCGTGCACTGCCCATTGAAAGACACAACGCACACAGGGCAGCACCAGACAGTAGCAGCGTTGGGAGACAGGTCAGTCAAGCGACACAGTGCCCCGGCCACCACGGATGCATGGGCGGCCCTGCCGAGACCTGCCAGCACTGACAGGCTGACCACTGGCCTCATGGGGTGGCACTGATGGTCCCCAAGGGGTTCCACTGCGTGAACACGACTGTGCCATTGCAGGGGTCTGCAGCACACTGAACATGCCTGTACCAGGTGTGCTCGGGATGCCCACAGCTGAACCCGGTGTTGACAGGGAGGGTGTCGCATGATGCCGGGAATGGGGGGTGGACAGTGCACTGCGTGGTGTCAGCGAAGCATGGGCACATGACTGTGTGCCCATTGTGGCCATGACAGCAGTGAATGCCTGTGCATGCCTGTCAATGGCAGCGGTCACATCCTCCCACAACTGGTCCATCCCTGCCAGGATCAGAGCGGTGTCTCTGCTGCGACGCTCCTCTGCCCACTCCAGAGCCACATGCAGTGCATCCACTGATGTCGTAAGCCACATCTGCTGCTGGACTGATGCTTGCAGTAGGCGGGTGTGCTCGTCCAAGAGGTCATCTGCCTCCTCGACATCTTGTCCCTCAGGGTGTGCACGGCCCTGATGCTCAGCACCCCTTGAGGGTGGGTGCTGCGCACCAGGACCAGGTCTGGGCATGTCCACAGGCAGTGCATAGATGCCGCCGCTGGACCCTGTACCCCCAAGCCCATTGGCCAACCGCTGATGTTGCCCCTCCAGCTGCTGCTCCCCAGGTCTCAGTGGTGCTGCAACAGTCCCACTGTCCTGAACAAACACCAGTGCTGCCGCACTGGTGCTGAGAGGCACAGGCTGGGACTGTGCTGACACGCAGGACTCCACGGCAGCACCACCCACAGCCATGGCCGCGATGTTACCTGATGTGTGGCCATCCCATGGCACACACATGTCACTGCCCATGCTGTTAGCGACATCATCATCTGTGATGGACTCGGCACCAGCCTGTGTCACAGCATGCTGGCATCTGTGGATGCTGTCACACTGGGACATGGGCAGAGCTTCCACTGCACCTGTTACAACAACATCAGTGTGGACAGCCAGGTAGGCCCACTGTGGCACTGAGCCACGTATACCTGTGGAGGTGGATTGGCCCTCCTCCATCTCCAGCTGACTGTCCTCAGTGGACAGGCCCACCAACGCTGACCCATGCAGATGCTCAGGATCTGTAAGGGAAAACAAAATCGTGTTCTGCATGTGATCTACCTTGCCCCCCCATAGACAGACCATGACTTACCATGCAGTGATGGGCCACCACCCATCCGGAAGCCACCACCCGGAACACCCTCAATGGCACAACGCTGCATGCTTCCAGCAATCCTTTCCTCCTGTGGGGTCAGGTGTACCACCTCCAGCTGGCTGTTGTGGCCAGTTCTGGGTTGGGGTGTGTTATTGGGAGAGTGTGCAGGGTGCTGTACCACTGGTGGTGGGGTCCAGGGCATGCCCTGTGCCGTGTGTGGTACCTTGTGTGCCGATGCATGGTTGGTCTCTCAGCATTACCTTGGGGGGACTGTGCATGGTGGCACTGTGTATGCCGTTGCTGCATCGCTGTGTGCTGCCACCCACTGCTGGGTGCTCATGGTGGGGCTGCCTTGCATGGTTCTGTGCTGAACAGGGTTGCAGTGTCACAGTGGCATTGGTGGCATGCATGGGGTTTCCTGCAGTGGTGGACACTTCTCCTGGGCAGGGTGTCTAGGGGTCATGGTGCAGGGTGTGCTCTGCATTGGAGGGATGGTGTGGCACGGGGTGGTCAGCCCTCCTTGTGTGCCAGTCACAGCTTGCCAGGGGGTGTGATGGGGCACCATGGCTCAGCTGTGGGTTGGTTGCTGGTCTCCATGGGCCGGTGGTTATGCCAGCCCTCCCCCAGTTGTGCAGTGCATGGGGTGTGGTCGGACGATGTCTGTTCTGCTGTGTGTTCCTGTGCCCATCTGTGCATGGGTGGTGGGCCCCTACCTCCCTGGTTGTGCAGTTGCATTGCCCCTGCTGCTGGGGGGCATCCCTGGTTGTGCTATGGCACCTCTGGACTGCTCAGCTGCACATCCCATGTTGTGCTATGGCACATCTGATCTGCTCAGCTTCCCCATGGCGCAGGTGGTGCAATATTCAGTCATCGGCTGTAGGTGCAGTTTGGCCGGCTCAGTTTTTGAATATTGCATCTCTTGCACATGGGCACAATGGACTTACGCTTGCTTCTGCTATTGCGCACTTTTTGGGTGCAGTTTGAATATCTAGGCCTTGGTCTGCATTCCACATATTAAGCCAGATGTGTCTCCTGGCTCTGTTAATAGCAGCTGATGGTCTGGGTGACATCTTAAAGCTATTGTAGTGTCTGCCACGTACATAATTGCCTGTATAGCATAGTCCATTGTAGCTTCCTGAGCTCTAGATGAGGGGATGTCCTGTCAAGTGTCTTCTAGCCATCTGAGGACTAAGTGGCTGCCATGAAAGCTCTCATAGCCATAGTTGTCATATCATGGACTTTCCTGATTATGTCATCAACCCTTCTGTCCATTGGAACCTTCAGTGCCAAAGCCGATTCTGAGGGTAGGAAGGGCCTGATACTGAGAGAAGATACCTCTGAATCCATTTGAGGGGATGCCAACCTGACTTTCTCTTTCTCCTGATTTAGGAGGTCCCTTTCTCTCTCATCTTAAGTGGTTCTGGTGCCTCCCTTTCTTTAGCCAGGATCTGTCTAAGGCTTTGCAAATTGGGACAAAGGCTGAGGATTGTTTCCTTTCCCTTACTAGGGGGTCCAATTTTCTGTCAGGTTGTTCCACTGGTTCATCGATTTGTCATGTTTGGCAGACTACTCTAGTGAGTTCTGGAATAGGGTCAAATGAGCACAGTCAGGCAGATATGTCCTCACTCTTCTCATCCTTTTCAGAGTCTTCATGCTCCCCAGATTCGGATTTATCAGATGTGTTATCCAGTACTGGGGTTTTTGTGCCCCTTGGTTTCTTAGGCTGCAGAGCTCCCTTGTCTGGGGTTCTGGGCCTTTTGTCCATCCCCAGAGCACCTATTCTGTCCAAAAAGTTCTGGAACAATTCTTTTTTTGTATGATCATTTTTACCCCACCAACACTCTGGAGTCCACCTCTCCTTTGGGTCTCCTAGTCTCCACCAACCTCCGGCGATCCTCTTCAGGAGTTCTCCCTCCACATATTGTGGCCAACCCCCGAGTTCTGTTCCAGTATATCCCATTACTGGGTGGGGTCCCCCTCCTTCGAGGGGAAGGCACCGGGGAGGAGGGAACCCAGCACACTATCATTTTTACTGTCCCCAAGGATGCTTTATTTATTTATTTATTAGATCATCGGTTTACAAACCTTTGAGTCATAGACTCATTTACAAAGGCCCTTGTCACGAGAGCAATACATCACAGCAAACAAAACGGTACAGTACATAACACTTAGATTAAAAAAACAACCAGTGTTACATGCATTCACTGGTGGTACACGCATGGTAATAGATAGATCACAGTAGTCATAATATAGGTACACGAGTACCACGTCAGGTACCAACCAGAGATATATTATTACAATAGTCAGCAGATGTTGCTTGAGACCCCAGGTATATACAGCAAAAGTAGACAGGGCAGACCCAGCCTTGGGGTGAAACGGGGCAGGTGGGGTATTATGTGCAGTTGCAGCAGTGAGTGCCTGTCAGATGGCTTCTGAGGGAGACCTTGAAAGGACCAAGCTTAGTGAAGTCAGCTATGTTGGCTCAGAGGGAATTGAACCAGAAGGGAGCCCGATAGCAAAAGGATCTCTGGGCCATAGAGGTCCTTACCCTGGGGACAATAAGGGAGGTTTTGACAGTGCTGCGGATGGAGACTGAGGGGGAGGCATGCTGCATGGAGGTGGCGACCCCGGGGGGCAGCCCTAGCAGGGTCTTTTTTACAAGAAGGCAGGTTTGGAAGCAGAGTCTTTCTTCAAGGTTGAGCAAGCTGGTGGTGGAGTAAAGCAGGCACGTATGGGTGCGCCTAGGGGCTCCCAGCATTAGCCTGCAGGCCTTGTTTATAGAGAGCTGGATTCTTGCAAGTGCAGTGTTGTCGGCAGCAGCATAGATGAGCAGCCCATAGTTGATTAGTGACATGACAGAGGAGGTGATTGCCAATCTAAGGGCCTCTTGTGGTAGGCAGTCCATATGGTGGCATAACAGTCCAATCCTGACATTGGTGGCAGCAGAAAAGGCACTGATATGGGAATGGAAGGAGAGTGCCAAATCAAAGGTAATGCCAAGGTACTTGTAGGTGGAAACCTGCTCAATGGAGTTTAGTGTGCTAGGCAGTATCATGAGAGGGGCACCACTGACTTTGCTTTGGCAATGTGAGAAGAACATAACTTTGGTCTTTTTTAGGTTCAGGACTAGCCTTCATGATGTGAACCAATGCTCAGCTCCATCGAAAACTTGTTGGAGGGTGGTCTGGAGTGTGTTGGGGTTGGAGTCAGCAGCGAAGAGCACAGCGTTATCCGCATAGAGGAGGATCTTACTTGGGCAGGTCAAGGGGGGGGAATTGAGGTAGAGACTAAAGAGGAGAGGGCCTAAAATGGAGCCCTGGGGAACTCCAGAGTGGACAGGTCGTGTGTCAGATAGGGTACTATTGATTTTTACACACTGAGTTCTGGCAGAGAGGTAGCTGGTGAACCATGCAAGGGGCCCGGGGGAGAAACCAAGGCATCTGAGGGAGTCAAGCAGGAGAGAATGGAAAACCACGTCAAAGGCCTTGGAGAGGTCAATGAACATGGCACTGGCAGGACTTCTGGCATCAAGAGAAGAGTGCAGGAAGTTGGAGAATTCAAGTAGCGCAGTTGTGGTGCTGTGAAGTGTACGAAAGCCATGCTGTTCAGGGCACAGGATATTGTGCATGGCCAGGTATTCGGCAAGTTGGTTGGCAACTACTTTTTCAAGGACCTTAGAGAGTGGGGGGAGGATGGAGATAGGTCGATAGTTACCTTGGGACGCGCAATCACTGCTCTTTAGGATGGGGGTGATGATGTCAGTTTTCCATGTGCTGGGGATCTGCCCCAGGCACAGGGAGTGGTTGAGCAGCTCAGTAAATGGGACCAGGATAGTATCCAACATCAGACGAAGTAGCCTAGTGTCCAGTAGGTCAGTGCCGGGGTTGTTACTACTAATGGCTTTTTGCAGAAGGGGTCTAGCCTCCAACGGGGAGATGGTATGTAGGTAGAAAGGAGGTCTCTGGAGAGTGGGCAGTGGTGCTATTGGGATGGGGTCAAAGAAGTTACTGAGCAGGACTGAACTCAGGTCTGAGAAAGTGTGGTTTAGGCAGTCTGCAATGCCAAGGGGGTCACAGCAGACAGTGCCATTAAAGGAGAGTTGAGAGGGGGTTGGAGAGTGGGATTTCCCATTCAGCTCCTTTACATTATCCCAAAAGTTTCTAGTTGACCCCCAGAAAGAGAAAAGAGCAGATTGGTAGTACTGGGCTTTGGCTTTTTGAATGGCCCAAGTACACTTATTCCGCTCAGCGTTGTACGCATGCCTATCAGCTGGTTTGCCAGATTCCAAGGCAATGTGCCATAGATTGTCTCTCATTTTAAGTTTATGAAGGTGGGAGGGAGTAACCCAGGGCATGTTTTGCTTTTTGGTGCAATTTCTAGTGAAGGAGGCTTGGAGGTCACATGCAGTGTTAAAAGTGCGAGTGAAAAAATGCAATGCCTCATCTATGGATGGAGCCAGCCTGATTGGGGACCAATCTAGTTGTGAGAGGCACAGTTTAAGGCAACGCAGGCCACCTGGGAGTAGGCGATGTCGCTGGGTGGTTTGTGGTGCAGGTTTGCTGTTGGCAGCGGACCAAGAGAATATGACTGGGGAGTGGTCACTAAGTGAGTTGGGAAGTACACTGATATCGAGCACCCTCTGTGTGCGGTGGGTAATGGTGATATCCAGGAGGGTACTAGAGCCAGTAGAAGGGTTGAATCTAGTTGGGGTGGTGGCAAGCTGAGACATGTCAAAGGCTGCAAAGATATCTCTGGTTTGGGAGGCCATGGCAGACAGCCAGTTGATATTCAGGTCACCAACAATTATCTGGGCCATTTTGGGTGATAGGCCAGGGAGGTAGTTAGCAAGTGCCTGAATGGTGAGGTCTTCCTTTCTAGGGGGAATACAGGCAACAGTGAGAAAGAGTGGGTCCTTACCAGGGTTGGGGGAGATTTTTAACATGAGGGCTTGTGCTCCATTATCAAGTTTGGGTGCTGGAAGTGCAAGTCCAAGGATGGAGTCACGCATGTTGACAGCACAACCACCACCAAGCTTACCCACCTGATCTTCCCTGAAAAGAGTGAAACCAGGGAGGAAGACGAAGGAGTCAGGGGTAGATTTGGATAACCAGGTTTTGACGAGTGAGACAATGTCTGGCTGGTGCTGATTAACCCAGCATTGGAATGCAGCAACCTTCTTAAGGAGGGTGAAAATATTCATAGAAGCTATGCGGAGTCCTTGAGCCTGGGCAGGCTTGTTCATAAGGTTGGGCACAGGGCCAGGGTTTGGATAAATGTCACCTGATAGAAGCAACAGGAGGGTGATTAGGCGCATCACAGTGTGGTAGTGATTGTGGCATCTCCTCTTGCGACTGGACATGGGGCTGGGTGCTGGGGTGCAAGGGGTGGGCAGAGTATGAAGGGTGGGAAAGGCATTGAGGAGAAGAGACCAAGATATGAGTGGGAAGTAAGAGGTATCAGAGGTGGAAGTCTGGGGGGGTACCTGGGGGAGGTGATCGAGCGTAGAGGGGGTCTGCTAGAGCTGTTGCAGATAAGAGCAAGGGTACTATGCGTATAGGGTGATGGTTCTAAATAAGGTGGGGCTTGTGTAGGAGGAGGACCATAGTCAGTGTCAATGCACTTGATCCTGGATGCACTTGAAGATAATAAGTTATTTGAGCTAAAGAGAGGATCACCCCTTTAAAGAGCCCCTGACACCATTGTGACAACCTTGAGAAAATGTAATGTTTAGCACAAGTCAGCTTATATTTTAATACTGTTTCCGTATTTCTCATTTTTCTTAATTACTAAGGACATTTAGATGTAAATAGGAGTGCTGCCCTATCTGTTCTGGCTGCTTGCCTACATATGACATCACAGTTCTGTTTATGACATGACAGTCTGTTGCTGTTGGATAATTATGATGCCATAAATGGGGGATTATTTATTTTATTTAGTTATGTATTGAAAATCTGGCAACCAGGAAAAGCACTATGAACAGAAGCTTATTTTCAGGTGCAACCTGGATAATGATGTCATATGTAGGATAGCAGAAAGAGCAGATAACATCTAAGGGACAGTAAGCTTCTTTCATACAGCTATCCTAATTAATAAAGAAAAAAAGATAAATAATTATAGAAAATACATGAAATATAAACTGAACTGTCTAAATCTCACATTTTTCCAACTTTTTCTAATGGTGTCAGGGGCTCTTTAAGAAGTTACAGAAAGGAGAACCCCTTTAAGGAGTTGCTGTAATTGACTAGTGTGAGGCCTCAGGGGGCGTGGATCACTGGGGAAGTGTACTTAATAAAGGAGAGAGTAAGGGATGGGGGGGTGAAAATAATTGTCCAGAGAGCAATACAGCAAGGCAGTGGCCAAGCTGTGTTTTGAAAAAGGCACCTTGTGTGCTTCCTTTCTCAGTGGGGATCTGCAGCATCCAATCGGGAAGCAGTCACAGTCCCCAGGAGCCAGTCCAATTATGGGGATTGAAGCCTGACAGCTCTGAGCTAGGAGCTGACCAAACGTACCTGCTTTCCTTGGTCAGGGGATGGTAGGCTGGATGCAGAGGTCCAGCCACCAGCAGGTAGCAGCACCAGGGCCACTCAGCTGAAGTGGAGAGACTGGTTTGGGCTTGTGTCTAAAATAGAGCAGAAAAAAAAGGTGGCCCGTTAGTTAAAAAGCCAGAGACAAAGCTCAAGTAAATTGGTGGGTGGGCCCTGGGCAGTTTAGTGCACAGGGCAGGAGTAGGTGCAAATAGTGGGAGAGAAAGGTTCCTGCAGAGAGGTCTGGTCAAAGGTGCCAAGTGGGAATTTAATACAACAAAAGGCTGATTTAGGAGGTTGGGGAGAGCTGGGAAGGAGGCGTGTGGTGAAGAGGACTCCGGGTAGTCTGGAATGGGTAAAGAAGATGGCCCAAAATGCCAGGCAATATTTACAGAATGTGCTGGTTCAGCGGGGTGTCAGGAGAGGGAATCAGGGGTCCAGTAGATGGCAGAGAAACAATGTGGGGAATAGAGAGAAAGAAATACAAAAGGGAAAAAGCAAGAGAAAGAGGGAAGCAAAGAAGGCAGTCTGAGGATGAATGAGAGGAACTGTGATGGGAAAAGTGTGGCAGAACAAACAGCAGGCAGTGGTCAGTTCTAGCTATTCTATAATATTGGGCAATTAGCAGAACAAATTCAGTAGTGCAGGCAGTCAGCTATATAGACGTCAGGCAGTCAGTCAAAGTTCGCTACAACTCTGCTAGGCCATTCCTACATATACAGTGCAATAGTTTAAAGGTAAAATGCTGCTGTGGGGGAGGAGACTCCCAGAGGTATCAGTTGCATGGAGGATGGAAGCCATCATCCAGCATGCTCTGAAGCTGTTTTTTCCACTTTTCTACTTGAGCCCCTCCTGCGGCACTGTTTATAGTGCCCTTGGGCTCCACCAGGAGCCACTACATAGCGGGGCTGTCCCTAACCCACCCCAGGAGAGGAGAGCAGTCCTCCGGACACTTAATGTTCTCCTTCCCCTGCCAGCCCATGGCACCCGAGTCCATTCCCAAACCCGGGTAGCCGGCATGGCTCGAGGTGTGGCGTCCAGCGACTCAACCCTCTGCGCCACTGGGCCAGCTATGGAACAATTCTATTACCGCACTGGGGGATGAGATGGATGCTCTATCTGTGATGTTACTCCTCTGTGTATCCCCCTTTAAGGGTGATTTTCCACCATTACTTGAGCATTTATCTAATTTCCTGTGGCTCTGTGTACACAAAGCAGAGGACGCACAGCTCCCCCATTTCTTTGTCCAGCAGGAGATTGGGGCAATTTCTGCACACCTTCCTAGATTTTCCTATTCTTGTCATTGTGATTCTCCTGTCTGCAAAACACAGTATTGGGAAATGTTTTATATCATCTGTGTGCTCCCTGTTGGTTTAAATTAACAGAACAGTGAGCCACGATTTTCTGCAGTGACCAGCCTTATTTGTTATACCATGGTGGCGGTGTTGCATTTCCAAACTTCATTGTTGGGATCTTTATCTCTTGAAATGGCATAATCCCCTGTAATATTGGCGATTTCTCTTTAAAAAGCCTTGTACAGGCATTTCCTTTTTAATAAAGCATGCCGTTGCCCCTTTAAGACAGGAATTGTTTAGTAATACTGTCACCATCTTGCTAGAGGAATCTTGCTGGTGGCCACCACCTTGGTGGAGGGTCCTGCAGTAACAAGTAGAAGCAAGAATCTTGAAAGCTTGGGAGTCTCGCAAGAAGCTTGATTTCGAACTCCCTAAGATGGTGGCACCACTCCCCTCAATGGAGACTCCTTGTGGCAGCAATTTCAAATGCTAGGAGCTCCACGAGGCAGAAGAAGGCACACGGACTTGGCCGTAGACATGGGGACGTCTCTTTCCACTTCAGAAACATTACCAGCAACTCAAGTGAGATGTCCCCGAAACCAGAAGCACTTTCAACCTATGGGCGGTAGCTGCACAGCTGAATGAGGGCTCCAGAGCACTTCTCTCTCTCTCTCTCTCAGTAAGCTGCAGGGTATTCTTTTATTGGGCTGCAGACAATTATGAGTGCATTGCTTGTTCCTATACTCTCGTGGTTGAATCAAGGTGAACTGTGAGGTATGGAGCACTTGGAGCACTGGATACCTGAACAAGGTGAGCCGAGGAAAGTGGAGTGTGCTAAAATTCTAACAGTAGGCACTACTCCCTGCATCGTGTCAACTCCCCTTCCTCAGCAGAACAAGGTGAAACTGGTGGTGGGGGGGTCCAATGGTACAACAGAAAGCTAAATTCAAGGTCGAACAACCTTCCTGCCTGACACCACAGTGTCTAATCTATCTAACATTAACTCTTTGGACAGCAAGTAAGGCACAGTGTGATGTTCTCATTTATCACATATACAAAAGGAAGCTAAAAAATAGTGAAGGGAGATACGGCTAATGCCCTGTTGTTTTCTTATCTTAAAGGTTTGGCACAGAGCCAAGTAACTGTGACCAGCCTGGTGAGATGCACAATAAGAATTGAGGATTTTTGGGAGCAAGGAGGGGGGAAATAGATTGGAGGTCAATTCTTGGAATTCCGTTGTGCATCAGCCTATGACGAGAGCTCAGATAACCCATGTGTTGTGACTCAGAGTGCTGTAAAAAGGTGCATTAGATAATCACAGAGCTCCAGAACCCCCTCTGTCTGTTGAAGTAATGTAAAATGGTCACTGCAAGCATGTGATTTGACAGCAGCTGTAGTAGAATGCCAACAATATTATTCAAATTTAATGACAGAGGGAAGTGTACTCCCCTTCCCTTCTGCCTGTTGTAGGAACAGCTACCCTGGTAAATATCAATCTGTTTTGACTTTTTGTCTTTGTTTTATCCTGGGCTCTGTCTTGTCGCATTCAGAATCATTGTAACCCAATGAAGAGAGCATAGAGATCCCACAAGCTGTCACTTTGTATGTTTCCCCAGGCAGTGAGAACAAGAAGGGTGATATTTTTGCATCACATCACAAATGAGCCCCCAAAACCTTTGATGGTCATATTTGGGTAGAAGAAATTATTTGTAATTCCTGATTTACTTTTCAGTTTATTCAAGTTGGAGACTCTCAAGGAAAGTATAAGCCACAACTGGGTGTAGTGAAGATGCTTTGTAACAACCTCTTGCAGCCCTTTTGCTTTTTCTCTATATGACTTTTCAGTCACCTTTTTGAATCAAACATCCCATCCCATCACAGATAAGCCCCCAGAAGTTTTGATCCCTAAATTTGGACAGAACCAGTTATTTGTAATTCCAGGTTTTGTTTTCTAGTTATCAAAGTTGCAGGGTCTGGAAAAAAGCAAACTTGTCAACTGGGTAGACTGAACATGCTTCCTAAGAACCTCCTTCTAGTCAATTTACTTTTTCCTGTACCATATTCATAATAATTTTTAACAAATGTTTAGAGTACAGTATGGGGTTGGATGTTTTGAAGATTTGTACAGGCAGGAGAACTTTTGTAGAAATAAGACAGAGATGTGAGAGATGAGAAAAAAAAACATCTGGAATGCTTGAGTAATGGAGGTGAAGTTATGTACAGCTGGAAAGGAAGTGGAAAGTAGACAGTAAAAGCCCCAAACTTTTCCATCACTGATGAAATATTAAAATGTAGTTATCAATTTGTACAGATTGTGAAACAGGCTGGTGTCAGAAGTTGTGAAAGGTTTCAGGAAATTGCGATATTAGACACTGTGAAGTGTAGGGATGTTCTTTACTTTACAGGATTCAACTGACCTGAATGACTTTCTGCCCTCATCATTCTCTACAACACAACCAAAATCTTGCTGACACAGCATGCATCAAACATTTGCAATTGCCAAATGCTTGTTTCCTCTTAGCTTGCCAGATAGGCTCAGTGGAATGACTTGTTCCCCTGCCATCCTCATTGTTTTTCACAGTACAACACTTTCTTAAACAGAGAGTCCTCTACTTGTTTCCTGTAAGACCTAGCCTATTGGAATAGCCATAGTTACTCCTTGATGCCCCAGTCATTTCCTCCCCTCACTAATTCTCTCTGAGTGTCTCTGAGTCTTATACTTAAAAGTTAATCAGGCTCTTAGGCTAGTCAGTGTTGCTGGGTGTAATTGTTTTATGATGTGAATTTAAGCTGGAATTCTTGTCTCTCTAGGTTTCCTTGTTCCAACTGATGTCTAAATGTCCCTGTTATTGAGCAATTGCAGACCCAGAGTTTTCATTACATTTCTGGACCTAGACTAAAATCCATTAACTTCAGGTATGAACTTGTTCAATCCAATAAATTCTCTTTGCCCACTTCTGACAGAATGTGACATGAATCTATTGTAAGAATCAATGGTTGTAATATCACCATTACCAAAGATCCTGTCAAATCCAATGATCAACACTCACAGGCAGTTACCTGCACAGACACAGTTAAACCCCTCAAGAACTATAACCAACAATAACATTACTGCCATTGCTGTAAATTTGACTCAGACAGAGATGGTACAGCACACCAAATCTTCTGACTGGGTTACAGACCACAGAGAAGATCTACATGCTATGTGTAAAGAAATTAGCAGTGGTTTTGAAAAAAATGTACAATATGATGTCTGACCTGGTGCTCTCTATGATAAACATAAACTCCAAGATGGAAGCTCTTACATTCAAGACAGAAACATTTGAAGAGAGAGTTGTTACAGTAGAAAAATCAGTGCACCCCCCTGGCAGAAACTGTATCCAATTTCTAGCAGAAAAAAATACAAGACCAAGACGATAGGTCAAGGAAGGGTAATCTCAAATTGTTTTGGGTACCTGAAGGTACAGAAAGCAGTAGTGAGCCACTTAATTTTTTGAAAAAATGTTTACTATTTCAGTGGGTCATAAGTATCTGAAGGAGGTAATCCCACTGGACAGAGCTCATCGTGGCCCTCTGAACAAGACACTCCCAAAGCAGTCATCTATAAAAGCTTTTCCTTGGATTGTTTTCATTAAACCACACAAATACTGGAGAAAATATATTGTACACCAGGCTAGACTTGATGGAGGTTTGATGCCTGAGACTTTAAAATGCCATGCTTATCCTGATTTCAGCCAAACAACACAACACCAATGGAAATATTTTGACCAAGTTAAAGCCACATTAAGATCCAGAGGTATCAAATACTCACTGCTTCCATCAGCTAAGTTAACATTTTACTTGAAGTGTAAGATCAGATATTTAACTAACCCTCTGGGTGCTTCTCAAGCTTTGGCTGCAATAGATATTCTACCAGCACAAGCATAAACCTACCAAAAAGCATTAAATGAGGGTCAGCTTGTACTGTCCAATAGATTTGACCCATTATGACTAGAGCAAGAGCAAAACGTGACTAACTCCTTGATATCTGCCCTGAATTTTACCCTAGGAAATGATGCAGGCCTTGTTGTAAAAGGAATTAAATTAATTAACTCTGAATCTAACATAAAGGCTTTAAATGAACAGTGCACATTAATATGAGACAGATTTGAATGTAGGAATTAAGTGAAGAATTGAAGACCTTTATGATCACCAGACAGTGATAAAAGGATATAAAGGACTTTAATCAGATAGCAAGTGGGCAACTGAAATATGATATGTTCATATGATGTGATTGCTTTGTCTTTACATTTCTGCTTCTTATGCCCCTGTATTCTATGTGCACTTTCTTCTTTATGAGAGCTGTCTGTGATTCTATATAAACACATATAGAGGTGGTTTACAACTGTCTTATCTCCAAGTCCTCAGTTTACACTTATTTAGAGGAATAAGTAAAGATGTATGTGACTGTACGAGTAACATATGTAACATGTTGAATACTCTGTTATAGTCTTATAGAAAATTTAAGCCACTGTTAAACTATCTTTTTCTGTTAGTACCCCTTGTATTTATCTGTGCTCTGAAGTTCTCACCTTTTCTTCATATCCACTTACTGTACATGATTTGATGACCACCATGGAAACTCCTCACTACCTTCACCTTAGTGTGTAAGTAGGCATCTTTCTGGCTGCCATTGTTAATGCTCACACAGGGTTGGGCTCAGAGGGGAATAGAAGGTAAAGGGGGATCGATTTTTTGGGTCTCTGGCACATGTGGGGTGGGGAAAGGGATGGGAAACATCACTGGCGGGGAGGGGGATAATGGCAGTTGACGGGGATTACAGGGTAATGCTAGAAGGGTTATTTTGATGATAAAAATTAAAAAGTAATGAATTATAAGTCTTATAATTACACAAAAGCATGTTGAGACAGAGGTACAGTATATGCATTAGGCAGCAATTTTTCTTCATTTATCATTGTGCATGGACATACTATTGATTGCTTTTTCGGGCAATCTGGAACTATGAATACTCTTCTGGAATGTTAAAGGCCTAATAGATCCTATTAAAATAAATAAAATCATGAAACTATCTTAATAGAAAAAAAATAGATTTACTACAAAAATAAATAATACTTTTCACAAAAATATTTAATTTTTTTAAGTGAGTTCTGGGCTTTGAATCCTTTGGCCCCCCCCCCACACCTCTAGAGGGGTAGCACTATGTATTAAAAAATGGCATGCTGAAACTAGGAAGATCCCAGTCAAATACAAAAGGTAGATATGTTATACAGGAGATTATTTCTCATGGTCAGTTTTTCACTGTTGCTAATATGTATAAATAATTTTTCAGAAATTAGTGATGTTTTTGACACCATTTCTAATACTGGGGGATTTCAACTTATCATTGAATAATATACTTGACAGACCTAAATGCCCACACTGTCAGATCTCCTCTGCAGCCATGGTAACTAAAAACTCTATGAAGGACCAACAATTGGAGGATCCATTGACCCGTGGAGGTACAATAACCAAACTACAATAAACTACTCCTTTTTGCCCATCGATCACCAGTCAAACCTGTGCATAGATTTTTGTCTGGTATCCTCTGAATTATTATTTAGTATTAGAGATGCCCAATACCATGATATATTAGTATCAGATCATGCACCTATCACATTAAAAGTAAAATTAAATACTAAAAAAACTCTGGTCTGTTGGCACTTAGACCCTACAATAATTAATGAAGATGAATTTAATAAAATTCTGAACCAGGAAATTCTGAGGTGTTTTTTTTTAACTTAATACCTCCTCAGACACTTCAGAACCAATTGGATGTGACTGCTTTGAAGATTATTTATGAGATATCTCTATCCCTTACATAATAAATAAATAAATACATAAATAAATAAATAGAGCTATAAAATCACAACTGGACAATTTAGAACAAAAATTGCAAGATATGAGATTTATCCCACTGAACCATTATTATATGGTATAACACAGTTAAAACATAGTTATATTATAACTACTAAAAAAAAAGCTGAATTTCAATTATTAAAGTCAAGATCATACTATTATAATATTAGTGGTAATCGGGAAATGTAATATCACTGCAAATAAAACAAGAACAATCTGAGCAAGTAATTAGTCAATTCCTAACTCAAAGGGTATTAGAGTGATTCACAACTGTATGCCTCTGAAAGGCATCTTTCACCAGATGGCATACTGCAATTTCTGTCATGTGGACATACCTACTCTGAATCTAGAATAAGATCAAGAACTAGAATCTCCATTCACCATAAAAAAAGTACAACGTACAATAAAGAAACTGAATTATGGTAAAGCTCCATGGCTGGACTGGCATTCCAATAGATATATACAAAGAAAGTTTGAAAGACATCTTGCACCCAAGCTGACCTCTTTATTTAATAATATAATCAATATAGGTGCAACGCCAGATACCTTTTATGATGCCATTATATATGTCTTTGTGTAGAAAGAGAAAGATACAGAGCAATGTACATCCTACAGATGTGTTTCAAAGCTAAACTCTGACTTAAAACTCTTTACAGAAATACTACCATCTAGATTAGAAGCAATCATCCAATCTATTATAAACCTGGTTGAACTAGGATCTATTAAAGGTAGACAGCTGAACACTAACATCTGAAGGGCTGTTAATACAATAGAACATGCACTACAATCAGATATAATTCTTGTAACCATAGATGCTGAAAAAATGTGGGATTTCATTGATGTAGTTTTAGATAAAATGGGGTTCTGGACTAAATTCCTCATCTCACCTGGATCTGATTCCTATATCTTACACCAATGGCACAGGTTAGAACAAACAGAAATCTGTCCAAAAAAATATCATTGCAACATGGTACCCGATAGGGATGTCCTCTATCCCCCTTCTTTTTGCTGTTGCCATTGAACCACTAGCAATTACAATAAGGACATACCAGCAGACAAAAGGAACCAATATAAACAAGAATGATTACAAAATATGTCTTTATTCAAATAATATATTGCTTACAATTTCAGATTCCTCATTAGGGCATTTATATTCATTGGCTGAAAAATTTGGATGTGCCTCTGAATATAAAGTTAACTGGGGGAAAATCAGTAATTTTACAACTTATTTCAATAAAAACATTCTTATCAACCTTACCATCTCAGGCCCCAGCATAGCTTCCAGTAATTAATTATCAGGTGTAAGAACACTTTAGAAAATAACAGATTTATATAGCTTATATTATATTCCACTACTTCAAAGCCATACAAAGGTTCTGAAAAAAAGGGATGTCATTACCCTGGAATTTAATAGGAAGAATAAATGTTATTAAAATGTTCATACTTCCTAAGATATTATTTCTTCTTCTTACCTATAATGGTTCCAGATAGCTTTGTCCCTTCACTGAATAGAGATATAACTAAATTTATTTGGAGAAATAAAATATCAAGAATTTAACTAGTTAAACTAATGTTACCATAATGTGAGGGGGTCTGGGCCTTTCAAATTTCCAGTTATATTACGATGCTGGCAACTCAGCCAAGATCAAAAGTGGTTCAGAGATTCTCACTCTGTAAATTCTGTGCTTGAAGTAAATAGACTACCATACAAATCTTTACTACCACTATTGTTTTCTGGATTACCGAAGGTAGAATATAGAGAGCTATTGGCCTCTACTGCTACCACATGTACAGTTTGGCTAAAGGTACATCAGAAAAGCAATTGAATGAAAAAAAAAATAGGAACAAATACAACTTTAATTTGGAATTACAATTTTAAATCATCTTTATGGGCAGCAGAATTTAGATTTTGTTACTCTCAGGGCTTAATTAATATGGGATATTGCTTTAAAAATTGATTGTTTAAAACTTTCACCCAAATTCAAGCAGAGTTTCACATTCTATATCAACATTTATTTAGCTATTTTTAACTAAGATACTTTGTGAATAAGAAAAATGGCTCTTTAAAAGCTCCAGTACTCTCACTGATTCATAACCTTATGTTACTTGACTCACCCAGAACAAAACTGATTTCATGAATATATTGTATGCCTCTGTCATTTAACAACACCAGTTTAAGTACTCCATGTGCTAAATGTGAATCTGAATTGGGCCTGACATTTTCTGACCTGGAAATTACAGTAATTTTAAGATTTCTTCAAAAGAACACAGTCTGAGCCAAATTACAACTATTCAAATATAACATCCTTCACACGGCATATTACATGATGAATAAAGTGAATTCTAATGTTTCAGACAAATGCCCATGTTGTAATTATGCCAAAGCAAATACCACGTATATGATTTCTGAGTGCCCTTGAGTGCCCTAAATTAAAATCACCTTGGGAAAAAATCTTTCAGACAATTTCAAAACCCAAGGGGTTACATATAAGGATTAATAGTACACTTTTCCCACTGGGCTATGGCAGAAATGGTACTCAGACAGTGGCAGAATCACGATTTTTACAGCTTAGCTTAGTTATAGCAAACAAATGTGTTTTACTGAAATGGAAAGGTAGTATTCTCCTGGGCTACACACATTGGGTTAACTTGACAACTGATCTGACAAAAATTGGAAAAATAATAATAATAATAATAAAACTTTATTTTGATGGCACCTTTCCAAAACCAAGGTGGCGAACAAGGTTTAAAAATATGTAACATATTGCAGCCGCTTAGTTAATGCAACAAGCAATCTAAAATTAAAATAAATACTGCCAATTAGTCGCCAAATGCTCGGTGCCAAAGATGGGTTTTTAAAGCTCATTTAAATCCTGCCACAGTCACGCACTCACGTAATTGGCAGGGTAGAGAATTCTAAAGAGAAGGGGCCATATGCATAAATGCCCAGACCCTAGAAGATTTTAAACAAACTCTTGAAATCTCTAATAACCCCTCACCAGCTGAGCGGAGTGATCACCAGGGGCGGTAAAGTACCAGACACTTTTTCAGGTATTCCGGGCCCTGTCCATGTAGGGCTTTATAAGTCAGGAGACCGACTTTAAAAGTGATCCACCATTGTACCATCAGCCAGTGCAGACCGCTCAGCACCGGTGAAATATTGCAGGACCGGGAGGTTCCTGTCAAAAGCCGGGCTGCTGCATTCTGCACAAGCTGCAAAAGGCGGATTTCCACCCCAGGTAGCCTTAGGTACAGGGAGTTGCAAAAATCCAAGTGTGAGGACACAAAGGCGTGAACCAATTTTGGAATGTCACTGGACAGAACGAGGTGCTTAATCCTGGTGATATTCCTCAGGTGATAAAAAGAGGTCTTGATGACAGCTGACACCTGTGAATGCAGGGTCAGCCCTTTGTCAAAGATTACCCTCAGGTTCCGCACCTGTTCAGAGACCATGAGTGATAAACCCCCAAGAAAAAGCCCAGAGGGTGAACCTACCCTTGACCCCCCATCCGGCATCCTGGGTCCACAACCAGCACTTCAATCTTTCCCGAGTTCAACTTCAACCAGCTCGAATCCATCCACTCCTGGATTTCTACAAGGCAGTTATTAAAGACTGAGAGAGCTCCATTCTGGTAGGGTGCAAAAGAAAGGTAGAGCTGGGTATCATCAACATAGCAGTGAAACCTCAGCCCATACTTCCTTACGATGTCTCCAAGGGGCAGCATTTACACTGTGAACAACATGGGATCAACACTGATCCCTGAGGAACCCCACATGACAGAGGGATTGGGTCCAAGGAGTAAATCCCAGACACCACTCTCTGAATTCTTCCAGTGAGGAAAGATGTAAACCACCTGAGGACTGTACCCAACAGGCCACAGATGAAGCTCAGATGACCAAGCAGAACCCCATAGTCCACAGTGTCAAACACTAATGAGAGATCAAGAAAGACCAAGATGGAATGGTTCTTCTGATTTCTAGCCTTCATGAGATCATTGAGCACCTGAAACAGCACTGTCTCAGTACTATGCCTCTTTCAGAAACCAGGCTGGAGGGGTATACACATGTCATGGATGGTCAAATAGCTCTCCAGCTGTACGGCCACTACCTTCTGAACCACCTTCCCTAAAAAGGGAAGGTTAGAGATTGGTCTGTAGTTTGCATGGCAGTTTGGGTCCAAAGAAGCCTTGTTCAGGATGAGTGTTACCACAGCTTCCTTCAGGGAGCTAGGAAACTCACCTGTTTCCAAAGAGCACCAAACTATCCATCCAAGGACCGGACCAATGGAATCAATACAACCCAAAATCATGGAAGTTATTCCTGGGTCCAAACTACAGTACATAGGGTGCACACCCTGGACAATCCTCATGACATCCATGAACTCCGGGCAGTCTAAGGTACTCCAGGAAAGCTTGAGGCTAGTGGCCAAGCGCTGTTCAACAGCAATGCCCATAGAATGCGCGGGTTGGAGGGCTGTCCTGATGTCAGCCACCCTAGTCGCAAAGAACCGAGCAAGTTCATTGCACTCTATTGGCGAAAACACTTTCCAAACTTGTAGACAGGCTGGGTCGCACAGTCTGTCCACAGTTTAGAAAAACTGAGCTGGTCAGTTCTGAGTAGCTGCAATCTCTCTGGACAGGAACTCTGCCTTCTTACGGGTGATTGCAGATTTATAGGCTTGATAGTGATCCATCAACCTAAGGTGATCAGCATCAAGGGCAGATCTCCGCCAGCAATGCTCTAACCTTCGTACTAGTTGCCGCATCTCCCTCAAAGTCTCATCAAACCATGGGGACCGAGGGCAAAGGGAGAGAGGGTGAACACGGACAGGAACAATGACATGCAGGGCCACTGAAATGGCTGTATTATAGGGCACCACAAGGTCCTCTGGGTCGCTGTTTGCTACTAGAATAGATGATAGGTCAAGTACCGCTGTTAGGCCTTCAGAGCTAACATCTCATAAAGGGCGATACTTGACCATCTCCACAGGGGTAGACCTTCGAGGGGGGGCACTAAAATTGAACCCCATGGTGTAGCGATCAGGCAATCTGACTGGTTCCACCCCTAGATCTGAGGCATCAATCTCCAGGAGGAAAACTAAGTCAAGAGAGTGACCATGTTTATGGGTAGCAGTGGTAACTATCTGTGTAAGGCCCAGAGATGTCATCAACTGGAGGAAGTGTTGTCCAAATTGCGAGAGTTCATCATCGACCCAGGCATTAAAGTTGCCCAGGTTCATCAGCCTGGGAGACTCAAATGCCATGTTGATGATGAAATCCACCACTTCCTGAAGGAAACATTTCCCATCCTCGGGTGGATGGTAGATGAGGACGATTCTACAACCTACACCTGCTATCACAGTTCACTCAAATGACTCAGTCTCCTCAACTGGTACACTCGTGAGGCCCAATTCAGTCTTGAAAAAGACCACGAACCCCCACCCCCATGATCATCCAATCTTGAGCAGTGAATCAGCGAGTAACTGGCTGGAATTGTGGCCTCTAATATAGGGCCAGAGTTCTTATCCAGCCAGGTCTCGGTGATGAAAGCCAGGTCCACTGAATTTACAAGATCTGCAATAATTACAGTCTTATTTTTAATGGATCTGGCATTGCATAACACTGCTCAAGTTGGGTGAACTTCTGGGGCTGCCCAAACTACGTGCCCAATCAAATTATTGGTGCCCTTGGGTATGGAGACCAGACATGGTGGACCATGATCTGGGTTCCATTTCACCCCAAAGCATCTTCTGGACCTTACAACCCCGATGTGATGGCCCCACTCATTCAGCCTTCTCCATCTGCATCCCCCAAACTCCCCTCCCCTGTCGGGCAATGCCCAGTGCTCTACAGCACTGGTAGACAGCATAATGTATTGGGGGGAGACAAAGGGGTGGAGAGAGCAGATGGCGGAGGATGAATAGCACACAACCATGGCGGCAGGTGTCCAACACATTCTGGTGATCAAATTAGGCACAGCCTAAGGCCATATAAACATTAAACATTAAAATATGTACTATATGTAGTATAAACAACTGGAGGTTTGTAAAGAAATCTGGACCCCCCTTAGCAAAATTAATAACAAATGATATGATTACTGAGATCTGATTTAACACTGATTAAACTATATAATATTTTTTGAGGTACTGTAAAGTAATTTGGATATATAGGTGCATACACATGGACATCTTATAATATGTATGCTGATATATGGCTTGGTCTTTGTTGCTCTCGTGCATGTAATATTGTACTATATATATTCAATAAAGATTCCTCATTTTTTGTAAAAAAGGTGTGAATTTGTTCGAATACATTTGCACACAGATTTAAACAGAGTAAAAGTGTCTAGTGAGACTTCTAGAAGAAAAAAACATTTATATTATTTAATGTAATTTAGAGTAAATTTGCAATGCAAAAATCAGTTCATCCACAGGCACTGCAAATGGTACATTCCTTTATGTTAAAGTTTCCCAAATAAATGTATCAGCTGTAGGGATGGGTGAAAGTTGTGAATTCTGCCTTGGTGGAACTTTCGCAGAATTTCGAAAATTCCATGAACGTTTTTGCACTTCCACCTAAGGTGAAATTGAAAACTTTCAACCATTTTCCATGGATTGTTGCTGTTTTCCATGGAATTTTTGGGCTGAACTGCATAATAATACAATAAACTGTGGAATTTATTCCATCTGCAATTTAATGTATTATTTAGTGATACAGCTTCCCCCCTTCCAATCGCTGGCCCCTGGTTTCTTGTGCCCGGCCCCCGCTGATCGCCAGCCCCATATGAAAACAGTTATTAGTGTCCAGTCCCCCCATCCACCCACCGATCACCCCTCCACATAAAAAATAATAATATCTTCATTCCCTGCTGTTTAGTGGCCCCCCTCCGATCGCTGACCCCAAATGAAAAAAAAAAAATTGTTGGTGTACAGTCCTGCCACCCATCTGCTGATCGCCCATCCATTCAAAAATTAAAATACCTTCATTACCTGGTGTCTAGTCCCACCCCCACTTGCCGATCTCCCCTCCTTATAAAAAATAAAATGTATCCTTTCCTCATTCCCTGGTATCTAGGGGACCCCCACCCTGATAGGTAGTCCATCACCACCCCACTCCCCACCATCCAACCCCGAGCAGGCTACCAGCACAGCCCTCCTCTCTCCTCTGCAGCTGGCCACCTACTGAGCTAAAAGAATGAGTGCATGTGCACAGTAGAGAAGGGAGGGCTACTCAGTTGCCTATGGGGTGGGTGGGATGGGGAATGATGTTGTGGACCCTAGTGGAGTCCACAGTACCATTCTCCCATCCCACCATCCCTGTGGGTGACTGGAACTGCACCTTCCCCTTCTGTACCCCCTGAAAACTGTGGTGTAAGATGACCAGGAGCTGCAATGAATGAGCATGTGCACTCATACATTCAGCTCAACGGGTGGCCAGCTGCGGAGGAGAGAGAAGGGCTGTGCAGGTTGCCTGCTCGAGTTGGGTGAGGGAGAGTGGGGTGATGATGGAGACCTGTCAGGGTGGGGGGCCCACTAGACACCAGGGAATGAGGAAAGGATATAGTTTGTTTTTTATATGGAGGGGCAATCAGGGGGGTGGAGGGGGGCCACTAGACACCAGGGAATTAGGATATTTTATTGTTTTTATGGATGGTCAATCGGCTAGTGGGTGGGGGACTGGACACCAATAATTTTTTTTTATATTGGCCAGGCAATCAGTGGGGTCAGTACAAGAAACCAGGGACCAGCGATTGGTGGGTGGGGAGTTAATGATTTAAACTGTGGGGGGAAAAGCCACAGAGCTGAACGCTGACAGTGATCAGTTCCACAGAATTTTTTCCCACAGTTTAATACATTAACCCACGGAGTTCTTACATTTATCTGATTGTACAAATAAATAAATACATTTATTCCACAGTTTTTATGCAGAATTTCCACAAAAGTTGGCAAAATGATTTCAAAACTTTCGAGGAAGCGAAAGTCCGACTTTCACCGAAATTTTGCCAGTGGAATTTTTTTCCGCACCTGCCTTATCAGCTGTTATAACCCAGTACTCTCTCTCTCTCTCTCTCTCTCTCTCTCTCTAACTTTTTCTCTCACTCACTTTTTCTCTCTCTCTCTCTCGCTATCACTCCATCTTTCTTGAATTTATACCCTTGCCACCTGGGTACCAATATTCAAAAGTTTGCACAGGCACTAACGGAGGTTTGTGCTTCATCCCCATATTCTAAAGGGGCTTTTGGGCAGAAAAAGAGGGTTAGCACCTGTGCAATACTTAATGTATATGTAACCCCCAGGGGGGCACTATCCCAAGGGCTACTACCCCTGCCTGCTTCGTCAGTAGCAGGTTGAGAGGCCTGGATCCAATGGCGGGTGCCTCCACCCAGAGGTCAGGGTTGGAACAATCATACACAACTTGGTCACAGCCCTCTGGGTCACTGCAACGCCCCTTTCCTTCTGCTAGCGGCCCACAAGCACTTCTCACCCAATGGTTATGATTTACACTTACCCCCAAAGTGGAATGACCAACTTGATGCTGAGGACCCCTTGTAAAATAAGTTGCAGTTACACAATAACCCATGCACAAGAGGGGAGCATAAACATACAGTTCAGACAGTGTACCTTGCAAACAACAAATCTGATTTATTGAAGGGGAAGAAACAAGGGTGGAGGAAATCAGGTTGATTAGCTTAACACTCTACTATATCAGGGCACTGTGCACAGGCCAGACCTATAAGTCACTGTCTCTGAGTACCCAGGCAATAAGAGGCTAGCCTATTCAGTGCAGCTGGTTGGGGCCCTGATGGAGAAAGCAATAATTCAATACCCAAATTGGTTAATAAGATCCAGCAGGCTCAGTTCATGCAGCCAGTGGAGTGACCATGACAGATCTTGCCCTTGCTATAAACATCTAACAGGGATCTACCCTGATTTACTACTCACGACTCCTGCAGAAGAATCCCTCTCACACCACTTGCAGGACATAGCCGGTGATCCAAACACTTCTCCACACATTTATATGTAGAACAGAGGGGTACCATACCAGGCAGCTGCTTCAGACTCCCGATGACTTTAACTGCACAAACTGGGTGATGCACCGCAGCTTCACTTATCCTGACAGACCGAGCGCGATTGAAGACGATTCTCCAGTCCTCTACAGGGTGAGTCTGGTAGATAGCTGTGATCGTACAACCTCCTCTGTCTGCACTCCTCCACGGATCTTGTTTGCTCCTTACAGTGATTCTGCCACCCGATTTCTTGGCCTGCACATGTGCTTCCCATGCGAAAACTTGCACAGCGCAGGAGCCAGAACTCCTTCTTCCTTCACGATCACCAATGACTCTGCCCCCAGGACAGTTGCAGGGCTTTTTTTTTTCACTCCACCGGGCTCTGGTTGACTGCTTGGTTCTGTCAGTCACCCCCTATGCTCTGTATTGGTACAAAAAGGCACCAGGGTCCAAACTACACTTCCCAGAAGTACCTACCATATATCCCCCTTGGTGACAGGCTCCCCGTGGGAGTCCAAGTCTTGGTTGGCTCAAGCGGTCTCCATTTTAATGTCCCCCATCCCCAATTGGCCCATTTCAGTAGTTTAGGTCCAAAATGGTGGGGCCAGACACACAGAGTCCCAGCTGCAATAAAGGCAGTTTAAACAAACTACATTTTTACTGTTACGCTACATACTTCCCAGCAAACAGTTACATCCTTCAATTAGGCTCCCTCTGCTCTCTTAGCGACTGCAGAAGCAGAGCGATTTTAATGGCAGCTTGAGTGGGATTCAAGCAATAAACCCACAGTCCCCACTTGCATCTAATAAAGCCTGCAAGCAGGCAGCTCTTTAGGAGACAGTACCAGAGGCTCTAAAAGCGCTCACATTTAAACGGCATTATGCCGAATGCCAGTTAGGCAGGGAGCACTTAGGCAAGCTCCAGGAAGGCTTTTAGGAACCCCAATTTGTAGGGGGGGTTACATATGCATGCAGGCAAGAGGAGGGGCACTACCTCATATTCGACAGATTTTCACTGTACAGAAGGATTTAGCATGGTCCTTTTGCAAAGCACAAATACCACTGAACAAAATCTCAACTTAAATCTGAGTAATCCTAGTGGCTGCTGGAGGTAATGCAGCCACTTAGGAGGTTGGTTGCTGGGGGAGCACAACTGCCTCAATTGGTCCCTGCTCCCCCCACCAATTGCCAGCCTCTAATGTACAAATTAAACTCCTTGATACTAGTGGTCCAACCCCTCTGCTGATCACTCACCCGCACTGTAAAAATATATCCATGGTGCTAGCACCCCCCCACCAATCATCAGCCTGTACTTTAGATAAATATATCCCTGGTGGTAGAGGTCCCCCCAATTTCCAGCCTTATTGCACATAACAGTATGCTTTCTGCTAGAGGTCCCCCTCTTCGATAGCCAGCCTGTCTGTAAAGACAAATATCCCTGGTGCTAGTGGCCACCCAATCACCGGCCCATACTTTCGAAAAATATATCCCTGATTGTAGTCATCCCCCCTTCCTCTAGGTGCCAACCTGTACATAACAGTATCCTTGGGGTTGGTGGTCCCCCCTCCAATCGCCGGCCCATCTATAAAAAAACACACACACACATATATATATATATATATATATATATATATATATATATATATATATTGCTGGTGTTAGTGGTACTTTAGAAATATATATCCCTGGTGGTAATGTTCCCAACCCCCCAGCTGCAGGCTCATATTGTACATAACAGTATCCCTGGTGCTAGTGGTTCCCCCGATAGCCGGCCCGTGTTGTACATTACTGTATCCCTGGTGATAGTGGTCCCCCATGTCAATCGCTGACCCACATTGTCTCTAAATATATCCCTGATGCTAGTGGTCCCCCCCACCAATTTACTGACCGATACTGTATAAAAATATATACCTGGTGCTAGTGGGTCCTCCCCGCCGATCACTGGCCCATACTGTGCAAACATGAAATCCCTGGCATCTAGCTCCACCCCCCACCACAGCACTGAGAAACCATCCCCCATCATCTTCCCAGTTCTATTGGTGATGCGGGTGCATACAGTGACTGGCACAGACCTCCTCACACCTCCTCAGATGGCCGTTGTAAAGTTCAGGCATGGAGCGCACCTCTTATTTATAGTACAGGATATGTCACTATATCCTGTAAATAAGAAGGACTGTCCCTGCCTGGACATATGGCAGCCAGCCAAGGAGGTGTTAGGAGGACTGGGCAGGTTTTTGTATGCACGTGCAGCACTGAAGGGACTGGGAAGGTGATGAGGGTGGGTTGTTGGTGCTGCAGTGGAGGGGGGTGCTAGACACCAGGGATTTCATGTTAGCATAGTATGGGCTGGTGATTGGAAGAGGGGGACCTACTAGCACCAAGGATATATTTTTATACAGTACAGGCCATTGAGTAGTGTGGGGGGGGGGGACCACTAGCACCAGGGATATATTTATAGACAGTACAGTCCAGTGATCGGTCAGGGAGGCCACTACCACCAGGGATATTGTTATGTACAGTACAGTACAGGTTGGTGTTCAGAGGGAGGGGGGACAACTACCACAGGGGTATATTTTTCTAAAGTATGGACTGGTGATCAGTTGGATGTGGTGGACCAGTAGCACCAGGGAAATGTTTTTACAGCTGGGCTGGTAATCAGAGAGAGTGTGGGATCACTAGCACCAGGGATTTCTACATGTCTAGGACTGGACATTTGGGGGTGCAGCACCACACTAAGCTGCCTCACTACCCAGGCAAATAAGCCCCTAATGGGCATGCAAATAGACCCTTAGCACCTTGCATACCCAGTGAGCTCATCTGCATGGATCCCTTTGAATATTGCAAATAGCACTCCGGCACTATCCAATTTGGTGGTGTACTTCAGGAGCCCTGTCGGAGCAAATCACTTGGCCTAATTCATCGACTAGCTCCGGTGTGCTATTTGACTGAATACAGCATCTTCGCATACCCAGGCAATTGCAAGGTGCAGAGCAAATTGTTGCGCTCTAGTTTGTGTGAATTTGAATATCGGGCCCTTGGTCTCTTAGTTAAAAGCATAAACATAGAAACACAGAATTTGTAGAAAAGGGCTGTTTGGGCCACCCAGTCTGCCCAGATGTTCCCATCTTAATCTTTCTCCACATACTCTATCTGGTCACCAGAAACCATCCCACCTCACTGCCTATTTTCCAATATACTATTCCATACATACTTAAAGTCCCCAACTGTTTTAGCCTCCACCACTTGAGCTGGCATTCTGTTAAAGGCATCCACCACCATTTCAATGAAGAAGTATTTCCTCACATCTCTTAAATTCCCCCCCCCCAACACTTCATCATATGCCCTTTGATCGCAGTGCTGTCTCTCATTTGAAATACACTTCCCTTCTGCATACTGTTCACCCCTGAAAGGTACTTGTAGTTCTCTATCATGTCTCTCTTCACTATCCTGTCTCCCAGATGGTACAGTCTGTGTTTCCACTGCTGTGTGGACGACACCCAACTGTATATGCCATTTGCCTCTGGAGCTGGAAATGCCTTTGAAGTTCTAAATAAATGTCTGGCTGAGATTAAGGACTGGAAGTCCTTGAACTGGCTGAGGCTGAACCCCGACAAGACAGAAGTGCTAGTGATTGAGCCTGTTAGATGGTGTGATGGGGAGGCCTCCGTAGCAGTAACAGGGTAGATCCTGAGATCCACTTCATTGATGGCCTCCCCCAGGGTGAAACATTTGGGCATCATCCTTGATGACAGATTGACTCTGGGAGCCCAGGTGTTGTCTGTCATCAAAAGTGTGTTCTACCATCTAAGGAATGTCACCTGAATTAAACCCCCAGTTCCACTTGGAGACTTGCCATCACTGGTACATGCCTTTGTGACTTCCAGGCTGGATTAGTGTAATGCTCTGTACTTCTGGATCAATGGAGGGACCCTCTCCTACTCCAGCTAGTGCTGAAAGTGTTGGCCAGGCTGCTGGCAGGCCTTCCAAAGTCCTGTCATGTGACGTCAGTCTTGCAGGATCTGCACTGGCTGCCTGTCAGATGGAAGATCATCTTCAAGGTGGGCTTGATCACCTACAAAGCCCTATACAGACTGGGCCTTGGTTACCTGTCAGACCTCCTAACTCCAGCCATCCCAGTACATTCCCTCCACTCCTTCACCAAGGGCCTCCTGGCAATTCCGAGGGTTGGGCTGAAAACCTTGGGGGATCGTTCCTTCAAGGTGGCTGGCTGGGCCCTCTGGAATTCGCTGCCAAGATCCTTGAGGGAGGCCCCAGTGGTGGAGGTATTTAAAGGGGACCTGAAGATCTATCTTTTTAATAAAGCATTTTCATGATAGTTTTTAATGTGGTTTTATATATATCCTGTTTTTAGTAATTAATATGATTTGGTGTATGATGTATGAACCATGCTGTGAACTGTAATGACACCCAGAGCATCTGGGATTGGGCGCCATAATAGAGATAAAGTCTTACTTACGTACTTACATGTTGAGATCCTTCAGCCTGTCCTCATAGGGCTTCTTGTGCAAATCCTGCACTAGTTTAGGTGCCCTTCTGATGTGCAGCCTCCAAAACTGGACGTAGTACTCAAGGCGTAGTCTCACTAGTGAGTCATACAGTGTAAATGACACCTCCCTCCTTCTGCTGAAGATACCCCTCCTTATGTACCCCAGCATCCCAGTAGCCTTACCCACTACATTGTCACTGTGCGTTTCCACTTCTGAGGTCATCAGATATGAAGACTCCAAGGTCCCCTTCTAGTTTACTAATTGTTAGTGTCTCCCCACCTTTCCTTTACTCAGTTCCTGGCTTCCTATTCCCTAGGTGCATGATTTTGCACTTTTTGGCATTGATTCCCAACTGCCATGCTTGAGACCATAACTCAAGTTTCCAAAGATCCTTGTATATTCTACCTCCTCCTTGATTGTCCATCCTTTTTGGTATCATCTGCAAAAAGGCATGCCTTCCCTTCCAGTTCTTCTGCAATGTCATATATGAAGACTTTGAAGAGGACTGGTCCCAGAACCAAGCTCTATGCTACCCTGCTAGTCACTCTACCATCATTAGTGCGAGTACGATTAGCCACTACCCTGGTGAGATGGACACACCGGTGAGGTGAACACATCTAGACCACTCCCCAATCTAATGCATCTGGAAATTTAACTTAGCCAAAGCACCACCCAAAGTCATAAGCCTTAGAGACTACTCAAAGTTTGACCCAGGGCTCTTTCTCTCAGACCTAGCTAATACTGACTGGTTCTATGTTTATTCCTCCTCCCCTGTCACCACTGCCCGGATTGCTTTTACCCAGGCCTTTGTTTCCCTTCACAAGGCTCATGCCACCTTTATCAGAAGAAGAGTAAAGGGTGCCAAAACAAAATGTATACATAGTAATCTCATTAAACTTTTCAAGCAGAAAGATATAGAGTGGTACTGTGCAAGGCATCCCAAACCATGTATGACCTACATGAATATAGACAGCTGTGGAATATTTGCAAGCATGACGTTCACACTGCCAAAAGTTATTTTTGCCATGAAGCCCTATTAGCTTCTGAAAAGGATCCAAGGTCATTTAGGAGAAATGTCAAGGGCCTGGTGAGACGTTCCTGCAAGCAGCACCCTCCTGACATACTGATAGGTAGTGGAAACGGCAGCAATGGTAAGACTATCGCTGATGCTTTTGGTTCACAATTTACCAAACTTATCCGCTTACACCTCCTTGTTCCTATCCTCCTATGAAGTTGAGTCCTCTGTCTGCACTAGCCCTACGTATCTCCTCCGACAGCTGGATGTGAAGGCCTGGAACTTCAGCTCCTGGAACTCGGTGCCCTCATCATATCCTCTTTGGTTTCTGACAACTGGAAGCTGGCCAGAGTTATCCCTGTCTCAAAGGTTGGGAACACTGCATGTATCAAAAACTATCACCCTACTGCGATAGTCCCTGCCCTTAGCAAGCTACATGAGTAGGCTATAGCTGATCAACTTATGGAACACCTCTACTCCCACAGTATCTTAACACTGGGGCAGCATGATTCTGTAAGACCCATAGCACCACCAAGACATTCACATATGAGGTCACATGAATCAAGATTGTGCTTTGGATTAGGGACAGCTCATTGGAGGTATCTTTGTTGACCTGTCCAAGGCCTTTGACCTGGTTGACCACAGTCTCATGTGTTCCAACCTGTACACCTTATGCCTGTGTGTGCGTGCTGTCTCCTGGTTCAGGCACTACCTGCCAAGCTGTTGGCAGGTTGTCAAGTTCAGTGTGTCCATCTAAGTGCCATTCCCTTTTAAATTGGGGACCCCTAGGGCTCAATCCTTGGGCTTATTCTTTCTCACTGTTTATTAACAACCTTAATGCTGTTATCAGTTCTTGCAAGCCACACTATATACTGATGACATGGTGCTCCTTCACAGCTCAAAGAGCATAAGCCTTATCAGCTCCCACCTTACACTTGACTTACATAACCTGGAAGCTTAGTTTGTCAAATGTAGGCTAGTAATTAATGCCAAGAAGACTCAAACCATGTTTTTTGGGTCTCCTGCTAAACTACAGTATAAGCCTAATCCCCCATCTATCAGGTGTACTGATGGGACCCTGTTAAAGTTGGAGGCATCCTTTAAATACCTTGGGGTCACACTAGACCCACATCTTGACTTTTACCTCCATATCCTACATGTCTGTAAGTCAGTAAATGTTAAGCTTGGTCTAGAATATCGGTTAAAATGCTGCCTTACACCCAATGACCGTTTAGACCTCACCATGAAAGTCTTACTTCCTTCCATTAAATTACCTATGGGTTCATATCTTTTATTAATGCCTCCAAGTCACTGCTCTCCAAGTGGGAGACCACCTACAATTTAATTTTTTATTTAGTTTTTGTTTACTGGGTAGGTGCACTAGCCAGAAAGGCTGTTTTCAGGCACGACCTGGGAGAGTACAGAGACAAACTTACAAGAACAATGATACATAGTGCAAAGCACAGGAACAACATGATACATAGTACAAATTACATATCAGCAGCAATGTGACAAAGTATTGAGGTTGTTAGGCCAGAAAAAAGCATTTAAGCATTTTAGTTAATGTGAGACAAAATACAAGCGGGTCAAATAGGAGATTGAGGTAGGAAGACAAAAGTGCAGCAATAATATTTACACAAGACAATACATTAAGGTCAAATTATCTGACCAGGTAACTGTGCAAGTAAGTAAGGAAATGGGGAGCAGTGGGAGCAATAGCTACCAGGCAAAGATAGATAGAGGGAGGAGCTTTGGAGATAAGGTGAGGATGGATAATTTGATAACCTGGAAAGAAGAGGAGGAAATGGGGGAAAAGAAAATGAAAGAAATGAGGAAGTAAAAGTTGAGAGGGAGAGTTTCACTGACGGGTGGGCCCTAGGCTCCTTGGTTGTGACAAAGCGGAGGGCAGGATTAGAGGGTGTGGGTTAGGGTGGTTTGAAGCAGGAGCATGTGTAGGAGGACAGGAGATAATGTTGAAGTTCTTTCTTAAAGGAGCTATGAGATACAGATTGGCGTAGGGTTACAGGAAGTGAGTTCCAGAAATTTGGAGCGTAACAGGCAAAGGCACGATAACCTTTATTTGTGTGAAGTCTCGGGACGAGGACAGGGATGTTTACCATGGAGCACAACACATAGTTTGTTTTCTGGTAGGGAAGGAGACAGGCCAGTGAGTTTGGGATATGGGATCGGATAATGTTGTCAGTAATGGTCCCAAGCGCGTAGGACCTTTGTTTCCCTGGTGGAAGCCATCCTAGATCCGAGTATAGGAAACAGTGATGTTTAAGCCGGGGGGAGCTGGATGCAAAGCAACAGATGTTATTGTAAGTAACATCCCACTTTCGGAGACTCGAATTGCTGGCAGAGGCATATGTAGTAATCCCGTAAGTGAGAGAGGGAAGTAGTATCCTATGGGCTATAGCAAGTCTAGCTGGAGGTGTGAGCGCATAGCTTGTTCAGTAAGCAATCCCTAGTTTGGAGTGAACCTGCTTACAAATAGCATGAATGTGGAGGTCGAAACTCATGGATTAGTCAAGAGTGACCCCGAGATACTTGAAAGAATTTATCACCCTGACAATAACACGTGTAGGTCTGCTCTTTCACTAAGCCATGCAACTCATCACTGTAACCTCTACAGTAACTTGAGTTGGCTATCTCCCTCAAACAGTTACAGATTTAACTTAGGCTACTCCAGTGAAGCAACAATTAAGACTGGTACTGCCGCATCAATTGCAGCCATGCTAAATGTCTCCCACCTGTCTGATCCCCTACAATCAAATGATAAATCCTTATTTTTTGACCCCATAGCATCCACCCTTATGTGGCACCAGGCCTTTAGTGCTACTGTGACCAAACCATGGGGCATCCTGTCATTCTCTGTCTGTTGCTCAACTTACCACTCTTACAAGGTCCCTGTGTGCTCACCTTATTGACAGCTCGAGATGTGTCTGCATGTGAATTTTCAGATTGTCACCTAATGTTCACCTGCCTCAGGCTGATAGTCTTACTTTCAACACTACCTAAACTGGAACAGCTGTACATCCCACCTGCCATTTTCACTTTATGTTTAATCTATAGTCTGGCATGTTCTTTATCTGCTCTGTATGTTTTGTAACTTATATTATGCTTTTATTCCTGTTCCTCGATTCATGTACTATTGTATCTGCTATACTGTGTTATACTGTATTCTACTGCACTGCCTTGTAACCTCCTGGGTCATACCTGAAAATAGGCCAAGTTGTGTCTAGTGCATCTACATGATCAATAAAAGCCAATAAATCAATAAACCTCTTATGTAGTCTATACATAGTGGCTACTCACTATACTATACTCACTAGTAAAAAAAAAAAACAGCAATGTATAAAGTATCCCCCTATGAGAATATATTTTTCCATGAGTATCTCTGAATAGGAGATATGTAGAGGCAATCCATTTCTCTGTGTGCTAGGTAATTATTTAGATTTTTCCCACATGTACTATGCTTCTTAATGCCAACTGCTTGGCACCCATTTGGGAAGGAGCACAGACAATCCCATCTGCTGCCAACAGTTTATCACAACACCACCCAGGATGCCCTATGCAGTCAAAATGAACCGGCTTGCTTACCAAATCATGCTACCACCAACTTGGACACAACTCTCTTGGGGCCACTCCTTTCATGTACACCAATGACTCCTATTCACTCTAAACTAGGCTGGACTCTTGCATGCACTGTACAAGGTCTCTTGGATGTGGGGACCACCATAGTAACTCTAGGTACACTTTACCTTTCTCTCTATCAGATGAAGGTTTGCTTTTTCAGTCAATTGTACTCTTTTAAGGGGCAGATCCCAGGGCTGCACAAAAACAGACTACCTGTATTTAGTAAAGCAGTCACAGATCTAGTAAATGTAGAACATTTACTATTTATACAACATTTACAAGATATATAGCACAGCTGACTAATGTAAAATACAAACAAACACAATGACACACACACACACTAGGAAATGTAAAGTAAACATGCTTAAACACAATGGCACAGAATTGAGAAACACTATCTAACCTGACTTAAATTATAAGTCTTACCTGAAGATCTTAGAAGTATCTGTACATAGCAAACCATTCCCATCAGAATTGGTCCTCCTGTATTACACACAGCTGTTACAGTCTTGTCTTTGCACTGGAAGGGAAAAAGAGAGAAATTTCCTTCACTGCCTGGTTAAAAAGACCCAAGCCCAGAGCTCCTAGGATGCAAAGGGTTTTTTCTCAGTCCTCTCTTCCCTGCCATGCCACCTGGTTACCTGACAACTCGTTAGATATTTCTCTTTCCCCGAACTCCGGGATAGTTCTTCTTTAAAACACATATTTGCATTCTAAATTGGAAAATGACTGTTCAGTTGAAATCCATTACTTTAGCTGCCCTGTTTTGTGAGGGCTAGTTCCATATAAATTAGCCAGCATGTCCAAAATGCAGCACTCCAAAACCAACAAACCACAAGAACGAAGTAAGTTCAACTAATTGTTGCATTTATTTTCCACCAACATGATAGAGAGAGGCTCTCACGCTAGTGGAAAATAAATGCAACAATTAGTTGAACTTACTTCGTTCTTGTGGTTTGTTGGTTTTGGAGCGCTGCACTTTGGGCATGCTGATTTCTCTAGCTGCCATGTAGTAGCCCACCACCTTCTTTCCTTGAGCACAGGTGCTTACACTTTTTGAACTTTAGTTTTGAATTAGCCAGCAGAAGGACTCTTGGTCTAACGAGTCTGCTTGATTGTGGAGCTCCTGCTCTTGAGACTGCAGTGGGCCTCTCCCCCCCCCCTTTCTGCCAACCCTTATCCTCCCCTTCACCCTGTCACACCCCTTCTTGAAATCCCCGTCTTCTGATTGACTACTTCAAATAGGAGATGATTCCATCCTGCCACCACCTGTTCTATAAAGAGTGTCTCCTGACCTCCTTCTTGATCTTCCCACCCAATATGTAACAGTGCCCCCTTGTGGTCTTGTTATCTGATGACAGAAATCATCCCTGATATCCACCTTATTTATACCTTTCAGGTACTTGAAGGTTTTCAATCATGTCCCCTTTCTCCTTCCTGTCCTTGAGGAAGTACGTATTGAGTTCTCACACTCTGTCCTCATATGCCCTATCATGCTGTACCTGAACCATCTTTGCTGTCCTCCTGTATCCTGCCTCAAACTGATTGATATCTTTCCTCAGGTAGGGACTCCAGTACTGCATGCTGTGCTCCAGATGTAGTCAAATCAGAAATCTGTAAAGGGGCAAGATAAGCTCATCCCTTTTGCCTGTGAACCCTCTAGCAATGTAGCTCAACATTCTGTTGCCCTTGGCCACAGCCTTGCTACACTTTGTTGCCTGTTTTAGGTCACTAGTAATGGCTATGCCCAAATACTTTTCCTGCCACTATATATTGACGTTGATCCTGCTTTGAATGTACTCAACCCTCATGTTCTTTTTTCCTAAGAGCATGACCATGCACTTCTTATCATTGAAACACAGTTGCCAAATGCCAGACAACCTATCCAGCTTCCCTAGATCCTCCCTTAGGTCCTGCATCCCTTCCTTCATGTCCACCCTCTCACTGAGCTTGGTGTCATCCACAAAGATGCAGATTTTCCCTTTGATGCCATCTCCAGTGTTCTTAATAAACATATTGAATAACAGTGGCCCAAGCACTGAACCCTGTGGGACCACACTGTTTACATCACATCCCTCATACCTGAAAGCTCCCCCACTACCACCACCACCCTTTGGGTCATAGCATTGATCTGGTTCACCACCCACTTTGTTAATTTGTTTTCCACTCTAGGTTCTCTAACTTTCTGTTAAATCTCTTGTGGGGCACTAAGTCAAAGGCCCTGCTGAAATCTATGTACAGAATGTCAGTCACCCCACCCTTGTCTGTTGCCTTCATCATTCAGTCAAAGAAGTTTATCAGGTTAGTTTGACAAGATCTCCTTGACATAATCCCATATTGCCTCTCATCCTGCAGTCTGTTTTCTTCCAGGAACACAACTAACCTTTCCATCAGAATGGTCTCCATTAGTTTATCCTCAATGGAGGCCAGACTGACCAGTTTGTAATTCTGAGGGTCACCCCTCTCCCCACTCTTGTGCAATGGTACCACACGATCAGTTCTCCATTCCTACAGCACAACACCCATGTTCAGTAAGTTGTGGAACAGTTCCAAGAGCAGCCCCCCTCCCAGTTCTGCTGCCAGTTCCTTCAAAACTCTAGAGTGCATGCCATCAGGACCTGCTGACTTGTTCACCTTCAGGGACGTGAGTCCCTTCCTAACCCTGTCTTCTGTTATCGCAGCTTCTGCCTTGCCCCATCCACCCCATTCTCCCATGAAGTATTGGTCCACCCTTTTCCTTAGTAAAGAGAGAGCAGAAGTATTAGTTCAACACTTCAGCATTTTCTTTATTGTTTTCTACCCCTTTTTCAGCTTTACTGTGCTTACCTTCAAGTCCCTCTATTCACTGATATAGCTTAAGAAGGATTTTTCTCCCTCCTTAATCCCCTCTACAGTTTGTAGCCCTTTCCTAGATTTGGCTTTCCTGATTGCCTTTCTGGCCTCCCTAGCTTTCTTCAAGTAGTCCCCCCCCAATCCTTTTGGGATTTCCTGTACTTCCTATATGTGGCCGTCTCATCCCTCACTGCCTGGCTCACCTCCATACTAAACCAACTTGCTTTCCAGGCTTTGGAATTCTTCCCTTTCTGCTTAAGGCATGTGTTAGTGGCTGCTGTTATCCCTTCCCTGATAACTGTCCACTTTTGATCCACATTCTTATCTTCCTCAAGGCTAGCTAGATTCCCCCTCAATATCTCTCCCATCTTACCAAAAGCAGCCATACTGCAGTCTAGCACTTTTATCTTCCTGCTTGGTGCTTTTTCCCTAGGCAATCCAGAATCCATATGCAACTCAGAGCCACACTGGCTGGTGGTTGTTACTCTCCAAGAGCTCCTGCACCACAATGTCCTGGATGTAATCCCCATTTATTATTACCAAGACTAGGATGATCACCTCTCATGTCAGCCCAGTCACCCTGAACTTGGAATCTGTCCTGCACTGCATCAGTATCAAGTGGCTCCTGGCACATGTGGTGGACAAGACACTCCAATCCACCTTAGGGAAACTGACGTCCCTCTTCACCAACACTTCACCCCTTTCAGCTGCCAACCTGTTCATAGTACCCTACTCCCTACCTTTATCCTCATCCTGATTTGGTGGCCTATAAACTACACCCAGTCTTAATTTCTTTCCTGCTGCCATTTGGATTTGCACTTATAACAGCTCTAATTTCACATCCTCTATTTTCTCCCTAGTGCCAGTACTGCCCTCCCTGATGTAGAGTGCCAATCCTCTCCCTCACCTTTCTCCATGTTCCTTTTATAAAGATCATACCCTGGAATGGAGAGGTCCTTGTTATAACTAGGGGTAGCCCAGGACTTGGTGACTGCCACTAGATCCACCGTTCCCTCTGCCATTGTGGCCTGCAGGTTGTCCATTTTGTTCCAAGGACTTCTAGTGTTAAAGGACAGCATTCTCCACCTCTCCTGATTCCTCCCCCATCCTTTTTGACAAAGTGCTTCTATCCTTCCCCTTCTGCTTGGCTGTCTGTTCCTTCCCTGTTTCCCCTGATCCTCCCCCTTGCTTTCTGTCAGCATTAGCCCCCTCTTATTTTTACAACTCTTCTAATTTACTGACCCCCCGTGCTTTTTACCACTGGGGTCGATTGCTCCTCCAGAGCACCCCACCCCAAGCCCCTTCTATTCTCCTAATGCTTTCTCCTTTCTGACCACTCTGTGTTCCGTACCTGTGGGGGCCTCTCTGCCCCCTGCTCCAGGAAAACCTAGGTGCTGTGACACTTGTTCCCCCATTTCAGTTTAAATTCAAACCCTTGTTTACATACCCCCCATTCTACTAGTAGCCTGTTTTCCCTCTTGCTTAGGTGTAACCTATCAGGTGCGTAGATGGCTTTATCATCCCAGACCCCCCCAGCAGTTCCCTACATATCCAAATCCATGTTCCTTACACCATTCCCTTAGCCAGCCATTAAAATACTCAATCCTTCATGGCACTGGCAGCACTTCTGAGAAGGCTACCGACCTAGCCTCCTTGCTACAGACCTGCCCCACCACTCTGAACCTCTCTTAGATTGGTCCTGCAGTACCTCATATCAAGTTAGGTCATTGGTATTTCAGTGATTGACCATATGTGAATTTCCCTCCAACTCTTGCATGAGTGGGCCTACCATGCAGCCTGTGTGCTCTGTTGTCACACCCAGGAGGCACACCACTCTCTTTCCTTGCTCTCTTCCACCCTCCAAGCCCATCTAATCCCTTTCACTATTGAATCCCCTATTACTATGTCTCTACCACTATCCTTCCCTTTCTCCACTCCTCCTCCTTCTGGATCTACCCTTACCTGTTCAACCCATTCCACTGTCTCACTCATCCTGCTACCTTCCCTTCCCCCCTGCCCCTCAACTTGTGTAAGCTATCATCCCCATAATTCCTCATCTATTCCCTCTTCCTCCCTAGCTCCATTTGAACCCTGTCATGCCTGTCTCTCCACCTCTGTCTCCTCTCTACTCCCCAAGTATGTCCCCTGCTCCTCCCGTTGTCCTTACCTTGCCCCGTTCCCCTATTGTCCCACTGCAGCTTTTCCTGAACCCCTGCCAACCAGCTGTCATTCCATCATCTGTGTTCTACCTAGGTCCACCTCTCCATGTAGTACTCAGTGAATGGAACCAATTCCTCACTGGTGTCACTGTTGGGGTACCAGCCCCACCCTCACCCCACAGAGCCCATCCTTTTCTCCTCACAGTTCTTGATCTCACCTCCCTAGATTTCCTCTCCCTATGAGGCAATGGGTCCCAGTGCAACTGGACTCCTAACTTCCCTGCACTCCCTCTACTCCTTGGGCCTTCACTTGTCCCAGCCCAGCTCTCCTGCCTCCCCCAGTAATTCCAACACTTTCCTTAGAAGCTGCACCTCAGCCGTCAAAAACCTAGCCTCCTTCATGCTGCCAAGTCCCTTCCTCCCTCCCTCCCACATTGTTCCCAGGAACACTGCAGTCCCACACCCCTACAGCACCCTACACCCTTTAATGCCTCCTGCCTCAGCATTATTATTTTAAGACTACTGATCTTTTATTTTACCTGTCTCTCTTTGAAATAGAATCTCTTTCTCTCTACTACCCAGCTGCAACTTAAGGATAGCTCCAATCAGTACACTCATCTGCTTTCACTGGCCTATCCAAGACAGGGAGTATTTCCAAACAGTTCACCCACCAGCCTTCACAGGTCTACCCCAAATAGGGAGTAGCTCCAGTCAGTATACTTGGCCTCTGCAGGCCTACCCCAGATAGGGAGTAGCTCCAAACACTGACCTGCCTGCTTCCTCAGGCTTACCTGGTTTGGGCCTGCTTATCTAGCAGTACCTCCAGACCCCTTCCTCTTCTTGACCTTGTCTACCTACCAGGCCTCTCTTGGGCAAAATTCCCTGCATTCTGTGGTCTGCCCAGTGGAAGACCTGCAGAGACCCCTACATGAGATACCAAACTCCTACTTTGTGACACTCATGCTTTGCAGTCGCTCATTCTTCAGAGTCTCTTGGCCCTCATGAAGTTAAATACTAGCTATAGCCACATTACTGGCTGGCTGCAGTCATGTGGTCTCTGCCTCCACGAATGCCACATTGTCTGGAATCCTCCAGTCCCTCCTTGAACCCACCCTCACAGATACACACCCTCTAGCCCTTCTATTGTTCCCAGTCCCCAAATCACAAAGCTCACACATTTCATTGTTTGCTCAGTACACAACAATGTAATACCCTAAAGCACATCTCTGTTCAATTGACCTGCCTTCTGAACAGTGGGTCACCAGTGTAGCTCAAACTATGGGGAAAACATTTGGTGTCAGAGATTTTTAGTGTCAGTGGCTCAGTAGGTAGCACACTCGCCTCTGAGGCCAGGAGATCAGAGGGCTATGGGTTCAGTTCCCACATCTGGCACTTGGGTTAATATCCCAGTACTGACACTGTAGTGCAGCATGAGAGGGGTGCTGCACTTCTGAGGTGCCATCTTTCGGATGAGACGTTAAACCGAGGTCCCATCTGCCTGGATTGGTGGTAGTTCAGGTGGATGTTAAAGATCCCATGGCACTTATCGAAAAGAGTAGGGGTACTTTATTGGTTAGAATACACAACATCACACAAAAAGAAAGCAAAACAAAACAAAGGAAATATCACCAATATAAATCAGATAAAGTGAAATTATAAAGAACTTACATTAACAAAAAGAAATGTTTTTCCATAAATAATTAACATAAGATCTAGAATATTTTTTTTCCATCGAAACAGCGAGTAATATGTCAATCAGAAATAACAGCAGAAAGGATAACCTCAAAATCTGTATGAGATTGTTGCAACACAAAAGAACAACGAGCTTGCCATAAGTAATATTGCAAAAGTGCAAAAAAAAATGCAGAGTACTTCTATGATATCTGTCCCAATCACCTAAATAATCACCTAATACTAAAGTACAATAAGAAAGGGACAGCAAGTGAGGCATATTCCACTGTCGAGCTGCAAAGTCCCAAAACTTCTGACTAAAAGGGCATTCAAGAAAAAAATGCATCTGGGTTTCTTCAGTGTTAGTACAATCTGACCTTAAACAGTATCTTTCAGATACTGGTTTATACTTTAAATTGCCACGGACTCCTAACCTTCCATGAGCAGATATCCATACAATATCCCAAACTTTAAAGGAAATTCTGTCGTCAGTCAATTTACTGAATACATTTTCATATTAGATGGGGAACAAGATGGAAAAGCAATATTATTTTCTGCACATCATATACAATGTATTCATAAAAGGATTTTCTGTGCAAAGATTGTATTTTTGCAAAGGAATCTTCCATTGATGTAATTTTTTACAGCAGAGATCCCATAATTTGGAATATCATCTGATGACAGAACTCTTGGGGAAGAAGAGACCATTTAAAAAATATTTATGCCAAATGGATTTGTTCCAAAATTGCCAAGTGAGAGACGGGGCTTGCCAAATAAATGTAAAGGAGGAAAAAGAAAGATGGAATGAAAAAATAACAGGGTTAATCATATTTACCCCTCCCTCTCAGAATCTAAGGTATGTATATTCTCGCTGCACCGGGTTTAATCTATTACCCCACAACATCTGAAAAAATATACTGTAAATCCTTGTCTCTAACGAGAGAGGAGGTGGAAAAAGGTGACTTATATAAAGAAATATGGGCAGAATGAATTTTTTTATAATCACAACCCTTTTCTTCTTCCCAAATTTCCAGTGTTTCCACTGATTCACTTTGGCCTCTCCTACAGCTAACTGTTTTTCCCAATTATAAGTCTCCATGTCATGCATTCCAAACCAGACGCCCAGTATTTTCTGAGGCCCAGACACAAGGGGGATATCATAACAATATGATAAATCTGGAGCTAACGGACCCAGTTGTAGCACAAAACTTTTTGTAATGTTAAGAGAGGCACCAGAGTATGTACTAAAGAAAAGGAAAATCTCTAAAGCTCTCCGTAAAGAGAGAGAGTCAGCTAAAAGAAGAGTAATGTCATCTGCAAAGGCAGTGACCTTGACCTTTTCTAGACCTACAGAAGGAGCAATCCCTGAAATGGAGGCATCACAAATGATGCTTCTAATAACTGGGTCCAGAACAAAAGTATATAATAAAGGACTCAAGGGGCATCCCTGCCGGACACCACGGGAAATTAATATTTTCCCACCTAATAGGCCATTCACTATTGGAATAGAAACTGCGGATGTGTATAGCTTTGAAATCCACTGAATGAAGGTCTCAGGAACTCCATAAGAGGACAAAACAAAAAACAAATAGGAATGACTGACCGCATCAAATGCTTTGGATTGATCCAAAGCTGCTATTAGTTCTGTAGAAAAGAAATTTGCCTGACAGGCCTATAGATCTCTAAGTAGAAAGAGATTGTGTTGAATCTTTCTATGTTTTATTGCACATGTTTGTGCAGGGTGAATCAAAAATCGGGCTACTTTTCTAGCCTAGTATTCAGTATTTTAGATAAAATCTTATAATCACTATTAAGTAAACAAATTGGTCTCCAATTTGAAAGTAATGTTTTATCCCTTTTTTTGAAAATAAAGGTCATCAGGGACATTGAAAAGTCTTGACAGGGAATTCTGGAAGATAAATGAGAATTAAACACACTGAGAAGAAAAAGACCCATATACTTAATACACTTTTTGTAAAACTCGTTAGGTATTCCATCTATACCCGGAGAGGTTCCGAGCTTCAAATGTTTAATTACGTCAATTACTTCGGAAGAGGTAATTGGTGATCTTAAGGACTGAATCAAGCTATGAGGTAGTTGAGGAAGAGAAGAAAAAACTGTATGTTGAAGAGAATCCGTAGATAACACATTAGGGGATGAAAAATAATCCTGAATGTAGTGTTCCACTACCTGTAACATACCTACGTCAGTGGTAATTAGTTCATTATCAATATTAAGTAAGCCGGTCATGAGGGTATCTTTCAAATATGTTTTACATGCATGAAACGGGTCAGCCATGGGGGAATCCTTGTAGGTAAAGCGGAATTCCAAGTCAAGGGATTTGGCCCTGTTATATTGATAAGTTTTCATTTGTTGTTTAATATTCTTAATTTGAGAAATAAAATGAACATGATCCTTTGGAGGAAGTGACATAAGTCTATATAGTTGGTTCCTCAGGACCAAATATTTCCTATAAGCGTCCTGTACCTTTGTTTTACCCAAGGACTGAAATAAATGTTTGAGCTCTGTTTTAAATTGCCTCCACCAATCATATGGGGAGGGAAAGAGATCAAAAGTGGAAGATTTTGCAGCTAAAAAAAATTCAAGCTTGGAAAAATGAACCGGGTCTGAGAGAAAGGAAGTATTTAATCTCCAACGTGAAATACCTGAACTTAATCTGGGGGGAAGAAGTCGTAAAGATAAAGAACAAAATAAAATATGGTGGTCAGAAAATTCAACCGGAACAGCAACACAAGACACAACCTGGAGATAGCGTGAAATAAAGAACATATCAATCCGAGTAGCAAAGGTGTGTCTATGATAGGTATTACCTCCTGTAGCATATATACTACGAAACACATCCAAAAGCCCAGCATCTGTTACAACCTCTAATAGTGCATGAGAATCACAATATACCTTTTTCCCTTGCATTCTACGAAACTGAATGTCAAGGGAGCAGTTAAAATCCCCAAACCAACTGTTTCCTTGTAAATAAAAAAGGCTTCAGGTCTGAGAATAAGGAAATTCGGCCTGTTTTAGTCTGTGGACCGTATACATTAATAAACCGAAAAGAATATTCGCCCCATGAACAATCCAATATAAGTAACCTACCTGGCAACAAATCAGTCACCTTCGTGATTTTAAAAGAAGAGTTACCAAACAATATAGCTACTCCGTCAGCAATTTCAGAACTGTAAGACCAAAAAGAGGGGCCACAAGTCCATAATCTTCTCAATCTTTTTTCCTCCAAAATGGAAGATACACTTGTTTCTTGTAAAAAAATAGTATCCAGTTTTAAAGTTGTAAGATATGAAAACACAGATATCTGCCTATGAAATGTTTTTAAACTGCATACATTCAAAGAAGCAAACTTTAAAGCAGCCATGAAAAGACTTATGAGCTATGCTTTTGACTCACTTTTCTTTTCTTCCCTTTTTTTTCCTTTCCTATCTTTGGCTAGCTCAGTCGATTTGCTGTCGTCGTCATCTGTTACAATTTCCGAGAGATGAGAGGTCTCAGATTCCATATCCGAGTCTCTCACTTCATCCTGGAGGGGGGAGAAGAAATTTTCAGTCACAACCGGACTGATCTGGGCCTGTTTTGAGGAAGCTCTGGTGAACCTCCTGCTTTTAACAGTTTCAAAAGGGGGGGGCATGATGGTGACCTGACTCTGACTATCTCCTAACGAGGGGGGACCAGGAGGCACAATCTTCTGAGATTCGGTAGCCACCATTTGTACCGGTTGACTAGTACTTGGGAATGAGGGGGGAGGTGGAGGGTCTTGCCGTGGGGGGTAAGGGAGGGGGGTTAACCCTTTCCCCCGAGATATGCAATTTAGCCTGAGCTTTTCGAAGTAGACTATCTTGGTCCAGACCATCAGAACAATTATGTCTTGCCCACGGACACTGATGGAAGGCATGACCCTTCTCCTTACAAAGGTTGCATCGAAAAATATTTGTGCATCGGTCCACAGAATGCCCAAAACCCCCACATAGAGGACACTTCATCATGTCACATACGCTACTTATATGCGTTCTATCCCCACATTTATAACAGGCCTTAGGTTGTCCTGCATAAAAGCATACCCCTCTGTCTTTCCATAGAAAAAAACTGTTCGGCAAATGCACAACCTCCGAATTAACTTGCAATAATTTTACTTTAAATTTCCACCCCCCTGTCCAGATGCCCTCTATATCTAAGAGAGCCTCAGGTGACCCCAACACTTCACATTTAGATTGCAGCCATCTATAAATATTGCTGACGTTCACTCCTCATTTCGAACATAATAGTGACATATCTAATTAATGGCTTAGATAAAGGAATAGCAAAAAAGGCAGCCACACTGGATGATTTTTCTGGTGAGCATATTTGTCCCAATGTGTCCATAAGAGCAATGGATTGGAAGCTGATATCATAGGAATCTTCTCCAGAAACATGAATAAGGGCATATATGTCCTTAGCACAGAATCCCATTTTGGATTTCAAAAGATGTTTGAAAACATAATATCTATCAGGGTGTTCTTGTAGGCCCCCTCTATATTTTAAACGTACAGTGTTACGGCGAGGGGCTTGCTCCAACTTTGCTTTAAATAAATCTGCCATTGTGGGTTTAGCAGGTTCACCGGAAGCTCCAATCAAAGTAGAAGTAGAGGCCACAGTAGAAAAGTCAGACTCAGGCCTACCCCTATCTTCCCTCGATGTGGATGGTTGAGGGGAACGTTGTAAATCAGGAATAGGAGTCGTCTTACCTGAGAGGGGAGTCCATTCTAGATCAGGCACCCATTCTAGATCAGGCACCCAGGCTCCCGACTCATTTCTTTGCCATCCGGCATCTAGAAGCGCCATCTCCTCTGACCAGTCTGCATTCAACTCCTGACTTCCTCCTTCCTGAAGCCTGAATTGCTGTTGCACCAGGAGCGTCGTGCGCGGTCCGTCACTATTTGCGGCCCTCCCGGAACCCTTCTCCCGAAACACCAGATCCTTCTCCAATAGCGGCGTATGAAGATCCTCTCTGCTTGTATCTCCATCGCTGAGAAGTCCAGGACCATGTAAAGATTCCGGTATGAAAGGCGCCGCTGTAAGTAAAACACTCTCGTTCTCCACGGCAACTGGTAGCTGAGGCAAAGCGACTGCCAAAGTAGGCAAATTCACCTCCACATCTGAAAAAGGCTCCTTGAGAGCTATAACTTTCTCCGTCTTGTGCTCCTCCACCTCCTCCTCCATTCCGACCTCAGGAACGTCTGCCATAATGGCCTCTGACGTCAGCAAGAGCCCCTACCAGCCACTGACCAGCAGCCAGTAGGGGAATTTCCCCGGTGTCCTGGCCAAATTTCCCTCATTCACTAAAAAAATACCACCAACAGCTTAATCTGGTTCAAGGTCAGTTGGCATTCATCTGTAGCCCCCTCTCCCGGGTCGTGCCTGAAAATAGACAGGATTTGTCTAGTGCACTTACTCGGTCAACAAAAGCTAAATAAATAAAATAAATAACTCCCAAGGCTGCAGCCATGCTACTGGCCAGCTGTAGTTACATTGTGTATGCCTCCACAAATAGCCTCCTATCAAAACGGGTAGTCTTTTATGTTACCTGACTCTTTTAGAAATATAATCTCTTTCTCTCTACTACCCAGCTGCAACTTAAATAATACCTATTAAGACTGAAACAGCTCATCAATCATGAGACCCTTATGGAAAACAATAGCATTACTAACATTCCCTAGAAACAACATGTCCCTATGCAGCATTTGTAAATCAGAGACAACCCAAAATAATGAAAAAAATTATAAAATAAAATAAATTAAGATTTATTAGGCTTCATAACTGATACAATAATCACTAATTTATTACTTGTATGGCATTAGTCTACTACCATGCATTGGAAATAGTGTTATCTTGAGAAAATCATGGGACACAGGTAAAATTTGAACCTAAACCCCACCCAATGAAAATGTTTAAAGAATATAAATATGTCAATATAAGCTTGTAGAGGTGTGTTGTTGAAGCAAATAATGTTTGTTAGAGGAAATTAGTATTTTTATGCAGACCTACCCATACACACACAAAATATTTTTTTTTGTTACTGGGTTGAGGCCAATAATAGTTTCTACAAATTACAACCATTTACATGCCAATTCTTATGTTACAGTAGTAAAATAATTAAAATTAAGTGTGTGTGTGTGTGTGTGTGTGTGTGTGTGTGTGTGTGTGTGTGTGTGTGTGTGTGTAGACACAATGGAATCTCTGGTGGAAACTTTAGTCCTTGCTTCTCTTACATTCGACTGACCCATTTTTGCAATGGTGCACACTATTTCTCCAACTTTAGCCCCATGTCTGTTGTGACCACTAGGTCCTACTTCTCATCTAAAGCAGCAGGAGGAACATCACACATTGTGTAATGTTAATCAAACCTATGTTTTTTTCTACCCATGTACAACTCTGTGTATTTGTCTACACTGAATCTAAGATTCCAGGAGTCAGTAGATGGATGTTGTAACATGATTGATACACAGTATGTGTTTTTACTTTGGATACCATCGGAAATGAGTCTCAGCTTAATAGTTGGTATGTTCTCCCATTTTAAATAAAACATAGACTTGAGACCAACCAATCAATTTTTTCCGGTCCTTCTGAAGTTTGTCCCCATACTGAAGGAAGCCCACCATTCTGGCCAGCTTAGTGTAGTCAGTGAACTTAAGCAACCTGTTACAGACCAAAGCGTCTAGATTGTTGATGAAAATGTTCAACAGCAGTAGTCCCTATGCAAATTTGCAAGGGATGCCACAGAGTATCCCTTCCACTTTGAATATGGCCCATATACTGTACCAAGACAAAGTGATTCCTTCTTGCCATGCCAACCAGCAATCCACTCTGTGCATGTCTTATACATATGGCACTGGTGTAAATCACCCAGAAACTTGCCATGTACCACAGTGTCAAAGGCTTTGTGGGATTAAAGATCTGTGATGAGTGCTTAATCATAATAAAAATCATGGAGATATCACAAAATAAATGAAAGCTGTATTATTAGTCAGGTCAGTAGTGCTGCCACCTGGAGACTGGGGTCAACATGTAAGCCCCAAAATCATCAAGCAAGTCACAGAGGTAAAGTGCTTGACTCTCAGGGATAGATGACTTTAGTTATTTGGTGTTTAGGTGCCCTCTGAAAGCAACTCAAGGAGTAGCTTTAAAGAGCCCCTGACAGCATCTGGAAAACTTTGAGAAAAGTAGGATTCATATTCAACACCATCCCATTTTCATTATTACTTAATATACTTTCAATAATTAGTTCCTCATTTTCTTTATTACTGAAGAAGTTGTATAACAACAAGATCACTGTTCCCTAGACGTTATCTTCTCTGCCTGCTTCCCTACACCTGACATCATAATTCCCTGTTTATGACATCATAAGTATCTCCACAGCAACAGATTCTGATGTCATAAACAAAAGTGTGATTTCAGGGGTAGGCAAGCAGGCAGAGCTGAAAGGGCAGATATATTGTTTTCATGCAAATACCCTTAGTAATAAGGAAATAAGGGTGAGAATTACATAATAAAATACAAAATATAATCTACATTCATGTCTCAATATTCCATTTTTTTCAAAGCTGTCTCAGCTGTGTCAGGAGCTCTTTAATGTCTGCTGTTAAAGCAGCCACTTGCTCGTGCTAGCAACCAAAGTATGCAGTTGGGATGATGCTAGTCATTTGGGTGGGGAACAGGGAAAAAAAAGATGAAATATCTGGAAAACTGGGGAAAAACAAAATAATTACAAAAATACGTTACAAAACTATGATTTAGGTAAAAACAAAGATAATAAAGGAGTTGCAAATACTATATTGTATGTGTAGCACAAATCCTAATTTCTATCTTAAATGTTGAGGGTACAGGACAATAAATGCAGATTGACTTAACAAAATATTAACTATATAAAAAATAAGTAGAAAAAACAGAGTTTGGGTACAGATGGTAAAATATTGTTCAAGAGATGGAATTTACATAAGGATTGAATATTAATCAGTTGAAAGACAAAAGCATTGAATTAATAATTAAAAGCACAGGGAAAAGCAGACTGAGAAATGTATGCATACTTATAGTATCAGTATAAAACCTTGTTCTGATTAAAACATAATGAGCGGTTGGGGGGATAGCCAGCAGATAACTGCAATGGATGCACTTTAGAAGATCTCTGTCTGCTACAACATTAATTTATTAAATTTAGTGTTTAGAGTTAACTGATAGTGTTTAAATTAGTATAATCTGATAAAAATCATCTTTAGGAAAACAGTAATCTAACATGACTGTTGAAAAAGAATGGGGAGATTACCCAATGCTGTTCCAGAAGACAGTGGAAAATTAAACCATCAAAGCTGCCTGAGTTAGTTGAGGCGAGCAGCGCAAGTAATGATGCCAGGAAGGATGGTGAACTTTCCAGTTCAGCTCTGCTACAAGCAATCTGAGACATTGACAAAGAGGTTGAAAGCCTGGGTACCAGATTTTCCATGATGGTGAGGACACTGCATGTAGTATCAGATGAAGCTGAGGCAGCTACCAAGTCAGCAGCTAACTCTACAATGGCTGTGATGGGAGTCATCACCAAGAACAAGCTACTGTGGCTATTTTTCATGCACCTTGAGAATGGTGGTCATATGAGCAACCTGTGGCTCCTTGGAATCCATGAGGGAACAATCGACATAGACCTGCTTGACTTCACCGCTAAATTGCATGAATCTACCCAAGAATTAAACTCCACGTTGGAGGTCATCGAATCAAAATCAGCCCTGGACAATTCTAATCATCACCTTGAGACCACACATTAAAGAGAATATCCTCCTTGTGGCAAGGGAGGAAAGGTTTTGAAGCAGTAAGGATGATCTTGCAGTCACTGCAGTATGAAGTTTAAGTTTATTGTTGATCAGTCATAAACTATTACAACGTCATCTAACATCATGCAACACAATATATAATACATTCAAGATTCAGAACAATATAATCCTAGATTCTAAAATATGATATAATACATACTATCAATTCTTGTTATACAGATCAAGAAATTCTGTCAGGCCAAAAACATCATGAAGATATGGGGAAAAATAATTAAGCCATTATGACTTGATGGTTATGTAAAGGTCAAAGACAAAGACTATGCTCACAAAATCATAAAACGTATATAAAAGCATCATTCTTTGGACTTTTGTGTAACCTCTTCTAAGTTCTGCAGGAAAGTACTAAACTCTTTGTACTGAACCTACCCCAGCATTTACCCCTGAACTCATTAATCAAAACCTCAAAGCAGCAACCTTTCAATTAAATTTTGAGTGGTTGACCGATTTAGCCCACATACAAGCCAGCCAATAAGTGGACATTTATGGCTTCTGATCAGGGCCATTACCAGCTTTCCATCAAAACATTTCCAAAGAAGCTTATATTAAGGCTCTTTGTCAATCCTGTGCAGGGTTTTCACTCAGGTCTGTCCCAGCATTCCTGAGAACAGAATCTCCTGCTAGCAAATTATAAGATTAACACTCCAAGTCACTAAATAATTAACTTCTGAAGACAACTGTGATATACAACCTTTTACCATCCATTAAAATTAAGACACCAGCACTTAATTAAATTAATTCAGCTGAATTAGTAAAAATGTTTTTGTTTTAGGTACACATTAAATCCCTAAAGTTTCATACATAAAACAAGCATAAAAACACAGATAGTGCAGCTGTATTTAGAACAACAAAACAAACCTATCAGTTTCCAGTTGTCATGCCTGAATCCTTATAATTTAAAATTCAGACTCCTTACTACAATGAATAATTTCATGGAGAAACCAGCTGTTGAAACTTTTGTGGTGCTAAAACATATTTCAAGAGCTTGGGCTTCATTATAGGAGTTCCGGTTTTGTAATTAAATAAGTTATGTAGACAACTATAGAAATGCACCTAAGGAGTTTGAATTCCAAGTTAAAACACAACTCCACTTTTTATTAAAGTTGGGGTCAATACCCCATAGTTCATCTCCTTAAGTCACTGAAATAGGTCTCTTTCTCTCTTATAAAGGAAACAGAAAAAGCTCTACAAGAAACAAGCTGCCCATTTTATAGAAATAAGTTATGAGAAAAATGATAGTTCTAGGTCCAAAATGATGTCATTAGAGTGTTAGCGGGGTGTCTATAAACTCTAAGTTCACTTAATGAGCCAAACAGTTTTTATCTTCAAAAAAAGAAAAAGAGTAAAAACAGTACCTTCTTGAGATGAGCACCTTGTAAACAGTTACCATATGTCACTGAACCACATCTGTATAAGCTTGCAATAAGAAATCATTATACCCAGAAATTGTACAGCAGATTTTTGTCCTTAGCCTTTAGCCAAAAAATGGGAGCCCAGGAGTTCAGTCTCCCTCCTGAAAGGGTCTCTCCCCATCAGCCATCAGTGTTTACTGAAGTTGACTTCCAGCCTCTTGCTATATGTGGGTTGAAAACATCTGTGAAGTAAACATAAACATTGCACATCTAAGTACAGTAAATTTCATTCAGCTGTCAGATATGAATTTCCCCCAGCCCTAGATAAAGATGGCATACATTTTCAAAATTTAAGTAAGGCAAATCAGCACTTGTAGTGTACCTATTGAAGATTTTGCTGTCCTTCTCAGGATCTTCCTAGTTCCTGGCTCCTGAGCTCAGTCCTTCAAATCTCCAAAACTACAGGCCATCTTCCATTCATAAAAAGCACCTTCCAGTGCTGTTGGATGCCATCTGCAACCAGATGTTCCAAATCCCAAACTTACAATTTTCCACTAAATGAAAGATAGAAAATTCATGTCCATCTACTTCTCATTATCTAGCAGGGTTTTAAATAAATTTAAAGGGAGGGAATCCTGAACCATGCAACGAAGTGCTGGTAAAACTCCTGGCATTCTACTTGGTACTAACAGCTCCTAGTCAACCAAAAAATGTAAAAACACTCAAAATTAGGAGCTATAAGCTAAAATAACATGAGGTTCAGTCACACCACTGATGGCTAAAGGAAACAAAAAGCTCCTGGCTAAAATTTGTAGTCACAACATGCACGGAGTGGTGGGGAGCGGAGCAGCACTGCAGCCATCTTGCTGCTCCACCACCCCTTGCAGACATTGGAAGTCATGCGTTCTCTCCAATTTCGTGCTCATCTTTGCATAACGTATGCTTTTAAAAACTAGCTTTCTTTAGACCCCTCACAGGAAGGTAACAGGATTGATACCATTAAGCAAGACTTTGTAAGATGGGAGCAGGAGGATACTTCAAGTGGTTAAATTGGACAGAAGCCCAGAGGAACTCTGTCCCACCTCCTCTTTAAAACCTGTATGACAGTTCCCCCACCTCTGTTAACTTTCTCCACTGACTCCTCTAGGAGAGTTCCACCACCTAGAAATAACAGTTCCTCCACCTAAACTTTTCCAGTTTAACCACTAAATACTTCTGAGTATGAGGGTGAAGCATGGTTGAAAATGCTGTGTACACAGTTTATTTAAACATGTCTATACTTCGTTAAATGAAGTCACATGTTGTTGCTAATATTGTTAGCCTAAGAAGGGCTCACTGGGGTAAAATGCTTTCGATATGATGGATGGTATTTCCTTGATGTTGAAGGGACTGCAACACTAATCTTTCTGATTAAAGGTTTGGATTTTGGTGAAGCTGCCTAGTGGGAGGTGTTTAGAGACATGAGGAGAGTCAAGCACTTCAAGATGGCTGCTGCCAACTGACAGAAAATAGCATGCTGCATGTATGCAAGGCTGATTCCTCGACACACAGCAGTCTTTAGCATTTGTTATCCATGGCTATTGCTGGTTTATGATGGATCAAACTGTTGATTCATAGATTCATAGAAGAAAAATACCAACAAGTCAACTGAGTCTGCCCATTTGTCCAGCTATCTGCTGCTGCTGATATCTGTTGAGGCACAACAGACATGATGCCTGTACAAGGTAAAGAATATACTGCACAAGTGTTTGTTATACACTGTTTATTATTATGCTAGCTCCTACCTAGCACTATTGTTCTTTGTTAGAATTTAAATTTTGTTCAATGTAACACTGATACTGGTAATGTAAGAAATGCATATGATATTCTAAATGTTCAAGAAGGAAATTTCTCCCCGATTGTGCTATTTACATATCCATTGTTTGTATATTTCATCTTATATCAGGTCTTCAATCATCATGCATGCATGAAGCATAGCATGAACTTTTCAGATAATAGCAGGACTTAAGACCTTATCTTTGCTGAGATGGTTTATTAAGTGCTTTATTTTTAGAACTGATATATTAAATCCTGTTTGACCCACAATGAAGTAAAAATGGAAGACAAGTAGCCTATATACTGATATTGAGATGTGATTTATAATCTATAGTACTTGCAACCAAGATGTCTTTGAATGTACTTTCCATGTTATGAAAATCAATAAAAAAGGCATACTGAGCAAATTCTAGCAGACACTGTGATATGCTAACCTTCATTATAAGGCATGCCGTCAAGTCTTAAAACATGTAGAATATTTAAGATGGGGTGGAAGGCCAAGGTACCTGCACCTTTCCTTCTGCCATGCCTGTGACCTGTGTTCAGGATCAGACTCATGTCATCAGGGGTCAGCCTTGGCAACAGACAACCTAGCAACAGAAGGACAGCTCTTTTCTCCCAGGGTGGGTAGGCATGTTTGTCCAGCATTAAACTGCCAACAGGTGGAGGCCTGGTGGTGGTGCAGCATGGGCAGCAAAAAATGAAGGGTGCTGTGGGGAACATCAGAAAGATGCACCTCCATGCTTGAGTTTGACATTCTGCAGCAAGGGCCAGGTTGAAAATCAGAAAAAAGGGATGTCGGGGGCTTAATGAAGCCTTGCCTGCCTGTCTGTCCCTGGGTCCGCACTACCACCCAAAGCTCGCCATCAGACCACTTGGGTTTCTGTACGGGGGGGGGGATGGCCTTCCCTCCTCTGGCCCACCATGAGAGGGAATTCGTGGAGAGAACCTGATAGTGGTGAGGCAGGTGCCAGCTCATGGAGGTGAGAACAGGCCTGGTTTGCCATCCCTGGATGAAGGAGAAATAAAATGTATACAGAAATTTAAAAAAAATAAAGGAAATGTATATGTTGCAGTATATACTTTTTCATGCTTTATCAAAAATAATAGCAAAGTTATAGTACATTTGAATCTAGTCTCTTAATGGACTGCACTTGACTCTGTTCTATGTCATTGAGGAATCGTGTAAAATAGAACAGTATCTCATCATCTCATTCCTGCAGTAGTGTCTCAGTTTGAAGCACCACTCAGGTTCCAAAGTGAAATAAATGTGATAGTTTTTTTTCAGTTGTTAGTAGACAGCAGTCCATTTTACGTAACCTTCCCAGACAAACACTTTTCCAGGCTACACAGGCCAGGTCAAAAGGAAAAAATAATTTGCTGTTCCATTTTATCATGTGATGAGTCTTCATAACTATGCATTGTGGGGCATGTGTGATTTTGTATTTCTTCATAACTATGTTATTTCTTATTGGTGGAATTACTCCCCACCACCCGATTCTGACCGCTAACTTTTTGGTGGCATTGGAGTATTTGAAAAAAATACATCTACCTGGTTGACTTCTGAATTATGGGGTGACCCATTCCCAAATAAACAGACTGAAAGGAATCAACCTTAATTCAAATGGAGCAAATTTTCCATTAGAGCTGAAGATAACCCCTTTAAACATAGAAACATAGAAGTTGACGGCAGATAAGGACCGCAAGGCCCATCCAGTCTGCCCATTTCTTTTTCTACCTTATAAATGTGCCATCGGCCTTTGCTCTGTCAGTGGCCTATCTATTCATAGTCATTTGTATTGCTCCCTTATGCCTATCCCATGCCTGTTTGAAGCCCTGCACTGTATTCATAGCCACCACTTCTTGTGGTAAGCCATTCCATGCATCCACCACCTTTCTGTGAAAAAGAATTTCCTCACATTCCCCCTTAATCGGCCCCCCTCTAATCTCATGCTGTGTCCTCTTGTCCTGCTATTTTTCTTATATTTAAACATGTTAGACTCTTTCACCTTGTTTATGCCCTTAAGGTGTTTGAATGCCTCGATCATATCACCTCTCCTCCTTTGCTCAAGGGTATACATATTGAGCTCTGTTAATCTGTCCTCATATGTCTTCTGATGCAGTCCCTGCACCATTTTGGTTGCCCTTCTCTGGACTGCCTCAATTTGGTTAATGTCCTTGTGAAGATGTGGCCTCCAATACTGCACGCAGAGTACTCCAGATGGGGCCTAACTAGTGTCTTGTACAGAGGGATTATTACCTCCCTCTTACAACTTGTGATACCCTACTAATACACCCTAACACCCCCTAGCCTTACCTACTGCTTTAGAGGTCTGCTTGGATGATTTTAGGTCATCAGTGATGATGATGCCCAAGTCTCTTTCTTCCTTTGTGACTGCTAGCAACTCCCCTCCCAGCCTATAGGTGGCTTCAGGGTTTCTCTTCCCTATGTGCATGATTTTGCACTTCTTTGCATTAAATCCCAGTTGCCACTCTTCTGACCATTCTGCTAGTTTATCCAGATCTCTTCTCATTCTGCCCACCCCATCTGGATCATCTACTCTGATGCAGATCTTGGTGTCATCTGCAAAACAGACAAGCCTTACCCTCTAGTCCATCTGCAAGGTCACTAATGAAGATGTTGAAGAGGACTGGCCCAGGACTGATCCCTGAGGTACTCCACTTGTGACTTGCATCTCTTCTGACTGTATACCGTTTACCACCACTCTCTGTTTTCTACACCACAACCAGTTTGCCACACAGTTGACCAACTTCTGACCACCCGAGCCTACCCAGCTTATTTATCAATCTTCTATGTGGAACAGTGTCAAAAGCTTTGCTGAAGTCAAGGTAGGCGACATCAACTGCTCCCTCTCGGTCCACCACTCTGGTTACCCAGTCAAAGAAATCTATGAGATTAGTTTGACAGGACCTTCCTTTGTAAACCCATGCTGTCTTGGATCCTGTGCCCCTATGGATTCCAGGTGTTGCACTATCCTTTCCTTAAGGAGTGCCTCCATAATCTTGCCCACTACTGAGGTAAGACTGACCGGTCTGTAGTTCCCCGCCTCCTCCCTGCTACCACTCTTGTGGAGCGGGATCACATGAGCCCTTCTCCAGTCTTCTGGGACCTCTCTTGTGCTCAGAGACTCACTAAACAATTCTGCTAATGGCTCTGCTAGTTCCTCCTTTAGCTTCTTAAGTACCCTGGGATGTATGCCATCAGGTCCCATTGCCTTATCCACCCTGAGCTTAGCAAGCTCTTGTAGGACCCTTTCTTTTGTGAAGGGAGTAGTGCTCACCTCCCTCCCCAGTGTCCATCATGCTGAGCTGTGGGCCCTGCCCTACCTTCTCTTCAGTAAATACTGAGCAAAAGTATCTATTTAGGATAGATGCCTTTACAGGGTCCTCCTCCTCACATGCTCCCTTTTCTCCATTAAGCTTAGCAATACCCCTCTGGACTTTCTCCTTTCACTAATGTATCTATAGAAAGTCTTGTCACCTTCTTTACTGTTCGTGCTAGTGTTTCCTCAGTTTGGGACTTTGCCTGCCTTACTGCCTTCCCTGCTTCCCTTAGGGCAGTTTGGTATGCCTCCCTATCTTCATCCCACTGTGTTCCCTTATATTTCCTGAAGGCCAGCCTTTTGGCTCTGACCTTTTCTGCTACGGTATTTGAGAACCAAAGTGGTTTCCTTCTTCTTTTGCACTTCCTTTTCTGTCTAACACAATGGGATGTTGCTTCAAGTATTGCATCCTTACTGCTGCCCACTTTGCCTGTACCCCTCACCTATGTTTCTTTTGCCAGGCTAGCTTAACTCTGTTGGCCATCTTATCAAAGTCAGCTCCTCTGAAGTCCCATAATTTTGCCTTGGAATGGGATGATTTAGATGTAGTAGCCAAATTGAACCATACCATGTGATGGTCACTGGCCCCAGGTAACCTTCTACCTGGAGATCTGTGATCCCTTCTTTGTTAGTCAGTACTAGATCTAGGATAGCCCTGTCTCTTGTGGGTTGCTGTACCAGTTGTTTGAGGCCTCCCCTGCAGGGAATCCACTATGAGTCTAGTTCTGGCAGATGTTCCTGCTGGTATTGACCAATCTGTATCCGGCATGTTGAAGTCTCCCATTATCAGAACCTCCCTTTAGCTGTCATGTTTTGTATATCTTCTAACAGTAATGTGTCTATGTCCTCCTCTGGTCTGGGGGCCTGTAGACAACCCCAGTTCTTATGGCTGTCCCATTTCCTGTTTCCAGGGTGACCCACAGTTCTTCTGGCTCCTTATGTGTATTCTGAATTTCTGTAGCTTTGATATTTTCATTAACATACAGGGCCACCTCCCCTTTTGCACTCTCGTCTTTTCTGAACAATACATAGCCAGGTACTGAAGTCTCCCAAGTGTGGTTACTGGTAAACCACATCTCACTAATTGCTACTATGTCCAGTTTAGCCTCTGACATTATTGCCTGCAGGTCTGGGATCTTATTTCCCAGGCTGTGAGCATTGTGTACATCATTTTCCATTGGCCAGATTTTGGTGTGTTAGTTGTTGGGTGAATTTTGGCATTACCCTGTGCGTCATATGGGAGACAAACCTTTTTCTTACCTGGTGATGCAAATGAATGGCAAACATGCTGAATTCCTGTTTGACCACTAGCTGAGGGGGGAGGGGTGTTCTTCCCATTCGACGTATGGGGTGCTGCACCCCTCTCCCCATTTGCTAGTTTAAATATTCTGCAAAGACGTCAAACTTCTGCCCCAATGCACTGACTCCCTCTTTAGTCAGATGCAGTCCATCAAATTTAAAGAACTTTCGCTCCCAGAACTGTTGCCAGTTCCCTACAAATCTGTGTCCTTTTTCCTGGCACCAGTCCTTGAACCAAGTGTTTAGCTCCCCTATCTCCCTTCTCTGACCTTCCGTCCATCTGCTACCCTCTCCCAGACTGGCAGGATCTCAGAGAAGGAGATGCCGGACGAAATAGATGATAGTTTGTCACCCAGCCTAGTCAGGTGTTCCTTGGTCTCCACAACTGACTGGCTGGCAAGATCATTAGTCCCTATGTGTACTAGGACATCAATGTTTTCTCCTGCTTTGTGAACAATTTTAGCAATGCGGTCAGTGTCTCTCCATGCTGATGTACCTGGGAGACATCTGACCATCACCTCTGGCTGGAGATGGGTATCAATTCCCCAAATCATGGAGTCTCCTATGATCAGAAGTTTTTTGGATTTCCTTTGTGCGTGTTTTGTTTTGGTTCCTGATTTGGGTGAGTTTTGTTGTGCTAGCTCCTGTGCCGCAGTGTGCTGCTCTGCAGTGTCTTCTGCCTCTTTATTTGATTTCAGAGATAGAGGCAGATACCTGTTTGTAGTGTTTATATGGTTTTTGGAGGTAATGTGTTGGAGTGCAGAGAGTGATGGGGCACCTGATTTGCTCCTCCTAACCACCTGCCAACCTCCTGGACAAACTACCCTCTGCGGTCGAGGTTTTTCTGTTGGATGCTGGGGAAATGGCGGGTGGTTCTTATAATGTATTTCCTCTTCAATATGAAATTTGAGGCGTGCAATCTCTGCCCATGCTGCCCGGAGCTGAGCCCTAAGATCTCCAAAGGCCCAGCATGTAGGACAGTGTCCTAAATCCTGTAAGACTGTCCTTCTGAAAATTGTTCCACAGTACCTGCAGTTAATGAAATCCATTCCAAATAAGTTGCTGGGTTTGTAACCTAGTCAGAGTAATTAGAAGGAAAAAAAAAAAAGGAAAAAAAATGCAATTAACGGTTTAATTGTGCTTTGTTTAACTTGTTATAACAAGTTAAATTACTAGTGCCCCTGTAAATGAGATCACCTTGTGGAGGCCCCACTGATCCGCCCCTTCCTGCTCTGCCACAGGAAATGTCACAACTGTGGTACCCTATAAAAAGAGTGTAGCGTGGGGTGGTTGGCTGGGCCCTTCCCCTGCCTAAAAAGAAGAACCACGGATGAAAGAACAAGGAGGTAAGAGCAGAAACAATCACTCAACAACAAATGCAGTAACCCTGAAAGCTTATCCTAATGTTAGATAAAACTGTAAAACCTGTAAAGCACCACCTGTAATAATTTCAGAGAAGATATACGCTGTAAGAAACACTTTCTCCAGAGAAAAATAAAGCAGTAACAGAAGATATACCTTGCAAAAGACAATTTGAATCAGAAGATTACAGGAGTAATCTGTTAGCACACACCTGTAGGCACACCTTGTAATAATGCAGAAGAAGGTATACCAGCAACAACAATTTGAATCAGAGAAAAAATGAAGCAATGAAATGTTAGCAACAAACAGTAGCAATCCCTGTGAGTAAAAAATAAAAACACCACCACACAGTAAATCTGCTTAGCCAAACTAAGTCTTAATCCTTTTCCCTTGCTCTGGTAAGTTTCTCTACTTTGCCTTTCAAGCAGTCTTAGAAGGAAAGAGCTCAGGTGAAGCTAGGTGCCTTGGCCAGCAAACCAAGTCTTCTACCTGCAAGATATCAACTAACCTGACTTTTTAACCCTTTTTTCTGTTGGAAATTACTGACAGTTTGCCAGCTCCACCCCACATACACACCTAATCCCTTGGAAGAGCTGTGGGAGGAAAAGCAATTAGCTCCTTCAATGTGAGAAGGAGACTGAAACACCTCTGAGACAACAAACCTTTTCAACAAACAAGAATAAAATAAAACACAGTGTCAAACAGTAATTTTGCTTAGCCCAATGATAAAAAAGTCACAAAAATGTAAGCTCCACCTGTAATACAGTAATTTCAGAGAAGATATACGCTGTAAGAAACACTTTGCTCCAGAGAAAAATAAAGCAGTAACAGAAGATATACCTTGCAAAAGACAATTTGAATCAGAAGATTACAGGAGTAATCTGTTAGCACACACCTGTAGGCACACCTTGTAATAATGCAGAAGAAGGTATACCAGCAACAACAATTTGAATCAGAGAAAAAATAAAGCAATGAAATGTTAGCAACAAACAGTAGCAATCCCTGTGAGTAAAAAATAAAAACACCACCACACAGTAAATCTGCTTAGCCAAACTAAGTCTTAATCCTTTTCCCTTGCTCTGGTAAGTTTCTCTACTCTGCCTTTCAAGCAGTCTTAGAAGGAAAGAGCTCAGGTGAAGCTAGGTGCCTTGGCCAGCAAACCAAGTCTTCTACTTCTACCTTTAGTTCATGGTTGACGTTCACTGGAGGCCCCTTGCAGATATCTTGCAAAGCATCACCCTGTCTTGCAACTTCCTTATTGCTTTGATGTCTAACACCACAGTTGGCTGTCATGAACATTTATATCAGTAATATAAATAAATGAAAATGCAGCCAATCAATCCCATATTCACTTTTCTTAGAAGAATTGAATTAAGGAAATCCTGGAAAAAAACAGAAAACAAAGTACAGTAGAGGATCTGGTAGAAAAATAAACCATACTTATGTGGTAGCAGATGTGTACAAGGGTGATGGGAGAGAGCACTGAAAGAATTTTCAATTATATTTTAAGATATGCCTGGTCTGAAAGACAGGAAAAAAATAAACTCATGTTAAAGTGTAATACATTTCTTGGCTTGTAGTCCACACACGGCCTGAAACTGATTTATTTTCACATTGTCTTTGTTTTATTCTGAAACTTAAGCAAATTATTCAAATCAAAGTTCTAGCAGCCAAAACAAAGTCAACCCCAAATTAACATACCTTTGCTGGCAGACCTGACCAAGCTGGTGGGGAAAGGGCACAAAGACACACACACACTTGATATTCAATCCAGTTTGTTATATTCAGTACAATAACCCCAGTCAGAAAAACCTGATTTATGATACTCCCCAGGTTTCCTGTTACTTTAAACCACGAATATCTTAAGGCCCACCCTTTACATGTAGCCAGCACAGCTGGTTCAGTTTGTTTGCCTTTCCACATCACCAGCAGCTTTACAGAAGTTGAAACTATACTGTAAGGACAAGTACTTGTCTTGTACTTCAGAAAGGAGGACCATTCAGAGCTGGGCAGTAGGCAGTTCATTTTGATCCAGTTTTAGTGTGTGCCATGTTTTTCTGCTCACCCAAAATCTCACCCCACCCCAAGGAAATGAAAAATTATCATGTAGCAACATAACATTTAAGTTCTGTGATGTTTTACAAGTTTAGAAGGACTTAAGCATTAACTCCATATTTCATTGTGACACATAAAATAACTGCTATTTGCTCAAGAAACTGTTGGATAATATTAACACAGGGTAAATACTGAACTGATTGGCATAAGAAGTTTGTTTATTGTGTATATCTATATATCAATTATATATACTATATAGTGAATATCTGATGGTGAAGTGTCATATACAAAGACATATTACCATCAAGGGGCCAACAAAATCATAAAGCCTTATTATATGGATACATAGCTACATAAAAGTTGATGGCAGATAAGGACCTCTTGGCCCACCCAGTCTGCCCTATTTATCTCTACCTAGTATGAGTTCTGATGCACAAACTGAAATATGAAAAGCACCCCCCCCTTACCTCCAGGATACCTTAGTGTCCATCCCAGTGCTTCTTGAATCCTGTGACTATTTTATCTTCTACCACCTCCACTGGTAGGCCATTCTAAATGTCTACCACCCTTTCCATGAAAAAATATTTTCTTATGTTACCCCTGAGCCATCCCCCCTTCTTCATACTGTGCCCCTCTTGTATTGGAACATCTCTTACTTTGGAAGATGCTCCCTTCCTGTACTCCCTTTATATCAGTGAGGTATTTGTATGTTTCTATCATGTCCCCTCCTCCCTCCTTGCCTTCAGGAAATACATATTTAATTGTTTTAGTCTTTCCTCATAGGTCTTCTCCTGCAGGCCCTGTACCATTTTAGTTGCCTTTTTCTGTGGTGCCTCCACCCTGTCTATGTCCTTTCTTAAATGGGGCCTCTAGAACTGGAAGCAGTACTCCAGGTGTGCTTGATCTCCTCCTAGTAATGGACTCAGCATTCTCTCCAGAAGTGTGTTTGATGGGGCTGTTTTTAATACCCTTATAGGTAACCAGTGTTATCATATGGCTTTGATTTCAGCTTGTGCTAAAAAAAATTATCTTGAGGCACTGGTGTGACCAATCCATTCCTTCATACTTAGAATGGTATCATGAAATTTTGTTTGCATTACGGGCAGAAAAAAATGATTGCCATCATGTCTAATCACCTTGTGTCTTATAGAAAAATATGGGAGCCTTTGTATACTTTATTTTCCATTCAAGACACATGAGTCTCCTTATGCCATCCTGGGAGGGGGTTGCCTCAGTTTTTTTGTGTTCTGGTGGGTTCCCCTTGGAGCAATTGCTTGTATCTTTTTTGTAATAACGTGCTTCCCTACAGCTTATCTATACGTTACTGTGAAGCCTTTCACTGTTTAGGTAGATTGTGCACTGAATTGGTTGGTCTATGGAGGACTAGGGGAGGGTGGATGGGGTTTTAGGTGTGGGTAGTCCTATATATTCAATTTTTTAACATTACAGTTTTTCTTGTGGTGTTGGGAGGGTTTGGGAATTGATGTTTAATGTTGTTTTGATGTGTTTGTAAATTGTTGTATGTTAAAACATTAAATAAAGCATATTTAATATAAAAAATGTGCTTTCCCCTGTGACCTTTCAGCCCCACACCATCTCACAACCTAACCCGTACCACGTTTCCCCTCCCCAAATCCCCCCTTAGCACTCCCCAGCCACAATCTCCCCCTTTTTTTGACAAAGCCTCCCCCAGAGGCAGCCTTTTCTACATGCTCCCCCCGGGGGTGGACTCCCCTGCCCTTCAATTCCCTAAGTCTCCTGTCCACTAAGAGGGGGTTCTCTCCCTCCTTTCTCTCCTAAGTTCACTATTGCTATTATAATTTTTCTTTGCTTGACAGTGTACTAATTTCTGGTACTAGAAATGATTGTGTAATGCTGTACCATAATGTATGTTGTCCACTTATCCTGAATTTGTGCTGTTACATGTCTGTTAGCCTGTTAACCTGATGTGGAACCTTTGTAAAAGAGCCTGTGCTCAAAGGTCATTTCTGAATCCTTATATGAATGAATAAATAAATAAATAAAAAAGTACTCCAGGTGTGCTTATTGAGCTCATTGTCTCTGAGATGGTAATAGAGATGGAATGGAAGTAGGCAGTGCAGCGTAGTGGTTAAGAACACTGATTTGCAAATCTAGAGACCTGGGTTTGAATCCCATCAGCTCCCACTTGCATACTTTGTGACCCTGAGCCAGTCACTTAACTTTCTTGTGCTCCCAGGTCACACCTGGAAACAAGCTCTGGCTTAGTGTGCCTTTCCTGGTTAAACAATTTCCCCTTTCCCTATTTTTCAAGTATTTTGGACTTTGTCATCAGTTATTTCATATATTACCACAAATATTGTAGATTTTAATGATTGATAACTTTTTATATTTCAGGTGTAGACTGCCTTGCATCATAACTTCTCTTATCCATGATCAAGTGTAAAATTCATATGGCTGATGACCTTGTGAAGCATTTTGAGTCATATTATATGAAAGACATACAAAATGGTATTATACTGTGATATGAAATTTAAAATTGAAATTGTCATCTTGTGAAGGGTGAAGAGTACAAATAGAGGAGATAAATATGTTTTATAATTAATTTTCTATGAATGGTAGTTGTAGCAGTAGACTTTATTTATTAGGGGCCCTTTAAATCCTCACACCCTTAGGAGGGGATCAAGAAGATAGAGTAAACAACCATATTACAATAGTTAAAAAAGAGAACTTCAATACGGAAACATAGCAACATGTAAACTGTATAATGAAACATGCATAGGATATTAATTTACAAAACAAATCGGAAATTAGCCATGCTTAGGAAAAGCCAAATCCTTCAACTGGAGAAGTAGTCTCCTTTTACAGATTTTAAGTGAGGTAGGGAAATGAATATCCAAGGGCAATGCATTCTACATGAGGGGTGGCCACCACAAAAGTCCTAGTAGTTGTAGTAGAATTTACTTCAGCAAAATGTGGACTGAATTATATTGAAAAACAATGCTCAAATACATACATTACAGCCACATACAGCAATTCATTCATTCAATTGCAATTGTAGCAATATAATAATGTCTTATTACACATTTTGCAATGGTATACCATTTAACAAAGAACATCATACTGTACTTAGCACAGAGACTATAATTACTATCTAGGTAATCTCTATAATCAAAATGTGTTTCCCATTACAGTAGATTCAGATCACAAACACTTTAGAACAAAGTTGATTCCAATCAATTATTGTTGACCCAAAAGAAAATGAAAAAAAAGCTGCTTTTGGTATAAAGCAGTTAATTTACATCTCCCTAAAAACTAAATAATACTTCATTTGAACTTAATTACAGCCCATGGAATAAAGGTATTCTCATAATATTTCATTTTCTCTGACTCTGCAACCCACTTTTTTATTTCTGGTAAAAATTTTTAGCTCAGGATTAGGCCAATCAGATCTTGTGTCCTAAGATTACCGAAAATCTAAAACATTTCTCCTCAACTTATCTCTTCTTTCAGACAACAGTTTCAGATTCAGTTGTTTTTTCCTTAGGTATAATTTTGTTTGTTTAGTATTATTCTGGTCACATGTTTCTGAAGGGATGTGACTTGCTTTATTTTAATTGTTGCTAGGCTCAAGTGCCATACTGGCAACAACATAAAAGGTCTGGCCTAATCAGAGTTTTACATATCAATAGTAATTCTTCTGTAGCAAGGCAGATTTGTTTTCAAAACAGATAAAAACAATCACATTCTCATATTTGCTTTGCCACTGATTTCATGCACATTGGTGCCCCCACTTGATAGTATTCAAAATTGTAAATCCCAATTATTTTACTGTACCTATTACTTCCATTTGGTCAGTATCAGTATTCAAAAATGTTTCCAGTTGTTAACTCTTCTTTAAGGAAACTGATAAAAGTCAAATTTTACTTCTTTTACTCCATATACCAGTCGTCCCCCAGGGCTCAATCCTTAGTCTGGTCCTCTTCTCCCTTTTCATCAATGACCTCCCTTCTGTCTGTTCCTATGCCAAGATACACATGTACCTGGACAACATTGTCCTCTTCCTTTCTGGTCCCTCCACCCTAGCCATCCAAACTCCCCCTTCAGCAGGATTTTACTGCAGTTTCCAACTGGTTCTCTGCAAACTGCCTAAAAATGAACACCAAAAAACCTGTGGCCATGATCTTTGGGTCCAAACAAAAGCTTACCAGGCTCTCTACTCTACCAGCCTTCTATTCCACTACAGACTCACCACTTGACAATGTACCTGCTATAAATACCTTGGTGTGTGGCTCAATCCCTCGCTCAACTTCTCCCATTTCAAGGCTCTCCATTCCAGCTTACATCTTAAATTTGATCTACTCTATTGACATAAGGCCAGTGTCCCCATCCAGGCCTGGCATGACCTGCTGGTTAAATGGATTCTCCCGGTCTTCAACTATGCTGACGTGGTCTACAGTGCTGCTCCTGCAACCTCTCTTTCCAAACTAGATGTCCTAGTCAATGCCTTCTGTCATTTGGCCTCCAATTCCCCCCGCTTGACACATCAATATGATGTGTACTCTTCCTTATCCCTCCAGTCCCTCTCTCAGAGGCACCATGCTCACTGCTCCACCTTCATCTCTAAAGTCTGGTTTGGAACTCTTCCTTCCTACCTTTCCTCCCTCCTCAATCCTACTTCTCCCTTCTCCTATAACTCACATACAAACTTCCACCGTTCCTTCACCCTTCCAAGAGTTCGCACCTCACTAGGGAAAGCTGCTTTCTCCTCTAGACTGCCATCCATCTGGAGCAATCTCCCCCTGCCAACCCACCTCATCCCCTCCTTTCCTGCTCTGAAATACCTCCTCAGGCCCTCTCCCACTATGTCCTGCAACTGCCCTGTACCTTAATTCTTTTTCCCACCTGATGCCTATCCTGCCTCCTCCCCTTCACCCCCAACTTCAGGCGCCACCACTCTGTCTTGCTAGCTGCCTGTAATTTATCTCCACTCCTTCCCACTGCACCTCCCACTCTTAGTTCCTCTCTGTAATCCTTTAAATGAATATTAACTACTGTAGTACTTTACTGTCTATAACCAACGTATCTCTGTTCTGCTGCAAATAATTTTGACATAATTGTTAGCCTGTTTTTACACTGTATCTTTTTTTGTGTCTTCTCCCTTTGTTGTACTTGTAAACCCCTTTCCCCCAGTCAGACCTGGAAACAAGCCTCGGCTCTGTGTGCCTTTCATGGTTATCAATATTTTAAATAAAAAAACAAACAAAAAATTATTCATTTGAAATTACTCCAACCATTTTATCTCCATGAGATACAGCATCTTATTTTCATGGTGTTCCCAAGGAGGATAGCAGTAGTCAACAGGCTGACAGAATACAGCAGAAATAGTTACTTAAAAGCTAAAATATACACTGGAAAAAAAATATAAATGTAAATTCATATAGACAGTAATCACAGCAAGCTAAAATGGTGGGGGCCATAGCAACTGAAGAATATAAGCATTGTTATGCACATGATTATTGTCAGAGATAAGGGATTCTGGACCAGAACAAATAGAAGGAGATTTAAGGTGGCTGGAATGACTGGACTTGCATCTGAAAACTTGAAGCATTCCTCAGCTGGACAGGAAGATTGTTTCTGATGTCTGGTAGGGCAATTTGAATGGCTTTTCCCAAATATTTGTGCTTTCCAAAATATTTGGGCTGAATATTATATTCAGAATCCCAGATATTCAGGAATTTGGAATTTGTTGTTCATTGTTTGGTTTTTGGTACTTGACTGTGTGTAGAGGAGGAGAAAAACTATAAAATGACTCTATCCTTTCACCTGATGGTCAGGGCTAATCTCCTGGTCACCCTACCAGCCCATTTTAATCAATTTCCACCCACCTCCCAATGAATCTAGTTAAAAACCATTAAACTATAACAGAACAGCACAGTTAATTACAGCACAGACAAAACAGCATCAAAAAACACAGCATCAGAAAATATAAGTGAACAAAAACTAAGCATACATCCTACAATACTACTGATGTCATGATCTATGTGGAGAGCGACACTTCCCACACACCCCAATATTGGGGGATCAGTCAGGGAAGGGGGAGAACATTGGGATGGGGTGGATTTTCCATTTCCTGTGAATGTTGGTGGGGGACAAGTATGGGATGGGAGCAACATGGAAATTGTCCCAAGACCAAAAAACAGAAAAAAAAAAACATGCATATATATACTGCACAACAATGAAAAAATTCACACATGCACACATGCGGGGCCAAGACTAGAACCCCTGTCACCTTCACAGTGCACTGCCTCTCAGCACCTGTGGCTCTAAACACTGAGCCATGAGAGCAGTGTGGCTCACCACCCGACAGCCGCAGATGTAATGCAGGAGACTGAACACAGCTACAGGTACAGCACTGTCATGTCCAGTGCTATATTTGCCCTGTAGCAGTATTCGCTCTTGCTCATTTCACTGTATGTTTTTTTACTGTGCTCATATTGCTTCACGGTATTGGCCAGCTACCCCTCCCAGTTTTCCTGGTACCCCAGAAAGTGCTAAAGATAATGGTATTAAATTGTCTGCTTCTGGCATTTTTCCAGGAGCCTACAGCCACCTTTTTAAGCTCGCCACATCTTAGCCTGACTTTCTGTTCTCTTTCAAATAGTTGTTTTCTTTCAGCCAGAATACTTGGTAAGTAAAGTTGCATAAAACATTATATCTGTCAATCACTGTCACTGGGTCATACGCTATACAGTACTGTGTGGTCATTGGGAGATCAGTCAGTGGCCAGCCGTGGTGGTGAGTGGTGGGCTGTGCTGGTCACTGGCTATGGGTCAGGCTGGGGTGTGGGAAGCAGGGTGGTCAGACTGTTACCGGGTGGAGGGGCACTAGATTGCCAGGATGTTCCTCTATTGCACGCTTCGAGGATCAGGGAACGGGGTGGGGGTGGGACCATTACACTATGGAAAAATATATTTGACATGGGGAATAAGTGATCATGGAGAGGGAGGGTCAATATACTATGAAAACATATGTTATTACAATCAGCTGTGCAAGCAGGGACTGCGATGGGACACTACACTATGGAAACGGGAACTTTGATATTATTTTATTACACTGGGGTTTTGAGGCTGGGGGTCCACTACACTATGAAAACTAGGTGACTGTATATTACATTTTTTCAAGAAAGATTGAGGCTGGGAGGGAGGTCCACTACACTATGGAACCTAGGGGATTGATTATTATATTTTTCATTGGGGATTGGGGCTGGGGAGGGGGGAGGACTGACCTGGCAAATTTCACTGGGCGCAGCCATGCTAATGAGCCCATAATGGGCATGCATGAGGCCCCTTTGCACCATGCATGCCCAATGAGCTCATTAGCATAGTTTGGCTGAATATCACCCTTTGGGGAAATGGCGCATCCGGGTATGCACCACACATTCCCCCATTGGCGGTCTTCAGCCCTGAATCCTGGATGAGCTGCAATCAACATGGCAGTTGCTCACTTTGTGCAGCACATCCAGGGTCCAATATTGAAACAGAATGCATGATCTGTTCTAATCACGCATTCTGTTTGAATATCCTGTCAGAGCTGGACAGACAATTTTTTTGTGCAGCACATCCATTTATGCCACACATCCATTCAGCTCTGAATATGGGGCCCCCTTAATCTTTTTTTGAGCTCCTTATCAAAACTAATCAAGAATAGACTACTTCCTGTTGTCAAAATCCTTGATGCCACAAGTAAACAGTACCAAATATGGAAATATCAGCATTTCTGATCATGCCCCAGTACACCTATCCCTAATCACCTATAAAACCAACAGAAAAAAATAAGCTTGACCCAACAGTGTTAAACAATGATAACTATTTAAAATGCTTAAGGAAGAAATTCCATATTTTTTCCAGATTAATTCCACTTTGGACACTGCAGTTAACATAATTTTTGGATGCATTTAAATCATATCAAATGGATATAACAATTTTATTTGAGTCCCACAGAAAGACTGCTCTGAAAAAATGTATTGCCCCGAAAATAGAATTAAACACCTTGAGAACATCCATGCAAATTTTAAAGATCCTGAGACATATCAACTATTAATTCAAAACAGGGCCAAGCACAATGTATTGACCAAGCTATAATATAAATAAGCATTCTGCTGACACAGTCAAAGTTTTATGCACTAGGGGACAAATCTGATAAAGTCATGGCTTTCCAGCTAAACAACATCAAGAGGAAAAACAAATTAATGCAATTAAAGATGAAAATGAAAGTATGAAGAAGAATCCAAAAGATGTTAATAAAACAATTGCAGACTTTTACCAAAACCTATCAAAACTGGAAAGGCACTTAGCACCCTAAAGGTATCCAGAACTATCTGAAGGACATTATCATACATCAGAAATTAATTCTGCTGCCCACGTTTCTTTAGATTAACAAATCACAGATGAGGAACTTATACAAGTTATCTAGAATCATCCCACTGGAAATGCCCAGGCCTTGATGGCGTCACTACAGATTTCAATAAAAAATGTAGTACGCTCATCTCTCCTCAATTTTTAACATTGTATAATCAAATCCTTTTAGATAATCAGTTTCCTCACTTATCTCATGAAGCCCAAATTATTTTGTTTTTGAAGAAAGACATAGACCCTTAACTTTATGATTCCTATTGTGTGATCTTCTTAATAAATAACAATGGCAAAAATATTTTCCAAATTAAAGGGGAAGTAAACATTGCAGGGTTCACTCAAATTGTGAAAGCCCATGAAAAGACATTTCAGATGTGGCACTGGACTTCCTTGTAGGTGTATGGAGTCCTTAGTTATGGCTATCTAACTAATCTATAAATCAAAACAAGGCAGCAGCCATTTTAAAACAGAAAGTGATATCACTGAGGGGCAAGCTGCATGTTGTTAATTACAGCTTGCCCCTCAGAGACATCACTGTTGGTCTCATGATTCAATTAAATGGCTGCTGCCTGGTTTTGATTTACTGATGATTTAGGTATTCATATCTCAGGACTCCTAACACCTACAGGTAAGTCCAATACCTCCTTTGAAAGATCTTTTTATGGACTGTCACAGTTTAAGTTACTCCTGCAATGTTTACTTATCCTTTAATAGCATCCAGGTAATCCAAACTTATGCCCCAACTCATTCAACCAGATCAGACTGCATTTAACTCAGGCAGAAAACTCATTTCTAATACTAGACACATTATTAATATTATTTGAAACAAATATGGTCAAAATTTGATTCCCTCAATGCTGACCGGGCTTTTGGCAGGGTTGAATGGAATTATATTCATGTGGTCATTGACAAAATGGGCTTTTGCCCCATATTCAAAAACTGGATCAAATACAATATTGTTTCCCAACTGCCACTGTTCAAGCAAATGGTAGCTCTTTGCCAAAAATAATTTTACAACTTGCAATCAGACAAGGATGCCCTCGTCTCCATTAATGTTTGCCCTTACAACTGAGCCTTTAGCAACCAGCATTCCTTACTATATTAATATTTCAGGGATACATATAGGGTCTCAGGAGCATAACATTTGCTTCTGTGTGGATGACATTCTAGTTTTTCTTTTGCACCAAAATTATTCTGTTCACAAAGTACTCAATACCATCCATCTGGTGCAACTTCAGGATATAGGGTTAAATGATCCATGTCTGACATCTTAGCTTGTAATCCCTGGATCCCTAGCAATCTTCCAACCAATGTAAAATACCATTTTACTGACAAAATGAAATATTTAGGAGTGATAATGATCACAAAAAATGTAGACAACCTGTTTGCTTAAAACTATATTCCCAAATGTGACAGGACAGAAAAAGATTTGGACAGCTAGAATAATCTTCCCTTGTCTCTGATTGAACTTGTTGAATGAACTTCATTAAAACAAATATTTTCACGAATTTTGTTTTTATTCCACTCTTTACCAATCACCCTAAAACCTACTTTTTTCCAACATTTAGAAGATTGTTCCCAAATTTGTCTGAAAAGGCAATTCTCCTTGACTAAAACTGATACCTTATACCTTCCAAAGGACAGGAGGGCCTAGCACTACTGAATTTGCATGCTTATTATCTAGCATCTTGAACTGCACAAACTGAGGAATGGTTCACCCAGGAATTCTCTGACAAGAAAACCTTAGAAGATGTGGACCCTTACTCTAGTATCATCCAATTCATATTCTGAGGTTATTATAAGCAAAAAAAAATCTCTATTAGTAATGTAGCAACAGAAGCAACTTGTCAAGCATGGGATGTTGCCCACAACCTCATTAAATGGAAAGCTAACAAATCTAAATTGTCTCCTATATGGCCAGCCTGGGGGCACAGTGGTAGCGCTACTACTTGTGGCACTGACAATCCAGATTAGGAAACAAACTTGGGGTGTTGTAGGGTGAGCTGGGGGAGGAAGACTGAGTGTCCAGAGGACTGCTGTTCTTCTCCAGTGGTGAGGACTTGCAGAACCTGATGATCACTTGGCCCCTAGTGGAAAGTAGGAAAAGGTACCTGAGATTGCCTAGAAGGCATGGGGGCATGGCAGATGCTGATGTGCAATGCATGGGAGTGCACAGTGCATGTTGTATCATCACTGCATGCCACAGCTTTTGGGGAAACACACAGACTCCGCATCTAACAAGCTGAGCTTGACAAACTAGGTACTAGATCCTGTTCCTGATGTGGGTAGTGGAACCCCATAGGCCCACTGGGGGGCAGGTCCTGGCTGATAGGTAAGCCCTACTAAACATGGGGTTGACATGGCTGGGGTGTCCAGAAAGATGGAGATCATCCAGTAAAGGTTCAGAAACAAAACAGCAAAATAAATAAATTGTCTCCTATATATTGTACGCAAACTACAATTTTCACCCATCAGTAACTGATAAAGGATTTGTGGTTTGGAAGATTCTTGATATTACTTGTATAAATAAATGTTTTGCAGATAATATTTTAATGTCATTTGAAGATCTTCAGTGTCAATTTGCTCTTTGTTAGCTACAATTCTTTAGGTTCCTTCAAATATGAAACATAACTAATTGCAGTCTAAATTCTGAGCTCCCACTGTCTTCCCCACAAGAATCAATAATTCAGTTCAAGCAACCCAAAGTTAAATTTTCAGAATGATAAAATAAAATGATCTCATAAATCTATAAAACTATCATTGAGTGCAGTAGCCTGGATCTTCAACAACTCAGGGGTAAATAAGAATCAGTTATATACTTTCGCATATAAGATGCTCAGTGGTCATGGTTCCTATAGTCACATTTTTGAAACTAAATTCCGACCAAAATGCAACAAATTCAATTTAATATCCTTCACTGCACCTATTACACCCCGAGCAATCTCAATAAAATGTAGCCTGAAATCACCAAATTTTGTCCGAGATGTAAGGATCATTTAGGACCATTATCACATATGCAAGTTTCATGCAACGTAATCGCTCACTTTTGGAAAAAAATCTTAACAATTCTTAAGCAAACTGCTAAGGTCAATTTGAGAATAAACATAATATTTTGACCCCCCATCTCTTTTAAGCTGTATGAAATCAATTATAATCAAATATTTATCATGTTGGGACTACTAAATGCTATAAAAATGTGATCTTATACTACAAAATGGAAAGATCAATACAAGTATACAGTATACCTGGGCACATATACTTGACACTTGATAGTGCATGTTTAACCTCATCTATGTTACTCTTTTTTTCTTTTCCTTCTTTAAATTGTGCAGCCCATCCTCAACTGGGGATGGGAAATGGGTAGAAGGGATGAGGGGCACTATGAGGAATTAGCAACAGAGATTCCATAGGCCCTTCAAGCTACGAGTTTAATGATAGATAGTTAGTGACAACATGAGCCCCAAAATATTGTTAGGATGATTAATATAGCGTCATGGTCCTTTTCTTTTTTTTGACCAGGTTTGGATTTCATCTGAACAATAAAGTTCAAGAAAGATGTAAGGAAACAGTTCTTCACTGAAAAGGTGGTAGATGCCAGGAACAGACTGCCAGCAGACTTGGAAGAGGCAAACACAATGGGGGGGGGCTTCAGGCATACATGGTATAGACAAATAGGTATATTAGAAGAAATGCAGGGAGGTGGGAGGGTCACCAGGGACTCGGTAGGGTCTGTGGAGGCAGATTAGACAGGGAACATCTGGTCAGACTGGTGGGCCAAGTGCTCCTTATTTGCAGGCAAGTTCTATGTTTCTGTATGTCTGTCTATCCATTAATCTATGAGGGTTAAAAAACTGTTGTGTAAACTTGTCTGTCTGCATACCTGTAGTACTACTGCTCATGACATGGGCACTACAAGCTTATTAATGTGCTCAAGTTGCTGGGGACCAGCTGGGGGAAAGAGGGTAGACCATTGCCAGGGTGGGTCACCTCCTATGGGGTGGGTTGGTATCTGTATCCCACAGGAGGATCACTACCTAGTGGAGGCTAGCTGGTATCAAAGCTGAGACCAGCACATCAGCAAAGGGACAGCATGAGGCTCTGGCACATCACAAGCTTTGGTGTATGTTTGCACATCATTGCACATTGGCCCCTTTAGGGAGCAAAACTGGAGAAAAAACTCAGTTCACCAGAGAAGATGTCAGCACCCCTGAAGGCTCTTACACTTCTAACCTGGAGCACCCAGCACTTCAGTGGTACTGGGTAAATAGTGTCCGATTACACCCTGGAGGCAGTAGGTAATATAGTTAGTGAGTGGTGCAGTGCAGAGGCAGGGTGGACTGGAGGGCCTAGAGGATCAACACCTGGATTAAAAAAACTATGGTGCATAATCTTAAAAGTAACACTAGGGGGAGAAATAACAAACTAGGCAGAACATTTTCACTCCATGCTTTGATAGAAGGACTATGAAGCAAATTGTAGCAAGGTATTTAGAGACAATTTGATGTATTTCTGTGGTAAGCAGGGGTAGTGATATTATAAAAAAATAAACAAACAGAGAGATCGGAATAAGATCAGCTTAAATGGGTCTTGCCTTTTAAGATCAAATGGTCTTTCCCCAAATCTGTATGTATGTGTTTAAGGATGGAGGCAGTTAGAGGAAGGCAACTAAAATGGTGCAGGGTCTGTAAGAGAAGCAATATGAGGAGAGATTAAAGGAGCTTAATATGTATACCCTCGAGGAAAGGAAGGGGGGGCACGATAAAACCATTTAAGTACCTCAGTGGAATCAACAAAGTCCAAGAGGGTAGCATCTTTCAGAAAAAGAGATGTGCAAGAACAAGGGGACACAATTTGAAGATAGAGGGGGGGACAGCTCGGGGCAATGTGAGGAAGTATTTTTTCACAGAGAGGGTGGTGGATGCATGGAACAGCCTTCCTGAGGAGGTTGTGGGGTCTAAAACTGTGGGAGAATTCAAGAATGCATGGGACAGACATAAGGCAGTTCTTGTGAGGGGTAGGAAGAAATAGGCTGTTGGTTAAATAGGATCTGCAGCTTATCCTCTAGGTAGGGAAATGGGCAGACTAGGTGGGCCAAGCGGTCCTTATCTGCTGTCAAAGTCTATGTAAGCAGATAATTTGCATTTCACATTAATGGTATATGGTGATTTGATTTCTAGCTTTATATTTAGGGTTTGTCTTGGCTGACGTTGGACCTCAGTTGTCCCCACCCCCACCCACCCATAATAAAAGAAATGTAAAAATGTTGTATTCTTTTACTGTTAACTGGTTTATGAAAGTATATTTTTTCCTCTGGTAGAATTTTAATCTTTTCACCAATATCACTTGAAATATAAGATGACTCAAAATCCTCCCTTGTGATTCAAAAAAAGAAAATATGTTTGTGCATTAAGGAGGGAAGCGTTTCTTCTACAACTAGAATGGATTTAAATAATTAGTTTTTTTTCCTAACTTAGCCCAAGTGTAGTACAAGCAGATTAGAGCCTTAAGGGCAGAATGAGAGCTGGACCACTGCCAATGTTACATATCAATAACTAGAACCTAGCTGCAGTAAGCAAACAGGCACTGGCAAAAACAATCACATGTGTTACATATTTACTGCTTGAAGCAAGAGTGCAGACACTTAAATAGGGTAGAACTCAGCTCCACTTCCTCACTGCTACCCAAATAAACTTGCTGGGTAAGTACACTTACATTAATCCAGACCCTTAATATATGATGTTTCAAATAAAAGACAAGGCCAGTTGGTACTTATCTACTGTTCCAGATAAGAGAATACTTCCTTAATTGAAGTGTGTGGTTTCCCCTTGACTGACATAAGATGCTAAAACATTGTTGGCACACACAGTAGGGGGTAAGAAGCCACTTAAAGCTAAGCTTGACTTAATTATCTAATAACTTTCTTATCAGCTGAGAAGCACTGATAGAATACAAGTGGGGGTATTTTATGTACTTCCTGGCAGTGACCTTTAAACAGCATATTTATTTCAGAAACATTGCTGACTTAACTAAGGAAACTGAGAGGAATGGCATCATGCCACCTAAATAAATGTTTCATTTTAAATTTGGTATAATAACTCTATTTTCATTTTTAAAGACCTGACATGCTTTTCTTATTAAAATTATACCTGTCTGGATGATAATGAAAACTGCAGTATGTTGCCTTTTTCAAAGTTGCCCGGAGTATTTTCAAATTATTTTGTTCTGCGGCCATTTTATTTTGCACTTTGATTTTAATTCAGTTAGTATAATATTAATACAAAGCAACTCAGTAGTTTCTGAAGTGCACTTTTGTGAGATGCTGTGTATAAGGCAAGTGACAAAAGTTCAGGACATACCACTTCAAATCTCACCATAGCATTTCTCTCTGTATTGCCTTAGGAGGGTTATTTGATCTTCCTGTGCTTCAGTCCTTCCAGATGTAAGATTAGGTAGAAACAGCACTGCACTCTACATGGGATGTTCTACCACAGTTGGCCTATCCAGGATAAATAAACCCACTAAGAACAGAGTTCAGGACTACATTTAAAAAGAAGAAAAAAATTAAACAGTATGCTTCACCTTTGTTCTCATTCTCTCTCTCTCTCTCTCTCTCAATACATAACATATATATATATATATATATATATATATATATATATATATATATATATATATATATATATATATATATATATATATATATATATGTGTAGGATATATATATATATATATGTTTGTAACAAGGGTGCAGTTGTGCCCCTATAATTAGGGTTCAGTAGGCAGTATAATGTTAAACCCCATAGTTTGCACTTTAATAATTTTGCAACCATTCAACAGATCTGCATGACATTTGGTATGTGCTGTCCCATCGGGTCGGTCTCCTGACATGCCAAGTTTTGCTTCTGTCAGGTTTATGCTTTTCATGCAATGCATAGCGAAAAAAGTGTTACCAGTTACTAGTTACATTACTCTTTCTTAAAAAGTAAAGAAACTCATTGCAAAAAACATTGTTAATGCATCATTTAGGGTTGAAGCAGCAAAAGTGGGGAAATGAGACATTAGGGTTGACACCCTAACACCCCCAAACCCTACTATCCCACCCCCACCCACCACAGACCAATCAATCAATCAATCAATCAATCAAAATCTTTATTTATTCAGGCGAACATCATTGAGCAAAGCTCATTTACAAGATGGACCTGATTGGTCTTAACAATATAAGGTTACAGTTTTACACAAAACAAGGTACTGATTGAATACAAATACAAAGATTTATAAATGAAACAGGTATACAAATATTTACATATGTACAAGGCAATGTGACATTGGATCTTGGTTATACTAAAATGAAAGGAAACAAACAGTACTGGAGGGATAAAGCTAGGGTGATGGGACTTTGGGGATCATTTTTGTACGAAGTAGGTTGAGAAAAACTAGAAAACAAAAATAGGGGGCAGTGCAAAAAGGGGTAGGGGAAAAGAGGGGTTGTGAGAGGACTAGGCCTTATGGAAGTACTGCATGATTCTGGGAAGAGACTAGTGTACAGCTTTTTGAAGGATGTTAATGGAATGAGGGTATTCAATTTCAAGGTCTTTTGAAGAGAATTCCAGATAAGTGCTAGGAATAGCTGATTGCAGCCCTTCCATACCGGTGCAGGTAATAGAATCTTCAGCATGATGAGTTTATTGATCCTTAGGGCGTAAGGCCTGGATATGATCTGGTTGAAACAATCTGAAATGTAGGATGGGAGTTTGTTTGTCAGAGCTTTGTAGATCCAGACAGCAGCATTTTGTTTCTTCTATGGTGTAGGGATGTCCAACTGACTGCATTGTAGAGAGAGCAATGATGGGTGCTGAAGGGAAGATCTGTAATGAATCTAAGAGCTCTATGATACAAGGTGTCCAATTTATTTAAATGGGAGAGGAACAGTGACCATAAAGGAAGTCAGCGTAATCAATGAGGGATAGGAATGATGCCAGGATTAATCTTTGTTTGGAGTCTCTGGTCAGGTAGTGTTTGATCCTATAAAATAGGCCAAGTCTCTGCCTAAGCTTTTCAGGAGCTCTTCAATGTGGCTAGTATAGTCAAGTTTATTGTCAATCCAGACTCCAAGATATTTGAATTTGTCCACATATTCAGATTTTCACCAAGGATGGTAGATAATTGGGGGAGGGTGAATGATGGGACAGTGGAAGAGAAGCTCTTGGTGGCAAAGAACATAGCTTGCTTTCTTGGCATTTAATAGTAGTTTCTTTTCTAGTAATTGTGCTGCAGGAGGGAGAACTCAGATTGTAAAGTTCACAGGCTTTTGATGGTGAAGGATTACTGACATATAGGACAGTATCATCTGCAAAGAGGTGACTATTAGATTGTGAGAGATTGGAGTCAATATTGTTGATGTAAATGGCAAAGAGGATGGGGCCCAAGATGGAACCTTGTGGTACACCTCTTAGGAGTGGTTTAGAGGTAGATAGGTCACCTTCATTTTTTACCTGTTGTATTCTTCCGGAGAGATAGCATCTGAACCATACATACCAACAGGTGACGGGGTCTGCCTTAGGGTCATTGGGCTTAACTCTCACCCCATTCTCCTATACTGTATCATGTGAGGTTAGTTACACATGGAATGTGGTGAGAGTTAGGGCAGAGGACCCCAAGGCATACCCCATCACCTGTTGTTCTGTGGTGGGTGGGGTGGGGGTGGAGGGTAGGGTTTATGGGGTGTTAGGGTGTCAACCCTAATGCCTCATTTCCCCATGTTTGACACTTCAACCCTAACTGATGCATTAACAAAGTATTTTGCAATATGTGTGTGTGTATATATCATAGGGGTGTGGTAGTGCCTCTATAGTTAGGGCTGGTACATCACTTCAAAGTTAAATCCCAATTTTTTAACCTAAGTAACTCTGGCATTTTTTAATAAAATAGCCCAAACTTTGGCATGTGCTGTCGTTTTGCAAAATCTAGAAAGTTTCATCATGGCATCTTGTATGTTTTTTGAGATATAAAGTGGTGAAAAACAGTAAAAATTATGTTTTTCCCGCAGGTTAGCTTGGGATTTTTTGCTGTCATCTACAGCCCACATGGAACAACAATTACTCTGTAATTCTAATGGATGATGGAGTATGTGCCAAAGGTATGACTTTGGATGGGTTGGTGAAAAAATATATTGTCATTTTTGAATTATAATGACTTTTTTGATAGCTGCAGGACAGGCAGGCAAATGAAAACTGTTCGAACCTTAAATAACCATTCATACAATTCTTTTACTGGTTGATTCTTAAACAAATACTATTTGTGATGTCAGCCATCTTGAGTTTATTTTTCCATTTTAAAGTAAGTTTCTAATGAAATACTGTTTGGTAAGCAGTGAACAAGACCTGCATTTAGGTCTCCTTCACGTAGTTTGTTAGATTTTTGTCTTACATTTTGAAAATTTACAGGGAAAAGATGTGTTTATATCGAGAGAATTATTTCACCGGTCACTTGCTATGTATGGATAGTTTGATAGGTAAATGAATAACTGTTCGAACAGTTTTAGAGTTGGACCCTTACTGTTTGACTGGAAAATACTGAGAACAGTAAAGGTCCATAAAAGTTCCAGTTGTAATAGCTCCCTGGTGTCTAGTGGCACCCTGACACACCGACTGCCCTCCCCACACCATAATATGTCCCTGGTGTCTAGTGGCACCCTTCCGATTGTTGTTCCCCTAATGAACCCTAATAAACTGTTTGCTACTGCAACTGGTGCAGAGGGGTAGTGAGGGTGTTACAGCATCTGCTCCATTCACCCTCCCATAACTATTGCCTGCTTGACTTGCCTTTGGAACTTAGACTGTAAAGAAGCCAACTGTTTTAAGTGGATTGCAGGTCAGTTTTGCCACTGGACTTTTGGAACAGAGAGGCAGAGTCTGAAAGCCAGATGGAAAAGTCTCAGGGAGTCCCGTCTTTCTGACATTAAATGCACACTGAACCCTGATGTTGTATCCCCATTTTAGTAAATTAGTATTCCCAGCATTGTACCCATGTACTTAGTAGGCACACTACTGTGAAAATGCTCACCATATGGAGAACACAGTCATCAAATGTAGATCATCTGTTCAGGTGGGCAGGTAATTTAAGATGCAGTTCCTTTGTTTTCATTGGTGGTCCAGTGGTCCTTCCCCCCAACCTGTTCTCCAATCACCATCCCCGATGTTTCTAATACATTCCATGGTAGTCTAGTGGTCCCTCCTCCCTTCCCATTCTCCAATCGCTGCCTCCGTGTTATATGTTTTCTTTTTAAATTAGTGGTCCAGCAGTCCCTCCCCCATTCACCGATCACCATCCCCCAACTGCTTTAATGGTTTTCAAGGTTTGTACACTTTTGACCCGCCACCCCATCCATTCCTGCATAAAAGAAAAATGTTCTTTGATATTTTGGGGGGGGGGCTGCAGTGGTCCCTCCCCTCTCCCCTGTTCTCTGATCATCATTAGCCCTAGTAGTCTAGTGGTCCCTTCCCCATCCTGTGTTATCCGATTGCATCCCCGATAATACAACACTGAACCCTGGTAGTCTAGTGATCCCATCCCCCTTCTCTGATCACTGTCCCCATGTGTTATGTGTGGATATATATATATATATTTGTTAATCATTGGTTGTTCAGTAGTCCCTTTGTCTCCCCCATTGTCTGATTGCCATCTCCAATGTCCCTGGTGTCTAGTAGCACCCACCCCCCAGCATCCCTCCTGCCCCTTATTGTAGCTCCTCTGTTTCTTAGTGCTGGCTCCTCAATGTATCTTGATGCACTGCTCCTCTGACTGCTGACTGCATTGAAATGAATGTGGGGGGGGGGTGAAGCAGCAAGATGGCAACAAGCTGATCCACTCCGTCTTGCCTCTCCAGAAAGTTTTTTCTTTTAATTTTAAGATACTGTTTTTATTTTAATGAGGCCTTTCCATTTTGGATTTGGGATGGTTCTCTAGAAGAAAAGAAGATGTCTGGAATTATGATGGTTATATAAGTGGTGATAAGATCACATTGCATTTTAAAAGGTATGCTAGTGTTGCCTTGGGGCTGGGCTTGTTAATGGCTGGTTTGATTACCCCAAAGTTACTACGCTCAGAGGAGTATTTCTCTCTGTTTGATCTGGCAGGATTGTGTGGCATCAGAGCCTGAGGAGGGATGCGGAAGAAGGCAGAGCGCCAGGATTACTGGAAAATTCTGACTTTTTGTTAGAGGAAAGGAGTGTTAAAATTGGAAGACCTCCAGAGGGAAGGAGAGATAGAAACAATGAATGGAGTGATTAACAGACTCCTAGAGCAGGGAGACCAGGATAACTTCTTACAAAAAGTTGTCAGCAATTTTATAGTAGATAAAAGTGAATAGGAAGGTCAACCTGTGGTGAGTGACAAGAAAATACATTTTTGCCTGCAGTTAAAAGACCTTTTCTTTTAGTAATGTCATAGTTCAGACTACTGTTGCGTGACTTGAGGTGATTGGATTATGAGAGTCTCTGTACATAGGGGTACAGCTTTTTAACATGTTTTATACTTTACCCTCATTCATCAAAGAAAACAGAAGGCTGAGGCAAGTGAGTTGTTACTGAGTTCTTGAAAATGGTCCATTCATAAGACATGGACACTCTGCGTGCAAGTAAGGAAATGTTTATAAGTCTATGAAGCACTGGTGAAATCTTTGAAAGTTGAAGCTAGTTAAGGAGACTTTCTCATTGAACATTTGAGTGTGATGAGCAGATAGAAAACAAAAAACTGATGTGAGGGACAGTATTTGATACACTGGAGTCATTAATGGTCTGCTCTGTGGGTTACCAGTTTTATAATTGCATAATTGTACAGGCTGTTGTGTTTGTTAATTTGTGTGGTTATGTGAATTAATTTAATTTTGTAAATTCTGTGGTGTAGTCTATCATTTTTACTGTCAGCTGTTGCTTGCAATATTGTGAGAGAGGGAAATAGCTGAGCAAATATGGATGCTAAGAGAAGGACAATAATTTTAGTAAATTACATATAACTGTATGTTTAACCTGCTCTTAAAATGTATTCCTGATTCGAGGATGTATGGATTGGATAGGGTAAAGTGGAGTCAGATTTTGTCCTCTTTAAGCGGTTTAATCCAGGGATATGCTATATACTTGACTAGTGGCAAATTACTTAGTGTGCTGCCCAAAACTGTACACATGGCCATTGGTTTGTAAAACATAGCCTGGGACAAACCAGGAGCAGTTCCACACTTTGCCAGTAGAGGAGTCCTATTCCCTGGTGCTAAGTGATCTCTATCTAATAATGACCTTCTGGAAAGACACCCGGGTATACTTTAACTGTTTAACCAGGGATAACAAGTACATTGGCCTAGGATGGCTTTGCCTGCAGAATTGGGGTTGGGATGCAGCCAAAGGTGGCGCCTGCCTGACATACTGTATAGTGGAGCCAAACACTTGATGGAGCCCTGGCAAGTTTACGCAACAATATGGTTTGTGGCATACAATGAAGGTGCTGAAAATGAAGTGCTACTGGCAATAATCAATTGCTACCTGAGAATTTTTTCTACTTGATGCTTGAGTATTTTCCTTCTTACTAAAATTCCCTTTGTACCTGCTCTCTAATGCGCAAAAGGGATACAAATGAGCAGACTTCATGTCTATCCCTTGCATAAGCACTTTGGGATATCAAGGAGTGGTTTGAACAGGGTAAGGTGTAGTAGGATATTTGGCCAATTGCTTGGGAGTTTATACATGGATATGCTATATGCTTGACCAGTTGGTAAACTTGCTTAGTATGCTGCCCTATGGTTTCACACAGGACTAATGAGATGTAAAACATGAGGTGGGACAGGTCAGTAGTAGCACTGTGCTTTGTTGACAGACGAGCCACAAAGCTGGTTCCATCCCTGATTTCTGGCAATTATAGGCTGACATGGCCTATGAAAGGCCTCCCAGGTATGTTAACCAGGGTAGACTAGTATACTGATCTAGGATAGCACTGTATAAGCTGGGATGGGGCTAGGGTTTTGCCAAAGATAACTCTGGCCAACATATAGTGGTGCCAAGTATCTGACAGAGCCCTGTCCAGTCTATGCACTGATATGGCTAGTGTGGTTCAGAAGGGAAGCAGAAAAAGTAAGGTAATTGGTAATAGGCAGATGCAATCTGAGGATTTTCCTCCTGTATTTCTTACTCATGAATTTCTTACTTATGGTGATGCCTTGTACATTGATTCTTCATGTTAAGGAGCATAAATAGGCAAATGTTTACACACTTTGTTTGTATCAATGATAACTGGGGTCAGTAGCAACTTGAGCTAATTGTCACTACGTGGTCTTTAACTAAAGAGTGCTATGGATTGTTGGGTATAATATATTATAGTATATGGTTAGGGCTTACTGTTGGTGGAAACCAGTGGCTTTCTAAATCTTGTTGTAGGACAGTTCAAAGGTCAAAAGTTGTTGTACTATCATTCTGACATCACATTGGTAGTACAACAACTTTTTATCTATGTTCTGCCTTCTGATTGGCTCATTCCACCAAGCTCAACGGAAAAAAATTATCCGAACATGGCAGCTGCAGTTTAGCAAGCGCGGAGTAGTGGACACTGCTTATTTTGACACGAGGAGTTATCGTTGCTCCGTGTCACAAAAGCAAACTTTTTTTTACATTTTATTTAAAAAAATTATAATTTCCAATGCCGGAGTGATCAGGAGCGGGAGAAACTGAACAAGTAGCAGCAGGCCGACAGGGAGAAGCCAGAGCGAGTGGGAGCAGGGCAAATCTGGAGCAAATGGCAACAGGAGCGGGAGAAGCTGTGAGCGGCATGAGGTAAAACAATTGAAATAAACCCTAACCATATACTATACAAAACAGTGGATGGGTGACCATCCACAACTAAGGCTGTTTCCCTCTCGGGAGTTGATGACATCAGGGAGACCTCTCGAGCTTTGCTCTCGAGGTCTCTATGATGTCAGCAACCCACTCGAGGGAAACACAGCCTTGTTGTGGATGGTCACCCATCCACTATTCTATATGTTATCTAAGAATTATATTGAAAAGGATAAAATAACTTGAATCAAATTTATACTATACTGAATTGATTTCTGCTTGACTTGATAATTTAAACTTGTCTAACCCATATTGAAATTTAGGACTGAGGTATAAGATAATTAATCCAATCTTTGGTAATGGACTATAGAAGGAACTATTTAATCACTGTTGCATTGATCTATAAAATTAATAGGCTATTTATTGGATTAATGAAAGATGATTGCACATGTTTCTTGGTAATAATTTTTGAGGGTAACAGGTATTGTGTTATATGAGGATCAAGGGAGTCTACTTTTTAATGTATTTTTAAAATTTTTTATGTAATGTTGTAATGATTTGTTCACCCAATCAACAATAAACTGAAACTTAATTCCCCCTTCCCCATTCTCCCATCGCCAACTGCATATTTTATATAGATATAGATATATATTGTTCATCATTGGATGTTCAGTGATCCCCTTGACTCCTCCACTGTCTGATCGCCATCCCCAATGTCCCTGGTGTCTAGTGGCACTCCCCATCCCCCCATCCCTTCCTGCAAAAAAGAAACTGTCCCTTGATGTTTAATATTTTGTTTTGTGCTGAGAAAAAACCCTGTTCCTCGCCAATCTCCCCCCGCCACTGCTACCTCCCACTCAGCACCCACCACCCCACACCCCCCCAGTACACCTCCACACACCCTCACACAACTGAACAGGTCCCAGGTTTGAGATCGGCTCTCCAGATGAAGACATGTCCTGCTGATGGAACCGTCGACACTGCAGTATGAGAAACTAAGGTAAATGTGGTTCAATGTAAGCTCAAAAGTAACCATGAATGCTATTGTGGCTTATACCATGAGGGTCTGTAGGGAGCATAGAATGGAGAGAGCCAGTGTAGCTTGTACTCACTTGAAGAGGCTAAACTAGGACCAAGGACAGGCCTCTTTACCAGTAATAAGGTGAGGGTAGCGGGGCTTAGCCCATGAGGGGACTGACATTTATATTTAACTTGGATCCTGCAGCAGGTGGGAAAGACAGGGAGGAACAGGGGAGGAGTCACAAACAGGGTACTCGTTGTCGGTATGGGAATTGGAAAAAAAATGGCCAGTATGGGTCAGACATTTAAATAAAAAGACCACCCACAGTAAAAGTCAGAAACATTATATTTATTGACGTATAGTACTATACCGTAGCAGCCTGCACAGACTGCTTTGTGCTGTGCATATACAACAAAATGCTATCTGCTGGGAAATCTTTAAGGCTGGGAAAAGGATAGGAAAAAAAATTCACTTGCTTGCCATCAACTTGTTGGATGAGGAAGTGCTTTTAATCATACTGTATAACAGGAACTGTATTCAACAATGTGTTAACGAGTTACTGAGTTACCACCACACTGCAATGAGTATTATACTGGCTTGCCAATCAACGTCTATAGAGGTTTATTGGCAAGCCAGCATAATGCTCATTGTGGTGTGATAGTAACTTGGTTACTCATGTTGAATATCAGTTATACAGTCTGATTAACAGTGCTTCCTCATCCAGCAAGTTGATGGCAACCACAACTCATCAGAACAGTGATGCTGCCCTGACCTGTGATTGTGCTGATTTTCTTTCCAATTACTTTTGCACTGTGCAGAGGGCAGGAAACTGGTAGAGACAGGAGTGCTTGGGCAGGTGAACCACAAGAGACAGGAGAGAGATAAGACAGAAATCAGGGCATGGAATGTGGCTATTTATTTAAAAAAATGCCAACCAGGTTACTCTTATACTGTGCAGCGGACAGGAACAGAAGAAGGACAGCTTGAAAATCATGCTTTTTGACTACACCAAGACACTTTAGTCTGGTTTAAAGTGAGGGGACTGGGACAAGTTCCATCATTTTTTAAACATAAGCCTATTAGCCTAATATTTGTGGGATCTACTACTTCATTGCTAGTCCAGTGGCCCTCTCCCCTTCCCTGTTGTCTGATTGCCATCTCCATGCAGCCCTCCATGTCCCTGCTGTCTAGTGGCAACCCCCACTGACCCTGATCATAAAAGAAATTTGCACCTGGTAGTCCAGTGGTCCCTCCGCCATTCTCTGATCACTGTCCCCAATGTTAAAGTTCACCCTGGTAGTCTAGTGGTCCTTCTCCCCTCCTCTGTTCTCCGATCGCTGTTCCCATATTTTATTCATTTATTTATTTATTCTTTAATTGGTAGTCCAGTGATCCTTCTGCCCTTCCCCATTGTCTGATCATGGTCCTCAATAAAGTGATTTATGTCCCTGTTGTCTAGTGGCACCCCCCATGACTCTCCATCCTGTGCCTGAAATGAAGAAAACCATCCCTTGATGTTTTTCTTTTACTGCCAAAAAAAAAATGTCCCTCACCGATCAGCCCCCCACTCCTAACTCCCACTCAGCACTCAAAAACCCACACCCTGCAGTACACCCCTACACACCCTCACTCACCTGAACAGGTCTCAGGTTTGAGATCCACTCTCCCGATCAAAGACATGTCTTGCTGCTGGAACTGGGGACTACCATATGAGAAACTAAGGTCAATGCAGTTCAATGTACTTCAGTGGGTGATTCAACTTCAATGTATAACTCAGCCATTTTTGGATATTTTGAACCCAAATTTTCAACTTAGCCTTTTGGGGACCCCCACCTCATGAACAATTTGACAACTACTGCCCAACAGTGATTCCATGGTCGGCTGGTGAATTTACCTTTTAGGTGGAATGTGACAGTTTTTTCCTGATCTTGCTCATGAAGTGGCGTCATAGGAGGGCTATGCTGAAAATTTGGGGTCAAACTATGTAAAAATGCAGAGTTATGACCATTTGTTGCAATTTCGCTAAGCACTCTAGTTGCTTTGGAAATGTAAAATGTTTTGACCTTAGATTTTCAACATAGTCTTTTTATTACCCAAACAAATGAATATCACAGCTGTAGTAAAGCAGCATGGGGTTATAATGTAGCAAGACATTATGCCGCAGCAATATACCGTGCTGCCAATATAATGTAATATAGTGCCAGTGGCATGCATCTTTGTTTTATGGGGGGGGGGCTATGCCCCCAGCACCCCCCATTATGGAGAACCCCCCCCCAACTAAAATAACTAACTCTGGGGTGGGGGATTAACAGTTAAATTCACTCAAAGTGAGATAAATAAAAAAAAAATGTGTCTGGGACTGGGAATCAAAACCTGGTCCCAAATGCACTGCCTGCCTCCCTAGCTGCCTGCGGCTCATCCCATCATGCCATGGCAGCTGCTCACCAGCCCACTGTACAAGCAGAGGTCTTATCCTCTGCCTGGGAATAGTGAGAGGGTGCACTACCGCGCATACACCCTTTCGCAGTTTTGACCCTCTTGCCCTTCCCTACCATGCTGTTCCTGTTGCATGGTTTTGTTGTGCACGATAAGGCATGCAACACATTGACCCAGTAGGTAGTGAAGCGTGTTGCACTCACCCGACCACACAAGACGCTAGACAAGCTGCTCAGTTATTTGTGATTTATTTGCAGCATTCAGCCAAAGGCCATGCCGCAGCACAGGATTCTTATGTTTCACCCCATATATACGGGGCTTCATCAGAGAATACAAACATTAGTGCAGCTCAGCATTTATACAGACATCACAGGTTCAAACACCAATCAGAACATTCTATTCAATTTTTAAATTAATCATGTAACTAGGATGTCAATTTCAAAGTTTCTTCACTAAGTAATTTAACTAAATGTTTATTTATTTATTTATTTTTTATTTATTGTAAAATCGGAATTACAGCCTTTGAGCTAAAAGCTCATTTACAAAGGATTCTCATCAAACAGAGGGTGGGGGAACATCGAGTACATGGACAGTGGAGAAAAACAGAAGCAGTTAGTAGGCATTGTCAGTTATACATCATTAAAAAGGCTATACAGCATTACAAATGGAAGGATGGGGAGAGACAGAATACATTGTGAAAGCCATCACTTAATTACATAATACAGAGGAAAATAGTCCCATAACAGATTAGGTGAATAAAGTGCAGATTCCAACTATGTACAAAGCATGAGAATTCCCAGAATGCAGCTATTGAGCTTAGATAGGTTCCCGGAGGGAACAATTAATATGGCCACCAACAAGTACAGCCATTTAGGGAGAGTAGGCTACAGGCTAGATGGGTGGGGGGAGAGCACAATAGTGGGTGATAGCTTAAGGGTCAGGGGGCTAATTGGGTGGGAGGTGGGGGGTATGGACAGTCAGTAGGGCTAAGTGGGTGAGGGGTTGGGGGGAATGGGGGATCAAGGGGTGGGTAGATGGGGATTAGCGGGAGATTCTTAGGAGCCATGGGTTACCGCGGCCAAGCCATAATGTGTCAGGGGGCACCGGGAGGGCTAGAAATGGCTGGGGTGTTCTTTACAGCAACATTGTACTGGAGGTGAGATGGTCTTCCAAATTTCAGATTTAAACTGACCAAGACAAGTAAGGCTAGTAGTGGCCTGAGGGAGCTCATTTAGCCAGGTGGGGGCCCTTACTGCAAAGGCTAGCCTCCTCAAGGCAGTTCTTCTGTAAGGCATTGCTAGGGCGTGTCTTGAAACACTTCTCGTGGAGTGCTCAGCAGGGACCGGATGGAATAAGGCTTCTAGGGAGGGGGGTGCAAGACCTAGAAGGACCTTCCTCCCTAGAAGGCAGGAGTGGAGCTTGATTCGGTCCATGAGAGGACGCCATCATGTCCCAATATGAAGGTTGCACGTGTGCGTAACGCGTTCTATGCCTAAAACAAAGCAGCATGCTTTGTTGAGGGTAGTATGGACCCTGTGCAGGCTGGTTTAAGAGGCTTCACCATATACCACATTACCATAGTCCAGGATGGGTAGAACTGTCCCTCTTACTGCCTGGAACCTAGCCTCAGGTGTGATGCAGAACCGAAGTCTATATAGGGCCCCTAACTTCCTATTGGCAGCAGTGGTAATATTTTGTATATTTTCATTAAAGGAGAGGGACTCATCAATTGTAATCCCTAGGTACTGGAATGAGAGCACCTGTTCAAGGGTGGAGTGGGAGTTGCACAAAATTGAGAAGGAAGTGGTATACCTCCTCTTTTGGTTTCCGGCATAGAGCATTGACCTGTTTTTTTTTTTTTCTGTTGAGTACTAGCAGGCTATCTTTGAGCCAGTCCTGTAGGAAGTCAAAGTTGTACTGCATGTCCTTAGCGAGTGCATCTTGGCAAGAGCCTTGAGAGAACACCACCATGTCATCTGCATAGAGCAGTACCTTGGAGGAGGGGCATGCTTCTGGACGGTTGTTCACAAAGAGGCTAAACAGGAGCTGGCCCAGGATGGACTTCTGCGGGACACCCACTGTGACTTCACTGGTCTTGGAGATGGCTCTGTTAATTTTCACCTGCTAAGAGCACCCAGACAGGTAGCTGGAGAACCAACTGACCTTGTTGGGGGATAGTCCAAGGCAGCTTAGTCTATGCAGCAGCAGCAGCTGATGATTCACAAGATCGAAAGCCTTAGTTAGGTCTATGAAGATTGCTCCAACCAGTTGGCCCTGGTCAAGTGTCTTGTGCACGTAATCTGTGAAGGCAATTAGGGCACTATTAGTGCTATGCATCTTGAGGAAAGCCATGCTGTTGGGGTCTGAGGAGTTTATATTTATGCAGGTGGTCAGTGAGTTGGTCAGCTATGATTCTCTTCAGTGCTTTGGAGAGTGGAAACAGAATTGCGATAGGTCTGTAGTTGGATACTAGTGCCAGGTCACCTCCTTTGTACAAAGGCATGACCAGAGCAGATTTCCAGGTAGAGGAGAAATTGGATAGGTGGACAGACATGTTAAACAGCTTGGTGATGGGAAAGATGACCTCTTGTAAGGCAATGGAAATCAATTTCATATTGATTCCATCACCCCACCATCCACGTTTTTCCCAGGACTCTTGCAAGTTATTTTCTTGTTTCCTTTAAGGTCACCTGTCTGAAGTAAAAGCTTGGGCTGGGCTTGGCAGTGGTAGAGGAGGACAATTGGTTGGAGGCTGGCATTCCATCAGGGTGTGTGGCAGGCCTGAGGAGGCAGGACTGCGCTGTAGTCAGAGAAAGCCTTATTAAAGATATTGGCCATGCCAGCATCATCAAGTATGATTTTGTCATTGTGGTGAAGTGTGGTGGTAGGAGTCCTGTCATCAGACCCAAGGAGGGTTTTTAATTGAGTCCCAGAACTTCATCCCATTACTCCAGCAGTGAGATTGCTGGTTCTTGTGGAATGATGCCCTGGCCTGTAGTATTGCCCATTTGCACCTGTTTCTGGCTGCTTTGTAGTTTTGGATATCCTTAGTTATCCCTGGCCCAATGTTCTGGCCCAGTGACAAAGGAGATCCCGTTGCTGCATCATACCGTGAAGCTCAATGGTGACCCAGTCCATACTAAGACCTTTTATCATCTTCTTATGGTACAGGGCAAACTTGTCTGGCACGGGGTCATAATCTCGCATAATACAATGCCGCATGGCAAGATTGCGCTGCCAATACAGAGTGAATCTTGCCATGCAGCATATCTCTTTTTTCTGTGAGGGGCTCTGCCCCTCCACACCACCCGTTATGGGGGGCTGTGCCCCCTGAACCACCTCCACTATAGATTCTCAACTCCATTGGGGGGGGTTCAAGTCGGGGAGTGCACAAAGTTGTAAAAAATAAAACTTTCTGGGACCGGGAAACAAACCCAGTCCCAGAAGCACTGCCTGGGTTCCCTGCTGCTGTGGCTCAGTCCGTTAAGCCACAGCAGCTGGTTGATGGAACCAACTCCAAGGCAGAGGTCTTATCTTCTGCCTGGGAGAGTGAGAATGGTGCAAAACTGCACACAGCACTATACACGGTATTGCACCATTCGCTCACTGGTGCAGTGCTGTACCGGGTAAGCCATAATGTCATATGCTATTAAGCGTACAAGATTATGACCCGGTACCAACTTGCCCGCAGCTGGGTTGAAATGAGTGAGGAAGAGTTGGAGGACAGAGTCAACAGAAGGGCATATTGGTGATTCCTGAAGTCAGTCATAGCTCTATTTTTTTGTAACTCTATTCTTCACCAATTTGGGTGGGGGGTTGGCCTGTTTTGTCGGCCACTCACGTTGGATAGATGAGTGGTCACTCAGAGTATCTAGGAGTACCTTGACATCAGTTAGCCTATCTGGGTGACTTGTTAGTACACAGTCAATCAGAGTGCTTGTACCAGTGCAGTAGTTTGTTCTGGTGCAGCTCTTGACAGCCTGCATTGGGTAGAGTCCAGATGCAAGATCTCTGTGCACGGCACTGGAGCTGGCAAGCCAGTTGGAGTTAAATTCCCTTAGTACAATAGTCTCCTTGTTTCAGCTAGCCTGGATTTAAGGATTAGCAAAGACTTCTAGCCCAGCTTGCTGCCACCTTGATGGGATGTAGACTGCCATAATGATCAGGCCGTTTTGCCCCTTGCCTAGTAGGATTTTATTGCAAGGCATTCTCAGTCATTGTTGACAGTAGCCAGTTGAATTCTGTGGCACTGCAGGTGGTTCTGGGTGTATATTATATAGCCACCACCTCTTTTTCCAGAGCGCTCCTGTCTATGAAGGTTGTATTTGGCAATGGAGACTACCAAGTTGGTTGTTCATGGGGAGAGCTAGGTCTCTGTCAGACCAATGATATCAGGCAGAGTATGTGCCACCCAAGCCTCAAACTGCATTAGCTTGGCTATGAGGCTGCCAATGTTCAAGGCCACAATCCTTTATTGCCCCGTAGGAATCAAGGTCTGAGTGTAGGTTGGAATGGGGCGGGGGTTAGGGTGAATGTTTCCAGAGATCAGCAGTAGCAGGATTAGGATGAGTTTCCTACATATTTTGGGAAGGTAGTCTTTACATTCAACATCCAGGAATCCTAGTAGTCGCATTTAGTGTTTGGTGAGCCAAGCGCAATGTTAAGTCCAGGAAAAAGATATATGGCTGGGGCAAAGATCTGAGTGGTAGAAGGGGTCCATGAGGGATGTTGCATGCAGTGGGCAGATAGGGGCGCTGTAGAGCTGGTCTCCCACTAAGCAGGTTTTTCACATTGTATGATCGGAAAGTCCTGGTGGCAGGTGGAGGTAGTTATGGTTGGCTGTCTTAGTTTCAGGGCAAGCAACAAGAATACGAGTATTTAAGTAGGTACACCTCCTGGTGCGAAGAGCTGACTCACTTTGCAGTTCATTTTCAGGGAGATTACTAACTTTATGGTGAGCTAGGGATTGGGACCAATATTTTAAGTTTGGGTCTGCCAGTGAGAGTTATGTGCTGCTTGTGCAGTACAGTGAGGAATAAGAGAGTTGGAGTAGGTTGTTCCAGTGAAGGACTGGCTCCTGCAAATTAATTTGCCTTACAGAGACGCTTGTAGGTTTGGACCGCTTGCAGTTTAGGGTTGCTAACATTAAGTGATACTTGCTGCTTTAAGCGATACCATGTGCCTGGCTGGGGTGGGGCGGATCACTTCCTGCAGCAGGAGTATTTAATACTGAAAGGAGGTGGGAGAGGTGGGTACAAATTCAAGTGAAGTGAGCAGAGTCCGGTTTTGCAGGCAAGTTAATTCAGCTCAGCAGAGACCTGTTTTGTTGGCAAAATAAAATAAGTAAATGAAATTTACTCCTGCCAGCAACCAGGCTTTGCTACTGGAAAGGCTGCCTCTCTAAGTGAGAGCGAGCACCAGTTGGGAACTACCTGGGTGGGTTGGCGCCAGATTCAAAGACTCAGTCTGATAAGGCTCCATACCTGGATTCTGTGGGGAGCAGTCAGGCAGCTGCGCCTTGGTGCTTAGCTTGAACTGCGTCCGGTTTGCTGGTGGATCCACTCACCTGGTGGGGCTTGCCGTCACCTGGGTTGAGAAGGGAAACAGATGGAATATTAGCAAACAGAAAGGGAAGGGGTAGCAGCTAAACAAAGAGGACAAAAGGACCAAGGAAGTTCTGGAGTGAATTGGGAGGTGGAGAACAGATTAACAGAGTAGCTGGGGCTGTTTCGGTGTGGGCGAAGCAGCTGGCTGCTACAGGAGCAGCCAGAAACAGATTAGCACAGTATCTGAAGCAGAAATAAATAAATAAATTTAAGCTTTAGCTGACTGAACAGAATTTCTACCTTCGTGCTTGAAGACCCTTAGCCACAATACAGTCACATTTCTAGAGTGAGAAACAGGCAGACATTGCTAAGAAATGGCAAGAGGGAAATTTAAGCTAAATTTCACTTTCTTATTAATCTTACTTTCTATTTTTACCCCAGTCAACCTTATCCGTAGTTCAGACAAATATTTCTAGGCTGAGAGTCAGGCTAAACAGTGCTAGTAAATGGCCAGAGAGAATTACAGCTTCAATTTAAACACAAATCTAACACACATGCAAATTCAAGTGAAGTGAGCAGAGTCCAGTTTTGCAGGCAAGTTAATTAAGCTCAGCAGAGTCCTGTTTTGCTGACAAAATAAAATAAGTAAGTGAAATTCACTCCTGCTAGCAACCAGGCTCTGCTGCTGGAAGGGCTGCCCCTCTAAGTGAGAGTGAGCACCAGTCAGGAACTGCAATGTTTATGCATACATTTCCACCATTGTGATAACAAATACATTTACAAAAGAACAAATACATTTAATCATGCATAGTATCTTGGATATTCACTTTGTTTTATCCAAACAGTTTTTCTTCCTGACTCAGTCTGTTTCAGGTCCCTGTGGCTCATGTACATGGTCAAGAGAACCTATAAAAGAACCATGACAATAAGAAGACATAAATAAAAGTACATTCTCAGGAAAGTGCAAAATATGGTATTAGTCTCAGAAAGCTCTGTAACCAATGCTATGCACCTGAATGGGAGATAAAAGTCCCTCAATGTCTTTTAATTTTTTCCTGTAAAAAAAGTTTCAACGCTGATCTCACCCATACCCCAACTGATCCCCATTGTGCACGCACCTCACCCCACCCCTAGACCACTCACACACACCCTGACTCACTTGCACTGATCCCACACTGAAGATGTACTATCCAATTGAAGCATGTCTTACTCCTCTAACCAGCGACTACTGTATGAGAAGTATGATAACTGTAGGTTGGAATATTTACAATTAACAAAGTTACAAGCAAACATAGTAAAATTTCAACACATGCAAATAACTTTGACATTTTTACATACTTTGACCCCAGATTTTCAAACTAACCTTCGTATGTCCCCACCTCATGAACAAGGGTGAAGAAAATGTTCAAATCCCACATGAAAGGTGGTTTCACCAAATGACTGCAAAATCACCATTTGGGACAGATTTGTAGAATCTCACCAACATTGTTCATGAGGTGGGGTCCCCAAAAGGCCATGTTCCAAATTTAGTGTCAAAATATGCAAAAATGGCTGAGTTATGCAACAAAGTTGAAAACCTCATTGAAATACATTGAACCGCATTTACCATAGTTTCTCATATTGCAGTCAACGGTTCCAGCAGCAAGATGTGTCTTCGATCAGAGAGTGGATCTTGAACCTGGGACATGTTCAGGTGAGTGACGGTGTGTAGGGGTGTATGGGTGTGTGTGGGGTGGTGGACGCTGGGAGGTCAGGGGTCCTGATCAGTGAGGGACTGTTTTCTTTTTTGCAGGTTTCACAAAAAATAAATTGAGGGACCTTTTTTTAATTTCAGATTGGGACTGCAACTGGAGAGTTGGGGGGGCCACTAGACACAAAGGACTATGTTATTTAATGACAGGGACAGCAATTGGTGGTGTGGGGTGCCACTAGACACTGTTTACAGTATACAGTATACAATGTAGCTGTCAATCAATGAGTGAGTACTGTATACAGTAGGTGCTCATTGAGAGCTCAATCAGCAGCTGGCCATGATGGTGTGAGGAGGGCTGTGCCAGTATCTGGCTCAGGGTTGGGAAGGGGGGAGCATGGTGGAAGGGGCACTGCCTGGTGTGGTTGGGGTCCACTACATGACTAGGGACTGTTATCACTTAATATATGGGCAGATCAGGGTGGTGGGGGCTGCTAGACCACCAGGGAGTCATTCAAGTTTTGGCAAGGAGGGATCGGGAATAGGGTGGAGGGACCACTAGACTACCAGGAACACTTGTATTTTGGTGATCAGGGGAGGGGGGAGTCACCAATAGACTACAAGGGACATTTATTTTATTCACAAGGGGATGGTGATCAGTGATTTAGGAAGGGGGGACCACAAGACTACCAGGGACATTTTATTTTATTGTGAACAGGATGGCAGTAGATGACTGGGGGATGGGGGATGGGAGGGACCACTAGACTACCAGGGACATTTATTTTAGCCTCAAGGAATGGCAATCAGTGGTCAGGGAAGGGGATTGACTACTAGACTTCCAGGAACATTTTATTATGACTAGGATGGTGATCAGGGAAGGGGAAGGACCACTAAACTACCAATGACATGGTTTTTATTATGAATGTGATCAGTAATCGGGGAGGGACCACTAGACCACCAGGGAAAGTGTTTTTCAATGATATGGAGATAGGGCGGATGGACGCAAGACCACCAGGGACCTGATGATTATACTAAAATGGGGATTGGAGCTGGAGAGGTGAGACAGAGGCACACTGGCATGGGTTGGTCAACAGTCACAGAGGGCAAATTTCTTAGCACACCCTTAGACCAGCCCTGGCTGGTCTAATGCTATGTAGAAATTTGCCCTCTGGGAGTGATTTGAGAATCCTGAATTATGGGATATGGCAGCCTGCATCTGCTACAAACTCTTTTAGCACCATTTTGCAGCCCATTTTGTGCTGCAAGGACTTTGCAGGCCCCTTTTGGGGCAGGCAGCCTGTGGTTGCCACAGGCTGCCCTTGAGAATGGCTCCCAGCTCATCTTTTTGGCACAATGGACACTTTGCACCATTCCTTGTCATGTAAGCCCCTTGCATCTTTCCAGGAACTTTGAGAATCAGGCCCTTGTCAAAATACACAAACCTGACAAAGTTATGCATCAAAGTTGAAAACTCCATTGAAATACATTGAACTGCACTTACCTTAGTTTCTCACATTGAAGTCAGCAGTTTCAACAACAAGATGTGTCTTAGATCAGAGAGTGGATCTTGACCCTGGGACCTGCTCAGGTGAGTGAGGGTGTGTGTGTGTGGAGTGGTGGGTGCTCAGTGGGAGGTCAGGCTGGGGGGATCAGATCAGCGAGGGACCTTTTTTGCAGGTTTAAAATAAATACACTGAGGGAATGTTTTCTTTATTTCAGGGTATTCCTATACAGGGATGACAATCGGAGGGTGGGGGGTGCCACTGGACACCAGGAAAAGGGCAAAAACCTTATGGGGATGGTGATCAGAGGATGAGGAGTGCCAATAGACACCAGGGGAATTCCTAAACTATTATGGGAGTGGTGATTGAAGGGTGGGGTGGGTGCCACTTGACACTAGGAAAATTTTTTTACAGGAACAGTGATCGGGGGTTGGGGGTACCACTAGACACTAGGGAAGTAGATAAAATCATTACAGGGATGGCAAACAGAGGGTGGGAAGTGCCACTAGACAGCAGGGAAATGGCAGAAACATCATGAGAACAGTGATTGGGGTTGGGGGTGCCACTAGACACTAGGGAAATTAATAAAATCATTACAGGGATGGAAAACGGAGGGTGGGAAGTGCCACTAGACAGCAGGGAAATGGCAGAAACATCATGAGAACAGTGATTGGGGGTTGGGGGTGCCACTAGACACCAGGTATACAATACAAAATATGGGAATGGTGATTGGAAGGTGGGAGGAACTGCAAGACATCAGGGAAACAAAATAAATTCTTAATTGTGCAACTTCTGATATATTTTCCATAGCAAGGGATTCTTCTTAATATGAACAAAAAGGTCATAGGGATAAAGGGGAAGCGAGTCACAAAAAAGGCTGTGTAAATTAAAAAAAAAAAGATGGATTTGGGGGTCATTTTTCCAACAGTCAAGTTCAGAATTCACCTAGCAGATTCCCAATGAGCAAGATGCATGTGTTGGTCTGTCTCCACAATGTCACTTTTGCAGCTTTTGAAATAAAAAAAGGACAAGATGGCAGCAAACAAAAAATAATTTTTCACCTCATGAAAAAGAATTGGCATGTGACAGGATTGAATAAGGCCCTGTTCCATTTGTTATGCAGAAAGAGTAAAATGCATGGATCTGTTCTATCCTCTCCTTTTCTGTCTCTTGTATGTCTGGTTGAGCAACCAAACGTTCGCTTGAGACCTAGGAACTGATCACTCTGACGGTCTCACAATTCTCCGCCTCTTGCTATCTCTCTAGCCTCATTTGCTGTTTCTGTCTTTTCTTCTCTCCCCCTTGCATATATGCAGTTATAAAAATATATGTGAATCTTTATGTGAAAGTGGGATTCTTTGGTTTGAAATGTATATAGTTATACTGTTGAAATGATTGCAAAAAGCTATTTGGAATTCAGAGGGTTAACATGAGATGCAATTTGCAAACTCTTTGCACAGCTGTCAGTAGCAAGTTAGTTCTGGGTTGCCATGTTCTATTTGTTGCACCTGCAAGGAAACTGACAAGAACATTATGTGAGAAACAGGATGTTCTCTTAACAAGTTACATATATACATACATACAGTACATACATACATACAGTACATAGTTGCCAGCAGATTAGGACTAATGGTCTATCATGTCTGCCCAAGATGCAGCTTCCAATTATTTTTCTGCTTCACCCTGCTCCCCTTTTGTGTTCTTTTCTCCCTGACACACACCCCAGAACCCTTCTGTTTATCTCTCCTCCAACTTGTATCTTGCCCACATAACTGTCACACCCCATCTTGAATCCCTCCACTGTTTCCCAAGCAAAGACTTATAAAAAGAGCAGCAATGTTTCTACTAAAAAAAGAGATAGAGAGAGACTGAGAAACTGAAACTTGGAATTATCGATACCTTCAGAGGAAGGACTTTGTTTTCTATGTTTGCACTGCCTTTGTGAATAGTTATACTGAACAATTTTATTTTTTATTTTACTGTTATTGGAAAAAAAATTTAATTCTACTTGCAAATTTTATACCTGCTCCTGGTTTTCCTAAGCTTCCTGACCTGTGCCTCGATGACAGATGGTTTTAGAAGTGGGATTTATGCCATGCGTACTCTAAGCCAGGAGTTTTGTGCATGGGTACTAGACCTGGTACCAAGAAAGCACAGCAGAAAAGTATGGATTCTGCAGCAGTAAGCCCAGGAGTCATTACCTGAAAGATGGCAGCCAAACTAGCAGAGACAGAAGTCTAAAAGCTGAGACTGTACAGCCAGCACCAATGAGGAAAAAAAAGAACAGGCAGTGACAGAACCTGAAAGCCTGACTGCGTTTTACAAATGGTGGGCTATACAACAAAAAGAGATGAAGAAACAGAGAAAAGAAGAAATGCAGCAACTCAAGAAGCAGAGAAAAGAAGAAATGCAGCAACTTGATAAGCAGAGAAAAGAAGAGATGCAGCGATGGATGGATGCCTTGCAAGTTGTCAAAACTAGAGGATCTGGCACTGGTCCAGCAGAGCAACAAAACACAAACAACTTTAAAGACATTAAACTTACAAAGTTGTGTCCCTCGGTTGATATCAAAGCATACCTGGCAACTTTTGAAAAAAGTTGCCACAGTATGGCAATGGCCAAAGCAGGACTGGTCAATCAGGCTTTTACCTTACCTGACAGGTAAAGCCCAAGCAGGGTCATCACTGAAAATGGTCCTCTGGATCAATGCAGCTACCCGGTTATCAAAGACATAAATAAATAACCAACAACACACAAAAACCCTGTACTGCTCAGGTATTAAAAGTTTGTAATACCACCAGTATTGAGAAAAGGGTGCACCTTACCAGGACAGTATATCTTAGCACAACTTTTCCAAATGAAGAAAAAGAGGTCAGCACTCCAAAGTTCAAGTGATTTTACTTGTCAAAAATGTTTAGCATACATCCAAACTTCAATGGCAAAGCAGCTTAGCAGCAATTCAACAGCAGACAAAAGTTCAGCAGCAGGAAAAACTGGCACAGGAACGTAAATTTTAAAGAGCCCATAAGTGGTTCCAACATGCAAATATAAAGCATTCAGCATTTGACAATTAAAATTCCTCAGGCCAAACTTTTCAAAAACTTCCAAACACCATCACACATACGTTTATGTTTCAGCATCATGACCAACACCTTCCTCAGAACATGTGATCATTCACTGACTACCTGTCTTAAGAGCACCTTATTTAAAGAGACAGAATTCTTTTATAGTTATACTTCATTACTAAAGTGCATACCAGTTGCTTAAAAGTGCGTTAAAGTGCTTTAAAGTGCAAAATTTCATATCCATCCATAAATATCAGTGTATATCAAAAGAGCATCTTAAGAAAACTCTAAAGACCTGTTCTATTCTTATCTGAGAGAAGGACATAATTTATATACATAGCTATATGTATTTTCAAACTCTCAAAACTCGATATGGCTCCAATTCAATATTTCTTTTACTTAGTTTAAATTGCAAAACCCCATTCACACATATACTGATAAATACAGTGACTACATTAGGGACTCATACTTTCAACTCATTTTAAACTGTGGAGAACAATTGCACCATTAAGTCTCTTTGGTTTTATAGTTTCTAAAGTAATAATCCAAAATGTTTCACGATTCAAAAGTTTATTCTTCAGCTCCCCCCTCTCTGATCCATTGTCACTTTCTAAATCCCAAAACATTGTAATGCAGATGTTGACATATGTCATGCTTCAATGAAATGTCTAGCTATAGCATAGCTTTCATTTTGTGTTCTTCTTGCCGTTTTGTGTTCTGCAACTCTTTGTTTGACAGCCCATTTAGTATGACCTATATAATAAATTCCACAAAGGCACGTTAGTGCGCATACTACGCCTTCAGTATTACAATTAATAAATTGCTGTATTTCATATCTTTTTCCTGTGGAGGGATATGTAAACAAGCTCATATTTCTGGTACTGTTACAGTGATTACAGTGTCCACACTTGAAATTAGCAACTGGTGGTTTAGGCAGCCAATTATTGATGTTTCCCTGTTTTGATGATAGTGAATGTACCAGGACAGCTGTCAGATTCCGTCCTCTTCTAAAAGCAGTCCGAGGTTCTCGATCACTTATGGCAGCAAACTTTCTGTCGCCTTGCAAAATATGCCAGTGTCTTTTTATTATATTTGTAATCTGGTTTACTTTAAGAAAACATTGTGTTACAAATGTCACTTCGGACACATATGTACTGTCATTTATTTGTTGCTGAGAACTGTCTATTGGATTTATCAATTCCATTCCATCCATTTGTTTTGCATATTCATATGACTTCTTGATATTCATCTGTGCATACTTCCTTGTTCTAAATCTGTGTTTCATCTATGTGCTACAGTCCTCAAAATCTATTTCTCTCGAGCAGGTACGCCTTGCTCTAAAAAAGTGGCCTTTTGGAATATTTTCCACCAAAGCTTTTGGATGACAACTGTCTGCTTTGAGAATTGTATTTCTTGCTGTAGGTTTCCTAAATATCTTGCTTTCCAACCTATTGTTGTCTTTAAAAATAGTAAGATCAAGAAAATTCACACTTTGCATACTCCACTCACCTGTAAATTTCACATGAACTTTCATTAAACTGTCACATTCTTTTTTAGCCTTTTTCACAATTATTAGCATAAGGTCAATTTTACTCATTGATACCCCAAACATGACAGCACTGCCTTTATCTGCCGGTCGGATAATAATATTTTTCATATTTTCCAATTCGTTTCAGCATCATGACTGACACCTTCCTCAGAACATGTAAATTTAAATTGTGAAACAAGAAATGCTGAATGCATTATATTTGCATGTTGGAATCGCTTATGGGCTCTATAAAATTTATGTTCCTGAGCCAGATTTTATGGTGAATTGTGCCAGAACTGTACTTGAGTCCAGTTTCTTTATTTTTAATGACAACTTTTATACTCAAAATAAAGGGACAAGTATGGGGACCACATTTGTCCCCACACTGGCAAATCTGTATCATGGCCAATGGGAGAAGTGCTTTATATATGATAGTAACAATCCTTTTTTTTGAACATATACTTATGTGGAAAAGATACAAAGATGATTGTTTTCTTTTATGGAGAGGCACTGAAACTGATCTAAAACTATTTATGGAGTATATCAATTCTACAAGTGTTCACTTGAAATTTACAGGCGAGTGGAGTATGAGAAGTGTGAATTATTTTGATCTTACTATTTTTAAAGACAATAATAGGTTGGAAAGCAAGATATTTAGGAAACCTACAGCAAGAAATACAATTCTCAGAGCAGACGGTTGTCATCCAAAAGCTTTGGTAGAAAATATTCCAAAAGGCCACTGTTTTAGAGCAAGGCGTACCTGCTCGACAGAAATAGATTTTGAGGATTGTAGCACACAGATGAAACACAGATTTAGAACAAGGAAGTATGCACAGATGAATATCAAGAAGTCATATGAATATGCAAAACAAATGGGCAGAATGGAATTGATAAATCCAATAGACAGTTCTCAGCAACAAATAAATGACAGTACATATGTGTCCGGAGTGACATTTGTAGCACAATGTTTTCCTAAGGTAAACTAGATTACAAAGATAATAAAAAGACACTGGCATATTTTGCAAGGCGACAGAAAGTTTGATGACATAAGTGATCAAGAACCTCAGACTGTCTTTAGAAGAGGACGGAATTTGAGAGATCTCCTGTTACATTCACTATTACTGAAATAGGAAAACATCAATAATTGGCTGCCTAAACCACCAGTTGGTATTTTCAAAGTGTGGACACTGTACTCTCTGTACCAGTAAAAGAAATATTAGCTCGGTTACACATCCCTGCACAGGAAAAAGATATGAAATACAGCAATTTATTCATTGTAGTACTGAAGGTGTAGTATAAGCACTAATGTACAATTGTGGAATTTATTATATAGGACAGACTAAATGGGCTCTCAAACAAAGAGTTGCAGAACACAAAACCGCAATAAGAAAACAAAATGAAAGCTATGTTATAGCTAGACATTTCATTGAAGCACGACATATATCAACATCTGCATTACAATGTTTTGAGATTAAGAAATTGACAATGGATCGGGGGGGGAGCTTGTAGAATAAACTTTTGAATTGTGAAGCATTTTGGATTATTACTTTAGAAACTATAAAACCAAAGGGACTTGATGCAATTGTTCTCCCACAGTTTAAAATGAGTTGAAAGTATGAGTCCCTAATGTAGTCACTGTATTTAGCTGTATATGTGTGAATGAGATTTTACAGTTTAAACTAAGTAAAAGAAATACTGAATTGGAGCCATATCGAATTTTGAGAGTTTGAAAATGCATACAACTATGTATATAAATTCTGTCCTTCTCTCAGATAAGAATAGAACAGGTCTTTTAGATTTTTCTTAAGATGCACTTATGATACACACTGATATTTATGGATGGGTATGACATTTTGCACTTTAAAGCACTTTAATGCACTTTTAAGCAATTGTTATGTACTTTAGTAATGAAGTATAACTACAGTATAAAGTAATACTGTCTCTTTAAATAAGGTGCTCTTAAGACAGGTAGTCAGTGAATGATCACATGTTCTGAGGAAGGTGTTGGTCATGATGCTGAAACATAAACTTATGTGTGATGGCGTTTGGAAGTTTTTGAAAAGTTTGGCCAGTGGAATTTACATTTGCGAAAGGGTGAATGCTTTATATTTGCACGTTGGAACCACTTATGGGCTCTTTAAAATTTATATTCCTGTGCCAGTTTTTCCTGCTGCTGAACTTTTGTTTGCTGTTGAATTGCTGCTAAGCAGCTTTGCCATTGAAGTTTGGATGTATACTAAACATTTTTGACAGGTAAAATCACTTGGGCCCAGATATTCAAACTGCTCCCAAAATGTGTGCAACAGCAGGAGCAAGCACAATTCAATTGTGCATATGCGCAACAGACGCGATATTCAAATGATGGAGCAAAACAAATTGCCATGCTAAGCAGCCAATGTCTGAATATCGCACAAACTGTGCCATAGCGCAACCAGGAAGGGGAAGCTGAGCAGAAAGGTTGCGCCATAGCGCAACAAGGCCAGCCCAGCTGAGCAGTCCAGAGGTGCCATAGTGCAAGCAGAGCCGCCCCCAGCAGAGCAATGGAACTGCACAACCAGGGAGGCAGGCTGGGGCCCACCACCAGCCATGCCACACATGGGCACAGGAACACACTGCAGAACCAACAAGACACCTGCACACCCCAAGCACAGCATCACTGGGGGTGGGACGGATGATCCACTGGCCCATGGGGACAAGCCAACAAAGCACAGCAGGGCCATGATGCTCCAGCACAACCACTGGCAGGCTGAGACTGCCACACACAGGGGGTTGACAACCACAGTGCACATCAGCCCCCGTATGCACAGCACACCCCTGCACCGTGACCCAAGACACCACCCATGTGCAGTGACTGGCACTGCAGGAAACACCATGCATCCCCCGCACACGCCAACCTCATGTAGCAGAGAACCATACAAGCCAGACCCACCCTGTGCACCCAGTAGTGCAGCAGCAGATGGCAAGACCAACAGAAAGTCACTGCCACACTGGAGACACCTTTCCATGCACACACACACACACACACACACACACATACCCAGGACCATACCACCCCAGATGGCATGCACAACACTGCAACTGAGCAACCATAGCCAGCTGCAAATCAGAGACCACCACAGTATTCATATCAAAATATATATATATTCAAAATGGAAAGTACAACATGAACAACAACAAAACTATTTACAAGGGGGTAGGGTACAAGGTGGGTGGGCAAGGGGTAGGGATGAACAACTTGGAGAGGAAGGCAGGGTGGGAGGATGGGTGAAGTGGGAAGGGATCGGCCTAAGGCCTAGCAGGCTGGTCCTCCGCTGCCTGGTGCTGTCTCGCTTGGCTGTGCCTCCTCTGTAGGCCATGGCGCTGGATATCCTGGAGGATGTTCCGGTTCTCCAGGGACACCCGGGTCAGCTGCTGCAGTGCCCACTCAATCCTGTGGAACACGATGAGGCCTAGGAAAAGGGAACACAGTCAATGTCTGTGACTGACCACAACCCTGAACACCACCCAACCTGCAAGGCATATAGCCCAATGTCCCACACCTGTGATGGTATGCACCCACCCACAGTGACCATGCACATGACAAGCCCAACCAGGCGGCACCAGCCATGTGCACCACTGCACACACACACACTGCCCATGTCCATCACAGCACAAACAAGGCTGTCAAGTGACGTGGCAATGTGGTGGGATGCCAGTTCCACAGCCATGTGCCCAGTGCATGCATGGACCACCAGTCATGCACACACGACGCAGTGACACTGGACAGTGATGAATGTCGCCGTCGCATGGTTGTGTTGTTCATGGCTGGTGGTCATGCCCACCCTCCAGTATGCAACAGCATCCATGATGTAATGATACCACACTCCAAGCAGCTGTGGCTGCTGCTGCTGCTGCTGTGGCCCACCCCTGCAGCACCACCGTCTGCCACCGGGGCCCTGCCACGGCCCTCCTCATCCCGTGCCTGCATCCTCTCTGCCCAGCCTGTGGGAGACAAATGTTGAGAAAAACATCAGTGTGACTCCAAAGCAGACTGCTCCCTGCCCCAGTGAGTGTGCCTGCCCACAGAGCCAGACCCATGCATCTCACACCTGCACACACTGACACAGCCAACCATGTCAGAGCCATCACCCATGCACAGCCACCAAAACACACTCACACCCCTATGGAGAATACAGGTGCATAGATGGTACACCCACCTGGCCTAGGTACAACGCCCCTCCTGGCATGTGACCGTAGCCTGTCATGCAACTCCGGCTCCCTCCTGCAGAGGTCACTGTACCTGTGCTGGCACTGCTCGGCAGACCGCGCCACCCTCAGACCCCCACCAGGTCATTGGTCACCTGCAGCCAGACCTGGGTTCGAGCTGGTGAGGGCTCCCCCTACAGTGCCTCATAGTGGGGTTTCACCAGGCCACCAGGTTGGCCACCTCCACTGGGCTCCATTGGGGTGCCCTCCTCGCGTGCCATGGTTGTAATGTTACAGCAGGCAATTTGGCTTCACAGCTAGCAACCCCTATTACGGAAATGTTGGGCAAAAGAATAGACCACTATAGGTTCCAATTGCGCCTGTTCGTATAGTGCCGCTGAAACACATAGCGCTGTCACCAGACAGCGCAATAGGGCCGCATACATGGCAGCCCTAACAGCACCAGGGGCAAAGGTTGGACACCAGGTCAGGGGTCTATGATGAGCGCCACGCACAGCGCCATCTGATGTCTACGCATCCTGGCGCTGATTGACCACCTGTGTGCCAGTGCCAGTGGACTATTGCGCAGTGCCACAGCACCATATAGTGCCCAGTGCTGTAGCGCCACTGGCACAATGGTGGCCATGGCCTGAATTGCCGATCACGCACAGCATGTCATCAGCACGCAGATGCCCGCGTCAGCTACCTGGGCATGCGAATGCAGTGTACGCACAGTCACAGATCCGCATTTGTTGCTTAGCCAGTCAACCGACAAGTGGTGCTTAATGGTGCGACATTCAGCCGACACATGCAAATCATCTGATCAGCCATTCAAGGGCAGTGGCGCGATTGGATCTCATTACAGTTGCTCCACTCCTAATTTGCATGCATTGCGCTATAAATGTGCGATACTGGGCTGCGCTGGCCAGATTCGTTACTGCAGGTGAGAGGTGGTTGCATGCTGTGGGATGTTCTGGACAATAGGCATGGGATAACGCTGTAGACTGCACAGTGACAGGTGTCCACTTCCACCCATACAGACCGCCATGACCGAGCAGAGCCAAGGTGAGGGTGAGGATGGTGGGGCAAGGAGGAGGAGGCCCAACTTCACCATGGCAGAGACTGAGGCCCTCTTCCAGGCCTACCTGGAGGAGGAGTCACTACTGAGTGGATGGCGGGCACCCCTAGACCCAGGCGGCTGCATGGAGGGGTAGTCCGGAGTGAACCTGCACGGAAGCCACCAGCGCTCCGTGCAGGAATGCAAAAATAAGATTGGGACAGACTGCAGGAGGGTGAAGGAGAAGGTGGCAGCCCTCAGGGCGGCACGTGCTGGCACTGGCTGGGGCCAGCCAGTGGTGGTGGAGCTGACCCTGGCTGAGGACCGACTGGCTGCATTAATGCAGTGCAGTGCTATTGAGGGCGTACCAGGAGGTGGATTCCAGACAGGTGGAAGCACATCACTGCACGGTATGACATGGTGGTGGTGTTGGGGGGGAAGGTTGTTCACATGCACTCACATGTCCTCTCTTTCTGTTACAGATCCTGTTCGTCTTCAGGGGATGGTGGTGGTGGGTCCAGGCAGTGAGGATGACCTGCTGGACATGGAGGAGGGTCCATCCACCTCTGTCACCAGCCAGCATGCACTGTACCAGCATGCACACTGGGCTGCCAACCTGGTGTCGGTGAGTCGGTGGAGGTGCACAGGCCTGGTCTTCAGCAGTTCGGCATGCAAGCATGCCAGCATGCTGTGACTGTGGCTGTAGCACGTACCTGCACCATTGATGATGCAAGGACTGCAATGGGCAGTGACATGTGTGTCCCATGACGGACACACAGCAGGCCAGCACGTGCCCCTGGGCCTTGCTGGTTCCAACTTGTGTGCCAGCATGTCAGCACAGTCCCAGGCTGTGCCTGTCAGCACCGGTAGGGCAGCACCGGTGGCTGTGCAGGTGTCTTGCACTGTTGTGGACACAGCAGTGGAACGAGTGGTCCCTGGGGCACAGCGGTTGGAGGGGCAGCAGCAGCAGTCACCCGTCACCCACCAGGTCTGGGGGTACAGTGTCCAGCGGTGGCACATGCCCGCCGCCCTTTGATACGCCCATTCCTGGTCCTGGCAAACAGCACCCACCCTCAAGGGGTGTTGTGCATCAGGACCTTCCACACCCTGGGGGACAGGATGCCGTTGTGGCAGAGTACCCATTGGACGAGCATGCCCGCCTGCTGCGGGAATCAGTACAGCAGCAAAGGTGGGTTGCAACGTTTGTGGAGGCACTGTGTGTGGCTGTGGAGTGGCACAGCAGGGAGTGTGCTCTGGACCATGCAGAGATGGTCCATATATGGATGGATGTGACCGCCGCCATTGACAGGCAGACCCAGGCATTGGTCGCTGTCGTGGCTGCATTGGGCACACATGTGGTGCTCCTGCATCTACGACCCCACAGTACACTTCCACTCCCCGCTCCCCGTGTCGCGCGATACCAGGCCTGTCGATGCCGGGTTCTGCTGTGGGCATCCTAGCACCCCTGGTGCAGGTATGTTTGGCATCCCATAGACCCCACTCGCGACAAGGTCGCAACGCACAGTGGGACCCCTGGTGGTCCATCGGTGCCACCCCATGTGGCCCCTGCTCAGCCTGCCAGTGCTGTTGGGTCACGGCGGGGCTGCCCACGCATCCGCAGTGGCCGTGGAACGGTGCAACATGAATGACCTGTCTCCCAGTGCGGGCCCTGTCTGCTGCTGCCCTGTGTGCACTGTGCATCATGGTGGGCAGTGCACTGGTGGGTGCTCTGCCCATCACGCTGACATATGGACCACCTGCACACCATCCCGACTGCTGTCCACAGGTGCATGTGCATGATGATGCCTGCATTGTACTGTACACCAAGGTGCAAGGGTGCCCTGCATCTGACACACGTGCTTGGACAGTACAGGTGGTGGGTGTGGTCTGTGGATCTGTGTGTTTGCCATGTCTGTTCCTGCTCTGCTGTGCACCTGCCCATGTACGCTTTGTGCCTGGTGTGTTTGTGTGTGTGTGTGCGTGTGTGTGTGTGTGTGTGTGTACATATGACTGTTCGCCCCTCCCTGATGGTGTGTTTGTGTGCCTGGTCCTTCCACTCCCTTGCAGTCATGCACCCTGGTGTGTTACTCTGTGTGCCTGTGGGTTGCTCCAGGACAGTGTTGTTTGCACATGGCCCTTGACTTACCTGTGTTGTACAATGCTCCTCCGTGATGGTGTCCCGTGCAGCTGGGCCTGCCAGATCAGTCGGGGGTCCCGCCGTCAAAGGGGGGGCTGCTCATCACCATCAACACCGGCGCCACTGGCGTCCCCATCGCTGTCCCCCTCTTCAACCTGTACGGCTATCCCACAGTCATTGGCCATGTTGAGCAGGATACAACAGGCCAGGAATATCCCACAAGCCTTTGAGGGGCTGTACTGTAGGGCACCGCCGGAGGTGTCTAGGCATTGGAAGTGTGCCTTGAGCTCAATGATGTTGCGTGTGGCGGCATGTGCCTCATTATAGCGTTGCTGCGATGGGGTCATGAGGCGCCGGTACGGTGTGAGCAGCCAGGGATGGAGTGGGTATCCGCTGTCACCTGTGTGGAGATAGTGGAGATCAGTCTCATGTTCAGGTCCATATTGCCCATATCCCTGTGTGCCACTACCATGGCACCTGTGGCATTCCCACCCTTGCCCCAAGTTTGCATTTCCTACATGTGTACTCACCCACTAGATGGCCTGTGGGGATGTCCCCACTCTCGAATCGATGGCACAGTGTGGACTGATGCCATATAAAGGCATCATGTGCTCCACCAGGGTGTGTGGCACAGACATTGATTATACGCCCAGTGGCATCACACCCACCTGGCAGTTGACACTGGGGAAGCCCTTTCTATTCTATATGTGGCCCCATCGGGGCCAGGTGGCATGTGAATGGCCACATGGGTGCAGTCTGTGGCCCCTAGCATGCCAGGCATACGTGCTACCCTGTGGAACGCCTGCATGTTTGCTGTACGCTCTGCCACGGTGCTGGGGAAATGGATGTGCTCTGCAGCATGTGGCAGCAGTGTGCTGAGGAATTGGGTGAGGATGCGTGACGTGGCCGACTGTGTGATGCCTGTGGTGTCCCCTGTTGGCCTCTGGAAGGTGCCCGTGGCGAGCAGGCACATGCAGGCTGTCACCTTGGTCTTCACTGACAGACCATGACTCCGTCGTGAGGGTGCCTGCATCACATCACTGCACAGCTCACAGAGCTGCCTCAGTATTGCCCTGTTCAGGCGGTACCGGCCCACGATCTCTACATCTGTGTACAACTCAAAGCTGATGCAGGCATGGTACTGCCTGTTGGGGGCGTACCGCCGATGGGCACATCCACAGCCACGTCCCCCTGCACCTTGCATTCTCACCCCCCTCATTACAGCTTCCATGTGGAAGCTGCCACTGTCCATCTCCTGGCTTGTGCCCCCCGGCTGATGTTGCTCTGTTACCCCGCTGTCCTGACTGCTACTTCCACTGCACTGGGCACCCCCGCTGGCCTCTGCAGCCTATGGCCCACACTGCTTCCCTTGCCTGCCCTGGCCTGTCACTGTTTGTCTTTCTCTCTTCCCCACTTGGCATCCCTGTGGCGCTTCTTCGCCTCTTCCGAGCCTTTTATTTTGGTCATTTTCGCTGGGGTGCAACTTCCGGCTGGTCCACTGTTGTGCATTGCTCAACTCTTTGGATATCGCATTGCACTCTTTATGCATGGATCTACCCCCTTCGGTTGCGCATGCCATTATTTGCATTGCGCTGTTGCTCAGCATGTTTTCGGTGGCGCAACTGCCTCCTGCTGAATATTGCAGAATGGCGCACTTTTGGACTTGTGCAGGCGCAACCCTATTGCCCATGGCGCAACCCTTTTGAATATCCCACCCTTGAACTTTGTTTGGAGTGCTGATCTATTTTTCTAAGTTGTGCTAAGATAAATAAATAAATAAATAAAATAAACTTGTCTACAGCAATTTGGACACTGCACAGTCAGAAAACTATGACTTTGTGAAGAGAGAAATCCTGAAAAGATATGACATCTCAGGAGAGACCTACAGGCAAAGATTCTGGTCCCTGAAATACAAAGCATTCGACAATCTTCAAGAAGCCTTCATTCAACTCAGAGAACTCCTTATTAAATGGCTCCAACCAGAAGGCAAAACAGTCCCACAGAATATCGGCACATTTGCAGTGGAACAATTCATCAACATCTTGCCAACAGATGTGCAGCTTTCAGTGAAAGAACACTGACCAGAAAGTGAGGAAAAGGCAATTTCTGTGACCAAGGACTATCAGATGCCCAGACAGATGCCACAGCAGCAAGGTAACAGCCAAGCACCAGTAAGACACTCTTTTTCCTGATTAAACTCAAAGTCTGAAAAGAACTCTGGTGGGGGTAACAAATCTGCACCCAAAGACTTTATTTGCTATAACTATAACAAGCCAGGCCATATTACAAGAAACAAGGAGGATAACATTGAAGCAGATTTGGCCTTTTGGGGCAAGTATTTAACAGATATCAAGGTGGGAGGTCTAAAGGGACTTACTGATTTGGGAAGCAGACAAACCCTAGTGCATGTTGAAGTGCTAAGAAAACACTCTGTAAAAGGACCAGGTACTGGTGTCATTTGCATCCACGGGGACACACAATATTATCCTACCACACAAGTGACCCTGACTATTAACAAGGTGTTGCACCAAATGAAAGTGGGCATTGTACCCAAGTTACCTGTACCTGTGATTATTGGAAATGACTATCCAGGATTTACTGAGTTAATTTCAGAGGAACTGAACCCTGCAGTTTCAGTAGCAGTGGTAACAAGAGCACAGGCAAAGAAAATCTCAGATGGTGGGGACACTTTTCCTTTCAGTGACTTTGATGCAGATTTATTTGAGCCCAGCTCAAAGATCCAAAAGTCCAGGAAAGAACAAAGATGCCTGAAACAACAGTGACGACAAAAGACGGACGCACATAAGGGGTGAATATATAAAAATGCTGGAACTAAACTGATTGTGATTTTGTTTCAGAGCAAGCTAACAATGTTTCTCTCCAGGGTTATTTGAAGCAGCAGGTGTTAAACCAAAACAGGGTGAACCAATGTTTAAAAAATGTAATGGATTACTGTACAGGGTTTGGATTAAAATTCAGACACAAGAACAGATAGAACAATTGGTTATACCACAAAAGTATAAAACTGAGTTGTCACAGATAGCACATGATAGACCTATGGCTGGTCACTCAGGGTGGAATCACACCCTTGTCAGATTGCTGTACAGATATTACTGGCCTGGAATTCATGGAGATGTTGCTACCTATTGCAGGTCTTGTGCTGAATGTCAGAAACAAGCCCCAGTAAATAAAAAGGAAAAGGTGCCCCTAGTGCTCCTACCATTGATAGGTGTGCAGGAGAGAATTGCAATGGATGTGATTGGCCCATTAGACAAAAGTAAAAAGGGAAATTGATTTATTCCGGTAGTATGTAATAAAGCTACTTGATTCCAAAAGGCAGTTCCTATGCATACTGTCACAGCCCCAAAAGTGGCAGCAAAGCTTGGCAAGATTTTCAGCAGGGTGGGCATACCTAAAGAAATTATTAATGATCAGGGTAGTAATTTTTTATGCTGCATTACTGAAGGACCTGTACCGACTATTAGTCATCACTGCCATAAGAACCTCCCCCATCACCCTCAGACAGACAGTTTTGTTGAGCGTCTTAATCAAACTCTAAAATGCATGTTGAAATGTTTTGTAAAAGAGGAAGGGGAAGACTGTGACCAATACTTACCTTACCTGCTTTTTGCTTACAGCGAAGTGCCACAAGCCTCAACAGGTTTTTCACCATTTGAAAAACTGTATGGTAGACAACCGAGAGGGCCACAAGATGTAATAAAAGAAACATGTGAAGATAGCCCCACTCAGAAACAATCTATTATATCTTACATGTGTGCCCTGTGAAAGAAGCTGGCAAAATATGTTGAAATTGCTCATAGTAATCAGGGAGAGGCCCTAAATCAGCAGAAGGCATATTACGACCATGGGGCAAAAGAAAAAGTTTTTGAGCCAGGCAAAAAATGTCTTGCTACTTTTATCCACTACAGAGAGTAAACTGTTAATAAAGTGGCAAGGGCCTCATAAAGTGCTTAGACATACAGGCACAGTTAACTATCAGGTTGAGACCCCTGAATCCTACTAAGATATATCATGTTAACCTCCTGAAGAAATGGGTTGAAAAATCACCACAGGCTACTTTTCTAGTTTTACCAGAAATAGATAAAGAAGATATTGACATAGCTTATGACAGACTGTAACAAACTGTAACTGCTGATGCTGTAAAGGTGAATGTTTCTTTAACCTCCAAACAAACCGCATAAATTCCTAATGTGCTAAAGACATTTAACAGTACTTTTACCACAGTGCCTGGCTGAGCAAAGGGGTAGAGCATGTAATAGTGACAAGGAATGCTCATCCTGTTAGGCAAAAGGCAAACAGATTACCAGAAGGGTTAAGAGCAGACGTGGTTAAGGAAATACAGTAGAAAAAATGAAAGAACTGGGTATTATAGAAGAGTCGAGAAGTGCTTGGTCATCACCAAATGGTGATTGTAAATAAAAAAAAGAGGTGTAAGAATCTGCCTTGATTTTAGGAAACTTAATCAAGTGTCAGAATTTGACAGTTATCCTATGCCCAGGACAGATTGGAAAGTGTCACATACATCAGTACCCTCGATCTCACCAATTCCCCCTAGCTATCGAATCCAGAAACAAAACAGTATTTGCCACTCCTGTTGGATTCTATCAGTTCACAACCATGCCATTTGGTTTACATGGTGCACCCACCTGCCTCCAGAGTAACCAGTTAGAATACGGCTACAATAATAGCTCAGGGAAAGAGAGCACAGTCTGGAGAGTGCTCCCACAGACATCGATAGAGGTTTAATAGCGCTTTGCAGTAAGTGCTCTCTAGGTCACTGCACATGATTCTCAGGAATAGCTGAAGGGCAGAGGATTTCAGGAGACTGGCTGAGCTGCTCCCATGGCAGGGAGGACTAAGGCATGGAGCAGCTTGATAGAATGATGTCAGAGACCAGAGTTCTAATCCTGATCTCCCTTCATTGCTGGACTTTTTTTTTTACAAAGGGCCATGGAAACAGTATTCCATGGCCCCACACATTTGTCTTTCCTCATGAGCCACACCTCCCCCTTCGAGTGAGAATCTTTTAGTTCAGGGGGTGCAGGGGCAGAATGTAAAAATACATTAAAACAGTGTGTTGGTGCTCTGTGGTGCAACAACATTCTGTCCTACCGCTGTGGTGGACAGCGCTGTCAATACAGCGCTGTAGTGGATGACGTTGTTATTGACAGGGCTTCTCTGACCTAGTGCCCATTCCAGCAATACATGTAATTTTATCCCCTCACAATGGTTATTGTGCTGTGTACCTGGATGATATCATGGTGTACAGTCCAGACTGGAAAAGCCACCTGGAACTCCTATGAGCAGTTATCCAAGCTATCAAAAATGCAGGTAGGTCTGACCATTAATCTTACCAAATGTTCAAAGGGCATGCAGGAAACCAAATATTTGGGATGTGTTTTGGGAAATGGGAAAGTAAAGACAGAGATTTCTAAGATACAAGCTGTAGCTAACAGTCCTCTTCCCTAAAATAAAGAAACATGTCAGGCCATTTTTAGGGCTGGCAGGTTATTATCAGAGATTTGTTCCTAACTTTGCCCAATTAGCTTCTCCCCTCACTGAACTCATGAAAAAAACCCATACCCAAATAATGTGAAATGGACCCCAGAGTTTGATAATAATTTTCGAGACATCGAGCCATTAAAGCTGCATGATGTTCATCCCTTGTTTTAAGAAGCCCAGATTCTGAGAAACAATTTCTGTTACAGACTGATGCATCAGAGGTAAGTATACCTCTTATACAAAAGTGGGAACAAAGAGGAAGCAGGGAACTACAGACCAGTCAGCCTCACCTCGGTAGTGGGAAAGATCATGGAAGCACTACTGAAGGAGGGATTGGTGGAACATCTGGTTGTCAATGGACTACAGGACCCAAGGCAGCATGGTTTCACCAGGGGGAGGTCATGTCAGACCAACCTCATTGAATTTTTTGACTGGGTGACTAGGGAGGTGGATCAGGGGAGGGCAGTGGACATGGCCTATCTGGACTTCAGCAAGGCCTTTGACACTGTGCCACATAGAAGACTATTACACAAACTGGGGAATATGGGTGTGGGCAGGACAGTAGTGTTGTGGGTAGGTAACTGGCTGGGTGGCAGGACACAGAGGGTGGTGGGAAATGGCTGTCACTCCACAGAGGGAAGAGTGACCAGTGGGGTACCACAGGGATCAGTGCTGGGACAGGTCCTATTCAACATCTTCATCAGTGACATTGCACAGGATCTAGAAGGCAGAATTTCACTGTTCGCTGATGACACAAAGCTCTGTAACAGAGTAGACACACCAGAGGGTATAGACAGAATGAGAAGGGACCTGCAGAAACTTGAAGAATGGTCAAGGGTTTGGCAGTTGAAATTCAATGCAAAGAAGTGCAAGATAATGCATATGGGGCACAAAAACCCTGGCACAATATATCAGTTGGGGGTGAGGATATAGCATGCACCAAGCAGGAAAGGGATCTTGGGGTTGTCATCTCTGATGACTCAAGTGAGGAAACAGTGTGACAAGGCATCAGGTAAAGCAAATAGGATGCTGGGATGTATAGGCAGGGGCATCACCAGCAGGAAAAGGGAGGTCATAATTCCGCTATACAAGACACTAGTGAGGCCCCACCTGGAGTACAGTGTACAGTTCTGGAGACCATACCTACGTAGGACATAGACAGGGTACAGAAAGGTTCAGAGGAGGGCAACAAAGATGGTGCATGGGTTGCATCACAAGTCCCTATGAAGACAGGTTGAAGGAACTGAACATGTACTCCCTGGAGGAGAGGAGGGAGAGAGGGATATGATAGAGACATACAAGTATCTTACAGGGAGGAACAGGGTGCAGGAAAACACTATTTTTAAGTGAAAAAGATGTTTCAGGACTAGAGGGCATGGGATGAAGTTGGAGGAGGACGATTCAGAGGAAACATGAGAAAGAATTTCTTCACAGAACGGGTGGTGGACAAGTGGAACACCCTGCCAGAGGAAGTGGTGGGGGCTGAAACAATCACGGGATTTAAGAATGCATGGGATAGACATAAAGGAATTCTAGAGGTCAGGGGTAAGGGGAAATAGACTTCTAGGAAAACAAACTGAACTTACAAGCTCAAATGGGCAGACTAGGTGGGCCATAGGCCCTTATCTGCCGACACTGTCTATGTATCTATGTATCTATGTATCTATGTATCTATGTATAGGTATGGTCTTAAGTCAAAATATAGATGGGACAGAGCATCCCATTCTATAAATCAGTAGGAAATTGCATGACAAAGAGAAAATGTACTCCACCATTGAAGAGGAATGCCTTGAAGCACAATGGGCCATGGAATCTCTTAAGTTTTATTTGCTAGGAGCTGACTTTGTACTTATAACACATCATAATCCTCTCTGTTGGCTTAACCAAATAAAGGATAAAAATTCCAGAATCACAAGGTGGTACCTAGTACTACAGCCATTTAAATTTAAAGAGATGTACAAATCTGGGAAAGAAAATGTCATTAATATTTTTTGTGAAGATATGGATCAGGAATTGAAAATTCCAAAGGTTGAAAAAAACAAAATGTGTGTGTTTAAACGTCTCTCTTTGTTATACTGCACATGCACTGAACTGCAAAGGTTATAAGCTGATGTTAGAAGAGAATTAATATAACGATTTGGAAACCTGTTTTTTTAAAACACATTCCCTCTTAAAGGGGGGTATGTCACAGGGTTGAATAATGCCCTGACCCATTTATTATACAGAGAGAGTTAAATGCAAGGATCTGTTCTATCCTCTCCTTTTCTGTCTCTTGTCTGTCTGGTTGCACAACCAAATGTTCCCTTGAGACCTAGGAACTGATCACTCTGATGGTCTCGCGATTCTCCACCTCTCGCTATCTCTCTACCTTCACTTGCTGTTTCTGTCTTTCCATCTCTCCCCTTGCGTATCTATGGTTATAAAAATATATGTGAATATTTAATGTGGAAGTAGGATCCTTTGGTTTGAAATGTAAATAGTTATACTGTTGAAATGATTGCAAAAATCTATTTGGAATTTACGGGGGTAACATGTGATGCAGTTTGCAAACTCTTTGCAGAGCTGTCAATAAGAAGTCAGTTCTGGGTCATCAGGTTCTGTTTGTTGCTCCTGCAAGGAAACTGACAAAAATATTGTGTGAGAAGCAGGATGTTTTCTTAACAAGTTCCCAAGTGAAGACTTATTAAAAAAGAGCAGCAGCCAGCCTGGTGGTGCAGAGGGATGAAGCGCTGGACACCACACCTCATGCCACACTGGTGACCCGGGTTCAGGAGTAGACTCAGATTGCTGCGGGTCGGCAGGGGAAGGATAGGATCGAGCATCCAGGGGACAGCTCTTCAATCCTTGGGTTGAGTTGCTGGGGCTGCTTGGTGCCATAGCATCCCCTGATGGAGTTCAGGGAACTACAGGTGCACCAGCATGAAAGAATGGGGGTAGAGTGTGGCAGACATCTGCCAGCAGCTGGCGCCAACATCACTGCACATCGCACTTCAGCAGAGGGACTTAAAGAGAAAAACCCTACCTCCAGGAAGGTAACGGCAACCACCAGTGGCCCTGGCCACAAGCCCTGTGTCAGCCATTTCCTCCAACTTTCCCCCTGGGAACTCTTGCACCTCTCCATTGAGGGTCAGGAGAGCCCAGAGTCCTGACACCAATGTAGCATGTGGAGGAGTGGTTCAGGCAGGTGGTGGAGTCCCGGAGTTGAGACTAGGATTCCTGAGAAATGCTATGGTAGGTGGGAGCAAAAATAGAGTTAAAAAAACAAAACAAAGAAAGAGCAGCAATGTTTTTGCTAAAAAGAGAGAGAGACTGAAACTTGGAATTAGTGATTCCCTCAGAGGAAGGACATTGTTTTCTGTGTTTATACTGCCTTTGTAAATAGTTGTAGTAAACAATTTTATTTTTCATTTTACTGTTACTGGAAAAAAATAAAATGGTACTTGTGAATTTCATACCTGCTCCTGGTTTTCCTGTGCTTCCTGATCTGTGCCTCAACAACATGGCCCAGTATGAAAAAGGATTCTATTTTTGTTTCATACATCTATTTTGAAGTGATTAGCGAGCATACTCAGAACCCACATTTTTTTAATTTAATAACATTAGTATGGGCTGATATTGTTTCACCAAACCAAATCAGCAAAAAACACATCTGTGGGCCAGCCACTTTCTACCCTGAAAATGTCAGACCAAAATTCCAAACTACCCCAGAAGAGCACACATGCAAAGTTTCATGCAAATCCCTTAAACGGTTGTAAAGATATTAAAATGCAGAAATTGGGGTTTAACCTTAATGTGCCTACTCAACCCTAATTATAGTGGTACTACTGTGCTACTATTACATATATATATATATATATATATATATATATATACACACACACACATATATATATATATATATATATATATATATATATATATATAAATTATGGTAGCACAGTTGTGCTACCATAGTTAGGGTTGAGAATCCATTTACATGTTAAACCTAAAATTTTGCACCTTAATAACTTTGCAGCCATTCAACAGATTTGCCTGAAATTTGGAATACATGATTAAGAACCATACATCTTGGGATAGGCCAACTTTCGTACTGTTCAGATATACGGCTGCAGAGTTATTAAGCGTGATCTGCTCACGCGTTTATACTTTTTTGGAATTCTTTGCTTGTCTCTACAGGTTGCATGGTTTGCATGACTGGTCGGAAATCTTTAGGGAATGTGCGGCCATGGTCCCCAATGTGCCTTTTGAAGATTTCATGAAAAAATATTAAACGGTTCAAAAGTTATTCAAAAAACAATTTCCCATTATAAGTCAATGGGAAAGTTAACAAAAAGTTCAACAGTGTCTCAGATGCAGTTTTTACTTTAGTAAATGGTCCTTTTACTGTCGCAAATCTGCCATTTTGTTTTCAGTTGGTCATCAGAAAAATGCTTGGCATTTAAATTTGGCACCCTCTAGCAACCTAATTATTTTTGTATTCACCTAGTCGGACCCTGAGGATGCTAGGCATGTCTTTATTTTGGGGTAAAACATGCCAGAAATATGTTTTTCAAATTTCTGGAGAAAGTACTTTTGTAAAGTACTTTCACATTTGTGACAGTGTCACATGAATTTGCGAAAGCTTTTGCAAAGTTTGGCAGTACTTTTCCAGGCTGTGGGAAAATGACAGCAATTCTTTGCCACCCTGCTGCAAAAGAACAGTTTGGTCTTTTGGGCTGAAATATGGAGGGATCGCAGCCAACATCTCACAGATGTGCCTTTCAGTGTTTTATTGAAAAAATATTACAGGGCAGCAAAGTTATGGCACTCCAAAGTTGACACTTTTCCCCATAGGATAACATTACGGTGTCCGCTGCATTACAGGAATCCTTTGCCGCCCTGCCGTAAAATAACGGTTTGGTCTTTTGGGCTGAAATTTGGAGGGAAGGAAGCCAACATCCAACAGATGTGCTTTCAGTGGTGGTGAAAAAATATTACTGGCAGCCAAAGTTATGGCACTCCAAACTTCTCTTTTTTTCCCATAGGATAACATTACAGCGTTCGCTGCGCCTTTCAGGGCCCGTATGGCAGAAACTGTGCGAGATAGAGACTTTTCATGAGAAAAATGCTTAGCCCTGTTGAAGGGATCTAACTCTTACCCCATTCTCCTATAGCTCTGCTTCTTCAGACATCTGATGGGGTGAGAGTTAGGGCAGCTTACCTAGCGCACTTGATGCGGTTGGGGGTGTGGAGGGGTCAAGGGGGCTATCAACCCTAACAGTGAATTTCTTCTTTGTCGCCGTGTATCAACCCTAACTAATGCATTAAACAGACTTTTCTCTAATATATATATATATATATATATATATATATATATATATATATATATATATATATATACAGTATATATATATATATATATATATATATATATATATATATATATATATACAACTAAACCAGCCAGAATGCAACACAGTACTTTGCATTTAAAAACATGTCACAAAATACTGCATGTCAAAAGTGCTTGGTTGTTGATCAGTGACATTGGAACATTGGAAAGAGCATCTGGGGTAAGTTGTGTCTCTTCGCTGATGACACAAAGATCTGTGGTAGAGTAGATAGTGACAAAAGTATTGGATAGATGCAGAGGTATGTACAAAGGTTAGAGAGGTTGTCTAAGGTTTGGCAGTTCAAATTCAAAACCAAAAAATGCAAAGTTATGAACCTAAGGAGAAAAAAAAACAGGACAGAGTAGTGGACAGGAGGGGTTAAACTGAGCACTAGGACAGGAGGAAGGGACCTGGGAGTCATCATTAGTGATGCTCTCAAACATTCAAGCCGGTGAAACAAGGCCTATAGTCAGACTAATAGGATGCTTGGGTATATTAAGGTACTGACAGCAGGAAAGAGATACTATACTACTACCTCTACATAGGTCATTGGTGAGGCTGCATCTGAAATACCTGCATCAATTCTGCAGTGTATGCTGACACAACAGCGACATTTTGACAGTGACGCACATTACAGCACCAGTTTGATGTTGCCACTGCAGTGTACCTGCAGGACCCTGGCACTGCTTCTTTGGGTCTTGCACCCCCTCCCTGAATCATCTCCAACTCAGAGTTGATTGTATTAAAATACAGGGGTGCAGAGGGCAGAGCCCCCCTCATGTCAGAGTTTAAAAACAAACATTTTATGTGATGGCTTTATGCCAACCGCAATTGCGGCTGACATAAAACCATCGATGTAACGCTGATCGATAACATTTTTGTCAAAACAGCATTGTAGATCCATTCTGGAGTCCTAACCTAAGGAAGAACAAGGATAGGCTGGAGACAGTACAATGCAGGGTGACCAGGATGATTCAGGGAAAACAGGGCAGAACTTATGAAACTCAAGTGAAGAAACTGAACATGTACTCACTGGAGACCAGGAGATGGGAGAGATATGATAGAGACCTTCATGTTCTGAAAGGAATAGACAAGGTGAACTGTGGGGAGCTAGGAACTAGGAACTAATTAGTAGGAGTACAGTCATAAACTCGAGGTCACCAATGGAAGCTAGAGGGTGAAAAGTTTAAGAAAAATGTGAGGAAGTTCTATTTTACAGTAAGGGTGGAGGAGCCATGAAACAGTCTGTCAGTGGATGTGGTAGGCACAAACACCTTAAATGGCATCAAGCATGACTGGGACAGTTTGGAGGGTTAGGTAGTTGCCCAGGTTGATAGCAATAGGGAGTGAAGTGGGAGTGGGGACTGGGTAGGATAAAACCCTGTATGGATAATAGGTGCCAGGGCAGATGGGGAACTCTGGGCAGCCAAGTTAGACCTTTGTTCTTTTTCTACCTTTATCGTCCATTTTTCTGCTTCTGTGCCAATAACTTGCACTGTTCTCTGCAGCATACTGCAATATTTTGCAGTAGTACTGCACAGTACTGCATTACATCCTGGCTGGCACTGCTGCATATATAGAATAAATTATAGGAAACTGTGGTATAAAAGGATATAATGCCATTGAGCTAATGAGGTTATATGACACAAGACTGACGTTCAAGTGGCATTATCACCTCATTAGCTTCCCAAGGTGGCATTATATCCAAGTGTTCCACAGTTTACTGTTGTTTACTGAGTATAATACATGTGGATGGTTTAGTATGGCACAGACTGGAAGAAAGAAAAAGATGACTCAAATTGTAGGTTTAACAGTTTTATTTTTAAATTGCGACACACATCATATATACTAGTAGTTATTTGCACTACTAATAGGTTTTATATGCTTTATGTTTACTTGTAGTTGTACTGTATTTTACATTATTTTCTGCCTTGTTAGTTTAGTTTCACTGACATTTGTTTTGTAGTAATTCTGGTACTGCCCCTTTAATAGACTGCATGAAATTAAACGGTTTTGTCTAAGTCTGTATCAGATGTTTCCATCCATTTAGTTTTTCTTGCTTTTTGGGGGGAGGGGTCATACATTTAAACAATAATGCACTCCAGGAGTGTGTGTCATGCTGGGATAATGTCATGTCTCAGGTGGTTGAAGCACAAGGTCGCAGGCCAAATGGTTCAACACCCAAGAAGTGATATTATCAAAGCATGACACACTCCCTTGGAGTGCATTATTGCTATTATACAATGGTTAGTTTATGAAGACAAAAAAAAAAACTGATTAAAACATTTTTTAAATACATTTTCATTTAATATTTGCAATGTGCATGTTTATGTTAAAAAAAAAAATATATATCATTTGTCCACTAAGTGGTGCTGCTCCTTTCCCATCACTCTTTTCGCCTTTCACATGGCATCTTCTGTTTGTCACTATATCTCTTCAATGCCCCATCCACCTGCTCACTCTCCCGCTGCCTGAATATTTTTATCAGCCATTGATCCGAGTTTGTTTTATATATATGTCAGAGTTTTCCTGGTACAGCAGTCTTCATACTGGGAGAAGAAGCACAAATGGTTATGGAGACACAGTACAGGAGGTATGATACTGCTTGCAAGGAACAGTCGATCGGTCATTAAAGCACAATCTGCTTTTCAAAAGCACATTGGCTCAGACAGTTTTTCCTGCAGAGTGAGTTTTTCCTGACAGAGCAACGGGATTTAAGTTTCTTCATGTTGTTTTATGTGCTGCTTCTGTGGGATGTCGCTTTCAAATTTTGGGATACCCATGGGTTTATCCTTCTTTTTTGTTGTTGCAATAGTTCATTTCTTTGCTTGCTTGGAGGTTTTAGGCTGCTGGTGTTCAAGGTTTTTAAAGTCATTTATGTCTTTCTTACTGTGAACGTTAGGGTTCCATATGCTGTCCCAGGTTACTGGTTGTTGGTTTTAGTTTTTGCTTGGTTCTTTATTCAGTATATTATTTTTTGATTTTGTTCTGATAAGGTGGAGTAATTACTTATGGATTGTAAATTATTAAGGCCAGATATTTGGGCTACTTCTGTAGGTGGCAAGTTGTAGCTTACCAGCATTTGTATAGATGTTTTTTTTCTGGTGCTGTGGGTGGTAATTAGTTTTTCAGGTGCCAGTCCTGCAGATGTCTTTTATGTTTTTCATTAGAGTTCTCATTTTAGTTTCACCAATTTTCATATTTCTAAACAGGAGTGATTCTGGTTTGTTGTTTATACTGGGTGCCAGCTAGAAAGGTGAGTCTGTTTTTTCTTTTTCTTTGTGTGTGTTGTGCATATTTGAGATAGGCTGCAGTTGGGTCTCACTATGGATTCTTTGCATTTTGGTACATTTTTGGCTTGATGGCACAAATGTCTTTAGGGTTAGCTCTGGCTCTGGCTTTTGTTTGTCTTTCATTGTATTGTATATATTTGTGTCCTTCTGTGTCTGCGGCTATTATTAGATCTTCCTATTTGAGATTATATTACTCTGCTGTTCTTAAAGCAAAGTGTATGCCTAGGTTTAAAAATAACTTGTTGAGGAGTGCTGTGGGGTTGTGAAGGCCCATGGTTCCTGATTCATATAACAGGTCTATTCGTTTTTTGTTAGAGGTTCCACTTGATTTTGAAGGTTGCCTTTTCCTTTTTTTTAGGTGCTTCTGTTTTGCTATCATGATAGCTACTGTTTGCTTGAAATCTGTACTTCTGTTCTGGTATACTGAATATGGACAGTGTTCTTTTTCAAAATATCTGTCCATGCTGCCAAGAATGCCTCTTAGTGTTCCTGGCCAGTGTTGTGCGAAATTAAAAAATTTCGCTCCGCGAAATATTTTGCGTAATTTGCGCATTTCACAAAATATTTCACAGGATAAAATGAAAAATTTCACATCCGCAGAGCAAGTGAAAATTTGCCCACAAACCAGCAAAATTTGCTGTTCGCGGATGAAATTTCACCACCAGCAGCGAAATTTCTCTTTCCGAGGGGGAAATTTAAAGTTGCCACTGGCCAGAGTTCTCCTTGGTGCCTAGTGATCCTCCTCACCCCCCTCACTGCTCACTGGCCCAAATTATTCTCCCTGGTGTCTATTGGTCCCCCCAGCTGATTGCCGGCCATAATTGAATAAAGTCCAACCCATCCAGTTACCATGGCCCCCTCATGTCCTTTAAAAAAAAATGAAATCCACACTCCCTGGTGTTTAGTGGTCCACCCACAGTAGCTCACTGGCCCAAATTGTTCTCCCTATTGTCTAGTTGTCCCCCCCAGCCAATCACCAGCCATAATTGAATTATGCCCCCCCCAGTTACCCTGGCCCCCTCATTTCTTTTTATAAAAAAAAATGATCAGACACACACTCCCTGGTGTCTAGTGGACCCCTCACCCCTACTCTGTCATCTTGAGCTAGCACCCACCCTGCTCCCCCTCCAGTACCCCAATCAGGCCACCGGCACAGACCTCCACTCACCTCCATGGCTGGCAGCCCAACTGAGCACTTCAATGAATGAGTGTGTGTACAATCCGGTGAGTGGCCGGGGGGAGGATGGGGACCAATAGACATCAGTATTTGTGACAGTCAGTGGGCTAAATTGCGGGTGATATTTCCCTGCAATTTCATGATACATTTCATGTGGCAAAATTGCCAATTTCGCTGCAATTTTGCTGGCGAAATTTTATTTCGCTGCATCTCTATTCCTGGCTCATATTTATTCTGTCATTATTTTTGTGGGTGAATTTAATGTTGGTTAAATTGTTATCCCATTCTTCTGCAGGTATTTGTAAGATGTGTCTGTGTTCTATGATCTTGGTGAGGTATGTTTTCACTACTTTTACATTGAAGTTTGTCTTCTTTATAGTGTTTTAAATTTTTTTTGGAATGAATTTCTGTCGGTCTTCTGTTGTATTTTGGTCTGCCATCTTTAGTTTTTTTGATTTTTGATGTGAGTTGGTTTTTGGTATTATTGCTTTTATTATGTTTAATTGGTTAATTGTTTTTTAATTGGTTAATTAACTGTTAAATTAATTTATTTGTTGGTTGTGTTGTGGTTTATGGGTATTTTATTGAATTTTAATTAGTAAATGCACATACTGTACTTTCAGATAGTATAGGTATATACTTTTAATTGTTTCATTACTGTAGGTATAAGTGTAGGTATAGGCTATAATTGTTTGATTAGTGCAAGTCTATAGTTGTAATTGTTTAATTAGTGAAGACATATACTTTTAATTGATTGTTTAGTCACAGGCATACTGGGAAATAAATGATGGCCTTTTCTATGAGGAAATGCTCCCATCCATGTATTATATATATAGATTAAATAATAAGTAAGGATGGTATACAAGAGTGCATACCCACTGAGGGGGCTAATTAGCATTATAAGGCCATGAACTCAAAAGGTGAGCTTGATTGTCTTAATTAGCTCCTGAGATAGGTATACATCCATGTGTTCCACCCTCACACATTGTTTGTTGAATATAATAAATTAGGATGGTTATTGTTATTACGGTTGCATTTGTGATCACATTATGGCACCTGAAGGTCTCTTGCAGCAAGGAGGGAACAGTGTGTAGAGAGTGCAGACAGGAGTCTAGTAGGATTTCTGGGTTTGGGAGGATTTGGGGTATCTTTTTTCTAGGTTCTTTTGCAGCTTGTTATTTAGTTTGTCTGGTTCCTAAAGATGTGTTAATTGTGTTTTCAGTATTGTTCCATTAATTGATTGATTAATAGGGAATCACTTGTTACCCCGCATATTATCACCCTCCCTGGAGAACAATTAGAGTTAGTGGATACATCTAAATACCTGGGAGTCTGGCTGGATAATAAACTCAACTTTGGTGCTCATCTAAATGAGTTAACAAAAAAGCTAAGGAAACGTCTCAGTGTATTTTACCACATAAGGCAACTACTCACTCTGGAAGCCAGAAAGCAGTTGGTTCAAGCAGCCTTCCTTCTTCTGATTGACTACACTGACTTCTTATACAGTCATTGCCCCCAGTATGCACTCCAAAAGCTTGATACACTCTATCATCATGCTTTGAGATTTGTTCTTGACTTACCATCGCAGACTCACCACTGCTTGTGTACCAAGCATTAGACTGGACATCCCTCTCTATGAGAAGGCAAAAAAATGCCCTTATATGATTCTACTGTGCTATGTCTAGCAAACTACCTCCCTATATCGGTGACCTGTTTGAACCTTTTAAAGGTGCATACGGACTAAGGAACTCCTCCCTTCTTCTTTTTAAGGTTTAACAAACAAGGATATGTCTCGGCTCTACTGCCATTAGTTGCTTCCTACCAGCACTCTGGAATAACTTGCAAAAAGTACTTAAATTCTCCTTTCTGCCTAGCCCCTATATATTCAGACAACTGCTTAGCAGATGTCTGAAAACAGCATGTGACTACTTCAGGTAAGCACTACCCCCCATCTGGGCAGTCCCCTAATCTTCCAGATCCTTGGCCTTCTTATTCCCCCTGTCAGCCAGCAATCCTCTACGGTAACCCCCCTTTTCCTTCCCTATGGTAACTTCCTTGGGGGGCCTCATCAAGTAGACTCCCCCCCCTCCCCTCTCCCCATATGCCTGTCACCCTTCCTCACTTGCCCACCTCCCTGTCCCTCCTTCCTCACCTCCTTTGTACTCTACAAATCTCTACTAGTTTAGGCTGCACTCTACATGTTATGTTTTTATATTTGCCATACATGTTTTATTATACATTAGTTTGTGCTGATTGTGAACCTTGATAGCTTTGGAACCACTCAATGGATTTGCACAAAATTTGGCATGCATAATCTCCAGGGGTATGTTCCTTGACCTACAGAGTTTTGTGCAAAACTGTAGTGTGGTTTGAAAGATGGAAACTGTCAAAACTGTCAAAAAATCCTAAATTTACCATTTTTTTCACATTTCTTTGTCCACCAATAGCTCAGAAATGCCTTTATATTGATGTCTGACATTTTCAGGGTAGAAAGTCTTTGGATCACAGATGTGCCATTTGAAGGTTTGATGAAAAAAATATTAATCTGTTCTAATGTTATTACATTTTTAATTTCCCATTATTTCCTATGAGAAAATTTATATGTATAATGAAAGTGCTTTTCGCACACCATTGCACACTGTCATCCAGTTATGCATATTTTGCACCTTAATTACTTTGCAACTCTTTATTCGATTTACATGGTATTTGGCATCCACAATCTCAGTGGGCAGGTCTCCTGAAGTGCCAAATGTCATGTGAATCGGATTTATGGTTTTTGAGTTATGGAGCATCAAGAAATCCTACATTTACCAGTTATTTTCACATTTCTTTGTCCACTTGTATCTCAGAAATGGCTTTAGGTAGTGATATGAAATTCTCAAGGTACAATGCCTTTCCCTCACAGATGTGTCACAGATGTGCCTTTTGAAGATTTGGTGCAAAAATATTAATAATTTCAAAAGTTATTAAACTTTTAATTTCCCGTTATTTCCTATGGGAAAATCTGTATGTCAGACACAAAAATTGTAATTTGTACTATTTACATAACTTGCGCAAGATGGGCTGGCATGGGGCATTGAGGGTTGAGGCGCTGGATGCCACACCTCATGCCACACTGATGACCCAGGTTCGGGAGTGAGCCCGGGTCATTGGGGGTCGGCAGGGGAGGAGAGGGATTGAGCATCTGATGGACTGCTCTCCATCTCTGGGGTGGAGGGGCTGTAGCTGTTGGTGTGCTGGTGGCCCCTAGCAGAGGCCAGTGGTGATGTAGTGACACAGACAACAAAAAAGGGGAGGTGGGGCATGACACTGGGAGGTAGCATGCACAAGAGCATGAGCACTCCTTCCATTGGTGTCACTGCATGCCCCACTCACAAGGGGGAAGTCAAACAGGGAAAAATGGTGACTGATCATGGTGGCTTGATGACCATTCAGTGGGATGCCTGGCTCTGAGGGCATCGCTGTAAATACTGGATCCAGTCTCGGTGGAGAGAGAGGGGGCCTCTCCGCCACCCCATCATGGGGGTATGCAGCGAGGGCCCAATTAGGAGCTGGGGCACTCTGGACAACAGCCGGAGAAAGCAGGATGCCTGGACATGGATGGCAGACTGGGAGCCAAGGTAAGAAAAATGACTAACAAAAAAATAACTTGCACAAGATACTATCAGGCATGAAAGTTGTAATTTGCACAAGTTACATAACTTGCATAAGATACTGTTGTATTTTGCTCAAATTACATAATTTGCACAAAATATAATATATTGCGCAAGTTATGTAATTTGTGCAAAATACATGTTAAAACATTGTTAAAACATGTTTGAACCTTAATAACTTTGGAACCCTTTTATGGATTTGCATGAACATAGGCATGAATAAACTCTAGGGGAAGGTCTCCTGACTTGCCAAATTTTGTGTGAATTGGTTTTGTGATTTTTGAGATACAGAACATCAACAAATTCTAAATATACCAGTTTTTTTTACATTTCTTTGTCCACCTGTATCTCAGAAAATGTCTTTAGGCAGTGGTCTGAGATGTTCAGGGTAGAAAGCCTTGCCTCACAGATTTGTCTTTTGAAGGTTTGCTGAAAAAACATTAATCCTTTAAAAAGTTATTAAATTTTTAATTTCTTATTATTTCCTATTGAAAAATGTATATGTCAGGCAGGAAAGTTGTAATTTGTGCAGGTTACATAACTTACACAAGCTACTGTCAGGCACAAAAATGTTAATTTGCACAAGTTACATAACTTTCACCAGATACTGTTGTATTTTGCGCAAATTACGTAATTTGCACAAAATACAGCAGTATCTTGCACAAATTATATAATTTGTAAAAATGAGAGTAGTGGGTCTGAATGGCACTGTGCTTCTACCGTAACATAAGGATGCTGTTATACTGTCTTAATGGAGGGATGGGAGTGCAAGGTCCAGAGGACCCTGCAGTCCCACCTTAACATAAGGATAATGTTATACTGTCTCAATGGAGAAATGGTAGTGCAGAGTCCAAAGGACCCTGCACTCCGTCTGTAAAATAAGGATATTGTTATAGTGTCTCAAGGATACCAATGTATTATCTCAATGTATGGATGGAACTCACACCGTAAAACAAGGATTCTATTATACTATATGAAAAAGTAAGGAAATTCATTGCAAAAAACTTTGTTAATGCACCATTACAGTTGAAGTGTAAAAAGTAGGGAAATGTCATCTTAGGGTTCCCAAGCATAAGATCCTGCCCCCACCATTGGCTTCCAACCCAAACACCCCACCCTCACCCTTGGCTTCCAACCCTAAGTCCCACCTCCACCCTGCATGCAGGAAAAGGTGTGAGGTGTGTGCCTTGGGGTTGTGAATCCAATTTTGTAATGGGCCCCAACTTTCCAAATATATTCTGATACTCTTAATCATGAGGTAATGTTGTTTTTCAATTCTCATACGCTCCAATAGGAGAGTATGTCAAAGTTCCCATGTTGGAGCTAATGGGTCTTTCCACATTCTGGCTATAAATCATCTAGCATTAATTAGCATCATATTTAATAGTTTGACTTGTTCCCTTTGAGAAGGTTTGGAACATAATTGAACCTATAATTATAATCCCACTTTGACAAACAAATCAATATTAAGAATGTTATTAATTGATCTAAAATTGTTTAGCCAGAACATAGAAATGTTGGGGCATAGTACCATTAAATGTGACAGATTTGCCACTTGCATTTTACATCTCTGGCAACTTGAGATTACATTTTTATAAAGATATGGAGTGTATTAAATACTATGGAAGATATATAACTGAATCTGGTTTAATCCATTAGTCATATGCAATTTCCACAGTGAACATAACATATCCCACTTATCTTTCTTTCACTGGAAGAGACACACTAAGCTGAAAGCTTATTTACAGGTGTGACCTGGAAGCACAAGGAAGTTAAGTGACTTGTGCAGAGTCACACAGTATGCAAGTGGGGGCTGTGGGATTCAAACCCAGGCTCCAGGTTTGCAGCTCAGATCCTTAAACCACTGCACTATGCTGCCTCCTAAACTGCCTCCTGCCTCTACTGTTAATGAAACTTGTAACTCAGTTTCCCATTTAGTTTTTAAAATAGTCAGATCCAGAAATTTGATGCTATAACATATCCATAGATTTTAGATATCTTAGTTCTATTAGGTGCAAAATATATCATGTCAAAATGTTCATGCCCTTTTTAGCATAACTTATTGTTACCAATATCTCCTCAAGAGTCACACTTAACTGTAAATAGCTAAATAAATATTTCTTATGTAAGCCAGCTTGATCCTTTATTTGTTGAAATGATTGAAAGATGTTACCCTGATATAAAACCCTTGTCAGGCATATATTAAATTGTTCCCACAATTTAAAATGATCGCTGTTAAAAATGTAATGAAAGTTATTCCTCCATACAGGAGGAAGTTTATTGATTTCTCTTTTCTTTTGACCCTTTTTAGTGATTATTTTCCATGTAAGTAACATATCCTCAAAGAATATATTTTGATAGCAGGGGGTGTCTTTTTTCATTAGGGATTTAGTAAAAAAATATATCTTCCTTTCTTTTATAAGGATTATGCACACTTTCTATATAGACCTGTAGAGGTTTTTTTGTTCATCCACTCTTTAAGCAGCTCCAAAAGTATTGCCAAATGATAAGATTCAAAATAAGGAAGTTTTAATCCTGTTCTATTATTAGAGGCCAATAGTTTTACTTTTTTTTAGCCGTGCCCTATCACACGTCCATATTAATTTAGAGATCATCTTATCTAGTTCCATAAAAATGCCTAGGAATAATGACAGGTAAATCTTGGAACAAGTAGAGCAATTTAGGTAAGATATTCATTTTAACAATATTAACATGCCCCAGTAATGTTATGGGGAGATCTTCAGCTTTCTAAATCCTGACAATGACAGTTAACATGGGTTTGATATTTAAATCTAATAATTTGCAAATCTGGTTACATAAATGAATCCCCAAATATGTTATGGAGGTACTCAGGATTTTAATCAGAAATAGAGCTTGATTTATATTACATTTCTTAGGATGTATGGGCAATGCTTTCGATTTACCCAAATTAACATGATATCCAGATGTTGCCTGTAGTCCTGTAATGTAGTTTTGATTTCTAATTTTAGGTTTCTCAAAACATAGTAGTATATGATCTGCAAACAATGACATGTTTAATGATTTTTGTCCCCATGTTGTGGTTCTTTTATATCCAGTGATTTCCTAATACTATTGGTTAATAGCTCAATAGCTACAGGGAATAATAATAATAATAATAATAATAATAATAATAATAATACCAATAAAGGACACCCTTGACAGGTTACTCTCTGAAGCTGGAAAGCTTGTGATATATTGCCATTAGTTAAGAGTTTAGCACATGGTTTACTGTATTAAGCTTTAATCCATGAAATGAAATCTGCTTCAAAATTGGCGATATGTAAGATCTATAGTAAATATGCCCCTTGTACTCTGTCAAAAGCCTTTTTTGTGTTCGGGAACACCACCATAGAATTTGGATCTCTAATCAAATGAATACAATTTAATGCATTCCTTATATTATTATGGCACTTCCTTCCCTTGATGGAGCCAGTTTGACCTGTGTGTATTATGGAAGCTAAAACTAATACTAGCCTTGAGGCAAGTATTTTAGTAACTATCATCTAATCATCATTCAGGAGTAATATCGGTCTATAAGATGCACTTTGAGTTTATCTTTACCTTTCTTAGGTATGACCATTATCAGGACTTCATCAAAGGAAGGGGGAATTGCTTCATTGATAAAAATAAATATATTTAACAAATATGGAATCAATATTTCTTAATTAAGAAAATCAATACTGAATCCATCTAAACCCAGCCTTTTTCCAGATTTAATTATCTTATTGCCTTATTGATTTCATAACAATGTTGTTATTAATTTTTCTTTTTTTTAAAATATTTTACAAGCTTTATTGGTTTTAAGCACCGGTTAAAATAAATGAGACAGTACAAAGTAATAACAATAGTATTAGGTGCAAGATCCATTAACTCAAATTAAACTTCCACCCCCACCCTTCCTCCCAGACCACACACTATTATTTACATTTAGATCCCTATGCCTGAGATAAATTTGGTCATTAGGGCTTCCAGATTGTCAGAAAAGTCTCTAAACTACCCCCGAGAGATGAGTAAGCTTTTACTCTATCTTGCACGGAAGCAATATGTCTTTCCAGTTGCAATGCCAGGATACTCTCTCTGTACCATTCCATTATAGTGGGAGGCTTATCCTCTGTCCAATGCCTCATAATTATTAATTTAGCTATTGCAGAGATAAGTATCATATGTGCTTTCCTGACTTTGGGGATATCATCTGGGAAATAGTTTATCAGACAAATTTCAGGGGTAAATAAGGTTTCCAAGCCAAGGATAGGATCCAAAGTGCTATTAATAGATTGCCAGAATATCTGCACATTGGGACACAACCATAACATATGATAAAGTGAACCAATGTCACCCTCACATTTACCACACATTGGTGCAGCTAATGTCCCATATCTAAAGAGCTTAACTGGTGTAAGGTAGATGTTATGCATGATGTTAAAATGGACTAATCTGAGTCTATCTTGTTTTATGAATTTGTACATTGATATCCAAAGTTTCCTCCATAGATTAGGGTCTTCAGGGGTACCTAGCTCCCTTATCCAGTAGAAGCAGACCCCAGATGGTAATCTAGGGTCCCAAACCTGAAGAGTTTTGTATAAATTAAGACTGAATATGATTGGGAGGCTACCTGAAGAGTGTAGTTAGTTCTCTTTCTCCTGGTCTGTCAATGGGACCTGGGAGAAAAAAGAAGTGAGGGCCTTACTGACTTGAAGGTATTTAAAGACTCCTTTGTCTGATGCTCCGATGGATTTTTGAAACTGATTAAAGGGAATTGGTTTCCCATTCGACCAAATATCTGAAACTTTGCATTGGTTCAGCTGAGGCCAAAAATTGGGGGGTATTGGTGTACCAGTAATCTTAAAATGTGGATTACCAATGACTGGCTGGTCTGATGACTGATACCACCTCACTGCAAGGTATTTTTGGACCTGGTGAGAGGCCTTCGATGACCAACCCATGGGGTTGCTTCTAAGGGACTTGGGGATATAAGATGGGGAAACATATAGGAGGGCCCACAGTGAGCATTTCACTCTGGCTGCTAAATATTTTTCAATAGCAAGCCACAAGGGGAAATATTCTGAGTGCTCAATTTCCTTATGCCAAAAGGTCAGCTTACTCATGTGTTATGCTATGTAATAGAGGAAAAAAGAGGGGACCGCAAGGCCTCCTCTGAATTTCGGGGCTGTCAGTTTAAGATAGGATCTGCGGATACTTTTCTTGTTCCATAAGAAAATATTCACTATGTTTTGTAATTTAGAAAACCATATTTTTGGTAGGTAAGTACCCAGCATACCCAGTGGATATAGTATCCTCAGTAGAACATTCATTTTAACTATGCTTAGCCTGCCCCATAGGGAAAAAGGAAGTAAGCACCATCTCTCCATATCCCCAGCTATTGTTTTAACTAGATTGTCAAGGTTGTCTCTTATTATAGTACCAAGGTCCCTAAAAATCTTAATTCCTAAATATACTATGGACTTCGCTTCCCAAGAGAGGCCGAGGGGAGAGAGTTCCACCTTATTTACTCTACAATTTAGAGGTAACACCTTAGTTTTGGCTCGATTCAATTTATAAAATGATATTTTAGAGTATTCCTCAATTTCAGTTAGGATGGCTGGCACTGACAGGTCTGGCCTCTCCACATGTAATAGAATGTCATCCGCATGTGCATAAAAAGGCATACCTTACAGTTCCTACTTGGATTCCTTTGATATTAGTATTGTCTGCCAATCTGAGGAGCAAGGGCTCTAAATATATGTTAAACAGCAGGGGGGACAAGGGGCATCCCTGCCTTGTACCCCGAGCCAACTTAAAGGAGGGAGACAATAATCCATTGCATTTAACTCTAGCCGAGGGGAAGGAATATAGGAGTTGTATCCATCTTAGAAATTCATTAGGTAATCCAAGAGAGGTTAGAGTAGCTAACAGGAAATCCCAAGAGACTGTATCAAATGCCTTTTCGGCGTCTAAGGAGTCCAGCACCATTGGTGTGCTGGAGTCCATGGCAACAGCAATAAGGTGTAACAACTTTCTCATATACTGTACTGTACCTCACGACTGGAGGATGGTTTTGCGCCCTCCACAAGAGTGGCCTCAAGGACAACCAGAAAATCACAGACCAGTGAGCCTCACATCCATCGTGGGTAAGCTAATGGAGACTATCCTGAAAGAGAGGCTGGAGGCCTCCCAGAGGCCAAAGGACTACAGGACAGCAGACAGCATGGTTTCATACGTGGCAGATCCTGCCAAACCAACCTGGTCGAGTTCTATGACTGGGTAGCTAGGCAACTGGACAGGAGCCATGCAGTGGATGTCCTGTATCTGGACTTCAGTAAGGCATTCGACTCAGTGCCACATGGAAGGCTGGGAAGGAAGTTAGTAGGCACAGGGGTGGGTACAAAGCTAGTGAGATGGGTAGAAAACTGGCTGCAGGGAAGGCAACAGAGGGTGGTGGTGGGTGGGGAGCTCTCACACCCAAGGGCAGTGACGAGCGGTGTCCCACAGGGCTCTGTGTTGGGACCAGTGTTGTTTGGGATATTCATTGCAGACATATCATGGGACATCAAGAGCAAGATCAGTATGTTTGCTGATGATACTAAGGTTGGCGCGGTGGTGGATGACCTAGGGGATGACAGGGGTTGCAGGATGATCTGGCAAAGCTTGAAACCTGGTCAGACACCTGGCAACTAAGGGTTTAATGCCAAAAGTGCAAGGTGCTGCATTTGGGATGAAGAACCCAGGAGGAGTTACCAGCTAGGGGAAGTGCAGCTAGCCCAGACAGAGGAGGAGAAGGATCTGGGTGTGCTCATTACAGGGTCAATGAACAACTCAGCACAATGTGGGAAGGCAGCTGCAAGGCCAACAAAATGCTGGGTTGTATTGCAAGGGTATATCCTCAAGGAGGGAGGAGGTGATTCTGCCACTGTATAGGTCATTAGTTAGACCACACCTGGAGTACTGCGTGCAGTACTGCTGCCTGTATCTGAAGAGGGACATTAGTTACTGAGGTGCAGCGCAGGGCAACAAAGATGATCAAGGGGCTGGGGGACTTATCATACGAGAGGAGGTTGAGGAGTTGAACATGTACTCACTGAAGGAGAGAGAGACAGGGTGACATGATTGAAACCTTTAAATACATGAAAGGAATAAACAAGACGGGTACAGAGGGGCTGTTCAAAGTAAGGGAGGGAGGGCCAGGGCCATGATATGAGACTGGAGAGAGGAAGGTTCAGGAGGGAGATGAGGAGACACTTTTTACAGAGAGGTGGTGGCTGGTGGAATGCGTTACCTGCAGAAGTGGTATGCAGTAGAACAGTGGACTGCTTCAAATGAGGATGGGACAGGACAAGGGGGAGGGTTAATGAAGGGGAAGGGTAGAAGGAAGGGGCAGCTGCAGAATAAGGGGTGCTAGCTGCACATTCGAGCAGACTTGATAGACCTCTAGGCCTTTATCTGCTGGCAAATTTCGTATGTTCGTATATGATCTTGAGGTGATCTTCCCATCATAAATTCGACCTGTTCATGGCCTATGAGATTGCCTATAACTTTTGAGAGTCTGTTTGCTAGAACTTTGGCCAAAATTTTAATATCTGTATTTAATAAGGAGCTAGGGAGGTAACTACTAAGACTTAGTGGATCTTTCCCTGGCTTTAAGACTAAGGATATCACAGCTTCCTGAAAACTGGAATCTGATATCCCATTGTCATACCAATAAGTGAAAACATCCTTTAATAATGGTGTTATAATAGCTTGGCATGCCTTATAAAATTACTTGGCAGTCCATCCAGTCCAGGGGATTTATCTGGGGGTAGCTGTCGGACAGCCTGCTGGATTTCTACTAGGGATATTGGGGCGCCTAAGAGGGCTGCTTCTGCAGCAGTGACCTTAGGCAAATTCACAGAGCTGAGATAGGAATTTATATCGGCTTCAGTGGGTCGTAAAGCTGGCTCTACTGTATACAGATCCTGAAAGTAGGAACCAAACGTTTTTGCAATTTCTTGAGGGTCAGTACAAACTTTACCGTTTTGCCCTGTATAGATTCCTGTAATAATTTGTGAGGTCTCTATTTGACAGATGCGCATCGCAAGCAACTTGCTTGCCCTTTCTCCCATCTCTAGATATTTAAATTTGGTTCTTTGAAGAGCTAGCTCGGCTCTCTGAGATATTAGTCCTGTGTACTGGGCCTGTAACTGATAAAGCCTAGTCCACATCTCTGCTGAGGAGGAACAGGATAAACTGTATTCCAGGTTTTTAATGGATACAAGAAGGGCGTCCATTTGAGCCCTTTGATGCTTAACTCTTTTGGAAGTCATTTTTACGAATTCTCCCCTCAAGGAACATTTTAAAGCTGCCCAAATTAAATCATATTTAGCCATTGATCCCTGATTACTACTAAGGAAAAAAGCAATAAAATCCATAATATGTCCCAAGGAGACATTGTCTCGCAGTAACTGGCTATTCAATCGCCATTGTGGGGAACGCTTGCCTCCTGCTCCTAACCAAAATTCCATGCTGATAGGGGCATGGTCAGACAAAACTCTAGATGATATTTCTGCTTGTATGACCCCGGACATTGCAAAAGAACTTATAAGTAAATAATCAATTCTAGAATATGTTCTATGCACTGTAGAAAAGAAGGTATATTGTCTTTCTGAGAGATTAAGGACCCTCCATACGTCTACCAGCGCAGCACTACTAATAAGATCTTTCATTGCTCTCTGTGCTGGGGATAAGCCTCGTCTCACACGATCAAATCTATCTAGATCTGTTTGGAGCACTAAGTTCCAATCTCCTCCCAGTATGGTAAGCTTTGGTGAATTAGTCGACACAATATTTAATAAATGTACAAAAAAGGAAGGGGAGTCGTTATTCGGACCATATATTGAACCAAAGAGGACCGGGCAAGATTCCAATGAACCATGTATTATTATATATTGGCCCTCTGGATCCCATATTTCCTGAGTCAATTTAAAAGGGATATTTCTTGCTAATAATATTGCTACCCCTCCTTTATTCGTGGTTACCCCTGCTCCAAAAACTTGTCCAACCCATGATCTTTTGAAAAGGAGTATATCCTCTTTCTTCAGATGTGTTTCTTGTAGAAAGGCTATTTGTGCTCGCAATTGCAGTTGATGTTTCAGGATTACTTGTCTTTTGACCCTATCTTTGGCTCCTTTAATATTCCAACTTACAAAGTGATATTGGTTACTCATGCTCTAGGATGATAGTGTAGAAGTGAAGATGAGTAAGTAAGCAGCTAAAACCATTCAAGGGATACTGTTCTTGCTTATTACTAACTGCTATTTGAAGAGTACAGGACAGTTCCAGCTGAAAAGCCAAAGTGCACCCTGGCGTATTTTTGAACCCTGAGTACTGATAGTGTGCAGTCTTATTCCCACCCCACATAGTGATAACCCCATCAATCCCCCTATAACTATTAAACTTATAACTTATAATTCCCAACTTAAAAAACCACCCCCAGTTCAAGTTAACTGTACTCCAAACTCTCAAATGCCACATGATTTATACATACGCAAAACCAAACCTAACAACCTTGTTCCCCGGAACTCCTTAGATTATCCACTTATAAATGTTCCAAAGAGAAAATAATAACTAAATACTTAGCAACTCTATGTTTATCTATATCTAATGTATACCTATTAAGCCCTTAGTATATTAACATCAGATGCCAATAATTTGGCAATATCAGAGATTTTAACCTACATATCTCTATTTAACTTAAAGGGCTTATTACTAGTAACATCATCATTTAAATGAGGGCTATTTCTGGACTATCACATGCAGGTTAATTATAAAACCTTATAATAAATGTGATAGGAATAACATCTCTGCATGTCTATCAACTAAGGTATAGGACCCTGAGCAATACAAAGACATTGAGATTCTCTGATTATTAGTGACACAGCACATTCAAGTCCGATATATACTTATGTCAAACTTTAAATTGTGTTATGTAATTGCAATCTATGGTGCACAAGCAGCCTTCTAAGCCAAATTCTATTGGGAAACACATTTAAAGTTAAGGGCTACCAAGCTAAGCTAGAACTATAATTTATAGATGCTTTAATCTAATGTTGCCCCCATGGTAGCTCATTTCTGCATCACTAGCTGCACATAATTCTCTCCCGAGGCATGAGTTCTTATGTCCAAGCAAAGCTCTCCTTTATAGTTGTGCCAAGTAACGCTAAGTGTTGATGCAACTTTCACAAATGTAAGACATGCACTCTTTAAGATCCGCGGATCCAGATGTCAGTCCATACCAGAGCATCACCTTGACACATTAGTCGTATCTATAACAAGGAAGAGGAAAAAAAAAACCTATTTTCTCTTCTTTCCCTCTCTTTATATATTGGAAGGAGCCACTTAATGTCAAAGACTGCAGAGTAAATGGAGGTAAGAGTCTCTGAGCATCTTCAACCACTACAGTTTAACTGGCAATCCCGCTCTGTGGTAGTGACAGCACGCAAGTCTCCCTCTATGTCAACGTCCTTATGTATAAATGGAACTCTTCCTGATAATGTAGTCATGGCTTCAAAATTGTCCAATATGCGCTCCTGGAGATTTGCAAGACCAAATGACAGTTCGTATCAAAGCATCGTTTCTTTAATTGTTAGCCTCACCAACAGTAAGCAAAGATAGTTAACTATTCAAAATACTTTGTTTTCAAACGTAGGTGTAGGAAATGATCTAAGTCATTAGCTGGGAATTGAATAGCTTTGCAAGTCGTGAGCTTGTCATTTTGATTTCATTTATACAGATCTGAAAAGATTTCTTTTATTCCTTGCAGCGCTTGCGTAGGAGAGTCAAAGGAAATCCATTTATCCTCATTTTTAACCATCAGGATGGCAGGATATTTGACTCTGAACTGCTTAGCAGCTGCCACCAATTTAGAGACCAGTGGGTGAAACTCTTGTCGCCGTATACGTACCGAGTGGGGAAGATCTTGCGCAATACAGATTTTCCTGCCCTCCCAGGTCACTTCACTAATTTCTTTAACTTTGGATAGTATATGTTGCTTATCCAAGAAGTTTAACAGTTTAAATATCATTGGCCTGGGAGGCTGACCTGGGGCTGGCAAAGGGCGCAGAGCTCGATGGGCTCTCTCGATTATGTACTCTCCTCCATTTGGGGGGGACCGGCTATTTTAATACATAATTTTTGTAGAAATGGAATTGCCACATTCCCTTCCTCTCTCTCTGGTACACCAATAACTATTAAATTGTTTCGCCTGCTGCGCCCCTCTAGATCTTCTAATTTGTCCTCTAATTTCCTTAGTCTGTGTGCCATGTTCACTGTCTCCAGATCGGTTTTATCTTGTTTTTTCTCAAGGGAGGTTATTCTAACTTCAGAGTCTCCGACTCTCTTTGTCAGGGAATCTACTGTGTTTTTAATCGTTTGAAGATCCTCCAAGATGGCAGTAATAGCTGTCTGAAGCAGCTGCATGATTTCTAGGAATTTTTCTTCTGAGAGAGCTGCTGCTGTTGCGGGCATTTTCGGCAGTCTAGCGGCTTGCTGCCAAGGTCGTTGCGTGGCCTTATCCTTCTCTGGAGTGAGTGGTGGAGAATGTCTCGACGGCACTTTTTTCAGTATATCTCCATTCAAAACTCGAACTTGAACTTCAGAGTTGAATTAGCTCACTACTTGATTAGTTTTTGAGATAGTTTTAACTTGCAATTACCATTAATGAATGGAAAATGGGGAGCAGAGAATGGAGCTCCGGGGAACTGCTGCTCTAGTTTAGGCTGCCATCACGTGACCCTCCCATTAATTTTTCTGAGTGGTCAGTGGTTGTTCTGCAAATGATATTGGTCAGGCCAGGAGAGGTGGATGGATGTCACACAAGTTGGAGAGTGGTGACTTAATTGTTTCTTTTTATTTCATCAATGGTGATTGGACTCTTTACAGAGAAAAGGCACACTTTATTAATCTTGTAGAGGAGTGAGTGGGACCTGCAAAAACAGGGATATAAAAGTTAGCTGTTGAGCGAGTCTGTGAGCAGGGTGGGGAGGGGAGGATGGTGGGCAAGTATGAATCAGAAAGCACAGTTTAAAGAATTGATATGCATTTGTCAATTCTGAATGTTTGCTGATAGTATTGCTGTTCTACTGGGTCTTGCTTGCACACGTTTTTACTATATATTTGCCCAGGATACAGCAGATGAGTTGCAGTAACTCATTTTCAGTAATGTCTTGCTTTGACACATTGTTAGATTGTAATTACTCTGGATAAGGCAGTTGAGAGGCAATATCTACTTTTAAGTGGGTTCCCACATTTTGACACAATCCAACAATCTTTTTATGACCTGATGTTATGATCAAGACAGGTGGAATGTTTTAAATCTCATTTGAAAGGTGATTTCACTGTGTAATTGTGGCACTAGGTTTCGGGAGGTGATTTGAAATAGGGGGCCAAAATCTACAAAAAGTAAAGTTATGAGTAAATGTTGGAACAATTTGTTTCCTCATAACTTAGTTGGTTTTTCACATTTTTACCCCACATTTTCAACATTAGCTTTTTATAACCACTCCTTCTGAGTATGACAGGTGTCATTTATAAAACAATGGCTGAAACATCATGTTGCACCACAAATGTTAAAGCACATTTTGGGTAGGAGGTGAGAAATGACAGCTGTCACATTCCTGAGGTGGTGTCACAACATGGCTGTGTTTAAAAGTTGAGGTCAAAATATTGAAAATTACCATTTACAAGCGTGTGTTGAAAGATTGTGACATATACTCATAACTTTGTTGTTTTCTCATATTTTTACACAAAATTTTCAACATAGCTTTTCTTATCAGCCCACCTCATGAACAAGAGCAGAGGGCATTTTCAAATCCTGCTCAAAAAGGTGATTTTGTGCCTCAAGTATAAAAAAAATGGCCAGGATTTGAAAAATGATAGCTGTCACATTCATGAGGGGCTGTGAAGAAATGGCTATGTTAAATATTTGGGATCCAAATATTGAAATTTACCAAAGTTACAAGCCCTCATTCATAAATTTCAATGTAGGATCATAACATTGATATTCTTTTAATATTTTTGCCCCAAAGTTTTAACTTAGCCTTCTTATGATCCCGCCTCATGAACAAGTGCAGAGAAAATGTGCAACTCCTGCCTGAAAGGTGATTTCATGCAGGGACACTGAAATCACCTTTTGGGACACAAAAACACATTTTGACCAGGATCTGAAAAATCACAGCTGTCACATTCATGAGTTGCTGGGAAGAAATGGCTATGTTGAAAATTTGAGGTAAAAATATTGAAAATTACCAAAGTTATGAACCTGCATTCACAAATTTCAGTGTAGGTTCATAACTTTGTTGTTTTTAATATTTTTATGCTAAATTTTCATCATAGCCTTCTATTGACCCCACCTTATGAACAAGGGCAGAGAAAATTTTCAACTCCTACACAAAAGGTGATTTCGCACTGTGACAGCAAATTCACCTTTCCGGACATATTTGTCTAATTTCACTGCAATTGCATAAAAAAGGACTTTTGTTGGAATATTCTGCAGTATTTTTTATGTTTGGTACTGCTGTGACTGGTTTTGGTTTATGTAATGGATTTTGTGTCCTCTCTATAGCATAAATATACATATAAACAATGACTGTGAGTATATCATGACCAAAATATCACTAATATTTTTTTTCTTGTCACATTACAACAAACATGGGGCAATCAATGTTAAGAAAATGTGCATAATAAGTAGAAATAACAAATGACCTAACCCAGTTTACCTCAGCAGTTACTACTGTAAATTGTTGTTTTTTCTACCATTCTGTAAACATTTTGAAAACTGGTAAATCTGTTAATTGTAATTGTAACACTTTATTTTTTGTGCTCCTCTGTGGTTTCTTGCAGTTGCATGTTGCTTTTTATGTTTGCTTGCACGCGTGCACAAGAAACATTATGTGGCAGCTTAGGAGAGAAGCAGGTTGTGGAGGTGCGGCACTGTGGCAGCCAACACCAGCATTGCATTTGTGGGCTTGGCACTGTTCACCCAATGCAGTCTGAGTGTCCTGATGACACTGGTTCTGCAGAAGTGCCACCAACTTGAAATGATTTGGCCACTACAATGAGGGTCTGCCTCATCACTGCAGCATCAGCCATTCTGCTGCAATGAGGGCTCACCACAACCCAACCTAGATAGACCAACTTAGGGTAGCTGGTTCATTCCACTGGGGTGTCATAGAGATGAGGCACACAGATGAGTCCTGGTAGGACAAAACACGTCTGTGTCTTCCGTTGGCACCCTTTGCAGATCTGTGTGAGAGCCCTTTTGGCACCATGCATTTCTGCTTAAAGTAGAACCAGCATAATATTTTGTGGTGATTTGCATTATGGGGGTATGTGTGATTTTGTATTTTTTTGAAACTTGACTTCCTGGCCAATGCCCTTTGGGGTAACCAATGTCTCAGTGCTTGCACACTAAGGTTCTTTGTCTTTTAGCATGTTTTCATAGTTTAAAAAGCCCACAAATGCTGGATACATAAAAATAAAATCACCATTTACTTTAAAAATCCCTTGTTCACTTGCCAGAAAATCCATAAAATTTATCATAAATATCCACCAAGCTTTAGAAATTTGTAATTGTGATTCAGAATTCCACATTTCACACAACACTACTAGCCACATAACAGTTAAATGTGAAATGAATTAATTTTTCTCAGCTCCTATGCTAAACAATAAGAATGGTCCAAACTGGTCCTAAAGCAAGAGAAATGCAGATACTGTGGCCAGTTCAGATATTTATAGTCCCAAAATGCTTTCCTTTTAAAAAAAAAGCAGATTGAGTGGTTTCAAACTATAAATTAGCTGTTATGAATTTTGTAAATAATTATGCAAATGCATGAAAAAATTACAAGATTCAAAAAGAGGATTGAAAACAAGAAACTTTACAACTTCTTGGGGTTCACATTAGAACTAGGACTATTTATGGAAATCCTGGATTTGAAAAGGTCCAGCAGACAGACGGGCTTGACTAGGCATGCTCCAGTAAGATGTGGGGGCACACCCTAAAGTTCAGAGGTGGAAAATTTAGAGGTCCTTCTCCCAGAGGGTGGTGAACATATGAAACCACCTAGCAGTTGAGAGAGTGGATATGAAGACAGTGCAGGCCTTCAAGTTAAGCCTGGGTAAATCTCATCTTACCATGAGAATCACAGGATACCCTGGGCAAGATGACAGGTGAGGAATCCATTTAAATCAGTGTATTGTGCATAAATATTGCTCCTTAGGGCATTTTTGTTTGCTTACCTGCCTTTTGCACAGTCTTGGCACTTTAAATAAAACATAAGCACTTTATTTGACTTTGACTTTGGAGTCCTCCCATTCACTGAGTGTTTCATATCGGCAGGTTTCAGATTGTTACTGCAATTTATCCTATCAGTATGGTTCCAAACAGTGAAGAGGGTAAGTGCTTTCTCTTGTTTTGTTTTTTTGTGTATACTTTTTGGCCCCTTCTTGGTAGGGAAGGAATAAACTTGACAGACCTTGAATTACTTTCAACCTTAAATTACCTTTTTACTATGAAGGGTTCACCGGTCCCAATAAACAGTGCTTTATACTGTAGAAAACACAAGACAATTATATAATCAATTAGATAGTCAATCAATCAATCAATCAAATCTTTATTTATCCAGGTGAACGTCATTGAGCAAGCTCATTTACAAGATGGACCTGGTTAAGTCCAGATTATAGTACAAACAGCTATATTTACAATGTGAATAAAACATAATAGAAATGCAAATCAAAACACAAATAACATACATAATAGTTTGTTAGAGATCATCAATAAGACACAGTGAATAGTATAAAATAGTGGGAACAGGCTAGACCACAGAGATTCAGAGATCGATATTATCACAGGAATTTCCCTAAAAACACAAGCAAGTTCTGGGTATTGCCAATATAACAGTCAGACAAAATAAGTGATAACATATAGAATAAAGTACGGGGTGGTGTGTTTAACGAGAGTTTACACACACACGAGGTGATAGATGCTTCATGAACCCCGAGAGTGAAGCTCGAGGGCTTTGTGCAAAGCATCTAACCCCAAGGGTGTGTGTAAACCTCGAGTTTAAACACACTACCCCATATTTTATTTTATATAATTAATGGCTCTCCCCTTTTTGGCCACAGCAATTATATAAAATAAAATCAGCTGTTTCGGTGTGGCTACGAGTATGCGCCAGTTTATTTTACGTACAGATGGGTTTTCATTTTCGGCGGCTTCACTTATTTATTTTTTTTAAATGTTCAAAGTCCCCCATCTGTAAAACCAGTGCTCATTTTGATTTTTTTAAAATGTACTCACCGCTGTGTTTCTTTGGCGGCTCCGTCGTAGGAAGGAAGTGCAAGCCAGGAAGGGAGACGCTGGTGTAGGCAAGACATCACGCAGAGGGAGTGAGAACCGTAAAAGCGTGGTTTGCCGTTATAATCACTCCTTTGTAATGGCAAATTATGCCACGGTCTCTCAATGGCAAAAGGGGAGAGCCATTAATTATAGATTTTTTCTTGACACAGTTCGCAAAAAGGAATAAAACAGGTATGGTTAGGTCTGAAGGGAACAGACAGCCTGCCAGGCACTATCAACGGCAGCCCCAGGGAACGCCTACATTCGGACTGGGGGGTGGCTGTGCTGCAACTTACTAGTGGAAGGTGTTAGCTGGGTACTGAGGCAACGGCTGAGGCAGCACCTACTGCACATATTTTTCCAAGTCTATGGTGCTAGCGCTGACTGTCCATGTCCAATGGACTGTCGGGCCACCGGAAAGGTCACAAGGCAGGGTAGGTGATGAATATGCTTTGGCACCTATGGCCAATCTCAGAGAAGGGCTTCAAAAAGGAGCATAATCACTCATACTCCCAGTATTTGCACTCTGAGCAGTAAAGAGAAGGATCCCATCGGTCAGGTATAGAAGGGTTTACAGCTATTTTGGCAAAGTACAGCCAGACCATCCAATTTTGCAAGAACTGGAAGGATCACAAAAGTAGACTGTAGAAGCCAATTGGAAGCAAGGGCTGGAAAGCATTCACAAACCAATTGGTTGGCAGCTTTAGCGGTGCTTTGCTAAAGGAGAATCCGGGCAAATGGTTTCGGATGGCGGCTTGTAAAGGTGCTGACCTCCTGGGAGCTAGGGATTTTATGCCTAAGGTGTAGTTGCCCCCTGTAAGTCTTGCCTATGTCTGGAAAGAGGGGTACAGGGACCAGAAAGTAATAAATACATTAGGGTTAGTAAACCATAGAAGAATTGTCATGGGGTAAAGTCATTCATGGATATGGCTGTGATAGTGATAACTGCTTGATGCTATTAGCCAGATATTTGTGATGGTTTCAGTTTTCTTGTCAGGTCAAAACAGAGTTATCTCTGAGGTGTAGACAGGCATTAAGGTGCTGATGGTTTTCAAGTTACACCTCTGTGAGGTAATGTGTACTGTGCATAAACAGAGGAGAAACAGTCTCAGTCTCATGTACTGTATGAGTCACCCCTTCTCTGTCATGAGCACCAGCATTCATGAGAAGTGGCAGAAAGAATAGGCAGTGGTGGTGCCATAATATAAATGCAGATCATGTGAACACCCTAAATATCTGAATCCTCTCTTAATTAAGCAATACGGCATAACAGGGTGTGCATTATTGTTGGATAATGGCACACCTCGGGCAGTTAGACATGAGGCAACTCAGAGTACCATAGTCACCTGAGAAAGTGCTGTTATACCACAACTACACACATCTTGGAGTGACTCATTGCGATTTTAAAAAGGTACCATTGATTTTTACTTTAAATTCTGAGTAATGATGTTCAGAAAGTTAGGCATTTCTGACATGTGCTGTTTTGCAGGAATAATGCATGACCTAGTGATCATATCTGACCAATTATAGGTCTTTAATTCTCCTACCAATTTTATCATTACACATATCTAAACCTGTAAGTCTGACCTGAACTTTGGGAAAAATCTAGAGATGATCATAAAAGATCAAATTATGTAACATCTGGACAGATTCCAGCTGTTAAGGAATCTGTATAAGTTCACTAAGAGAGGGGGTTATTGTTTTTTTTGAGGAGTAACAAAGATACTAAACAGGTCATGGCAGTTGATATAACATTTTTTGAATTCAGTAAAGAATTCTACATGGTACCCCATGAGAAGCTGGTTCTGAAATTGAGGAAATGTAGAATTACATGACATTTCGCACATTGGATAATGAGCAGGTATTGAAAATTGGGCTTGAGGTAGGGGTGGGGATAGGGGAGTAAGGGTACATGGGACAACATTGGACTAGAAGTGAGTAACCAGTGGATTTCCCTAGGGGGTTTTCACTTGGGTCTCTATTGTTTAATATTTCTATTTATAACCTGACATCAGTATTTAATTTTTTTATTTATTGAAATGTATTTAATCCCAACATCCAAAGAGAGATAAATTACAAAATGTAGTTTACAACTGTAAATTATGAGAGAGGGAAGGGGAAGCTACAAAGTAGGTACATGAAAGCAATTATACAACAATAAAAACATTACAGATGAACACTGCAAATAAGGTTAAATAAAGTAGTATAATAATACAAGATCACACTTTAAGTGTCAATGTAACAGCAGGGTAGGTAATCATTAATTACATGCAACAGGGGTCAGTACATTGTAGTTACACATTAGTTGCATGTAACTGCATTGCAGTTATAGTGTAGTTACACTGTAATGATAGTGTAATTAAAGAAACAAAGTGTTACCTATTACAATAATGCATCTACAGTACAAGTCACATTAAACTGTTCCTCCAAAGAGTTGTTTTAGCATTTCTGAGTTGCGTCCGTGTTGCTGAATCCAGCACAAAACCCCATGCACAAGCTGTTTCTTAAGAGTTAAAATGTAGTTTTGCATTACATTGTGACTGTACTGCAGATGCATTCTAACTGAGTTGCAAAAACATTTTATAAACATTTCTGTTGAGCTGGTTAAGCATTGAAAAATAATGCAGAATGAGTTGCCAGTGCATTGTCAACTATAAAAAACAATGCTAAACCAGCTCATTGGTGGAACAGTTTAATGTGACTTGTACTGTAATATACAAAGGAGTCAGCCAGGATGCAATGTTCTATGCTAAGCATGCCACACTTTCCTGAGTGACAAATTGGAGTAATTGTCATTGGATTACATTGTGTTCCTGCATTATTCTGCGGCATATCACTGACAGAAACATGTCATCCTGGCTGACGCTACTGTAATTCACTAATCTTTATGCAACAGCAACCAAGTCAAGAAAAATAAGGAGCATACCAGAATAAAATTTGTTTAAAAATTACAATAATGCATGCATAGAAAACACAGCAAGAAACATATCACACTGTAGGAAGCACAGAATGGTATCTCAGGTAATTCAATTTGCAGATGACAACAAGCTAATCAGGGTCATGGATTGATTCTAGGGAAAAGAAAGACAGTTTCCAGCGAAACTTAAAAAGTACAAGACTAGGGGACCAACAAGTGGCAACACAAATTCAGTGGGGATATGTGTCAGGGTAAGGTCTGTACTTAGATCAAAATAACTCAGTTTGAAGAACCATTTAGATATAAAATAAGCATTTGCCAATGCCAGCTGTTTGCTGCTTGCATTGCTGTTGTACTAGGTCTTGCTGTAAATATTTTTACTCTATATATATATATATATATATATATATATATATACACACACACACTAAGGATAGACAAGAGGAGATGCAATATCTCATTTTCAGTGGTGTCCTGATTTTAAACATTTTACATTGTATTTACCCAGGACAGGCCAACTGAGATGCAGTATTTAATTTTCAGTGAACTCCCATATTTTGATCCCACATTTCCAACAGTCTTTTTATGACCTGATGTTATGATTAAGACACATGGAATTTTTTTAAACCCCATCCAAAAGGAGATTTTGCAGTGTGACTGTGACAGCAAGTAGTGGAGGGGATTTGAAAAATGACACCTGTCATGTTAAAGAGATGGAGTAACACATGGGATATGTTAAACATTAGGGCCAAAATCTGCAAAAATACAGTTATAAGTAAACATTGGAACAATTCAATGTTTCTTCATAACTTAGTTGTTTTTTTCACATTTTGCTCCCAAATTTTCAACATAGTCTTTTTATGACCATCCTTCTCAACATGATCGGTGTAATTTATAAAATAATGGCTGAAACACCATTTCATGCCACAAGTGTGAAAACACAGTTTCACCAGGACTTGAAAAATGACAGCTGTCATGTTTATGAGGTGCTGTGAAAAAATGGACAATCCAAAAGAAAGTTGTGCTTAGTAAATGGTGGTGCTAAGGGCAAACGCTGCCAACATACCCATGGAATCCCAAAGAAACAAGCATTTGTCAATGCCGAATGTTTGCTTGCTGGCATTGGCATTGGTAGTGTAGAAGTTACAGGGCTGCTTAATAGGAATGGCAGTGAAGTATTGAACTGAAGTCAACCCCACCACCACCCTGCAGAGAGTGACAGGCATTGGGGTGTGCCTTTGGGTCGTCAGGCATAACGGCCATGCCATTTCACCACACCCTACCCTGCAGACAGTGACAAGTGTCACGGTGTGCCTTGGGGTCTTTGGCCCTTGTCCCCAGAACCCCGCCAATAAATACACGGACCAGTAGTGTGAGGTTGCTTAGTCTTGGCAATAATTTTACTGATTTGATATATTGTAATCATTCACCATTTTTCACTCTGTTACACTTTTTCCATATTCCACATTATATGTACATTAACTTTACATTTCCATTTTGTACATACATTATATCATTTTTCTTGTTTTCTCTTAATTAATAGCTAGGTCTCTCAATCTCTGCTGCCCCCCCGGACGTACATCATGGGGGGGTATTCTGGCCTCTTATTCTTATATCCTGCACCAGGGGCACGGGCGTACACACTGTGCCCCTGCTTCTTATTTCTGCACGAGCGCAAGCACCGCGGCTCCCCTGTTTATTCTATTTTGTCTTTCTCCCATTTTTCAACTTGTCTTCCACCTTCAACAGTATTTCCATAGCCAGCCACTGTGATCCACCTTTCCCAGTGATGCACTGTGCTCCACCTTCCACAGTGCCCCGCTACCTTTCTTCTGGGTGGGAGGGTGGGAATTTCCTTATGGAGCAAAATTGAGCTCCCTTGTGTGCAGCCCTTTTGCCTTGCCTTTCCCACCCTTTATTTCCTCCACCCATTCATCTGTTGCCACCTCATTGTCCCAGTGTTGTCACCAGACCTCCCCTTCTAACCCCCCCTTATCCCCATCCCCCTTCTCTTCTTCTCTTCTGGAGCTTCACCTTTCATTGGCTTAGCTATGGGACAATGGGGCCTGCCTTCAAATTTGGGCAACCCTCTTTGTCCCCAGAACCCCGCTAATAAATACATGGACCAGTAGTGTGAGGTTGCTCAGTCTTGGCAATAATTTTACTGATTTGATATATTGTAATCATTCACCATTTTTCACCTTGTTACACTTTTTCCATATTCCACATTATACGTACATTAACTTCACATTTCCATTTTGTACATACATTATATCATTTTTCTTGTTTTCTCTTAATTAATAGCCAGGTCTCTCAATCTCTGCTGCCCCCCCCCCGACGTACATCATGGGGGGTATCCTGGCCTCTTATTCTTATGTCCTGCACCGGGGGCATGGGCGTACACACTGTGCCCCTGCTTCTTATTTCCACTAGTCCACCTCCAGCTTGCGATGGAGGGTGGACTCCCCCCCTCTTCTTCTCCCTTCAGTCCCCCTTTCTCTTTTTTTTTTTTTTTTTTGCCTTTACTTCTGTACCAGCCATGACTCTATTGCATTTGAAATCTCGGTGTTGAACATGGCCAGGCCGAGACCCGACAAATGCACCCCATCTCCTCTGTAGTACTCGTCTACCCCTTCTGTGATCCCGTGTTTTAGCACCATTCCCCCGTTCTCGTGAAATACTTTCCCTACTCTCGAATTAATGCATTTCCTGGCCCTTTCTATGCCTTTGCGATTCACTGCTTGCCTCTATACCCTGCTAGGCATGATGTCTGACCATGCCAGAGTAACCTCTGGCCACTATTCTTTTATTACTTTAACATCACGCTCTATCTGATAAAAAATGTCCAACCAGGGCCTTGTTCCCAAGTCGTTGCCCCCAAGAGGTACCACAATCAGGTCCGGTTGCCTATGATCCCTCCTGATTTCCCTGAGCTCTGGCAGCAGCTGTGCCAACTTCATGCCCCATCGGCCATTCCACACCAGCCTTATTGTGTTAATATCCAGGTACAGCTGTTTTCCCCCTTGTCTCCGGGCTGCCCATTTTTCTGCCGAATGCACAAAAGAGTGCCCGCAAATCCACACCTCGAGCTTCTTAGTCGCACCTGGTTGATCGAAAAACACAAAGAATGAATATCTGTCCCTGCCCTTCCTCCCCCACCCTTCTCTTTTTCCTTTTCTTGATGTACCTGCTATGGGAGAGAAAACAGACATTTTAGCATTGTGATTCTCGTATATATATTTTATAACATCCTGATGACCATCTCTCTTTCTCTTTGATCCCCTCAGTTCCTCTGCCCTGTGGAGACATTGTTGATGCTGCCCCAATTCTAAATGAATGTGAGGAATAGCCCTCCGTTGACTCCCCAACAAAACGGAGTATCTTGTTTAATACCACAGCCACCTGGTATCCAAAGACTGGCCTGTCATCCCCATGTATAAATATCTTTCCATTACCCTGTTTTTTTTGGTCTGCTGCATACACGTACAGTGCTGCCACCGGGCATACGCATTTATTTTGGTGTTTCAACAACCACACCTTCCTCCATTGCTTTTTCTGATCGGTTTTGGGCTCCCATAATTTGACTGTTCTGGCTTCACTCTTCCATTCCATGTCCTCCCATTGTAAGCCCCCACCTTCATTCCTCTTACTGTGGCCCACTATCTCACTCAGCCTGAAGGCCCCACTGTACATGGTGGTGTATAGTGCCCGAAATAACACTGTCTCCCCCATGGACATGCATATGTGGCCTAGTGCCTTCAGTAACCTTACCATTAGCTCTTCTGATATCACCTTTATGCTATCTTGTCTTTTCCTGTTCCCTCTCATCCATCCATGCATCATTCTCTTAATAAGGTTAGTTTTTATAGGGTCCTCCCAACCCCTTAATGTGCAGATTTGGCATATGGCTGCCAAATGCACCCCCATGGTTGAGTGTGCTATGTTCTGATTCCAACCTTTGACTATAAATTGCGTCACTTTTTCCCCTGTTGCTGGACCACTTACCTGTCCGCAGTACTCATTCTGAAACTTTTGAAAAGCCTTCCAGGAGGTTTTGTATGCTCTTAGGGTCCGAGGGGCCCAGGAGTTGTGGAACAATGCCTCAGCTCCTCCAATCCAATCGACCATAAGTGATCCGGAATGGCGGTCTGTTTTGTCTCGGCTCCTGGTGCAAAGGTTCTGTATTTGTCCATCTGCAATCGGGAGACGCATTCAGCTATCACGTTGTCAACTCCCTTGACATGTTTTGCCCTGAAAGACATGTTTAAGGCCAAACCCAACCACACCATTCTGCTCAATACTCTCATAACCCTCTCTGATTTTGTCTGTTTTTTGTTCAGTACTTCTACGACTGCTCTGTTATCGCTCCAGAATGTGACCTGCCTGTTCTGAGTTCCTCTCCCCATACTATCATGGCCACCCATATGGGAAATAGCTCCAGAAAGGTGATGTCTTTTGTCACCCCCTCTGACTCCAGGTGGCCAGCCACGGTTGTGCAAACCATCTTCCTTGGAGATACCCTCCTATCTCTGTTCCCCCCGCCGCGTCTGTGTATAGTTGTAAATCCATGTTATACACCCATTCATCCTGCCAAAATATATGCCCATTATGTCTGTAGAGATTGCTCCCATGCAGCCGTGTCCTCCCTAGCCCTTTTATTCAGATCCACCCAATGGTGAGACTATGTGGCTCCCCTCGTGGCCCAGGCTAAACTCCGTGTAAAAGTTCACCCTGGTGTGATCGCTCTACATGCGAAGTTCAGGTGACCCAGTAACCGCTGTGCCTGCTGCAGCATTACCCTTCTGTGGGTTCTTACTACCTTCAATAACTCCTTCAGCTTTTTAACCTTCTGTTAAGGCAACCAGAATAATTCCTTTTCCGTATCCAGTTCCAGTCCCAAAAACTCAATCTTGCGACTCGGTCCCTCAGTCTTGTCTACCGCTAGTGGGACCCCCACTTCTTGACATAACCTCTGGAAACTCTTAAGCATGACCTGTGTCTCTGCCTTTCCTTCCCCAATAAACAGGAAATCATCCAGGTAGTGCACCACCGTCTGCTACCTGAACCTGTTCTGATAAACCCATTGTAGCCAGGTACTAAACATTTCGAACATCGCACACACTATTGAACACCCCATTGGCATAGCTTTATCAAAATAATATTTGTCCTCTACCCTGAACCCCAGCAATTCCCAGTCTTCCGGCCTAACCGGTAAGAGGCAAAATGATGATTCTATGTCTGTTTTTGCCACCCATGCTTCCCGCTTTGTTCTAATCATTTTTACTGCATCCTCCAGCATGGCATATGTGACTCTACTGTCCTCCTTCCCTATGGAATCATTGACCGAATCCCCTTCTGCATAAGACAAGTGGTGTATTACCCGATACTCACCTTCTTGTTTTTTGGGTGCCAAACCCAAAGACAAAACCCTTAGTCTGGATAGTGGCGGTGTCGTGAACGGGCCTCAACCTTACCCTCTCTTACCTCATTCTGAATTTTTACTGCCAACACCCCTCCTTTTCCCACTACTGATTTCAAATTTTTTGCTACAGTCTGTTTCCTGGGCCCTTTAAACTGTAAGCTAAAACCATATTCAAAACTCTCTCCCAATTTTTTTGCCATGAACCTGTCCGGATATCCCCCCAACCATTTTTTCAACCTTCCTATCTTTATGAGAGTCCATGCCAGCTGGAAACGGCCTTCCCTGGTCCCCGTATGTGTTCTGATGTCAGGGCTGATTGGCCTGCCATTTTCCCCACGCTCCTCTACCCCTGTTGCCTCTCCCCCAGTGCTGCTCGCAAAAAGGATGCTGACCACCCCGAAAGGATGGCTGATGTGAGCTCTCCAGACTGCTCATCCCTTTTTCCCAGCTGTACCTGCACTTGGTCGCTGGATGATGCCCCCGCACTTGGAGCACACATGCCGAAATCGGCAGTTTGGCCAAGAACAGGCTGCTCTATTGTATCCCCAGCAGGCCTTCGTTGCTGCCAATGCCCTTTTATCCCCTTCAGTTTCTTTGTCTGAAGGCCCCATATAAATCTCCAGCCACAAATCTATTTGTCTGGCATCCCATTGCACATCCCCGAAATGCGCCATTCTCTTCCTAAATTTTTCATCATACAGTAACCAACTATACCCCCCTTTCTTGTACGCAGTTTTTATGATGAGGGAGTAAGTGAGCGGGGGGATAGCTAATTCTGCATGTTTTTCTATCATAATGGCCATGAAATATGTAAAACCAGTGGACCAGTTATCCCATGTTTTTCCCTTCCATGTTTTGTCCTCCTCTTCCTTTCTGAGCAGCACTACTGCCGCTGCCATGTCTTTCTTCTCAAAGCTATCTTTTTCTTTGTATTTCTCCATGCTATCCACATTTGCCAATGAAAAATAGCCACATAGTCCCCTTTCCATATCTTGTCTTTCACTGCTGTTGTCACGTGGTCTGCTAGGCGGACTCCGGGCGCTAACTCTTTCCTCACCCCTTGATTACCCCCCATTGCCTCGTTCCCTCCCCCTTTTGGCTAACCCAATGCCTTTTCTAATTGGCCAATGCCACTCTCCCCCATACTTTTTAACATTTGTGCTATATATTCTTTTATACTACTCTCCACTGTCACCCCTTGATTACCTGGTGCAGTTGTCTGTGAAGGACCAAGCCCCGGCATTGGTATTTCCGCTACTTGGGGCCCGCTTGTTTGCTGCAGTGATGGTGCTAGGTTTGCAACTGGTGGGTTCGGTTGGCACCTTGGTACTGCTGGTTCTGCTCTTCCCTCTGGCCCCAGGGTGTGGTCTGGGCACGGCTCAGGTACGTGTTTCTCAGGGGAAAGGGTCCGCGGTTCAGACACCGGACTTACCCCACTGGGCTCCCTATTGGCGATCGGCACCGGTACCCTCTTGTTAGCCTCTTTACCCTTCCCCGACTTCCCTTTCCACTTCTTCCCCTTTTCCACACCCTTGGGCTCCACCACCTCCAGCAGTCGATTAGCCTTCTTCACCAGAACCATCACCACCTTGAAGCACTCCTATTTGTTGGGCTTTGTCTTTCTTGGTGCCATCCTGCTTCTGTATCTACAATGACAAATCTTTGTTATTAACAGCATTCAACATGTTCACCCTAGCTGTGTTTAAATTGCTTCCCCTCCCCCAACCCCCATTCTGTCTTCCCAGCCCACTTTATGGCTTTCCAGTCCCCAAACAATGCACCATCCATAAAGGAAAAAAACCCCAACCAACTGTTCTCTGGTGTACCTGCCCCCACCACTGTATATATATATATATATATATATATATACATTTTTTTTTTTGCCTAGGGTAAGTTTCCTTCCCTGTCCCCCCTTTTGCCCCCTTTTTCTTGATCCTCACTGTTTGTTTTGCTTGCACTCTACCCCACGCCACTTCCTGGCTCCCCTTCATGCCTTCGTTACTCAGGCCACCTTGCCATTGTCCTATGTCCCCTTTTTGCCCTCCACACATCTTTTTAACCTAATCGGCGTTTTGCTGGGCTCCATGTTGATTTATGATTTTTTTTTTTGCCCAAAAAGCCGCTGTATGTGCGGTTGTGTATGGCCCCCATCTTTTCCCTTCTGGCAGTAGTCCCACACTCGGGTCGCTATCTTTTCTTCTGCCCGCCCCTTCCCCCCTCCCCTGTTCCCAGTACCACTATTCTTCTAACAACCCCCACAACACCATGCTGCCAAACAGATCACCATTCAGGTGAACTTTACCGTAAATAGGGTAATCAGGATTCAAAAGTTGATCTCCTGCTTCATAGTTCTAAGCAAGATCCCTGGGAGTCCACATCTTCAGCTCCGCGCCCTAACCCAGTACACTATGGTGCTTGCCTCTTAATCACTAGGCTATGCTGCCTGTTTTTTGGGCCCTCTTTCTCGACCCCGCATGGCGATGATGTCACATGCCATCTCCACGCGGTCAGGCCCCTATCTCTTGGGGCCCTTTCCTTTGTTCTCTTTCTCTTGGCCCCCTTTCTGCCCTGCCCCCCCTTTACATTCCTTCATTCAAACTGGCTCCTTCCTCCTGTGAAAAACAACAGCAAACCTGCCTTTCGCTACCCGTTTTTTCTCTGGGCTTCCACTCTTCGGCCACGCTGTGGCCCAGCCCCCAAGTTCTTCAGCTCCACCCCTCAAAATTGCCCTTTTTTCTGCATGTTTGACCAAAAAGCTCTTCGGCCCTCACTGTGGCCCAACAACAAGAAAAAACCCCGACCTCGCTGCCCCATAGCCACTCCAGCGTCCCTTGTTTCTGCCACCTTCAGCCTCTTTCACTCCAAGCTTTGCCCCACACCTCCTTCGTTCAGCCCCCGAGGTCTCTATTTATGTCCTACCTTCCGTGGGCCTGCCGCCTCGCCGACCACTCGCAAGCCCCCATTCAACTTGTCCTCCCCCCCTTTCTGGAGCATGCGTAAATGCATTGCACCACTCCCCCAGCCATTCGGAAATGCATTCTCTAACTGGAAACATTTTTGCTTACATTTTATTCATTTGTGGATTTCACTTGCTCCTACTAACACAGCGATCCTCCTGCGACTTCACCTACCAACAGACTTCTCTTTTCAGCTCTGTATATATATTTTTTTTGATCCCCTACCCTACTGGTGTTCCTGTACTATTCCTGTCCTTTCCATGCTTCCACCCCTCAATTCTGCAGCAACAACCGCCATGGGTGCTCATTCCCAGTGCTCTCAGTGCCTCATCCATGTATAGAAAACAGGCTGTCTGTCTGCCTCCACCATCCTTTCACCTCATCTTACCTCAGGTTCCCGAATGTCCTCTTACTGTTGTCCAGCCGTCCTTTCCTCTCTTTTCTTAAATAATACTTGTCCTCCTTTGTTTTGTTTTTTTTTATTCTTAATTCACTGCGAATTTTACTCCAAAACCAAATCAAATGCCCAATGGCTCAATACCTATTGCCTACGACTGATGTGCTTCCACAGGAAATTTCCTTATGGAGCAAAATTGTGAGCTCCCCTTGTGTGCAGCCCTTTTTACTTGCTGCCTTTCCCCACCCTTTATTTCCTCCGCCCATTCAGCTGTTGCCACCTCATTGTCCCTGTGTTGTCACCAGACCTCCGCCTTCTTACCCCGCCCATATCCCCATCCCACCCCTTCTCTTCTTTTCTTCTGAGCTTCCCCTTTCATTGGCTTGGGCCATGAGACAATTTGGGCAACCCTTTGTTATGTGCACCCCATTCCATCAGGAAATACGGTGAGATGGGTGCGGTATAGGAGAATGGGGTGAACTTTGGGGCCGAAGAGTCCAAGGCATACCTCGATGCCTCTCACTGGCTGCAGGGTGTGGAATGGTATGAGCATTACAGGCAAGAATCTCAAGTCACACCCCTGATGCCTGTCATTCTCTACAGGGTGGGGCGTTATGGTTGGAAACACTAACATCTCAGGCATTCATTGGTATTTTCACTCCAAATTTTCAACATGTTTTTTTTGTGACCCCCACCTCATGAACAGTGGCAATATCAGTTTGTTAGCTGAAAGCTGCTTATGCACAGCGATTACGGCATTTAGCACCACAGGTGCAAAAACACATTCCGCACAGGATGTGAAAAATGACAGCTGTACTGTTCATGGGAGTGTAAAAATGGCAATGTTGCAAATCTGCAGCAAAAATATTAAAAAACTGGTGAAGTCATCGAAACTGTGCAACACACCCACAATGTAATTAGTTTGGGGATTTTTTACAGCAGATTGTCAACACAGGCATTTTGGGACCTCCGATCATGAACAGTGTCACTGTGATTTTCTTTATCTGTCCCGAACAATGATTTCCCACAGCGACCACGCATTTCTGCACTGAAAGTGTGAAAACACATTTCGGCTATGTTGTGAAAAATGACAGCTGTACTGTTCATAAGGAAGTGTGGAAAAATGCCACTGGTGAAAATCTGGACTGAAAATATTACAAAGTCATGAACATACGAGGGTGCGTGGAAACTGCACAATGCTCACTCGTAACACAGTCATTTTATGGACTTTTGTCACCAAATTTTCAACATAGCCATTTTAAGAAATCTGCTCATGAACAGTGTAACTATGATTTTCTTAATTTGTCCCAAACATTGCTTTCGCACACCGACTGCACCATTGTGTGCTACATGTGCGGAAACAAATTTTGGGCAACATGTGAAAAATGGCTGCTGTACTATTCATAAGGAAGTGTAATAAAATGGCAATGTTGAAAATCTGGAGTGAAAATATTGAAAATTCACAAACTTACGAGCGTACGTAGGAACTGCGCAACGGACGCTTGTAAAACAGTCATTGTTAGGAATTTTTTCACCAAATTTTCAACATAGCCATTTTAAGACCTCTGCTCATGAACAGTGTCACTGTGATTTTCTTAATGTGTCCCACGCATTGATTTCATACACCGACTGAGCTATTGTGCGCTACATGGGCGGAAGCACGTTTTGGGCAAGATGTGAAAAATGACAGCTGTACTGCTCATAAGGAAGTGTAATAAAATGGCAATGTTGAAAATCTGAAGTGAAAATATTGAAAATTCACAAACTTACGAGCGTGCATAGGAACTGTGCAAACGCAAGCTCGTAAAACAGTCATTTTTAGGAATTTTTCCATCAAATTTTCAACATAGGCTTTTTGAGAGCCCACCTTATGAACAGTGGCAGTGTCATTTTGTTACTCAGTTCCAAAAGGTGATTTCGCGCAGTGAATGCGAAATTACCCCTCGGGCCTGATTAACGCCATGATAGTGAGAGCATTCATGATAAGGGGTCCCAAAAACCCCATGTTGAAAATTTAGTGCAAAAATTCCAAAAAATGCCTGAGATATGCAGCAAAGTTGAAAAAACCCAATCTATTCCATTATACAGCTTACCAACATTTCCTCAGTTCGTGGTTGGCTTTGAAGAGTGCAGACGTGTTCCCGGTCCACCGAAGATCGTCGTGCCAGAGTCCAGAGGTAAGTATGGGGTGGGGTGGAGGCAGGGTGCACAGTGGCTGGGCGCAGGTAGGCTGGGTGAATGCCAAGGGAACATTTTCTAGTTTACAGTTTTGGTTTTTTTTTAACAGGAAGACGATACGGGATGTTTGCCACGCTGGGGTGGGCTCCCAGCATGGCAGCTAGAAGTCTGTTTGGGGGGCTGGAGCCAATGGGGGATTGGGCACCCCGTCGCCATACGGGACTCTGTGCCACGCTGGGTGGGCTCTCAGCGTGGCAGCTGTAAGGTTGTTTTGGGGGCTGGAGCCAACGGGGATTGGGCACCCTGTCGCCTATACAGATGTGTTGCCATGCTGGGGTGGCACCCAGTGTGGCATCTGGAACTCTGTTTGGGGAGAAGTGCAGCACAGCTGACGGGGATTGGGCACCCTGTCGGCATACAGTGTGTGCGTGGCGGGAGCACAACAGCATGGCACGGTGTATGGGGGGATCATGCATGAGCAGGTGATATCTTATCACTGCTCACTGAAGCATAGCTCCCTCTTTCAACTGTATGCCACTGCATTTTCAACTGCTTTTATAGACAGCTCTGGCAGTGATTGGAGAACTGCGACCGCACCTGCAAACACACTGACTGAATTGGAAGATGCTGACACACCTCCGAAAAACTCAGATGATGGCACTATGTTTCTTGCACATGCATGCAAGCAAACATAAAAAGCTCAGGCCTGCCCCCAGAGGAAGATCTGGATTAGGGTCGAAGCACTGGGGCTATTGGGTGTGCACCAGGCATCTTGCTGAATAAACTGTTGCACTGCATTTAAAATCTGATTATAAGTGCTGAGCTTTTTTCTTTGGGATTTCACTATAGTGAAAAAATGGCTGTTGAAAATTTTTGGTCAAAATATTGCAAATTACCAAAGTTATGAGCATGCATTGAAAAATTTCAATGTACACTCAAAACATCATTTTTTTTTATATGTTCACTCCAGATTGTCAGCATAGCCTGTTTATGACCTATCTCATGAACAAGAGTGGAGAAAATGTTCAAATTCTGCCTAAAAGGTGATTTTCTACCACAACTGCTAAAATGCATTTGGCCAGGATTTAAAAAATGACAGCTGGTGGTGTGAAAAAATGGCTTCAGTATGTTGGAAAGTTGGTCAAAATATTAAAAAGTGCCAAAATTACATGTGTGTAATAAAACATTTCTATGCACACTCGTAACTTAGTTTTTTTAAAATATTTTAACCCCACAATTTTAACATAGCCTTCTTATGACCCCACCTCATCAACAAGGGCACAGAAAATTCTCAAATCCTACCCAAAAGGTTATTTTGTGCAGTAACCACAAATGGATTTGCATACCTTTACCACATTGTTCATGAGAAGGGGCCCCAAAAAGGCATTTTGAGAATTTGGGGAAAACATATTTAAAAATAGCAAAGATATGAGGACAAGTTCAAAACCCATTGCACCACATTGAACCGCATACCTGATTTCCTCAGTTTCAGGACCTACGTTGAAGAGTGAAGATGCGTCTCTCGTCTAGAGAGCATTATGGCATTGGACCCCTGGTAGGTCAGTATGGAGTGAGGAGTTGTAGGATGGTGGGTGCTGAGTGGAATGGTTGGGTGGGGGAGGGTAATGATGGTGGTGACACTGATGGACAGTTTTCTTTTTTTCTAGGGTGTATGAAAATAAAAAAAGACTATGAGGGACAGTTTTCTTTATTTCAGGTACTAACACTGGAGATTGGCACCCCAGTGTCAGTGTTATGTTTGTCAGCACCGAGGGTGGTCTGCCCAATGTTTCACAGTGAAAACAGCTGTGGTTGGGGGGTACTTGCTGAAACTGGGGATTGGGCACCATGGTGTCAGAAAAGTAAGAAGAGGGGTGGCAGGAATTGAGGGACAGTTTTCTTTATTTGAGGTACTGACACTCAGGGTTGGGCACCCCACTGTCAGTGTTCTATTTGGTAGCACCAGGGGTGTCTCTCCAGTGTTGCAGAATAAAAATAGGCAGGGTTGGGAGGTATTAATGTCTGGCACTGGGATCGGTGACCCTGGTGTCAGAAAGGGTGGGAGGGATTGCTTTTACATCTCGGGGGAGTACCACAGCAGGCTGATTGTGACGCTGATCAGCTCTGCTTGTTGGGTGGCATTATGTAGATCAAAAGAAAGAGCTATGGTATAGCTCAGGAGCTCCCTTCTTTGCACTATATGAAGTTTCCACCCAGCAAGACCAGAAGAGTGTCATGATCAGTCTGGCTGATGATTGCTCTGACACTGTCGTGCCCTTACCAGAATGCCCTGCATTGGACTGACAGTGACACACCTTTCAAAATCCACTATCATGCCAATGTATTTGCTTTCTGCAAACAAAAGGGTGAACATAAATGCTAGCAGCAACTAACTGCAAAAGATGGAGCCTTTACTGACTGAGGTTATCGAAGCAGTGTATAGTGGCAATAAGTAAGGTAACTACAGTAGAATGCATTAAAACAGTAGAACATGACATGAAATTGCTGTGAATCTGTCCCTTTGTAGGACACTGTTAAGACTGCACTTGGAGTACTATTTACAATGCTGGTCATGTTAGACCAAAATGATATTGCAGCAATCAAGAGAGTGCAGCAAAGAGTAACTATTGCACAAACATTGGGGCCTATGCATGAAAGTGCATGTCACCTACATGCCATGGATTTGCAGCGTGTAGGCAACCCTACAACCTTGATCCATGCATCAGTAGTCCCACATATCTCCTGTGGCATGCATGGAAGGGATGCATGTCCCTTCCATACCCAATCCCCTGCCCGGTCATGCGGCTACATGTGTGGCTGGGTATGGGGCATGTCTAGGGGCATGTCCACACTCCACAACATTCACAAAGATGTGGAGTACCAGGCACGGGGGCTCAGGATACAGCAGCGGGGACCCAGCCATATAGTTTGTGCATCCCCAAAGAGCACTCCCACAGGATGTGAGACGATGTAGCTCCCACCTATTGTGATATCCCAGCCCTCTAATCTGGCAGGATGGGCTGTGGGCAGCCATTCAGGCACTCTCCCATAAACATTTACAATTGCCTTCTTGCACCATCCCAGAATCCCCTGTGAGTGTGGAGCAGGAGATCCACTCCAAGACTCAGGATGGGAGTCCTTCTGGATGATGGCTTGTGTCCTTTGATCTGCACCCCACAATTGTGTGTGCCATAGAGGCAGGGCCATGGACAGGCACCATGCAAGGATACGCAGTTGTGCACACCTTGCACCTGTCCACATATGCATAACTACACAGACCTGGTATGTATGAATTTCATGTACCCAGCATGTGTTCATGCATAGTCTGCATTGATGGGCTAGAGATGTGAAGCTATGAGGAGTATTTAGGCATGGTTGGTATGTTTTCGCTGAGAAACGCTACTAGGAGATAAGATTTCATTACTTAAAACTTTAAAAGGATTGGATCATGGGGGACTTTTCAGCATGTTTAGTGAAGTAGAATTGTAGGGCATAACCAAAACTTAAGGAGGGATAATGTTAAGGGTAATGTGAAGAGTATTTCTTCACCCAGAGAGTTGTAATCCTATGGCACAAGCTACCAAAAGAACTAATACAAGTGATGACTGTTAAACCTTTATTTTTTCCATAGAACTGTTTGCACCCATTCCATCACCTGCCTCTCATTCCAGCATCCTCCTAGCCCCATCTTCCTCTCCCCCCAGTGGGGAGCTAGACAGTACCTGCAGCAGCCATACAAGCAGCCTGGGAGACATACAGTAGGATATTCAGTTTTTCTCCACTTCCCATATGTGCTCCCACTTCCTTCATGCTTATAAGTGCTCCGTCAGGCCTTGCACACCTGCAGTGACATCCCTGTCAAGGAGACAAGCTCCCAAGCCAACCATAGGGGTTGCTACACTGGCAGAACCACACCGCCATCCTTTCCCATCTAGAAGCACTGCCACATGGCAGTGCAAACCCTAGCCCCTCAGCCACCTACGCAGCTCCAGAGTTCACTTCGGAACCCAGGTCATGGGAGAGAGAGCTGCTGGGTCATGGGGCAGCCCAGACAGTTAAACCACTTATACTCTGGTTGGGTCAGTGGCTCATGGTTAGGAATGGAACATTACTGGGTACAGCATTTAATTAATTGGGCAATGGAGGGTTCCAAATGTTAACATACAGTAATACTGAATGTTACACGAGTGAATATGGTGAAGCATTGGTCCTTTCTTGTGTCTTATTTGCTATGTTCCAATTTTATTTAGTTGAGAATAGAAGTGCTAAAATGTAACATAAAGGAACATTAATCAGACAAGTCCCAGCATTCCTCTATGTTTGGTTTTTTTCATGTGTCACAGAGTAACAGTGCCTTTTCTAAAGAGTGATAACTGCATTTTAAAATGGACAAGTCTTGCAGACTGGGCTAACACTGCTCCTGCTATATACTGATTGGGGATGAGCAGCACTGGTTTTATAAAAGACCCCTAGAACCTGCCTGGTTCTAAAATGTTGAACAAAATCACCATGTGAAAGAGTTCTATATGATTAAACTACAAATGAGTAATGAGTGTGGGCTGTGTTGCACTAAATTAGTATGCAAGTACATGCTGATTGTACACTTTGAATGGTTGTTTGTTGTTAAAATCCTTGCGTAATCTTTTCAACTTCTGTTTAGAACCAAGAAAAGTTCACCTATTCCTAATGGTGATCTGGACAGAAATGTTATTTTGAGAAAAGGCTCACTTTATTTTCAAATTGTTACAAAAATTGGTATGAAAGCCTTGTTTTGTCCAGACAACATCCTGTATATCACCTCAGCAAATGGGATGCCAAATTGCCAATTCAGATTGACTTTCAGTGTAGGAAATTATTTTATCTTTTTCTGTCAAAACCACACTAGCTGCTTTTGTAATGTGAAATGCTCATTATTTATTTATTTATTTTCAATGTTTCATCCAGAATGGCATACTGATCAGCATTGCTCATTTCCAGATGCATCTTGAGGAGAAGGAGGTAACAAGCAAGTAATACGGGAATTCACATAGCTAACCATAATATGCTAGAAAGTTATAGATACAGTGGTCACCATATTAAGTGCAATGAGACTGGCAACTAAAGAATAGGAACTAGCATAGACAAGCAGAACAGATTGTATATACAGTGGTCTAGATAGACACAGAGACAAAGGTCTATGCAACAGGAACAACACTAAGTGCAAGAAGATTAGATCAAGGTAGAGATTACAGAGGTGGGCAGGGCAGAGTGAGGGGAACAGCAACTGGGACTAGAGGAAGCCCAAAAGTAGAGGGTAAAATGTGGAGTGAAGGAGGGTGGGGGGGAGAGCGGAAGGGGAAATACAGATGGGGAGGGGGGATTAAGAGCAGCTGCATGAAGGGGAGAAGAAGTCTTGTAGGAGGGAGAAGAGGGTATTAGGTTAGGTGGCATGGCAGATAGATGGGGGAAGGGTATTCCATAGCTTTGGAAAGCGGTGGGAAAATGCTGCCTGGCCAGCAGAGGAGGACCTGGAGGTACAGCCATGGTACAAGAACTGAGGTTTCTAAGGGAATGGGAGGAGGGGGCAGAAATGAGGAAGGGTGATATGGGAGGAGAGAGACAAACTCAAATTTAGTTAAGAAGTTGGCACTGTGGGAATGGCATCTGTCTTCAAAAAAAGGGAAAGAGAGAGAGATTGATAGAGGACACAGAGGTGGTTGTGAAGAGGGCAGTCGAGGGCAAAGCAACAGAAGGAATGTAAGACATTATCCAGTGTGGCTAGGGAAGTTTTGGGAGAAGCACTGTAGACTACATCACTGTAGTCAAAAACTGGGCGAATCATTTTCTGGACAAGTGTGCGGTGGGCCAGCAATGGGATACATTCATGGTTCCTGTACAGGGCACCTAATTTTAGGTTCAGTTTTTTGAGGATGGCATCCACGTGTCCAGAAAGGTCAAGGTGTTGGTCAAGCCAAACCCTGATATATCTGAAGGAGGTAGTATCCTCCAGCATAGTCCCATCCAGGATGTGGAAGAAGGGGAGGGAGGGGAGCCAAGAGAGGCTTTGCCTTATGCCAAAGATCATGGGGGCTATCTTCTTGGCATTCAGTAACAGTTGATTTGAGCATAGCCAGAGCTGAACCTTGTCAAAGTCATGCTGAAATCTGGATGCCACATCAGTAGAGGAGGGACCAGAGGGATACAGGATGGTGTCATACGTATATGAAAAGAGATGTAGGAGCAGAAAGCAGAAAGGTCATTGAGGAAGACAGAGAATAGAAGGGGCCAAGTGCCGAGCTCTGTGGGTCTCTAGTGTTGATGGGGAGGGGTGAAGATAGTGAATCATCAGTCGGAATGGATTGTGTCCTTCCCACAGGTAAGCATGGAATCAGTTTGTGGCAGTGGCTGAGAGCTGTATGGCAAAGTGTTTAGCAAGAAGGAGGAGGTGGGAGAAGGTATCAAATGCCTTAGCAAGAGTGACAACGATGGCAGAAGTGATGAGGCCATGACCCATGCTGATAAGGATGGAGATGGTGAACCTGAGGATGAAGGTGGCTGTGGAGCATTGCTTTGGAAATCCAGACTGGAAAGGGGTGAAGAAGAAGAAGGAGTTAAGGTAGGAGGAAAGTTGGGCTAACACCGTATATTCCTGGAGCTTGTCAAGGATGAGAAGAAGAGATATAGGCCAGTAATTGCCTGGAGTAAAGGGGTCATTGCCATTTGGGAGGGGGAGGATAGTGGCATTCTTCCAGGCAGCTGGGACAGATGCAAGAGAAAAAGAGAGGTTCAGGAGAGAGGCAAGGAGAGAGGAGATAGAGGGGGCTGATATTTAAAGGAGCTTTGAGTGTAATTCATCGGGGGCATTGCACTTGGAAGGGTTTAGGGCAAGGAGAGCTTTGAATGTGGCCATGGAAGATACAGGGGAGAAGGAGATAGAGGGGGATGGAGGGGAGGCACATGACAAGGAGATGGGGGTAGTGATATGGGGGAGGAAGGGGCGGGAAGAGAGAAGGGAGGATGTGCAGGTGGTGAAGAAGGAATTAAACTCCTTAGCCACAGCGAGGGGGTTGGACAGGGTGGTGTCACCAACTCTGAGGACCAGGATGGAGGGCTGCTCCAGTGGGGAGAACAGGGCATGAACTACCTTCCAGAATTTAAATAGATGGTTTATATTTGTTTGGAAGGTGGTAGAGAAGTATTCCACCTTGGCAAGCCTAACTGCTTTAGTGCATGAATTACGGAGGGAGTGGTACTTTTGGAAGTCCGCAGGGGATCTGGAGGTTTTGTGCACCTTCCAGGCCTGGTCATGAACCCATAGACATGCTAGCAGTTTGGCTGTGATCTGGGAGAGGTGGGTTCTGTACATCCTGATGTGCCTAAGTGGGACATAGTGATTACAGATTGCAAGGAATTTAGATTTGAAGTAGTCCAGGGCTAGGTCAATAAAGGTGGCAGCGGGGATAAGAGACCCATCAGTGTTTGACAGATCTTCAAGAAGGGGGGTAAGGTTGAGAGATTTGTATGAGTGGATTAGTAAGAGCCTAGGTGGGGCTTGAGTCCATTGTATTTTACACAGAGAATAGATCAGGTGGTGATCATTTAGGGCATCTGGGAGGATGCCGGCTGTGACTACTCGATGTGGACGAGAGGTGAGTGCCCATTCTATGAAGTTATGATTTTGAGAATTTGCATTAAGATGGGTGGGCTCACTTATTAACTGGGACAGGTTAAGGACTATGATTTCGCTACGGGGTTTTGAGTGTGAGGGGCAGAGCCAATTCAAGTTAAAGTCTCCTAGGATGATACCTATATTCCAAATTTCCATATCCCAAATGTCATAGAATGGTCCAGAAATGTCACCACAGATAACAGAATATTTGAAACTAATTAGAATCAAATAGAAGAACATAAGAAGACAAGGACTGGAGCAGGCTTATAAGGCTATCAGGGCTACCCCAACCCCTCAGTGATCATATCCCTGTTATGCAACCTAATGCATTTGTCTGATTGGATTTTGTAGGCTCCTAAGGTAACACATTTAATGATCTGCTCTGGCAGATCATTTTAAGTGTCCACCATCCTCTGTGCAAAAGGTCCTCCTTTGCTCAGTCCTAAAATGTCACCACTGAGCTGTAAAGAATGCCCTCTAGTTAAAATATTTTCTTTTGCAGTTAAATTACATGTTTTGCATAATTCATCTTCCACAAAGGCCCAATGTACTAAAATCATGCCCCTCTCAATCTTTTCCTTTTAAGGGGAAAAAAGATTCAGTTTGGAATGTCTCTTCTCATAGCTCTTTTCTCTTATTCTGCCAATCATCCTTGTGGCCCTTCTCTGTAACCTGTCAGTATACCTCTTCAGGATGTGGGGAACACTGCAAGGGGGCTATGGGGCTAGACAGAAAGGGGGATAAGGCTGTAAGGATTGAAGAGGGAGGAGAAAGAGAAGTAGGAGGAGGAGGAGGAGATGTGACCTAAATGCTTGGAGGGGGAATAGGACCTAACTGAAGAGATGACCCTTCAGGATGTGGGGTACCCTGTCAGGGGGTTGGGGAAAGTAGATAGGGATTAAAAGAGTGACAGGAGAAGGAGGGCGAGTGAGAGAATTGAACCATTGAGGGAGAGAGAATTCGCACCTTTGGAGGGGATGGGGCCTAATCATTAGTCTATCAGGATGCATGGACCCATGGGGAGCATTTGGGTCCCCTTACATTCTGTGAGAGATCAAGGGAGGCCAGTAAGGGGAAGCAATTTGGGGGAAGGGGAGGAGAGCTAGAAATTTTTTGGGGGGGATCACAGGGTAAAATGAAGGTGATGGTAGAGGGGTATGGGTTATCCAGGGCTCAAAGGAGGGAATTAAGGAGGGACATGGCAGGAGCAGCTAGGTGCAAGGTAATTATTGAGGGCAGAGCTGATGGAATAGGTGGAGGATGAGTGCTGGATTTGAGGGTGGAAGGAATTCCAAATTTTTGGGAGTCAGTGAGAGTAACCGGATTGGCCAATTAGTGTGGATCGGTGGGGGACTACCATATGGTTAAATATACCTTTACCATCTTATGAAAAGTGCATTGTAGCAGGTCCTGTTAAAGTCCTTGAGGAGGTCTTGAGGGCCTCGCTGGTCCTGCTCTCCTCCAAGCTGAATCCCCACAGTTCGACAGGCATCCACAGTGTCTGTGAGGAGGTTGTGAGGGCCTCACTGGTCCTGCTCTCCCCCAAGCTGCACCCCCACAGTTCTATGGGCATCCACAGTGTCTGTGAGGAGGTCGTGAGGGCCTCGCTGGTCCTGTCCTCCCCCAAACCGAACCCCCACAGTTCTACAGACATCCATAGTGTCCGTGAGGAGGTTGTGAGGGCCTCACTGGTCCTGCCCTCCCCCAAGCCGAACCCCACAGTTCTACGGGCATCCACAGTATCCGTGAGGAGGTCATGAGGGCCTCGCTGGTCCTGCCATCCCCCAAGCCAAACCCCCACAGTTCTACGGGCATCTACAGTGTCTGTGAGGATGTTGTGAGGGCCTCGCTGGTTCTGTCATCCCCCAAGCTGAACCCCCACAGTTTTACAGGCATCCACAGGTACGATACACTGCACTGCTGCTGTTCTATCTGGAGCTCTGCCTACTGCCAACTGAGTGAAACCAAGGACTTTGAATCTTGGCGCCTTTCCAGGCCTGGACAATTTCCATTGGCCAAGCACTGCTGATAGTTTTTTTATCAACTCATTCTGTACACTAATACAGTATTGTGCACACTCACCTAGGGTGCTTTAATTGAAATTACAGTTTTGTTGTTTAAATTAATTTAGCCTGTATTCTGCAAGTACAGTAGCTGTATTAACTAAGCTATTTAAAAAAAAATGAATTTCAGCATAAAGTTGTTAGGAGCTGGAACTGCAAGCTGCTTTAATTACTCCCAAGCTTTGTCTTAACTAAGCTAGTTTCAAACAAAAAAAAACGAATTTCAGCATAAAGTTGTTAGGAGCTGGAACTGCAAGCTGCTTTAATTACTCTGTCTTAACTAAGCTATTTTCAAACAAAAAAATTCATTTCAGCATAAAGTTGTTAGGAGCTGGAAGTGCAAGCTGCTTTAATTACTCCAAGCTCAGCTGTTGTTAGGATTTAAAACGTAGTTCAGTTTTAAGTTTCTTCTAAGCATAAGCATTTTTCCAGCTACCATTTAAAACTGGGTTAGGGATTAACACAGCAGTATATGTGAGCCCCTCCTCCTGCATACCTGATAAATAATTTGCCACTCTCCTCTCTTCCCAGTGTCTGTGAGGAGGTTGTGAGGCCTCGCTGGTCCTGCCCTCCCCCAAGCTGAAGCCCCACAGTTCTACGGGCATCCACTGGTACGATACACTGCACTGCTGCAGTTCTATCTGGAGCACTGCCTACTGCCAACCGAGGCCCCGCTGGCGCTATGCGTGAGCTGCCCCACCACCCCCGCCACCACCCTAGGTGGACTCCGCCTTATATAGGCACGGAGGTTCACGTGATTTTCACTATCAGCCTACTTCTCCATTTGCAGGCTTTCTGCTTCCACCACTAGAGGCCACCATAAAACACTGAGCAGTTTAAACAAACCATCAACTCTGCTTCCACACTTGTGGCCACTCTAAAATACAACACTGCACTTTCAAACAATCTTTCCTTGGAATGTTCCCACTGCAGCTCACCACACTATGCCTGCTCATACCCTTAGCAGCCCTCCCACTTGCCTCCCAGCCACAGCCACAACCCCCCACCAGTCTCTCAGATAGCTGAACGTCTCCATCTCCCTACCAGTCCACCTCCACCACTGAGTGACTGCCTATACATCTCTTGGTAAAATGGGTTACCGGGGCATCTATCCTACCTCCCTCTTTCCACGTTGGGCAAATTGCACTACATTTTTCCTTTATATCTAAATCACAAAAACCTTTCCAGCCACCCCATGCCCTCCGTAAGGTGCAAGGATACCTGTCCAAAACCAAACTGCTTTTTACACTGCTGCTGCTTCTTGCAGGTGATGTTGAGCACAACCCTGGACCACCCCACCCCAACCCCTCCCCTATTCCTACTCTTCCAAATAGGCTTAAATTAATGCACCTGAACATCTGCAGCTTACTGACCAAGATAACCCTCATTCAACCTAATGTCCTCACACTGCGCCCAGACATTTTGATCATAACCGAAACTTGGCTGAAGCCCTACATTCTGGATACGGAATATGAACAATCCTATTTCTGCACTGATTCGACATGACTGCCAGGGAAACAAAAGGGGCGAAGGCGTTGCCATGTTCATCGCCGATCACCTTCTATTCACCCCATCCATCTCTCCCTGCCCACGCTTTCAATTGACCCACAGCTGATTAAGCTCTCACTCCCACATTCAATCCCTATATATGTAGCTGGGTCATACTGTGCCCCCGGCACCCCCATGCCTCTCATAATGGACCACCTGAGTACCCTCAAACAGCTAGGTTCTGGGGGAGAGCTCCTTATCCTTGGTGACTTCAATTCTAACTGGCTCTCCAGCACCAGCTCCAAGCTTTGGTGCCATGTAGCTGCACTAAACCTATCCCAACAAATTTCAGAACCAACACATTTGAATCACAAGTCCCTGAAACACTCCCTACTAGACTGAGCCCTTATCTCTCACCTGCACCATATTCTGTACTCAGGTCTCCTTCTGGACCCACTAAGTGAACACCACCCGATCTAAGTGGTAAGGAGAATTTTCAGGCCCAAAGCTCCCCCCCCCCAGTACACTGCTCACCAGGTCATACAAATCCCTCAACCTCTCAGCTCTACTGTACAATCTGACCAACTTGGATTGGTCCTTCATCCCTAGGGCACCCTCCATAGACGCTGCCTTTGACCTTTTCAAGTCTAACTTCCTTGCCATATGGAACCATCATGCACCACTAAGAAGGACCCATGTCAGGGGTGCCCACCTACCCTGGGTCACAGCCAATATTATCGACCAACTACATGCCAGGAACCTAGCATGGAAAGCCTATAAGGCATCCAATACCCTGGAAGCTCTCCAGTTCTACCAAGCTCTCCGCAACTCCTGCATTAGTCTCCTATGTCAGGCCAAAGCTATTTCAAGGCCTTTTTCAACTCTAACCTAAACCACTCTGCAAAATTCTGGAAATCAATCAAATTGCTTCTCACCCCCCCGGCCCAGCTTCCTACCCCAGCCCTAAACGTTGACGGCTCCACCATCACCGACCCAGATGATGTGGCCTCGGCTTTCAACTCCTTTTTCACTGGCTGCACGGCCTCTCTCCTATCCTCACTCCTCCAATCTCACTCAAGCACACCCACTTGCACCCCACTCACCCCCCAGGGTTTTGCCTTTCACATGATCATGCCTACTGATGTACTAAAAGCCATATGGGCACTCAACCCCAGTAAAGGTAAATGTCCCTTGGGCCTCAACTCCAAAATGCTCAACATATCTGCTCCTGCCATTGTCTCCCCACTGTCCGCACTCCTCAGTCTCTCTTTCTCGCTTGCTACAGTACCTTCTGAATGGAAAAGTGCAACTGTTATCCCACTCCCAAAAGGGGGTGACCCCTCTACTCTGAGCAACTACCATCCTATCTCCCTACTTCCTATCCTGGCCAAAATCCAAGAGCGACTTGTGCTAGACCAACTCTCCACATATCTCAACGCCTCTTCCTTCTTCACACCCTACCAATCGGGATTCAGGAAGAAGCATTCCACCATCACCTCCCTCCTCAGGCTCACCAACACTGTCCTCATGGTAATGAATCATGGGCACATTACCTCGGCTATTTTTGTCGACCTCACCAAGGCGTTCGACACTGTCTCCCACATCCTTCAGTTATCCAAACTCACCCAGGAAGGTCTCTCGAGTAGCTGTACCAGTTGGTTCAACTCCTACTTAACAGGCAGATGCCAATCTGTGAGAATTGGTTATCAATTCTCTGCCCCCCTCCCTGTAACCTAAGGGGTCCCCCAAGGCTCAGTACTTGGCCCGATCCTGTTCTCCATTTTCTTGAATGACCTGCCCTCCATGTGCCAAAACACATCCATTCATATGTACACTGATGACATGGCCCTTTTTACGTCAGGCCCCTCACCTTCTGAAGTGGCCTCTAGACTTCAGGAGGACTTCAGTGCTGTGCAGTTCTGGTTCTGGGCTAACCAGCCCTTTCTCAATCCCAATAAAACTATCTTTCTAACCTTTGCTACAAGACAGAGGCTCGCCCAACTCCCCACAACCCACACCTATCATACTATTGCTGGGACTTCTTTGGATGCAATCACCTCCTTCTGGTACCTTGGAATCTGGCTCAACCAGCACCTTGACTTCTCAGTTAATATCAACTCAATACACAAGAAACTTCTCCCCAAGCTGAGTGCCGTTTATCGTAACAAGGGCTGCTTACCGCTGACAACCCACAAAGCAATCCTACAACAAATGATCCTACATATAGTCGACTATGGCAATGTAGTTTACAGTGCCGCCCCCAAGTCCACCCTCACAAGACTTGACCCCCTCTTCCATGCCTTCTGTTAATTTGTGTTGGATTGCACTCCCTCTGTGCACAACTGTGACCTCTACAAGACGCTAGACCTCCCCTCACTACAGGATTGGAGACTTACCCACTGTGCGAGGTTAATGACAAAATTCTGGACGCAGTTCCTCCCCCCCTACCCAGAGCCTGCCTTCACAGTTCAACCCCCTTTGGCATATTCTCTCAGGAACACTAACTCCAGGTTGTTGCATGTCCCACTCATGACCACAGCCAAAGGTCAGGCTGCTTTTAACTGCCGCATGCCTTAGCTGTGTAACTCCTTGCCGTCCAATATTAGGCACACAGACAACCACCAGCGGTTAAACCAGCTCCTCAAATCACACCCCCCCATTCAATCCTCTCCACAGTAATGCCATTTATCCACCCTCCCACTCTTAACTTTACCATCTCTTCCAGCCAAGCCCCAGGCCCTAGCCCACTGCCAGATGAAATCTGGCCTGTCGCGCCAGAAATAATCGCAAATGTTCACCCAGAGATACTATTTCTACTCAAGTTGCACAGCAGGACTATGGGCCCTTGGAGCTGTTAGCAGGTGATACTATGTTAGTTGGTGTCCTAGGCACCGAGGTTACAAGATATGTTATACTGTTTACTCCTGTTATGCTCTGAACTGTACACTATCTGCACTGTAATGTACTGTATGTCTGTCAATGCTGTACTTGTCCTTTCCCCCTTCCCCCAGGACGCATCTGGAATTGAGCGATACTCTGCTCAGTATGCCTTCCTGGTGAAACTCTTAAATAAATAAGTAAATAAATAAGTCTGGAGAATATACAAGACACTCATTACCATATCAAATAAACTACAGTAACTGTACTGTATTGTACATAAAACCAGTATAAGAATCTAGTTATAGAGTAAAGCAAGCTACTGCCCTTGTGCCTTTCATATTTTAATAAAACTAAATATTCTTCTAAACATTTCATTAAAATAATTGGAATATTATTTAAAAGACCTGCATTTAAAAACAGAATTGTTAAAATGGTTGTTTTTTCAAGAGGGAACTATCAAAGCCTATGGCTTACTCTTTCTTTTTAAATAAATACAACCAATGCATGTTTAAAGCATAGCATTATTATCTGTTATCAAGGTGCTGGTGTCTTTATTCACTGTTTTCTACTTATACCTTCTTGTATTAATGTTTGGTTTTTACTTTACATTGCTGTCAATACTGTTATCTGTGAGCAGCCCTTTGTGGAGGAAGCTGTGTTGAGCACAAGGGGAGTGTGTCAAAGCTAACAATGCTGAAGATTAACAGTTTTAGGATCATCCACTCACACATTTAAAATGTGATAGTTGGGTAGCCCCAAGGGCATTAAATTCCCATTTTCAAGGGGACCCTAAACACATGCACTCGGCTTGACTGCTAAAAGCACTGTTTTTTGTCAATCAGCTAAATAAAATTCCATCATTCACTTTTTCAAAGAAATGGATTAATGACTCATCATCTCTGTATTTTAGTTAACCTACACAGGTTTACAATTACTTTTATTAACAGGTTTTGCTATTGAAGACTCAAGTTATGTCAATAAATATGGCTGCCATGGCAGGTTTTAAAATCTCTTTCCGTCAGGTGGCTTTTTTGACAGTGCACACTGGATTTATACTGAGGATGGGTTGGGATGATGAAGCCATGTCTCTTGTGTTAAACAGCACACCAGGATGTTTAGTTTTATAAAAATGCAAAGCTATATCTTGAAGTAAAAAGTATTTTTTGATGTAAAGTTAAATTTATAGGAACTGTAATTCTAATCCTGTTTTTTTTTTACCAAATACTCTAAAGCACATTTTGCTAGTGTCAATAACAGAGCCACTATAAATCAATATATGGGCTATTTCGGAGCCGACTCTGTCACTGTGCTTAGTAAGAGCTGTAATTAGAGCCTGCCCTCCATGACTGTCAGTACCCAGAAGCCAGGGAGGATTAATTAGGCCTGATATGAAACACAGATGTGTGTAGTAAAACAGAAAACCATAGGGACAACCGCCTTGCTTTTTCTAATGCTTAGGGGGAGACAATGTTGCCCACCCAGGAGGGGATAAATTGTTGCAGGAAAAACAAGACTAACTGTGGCCTGAGCAGTGTTCTGGAAAGCTAATTTGCTTGCATCATTTGATAAATAGTTGAGATGGTGACGATCCTTGATTCTAGAGTTATGAGAGAGTGCCCTTTGATTTCAACAAATATCTCACAGGCTAAGATAAGCAAACAACAGTCTGCAGAAGAAAGAACTGCTGACCTCTGCCATATGATTTCTACTTACATGGAAATGTAGCAAACAATTTCAAGTGCTTCAATACTAGAACTGCCAGAAAGGAAATGCAAGCTATCCCTGCCTGGAAAAGATGCTGAGATTACTCCCTTTCGGACAGTGTGAGTCCCAAGGGAAGTCCCACTTTAAAGACAAGTTTGATTTCTTTCTAGATATTGGTACTCAAATGCCTGGTGAATATTCTGTTTGAATAGATTACACAAAAATATAAAGAGTTCTGAGCATGACATATGGAAACAGACTTTTAAAAGCAATATATGGCACTCAGCCACAGACACCTAACAAATGCATACACATATACACATATGAGTATTATACTGCCTGTCTCTGCAGTTTCGCTTCTGAATAAGCTCCAGTATTCCTGTGAAATCTGGTTTGTGTCAGTGGCATGTTTATTGATGAGGTATTACCATATGAAAGAAATGTGAAATAAGAAGCATAAAGAAATGAGAAGTTCTTAGGGAACAAATACATGTTGGGCTTCACTTGAGAGAAAAGTTTTCTTTCTGTAATTGCTGCACGCAGTGTGTGTTACTCTTTCTCTGCAACTATATTATAGTGTTCAATAAAAAAAATCATTTTGTGATTGTGTGTTAGAGAAATAAAATAAAGCAGTAGTTCATTTGTTTAGTTTTTGTTGGCCAGATAAGTGCACTGTTTATATGATACATTCATTGCAAAGAAACTGTGTTATGCATCAGGGTTGAAGCAACAGAAGTAGGGAAATGAGGCATTAGGGTTTTGAACCCTAATACCCCCCACCCCTACCACCCCACCCCCCCCCACCTCCACACCTAACAGACATTGGGGTCTGGCTTGGGATCATCTGCCCTAACTCTCACCCTATTCCATGTGTAAGGAAGCTGAGATAGTACAGTATAGGAGAATGGGGTGAGTTAGGCCCAGCAAGTAAGGGCACACCCAACACCTGCTGGGTGTGTGTGGAGGTGGAGTGGGGTAGGGTGGGGGAGTGTTAGGGTTCGAAATCCTAACATCTCATTTCTATACTTTTGTTGCTTCATCCTTAACTGATGCATTAACAAAGTTTTTTTTTTTGCAAAGAATTTCCTTACTTTTTGAGAAATTGTAATCTTACCCTTATATGTAGTGTGGTGTATAGACATTGTAATCAACCCTCATCTCCCTGTGGGAGTGCAGGTCCCCAATCACACTTCCATCATTCCATAATGGTATCCAGTTGTGGGAGCGCAGGGCCCACCATCTATCCGTAACTGTAGAGATATTGTCAGGAACTGTCATCTCCCTGTGGGAGCACAGGGACCTTCAGGCCCTGGGCTCCCACTACTGCATAATGGAGGGCCCTGCATGCCCAGTATTGTATAATGGTATCCATATGTGGAAGGGGGCCCTGCACTCCCATCTTCCTGTAATTGTAGAGATGCAGTGCAGGGCTAGAGACATTCCAAGTAACCCCTGTGCTGCAAATGGTGCAATATCTCAGTAACCATAGGAACACTGGAAAAAATCTATTGTAGTTGTAATCATGGACTGGCAACCTGCATCATTGCTAAGGTATGCTAAGCTGCGTTTAGCGAAAAATCCCTATGTTGAACCATTTTCAAGATATAGGCCCGGAAAGGTACTGCCTCTACCATAATGTTATCCTATGGGAAATTTTCAAACTTCAAAATGTTGTAAGTATAGAAGCGATGTAAACTTTATCACCAAACCAGCAAAAGTCACATATCTGTGGCAAGCCCTTTGTATCCTAAAAATTTCAGTCATAAAGTCCTAACTGTTTCTTTGCAGTGAAGTGGCAAAGAAACAGTAAACTTTAAAATTCCCTTTTCATGAACTGTCAAAATCGTGAAAAGGGATTTTGACACTTCACAAAAAGGGAATTTGTCTCTCAAAGAGGGATGAAGGATAGGGCCATCTGGTCCCAAAAGTCATAATCCTTTTGCGGTGCGAAAAGGGATTTTGACACGTCACGAATAGGGTATCGGCTCGTGAAAAGGGAATTTGACAGCTCACAAAAAGGGATTTATTTTTAAAATCCCTTTTTGTGAGCTGTCAAAATCCCTCTTCACCACCCAGTTCCCTTGTCATGAGGTGGCAAAATCCTTTTCACATCTCGAAAAAGGAATTGGATTTGTGGGACCAGATGGCTTATCCTTAATCCTCTCAGTGAGTCATCAAAACCTTTCATGATGCAAAAAGAGATTTTGACACCTTTGAAAAGGGAATTCAGCTCATGAAAAGGGATTGCCAGAAGGGCCATCTGGTCCTTATATCCAAATCCCTTTTCGTGATGCGAAAGGGATTTTGACACCTTTTAAAAAGGGAATCAGTTCACAAAAAGGGATTTTGACACCTCACAAAAAGAGATTTGAATTGTCAGACTAGATGGCCCTTTTCATGAGACCAAATTCCCTTTTCACGAGATGTCAAAATCCCTTTTCACATCGCGAAAAGGGATCAGAAGCAAGCCACGAAAAGGGATTTTTTAAATTACAAATATCCATTCTGAGTCAACAGTTGAGTTAACAAAAGGCAGAGAAGTGTAAAGGATGTCCACATGAATAAGATACATACTTGGATGTATGCAGATGATATCCCTGGGTAAAGTTATAACCTTTTGTTTGGGCTGGAAAAATGAAAACAAGATGGCAGCTCATGAAAAGGGAATTATGCTCATGAAAAGGGATTTAATGAATCCCTTTTCATGAGCTGTCAAAATCCCTTTTCATAAGCCCTAAATCCCTTTTTGCACTGTGCAGCTATCCAAAAGACTGCACTGAGCATGCTCAGAATCTGAAATTTTAAAATTGAATAACTTTGGAGTGGATTAATATTTTTACACCAAACCAAATGCTGCCTTGTTTTTTCAGGCAAGTGTTGTGTACCTTGAAAATTTCAGACCAAAATTCCAAACAGTGTGGTTGTAGCGTGATGAGGAAAAAACAGCCAAAAAAGGCGACTTTTACAGTATTTTCACTATTCGCCACACGAAATCTGCACATCTGATCAAAATGAAACTTGGTATGTCAATAGATCTATGCCATGGGACAACATATATCCAATTTCATATAAATCCATTGAATGGTTGCAAAGTTATTAAAGTTCAAAATTTGAGGTTTAACATTAAACTGCCTATTCAACCCTAACTATAGTGGCGCTACCGGGCCACTACAATAAATATTTATTGTTGATCTAAAATTAGTTTTAGTTGTAATGCTGAAATTATTTGCTTGTTATTTTCTTGGTGTACAGGGGATGTTATGGTGTTCTGTAACATACAGTGCCTAGATCCTATGGGAATAAGCATTTTGTAAATAAAAGTTTTCTTGCTTACCCTAGGCTGACAGATGCCTATTTGTAAGCATGACCCAGGAGATTACATACAAAATGAATTACAGAGAATGATATAAGACAAAACACAATTAGAATAACCTATTTTGGTGAAAGAAATTAACATACATTACAACATAAGTAGAAATGAGTATGTCATACATTCACAGTAGACACTGTGAACCAGTATTAAGGCCATGTACACAGGGGACATGGAGAGTCCATTTTCTACAAATAGCATGAAAACTTACATGAATACACAAACAACAATACAAATAACAATATGTAACCAGTTAGTGCAATTCAAGGACGGGAACACTTAGACACATTGAATAGGTATTCACGGTACCTACTATGAAATGAGGCTGCTGAAGGACAGAGTTGAATCTCTGATAGAGTGGAATTCCATATTCCCATAGTTAGAGTACACATATTAGAATACAGACATTGAAGTCCATCCTAGCTATTGTCTTACATTGTGACTGAGCAATCACAAGATCTCCCTGTGCTTTAGTCTTCACTGCTGTACAACTGAATAGATGCAGGGTCCCACTGAGAAGCACCTGTTGCATTTAATTTGATCTATCCTTAGTAGACAAATTAAAAAAAGAAATACAGTTATACTAGATTATTATAAATACCTCATCTTATTTATTTATGTAAATGTGTTGGCTTTAAGACATGCATTGAACAATACATTGATCCTTTCCAGGTGTATCCTGGGGGAGGTGTACATGGGTGACAATTACAATAGGTAACAGTATGTGGAAAGAAATATGCAGCAGCAAAACACAAGAAATATTAGGATAGTATGGATTTTTCCTTTTTAATTGTTGGTAGCCAGGTAAGACCCACTAGGCACAATGCCTGTTTTCAGGGGCAACCTGGGAGCATGGGAAAGGTTATGTGACTTGTTCAGGGTCACACAACATGAAAGTGGAGGTTGTGGGAATTAAACCCAGGTCTGCAGAATGTACCAAACTCATTCAAAGCTCATTACTCTAATCTAGTCTAGGCTATACCACCAGCCCCATTTGGTTGGCAAATTGCAATGTGGAATCAGTGATAGACTCCCTGTGGAAAGCAATCCCTGATGTCCAGTGGCTTCACCTTCCTTACCCCTGACAATGCCAATCAACCCTTGCACTCCAGTTTGCACCTCATCCCCTTGCCAATGAGTTACTAGTCTCCTGTGGTACTTTTCGCCCTCATCATTAGGAAAGCAGTCCCTCAGGTCCAGTGCCACCCCACCTCATGCCAAACTGTACTTAGACTTCTATTGCACCTCCTCTTTTACTTCACCCCATATCAAGTACTCACTGATATCCAGTGTCACCCCTTCCACAACCCATGCCATCCACACAGACCATGACACTCGGGGGCACGTCTACCGTCACCATACTTAATGGAGAGACAATCCACTTGCAGGTTCACAAATTAAATATTTATTCCAATAGTGACATCCATAAGCCATCATGCTGTCATATCAGTTAATGTACAAAATTAACATTTTGTGGTGCTAATCCTCATCACTTCATCTTAAGACTTAGGACTTCAAGTTTAAGGAATTAAATATGTACTCCCGAGAAGAAATGAGGGAAAGGGAGGATAAGATAGAAACATTCAAATACCTCACAGGTATAAACAAGGCATGGGAAGGGAGCATTTTCCAGAGAAAGAGATGCTTGTGAACAATGGGTCACATTATGAAGCTGGGAGGGGGGGCTGATAAGAAATGTGAGGAAGTAGTCCTTCATGGAAAGAGTGATGGATGCTTGGAACAGCCTCCCAGCAGAGGTGGCTGGGGCTAAAATGGTTACAGGATTCAAGAAAGCATGGGATAGACACAAGGGGATCTTAGAAGAAATGAAAGGGGGAAGGTATAAACTGGAGACCTAGTAGGGTCTGCGGTGGCACTATAGGTAGGGAAAATAGGGCAGACTGGGTGGGCAATGAGGTCCATATCTGCTGACAACTTCTATTTTCTATGTTTCATCAGGAAACACATATTTATGGACAATTAAATGACTAAAAACAATAATAAACCTTCAAAAATTATAGCTTTTTTCCTTCAAATAATATAATTTCCTATGTAATAAATCACTCCACCATAGCAGTATTATTAGTTACAAACAGCCTTCACCAGGCATGGAAGAACCATCAAACTTTCATCGCCCATTATACCAGATAGAGAGAGATGGATAAAACATAGTTAATACTAATTTTACTAACCACAGTCACTCTGGTTACCTTTATCCCTGTGTCTTGTGCTCTCATTATTTCTGTTACTGTAATTAAAGTACAGCACTATTAAATTAAAAACTTTTCCTATATTGTAAGGTTAATGACTGCAAGTAGTAAAAAATTAATTATAAATCAATAAAACATACTAGTAGTTACTTAAATACTTCTGGAAGTACATGCTTAGTATTCACTTTTTTATGCTGCACTCTATTTCATTGTGTTGTTCTACAACAGAACACTGGTTTGTGACAGGTTTCAAACATATCTCACCCCCTTTCACCTCACCCAATGTAAAGCAGTCACTGACATCCAATGTGACCCCCTTCCTCGCCCTATGACATTCACGCAGTCCATGGCATTCAGTGGCTCTTCTACCTTCACCCTATCCCAAAGCCAAGCAGTCACTAGCATTTAGTGGCACGTCTTCCCTCACACAACCCCCATGCATCCCCATGCAACCAGCCCTTGGCATTCCCTGGCACCCTTTCAACCAGCCTAAGCCATTCAGTTCCTGGTGTCCAGAAACAAACCCTCCCTCACCCCATCTTTATACTAAGCAGTCCTTGACATCCAGCAGTGTCCCCCATTAACCCCACTCCATAACAAGCAGTGACAGGAATCCAGTGCCATCACCCCCCAAAAAATGGGCCCTTCCCCACTTGTGGTGACAAGCACTACCCTCCACTAACCACCACAGTCAGCTACTGTTTGATTCTTGTTACCACTTTTTTCTGATCTAAGTCTAATGAATGAGCATATCTTTAATACCAACTCTCATCAGACTTACACTGCAAAATGTGGTGATACTGTAGGATTTAAATGGTGAATAAACACAAAATTAGCAGCTCAGCCCTTACTCATTCAGAAACTTTAAATGACTTTTTTTTTATTGGGGATGCTGCTGTTTGATTGCATACATCAGTTAAAACTGAGAATTCAGTGCACCCCCCCCCCAACGTGGCAAATCTTTTAAACATAATTTTCTTTCTGCCAGAGTTGACAACTTATTAATTTTATCTCTCATAGGAGTTGGGGTCTCTTGGTGTTCATATCAGAGCTCTGCTGTGAAGCGAAGAAGCTAATTCAGACAGATATATTTTAGAATATTGACCAAGCTGATGGGTGGTCTTCTGTGACATTTGGTAGCTAGGCAATTTCATAGCAGAACTCTGATGTGAACACCAACAGACTCCCACTCCTACTGGAGATAAAATTGTAAGTAGACATTAAACACTCCCCAGGGCTACTGTTCTCCAGATACCCATCAGCCATTACATATTTTAATATTAGCAGCCCGCAAGTCAATCAGTAAATGTTGGTTGTCACCACAGCCTCCTACTATTAAGATGTGGCACAATATAGTATGTAATATTCATCAGATGGAAAAAATAACAGCAAAATTGCATGATAAATATTCTGCATTTGAGATATGCTGGCTTAGATAAGCGGTATATATTGTGGGGGAAAAAACTGACTTTATATCCTAAAATTGTCATTTTATAATTATACATTTTTTCTTTGGTGTTGTAACTGCAATGTTTCTTATTTCTTTAACACCGATTCATAGTATTTTGGTGGCGTTCTGATTGTTTTAAATATTCCAAATGTTCATGTATTATTTTTTGTATTTGTTGAAACATTTAATAAATAAATAAATTTGAAAAGAAATTGTAAGTAGACAATTCAGGCAGAAAGAAAATTATATTTCAAAGATGGGGTGTGGGTGTGTGTGCACACTGAATTCTCTGTTTTAACTGATTTAAATAGTGGCCAACTGAGGTGGACTATAGTGGCAGTCACATTTCAGGGAGATCATTCAGCCATACAAAATTCCTGTGTCCATTGAACAACTGGTGGCAGTAGGAAAATCAGTTTTTGGTAGTCACAAAAGTAGTACAGGCTTTTGGTGGGCACATCTGTGGTGGAGGCCTGCAAATCAGCCCCAGATATGGGTTCTCAGTGGCCCCGATGAATTTATGTGTGAATCAGCAGCTCAGTGGTCAAGAATGTGACACCTCTTTTGGGCTCTCAGTGTCAAAAAATGTTGCAAGTGGGGGAGGGAGTGTTGAAAGGAGTTGTGTCACCATATATGGACTTCAGGTGTTGACAAAGTTGTTAGAGGGAGGTTGGGAGCTGAGACACTAATGGCACTGGGATGGCCTCCCAGAATCAGGGCAGGGTAAGAGTTTAACAAACAGGCACTGGGGATGATCTTCCAGTGTCACCCTGATGAGTGGAGGTTGGGATTCATATGTCTGTAATGGATGTAATATGATTATACAAGTGTGTTAAAAACACCTTCTAAAACAGTGAAAAAACTGTTCTGCACATTTGCAGCAGGTGGCTTTTAACATTTTTATGCATTTTTTGTTTTCATTTTTTTAATTCCCAAAATAAAAAAAAAAACAGCTTTGGCATAGCATCTCTCATTATCTTAAAAGTTTCAGGTTTCAGATCATCACAACATCAATCAATGGCACTATCTTGCTACCCTGTCTAACATAAAAATGAAATACCTAAATGTTACTAAATTTGGCAGGTGTGTAGCTCCTGTCACGGAGGGTGTGCATGCCACTTTCACAGTCCCTGGATTAAAAGATGGCCAATAATCCTGGTTTAACATGGAAGTGCCTACTCTTCCCTTGCTATGATGGCACCAGCATGCCACTGTAATGTAATTTTGAAAGTCCCTGATGTATCAGACTTTGAATGCCAAGGGGTTTTCATCCAAAACTTTGAATTCTTATTCCCTGAATTCGGTGGACACATACTACCAGTACATAACTTTATTGTCCATGTTCCAGCTGCTTTTACCCAAATTTGGATACAAGTTGCAGCAAAGAATGTCCAACTTTCACAGACTCTGAGGCTGTTTGAAAATTGGGCACAGTTGTGTTTGATGGACCAGACATTAAGCTAGCAATAATATCCAACAGGGTGGACAGTATTATGCCATACCAGACTGTCCAGGGGTGTAATGAGGTCTGATGCCACAGGTGGAGGGCCTTATAACCCCTGTAAGGTCTGGTCCAGCCCATACCACCCACCCTGGAAGGTAATTATTGCATTTAGAAAATGGATATTGTATTTCATTAAAAAAAAAATTTAAAGTGCAATAAAAAGTACAAAAAAGGCAATAAAAATTAAAAAGTTATGTGTTAAATAATTCCTCCTATGCTGCATTTGGCAGCATAGAGTGCTGCTGTGATTGACTGTGTTCAGTAAGTTGAATGCCACCCCCCCAACTACCAGTGCTCAGTTTGCTGACTGATTATTGGAAGTACTGTCTAGTATCCCACTGTTGGTAGCAAGTGTAGTTGGCAGATCCACTGCCACCCCCTACCCCCACACACACATAATTTTGACTGAGAACTCCCCACCCCACACACATACAGATGAGACAATTGAGAGTGAGGGGATGACAGCATAAAAATAACTGTTTTTTTCTAAATTAAGAAAATATTGCCAGATTTTTGAGCAGGGAGTGAATGCCAAGCCCATTCAGGAACTGCAGAGCGATTGTGGTGTGATTTCATGTGGGAGCACTGACAACAGGAGTTGTGGGAAAAAAATCAACTGCAAGAACAGTTTTTATTTATTTGTTTATTTGTAGATTTGGAAATAACCTTTGAGTATAGACTCTTTTACAAAGGTTCCACTTCATAAGACAGAAAACAGACAGTACAGGCATCGAATACATTTTCAAACAATACATTTGGTTATGGGCATATAATATATACAAGTAAAAACTGTTCCATTACAAAGCTAAGAACATGATGTATTCTAAAACAATAAGAGAGGGACAACTGCCTCTAGGAATGCAGGTAGTAGCCCATCAGGGCCTTGTCAGTGTAGCATAAGGATAACAGTGTGCATGCTTAACTGGCATATGGTAGGTAGCAGGAAAGGGGAACTGTAGAGACAGAGGTAGGGGAGGCAAAAAATGGCAATGGGTGTAAGAAGTAGAAACAAGTTGCAGGGGCAGGAATGGGAACAGGCGTTGTGAGTTAGTGGAGGTATACACTTCCTATAGCGTGGTTGATGAGTCTGGAGGCAGGGAGTAAATATGGTATCGAGAGGTATGGGAGGTGAGGGTGGGGACCCCGGTGATTGTTATCATGAAATCAATCACACAAGTGGATGAAATTTAATTGGTGGGAGGGACAGTCTTAGCCCAGGCAATCGTAGATGTTCAGGCTCTGCAGATATTGCTTCAGTTCAGTTTTAAAGACCTGAACATTCGTAGTGTTAAGTGCTGCAGCTGGGAGCTCATTAAGCCAGAGTGGAGCTCAGTATGAGAAAGAGCATTGACTCTGTGCAGTCCTACTAAATGGGACACTGAGCTGAGGTATAGCTGTGCTTCTAGTGCTGTATTTAGAGCTAGCTTCTTTTACCAGTTCAGATACGCAGGGAGGGGTCTGGGAGCATATAGCCTTTCTCCATAGTAGGCAGGTTTGGTATCTTCTTCGGTTCCTGAGTGGTAGAAGGTTGGATTGTTCATACAGAGTGCAAGAGTGTATAAGGCAGTCCACATCGAGCAGTAGCTTACATGCTTTGTTCAGAGCTGTAACTACCCTTTTGAGAGCCATATCAGTGACAGCACCATATTCCACCAGGCCGTAGTCCATGATGGATAGAATGGAGCTGGAGACTGAGAGTTGGAGGGCATTAGTTCGTAGGTTCATAGGTGTTGTTCCAGTTGTATGAGTTTGAGGGACATGTCCATATTGAACTCGACGCCTAATGGCGATAGTAAACTTTTCCTGTATCTAAACAGCATGCCTAATTTGGAGTTCATTGCTTTCACCACCATGTCAATGTGCTGCACATGAGACGGTGTCATCGACCATGATGCCCAGGTACTTGAAGGCATGAACTTGTTCCAGGGGGACCATCTTGTTGTTTGTGATTGTCAGTTGTGGGAACCTCCTCTTTAACTGTGGGCTGGAGATGAGCATAGTTCTTTTTTTTTTTTTGTAGTTGAGGAGTAATCTTTAACAGCTAAACCAATGTTCCAGCTGTTGGAAGGATGATTGCAGCTCGGCCTGTAGAAGATCAATGTGAGAGTGACTGCCGAGTATGACTGCATCATCCACATATAAAATAACTATTGGAGCAGGCATCAGGTAGATTATTCAGAAATAGGCTGAACAGCAAGGGACCAAGTATGGATCCTTGAGGAACTCCTAAGGAGACTCCCTTTGACACAGATACTGATTGACCTATTTGGACTCTTTGTGACCTAGATGATAGGTAGTCCTGGAACCACATGGTGGCATTCAGGGCTTCTCCCAGGGTAAATAGTTGTCCCAGAAGGAATGGGTGACAGACTGTATTGAATGCCTTTGTTAAATTGGTACAGATCAAACCAACCAGTTTACCTTCATCCAAGACCTTGTGGACATAATCAGTGAAGTCCACCAGAGCAGTGGCGGTACTATGATGTTTCCTAAACCCATAGTGCTGGGGACATTGCAGCTGGTGTTTGAGGATTTGATCTGTAATTTGGTCAGCCACAATCCTTTCCAGAGCTTTAGACAGTGGAGAGAGAATTGAGATGGGCCTGTAGTTCGCAGCGAGAGTCCTGTCCCCACCCTTGTGAACAGGGCTCACAAGTGCTTGTTTCCATAACGAGGGGGATTTCACTAGTATGAGAGATTTATTAAATATTTTAGAGATGGGAACTATAAGCACGTCAATGGCCAGCACGGCCAACTTCATATCGATGTTGTCACTACCTAGTCTGGTTTTTCCCAGGACCTTTTTGGCATGTCCCAAGGCTTCTTTTACAGTGATTCTCTTGATGTAGAATTGTGGGAAATGGTTAGTCTGAGGTAAGCTAATCTTAACCGCATCAATAGGCTTAAGGTAATCAGCCGGGAGAACAGAAACTTAGGTCAGTGAAGGCAGAGTTGAATTCTTCAGCAGTGGTGTAAGGATCCAATGAGTTTGAGCCATTTATGTTAAGCAATAAAGGCTGAAACAAAGTTTGAAACAAAACAGGTACATGGCTTTCCTTTGGGGACTTTAAGCGATTTCCATGTCCAGCAGGAAGTAGTGCTAGCGAACGGGGGTAGCAAGGTGAATCTTGCTAAGCAAAAGAAAAAGAAACATGACAGCAGAAAGATTCAGAAAATTGAGTTGGCACAGTGATTTTAAATGTAAAAGAGCAGAGTGGTGTAGGGAATTATTTCAGTCTCTATCACCACATAAATGCCAGGGGTCTTGGCCAGAGACCAGGAAATCTCCCTATCCTTTTTCTAATACATCCCAAATACCTTAGTGTTGGGATTGTAAAATACATGTGGTAGTATGGCAAAATGGATAGTTACACTTAACTATGACAATTCCATTGATATATTGAAATGTTTATTCACAGCAGAAACTATTTTAGTCATTTGTTGGTTTGATCTCATTTACCTGTATTCGACAAAAACAGAAACGAAACATTGGACTGTGGAAAATATTGTAATGAGACATGATGTGTAATGATTTCTGCTTTGTTTAGATCAATATGCAACAGCATTTTAAATCTATATCAAACTGCTTTCACATATTTTACTTGTGTTTTTTATATTTTAAAATGTGTTACAGATTGACTAATTATAATATGCATTAATACAAGTTTCTAAATCTGTCTAGACAGCAGTGTTTAAGTCTTTGGATGCAACAATTTTGATTGGTGGTTGCACACAAAATTGAAAATCCACTCCACTGTATCATATATGGAATCATTAAGACATTCCTCTTATTCTATTGGCCAGTGAAACAGACAAGTTTCCTCCTTAATGTCAATGCGGTGTGTCAGACCTGGCATTTTAAATATCTTTTTTCTTTAAAATGACATTCTTTTTTTAAAAATTGAGTTACTTAATTTATAATTAGTTATATCAGATTCAGGATGTCACTTGTGATTAAAGGAAACTATCTGATGCAGAATGTGAGAGTCAGAACAGAACCATTTATTTGGACTTTGTTTCTCACACATAAACTATGCATGTGATGGCACTCTCAGACCTTAAGAGACAACTTAGAGTTCATCTAATGGAAAAACTGCTTGCATGAAGTTTTTTTTTCAGTCAGTGTGATTTCAGGAATGTACTTTTATGTTATATAGTAAGTACATGTTTGAAGGTCACTGTCAGTGTGTGTGAGCATACGTGTGTGTGTGTGTGAAGACTAACCCATAATGGCCCTAATTTTTGAGGTGGGTGGATGACAGGGAAGGGAAGTTAATATTGGAGCAGCTACTCTGATCATGGTTCTTTGGCCAGATGGGGAAGTGGCCTCTGTCATTATCCTGATATAAGAAAGATATTTCCTAAAAGAGATGCAGATGCTTCTGGGAAAACTTTGAAAACTATGATACTTGGGCACAGTTCAGCTTGCATTTCATATATCTTCTAAAGATTTCCCCTCTCCATTATGTACTGCTGAGGAAATCTATGCAAAACCAAAATCATTATCCCTAATAATTAATTTGTCTCAGCAGTTCAGCCCATGACATGGTAATGGCTATGATGTCCCAAGCAGAATATTATGAAATTTGTTGAAGAATAGGCAACTTGAACAGATGAACTTTAAAGGAAAAAAAATATAGAGGCTAGTGTATGAGCACTCATGCACAACAAAGATATTTGTCACTCAAGAGGTTTCCATGGTAATGGTAGACCTCGACAGCACAGCGCGAGAGGTCTCATTACAAGGGAAACTTTAAGAGTTAAAATTATCCTTGTTATGTATGAGCGCTCATACATTGTCTTTTATAGTGTATGGGTACTCATAAATTAACATCAGTGTCCTTACTTTTGCTTTTTTTCATCACTGCTCACTTCCTGGGCCAACTCTCACCGCCGCAGCTGTTTCCTGAAGAGTGGAGGTCATTGGAATGTGCATGTGTGAACATGTTCCAAGTTATTGTGCTGCAGTAGCTATGTAGCTAGTGCAGCACAACAAAGAAGGTGATGTAGCTGCTGCAGCAAATGGATTTCCATGCAGAGCAGCATTCTACCATACACTATATACTGTTTTTACCTACATTATACTAGTAATAAACATTAGGAAGGAGAAATACAGACATAATGTGAAATATAAGTTAAATGGTATCTAAATTTGATGGTGGAACATACAGTATTGCCAAAGAAATTCAGTAAGTGTGGGTTAGATACTTGGGTCCTAAGGTGGTTTATAAATTACCTTTACAGTAGAAAACAAAGAACTGTGATGACCTGGTAACCATCCGAGGAACTAATAATCAAAAAGGAGGTCCCCCCATGGGTCCATTCTAGGTCCTCTCTTATACACTTTATATTTGAGAGACATCAGGGAGAGCACCAGAGGTGTGGACTATCACCTTTATACTGATGATATGGTGGTCTACACCTCCGGTGACTCAGTGGATTTAGTGAAATTTTGCTTACAGTCACCTTTGGAAGATGAAAGAGGCACTGTGGAACTGGTGATGTGTGACAATGGGGGGTGAATAGGGATGAGTAGAGGGACCAATGGCGAGCTTGAGGAGAGGAGTTAGTAGCAAAGTGGCAAAAGGCATTACAGAGGGTGTCCAGTCTGGTGAGGGAATAGGAGGGGATTTCAAAAAACATTTTATTAGGCTGGCAAGACTGTATTAAATTTACCCATGTTGTTGGCATCAGATTACTTTTCCTACTTATGCTCAATGATATAAAACAGAAGGAAAATGACTAAAGTACATAGATGATACCACAGTTTTGATCATGCTTGCTTAACTGAAAGAAAGTAAGACACAAAAATACATCAAAGCTAATAATAACTGGCCACAGATAAACTGTATACAAATAAAGCTTGACAAAATGAATGAAATAAGATTCTGAAAGTCATCCAAATGGGTACCCCCCAACCTTTTTTTTTAACCAGGAGAGACACACTAAGCTGAAAGCTTGTTTACGGGTGCAGCCTGGGAGCACAAGGAAGTTAAGTGACTTGCTCATGGTCACACAGTATGCAAGTGCGGGCTGTGGGATTCAAACCCAGGTCTTCAGGTTTGCAGTTCAGAGCCTTAAACCACTGCACTATACTGCATCCGAACATAAAAATTGTTAATCAAGTGAAACTGTTGAGAATTGTTTTACAGAGCAACTTTGACTGTGACAGACACGTTGAAGGAATGTTACAAAAAAAGCAAAGGCAAGACTACTTTTTAACCATATCCAGAAGCGAGCACTTAGAACTCTTAACTATCTTGGGACGTGAAGATAGCTACACTTAGGCATTAGAGAGGTATAAACTAGAAATACTTAGTTCTAGAAGAGACTCAATGATCAGATTAATGTTCCAGAAAATATGTGATCCAACCCATAAATTGCACAATTTATTACCACCTAGAGAGATAAGCGAATACAGATTATGTAGGCGGATAAGCTGGAGAAGACCTCAAGGACCTGTGTTTACAGGATCTTTAGATGAAAATAGTAGAAGAAATGTTCTAATAAACCCCCCTTTTTTACCTGCACTGTTTGCTGGTAGGACAGTTGTAACTTCCTAAATATGGCTCTGTGCAATAAGACAGAAGTTCCCTGCAAATATGATATATAGATTTGAAGATACTTGTGTCCTGCATGGCAATCTCTTTTACTACTGATGTATGAACTTCATAGCTGAATTAAAAAGGTTAATAGTGTATAGTAGGGGGCTATTGCGCATAGAAATCAGAGCGTTTCAAAATGTTGTAGTACCACAGTGCAAAAGTTCATGGAACGTGATTGTACCACACTGTAGTACAACAACATCTTGAAATGCTCTAGAGCTCCACGCACTGATCTGTGCCTCAGTCAAACTGCCTACTAGCGTCTCCTCACAGAGCAGTGCGAGTCAGAATGGTGGCAGTGGCTTTTTCAAAATTAGACTTTGGGAAGCGTAAGCGCTTCATCGAGGAGCAGGCAAACAAACGAACAACACAATAAATGATATCAGAATAGTGACATCGTACCACAGTGATGGGCTGTGAATCACAAACGGCATCTGTACACAAGTAGCAATCTCTCCGTGACAGCGTGTACAGCGTAGCAGCGACTCAAAAACTGTCCCTGTACTCAGCTGAAAAAAGCGAGCAGTTTATTCTTTATCTGTCACTGTAGTGAATTTAAATAATTTTTTTTGCCTATTACATTCTGTCTCATTCTGGAATTAATTTGTGGGTAAGTGAAATTGTTTAGCGAGCATCTCGTTTAGCGCCATAAATGTTTTTGCTTGTAACCCCGCCCACACTGCAAATGTACCCAATAGCAAAGCATCACATCTCCTAGCAACCACACCAAGGTTCTAGCAGCCAGTATGACCAGAGACGATCGAATAATTTTAAATCAAAACTGTTTTCTTTAGAAGAAATGATTACTATACACTATAAAAAATACTGGATGGGCAACTAAGTGCACAACCAGTATTTTCCTCTGTGGCACAACATACTGGTTGTGCACAGTTGCCCATCCAGTATTCTCTATTTTGTTATTGGTGTTAAGTTCAAAATGCCATGTACTCATGAACCAACTGTTTTTGCCCTGTACTTTGTGTGATGGCCAATGGAGTCTGTATCAGCTGTCTGGGATACTTATCTCAATAAACTTTTGAATTTTAAAAAGTGTGTGTGTGTGTGTGTGTGTGTGTGTGTGTGAGAACACCTTAAATCCAAAGCTTTGTTTTGTATTTATCATCTTTAAATTGCCTGAAAATGGACCTTGGGACTAGCGTACCTCCCCCCCAATAATCAAATAAATAAATGAAGTTTTTAATTTTTTTTAGCACAGTGGCCACTAGCATTGTTTTATTTTAGTAGCCTGCACAGTACAACTTAAAGTGGTGCCTGTGTTAGGTGGAAACTAAGCAATATGGTTCCCATTTTTTTAAATTAGACCTGGCTGAAAGAATCAAATTCTTACTTTAGAACACCATCAGCCACCACATCAGTTTAAAGGGTTTAAATCAACCAGGATACTGGTGGGTTGACAATGAGGGAGTTTACATGTGTGGTACAATTCACGTTAAACTGTCACCCCAATCAGTCATTTTAGCCTTTCTAAATGAATTGCTTCAGCGTTGCTGGATCCAGTACACAGGCCCATTACTCAAAGGTACCGCAGATACATGAGGCTTGTGTATATCTGGGGTGTATTGACCTACAGCTGTGGAAGCCATCTTGCTAACTGGCATCCACAACCCCTGCTCGTTATGTTCTTCTGGTGTGGATCTGCATCTGGGAACAAGAGAAAGCGGGGGTAGGAGCTGTACCAGACTACAGGCATTTAATCCAATGCCCATACTGACAGTGGATCCCTGCTATTGCAGAGGGGAGGGTAATGACTGGCTATGACTGCCATATCCCCAACAGAATACAGAAAAATAAAACCATTGTGGCCAGTGCCGGACCAGTTTCCAGTCAACCCTGAAGGCTCCTAGAGCTGAAGCTGGAGGACAGCGATTAGGCCCCAGAAACACTGTAGTGGCCTGTTGGAGGGAGTATGTAGCTGCTGTTGTAGCCCTTAGGGCTGCAGAACTCCTGCTCCCTCTGCAGACCCTCCACAACTCAGTGACAACTTTGTATATAGGGTGCATAGCTGCCCCTTCCCCCTGGCTCACTCCATTCCAGCCAACCACATTGCCAGTTATACTACACAAGGAAAACCGAGGAGGTGAGTGGTATGTAGGCTGCTGATACCCAAAGGAGCTAAGGCTAGCAGAGGATTAAGGAGGGAACGAGGCCTTTTAAAGTACATAAGGGAGAAGAGGAACTGCAAGGAGCAAATCACCAGGATAAAGAAGGATGGAGATTGGGTAGAGAAGGGGGTTGAACAGGCAGAGGTGCTCAATGAGTACTTCTGCTCAGTTTTTACCAGGGAGAAAGATGGGCCAATACCGCAGAGGCAGGGCAACACTGGCATAGAAGGAGGTAGGTTAATGGATGGGAGATCCCTGTGAGCAGAGTGCTTGAGGGCCTTAAGTCACTGAACATGGAAAAGGCTCCAGGGCTGGATGGGCTGCACTCTAGAGTCCTGAGGGAGTTGGCTGAGGTCCTGGCGACACCACTGGCAGATTTGTTCAATACTTCACTGCAGACTGGGTGCATTCTGCAGGACTGGAGGATGGCACATGTGGTACCCTTGCACATGAGCAGTCCCAAGGACGAGCCTGGTAACTATAAACCAGTCAGTCTGACATCCATTTTGGGTAAGCTCATGGAAACAATCCTAAAGAAAAGTTTGGTGACCTTCTTGGAGGTGAATGGTCTTATGAACAATAAACAGCATGGATTCATCTCTGGAAGATCATGTCAAACAAACCTGGTTCACATTTTTGACTGGGTGACAAAAGAACTAGACACCGGTCTGGCCGTAGATGTTCTGTATCTGGACTTCAGCAAGGCCTTTGACTCGGTACCACAGGGTAGATTAACTAGTAAATTGAGGAACCTGGGAGCAGGGGAGAAACTGGGTTGGTAACTGGTTGGGGGACAGACATTAGATTCTGGTTGTGGGGGATGACTGTCAACTCATAGGACAGTCACCAGTGGGGTCCCACAGGGTTCACTGCTGGAGTTGGTGCTGTTTAACATCTTCATAGCCGATATAGCAGATGGAGTTAAGAGCAGAATCAGTCTATTTGTGGATGACACCAAGATGGGGGAAGTTGTGGATGGGGTAGAGGGAGGAAAATGCCTCCAAGAAGATTTGGAAAGGCTTGAGCATTGGTCAGACACTTGGCAGCTGGGTTTCAATGCTAAGAAGTGCAAGGTTATACACTTCAGAGCAAGGAATCCTGGGTACAGTTACCATCTGGGAGGGTTCAACTGTCCATCTCTGAGGAGGAAAAACATTTGGGGGTAAGGGTCACAAAGAATATGAAACACTCATCTCAATGTAGGAAAGCAGTGGCAAATGCCAATAGAATGCTGGGGTGCATTGCAAGAGGAATCACTTCTAGGAGGGAAGAAGTTATTCTGCTAACTGTACAGGTCACTGGTGAGGCCGCACTTGGAGTACTGTGTACAGTTCTGGAACCCATACTTAAAGAAGGACATCAGGTTACTGGAGGGGGTACAGCAGAGGGTGACTAAAATGATCAGAGGTATGAAGGGGAGCCTTACGTGGATAGGTTGAGGGACCTCAACATGTACTCATTGGAGGAGAGAAGGGAAAGGGGTGATATGATTGAAACCTTCAAGTACTTAAAGGGCATCAACAGGGTTAGTACAGAGGGCATGTTTTGATTAAAGGGAGAAGGGATTACTAGGGGGCACAGCCTGAAGCTGGTGGGGGGTAGAGTCAGGTGAAAGGCAAGGAAGCATTTCTTCATGGAGAAGGTGGTAGGAGGATGGGACGCGCTTCCTGAAGAAATGATATCTCTTAAAACAGTGGAGAGCTTTAAAAGGGGTGATAGGGTTACAGGCAAGATTTTAGTCAGTGGGAAGATGAGGGGAGAAGAGAGGGGGGCAAGGGTTGGGGGAGAGCAGCAGGAGTCTAACCTCTGTGCTGCACAATCGAGCAGATGCGATAGACCATTTGGCCTGTATCTGCTGGCAGTTTTGTATGTTCGTATGTTTGTACTTGGGACAAGGCGTGGAAGGGACATGTGTCCCTGTACGAGAATGACTGAGTACTCTGATGGTGTACATCCAACACAAAGGGGACACTCTGTGGCTTTTGCCAACCCTCTGCACATTCTAAAACCTTCTGAGTATCTGGCCCTAGAGTCTTGCAAAAACTGTTGTCTAAGAATTTCAACTCAGTTTTTAATTGCATTGTGAAAGAACTGCAGATACCTTTCAAATGAGTTGCAACACCTTTCATAAAAGTTGATCTTATTCTGTTTCAGCATTGAAAACCAACAGAAACTTAGTTGCAAATGCATTACCAAATTTAGAAAACACTGCTAAGCAACTCACTACATATATCGATTCAGGATGTATATATACTCCTGCAGTACTGTAAAGGTTAATCTTCATTGCACTGCAGTGGACACCATGCTATGCTGCACCATGCTACATTATACAGTTTACCATACATGTAGCTGAATATGTGTCACAAACTTCCACCAGGTCTTTTAAAAGAGATTTAAAACTGACTTTATTTCTCATTTGTATTTGATCATATTAATACGGGCGAACAAGCAGGATCACATTCAATGTGTTTTAAAGTAGACTTCATTGTTCTTTAGAAAATATTGATCCTGATTATCACTGAATGTCAACAAAATGTAGACCACTGACAAAACATCCATTTACACGTATCATTCACAGACAACTGCATCTAATGTTTTATTCTAATAAAGTTGAGAAAATATGCAAAAGCAAACGAAACTGGATTCCACTTGAAAACCTATTTCAACATGAACATAATTTATTAAGAAGAAAAGCTAACGTGATAGCTTTTCTATAGACTCTGTTTGCACTTTTTGTGACAACTATCAGCTACAAGTAAACCAAGATGTGTAGCATAGTGTAGAGTTGTGTAGTTTCACCTACTGTACATTTGATCATCCTCGATGTTTCTTTTGACATTTAGAAGATTAAGAGTACTTATTTAAGGACTCACTGCTGACTACTGAACATACCATAAGAAACAAATTCGAAACAATCTTGTATTAAACTCTACTTTATGCATGTGGCCTGCTCAAACCTTTGTCAACATTTGTAATTCAATTTTACTTCTACTTCCAAGGAAGGGTTGAAAGGTTTCAAGGATTATTGGTGGTAACAGTGGAGGTTCAGAAAAATTGGGCCAAATTGCAGTGTAAATTAAAAATCAACTTTAGGATCAACTTCTAGAAAGCTTCAAGCTGCTGAAATTCATACCTTCTATATAAATCTTGCATTGTGGTATCATAATTACTGGTCTTAAAAAATGTATTTGTTTTATTTTAATCAAGCAGTTTTTCAAATATTAAACTTTGTAGTTGTTTGAAGAGCAAAGAACCTCAGCGTACAAGCACTATGGCAATGGTTACCCCAAAGGGCATTGACTGGGAAGCCAATTTTCAAAGAAAAATGAAATCACACAAGCCCCCATAATGCAAAGCATCAAGGGCTGCATATGTAAATCACCACAGGATATTATGCTGGTTCAGCTTTAAGCAGAAATGCATGGTGCCAAAAGGCCTCTACACAGTTTGCAAAGGGTGCCAACAGAAGACACAGACACGTGTTTCGTCCTACCAAGACTCATCAGTGTGCCTCATCTGTTTGACACCTCAGTAGAATGAACTAGCTACCCTAAGATGGTGTGTCTGGGTTATGTTGTGGTGAACCCAATTAAAACAAGAAACAAGTTAAAAGATTGTTTGACTTCCCTTTATATTACTTCATAAGTAACAATCAGCAGCCTCATCTGTCCCACCGTACAATTAGGAGTTTTGATTCAGAGACAATTAATTTGATTTGAGATTTGGGGCTTGGGAAATCATTTCATTTTACTGTAAATGTTCAACAACTTGCATATATGCTTTCCACTTGACATGATTATAAACTGTTCATGAATGTCCATGAGTTATTCAGGAACAATTTCTAGCTTAACAATCTATGAACTCAGCCATTAACATTTATCAGCAGACATCAACTTATGCAACAACATTGAATGGCATACCTCTTTTCTTCAGCGTTCATGAATACAGATGTTCAAAAAGATCCATGAAGGATCATGGAACTGAACTTTCATGTACTTTTGTTTACATAGTCCATCAGTGAATTTTAATGACTAGAAATCCCCAGCTTTTATAATAATGGATAATTCAAAAGGCAACTTTGGTTTAACATGAAGGCACTATTCTAAAATGATATGAAGCTGAGATAGACCTATTTAGCATGAACATTCAGATTCCATATTGTTGTACTATGCAATCTAAGCAATTAACCAAGACAACTGAATTCTTTAGTAAACAATGATTTCTTATGAATATCTTCTAATACCACTGGGAAGCAATATAGTGTAGTGTCCAAGAACATTGAGCTGCAATTTGGGAGAACTGGGTTTGAATCCCACAGCCACCACTTGCACACTGTGTGACAATAAGCAAGTCACTTAACATGCCTGTGCTCCTAGAATGCTCCTGGAAACAAGCCTCAGCTTAATGTGCCTTTCTTGGCTAAAATGGTAAAACTAAATATAAATAAATAAAAAACTTAAGAAGTAGTAACTTATGCTAATCTTACTTTTTCTATTTTCTTTCAAAAGGAGCCCCTTCTCAACATCTTTTGTGAGAGAGAAAAGAATGAAACTCATTAAACATGTGATGAGATTTAGTGTTAATTTTTTTATGCTCAAAATGTTAATTGTGATGTAGAAATGTTTTCCACGTTTACAGTATATTGTTATTGTAAGACTTTTGATATTTGTGGTTATTTATATCCATTAAAGTGGGAACATTGCATTCTGATATATAAATTTGTTATGCAAACTGATTTTTATATTGGTTCATCATGGTCCATTAAAAGTTCTGGAACTTCTTAAACTTTAGGCGCTTTTACACTACAGTTTCTGTTATGGAATTCACATAACAGAAGCATTCTTCCGGTACTTCCCTTACGTGTAAAACAAATGTTTTCCATTTCCTCAGTAAATGCTCACCCGAAACACATTCCCTCCTAGCCATGGTTCATCCCGATTTCTTCCGTTGTGACCCTCAGTGTAAAGTGGCCATTCCATTTTGAGAGTGAGAGGAGATCATGCATCACGGTTGTCCCAGCTGACTCCTGAGTATTCTGGAATGCAAAACAGGACCAGGAATTTTGGAACACTCGTGGAGTGTAAAGTGAGCAGTGAATGAAATGGACTGCAATGGTGCTACAGAGGTACAGAATATTTTGTTTGCAAAACCTCTGTATAAAAGCACCTTTTGTGTTAAAGAACAGTTCATAAACTTATTTCATGAACTGAGTTCAAAAGCAGTTTGAGTGCTATGATGGATGTTCATGAATGTTCCTCTAAATTACTGAGTGGATGGTGTTTATATCTCCTGGGAGAGAAAACTTTAATGGTAGTAGTTAAATTTATTTTGGCAAAAGTAAATCTTGCCAAGCTCCATAAAAAGATTCAGTTGATGTGATTGTTATATGTTTCAAAAATATATAATTATAGTAACTTTATGACACTGGCATGGCTGGTGGTATGGTACAAGTCCTTGATGGTAAAAATGTACAGTTTATTATTTTAAAAGAAATAGGTCTCAATCCTCAAATGATTTGGAATACTGCAAGCCCCAGGTGTGCCAAACACATGACACATAGGGCTTGTGGCATTCCCTGGCCAGCAGTTGGGATTCTTGATCCCATGCATTACGTGCTGTGAGTTAGACCAAATTTTGCTAGTCTAATTTTGCTGACTTTTTTTATGGGGTTTGTGCCAAATATTTGATGCAAGCCACCATTAAGAGGGTAAAGTGCCACAAATACGTGCAACCTTTAAGAATTGGTGTATGGTGCAACAATGTGTTTGGGGTAGCCGCAGGTTGAGACGTGATGAAGTAAAATTTTGCTGGTGAAGTTCAGGTGAAGTGCCAAAAATGTACACTTTGCAGAGCTTCGTAAAGCTTCTCCACACCTGGGAAACTTCGACTTCACCTGAATCATGAAGTTTTTGCCGTGAAGTGCAGAACTGTGCCTGCGAAGTGAGGAATTCATGGGTGAAATTCCGCACTTCGCAGTGAATTTCTGCACTTTGCGATCCATGAATTTCATGAATTTGCACTTTGTGAATTTCACAAAATTCACGAATGAATTGGCACTGTGAATGTTTGCGGAGTTCACCCATCTCTAGCCACAGAGTTTAACGCAGGGCTTGTTTGGTGCACTCAATCAAACCAATCGATCAAAATCTTTATTTACCCAGGCGGGCACCATTGAGCAAGGCTCATTTGCAAGGTGGACCTGATCATGAATACATCAAAGTACAGTACAGAAGCAGGTATACAAAAAGCAATAATATACAAGGAAGAAAAAGTATATAGAGTGTATACAGTACAGTACAAGGTTGAAATAAATAAAATAAAAAAAAACAGCATTATTTTACAATTGAAGAAGTCAGCAGATGTACAATCAACCATAGCCATACAGGGGTTATAAGCAGAGATCTTTTGAGTGAGGCAGCCGGCAACTACACATATAGGGGAAAGAGGCCATGTATGCGGTGGCAGGTTAGAGAGGTAAAGAAGAGGAGGGATATATTACTGATGACTGGGGGAAAATTGGACTAAAACCACAGAAAGTGACGATGGCTGTCATGTACTTGCTTATTATGATAATGACAGAGAAGGGGTAGATAATTGGGACACTACTATGGAATGGGTGGGACTTTAGCCAGGCTGGAGTGGACAGGGAAGGGTGGATGCAGCAGGAAGAGTTAATAGAGAAAGAGTGAGAGCCAGGGGTAGAAACTCGGGGCTTGCAGCATTCCAAATCATTTGAGAGTTGAGCCCTCGGTCTCTTCAAATCTTTGAAATTGCTATTTGCCAGAAACTTTCATAATCCCAAGGAAAAAAAGAAGCTGCCATTTCAGGCAGAACGTGACCATGTCAATTTAATGAATGGTTGGCCCAAAGGATAGTATTCTGGGGGACTCAACTTTGGTGACTTTTTTCTTTATTTTTGTGCTTGTATTTATCAGATACCCATATACTTGTGCACTTCAGTGAACTCTGATAAACTATCATTTGAGATATATTGTTATTGTATCTAACCCTATATTAACAATTTAAGAACCCTGTGGTGTATGTTACACTGTGGCCATTATACTTGCAAATGTCATAAATATTTTATTTATTTATTTATTACATTTTGGTGACCGGGTGAGCCCACTGGGCCCGGGAGGTCCTTAACAGAGTATTTTTAAGTGTTCATATTCTGTTAAGATTGTAACTTATTTAAATCAATATTTTTGGCTTCATAGATTTTTAAGATATTCAAATTACAGTTTTTGGCTTCATAGACCCATATCAATGGTGTATAACTACTGAATAAATAAATGCACATTTTGATATTACATTATTTTACTAACTAAGTGGTTGATAGAGTCTTCTTAACTCACTTTTAAAATGTTGATATCCCATATTTTAGGCATCACTAGACATTTTGATGATAAATATTCTTGGTAACAGTCATTAAGGATATAAAGACTAGAAGTGGAATAATATATAAAATACCAAAGCCACTCAGAATTGGTACTAAAAAGTTAAGTCCGTGAATATTGATCTAGGCCATATTAATCTAGAGGCTATAATGAAACAGCCCCTGATAATGTCTACAGTGATAGTAATAGAAGTCATGGATGGTAAAAAAAGAAAAAAAAAATTATAAAAAAATTGATTCACTTTAACAAATGAGCATCTTGGAAAAAAGAAACTACAGGGAAGTTAGGATAATACTTTAGAGGAATTTGAAGAACAGAAAGTAAAAACTAAGAAAAAGAAGCATATGACAATTCCTGATGCTGGCTGCTCTTGAAGTTGTCCCCCCTCTGGCTCACATCCAGAATTGCTCCCTTGACACTGGAGTTTTTCCCTCCCTCTAGAAAATGCTATAATTATTCCATTGCACAACAGTGGTCCTGCCAACTCCCCAGCAAATGTTCAACCATCTCACTTCTCCCAGTTCTCTTCAAACTTTTCAAGGGGCTGGTCACTAAGCAACTCTTAAAATACTATTCCTTGCACCGTTTCTTTTCAGACTACCAGAACCGTTTTTTTTAGCAGCCCACTCTACATCCACCACACTCCTCAGAATCATTGACTTTATCCTCACCAACATGCACAATTGCCTGCCTACACGTGTCATATTTTTTGACTTGGCTAAACCATTTGACATGGTAGACCACACATTTCTCTTGGCTAAACTTGCTGTTTCTTGTCTTGCCTCTTCTTGCTCATCTTCTGTTTTTTTGATCACTTCCAACTATCTCTACCAGTTTAGCCCTTTCTTACCTCAGACATGTCCTTATGGGTGGTCTGTCAAAATGATGTTTCTTGGGCTCTCTCTTTCAATATTTTTGCTCATGACCTCACATGGGCTGTTAATGCCTATAATGTCTATTGGTATGCAGATAACATCATTCTGTTTACCTCTGTCCATAGCTGTGATGACATTTCCGTTGTCTTGTAATCTGACTTCAGAAACCTTCCTGACTGGTTCAGATTGAATTGTCTAGCTCTAAACCAGTCTAAAACTGTGTCAGTGCTGGGTGGCCCTACCCTGGATGTAAAGACCCCAGATGGTGCAACCCTGAAGTCAGTGTTGGAGTATGGGTACCTTGGCATTGTGCTTGACCAGTCCCTGGATGTTTCTCTTGACATTCAGTTAGTGGGCCTCTCCCAAAGTCAGATAAAATGCTTGGTTGAACATATGATTCTTTCTGTGATTGACTTTGGAGATGCAGCCTATGACATTGTCCTCCAGTGCCATTTATTCAAATAGGATTCATTACAGAATGCCCTCTGATGCTTCATTCTCCACTGCCCTATTCAAGCCCATCACTGCACAAGTTATAATCATCAAAACTGGCCTTCACTGAATGATAAAGAGCTTTCTCCCTAGCTCTTTATGGTTTCAAGTTCTGCTTAAACAAATTTTTCCACTACCAATGTACTCTCCTCTCTCTGCTGCCCCTCCCAACCACAACCTTTGCTCTAGCTTGGGAAATAGATTCCTTTTTCACACAGGTCTGGAACAACCTGGCCTTAGGAATTAGCCCACACACTAGCAGTCCTGCTGTGTTCCTACTATATTTGTACCTTGTACCCCCTGTATTATTTATGTCTATAAGGAATGCTCATATGTAATTTACTGTACTTCACTGTAACTCTGATGTGGAGCCTTTGGAAAGGAGTCCCTGACTCAAAGGGTTGTAATTCCGATGACTACAATAAATAAATAAATAAATAAATAGCTAGCATAGCCTCAGCTGAGCACTACCTCAAACATGTAATTGTCTCTTACTGTACCTGACATTGATCTATACTTCTCAGTGTATCAACTGCCCCTGCTTGTCCTGCTCATCCATTGTTATGTTCACATTATACATTATTGTAAATTGTATATATAGTTTATTGCATTTTCTTTCTTTTTTTTTCTTCCTTTCTTTCTTTCTTTCTTTCTTTCTTTCTTTTTTTTTTTTCTGGCGTGGTGCCCCGTGCACTATGGGAGGGGGAAGGATTGGGGTGGTTGGGTGCAGAAGGCACCCTGGATATCATCAGGTCCCTGTGAGAGGTGAAAGGTACCTGGTTTCTGTTTACAGGGTTTCCACCAGGCCAAGTGGGCAGGTAGCCAGAAGGACTACACTGTCCACCAAACCCCTGAGGGCAGTGCTATGCAATGCCAGATGGATTAGGAACAAGACCGCCATTATTGTGGATTTGATTTCCTCGGTCGATCTGGTATGCATTACAGAGACCTGGGTAGGTGATGATGCTGGTCCAGTTTTAGAGGCCGCCATCCTCCCTGGGTACTCTAGGGTGCACTGTCCCAGAATGGAATGCAGGGGCTGGGGAGTAGCCATCTGTTTTTGATCTGAGCTTAGCTTCTCCACGCACTTTGTGGGAAGACTGGGTTCCTTTGAATGTGCGGCAATACGCAGGGGTTTGGGTGCAGGTTTCAGGATTCTCCTGATTTACCACCCCCCCGGGGCAGCAGGGGAATTCGTGCAGGAGGTGGCCAACCACATTGCAGGTGAGACATTGGAGTCCCCCGGGTATTTGGTCCTGGGGAACTTTGATGCCTGGGCTGATGACAAGGATTCTAGGCTAGGCTATAACCTCCTCCAGACCATGTCATCTCTGGGCCTGTCACAGGAGGTTTCTGCCATAACCCACCAGGACAGCCACATGTTGGACCTGGTCTTCTCTCTGGGGCTTGAGGTTAGTAACCTCAAGATTGATCAGGTCTGTTGGTCCGATCATTGCACGGTGGGGTTATCGCTCAGACTCCCCCTGTGAACCCTTCCCCTGTGGAGATGGTCACCTATCACCCTTTGAGGGGTTTTACTCCAGAGGGATTTCTGGCAGTGGATAACCTATCCAGTGTGGACCGTGCATGTGTAGGGGGTTCAGGCATTGCAGTTGACACCTATAATATGGTGATGATGGCGGCACTCGACTCCCTCACACCAGCCTGTGTATGACCCAAATCTTCTCACTTGCATTCCCCCTGGTTTGATAGGGAGCTCAAAGTGATGAAGATTGTAGGTCAGAGTTTGGAGTGCTGCTGGCGGAAGTCTTGCCTGGAGGCAGATAGACTGGCCCCACGCTCACACTATTGTGAGTACCAGGGGGCAATTACTTGTAAGAAGGCAGAGTTCCTGTCCAGAGAGATTGCTGCTGGGAAGAATTGACTGACTGTGCTTTTTTGGATTGAGGACAGGCTCTTAAATCCAGCCTGTCTCCAGCTAAAAAAGACTTCTTAGGATGCATTGTGTGAAGAGTTCTCTCAATTCTTCTAGGACAGGGTATCCGCCATCCAGCAGAGCATGCCACCAGTGAGCCTCACAGTGGCCTACAGTGATAATCTGGACTGTCTGGAGAGTGCTCCGCCTAGCTGGGGGGAGTTCAAACCAGTGGAGGTGTCGGAGGTCATTGGGGTTGCTGCCAGGTTAAAGCACACATATTATGAACTGGACCCGGTGCCGATGCATTTCTCGATGAGATGTATCAACAATGTTGGCCTTGTGTTGGCCTTGATTGTCTGGTGCTCTTTGATGGAGAGGATTTTTCCAGATGACTTAAAGGAGGCACTGGTTTGTCCCCTCCTGAAAAAAAACTTCATTAAACCCTGACATCAAGGCAAATTACTGTCCAATCTCCAATCTCCCATTTTTGGGCAAAGTTGTTGAGAAGGTTGTGGCACAACAACTTGAGGAGCACCTCATGACCTTTGATCTCTATGAGCCATTCCAGTCTGGTTTCTGTGCGATGCATAGTACAGAAACCACACTGCTTCCAGTGCACAATGACCTCCTCAGGGATAGAAATCAGGGGAAGGAACAATTCTAATCCTTCTTGATCTCTCTTCAGCTTTTGACATGGTAGACCATTGTATGTTGCTTGACTGCCTGAGGGAATTTTGTGGGCTAACCAGCTCTGTCATCTGCTGGTTTGAGTCATACTTAATGAACAGGAGGCAACAAGTAGTGATGGGGAATTTCTTCTCCTCCTCCTCCTCCTCCTCCTCCTCCTCCTTTAGCCTCCTGTTATGTGGAGTACTTCTGGGCTTGGTCCTGTCACCAATGTTGTTTGCTGTGTATATGCTGCCCCTTGGTGAGCTCATTAGAAAGTACGACTTGGGTTTTCATTGCTATGCTGATGATACTCAGTTCTATCTTTCTTTTGTCCCAGGAACTACTAGTGCGGTGGAAGTACTAAACAGCTACCTCACGGAGATAAATGACTGGATGTCCTTCAGCTGGTTGTGACTGAACCCCAACAAAATGGAGGTACTGGTGGTGGAGTTGAACAGAAGATGGATCAGGCTGTCCTCTGTTGCCGAAACCAGTTTATTCCTGGGATATGTGCCATTGAGGACTTCCTCTAGGGTGTGAAACCTTGACTTGACCTTTGACAGTGGACTGTCATTTGATTTTCAGGTGTCACCCATTGTCCGGACAAGCTTTTACCATCTTAGGAATATCGTCAGGGTTAAGCCCCTTGTTCTGTCTATGGACCTCCCCACCTTTGTACATGTCTTTGTTACATCCAGACTTGATTACTGTAATGTGCTCTACCTTGGGGTCTGTGGAGGGAACCTTTGCTGGGTGCGGCTAGTGCAGAACGAGGCCACTAGGCTGCTAACTGGGCAGCTGAAATTTTGTCATATTACTCTGGTCTTTCATGAGCTGCACTGGCTGCCAAATAGGTGGAGGATTCTCTTCAAGGTGGGCTTGCTCACCTTTAAGACCAAGTGCAGGCTGGGTCCTGTTTACCTGTCAGATCTTCTTATACCTGCCATCCCGGTCCACTCCCTCTGGTCCTCATCTAGGGACCTCCTGGCAATTCCCAGGATGAGGCTCAAAACTGCCGGCAACAGAGTGTTTAACGTCTCCGCCCCCATCCTGTGGAACTCGCTGCCTCCATCAATTCAGAAGACCCCTTTGGTTGAGGTTTTCAAGGCCTGCCTCAAGGCCTTCCTGTTTAATCAAGCCTTCCCAGACCTTAGGCATTAGTCTACCCTGGGCACCCGGCTTATTTGTTTGAGCATCAGTTTTTAGATATATATTTATTAATCATATTTATGTATACTGATATTGGATTGCTTTTATATTGATGTGTATTATTGTACTGATAGTCTGTTCTTGTTGATCGGCACCCAGAGCCTCTGGGATTGGGAGCCAGAAATATAAAATTTGCCTTGCCTTGCCTTTCTTCCCCCTCTCCTGGTTGCATCAGTAAATGAGATTATCATTGTATTTCTGTATGTTTACCTGATGAAACAATTACAAATAAATATTACCAATGAGAAGGTTATACAGGCACTTACCAAATTCAAATCTAATAAAGGCTCAGGACTGTACCTGACACCTTTGGACCTCTGTAAGAATAATGTGGAAAGGTGGGCCCCTATCTTGATGGCAATGTATTGTACTTTTCTTTCAGAAAACTATTTCCTAGATTCACAGTAGGATGCCCTGATTTACATTATATTAAAATATAAATAACATAATAACCATGCCATGTATCATCTGATCACATTGTTGGATACATCTGCAAAAATATTTGCCAAAATAATAGAAAATAGATTACAGCAACTGTTCACTGACATAAACTTCCTTCATTAGTGCCAATCTGGTTTTCAAAAAAGGAAAAATACAGCACTGTAGACAATTATTTTGTTATGCTGCATTGAAAAGAGACATATTGTATATATACTGCAAAAGGAGTCACTATATATTGTTTGTATTGATTTAAACAGTGCATTTGATAATTTATTTAGATGCATACTCTGGGAAACATTGACAATGTATCCAGTAGTTGCAAAGCTTCCATATGCTCTCAAATCATTATAACTGCTTAAAAATTCAATGTATTTTATTTGTTTATTTTATTTATTTATTGAGTAATCAGAATTACAACCTTTGAGCTAAAAGCTCTTTTACAAAGTATCCTCATCAAATAAGGGAGGGTAAACAAATACATGAGTTGGCGAGACAGAGGCAACCATTAGGTATTGTTAAGAATCAACAAGGAAGACTCGAGAAATTAACATACATGGGTAGGGGAAACAATAACAGCAAGTAAGCATTGTCGAAAGTCATCAATTAAGAACACATGGTCATTCAAAATGGTATAAGCGAAGGCAAAACGTAACACATTACATTGAACAGAGTACATGGGCATGCCACACTCGAAGCAGTCCAGATAGGCAGAGTTCACTAGTTCATATTTGTACAAGCTTGAGAGATCAGCAGGTAGTTCCTTTACAGCCTTGTCAGTATCCTAAAGGTACAAATGAACATCAACCAGGAGTCAGTACAGTCGATAGAGGGATGCCAAAAGTGAGCTAGGGGTGAAGGGGAAAAGACAGAGTAGCAGAACTTGTGTCAGGGGAGGTAAGCTGGATGTGTGGAACAGGGAAAATGGTAAGAAGGGGTGTTGTGAGGATGGGTAGGTGGGTGAAGACACATGGGGGAGGTGTTGGGAGCAGGCGAGGGGTCCCAGGTAGGGGTCTGAGGTGGGTGAGCAGGGGGGAGTGGGGTAGTGTAATTCAAGGGCCACATGAACAGAATGAGGTGAACACAACTGTGACCAGCAGAACAAGGAGGTAGGTACCATGGTTAGGTGTGACAGGAGCAGCATATGGGAGGGGAGATAGAATTCTTGAGCTCAGCCCTAAAGTTGCGAAAGCTTGTCAGGCTTGTGATGGCATAAGGGAGCTTGTTTAGCTATGTATGTTTAGCAAGTATGACTCCAAAGGTAATCTTACAGAAAAGGTATACATAACTGGAGTGTTAAACAATCATGTGTTATTGTGCCATTGCTATTCAATATATACAGTGGTAGCCAACACCACCTGCAGCCATACTGTGCTGCATGGCACACTGCATCCATGTACTGCTCAGAAAAGGCTACATTTAGTTGAACAAATATAGCATAATAGTATAATTCAACAACAAGGGTCACAGAGCAAGGTTGCAGCTAAATTATTAAGCAAAAATAAGAAATCAAAGTACAGTTATGCACAATATATAGATTAATGACTGCCCTGAGTTTCAAGTACAGGTGCAGACATATTTAGACCACAGATAATCCTTGAACTTAGGTCTAAATAGTTCGTGAGTGGACATGATTCACAGCTTCAAGGAGAGATTATTTCAGCAATGAAGGATGAGGAAAAAGACTTGCTGCCCCAAGGTGGACCGTGCCCGTGTGGTGCAGCAATGGACTTCCAACCAGCCACAAATCCAGCCACTGAGCCAGGGAATTGTGAAGGGTGCCAAGTTTTGAATTTTTACCCAAGCCCTTTATTCCTCAGCAGACTTTCCTCTCAGTCTGACCAGAGCTGCAACAGTGAGGGGTCAAGAGGGCTGATTCTCAGCCTACAAGCCCCACCCCAGCCAACATTTGCAACAGGAACCACTGGAAAAACTATATAGGACCTCGCCCATGTGGCATAACAATGGAACTCCCACTGGCCGCAAATCCAGCTGGTCAACCGGGGAATTAAGAGTGCCAAGTTTTGAATTTTCACTTGAACCCTTTATTCCTCAGTGGACTTTCCTCCAAGCCAGATGCCACTGGAGCTGCAACAGTGAGGGGTCAAAAGGGCTGATTCTCAGCCTGCAAGCCCTCTCCCAGCCAACATTCACAATAGGAGCCATTGAAAATATCGCATTGGACCTTGCCCATGTGGCACAGCAATGGACTTCCCACTGGCCACAAATCCAGTCAATCAGCCAGGGAATTGTGAAGGGTGCCAAGTTTTGAAATTTTTACCTGAGCACTTCATTCCTCAGTGGACTTTCTCCCAGCCAGATGCCACCAGAGCTGCAACAGTGAGGGATCTGCAAGCCTTCCCCCAGCCAGCATTCGCAACAGGAGTCATTGGAAAAATGGCACTGGACCTTGCCCATGTGGAACTCCCACTGGCCACAAATCCAGCCAGTCAACCAGGGAATTGTGAAGGGTGACAAGTTTTGAATTTTTACTTGAGCCTTTCATTCCTCAGTGGACTTTCCTCCCAGACAGAAGCCACTGGAGCTGCAACAGTGAGGGGTCAAGAGGGCTGATTCTCAGAGTGCAAGCCTTCCCCCAGCCAGTTTTCAGAACAGGAGCCTTTGTAAAAATGACATTGGACCGTGCCCATGCGGCATAGGAATGGACCTCATACTGGCTGCAAATCCAGACAATCAGCTGGGGAAGTGTGAAGAGTACTAAGTTTTGAAGTTTTGCCTCAGCCCTTTATTCCTCAGTGGACTTTCCTCCCAGTCAGATGCTGCCAGATCTGCAACAGTGATGGGTCGAGTGGGCTGAGCGTGCTTGCAAGCCTTCCCCCAGCCAACATTTACAACAGGAGCCATTGGAAAAATGGCTTTGGACCTTGCCCATGTGGCACAGCAATGGAAGTCCCACCAGTCACTAATTCAGCCAATTAGCTGGGGAATTAAGAAGGGTGCCAAGTTTTGAATTTTTGCCTAAGCCCTTTATTCCTCAGCAGACTTTCCTCCCAGCCAGACACTGCCAGATCTGCAACAGTAATGGGTTGAGTGGGCTGATTCTCCACTTGCAAGCCTAACCCCAGCTAACATTTGAAACAGGAGCCACTGGAAAAACAGCAATGGACCTTGCCCATGTGGCACAGCAATGGACATCCCACTGGCCTTTAATCCAGCCAGTCAGTTGGGCTGCACTGGTTTGTTAGGCCAGTACTGTCTAGTGTCCCATTCACATAAAGGACAATAAGTGCTAAGGACAGTTGTCTGCCTTGAGTCTGCCTGAGTCAACTGGTATCAGCTGGTATGCCAGCCACTATGCTCCACTCCACTCCAGTCTCACCTCCCTACTGCAGCTTATGTAAGGTCACCTAGATGTCTTTTATTCATCTGCTCTTGTCCATTGGCTAATGTGTTTTGTTACAATTGCCTATGGTATAGGTCTCTACTGACCTCTAGGCTGTTATACTCATCCTTTCTGCTGTTATGTTATTATTGCCTGTTTTAAGCTTGTGAACACTCCTCACATAATTACTGCTTGTTTTAATTTCTGTCTATTCTACTTTTATATCTATTGCCTTAAATTGAGTTTCTGCCTATATATCATTCTATCTGCTTAGTTATTGCTAGTTATTATATTTCATTATTGCCTTAATTTAATTGAGTTTTCTGCTTATATATCCTTCTGACTGCTTAGTTATTGCAACCCTGTATGTGATCTTGTTTTGCTGCCTCCTATTTGGCTTGTCATCTTTTGCTTTCTGTCCCCATACTCTCTCCTGCCTGCCTACCTTCCACCTTCCTCTATCATTTGGCTGCCTTCAATCATCCCTCTCCTTCTCATTCAAAAATTGTACATGCTCTCTTACTGGGTCCCCCTATCCTCTGCCATTGTCCCCTCCTCCCCCTCCTCCCCCTCCCCATGCTGCCTCGCTGGTGCTGCTTCACTTTTCCTTCCTCCCCTTGCCTTTTGCTATTTACTTAATCTTGCTAGTTTGGTTGCCCTTATCTTTCCCTCACCGCACTGCTCCAATTCCCCTCCAGCTGATCTTTCTTCCTCCTCCACCTGACCACCATCTCTTCTTCCTTCCCTTACTTTTTGTCAATCTCACAGACTCCCTATATAGGGTCCCCTTATCTTTTACCACTGTACTGTTCCTGTTCTACCTGCTCCTTCACCTGTTCCTGCCTGTACAAATCCATCCCTCCTCTCCTCCACCCTCCTATTGTATATCAATCTCTGATCCCACAGCCTCGATGCCTTCACTCCCCTTCCATCCTCCCTACTTTTTGTCAACTGCACAGCTCTCTGTTTAGGGTCCTCCTATCTCCACCCTACTTTTAGTCAATCTGCTCAATCTACCTATACAGGGTCCCTTTAGCTCTTTACCACTGTGCTCCTCCTGTACTCCTGCTCTTCACCTGATCTGATTCCTTGCTCAATTCCCTCCTACTCTACTCCCCCCATTCTATTTCAAGTGCTGACCATGCAGCTGCCTGTCTTATAATATGTTGCTTATCACACTTTCCCTCCTTTCTCTACTGCTTTCCCTAACCTCCATCCCTCCTGCAGGCTTTTTGTCTCCCCCATCCTTCTTCCTCACCCTCTCTTATTCTCCTACCATCCCCATCTCAATCTTTCTCCCTCCTCCCTCCTCCCATTCCTCCTGGCTTCCTGGTTGCTCCCTCCTCCCCATCTCCTCCTCCTATTGGCTCCACCTGGAAACCCTTAGATCCTCTGTTCCCCCCACCCTTCTGCCCCCATAACCCCACTGTCCTCCTCAGTCACCATGCAAATGCATCCTGGACACCATCAAGCTCATCATCTCACTGCTGCTCCTCATGGCAGATGATTTTGAGCCCTATCTCAGTCTTGCACACTCCCCTCCCATTTGTCTCCTCAAAGGGCTGAGAGTGACTCACATCAATATCTGAAACCTCCTCAGTATGATAGAGCAATTTCAACCTTTCACAGTTATTCTGAAACCTGATGTGTTGATAATCTTAGAGTCTTGGCTTTCCCCCAGGATCCTTGATACCGCTATCACCATCCCTGGTTACATTCTCACCTGGCAGAATCATGCTAAAAAGGGAGGCGGGGTTGCCGTGTACCTCTCTTCTGCCATACAATTAATTTCTGTACTCTCTCACCTCCTCCTCTGCATATAAAATGCTCCTGCTCAAACTCTCCATCTCTTTCTCTTCCCCTATTTTAATGGCTGGCATCTATTGCTGCCCTGGTCTCTCCTCCTCACCTGTCACTAAGTTCCAAACCACTATGTCCACTCATATCTCATCCAGTGAAGTACTAATCCTTGGGGACATTAAAATTAATTGACTCTCTCCCTCACTTTCAAAACTCTGTCAGAATATTTAAATCTCTTCAACTGACTCAACTTATCTTAGTTCCAACCCAGCACAATCATAGAACACTCAATCATTCCTTACTGCATTGGGTACTTACCTCTGACCCTTAGTGTTTCACAAATGCTGGAACCTTCCCTGACACCCTAAGCGATCACCATATGGTTGGTTGTGTGCACAAAATTCATCGCCCCCAAAGCCCCCCTAAAATCTTCCAGATCCAGTCCTTCTGGTCATTGGATTTGTCCTCGCTCCATGCAAACTTCTTAACTACTGACTGGTCCACCATCTCATCTGACACTAACATCAATTCTGCCCTCCACTGCTTTCATTCCAAATTCTTGTCTCGGATCTGTATGCCCCCCTCAGGAAAACTCATAAGTCCCCTGGCTCCATGGCTGATTTCAGTAGGTACTGAGCCCTTTGGAATGATTGTACCAGAGCCACCAGACTCGCCAAAACTGAGCCCTTTTCCTTAGTCACCCCTCCAAGTTCTGGAAGGTCATCCATACCCTCGTCTCCCACCTACCCAGTCCTCCTTCCCAGTCCTCAAGGTGGGTGACACCCATATTTCTGACCCCCTTTCTGGTGCCTCAGAGTTCAGGTCCTTCTTCACCTCATGTGCCTCCACCCTTCTCTCTTCCCTGCCCCCTCCTCTGCCCCCCTTCCCACCTCTTCATCTTTCTACATCTCCTTCTCCTTCTCTCCCATCACCCCTGATAACTATCTCTCAGTGCTGTCCTGGCCCTCAACCTCTCAAAGGTAGGAGCCCTGATGGGCTCAACCCCAAACTCCTACACCTCTCTGCCCCACCATTGCTTTCCCAATCTCCTCCCTACTCAAAATCTCCTTCCCTTTTGTTTCTGTCCCTGATTCCTGAAAAGCAAACCACTGTTATACCCCTTACTAAAGGAGGGGACTCTTCCAGCCTTGGCAACTATCACCCTACCTCCCTACTTCCCATCCTAGCTAAACCTTTGACACTTTTGCCCACCCCCTCTTCCTTGACAAGCTGAAAGTGGCAGGGCTCTCTGACTCTGCAACTGATTTTGCTCCTTCCTAGTGGACAGATCTCATTCTGTTAGAATTGGTAATTCCATATAACCCCCCTCCTATCAGCACTGGTATCCCCCAAGGCTCTGTCCTTTGCTCTATACTCTTCTCAGTCTTCCTAAATTATCTTCTTTCTGCTTGCTCATCTGTGTCCATCCTTATGTATGCAGATAACACAGTCTTATTTGCCTCTGGTTCCTCCTTGTCTGAGCTGACATCCAGGCTTCAACTGGACTTCAATAATGTTCAGCAATGGTTCCAGTCAAATCGACTATCCTTAAATGTCAAGAAAATGGTCTTTATGACCTTTGGCACTAAGCAGAGGCTCTGCAGGCTCACCTCCTTCCCCCCCTCCTTCCACACCTAAGATGGGGCCACATCAATGACATTCCCTCATTTAAGTACCTTGGGGTCTGGCTACATTGTCACCTCAACTTTCCGGGGCACGTGGATGCCATCCACAAAAAACTCCATGCTAAGCTCAGCACGTTACACAGGAGTGAAAGCTGCTTCCCTCTTTCTGCTCGCTGAGCTATTATCCAGAAAGTGATTCTACCCTTTATGACTATGATGACGTTGCCTACAGTGCTGTGCCAAAGTCCACCGTAGCAAGATTCTACCCCTGTTTCACTCCTTCTATGACTTTACTTTGGACTGTCTGCCCGGCACACATTACTGTTCCTTATACTCCTTCCTCTCCCTCCCCTTCCTTGAAGCTAGGCACCAAACTCATTATGCCTCCTTTATCTTGAAATTCTAGCTTGCCTCCTTCCCCTTTTAACTTACCTCTCTCCTCTCCCCCCGCCACCCACCTTTTACACCCTTCATAACTCTAGCTGTCAGTCATTCACTTTCCCTTCTAGGATGCATCTGGAAAGGAACAACACTGCTCAGTATGCTTTTCCTGGTGACATTTTTAAATAAATATATAAAAATCCCTCGCTGGCCAGGCTACCTTCTCCTACTGCTTTCCTGAAATTTGGAACACTCTCCCCCCTTTGACCAAACTATTTAACCTCTCCCTAAAGTACTCACAGTTCCCTAATGTATGGAAAAACGCCCTAGTCACACCCATCTGTAAAAATGGAGACCGCGCCTTAGTCACAAACTACAGACTAATAGCCATCCTCTCACATCTGTCCAAAGCACTGGAGAGAATGGTATCAGACCAACTCATCACATACCTCAGCCAGTACAAAATTCAGTGTGAACAACATCATGGGTTCTGCAGGCTGCACAGCACCTCTATTGCCCTGATTGAATATACCAGCTTTTTATATGAGTTTCTTGACTAAGGACACCTGATGGGTTCAATCTACATAGACCTAACCAAGGCCTTTGATTTAGTCAGTCATGCGCTACTACTAAACAAACTCCCCACCTTAGGCCTCTCTACTGACACTGTACTCTGGTTTAAAAACTACCTCTCAGGCACATCACAACACATCAAGATCTGTGGGGTGCAGTCTGATGCCAGTCATGTCACAACTGGAGTGCCACAAGGCTCCATCCTGGGACCCCCTACTGTTCAGACTCTTCATAAACAACCTTTCCAAAGACTGCCCTAGCTCTAGGGTCATACTATGTGTGGATGATGCAGTCATATGCATAAGTAGCCCCTGCCAGGAGATAATCAGCCATGACCATCAACGCAGCTTTGTGTCTCTCAAGATATGGTTCTAGTAGTATAAGCTAGTGCTTAACTATAAGAAGACCAAAACAAGGTTCTTCCCTAGTGCACAAAAGAGGACTAGGGTTGATCTGTTCAACATCCACAACGTAAAGGGAGAGACTCTAGAACAGGTAAACACATTAAAATATCTACAGGTAACCATTGGCAAGACACTAACATCTGTACCACACGTGGATCAAATCATCTGCAACATTAACAGAAAACTGGGGGTTCTCTATAGAGAGACATCATCTCACTCCAGAAGCCAAACGAGTAGCAGTCATAAGTTCCATCCTCCCTATAGTGGATTACAGCTTAATAGTTTATGGGACTGCCTCTGATACTGTGTTAAATAGGGTTTGGTTAGTCCTGAACAGAGCCTGACACTTTGTAACAGGCGTAGACAAATACACGCACACATGGTCACTCTACTCCCTCACAAAATGGCTCCCCTTGCACAACAGAATAAAATACCAGACCTGCCTCCTGGATATGAAAGCCCTCATGAGTCTGATCCCCCAGGCCTGCAAGGTCTCCTAAGTCATGCCCAAAGTCCCTACCCTGCCAGAAGCATGGCATGTGGTACCCTGGCAGGGCATTACAGCAGAACAAATCTAGCCAAACACTCCTTTACAACCAGAGCCCCTCAATGGCTAAACAAATTGCAAGTATCACAACAAACACCTGTTAAACTGGACCAATTAAAATGGGAGCTACTAAAAGTGCTCCTACCTGGCACCAACTGTGGCTGCACCTTCCATTTCCATTATGACCCCTACACACAATGGGTGGCTATATCCTCCGAAAAGACCCCTACACACACTGGTACTTGACAACAGCACCACAACGCATCACTATCAAAGCACCTCTTTGACCTCTCACTCATGTACTGCTCTATTGATTCCCTGTGCCACATGCACACAAATCTATCCCCAGACAATGCCTAAGAGGGCTGCTAACTTTGTTCAGCAATATTACTGTGTACTCCTATGCCACATGAAGCAAACCTTTGATTTCTGTACCCTGACATTCTGTTGCCCACTCTCTATTTTTTACTGCTTGTTTTTTTAAGGATTTGTGAACTCTGAAGACATGTTGCAACAACCATTTGTTGTTCTTGATGAGTAACCTTTGTAAATGAGCATTTTGCTGAAAGGTGTGCATCCGAGTAATAAATAAATAAATAAATAATGTGTTCTTCCTCTTCTATATGCTTTCTCTCTCTCTCCTCTCTTCTTCATAACATCTCCTCTTACTCCTGCAATTGCCCCTGAATCCTGTCCCTGCCCCACTTCTCAAAACCCCCCTCCTCCTCCTTCCCTTTCCCCGATCTGCATTTGTCCACCCCCACCTCTTCTTCCTTCTCCACCCTACAGCACTCAAACCCTTTGTGCCCCCAGACTGGTTAATGTATTTTTCCTTGAAACCCTATGGGCTGTCCCTTCCACCCTGTTTCTTGTATAAATTCCTATTGCTAGTGCTTGTCTTTCACTGTATAATCTATTGTTTCTGATTGTTGTTGTGTAATGCCAGGTCGATGAGGAACACGACTGCTATTTTTTCAGACTTGATTTCCTCTGTCTACCTGGCCTGCATTATGGAGTCCTGGCTGAGTGACGATGCCGGCCCAATTCTTGTGTCCGCCGTTCCCTCCGGGTACTCCATGGTGCACTGCCCAAGTAAGGATCGCAGAGGTGGGGGAGAGGCCATCATTTTTTGATCCAGCCTGGCTTCTCGGTGCACCCAGTTGGCAGCACCCGATCTTTTGAGTGTGTCGCTGTTTGTGGGGGTACAGGTGCAGGCTGCAGGATTCCCCTTATTAACTGCCTCCCTGGGGTGGGGGGAGAATTCCTGCAGGAGGTAGTGGACTTCATCTTCTACCAGGTATTGGAGTCCCTCAGGTGTTTAATTCTGGGGGACATCAATGCTTGGATCAATGATAAATCTTCACATTTTGGTTACAACCTCCTCCAGTTGATGTAGTCTCTGGACTTGTCACAAGCAGTTGCTTCTGATACTTCCCAGTTTGGCCACAGACTTGATCTGGTGTTCCAAATGGGGCTTGAGGTTGAAAACCTCAAGACTGATCAGGTCGTTTGGTCTGATCATTACACCATGGAGTTCACATTTGGGGCCCCCTCTGAAAGTCCCTCTCCCTGTAGAAATGAACAGCTATCACCCTTTAAGGGGTTTATACCCGGTGAGACTGTTGGCAGTAGCTGATTTATTTAGGGTTGATGCAGCTTGCACAATTGGCACCGGAGAGGTGGTTGCCACCTATAATAGGGTGCTTTCCAAAGCTCCGCATGCCATCGCACTGGTTTGTTTATGACCCAGGTTTTCTCATGTGAGATCCCCATGGTTTGACAGGGATCTCAAAGTGATAAACATCTGGTGTCAGAAGTTGGAGTGTCACTGGTGGAGGACCCAGCTGGCGTCTGACAAGCTGGCCCTGCGTGTCCACTACGGTGAGTACCAGGGTGCAATCTCCCTTAAGAAGGCAGAATTTCTGTCCAGAGAGATTTCCGTGGGGAGGAACAGACCTTCTCAGCTGTTTTGAACTGTAGACAGGCTTCTACATCCTGCCTGTCTGTCTGCAGCCAAAAAAAGCTTTTCCATCCATTTTATGTGAGGAGTTTGCTCTGTTCTTCTCCGACAGAGTGTCAGCCATCCAGATGGAGATTCCACCAGTTAGGCTTTTGCCTACCAGTGGTCGGGCTGGGGAAAATAGAGGCACTCCACCTATCTGGGAAGAGTTTAGGCCAGTTGAGGTGTCCAATGTGACTAAGGTGATCATAAAATTCAATTAAAGCAGAAAGAAGTGGGGAAGGCAGTCAGAATGGCAAAATCCCAAACTGAGGAAAAAATAGACAAGTCAGCTAAGAAGGGGGATAAAACCTTTTATAGGTACATTAGGGAGCATAGAAAGGTTAAGGGAGGAATAGTGAAGATTAATAAGGGAGAGGGGAGGTGGGCGGAGGGAGACAGTGAAAAGGCAGAGATACTGAATGAATACTTTTGCTCAGTATTCACAAAAGAAGATGAGGAGGAGTTACCTAAACCAGACAATAGAAGCACTCTGGATATGGGGTTGACACCAGTCCATTTACAGAAGAAAGAGTCCTGAAAGAACTCCTAAAACTCAAGGTGGACAAAGCAATGGGACCTGATGGGATTCACCCCAGAATCCTAAAAGAACTAAGGGAGGACCTAGTGACACCACTGACCACACTTTTTAACAAATCATGGGAGGATGGGGTGGTACCTGAGGATTGGAGGAGGGCAGATGTGATTCTCCTTCACAAAAGTGGGAGCAAGGCAGATGCAGGAAACTACAGACCAGTAAGTTTGACCTCAGTGGTAGGGAAAATGATGGAATCACTTCTGAAAGAAAGAATTGTTGAGTACCTAGAGGCCAGCGGGGCACAGGACCCAAAGCAGCATGGATTTACAGCAGGAAGGTCATGTCAGATGAATCTAATAGATTTCTTTGACTAGGTGACCAAAGTAATAGACCAGGGAGGGGCTGTGGATATGGCCTACCTAGACTTAAGTAAGGCATTTGACACAGTCCCTCACAAAAGATTAATAATCAAGTTAGCCAGGTTGGGAGTGGGTCACAGGGTGGTAGCCTGGGTTGCAAATTGGCTGCACAACAGGACACAGAAGGTAATAGTGAGTGGCACACATTCCGAAGAAAGGGGGGTCACTAACGGAGTACTGGGTCCAGTCCTCTTTAACATCTTTATAGGTGACATTGCAGAGGGTCTGGAGGGAAAGGCATGCCTCTTTGCAGATGATACAAAGATCTGTAACAGAGTTGATACACAAGGGGGGTTAGAAAGGATGAGAAGGGACTTGGCAAGGTTGGAGGAATGGTCAGACATATGGCAACTTAGATTCAATGCAAAGAAGTGCAAGTAATGCACCTGGGAAACAAAACCCAGGGAAGAGTACACAATAGCAGGGAGGTACTAACAACAACAAAATGGAACAGGACTTGGGGTAGTCATATCGGATGATCTAAAGGTGGGTAAGCAATGTGAGAAGTCAGTGAGGAGAGCCAGGGTGACTGGGATGCATAGGAAGGGCATCACAAGTAGAAGGAAGTGGTTATCCTTCTGTACAGACAGTTGGTGAGACCCATCCGAATACTGTGTGCAGTTTTGGAGACCTCATCTACGCAAAGACATAGACAGGATGGAAGCAGTCCAGAGGAGGGCAACTAAAATGGTGCAGGGTCTGCATCAGAAATCATATGAAGAGAGACTGAGAGAGCTTAATATGTATACCCTTGATGAAAGGAGGGATGGGGGGACATGATAGAAACGTTCAAGTACCTCAAGAGAATCAATAAAATCCAGGAGGGTAGCATCTTTCAGAAAAAGAGATGTGTAAGAACAAGGGGACACAATTTAAAGATAGAGGGGGGACGGCTCAGGGGTAATGTGAGGAAAACTTTTTTCATGGAGAGAGTGGTGGATGCGTGGAACTGCCTTCCTGGGGAGGTTGTTGGGGCTAAAACAGTGGAGGAATTCAAACATGCATGGGACAGACACAAGGTAATTGTAGTGGGGGTGGCAGATAGTAGGCTGTTGGTTAACTAGAATCTGCAGCTTATCCAGTAGATAGGGAAATGGGCAGACTGGGTGGGCCAAGTGGCCCTTATCTGCCGTCAAAGTCTATGTTTCTATGTTTCTATAGAGCTGAAGCACACATTTTGAGAACTGGACCCAGCCCCAACACGGTTCTTAATGGTATGTGTCGAGGCTGTTGACCCAGATGATACCCAACTTTATTTGTCATTTGCTCCTGGAACATCAGGAGCTATGGATGTGCTTAGCATCTGTTGGGCTAAAATCAATGACTGGATGGCTTCCAGCTGGCTGAGACTAAACTCAGCTAAGACGGAGGTGCTGGTGATCGAGCCTGGTCGCCGGCATGACATGTTGATTTCCGGGGCTGATTCTGGTCTCATTCTGGGCTCTACTCTGTTGCCAGCTTCCCTGAGGGTGCAAAATCTGGGTGTGATCCTTGGCAGTAGACTGACTTTTGAAGATCAGGCGTTGTCAGTTGTCAGTAGTGGTTTTTAGCATCTACAGAACATTGCCCGGATTAAGCCCCTTGTTCCTCCCGAGGACCTACTGACACTAGTGCACACCTTTGCTTCCTCGAGACTTGACAACTGTAATGCTCTTTACTTCAGGGTCATGGGAGGGACCCTCTGCAGGCTGCAGCTAGTGCAGAATGCAGCAGCTCAGCTACTGACTGGCCTTTCTAGGTTTAGTCATGTGACCCCTGTTCTGCATGTTCTGCACTGGCTGCCGAGCAGGTGGAGGGTCGTTTTCAAGGTGGGGATTCTCACCTATAAGGCCCTGAAGAGACTGGGTCCTGGCTATTTGTTAGAGCTTCTGACACCGGTGAACTCTGCCCACTCCCTCTGTGCCTCTTAGAGGGGCCTCCTGGTTGTTCCCAGGTTATGGCTCAAGACTTCTGGAGATTATGCTTTTATCATTTCTGGGCCATCCCTGTGGAACGCATTACCATCTGTAGTCTGGGAGGCCCCCTCGGTAGAGGTATTTAAGCGGAGGTTGAAGGCACACCTTTCCGGCCTGGCCTTTAATGAATTCTGAATTTTAACATACTGTCTGGTCCCTATTTATGATATTTTATCAGCTTTTATAGGATACCTAAACAAGCAGTTTTTTAAAACTGCAAACTCCAAAATCTGTCTTCATTACGAGGTAAGGTAAAGGCTACTGTTTACATTTATGCTAAAACTGCATTTATGTAAATAACATAAATGCAGTTTCATAGCTTTTGTAAAATGTAAACATCAGTCTTTCACTTATAAAAAACAGCTTGCCTTCTCCCTAAGATGTCTGCCAATGTCTTAAGTGATGAGTCATGATGACATCATCAGAGCCAGAGCCAAAGACCAACATAGATTCCTATAGGCTAACTAGTTCTTCTTTCCCTCTTTGTTTTTAATTGTTTTACCAGAATGATCAACACCATGTGTTAACATGTGGATTATTTTGATCAGTACACATGTTAGGCTATGATTATGTTCATTTGATTTACTTTAACTTGCTGAAAATGTTTTGCAGTTTAGCTGACTTTCGCTTTGGCAAACTGCAGAACAGTACAATGCTTCAAATACCTGATGATCTAGTGGTTATGTGATGCCCTGAATTTTTTTTTGTTAACCAGGAGAGACACACTATGCTGAAATCTTGTTAACAGATGTGACCTGGCAGCACACGGAAGTTAAGTGACTTGCTCAGGGTCACACAGCGAAGTACCAGTCTGGTCCAATTCCAAAGTTCATGCATTCTTGTTGATCCACAAAAAAAGCTTCTCTTGTATTCTTTTTCCAAGTGAAACCCCTGCACCTAGCCTGGCTTCTTTTGAACCCCCCGCCATCCATACCATGTCCTGAGTACTACCTGGTGCTGCATATGAGCTTGTGGTCTCATGAAGAGAATTATTACACCTCAGACTGTAATCGTATACCTCAGAGAGTTGTGCATACCTACACAGATACGGATCAGCTGGCATTATTAAAAAATACCTCCCAAATCACACTTAAGTCCACTTTTTCAGTGTTTGATTTCTGCTCCCACACTAAACATTGAGTGGATCACTACCCTTCTGCACAGTGAAGGCAGTATGTACAGTTCCCTTGTTGTGTTGTTATCCCACCTCATTAACCAACAATTGAGTCTTCATGGAGGGCCTAGCAATAGGCCTCAGGAATCACCAGAAAAACTGCTGTTCATGCCCTCTTAAGGGCTGTACTTACTATGGATAACAATATTATTAGCAGGAGAGGCATATTAATGCCTTGAGTGAATCCACCAGACTTCCAGTGTCAGTCTACTCCTTTACCTGTGATCTGCAGAACCCCACAGGACAGTTCCCAGCAAATCTTCTCCAGCACTTTTTAGTGCCCTACTCCACAATGTGAGCTGGTTGGTTACCACCCTGCTAAATCTTGAATGATCTATACACAGCTCTCCCTCAATACTGTCCTACAAACGTCAACACCCCCCCACCTGAGGGTAATCTCCCTACACTGAATTCAAGTAACACTTTAAGTGCAGCCCTGCCACTCTGATTATTTGTCATCGCTTGCTGCTCTCATTCACAGTCAGGTAGTGATCATGGTGCTGGCAGCCCTACATTTCAGATCTCACAATGATCTGCTAAACATCCCTCTTCCTGTCTTCCCCTAACCTGAATATAGCTGTACCCTGTTGGAATAGCCTCTTCAGTCCCTCTCTGGCATTGATTCTTCTCTTCTGCTCCCCACACCAAAAACTGGTGAGCTCACTACCCTTCTGCATCATGAATGTGGTTAGTACAGTCGCCCGTGTCATTTTTTACATATTAATAATAAACATGATCTTCTGGTAAGCCAGGCTGATAGCAGCAGGGCACAAGGGGAAACATAGACATTCTTACCCATATAATATCTACTCCACCTATGAGTAGGCACTATTAAATGACATGCATAATGATGTGCATACCCATCATTTAATAGTGCCTAATCAAAAGTAGCCTAAATCTTTTAAGGATAGGAAAGCCTATAAATTCCCTTGTTCCCTGCTGCTATCAGCCTGACTTACTGGAAAGATTTTTTTAATTTTTGATATGTCAAAAAACCTGGAGACTGTACTACCTACATTCATGATGCACAAGGGTGATGAGCTCACCAGTTTTTGGTGTGGGTAGAAGTAGTGATAATGAATACCAGAGGGGGACTGAGAAGACCACTCCTGAAAGGTACTGCTATATTCAGGGAAGGGGGAAGTCAGAAGGGGAGAAATATGAGCAGATCACTGTGAGAAATAAGATGTGGGGCTGCCAGCACCATAATCACTACCTGACCCTATTGTCCTGGCCAAAATTCCCCTTCCCATAAAACCAGTTCATGCAATTGTCCAAGGCTGTGTGTGGATATTAATGTGTGAATTGGCTGCCGCTACACATTCAGTCACTTCCCTACCAGTCTAACATTGCTTATAAAGCACTTTGGGATACAATGTGTATGGAAGCACTATATAGATACTGATTCTTATTATTATTATTATTATTTCTTCCCGTGGATAAAGAAGAGAAGACAAGACAAGCATATTTTTGATTTCCAAGAAAGTATGAACTCTGGCATTGGACTACAGAAGAACTTTGCTACAAACAAGTGGTGGATCTATCAGGTGGTGAAGGGTGCAGCTGTAACCCCCCCCCCATTGTAAAGCACTTGCTTGCTGCTGCTGCATTTCACTTTGTTGAAGAAGTCTGATTTATTGATTGTGCAAATATTTACTTTCAAAAATATGGATTACATTTGTAGTTTCAGTCAAAAACATACTAGAAAAGCATAATAGCAGAAAATATAACGGCTTCATAAAAATGTTAAAAAGTGCATATCAAGTATTCAAACACTCTCAGCACCCCATCACCCTCCCCCATTGTAGCATCCTGGATCCACCATAAACACTAGACCACCAAGTTATTCAAGATTTGTACTGCACTGTGGTTTGCCAAAGAGAAAGTCAGTTGGATTAAAAACACAATTTCAGCACGTTAAAATAAACAAAATGAACAGAACCATAGCCTAACATGTGTATTGAAATAAATAATGCACATGGTTTTGACAATTTTGGTGAAACAATTCTATACAAAGGGAAAAAAGAACTAGTCAGCACTATAGAGATCCATATAGCTCTCTGACTTTGGCTCCGATTACATCATCACTTAACACATTTGGCGGCCATTTTAAGAAGCATGCACAAAAGTTTTTTTGAAATTGGAAGGATGATTTTATAATTTTCAAATGCTCTGGAACCACAGTTAGGTAACATATATAAATATAGTTTTAACATTAACGAATTCAGCAGCCTTTCCTTTAGTCCTGTTTGAGGTCAGATTTTTGAATAGTTTGTTGTCAAAATGTTGTTTAGGTATCCTTTAAGTGTCTTATATTTAGTTTTTTAAACTGTACTATGTTATTTTGTATTTATGCATTGTATGTTTATTTTATTTTTCTGTGAGGCGCCCACAGCCTCCGGGAATGAGCGCCATATAAATAAAACTTGCCTTCCCTTGTTTTAATGTACTGTATACATTATTGTTTCTGTTTGTTTCTCAAACTCCACTTCCTCCTGTCCCCAGGACACATCTGGAAATGAACTATTTATCAGCTCAGTATGTCTTTCCTGGTGAAACTTTTGAAATACATAAATAAATAAGATTTAAATTAATGACTGCCATGAGTATGAGGTACAGGTGCAGAAATATTTGGACCTCAGATAATCCTTGAACTTAACTCTAAATAGTTGGTGAGTGGACATAATTCACAGCTCCAAGCAGAGAATATTTCAGCAATGAGGGGTGAGGAAGAACAAGACTTGTGCCCAAAGGTCGTGGAGAGTTTGGGAACACAAAGTAAAAACATTTTTGATGATGTTAGGAGATAAATAATTGAATGGTAATGTAGTAATTTGGCCAAGGAGAATGGTACCTGTTACCAGAGTATTTCATCTATAAAGCAGGAAGCATAATGTAGCATTTATTAGTAGGAGGTAGCCAACCCAAACCAGTATACAGCAAAAAATGGTGGGTGATGCAATTAGCTATAAGGGCAAAATGACATATTTTATTGCATGTAAACTATAAATTTAGAAAGGTTAATTTAGGAGGTAATCAAACAGTCCAAAAAATTCATAATGCAAATGTGGTGGAAGAATACCATGGGCAATCCCTAGAAAAGTGTTTGGAATAAGATTATGCTCAAATCTGTAGGCAAGACCCAGCAGAGAGTTGACCAATTTGCAAACAGCATTATGGTATAATGAAAAGTAAAGTCAAGTGAGGGGTCCAAGACAATACCCATACAATTATAAAGTATGACAATTTCAACTACATATCAGTGCTGGAGACTGTTAACACATTAGAGATGATGCAAAGTTTCTGGCTAGATCCAAACAGAATGGATGTGGCTTTACTGGAATTAAGGACCAGTTCATTAAGGACAAGCCAAGCTTTGATACTGAGGAAATCAGAGTTTAGCTGGTAGCTTAGAAAAGACGTGTCTTTGAGCTATAATGTAATACTAGATCATCTGCATACAAAACAAATTCTGGCCAGAGCTAATAGGGCTGCAACCAAGGAATTTGGGGTAAAAATGGTGAATTTTTTTATATATATATTTTTACACCACATTTTCAGCATAGCCTTGTTATAACCTTGCCTCATGAAGAAGGGCAGAGTAAATGTTCAACTCCTGGCATAAAGGTGATTTTGTGCAGTGACTGTGAAATCAACTTTCAGGATGCAAAAACACATTTTGGGCAGGAGTTGAAAAATGACAGCTGTCACATTCATGAGGTGCAATAAAGATATGGCTATGTTGTAAATTTGAGGTAAAAATATTAAAAATGACCAAAGCTACAAGCCTGAATTCGTAAAAATCAATGTAGGCTCATAATTTCATTGTTTTTTAGTATTTTTATACCAAATTTCAACATGGCCTTCTAATTACCACACCTCATGCACAAGGGCAGAGAAAATTTTCAACTCCTGCCTCAAAGGTGATATCATGCAGGGGCCACAAAATCACCTTTCAGGATGTAAAGAAAACATTTTGGCTAGGATTTGAAAAATAACAGCTATCATATTCTTGAGGTGCTGTAAATATATGGCTATGTTGTAAATTTGGGGTATAATATTGAAAATTAACAAAGTTAGTAGCCTGCGTTCACAAAATTCAATGTAGGCTCATAACTTTATCATTTTTTAATATTTTTACACAAAATTTTCAACATAGCCTTCTTATGACCCTACCTCATGAACAAGGGCAGAGAAAATGTTCAACTCCTGCTCAAAAGGTGATTTCACGCACAGGCTACTAAATCATCTTTCAGGATGTAAAGAAACATTTTGGCCAGGATTTGAAAAATGACAGCTGTCAAATTCATGAGGTGCTCTAAATATATAGCTAAATTGTAAGTTTGGGGTTAAAATATTGAAAATTACTAAAGTTATGAGCTAGTACTGGCAAAATTCACTGTAGGCTCACAACTTTATTGTTTTTTTAATATTTTTACACCAAATTTTCAACATAGCCTTCTTCTGATCCCACCTCATGAACAAGGGCATATAAAATGTTCAACTCCTGCCCGAAAGGTGATTTCATGCAGGAACCACAAAATCACCTTTTGGGACAGATTTGCCTATTGTCAGTGCAATTGTTCATGTGGTGGGGTCCCAAAAAAGGCATGTTGAAAATGTGGGTCAAAACTATGCAAAAATGCCCACTTAATGCCACTAAGTTCAAAACCCCATTGAAATACATTGAACTGCATACCTGTTTGTTCAGTTCACAGTCCGGCTTTGAAGAGTGAGGACATGTCTGTGGTCCAGAGAGGATTACAGTGTTGGACTCCCGATGGGTAAGCAAGGGCTTGGGAGGGTGCTGCTAAGAGGGAGGGTTGGGTAGGGGGTCAGGAATGGCCACATAAAACATTGATGGATGGTTTTCTTTTTACAGGTAAAAACATTTCAACAGAGGATTCCTGATCGTGACAATAGGGGATTGGGCACTCCCAGTGTCACTGTTGTGTTTCTGGTGGGTGTGGTGGTGGGTGCTGAGAGGGAGGGTCAGGTGGGGGGATGATAAAAAAAGTATAAAAAAAAGGTCATGCAGAACACAATCGTGACACTGGGGGATTGGGCATCCCCACTGTCAGTGTTATGTTTCTAGGAGGGAGTGCTGAGAGGGAGGGTCGGATAGGGAGGATATATACAATTAAAATAAAAAAGGAAATAGGTGGTCATGGCAGAACACAGCACAGTTTGCCGTGACCAAGATGGCTGCCTCATGGTACTGCGCATGCGCTAGTAGTTGCACATGCACATTTTGGTTTGGCAGCCATCTTTGACACAGTGGAGTGTGCCACATTCCACCGTGACCACTGGCAGACTAAAAAATAGTGCAGTGCGACGGCCAATTGAGACAGCAAGCAGAGTGCTTCATGGGCATGGAGGCGACTGTGTTGCAACTCCAAAATGTTATTCGGTCAGAAGGAATGCACTGGCTGCTTTTTTTTATAGCAAGAGGTCTGCAGGGCTGTGCTCACTGCAGCCCTAAAAAGGAACAAGAGGCAGAGATACATTAACCCAAATATACAGTTTACACATTTTTACTTAACAATAGGATTTACCTCTCAATCTCATCTTTGTTAAATTCTCAACTTGTCTTTTATATTACCCCTTTTTGTTTCCCTTTAAGGTTCGGGGAGTTTGTACATGTACTTGGTTTATACCCTGTTTCTTTCCTTTTAGCCTATAAACTAAGATTTTATTTATTTATTTATTTATTTATTTAGCTTTTGTTGACCGGGTAAGTGCACTAGACAAATCCTGCCTATTTTCAGGCACGACCTGGGGAAGGGGGATACAGATGAATGCCAACTGACCTTGAACCAGATTAAGCTGTTGGTGGGATTTTTTTTAGTGAATTATGCCAGTTATTGGAAATAAACCCACTCGCCACACACATATCGGTAGTATAGTAAATTCATTTTATTCAAATTCGCCGTGGATATCAGTACTGCTCTCTATGTCAATGTTTTGAGGTCATGCTTCCTCCTGAAGGCTGGCGGTTACTGTTCATAAAAAGATAATGCTAGTTCTATAATAGAAATAATCCCAGAATAGCATGATTTTTTTAGTCAAAACATAACATACATATCATAACTAGTCTGTTATTGTTTATGAAACTGACATATAAGGAACTAAAAAACATATACTGTATACTTGTTCTCTCCTTTAAAATAGCTTTTTTTTGTCCACTATAAACACAAGAACCCCTCCTAATTGAGTTATTCTTACTTTAGTACCAGAATTAGTTAGATACAAATTTTGTAATAATAGTTCACCCTTACAATAGTATCTCAGATGGTCTCCATAGTGCTGAACTCTACTAATCCCACAGAACCCGTAACACCTTACATTTCCTGAAAGTTTGCAAAAGTACAGTTTGAGAAAAGTACAAGTGCTTCACATTAAATAATGTTATCTTATACAAGGTTAACATAAATACAGCCATGGATTCTGGCAATAATTAAATGCATTATTCTGCAAACATAACAAGTAGCATTGGAATACCAAAATAAGCCTTTTCAGGTTATTGGTCTCAGTAGTGGTGAAACAATATTAAACCCAGTTGTTCCATCAAGTAAATTGTGTGTAAGCTTTTAGTGTACCTTTATCTCTTAAATACTAATCTTAAAATCACAGTTTTGGGATTATACCGCAAATTAATATTTCAGTAACTTAAATAGCTACTTTCTTATGTACAAACTAAGTGTGAAACTGATCATAATTAGTGCAATTCCCTCTTTGTTCATGATATGCCTGGATATTGTGGTGGGACTAGCTTACAGCTTTATGGTCATTTTTTATTTTTTATTTATTTCTAAGAATCAGTTTACAACCTTTGAGCCAGAGGCTCGTTTCCAAAGGTACTTCGTCTCATGATGCTCTAGAGATGTCACCCTTATTAACAGTCAGTTGGCCAGTGATTTTCTGGAGCTAGTCAAGTAGTTCTCTACCAATACGTTGGTCCTGAATGCCAAAAAGGCCAAAGCTATCCTGTTTGGCCCCAGATATCTGAGAGTAGCAAGGCAGCACTTGTTAACTCTTACTTCAGCTTCTGGAGTTTGAACTGAGGTGGCAAGTGTCTGAAATACCTTGTGATATACATTGAAAAGGAAGTCACTTTCAGGACCCATATAGATCATATTTTGAAATCCCTACATAAAAAGATTAGATTGCTCTAATGCCTAGTAACTACCTCTCTGAGGACTCACAGCTAGTCATTATAAACAGTACACTGCTACCCCTTCTACAGTATGGTACCCCTATTCTCCAAACCCTGACGAGCTCTAAAACTAACACACTTAAAATTCTCTATAATAAAACTGTGCAAATTTCCTCTAGAGCCTCACCCATGAGGCACCACTGTGATGCTTTGTACTCCTTAAATTGGCCTTCTCTGTAAGGGAGACTAGAGTACCCTCACCTCCACCTTGCTTTCAAACTGGCAATATGTGCTACCCCCCCAAGCCTACATGATGTCATGATTACTAAATCCCTGAGAACACTCCAGACCTCTGGTAGCACCCTATGAGGGATACCCATATCGAGGTCCAGCGTTAGCAAAAGATTCTTTGCTACCTCAGCCTCATCTTTGCATCACATCCTTCCAGTAACCCTTCAAAATTGCTCCTAACTAGGAGAATTAAAAAAGGGCTTAAGATATACCTAGTACAGTATAGCCAATGTTCTTGCAATTGCTGATTTGAACCTGCTGGCCTGTATCTATCCCCCTTGGATGGTGCTCGTTTCCACTTAGCCTTTGACTTGTCTTTGTTTACTATATTTGTTTGTTAGCTCATTGCTGCTCAGCCTGTGACTAGTCATAACTGACCTGTTTATTAGCTTATTGTTGAAACTGCACCACTGTTTGCCAACTCTGTACCCCTCTGAATATTGCCTATACTTGTAATGTTTTTGTATTGCTTCTCAATTTTCTGTGATATTTTGCAATGTTTCAGGTCGCCCCTGAAAAATGGAACTGCAGTCTTAGTTGGCCCACCTGGTTAACACAATTCAATAAATAAATAAATAAAGCAAGAAACAAACAAGTAAAAATGTGGGTAGCAGCTGTAGTAGTATACAAGGGCTTTACTGAATTTTAAAAATATAGTTGCCATCCACAGTTCTGAAGACTAGGGTCATGGGTGCAACCACTGAGGGGGATAAGGGGGACCAGTCTCCATCAACTTTTCAGACCCTCCTAAGCAGCCTACATTGGTATTGGCATGAAAGGCTTGGTAGCTCCATGGCCTCCCCAGCTTTTCATCCATGGCTACATCCATTGGAGCATCATTAGTCTTTGCCTTGTGCCAAAAGTAAGGGAGACAATTTGTTTTGCATTTAGTGAGATCTGGTTTGAGTGGAACTAACACTGGACATTGTCCAAGTAATGCTGGAGTGACAGTTCCTACTCAGAAGCTGAAACACCAGAAAGAAACTGTATTGTCCACATACACATGGAAGTGTGGTGAGACAAAGGTGGAGGTATGGTGTTTTATGAATATAGAGAAAAGGACTGAGCCAAGAATAAGGCCCTGGAAGACACCAGACTTGATGAGTGGGGGCTAAATAGGACATTACCAACATGGACCAACTGAAGATGGTCCAGGAGTCACTGTAAGAATGGACCCTCAAAGCAATAAGTTGGAGGGATCTGCACCTGCTGACTTATCCAAGCTGGGAGGTGGGCTACAGTATCAAAGGCCTTTGCCAGGTTGATGACAATGGCTGTAGCATTATGGGTCTGATCATGCCATTTCAGCATGGAATCCTCTAAGGCTTCCAAGGTTCTGCAAGAGTTGTTGGAGGGTTGCGAGCAAGAGGAGGGGGCCATGGAGGAGGAGTCAGCCCAACTATTGGGACATGGAGATGTGGAACGGTTAACCTCATTATGTTCTGGGGTTCATGTGGTAGCTTCAGTTGTGGAGACCCTGTCTGACTGTGGTGTGTGAAAAGCCTGAGGGAAGGGCACTAAAAGAAGGACTCTGTTGGTGGGAAACTTGATAGTGGGGCAGCATATAAGGTAGTAGTGGCTGGTGGAAAGGAGGGGAGACTAGTGTGATGTATCCCTGGAGCAATGGTTGAGAATGTTGTCCCCAGGGTCAGGAGGCTGATCTGGGATGTGGGGATAACCCCAATATAACTGTCCTCATTGATAAAAATTATTTTTGCAAATCTGGGGGAGGAAGATGCTCTACGGACCTGTTTAGATGCACTTCCAGTCATATGAAGGGGAGAGGGCAAACAGCTTAAAATCTTAACCTTCAACAAATGGTTGAAGGAATAGAGCAGGGAGAAGGGATTCAAATACACAGAAAACTGGAGCACTTTTTGGCAGGGTCAACTGCACCCAAGTGAGAAGAGAATCTGAGCATTAGGGCAGAGGTTTGACACCTTCATGGGTGAGTATTTAAATTATCTTAGTGAAGGCTAGTGCAACACCTGGGGGAGGGCCTACCTGGAACGTTCCCCAGCTAGAAGAGAGGAATGTGAACAACAGAAGGTAGCAAATGGAATAGCTATTTGGAAAAAGAATGGGAAGAAGAGGAGGGACAGCAGGTGGGGAGGAACATACAGTAGCAGGGGAGAAGAGAGATGTCGGACAGTGACTGTAAAAGGAGGCATAGGAGGGCAGGCAAAGAATAGCATGTGGCAATGAAGGCTAGTAGTAAAATGGAGGCAAAACTGAGAGTTAGAGACAAAAAGGGTCCTGGAACAAGGTTGGGGATTATAGACAAGTGAGAGCCATTCACATTGGTTTTCCTGCATGCCAGAGGTCAGGGCAACAAAACTGGGATGCTTTAGGCTGTAATGGCAGAGGCCCAAGTAGCCTTGATTGCTAAACTGAAAGCTGCACATCCAATAATAATGAATTATACAAGGGCAAGAAAGAATCCTGGACTCTGATTGGTCAGCCTGGGGCGGGACCTGTGATGTTATCCCAGTACAACATCACAGGTCTAGTCTCAGCACTGTGAACCTCTTGACTGATTGTTTGCATCTTCTTTTAAGAAAAAAAAAAATTTCCACACTATCTAAAAAATCTTTAAAATGATTTTTTATTCTGTATAACAACAAGCCATTGTATAATAGGAATAATGCCCTCCCGTGTGTGTGTCATGGAGATAACATCACTTCTCAGGTGTTGGATGCACTCAGCCTGCCACCTCATGCCCAACCACCTGAGGCATGACATTAAACCAAGCATGACACACACCCTGTTGTGCATTATTGCTTAATTAGACCCATACCTCACAACCTCTTAGCATTAAAATTCATAGCAAATAGACAGAATGTGTAGCACTTTCTGATTTTAAATAATGTCTACAAATAGTGGGTCCCATACATTTAGAGTTAAAGAATGTTTCTGTCAAGTTAGTTCAATGATTTAATAGTCTGTATGTCCCAAAATAGCACTAACATTATTAGGAACATCAGTAAACCTTTGAGGAGCAAGGGTAAATTTCATTGTAAAAGTCATAGCGCTATGTCACATTCATAACAGTTGAAAGGTATGATTAGACCTTACTGTCTCAGGTTACATACTTTTTAGGATGGACATATAAACGGGCAAGGCAAGGGGTGGTGCTGTATATTAAAAAAAGGCATAAATGCCACTGTGGATAGATCAGTGGAAGAGGAGCAATATGGAGTCAGTTTGGGTGCAACTGGCAACAACGGTCAAGGAGAGAAATTAGGGTGAGTGTAGTACCATAGATCACCACATCAGCAGGTGAACAAAGACTGAGTAATGGGAAACAAAATTAGTAATCCATCAGCCAAGGAGAAATATTTTTGGTATTTTGTATTTATTTGTTTTAGCAGGAAAATGTGTCATTGAGCGAAGCTCATTTGCAAGGAGGTCTTGTTTAGGACAACAACAATTACAAGATATACAGAATAATAAGCACATTGACTACAACATGATAAACAAACATGGGCAGGATTTTCAAAGCTCCGGGGATGCAGCAAGCCTCTGGTGTGCCAAACATATGACACATGGACCTTGTGGCATTCCCCTGTCGGCGATTGGGATTTTCAATCCCTTGTGATGATCGTCACACCTTAAACCACGTATTTGTGGTCTAGTGTGCACCACCCTTGGGAGGCAATGTAATGTGCTTGCACCAGAGCATTGATGCAAGCTGCCGTAAATCGTGGAAATCATCGCAACTGCACCAAAGATTTAAAATTCGGGTGCAGTTCTGGCAAAGGGAGTTGGCACACTGCACCGTTCAAAGTCCCATGGCACACGGCAGGACACAAGCCCTGCGGCCCCATTTGAAACTCCAGCCACCAGAGTACTAATTTACAGTGTGCATAAGGTAACTAGTGCACACTAATTTGAGAATTACAGATGAGGTAAACTATTCATATAGGATATAATAGCAATGATATACTGTACAAGGAGTATATTTATGAAATATAATTCTACTGGCAAGAACAGTGCTATGGGTGTAAACATGAGACAAATATGCAGCATATGTGGTGCTAATGGGAGATCTGCATGTACCAGGTGTGGACTGGATGATCCTGGCAGCCAATAGTTCTATGAGTAAGGCACTTGTAGAGTTGCTACAGGGATTGTTTTCTTGAGTCAAAGAACCTACCAGGGAGGGAGGGAGATATACTGGATCTTGTACTGTCCAATGGAGATATTGTTGGGAATGTCAGGATGATGGAGCCACTGGGATCAAGTGACCACAATTCAGTGTTGCATCACTTAGCCTTGGAGGCCCATTACTCCAACTCATAAACAAAGGTTTTAGACTATAGAAAGGTGGATCTGGGAAAAATGCAGGAATTGCTCAGGAATGAATTGGCAGAGGTAGGGCAGATGTAAGGGGTAGATGCCAAATGGGAAGTGATTAAAAGGGTAATCATAGAAGTCACTAATACATTGGCACCAGCCAGACTGCAACGCAGTGACATGCAGTAAGGGACATGTCATAAAACACTGCAGGACAAAAGAGCTTAACTGCCATTGAATTACATTGTTCCCTGCAGCGTACTGCAGCATTTTTCTGTCATACTGCAATTTACTGTGTTGCATCCTGGCTGGCACCACTGTACATGCTTAAGGCAGGTAGATAAAAACAGGAAGTGTAACAATCATGTGGTTCTCAAATTGGGAGACCCAGACCGCCAGCCCAGGAGGAAGAAATAGATAGGGAGCTGATACTAGTCATCCAAAGGATGGAAGACAAGGTTGAGGTGGTGCAGGTTGGAGACTTCAATATTCCAGACGTGGACTGGAGCCTTCCAGCAGCAGCATCAACCAGGAGCAGACGTATCCTGGACTCCCTTCAAGGTGCCTTTCTCAAGCAACTGGTCATGGAACCAACTCGGCAGAAGGCAATATTGGACCTCGTGCTCACAAGCGGGGACAGTGTGATGAGGGTAACAGTGGGGGAGCACCTGGGGAACAGTGACCACCAGTCATTGTGGTTTGAAATCACAGAAGGAGCAGAGCCAAACCACACAAAAACACATATCCTGGTTTTAAGGGGGGCAGACTGCGGAAAAATGGGAGATGCTTGAAAAGGGCATCAACTGGAATGGGAAGGGAATCAGGGGTTGAGGAACAGTAGGCAATATTTAAAACATGGATTGCAGAATTATGCATTAAGCGGGTTAGCAAGGGAAAAAGGAAGAGAAGACCATTATGGTTTTCCAAAGATGTAGTGATGAAAGTGAAAGCCAAAAAGATCGCTTTCAGGCAATACAAAAAGACGCAGGCAGAACGGGGTAGGGAGAAGTACCAGGAGAAGCAAAGTGAGACAGGGAGGTCAGTCTTTACTGAGGAAGAGGAGGATAATGGGCCTGAAGGCAGTACAAGAGGTAGGAATGGCGCTGAAATGGACACAACTCCCTTTATATGGGAAAGGATCCTAAAGGAATTGGAAGGAATAAAAGTCGATAAATCAATGGGGCCAGATGGGGTGCACCCCAGGATCCTAAAAGAACTAAAAGAGGTGGTGGCTGAACCTCTGGCAATCCTGTTTAACCGATCACTTGGAACAGGAGAGGTACCCAAAGACTGGAGGACAGCAGATATAGTCCCCTTATACAAAAGCAGGAACAAAGATGAAGTGGGGAACTACAGATCAGTCAGCCTGACCTCAGTAGTGGGGAAGATCATGGAAGCACTACTGAAGGAGAGATTGGTGGAGCATCTGGTTACCAGTGGACTACAGGACCCAAGGCAGCATGGTTTCACCAGGGGGAGATCATGCCAGACCAACCTCATTGAATTTTTCAACTGCGTGACAAGGGAGGTGATTCAGGGGAGCGCAGTGGATGTGGCCTATCCAGACTTCAGCAAGGCCTTTGACACTGTGCCACACAGAAGGCTATTAAACAAACTGGGGAATATGGGAGTGGGCAGGGCAGCAGTGCAGTGGGTAGGTAATTGGCTGGGCGGCAGGACACACAGGGTGGTAGTAAATGGCTGTCATGCCACAGAGGGAAGAGTGACCAGAGGGGTACCACAGGGATCAGTGCTGGAACTGGTTCTGTTCAATGTCTTCATCAGTGACATTGTGCAGGACCTAGAAGGCAGAATTTCTCTGTTCACTGATTATACAAAGTTATATAACAGAGTGGACACTAGCGAAGACTAGTGGAAGACAAAGTTTGCTGGCAAAGGCAAATAGCTTCACCTGAGCTCTGTTCTTATAGGTTTGCTTGTGAGGACAGAGCAAAGATAAACATTAGGGTGTGCCTACGGATTTGTTACTGTTTTGTGTGTAACCCCCCTTGTCACCCGGGGTTACAAGAATCCCACTTAGATCTAGTGGCAGGCAGGGAAAGACAGCTTGTGAGATGCCAGTTAAATGGGTTTCACACTGTCTCACTCTGTCCTCAGTCTCAGCTGAGCTGGAGGGATGACATCATATAGAATTCTTGCAGCAGCGTAAGCCACATTAGAATGCTGCAGCAAGGGGTTAGCTTAAAACGTTGGAGATTTTAGTCAGTTCAGCAGAGGAGGGTTGAGAGTGAAGGATGTGTGCTGCAGGTGGCAGCCCCTCAGAGCCTAGCTCTGTTCTCGCCCTAGAGATCTTTGTTTCCCACAAAAAAGAAATCTGACATAGTGGTAGAGACTGCTCCCCGGCTTGTTCCAGTGTCACATCCCTGAAGGGATGGGGGGAAGAGTCCAGCAATTTCAGGGGCAATCCCCTGGCCCTGCTGAAGGAGGGAAAGCTGCCTGATGATTTGTAGAGCAAGTACTGAGGTACCAAGATGTGTTTTTTCTTTGTCAGAAGCCCTGGGGCGCCTGCAAACCAGTTGGTGAGTCTGTTCTACTATAGAACCTATGTTTTCACTGAGACAGTGTGTAAAGTATCTGCTACTGTGGGGTCCGGGAAGGACAGCCAAGTACAGTACTTAAGTTTGTGTATGACTTAAAATGCATCTAAACAGGGATGGACATAACCACTCAGAGAGCATTACAAGTCAGGACACCAGTTCATAAAGAGTAGAGTGTTAAATATGAGATACATTTCGAGATAGCATTCTACAACCAGAGAGGTTCACAAGGAAAGGTGTTGAATCCAAATGAATGGCCGGATATGGATTTGGGAGTGAGAGGTGGGAGACCCCCCCCATCTGGAGTAACCAGATTTACCTCCATGGGTTCACTTTGGGCACCAATAGCTTTCTTCTGGGCACTTGGCCAGTGTCTGCAGAAAGTACCCAGATGTGGGATTGAGGATGATGTTTTCCCTTTGGAGCTGGGAAGTGCTCCTGGCTGATAGAGGGAGCCACCAATAAATATCCATGCCATATGGAGAAATGTCCAAGTGCTGGCCGAGGTGCCATGCCAGGGAATCCAAGAGAAGAGTACAAGTTCGGGTGAGGAGCCCACTGTGTTCAGAACCTGAGGGTTACAGTGTTGTGAAGAAGATGTGTTCTAGTCTCCATTAATCTGCATTACCAGGGAGTGTAGGCCCTGTGGAGGTCCATCTATGCTTTATTATTCTGTTGTTGTTGTGAATAAAAGCCACACTTTAGAATCCCACTCCTGATTTGGACATTTCAGTTATTGCTTCCTGTGTCTGGATTACTTGGGTACCCCTGTGCAGAAGTTTCAAACCTAGCCAAAATGCCGAGCAACAGTTTTCTCTCCGAACCCAGGCAGCCAGGTAGTGGGTTACAAAAATGGAGGCACCGCGCATAAAAAAACAAAATATAAAATCAACCTAACCTCTGATTACAAATTGGAGGCTACTGCTGGGATTTGTTTTGCAATTTAGGGAGAAAAGCAAGAAAGGTTGCTCGGATGGTGGCTAGCGTTTTGACCGTCTGGCAGTAGGTAGCCCAAAAATCAGAAGCATTGCCAACTAAATGTGCCGCTGTGTGCTGCTGCCTATGTCCTGCTGTAATAGTGCCAACTGTTTACCAAGGAGCAGTAAAGCCCGAGAGTGTATGCCCTTGTCCTGTATCATAATTATAAGGTTTGCCAGCTTTTAAAGTGTTGTGTGACAGGAAAAAGTGTGGAAAACTGTGGGAAACAAAGACAGATTTGTGCCCTAGAAGTTGGAAGTGCTTGTGGTATGGACTAAGAGAGTCGTTGAGTAAAATGGCATGAAAAGTGGTTTAAATGGAGCTCCCGCCGAGGAGTCACAGTTGAAAACCAAAAAGTGTGGTTTGCAGTTTCAATTTTGCCTGCTCGACGATCGCCATGGAGAATAGAGCATGAGAAGAGAGAGACTCATTTGCATGGCGTTGAGTGATTGGTGAGACTGCAATCAGTCCCACCTCCAAGCCAGCTCTAGAGTGACTGCACAGTGTTCAAGAGGGGGAGAGAGAGAGGAGTGTGTGAACTGGCTTGCCAGGAGGAGCGTCGCAGTGACTGGAAACTTTGTAAAACTAGTAAAATTGGACTTTTCTATTTAAAATCGGGCTCAACCCGCATATCAATTGTCTGGAAAGAAAGCGTGGTGTTCGGAGGGACAATCGGCAGACTGCCAGCCTGCTTCCATCCAGAGGTCTTCAAGACCGGCTGTAGGCTGCATTTTCTATCACAATAACAAGCTACTGATTAAGTGAGTACCATCTTGAGAAACAGCCCAAACTGTGTGTGATTTTAATCTAAAGCCAGCTGAATCTGTGTAGCAGTGTAATTGTTTTGCAAAGAAGGACTGTGTCAAGTTAATCAGCTAAAACAAGAATTCTGAGCATTAGACTGTGAACATAATTACATGTTCAGCAACAGTATAATTTTCAAAGCCAAGTGAGAGACTGTGGGTTGTATGACAGATGCAACAAATTTGCAGGCAATCCTGTGCAATGAAATACTGTGGCTTTAGGGGACTTTAAGCTAGACCAGCGATTTAAAGCGAATGAAAAGTCCAGCAGAAATCATATAAAATGTGCTGAGAGAGCAACCAATGCAGTTTATGCAGTTTGAGTGAACTTTATCAGTAGAGTGTGTAAACTGGATGTGCAGTGGCTTGAGTCAGAAACAGAACGTTGATGCACAGGAGTGTTGCCGCCACCATTACAGGATAGGGTAGTAAAGTAAACACAGCAGCAGGGGAGCCATTTTGTAAAAACTTTTCCAACAAAGTGGGACTTGAAATAACAGTGAGCGTTTGTTTTTCTCTGCAGTCATGGCTTCGGGACCAGCCTGTTACCTGGATCATGCCCGGGCTATGATAGTAGAAGAAGCTAACAAGTTGAAAGACATTGAGAGATGTTACTATGGAGGACATTTTCCTCCTCATGTGGCGATTCCTGGATATCCAGTTAGAGAGTGTGTAATGTGATTAAAGGCTGGAAGGGACATCTTCATGGTTCCTCACTGTTCTGGGTGCCTAGAGAAATATGTCTTGACTAAAGCACCCAAGATTCGCTTGGCTCCCACATGGACAAAGCTTCAAGAATCTGCAGTTGGCAGCACATAGCACCTGGTGGACCCTGATGGGGGAAGTCCAGCAGAGTGTGGCATAAAGCAGGAGGGTGCAGATCTACAGGCAGAGCAAAGTACTGATGTCTCCGAGTCTGAGTCACAGAGAAACGCTGCGGAAGGAGCATCAGCAGACCCTTGGAGAGAGGGGCCTAGCCCAAGTCTCATAGGAGAAGATGAGATGAAAGAGACCCTTGAATGGGAGGTGTTGACCTCCGTGCCCAGCGAAGAGTGGACAGTCTCAGGAGTGAAGACGACTGCTCACTCCTGGTCACAGATCCTTAGTGAGAAAGAAGATGAGGGGGAACCCATGTGGCCTTATGAAGAAGGTGCGGATCCACAGCCTCAAGCTCTTGTCTCGGAGGAGCAGAAAGTAGGAGAGAGTAGTGACTCCACAGCCCTGTCCCCACAAGGAGTAGTCAAAGATCCATTTTACATTGCACTGAGTATGCGTAGCTGGCAGAACCAGGACTGGCCACTCCCAAGCCAGGCCAGAGGTCTCAAGTTGACCAAGTGTAGTAAAGAGGAAAGACTGGTTTGTAGGAAGGCGAATGAGATCTATGGGATATCCTTTCCTACCTTTCCTCAGAGATTCTGGGAGGAGACTGAAAGAAACATGGAATCCTGGATAGTGGAAGAGGCCACAAAACATGTGCATCCTGGTGCAAGCAGATATGTCAGAGACTGAGTGTTACAAGTAAAATTCAGACAGTGGAAAGTGGGCAGGACACTGTTTATAGACACTGTTCGAATCGTGGATGGAGAGGGCAATGAAACCTTCACAATGTGAATTATGAGTGCTCAGATGGGGTAATAATTCTGGCACCTGACCCATTGTGCTATTTTTCACAATGCAGAGACCTTCCTGTGAATGTGCCCATGCCTACCAACTGGACAGCAGAGCAGTGGTAGCCAGTGCTGCCATTCAGACATTGCCGTACCTATGTTGTTCCACCAGTCTGGCGTTCCAGGAACCAGGTGCCTCACATTCATCAGCCTTGCAGTGTACTGGCTTTCCAGATTCCATTGACTGGCCTACCAGATGGCTTCATATCCAGAGAGGACACCAGTCCAGCTGTATCCTGATTCATTGCCTGTGATTTTGGATGACTTCAGACCAGCTGTTTTTTCCCTTTCCTGTTCCAAGGTTCCATCTCCTAGATGACATCTGCCCAGAAGTTTCCAGATGTTCCATCCTGTCGTTTTCTGGAAGATGTCTGTCCAGCTGTATCTGAAGAATGCTGCTAGGGAGAGTCTTCAGGGGAATCAGGTGTCATATTGTTTTTATTTTACAAGGGACTGGTAAGTTCAGACTTTTCTATTCTAATGACATTGCAGTACACACCCTACTCCAGATGTTTGAACTGTCCTCAAAGACTCTCCCCTTTGGGATTCCAGCCTGCTAGAACTGTGCTTCACCAGACTCCGGCCCAGGAGAAACTCTTTATTGGACTTGTCTTCAGGCACTGTTGTCACTAGAAGGGACTTTAAGGGCCTTCCATCCCCATAATGTGTATTGTAAATAATGTCATTATTTTTCTACTGTTTTTTACTGTTTCTACTGTTTTTCTACTTTTCTAAAAAATATTTTTGGGATTCTCCAGTGTTTAGATGGTAGGGGTTAGATAGTACTATGTTTGCAGATAAGGGGTGTTTGTCTTTCTTTTGCTTGCAGGTGTTTCTGAAGAAGACAAGAAGAGAAGAAGAGAAGACAAGAAGAGGAAGAGGGACTCAACAGAGTCTCTTATAGTACTTTAATGCAGAAGTGATTAAAGTACAGTGTTGTTACTGTGTGTAACTTTTCCTTCCACAGGTATGGTTGTGTGGGAGTGTGGGAGTAATGTATAGAGTGTAGCATTAGCTCCTTGGTGTTTGGTTGCAGGTGTCCAGGGTTGGGGGAGGTTCCCCTGTTTGTTTGTTTTTGGGTAATTTGGGTTAGAGTCAGATAGATTTTCCCTAGAGAGCTACGGGGGATAGACAGGCTGTGGTCCTGACCAGCTGAAGGGGCAGCAGTACTGATCTATTAGGACTATGCTCTGGACAATTCTACCAGGGCCACTAGGTATCCATAACAACATCATAGAGTAGAGGCTGATGCGTCAGCCGAAGGCCTCTGGTTCCCTTAGTGTTGTCTGCCTGTGCTGGCACATAGTAGGGGAGAAGGTAGCGCTACCTCCCTGTAGTCAACACATAGGGTAAGATGGCCTGGGCCGGGTAAGTAATGACTGCGGACAGTAATTTTCCTGGCCAAGGGTGGGTGTAACCCATCTGTCACCCGGTGTTACAAGAATGCCACTTAGATCTAGTGGCAGACAGAGAAAGGCAGCTTGTGAGACACCAATTAAATGGGTTTCACGCTGTCTCACTCTGTCCTCAGTCTCAGCTGAGCTGGAGGGATGACATCATATAGAATTCTCGCAGCAGCATAAGCCACATTGGAAAGCTGCAGCAAGGGGTTAGCTTAGAACGTTGGGGATTTTAGTCAGTTTGGCAGAGGAGGTTTGACAGTGAAGGAGGTGTGCTGCAGGTAGCAGCCCCTCAGAGCCTAGCTCTGACATAGAGCTACATAGAGAGAGAGAGGGTGTGTGTTCTTGCCCTAGAGAAGGACACAGAAGAAACCTGACATAGTGGTAGAGACCGCTCCCCAGCTTGTTCCAGTGCCCCATCCCTGGAGGAATGGGGGGAAAAGTCCAGCAATTTCAAGGGCAATCCCCTGGCCCTGCTGATGGAGGGAAAGCTTCCTGATGATTTGTAGAGCAAGTACTGAGATACCAAGATGTGTTTTTTCTTTGCCAGAAGCCCTGGGGCACCTGCAAACCAGTTGATGAGTCTGCTCTTCTATAGAGCATATGTTTTCACTGAGACAGTGTGTAAAGTATCTGCTACTGTGGGGTCAGGGAAGGACAGCCAAGTACAGTACTTGATGTTTGTGTATGACTTAAAATGCATCTAATCAGTGGGGGTCTACAGGGATGGACATAGCCACTCAGAGAGCATTACAAGTAAGGACACCACTTCATGAAGAGTAGAGTGTTAAATGTGATATCCATTTCGAGATAGCATTCTACAACCAGAGAGGTTCACAAGGAAAGGTGTTGAATCCAAATGAATGGCCAGGTATGGATTTGGGAGCGAGAGGTGGGAGACTCCCCATCTGGAGTAACCAGATTTACCTCCACAGGTTCACTTTGGGCACCTATACCTTTCTTCCAGGCACTTGGCCAGTGTCTGCAGAAAGTACCGAGATGTGGGATTGAGGATGATGTTTTCCCTTTGGAGCTAGGAAGTGCTCCTGGGTGGTAGAGGGAGCCACCAATAAATATCCATGCCATATGGAGAAATGTCCAAGTGCTGGCCGAGGTGTCATGCCAGGGAATCCAAGAGAAGAGTACCAGTTTGGGCGGAGAGCCCAGTGTGTTCAGAACCTGAGGGTTACAATGTTGTGAAGAAGATGTGTTCTAGACTCTATTAACCTGCATTACTAGGGAGTGTGGCCCCGTGGGGGGTCCATCTGTGCTTTATTATTTTTTGTGAATAAAAGCCACACTTTAGAATCCCACTACTGGTTTGGACATTTCAGTTATTGCTTCCTGTGTACAGATTACGTGGGTGCCCCTGTGCAGAAGTTTCAAACCTAGCCAAAATGCCGAGCAACAGTTTTCTCCCTGAACCGGGGATTAGGAGTGTAACTGGGTAGTGGACCTGTTAAAGTCTTGGTAACTTGCAACAGAAGGAAGAGTTAAAAGGTCAGGTTAGTTGGTGTTTCTGAGGTGGAAGACTAAGTTTGCTAGCAAAGGCACCTAGCTTCACCTGAGCTCTTTTCTGATAGGTTTGCTTGTAAGGACAGAGCAAGGAACAACATTATCAGAGCAAGGAAAAAGATGAAGGCTTCTTTTGGGTAGGCAAATTTACTATGTGTTATTGTTTTCCTTTGTGCTCACAGGGTTTGTTACTTACATTTCATTTTACTGCTGTAATCTTCTCTGATTCAAATTGCTGTTGCAGGCTATACTTTCTGCTGCATTATTACAGGATGTGCCTGCATGTTTGTTACTGTTTTGTGCTTACAGACTACTGCTATAATCTCTGATTCAAATGTTTTTTTTGCAAGGTACAGTATATTTTACAGTATATTTTCTGTTACTGCTTTAGTTTTCTCTGCAGCAAAATGTTTTTTTCAGGGTATATCTTCTGTGAAATTGTTACAGGTGGTGCTTACATTTTTGTGGCTTTTTTTAATCTATCATTAGGCTAAGCTTTCAGGGCTACTGCATTTGTAGTTGGTTGATTGTTTCTGCTCTTACCTCCTTGTTTCTTTCATCTGTGATTCTTCTTTTTTGGCAGGGGAAGGGCCCAGGCACCCACCCCCATCTCCAACCACCCAATGCTACACTCTTTTTATAGGGCAGCACAGTAGTGACATTTCCTGTAGCAAAGCAGGAAGGGGAGGATCAGAAGGGTATCCACACAATGACCTTACTTACAGGGGCACAAGTAATTTAACTTGTAATAACAAGTTATGCCAAAACAAAAAAAATAAAAGAAAGAAAAAACTTTTGCTTTCATTTTCCTTCTTCTTATTACTTGGACAAGGTTGTAAACTCGGCAGCTCAGCTGAAATGGATATTATTAACTGCAAGTACTGCGGGACACTTTTCAAAAGGGCAGTTATACAGAATGTAGGATGCTGTCCTACATGTTGGACAATTGGAGATCTAAGGGCTCAGCTCCAGGCAGCATGGGCAGATATTGCACAACTCAAATTATATATTCAGGAGGAAATAGATTCTAATAACCATCTGCCATTTCCCCGACATCCAACTGAAGCACCTTGACAGCAAAGGGTAGTTGGTCTGGGAGGTTGTCAGGTGTTAAGAGGGGCAAATCGGGTGCCCAATCACTCAATGTTGTCCACCGTATCACCTCCACTAATCATATAAAAACTACAAACAGGTATCTGCCTCTATCTCCAAAATCAAAAAAGGAGCAGAGGACACTGCAAAGCAGGACACTGCCACACAGAAGCTACCACTACAAAACTCACCCAAAACAGGGACCAAAACAAAAAAAGCAAAAGGAAATCCAAAACACTTCTGATCATAGGAGACTCCATGATTCAGGGAGTTAATACCTACTGTACCTCCAGACGGGGGTAATGGTCAGATGTCTCCTAGGTACATCAGCATAGAGACACACTGACCACATTGCTAAAATCGTGCCTGAAGCAGGAGAAAACACTGACATACTGGAACACATAGGGACTAATGATCTCACCAGCTGGTCAGTTACAGAGACCAGGGAACACCTGAGCAGGCTGGGAAATAAACTGTCATCCATTTCATCTGGCATCTCCTTCTCTGAGATCCTGCCAGTCTGGGAGAGAGGAGCAGATGGACGAAAGGTCAGAGAAGAGGAGATAGGGGAGCCAAACATGTGGCTCAAGGGCTGGTGCCAGGAAAAAGGACACACATTTGTAGGTAACTGGCAACAGTTTTAGGAGTGAAAGTTCTTTAAGTTTGATGGAAGGCATCTGACTAAGGAAGGAGTAAGTTCATTGGGGCAGAAGTTCGATGTTTTTACAGAATATTTAAACTAGCAAATGGGGAGAAGGGTGCAGCACCCAATACATTGAATGGGAAGAACACCCCTCCCCCCTCAGCTAGTGATCAAACAGGAGTTCACAATGTTTGTAGTTCATTTGCATCTCCAGGTAAGGAAAAAGGTCTGTCTCCCCATATGACATACAGGGGAAATGCTGGACCTCGCCCAACAACTAACACACCAAAATCTGCCCAATGGAAAATCATGTACACAAATATTTGCAGTCTGGGAAACAAGATCCCAAACCTACAGGCTACAATGACAGAGGCTAAACTGGACATAGCAGCCATTAGTGAGACATGGTTCACCAGTAACCACACTCGGGAGACTTCAGTATCTGGACTATGTACTGTTCAGAAGAGACCGAAGTGCAAAAAAGGGGGGGGGGGAGTGGCCCTTTATGTCAATGAGAATATCAAAGCTACAGAAATTCAGTATACACATAAGGAGCCAGAAGAACTGTGGGTCACCCTGGAAACATGAATGGGACAGCCATACGAACTGGGATTGTCTATAGGCCTCCAGACCAGGGGGAGGACATAGACACATTACTGTTAGAAGATACTGCAGAACTGTTTATTCTTGCACAAGTTATATTTCGCACATGGCACTAATCAGCTGCAGGTGTGCAAATTTAATTTCACACTTTGCAGTTAGCTCCTAATTTATGCCCATTTAGAATAAGCAAATAAGCGCCATTTTATTTTAGCGCAATTATCACTTAAGTGAATATAGCTATCATTATTTTACATCAAATATAACCTGTTCTACAGTATACAAAACATGACTGCTAAAAAGGAGGTTATGATAATGGGAGACTACAACATGCCAAATACAGATTGGTCAATATCAGCAGGAACATCCGCGAGAACTAGACACATAGTGGATTCCCTGAAGGGGGAGGACCTCAAACAACTGGTACAACAACTCACAAGAGACAGGGCTATCCTGGATCTAGTACTGACTAACAGGGAAAGGATTACAGATCTTCAGGTAGAAGGTCACCTGGAGGCAAGTGACCATCACATGGTATGGTTCAATTTGGCCACTAGAACTGAATCATCCCATTGTAAGGCACAACTATGGGACTTCAGAGGAGCTGACTCTGATATGATGGCAAACAGAGTTAAGCTAGCCCAGGCAAGAAGAAATACAGATGAGGGGGTACAGGCAAAGTGGGCAAGCATTAAGGATGCAATACTTGAAGCAACCCCCATTATGTAAGGCAGAAAAGCAAGAGCAAAAGAAGGAGGAAACCACTTTGGTTCTCAAAAACAGAAGCAGAAAAGGTCAGAGCCAAATGGTTGGCCTTCAGGAAATATAAGGGACTGCAGCAGGATGAAGATAAGGAGGCATACCAAATTTCCCTAAGGGAAGCAGGGAAGGCAGTAAGGCAGGCAAAGGCCTAAACCGAGGAAACACTAGCATGAACAGTAAAAGAATAGGACAAGACTTTCTATAGATACATTAGTGAGAGGAGAAAGTCCAGAGTGGGTATTGTTAAGATCAACGAGGATAAGGGGGAGTGTGTGGAGGAGGACCAAGGAAAGGCATCTATCCTAAATAGATACTTCTGCTCAGTATTTACTGAAGAGAAAGTAGGGCAGGGCCCACAGCTCAGCACCATGGACATGGGGGGAGGGAGGTGTGCACAAGTCTCTTCCCAAAAGAACATGTCCTACAAGAGCTTGCTAAGTTCAGGGTGGACAAAGCAATAGGACCTGATGTCATACATCCCAGGGTACTAAAGGAGCTAAGGGTGGAACTAGCAGAGCCATTTTCAGAACTGTTTAGTGAGTCTCTGAGCACAGGAGATGTCACAGAAGACTGGCGAAGGGCTCATGTGATCCTGCTCCAAAAGAGTGGTAGCAGAGAGGACGCAGGGAACTACAGACCAGTCAGTCTTACCTCAGTAGTGAGCAAGATTATGGAGGCACTCCTTAAGGAAAGGATAGTACAACACCTGGAATCCATAGGAGCACAGGATCCAAGACAGCATGGATTTACAACAGGAAGGTCCTGTCAAACTAATATAATAAATTTCTTTGACAGGGTAACCAGAATGGTGGACCAAGGGGGTGCAGTTGATGTCACCTACCTTGACTTCAGTAAAGCTTTCAATACTGTTCCACATAGAAGATAGATTAATAAGCTGGGTATGCTCGGGGTGGGTCAAATGTTGGTCAACGGGGTGGCAAACTGGTTGGCAGGCAGAAAACAGAGTGGTGGTAAATGGTATACAGTCAGAAGAGATGCATGTCACAAGTGGGGTACCTTAGGGATCAGTCCTGGGGCCAGTCCTCTTCAATATCATCATCAGTGACATTGCAGATGGACTGGAGGTTAAGGTTTGTCTGTTTGCAGATGACACAAAAATCTGCAACACAGTAGATGATACAGATGGGTTAGGCAGAATGAGAAGAGATCTGGATAAACTGGCAAAATGGTCTGAAGAGTGGCAACTGGGGTTTAACGCAAAGAAGTGCAAGATCATGCACATAGGGAAGAGAAATCCTGAAGCCACCTATAGGTTGGGAGGGGAGTTGCTTGCAATCACAAGGGAAGAAAGGGACTTCGGCATCATCATCATCATCACAGATGATCTGAAATCATCCAAACAGACCACTAAAGCAGCAGGTATGGCTAGAGGGATGTTGGGGTGTATTAGTAGGGGTATCACAAGTCGTAAGAGGGAGGTAATAATTCCTCTTTACAAGACACTGGTTAGGCCCACTCTGGAGTACTGCATGCAGTACTGGAGGCTGTACCTGCACAAGGACATTAACAAAATGGAGGCAGTCCAGAGAAGGGCAACCAAAATGGTGCAGGGACTGCATCAGAAAACATATGAGGACAGATTAACAGAGCTCAATATGTATACCCTAGAGCAAAGGAGGGAGAGAGGTGATATGATCAAACATTCAAATATCTTAAGGGCATTAACAAGGTGAAAGAGTCTAACATGTTTCAATATCAGAAAAATAGCAGGAAAGAGGACACAGCATGAGATTAGAGGAAGGCCAATTAAAGGATAATGTGAGGAAGTTCTTTTTTAGGGAAAGGGTGGTGGATGCATGGAACAGCCTACCTCGGGAAGTGGTGCATATGAATATAATGTAGGGCTTCAAACAGGCATGGGATAGACATAAAGGAGCAATACAGATGAGTATGAATAGATAGGCCATTGACAGAGTAAAGACCTATGGCACATTCATAAGGTAAAAAAATGGGCAGACTGGATGGACCTTGCAGTCCTTATCTGACATCAACTTCTATGTTTTTATGTTTCTATGTGACACACCAGAGGGTGTAGACAGAATGATGGGGGACCTGCAGAAGCTTGAAGAATGGTCAAGTATTTGGCAGTTGAAATTCAATGCAAAGAAGTGCAAAATAATGCAAATGGGGCTCAAAAACCCTGGAACAACATATCAGTTGGGGGGTGAAGATATAGCATGCACCAAGCAGGAAAGGGACCTTGGGGTTAACATCTCTGATGAGCTCAAGGTAGGGAAGCAGTGCTACAAGCCAGCAAGTAAAGCAAATAGGATGCTGGGATGCATAGGCAGGGACATCACCAGCAGGAAAAGGGAGGTCATAATTCCACTATACAAGACACTAGTGAGGCCCCACCTGGAGTGCAGTGTGCAGTTCTGGAGACCTTACCTACATAAGGACATAGACAAGGTAGACAAAGTTCAGAGGAGGGCAACAAGGATGGTACAGGGATTGCATCACAAGTCCTATGAGGACAGGCTGAAGAACTTGAATATGTACTGCCTGGATGACAGGAGGGAGAGAGGGGATATGATAGAGACATACAAGTACCTTACAGGGAGGAAAAGTGTGCAGGAACATGCTATTTTCCAGCAAAGAAGATTTTCCAGGACTAGAGGGCATGGGATGAAGTTGGAAGGAGGACGATTCAGAGGAAACCTGAGGAAGAATTACTTCATAGAAAAGTTTGTGGACAAGTGGCACACCCTCCCAGAGGAAGTGTTGGGGACTGAAACAATCATGGGATTTAAGAATGCATGGGATAGACATAAGGGAATTCTGGAGGTCAGGGCTAAGGGGCAACAGACTTCTACAAAAACATAAGTGAACTTTCAAGCTCAAATGGGCAGATTGGGTGGGCCATAGGCCCTTACCTGCCAACAGTGTCTATGTATCTATGTATCTATGAATTAGACAAAAACGCAGCATTCCAGAGGTATAAGGGAAAGCAGGATGAGAGCAACAGAGAATATTTATAGGAGCTAAAGGAGACTGGCAAGATAGTCAGGAAAACTAAGATAACCACAGAACTTAAAATAGCGGGAGGGGTCAAGAAGGAAAGAAGAGCCTCCTTCCATTATGTGAATGAAATGGCAAAACAAAAGAAAGAAAAGTCATGCTGAAAAATAGGAGGAAATGCATTCAAGAAGGCAGTAAAAAGCAAATATTCTGAATAAGTATTTTTCTTCAGCTTTAAAAGTGGAGGAAGGTGAATTTCACCCAGAATGTGGCAATGGGGCTCTGGGAGCACAAGGACACAGACCCAGGCAGGGACAGTTTCAGTAGAGAGGGTGCTAAAGGAACCTAGGACCCTGAACATGATTAAAGTACCAGAACCCAATGGCATATACCCTAGGGTGCTGAGGGAGGGGAGTCAGACTCAGGCAGCATCGTTGTCTGATCTGTTTGGCTCCTCCCTAGAAACAGGGGTAGTCCCAGCAGACTATAAAGTAGCCAATGTAAAGCCACCCCACAAAAGTGTCGACAGAGATGATCCAGGCAAATGCAGGCCAAGCAGTCTGACCTCAGTAACAGGGAAGATGCTGGAAATCATTAATGGTTATCTGGTGGAGTTACATATGACAGACTGACTACGGGATATGAGGTTGCATTGATTTGTGGCAGGACGTTCATGCCAGGCTAATCTCATCAACTTTCTGATTGGGTTACAAAGGCACTGGACTGATGCCTGGCAGTGTATGTGCTATGTCTGGACTTCAGCAAGACCTTTAGTTCTGCACACACAGAATACCAGATAAAAAAAACTAGGTGGGGGGACAAACCCACAAGATGGATAGGGAACTGTTTGGGGGCAGGACTCAGCAGTAATAATTACAGTGAATTATCTATAGTCAAGTGGAATACTAGAGGGGCACCCCAGGGATTGGTCCTGGGGCCAGTGTTAAACATTCTGAATCATGCTGCACCTGGCTAAAAATCCATCCCTTTATGGTTCAAGGTAGTGGGATAGTTGAACAAGAACATGTTTTTCCTGCATATTAGCCAGGACTTGGAGGAGGGAGATGGGTTGATAATTATATATGGGATGAAGAGCCAAGCCTCTTGTGGAGGGGAAGAACTTTAGACTATTTCTAAGAATAGGAATGAATCCAAGTTAGAAAAAAAGATTGACAAGGGTGGTAAGAGGGACAACAATGGCCAGCAAAGAGAGACGAGAGATAAATGAGATTAGTAGCCAATTTTATGCTTAGTGATTTAACTCACAGTTGGACCCTTGTAGACTATGGGTCACAGATTTAGTGTACCACTAATCTTCCCTGGAGACCCTCCTACCACCACCACATGCCATATGCTGCTGTCTGTCTCATCAGTTGGGCAGACACATACCTTCTTTGCTTTCTTTCACAGTAGTAAGGGTAAGATCCCAGGTTGCCAGCATGTTGGGAGGAGGGGGCATCACTCAGCACCACAAAGCCAGCTTAGTTTCTTCTTTTAAATATCTACAGTAAGTTTTATAATTGTTTTCAAATTTTCATTCAGAAATCCTGTTAACTAAATTTTCAACAAATACTGCTTAACCTTGGTATAGATCACAAACAGGGATCATTTAAACCATTTACTTTTATTTTGTAATATTTGGAATTTTGCTTATATTTACCCTCTCTCTGAATGCACCTGTGTATTGAGCAGTGGGTCACAAGGTGCATGCCTTAGTCACATCAAAGCTGGATTACTGTAATGCTCTTTATCTTGGATTATCTGTGAGGCTGATGTGTCACTTGCAGCTAGTTCAGAATGCAGCAGCCCGGCTGGTAGCTGGGACCTCTCGCTTCTAGCATATCATGCCAATTCTCTGCACTCTTCACTGGTTGCCAGTGTGCTGATGCATCAGCTTCGATGAGTGCTTGTTAACATACAAGGCTCTGCATGGGCTTGGTTCAGGCTACCTGAAATATCTCCTGACACCTTATGCCCTTGGCTGCCCTTCTGGTCAGTGGAGGCAGACCTCTTATCTGTTCCAAGATCCTGCTTGAAATCCTCAAGTGAAAGGGTGTTCAGAGTGGCTGCCCCAATTTTGTGAAGCGCCCTTCCCCAGGAGGCAAGAGGTGCTCCTTCACTGGCCATTTGCAAAACGTTGTTGAAAACCCATCTTTTTACACTGAGCTTTGGGCCTGATGCTGTGATATAATACTTTTTTGAGATTTTTAATCATTGTTCATTATTGATTTTAATTCAAGTTTAGTTTTATGTTGTACACAATGTGAGGCACACAGAGCCCCTGGGATTGGGCACCATGTAAATAAAAATGCATTGTCTTGCTTTGATAGATTTGATCTAAAAGTTCTCAGAGTCACTTATCACTGTCCTCTACTCTGTGGTTAACTTGGCTATGCCTCAACCACAGATAGCAGTGCCATGCTTATTGTATATTGTGTACTGGCATTATCTGTCTTCAATTCATTATTTAAAAAGCATTGTATATCTGTCGCCTTGCATACATACACACAAACATATGTAGAAGCCAGCAGAAATAGGCAATTTGGTCTACCTAGTCTGCCTATATTGCAGGGTCCACAGTTTGAGTTACTGTCCCTGCCCCCCCTCCCCATTCCTCCCATCCTCCCTACCCATGATCCTTTCCTAACCCATATGCCTGTCCCAGCATCTCTTGAAGCTGCCCACTGTCTTTAATGAGACCACCTCTTCCAGCAGGGCAATCCAAGTGTCCACCACCTTCTCTATGAAAAAGTGCTTCCTGACCTCCCTCCTAAACCTCCCCCCACCGACTTAAGATTGTGTCCCAGCATGTTATGGTTGCCACTCAGCTTAAAGAAACCCTCCTTATCGACCTTATTTAACCCTTTCAAGTAACTTAAGGTTCCAATCATGTCCTCTCTCTCTCTCCTGTCTACCAGGGAGTACATGCTCAGTGCCTTCAACCTCTCCTCATATGCCTTACCCTGCTGACCCACTTTCATCTTTGTAGCCCTCTTCTGGACCTTCACCAGCAGGTTAATATCCTTTTTGATGTGTAGGCTACAGTACTGAACTCTATAATCTCGATGTGGCCTCTCCAATGTCCTGTACAAGGCAGTATAACCGCCTCTCTCCTACTACTGATCCCCCTAGCTATGCATCCCAGCATCTTGTTTGTCCTTTACCAAGTTTACCTTTAGGTACTCCCCAAGAAAAGTTGCCCAGGGCCTCTTTAAAATCCAAATAATGGAACAAAACATGACTCTAGAGCTCGTGCTTCTCCTGGCTCATCAGTTTGGAACTCTGCGCCTCAGTGCATTCAACAAATTTCTAACCTATACATTTTCAATGCAAAACAAAAGGATCAACTAAAGGGCACTTCTTAATGGCCACGTGTTTATTTCTTCTGAACATCAATGTTTGACTGTTATAGAGTAGATACTGCATTGCCATAAATTATTTTTTATAAGCTTGAATACTTTGTATATTTTATCATACTGCATAATTTTGCTTAGCTTGTGAAGAATTTCTATATTTATTTACTTAGCTTACATAAACTTTTTGTAACCCTCATATTCATTGCTTTTCTGCCACTTGTCCCAGGACCACACTGAATATGAGACTTTATGTCCATAAGCAATTTTCCCAGATCCACATGTGTATATCCAAGTTTACCCAGTCCCTTTTCATACTGTATGTGGGAACTTGTGGGAATACAAATGTGTGAACAGTTTGGGCCAACACAGGAAAAGTTCAAATTGCTAGCCAAACGTCACCCAAGTTTGACCCTTAATATCCCATCATTTACTGTTATTTGGGGTTTCATGGTATTTTTGGCATGATGGCAACAGGAAAGGCTCACAAAATGCTCACTCATTTTGCAGTGCAGCAGCATAGAAAGGGCAGACCACCAACATTTCCAACAAGAGTTGGCCATAACTGATGTGATGCCCAGCCACCTTGTGACACGGGTACACACATACACACACACACACACACACGCATACATATACGCAGCAACATGCAGACAAACACAGAGTCACACACAAAACCATAAACACAAAGACACATGGCTTCTACTAGGGAACAGTGATGGCCCTCAACAAATGAGAGCTGCTTTCTTTAGGACCAGTCCACTTTGGAGCGAAGTACTGGGAGGCATAAAAGTAATCTACATGATTAAAGTTTTCAGTATGTAAAGCTTATGCAAAGGCAATGAGTAATATCAAGAACATAACAAAGTAGGGTGGGTATTCAGCTTCAGTGGGAAATATTACTGTTATTCAATTGCCAACAGGGAAGAGTAGAATCTAAAATATATTTAAAAGGACACTGTCAACCCCCTTAGGCCTCAATGTGTCCCTAGTTTACAAAACACATTTTATGATTGTTCGCATTTTATAGAGACTGTTGATGCAGCTGGTAGTTCTAATCAGATCCGTTTTGTCTTTTAAAAAATGAAAAACTGACTGCCCACCATTCTGGTTTTACCGCACCAAAACCAGCTCCCACTGCATCTTTCCTGAACTCAGGAACACCCCCAACACAGTCTAGCCACTGATTATGCAGTGGGAATAGAGAAGACGGTTGTATCATGTGTGGCTTCACTGTTTGAGGGTGTTTCTAAAATTCTAATGTTCAGGAAGTGTGCATTAAAAGCAGTTCAGTGATATGAAGCAAAACAAAGCTGGGCATAGTTGTACTTTATCATGCATCTCAGTTCTAATAAGCAAGGAGTCAGATAAAGCAATCAGCAACATAAATGACTTTTAGAGGAAGTAAGCAATCATAAAATGTGGATTTTTACCTAAAAATAATATAATGCAAAAAAGGTTGACACTGTGCCTTTAATAGAGACTTAGAAATCTTAAAGGGTTTATGTACGCACTGCAGTAATAAATGTTTTATTCACATAAGTTATATATTGATATGATTTCCTGTGAGTCATATTTTGTGATTGTGGCTTAAGATGTTAGGCATGACAAATCATTCTATTTGTTTTCCAATATATTTGCTGATGTTACTGAAGTATTATAACAAAACAAATTACAGAATGGGATATAGCTATTTCCTACACAATACAACTACAGATCTCATATAATAATATTAAAAGGACAAGAACGTCAATGCAAAGGAACAAAAGCAAAGGTTGCACTAACAGCACATTGTCTGAGAAGACAGGTGTTAAAAAAGCAATGTCTAATGTGCTGTGTTTATTTCACGAATCTATGTTTTTTCCCATTTTTATGTTGGCGCGCTTGCGCAGCCAACATCTTCCGACAGTATGGGGAGTTGGAGGCGTGGTCGCTGTTTGGCGAATGCAGGGCACGCACCAGTAGGTGTATCCCGCATTGCCCAATCAGCCTGCATGCCGGCGCCACACCATGTATACATAATGGGGCGAGCACATCTAAGAAAAGGTCACTGCAATCCGAGCAAAGCTCGTCAGATCTATGGTCCTTTTCTTGCCATGCCGCCATACATTATGTGCATGGTCGGCAATGAGCGGCTGCCTAACATCTGCCGACTTGTGTGTTGGTTAACCTCCCTGTCTTTTGTGCCGACGGGAGCCCACCTGGCCAGCATAACCCCCAATTGTTGAATGGTGAGGGTGCCCAATCCCCCTCAGCTCACGCCCCCATCTTTGTGTGCCGAGCAGGGTGCCCACTCCCCGTTGGCATAAACCCTCAATTGTTGAATGCGAGGGGGTGCCCAATCCCCTCAGCTCGGCGTCCCCCGCTTTCTTTCTGTGCCGGCGGTGCCCAACCCCATCGGTATTACTCCTCCCCATGTTGTGTGCTGGACGAGGGTGCCCAACTCCGCCGGCTACTGACACCTCCCCAAAAGTTAGGTGACACGCTGGGAGCCCACCCCAGCATGCCAAATGCCCTGCAAAAAGGAAAACTGTCCTCGATGTTTTTTTCTGTTTTTTGTTTCCTGTAAAATGAAAACAGTCCCTCGTAGTCTTGATTGCCCCCTCCCACAACCTGCACCCACCCACTGTGCACCCTGCCTCCCTCACCCCCCACCCCATACTTACCTCCGGAGTCCGGCACGACGATCTTCTGTGGACCGGGAACACATCTGCACTCTTCTAAGCTGACCACGCACTGAGGAAATGCCAGTAAGCTGTATAATGGCATGAATAGGGGTTTTTCAACTTTAATGCATATTTCGGGCATTTTTGGGACTTTTGGCCCCAAATTTTCAACATGGGATTTTGGGACCCTTTCTCATGAATTCTTGCACTGTCATGGCGTTATTCGGTCCCGAAAGGTGCTTTCGCAGTCACTGCACAGAATCACCTTTTGGGACTGAGTAACAAAATGACAGTGCAACTGTTCATGAGAGGGGCTCTCAAAAAGCCTATGTTGCAAGTTTGGTGGGGAAAATCCCAAAAATGACTGTTTCACAAGCGTGCGTAGCAACTGCGCAACGCACGCTCGTAAGTTAGCATATTCACACTATTTTCATGCCAGATTCTCAACATTGGCATTTTACCACACCTTCTTGTGAACCATACAGCTGTCATTTTTCACATCCTGCCCGAAATGTGTTTTCGCACTTCTGGCGCAGAATAGTGTGGTTGCTTGTGAAATCAGTGTTCAGGACACATTATGAAAGTGACAGTAACACTGTTCATGAGTAGAGATCTTAAAATGCCCGTGTTGAAAATTTGGTGACGATACTCCATAAAATGCCTGTTTTACGAGTGTGTGTAGCAACTGCGCAACACAAGCTCGTAAGTTAGTGTATTTGCAATATTTTCATGCCATATTCTCAACATTGGCATTTTATCACACCTTCTTATGAACCATATAGCTGTCATTTTTCACATCCTTGCCAAAATGTGTTTTCGCACTTCCGGCATGAATAGCGTGGTCGCTGTGCGAAATCAGTGTTTGGGACACATTACAAAAATGACAGTGATACTGTTCATGAGCAGAGGTCCTAAAATATCTGTGTTGAAAATTTGGTGATAATGCTCCATAAAATGACTGTTTTACGAGGTGCATGGCAACCGCACAACGCATGCTCATAACAGTGCATTCGCAATATTTTCATGCCAGAGTCTCAAATTTGCCATTTTACTACACCTTCGTGTGAACTGTGCAGCTGTCATTTTTCACATCCTTGCCGAAATGTGTTTTCGCACTTTCGATGCACAATAGCGTGCTCACTGTGCGAAATCAGTGTTTGGGACACATTACGAAAATGACAGTGACACTGTTCATGAGCAGAGGTCCTAAAATGCCTATGTTGAAAATTTGGTGGCAATGCTCCATAAAATGACTGTTACGAGCGTGCGTTGTGCAGTTAGCACGCACGCTCGTACGTTCGCAAACTTCTAATATTCTTACTCCAGATTTTCTACAGTGCCATTGTTCTGCACCTCCTAATGAACAGTGCAGCTGTCATTTTCCACATCCTGACCAAAATCTGTTTTCGCAGTTCCAGCGCAGAATAGCGTGGTCGCTGTGGAAAGCCCGTTTTGTCAACACATGATGAAAATGACAGTGACACTGTTCATTAGCAATGCCCTAAAATGCCTGTGTTGAAAATTTGGGAACGAAAGTCAATAAAATAGTGTTTATGAGCATGCGTTGCACAGTTTGCACGCCGTTCATGACTTTCTGAATCTGTAATACTTTCACCCAGCTGTTCATCATTGGCATTTTCCATGTCTCCTTATGAACACTTCAGCTGCCTGAAATGTGTTTTTACCGTCAACTGCACAGACTGCCATGACCGCTGTCGCGAAACCAGTTTTAGGACAGTTTGAGGAAATGATGGTGACACTATTCATGAGCAGAGGTCCTAAAATGCCTATGTTGAACATTTGGTGCCGAACCTCCATACAATGACTGTGTTGCAAGCGTGCATTGCGCAGTTTCCACGCACCCCTGTAACTTTGTCAATCTGCAATATTTTCATGCGACATTTTCACCACTGGCATTTGTGCATATCTCCTTATCAACAGTCCAGCTGCCATTTTTCACAGCCTGCCCAAAACGTGTTTCTGCAGCTGTGGCGCACAGTGGCGTGCTCACTGTGCAAAATCACCTTTTGAGACACATTCACAAAATCACAGCACTATGCATCTCTAGCTACGCCACTCCCACTGCTAATGCCAGCGCGACAACATTCGGCATTGACAAATGCTTGTTTTTTACTGGGAGATTCCTTGTTAAGCTTGCTTGACTGATTATAATAATCACATCCACTTTTTTATCAACAGACGGCTTATAACAACTGCTCCAATAGACACTTCTCTGAGGCTCCTCCATTCCTTTCTCCTACAAGACTCCAAGATTAATTTCACCTCTTGCTACTTGCAATTTCCAGGAGTCCGGGTTACCTATACTTCTGTATGAAGTGTTTACAGGTTATGTCTTGGGTCATCCACTTGACCACCAATATGCCAGTGCAAAATAGATCGGATGAACATCACTCAGTAAATCCAGTATAATATTCTTTATTTCTCACAAAACACCTCTGAGTAACATTTCATAAGATGAGATGCTACTTTATGAGACCCATACCATTTGCTCTGTTATCTAATAGTAGCTTGTTTCTACCAAAACTCACGTATACCTATTTATAACAGTTTGTGGTTTCCTTATATGGTATACCTCCTTACGTGGCCACAGGACCACATCCCTTTTCTGACTTGAGTGTATCCTCCTTCCAGCATTACTAGGGACCTCATGCTGTCCTCTGGCTGTCTCCCCTGGAGAAAGAAGCTCTCCACTGTTAGAGTCATTTCCCTAAGAGTATGGTGGGAGATACTCCCTGCAGCATGGATGAAGATCCCTGAGAGGATGAAGGAATGGTGCCTGTCAAAGGGGTACCACTACATCAGCAACTGGGGGGAATTCTGGGAAAGGAGGCTTTTTAAGGGTGATGGTCTCCACTTGACACAGGAGGGGGTTAACGCATTAGCACAAAAGTTTGTTTATATTAGTCACTTAGGATGACTAGCACAGGCAGTTGGACAACTAGAGGAAGGAAAAAGGGGGAGGGATACCAACAAATCAAAGGGAGAGGTCCAAAAAAGAACCTGAGTGACAGACAACTACAAGGAGGGAAGAAGATAGCTGAGAATTACAGGGTCAACAGAGGGAAAGAGGATAATATAGGAGGCAGACCACAAACAGGGAGGGTGGGAGTCAGTACAGAGGAGGTACATGGGGTGGATCCAGGGTTTTGAGGGTCATAAGCACCAATGCTAGAAGCCTGGAGAACAAGATCCCGGACCTGGCTGCAGTTATGGCAGAAGCAGACCTAGACATCATGGCTATAACAGAGATGTGGGGCAATGGGGACTAGGACTGGGACATGACTATACTGGGATATGCTCTTTTCAGAAGGAACAGAGAGGGCAAGAGGGGAGTAGCACTTTATGTGAAAGATGACATCAAGTCTACAGAAGTGCAGGCAAGTGGGGGAGGCAGAGGCTCCATGGGTCACCCTAGAGATGGAAAAAAGGGGAGGTCATTTGCATACCGGTGATATATAGGCCACTGTCACAGGATGGGAGGTGGATAAAGCTTTGATGGAGGAAATACAGAGGATGGTAAACAAAGGGGAGGTGCTGCTGCTGCTGGGGGATTTCAACCTACCAGATGTGGAGTGGAGCACCGCAGCAGTGGCCTCTGCCAGGAGCAGAGATAACATAGATTCACTAACTGGGGCACTCGTGAGACAGCTAGTCAGAGAACCCACTAGGGAAGGGGCAGTACTAGAACTGATCTTAGCAAATGGCAACAGAGTAGGGGAGGCCTCAGTTGGGGAAAGTCATAGCACAAGTGACCATAATACCATATGGTTCACACTAAGAACAATGACAGTAGGAAAACACTCAATGGTAAAGGTCCTAGATTTTAGGTGGGCTGACTTCAAGCATATGGGCAACCACCTTATGGACAATGCTGCAGGGGTGGGGGATCAGAAGGAGGTGGATGAAAAATGGGCAAATATTAGGGACTCCATAGTAGAAGCCACAAATCTCTGTATTAGAAAGGAGAGCAAGAATAGGAAAAAGAGGAAACCTCTATGGTTCAGTAAGAAAGTAGCAGAAAAAGTCAGGAAAAAAAGGGTGTCATTCAGGAGCTATAAGCAGATGCGGGGGGGGGGACAAAGAAGCTAACCAGTAAAAGGAGGTAGGAAGGGAGGTCAGGAGATCAAAGGCAGAGACTGAAGAGAGAATAGCTCAATCAGTTAAGGGAGGGGACAAAACATTTTACCAGTATGATCAACAAAAGGAAAGCAAAGGGGGGGATAGTTAGAATGAGGGATAATGGTGGGGAGACAGTAGGATTGTACCAGGAAAAGGCAAACATCCTAAACAGCTACTTTTGCTCTGTGTTCATGGTGGAGGTGGAGGGGGAAGGAAGACAAATCAGGGAGAGAAGAGAGCTGGGAAGGGGTTGGACACCAGCCCATTCAAGTTGGAGGGGTTATTAAAAGAATTAGCAGGACTAAAGGTGGACAAGGCCATGGGACCCGATGGGATGCACCCAGAGTACTGCAGGAGCTGAGGGACGTGCTAGCAGAGCCCTTAAGTGGCCTGTTAAACAGATCACTGGAGACAGGGATGGTTCCAGTAGACTGGAGAAGAGCGGATGTGATACCGCTTCATAAGGGTGGAAGCCAACAACTACAGGCCAGTAGCCTGTCATCAGTAATAGGGAAGATAATGGAGAAATTGCTGAAGGAAGAATTGTCAGATATCTCAAATCAAGGGAACTGCATGATCACTGACAGCATGGATTCATGGAGGGGAGGTCATGTCAAACAAACTTTTTTTTTTTTGTGAACTCTATTTATACACCTACACTGGCCCCTTGGACCGCTCTCCAGTGAGGTCTCTCAGTGGGACCATGTCCCACCCGACCTGAGGTCCTTCTCAGTCTGGTCTCTGCTCCCGGGAGTGCCCCTCCATTGCCACAGATCATCCTACCCCCTGGCTCTGAGCCCCTCAGGGTGGGACCTCCCTAACTCCTCCGGCACTTTATCTAGAATCTAGAAGGATGGCAGGGGAGTGGAGGAGACACACGGATACCAGCTGGGACAGACCTGGCTGAGGGCATGGGGGCCAACCACTGGACCCACCTTCACCTGTCTGGGGGCCAGGGTCCTTTTTCCTTGTTCTCAGAGGCATGGATGTGAAATAACATCCAGCGTGTGGCGGGCATGCTCCTGCACTTGTCTGCAGGATGTCACCACCTCCAAACCCCTCGGTGAGATTCCTGCATGATACAATGCCCCCAGCCTCCACTGGGAGCTGTAGTAACAGAGGGAGACACAATCCACCCACCCCTAGGAGAGGAGAGCAGTCTTCCAGATGCTCGATCCTCTCCAGCTCCTGCTGAGCCCCGATGACCCGAATCTGTTCCCAAACCTGGGTCACCAGCATAGAGTGAGGTGTGGTGTCCAATGCCTCAACCCTCAGTGCCACCTGGCCGAGTATGTCCAATTAACTTAATTGAGTTATTTGACTGAATGACCAGAGTAATAGATCAGGGAGGGGCAGTGGATGTGGCATATCTAGACTTTAGCAAGGCATTTGACACCATGGCATAGTGACACCACAGAAGGCTGCTGCACAAACTAAGAGCCCTGAGGGTAGGTCCAGAGGTGGAGAGATGGGTAAAAAATTGGTTAGAGGGAAGAAGGCAAAGGATGGTAGTTAATGGAGTTCCATTAGGGTTGGGAGGCATGACCAGTTGGGTGCCACAGGGGTCAGTACTGGGAATGGTCCTGTTCAATATTTTTGTAAGTGACATTGTGGAAGGGCTTGAGGGGAAGGTATGTCTGTTCACAGATGATACAAACATCTGCAACTGGCTACTTTGGTAGGGGTGGAAAAAATGAGGAGAGACTTGCGCAAATTTGAGGAGTGGTCAAGAGCGTGGCAGTTGAGCTTCAACATGAAGAAGTGCAAGATTATGCACTTGGGGAGGAGAAATCGGGAAGCAGAGTACAGGATGGGTAGTCAGGTACTGGAGGTGATAGAGCAGGAGAGGCACCTTGGTATAATCATCTTAAATTATCTCAAGATGTCTAAACAGTGTGAGGGGGCAGTGGCGAGGGCCAGCAGAATGCTGGGATACATAGGCAGGGGTTTCACTAGCAGAAGGAGGGAGGTGGTGATGCCCTTGTATAATCAGCTGTTGAGGCCACACCTTGAGTACGGGGTTCAGTTTTGGAGACCATACCTTAGAAAGGACATGGATAGGATGAAGAGGGTCAAGAAGAGGGTGACAAAAATGGTGCGGAGCCTGAGCCACTTAACATATGAAGAGAGGCTAAAGGATCTTAACATGTACACCCTGAAGCAAGGGAGGGAACAAGGAGACATGATAGAGACTTTCAAGTACCAAAAGGATATTATCAAGGTGCCAGATAGCAGTATTTTCCCAAAAAAGAGACACTCAATTATGAGGAGTCATAACATGAAGCCGGAAGGGGATATATTCAAGGGAAACATCAGGAAACACTACTTCACAGAAAGGGTGGTGGATGGATAGAATGCACTGCCTGAGGAGGTGGTGGTGGCCAAGACTGTAACAGGATTCAAGGCTGCATGGGATAGGCTCAAGGGAATAACAGAATTAGGGAAGAGGGTGAAAGTTCCAGAGACACCTAGGGTCCTTGGTTAACATGTAGGTAGCATGCTTGGGTAGACTGGGTGGGCCTGGAGGTCCTTATCTGCCATCAATATCTATGTATCTATGGTGTACAGGTTTTACCAATAAACATCTGAACCAAAGAGCAACCTGTACTTTCATTTGGGCCACATAACTTGTGTTTAAAGTAGGGAACAGCTAGTCCAGCTCATATTTTGTACAGTAAAGGACAACACACAGCAGGGTGTTCAGTTTTTGTTGCCATGAACAAACAGGTTTGGTGCTTGTTTGACGTAAGTTGCAGCAAATAACCTTAAGGAGCTTGTGTAGTCAAAACAGGCAGGAAGGAAAATAATACAGACTTCAAGAAGTAGTCAGTTGTAACTTTTTATTTCTGAAGTATTTTCCTTTTTCATTTTGCTCATTAGAAAGTCTTCTATGTGATAATATTGAGTTGGATGTGTTGAACAGCTCTTAGCCTAGCAGCTGACATAGCTATCTCCACCCCACTACATCATCAGCATTATGATCTCACCGAGAGTGACATCACAGGTGACTGACCTGGCAGCCACCAAGAGGCTGTTCCTAAGCAGCAGTGATATCACAGTCAGTGAGGTCACAATACTGATGATTTAGTGGAGGACAATAGAGATAGACATGTCAGCTCCAGGCTAAGTGCTGTCCCACACATCACACCTACTAACATCAGGTAAACAATCTTCTAATTAAGCAAAGAGAAAATATAAAAAGAGACCTCAGATATAAAAGGTAATGATTGACTGCTTTTAAAAAACTAATATTAGTTTTAGGCAGTACTGTACACTAGCTCTTTAACCAATGGAGAATTGCTATGTTCTGATTACCACACACCTTAAAGGGACACTGTCAACCATTTTTGCATCATACTATATTTGGTTGAAAACCCACATTTTATGATTGCTTACCCTCTCTAAAATTCATTGATGATGCTGGTTGTTTTATCTGCTTCCTCTTTTAGTAGAACTGAACTGCATGCAAATAGTGTATTTATATGCAGCCCTGTCTTGTTTCAGGTCATTGATCTACTCTTATTGCATGCTTCCTGAACATTAGGAACAGTGCAGTGAGTCAAGGAGCAATAGTCTCCTCTCTTCTGGCTGCATCATAAGTGGCTAGACAGTGCTGGTGCATTCCCAAGTCCAGCAAAGATGCAGTGGGAGTTGATTAAAGAATGCAAACAAACATGTTTTGGAGCGGTAACACCAATATGGTGGGTAGTCTGTTTTTCATTTTTTAAAAGAAAAAAGGAATCAGAATTAAACTACTGTATATATCTACAGTCTCTACAGAATGTGACCAATCATAAACTTTTTTTTTTTTTTTTTACTTGGGACAATTTGAGACCTAAGGGGGGTTGACAGTGTCCCTTTAAGTGTGCTATCCTTCTTATAAAATTGCTACTTTAAAAGGAAAGTCCCACCAACCTGTTTCCTGTATATCTGTGTAGTTTGTAGGCATGAACAATGATTCTTTCACTTGCATCCCCTTTATTGCATCCTAATTTAAATATATATTAAGTCGCTTCACTCTGTTCTGCCCTGGTGTGAAAATCTGCTTGACTCCATTGCAATGGTCATGACCCCACTCATGTAAGGCATCCTGGAATGTTATGATGTTTTAGTGCTAAAACCTGTAGTAGTTATACTGTATTAGTCAGTGCTGTTGCTGTCCCCTGCAGTCCCTATGTTCATGTCTTATGTTGGCCATGAAACTTTTCAAGGCATAGTAAGTGTCCTGCTGTTTTCCATAGTTTAAACTCTTCATAAGTTCATAGGTTCATAAGAAGGATTTCAAGTCAAGCAGCTGTAAAGCCATAAGAGACTTGCCACATATCAGTGGAGATATTCTATTGTTTGCTCCCCATATATCTGTACAGCTGGCTTTTAAAGTATGACCACTGATGGAAAAGAATCCCATTACCTTCCACCCTCTGATTAAACTATTGTGCTCACTTAGTAGTCCTATACCGTTCTCCTTTTATTTGTCTATTGTGTAGTCTTGTGGCCCTTCCAGTACTAGATTTCAATTGTAGCCCAGCAGATTCCCACAGCACTCTAATTTCATATGCCCTGTATTTAAAGCACAGATCACCCCTAATCTTCCTATAAGACAGAACAAACCCAAGTGTTTTAGTCTGTCGCCATATTTTTCATATTTCATTCCTTTTATTCTTTTAGTATATTTTCTCTGGACTCCTTCTCTCATTTTTGTAATACCAACATTTTGTGGGTTGCTAGAGGTGCCCCACGCTGCAAAACTGGTCTCACCAAGGATCTATGCAGTGGGAGCATAACTTTAGTTTCTGTTTTTAATATTTCAGAATATATTCCACATTACCGTTTGCTTTTTTAGTGCTTCTCTGTTATGCATATCAAATTGCAAGTTACTCATGATCCACACCCCCAGATCCTTTTCACTCTCCATGCATCGTATTGGTTTATTGTTAATGTAGTTTGCTACGTTTGTTAGTAACTCCAAAATGCATCACTTTACATTTCCCTTCATTCAACCTAAGTCCATGCTTCTCATCCCAGATCTCTAATTCCTTTATTTGATTTTGCAAATTCTGAGTAGCTTCTTTGGTGCTAACCATTGCTCCCACTTTGATGTCATCTGCATATTTTTTTAACCATGCCCCTCCTGATACTTGCGTGCTAGAGAGCAGTACTGAAAATAGCAGAGGCCCCAAAATTGACCCCATGGCACTCCACTAGACATGCTGCCCCACTCAGATCTGTGTCCCCTAATCTGAGTGTATCTGAGTTAGAAAAAAAATGTGTTTAGAGAATACAGAGACTTCACAAGACATGTAATAGAACTGAATGAAAGTATAACTTCTGCTGGATTGTGCAGGTATGCATCATCAACTCCCATGATGCCTTGCATGAGTGGGGTCATGACCTTTGCAATGAAGACAAGCAGGTTTTCAGAACAGGGTAAAACAGAGTGAAGCAACCTCATTTATATTTAAATTAAGATAAAACTGGGGGGATGCAAGAGGGTGGATCATTGTTCATGCCTACGAGCTACACAGGTATACAGAAAACATGTTGAGGAGACCTTCCCTTAAAAGTAGAAGAAAATCATTTGAAAAAGAGACTTGGTTTCTTTTCTAATTATTTTTTTGTTTGTTTATTTAAGAAAAAATAATCATGAGAACAAGCAGACCCTGCCTTTAAGTTTTTGTTTTTGTCTTTCTGCATGTTGTTTGGGTTCAGTATATGGCCAGATTAAAATGTTTAAACCTCCATTTGTCCTGTGTGAATGAATTAGGTTACTAGATAGTCTCATATTAGACCATATCTGGATTATGGTTCTCCATATTGGAATCATAGAAACATAGAAACATAGAATTTGACGGCAGATAAGGATCGCTTGGCCCACCCAGTCTGCCCATTCCCCTACCTAATGGATAAGCTGCAGATCCTAGTTAACCAGCAGCCTACTTCTTTCTACCCCAACCCCCTAGAATTGCCTTATGGCTGTCCCATGCATGCTTGAATTCAACCACTGTTTTTGACTCCACAACCTCCTCTGGAAGGCTGTTCCATGCATCCACAGCCCTCTCTGTGGATTAAGTATTGTACCTGTGTCATTCACATATAGAGGAACCCTCCCAGGATGGGGAAGGCGAGGTCTGTCTGTATGAGTCCAAATTAAATAAAGTTTACCAAAAAAAAATAAAAAGATTGGTTTTGGATCTTATATATTAGAGTTTCATTTTGTAAGTGGTATTTTACATTTTACAATGGTGTGAATCTATACTTGAAATGTTTTACCATTTCTCTGTAACTTGCAGAACCCTGAAAGCATTGAATAAAGCTGGAGTATATATACATATATGAAAAGACAGCCATCAAACATGATACAGGTCAGCCCCTCCAGGCCACCCACCCCTGCACTCCACTCCACTCCAGCTTCCCTAGGGGGTATACTTCTTCACACACAAGCATGGCACAGAATCGCACAATACAATTTACACATAGCCTTCATTCATCTTTATTCATAGCCAGCTTTTGTAGTGATCATCTGTGATCCACTGGTAGCCACATCTGAGGTTTAGTAGCCATTCTTTAAATAACTACTTAGGCTTAGTTATGAAATCATATTTAATGAAATTGGAAAATACATATTTTGTATGCAAAGAAATAGTTCTACATTTTATTTACATTTTAAAATGTTGTAAACTGAATGCGTTTGCATAAATTAACACTCTGCACCTTTAACTGTTTTTTCTTTGCACCATGAAATAGCACGAGTTACTCAGTTAATGTGCTGTAACCATGACATCATTAACTGTTAATATAAAAAGGGCCATTTCAAGGACTGGGTACAACCCCTAAGGAAGCTCAAGTGGAATGAAGCGCAGGGGTGGGTAACCTAGTGGGGCTGACCCGCATCATATGTTCGATGGCTGTCTGCACAGATAAATGTAGTCACTTTAAATTTGCAATTTGGAGTAAGCTGTCTACTTGCAGGTCCAGAGTGCTCAGTTTCTTTCGCTGGACTGTTTGCGAGCTGGGTAGGCTCTATCAGCAACACTCTCATGGATCTATGTTGTGCGCTGCGGATTTTTGAGTTTCTTTGCCACACCAGCAACCTAGGTTTGCACCCGGTACTACAGACACCACATACAAGGAGGCAAATTCAGGAAAGGCATCCATCCCGGAAACCGGATGCCCTCAGGGAGCTTCTCCTGCTGCTGCACAACCACCCACTGGTTGAACAGGTTCTCTTAGAACAATGCAGGAGGAGGACTACCTTCATGTCAGCAGTAGCAGGAAAAGTACAATGTAGCCAGTTCTTTATCGGCATGAGATTAAGACTGGGCCTTTTAGGTAAACAAGCAGGGCCAAACTCATCTAGGTTCCACCCCTGTCAGCTACTCTAAACAGCAAGTTAATTCTCCCCAAGTTAAGGCTAAGCTGCAGTCTGAGAGATGGCTGAGGCAGAGAATGGTCTGGAGGTAAGGAGGGGGGACAGGAGAATTCCTCTGCTAGAAATGGAGGGGCAGAAATGGTAGGAGGTCTTGGGATGGCTCCTTATTTAAAAACAGATATAGATAAAACCGAACAAATTCAACAGAGTCACTAAATCAATACCTCACTTAACTCACTTGGATTATAATAGTAGATTGAGGGAAACCGGATTGCACTCTCTTGAGCGTAGGCGAGCCAGAGGATATCTTTTACAACTATTTAAAATTCTTAACATTCCGGAACAAATGGAACAATGCGGTATTGTTTACTCTGTAAGAAAAATTGTACCAAGACTTCATAATAGACAACTAGAAGTCCAAAAAGTTAATAATAATAAAAGGTTAAACTTTTTTTCCATTAGATCACCCAGACTATGGAACAAACTGCCTCAAGATATCGTCGATTCTAAAAATATTACAACATTTAAATATAAACTTGATAAATGGATGAATGAATGGGATACAGGTAAATGATCCTCTAATGTGGAGGACAATTCCGATGGGCCATTGGCCTTCTTTTGTCCTAAAAACCAAGTAAGTAAACCAAGTAAGTAGATTTTCCCTATCTAATTTATAAAGTTTAGAAAACAAAACAAGAGTGTATTTATCAACTCACACTGGTGACATCTGTGGCCACTATTACTACTACCAGTGGGAAAATATTTTTGTTTCAGAATTTGGAAGAACAGACTATGCTGTAGATCTCACCTGCACATTATATTTTCAGACACCACAGTCAGGTCCACCCCAGAACCAGGCAGGCAAACTGAAAATACAGTACTGCACTACTTACACTACATTTACATCTCTAGCTCATAAAGCATATGCAGCAATGCAAATTATGAAATGGGCTTAAACAATACTGGATCCCGATTGGGCCACAAGTACTTTCAGCCAGGCCATTAGTACAACAGCCCAGGTGAAGGAAGTTCCTGGCTGTCAGGAGTCACAATATAAGAAATGCCCCTCCGCTCCTTTCTGAAAGACTCTGGTCACGAAAGAGACATTCCCACAAAAGACGTGACTGCTCACCCACACACAACGGTATCACCATACTGTATGTTTCTCACAGCAATGACCTGGCTCCTGTCTCCCAGGTCTCACACATCCTGTTGCTCCCACCCATTAAACAGCTTTCCTTTGTTTTTAAATTTTATTTTAAATGTTGCATTCCATTAAGCACAGCAGCTACACAGCTCCATCTTGATTGGATTTGTCTCTGTCTCATGCATGCTACACCAAAAGGAAGAGCTGATTACCATTTTTATCTTTTTTGACAACAAACAGCCTAACTCCCAAACTGCTGACTGCTGCCTTCTAAAACAGTGACAGGAGGTGAACGAGGCAGGTGCTGTGTTGATGTGGGACACTAGTTACAACCCAGATCTGAGGGACAGAGCCAACTAATGCAAGCTCCTCTGGAAGGACAAGCTAGCAGCTGACAACACATATGATATGCAGCATTGGTGCCACCTGCTGGCAATGAGAAATATGCAGAGTTAAACTTGGACTATTTTTTTTATTGTAAACTTTTATTTGACATTTTTTTTATTTTTTTTTCTAAGTGTAATAAACCAAAAGCAATTTTAAAATACTGCGTATACTTTACTAATAGGGACCCATTTTGTAATCACAATAAGGTACTCCAGGGAGTGCGTTACGGTGGGATAACAGCCCTTCTAGGGTGGTGGAAGCACTCAGCTTCACCTTATGCTTTAATCCACCTGAGGGGGGCCATTATTCCACCAAAATGCACCCCCTGTCATGCTTTATTGCATAAGTATCAGATTTTTTACCAGACAGATATATATTGTAATAAGGGACAAAATATTAGGGGTCCCTTAGACGTTTGACCCTTTAAAATAAAAATAGAAGATTGATCCTTTAGTACAATGGTCAATTAGTCATCATATTTAAGGATATTCCAATGCATTTTTATGAGTTCTCAGTTCTGGGGACCAACAACATTGCATTCATAATAAAGGATTTTTATTTATGATCATTCCTTTATAATTACTGGTCAGCTATTTTTCTCTATGGGTTGATCCAGTTGATATTTTTTGTAATTGCCAGCTAGTTATTATGGCATTCATGTGCATTGTCTTAATTAGCACTCCCTGATTGGCTCATTTTGTGTGTGGGTGGGATTAACACTTCCACAAACATGGTGGCTCCGTCTCTCGCTTACCATGGAAACGCCATAACTTGACCCGTCTCTCTTTATTTTTTATTATTTTCAATATGTATCTGGTTGATCCTACCTTTTTTCAGCTTTAAAAAGCTGCATCTGGTTGATACTGCTGTTCTTCTGCTTTGGGACATATCCCGCGTGACCTGAAATGGAGCCATGGCTGACTGCTCTAGTGCTTGTCAAGTGCGATTAAAACTGGCAAACTGTAAGTAGAAGAAAAAAAAACAGAAACAACAAAAAGAAAAAAGAAAATGTTGAGTCTGAGGAAAGATAGGCACAGATGTGTGTGTGTGTGTGTGTGTGTGTGTGTGTGTGTGTGTGTGTGTGTGACTAAAGTCATGCATGCAAAATGGTAACAGCTGTGGTCAATAAACTCAGGCTGGAGGAAAAATAGCGGAGCAGCAGTTATGAAAAACAAATGATGCAGTTAAGTGCACTTGGTGTGGAATGCTTTTATAAACCCCTTGAGCTTTGCTCTCAGGGTTTATGTAGCATCTCACACCTCGGGTGTAATTAAATTCTCATATCACACTACCCCATCCCTTATTCTCTATTTTTCAACCACTGACTGTAGGGACCAGCAGGGGTTCTCGAGATAAATTTGTGGCCTTCCAATGGACCTCTTGCAATACTCCTCTGAATAACAATGATTCCCGATGTGTGCTTTGAGGTCTCCAGTCTGTTTTTTCAAATCCAACAAATTTGTGGAGTTCATCCTCACCCTGAGAAACCATCCAAAAGGGATACTATTAAGACTGTTCGGGTGCACACTATCAGATAGAAGGACAGTGTGCTTTTCACTTATGGAATGAATTGTACTTTACTCTGTTGTTAGGTTTCATTTTAACTGTCAAGTCAAACACATGAATTTGGTTCTTGTTAATAGCGTAAATACATTTCAAACTGAGATACTTTTTTGCTCATCAGACCCATAATGTTTTCAGCCTTCACCAGTGATCCTCCCCTGATACACAGTATTGTCCGTGTACATATAATCATCGAATATTTTCTTCAATAATGGATTGGGGGTGCATAGTCACAAATGTATCAGTGAGGACATGTTTCTGGGAGTTAAAACTCAGCAGTGTAGTGTTTAATTAAAAATACACTTTTGGCAGTGGTATATTGATTTAGTTCTGCAGAATTCAACAGCGACTGACATGTATGTGTCAGATTATGAGCAAATTGACAAAAAAAAGGAAAAACTTTGCCAAACCAAAACCTAGATCAAATGGAGCAGATCTAGAGGCCATTGTGCCCTTTAATGCAACAGCCATTGCAGAAACACCTGAAGCAACACTGACAACAGTAAGCTACAATGTCAAAATGCTGTGCAGAACTTGAGAAAAATATGGATGCATTTAACAACTGCATGGTGTATCTGGACAGTGAGTTGCCAGATACCAAGCAGGCTACCTGTTTGTCTCAGAGTGGGTAGAGCAGGCACATGGATTGGCAGCTAATCTGGCTCAGAAAAATGCAATCCTCAGTTGAAGACTGGAGGATCTTGAGAACCATGCTGGGGGGACCACATGCTGTTAACTGCTCTGACAGAGGGTGCCAAGCTTTGTGGAGTAGTGGATGTACACAGAACATTAAGGGTAAACTTTGGAGTAGATGTCAGCATCATCTAAGTATTCTACATCAACCCCACTGTTAACCTGGGACAAATCCCTCATGAATGTTCTGGCTAATGTGCCTGAGAGGGTCAAGGAACTGTCTGTCATATGGCGGTTGGGAGCTTTTCACTGTAAGGATTTTCTGAGTTGGCCATTTCCCAATGTGAGTGTTGCCACACGACAATGTAAGAAGGCCTTTGGGTGGTGCAGAACTGGTTCAGAATTCTGAATGTGAAAACATCCTTTTTTTAGTGAAACATTTTCATCTATGGAGGGTGGATATACATTCACACTGATCCGGTGGATGTGGGAACACTTGTGTAGAAGATTTGGAATCAGATATAAAGAGTTGAGGTGGACTAGCTCCAGGATTACAGTCTAGATGAATGAGTAACTTTAAAGAAGTCATGAGTACTTTTTTGGGAGACACATTCTTATGACACTGGGGCAGCTTATAGTGTAAAAGGTGCCAATATTGTTTTATTACACCAAAGGTTAACTATGAGTTATATTGTTAATATGTTTCAGTTGCTTATATAATGGATTGTCTAAATAATTCAGCTTCAACATTTCTTCCTGTCTTCCTAGAAAGATCCTGGTATACAGTAAGAAGGGGCCACTTTTCATCCATTGTTATTATATGGATTGGAAAGTAAAGGCTGTTATCAAAAATAAAAATAGTGATGTAGAAGTCCAGACCCCAGGAAATGTAACATAAAATAAACTGGAAGGCTGCCAGCATTAGTACATCTCAAGAAGTAATATTAAGTTGCTGATAACCCCTGACAGAGGCCAACTGATGTGTATGAAGAGCCTTCATCAAATATAGAATAAAGTATGGGGTGGTGTGTGTAACGACAAGTTTATACACACCCAAGGGGTTAGATGCTCATAAACCCCAAGAATGAAGCTTGAGGGGTTTATGTTAGCATCTAACCCCAAGGATGTGTGTGTGTACACTTCAAGTTTAAACACACAACCCATATTTTTTTTGTATAATTATTGGGTTTGCCTTTTTTGCCATAGCAATGATATAAGATGAATGGAGGTTCCTGTGCACTCCATGGCCCACTTAGATTTCAGCGTGTGGTCCATGGTGCCATTTTCTATTTATTTAAAACATTTTTTTGGTCAACAATGGAAAGAAAAGTTCTTTTCCCCATCATACATTTCCTGTTTAAAATTTAGTTACCGCCAAGTCCAAGTGGCAGTTAAGTCTCTGGAGGGAAAAAAAACATACGGCCAGCGGTCTGAAGGGAAAAGCTGCAGGAGACCATGCACAGAGTGAGGGAAAACATGCACATATTTGCTGTTATAAATGCTCCTTTATAACAGCAAATTATGCCACAGTTTCCCTATGGGAAAAAGGCAAAGCCAGTTATTATTAAACAATAACTCATCTGACTATTGCTTATTCTTAAAGGGATTGATTGCATCCATTGTGGCTCTGAAATACATGAGGAGGGTCATCAATAACTGTTTGAAAAATAACTTGCAGTACCTGGACAGCTTTCCAGTGAGTGATTTATATCTGACACCATGGTACAACCTGCAGGAAGTGCCATCACATCTTTGTGTATATCAGAGAGGGCATAAACTGTGGGGACCACCAGAAAATCTGTTTCCAGACACTTCTATTATATTTTAATATCTCCTCAAGTGAATCAATAAAAAAATAGCTTAGTTTTAATTGCAAGAGACGGGTTTTGTGCGTGTTTCTGGTAGCAGTTACTATCACCTAAACTGTAGTTGTCTATATATTTCTCCATGGTATTTAATATTTTCTAAAACCACAGCATTCACACTCTTGTCTGTTTGTTTGATATCTTTTAATAGCTTTAAGTCCTCTAGGGTCTGTTGCTTTTTTCTAGATGAATACGGGAAATGATTTCCCCAACTTGCAATAAATAACTAATTAATACCACTCCATAACAAATTCTGGAATAATGTAAGGGAAGAACTCTATCCAATGCCAGAAAAAAAAATTGTAGCGTGGTCTAAAAGTATTCTGTGTATTAAGAGAGGGCATGAAATCATATTGGGTAGAGTTCTCACCTACCTGCTTTGACAAGATTTTGCTTACCACAGTATCTCCTACAAAAAGAGTGTTGTCTAATGCCAGTGAGGACAGTAGTTCCTAGGAATCTTGTGACTCTATAGCTCAAGAATCTTCTGCCAAGGATCTGGAAAGGAATGCAAACTCCATCACATAACTCCATCAAGTAGTCCTCAGAAATATCAATAGTGAAATGTAGTACTGTATATCTGAAGAGGTTACACCTGGACCCATGAAAGAATCCCTCACTAGATTTGTGATGTCAAAGTCCATCAAAGCATCAATCAGAATTTTCTTCTGTTGCCGTTCTAGAGGCAGAGTGGGCCAAATCAACTGAAGGAAATAAAGTGGGTCCTTATATTTTAAAGGGGAAATGTACAAACAATGGCCCACATATGAAAGTTCATAAACAGTTCTTTCAAATGAGGTATTCAGATTATCTATCGCCAACAGCAATCCAGCAACATGGATGATTAAAACTGCCCTACTGTATATTAAAGCTACTTTTCCACCATTTTTAGAACATTGTGATCTTAATAACGTTGAGCCAGTACCTCATTTAAAAGAGTATTTTATGGGCTTTTAAACTACAATAGTCATACCTCATAAATGTTATCATTTACAAAAATACTGGAGTGTTATCCTGGGGAAAATCAGAACAAAATTTCTTAAGGTTGAACTTTTAAAACAGTATTTGTAGGTTGACTTTCATCTGGAATTAATCATTCTTTGGGGATGGAACAAAATTAAATCCTCTACAGAGCACATATATTTGAGCTCTGTAAATTCAGCAAATTAAATTAACTACATGATTGTCTTTTCCCATTGCAGCCTGTGTAGTATTTATTTTATGTTTGCTTTTGCCTCCTCTCTCAGTCCTCTTTAATTTTTCTGATTCGTACTTGGAGTTCTGAATTCCGTTTGCTGATGTTCCAAAAAAAAAAAAATAACTTGATCATGTACAGTAGGAGTAGGGCATGGGCATGAATCCATATAATTTGAGGAATTGTCAATTATTATAATATTTTTGTGTTAGTGTCTGTTTCTTACTCCTGCTGGAACAATTCCTGAAGCAGCCCCTAGAGAAACTGCTGCAATGAAGCCAGCCATGATGCAGTGCAGTATCTTGAGTTACCGCATGACAAATGGGATTAATTGCTATTGAAATTGCCTTGTTTACTGCACTAATTCTAATGCAGTATGCTGCAATATTGCATTGCATCCTGGCCAATTCTACTGTACTTCATGAAGGATTTCTCGTCTCCCATTTGTGCATAGAACCTTAAATATAATTAGATTTGAAATTGAGAATTTATTTTCCTTATTAATTATTTCCTGCTCCTAAATTGCCACTTTGAGTATTATCAAAATTGTGAAAGTCTGCTATCAAAGTAGAATGTTTTTGCTGTACAGTACACTTCACTTATAATGAACACTGTTACAAGGGGACAGTCAGTTATAGCAGACAAAACTGATTTCCCAAACGAAATATATAAAATCCAAATGCATTTTCCTTTGTTTATAATAGAAAGAAACATTAGTTATAATGGACACTATGAAGCTTTGATGGGCATGTATAGTGTTTTTTTTGGGCGGAGGTGGGCAGAGCTGGTGAGGAGATTTGGAAAATGTAGAATTAAGATGGAGGAGCTACAGAGATAACATTTCTTATACAATAGTTTCTACAAGCTGCATTAATTTGTATTAATTAATTACACTAAAAGGAAATGCTTTTTTATTTCAATAAATCACTTACAGCACATTTGCCCTTCTTCTTACTGCCCTAGATCTTCAACATCCAGCCAACAGACTTACTATCTCTTTAACTTGTGCAATAAACTTCATTAAAAAAGTTATGTTCTCTGACAGTGAAAAACATTAAATAATCACACAGAATACAGAAACATATGCAAGGCAAGATTTTGAGTAACCTATTAAGTTTCATAATAGGTTCTCATTCACTCTGAGCCCCTGCTCACACACAAAGACACACCTAACACATAGGCTCTGCCTCCTCTCGATATAATGGACACTGGATATTACAGACAAAAGTTGTGTGCACAGCTGCATTCATTACAACTGGCTTGCACTGTACTTCCTCACTCTCAGACTGCATAATGTGGTGATTCTTTGTATCCTCATGTATTACAAATTAAATTGATTTCAATGAACACATGTTGAGAACTGTTTCCCAGGGACTTTTAAACATTAGTTAGTTAGTTACTTAGTTAGTTAATTAACCGGGTAAGTACACTTGTCAAAAAAACCTTTTTCAGGAATTACATGGGCCTAAACAGGCAAAGAAAAGAGTGGAGATAAATGCATGGTTATAAACAAGCAGGGTATTACGTTTTCAAAAATAACTGCAAAGAACTGATAAAAACAAACTGAACAATTTGTATACAGTTTCAATAAAGTGTCCAAAAAGATAAGCTAAAGAGTTTTTGTTAGAATTCAATTGCACTTTTATAATACAGAGGAGAGAGTTTTCTCCAGTCTGAGCCTCATGGTACCCAACCCTTCTGTTGATACAGCACTCAGTTATGCTGTTGCAGCAGTTATAAGCGAGGACTTTTCAGTTTCACAATGCTTTGAGGTCATTCCTGGATGCAGCACCCACAATGCTGCCAGTGCCATAGATGTCCCCGGTGTTCCCTACTTATTATGCATTCCTTGCTGCCTTTAAAACAAAAGTGATCAGAGTGGCTGGTCAGATGAGATGTTGCATTGCTTATTGTGATACTGCCACTCATTCCACAAAAGAAAAAAACAAACACTTAGAATCTGACAAACAAACTGCTGCTTCAGTGGTATATCCTGTTTGTCCATAGTAGAAATGCCTGCAAAACTGGAATCTGTGCTGCGTCCCCTGAGTGCAACCACACACAGCAATCTCAAACAATCACTGGTCAGAGCCAAAATGTCTGTTAAGGCATTTTATTTATTTATTTATATATTCATGTTTGTATGTAAGTATGTATGCATGTATTTTTTTTAAATTTAAACATGTTTGAGCAGGTGAGAACAGCGAGCCCAGAGCTTGTTTCCAGTTGTGACCTGGAGGGATGGGAGGAATGGAACAGTGAGAAACCTTACAGCATTCATACAGTAACAGTAATTTTTCTTTTAGTCTTTTGGTAACTGGGTAAGGCCCACTAGGCACAAGTGCCTGTTTTCAGGGGTGACCTGGGAGCACTGGGCAGTTAAGTGACTTGTTCGGAGCCACACAGTATGCAAGTGGAGGTTGTGAGACTCAAACCAAGGACTGGTCTGCTATATGTACCAAGCTCGTTCACAGCTTATCACTCTAACCTCTAGGCTATACTGCCAGCCCTACCAGCCAGTGCATACATTACACATTCCCAAAACAAGTGAAACAAGTACATGGTAAACAGCATGTCTTGCTGCAATAAATTATAACAACATGAAAGTGTGGCTCCAGGGAAAGATAAAGGGTAGATCCACAGCTGTCCCACAGAGGACCACAGCACTTAGCACAATGTACCTCACTGGGCTAATATGATCTGCATTAGCTAGATGAGTTAGATAGGCTCAAGGTGGGGGCTTGGCACTAGGAACATGACATTAGGGATTTGTAGTGGGAGTTGATCAGATGCCTTACTTGTTGTGGGGGAGGGGCAGTGACATTGACGGGGAAATTGTTCCAGGTGTAAGACAGCCTATAGCTGATGGAGACTTGACCTAGGTTGTACTTGTACTGTAGAATGTGGAGTCTGTGACATGCCTCAAGTCTGAATAGATAGGAAGGGTTGGCTGCAGGGGAGAAGAGGCCAGATAATTTTCTGGACCAATACCTGACACACAGGAGGGCAGTATACATAATTTGTCTCATTGGTGAAGGGGACCACTCCATCTTGTTGTACATGCTGCATCAGTGAGAGTGGGTGGGGGGCACCTATGGCAAATCTACACAGTACGTTGAACAGGGTGCTGATTTTATCAAGGGAGGTGGAGGTAGCACCTATTTAGATTGTATTCCTGTAGTCTAGAAGGGAAGGGATTGATTGTCCCACAATGTTTTCAGATGATTTGATGGCAGCACCACTTTACTGTATATAGGCAGGGCAAGGCAAATTTTATTTATATGGCGCCCATTCCCAGAGGCTGTGGGTGCCTAACAATAAAAGTAAATAAATAATGAAAGCAGAAAGAATATAAATAATAACTAAAATTCATAAAATTCACAATCACAGCTTCCTAATGTATCTTGGAAATAGCTCAAATGGTCAGGTGGGGAGAGTTATTCCAGGAAGGCCAGGTGGAAGAGGTGGGCCTTAAGCCTCTGAACACCCCAATCGAGGGGGCCTTCCAGACTGCAGGTGGTAGCAAGTGCCACAGGGTTGGCCCAGCAACACTATAGGCACAATCACCCGATGTCTTGAGACAAACCCTGGAAACACCCATTCGGCTCCTCGAAGAGGAGCGGAGGGATCGGACAGAAGTTGCAGGTGTCAGGAGCTCAGTCAGGTAGCTAGGACCCAGTCCATATAGGGCCTTAAAAGTGAGCAAGCCCACCTTGAAAATGACCCTCCACCTAACAGGCAGCCAGTGCAGAGCAGGCAGGATCAGGGTCACATGATGACCTGGACATGCCCATCAGTAACTGAGCCACCACGTTCTACAGCAGCTGCAGTCTGCAGAAGGTCCCTCCCATGATCATGAAGTATAGAGAATTACAGTAGTCAAGCCCAGAGGTAACAAAGGTGTGTACCACAGTAGGCAGATCTTCAGGCGGAATGAGGGCTTGATCCTGGCATTGTTCCTCAAGTGGTAAAAAACATTTTTGACACCAGACAGCACCTGATCTTCGAGCGTCAGTCTGCTGTCCAGGATCACACCAGACTGAGCATGTGACCATGTTGGTTTGTTGCAGAAGTAATTACTTGTGCCAGGCCCAGTGATGACATCAGCTGGAGGAGGTCATAATCAAAATGCGAGGATTTGTCGTTGACTCAGGCATTGAAGTCCACCAGGATTAGACTCCTGGGGGACTCCAACACCTGGTCAAAGATGAAATCCTCTACCTCCCACAGGAATTCTCCCCTTGCCCTAGGAGGTCAGTAAATGAGGAGAATCCTGTAGCCTGCACCTGGACCTCCACGCACAGCAAGACACGCAAAATATCTGGCACTTCCAACTGGATGCACCATGAAGCTCAGGCTGGATCTAAAAGCAATGGCCACTCCCCCATCCCTGTGATCCTTCCTTGGACAGTACACTATGAAATACCCTTTGAGGACAGCTGCCTCTAGAACTGGGCCAGTGTTATGACCCAGCCAGGTCAACATGATGCAAGCCAGGTCAACAGAGGAAATCAAGACCAAAAAAAACAGCAGTCTTGTTCCTTATTGACCTGGCATTGCATAGCAGCGTCTGAAGTGGATGAGAGAATGCAGTCGGCCCTCCGGCTACCTGTCCACTCAGTCTGGTGAGACTCCTGGGTATGGAGACCAAACAAGTCTGGCCTCTCTCTAGGCTCCGCTTAAACCCAGGGTATCTCCTGTACCTAACAACCTCAATACCACTCACCTCCCCTACCCCAGCTGCAGCCTGCCATCCTTGACCCCCCACCCCTTCATAATCCGGATCTCCCTGCAACGTCTGGCTGTGGTGGAAGGAACTGGGAGGTTGGTAAAGGGGTGGAGGTCATGAAGCAGGGACGTAGAATATGTGATTCTCACCAGGCCATGATCCAATTCCCAACACATCTTTGTTGGGCTGTCCCACCCAGACCAAATAGAATGCCTTAAGTAAGCCTAGCCTTATAACAAGCAAAAATGTTAGAATTCAAATAGTCTTATACCCCACTCACACAACCACTCACTCCACTGTACAAAGAGTTTCCTATTACACATCCACACATCCCCAAACATACATCCCCACCCAAATCCAACAAAAAACCCTCACAGACAATCAACCCCTCCCCAAATCACCTTAATAAAATAATAAAATAAATAAACATAAGGGAGAAATTGAAAATAGATAAGTGTGCTGCAGTAAGGTTCCAATTTAATAATAAAACTGGAAAATGTCACTCTAGTGCAATGAAAGTATCAAAAATGGGCAGAAATCAGCCACCCAGTCCAGCAATAAAGTTTTCCAAGGCTAGTGCTTCACCTTTGAATGCAAACAGATGGAGGTGCTCACACCACCTCAATCAAGATTGAGTTAGCTGCAAATTCAAAGCAAGGTTAGAAAGTTTTAAAGTTTGAAGCAACCAATGAAGAATGCAGAGTCCAATGTAGCACTCCTCTCACTAGTGCTGCTTCCACCACCAAAAGTTTTAAAAATAGACACTCACCCTCACAAGGTTCAGGATATAAACTCCACAAATGGAGGGAAAATTCTCTCACCAGCTTCTCAATTCTCTGTCGGGTGATTTAAAGAAGAAACAAGTCCACCCTAGCAAATTCTACTAATGCATGCAATCCAGAGGAATCGGGAAGATGAACATCCAAACAGAAGCAGGCAAGGAAAACAAGAAGCATTACTCACAATTCGCAACTCCAGAGTCAGAGCAAAAATTAGCCACTTCTCTCAGACCCCACAATCCAATTTATCACTCAACCAGGACAACGGGAGACAGGCAGGGTTATCCTAGGAGGAAGTGGAACTTCCACCTCCTGCCACATCAGTTACCCCCACCGCTCAGCCACCACCCTTACACAGAAAATCCTTCCTCAATGCTTGAAACGGCCACAGGGGAAAAGGTCATAAACCTTCTTCCTTGACAGAAACACCTTGATGGAATCACTCCGAGGCAGCTGATGCTGGGTAGGTGTTTCTGTACTTCCAGTTGCATCCTCTCTTCTTTACTCCATGACCAAGCACAGGTGAGCACCCAAGGTTTTCAAACTGGCTCCTCAATAACTCAAAAATGGAAAATATAAAGCGACTGTGGCACACAACTTTCAAAAAACAGTGCTTTTTCTTTTAAAGGAAAACCTAACGCTCCTTTTCTTCCTCTCTTCTTGAGCCCTGCTTAGCACTATTCCTTACCATAAATAAATGAAAACAAAACAAGAACAGAGGATAAAAATCTCAACTCTCCCTCAAACTAAAAACTCTCTTGAAATTTAATCAAGAGAGAGCATAACATATTTAAAAAGAAGCAGCATAGGCATATAGGGCTACCACTGCAAATTATAATTTATATTAGCAAAACATGGATCCCTATAATTTGGGCAAACATTTTATCATTGTTTATTGGTAGGTGCAGTAGTTACAGACCAAAGGTTAGTGAACACAAGAATAGCAATGTTTACCAGGCTGTATTTACACATTTTAGAGAGTTTGGAAAATACTGTTTTATTCAGAAATTATTTTATGATCTGATTGTAGCTGACATAAATAAGACATAAAGAACTTCTGTAGGTATGATGTAGCTGGATGATTTTTAATTATATTTATTTAGAAAAGTTTCACCAGGAAAGACAACATGAGCTGTGAACAGATCATTTACAGAAGCGTGCTGGGGGAAGGGGTTACATAGAGGGGTGTAGCAAAATAGTCGAACAATATAGAACATAGTTCGAGTCAGATACATCCAATACAACACAAGCCAGATCATTACAAACATTTTAAACATAGACAGTTGTGAGTAGTGTTATGCAAAATTGACAAATTTCCCTCCTCGAAATATTTTGCAAAATACACGCATTTTACAAACTTTTTTGCAAAGCAAAATGTGAAATTTCACCCATGGAATGGGTGAAATTTTACCCTTGAACTGGCAAAATTCACTGTTTATGGGTGAATTTCTTCAATTTCACCACTATTTCTTAAGTCCCTGATGTGTAGTGTGCCCCTCCAGCTGCGCATGGCTAACATTTAAAAAAAATAAGTATATATATCCCTCCCGAATCCTCCCAACTCTCCTTTAGTTAAAAAACAAAAAATAAATAAATAAAATGTCTAATTCTCTGGTGTCTAGTGGTCCCGTCCAGCTTACTGGCCAAAATTGAGGGTCTCTCTGGTGTCTAGTGGTTGCCCCCCCATGCTCCTGGCTGATCTTCGGCCTAAATTAAATAAATCCCCCCTCCCCCCTGAGTTACTTTCATGTCCCTCCGGAGTCCTCCTGACTCTCCTTTAGTTAAAAAAATAAATAAATAAATAAAATGTCAAACTCCCTGGTGTCTAGTGGACCCCCACCCTCCCCAACCTGTCAGCAGATAATGCTCCTCCTTAGTACCCCAATCAGGCCACTGGCACAGCCCTCCACTCATCTGCATGGTCAGCAGCCTGACTGAGCATTTCAATGAATGAGCGTGTGTGTGTACAAGCATGCAGTCATTCATTAAAGTGCTCAGTTGGGCTGCCAGCTGTGGAGGTGAGTGGAGTGCTGTGCAGGTGGCTCAATCAGGGTACTGGGAGGGAATGGGGTGGGCACTGTCTGCTGACAGGGTAGGGGTGTGGGGTGCACTAGACACCAGACAGCTGGACACATTTTATTTTATTTATTTAGTTTATCAAAGGAGCATCGGGAAGACTCGGAAGGAATGAGGGTAACTTGGGGGAGAGATTATTTCATTTTGCCGAGATTGGCCAGGTGTGGTGGGGACAACCACTAGACACCAGGGAAACCCAAAATTCTGGCCAGTGAGCCTCAGGGGGGAGGGCACTAGACATCAGGGAGTGTGAGGCTCTCAGGAGGAGATGCCCATTTGTGGGCAAAATTGTAGGTGAAATTTTGCCATTTCATCATAATTTTGCAAACCAAAAATTTCCAATTTTGCAGCAATTTCGCTGCAGAAATTTTATTTTGCAATATCTCTAGTTGAGAACAATACTTTTAGTACACAGCATATGAAATAATCAATATTGACAATACCAGCATAAATACAAGCATAAACACGTAGGTGAAGTACTTTGAGGAGTGTAGAATGCTAAGTATGTGAGGATTATATCAGTATACAGAAAATTTGCATGTGGAAAACCAAGTGCGTAGGGTGCAGGGGAAGTGGACACAAGTGCTACAGTATAATAAAATGAGAGGGAGGGCAAGTGAGCAGGGTGGAAAGATAGAGTAGGGGGGAGGAGGAGGAAAGGTAGCCAGGATCATACTCCCCTTCAGGATGCTGGGAACCCTGCAAGGGGATGAGGCACTAGCAAGATAATGGAGAGAAGAGAGTATAGGGGGGAGGTGGCAGTGGAGAGAGGGAAATGGAGGGTAAGAAGAGAAGGCAGGAAGCTAGATCCCTTCTCCCCTTCAGGATGCTGAGATCCCTGCAGGGGGATGGGGGTCCAGTAAGATGAAGTAGGTAGGAGGAGGAGGTGGAGGAGAAGACAAGAAGCTGAACCCTACTCCCCTTTAGGATGCTGGAAACCCAGCAAGGGGATGTGGCATTGGCGAGATGAGGAAGAGGAATAAACAAGGGGGTAGAGGAAGCCGTGGTGAGTGGGAAAAATGAGAGGTAGCAAGGGAAGGGGGAGGAGGAGAAGAATGTTAGGCAAAAACCTAATCCCTTTCAGGATGCTGAAAACCCTGCCAGGCAACAGGGAACTGGCAGGATGGCAGGAATAGGGGGGAAGGAGGGGTAAAGGTAGCCATGGAGTGTGGGAAGTTGAGGAGTAGGGAGGAGGAGGGAGGCAGTATAGCGCAGTGGTTTAAGGCTCTGAGCTGCAAATCTGGTGACATCCAGCAGACCAGACCTGGGTTTGAATCCCACAGCTTCCACTTGCATACCATGTGACCCTGAGCAAGTCACTTAAATTCCCTGTACTCCCAGGTCACACATGTCAAAAAGCTTTTGGCTTAGTGTGCTACTCCTGGTTAAACAACTAAAAATTAAAAAATCAAATAAAAATAAAGTAGGGATGACATGGGTGGGATGGAAGGCAGGTGGGTAGAGGGGTATAGTGGAGATGCTGATAGGCAAGGTGAGCTGAAGGGGTGAGGGGGAGGCAATTTAGGGGTAGGATGGGGAGGATGGAAGTTTGGGGAAGTAGTGAAGAAACAGGAGAGAGGACCAGGCTGGAAAGAGGGGGGAAGAGGAGGCTAGTATGAAATAGAAGGCTGGCAAGGGGGGGGGGGGAAGCAAATAGGTCAAAGGGGGTAGACGAAATAAGGGAAAGGGAGTAAATTGGTGGATGTATGCAGAGTTAACTGCAGTTGCAGCTGTGAACAGAGTGATTGTGAAGGAGGAACATAAGTGAATAATGAGATTGGGCAGAGTGAATTTTGAGTGGGAGACAGTTTCAGGTGCTAGGGAATTTGTATGAGAATGCTGACCAACCAGCTGATGTATGCTGAGGAGGGAGGGCAAGTGTTTTGTGAGTGGAGGAAAATAGGGAATAGCAGAAGGGCGAAGGGACTGACAGGAGGGAGGACAAGTAAAACGGCAAGGAGCTGAGCCATTATTTACCAACTGGATTAGTAGTGTATGACAGGCATCTGGCAAGAGGGAAGGGAAGGATAGTGATGTATAGAGATTGCAGTGGTGAGTGAGAGGAGGACATCCAAGTACATAGTGGCAGGAGGAATTGTAGAGGGTGTCCAGTCTGGATAGGGTGGTCTTAGGGGCAGAACTGTAGACAATGTCCCCAAAGTGGAAGACAGGGAGAATCATCTTTTGGACAATTTCATACCTAGCTTGCATGGGCAGGCGGCTGTGGTGTCTGTACAGGTCATGAAGCTTAGGGAGGAGATTTTTGTGTATGGCATCAATGTGTACACTGACGTCTACAGTTTTGTCTAGCCACAGCTCAAGGTACTTAAATGAGGGGATGTCATTCAGAATTGAACCTGACAGGGTATGAAAGATGGGGGTGAAGTCTAATCTGAACAGCTTTTGTCTGGAGCCAAAGGTCATAGAGACCGTTTTTTTGACATTCAGAGAGAGCTGATTAGTACTAAACCAGTGCTGGACATTGTTGAAGTCCAGCTGAAGGCTGGTAGTCACTTCCTCTGGGGAGCTTCCAGTGAAGAATAACATGGTGTCATCTGCATACTTATGGATACTAGCAGATGTGCAAATGTCAAGGAGATAGTTCAGGAAAATGGAGAACAGAATTAGTCCAAGTACTGAGCCTTGGGGGATACCTGTGTTGACTGGGGAGAGGGAGATGGAGTTGCTGACTCTGACAGATTGGAACCAGTCGGTGAGGTAGGACTGAAACCAGTCGGTAGTGATATCAGAGAGACTGGCAGCAGTTAGCTTGAGAAGAAGGGAGTGGGTGACAGTGTTGAAGGCTTTGGCCAGGTTGACAAAGATGGCAGAAGTGGTGCATCTCTGATCCATCCCAGTGAGAATGGTGCCAGTGAGGCAGAGGAGGGAGGTGGTGGTGGAGTGGGCTTTATGAATCCAGACTGGAAAGGTGTGAAGAAAGCAGAGGAGTCAAGGAAAAGGGAGAGTTGTTCCAGTGTCAGGTGTTCATGGATTTTAGCAAGGATGGGGAGCAAGGATATAGGACGGAAATTGCTAAGGTTGGAGGGGGTTCCCACCTTTGGGAAGAGGTACTACGGTAGCAGGTTTCCAGGCCTTAGGTATCATTGCTTGTGAGAAGGAGAAATTCAGAAGCCAGGTCAGTGGAAGGGCAATAGCATAGGCAGAGAGGTGAAGGAGTTTAGGGTCGAGACCATCAGGGCTTTTGCCTTTGTTGGGACTGAGGGCAACTTGTGTAGCCAGAAGCAGCAAAAGGATAAATTAGCAGCAAATTCTGTGGTTAGACTGCAACATGCTACAATACACTGCCTAAACAATGAATTTTAAGCTAAGCTGTGTAGTGATATAAAAAAATAACACTGATTTTTGTTGCAACAAGCTAAAATACACTGCATATAAAGATATTAATTATTAGCAGCTAAATATAAAGTAGCAGCAATTTCTGTGGCTAGATTGCAGCATGCTAAACTACACTGCTTGAACAATGAATTTTAAGCTAAGCTATTTAACCAATTAACCATGTTTAAATGTTTTGAGCACTGAAAGAAGGTAGTACACAGGTATGAGTGGTGAATTATGTGTAAAGACTGAATAAACAGTGTAAGGGAGCCCAGTCAGATGACAATGAGCTTTTTTTCCCCCTCAGTGGTATGTCTATGCAGCTTGTCAAATGAACCTCAAACGATGGCTAGTAATAACTATGCAGCTAGTATCAATGGCAGAATTATTTATTTTTGCACAGTTGTTTCCAAGTGTTTATAGTTTAAAGCGATTAATGCAGCTTGGCAAGCCCACTCCATATAACAGGTATTTGAACAGAAAGCAAATGCCAACTGGTAATGTTAATCAGTTAATATGATCTCTTCTTTTTGTTTATTTTATTTATTTATGCCTAATGAACCTGTCCTTTTTGATCTAAAACATATGTTTTGGCATTAGGACACACAAGGAAAAGACATATGAGGCTAATGTGATACATGTGTAAGCATACAACTTCTAGTAAGTACAGTTAGGTATGTACTCTACTGTGTAAGAACAAATAGTACAACATATGATACTGATGATAGCACTAAGTTTATTATAACTGTTTTATTATAACAGATACATAACATGGCAAACATAAATTATAACTGGTACATCACATGGCAAACATAACATTATAACTAGTACATAACATGGCAAACATAACATTATAACTGGTACATAACATGGCAAACATAAGACAACCTTTATTTAAACCTCAGTACTGGATATTCTATAGTAGGATTTATAAGGCAGAAACAAGGAAAAGATTAACATAAGTATGTGAGACATAGTTCACAGAGAGAACATATAATTGTGACAATAATATGGCTTGTATTGCAATGGCTTCTCTATAAGTATACATTTTAAGTTACGACAGTATAATGTACATTTGTGTTTCTCTGTTTTTCAAAATAGGACTACCTTGGGCCCTGACGAAGTGATCTCCCCGGCCATGAAATGTTGGCTGTACTTCTCATAGGTGGTACATGTAAACTAATCAAAAGCCATAAATGATTTAACCAAAACAGGAGCCAGAGTCTTCCTCAATCACAAAAAGGTTTGCTTCTATTGTTAAGAAGCAAGACTCCTCTAACTATAGTTCCCTTGTCTAGGCAATAGTAGAGGCCAGAAGAGCTTCAAGGTCCACCCCCCTGCCAAAAAAAAATTACGATCTCCATGCATGAACCTGTCAGTGGAAGGAGTGGAAGAATGGGGGTTCCATGTCATAAGAGAGAAAACGGAACAGTGACTTGCTTAACATCGAGTACATTTTGCCTAATCCAAAAATCACTAGAAAGCCAAAACAGCAAATCCCACATCAGCAACGGCACTACAGACAGTAAAACAGCCACAATATTAACTACTATTTAATGCAGGGAGCTACAGCCCAAGAACCCCTGCACCCCCCAAATTAATATAATCAACTCCAGGGGGAGCGGACACTGGAGGAAAGGGGAATACAAGGGAGGGGGAGGCTACCATCACTGGGGCACCAAAGTTAGGGGAACAGGGGGCAGAGAACAAAAAAAAAAAACGGCAAACTCCCAATACAACTTATAAAAATGAATACCTGCAGCCAGTCCTGAACCCACAACCATCAGCATCCCCATTGGTGACTCACTCCAGTACTCCAAGAGGCCAGCTCAGCAGCACTGCACTGCACTACTCAATTTAACCCACAATGTCACACCATTTCCAATGTTACAGCATCCCCCACCCCCTTCAGTCACCTTCGCTGTACTGTCCTCCCACACTCGCTATTCCCTTTCATCACTATTCCTGCACTATTGCTATTTTGTCAGGTGTGCAAATTGAGTTGCTCATATTTGAGTTGCTCAATTTGCTTGGCCCATATCACTGGATACCTAGGTGTTGTATGATCACAGCTCAGATGGCCTAACAGATGGCTAGAAGACAGCAGTGGGAGGAGAAGCAAGATGGAAGAAAAGATTATTTATTATAGCAGATGTAAGTGTCTAAAGGAATCCATGTAAAAAGGATAACCAGGGAGCACAGCACTCAGTGAATAAGCTAAACAAGCACAATCTTACTAGAATGACAGTGTAGAAAAGTTTATTACTCACATTTATTTATGTACTGAAAATTGCTAACCAGGAAAGATACAGTGAACTAGGGATTGCTTCCAGGTGTGACCCATGGAGGGAGGGGTACAGGGAGACATATACATTCTGTGGAAAGTGTAGTCAACATTAATAAAACAGTGCACAGACAGAATGAATAACTAAAAGTCAAAATAACAGTGGACTGATACAGACAAAATGTACAATAAAGAGCAGCAGAGAAAGTGAGTAACTCATGGCAATATAAACAGTGGGAGATTGACAGACAATGTGTGCAAAGAGGTTGTACTGGGAATACAAATGATAAAATATACAAGAATTGCAATGCAGTCAGAGTGAAGGCATTTTTTTGTTTGTTTGTTTTAGTAGTCAAAAAGACATAGTCATTAGAAAATACATAAAAAAAACAATAGCAAGAAAAAATCATGCATGCATATAAAACATTTTTATAAACAATATTTTCACAGACAGGATAACAATACAAAGTGAACAATTTATACTGCACATGAAGAGAATGACTTATGTGGAGCATGTAATATTTGATTTCCTCCTACGATAACATTGCTTTCTAAAAATGAACAAATTTTACCTTAGCAAAATAATCCAGATTAGGCATAAGCATAGTAACCATTTCATCACCCAGAATACTGTCATATACTAGAAAATTACTTAAATACCAGAACAATTGTTTCAGGTCTGAGTACCAAGTTTATCTAAGTAGAATTCACTTCAACTCTTCCCTTTATTATTGCAGTCACAAGATGGTGATCTTTGTATTCTAGGTACAAATCTGAGAATTTTGAAGATGGAATTCTGTTTAGAATATAGAGAATAATGTATGGGCAACCATACACAACAAGGCTTTTTTGCCATCGAGGGGTTAAGATGACAGCATGTGAAGCTCGAGGGGTCCATGCTGTCATCTCAACCCCGAGATGGAAACACATGGCGAGTTGTGTGTGGTTGACCATATTTTATTTTTTATAGTATATGTTTTTTTTACACTAGAGTAACATACCCCACTGAAATGAAAACAAAAAATCTTGCCATTTCTTTGTTCTACTCACATATCAAAAATCTAATTTCTTGACTTTTAAGAGGTAAAAGATATGACTTTGGGCACTGGTTGGTTAGTAAGTAGCTAGGTGTACAATAAAAGAGAAATTTAAAATTGTATGACCTTTGAACTGTGCATAACAACTGTTCGGAATGCACATAACAACACTTTAGAATGTGCATTATGGTTTAGAATGTGCTTAACAAGGATTTTGAGCTGGCTGATTTTTATATATAACAAAGGGTAATCATATACTATAGTTTCATTGTATCTGCCAGTGGCTCTACTTTTAAGAACTTTAATAAATGTGTTACTTATAACTATACCCTTTTCAAAATCAAGCCAAAGGTGAAAAAGATCTATAAACTTTAAATGGGAGACAAATGTGATTTAGCCATTCAGAAACATAACCTTTAGGATAGTACTCATGTTTTTTCAACTAAAAGTACAGGAAAGTGTTGCTCTGCCATCAGGTTAATTTTAACCAATATAATAATGTCTGTATTAATAACTGGACGTAAAGTCTGTGCTTACCTAGTTCAGCAAATACATAACAGGAGGACATTCATGAGGATACACATAATAAATATTTATAAAATTTAACTATAATTTGCTCTAACTGTGTTGGGAATGAAAACCCCACATATTTTTGAAGAATACAGTAAAACAGATGCTAGTTTTGCCTCCCCAGCAGTTATGGCAGGACAAAACAAATAGTCATCATACTATGAGTTGAAATGCAGCAATCCTTGCTTCAGAATGAGTATGTATGAACCCTTGATTCTAATCTGCTCCAATGAGTCCTCCATTTTAAATTATTCACAGAAGATCAGCCTAAATAAACATGCATATTAACTTGTTCATGCATTTGCTTCCCAATTGTGTATTTGATTTTCAACTTGCTGGAGTCAAATACAATGAATGTTGATTTATCATAGTTAATTATGAACTGGGTTTACTTATTCATAATTTGAGTTTAGCCAATTTCCTTTTAAAGAGAAACTCTGCAATACAGCATGTACTTTCATAAATACGATGTTTCACCTTTTATAATTTACTAGAGAATACTTTTTCAATATTCCTGCCCAATATTTGCAGCACAGCTTGGTAGTCACCTAAAAAGTCTGTATAGAAAGCATCTGAAAACATTTCCCTCTCCCATGTTGACCTAACAGTGTCTTTGTTTATGGCATCACAGTGCTCACCATGACAACACTCTGTGATGTCACAACACCAATTGTATCGTTAGCAGAGGAGAGTCAGATACATTTTGAAAGGCTCAGTGAAATACGTACTGCATTATTTGCAATATTTAGTAGAACAACAACAGGGAGAAGTAAAAAATGCAAATAAATAGAAAACAATGGAGTAAACACCTAAGTGGTGTAAACATAGTGTTTTAAAGCTTTTGGAAAGTTGTTCTTTAAGTCCTATCAGGGAAACAGCCAATAGAGCCAAATTGTCAGTATAAGCCAACAACGAACATTGTACATTATGAATATATGGGGAGTGAAAAAGGTAATTAACCATTGATTAAATTATTTCTTGCATTACCAAGAAGAACAAAATGAGGGACTAAGGGGTATGGCATGGGGAATAGTTCTGTTTTATTATTGTCCCCACTCCAAACAAAAGCTGTGGGACTCTTTTTCCTCCACACCTATTAAATTAATAAAGTAAACTTAAATATTTTACTATTTGAAATCCTGTGTTGTGTTGTGTTGTGTTATTTCAATATTTGATCAGCAAAATAAAACACTTCCGGGGTGTGCATTATACTGTGATAACTGCACTCCCTGTTGCAGTCGGCATTCGGCCTGCAGCCTAGTACCTAACTACCCCCCAGGAAGTGTGTGTATCATAGCGTAATTCACACCATGTTGAGTCTTATTGTTTACTTAATCAAAACAGCAGTATACCAATGGCAGTGAGAGGTTCCAAATAAGGACAGTAGACTCCCATTTATCCAACCGCTTTCGGAGACATCCGAAATGGTCGGATAATCAGGAGGTCGGATAAACGAGAAATTAGATTGAAATGCTATTAAATCAACTTTATTGGCAGAAATTTAAAAAATAAGCTACAAAAAACTACAGCACTTTGCCTTTCTCTTTTCTTCAATTACTTTATCACTTGTGTTTCCTCCACTATGACTCCAAACGTGAAACATGGTTCCATAAAATTTTGGAAAAAGTTTATCATGGTTTATTGGTAGGCCAGCAGTTACAGACTGAAGGTTAGTGAACACTGGATTAAGAGTCTTTACCAGACTGTGTTTACAAATTTGAGAGAGTTTGAAAAATAATGTCTTATCTAGAAATGATTTTATGTTCTGATTATAGTTGACATAAAGAAAGTATAAAGTAGTCGTGTGCATATAATGTAGCTGGATGATTTTTTTTCATTAATTATTATTTATTTACCATGTTTAAAAGTTTTTAGCACTTAAGAAAGGTAATATGCAGTTATGACTGGTGATTTATGTGGAAATTCTGGATAAACAGTATGAGAGAGGCCAGGCAGGTGACAATGAACATTTTTTTCATCAGTGGTATTTCTGTGCAGCTTGTCAAATGAATCTCAAACAATAGCTAGAAATAACTATATAACTGACACTAGTGTCCCTTGTTCAGGGGTAACAAAGAATTAATTACAATACAGTAACATAAAAGTATGCATGCACGATGAGGATGTACAGAAAACAGATTAGCAGATACAGGGCCACATATTCAAAGCTGTCTGGATGTGCATGCACGTGGGGGGTGCCGCATGAAAAAATAGGACTGGCCACCTCTGGTGCCATATTCAAATAGATAGCATGATCCAAATGGAATATCAGGCCATGGTAGCATGGTGCACAGCCAGCGGTCACCATGCTGTGTGGCGCACTACCAGAGCACCGGGCCGAGAACAGCCCATAGGAGTAAAGCAAGGCACACACTGGTTATCGCTGTAGCCCCTATGGGTGATATTCAACCCAGACATGCAGATGAGCCCATTGGGCATTCATGGCACTAGTGGGCCATTTGCACGTCCATTATGGGCTCATCTGCATGCTGCTGCATTGGCCAAGTGTGCCGGGCAAGTTCCCCCCTCCCCAACCCCAATCCTCATTCCAACAAAAGTAAACATTTCCCTGGTAGTCTAGTGGTTCCTTTCTAGCCCCAATCCCCACATACGTAAAAAAAAGAAATCCTTGTTGATCCAGCGGTCCCTCCATTGCCCTAATTCCATGTAACAGTACAGTGAAAGTTTCTCTGGTAGTCTAGCAGTCAATCCCTAGCCCCAATCCCCTTTCCAACAAATGTAAAAGTGTCCCTGGTGTTCCAGTGGTCCCTCCCTAGCCCTGATATCCTTTCCAACATATGTAAAATTGTCCCTGGTGGTACAGCATTCCCTCCCTAGCCCAGATCCTCTTTTCAACATATGTAACTGTCCCTGGTACTCTAGAAGTCTCTTCCCAGCCCTGATTCAATTTTATATGACTGTAAAAATGTCCCAGATTGTCTAGTGGGCCCCCCAACCCTGACCAGCCCTTGTTGGACCAAACACCATCCCTAGTAGTCTGGTGGACCCCACCCTGGCGGGTACTGTCCCACCACCCTGCTCCCCATCCCAAAACCAAGAGCCAGCAACTGGCACAGCCCTCTGCTCACCATCGCAGCTGGCCACAGACTGAGATCTCATGGTGTGCGTACTGTACAATCAGTTGACTGTACAGTACGCATGCCATGAGAGCTCAGTCTGTGGCTGGTTGCGGTGGTGAGTGGAGGGCTGTGCCTGTAGCTAGCCCTTGGGGTTGGGATGGGGAAGGGTGGTGGGACAGTGCCTGCCAAGGTGGGGGTCCCCTAGACTACAAGGGTTTGCTTGCCAGTCTGATACTGGCAGGTCAGGATTAGAGGGGGGAAGGTCCACTAGACCATCAGGAACACTTTTACATTCATATAAACTATAATTGGGGCTGTGATGGGACTGCTAGAATGCCAGGGACACTGTTACAATTGTCAAAATGGGGGATCGGGGCTAGAGAGGGGCTGCTGGACCACCAGGGACACTTTTACATTTGTTTAAAAAGGGAAAGGAGCTGGGGAGGAACCACTAGACTACCAGGGAAACTTTTATTGTACCATTACATGGCATCCCAGCTAGGGAGGGACAGCTAGACTACCAAGGTACCTAGCCCTTGATGGTGCGTGGATGGTGTGTGGGGCAAAATCCAAACAAAACTGTGAACTCCTGGCATGGTGAGGTGCAAACCTGGGTCTGGCCAGCCCGATACTTTCAACAATTCTCCAAGAAGGTTCTCATTCAGCAAAAAGTAACTGCACAAATACTAAAAACTGGCCAGTACCAGTGAAACAGCCATGCCAGGAGTTCACAGTTTTCTCTGGATTTTGTTTTGGCCTTTGTACCTACTACAGAACCAGGCACTGTCTGTTGAGATGCTAGTGGTGCTTAGTGAAAATAACACAGACGAAGCTGGAGCATTGTTTAAAAAACTCAATGTGTCAAGCCTCTGGGAGTTTGATAAAAATCTAGGAAACTAGTACCTGTTAAAGACATTTTTGATTGTCGCATTATGCAAGAATGTAATGAAAATACTCACCCAGAGGAGTCTGAGTTTTTCAGCTGGGAGAGGCAAGGTGACTTGGAAGCCAGACGTCAGTGGGCTAGGCAATTGCTGAAAGAGACCGAGTCTCAGCAAGCTGGTGTGGACATTAAAGGAAGCTTCAATAAGTTAGAAAAATTACTGAATAAAAATATTTGCATAACATACAATATAATAACTTTAGAGGAGTATTTAAACAAACAGGAAGCTCCAGGAGGACTTAGAATTAATATTGTCCCATCATCAGGTTTGGATGAATTCCCATTTAACGAGGAATGGATGCAAGCAGCTCAACTCTGCCCAAAAACTTTTATTGAACTGACTGTCAAGACAGAGCTATTAAAATTGGAAGAACTCAATAAGGAATTGGAAGCTGCTAATTCAGAGGTGTTGTCATTTAAGGATCGAGTGGATTATAAGATTTGTAACATAAATATTTAAAAAAAATCCATCAAATCATGAAAAGGAGATTATAACATGCAAACAGCGCAAACTTACAAGGGACAATGACAATTTCAGTAAGGGGAACATCCTCAAATGGTCTAAACCACATTCACTCAGCAAATATTTTTGTTCAGTATTTATGAAGGAAGGGGAGGGTGAGGGACCACAGATAAGAGACAGGACTATCGAAGGAAGGGATGTGGACACTAGTCCATTTAAAGAGGAAAGTGTCCTAAAGGAACTCACAAATCTGAAAGTGGACAAGGGAGTGGGGCCAGACAGGATACATCCAAGGAGCTCTGAGAGGTGCTGGCTGTACTTCTGACACTCCTTTTCATCCACTCACTGGAGACGCGAGTGGTCCTGGAGAACTGGAGAAGAGCAGATGTACTCCCACTTCACAAAAATGGTGGCAGGGAGGAAGCTAGCAAATACAGGCCAGTCAGCTTGACTTCATTGGTGGGGGAAATAATTGACTCACTGCTGAAGGAAAGAACTGTGGAATATCTTGTAACCAGCAACTTACAGGATTTGAGGCAGCATAGATTCGCTGGGTGGGGGGCATGTCAACAAATCTGATAGATTTCTTTGACTGGGTGACCAGGGAAGTAGATCTGGGTGGAGCGATGGATATGACCTACATAGATTTCAGTAAGGCTTTCAACACCGTTCCACATAGGAGACTCGTAAACAAGCTGGACAGTCTGGGAGTGGCTCCAAATGTGGTAAGCAGGGTAAGGAATTGGTTGAGGGATAGTTGACAGGGGGTGGTGGTAAATGGAGTTCACTCAGAGGAAGGAAGGCAGGGTGACCAGAGGGGTGCCACAAGAATCAGTACTGGGACCAGACCTCTAATCTTTTTATAAGCGACATTGCAGAGGGGTTAGAAGGGAAGGTATGCCTTTCTGCAGAGGACACTAAAATCTGCACTAGGGTAAACATTTCAGCGGGTGGAAAAAATAAATAGGGATCTAAGAAAGCTTACAAAATCATCAAGAGTGTAGAAACTAAGTTTCAATGCGATGAAGTGCAAACTCATGCACTTTCGGCACAGAAAACCAGTGGCGGAATATAAGATGGGAGGAGTGGAATTGATGATCACCAAACAGGAAAGAGACTAGAGGGTAATCATATTTGACTATCTAAAGGTGGCAAACAGTGTGAGAATGCAGTGGGAAGAGGCAGTGGGATGCTAGGATGCAATGGGGGGGGGCATCACCAGCAGAAAGAGGGAGGTGGTGATACCACTGTAAAAATCATTGGTGAGACCTCATCCAGAGTACTGTGTTCAGTTCTGGAGACTACATCTCTGGAAAAACATAGACAGGGTAGATACTGTCTAGAAAAGGGCAACTAAAATAGTGCAGGATCTGCACCAGAGACCCTATAAGGAGAGATTAAAAGACCTCAATATGTGCACCCTGCAAGAAAGGAGGGAAAGAGGCGATATGATAGAGACTTTCAAATACCTCACGGGTATAAATAAGGTACAGGACAGGAGCATTTTTCAGAAAAAAAGATGCTGAAGAACAAGGGAGCAGCTATGAAGCTGGAGGGGGGAGGAAGACTCAGGGATAACATGAGGAAGTACTTCTGCACAGAAAAAGTAGTGTATGCCTGGAACAGCCTCTCAGCAGAGGTAGTGGGGACAAAAACTGTAACAGGATTCAAGAAAACATGGGATAGCCAAAAGGGTGCCTTAATGGTTAGGGAAAGGAGGGCTATGCCAAAAATTAAGTAGGGTCTGTGATACTACAGAAGGTAAGGAAAATGAGCAGACTAGGTGGACCAAGTGGTTCTTATCTGCCTTCAGTTTCTATGTGTCTGTGTTTCTATGTAACAGCAGCATGGAGAAATGTCAACACTTACACTGACAGCAGCCTAGCTCAGCCACCCAACTTAAAAAACACCTCCAAAATTAAAACAAAAATAGTGGCCCAAGCCGGTAGTGCACAACACTGGCACGTGGGAGATCTTGGTTCATGAACTGAGCTGCCTGGGCTGGTGGGGTTTATACATGATGCAGATGCACTGCATGCTGACCTGTTGGGGGCCATACCTCAGCAGGAAGTGGAGGCTGCCTTTATGATGTGGGTGACCACACCGTGTTGCAAACCCTTCCAAGTTGGTTGATCCCACACAAACATACCCAGATCAGCAAGCATTCCTTGGGCCTCCTAGCTCAGCAACTCTAACAGTTCAACATCCCCGAGACACACATTTAAATAAAGGCAATTAAGGACACCCAACTGTACACCTCCCTGCCTGAGTCTCCGAGTGTGCTAATATTAAGCTTTTTGGGGGGGAAGGGGTTAATGATGTAATGTAATAATAGCTTAGGCACATTTTTTTCTACACAAGGATTCTCTGGATGGAGAGCAGTTGTGTCAGCTGTTCAAAGGCTTAGCCGCAGAGCAGCTAAAGTTTAAACCTGGCACTCCTACCCATGCTGTCCAGCCCAATTCCCCAAGTGGGCTAATGATTTTTTTTGTTGTTTTAAATAATTTAGTGTGGAAAATGTTTAAGCATATACTTTTTCTACACAAAAACATTAGTTTCAGGTTGGTAAGCAGTCACTCCTGTTAATCAAATGAAGGTTTAGATGCAGGAGCAGTTTAACTTTAAACCTGACACACCCACCCCCACTGCTGTTCAAGTCCCCAAGTGTGCTGATACTTATCTTTTTATATATATCATCCAGTGTAATATAAATAATAAATGAAGTTTAGGCACATACTAAATGAAAACTGTGCTTTCAGAATGGAGAGCAGTCATTTGCTGATGGAGATGTTGGAGAAAAGCATAGGTGGTTAAACTGAAGCATGGGTGGTTACAAAGAAGCAGCATGTGGTGTCCTTACTGATTCTATAAGCAGCAAAGCAGAAAGAATGTACAGCAGAGCAGCATTCATTTTAAGATGCTGATATCTTGGGGATTCCGTGCAGTGACTTGTGATTTCCATGAGGCACTGGTGGAAGAATTCAAAATCTGCAAACAAAGCAGGATTCTATAAGTTTTACCGGTGTTACCATGAAAAACAAACAACCTGGATCCTTGCAACTCACTCTTCCTGCTCTAATGTTGCTGATCCCAGCCCCAGAAATGAAACCACATTGAAAGAGAGAGAGAGACTCACACACATACCAGGTAATAATTTCTTGTTTTTCTTTTTACTCTCACCGCTGCTCTAAGTGATAAGCTGCTGCTGCCAGTGTTTTAATTAATTTGGATAGGTAGAGAATGGGATATCGATATTGTGATTGCATAAACTCTGCTTGACTTATGGACCACCAGGGAAGTTCAGAATTGCATAGTCAGGCAATCAGTGGGGGTGGGGTTAGGGGTGGCTGTTGGCACAGTGGTTATGGGACCTGGAATAGGGAGGTGGTAGTGTGGCACTAACCACTAGTTATTTCCTTTCCAAATGTATTAATATGCTAGTGTTCCTATATACATGGCACAGGGAACTGATTTGCATAGGTGCACTGCTATGGTTTAGGGCCACTCACAGATTAGCCTCTCGCTAACCATGCCATCCAATATTGCATTTTCTACTCCTGCTTTGTGGGCAATAAGTGGTGTTGGTGAGTCAATAACGTCTTTAGTGGTCCCTAACTGGCTTTCAATATCCTAGCCTTTGTTTTTTTTAAAGAGAATTCACTAAGCCTGCACCAGTCAGGAATGATCTTAGTGCACTGGCAACCTCTTACCTAAGTAGCCCATGTCTGTCAGGTTTATATACTATACCATCCTTAAAGTAAAATTTATGCAGACTCGGAAACCAGGAAGTGGCAGCTCCAAGTAATCACAGTGCTACTATGCAATTTAGAAACAACGCAAGGAAACTTGACGCATGGCACCCGCTGAAGAAACAAATCAAGAGCAATCAGTTAGGATAATAGTGTAGAAATGTCTATCAGTCACATGCTGGTGCAGTTGGGAGACCAACCCCAACAAAAGAAGCCCAAAAAGATCCCCCAGTGTTTTGCAGACTACTTCATGTTTTCTCAAGGATGCTGTCTGTCTACTGTTACATCATCAAAAACTGACTGTCCATCTGATTAATCAAATTATGGTACTGATGTCACAGATGGACATGATACAGCACTATGGAACATTGCTAAAGTGCAATAAAGTGCAAAATATTTTTAAGCAATTAAAAACAAAGTTAAATGTCTTCATATATATGTATCAAATGATGTTTAAAACACTAGAATGATTTCAGTCCATTAGGTACAAAAACATTGGCTCAGAATTATACTAGATATACAGCCCTAATATTTGAGAAATAACCCATAGGAACATAGAAGTTTATTTATTTATTGAAATGTTTCAACTAGAAGGCACACTGAGCAACAAGCTGCTCATCTCCCGGTGTGAGATGGGGGGAGGGGAGTAATGGGGAAGTGAAATAATACATACATGCCTACACTCACTAGCTACAATGATACAAGTTACATAAGTCAACCTTGCAACATTTTGCAAGGACATGTGTATGTACAGAAATGTCTACATTAAAATACAGATATATAATCAATACAGTGCTTGTTACATTAAGGAGGAGGGATAGAGCAGGAATTTGCATGCTTTCACTAAATGCAAACATTCAAGTTACATAGGACCGCATTGCAAACATTTGCAAGACATGTGAATGTACAGAGATTGTTACATTGATATTACATACAAATGCCCATTCCAGTGATTGTTAAATTTGGGTGCATTGCTAGAATGGGGGTTAGCAAAGAATGGGGGGAAGATTGTGCAGTACAATAAGTTTAAGAGTAAGAGGAATAGGAGCAAGTAGAGGTAGGGGAGGGTAGCAGAGACACGGACAAAAGAAGAGAAGTGAGTGAGGGGGAGGGGAAGATGGAATAAGTGCATAGAGAAGAATGGGGGGAGGGAGAAATAGGGAAGGGGAGAAATCTAGTAGCTGTGGTACCTCTTCAGGATGCTGTGAACCCTGCAAGGGGACTGAGAAGACTAGGATGTTATGAGAGGGGTAAAGGATGGAGGAAGGGTTCAGGGCTCATTAAAGGTAGGGGGACTGGGAAGAAGGGAGGTTTAGAAGGTCAGAATAAGAGTAAAAAGGAGAGAAGGAGGTACTAGGGAGTTCTGGAGGAAGGGAAAAGGAGAGACATTTGGGTGTGTTGTAGCAGGAACAGTTGGGAGAGATGTAGTTTTGAAGTGCAGTACTGGTGGAGTTCATTGAGGATAGGGAAGAGGGAAGGAGTGAGAGATTAGCAAGGACAAGTAGGGGTAGAGGGTGGGGAAAGAACTGGGAGGAGGTCTAGAGGAATGGAAAGGAAATTAAGGAGTTGTAGAGGATGGGAAATGGAAGGGAATTTATGGTAGGATGTAGTAGGAACAGTTGGGTGAGAGGTAGTTATGAAGTATAGAATTGATGGAGTAGGAGGAGGAGAAGTGAGAATTTGAGGAGAGAGAGAATTCCATAGTTTTGGTAGGCAATAGGAGAAGCACCTTTGGCCGATATGAGTGGACCAGTAGGGGACAACCAATGTATGGTGGTCAGCTGATCTTAGGGAGTGGGATGAGGGTGTAGGAGATATAAATGTGGAGAAAAGGTAGGAAGGGAGCTCACCTAAGCAGTGCTTGGAGGTGACGTTAGCACAGTGGGAAAGGCACCTATTTGTCAGAGAAATTGTTGGCACATAAGGACTGCTAGGCCTATCCAGTCTGCCCGTAAGCCCTGCACTTGTTTTAGAAGAACCCCTTAAAAGATCCTTTTTGAACATTACTGCTAGACCAATAAGTTCAATTAGCATATTGACTTAGAAAAAAAAGTCAAATGGACGATAGATGGCAGGCCATAAATGGCAGTAGTACTGTGAAGTGCCACTCTGAATATTTGCTTAATTGATAACAGTACTGCCCTTGTAGAACACAACCTACAACAGCATAAAAGACAAGGGACTGGATTTTAGAAGAACTGCACCCATTTTGTTGATGCAATAGCACATTTCTGACATAACTGTTAAGACAACAAAAAAGCTTGTCTAACTTTATGTTGCAATGACCTCAATTTGCATGCAAAAATGGCATGTGTCAAATGTTTGCTGTATGCATCATTGTTTTGCCAAAAAGTGCCATAAATGGGTCAAAATGTTTGAAAATAGGGCACATTTATTTGGGTACATTTAAAGTGATGCAGCTGCAAGTGCTGTGACCAGACTTTTGAAAATCCATGTGCTATGTGTGCATGTCTCTCTTTATTTCTGGGGCTTGGATCAGCAACATTTGAGCAGAAGTGATTTGTGTAAATAATGCACTGTTTAGGGATAAAACATAACATTTATGGAAAGAGAGAGAAACAAGCTAATGGCAGTATTCCTGATGTGATGCTGCGCGAGTCACATCCTCTCTCACACCACATGGTTTCAGTGATTTAGGCGAGACAGAACAGCAACATTAGAACAGCAAGCATCAGAAGCAATTTTGTGCAAGTCATTCACAGTGTTGGGACTACAACATTAAATTTGTGGAGAGAAATGAGCTAATGGCAGTATTACTGATGCGAGTTTCGCTTTCCCTCACACCATGGCGGTTTTAGCATTCTGGAGGATCGGATTGTAACTAGTAGTATAAATCATGCAACAGCTTTTCACAGCATGGAAACAGTTATAAGAATGTGTAACTGAGTAAAGTGCAATGAGCATGAACTAGGGTGTGTTAGGGAGCATACAGCACTGGCAACAAACAATACAATATAATCAGCTGTTACATATTCAGCATGCAGGAACTTGCTAGCACCAGGACTCTGCTCATTTCTTCTGTAATTTTATTTCCACAGGAGTCTAGAGTCCCACAAATATAGTGAAAATACAGTTACAGTGAAAATAAGCAGTTCTACAGTGTTTTTTGTAATTTATAAAGAAAAAAATAAGATTAACACAAGAAAATTAATTACTGGAGCATAAAAAACTTAATATGCAAACTCACAACATCTTAAAAAGAGTTTCATTATATGGTGATTATAAATAGAAATTAGGCCAGTCTGTCAGTGATAAATGAGTAGAGACTCCATTAAAAAGAGAAACGACAGCAGCAATTGATAAGTAAATGAAAGCTGTTTTAAAACTATGTGTAGATAACATATGTTTATTACAGAATCCTAAAGTTGTTAAACAAAAGTGAGATTACCTGAGTGGTGTAGAAATTTGTTTTATAATGCAGAACACTTCTGAAATGAACATTCATGGTCAACTTGAATAATTATTTCTTAAACTATATTCACAATTTTTCCATTGTCTGTTACTGGGCCATTTACCATCAGTATTAGGTCTCCAAGTTTGGTTCAACCAGCCTATGCAAATGGTCAAACTCCCGCTGTTCACACTAGTCTGCCATGTTCAAACACTTTGTAAAAAAAACCCCAGCAAACTCTGGATTGCCCCAGGCAATGTGAAAAAAACAAGCATACTTCTAACCATTCCTGCCTATTTTCCGTTCTCCATGCATGCTATTCCACTCATAGGAAGAGTTAATCATGTGGCGCTGTTGCTGCCATCTTTTATACACTGAGCTGCCCCCCCCTCCCCCCATTGCATCAGGAGAAGTGGACTGGGAGATTTCAAAGTATTGCTGCCGTGATTGGATCTCTGTGTCCTTTTCCTCAGTAAGAGGAGCAACAACCATGAGCTTCTGCTTTCCAGACTCAGACATATTGGTCTTATGTTAACAGATAGAATACAGCTTGTGAAATGACAGGGAAGAATGTCTGATCTTAAGCCAATACCTACAGGGAGTAGAGAGAATGAATAGCCAAGCAAATTAAATCAGGTAGTGTAGTGGTGGACAGCCTGTTTTGAGTCAGAAGGCACCCGGTCATCACACAGATTAAGGCACTGTGCTCAGCTGCTGCTCTGCTGTCTAACTGAACAGCACAGATGAGAGCCTGTGGAAAAAAAGACCAGTAACTAGGATTAGTGATGTGTGAAATCCACGAATATCATTATGCAAAATATTTCACGAAATTTGTGCATTTCGCAAAATGCAAAATTCCACCAGTGAAATCATGGATTTCACCCTCGAAATATGGAATTTCGCCTGCAAAATGTGGAATTTTGCCCGTGAGCACTGGAATTTCACCACTCAAGTGTGAAATTCCACTACTTGCAGGTGAAATTCCACATTTTATGGGCGAAGTTCATGATTTTGCTGATGGAATTTCACATTTCATACCTGTGAAATTTCTCAGCGAAATCTGCAAATTTCAGGAAATGTTCTGCACAGTGAAATTCACGATTTCACTGGAATTTCGCAGGTAAAATTTAATTTTGCTGCACCTCTAACTAGGCTTGGTTTAAATTCAACAGACACAAATAACAGGAATTATAAACTACACCACCAAGTTTTAGTGAATGAGGAATTTTACTGCAGACAGCTAATAATAATAAATACCAACTAAGACCTTTATTCTTTCTGTTAGCTAATGTCTGCCTGCCTACTGCTAGAATTCCTCCTACTCATCTCTCATTGACTTGCGTACATCGTCTCAGATTCTACTGACTCATCTGTGATTATATTTTCCTGTCTTCTTCACACTTGCTGCACCAGCTAAGTGCTTTTTCAACCTGTTTGGGAATAAATGTCCCTGTGTTCACAACAACTCGACACACCCTCTAGTGCTTTCCTGATGTGTTTGAAAATAAATGTCTGTTTTTACACTTGTAAGAGTAGCATATTGGTCTATTTAATTGCCCTGCTTGTGTGATTATTCTCCTGTGTTCTTCACACTTGACTCACCCATTAAGTGCTTTACTAACCTGTGTGGGAATAAATTTCCCTGTGTTCCTAACAATTTGATGCACCCACCAGTGCTTTATTAACCTGTCTGGGAACAATTTTCTCTGTTTTAGCACATGCAGCAGCAGTACAGTGCTGTACTTAATTGCAATGTGCCCTGCTTGTGTGATTATTCTCCTGTGTTCATCACATTTGATGTACCCACTAAGTGCTTTATTGACCTCTTTGGGAATAAATTTCCTTGTGCTCACAGATGCAGCAGCATAGTGCTCTAGTTAATTGCTCTGCTTTTGTGATTATTGTCCTGTGTTCGTCACACTTGATACACCAATTAAGTGTTCTTTTGACCTGTTTGGGAATACATTTCCCTGTGTTCACAGCAACTTGCTGCACTCAGTAGTGCTTTATTGACTGTTTGGGAATGAATTTCACTGTATTCACAGCAACTTGATGCACCCACTAGTGCTCTATTTACTGTTTGGGAATAAATGTCCCTGTGTTCACAGCAACTTGATACACCCACTAAGTACTTTATTGACTGTTTGGGATTACATTTCATTTTCATTTAGTTTTTCATTTTATTGTTTATACTGGAAAGGCATGTGAGCAAAATTGTCCATTTTCACATGTGTCCAGTGACAACGTTTGGTAAATAATACATATTGGTAAACATTACATAGTTTGGAATGAGAGCGCATACAACATTGGTACAATAACACATATTGGTGAACATTACATTGTCAGGAATAACAAGCATACAAAGAGGACAGAACATAATAGGGAAGGTGCTGTTAAACATAACATAACTGCAGTATAATATTAAATTTAAAGAGAAAGGCAAAACTATGCCAGGTAAGAAGTGCAGGAAATTGAAAAGAAGAGATTGGAGCTGAGCGAGTGGGTCAGGGGCAGCTGCATTGGAGTTTGTCTAAAAAGTAGGATTTCAATTGTTTTTTGAATGATGCAAGTGTGTCGCACAGGACCAAAGGCAGGGAAAGGTTGTTAAAAGGTTTGGCACCTGTGTAGGAGAGGGAGTGTTGCTCCTGGGTAGTATGACAGTGAGGAATTGTGAAGGTGTGGGTACTGGAGTACCTGGTGGTCCTGGTGTGTACAGACTTATTGAAGAGGGAGAAGATGCTGCTAGGCATGGAGCCTGAATGGATTTTAAAGAAAAATGTGAAAATTCTGCTGTCAAATCTATCCTGCAGTGGAAGACAGTTTGCAGCCTTATAGAGACCACAGTGGTGCATCCTAAGGGGGAGGCCTGTAATGAATCAGATGATGCTGTGATACGTGGTCTTTATTCTAACTAGATTGTTCTTCAGAATGGAGGTTGAGTATATGAGGGAGCCGTAGTCTAAAATATGGAGCAGGAAACTGTTGACAAGCAAGGCCCTAGTTTCTGGTATGAGGAAATGTTTTAGTCGATGTAGGATGGCAAGTCCTTCATGATTTTTGTTTAATTAATTGATGAGTGTGTAGCTCAAAGTTCATGTGACAGTCCAAGTGAATCCCCAGGCATCTGTGGGTGGTGATTCTCTCGATTGGGTTGCCCTGTGTTCACAACAGCTTGATGTACCCACTAAGTACATAATTGACCTGTTTGGGAATACATTTCCCTGTGTTCACAGCAACTTGCTGCACCCACTAAGTACTTTATTGGTTGTTTGAGATTAAATTTGGTTCCACATTGACAGGAAGTCTGTCAATCAGCATTACAGCGATGGCAGAATGCTGACAGCCAGCATTATGCTGTCAGTGGAAATAAGTGTTTTTGCAGGGGGGGCCTCACCCCCCTGCACTCCCTGCACTATAGATTACCAGCTCCAAGTTTCAGTTGTTTCAGGGAGGGGGTGAACTCCTCAGAGACAGCAGTGTTGGAAATCCAATGGACCATCACATGGAACAGACAATTCTGTTGCTGTGATGGTCTTCACTGTTTATCCGTCACTGTGGCAGTAGTATTCAATTACATTTCCCTGTGTTCACAGCAACTTTTTTCACTGTTAATCTGTTTTTCCTCCTACTTCCCCTATGGTGCTCCCTCCTTCCAGGTCACCAGCCCCATCTCCCGCTCGCAGCTTACCTTTCCGCTTCCTCCATGGCTTGTCCCTGTGGTGGGTGGCAGGGATCCCTCAACCAGTTGAAACAGATCTGGTGTGGGGTTACTGCCCATCATGGGAGCGGGCCTGTGACAACTGGCATTCATCTTTGCTGAAGAGCCATTTTCCATTTTCTCCCTCTACATGCGACCCAGTGGTGTGCAATGATGCCAGTGGCGAGCCATGCCGCTCCCACATGTGACATACCAGGCATCTGCCACATACCGCCCCTGTGTGCGAGCCACCAGTGTCAACCTCCAGCTTCCACTAGGGGTGAGACATGCAACGGACTCCATCCACCCTCCCAGAGAGGAGGCTGTCCTCAGGATGCTCTATCCTCTCCTCCCCAGCTGACCCCTGGTGGCCACTCACATCGTGAACATGAGTCGCCGGCGTGACAGGAGGTAAGGCATGATGCATCTGCCCTCCATGCCACTGGGCCAGCTCGTGTTCACAACAACTTGACGTACCAACGAAGTACTTTATTGACCTGTTTGGGAATAAATCCCCCTGTGTTCACAGCAACTTGAGTCATTCACTGGTGCTTTATTGACTGTTTGAGAATACATTTTCCTGTGCTCACAGCAACTTGAACGCACACACCAGTGCTTTATTAACTGTTTGGGAATAAATGACATGCAACGGACTCCATCCCATCATTGCATTATGCTGTCAGTGGAAATAAGTGTTTTTGCAGGGGGGGCCTCACCCCCCTGCACTCCCTGCACTATAGATTACCAGCTCCAAGTTTCAGTTGTTTCAGGGAGGGGGTGAACTCCTCAGAGACAGCAGTGTTGGAAATCCAATGGACCATCACATGGAACAGACAATTCTGTTGCTGTGATGGTCTTCGCTGTTTATCCGTCACTGTGGCAGTAGTATTCAATTACATTTCCCTGTGTTCACAGCAACTTTTTTCACTGTTAATCTGTTTTTTCCTCCTACTTCCCCTATGGTGCTCCCTCCTTCCAGGTCACCCAGCCCCATCTCCCGCTCGCAGCTTACCTTTCCGCTTCCTCCATGGCTTGTCCCCTGTGGTGGGGTGGCAGGGATCCCTCAACCAGTTGAAACAGTTCTGGTGTGGGGGTTACTGCCCATCATGGGAGCGGGGCCTGTGGCAACTGGCATTCATCTTTGCTGAAGAGCCATTTTTCCATTTTTCTCCCCCCCTCTACATGCGACCCAGTGGTGTGCAATGATGCCAGTGGCCGAGCCATGCACGCTCCCACATGTGACATACCGGCATCTGCCACATAACCGCCCCCTGTGTGCGAGCCACCAGTGTCAACCTCCAGCTTCCACTAGGGGTGAGACATGCAACGGACTCCATCCCACCCCTTCCCCAGAAGAGGAGAGCTGTCCTCAGGATGCTCTATCCTCTCCCTCCCCAGCTGACCCCTGGTGGCCAACTCACATCGTGAACATGAGTCACCGGCGTGACAGGAGGTAAGGCATGATGCATCTGCCCTCCATGCCACTGGGCCAGCTCGTGTTCACAACAACTTGACGTACCAACGAAGTACTTTATTGACCTGTTTGGGAATAAATCCCCCTGTGTTCACAGCAACTTGAGTCATTCACTGGTGCTTTATTGACTGTTTGAGAATACATTTTCCTGTGCTCACAGCAACTTGACGCACACACCAGTGCTTTATTAACTGTTTGGGAATAAATGTCCCTGTGTTCACAGCAACTTGACACACCCACTAGTGTTTTATTGACGTTTTGGGGATAAATTTCCCTGTGTTCACAGCAACTTGATGCACTCACTAAGTACTGTACTTTATTGGCTGTTTGGGAATAAATTTCCCTGTGTTCACAACAACTTGATGCACCACCAGTGCTTTATTGACTGCTTGGGATTAAATATCCCTGTGTTCACAGCAATGTGTTGCACCCACTAAGTATGTTATTGACTGTTTGGGAATAAATTCCCCTGTGTTCACAACAACTTGATGTGCCCACTAAGTACTTTATTGATCTGGTTGGGAATACATTTCCCTGTGTTCATAACAACTTGATGAACCCACTAAGTACTTTATTGACCTGTTTGGGAATAAGTTTCCTTGTTTTTGCACTTATAGCAGTAGCACAGTATGTTAGTTAATTGCCCTTCTTGTGTGATTATTCTCCTGTGCTCTTCATACATGACACAGCCACTATATACTTTACTGACCTGTTTTTGGGAACACATTTCTATGTGTCTTCTATACTTGACATAACCACTAGCTGCTTTACTGACCTATTTGGGAATGAAGCTCCTTGTATTTGCACATAGATGCACCAACCATTTGTTATTAAAAATTTAATTAGAAACAATTATTCCCATTATGGAAAGATAGGAAGAAAATGTTCTAAAGCCTTTCAACAAAACCATGGTTTGTAAAAAATAATAATAATAATAAATTTAAACAGTAGCAGCACTTCTCAGGCAATCCAGGGAATAGTAACAACAGTGTAGAAAATTCAGGACATTGCAGGGGTGACTTATCATGGTACTCAGAGGATGATCACAAGGGCCATTGTAGTATGGGTGGCAAGCTATTAAAGGAAAACTAAAGTCAACATTTACAAAAAATATGTTGTGCAGAGTGTTTTGATCTGTAGTTGTTCTAGTAAGTCCTTTCCTTTGTTTGCTGAAGGGATTTTTTTTCAAAATTTGCTTGATAGTTTTACGGCTCCTGGGGATCTCCATGTTAGAATTTTTATGACTCTTCTTGTTCCTATAGTGCCTCCTGTCCCATGTGACAGGGATACAGCCAGGACCATTAATTTTGATCTCAAGCTTACATTAGTAGAGCTGTGATGTTAAGAAACTCTCCTTGTCCAGGGAGCACTGATGCAGGCTGCATTTACAGATGCAAATGCCTGAGGGATACATTAAGTGGGTTACTCTGTAAGATAAGCTACTTTTCACTAATTATAGCACTTGTGACTTTGAGTGATTTATGTGATTTTGTAATGGTTTTATGTAGTTTGATGAAATAAAAGCTTTAAAAACAAAATATTCACTTCTGCTGCCTACACCTAGATACAGACCTGGAAAACAGAAAGTGTGGATTAGACAGAGTTATTTATGTGAAGCCAGAATATCACACTCCTAACAGTAGAGTGATACTGCAGCAGCTATTACTCTCTGAACCAATGGTCCTGGATATATCAGTGTCACGTGGGACAGGAGGCATTGAAGGAACAAGAATATCCATAAAAATGCTAACATGGAGGTCCCTGGGGGGCCATAACACCAGCAAGCAACTTTAGAAAAAAAATCCTTTCAGCAAATAAAGCAACGAACTTACTAGGAGTACACCTACAAATCAAAACACTCTGCACATCATATTGTTTGTACATTTTTACTTTATTTACCCTTTACGCAGAGAGAGATGGATAATGAGGAGAAGGAGACACATGAGACTAAGGAGGAAATCAGTGGAACAGATCTTGAGTTTGTAGAAGATAATGTGGCAGTCAGTCTGTCAAGTAGTAGTAATTCAGGAAAGTGGGATGAAGAGGAGGAATCCAGGGCCATAAAAAGAACAAAAAGAGATATATAGGAAGGATGGTGGTGGTGGTAAAAAAAAAAACAATAAAAAAAAATGTGGGACCTAAGAAGATACACACACAGAGAGGTAAAACAGAGGACAGAAAATGGACAGGGTTCCAGAGGAGTAGACACAGAAGTAGCTGAGCCAGTCATTGAGGCTGTGCATCAAAAAGGCAGGCAGGTGGACATGAAAAGACCTCAGAGAGATACTGGCAGTGTTAGTAGTTGTTGTGGAACTGGGGGTTACAGTGGTCATGGTGAAATACCCTCCCTCTAAGCAGCAGTGGAATACAATCTGTGAAATCTGTGGTGTGGGATTTTTTTTTCACACAAGATAAATCATCTTGCAGCTATGTAGTTTGCAAATTATGCAAAACAAAATTAAGTCATAGTAAAGGAAGAACTCAGATGAGAACATCAACAATGATATGACATATGAACAAGTTTCCCATTTATCATTATAAAAAAAAACACAGTAAGAGCACACAGAAGTTGTTGCACTGCTGCACTCACATTAGGAGAATGAGGATATGGATGTTAAACAATGTGAGAAAGTAACTGATGATGATGATGATGATGAGGAAGAGGAGGAGGAGAAAAGTCTACCTTCCAGTCGAAGCACATCTTCAATTTCTCATTTGTTTACCCCTCAACATCCACCACCATGGGGGTAAATGTCAAGGGAGGTAACCTGAAAAGCCTATTGATGTTAGCCAGTGTAGTGGCCATCAAATTTCTTTGAAATACTCTTTTGAGTGGTCACAGAAATATAAGCCCACCTTACCTAAGGCAAGGTGATTAATAAAGGCAGTTGGGGAGATGACAACCACCAACATGCTGCCATTTTCCTTTCTGGCTAACCCAGGTTTTAAGGCACTTATGGAAATTGTAGTGGCAAAGTACCAGGTCCCCAGCTGGACCTATTTCTCAACTGTTGCCACCCTGATTTTATATGACACTGTTTGTGAAAGCATGTTTGATGTTTCAAATAGTTCAGATGGCAAAAAAGTTCATTTCACCACAGATATGTGAACTAGTGGCCAGCTGACTGACTATATGGCTGTGACTGGCCATTGAGGAAACTTTTCTCCTTTGTTATCCTCCTCCTCCTCCACATCATCAAGTGGCACTGTAAGAAGCAACAGCAGTAAGATACATGGGAATTTCACTGTTCATAGGCAGGCAGTAGTATGTACTTGTGGATTTGAAAAAGACCAAACATCTTCTGTAGGGCCTTCAAGAAAAGTTTGCTGAGTGCCTGACTCCAAAGTCCTAGCATCCTGGGTTTATAGTGTCTGACAACACTTCAAATATCCTGAAGGCAGTAAGGCTATTAACTTTACGCATGTACCATGCTTTGCACACATTATAAACTTGGTAGTGAAAGACTTCATTAATGGAGACAGAAATGGTCAGAACTTGATTGCAACTGCTCACACCATGTGCACCCACTTTAGCCATTCTGTGAAAGCCCAAAAGTTGTTGCAGAAGATTCAGGTGGAAAATAGCTTCCCTCTCCTCCAGATGATGCAGGAAGTTGTGACTGGGTGGAATTCCACTTACTATATGATGCAGAGAATGCTTGATTAACAGAAAGTCATCCACCAATATGCAGTCCATCATGGCACTGGGAAAGGAGATGTGAATATCAGCCCCAATCAGTGGTGTCTAATCGAGAATGTTTGTTGTGCCCTTAAACCATTTGAAGAAGCTATCCGACAGGTAAGCACCAATGATGCAAGTCTAAGCTAGATACTATCCTTAATTTCACTCATCAAGCTGAGATTGGATCACTTTGAGTCACAGTTTCTTGACAATGATGAAGTCAGTGCTACATCACTTGTGGGAAAAATATTAAACACCTTCAAGAGTGACCAACACATAATAAATATGTGCAAAGCTGAACACTGCATTTTTGCTAATTCTTGATGATTTGAATTTGGATTGTATGAGATCAAAATTGAATCCTCTGAGGAATCTCTGTGATGACCTGGGCCTAAGTCAGGTAATTACAAAAAACACAAAATCAAATCATAAGAATCATCTTACTAGTTCACTTATAGACCTCATCACCATGAACAGACCACACAAAATAATACAAGAAGCTGTTTTCCACTTGTTAATCACAATATAGTAGTGTGTGTTAGGACTCTAACCTAAAGCAAACAGAAGGGAGCTCAGGTTGACAGAATGCAAGCTGCTAGAACCCCAATAGCCAGTTCAACCACAGGTCAACAGTCACCTAGAATAACCCTCCCTAAACTCTGGAACAATCTCCCAAGAGAGCTCCAGGACTGTACCTCTCTTGAGGGGTACAAGAAAGGGTTAAAATTACACCTAAGCCATTGGTCTCATTGCAGGTGCCGCAACTCATAAGGTACCTTTGCCAAGGGGATGCCTCATGTAAATACAGACAAAAAGGGAGGAAGGGAGGGACAGTAAGAAAGGACATAATGTACTGGACTGCACTTACATTTTCTATTTACTCATGAATGTGCGTAACTAACAAGGATGTTGGAACGATAATTCGCCTATGTCAATTGTTGTAATGTTTATTTCTGCGTAGTGGTGGGTGAAGTGGGTGCAATTCGCTCTACAAAGTGATTTGCTGAGTGAATGTGGATTCGCGGACTACTCCGCATCGCGAATCAGAGTAATTCATGTTATAATGGGTAACATGAAGTCCATTGAAAACAATGATTTTGCGTTAATCCACCTTCCCAGACCACTACTCCACCAATTTTAGAGGTGAAGTGCATTGAAAACAATGTACTTCGCCTCACTTCGCCTTGTTTTTAAGCTCCAAAGGCAAATTTTGCAGTGATTCATGGGATTTCAGGACACATGGGCTCTATATAGTTCTGCACAGCCTCAGTTCAGGGTAGTGTGTGTAGGAAGCTGTAGGAGACAGTGTGCTCTGAGTACTGTCTGTGATTCAAACTGTGTAAAGCTGTTAAAAAAGCCTTTCTGAGTAATTTGTGTTGCTCAAACTTTAGTTCATCGATTGTAGGAAACCCTCCTGTGCTCATATCATCAAGCGTTTATTGTTTATGTGTGGATTTTTAATGTTTATGTACAACATTGAGTCTGTGTAGTAAGAGACAGTTAAAGTGTGCTTTGGGGGAGGGACGTATTTGTGGTGTAGGTAGATTTAAGTTGGAGAAATAGGGAGTTCTTTGTTTTTTGGTTATATTTTTGTTATATACCTGACTGTGTTATTGTACACACAGTAATACTGTCAGTAATTTGACATTTTTTTGCTGATTGTGTGTTGTGTGGATCTGGTGCAGCAGTTCATAATTTCAGGTTGTTTACAATATGTGCTATATTACTGAAGTTTTCAATTTGCTACGCATTACTTGTAGACAAATTGTGTGTGTGTGTGTGAGTGTGTCTGTGGTGAGTGACATCAAATAATACACCTTTTATTGTGCCACAGTGTAATTGCAGGCACAGCAGTGTGAACCTGCTACCCACTGCAGCTGCATGATTTTGTATTGCCATTGTGGTATCTTTTCTTTTTTTGCTGCTTGCGCTGCCGTAAAAATCTGTAGTCAGTGTCCCCACCCACTGGCAAAAGAAATTCTTTTCCAGATTGGATTGTTTGTGACTTCAGCACCACTGGTTAGTTAATGTGTTGTTGAACTTGAGAATTTGCATCTGTATCTGTTGCTGAAGCCACATTTGTTTTTTTGGCTTCACATCTAGTGTCCCCCCACCCAGAGTGAATGTTCCAAAATCTAAATTTGTTTAGAATATTGTTGTTGATCCCCCAAAATGCCCACAAAGAGACGTGCAAGCAAAGCTGTTTCTCACCATAGCACTGCTGCCAGTGGTAAGATTGTCTGTGGGCGTGGTAGTACGGAGACGCAGAAGTGCATTGCTGATGTGAGAAAAAGTATTTCTCCTGCAATGTTTTTTACAGCCCAATCAGTAGCGTCACTCATAGTTGAAGGAGATGATGTTGTCCAAGCCAGTGGTGCTAGTGCAGTTGCTGGTGGTGGTATGAGTATTGCTGCCTCAAGGTCCACTTCTGACCAGCGTACCATGTCTAAACATATGGTGGAGTGTGAAGCAGTGCTAGTGAGTGGCAGTGTAGATGATGTCATACTTCCCACTAACATCCCAGTAACTGAACATGAGGATTCTGATAATCATGTCAATGATTGCATACAATGTGACATTTCTTCCACCATGGTTCAGGTCATGCATTTCCCATGCAGTGATTCACAGTGTGGTGAAAAAATATCAGGTGATGGTGGTGTTGATGATGATGATGAATCTGATGATGATGAAGTTGCTGTGGTTGCAACATGCAGTCCACATGCCAGCATCCAAGCAGAAGATGTGGATGTGGGTGATGTTGATGAATATGATGATGATGTAATTGACCCCAGTTGGGAACCAGATAAAAAGGAATTCAAGGTGGCTGTGTCTGGGTCTGTTTGCATTAATCCCCCCCTGTAAAAACTTGTGATTTACCAGTTTCAGTTGATGGTGATGATGATGATGACCCAGTAATAATCATAGGTAGTCATGGTGGTCAGTTGCAGTCCAAGTGTGTTCTGCCTTAAAAATCATGTAGCACACCCCCCACTTCATGGCTCAAAAGAACGGAGTCCAATTTCTTTTGTGCAAGATGCAAATGATGAGTCAGTTGCAATCTGCCAGGTTTACCATGTGCATGTGAGTCAAGGTAAAAAGGAGAGCTATCTGGGCACAGGAGAACAGCATGTACATCTTAAGAACAGGCACATGGCACTGTGGACCCAGCACAAGATGGCAGCTAATATCACAGTGGGGCGTTCACCCTCGTCATCAACCATAATGAGCATGTTATCCCCTTCCATGACTGTTAAATCACGTAGGAAATGAAATATGTGCAGTAGTGATGAAATAAGAGCAGAGGATTACTACAGACAAGATGAGGTGGAGGAGCATAACGATTCTAAAATGTTGTCCAGTGCTGGTGAGAGTAGCAGTTTTGGTGGTGGTGGTGGTGGTGAATGTAGTATGTCTACTGCAAGTGGTACATCAACCCCGGTTAGTAAATGTGGCAAAATAACTGCATTTGTGGGTTTGTCATCATCACCTGTGCAACCGTCTTCATCAAACATCCACACTCCACCCCCTGACATTCACAGAGCAGAACCATTTGTCATCACACCCCGTGTAAAACATTTAAGTCAGCCCACATTACAGAGTGTTTTTGTGCATAAGCTGAAGTACCCACCCAATCACACAGTGTCACATGAACTTAATGCTCCTGTAGCTGAAATGCTGGCAATTGATCTTTTGCCCTTCTCCTTTGTGAAGAATTCTGGGCTCCAGCGGTTTGCTGCACATGTCTGTCCAAAATGGAAAGTCCCTTCCAGGACATAGTTTTCGACCCCTGCTATCCCCGAGTTGTACCATACTGTGTCCAACTCAGTAAAACATGCCCTTCAGCATTCCTCCTCTCCATTCATCCATCTAAGTATGGATATGTGGACAAGTGGCAAAACAGCGAGGAGTTCGTGTTTATGTATAACTGCACACTGGGCACAGGTGCCGAGGGTTGTTTGTGCTGTTGGCAGTGTGAATAATCAGCGCAGTAAGGTGGAGTGTTGTAGCAATCTTCCAGGAATTTAACAGCATGCAGCGATTGCTATGCACAATGTGACCTGTTTACACATTGGTGAAAAGATGTTGGACATGGTACTTACTGAAATTGACAATTGGCTGAACCCCCTGTCCCCGAGAGCTGGGTTCATAGCAAGTGACAATTGGTTAAATGTGATGAAATACATCACGAATGGTGGCTTTTTTCATGTTCCATGCATGGCCCACTGTTTAAATCTTGTAGTGCAGGAGTTTCTGCAGCACCCTGATGTAAAGGAAATGCTGACAGTTGCACGCCATATCTGTTCTCACTTTTCACGATCTGCAAAGGCCTGTGACCAACTTCAGCAGATGTGAAACAGCCTCCTCAGCACCGCTTGATGTTGGAAGTTGTCACCTGGTGGAACTCCACTTTATATATAGCAGAGAGGTTGTATGAACAATACAAAGCCATCTCAGAATATCTTGTCATACGCACTAGCCATGACAGTTCTGGGGCCTCCATATCTATGAAGGCTAAACAGTAGCACCTCATGGACTCTGTAATAACAATTTTGTGGCCTTTTGAACATGCCACACAGGTAGTGAGTGGTGAGTCTGCCTCCATTAGCCAATCAATTCCACTGCTGCGGTTGCTGAGGCAGACATTGGTGAATGTACAGCATAGCCTTGATGTTGCCGGAGACAGTGCTAGCAGTATGTTGCTGAAACACATGCTGACAGTATTTGACCAGAGTCGTCACTTCTTGAGCATTCAGCGTAGTGACAGCTTTGCAACAGCAACAATGCTGGACCCATGATACAAATGTGGAATTGCCTCAGTACTGGAGGGAGGGCCTGAACAGGTAAAAAATGTCAGTGGGCAACTGGTGCATTTGGTTCATGGGGCACAGAAGTCACGTGCCAAGGCCTGCAAACCTCAGCAGCATAATCAGGCTGAAGGTGCACCTGGAGCAGTATCAAGCATATCCTGTAAGGGGAAGGGGACTGCAGTTCCAGGTGGTCTGTCATCCAAAGCGGCTGGCATCAACCCACTTTGGGAGGCTTTGTCCCAAGTGGGGATTTGTGAAATAAATGATTCTGGAGAACAGGATGATGCATCAACCACTGGACTTAGTGCAGCACAGAGAATGGTTGAGTCACATTTGTCTGAAAACAGGCATCTATCAATAACTGATGATCCTCTGTTATACTGAAGTGGAAAGGTCAGTGAATGGCCAGAGCTGACTGCAGTAGCACTGAAGTACCTGAAATGCCCACCCTCCAGTGTAAAGTGTCTAGAGGGTATTCAGCTCAGCAGGTGCAATAGTTAGGGATTGTTGGACAAACCTCTCTCCTACAAATGTTAGTTTGCTAACATTCATAAAAATGAATGAGAGGCACATACCAGCACAGACTGCAACCTCAGTATTCGTACCCCGGTCTAGTCATGGTTTTGGTGATGTAGAAATGGACCATCCTGGTGGCACTGGCAGTATGAAATGGCCTACCACTCACGTAGATGATGACACAATGGAGAAAGAATTTCCCAGTGGTCAGACTTCAAACCTAGATGACTGTGAGGGCAGCTTTCTTTATGAGGATGATGATGCGGTTAATGTTGGCAGGTTTTAACTGAAGTTGTTAAAAGGCTGTGATATTTGCTGTGTGATAGATGTTTTCTTTTTCATATGGTTCAATGAGTGTCCCTCTTAGAGTGTGACTCAAATTCCATATGTTATGTCACATTTGTAACAGAGAACATAATATATCCTGGCCCCTGTACCACCACCATAAGGCCGCTGTTAGCCACTGCCACCACAAGGAATGACTTAGTGTGCCCCCTCTGGACCACCACCATGACCACTGTTAGCCACTGCCACCACAGGGAACAACTTTGTGTGCCCCCCCGGACCACCACCATGACCACTGTTAGCCACTGCCACCACAGGGAATGACTTTCTCTGCTCCACCCAGACCACCACCGTGACCGCTGTTAGCCGCTGCCACCACAGGGAATGACTTTCTGTGCCCCCTGGACCACCACCATGACTGCTATTAGCCACTGCCACCACAGGGAATGACTTTCTGTGCCCCCTGGACCACCAAAATAAGACCCCTGTTAGCCACTGCCACCACAGGGAATGACTTTCCCTGCCCAACCCGGACCACCACCGTGACCGCTGTTAGCCACTGCTGCCACAGGGAATGACTTTCTGTGTCCCCCCGGACCACCACCATGACTGCTGTTAGCCACTGCCACCACAGGGAAAGACTTTCTGTGCCCCCTGGACCACCACCATGACTGCTATTAGCCACTGCTACCACAGGGAATGACTTTCTGTGCCCCCTGGACCACCAAAATAAGACCCCTGTTAGCCACTGCCACCACAGGGAATGACTTTGTGTGCCCCCCCCGGACCACCACCATAAGACCGCTGTTAGCCACTGCCACCACCACCAGATGCAGGAAGATGTTAGAGAAAATGTCATCATGTGCCACAGCTATGATCACCAGCACCCACCACCAGTGTCATTCTGACAATGTTTTCCCATTACATTGACCATGCCAAGGCAGAGGGAGTCGAACAGGAGACCACATCCATCAGCCACAGGCACAAGACTTCTTAATATTAAAACTATAAAGTGAGTATGTGTACTAATGTTTTTTATGCTATTCAACTTCCTCTAGCTGTGTGTTTTTTTTTTTTTTACTTTTCTGATCTGCAATGGTCAAACATATATGGTAAACTTATTTTGTTTTTTTACAGGTTAACAAAAAATGACTCTCCGCTGAAAGTCAGTATCAATGGTACAGCAGCAGTACTGTGCACAGGAACCTATGGAATATCCATTTTAAATCCATACTGGTAAGTATATATATTTTATTTCATCTATTCGTTTTGTTTTTTAAAAGAGTGCAACAAATCTGACTGAGGAGTCATAAACTAGGTGACGTGTATGTCACAAAAACTATTTCTGCAACATATCATGCACTGTATTCCAAACTTGCAGCTGTGCAGCCATGACAGTGTTGAAAAAGTTGGACACAGGTTGTGTTACTTGAAAAAATGTTGTTTTGAAATGTAATTTGAGTTGTGAACCAGGGACACTGGCACAGTATATTTGTTACACAGCCTGGTACTAAATTAAGTTGTGATTGATCTGCTGATTGCAGTGTGACAGCTTACTATCTGTGTTAATAATCCAGATACCCGTGGAACAGCCACGGCTTAAACATAAGGTGTTACTGCTGCAATCAAGTTGTAATAAGTCCTTCATTTCTTTTTTAAGGAAACTTACAGATTCTTTGTTGTGGCATAATTGCCTTATCCAAAGAGGTTCTTCAACATCAGGTCCCCTCCCAAGCTGAGACAGACATGTAACACACAGAAGTCATTTCAATCGATGACCATACCCATCATTACCAACCAGACTCAAGAAGGATGCAGATGAAATATGTGAAGAAGTAATCAAATAAGAAACCATTACTGAGACCTACCTGCAAATATTCTCCCCCCCCCCCAAACAAAAATAATTACCTTCATTGGCTTGAGAGTATTCCATTTCCAATTTCAACACAAAAAGTTATCATCAAGCACTGGAATGTGTATACCAACAGTATCTGTGACCTGTGATACAAAACAATACAATAAGTACATGTCTATATATGTCATCCCCCCACCTAGAAAACACAAATATACATAGATATATATATCAACTCACCAAGGCTACTGTTAGTGAACAGACAAAGGGCACCCTTCCATCTGGTTGAGGTGATCGCATCGCATTTGTGGGAATTGCAGCACACTTTGGACCAGCAACAGTTCTCTTATGGTCATCATTTCTGAAGAGACTTTACATGTGGTCTAATGCTCCTGTTTTACTTTGTTAGCACTTGTCAATTTTCTGGACACAAGACAGATTCATTTTGGGGATGCAGAAAAATTCTGGGGACTCTGTGTGACTACTGCGCACATGAGTGACTGCGCAATAAATTCTGGGGGACTTTGCATGTTGTGTAGTGATCCCATTTCACTTCAATAGTACTTGTCAATTTTCTGAACACAAGACAGATACATTTTGGGGATGCAGAAAAATTCTGGGGACTCTATGTGACCACTGCACGCATGAGTGACTGCGCAATAAATTCTGGGGGACTTTGCATGTGGTGTAGCAATTACATCTCCCTTCGTTAGCATTTGTCAATTTTCTATACACAAGGCAGATGCAGTTTGTGTGTTGTGACTGTCAGCACATAATGTCATACTTAAATAATAAATTAAAGCAGCATTGCAACAATGTGGTAACAATTTTGACCTATACTTTTTTATGCTATTTTACATTGCCAGCCACTAGTAACCTCCTGGCTTGTATGATACCCTTCTTTTCACAATTTGTGTCTGCTTTACTACTTTCTCTCATGTCTGAAAAAAAAAAACACGCATTTTAATATTGTTCTGACCAGGTTTTTATCACTATTTGCAGCTGTTTTTGAATAAATATTGTTCTGTGAGGTCATAAATCACTGCCTGCTGCATAATTGTTAATTTTACAACAGAAGTAATATATAACGACTGATGGAGAAAAGCAGTGGAAAATACTGACGAAGACCTGGTCCACACCGTATTAAAAGGAGTGCTTCTTTTATTATTTCAGACATGAAAACAAGTAGTAAAGCAGTCTCAAATACTGGAAACAATAGTATCATACAAGTCAGGATGTAGGTAAAGTGGCAATGTAAAATAGCATAAAAATAGTAGATCAAAATTTCAACAGATGTGCACTGCTACTAAAAGATCACCAAGTTACATAGTTATGGTATTGCACCCAATATATGGGTACCTTACCTCCAGGGGAATCTTTCTTGCTCCACATGTCCTTACATAGTGCAATACTTTTCTGACAAAAACACCCATAACTTTGTTAAACTGGGTCACTGAGGACTTCCCGTTCTGAAGAGCTGCCCAAGTTCCGCACTCGCGCTCAGCAATGTTATGACATGATGCCAGGGACAGTGTGGGGGCATGCTCCATTGTACTGAATGGCCGGCAGCTTTCCCAATATTTCTTTATGTTATAATGGTCAGTTTGTGGTGAAACATGGGCATGTTTCCACTAACAAGAGCCTTGCTAGTGGAAACATGCCCATGTTTCACCACAAACTGACCATTATTACATAAACATTCAGAAAGCTGCCGGCCATTCAGTAAAATGGAGTGCACCCCTGTGCTTTCCCTGGCATCACATCATAATGTTGCTGAGCATGGAGGGGGGTAGAACTTGGGTGGCTCTTCAGAATGGGAAGTCCTCCGTGACCCAGCTTAATGAAATTATGGCCATTTTTGCTAGAAAAGTATTGCACTATGGAAGTACATGTGGAGTAAGAAAGATTCCCCTAGAGGTAAGGCACCCATATATCGGGTGCAATGCTGTAACTTAGTGAATCTCTTTAATGTCTTTTTCAAAAACTAAATATTTATGGAGCCTCAGTAATGTTTACTTTGTGTCTGGACTCATGATTTGAAGTGTTTCACAAAAAGCATGACTGAGCAGTGCAAGTATGTTGTGCTGAACTGCATTTGTGCCATCAGTGTTCTTTCTTGTGTGTGCATACATTGTCCAGCTTCGTGCAAACATATATATGGTATGACTTGTTGCAGTATCTCAAGAATAAAGATAAGAAAGAATATATGATGTATATTTTATTAGTACCATCAGCACCAGTGGAGTAAGTGATATGATATTTTCTCAGAGGTATTGGGTCACTGTGCACCTCAGTTGCTCACAGTGCACACATGACTTAGAAGAGATCATAGCACAAAAAACACATGCTCTCCTAAAACTCATGTGTGTAGTATGTGACTAAGCTGCACTCTGGCCAGACACCTCTGAAAAAGTATTGTATCACTTAGTCAGCTGATGATGATGGTGACAATAAAATATACGTTTTTCTGCTCGCTATTCTTTATAGGATAAACACTACAACAAGTCAGCAATATATGTTTGCAAGAAGTTACTCAATGTCTGATGTCTGTCACACACACACAAATACACACACACACACACACACAGAGGAAATGACACTGATTGCACACATACAATTTAACACATCATATTTGCACTGCTCACACCAGCTTTTTCACAGCCACTCCACAACAGAAAGTAAACATTACTGAGGTACGGGATTATAACAACAGGGCAATAAGGAGCATGCATGACTGTCTGTTATTAAACATAAAAAAACACAAAACACTACAGCAGTGGGGGGTCCAGAAAAAAATAAGTTAATGGGGGATCCCATGATGTTGCAGCAGCAGATGGAGCATCAAAACTATCTGAAGCTGGTGTTGCTCGATCTGCTTCACCTGCTGCTGCACAGCACCCACTCTCTCATTGCTTTCCTCTAGTGCAGCCCACAACAGTGCAATGTCTGCCTGCATTGCAGGCACTGTGGTGGGGTCCACTGGTGCGGGGGGAGACCAGATAGTGGTGGTGATGGTGGTGCTGGTGGCAGTGGTGGGGGTAGTGGTGGAGCAGCTACTGCTGTGGCCCTCCTCCTGCTTCAGTGGTGAGGCACAACACCCCCAGCATCCTCTGCCACTGCCCAGAAGGGCCAGCAGGTGGAGGCCTGGCCTGTTCGGTGGCAGCCTGCCACTCCACCTTGTGGTGGTTTATCATATGTGTGCACTAGCCACCAGTCCCCAGATGTGTCCCTCAGGGGCCACAGTGCACCTGCACACCACATAGCTGACACACCACAATGGTGCTGTCCCACCCCACACAGTTAAAAACTGCCAGGCTGCAGAGCTGCAGGGGGCAGACCAGGCACAGGAGGGGCAGATGTAGTACTGGCAGCATTCTCATGCACCTTGGGCTCCATCTGCTGCTGTGGAGGTGGAAGTGGTGCTGCTGGAGCTCCCACAGCTGCTACTGGTGGTGGAGACGGAGTTGTTGGATGTGCCGGTGGCACTGGTGGTGCTGTTGCTTCTGGAGGGGGAGAGGCAATATGAAACAGTTGGGAACAGTCCAATGACACCCAACAACCCCCACACATGCACACTCCCCTCTGCCCATGGCCTCGGGCCACACACTCTCCCTGGTCCATCGCGATTCCCACAATGCACTCCTTCCCTCTCCGATAAGTGAATTCTTCACACACACTCACAGCCTCACACACACGTGCACACACTCACACACACAAAACAAAACTTATAAAACAATAAATCGGTCACAAAAAAGAACTGAAAAAACACTACAAAAAAACTAAAGAGTTCGCTTTTAAAAAAGCTGTTTGGTTTTCTGCTATTTGCACAGATACAAACGAATAACACTCCAAACTCTCCTCTCCACAAAGAATACTTCCTTGTTCTACCTCTGCAAAGAAGAAAGTGAAACTATCTGCTTGTATGACTCACTTCCTTCCTGCCTGGCTAAAGCATGTGACTTACAGTACTGTAAGCCATGTGATGTGTGTGAGAGGCTGCTCTATTGTTGTCATTCTGCCTTACTTCATGTTAAGGTGGAATCACAACTCAAAGTCATAATGACAAGGTGAAGTGAGCACTATCCATGGTCACTTTGTGTCGGGTTATGATAACATGAAGTGGCCACTTCACGTTCACTTCACCAGCAAATTTTAAATTTGCTGCATCTCTATTTCTGCGACACATATGCATGATCAATGTACCATATGCTCTAGTGTACTTCGAAAAGCATTGTTTTTTCCCCCCCCTGTATGTAACTATTCCCAGGTAACCCCTGAAAAAGGGACTGTCAAAGTCTCAGTGGGCCTATCCAGTTACCAAAATGTAAGTAAATAAATAAATAAATTAATTAAACCCTACTCCTACTGGCAACTTTGTCATTATTAGGAAGTTTTAGGAAGTTTAATTTAGCCAACTTTCTAGCAGATCTGAGAGACATCAACTGGAGAAGCTTTTACTTAATCAAATTAAATCAAATAAAACATTTATTTTTAAAGCGCTTTTCAGCAAACCAAAGCGCATATACAATATAAAAACACCAGATCAAATAAAAAAATATAAAATAACAGGCAGCAATCACAGAACTAAACATTATCCCCAAAAGCCTCAAGTTTTTAATGAGGATTTAAAAGTCTCAGTGGACAGGCACGCTCTACTCCGACGCGGTAGAGAGTTCCACAGGGTCAGGGCTACAAAAGAAAAAGCCCTAGCACTGTGATGTCTGCAAATGGACCCTGGGAACCTCTAGCAATCCCTCATTGGCAGAGCAGAGGAGGCAGAGGGGACAGTAGGGCCAAAGGAGGTATTGCAAGTAACCCGGTCCCTGTCCATGTAGGGTCTTGTAGGTCAGCAACGCGACCTTGAAGTTGATCCTGCATTGCATCATGAGCCAGTGCAGTTCATGCAGCACAGGTGTGATGTGGCTAGCTCTTGACAACCCTGTCAACAACCTGGCCACAGCATTCTGCACCAGCTGCATGCAATGGAGATCCACTCTCAGTAACCCTAGGTATAGAGCATTGCAGTAAAACAGATGAGATTACTTGACCTTAGTAAGGCCTTTGTTATGAAATTAGAACCTACTATCAATGAGGCCGTGCATGTCTTTAACTTCACCCTTAGTTGTGTCATAAACAAACATGCCCCAATGGTTAGTTGAAGAGTAAGAAAAGCCTCTTGTCCATCATTTAATGGGAACATTAAAAAAGCCTTGCTAAAGAGAGATCAACTTTGGGCAACTGCTAGGCATACTAAATCCCCTGAAGACTGGATAGCTTTCAGGGCTTGTCGCAATGTCTGTACCAGACTGGTAAGAAAAACCAAAGAGAATTATTACTTGAACATTTTCAAATCTTCAAAGGGGAAACCATCCAAAATATGGTGTACTTTTAAATCAGTGGAAGGTTGTAAAGAACCTCCAACCCTGCCCATCACAATTAATATTCATGGCTCTACCATCACCAACAAATCCTTCACACTTGACAAATTTAATGCACACTTCACGACAGCAGGCCTTGCTTTCAATTCTTTCCAGGCAGCTACCCTATGCCACTCTATCACAAAAACTGCTAAGGTAACCAGTCCTTCCATCCATGTCACCTTTACCTTTTCTACCATCACATACAAACAATTTGAAGATCATTTAACTAAACTGGACACTAAAAAGAGCCCTAGAGTAGATAATAGCGATCCCTTCTTCTTGAAACTAGGTTACCACTATCTGATGACTTCCATTACCCATCTATTCAATTTGTCACTAACAGAGGGCATTGTACCCCAGGAATGGAAGGTAGCCCACTGCCCTTTTACAAGTCAGGTGAGCCCAACAATGTTAACAACTACAGGTCTTTTTCAATTTTCCAGACCCTCTCTAAACTCTTAGAAAAGTTGAACAATATACAGGTCAGGGAGTTTATTGATAAGCATCAACTGGTCAACCATTTACAGTCTGGGTTTAGACACCAGCATAGCACTACATCTGCTTCGACTAAAGTAACAAATGATTGGTTGGAGGCCATAGATAGTAAAAAGATCACAGGTGCTGTATTCTTGGACCTTAGTAAGGCCTGTGTTACAGTCAATCATGGCCTTCTTCTGGACAAGCTTAAGAAATATGGTTTTGAAAGCCCAATAGTAAATTGGTTTGCCAGCTATCTGGTGGATAGACAGCAGCAAATTAAAGCTAATGGGACATTCTCCTCCCTACTTCCCCTGGTAAGAGGGGTTCCCCAGGGCTCTATTCTGGGCCCCCCTTCTTTTCTTGTTGTATATCAATAATCTGAGCAGTAACATTATGCATTCCAAAATCCACCTCTTTGTGGATGACACTGTGCTCTACATCTCCAAACCTTCATTTGCACAAGTTTGTTGTGAGATTCAGTCTGACTTTGACCAACTACAGCGTAATTTAAAAACTTTTATTGAATGCCAAGAAAACTAAAGTAATATATTTCCATCACCCTAATTCTTCAAGTTCTCTCCCCAGTCGCTGCCCCCCCAACTGTCACTACCCTTCTTGGTGACAAACTTTTAGTAGTGGACAGGTTCAGGTATTCAGGTTTTCTGCTTGATTCTCATCTCTCCTTTTTCTTTCACCTCGATGCCTTAGCCAAAAAATTTAAACCAAGGCTCGGTTTCTTCTTTAGAAACAAATCTCTCTTTTCCCGGATCTCTAGACTGGGAGTAGTCCAGGCCACCATTCTGCCTCTCTTGGACTATGCAGATACCATCTATAATAACTGTACAATCACCTACCTTCACAAATTGGACACATCATACCATCGAGCTAGCTGCTTTATTATCAATGCTTCAGCCAAAACCCATCATTACACCCTGTACAAATAGGCGAGCTGGTCTTCTCTGGCTACTAGGAGATTAGTACACACCTACTTGTGAGTATGTAAAGCTCTCTTAAATAAACTGCCTTTTTATAGTACTACTCCCTTCCATCACTCAAATAGTTTGCATGCGTTAAGGAAGAACACATATATTTCCCTAGAGGTACCTAAATTTCACATGCATTATGGCAAAGTGGCCAGTAGTTACGCACTCCCTACAGACTGGAATAAACTTCAAACAATGCTTAAGCTACAAACCCTAATCCCTTTAAATGCATTCAACACCTTTATTACCAGAATAACTACTGATGCCTGCCACTGCTACTAATCTTGTATCCTACAACCTCTACTTCCTTCCTCTACTTTATTTTTCCGTCTCCTATGTTATGGACACAAATGATTCCTATTAAATATATGCTGTATAATTCTATTGGCTTGTATTCATTACTGAATGCATTTTATTTATTATTTATTTATTGAATTTTGATGACGGGGTAGACCAGCTGGGCCCCGAAGGTCCCTATTTCAGGGGCCACCCGGGAATAATAGTACAGACATAATGAACTTAATGCAGTTACATAACACAGGAAATCATGGGTATACAGTATTCGGCTGTTTACACATAGCAGTAGTTATTAGGGTATTGTATATCATGGACACTGATGTCATTCATTGTATATATATATATATTTAGAAATTGTTATTCCTATTATTATATTGCACTATGTATCTTTGTTACCTCTGTTACTGTATTTTTGTTCTATGTATTGTCTTGTCATTTCTTGTACAAGGGACCCCCTTGCAAAAGAGCTTGCTCAATGGATTTTTTCTCTTCACAATAAAACTGATCTTGAACCTGAACTTTTGGATCCTTGGTTTAAGGGCACAATTGAAACATTCTTCAAACAACATGACTTTAAGGACCTGGAATATTATTGTGAATGATTAGTTGAGAAAGTGTGAGCACGTATAGTTGAGAAAAGTAATAAATCATCAGCACAATTATGGCTACATTCGGAATCTACACAAAATTTTGAGGGGGGGGAGACAAAATCTGCCACCACTGCTGTTGCTACTGCTGGTACCATCACTACTGATGTTTTTGCCACCAATCACCAACCAGATCTGGTGCTTCTACCAGGGTGACTGCTGCTACACCACAGGAAGAAATACTGCAGGACATGCTGTCAGACTTTGGGCTCATAAAGACAGCTGGAAAGGCTCAATCAGCAAGTTATGGTACCAGAACTCCCTGCTGCAAAAATAGTGAAGAATTTTATGGAGGAGACTGTGCGTCTCACCACAGTTGATAAACCATTACTATACTGGCAACAGAAGAAATCAATGTGGCCTTCTTTAACAATGATTGCAATTGAATACCTCAGTTGTCCACCTTCCAGCAAATACTCAGACAGAATTTTCAGTGCTGCTGGAGCAATAGTGAATGGCAAAAGAACATGTCTTTTCACTAAAAACTGTAGAAAGGCTCACTTTTCTAAAAATGAATATGCCAAAATTCAGAACATATACTGTCTGAAATGTATGCAGGCTGTCAGCACTCAGGTGGCACATGGCCCAGATGATGATAATAATGGCAAGGGATTCTATTGCCACAAGCCAGCAGCTTTTCCATCTGTCCTGTCTTCCTCGGTTGGTGCTCCTGTCTCCTCCTGTTCTTTAAGTTCCATTCATTTCTTAAACAATTGTCTGCTGCTGGTTCCCTCATGCACTACTGAGGGCTGACCCAGCACTAGCAGTTGAAGGGCCACTACAAACTATTCAGCTAAAACAATCACAAATGACTACACATTAGTGTCACACAGTTTTTCAGCCATTTGGTTTTATTGCCATTTCTGTTAACTGCAGATTCAAAATGTATTAGGCTGTTAAAACTCATTACCTCCAATAGCTCCATATGAAGTCCAAACTATCCATAGTTTACCTGACACAAAATGGCCACCCAGGAAGTATTGAGTTAAAAAAAATAATTGAATGGCCTACGCAACCAATATAGTGTTGTGCTTGTGCAACTGTGTTACCTTTCTTCGGCTGTTTGCACTCTCTATTCCATAAGGAGTTATCACCCTGTATGGGCACCAAAGGCAAGGAATCCTTGAAGGGGGTTCCACCCCAGAGGTGCCATGGGAAGATTCCCTTGGCTAAAGGTACCTTAGGAAGAACCCCTCTGAGGAGAGAGGCAAGCCATTGAAGGAGGAAGGGAGGATGGTGGGGCAAAGAAAAAGTGCTTCAGAGGGAGGCTGGGAGGAACTGCTTACATAGCTGGGAAAGGGGGCATGGCAGGTTGCTCATCCATTGAACTACAGGCATAGCGTTTCAATTCAATGGCCTGCTCAACCAGTATAGTGTTATGCTTGTGCAACTATGTTACCTTGTTTTAGCCATTTGGACTCTCTATTCCATGAAGAATTACCACGCTGTATGGCTACCAAAGGCAAGGAACCCTCAAAGAGGATTTCACCCTTAGAGATGCCATGGGAAGGTTTGCTTGGCTAAAGGTACCTTAGGAAAAAAAAACCTAAAAGAATAGTAGCATTGATCATTGACTATGAGGTAACGAAGCAGACTTGACAGTAACAGGCAGCTTGATGAAACATACAGTAAATGAGAAGCATAGATTAGTAGAATAGCATGGATAAAATAATTCGCACTGATGACAACAGGGGCCTTCCTAAGGATAGAGGGAATGGTGAGTAGGGCCACCATCCAGCTCCATCCAGCAGTGGAACCTACCTAAGTAAACTAGGGAATACCTCTAAAAACTAACTAAATATTATGACACTCTGCACAGAGGAGAGAAAAAAACCCTTTTGAGGAGGAAATATCTGGGGGTCCAAGGCCTAGGCCACCTTCCCTCGATGCTTGGGGTATCATAGGTTGACACAGAGCTTATGTAGACAGTTGTCCATATTGCTTAACTTATTACTAACCACAGCCCCAATACCATTATTTCTGCAAAAGTTGCCAATCTAGTTTTAAATTCTAGCATGGTCCTTCTTCCCACCACCTCCTCAGAAAGTGAGTTCCAAAGAGAAACCACTCTCTGGTTATATCAGTTTTGCCTTTTGGTTGAATGGCATATTTATCCTTTGATTTGTAGGGTATGGGCACATATGCTACTTAACTGATCCCTCATTTCAATATCCAGACTTTCCCATATGTCATCATTCACAAATACCCTAAATAAGGGGCACATATCACCTATCATTCTCCTATATTCCAGCGTATACATCCCTAGTTGATCCAATCTGATCTGATTTTTGGTGCCTGATAATTATTGTTTCCCTTTCCTGGACTCTTTCCAGCACCTGGATATCAGATTTCCTGTATGGAGCCCAAACTTGGGTACAATACTCCAAATGGGGCCTGACCATGGTATTTTTATTTAGTAACAGTTCAGCTGCTGCAATTTGAAATTCAGTTCGGGGGGGGGGTGTGGAAAATGTTCCAATTTGGAGGAAGGCTCTCACTCCATACCTCAAACAGGAATGCCATGAAGGGTTGAGAGGGTTCTCTACGACAAGCTCCTCCAAGGCAGGAGAAGGAGCCAATGACCACTGAGGCACTCAGCCGGTATACCAGTCTAAAACAAACCAGGTGAACCAAAGGCAGTCTTAGGGAGAATAGCTAGAAGGCACCACCAAAGCAATAGGCTAGCTAAAGGAGTCTCTTTTTAGCTCAGGGCCCCACTTCTTTTAGCTGAGTCTTAAATTCTACATCAGGAGATGCCGCCGATACACCTGGATGTCTAAAGCTCTGCCTGGAGTGAGGATATTCCCACTATGGGCCAGATGAGAAGGCCCCCACACTGAGTTTCATACTCTCAAGATGTGGACTTCAGGGGTGCAGAGCAAGACTTTTGGCTGCAAGGCAAGCCCCAAGCCATAGTAACTACTGGACATGGTTGGCTTGCCTCCGAGTATGGATGAGACAATATAAAAGGAGAGCTTAAAGGAAACGTGAGTGCTGTAGACCATCATGTAGGTCATAGGTTCATAGGTATGATTACAAGTCCATGAGCTACTGGAGCCATTTAATGACTTGCCACTATCTAGTGGACAAATTTCACTGATCTATCTATTACCAAGCATGTACCACCAGTGAATGCCTGTAACACTGGTTGATTTTTTTAATCTAAGTGTTATGTACTGTACTGTTTTGTTTGCTGTGATGTATTGCTCTCTTGACAAGGTGCCTTTGTAAATGAGTCTTTGACTCATTGCTCTGTAAACCGATGATCTAATAAATACAATAAATAAATAAATAAATTCCCATTTTTTTATTTCCCATGCACTGGTCTAGCAGGTGCTTAAAGCAGACAAATTATTCACACTAACTACTTCTGTTGGAAGTGAGTTCCATGTACCCACAATTCTTTGGTTGAACCACCTTCCCCTCTTTGTGGTTCTGTACCATTCCCCTTTCATTTAAAATGGGGGTGGCTCTTGTTACCCTTCCAGGGCTTTTTTTTCTGCATAAACCTGCAGTTTCACACAGCATGTCATCTGTAAATACCATAAATACAGTACATGAAAGAGTTCCCCTCTGATTTTGCAATAGGCAATGGAAAACACTCCCAGCTCCTGAAGCCTAGAATGGTATGGTTTATCCTTTAGTTTGAAAACACATTTAGTTAATCTCCTCTGTACCCTTTCAATCTGTTTGCTACTACCAACGCTTTGTGGTGCACAGGAAGGGGCACTGTACTCCAAAATAGGTCTAACCAGGGACCTAGACAGGGGAACAAGTACCTCTTCTTTCCTGCTTCTGATATTTCTAAGAATAGTCCCTATCATTCTATGTGCACATTTAGCAGCATCATTATTATGTTTGTCAAAGATAAATGTATTAATAACAATAATATCCAAATCCTTTTCATTATTTGTCATTTATCACATACTGTGGGGTGATGCTGTTATGGCCAAAATGCATAATTTTGCACTTATTCCCATTAAACCTAAGTTTATGTTTGTTAGCCCAACTGTCCACATTCTTTAATTGTTTCTGAAGATTTTCTATGGATGCTGCATCATTTACAATAGATCCAACCTCCTTGTCAGCTGTGTATTTGCGAGCCACATCCCACCAGAAACTTGCATTGCAGAGACAAACAAATTGAACAGAAGATGTTCCAATATCGACCCCTGTGGCACTCCACTGGTCAGACATTTCCAATCAGAGAAATAATCCTGTATTTTGACCCTTTGTGTTTGGTTCTCCAACCACAAGCTAATCCAATGGTAGTCCATAACATAGGCGACCGCGATTGAGTGCAAATAAAAATGGTGACTCAATCGCAATGCATGTCATGGGGGCTATGGATGAGGTAGGGCAACCAAATGTAGGTGGGTTCACGCATATAGTGACAGGATGTCACTACATGTATGCGAGCAGGGGGAGCATGCACATTCAATGAGTGGCGGGAGGGGAGAGAGGGTTTTTGAGGGGTGGTCCCACGGTGAGCTGCCAAGCTGGCCCCGTGGTGTGGTGGGTGGGTTCAGGGCTTGGGTGGACAGGGTGCTTGGTTCAGGTTCAGGTCCAGATGCAGGAACGTTGTTGTTGCACCCTGCCAGAATTTTTTTTCATGGTTTGCACCCCCCGACATGCACCCCCTTGGATTTGAGAATCCAAAAGTAGGGTGGTGTGGGGGTGTGGTGGGCACAGCTCACCACATAAAATTTAAAAATGTAAGTCCCCGGTGCTCTTTTACTGTGCACCAGGGAGTAACATTGCCAAAATTGATTTTCAGTTATGTGACGTCGCCCTAACGGCAATCGCCTTTTGGCGGTCACCGTTATGACATGGAACCAATCCAGGCTATCAGATCATCATGCACACCAAGCTCTTTTAAGGACTTCAATAATTTTTCATGGGACACAGAGTCAAATGCATTGGTATAATCTAATATATTATGTCCACCAGGAAACCCTGATCTACACGTATTATAGAAAGCACAAAGCAGACTGAACCCCCAAGGGCAGTGTAATCAATGATCAGACCTGCATGTTGGCCTGTGAAACAGAGCATAGCAGCAATTCACATGACGTGCAGGGAAGGCAAGCCATCCAATTCCAGTAGGAAAGCCAAATTATTGTGAGCATCAGAATTATCAGATTATCCAGCATTGGCCAATATAGCAGTTAAACAAAGCAGTAATGAAATACATACAATTCGAGAAAGCCATGAAGGCTGCAAAGGTACAGATATTGCTTGTCAATGGGATAGCTGAAAAGCCAGGAAGGCAAGGAGCAGCACATAAACAGGAGATTCATTTAACTTACTTAAAGCATACTCCTGCTACCAGAGTCATGATGCACCGCCGAGACACCACAGTCCTTTGCTGCAGGAATAACAGGGAGCCAGAACCAAAGCATCATGAGACCAGGCAGCCATGAAAGAGCAAAAAGTGTCAGCATATTAATGCAGCATTAGTCCTGATGGTGCGGGCATTGAGTAAATCAGGAGCAGGGCTGTAAAATGGAGTAGCTACTGAATGAGCAGCAGAGCAAGGACCAGGTGTAAGCAATTACAGAGGAAGCACAGGAGGCAGCAACTGCAGTGGGAGCTGAAACATGCAATAAGAACTGCAAGAAAACAGAGGTTTGGTAGGAGCCTGAAGTACAGGCACATGATAAACACAGTGCAAACAAAGGGCAACAAGAGGTTAGGAAAAGTAGAAAGCCCCAAAAAGAAAAACACAAACACAGAAGAACAGAAAAACAAGCACACAGGGAAGAACACGGCAGCAGCCTGAGGCAAAACTAAAACTAACCAAGGCAGGAGAGATACACAAACAGGATCCAGCAGAAACCAAGCAGAGCCCAGAGCACAAGCAATCCTTGGGGGGGGTTGCAACGCCCCAGCAGGCCCCAAGGGAGAAACCAGACCAACACAGCCTCCAGCTGGCAAAGAAAAAGTGCTTCAGAGGGAGGCTGGGAGGAACTGCTTATATAGCTCAGGACAGGGGTGGTGGTTGTTCACCCACTGAACTACATGCATAGCCTTTCAATAATAAATTATCTTTCTTCAGGTCCAGATGATGATTTAATTTTGTTTATTTTTGCTGCAATATCTATTTTCCTTTCTCCATTTCAGTGCTGGCCCAATGACAAATCCAAGGCTTTAAAACTGACTGAGCCATCCTCCATATATTATATATATTATTTTCATTCTAACCTGGAAAATGAAAATAAAAGATTATAATTTAAAAATAAGGTGTTCTGGACCTTAGTCTAACACCCAACTCAAGTCCAGACCCCCCCACCGGGGGCCACTCCCTCTAATAAATGTAATCGACCCTCCACTGTTAGATCCTCCGTCATACACCTGGTGCCATAAAGAAAATTGCTGACAGTAGACTGTAATTTTGTTTTCATTATTTTGAGTTAGGATGCATATATCCAGTATCCCACTTTTTCCATTTCCTACAAGTACTCTGTTGACTCCCATCATCCTTCAACCAGATGCCCAAGTATGCCAATACCTCCCCCTTCACCTACCCCTCCATACATCCCTCTCACACCCTTCTCCTTAGCTATATCACATAATTTCTGCCCAACACTTTGGCATTTGGCAAAGTTCTGCCACCCTTCTTCTTCATTCAATGGACGCTACCAAGAAAGTGACAAAGCAACTAGCTCCATTCTTCCTTCATCCATTCCTCCTTCCACTTCATTGGACATTCTCCCAACTTCCTTAGTTGCACTTGCACCTGACCAGTCTGTCAGAAACAGCTTCTTCTCTCTCACGTACAGTATATGGAAGTAGTACTTGCTGTCTGTCACTACCATATATAATATAAGCCAAAAGGTTCAGTGGTTAGAGAGAGAGAGAGAGAGAGAGAGAGAGAGGTGAGGAGTGGTGTTAGGGAGGGTGGGATAAATGGGGTAATACTGACATAGTTTTGGAGGGTATGGGGAGTAGGGTGGGAGAGTGTACTAGAGGGACAGTGGCATACTTATTTTTATTCAGAATAACAGAAAACCCCAAACCGCTACTGAATGCCAGTCACCCATGCACTTCTTTATGGCCCATGGCCACAGCCATGAGGGAGCTATCTGTGTCTAGGTATAACAATGGGGGTAGAATTAACAGGGAGTAGCTCAGGGGAAGGGGTTAATCCTTCAGGCTGCAACCAGATTTGGAAAGCACCTGATGTGAGGGATTATATATGGCACTATTTTACAACATCTCTGTGCACCAAAACTTTACAAAACATATCTTTCTTTGTACTAAATGTACTTTCCGAAGCATGCAAAATACTTGTGTGGATATTTCATTAAAGTAGAACCAGGTAGAGCTTGGTTATACATTGTAGAACCTGGTTTTACCTGGTAGAACCTAGATCTATCCGGTTGAACTTGGTTCTCCCTGATTCTACTTAATAGGACCAAGTAAAGCCTGGTAGAATATTTTTGGGTTCTACTCAGAAGGTTCATGAGATAGAACTTTTAGAGGTTCGCAAAGCCTAATCAGTAGTTGTCCATGGATAACCATTATTAAAATCATTGACAAACCATGATTCACCATGGTCGCTGAACATGTATAATTGTGGTTTAACCATGTGTTGTATGACCTGGTCAGTGTCAGTGGTTCAGCAGGTTGCACACTCATCTTTGAGGCCAGAAGATCAGAAGAATGTGGGTTCTAACCCCACACCAGGCACTTGGTTAAATTCCAATACTGACACTGTAGTGCAGCATGAGGGGGGTGCACTCCTGAGGTGCTGTCTTTCAGATGAGACATTAAACCAAGGTCCCATCTGCCTGTTCTGGTGGTAGTTCAGGTGGATGTTAAAGATCCCATGGCACTTCTTGAAAAGATTAGGGAATTTTTTTATTCAAACTGAAAAAATAGCATACAATACTTAATACAAATGGTATAAGGAAAAATGGAAAACATTAAAGTAAATAAGTATTAAAGCATACAGTCACCTATTTGAAAAAAATATAAAACTGTGGTAAATTATTTAAATCAAACAAAGACCCCAAAGCAAATAAGCATAACTGCATACCAGCCCAGCCCCTCCCCATATAAGGACTTTCCCAAATTATAACAAAAAGTATTATACAATAAGCAATATCAATATGAAAAAAAGTTAATAAACAAAACTTTAAAAACCAAATAAAGTATTAATTCATACTATTTCCAAAAGTCGTACTTATATCTAAACCACATGAAAAAGGAAAAAAGGTCTGAGTGTTCTTTATTACAGTATTTAATTCCCCCTCCCCCCATAGAGAGGTGGAATAAACATCTCACCCAAACATGTACTCCAAATACCTGCATGGTGTCCTCGCGGAAAGTACAAAAAGTAAAAATGATATGATCTATGTCCAAAATACATAAAAAATAACCCAAAGAAAAAATTTATATTACATTTCATCCAGTATCCAATCAATGCATATGTTTCCAGTATTTAGCAAAGACTGATAAAGGTAATGCTATTTTCTCTGTTTCTTTCAGGGACTAAATAGCTGAATGTATTGTCCAAAAGAACTGTTCTGGTGTAATAAACTGTTGCTGTAGAGACCATAAACATCTTGTCTGCCAAATATGGTACTTTATAACTGCCAATATTAAATGCATTGTGCCAGCATTATACTTATGCCAGACCTGTGGCAATATTCCTAAGAACAGGATGTCTGGAGATTCCCCGGGTACGACTAAAAACATCTGGTTCTAGGACATTTTCATTGGCAGCCCCCACCCTGTGGAATTCTCTGCCTCGTCAGGTACTTGAGTGCCTGACAGTGAAGAGCTTCAAGACTGTCCTTAAAGGGTACCTAAAAAAGCAGTTTTTTAAAACTGCAAACTCCAAAATCTGGCTTCATTGTGAGGTGAGGTAAGGTAAAGGCTACTGTTTACATTTATGCTAAAACTGCATTTATGTAAATAACATAAATGCAGTTTCATAGCTTTTGAAACATCAGCCTTTCACTTACAAAAAACAGCCTTGCCTTCTCCCTAAGATGTCTGCCAACTGTGTTAAGTGTTGCGTCATGATGACATCATTGGAGCCAGAGCCAGAGACCAATATACTGTAGATTCCTATAGGCTAACTAGTTCTTCTTTCCCTCTTTGTTTTGAATTGTTTTACCAGAAAGATCAACACCATGTGTTAACAAGTGGATTATTTTGATCAGTACACATTAGGCTATGATTTTGTTTATTTTATTTACTTTAACTTGCTGAAAATGTTTTGTAATCTAGCTGACTTTCTCTTTGGCAAACTGCAGAACAATACAATATTTCAAATACCTGATGATCTAGTGGTTATGTGATGCCCTGATTTTTTTTTTTGTTAACCAGGAGAGACACACTATGCTGAAACCTTGTTTACAGATGTGGCCTGGCAGCACAAGGAAGTTAGGTGACTTGCTCAGGGTCACACAACAAAGTACTGGTCTGGTCCAATTCCAAAGCTCATGCATTCGTGTTAATCCACAAAAAAGCTTCTCTTGTATTCTATTTCCAAGTGAACCCCCCTGCACCTAGCCTGGCTTCTTTTGAACCCCCCACCATCCATACCATGTCCTTAGTACTACCTGGGACTGCACATGAGCTTGCGGTCTCATGAAGAGAATTATCACACCTCAGACTGTAATCGTATACCTCAGAGAGTTGTGCATACCTACCCTGATACGGATCATCAGCTGGCACTGTTAATAAATACCTCCCAAATCATACTTAAGTCCATTTTTGCAGTGTTTGACTTCTGCTCCCACAGTAAACATTGAGTGGATCACCAACCTTCTGCACAGTAAAGGCAGTATGTACAGGTCCCCTGTTGTGTTTTTGTCCCGCCTCATTAACCAACAATTGGGTCTTCATGGAGGTCCAAGCAATAAGCCTCAGGACTCACCAGAAAAACTGCTGTTTATGCCCTCATGAGGGCTGTACTTACTATGGATAACAATATTATTAGCAGGAGAGGCATACTAATGCCTTGAACGAATCCACCAGACTTCCATTATCAGTCTACTCCTTTACCTGTGATCTGCAGAACCCCGCAGGACTGTTCACTGCAAATCTTCTCCAGTACTTTTTAGTGCCCTACTCCACAATGCGAGCTGACTGGCTACCACCCTTCTAAATCTTGAATGATCTATACACAGCTCCCTCAATACTGTCCTGACAAACGTCAACACCCCCCCCCCACCTGAGGGTAATCCCCCTACACTGAATTCAAGTAACACTTTAAGTGCAGCCCTGCCACTCTGAGTATTTGCCATTGCTGGCTGCTCTCATTCACAGTCAGGTAGTGATCACGGTGCTGGCAGCCCTACATTTCAGATCTCAAGTGATCTGCTAAACATCCCCCCTTCTTGTCTTCCCCTAACCTGAATATAGCTACACTCTGCTGGAATGGCCTCTTCAGTCCCTCTCTGGCATTCATTCTTCTCTTCTGCTCCCCACACCAAAAACTGGTGAGCTCACTACCCTTCTGCGTCATGAATGTGGTTAGTACAGTCGGCTGTGTCATTTTTACACATATTTATAATAAACATGATCTTCTGGTAAGCCAGGCTGATAGCAGCAGGGCACAAGGGGAAACATAGGCATTCCTACCTATATAAGATCAAATCCACCTATGATTAGGCACTATTAAATGACGTGTATAATGATGTGCACACCCATCATTTAATACTGTCTAATCAAAGGTAACCTAGATCTTTTAAGGAAAGGAGGCCCATCTTTCCCCTTGTTCCCTGATGCTATCATCCTGACTTACTGGAAAGATTTGTTTATTTTTGATATGTCAAAAAACCTGGGGATTGTACTACCTACATTTGTGCTGCAGAAGGGTGATGAGCTCACCAGTTTGCGGTGTGGGGAGGAGAAGTGAAGAATGAATACCAGAGGGGGACTGAGAAGGCCACTCCTGCAAGGTACTGCTATATTCAGGGAAGGGGGAAGACAGAAGGGGAGAAATTTGAGCAGATCACTGGGTGAAATAAGATGTGGGGCTGCCAGCACCATGATCACTTCCTGACCCTATTGTCCTGACCAGCATTCCCCTTCCCATAAAACCAGTTCATGCAATTGTTCAAGTCTGTGTGTGGATATTAATGTGTGAAATGGCTGCCACTACAGGTTCAGTCACTTCACTATGAGTCTAGTATTGTTTGTAAAGCACTTTGGGATACAATGTGTATGAAAAGCACTATATAAATACTGATTCTTATTATTATTTCCCATGGAAAAAGAAGACAAGACAAGACAAGCATATTTTTGATTTCCAAGAAAGTATGAACTCTGGCATTGGACTACAGAAGAAGTTTGCTACGAACAAGTGGTGGATCTATGGGGTGGTGAAGGGTGCAGCTGTAACCCCCCCACCCATTGTAAAGTACTCTCTTGCTGCTGCTACATTTCACTTTGTTGAAGAAGTCTGATTTATTGATTGTACAAATGTTTGCATTCAAAAATATGGATTACATTTGTAGTTTCAGTCAAAAACATACTAGAACAATATAATAGCAGAAAATATAAAGGTTTCATTAAATTGTTAAAAAGTGCATATCAAGTATGCAAACACTCTCAGCACCCCATCCCCCTCCCCACACTGTAGCATCCTGGATCTGCCATAACCACTAGACCACCAGGATATTCAAGATGTGTACTGCACTGCGGTTTGCCAACGAGAAAGTCAGTTAGAGTAAAACACAATTTCAACATGTTAAAGTAAATAAAATGAATGGAACCGTAGCCTAACATACATATTGATCTAAATAATGCACATGGTTTTGACCATTTTGGAGAAACAATTTTATACAAAGGGAAAAAAGAACTAGTTAGCACTATAGAGAGCCATATAGCTCTCTGACTTTGGCTCCGATGATGTCATCACTCAATACATTTGGCTGACATTTTAAGAAGCAGGTAAGGCAGTTTTTTTGAAACTGGAAGGCTGATTTTACATTTTCCAAATGCTTTGGAACCACATTTAAGTAACTTATATAAATGTAGTTTTAGCATTAATGAATTCAGCAGCCTTTCCTTTAGTCCCATTTGAGGACAGATTTTTGATAGTTTGTTGTCAAAATGTTGTTTAGATATCCTTTAAGATCCACTTGTTTCAACTGGCATTTGGTGCTATCTTGTAATTGATTGTTTTATGAGTATTATGGACTATGGAACTATGGAATAGTGTTTTAATATTTTATGATTTTAATAGTCTTTTGCACAGCACTTTGATACATAGTGAAAAATGCTATATAAATAACATTACTATTATTATTAATATTATTATTATTATTATTATGTCATCTGTAAGAAGCAACAATGGTGTGTTTTTCCAATGGGAAAAGAAAATGTCTAGAACTTGACAATGTAGGGACAAAAAAAAAAAAGATGGTGCATGTTTTCTACACATGAAGAAAAAAAGGCACCCATCAGAGCAGAATAATATATAAAAATATACATTTATTTAAATATAAAGTGTACTAGGCTGAAAACCATAATGGCGAGGGGTTAAAAAACATCTTATGTTTCGCCAAGCAGAATGCCTGGCTTCATCAGAGATTTTCCACCTAGTACAATTTATATTTAAATAAATGTATATTTTTATATATTATTCTGCTCTGCTGGGTGCTTTTTTTCTTCATGTGTGGTCTTATGTTCATCAATACAATTAAGCACTATCATTTTACTCGATGTGGCTTTTCTGTGTTTTTTGGTGCATGTTTTCTACCCTGGCCTGACACAAATTGTGCCTCGGGCAGCATCTTTCACTGAGCTCTTTATGCTTGAAGTTGCCCTTCACATTCAACTTTTGATGTACACTAACCAGAGAGAGTCCCACATAAACACTGGGATTCTAGGGGAGATTCAAATGTCTTCTATTTGTTTACATTAGTCCTTGGGGTAAGAAACATATTCTGGGGCCACAAAAAATGTTGGGTCATAATAAAACTGTATAGTTCCTTAAGAGATAATTGACTAAGTTGCATTTCTGCAAATGCCATGGTTTAACTTTACTAAACCAAGACTGAAAATAGTAGGGAAACCTTGTAGAGATTTCTGTTTGGGGATAGTAGCTTGGGGTTCCCACATCTGAGTCCAAGGTAAAATCGTATCCTGTACCCATGAACTTCAAACTGTATTCTCCCCTTGTAAAATGGGTTTAATATTTTTGTTGGCAAACAAACAAAAGAAAAAAAAACAGTGGTATTTACCATTCTTAGAACCCCTTGTTTACGATCAAGATATAAAATTCCTCTTTTGATGGCGGTTGAGTCTACTGCCCCATATGGCCTAAAAGAAAATGCTATATATATATATATATATATATATATATATATAGTATCTAGCTGTTAAGGTGGGGGGGGGGAGACTGCACACAAGTGTTCCATCTCTGTACCTTTCCCTGTGCTTCCTTCAGAAGGTGTTCCCAATGATATACATTCATATTTCCAGCACCAAAGTAAAACCCTAATATTTTACATAGCTCCTGGGTGATGGGGATCCCTAGAACATGTGTTCTTTCTGTTTCTACTTCTCATATAAGCAGACATGTACTTTAATTTAGATTAAATTCTGAGCTAGACCCCTTCATGTATTCTACCATCATGGCTTCTGTGGTATTGCAGAGGGAAATCTACCAAAACAAGACATATGTCATTGTCACATGCAACAGTTCTCACTTCATCTCCTGTTCTATGTATAGAAATACCTTTGCTATTGTCTGTGTTGTTAATAAGTGATAAAACAGATTCAAGGGTCAAAATGTGTAGGAGGGGACTGAGTGGACACCCCTTATGGACCCCTCTAGTTCATAGGTTCATAGGTTCATAGAAGTGTACGAGCAATGAAGGCATATGTAAGGATGCCCATTGTATGCTCGCCACCCATATGTCCTATGGGTGGAAATCAAATTTTTTGCTTCCCATATGTTTATCCAATCTTTGCTTAAAGGTATTTAAATTATCACTATTAACGACACTTACAGGTAAGTTATTCCACTAACCCACAACTCTCTGTGTGAAAAATAGACTCCTTCTAGTGGATATACATTTTTCTCCAATGAGTTTATAACCATGACTCCTAGTTGATTTGACGTTGGAGGCAGTAGTAAGTCCAATCAATTGTGGTTCTTAAATAATCATTTTTTAAGGTTTGATATACCAATATTAAGTCACCCCTTATTTGTCTGTATTTTACAGAAAATAGGTTAAGTTTTTTTAATCTATCTTCGTAACTATTACTATGTAAAAATGATACTTTTTTAGTGAATTTACACCCTCAGCGAGTTTTAAACCCCTTATAGAAGTTAGTGCACAAAATTGAGAGCAGTATTCCAAGTGGGGACGTACCAGACTGGTGTAGAGTGGCATAATAACCTTGGAGTCTCTACTTTTGATATTTCTTAAAATAGAGCCAATTATTTTATTACATTTTTTAACTTTAATTATATTATTTTTTTCAAAAGTTAAATTATCTGAGATTATGACACCCAAATCCTTTTCTTCCAAAATACTTTTAGATAAACATTGTTTAAGGAATAATTGAAGGGACGTTATTTTGCCCAAATGTAAGACTTTACATTTGTCAACATTAAAAAACATACCATAAGCCTTTGCCCAGTTTGATAGGTTGTTTAAATGATTTTGTATGGAGCATTTATCATGAAAGGTGCTTACCAAACTACCCATTTTACAGTCATCAGCATATTTTGCGACCCATATCTTATCAGTAGTAGGCAGTGTAGAGACCATAATATTAAACAGTATCGGACCCAGGACGGAGCCCTGGGGAACACCACTAGTCACCACACCCGTCGCAGACAGGTGACCCTTGACTGATACCTGTTGAGTTCTGTTTTCCAACCATGACTGTATCCAGTTTATAATATTAGGTTGCAACTTAATTTTGACCAATTCTTGTAGTAAGACTTTATGTGATACTTTATCAAATGCTTTGGAAAAATCCAAAAATATTACATCTACCAGAATGCCTAAGTCCAAGGCAGCGCTTACTGGTTCAAAAAAATGTAGTAGGTTGGTCAAAACTGATCTTTCAGTCACAAAACTGTGTTGAAAGATATCTACTATTTTATTTCTGTCTAAATGATCTATAATATGTGCTTTAAGCAATCTTTCCATAATTTTGCCAATGATGGAAGTCAGGCTTATGGGCTGATAATTGTTAGGGTCATGTCTGGATCCACCCTTATATATGGGTGTAACTATAGCCTCCCCTCCAAGCCTGAACAACTTTACCTTCTCTGATTGATGAATTAAATAACACAGCTAGAGGACCAGAAATTGAATGACTAATTTTTTGTAAAAATCTGGGTGAAATACCATCAGGACCAGGAGAGCTGTTTGATTTTAAAGATTTAATTTGTTTTGCAACCTCCATTTTGTAAAAACAGGAAAACTAGAATTATTTACTAGAAGAGGCGTATTTGCAGTTTCCTTAGTTTCGAAAACTTTTAGAAATGCCTCATTTAGAATCGTAGCAGTAGTTGTTTTATCTAAAATAGGTATATCATTGATGTTAAAGGGTCCAATTGTATGATTTCTTTCTTTCATGGAACCAATATAATTATAAAATTGTTTTTTGTTGTCTTTAACTTTAGTAACTAAGTTGAATTCAATTTTAGATTTAGATGATTTAATCATGTGTTTTAATTTTTAGCTGCAATTTTGTATTTTTCCAGGAGACTGTTGGAATTAGCTTTTTTATATCTTCTATAGAGTTTTCTTTTTTTTTGTAATTGTTTCTTAACTTTTGAGGACCACCAAAGAGGGACATGTTTATTGTTGCAGTACTTCATTCTATAAGGAACCCAATTTGAGAGACAAATATTGATTCTGTTATTAATTAAATTCCAAATTTGTGATAAATTTAGGTTATTTAGTTCCATCTCCCAATTCCATTTAGATAAACAATCATTTTTTTTTTATAGTTTGCTTTATTAAAGTTTTTGATTTTAGTAATGCCATTTGTGCTTGGAAAGTCTGCTATGTATTCATAATTGGCCATGCAATGATCACTATCACCCAGAGGAGGAAGTATTTTGATGTTATCAATTTTCTCATTAACATTGGTGAGCACAATGTCAAGGATATTGTTACCACGGGTAGGTTTATTAACTATTTGTTCTAGGTTAGATTCAAGAAAAGTATCCATAAACATCTTTTCAGTATTTGAAGCTGATGTATAATTGTCCCAGTTGACAGTTGGAAGATTGAAATCACCCATCAGTATACAGGGAGTACCAATGTGTACCTCAGATATTTCTTCTATTAAACTTTGATTTTCATCATCAGTTAAACTAGGAGATCTATATATCAGCCCAATTACTAGTGGACTATGGGGGAGAAAATTTTGACCCATAAGCTCTCATTATTACTTGTTTTAGTTTTAATTGTGTTTGCTTTCAAGTGTTCATCAATGTATAATACAACACCTCCTCCATTTTTATTTTCATTTTGGTTTTTGTAAAACTTATTATATCCCTTTATGTCAGTGTTCCAGTCTTCATCCTTATACCAAGTTTCAGTAACTCCACAAATTGATATTTTTTGTGCTTGAAGGATGCAAGTAAGTTCTTCTTTTTTGTTGCGTAGACTTCTGGCATTAGTTAATATAATATTTATATTTGGTTTAGAAATGACACCAGTAGTGTTCGTTTGGGGGAATTTACGGTTGATTATGGATGCAGGGTTTGAAGAATAGTTGAAAAATTGTGGTTCAAGAGTTGTATCTAGAACATACAACTCCCCCCTTGCTGGAAGTTTAAACAACTATTGATAGAATGCACTATGCTTTCGCCCAATAGCCTACTACCCCTCCTGCTGAGATGGAGTTCATCCCAACAATAGAGGTTTGATTGACCATAAAAGTCCTCCCAGTGAGTTATACATTGTATATCTTGTTTAAGACACCGACATCTCAACCAATTATTTATTTCTCTCATTTTACATTGTTGGGAAAGATTTGCTCTTGGAATAGGCAAGATTTCAGATAGGACTACCTCACATCCTAAATCCAATAATTTGTTTGTTAATGCAACATAATCTTCTTTTAGTTTTTGAGAAGAATCCTTTAGAACATTGTTGGCTCCTATGTGAACTATTACCAACGGTTTAAAACCTGAGTTTTGTAAGATATTGCTGGACATCTCTGTGATGTCAATAATTCCAGCACCCCTGAAGCTTGAAAGAGTTCTATTTGTGTTGTCAGGGTTGCAAATGATTCTATCAATATGTTTGATGATATAGTCTCCTAACACTATAACCTGTCTTTTTTTGCAAACATCATCTTGATTTAGGTCCAAGTTGTCACAATTTTCTAGTGAAATAAAGGGATTTACATCAACTTGGTCATGTTTTTTGGCCTCTCTGGTGTCAGTAACATTTTGTAGATTGCTGGGAAAAAGAGGTGAAGAATTAAACTCTGCATTTGAAAGATTCATGTTTGTTATAGCAAATATTGGGTTTTCTATATTTTCAAAATTTTCAGGAATGGGGACACTTATTGTTTCTGGATCATGGCCTGTATCCGAGATATATGTTAAGGGTTCAAAGGAATTGAAAGTAGAAACCGTAAATTGGTCTGCTCTTCTGCCCCTTTTTGGATTTTTTTGAATTTATAAAGTGTACCAATCTTCATCTGCATTATCAGATGGATCTTCTTCCCTTGTTCTCTTAACACTAACTTTTTTCTTTTCTTTTTGTGCAGGGGGTATTTCAATAGGTTCTTGACAAGTGGTGATAATTTCATTTGCCTTCATTTTATTTATTTATTTATCAAGTCTAGGATTACAAATACCTTTGAGTCATGACTCTTTTACAAAGGTTCCACGTCAGAGAAATACAAATTATGGGGAACATCAAGACAGGCATTACAGCAATGTGGACATTGCAAACAGAGTATAGATTAATACAGTTCAAGGGTAGCATTGTAACAAGACAGCCAGTGGCATTTGTCAGAGAAAATAGACATTTAAGAAGTGCCAGAGTCATAGGGAGAGGGAAGAGGGTAGGGGGGAGAAGGAATGTAGGAAGGGTGGCAAGAGGGTGAAAAGTGCAGCATTGGGTATACCAAGATGGGAGGGTAGAATCCAGTGAGGAGGGGAAGGGGGACAACTAGAGCAGAAAGGGAAGTGGAGAAACAAGGTTAAGTTGGGCAGTCACAGGAGCTGTTGGTAGTGAGATAGTCCTGGAGCCTAGTTTTAAACATACCAATAGTTGGGGCAGAGGAGATGGTTGGGCTGAGGCCATTGAACCAGAGTGGTGCTCGATAAGCAAAAGAGCATTGTCCCTGTGAAGTGTGACAGTGGAGGACTTTCAGTAGCTGTAGCATGGATCTCCTAAGGCACCGTTTGTTAATTCGGTGTTGTAACAGAGTTGAGACCCCAGAAGGTGCAAGGCTAAGGTAGATTTTTTTGACCATGGAGCAGGTGAGAAACTTTATGTGGTTTGATAGTTGGAGCCAGCCGGTCTGAGTGTACAGGTCACATGTATGAGTGAGATGGTGAGCACCAGTGATGAGCCGACATGCTTTATTTAAGGCAGTTGAGAGGCGTCTAAGGGTTGTGGTTGTGGCTGAGCCATAAATGATGAGACCACAGTCTATTACAGAGATCACAGAGCTCAGGACTGCAACCTTCAAAGCTTCTGGCGTGAGGTGTGATCTGTGTTTGTAGAGGAGACCAAGCTGTGTATTAGCAGCTCTAGCTACATTATCAACATGAAGTCCATAGGAGAGATTAGGGTCAAGCTGAATCCCTAAGTATTTGAAGGACACCACCTGATCTAGAGTGTTGCCCTGGGTGGTGGAGACAGCCAAGTCAGCCTAGTCAGATAGCCTTCTGGCATTTTGATAATGGTCTAAGTTTTTTCCCCTGACGTTTGGGCTTTTTGCCTACCACATGTACTTTGGTGGGTTAGGAAATATCACTAATTTGATTTTTAAATCTACTAGACATTTCCTGTTGGCTGGTCTCTAAAAAGCTTAACCTATTGTTAAACAATTCCAATTCTGCAGTTAAATCATGGTTAACTTTACATTTAACACAGGTAAAGGGCAAGGTGAAGTTGTTTATCTCAGATATTAAGTACATATTACAGGATTGACATATGCAACCAAAGCACTCTTTGTTTATTTGGATAATATCTTCCATATTTTTACGTAGTAAGTTTAACTCCAAGATGGTATATTACAGTTTATGAAGGTATTTGACTTCTCAAGCTGTCTGTTGAACAAAATACAGTAAAGTTTAAAACAAGCTACAATAGAGTATAGGAGTAGTATTGATTGTCTGGAAAACACAAAGTCACCTTCCACCTTCTTCCGCCTACGGACACCGACAGACGCTGCTTGCCTCTGCCCGCGTTGCGTCGCTTCTCCGCGCACGACTCCGCTCGCTGGAGCCGACATAGTTGTAGCGCTATCGCTGACATCACCAGTTGCTATGGTGATCAAAGGAGACAACAAAACAAAACAGTGGGGCTGGGCACGTATATAGCTCGCCTTTATAAATGGGCGAAGTTAGCCAACACCAAAAGCAGCTGCAAAGGGCTGCGCTTTTGAGCACTGAGGAGCAATGCCTGCCCAGTTTTCCAAGCCCTTTAAAAGGGGTTTAAAAACGCTCTACACTGATTTCCTGTCAAAACAGTCCTTGAATTTAAACAGTAGGCAGTACCTGTTAGCAATGCAGAGAGAGACTAGGAGATGAGCTAAAAAGCTCTGGAGCCCACAGTTTTATAGCCCTATCGCGCTGATGTCACCAGTTGCTATGGTGATCAAAGGAGACAACAAAGCAAAACAGTGGGGCTGGGCAATGTACATAGCTCGCCTTTATAAAGGTGAGTTAGCCAACACCAAAAGCAGCTGCAAAGGGCTGCATTTTGAGCACTGAGGAGCAATGCCTGCCCAGTTTTCCAAGCCCTCTAAAAGGGGGTTTAAAAATGCCTCTACACTGATTTCCCTGTCAAAACAGTCCTTGAATTTAAACAGTAGGCAGTACCTGTTAGCAATGCAGAGAGACTAAGAGATGAGCTAAAAAGCTCTCTGGAGCCCACAGTTTTATAGCCCTATCGCGCGGATGTCACCAGTTGCTATGGTGATCAAAGGAGACAACAAAGAAAAACAGTGGGGCTGGGCAATGTATATAGCTCAACCTTTATAAAGGCAAGTTAGCCAACACCAAAAGCAGCTGCAAAGGGCTGCCTTTTGAGCACTGAGGAGCAATGCCTGCCCAGTTTTCCAAGCCCTCTAAAAGGGGGTTTAAAAAACACCTTTACACTGATTTCCCTGTCAAAACAGTCCTTGAATTTAAACAGTAGGCAGTACCTGTTAGCAATGCAGAGAGACTAGGAGATGAGCTGTTTCAGTCTCCAACACACCACCTCCTGATAATGATTCAAAACCACACAGGAGTGTGAGTAGCTTCAGTTCTTCAGCACTTGGAAGCCTTTGGACTAGGAGAACAAGAGATATCCACAGTTATGGCCAAACACTTCAAAAGCCAGGCATTGAGATATGGTGCTGCTACTGCACGGATATAACATGTTCTTATCCAATGTAGAAAAGGGAGCAGGAAACCCATTTTTGTAAGACAGGTCCAAATATAATTATGGGCAACTCTAACAAATGCTTTTCTCTTATCCAGACTAAGCAGTATACACCAGTAATTTCTGCTGAAGTACCCTTTTCTAGAATTTCCCATATTAAAATCAAGCAATTTGTGATAGTCCTGCCTGGGACTGAACAAAACTGAGTGGGGTGTGTAATGGCTTCCAGAAAATGTTATTACTGAGAATTTGAGTGAGGATGTGAGGATTTTATAGTCATTGTTTAAGATGGTGACAGGTCTCCAGTTATTTAAATATTCTGTTTCTCCCTGTTTATGTAATATAATTACTGGTGACCCCCTTTAACACACGGAGCAGAGCCACATTTCAAATGCCGTAATAACTGGTAGAACCAGTTATTACGGTGTTCAGAAAACACCGTACTTGCACTGTCCTCGCGACTGCCACTTTCAGGTTCTTTGCAGTGTCCTTAAAAAAACCCTGAAAATGTAGACAAACTTGAATCTTTTTTAAAAACCTGTCCCTTGTAGCAGATAGCTGAGTTTTAGTTATTTGTTTTGTGTTAAAGCTGCTGAGTACAGACTGAGGAGAGTAAGTGACTCCATGGCTTTAGAAAATGACATTCAACGTAAGCGAGAGTTTCTAAGGCAACACTTGCTTACGCTTGAATCTGGTCTTCTGAAGCCACCGAGTCACTTGCTTTCCTCAGTCTGTACTCTGTGGCCCAGATATTCAAAAGAGTTGAGCCATCACAATAGGGTTGCGCCTGCTCAAGTCCGAAATGTGCCATTCTGCGATATTCAGCAGGAGGCAGTTGCACCCCCGAAATCATGCTGAGCAACATGCACAATGATAATGAAGGCATGCGCAACCGAAGGGGGAGGAACCATGCATAAACTGCACAGCCCGATATTCAGCCGGGCGGTGCAGGAGCTGGCGAACCCTACCGCCCTCCACAAAGCTGAGCCAAAAAAAAAAAGGAACAAGTCGAGGGCCACCCACAGGTGAGCTGCCACATTGCAGGGTGCAACACAGCAGCTGCCACCTGTGGGTGGCCCCACCTGCTCCCACTGCACCTGGCGGCACCTCCATGAGTCGATCGTAGGCACACAGTAGTCTCTCACCCCCAGTAGTTCGATCGGCAGAGCACAAGCACTTTCTCGAGTAGCTCCGATCAGGCATACCTCATCTCCCCCAGTAGTTTCACGGGCATAATGCCATCTTCCTCTCAGTAGCTCTCCGATCGGCATAATGTTATCCTCCACCTCAGTAATCTGATAGGCATCAGGCTTCCCCGCAGTTACTATTTGGGTTCAGTGATCGAGAGTAGTTTTCGGCATCTCATTTCAGCATGCTGACCCGTGTTAGCCACCGCCATTTTCTCATCATCTACTTCTGTCAGCCGGGTGGCAGCACTGTTTCAGCTGTCGCCCCGCCGCTTGCTGACTCGACAGCTCGTAGGCTGCATGCCCATTGAGTCAGAGCATGAGCCATCGGGCAGTTTATCGTATAGCAGTCCAGATATGTGAATGAATTCATTCACATATCTGACCGACTTGTATGGTGGGCTGCATGCCCATTGACTCATGCTATGAACAATGGGCATGCAGCACTACCGAGCTGTTGGGCGGCAGGCAGCGGGCGGCAGGGGTGGTGGTGGTGCTGCCACCCGCCAGCTGACGGGGAGCGGGTGGTGGAGCCGTGGGCAGGTGGGTGGGTAAATACTAGTTCACCAGGGATATCTATACTTGGGGGTAAGGATGCTGCCTGCGATTGGCTACTCTCAGTCCACTGGACCACCAGGGATATTGGACTTTGGGAGGTCTGATGCCCGCATTGGGCTACTGAGGTGGGGGGAAGATTACCATTATGCCCATGATCGGCTACTGGGGTGGGGAAGATGACCATTCTGCCCGCGATCGGGCTACCTGGGATTAGCATTATGCCCTGATCGGGCTACCAGGGGAGATTAGCATTATGCCCGGCATTGGGCTACTGGGGATACCGTTATGCTGCGATTGGGTTGCTGGGGAAGGGGGACAGAATACTGTTCTGCCCGTGATCAGGCTGCTGTGGTGGGAGAACACTACTGTTCTGCCTGCGATTGGGCTGCAGGGGGCGTTGGTCCCCAACGGCTGCTGCTTGGCAGGGCGCCAGGCGCAAGTCACCGGGGATCGGTGCACCTGCATGATAATGGCATGCAAATGGGGCCATAATCAGATGCAAATGTCCCCTCGTGTGCCTTGCATAAATTATGGCTCCATTTGCATGTCACCCTTTGAATATCGCAGGTGCTGTGTGTGGCGCAATAGAACTTGCGCCACTGCATCTCAATGCTCCACTCTGACCACTTGCGCTGGCACAGTTCCACTGTGCCATGCACAGTGGGTGTGGCCAGGGAGCGATATTCAAAGAAGTTGCCCCATAGCACAACTCCGTTGAATATCGCCCTGGCCACACTCCTGAGCAACTATTTTGTGCAGTGCAAGGGCTTGCGCCACAGAATGGTGCAGTTTGAATATCTGGGCCTGTGGCTTTAACACAAAACAAATAACTAAAACTAAGCTATCTGCTACAAGGGACAGGGTTTTTAAGAAAGGATTCGAAGTTTGTTTACACTTTGGGATTTTATTTTTGAACAAACGCTCCTCAGTCACATTACCTTGCACGAGCAATTATAAAAAGTAAATGTTATGCACCTGCTGGGTTATTGAAATTTTTTTACACACCCTCAGGGTGTGATGCTCTCATAAACCACTTGAGCTTTGCTCTCGAGGTTAATGGCTCATCACACCCCTCGGGTGTGTACAAAAATTCCATAACACACAGTTGCATAACCATTATTCTCTATAGAATAACCAATCCAATGTACGTGCTCAGTGGAAAACGGTTTTGTTGTAGACACTCTCTGTGAATAGACTAGATAAATCTTCTACCAAAAATAGGGCTAATATTCTATTCACTTCACTAGGAAGTCCATCCTGTCCTGGGGCTTTTCCTATGGGAGACTGGAAGATCTCCCCTTGTACTTCCTTAGCAGAAATAGGGGTCAGTAGGGAAGAGAGAAAGTGTTTAGGAACTTGTGTAAGAGTGCAATTTTTTAACCAATCTGTGATGTGAGTGTCCTTCAGTTTAGGGTCCGCTGTGAATAATGATGAGATGTGGCATTATATCTCTAGCAAGATATCCTGTTTGGTATGTAGGAGCTCCCCTGTCTCAGCCTGAATCCTTTGAATGTCCTTTTTTTCCATAAAGCTGTACAACATTCAAAAGGGTTTGTGTGTGCCTGTGTACCATGAGTTCCACATTTTTGTTCTTGTATGAGAGATGTCATTCTGTCATGCTGAGTTTTAATGAGAGCAGCTTTTGCTTCTTGAAAATTAGCTAAATCCACTTCATGACCCTGAAATATACAATCTTGATATTGTAACAACTTATGTCTGTGTTCTGAATAAGTCTGATTTCTGTTTGCCTAAAAGCCTCCCTACCATTTGAAAATAAGTCAGAAATTCCTTTTTTGAGTCCTCCCACCATTCTTGTTTGGAGTCGTAGAGTAGTAGTACTGATTTCCTAGCTCTTATAGTGTCATAAAAATCTTCTCTTATTTCTGGGCTGTCTAACAAGGAAAGGTTTAACTTCAAATACCCTGACCCCTTTCAGGTGTATTGATAATTGGGCACAGCCATGCTGAGTAAAGCATGATCCGAGGTGGCCACCAGCTGGACTTCTGGGTCCCTACACTGCAGGGATGGAGTTAAAAACCAATAGTCAATTTTGGAAGATCTTTTCCCTTGGAAAAGGGTATGAGGTGCTGAGAAAGTGGATTGTGCAAAAGCATCACAAAGACCAGTCTGATCAAAAAGGGAATTTAGGAAATCGGTATCACAACATAACTCATTTATATGAAAACACCTGTCTTTAGTTGATCTATTTATGTTAAAATTGCCACCAAACAGTATGTTCTTACTTGTAAATAAATACAGTTGTATAAGCTTTAACAGGGTGATCCTGTCTGCCTTGTTCTGAGGTGTATATATGTTTATGAGTCTAAATTCAGTATTTCGTATTTTGATATCTAAAAGAAAAGCTCTCCCTGGAAAAAATGTCTACCATATGGGTTATTTTCACATCTGAATCAGAGAAACAAACTCCCAGGCCACAGCAAAGATCCCCTCCTCCCGACCAGTAGCTAGGTCCCCACAGCCAGGCCTCTTCTGCCCTCTTAAAATCCTGTAAACTATACAACCTTTTATCTTGTAAAAACACAATGTCAAAACAAGTACTGTAGATGAAAAGAAATCAAAAGTAGCCAGTATTTTAACCTCTGAGTGTATCCTCTTCATGTTAAGACTAGCTATTTTTAACTGCTAGTCCAAGTTCTCTGAACACTTAGTGGTTTAAGTGGAGGCAAGATCTTGGGGGTGATGTCCATTTGGGAAGAAGAGATTAAAGCTGCATCTGATTCTGTCTTGGCCTTCAGCTCCTGGGTCGGTTTATAATACAGAGTATTTATTTTCTGTCAAGGGCACAGCCACAGAGACCTCAGGCTCCACACGTTTTTGTGGTCCTGTGCCTTTTTCTTTAACCACCTGAAAGTCAGTGGGGTCTGAGGACTGGGAAGCGGGGAGGTGGCATAGACATATCCTCCACCATGTTCACATTTGGTTGATTTTGCTGCCCACTGCCCTGATCCATTGATGAAGAAACTTTAGCACTCTGTGGTGCTGGTTCATGGGATGCAGTGGAGTCATCTGGAGCAGTTCTGTGTTCACTGGCCTCTCGGGGATCAGGTTGCACTTCAGGCCTCCTTTGGGGTTGGGGGCCTGGGGGGAATCTTTTTGGAATGACTCAATGGCCATCCTAGCTGCTCTATGGATATAAAAGTCTTGAATATTATAGTCTGTGTCTTCAGTACTGTTTGCCATCCAGGGACACACATAAAGTTGTGACTGCCCCTCATTACACAGGTTGCACTTTGGTGAATTGTCATAGTGGAGCCAGAATGACCTTGCTCCCTGCATAATGTACATTGCACAATGGTACATGCTGAACTGATATGATGAACAGAACCACACTTATAGCATTTCTTGGATTGCCCAGGGTAGAAAATAAAACTTTTATCCTGCCTTATATAGAAGCAGTTAGGCAAGTGGGTAAGGCCAGAGCCAGTTTGAAAGAGCATAACTTTAATCTTCCATCCCCCATTCCAGAAACCTTCTGTGTCTAAAATAGGATCTGGGAGATCTTGCACATCACAATGTTTATCAAGCCAATGAAGAATGTCTGAGACATTGACCCCCTCATTATGAAACAGAAGAGTTATAACCTTGAAAGGCTGTTTCGTGAGAGGGAATCACCTGAAAAGGTGTCTGCAGAGGGTTTCTTTTAATAGTTACATGCTTTACCCAAAACCTTTCCAAGATTTCTGGATTTCTGAAGCTTATATCAAATGTGTGCTCCCCCGGAGTGTGAATCAGAGTGTACACATCCATGGGTGTGAATACAATAGATTGTTTCAAAAGAATGCGACCCACATAGTATCTGTCTAGGATATGTTCTGTACCCACCCCCCCCCCAAGTAGTGCAAGCATATGTTATTGTGCCGTTTTGCTAGTTCAAGTGGTTTTTGGAATAAGTCTGCAAAAGTGGGGCGTTGTGAATCTTTGGACCCCACCTTAAACTGTTACTCCTCTCTTTCCCCTTGCCCTGTGGAAGTGTGGGATTGTGAATCCATGTTCCTTGATTTGCATCAAAAAAGATTTCAAGTTGTGAATTTCTGGGAGAAAAAGAAATGCTACCTGTTTCTTCTACGGGAGGGTCCACTGTATCAGTGTGGTTCTCCGTTGTTTCCTGCTGTCCCTCCATGCATTGGGAAGCTGGATTCTGCATCTGTTCAGCAGTGCTTGCTCTCTCTTTGCTTCAGTGTGTTTAGAATAGGAAACATCACGTTGGTGATCTGCCTGCCACATTCCATCTGCTTGCATTATCCACCCGGCGTCTCTCAAGACTCGATCCGGTGACCATCCAGAGCCTCCAGGAAGTTGGTCCACCAGCATCTCTGCTCGATTAGCTTCCTCTGTTGTTGTTGTGCCACTTGGAGGTATGCCCCAGAACCAAAAACAAAGACCTTGGCATTTTGCTGCAGTGAAAGCTCAGGGCTCCTTTTCCATTTCTTCTTCTCCTCCAGTAATCATTTCGCCTGTGAGTATTCCTTGTCCAGTTGACTTAACTGGCCTTGTAGAGCTTTTTCCTCTTCCTGGTTATGTTGTTGTAATAATAATTCCTTCTTTGTGACCTAGATTGTTAGCCTCTGTTCTGGCCTCTTCTGTGTCACCGGAAGACTTGGGATCCATTGAGGCACTGTGCTGGCCACCCCACTGGTGCATTCCAGCTGCTTTGGATGCAAGCGTTGGAGCTCCATGCTCCAGTTGACCTCCTCCTGGGTTCCTCCATCTCTGCAAGCAGAAGGACAGCTCCGCTGCCGACCGAGTAGGGGAATTTTATTGGGGAAAAGGGTGTGAAATTCAAAATTACAAAATCAATCCATATTTACAATATGTACAATGATATTTACAACTTCATTACATACCCTTACGAAATCTATTTACAGAAAACTTACATTTGTGTTTTTTTAATTATAAATTATTACAAACTTTACTTTAGAACCATAAGATTTTATCACAAGATTTCCATTTTTTTTTGTAACTCTGTTTTCATCATTTTTGTTTTGTCTGTTTCATAAACCTGACACACAGAAATCTCCACATTTTAAAAAATAACTTTTATGGGTACTATCGTTGCAAAACCCATTAACTGCAGGCTTGCCATATATAATATTTTAAAAATGGGCAGTATAATCTGTAAGGTATCTTTACAAAACCCCTGCCATTTACTGGAATATACTGCAAAAATCAGTGCTTCCTAGGTCAGAGTATTAAACAAGGAACATGTCAAAGTTCTGGATACCTCCCCCCAAAATTCCTTCTCATAGGCACATTCCAACAACAAGTGTTCCTGTGTTTCCAATATCTGTGCACAAATGTTTCTTGGGCAATATCTTTCTGTGATCTGCTTATGTTTGTTGTTATATTTTACATTAAAGTACCCCTGTATGCAAAGGCATATCAAATCCCAAACAAAAGCTGGAATCCTTGGGTTGCTTAACTGGGACAGGGCTATTTTATTATTGATGGGGAAACAGTATGGGAGGATAAGTTCTCCTTGTCTTCTGGCTGTTAATATGATGTCATAGATTCCTTGTCTTGAACTTGTCAATGCTGCCCTATATGGTACCTGCCACTTTATCAATTTGTGAAACACAAGGCCGGCCTTCCGGTGCAGAGGCTGGATTTCCGCTCTCGACTCCGGAGACCCAGGTTCGGGAATGGACGCTGGGACTGGAGAGTCGGGCCGGGAAAGAAGGATTGAGCACCCCTAGGGCTGCTCTCCTTCTCTGGGGGGAGGATTGGGTGCATGTCCAATGCTTGAAGGACTCCTGGAAGAGGCTGGGGAGAAACACAAGCACCGGCGCCTAGTTTAAAGAGGGGTGAGGTGGTTGTAGGATGTCATAGCATGTCCCCGCCCCTGGGGCAGTCCGGAAAACCTCATTGGCCACCATACATGATGCGTGTGCCTGGCACCATGGCTTTCATGGCTCCAGCAACCCCACTGACTGATCATGGCTTCAATGCACCACCCAAGCCCAGAACCCCGCCATGGGGAGGAAGCCAGGGAGGTAATGCTGGTCATTACCGGCACCTTTCCCATCAGAGTCGGGCTCGATCCAGGCATCAGCCCCACATGTAAGGGGTAAGTCAGGGGGTATCAGTTGGGGGTAGGAGCGAGGTAGTGGTATGCAGGATCGAGCCGAGAGCTAGGTGGCCAGCGGCAAAAAGAAGAAAAAAAATTTTTTAGAAACATTGTCCTCACATACATAGAAACATAGAAGTTGACAGCAGATAAGGACCGCAAGGCCTATCCAGTCTACCCATTTATTTTTCTACCTTATGAATGTGCCATAGGTCTGTGCTCTGTCAATGGCCTATCTAGTCTTACTCATCTGTATTGCTCCCTTATGCCTATCCCATACTTGTTTGAAGCCCTGCAATGTATTCATATCCACCACTTCCTGAGGTAGGCCGTTCCATGCATCCACTACCCTTTCTGTGAAAAATAACTCCTTCACATTACCCCTTAATTGGCCTCTCTCTAATCTCATGCTGTATCCTCTTGTCCTGCAGTTTTTCTTATATTGAAACATGTTAGACTCTTTCACCTTGTTAATGCCCTGAAGGTGTTTGAATGTTTTGATCATATCACCTCTCTCTCTCTCTCTCTCTCTCTCTCGCCTTTGCTCTAGGGTATACATTTTGAGCTCCGTTAATCGGTCCTCATGGGTTTTCTGATGCAGTCCCTGCACCAGTTTGGTTGCCCTTCTCTGGACTGCCTCAATTTGGTTAATGTCCTTGTGAAGGTGTGGCCTCCAATACTGCATGCAGTATTCCAAATGGGGCCTAACCAGTGTCTTGTAAAGAGGGATTATTACCTCCCTCTTCTGACTTGTGACACTCTACTAATACACCCCAACATCCCCTAACCTTACCTACTGCTTTAGTGGTCTGCTTGGATGATTTTAGGTCATCGGTGATGATGATGCCCAAGTCTCTTTCTTCCCTTGACTGCCAGTAACTCCCTCCTGCTCTATAGGTGGCTTCAGGGTTCTCTCCATGTGCATGATCTTGCTCTTCTTTTGCTAAACCCCAGTTGCCACTCTTCCACTCACTTTATTAGTTTATCCAGATCTCTTCTCATTCTGCCCACCCCATCTGGATCATCTACTCTGTTGCAGATCTTGGTGTCACCTGCAAACAGACAAACCTTGCCATCCAGTCCATCTGCAATGTCACTGATGAAGATATTGAAGAGGACTGGCCCCAGGACTGATCCCTGAGGTACCCCACTTGTGACTTGCATCTCTTCTGACTATATACCATTTACCGCCACTCTCTGTTTTCTGCCCATCAACCAGTTTGCCACCCAGTTGACCAACTTCTGACCCACCCCGAGCCTACCCAGCTTATTAATCAATCTTCTATGTGGAACAGTATTGAGTTGTGAAGTCAAGGTAGGTGACATCAACTGCTTCCCCTTGTCCACCACTCTGGTTACCCAGTCAAAGAAAGCTATGAGATTAGTTTGACAGGACCTTCCTTTTGCAAACCCATGCTGTCTTGGATCCTGTGCCCCTATGGATCCCAGGTGTTGCACTATCCTTTCCTTAAGGAGTGCATCCATAATCTTGCCCACTACTGAGGTAAGACTGACTGGTCTGTAGTTCTTTGCTTCCTCCCTGCTACCACTCTTGTGGTATGACCTGGGGTCAGGCTAGTGTTTTGGGTTTGTTTTCTGCCCAGGCCTGTATACATCTATCAACCCACTCTGAGAAGATCTCTCCATGGCTTGAAATCTGGTATACTTTGTGGTATGATATTTTGATATATATATACACTATAACAGAATGCTAAGAGTTTTATCATTCCTAACCCTCCTTCTGTTATCGGTCTGTATGTTGTGTTCCTCTTTATGGAGTTCAACCGGCTTCCCCATAATGCTTGAAAAAAAATACTGAATAATCTTGTTTCTAGCTGTACAGGGGGTGGAAACAGGTAGCTAATGTTTAGGAAAATTGGCAGTAACAAATTCTTAATAAGTAAAACTCTTTTCCTTTTGGATATTTGTTTGTGTTTCCAATGTGCTAATATTCCTTCTGCTTTGGATAACTTATCTTCCCAGTTCATCAAGGCTAAGTTCCCATTTCCAAACTTAATCCCCAATATCTGAATTGATTCCTGAGATAGTTTTAAAGATGTGTAGGTAGTTCTATTACTCAGGACATTAGCTCCTAGGCTAACACCTATGCTTTTCTCTGTGTTGATTTTGGAGCCTGAGATTGCTGAGTATGCTGAGAGTTGGTCTAGAACTGCTTCTTCTCTAATATGTTTTCCAATTATAATAACCACATCATCTGCATAGGCCAATGTCTTAATGAGTACCCCCACATTTGTAAGTGAGATCCCATCTATCCTACTGGAATTCTGAATTCTCCTTAACAATGGATCTATGCAATAAATATACAATAAAGGGCTGAGAGGGCACCCCTGTCTGACTCCTCTAAGTAGTTTTACTGTGTGTCCTGTCCATCCATTTACCCTTGGTCTTACCATAGCTATGTGTACTTTCTATAGGAGCTCACTACCCCTGGGTTGTGACATCCCACCATGCCCCGTACTTTATAGCATTCAATCCCAGGGCTCACACATGCTTCTTTTCTCCATCCACCTTATCTACAACCTGTTTTACCAACTCCTCTTTGTGCACCATGCCCTCCTAGCCTTTCTCCCCCTACCTACCTCCCTTCCCCCCACTACCTTCGCCTCTACCTGGTGCGCATATATATATTTCTTTTCTTCCGTTACTTCCTCCTGCAACCTTAGATAACCTGCTTTATCTTCCTGTATACACTTCTATGTATGTAAATACCCTGTAATCTGTACAATATCTGTATAATTCTATGTACATATGAACTTCTTTTCCTTCCTCTCTGTAAACAGTATTATCTGTATTGCCTTGTAAATACCTGTGTTGACCTGTTTTACAATTGTTCATGCTTCACCCAGGTCCATCTTGCAAATGAGCTTCTGCTCAAGGATGAACGTCTGGTTAAATAAAGACTTGAATGATTAATTGATTGATTGAGTACATACATTTGATCCACTGAATAAACCTGGAGGGTATTCCATATTTTTCTAAGACTAAAACATGTAATTATGAGAGATGGAGTCAAATGCCATCTGTTGGTCATAGCTTCAAACTGCACCTTCCTCAGTTCCTTCATAGGTCCTTTGAAACAGCTCCTGTAACAAAATTAAATTGTCTTGGATGTCACTTTTGGGTATAGAACAGGTCTGGGAAGTACTAATCAAATAATTAGAAATATTCGCCAGCCTTTTTGCCATAATTTTCCCTATAATTTTAAAATCAATATTTAATAAACCAATAGGCATCCAGTTATTTTGAGGGTGTTTTTATTGCCTTTTCATGTAAAAAGATCAGATCTGTCTGTGCCATAGTAGTTGGTAAATCGTTTTGTTCCAAAATCTCATTATACAATCTAGTCAGTTCTGGTGATAATTCCTTCATGAATTTATTATAGAATTCTGAGGTTAAACCATCATTCCAGGGTGGTGTATTATTTTTTTAAATCTTTTAGTGCTTTGTGTACCTCATCTATCAAGATGGATCATGTCATCTGTTCCTGTTGAAAATGTGTTAGGCCTGGTATGTGGATTTGATCAAAATATTGGGGATGTAAATTCACTTTTGTGGAGGTGCCAAATGTACTTGTAACATGTTTATTAATAATTCCTATTATTGCTGTATATGTAGTGCATATTTTGTTCCAATTCATCTTCTAACTGTAATACAATGTTTTCCTCACTGTTTTCTGACAATCTTTAAAAACATCAAAAGTTTGTTTCTTGCATTCTATTCCATATCTAGCTTTTTGTTGTAATGATTTTGCCCTGTTATACTGTTTTTGTACATTTCTTTTTTAATGTTACTAATTACTTACTGTAATCCAATTGTAGTGTTTCAGTTTTTGAAATTAGTGCCTGTAATTGCTTGCGTAATTGTTGATATTCTAAGTATGTGTTTACTGCCTGTTTTCCTGCATGTTCTTGGAAAAAAGATTTTAAAATATAGTTTAGAACCCTACCACCAGTCTCTTAAATTATTGTACATACATTGTACAGATAACCTTGCTTTCCATAAGATACCCCATTCCTTCTGAATTCTTTCTGTTTCTAACAAATGCATATTTAAATGCCATGGACCTATCTTGCAAGTGGGCATATCATCCCATGATATTTCTAGCTCTATGGCTCTATGATCTGTAAATGTCAAGTCTTTTGTCAGGATTTTTTTAACATAAGAGTTTTTGATATGAAAAAGAAATCTATTCTTGTTGAGAGTGGACCCCTAAAATAAGTGTTCCCTCCTGTCTTATGTGGTAGACATCTTGTAATGGAGTTGTGGTTATAATATCATTTAAGATATTTGAGTCACAAAGCATTTTGTTTGTTTTGCCTCCTCTGTCTGTCTGGTGCATGGCACAGTTGAAGCCCCTCACCCCCTACACCCCAGATTATTAACTTTGCAGTATGTAAATAAGGCTGTATTTTTTGAATAGTTCAATTCTTTGACTTTTTTTTTATTTGGGGCATAAGTGTTTATTAGTCTTAATCTGGTCTTTTCAAAATGGATGTCAAGGATCATGGTTCTGCCAGGTTCTAAATCAATCGATCTTGACAGTTTCAGATTGCTATTTGCAAATAGAATCCCCAAACCATCATATGAATCTACCTCTTGGGACCAGAAAGTGGCCCCCTTTCCCCATAGTTTAGAGGCTTGTGCAATCTCATAAAAAGTTTTGAGTCATGTGTCCTGGATAGAAATAATGTCCGCTTTGCATCTTACTAATTCTGAGAGAATAGTGGAGCGCCTCTTCCTGTTCTTAATACTATTGGTATTCAGAGTTAAGATCTGCAGAGACACCATCAAGAGAGGAAGAAATGCAATCAATCTGTACACATTTTTACTTCTGTCTGGTGTTCCATTTCTTTTTTCACAGTATCACCTTTCCCCCATCTTCTTTCCTCAAATAATGGTCTATTGTAGATGAGGAAATGGATGATTCTGATTCTACCTCTTCTTCCTCTGTCTCTCTCCCCAGGCTTTCTCGACTGGTAACACTTTCAATTTGTTTGTAGTCATAGTTTTGTTTTTCCCCCTTCACAGCCCTCCTTTCCTTCCACTTAGGTTCTATTTTTTCCCTGCCTTTGTTGTTCGCCTCTTCTTGCATGCTACCTGTGTAAATGCAGCTTCAGTGGATGTTTTCAGTGTGGGGGGGGGGCATGATATCTTGTACCTGTATCTGTATGTTTGCTGGTGTGCCTGTCCCTGCAGTCTCTAAAAATTCATAATTTTCTATACTATCTTGCTCCAATCCTACATCCACTGTCACTGCCTGGTTACTTCCAAAGAGAGGGGGTGGGGTAGGGAGCCCTCTATCTTCACAGGGGGTCATGCTGACTTCTCCCACCTTGTTAAGTGTCTGATCAATATCCTGCATTAGGATAACATTCTCAGGTGTGTCTCTATGTTCACTATCCTTCTCTTGACGTGTCTCTCTTTCTTTTTCTCTTTTCTGTTCTTTTCCTTTCTCTTTTTCTTGTTCTTTGTGTATAGCCTGCATCCTGGCTTCTGAGGACCTAGCACAGCTTTTTTTCTGGGCCTGCATGATTAGGGCTTCATGGGCCATTCCTTCATCATTATTATGGGATGCATGGGTTTATCATATATAAGAATGCCCCTTCTCCTTACACAGATTACAACAAAATAAATTCAGACATGCAGAGGCTAGGTGCCCTAATTCTAGACAATGCGTGCACCGTGGTGTGTCATAAGCATTACTAAGATGCAACCTGGAGTCTCACTTGTGACAGGACTTGGGTTGTCCAGGGTAAAACAGAGAGCCTCTGTCACGATCTAGAAAAAAGCAACTAGGTAGATGTATGATACCATTATTCAACATTATCAATTTACATTTTACTTTCCACTCCCCAATCCAAAACTGTTCAGAATCAATAATAGGGGCAGGATGTTCAAGCACTTCACAACGTTTTTTGAGCCAGAATAAGATAACAGTCACGTTTACCTCTTCGTTTTTAAATAAAATTGTTACAGTTCTCACAGCTGGTTTAGCAATCGGGATGTCCAGGAAGGGCGTCCATAGAGGCATATCTTTCAATTAATTGTATTTCACCCAGAATTGGTTGAGGCATTCCACTGTTTCGAAACTTACATCAAAAGTGTGTTCATCTGTGTGGATCAAAGCAAATACCTCAGAGGCATAAAATCTCAATGAGTTTTTCCAGTATAAACTCTATTGGGTGGTTCATCAAGTCCTCCTTTATATAATAGGTGTATTACAATTTTTTCTTGGTGCTGGTTCCCCTTTATTTTTAAACAGATTTGACATCTGTAACATGGGCTTAAAAAACTTGCGCTGTGTAGGGTCTTGCAATTTTTGTGGACTAATGCCAATTGGTAGCATAGGTTCTTTTCCTTCCTCTGCTATTTCTATAGCATGCAGGCTCTGGCTTCCTTGAATAGAGTTTTTTACTTGGTATCATCACCCCCGAAGTTGAAGCTTCGGTATTATCAGTAGGAAATGAGACAAATCCTTTATCTGTAGCCTTTCCTGATGTTTTTCCCCTGTTAGCTGACCCATTACTGAAGAATGCCCCATATTTCTTTTGGTCCCTTAAGATTGTTATGTCCCCTCCAGTCCCACATCAGCTACAGAATTGTGTATATTATAACTATTTTAAGGGGACTATATCAATTTATCTTTGTTCATTATTTCAATGTCCTCATACTACTGCTGCATCTCTGTGTTACTCAAGTTTGGCTTTCAGGTCCCATCTGTTTCTGCTACCCAGCCTGCATTCTGTGAGGGTGAGGCTGCCGACCATTCTAACTTTTGTGCTGAAGTATTGTTCGTGTTTTGAGGTTTTCCTGGTTTACTACATCTTGAAGTGGTCCCAAGAGTTTTCCTCTGGGGTAAGCTGTCTGATGTGGTTTTTATTCCAACACTAAACAGTTCATCTGTTGTGACCAAAACACTGCATATGGGTGCAGTCTCTACAGTTGGGATCGCTGGTTCTGCGTTCGTTGCCTCAGCAGCCTGAGGCTTAGCATGCAAAATCTCAGTCGCCACCTGAAATTTCTCTTCTTCATCTGCAATTTGTTATAATAATTGCCGCTTTTTTTGTCCAGAGCACTTCTCAACATTTCTTCAGCTTTTGCAGAATCCCCTTCCATTAATGATAGATCATTAAGGTCTTTCTGCTGCAAAAGTTTTACTTTGTCACTTTCCTGCTTCATATCAATGTCTGTGCTAAACGTACCTTCGGTATGTAAGTTGATGTTCATGCCAATATCAGGAATCTGTGGAAACTCCAAAATAATTTATTTTGGCTCTGATTTCCCTGCTTCTCCAATAATAGGATCCATTGCAGGTGAAAATGAAATATTTCTACTAGCGGTAGTCTCTAAAGCTGATGAGGCCAAGGAGGAGACTAGCTCCCCAGCCTCCAACACATTCATCCCCTTCTCCAGAGCACAGTGAGTGGCCATTGTGCTGGTGACCAACAATCCCACTACTGGCAGAGTAGGGAATTTTTTATTTAAGAGAAGATAATTAAACACATAAATCACTCAAAGTACAGTTTCATACAATTTCTGATGCAGTATATTTATACATAAGCAATCAAAAAAAAAAAAAACCTAAAGAAAAAAATAGAAAAACTTCAAATAGTTAGTGTTTTAAACCATAACATTTTTTTCCAGTAAACCCTTGCTTTAACAGTGTTCCTTTCCTGTTCAATTTAATAACTTTAGAACACACAGAGACCCAGGAGCATAGGAAAAGTGTTGCTTCCAGTGAGCTGCTCAGCAGCACCCCCATGTGGTTTCATAGGTTTCATAGGTTCATTCAAGCCGAGGATAGAAAACCCATCCTATAAGGCTCGCCTTCCAATTTTATTGGCATAAGAATTTGTTATCTCCAAAAAATAGATCAATCCCATTTTTGAATTCGTTCATAGTTGTGCTATTAACAATTTTCATTGGTAAGTTATTCCAGGTTCTCACAACTCTTAAACTATACCAATATTTCCGAAAATTATGTTCTCAAGTTTGTTGGTGCAATTGTTTAATGTGTTTCCTTGAACTAGTTCTCCCAAGTTTGTATGTAAACCCCAGTTCTTTTAGTAACTCGTCATCTTCCATACTCTTAAATAGAAAACATAGATCTCCACTTGTTCTATGGTAATGCAGTGAATATAGATTAAGACTGACCAGTCTATTGTGATATGTTTAATTTTTTAATCCTTTTATTTGTTTGTTAAGTCTTCTCTGGACTCCCTCAATAGAAAGAATGTCCTCCTTATTATGGGGTGACCAAACCCAGCACAGTACTTCAAGTGCGGCCTAACCAATGTAACGACAGAGGTATCAGCAATATTCTATCTCTACTTTCTATGTGCTTAAATATACAGTTTAGAATCTGGTTAGCCTTTTTGAGCTGGTTTCTACAGTGCACTCTAAATTTTAGGTCTTTTGTAACTGTAATTCCCAAGTCTTTTTCTTCTGTAACTACCCCTAGTGTGATGTTGTCTATTAGGTAAGTTGCTTCCTTGTTATTTTTCCCCATGTGCATAACTTTACATTTGGTTTTATTTAGCACTAGCTTATTACGGTTAGTCCATTCGTGTATTGAGTTCAGTGTGTACTGTAATGCTAATATTTGTTCATCATTATTTGTGACCACTCCCAATCTGCAGTCATCGGCAAACTTGTACATCCATATATTATTGTTATTAATCTTTAAAGAAGAAATATATAAATTAAACAAGCTAGGGCCCAACACCGATCCCTGAGGCACTCCACTGGTCACTGAGGCCCAGTCAGAATATTTAAGCAATAATCACGACAGGGTGTGTGTTGTGCTGGGAAAAGATCACACCTGGGTGATTAGGCACGGGCCGCAGGCGAGTGCACTAATCATCCCAGAAGTGATGTTATCCCAGCACAACACACACCCTGGAGTGCATTATTGCTATTATACAATGGCTCGCTTTGTAAAGAAAAAAATGATGAAAACTACATTTAAAGTAGATTTTTCTGTCAATTTTGGAATGGGTAGGGTTACTTGAAGGAAAAGTAGCCAATTTAGCCAGCAGGTGGAGCCAATGTGTTTTTCAGCAGCTGTACAGTCCCCATAGCAATGTTTTAACCTTTGTCAGTGGTGCTACTCTTTGTTTGTATGACCTATGGCCTCACTGTTTGTTGACTTTGTTTTTCGTCGTTTCGTCTGTTTATGAGTGACCGCTTTAAATTACAGTTCTTGTGTCAGATTATTGGACTGCTCCACCCCCGCACTGTAGTGCTGTGTGGATGTGTCGTCGTAAGAAAGGAGGTAGGCAGAATATTTTTAAACAGCTTTACTGTCCATCTGAAAAAATTTAGACAGAGGAAAAGTAAAAGAGCGAGTGAGGGTAACAGCGAGGCGGTCTGTGTAAAGACTCACTTGCACTCGCGTCTCATTCTTGAGAGAGTGAGGCTGACAGCAACGGTCTGTGTAAAGACTCACTTGCACTGTCGTCTCGCTCGCTTTTAATCTGATGGTCATTGCGGTTTTAGCTGCATGTCATTTTTGCGATAAGGGAAGGTTGTTGCTTTTTGTTTGTGCTGGGGGGATTTCGGGACATTGAGTATGGCTGCCGGCTGCACAGTGAGTGACGTTAGCTGCAGAGCGGGAAGTACTGAAACTTGCTGCGTGTACTGATATACAGTTAATGCGGTCTTTTTGTGTGCTGGGACTAGACCTGTGATGTTGTACTGGGATAACATCACGGGTCCAGTACCAGTCTGACCAATCAGAGTCAGCCTTTCTTTCTTGCCATTGTATAATCCCCGTTCACGACCACCCTCTGCCTTCTATCCCCCAGCCAGTCAGAAATCCATCTGCATATGTTATTAGGCAATTTTACATTTTCCAACACTAACAATAATTCCTCATGTGGCAATTTATCAAAGGCCTTAGCAAAATCGAGAAAGACCACATCCACAGGATTCCCAATGTCCATTTCTCTATTTACTTTTTCATAAAAGGACAATAGATTAGTCTGGCATGATCTGTTCTTTACAAACCCATGTTGTATAGGATCCTTCATGTCCTGTCCCTCCAGGTGTTCTTTTAGAATATCTTTAATTATGCTCTCCATAAGCTTTCCCAGTATTGAGGTCAGACTTATGGGCCGGATATTTTCTGGTTGGGTACTAGGTCCTTTTTTTAAGATAGGTACAATATTTGCTAACTTCCAGTCATAGGGAACAGAACCGCTATTTATAGATGTTTGAAATATGTGTGTTAAAGGATGGGCCCGTTCTTTAGCCAATTCCTTCAGGATTCTAGGATGCAAACCATCTGGGCCTGAGGATTTATTAATGTTAAGTCCAACTAACTGTTTGAATATATTGTCTGGATTCAAAATTATCATCCCTGGTTCAAGAGGTTTATTTGTGTTATATGCATCGTTTTCATTAGAATTATAAACCGAACAGAAGTATTTATTCTGAATATTAGCCATTTGTTGGTTAGAGGCTGGGGATCCATCTTCAGTAGGGAAGGGGCCTATACTGTTTGAAGTCTTCCTCCGGTTATTGATATAAGAAAAGAAGGCCTTGTTATTGTCCTGTACTCTCTTAGCAAGATTGTACTCATATGTGGATTTAGCTTTCCTAATATTTATTTTAACTTTTTTAAGACATTCCTTATACTCTGCATATAATTTGTCTGTTTTGGAAACTTTCTAACTTCTTAAATAGTCTATTTTTTTTATTAATTAACTTTTTAATTGTAGTGGAGAGCCAGGCAGGTTTTATAGATCTGTCCTTATGGTATTTAGTTATAACAGGGACAAATTCAGTAGTTAATTCCTCCAATTTAGTTTTGAGGGAGTCCCACATGCGTTGTATGGGTTTATTGTCAAATTACAAACTCCAGTCCCAGCTGCCCAGTTTTATTTTCATTTTATGGAAATCAGCTTCCCTATATTTAGCTTTATAGTAGCTCCCATGGGTTTCCTAGCTTCGGTTTCCTTAATATTAAATGATACTGTATTATGGTCACTGTTACCTAATGGAGCACCAATTACCACAGAATTGACTATACCCCTCATATTAGTAAAAATTAAATTGAGAATATTATTACCCCTTGTACTCTCTTGGACCATCTGGTCAAGACCCCTGTGATCCATTGTGTCTATATACTGTCTCACAAGGGGGCAGGTACCCGTACCTTTTACCCAATCAACGTTGGGTGGGTTAAAATCACCAGTTATCAATAGTCTGGTATTAGGGTCTAATTTCTCAAAAATATTCAATAAAGTCCTGTCATTATCACGTGACATAGATGGGGGCTTATAAAGTAGCCCCAATATAATTTTGGGTCTGTTAGTCGGTGATAATTGAACCCAAAGGAGTTCAATTTGGCCTATGTCCCATTTAATTTCTTCTGAGACAATGTCATTGTGAATATAAATTGCCAATCCTCCCCCTTTCATAAGTTCTTTTTAGCTTCTGTATAACTTGTATTAGAACCTGATTTATACTATATTCTTTTTGTTGCAATAAAAGAGCACACCTTGCTTGCAACAAATAAAATCTACAACGAGAAAAAAAAATAGTTTCATAGTGCTTGGCTGATACCTAGATAGACATGAGGGAAATAAACCTAATACCAAAATCTCATATGTTATCTAGGTAAAATTAACATCCTCCTAAGAGGTAAGTATCAAATGCCAAAACTGTTGAGTATACGGGCAAAGTAAATAAAATTTTTCCTGAGTTTCCAGAAGACCCATGCATGTGGGTCTAGGGCACATGCAGTCTTCTAGCACCTTATGCTTATGGGAATTCCTTACCCCTTATCTGCCATGGCAAGAAAGCCAGGTGACATCCCAAACTTTCATAGGAAGTCATTTATCTGTAAGCTGTGAGAAGATGTCCGTAATGTTTTCCTCATATTGTAGTAGCTTCTGTGGGGTCTTGTAGAAATTTTAATTAAAAATAAAAGAATAAAGAGACTACCTGGAATAACTAGATAGCAGTTGTGGGGATATTTTCCATTGCTTTATCTTATTACAAGTTGAGGTAAAATAGTAGAGGATTTTAAAATGTTTCGTGCTTCTTGGAAGTGTAAGAGGTGTGGCTCTCCAAGCTGTTAGAAACCTCTCCAATTAGGAATTCATATGAGCAAGCCATATTGAACAGGAATTAGATAATAAGGGAAGAAAATTTGGGTACACAAAAATACAGAAGAAAAATAACACTGGGTGCACCATATGTACACCACCCGAGCAAAAAACATGGTAGGTATACAACCCTTTTATGGGGTTTAACTTACTACCCCAGAACCCACAAAAAAAATGTTTATTACTTTTGTCTCTAAACTAAGAGGTACAGGAAAAATGTTTGCAACATATAAAATACTAGAATTATAAGTGTGTACAATAATGAAACTCTTTTCCTTTATGAAATTGTCTTATTCTTCCAAGACATCACAGTTTGTTCTGCTTTCTGTTATGCCTGGGACCAATTTTGAGCAGCAGCATCTTAGCTCCAAAATTGCAACCCCAAAATTTTCACCGGTTGTGATGTAACTTGAATATTAGCAAAATATGTGGGGTCCCTGAAATCTGGCAAAGCAGGAAAAACAAAAGCTTGACTCTTTCTACAGTTAAGTTTAGAACTTGAAATATTCTCAAAGTCTGAGACTACCCTTTGTAGTGCATTTTCATCTATAGAGGGATTTGTGCAGATGCAGAGGTCATCAGCATAAGCACAAATGTTTGGAGCAGCACTATTATTGGGAAAGAGTATTCTTGGAATATCAGGATGATTTAAGATTTTCCTAAGGAGGGGGTCAATTTGAAAGATATATGGGAGGGGACTGAGAGGACAACCTTGTCTCACATCTTTAACGCCATGAAAAGAAATCCTTGGGGTACCATTTATGTAAGGAGTAATGATGGAGGAAGTGTACAAAAGTGATATTCATTTACCGAATCTGTCTGGAATGCAATAAGTATGTAAAACTTGGAAAAGATATTCATGATCTACCCTATCGAAAGCTTTCTCCTGATCTAAGGCCAGGATCAAGCACTGTGAATCCAGTCCTTCTCTGTGTGTGATAATATCTCTTAAGAAAGATAAGTTATTGAACAGGGACCTTGTTTTAATTGTGCATGTTTGAACAGGACTGATCACTATTTTTGCAACCGAGGAAAATCTAGACAAAGAATGGAAGCTAAAATGTTATCATTTACATTTAAAAGGTATATGGGCCTCCAATTTCTCAAAGCCCTTTTATCTCCCTTTTTGTATAGCAGTATTACTACAGTGTGGGACAATCCTTCTGGGAGAAATTGTGAGTTAAGAACATCAGAAAATACATCTGACAATATTGGACCAAAATATTGGGCAAATTTAAGGTAGAATTCTACTGTAAGGCCATCTGACCCTGGTGAAAAATTACTTTTCAGTTGATTCAGGGCCTTCAAGATTGCTGTTGGGGATACCAGGACAAGTAACACAGATCTGAATGCAGAGGCCCAATTCCAAGACAGGCCATGCCAGCGTAAGGTGGGATACAATAATCCCCATGGAGTATCCCGTGACTTACGCCATGTGATATGCCCAGTGCTATTCCAGGAGGCCACCTACACCATGGTGTCTGTGGGCTGCGACAAATGCAAGATGTGACCACACTTATGCCACAGCCCGCAACGCCTGTCACAACTGCCTTTTGCAACAGCAACTTAGTCCAGTTCCTGAAGGACAGCTGTCACAACCCACAATTGCTATTCCAGGACACACAGTGGTGTAGCTGACTTCTGACAGCTAGGACCTGTCTTAGGTGGCATCATATGTCTGGCTCCATTGGTTGCAGCCGCCATGGAGCACCATGACATTGGTGCCATGCTGTTCCTCTGGCCCCCACTAGCACACCTCCACCCCCAATCCTCCAAATGTGAGGAACCCCCAGGGTTCCATGTCAGTAGCACCCCCCCAGATGCCTGTGCCATGCATCCTGGCCCCCATGTCCCCTGATGTGTGCTGCGGTGGTCCAGAGTGGAGGGGCTCCAGGGGAGCTGCCTGTTGCTGGCCACGAGATGCTACTTTCGGATGCTATACACCATGCATGGGCTACCACCACATGCATGGCGTATCTCACATGTGACAAGTGCCGGGACCCTGCTGCTTCTGGAATGTGGCATAGGGTCCCTGGCATAGAGGTGACCAGTGTAACTTGCAACTGCGTGCAAGTTATGCCGGCCATCTTGGGATTGGCCCCCAGGATCCAGACTTGGAATATCCAGGTTGGGGAAATACTCAGGTTCCCATGTAACAGAAGAAGGAAATCCAAACATTTCCTTTAAATATGCTTGGGAAATTTTTTTGTACTTGACCTGAATCTAAATAACACCTTTGCAAGTTTAAATCTAAAACCTAATCAATAATTATATGTTGTACCCTGTTTTAACAATGTTTAGAAATATCCAAAGATGGTCTAGAACCTTGTGTTCCAAATTGTGCCTCCAACTTAAAAGATTTAGCTCTATTGTAATGTATCCTGGTCATTTCTGCTTAATATTGTTAATCTCAGTCAATAAATGCAACTTATTTTCATGAGCTCTTGAAATTGTAGAAAACAGTTTTTCTCTTAAAGTGAGATGACAAAAATAAGTGTATTTAGAAGTTTTGGTCACTGAGTGAATAAAAAAAAGATTTAAATTCCTTTTTTGTGTCCATCCACCAATCTGTAATGTTTTCAAAGGCTTCTAGCACCAAATATCTGGCTACCAGTAGGGAAAGGAATTGTTCCTCTATGTGTGACTGAGATATGAGTGAATTATTTAATTTCCATCTGGAGTACCTTTTTCTATTGAAGGATGTGTTATGTTTAACAATGCAAGAAGGAGAAACCACTAGGCGATCTGAGGTGTCACAAGGAATGGTCAGTGCCTGTACTGACTGTAGATTATTGAGAAAAAGCAAATAATCTATTCTAGTCACAAGCAAGCCTTTTGAAAATGTCTTAGCCCCTTTTTGATGAACTTCCGTGTACCCATCTATAAAACCTGCTGTTGCTAGGATGGATTTCAAACAACTGGTATCACCAAAATGTTTGGTTGTGCGTCCCCTTCTGTCAGCTATGGATAGTGGGCAATTAAAGTCACCTCCCAGTATGACATGTCTTCTGGTATGCAAAAATGGCTGTATTAGCCTAAAAAGGTCAGATCTGGCTGTAATACTTTGGGGTGCATATATGTTCAAAAATTGAAACAAGATTTCTCCAAGGCAATCCTCCAGTAATAAGGCCTTACCTGGACTAATATTCACAACTCTATGAATGGAAAAAACATATCCCTTTAGTAAGATTCCCACCCCGTCACAAAGATCTGAGCCCTGAGACCAGAAAAATGGACCCATAGTCCAGGAGTTTTTTACTTGAAATATTTCATTCTTAGTTTTTAACCTAGTATCCTGGATAAATATAATATCATTAGGAAGGTCCTTCAAAAACCAAAGGGTGGTCAAATGCTTCTTGTAGGCCTTGATGCTACAAATATTTAAGGTGAGGGGAAAAAAAACTCTGACTACCTCCTATGTCTCAAAAGAAAGGGTAGAAACAAGATTTTTTTTCATTCTTAAGACAATTTCTGATGATAGTTCTCCCCTTTCTTTTTTAAAGAATCAGATTGTGGATCTGAAGACAGATCCAATCTTGAGAACATGGAAGAGGAGTCTGAATCACCCTCCTCATCCTCGGTATCCCCCCACTGCCTTCTTTTCACCAAATCCTGATACCTATTTCTTGTGACCACAGTGTGTGTCTTTGGGGGGGGGGTTCTGCTTTCCTCTTACCTTTTTTCTTTTTCGGAGCCACTGGTGTAAAAGGTATTTGTGCTGGGGGGGGGAGGTGGCATGACAGGAACGGTACTAACTACACTGGTGGTAAGAAGGGGAGGGAGGGGTTCTTGAACTGGTCCACTAGTAGAGGGAATAAGCTCAGATGCCATTGGAGTACTTTCACCAACCAGGGTTGTAGGAGAAGAAATGGGCTTAGCAGCAAGGGAAGCAACTGAAACCAATTTTTTCTTTGACTCTAGAACGTGAAATTTCTCAATCATCTGAACAGGATCCTGCTGGGCCCTGTCCAATCTATTTTTTTCCTCCTGGGGCACCACTGGTAGGAGTGCCCTTTCTCTTCACACAGACTGCACTTTGGAGGATTTGGACAACCCAAGCTCACATGTCCAAATTCCAAGCAAAGATTACACCTAGGCTTGTCACACACTGAGCTACGATGTGTACACGCCCCACACTTGTGTCATGTCTTGTGCTGTCCTTGATAGAAACATAAACCTCTATCCCTACCTATATAAAAATTCCCAGAAAGATACACAATACCCTGATCAGAATGTTTCAACTGCAGTTTAATTATCCAATTCCCTGTCCAAATTAGATCTTCATCCAGGATGGGGGTAGGGGACTCCAGAATGGTACGCCGTTGTTTCAGCCAATACTGAACATTTGCAATATTTACCCCCTCATTCCTAAACAATAGGATAATAATTTTAATAGTTGGTTTCGTCAAAGGGATGGGAAAAAAAGGTTGCCATAAAGTAGTGTTAGAAACCTGGGGATATTTGGCCCAGAAACGGTCCAATGACTGGCTATTTTTAAAACTGACATTGTATGCTACTTCCTCCCTCACATGTATTACTGCAAAAAATTCATTGGGGTGAATCCCCATAGCCTCTTTCAGCATTTTATGCAATACTGTTCTCCTATTTGGAGCAATATTAGAATTACAATTACATTTTAACCAGACAGTGGCGATTGTTCTTCTTCTTGTCCCGGGACAGAATCTCGATGAAGAGTTCCCTGTGAGGCAGAGCCCATATGTGGAGGCATGTCCATAGCAATCGTATTGTTCTCAATGTAAGTACTGGCCGGCAAACATTCTGGGTTTTGTATGTGTACAGAGTCTTTCTTCAGTATGTCCTGACAAGGGAACGAGCAGTTCTTTATAATGTCATTGGCCTGAACTGGGCCAGGGGATGTCCAAATAGTTTGACCAGACTCATGCAGCCAGCTCACAGTGCTCAGAGTGGCCTTCAGTGACCAGGGTGTGTTCTTCTCCTGTGGTTCACTTGTTTATCCTTTCTGAAGCAGTAGCTGTTGGATAGAAGTGCAGTCCTGAGGACGAGCAACATCTGCTGAGTCAGGAAGAGTCCCCGCATTGACTTGAGTGAGCTGTGAGGGTACAGAAAATACCGAGGAACTAGTCCCTGGAGCAGAGGAAAAATCATCCAGATCAGTAGTAGACTTGTCTTCTTGCAATAGTTTTAGCAAAAATGTTCTGTTAGATTTCAGTGCATTTTGTAAAATATCTTCTTGAGTATTGACAGGCAGTTCTTGGCTATTATTTGGAATGTCTTGACTTTGACATACTTTTTCAATAAACACAGGCTGTTTAAAGGTAGTTGCAATATTCTGTACCTCCATGGGTTCTTGCTGTTCCATCCTTGTATCCTTAGTCAATCAACCAATCAATCAATCAAAATATTTATTTAACCAAGCAATCACGGTTGAGCAATGCTCATTTTCGAGGTGGACCTGGGGTTATTCAGTATAAACAATACAGTGATAACACAATACACAAAATACCAAAAAATATACAAGGAAAATATACAATATATACAGAAGTAATGATAGGAGACAATGACAGTAAGGAATGTCAGTTTAGATGAAGGTCAGGGATATAATAATTATAAACATTGCTGTGGAGATATATATATACAGGTCAGGTGGGTACCTCATAAATAGGCAGAGCACAATGTGCCATATAGAAATGATCCAGGATGGGGGTGAAGATGGCAGGGCAGTCCTAGAGGGTAATTTTGAGGGAGTGATTTGGAGCTTAGTGGTAGAAGGAGCTTGATTCTCACTATTTCCCAAAACAAACAGACTTTCCTCTGCAGTTGCCATTGAAGATTTAGACATTCTTTCAACTTCTCCACCACCAACCGACCTATAATCTGATCAAAGGAAGTCAAGCCCCCTGCAGGAAGAGTAGGGACATTTTTTTTATTATAACTTGAAAGCAAAATATATACATAATAGTTGTTACATCACACAAAATCATAATACAAAATAAAAATAAAGATAAATAAGTATTTCATCGGATACCCAATACGACTTTTGTTTTATATGGTCCCAAAACTTGATAGTAAATGCTGAAAACAGCCCCAACCCCCATCCCCCACTAAAAAAGGATGGGGGAAAATATTAGCATTACCTCAGACAAAATCATTAGAAGGAAAAATGAAATAAAAAAAACAGTATTACATCATACTTACATCCCTATAATAAAATACTGTAAATATACACCCTCCCCATTACAAGAGTATGGGAATATTTTACGAAAACTTGAAAACAAGATAATATACTTAATCATGTTACAGCACACAACTCATAATGAAAAATAAATAGTAACATAAATATATATATAGGTATTACATCATACAAATACCCTTTTTGTAATTCCAAATCTCAATAACATAAAGGAACAAAAAACATTGGAAAATGAATTCCCCCTCTCTTGAAAAAATAAGTGATTTTCCTTATGCACAAACTCGGAACAAATAAATAACACAGAATACCGTCATGTGAAACTCCTGAAAATAAAGCATAGAAAGCAATCCAAAACCATATGATAGTATTAAGGTATACCAGTACATACTCTCTTCCAAAGCAAGGTATAAAGGGAAACTAGATACTCGCACCAGTTTACATAATCCAGTGGATAGAGGTCCACCTTGATTGGAATACCTGCTGAGGAAGTAAATGAAAATCTTTAGTTTTAAACATTATTATATGAGACTCTATCATAGAGAACAACTGATCTTCTGAAATTATCATTTGCTGCAGAGACAATCTGCACCAAACTTGCCGGATAAAGTCTTTAAAACACACCAAAAAAGCCACATTGTCTGTCTTCATGTTTTGTCCATACATTTGGTAAAATATTAAGATTATAGAAGGGGAGGATCCAGGCCATTTTTGCCTGACTACATGCCAAAACCTAACCAGAAATGAACACTCAAAAAAAAGGTGCGAAATTGTCTCAGCTGTAGCAATGTAAGAGGGTCTTATACAATATTTTTCATCTGTGCCTTTATGCTTTAGATTACCCTTGACATTCAGTTTTCCATGTACCAATAGCCATAACACATCCCACATTGAAGGAGGGACCCTAGGGGAAACCAACATTTGTTCTATCATTGCCCTTTCTGAATTAGGTCTCTCTACAAAAGCTGGATATTCTTAAAAAAAATGAGACATTATATATTTGTTTAAGGCTTTTCTTGTGAAAATTTGAATATGGTTTTTAGTCAACAACCATAGCTTAATTTTTCCAAAAGCTATTTGGAAATGAGATGGCAGTTGTGACAAGGTCCGTTGTCTAGGGAGTTCCCTATGGTCAGGCCTAAATGGCATAACAGAAGTGAGGCCATCCACCACCCATGTATGCCATATTTTTTGATTAGAAGTAAGGAGCGGTTTTATATTAGTAACAATAAACATGGTAAAAAAAAACACCACCAGATTAACCATATCTATACAACCTTGCTTTCTATCCAGGAACAAAATACCTCTTTTGATGGGATTTAACCTACTCCTCCAAATTCCAGTAAAAAAACACATATATAATTTTGTCTCCAATTCTTTCGGAACAGCAAATATACAACTAAGGTGTAGAAACATTGATAACAAAAAAGTTTTGATCATAAAGACCCTTTTAGGCATCACCATCCTCCACCTATTCCATACCTTAACCTTATCCATAGCCTGCTGAATCTTATCCTGCCAGTTTATAAAGCCTAGATCGCCTGACCCAAATTTGATGCCTAAGATGGTACATGCACCTCTGACTATGGAAATGGAAATAACTGTATCCTCAACACAGGGATAATCACCTATTAACAAACATTTACTTTTATTGTAGTTAATTCTGGACCCCAATGCTCTAGAAAAGTTTGTTAAGATGGAACCTGCCGCACCACAGGACTGAATATTAGCCATCAGTAAAAAAATATCATCTGCATATGCCATCGTAGTAATCTCACTATCCAGACTAGAAAATGACAGGCCTGTGATGGCAGGAAAGATATTAATGCTATGTACTAGAGACTCCAGTGAAAAAACATACAGCAGAGGGCTGAAGGGACATCCCTGTCAAACTCCTGTTTTTACCAGACTGGGATGGCCTACCCACCCATTACAATAGGGCCAAGCTATTGCCTGAGAATAACTGGCCTGTACCCAAGCAATAAATTCCATTGGAATACCATACGCTGCCAAACATTTCCATAGGAATGCATGTGAAACATTGTCTAAGGCCTTAGCTTGATCAAGACTCAACAAAAATCCTGATAACTCCCTGTCCTGGCCTTTCGTGGTAATTTCCCTGATGAGGATCAAATTATCTGTAATATTCCTTCCAGTAATGGCACAAGTTTGTGATTCATGAATAAGATCCACTGCCACCATTGACAACTGATTACATAGCAATTTTGACAATATTTTAAAATCAGCATTCAAAAGGGTAATAGGTCTCCAATTACATAGAAGACCCCGCTCTCCCACCTTATGCATCAACAACACTAAATCCTCATACATACTACTTGGGAGCAGTTTAGAGGACACTATTACATTATACAGAGCTACCATTTTGTTCAATAATGCTGGAACTAGTATTTTATAGAGCTCGTTAGGGATGCCATCATAACCTGGGGCAGAATCTTCTTTTAAATTAGCTACAACCCCTAAAACCTCATATGTCATTATGGGGGATATCAACATTCCTATCAGGGATGCAGAGATCTGAGGTAAGGAGCACTCAGAAAACCAGTGTTCCAACTCCTCAGGATTACCAGAGGGCCCTTCAAACAAATCAGACAAGTGCTTGATTTACTCATAACCATGTTACCACCAGTAGTGAGAACATAGGATATAATTTTTTTTCCCTTGGTCAAAACAGAACTGATAAGGGTTCACAAAATCCTTGCCTGCCTTGGGTGACGAATTTTTGTTCCTATTCTAGGGATTTATACCTGTCATATTGTAAATCTGAAATCTGTAGCTTTAAATCTGAAATTTGAGAAGTCAAATCTATCCCAGATCTACTCTGTTCTGACGCAAGGGAACTCAACTGTAACTGACAGTCCCTTAATGTATCTGTACGTAGTTTATCATTTAATTTGCCCATCTGTATAAAGTAATCTCTGATAGAATTTTTGGTATCTTCCCACCACTCCAAGACAGAATCATATAAAAAGTTCACAGACTGCTGTGCAGTCAATATATTCATGAACCCCTCTTTTATCATGCCCGTGTCTAATAACCTCAAGTTCAGATGCCAGTAACCCGGGCCTCTGCTCATTTTATCATAATTTGTTACAGTTAACTCCAATAACCCATGGTCTGATGATACCATCGGTATGACCTCAGATTTTTTTATTTCTAAACCCTTGGAAATTAACCAGTAATCAATTCTAGTGGCCAACAGACCCCTAAAATAGGTTTTAGGGTGCACAGAGTTATTTTGAGCAAATACATCTAGTAAATCAGCTTGTTCCAAAAGGTTATTTAAATACGAAGCATCACAAAACACTTAAGAGGTTTGCAGGCCCCTATCTAGAGTTAAACGACTGTAATTAAAATCACCTCCCCACAACAAATGTTTTGCAGTAAACAGAAAGGGCTGTATGCTTTTAAGAAGATCAATTCTGCCAACCTTTGTCTGAGGAGAATAAACATTAATCAAACGAAACTCCAACCCATGTATAGCACATCAAGTAACAAGGCCCTACCAGGCATAATATCTACGATAGGTATGATTTTTATAGCAGGATTAGTAAACAAAACTGCTACCCCACTACATAGATCAACCCCTGCAGACCAATAAGAATCCCCCCAAAGCCACAAATCTTTGACCTCTTGCACCTCTTGGTCAGTGTAACCGAGTATCCTGTAAAAATATCACATCAAATCTGGTTGAGTGAAAGACTGCAAAGGTGACGGTTCTCTTCCTTTCAGATTTGATACTATTGGCATTCCAAGATGCCAGGGATAAGTTACACAGAGTACCCAGGGAAATCAATCAGGAGGTTTATTTTACATTTTTACCCAGGCTCTTGTGCCCATTTTCATTTTCTGGGGTTTGGGCCCCTTATCATCCCCTAGAGTATCCACATCTGATCCCCCATCCTGTTGTGAGGAGCAGAAGGAGGCTGAATCCGATTCCGTTTCCAAATCCCCATCTTCAGGCTGTAAGACAGTATATGAGTTTTGAATTTCTACTGGGGAAAAGGCCGCAGGGGTCACATTCTGAGTTTTTAATTTCTTTTTCCGTAGTTCTATTTTTCTGTCCACCGTAGTGTAAGACCTATCCACTGGCGGGGGGAAGGGCATATCCAGTGCACGGGAATCAGGCAACAGCCTGGAGGATACTCAGACTTCCATTTGTGAAGGTTCAGAGTTAGGAGTGATATTCCTATGGGGTACATCAAGCACAGGAACCACTATGCCACCCATCGTTCTAGATAAACCAATGGGAGGGGCAGGGGTCCTGTTGGCTTTAACAGCTGTATTTATATAAAAGTCCTGTATACCATAATCTACCTCTGCAGTACTGTGGGCAGCCCAGGGACATGAGGAAAAGGAGTGGCTTTCTTCACACAAACTACAGTGTAAAGGATTTCGGGAATGAAACATGGTATGGCCAGTTACCCCACACTGTGCACATCATACTACATCACAAGTCCTGCTTAGATGACAAGTGGAACCACATTTATAGCAATGCTGCAGTTGCCCAGGGTAAAAAATAAACCCCTTGTCCCTACTTAAATAGAATGATTAGGGAGATGCTGCAACCCCCCCGTCCTTCAGATGTAAGTTGATTTTTATCCCCAACCCCCCATTCCATAATCTCTCATCATCCAGTATAGGTTCAGGGTTCCCCTGCACCTTACATTTTTTGTCCAGCCAGTAAAGGATATCAGAGATGTTCACCCCCTCATTCTGAAATAAGACAGTAATGACCTTAAAGGTCTGTTTAGTTAATGATATTTCCTGGAAATTCACCCAGGCTGGATTTGTCTTCAATGTGGGATACTTCACCCAGAATCTATCTAGGATATCTGGGGTACAAAAACTAATGTCATATGTAGATTCACCAGGTGTGTGAATCAAGGCATACACTTCAGTTGGGAAAAAGCCTAGTATAGTGATAGTATAATATGTTGATTATTGTCACTCTATTTTGTATGCTATTTCATGTAATGTATGTCATTTTATACTATTGTGTGACTCCATTTTACATGCTGCTTCATTTAATTGGTGTTTTGCTCTTTAGATAGCCTCATTATTATGTTTTGCTTCAGACAGTGTATTTTGCTGACTTGAAGGTCGCATATTATTAGGCAACCTGTTTTTGTAGTTTTGTTTAAACTCCTGCTTAGCTCATAGTGTTCTAGGCACCCGGCCAGTGTTTGGAGCACAGTGACCTAGCAGGTGTAGGGAATTTTGAGCTGTCCTTATCGTGGTGAATTTTGCGATCCTGGGAGCCCGCCAGCTTCTAGAATGTGGAAAACAACACTATGAGGGCTGCAGTTATTTTTAGCATAGAATAAGATATAAATGTAGCTTTCTCAATGCCTGGTTTGAAGCCTCTCCTGCAGGGTGGGCCTTGTCGCTGTGGGGCCAGTTCGGTTCTAGAGACTCCTAGCCAGGCTGACAAAGAGGCTTCAGCCATTGGAAGAGGCTTGGATGATGCTTTATTGAATCGGTGATGTATAACCTTTTGTATTATATTTTGTTATAATAAAGCATTGGCTTGCTGTACTTATTGTATTATATGTGTGTATGTGAGTGTGAGTGAGTAAATAGCTGCCTGGTTTGAGTTGGCAGAACATTTTTGGCGTAGTCGGCAGGATTCGAAAATAAAATGTCTATTTTAGGAAAAGGATGAGTTCTTTTTTTTAAAAGGTGTATTAAAGGCTCAAACAAGCAAGGGCAACTGCCCTTTGTACTTGTAATTTGTGCTTGCAAGTATATAACTATTAGAGCCAATGATGGCTTTCTGATTCAGGCTGCTTTTAGAGAAAAGCAGCAGCTGATTAAGTGAAGTTAGATAAGCAACATCTAGAAAGAAAAATAAACTACTGTGGATGTACGCACTGTAGGTGACTGATCAAGACGGGATGATTTGAAAATCCTCCCCCATGTTGCCTATCTGTGTAGTTTTCCGTTTTCTGTATCAATTTCAAGTTCCTTGCCTCCTATAGAGGCTGAAACATTTGATCCTAAACCCAAGTACTGGGGATCTCTACCAGATGGATCTCAACCCTAGTACTGAGATTTTTGTTTGTTTTGTTTTGAACTGCAAACCAGAGATCTGGAAAAAGACTTGGTTTGGCAGGTTACTAAAATGGCCAAAAGAAAACCTTTGAAAGGGTTAAAACCTTTGAAAGAGTTAATAGCTACAGCGTTTGGAAATTATCATGAAGGTCCTGCAGTCAGTTTTCTTACTTAGACTAGTATATCGGAAAAGAAGAAGAAAAATACCTTGGCACCGGGTAAGTCTGAATTTTTTTATTCAAAGTTGTTTTATGTCTGTCTGTTTTATTTCTGTAATACGTATACTAAACAAGGTAATGCTCCGTCTTTCTCATGCATATTTTCTGTAATTATGTTCTGTTGTGTCAAGGTTGCGAGATAGGATTGACTGCCTTCAGTGCAACAGGTTACAGAAAAAAAGGAAGAAGAAGCTTCTTTGCCTCATAGCTGACTGTTTTAATTGGCTTTGTTTTAATGGAACATTTGTGCTGCCTAGATAGGGTCAGTGAAGAACTTTTGTTTGGTGGAGCAGGTAGTGTTGATGGTGAAGAGTTATGGCGTCATATAGATTGCAATGTGCAGAAAGAGTTGTAGTTTGCAAGCAACAGTCAAGCCACTGCTAGGGTAGAAATGTAATGTGTTAACAGGTATAAATGGCTTTATCATACTTCTAGTTAAAACCAAGAAACTTTTAGCAAAATGGCAGAGTGCCATATTTTAGTTATGTGCCAAAGGTGTAATCATATTTATCCGAGATGTGTTCACTTACAGATGATGTGTTTAAAAAGTGTTTTGTTCTGGAAAGATTTAGCATGGCAATATGTATAAATGTTGGTTTAAAAATTGTCAGTGTTACAAGACAGGCAGGAGGCAACACATATATCTAAACCACGTACAGTTTTCTAATGGAACTATGGGCATTACCTCAGCAAATTGGTGTGAAACAATGTCAGTCTTATTTTGTGTTAAGTATTTCTTTTTGTGTATGTGTATGTGTGTGTACTGTCTTGGCCAGCAGTTTTATTGTGTAAAGATATTTTAATATTGGTGGTGTTCAAGGACACTACAGGAATGGCTGGGTTTGAATGACCCTTGCATGCACACTGTGACCTTTTGCACATTATTTGACCTTCTTGTGTTTCAACATTTTATGTTACTACCAGTTCAAACTTGATGTGTATTCCATGCCTAAAGCACAACTTTTCACACAAAATGTATGTTTTCATGAAGGCACACCAAGAGTGAACCATGTAATTTGACTTTTATTGCAAAACTAGTATTCTAAGTGAAGAGGAACAAACTTTTACAATTTTGAAAAAAGGACTATTACAGCTGTTTTTGAGATTTACCATCTACAGAGATACGTCGTGTGGTATTACCATCAATCTGGACATTTTGTCATGCTTAGGATAAGGGAACCCAGGGACGCTTGGCTTCTTTTATCCTATGGAAATAATCTTGTTTTATTTTTGAACTGATGTGTGTTTGTTTTTGTTGTTTGTCTGTGTTTCACAGCTAACCTTTTTATTGCTACAGTATTCGAGCTGTCTCTTGCACCTCGAGCTGTGTCTTCCACCAGTAGGAGCTTGGAGGGAGGGGGTAAGCTACCCTTCCTCCCTTCCAGTGTAATACCCACAAAAGTTGCAAGGTACATGTCATATTTATACTGATTCATGGTCTGTAGCCAATGGTTTAACAACCTGGCTGCCCACTTGGGCTAAGGATGAGGAAAATTTATTCGAAAGAAATATGGGGAAAAGAACTGTGGCAGGAAATATGGACTATGGTGCAAAATACTCAGACCACTGTATTTCATGTTGATGCTCATTGTGCTTCAGATACACTAGAATGATGGTATAATTCTATTGCAGATGAAAAGCTAAGATTCTTTCAGTGGATATTGAAGAAACTCAAAGTCAGCAGTTATCAGGGCTGGCAAAATGGCAACATCAAAAATGTGGACATTTGGGAGAGAAAGCCACTTACAGGTGGGCATATAGTGAGGTGTACCCTCAACATTGGATTTGGTTAAAACTGTTATTGCTCAGTGTCCTATATGCCAACATGGCAACAAAGACCAATCCCTCATATTGTGAAAGGACAATTGGGGAGAGCTCACGAAATGGAAAGAGAATTTGCATGAAGCATTACAGATTTTAAATAATAGACCAATTGGAGAATCTGAGACCCCTTTAATGCGAATGATAACTCCTAATTTGCAAGTGCAGGCTTACTCAACTACAGAAACAGTGTTATATTGGGAAATTACACCAGAGCTCTGTCTCCTTGCAGGGCAAACTTAGAAGCTGCTGGACTTGATTTACATGCCCTTCAAGAATACAGAATAAACAGCAGAAACATTCAAGTGATAGAAACTGGTATTGGAATATAAATTCCACCGAGACATTTTGGTTGGATAGCACCTAAATCAGAACTAGTCCTCAAGGGAATACAAATTTTGGGAGGGTGATTGATTGTGATTACCAAGGAGAAGTGAAAGTAATTTTGTTGAATAGTAGAGAACAAAATCTGTTAATTCAACAGTATGACAGAGTGGCTCAATTATTAATTATTCAGTTAACAAAATGACCCCTATAAAGGGACAAGCCCCACACTCTTAACAGCAAGGGGGATAAAGGTTTTAGATCTACAGGAGGTTTTAATAATGGTGCCAAAATATGGGTTACAAACCCAAATGGCCCTCCTGAACCAGCTGAGGATAGCCACCGGATGAGACAACACAGTGTTAATTATCAGATCAGGAAAGAAAATGGAATACGTGCCTGCACATAAATGTTATCTTCGAGAATAATGAAATTTGTGTCTTTCTAGGTCCAGCAATGGATTTTAAAAGGAATGCTGGTGTGTCTTATGGTCCATTTGGCAGAGCTAGTTACCCCTGGAGGAAGGATTCAAAGGGTTAACTGTAATGACACTGTAAAGGAACCCGGAGTTGGAAAAATGATACCAAAGATAGAACCAGGGAACTTTAGCTGCCCATCCGGACAGAAGGTGTGGTACTGAACATGACATTTTCACCAGGGTCAATCTCTGGATGACAACTGGTGGCTCAGGACAATATGCCTACATAAACAGATGAAATCTTTTGCAGAACAAGACTGCTATTAAATGCTGCAACTTCACCGAATAGTTGCATGGTGACTATACAACATAGACTTGATTGCTGCATGAATCAAACAGACATTTTCAATGCAAGTATTACTTTGATTGACATAGACACGTTATTCTGCATGAATGCTACTGCAATAACTAATAGAACTACTTGGGCAGATCACATTACAGTGTTGAAAAATCATCCTGTAATTAGCAATGATAGTATAGTTAAGGTTCCATCCACATGTACATCAGTAGCGCAGGTATCAGAAAATGTAATCCATTTTAACATAACGTTTATGTTTAGTAGAAAATGCAAATATAAAAGAGCTTGGTATGATACGCTATTAGGTGGAGCTGGGGCAGGCATGGGAATTTTAAATAGTGTTGATATAGAAATACTGACTAACAGGCTTCAGGCAGTAGGAATCGATGTATTTAGCTTAATTAACTTACAAGCTCAATGGATGCCAACTGTTTTCTTACCCCAAAGATTAACTTTGAATTATGATTTTGAGTTCTTGCAGTTATTTAATGCTTCACAGGTATGGGGAATGGGAGTAGCAGAAAATATTTCGCGATTTATTGATTGGACAGAATGCACAATGCAACATATGTATTCTATAATGCAAAGAAATAAGGCCCAGAGTGATTTAATGGGTAATAATGAATATGTGTGGAGGACCGTGTTCAAATCATGGATTCCTAGTAATCATTGGATTGTAATGTCATCCACCACAGTAAAATGCACAGGTCCCTGATAATGAGCAGAAGCTTATTTTGTATTGGCAGCCCAATATTTTAGATCAATCAAGATTGAATATCTCGTTAAATAAAATTAAACAGATAATTCAGGAAACAGATGTAATGCAGGCTCATTTGGCAATAAGAAATAAATCATTAGTGCAAAGTCAGGTGCAAACTACGATAGTTAAAAATAAAATGATTGATTTAAGTTCCAAGATTCAACAAGAGACTACTCATTATTGGTGGGATATTTTTACAGGATGGTCTCCATCAGCTACAAAAGTGTTAAATATTCTGATACATCCTATCATAATCATTGCTGTAGTGACAATTATCTTGCTTATTTGGAGTTGTTACTTATCATGTTATATTCGTAGTAATTTTGCTATGGTACCAATATCATACAAATCGTATTCACAATAATCAAAGGACCGAATGTAGTGATAGTATAATATGTTGATTATTGTCACTCCATTTTGTATGCTATTTCATGTAATGTATGTCATTTTATACTATTGTGTGACTCCATTTTACATGCTGCTTCATTTAATTGGTGTTTTGCTCTTTAGATAGCCTCATTATTATGTTTTGCTTCAGACAGTGTATTTTGCTGACTTGAAGGTCGCATATTATCAGGCAACCTGTTTTTGTAGTTTTGTTTAAACTCCTGCTTAGCTCATAGTGTTCTAGGCACCCGGCCAGTGTTTGGAGCACAGTGACCTAGCAGGTGTAGGGAATTCTGAGCAATCCTTATCGTGTGAATTTGCGCATCCTGGGAGCCCGGCCAGCTTCTAGAATGTGGGAAAACAACACTATGAGGGCTGCACGGTTATTTTTAGCATAGAATAAGATATAAATGTAGCTTTCTCAATGCCTGGTTTGAAGCCTCTCCTGCAGGGTGGACGCATCGCTGTGGGGCCAGTTCCCGGTTCTAGAGACTCCTAGCCAGGCTGACAAGGGGGCTTCCCAGCCATTGGAAGAGGGCTTGGATGATGCTTTATTGAATCGGTGATGTATAACCTTTTGTATTATATTTTGTTATAATAAAGCTTTGGCTGCTGTACTTATTGTATTGTTATTGTGTGTATGTGAGTGTGAGTGAGTAAATAGCTGCCTGGTTTGAGTTGGCAGAACACCTAGCACCTGCTTTAGGAGAACCTTCCCCACATAAAAATGATCAGGCATGTCATCAAAGGGCCCAGGTATCTCTGATGTGCCGCATTACATCGTTTATCAAGCTCTACCAGTTTCCTAAAATGGCTTGCATAGGTAGGCTGCTGGGGGGGGTCCCTCTGGAGCCTGCAGTTCTACATGACCATCCACATCAGGATCCCCTCCTCTCCCATGTTGTCCCTGCTCCACATCACCACTGGTAATTATAGTTCCCTCAATGGAATCAGTAAGAATGGAGTTACCTGCTGAGGAATTGCCCACTGCCAATACCTACTCCCCAGGAAGAGAAGCAACAGGTATTGTCAAGGTTGCAACAGGGACACTCGCATTAAAAATCCTGTCCCGGGATTGGAATCTCGGGGTCTGGGATCCAGGAGCCTCTGTGCTCTTGTAGCCAACCTGCCTGGTTTAGGGTGACTTTCGGAGACCAACCGTGCCCACCTGGGACTTCTGTATCTCTTAGGGCTTTTTCTGTCATTCTGATCAAGGAAAAAATAAAAACTTTGTCTTCTTTAGATGCCGGAGTACTTATAGAGGCACTGACACCCCGTTTTCTTTTTTTGTCCTCTTCTTCACAGAGCTGCTCTACTCACTGCATCTCCAGCTCTGCTTGTTCCAGTCAGCATTGCAAAACATCCAATAAATCCTGCAAAGGCACCACAGGTGGTGCAGCATCCATTCGCACTTGTACATTTGATGTGGGGGAAGAAACATTTCCTTCTGTAGTGCTTCCAGCACTTGGAAACTCACCACCTTGCATTGATGAAATGCTCTCCGGGAGGCCTGCACCACCAACAATACCGAGACCTCTCTCCTCACTCTCCATAGTCAGAGTGACTTCCTCCTCCAACAAACTGGAGTCCACAGCCCCAACCGCAGAGTAGGGGGATTTTTATTTTATTGAAAGAATAAGTAAAATACAACCATAATATCATATAAACACCAAAGTCAGTTTTTTCCACAATAAATTCCGCTTATGTGCATATATACAATATTTCAAGTAACTGGTACGTCTGAATTGGTTACCCACAAAACATTTCTCCACATTCTCTGAACATATATTTCATTTTGCCAACTTTTTTCTGGAAAAATAAATACTATTTATTTATTTATTTATTTATTGAAGATATCGGAGAACATATCTTTAAGTCAAAGACTCCTTTACAAAGGTTCCACGTCATTATATACAGAGATATCAGTTACAATGGCAACAAATAGGATACAATAGTTACAAAGAAGCTTGTACATTAGCAAAAGTGGTTACAGAAAGTTGCAAAAACAGTTACAGAGTAAAGACAGTAATCAGTTAACAGGATACATACACTGCAGGACGGTGGCCAGCCATGCCCTGGTTGTTATTTAATAGTCCAGGCTGGACTGGGGATGTCCATTGTCCAGGTATAAGCATGCCCTGGGGTGGCAGGACCAGGGTGAGGTTCAAATATGAGAGGGGACAAGGGTAGAGCAAAAAATCAAGGACAGTCGTAGGCTGAGCCTTGAGAGATTAGGTCACATAGTTAGGACTTGAACTGGCCAAGTCTGGATTCTGAGAGGAAAGAGTTAGGGAGGGAGTTAAGTCAGCTAGGGGCCCTGGTGCCTAAATGTTCTCTGACCCTAGGAGGTCTTGCAGAGGGGTACCCGGAAGTGGGTTGCTGTAGATTGCCTGGTGTGGCGGGAGGACAAGGGTGCCCAGAGTAGGGGAGGTAAGGGCAGGCGGGAGTAGACCTGCAGTTATTATTTTAGCAAAGAGGCATGTCTGATATTTGAGCCTCCCATTGAAGTTAAGCCAGTTGGTGGAGGCATACAGGGCACAGGTGTGTGTGCATCTGGCACAACCGGAGGCTAATCTACAGGCCTTATTAAGAGCCAGCCTAATTTTGTTTAAGTGTGTGTTGTCAGCTGCCCCATAGATTATGATACCGTAATTTATGAGCGACAGTACTGAAGCTTCTGGGAGGCAGTATAGAGCAGTGGTTTAAGGCTCTGAGCTGCAAATCTGGTGACATCCAGCAGACCAGACCTGATTTGAATCCTACAGCTTCCACTTACATACTGTGTGACCCTGAGCAAGTCACTTAACTTCCCTGTGCTCCTAGGTCGCACCTGTAAAAAATCTTTCAGCTTAGTGTGCTACTCCTGGTTAAACAACTCAAAAAAAAAGCTGAGACAGCTAGGTGGAGGGCTTCAGGTGGGAGGCAGTGCTTGTACCGGTGCAGTAAACCAAGTAAGCAATAATACCTGACAGGGTGGGCAGTATTGTGCTATATCGGACCGCCCAGGGGTGTAATGAGGCCCGACGCCGCAGGCGGAGGGCCTGATAGCCCCTGGAAGGTCCGGTATAGCACAGTACTGCCCACCCTGGAGGGTATTATTGCACTTACAAAATGGGCACTGTAAAAAAAAAATATTAAAAAAAATGTTGTTAGAAAAATTGGTTTAAAATACGTTTTTTAAAATAGTTCCTCCGCCTGTTTTAGAAAGATTTGCCTTGGAGCAGGTTGTCATGGTTACTAACCCCCCAACATAGACACACACACACACACACACACACACACACACACAGAGTCATAAATCTCACTTGTTAGCTTTGAGAAAGTTGTAGTGGCACTACCCTCCAACAGTCACAGTCAAAGACCTACAGGCTATGATCCTTTTTTTTTTTTATATTGGTCCGCCCTCCCCCCATGGTGAATCACGGTAGGCCGGCAAGAACAGACAGTTTCAGGACACACCAATGCAGGTTCGAGAGGAAAGGACAAGTGAGCTGCAGTGGGGTATGAAGAGGTAGATTTATGGTGTTATGGAGGGAATTTGGCAGCATAATAGATAATTATGCAGTATGTGATCGTGACATTTGCGGCGGTGCCTAGCGGAACATCAGGAGGGGCTAGCCTTCCCCCCCCAAGTTGCAGTTGTTGCACGCGAGACCCTGCCACGTAAAAGCAGGAAGTGCCTCGGAGCCCTGTAAAGCTGTTGTTTATATATATATATATATATATATATATATATATATATATGTTCCACATAGCATTGCTGTTATACTTTTGATTTGCAGTGAGAAGAATTTGACATCTGACGCTGTTCATTTGCGGTCACTTGTTTAGCGCTTCCACTTTTGTAGTGGATCAGCATCAGGGATGGCAGTGGTTGAGAATCAAGATGAAGTTACGCGTGAGGCAAATTTAAACAAAGTTCGATTGCAGTATTTTTTTAAACAGGCACATTTTTTATATTATGCTTTTATGTGGCGGGGTTGCGCTTATGTGGAGCAGTAGACACTTACGGGATGGGAGGTGCAGCAGAGCGGGAATGTAGCCTGGGTGAGCCAGGAGAGCTGGCTTCTGTGGTGCTGAGATAGCGCTGCTACATTAACATAGGAAAACAGCTGAAGCGGAGGACAGAGGCAGTGGAGCAAACGGCTTTTAGGAGGAGTGAAAAGTTTGGGACATACATACTGTAGTGTATAAAGCTGAAGTCAAAAAGAAGTGTGAAGATGAGCGGTACATGGGGAAACAGCCAGAGCGGTGTGTGTGTAGAGAGAGAGAGAGAGAGAGAGAGACAGCCCAGAGGAGCGGTACAGAAAGAGCCGGAGCGGCGTGTGGACAGAGAGAGAGACAGCCAGCCCAGAGCAGCGTGTGAAAACTAAGGGAGATGGAGGAGCCCCAAAATACAGCAGGTACTGCTGTGTTTGGTACTATAAGATGGATGATTATTGTTTAAGTAGGGTACTGGGGACACAGGCGGCAAACTACTGAGAAGGGGCATAGGTGCTCTGAATGTCTCACTAACGTAAACTTGCCACCTGTTACTTTTGTGTTATGTAGCTTCTATCCTGACGGTTTTTCCCTCTGAATTGAATTTCTTTTTTTTTAATAAATAGGCTAGGTTTTGGGGATAGGGCACTGGAGTTGTGGGCAGGGTTGTGCCTGTGTGTCTGTGTGACTACTTGGTCTTTCCTGTCACTTAGCAAGGGCAGAAAATGGCGGCAATTTTAAATTTCAATTATGTGGTTTTAGCCAGTCAGGAAGCAGGGTGGGCACTAGGATTCTTCAGTGGGTGAAGGGACTCTTGTGCTGGAACTTTTTATTTGCTGGACGTCTATTGAAAGTTAATGTACCCCCCTGGCAGGGGTACCAGCCAATCAGAGCTCAGCAAATAAAAAGCCCATTTTCTAATACGCACATTAAAGGCGGTGTTCAGTTTTCAGATATGGTCATGGTAGGTGAGCCCTGAGTCTAGGGTGATACCCAGATACTTGAAAGAGGTAACCTGCTCAAGGGGGTCATTGAAGGAGTTCAGTATGCACAGGGTTAACCCACTGTTCCTGCTTTGTGAATGGGAAAACACCATAGACTTCGTTTTTTTGTAGTTTAGAACTAGCCTATGCCGAATGAACCAAGATTCTGCTTCCATAAAAGATTTTTGTAATGCATTACAGAGAGCGGTGGGATCAGTGTGGGAGCTGTAGAGGACGGCATCATCTGCTTACAGGAGCAGTTTCCCAGAACAATCCTTGGGTAGGGAGTTGAGGAACAGGGATTAAAGTAGGGGACCAAGAATAGAGCCCTGAGGGACTCCCGACCTGACTTGGAGGGGGGAGGACTGGATTTGGGCAAGTCTGACTGTCTGAGTTCTCTCTGACATATAGCTGGCAAACCAGCAAGTGGTCTCAGAGGACAGGCCAATTTGTGTGAGGGAATCCAGTAGTAGTGTGTGGTGCACCATATCAAATGCCTTGGAAAGGTCTATAAAAACAGCACCAGCAATGTGGCCTGTGTCCAGAGATGTGTGGAGGGCATTAGTGAACTCCAGGAGAGCTGTGGTAGTACTGTGGTTGTGCCAGAAGCCATGCTGCTCAGGACACAGAAGGCTGTATTTTGAGAGGTAGTCCGTAAGCTAGGTGGTCACAATTTTCTCCAAAGCTTTGGAGAGGGGGGGCAGGATTGAGATGGGGCAGTAGTTCCCAGGCTGGGTGCGGTCACCACTCTTAAGGATGGGTGTAATGAGAGCTGATTTACATTTAGAGGGGAACTGGCCCAGTGATTGGGAGTGGTTCAGGAGCATGGTGAGTGGGAGAAGAACTTAATTAAAGGAGAGCCTAAGCAGCTTAAGATCTAGTGTGTCACTGCTGAATCGTGACTTGCTGAGGGCCTTGAGGAGAAGGGGTAGCTTCACACTGCGATATTGTTTTAAAGTGGAACAGGTGGGTGGTGGGAGAGGTGGGGGATGCTGGGGGTAGGGAGAAGAAATTGGGGGGAAAACACTACTAAGGTCAGAGAAAGAGGTATTAAATGTATTTGCAATCAGGGCAGGGTCTGTGGTGATAGATCCATTTGCCCAGAGTTGGGAGGGAGGTGCAGAGGAGGCTTTACCACTGAGCTCTTAGACAGAGTCCCAGAACTTGCACTCCGAGCCCCATGTGGCAGTGAATGAGGCTCAGTAGTACTCAGCTTTGGCCTTCTGAATATTCCAAGTACATTTATTGCGTGCCTCTTGGTAGTGCTGTCTATAAGAGGGTTTACCAGTTTCCAGGGCAATATGCCATATATGGTCAAGATCACGCATTTGGTCTAATAGGGCTTGTGACATCCAAAGTGTGTCAACCCCTTTGATGACCTGTTTGCTTAGGGGTGCATACCGGTCACAGGCAGAACTGAAGGTGTCAGTGAAGTGGTCAAGAGTGGTGTCAATGTCTAAAGCAGCTGTAATGGGGGACCAGTCACTGGTTGAGAGGTATTGTTTAAGGGCCCGAAGTTTGTCAGGTTTGAGATGGCGTTGAAGGATAGTTTTTTTGGGGGGGGGGCTTTCTTGCAATATATGACCAGTGACAAAGCACTGGGGAGTGATCACTCATCAGGTAAAACCCTGACCTGGGTAGCTTTATGGGGTTCATTGGTGAGCACCAGATCAAGAGAGTGGCAATGCCAGACCTCTGGTTCAGTCTAGTGGTGGTGGTCACAAGTTGGGACAGGTTTTGAGAGGCTGCTGCATCCCTAAAGGGTGCCGATGTGTCAGCTAGCCAATTTATATTAAAGTCCCCAAGGGCAATGATTTCTGCCTTGTCAGGGAGAGACTGTAGGTAGGTGAGGACAGAGTGGAAAGCACTCTGCTGATTCCGGGGAGGAATGTACAAAGAAGAGAGGAACGGGGGGGCTCTGCTAGGTGCAATAGTGATTTTCAGAGTGAGGACCTGGGCCACATGCACAAGAGATGGGGGTGGGAGGGCAAGACATTGTAGTGAGTCCTGGATGTATAGTGTACATCCACCACCTGTTTTAGAGGTACGGTCGGTATGGTATAGAGTAAACCTGGGGAGTGAAACCACGGAGTCTAGGGTACGGTTATTGAGCCAAGTTTCTACTACTGAGATGATATCAGGGTGATTCAGGGCAACCCAGCCCTGAAAAGAGTCAAATTTGTTAAGGAGGCTGCATATATTAAGTGAGGTGATTTTAAGATCCTTAGGAGCAGTAGCCTGGGGAGGGGGTTGGGTGGGGCCATGGTTCGGTAGGATGTCTCCTGGATGTCTCCTGAGAGGAGGATAAGGTGCAGGAGTATACGCATTTATCTTCTTAGTAATATTATTTGATAACTCAATATGGGAAACCTGTTTTTGTTGTAATGTATATAAACATCTCACATTCCATATGTACCACTTAATTACAGCACAAATAACATTAAGAGTACTGCATTCCCATTTCCCCCACTTTCTACCATATACCCCATACATTAAATTTTCATATGAGATGCCTTTCAGAACCTCCATTCCCCATTGTATTGCCACAAAATTCCCAAAACCCCTTATATATGAACAAGCAAAAAATAAGTGGTGCATTTTCTCTTCTTGTGAGATACAATGAGGTCTTATACAAATTCTTTCTGCCACTGCCTTATGTTTTTGAGTTGCTTTAACGTTTAGTCTTTCATGACAACATAACCACAAAACATCTCTATAGTTGCCAGGAATTCTCATATTTGCATTTACTTTTAATACAGGTGCCACATAAGGTATTGGACATTTAGAAAATGTAACAAGCTCCTTAAAGTGAGATTCAATTACCCTTGAATACATTTGTTTCTTGTTTTTTTCTATTATCTCTCTATATGTGATTTTCCACTGACTCAGAAGCACAAAGGTCTCCCTATAATATTGTGGAGCACGTGAAACAGTTTTAAAACATTTTTGTACCCATGACTCCCAACCTGAATACCATGTTCTTACTTTCTCCTGGAACAAACCCGTCCACCTTTTAACTGTATTAAGACATACAGGTTGAAGGTTCACATATACAAACTGAATAAACAAAAAGAAAAAGGGATTAATCATGTTCAGTTCCCCTTTTCCTACTTTTAAGTATAAAATATTCCTTTTTATGGGGTTTAGCCGGCTTCCCCAGATAGCTTGAAAGAATACATTCATAATATTTGCCTCCCTGTCTTTTGGCAGGGGAAAGACTGTTGCTATATTTAAAAATATGGGAAGTAAATAGGTTTTAATCAAATATACCCTTTTAAGTTTGCACATTGTGGTTCTATTCCATTGCTCTACCATTCTTTTCCCCTGCTGAATCTTTTCATCCCAAATTGTCAAGTCCTGTCTCCTGTCCCCATATTTTATCCCTAATATTTCTATAGGGTCCTCAGTCAAGTTAATTCCAGCTATATTATTTATATTTCCTGTTGCATTTCCTAACTTTTTACCCTTGCTTTTTGCTGTGTTAAGCCTTACCCTCGATGCCTCCCCATAGATTTTACAGAATTCTATAGCCCTTTCCATTGAAGCACTATCTTTCATAATAAGACACAAATCGTCTGCATATGCTAATGCAGTAGGCAGCCTTTGATCTACACCTAAAATAAGTGTAAAGAATCTTATATCATTAAGTAATCATAATAGAGGGTCTATACTAAAGACATACAGTAAGGGGCTTAGGAGGCACCCCTGCCTCACCCCTCATACCGGTATCATTGGTCTCAAATGTCCATTAACTAATGATCTAACTACCATTGTTTTATAAGTAATTTTCAACCATCCAATAAATATCTCTGGGATCCCATACCTTCTTAAAATATGCCACAGAAATTTGTGTTGGACAGAGTTGAACACTTTTTTCTGGTCCAATGTAAAAATAAAGCCTGTTAACTCAGAATAAGTTCCTGCCTCCATTACCTCCCTAATAAGTATCAATTGGTCCGTTATTGTTCTCCCAGGAACAGAACAGAATTGTACCTCTGAAATAACATATTTAGTGATCTCCAGTAATTGGTTATTTAACATTTTCATTAAAATTTTAAATTCCACATTTAATAAACAAATAGGTCTCCAGTTATCGAAACATCTCTTATCCCTCTTTTTATATAACAAAATTATTACAACGGTAGACATATCCAGTGATAGTTGTTCACTATTGGGCATATAATTCAAAACCTCTGCCATTTCCACAGAAATAGCTGGGATTATAAACTGGTAGATTTCCACTGGAATCCCATCTTTACCAGGCACTTTCCCCTTGTGCATTCCCTTTACTACATTTAAAACTTCCTGTGGAGAGATCTTCTTTGTCAAGTCTTTTAAATACTCATCTGGACATGTTGGAATATTAAGTAGTTAAAATAATGGATCAAATTCCTCCATAGATCCCAGGTAGGCCTGATACTGTATAGTCATATACTCTGATACAGTGTCTAAGATATTTTTTTGTGTTCTTTGAACTGTATTATTTTTATGAAAGATTCCTGTAATTTGTTTCTTTTTAATTCTCTCCTGACAACTTAAGTAGGGGTAAATAATTTCAGATGCCCCATGAGTACCATATTTCTGCGTAATTCTAAGGAATTTGCCTGCTTGACATGAAATTCCCTCATTTTTTGCTGGATTGCAGTAATCTGATCTGTAAAATTATGTCTGACTGTTTGAACAAGATTCATGAGGTTTTGTAGATACATCCTTTATTGTTGATATTTCATCTTGTCCTTATCACTATTTTGCTTACTTAACCTATGTAGCAGTACTTGCAATTCCGTTTTTAAAACTTTTTAAACTTTCCCACCAAAGTAAAGGATTATCATAAATATCAAACAGTGTCTTTTTCCCCCTTAATTAAATATAGGATTTGAGTCCTAATATGATCAGTTTGTAGTAAGGACGTATTAAACTTCCATAATCCTGGGCCCTGATTTTCTTCTGGTAGCCCTGATGAAATATATAACTCCTTGTGGTCCGTATATTCAACCCCCTCCACCTTAGCCGCTTGTATGGATATATTTTTATTAAAAATAAATAAAATCGATCCTCGATGCCAAATTACCCTTCTGAAAGGTTGGATCTCTTCTTAAAGTTTTTTCTTTAAAAGCATCTACCAAATTAACTAATTTAATAAAATTATTTAAAAATGCCATATCACTAAAGATTTTGGTGGTAGCCGCCCCTTCCCTCTATCTTGTTTTGTGAGACTACAATTAAATTCCCCCCCCCATATTATATTTTGGGATGTAAATAAATATGGATGAATTTGTGTGAAGACCTCTACCCTTTCAGCTTTGGATTGGGAGAGCATATGTATTAATGATTCTAAAATATTAGTCCTGTATTTTTAAATCTAGAATTAACAGTCTCCCAGGTACTAGGTCAATGATTTTTTTTTTACTTGAATGGAAAGCGAAAATAAAATTCCTACCCCAGTACAGGGCCCTAGGCCCAGAGACCAGTATGAGATCCCCTTGTACCATTCTCTACTTGCATTAGCCACTTCTTGGTTGTATGAAGTTTGGTATCCTGAATAAGTATTATATCTACATTGTTAGAGAATAAATGTGAAAAAACAGCCCCTCTTTTTATTTTATTCTTTATAATATTCACGTAAGATTCTGAGCTGTTGCTGCATTATGAATCATGTGCTCAGGGATGTTTATTCCTTTTTTCTTTTACTCAACTTCACTTTTTTCTTACTCCTTTGTGACCCCCTTCACTGTATCTTCTCCCACGTCACTCCTATCTGATAACTCCTCTGCATGACTTAGGTCCCCTGAGGAAAGTTCAGACTCATTCCCAGCTGGGTCCCCACTTGTGAATAAAAGCTGAAATCTGTTAGATGTTTTTGTTTCTGAGATTTTGTGGACTTTGGAGGCCGGTTGCCTCCAACGTCTTCTCCTTGTCACTCTTTTCTCTAGTTCAAACTCAGACATGGGGAGGGCATAGCTGCTTTCTCTGTGACCTCCTTATCATCTGTGCTACACTTTGCCTGGCCAGCCTGTCCCTGCTGTTCTACAACCTTAATGGGAGCATTTGGTACATTTTCATCCAAACTTATAGCTGAGAGGGCCGTCACTGAAGGTGCAGCCTCTTCATTTTCCTGGGTCACTTGTCGACTTGCCCTTACAGGAAACCTCCTAGTTTTTTCCCTTTGTGCAATAGCAACTAATAACCATTGTTCCTCGCTATCCCAGAACCTGATTTTGTGTGTGCAGCTCGTGTACAGTCTCCATATAAATGCTCCTTTTCACCACATAGATTGCAAGTGGCTTCATTTCTACATTGTGAAAAAGTATACCCCATTAACCCACATAAAAAGCATTTTATTTTGTCACATGCACTGCTAATATGTCCCGGGTCTCCACATTTGTAGCAGGTTTTTGGTTGCCCTGCATAAAATAGAACTCCCTGTCACCCTCCAGGTAAAAGAAGTTTGGCAAATGTTGTAACTCACCATTAAGCATTTTCAAGAGTACCCTTACCCTCCAACCCCCTGTCCAGATATTTTTGATGTAAAAAATTGCTTCAGGGTGTCCTAGAAATGTGCTTCTCTGTCTAAGCCAAAATACCAGGTCAGTAACACTAACCCCTTCATTTCGAAATAAGACTGTGATGGTTTTTTGGACAGGTTTTGTCAGGGGGATAACCTCAAAGGGGGACCATTTGGGTGTGTGTTTTACCTTGTTGTATCTCACCCTGTGCTTTAAAACTAATATCAAAAGAATATTCTCCCGATACATGAATTAGAGCACATAATTCAGCAGCATTGAAATTCAAACTATTTTTAAGCAAGCCCCTACCTACATATACTCTATTGGGGAATATTTCTAAGCTCCCTTTGTATAATAGTCATATGGCATTATGCCGTATAGCAGGGAAACCTTTTTTTGAAAGAATGAGGCATATGTCCTGGATGACTGCTCTCCTTCATTCCCTCCAGGCCTACCCTCACCCCCAAGTTCTCCTCCTCTGGCTGGCATTCTAGTGTCTCTTCACTTGTTTCTTCAGGCCCAGCAGGTTCCTCATTAGACTTAGAGGCATGCACTTCATTCAAAAGAAGAATCAGGTTTTGTGTTAATTCCAGTTCTTCTGGAAGCTCTAAACTTTGCTCCTCAGTTGATTTCCTTTAGCTAATTATTCTCTCATCTTAACACCCAGTATGGAAATAGGTGAAAAACCTGAAGTCCAGTTCTGTGTTGTGGGTAACCTCACCCAACCTGCAGCTGCTAGAGATTTTTCCACCACCCAGGATTCTCCTGGATCCATTTCAGAGTCTCCCCAAGATTTAGAAGAGGGGCTGCCTTTTTTTTAACATGTTCTGCCATTGATTTTGCAGTAAAAGAAAACACAGTCGCTCTGTCTTGACTACTAAAGTCTGTTTGAAACACAATGTTCTCGGTAGAACACATACTGACTTAGAACTTCCATTAGGTGCTTTCTCTATTAGCATATCTCTCTGACAACTCCCGCCTGCTGCCATTCCACTGTCAGGGAACCTTGCATTCTCCATTGAGTCTAGAACATTAGTCTCAGAGCTTATTGACTCACCAGTGTGTCCAGGAATTATTCTTTGCTGCATGGCAATCCCAGCAGATAGTCTGCGATTTTTTTCCCTCCTTCCTTCCTTCCCCTCGGACTGCCCCTTTTTTGATGCTGAAATTTGGGTTTTCTCATTTTCTGGTTTTATGCATCTTGTGCCAGTAAACTCTCAGCATTCTGAAAATTTGGCTCCAGTCCTACCGCTGCATTATAAAAAGTCTCAGATTCAACATACTCTATTTGTGAGAGAGAAACATTCTCTCCAAGCTCCTCCACAACCTTCTCCATCAGGAGTCAAACTGACAATGACACTGCCGTCCACTCTATGGATCCCTACTGGCTAGTAGGGGAATTTTTATTTTATAGCTTCAATGACAAAAATAAATACAAAACAGTGTCCACATCACACAAAATTAACATACAAATCATAAAAACATAATAGGTATTTCAATAAGACAAATCTCTAAGTTACAATCAAAAGTACAAAAAAACTAAATCAATATGTAAAATACTGATAATAACCCCCCCACACACACACACACACACTAAAAGAGTAGGGTAATTTGTACTATATTTATTTGTCTTTTTTCTTTTCTTTTTACTTCAAGAAACAGAAAAATCAGCAAGCAGTATGAACATTCATAATATGTACAAATAAGACATAAACAATAAAACAAAGCTATATTTCAAACATACCTATATCCAATCCCTGTCACAGATAAATCAAAATAATGACAGAATACTGAAAAGAACCCCCCCCCCGGCAAAAATCGTGAAATTATAAAAGAAAAATGAAAATAAGTACAAAAATGTAATATTGCTCCAAAAAGAGTCATAAAATAGAAAATCAGGTAATACCACATACCAAACCACTAGTACAAAAAGTAACAAACACTCTTCTGTTATCCACGTTTTGTGATATTTTATGTTTTTCTCCTTTTTTTAAAACTATAACTGCCCATCTCCCCCTCCCTAAGGAGGAATAGTATGTCTATGTAACAAATACCCATTCCCAAATGGCTTTAACCTCACTCATAACTGAGTCATTAAATTAACACAGTCAACAAAATCAACCAATAAACACCCCAGAAAACTAAACATTTTTTCAATAGCATTCTCATATTCCCCTCTTTAAGGTTATGAATTCTGAATCCTTTTTTCGAAATATATAAGCAAGTAAAACATGGTACAGTTCTTCTGGAGTCATCTGCCTCTGTTGAAAAATAAACCCACACCTAGTTTGCCATATCCAAAATAAAATACATGCTGCTATCACATTTAAAGTACTAGCATCATATGGTTTCCAATGTACAGGATAAAGACCAAAAAATAAATGTGTCATATTCCAAGTAGAAAAAGTATAACCATTCCATCTCTAAAACCAAAAATCCCAGAATTCTGTAATAAAAGGGCAATCAAAATACAGATGTTCCTGCGTCTCTATCAAAGCAATACATGGCTGCTGCAAACAATACCTATCTGCCAGGGCTTTATGTTTATGATTCCCTCTTGTGTTGATCTTTTCATAAGCCCCTAACCATACCAAATCTCACATGGTTTGGGGAATTATCCCATCAGTCAGTCTGTTACCTAGTTCCCATTGTTCTTGGTCAGAGAAGGCTGAAAATGGATCAGCCTTAAAAAAGTCCAGTAATAATGAGTTATACAAGACTTTCTGGGGTTGTCATAGTACATCTGAAATCTGGATGTTCAATTTACATATAAAATCAAAAATGACACCCCAGTCCACTGATAATTTGTAATGCCTTTTATTTTTATAATTGAAGGATGACTGTGACAATTCCAATAAAATTTCCTGTAAACCCTCCTCAACCCATGCTACCCATGGTTTATCCTGATGCAAAAGAAGGGCTTTAAAATTAGAAAAAGGAAAAATAGTAAAAAAGAATACTATCGGATTAACCATTTGGATACCCCCAAGTTTTACATCTAAATACAATATGTTCTGTTTCACTGGATTTAGCCTACTACCCCAAAAGCACATAATAAAACATGCTAACAGGGCTGTTTCAAACTTTTTAGGAAATGAGTAAACATGACTAGTAAAAAGAAAAGTAGGCAGTAAAAAAGTTTTAATAAGATAAACGCTTTTCTTTTTTCCCATCCTCCAATTTACCCACTTATTAACCCTGTCCCTCCTTTTACTAATACTCAGTTTCCATTATATTCTGCAATATTTTGGCATCCAGAATAAATACCCAAAATCTTCTGTGGGGAATCAGAAGCAGCAATGCCCCTATGGTATCATCCTGTACAGAAATGTCTGCTAAATTTAAGCAAATACTTTTATCTTTATTTATTTTGGAACCCATAATAGCAAGGAGTGGTAGAAAACCTGAAGAATTAAAATACCAATAGCCACCGCTGGAAAAACTATACATAAATCGTCCGCATATCCTATTATTTTTAGTTCTACCGAATTTGGACACGAAATACCCTGAATTAATGGGGATCTATTAAGTATCTGTATAATAGGATCCAAAGCCAAGACAAACAGGACTGGACTTAGAGGACAGACCTGCCTAACACCTCTCCTGATATAACACCTCTTGCCCATCCTCCCATTAAGATATGGCATAACATATGCTAAAGAATAGCAAATTTAAATCCAGTTTTGAAATTCAACAGGAAAATCATATGCTAGCAAGGTATGCCATAAAAATTCTTGAAAAAGCTGATCAAAACCTTCGCTTGATCAAGGCTAAACAAATACCCACTCTGTAAACCACCAGCCCCTGCTGCAAAAGTTCTCTGAGTAAAATTAAAGCATCCTGTATAGATCGATGTGGCGCCAAGCAATACTGCGAAGAGTGTAATAAATCTGGCATCACCCCCAATAACCTATTACATAATAATTTGCAAAATATTTTGAAATCAGTGTTCAAAAGGATAATCGTCCTCCAGTTGTCAATAGCTGTCCTATCCCATTTTTTAAACAAAAAAAATCATCAACCCTTCATACATATCTTTCGTAATTCTATCTTCCATAAGAAGGCATTGAAAGCCCATAACAATGTAACTGGAATAATACTCCAAACTGCTTTGTAGACCTCAGCAGGTAAACCGTCAGACCCTGGTGCCGTATAACCCCTTAGCCCTTGAATAATCAGTCCCACTTCTTCAGATGCAAAATCTGCAATTAAAGCATCTTTCTGCTTAGAAGATAGTTTCAGAGGCGCCGCAGCTTGCAAAATGGATGGCATACTCTCAGTAAAGGCAAAAGGTAACCCGTATTTAGTATCAATATACCCCTCCAGTACATACAAAATATCAGACTCTAGTACTAATGAACCAGATTCATCCTGTATTGCACACATTCGTTTAAGTTGTGTACGTTTTTGACAATCCTCATATGGATTTGTCTGTGCCTTTGTACCTTGAGTGCCAAAACTTTGTTCTTTCTCCAAGGTTAATTGTCAATTATACTGTGAATCAATAGAATGGCCTGTTTGTACTAAAGAAAACAATGTGAACAATTCACTCCGTAAAGTCATATATTCCTGTTGTCTAGTCCATGACATATCTCGAGACTGTTTAAAAAATCTCTCAAACACTGTTTCATATCCTCCCACCAATCAAAAAGGGAGTCATACAAAAACAAAACAGATTCTCTATCCTCCAAAACCCCTGTGAATAATGCAAAAACATCAGAATTATCCAACAGACTGGCATTAAACCTCCAAACCCCAGTAGCAGGCAAGGATGGAGGGTGAGGCGAAACCTGTATACTGATTAAACAGTGGTCAGACATTCCAAATGGCACTACATTCACAAATGAAATGGGCAAATGTTCTGAAACAAATAAATAATCTATTCTAGAATGAAGTGAACCTTTGAAAATGGTAGACGCAGTTTTCTTCTTTAAAACCTCACATAAAGTAACTTGTTGCAAGATGCTACATAAAGCATGATATCACAATAGATTTTCTTATTTCCTTTCAGATGTAAACTAGTATTGAACTCTCCACCCCAAATAAGTTGTCTATTAATAAACAGATAGGGCTTAATTTTGTGAAAAAGAGCTACACGGAGTGCTTTTTGCTGTGCAGCATATATATTAATCACTCTACAAAAAAAAAAAACCCTTACAATAATGTCTACTAAAAATTACCTCCCAGGGTCAATATCTACAAATTTTTGTACCGTATAGTCTGTGCCTGAAAAACAAATACTCAAACCAGAACAAGTATGCTGACCAACAGACCATAGAGATTTCCCCAAAAAACATTCAGCAGATGCTTTACACAACTCAAAATCTGAAAAAAGTCTAGTATCCTGTAAAAGGTAAATGTCACAAGGCGCCAACTGTAATGCAGCATAAGTAGCTTTATGCTTAAAATCTGACTTAATGCTATTGAAATTTAAGCTAGTGATTGTGAAAGGTAAGAAAGACGTAAAAATGCATGAGAAAAATTAAAGCTGCCATTCCATAATACTTTAACTAAATTTCTTTTTATTAGCTTTAGTATTTCTCTTATCCACAGCAGACGGAACATCAGCAGCAATAGGAGCTAATGCCTCCAAAGGAGTATCGGGCTGAGAAGGGCAAACTGAAACCTCCGAATCTTCACTATCCATAATGTCACCCCAAGTCTGCAAAAGCTCATAGCAATTGGACATTGGCATTGAGCCAGGTAACTGTGTCTTCAACTGAAGTCTCTTTGAAGACCTTTTTGTCGACACTGGCTGAAAAGCCTTGTTATCACTAGGAAGTTTTTCCTCCAGACAAACCACATCCAGCAAGGGAGGTTTAGGAGGAGGGGGGGTCAAAATCACAACTGAAGAAGGGAGTGTACTCAGCTGACCTAAATCTGAACCAGAAGGAACCAGTAAGGGTGCCTGGGGCCGTCTCGATGAAGCAGAAGAATATGACTGTGGCTTTTTTACAGCAGTATGTTGCTTAGCAGCTTTGGTAACATAAAAATCATGTTCCATGTAATCTGAAGAATTATAAGCTGCCCAAGGAAAAGAAGAAAATACATGATCTTCTGCACCACAAATGTTGCAGGAGGGAGGCACCACACATGTAGTAGCTGAATGACCCAAAGTTTTACAAATGGAACATTTCATCTGGTCACAGTCCGAATTGAGATGTGAGGTAGACCCACACCTATAGCAGGACTGGGGTTGGCCCGGATAAAACAGACTACTTCAATCTCTGCCCAAATAGAAACAATTAGGCAAATGTTTTATCCCATCCCCTGTGAGGGTAAGCGGGACTGAAAACTTCCAACACCCCAGCCAGAAACCATTGTCATCAATAAGTGCCTGTGGTAAACCATTAACTGTACATCGCTTCTCCAACAAGTAGACTATATCCAGAACAGTCACTCCCTCATTCCTGAACAAAACAGTAACCACCTTCGCAGTGGGTCTGGTGATAAGAATTGCCGTGTATGGTTTCCAGAAGGGAGTGTTCTTTACCTCATACTAGGCCACCCATAATTTATCCAGCAATCTGGCAGTTCTATAACTAAAGAGTTTAGGAGGGAGGTCAGGAAGCACTTCTTCATGATGAGGGTGGTGAACACTTGGAATGCACTGCTGGAGGGGTAGTCTAATTGAAGACAGTGGCAGCTTCACAAGAGGCTGGGATAGGCATAGGAGGAAGGTACAAATCATGGGTAGGGAGGATGGGAGGATTGCGGGGTGGCAGGGATAGTACCCCAAGCTGTGGACCCTACAGTACATGCAGACTAGATAGACCAAATGGCCTTCTTCTGCTGGCTTCTTTGTATGCTCATATGTTTATATGTGTTTTAAAACAAGGGAGACAATAGGGCAGGGAAAGATAATCTGAATGACTGACATGGGAAGTAGGTGGCAAAGGAATTAGCTTTGGCAAGCTGAGGTGGGTTACATGGATTACTTTATTTTTGTAATCCCATCTTCAGCCTCCCAGTGAGTCCTGCATATGCCTTGACGAGGGTGGGCATGGTCCAGGGTAATTCCTGTGTGTAGTTGTAAATTGGATGTTTCAGTTCACCAGAGGCCCTCTTCCCTTGCAGGAAGCACCACAAGAGGGCACCAGCATCCTGGTCAACATCCCCCTCAGCGACACCTTGTAAACACTGCAAATGGTCCCAATGCCCCTAACACTGATGGATGAAACACAGCTGCAGCTGCCACAGCAGGAACCCCAACGGACAGACACACAAACAGCCACAGAACGCCATAGCACTAGCACCGGTGGTACCCACGGTGCAGGACACAGCAGCAAGCACCCCAAGCCATGGACAACCTGACAAGCAGTAGCACAGAGCAATGGAAGGGGGGTGGGGTACACCGGGAGGCACAGAATCAGAGACCGGACCAGCGACACACTAAAGCAGGGAAACACACACAGGGGGATGGCCATAATGCAGATGGGCAACAGAGAGGCACCTCAGAAGGCAACGGAGGCCACTAGACTAGTGAAGGGTGCACAGACAACATGGAGGACACTGCTCCCATGAGGGCGCAGGACAGGGTATGGAAGGGGTCTGCATGTGGTGGCAGAGGCAAGGCTGTGAAGCCCCCAATGCACCCTAGGACTCACACCTGCAGACTGATGTGCAGCACCAGCCCCATCAGGTAGTCCCTGCTGCTACGGGTGCTGTATTATTCAACCAGGTCAGCAATCCTCCGGGCACTCTCCCGCCACCACCGATGGGTGCACCCCATGGCCATGCCTGACACTGCCTGCTGCAGCTTAACCTCCGTTAGCCACTGTTCTCCATGCAGGACATCCAGGAACTGACACAAGGAGGGGTGTGCAGCACCCAACAGGACATTAAATGCCCTGTGCCAGCCCTCAATGGCATTGTTGGTCTGCGGCATCCCCTCCAGGACAGCGGCATGGCAGTTCCACACAGGGATGGGGAACAGAGGTTTGTGGCAGTGACCACTGTGGACAGGTCTGCCCAGCCAGGTGTCCTCAAAATAGTCGAGGACGGGGACCAGCTCCTCTTCATGCTCCTGAAAGTACTCCCAGCTGCGGAGCTCTTCATAGGTGGTGCAGACGTTAGCCGGGGGCACAGAGGTGAGGGCGGGCAACATCCGGAGGTGCATGGTGCACACATCGTCCATGCTGTACTTGTGTGTAAGCCCCCCTGTCTGCTGTATTTGGTGCCACACGCACTGGCACAGGTGGAAGAAGCACCCATGCATCTCCATTTGGGGCAGCACTGTCTGGATGGCTCTGTGTGCTGCAAGCTTATAGTCCAGGAGCATGCGTCGGGGTCCATCTATGAGGCACAGCTCAGATACTGTTTGGAACATTACTCAGTATGCAGCCAAGGTCCTCTTGGACATGAGGACGTACACAGTGGGCAACACAGTGGCCCTGTTCACCCCATGGAGTGTGTATAGCTGGGTGAACAGCCTGGGGCAGAACTTGAATGTCCCATCACCTAGCCAGGCTGGACTGTGGGCCAGAAACTCTAGGTTCCTTGTGATGCTGAAGAACAGATATCTGTATTCGCTGCCAGCCCCCTCCCCCTGCCCAGAGTCATGGAACAGGAATGGCTCACCTCCGTAGGTCCTGCAGTGCTCCTCAGGGATGGTTAGGTCAGCCAGTGTCTGCAGATCCATGGGCGCCCTCCTCATGTTTTGCCTGACATGCTGTGCTGATCTCTTCAGGAGAGGTACCAATGGTAGGCTCCCTCCTACATCCTTGCTGATCCATGAGCAGCATGCCATGATGATCTGCTGGCTGCTCTTGATGGTGTCCCTTGCTCTCTGCCATACTGCTGCACGGACCCCATGGACACCTACAGCTGTGGTGTCTGGCACATGGTTGTGTGTGCCCGTTAGTGTTGCTGGGCCCTCAGCCATGGTTATCACCTGGCGCCTGCATCCGTTGGCTGCATACTCGCAGCACTTCCAGTATGTGCACTTGCCAGGGGTCCTCTCTCACTGGTAGGCATGTCACTCTGCTACCAGCAGCCTGTGGTCCTTTGCACTGTTGATGAACTCCACTTCCATTCCCTCAGCGGGTTTCTGTGACCAGTGGGTGCAAGTGTGGTGTTCCGCTTTGTAGCTGCTGGCCCATCTGCTGACACTGTGGGGGTATGTCAGGTGTTGTGGAACTGCGCTGCTGTTGAGGTCAGGATTGCAGGCTGCTCCATGGCTGTGTCACTATGGGGGTGTTGGTATTGCACCATGCTTCCCCTCTTGCAAACAGACATGGCCCAGCTACCATACTTTCAACTCTCCCTGAGACAGTAATTGGCACAACTTTCATGAAATAATTACTCAGGACCTGGAGTGGCAGCTCATGTGTGTATTCCTTTTTCTTGAGAGACAAGTCCTAGAAGGTAAAGTCATACAAGCAGTTCATGTCATCTTGTGATACATAGGTGCTCAGGGCTCTGCATAATTCATAATGACAGTACACTTTCAAACCAGTATTCTTGCCAGTAATCTTGTGGCCACCTTAACCTGGCTCATATTTGTGGATGCTATCAACCTTATCTTATTTCTCCCTGGCTTGCTAACCAACTCTTGGAGATTCCACATGACCCCACTATGTGCTACCTGGGTTTGAATACTGCTCAGACACAAACCAAGTTTGGATACTTGTAAGTCAGCACACAGTTCCCACTTTGGACAACTGTTGTCCCAACAGAGTGGGCATGTCAGAAGTCCTGGGTCCCTGCCTACCTTGAGGGTACCACAGGTAGCCTTTTTAAAGGCCAGGCACTGATCAACCCTCCAGGTTCTTTCTCCTGGATGGATGAATGAAGCAATCAGCTGGTTCCTGATCTTAAAACATTACAATCTAGCATTCTGCGTTATACCTTAAAGGTTCAAAGTCACTTTAATAGTTACCCATCTTGCACTGCAGAACCAACCACCTTCTTTGGATGTCAGATAAGCAGCAGGAAAATCCTAGCCTTTCCCTACAAAAGAGGGTACTAAATGAGAAAAAGACCGAGGTAGAAAGGTCAGTGGGGGGATGCTGCAACAGAAGGTATAGCCATCAAAAAATGGAGAGCAATGAGTACCAATGCCCGTAGTCTGGGTAATAAGCTTCCTGAATTAGTGGCCTTGATGGAGGAGGAACATCTGGATATCGTGGCAGTCACAGAAACATGGTACACACAAAACCATGACTGGGACGTAAACATACCAGGATACACTATCTACAGGAGGGACAGGGAGGGTAAAAGAGGAGAAGGAGTAGCTCTTTACATAAGGGAAGGAATCAAAGCAACAGAACAAAAGGGTAAACAGGGAGGAGAAGAAGCACTGTGGGTAAATTTGGAGACAGGCAATGGTACCGCAATCCGCACAGGGGTTGTATACAGATCCCCTTCTCAGGGGGAGGAAATAGACAAGGAAATGATAGAAAGTATACTTAGAATGGCAGAAAAAGGGGAGATATTGCTGATGGGTGATCTGAATATGCCAGATGTTAACTGGAGTGCAGTTGCAGCAGCCACTTCGAAGAGTGGGGTTATTCTAGATGCCCTACAGGGGGCATGCCTTAGACAACTAGTATTGGAGCCCACTCGAGAGGGAGCAATCTTAGACCTGGTTCTCTCAAATGGAGATGGAGAGAGGATCACATATGTAGAACTGGGTAGCCATCTGGGAATTAGCGACCATCGAACAGTATGTTTCACAATAAACACAGCAATAGAGTCAAGCCATACAAAGGCAAAAGTATTGGACTTTAGGAGGGCTGATTTTGCCAAAATGGGTTAGTGCCTAAGGAATGCACTAGCAAATGGGCAGGAAGGAGGGGTGGAAGAACAATGGGAAATAATAAAAACTGCCATCACAGAGGTAACGAAGCTTGTGTGAAGCAAATAAACAAAACAAAATGATGTAAGAAACCACTATGGTTCTCAAAGGAAGTGGCAGTGAAGGTTCAAGAGAAAGAAAGCATTCAGGAAGTACAAGGAATCACAGATGGAGCAGGACAGAGAACTGTATCAGTTAAAGCAAAAGGAAGCTTGAAGGCAGTCAGAACAGCAAAGGCCCAAACTGAGGAAAAGATAGCCAACTCAGTTAAGAAGGGGGATAAACCTTTATAGGTACATCAGGAGCAAGGAAGACCAAGGGAGGGATAGTGAGGCTTAGTAAAGGGAGGGAGGGTGGGCAGAGGAGACTGTGAAAAGGCAGAGATACTAAACAAACATTTTTGCTCAGTATTTACGAATGAAGAGGGGAGGTACCTAAACAAACAGTAGAAACACTCTGGATACAGAAGTTGATACCAGCCCATTTACAGAAGAAAGGGTTATGAAAGAACTCTTAAAACTGAAGGTGGACAAAGCAATGGGGCCTGATGGGATTCATCCCAGAATTCTAAAAGAACTAAGAGTAGAACTAGTGACACCGCTGACTACCCTTTTTAACAAATCATGGGAGGATGGGGTGGTAGCCGAGGACTGGAGGAGGGCAGATGTGATTCCCCTTCACAAAAGTGGGAGCAAGGCAGAAGCAGGAAACTACAGACCTGTTAGTTTAACCTCAGTGATAGGGAAAATGATGGAATCACTTCTGAAGGAAAGAATTGTCGAGTATCTAGAGGCCAGAGGGGCTCAGGACCCAAAGCAACATAGATTCACAGCGGGAAGGCCATGCCAGACAAATCTGATAGATTTTTTTGACTGGGTGACCAAAGTAGTAGATCAGGGAGGGGCTGTGGACATGGTCTACCTAGACTTTAGCAAGGCATTTGACACAGTCCCACACAAAAGATTAATATACAAGTTAGCCAGCCTGGGAGTGGGTCCCAAGATGACAGCCTGGGTAAACAATTTGCTGGAGAATAGAACACAGAGAGTAATAGTAAATGGAGTCCACTCTGAAGAAAGGGGGGGGGGTTACTAGTGGGGTACCGCAGGGTTCAGTATTAGGACTGGCCCTCTTCAATGTCTTTATAAGCGACATTGCAAAGGGACTGGAAGGAAAAGTATGTCTCTTTGCAGATGACACAAAGTTGTGCAACAGAGTTGATGCACAAGGTGGGGTAGAAAGGATGAGAAGGGACTTGGCAAGGTTAGAGGAATGGTCAAATGTATGGCAGCTTAGATTCAATGCTAAGAAGTGCAAGGTAATGCACCTGGGAAACAAAAACCCAGGGGAAGAGTACACAATGGGGGGGAGATACTAACAACAACAAAAATGGAAAGGGACCTGGGGGTAGTCATATCAGATGACCTAAAGGTGGGCAAGCAATGTGAGAGGGCAGCAAGGAGGGCTGGAGGGATACTGGGATGCATAGGGAGAGGCATCACCAGAAGAAAACAGGAAGTTATTATCCCTCTGTACAGACAGCTGGTCAGACCCCATCTGGAGTACTGCGTGCAGTTCTGGAGACCCAATCTCTGCAAAGACATAGACAGGATGGAAGCTGTCCAGAGGAGGGCAACTAAAATGGTGCAGGGTCTGCACCGGAAGACATATGAAGAGAGACTAAAGGAGCTTATGTATAGCCTCGAGGAAAGGAGGGAGAGGGGGACATGATAGAAACTTTCAAGTACCTCTATGGGAATCAATAAAGTCCAAGAGGTAGCATCTTTAAAAAAAGAGTGTGCAAGAACAAGGGGGCACAATTTGAAGATAGAGGGGGGGCGGCTCAGAGGTAATGTAAGGAAGTATTTTTTCACAGGGAGGGTTGTGGATGCATGGAACGGCCTTCTGGAGGACCTTGTGGAGTCAAAAACAGTGGTGGAATTCAAGCATGCATGGAACAGTCATAAGGCCATTCTAGGGGGTGGGGGTAGGAAGAAGTAGGCTGCTGGTTAACTAGGATCTGCAGCTTATCCAGTAGGTAGGGTAATGGGCAGACTGGGTGGGCCAAGCATTCCTTATCTGCCGTCAAATTCTATGTTTCTATGTTTCTATCTTCAGGAAATCCCTCCAGGCCAAAGAGCCATTGATGCCCACTCTTTGAGAGTGGGTGCCAACCCAGGAAACCCACTTCATCCCCACATTCTTCCATCTTTCTCCCTGGTCCATCCATGTCTGCTCCCGGAAGAATGCCCAAACCCCAAATGAGCAAGAACTCACATGGCTGAGCTGAATGCAAAAGACCCAGCATGTGGGAATCAATGGACACTTCCCCAGCCTTGATGTTATAGGCAGTGGGTTGGAGGGTTCCAATGCCACTCTGAGCCTTGCACCCAGCCACCATGCCAGGTGTGCCAGGCTCCCCTTCAGCTACCCCAAATGGGATCTGCCCCATCTATGGCACAAACGTTCGAGTAACTGACTATGGCACCAACACCAAACCAGAACCTAGAACTGACTATATCCCACCCAAACATCTTTTGTATCCATATCCCTAATCTCCTCCCTAACCACAGAGGACAGAGTATGGGGCCAAGGCACTCAGTGCTTTGATGGGCACTGCTAGTAATAACCCTGCCCCCTACCATGGGGAGGCAAAGCATGACAAAGGTAAGGCAAATTTTATTGCTTTGGTGCCCATTCCACAAGGCTCAGGGTGCCTTACAATAATCAACATTAAATAAATACACTATATCAATAATAAATGCTAGTAATTGGTGCACTTAAAGTTCATAGATGGGTAAAACTGGTCCATTCTGTTTGATCTAGAGAAGATTGTGCAAATATGTTTTTAAAAGGTTTTTAAAAGTCTCCATAGTTCAAGCTGAATATACTACCTCTGGCAGAGCATTCCAGAGTATAGAGGCTATGACTCCAAAGGCTCTGCCGCATGATATTATCAGCCCCAAGTCAACAGTCAGCAGTTGTTAAGTTTTTTTTAACTCTTAATACATTTCATAATTTCTCAAGTTGTACTACCACTAATAGCCAATGCTATGCATTACACGGTAGAAGATTCTGAAAAATGAACAGCCCATTATTCATGGTATAAGTGAAAAGTTATTCTTTACACACATTCTCCTATGAATGAGTTGATGCTGAATTTCTATTCAGAAAGTATGCTGAAATTCGACACTTTTACCTTTGCTTCAGATCTAGTCAAACTGGGAGACAAAAGGAAGGTGTTAGTAGTAGGGGACTCAGTAGAAAGATGACCAGGCAGGATGGTGGGTCTCACTCCAGATGTGCAAGAGGTGGTGCACTGTTACCATGGGGATACACTGGACAGGATCAGGTCCAGGGTGGTGGAACTCACTGGGAAAGGGGGAACCAGATTTGATTATACATGTAGTCACTAATGACCTAAGCAGCCGGAGCCTGGAAGAGGTGAATGTAAGCAGAAGCTATCAAACTTTGAGTTAGGGAGGTGAGAAAGAGCAAGAAAGAAGAAAGGCCAGTGTGACTCACAAGAGTGGTGGGAATGGTGGTGAGAGAGAGAGTAAAGAAAAGCATTCAAATTGTGCAAAGAAAACGAAAAGGATGAGGACAGAAAATCTTACAAAGAACAGGAGAAACTAGTAAGATACTGACATAGGTGAAATCTGAGGCTGAGCTGAGAATAGTTTAGGGAGTGAAGCAAGAAAACAAAGTATTCATCCATTATATATGAGAAACACAAGACTATATAAGAACTAACAGTATAGAGCAGGGGTGTTAGGTGGACGTGGGTAAGGGTAAGTCTGACACAGTGAACCAAAATTTTGTTCATTATTCACAGTACAAGAAAATGGCCAACTGCCTGTCTGTGCAATTGGACTGACAGATAGGGAGGAAGAGTGCTGGAGGAACTGAGGGCATTAAGAGTAGACAAATCTATGATCCCAGAGAGGATTCACTCACAAGTACTAAGGAGATGGTGCATGTACTTGCAGCACCACTAGCAGATATCTACAACTGTCACTAAGCACTGGGGTGTTACCCATGCACCAGAGGAAAGTTGGCATACTGCCACAGAACAAAATAATAGTAAAAACGATCCAGAAAACTTTAGACCAGTCAGTCTGACATCTATTAGGGAAACTGTTACAATCTATCCTGAAAGAAAGGCTGGTAGAATTCCTTGAGGCTAACAGTCTCAAGGACAACAGGCAACATGGGTTGATGAGTAGAATGTCATGCCAGACAAGCCTGATTGACATCTGACTGGGTAACAAGGACAGCCAATAAGGGACAGGCACTAGATGTAATATGCTTGTTAGTAAGGCTTTGACTTGTTTCCTCACAGGAAGCTGGTAAAGAAGCTGGGAGACCTTGGGGTGAATGAAAATATAACTAGATGGGTAGATGAGTGACTGGGGGAAAGGATTCAGGGGGTGGTCATAAATGGCAAATACTCAGTGGTCAGACAGATTACAAGTGGAGTGCTGCAAGATTCAGTCCTAGGTTCTATCTACTCTAAAATATACATCTGTGATATAGCAATAGGAATTCAAGGGATGATCTGCCTCTTTGCAGATGACACTAAGATCTGTGGTAGGGTAGACAGTGAGGAAGGGTTCTGAACAATGAAGGTGGATTTAGAAAGGCTAGAAAAATGGTCCAGGATAGGGCAGTTGAAATTCAGTACCAAAAAGTGCAAGATAAGACACATCAGGGAGCAAAATCCCTAAAACTCAATACTTGATCACAGGGGTTGCAGTAGAGAGAATGGCTGAGGAAAGAGACTTCAGTTTATAATGCTGGATAGCCTGAAATAATCAACCCAGTGCAACAGAGCAGTGTGAGGGCTAACAGGATGCCAGGGTGTGTAGTTATTGCCCAGATTTTGGAATGAGACCTGGTCATCAGTGGGCTATGCAAGGGCGGAGGATCTTGCATCCTAAAGGATGCTCTTCTGCTCAGGGAGTGAAGACTATCAGTAACAGCACAGCTACCCGGGTGGCCACAGATGGCAGTGCATGATGAGCTGCAGGATGTTAGGAGGGAGGATATGGGCAAGTATGGACGTGTGCTTTACGCACTTACCTGCATGTGTATATCCCACTGCATCCGCTCATATCCTATGGGGGAAAGGGATGAAATAAAAGAAAAAATCCAAATGCTGTAGAGTGATATCATCCCCACACCACAGCCCTGCACTGCCAACCACTATAGCCACCCCTAACCAAGTTGTAACTACATTGAGGGAAGAAAAGTCCCCCTCCAGTGGCCCCACCCTGAGGGGTATGCTGAAGAGGAACTGCGATGGAGGTAAGTCCCAGGGAAGGTAGGTGATGAGGCTAGGTGTGGGGACCCTGCCAATGAGGTCCATCAGTTGAAAGGGATATAAAGTACAGAAAATAAAAAAAAAATAGGGATAAGCAGGGAGATCATTGCATAGGTCCTGGGTTCACCCACACCTGGTGTATGTATGAGGTTCTGGAGCCTGCACCTATGGAAGGACCATGACAGGTAGAAGCAGTGCAGATGAGGGTGACCAAAATGATCCATGGGCAAAGGAAGAGAACATACGAGGAAAGCTTGAGAGACCTCAATATGTACTGTATATCCTGAAGACAAGGAGGGAAGGCGAGCATGATAGGAACATATAAATTTCTCCATGGAATAAACAGAGTAAACTGAAATGAGTTGCTCAGCCTGAATGCAAATGCAGGCACAGGGGGTAATCAACTGAATATAGCTGGGGGAAGCTCAAGAGCGATGTTCAAAAGTACTTTTTCATGTAAAGCATGGCAGACAGATGAAACAGACTGCTGGGTGTCGTAGTATGTGTTAAAACAGTGGGGTTATTCACACAAGAGCAAGGGAGTAATTTGGGGGGTTAGGTGCCAGCTTACACATCCACCAGACTGCTAGAAATAGTGTGGAGTGACTGGGTTCAGTGTCTGATACCCAAAAGTGTCATCACAGTACTCTATATGCATGGTGCCTCAACCGAGACATGCTTGGTCGTGGGCTGGCTAACCAGTTAGTGAGATCCTCTGGAAAACGATACCTGCAACACACCTCCCCTCCAGAGCAAACACCTCCTACCAATAACATACACTGTTAATATTCATACAATAGGTAAACTAAGGTATCATAAAACACAGGTTTATTATCACACCAGCACATGCAACTGAAAACTGGGTTAGTTCAGACAGAAACTCTCCATCAGTCCAACCCCTGTTTAGATCCCCTCTTAGACACTAGCCTTACACTACTAATTAGACAGACTTTTCTGGTGAAGATCAGAGGAACATGTATTGCACTCTCAACTGCTAATAATAAAGCCCAGTAAGGCACAGCTCTTACATTGTTACAGGACAATACACCCTTGCAAATGCACTCTCTTGTACTGTAGGCTTTAGAGAAAGTGGGAGCCCCCATGCAGCAGTTCCTGGGTACTCAGTATTAAAATGTTGCAGCCCTGTATATGTTGCCATGGGTTGTCTGGCACTGGTGCACTTAAAGTTTGATGTAACAGAGCAACAGGCTCCAAACCAGTTTTTCCCACAGGTCATGCAACTGCTAAAATGACTTCCCCAGCTCTACAAATAAGATATTCATAATGTAGCCTTATGAACAACAAAAGAACCCCAGAGCAAATGCAATAGGGCAAGGATTATCCCGGAGGATGTTGGCCATACAGCCAAATATACTCCAGGATGGTCAACATCCTCTGGGATAACCCTTGCCCCAGTATATTTACTCTGGGGTTCTTCTGTTGTTCTGTTCTCTCTCTCTTTACTTTGGGCTGCCCATGACCCAAACCAATAAGATCCCCTATAGGGTGGCTGGCTATCTCTCCCTGGGCTGAAGTACAGATATGGCACACTGAGGAGTCCAAATTAGGATTAAACATGTGTCTGTGTCTGCTGTTCTCAGCCTTTGCTGATTATATTGTGAGGCCTTCTGGCACCATGCAATTCTGCTTAAAAGTTGAGCCAGTCCAAATTAATTCATGCGTATTTGCATATGCTTACCATGATGCTTTACATTATTGAGGTATGTGTAATTTGTGTTATCTAGCCTTATGGCCAACTTGAAAACCCAACTCAGGCATCCCTTGTTATTTAGAAGAAGAAAAAAACACTTCCCACGGTACATGATTACTGGGAAACTTCTCTGAGGCTGCAGCCTTGCATGTTTGTTTGTTTCTGTCTAGCATCCTCTATGACTTTCTTTTCCACTCAAGCTCAAGACCACACAGTTCCATTTATGGACACAGTTTGTGGGATTTCCCCCAAAGTTGTTGGTCATGCACAGATACTGTAGGTTCAAGTCTGTACTCCTCCACTGAAGGCTGCATGTTGACCTTCAGCAATCATCTCTTGCACAGGTTGGCAAACAAACAGTATAATACTCAAGCTGCCTCTAATTCAAGGCACAAGGTCCAGGATTACATAACACACTGTCCACCCACTCCAAGATCCTTCAGAGATCTGATTCCTCTTTATTCATCTACCTTGTACATATGCCTCCTCAGCACAGTTTTAAGAGGTCTTGTGACCTGCCACTCACTAACTTCGCAGATGATAGGGTTGTTGAAGGTGTGAACAATTTCTTGGGAGGGCTGAAGCAAGAGGTTCAGTGTGGGGGGATAGCTTCTCCCACATTTCAAACAAAAGCCAGCCTCTCACAGCAGTTCTAGCTTAGCGTGTTTCGAAACTCAGGCTGTTTCATGGTGCTCGGGGCTCCTATGTGGCTTGTGCAGCTGTGCCTCCTTTGGTTTTCTGCTTTTGTTGCTGTTTGCCTACTCCTTGCCTTTTTGATCTGTTTTGTGTTTGCTCCCTGCCTGTGGCCCACTTGTCTGCTTCACTCCCTGTTTGTGGCTGTTGTGCCTGTTCTCCCCCATCACCCATTCCCATTCTCCAATGTCTCACTCAGTTGGACTCCTCCTTCCCCTCCTTTTCCTCCCTGCTCCTGCTCCTGCTCCTCTATATGCAGTTTCCCATACCTCCTTCTTGTGCTTCTTACCTCCACTGTTGCTGTTTTTCTTTAGGGCTTTTCTCACTCTCCTCTGAGCTGCCGCTCTATCTCTGCTCTAGCCCTTCTGAGTTGGGCATGCTCTGTAGTGCTGAGCCTTAAAGCTATACTCATACAATTGTACCATTCTCCAACACATCAACACATCATACCTGCTATACCTGCATCCCCTGCCTCAGTTGCCTGCACTACAGATATTATGTGCCATAAAGTCATGCTGTCTCCTAGTGTGCACTTGGGTCTGCACCTTGCAAGAAATATATTATTCCCTATGTAGCAGGGCAAGTTGCCTCATTATTGGTGCTGCTTAAGGGACCAAGTCTGTGCTTTTCAAACAGTATAAAACAATCCATTGTTACGCATTCATACAGGGAAGTACTGTATTCTTCAATATGGGTATCCCAAGCTGGAGAGCAATCAGTTCTGACTCCTCCTATTCTATTTGCTACATCTCTAACAATAGTTATAGTTTTGTTTTGTTGTGCCTTCAGTTTGTTCTATTGGTCTCTCATTCAACTGTATATGTTTGTCCTTATTCTTGTTCTCAGTCCTCCTCCCCTTGCTCAGTGTCTCATTCCTCCTGCTAATTGTTTCTACCCTGCTCATTTTAATTCAGCAGCAGCCAACAGCTAGTTGCTCTTTCCTTGCACAGCCCATACCAACAGTCTGATGGTCTTCATCCCTAGCGCTGCCTTTTGAGGTATCGAGCGAAGTTGGGCTTACCCTGTCCACCTGGGTTGGGAGTCCATTTCAATCAATTATAATTTTTACCATTGACAGTCTATACTGTAACAGTAATCTGACAGTCTCCACCCCTAACTCTACCCTCTGAGGTATTGAGTGAAGGTGGATTTGCCCTGTCTGCCAGAGATGGGAGTCATGTCTTCCAATTACATTGTCTGCCAATTATAACTTCTATACCAGCTCTTCGACAGTCTCTGTCCCTAACTCTTCCTAGCAAGGTATCGAGTGAAGGTTAGCTTGCCCCAGCTACCAGGGATGGAAGCCTGTTTTATCCATCTATAGTCTCAACCACCTTCATTCTATATCAACAATCCAACAGTCTCGGTCCCTAACTCTACCTGGTGAGGTATCAAGTGCAGGTGGGCTCACCCTGTTCACTAGGAATGGGAGTCTGTTTCATTCAATCACATTGTATACCAATTCCATCTCTACTTACATCTTACAGTTACCATACACTTCCTCCTCTGCCTTAATCTCAGTTCCATAGATCCTACAGAATGAGATTCGGGTCTGCCATTTCTGTTCGAAGATGGGACCCTCTACCCATCAACTTTAGTCTCCTATACCTGGGCCACGCCAGCAGATACCATGCCTTTAATCTCTGAAGTAAGTCTTTCAAGGTCTCCCCGGCCTTCAACCTCAGCTTCTTTATCCCATCCGTGGGCTTCAGCCTCAGACTACTTCTTTGAAGACTGGACTGTTCTCACCTCATGGCCACACTTCCATTGCCAAGTGTTCCTGTACTTGGCTTCTGCTTGCACCCTGAATTTGTGTTCTTGTCCTTGCTTCTCAGCCTCATCCCCTTTTTGGATCTTGGACCCTACTTGCTGGTTCATCCCCAAAATCTTCCCTGTTATCTGCCATTCTGGACTTCATGGCTCTGCTTGCCTTCCAGTTTCCATCCTGCAATCTTCTGTATTAGTGCTTGAGACTTGCTTCCCTGCTCTGCCTACTCCAGTCTCTGATCCTTAAGCACCTGCTGCCATCTCCTTCATCATCAGTGTTCTGGACATGCCTGTTCTTCCAGGTTTCATCAAGGACTTGACTGTGTCTGCAATTGTCCTCATCTCCCACATCTACTGCATCAGGATATGTTCTGAATTCCTTCAATGCCACGTGCTACTGGTCTTCCATCTGTTATGCAACTTCTCCTGTGGATTACGCTTGGACCCCTCAGGCATCTCAGTGTTCCTCTCCTGTGCTCTGCACCATTGTACTCTTCAGTCTACTGTGACTGAACCTGCAGCCATTCATTTGCTGTTTCACTCTGCTCTACCGACAGGATTTCTCTTGGATCCCATTCTGTACCTGCCATTCCTCCCTGTTTACTCCATCATCTCAGTATCACTCCTAGTACATTTTTTAGCCAGCAGCATCTCCTTGTCAGCCTGACCCCTAGAATTACTTCATTCTTCCCTTCGATGATAGTTCAGCACCCTATGTTTGCCTACTCAACACCAATGTCATTTTTGGATCATTTGGCCCTGTCTCCTGGCTATTAACGACAGGTTTCACAGATGCCCTTTGACTCCTTTCTGTTTCTCTCCCTCTCTCTCTCTCTCTCTCTGGCACTTCCACAGCCTGTCTTGGAAGATCTGTTATTCTGTTGTGGTGAGTTTGCCATTCTACTGCTCAGGCAGCCAGGGGCTTTGGCAAATTTGTTTACCTGTCTTCTTTTGGGCATTTTTTCACATTTGTCTCTGTCCAGCTCTCATTCAACTGTTAGAACACTTCTTCCAATTGGTCTGCCTGCTTCTTCTCCCACAGCTGGCATTACTGCTCCTGTTCAATGTTCCAAGGACTATCAGCACCTCTGACATTAGAAAAACCCTGGTATAGCAATATCCCTCAAACTGCTTGGCTCTTTTGAACTCCGACTATATGGAAGCTCTTACTTCCTGATCTGCTCCTCAGGATCATTCTTCAGACATCTTGGATTCAGACCATATGGAAACCATTACCTCTTGAAACACTCCCTGGGATCCAAGCTTTATTCGAGTCAAGAAAGGCCAATGTTTAACAGCATACACAAGCACTACTTTATTCACCAAATATTGAATGGGAGGGCTGAAGCCTGAGGTTCAATCTGGGGGAATAGCTCCTCCCACATTTGGCAAAAGTCAGCATATCCCAGCAGCTCTCACTCACTGTGTTTTGAAACACCCACCATCCTCCCCTGCTTCCTCTAGCACTCTGCTCACCCTTGGTGCTGGGCCTTCTATTCCCTACATGCAACTTAGCTTATCTACCAAAAGAAACAGAGAAAGACCAAAGTTTAACAGTATACACAAGCATGGTGCTGCGTAGGTGAAAGGGGTTGAGATTGACAAGTGTGGGTAAAAGATGGTGGATGGAGTGCCACTTACCCCTGTTTGTAGCCTGTTAAACCCCACTAGCAAGGACCCAAAGTGTCTCTTGCAGATGTGTCAAAGCAAAACCAAAGCCAGAGGGTCCAAATCAAAACCAAATCAAAGTTGCTAATTTCCACATTCATTCACCCTTACATATCCCTGCTTGATATGTTTGCACATGAGTAACCTAATAGTTCAGTAGGTACTGTGTATTGCTTCAAGACAGCAGAATGGTACATGTATGGATAAGTTGCAAGTTTGCCATTCTGATTTTATGTGAAAAGAGGTATACTTATGGTCATATTGCCAAAGGTATTCAGTAAAATGTCTACCACTTGATCATGTTAATCCAGCACTATGGAAATCTACTTCACTGGCTGCAGTTTACATGTTTGACCCCCTCCCCCCCCAAAAAAATGCTGTCAGTAGGTACTGGAATAAATGCAAAACTTTCATATTTTTTACGATCAGTAGTAGGTCTGAACGGACAGTTTTTAGAAGGAAAAATGGTCAGATTACACTAGCTGAACCAAAGGAGACACTTCCTTTTTTCAAAAGGATTTCTTATATTCTCTGCCTATGTTAAAAAGCTATGGAACACAATGTAGGGAAACTGTCAAAGGAAATCTGCTTAATTAACTGTTAAGCTAGAGCTGGTGGAAGAATTATGGTGTCAGGACAGCATATATGCGTATTTTTGTGATGGTAGAATTGCAAGATTACGTACTAAAACAGCATCCTTTTGAGGTAAGCAGCACTGCTTGCATTTGACTGACAGGAAGCATGGCCCAGAGGTCTGTAAAAAGTTTCATTTTTGCACATACAGTTTAAAGTGCAATTGTAATTTCTTGGTACATGGCAAATGGAAATGCTTCTGTGATGACACATACCAACACTGACTACAAACGGCTATGAACTATGAAGTCATTATATCCCATTTGTACCTTTCCTGTCCCCTTTAAATCTCTACTTGCAATGTGTAACAGCCAACTAACGGAAAACTCAAGGAGTGTCTTCTGGTGAAGACAGCTTATCCCAATTATGGGTTGTCCTTGATGGTAATGGAAGGTTGGCAGTCAAGTCCCTACTTATACTTGACTAATGCTGAATGTGTGTACTGACAGGTTGATATGCCAACCATTGCCAGAATTTGAACCTGTTACCACACTGAAATAAACTGCATTCCAGAAACCACAAGACAGTTAGCATTTTCCATGCTTGGCAATACTCATAGATTTAATAAAAATACATTTCTCCAATTCATTTGCATGAAACTAAAACCTCAACAGACCTGAAAACTGTGTTTACTGTAGTAACTAATAAGGCAGCTAAAATGACAGGTCTACTCTCTTGTGGATATTTAAACCTGACACTAATATAATGCTGCAGTTTCCCCCATGACCATGTTATGATCTCTATGTAACAAAGCTCTGTTTGTCATTTTTGTGGTAGCCTTTGTGATGTAAGCTCCATGTTAAACAAACATGCCCCAAGTCAAGGATTTTGTTGAGGCAATTTATCTGGTTTCAATCCCTAGGAGGAGTCCATTTGGTAAATGGTTTAGATTTCTCCAGTATAATCAAAGAATTAACCAGATTGTCTAATTGGATTTACCCAAGACCTCAAATATCCCTCCTCTGCTGACTTCTGGTTCTGTACTAAATTAGTTTAGACATTCTGAATTTACATTTTTATTTAAAAGTGCTGGTGTCATTTGTCTTCATCCAGCCACCTGGAATGGGCCAGGGGAACCACAGACTTGATTGTGCCAAGTCGTTAACTGATAGGTGGCTCAGCAACCAACTGTAGGAATAGTGATAACACAAATAAGCTAACACTGTGATTCCTCCTTACTTTTAACTAAAGTAAAATGAACTCAGAAATTCAAGTAAAAAAATAATTCTGATGCAGATGGTTAATTTTTACAAAATCTTTTTCATAAACCTTTTCTTGCATACCATATACAATCAATTATGATAATTAAATGATTGTTATTTGCGCAAATAATTTTACTTGCAAGGCTACAGAGGCTACTGTCTGCAGGAATGGGGTTCTGGCTGCAGGACTGTTCTAAAGTTATCTTTCAGTTTGGAGTCTTTGTTATTGCCAGTGTATTCTGCGTGAACTCCGGCTTTATTGCCAAAGCCATATAATATGGTCATATTGTATCCACTTCAGGCTTCAAAAGTTGCAAGATAAAGGTAAGTGCTACTCATCTACCATTTGCAATCTGCATAACATCTTTACTGACAGTAATTTTACTGTTTAAACGTTTGTATATAATTTTGCCCTTTATGAAGCACTGTGGCCATCACCTTGGCAGCCACAACATTTTGCTAATTTATTAGAGATTGCCAATTTACATCTGATATGTAGCGACAAAGTTATTGTCATTAGAAGACACAAATCCCTCATCTGTATTAACCTAAAGACATAGTTAGCTCTAAATATACAGTAGTTGGTTTATTCCAATGCATTTTAGTATTGGTCAAAAGTCATTAACATCTGATGGTCCTTCAGTGATTTATATAATTAGTTGTACAGGCTCCAAGCCAGTTCTAAGTTGATATGTGTTCCCATCAGCACATAAGTGTCTCCACTTGTTGGCAGTCACATACAAGAGATCTTGGGATGACTGGGAATGGAGCATGAGCTATGCTTTCACTAGTTTCACAAGTTTTAGAAGTTACAACGAGATACAAAACTGAAGGACATATGCATGTGAAACTCTTTAAGACACCAGGGATTCTTAACCTCGTTGGATGGCAAATTCTACCAAATGACTACATTTAGAAAACTAAAATAAATATTACATAAATTTATTTAGAGAAGTTTAAATATGAAGCTTGGAGGTTTAATTGATGTGTCTCAGTATTATAGAAACACAGAAACATAGAAACATAAAAGTTGTAGGCAGATAAGGGCCTTGAGGCCTACCTAGTCTGCCCTATAACCCTGCCTACTGTACTCTTACCTGCCCCACTGGTATCAGGTCTTCCAGTATCCCTCTTTGCCTACCCCATGCATTCTTAAATCCTGTAACTGATTTTGCCTCCACCATCTCTGCTGGCAAGCTGTTCCATTTGTCCACCACCCTCTACATGAGAAGTACTTCCTTACATTTCCTCTGAATCGTCCTCCCTCCAACTTCATCTTATGCCCCCCTTTTCCTTGAGCACCTTTTTCTTTAGAAAATGGTATTCTCCTGTACCTTCTTCTTCCCTGTGAGGTATTCAAATGTATCAATCATATCCCCCTTTCCCTCCTCTCTTCTAGGGAGTACACATTAAATTCCTTAAGCCTATCCTCAAAGGGTTTGTGATGTAGGCCCCGGACCATTTTTGTTGTCCTCCTTTGAACCACCTCCACTCTGGCAATGTCCTTTCATAGATGTGGCCTCCAAAACTGGACACAGTACTCCAGGTGCAGCCTCACTAAAGTTCTATGCAGTGAAATGATTACCTCCCTTCTTCTGCTGGTGATTCTCCTGCCTATGCATCCAAGCATCCTGCTAGCCCTTCCTGCCACCTTGTTGCACTGCCTACCAAACTTGAGGTCATCGGAGATGATCAACCTTAGGTCTCTTTCCTGCATGGAGCACCTTATACCTCCCCTCCCCCCTCAGTGGTATATTGCTCCTGGGTTTTTGTGCCCGATGTGCATTGTCTTGAAACTTTTTTGAAATGAAACCCAGTTGCCAATTTCTTGACCAATCCTCCAGCTTCTTCAGATCTCCCCTCATTCTATCTACTTCCCTTGGTGTGTCCACCCTGTTGCAGAGGTTAGTGTCATCTGTGAACAGGCATATTTTCCCCCTCCAGACCCTCTGCATTGTCACTGATATAAACATTGAAGAGGACCAGACTGAGCACTGATCCCTGTGGCACCCCACTGATCACTCTGCCCTCAGCAGAGAGAATGTCATTTACCACCACACTTTGAGTCCTATTGTCCAGCCTACAGTCCTCCCACTTCATGACCTTGTTACCCACCCCCATGTTCTGCAGCTTGTTTAACAGCCTTATATGTAGAACGTTGTCAAAGGCCTTACTAAAATCCAGGAAGGCCACATCTACTCCTTCACCCTGATCCACCTCCACATGGACTGACATAAATCAAATCTTTTATGATTCACTTCAATTTGATATTACTGTACCTTAAACAACCAAGAGTTGGCTAACTGGATTCTCCTCAACTATCATAAGCTTGATCTAATTGGCTTGAATTTGGTTAATATCAATAACCTAAAATTTAGTGGAAGAGAGTTACAATCTCAAATAGTTCATACTTCAGGAATTGGTTAACATGAAGAGGATGTACCTTTCCAATTGTGTCTTGTTCAGCAATCAGGAAATAGATATGGTCCACAACTACAATAATAGATAATGTAAACTGACATGAGGAATGCACAGTTAAAAATTCATCTTCCAAGTTTCAGTAGGGAAAAGAGCTTGGAATATAATATCATGGAACATTGAAGGCATATGTAATAAGATGTCTGATAAAGACAGTTTTGAATTTATAATCTCACACAACAATTTCTTCACATGAGACATGGTGGTTACATAATATTCCCAAATTCCCTGGACTTGACATATATTCTGGCCAAGAAGCTGTGTAATCAGGCCAAGGTCAAGCTGAACTTTCAACAGTTATTAAACTTTGCAAGAGTCTTGACATTCAAAAGCTGCATAATATAAAATAATGTAAGGGTGACCACATGCGAGCCTGTGTTTCCATTGAAAGGTTGAGATACCAGTGTTTGGACCTCCAGAGTGAAGCTTGAGAGGTCCATGCTGGTGTCTTAACCCCAAGATGGAAACACAAGGTTTGCTGAGTGTGATCGTCCATATTTTATTTGTCATAGTGTATGGTTTTAAAAATAGCCCATCCAGTGTACCCCCCCCCCCAACAGCTCTTTTACATGTATGTTTGCAATGTCTCTTGTTTCACTTCTGGCAAGGAGGAAAGAGTTTACTAGTTTCATGTATAAGGCTGCTTTTTGGGCTACCCTCCTGTTTTCTTGTTAGAGGATGAACTTGTTTCATCTTGACGTTGGTTTTGAGTGAACTGCCACAGACATGTTTTTTTTAAGTACCACCAGTATTATTTCTGTGAGGTACAGTGAGGTATTCCAAGGGAAACAAGTGAAAGCAGTTGGGGAGAGTGAGCATAGAGGAATCAGAAGTATACTGATTGAAACAAAAGAAAGCAGCTGGCGAGAGTGAGTGCAAGGGAATCATAGGTGCAGTTAATAATGGAAGGAGCACAATAACATTTTTAGAACATGCATAGTAACTTTTTGACCCATCTGAATTCTGTGCACAGTAGGTCCTAACCATAACTATAAAAATAAGTATATGCTAGCTTGCAAAATTTGTGGTGCTAATATAAAATTAGTAGTCCTGTATAACTATCTCCCTCCCAAAAGATGTTGAAGTAGTGCAGAGGAAGTTTGGCTCTCATTTTCTAAACCTGTTATTTATTTTTATTTTTATTTTATTTATTTCAGTTTAGGATTAATACCTTTGAGTCCAGGACTCATTTTCAAAGGTTCCAGGTCATTATTGAACAAACCTTACAAATATAACAGTGTTTACAGAGAACAGAAAACAGTTACACAGACATTCAAATACCAAAGAAATCTTACATATCCAACTAAAGGTTGAAGAGGATAGGGTAAATAGGGTTCAGCCTTGTAGTTCACTATTTAGTTGGTCAGTCTAGCCTAAGAGGGGTAGGGGATCAGCCAGGGATGGTGTTGTCATGGTGGAAGTGGTTTGTCAGCCGAGTGGGCCTCGTTCATGGGGGGGGGGGGTGATGAGATAAAAAGGGGCGGTTGAAAGGGAGGGTTTGGTAGCTGAAATTCTGTCATATTAGTGCAGTCAAGCACAATTCTTTTTTGTGTCAAGAAGGGATCTGAGCCCAGATTTGAAGGTACTAATCTTGGGTGATTCTGTAAGGTTAGCAGGTAGCTCATCGTACCATTTTGGTCCTTGGTACAGGATGGAGTTCCGGGCGAGTTTCTTCCTTTTGAAGAGAATCACCAACCTGTCTGTAGCCATGCTTCTTGTTGATTTGGTGAGAACTGCTGGTGTAAAGAGGCAGCCCAGTGCAGGGGGAGAAAGCCCTAGACGCACTTTTTTTAGAAGTAGGCAGGTTTGTTATTGTGCTTTAAGATGGAGTCAAAGTCATCCAGTTTCGGTGTAGAGCATGCAGGTGTGGGTGTCCTGGGCAGCCCCTATGGCTAGTCGACAGGCTTTATTTAGTAGTGTGCTGACCCTGTTTAGGGCAGTTTTAGTGCCTACCCCATAGATAGGCAGCCCATAATTTATGGAGGATATCACTGAACTACTGATGGCAAGTTTCAGAGCATCTGGTGTCATAGAGTGCCTATGGTGGTAGAGGACCCCAGGTTTTGTATTCGCTGACTTGACGACTGAGTCTATATGGCCGGAGAAGTTTAGTGTATCGTCAAAGGTGATGCCCAAGTATTTGAACTTTGTTACTTGTTCCAGTGTTTCACCATTATGGTTCTTGATGAACAAAGGCTGGTATTTCTTTTTGCTTTGGGAGGTAGAGAAGAGTAGACTTTTAATTTTTTTATGGTTTAGTAGTAGTTTGTTTTGTGTGAACCAGGATTCAAGCTTGAGGAAGCTGTCTTGGAGTTCAGTTGTGAGGTAGTTGTGATCTTTCCCAGTGACCTCTATCACTGCATCATCAAAAAAAATATTATTGACAAACATACTGATTTTGACATATTAATCACTAGGGGATTTCAGTGCAAGACCTGTAAATTTTTCCCAACAATGCGGAAGATTTGTGTCATGACATCCAAGATGACATGAGGTTAAGTGTTTTGCATAATAGTCTCAGGGATAAGAGAAAACCAAGGAGCAAAAAATCAAAGTTACACGGGTAAAAAGTTAGGAGATCTAATATAAACCTTGGATGTCATCCTGTTCAGTGGTAGAACTAGGGATGACCCTGAAGGGCAATATAGATTTCACTCAGCAAATGGAGCTTCTCTACTTAATTTTGTCTGGCTAATTCAAATGTAGTGGACAAGATAATAAGATAATGCACCTATGGTAAATGAGGTGTTTGTTTCTGGAAACATGGACATTTTAAAAGAATTAAATGGACAATAGAGGGCATTGGCACCCAACTAGGGATCTGAGGTTCGAGCAGACTCGATAGACCATAAGGCCTAATCTGCTGGCAATTAGTATGTAATAGGAAACATTAAACACCATGGACTTGTAAACTATACACATACTAGACAGTTGGGGGAAACCACTGGACCACCAGGAACTTGTAAAAAAATATATACCTGGTGATCAAGATAGACCACTGGACCACAAGGCAGTGCTTTAAATTGACAGGGCATTAAAGGGCTGCTGTATCCCATGCAAATAAATGCATAATAAGCATGCAGATAGCCCCTTAGAGCCTTGCATTCCCAAAGGGCTTCTTTGCATGCTCAGACTAAATATGGTCCATGGGGGACCTGACACTATGCTGTACTGGGCAGTGCTATCTTCTGTGGGCCATATCAGCCCTGGTCTGTGTTGGTACAGCACAGATCCTCTTAGCTCTACACTGACATAGAATGATACTCAGTTGAACAGCGCTGCTTCATTGGTGAGCACTATTCATCTGCATATCACTAGAGCCAGCTGAGTGGGAGTGCATGTGCAGTGCAAATGGCTCCACTGTGCTGCACTCAACTCTTAATATTGGGCCCTTTCTCTTTTCATCTCAAGTTACAGATTACAGAGGTACTATTTAAAATAATGGTATAGTACCACCTCTGCCCTGCAAGAGTATATTGACTTCATTCATAAAGCGCTTGACTGTGATCATCTAGTGGGATCAATCTACATTGATCTCACAAAGGCATTTGACACGGTTAATCATACTCTGCTGCTTGTATCACTTCCTGCCCTTGGACTCTCACATGAAGTCACGTTAGAATCTAAATTGCTGAAGTTAGGGACTGATGCTCTTGCTCGTCCAGTTCGGGATCTATTTAACAGATCCTTCCTCACTTGCACAGTCCCTGAGAAATGGAAGGTAGCTGTTGTTGTCCCCATCCATAAAGGAGGTCCCAACAATACTGTGGAAAATTTTTTGGCCTATTTCAATATTATGTCCTTTAGCAAAGATACAAGAACATATACTCTATGACCACCTGCAGGAATTCCTTGGCCTACACCAGTTAATGGCAATCTCCCAGCATGGCTTTAGAAAGAGTCATAGCACCCTGATAGCCCTTCTTAGAGTCACATCTGACATATTTCATTCAATGGATCAAGGCTATGCCACGGGGGTGCCATTTTAGTGGACCTAACCAAGGCCTTTGAGCTGGTCAACCATGTCCTGTTTTTACATCAACTGCACACTCTTGGCCTTGATTCCAACACCCTAATGTGGACCCGTAGCTACTTCTATGGCTGCTCACAATGGGTGAAATGGTCTGGCTCACTCTCAGATCCAAGGACCATAACCCACTGCATCCCCCAAGGCTGTATTCTGGGACCTCTACATTTTTTCTTATACATTAATGACCTCCCCAATAGCTGCAGTGGTGCATCTGTCCATCTCTATGCAGATGATGCCATACTGTACCGCTCCTTCTCTGGCATTCACTGGCTCAACTCTATGCTTGAATCTGACTTTAACACTCTTGAGGATTGGTTCTTCCAAAAGCAACTTGTACTTAATACCATCAAAACTAAAAGCATGCTGTTCACCCACTCTACAGCACACAACCACCCCACTCTGGTGGTGATCTCATGAACTGGGGTTGCTCTTGAATCTCTGAAGTCCTTTAAATATCTAGTAGGGACCCTGGATTCCTCTCTCTGTCTAGCTGGATGTCCATGAAGCAGTGCTCACTAAAACACTTAACCAAAAAATGGGGGCCCTATGCTGCATCCTCCCATTCCTTACATCTGCTGCCTATTGCAAGATTGTGTATGCCACTCTCCTCCCTCTCCTCATGTATGGGTATCCATTGCTTCTCTCGACCACCCCAACTATATTGTCCCATCTCTCGCAGGTCTACCACTGGGTGGGTAGGTTTGCAGTAGGTGCCAATGCTCGGCTTCATCATTGCGGTGTCCTAACTGCTCTTGGTTGGATGCCCTATGATGCTAAATTACAGTATGCCGCCCTAAGCTATATATTCAAGCTTGTCCATCATTTCACCCTTCCCTGCTTAGCTAACATAATTCAAAAGCCGACTCCCTCAGCGTGCTCAGATCTGCCTCCCTACTCCTTCTCATTACTTCAAACATGTGGCTTTCTGTGGCCAGGAGATCATTTGCCTTTTTTGCTGCATCTATCTGGAATTTACTTCCTTCCTCAATCCTTGCCTGCTCACTTCTCTCCTAATTTCAATGTTCATTATGAGTGTTCCTAGCTGCCCTGCTCTGCCCATGCTTTCATTAATGTCTGATCTTGTTTGCACAGATTAACTGGTTTCTCAAATGTAAAAATGAATATTTTTGCCTATAAATGAGGTCCACTGCATCAATTCCTGCAACTCGATTGCAGAATCATTGCTCTCTGTATAGTCTGAATATATTTTTTAGGTGCCTGTGCATGTACTAGCTTGTGTTGCAATGTGACTTGCTGTTGTATCTAAATCTTGCTGTACTTGCTTATGTAATTGTCCTCTCTGTATAATGGTATGTGTATACTACTGCGCTGCCAATGTATTGCACTTTCTGAGTCGCCACTGAAAAAGGGACTGTCTTGTCTCAGTGGGCCTACCAGGTTACCAAAATTCAATAAATAAATAAAAATACATTCTGGTTCAAAAACTACCTAGATGGCAGAACACAGCAGGTAAAAGTCTGTGATAACCTCTCAACCAGCCATCCCGTGCACTTGGGAGTCCCCAAGGCTCAGTCCTTAGTCCCCTCCTTTTTAGCCTCTTCCTTCACACCTTCCCCCAAGTCTGCAACAGCAACCTACTTCTCTATGTTGACAATGCAGTATTATTAACCAGTCAGCTGGACCTACTCCCCCTTGTTAGCAGCCTACAACACAGCTTTGCAGTGGTTGAGGCCTGGTTTACCCAACACAAGCTCATAATGAAATACAAAAAAAGCCAAGGTAATGCTATTCACCAGTCCACATAACAAGAATAAAGCAGCCCAATTAACCATTCTTAATAGCCACTATGTACCTCTAGAACAAATCCACAACTTTAAGTACCTTGGGATAACCCTTGACAGCTCGTTAACTTACAATGAGCATGTCAACCTTACCTCCAAGGTTGTTAACACAAGATTAGGGCTCCTTTACAGACATAGACATGGCATGACCCCAGAAGCCCTCCAACTAGCAGTTACCAGCTCGGTTCTCTCCATAATTGATTTTGGACTGGTCATCTATGGCTCTGCTATGGACATGATCTTCAAAAAATTAGCATCGCACTCAACAAATCTTCCTGCTTGGTCTCTGGTGCTCACAGGTACACCCACACCTGTGACTTGTACACCCAAACCAATTGGCTGCACCTCAAGGGTAGGATCTCATACCAGACTGGCCTGCTGGCAAGAAAGTTCATCCTTGGGCTATCCCCATCCACCGCACATCTTCTTACATGTGCACCTAACCCTTGCTGTATGAGACTTACATCCAAGCTCAACTACCAAGTCCTGTTCTGCTGTATGTCGCAAGCACAGTGGGCTTTTAGGTACAGAGCTCCCAATTTTCCAACCCAAACACCCTATCCCCACCCTGCACACACCAACAAGTGTTGGGGGTGTACCTTGGGGCCATCAGCCCTAAAGCTCACCCCATTCCAAAGTAAATAAGCCGAGATGGGTACAGTACAGCAGTATGGGGTGAGCATTAGGGCTGAAGACCCCAAGGTACACCCCTAACACCTGTTGGTGTGTGCAGGGTGGGGTGTTAGGATTGGAAACCCTAATGCTACATTTCTCTACTTTTGTCGCTGCAGCCCTAACTGATGTATTAACAACATTTTTTGCAATTAATTTCCTGACTTTTTCAGACAGTTTACTTGTATCCTCATTTGCCTTTGGTTACACAGATCCCTTTGGGCCCTGCACTCCCACCCTCCATAACTGTTCTTATTTTGATGTGGGAGTACAGGGCTCTTCAGGCCATTTCCTTACTTTTTCAGATAGCATAATCTTATCCTTATTTGCTTCCATAGATGCACATATGTATGTAGCTCTGGAAGCACAGGGCCCTCAAGGCCCTGTGTTTCCAGGTATAGGACAACAGTGACCAGCTTGTCAGCATAGCCATCTTATTACCCCACCTAATGTACCTGGCACAGAAAATTTTTGAATCCCCACCAAAATTTAATTCTGTGCAACTGCAATGCCATTCCTCACCACAAGTGTGAAAACACATTTTGGGCAGGATTTGAAAAATGACAGCTGTGACAGACACTGACAGGCATCGGGGGTGTGCCTTGGGGTTGTCAGCCCTAACGCTCACCCCATTCTCCTATACTGTAACCATCTCAGCTTATTTACCACAGCAGTAGACAATAGGCAGGCAATTAATATAGTATACCTTGACTTCAACAAGACCTTTGACTCAGTCATCCACAGCAGGATGGCCAAAAACATTAGCAACACAGGGTAGAGCATAGAATGAGAAATTGGGTAGAGAGCTAGCTGGGGTAGAACAAAGAGCTTGGTAGTCAAGGGGGAGTTTATAAAGGTGAAGGAGATGAGTAGTGGGGTGCCTCAGGGGTCAGTGCATGGGCCCTTTCTCTTCAATATTGTCATCTGTGACACTTGTGGAGGTATCAAGGAAAAGATCTTCCTCTTCGTAGAGGATAAAAAGATTGGTGTAAGGGTTGACCTGGAGAAAGGGAGAAGAGAACTAAGGGAGGATCTGGGCAGGCAGGAGAGCTGATCCACCATTTAGTAGCTGAACCATAATGCTAAAAAAGTAAAAGTGATACACATTGGGATAAGGAACCCAAGGATGCAATATCAGATGGGGGGATGGTGCCTGATAGCACAATGTAAATAAAGGATTTATGGGTGATGATACCATAGACCTTAAAAATGTACACAGCAAAAAGGCAGTGAGTAAAGCAAACAAAATGCTGGGTTGTATAGAGAGGGAGATTAGAAGTGGAGTGCAAGAGGGAATCCTGCCACTGCACAGGTCACTAGTGTGGCCACACATGGAATACTACATAAGGTACTGGAGCCCACACCTCAAGAAGGACTGCAACAAGGGTGAGGCAGTGCAGCATGTGGCAACTACAATGATCCATGATCTAGGGCATAACACATATGAGGAGAGGCTGCAGCCTGTAGGACGTAAACATGTACTCCCTTGAGAAAAGGGGAGAAAGGTTTAGCATGACTGAGTCATGCAAATACATGAATTGGATAAACAGGGTAAACACCAAGGAACTACTCTCCTTCAAAAACAGAGAGGAGAGGGAATTCCCTGAAGCTGCCGTTGGGGAGTAGGGGGGATTCAAAAAGGACATCTGTAAGCACTTCTTTTAGGATACAGTGGTGGTAAGTGGAATAAGCTATCTGAAGAAATGGTGCAGGACAAATCGATCAGCAGCTTCAAGCAGGAATGAAAAACAATGGTTGGTTTAGTTAGAAAAAAGGGGGTGGAGCACTAAGAAAGGAGAGGCTTCCCATAAGGGCAAGGCAGAGTAGTTAGGTAGGGTAGCCAGACTCAATAGGTCAAGGGCCTCTTTCAGTTGACAGTTTCTTCTATGTGTGTATATTGGGATTTACTCACCTGGTAAAGGTGATTATCTGAGTACCCTTTATAGTACTCCACAGTCAATACTAGTGGGTATTCCTTGTCCATCCTATAGGTTGATGCATGAACCAATCAAAATGAAGGGGGGGGATACCTCTGTGGTCATCAGATCTTCTCCAGTGTAATTCTTCCATAGCTAATACAAGGAAAGAGAGAGACAGAGACCGACAGGGCAGAGAGAGAGAGAGAGAGAGAGAAATGAATATGGACACTATAGGTGTGCGGGTCGCCCCCACCCCTAGGTAGTGTCTGCTCTGGCTATTGCCTGGTAGTCTTTACTATAATTTAGAGTAGGATAGACAAGATCAGACAGTATTGTGGAACAGTCCCTGAATACAGCAACATTAATATACATATTCGCATAATGTGGCGTTACTAAACATGCACTCTATCACTTCATGTGAGACATTTACAGACTGGGGGGTATCCCCTATTGTTACTTACAAAATACCATCTTGTAAGCATGCTTCTGTCGACCCTTCCATGGAGCAATCTGCCGTCCCAGGAAAGGCTGCAGAGTACTATAAAGGGTACTCAGATAATCACCTTTACTAGGCGAGTAAATCCCATTATATTTCATATCCTTTATAGTACTCTACAGTCAATACTAGTGGGACCATAGTAGCAGTGCAAATAACATGAGTAATTACTCCTGGGTGGGTAGAAGAAAGGCAGATTGTTTCGTAGCTGTGTGCAGTTGTGACCCTGCCCTTGGAACTGACCTTGCAAAGGCTGTTCTTTCTCGTGAGGCTATGTCTGGCCTGTAATGCCTAGTGAACGTATGTATAGGGGACCAAGTTGCTGCTGAACAAATGTCCGCAACTGTTACATTCCCCCATTCTGCCCATGATGCCACCACTGCCCTGGTGGAGTGAGTCTAGATTCCCTCAGGTGTGGACTGCCCTGTTGCCCTCTCCGATGGTCTGCCTTATCCATATAGTGAGTGTGTCTTTGGAGGCTGCCTGTCCTACTCTTGGCCCCTTGTATAATACAAATAGTCTGTCTGATTTACGGATGTCCCTCGTCCTGTCGAGGTACTGCCTCAGTAAATGCTTGACAACTAGTGGGTGAGGCCTAGACATGTCTGTGGGTTACCCTGCCATGTAAGGTGGTAGGACATTCTGTTCCCTATGGAATGTGGAAGCTATCTTAGGGAGGAAAGAAGGCACCATTCTGAGAACTACCTTATCATTATGGAATGTTATGTATGGTTCCCTGCATGACATTGCCTGGATCTCTCCAATCTTCTCATGGAGTAGATTGACACCAGGACGGCTATCTTGATTGTGCGCCCGTGCATGCTGTCCTGTTGGAGAGCTGGCGATTGTAGGGCATCTAACACTGTGTTGAGATGCCAGTGAGGAATCTTGGCTTTATCCTTGGAGATGCTAATGACACAGCCCTAAGCAACCTGACAGTGTCTGGGTGTGAGCCAATGTGGCCTGTTCTTGGTAGTGGGTCCCTAATGGTGGATATTGCTGACACTTGGACTCTGAGGGATGCTGGGCTAAGACCCTTGTTGGCCCCTTCATTTAGAAAATTTAGAATCTGTGGGAGTCCCACTACTGAGGGGGAGGTTCCCATTTCTCTGCACCATTTGTGAAAAATCTGTGATTGTCTATGGTAAATCTTATTGGTGGACTGTTTCCTGGATTGCAGCATTCGATCCACCACTCTGGTGTGGTAGCCTTGATTCAACAGTCTGTTCCTTTCAAGAGCCATGCAGTCAGCTTCAGACTGGATGGGTTTGGGTGGTAAATCAGTCCCTGTGATAGAAGGTCTGGTCGATGAGGCAGAGCCATCGGCTCATCCATTGCCATTGCCTGAATGAGTACCATGGTCTCCTTGGCCAATTGGGTGCCACCACCACTACTGATGACCCCATGTGTTGAATCTTGTGTAGTAGTTTGTATAGCATTGGAATGGGGGGAAAGGCATACGCCCACCTGAATTTCCACAGTGCCGACAGGGTGTCCACCTCTCATGCTCTGGGGTCCAAGAACCTGGAGTGGTAGTCGGGTAGTTGCATGGTGTGGTGAGATGCCAAGAGGTCCACTTGGAGGGGGCCCCACTTGGCTTGTAACTTCTGGAAGACCTGTCGGTTGATTTTCCATTCTGCCTGGTTGATGCTGGTTCTGCTGAGCCAGTCCGCCTCACGTTGGATGTCCCGGCTAGGTATATGGCTGTGATGGATTGTAGATGGCTCTCCACCCAGTGCAGTAGTTGTAGTCATTCTTTGATCATCGCTTTGCTTCTGGATCCCCTCTGTTTGTTTATGTAGGCAACTGTCACTTGCTTGTCACATCTGATTAGAACTGCCTTGTGTCTGAGTCGGGGTGTGAAGAATGCTAATGCCAGCCTTACGGCTCTCATTTCCAGTACATTGCTAGGCAATTTTGTCTCCAAATGTGTCCATAGTTCCTGGGTTACCTGGTTCTTGTAGGTTGCCCCCCAGCCTAGTAGGCTCATGTATGTGGTTATGATCTCCGGGGTTTCCTGCATCAGTGATCTCCCTTTCTGGATGCTGCTTTGCAGCATCCACCATTTGAGGGTGGTGATAACCCGGGTTGGGGGTGATAATTGGGACTTAAAATTTTGGGATGTTTGATCCCATGATTCTATGAGAAACCTCTGCAGTATCCACATGTGAAGTCTCGCCCATGGGACCATATCGATCATGGCCGCCATGACTCCCAGGACTTGCAGGCAGTCCCATACCACTCTGTAAAGTCTGCTGACTAGACTTGCTGTTAATTTGCAGATGTTGAGTGTCTTCTCCAGAGTTGGGATCACCTTGTTGTTTGTCATGTCTATTATTGCGCCCTGGTAAGTGACGGTTTGTGAGGGTGTTAGTTGACTCTTGGCAGTGTTTGTTATTCAGCCATGCTACTGCAGGCATTCAATCGCTAATTTATTTATTTAGTTTTTGTTTACTGGGTAAGTGCACTGGCCATAACAGTGACTATTTTCAGGCATGACCTGGGAGGATACAGAACACTGAATCAAGAAAGACATGCAGATACAGGTACAATAAATGTAATTTACAACAGTTTCCAAGCAGGTGTTTGCTAACAAGGAGTGGTACACATATACAGTGCTCAACAGAGATTTCTTACAACAGTTTACAATCAGGTTGACATATAAAAATAAATAAAGATTAGCTCATCTGGAGCCATACAATAATTAAAATCTCTCCACAGAGTACCTTGAGGAGGAAAAGATACTACAGAAAGACCATTACCAGCACTAATAAGGGAACTGCACAGTTATCTTGGAGGAGGGAATAGAAGAGAAGAAGTGCAGAGCGTGTAGGGAGGCAGATCAGAAGGAGGGATAAGTCTAGGAAGACAAGAGCTAGAGAGGTTTAAAACATGAACATTTGTGGGAAATTTCAAGATATGTACATAACCCTTTTTTAAAAGACGCATGGCATGTTGATTGGCGCAAGGTTAGAGGAGGGGAGTTTCAGTATTTGGGGGCATGGCAGGTGAAAGCACTAGCACCTTTTGTGGTGCAGTGTCTGGGGATGAGCACATGGGCTAGTTTGGAGGAGCGCAATCCATAGCAAGTAGTAATGTTTTGAAAAAGGCCTGCCATGGATTTGGGTGTTTGTAGATGGACCATATTGTCAATGATAAAGCCATAAGCATGTAGTCGTAATTCATTGGGAGGAAGCCAACCTAGGTCAGAATAGAGGAGACAGTGGTGTTTCAGTTGATGTGAGGAGGAGGCATAATGACAGATGTTGTTATAAGTAACATCCCATTTCCTAAGGGCCGATTTGCAAGTAGTGGTATATGTAGCAGCACCATAGGTAAGTGATGGTAGGAGAATGCCACAGGCAATGGCAAACCTTGCAGAGGGAGTGAGCATGTAGCTGGTATGGCAGGCAATGCCAAGTTTGGCATGTACTAGTTTGCAAGTTAAATTGATGTGTAAGTCGAAATTTAACAATGGGTCAAGGGTAATGCCCAGATATTTAAAAGAAGTTACTACCCCGACTGCAGAGCCAATTAAGGAGGTGATTTTAAATTTAGGATTGGCCTGCCTGAGCTTCACATTTGATCCAAAGAGCATAGCTTGGGTTTTAGACTCATTTAATACAAGTTTGTGGTTAAATAGCCACTTTTTGTAATTGCTGGAAGTCAAGATAGAGTTGTTTATTTGTGCCATCAATGTTTTTTGCACTAGTAAGCAGCACAATGTCATCAGCATAAAGCAGGGAGGCTGTCCCATGGAGGTCAACGGAGATGTTATTTATGAAGAGAGTGAAAAGTAAGGGCCCAAGGATGGAGCTTTGTGGCACACCAATATTTACTGTGTTTTTTCCCTAGAGGTTTGAGTTGTATTTGACAATTTGAGACCTATCCGTTAGGTAGTTCCTGAACCATCTAACAACATTAGTAGAGAAACCTAGAGATGCCAGAGCGGTCAACAGGATGGAGTGATCAACTAGGTCAAATGCCTTGGTCATGTCAATGAATACTGCACCGGTGAGGAGACCTGAGTCCATGGCCATTTGGGTATCAGACGTGAATTTGAGAAGGGCAGTAGTGGTACTATGGCCTTTGCGAAAGCCATGCCGGGCACTGGAGAGTAGGTCATGCTTCAGCAGGAAGTCAATTGTCTGGGCAGCTACAAGCTTCTCAAGAATCTTATTTAGGACAGACAGGATGGCAATGGGCCTGTAGTTTGAGGGACCTCTACGATCTCCTCTTTTAAAGACAGGAGTAATCCTAGCTATTTTCCATATGTCAGGGATGTGTCCCTGGCAGAGGGATAGCGTGAAAATCCTGGCTAGGGGGGCAGTGATGAAAGGGGCTGCAATCTTTAGGAGCCGGGACTCTAGATTGTCTGAGCCAGCTGCTAAGCTGTACATGATAAAGTTAAGCAATCTTAGCACTTCACTTTTTGTGACTGATTTCAAAAAGAACTGAGGACTACTTGCAATAGTTTGGGTTGATACACTCGGCTGGGCAGTAAAGGAGGAGGTGTAGTTGGTTAGGTCCGAGAATTTATTGTTGAAAAAGTTTGCAGTGGTTCTAGGGTTATTACAATGCACCCCATCAAGTGACATGTCAATAGGGGCAGATGCCAGATTAGAACCAAGGAAGAACTTTATTTTTTATTTATTTTTATTTTATTTAGTTCTTGTTAACCTGGTAAGTGCACTAGCCAGCAGGTGACTATTTTCAGGCACGACCCGGGAGATACAGTTACAGTACAAAGTAAGACAGTTTAGATTTACAAGTGCAAGCGAGATTCATTGGAACAAGTACAGGTATGCATACATTCTAGTGATAAAAAGGGGGAGGTGTGGGGCAGAAGGGGACTAGAGGGAGTATAGGTTTGTAAGGAGAAGGGGGCAGTATAGAAAAGGAGGGAAAGAAGTGAAGAAGGAAAGGTGGAGTGTAATTCAGAGCTCCGAGGGTATAGGCAAGACAGGGAGGAAAACTAATGCAGAAGGGTGGCGAATAGGGCTTTAGCGGTACAAGGTTACAACCTGCGACCAGGCTGGTGGAACCGAGAGACGGCAGGGGGAGAAGGGAGAGGTCGGTAAGTTGGGGAGTGTTACGGCTGGATGCGAAAGGAGGAGAAGGTGATAGGCAGGAGAAGGGGAGGGGAGGCAGTACAAACAGGTCGAAATAATCAGATGGAGTACAGAGGGTAATGGAAGGGTGACTAGAGGGGGAAGGAGGGGGAAGAGAGGAGTGAGTAGGGTAGATAATTAGGGAGAGCGGCTCAGGAATGTGGGCCAGCAGGGAGGCAGAGGCATGGTCTACGAGGAGGGAAAAGGTTGGTCAGGGAACACTCCTGGGTTAGCGGGCGCCAAGAAATGGTTCGGACAAGCAGGAAAATGGCCAACCAGAGGAGCATTCTGGGTTTTGTGGGAGAAAGGGTGAGTAAGATCAAGATTGAAGGGCGAAAGGCATGGCATTAGAAGAGGTAGGGGATACGGCAAGTAGCAGGAAAGGAATGAAAAGACCGAACTGTGGGACTAAATCAGTCAGGGCGCGAGGTCAGGGGCACGCAGAGTGGGAGGGAGTAACGGAGTAACCACGGCTTTTTACATGGGAGAGGCACAAATGGAAACAAGCTAGGGAGCTGAAAGCAGCAAGGCAACAGAATGGGGTGGAGGGCGTGAGGAGATGGGAGAGGGAGAACCATGGAGAGTAGGCGGCTTTAGTGGGAAAAGGCACTAGTTAAATCCAGCTATGGAACTGAAAGCAGCCAAGGCAGAGGGGTAGAGGCATACAGGAGTGGAAGAGGCGAGGAGGCGGAGTAGAACCGAGGGCTGTGAGACTGAGACGGCATGGTACAGAGAGGTAGGGGGCTGGGGAGTGGGATAGAAAGGGGAGCCAGAGGCGTTATAATAGCTAGAGTGGGAAGAGGTGCAAGTAAAGCGGAAACTAAGGGCTATAGTCAGCAAGGCACATATGAGGTAGGGAAGCTAACGAGAGATGAGGAGTAAGAGAACATTTATGGCTATAGGGGGAGAAGGTGTAAGCAGAACTCAGAGCTATGGAACTGGAATTGACATAGGTCAGAGAGGTTAGGAGCATGAGGAGGGAGGTAGTGAGGACAGTAATCACTTACATTCTGTAAATTAGTTTTCAGTGCAACACCAGGAGACAACAATGGTAACAATTGAGTAATACATACTAGATATACAATACAAGAAAAGTAGAGCAAGTTGCTTAGGCAGGCACATCATAACAAAAACAATCGGTATACCCATTATAAGTGGAGTACCAACTACACTTGTTTATAAGAGTCACAGTGACTAGGCATTATAGAGATATTAAACCTGGCGTCATAGGACAGAGTATCCATACAGGATGCTTTTGTAAAACATGTAAGTGCAGGCAGATAGGAACTAAGTAACTATACAGGGATAGACTTAGGGGTAGAAAGTAAACATTTGCAAGGGAACACAGAGGTTGTCTAGACAGAGACTAAGGATTTTAAGGTGGGATCAAAACATGTGCATTGGTCCATAGAGGCAAGGTGTGATCTTAGTCTTTGTTTGAAAGCTGGGTGTGAAGGGGGCGCTCCTTAAGTCCATAGGCAGCCGAGTTCCATGAGTGGGGGCAGCATATTTGAATGCCCCAGTGCTGCCTTGGTAGTGCGGCAAAGGAACAGTTAGCAGAGATTTTTCGGATGATCTCAGGTCCCTCAATGGTATCACCGGCTGGAGCAGTTTAGATATAGTAGCTGGTTTACGCCATTCTAATGATAGAGTCAGAGAGGCTGCAGAGATAATATTGCCTGGTGGAGGAGGGACAGCCAGCCTAGATCTTTATAAAGCTGACAGTGGTGTTTCAGGCGTGGTGCTTTTGCTGCATATCTACAGACATTGTTAAAGGTAGTATCCATTTTGTAGTACAGTTTTGTTAGCCATAAGATTGGGGCGGGAGCATAATGGACAGGGTAGGTAATAGGATTCCTGGCAATGGCCAGTTTGGCGGTGGAGTGAGCAAGTAGTTTGTCCTGCAGGCGGCCCCAGTTTGCAGTTGACAGCTTTACAAGTTTCCTGGACATGCTGATTCAAGTCAAGGTTTTGGTCAAGCTGTATGCCCAGATATAGAACGAGCTTACAGTCTCCAGAGGATACCATTATAACAAGAATATTGAGTGGAGATGAACAGGTTCTTAGTTTATGGAGTGACCCAAAGAGCATAGCTTTAGTTTTATTAGAACTGAGTACTAGGCGATGAGTATTTAGCCAGTGTTGTACCAAGTGGAATTCTGACATCAGGGCGGCATTAAGGTTGGTAGCATTGTCTGAGTGGGCATAGATAACGGTCATCTGCATAAAGGAGTGAGTTACCAGATGTTATTGCATTGGGGAGTTTATTTATGAATAATGTGAAGAGGAGAGGTCCAAGTATAGAGCCCTGCGGAACCCCAATATTGATCACGGTGCTGTCAGAGATAGCGAGTTAAATTTAACTGCTTGTGACCTGTTGGTAAGGTAACTACTGAACCACGTGAGTTACAGGGTATGAGAAGCCCAGGTTTCTGAGGGTGGCAAGCAGCAATGGGTGATCTAGAGGTCAAAAGCTTTTGTAAGGTCAATGAACACAGCCCTGTTAGCTGCCCTTTGTCCATATTGGTGAGTACATCAGAAATTGAATTTCAGCCAGTGCAGTCGTGGTGCTGTGGTGCTTCCTGAAACCATGCTGTGCTTCACAGAGCACATTACACGATTCAATAAATTCAATGACCTGTGTGGATACTATTTTTTCAAGAATTTTGCTAAGAACTGATAGGATGACAATTGGTCTATAGTTCGAATGATCATTCTTGCTCCCTTTTTGAACACAGGAGTGATTCTGGCAGCCTTCCAGATTTCAGGGACAGTGCCAGTGGAGAGGGATAGAGTGAAGATCCGGCTATCAGGCGGGATATAAGCGAGCTGCCATTTTGTGTAGACGAGGTTCCAGTGTATCAGAGCCAGGACTAGTGTTGTCCGAGATGGTATTGAGGTTTGAAAACTTGATTCCACGTAACATGTAAAATAAAATGATTTAGCTGAGGCAAGTAGAATCAGAGCTAATTGCGGTTGAGTGATGCTCGCGAGAAGTTTAAGGGAGGATGTAAAGGCAGATAGGTCAGAGAATTGCTGATTAAGTCGTTGGCTATGGTGAGGAGTCATTGCAGTGGACCCTTTGGAGTATCATTCTGATGGGGTGACAGATTGGGTGGTTCCTAGGAAGGTTTTAATATGATTCCAGAATTTCCGTGGATCATTAGAGGAGCTAGTCAATAGGTTTTGGCAATATTTGTTTTGGCAAGTCTGATATGCTTTTTACAGTCATTTCTATGTTGTTTATATGTGAGATGGTCCCAGGGTAGCCCAGTTTTTTTGTATTGTTTCCAGTGCTTGTCCCTGGTTTTAAGTTTGCATAGAAGTTCTTTGTCCAACCATCTGGATTGCTGACCCCCTGACCCTTCTCTTTGTCCTTGGTACATGCCTCCTTTGTACTTCTCCAAACCTGGTGAGGAACGTATCCAGGGCAGCTTCAGCATTAGTTGCAAGAAAGATTTCGGACCAGTCAATGCCAGAGATGTCAGAGAGAAAGGCTTGTGCATCCAGAGCAGCATAGTTAGTGAAGGTAATCAGGTGGGATCGAGGAGCAGGCGGCGGGCAGGCTTAATATGTGACCAAAATATTTTTGGGTCCCCATAGGAGTTTGTCAGTAGGTCTTTGCAGTATGAGTTCTTGGCTTTTTTAATGTCCTTTTTGCATGCATTTCATAGAGACCTGTAGTAGTTAAGGTCGGAGACAAGCCCTGACTTTTTATAGTTAAGCCAGCTTTTGTCCCTTAGCTTAAGCTTAGCTAGTAGGTCAGCTTTCAACCATTGGGTTTGTCTGTTTTGTACGCTGCAGGTAACGAGTTTACAGTGTTCATCCTGGATCACAAGGAACTGTTTCAAGAGCAAGTCCAGGGCAGTCTGTGCATCATCAGATAAGAGAATGGGAAACCAATCAGTCAAGGCAATGTCACGCAGGAAAGATTGAGAGTCAAAATTTACATAGTTACAGAAAGTAATGAATCGAGTGCCCGTTTGGGTAGGTTTGCCTTTGCCCCATATACAGTACACTGGGGAGTGATCGGTGATGGCATCTGGCAGCACTCCAGAGGCACTTACATTTTCAGAGCAATTGGTCATTACCCAGTCTAGTAGCGTGCTGGAGCAAAAGGCGTTTCTGGTAGGTTCACCTATAAGCTGGTGCAGGTCAAAACTCTGCAACTTGGTCATTAATGTGGTTTGGTTTCTGCCCAGCCAATTTATGTTTAGGTCCCCAAGTATGATGACCTCATTTCTTCTGACAAGGCAAGCGATTTGTTCCAGTAACTCATCCAGCCCTACTTGCCCCTTTGTAGGGGGGATTGTAGACACATACAATGTGGAGATTTTTGGTACCAAGAGTGAGCAGGGCATGCAGGGCCTCACAGTGTGGTAGAGCAGTTGTATGAACCACAGAGACATCAAGGTGATCTTTAAAGTAGACAGCTGTTCCACACCCTCTTTTATGCACAGCCCTATCAAGTCTCAGAAGGTTATAATGGGGAGGGCAGCATAGAGAGTCTGGTATGGAAGGTTTTAGCCACGTCTCAGTTAGACAGATGATATCAGGCTTGAATATGGCTGTCCAAGATTCAAACTCAGCAAGATTGTGAGCAAGGCTCCTAATATCGTGATGTGCAATGATCAGGCCTTTGATGGTGGCAATAGCATCAAGTAGAACATTGGACGGTCCAGGATTCAACTGAACATCGCCGGAGAGTAGGATAGCAAGCAGAATAAGGTACCAGAGCTTTCGGTGCAATAATGAACAATGGGCACATAGGTGTAGATGGCATTTCTTATGAATGTGGGCAGCTAAGTGGTTCCAGATCCTATTTAGCAGCACTGGGGAGGGGCCATAGTAGGACGAAGGAAGTACCAGGAGATTAGAGTAGTAGTAATCCTGGTATGCGAAGTGGGGGGGAGTTGTTTTACTGTGGAGTACCTCAGGCAGGGACAAGAGGAGTAGAGGTAGTGTGATCATAAGATACAGTAGCATCAGTGGGGTCATTTCTGGTAGTACTCTAGTGGGGCTGTGACTAAGAGAAACACCATCCAGGCAAGTTGAGAGTCAGCCGGATAAAAAAGGTATAATTAGTAGTGAGTCTGGCCAAAATTCACAAAGAGGTGTCGTGGCTAGAAAGTAGGGGATCAAGCCGAGAATTAGGCTAGATGGTTATCACTGCCCTAGCACAGATAGTGACAGAGGGAGGACTTGTGACGGAAACAAGCAGTTCGAGCAGCCTAGGTGATTTTTGGTAGTAAGTGAGTGTGGCAGGCCAGTAACTGTAGTACAAAAGAAGCAGTTGGGGTTGCTTTCACCTCTGTGATGATCTCCACTCAAGTTAGTTGGTAGAGAAGCAAATGAGAGAAGGTGGGAGGGCCGTATGGGAGGAGCTATGGCCTATTTAATGGTGGCCTGGACGGGGGTGGGACAAAAAAAAACCCTCTTATTCCAGTTATACAAAATCAGGCCTGTCTCGTGCAACAGTTGTAGAAAACAGCCCTGATAACAGTCCCGCAACAATACTCTGCTCTGTCAGCCCACAGAGTCGAAGGAAAAAGGTGCACCAATCAGCAGGGGAGTCCTCGGCCAGCAGACCAATCAGAGACAGCTCAGGAGTAGCCGCACCAATCGGGAGAGAGCCCTAAGAGAGAACGAAGGTAGCGAGTAGCAGCGGCAAGTACCTGTGTGGCGATCCAGGCTAGGGGACCAGGCAGGCAGCTAGGAGTCAATGCAGGTCTCCGGAGTGCGGCGGGCGGCCGGCAAGACGGCCGTTCGGCACCATCTGAGGTTGTGGGGCACCTCTTCAGCGATGACTGCCTGTGTGGTGATCCGGGCTAGGGGACCAGGCAGGTGGCTAGGAGTTGATCCAGGTCTCGGGAGTGCAGCGGGCAGCTGGCAAGATGGCCGTTCGGCACTGCCTCAGGTTGTGGGGCACCTCTTCAGCGATGACCGCCTGTGTGGAAATCTGGGTAAGGGGACCAGGCAAGCAGCTAGGAGTCAATCCAGGTCTCGGGAGTGCGGCGGCCGGCCGGCGAGATGGCCGTTTGGCACCACCTCAGGTAGTAGGGCTCCTCTTCAGCGATGACTGCCTGCTGTGTCGAGTCTTGTCCGCCATCCTGGCTCGTATCAGCCAGTCATCCAGATATGGGATGACATGGACCCCTAGTTTTTGGAGGTGAGCCACCAGGACTACTAGTATTTTGGTGAAAACTCAGGGGGCTGATGCCAGGCTGAAGGGGAGGCAGGTGTATTGGAAGTGCTGACCCTGAATGTTGAACCTGAGACACCGGTGGCATGATGGCTGAATGAGAATATGGAGATATGCATCCTTGAAGTCTACTGAGGTGAGGAAGTCCCCCAGCTGTGTGGCCAGCAGTGTTGACTGCAGGGTTTCCAGCTTGAATTTTTTGTAGGTCACACAGCAGTTCAGATACTTCAGGTCCAGTACCGGGCGCATGCTGCCTGTCTTTTTTGGGACAACAAAGAAGAAGGAGTAGACTCCTGTGTCCTTTTCCCTTGTGGGGACAGGCATGACAGCCCCATTGCTGATCAAGTCCCATATTGCCTCCTGTATTGCTTGTAACTTGCTTGGACACTTTGTTAGGTGTGAAGTAAGAGGTCTGTATCGTGATGAGGTACTGCTGAATTCTATCGTATATCCCTTTGTCACCACTTCCAGCACCCACCTGTCTGATATCATTTGGGCCCATTGTCATGCAAACCACTGGAGTCTCCCAGCCAGCGGTAGGTCTGTGTGGGCCCGCATGTCTTCATTTTTTATTACCTTGTGGCCTGAAGTTTGGTTTGCTTCCTCTGTTGGAGTAATTGCTCCCTCTGTTGCCTTTGGATTTATTGTTGTAGGCCCTGTGCTGGAAATGGGGTCTTTGAGTCCACTGTCTGGAGGCTGGTGGTTTGAATGACTGTACCTTGGGCTTGAAGAATTTACTTTTGAGATAAAAAAGTCTTGTCCGAGGGCAGGTAGATGTCCTTGTCGCCTTGAGCTTGTTTACTTCCTCTGTGTTTGAGGTAGGGTGTCAGTCCTTCCCCAAACAGTGTACCTTCTTTGAAGGGAAGCTTCATCAGTGCATTATTGGATTCATTATCTGCTTGCCACAGTTTAAGCTACAGTGCCCTCCTTGCCCTGTTGGCGAGCATGGCTGCTCTCATGCCAAACTTGAGTATGTCTGAGGAGGCATCCATTATGTACTTTACTGCCTGAATGGTGCACTGTGCCATGTCAGCCTGCAGGTAATCCTCCTGATGTTCTCGGTGAGAATGTCTAGCCACCTGTGCAGTGCTCTGGATGTGAACCAAACTGCTGTGTCTGCCGAGCATAGCTTACTTAAGGCCTCGTGAATTGTTCTGAGGTGTTCCTCTATCTTTTTGTCCTTTGGGTCTTTGAGGGCTGTGGTGCTTCTATTGGAATGGTTGTACATTTGGAGAGTTCAGACACAGGTTGGTCAACTTTGGGTGCTTTTGCTCAGCAGTCGCTTCTGTCTTTGGCCATGGGGTACCACTTTCTCACCATGCTGTGCTTGGGGAGTCTGGTTTGCTCAAGGGTCTCATACTCCTTTGTAAGGATATTGTTTATGGTTTTGTAGGATGGGAAATTAATTATTTCCTCCGGTTCGCCCATGGACAGGAGTGGGTCCTCTGAGGTGGAGGGCTGTTCAGATTGTTGGGGTATCTTTAGAGCCACCCAGACCATGGTGATGAGCTCATCGATATTGTCTCTGTGGCACAGTCTGGTGGATTTTTCCATGGGGGCCTCCTCCGGGTCTGCCGTGGACTCGGTTGTTGTGCTGTCTGTATCTAATCTAGGTTGTTTTTTCTGAGAGGTTCTTCTATAGGTTTTGGGGTGCCCGTGGGTGTCAGTGGGGCCCTTTTTTTCAATGCCTCAAGGAGCTGGAAGAGGGGTTGTGCTTGGCTGGCATGCAATGTGATTGGTGCTGTAGGGGGCAGTGGGGATTCTGTTATGGATCCGTCTCTTTCTAATTCCGCCATGTCCCTACAGGGTGTCAGGGTGCAGGCTGCGCATGTTGTGTTTTCCTCCTCAAGTGCCATGAAGGCTACACTGCATTCTCTGCATTTGGTCATGGTACAGCTCATTCTGTGGAGATTAACAAAAAATTTTATCATGTATATGTTTGAGCAGGCCACATATTAAGCAGACTCGATCAACTGTTGAAAGACATCCATTAAAAATGTTGCCTGTCCCTTTAAATGTGGCTGGGTTAGCTCCATGTGCTATAGAACAAAGGAGAGACCCAGGCAAGATTGTGGCTAGGAAATCTTGCAGGAGTTGCCAAGATTTGGGACTCCTGTATTCAGTATGCAGCACCAGTCAAGATGTTGCCATAATCTCGCGAGATTACGTGCGAGACTAGCCCAGACCTTTATGCTGGAGGCTGCAGAGCATCATGGGGCTTGTCTGTGGGACTGAGAGGAGTCAGTAATGGCTGCTGTTTTCTCAGGAGGTGTGGGGTAGTGATTTATACCCCCCCAGACAAAGAACTTCTCTGAAGCACACCAAGAATGTCTGAGGGAGTTGGAGGGGCTTTGAAAAAAACATTTCTGCACCGCAACTGATGTGGAATCAGCCAAACATTGCATTTTGTAGGTAGGGATTGCCCAGCGCTGTTTGGAGTTGTAAGGGAGATGTTTTTAAATGTTACTTTTTTTGTGATCGCAACTATTAGTGTAGCCCTGCATTGGAGCTGTGGAGGTTGCTACAGGAGGGGCTTCCACAACTCGTTGGACAATGTATATATTTCTTCTGGCAGTTAGTAGAGAAAGGGTCACTACAGGAGGGACCCCAGCTCTAAAAGGTATTGAAAATGTGGCATGCAGAGGAGTGCTGGAGGAACAGGACCCACCGTTGGAGGGAGTGCCTGTCTCCAGAGCCTATTAAGGCTGAGATCTGCTTTGATAGTTTTTTTTGTATATATAGATTGTATTGCTTCTGCTCCTCCTGCTTGGAGGTTGTGGGTTCAAGTCCCACTACTGGAGGGGCCACCTGGCTGGCTAGCAGATAATTGCATTCTAGTGCCTTCTGGTTTTGAACACTCTCTGAGTAGCAACTATATTTTCCAGAGCAAATGAGACGCTGCTGTTAGAGAAAAAATGTTGTTAGGCAAGTAGGTTAGTATAGAGCCTATGCTGGCTACCAGGATTGTTGGTTTAAAGAGAAAAATGAAGTAAGAAAGTTAGGACTGTACCTTGATATTAGGAATGTTGTTAGGAACAGTTAGGAACATGACCAACCTATCTTGATGCACAAAAAGAACTGGAGAAGACCTGATGACCACAGAGGTATGTCCTCACCCCCCTTCATTTTGATTAGTTCGTGCATCAACCTATAGGCTGGACAAGGAATATCCACTACTATTGACTGTGGAGTACGATAAAGGGTACGAAATATAATGAAACTGGATATGCATGCCAAATTTCAGGTCTATGCCATTACAAATATACACATTTTGGAATTTTCACAAATAATTACATAGTGAAATTTTGAGCACCAAATTGAAACTTTTGTAAACCAAATATCTTCATATTTTTTAAATTCTATTTCCCTTTCAAATGGGCATGCATGGTAATTTGCACATACTGTATCTAGCTCCATAGGTAGCAGGGTTATAAGCAGATAAATAGTTTCATGAAATCCCCCCCAAAAGAAAAATGTATTTCCAAACTTTGAGCCCTTATATATTCAAGACAACAGATCCCAATTTCATAATACAGTATTTGTTATTTCTTTAGGACACACAACAACAAATAGACATGCCACATCAAGTCTTTATCTGAACAGATGGCTAATAATGAGCAAATAAAAATATCAAAGTTGCCATAAAATTTCAAATTACATTACATTATTTTGGAATTTTCTAATTTCACACAGCTGTATTATTTTGGTGTGCACGCTTCTAATGAAATAAAATAAATCACTAGATGCTGCAGCACTTCAAGAAAGGCTAAAAATCATGTTTTACTGTCAGCCAAAGCGAATCAAGATTGTGTTTTCTTTCCCTTATACTTCAGCTATATAACCAAATATACAGCTCGCATTGCCTGCAAGTAAAAAGATTTCCCTGCTGTGCTTGGAGCTTTGGAATTATATCACATGTAGAAAAAGACTTTCTTGGAGTTGCACCTCCGAGCTGTGCATATTAAAACATTTCCTTTTGCAGAAATCAGTGCTTTTTGCTGCTTTATTCTGATGTACACCGCCATAATAAAAAAAAAAAATAACTGGCAAATGTAAGTGAAGAAAAAAACACCATCTTAAGATTTGTTTGAAGCAGAACCCGAACAGCAGTAAAACTGCAAGAAGAAGACAGCTAATCAGGATGAAGTATATAAAAAAAAACTTCTTCAGTCTCTGTTTATTTTTATACTGGAAAGGCATGTGAGCAAAATTGCCCATTTTCACAAGTGTCCAGTTAAACACAAACAGGTACATTACAGGTTATACAAGATGCATAATATAGATAGGGTTAAGGTAATACTTTAGGCGACTTCCAGTTCCGCCATGGACAGCTAGACAGTACAGAAACGGAGCTCCCTCCCTCGCTGTATAAAACTAAAACTAATCAAACCACATCGAGAGCCTCAAAAACCCAAAATATCATACAGAATGTCCAAGGACACCAGAAAGAGAGATAAGGGGGATACACCGAAGATCAGACATGTACCTAAATCAAGAGATGCAGACAGATTGGAGACGGAACATAGGCCGCAAAGCCGCAGACGCTCTCCCAGCAGCACCCGGGACTCTGATTATGACACGGAGGGGGAACAAGATAAGCTATCACGGACATGCTTCGAGACGATTTTAAGGGAAATTTGAAGTTCTAGGCTGAAAACAAAAAAAGACCCACAAGGGCTCTCACAGCAAATAACGAAGCTCCACAACAGGCTAGAGGAGGCTGATTCCAGGATTTCAGCAGTAGAGGACACCTTGACCTACCTCAACCAAGCTGTAGGGGCATTGATACAACAAACGATTCTACTACAGGCGAAAAGCATAGATTTAGAAAGCAGATCTCACCGCAATAACTTGAGATTGTATGGATTGGCAGAGGGCGCAGAGACAGCTCCGATGTCAGCATTCATAGAAAATTTGCTCCGAGATGTATTAGAACTCCCGCCGAATTACAACATAAAAATAGAACATGCACACCAATCTCTTGGGCAGAAACCCCAAGATCTGAAGGTGTGCCCTCGTTCCATCATATTCCTAGTATCTAGCTATCAAATCAAGGAGGACTTACTTCGCAGGGCATGGTCGAAAAAAGAGATAACCTACCTAACGTCCAAACTCATGATGGATCATGACTATCTGATGGAAATCCAACAGGCTAAGCAGCAGTACTCCCCGGTTCTGAGGGCATTGAAAGAAAAGGGAATCCGATTCCAAACACCGTTCCCAGTGAAACTGAGGATCTTTTGGCCGGAGGGCACACAATTTTATTGGTCCCTGAATAAAGCGATAGAAGCACTAAAACAAAATTAAATATCCCTCCCTGCAGAGGAACAGGAACGGATCACCAGAAGTCAGATGTTCCCATCAGATGTTTTCCAGGTGGCAACTCAGCACAGTGGAACGTCTCCAATGAAAAAACTCAGAGAAGCACTCGAGAAGCTGAAAAAGATGTCGAAGAGTAACGCACATGGGGAAGCTCAAGCAGGACCTGAGATGGAAGGCTGAAATATTGGCAAAGAAGAAAGTACTCGTAGGTACTTTTGTTGACTTTTAATGGCAGCAGAGTCCCTTGGTTACAGTTAAAATAACTGTTATCACCCCGTATAACCAGGATCTTTAGATCTGTCCTATGGAAGGGATAAAATGTTTGCCCAGAAAGACGAAATGCATGTAGAACTTAAGTATGGACAAGCCTGAAAACTGGGGCATACTTAAAGAATGTAATTAGACTGTATATAATGGTGATTCAGACTCCGGGACATTGGTAAAATTACATGTTTTTACGACTGAATCAAGTTGTCGATGGAAGTCTGAGGGGCAAGTTAAAACGGGCTTGAGGTTATGTTAAAATTCCCGCTCACTGAAAAGCTGATGTATTGATAACTGGTTTGGGTTTGAGGCAGATTTGTGGGAAAATTCAAAGCATAGTAATAAATAAAGAAACCTAACCTAACCAGGAATGCCCAAACTAATAACAGTAATATATGAGAAGTTCATATAGAGAGAGAAATTTCAGGGGGTCTTTCTTAGAAGATATTTAGGGGTTGTCACCGAAATATAGTTGCGTTGTGCTGGATGGGATTATAGCACCTGTCTTTTTTTTGGGGGGGGGCCTTCTTCTGACTGGATAGAAATGGGGAGGAATGACAGCGAGGAGTAAATGCAAAGATCCCCATTGAAAAAGGATTCTCAACCCTTAGATTACTCGGGTTTAGGATTGTGGACACGATTGATTGAAGAAGGGCATAAGATATCCTTTGATCTATTCTCTACACAAGGGACTTGATATTTACTGTATGTATAAGATGAAAAACTGGGATACGTAAACAATATATAAGGGGTAGGGATATCTAAACAAATATAGGATATAGAGGAGACCTAGGGGGCTTCCCATGGCCTTTCACTTTGTCAGACTTTTCCCAAATATGGGAGAAGGCATAGTACAGTGGGGAAGAGGAGGAGATATGGTGAGCCTGCTTTGTTTTGGGGTGCCACCCCAAAATGAAAATAAGGGGGAATCTCCTAACTAAGGGTTGGTTTTGTCTCTGTATAGTAAACACTATGGGACATGGGTAAAAGAGACAAGTACAGGAGAACTGGGCAAGGGGGGAGGGGGGAAATTGGAGCTAAATACAATAAAATATCGTAGCTACGCTGCTAAGTAATTCAAAGGTGATAACAGACCTAAAAGCTACTCTGTAAGAGAGCTTTCTCGAGGAGACTCCCCATGAATATGGGGTCAGTTCTACTTGTGACTGTCCTCAACACCATTTCTGGAGGGCAGAGATAGGGACCCACTGAGCTGGGATCCCGTACCTTGGAAGCAACCACAGTTTAAAAAGTTCATTGCTAAACATATGGTTAGAAATCAAATGGTTTTATATGTTAATTTTTGTATGCTTTTAGAAGCATTTGTTGGGTTATTAAAGTGCTGGGGGACTCGTGTGTTAAGGTTCCTCGGTGATTTTGAAAGTTGTTCAATGTTTGTTCAGCAGTTAAATAAGCCTAAATTACATGGAAATGATATGAGGCTGGATGCATATTACCAAAGCTACCTAAGAGTTTTTAACTCTATAATGACCTATGTGAATGATTGTAGAGGGATTGACAGGTAATGGAGTGACAAGAAGAAATATGAAAATGGATAAAACAACACTAGTTTGCTCATTCAATGTCAGTGGTCTGACAAACCCGATTAAGAGGAGCAAGGTATTGGCAGCAATAAGAAAGGAGGGTCCTGATTTTATTTTATTGCAAGAGATGCACCTTACCCCTATAGAACATAATAAGTTAGGGAAAATGGGCTTAAATTATGAGTTCAGTGCCTCCTATGGGCGGGGAAGAAGGCGTGGGGTTTCCATATTAATTCCAAATAAAATGGTATTCGAAGTAATAGATAAACACATTGATACAGTGGGGAGATATGTATTCCTTAAGGGCAAATTTCAAAGGAAAATGCTAACGCTGGCATCGGTGCATATACCCCCTGGCTCAAACTACCAGATATATAGAACAATATTGCTGAAATTACAGGAGTGAGCGGAAGGACAAGTTATGCTGGGGGAGATTTATATATAACCATAAACCCACATATAGATAGTACAGCCTTGGGTGGTCGAAAGGAGAGGGGCACCTCGAAACAGTTAGTGAAACTGTTGGGGGGGGTCGGATATGTGGATGCATGGAGAGTGAGTCACCCCAAACAAAGAAATTACACATTGTTCTCTCCGCCATATAAAAGCTATTCGAGATTAGATTATTTTTTTCTACCAAAAGAAACAATGATAAAGGTAAAAGATAGTTGGATAGGCAATACCGTACTATCTGACCATGCTCCGATATTTCTCCAAATAGACTTAGGAGATTTCCAGAAGAGAATATTCTGGAGACTGAATGTCTCATTGCTCCAGGATAAGGAAATCAAACAACAAGTGACAAATGCTATTAAACAGGCTATAGACAAAAATACGCCACCAGATGTAACACCGGCTCTACTATGGGATAAGTTAAAAGCTATATTGCGAGGGAGGTTGATATCTAAAGTGGCATATAAGACAAAACAACGAGAAAAGAAAATAGAAGCTTTAAGGGGGGAAATGGATAACCTGGAAACCCAACTAAAAAAGAATTATAATAAAGAGATTTTCAAAAGGTTAAATAAAATTAAACAAGAGCTAAATGGAGAACTGGATTACTATATTGAACAAAAATTGTTATTTATCAAGCAGAGATATTACGAAGGAGGGCCAAGAGCGCCACCAGGTTGTTAGCAGCCAGATTACATATTCAGAGGGCGAAAACCCATATAGCTAAGATAATACATCCCCAAAACAAAGAAATTTTACAAAATACACCAGAGATTGTAAAGGCTTTTAGGACGTACTATAAAGAATGATATACAGCCCCCCAACCCGAGATGAGGCGGACATGGAACAATATTTACAGGACATCCCACTACCCAAAGGCCCAGAATTAGCAAGAAGACAGCTAGTGAAACCTGTGTCTAGAAAGGAACTGAAAGAAGAGATATCCAAACAAAATAAACAAATAAATGTCCCAGAATGGATGGATATCCAGCCGAGATGTACAAACATTTTCAGAAACAGCTCACCACTCTATTATTAAAAGTTTTTAACGAAATCCTCACACCAGAGGGACGTCCCCCAGAGTTGTGGGCACAGGCAGTTATCTCTGTAATACCCAAGGGAGGTAAAGACCCCAAATTGTGTCCCTCTTATCGACCAGTCTCCCTCCTTAATACAGACTACAAGCTATTTATGGCAATTCTGTCTCGTAGACTACGACAAACTCTTCTGCTGTTAATACAAGCAGATCAAACAGGGTTTATCCCAGGCAGACAGGCGCAGGATAACCTAAGACGCCCACACATATATTAGACCATTTAAATCATACTAAGCAACCTGCAGTCCTTCTCAGTAGTTTAGACTCCGAGAAGGCTTTTGATAAAGTCTCTTGGACATTTCTAAGGGCCGTATTAAAGAGGTTTGGGTTTCCAGAGCAATTTATTCATCTCATTAGAAAAATCTATGATGCTCCCAAAGTTTATGTAAGAACAAACGGACATCATTCAAATGCATTTGGTCTAGAGAGGGAAACTAGGCAGGGGTGCCCGCTTTCCCCACTGTTATTTGCTCTATATTTAGAACCCCTTGCCCAAGGAATTAGAGATAATTACAACATTAAAGGTGTACAACTTGGAGGGATGCAGCAAAAAATTAGCTTTATATGCTGATGATATTTTACTTTATTTGACTTATCCAGAAGAATCTATTCCAAGTTTATTCAAGCATTTGAAAACATTTTCATCCTACTCTGGATATGTGTTAAATAATACTAAAACAGAGGTCTTGAAACTTAATTATACGCCAGCTTCCCAGCTTAAAAATCAATACCCTATGAGATGGGAACTTCCCTGCATGAAATACCTAGGTATAAAATTGGACACCACATCTACATGTCTAACCCAGCTAAACTACCCCTCACTGGTAGACCAGATACTAGAGGATATGCAAAGGTGGAGGCTTCTGCCCTTATCTCTATCCACAAGGATACAGACAGTTAAAGTGACTGTCTTGCCACGTTTTTTATTTTTATTTCAATGTGTTCCTGCCCCAATATCACCTAAACAACTAGGGACATGGCAAAAAATGATATGGAGCTTCATTTGGTTGAATAAAAAACCCAGAATTAAGAAACAAACTTTATATCTCCCCAAAAGACTAGGAGGACTGGCGGTCCCCCTACTGGCCGGATATTGGATAGCAACCCAGACTAGAATAATATTATTAATGCAACATATGGAATATAGGGCTAGATGGAAGGAGATAGACCTAGAGGCAGTTTTGTCTCCTTCATTGTTAGCACAGTGCACTACGCTGAACCCCAGAGATGAGTGGGTGAATACACCCTACTTAGGGACAGAAACAGCAATACAGGGATATAGACAGGGGCTTTCTAAAGGTGCTACTAAAGTATACCTCTGGAAGTATATATGGTGGTCTATAAACACAGAGAACAATCCAGCGGCTGCTGATCCTTGGTACAAAAGGCAGGAAAGACAAGGGTGTAGAGCTCCGTGGCAATTCCTTAAGGGAGACTGTGTAATTTAATTTGCAGAAGCTCAAACCAAATTTAAGTGGACAGGGAGAGAGCTCATCTATTACTATCAGATTAGAGATTTCATAGGGGCACAGATGAATAGCTCAATTCAGAGATCTAGAGGCCATTTAGCCCCAAATGTATTCGAGACAATTTGGAATTTGAACAGAGGGGAATGGGCTCTCTTGATTCTATATCAGAACTATATAGAGGATCTCCAATATACAACAGATTATATCAAATTAAAATGGGAACAAGAATTACAGGTTAAACTAAATGACAGAGAGTGGACGACAGTTTGGCAAAACACCTGGAACACTACATCATCCCTGGAATGGAGGGAATTTACAAGGAAAGTAAGATCTAGATATTTCAAGGTACCAATGCAGATGGTTAAATGGCATAAATCAGTAACTGGGTGTTGCTGGAGAAATTACAGAATACAAACGGCCAGCCAAGCACATGTCTTTTGGGAGTGCCCTGACCCAAAGGAATATTGGAGGGGAATACAGAGATGTCTGAAGGCAATATTCAGTACAATGACACCATTAGGGCTAGAACATATGATATTAGGATTGTGTCCAGCAGAGCTCAGAGGGAAGGAGGCAAGGTATCTTTGGAATGTAGTGATAGCTGCAGCTAGCAAAGCAATCACTAGAAAATGGCTCACTCCAACTGCCCCTACAGTAGAGGAGTAGAGGGAGTTGGTAGAAAGGATAAAAACTTTTGAAAGAATTGCCTACTCCCTGAGGCAAAAGCAACCACAGTATCAAAACAGATGGACAAGGTGGGAATTGTTTTGGGATGGGAGAATGGGAGGGGAAGGGGACTTAACAAACGAAATGGTAGGAACTCAAAATAGAAAGCGGAAAACGAAAACTGACCGGAGGGCATAACAGAAAAACTGATGTGGAATAGTGATGGGCCTAGTAGGAGAAATGGAGATGATACCTTTGCTTCTCTTCCCCCCTTATATAATTAGACAGGACTGGATATAAACAAATAAAAAACAAAGGAGGAGATGGAAATAAAAACCAGAAACACAGAGAATGGAATATAATGATTGCTTTATTTATAGCAAAAGGGGAATCAGGAGACTAAGTATAGATAAATAAGAAACAGGGAATGAGATAGAGTGAAGATGTGCAGAACATGAGATGAGATGATCTCCTTGATCCCCTTTTTTTTTCTTTTTTTTCTTCTTTTATCAGTAGCTGTATTAATACCTGTAAGAAAGAAAGAAATGAATGATAGGTTAAAGGTAGCAGAATACAAGATAAATAAATATGATATACATAAAAGTATAATGCATTCTGATTTTAAAGACGAGTAAATACAACTAAGATAAGAGATATGATAAAGTAAATGGAACTTAGGCTATAGTTTATTGTATTGAAAAGGTTGATGTATAAGATACATTAATGACTGAGTGCTGAAAATGCGGAACTATCGAAATGTATATGTTCTATGGAGATGAAATGTATGATTATCCACAGTTGAAGAAAATAAAACTGAAGTATAAAAAAAAAGGTAATACTTTAAAGGATATACACAGTAACTTCTTGAACTAAGGATTGTGTTTGCATGGCAAAGCAAATAAAGTCATTTTATTACAACTCTATAATAAAATATACAGCACCGTACAAATACCAAATGATGGGGCTATGAAGGAAAACCTAGCAGAATACATCCTTAACAAGTTCGCTTTGTCATCCAACTTTTCATTCTGATGTCACTCTTGAGCATCGCGTCACTCCTGCAATGATGCAATTAGTTGAATGAAACAGGGTGGTACAATAAAAAGAGAAGTGCATCAGAATTTATTCGGTTAAATATGTGGGAGCATGAAACTGACATTTTATTTAAAAAAATGACAGTAGACTTGTATATTTATTGTTAGAGGTAAGATTTTAATATTCAGGCTGTAATTAAAGTACCAAAATTCAGAACAGTATTTTTTTACATTTATCATTGATCTTTAAATATTACTATTTCTTCTATGGAAAGCCACTTATGACTGCAATAATTACAGCACTTGCACTTCTGCTGTTTGAGGAAATTAAGTACTTAAATGTGGAGTGAATTGTAGGGATCTGTGCCTTTAACTGCCCAGTATAAATTGCACTGGTTAGCAGCTAAGCTCTGTCCCTGAGGAACGACCAGTGTGGCTCAAAGCTTCTGGGATGTTAGTGGTGAGCTCCAATTTGTTGTTTTGGATTTTTAACTGCTTGCTTTTGTTAAAAATAAATGAGATATTGGTACCTTTGATATCTTCAGCTGAACTCTGTGGTATGCTTTCTTGAGTGCTCTCCACCTTTGTGTTTAGCTGGAGAAGTAGCCACTTCAGGAGGAGCACCTCTGCCTTCTGAGCACACAGTGAACCTTTGGATGGTTTCCTTAGTTGTCAGAGCCAAAGAGCGCAAGCATGATGCTGCACATGACTGGGGTTATCCTCTGGATGTTTTTGTCCTTCCCTCAAAATGCTGCCAGCAGGAGTGCCAAGGCATTCAAGTTTATGCAAAGTGTGGCTACACTGCTGTAGCCAGATGGCATTCCCCCCTCCCAGAAACAGCTTCAGCTGTACATGTGGCCCTGTGGTCACTGTGGTAGTGGTATAGTAGTGAAGCATGCTGCCCATCCACCCCAGAAGGATGAGAATGTCCTCAGAAATACTTGATCCTATCTGAATCTGGTCACAGTGGCCCAGGCATGGTCCCAAACCCAGTCACCAGCATCACAAGTGGCAACCCTTCCACTCCACAGATGGGACTGCCTGTATTTTTTATGAGTTAAAAATCAATTAAAAATTATTTTGGCAAAGCAAAGTTTGGCCTGAATTAGCAGTCTTTACATAGTTCAGGAAAGACAAACTGCAGATTTTAATAGTGCCAACATTCAGGTTGTTCCAAAAGGGCTGGTCCAGTTGCACCGAGGTGCTGGATGCTACACCTCACATCATGCCAGTGAACCGTGTTCAGGAACCAGCGTGGGCCACTGGGGGTTGGTGGGGAGGAGCAGGATTGAGCGTCGGCACATGCCTGACCCCTGGCAGAGGCTGGGGCTTGGTGCTATGCTGCTACAAGACAAGTGGGGTAGGAGCACGGCAGATGCTTAGCAGAACCACGCATGGGTGCATTTATGAGCCTGCTGCAGGTGTCATTGCATGCCTGGCTCCCGCAGAGGGAAGACAAAATGAGAAAAGACCCCAGTGGCTGGTCATTGTGGCTTGATGGCCATTCCCATTATGCTCCATCTCTGGAGGTAACACCCCAAAACTGGATCCTGTCAGTGTGTGGGGGTCCCTGCTGCTCCACCATGGGGGTTACAGGGGTGAGGGCCTGAAGGAACAGAAGCGATGGCTGGTGGCCGGACAAGGGCCAGCAAGGGTCAGGGGTGGGGCAGAAATAAGAAGCAAAAAAAATAAAAGTTAGTCCAAAACTCATTAACCAGTCAAAGTACAATATCACTAGCTTAAATCTTAAAAACTAAACTTGCAGTTCTGCCTTTCATCATTTAAGAGTGGTATCTCCCTGTCATGAGTGATGCATGCTGATGCATGAACAACCATACTGTACCCAAGCCAACCAGCCATATGCTCCCACACTGGACAACTAACCCTGGTGACACATGGGGAGTGCTATGGGTTTGCCTTACATGGCCATGTCTCCAGGACCACATGCCTTCCACTCTTTCCTGGGAGTAAAACCTGGAGACTGAAGAACTACTTCAAAACCACCAGAGGCCTTACAATAATGTTACTCCTCCTGTCCGGCAATGTCCACCCCAACCAAGGCCCTGCTGGTAGCTCTGGATCTGCCACCTTCAGCCAAGGACTACTGAACATAGTCTACCTAAATATTAGTACACTCTTACCTAAATTTGCCCAGTTTGAAGCGTGGGCCTAGTTAGTGCAGCCAGGCTTTATTTGCCTAACTGAAACTTGGCTCAGTCCACACATACCTGATGCCACTATCTCATTGCCAGACTTCAATATCTTCAGGGAGGATAGAATAAGTATGTTACTTGGGAACTGTGTTATCTACCTCAGATCAGACCTGAAAGCCTCTAAAATTGTGAACAAAGATCTAACCAGGGACTATGAATGCCTAACAATAAAGCTTTTGATCGGAAGAGGGTGCATATCTCTTATCATCCTGTCTGTATATATTTGTTTCTTTGTAAAACTTTATTCCTTAAGAACATTCCAAAGAAAAGGATAATCCATTTGAGCATTAACTCATTATCAATGGGGTCCACAAGCTTTCAATACAAGTTTCATTAAATAGACAGCACATAAAATACATTATATAAAATACATGTATTACATAGACATACAAAAAAACTTTATAATAGTCATGTACATTGACAAGAATGGCTACGACCATAAAAAGTGCACAATGTTAACAGTGACCACAATTTTTGGTTGTGCAAACTTTTGGCCATAAAAAGTGCAGAATGTTAACAGTAACCACAATTTTTTGGTTATGCAAACATTTGGAACAGCCAGCTTTTGATCTTACCTCAGAGGCTGCCAAGAAAGAGGAGTGATTAGACAAAGGTGGGCTTAGAGAGGGAGAGGGTAGTGGAACAGCGGTGCATCCCTCCAGCTGTACCTCTCCACGATTCATATGCTGTTCTTGCGAAGAGTGATTTCTCTATGGAGGCATCTACAGTGGAGACCAAGGAGGATACTGGGAACCTCCAAAAAGGAGACGCACAGGAGGGTGGCATGAGATCCCACAGGGGAAGGAAACAGCGCCTGGTGAGGGACTCAATCATTAGAAGGGTAGAAGTGGTGGAGGAAGGGGAGACAGAGGTAAGGTACCTGCCTGGTGCCATGGCTCAGAGGGACAGGAAGCGAATCCTTAGGATCGTGGGAGCAGCTGCACAAGGTAGGGAGCTGGATGTCATTGTCCACCTAAGGACAAATGACCTGGCTGGGAATGGGATCAGAGCAGTGCAAGAAGAGTTTGTAGAGCTGGGGAGGGGCCATAGACAAGTAGCACATATGGTAAACTTCTCGGAGGTGCTGTCTGTCTGTGTCAAGGATGATGATAGGGTACTCTGCACCATGGGATTCAATGAATGGTTGAAAAACTGGTGTGGAGCTCAGGGTTTTGGCTTCATTGGGGACTGCGGAACCACCTGAAGGGATGCAGGCTTATACTGGCACGATGGTCTGCATCTGTCCGGGGGGGTCAGAATCCTAGGTGATAGGTTTAAATGCTTCATTAGCAAGCTTTTAAGCTAGCCAAGGGGGGAGGCACTGAAAAGGAGCAGAGAAATTCCAGCCTCCCCCCACAAAACATAGTAATTATCGAGGTAAACACCAAGGTAGAGAAGTCATTTGGGAGCAGGACGTGGTAAATGCAAAAAAAGGCGAAGTAAGGACAGGGATGGAGCTAAAAGAGGTAAGGCCATCAAAAAATGGAGGGTGATGAGTACCAATGCCCGTAATCTGTGTAACAAGCTCCCTGAACTAGTGGCCTTGATTGAAGAGGGATGCATTCATATTGTGGCAGTCACCGAAACATGGTATACAGAGAACCATGACTGGGATGTCAAAATGCCAGTATACAAAATCTACAGGAGGGACAGGGAGGAGGAGTAGCTCTCTATGTAACGGAAGAGATAAAAGCAACAGAACTAAAGAGTAAACATGAAGTAGATGAATCACTATGGGTCACCCTGTAGACAGGAAATAGCACCACAATCCACATGGTTGTTGTGTGCAGACCCCCATTTCAGGGGGAGGAAATGGACAAGGAAATGATATAAGGCATCCTTAAAATGGCAGAAAAAGGGGAGATATTGTTGATGGGGGATCTGAATATGCCAGATGTTAACTGAAGCACATTTGCTGCAGGCACATCCAGGAGCAGGGTCATTCTTGATGCCCTACAAGAGGCATGTCTCAGACAGCTAGTGTTGGAACCCACTCAGGATGGAGCAATCTTAGACCTGGTACTCTCAAATGGGGATGGAGAAAGAATCCTGGATTTAGAAGTGGGTAGCCATCTGGGAACAAGCGACCACCAAACAGTGTGGTTCACAATAAACACAGTCATAGAGTCAAGCCATACAAATGCAAGAGTACTGGACTTCAGGAGGGCTGACTTTGGAAAAATTAGACACTGCCTCAGAAAAGCACTAACAAACGGGCAAGAAGGAGGGATGGAGAAACAATGGTAAATAATCAAAATAGCCATCACAGAGGCAACAAGCCTTTGTGTGAAGCAAATCAATAAAACAAAACAAAGGAAAAAAAACACTATGGTTCTCAAAAGAGGTGGCAGGGAAGGTTAAGAAGAAGAGGATAGCATTTAGGAAATATAAGGTAACACAGAAGGAGCAGGACAGAGAGCTTTATCAGTTAAAGCAGAAGGAGGCAGGGAAGGCAGTCAGAATAGAAAAGGCCCAAACTGAGGAAAAGATAGCCAATTCTGTTACGAAGGGGGATAAAACCTTTTATAGGTACATTAGGGAGTGAAGAAAGATCAAGGGAGGGAGGGATACAGAGACTTAATAAAGGGCAGGGAATGTGGCAGAGGGTGATAGTGAAAAAGCAGGGATACTGAACAAATATTTCTGCTCAGTATTCACAATGGAAGAGGAGGGGGAGGTACCTAAAACAAACAAGAGAAACACTCTGGATAGGGGGGTCAATACCGGTCCATTCACAGAAGAAAGGGTTTTGAAAGAACTCTTGAAACTGAGGGTGGACAAAGTGATGGAATTCACCACAGAATTCTAAAAGAACTAAGGGTAGAACTAGTGACACCACTGACTACTGTCTTCAACAAATCATGGGAGGATGGAGTGGTACCCGAGGACTGGAGGAGGGTGGATGTGATTCCATTTCACAAAACTGGGAGCAGGGCAGGGGCAGGAAACTACAGACCAATTAGTTTGACCTCAGTGGTAGGGAAAATGATGGAATCACTTCTGAAGGAAAGAACTGTTGAGTACCTAGAGGTCAGTGGGGCAATGGACCCAAGGCAGCATGGATTCACAGCGGGAATGTCATGGCAGATGAATCTAATAGATTTCTTCGAATGGGTGACAAAAGTAGTTGACCAGGGAGGGGCTGTGGATATGGCCTACCTAGATTTTAGCAAGGCATTTAACACAGTCCCACACAAAAGATTAATATACAAGTTAGCCAGCCTTGGAATGTGTCCCAAGGTGGTAGCCTGGATAAAAAATTGGCTGGACAACAGGACACAGATGGTAGTAGTAAACAGAGTCCACAGTGAAGAATGGAGGGTAACTAGTGAGTACCGCAGGGTTCAGTACCGGGACCGGTCCTCTTTAATGTCTTTATAAGTGACATTGGAGAGCACCTGGAAGGAAATGTATGTCTCTTTGCAGATGACACAAAGATCTGCAAAGGGGTTGATACACAAGGTGGGGAGGAAGGGATGAAAAGGGACTTGGGAAGGTTGGAGGAATGGTCAAATATATGGCAGCTCAGATTCAATGCAAAGAAGTGCAAGGTAATGCACCTGGGAAATAAAAACCCAAGGGGAAAAGTACGCAATGGGGGGTGAGATACTGACAACAACAAAAACTGAAAGGGACCTGGGAGTAATTATATCAGATGACATAAAGGTAGGCAAGCAATGTGAGAAGGCAGTAAGGAGGGCTGGGGGGATACTGGGATGCATAAGGAGAGGCATCAACAGTAGAAAACAGGAAGTTGTTATCCCTCTGTACAGACAGTTGGTGAGACCCCATCTGGATTACTGCATGCAGTTCTGGAGACCCCATCTCTGCAAAGACATAGACAGAGTGGAGGCTATTCAGAGGAGGGCAACCGAAATGGTGCAGGGTCTGCACAAGAAGTAATATGAAGAGAGTCTAAAACAGCTTAATATGTATACCCTCGAGGAAAGGAGGGAGAGTGGGGACATGATAGAAACTTTCAAGTACCTCAAGGGAATTAACAAAGTCTAAGAGGGTAGCATATTTCAGAGAAAAAGATGTGAAAGAACAAGGAGGCACAATTTGAAGATAGACGGGGGACGGCTCAGAGGTAATGTTAGAAAGTATTTTTTCATGAAGAGGGTTGTGGATGCATGGAACAGCCTTCCTGAGGAGGTTGTGGAGTCAAAAACAGTGGGAGAATTCAAGCATGCATGGGACAGACATATAGCAATTCTTGTGGTGGGTAGGAGGAAGTAAGCTGTTGGTTAACTAGAATCTGCAGCTTATCCATCAGGTAGGAAAATGAGCAGACTAGGTGGGTCAAGCGGTCCTTATCTGCCATCAAATTCTATGTTTCTATGTTATTCCATGTGGCTATTGTCTTTGTTCTCAGGTAGTCTGGCAGCCTATTCCAAACTCCTGTGCCACTGGCCATTATAGCAGAATTTCCCTTTAATATTCTCATTTTGGGAATCACCAATTCTAGGTTTTGTGCTGCTCACAGATCTGTTCTAGAAGTGCGTATTTCAAATAAATTATCTAAATATGGTGGTGTCTTTTTCTTTAAGTAATGATGCATCAAGTGCAATATATGTAGGTGTCTACACTCTGTTAAATTGGTCCAATTTAAGGATCTATACATTGCACAGTGATGTGTCAACCGGGGTACGTTCAGGGTGAACCTAGCAAATGTATTCAGGGCTATAGCCAGTCGATCTAGTTCAGCCCTGGATGCCCATGCTTAGACTACATCGCTTTAGTCAAACAGTGGGATTATTGTTGCATTAACTATATGTTTTCTAGCGTTGAGTGGTATACAGTGTCTCAGTCTGTATAATGACACCAGCTTGAGGTGTGGTTTTTTAATCAGATTGTCTAAATGCACTTCCCATTTCAACTGCTCATCTAACCATACTCCTAAATACTTGTAAGAATTCACCTGTGTTGATGTGTGTATGTTTTAATTTGAAGTGACAGCCTGTTTATTCCCAAGAAGCATAACTTGTGATTTATCATTTAATATTAAGTTTCACGATCTAAAGTACTTCTGCAAGATGTCAGAATCATTTTGAAGTATTTTCTGAATTTCCAAAATAGATTCCCCTCCCACATACAGAATCATGTCATCTGCATATGAATGGTGCCCCGCCCCCTTTATGAGGGCACTGGCACCATTCATATACCGATTGAACAATATCAGGCCTAACACCGATCCTTGAGGGACCCCAGATTTAATACACTCGAACTGTGATGTAAAAGGGCCTAAAGTGACTGATTGTGTCCTGCCAGTCAAGTATTCCCTAAACCAGTTTAGGGCCACCTGACAAGGCCAATGTTCTTCAGCATATTTAGAAAAACTAGATGGTTAAGCATATTGAATACGTTGGACAGATCTATAAATATGGCCCCGACTAGGAGGCCCCTGTCTAGAGAAATCTGAATCTCAGATGTTACCTTTCTTGAAGCTGTTAGTGTGTTGTGATTGGAACAGAAACCTGATTGGTATAAATTATATAAATTGTTATTCTCCAAATAAGCCTGTAACTGTTTCCCTATAAATTCCTCAAAAAGTCTGGATATTATCTAAAGTAAAGCTATGGGTCTGTAATTCTGTATATCATTTTTTTGTTCCATTTTGTACACAGGAATTACCTTTGCCACTTTCCAGGCACTGGGGTATATTCCAGTAGCTGTAGACAAATTAAAAATATTAGAGATTTTTTGTGCTACAACAGGGGCAGCAGATTTCAAAAGTAGTGTGGGAATATTGTCTATGTCCATAGCCTTTTTTGCATCTAGTTTTAACAATTTATCCATAACCTCTGTAACACTAATCTTGCAAAAAATGAAATCTGGGTTATTTGGTAACTCCTTTCTATGTTCATCTTCCCGCTGCTTATTATTCAGTAATCCCTTTTTACTGTCAACCTTAGGTATCCCTACCGTATAATCTCTCCCTACCCTGTCTTTATCAGTCCCTGCTACTGAAGTTCCAAAATCTATAAAAAACCTATTGATAGCATTTGTCACCTGATCAGATGTAGGAATATCCCTTCCATTAATTCTAAAAGAGCCGGGGAAATCTTTTATTTCCTCACCTTTTAATTTGGAGTATAATGTCCAAAACCTGTGAGGATCAGTTGTTCTCTCTGACTCAAATAAGTTTGTGAAATAATTACTTTTAGCTTTTTTTTCTCTTGTTTACGTAATTGTTCCTTAGTTAGCGATATTTGTCCAATGTGGGCTTTGTTTTTAGCTTTTTGGCCTTTTTCCATGCTCTGTCCCTATTTTTCCTAAGTAAGCCTAAAGTCCCATTATACCATTCTGCATTTTTTATATTCACCCTTCTTTTAAAAACTGGAGCATGAAAGTTACACACAGCCATAAATTCAGAAGAAAAATAGTTACAGGTGCTGTCTACTTCACGAAGGAGGGCTAGTCTCTCCCAGTTCCTTCAGTCCAAATCAATCATAAATCTCAAATAATCAAAATGTTTCAGTTCTCATGATTCCTTAATAACAGATTTTTCCACCCTTTTCTTTGGTTCCCGGGCATAGTATGTGACCTGGTGGCCACTGAATGCGTCTGGTAAAACACCATAACTTGTGTAGTTGTCAGGGTTAGAGGTTAGGATTAAATCTAAAATTGATGATTTGTCTATATTTCTGGGATTTAATCTGATAGGGGTCTCAATCAGCTGGGTCAACCCAACTCCTAACGTCAAAACCAATAACTTACTGCCTGAGGTGGGGCTGGACCAGCCCACATTTAAGTCTCCCATTGTCAGTATTTTGTGGCTGTCCCTATATGGATATAGAAAGTCCTGAATAATGTCACAATTTTCCTCCCTGCCCTTTGGGGGCAAATAGCACCCAAAAATCAAAATAGGTTTATTTTCAGGTAGCCTTAGTTCTAGTACAATCTTTTTCATCCCTGGGGTGTGGGCACAATTAGAATCTATAAAAGATAGATCCAAAGATGTTTGCCCATGTATCAGCAACCCCCCTTACTGCTATCCTGTCTCCAGCTTTCATAACCCTGTACTTGTACTTTTGAATTGTCTGTTCTATCATTTAACCAAGTTTCAGTAATAGTCACCACTCTGGGGTTATGTTCCAACATCCATTCTCTAACCCCACTCATTTTGGGGGACAAACTACGTACATTAAAAAGTATAAAAATATCCCCCTGTCCTCCAGAGTGTCTGTGACTTCCCGTGTTCCTACATATGGGCCTGGATTTAGTTGCACACCCCCTGCAAGTATTAAACACATCAGGAGCAATCTCTTGGCAGTTGCAATTTTCTTTAAATATACTTTTGCTCTCGACCTTATCCTGTGATGTCCTCCATTTTCAAGCTGGATTGTTATCTCTGTTATGGGCTTAATGGCACTTGCTACTGCCTTCACTAAACTTGTGAATGCCATTTGGGGCAACATATCAGATACTATACCAGTATCCATATATGGGAAGGGGAAGATAAATAAAGTTGCTGTTTCCTCACATATTTTATAATCAAGTTCTTGGTTTAGGTTTATTCCACCACTGCTATCCATGGGAATTAGGGCTATCCACGCAAGTAACAACCCTACTAGCATAATTAGATGTTTTCCCACTATTCTGGCCAAGTTCAGATTTCTTACAATATAATTCAACCCCTTTATGCTAAAACTTTAAAACCAGTATTTACAGGTGTTGAGTTGCAAACACAACAAGTGCTTCCCCTATCGAGACAAGAGATCCACAAGGGTGGATTTCTCCACCAAGTGGTGGTTGCGCCACTCACACTCACACTGGAGTGCAGCTCAGGGGTTTAAATCTATACCAAACCCCTCCCATTGAGGCGTTCCCATTCTCTGATTGGCTCGTCACCAAGCCCCCTTCACCTGCGGGAATCTTGACTGCCTCAGAGGTTCCACAAGTTGTAAAACAGCAGTCAATGAAAATAGAAACAATCTGGTGCTCACAGTGTCTTAAAATAGCAGATGTTCAGCTGCTCACTCAGCACAACAATCGAGATGGTAAGTTCTGGCTGCCTATCATGCAGCGTGCTGGAAATGGTGGCTGGCTGGAGTGGAGATACTGCTGGAGCACAGCTCGGGGGTTTAAAGCTATACCAAACCCCTCCCACTGAGGTGTTACCATTCTCCGATTGGCTCATCGCCAAGCCCCCTTCACCCGTGGATGAATAGAATCCTGGCATAGAATCACTTACACATTCACTACTTCATGGAACTCAATCAGAACTGGGAATACATTGTTACTGGTGACTTTAACATCAATTGGAATGCTACATCCAGCACAGGTCATAGGGTTAAGATGTCCACCCTATTCTTCATATAAATGGTCACAGAGCACAGCACAATTAAATATAAAACATGTACCATGATGCTACTTGACTGTGTACTAGTTACACAACCCGATAGAGTTAAAGTTGTTAAAGTTCCACCAGATACCCTAAGTGACCACTATCTGGTACAAAGTCTATGGGCAGTTAAACAGACAAGGCCACCCCCCCACCCCCGATCACAGTCTCCTGAGTCTTAAACAAAAGGAAGGTGTCTGAATCCAAATCTTACTTGGCCCAAACTGATTGAAGATTCTTAGATGCCATTCCCAATATTGACTTGGCCCTAGAATTCTTTGTCTCTGACTTCACAAATGCCTGTGATAAATTTGCACCCTTTAAAAAATGCAAGGCAAGAGGAACACCATCTGGATGAATTACCCCTGAACTCCTTGCCTGCATGAGTGAGAGGGACAATCTGTGGGCACCAGCCAAGGAAACAGGGTCCCCTATCTGTCTTCAAAGGTACAAGTAAGCCCACAATAAGTGCACCCAATTATGATTAGAAAGGCTAAATCTGACTTTTATAAGGACCAGCAGACCCAAAAGTGGAGCAATGACAAAAGATTCTGAGACAACGTCTTGGAGCTCCTTGGCAAGGAAGTTAAAAACACTCCTCAAATGCTTATGGTGGAGAGGTCCTTGATCCCAGTGAAATAGCAAATTACTTCAACACAGTCTGTACTGACCTCAGTTGCATCATCCCCACTGAACCTGCCCAGACTCCCTGCAGGGAACCTGGTCTTGAAGCTGCCCAGATGGTGAGCTGTGAACCAGGATACCCTAAATTTTACTTTAAGGCTATTTCAGTCAAAACACATCAGTAGGATACCTTGCAAAACTAAATGTAGGACTGATTCAGTTTATATGAAATTTCTTGCCCTGATGGTAGATGAACCTTCCCTCTGTATCTCTCTAGAATGTTTAAGTTTTCCCTAAGTTACAGTTCAATGTCCTGTGCAGCCAGTATAGTGTTATGCTTGTGCAACTGTGTTAGTTTGGTTTTGGCTGTTTGCACTCTCTGTTCCAGAGGAATTACTACCCCGTAGGGGTACAAAAGGCAAGGAACCCTCAGAGAGGTTTCCACCCCTACAGGTGCCCCAGGCCGATTCACGTGGCTAAAGGTACCTTAGGAATCCCCAAAAGAAATGTATTACAATCATACCCAAAAGAAGGAGGTGATACGAAGTTTATGAGCAAGCAGTAACAGTAATGTAGGAGCAGCAACTGTAACGTAGTAGTAGAGAAGCATAGGCAGTTTGATAATGTAATGAGATGCTCAGTTTGATAACGTAATAAAATACCCAGGCTTGCATAGCATGATACTGATGGTTTGCATTGAGAATGAGGGGATCATCTAAGGAGAGAGGGAATGGTAGGACACCCTCCACCTCCATCCAACAGTGGAATCTACCTAAAGAAACTAAGGGACACTACTATGCTAACTAACAGTTATGACCTGAGGCAACGGAGAAGAGAAAAAAAACCCTATGAGGTGGAAATCTCTGGGGATCCAAGGCCTAGGTCGCCTTCCCTCCAGGCTTGGGATAGTTTATTTAGTGACGGCTCTGCAGTTGCTGTTTGGAAAACCCAATTAAAGGGAGGTGGAAAATATTCCAATTTGGAGGAAGGCTCTCACTCAGACCATCTAGTGGGAATGCCGTGGAAGGTTGCAAGAAAACTCTGCAACAATACGTGCAACCAAGGTGGAGGAGGAGAGCAACGACTGCTGAGACACTCACCTGGCCTACCCACCCTAAACTCAAACCAGGTGAACCAGAGGCAGTTGTAGGGAGAATGCAGTGAAGGTGCCTTGCTAGTGAAACCACTAAAGTCAATGGCTAACCGTTATAGTGGAACACCAGAGCCAAAGAAGATTGTCGTAACCACCCTTCACAGCTAGTCTTAAATTCTACACCAGTAGCTGCAGTCACATAGCAGGCAACTAAAGTAAAGCCTGGGGTGAGTACATTCCCAGCTATGTGCCAGGTGAGAAGGATCCCGCCCCAAGCTGGACACGCTCAAGATGCAAATAAATGCAGAGCGAGACCATCGGCTGCAGGAACCCTGCGACAGAATAGAATGGCTGGCATGCCTCAGAAATTGATTGACAGCTGAAAAGCTGGTGAGCTGAATGAGCACGGCATGCTGAGATTGTAATGAGCATTGAGTGCTGATATTGAATGCAGAATTGAGTGCAGCAGAATCCCAGAGGCTGAAGCCGAGGGGATGGCAGTAGGCATGAAGCAATGGTTTGCATAAGCAATGAGCAACGATTGTGTAAGCAAGCGTGGACCTGCACGTAGGTCAGTAACAGAGTAGAAATAAGTGGACCTACACGTAGGTCTGCATAACATAGTAGCAATGAAACAGCACTGAATAGTGGGGCAAGCCAGCCAGGCATTGCAAAAGCCAAATCAAGATGACAAACTCTGAGGATTTTTGGTGGCAAAGACAGGATTTAAAACAGAAATAATTAGCCACATGGGCCACGACCACCAAACACCTCCAAGCCCCCACCGTAGGACAAACAAGGAAGCGATAGAAGGGCCGAGAACCACATGCAGATATTAAAGCTAATTTAATAGCCTCAGCAGGAGCTTTAGCTAACCTCAGAGTAGAACAGCAATGTATAAAGGGAATAACAGGATTGAACTGCATAGCAAGGTTCAGAGCTTGAAGCAGATGGACAAACATAGAAGCAGCATCTGTATTCAGTACACTGAGTTGCAAACTAGAATAAACATAAAATAAAGGAGGCACAATAGTCTGAAAGCAGCTGTCACAGGCAGTGCAATGAACTGCAGCAATGAGGCAAGAAGAATGAGTTGAGCATGATTGAGCTGTATAGCCAGGGTTCAGTGTGAGTCAGAATCAGGTGAAAGCAATTAAGTATGCAACATAGAAAGTAGCTATGGCTGAGTTGAACACACAGATAATGTTTGTAGTTGCATTGCAAGGAATTTGAGTGTTTGTACCTGAAAGCAATTCGAGTTGTGAGTAACTGAAAGCAAGTAGTATGAGCTCTGGAGTAGCAGTATTCCAGGAGCTTAGAAACAAAGCCCCCCAAAAAACAGAACCAACGACACACAAACACAGAAAACAGGGAACAAAGACAGAAGAAGCATGCACAGCCGAAGGCAAAATACAAACCAGAAGCAGGAAAAAAAAACAAGAAACAACACAGAAATCCAGCAGACAAGCAGAAGCAGCAGGTGGTGGGGGTGTAAGCCCCAACCAGCTCAGAGGACATGCCGATAGAGCCTTCGGCTGCAAAGAAAAAGTGCTTCACAATGAGGCTGAGAGGAACTGCTTATACAGCTCAGGAAGTGGGAGTGACTGGCTGCTTGGCCATTGAACTCCAGGCATAGCCTTTCCAATTACCTGAGAAGTGGAAATCCACACTGCTTACAGAAGTTTTCAAAAGAGGAGACTGGACTAGCCTTGCAAATTATAGACCCATTTCTATTCTCCCCCCTCCCCAACCAAGGCCCTCGAGAGAATAGTCTCTGACCAAATTTTCACCTTCCTCAAAAAATACAGTGTCCGGTGTGTACAGCAGCATGGTTTCTGGAAACTCCTCCGCACCAACATGGCACTGTTGGAATACACCAATTATGTTTGGGAGGCCCTTGACAATGGTGACTTCCTCAGAACTATGTATATCGATCTTACTAAGGCCTTCGACCTGGTTAACCATAAGTATCTACTTAAAAAACTCCTTGGCCTGGGTCTGTCACTGAACACAGTTGACTGGTTCCACAGTTATCTCATAGAGATGCAGCGAAATAAAATTTTGCAGGTGAAACAGCGGCAAAATTGACAATTTACATCCATACAAGCTCTTTAGTGTCAATGGTGCCCCCACCACACCGAGTGGTTCACTGGCCGAAATTTCAAAATACAAAATGTATTCTCCCTGGTGTCTAGTGGTCCCCCCTTCCCCCTTGCCGACCACTGGCCCAAAGTGAATAATGCAACCCCTTCCTCCCAGTTAACTCATTATTTTCCCCAGAACCGGCAAAATATTTCACAAAATGCCCAAATTACGCGAAATATTTAGCCGGTCGAAATTTTCCAATTTCGCACAACACTAATATCTCACCTATTAACTCCCAGCATGTGAAGATCAATACATCCTTGTCTGACTCTAGGGGAGTATCTCTTGATGATTCCCAGGGCTCCTACTTTGGCCCACTTCTATCTGGCCTCTTCATAGATTCACTGCCCGATGCCTGTCAGACAGCAAAAGTACTCCTCTATGCCGATGATGCTGTAATCTAGTCCAAAACCACCTGACCTTGACAGCCTCACCGCTGCTCTCCATACTAACTTTAGGTCACTAGAAAGCCAGTTCTCTAACAACAAACTGGTCCTAAGTTACAAAAAAAAACAAAGAACATGCTCTTCTCTGGCCTTCCATAGAAGAGGAACAGTTCACTCTTTGTCATTCAAAATGGCTAGGGACAAAACCTTGAACAGGTGGGGACTTTCAAATACCTTGGAGTAACTTGGAATGATTCCTTATCTTTTGCCACCCTTGTCAACAGTCTGGTGTCCATAGTTAACAGAAGACTGGGTGCCCTGTACCCTAACTGGAACAATCTCACTGGGGATAATAGACACCTTATTGTGTCCTACACCATTCTGTCATTTATGGCCTCTCTGTCTATGCAGCTACATGTGACATGGCGATAAACAGAGAAAAGCTGATCTGTAATAAGACATGCTGCTTCATACTTATTGCAGACAATCACACTCAAGATGTACCCGTTATGCACACACTATCTGGCTACCTTACCTATAGAATACGAATGTGCCAGCAGAAACAGACCACCTAGTCTATCTAAGTTTGCTTGAGTGTGCAGCTAGCACCCCTAGTTTGCAGCTGCCCCACCCCCTCCCCTTTGTTATCCCACTGCCACCCACCACTTCCCCCACCCTCACTCTCCCCTGTTCCCTGTCCTATGCCCTTTTAAAGTTGTTCACAGAATTACATGATACCACCCATTCTGGTAGTGCGGTCCAAATTATCTACCACCCTCTCTGTAAAATAGTGTCTCCTCATTTCCTTCCTAAATCCCCCCCCCATTCTTAGCCCATGCCCACGGTGTCCCTCCCCCTTCTTAGCTTAAAGACCCCTTCTGCCCCATCCTTATTGATCCCCCTCAGATACTTGAATGTTTCTATCATGTCCTCCCCATCCCTTCAACCCTTCAGGGTGTACATATTCAGGTCTCCCAGCCTGCTCTCATAGTCTCTCCCCTCCATTCCACATATCATCTTTGTTTCCCTCCTCTGCACCCCCTCCAGTAGCCTGATATGATGCTTTAGGTATGGCCTCCAAAACTGCATACAATACTCTAAGTGTGGCCTTACAAGTGACCTGTAGAGGGGCAAGATCACCTCTGTTCACCTGGATGGAAAACCCCTAGCTATGCACCCCAGCATTTTGTTCACTTTTGCAGCTGCTTTCCTGCACTGGGCAGTGTTGTTCATGGTCCCTATTATCATTACCCTTAGGTCCTTCTCCTCCTCAGTGATCCCCAGCTTAACCCTCCCAGCCAGTATTCTCTGCTTGTCTTCTTCTCCCCGAAGTGCATAACCTTACACTTCTTACATTGAACCCCAGCTGCCACCTCTCTGACCACTCCTCTAGCTTGCTTAGGTCCCCCTGCAGATGCTTCCATCCCTACCCTCCATCCACCACTGCTCCAGTTTTGATGTTGTCAGCAAACAGACTTACCTTGCTCACCACCCCATGTGCAAAGTCTGGTATGAAGAGCCCAAATAATACTGGCCCCAGCGCAGAGCCCTGTGGCGCCCCACTCATCACCAGCCTTGGAGTTGAGTGCTCCCCTCTCACCACCACCCACTGCGGCCTCCCACTCAGCCAGCCTGTAATTCAGTTAATCAGTTTTGCCCCTACCCCTACACCAGTTAGCTTCCCCCCAAGCCGCCCATGAGGCACTGGTTCGAAGGCCTTGCTGAAGTACAAGTAAAGAACATTCACCGCATGACCCTTATCGAGCTCACCTGTCACCCATTCAAAATATTGTATCAGGATGGTTTGATAAGATTTCCCTGAAATGAATCCATGCTGCCTCACATCCAGGAAACCATTGTCCTCCATGTATGACAGCAGTCTTTCCTTTAGTATCATTTCCTTGAGTTTGCACACTATGGAGGTGAGACTTACCGTAGGATAATTATCTGGTTCATGCCTTGGTCTGCTCTTGTGTAATGGTACTACATGTGCCATCCTCCAGTCCAGTGGCACGCATCCTAACTCCAATGAGGTGCTGTACAGATCAGCCAGTGGCTCTGCCAACACCTCCACCATCTCCCTCAGCACCCTGGGGTGGATACCATCTGGTCCTGGTGCCTTGTCTACCTTCAGTGTCCTCAGTCCCTCTAGAACTCTACTAGCTTCAATTCTTCCATCTGTCACCTCCTCTCCCCCCGTCCTCATCCTCCCAGCCAATGGTGCTAGCGGTCCCCCTTCTCTTCCGTGAACACTGAGCAAAAGTATTGATTCAAATTTTCATCATGAGTATTTTTAAAACATTTTGGGGAACTCCCCTCATGAACAATGGCACTGTGATTTTGTTAATCCATCCCAAAAGTTGATTTCGTACAGCGGCCATGCCATTCTATGACACAGGTGCGAAAACACATTTTGGGCAGAATGTGAAAAATGACAGCTGTATTGTTCATAAGGAGGTGTGAACAAATGGTAATGCTGAAAATCTGGAGTAAAAATATTAAAAATTGGCGAAGTCACGAGTGTACATAGAAACTGCACAATGCACACTCCTAGCAAGGTCATTTTTTGGAATTTTTTCACCAGATTTACAACATGGGCTTTTTGGGACCCCACCTCACGAACAGTGGCACTTTCATTTCATTAATCAGTCCTGAAAGGTGATTCCATGCAACAACCGTGAAATCACCTTTTGGGACTGAGAAATGAAAGGACAGTGCCAGTGTTTATGAGGTGGGGTCCCAAGAATCCCATGTTGAAAATTTGGTGCCAAAATTCCTAAAACTGGCTGAGATATCAACCTAAGTTGAAAGCCCCCCATTGATTCCCATTATACGGCTTACCTTTGATTCTTCAGTTTGCTGGTTGGCTTTGAAGAGTGCAGACATCTGTCCCGGTCTGGAGGAGATGACAGCGCCAACCTCTGGAGGTATGTGTGGGGTCAGTGGAGGTGGGTGTGCAGAGGGAGGTTGAGATGGGGGAGGGGGGAAGGAGATGACGAACGACCGTTTTCTTTTTTACAGGTCTAAAAACAGAACACGGTGTTAGATGGTTTTCGTTATTTTAGGGGGAAAAATATTTTAATTTCATTTAGATACACTGGGGTGGGCTCCCAGTGTGCCACAATAGTTGTGGCGGTGGTGGGGACATGCTGACACTGGGATTGGGCACCCCGATGTTGGCAAAGAAAATAGACAGGTTTGGGACGGGGGCACTTCCGACACCGGGAGTGGGCATCCTGGTGTCGAAAACATAAAAAAAATTTTTTTGGCACACTGGGGTGGGCTCCCAGTGTGCCACAATAGTGGTGGTGGGGGGGGACATGCTGATGCGGAGATTGGGCACCCCGATATCGAGGCAGGGGAATGGGTACCAGAGGGTGTGGGGTGGACAGCACACAGTGGGAGTGAGGGGAGGGTTTCATTTGTTGCCAGGGGCTGGGACGGGAGTGGGGAGCAGCACGCAGTGAGTGGGAGTGGGAGGGTTGTCCGCTTGCCTGACTGATCAGTCTGCCTGTACTTCAAAGGACAGAGCTGTGCTGCTACTGTGTCGGCTCTGTCCTTTGAAAACTTACTGAGACCAGCTCCCTCACATAACCATTGTCATCAGGACACTGCCTGCTGAGTCGCCTGCCTCAGACCAGCCCTTACAGCACCGCTTTCCATTGGGCTGGCACCCCTCACACCCCTCTCTAGCAACTCTCATATAAACATGTTCATCTGTTCTTGCACTCATGACAAACATAAAAAGGAGACAAGACTTTTTATAGGTACATTAGTGAAAGGAGAAAAAACGGGTGGGATAGTAAGGCTTAAAGGGGAAGAAGGAGAGTGTGTGGACTGAAAAAATATTTTTATTCTGTATTCACAGAAGAAGAAGGTGAGGGTCCACAGTTGGGTAACATGAACAAATATGGGAGGGAGATGAACACCAGTCCATTTACAGAAGAGAGAGTCCTAAAAGAGCTCACAAAACTGAAAGTGAAGAAAGCAATGGTACAAGATGGGATACATCATCATCTCACGGCCTCCAGCTCATGTGACTGCCACCTCTAACTTCCCCCTTCCTCATTGAGATCAACCACACACCCGAAGTTCTTTGACAATGCCGTGAACTGCTGTAGTCTCTTTTTCAGCTGCCACCCCCCTATCTTCTCACCCTTCCTCCCTGATTTCTTCTAGGTTTCTGAAATGATTCCTTGTATGTGTTATTCATGTATCCTATTTACCGTGATGCCGTACCTGAACTGATGAATATGGTTGTATGCTCTCTTTAATGTTGTATGACCTTATTTAACATGTATGTACTCTACTGACATGGAACCTTTGTAAAAGATCCTTGGCTCAAAGGTAATTGTAATCCAGAACTAAACAAACAAATAAACATCCTAGTGTAACCAGGGTGTTGCGAGTGGGGATGTTTTTATTATTTAGTGCCCGGTGCCTCCATTTTTTGTAACCCACTACCTGGCTAGCCTGGGTTCATGGAGAAAATATTTGCTCGGCATCAGGGCTAGGTTTTCACTTCTGGACAGGGGCACCCAAGTAATTCTGGACACAGGAAGCAAGAACTGTGAATGTCCAAACCAGGAGAGGGATTCTGAAGTGGGGCTTTTATTCACTTCAACACAAGAATACAAAGTAGGATGGACCCCCACGGGGCTACACTCACTGGCTATGCAGATCTCATCACACACCCCTCAGGTTTTGAACACACTGGGCTCTCATGCCAGAATTGGTACTCTCACTCTTGGATTCCCTGGCATAGCACTCGGCCAGCAAAAGTACACTTTCCATATGTCATGGAACTTTTGCTGGTGGCTCCCTCAACCACCCCTGAGCTCTTCTAGCTCTAAAGGGAAAAACACATCTTAATCCCACGTCTGGGTACTTCCTGCAGACACTGGCTAAGTGCCTGGGAGAAATCTATAGGTACCCAAAGTGAATCCGTAGAGGTAAATCTGGTTACTCCAGATGGGGGGGGGGGTCTCCCACCTTTTGTCCCCAAATCCATACCCGGCCATTCATTTGGAGTCAACACCTTTCCTTTGAACTCTCCATTTGTAGAATGCTATCTCAAAATGTACATCACATTTAACAATCTACTGTCCATGAAACTGGTGTCCTGACTTGCAGCGTTCTCTAAGTGGCTATGTCCATCCCTGTAGACTCGCACTGGTTAGATGCATTACAAGCCATACACATAACTTCAACTACTGTACTTGGCTGTCCTTTCCTGACCCCACAGTAGCAGATCCTTCACACAATTGTCTTGGTGAAAACATGGGCTCTGTGTCAGAGAAGACTCACCATGGTTCGCAGGTGCCCCAGGGCTTATCTTACAGAAAACACACATTTGGTACCTCAGTACAAAGTCTACAGTCAGGCAGCATTCCTTCTTCCAGCAGGGCCAGGTGATTGCCCCTGAAAAGTTAGGCTCCCCCCTTCCCTCTAGGGATGGGGCACTAGAACAAGCCTGGGAATGGTCTCAACCACTTCTATTGGTTTCTTCTGTGTCCTTCTCTAGGGCGAGAACACACACCCTCTTCCTGTGGTAGCTCTATTACAGAGCTGGGCTCTGAGGGGCTGCCAACTGCAGTGCACCTCCTTCCACTAAGATTCCCACTAGACTTCCAGTGCCTGCCTTTGAAAAACCCTAACGTTCTAACCTAACTCCCTGCTGCAACATTCTACTGTGGCTTATGCTGCTGCGAGAATTCTAAGTGATGTCATCCCTCCAGCTCAGCTGAGACTGAAGACAATGTGAGACAGTGTGAAACCCATTTAACTGGTGTCTCACAAGCTGCCTTTCCCCACCTGCCACTAGATCTAAGCGGGATTCTAGTAACCCCGGGTGATAAGAGGGTTACATCCACCATCATCCAGGAAAATGACTGCCAGCAGTCATTACTGACCCGGCTCAGGCCATCCTACCCTATGTGCTACCTAGAGAGAGGGGTGATCAGGCCCTCTCCTACCATGTGCTAGGCATAGGCAGGCAACACTAAGAGCCCAGAGGCCATCGGCTGACGCATCAGCCTCTACTCTATGATCTTTCTATGGTTACCTAGTGGCCCTGATAGAATTGCCTAGAGCATAGCCCTAATAGACCAGTACTGTGGCCCCTACTACAGATCAGGACCACAGCCTGTCTATTCCCCCTAGCCCTCTAGGGAAAACCTATCTGACCATAACCCAAATTACCCCAAAACAGGAGAACCTCCCCACAACCCTGGACACCTGCAACCAAACACAAGGAGCTAATACTATACTTTAGGTATTACTCCCACACTCCCCCACAACCATACCTGTGGAAGGAAGAGTTAAACACAGCAAACAACAACACTGCACTTTAAACACTACTACTTTTAAAGCACATGAAAGACTCTGCTGAGTCCCCCCTCTTCTTCTTGTCTTCTCTTCCTGTCTTCTTCAGGAACACCTGCAAGAGAAAAGACAAACAACCCCTAATCTGCAAACAGAGTACTATCTAACCCTACAATCAAAACACTGGAGAATCCCCCAAAAATATAAATTTTTTTAGAAAAGTAAAAAACAAAAAAGTAGAAACAGTGGAAACAGTAAAAAAACAATGACATTATTTACAATACACATTTTTGGGGATGGAGTGCCCTAAAGGCCCCATCTAGTGACAACAGTGCCTGAAGGCAAGTCCAAGAAAGGGTCTCTCCTGGGCTGGAGCCCTGTGAAACACAGTTCTGGTAGGACTGTATTCCCAAAGGGGAGAGTCTTTGAGGACATTTCAAACAGTCTGAAGTCTGCTAATTGTAGGGTGTGTACTGCAATGTCATTAAATTGAAAAGTCTGGACTTACCAGTCCCTTGAAGAACGAAATCAATACTACACCTGGAATTCCATCTGAAGACTCTCCCTGGCAGCATTCTTTAGATACAGCTGGGTGGACATTTTCCGGAAAACGACAGGATGGCACATCTGGAAACTCCTGGGCTGATGTAATATAGGAGAAGGAACCTTGGAAACGGAAAAGGAAAACAGCTGGTCTGAAGTCATCCAAAATCCCAAGCATTGAATCAAGATTCAGCTGGGGTGGTGTCCTATCTGGATATGAAGTCATCTGGAAAGCCAGGCGATGAAATCTGGAAACCCAGTATACTGCAAGGCTGATGAATCTGGGGCATCTGGTTCCTGGAACACTAGTCTGGCAGAACAACATAGGTACGGCAACAGTTGGATGGCAGCACTGACTACCACTGCTCTGCTTTCCACTTGGTAGGCATGGGCACATTCACAGGAAGTTGCATGCATTGAGGAAATTAACACAATGGGTCAGGTGCAATAATTATTACACCGTCTGGGTGCTCATAATTCACATTGAAGAAGGTTTCATGTCCCCCTCCATCCATGATCCGAACATAGTCTATAAACACTGTTCTGCCCACTTTCCATTGTCTGAATTTCTCTTGGAACACTCTGTCTTGGACATACCAACTTGCACCGGGGTGCACATATCTTCTTGCCTCTTCCACTATCCAGGATTTCCTGTTTCTTTCAATCTCCTCCCAGACTCTCCGAGGAAAGGTAGGAAAGGACACCCCATAGATCTCATTTGCCTTCCTATGATCCAGTCTTTCCTCTTTACTATAATTGGTCAACTTGAGACCCCTGGCATGGCTTGGGGGAGGCCAGTCCTGGTTCTGCCAGCCACGCATACTTAATGCAACATAAAATGGATCTTTGACTCCTCCTTGTGGGGACACGGCTGTGGAGTCACCAATCTCTCCTTTTGTTTGCTCCTCCGAGGCAAGAGCCCAAGGCTGTGGATCCGCACCTTCTTCATAAGGCCACATAGGTTCCCTCTCATCTTCTTCCTTGCTGAGGATCTGAGCCAAGGAGTGGGCAGTCATCCTCACTCCTCGCTGGGCATGGAGGTCGACACCTCCCATTCAAGGGTCTCCCTCATCTCATCTCCTCCCATGAGACTTGGAGCAGGCCTCTCTCTCCCTCTCCAAAGATCTGCTGATACTCCTCTGCAATGTCTCTCTGTGACCTGGACCCAGATACATCAGTACTTTGCTCTGCCTGTAGATTTGTACCCTTCTGCTTTGTGCCCCACTCTGCTGAGCCTCCTCCAACAGGCTCTACCTGGTGCTGTGTGCTGCCAACTGCAGGTTCCTGAAGCTTTGTCCATGTGGGAGCCAAATGAATCTTGGGTGCTTTGGTTAGGCCATGTCTCTCTAGGGACCGAGAACAGTGAGGAACCATGAAGACGTCCCTTTCAGCCTTTAAGCACATTATGCACACTCTTACTGGATATCCAGGAATCACCACATGCGGAGGCAAATGTCCCCCATAGTAACATCTCTCAATATCTTTCAATCTGTTACCTTCTTCTACTATCATAGCCCGGGCATGATCCGGGTAGCAGGCTGATCCCAAAGCCATGACTGCAGAGAACAACAAAAGCTCACTGTTATCTCAAGCCCCACTCTGTTGTAAAAACTTTTACAAAATGGCTCCCCTGCTGCTGTGTTTACTTTACTACCCCACCCTGTAATGGCGGCGGCAGCACTCCTGCGCATCAACGTTCTGTTTCTGACTCAAGCCACTGCGCATCCGATTTACACACTCTACTGATAAAATTCACTCAAACTGTTTAAACTGTACGGTCTGTTTTCTTAGCACTTTTATATGATTTTTACTGGACTTTTTATTTGCGGTAAATCACTATTCTTGCTTAAAAGTCCCTAAAGCCACAGTATTTCATTGCACTGGATTGCCTGTATTTCTTGTTGCATCTTTCATACAACTCAGTCTTTCACATGACTTTGAAAATTATACTGCTGTTGAACCTACAATTATGACACAGTCCTTCTTTACAAAATGATCGCACTGTTACACACAGATTCAGCTGGCTTTAGTTAAAATCACACATAGTTTGAGTTGTTTTTAGGTTGGTACTCACTTAATCAGTAGCTGGTTGTTGCGATGGAAAAATTCAGCCTACAGCCAGTCTTGGAGGCCTCTGGAATGAAGCAGGCTGGCAGTCATGTTGATTGTCCCCATCTGAACACCTCGCTATCGTCCCAGATGAATCCAAATGTGGGTTCAGTCCAATTTTAAATGTAAAATTCCGATTTTACCACTTTTATAACGTTTTCAGTCACTGCAATGCTCCTCCAGCCAAGCCAGTTCTCACACTACTCTCTCTCTCCCCCTCTCGAACCCTGTGCAGTCATTCTAGAGCTGGCATGAGGGCAGGACTGATTGCAGTCTCAACAATCACTCGACGCCATGCAAATGAGCCTCTTTCTTCTCATGCTCTTCTCCTCCATGGCGATCGTTGAGCAGGCAAAATTGAAACTGCAAGCCACACTTTTTTTTTTCAACTGTAGGTCCTCAGCGTGAGTACCATTTCGACCATTTTTCATGGCATTTCACTCAGCGACTCTCTCTGTCCATACAACCAGCACTTCCAACATCTAGGGCACAAATCTCTCTTTGTTTTCCCCACAGTTTTCCACACTTTTTCCTGTCACACATAACTTTAGAAAGCTGGCAAACGTTATAACTTTGATGCAGGACAAGGGGCATACACTCTCAGTCTGTACTGCTCCTCGGTAAACTGGTGGCAAAATTACAGCAGCACATGAACAGAAGCATGCAGCAGGACATTTAGGTGGCAATGCTTCCACTTTTTGGGCTACCTACTGACGGACAACCAAAATGCTAGCCCTAATCTGAACAAATCTTTCTTGTTCTCTCCCAAGATTTGAAACCCAAATCCTCAGAGTGCCTCTAATTTGTAACCAGGATGTCGTGGGTGGAGATGTTTTTATTATTTAGTGCCCGGTGCCTCCATTATTTGTAACCCACTGCCTAGGTAGCCTGGGTTCGGGGAGAAAACATTCACTCGGCATCAGGGCTAGGTTTGCACTTCTGGATAGGGGCACCCAAGTAATTCCGGACCAGGAAGCAAGAACTGAGAATGTCAAAACTAGGAGTGGGATTCTAAAGTGGGGCTTTTATTCACTTCAACACAAGAATACAAAGTAGGATGGACCCCCACAGGGCTACACTCACTGGCTATGCAGATCTCATCACACAACCCTCAGGTTTTGAACACACTGGGCTCTCATGCCAGAACTGGTACTCTTGCTCTTGGATTCCCTGGCATAGCACTCGACCAGCACTAGTACATTTTCCATATGTCATGAAACTTTTGCTGGTGGCTCCCTCAACCACCCCTGAGCTCTTCTAGCTCTAAAGGGAAAAAAACATCTTAATCCCACATCTGGGTACTTTCTGCAGACACTGGCCAAGTGCTTGGGAGACAGCTATAGTTGCCCAAAGTGAATCCACAGAGGTAAATCTGATAACTCCAGATGGGGGGTCTCCCACCTCTTGTCACCAAATCCATAACCGGCCATTCATTTGGAGTCAACACCTTTCCTTTGAACACTCTATTTGTAGAATGCCATCTCAAAATGTATATCACATTTAACAATCAACGGTCCATGTAACTGGTGCCCTGACTTGCAGCGTTCTCTATGTGGCTATGTCCATCCCTGTAGACCCCCACTGGTTAGATGCATTTCTAACCATACACATAACTTCAAGTACTGTATTTGGCTGTCTTTTCCTGACCCCACAGAGCAGATACTTCACACAACTGTCTTGGTGAAAACATGGGCACTGTGTCAGAGCAGACTCACCATGGTTCGCAGGTGCCCCAGGGCTTCTGTCACAGAAAGTACACATTTGGTACCTCAGTACAAAGTCTACAGTCAGGCAGCTTTCCTTCTTCCAGCAGGGCCAGAGGATTGCCCCAGAAAAGTTGTTCTCCCCCCCTCTTCCCTCCAGGGTTGGGGCACTAAAACAAACCGCGGAACGGTCTCAACCACTTCTATTGGTTTCTTCTGTGTCCTTCTGTAGGGTGAGAACACACACCCTCTTCCTGTGGTAGCTGTATTACAGAGCTGGGCTCTGAGGGGCTGCCAACTGCAGTGCACCTCCTTCCACTGAGACTCCCACTAGACTTCCACCGACTGCTTTTGAAAAACCCTAACATTCTAACCTAACTCCCTGCTGCAACATTCCACTGTGGCTTATGCTGCTGCAAGAATTCTAAGTGATGTCATCCCTCCAGCTCAGCTGAGACTGAGGATAGAGTGAGACAGTGTGAAACCCATTTAACTGGTGGCTCACAAGCTGCCTTTCCCCGCCTGCCACTAGATCTAAGCGGGATTCTAGTAACCCCGGGTAATAAGAGGGTTACATCCACCCTCGTCCAGGAAAATGACTGTCTGCAGTCATTACTGACCCGGCCCAGGCCATCCTACCTTATGTGCTACCTAGAGAAAGGGGTGATCAGACCCTCTCCTACCATGTGCTAGGCACAGGCAGGCAACGGTAAGAGCCCAGAGGCCATCCGCTGATGCATCAGCCTCTACTCTATGACCTTTCTATGGTTACCTAGTGGCCATGGTAGAATTGCCCAGAACATAGCCCTAATAGACCAGTACTGTGGCCCCTACTGCAGGTCAGGACCACAGCCTGTCTATCCACCCTAGCCCTCTAGGGAACACCTATCTGACCATAACCCAAATTACCCAGAAACAGAGGAACCTCCCCCCAACCCTGGACACCTGCAACTAAACACAAGGAGCTAATACTATACCCTAGATATTACTCTCACACTCCCCCACAACCATACCTGTGGAAGGAAAAGTTAAACACAGCAAACAACAACACTGCACTTTAAATACTTCAGTACTACTTTTAAAGCACATGGAAGACTCCGCTGAGTCCCTCCTCTTCTTCTTGCCTTCTCTTCTTGTCTTCCTCAGGAAGACCTGCAAGAGAAAAGACAAACAATCCCTAATCTGTAAACAGAGTACTATCTAACCCTACCATCAAAACACTGGAGAATCCCACAAAACTATATATTTTTTTTAGAAAAGTAAAAAACAAAAAAGTATAAACAGTAGAAAGAGTAAAAAACAATGACATTATTTACAATGCACATTTTTTAGGATGGAGTGCCTCAAAAGTCCCATCTAGTGACAACAGTGCCTGAAGGCAAGTCCAAGAAAGAGTCTCTCCTGGGCCGGAGCCCGGTGAAACACAGTTCTGGTAGGACGGACTGTAATCCCAAATGGGAGAGTCTTTGAGGACAGTTCAACAAGTCTGAAGTCTGCTAGGTGTAGGATGTGTACTACAATGTCATTAAATTGGAAAAGTCTGGACTTACCAGTCCCTTGAAGAATGAAATCAATACTATGCCTGGATTTCCAGCTGAAGACTCTCCCTGGCAGCATTCTTCGGATACAGCTGGGCGGACATTTTCCGGAAAACAACAGGATGGCACATCTGGAAACTGCTGGGCTGATGCCATATAGGAGATGGAACCTTGGAAACGGGAAAGGAAAACAGCTGGTCTGAAGTCATCCAAAATCTCAGGCAATGAATCAGGATACAGCTGGACTGGTGTCCTCTCTGGATATGAAGTCATCTGGGAGGCCAGGTGATGAAATCTGGAAAACCAGTACACTGCAAGGCTGACGAATCTGGGGCACCTGGTTCCTGGAACACCAGTCTGGCGGAACAACATAGGTACGGCAACAGCTGGATGGCAGCACTGGCTACCACTGCTCTGCTTTCCACTTGGTAAGCATGGGCACATTCATAGGAAGTTGCATGCATTGAGGAAAGTAACACAATGAGTCAGGTGCAAGAATTATTACCCCGTCTGGGCACTCATAATTCACACTGAAGAAGGTTTCATGTCCCCCTCCATCCACAATCTAAACAGTGTCTATAAACAATGTTCTGCCCACTTTCCATTGTCTGAATTTCTCTTGGAACACTCTGTCTCGGACATACTGAAATGCACCAGGGTGCACATATCTAGTTGCCTCTTCCATTATCCAGGATTTCCTGTTTCTTTCAATCTCCTCCCAGACTCTCTGAGGAAAGATAGGAAAGGACATCCCATAGATCTCATTTTCCTTCCTACGAGCCAGTCTTTACTACACTTGGTCAACTTGAGACCTCTGACCTGGCTTGGGTGTGGCCAGTCCTGGTTCTGCCAGCTACGCATACTTAATGCAACATAAAATGGATCTTTGACTCCTCCTCCTTGTGGGGACAGGGCTGTGGAGTCACCAATCTCTCCTTTGGTTCGCTCCTCAGAGGCAAGAGCCTGAGGCTGTGGATCCGCACCTTCTTCATGAGGCCACATAGGTTCCCTCTCATCTTCTTCCTTGCTGAGGATCTGAGCCCAGGAGTGAGCAGTCATCCTTACTCCTCACTGGGCATGGAGGTCGACACCTCCCATTCAAGGGTCTCCCTCATCTCATCTCCTCCTATGAGACTTGGGCTAGGCCTCTCTCTCCCCAAGGATCTGCTGATGCTCCCTCCGCAATGTCTCTCTGTGACCTGGACTCAGATACATCAGTACTTTGCTCTGCCTGTAGATTTGCACCCTTCTGCTTCATGCCACACTCTACTGAGCCTCCTCTAACGAGCTCTACCTGGTGCTGTGTGCTGCCAACTGCAGGTTCCTGAAGCTTTGTCCATGTGGGAGCCAAATGAATCTTGCATGCTTTGGTTAGGCCACATCTCTCTAGGGACCCAGAACAGTTAGGAACCATCAAGACGTTCCTTTCAGCCCTTAAGCACATTATGCACACTCTTGCTGGATATCCAGGAATCACCACATGCGGAGGCAAATGTCCCCCATAGTAACATCTCTTAATATCTTTTAATCTGTTAACTTCTTCTACTATCTTAGCCCGGGCATGATCCGGGTAGCGGGCTGATCCCAAAGCCATGACTGCAGAGAAAAACAAAAGCTCACGGTTATCTCAAGTCCCACTCTGTTGGAAGAACTTTGACAAAATGGCTCCCCTGCTGCTGTGTTTACTTTACTACCCCACCCTGTAATGGCGGCGGCAGCACTCCTGCGCATCAACGTTCTGTTTCTGACTCAAGCCACTGCGCATCCGATTTACACACTCTACTGATAAAGTTCACTCAAACTGTTTAAACTGTACGGTCTGTTTCCTTAGCACATTTATATGATTTTAAGTGGACTTTTTATTTGCTGTAAATTACTGTTCTTGCTTAAAAGTCCCTAAAGCCACAGTATTTCATTGCACAGGATTGCCTGTATTTCTTGTTGCATCTTTCATACAACCCACAGTCTCTCACATGACTTTGAAAATTATACTGTTGCTGAACCTACAATTATGACACAGTCCTTCTTTGCAAAATGTTCGCACTGCTACACACAGGTTCAGCTGACTTTGGTTAAAATCACACATAGTTTGAGTTGTTTTTAGGTTGGTACTCAATCAGTAGCTGGTTGTTGTGATGGAAAAATTCATCCTACAGCCAGTCTTGGAGGCCTCTGGAATGAAGCGGGCTGGCAGTCATGTCGATTGTCCCCCTCCGAACACCTCGCTTTCGTCCCAGACGAATTGAAGTGCAGGTTGAGTCCGATTTTAAATGGAAAAGTCTGATTTTACCACTGTTATAACATTTTCAGTCACTGCAACGCTCCTCCTCCCGGCAAGCCAGTTCACACACTACTCTCTCTCTCTCTCTCTCTCTCTCTCTCTCTCTCCCTCTCAAACACTGTGCAGTCACTCTAGAGCTGGCATGGGGGTGTGACTGATTGCTGTCTCACCAATCACTTGATGCCATGCAAATGAGCCTCTTTCTTCTCGTGCTCTTCTCCTCCATGGCGATTGTCGAGCACGCAAAGTTTAAACTGCAAACCACACTTTTTTTTTTCAACTGTAGCTCCTTGACAGGAGCACCATTTCAACCATTTTTCATGGCATTTCACTCAGCGACTCTCTCTCTGTCCATGCAGCAAGCATTTCCAACATCTAGGGCACAGATCTCTCTTTGTTTTCCCCAAAGTTTTCCACACTTTTTCCTGTCATACATAACTTCAGAAAGCTGGCAAATGTTATAACTTTGGTGCAGGACAAGGGGCATACACTCTCGGGCTTTGCTGCTTCTCAGTAAACTGGTGGCAAAATTACAGCAACTCATGAACAGAAGCACACAGCAGGACATTTAGGTGGCAATGCTTCCACTTTTTGTGCTACTTACTGCCAGACAACCAAAACGCTAGCCCTAATCCAAACAAATCTTTCTTGTCCTCTCCCAAGATTCCAAACCCAAATCCTCAGGGTGCCTCTAATTTGTAACCAGGATGTCTTGGGTGGAGTTGTTTTTATTATTTAGCACCCGGTGCCTCCATTTTTTGTAACCCACTGCCTAGCTAGCCTGAGTTCTGGGAGAAAACATTCTCTCGGCATCAGGGCTAGGTTTGCACTTCTGGACAGTGGCACCCAAGTAATTCCGGACACAGGAAGCAAGAACTGAGAATGTCCAAACCAGGAATGGGATTCTAAAGTGGGGCTTTTATTCACTTCAACACAAGAATACAAAGCAGGATGGACTGCCACGGGGCTACACTCACTGGCTATGCAGATCTATAAAGGTCAGAACACATCTTTTTCATCATATCACAACCCTCAGGTTTTGAACACACTGTACTCTCAGTCTTGGATTCCCTGGCATGGCACCCGGCCAGCACTAGTACACTTTCCATATGTCATGGAACTTTTGCTGGTGGCTCCCTCAAACACCCTTGAGCACTTCTAGCTCTAAAGAGAAAAACACATTTTAATCCCACGTCTGGGTACTTTCTGCAGACACTGACCAAGTGCCTGGGAGAAAGCTATAGGTGCCCAAAGTGAATCCGTAGAGGTAAATCTGGTTACTCCAGATAGGGGGTCTCCCACCTCTTGTCCCCAAATCCATACCCAACCATTGATTTGGAGTCAACACCTTTCCTTTAAACTCTCTATTTGTAGAATGCTATCTCAAAATGTATATCACATTTAGCAATCTACTGTCCATGTAACTGGTGTCCTGACTTGCAACATTCTCTAAGTGGCTATGTCCATCCCTGTAGTCTCCCACTGATTAGATGCAATTCAAGCCATACACATAACTTCAAGTACTGTACTTGGCTGTCCTTTCCTGACCCCACAGTAGCAGATACTTCACACAACTGTCTTGGTGAAAACATGGGCTCTGTGTCAGAGCAGACTCACCACGGTTCACAGGTGCCCCAGGGCTTCTATCACAGAAAACACACATTTGGTACCTCAGTACAAAGTCTACTGTCAGGCAGCATTCCTTCTTCCAGCAGGGCCAGAGGATTGTCCCTGAAAAGCTGGTCTCTCCCCCACCCCTCCAGGGATGGGGCACTGGAACAAACCGGGGAATGGTTTCAACCACTTCTATTGGTTTCTTCTGTGTCCTTCTCTAGGGCAAGAACACACACCCTCTTCCTGTGGTAGCACTATTACAGAGCTGGGCTCTGAGGGGCTGCCAACTGCAGCGCACCTCCTTCCACTGAGTCTCCCACTAGACTTCCACCAACTGTGTTTGAAAAACCCTAACATTCTAACCTAACTCCCTGCTGCAACATTCCACTGTGGCTTATGCTGCTGCAATAATTCAAAGTGATGTCATCTCTCCAGCTCAGCTGAGACTGAGGACAGAGTGAGACAGTGTGAAACCCATTTAACTGGTGTCTCCCAAGCTGCCTTTCCCTGCCTGCCACTAGGTCTAAGTGGGATTCTAGTAACCCAGGGTGACAAGGGGGTTACACTAGAATATAAAGGGAGCTACGGGAGGTAATGGCGGCACCACTGGCAACCCTGTTCAACAAGTCACTCGATACGGGAGTGGTTCTGGAGGACTGGTGGAGGTCAGAAGTAGTCCCTCTTCAAAAAAGTGGCAGTAGGGAGGAGACTGTAAATTATAGACCAGTCAACCTCACCTCAATATTGGCGAAGATTATGGAATCACTACTTAAACAAAGGATTGTGAAACACCTTGAATCCAGCCGAGCACAGGATCCAAGACAGCATGGATTCACAGTGGGAAGGTCATGCCAAACAAATCTAATTGATTTCTTTGACTGGATGACTAAGGTCATGAATCGGGGGGAGCGGTGGAAGTGGCCTACCTGGATTTTAGTAAGACCTTCGATACCATTTTACATAGAAGACTTGTGAACACGCTGGGCAGCCTGGGAGTGGGTCACAAGGAGGTAATCTGGGTTAGGAACTGGTTGAGTGATAGAAGACAGAGGATCGTGGTAAATGATGCTCAATCTTAGGAAAGGATGGTGACCAGCTGGGTGCCACAGGAACCAGTTCTGTTTAATGTCTTCATAACTAACATTGTGGAGAGGCTGGAGGGGAAGGTGTGCCTCTTTGCAGATGGCACTAAAATCTGTAACAAGGTGTACACTCCAGGAGAAGCAGAAAAAATGAGGAAGGACCTAGGTAAACTGAATGAATGGTCCAGAGCATGGCAGCTGAAATTTAATGTGAAAAAGTACAAAATCATGCATTTGGGGTGCAAGAACCCAGGGAAGGATTACATGATGGGGGTAGGGAGAAACTGATGGTCACCAAACAGGAAATGGATTTGGGGGTAATCATATCTGATCACCTAAAGATAGCCAAACAATGTGCCAAGGTTGTGGGGAGAGCCAGTTGGGATGCTGGGTTGCATAGATAGAGGTTTCACCAGCAGCAGGAAGGAAGTGGTGCTGCTACTGTAGAGATCATTGGTAAGGCCTCATTTGGAATACGGTGTCCAGTTCTGGAGCCTGGAAGGAGGTAGACTAAGGGCTAGCATGAGGAAGTATTTCTTCACAGAAAGGGTGGTGAATGCATGGAATAGACTCCCAGTGGAGGTGGAGGGGCAAACACAGTGGGGGGATTCAGGCATGCATGGGACAGGCATAGGGGAACACTAGCAATAGGACCGAGGAGGTAAAGCTGGAGATCAAGTAGGGTCTGCGGCTTTTACAGTAGGCAGGAAAATTGGCAGACTAGATGGATCTAGTGGTCCTTATCTGCTGTTGATTTCTATGTTTCTACAAATTAAGAAGGGAAAGAAGTCCTTCTTTCATTATATAAGTGTGAAAAAAGGACAAGAAGGACAGGATTGTTAGGCTTAAGAAAGGAAAGGAGTGGATGAAGGATAACAGGGAAAAGCAGAGATATTAAATGAATACTTCTGTTCCGTCTTCTTCAAGGAGAAGGATGGACCAGTGCATTCAGGAGGGAGAAGAGGAGCAGGGGAGGTGGGGAAGGCAGATGTAGTGATAGAAGATGACAGAGTGAGGAAGGGGCTTATAGCATTGAAAGTGGAAAAATCACCAGGACCAGACAAAGTACATCCAAGGGTACTAAGGGAACTGGCTGAGGAACTGTCAGGGCCACTGGCAGGTCTTTTTAATAGTTCACTAGAGTCAGACGTGGTACCACAGGACTAGAGAGCAGCACACGTGGTGCCTCTCCACAGAAGCTATCCCAAGTATAACCCAGGGAATTACAGACCAGTCAGTCTGACCTCAATCGTGTGCAAGCTCATTAAGACCATATTTAAGGAAAGGTTGATAGAATATCTAGAAGAGCATGGTCTCCAGGATGTGAGGCAGCATAGGTTCCTAGGGAGAAGATCATGTCAAACGAATCTGATTAACTTTGACTGGGTCACTACGACAGTAGACAGGGGCCAAGCAGTAGACATACTCTATCTAGATTTCAGCAAAGCCTTTGACTCTGTGGCTGACAAAAGGTTGATCAGGAAGTTGGCAGATCTTGATGTTGGGGATAAGGTGTCCAGATGAGTGAAAAACTGGCTGAAGAGCAGAATCCAGAGGGTGGTTGCTGGAAGAGAGTTTTCTGGCACCAGAGACGTCACCAGCAGGGTCCCGCAGGGCCTGGTGCTGGGGCCAGTGTTGTTCAATGTCTTCATAAATGACATTAGGGATGGCACTAAGGGCAAAATGTGTCTATTCACTGATGACACCAAGCTCTGTGGGAGGGTGGACGCAGCTAAAGGGATACGTACCTACAGGATGATCTGGAAAAGCTAGTGAGGTGGTCCAGGATCTGGCAGCTTGGTTTCAATGCCAAAAAATGCAATGTTATCCACATTGGAGCCAAGAATCCCAGGATGGAGTACTACCTGGGTGGAGTCCAGGTATCTGTATCAGAGGAGGAGAAGGACCAGGGAATGATGATCTCTAGTGACCTGAAGCACTCTACACAATGCAGGAAAGCAGCAGCAAGGCCAAACAAGATGCTGGGATGCATAGCTAGGGGAATCAGTAGTAAGACAGAAATGTTTATAGTACCCTTGAACAGGTCACTGGTAACACCACATATAGAGTATGGAGTTCAGTACTGGTGCACACACTTCAAAAAGGACATCACCCTGCTGGAGAAGGTCCAGAGGAGAGCTTCAAAGATGATAGTGGGTCAGCAAAGTAAGGCATATGAGGAGAGGTTGAGGGCACTGAACATGTACTCCCTGGAGGAAAGGAGAGAGAGAGAGAGAGAGCGAGAGAGAGGACATGATTGTGACATTCAAGTACTTGAATGGGATAAATCAGGTGGATGAAGAGGGTCTCTTTAAGCTGAGTGGCAACCATAACATGAGGGGGTACAGTTTTAAGCTGGGGGGGGAGGTTTAGGAGGAGGTCAGGAAACACTTCTTACAGAGAGGGTAGTGGATACTTGGAATGCCCTGCCAGAAGAGGTGATCTTGTTGAAGACAGTGGGCAGCTTCAAGTGAGGCTGGGATAGGCATAGGGGGAAGGTAAGGATCATAGGTGGGGAAGATGGGAGGAGTGGGGGGGGGTCAGGGACAGCAGCTCAAGCTGTGGACCCTGCAATATGAGCAGACTAGATAGACCAAATGGCCTTCTTCTGCTGGCGTCTTCGTATGTTCGTATGTATGTTTGCAATTAATGTGGTAGCTTTGTAAATGAGAACTTGTGCTCAAAGTACATTAATAAATTAATGGTGCAATGCAGGGAATCTTGGGCTGTGGCTGCCCATACTGTTCATTTTATGTTGATAAATAAAGAAATGTATTTTCTGGTATTCTAAATTGGGATGCTATTATTACCATAATTATTATCATTTTAATTTTCTGCAAAAAGTAAAAAAAATAAATACTGAGAGCATTTGTAGTTTCCAAATAAATTTAGTTTTGTGGATAGACAGTTCAGGAGTGTGAGGAGGTGTTGAAAGTCCAGCTCAAGTTGTATAATGTCCATTGCCTTTGATATTTCTTTGGGCTAGCTAATTACCTGTGCACCTTTCCTGAATGGAAGTACTATAACCCAATAATTTATTAGTGTGAAATCATTGCTTTACAGTAATGATTGTTTCTCACGGCACGTATCAAATAATAATTAAAGCTCTATATAAATGACTATGTCATTATCAAAATACATTTTATACACAGACTCAAATAGTGTCTTATTTCCCTTCATTTATGCATTGTTTTACATTGCAAGCATCTAGGTGATTTTGAAATTGTTTTTATACAGTGTTTTTATTGTAAGGTGATCAGCCAATAAATTAGTGCAGTAGACAGAAAGTATCTGAAAAGGAACATAATAACTCATAATTTCATTAGACATAAAACAATAAAAATACTTCATCTACAGTAACTTTCAGGTTGTCTATGAACTAACACATGAATAAACTGTTCTGCTTTTCTTCACCTCAGGCTTTATACTTGAAATGGGACCACCAACATGCTACTTTAACATCTTTAATGACACCATCAAAACCAGGCTCCAAAAAAAGGCTAGAAAATCATAATCTTTTATAAGCAGGGGTGGGTGTCACTTCTCAACTCTCCCTGATTTCCAGGGATGTCCCTGATTCTGCCTTAACATTTTACTTTGTCCCTCCTAAAATGTATAATTCCGTGACTAAAAAGTAAGGATTGTAACTGCAAAATAATGTCAAACATTGAAGTTACAGACTTGTTCTCCTTCAGATAATGCACTTTATACTATGGCCCAGATTTTCAAACTGCGCCATTCTGAGGCTCAAGCTCCTGCGCTGCTCAAAATAGTTGCGCTGGGGTGTGGCGAGGTGATATTCAAGGAGTTCGCTATTGAGCAACTCCTTTGAATATTAACTCACAACACTTGCACCACATAGGGTGCCAGAGTTGAGCATTAAACTTGCATTGGCGCCAAGTACCATTCGTCCATGCTCAAATTTCCGATATTCAAAAGGTGACATGCAAATGGGGCCATTATTTATGCAAGGTGCAGGGGGGGCCATTTGCATCTATTTATGGCCCCATTTGCATGCCATTTGCATGTAGGTGCGCCGATCCCCGAGGACTTGCTCCTGGCCACCCTGCCAGGCAGCAGCCGTGGGGGACCGACGCACAATGCAACCGATTGCGGGCATCACAGTTATGAAACCCCCACATATCCCGAAGCCCGATCGCGGGCATCACGATTACATGAAACCCCCCACACATATCCGAAGCCGATCGCGGGCAGTACAGATACATGAAACCCCCCACGCCAACCGAAGCCCGATCGCGGGCAGTACAGTTACATGAAAACCCCCGCCCCATCTCCCACAGCCAGATCGCGGGCAGAGCGTTATGAACCCCAGTGCCCGATCGCGGGCAGGAATGTAACCCTCCCCAACCAAATATCTCCCTGGTGGTCCAATGGACCGTAAAGCATCTCGCGGGCAGAATGTCACATCAACCTCCCCCAAACATCTCCTGGTGTCTAGTGTCCCCCCACCCACCCAGGCCCCTCCACCCGCTCCCCCATGGCCGGTGACAGCATCCACCGCCTCAAATCTGACTGTCATAGTATGGTATGGGCTGCAAGCCCATTGGCTGTAGCTCTGCACCACGGGGCGGCAGCCCTACCGGACAGTCAGTCGGGCGGGCGGCGGGCAGGCGGTGGATGTTGTCGCCCCCGCCGCGGGGTGGAGCGGGTGGAGGGGCTTCGGGTGGGTGGGGGACACTAGACACCAGGGAGATGTTTGGGGGTTGTGATGTGACATTCTGCCCGCGATGGGGCTTTACGGTCCACTGACCACCAGGGAGATATTCGGCTGGGGGAGGGTTGCATTCTGCCCACGATCGGGCACTGGGGTTCATATACGCCTGCCCGCAATCGGGCTGTGGGAGACGTGGTGGGCGGGGGTTCATACATTTCATGCCCGCGACATCGGGTTAGTGGGGGGCACAGGGATCGAAAGTTGGGGCCAGCCAGGGGTGGCAGTTGCTGTTGCGCCTGCAATACAGCAGCTCACCTGTGGGTGGCCCTCAACTTGGATCCTTTTTTGGCTCAAGGTGTTGTAGGCGCAGGTTGGGGTTGCGATGTATAACTCTGCACAACCCGACTGAATATCGGGTTGCGCAGGTTATGCATGGTTCCTCCCCCTCCTGTTGAGCATGCATTCATTTGCATTGCTCTTTTGCGCAACCTGTTGCCAGTGGAGCAACTGCCTCCTGCTGAATATCGCAGAATGGCGCAATGTAGGACTTGCACATGCGCAACCCTGTTGCGCATGGAGCAACCCTTTTGAATATCTGGGCCTATGTGCCTTATTCACCCAGCTTTCTTAGTGGATATTGTAAATGTTTAAGATGTTTCCCTGATTTTGCTTCTTTGTCCCTGATTTATGAGGCAGGAGGTTGAGAAGTATCGGTGGGTGAAGTTGTACCACTATGCTTTGTATAATTTTGTGAAACACAAAACATCATGAAAATTCTTCTTTTGGGGCTTTTTTTTTTTGCAATGTATGGCTTCCCAGAGTTTTTTTGTCAAGTGTAGTCTTTGAACAAAGCACATACAATAGATAAACCATGTGAAGGGCAACACTGAGCACTTTACAGGCAAAGTAAAACTTTGTAACATTTTTAAGAATCTGTTGAGGTTCTGCCAGACTGGTGGCACTGAAGCTTGTGGCGCTAGATGTCACACCTTGCGCTACATAAATGACCCGGGTTCTGGAATGACCCTGGGTCGGCAGGAGTCTGCGGGGAAGGGGGTGGAAGCCGAATTAAGTGGCCACGAGGCAGCTGTCATCTCCTGGGGAGGGACATTGACACTCTTGCCATATGACTGCCACCAGTTGGAGGCCTGGGGGCAGTGCAGGACGGAGGGTGGCATGAGGGGTGGGTGTTGCAGGAACCCTGCTTGTATGCACCTCCACACATGTTTGTGCATCTGCAACAAGAGGAGGCGAGAGACAAAAAAATAGAGCTGTCAGATTTCAAGATGGTTCTGGCTGCGATCCTGGTGATTTGGATGCTAGCCATGGATTGCTGCAACCCCTCTTCTGAGGGAGGGCTGGAGCCCTGCCTGCCAGGTCCAGAAAAAACAGGGGAAAAATCTGAATTAAAAAAAAACAATATGTTGAGGTTCTAATCACAAGTTCAAAACCATAAAAGGTTGCCCCTTCCCACAATTATAGAATAATTTATTTTATATCTAAAATATACCTTGGCTGAAGTGGACATTGTGTCCTATTGCCATTTTGTGTGTCGTGTTTCATTGTGGGTTCATTCTAACTAGTTCATCCCTGCTGACTTGAAAACAAACTAAAGGTCACAAACTTAATCCTCATCTATTGTAGTCTAGCATGGCAGTAAGACCACAGAGCTGTAATCCATGAGATCCCAACTTCAAATCCCACCAGAGCCACTGTGTGACATTAAGTAGGAAATTTGGTTCCCTTGTGCTAAGTCATCCCGACTTTTAAAAAAAATGAATATAGCCAGGACTCCACTGAAAATGAGATACATCACGTGAACTGTACTATCCTTGGTTATTACGTTGTAAAATAAAAATACAAGCTTGTATAAACCATTGCCTGCAATTCCTTATCAGTGCTAATCAGGATCTCACTGGTGGATTTGCCAGTACAACAGACAACACTGCTTAGGTTGCTCCTACCTTTGCCCCCCCCACACACACACACAAGGCTTTCCTGGACAGAGGAGCTCTATGAAGAGTACTATACCAGTAGATTGAAAATCTGAGTATTTGTAAACTTCAGCAGTAAACAACAAAACGGCTTATCACTCATACTGTTTATTTATTTTACTTATTGAGAACTCAGAATTACAAACCTTTGAGCCAAGAGCTTGTTTACAAAGGATCCTCGTCAAGACTTAAGGAGATACATATTGTTGCAACAGCATAATTACAGCGGACAGATTGACACTGGGGTTATACTACTAACATAGAGTTTACATAGAAAGGGGTGGCAAATACATTTATGGTTTACACAAGTCAAAACATGAATGAAGCAGCTGGTAACATTGTCAATTTCCCAGTGAAGGTACGCAATGAGCAGCCATCTGAGAAGTTAAGTGCAGAGAGACAAGTTGGGGTTTGGCAAGTATAGGTTGGTGGGGGGGAGGGCGAGGAAGTGGTCAAGGAAAATGGGCTAGAGGTAGTGTGGGTGTACTGGACAGAGGGCAGGTGGAGGGAGAGGTAGTAAGGGGGTACTGGACAAAGGACAAGTGAGGGAGGTAAGTTGGTAGGGAGGGGAAGGGGGTGGGGTCAGGGGAGTAGGTGCAGCCAGAGCAAGGGGGCAGTTGAGTGGTGGGTCGGATGCTGGAATTATGTTTGACACAGGCAGCAGACTGGTGGCAAGATGGACTTATGGAGTTCGAATTTGAAGTGCCCTATGTGTTGAAGGCTGGTGATTGGGTTTGGAAGCTCGTTTAGCCAGGTAGGAGCCCTTACCATGAAGGCATGCCTCCTTTTGTGTACTGTAGCACCATTATACTAAAACAGCTATAAAGGGTTCCCGATCCACAGGTTTTTAATCCACTGTATGAATCAGACAAATCCCCAAATGCCTGACCAGCATTAGTGACAGTTTCAGACAAACACCATAGGTAGATGTTAGCATAGTGGTTAGAAGCACTGAGCTGTAACCCTGGAGAACTGGGTTTGAATACCACAACCACAACTTAGAAACATAGAATTTGCTGTCAGATAAGGACCGCTTGGTCCACGTAATATGGTCATTTTTCTCTGCCTGCAGTATCACCGCAGATCCTACTTGATCTCTGGTCTGTTATCATTTCCCCATTTTCCTTTCCAATAAAACTCGCTTGTGCCTGTCCCATGCATTCTTGAACCCCACCACTGTTTTCAGCCCAACCACTTGCTCCAGAAGGCCATTTCAGGAATCCACTACTCTTTCTGTGAAAAAGTATTTCCTCACATCTCTCCTGAATCTATCCCCATTCCAGCTTCATATCATATCCCCTTGTTCTTGTGCACATTGTTTTCTGAAAACTATTTCCCTCCTGTACCTTATTTACCCACTTTAGATTTTTGAAAGTCTCTGTCATATACCTCTTCTCTCTCCTCTCTTCCAGTATGTACATATTCAGGTCCTTAAGCCTCTCCTCTTAGGACTTCTGATGTAGACCATGAACCATTTCAGTTGCCCTCCACTGAACTGCCTCCACTCTATGTCCTTCTGGAGATGTGGTCTCCACAACTGGACACAGTACTTTGGGGGGGGGAGGTCTTACCAGTGATCTATACAGAGGCAACACCACCTCCCTGTTTCTGTTGGTGATACACTCCCATGCACCCCAGCATCTCACTAACCCTCCCATCTGCTTTGTTGTACTGCCTGACCACCTTCAAGTCATCTGATATGATTACCCCAAGCTCTCTTTCCTGTTCGGTGGTCGTCAGTACAATCCATACAATTTGCACTCCCCCAACAGGTTTCTGTGCCCCAAGTGCATTATTTTGCATGTTTTCAAATTAAAACCCAGCTGCCATACCCTTGACCACTCCTCAGGTTTTCTCAGGTCACCAATCATCCTTTCTATCCCCTCTGTAGTGTCCACCCTATTGCAGATTTTGGTGTTATCTGCAAAGAGATAGCCCTTCCCTTCCAGCTCCTCTGCAATGTCCCTTGTAAAGATATTAAAGAGGACCGATCCCAGCACTGATCCCTGAGGCACCCTGCTGGTCATCCTCCCATCCTCAAAGAGAACTCCATTTACCACCACACTCTGCCACCTATCCCCTAATCAATTCCTTACCTAGTTAACCACTTTTTGACCCACCCCTAAGCTACCCAGCTTGTTTACAAATCTCCTATGTGGAATGGTGTTGAAAGTTTTAATGAACTCTAGGCAGGCTATGTCTACTGCTCCACCCTAATCTAGATCCTTGGTCATCTGGTCAAAGAAATCTATCAAATTGCATTTGACATGACCTCCCACCCTTGACTTTATGCTGCCTCAGATCTTGTCACCTATGCAATTCAAAATACTCCACAGTCCTTTCCTTCAGCAGTGATTATATCCATAACTTTCCTATCAGCAGTGTCAGGCTGACTGGCCTGTAATTGCCAGCTTCTTCCCAGCTACCTCTTTTGTGTAGTGGGACTGCATCCACCCTCCTCCAGTCCTCTGGAACCATTCCAGTTTCCAAATAACTATTAAACAGGACTGTCAGAGGTATAGTTAGTACCTCTTTGAGCTCTCTCAATACCCTTGTATGCACCCCGTCTGGCCCCATCACTTAATTAACTTTCAGATTAGTGAGTCCCTTCCGGACTTCCTCCTCTGAGAATAGACTATTATCCACCTCCCTCCCTCCAGTGTTTCTATTACTTTTTTGTGGCCCCTCCCCTTCTCTTCCTCTGTGAATAATAAACAAAAGTATGTCTGCCTTTTCCTGGTTTCCCTCTGCACAGTCCCCCCCCCCCATTTCTCTTTTTAACCTTACAATCCCACCCTGATCATCCTCTTTTCACTTACATGCCTAAAACCTAAAACATTTCTTGTCCCCTTGGTTACCACATGGGCTATTCTCTCTTCTGTTTGCATCTTTGCACTCCTTACTCTTCCCCCTACTTCCCTGTTTCCCATAATATAGTTCCCTATCTTTCTCCCCCTGTGTCTCTGTATGTACCTTCTGAATACTACCCTCTTAGCTTTTACCATTTCCGGCCCCTCTTCAAAAACCATTGTGGTCTCTTTTTCTTCTTGCTTTTGTTCACTTACTTGATACAGAGGTTTGTTGCCCTTGCTAAGGCTCATTTTTTCTTCACCCACTGTTCCTCTACCCCACATAATGAAATCTTCCCTCCAGGGGTCCAGGACCCTTGTCCTGGTATGGTTTGATTCTGTTGCTATTTTTATATTGAACCATACTGTATGGTGATCACTAGTCCCTATGTGGTCTCCAACCCTGACATCTGTAACACTGTCCCTGTTAGTGAGTATATTGCTCCATCTCAAGTAGGTTCACTAACTAGTTGCCTGAAGAACACCCCCTGCAGGGAGTCCAGGATGCCCTTGCTCCTAACTGAAGCTGCAGCTTGGAAGTTCATATCTAAATCCAGCAAAATGAAGTCCCCCAGCAGCAGCACCTCCCCCTTTGCTGCCATTTTGCCAGTGGCTTCCGCCAGGACCTTATCTAACTCCTCCCCCTCTGATGGAGGTCTGTAGATCATGCCAGAGTGTGAATAGTGGCTCCATTCCCTGTTTCCAGGATGAACCACAGTACCTCTGTCCCCCCATGTTCCCTGTATCTCTGTTGTTTTTATGCTTTCTGTGACAAACATCCAGTCACCAGGGACTTCTAGTTCACTGCCACCACCAGGTTTTTGCCAGAACATGAACTAGAAAACCTGTGTTTTATCTCCTCATTGCACAAGATCAGGAAGGTCAACACAATAAGTGTGGGTAGAGTGCCCTTCAGAGACGGACTGCAAACAAGAGTCCAGCAGAAATAATACAATTATCATTTTAAATAAAACAAGCAGTCACTGATTCTATAAAAAAATAGATTCTTTACTAGTGAGTACAAGTATTTACGAGCAGGATGTATTCACAGGAAAACAAAAGGGTTGCACATTTATTATGAGACAGAAAATGAAACAAGTTGACCTGACAGATGATGTACAGCAAAAATCTGAGCTACCTTACCTAAAAATCCTTAACCTGCCCTGAGCAACAGAAAGCACTGTCCTTCACTGTGCTATCTTACCAGTCAGCAAGTTTTTGTATAGCAGGGTTCTGGTCTTAGATGTTACAGTCCAAGAGTGACAGCTAAACCTCAGCTTGCTGATTTATTCTCTTTGACTGTGGGAGGTGGTTTTGCCACTTTGAGTGACAGTTTACCCCTCTTCCCCCTATCCAGATGGGTATGTGTATGGAGGGATGACATCATCTGGACCAGCTAGCTTAGTACACACCGAGACATCCTCAGTCCAATTTTCAGGATAACTGAGGCATTTAAAATGGCACTCCCCCATCTGCCTTTTAGGATCTGTGGCTAAATGTTCCCAAGAGAACATTCTCTTGCAGCTGAGTTGGCTAATTAATTCCCATGAGACCTGCTTGAACATGTGACCTTGGAAGCCATGTTTTGTGTCCACTTTGCAAATAGCAGAACTTATAACAGAAACATGCTTACATTAACAGAGGAAATTAAAAAAGAAAGTAATAGATCAATCTGGTCACATGTCCATCACACTTTCCCTCACATAAAGTACCATACTCACTCCTTTCCTTTCCTTTCCTTTCCTTTCCTTTCCTTTCCTCCCTGTCTTTCCTAAGCAGAGTACAGACTGGTATGGCCATGTCCCAGCCATGATTTTCAGTGCACCATGACTCAATAATGGCCACAATATCCAGGTTGGCATCTGCAAGATTGCCTCTAGGTCTGGAATCTTATTTCCTAGACTTTTAGCATTCACACTCATGGCCTTCCAGATTTTATTAGCACTCTGCTTGTTAACCCCTTTTTCCTTTTTGCTCCCCTCCTTTCTCCTCTCTTTTTTACACTCTACATTCTTTCTTCCTTACTTTGTACCCTCAGGGGTTCCTCTCCCCTCGTATTATCCTTACTTTTTAACTCAGCATGTGGGGGGGGGGAGTTTCTGCCTCCCTACATTCTTTTGTCACCCCCTTGGCTAGTTTAAATGTTCAAGGTAATATTTAAACCATCAATGACGGACTGTAGTTCTGCCCCCCCAACCTCGAATGGATGCAGGATATTACCCCTGTATAGGTCTTTATCCATCCAGGTGGATCCCAGTCCCCGATGTAGTCAAATCTCTCCTCTCTGCACTATTCCTTCAACCATGAGCTGAAGTTCCTGCTGCAGAGATCTGTCTTTTCCCCCTGTTGTAGAAAGGCAGTACAACAGAGAAAGCCACTGAGGATGCTACCTGTCTAAGACCACTCTCCAGCTCCCTAAATGCCCACTGCACTATCTCAGTCCCATCCCTAAACACTGCATTGTGTGACCATGAGCAAATGACTTAACTTCCCTGTGCTCCCAGGACATACCTAGAAAGAAGCATTAGGTTATTGTGTCTTTTCTGGCCAAAAAGTGTTAAATGAAAATAAAAATATGTCATAATGTTTAAACATCACCATATTCATGCTTCTTGTGCATTATCCAGTGTGCACTCACATGTCCACCCTGCCCTAGATCATTACTTTGCAGTAGGATAAAATGAATTGAAAGTAGTTTGCTTTGTCGTCACTAAAGTGGTTTTGTCACCCTGTAACAGTATTCCAATGTCCTGCTTGAACAGAATGGTGATGATTTTGCCACTAGGAAAATAAAGTGTGCTTTGCCTATCTATGGAGTCGTTCACTTTCTGTCTATAGCATTTGAAACTGTCAGAAGTGCTGGTCAGACATTTTGGGAGGTTCTGCAATTCATACCATTATAGTATTTGCAAGTTGTGAACTCAGGGTAGTTGAGGTAATAGAGGGACATTTTCAATACTTCTGGGCACCAGACCAACTAAAAGTGGATAGGTAATTCATAATCTTAAATAATTGCATAATGTTATTTATTGTAAACTTTTACCTTCTTTGTGCAAACAGAAACCTTTAAAATTTAACAATGTTGCTTTTTGTCTTTGCATTTTAGTCAGACTTCTGTGTTGTTTTCCTCCAAACACTGGTATCTAAGTATAGAATGACACAGTTGTTAATTGTAGTGAAAATCTGACGTCTGGTAGAAATGATGGTATCTTGGAAGGGCCAGGACTACAACGCATTACCAGTTAGAAATCCTGCCCAGCAGGATTGGCTGTAGTTAGACTTGAGGTGAACTTGACCACAATTGCAGTCAAGTGGCTCGTAAACAGTTATTAAGAACTAAGTGATCATACAGGCCTTTTTGCTTTGGGAATGTCAGCAGTTTTTGCACTTATTTCTTTCTTTCTTCTCCTGCCATATCACTTGGGAAGAAGACACGAATCCCATATGCGTGCGACATCCTGAAATCTTCAGCCTGGAAACAAGAGTCATTCCTGCCTGTCCCTCCAACCCTACTTAAGTCAAAGAAAAAAAAACTCCTTGAGCTGAAAAGACAGCTTTTCCCAGGAGCAGTATAATGATGCTAATGGAAAGGAGAAAGAGCAAGAGGAAATGTTCTGCTAACGTGGAGAATTTCTGGCCTGCGTTCTTTCTGAGGCCTGTTTGTCAGGGGAAAAAGGAAATTGGTGGCTGGTTGAAATATGAGCCAGTGCAGCTGCACCACTTTAAAAACAGGCCCTTTTCGAGCACACTGGAGCTACAGTTTTGGAGGTGTAGCAGATGCCGAAATGCCTTTCCCGACTTCACACAGGCTTGCGTGCTGTGGTTTCAGATCCAGCGTTCAGGTGATTAAAAAACTTGACAAAATGTCATTTTCATAGAAGTAGACAAATCCAAGCTCTTGGCATGTAAATAATAAAGGCCTTTTTGTATGTAGGGCAGTCAGCACAGTGTCAAGCTAAATCACTTGCACAAGGTGGTGTAACACTATCTGAAACTATAATCTGATCTGTATAAAAAGTGTAACGTCTGTACAATTTTTTATTAGGACTGGCTTTAACTGTTCAGGTTGTTGTTTGTAATAATTAACTATTGACTGTAAAGCTAGAAAATCTGAAGCAGTCTTCCATCTCTCTGTGGAGCTGATGCCTGGAAAACTAGAGTTTCTGCTAACCTTAAATTACTACTGCAGCACATTACTTCTGTTTGGACCTGCTAATTCCAGTTGGTATGTGCTAACAGAAGGCTAAATTACATCAGTGTGATTGTGCTTTGACCCACTGCACCCATGGTTGTGACTCTGAATAGCAGCATAATGACCATTATAAGGGGTGGGTGAAATTTGAGGATTCCTTTTCTGCTGAATTTTTCCAGAATACTGTTCCATGATTTTCACAAAACTGTGTGAAATATCTCCCTCTCAAAATCCATAAAAATCAGTAGAAGGTTACATTTGCACAGGAAAATCAGCTTAACCATGGAATTCTATCATATCATCAGAAAAACAGTAATGGCCAAATTGTGAAAGGGGCTGTGTTAAGCAGTTAAATTGCATAAGTAACACATAATGTAGCTACAAGCAGTCCGTGCACAAACCAGCCATGCAACCCTGGAAGTAATGGATATGTGCAAATGACTATGGACCACAGTGCAGAACAATATGGAAACAGGTGTGTGGCAGTGAATAGGTAAGCTCACATGTCCTCAAACTGCCCATTGGGTCCACCATACAGGATGGCAGGTTCGTTGCATGGATGACATATGTGGAAACAGCTGACAATGACAGCATGACTGATAACAATAATGTTACTGGTAACCATGCTGGACCTGTTGGCACACAGCTTTTGCATGCAATTACATAGTCTGATGGGTAGCCCTGAGTATGGCATGAAGGTGCTTGTAGAACTGAATGTCATGGACACCAAACATTACCACTAAAGTGCCCACACTATATGGCATGGTGGCCTCTTTCACAGTCCAGTATGGAAGGCCCAGTTTTGTGAAAATATCTTGGAGACAATGAACTCTTCAGGTACCACTCCATGGAGCACTGATGCAAATAAGATACAAGTGGCATGACCTGAATGGTGTGGTGAAGCGTAAGCTGGCAGAAAGGAGGTGGATGCAGTTGTAAACAGGAAAATATTCCCCCAAACACACCTGACCTGACACCCGCAGAAGAGTCAATAGCAGACACATTCTCTCAGCAGTCACTGGATGGTGAGGATGATAGCTTGCATACAATGAATGGTAAGTATACTGTATCATTCCAACCTGAGGGTAGGACATGCCATATCTGGCTATCATCAATAGTGTCACACACATGTACTGGACATTAGTACTACAGATACTGATAACCAATGGAATACAATGCACTGTCATCTGACTATACAAATGGTGGCATCTAAAGGCTACCCACAACACATGCACATCTCTGCCCATCAATACCCTGGATAAGCATGGACAGTAACAAACTACTGTCAGGTAACATCAACAGCGATCTGCACAGGGACAACAAAGTACATCACACATTCAGTGGTTCTGTCTCGTACCCACAAGTGAATAGATAAATGATGACAGTTAACAGCCCAGCAATGATCCAGTGACAACAGCAGCAGGTGACATACAGGCAGGAATCACAGGCACAGAAGCTGGTAATCCATGCAGCAGCACACCCCTCACACCTCCTGACAGTGCCACCACACAGTCGCAGACATACGGTAGTGAGGAGTGTACACTAAACACTAGTCTGGAGATGTATGTATCTGTTACACAGCAGACATAGACAAAGACCATGACAGTATACCATAAAGCACACAGGCTTACCAAGGGGAGTGATTTTTTTATGTTTGCTTGCATGCATGTGCAAGAAACATAGTGCAATCATCCAAGTTTTTGGAGGTGTGGCAGCCATCTTCCAATTCAGTCAGTGTGTTTGCAGGCACAGTCGCAGTTCTCCAATCAATGCTGCAGCTGTCTATGACAGCAGTTGAAAATGCAATGCCGTACAGTTGAAAGGGAGAGCTCTGCTTCAGTGAGCAGCGCTCCCCCCTCCAAACGCACGCATATATGCGTGCTCATGCGCTCCCCCCCCACGCTGTATGGCCGACAGGGGTTCCCAATCCCTCATCAGCTCCACGCCCCCCACAAAACAAAGCTTTCCAGCTGCCTCACTGGGAGCCCACCCCAGCATGGCACACGTCCATAGAGCCGACGGGGTGCCCAGTCCCCGCCTGCTCCAGGCCCCCAAACAGTTTTACAGCTGCCACGCAGGAGCCCACCCCAGTGGCAAATGTCCCGTCATCTTCCTTAAAAAAAAAACCTCAATCAAGAAAACTTTCCCTGTGGTCTCTCAGCCCATCCGCACCCACCCACTGCACACCCTGCCTCCCCACACCCCATATTTACCTTCGGAGCTCGGCGCGACGATCTTCGGTGGACCGGGAACACGTCTGCATTCTTCAAAGCCGATCGTGAACTGAGGAAATGCCGGTAAGCTGTATAATGCAATAAATAGGGTTTTTTCAACTTTAATGCATATCTCAGGCATTTTTTGAAATTTTGGTACCACATTTTCAACATGGGGTTTTTGGGACCCCTCTTCATTAATTCTTGAACTGTCATGGCGTTAATCGGGCCTGAAGGGTGATTTCGAAGTCACTGCATGAAATCACCTTTTGGGACGATTAATGAAATGACAATGTCAGTGTTCATAAGGTGGACTCTCAAAAAGCCTATGTTGCAAATTTGGTGAAAAAATTCCTAAAAATGACTGTTTTACAGGCATGCGTTGCGTAGTTCCACGCGACGCCGAAAGTTTGCAAATTTTTAATATTTGCACTCTGGATTTTCAACATTGCCATTTTACCACACCTCCTTATGAGCAGTACAGCTGTCATTTTTCACATCTTGCCCAAAATGTGTTTCCACGCATGTAGCGCACAATGGCAGTCGGTGTGCGAAATCAATGTATGGGACACATTAAGAAAATCACAGTGATACTGTTCATGAGCAGAGGTCTTAAAATGGCTATGTTGAAAATTTGGCAAATAAATTCCTAAAAATGACTGTTTTACGAGCGTGCATTGCGCAGTTCCCATGCACGCTCGTAAGTTCGTGAATTTTTAATATTTTCACTCCAAATTTTCAACATTGCCATTTTACCATACCTCCTTATGAACAGTACAGCTGTCATTTTTCACATGTCACCCAAAATGTGTTTCCCTGCACGTAGCGCACAATGGCGCAGTCGGTGTGCGCAATCAATGTTTGGGACAGATTAAGAAAATTACAGTGACACTGTTCAAGGAGCAGAGGTGTTAAATGGCTATGTTGAAAATTTGGTGAATAAATTCCAAAAATTACTGTTTTAGAGCGATGTTGCGCAGTTCACGCATTCTGCAAGTTTGCGAATTTTTAATATTTGCATGCCAGATTTTCAACATTGCCATTTTATTACACTTTCTTATGAGCAGTACAGCTGCCATTTTTCATATCATCCAAATGTGTTTCCGCACATGTAGTGCACAATGGTGCAGTCGGTGTAAAGCAATGTTTGGGACAGATTAAGAAAATCACAGTTACACTGTTCATGAGCAGAGGTCTTAAAATGGCTGTATTGAAAATTTGGTGACAAAAGTCCATAAAATGACTGTGTTACGAGTGAGCATCGTGCATCCATGCCACGCTTGACAAAGGGAATTGTGGAGGGGCAGTATTTATAGACCTTACCAAGGCATTCGACACAGTTAACCACCCCTTACTGCTCAAGCAACTGTCCTCCACTGGGATCTCCAGCAATGCCCTTCCATGGTTCACCAGCTACCTTGATAATAGGATCCAATGTGTAAGGATTGCAGGGATCTCTTCGGATGAGAAACTGGTCCGCTCCGGAGTCCTCCAGGGGTCTATTCTGGGCCCTCTACTCTTCTACCTCTTCATAAACAATCTCCCCAGTGCCTGCCACCAAAAAATATTACTATACGCAGACGATGCAGTCCTGTTTTCCAGCCACCATGACATTACAGTCCTTGAATCCCAGCTGCAGCTCGACTTCAAGCGATCAAGACTGGTTCAATTCTCTAAACTTGTCCTGAACCACAGCAAGACTAAAGCCATGTCCTTCTGTAACCGACTTAAGCAAGCACAACTCTCTGTCCTCACCATCAAGAGCCACGCTGGGAACCCACTCAACATGTCAAGGAGTTCAAGTACCTTGGTATTACCCTGGATAGTACCTCTCCTACACTCAGCATATTGACACTGTTGCCAAGACTGCCAATATACGGATTGGACTACTACACAAACACAAGCACTGTATGCCTGTGGATGCCCTTAAACTAGCCATCTACAGCTCTGTCACCTCTATCATTGACTACGGCCTTGCCATCTATGGCTTTGCCTCAACAAGTGCCCTCCACAGGATCTCAGTTTCTCTCAACAAAGCCTGTAGACTACTAACGGGTGCGGCCCGACAAACTCACACCTGTGACCTCTATGCACAGGCCAGCTGGCTACCCCTACTCAGCAGAATACTATACCAGACCTGCTTACTTACCAAAAAGATTCTCCTTGGTCTCATGCCACCCGGTGTTAGCTCACTCCTTACTACCTACAGTGGCACTCAACAAACACATGGTGCCCAATCTCTAACCTTTCAGGTTCCTAGATGTCATACCTCCATAGGTCAGCGGTCCTTCATCTATAGAGCCGCTCAATGGTTTAATTCCCTCAATAAAGAAGCACTTTCCTCTACTACACTTGTACCCTTCAAAAGGAATCTCAAATTTTACCTCCTTCCTTGTAACTCCTTTCCTGCTTCGCATCTCCCCTGGTACAAGACATTTTCCACCACCATCGGACAGTGGCCCATTAGCCTGCCAACTTCCTCTCCCAGTTGCACGCCTGCAATACTAACTGCCTATAGTGCCCTCTATCTTTTATTGTTACTGCAGCCAGCTGCCTACTCAAGCTGCTCATTATATGAATATTATCTCAAAGTATGTTATAACTGAGTATCTTTATTTTTTCTTTTAGTTGTTTTGGTTGTTTATTGTGCATTCCTTTACTACCTCTGTATGTATGTTGACCCTCATCCTTTGACGTGGAACCTTTGTAAACGAGCAGTTTCTGCTCAAAGGTATTTGTAATCCGAGAATTTAATAAAAAAAAGTTTCCATGCACCTCATAAGTTCATAACTTTGTAATATTTTCAGTCCAGATTTTCACCAGTGGCATTTTTCACACTTCCTTATGAACAGTACAGCTGTCATTTTTCACAACATGGCTGAAATGTGTTTTCACACTTTCAGCGCAGAAATGCGTGGTCGCTGTGGGAAATCATTGTTCGGGACAGATAAAGAAAATCACAGTGACACTGTTCATGATCAGAGGTTCCAAAATGCCTGTGTTGACAATCTGCTGTAAAAAATCCCCAAACTAATTATATTACGGGTGTGCATTGCACAGTTTCTATGCAAGATCGTGACTTCACCAGTTTTTTTTTATATTTTCACTGCAGATTTTCAACATTGCCATTTTTTACACCTCCCCATGAACAGTACAGCTGTCATTTTTCACATCCTGTTCGGAATGTGTTTTTGCACCTGTGGTGCTAAATGCCGTAGTCACTGTGCAAAAGCAGCTTTCAGCTAACAAACTGATATTGCCACTGTTCATGAGGTGGGGGTCACAAAAAACCATGTTGAAAATGTGGAGTGAAAATACCAACGAATGCCTGAGGCGTTAGGGTTTCCAACCATAACGCCCAACCCTGTAGAGAATGACAGGCATCAGGGGTGTGACTTGGGATTCTTGCCTGTAATGCTCATACCATTCCACACCCTGCAGCCAGTGAGAGGCATCGAGGTATGCCTTGGACTCTTCGTCCCCAAAGTTCACCCCATTCTCCTATACCACACCCATCTCACCGTATTTTCTGATGGAATGAGGTGCGCATAAGGGCCCAAGACCCCAAGGCACACTGTGACACTTGTCGGTGTCTGCAGGGTAGGGTGTGATGAAATGGCATGGCCGTTATGCCTGATGACCCAAAGGCACACCACAATGCCTGTCAGTCTCTGCAGGGTGGTGGTGGGGTTGGCTTCAGTTCAGTACTTCACTGCCATTTTTATTATGCAGCTCTGTAACTCCTACACTACCAATGCCAATGCCAGCAAGCAAACATTCGGCATTGACAAATGCTTGTTTTTTTTTAGTCTTTGGTAACCAGGTCTTTGCTGGCAGTATAGCCTAGAAATTAGAGCAATGAGCTATGAATTATCTTGGTACATCCAGAAGACCTGGGTTTGAGTCCCTCAACCTCCTCTTGCATACTGTGTGATCCTGAACAAGTCAGCTAACCCCCTGTGCTCCAGGGATGCACCTGAAAATGAGTGTCTGCTCAGGGTTGCTTTCCCAGCCAAAGAAACAGGAAAATAAAAATAAATGACAGTGAATGGCACTGATACACAAGACCCACTGGAGGGTCTCTCAATGCCCAGCCCTGACACAGGATGCATATCAGCTTGTAAATGCTTCACATTCATGTATCCTAAACCAAGGTACTTGGAGCAGGATAGTGTAAGGCTTTGAAGGGATACCCTGAATGAAATGCAGGGCATGCCAGTGAGATTACAGGTAATGATCCTGTGAACTAAAACTTCCCTGGCAAAATTGGGGCAAAGTTGAGAGCATAGTGAGGTCCCCCGTTTCACCCCAACTTTGCCTAGCAAAGTTGTTTATTTAAAAAAAAACCTTTCAAACATTTATGCCACCTCCTACCACCTATGAAATCATGCCCCCCACCATAAATATCTTTTATAATAATTGTCCCCCACCCTACCGCCTTCTAGCATCTACTCCCCACTCCCCCACCCCGGGGAAGTTTCTTATAATAATGCAGTAGTTAGTGTAATAAATCACTTCCCCCACCCTTGCCAAATCATGTAACCTCTCCCCTCCCCCATCATTCACTCTGAACTCCCTAATTGTCAACTCCCATACCCTCAAGCACACAATATCCCTCCTCCCACCAAGTCCCAAATATTTAAGGATATAGAACCTAGTAAAACAGAAAACTGTACCTTGGTGGAGTGATCATGCTGTCTTGTGTTCTACAGTATAGGAATGAATGAATGAATGAATGAATGAATGAATGAATGATATCCTCCTGTCAGGTATTACTATAGAAGTACATTGTCATTTATTCATGTATTGCAGGATACAAGAGAGCATGATCACTCCACCAAGGTACAGCTTTCTGTTTTTCTAGGTGCTGTATCCTTAAACGTGGGGGCTTGAGGGGTTGGAGGTTGGGTGGCAGAGGATTGGTAGGGTTGAGGTAGATACTTAATTTAGGGAATTGGGGTGATTGATGTGGTAGGAGAGGTGGGTAGTTATTTGATCTGGTGTGAGAGGGGACAAGGGATTTGTTATATAGACAACTGCATTAGTATAAGAAACTTTGCAGGGACTATATGGAGAAGGGAGGTGGGTGCTAGAAAGAGGCAGGGTGGGGGAAATTAAAGATCTGGGTGGTGGGTGGTGGGAGGGGCATGGTCACACAGTAGGTGGAGGTGACAAATGTTAATGAGGTTTTTGGGAAAAAAACTTCACATAGTTCTTCCCACTTTGCAACAACTATGTGAAGGGAGACTTCACCAGCACTTTCTCCAGCAAAGCCAGAGAAGTGCCAATATGAGCAGACTTCACAAAACAGAGTAGGCACTTTGCTGGGTAAAGAGTTATACAAAGTGTCTCTTTGCTTAATCCAAAGTCAGGACACTTCATGAAGGATTTCGCAAAGCAGTTTCCTGAGTTTGCACATCTCTAATGACAGCACTTAACAGTGACATGCAAAAAGGTTCCGCAACATGTGAGAGATCTTGGACAATGGCACGGCCAACATTGTCACATCTACAGAGAGATACCACTGTCACGGCACATCCAGGACATGACAGCCACTCCTCCAATCCCAATAGATCACATATAGGCACCACAGCACCATCACACCCACCAGCATGACCCAAACATGACAGACAACCTGCCCCATGATAGAATGCTAACTGTAACAGATGATAACCCAATGACATGCATATCCCATGGCATTAAGATAGTCCCACTGCATGGCAAGGGCAGGGTCAATGCCTGTGGTTGATCCATCTCACTCAAAACACTCACTCAGAAGTCATCCTGCACACCAAAGCCAAAGAAACACACGTCTTGATTCCATTACTATAAGCAGAACTGCCATTAATGCCTAAAAAATGCATCCACCAGGGCCACTCTTCTCAGCCTGCCTGTCTCAGGTTCAGCTGCACAGCCAGCTGTTGCTCCATTGCTTCTGCATGTCCATAATGTGGTTGTTGCCCACTCATATCCTCCAGCATTGGTAGGCCACCAGGTAGGGGTAGCCTCTTCTGTTGAGCTAGGGTGTGCAGCATACAGTATACTGTTAAAATGTGGTACACCTTTACAGGTATTAGAAGAAAGGTTTCACAGGTCTTCTCTAGACATCTGAATCTCATCTTTAACATTCCAAATGATCATTTCACTTACTGCCTCTTGAGCATGTGTGCTCATCTGTATGCATTTTCTGTCTCATCACCAGGGTGTAGGAAAGTTGTCACCAGGTAGGACCATTGTAGGTAGATGCTGTCACCAGTAATGGAGTGTTAAGGGCATCAGTATACAGTAACAGTGTATTGAACATATGTGTTGTGGGGTGTATTGCAAAGGGATTCAGTAGTAGGTGGAGCGAGGTTATTTTACCATTGTACAGGTCATCAGTGAGACCTCATTTAGAATATGGGGTGAGGACATCAGCATGCTGGAGGGGGTCCAGAGGAGAGTAACCAAGATGATCGAGGGGTTACAGGACAGATATTATAAGGAGAGGCTGGGAGCCCTGGGGATGTACTCCCTGGAAGAGAGGAGGCAGAGGGTTGGTATGATAGAGATCTTCAAGTACATGAAGTGCACCAACAGAGTGAAAAGGGAGGGTCTCTTTAAAATGAGTGACAACAGCACCACTTCAGAGCGTAGCCTGAAACTGAAGGGGGGGGATTCAGAAGGGATGTAAGGAAGCATTTCTACACAGAGAGGGTGATGTCCACCTAGAATGAGCTGCAAGAGGAGGTAGTATCAGCAAGGATGGTGGGAGCATTCAAGGAGAACCTGGGACAAGCACAAAAGGAACCCTTGGGACCAAGAAAGGGCAGAAGGATGGGAGAGGGAGAGGCAGTTTGGGGGGGGTGGGGTCATTGGTGTAAATTGTAAGGCCAGACCCTGTATCTCTTACTGAGCAGACATGATAGACCAGGTGGTCTTCTTCTGCTGGCTCTTTTCGTATGTTCGTGTTTTAGAAACATGTCATGTGTGTTCATACATCCCAAATTAGCCATCCTTGGTAAGGATCATGTGTCTGCATCATACAGCTGAGAACTGACTGGTCAAATATGTTGACTGAGCCAGGAACCTTGGCATATACATTTGAGATGATGTTGTCAGCTATACATACACGTTGTATGTCCTTGCTGTGGAATGCTTTGTGGTTCTTCTATACCTCCTCATTGAGTGCAGGTGCCACAGGTGCTACGCAGTCACAATCAACGGCATCCTCTGTATTTGGAAAGCTGCCAATCTGGTAGAACTGTTGCTTGGTGTCCCCGAAGGTCAGTTTTGTGTCTGGGAATGCTATGTAGTCCTTCACATGTTGCAGAAGAGCATTTGTTGCAAGAGTTATACTGCATGACACAGAAGGATGGCTGATGCCAGTCACATCCCCAGTGATCCTCCAGAATGACCAAGTAGTATAGCACACAAAGGTAGTCATTACTGTAGTCTGCACATCTAATGCATGTGTACATTGTGCGAGTCTGTTTAGGTGTTCCTCAAGGAGGTCACATATCTCCTGCACAGTGTCAGGATCAATCCTTATGTGGGGGATACCATGTTCCCTATGAAGGTCTGCCAGCTGTAGTCTAGGTCTGTACAATCATGGTGGTCTTCTAGGCCTTTGCTTCTCCAGTTCACACTGCAACAGGTATGCATTCATCGGCAGTGATGTACATATGGCACTTGTAGTCTGTATCACATCAGGTCAGTCACTGTGGTTCTGGCATGTGGTTTATATGTGCAAACTCATGTCACAAGGGAAGTCACTATTAACAACCGTCCACCTGTGCATGAACTGCTGAAAGATTGCTTATGTTTTTTCACTGGCAGCATGTATGCCTAACTGTGGGCATGACTAGAGGAAGTCACAGAATACTCTCATACTGCATCAGAAGTCATTGTTAATGTGAGGAGGAGCACACTCTCCCATGCCACGCACCAAACCTGCAAGGCAGGTTATGACAGTGAACCTCATGATACCTCAACAGTCACAGGATCTGCAGATGATCAGGCCATGCACAAGCTGATGAAAAACAGACAACGTGGACTGCTGAAGCCCCAAAACAGGTATGTCTGGCAGCACTGCATAGTTTTCCTATCACTGTGTGATAGGTGTGGTCATAGGGTCTTGTATTTATGATGTTTGTATTTCTGTATATTCTGGGTTCACAGTGGCTGGGTGGAAATTGTCATCCTGCAGAGGGAGGAAGGCATGGCCTTGCCATGCAGAGGTACAGCTGAAGTACCTGTACCAAGCAAGGATAGTGTCCATATGCCAAGCTGCATCATGGACCATGCTGCAAATCAGGCTGCAGGGGACAAAGAGGTCATCTATATCTTTGAGATGAAATAACTGGCTTAGGTCGGGCATCCATGAGTCTGTGACATTTGAGTACTCATATACAATATATGGAAAGGCTCTTGAATATTTGCAATTGATATGACAGGCATAATGAAAAAAAACAAAAAAGGCACAGCACTCACCAGATGGGAAGTTAAATACTTTTATTGGTATAGAGCCATGTGTGAAAGATGCAGGTGCAATAACCCTATGAGGCGCCCTAAATACAGGCTTTGTCAGTCCGCTGATAAGCCCAGTATGTTCGGCGCTATGTAGGATTATTGCATCTTCATCTTTCATGCATGGCTCTCTACCAATAAAAGTATTTAACTTCCCATCTGAGTGCTGAGCCTTTTTTGTTTTTTCATTTAGTGTGATTACAGTCTGATTCAAGTGTGTGCACCTTTAGAGGTGGGATTGCTCTGGCATTTTTTTGTGCTGCACGACAGACATACACAGGAATGCACACATGTTTTATGACACATTACACTCTTCCTGTTCATGTTGCGACAGTAATGCTTGTAATATGGGTATGATTGTAATGCCTGTGTGATGCAGCTGCCATTTGTTGTTATTGCTGTTCTACTGCATTCTGGTGTGCTCTCACAGGCACCTGTCACCTGCATCTGTTTTAGTCTTTAGTGTACCCTGTAATGTACATGGTGCTGCTGTTGACCAAAGTATGCATATTGGACTATGCTGTCTTCTGGTAAACAGGGCATCCTCTGTATGTTTCTTTCTTATTTGGATGGGTCATGTGTGGCTGGCTGTAGTTGGTAGTAGATTTTGGGGCAGGGCAGCACGTCATGTCAGTGTGGGTACAATGTTGGCGTTGGGAATTTGACATTTTGTATCGTGCTCAGTATGTTGCATCACCTACTACTGCCATTACATGGCTGTACTAGGCAGCAGTGGGATGACCCATGCCTCATTGCATTTACTCTGGGGTTCTTTTGTACTTCTCTTCTTTCTCTACTTTGGGCTGCCCGTGACCCAAACAAATAACCCCTATAGCTGGCTCTCTCTTCCAGGACTGAGATAAAATTTGGCTCTATGGCCAATATCCTTCGGCATAACCCCATGCTCCATTGCATTTGCTCTGGGGTTCTTTTGTAGTTCTCTTCTCTCTCTACTTTGGGCTGCTCACGACCCAAACAAATAAGATCCCCTATAGGCTGGCTCCCTCTCCCTGGGCTGAGATACAGGTATGGCACACTGAGGAGTCCAAATGAGGACAAAACACATGTCTATGTCTGCTGTTCTTAGCCTTTGCTGATTGTGTTGTGAGGCCTTCTGGCACCATGCAATTTTGCTTAAAGTTGAGCCAGTCCAAATTAATTAATGGGCATTTGCATATGCTTCCCATGATGCTTTGCATTATTGGGGCATGTGCAATTTGTTTTCTTCAATGGGATACATGACTGCATAGGCTGCTTTTTTTATTGTAACTATCTAGATATTGCAGCTCATGTGTCTCATGTTCAGCCATGCCCAAGATTTGCACACGTACCACTGATGTGCACCTCCCCGTGTTCTGGCTCTGCACTCTATGTTGTTGTATACCAGAATGGAACGCATCTGTATTGCACATGCTGTTTTATGCTTACAGCTTGCTCATGGTATTTATGTACTGCATAATGCTTTCAGAATCTGACCCTTAATACAGAACATGCCCCTAAAACTGTGGGGGAAGAACATTATAAAGCAATGACATCTGTGGATAAAGGTTCTGCAGTTTAAACTGGAAAGTAAAACTTCTGCAGCTTACATGGACTTTCATTATAAAATCTTGTGGTTTACTTACTGGTGATATTTTGTAGTATTTTCTGAAAATTCTTTGAACTATAGCTAAAGCGGGATTGGTATTTCTGCCCAAATCTCATTGGTGGAAACCAGATCTGACATAGCACTAGTCAACAAAACACACAACTAATCAAACTGGAACCTGAATTTCTTTGCTGTAGGTTTTCGGCTCTGCTCAGCTGAGCACTACCTACCAGTCAAAGTAACCCTAAGCGATTGGTTAATATTTTGTACATAGTGGTGTTGCTCGTATTGAGCTTTTTTAAATAATTGTTATTGAGAGTTTGATTAATCTACATACAATCAGTGCGGCTTGCAATAGCACTCATAGATTTTAACTTCACAATGTCAGAAATAAAAACAGTTTTACATTTTGAAGTGCTGGCATAGCAGTCAACAAGTAACCTAAAAACACAGAAACATAGATACTGATGGCAGATAAGGACCGATTGACCTACCTAGTCTGCTCATTTTCCCTACCTACTGTGACATCACAGACCTTACTTGATGTCTGGCTTTACCCCCCCCCCCCATCCCTACCTCTAAGGTTCCCTAATGCCTATCCCATGCATTCTTGAAGCCCATTACCATTTTTGCCACTCTAGGAAATCAACGCACAGACTGAGAAGAGAGTGGCAAGATTTTCCTCCCGAAAGTGGCCCATTCTCCCTCCCCCAGTGTGCCCAAGAAGTTTTAGTTAAAGCTTCACAGAAAGAGTGGTGGATGCCTGGAACAGCCTCCCAGCAGAGGTAGTGGGAGCAAAAATGGTACATTAAGTGTACCTTAAATCCTTATTGCACACAAATTCACATAGCACAGTTCAGGATGTTGGGATACCCCAGTATCTTCTGGTGGGGTGACAGTTGGGATGTAATATCCTGAGAATTCCTGTGCCTATGGGGGTTCCCCATCTGGCCCCCCGCTGGAAGCACATGTCCTAGGTATAAATGTCAAGAGCAGGGCCAGATCTTCTGGAATCTGCCCAGAGAGTTACTTGCCATGTGGGAGAGTTGTTCATACTCAGCTAATTTAGACACAGTGCCCATCCACCCCTGCAGGGTGGGTGGGGCATTTGTGTGCCACCTAAGGAGTACTTGGCCCAGATTTTCAAAAGTTTTGTGGTCGCTGCAATGGACTTGAGGCCAAGAGTTTGACGCAAGTGGCAACTTGCATCAAACTGTGCCGCAAGTGCAATTTTGAAAGGAAGCTTGCTGCAACCCCCCTGCCACAAGCCCGTTGCAGCACCACAGCAAAGTTAGACCAGCTCCCCCCGGTCTAACTTTGTATCCATGGGGGAGCCATTTTACAGGGCTTGCGCTACAGCTTTGTTGAAAGTTGTCATAAAATGAAGGAACTGTCACAACTTGTGTCCTAGGTTATAAAACTGGGCACACGTTGCGGCAAATCCTTGGCTGCAGGTGCAGCAAAACTTTGCAGGGACACAGGGCTTGGTGACAAGCCCTGTGTCCCCCTTTCAAAATCATGCCCCTTGTCTTTTAGCCTTCACGGCCACTGGCAGAAGACATTTCTGGGCCCATGGGTCACTGCAGGGAAGAGCTGAGTTCCCTCCCAAGATCCATAGAGGGATCCCTAAGTAATGTCATATGTAACACTCCACTATTAAAGTCTATTATCTGTTGCCAGTAGTGGGTACTAATCAGACAGCTCCGAAGTAAATGCAGAAGGGTGCCAAGAGCTTGATTGTACAGTATTTCCAGTAAAGATTGTGTGAGAGAAGTCCCATTCTGTGTAAGACCACAGGAGTGCAATACCATCTTTGCAAAATCTGTTTTTGGATTAACTGGTATCAAATGTTCTGGAAGGTTCTGTGTGCTTTTTGTAGCAGCTTCTGCCAGCTTTCCTTAGAAATAGTGGTGGCACTCTCTTCTCCCCAGTCTGTGCGTTGCTTTCCTAAAATGGCACAGTGAGGAAGCTATAGTTTCTACCACTCAGTCTTTTGGGGAATTTAGTCTAGCAATCTATATGTGAGACTAGGTTATTCTACTTCTATATTGTGAAAGTCTGTTGGAAATGGCATGTCTGAGCTGAAACTATTTCCTGAATTTCTCTTTGGGGAAGGGTCCAGAAACAAATGGTTTGATACCTTTATTTGGACCAATGTAGATGTAACAAAAGAAACAGTACCTAAGCTTTCGGACCTTAGTGCTTAGGCACTGCTTTCTTTTGTTACATCTATGTTAGTCCAGTAAAAGGCATCAAACCATTTGTTTCGGGATCTGTTCTTACAAGGACCAATATGGCAATTAACTAATTCTTTGGGGAAGGAGAATGTTACTGCTATGTGTTAAAATGTTTTTAGGATCAGTGACTTCTGATTCAAGAGTTGTTGGAAGGAAATTATGCCCTTGGAGTTCCAAGTTGGTCACCACAAAGTTTTGACTGATATCTAGATTAGTGGCTTAGGCCAGAGCAGATCCCATTCTCCCAGTACAACTTCCTTTCAGGTCCGATTATTAATCAGCAAGTTTCAGGCCTTTTTTGCAAATATATAGTTGGGGGATGCCGCCTATGTGCCCAAGGAGTTTTAGACTCTCGGCATGGACGAGGGTGGAACAGAAAAGCCATTCTTCTCCAGGCAGGCCCTTAAGGGGTGGAGTTGGTTTTCTGCATTAACCAGTGCAGTGCCTGATAGATTCCAGATGACTGATGGTAGGCCCATAGCCAGGGAAGACCCCATCTGCATTGCCTAACAGGTGTGCAGTTTTTATATGCTGAATCTGGACCTCTTCTCCTCCCATAAGACAGACAGAAAGAGTTGCTCCAATCTGTGGATGAGGGAATTCTTTATATGCAGAGGGAGGTTGTTAAGGCAGAAGAGAATCTTGGGGAAAGCCATCATTCTGATGGCTGTGATTTTCCCCCCAAAGATTATATTAAGTTTCCTCCAACAGTTGAGGTCCAGTTCCAATTTTTGCAAGAAGCATTTGGAGGTTTTTATGAGCCATATTGTTGAGACTGGACGTAAGGGTCGTCCTCAGGTAATGCATTTGCACTGTGGCCCATTTCAGGCCAAAGGAGGAGAACTACTGCATGGTACATGGTTTGTTATGGGTAAGACCTCCATTTCTACCAGCTGACCTTCAAATCTGACAGGTGGTAGAATTTGTTGAGGACATCCAGAACCACAGGTAAGGATTCAGCTGAATTAGACAGGAGGAGAAGCAAGTCATTAGTGTATACTAGCATTTTGAAGCTAGTATTGCCAACTTGTGTTCCCTGTATAGAATTTAGTTACCTTAGTTTACACAATAATTGCTTCAACAGCAGTAGGTATAATAAGTGGTAGAGGGGGCATTCCTGTCTGGTGCTCTGTTGCAGTTTAAACCACTCAGTGGTAAGCCCGTTTGTCAGAATTCAAGCCACTGGGGTGGTGTAAAGTAATTTAGCTATATTTATGCTCACGGGGTTATAACAGTGCAGATGATACCATGCACAGCAAGACCGTGCTGTTACTAATAGCATGTGGGAAGATCTGTACATACTTTCTTTGTTTCATGGGGGGCTTTGCCCCCATACCCAAAGCCCCCTACACCCCCTGGAACTAAAATAACCAACTCTGAGGGGGCGTGGACACAGGGGCAATAAAATTACTTTTAAAAAAAAAGATTCCCTTACTGGGAATCAAACCACTGTCCTCCCAACCCCATCCACTGCATGGTTGGATGCTCTAGACACTCCACCATGGGAGTGGCTTGACTGAGAACCTGACCCACAGTGGCCACATGCTCTTCCTACTTCCAGGTGAGTGACAGAGGGTAGCGATACTTTCATATCGCTGTAATTCCCCGATTGCTCTAAAGCCATTTTTTTTTCACAGCGCAGTCTTGCTGTGCGCAGTATCATCCGCGTTATTCTCACCCGGTACCATGTTTATGAAGGTTGGGCCTGTTGCCATTTTCCTCCTAACTTTATAAAGGTAAGCCCACTTCACTGAGTTGAAGGCTTTCTCGCTGTCCACACACATAAGGAGAGCTGGATCAGACTGTACTGAGGCAGCTGCCATGGCACTAATGACTGCTGTCATGCTATCCAAGGCCATGCACTTCTTCAAAAACCCAGTCTGATGTATATTGATTAATAACAGAATTGGTGATTTGAGTCTGGTGACTAGAATTTTGGCCAAAAAGTTTGCATCAATATTTAATGAGGAAATGGGCCAACAGCTGGTGATTCATTTGGAATCCTTTTGTGGTTTGGGTAGAAGAACTATGAGAGTTTCTACCATTGTGGAAGGGAGCTTGGCCATTTCAGAGACATTTGAGCAGGTATGGAGAAGTCTCTTATTGAGTTGGGCTTGAAAGACTTGGTAGAATTCAACTGGCATACTGTCCATGCCTGGGGTTTTCCCCTTGGAGAAGGCCTAGATGGCTGATAATACCTCTTGGAGCATTAGGGGTTTCTCCAACCCCTGCCTTTGCTCTGCTGAGAGGCAAGGTAAGTGAGTCATTTGTAAGAAGTGGTTTAGCACCTGCTTAGACAGGGTCTCTTTGGAGGTATAAAGCTCCGTATACAACTGCAGGAAGGACTCATTGATGTTGGATTGTTAAGTGCAGTGGTGGGCAACTCATGGCCCAAAGGCCACATACTGCCACCCAGAGGTCAAGCTGTGACCCTCTCATCCATCTGCTTTTGCTGTTTAATCTGTATTGAAGTGTTCAAGTCCTTTATTACATTCTTAATGTTATAATATATATATAGCTTGTTTTTAATTCAGATGTGTAATTATGGCTTGTGACTGTGGTAAAGGTGGTCTTGCAGCCATTGGAGGTGTTTGAGGGCCACGCCTGTGTGACTCTTTGATTATCTTAGGTTGCCCAACCCTGGTTTAGTGGTTGCCATTCTGTCTGGTAGTTTAAGGCTTCCAACATAATGACTGGCCTAAGCTACCCTTGTTCGATAAAATAAAAGGTGGCTAGCCCACTCCCTGAATTCCCAATATCTTTGTGTGGTTGTGGTTACTGCCCTCTGGGCAACACACTGTCATAGCATGTTTATGCGAAAACACAGATGCTGTATTTCCTAGGCCAGCTCTGTGGGATGCTCCCCAGTTGATGTGTTAAAGACTGTTTCTTTGGCTTTCAACTTCTTCTCCAGCTACTCTGCCTCCTTACTTCACTCTCATTTTTTTCTAGGCTGTGTATGTCATTGTCTTGCCACAGATAGATGCCTTTAAGGCATCCTAAAGTGTGGCATTGGAAATGTCTGGTGTGTCATTAATCTGAAAGTACAGATCAATTTTCCAAGCTAGCTAAACCTGGAAATGTTGTCCTTCAGTAGGAAGGTGTCAGGCTCCATCTGTGGGCATTTGGGGCTGCTCTGCCCAGAGACAGTGACAGCTGGGTACAGGCATTGTCCAAAATCATGATTATCCATACATGCACATCTTGCACTAGTGCCATATGTTGTGTCTGAAGCAGGAAGAAATCTGTTCTGCTGCTGTTCTTATGGGTCGCTGCATGGTAGGAGAACTCCCTACCTGATGGGTTGAGAGACCTGCAGGGGTTGGACAGGTGTAGTTCCTTGGCCATTTGGTGTAATGCCAGCTGTGCCTTGGATGTTGAGGACTGAGTGCTTCTGAGCCTATCAGTGAATGCGTCCCACACTTCGTTCAAGTTCCCACCCTTTACTGTGATGTCACCTGGGACACTCAGAGCTGTTACCTGCTGGGCCACATCTGGAAAGAATATGTTTGAGCCCTGAATGGACTGTAGATGCTTGTTATAAGGAGGGTTTGGTCATGGATCTTAACCCATGTCAGTACCCATCTGTCCTCATTGCTATGGCTGGTATGTAGTATCTGTACAGGAAGATGTTTGTGGAATAGTATAGCCACTCCTCTGGCTTTGGAGCAGAAGGAGCTGCTTAGGATCTGGCTTACCCAGTCTCTCCTAAGCATTAGAGTTTCATTGTGAAGCAAGTTCATTTCTTTTTTTCCATAAAGGTTTTTATCTTCATGAGGCAAAAAAGGCAGCTTCTCAACCTTGTCCCCACACACCTGCAGCTGTCTCTTGCCTCTGCTTGGTCAGTGAGTACTATCTCTCATTGCTCCCCCTCCACTGGCCAGGGGGTGGACCATTCCCCCTGGTCACACATCCATATATATCCTGGAATGGAGCAGCAGAACTATCCAGCCCAATTGGCAGGGCTTCACAAAGCTCATCCTCCAATTTTAAGTCCTGTTTTCCACCTGGGCTCATGGACCTGCATGATGTGCCTGCTCCTTTTCAGTGGAGATGCCCCCAGCACTCTGTACATGGGATCCCGTCCCAATTGTATGACTTGCTTGTGCTGCCACCAAGATAACTCCAGCTGGCAGTCTTACATGTAAGGGGGGGGTCTTTCTGTCATGTGAGCACTGGCACCCCCTCACATACTGACCTACCTTGGGGTCAGCCTGGGTTCTTTTGACTCCAGTATACAAACAGAATACCAGAACAAATTTTGGTGCCTCCACCTGGGACAGGGGTATATAAAGGCCAACCAATGTGGTCACAACCTCCTCCCAGGAACCCAGGGCACAGCCCATTATAATTTATCCCTTTTCTCCCCACCTGATTGGCTAGCATTTTCCTGGGCTGCAGAAGGTGTCATTTGAACCCATCCCAGCAGCCCAGGTGGAAGGGAGAACTACTGGGGGCTGCCATCTTTGTTTATACAGTGGCCTTCCTTTTGCAGCCTCCCATGTTATTTATAAGCCCATTCAGGGGCTATTTCCTATAAGCCCTGACCCCAATTGCTTAGAAGGAACCAGGGAATCCCTTATTTGGTTTGGGGGAAGTCCCGTTTGACTGTCTGGGCTCCTGAAACAAGAGGTGCCCATTTCGTGCCTTTAAATGGCTGCAGGTGTTCATGCACACCTCACCGATTCTGTTCCTAGTCCCACTGCAGTAGGGGACCAGGAAACCATCCCCCAATGCCCAGAGGCATTATTTGCTTATTTGCTTTCTCCACTGCCTGCCCTGGAACTGGGACACATTTTACATTAGGGCTGCATGGCTGAACACATCTAAGGGAGCAACGGCTCCTTTAAGACTTCAGCCATGCATGCGCAGACATCCACATGCACAGTCATTTTTGTTGACCTCTCGGTACAGCTCCCACTGCTCCTGGACTGTGCAGGAGTTCTTCTAAGTGCCCAGAGGTGCAAAACTCCATGGACCTTAGGCCTAATACCAACCTGGGGCCGAGGAGAAGGGACCCCCCCTGTGGCAACTGCTGTGAAAACACAGGAGCCCTCTGGTCCCGATTACACAGTCCAGGGGAACGGAGGCAGACAGAGGAGCCATGGGGGACATCTGTAGGCCATAGCCCTAATAGGTAAGCCCCAGAAGGGGTGACTTACATACGTCCCCTACCCTAAAATCTTGGCATCCTTGACAAGACACTGCCTTAATGTCCGTAGAGTCCAGAGTCCACAGAGGCAGTGTAAAACAGCATAATTTTGGGGAACATTTCTATCTAGACAATCAGTTCCTAACTATTGAGTCATTTCAAAACACATCATTATTACTGTACTTTTTCTAACTAGACACAGCATCTTTTCTATCAGTTATGAATCAGCTGTAACACATGTTAAAACATCATTAGTACATTTAGCATCAGTTTTAACCTAGTTAGACATATTACCAGTACATTTACCAGCCCCATTAAATAATTCATGTCAGTGATGGGCAACAATGAACACAGAATAAACAATGGGGTTTTAAGAATGCATGGGATAGACATAAAGGAATTCTGGAGGTCAGGGGTAAGGGGCAACAGTCTTCTAGAAAAACATAAACTGAACTTGCAAGCTCAAATGGGCAGACTGGGTGGACCATCGGCCCTTATCTGCCGACACTGTCTATGTATCTATGTAAAGGCCACCATGTACTTATGCACCACTTGTATAGGGATCTCATAGAAGGAGCCAGGGATGTCATAAGTTAACCTCATGGGTGGTTTACATGCTCTACTAGACTTTTGGAGTACTATTGCTTCTTCCATAGGAGTAGGGTGCACACTGCCCACTCTAGGCACTGTGTCCAGCACGGGGGCCTGGTCTGGAATAACAGGTGTCCTATCAGTTTTTATTGAAAAGTCCTTCACCAATGAGTCTACGTCCATATCCGTAAAAGGTATAGTACTTCTTGACCTATAGCTGGGGTTGTACTTTGCACCAATGCTTCTTCATTATGGTTTACACAGTATATGGAATCTGTTTCTTCACGACCTGCTTGTGGCCAGTCCATAGGGGTCACAGGTGCACTGGGTACATTTGCAGGAGGTTGATACTAGTAAATTTCTTCATTCTCCTCATTGTTTAAACTGTCATTTGAGTCAAACGGTGGAACTGGGTCATTGCATATGGTGTTATCATGAAATGTCAGTGGCAGTACCACGTTTTCATTGGTTTGGTTACAATTTGTTGTCCTAGCAGGTCTCAACCTAGGCTCTGTTGCAGCCTCTGGAATGGGCTCGAGCTGACCAATAGGCAGAAAGTGCTTATGGTGAACAGTTTTAAAATCCACCGTCCACATTCATGACATATCCAGTACACAGATAAATCAGTTAATTTTTCCAGGACAACATAGGTTCGGAAGACCAGCAGTCAGCTACAGTATCTTGTGCTTTCCATGGAGGCCAAGATTTCTGAGGAGAACTTTGTCTCCAAATTGCAAAACTTGGTGATGCACTTTCTGGTCAGACCAAATTTTTTTAGCAGCATTAAGTTTGCTAGCAGCTTGTACAGTCAATTGATAGGTTTTTTTCAGTTGCTTTTTTGGGCGTCTCATGTATTCCAGGTAAGACTCTGTTGAGGTTCCATCCACAGACACTCCGAAACCTAGGTCAGTTGGCAAATGGGCTTTACAGCCAAACATTAACAGGTAAGGTGAAGCATCTGTTGCACTGTTTTGAGTACAACTGTAGGTGTTCACCAACTTGGTGACATGCTGGCTCCAATTTCTTTTCTGTTCAGGATCCAACGCATCTCCCCAGGAAATTGATGGTCCCTTTACAACACACAGTTATTTATACTTCCAACAAAATTCACAATCAATTTTGCAGATCACTTAAATACGAAAATCAGAAAGACATATCCCAACCACTTCTTGGCAACCCTAATTTACTCATTGGGGAACAGGTCCTTTCCTCTAGGATCTTAACTCCACTTGCACAGGTTAAGGTTAGGGACTTGCTTATAGAAGGTAGACTGGCCTCCACCCTGGCATTAATTGAACAATTTCAAATACAAAGTACCACGTCCTCTATATCTACCAAATCAGACACATGATCATTCAGTGGTTTGGTCCTGGAGAGTGGCGGACCAATCAGGATGTAATATTACAGGAGTTACAGGCAGACGCCTGGCTGCCCCATGCAGTCTCCCAGATTGTATCATCCCTACCCACGTTAAATTTTACAATTGGGGATCAGTTATTGTCTTGGGAAGATGTTCTTCCTTTTGATAATAATAATAATCGGACCAAGATATGGCAGACTGTATATAAAAACATGGCTAATGATAGGCTACGGCTTATACAATATTTTATTCTACATAACATCTGTTTCACCCCGGTTAAAATGTATGGCATTGGCATATTGCAAGATCAACTCTGTTTTAGATGTACACAGCAACCGGGTACACTTTTGCATATTCTTTGGGAATGCCCCAAAGTTATCCCCCTCTGGTCTCTTATTAAGACCAGGGCTGACTCACTATTGGGACTCCAAGAATTATTTACTCCTAACATTTGTATATTAGGGGACTATTCCACTATCTCTGTAAAGGAAAAGAAATATCACATTACTGTCATATCTCTCTCAGTGAAAAAGTTAGTTCTAAGACGTTGGAAGGATCAACAGGTCTTATCATATCTGGAATGGGCCAGGGAGTTGTTCTATAATCTGTGGTTAGAAAAGTCCATAGCCAGTATTAGAGGCCTGATGCCGCAATATCGAGCTAAGTGGGACAAGTTTTATACTCTCTGGTCCACTAACTCTGATTACTGAGTGGGTTTCTATATCAGTTGCTCTCTGCTTCCTAACTCTCTACAAGTCTAGTTTCGCTCTGTACTTATCTCTTACCTGTTATGCACATACCCTCTACTTATGTGGTTGTATAATTTTCTAGGTACCATATGTTCCCAGAAGAAAGAGAGTGGAGGAGGAGAGGGGTCTTATGGGTTAGGGGATGGTGGGTTGTTTTTATTTTATTTAACTTTAGTGTATAAATAAAACATTTTCTTGTTCTTGTTTTCCACTGACTATATGGACAACTCTATGTATTCTTGTATCCTGGTTACAATGTACTCGAAGGTTGTTACTGTAAGTAAATAAAGTTTAATAAACTTCAAAAAAAGGATCCAATGCATCTAACATGTCTAACTAGGTGCGATTAAACCTTTCCAACTGTGGGTCTCCTTGAGGATGGTAGGTTTTATTGCATGACTGCTGGATGCCCTACTCAGCAAGAAATTCTTTCACTAGGAGGCTGTGAAAGTCATGACCATTTTTTGGAGTGAATACACTGGGGTATACCATAATGAGTTACAAACTCCTCAAATTTCCGTACAACAGTCCAGGCTTTCTGATTTTTTTGTTGGGTAGACCTGTGCATACCTTGCACAATGGTCAGTGATGACTAGAATGTGGCTATACTCTTTGCTGTCTGATTCCAGTAACAAAAAATCCTAACATACCAGTTCCATAGGTTCATTTTTTTTAATGTTCACAAGTGGTGCTGTTTTGGGGTGGGGCAAAGTCTTTCTCTAGACACATCTGGCACAATTCTTGCAGTGCAGTTCCATGTCGGACACCATTTTGGGCCAATAGAATCATCTTCACACAAGGTTCAGGCTACGCTCGAACTCGAGGTGGCTCATGTTATTGTGAAGCACTCTAAGGACGACTTTTTGGTACCTCCACAGTAGTACTAACTGGTTGCAGGAGACCATTGTTTTCAGGTCTTGGACAGTTCAGAAAAACAGTTCATCTTTCAAAGACAACTTGCTCCACTCTCTCAACAAAATCAGAACACTAGGATGAACATTTGGCACTTTATCTGGGCTTTCTCCTTTTTCTAAAGCTGAGACTACCCATCTCATTCCATAATCTTGCTGTTGCGATCATCTTTGTTCTCTCCATTTTGACTGAGGCAAACGACTGATGTCCAAACCTTCAAAGTTGTACTAGGCTTCAGGTATAGCATCAGGGTGGTCTCGCACTGCATCAATGGCTCTGGTATGACAGACAAGCATCTCACTGTCTGCGTTCACACATTTTGTACATACAGCTTTCACAGTTGCAGGAGTCATAGAATTCCATTGGCCCTCCTCTTGAGGGTGAGGTCAGCGAGACAGGGGATCAGTATCTGTATTGTTCAGACCCTTCTAATATTCTAGAGTATAACGTACAAGGTACACATTTATTGATTCAAAGTGCACGTACGATAAATATTACACATAAATAGACATTAAAAATGCAATTTCAGCCTCAAGTTAGTTCTTTATATAAATATACAATTCAGGTTAAAAAGCATTCTCCATTTTCCTTAATCTATTAGCAGCTATAGCGAATTGTGCAACACTATGCAATTTTGCCACTTCCTCTGTATTTAACAAAAGTTCCATTCTGTCTGCCAAAGGGAAACTAGAAATCCTACTAAGATATTGAGACAACCATTTTTCTCTCAAATCACTCAAATATGGACATATGAATAATATATGAACAGTATCCCATTTCCCTGGGCAGTCACCCTTACGCTCTTTTCCTGTCTTAAATATATTCCATTTCATAAAACCAGCTGAAACGCCTCCATTTATGTAAAATCTTGAGTTCGCTAAAGCTTTATAGTGCAAATTATTCTCACTCTTTGATAGATTTGCCTCTATATTAAAATGTTTTAAGTGATTTATAAATTGGAAAATATGTTGATGCAGAGACTCTAGCCATATCCTGCTGCCTGGAAACATCTTGGATCCTATTTACTACTTCCAAACAAAATATAGCACTTCTATCCATAATACTTATTTTTAAAATTGATTCTATACCTAGCCTCCTCTACTGATTGTCCAGTTTCTTCATCCACATACTATCTTTCAGTATGATTGTTTCTTTGAAAACCTGTGTCCAACTATCTTTCCAGCAATTGTACAATATAGGATTGTCCTCTAGACAGTTTAATATCTTACATAAATAATTAAATTGCCTGGTCAAACCACCAGAGACAAGGGAAATGCAACACATTTCAGCTCTTAAATAGTCCCCTGGTATAACTTTTGGAAGGAATAGGATTAATGTCATATATAAATTCTCAATCAGTTCCAGTGTGATCAAATTATTGTATGATCCCCAAATGTCTGCTCCATACAAGATTACTGTATCCACTTTCATCTGAAAAATTTTTAGTAACGCAGATGCCGAGTTGTTAAAAAATTGTTTCAAAAATTAAATTTTTTGCTAATGAAATTTGTCTTGCTTTCCTCTTACATTCTTCTATATGCAGTCCCCAAATTTATGTGTTATGAATTGTAATTCCTAGACAGGGGTAGCTACTTGCAGTACTCATTATTTTCCTATATTATATTCAGGGCCCCTGGTGTTCTGCGGCAGAATTTTCTGATTTCTGCGGCATGATTTATTCACTTCTCTGGCAGAATGCAGTCCTGTCATTGGCTAAATATGATGTGATGTCATCAATGACAAAATATGCTGAGCATAGAGGAGGGGCTTCAGGATAAACGAGATGGGAAAGAAATCCTGACACTATGGAAAAACAGTATATTTATATGAAAATTCAGCAAAAACAATGAATTCTGCAGCACTATATATATTCTGCGGCATGACGCAAATTCTGCAGCAAGTTTCGCAACCGCAGAACCGCAGAATTCCAGGTGCCTTGATTATATTCCAAAGTACAGTCATACGTGAAAAGGGCGGGCAACCAAAAGAGACTAGCCACATCCAGCTTAGCAGTGGTGTAGACATAGTTAAGAGGACTGTTGTCAGGTCTTACAATAAACTTGACCCCATAGAAGTAGTTCTGGAACTGATCTGTGATGGCCCATTTTAAAGCTAAAAATTCTAGCTTGTGCACTGGGTAGTTCTTTTATACAGTATACATTACAAGCATAATGTATTCTGCATCTGGCCATGGTGGTGCAGAGGGCTGTGCTGGTCTCAGGGTTGTGCCGGGATGGGGGGTGGGATGATTGGCCAATGCCCGATGGGGAGGGGGGCCACTAGCCCACCAGATGCTTGCAGTGCTATGTGTGTGGGTGCGATCAGGCAATGGGGTGGGGGCACTATGGAACCAGGCTGGTTTTCTCACTATAACCAGGGGAGATCAGGGATTGGTGGGGGGGCAATACACCACCAAGGAGCACTGCCAACATCGGGGATGGGGGGACACTAGACTACCAGGGCAGGGATGACAACAGTATAGACACACAGGCAACATAAAGAACTATTATTACAGCACACTACAGTGGCACCCTGCCCGGTGCACATCAGAGTGGTGGCTGTCTACTTTCTGCCTTGGGGCCATGCTTGCTGCTCCTTAGGGCATCTGGACTGCACCCTGCCATTGTTTGCAGATGCATCTGGCACTTGGGATAATCCTGCTGACTGTGCCAAAATTGCTGTTGCAGGATGCAAGTTGTGACAATTCCAGATTGTTTGATGTAAATCATAGACTTTTTGGAATAGCAGGACTTGCATTTGGTGCACCTGCGTCAGATGCAGCCCCCTGGGTTGTTGCAAGTTGTGTCTGGTGCATTCAGCTTCTAAAATTGGGCCCAAAATAAAAACACAAACTTTTAACTATCTTCAAAGTAAGACATAGGTTCAAACATATATAATGGAAACGACTAAGAAGAACTATGGATTTATTTCCATACTCATGGCAAACATGTATTGGAAAAGTTTGTACAGTACCGTAAAAAACAACCAAATAAGGAGGAAACTTTGGCAGCAATACAAAATCTCTCATGGACTCGGCCTGCACTCCATGGGATTGCCGTTGGTTCCTAATGAACTGTTGACCAAACATAACAAAATCAATCCAGCCTTTAGCAGTTGAGGGAGATTTTACCATAAGCCTGTTTTTATGCGGTACTACCGGGACAACAAAGTAGTTAGCCTGACCTGGTTCAAGTGGGGCATGTATAGGGTTTGATTTCCTAGAGTTCTGAACCTTGATGCCTTTCACCAATATCGGAGGGTGGGGGGGAGGAGGTGGGTTCATGAGTCAAACTCTTTAGGCCTGGGTGGGTGTAGGTGGTCTTCTAAAGGTACTGGTTAAGGAGTATGTGGGGGGTGCTAGAGGTTGAATTGGATAATACCCCATGATTAAAATTTTAAGGAAGAAGATTCTGGGATTAGACAGGTGGACTTCTAATGTACTCCAAATTATAGTCTGTCTCCCAAAGCCGACAGCCAAATCTCTATGGCAGGGTGGGGAACAAGTTAATGTGTTATGGTCTGCCTGCTGATTATGTCAATGGGCCCTTACGTTCTCCAGCTATGCCTGTCTTTTGATCTGCCTAACCTCTGTCCCAGGGGGCCCTCCATCTTCAGACCGATTCCCACTGGGTGCAAGGCAATGCTCCCTTGAGTTCGATAGTAGTGAATTTGTAGCTTAGCCTGTATTAGTGAGCAGGAAGGCCAGTATATTTAGTGCCTCACCTCTACCTGCTAGTGTCATGTGCAGGAGTCCTCAGCCCTCTTGCCCACAATGTCTTTCAGTAGTGTCCCCAGGCAGATCAAGAAGGATCTTTTTTCCCCTATGGGAGGCCACTATGAGGACTTCCATCACTTTGGGACATGCATATCTCTAGTCCTGAAAAAAAAAAAAGCATCACACCTGGTGCCTGAATTAGGGAAGGAATGCTGTTAATATAACAGGAGTGGTTCGGCCTACTCCAGAGGTAGCACTATATTGCTGCTCTTTTATGCTTTATCCACAGGACCCTTACTAGGGTTAGCTGGTCCATTATCCTCATCTACTACTCCATCATTCCAAAACATTGCTGGCCACCTTCAGCATGTTTGTGAATAACTGCAACTCCAGTACATTCTGTCAGTTAGGTGGAGTCATTAATACTGGCAACAGGAGAAGGCAAACAGGTTGCTAGTGGGCCTGGTATTTGATATGGTGCAGCCTGGCTTGTCCTTGTGCTGCTTAGCAGCCAGTTTTCTGCTTCTTCAGACTGTCCTTTGCTGGAGATGCCAGTGTCCATGCAGGCATGTGGAGGGGGGGGTGGGAGGAGGAAAGGAGGTTTATTCACTTCATAGAAAAGGAACAAGAATAGGAGATGGGTAACCTAGACATTAGTAGCCTAAATATACCAAGATTAGGCTTGTGGTATCACTCCATTAGGCTATTCATACCCAGTCTGTGTTTTTTAAGGTGACCATCAAACGCATGAATGCTGTGCATTGGTGGTGATACTCGCAACCACAGGAGGGATGGCTGTGGTAGGGGTTAGGTTGTCTACCTTTGTGTGGCTATACCTTCATATTGGTGTGTTCTTTTTCTTGTAAATATGTGGAGTGGAGAGTACCAGGATATCATTATTATCCTAAGTGTTCAACTGTCTGGACTATCTGAAAACCTTTGCCACCAATCCTCTAGGTGCAATGAGTGGTGTCATCCCCAGGGCTGTGTGTAGTTCCCTTACCTGGACCCAAGAAACATTCACTGGGGTGAGGATGTGAGAGTTTAGGCACTATATCTGGGGGATGAGGGAACAATAGAAGCAGGCCTGTTTCTCCACTGAAGTTCTCATAAGATGGAGGAGCTCTTGGCTGTATTTCTGTCTGTTAAGTATGGCACTATTAGGTAGATGTACCACATGAATCTCATGCAAGCCAGCTATTGGAAACTTTAAAACCCACCTAACCTTTTGTTGTCTCATGTGATGCTCCAGGGGATGTCTGATCATTCACCAGTTCTTTTCCATTTAGCATGTAAAAGATGGAGACAAAGGAGGGTGGGTGAGTGATGCTTCCGTCACACCTCAGATGCCTGTAGGAGCTCATTTGAATCATATTTCTAGCAACTTGAAACTTTTCTAAAATACACTCCTGTGCTATATATTAACAGATTTCAGGACCCTTGCATCTGTCTGAACCAATAAGGTAAGAAAAATGTCCAGTCAAAAAGTGGCACAAGTTTAATACTGTGGATAAATGATGGATTACTACAGAATTTTCTGATGTGCCTATGTTTCTTACAGATGTCTAAAGAGAATGACATGAAAGAAAAACATATTTGTCATTTACAAAAAGCAAAACTATTTTTGGGGTAGTGATATAGCCAGCGCAGTGTTGCAGGTAGGAAAAGCAGTACCTACAAGTAATGAAATTTAAATGTATTATTTCAATCTAAATACTTCTATTTTATATTAACAGCCTTAAAGAAAACACAAATAATACAAATTTATACCCGTGAACAAGCCCATTTTATGGGTGAAACATAGGGGAAGGAAATAAAAAGATATTTGAAAGCGACTGGAAGTCGTCGAGGTGTTATTTAAATGGTCTCCCAACCCTATTTTGTTTCTACGTGTTTATACATTAGAGCCTCTGGGGGGCTGAAGATGTTCTAGCAAGAACGCTGTTCCAGTCCCCACCATACTCTAGATGTTGTACTGAGATCCTGGTTCCCCCCATCTGTGTACTTACAGGGGATGAGCCTATGATTTCTCTTTTGGAATACGCCCTTTCATATTTAACCCTTACTGTACTGAATAGAAGAAACCCTCCCTACTGGAGTCCCCTGATGAACTATTATACTTAGAGTGTTTGAGATGCCCTCACTACCTCCCACAAATGGAAAGGAAAAAAAGGAGGTGAGGAGGGTGGGGCAGCGACAGCTGCTAGTGGATGGAGGGGAGAGGAAGGAAAGGAACCATCTTAGACAGGGAGTCACTAGGTTCTGCTCCTGTCCAATGTTGATGTACACAATTACCTTTTTCATGCATGTGGGCTTCATAAATGGGAGGAGAATGCATCTGAGAATTGGGGAGTCAAAGTATTCCTGACTAAGCTGGCTGTGCTAAAGGTGAAGATAATCTGCTCCTTGGCATATGGAGTGGACAGTGTGATCACTACAGTAGAAGCACTGTAGGGGGGGCATCACCTTTTGAAAAATCCTTCTCCTGGGAGAAGAGGGAGTGTGCTGATACTTGGAAAAACTCTGTGGCCATGTGCATGTTCTACTAACCCTCATCACATGGCAGGGGTGTATTTGAATGAGCACCCTGAGTACCCAGCATTCATACCAGTGTCGAGTGGTTTCTCAGAGAACCAGCAAGCTAAAGCAGCTCTACCCCAATAGTGTGCTCTCAATGCAGTTGATAAAATCAACAGACTAATATCAGCATCATTAAAGTTAGTGTGTGAAAAAGTTTAATACTTGCATACTGAAAATTCTTACAGGCACGTAATACAAAATGCATGCAAACAGTGTAAGTTGTGTGGTTATAAAATGGCTGGGAGAACTGGATGATAAGCCACCTCAAACCCAACCAGTTTCACGTGACTAGCCCCTGATCAGGGAGTCATGTAACTGACAGTGCTTCAGACTTTTTTGTACTAGGTTTAAAGTGACACATCTGTGAAGCACAATCAAGTGATATTTGCACACAAAAAAATTGTAAAAAACATTAGCATACTTCTAGCAGCATACAAGAGAAAATATTGAAAAGGCATACAAAGTTGGTACTTGCTAAATAGAAATGTAGAAACATAGAAAGTTGTGGGCAGAAGGAGACCAGAGGTCCATCTAGTCTGCCCCAGGGTACAAACCTGGAACCCTTGCGGGGGACCAGGGCCTAACTAGCTGATATCTGAAATTGCTATATATCATGTGGAGAAATAATTATATACTTACATCATAATGTCCCAATCAAACTGTTGCCATTGTCATTTCTTTAAAAACAAGGTCCAAAAGAACAGACAGTCCCACACGGTGCAGAACTTCCATACTGAAACAGTAAGGACACAATCAAATTGCAACTTGCATATATATTAACAATTGAACAGTAATGCATTTTCTATTAGCTACCATCCCAGACATATATTCTATAGCTAACTGCTGGAGTACTGATACAGGCATGATATGAATGCATCCTCATAGAGTCTGCAGTGAGGGGCAGTCATGTGACAGCTCAGCAAGGCTGGGAGAGCCATTTCTTCACCAAAAGAAGGGTGCTTTCACCAATGGCTGTCTACTGAGCATTTGAACACCAGGACTCATGGTGGATTTATGAACCCCTCTCACAGCATGAGTGACACTATCCCCACTCTCCCCCACCCCACCCAGCAGGAAATAAAAGATGGATTCCTTCATTTTGGCAGAGTCAAGATTCCCCACAACCTATCACTGTGCACCTGGCACCCAGCTCACCAGGCTGTACAAATTCCCTCAACCTCCAAACCACAAGAAGAAGCCAGGCCACTGGAGGTTACATGCCCCCCATCCCACACACACAGCCTTCCTTTGCCAAGGAATAACCAAGAAGGAAAGTAGTTGACTCTTCGAGGCGGACCTCAGGGGGCGCAGAAGTGCCAGGATCAGAGGAGGTTCATTCAAAGGGCCTTTTAAAACTACATTGTAGTAATTGTTTGTTGGGGGAGGGTTAATGCTCTTAATGGGGTGGACTCCAATGACTGCACCTCAGAGTTGGCAGCATCCCTCACTGACACTCTGCCTGTTTAAACCCAGGGCCAACATAATGGGGGGGGGGATGTTACAGGAAATACCCATGCCAGAGTCCATCAGAATTTTGCCCATAGAGGCCAGCAGCTATGAACCCTCACCATGAATTCTCTGTGGAGATTCAGAACCTATTCATAGCCATCTTATTCACTTTACGCATACCACACCCCTGCCAGGGTGATAACACCCAAACCATCACAGAACCTGGCAATTTGCTTTTAACAGACTAAAATCAGTAGGGCAACAGAAACAATTTAGTTTTCAGACCACCAGAAAAAGGATGTTTTGCTCACAGATGGCCATACAGTCAGTCAGCACTGAGGCAATGCTGAGAACAGAGGTGCCATTTGACAATTTTAATCGACCTCACTGGCAGAGGTGGGGGTCTAAGAGTTGCACAGTGTCCGCTCAGAAGTGGTTTGGCAGTAGCTGCTGGTGGGCAGGTTGTTCTCCAGTGATTTGGTATGTGGCCTGGATAGTGGCAATTGTTCCTTAAGCAGTTGCAGGTGGACAACTGTTTTGGGAGAATCATCGGATGAACTGGCATCCTGTTTCACCATAGTTTTTGTTTTCTATCCATGGGTCTGCTTGGCATATTTGAAGGGGTTGGGGTCCTTCGTAGTGGCGCTCTTTCTGTTCCTTGATTTCTATTTTTTTGAACTCTTTATCACTCAGAACAAGGTACAAGCAAATTTCCAATTAGGTATCATACACCGAGCAAGACATAAGAAGTTTAAGGCAGCATTGTGGAATGCCATTTTCAATTATACCATATAGTGTCCTACTTATGTACTTGGGTCATAGCTAAGATCTAAATATATGTATCAAAAGCCCCTAAACAAGGTCTGAGGCATATAGATGAAGAGACAATGGTCCAGGCTGCTCCAATCGCAAACTCCACATGGAATCTAGCATGTATCTGTGCATCTCCCATCCCCATTACACCATGCCACTTCAAGGGATGAAAGAATCATCCTCTTTGGAAATATAAAAAACCCAAGGCCACCACTTAATCTCAGATTGTGTGAGCCTACCTGTGCATCTTGCTATAAGCCATTCCAATACATACATGTCGTTATCTTATGCCACTGGGAGTGTGTAGGTGCACGTGTCTGCCGCCACAGGTGAGTTATTGTCTTCTTGGCTGCCAGTACATAAATAAATAACATTGAACCAGGTGGGAAATGTAAGTCTTGAGGTGGCATTGTGAGGAGGACCATATCTGGGGTTAAAACCGCATCAGCTCCCATAAGTTTGTAAAGGCTGTTCATGACTTACTGTCAAAAGTAAGCGAGGACAGGGTATGACCAAAAAATATGCAAATGGTTGGCCAACGTCTGTCCGCACTGCCACCAACATTGCCCATATTGCAGTGGCAGGTATTTGATCAACCGGGAAGGAGTATTAAAATACCTGTTACGACACTTCCAGGCTAATTCATGCCAATATGAGGCAGAAGAGACTTTTATGGACAGTGCTGTATATTTTAACCACACCTCATAAGAAATGGATGTGGATAGCTCCATATTCCAGGTGTCCAGTATCCTTTATGTGGAATTGCCTAAATATTCCCAGAAACCCCAATACAAATGCCCAATCAAATGTTGCCAGTATGTACCCTTTATAGAGTATATAATAATATGCAGCAACTGGGGAGGTGGATTGGAGAGACAGCTCCTCTGAGGGACCTTATGCAACAAGAAAAGTGCGGATTTGCAGGTACCTAAAATGTTCCCGATTTGTTCACTGGTAAGTGGATTGGAGATGGACAAGTGAGCAAATTCCCAGTGCATCAAGGAATTGAAAGATATAGGATAAGCCTTGAGCATGCCATCTCCGAAAAGTATGGTCTATACATGTGGGTAAAAAGTCAGCTTCAGCCGCCAGTAGCTGCACATAGTAAAATATTGGTGCCGGGGCAGGAAGAGCACAATGTCGGTACCAAATGTGCAAAGTACATGCCGTGCCCAAGTAGAAATCATTTAAATTCATCTGTTCCTTGATTTCTATTGTTGCCATTGCTCAGGGGGAGTGGAACTGGTGGATGGCAAAGAAGAATAGGGATGAGTGTCTAAGTCCTCTGTTTCTTGTCCATCATGTTCACTGGGCTGCTCCTCCTTACTCGTCATGCCCGGTGGCAGCATCTGTATGCTCCATGTCTTCATGGCAAACACTGCAGCTTCTTGAGGTGAAGTGAATTAATTGAACGTTCCATTTAATTTGATTTTAGAATCTACAGGATAGGTCATTTTGTATGTGATGCCTGCTTTTTGCAGCTGGTGTCTCAGATGAGTAAAAGCAGCCCTTTGCCTGTTCACACTGAGGCTGAGAAGTCCTGAAGACATGGTGTCCATGCCACATCAGGGGGGCCCTTCATCCTTGCCTTCTGTGGCAGCATTTCTTTTATTGAGAAGTGAAGAAAAAGTGCCATCAGATGCCAGGGTCTTTCGTCTGCTTTTGGCCTCAGAGCAAGGGATCTGTGTACCCTTTGTACTTCCAGTGGGGTGGACGGCAGTCCTAATAATTCTGTCAGTAGGTGCTGGATAAAGGCAGGGACATTCTTCCCCTCTGTTCCCTCAGGCACACGGATGATTTTAATGTTATTGCAGTAATCCCTGCACTCGAGGTCATCAAGCTTATCCAAGACCAGGGAGAGCTCATGCTTCAGCCTGGCGATCTCAGTATCTGTGGCATCCGGTCGTCTGTTCAAGTTCCTGAGAGTCATTTCATTGTCAAAGACTCTCTGATTGAAGTGCTCCAGTTTGTTTTCAAGATGCATGATGGATGCCTTGAAGGTAGTAACCTTGTTCAGCATTTTAGCGCACATGCTTTGGATCACCCCAGGTCTCCTCCGAATGGCATTGCCGCTTGACTTGCCATCTCTCCTCAGCTGCCTTTGATATGTCAGGCTAAAATCTGACAGAATAATTATGGATATGTCCCATTGTGTGCATGAATGTGTTAGAGGGGGATCAACATAAAAGGAAAAAACACAAAAACAGTGGCAGAAGTCATGTAGGTAACATAGGCTATTTTTAGGTCTGGTGCCCCATGTACATACCATGGAGCGAGCGAGTTAGCTGGCCATCTTGGTCAGTGGCTCAGCAAGAAATCCTCTGCTCATACTGCGTATAATGCATAGTTAGATTACTGTTTTGTACATTTTCTGTCTTTCTGATATACATACATACATACATACATACATAGTTGCCAGCAGATTAGGGCTAACGGCCTATTTTGTCTGCCCAAATCAGCTCACTGATAGTGTATAGTAGCTACTCTACCTCCCCTCCCTCATTTCCCCCCTCCCTTCCCCTTCCCCTCCCTGTATACCTCTGCTATTCACCAACCTCCCACCCTGTACCTTACCCCTGTGCCTGTCCGAACCCTTCTTGAAACCTCCCACAGTTACCATTTTTACCAGGTCATCCAGCAGTGCATTCCAGGGTGCCACCACCATCAACATGAAATAATGCCCCCTTGCCTGTCCTCTGTACTGCCCCCCCAGCCAACTTTAGACTATGGTCTCTCGTAGTCCCTTCCTCCCTTGGCTTGAACAGACCTTCCTTGTTTCCTCTGTTGAACCCCTTCAGGTATTTGAAGGGCTCTAACATATCCGCCCTATCCCTTCTGTCCTCCAAAGAGTACACGTTCAGCTCTCTAAGTCTGTCCTCATATGACAAACCCCCCAGACCACTAATCATCCTTGTCGCCCTTCTCTGGACTCTCTCCAGCAGTGTGATGTCCTTTTTCAGGTGAGGGTGCCAGAACTGCACACAGTACTCTAGATGTGGCCTCACCAGTGAGGTGTACAGGGAAGTATAACCGCTCTTCTGTTGGACATTATACCCTGGCTATACATCTAAGCATTTTCTTTGCCTTAGCCGCTGCTCTTTGGCACTGCTCTAAGTGTTTCCATTTAGCATCGATCTATACTTTTCTATGATTGTATCACTGTATGTAATTGTTCTGAATCTTGTTCTAAGTTGTACCTTGTTGTATATCATTAATTGTTTGACTTTGTATGCTGTCCTACTCAGGAACTCCTTATAAATCAGCTTGCTCAGTGGAGCCTTTTCCTGGTGAAAAAAATAAATACAAATTTCCATCCCATTCTAGCAGGAATTTTAACTAACAATAGTATTTATGTACCTATTTAGGAAATTTGGGGCATTGCAATAACACAGCTTTTCATATCTTAGGGCTTGATCAACGAAAGGTGTAGACATTCTACTGGGCTGTGTAGCAGATGTATGCAGAGGTATACGTGCAAAACAAACATATCCAAATGGCACATGAATCCACAGAGGGCTGAATATGATGGTCATGTGCATACAGGGAGGCAGCCGCTGGACAAGGCCACAAAGCATAGCCATGGGGCGGGCCAACAATATGCACATACCCAAGGTGCACATGCCGATCCACAGACCTGGAAAGCCCGTGTCATGTGTGTAGTGAGTGTTCCACACCTACTCAGGTGGGGGGGGCTTCCTTAGTGCAAACATGTGCACCAAACAGAGTGCAAATGACTGGCACGGAGTGGTCATTGGGTAAGGCTGCCAAAGGCAGCTCAAGCCCGGCACACATCAGTGGCCACGAATCCCCAAGGCATCCCTGTACACAGCAGGTCCCATCTGTACATAACTGAATTTCCAAATCCTGGAAACACCTGTCCTCCAGTAAGCGCCCAAATGCACCTGTTCCCCCACTTGTACATACCTAGGCCCCTCAAACATACTTTACCCCCCTGCACACACTTGTGACCCCTGAACACACCTGTTCCCCCATCCTGTACACAAAGGGGCCCTCTGCCACACCTGTTGGACACCCAAGTGGCCCACAATAATGAGCAGCACAAGCCAATGTGTTACACATACAGGCATGTACATATCAAACACAGTATACAAACTCTGTACAGCATTCTAATCAACGGGGTACTTTAACCTGCCAGCAGTGTTCTATCACTGTGGTGATATGCCACATCCCAGCATGCATACTGTCCACTGGTGATGTCCAGCAGCCTACAGGTCCTTTGGCTACTTCACCATCTGGCTGTAAACTGTGTGCCTTTTACACCCTCAGCATGGGTTCCTGGCCATCGTCTAGCTGGTTGTCCTACTGTCCAGACAGACTAACACCTGCACAACCTCCCTTGCCTCCATCACTGTCCTGCAATTGTGGCCAGCTCACTGTGTCATGGTCCGGTGCAGGATCACATAATGCTATTTCATCCTCCTCTGTAGCATGAGAATCCCAATGGGCACTGTCAAACCTTGAAATGACACAGAAGGGAATAATTAGCATCATGGAGGACATGAAGATAAGTTACAGCAGTTTGGCTGGAGTTAATGTGCTGGGCATCACAGCAGAACACTTACCTGATGGCTCCATCAGGCACCAGCAGACTCCATCCTGGTCACCATACCCATTCTCCTGCCAGGTAAGATCTAAGGTACGAAGGCCTCTGGCTGTACAGGCTTGATCGGCCTTGTCTGTGGCATCCTCACTGGTGTGAAGAACGACCTAACAGGCTAATGTGTGTATGAAGACACACAGACAGCTGGCAGTATAGCCTAGAGGTTAAAGTAACAAGCTGTGAATGTGCCTGGTATATCCAAGCAGACAGACCTGGGTTTGATTCCCACAACCTCCACTTGCATACTTTGTAACTCTAAGCAAGTCACTTAACCTCCAAAGTGTTCGCAGGTCACCCCTAAAAACAGGCACTTGTGCCTAGTGGGCCTTACCCAGTTACCAAAGACTAAAAAATGAAAAAAAACTTATGGAAATAGCAGGATGACACCATGCCAACATGCCCCACCCTCACCTAGTTATCAGTGCAATGGGGGGGGGGAACTGGGACTCCCCAGATGGAACCAGGCTGGACAAGTATGTGCAGAGATGCCAAGAATCAGACAGTGCTGCCATGCGTCCAGGCATACTGATGAACACTGAACATCTGGAGATACACAATGCAGAGGTGGAATGCCCCAGACACAGTGTAGGATGCCCATCTACTGGCTAAGGGCAGATACTGTGACGATCTCACAGCAGCAGTGTGTAGGCAAGTATCGGCGTGACATGAGCACCATAGAGGAGCTGTGTTGGCTACTAGGACCATGAATGTGGAAACGAACATGTCGTACCCATGCACTAACGGCACACACATTGGTGCTAAATGCTCTAGCTTACTACAGGACAGGTTCCTTCCAATGCATGACAGGGCCCATGACTGGTATGAGTCAGTCATCTTTCAGCTGGTGCCTCTGGCAGGTGATGGATGTGCAACTGGCACACCATGGCAAATAAATAATGTTTCTGAGATAAGGGCAGGACCTGAGGGATTCCAAGCAGCCTTCTGCGCCATGGCACTCCTGTCCAATATCATTGGTGCCACTGACTGAACAGATGCAGGAATCATCATGTTAGCACAGGTGAAGGAGGCATACTTAAACTGCAAGGCATACCAGAGCATGAACATGCTGGATCTGTGTGATCTGGCAGACATAATTATGCAGGTCAGTGCCAAATACTCAGGCTACAGATATAACTCATACATACTGAAGAATTTAGGACTGTGGGCACTGATGAGCACCATGCAAGTCAAACAGGGGTGGCTCATTGTTATGTTCACATGGACATGGGATGTAGGCATCAGTGGGTAGAGAGCGCCAGTGAAATAAAATTTCACCTGCAAAATCGGTAACTTTGCCGGAGAAATGTTTTGTGAAATTGCAGCAAAATTTTGCAATTTGCCTGCGAACTCTCCGTGGCATCAGCCAGGCAGGTCAATAAATTGAACCCCCCACACACACAGTTTGCCTGCAATCCCACTCATTTGCTTTATTTAAAAAAACAATTTGTCCTCCTACACTCCCTGGTGTCTAGTGGGCTCCCACAGTAAATGAGCACCCCCCCCCCAAAGTTACCCTGCCACCGCCATTTGTTTAAAAAAAAAAATTCACAGCGCTCATTCATTCAAATGCTTAGTGGTGCTCAGTCTAGCTGATGGTTGCGGAGGTGAGTGGAGGGCTGTGCCGGTGGCCCGATCGGGGTACTGGGGGTGAGCTGGGTGGGTCCTGCTATCTACTGATGGCATGGGGGTCCACTAGACACCAGGGAGTGAATGGTGATTTATTTATTTTTTTTAAAACAATAACGGAGGCAGCAGGGTAACTTTGGGGTGGGGGCAGTGCTTATTTCACTGCTTACAGCCAGTGACGGCGGGGGGACCACTAGACACCAGGGTGAAGGAAGAACTTCACAATTTTGTCACAGGAGGGCAAATCACCTTTGGTGGTGAAGAATTTTGTTGCTGCGAGTTGGAGAAATTTCACCCGTGAGTGTGAAATTTCACCTACGCTAAAATTTCACTGGCTTGGGGTGAAATTTCATGCCCAACTGCGGGAGGAATTTTGCATTTCGCCGGGCAAAATATTTTGCGAAATGCGCTAATTACACAAAATATTTCGCAGGGTGAAATTTTCCAATTTCGCACATCCCTATCAGTGGGGCACAAGTGCAACACACAGTGATGGTCTTCTCCCCTTCACAGGTGAAAATGGATACCAATTATGCACATTCCTGATGATTCCATTCCCACAGAGCGAGGGGGAAGTGAGGTACAAATAGGTACATTGACTGACATGAGGCATAATTGAAAGGATGTTCAGCCTGCTGCAGGTGTGCTTCAGGTGTCTTCAAGACATGGGAGACACTGCAGCTTACACATGGCAAGATGTGCAGGGTGTTTGCCATGTGCTGCATGCTACAGAACATAGCTATATGGAAGCCCCTACCTGTATCAGAGGTAAAGGTCCCACCACTGGTGATTTGGAGGCTGGGTGATGGAGAGGGCCACATGACTAATGGCAATGGATGCCCTGCTGGGGAGGGCACAGAGTACTGCGAAGAACACATGTACTGGGAAAGTGTTGTTCAACACTACTTCTAATAGTGCAGGTGATGTGCCAACAGGGGTGTGTTCCATAGTAGTAGTCTGTGTTGCTATAAAGTGATGTGCGTACTATATAGCATGCATACTGCCTACTGTTGAGACAGTGCTGTGTGAATCCTGTGAGTGCTCCATGTGGTGTCCACATGGGCAGGTGTGCTTATTCTTCTGGTGTGTCACTACATAGACATGCACTGTGCCATCTGCTGCCCTGTGGCTTTGCTGTTTGCTTCCCAAAGAGTTGCAGTGCACCCCTGCTGTCAGTGTCACCCAGAGATCTGTGTTGGCAGACTGCATTGGTGCCAGCCCACCTGCACTTTGTGCCATGGGCACCAGGATGGGGGACAGGGGGCTTGCTGCGGGTGAGGTGTGTTTGGACCATGGCCTTCCTGCAGCACCTGTGTCAGGGCAGCAAGCACCCATCCAAGGATGTCAGCAAGGCTGTTGAGGCCACCATTCACAGGCTGCTAAAAATGCCACTAGTTCCTCCTGCATGCCCACAACCTCCATATGCAGGCAGACAACACTGTAGGCTATGTGCTGCAGGTGCTCATAGTCGGCCCTGGTCTGTCAGATATGCACCTGCTCCATCCCACAAACTTCAGTATTCATGCCATGCAGGGACTGCTGCTTGGGATGGCATGCAGGGGCTGCCTCCAGGGTATAAGTGTTCCTGCACGGCAACCCATGTGGACCCACAACACCTTGTGTTGTGCACTGTGTTAGTGCATGTGAGGTAGTGTGTGTTTCTGCCATCTTGGTGGATGCTGGGATGCCCATGCTATGAGGCATCAGTGGTGTAGGAAGGGGGGCGATGACTGGGGGTTGTGTGACATCACCTGTGTGTCCAAGTCCATGTCTTGCCATGGGTGCTGTATGCCATGCCACAAAGGCTGCTGGTGTACTCCCTGTTATCTAAGATGTCATCTCTGAAGTCAGAGTTGTTCTGGATGCCCTTGGGATTCCACATGACTGAGGTGTCCTGGGTGTCCAGATACATGCTTGCTGTCAGATCTGTGAGAAGGCAAGAGAGAGGTTACTAGATAGCATGCCTTGGGCCTCCACAACTTGTGGCTGGGTGTGTGTCACACTACAGCATGGTGTGCCTATCTATGTCCTGGGTCCTCTCATCATCTAAGGCAATGTCCACCTCCTGGGAAGGGGTCAGAGGTCCTTTACCTGTGGTGAGTATCAGTCGATTAGCACCTGTTAGGGTCCATGCCCAGCCCTGCTGCAGCATGGCCCCATGCCTGTAATCACCTTTCAAGGTGTCCGGTCCATTAATCTCTCCACCTAACACCTTATGATGCTGAATACTATGCTATCCACCTCCATGAGCTTTTGGTCACCCCCAGACTGCCTCTGCCCTTCAGCAGCTATGCTCACCAGTGCTGTGCCTGCTTACTTTCTACTGACCCCGCAGGTCATGGCACTTGAGCTTTAGGGCACAGGTGCTACATGCTGTGTTCCCTGCAGTATTGACTGTATCCTGTATGCTGGTCTGCAGGTATCCCCTTCAGCACCCCTGTGCCATAAAGAGTGACATAGTCTGACCTGACCTCACTGGATAGTATGGTGATATCTTCTGCCATCAAGTTGGGTATCCATGGCCTGGTATGGCAGCCACAGGTGCCCAAGCTGGCTCCCCCCACTTCTGTGCATGTGCAGGTGCCCCATCCATTGGCAGATGTGCCACGGTGACAATGGTAAAGGTGGTATCTATACACTATTACTTCATGCTGGGTACATCCACAGAAGAACGTTCCACATGGCTAACCACTGGGGGATGGACATTGCCTTATATGGCATGGTCAATGGGCATTCCCTGTCTGGGTGCAGCTCTACATAGATACCTGGCTGTTACTCTCGGAGTCCCAGCTGCATCTGTCTGCCACATATCCAGCCTTTGTGGATCACACAGTCTGTTATCTGTATGTGCCACACAGTCTGTTATCTGTATGTGCCACACAGCCACATACCTTTATTAATGTGGATACTAGGTGTTCTGTGCTTATCTGTGGATTGAACTCTTAACCCATTATAGCAGCACAGAAATATATATATATATATAGTAGCTTTGTGTTAGGTTGTGAATGAGAAAATCTATAAGCAATTCAAAAATATCAGACAGCCCAAGTCACCCAGTGTCTTAGTGAGCCTCCTGATGTAGCCTACTTTTTTATACAAGGCCCACATTTACTGTCATCTTAGTAGCTGCCCCTGCACACCAAGAAATTGCAGCCAGTATTCAATAATAATATGGTACTGAATTACTGAGTTCCATCCTACTTGTTATAGTAGGTGTATGATTCCTGGCTGTTAAGGGGCCTTTGTAAGGTGGTACCAGCACTGTCTGGTGAACATTGCATTTCATGGCATGCAGACATTCTGGTTGAATTGTACATAATGGAATGTTAGAGGGACTATTTTCTCTGTGATGTAAAGATGCATTTCAAAATTGCAATGAGAAAAAATATTTTTTACACGAAAGTTTGTCTTTTACGTAGTCTAAATTGGGACCCATTCCATTACATAATCGCAATAAGTCACTCCAAAGAGCCACCACTATGGGATAACAGCACTTCTCAGCAGATGGTAAAAGGCACTCAGTAATTCCTCATGCCTCACAATGGTCTTAAGGTGTCCCTTGTCCTACAGTAATGAACACTCTGTCAAGTCTTATTGCTTCACTAAAGACTTAAGTACCATACTGTATGTGGCTTAATCATTGTGTATGAGGCTACTGTAGGAAGGATGGGGAGTAGGACTACAGATGGTTGAGGCGGCTGTGTCACAAGTTGGATTCTGGCCCAGATTAGAAATCTGATCCAAGTGATCTGGGCAAATGAAAGGCATCTCGCTACAGAGGGGGTCCTGCTCTAAATCTGAGTTGGGTCATATGTCTCAGAGAATGTAAATGGAAGTCAACCTAAGGCACCTCACCTGAGAAAGGAAGGGTAATAAATCTGAATTTGACTGGTGTTATCCATCACTAAGAAGAACATAAGACAAGAGTAAAGGTTTGGAAACCTTAGGGACTTGAGTAAGAGTCCCCCAAAAGACATTATGGTTTACTCAGTCAGAACAGGACTTCAGTGCAATATTATGTAACCCCTAGATGGCGTTATCCCAGGGGCTACTACCCCTGCCTGATTTGCCACTAACAGGTTGAGGGGCCTGGATCCAATGGCGGGTGCCTCCACCCAGAGGTCAGGGTTTGCAATAGTTAAACTAACTTGGTCACAGCCCTCTGGGACACTGCAACCCCTTTCTTCCACCTAGTGGCCCACACACAATATATCAGAATTACCTTCACAGTATACACTTACCCCAGGTCTGGTTCCGGCACTGGGACCTCCTGTGAAATAAGATACAGTGCAACAATCACAGTACAGTACTTTAACATAGACAAATACCTCAGGCAGTATAACTTTGCTGAAACAAGCAGCTCTGATTTATTTAGGGATATAACAAGGACAGGGGAAATCAGGTTAATTAGCTTATCACTTACTATCTACCTATGGCTCTGTGCATAGGCCTATCCCTACCAGTTACTGTCCCTGGGTACCCAAGCCCTAGTGGCTAGTCCAAACCGTGGCAGCTGGTAGGGACCCTTTCACACAGTGAAAAGAAAATTAGCTTAAACAGTCAGCAGTACAGTGATTCCATTTGGATTTAATGTGGCAATTCAACAGGGAGCGACCCTGAATTAGTACTCATGACCTCCAAACAAGATAGGGTCCTTCAACGTCAGCAGGGCTACTTTTGAGCTCCATGAGACTCTTCACACATTTATATGGTAAAAAAAAGAAAATACTATACCAGGCAGGCTGCTTCTCTATCCCGATCGCAATTACTGCACAATACCCGGGAGAACACACAGCAGATTCAGTTCCTGACAGACCGAGTGCAATTCAACAATTTCTTCAGTCTTCTACAGGTGAGCCTGGTTTCTACTCTTCAGAGATCCTTTGATTCTTTTCACAGGACGGATTCAGTCCTAACAAGCAGTCACACAAGCTGCAGACGGAACTCTGGGCCTTACACCGTTTTTTTGTTTGAAACTGTGCACTGAAGGAGCACAGGTTTCTTTCCTTTCACTGCCAGATCTAAACTGAAACTCCAACAGATAAAACCGGGCACTTCTTTGAGTTCCTCCCAGTTCTTGACTGGATTGGCTGTCACTCACAATAGACTGCTGCTGTTGGTCCAAAAAGGCGCCGAAGTTTAAACTACATCTCCCAGAGTCACTGCCCATACAATCCTCTTGTGGCTGGCTCAGATTATGAGTTCAAGTTCTGATTCGTCCAAGGCACCATTTTAGAGCTAGCTTACCCCACACTGATTGGTCCAGTTCAGCAGTTCAAAACCAGAATGGGGAACTAGGCAGACACAGTTCTGACTGCAAATAAAACAGGTTAGACAAACTGTAATTTCATTATTACTGTAAATGATTTCTGGCAAACAGTTACATCTTTCAGATAGGTTCCTTTGCACTCCTAGTGACTGCAAAATGGAGTGAATTGGCAGCAGCTCGAGTGGTACTCAAACAGAGAAGCACACAGTCCCCCCTATAAACTAATTATGTCTGCAAGCAGACAGCTCTTAAAGAGACAGTACCAGAGGCTCTAAAACACTCACTGATAAATGGCTTAACACCAAACACCATTCAGGCTTGGAGCATTCAAGCAGCTCCTGGAAGTCTTTTGGGAACCCCCATTTGCAGGGGTTACACCTTCCTGGTTTGGGAAAGCTTGACGTCCACGTCAAGCAAGTTCCCATAAGTTTCAACTGCAACCATATACATTTGCATTAGGCTTGCACATGTAATCATCAGTCAATATATCATTTTACCAAGAACACATTTCTGAAACATTGCAGCACGTCACTCTTTACACAGTATTACATACATTGTACCATAACCAAGTTATTACCTCTTGTACATGAAACCTGAAGAGAGGGGGCCCTTCCTATCAGTTACCTTGGGGCTGGACGGGCAAGGGCACCATACTTAGAGGGCAACACAAGTAACTTGAGTTAGCACTGATGCTCAGTTTGGGCAATGAGCTCAGGGACACATACACTCCTTTATGGACAACATTGAGAGGCAAGTCCACAGGCCTCCCAAGTGAATCATAACTGAGGTGCACCACAGGCTTTACAGCTCGACCAGTCTTTCTAGGGGAACTGTTACAGTCTCTGCACTCTGAGCCTCATTTTCAGCATTGTCCTCACTTGTCAGGGAGTCTCCATGGGGGTAGAGAGGCTAGAACTTGGGGCACTTTCAGCTCCAGGAGTTACCGTTTCTGAGTCCACAACATTTGGCTCATGGAGCTTTCGGACACTGGCAGTGGACTGTTAGGGCACTCAAAATACTCTTCTTGTTCGGTGTATCACCAGTCTGCCCCAATCTATCATTTTCTCCTGAAAGCTCAAACAGTTCAACCATGCACAATGATTCCATTTCATCTGATCTGATGCTTTGCACTTCACTTTCTGGGAGCATTGGCTCCAGGGACAAGCTGGGGCTTGGACAGTCCAGAAGGCCCAGCTTCATCTCCAGTATTGACTAGGGATTGCCCGAAACAATTGACTCAGTTCGTAAGAAGGATAGTATTCAAAGTCACTCTCACTTTCTTCCGATATGGACTGACAGTCATGCTCAACTGGTGGAGGGGAACACTTTAACTTTGCTTCTGTAGGTGCAGACTTTCTTGATCTTTTCTTAGCAGCAGCTCTAGTCACTGGTCCAGAGGGGGCATCTTCTGGGGGCTCAGACTCAATCAAGATTTGTCCAGTGGGCAGTAAATGATTTCTATGCATTGTTTTTACATCTTTTGAATTTATTCTCAGGCCTCACTTTGTACACTGGCAGATCATCTAGTTTGCCCACTACAATGTGAGGGAGATGGTGCCATCTGTCAGCAATCTTGTGTTTGCCATGCAGTCCCAGATTTCTTAGCAATACCCGATCTCCCTCCTGGAGTTCCTGTGCTTTCACCTTTTTATCATACCTTTCTTTGTTGGCCAGATTTCTTTTGGCAGCCATGGTTTGAGCCAGTTGGTACGCATGAGTTAGCTGGGCCTTTAACTTTTGCACATACTGTAAATAGTTGTCAGCTTGAACCCCATCAGAGAGACCCCAAACACACATCTACCGGTAGTCGAGCTTCTTCCAAACATCAGGCGGTAGGGGAGAACCCAGTGGCATCACTTTGGGCAGTTATAAGCATGTACCAGGGTGCTAATTTGTTGGCTCCATCTAGGCTTGTCCTTTGGGTGCAGGGTGCCTAGCATATTCAGCAAAGTGCGGTTGAAACGCCAGGCTGTGGGTCTCCTGGGGTGGTAAGGAGTGGTTCTGGACTTTCTCACTCCCCACAGAGAAAGCATCATCTTTGATCAGACGACTCTCAAAGTCTCTCCCTTGATCAGAATGGATTCTTTGTGGAGCCCATAGTGAACAAAAAGTTTTCTACAAGTACTTTGGCCACAGTGGATGCTTTCTCATCTTTGGTGGGGAAGCTTGGGCATATCTCGTGAAATGGTCAGTGACCACAGCACATTACTGATATTTCTTTGATCTGACTCCAAACTCAGAAAATCAATACAGACCAGCTCCATGGGTGCACTGGTGGTGATGTTAACAAGGGGCAGCCCTCTGGGGTCAAAACTCCTCTATGGCTTAGCGACTACAAGTTCGAATGTGTTGATCCATCAGCCCCATCTTAGGCCAATAGAATCTGGATCTCACCAAGTCAAGTGTTCTGTCTATACCAAGGTGCCCCATGTGGTTGTGCAAGGACATCAGTACTGAGTCTCGAAGGCAGTAGGCAGCACTAGTTGTTGTTTGTCTACTTGTCCCCTCTGTCTACTGTTTCATATAACAGTTTATTGATCAGTTTCAACTTAGGACCTTCTTTGTATAACAGTGCAGTTCTCAAATCAGTGGAGCGAATTTGGACACATCTTTTCCTGCATAGAGAGCTTCTAAAGCTGCTTTGATCATGGGATCGCAGGATTGAGCCCCTGAATACTGTCATTGTCCAGCTGAGGGCAGTGCACCAATGTCTATCAGAAAAGTGGCAATAAGCAGCAGGTATGCAATCCTCAGAGGGTCCCAAGCAATCCACCATGCAGTCCACTGCGTCCGTGGACATTTGTTCCTCCCTGTCAAATTCCAGCAGAGTGCCCGAATGTCAGGTTCTGCCAATCGACCCAATCATTCTGGGGAACAGGCCTCCGGGAGAGAGCATCAGCATCTATGTGGTTCAGAACTGCTCGGTATTCGAGAGCATAGTCATATGTAGATAATGCAGAAAGCCACCTATGGCCAGTGGCATCCAACTAGCTGAGGTCTGCACATAGGTCAAAGGATTATTGTCAGTTTTACTAGTGTTTTAGCCCCATACAAGTGCTCATGGAATTGGTCAACAATAGCCCACTTCAAAGCTAGGAACTCTAACTTATGTACAGGATAGTTCTTTCTGATGGGGTCAGGCTTCTACTGGCAAAGGCCACTGGTCTCAGGCCATTCTCGTGCTCTTGGTACAACACAGCCCCAACCCTTGCAAGCTAGCATCAGTGTGCAGGGACGTAAGGTTTTCTTGGATCGGCATAGGCCAGCACTGGAGCATGGGTAAGTTGATATATGATCTCATGAAAAGCAGTCTCACAATCAGGAGTCCAGCGGGCCCCAAATACTTCACTCGGACGAAAATACACTCTTTCAGTCTTGAGGGACGCTGACTTTTGGTATTTTTTGTGGGTTGGGGGATACCCTTGAGTAAGGTTAAGTAAAGGACGGATCACTCTTGAATAGTCCTTGATGAAACGCCGATAATAACCACAGAATCCCAGGAATCTTTGCAGTTCTTTTAGATTTTTGGGCTGTGGCCAGGTGGTCAAGGCCTCAACTTTACTTGGGTGGGTCTGTTTCCTCGGTGGATACTATAGTGTCCCATACTTTACTGATGTTTGAAAGAATTGACACTTATCAATGGACAGTTTAAGGCCAAAGTCCTCCAGTCGGTCCAATACCTTAAATAATCTGCTCTCATGTTCCTCCAGTGAGCTGCCAAACACAACAACATCATCTAGGTATACCAGGCACTCTAGTAAGTTCATGTCCCCCACTGCACGCTCCATCAATCGTTGAAAAGTGGCTGGGGCACCTGAAATCCCTTGAGGCATCCTCATGAATTCATAGAAGCCAAGCGGACAGATAAAGGCTGTTCTCTCATGGTCCTCCTGGGCCATCGGATCCTGGTAGTACCCACTCGCGGAGATCCAGCACAGAGAACCACTTGCTCCCCGCTTTAGGCAGTCCAGCATCCTGAATGCGGGCATTGTGTACTGATCAGGGATAGTCCTGCCGGTTTAAGGTGCGATAATCCACACACATCCTTACTGTTCCATTCTTTTCCTCCTACTACCAATGGGGAAGCATAAGGGCTTCTGGATTCTTGTATTACACCAGCAGCTAACATTTTCTTGCAGATGCCGTCTCACATCATCTATGTCAGCAGGTGCCAGGCGTCGAGACCTCTCACGAAATGGTCTTCGTCATGCAGCCGGATATTGTGCTCAGCTCCTTGCACGCATCCTACATCCCATTCCTTTAAAGAAAACACCTGGTCTCTCGGGCAAGCTTCTCACTGATCCTCACTTTCCATTCAGCTGGCAGCGAGAGTCGCTGAAATCAAACAAGTCAGTATGCTACTCTGTCGTTTTCCTGAACTCTTGCTGCTGGGCAGCACTGCAGTGTCTGCACAATGCACATTAGCCAGGATGCAACCTCATTTACTCGAATGTCTCTTTCTGGACACATTATGAACTTGGACCATTACCCTTCTGGCATAAGCATGGGTCTAGCGGGCAAAATACTAGGCTTCTGACCAGCAGTCCCTCTGGCAATTTTCCATCGCCTGGTGCATCCAACATTAATATTTTATTCTTAACATCCTTTCTGATACGGACCTCTCCTGTAAGGTACACTGGGCATTTGGCGCCAGGATCAGAGACTCAGGATCCTTCTTCCATACAATTCCGACCGGTTCCTCTGGTTCTATTTTTCAGCATCTCTCTGTGCCTCATAGGCCTTCTTAATTAAAGCCGGAACTCTTAAAGCTCTACTAGTCTTTGACCCCTGTTTTTCATAACACAACTGTGCCAGCCTTCCGAACATATGAGCATTTGTTCCAATCAACAAAGGGACACCATCATACAGTCCAGTAGGGGGACACACTAAGGCTAGGGTCTCTACTTGTTCGGCCACTCCAGCCACGGAGGTGGGGAAAGACAGCCAAATTGGATATACCCGAATAGGGGTAGGCCTTCTCACTTAACCCCATACATGCAGTCCTTCTAATGGTTGTAAGGTACGTCTGACAAATGCTTCTGATACCAATCCTGGAACATAATTGTCACTTGGGAGCCACTGTCTAATACAGCTCTTGTAGACACTCCATTCACCTTTACAGTGGTCTCCATGGAGGGACCCACTATTCTGGACCAGTCTGGAGAGGCGGTACTGGGGCCTGGGCAACTGACCTTGCCACAAAAGGACGTGAGTTAGCATTTTGGTGCCCTCACTGGGATCATTTCGCGGCACCTCTAACCACTGATTTGTTCTCCAAGCCTCCTTGTAGCCTATATGCAACTTTGTCAGTGTCTTTTGGGACCGGCATTCCTTTTCATGTGCCCATCTTTCCCACAATTATAGCAAAACATACTTTCTGGAGTTTGAGCTGGCCGAGGCGCCACACTGGGAGCCAGGGCAGGGGTATTACTAGCTGGAAACCTTGGTGCCATCTCTGTCTGCGGCGTGATAAGCATTTGGAGACATCTCGTCAGTTTCTCCACTTCCATGGTCAAGGAATCGAGTTCGGAGCTGTTATCAGCAGGAGATACATGGGTGGGTATCCCCACCCCCATAGCAGATGCAGTCGGATATAGGTCGGGGCCCGTACTTGCAGGCGTGGCCTTCATTAAGGGACTGTTTTGAATTCCGGATCTCTCAACAGTTCGCTTCATTGTGGCATATCTTTTTCCTTATCAGAGCACTCATTGACTGCCAACCTCTGCCCCTGAACTTCACTTGATGGCCACCCTCAGTGACTCGGGTCATAGCCGAGCTATTGTGCAGGTCCCTCCCGAGGTCACCTTTTCTCAACTCCTCGAATTTCTCTCATTAACTCATCATAAGAGGTGGGATTCCAGTCGATTTGCCAGGCGTAACTGAAGCAACAGCAGTTCTGAGAAGGGGCAGACTTAAGGATCCTGTCCAGCCTGGTTCGGTCCAGTTCAATCGCTGGCAAACTACTCTTTCTGAGGCATTCTGCAACAATTTTTCCAGCCGAGATACATACACAGACAACAACCCCTTGGTACTGTTGTGCATCTCTTACTCTCCACCATAGGTCTTCATCAGAATCTGAGCTCCCATACATTCTCCAAGGCCTCAAGATAGGCCTGTGCAGTCACTTCAGGGTTACTGGCCCGCTTAGCACGGATGGTAGCCAGGGCAGGACCTCGGAGGCTCTCACTAACCCTCTTTCGCTTCGGCTTCCGAAGCATTGCCATTCTAGCACTTGGGGCAACATAGTCTATCCAGGTCTCCCAGTCATCTCCCCTTGGGGGTGGGAGGTGCCAGAGAAGATCCTCAACCTTCGGTAAGAGTCGTGACTAATGGCAGGTGCAGAAATAGGAGTCTGCATTGGTTTAGCCACCATTACGGGTACTGGAGAGGGTGTTGGGGAGGAACAATCCAGGTGGCAAGAATAGTTTCTTCAAGTCCTCCACAGTTTTCCTTCCCCAGCAACCATTTAGTAAATTTCTCCTCAAAAGTTTCAGACAGTGGTGGGGCTCATTCCCCTGGTCTTTACTGTACTTAGTTATCACTCTCCAGGCAGTGAGGGCTCCTCTGGGGTAATGGTCTGTGGCACTCTGGAGCTATCTATGGGATCCTTAAACTCTACTAGGGCCAGGAAAGTGTGGGTGAGCAGATTAGCATGCCGACCCACCACCACAGGGTTTTGTAAACCTTCCACCTTGGAAAGTACTCCTGTACAGTGTCCGTATTGATACCCAGGGATGTCCAGGATAAGCATAGCATTTTGGGGTCAATTCTCCCCAGTACACCACTCCACCAGCCGGTGCACAGCCACTTCTGTCGGGTACCCATTTTTTTCAACAGTGGTTCGTGAACATGGCCACCAGAGGACACACAATCCCAGCGGTGAGCCTCCAAGATGTAACCCCAGATGGCGTATCCCAGGGCTACTACCCCTGCCTGATTTGCCACTAACAGGTTGAGGGCCTGGATCCAATGGCGGGTGCCTCCACCCAGAAGTCAGGGTTTGCAATAGTTAAACTAACTTGGTCACAGCCCTCTGGGACACTGTCAACCCCCTTCTTCCCACTAGTGGCCCACACAATATATCAGAATTACCTTCACAGTATACACTTACCCCAGGTCTGGTTCCGCACTGGGACCTCCTGTGAAATAAGATACAGTGCAACAATCACAGTACAGTACTTTAACATAGACAAATACCTCAGGCAGTATAACTTTGCTGAAACAAGCAGCTCTGATTTATTTAGGGGATATAACAAGGACAGGGGAAATCAGGTTAATTAGCTTATCACTTACTATCTACCTATGGCTCTGTGCATAGGCCTATCCCTACCAGTTACTGTCCCTGGGTACCCAAGCCCTAGTGGCTAGTCCAAACTGTGGCAGCTGGTAGGGCCCTTTCACACAGTGAAAAGAAAATTAGCTAAACAGTCAGCAGTACAGTGATTCCATTTGGATTTAATGTGGCAATTCAACAGGGAGGACCCTGAATTAGTACTCACGACCTCCAAACAAGATAGGGTCCTTCAACGTCAGCAGGGCTACTTTTGAGCTCCACGAGACTCTTCACACATTTATATGGTAAAAAAATGAAAGTACTATACTAGGCAGGCTGCTTCTCTATCCCGATCGCAATTACTGCACAATACCCAGGAGAACACACAGCAGATTCAGTTCCTGACAGACCGAGTGCAATTCAACAATTTCTTCAGTCTTCTACAGGGTGAGCCTGGTTTCTACTCTTCAGAGATCCTTTGATTCTTTTCACAGGACGGATTCAGTCCTAACAAGCAGTCACACAAGCTGAAGACCGGAACTCTGGGCCTTACACACGTTTTTTGACTGAAACTGTGCACTGAAGGAGCACAGGGTTTCTTTCCCCTTCACTGCCAGATCTAAACTGAAACTCCAACAGACAAAACCGGGCACTTCCTTTGAGTTCCTCCCAGTTCTTGACTGGATTGGCTGTCACCACAATAGACTGCTGCTGTTGGTCCAAAAGGCCCAAAGTCTAAACTACATCTCCCAGAGTCACTGCCCATACAATCCTCTTGTGGCTGGCTCAGATTATGAGTCCAAGTTCTGATTCGTCCAAGGCACCATTTTAGAGCTAGCTTACCCCACACTGATTGGTCCAGTTCAGCAGTTCAAAACCAGAATGGGGAACTAGGCAGACACAGTTCTGACTGCAAAGAAAGCAGGTTAGACAAACTGTAATTTCATTATTACTGTAAATGATTTCTGGCAAACAGTTACATCTTTCAGATAGGTTCCTTTGCACTTCTAGTGACTGCAAAATGGAGTGAATTGGCAGCAACTCGAGTGGTACTCAAGCAGAGAAGCACACAGTCCCCCCATACAAACTAATTATGTCTGCAAGCAGACAGCTGTTAAAGAGACAGTACCAGAGGCTCTAAAAACACTCACTGATAAATGGCTTAAACACCAAACACCATTCAGGCTTGGAGCATTCAAGCAAGCTCCTGGAAGTCTTTTGGGAACCCCCATTTGCAGGGGGGTTACAATTAAAAAAATAATAAAATTATTTTGAAACAGTGTGACCATATCAGAGATGCAGTGTGACTGATTCAAATGGATTGTCAGACACATGGTAAATATAATTAAGTATAAACAGGAGCAACGTACTTCAGTGTCTGATAAAAGTATAAAAAATGGATGTGATCTGTACAGCCACTTCCCCCTTGGTTTGGGATTACTAGTTAAATCAGGTTGGTTCCCCATTTAGTGACACCATTCCTTACATGGCATGGTCTTTTAAAATCAAGCAGAATGAAGGGAGGAGCTCTAGAAACCCCACATTTTGGAGGCAGGAAGGAGGAGAATACCACAGAAAGATTGCACAAATAGTGGATATTCAGTGAAGCTTCACATATGAAAAGTTGCAGTGTGGAGCAGTTTATTGGTGAGATCAATGAAAACTTCCCGTTGGGAAAAGCCCCAGCACTTTGACCATGTGGAATCATCATCAGAGGGGTGTTGGGAAAGAGTCAGGAGAGATGACAACAAAGAGTCTATGGCTGTGCTTGTGTGTCCATGAGGGGAGTGGCAGCCTGGCACTAAGTTAAGGGTAAGCCTCAGGAATTCCAGAGCTGGTCCATCACCACCACTGGATCCAATCTCTGCAGGACATGGGGTGTGTTAGCCCTCTGGCTTGTTGGGGTCTCCTACCAGAAGAGAGTTGGGGTCACCAGTCCAGAGTGAGCTGTGGATGTCAAGTGGAGTCCCCCTCAAGTGGTCAGCCAGAGGAGCCAGTTGCACAGCTTGCTCTATGAAAAAGGTTGAAGGTTGGAGGCTTAGGGCAGCTTGGAGACAGCAGTTGAAGTTGCATTATACTACCCCTCATTTGCTCAGGAGTCCCATTTCAGATATAGATGAGTGGGCATGCAATGAATATCACTGGGACTTATTGCTTGTGCTGCCAAGGACCAGATAGTTCCAGGAGCATTTGCCTGTGGGGAGCTTGGGACGATACTGGAATCAGAAGAGTAAAAATAAATTGGCTGGAACTGTGGTGGAGACCAAAACTGGGATCCAAGGTGTGTTACATGACCATGGGATAAAGCCTCAAAAGTCATGGTTGCCTAGTAGCAAAATGGATCCGAAGATAGTGATTTGCTTCTGTGCTGTAAAATCCCCATTCCAGTTAGGGGAGAAACTGCTCAAGAGAGGAATGGTCTGAGCCCCTATTCACTTTGCTATCTTACAATTGTGGCTCTGCTTTGCTCAGCTCAGTGCAAGGGAACAATGACAGCATCATTCTACACTGAATAACAGTATGTTAAGCTACCTCATCGATTATTCCCTATACAGTATATTCCACAATAGTTGTGAATAAACTGGGTAAAAAATTGTGTTATTTTGAGATAAGTATTTACTTTTACATAGAACATGTTATTTCCACTTAGAATTTGATAATGGAATGCAAAGAACAATGGGCCATATAGTGAGTTCACAATGGAAAGAAAGGCAGTTTTAAGCTAAAACATAAGAGGACTGTGTATAAGCAATCATACACAACAAGGCTGTTTTTCAGTCAAGAGGTTTCTATGGTAACAAGATACCTTGAGAGCACAGCTCAAGAGGTCTCATTACCACGGAAACTTCAAGATTAAAAAACAACCTTGTGTGTGTGTATGGTTGCTCATACACAATCTTTTATAGTGTATGGTCAACCATTGTTACAATCCTGTGTACAAAAAAAGGTCCCCAGTACTTAAAGTGCCTTACTGTAGCATGGGCTGTAGTGGTTCTTTCCAGCACCGCTCACTTGCTGGGCCAGCTACCACTGCAACAGCTGCTTCATCGCACCTGCGCAAAGACGTTCTATATTGTGCTGCAGTAGTGACGTAGCTAGTGCAGCACAAAAAACATTTTGATGTCACTACTGCAGCACAAGGTCATTCCATTCGTAGAATTCCAGCTACAATATAACGCTCTCCCATACACTGTAAGATAAATTGCTAATACAAGCATTACACCTAGTGTGGTATAGATCAAATACAGAATGGGTTGTAGTGGAATGACACTGTCTCCAACCATGTGGTTATACCTTCATAACTAACTCGTAGCTTCACTCATGAGTTATTGTCTTACCACTCACTAGTGGAGATAAATGTGTTACCATACAAGTCATGTTAAACTGTTCCTCCAGCTCTGTGCTCTTTCATTTTTATTTTGTGCTGACATTGTAGTGGCAATTCTAACTGCTTAAAATATAAACTCAGTTTCAACTAACCATGAACTCCCATGCAATGCACTTTCAACCATTGTACGAATTCCATTTAGCTCCCTCCCAGTGTTGTTGCCATGCATTTTCAATGTAGTAGTTCTTCATTTACTATTCTTTACACTGCACTATAATGCATATGCAAAGGGACACTGTCAGCTTGTGATGGTAATGACTGATCATGGGGGAACGAGTGTGCCTCACACTACTAACATGCTGGCTTAATTCATATATGAGCCATAATTTGCCATGTTTTCTTTTATATAGAGTCTGGCAGTATAGACTAGAGGTTAGAGTTACAAGCTATGAATGAACTTTGTACATCCAGCATACCTAAGTTTGATTCCCACAGCCTCCATCTGCAAACTGTGTGACTCTGAGCAAGACACTTAACCACCCCAGTGCTCTCAGGTCACCCCTGAAAGCAGGTACCTGTGCCTAGTGGGCCTTAACCGGTTAGAAAAAGAATAAAATAAAAAATATACATATATTTTTGTTATAAAACAATTTCTGTTGGCCTGAGCATTGTAACAATTCACCCATCTGATGGATGCTGCTGCACGCTCATGAGTTGAAGAGGGTGCACATAAAATAGATATGCAGCATGAAAGAAGGCTTTCCCCAGATACACACATTGCCACTAAGATTTATAAATGAGGAGTCTAAGCATATAATGAGTATTTTAAAATTGGAAATGTGACATCAGGGCATGAGCACCACTTATATCAGCATGCCAGTTCATGCCTGGATGCTGGTTCAGATGGAAGAGGAAGCTCACTCGTGTGTTTGCTGCATGTGGCTTCCTGACAATAGTGCCTGTAACTCAGAACACTGGGTGAGTTGTTTCTAAATTATATTAATGAACAAACTATGGGAGAATAAGCAGAAACCCATTCTAAAAAACAGTTGAACTAAAACAGACATTTTATTTTGCAGTAAAACATAGAAATATAGACTTTGACAGCAGACAATAAGCACTTGGCCCACCCAGTCTGACCATTTTTCCCTACCTATAGTATCACAGCAGATCCTACTTGATCTCTGCCTCTTTCTCCCTTCCCCCCAGTATTTTCCACTAAGATTCCCTTATGCCTATCCCATGCTTTCTTGAACCTCATCACTGGTTTTGCCCCCACTGCCTCGGCTAGTAGGTTGTTCCAGGAATCCAACACTCTTTCTGTGAAGAAGTACAGCCTCAAATCTCTCTTGGATTTGCTCCCCTCCAGCTTCATAGCATGTTTCCTTGTTCTTGAGCACCCTTTTAGTCTGAAAAATACTTTCCTGCTGTACTATATTTCCCACTGTGAGGTATTTAAAGGTCTCTATCATATCCCCCTCTCCCTCGTCTCTTCCTGGGTGTACATATTGAGTTCCTCATAGGGTTTACAGATCCCTCACCATTTTAATTTACCCTCTGTTGAACCGCTTCCACTCTGTCTACGTCCTTCAGGAGATGGGACTTCCAGAACTGCACACAGTATTCTAGGTGAGGTCTACCAGTGATATATACAAGGTGACACCACCTCCCTCCTTCTGCTGTTGATACTTCACCCTATGCGCCCCACTATCCCACTAGCCCTCACAACTGCCTTGTCAAACTTCCTGGACATCTTCAGGTCATCAGAGATGATTACCCCCAGGTATCTCTCTGCTTGGTGGTCATCAATAACACTACCCCCATTTTGTACTCTGCCTCTGGATGTTTGTGCCCCAAATGCATTATTTTGCATTCTTTCACATTGAAACTCAGCTGCCATACCCATGACCACTCCATGAGTTTTCTCATGTTTCTGCTCATCCTTTTCACCCCACCCCACTCTGAGTGCCCACTCTATGGCATATTTTGGTATCATCTGCAAAAAAGCAGACCATCCCCTCCAGTTCCTCTGAATTGTCACTTAAAAATGCATTAAAGAGGACTGGTTCCAGCACTGATTTGAAGTGAACTCTATTCACCACCATCTTCTGTTGCCTATCCCCTAACAAACTTCTTACCCAGTTTACCAACTTTGGATCCTCACTTCAGCTACCCAGCTTGCTTACTAGTCTCCTATGTGGAACAGTGTCAAAAGCCTTACTGAAATCAATGTAGACCACATCCACCGCTCCATCCTGATCTAATTCCTTGGTCACCCAATCAAAGAACTCTATCAGATTCGTTTGACATCCCTTACAGAAATACAGGTGTGCTGTGTACATGCAGAATGCATGCCACATGCTTAATTATTCAATGTTTGCATGCGGTTTGCACACACTAAGTGAACATATGCTAACCAGGCCTAAAAGGCAAATCAGGTTCACATGCTGCAAATTGACATGTGCACAGCAGGTCAGCTGGTGTGAACATTTTCTAAAATTACATCAGGTTCATGTGTTGCACACTTGACATGAGTGCAGTAGTTAAGCTAGTGTGAATATCATTTAAACATCGCATCAGGTTCACATGCTGCATGCTTGCCATGTGTGCAGCAGCTAAGTTGGTGCAAATCTCATCTAAAAAACACATCAGTTTCTATTTCTTATACTACTGCTAGCAATTAGTCATTAAAATACATTTTGTTAGAATTCCCCAAAAAATTAGGTAAACTCATTAATTCTGACCCTTTTGCAAGTTGTTTAATGGCTTTTGATTTTTGTCATTAAATCGCTATTAATCTGTAAAGTATTGCTTGCTTACTGCATTAAATGCCTAGGATATAGCCAGTCAACATCCCCCATTACAGCTGTATGAAGAAGGGCCTCTGTGTTGTGAAGCATATCCTTTTTGTTTTGGACTATGGAAATCCCTTATGCATATTTAGTGCTATAAATGTGTTTCTCCATGACTGTTTTATCTCACTTACATTCCCTTTGTCATTCTGTATTGTGCACATACACTATGGCCATGCTCAGCACTCTTTGTGTTGAGTAGGGTCTTGGAAGCATGCACCTTACCTCACATTTTGTCACTGAAATGAGGGGCATGGACACTCAAAATGAAGGACAAAGAGGGACACTAACCCACATGTTGATCAGGACAGATCATGAAACATGGAGATACGGTACCTCAGAACACAGTGGAAACCATTGTATTAGCACCTGAGAATGAATTTCTACCATTAAGTAGGGGTGCCATTTAAGTAGGGCAGAGGGGCGCAGTTGTCCCTCCCCCGTATTTATGCCTAGGTTGTTCTTATGGTGTGGCATTAATAGCTTTCAATTTGGATTTCATCTTTTGCACAATAAATGCCCACCTGGCCTGTGTGTGCTCACGCTGCATGTACTCTCCATACTTGACTGTGTCTGTACTGTGTTGTCCACTCTCTGCACCTATAAGCGGTGGCACAATCACATGTGATGTGGATGAGCTCCAGCCAAGAAAGAGTGCATGAGCCTTGCAAGTGTGACACTGTCTTTCCAACCACAGAGTAGATAGGCTGAACACTACAGCTTGGAGAAGTCAGTGAGCACTGAACTCTCAATAGCAGTGTTGTGGCAGCATATTTTTGTTGTTCTATACTTAGTGAGTCTCCATCTCCCCTGGTGGCTGAAGGGGCAGAGGCTGAGCTAGAAGCTAACTCAAGGCTAGGCTACTTACTCACTCTACTAGACTCGCCTTATAAAAAAACCCAGCACAGACCCCCATGGCAGCAAGCTAGACTTAGCAGTGATGACAGTGGTGTGGGTGGCCTTCATAGGCCTTGATCAGTGTAGTGTGGCAGCAGCCACAGCAGCAACCAAGCAAGAAGCAAGCACCCCAGGTTGGGTGGATTTGTATGGTGAGATGACTTGGTCACAGACCACGTTGGGGAACTGTGATGGTTGGTTCTAGCATCCAGTTTCTGATGAAGGAGCGAGGGGGAGAGGACTAAAAACTGGGCTGGTGGCACACTATGCCAGGCTGCAGGTTCTGGCCATATGGCAGGGTAAATAAAAGTAAAATATATATTTTTTTTTAAAGGAGGCTTGGGGAAGGAGGAAGGGCTGAAATATTGATGTGTTTTCATGTTTCTTCACCTTTGGGTGGCTTCATGACCCATAGGGGATGGGTAGTGAATGGAATGGAGTTAGGGAGAAAAATCGACAAAGTTCTTTTTTAAAAGAACTTCAGCCAAGAAAAAAATTGGTTAGTAGCTCGGTAGGTTTAAGCCCAAATCTGATGCACTGCTCTGGGGTATATACAGATGAATCTTATACATTTGAATTTTTTATGATTTGCATATCACATTTCAGTCAAACTAAATAAGTTGTACCTTTTAGAGATGTTACAGACATTCTAGAGCAGTCCCATGCATTCACGGACAGTTGAGAGGTATATTATGCACAGACTATTGGAGCCCCACTATAGTCAGTCTTACGCCCCCCCCCCCTCCGTGAAGCTGGACTCCACATCCCCACGCCTGCCATTATTATGACAAAGGGCAAAGGAGACTGCAGGGGTGTGCACCATTGAAATGAATGGGAGCATTTTTGAATTACTATTTTATACATTATTAATGGAGAGTTGGAGATTAATGAAGGTAACCGCTCGACTAACAAGGGCCTTGTTAGTAGAACAATGACCTTCATTAGTCTCCAACTCACCATCATAATGTATAAAATAGTAGTAGAAAATAACTTTATTCATTTCAAGGGAGTATGTCCCAGCACTCTGACCCATGTACATCATCTCTTAAAGAGTCCTGCCTCTGGTTCCCTAGTAATCAAGTAAGAGACTTTTTGCTTATATCTATACTTGGTTGGTTGTCTGTAGCAGCATGGCCATACCCACTACAGAGTGTGTGCATGTGGAGGGGGGACCTGTGTGTGTGTGTGTGTGTGTGTGTGTGTGTGTGTGTGTGTGTGTGTGTGTGTGTGTGTGTGTGTGTGTGTGTGTGAAGTTATTGCTACGTTTGTGTTTGCACCTTAAAGTCTGTTTGCGTGTAAGCATTCAAAACTATGGAGAAAAAAATAGTAGGAGTACAGGCCAGACAGAAGTAATTAAGTGGTTTTGTGGGTAAGTTTGTTTATTGGGGGTGGGAAAAACCACCTGTGTTTCCATTGGTATGTGTGCTACAGTTAAACTGTGAAAACCAGAGGAGGGAGAGAAGAAAACTGAAAAGCATATGCTGGCTACAAGCATGCCGCATGCATGTAGATGTATTCAGATACAGTACGTATTGAAGTACAAGCGAGCCATATGTGTGCAGACAGTATGGCTTAGTTGGTAAAGGCACTAAACTACAGACAGGAGACTTGGATTCATGAAGACCTGGGTTTGAATCTCATCAACTCCCACTTGTGTATGGTGTGATCCTGATCAAGTCGCTTAACTTTTATGTGTGCTGTTATCAGTGACCATTTGCTTGTTTGCATGCATGCCACATGCATGCAGTCTTTCCCAATTTAACATAAAAATCATGGTTTCCATACTTGCTTGCTGCACGCATGCCATATGCATGCAGTCAGTTCCAGTTTAACATTTAAATCATACCTGCAGCATGCATTTCACTTAGGTAGTTTTATGTGTGCAGCATGAAAACATTTCATACAATTATTTCTGTAAGGGATGACCTCCCACACATGAATCCATGCTGTCTCAGTTCTTGTAACCCATTCAGTTGAAGATATTACATTATCCTCTCCTTCAACAGTGATTCCATTAACTTTTTCACCACTGATGTCAGGCTGACTGACCTAAAATTGCCAGCTTTCTCCCTGCTACCACATTTGCAAAGTGGGACAACATCTGCCTTCCTCCTATCTTTCAGAACCACTGATGTTTCCACTGACCTGTTAAAAATGACTGTCAGAGTTGCAGCCAATATCTTCCTGGGATCCCCCAGTAACTTAGGATGCACCTCATCGGTCTCACTTTGTTCACCTTCAAATCAGAGAGTCCCTTTAGGACTCTCTCTGAATAAAGACTAGTGTCCACCATGCTCCCTCTAGAGCTCCCTCTAGAGCTCCTGTTACATTTTGGTGGCCCCATCCCTTCTCCTTCCACTCTGAACATGAAAAATAAGTATTTGCAGGATGTCTCCCTTTTCCTGGTCCCCTCTGTACAATCCACTCATCCCTTTTTATGTTGATTGCACGCATGCGCAAGAAACATGTTGCGTCAGCTTTCTCCACAAGCAGGTTGTGGAGGCGTGGCACTGTTGTGCCCAATGCTCCCACAGCCTGCAAAGGCTTGTCCCCATCTCCCAATGCTGTGGCATGCTGCTGCTGACACTAGTTCAGCCAGCGTGCCACAACTTTCTAAAAAATCAGCCGCTGCAACCAGGGACTGCCCCGTCATTGCAGCGTCTGCCATTCGCTGAAATGAGGGAGTGATCCATCATTGCAGGGCAGGATATAGGATGTCTGATATTGTTTGAGAACATGGTGGCAGCTTGCCACCATATTCACAAACAATATCTACCCCCCATGTTTATTTGACAACAGGGGAGCCCACTCTCCATCAGCATACTGTCACCTTCCCCCGTTTTATTGTCTGCTGACGGGTGCCCAATCCCCATTGGCAGAAAGGAATCCCCCCCTCTGTTGTTTGCCGATGGGGGTGCACAATCCCTGTCAGCAGAAAAGAATTCCCCACCCTGTTGTTTGCTGACAGGGGTGCCCAATCCCCGTCTGCTACAGCTGTCCCCCACAAAAAAAAGACAATGATGGCACGCTGGGAGCCCACCCCAGCGTGCCACATGCCCCTTTTCTTGTTTGCTGACGGGGGTGCCTAATCCCCTGTCGGCTACAGCTGGCCCCCCAAAGCCATACTCCGGTGGCATGCTGGGAGCCCACCCCAGTGTGCCACATGCCCCTGTGAACTTGAAAACGGTCCCGTGACATTTTTTTGTTTTTTTTCCACCTGAAAAAAAGGAAACGGTTCCTCATAGTCTTCCTGCCCCCTCTCACAACCCACGCCCACCCACTGCGCACCCTGCCTCACCACACCCCCCCCTCACCCCATACTTACCTCCGGAGTCTGGTGCAATGATCTCCTGTGGACTGGGAGCACGTCTGCACTCTTCAAAGCCTACTGCGAACTGAGAAAATGCCGGTAAGCTGTATAATGTAATGAATAGGGTTTTTTCAACTTTAATGCATATCTCGGGCATTTTTGGGAATTTTTTCACCAAATTTTCAACATGGGGTTTTTGGGAACCCTCCTCATGAATTCTTGAACTGTCATGACGTTAATCAGCCCTGAAAGGTGGTTTCGCGGTCACTGCGAGGAATCACCCTTCAGGGCCGTTTAACGAAACGACAGTGCCAGTGTTCATGAGGACGGCTGTCAAAAAGCCTATGTTGCAAATTTGGTGGGAAAAATCCAAAAAACGACTGTTTTACGAGCGTGCGTTGCGCAGTTGCTACACACGCTTGTAACTTCATGAATTTGCAATATTTTCATGCCAGATTTTCAACATTGACATTTTGTCACACTTCCTTGTGAGCAGTGCAGCTGTCATTGTTCACATCCTGGCTGAAATGTGTTTTCACACTTCCGGCGCTGAATAGCGCGGTCGCTGTGGGAAATCAGTGTTCAGGACAGACTAAGAAAATGACAGTGGCACTGTTCATGAGTAGAGGTCCTAAAATGCCTATGTTGAAATTTGGTAATGATACTCCATAAAATGACTGTGTTACGAGCGTGCGTTGCGCAGTTGCCACGCATGTTCGTAACTTCGCGAATTTATAATATTTTCACCTCCAGATTTTCAACATTGCCATTTTCCCAGACTTACTGATGAACAGTACAGCTGTCATTTTTCCCATCCTGGCTGAAATGTGTTTTCGCACTTCTGGTGCAGAATAGAGCGGTCACTGTGGGAAATCACTGTTCGGGACAGATTAAGAAAATGACAATGATAATGTTCATGAGTAGAGGTCCTAAAATGCCTATGTTGAAAATTTGGTGATGATAGCCCTTCAACTGACTGTGTTACAAGTGTACGTTGTGCACTTTCCACGCACCACTGTAACTTCGCAGATTTGTAATATTGTCACACCAGATTTTCAACAGTGCCATTTTTTCACACCTCCTATAAGGAGTACAACTGTCATTTTTCACATCCAGACTGAAATGTGTTTTCACAGGTCCGGCACAGAATAACGTGGTCACTGTGAGAAATCAGTGTTCAGGACAGATTAAGAAAATGACAGTGGCAGTGTTCATGAGCAGAGGTCCTAAAATCCCTATGTTAAAAATTTGGTGACGAAACTCCATAACATGACTGTGTTACAAGCGTGCATTGAACTGGTTCCATGCACTCTTGTAACTTTGCAAGTTTGTAATACTGTCACACCACATTTTCAATGGTGGCATTTTTTCACAACTCCTTTTGAACACTACAGCTGTCATTTTTCGCATCCTGGCTAAAATATGTTTTTGCACTCCTGCCAGACAATATTACAGTCACTCTGGGAAATCAGTGTTTGGGACACATTAAGATCGACCAAGTGAGAGGGGGGAGTGACCGAGCTCAACTGAGCTCTGTTGGGACTGCTGCAGATTTGTTTGTGGGCAGACAAAGGCCCCAACACAAGAGCCCAGTACAATAGGGCAGCCTGCAGCACTGGGAGAAACAGAACGAGAGAGCGAGTGAAGAAGGGGGAGTGAGCAAACTCACCAAAGCGCTGTCAGGACTGTTGCAGATTTCTTTGTAGGCAGAAAAATGCGTTAATACAGGCAGGGGCCCAGTATAAAAGGCCAGCCTGCAGCGGAGGGAGAAACAGTACGAGCGAGTGAGACAAGGGGACTTAGTGAGCTCAACAGAGCTCTATCAGGACTGCTGGAACTTTGTGGACAGAAAAAGGCACCAATGCAGGCAGGAGCCCCGTACAAAAGGGCAGCTTGCAGCGCCAGGACAAACAGCATGAGCGATGAGAGAGGGAGACCGAGCAACCTCAACGGAGCTCTGTCGGGACAGCTGCAGATTTCTTTGTGGACAGACAAAGGTGCCAACACAGCCAGGAGCCCCATACAAAAGCGCAGTCTGCGGCGCCAAGGGAAACAGAAAGAGTGAGTGACAGAGCGGTAGTGAGCGAGCTCAATGGAGCACTACTGTGACTGCTACAGATTTCTTTGTGGGCAAAAAATGCGTCAACGCAGGCAGGAGCCCAGTACAAAAGGCCAGCTTGCAGCACCGGCAGAAATGGAATGCAAGAGTGACAGAGGGGGAGTGAGCGAGCTTAGTGGAGCTGTGTCGGGACTGCTTCAGATTTCTTTCTGGCCAGAAAAAGCCACCAATGCAGGCAGGACCCTAGTACAAAAGGGCAGCTTGCCGGACCAGAAGATACAGAACAAGCGAGTGAGGGAGGGGGAGTCAGTGAGCTCAATGGGGCTTTGTTGGGACTGCTGCAGATTTGTTTGTGGGCAGAAAAAGGCAGCAATGCATGCAGGGGCCCAGTACAAAAGGGCAGCCTGCACTGGCAGGAAAACCAGAATGAGCAAGTGAGTGAGCTCAACAGAGCTGTATTGTAACTGCTGCAAATTTCTTTGTGGGCATAAGAAGGCAGCAACGTAGGCAGGTGCCCAGTAGAAAAGGGCAGTCTGCAGCATCTGCAGAACAGAATGAGCGAGTGAGAGAAGTGGAGTGAGCGACCTCAACGGAGCTCGTAACTTCGCAAATTTATAATATTTTCACTCCAGATTTTCAACATTGCCATTTTTCCAGACCTACTTATGAACAGTACAGCTGTCATTTTCCCCATCCTGGCCGAAATGTGTTTTCGCACTTCCGGTGCAGAATAGAGCGGTCACTGTGGGAAAATCACTGTTCGGGACAGATTAAGAAAATGACAATGATGCTATTCATGAGCAGACGTCCTAAAATGCCTATGTTGAAAATTTGGTGATGATAGCCCATCAATTGACTTCGTTACAAGTGTGCGTTGCGCACTTTCCATGCACCACTGTAACTTCGCAGATTTGTATTATTGTAACACCAGATTTTCAACAGTGCCATTTTTCACACCTCCTTATAAGCAGTACAGCTGTCATTTTTCACATCCTGACTGAAATGTGTTTTCACAGGTCCGGCGCAGAATAACGTGGTCACTGTGGGAAATCAGTGTTCGGGACAGATTAAGAAAATGACAGTGGCTCTGTTCATGAGCAGAGGTCCTAAAATCCATATGTTGAAAATTTGGTGATGAAACTCCATAACAAGACTGTGTTACAAGCATGCGTTGAACTGTTTCCACTCACCCTTGTAACTTCGCAAATTTGTAATATTGTCACTCCTTATTTTCAACTGTGGCATTTTTTCACAACTCCTTTTGAACACTACAGCTGTCATTTTCCACATCCTGGCTAAAATATGTGTTTGCACTCCTGCTGGACAATAGCGCGGTCACTCTGGGAAATCAGTGTTTGGGACACATTAAGATTGACCAAGTGAGAGAGGGGAGTGACCGAGCTCAACTGAGCTCTGTTGGGACTGCTGCGGATTTGTTTGTGGGCAGACAAAGGCCCAACACAAGAGCCCAGTACAAAAGGGCATCCTGCAGCATTGAGAGAAACAGAATCAGAGAGTGAGTGAAGGAGATGGAGTGAGCAAACCCTCTGAAGCGCTGTCAGGACTGCTGCGGCTTTCTTTGTGGCCAGAAAAAGGTGTCAACTCAGGCAGGGGCCCAGTACAAAAGGACAGCCTGCAGTGGTGGGAGAAACAGTATGAGCGAGTGAGACAAGGGCACGTAGTGAGCTCAACAGAGCTCTATCAGGACTGCTGGGATTTCTTTGTCGGCAGAAAAAGGCACCAATGCAGGCAGGAGCCCCGTACAAAAGGGCAACTTGCAGCGCCAGGACAAACAGAATGAGCGATGAGAGAGGGAGACTGAGCAACCTCAAGAGAGTTCTGTCGGAACAGCTGCGGATTTCTTTGTGGACAAAGGTGCCAACACAGCCAGGAGCCCTATTCAAAAGCACAGTCTGCGGCGCCAAAAGAAACAGAACAAGTGAATGACAGAGCAGTACTGAGCGAGCTCAACGCAGCTGTAGTGTGACTGCTGCAGATTTCTTTGTGGGCAGAAAATGTGTCAACGCAGGGAGGAGCCAAGTATAAAAGGCCAGCTTGCACCGCCGACAGAAACAGAATGTGAGAGTGACAGAGGGGGAGTGAGCAAGCTCAGTGGATCTGTGTCAGGACTGCTTCAGATTTCTTTCTGGCCAGAAAAAGCTGCCAATGCAGGCAGGAGCCCAGTACAAAAGGCCAACCTGCAGCGCCAGGACACACAGAATGAGCGAGTGAGGGAGGGGGAGTCAGTGAGCTCAACGGGGCTTTGTTGGGACTGCTGCAGATTTGTCTGTGGGCAGAAAAAGGCAGCAATGCATGCAGGGGCCCAGTACAAAAGGGCAGCCTGCAGTGGCAGGAAACCCAGAATGAGCGAGTGAGTGAGCTCAACAGAGCTGTATTGTAACTCCTGCAAATTTCTTTGTGGGCATAAAAAGGCAGCAATGCAGGTAGGAGCCCAGTACAAAAGGGCAGCCTGCAGCGCCGGTAGAACAGAATGAGTGAGTGAGAGAAGAGGAAGGAGTGAGTGAGCTCAATGGAGCTTTGTCGGGACTGCTGCAGATTTCTTTGTGGGCAGGAAAAGGTGCCAACAGAGGCAGGAGCCCAGTACAAAAGGGCAGCCTGCAGCGTCAGGAGAACCAGAATGAGTCAGTGAGACAGGGGGAGTGAGCGCCCTCAATGGAGCTCTGTCAGGACAGCCATGGATTTCTTTTTGGGTAGAAAAAGCCACCAACACAGGCAGGAGCCCAGTACTAAAGGGCAGCCTGCAGCTCCAGGAGAAACAGAATGAGCGAGTGGGGGGGGGGAGTGAGCCACCTCAATGGAGCTCTGTCGGGACAGCTGCGGATTTCTTCCTCAGCAGAACAAGGTGCCAACGCAGGCAGCAGCCCAGTACAAAAGAGCAGCCAGCAGCACCGGGACAAACAGACTGAACCAGTGACAGAGGGCCACTGAGCAAGCTCAGCAGACCAACGCAATCAACATTCGGCATTGACAAATGCTTGTTATTATTGTAATTCTTCCCCTGGTCTTCCTCTTTTTACTTACATGCCTAAAAAGTGTCTTGTCCTCTTTGGTTAGCACTTGGGCTATATCTCTTCAATTTGTGCCTTTGCACTCCTTATGCTTTCCCTGCTTCTCTCTGTTTCTTCTTGTACAACTTCCTATCCTCCTCCCCCTTTGTGTCTCCTTATAGCTTTTGAATGCACACACTTTTAGTCTTTACCTTTTCGGCCACCCCTTTCAAGAACCATAGTGGTCTCTTTTTCATCTTACTTTTTCTCACTTACTTTACACAGATATATGTTGCCTTCACTATGCCCCCTTTTAGCTTTGCCCACTGTTCCTTCACTTCACCCTGGTCATCACTCCCTGCCAGATCATCCCTGAGGCATTCACCCATTTTTATATAATCTGCCATCCTGAAGTCCAGGACACTTGCCCTTGTGTGGTTTGATTCTGCAGCAGTCCTTATGTTGAACCACACTATGCAAAATCACAGGCCCCACGTTGAGCAGGCTCTCTGTTCCTTGGCTCCCCCACCCGCCCAAACACAGTGAACACTCTGGTCCATGCTATCCCACTTTCTTCATTTTCAAGTAAAGAAAAATATTCTCAGCAGGGTGAGGGAGTTTGGAACCCTGGACTGGCAAGGATACTGGGTGATGGTCTTCTGAGACTACTCACAAGACCTCACATTTGGTGCAGAACATTGACATAGGCCCATCAAGCCCTCCATAGGGTGGGAATACCTTTTGCTATCTTGCCATGCTATGTCTCATCCACAGTTTTGCCCCACTGACTCTCAATGCAACAGAGGTGGTGATGAACTTTATTCAAACAACTGATGAAGAGCTGTGGCACCAATGAACTCTCATTAGCAGCCCCAGCCCAGAGCTGCCCAAACCCCAGCACCAATGGAGGTGAACCCACTCTGCTAAGCATAATCAAACCCATCCCTGGTGGAACCAGCTGAAGATGAGACCTGGATGCAGCTGCCAAACAGCAAACAGTGGAACCACAACTGTGGGCACTCCCAAAAAGAGACCTCACAGTAGCAGCTGAGGTCCCACAACCACAGCCAGTGTGACAGCTAGGCCAACAGAGAGTAAGAACCATCTGGCCTGTTGGCTTCAAACAGGTATGCACCCTTCCTAACAACATCACCCTCTGCAACGCCATCGACAACCACAGAGACACCCTGCCAACCATTTACTCTAAAGCCTTCCCTGGGCCCTGTAGTGTTCCAGACCCCTCCTCTTCACTCCCCATCCTGGGCCTCAGTTGTGGTGTCAATGATCCCCCTTCCCTTCTCAGAATCTTTTGGAGTGGAAGAAAGTAGCAAGATGAGTGCCTCCCACCTTGGAGAACAAGATCCGATTTCAAACATTCCTGCTCTTCCTTGACTCGGCTACACCATTTCTCAAATCTACATTCAAATTTGCCTCTGTTGTCAGGGCCAAAGCTCACTGACTAACTGATCACCAGACTATCCCCCATTCCACCTCAAAAAGTAGGACTTTTGTCTTTCAACATTGTGGAATGGGCCCCTGCTTCTCACCTTAAGACTGCATTTCCCTCAACACTCACTTGGCACCCTAGTCACCTTGATCAACATTTCACCAACTCCTACTCCCTGAAGACCTTCATCTATAGATTGACAGAAGAGCTAACTGAAATGTTCCGATTGATATCCTTTATTGTTTGACGCATGTAGTCCCACAACTGTTAATGCATCATTTTCAGAAGGTGGGCAAATGAGTTGGGCAGGGGAGGGCAACACTTATGGTGCAATGTGAGTGCCTCTGAGGAGGGAGGATTGGAATGAAGACTAGGAAGTGGACTCAATGCATTATCACTTGCCCCAGTAAACCGGTATGTACCACTCCAGCTCCCATAACGGCTGCTTGAGTCCCACCTAGTTGGTAACATACCCCTCTACTCTCTCTCTGCAGCACCTAAAAGGTTGGTACACTGGGGGACTGCTATTGCACTGACATTGATCCAGAGCTGAAAGGGCAGAATCCTATCTTAAGAATCACTAGAGCTGGCTCATATATCTGCCTTCCCTTCCATAAGTTGTGTGGCAAAACCCTTCTCAATCATGCGTTAGTGCATACATTACAGAAGCTTCCCTGGGAGCATTGCAGTCTCTTCCTCATGGTGGCTTATTAATGCACCTGTGCAAATGCACAGAATGCAGCTGGAGCTATTGCAACCCCGTACATGACTAAATCCCATTTAGCCCCAGGTGTAAGTCCTCAAGCCATCACAAAACATGATGACTTTGTTCATTATGTGCTGTGTAGGGGTATGTAAAGTTGAGAATACTGCAGACCACCAGAAACCACTACTCTGACTCTCTTCAAGGAAGGCATATGAATTAGCAAGCTGGTACAATGCACATACATCAGATTGACAGAGTGGCTACCTGGTCCTCTATCCCTTCCATATCTCTCCCCAGTCACCCTTCTCCCCATCCTTTCCCCTCTGTGATAGGGTCAGTAGGTGCCCTATCACAGGTAAGGGTCAGGTTAGATAGAGCCTGATTGTGTTGGTAGGGATGCCACATACCTGGACATCACTCCAGGCTAACGTGCATCATTTCACCATTGTAATTTCTTGTAGCTCCTCCAAGCCAAGAGCACACGAAATTGGGCTCACAATATAAGCACCATTCTGTTCTGCTACTAGGATGCAGGATCTGGATACCAGTGATCAGAGCCAGGATGTAGTTGGGTATTGGGGTTTAGACACCTGTCTCTGATTAAAAAAAAAAAGGATTAATTTTAAAGTGGCACTACTATGGCAAGACTCTTCTTTGTAGTTTTGGAATGTGGACATCCTGCAAATAAAAGATAGATAGGTAATGGTTAAAAATATACTTATTAATTTTGTCTTTTTCTGCTTCCTCTCTTTTTCCCTTGGCTTCACCCTGGGCTAACTGTCCAGTGGAAATTTCTTTCTCTGTTTCTCTTTCTTCTTTTTCTCCTCCCCTCCCCCCGGACTGTATTAGGTTCAAGCTCTCAGACCCCAAGGAAGTTGATCTGGCAAGAGGGCTGTGATGCATAATGACCTCTTTACTTGAAGGTTAAATATAAATAAAAGGTGTCCATGATAGAACACATCTCAGAATGGAGCCCTTGAAAACAAACGGTTGTTTTCTTATTGTTTGTATGACTGCCTGCCTTTGCATTAGCAGAAGGGATACTGGAGAGACAGTTCCGCTCCACTCCTCAGAATGTGCTACTGAAATAAAGAGGGGCTTGCTGAGGGAGCTCAGAAGCTCTAAACATACAAAAAGAGCACTCTCAACATATTTTATGTGTTTTCTCCCCACTCCACCTACACAATAGCAGAGTGTTGGGTGTAGTGCTGCTCGGATACTGCCGCTAGGGATCCAATCGTGATCTGATGAATAGCGGCAGTATCTAACCTGCGATCCAACCGGGGATCCATCCTCCGACTTTGGTTGGATCCCAGGTCAGATAGCACTTTATCCACAGTCAGATCCATCACTGAATCCAGGGATCCGGGATGGGATCCTGGGGATCTGACCCGGACCTGGGACACTTGGATCCACTTTCGGATAGTACTGCTATCCGACCGGATCCACTATCTGTTGCAAACAGTGATATTTGGTGGTATCCTAATTCACATGATACTATCCAAGCATCACTAGTTTGGTGTACAGGAGGGAAAGCATGCAAGGAGCCCAGCACACCTAGATGGCAGGCAGTCAGTTATGCAAAAGTCTTGGGCCAGCTAGGAAAATGCTGAGCCATAATACAGCAAGTTACCCTGCACTCCAAAAATGGGCAGGATTAAAAGCATATATTAAGCTTAAACAAAGGAGCTTACTTAATAAAATACAGATTCTCCTCCACCCCCAACTTCAAATCACTGCAGAAAGCAGCGAGAGAGAGTGAAACATGGAGACATGTGCACCACTTTTCCTTGGCCAGCACGGCAGACTTTTGTTGCATTCAGAAATATGGTGTTTCCTCAGGACAGCAGGGAACGCTGAGCCCAGAGGTTGAAAAGGGCTGCGTGTGCATGGACTACCCAGTCTTAGAAGGCCTGCTGCTGCTCATCCAAATTGGAGGTGTTCCTTCCATGTGGAACTCGTGGCTGGCTGACAGTGTAACAGACTGTAGGTCAAATCAGCCACATGTAAACACAGATAATTATTTACAGTTTAAGCACAAGCAGACACTAGGTGATAGGGAGGAAATGGTTGTTGTAATATGTGTTTAAATGTATTTTGTATGATTTAATGTCCTGCTAGGAGTGTCCATTGTTTTTGTATGGAATAAGGTAGAAACTGTATCTTAAAGGGAGCCCTGCTTCATGACAGCCAGCCAGCAAGCCATAAAATGAGGTCTTTTACACCTGTGTGTTGGAAGTGAGGCAGATTATGTGACCCAGAGGGGAGGGGTACATAAGCCCACTACACACCCTCAGAGCACCATCTTTAAATGAGAACTGTAATATTCCCAAATTACCCACCCCTGCAAGCCTTACCCTTTGATTAGGGGTTTTGCAAATAGACCTCCCTTTTCAGTGAATTTACACTTACTTTATTTGATGTTTGAAAAGTGCAGCTGTTACGCAATGGTATATGCTCTTGTAGCTTCATTTCATGACAGTGTGAGCCGCACTGCTCGGCTCCAATACTTGCATTGAATCGACAGGCGTGTGCCACACTTTGTAATGAAATGGAGCTACAGAGCATGCGCCATTTTCCGAATGCCGCACTTTTCAAAAATCAAATAAAGTAAGTTTAAATTCACTGAAAAGGGAGCTCTATTTGCGAAACCCCTAATTGGGGGGTAAGGCTTGCAGAGGTGGGTAATTTGGGAATATTGCAGTTCTCCTTTAATGCATCCCATCATTAGGTGCCAAACCACACCGCCACCCCTCCCCAGCTACGCCCCCAGAGTTAGAATCCTAAGTAAGTTGTGGGATGGGGTCACAGCCCCGTCGATAAAATGCATAGGCAAAATTGTCAATTAGTGCTCTAATGACAGGTGCACTAGCACTGGTGCATTCCAAGGGTGCAACCTTATAAGCCCTCTGAAAATTAAGCTAGTCAGTCTGTCTTTGGCCTGGGTAAGGGAATTACCTCACTGCCAAAAAGGAGTCTGAAACTCTAAAGGCCATTTTACATGGAGTCCTACTCGGTAGCGCAGTGGTTTCCAACTGCTCACTCTGCTTTGTCTGTGCTGCTGTCATTTCCTTGTAAATACAGCAGCCCTGCAGTGGTTTTGAGGCTTTCCTGGCATTTTTGCAGTCTTTCTGGCCAGCCCAGAGCCCAAGACTTTCCTGTTGGGCTGCATCGGTGTAAGCGTTGCACTCGGATTACAGGGCAGCTCACAATGGCACACAATGCCCAAAACACACTGGTGAACCCAGGAAATGAGAAAATGCATGGAGACCAAACATTCACTTCTACGGTGGTGTGGCTCGCCTTTACATTGCATAAAAGGCAACGCTCTAATTTCTCTGCACCACTCCCAACAGTGCACAGTTTCTCATGTAAAAGACCCTTAAGAGACACAGGTTTCAAGCTGAGACCTAGTTAATGATTCCTCAATCATTTCCTGCTAGTTGTTGTGCCTCTGGCTTGAATTTGTAGATATATTTCTTTGTTTTTGATGTAAATGTTGGTAAAATTCTTCCTACTACAAGTGTATTTAACTCTCACTCATATTGTGACTTCTGTAATTGCTATTGAAACTGTTCTCTGTAAGATCTCTGATTGTGTAATATGACGTGGAACCTATGTAAATGAGCCGCTGGCTCAAAGCTGTATTCCTAATAATTCAATAAAATAAAATAAATAATAGTGCAAGACAGAAAGACAGAAAGACAGAAAGGGGGATTCCTGCTGATTTAGGTGGCTAGTTTGGTTAACCTGAACTGTTCTTACAAAGGATTGCCTGGCTTGTCTGTAATGTGGTCTCTAAGACTTGCCTTTTAAAAAACAAATTGAATAAAACCATGCCAGTTGTGTTTTAAGCCTGACACCTGACATCTGTTTTTCTTTTGCAAACCCACTACCCTCCCACATATGGTAGAACAGGATGCCAGCAGTGCTAAGCCAAGCACTGGGGGAGTAGACATCCCACACCACAGAAGCTAAGAGGGACTGGAAGCATAGATGGAGTTTCTGGCAAAGATCAGTGGTGAGACAGCAAGTGACAGACTGCATCTGAGAGACTCAGAAAAGTGACAGAGCTGTGGCCTAGCCAAGGTGATGGAGATGGCCCAAGTGGTGGAGGCTCTGATGAATCTAGTGAGGTGAGAAAGCAGCTTGTCAAGCAAGGAAATTGCAAGAGGGGAGCATGAGGGAGCGATAGCCAGGGCTGCAGAGGGAGTAGAAGGAAGGGGGGGGAGTAGGTGAGAGAAAGGAGTTCAGATAGGGAGGGAGGGAAGACAGCCAGAACTTGGAAGTGAATAAGGTGCAGTGGGTTAGGCCACAAGCCTCAAGGGAAGGGAGAAAGTAGAGTAAAAAGCATAGTGTTGGGTGTGGGGAGAACGGTTCAGAGCTAAACAGCAGAAGCAGTGGAAGAGGGGGTCCAGTCTGGACAGGGTGAATCTCAGGGCACCAACATAGACTATGTCACCATAATCAAAGATGGGGAGAATCATCTTAGTAAGGATGTCTTAGCGGGCTGGTAGAGGGATGCAGCTTTTATTCCTATAGAGGGCACCAAGCCTGGGATGGAGATTTTTGCATATGGTGCCTATGTGCTGGGAGAAGTTGAGGTGTCGATCAAGCCAGACACCAAGGTATTTGAATGAGGTCACATCATCAGTTGTGTCCCCATCTGTAGTGTGGAAGAATGGAAGGGGTGGGAGTTCAGAAAGCCTTAGCTTAGTGCCAAAGCACATAGAAACTATTTTTTGGCATTTAGGGATAGCTGATTTGACCTAAATGATTTCAGGACAGAGTCGAAATCAGGTTGAGTTGGATCTTAACTCTGCTGGTCATGATCCAGAGACAAACAGGACCATGTCATTTGCGTACATGTGGATGGACACAGATGGGCAGGCAGAATGAAGGTCATTTAGAAAAATGGAGAAAAGTAGAGGGCCAAGGCCCGAGCCTTGGGGAAAGCCAATATTAATTGGGAGGGGAGGAGATTAGGATTCTCCAAGTTTCACTGATTGTGATCTACCCATTAAGTAAGAATTGAAACTGCTGCCAGCCAAGTAGTGCAGAGGACAGAGGTGCCATGTGCACCATACCTCTCACCATGCTGGTGACCTGAGTTCCGGAATGAGCTCAAGTCGCTGGTGGTTGGCTGGCGGGAGAGGATCAAGAGTCTGAGAGACTACTCTCCTCTCCCAGGGGAATGAAGGGATGTGATGCCAGTCTTCAGCAACACCCAGTGGAAGCTGGATATACATCAGTATCAGGTCACTATGGAATGAGGTTGGAGGCAATGGTGGATCTCTGCATGTTGGATGCGGGGGCATGCTGAGCCTCCGCTGGACATTATTGCAGATCTGCGCCTCCTGGGAATGGGAATAGCAATCAGAAAATCCCCTTCTCGGTGCACAGAATTACACCCAGGCACCTCCCTGAATGATGACCCAGGCCAGCCATGGGCTGGTGAATTGTGGATCTTGGTCTCTCTCCCTTGCCCCCAGGGAGAGCACCACCACAGAGGGTTAGCTGCAGACATCACCAGCCATGGAAGGCCTGGTAGGGGATGCTGGCAGAAGGCTGCCTGGGGCAGAGCGGGGTAGCCTCCCACCTCCCCAGCCACCTGTGTAGGAGCAGAAAGAGAGTTAAAAAAAAAGAAGAATTGAGCCAGTTTATAACAGGGATTGAGAGGCCTGCTGATCTCAGTCTGTACAGGAGAAGGGGGTGGAAGAGAGTATCAAAAGCTTCCACTAGATCGACAAAGATGGTAGCAGTGAGAAGGCCCTGGTCCATTGCAGTGTGAATGGCATTGGTGAGTTGGAAGAGGGAGGAAGTAATGGAGTGGTGGTTTGGAAAGCCAGAATGGAAAGGGGTGAGAAGGAAGAGGAGTCTAGGAAAGGGAAGAGCTGGGATAGAACTTTGTGTTCTTGGAGTTTGGAAAAGGTTGGGAGGAGGGAGAAAGGATGTAAATTGCCTGGAGAGGAGGAATCTCCTCCTTTTGGTAGGGGAATAACTGTAGCATGCTTCCAGGAGTTTGGGATGGAGACAAGGGAGAAGGAGAGGTTAAGGAGGGAGGCGATAGGAGAGGCAATGGCAGGAGCAGAGAGGTGAAGGAACTTAAGGTCTAGCCCGTTGGGGCTCCCACCTTGCAGGGGGTTGAGAGCTAGAAGGGCTTTCAGAGAGGTAGATGGGGTAACCAGTGAGAAGGAGAAAGGAAGTGCAGGACTGTGGGAGGGATGGAAGGTGGAGGGGGGAAGGGGGAAGGAGGAAAGGAGAGCGTATGCACAGGTGATAAAATAAGTGTTGAAAGTGGAGGCCACTGAGGGAGGGTCAGAGGTGGTGGAGTCACCTAACTTTAGGGCAGGAGGTGCGGACTGGGTAGAAGGAGAGAAGAGAGCATTAATAACTTTCTAGAATTTGGAGGAGTGACTTAGATTTTTCTGGAAAGAGGAGGAAAAGAACTCAGCCTTTGTTAGCCTGGTGGCTCTAGTACAAGTGTTACTCAGGGTGAGGTACCTGTTAAGGTCTGCTGGTGGGCCAGAGGACTTGTATGATTTCTATGCCAGGTCACGTGCACAGTGGCAAGCCAAGAGTTCAGCTGAGATCCACGGGAGGTGTGAACCTCTGACACTGATTTTCCATAGGGGGCATGCTGATCCCAGATTACCAGAAATTTGGAGAGGAAGTAGTTGAGGGCTTGGTTAATGTCGGTGGCTCTGGTGATGGTGGACCAGTCAGTTGACTGAAGATCAGCATGTAGAGAGGATAGGTCTAGTGATCAGAAGGAGCAGATGTGGATAATTTTGAGGGGTACTTTAGAGTGGTAGACTCTGCGCATGCAGTATACCACATGGTGGTCACTGAGTGCATCAGGGAGGTTAAAAGCATCAATGATGCTGTGTGGGTGATTTGGTGAGAACCCAGTCCAGGACTGAGTGATTTGGGGATTTAGAATTTAGCTGGGTAGGGGCTGAGATGAGTTTAGTAAGGTGCAAGGACCTTACATTTTGACAAAGTTTAGAGTTGGAGTGGGAAAGTCAGTTTATGTTGAAGTCACCCAGGATGAGAAGCCCACCAGTGGAGGCAAGAGAGATAGAAATCAGGAGATCAGAGACAAGAGAAGTCGATAGACCTGGGTAGCAGTAGACCCCTGCCATGTTAATGGTGAGGGAGAAAGTAGGGAGCATTTGAGCATGAGGAGCTCATAGGCAGCAGGAGAGGTGACAGACAATAACGTGGTGGACTGAATAGCGGAGGAGAGGTAGATGGTGATACCTCCACCTTTAGTGGTGGGTCTTGGTGGGTGAGGGTGCACCCTAGGATTGTGATAACAGAGTCAAGAATTTTGGGGGACAGCCAAGATTCTGATACTATCAGGACATCTGGGTGGAGAGAAATTATGAGATGTAGCTGATAGATTTTGGGTAGGAGGCTGCAGATGTTGATGTAGGTCATCTGGAACCCTTTGGGAAGATCAGCGGGGAATTAATGCACAGGGCCAGGGTTAGGTTCAACATCCTCAGCCATAAGGAGCAGTAGGGGTAGTATGAGCCTAATGGGGATTTGGGAGTGGCGGCAGTGGAGCAGAGGAGAAGGGGGGCAGGGGGGCATGGCGATGGAAGTTCTGAAGGACATAAAGTGGGTCCAGGAAGAGACAGATGGGAGGAGAGAGCTGCATGGATGCCAAGGGGAGTGGAGAGGAGGAAGAAGGCAGGAGGTAGGGGATAGAACAGGCAGATGGGAGGGTGTGGGGAGATGAAGAGGAGTACACAGGGAAGATGGCTTGGGGAGAGAGGTTGAGAGGACCATAGAGTAGAGTAGTAAAAGGACAATGGGAAGAGTACTGGAAAGATACGTAATTGGGCAAGGGTGTTAGCTCAGAGGAGATAGCTATGACGAGGCAAAGTAGGAGGTAAGAGGACAGATTGCCACCAAGAGGTATGGGTGTATAGAGAATGGGAGGCCTCAAGGGGTAGTTGCATAGTTAAAGCTTTCAGCAGGAACAAATAAATGGGCTACGGCTAAAATGAACAGCAAGAAGTTATGTCAGTTAACCAGCGTAAGAGCTAAGTTGGAAATAGATAGGGCATCAGGCAAACAGCCTGGTATTCAATACAAATAGTGGTAGGCAGTTAACAGAGCACAACAGGGGAAGCACGAGAATGTGACAAAGGGATACAGTTTGTGGATAGGGAACAAGTATGGTAAGCCTAATAGCGTACGTGGAAGATTAGCAGGCTAGTGCAGGGAAACAGGGCACGCTAGATGGGTCTACCACTCCATTTCTGCAGATCTTGTCTAGCATTTATACTCATTCTAGACTTTGACCACACAAAATAGCATCCATTTGGTTTTGTAGCATTTAGTATCACTTTAGAATTACCTTTGTATAACATCAGTTTGTAGTGAAGAAAATACACCTTATGCTGTCTGTCCCAGAATCATCCTATAAATGTAAATAAGAACTGGTAATAGACTTAGGAAGATCTGAATTTCTCAAAAGACTAAACAGAGACTACAACAAGTTAAAGGAGACCACCACTTCTGCCATATTTGCCACTTTTATCTGCGGATGTGAAAACAATTATTTTTGTAAGTGACAGCAACAGCAACAGCATGTTTATATGCCAACTGAGTACATGCTTTGCTGTTTTTGTGCCTTAAAGTTCAGTAAAGACAGCAAGTGTTCCGTCCTTCAGTAATTTTTTTCTGAATACAGCAAGTACAGTACAGCACAGTTCTAACAACAGATTTCAATGAGAAATAATACAGTAAAATGAAATGGGTGTGCTTCTAAAACTACTGCACGTTTACAGCAACAGTATAGAAACACAGAATTTGTCAACAGAAATGGGCTGGTAGGCCTATCTAGCCTGCCCTCTTTCCCTGCACTAGTCATTGAAGGCCCTGTTGTGGTGTTGCCTAGCCTCCCCCTGGCCATATACAGGTAGCACCTCAGTGAAGGCCACCGTGCAAGCTACCTGCTTCAAGCCTCTCCCCAGCCCCCTAAACCTTACCTGCACCACCACTGCTGCATTCCTTGCCAAGTCATTTGTTCTCATGTGGACAATGATATTCACATCCCCCTCTTGTCCTGCTACCCTTGGTGATTCTAAGGATCCTCTCTCCATCATTCTATTCTGAGGCATCAGGTAGGCACCTCACCTCACTCTTCCTCTCTGGCCCTGCTTCTAAATCTACCCCCCCTTCCCCATGACCGAGTTTCCACTTCCTCCTCTGCTGCGGTCCTCTGCCACTCACCTTGGGGCCTCCCTTATGAATGACCCTCACAAATTCCCTGGCCACTACCACAAATGCCTCCTCTTGGTAGTCTCATCTCACCAAAGGGGTGATAGAGTTGTGTAGTGGCACTAGCTAAGGAATGTGCTCCCTTTCTACACCCCTTCTGGATCCACCACAGTAAAGTCAGCCCTCTTCCTTGGCATGCTCTGAGGCCATGGTAGTAGACATGGTAGACCCTGGGTGGGGGAAGGGGCACCCTGAATTCCAGCCAACTCAATCTGGAGTCTAATGACCTCCTCCCTCAACCCAGACAGGTGCACACAGATGGGGCAGCACCTCAGTCTCCAGAAGGTCTCCCTGAATACTGGTGCTCTACAGCCACTACATTGCACCACTCCCAACATTTCCAATACTGCACTCTTTATGACCCGGAAAAGGACTTGTGCCATTACCCCAGATAGGGTGCTTCTTGATTCCCCTTTATTTTGTTTTGTTTACCTCTTGTTGCTTTACACTAGCTACGGTTTTCTATTCACCTTTTGCTTTATATAAGGCTTTTCTAACTTCCCCCCATTTTGTTTAACTTATCCCTTTGTCACCTGACACTAGATTTTTTTTTTGTTTGTTTTCATTTGTAGTTTTTGCAGTTTTTTTCCCCCTTTTTGCTCCTCAGGACCCCAGCAGACAGACGCGTGCATGTGCGTGGAGGAGCACACACATGCTGGGTACTGGCTTGGCCCTTTCCGCCCCACTCCGGGCAGTCGCTGCCACCCCTTTCTGCCTACACTTCCCATCGGACTGACACCCAATGGGAGTGGAACTACGAGGGTCTGGACGGACACCACCCCAAGAGGCGAGAGACTCCTTCTGGCCACTCAATCCCACTCCCTCCCTCCTCTCCGCTGGCTCCCTGATGACCTGAGGTCATACCCAACCTGGGTTATCAGCGCGGCATGAGGTAAGGCATCCAGCTCCTCAACCCTCAGTGCCACCGGGCTGGCTAGATTGGGTTTTTTAGATTTTCTCCTTTTGCTTCTTTTCCTCCCTCTTCTTACCCTTACTCTAGATAGGGTGTTATATCAAAAAACAATTTAACACTTTACAGTTTCTGAAATTTGTCAGCAAGTACACAGGTAGTCTACCTTATCTTACTTTGACCAGCTGAGTTCCTTGTGTAATTGCCGTCACCTGTAGACATCTCCTCATGCCTAACATGCCAGTCTTGTCACTTTTCCACTTATTCCTTTTCCACTCCTGTTCTGTTCCACTCACGTTCTGGGACACAAACGTTAATGGGATCAATTAGGATTGCTTCCCTTTATCCTCCCTCTGGCACCTCCTCTAGGTGGAACTTCCTGCTGAGCAGCAGATTCCTTGATTGGACCTTTTGCTACCACATGACCCTCCTGTGCTTTGACTCAGACCTGTAGAGTCTGGGAGCTGTAGTCCTGAAAAGAACACTCATAAGCAGCTTAGTTTGGTGTTCAAAATCAGTTCAAACTAGAAATTATTCACTTCCAGCCCAGTGTGTGTATTCCTGTCCCAATCTGTAATGTATTTACTCCACCTAGCTGGCAAAAAAAAAAAATAGAGAAAGTGACCCTAAGTCTAGTTCTGAAATTGCTTTACAGCTTAGTTTTTAAGTGAAACATAGAAACATAGAAGTTGATGGCAGATAAGGATCACAAGACCCATCCAGTCTGCCCATTTTGTCTACCTTATGAATGTGCCATAGACCTGTACTCTGTCAAAGACCTATTTATTCATACTCATCTGTATTGCTCCCTTATGGCTATCCCATGCCTGTTTGAAGCCCTGCACTGTATTCATATCCATCACTTGTTGAGGAAGGCCATTCCATACATCCACCACCCTTTCTGTGAAAAAGAACTTTCTCACATTACCCTTTAATCAGCCTTCCTCTAATCTCATGCTGTGTCCTTTTCCTGCTATTTTTCTTGTATTGAAACATGTTAGACTCTTTCACCTTGTTAATGTCCTTAAGACATTTGAATGTTTCGATCATATCACCTCTCTCCCTCCCTTCTTTGCTCTAGGATATACATATTGAGCTCCATTAATCTGTCCTCATATGATTTCTGATGCAGTACCTGCACCATTTTGGTTGCCTTTCTCTGGACTGCTTCCATTTTTTGTACTTGTCCAGATGCAGCCTCCAGTCCTGCATGCAGTATTCCAGATGGGGCCTAACCAGTGTCTTTTAAAGAGGGATTATTACCTCTCTCTTATGACTTGTGATACCACTACTAATACACCCCAACATCCGTCTAGCCATACCTACTGCTTTAATGGTCTGCTTGGATGATTTCTGGTCATCTGTGATGATGATGTCCAATCCTCTTTCTTCCCTTGTGATTGCCAGCAACTCCCCTCCCAACCTATAGGTAGCTTCAGAGTTTCTCTTCCCTATGTGCATGATCTTGCACTTCTTTGTGTTAAACCGCAGTTGCCACTCTTCAGATCATTTTGCCAGTTTTTCCAGATCTTTTTTCATTCTGCCCACCCCATCTGGATCATCTGCTCTGTTGCAGATCTTGGTGTCATCTGCAAACAGGTAAATTTTAACCTCCTGTCCATCTGCAATGTCACTGATAAAAATATTGATGAGGACTGGCCCCAGGACTGATCCCTGAGGTACCCCACTTGTTACTTGCATCTCTTCTGACTGTATACCATTTAGCACCACTCTCTTGTCTGCCCGCTAACCAGTTTGCCACCCAGTTGATTAACTTCCGACCCACCCCGAGCCTACCCAGCTTATTAATCAATCTTTTACTGTATGTGGAACAGTATTGAAAGCTTTGCTGAAGTCAAGGTAGGTGACATCAACTGCACCCCCTTGGTCCACCACTCTGGTTACCCAGTTAAAGAAGTCTATGAGATTAGTTTGACAGGACCTTCCTGTTGTAAACCCATGCTGTCTTGGATCCTTTGCTCCTATGGATTCTAGGTCTTGCACTATCCTTTCCTTATGGAGTGCATCCATAATCTTGTCCACTACTAAGTAAGACTGACTGGTCTGTAGTTCTCTGCCTCCTCCCTGCTGCCACTCTTCTGGAGCGAGATCTCATGAGCTATTCTTCAGTCTTCTGGGACCTCCCCTGTGCTCAGATACTCATTAAACAATTCTGCTAATGGCTCTGCTAGTGCCACCCTTATCTCCTTTAGTACCCTGGAATATATGCCATCAGGTCCCATTGCCTTGTCCACCCTAAGCTTAGCAAGCTCTTGTAGGACCCTTTCTTTTGTGAAGGGACTTGTGCACACCTCCCTCCCCCGTGTCCATGGTGCTGAGTTGTGGGCCCTGCCCTACCTTCTCCTCAGTAAATACTGAGCAGAAGTATCTGTTTACGATAGATGCTTTTCCTTGGTCCTCCTCCACACACTGCCCCTTATCCCCTTTGATCTTAGCAATACCCTCTCTGGACTTTCTTCTTTCACTAATGTAGCTATAGAAAGTCTTGTCCCCTTCTTTTACTGTTCGTGCTACTGTTTCCTCAGTTTGGGCTTTTGCCTGCCTTACTGCCTTCCCTGCTTGCCTTAGGGAAGTTTGGTATACCTCCCTATCTTCATCTCGCTGTGTTCCCTTATATTTCCTGAAGGCCAACTTCTTGACTCTGACCTTTTCTGCTACTGTTTTCCAGAACCAAAGTTGTTTCCTCCTTCTTTTGCTCTTGCTTTTCTCCCTAATACAATGGGATGTTGCTTCACGTATTGTATCCTTAATGCTTGCCCACTTTGCCTGTACCCCCTCACCTATATTTTTTCTTGCCAGGGTTAACTCAACTCTGTTGGCCATCTTATCAAAGTCGGCTCCTCTGAACGCCCATATTTTTGCTGGCAATTTGTTTGGTGTGGTTACTTGCACTCTGCCATTTATTTACTTAAGTGGATATTGTACTACAGCAATAGAAATTCATATAAATCATTATTATATATAGAATAATACATGGGGGGAGTGCATAACTCTATTTTAATGCACACCTGAGGTGTGGGATGCTACATAAACTCCAATGGCGAAGCCCGAAGGATTTATCAAAGCATCCGACAACAAGTGTGTGCATTGCATTCTCATTATGCACTCCCCCATATATTATCCTATATATAATAATGATTTAGAAGAATTTGTAATTATAATAATGAGAACTTTTGCAGTGCTGTAATGTGTGTTCTCATTGGGTTATGCTATTGCATGGGAAACAGAAAAGTAGTGCTAGCCTCATGCTGAAGTAATTAAAGCAGACAGTCACATAAGCTGAGCAGCACAAGCTGAGATTCATTAGCAATATTAATTATCAAGGCAAAAATGTGTAAAATGTGATTTTGGGTAGCTGAGCCTTCACTTTACAAAAAGAAGCTTTGCCTAGCTGTCCATTTCTATTGCTGTAGTGCAATATCCAGTTAATTAAAGAATCAGCAGTGCGACAGAAACCACATGAAACAAATTGCTAGCACTTTAAAACTGAGCTGTAAAGCAATTTCAGAACTAGATTTCACCTTGCTTTCTCTAATTTTCAGATTTGTGAGGTGAATTACAGAAACAAAAACACACCACTGTAAATAAAAGGAATAGTTTTCATCAGCTTACACTGAAGTCAATCGCTCTTCCCTTCATCAATGTCCTCACAAACAGGGCAGATACATTGATTTATTAATACTATTTGCATTTGTAAAGAAATGTACAATATAAATATAAAATAAATACTATAATAAATGCATGTTAGGCACCTTAATAAAAGACTATGCGAATTGTTTGAACTAGTCTGTCAACAATTAAAGAATGCCAAAACTAAGCTTATAACTAGTTAATAACTGAGTAAATGGAAGACTTAATAGGAAGATAAAAAAATACATTTCAATATATCTACACATACTAAAGCTCATTTTTCTAGCTTGATAAATTAATCATTTTGGACAAACAACTTCATCTCCAAATAGCCCTTCCCAAATGAAACCTCACTAGTATTGTGCCCTGGCATTCCTCAAATTTACAATTTAATTCACATATTTTATGGATCAGAAACCAAGATGCGCAGTTGGCGGAAAGCAGAACTAGAAACTAATCAACTCTATTAGATTAAAAATACAGACCTCCTGCTCTGAACATCAGCTGCTCACAGACCAAGAAAATACTCAGATTTTCCAGAGCGTGCTTAATTTCACTGATAATTTATGGAATCAAACACCTCAGTGATCAAAAGTAAGTACTCCTCCTTGCATGCTTCTAGTTGTTCCACTCCATTGAAAACAGTTGGTTTGAAATTGAACCAGAATGTTTTAACATGTGAGAAATGTTGAGCACTGTACTCCATTATATATTTGCACTTGATTTGAAATAATTAGGGAATGACATCATTGAGAAAACCATTCTATGCTTCTTGAATGAATAGTGCCATATTTTTACAGTTTATACTAATGTCTTTTTATATTGATAACTATAGGAAACATCTTGCCGGAGAGTCCACATTTCCCACAGGGAAAGGTAAAATACATGGTCTTAGTCACAGGTAGTTATTGTGAGCAACAATGCACGGCAGGGTGTGTGTTCTGCTTGGATAACATCATGCCTCGGGTGGTTGGGCTTGAGGCCGCACGCCAAGTGCATCCACCACCCAAGAAGTGACATTATCCAAGCACAACACACAGCCTGGAATGTATTATTGCAATTATACAATGGCTCTGTGTGTAGAAATAATGAGACAAACTAGAATTTAGTTGAATAAAACATTTGTACTTATTTGTAATGCTTAAAACACAAAAAATACTCCCTGTTGCAATAGTAACTCTTGTTTAACAGGTACTTTTAAATACATTGACAAAATGAATTAATGTTTTAAGATGTTGAACATGCTTATAACTTTGGGTTTTAACTATCATAATTGTGGAACAGGGTCAGAAATTTAAACTAACATATTTAACAATTTCCAACTTTTTTTGTATTTGTTGTCTCTTTAAATGTGTGTCTATTTGTTGTATATGTCAAAGACTCACATTGTGTTGCCTTGAATGATTGTGAACATTGCAAAAGTGTCATTTGCATAGATGGTTCCTGCTGCTTGGTTAGCTGCACAGTTTGAAGCTATGTGTGCAGATTCAGGATTCCTGGAACTGGAAGGGAGGGGTTCATTCTCTAGTAAATCTTCATCCATTGCTGGTGTTCTGTTCTGGTTTCTGTTTAGTTGCATTCTGCTTCCAGGTTCTGATTTGGTGCTGTATTACTCACCAGAAGAGAGGACGGTGCTCCAGTGCCTGCTGTCAGTATGTTTAGGACCCCAGTAACTTTTGAGCCAGGATTCCAATCTGTGCCCCTTCACTGCCATTATTTGGCTGGTTTCTAGGCTGGCGTCAGACAGAAGTTGAACAGCCATTGTTCAGAGGCTGTGATTTGTATAGGTCATCTTCAGGTTTGCCAGTTTACATATTTGGGGAACATGCTGGCTAGGTAATTTACATCCATTGGTTCTAGGGTGTACCGGATGGGTTCTTTTTGTAGTTCTGCCTGGGTTCTGTGACATGGTGGAGGTATAGTGCTGGGGCTCCTGGGGGTAACTTCAAAATATACTTCTTGAAACAGCTAATGTGGCACAGGGGATGGCCTGGGATTTCATGCATTGCTCCACAGAGCTCTGAGTAGCTTCTTTCTGTGTGGCTTCCATGGTTTTTTGTTTTTTTTCATTATACATCATGGTGATGAATTTTAGTCCTTATGAATCAGTAATTATTTCAAACTCATCAGGTGTCAGTGTTCTTTGTCTTTTGCAGCCCCTACAAGCAAAGTATAGCTGTGGCTCCTGCCAGACATGATGCACCAGTCCCGGTGCTGTGTCGGGATTTAGGGCTTCGCTTTCTCGTAGTTGCTATCAATGCTTGGGGCTGATGGAAGGATGGTGTTTTGCTCTGTCCTGCCCCTGTCTTCTTAGGTTTTTTAGATAGCCAAGGAAAACCTTGTTTGACATTTGAAATTCAGTGTCATTCATCAGGTGTAGTGAGAGGCTCAGTGGCAGCTCATTGAGGTACTGTATCTGCCTTCTCAGAGCCCCACGCAACTTGATATACTGTAGGGATGTCTGTTAGTGTTATTCTTGTAGTGCTTTGTTGGTCACTTGCTGTCACTGTTTTAAAATCTTTTTAAATGTCTTTTTATGTCAGCCAGTCCATAAAGACTCTCATTGACCAGTTGGTCTGACGTCAAGTGCTTGCTTAGTTTCTATATCTAAGTTTTTAAGTTCTACGTCTGTCAGCTCTAAGTGTCTTTTTTTGTTGAGCTTTTGCATTCACTGCAACTGCAGAAGATGTGCTGGGTGTTTCAGGCTGGGACATAGTTGTTAAGCTTTCTTCACTGAAGATGCTGAAGCTGACTTCTCTGATAGGGTTCATCACAGTAGGCTGACAGCTGTGAGTAGTGATATGTTTAAGTGTGTTCATATGATGAGGTCATGTGTGCTGCCTGGACTTAATACAGTGATTTAATGCTCAGATAACATCACTGTTGCCAGGGCTAAGCAGCCAATCAGATTTCTAGGATGTTTCTTGAAACTGTAAAATTAACATTGTCATAGACCTCATGTCCAAGACTCCAGCACCACTGGCTTTTCACAGTGGCACACTTCTCATGATTAGTGAAGTGCCAAGTCTGCGAAATTTGCTCCACAAAATAATTTGTAAATTTCCTAGAATTCGTGAAGTGTGCTCCATGCAGTTTGTGTATTTCGTGGCCCGCAAATCTTGTAAATTTCTCCTTGGGGCATGAGATGTCTCCTGTGAATTTCGCACTTCAAGGCAAAACATGTGAATTTTGCCGAAAAGTGAAAATACTTTATATGAACTACAGCAGTGCAATCTAGTCATGTGTTCCAGCACAAAGTGATGTGTATTTGTTGGTCCATGTAAGGCAGTACATAATATATTTTGTTGTAATAAAAGCACATTTACTACTAATAATAAATACAAAGCTGAAACACTGATTTATGTAATTCTTTCAGTAGGTGCCTGCTAGCTCTTTCTCTAATTACCGAGCTACAACTTAATGCCAGCCTTGAAAGTGGTGCAGTATATTGCAGGGTCTGAGACACCAGTGCTCCCGACAGACATTCATAAGATAAAATCAAGCAGCTTTTCACTTTTGTCGGGTCGAACCCCACCAAATTCTCCTGCCAACATTTTCCACACTCACCTCCACAGTCTGTCATGTTAAACTTATCTGTTTTTTCCAGCGGCCAACAGTCATAGTCACTGTTATCCAGGTCGTGCCATCCACTCATGGGCTTTAACAAGGGAAGTTGAAAATATGCAAAATAAATTAAATGAATCAATAAAGTTAAAATAAAAAAAAGGAGAAAATCCCACAATAAAATTGGACTCAAATCCGTCATAAGACCAAACAGTCATTTCACCATTACAGCTGCAGAGTATATATATATATATATATATATATATAATGATCGTTTGAGTGATGATCACCTAACCCCAGACAGAAAAGTCTTCTCTAAACTCTGACCAGTAGTACCCAAAAGGATGCAGAGTTTGGGACCCCTTCAGTCATGCTCCTCTTCAGGTACATCACCCACCTGCAGCAGAGTGAATCCAAGGCACACCTCGAGGTTCACTGTCTCATTCCCAGCTAGTGGGGGGGGGGTAACATTTCCCACCACTGCAATCTCCTTTACTGCTTTAAAGATCAAAAATTACCAGTAGTACTATACCACCACAGCTACTCAAATCTTGGTGCAACCAAAACTAAATATCATACATAAAATCTCACCAGTAATGCCCTTGATACATTTGAGGTACACCTACTTTAAAGACTTCTGGACTCATTGTGAATGGCGCTCTCCCATATACACTAGTTTCTGATGCCTTAGTAAAGTGGCACTAAAGTATATGTGGCTGGCATGTAGAGCAGTGGGCAGTGTTTACACACCAGCAGTAATAATAGCCCAGTGCCAGTAGCAGAGAGTGGGTTGTGGAGCAGCCAGCTTGCAAGGAGTGGCATGGCCAGTCCCAGCTGTGGCTCATGCAGGTGACTTATGTTGTGTCTTCACTGAGCCAGCACTGGAAGGCAGCTGAGGATGCACCACTATTCCATGCAGTGGGAGGCCCCACCACCTTGAGCCGACTGCCATGCACCTGCACAGCATCTTGTCCCCCCCACAATCCCACCCCAGAACAGAAAGTAAGGGAGAGGAGAAAGGGTATACAATAACCCTTCAAGGCTGCAGTCCAACCTTTTGAAACATGAGTTGGGGTTCAATGATGGTAATGGAATGATGGGTTGGGATTAGAACTTGGTCCTCCGTATGGCAAATGGCTGCCTACTATGCATTAATCAGGAGACAACTGTCACTAATAGATGTCAGTCACACATTTGGCTTCCTTGAACAACATGCTGTCTAGGTGATGAAAGTTTGAAAGATATCACCAGATGCATATTTTGTAAATGGTTTACCCAGACAATTTAGATTGCAGCAAACAAAAAAGGTGAATTTTGCTGCAAAAGTTGTGCCATTCATGCAAAGCGAATCTTGGCTTGATAGTCTGAAATTTGTTAATTTCATGAAGCATGAATTTTTGGCACTTCATGTGAAATTTGCAGGCAAAGATTTACTTCGCAGTATCTCTACTCATGATGACTTTTCACAGACCTCCACGTTGATTCATCTTGTACTGTGTCCTGCATCTACACATTATCCTTTGCATAGCTGGCTTGCCCAAAACACCTGGACCCATGAACCAGTCACCATTCTGGTTGGATCAAGCCAAGGCTGACTGCTCAAACATCTAGTGGAGTGCGGCCTTGCTTTCCACTCTTTATCTTACCTCTTCTTTTTTTTTTGTGGCTAAGAAGTTTTTATTGTTTTAACTTTAGCAAGCATTACATGGAGTAAAACAGACAGATAAAGTACATAGATAATACAGAGCTGTTACATATGCCTGTATGAATATCTTACCTCTTCTAAGTATAATTAAAGGACTACATACAGTAGCTCAGATTAGCTTTGACAGTATGCAGGATGGATACTTCAGAGATCTCGCAGATGACATCAAGCTGGGAGGAGAGGTCGATACCTTTTCCAAACATCTATCTCTAATTAGTAACCTAGGTAAGCTGGGAAAATGGGGCAAGTAAGAACTGTATGGTTCTAAATACAGATAAATGTAAAGTATTACATATGGGGACAGGAAATCCATTCCAAACTACTCTTACATACTCAATCAAATAATACTTCACAGTTCTGATAATGCAAACGATCTAGGGATCACAATTAATACTTCTTTGTCATCTGTAGATAACTGCATGACATTTACTAGATCTGCTAGACATATGGTCACCAGAATAAAATGCACTTTTATGAATAGGTCCGAGCAACTTATCATCCCCTTGTTTACTAGTCATGTCCATCCATTATTGGACTATGGCTCTCAAGTCTGGTCATCTTATCTGATCAAGAATATTAAACTTATAGAGAGTGTTCAAGGAACCTTGACCAAATATGTACCAAGACTTAAGGAAAATACTTATGAAAACAGATTGCTAAAAACAGGACTCTTCCCACTAGAGGCAAGAAGACAGAGGGGAGACATTACTTTTGTTTAAAATCATCCACAATCAGGAACTTAGGGATGAGTGTAACATCAACTATAGTAATGTCAGGAATTGTCTGAGATCACATAATAAAAAATTAATTTTACCTAAAGCATTTACAAAAAAATAGATGATTTTTATACAGTAAGAGCAGTAAGGGCATGGAACAAGTTATCGCAATCAGTTGTAGACATTACTAGTTTAGAGTCATTTAAGAAATCATTGGATATCATATACTACTTGAAGCAATTATTGGTCTAGTTACCCACTTGTGTGGGAGACATTCCAGATGGGCCAATCCTAGTAATCTGCAAAATGCCCCTTCATAATGCACAGTCAGTAACTGGTACTAAATGTTGTTTATTTACAAGATAGATTTTACAGTAAACAAAGTTATACAGTGCAATCAGGGAAAACATATAAAAACAAAGGTTTTAACCAGTAAACACAAGTGTATAAATCTAGGCTGAATTATGCTAAAAGTTAGAGGTAGAAATGTTACATTAGCAAATAGGAAATACTGTATGTGATCAGTTCTTACCCTTAATACTGTATACCTTCTCTCTTGATCAACACCCACCAGATAGTCTTGCAGGTTCATACTATATGTCATCGTTGTTCTGTTCCCTAACAGACTTAATAAGTAGCCTGCTGCCTCAGTTCTTCTCCCTTTCTTTTCTTTATAGAGGACTGCTATTTGCCAAGATTTTCCCTTCCCTTCCCGTCAGGTTTGGTCTGTAACTTTATACATATTGTATAGACTTGCGGTTAATTTGTGGTGGCTGTACATAAGCCCCCTTTTACTTTTTTCAGTCAATGTATGAAACTGTCTTTCACTGTATATAATTCACCCTGTGCTTGTGCCTAATTTTTCCTTCTCCATATGTTTTGTCTCGCATTGTATATTTATAACCATGTTTTTGTTACAAAGTATATGTACAGTATACACTTCTGTTTCAACTGGACAACTGGACACTTGTGAAAACCGGCATTTTGCCCTCATGCCTTTCCAATATAAAGTAAAAATGAAATTAAATGAAATGAATGAAGATCAAATGGGGTCCCTCAATGAGAGTTATGATGACACACAGAAACATAGAAATTGACAGTAAATAAAGACCGCTAGGCCCATCCAGTCTGTCCATTTTTCCTACCTGCTGCAAAAACCACAGACATTACATAATCTTTGGCTTTATTCTCTTTCCTATCACTGGAGTTCCCCGATGCATAGCCCATGCATTTCTGAATTCCCTTACAGAGTTAGCCCCCACCACCTCTCCTGGGAGGTTGCTCCATGCATCCACCACCCTTTCTGTAAAGAAATACTTCTGTGATGACTGCCTTTGAGGCTGGTTGAGGATTCCGAGGCTTTGCCACCCTGGTCTTTTCCCTTCAGTGAAGCAACAACACCTTGCTTTGGCTTGGGAAACTCTTGCCACCTCTCTAATACACAACCCATGTGTAACCTCACAGATATACAATCCATGTCACATTAAGCCTTCAACAGAGTTTGCAAAGCAAGACATTCCACTGGTTAGGGGAGACCCAGCTGTTGAGTACAGCCTTTAAACAAAGGCATATGGTTGCAACAAATATTTTAAGGAAAAGGATACCATGCATGCCACACCTCCCTTCCCAAGAGAGTTAAACTAGCATCATATGCTAGGCACTGACAGATTTATTTGGGAACAGAGTACAATATATGTGCTCTGCAAGGTAAGGGGACTCTGCATGTCCTGAGTCTCATGCCTATGTGTCAACTTGCATCCTAAGCAAGGAAATTACCCACCAGAGTAAGGGGTAAGATCTGTTAGACTGTAGTCTAGATACTACAGAGTTTCTTATTTCAGTAATTTTTCCTGTTTAACTGTTTATTTTTTTATTTCTGAATGTGTTTTATCCTTTTTGTATTTTACTGTATGTTCTGCAACTTAGTAGTGCACATATTAAATATTTTTTATATTTAATGTTTTACGTGACTCTGCAGGGGTTATAGGAAAAGTAACACTCCATTTCTATTGACAAAGTAGTGTTCAGCTACCAAAGGGCATGACTATCAAGTATCCAAATAAGCTAGGTCTGATCCAGAGCAGGTGAGAGTTCCTGGGAGTGACTAAATGGCTGATTATGTGTCACAAGTAAGACCATGCATTAGGTAAGCTGTGGCCAGTGGTGGGAAAAGAATCTTATTGAAATACCCTAGTAGTTAGCCAGTTGATGGTGCATTGCAATACATGAGGCTGTCCAGGCATCTGGTTGCTTCTGTGTGTGTCTGAGTAAGACAGACTTGTTCCAGCAGGGTAAAAGTTTATCTCAGCTCTTTTTTTTTCAAATAAAAACTGGCTTACAAAATTGGTGTGGCTGTTGAGAGCTTTGCAAAGCTTTGTGAAATGCATAGTTCCCAACTTCATACTAACTTTGCAAGTAAAGTTTAAATTTGCTGCCTCCCTAATAACCACAGTACATTCTCTGCCATACTGTACATGTATGGCTGCAATATCTGCAATGCACAACTAACACTTCAACGCTCCTATTCAGTAGTGGCTTATGGCACTTCTCCTGGAAGAGTTTTCCAGCTTATGTAAATTGCTGGGTGCTCTTCACATTTTGGAACTGATCTGGTTCAGTACTGCCCTACCACCAGAATCTGATGCATTCATGTTCACTATGAATCGTAGACCACAGTCAGGACTGCTAGTACTGGAGTCTGGCATAGGGTCTGCTTCAGTAAATAAAATATTTTCTCACTGTGCTCTATTCAGTGCACATATTCATTCATTCTTTGTTTCTTTGTCCAGTCAGTGAGTGGTACTGCAATGTGGATAAAATTAGCAATAAACAACCTGCAGTGCCCTGCATTCCCCAAAAATGCTCACACCTTTTTCCTTGGTTATGGACTTGGGTCATCCCTGTACAGCCTCCGTCTCCACAGATTCAGGCTGTTATCACATTATTATAGTGACTCAAATTGAGCATCTCAATTTTGAGCTACTAAAGCTGACTGCTTGTGATCTGAGCTACCCTGAAAGGACGGAGAATATGGTTAGAGCAAGTAGGTAGGGGGAGGAAATGGCAAAGGAATAGGAAAACGAAGGATGAGAAGAGTAGGATCCAGGCAAGAAGCAGATGTATGTGGGATGTGGTTTGGGTGTGTGCTGCAGAGCTGGTGTTCTGGTGTGGTGATGAGGGTGGCTGCTTGCAGTGAGGGAGGTCCAGAGTTTGGGGCTCAGTAGGGGGAAGATGTTGGTGTGTTTTTTGTGTGTGGGACTTTGTTTTTTTCGGTATTCTGGTTTTCCCCCTCCCTGGCATGCACCCCCCTTGAGTTGAGAATAGTAATATAGGGGTGTTCGGGAGGAGTTCCCCAAGGGGAGTGGGGGGAATTTTTAGCCTGGTCATTGCTGTTGGCTTCACCGGGGAGTGTACATCGCCCTTTTGCGTTTAAGTGATGTACACTTGCTATAATAGCGATTGCTATTTTGCGATCGTTATTATGACATGGAACCATTCAGGCCAGATGTGTCCCCCCACCCCACTCAGTGTCCTCAGTATATCACTTTTTCCATGCCCACCTACCTGACACTTCATGATTTTAACTGTTAGCTTTGCAGCTTACAGTCTTCAGAGTATCTCTCATGCATGTGTGAAATGTTCCTTCCAGGTGCAGCCAAATATGGTGATGGAAGCCGAGGCAAAGTCACCTACACCAAATAACACTTGGATGATCAGCCTTTGCAATACAGCTGGGGCATTCTTTATTCCCAGTAGTATGCCCACAAATTCAAACAGATTTTATATGCAGATCACTGCCTAGCTTCAGGGCTTAAAGGGACCTACCAATAACCATCTGTCACATCAACAGCTGTTAGGTGCTTGCCCTCCCCACCACATCCTTTCTAGTATCTCATCTGTCCATGGCACTGGGCATGCACTGAACACTGTGACGGCATTATGCATCTGGTGGCACCTCAGCCTCTCTATACAGGAGATCTCTGCCTTCTGGCAGGTTGATTATCCTCCCCCTCCCACCACCCCATTTCCTATTATTCACATAAAATTCAATTTTTTTTTTATTTTAAGTGATGTGATGTCATATTTGTGACATCATAAGAGATTAAGTAGACAGTGACATAATTTCTACTTATTTGTCTCTCAGGTTCTCCTTTCAGCCTTGAGATGTGATGAGTGCAGGACTGTCCTACTTCAGGAATTTTGAAGATACAGCACCCTCAAGAGTCTCTGCTGTGCCTGTACCTACAAGATCTCACTTCATTTTTTACTTGTATGTTTAATTTGGCTCCATTTCAAGATGGGTACTTTGAGCCTTAACAACATTAAGCATTTAAATAAATAAAGAAAATAAAGAAAGAAAATATTCACAATTTTTTGAAATGTTTAAAGTGGAAAAACTTGATCTGATAATTCATATAGAGGATCAATATGTTTGATCTAGTTTAAGGCACTTTGGAAATGTAATGTACAGGTCTTCACATGAAGATGTTTAAAATAGGTTTTTGACTATCCAATAATTTTTCAACCCCCCATCTTATTTTATTTTATCAGTTCTTACAACTGAATACTTATGATTCTATTTACTTTTGGAGATGATCACTTATAAGTTAGTTTATTACAATGCCAATACTTGAGAATTGTTTGTAAATACGTACACATATTAAGGTAAAAACACTGCATCATAAAACTTTAAATTGGCAAGGTAAATGATAAGGTATATGAAACCTAGGTAATTAATTATGAATGTGTTAATGGATGGCAGTATAAGTGATCAGTTGCAACCCCAGCAGGTAGCCTTGTGAAGAAGCTCATTGGAGCGAAGTGCTGAGGCTGCTGGGTAATGGTTCCATGTACCTGAAACATTGTGAACAATAAAAGCTACAACCCGTTTTGGAACTTGAACTATCTTCTGTGTTTTAAGTCTGACTGATTTGGATTTATTACACCTCAAGAAGTACTGGACAGTTGAGTGTTTTTTTATCCTTGGTTGAGTTAGAGGTGTGCCCCACCTCATCCATGCACTCTGTTCATCTGTGAGTGCTGTGGAAACCGTTGGTTTGTCTTAATTAAGAGCCTGGCCAGATTGAAGTACATCCCACCACAAGTTGTTAGCTCAGAACTGTTGCCCATCATTCCTGACTGCCACCAGTCTTTCAAAGTCACCTACTTCTTTACTCCCACTATCTCATACACATGCACACTCCCACTTTATTTATTTATTTATTTAAGAATTTAACCAGGAAGGCATGCTGAGCAAAGGCCGCTCGATTCCAGATGCGTCCTGGGGGAGGGGAAAAAATGGAATAAATTACAGATACAGTACATATACAGGAAAATGCAGTACAGAAACAAATGTACAAGGCAACTCTCAGTTGTATGATGCTGCACTCTCTCTATTGGCATGCTAATCTCTCAGTGTCACAGTTCATAAAGTAATTTATTAATAAAAGCAATTTCAGCTACTTCATGAAAACAGTTTACTGTACAAGCAAAGCTAAAACCAATGTTTTGTGACATAAAAGGGCCACTTCATTGAGGTATTTGTTCAAGAGCTATGGGAAACATTTGTAAAACACATTTTTATAAAGTGCATCTATATATATTCTTTGCAAAAATATACCAGATAGGGTTTAAGTTAACATCACAAAAGTAGAGAAATGTGACATTAGGGTTTTCAATCCTGACTCTCCCCTCACCAAGCAGCAAAAGGTAAAAAAAAAAATTAAGGTTTTGGGTCTCTTGAGTCTTGGTGAATTAGTGTTGGGGACTTCCTTGGGGTTGTCTGCTCTAAAGATCACCCATCCCTCCCAGCCCATAGCCTCCTGTCTGAAGCAGAAGGTACAGCTCCAAGCCAGTTCCTCATAGTGATACATTCTTTAAAGGTAGAGAACTATATCTCACCACATGTTGCCAACACAGTCTGTTGTAGCTTTCTTCATGTAGGGCCCTTTAAGCCCATCATGAAGAAAAAAGATCATATCTGATACTGTTTCTCAGGAAACAGAGTGCACATTAGGGTTGACAATCACAAGGAAGACCCCACCAGTGATTTGCCAAGACTCCAGAGACCCACACCCCCAATGTTGTTTCCTTTTGCTGCTTGGGAGGTGCAGGTGAGGAGTTCGGGTTGGAAATCCCAGTGCCACATTTCCATACTTTTGTTGTATTAATGTGATCCCTAAGTTGGGCATTAACAAAGTTTTAGCAAATAATTTACTTTTCCTGAGATAGTGGACTTGTATCCTCATTCATACAGGTCTCTTCAGGCAGACATGCAGGGGTCCTGCACCATGGGAAGACTACGTCTGCCTACAGAAGTGCAGGGCTCTTGTGGGCCCTGCAGCCACATATGCCAACAATTCATGGGACTGTCTGGTGGGCTGTGGAAGCACAGGGCCCTCTGGTCCCTGTGCTTTCAAGTGGCTACAGATATAGATGCACAGGGCAAAGAATCAATCCGTCAGGCAATGTACAGGGCCTTCTGCCACCCACAGGGGCAGAAGTGCAGGGCCCTATGCCAAGAGGAGAGCTGTATTCATTGTATGGTAGCCAGACTATAGCTTTCATTTCCTGGATGGGGGGGAGTGTAGCAAAACAGTGCCATTCCAGCACCCTCACCTCATGTAGGTGGGTTACTGAGCTTGCCCCCACACTCAGGTCACCAGCACGGGATCACAAAGCATACCTACTGGACTGAAGACTGGCACAATATGAAAAGTTTCTTAACAATTATATATATATATATAGCACCTCTATAGTTAGGGTTGAGTAGCAGTTTTTGTGTTAAACCTCAAATTTTGCACTTTAATAACTTTGCAAACAATCAATGGATTTGCACAACATTTGGTGTGTGCTGTCCTATGGGGTAGATCTCTTGATGTGGTAAGTTTCGCTCTGTTTGGATATGCGGATTCTGAGATCTGAATAGTGAAAAAAAGTAAAAAAAACACCTTTTTTCAGTTTTTCCTCATCACCTTGCAGCCAGATGGTGTGGAATGTCTGCATGATTTTTGTAGGTTATAAAGAACCATTGTAGCAGAACAAACGGTGAACATTTGGCACTAAAATATTAATCTGTTGCAATGCCATTAAGTTTTTTAGTTCCCTTTATTTCCTATGGGACTTTTCTGAACATTCCAATCTTTAGGATAGAAGACTTTTTAGGAAAGTGGATTTGATTTCGCGGAAAAAGATTTAGTTTCATGAGGGTGATCCTGTTGCGTGAGAACACAAATCCTTTTTCTTGATAAAAAATCCTTTTTCACAAGCCACCATCTTGTTTTTTTCCCATTAAATAAAAAACCTATGAAATACATACAGATTTTGTCATTTTAAAAAACAAACACCAAAATCTTGCTAAAAGGGCCCCGTTTAGGTAGATTCTGACCTTTGTTTTTTTAAGTGAAGGCCAGAAATACCATTTCTGCCCACGTGAAATCCTAAGTGCCCAGCCCCATTTTCCTGGTGTCGAGTGGAACCCTTCACTCCCCAATCACTGTGCCCAATCCATTCCCTGGTGTCTAGTGGCACCCTACCCTCTGATCACTGTCCCCTGCTTGCATTAGTATTTAATTAACACATTCTGACACCGGGATTCCCCCACCCTGTGTAGGATAACCCCCTTCCCCGCAGCCTGTTATTTTATTTATGTGCTGATATCGAAGGGCCCAATCCCCATATCGGCATTTAACTCCCAACCCACCCCAGTAGTCTGGACACTGGGGAGCCCACCCCAGTGTCCCAAAATTTGTATTTTATATAGGTTTCCCTGAAAAAGAGAAAACAGTCCCCTGATGTCTTTTCTTTTTAACCTGAAAAAAAGAAACTGGTCCCTCATCATCCTTGCTGCTCCCTTCCCAATCCAGATCCTCCCACTGAGCATCCCACCCCTCTTCATGCTTCCCTTACCTTATACTTTCCACTGGAGGTCGAGGGCTGTCATCTTCTGTGGACCAGGACAGGTCTGCACTGTTCAAAGCCGAACCACAAACTGAAGAATCAAGGTAAGTGCCGTATAATGACTGTCAATGGCATTTTGAACTTAGGTTCATAACGTTGCCATTTTTGTAAATTTTTACGCCAAATTTTCAACATTGGGTTTTTGGGACCCCACCTCATAAACACTGTCAGTGTCATCTTGTTTATTGGTCCTGGAAGGTGATTTTGCAGTTACTGCATGGAATTATATTTTGGTACCAATTAACAAAACAACAGTACCAGTGTCTATGAGGTGGGGTCCCAAAAAGCCCATGTTGAAAATTTGGTGCAAAAAAAACTAAAAACGCCCAAATTATGCACAGTCATTTTCACTCCAAAATTTCAGTATAGCCATTTATTCACACCACTTCATGAACAGTACAGCTGTCATTTCTTACATCCTGGCTGAAATGTGTTTACATACCTGTGGCTCAGAATGGAGTGGTTGCCACACAAAATCACCTTTCAGGACTAACAAAATGACAGTGCCAGAATTCATGAGGTGGGGTCCAAGAAAGGCTGTGCTGAAAACTGGGTGCAAAAAATGCCTAAAAATGCCCTAGTTAGGCACGGTCATTTGAAACCTTTCTACGCACGTGCATAACTTTAGCAGTTTATCATATTTTCACTCCAAATTTTCAACATTGCCATTTTTTACACCACCTTATAAATAGTACAGCTGTAATTTTTCAAATACTGCCCAAAAATGTTTTTCTGTACCTGTGGCATGGAATGATGTTACAGCTGTGCAAAATTACATTTTGACTAGGATTTGAAAGTTTTCTGTACTGGGTACATGCAGTGAGGTGATAAGAAGGTTATGTTTAACATTTGGGGTGAAAGTTATTTATGATGGCACAGTTATGGCTATTTGTTGCAATGTCACTATGCCTGCTCATAACTTTATTCATGAAAGCTCAGGGCAAAGGCCTCTACATTTCCACAGCGAGATTCATATGATCATCTGTCGAGGCATTGGAGCACAGAGTCTGAAGGACCCTGGGCTCCCACAGTAGAATAAATATACTATTATACTATCTCAAAAAGTAAGGAAATAAATTTCCAAAAACTTTGTTAATGCATCCTTTAGGTTAAAGTGACAAAAGTAAGGAAATGCAGTGTTAAGGTTTCCAACTTTAACACCCCACCTCCACCCTGCACAGATGAAAGAGATCGAGGGTGGCATTGGCTTCTCCAGCCATAACACTCACCATATTCCATTAGAAAATAAGTTGGATGGGCACAGCATAGGAGAATGGGGTGAGCATTAGGGCAAGAGAAGAAAATTTCACCCCCGATCCCTCTTCATCTGTACTGGGTGGAGGTGGGGTGTTAGGGTTGGAAACCCTAATGCCACATTTCCCTACTTTTGTATGTATGTATGTATGTATATATATATATACACACACATACACACGTTTTTAATTTGACCCTAAATTTTTTACCTAATCATTTTATGACTTCCATTATAAACATGACATGTGGCATTTATAATATACTGTCTGAAATTTCATTTTTCACCACAGTTATGAAAACATGTCTCATCTGGGATTTTAAAAATGACATCTGTCATGTTTATGAAAGGGTGTGGAAAAATGGCTATGTTGAAAGTTTAGAGTTAAGATATTGAAAATTAGCAAACTTATGAGTGAACATTGAACATTGCAACATTCAGCCATAACCTGGGCATTTTACCATATTTGTACACCAAATTTTCAGCATAGTGTTCTTATCATCCTACCTCATGATCCCGGTAGAAGGACATTTTCAAATCCCCGCCAAAACATCATTCCACTCCACTGAAACATCATTGCACACCACAGGTGCAAAAACACATTTTTTCTGGGATTTAGAAAATGACAGATATCACATTTATGAGGTGGTGTGAAAAAATGGCTATATGGAACATTTCGGGTTAAAATATTTAAAATTACCAAAGTTATGAGTAAGTGTAAAAAAAATGTAAACCTACGCTTATAACTTTGTCATTTTTGAATATATTGATCCCCAATTTTCAACCTAGCCTTCTTATGACCCCACCTCATGAACAAAGGTGGTGAAAGTTTTGAAACCCTGCTGGAAACATGATTTTGCAAAGTGACCACAAAATCATCTTTTGGAACATTTTTGCATAGTTCCATCACCATTGGTCATAAGGCATGGTTCCAAAAAGGCCATGTTAAAAATTTGGGGTAAAAATATGTAAAAATGACAAAGTTATGAATCAGAGTTCAAACTCCATATTAAAATACATTATACCACACTTGCCCTATCTTCTCATACTACAGTTGGTGGTTTCAGCAGTAAGACATGTCTTCAGTCGAACAGTGGATCTATGCCATGGGACATGTTCAGGTGAGTGAGGGTGTGTGTGGTGTGTGGGGGTGTGTGGGGTGGGAGGTGCTGAGTGGGAGGTCAGTGTGGGTGGGTGGGATGTGTGTGGGTGGTCGGATCAGTGACGGACCATTTTGTTTGTTACAGGTAAAAAAAGCAATGAAGAATGGTTTTCATTACCACAGGGAGCAAATTGAGCTTCCAACACTAGGGATCAAGTGCCCCAGTGTCAGGCTATTGTTCAGGAAATGGGGACAAGTGACCTGGAGTGGAGGGCATTGAAGAGAAGTGGTACCAGGGATGGTCACCCTTGTCCATATTATTAAAAAAAAGCATAAACATGGGAAAAGGCAAGTGGGTGATGTGGAGGGGTGGGGGGAAAAGAAGCAGTACTGGGGCTAGGCACCCCGATTTGCTTAACAAAATTAAAAATTGATAAGATAGGCTAGATAGACAGATAGATAGATCGATAGATAGACAGACAGACAGACAGATAGACAGGTTTGAGATAGATAGATACTGTAGATAGACAAACAGACAGCCAGACAGACTGAAAGATTGATTGATTTAAGATAGATAGATAGATAGATAGATAGATAGATAGATAGATAGATAGATAGATAGATAGATAGATGGAAAGATATACAGATAGATGCTAGAGCTGGGTGAAAACTGCAAATTTCATTCTGCAGAATATTTAGTGAAATTTGTGCATTTCATGCAATATTTCTTGGATGCGAAATTCTGCCAGCAAAATGCAGAATTTTGCATGTGAAATATGGAATTTCACTGCTCATAGCTGAAATTCTGCCATTCATGGTGAAATTCTGCATTTCAAGGGCAAAATTCCACATTTCACAACCATAAAATATTTCACAGAATGTGTGAATTTCGGGACATATTTTGCATAGCGAAATTCACAATTTCGCTGGAATTTTGGTGTCAAAATTAAATTTTGTTGCATCTCTAATACAGACAGACAGAACAAGGGATCACCAGCTCACTGCTGCCAATGAAGCCAACAGTAGCACTACATCTGCAATTGCAGATACCAAGAAAGTCCCGCTGTTCTCATACAGAGAATGTGGGTGGATAGCTTCTCTTGCTAAGCTGGGCACCCTGGATTTTGGGGTGCACAGAAATGGTATTTCTGGTAGTTTAAAAAAACAAGAAAACACCAACATCTAGCTAAACAAGTCTTATATAGCTAGGTTCAGGTGTTCTTTATAATACTGTTGTGTATTTCCAGTGGGTTTTAGTTTGATGGGAAAAAAACAAGATAGTGACTGTTACAGGATGAAAAAACATTTTGATGCTGTGAGAAACAAATGGTGAGAAAGTAAAAACAGTCCTGCAACACAATATTTGGTGTTGTGTCAGTATGTTATTCCCCAAACCCTACTGACCATGTTCAGAGAAGAAAAAAACAATGAAATCCTTATAACTTTGGAACTGTTTAATATTTTTTCATGAAACCTTCCAATGGTGTTACCTTGGCACAGGACATGTTTACCCGAAGTTTCAGAAAAAAATTCCATGTGTGTAAGCAATATGAGAGATCATACCAAAATCCCATGTAAAGTACAGGGGGGAAAATTAGACATCTACAGGAAAATTACATTTGTGGATCACAGAAACCACACAAGATACCATCACAAAACTTTTCACAGTTTTAAACCTTCTCTCCTAGACAACACTTGCAAAATTTCAACTATTTTGGTCTAATGCTGTGAAGGTTATTAAGTTGAAAAGTTAGGGGTTTAACACAGAATCTCTAGCCACCATCCGTTTATTTGGGGAAGCTAGGCTGCACCTTCTGGTGGTTTATTTAATTTTAGTGTGGTCCATGAGCTGTTGCTTGTTCTTTTAAGGGCAGAACAAAGCTCTGTTGTAAAAGATTTGGACCTTGACTGTAGCAAGGGGACCGGAAGTGGGTGAACACGCTACTTCTGGTTTTGGCATTATATCTCTCTCCTTACAATGGCAAGCGTCGGCAGGCCCAGCAAAGGCAACACGGCTAAGGCTAACAGCTTAGCTGCGTCTGCTGTGTCAGCCAGAAAGGAGGGAAAGGGGGCAGGACACCATCAACCAGAGGTAGGAAATATTGAAGGGTGTATCTTGGAATGGATAAGTTGTGAGGTTTCTGAAATGAAAGAGTTGATAGAAAGAGTAAGGCAATACACATGTAAAAAGTGCATAGACATGAAAGAATTAGAATGCAAAGTTAAACAGCTACAAACAAGGCTAGACTTCCAAACAGGTATAAAGGAAATTAAATTATTTGTTCAAAGCACAGGGAATTTATTGCAATCCAAAAATGGCAATCTAAGTAAAACAGAAACAAACAGAGGTCTGATGGTTAAGAGGAAGGGAAGGGCAGATGGAACTGACAGTGAAAATGACATCACACAGGAGGATAATTGGTGTTTAGTAACAATGGGACCAAGAAAGCGTAGAAGGGAGATAAATATTCAGATAGATACATCAAATAAATATGAAACACTTGGAACTGATAATGACCACGACAACCCCTATGGAAGCAATGAGCAGATAGCCTTAAACACTGAGCCATGCAAAGATACAAATGAGGGTGACCCCTGCAATGGAAGGATGCCCTGAGGTTTCTGCAGACCCCCAAGACCCACTAAAATGTTTAGGAAGCACAGAAACAAAAATAAAAGTGCAGGGCAGAAACAGCGACCCCCTTATGTTCTGTTCCCTTTCCCCTGTTGTTTCCTGTCCAGTGCTGCAGAGTTTGCAAAAGAAATGTAAAACAAGACCCAGTGGGGTCTAAAGGGACAGGGAAGCCTCCTCATTAACAGAAGCCTGTAAAAGCCTATAGCAGGAAGCAGCTACAAAATGACTTGAAAGACTGCTGCTGCTGCTCTGCTGTACTATGGTCATGGTTCACAATAAACGGGACAGGAAAGTCTCTGTTTTTACACACTACTGCATAAACTTGTATTAGCCCCAGCATGTAAACAACCTGGTACTGAAAGTAGCAAGCTGAGGGCTGCAAAAGTAAAATAGAAGGGCCCAAATGAAATGTTTTCCTAAAAGCTGTAACTTCAGCCCTCAGGATAAGAAGAAGGACTTGCTAAAGTTAGGCAGGGTCTCACAAGGCATTTAATAAAGAGCCCCGTCTGTGTTTAAAAAACATGAATAAAAAAGGGTTCTTTACTTGTGAAGCTGTACTAGAAGCCCTAGAGTTGTACTATAGGGCTGGCAGCCCTCCAACTGCCTATATTTATGGAACTTCCTGTTAATAATGTCACTGGCAAAGAGGCGGAGCCATACCTCTCAATCTTTTGTCCCCCAAATGTGGAACATTGCCTCTCAAAATGTGGAACAAATGAGCAAAATGGGGAACACTTAACTAAATCTTTACTTAAGAAGCTCAGAACACTGTTAAAATGTTTGCATTTATGTTCAGAAAGTCTGTTATTGATTGAATAATATATTTTTTGCATCATTTACTAAAGATTTCTGCTTTAAAATGTTGACACTGAATCTGGGACAAGTCCTCACAATGTGGAACAGGGAGCTTTTGTGAAGTAAAATGAGGAACGTTCCTCGTAATGTGGTACAGTTGAGAGGTATGGGCGGAGCTAGGGGTAATGAAGCTTCTCATAGCTATAAAACTGTGTACCCATGCAAAAAGAATATTATGTTGATGTTGTTAGGACTCCTATTAACCAAGGCTTAGAAATATCCCTTTTCTTTTATATAGGCTGGGATATGAGCCTCATAGAGATATGTTTTTAGTTAAAAGACATAATGTGTGTGTTTCCCAAGGAAGTGATGTCACTAGTATGATTGTACAAAAGCCTGCCACTAGCGGTAGAACTTAGATAGGGCATCAGTCTAAAACTGACTAAGAGAGGTGTAAGCCCTCGTGAGAGGGTAACAGGAGGGTGTTCTAACACTAGCATGAAATGGCTAACACTACTTTTCTTTGATTTCGGTTTGAATTTATGCTGAGAAATTAAATGACAAAATGCTTCCATAGCATTTTTTTATGCACCTAATTGCCTGCCTGTGTCTGATATCATTTTGATGTGCTGGTGAAATCCCACACTCTACAAAATCGGGTAAGGAGGGAACCGGTGTGTATTGATATACAATTAATATACAATTAAGCATAGTTCAGGGTATTATAGGCCTTTCTTATACAATTTTGATATATCCTGACTTGCAAACAATGGGGAAAATGGTAATAAAATGTATGGTGGGTCACCGTTTGCTCTATAGTCCATCCAAGTTAGTTTTCTTATGTGAAAGAGTTAAGGGGCTAGTCAGGTGACCCACCAAAGAGTATTAAACCTCTCTCCTGAAAGCAAAGTTCAGTTCAGCCTAGGGAGAGGATGTGTGAATACCCATGCCAGATGCTGGTCTGATGGGAATCACAGTGTGAGGTGGACCTAGTAGGCACTAGGGATCCACTTTATGTATAGTACTAAAGATTTAAGAGTACTGTTATTCTGTAAATTTGTCCTTTTATTATTTTAGTTTATTATTTTTGATCTGAGAAATAAAATGATAAATGCCTCCAGCGTTTTTTGTGCACTAAGGTGAATGATCTGTCTGTTTATTGCATCCTGTCTACCCACACCCTATGGCAGGGAAGAAACACCCAAAGCTGGAAATAACCCTCATCTGAGCAATGACAGATGGATGCAAATTCACAATCTAGAAGAAGTGTTGTGGTTTCAAATAAAGGGGTAGATCATGTGGGAGATACTGTTACAGGTAATAATAATAATAAGGGCACATTGAAAACCAAAATAGTCAAACAGAGAGATATCAAGATTCCCAAATAGAGATGTTGTAGTTTTAGAGACTTGATGTTCAGATCAGCAGATAGGATAATATGCAGGGGCAGAAAGGATCGAGACACAGTGTCCACTTTACCAGAAGCAGGGGTTGATGATATTAAAAAATTATTACCAGGACTCCTAGAAAATACTAGTTAATCACTAGTGGTATTACACATAGAACAATGATGTGGGGAAAAAGAAGAGTTACTGACATCCAGATGGACTTCAAGATTGTGGGAGCAAAATTTAGAAAAAGAAAATGTTCATTAATCATTTCTGGGATATTGCCTGTACCTAGGGTAGGTAGACAGAGAACTATAGAAATCAAGAGACTAAATGGCTGGTTAAAAAGATGGTGTGATAGGGAAAGCATATTTTTTCTAGAACATTGGCAGCTCTTTGACAATGCCCATACATTGTTTGCTATGGATGGCCTTCATTTAAACAAAGTGGGAACTCAGGTTCTTGCAGAGAGAATAAATAACACAGTTAGACATCATTTAAACTAATTAGTAAGGGTCAGGAAGGAGGAGATTTGTCAAGCTAAAATACCTTCAGCAATCAAAAAGATCATTGCACATGGACAGGAGTTGCATGTTTGCAGCAGTATGCCGCTGTCCTTCATCCTCAGTTGTGCCACAATTAATAGTAATAGGTAAATCCCATGCCCCCCTCCCAGATCCCCAATGTTGCCACCTAAACGGCTGGCTGGTGACAGTTCAGTCGATGGCCAGCTGCGGTGGTGTGAGGTGGGCTGTGCTGGTCACCGGCTCTTATATTTACTATTATTGCTGGCACCTCTGGGGGTCAGGGAGGGGAGCATGGGACAGTAGTTCATATTATTACCAGTACCATTGGGGTTCGGGGAAGGGGGCCATGGGAATAACATATTATCAATGTTGTCATCATGGGGGATGGGGTTGGGGACATGGAAATACCTATTCTTCTAAGTGGCCATATCAGGGATCGGGGCGGTATGGGTACTGCTTTTGTAATATTATGGGTGGCATCATTGGGATCAGAGTGGGAGAATTGCTAGGCCACCAGAGTCTAGACCAGCACATGGCTGCCCCAGCTTGTGGCAGCCCCTCCCAATGCACCATCTGTTTTGCACTCAGCCATATTTGCCTCAAGTTGTGAGACTTAGCCACTGGGACCCTGCCCCTTAGAGAATTCGGCACAGTGTCCCTTGTGCACCGGGCTTCGATGAAAGCTGCTATTTGCTGCAGCTTGCACCAATCCAAGCCTGTTTCGAGAATTGAGCCTGATGACGTCGTGATAAGTGATTGCCAAGAAATGGCAGAGGGGTTTAATGCCTACTTCACAAGTGTTTTTCAAAAGAGTGAAGTTAATAATAATACTACTACTAATAATAATAGCCTAGTACTCACTGGGGGGAGAGCAAATAAAGAAAACAGAACATGAAAGGGATCTGGAGATTATATCAAACAGCCTTAGGGTAAGCGACCAATGTAGTAAGGCAATTGACAAAGATAATAGAATGATGGCATGCATAGGAAGGGGCATAACTGGTAAGAAAAGGGAGGTGCTGATGCCATTATATAAGACCATGGTTAGACCACACCTGGAGTACGGGGTACAGTTCTGGAGGCCTCATTTAAGAAAGGATATAGATACAATAGAAAAGGTTCAGAGAAGGACAACAAAGATACAAAGATGGTGCAGGGTATGCAAGGGAAACCATAGGAGACAAGATTGAGAGGATTAAATCTGTATCCACTAGAGTTTAGAAGAGAGAGAGGAGACATGATAGAGACATTCAAGTATATGAAGGGGATAAATAAAGTGAGGTAAGAAAGTCTATTTAAAATGAAGGTCTGAGTTAAAACAAGAGAGCATACTTTAAGATTGGAAGGAGGAAGATTTAAAGGTAATGTAAGGGGGTGTTATTTCACTGAGAGGGTGGTTGAACCCTGGAACAGAGTACCTGAGGAGGTGGTAGGTGTCAAAATGGTGAAGGGATTCAAGAGATCGTGGGATAGACATATGGGGTTGATTAGAGGACAGAAGATAGGCTCCTTGCACACTGATGATAAGTAAGGGAGGAGAGAGATGGGCAGACTGGATGGGCCAGGATAGCCCTTTTTTTGCTGACACATTCCTGTGATACTAATAAGAGTCTAAGGAAATATGACTGCAAATTGGAAATATTATCAACCATGATTGACAAGAAACTACAAAACCTAGTCCCTACTAAGTCAGCTGGACCGGATAATTTGCATCCTAGGCTTTTAAAAGAATTGGCTGCAGTATTATGTCACCCCCTTCAGGCCCTATTTCAAAACTCACCACAGGACGGTGTGATACCAATAGATTGGACAACAGTCCATGTAGTCCCAATCCACAAAAAAAGGCCCAAAAACACTAAGTGCAAATTGTAGACCAATCAGCCTCATTGACATCATAGGGAAAACATTTGAGGAATTTATTAAGGAGGCAATAGAACAGTATCTGCAGGATAAGGGACTGGTGGATGTACATCAGCATGGGTTCAAGAAGGGTAGGTCATGTTTCACAAACCAGATCCACTTCTTTGTCAGTAAGCAAAGCCTTAGACATTGATATTCCAGTTGACATATTATATGTCGACTTTGAAAAAGCATTTTACAGTATCTCTCTTATTGAGTTTATAAACACCTTAAGAGGGATAAGGTGGGATGAAAGCATAATGCATTGTGTCACAGAATAGCTGACTGGTAGGAAACAGCGAGTATTTGTAAAAAGACTGTACTCTGATTGGGTAAGGGTGACCAGTGGTGTCCTCTAGGGCTCTGTCCTGGGACTGACCCTATTAAGTATTCTTATATCATCTATAACCTGCAGCAATAATGCTTGGATTACAAAATTTGTGGATGATATCAAAATGGGAGCACTGATGGTAAATGATGTAGATGCCAAGTCATTTCAGGATAACATAAACAGCATGGCCATCAGCGCAGAAAGAAAGAAATTAAAGTTTAACTTGAATAAGTGCAAAATTATGCACATTGGCAGGAACAACTGTATGTTCCCATTTTATATAAATGGAAGTATGCTCCAAACTACAGAATCTGAGAAAGACCTAGGTGTCTTAATTAACAAAAATGTGAATTTTGGAGACCATTGTACTATGGTAGCAAAAAAGGGATGCAGTACATTGGCATTAATTAAAAGAAACATCAGTAGTTGAGACAAAGAGGTGGTAATACCAATATACTCATGTCTGGTGTGCCTTCACCTGGACTACTGTGGACGGCTTTGAATGTCACACCAGAAGGGTGACCAGAGAAGACTGGAGGGGGTCCAGAGGCAGGCGACCAAAATGGTGTTTGGTCTCCAGATAGGAGCTATTAGGAGCAGTTGCAGGACCTGGGGATGCATTCGCTGCAGTGTAGGAGATATAGAGGGGACAGGTGCCTAGATTACAAGGCATTTGCAAGTCATGAACCGTGGGAATGTGTTGGCATGACTCTGAGACCAGACTTAATAAAAGTCAGGGGACACCATTTGCAGCTAAGAGGACATTACAACAAAAATCAGGGAGGGAACTGGTTTTTCCAGAGAGTTATGTCACAATGGATCTCACTCCCAGCACCTGCTGTTTTGTGTAACACTATAAATCAGTTTAAACAAGCACTGGATGATCATTGTGTAACGTATTGTTTCAAGATAGACTTTTAATAGGTGCATGTCTATAAAGGCAAATCCTATAAGACCTGGACCCCATCTTCTGAATCTTATTATTTTTTTTTAATTTTTTTATTTTTAGTCTTTGGTAACCGGGTAAGACCCACTAGGCATAAGTGCCTGTTTTTAGGGGCAACCTGGGAGCACTGGGCTGTTAAGTGACTTGCTCAGAGTCACACAGTATGCAGGTGTAGGTTATGAGAATCAAACTCAGGTCTGGTCTGCTGGATGTATCAAGCTCATTCACACCTCACTCCTCTAATCTCTAGGCTATACTGCCAGCCCAAACCACATTAACCCAAACCATAGGGATGCTACTATAATCTAATATGCCACTGTAACCCCCCTGCAAATGGGGGTTCCCAAAAAGACTTCAGGAGCTTGCTTGAATGCTCCAAGCCTGAATGGTGTTTGGCGTTTAAGCCATTTATCAGTGAGTGTTTTTAGAACCTCTGGTACTGTCTCTTTAAGAGCTGTCTGCTTGCAGACATAATTAGTTTGTATGGGGGGACTGTGTGCTTCTCTGTTTGAGTACCACTCGAACTGCTGCCAATTACTCCATTTTGCAGTCACTAGGAGTGCAAAGGAACCTATCTGAAAGATGTAACTGTTTGCCAGAAATCATTTACAGTAATAATGAAATTACAGTTTGTCTAACCTGCTTTCTTTGCAGTCAGAACTGTGTCTGTCTAGTTCCCCATTCTGGTTTTGAACTGCTGAACTGGACCAATCAGTGGGGTAAGCTAGCTCTAAAATGGTGCCTTGACGAATCAGAACTTGGACTCATAATCTGAGCCAGCCACAAGAGGATTGTATGAGCAGTGACTCTGGGAGATGTAGTTTAGACTTCAGCACCTTTTGGACCAACAGCAGCAGTCTATTGTGAGTGACAGCCAATCCAGTCAAGAACTGGGAGGAACTCAAAGGAAGTGCCGGTTTTGTCGGTTGGAGTTTCAGTTGAGCTTTGGCAGTGAAGAAGGAAGGAGCCCTGTGCTTTTTCAGTGTGCAGTTTTAGTCAAAAAACGTGTGTAAGGCCCAGAGTTCCGGTCTGCAGCTTGTGTAACAGCTTGTTAGGACTGAATCCATCCTGTGAAGAGAATCAAAGGATATCTGAAGAGTAGAAACCAGGCTCACCCTGTAGAAGACTGGAGGAATTGCTGAAAATTGCACTCGGTCTGTCAGGAACTGAATCTGCTGTGTGTTCTCCGGTATTGTGCAGTAATTGGATCGGGATACAGATGCAGCCTGCCTGGTATAGTGCTTTCTTTTATATAAATGTGTGAAGAGGTTTGTGTACCTCAAGTGAGCCCTGCTGACATTGAAGGACCCTATCTTATTTGGAGGTCGTGAGTACTAATTCAGGGTCGCTCCTGTTGAATTGCCACATTAAATCCAAATGGAATTACTCTACTGCTGACTGTTTAATTCTCCTTTTCTCTGTGTAGAGGCCCCTACCAGCTGCCACGGTTTGGACTAGCCACTAGGGCTTGGGTACCCAGGGACAGTAACTGATAGGGATAGGCCTGTGCACAGAGCCATAGGTAGATGAGTACAGTGATAAGCTAATTAACCTGATTTCCCCTGTCCTTGTTATATTCCCCTAAATAAATCAGAGCTGCTTGTTTCAGCAAAGTTATACTGCCTGAGGTATTTGTCTATGTTAAAATATTGTACTGTGATTGTTGCACTGTATCTTATTTTACAGGGGTCCCAGTGCCGGAAATAGTCCTGGGGTAAGTGTATACTGTGAAGGTAATTCTGATATATTGTGTGGGCCACTAGTGGAAGAAAGGGGTTGCAGTGTCCCAGAGGGCTGTGACCAAGTAAGTTTAACTATTGCAAACCCTGACCTCTGGGTGGAGGCACCCGCCATTGGATCCAGGCCCCTCAACCTGTTAGTGGCAAATCAGGCAGGGGTAGTAGCCCCTGGGATAGCGCCATCTAGGGGTTACACCACTATAATCAATAAATATTTATACAGTGACAACTTAATGCATTATCTCTATCTGTTAGGTCTGTTACTATCAAAGTATGTCTGTGAACACAGTATACTAAAACTAAGTATGTGAATATTTTAGGCTAATGAAACTCCATCACTTATCTGATCTTTAAATTTATTACAAATAACAGAAAGAAGTGAAAATAGAGATTCATTTTCTGGACATCCTGCCTTATAGTTCGTAAAAAAATAAGCATGCATTGGCCAATGTCAGGTATTCACTTACTTGTATTTGCTGTATAGTTGTTGGGCATAGAAAGCACAGCAGTTAAAATAGACACATTAACAGCATGAGTAATAATAGTGAAAATGTCATGACTAGGAAATGAAGATGTTAACACATAACATTTTTGATTTCTTAGATTGTGGCCTTGAATTATCAAGACAGTATTTTTATTACTCCAGCATATGAGCATGACCAGTGTCATTTATCAAATCTGAACATAATAAAAACATGGAAGCTACACATGTTAAAAAAGATTTACAAAAAGGGATAGAAATACTGAACCAAGAAAAGAATAAAGTAACTTCTAGCAAAGGTTATTCACTGCAGATATTCATTAGGGGGTTTAAAGGGAAGGTCCCCACAGCCTTTTATTCTGTTTACCTGTGTAGTTTGTAGGCATAAACAATGATTGCCTCTATTATATCCTCCTAATTCCATCAGGGTATAAATGTAAATGAAGACACTGAAGTCTGGTGTGAAAACCTGTTTGACTCCATTGCAAAGGTCATGGCCATACTCATGTAAGGCATTGTGGAATTGTATGACGTTTTAGTGCTAAAGCCTGCAGTAGTTATGCTGTATTAGTCAGTGCTGTTTAGGGGTGTCACAATAATAAAATTTTGACAATATGATAACCGTGATGAAATTATAGTGATAACCTTGTTTTGCCACTTGTGCTTCAATGTTAGAAAAAGTATTTAAATTCAATTCTTTTACATAATTTACATATTTGTCTTTTTTTCAAGCAATGCTATGCATTTATGCTGTTATTTTGAAGTCTTGGTTGTAAAATAATGAAAAAGAGTAAAATATTTAAAATATATATATATATTTTTCACATTAAAATCTCTGAACTTGTACAATTACTTGAATTTTTTTTACATAAAAATTTAAGGTCACAATTAATATTTTTACTTGCTTGTAAAGAGCACCTTTGCTGGATTTTTCTCCTTGCCTGTAAAATCATCAGGGGACTCTCTTACATGACTGGGAGTTCCTCTGTAGTAGTTGAACAATTTTCTCTTTAGCCCCCTAAGGAAGAGAAGGGATTGTATTTGCCCCCCCCAAGTGAGTTATCCACTCAATCCCTTCCACTTTCTGATCGTCGACACCATCCCCATGCTTCCTTATTTTGTGAGGTCATTATATGCCTAGTATGGGGATGTGCTCCATGTAAGTCTATGGGGTGGCATTTTAAAACTTATTTTTACAGTTTTAACCCGACTTGTAGTACAAATCAAAGTCAGTATTCAAGTAACATGATCCTTGTTACTTTTGTTAGATCAGGGTCGAACCTTGGATATAGCCTGCCTAGATTTCAGTAAGGCCTCCAACACCATTCCACATAGGTGTCTCACAAATAAGCTGGGCAGCCTGGGAGTGGGTCCAAAGGTAGTAAACTGGTTAAGAAATTGGTAGGGGGATAGATGACAGAGAGTGGGGTATAAATGGAGCTCACTCTGAGGAAGAGAGAGGGTGACCAGTGAGGTGCCACAAGGATCAGTACTTGAACTGGTCCCCTTTCTAATGTCTTTTATTAGCAACATTGCAGAGCAGTTAGAAGGGAAGGTATGCCTTTTTGCAGATGACACAAAGAATAGGGATTGAAGAAAGCTTGAGGAGTGGTCAAAAGTGTGGCAACTAAGATTCTGTGCTAAGAAGTGCAAAATCACACACTTGGGGCAAACAAACCCAGGGTGGAGTACATAATGGGGGGAAGGTAGATGTACTGATGACCACCAATCAGGAAAGAGATCTGGGGTAATCATATGTGACAAATTAAAGGTGGCCAAACAGTGTGACAAAGTGGTGGGGAGAGTTAGTGGGATGCTAGTGTGCATAGGAAAGGGTATCACCAGCAGAAAGAGGGAGGTGGTGCAGGGCCTACATCAAAAGCCCTATGAGGAGAGGCTAAAGGACCTCAGTACTACACCCTGGAGAAAAAGAAGGGGGGTATGATAGAGATTTTCAAATACCTCATGGGTATAAATAGGATACTAAAGGGAAGCATTTTTCAGAAAAAAAATGCTCAAGTAAAAGGAGTCATGCTGTGATGCTGGAGGGGGTAGATTCAGGAGAAATGTGAGGAAGTACTTCTTCACAGAAAGAGTGGTGGATACCTGGAAAGCCTCCCAGTAGAGATGGTTGGGGTAAAAACTGCAACAGGATTCAAGAAGGCATATGCTAGCCATAAGGGAACCTTTCTGGTTAGGAAAGGGAGGGTAAAGCTGGAGACCAAATAGGGACTGTGGTATTACAGTAAACCGAAAAGAGTAAGCACCCAGTCCAGAGTAGGTAAACATATATTCAAATTTTATTTTGTGCAAAAAAAACTCGTGCAAAATATTGGCTAGTGAGTAGCCAATATTTTGCACACGTTTTTTGCACAAAATAAAATTTGAAAATATTTTAACTGCTCTGGACTGGGTGCTTACTCTTTTCAGTTGTCTGTATTTGTTACAGCACCAGTTCCTACTCAGTGCAGCTTTCTTCTTTTCACTGTGGTTTAACAGTAGGTAGGTAGGGAAAAATGGGCTGATTAGGTGGGCCAAGCGGTCCTTATCTGTCAGTTTCTATGTTTCTATGTAAGTTGACTGGCGCACATACCTTCCCCCCCATTTCTTTTTCCCATCCCTCGGGCTGGCACACGTGTGATTTTGCAAGCGTGTGACATAAAGATGTCACACGTACTCATCCCTTGCACCCAGACAGTCAGAAGGCTGTTTCTGCTGCATCATCCAGCCTCCGCTAGATGGTCATTAAGCATAGGCTTGTACTGTCCCCCCTCCTCAAAGGAGAGTCAATGGATGCTCAGTCCTCCTTTATGCAGTCAGCCCTTGAGTGACCCAGGTCTATTCCTGACCCTGATTTACCAGCATAACAACAGGTGAGGTGCCCAGGCCCTCAAAACTCCACACCACACGGCCAGCACTGCATTTCTTATTTTAATGAAAAATACTAAAAAATCTGATAGGAGGATGGTAGAGAATCAGGAATCATGGTTCCTCCTGGAAAGGGATAGGTTGCTGGAAAAGCAAGCTGAGGTGCTTTACTAGGGTTTTACAAGGTGTTTAGTTTTTGTTTCCCTTTTGGTTTGGTATCTGTATTTGTCTCCTTCAAGATTTTTTAATAAAGCATAGTTAATTTTAATTAAAAAAAAGGTGAGATGCTTTATTACTGTATATCGTGATATATCATGCTGCATGATAAGCGTGAGAGTGTTTTTTTACAATGATAAAGCATCATTAGTGGTAATTATCATGATATATCATCATATCGCGTTATCATGGCATCCCTAGTGCTGTTGCTGCCACCTGCAGTCCCTATGTTCTTGTCTTATACTGGCCATGAACATTTTCAAGGCATCGTAAGTGGCCTGCTGTTTTCTGTAGTTTAAAATGTATGTGAGTTAGAAAAAAATGCTTTTAGAGAATACAGGGACTTTACAAGACATGTTACAGAACTGAATGGAAAGTATAACTTCTGCTGACTTTTGTATGTATATATCATCAACTCCCATGATGCCTTGCATAAGTAGGGCCATGATCTTTTCAATGGAGACAAACAGGTTTTCATACCAAGGCAAATTAGAGTGAAGCAACCTCATTTATATTTATATTAGGGTGAAATAAGGGGGATGCAAGGGAGGGAATCATTGTTCATGCCTACAAACTACACAGGTATACAGAAAATAGGTTGAGGGGACTTTCCCTTTACACTGGAAGGGGAAATATAGGGAATGTGCTTTTTAAAGTCTGTTGAGACTGTTATTTTCTGTTGAGATAGGTGTTAGAGACTACTGCCTAAATATGCTGATAGGATATGTAGGTAACCAGAAACTTGAAGTGTTCAGTTCCCATCCTTGTTAAGGTGTATAACTAAGATTGATAAAGTCTATACCCCCAAATCCCCTTAAGTTGCAAGCCCATGTTACCAAAAAATATGAAAATATCATATGTATTACCTATTACCTATTTGTTATGAAATATAAAGTTTTGAAAATGAAATATTACAAAATGTATAGCGTAGGATGATTTACCTACATACATACAAACAAATGATCCAGCAGAAAAGGACCTTCAAATTGGTATACCCCCTGTACACTGACACCAACACAGCTATCTACATCGCTGTCGATGAAATAGACAGCTCACCAACAGGTTGCTGTGTTGGTGTGCCTGAGACAGGGGCACATTGTCTCCTGGTCTTGCGCCCCATGCCTGAATCAACTCCGACTCGGTGTTGATTATAAACAGTACAGTGGGTGGGGGGGACAGAGCCCCCTACATGGGAGGTTCAGGGGAAAGTCCCCCAGTAGAAACAAGGACTGGGAGACATTCGGGAATTATGCTGACCACAACTTGCAGTCAACATAATTCCTGTCACTGTGATACCGGTTAACAAAAGTGTTGTCTAACTGGCATTGTAGAGCCCTTGAAATCTATCATGCCTGCTTGAGATTGCAGACCCTTAGTGCCTACTGAGGGATCTGCCCCTCTTCCCCATTATCTGCTCCTGCCTCTCAACTGATGTCATCCCTCCCCCAACTCCCCCTCCCCATATGAAACTTTCCCATTTTTTCTCTCCCAACCCCTCTTGAAGCTGTCCACTGTCTTCAGGGAGACTACTTCCTCTACCTCCTCATTTGTCTCCTGAATCTTCCCCCCACCAGCTCGAGGCAGTACCCACTACTGGCCTTGTTCCCGCTAAGGCTGAAGAGACCCTCAAAACCTCACCCTGTTGAAACCCATAAGGTATTTAAAAGTTTCAATCATGTTACCCCTCTCTCTTTTATCCTCCAGAGAGTACATGTTGAGATATCTGAATCTTTCCTTGTATGATTTGCCTTGCCTTGCTGTACCTGGAGCATTTTGGTTGCCTTTCTCTGGATTGTTTCTAGTAGGTTGATGTTCTTCTTTAGGTAAGGGCACCAATACTGTGCTCTTGATGTGGCCATACTAGGGCTTTGTACAGTGGCAGTAGGACCTCCACTTTCCTGCTGGTTATACTCCTGGCTATGCAGCCCAGCAAGCAATTCACTTTGTCTGCAGCTTTCCAGTAGTGTGCTGAGTGCTTCAGATCACTCATGCTGAACACTCCCAAGTCCTTCTCCTCCTCTGACCTGGTAACCTGCACATCACCCAGCCAGTACTTGGTCTCCATGTTCTTTGCCAAAAAAGTGCATTACCTTATAATTTTTATTGCCATTGAATCCTCGTTGCCAAACACTTGACCATTTCTTTAGCTTGCATAGGTCATTTGTGATGCCCTGTCTGTCCCTCTCCATGACAACTCTCCCACAGAGCTTTGTGTCATCCACAAACAAGAGTATTCTACCTTTTATCACATCTGCAATATTGCTAATGATGATGCTAAACAACACTGGACCAAGCACTGAGCCCTGTGGGACCCCACTAGTGACCGGCCTAGCAGCCCAATAAATGCTTCCTGACCACTGCTGCAGCTAGTTTCTAATCCACATAACTAGCTTTCCTCTTCCCCCAGATCCTCCAGTTTCCTGATTAATCTCCTGTGGGGAACAGTCAAAGGCCTTGCTGAAATCCAGAAGCAGGATGTCCACTGTTTAGCCCTTGTCCACAACCCTTCCAGATGCAGGATGTCCACTACTTAGCCCTTGACCACAGCCCTTCCAGATGCAGGATGTCCACTATTTAGCCCTTGTCCACAACCCTTCCAGATGCAGGATGTCCACTGCTTAGCCCTTGTCCACAACCCTTCCAGATGCAGGATGTCCACTGCTTAGCCCTTGACCACAGCCCTTCCAGATGCAGGATGTCCACTGCTTAGCCCTTGTCCACAGCCCTTCCAGATGCCAGATGTCCATTGCTTAGCCCTTGTTCACTGCCCTCAATACTCAGTCAAATAAATCAATCAGCCTAACCTGACAGCACTACCCCAACACAAACCCATGCTGCTTACCTTTCATCCTGGAGCCCATTTTCTTCCAGAAAGCTTACCTGTCTTTCCTTCAGTATAGTTTCCATGAGGTGCCCCTCTATCAAGGTCAGACTGACCAGTCTGTAGCTACCAGGATCAATTTGCATTGTATGTTGTTACCAGCAATGTAATAATGTATTTATATTATTAATTTATTGAATGTATATCATATTTATGTATGTATCATGGATATTTATGTACTGTGTAATGTCAACTATTTGTATTTAGCTGTCCATTTTATTGATGTTGTAAAGGCTTACTAAGTCAAACAATAAAGTTACTCAAAGAGCTTGTGCACTAAAATCAGTATAATATAGTTTACCTCACTCTCCTGTATCACAAAGTAGTCATAAATGACTTTCCTTAATAGCAGCAAGCTCATAGTTGGGTGTTATACCATTGTTGACTGATTCTGTTCATCTCTGGAAGTACAGGTGGTGACCGTTGCCATATAGAAACTTGGATAGCAGTAATGATGTAGTGGGTGGAACCCCATCCATTATCTGTCAGTTGTAGCAGTATACAAAGACACCAGGTGCTCAATAGTGACTGCAGCAGTGGATAATCAAAATGTCCAGAGGTATAGGCACAACGGGGTTCTGCCAGCATGTCTGGGATTCTTATCTAACATTAAAGACCCCAGCTTTTAATTTATATGTGTTACTGCATTTTTTGTGCATGTGAATGTTTTAGTGCAGAGCAAGCAGAAAGAGCAAGAGACTCATAGGAAGGGAATGCATATATTTCCATTTCAGTGAGAAACAAACCATCAGAGAGGAGATGCCATGTGAGCTTGTTTTAAATTTAAATTTCAGTGATCCTTAAATGTCCAGTTAGATGTTAGTCTAGTGTTAGCTTTATGGTTATTTTCCTGAGTTCTTTAGGGTCAAATGGAGACACAGATTTTCAGGTCAGATGTGGTCAGGTCATCAGAAACACGCTCCCCGGGACAGAGCGGGCAGACAGAGAAAGACTGCTTTAGCTCGTATGGATAAAAAACAACAACATGTCATCTCAGAAAACACACTGTCAGGGCAGAACGGGGGTGGAAGACAGAGAAAGATTTACTCAGCTGGTATGGGCACAAGAAACAGTGTGACGCCTATAGACAGGTAACAAATTACTTCCTTCAGCCCCTTTTGGTGCAGTACTAGTGCTAATGACCTGATTAGATCATCAAGTCTGAACTGTCCCTGGCTGCTTTACAATTGTTTGACAGGCTTTATCTCCCAAACTCAGACCAGCAAGGAACTCTCAAACAGTGGTAGCAATCTCCTTGCTTTTCCTTTTAAAGAGAATAGCAGCACCATTCCAAAGAGGCTTCCCTCCACTCCGGTGATTGACTCCACTGACCCTATAGGAAAGCTCTCCTCAAATGCTGCCACCCTCTCCAAAATCAAGCAAACAAACAAAAACAAGGAAATAATTACCCTGCACAAGGCATGTGCGAAAAAAATCTGTCACTGGCAAAATGTCCGCAGAAGTCAGAATTCGGCCTCCGTGAAAGTTCAAAAATGATTTTGCAGACTTCTGCGGAAATTCCATCATAAACTGAGGTTTTTATTTTGGTAGATACATAATTTTACATTGAGTTGTGGTAAAAAAGTTCCACAGACCTGATTTCCCAATTTTTTCTGGAAATGCGGAATAATTTATTCCACATGTAAGAGAATGTTACCCATTTACTGTAAGAAATCCAGACTTGTGGTGATTTTTCTTTTTCCCGCAAGTTTCCGGCTTCTGATTATGCTTTTCTGGTGGTCCATGGAAAAACAGTTCCACATGTAGTAAACAGTATCCCCATGTAAAACTTGGACCTTATTATTGGGAGGAACACAAAAAATCTCCATTTCAGAAGGCGGAAATTGCATTACTGTTTTCTTCCTGTTTAACAGCTCATAATGTAAATGTTCAGTAGGAGAGTGGAGACTTGAGATTGAGAGCAGGGATTTTGAGAGACAAACAAGAAGAAGAGATAAACAATAGTAAAAGCAATCTGTGTATTTAATTATTCTTAGTTTGTTTACTTTGCTTTGAAGGCTTGTTTGAGAGTGAAGACATTTTTTTTACTATTTTTGTTTCTGGTGGTGGTTATAATTTCATTTAGAAAAATGGTAGAAAGTAGCACAATGCCAGACTTGGGCAGCAGTAGCCATGTGGAGGCTGGTGATCATGGACAGCAGCAGGGGGATGGTGGGAATGCGGAGTAGGAGGGGCAGCAGAAGCAGACAGTGGTTCAACAAGAGGAGGCTACGGCCACCACATCCTCTGGCACTAGTGCTGATGCCACCACCAATGATGAGAACTCCAGCTCCACCAGCATGAAGAGACAGATGGCACCCCTTTCAGACACAATGAGGTGGTGGTTCTTGTCAAGGAAGTCACCAGGTATTCTGACAAAATGTTTGGCCCCAATAAAGTGCCACTTAAGGAGAAGGAGACACTGTGGGCTGCTGTCAAGGCCAGCTTAGAGAAGGAAGGAGGGGGAGTTGTGTCTCGCAGCATAAAACAAATTAAGCACAAGTGGGACAATCTGCAGAAGAGGGACCCTGAAGTCCCGGAGGCTCTGGGAGCAGCCATCACCACCACCAGAGATGGGACACCAAAGAAGAAAAAGAAGAAGAGGGTTCAGCAAGTGAATGAGGCATCAGGATCATCTGCACCACCACCAAAAACACCCTGTGTGGAAGGCAGCATTGAGAGTGAGTATACTGACTTGATTTCTGAACCTTTTTTACAGCAGTCAGTGCTGCAGATGACCTTTTTCCCTCACTGTGAGCCACGCCCTGCGATGCCCATAAATGCATGTAGAAGTATTCTGGTAAGACAAGTAGTCTGGGCATGGCATGGGGCACATGGTGGTAAACTGGGTTAGGAACTAGCTTACAGACAGGAAGCAGAGGGTGGTGGTAAATGAGATCCAGTCAGTGGAGAGGGAGATGACCAGTGGGGTACCTCAGGGATCAGTCCTTGGTCCAGTTCTGTTTAATGTCTTCATTGGTGACATTGTGGTAGGAGAACTGTAGAGATATGTTTGCCTGTTTGCATATGACACCAAGATCTGCAACAGGGTGGTGGATACTCCAGACAGAGTAGAGAGAATGAGAAGGGACCTGGAGAAGCTTAAAAAATGGTATGAAGTGTGGCAACTAAGATTCAATTCCAAGAAGTAAAAAATAATACACCTGGGAGGAGGGAACCTTAGGAAGTTCTACAAGATGGGTGGAGAGTAGCTGACTATTAAAAAGGAAGAAAGTGACCTGGGGTTTATTATTGCTGACAATCTAAATGTGTCTAAGCAGGGTACAAAGCCTGAAGGGAGAGCCAGTGGCACGCTGGGGTGCATAGGTAGAAGTATCACAAGCCAAAGGCGGGAGGTGGTTATGCCATTGTACAAAATGCTTGTGAGGCCTCACCTAGAGTACTGTGTGCAGTTCTGGAGGCCACACTTCATAAAGACATTGACAGGCTGAGTGGAAGGGGTCAAAAGGGCAACCAAGATGGTACATAGGCTTGCACCAAACAACATATGAGAGAGACTAAAGGACCTCAATATGTACTCACTAGAGGCAAGGAGGTATATGGAGGAAATGATAGAAACATTCAAGTATCTTAAGGGCATAAACAAGATGCAGGGGGGAGACATCTTCCAATGTAAGAGATATACAAGAACAAGGGGGCATAACATGAATTGGAAGGTGGCAGGCTGAGGTGAACTGTGAGAAAGTTTTTATTCACAGAGAGGTCGTGGATGCACAGAATAAGATGCCACCAGAGGTGGTGGGGGCAAACACAGTGGATGGTTTAAAACATGCATTGGACAGGCATAAGGGTACATTGGTGGTGGGAAGGAGGGGGGAAGCCATTGACAAGGTAGGGTCAGTGGAAACAAACTAGTATAGGTCTTCGGGCAGACTGGATGGGCCTGCTGTTCCTTATCTGCTGATAATTTCTATGTTTCTATGTAAGACAGTCTGTTTCCCAATTATACTGTGACCTGGTGAATAGTGAATGGATGTGTGAATCTGATGCATGTGCTTGCACACCTCAGGCTTGTTGCACAGTTCTATGGTACCAAGCACTGTCAACCCCGCCCCCAACCCCCTTCCCATGATTCCAGCAGCAATTGTCATTAATAATTTAAAGAAATTAACTTTTACCTCAAACACATCATGTAAGTACTGTAGGCTGTGTTTTGTTACCAACCTTAGCTGCCTGTGATGGCATGCACAATGGACGGCACTCACCTGACTTGATGAGAATCGTCCCCTGTCCCCAGCCCCATGTGGCTGTGATGTGGATTCACATCATATGTGTATTTTGTCTATAAGTAATAGTGTTATCCAACTGCTATTAGAGACTACGGTGAAACTGTCCTGTGTGTCATGTCTGGTGTCATCTGCATGATTGATCCATCCTAATTCAGATGTTACAGTGGGAGTGGCCAGTGCTCATCAGAACTGACTACTGTGTCATACATCCACTTTCATGGTAGCTCCTGTAGCAGGTAAAGGGATCAATGCTGTCAGCCAGTGAATATGTGTGTCCTCCAAATCATCAACCAACCTGATCAGTCACTATTGTTAGTCCATGGCCGACTCCAAAAGCACCCTTTATCTGAATATTAGATGTGCACTTTTATGTTGTGGAATCATGGAAGTGGGACCCTTGTAGTGTATCCTCCTGACTTCCATTTGGGAATATCTGTGGTGTCCTGCATTTAAGTATAATTTATAGCACCTGGCCCACCCCAAAGGACTGACTGAATGTGTAATATTACTGTAGTTCTGCTTTGGTCTTAGGTTTTCCAACTTGTAACACTGATTCTAAATATTCCTCTTCATTTTGGACAGGTGCTGCTGGAAGAAGCGGTACTGATGGTGGTGATTCCACCAGCACCATTGATGATGAACTGAGTAGCAGTACCACTGTTGATGATGAGCCTGTGTCCAGTTCCAATAAGCTACTTAAAGTTTACAACCATTTTGAACTTTAAGTGCACCCTCTATTGTCCACCAACATTGGTACTACAACTAGGGCAACTAAAATGATGCAGGGTCTGCACCAGAAGCCGTATGAAGAGTGACTAAAGGAGCTTTATATGTATAATATACCCTCAAGGAAAGGGGGGGACATGATACAAACTTATAAGTACCTCAATGGAATCAACAAAGCCCAAGAGGGTAGCATCTTTCAGAAAAAGAGATGTGCAAGAACAAGGGGGCACAATTTCAAGATAGAGAGGGGTGGCTCAGGGGCTACATGCGGAAGTATTTTTTGATGAAGAGGATGGTTCATGCATGGAACATCCTACCTGAGGCTGTTGTGGGGTAAAAAACAGTGGGCAAATTCCACAATGCATGGGACAGACATAAGGCAGTCCTAGTGGGGGGGGCAAAAGGAAATAGGCTGTAGGTTAACTTAACTATGATCTACAGCTTATCCAATAGGAAGGGAAATGGGCAGACTCAGACTGGGTGGCGGTGGGCCAAGTGGTCCTTTTCTGCCATCAAAGTCTATGTTTCTATGTTTTTTGTGGATAGCCGAGGGTGGTGGTCTGGATAATAGAGGTGTGTGTTTTGTTGTATCAGTACATTATCTGCAAATTATCACGGGAGTAGACTGGACTAAAGTTTGGTAATAAATATTAATTTCCTTTACTGTACACAGTGTTAAATGAAATTACTTGGCATGGTCCAGAAGAGAGCGACTCAGATGTTGCATGTATTGCAACCTTATACGTATGAAAAGGCAGGTACCCCAACATGTCCTCACTGTCATCACTGAAGGAGAGGAGGAATTGGGGCTGGGGGACAGGATAGAAACATTCAAGGACCTTAAGGCCCAGTTATTCAGAAATGCGCCAAAGGCCAGTGCAAGTCTGGTGCAGTGCAAAGCCGATATTCAGAGGTTGCGCTAACCACACTGCGCCAGCGCAACCCAGCTGAATATGGCACAGTTGCGCCATGGCACAACAAGAAATGCACCATGGTGCAACCAGAGATGCGCCATGGTGCAAATACAGTTGCGCCATGACACAGAAAGAGATGCCCTAGCCCAACTGTGGGAGTAGAGCAGCAGAACAACCGTGGGCATGGTACAGAGAAGAGACCCAGGGACAGAGCCAGGGAAGCACAGTGACAGGCCACAGGAGGCCACCACCAGCAGGGCACACCAGGGTGCACAGAGGCACCCAGACCCCCCCGAACACAACAGTAGCACAGATAGTAGGCAACAGAAGGTGCCAATTGCCAATGGAGGGCCACCAAGGAAACCCCCCCAGGCTGCAGGCTGTGCCCCCCACATACCCAGACCAGAGCAGGCCACACACAGGACCACGCAGCCAAGCACACACACACACACACACACACACACACACACACACACACATATGCGCGGCACACAGGTGGCCCACAGAGGAGGCACAGAACATGTTGGGTGCCACGTAGTGCAGCAGACCACATGGGGCAGGCTGAAAAACACCAAGCAGGGTCCCCAACACAGTGTGCTGCCAGTACCTGACCAAAGACCATGCACACACCTGCCACACACACCTGACAGCAGCCCCATGGGCACCCCAAGACACAGACAATGACCATGGGGAGGGACACCACCACAGTGGGACACACCACAGGATACAGCAGTCAACCACAGAAGCACAACATGTGCCCTGACACACGCACACCACATGGACAGGCACTGGGCCACTGCAGCATGGATCCTCATGCCACCTGCAAAGCAGACACTGACACAGGCAGGTAAGTCAAAATAGAAATATATTCAAAAAACTATGTACAGTAACAAGGGGGTGGGATAGGGTAGATAGCAAGGGAAGGGGACAGGGAACAGGGAATGCACAGTGGGATGAGGGACTGTAGGGGGAGGTACAGCAGGGAACACAGGGGAGTGCTGGGGTCCATCCATCAGCAGCCACAGCCTGCTGCCCCTTGGTGCCCTCTCCACCTCCGATCACTGAGAAGCATGCGGTGCACCTGCAGCACAGCCTCCATGGTGGTGGAACATATCAGAATCAGCTGCTGGAGCAGCCGGCAATACATGGGCCTCCATCTCCTCTGCCAGACACCTATGACAAGGGACAGGACAGGTGATCAGTGCAATGTCTCAAGGAACCATGCCCACCCACAGCGTGCAATGGGCAGTGGGAATACACCCTCCAGAGGGCCCTTACCGGCCACCTGCAGGGGGGTGGGCCAATGCCTGCCAGCAATGCGGCACACCATGACAGTGCACAGCAGTGGTCCCTGCCACTCACTGGCCACCCGACCACACAATGGCAGTCACATGGCACAGTGCACTGGCAACACTATAGCAACGTCAGTGGCAGCAAGGTGCACGCTCACCCCAACAACAGCTGACACACGTGTCCAATGGATGGGCCACAGTGGCAAGCACCATGCACAGTGTGACACACACACAGCTGACACGGCACATGGCACAGGCAGCCATGCCTGCACCCTTGCCCCCGCCACCCCCCATGTACAGTGCAAAGGACCATGACAGTGCCTACGTGCCCTCTGTGGCCTTGCTAGTGCCAGAGCCACTCCTGCGCCGCCTCCCTGGCCTGCTGCAGCCTACAGTCCTGTCACTGCTGCCACCGCTGTTGCCCTCCTGAAATTTTAAGACCCTGGGAATAGAACATAGACAGGTACACAACAGTGAACATTCACAGGAGCTGCCCACCACCCCCACCCCTGTGCACAGGGTGAGCTCCTGCCCAACCCGTCCTGCACAGTTGCATCGCAACGCTAGTGGAAGCTGGCAATGCCACCCCATGTTGCGCACAATAGCAGTGCACCACTCTGCAGGGCATGCCAGGCAGTCTAGCCAACACCACAGTACAGCAGCAGGGCACACATGCAATATGGGCCTACTCACCTGGCTGTGGCACAGCCCACACCTGACTCACACCTCCAGCCTCCTCAGGTGCTCTGGGTCCCTCCTAACAAGGTCACCATATCTGTGACAGCACTGCTTTGGCATCCTGGCCACCCTAGTACGCTGCTGCAGTGTGGCAGCAATCCTCTGCCACACTGTCACCCTGGGCTGCTGCAGGGGCACCTGGCCAAACAGTTGGGGTGCGTGAGGCTGGATACAGGTGATCAGGTTCACCAACTCCATCTGTGTCCAGTTCTGTGCATGGGGTGCTCTCCGCTGCACCATGCTATGAAGCAAGTGAGCAAAATGGTGGCAGTAGGCGCACGTGGCCACAGCATGCACCAGATGCGTGATCTGAAGGATCATGCTCTGTTTACCCATAGCGCAGTCTCAGAGATGCGCAGTATGGGCGTGTCTAGGTGTGATCATGGGTGTGAGGGTCTCCCTGGGGCAGAAGTCACAGCATGAGTCAGGGGTCACCCACCTCCGAGCAGTGCACATGTGCGTGATAGCAGGCCTTGTGCAACATGCGCCATGGACCCCACTGAGCAGTCAGTGCACAGTGCACAACTGACAGCATGATAACGTTCTACACATGCGCACTGTGGGTCTGTGCACCGCGCATGCATGCGCATTGCACCATGACTTGCTCTGGAGCAATTGCATTGAGCATGGAGCAAAATCATGTTTTTCAGACGCCACATGCAAATGAGCTCATCAGCCAATGCACGGTGCACTGGGGGAATTAGCATGTCATTACCATTGCGCCAAAGCTCATTTGCATGTGATGTGCCATATAAGTGCCACGGAACAGCACAGGCCATGGACCGGTATTGCATCCCTTGAGGTGGGTTGTGCATGCCACTGCAGCTCCCTGGGATCAGAAGTCACAGCAGGGTAGGACATTACAGGAGAATGCTGCCACTAATACACTGTGCTGTCTATATCCACAGGAAGTGACATGTCTAGACGTGAGGAGGGTGAGGAGCGTGAGGATCGTGGGCTTGCTCGCAAGTGCAGGCCCAGTTTCATAAAGAATGAAACAGAGGCCCTGTTTGATACCTACCTTGACAGGGAGCCACTGTTGAGTGGTGCCAAGGGCACACCACAGGCAAGGGCTGGGGCCTGGGAGAAGGTGGCAGGCTACATTAACCAGCATGGCATCCACCATTGGTCGGAGCAGGAGTGCCATAAAAATGTGGGCACAGACAGGAGGTGCATAAAGGAGAATGTGGCAGCCATCTGTGCCTCCCAGAATGCCACTGGAGGGGGGCCTCCTGATGTGCCATAGCTCACGGTGCAGGAGGAGTTGGTGGCAGCCACCATGCGCAGCAGCACGGTGGAGGATGTGCCTGCAGGAGGATTCCAGACAGGTGGCAGCCCAGCACTGCATGGTAAGTATGTCAGGCACGCACAGCTGGTGGCACAGAGGGTGCGTACACGGGCAAGCTGGCATGCATGCTGCCAGCTTGCATGTCCTGTGCATGTGTGTGCACCAACATGCATACCATGCTGCTGGACAAATGCAGTGGCAGTTTGGGAGGGGGCACATGTGGGCATTGCATCACTGACTCACCTTTTTTCTCTTTTCAGCACCAGCACACCTGCATGCGGAGGATGGGGCACCGGCAGTGGTCGTGGATACAGGACCGGCCCCGGTGGACCAGCCTTCCACCTCCACTGGCATCTGGGGGCCTAATAGGCTGCAGCACACCACCACAGTCCAGGTGGATGTCCTGGAACTGAGGTCGGACGAGGCCTTGGATGTGTTCCTGTGGGATGACAGTCTGGGTGTCCTCTGCATGAAGATACAGATCAGAGTGGGGTCCGACGCTGATGACGACATCACCATCATCCTGGACAGCATGGGCAATGTTGTGAGGGAGATGCCCATGCCAGCCATCAACACAGGCAGCACACCCAGTGCCCTGCCAGTGGAGGAACAGCTGCCTTCTGCCACTGTGGGTGCAGCTGTGTGCACTGCCATAGCTGTGCCCTGTGGTGGTAGTGGTGCGGCCGCACAGGCACTGGACAGTGTTCAGCAGCTGGACGGGCAATGGCAGCAGGCTACGGGTGCCACAGGGCAGCCAGATGCTGGGTCCACCACCGGAGTGCCAGCTATGGACATTCCCCCATGAGGACCCCACTGTGCAGCATCCACCTGAGAGGGGGCTGCGCAGCGTGGCCAGTCACCACAGGAGGAGCGGCATCCCACCCGGGTTCCCCAGGATGCCAATCCACTGGCTGAGCACACCCATTTGCTGCAGACCTCCGTAGGACAACAGGTGTTCCTTGCCACTGGGGTGCATGCACTACATGTGGAGGTGCGCCAGTTGGCCGAGCAGTGCGGGAGGGGCACTGCGCAGCTCTTGGTGTGGATGCAGCACATGCAGGAAGCCATGACTGCATCCCTGGATCGCATTGCCAATGTGATCATGGATGGCTTTACGATGTTGGCTGCCACAGGGTGTGGCCAGGCACTGCTGACAACACACAGTGCAATGTCCACCCCACGAACCTGACGTCGGGTGACACCCACACTTTCAATGCAGGACTCCGATGTTGGCATCCCAAGCATGCCTGGGGCTGGCCTGTTTGGGCACCTAAGCACCCCCATGTGGACTTGGTCGTGGTCCCGCAGTTCAACCCCTGGGGAGCTGTTGCAAACACCCCCTGTGGCTAATGTGCAGCCTGTGGCTGCCGATCAGCCTCAGTGTGGCTGCCCTCATGGCCGCGGTGGCCATGGTTCAGTGCAGCAGACCTGATGTGCATGCTGCCCTGAGCACAGTCTGCAGCTGCTGCCCTGTGCACTCATGTGTGTGTGCATACCACTGGCATGGCACCTGTGTGCATGCCACATGCTGTCTGTGTGCATGATTGCTTGGCTGTTGGACCATGTGGTGTGGGCGTGATGAGGGCAGTTCAGCACTGGTTGTGCCTGGGCACTGATGCAATGCATCTGATCCACACCACATGCCAATGCCAGGGTGTGTGGGTGCGTGTGTGTGTTGCTGTGTGTTACTGTGTGTGGTTGTGTGCCACCGACTCCCCTACCCCTGCACCATGCCTCTGTGTGTGCATGTCCATTACCATGCATGTCCCTGCATTTGTGCTGTACCTGTGTATCATGTCACCTACCTGCATGCACCATAGCATTCCTGTGTGATGATGTCCCGATGTTGGTGTGCCTACCATTGCAGCCAGAGATCCCTCAGCCCAGGGGGCCTGTCCACTACCCTCCGGCCAACTGCCTCCATCGTCCCCACTACTGTCGCCCTCATCAACCTCGACAGCTATCCCATGGTCAATGGCCATGTTGTGCAGTATGCAGCAGGCCAGGAATATGCCACAGGCTTTCAAGGGGCTGTACTGTAGGGCACCGCCAGACCTGTCTAGGTAACAGAACTGTGCCTTCAGCATGCCAAATACACACTCAATGATGTTGCGCATGCTGGCATGTGCCTCATTGTAGCATTCCTCTGCTGGGGATGACGGGCGCTGGTAGGGGTTGAGCAGCCAGTGCCTCAGTGGATAGGCACTGTCTCCTGTGTAGATAATGACATGGTTAGTCCTCTGCCATCCTATGCTGTGCCCTTTGCCTGTCCCTGGCATCCATGCCATCATGCCCACCCTGCTGTCCCCATCCCATGGCCTGCTCTGCCTATCACCCCTTGCCTGTGCCATACTCATCCACTCACTAGGTGACGTGGGGATGTCACCACGTTTGAATCTGTGACACAGCGCAGAGTTGTGTCAGATGAACGTATCATGTGCACTCCCAGGAACTGTGGTGCAGACATTGGTGATGCACCCCATGGCATTGCACACCACCTGGCTGTTGACGCTCAGTTCCCCTTCCTGTTAATGTACGCCAAACCCTTGGGGCCAGGTGGCATGTGGATGGGCACATGCATGCAGTCAATGGCCCCAATCACACCAGGCATGCGTGCTACCCTGTGGAAGTCCTTCATGGTTGCTGTATGCTCTTCCTGTGTGCTGGAGAAATGGATGTATTCCGAAGCATGTGGCAGCAGAGCGTTGAGGAACTGTGTGAGGAGATGAGACGTGGCTGACTGGGTTATGCCTGTGGTGTCCCCTGTTGGTCTCTGGAAGGTGCCATGGTGAGCAGGCATATGACGGCTGTCACCTTCATCTCCACAGACATGGTGTGGCTCCGTCTGGTGGGTGCCTGCATCTCCTCACTGCACAGCTTGCAGAGCTGCCTCAGAATGGCCCTGTTCAGGCTGTACCAGCCCACAATCTCCATGTCACTGTAGTTCTCGGTGATGCAGGCACGGTACCACCTGTGTCAGGCATACCACCGATGAGCCCTTCCTCGGCCACATCGCTTTCCTCCTGCCCCCTCACACCCCTCATTATGGCCTCCATCGTGAAGGGCATATGATCCATGGCCCTTGATGTCCAATATCCCCCTGGGTGGTTGGCTGCTGCTGGCTGTGTGCCACCCTGGTGCACTTCCTGGCAGTGTGTCAGCCTGTCTCTCACACTCTCTCTGCCCCTGTCTCCCTCTTCACTGCCACCTCTGTCCCTCTCCCTCTGTGTCTGCCTTGGTCTGTCTGCCTGTCTCTCTCTCTCTCTCTCCGTCTTCTTTCTTTCTTTCTTTCTTTCTTTCTTTCTTTCTTTCTTTCTTTCTTTCTTTCTTTCTCTCTCTCTCTCTCTCACTCACTCTCTCTCATCTGGCACAAGTGTTTTCTGTGTGCTTGCGCCCTGTATTTATAGGAACAAGTCTACTCGGTGCATCTCTGATTTGCTCCACACTTGCACCATGGTTTCACGGTTGAATATCGCAGTGTTCTGGATATTCATGGATACGCCCCCTGCACTTGCACCTGCATTCATTGCAGTTGCACATTGGTGCAATGTGATTTGCGCTGCGCACTGGCTCCTGCTGAATATCGCTCCTTGGCACAAGTCCGCACTGGTGCCAGCACAACTCAGTTGCACCATGTGCAACTGCTTTGAATATCTGGGCCTACGTGTATAAACAAGGTGCAGGAGGGAGACATCTTCCAAAACAGGAGGAAAGCAAGAATGAGGGGGCATGACATGAAATTGGAACATGGCAGGTTAAGAAGGAATGTGTGGAAGATTTTCTTTACAGAGAGGGTGGCGGATGTATAGAATGATCTGCCACATAAGGTGGTGGGACTGGAGTGAGGACTGCTTGGATTTAAAACTGCATTGAACGGGCATAGGGGGACCATTGAGGTTACGCAGAGGGAGGGTCAGAAGCCGTAATGAAGTACAAGGCTCATGGGCAGACTGTGTGGGAAGGGGGCTGTCCTTATGTGCCGCATCTGCAGACAATGTCTATGTTTCCATGGTTACATGTAAGGAGGAATGCCCTGCCCAGGACCCACAGCTTGTCAGTTTACAACACAAGCTTGTTCATTTACAGCACAGAGCACAGGTAGGAAGACTTGATCAGGTGCTGACTCACTTGGGTGGTGGGGCACACAGACAGCATGCAATAAGCAAGTTGTACTGATGTCTGTCAGTCTTTATCTCACACACACACACAGCAGTGCACTTCACACACACTGCACTCACTATATAAGGGCAGATAGTTGTAGACCACATTATGTTGAAGCTGCACATTTCTTTCTATATTGCAGACAACACTGAAACATCGGCAGCAGTCCAACCATCAGAGGGACACATGGGGGCCGAGTCAGCCACAAAACAGGCAAAGTCAATGAGCCAGCACACCAAAAACCATGTGCAAAGAATTATGAAAGCTCTTTTCAAATTGACAGACAAGGGCCCTCCACCCTCAGAGTCAGCAGGGAGCAGCAGTGTGCCACAGGATAGGCCAGCTCAACAGTAGTAGACTGAGACTGAGACAACCTCCATGGCATTAATCCTCACCCAGCCACAGGGCAGAATGGAGAGGAGGACCACCCTGAGTGGGAAACACCCAGCTGCTCTTCATAATGGCCTGAGAAGGGCTGAAAACAGATTGAAAAGGGTGGAGGCCAGACTGGGAATGTTGGAGAAGATGGTCATAAAAATCTTGTGCCAGCTTAAGTCAATCAGGGGGAGGGAGGCACAGCCAAGTCAGGAGTCATGAGGCATCTGCCCTGAGAAGATAGCAGTGCTAGCTGAGGGGCAGCATGGTGTATAGCCACTGCCAGTCAGACACTATTTTTGCCATCCATGCTGGATTGGCCTTTTTGTAAATAGTTTTTGTTAAAATAAGTCAATTTACGTTAAATTTTTCTAACATTTAGAATGACCGACTGATTTGTTCTTTTTCGGTGGGGGGGGTATGCTTGTTTGACTTGTTTGTATACTTTGGATGTTCATATTTCTTCTACAAGCTCAGTGTTTGATGGTTTGTTTTCAAATTATTCATTTGCTAGATAAACAGTTTGTGGTTGAAACCACTCTTCCTTGTCATCTGTGTTTCAAGGTTCAGTTATGTCTTTTGAGGCGTGTGGGTGTGGGCCGGGGGGCAGGGGGGGGGCTAACAAACTGGTAAACACTTAACATTAGAGGACAAGAACAATGTCCACTTCAGTTTTTTTGTTTTTCTTATTTTATGTGTGGGGAGGGGGTCCAGAACAGTGGCAAACTGGGAAACTGGTAAACACTTAACATTTGAGGACAAGAACAATGTCCACTTTAATTTTAGGTTTTCCTTATTTTATGGGGGGGGGGGGGGCAGAATAGCATGACACGAGGAAACTTGAAAGTAAAACAGTTTCATAAGTAGAGAAATGCTTCTGTCACTGTGAATTATCAGCATAAATGTGGATGCAATAATCCTTTGCTTCAACATCACCAACATTTTTGGCAACACAGCAGGTTCAGATTCTGGCATTGTTTACTGACTCCAGGTGCTAGGCTCTTTACTATCTACGTAATGTAACTGAAGACACAAGGTGTTAGGATACCTTGCAACACAATCTATTCACACAGCACACATGTTATGAGCCTCGAGGCCCAATTCCAAGTCGCATGGCGCAACTCACGGGCGTATGCGAGTTGCACCATGTGGCACTATGCCGTGGACCCTGTGCCCTATTCCAAGACAGGCAGGGTCCCCAACACCTATGACCCATGACTTGTGGAAGCTACAGGCTTGCACCATGGGAATGGCGCAACGGACCTCAGTCCCATAAGTCGCAGCCCACAGATAACTGCCCCCCTGGAGCCCCCCATGCCCCGTAACACCCCCACAATCCACTGGGAGCCATGGGGGAGCTGGCCAGGTAGCACAGGTGCATGTGGGGCAAGGCATGGAATGGGTCCGGGGACTCCCCGAAAATCAGGGGGTGAGGGGCATCACTGTGCTGGGGGTCCATGGGGCAGGGCACTATGCGATACATGGTGCTGTGGGGGGGCATCCATCATTTTGCCAGGATGGATGCCCCTTAGACCACCTCCATGCTGGTCTAACCTGCTGTGCCAATGCGGGACTGGGAAATGCATAACTGGGTTATGGCAGCTGCCCTTCTAGAATAGGGCGCAGGTACTTCTGTAACCCACCCTTTCACCATGCCGCAGCAGGTTGAAGGTGTAATGGGTGGCATAGCCCACCTTTGGCACAACCCGCCTGCAGCATGGTGCAAGCTGCAACTTAGAATACCAACTTGCTTATTACATGGCGCAAGGTGCGATTTGTGCCATAAGGTTTGGTATAAATCCACTTGTGCCAGTCGTAACACAATTTGGAATTTGGCCCCCTGTCTCCTACTCAGGAGAACTTAAACCTCTCCACTGTGTCTTCATCAGATAGCACTGTCACAGTCTCCTCATCCTCTGATGAGTCCTGCTGCTCAGAGCCTTCTTCAGCAGGATCTTGTAATGTCGCTGTTATTGACAAAATGTACTGCATGGGGAAGAAATGGGAGTTAATTTTGGCAAATGTTAGATACTCAACAATCCAATCAGACAGGCAGCTTCAGTGGTCAGTTGCAATGGCACCTGCAGCGCTGAAAACCCTTTCCGAGCTTACGTTGGCACAGGGGCAGGTGAGGTACTCTATGGCGATAGCTGTCAGGGCAGGCCAGATTTCCAGTTTTCGACACCAATAGTACAGCGGCTCTTCATCAGTTGTTAGCTGCTATGGGTCATCCATATACGACTGCACGATATGTTTAGTTTAGTTTATTGTTCTAGGAATTATTACCTTTGAGACAATGCCTCTTTTACAAAGGTTCCACGTCATCAATGTACAAACAAACAAGACATGTTACATAGAATGGTCAGCAAATTATAAAGGTTTCAATATGCCAGTATAATACAGTACATCACAGGAAAAAAAACAAAACATTGGAGGAATGGTCAAGGTGGGAAGGGTAGGAGGAGATATGGGGAAGGGAGCAGACTTAGAGTAGTTAGAGGTACTCAGATGCCTTTGTCAAGAAAGGAGCAGAGGAGGAGGAGGATGAAAAAACAGTAAAAACTGCCATGAGGGAAGAATCATTAGTCAAGGCAGACAGCTGGAGTTCTGTGTCTCCCTCCTGATGGTGGCAGGTAGACACACCAATGTCCTTCAGCATGGACCATAGGGGATTTGTGCCACCAGTGCTACCATGTGATGATGAAGGTGATGGTGCAGACACTATTCTGGCGATAGATAAGGATACGGAGCAAGGTGCCATTTTTGCTTGCACTTTCTGAATGGAGCAGATTTTTCCATCCTCATCTCTGAGTGTGTCATCCAGTTGTGGACCTTGCCCCAGAGGAGGGACACATAGTGATCAAGATCAGCCTACCCACCTGGAAGTGCCATCATGCCATGCTTGTACTGGGGTCAAGCAGGGTTGCCAGGATGTATGCCTACAGTCATTAATGTGAATGACCCTGGGATCATCATCACACAACTGCATGATGCGGTTAGCCAGCTCCACTCCAACATAGTCTGCAGCCACTTCAAATTGCCCTTTTACATTGACCAGTGCCTGGTGTAGTACTCGCAGCAATGGTATCACTTGGGTCAAACACGCATTTTCAGCACTCACACCTGTGTCACCTGTTCAAGACGACGGAGTACTTGGATAACACTATCCATCAAAAAACACTGGGATGGACTCAGTGACGTGGCTTCCTGTGCTTCACGATCACAAATGTGCCTTATGTACTCATTAAGTGGCTTGTACTGTTCATACAACCTCTCAAGCATACAGAGTGCTGAATTCCAAAAGGTTGGTGCATCAAGCCTCAAGTGGTGTTGTGGTACTTTATTGGCCTTCTATAGAGCCCTGAGCTCTGCTCTAGCCAGTGCAGAGCAACTGAAATGGCTGCAGATTTTGTGGCTGGCGGCCAACATGGCACTCACTTCTCTGTGATCCAGAAAGGACTACACAATGAGATTTAACACATGAGCAAAGCAGGGGATATGACAAAAGCAGCCATCGAAGATTGCTTTGATGGCATTCCAGGCATTGTCACTGGCAATATACGCAGCTTTGAAACCATGTGGTTTCAGTGTGTAATGGCTTCATTGATGTGTGCAAGAATTCTGTTAGATGTGTGTAACTCATGCATTCTCTGCATGCTCAACGTGGCATGCTGTCGACCAACAGTAAGACTGCTGCTGCCAGTACTCAGGGGACAGATAGATGAGGGACATGGATGCAAGGCATATACCCAAGGGAAATAGGCCCAGTGTACAGTTATGCACATATAACTAATACCCATGATGGGGCACTTGTCCAGATGTTGGTGGTGAGGTGAACGCTTGCTATAGCAGAGTGGAACAGAGCATGAGACACCATGCAGGCTAGGTCATTGTACATTGCTGGAAGAGCCTTAGTGCTGAAATAAGTTCGACTGGGAAATTCATATTTAAATGTAGCCTTCTCCATAAGTTCAATGAAACCTGGATTCTCGACACATGAGAATGGCAGAAGGTCTTTTGCCTGCATCTTGGCAAAAGCCGTGTTCAGCTCTTTAGTCACTGGGTGTTTGTGATGATACTTGGTGTGCTTCGTTAATGCTGATTTAATATCTGGCTTCTTAAACCTAATAGTGTGTTGAACTTTGGGGTATGTTTTGGACTTGCCAGGTATGCTCTTGTGTCTTTGGCTGTCTTGTTCACCTAGAGGGACATGCTTGAAAAAGCTGTCTATGTGTGTGCCGGTGGCTGAATCACCTTGACTACAACCACTTGTATCTACATGTGTGGAGGTGGAACACAGCAAGGGGTCAAATGTTTCCACATCCTCATCACCAGGCTGCAGACCCTCTTTTTCAGACTGTGCAGAACTCTCAGAACTGGCCTGGATGCCAACCGCTTATGCTGTCCATTTAATGGGGGTCTAATTTTCATATGACTGTGCATACCAGTCATTCCATAGTGTGAACACGGCTTATCCCTGCTAATTTTGGAATGACAGATGTTGCACACAGACACGCTGTCATCAGACTCATCGATGACAAAGAAATCCCACACAAGGGAATGTCCACCGACACAGTTGATGTTTCATGGGTGGGTCAGATGGGGACAGAAGTACAGGGGTGGGTGATATTCTTTTCATAGGGTGCTCCTGCATCTGCTGCTGATCCTCATTACCTGTTTTTGGCAATTGCTGACCCTTTCCCTTGACAGGTTGCTGCTTGTGGACTGACAACGTTAAAGGGGTGTGGTACCTTAACACTGACAGTTGTGGTTGCCGATTTTGGAAGGGGTGGCTGCCAAGTAGGGTCCAATACTGGGTCATCATCACCCTCACCCTCAACACCTTCATCAGAAGTACCCTCACTGCTTACTGAAATATCAGGCTGATAGTAAGGGCTGACTGTACCTTAACTCCTTTTCCTCACTGGCCTTCTCTGACGCATGAACAATAGCACTAACAAGATGTTCACTGCGACGAGGTTCTTGTTCCTCTGAGAACCTTTGAAGCTCTCTGTGCTGTTTCTTCTTCTCAAACTCTAGACCACCCACAGTGAGTAATCCAGCACCACCCTTGCTGTCATCATCACTGATAATACATGCCACTGGAATCAAACTCTCTTCACTCTCAGTCCCTAGCAGCTCCTGACTTAACTCCTGGATGTCCTGTGACTGGGGCTGTTCAATATGTTCCTGCTCCCCCTGAGACCCTAGGGACTCACACAGTAGTAGTGCAGTGACATCCATGGCAGTCTTTTTACCCTCTTTTATATGCTGTGCAATAGCTGTGCCTGAAGTATCAGCACTGCACTGCATACCAAAGAAGCTGGAAGCTTTGATTCCAACTATGGCTAACATGGGCACAATATGTGGTATGGTATCGGCATTGCACTACCAGCAGAACCTGCAGTTCCAGAAAAAGTGCAGCTCCTACTGACTCCTTCCCCAGCTCCCTGTATACCTCCTCGTGACCCCCTTGAGAGTGATCTAGTACTACCACTAGCATTTTTCCCACGTCCTCCATGCCTTCCCTTGCCTTTGCCTGACATGTCATACTTTCTGTGCTTCACTAAAGCCTTAAACACCACCAAATATTAAAAAACTATGAAGCGAAACTAAAGACTGGGAATGTGGACCAACACACACAGAGTGCATCAAGTTACACATGATATAATCACAAAGATCAACAAAAGGGCTGCAATTTCTTTGCCCCAGCACTCCAAGTACAGATACCAGCAGTAAATTTCTTCTTCTAAGCAAAAAAACTGCCAGATTGCCAATCACAAAGCCTGTTCTGTGGAGCAGAACAAACACAGCTCTTTCCTCCTCAGTAATCTCTTCAGGAGTAAGGAGCTACACAGTGAGAAATGTGTGCTACCACTTGATGCCTCCCTCTGCTCCACATGTGACTGCAGAGCTGTAAAGCATGTGATCAGAGCTGCATGTGGTATATTTTGACCTTTCTGAGAAATTTCTGTGGTGAAATGGGGAATTTTTGGTATACCTCAGAATTTAAAAGTACGCAGTTCTTGGTTCTGTGGAATTCAAAGAAAGAAATGTGGAATAACAAACAGAAAAGAGGGAAAAAAGAAACAATTAAAAAACAAAAGAACAAGGTTCATTACTGACCCTGACCCCACACTTAAGGTGCTTGACAGCTTGGATAGTTACATTCACTGTCCCAGATATTCAAACTACGCCAGGCTGTGGCGCAAGCCTAGGCGCAGCTCAACTTTGTTGCGCAGGGGTGTGGCCTGGGTGATATTCAACAGAGCTGCGCTATGGTGCAGCAGCTTTGAATATCGCACCCTGGCCACCCCCACTGTGCATGGCGCAATGGCACTGTGCCAGTGCAAGTGGCCAGAGTGGAGCATGGAGATGCGTTAGTGCAAGTGCCATTGCGCCATTCACAGCACCTGCGATATTCAAAAGGGGACATGCAAATGGAGCCATAATTTATGCAAGGCACACATGGGGCCATTTGCATGTCATTATGGCCCCATTTGCATGCCATTAGCATGCAGGTGCGCCGATCCCCGACGACTTGTGCCTGGCGCCCTGCCAGGCAGCAGCCATTGGGGACAGATGCCCCCTGCAGCCCAATCGCGGGCATTCGTCTAAAAGAAACCCCCCCCGTCCAATATCCCTGATGGTCCAGTGGACAGCTATGTGCCCCATCGTGGGCATTTGTCTACAAGAATAAGCCCCCGTCCTGTATCCCTGGTGGTCCAGTGGACCGCCCTCTGCCCAGTCGTGGGCATCGATATTGTAACCCCCCCACACTCAATATCCCTGGTGGTCCAGTGGACCGCTATGTGCCCGATCGCGGGCATTGGTATAGTAACCCCCCCACGTCCAATATCCCTGGTGGTCCAGTGGACTGATCACTGCCCGATCACGGGCATCTGTAAATCATAAAATACTCCTATTACCCTGGTGGTCTAGTGTACCCCCTTCCCGCAGCCTGTTAGGCCCGCCCCGCTCCCCGTCAGCGGTGGGCGCTTTCACTGCCTGCCGCCCGCCGCCCGCCAGATGACAGCTCGTTAGGGCTGTATGCCGATGGTTCACAGCATGAGCCAATGGGCATGCAGCCCATACCCGTATAACACAGTCCAAATATGTGAATGAAATCATCTACATATCTGGACTGGAGTATACGGGTATGGCTGCATGCCCATTGGCTCACGCCAGAACCACGCGGCAGCCCAGCCCAAGCCGTCAGTCACCGGGCGGTGGGGTGGCAAGCGGGTGGTGCTGCCACCCCGGCTGACGGGGAGCAGGGTGGTGGGGCTCAGTGGGCGGTGGGGAGGGGGTACACTAGACCACCAGGGTAATAGGAGTATTTTATGATTTACAGATGCCCACGCTCGGGCAGCGATCGGTCCACTGGACCACCAGGGATATTGGATGTGGGGGGGGTTATAATACTGATGCCCACAATCGGGCAGAGTGCAGTCCCCTGGACCACCAGGGATATAGGACGGGGGCTTATTCTTGTAGACAAATGCCCGTGACCGGGCACATAGCAGTCCACTGGACCACCAGGGATATAGGAGGGGGGATTTATCTACACGGATGCCCGTGATGGGGTATGGGGGGGCGCCGCCAGGTGCGGCAGGAACTCGGGTGGCCACCCACAGTGTTGTGCCCTGCAATGTGGCAGCTCATCTGTGGGTGGCCATCACTTGTTCCTTTTTTTTTTGGCTTAACTTTGTGCAGGAGCAGGTAGGGGTTGTGCATGACTCTGCGTGGCTCATGACTCTGCACATCCCGGGCTGAATATCGGGCTGTGCAGGTTATGCATGGGCACGCCCACCCTACCTGTGCCTGCATACATTACTGATGTGCTCCGGCGCATCGGGATTTGAGCGGTGCACTTTTTCCTTTTGAATATTGCGCCGGGGCGCATCAGTGGGTTGTGCATGGCGCAACACTGTTGCGCCATACGCAACCCTCTTGAATATCTGGGCCACTATGTGTACTTCAAATTGACAATAGCACCTCTAGAACAACAAATATAATCATACATTGCTGGCAGGAAAAAACTCCCACAGAATCACATAGAAAAATTGACTGAAACGGCGAAATACATTACAAGACACTTTTTTCCACACTTAATAACAAAAGACCCATAGTTTGTAATGAAATACCGCAATACTCGGTAGAAATCTGAGACAATCTAGTGAAAGTTTGGAATTCCGCCATAGGCATAAGAGCAGAAAATTCAACAAAATTTTCAACATTTCGTGGAACTTCCGCAACAGTGGAAATCCGTACTTTCGCCCACCCCTTCCCTTCACGCTGAATGAAATTTCGTCAATCTACCACAAAAAAAACATGAAATGATTGCCTGTACATTCCCCAGTGTCCTGAGTTTGACAAACAAATCACGCTGAACAGTTCAAATCCTCCCCCACACTATCACCTCGTCATTTCCATTAGAACCCACTGGTGTGTGCGGTACAGCAGGCTCAGGACAAAATCAGACAGAATCTCAAAACTGGCATCAATAAAAGATACTCAGGAAACCGTGTTACTAACCTTCTGGATATTTTGTTTTTAAATGAATGAGCATAATGACACAGCCCAGTCAAAACAGGATATTAAAATAGACCCATAGCACTTGCTCTTTAAACTTGAACATTTATAAAATGCTACCATAAGTGTGATTGTGTGGAATGATGCTGAAAGCAGGTTTTGGAGGGGGATTTGAAAATGACACTTGTCATTCAAGAAATGGGATAAAAAAATGACTACGCTGAAAATGTGGGCTCAAAAAGTGAAACAAGGATTGATGTTCACTAAGGCAGTGCAAGTGAGATCAACTGTTCTTCACAGACCAGTTGTGCTGACCAGTGGTTTTCCCAGTCCTGATCGCTGTGATGCTTTGTGAAGGAGTTCATGTACATTATCATTATATTATAAAACATATCTGGGGCCAGATATTCAAAACTTTTCCCCAGGGCTAAATTAGCACTGCCCGGCATGCTAAATTAGCCCAGAACCAATAACCCACTATAGTCAAAAGGGATAGCCCCGGTGCTAAACCTGCTGAATATAGCATGCTAAGGAAGCCAGGCAAACTGGGCTGGGAGTGCAGTGTAGAAATAGCCCTGGAGAAAGACAGCTCTGAATACAGCACCCAGGGAAGTGCAAACCACAACAGCAGCCCAGTGCATAGCGACATGAAGGAAGGTAAAGGTAAACTATGTGGCCAATGTGTGTGCTAGCAAAGGAGTGGATTCAGTAAAGCTGCATGCACTAGCACATGTGAAATTCTGCAGAAATGTACCATGTTTCTGAATTGTTTGAAAGGTGCAGCCACATTTGTGCAAGTTTTGTGCAGAGCTAAGACGTCTGCCTGGCGCTATCATGTTTGCCAGGGGCAAAAGTTTGCTGTATTCAAAGTGACATGCAAATGAGCCTACTTAGGCAGTCTGTGGGCAAACATCCAGATTAGCATCTCATTATGTACTGATTTGCATGCAGCTTGCCCAGCGTTATTGCAGGGTCCCACAGCTCCACCTGAAGGACAGTCTGGAAGTACAGGGGCTGACTGGGTCTGCCCACAGCTCCACCTGTAGGTTGGTCTAAAAGTGCATGGCGGTAGCTGTAGGCTACATTTGTACAGAACTGCATAGAATATTGTGCCCCAGGGGACTATACAGCACAGGCACAGGTGGTGGTGCAGCATGCAATAGTCACACTGTAGCCCCTGCTGTAGTGCACAGCAGACACTACAGTAACAAGGGGGCCAGTAGTGTGAGGGACACAGCAAAGCCTATGGTGTGTAGGGCATCAATGACTGCTGCACTTTGCACAGTGACAGGCCCATCTTGCAGGTGTGTACTGACAGTGGACATTACTGTTATGCTGTTGTGCGACCCACAGATGCTGCACCACTGGCATGGGATACTCACAGTGACATATACATTGCTGGCTGTGTGTGCTGTGGTGTCTGTACAGATGTGTGGTATTTGGCTGGGGGGGGCACATACCATCAGACAGGCACACTGGTGTTGGGATATTCCCTACACTGGACCATTTGCACTGTGTGGATTGTCCCAGCCTTGTGGTAGCACCCAGTATGTAGTGCAGCCTGGCCACCTGTACACCCTCCCCTCAACACCCTCCATGTCTCCAGTGATGCATGTCTGTGCTGGATTCTGTTGGTGTCCACCGAAGGGTGGTCTGCAGGTGTGTGTTGTATGGACACACTGCCATGGTGTCCACTGGGTGCCGGGTCACCACTTAATGCCTAGCATGGCTGAGACCAGTGGCAGATGATGGCAACATAGGAGGTGCCATCTGTGTGCAGCATGTTTCTTCAATGGTTTCTTTCTATGTTTAATATTTACTGGTTAGGGTCAATAAACTACCATTGGCAGACCCTCGCAAACTCCAAAATTCACACTTGTGAATTACAGAGTTCCATAAACTATGGTTCTATGTCATGCAAAGTCACCCAAAGCCACACAAAGCTACACAAAGCCACAAAGTTGTGCAAAGCTGGTTTGCCCAGAGTTAAGACTACCTTTTCCTGGCGGTAATTTGCACCATGCAAAGTGTCACACAAAGTGTCGTGCAAAAACACTTTGCACAGCGCTAATGCACTGAATATAGCACTGCACCTGTATTCATGTACATGTCCCCTCTTTTTGCCTCTTGAATGCATTATACTTTTTCCCGGCACTAATGCAGTTTTCCCATGCTATTTGGCCTTTTGAATATAGCGGACCCATGCAAACCCAGCACAAACCAAGCACAAACAGTTTGTGCCCAATGTAAAGTTTTGAATATCTGGCCCCTGGTGTTGTATTTCTTTACTAGAACTAGATTAAAACACTTTTTTGTTACCTTCTTTGCACCAGTATCTGCTCCTTATGAGTCACTGACCTGTTGAGGGGCAGGGTTCTTAACAGTTGTAGTCATGCTATGAACAAGAGGCAGCACTAATAGTCTAAGATAACTGTGTATTTTCATATTTTATCATAATATTATATATGAACTCCTTCACAGAGCATCACAGTGATTGGGGCACTAAATGTTGCCAGAAAAAAACCCTGACCAAAACAAACAGTCTGTTAAGAACAGTTAACCTCATTCACAATGCCGCATTGAACATCACTCCATGACCGATGTCAACGGTAGACTTAGACAGATCAGGCAGGGCTGAACATGAAAACATGGTGATTGGTAGAGATGGAGTCAAAGTATGATCATATACCTATGCAAAGAGTAAGACAAGATGGCAGTAGCATTATAAATTTGAAAACATATGAAACTTTTTATAATGAACAAGTAATTAATGAAAACTGCACAATCAATTAAAAGCATGGTCATTGATCTAGTGTCATATATTGTGTTGCAGCATAACAGTGTATAGCTTAAATTGTTTTTTGGTAATACTGTATATATTTCTTATGCTTTGGTGTACTGGAGTGCATTACATTTGTTTATGAAAGTAAATGTAGGGACAATGCTAGCATGTTGGGGTGAGAAGAGATTGGGAGGGATAGAAGGCAAATAAGGAAGAACTGGTAACATGAATGATGATGAATGGTTGGGTTTTGGAAGAGTAGAGATCAGGGAGGAGGAGAGAAAGCTGGTTGTGCACAGCTATAAAGATATATTGAGAATGGGAGAAGGTTGGATGGTTACAGAGGGGTGAAGAAGAGGTGGAAATAATGTGCTAAGAGTGCTTAAGGTATAGTGATACTAGTGGCATATCTGGGCTGAAGGTAGAGATACAGGAAGGAAGAGATAGATAGGAAGTGGAACATAGAGAAGGTACCATAAAGAGCAGAAAATGGCAGGAGGTGGGGAGGGGGAACCAGGAAGGGCTAGAGAGAGCAATTGTTGGAGAGTGCATGAGGTACACACAGAAAGGCAGTATGTTGGGGGGTTAAGAGATGGAATGGGTGGAAAGATTGGGGAGGGGGAGAGAGGCAGTGCCACAGAGAAGCTAAAGTATGTGGAAAATGGCAGTGATTGGGGGGGCACAGATCAGTGATGGGGGGAAGGATAGATATCAAGTGATAAACAGCAGAAAATGTGAATCCTCCTCATGTACTTACACTGTTTAGTTTTTTGGTGCATACGTATGATGAAGAAGAAAAACCAAAGTAAAAATGTGATTTGTGGGAACGTCAGAAGTGTTCATACAATCAGGAGCTCAGTGAGTATGTGTATATGGTGGTGCACAAGATAGTTCAAAAGCAGAATGGTGCACTTCAATGGCCATGTAATTGATATAGCCACTATTTGTAAAATAATTAGACTCTATCCTATAAGAGGTGTGTGATAGTATTATAAGCAAAGCTGTGTACTTAGGGGATTATGCATGCTTGCATACAGGACATGTACATTATGAGAAGTAACGTAGAAATGGTGGTGGCTGTATGGCGATTATGTTCAATAACAAACATGGCAAGAATGAAATTAGAAAACACAAATTGTGCAAACCCCAATAATACAAAGCATCATGGGAAGCATATGCAAATGCCCATGAATTAATTTGGACTGGCTCAACTTTAAGCTGAATTGCATGGTGATAGAAAACCTCACACTACAATACAATTAGCAAAAGATGAGAACAGCAGACACGTGTTTCATCCTCATTTGGACTTATCAGTGTGCTATAGTTGTATCTCAGCCAAGGGAGAGGGAGCCAGCCACCCTATAGGGGATCTTATTTGTTTGGGTCATGGGCAGCCCAAAATAGAGAGAGAAGAGAACTACAAAAGAACCCTAGAGCAAATGCCTTGAGGCATGTGTTATCCCAGAGGATATTGGCCATGCAGCCAAATTTTAAAGAAAACACAAATTGCACCTACCCCAATAATGCAAAGCATCATTTGATACACAAGGAGGTGTGGAAAGGATGAGAAGGGACTTGGAATGGTTGGAGGAATGGTCAGAAGTATGGCAGCTTGGATTCAATGCAAAGAAGTGCAAAGTAATGCACCTGGGAAACAAAAACCCAGGGGAAGATTACACAATGGGGGGGAAGGAATGACAACAGCAAAAATGGAAAGGGACCCGGGGGGTAATCATATCAGATGACCTTAAGGTTGGCAAGCAATGTGAGAAGGCGGTAGGGAGGGCTGGGGGGATACTGGGATGTACAGGGAGAGGTACCACTAGCAGAAAACAGGAAGTTGTTATCCCCCTGTACAGACAGTTGGTGTGACCCCATCTGGAGTACTGCATCCAGTTCTGGAGACCCCATCTCCGCAAGGATATAGACAGGATGGAGGCAGTTCAGAGGAGGGCAACTAAAATGATGCAAGGTCTGCAAGAGAAGCCATACGAGGAGAGGCTAAAGGAGCGTAATATGTATACCCTTGAGGAAAGGAGGGAGAGGGGGGACATGATAGAAACGTTTAAGTACCTCAGTGGAATCAACAAAGCCCAAGAGGGTAGCATCTTTCAGAAAAAGAGATGTGCAAGAACAAGGGGACATAATTTGAAGACAGAGGGGGGATGGCTCAGGGGCAATGTAAGGAAGTATTTTTTCACAGAGAGGGTGGTGGACACATGGAACAGTCTTCCTGAGGAGGTTGTGGGTTCTAAAACTGTGGGACAATTCAAGAATGCATGGGACAGACATAAGGCAATTTTCGTGGAGGCTAGGAAGAAATATGCTGTTGGTTAAATAGGATCTGCAGCTTATCCTCTAGGTAGGGAAATGGGCAGACTAGGTGAGCCAAGCGGTCCTTATCTTCCGTCAAAGTCTATGTTTCTATGTAAGCATATGCAAATGCCAATTAATTAATTTGGACTGGCTCAACTTTAAGCTGAATTACATGGTGCCAGAAGACCTCAAAATACAATCAGCAAAGGCTAAGAATAGCAGATACAGATGCATGTTTCATCCTCATTTGGACTCATCAGTGTGCCACATTAGTTGCATTGGGACTGAATCATTGAAATAATGCAAAGTCTGTGAAACTGCATGCTGGTGTTGCGTTGCAAATTTGTTCTGGACCACTTGCATGCAAGTTCAAGACACACTTCATTACAAAGAAGCATTGGGGCATATAATGACAAATAGAGAAGGAGATGGAGGGATTAGTTAAGACATGTGGTGGACAGAAATAAAAATTAAAATAGCTGCATCTCTTACTGATTTTTTTTTGTTTATTAAAATGCATTGTGGGAGGGATTGGGTTGCAGGTGAAGTTAATGCATAAGATTATTTTGGCTTTCATAGTAGAAAGAAATGTAGGGTACGCACACTGTTCCAGTAACACAAAAATACACTTAAATAGAATAAATGAAGACAGTTTGAAACTGAAATGTACCAAATGAGATCAAATTAATTGGGGCAACATGAGAAACTGAGATTGAAATGAAAGGAGGTATACCTAAAGACAGTAAGAATGTGGCAATGCCATATTGGGAAGAGTGTGGGAAAAAGGGATGCAACCAGTAAAAATGTGTTATAAACATTACAAACAAAGGGACTCCTGGATGGTCGGCTGTAGGACGAGCGGCCACCGGGCGGTTGGCGCTTCTCTAGCCGCCGCCCGAGACCACTGCCCTGGACTCTTCCTGCCAGAAAGGGACTCCTGGATCGTTAGCCGCGCCATAGGACGGCGGCCACCGGGCGTCGGGCGCTCTCTAGCCATCGCCGAGACCACCGCCTCCCGGATTCTTCCCTGCCAGAAATGGACTCCTGGATCGTTGGCCGTAGGATGAGCGGCCACTGGGCAGTCGGCGCTTCTCTAGCCGCCGCCCGAGACCACCGCCCCAGACTCTTCCTGCCAGAAAGGTCTGGCAAAGCCGCAGCCTATCGGAGCGCGAGCGCCATTCCTCGGTGGACTCCGATTGGCTTGCCCTTTTACCTCTTATTTTGAACCGAACTTTTGCAAAAAAGGAGCTGTTCTCTTGCTTCCTGGGGAAAACTTTAATTTGTAAATGTGTTAGACTGAATGTAGGAAGCCTAATTGTATGTAATCTATTGTCAGAATTGTTAGAGGAGGGTACAACTTAAAGCCATCACAGCCCTTCTTTTGAAACCAAGCAGACTCCAGCTAGACATAGGAGCACCCAGGAAATCGCTCCTATTGTCCTGCAAATTTAGATCTGCAACACCTCTGGTCTGCCCGCCCTCAGCCAACTGGGACCAGTACTAATAGACCCTCCTTCTGTCTCCCCCTAGGGACTCCTGGATCGTCGGCCGTAGGACGAACGGCCACCGGGTGGTCGGTGCTTCTCTAGCCGCCGCCGATACCACCGCCTGACTCTTCCTGCTAGAAAGGTACGGCAAAGCCGCAAATTTCGCTCACCCACCCATCCCTCTCCGAGCATTATCTTTATAGCCCACTAGCCCCACCCACAGTTTTCCATTGGCCCGGCCCATGCTGAACAGGCATTTTTACCGGCCTTTAGTGAAAGCAATACACCTCTTGCATACTAGATGCTCTCCATCGTTCTCTTTATTCCCCTCCTCTCAGTAAAGATCCAGCATTAATTAAACATGGCATTGAGACGTGTCACTGCTAGGGTTATACTAAACTGCTTTCATTGAATACTGACTACCAAGATCCTGCTGCAGTAGAATCTTTTGCAACAAACTTGGGGACTCAAAAGACACTGGTTGGCAGTTCCTGTGGTGGTACACCTCACTTTGTGTAAAAACAAACATGGGAGGTCTCAACCGGCTTTGCCTATTAGCCAACATTTTCCTGCTATGTAATATGAGTGGACCCCCTGACAGATCTGATTTCATTATAGAGACATGTTCTGAGCCACCAGTCTCCCCACATAATAAGAATATGTATTTAGTATGCTGCCCTTGTCTGCCCTTGATTCACTCGAAGTATGTTGAATCTACCAATAGTGGTACAGCAATCTACTCTGCTATGCATGTCCCCAAACCTCAGGCACCTGAACAATGCACAGACTGTTACTACCCTGCTTTGATCCTAAGCTACGCATCTACAGGGCAACACAAGAGGACGACCCGATCCCTGGATCCATGCGTTCTAGCTTGTAACAAACGGAGAAAGACTCGTGCTCTTAAAAATTTCCTTGCCAATCTGAGAAGAATTCTCCTCCTTCTACTACTGTGGTCAGGAGACATCCAACTTAATCCTGGCCCCACAAGGTTGCTCTCATCACCATCCGAAATTACTACTCTGAAGGGAATCAGTTTCCTGCATGCCAATGTCTGCAGCCTTCTAAAGAAGCTGGAGTCTGTCCAGGCCTGGATTATTCACACAGCTCCAGATATTCTTGTGATCTCGGAATCCTGGCTTCGAGCATCCACACCAGACAGCGAGGTCAATATCCCCAATTATCTACTTTTCAGAGCAGACAGAAAGACTGGGGGTGGGAGTAGCCATTTATGTTAAAAACAAATTCACAGTATCTGTATTAGATGCTACTTCCATTGCTGGAGGATTCGAATGCCTGTCCCTCAGAGTTGAACCATCTCACTCCGTGGCTTTCCGCATAATAGACTGCTATAGACCACCGGCAGCAGGACCACAGCTCTTGACTCATCTGTCATCACAAATGGACGCAACACCTATGGAGACAATCTTACTAGGTGACCTAAACTATGACTGGCTAACTAACGGATCACTACCCCTAAAATGATTCTGTGACTCACGTGGGTTCACCCAACTTATATCTGAACCAACTCACATCAACAATAAAAATTCAACGAGAAGCACCCTCCTGGATGTGCTCCTTGTCAACAAACCTCACTACTTTTCACATGCCGGTATCCTACCAGCTGATGTTAGTGACCACTGCCTCATAGCTGGCATCAGAACCATCACTAAACCACTATCCACATCAAAGTTCTCTACCAAAAGATCCAGATGGAACTTTGACCCTCTGGCCTATTTCAATGATCTAAAAAACTCTTTGCTCTGGCAGAGTTTCTACTTAGCTAAATCAGTGAGTGACGCCTATGATGTTTTGCATGAAATCATAGCCAGTGCCCTAAACACCCATGCTTCTTTGATCAAAGCTCGAATAAAAACCAGGCCCTGCCGTTGGTTTTCACTAGACCTGAAGAAAGCCTTACTCAAAAGAGACCAGCTGTGGAAAAAGGCCCGGAAGTCACATGCTGATGCAGACTGGTGTCTTTTTAGGTCAGCTAGAAATGCCTGTACGAAAATGATCAGGAAGGCTAAGGCCACTTTTTATCAAAATGAATTGTTCTCTGCATCCAACAACCCTACCAAATTCTGGTCCACTATAAAGGAATTGTCTGGCTACTCACCAGATAGTGTGCTTCCATCCAAAATTACCATTGACAATGTCACTGTCACTGATAAATCTGAGATTCTCCAAGCCTTCAATAACCATTTTGCCACAGCAGGCATGGCATTCAATAATGCACCAGTAAGTAGTCTTCGTCCACTGCTCAAAGCCCAGCCACCTGAACCAAATAACGAAAGTATGACCTTCTCCTTTTCCTCAATCACCATAAAAGAAATTGAAGACCTTCTGCTACAGCTAGACACTAGAAAAAGCACAGGAGCCAACTTATTCGACCCATACTTTCTGAAAATAGCATACCACATACTAGCAGCACCTATATCACACTTATTCAACCTGTCTGTAGCCCAAGGCTCTCTCCCCATGGAATGGAAAACTGCTCAAGTTATTCCTCTATTTAAAGCAGGGGACCCAAGCGACCTGAACAATTATAGGCCAATCTCTCTACTACCTATACTTTTGAAAATGCTGGAAAAATTGTAGATACACAGTTGAGATCATTCCTAGACAGCTCTGCATTGCTTAACCCATACAGTCGGATTTAGAGCTAAGCACAGCACTATTACGGCACTGGCCAAAGTCACTAATGACTGGCAATGGGACCTCGACAATAAAAAATTTGTTTGTGCGGTGTTTTTAGATCTCAGCAAGGCTTTCGATACCGTCAACCATTGCCTACTTCTCTCCACTCTAAATACCATAGGCATGGATTCAATCTCACTGGATTGGTTCCAGGACTACCTCACTGATAGGCAGCAACAAATCAAGGCTGAAGGAGAGCTTTTTCCACTCAAACCAATAAAAAGAGGAGTCCCACAGGGATCCATATTGGGCCCTCTACTGTTCGCCATCTATATTAACAACTTGGACTTAGGAATCAAGGAAGCCAGTATCCACTTGTTTGCCGATGATACAGTGCTCTACCTAAGTCGTGACTCTCCTGGAGCCGCATGCGCTGAACTACAAGCAGAATTCAATACGCTGCAGAACCAGCTCATCAACAAAAAGTTATTGCTAAATGCAAAAAAAAACCAAGGCCATGCTGTTCTCACCATCCAGCTCTGGGGCCAAACACCGCAGCCGCTGGTACAGTTCCTCCTATAACCACCCTACTAGGCGAAAAGCTTGAGTTCGTGCTTAAATTCAAATACCTGGGTATATGGCTGGATAACAAACTCTCCTTTATGGAGCACACAGAAGAATTGATGAAAAAGCTTAGGCAGAGGCTTGGCCTCTTTTACAGAATTAAACATCTCCTGACTGCAGATGCAAAAAGACAGCTTGTTCATTCTACATTCCTTTCATTAATCGACTGCGCTGACATTATCTATGGCCAATGCTCTGTCTCACACTTTGCAAAACTGGATGTACTGTACCACAGAGCCTTAAGATTCATAACTGGCCTCCCATCCTCCACACACCACTGCTTTATATGCTGCAGTAGGGTGGCCTTCTCTGCAATACAGACGGCATAGAAATGCAGCTCTCTGGACATGAGCACTCACCAACAAACTCCCTGACTACATTGTTGCCTGCCTCCCTTAAGTCCACCAAGTAGCTATGCCATAAGAAGCCACTTGCTAATTTCCCTTAAAATTCCCAGGATCAGTAACCACTTTGGTAGGGCAGCCATAAGCCACGCTCTGCCCTCACTCTGGAAAAGGATACAAAGTTCACTGAAACTTAGCTCTCCTGTCAGTATTGCTGTGTTTAGGACTCTTTATGACAAAACATTTGCCAAAATCTGTAAATGTTTCCATAGTACCTAGCGGTCCTGCTGATGGTTCCCTCTCTAGCCTTACCATATGCAGCCACGAACCTTACCCCTCTCTTCCCTAACTAACTTGTTCAATAGTCAGCTGCCTGCTGGCCCTTGGAACCCTTGGCACTTTTTTTTTTTCTCTATCTACTCCCTCATGCCACTCAAATAGTTGATACAGTTTTCATCATGGGCCCTTCTGAAGCTTTGGTCACCTTCCAAGCATATAAATGGTTTCTGAGGGCTGAAATGTTCATAATTTGTACCTTTCTATAGAGGCCTGGATAAATGTGTTACTTTAACTTCTATGTATATGAAGGTTGTATATGCCACAATAATGTTATGTGATGCATGTATGCTCCCACGTGAATACTTGGAATGTATATATTGTACCTACCACTTATTTGTAAGTCTGTTTTTACCTTAGCACATTTTGTATACTGCACCACTAATCTATGTATGTATAACCGTCCTTAACAACAGCAGGTCCACCTTGTAAATGAGCTTGCTCAACAGTGATCGCCTGGATAAATAAAGATTTGATTTGATTTGATTTGATTTGGTAGCAAGTGAGAGGAAGTAACATATATTTTGTTGGGACAGTTGCAGTGGGGGGTGTGAAACATCAGAGAAGGGAGGGTATTAATAAAGAGCAAGTGCCACAGACAGCCTACTGTGAATGATGAAAAACAGTGGTAGATTTTGGGGGCAAAGATCAGATAGGGGAGAACAGAGCAAGTGTCAGAGATTGGGGAGGGGAGAGGAACTGCCGAAGAGTAGTTCATGTACTGGGGGGAAATGCAGACATTTTGGGGGGTCAGAGATTGGGGAGAGGAGTGATAGAGAGCAAGTGCCACAGAGTGGCAAATGGGAATGAAGTTGAATGGTGGCATATGGCGGGGCAATGAGGATGGAGGGGGAGAGCAGGTGCTGAAGAGCAGCTCATGTGTAGGAACAATGCCACCATGTTGGGGAGCAGAAATTGAGGAGGGGAAGGGAGGGATAGAGACTAAGTGCCACAGACTGACTAATGTGAATGATAGTGAATGGCGATATGTTTAGGGAGGGAGGCCAAGATCAGGGAAAAGAGAGTACAAGTCTCCCAGAACACTAATGCATAGGGCGAGCATGGGCATGTTGGGGAAGGCAGAGATTGGGGCAGAATCAAAACCAAGTGTCACAGGACAGCTAATGGGTATGACAGTGAATGGCAGTATATTGGGGGCAGAGATCAGGGAGGCAGGAGGGCAAGTGCTGAAGAGCAGGTAATGTGCAGGGACAATGTCAGCGTGTTGGTGGAGGCAGGAAATGGGGATAAGCGTAACAGAGACAAAGTGCTGCAGAGCAGCTAATGTGAATGATGACGAATGGTGGCAGGTTTGGGGAGGGAGGCAGAGATCAGGGAGGAGGTGAGAGCAAGTGCCACAGAGCGACTAATTTGTCAGGACAAAACTGGCATTTGGGGGGGGAGATATGAGGGGAGAGGAATAGAGATCAAGTGCCACAGGGTGGCTAATGTGAATGATTGTGAATGGTAGCAGGTTTGGTGGGGCAACAATCAGGGAGGAGAGAGAGCAACTGCTGCAGAGCAGCTAATGTATGTGGGGGGGGAATACTGGCATGTTGAGGGGGTGCAGAGATTGGAGAGGGATAGAGAGCAAGTGTTATGAAGTGGGTAATGGAAATGACAGTGAATGACAGTATACTGGGGGCAGAGCTCAGGGAGGTGGGAAAGCAAGGGCCAAAGAGCAACTAATGCATAAGGACAATGCTGGAATTTGGGGGGGGGGGGAACAGAGATATCAGGAAGTGGAGGGATAGTGAGCAAGTGTTATAAAGTGAGTATTGTGAATGATGATGAATTCTAGCAGCTTTGAGAGGTCAGAGGGCAGGGGGTGAGGAGGGAGCAAGTGCTGCAGAGCAGGTAATATGAACGATAGACATGAGGGTATATTGCAGGGCAGAGATCAGGTAGGGAGGAGACCACAACTGCCACAGAGTGGCAAATGTATACAGCGAATGGTAATATGTTGGGAGGTCAGAGATGGGATAGAACAGGGATTGAGCCAGTGATTGTGTCATGAGATTTGATTTGATTTGATTTGATTTGTATATGGGTTAGTACACTGGAATACAATCCCTTTTACAGGTACAACCCATAGTCAATAATAAATATACAGTTAATTCACAACCATCAGTATAACAACATACACAAATTACAATTACAAAAGCACAAATGACAACATATAATAATACATAATTATGTAATACATGAACATTCCAGGTCATTAATAAGACATTCATTTTAAAAACAATCACAATTACACAAAGTTCTAAAATATGTCTTTAAGGTTCTAACAAACAGAGTATAACTTGTTATATTCCTAATATGAAAGGGTAAACTGTTACAAACTGTAGGTGCAATGTAACAAAAAGTAGGCTGACCATTTGATGAACGTTTAAATGGAACTTTTAACAATGTTGTATCAAAAGATGATCTAGTATAGGTTTCATTCTATACTATCATGAATTGAATTTTCAAGCTATTTGGTATACCTAATTATAGATTTTTAAACACAAACTTAGCTAAACCAAATGTGTGTATGACAGTTTTATAGCTAACCGCCCCAGTTCATTAATAATATCACAGTAGTGTGCAGTATTTGGTGCCAATAAAACAAATCTCCCTATCTTACTTAGTAACACAACTTTCTGATGTGCTATACTCTCCGGAAGAATTATCAACTATGATTGAAGCATATTGTAATATGGGCAGTAGACATTGAGATGCAATTGCCAAACATGCAACATAAAACAGATAACTGCAAAGTCAGTATAATAAGTCAAGCTTTGCATGAATCTTAGATGTAATCACCCATGAATGAGATCTAAAATTAAGGATAGGATCCAATATAACTCCTAAATATTTAAAATTGGTTACATTCCCAAACGTTGTACCATCCAAAGAGCTAATATATAAGTTGTGTCTCTTCTCTTTTAACCTTGCTGATGTCCCAAAAGCATTATCTTGGTTTTCTGAGTATTCAATACCATTTAATTTTTAATTAACCACTCCTGCATTATATTAAGTTCCTCCATTAAAATAGAATTATATCCAATACTGATGTACTTTGGCAATACAAGACTGAGTCATCTGTGTACAATGTACAGTAAGTCTAGCATTTTTTATAAATAATGTGACTAAATCAAAAAATAAAGAAAATAAAACAGGTCCCAATATGGAGCCTTGTGGGTCTCCACATTTTACTAATGCCTTTTCAGAAACTCTCCTCCTAAATTTAAGCATCTGATAAATATCCATCAGGTAATTAGCAAACCACCTTAGGACAGGTTCTCCTACCCCAATATGGTCCAGTTCTATATTAACAAGGAGTGATCAACAAGGTAGAATGCCTTGGTCAAGTCCACGAATGCGGCCCCAGTCAGGCAACCAGCCTCCATGCCTTCTTGGACCATGCTCGTGAACCCAAGCAAGGCAGTCTCTGTACTTCGCTCCTTCAGGAAACCGTGTTGACTTGATGACAAGTTATGAGTTTCAACATAGGTAATCAGCTGACCATAGATTAACTTTTCTTGTATTTTAGATAAGGCTGACAGTATGGATATGGGCCTATAGTTAAAAAAATGACCAGTAGGTCCTGATTTATGTATTAGTACAACAAATGAATGCTCCACAATTCAGGTGCCTCCCCCAAACAAAAGGACAAATTAAAAATAATACTTATTGGTTACGCTAATTCAGCAAATGCTAATTTTAATATTTTAGGGGACAAGACATCAAATCCACTAGACGCATCAACTTTAAGTTGTTTTAATAGCTTAAATACTTCATTTCTTGAGATTGTCATGAGGTAAAACGTGACTCAACCCATGGAACCACATTTGCCCCTTGTGGACACATCTACACCAGGATCAGTCATGTAAGCATCCAAGTCAGTAAATATTCTATTAAATTCCTTAGCAATGTCTAAGGGGTCAGTCAAATTATCACTTCCTTTTATCATTGTTACCTTATTTTTGCCACTAGGATTAACTAAACTGTTAACTGTACTCCAAAACCTTTTATTATTTGCCAGTCCTTCAATTTGTTGCTTTCTTATGTAATCTACTTTTGCACTTTTAATTTCAACCTTGCATTTATTTCTTAAATGCCTATAATTCTGCAGATTAGCTTCTGATTTGGTTTGTCTATACAATTTCCAAGCCCTAGCTCTTTCTTTCATAAGTTTAAATAATGATGATGGTAACCACTTAGAATCAGCACCTCAAATACGTCTTTTTATAATTGGAGTGTATACAGCCAATACTTTTGTAAACTCCTCGATAAAATAAACTAAGGCACAGTTAATACCTGGTATTGTTTTCAAATAGGAGCAATTAATGTTCCAAAGTCTATTTCTAAACCCTATAACACTGAACCTCGAAAAATTTCTAAATTCTATTATTCTGGTAATAACATTTTGCTTGTTACAGTGTTTCCAAACACAAAATACAAGATGGTGATCACTGAGACAAATGACAATCAGTTCACAGTTCTGAACAAGATTAACCATATTTGTTAAAAGCCAGTCAAGTACTGTGTGCTTTTTCATTTTTAAATTTAAACTGGTAGGTAAGGTGATGAGTTGCTGTAGATTTGTGTGCACCAAAACATCCCCAAGCCTAGAAGTCCCGTCCCCATTCCAATCTGAATTAAAGTCCCCGAGCACAATGATTTCACCCACCGAGCTGGTGGACACCAAATCAGAAAATTCCTGTAAACTTTCATTACTAACCCTTGGGTGGAATATGCACACAGCCCACTGTGAGTTTCTTTGTCTGACAGATTACTATCTGAAATGCCAAAAATTCACAATATTTCGGGGAAGCTTTCAATATACATTTTTCAACCACTGTAAAACTATCTTTTATATAAAACATTACCCCCCACCCCTTCCTCTCACCCTGTCACTTCTAAAAATATTATACCCTTTCAAATGTATTTCACTATTCAAAATAGACTGTTTTAACCATGTCTCACTGATTGCTAAAACTTCTGGTTTGTAAAAAACAACCCATACTTCTAATTCAAGAAATTTTGACATAATACTCTATGCATTTAAATGCATTATTCATATCCAATTTGAGACATTTTTTTTCTTCATTTATTTATTTCCTCCATGGCTGGGGGGTGGTATTTATGGTTCTCCCCAATCCGTCTGGCCACACAGCCTCCACGCCAATCCACGTGCCCATGCTAGACCCCTTCCTCCATTCCACACATCAGCTGCATCACGATGGGTACTTACCCCACCACCGTGGAAGCCAGAGGTCAGGATCCTGGGGGGGCATCCTGCACCAAGGTTTTCTGCATGTAGATCCCCTTTACTCCCCAGCATGAGCATGCAAAGGTATCAACGGTGCTGTAGTGTGTGCTCCCATGCACCACACGTCCGACACCGCTTGTGCTATGCCCCCGTAAACCCACCACTTGCAGTGACCCTCAGCCACTGCTAGGAGCCTACAGAGCTGCGATGTATCCACCCGCCCCTCCCCAGAGAAGGAGAGCAGTCCCTGGGATGCTCAATCCTTCTCCCTCCGGCTGACCCCCCCCGCAACCCAAGCTCATTCCTGAACTGGGGTCACTGGTGTGGCACGAGGTGCCCATTTCAGACATTGATAAAATATTCCTGATCAGCTAGATCGTTCCTCATAGGGCCTGGGTTGCACTCGGCATCCCTGCCTTAATTAAGAAGATATTAGCCACCACTAACAGCACTGCCCCATTGAACCGCCACGATTCATTTCTCAAACAGTGCCCACAATTATAACCCAGCAATTTATACATTAATCCCAATAGCTGACACTGTGCTAACATTAGCTCGGACTGAAGCATAACCCATCTCATTTCTTTATTTGGTCTATGTGCTTTATTATTTGAACAACAATTAGCAAGTGCAACATCAGTTCCTAAAATGCAAGCAATATACATACATTCTAACAGTATCCCCACATAAGCCATTATGACTGTATAGCATGCAAATATTGTCCTTAAATACAGCTTTCAATTCAGCTTCCAATAGAACACGGATGTATACTTAGGTATGTTCCAGTACAACTCCAGTGCTCACAATTTCCCTCTGTACTTCACCGCTGCTGCTCCCACCTCAGAAGTAGAATTTAAACCACAGGCTCTTCAACTTGTTCAGTGCTGCCACCACTGCGATTGGCTCCTGACTTCAGTTGCAAGATGGAACACAGGCGTAAGCAATGCAGCAATTAAACCATGATTACAGCCCCGTTGTGTAATGTGCACAGCAATAAGTCTAAAGGCGTTGCTGTAGCAACCAACAACTCCACACAAGTCACAGTGTCCAATTCCTAAAGCGCAGTACAAGCAGCAATACTCAGTCTCCACACATTCAGTCTATAGGGACTAGCAGGGCAATGATGTACATAAGCAGGATAACATGGGCTTCTGTGCTGAATAGTCACTTACTGGACATAATAACCACGAAGCCTGCCACACTCTGGTACAACTCTAGCGCTCTCACTTTCCCTATGCACTTGTATATGGAGAATGGCAGTGTGTTCGGGGAGAGTTCATGGAAGAGAGGAACAGAGAACAAATGAGAAACAGTGGGTAACCTGAAGTACTGAGTGGTGAGACAGTGAAGAGTGGCTGGGAGACAGAATGTGCCACAGAGCAGCTAATGTGTAGGACAGTGGTGGTATTTTAGGGGTGTGGATATCGGGAAGTGTAGAAATAGAAAGCAAGTATTGCAGAGCTGCTAATATGAATGACAGTTAATGGCAACAGTTGGGGGCAAATATTTAGGGATTGAGAAAGAGCAAGTGCCGAAGAGTGGCTAATGTATACAGAAAATGCAGGCATGCCGGGGGGGGGGCAGAGATCATGGAGGGGATGGATACAGAGCAAGTGGTGCTCAGCAGCTAATGTGCATTGTGGTGAATGATGGCAGTTTGGGGGGCACATATCAAGGGGGGACAGAGCAAGTGCGATAAAGCAGGTAACGAGAATGATGTGGAATTGACACTGGGGAGAAGAGATTGGGGAGGTGGGGAGTGATTAAGTGTCACAGAGTGGCAAATGTATACAGAGAATAACATGTAGGGGGGTCAGAGAAGGTGTAGTATAGGGACAGTGGACAGTGTATCATGTATATGGAGAAAGGTACCATGTTGGGGGGAGATCAGGGAAGGAAGAAATAGGGAGAAAATGGCACACAGCGGGTAATATGCAGTACTAGGAGTGGTAAGACATTGAAAGGTGGGTGGGGGAGAGTAAGTGCCACAGAGTGTCTGATATGTAGGGACAATACTGACATTTTGGGGGGGGCAAATATCCAAAAATCGAAAGAGACCCAGGAGTAATTATATCAGATGACCTAAAGGTGGGCAAGCATTGTGAGAAGGCAGTAAGGAGGGCTGGAGGGGATACTGGGATGCATAGGGAGAGGAATCAACAGTAGAAAACAGGAAGTTGTTACACCTCTCTACAGACAGTTAGTGAGACCCCATCTGGAGTACTGCGTGCAATTCTGGAGACCCCATCTCCGCAAAGACATAGACAGAGTGGAGGCTGTTCAGAGGAGGGCAACCAAAATGGTGCAAGGTCTGCACCAGAAGACATACGAGGAGAGACTATAGCAGATTAATATGTATACCCTTGAGGAAAGGAGAGAGCAGGGGGACATGATAGAAACTTTCAAATATCTCAAGGGAATTAACAAGGTACAAAAAGATAGTCTCTTTCAGAAGAAGAGATGTGCAAGAACAAGGGGGTACAATTTGAAGATAGAGGGGGGATGGCTCAGAGTTCATGTTAGAAAGTATTTTTTCACCAAGAGAGTTGTGGATGCATGGAACAGCCTTCCTGAGGAGGTTGTGGAGTCAGGATCAGTGGGAGAATTCAAGAATGCATGGGACAGGCATAAGGCAATTCTAGTGGGGCAGGAGGAAGTAAGCTGTTGATTAACTAGAATCTGCAGCTTATCCATCAGGTAGGGAAATGGGCGTGGGCCAAGCGGTCCTTATCTGCCGTCAAATTCTATGTTTCTATGTATGCTTCTATGTTTCTATGTCCAGCACCTCAACCCTCAGTGGCACCTGGACGGTAAGCTTGCTTTTTCTCAAGGCAACATTTGGCATATATCTGGGTCACCACTGTCTTCTTCTATCATGTGTTTTGTTTTGGCCCTAACACAGACTCCTGGTTGTGAAGCACATGGTGAGAGAAAAACGTCTGGAGCTTGGCGTTCTAACAAGTGGCCACCTACTCTGTTTCTCATTTGGATGGAGGATAAACAAGTGCCACAAAGTGGTGAATGTTTAGGGGAAAATATTGGTATGTTGTGGTGGGGCAGAGATCAACGAGGGGATGATATAAAGCCAGTGGCACAGAGCACCGAAGGTGAATTATGGTGAATATTGGCAGTTTTGGGGTCAGCTATTGAGGACAGAGAGAGAAAGAGTTAGTTCTGGAAAACAGGTAGTGTGAATGACAGGGAATGGGGGCACTTTGGGGGCAGAGACTAGGAAGGAGAGAGAGCAAGTGCCACAGATCGGCTAATGTATAGGGTGAATATGCCATGTTGGGAGGGGTCAGAGATTTTGGAGGGGTTGACCGCATGTGTTGCAGGGCAGCCTATGGGAATGACAGTGAATGGCGACATATTGGTGGGCAGCGATAGGTGAGGGATATACCAAGTTCTGAAGAGCAATTAATGTATATGGACAATGTCAGCATGTTGGGGGGCAGAAACTGGGGAGGGAAGCAATATAAACCAAGTGCTGCAGAGCAGCAAATGTGAATGATGGTGAATGAAAGCAGGTTTTTGGAGGGAGGCAGAGATCGGGGGGGAAGGGAGCGAGAGTAAGCATCACAGAATAGTTAATGTGTAGGAACAATGATGGCATTTTGAGGGAAGATATCAGGAAGGGGAGGAATAGAGAAACAGTGCTGCAGAGTGGCTAATGTGAATGATGATGAATGGCAGGAGGTTTGGTGGTCAGAGATCAGGGAGGAGGAGAATGCAAGTGCTACAGAGTGCATAATATGAATGATGAAGAATGAGTGAATATTGAGATATTGAGGGGGCAGAGATTGGGGAGGGATGAAGAAAGCAAGTTCCGAAGAGTGGCAAATGTATACAGAGAATGGCAGCATGTGGAAGAGGTCAGAGATTGGGTAGAACAGGGACAGCACTGGACAGCATGTCATGCATATGGAGAATGGCAGTATGTTTGGGGAGATCATGGAATTGAGGAATAGACAGCAAATGGCACACAGCAGGTCATGTGAAGTACTGGGTGAGGTGAAACTTTCAAGAGTGGGTGGGAGACAGTAAGCGCCACAGAGCAGCTAATGTATAGGGACAATGTCGGCATTTTGGGGGGCAAATATCAGGGATGGGAGAAATAGTGAACAAGTGCCACAGTGCTGCTAATGTGAATTACAGTGGATGGCAACATTTGGGGGGGGGGGCAAAGATTTTGGGAGGAGGAAAGAGTAAGAGCCACAGAGCAGCTTATCTGTAGGAAAAATGTTGGCATGTCCTATGGTGGCAGAACTCAGGATGGAGATGGATATAGAGCAAGTGGTGCAGAGCAGTCTAATGTGAGTTTTGGTGAATGGCAGCAGTTTGGCCAGGCAGATATCAGTGGGGGAATGCTACAGAACACAAAAAGTGAATAATTGGGGGCACATGGGGTGGATGGATTGGAGAGGTGGGGAGAGATCAAGTGCCACAGAGCAGCAAATGTATATAGAGAATGGTGGCATGTTATGGGGGTCAGAGAAGGTGTACAACAGGGATGGAGCCAGAGAGTGTATTGTATATAAGGAGAATGGTGCTATGATGGGGGAATCAGGGAAGGGATGAATACAGAGCAAATGGCACACAGAGGGTAATATTAAGTACCAGGAGTGGCAAGATATTTGAGGGTGGGTGGGACAGTAAGTTCCAGAGAGCAGCTTATGTGTAGAGACAATGGCTGCATTATGGAGGGTATTGGAGGTGATAAATAGAGGGCAAGTGCCACAGAGCTGCTAATCTGAATGACAGTGAATGTGAGCTTTTTGGGGGGTGGGCAAAGATTGGAGAGGTGGGTAAAGCAAGTGCCACAGAGTGGCAAATGTCAAGGAAAATGTATGTTCTGGGGAGGCAGAGGTTGGGGAAGGGATAGATATAGAGCAAGTGGCACAAAACAGCTAATGTGAATTACGGTGAATGGCAGCAGTTTGGAGAGGCAGATATCAAGAAATGAGAAACAGCAAGTTCTAGGCAGCAGTTAATGAAAATGATAGAGACTGGGGGCATGTTAGTGGGGCAGAGATCAGGGAAGTGGGAGCAATCAAGTGCCAGAGAGCAGTAAATGTTGGCAGAGAAAGGTGGTATGTTAGAGGGTCAGAAGTGGAGTAGAACAGGGATACAGCCAGCGAGCATATCATGTACAGTATATGGAGAATAGCGGCACATTTTGGAAAGATCGGGGAGGGAAGAAACAAACAAGAAATGACAGACAATGGGTGATATAAATTACCAGGAGTAGTGAGATGTTTGAGGGTGGGTGGAAGGGTATAATTGTTGCTGAGAAGCTAATGTGTAGGGATGATGCCAACATTTTTTGGGAGAGGAGATATTGGGGAGGGGAGAAATAGAAAGCAAGTGCTGTAGAGTGGCTAGTGTGAATGACACTATTTTGGGAGGGCAGAGATTGGGGAGGGGGTAAGATCAAGTTCCACAGAGCAGCACATTTTAAGCTAAAATGCTGGCATGTTGTGGGGGACAGCGATCAGGAGGGGATAAACATAGAGCGAGTGACAGAAAGCAGCTTATGTGCATTATGATGAATGGTGGCAGTTTGGGGGAAGATTGTGGGGAAGGAGTCCTAGCAAGTGCTACAAAGCAGATAATGTGAATGATGGGTAATAGGTGCACTTTGGGAGACAGAGACCGGGGAGGAGGAGGAGGAGAAAGTAAGTGTCAAAAAATAGCAAATGTATACAGAGAATGGCAACACGTTTGGGGGGAGTTAGAGACAGAGTAGAACAAGGACTGATCCAAAGAGTGTGTCATGTATATGGAGAATGGTGCTATGTTGTGATGGGGAGAGAGACTGAAGAGGGGAGGAATAGAGAGTAAATGGCACATAGCTCAAAATATGACATACTGGGAGTGGTGAGAAGTTTGATGGTGGTAGACAGCAAGTGCCACAGAGTGGCTAATTTGGTGGGACAATACCAACATATGGGAGGACAGATATCAAGGAGGGGAGAAATAGACAGGTAGTGCCACAGAGCATCTAATGTGAATGGCGATGAATGGCAGCATTTTGGGGGGGCAGAGATTGGGGAGGGGGGAAAGCAAGGGCTGTAGAGTAGCTAATGTATAGGGAAAATGTTGGCTTGTTGTGGGGGCAGAGGTTAGGGAGGGGACACAAGTGGCACAGAGAAGCTAATGAAAATTATGATGAATGGTGGCAGTTTGAGGGGAAGATATCGAGGATGAGGGAGAGAGCAAGTGCTACAGAGCAGGCAATGTAAATGATGGTGAATGAGAGCACCATGGGGTGATAGAGATTGGTGGGCAGAAAATGTATACCGAGAATGGCAGTATTTTAGGAGGGTCAAAGATAGGCAGATCATGAACAAACTGTGGAGCTCACTACCACAGTTTCTTTACCAGGGAGTCACAGTTAGTCATAGTTTAGGATCAGTCAAGTTCATTTAATTCTTTGCCATACTATTTTACATGGAAGCAGCCTCCTGACGAAGATTTCAGAGAGAGAGAGTTGAAGTGCTACGGCATTTGTGAGAGGCCTGGCACTGAGGTAGCTGCTGTTTTGTTTAAATATGACACTTTGCACATTGTAAATAACACAGCTATTTGCACTGCAGAACGTTAAAGATGGATCAGATTCCATGTAAACCAGTATGGCAAAGAACTAAATTAACTTGACTGACCCTGCACTGTGACTGGCAGTGACTCACTGGTAAAGAAACTGTGACAGTGAGCTCCACAGTTTGAGATTTCAGAAAAGAGCAGGGCTAGCTACCCTGGGTGTGAGCTCCCCCTCAAACAACCCTGGATGAATGGTTAGCATGGAGCAGTGTATCAGAGATGGGTAGACAGAATAGAGCAGGAGAGCATGTCATGAACTTGGAGAATGGTGGTATGTGGGGGAGATCAGGGAGGGGAGGGGAGGGATACAGAGCAAATGGCAAACTACGGGTAATATGGATTACTCTGAGTGGTGAGTGTGAGAGGGTGAGTGAGCGAGAGTAAGTGCTGCAGAGTGACTAATGTGTAGAGACAATGCTGGCATATTGGGGGCAAACATCAAGGAAAAAGAGCAAATGACACAGAGTGGCTAGTGTAAATGATAGTGAAAGGCAGCATTTTAGTGGTCAGAGATTGGAGAGGGGTAATAGCAAGTGCCACAGAGTGGGTAATGTATAGGTAAAATATTGGCATGTTAAGGGGGGGCAGAGATCAGAGATGGGATGAATGTAGAGCAAGTGACTCAGAGCAGCTTATATGGATTACAGTGAGTGGAGGCAGTTTGGGGGCAAATTTTGAGGAGAGCAGATAATGTGAATAATGGGGAATGGGGGCATTTTGGGGGAGGCAGAGGTCAGGGAAAGGGAGGAGCAAGTGCCACAGAGCGGCAAATCAATATGGAGCATGGCAACATGTTGGGGAGGGGGTCAGAGATGAGGTGAACTGGGATAGAGCTGGAAAGCATGTCATATATATAGACAATGGTGGTATGTTGTGGTGGGGAGAGACTGGGGAGGGGAGAAATAAATAGCAAATGGCACACAGCATGTAATATGACATACTGTGAGTGGCATGACATTTGAGAACGAGAATAAGTGCCACAGAGACTGGAGATGAGGGAAGAGCAAGTGCTACAGAGTGGCTAATGTATAGGGAAATTGTTGGCATCTTGTGGGGGGCAGAGATCAGGGATGGAAGGAACACAGAGCAAAAGGCAGAGATACTAAACAAATGCTTTTGCTCAGTATTCACAAATGAAGAGGGAAAGGTACCTAAACCAAACAACAGAAACACGCTGCATATGGGGTTGATACTAGCCCTTTCACAGAAGAAAGGGATCTGAAGAAACTCTTAAAACTGAAGGTGGACAAAGCAATGGGACCTGATGGGATTCATCCCAGAATTCTAAAAGAACTAAGGGTAGAACTAGTGACACCACTGACCACCCTCTTTAATAAATCATGGGAGGGTGGGGTGGTACCTGAAGACTGGAGGAGGACAGATGTGATTCCAATTCACAAAAGTGGGAGCAGGGCAGAAGCAGGAAACTACAGACCTGTTAAGTTAACCTCAGTGATTGGGAAAATGATGGAACCACTTCTGAAGGAAAGAATTGTTGAGTACCTAGAGGCCAGAGGAGTGCAGGACCCAAGGCAGCATGGATTCACAGCGGGAAGGTCATGTCAGATGAATCTAATAGATTTCTTTGACTGGGTGACCAAAGTAGTAGATCAGGGAGGGGCTGTAGGCATGGTCTACCTAGACTTTAGCAAGGCATTTGACGTAGTCCCATACAAAAGATTAATATACAAGTTGGCCAGCCTGAGAGTGGATCCTAAGATGGTAGCCTGGGTAAAAATTGGCTGGAGAACAGGACACAGAGGGTAATAGTAAACGGAGTCCACTCTGCAGAAAGGGGTGTTACTAGTGGGGTACCACAGGGTTCGGTACTAGGACCGGTCCTCTTTAATGTCTTTATAAGTGACATTGCAGAGGGACTGGAAGGAAAAGTATGTCTCTTTGCAGACGACACAAAGATCTGCAACAGAGTTGATACACAAGGTGGGGTAGAAAGGATGAGAAGGGACTTCGCAAGGTTGGAGGAATGGTCAAATGTATGGCAGCTTAGATTCAATGCTAAGAAGTGCAAAGTAATGCACCTGGGAAACAGAAACCAAGGGAAGAGCACACAATGGGGGTGAGATACTAACAACAACAAACATTTGTCAATGCCGAATGTTGATTGTGCTGGTGTGTTGAGCTCGCTCACTGCCCCTCTGTCACTCGCTCAGTCTGTTTCTCCCGGTGCTGCAGGCTGCTGTTTTGTACTGGGCTCCTACCTGCATTGGCACCTTGTTCTGCACACTAAGAAATCTGCAGCTGTCCCGACAGAGCTGCGTTGAGGTGGCTCACTCCCCCTCTCTCACTCACTCATTCTGTTTCTCCTGGTGTTGCAGGCTGCCCTTTTGTACTGGGCTCCTGCCTCTGTTGGTGACTTTTTCTGCCCACAAAGAAATCTACAGCAATCCCAACAGAGGTCTATTGAGCCTGCTGAGTCCCCCTCTCTCACTCACTCACTCTTCTGTTTCTGCCGGCGCTGCAGGCTGCCCTTTTGTACTGGGCTCCTGGCTCTGTTGGTGCCTTTTTCTGCCCACAAAGAAATCTGCAGCAGTCCTGACAATGCTCTGTTGAACTCGCTCAGTCCCCTTCTCTTCCTTGCTCGTTCCATTTCTGGTGGCATTGCAAGCTGCCCTTTTCTATTGGGATCCTGCCTGCATTGCCACCATTTGCAGCAGTTACAGTACAGTTCCATTGAGCGCACTCACTACCCCTCTCTCACTCGCTAATTCTGGTTTTCCTGCAACTGCAGGCTGCTACTTTGTATTGGGCCCCTGCGTGCATTGCTGCCTTTTTCTGCCCACAAACAAATCTGCAGCAGTTCCAACAGAGCTCCGTTGAGCTCACTCACTCCCCCACTCACTTGCTTATTCTGTGTCTCCTGCTGCAGGCTGCCCTTTAGTACTGGGCTCCTGCCTGCATTGGTGGCTTGTTCAGTCCAGAAAGAAATCTGAAGCAGTCCCGACACAGCTCCATTGAGTTCGCTCACTCCCCCTCTCTCACTCCCTCATTCCATTTCTGCCTGTGCTGCAAGCTGGTCTTTTGTACTGGGCTCCTGTCTGCATTGCTGCATTTTCTGCCCACAAAGAAATCTGCAGCAGTCACAATAGAGCTTCATTGAGCTCGCTCACTACCGCTCTGTCACTCACTCATTCTGTTTCTCTTGGCGCTGCAGGCTGTGCTTGTGTACGGGGCTGCTGGCTGCGGTGGCACCTTTGTCTGTCCACAAATAAATCCGCAGCTGTACCAAAAAAGCTCCATTGAGGTCACTCAGTCTCCCTCTGTCACACGCTGATTCTGTTTGTCCTGGCACTGCAAGTGGCCCTTTTGTACGGGGCACCTGCCTGCATTGGTGTCTTTTTCTGCCAACAAAGAAATCTGCAGCAGTCCTGATAGAGCTCCATTGTGCTTACTCAGTCCCCCTGTCTCACTCACTCATACTGTTTCTCCCACCGCTACAGGCTGGCCTTTTCTACTGGGTCCCTGCCTGCATTGACACCTTTTTCTGCCCACAAAGAAATCCACAGCAGTCCTGACAGCACTCCGGTGAGTTCAATCACTCCCTTTCTCTCACTCACTCTCTTGTTCTGTTTCTTCCACTGCTGCAGGCTGCCCTTTTGTACTGGCCTCTTGCGTTAGGGCCTTTTTCTGCCCACAAACAAATCTATATCAGTCCCAACAGAGCTCAGTTGAGCTCAGTCACTCTCTCCTCTCACTCGTTCCATCTTAATCTATCCCAAACACTGATGTCCCACAGTGACCATGCTATTCTCCGTCAGGAGTGCAGAAACATATTTTAGCAAGGATGTGAAAAATGACAGCTGTACTGTTCATAAGGAGGTGTGAAAGAATGTCACTGTTGAAAATGTCGAGTGAAAATATTACAAAAATTTGTAAAGATACAAGGGTGTGTGGAAACAGTTGAACGCACGCTTGTAACACAGTCATGTTATGGAGTTTTATCACCAAATTTCCAACATAGGGATTTTACGACCTCTGCTCATGAACAGTGCCACTGTCATTTTCTTTATCTGTCCCGAACACTGATTTCCCACAGTGACCGTGTTATTCTGTGCCACAACTGTGGAACCACATTTCACTCAGGATGTGAAAAATGACAGCTGTACTGCTCATAAGGAGGTGTGAAAAATTGCCATTGTTGAAAATGTGGCATAGCAATATTATGAATCTGCAAAGTTACAAGGGTGTATGGAAAGTGTGCTGTGCAACTCATTTGATGGGCTATCATCACCAGATTATCAAATTAGGCATTTTAGGACCTCTGCTCATGAACAGTATCACTGTCATTTTCATAATCTTTCCCGTACAGTGATTTCCCTCAGCAACCACACTATTCTTTGCCAGAAGTGCGAAAACACATTTCGACCAGGAAGGGAAAAATGACAGCCATACTGTTCATAAGTAGGAATGGGAAAATGGCAATGTTGAAAATCTGGAGTGAAAATATTATAAATTCATGAAGTTATGAGCGTGCATGAAAACTGTGCAATGTACGCTCGTAACACAGTCATTTTATGGAGTATCATCACCAAATTTTCAACATAGGCATTTAAGGACCTCTGCTCATGAACAGTGTCACTGTCATTTTCTTAATCTGTCCCAAACACTGATTTCCCACAGAGAATGCGCTATGCTGCGCTGGAAGTGTGAAAACACATTTCAGCCAGGATGTGAACAATGACAGCTGTACTGTTCACTAGGAGGTGTGAAAAAATGCCAATGTTGAAAATCTGGTGTGAAAATATTGCAAATTCCTGAAGTTACAAGCATGCGTAGCAACTATAATACGACTATAAAAAAACAGTAATTTTTAGATTTTCCACCAAATTTGCAACATAGGCTTTCTGAGAGCCCACCTCATGAACACTGGCACTGTTGTTTCATTAATCAGCCCCCAAAGGTGATTCTGTGCAGTGACCGCAAAATCACCTTTTGGGGCCAATTAACACCATGACAGTTCAAGCATTTATGAGGAGGGGTCCCAAAAACCCCATATTGAAAATTTGGTGAAAAAAATCCCAAAAATGCCCAAGAAATGCACTAAAGTTGAAAAAACCCTATTCATTACATTATACAGCTTACCGGCACTTCCTTAGTTCGCGGTCAGCTTTGAAGAGTGCAGACGTGTTCCCGGTCCACCGAAGATCATCGCGCCAGACTCCAGAGGTAAGTATGGGGTGTGGGGGTGTGTGGGAAGACAGGGTGCACAGTGGGTGGGTGCGGGTGTTGGGTGGGCAGCACGGAGACTACGAGGGACGTTTTCTGCTTTTCAGGGTAAAAAAAAACAAAAGACTTCGCAGGACAGTTTTTTCTTTTACGGGGCATGTGGCATGCTGGCGTGAGCTCTCAGCATGCCACCAACAGCTTTCTTTTGGGGGGCCAGCAATAGCTGATGGGGGATTGGGCACCCCTGTCGGCTCACAAAGGGGGGGAGTCATTATGCTGACGGGGACTGGGCACCCCGTCGGCAGGAATAACAGCATGTGGGAGGGCACCAATGGCTTTCTGTTGGTGGGGCCAGCAATAGCCGATGGGGATTGGGCAACCCCCTCGGCACACAAAGGGGGGGCTTCATTATGCTGATGGAGATTGGGCAGCCTGTCGGCAGAAAATGAAAGCGCAGGGGGGTGACAGAATACCGACGGGGACTGGGCTCCCCCATTGGCAAAATGAACAAGGGGGCACATGAACATGGTGGTGGGGTTATATTATTTGTGAACATGATGGCAACCCAACGCCATGTTCACAAACAATATTAGGCTTGCTAGATCTGCCCTGCAATGACAGGTCACTCCCTCATTGCAGCAGATGGCTGATGCTGCAAAGACGAGGTGGTCCCTGATTGCAGCAGCTGATTTGTCACAAGTTGGTGCAAACGTTCCAAACTCGTGTCACCAGCAGCCTGCAATGGCATTGGGGGAAGTGGGACAAGCCTTTGCAGGCTGTGGGGGCATTGACCACAACACTGCCATGTCTCCACAGCCTGCTTCTCAGCAAGCTGTGCCAATATGTTTCTTGCGCTGTGCGCAATCAACATAAAAATGGAAATGGACCTGGGATTAGTCATATCAGATGACCTAAAGGTGAGCAACCAATGTGAGAGGGCAGTAAGTAGGGCTGGTGGGTTATGGGGATGCATAGGGAGAGGCATCACCAGTAGAAAACAAGAAGTTGTTATCCCTCTGTACAGACAGATGGTGAGACCCCATCTGGAGTACTATATACAGTTCTGGAGACCCAATTTCTGCAAAGACATAGACAGAATGGAAGCAGTCCAGAGGAGAGCAACTAAAATGGTGCAGGGTCTGCACCAGAAGACATATCAAGAGAGACTTAAGGATCTTAATATGTATAGCCTCGAGGAGAGGAGAGTAAGGGGGGACATGATAGAAACTTTCAAATACCTCAAGGAAATCAACAAAGTCCAAGAGGGTAGCATCTTTCAGAAAAAGAGGAATGCAGGAACAAGGGGGCACAATTTAAAGCTTGAGAGAGGACAGCTCAGAGGTAATGTGAGGAAGTATTTTTTCAGGGAGAGGGTTGTGGATGCATGGAACAGCCTTCCTGAGGAGGTTGTGGAGTCAAAAACAGTGGTGGAATTCAAGAATGCATGGGACAGACATAAGGCAATTCTAGGGGGTGGAGGTTGGAAGAAGCAGACTGTTGGTTAGCTAGGATCTGCAGCTTATCCATTAGGTAAGGAAATGGGCAGACTGGGTGGGCCAAGTGGTCCTTATCTGCCATCAAATTCTATGTTTCTATGTTTCTATGTAATGGTAATAAGAAATAATGGGAGTGGTGAGACATTTGAGGAAAAGTGGGAGCTAGTAAGTGCTGCAAAGTGGCTAATCTGTAGAGACAATGCAAGCATTTCAGGGGGAGTATATATCGGGCAGGAACAGAGAGCAAGTGCCACAGAGTGGGTAATGAGAATGACAGTGAATGACAGCATTTTAAGGGGATTAGTGATTGGGGAGAGAGGTAACAGCAAGTGCCACAGAGCAGCCAAAGTATAGGAGAAGTGTTGACATGTTCTGAGAGGGAAGAGATCAGGAAGGGGATGGGTATAGAGCAAGTGGTGCAGAACAGATCATGTGAATTACAGTGCATGGTGGAAGTTTGGGGACAAATGTCAAGGAGTGGGAAGAGAGCAATTGCCACAGAACAGTAAATATATATATAGAGAGTGGTGGCATGTTGGGGGTTCAGAGATGGGGTAGAACAAGAAAGGAACTTGAGAGTGTGTCGTGTATCAGGAGAATATTAATATGTTGGGGTGGGAGATCAGGGAGGGCAGGAATAGAAAGCAAATGGCACATAATGGGTAGTATGAAGTACCAGAAGTAGTGAAACACTTAACAGTGGATGGAAGAGATTTAAGTGCCATAGAGTAGCTAATGTATACAGAGAATGGCAGCAATTTGGGGGGAGCAGAGATCGATGAGGTAAGGGATGCAAACCAAGTAGCATACAGTGGATAACGTGACATAATGGGAATGAGGGGACCTAGTTAAGGGTAAAGATCATTGAGTGGGAAGGGACAGAGCAAGTGTAGAACAGCAGGTAATAATAATTACAGGGAATTATGGCATTTTTGGGTGGGGGAGAGTAATTGCTGCAGAGCAGCTATTGTATATGGACCATGACAGCATGTTGTGAGTTGTCAGAGATCATAGAGGGATAGAGAACAACTGGGGAAGAGCGGATCATGTGTTTCATGGAGGAGTATGGCAGAGATCAAAGAGGGGTGTAAGGAGCAAGGGCAGCTGAGTGATAAAGATTAATTTGCAAAGAATGCTGTTCAGTGTGTGCACCACAATACAGAGTGTATTGAAAGCACTGGGCAGAAGCACAGAAGTGGAACTTAAAGCAAGGACAAGGTTTCATGCAGGGCTTCGGAACTGCACAAGAAAGCTGTTTTACATTTTCCAGCCTTGTGACTGAGCACGGTCTTCAAAAGGAAATGAAATGCAGAGAGTGGATAGAATTAGGAAGGAGATTCAATAAGCCATAGCTTTGATAGGTAAGTGCAGAATAAGACCAATGTATTTATATGATTTACTGGCAAGCAGAAGCGGCTTGCTTCCTAAGTGTATGTTTTGAGCCTTGTTTATGTTGTAATGACCAAAATGCTTTTAGTGTTCAAAACACAGGTAAGCAGAGTAACATAGCTCCTTGCTTAAAGTGATCAATAAGTATAGGAACATGTCAGAACACATTTCCTTGCTTTTTACAATTTATGAGTGTCACTGAGACACAGGTCAGGAAGCATAGGAAAACCAGGAGCAGTTTCAAAATTTGCAAATAGTATTTTATTTTTCTCAGTAACAGCCAAAAAAAAATTGTTCAGCATAACTATTTACAAAGGCAGTTCAAACAGAGAAAACCAAGTCCTTCTTCTGGGGGTATCTCTTAATTCCAGCTTTCAGCCTCTCAGACACTCACTCTCCATGTCTCGCTAGCAAAAGCATTGCTGATCTTTTTATAAGTCTTTGGAAATATTTAAGAAAGCCTGCTTCTCACAGAATGTTCTTGTAAGTTTTGATGCAGCAAAAACAACATAGCGACCCAGAACTGACCTCTTTTTGCCAGCATCTTAGACAGTTTGCAAACCAGCTTCTCAGGTTAACCCCCTTGAGTTCTAAATAGCTTTCTGCAATCATTTCAACAGTATAATTATATGCAGTTTTAAACAAAGGGATCCTAGTATCAGTGACATTCCCACATAAAGATTCACATATATTTCTATACCTGCAGATATGTAAGGGTGAAGAAAAGACAAAAATAGCAAGGGAAGGCAGAGAGATAGCGAGAGGTGGAGAACTGTGAAACCATCAGAGTGATCAGTTCCTAGGTCTCACAAGAAAATGTGGTTGCGTAACCAGACAGAAAAGAGATAAAAAAGGAGAGGATAGAAGACACCGCTGCACTTAAGCTCATTCTGCATAACAGCTGGGATAGGGCCTTATTTAACCCTGTCACATACCCCCCTCTTTAAGAGGGAACCTGTTTTACAAAAACAGATTTCCAAAATGTTCTATTAAATTCCCCGTCTAACATTGGATTATGATCTTTAGAATTCAACGCAAATGCAGCATAGCAAACACAGAAGTTTCAACTCAGACATTTTTTTTCAACCTTCAGAGTTCTCAATTCCTGATCCATATATTGACAGAAAATCAGCATTTACATTCTCTTTCCCAGATTTGTGCATCACTTTAAATTTAAATGGCAGTAGTGCCAGGTACCACTGTGTGATTCTGGAATTTCTATCCTTCATTTGGTTAAGCCAACAGAGAGGACAGTGATATGTTACAAGTACAAAGTCAGCTCCTAGCAAATAAAACTTTAGGGACTCCTTGGCCTACTTTGCCACAAGGCATTCCTTTTCAATGATGGGGTACCTTCTCTATCATGCAATTTCCTACTTATGTATAGAATAGGATGTTCTTTCCCATCTATATGCTGACTCAAGACTGCACCTGGGCCTACCTCTGATGCATCAGTCTGTAACAGAAATTGTTTCTCAAAGTCAGGGCTTCTTAAAGGGGGCTGAACGTAATGCAGCCTTAATGGCTCGAAAAGCCTTGTTACACTCTGGGGTTCATTTTACATTATTCAGAAACTGTTTCTTTGTGAGTTCAGTGAAAGGAGTAGCTAACTCGCAAAGCTGGGAAAAGATCTCTGATAATAACCAGCCAGCCCTAAAAATTACCTTACCTGTTTCTTGGTTTTAGGAACAGGGCTGTTAGCCACAGCTTCTATCTTGGAAACCTCTGGCTTGACCTCTCCATTTCCCAAAACATAGCCCAACTATCTGGTTTCCTGCATGTCCAATGCACACTTGGTAGGATTAATTGTCAGATCTGCCTTTTTTGATCGATTGGATAAAGACACAGGTCAGGAAGCATAGGATAACTGTCAAATTCTGACACTTGATTAAGTTTCCTAAAAACAAGGCAGATTCTTACACCCCTTCTTTTTTGTTTATAATCACCATTGGTGATGACCAAGTACTTCTCGACTCTTCTATGATACCCAATTCTTTCATTTTTTGTATTTTCTTAACCATGTCTGCTCTTAACTGCTCTGCTAATCTGTATGTCTTTTGTCTAGTAGGGCGAGCATTCCTTGTCACCGTTATGTGCTCAACCCCTTTTGCTCGACCAGGTACTGTAGTAAAAGTACTGTTAAATGTCTTTAGCAAGATACAGATTTCTGAGGTTTGTTTGGAGGTTAAGGAAACATTCACCTTTACTGCATTAGCAGTTACAGTTTGTTCCAGTCTGTCATAAACTACATCGCTATCTTCTTTATCAGTTTCTGGTAAAGCTAGCAAAACAGCTTGTGATGTTTTTTCAACGCATTTCTTAAGGAGGTTAGCATGTTATATCTCAGTAGGATTTTTCCTATCAGGGGTCTCAGTCTCATAGCTAACTGTGCTAGTACGTCTAAGCACTTTATAAGGCCCTTGCCACATCAACAGTTTATTTTCTGTAGTGGGTAACAGTAGCAAGAGCTTTTCTCCTGGCTCAAAAACTTTTTCTTTTACCCCATGGTCATAATATGCCTTTCTGCTGGTTTTGGGCCTCTTCCTGATTGCTATAGGTGATTTCAACATATTTTGCCAGCTTCTTTCTCAGGGCACACATATAAGACGTAATAGATTATTTCTGACTAGGGTTATCTTCCCATGTTTCTTTTATTACATCTAGTTGCCCTCTTGGTTGTCTACCATACATCATTTCAAATGGTTTTGATGCCCGTGGCACTTCTCTATAAGGAAAAAGAAGGTAAGTAAGTACTGGTCCCAATCTTTCCCTTCCCTATTTGCAAGCCTTTTTAACATATGTTTTAGGGTTTGATTAAAACGCTCAACTAGACCATCTGTCTGAGGGTGATAAGGGGATGTTCTTATGGCAGTGATACCTAGTTGTCGGTACAGCTCCTTCAGTAATGCAGCACCAAAATTACTACCCTGATCAGTAATAATCTCTTTAGGTATGCCCACCCTGCTGAAAATTTTGGCAAGTTCTGCTGCCACTTTTAGGGCTATAACAGTACACATTGGAACTGCCTCTGGGTATCAAGAAGCATAGTCACATACTACCAAAATTAATTGAGTACCCTTTTTACTTTTGTTTAAGGGGCCAAACAGATCCATTGCAATTCTCTCAAAAGGCACATCTACCAAGGGTAGGGGCACCAGAGGAACCTGGTCTTTTTTCTTCATTGGGGCTACTTTCTGACACTCAGCACACAAACTGCAATATGTAGCAACATCTTCATGAATTTCAGGCCAGTAAAATCTGTACAGCAATCTGGTAAGGGTGCAATCCCTTCCTGAGTGACCAGCCATAGGACTATCATGTGCTATCTGCAAAAACTCAGATCTATACTTTTGTGATATAATCAATTGTTATATCTGGTCCTGTATCTGAGGTTTAACCCAAACTCTGTACTGCAACCCATTACATTTTTTAAACATAGGTTCACCCTGTTTTGGTTTCACCACAAGCTACTTAAAATAACCCTGGAGAGAAAAATTGTTAGCTTGTTTTGAAAGAAAATCACAGTTAGTGATCAGTTTAGTTTCAGCATTTTCATATGTTAACCCCTTATATCCAACAGTCTTTTGTTGCCACTGTTTCTTCAGGAATTGTCTTTCTTTCCTGCACTTCTAGATCTTGGAATCAAAATCAGCGAATGGAAAAGAGTCCCCACCATCTGAGATTTTCTTTGCCTGAGCTCTTGTCACCACAGCTGCTGAAACATCAGGATTTACTCCCTCTGTGATTAACTCAGTAAATCCTGGAAAGTCATTTCCAATAATCGCAGGTACAGGTAACTTAGGTACTACCCCCACTTTCATTTGGTGCGACACCCCATTAATAGTCAGTCACTTTGCTGGTGGGATATTATCGAGTGTCCCTGTGGATGTAGATGACACTAGTAACTGGTTCTTTTAGACATTGTTTTCCCAGCACTTCAATATGCACTAGGGTCTGTCTGCTTCCTGAATCAATAAGTCATTTCACAGCCTTATCTCCACCTTTACATTTGTTAAGTACTTGCCCAAATTTGCTAAGGACAAATCTGCTCCAGTGTCACTCTTCTTTCTATGGCAATTTCTTGCAATATGATCTGGCTTATTACAGTTATTGCAAATAAAGTTTTTGGGTGCAAATTTGTAACCCCCCCACCAGAGTTCTTATCAGACTTGAAGTTTAAATGGAAAAAAGAGTGTCTTACCAGTGCTTGGCTGTTACCTTACTGCTGTGGCATCTGTCTGGCCATTTGGTAGTCTTCAGCCAAAGAAATAGCCCTTTCCCCACATTCTGGTCGGTGTTCTTTTACCCAAAGCTGTACGTCTGTAGGTAGGATGTTGATGAACTGTTCTATTACAAATGTGTTGATGATCTCTGGGACTGTTTCATCCTCTGGTTGGAGCCATTTAATAAGGACTTCTGTAAGACGGGTGAAGGCTTCTCGAGGATTGTCGACTGAGTTGTACTTCAGGGACCAGAATCTTTGCCTGTAGGTCTCTTCTGAGATGTCATATTTTTTGAGGAACTCTCTTTTCACTAGGCCATAGTTTTCTGACTGTGCAGTGTCCATATTGCTGTAGGCAAGTTGGGCTTTCCCTGTCAGGTAAGGCACCAGTCTAATTGCCCATTGTTGCTTTGGCCACTGACAGGCTAAGGCAACCTTTTCAAAAGTTGTCAGGTATGCTTCAATATCATCTGAGGGACACAACTTGTAAGTTTAAGGTTTTCTAAGTTTTTGGTGTTTTGTTGCTGTGCTGCACCTGTGCCAGAACATCTAGTTTTGACAGCTTGCAAGGCATCTAGCCATCGCTGCTCCAGTCGCTGCATCTCTTCTTTTCTCTGTAGCTCCTGTTGCTGCATCTCTTCTTTTCTGTGCTTCTTGAGTTGTTGCATTTCTTCTTTTCTCTCTACCTCTAAATGTTGAATCTTTTTTTCTATCTGCTGCATCTCCTCTCCTCTTTATTTCTTCTACTCTTTTTGTCATATAGCCCACCATTTGAAAAAGGCAGTCAGGCTTTCAGGTTCTGTCACTGACTGCTCCTTTTTTTCCAATACTGGTGCTGGCTGTACAGTCTCAGTTTGGACCTTTGTTTCTGCTTCTGGTTTGGCTGCCATTCTTCTGGTAATCACTCCTGGACTTGGCTGCTGCAGAATTCATACATTTCTTCTATGCTTCCCTGGTACGAGGTCTAGTACCCATGCACAAAACTCCTGGCTTAGAGTATGCACAGCCAAATCCCATTACTGACACCATCTGTCATTGAGGCACAGGTCAGGAAGCATAGGAAAACCAGGAACAGTTTCAAAATGTGTAAATAGTGTTTTATTTTTCTCAATAACAGCAAAATAAAGAATACAAATTTGTTAAGCATAACTATTTACATAGGCAGTTCAAACAGAGAAAACCAAGTCTTTCTTCTGAGGGTATCTCCTAATTCCAAGGTTCAGTCTCTCAGTCTCTGACTCTCCTTGTCTCTATAGCAAAAGCATTGTTGCTCTTTTTATAAGTCTTTGGGAACTCGTTAAAAGAGCCTGCTTCTCACAGAATTTTCTTGTAAGTTTCGATGCAGGTGCAGCAAAATGAACATAGTGACCCAGAACTGACCTCTTGTTGCCAGCATCTCAAAGAGCTTTCAAACCAGCTTCTCAGGTTAACCCCTTGAGTTCCAAATATCTTTCTGAAATCTTTTCAACAGTATAACTATATACAGTTTTAAACAAAGAGTTCCCAGTTCAGTGACATTTCCACATAAAGATTCATATATATTTTTATACCTGCACATATGCAAGGGCAAAGAAAAGACAGAAATAGCAAGGAAAGTCAAAGAGATAGCAAGAGGTTGAGAACTGCGAAACTGTCAGAATGATCAATTCCTAGGTCTCACAAGAAAATTTGGTTGCGCAGCCAGACAGACAAAAGACAGAAAAGGAGAGACTAGAACAGACCATTGCATTTAAACTCATTCTGCATAACAGCTGGTACAGGGCCTTATTTAACCATGTCACAATGAGAATACATTAATTCCATAAGTTGCAAGCAATGCATCATGGGTATGCAAATTACATAAGTTGTGCAACATCTCTGCCATTCCCTGAGAAATAAAACACTAAACTGCACCACATACAATATGAGAGAAGTAAACAGTAGCTCATATGTGAAACAGAAAGCAGGGGTAAGGCTGCAAGCTGGAAGAATTAAGCATTAACAAGACAATCTTGCAGCTTGCATTTTCCAACCTTCTGATTAGTCAAGGACTTGAAAGATAATAGTAGGAGAAAGGCAGACATAGGATGGGGTAAGGGAAGAAGGTTAGTATTCAGAAGCTGTGATAGGCAGAGGAGGGGCATGCCCCAAAAAGTCCTTTCACAGCAGACTGATACCAATATGTTTGCATGCTTTGCAAGTGAACATAAAAAGAAGGGTATTAACTTTTAACAATACATTCTTTGCATTGCTATAGAAATCTGTTTTCCCCCAGAAATTTATCCTGGTGATTACCTGAAAGGAAAATGCATAATACAGTCCATCACTGAAAACAAACTCTCTTACTGTTCATATCATAATTTTAAAAATTTAACAGACCTTGTAAGACTGTTTCCCAACAAGGACAGTATTTCTTCTCTAGGCACTTTCTCTCTTGAATCATTGATTCTTTTGAAACTAATGGGAGGATGAGCATATTTGTGCTTTATTGTTTATATACAGTATAATAGTTTTGCCCATCATGTAGCTTGGGCTTCTCTAAATAATACAGAAAGATGCTCTCAGTAGCACCTTAACTGAGCCAACAAGAACTATCAGTTCTGGTTACTATCCCAAATGAAGAACATTTCCTCTATTCTTAAACATTTCATAGAGTGCTGTAATGTGAAAGAGAGCTGCAAATTATTCTTTTGATTCACTTCCATTTTAAATGGGGTATCTTATTACCTGTTGCCCCCCCCCAAAACTGATGGTATTTTTATACGTACTGTACGTAAGGCGTGGAAGAAAATATGTATTTTTTAGGCACTCAATGATTATATTTCTGTATACATACAGGCCCAGATATTCAAAAGAGTTGGACATGGCACAACAGTGCTGCACCATGAGCAACCCACTGATGCGCCCCAGTGTGATATTCAAAAGAGAAAAGTGCATGGCACAAATCCCAATGCGCCAGAGTGCATCAGCAATATATGCAGACACAGGTGGGGGTGTGTACCTATGCATACCCTGCACAGCCCGATATTCAGCCCAGGATGTGCAGATTTATGCATGCACAACCCCCAACCTGTGCCAGCACAAAGTTGATCCAAAAAAAAAGCAACAATGGATGGCCACCCACAGGTGAGCTGCTGCACTGCAGGGCGCAACACGGCAGCTGCCATATGTGGGTGGCCACCTGAGCTCTGGCTGCACCTGGTGGCACCCCCCATTCCCAATCGTGGGCATTTGTATAAAAAAAGAAGAATTCAGACAATATCCCTGGTGGTCCAGTGGACTGCTGTCTGCCTGATCGCAGGGATTTGGATTAAAAATAAGAATTATGTCCAATATCCCTGGTGGTCCAATGGACCGCTGTCTACCCGATCGTGGGCAGGCGGCGGGGCGGCAGGCGGGTGGGGTGCTGCCGCCTGCCAGCTGACCGGGGCTAGTGGTGCGATAGGGCTCAGTGGGAGGGTGGAGAGGAGGGGTACTGCTAGTTCACCAGGGATATTGGTATTATTAATTGTTTTTATTACAAATGCCCACGATCGGACAGACAACAGTCCACTGGACCACCAGGGATATTGGACATATTTCTTATTTTTAATACAAATGCCCGCGATCGGGCAGAGAGCGGTCCACTGGACCACCAGGGATTTTGGACGGAATTCTTATTTTTAATAGAAATGCCCACGATCAGGCTGTGGAGCACATTGCCAGCTGCAGGGGGCGTCGGTCACCGACGGCTGCTGTCTGGCAGGGTGCCAGGCACAAGTCATCGGGATTGGCGCACCTGCATGTAAATGGGGCCATAATGACATGTAAATGGCCCCATTTGCACCTTGAATACATTATGGCCCCATTTGCATATCAAGTTTTGAATATCGCAGTTGCTGTGCATAGCGCAATGGAACTTGCACTAGCACATCCCCATGCTCCACTCTGGCCACTTGCGCTGGTGCAGTGCCACTTCACCATGCACACTGCGGGTGGCCAGGGTGCGATATTCAATGATGCTGTGCCATGGTGCAGCTCTGTTGAATATCACCCAGTCCACACCCCTGCGCAGCCAAGTTGTGCTGCACCCAGGCTTGCGCCACAGCCTGGCACAGTTTGAATATCTGGGACACAGTATATATGTATCTATATTCTTTGCAAAAAACTTTATTAGTGCACCAGTTAGGGTTTAGTTTAATGCTACATAAGTAGGAAAAGTGGAGTTAGGATTTCCAGCTCTAACTCTCCACCCCCTCAAGCAACAAAAGGAAAAAAAAAAAACAGGGTTTTGGGTCTCCAGAGTCTTGGGAATCTATCTGGTTTACCAGGCTCACCACATCTTGTACCTTCTTTGGGTCTCAGTATCACAACATCACCTCTTCTGTCCTAAGCATTCCTCCACAGGAGTCAGAAAACATCAGGGAAGGTGGCAGCCAGGAAACATCAGGGAAACTGTAGGCAGGAAACATCAGGGGAAACTACAGGTTACCTTCTACACCAAGGGGACATTTATTGCATTCATCATTATTCAGCACTCCTTAAGGGTGAACCACCAGCAGGCCCTTGCCATTCTTGGACCCTGCCCATGATCTTAGCCTCCTAAGGCCCCACCAGAGGGAACTAGTGCCATATCAGAGCTGGATCCCTGCCATCATCGCAAGCTCTGAAGTCCCTACATCTGAGCTGGGGCACAAAACTCAGTCCAAATTAGAACTGGGAGCAGAACGTCATATTTAGTTTTAGCAGACCCATTTATATGTTCCAGGAAGGAAGGCAGCAACAATCTGGGAATGTTTTGCGCCAATAAGTACAGCATGTAGTCAGAAAACTGACAATTCCTTGTTGCTGAAGCAGAGAAAGGCAATAAACAGGAAGAAAGTCTTTACATTTTTCAACAGGGAATAGAACATTTAATCCATAGTACAAATTCAGGCAGAAATAAAAAAAAACACTTAGTAAACCCTATTTTATAGGCAGCATACAGCAATGGCCCCATATATATCAAGCACATGTAAATTCTGCATTTTGTCCTGTTCACTAGTGGGTAGGGTGTCAGCCTTAGTCTCATATGTGGATTGTGTTACAGTGTTCCGGGGCGCAATATATCCATGATTGCTTTGCACTGGTTCCAATCACCAAGTTAGGAACGTATAAGAGGACTTGTGTTTGGCAATGGAATGTGAAGAGTCAGCCATGGTGTGGACATTTTTAAGCCATGTCACTTCCTAAAGAAAGCATTGTCCCTGGAACACTTAAATGCAGGGAAGCAGAGCCACCATCTTATTTCTTATGTTTTCCTGGGTTTCCTGGGAAGTGGTATGTAACCTGTCATATCCCATTGGTCAGTTTCACAAAGTGAAATCTTGGTACAGTATATCTACTGAGAATTTGTTGACCAGTAAGGCAAGTTATAGTAGAGGCTTCTTTCCAGGTGCAACCCAATGGCCAGGAAATACAAAAACTGGAGAGGACATAACAAAACAAATAGTACATTTGCAGGATTAAAGAATAATTAAGTATATGCACAAAGTTGTGAACAACTTGAAAAGAGGGATACATTGTATTCAAAGGATCATAGGGACAGTGCTTGTGTTTATGTTACACAAAAAATATTATTTTTCTGTGTGGGGGGTGCATAAATGTATTTTGTGTTGTCTGTGGAACTAGTAGTAAGCTTGGACACTTGACAGCTGAGTTGTTGAGTGCCACAGTCTGTTTGTTAGTACTAAGAATAACAGAACTCTGGACAGTCATAACAGGCCAAGCCCCACCCCCTCCCGACCAACATGACCACTACTGCAATCACTACAGGGCTGATTTTAGGGATTTCAGGACCTCCCAGCTGAATAATTGAACTCATGGGGCACCACCCACTTGACTGACATTCACCTCATGTACTTAACTGTAGTCCTTATGTGCAACATTTTATTTAAATTTCATTACAACCAATAGTATATTTTTATTTTTTAGGTGGAGACACCAGTGTTACTCTTTGGGGCTGTTTTTCCCATCCATTGCTGCCCATCTGCTTCTTACTGGCTAGGTCACAGTTTGGTGAGACATCTCATGACAACACGATGCCACATTAAAAGGAAAAACAAAGCCTTGTATTGCTGTTATAAGAAGATAAAAAATAATAAAAAAAAGTAAAAACTAAAATTGCTCTGGTTGGGAGCCCCTCATGAGCAGGGTACCCCCAGAAACCACTGGGTTCTCTGGTGCCTAAAATCAGCCATGACCTCCACCACCAAACAAATATGTAAGTCTTCCCATTTAACTACTTTCTTTGTGCATAGAATTTTGTAAACAGTGTCCTAGGTGAGAACACATAAGCTAGTTGTTAATCATGAACACAAGCAGCCTATGCGTTGCTTTGCTGTACCCTCAACAAAAGTAAACCTGGGCAGATGTTCTTGAAGCCATAGGCTGCCCAATAACCAGGCATATAAAAATGTATTTTAGAAATGTGATCTTTATAAGATGACCCATGCTATGACTTAAATGACTATCACACTGGGTTTACAGTCTGAACCATGTAATTGTCTCCTTATGTTGCGACAAAACTGCTGTTGACATGTATATGTAGAATAGGCAGTTTGTTGCCTGCAAGGGGAGAACTACCAAGGCCAGGAGAAGTAACATTCTCTCAACAAAGGTTTAGGGTCAGCTGTTATCAGTATAGTAATGTAAACCCTGTCACTGAAATACTTGAATGGAAATAGGTGGTGATTGAAAGCGTTTTGCTGCACTGTGATTCTGCCATGGCTGTGCAACATAGAACCATAGAAGCTAACAGCAGATATAGGCCACATGGTCCAGCCGGTCTGCCCTTTTTTGTTGCATTGCTTACACTGTAAACCCCTCCAGGTCTACTACACTTTCTTTGCCTCCCCCTTACCTATCCCTCATGACTCCCTTCTGTTTATCTCAGGCTTTTTAGAATCCCACCACTGTTTTTGCCTGCACAACCTCTGCTGGAAGACTGTTCCAAGCATCCACTGCCCCTTCTGTGAAGAAGTATTTCCTCATATCTCTCCTAAACCTACCTCTCTACAGCTTCATATCATGACCCCTTGTTCTGGAGCATCCTTTCATCTAAAAAAATATCTCCCACTTGTACCTTATTCACCCCTGTGAGGTATTTGAAGGTCTCAATCATATCCCCCCTCTCCTCCAGGGTGTACATGTTTAGTTCCTTTAGCCTCTCCTCATAGGACATTTGATGTAGACACTGTATCATTTTGTTAGCCTTCCTTTGGACAGCCTCCATGCTGTCTATGTCCTTCCTGAGAAGTGGCCTCTACAACTGGTCACAGTACTCCAGGTACAGTCTTCCTAAAACCAATATAGTGGCAACACCACTTCCCTTTTCATGCTGATAGTACCCCTACCTATATATCCCAGCATCACACTAGCTCTTCCAATCACTTTTTCACATTGTCTGGCCACCTTCAGGTCATCTGATATGATTACACACATATCTCTGTCCTGCTTGATTACTGCTAGTATCTCTCCTAACATTTTGTACTGCACCCCCAGATTTCTGTAACTCAAGTGCAATATTTTGCACATTTTTGCATGAAAACTCAGCTGTCAAACTTTTGACCACTCTTCCAGTTGTTTCAAATCTCTTTCCATCCTTTGCACCCCTTCCAGAGTGTCCACCCTGTTGCAGATTTTAGTGTCATCTGCAAAGAGGCAGACCTTCCCTTCTGGTTCATCTGATATGTCACTAATAAGACATTAAAGAGGACTGGCCAAAGTACTGACCCCTGTGGTACCCTACTGGTCACTCTACCCTCCTCAGAGTGAACTTCCTTTACCACCACCCCAAGCCTTCTATCCCGTAACCTGTTACTTCCCCAGGTTACCACCTTATTGCCACCCCATGCTATCCAACCTGGATACCAGCCTCCTATGTTGAATAGTGTCAAAGGCCTTGCTGAAGTCCAAGTAGGCCATGTTCAGTGCTCCTCCCTGATCCAACACCTTGGTTACCCAGTCAAAAAAAATATATCACATCTGTTTGGCATGACCTCCCCTCCATAAAGGCATGCTGCCTCAGGTCCTGCAGTCCATTAGATTCCAGGTGTTTCAAGATTCTTTCCTTAAATAGTGTTTACATCAGTTTCCCTACTACAGATGCAAGGCTGACAGGTGTGTAATTTCCTGCCTCCTCCTTGCTATCACTTTTGTGAAGTGGGACTACATCTGCCCTTCTCCAGTCTTCCGGGAGCATGCCAGTCTCCAGTGAACTGTTAAATAAGTCTATCAGGGGTGCAGTTAGCACCTCCCTGAGTTCCTTTAACACTCCTGGATACACCCCATCTGGCTCCATAGCATTGTCCACCCTCAGATTAGTGATTGCTTTCCTGACCCTGTCCCCAGAAAAGGGATTGATGTCCATTTTCCTTCCCACAATCCCTTGGTGCTTACTTGTGGTCTGGTCCCTTCCCTTCCCTTCCCCTCAGCTTTGAATACTGAGCAGAAATATTTGTTTAAGATATTCGCCTTTTCTTGGTCCTCCTCAGTATAGCCCCCTGCCTCCTTTATTAACTATAAAATCCCTCCCTTGGTCTTCCGTTTCTTGCTGTTATACCTGAAAAATGTCTTGGCCCCTTTGATATTGTCTAGGCTATTCTTTCCTCAGCTTGTGCTTTTGCACTTCTTACTGCTTTGCCTGCATCCCTCCATTTCCCCAGATATACTTCTATGTCCTCTCTCTCTCTCTCTCTCTCTGGGTCTTCTTAAACCTTCTAAATGCCACTGGTTTTGCCCTAACCTCTTCTGTCACTTCCTGCAAGAACCATAATGGTCTCCTTCTCCTTCTGTGTATTTGCCTGACATACAGATTTGTAGCTTTTATTATGTTTTCTGTTATTGTGGCCCAGTCAAGGCAAGGTAAAATGTGATGCTTTTTCCTGACTAATGAGGTGGTCACCTTGTTGTGGTCGTCAGACTTGATCATAATTCAACTGGATGATGAGACTAAGAACCTGTCCAACAATTTAAAACAGGTAAGAATACTGGAGTTATTTGAAAAAATTGCAGACTTTAAAGCAGCAGAGTGGAGAGGGGAAGAGCACTGGTACCTTAACTATATGCTTTTGTTTGGTCAGACAGCAGGTGCACCCCATAATTTTACAAAGACGCCTTGTAAATGTGATGGGTTGAGATTGTCAAACCCTTTATATTGAATTGCATTTGGGAGAATTGTGGCCTTCTCCTAACTGATAAGCAACCCACTAACCACCTGTGAGCCTCTTATTGGCCAGCGCACACAACATAAACAATAAAGCCAGAGAGTGGTTTCCCCATAAGACAGAGAGAAAGCAGGGGAACCTCAGCTCAGAATGGCAAGTTAAAATGTGATGCTTTTTCCTGACCAATGAGGTGGTCACCTTGTTGTGGTGGTCAGGCTTGATCATAATTCAGCTGGATGATAAGATTAAGACCCCTCTAACTATTTAAAACAAGTAAGAATACTGGAGTTATCTGAAAAACTTGCAGACTTTAAAGCAGAGGAGTGGGGGGGCACTGGTACCTTAACTATTTTCTATTATTCTGGCCCATCTTCCCTCCACCCTCCACCTTGACATCTACCCCTGCCAGGTCTTCTCAGATGCATTCCCTCATCTTCGTAAAGTCTTCCCTTCTGAAACCAGGACCCTCGCCCTTACTGTATGTGGCTGTATTCCACTGTTGTTCTTATACTAAACTATACTCTGCAATAGTCACTGTTCCCCAGATGACTCCCCACTCTGACATCCACCACACCATCCTTCTTCATAAGTACCAGGTCCAGTATTGTCCCATCATGAGGGGGTTCACTGACCAGCAGCCTGAGGAATTCCCCCAGCAGGGAGTCTAAGATGTCTCTGCTACTAGCTGATGCTACAGCAGGTAGGCTCCACTCTACAGCTGGCAGATTAAAGACCTCCACCAGTATCACCTCCCTTCCCAGTCCTGTTGCCAATGTTTTCCAACATCTCTTTGTCTATGTCCTGTCCCTGTGTCGGAGGCCTGCATACTACTCACATGCGAATGGTGGCTCTGTTTCCAGACTTGAGGTTGACCCACAACACCTTGACCCCCCCATATTCCCTGTACCTCCATCACTTTGATATTTTTCTTAACATAAAGCACCAGTCACCCACTTTTCCTTCCTACCCTGTCCCTTCTAAACATTGTGTAGCCAGGTATGACCATTTCCCAGTCATGGTTGTTTGTGCACCATGTTTTGGTGATGGCCACAGTATTGAGGCCTGCCTAAAGTTCTAGCATTGGCACACATGACTGTCAAGATTTTTTCAGTCCTACTCTTGTCCTTTCTCACAACAGTCTAGTTGTTCCCCCTTCTTCTCCCTAGTATATTGCCTGCTTTTCTTTTATTTATTTTATTTATTTCAATGTTCAGAAATACACTTTTGAGCAGAAATGCTCATTTACAAAGATTCCTTATCAGAAAAACACTTTGTTTACACCATATAGAAACATAGACTTTGATGGCAGATAAGAACTGCTTGGCCCACCTAGTCTGCCCATTTCCCTACCTAGAGGATAAGCTGTAGATCCTATTTAACCAACATCTTATTTTTTCCTACCCCCCACAAGAATTGCCTTATGTCTGTCCCAAGCATTCTTGAATTCTCCCACAGTTTTAGACCCTACAACCTCCTCAGGAAGGCTGTTCCATGTGTCCACCACCCTCTCTGTGAAAAAAACACTTCCTCACATTGCCCCTGAGCTGTCCCCCCTCTATCTTCAAATTGTGTCTCCTTGTTCTTGCACATCTCTTTTTCTAAAAGATGCTACCCTCTTGGACTTTGTTGATTCCACTGAGGTACTTAAACGCTTCTATCATGTCCCCCCGTCCCTTCTTTCTGCAAGGGTATACATATTAAGCTCCTTTAGTCTGTCCTCATATGGCTTCTCTTGCAGACCCTGCACCATTTTAGTTCGCCATATCAAAGACAGTATTAAAAACTGATTAACAAAGTCTGGACAATATTGATTAAGTGACATAAAACAAAATGAGTAACATAAGTACCATTTCAGCAGTACAGAGTGAACAAAAGTTAACATTCAAAAGGTCAAATAATACAAAACATAACATAGGCACTAGGAGCTATACAAAGGTAGCAGCCCATCTGGGCATTGTCAGAGGTTAAGTCTGTGTGCTTTTACGGCACATTGGAATGGAGGAGAGGCACATGCATGAGGAGACTGTGTGGTGGTAAGGTACTGGCATCATGTGCACATGTAAGAGGGGACCTTTCCTTTTCTTTCCCCCTTTCTCCCATGCAGATCCCTTGTACCCTTGGTTGTCCTTCATTTTTGTGGAAATCCTTTCCCCCAGAAATTCTCTACCCTCCATCACATCCTGGGGGGGCAGTTTCTGCCACCCTGTTGCCTTCCGCCACCCCCTTGTCTAGTTTAAATGCCTAGTGAAGTAGCACTTAATCTGTCTACTGAGGACTGCTGCTCCCTTCCGGATGAATGCCGGCCTGCCCCATGGTACAAGTGCTGATCCCTCCAGGTGAAGCCCCAGTCTCAAATGTAGCTATACCCCTCCTCTTTGCCCAATTCCTTCAACCAAGAGTCAAAGGCCTTAGTGCAGATCTCCCTTTACTTCCCCCTGTTGTAGATTGGCAGAACTTCCATAAAGGCTACAGTGCATGCTACCTGCCTAAGATCATTCCCCAGCTCCCTAAACTTCTTCTGCACTGCCCCGGCCCTTACAGAGCTAAGCCATTTGTCCCCATGTGGACAATGATGTCCAGCTCCCCCTTCCTTCCTATAGCTCTCACATTCCACTGGATATGCTTTCCATCCATCTGAGCCAATGAGCCATGTAGGCAATTTACCTCCCTCTCTTCCCTTTTGCTTCCACCAACTCTAGCCCTCTGACTGTAGAGTCCCCCACTAGATGTTGCTTTCTCCTTCTCTGGTGATCTAATCCCCCTTCCTGGGGACTCCAATTGGGCGTTCCCACACATTCTCTCCATCCACCACCTTGGGTGCCCCTTCATGACAGTCCTGCTCCACCAGAATGGCATAGGAGTTTCTTAGTGGCAATGGATGAGGAGTGTGCCTGTTACCCGCTCCCCCAGCCTTCCCAATCCTACCATCCCTGCCCTCCTTGAGCCCACCTTAGTCCTACCATGCCTTCCTTTGGCTAGGTGGTCCCTGGATCAGAGAGATGTTCCCCAACTCCTTGCCAGTTCCATGTCTTAATAGTGGCCACAAAACAGCATTCACTGTTATGGGGAGTGGATATCACCGAAAAACAAATCGGTGACCTACACTCTATGGCGACCCAACTTCTGGAACTAAATAAAGTGTTTTAGGGGTTGTTGCCCCACAACCAATTAAGATTCTCAACTCCGGGGGGTGCAAATCAAAAGAGCAAAACCCATACTTGCAAAATTATGCTACTTACAGCTGTGGCAAAACATAACTCGCCTCCCAGACTCCAACCCAGTACCTGCACTGCAGAACTAGCCTCCCACACCACCACACCACATGGCTAGCTCAGCAGTAGTAGGTACACCATTGCCTGACAACCCCATCCGTTCCCTGTTCCTCCCCTTTCCCTCACTATTACTCCCTTCCGTTCACACTTAACCCTAGTTGCTTTCGCATACCCTCACTATTCTGCAGGGTAGCTCACAACAAAAGCACCCAAAATGAATCGCTATACTTCTAATCACTCATTTTGGGTCACTCACATGACATGCAACCCTCCTGGCCAATGCAACTTTGAGTCTTGTGACATTCTCCTGACTCTCTGCCAGTGTTACTTGGAGCCTTGAGAACATTTCCTTCCACCCAGAGAGGTGCACACATGTGGGGCAGACCCCAGCCTCCAGAAGGTCTCCCTGTAGATTGCCTCCCTACAACCACTGCATTGCACCACTCCACACATTTCCTTTTCCCTGTTCTTCTAGTCATTTCCTTTTTTTTGTCCCAGACCCAGTTGGACTATCCTACTACCACCTTAAACCCTGAAGCTCATTAAAACCTGCAGGCTTTTTATGGCAAGTCCCTACACTCTACTATATCCAGCAACTATTTAGCAGTAGGTCTCAGATCCCTGAATCACCCTAGTGCCTAGCAACAGTTTATCTACAGCTCCTACTACCAGGAAACACATTAAAGCCTTGTATCAGTTAAGAACAAACAACACCATACTAAAGACAAGGAAAAACAACAGCAAGCCCCTAAACCCATTAATATGCTTAGCTGGCCTCCCAAGTGCAGCCACCATGTAATGCCACTCCAAACAGGCTTACCTGGGTAGGGGGGCCCCTTGGGTTGGCAGGGGAGCAGAGTGGCTGGCTGCCTCATTGGGCTGACTCCAGTGGCAGATTCCAATGTCCTTTGTGCATTGGTCCTTCAGGTAGGGGGCCTCTTTGAGGCCTAGTTCTTTTGAAGCTTGAAAGAGTTAATGGACACCTGAATAGGGTGAACTGTTTGGCCACCTGACAGGCTGGAGGCATGTCTGTGGACCTGATTGGCTCACCCAAAAGCCCTGATGTTGCTTCCAAACTCCGGTGTCACTGGCCAGAGTCTGCTTCTAAAATTATAGTCCCTTTGAGGCTGGCAGGAGGGAGTGCTCCCATGATAGTCAGAGCCCCCTCCTGCAGTAGTGATCCAGTAGCAGTTTGTTTGGAAGTCAGCCATACAGCATGGGGTTTAAAAGCCCCTGGATGCTTCCTGCTGTTTGGCCCACTTACCACTTGATTGGCCACCTGTCAGGTTGGGTCATGTCTGCAGGCATCCATTGTCTCACCCAGTAGCTCTGATGTTAATCCCGTGCTCCGGTGCCATGGCCAGAGTTGATTTTAAAATAACAGTCCCTTTGAGACTGGCAGGAGTGTGGGCTCCCCGGATATTCAGAGTCCCCCCCTGCAGTAGCGATTGGCATGGGGTCAAAATGTCGCACAGCAGAATGACGTGCAACTTGATCGCATTGTGTGATTTATTTATTTTATTAGATCTGTGGGGGGCTCCACCCCTCACACCCCCTGTTATGGGGGGTTGTGCCCCCAAGACCCTCTCCCACTTAGCATTCCAACTCCGGGGGGGGTCAAACACGGAGAGCGCACAGGTCCGGGGTTTGCGCTAATGTCGTATGCTGTTAAGCATATGACATTATGACCCAGAAGCATAGTGATCCAGTGGCTGTTTGTTACAGAGTTGAAAACATTATTTTGTATGTATTTATTTATTAATTGATTGATTTTAAATAACTCCAACTGGGATAACCCCATGAGTTGCAGCATCTCATTTTCATGGGGGCCTCAGTGAAGACAGCTGCAGTCAACAGGTTAACATACTCCAGCAGGAGTAGCTACATGCAGGCTCAAATACTCATGCAAAAAAACAAACTGTAAAGGTAAGTAGTAAAAGTACATCCGATCAGTAATCAAAGCAAGCTAACAAAGTGAAGTTGCACTGAATAAAGAATATGAGCATTGTTATGAACATGAAAATGGCCAGGGAGGGAGGGATACTGAACCAAACAAATAAGTGTGTGCATGGGGATATTCTAAGGTTGCCTGAAAAACTAGGTACCAGGTCAATACCGCACATGAAAGACAGCGCTGTATTAATCGCGCTGTATAGAGAGTGCATGGATTTACAGTGATGGGGTAGAACAGCGCTAGGAAAATACTGCTACCCTTTTCATTACACGCTTCTCCTGGGAGAGATCAAGTTGCCATGTGCTGGGTACCCGATTGAGCTGTTCCTGAGGTGGAGTGGCTAAGGCACCAGCACATGGTGGAATGAGAGACCTGGGACCATGGTTTGGATCCCCCCCAGGTCTCCCCGTGCTGCAACCTTTTTGCTGAATTAAAAAAAAAAAAATCTTTTACCCCCCAGCAGAGTTTCTCCCTATCCCCAAAGTCCACAACCCCCTGGAGTTTGTTATCTAAATTCCAGGTCCCCCGAAAAAAAGCAAGGAAGCCCATGCTTTCTAAGGGCATGCACTGTTCTGTGGTCATTGATGTTTTGCCCGACGTTATTTTAGCCCACGCCCTTCGCTTGCGGCATTAATTGCCGCACTGTTTTTGTGTGGGGTGAGATGACCCCATGCTGAAAAACTAGGCATAACTCTTTTAAGTTAGAAGCATTTTTCAGCTGGTGAGGGAGATTGTTCCAGGTGCCTGGTGCTGCAAACACAAAGACTGTTCTACCATATTCATGCTTCATCCTGGGAATTGAGAAAGTAAGTGCTGCTGTTGAGCAGAGTGAGTAGGCACTGCCTGATAGTGTGAGCCAGGCTAAGAGATAATCAGAGGTTTTTCATTGTGCACAGTTGTATAACAAATAAATCCAGTGGTAGTTACACCTGCTTGAGGTACTTGGCCAGTTGAGCTGGTCATACAGCAGACAATAATTAATTGTTAGACAATCCGTAGGAGCAGATGAACCCTACCCACACAATATATTGCACAAACAATCCAGGGGCAGCATAGGGGTTTTCTTTACATAGCAGTATATGATGCCTGCATACTCAATGGAGGGGAGCAGGAAATGGGAGACCACCTGTGTCCTTATGTGAGCAATGTGACAGTGTTTAGACCTGTAGAGAAAGTTGGACTTCTGCATTAATCTTATTAAGGTGTGATTGACGTGCATACTGTACGTAAATGATATATATCAAGCCACATTCCTAGATACTTGAATATGTTAACTTGCTTAATAGCATTGCTGTTGGATGTTATAATTACAAGTGGATCAGCTGAATGGATTAGCAAGTTCTGGGATCCAAACACCATAGAGAAATTTTTGGTGGCAATAAGGATTAGGCTGTTGAAGACAAACCAGGGATAACTGGATTAATAATCTTGCTAGTTTAATGACTGAGCCACGTAATTCATTGCATCACCATGTACAGTAGCACTGCTGTATTTAATAGTGCTATAGTATGTGAAATGTGCATTTTGCGTTTGCTATTTTCAAGAAATGCCCCAAAATGTTTCAAAATTTCACACAGTTCGAGAAACTTGTGACACTGTAAAACTATTTCCATGATGGCCCCCAGCCACTTTTCTGATCACCTTCAATGTTTTTTGCTTGCACTTGTGAAGCGGGACTGGCCTCTATTGAACATGGCTCAAGGTGGGGGGGGGGGGAGTTACATTGTAAGGTGCTGGCACGAAGTGGATGCATGGACCACTAAGTGCCAACATTTGTGAAAGAGATTTGAGCCCCAGCATATGAAAATAATCAGCACTTTCAAGATAGTGTAGATTGAAATTTTGCAAAACCTTATACATGAATCATAAAACTGCATGCACGTGAAATCCCTAAACTCATGTTTTTTTTTCTTTATGTGATAAAAAGATGATTGTACAGTGTTTTATTTAACTTGAAATTACAAGGCAATAACTTGGGCAAGGGCAGATAATTTTCTCCTTTTCTAAAATGGGCATGTCAGGCATGTGAACTGGAGCAAAACCAGTGAAAGTAATCACTGTACCTGAGAAAACATGCTGATAAAAAACATAAGTGTTTAAAACCTGACAAGTTTGGAGGTATCTACATTACAATCTTTAAAATGCTTCAGCTGTGCCTTGATCTGTCCAGTCAGCTCACTTCTGATATCATTCTTCTCAAAGTAGCAGTATTTGTTAGACACTGTGTGGATTGTTCAGCAATAATGTTTTTCTGGTAAAACTAATATACACATTTTTATTTTCATTTGCTTTAGTTCCTGAACTGGGATACAGGATTTTGAAGTTTTTAAAAGTTCCTGTTCCCATGCAAAAATTCCCATGAAAACATTAAATATTTTGGTGTGGTGCTATGCCATTTAGCATCAGAACCATATTGTAATACCATTCTAGATCATGCGGGTGTCATATGACACTCCTCAACCAATCACAGCACTTCTTTCCATTGTACATGAGGTACTGTTATTGCCGTAAGAGTACCTTACGCACACACACTAACAGGTTTTCTGAAAACAGACAAATGGTGCTACGACTTTTAATAAGTCTATAGAGGTTCTAGGAGAACCTCGTATAGATACGAGTGTTGCCTCTTGCATCCTTAGGGTTTCAGAACTGTTCACCTTTGGTTCGCAGTTCTCTTGCTCTAAGAACATGTGAGATGACACTCTTATATCCGTAAGATGCCCTCCTAGTGTGCCTATAAACTTTTATCCAAATACCGTACATCCACTGTATGAACCTAGTATATACATACATTCAAGAGATTACCATAATAGCGAGGATTTACATTATGAGTGGTGGCCATCTTTAATGATGTGATGTCAGAGATACATTTTTGTCAAAAGACTACAGGATAATTTTTTTTGACAACTAATAAATACTGACATTTTAATGAACTCTTTCCAGTGCCATTAAATATGATTACTGTAGCTTTGAAGACAACATAAACTCATTAAAGGCCCAATACACAATTGAATTTTGGCCCTATGTGCCTTGATACACAGTGTGTAGGGTCAGGCTACATGGATCACAGCAGACATTTGGACACATGTGGATGCATGGCCCAACCTCAGGCCACATGAATGTAATTTACCCTGACTGCACTGGATCCCATACAGCTTTGTCAAGGTTGGTAGTGGGACAGAGACATGGCTATAAAGGGCACAGCAGTATGCAAATTCACCAAGCAGGATATATGCTGCTTGGGATGTATATTGGGGTTTTCCTCTGCACAGGGGAAAAGCAGCTGTAAGTGCAGGGTGGCTATCAGCATAGTGTGTTTCTAGGCCACTGTGGTCATGACAGACAGCCACTTTCCATGTCCAGCCACTCTCTTAGGCATGGGGGCTGGGATACACTTGGTCATGTTTCTGTTCTTTTTTAAAATAAACATGACAGCAAAAAGGGAATGTGGAAGACCTAGCAATGGACTGCTGTATCCCATTATGGCAAATTCCTCTTCTGACCTGTATATAAAAAATTATTTTCTTTGTGTTACAAAATTTCAGTTGTTTCCATTATTTGTTTATTTGTTTTTGTTGACCAGGTAAGTGCACTAGACATAGAGATGTCTATTTTCACACTGGGGCTAACTGAATTCCATTTTTCCGAGGAAGAAGTGTCTCATTTAGATAAGCTAAATTATCCTGAGATGTGGGGCAACTTGGAAAGGAAGGATAATTAATTCTGTTTTGGGTCATTTACAGACAAACAATTTGCTCAGATACTGGCTTGAAAATTAATAGCCTTGTCTGGGAAGTCATGACTAACATTAGACTTTCTGCTAGGGATGAGCAATATTGGGAAAACTTCACTTCACCTGATCTTCATAAAGATTCCTGACTTTGTGAAGCATTTTATGAAGTTCCTTGCCTGGTGATGTGCCAAACTTTGCATGGTAAAACTATGTATAATATACTCTGGGCCAGATATTCAAAACTTTGCCCTGGGGCTAAATTAGCACTGCCCGGTGGGCAAACAGCCCGGAGCACAAAGCAAGCTATATTGAAAAGGAATAGCCCGGGGCAAACAGCTTCTGAATATAGCATGGGAATGAGGCTGGGCAAACTGGGCTGGGAGTGCAGGGCAAACTTAGCCCTGGAGTAAGACAGCTCTGAATATGGCAACCAGGAAGTGCAAACCACAACAGCAAAACAGTGCACAGCGATGTGAAGGTAGGTAGAGGAGAACTATGTGGCTAATGTGTGTGCCAGCAAATGCATGGAACCCAGTACAGCTGCAGGCAGCAGCGTATGTGAAAGTACAGTGTTCAAAACTGTAAAATATTCCCCGAACTGTTTGCGCAGTGCTAACATGTTTGCATGGATTTAGCGCAGGGCCAAACCGTTAGCCTGGTGCAAACACATTTGCCCGGCACTGAACTTTGCCATATTCAAAAGTGACATGTAAATGTGCCTACTTACATAGTCTCTCAGCAAACATCCAGATTAGCATCTCATTATGCCCTGATTTGCATGCTGTTTGCGCAGGGCTAATGGTTATCCCTGCGCTAAACCCACACAAACGTGTTAGTGCTGCGCAAACAGCTTGGGGAATATTACACAGTTTTGAACACTACTTCCACATGTGCTGCTGCCTGCAGCTGTAGTGACACAACACAGCATAGGCACAGATGGTGGTGGTGCTGCATGCAACTGTCACACTGTAGGTCATGCTACAGTGCACAGCAGACAGTACAGTAGCAAGGGGGCCAGTAGTGTGTGGACACAACAATGCCTATGGTGTGTAGGGCAGTGATGATGACTGCACTGTACACAGTGAGAGGCCCAACCTGCAGGTGTTTACTGACAGTGGACATTACTGTTACACTGTTGTGTGACCCACAGATGCTGCACCTCTGGCATGGGATGCTCACAGTGACATATACATGTCCAGCTTTGTGTGGCAGTTCTACAGCTGTGTGGTAGGTGGCCGGGGAGGCATATATTATCAGAAAGGCACACTGGTGTGTGGGTATTCCCAATACTGGCCCATGTGCACTGCATGATGTGTCCCAGCCTTGTAGCCACACCTGGTCTGTGGCACAGCCTGGCCACCCATACACTCTCCCCGCAACATCCTTCATCCCCACAGTGCTGCATGTGTGTGCTGGCATCTGTTGGTGTCCACAGAAGTGTGGTCCGAAGGTGTGTGCTGTATGGCCACACTGCCATGCTCTCTACTGGTGGCAGGGTCACCATTTACTGCCTGGCATGGCTGGGACTGGTGGCAGATGATGGCATCATTGTGATGCCATCAGTTAGCAGCATACTTCCTCTATGTTTGGCTTTGTCTATGTTTCATATTTATTTGTTAGGGTCATGCAAAACCCGCACAAAACCCGCGCAAACACAGCACAAAGCCATAGTGTCATGCAAAGCTGATTGCCCAGGGTTAAGACAAGATTTTCCTGGGTGGTGATGTGCACCGCGCTAAGTGTAGTGCTAAGTCATGCAAAACCACTTTGCGCGGCACTAGTCGCTGAATATAGCATTGCGCCTGTATTCATGTCAGTTTGCCCCTTGCATACATTATGATTTTGCCTGGCGCTAATGCAGTTTGCCTGCGCTATTTGGCCTTTTGAATATAGCAGACCCGCGCAAATCCCGCTCTAAACCTGTGGAAACGTTTTTTGCCTGGTGCAAAATTTTGAATATCTGGCCCTCTAAGTGTTATTTACTGATGTTTCTTAAACCTTATTCTTTATGTTTTGGAATGTAGAATCCATTGTTCTTAACACTGCAGAATGTGAAGGACAAGGTTTTATAGCCCTACCAATCAAAATTGGGCTGTACAATCCAGTATTATGTACACACCAGCTGAGCTTTCCCTGGCCATGGAAGTCATCAGTCGGCAGTTTTAAACAGTCACTCTAATCCTTTAAAATTGAACAGTTTTTTTGTAAACACAGTAAACCAGTCTTAGATTACATTATAAATAATAACAAATCCCTTCGCTGAGAACTCGCAACTCTCAACACCTAGTTAGATTGATGACATCAGAAAGGCACTTTAGCTTTGCTCTCGTACCACTCATGTCACTGATCCAACTTAGTGCTGAGAATGAGCTTGTTCTCAATGAAAGGGAGTTAATTATTTTAAATGAAGTGCTACTTCTCTGCAAAATAGTAATGAAGTGGCACTTCAGATAGTTTTTTGGACTGGCGTAGACACTTAGCCTGCATAGAACTACTCAAAATGTTTCCAATAAAGTATCGAAAAGCAACTTTTTAAAATGGAATCCCAGACCTTCCCACTCAGTGTGATAGTACCCTAGCTTTTCCCACCACCCAGAGACTTGAAATTATGCTCCCCACCCAAACATCCCTCTGCTGTGCCAAAAACCACCGTCCTCCTGGCAGAGTTTGCCACTGTCTGTAAATCAGCTGTTCCCCACACCCGAGCCAAACCAACCCCTAACTGGTAATGAATTACCCCCTCCAAACCCTTCCCAGGATATTTTTACCTATAATAAAACCTAACTGTCTGAGTTCTCAGCCAATCAGGTTTCGCTGTAGGCAAAGATGTCATTCATTAATCACTTCATCTGATAGTTACTGAATAAAGTGGATGACTTTCTGCAATGCAGAATGGTTGATAAAAAATTTGGGGGTGGGGATTTGAGGGAAGAAGATGATGGGAGCCAGAGCTAAGTTGGAGCTGGGAACTGATGGAGGTTGGGATGAGTGGGAAGAAGCTGGTGGATGGGTTTGGACTTGCAGGTAGTGGAAAGGGTTATGTCATTAACTAAAACAGTTAATCTACTGGCAGCAGAAAACTTCATCAGAAGAGGGAAGGAGGGAATTCTTTGGCACAGCTGAGTGTGTTTTAGGTGAGGGGGCATAACTTAAGTCTCTGGGTGATGAGGGAGTGGATCTATCAAACTGAGTGTGTGAGAGGTTAGAATTATTAAACAAAGGATTATTGAACTTCCCCATGCAAAGTTAATGCCAAAGTCAGGAACTTTGCATGCTCTGTGATGAGTGAAATGTTCAACTTTGCACTAACTTCACGTGCAAAGTTTTAATTCACTGCATCTCTGCTTTCTGCAGTGCCACATAATAGCTCCTATAATAGTTTCATCTAGTGAGTCACTAACATCATTTGATTGTGAACGGCTTCTTCGGAGGACCAGTCTCAGATAGTGTTAGTGAAACACAGGATTTCTCCAGAAATGTTCTCAGGGAGAAGGATTCAGTAACTTCTTAGATAAATGGGAATTGCACATAAAAGAATGGGACAAAAACAATCTTTTTTCATCGTGGGAGCTCTCAGCACATATTTAACCTGGTACAGAAGCAGAATCAGATCTTTTTGTTTTCCCAGTGCTGGAGAGACAGAACTCTTGACTATGCTGGCTTTGTGCATTCATTAAAAAAAAAAAGTCTTAGCTGCTGGGTGATTAGATGAGAGTTGTATCTTAAAGTTCTTTACAGTGAAAAGTGAGAGGTGTTTCCAGGACGGAAAAAGAGGATTCTGACCCAGGACAGAGTGCAACTGTTCTTCTAAGGACTTTGGATAAGAACGTAGAATTAAGATAGTTCAGTTAGTGTTTTTCCTGTTTATACTTTATTAAAATCTGCTCATTTAAATTTTCCTAGTGTGGTTGTAATCCCCATGAGTTTGTGCATACTGTCTATATTGTAAAGTGTGAATAAATATTAAATACTTTGTATTTTATTATATATTTAATATAACTCTATTACTGATGTATTTTATTAAGTACTGGTAATCATTTTTGTATTTGCTTGTGCCCATATGCAAAGCAAACATAGTGTTACTGTAGAAAGGGGCAGTGTAGGTGTGTACTATATAAGCCACTGAATGTAGAAATGCAGGAGGCTTACCTCTCAAAAGCTAATGCTGAGATGGCTAATAATGGCAGTGTTCAGTTGGATGATGAGTGTAAACTTCCTGTAGTTCAAAGAATAAAGCCCCACCAATCAAACTGGGTTTCTGCCCAGTAACCAGTTAGCAGACATCATCAGGCATTAAAGATAAACATCATATCTCAGTGTGTGTGTGTGTGTGTGTGTGTGTGGTTCCCCACAGTTACAGACAAGAAGCACTTATTTTAAGGTAAACATAGAAACATAGAATTTGATGGCAGATAAGGACCGCTTGGCCCACCTAGTCTGCCCATTTCTCTACCTAACGGATAAGCTGCAGATTCTGGTTAACCAACAGCCTACTTCCTCCTCCCCCCCACTAGAATTGCCTTATGTCTGTCCCATGCATTCTTGAATTTCCCCACTGTTTTCGACTCTACAACCTCCTCAGGAAAGCTGTTTCATGCATCTACAACCATCTCTGTGAAGAAATACTTCCTCACATTACCTCTGAGCCATTCCCCCTCTCTCTTCAAATCGTGCCCCCTTGTTTTTGCACATCTCTTTTTCTGAAAGATGCTACCCTCTTGGACTTTGTTGAGTCCCTTGAGGTATTTGAAAGTTTCTATCATGTCCCACTCTCCCTCCTTTCCTCGAGGCTATACATCTTAAGCTCCTTTAGTCTTTCATATGTCTTCTTGTGCAGACCCTGCACCATTTGGGTTGCCTTCCTATGGACAGCCTCCACCCTGTCTATGTCTTTGCAGAGATGGGGTCTCCAGGACTGTACACAGTACTCCAGATGTGGTCTTACCAACTGTCTGTACAGAGGGCCAGTAACTTCCTTTTTTTTACTGGTGATGCCTCGCCCTATGAATCCCAGTATTTCCCCAGCCCTCCTTACTGCCTTCTCAAATTGCTGGCCCACCTTTAAGTTGTCTGATATGACTACCCCCCGTCCCTTTCCATTTTTGTTGTTGTCAGTATCTCACCCCACACTGTGTACTTTTCCCTTGAGTTTTTGTTTCCCAGGTGCATTACTTTGCACTTCTTTGCGTGGAATCTAAGCTGCCATACATTTGACCATTCCTCCAACCTTGCCAAGACCCTTTTCATCCTTTCCTCCCCACCTTGCATATCAACCCTGTTGCAGATCTCTGTGTCATCTGCAAAGAGACATACTTTTTCCTTCCAATTGCTCTGCAATGTCACTTATAAAGACATTAAAAAGGACCGTCACCAGTACTGAACCTTGTGGTACTGCATTAGTAACCCCCCTTTCTTCACTGTGGACTCCATTTACTATTACCCTCTGTGTCCTGTTGTCCAGTCAGTGTACTACCTCGGCTACCACCCTGGGACCCACTCCCAGGCTGACTAATTTGTTTATTAATCTTTTGTGTGGGACTGTGTCAAACACCTTGCTAAAGTCTAGGAAGGCCATATCCATAGCCCCTCCCTGGTCTACTACTTTAGTCACCCAGTCAAAGAAATTAATTATATTTGTCTGACATGACCTTCCTGCTGTGAATCCATGCTGCCTTGTGTCCTGTACCCCACTGGCCTCTAGATACTCAACAATTCTTTCCATCAGAAGTGATTCCATCATTTTCCCTACCACTGAGGTCAAACTGACAGGTCTGTAGTTTCCTGCCTCCGTCTTGCTCCCACTTTTGTGAAGGGGAATCACATCCACCCTTCTCTAGTCCACAGGTACCACACCATCCTCCCATGATTTATTAAAAAGGGTAGTCAGTGGTTTTACTAATTCTTCCTTAGTTCTTTTAGAATTCTGGGGTGAATCCCATCAGGCTCCATTGCTTTATCCACCATCAGTTTTAAGAGTCCTTTCAGAACCCTTTCTTCTGTGAAAGGACTAATATCAGTCCCCCTATCCAGAGTGCTTCTATTGACTTGATTAGGTATCTCCCCCTGCTTTTCCATTGTGAATACTGAGCAGAAGTATTTGTTCAGTATCCCTGCTTTTTCACTGTTGCTCACTTCCCAACCACCTTCCTCTTTATTCAGCCTCAGTATCCCTGCCTTAGTCTTTCTTTGCTCCCTGATGTACCTACAAAAGGTTTTATCCCCCTTCTTAACCAAGTTGGCTATCTTTTCCTTGGTTTGGGCCTTTGCTATTCTGACTGCCTTCCCCGCTTCCTTCTGCTTTAACTGGTACAGTTCTCTGTCCTGCTCCTTCTGTGTTTCCTTATACTTCCTGAATGCTATCCTTTTCTTCCTAACCTTCTCCACCACTTCTTTTGAGAACCATAGTGTTTTTTTCTTTCATTTTGATTTGTTTATTTGCTTCACACAAAGGCTTGTTGCCTCTGTGATGGCAGTTTTGATGTTTCCCCATTGTTGCTCTACCCACCATCTTGCCTGTTTGCTAGTGCTTTTCTGAGGCACTCTCCCATTTTGACAAAATCAGCCCTCCTGAAGTCCAGTACATTCACTTTTGTATGGCTTGACTCTACAGCTAAGTTTATCATAAACCACACTGTTTGGTGGTTGCATGTTCCCACCTCCCGAGTGGGTTCCAAAACTAGCTGCCTGAGGCATGCCCCCTGTAGGGCATCGAGAATAGCCCTGCTCTTGGATGTGGCTGCAGCAAAGCTGCTCCAGTTAACATCTGACATATTCAGGTCCCCACCAGCAATATCTCCCCTTTCACTGCCATCCCAAGGATGCCTTCCTTCATTTCCTTGTCCATTCCCCCCGAGACTGGGGTCTGAATATAACCCCTGTGCAGATTGTGGTGCTAATCAGAGTTGGGGGAAAAAACAGCATGCATAATGCAAATATAATAACTGGTCAGCAATTTTTCCCATTGCCTGACTGAGTTATAATTTGCCGGCCAGATCAATCAAATAAGAGCTGCATCCCGATTGGCTCTGCACTCCTTGTAGGTGGGCAAAACAATACAACAAACATGGTGGCTTGTCATCCAGCAAAGCGACGAGGCGCCACACCGGGTCTATCGCTTTGTAATTGTCGTGCATATTATGTTGGAAAGACAGTATGATCTTTTAAGATCAGAGTAATGGAACATGTTCATGCCATTGAGAAAAATGATTTAAGTTATGCCATGGCTACACACATTTTTAAAAATAAGGCATCACTTAATTTACATAAATTTAAGTTTCTGGGCATTGAAAAAGTCCTTCATGATCCGAGAGGGGGTAATTATCGTAATAAGATTTTGAAGAAAGAAAATGAATGGATATTGCGTCTTAATGCTTACAAAACTCCTGGAATTAATGCACATTTGGAATTGAGACCATATTTAGAGTGTAGATAATGGCATTGTTTTTAGTATCGATTTCAGTATTTATTTATTCCAGAGTGATTTTTTTGTAATATGTTTCTATATCTTTAACAAAAAATTTTTTGTGTGATTTTAGAGGTGATGGTGTTTCTTTTACAAGCAATGATTTGAAAGATAGTATTGTGATGTCATTAATTGATTGTATTATATAAGCTGGTGTTTTTTGGTTTGCCTTTTAGCTTTTGATAAAGGACTTGCTGTCCGAAACGCATCAAGTGGTTGCTTTTTTGGTGTAATAAATATTTTTCTCTAGCTCTGGGTCTGTTCCATTATTGGGATTTGTGTGTGCTTCAGCTTTTTTGATATCTGTCTTTAATTTGCTGAAAGCACCACGATTACCTTGTGCATGGTTCTTTAGCAATGATAATGCAAATATAATAACTGGTCAGCAATTTTTCCCATTGCCTGACTGAGTTATAATTAGCCGGCAAGATCAATCAAATAAGAGCTGCATCCTGATTGGCTCTGCACTCCTTGTAGGTGGGCAAAACAGTACAACAAACATGGTGGCTTGTCATCCAGCAAAGCGACGAGGCGCCACACCGGGTCACCTACTCGGTTTGTTGTTTTTTTCCCCTACAAAACAAAACTGGATTTCTGCATTTTTAACAAATATCCAGTTGATCCTACCATTCTGAAACTGCACAGCATAACTCCCAGGAAGAATGGCCAAAAAGTCTCAAATGATGGTAGGAATCAATTCCGATAGCCACCGTGACCTAAATACATAAAAAACAATGCTCCACAGAAAGGAAATGTATAATATTTTGACAAAAAAAAAAGAAAAGACCAACCGTAAAAAAAGTAGGCTCTCTCACAGAGACCTTGTGTGTGTGTGTGTGTGTGTGTGTGTGTGTGTGTGTGTCTGTGACATACACTGTGTATGTGTGTGTGTGACAGTACCAAAGTCAATGTTAGGGAAAAATTGCTGACCAGCAATTATAAATAATAAAAGATGTGGAAGTATGCTTAAATTTGAAATTAATGGTTGCCCTCGGTGTGGGATGCTTTAATAAACCCCTTGGGCTTCACCCTCAGGGTTTCTGTAGCATCCCACACCTCGGGCAACCATTAATTTCTCATTAAGCATACTTCCCCATCCATTATTGTATATATAATAGCTTCAAATATGTTAACAGCATGTCAATAATAAACAGAAAAATACCAGCAATAGTTGATTAAAATTACATATTGTTTATGTTCCCTTTAGATAGCCCAAAACACCAGTTTGATAACTTCAAAAAGATGTGAGACTGAGATACAATTCAGTTTAAATTAAACTATTTTTGCAATCCTTTTTTTTTCATGTGGACATTATCTTCTTGCTCCTCCCCATTTTCCCCTTCTGTTGCCCAGTGCCAGCACCTTCACCCCACCTCTACGACTTACCCCATCTACTTCTTACCTCATTGTGTGAGTGGGTGCCATGGATTGTGGTGGTGTAGTGCCTTCAAGGTTGCAGCATTTTCCTGCAGACAGGGTTCCTTTCTACCCATTACTCCCCTTGAATCAGAGCTGACAGCATGCAATAGTGCAGACGTAGACCATGAAGAAGATGCATGCTTTCAGCAGCTGCCTACAACTTTCAATTCTGGTGACAACTGCTGTGTCACCTACTCTCCACTATGTGACAGCCAAGTAGCAGTACTCACTGTCCTACCTCCCCAAAGTAGGAGATACATCGATGAAGGAATCCTCCTTCCCCCCGCCAGCCCCTGAGCAACCTTGGTCGATTCCAAACCCAGGTTGCCAGTTTGGTGGGAGGGGAGGCATCTAGCACCTCAGCCCATCATTTGACTGGCCTAACTACAAGTTTACCATAGCTCAGATTTCTTTAGACAATATTGTTTGTGGTACTAAGGGGAGCTGAATCTGCAGCCCACTGTTTTACAGTTCTGTGCCTTTACCTTCTGTATCATTCAGCCAGAACTATATTTTTGCTATTCTTTACTCTTTTTCATTATTACTACAGAAAGTTAATAAAAAACAAGATTACTTACCCTTGGACTTTTTTAGTCTTGGCTGCTTTCCTACACATGACGTTATAATGCCCTGTTTATGACATAATAATTATCTATACAGCAACAGATTGGGATGTCATAAACAGAACTGTGACACCACAATTCTGATTTTTATTGAGTTTTCAACAAAAAACAAAGAGAAAAAGGTCTTATATTACAATCAGTTAAGCATAACACAAATACAAACATTAAAACTATTATTGTGCACATCAATAATAATATAAAATACAAATGACAGTAATATTTTTCTAGTTTTTAAGCAATATAACAAATCATCACAAATTATTTAAGATCAGAATTCTAGAAAGGGGCCACAAATAATTGCAAAAGTCTCTTTTTTTTCCAAAAGTGTGTAGCTAATTCTTTCATTATTAACTATTCCGCTAAGGGAATCTAACCATTGAGGAATAGAAGGAACATTTGAGTCTTTCCAGTTTTGGAGAATTAATCTTTTAAATGACAAAGCTACTGCACAAACCCATAGATTTTTGTTTCTCTTTTGGTATTTTTGGTAGGAAAGAGATATCACCCAGTATATATAAAGTTGGAGAGAATGGAAACTTGACTTTAAGAATATATTTACAAATGTCATGTATCTGTTTCCATCTTTCCTTAATCTCATTACAGGACCATATGAGATGAGTTAGACCTGCATCAGATTGTCCACACCTCCAACAATTATTATTTGAGGATATGCCCAACCTGAAGAGAATCCAAGGGGAATAGTAATAATAATGCAGAGTTTTAAATTGAACCAATCTGCCTTGAGTTTCTCTGCATGTTTTGATAGCAATGTCCCATAGTTTGTTCCATGTATACATGGGAATACTTATGTTCATGTCTGTTTGCCATTTAGCTCTGGCATGATCAGTTAGGTCTTCTTCAGGATCTTGCAATATCTTATATATTAATCTAAAACCTTTTGGAAGATTAGCTATTTTGTAGAAGGACATCCATAAACTTGAAGGAAATGTAGAGAAGCTTCCATCCAAAATGGTATTGGATAGATGTTTCCTTAATTGTAGGTATAGCCAAAAATCACATTTATTAAGCTTGTACATTGACCACATTTGCTCAAAGGATAAAAGTCTATTATTTTCTTCCAACATATCCCCAATGTTTCATATGCCATATTTTCCCCACCCAAGGTCAGGAATACCTTTGTCAGTTCTTGTAAGTAGTGGATTATTTCAAAGGGGCATATATTTTAAGGGTACAAATTCAGATTTCTTGAGCTGACTGAATTTTCTGCAAACCAGAATTGAGATATGCAAAGTAGGATGATTTGTTATCTTAAAGGGAGCATGCATAAAGAGCAAATCTGGTAGGTTCTGAGGGGCCACAATATTTTTTTCAATATGTAACCATAAGGGTGTAGTTTGAGATATCATGAGACTTGAACCAATTGGCAACTTGTTTTAATTTATAAGCCCAAAAATTGTCCTGCCACCAGGGTACTGCAAACTCTCCTGACTTTACAAGAGCTCTTAATTTCAGTTTAGATAATCTGGGAGGCATTCCTTCCCATAAGAAAGTGGAGATAATCTTGTCAATCTTGGTGAACCAAAAGCTTGGAATGTTAGCTGTGAAGTTGTTTATAAAATAGAATAATCTTGGAGCTAACATCATTTTAATAGAATTGATTTCCCCCCACAGAGAAAGATGCAAACTGGACCATCTATCCAGATCAGATTTGAAACGATTTAGTAAATTAGATAGGTTGTGATTCAGGATCTTATTGATTGAGTCAAAGATTTTGACTCCTAGATATTTCAGACCTTCCTTCAGCCAAGTAATGTCTGGGAATTATTTCAATTTCTTAAATTCTGAACTAGAGTGATTTAGCATCAAACCTTCGGTTTTGGACCAGTAGACAAATAGGCCTGATATATCACCAAAATCTTGTAGCAAGGGTTTAATGGCCTGAAGTGAGTATACTGGCTGGGATAAAGTCAAAAGAATATCATCAGCAAAAGCTAATACCTTATTATAATAATTACCATCTAGTATTCCATGAACATTGTCTAAATTTAGTATTCTTCTGATTAGGGGTTCCATGGACAATACAAGAAGTAATGGGGAAAATGGGCATCCTTGACAAGAGCCTCTATTTAATAAAAATGGAGTGGATCTAAGTCCATTTGTTATAATACTTGCTGTTGGACAAGCATATAGAGTCTGAATCCATCTTAATATACTGGGTTCAGAGTTGTTATTGGACAAGACTTTGTACAGATAATTCCATTGTAAAGAGTCAAATGCTTTCCCTATGTCAAGGGAAATGGCAGCTGCAGGTTTGCTAATATTGCTATTTGATGTTGAATTTGTAGCCCAAATAATGGAGAATAATCTACAAAAATTGTCTGCAGCCTACCTACCCTGTATGAAGCTCACCTGTTCCTTACCAACCAACTTCTTCAGAAAATTAGAAATTCTGTTAGCCAAAACTTTAGCAATAATTTTGTAATCAAAGTTTAATAAGGGAATAGGTCTGTAGATGCTACAGTCCAAGGAATCCTTATCATTCTTATTTGATAAACATATATAGGCTTCATTCATAGTGCTTGGAAGAAAGCCTTCATTAAAGGAGTTTTTGAAAGTTTTTAAAAGGTGAGGAGAAATAATGTTATTTATAGAATTATAAAATTCTCCAGGTAAACCATCTGGTCCAGGAGAGTTCCCCTTAGGGGCTTTAGCAATAACTGTTGAGATGTCTTGTAGTTTTATTGGTTCATCTAGTTGTTGTTTCTCTAAAGTGGATATACTTGCTAGGTTTGTTTTGTTGAGAAAATCCTCTATAGTATTTAATTCTGAAGAGCTCTTAGATTTATAAAAATCTTCGTAGAAAAACTTAGAACAATCATTAATTTGTTTGACATTATGTGTCACCACCCCATCCTTATTTCTAATTCCCTTAATGTTGGTTTGATTCTGTAACCTGCGAAGTTATTATGCTAGTAACTTGATAGCTTTTTCTCCAAATTCCCAGTATTTTTATTTTATCCTAAAGAGGGAATACTCTATATTGTCTGAATGCAATCTATTGATTTCATATTTAAGACTGAGACCTTTAACAAGAAGTTCTTGTTTGCTTTTGGGATTATTTTTTAAACATGTCAATATATCCCCAAGTTTTTCTTCCTTAAGTTTCAAGTCCTTTTGTTTTTCTGTTTTCTTCCTAGACACAAAGCCAATTACCCTTTTATAAATGCCTTATATGCATCCCATACCATCTTAGATGAAACCTCCCCATTATCATTCAATCTAAAATATGCTTGTGTCTCCTCCTGTAACCATTTTAAGAAATTTGGATCTTGAAGAAGTGAGGAATTAAATTTTCAGCTTGCCGACTTAGCAGAATTGTTTTCAAAAAGTATTGCACTCTTTAGCAGACAATGGTCAGATATAAACACATTTTCATAACCCATTTGGGTAGTGTCATTATACCACCTTAAGTTCATAAATAAATAATCAATCCAGCTAAAGGAACCATGTCTCTCTGACAGGAAAGAATAATCCGCACCATCAGGATAAAAGAGCCTCCATGTATCTAATAGACCCAACTCCTCCTATAATTTGTGTAGACTCTTCTGCGCAGGGGCAAAGAACAGGGAAACTGAGAGTGTGACCTGTCTAGGAAAGAATCCATAACTAAATTAAAGTCTTCCCCTAACAGAATTTCATAAGGCCCTAAATTAACAAGAGTACAGGTTAATTTTTGAAAGAATTATTTTGCCACGTGTTAGGGGCATGCATATTACAAACAGCTATCTGTCTACCATATAATTCCTCTAAAAGAATTTGAAATCTCCCTCTGGGTCCATGATATGGGATTGTTTAATAAATGTTTTACCTTTTCTTATCAAAATTGCCACACTTCTCTTTTTTGTGGAAAAACAGAAGTATTCTACAGAGGAAACCCAACCACGAGCTAATTTTTCTGCTTTGACGGGAGTCAAATGGGTTTCCTGTAACATGGCTATGTCTATTCTATGTTTGTTTAAATGATTCAACACTCTATATCTTTTAATTGGGGATCCAAACCCCTGCACATTCCATAAACCTATAATAAGATTATTAATTGCAAAAAAAAAAAAAAACACAGTAAAATGTTAAATAATGGTTAATAAAATACTCAGGAGATATTCTTACCAGTGATACACTCAGTATTTAATACTTTAGGAGTAACAGTTAAATGTAGGGATTTAGATAACAGTAAAAAGGAAAAAAAGAAAAAATCTGTAACAAGTAAGCCTCTTTGTATCTTTTAACACACTTAAAAAAAACAAAACACACACACACACACACAAAATAGTATGCTGTATTTCAGCTGATATACCTTTTTTAACCTTCAGAAAATCAAAAGGAACAATGCTTAGAATAAGTCTAAACTAACAAACACTTCAAGTAGTTTGAGTGGTATTTCACTGAGGAAACCTCAAAGTGACACTCACACAAACAAACGGTGGCTTACTGGGGAACACACCCTGACAATAAAAATAGAAATAACCTAAGTAATTAAATATGTTGGATTGAAAGCCAGTTTATGATAATTGACAAGGTAAAACTTTACTCCATTTCCATAAATAATCCCTTAAGCAGGTAATAGGAAAAAAACTCCAAGCTAATTACATAGAAACATAGAAACATAGAAGTTGACGGCAGATAAGGATCGCAAGGCCCATCCAGTCTGCCCATTTCTTTTTCTACCTTATAAATGTGCCATCGGCCTTTGCTCTGTCAGTGACCTATCTATTCATAGTCATTTGTATTGCTCCCTTATGCCTATCCCATGCCTGTTTGAAGCCCTGCACTGTATTCATAGCCACCACTTCTTGTGGTAAGCCATTCCATGCATCTACCACCCTTTCTGTGAAAAAGAATTTCCTCACATTCCCCTTAATCGGCCTCCTCTAATCTCATGCTGTGTCCTCTTGTCCTGCTATTTTTCTTATATTTAAACATGTTAGACTCTTTCACCTTGTTTATGCCCTTAAGGTGTTTAAATGTCTCGATCATATCCTCTCTCCCTCCTTTGCTCAAGGGTATACATATTGAGCTCCGTTAATCTGTCCTCATATGTCTTCTGATGCAGTCCCTGCACCATTTTGTTGCCCTTCTCTGGACTGCTTCAATTTGATTAATGTCCTTGTGAAGGTGTGGCCTCCAATACTGCACGCAGTACTCCAGATGGGGCCTAACCAATGTCTTGTACAGAGGGATTATTACCTCCCTCTTACGACTTGTGATACCCCTACTAATACACCCTAACACCCTCCTAGCCTTACCTACTGCTTTAGAGGTCTGCTTGGATGATTTTAGGTCATCAGTGATGATGATGCCCAAGTCTCTTTCTTCCTTTGTGACTGCTAGCAACTCCCCTCCCAGCCTATAAGTGGCTTCAGGGTTTCTCTTCCCTATGTGCATGATTTTGCACTTCTTTGCATTAAATCCCAGTTGCCACTCTTCTGACCATTCTGCTAGTTTATCCAGATCTCTTCTCATTCTGCCCACCCCATCTGGATCATCTACTCTGTTGCAGATCTTGGTGTCATCTGCAAACAGACAAGCCTTACCCTCTAGTCCATCTGCAAGGTCACTAATGAAGATGTTGAATAGGACTGGCCCCAGGACTGATCCCTGAGGTACCCACTTGTGACTTGCATCTCTTCTGACTGTATACCATTTTACCACCACTCTGTTTTCTGCCAGTCAACCAGTTTGCCACCCAGTTGACCACCTCGACCCACCCGAGCCTACCTAGCTTATTTATCAATATTCTATGTGGAACAGTGTCAAAAGCTTTGCTGAAGTCAAGGTGGCGACATCAACTGCTCCCCTGGTCCACCACTCTGGTTACCCAGTCAAAGAAATCTATGAGATTAGTTTGACAGGACCTTCCTTTGTAAACCCATGCTGTCTTGGATCCTGTGCCCCTATGGATTCCAGGTGTTGCACTATCCTTTCCTTAAGGATGCCTCCATAATCTTGCCACTACTGAGGTAAGACTGACCGGTCTGTAGTTCCCCGCCTCCTCCCTGCTACCACTCTTGTGGAGTGGGATCACATGAGCCCTTCTCCAGTCTTCTGGGACCTCTCCTGTGCTCAGAGACTCACTAAACAATTCTGCTAATGGCTCTGCTAGTTCCTCCTTTAGCTCCTTAAGTACCCTGGGATGTATGCCATCAGGTCCCATTGCCTTATCAAAATAATATGGAGAGACTGGCTTTGAACCCAGGACCCTTGGGTGTCCCATCCCTATGCCTTGTCTTCTGTACCACAGAGGAGCTATTTTTTAATCAGCCAAGGGCCCCCACCAGGAGCAAAACTTTCAGCACTGTGGTGTTGGCTTATGCCAAGCAATCACCGTTGCAGTTCTTTTTGTTATGCACTGGAGTCCGCACTTAGGAGTTTGAAGGTCAAACGTATTCTCAGGGACTGCTTAGTACACGGAAGTCAATCATTAGCCCTGTTTACTAATTTTGGTGTTAAAGAAAACCTCTTGGGATCTTGGAGAAAGTAGTAATAACTCAGCTATGTCTTAGACTGAAAAATATATTTTACTATAAAATTAGTCATTCAGCATAATGCTTCCAGCACCAGTTCTCACTCACCTAGAACCAATAAAAATTTAAGGAATTCCAAAAATGCCATATTTAAAGGAAAACAGTCATTTGCTGGGGCTCCTGCCCCCGGAAACCTTACCCTCCGGTTAAGCTTTTTTCCAAAAAGCACCTTTTTTTGACTCCAGGAAAAGAATTTAATTGATGAATGAAAAGTCCACTACCCGGAAGTGTGGCGGACTATCGGGTGGCTCCATTAACTATAAAGGTGTGGCGCTGCACCCTACGCTTCAATACAATGCATTGAAGTGCAGGATGCGGCGCCTCCCAGTTAATGGAGCTGCCTGATAGTCCACCATACTCGGTAGCGAATTTTCATTTGTCAATTAAATTATTTTCCGAGTCAAAAAGGGTACTTTGGAAAAGCATAACCAGAGAGTAAGGTTTGCAGGGGCAGAAGCCTCTGCAAATGACTGTTTTCCTTTAATTATGTAAATCTTCTAGACAGCATGTAAGTGTTTATTAAGGAAATACCTGCAGTAAGAGCAATGGACTGAAAATAAGGCCTTATACATTCAATTCATCGACAGGCATGATCTCTCCATCAATCTAGACAGATAGAGTCGCGCCTGGTAGACATATTAATATATAAACCATTCAGCAAAAGCTCCAACTCTCCTAGGATCTTGTTTAAAACAACCCAACTAGCTTAGAGTAAATACAAATAAAGCCCATCATGAGAAAGCTTATGTAGAGCCATCTCATGCCTATAAAATCGGGCTCTATCTGCTATCTAGCAATAGGCATAACCGGATACCATGGATTAAGGAAGTGAGGCTGGTGGAAGATGAAAAAGCCATAATAACTAAAACCATAGATAGGGAAAATTATTTTAACAGATCCATCTTCTAAACACACCAAAACTGATTCCATCTTTTAAACAAGACTACAGTACCCCTCTCCCCGCAATATGGAATAAAAAGCCTTCTTACCGACTTGGCATTCAAAGCTTAACTTAATGAATACATGATTAATATTTTTTCCTACCATGCCTCTTGAGGATGTTTGGTCATGGGGATTCGTGAAGCTGATGACATGATCATCCATCTCTCTGAGCAGAAAGTGATTCATGACTTTGACACCGCATTGCATCAGTTCTCTCCTATATGTAATAAAGACAATAAGCTAATACATATTTGTTTTTTTCTTTTAAATAAAATAAAGAGAAACAGCAGCTTATACAAAATACACATTAGAAATACATTAAATTGGTATTTTAGGATGAGGAAGCAATTTGGGTAAGGTCATGTGGTCTACCATATCCAATCCTGGATGATGACCTTGTTTAGGATCCACCTACTGAGGTTAAACTAATGTTCCTGTTGTGCTTTCATTTCAGGTCACCAAAGTTTCAATCTCCACACTAGAAAGGTCAGTCAATGGGGGTTCCTCAAACATGTTGGCAACAGGACTGTATGGACCTCTTAAAGCATCAGGTAAACCAAATACATCTGAAGAAAGATGTTTGTGAGTGGAGGGGCCAGAATGGTTACAAGTCTAATCAGAGGAGTGTACTTGCTTTGATGAAATGGAAGCCAGAACAGCTGCTTTAATTCCGTAAAAGGGTTGTGATTTCCATGTGATCTTAGAGGGCCATGGTCGAGACTTGAGAAGTGATGCTTTGGTGTTTGGATGCCTTACATTGTGTTTCAGAACAGGTATGTGGGTCTGCTTTGGTGCTGTTCTTTGCATTTCTTGTGATGAAGTATTAGCTTGTGGACTATGCTTAGAAGTAGCTGCACAGGTCAGTCTTTCTGGGGTTGGAATCTTAAAGCTCTGGATTCTATCAATGGCAGTTGGGGCCTGTGTGAAATTTTTGATTTCCCTGCTCCGTCTGTTTAAAATCATTTCAGCTTCACTCCAATGTCTCTGAATAAAACTCCAAGCCTCTTTGGGATTTTTAAAATTATGAGTCCCCCCTCCTTTAGTTAGCACCAATACTGCAGGGTATTTAATGTAGTAGGGAACTTTTAAGCATTGTAAAACATATATAATATCCCCAAATTATTTTCTTTTCTCTACAATCTCAGAGAAGTAATCTTGGAAAATGTAAATTCTTTCTTTCCCCTAGAATAAAGCTTTTCTCTGTCGTGCTATGGATAAGATGTCTTCCTTTATATTGAACCTTAAAAAATGCACAATAATGGGCCTTTGGTTTTGTCCTTGTTTAGGAAAAGCTCTTAGGGATCTGTGGGCCCTTTCTATTTTCAAGGACCAATTCCAACTGTAATTTAACACTAAGGGAAGAAACTCCCATAAAAAACTAATCATGTCTTTCCCATCTAGTTTTTCTGGGACCCCAACAACACGTAAGTTATTTCTCCTGGATCTATTTTAGAAATCATCAACTTTAGCTCCAAATTGTTGTATTTTTAAGATATTTTTCCCTGCCATGTCTTCCACTACACATAGTGATTCCTCCAGTAAAGCTAATCTTTCCTCAAGTGTATACATTCTTTCCTCCATAACAGCTGATTTGTTATTTTCCTCCCCTGCCTTTTTTTTTAAGTGAAACAATGTCTAGGTGCATAGAATGTAATTTATCCTTAATGTGATCCATGTTGCTAAGGCAATTAGATATAGCTTTTTCATTCTGTTTTATAGAGTTATTCCTGGTACCTGCATGACCCCCATGGAAGGTATCAGCGCTCAATGGAGACCCCCCTGGCTGACCTGTGTGCCTGCCACTTTGAGCTTCCCATCAGTCGGCATGCTGCTGAGAAGGTAAGTGCTAGATATGCCGTGAGGTATTACAAAGAGAAGTGGGTTTTGAATTTCAACAAAAATTGGTCAAAGTACAGAAAATAACTATCTTTGTTAACAGGCAGATTCACAACTGCACTATGACTACTCAGGATTATTTAAAGTACAGGTGGGTTACGATTGGTGGAAGAACTCTCTCTCAGGCAGCCATCGCTTCCTAGCACTGCCATGCAACCAGAACTGTGACTCCAGACGTAGACAATCAGACAGACCAAATAGGGCAGATATCCTGTTTTCATAGAGATGTGCTTAGTAATAAATGATGGCAACTTACAAAAAGGGTGAATTGTAGCTAAATTTTTTCTAGATAGTGGGATGGATATTCAAAAGGGTTGTGCCATGCGCAATAGGATTGCACCTGCGCAAGTCCAAAATTGCACCATCCTGCCATATTCAGCAGGAGGCAGTTGCACCCCCCAAGTTAAGCTGAGCAACAGCGCAATGCTAGTGAAGGCATGCTGAACCGGAGGGGGAGGAACCATGCATAAACTGCACAGCCCGATATTCAGTGGGCTGTGCAGAGTTGTGCAGGTGCAACCCGAAACCTGCGCCTGCACAACTTTGAGCCAAAAAAAAAGGAGTAAGCCGAGGGTCACCCACAGGTGAGCTGCCACATTGCAGGGCGCAACACAGCACCTGCCACCTGTGGGTGGCCCTCAACCTACTCCCTGTGCCCCATGCAGCCCAATGTGGGCATATAGTAACACCCCCCCTCCCCGACTGGCCCAATTGCGGGCATATGTTTAAAACAGCCCCTTCCCCAACTGGTCCGATCACGGGCATATGTTTAAAACACCCCCTCTCCCCTGACTGGCCCGATCGTGGGCAAAAGTGAAAAATAAACCCACCACCCACCAGCCTGATCGCGGCACCAAAGTGTCCAACCCCCCACAAGACCTGCCGCCCATGGCTCTTGCTCTGCACCAATGGGTGTGCAGCCAGGCAGTCAGTCGGCAGCAGCGGGGCAGCAGGCAGGTGGGATGCTGCTGCTCGCTGGCTGCCGGGGGTGGGGGGACACTAGATCACCAGGGATATGGTCTTGGGGGAGGTTTGAACACTTTGGTGCCACGATCGGGCTTTGAGGTCCACTGGACCACCAGGGATATGGTCTTGAGGGGTTGGACACTTTCGTGCCCGCGATCCGGCTTAGCAGTCCACTGAACCACCAGGGATATGGTCTTGGGGGTTGGACATTTGGTGCAGCGATCAGGCTGGTGGGGGTGGGTTTTATTTTTCACTTTTGCCCATGATCGGACGCCAGTCGGGGGGGGGTGTTTTCAACATATGCCATCGGGCCAGTCGGGAGGGTGGGGGCTGTTTTAAACATAAGCCCGCGATTTTTTAACTTATGCCGGTGATCGGGCTGCGTGGGGCGTTGGTCCCTGATGACTGCTGCCTGGCAGGGCGCCAGGCACAAGTCCTCGGGGATTGGCGCACCTGCATGCTAATGGCATGCAAATGGGGCCATAAATAGATGCAAATGCCCCCCCCATGCCTTGCATGAATTATGGCCCCATTTGCATGTCACCTTTTGAATATGGGAATTTTGCGCATGGCGCAATGGTACTTGTGCCACCGCAACTTGAATGCTCCACTCTGACCACTTGCGGTGGCGCAGTTCCACTGCGCCATGCACGGTGGCTGTATGGCTGGGGGTGATATTCAAAGGAGTTGCTCAATAGCGCAACTCCTTTGAATATCGCCCCGGCGACACCCCTGCACAACTATTTTGTGCAGCGCAAGGGCTTGCGCCACAGAATAGCGCAGTTTGACTATCCAGCTCATTATGTTTTTCAGAGTAGACCCCAACAACATCAGGGGCTCTTTAAAGCCCTGTTATGCTGCAAGAAAACATTTGGCATTGACAAATGCTTATTTTGGTAATCCCATTGATTCATCTCTGAGTATGTAAACCTCTTTCTGATACAGAGGTGGAGTAAAGGGTACCTAAAATGAATGTTTGAGAGGCCTTCTACTATATGAGCAGGATCCTGTGTTAGGTGAGAAGACAGCAGCCCTCAGTGACTCATGACCTGGTTTGTGGCAGTATTGATGAAGTAAGCAAGCTAGTCAGTCGACAATCAGGGAATCTTGGGGGGTATGTGGCATCCATGATCCTTGATCCTTTGATCCTGTAAGCAGTGTTGGAATTATGGGGGGTTACCAGGGCTCACCCCCCCCCCCCAGTTTTGAAGTCAGCGCCTGTAGTTCACACATTATTGCCATTGATTGATAATGCGAAGGGGGGCTGAATTTAAAGACAAGGCCCTTATGGGCCCCCCAGCTAATAAAGTATATATCCAACACTGCTGTAGAGCAGGGGATCCACTCATGAGCCTAACAAACAGGAAGCCTGGTGTCTCAAACAACTCTATACGCAAGCTGCCTCCTTCTCTTCTGTGCTGCTATGCACATGAAGAGAAGGGCTGTAAGAGCATAGCACATGCCAGCTTCCCATACTGTAGCTTGCTCAGGCTAGCACTGAGTATGTTTGCTGTGTAGCTCAGTACATTTTATTACTGGGACATACTCAGCCTGTTCTTGCTTAGGACTCTGAAGCTGTAATTTTTAAAATATTTAAATTTTACTCCATTTGTCTATCACAGAAATTTTCATATAATTCTTCTCAGTGTAATGAGTCTTTCCTAGTAATAATAACATATGTTTAGCTTCACTGACACTAACACATTTTAAAATAATTACAGCCTAGAACAAAAAGAGTTCAGTGGATCAGTGAGTGGCTTCGTCACCCCCCCACCAAGTGCTATAAAAGCATGCATGTCTAAGTGTACTCTGAATGCCGATTTCATTGGCAGTAGCTGTACTCCTAGATCTCCAGCTGCTCTTCCCTCCACCTACATGGCATTACTACACTGCTGTTTCCCAATATGTTGCTCCTTCCCCAATGCTGGCTTGTGCTTCAGGCATGAGGAAACTCCTTTATGGCTGGCTCCATCTGGTGTCAGTTACTGCTTCCAGGTTTCTCTAGTCTCCCCTCCCCTCCTGCTCTGGCTGGTGCTTGCTGACCACGTCCTCAGATGCTTGGCATGTGGCATTCTCCTCTGTTGCACTCCCCTTGCTGAACTGTTCTGACAAATGCTTGTTTTGGTAATTCTATTAATTCACATCTGAGTAGGTAAACCTCTTTCTGATACAGAGAATGAGTAAAGTGTCCTGTGTAGCTCCTTGCTGTGGTGTCTGGCCTCATCGCTGGCTCTGCTGCCACATCAGGGTGGGAGTTTCCTGCTACTGTTGTTTTGTTCTGGCCTGGCCCCAGTGGCTGCTCTTCTCTGTCTGCTGGGCTGCCTTTTCCACTTGCTCTCCCTGTGTTCCTACTTGTTTTGTGGGGGCTCAATGGGGCTGGGTCTCCATTTTCCCTTGTGCTTTGCCTTGTTTGGCCCTGCCTCTCACTAGACTCCTGCTTTGTGGACTGTTGCTGTGGTCATGTTTTTCGATGGCTCTTTGGGCCTTCCTTCCCCTTGCCATGGCCTTCACCTGCCTCTTCTTTGCAGGGCTCATGCCCCAGTGATTACCTGGCTCCCATCCTAACCACCATCAGGCTCTTGCCACATGAGTACTGGCTCATGTCCCCAGACAACCGGTCTCACACTCCAGTGACCCTGGACTCTCACCCCAACACAGCTAGGATTATGTGCCATAACACCCGGATATACATCCCTATCCTACCGCTCATGCCTCTTCAACAAACAGGTTTCATCCAAGCTTATATCTCATTGACCACTTGGCACCTTCCTCATGCTACAGGGCACTACCCCATGACAGTCAGTCTTTCCCCAATGACAACATCAGGATTTAGTGTTCATCATCCTTCCTTGCATTGTATTGTAACTGAGTCCCTCCAGGGTGTACAACACTCACCCACATGGCTCAGTACTGACTGATCAACTTAATGCCTGTCTTGTCTCTGTCTTCTTTCCTCCTAGAACTACCAACACTCTTCCTGGGATCAGTTAAGGCCTAGTTTGACTAAGGCAGCTTGAGGGCCTAGCTTGATAGGGATAAGTAGTAGTTAGATTTATTTGCTGTGTTGTAGTCTGCAAGTTTAGCTTCAGCTGTTCTGTAGACTGAGTGGTAGTTTAGTTGTCCTGTAGTTTGAGCATAGGGGTAGAACCCTCTGCAAGGGCTGCTTTGCTCATATGACTGCAACTCTGTGACACCCTCTACCTACCAAATCCAGGAGGTATCTGGGCAGCTTGTTTGTTTTGCACTAATTCATCCGCTGAATCTTCTATGTGCATGCCAAGTCTCTTCCTGTACCCCATCTTTTAATGGGACCTTGCTCACTAATCACAGGGTGAAGGGAAAGCATTTAGGACTCCAGTAGTCATACGACAGCAACTCTGACACCCACCTATGTTTAGGCTTCCTACAGGTGTCAGTGACCACAGGATGGTATGCTGTTGTTGAAGCACCAAAAATAAATCTGTCCCTCCAGTATATATTGATTCTAGAAACATAAACAAGCATTTGTCAATGCCGAATGTTTGCTTGCTGGCATTGGCAGTGGTAATGTAGAAGTTACAGAGCTCCGAAATAGGAATGGCAGTGAAGTACTGAACTGAAGCCAACCCCACCACCACCCTGCAGAGAGTGACAGGCATTGGGGTGTGCATTTGGGTCATCAGGCATAACAGCCTCGCCATTTCACCACACCCCACCCTGCAGACACTGACAAGTGTCACGGTGTTCCTTGGGGTGTTTGGCCCTTATGCGCACCCCATTTCATTAGGAAATGTGGTGAGATGGGTGCGATATAGGAGAATGGGGTGAACTTTGGGGCTGAAGAGTCCAAGGCATACCTCGATGCCTCTCACTGGCTGCAGAGTGTGGAGATGGTATGAGCATTACAGGCAAGAATCTAAGTCACACCCCTGATGCCTGTCATTCTCTACAGGGTTGGGCGTTATGGTTGAAAACCCTAATACCTCAGGCATTAGTTGGTATTTTCCTCCAAATTTTCAACATGTTTTTTTGCGACCCCACCTCATGAACAGGGGAATATCAGTTTGTTAGCGAAGCTGCTTATACTGTAGTACAGCATTTAGCACCACAAGTGCAAAACATTCGAACAGGATGTAAAAATGACAGCTGTACTGTTCATGGGGAGGTGTAAAATGACAATGTTGCAAATCTGCAGGAAAAATATTTAAAAAATGGTGAAGTCATGGCGTACATAGAAACTGTGCACAGCACACCGTAATATAATTAGGTTGGGGATATTTTACAGCAGATTGTCAACTCAGGCATTTTGGTGCCTCCGATCATGAACAGTGTCACTGTGATTTTTCTTTATCTATGCCGAACAATGATTCCCCCACAGCGACCATGCATCCTCAGCGCTGAAAGTGTGAAAACACACTTCAGCCATGTTGTGAAAAATGACAGCTGTACTGTTCATAAGGAAGTGTGAAAAATGCCACTGGTGAAAATCTGGACTGAAAATATTACAAGTCATGAACTTACAAAGTGCGTGGAAACTGTGCATTGCTCACTCGTAACACAGTCATTTTATGGACTTTTGTCACCAAATTTTCAACATAGCCATTTTAAGACCTCTGCTCATGAACAGTGTAACTGTGATTTTCTTAATCTGTCCTAAACATTGCTTTCGCACACCAACAGCACCATTGTGCGCTACATGTGCGAAAACACATTTTGGGTGACATATGAAAAATGGCAGCTGTACTGTTCATAAGGAAGTGTAATAAAATGGCAATGTTGAAAATCTGGAGTGAAAATATTAAATTTGCAAACTTACGAACATGCATAGGAACTGCGCAATGCACGCTCGTAAAACAGTCATTTTTAGGAATTTTTTCACCAAATTTTCAACATAGCCATTTAAGACCTCTGCTCATTAGCAGTGTCACTGTGATTTTCTTAATTTGTCCTGTACATTGATCTAGCACACCCGACTGCGCCATTGTATGCGCTACATGAAGTGAAACACATTTTGGGCAAGATGTGAAAATGACAGCTATACTGCTCATAAGGAGGTGTGGTAAAATGGCAATGTTGAAAATCTGAGCTGAAAATATTGAAAATTCGCGAACTTACAGTGTGCGTAGGAACTGCGTAGCGCACGCTCGTAAAACAGTCAATTTTAGGAATTTTTTCACCAAATTTTCAACATAGCCATTTTAAGACCTCTGCTCATGAACAGTGACACTGTGACTTTCTTAATTTGTCCCGTACATTGATTTTGCACACCGACTGTGCCATTGTGCACTACATGGGCGGAAGCATTTGGGTGAGATGTGAAAAATGACAGCTGTACTGCTCATAAGAAGGTGTGATAAAATGGCAATGTTGGAAATCTGGAGTGAAAATATTGAAAATTCATGAACTTATGAGCGTGCATAGGAGCTGTACAACGCACGCTCGTAAAACAGTCATTTTTAGGAATTTTTTCACCAAATTTTCAACATAGCCATTTTAATACCTGAGCTCATGAACAGTATCACTGTGATTTTCTTAATTTGTCCCGTACATTGATCTTGCACACCGACTGCGCCATTGTGTGCTACATGGGCAGAAACACGTTTTGGGTGACATGTGAAAAATGACAGCTGTACTGCTCATAAGAAGGTGTGATAAAATGGCAATGTTGGAAATCTGGAGTGAAAATATTGAAAATTCGCGACCTTACGAGTGTGTGTAGGAACTGCGCAATGCACCCTCATAAAACAGTCATTTTTAGGCATTTTTTCACCAAATTTTCAACATAGCCATTTTAAGACCTCTGCTCATGAACAATGTCACTGTGATTTTCTTAATTTGTCCCGTACATTGATTTCACACACTGACTGCGCCATTCTGCGCTACATGGGTGGAAACACATTTTGGGTGAGATGTGAAAAATGACAGCTGTACTACTCATAAGAAGGTGTGGTAAAATGGCAATGTTGAAAATCTGGAGTGAAAATATTGAAATGTCGCAAACTTACGAGCCTGCGTAGGAACTGCGCAATGCACCCTCGTAAAACAGTCATTTTTTGGAATTTTGGCACCAAATTTTCAACATGGGGTTTTTGGGACCCCTTCTCATGAATGATGTCACTGTTATGGTGGTATTCATGCCCGAAGGGTGATTTCATGCAGTGACTGTGCAGTGACTGTGAAATCACCCTTCGGGCCTGAATACCGCCATGACAGTGACATCATTCATGAGAAGGGGTCCCAAAAACCCCATTTTGAAAATTTGGTGCAAAAATTCCCCAAAATGCCTGAGATATGCAACAAAGTTGAAACCCCCCTATGTAACCCATTATACAGCTTACCGGCATTTCCTCAGTTCGCGGTCGGCTTTGAAGAGTGCAGGCGATGTTCCGGTCCACGAAGATCGTGCGCGGGTCGGAGATAAGTATGGGGTGGGGGGTGCGGGAAGACTGGGTGTGCAGTGGGTGGAGTGCGGGTTGTGGGAGGGTTGGGAGGCGCACCGCAGGACAGTTTTATTTTACAGGTCTTACAACAAAAAGATGTTGTGGGACGTTTGCCACGCTGGTGGGCTCTGGCTGTCACAAGAACTGAGGCGTTCAGCTGACAGGGATTGGGCACCCCGTCGGCAAAATAAAAGCAAAAATCGCGGTACTGCTTGTCATGCTGGGGTGCTCCCAGCATGGCACAAGACTTGGGGGCGTTTCAGCCGATGGGGATTGGGCACCCCGTCGGCTATTCAGTACGGGGGCGCGCACATCTGTCTGTGCATGGGGGAGCTGCGCGTGAGCAGCCGATATCTTATCGGTGCTCACTCAAGCATAGCTCCCCCTTTCAACTGTATGCCACTGCATTTTGGAGCGTGTCATAGACAGCTCCAAAATGCATTGGCTTACAGGGGCCGCGCCTGCCAGCCCACTGACTGAATTGGAGGAGGAGGTGACACACCTCCGAAATCTCCGATCAAGGCACTATGTTTCTTGCACATGCGTGCAAGCAAACATAAAAATTGGATGTTTCAACATTTCACAAGCCCTATCTTTTTCTCATTGGCCCTTTCAGGATGCCTCAACAGATGTAATGTTACATTGAAATGGTGTTGCTGTTGTTTTAAAACCATCTGTAACACATTTGTTCATTTAAAAAGGCTAAGGATTAGGGGAAATAAACAGGAGTCAGTCACCCCTGAGGTGTTTCAATACATCAAATCACTCTTTATAAAATCACTCTTTATTTATATAAGGCACCTTTCTTAAACCAAGGCACCTGTACAATATAACATAAAACAATAAATAGTTAAAACAACATTAAAATATTCAAAAATCATTACAAGCTTTACTAAAAAGATAGGTTTTCAAAGCTCCTTTAAAACTTTGGACAGTCGGGCAGTTTTGCACCTGACGAGGTAGAGAATTCAACAGGGTTGGGGCATGAAACTAAAAGATCTGGCCCCTGAAGTTTTTATGCGAACCCTGGGAATCTCTAGGAATCCCTCGTCAGTGGATCAGAGAGAGTGAGGGGGGACGGTAGGCACAAAGGAGATCTTTCAGGTAAGCAGGTCCCTGATCATGTAGGGCCTTCTAGGTCAGCAAACCAACCTTGAAGGTGATTCGCCAGCAAACTGGCAGCCAGTGCAGTCCGCAGAGCACAGGCATTATATGACTGGACCTAGAAGAATCAGTCAACAGCCTGGCTGTTGCATTCTGCACTAGCTGCAGGTGGCAAATCTCAACCCCTGGTAGCCCAAGGTAAAGGGCATTGCAGTAGTGAAGTCGGGAGGTAACAAAAGCGTGGACCAAAGTAGACAGATTATCTGGAGGAACCAGGTGCTTCACCCAGGCAATGTTCCTCAGATGGTAAAAAAAGGTTTTGACAACCGCTGACACCTGAGATTTAAATGTCAGATAGTCATCAAACACAGCGCCCAGGTTCCGCACCTGGTTTGAGATAGTCAGCTGGACACCCCCAAGCCATAAACCCAAGGGCGATCCAGCTAACAAACCCACCTCCCAGCAACCCTGGTCCACAACCAACACCTCAGTTTTTTCTGGGTTCAACCACAGCCAACTCACATTCATCCAGTCTTGGATTTTGGCAAGACAGTTGTTGAAGACCGAAAAGGCAGCATCTTGACCGGGCACAAAGGACATGTACAGCTGAGTATCATCTGCATAGCAGTGAAAACCCAGACTGTACCACCTAATAATTGCTCCTAGTGGCAGCATGTACACTGCAAACAACATGGGCATCAAAATGGAACCCTGCGGTACCCCACAGGATAGGGAGACTGATGCTGAGGAGAAAATCCCAGACACCACCCTCTGAGTCCTACCCTCGAGGTAAGATCAAAACCAGCTGAGGACTGTACCAGACAGTCCACAGATAGATCGCACATTTTCCAATAGCACACCATGGTCCACAGTGTCAAATACTGCACAGAGATCAAGAAGGACCAAGATGGAACAGGTCCTTCGATCTCTCGCTATTAGGAGGTCATGTAGTACCCGAACCAGAGCTGTCTCGGTACTATGCCTTTTCCTAAATCCAGACTGGAGAGAATCATAGACATTGTGACTGGTCAAATGTTCATCCACCTGCGATGTGACCACCTTCTCAATAACTTTACCCACATAGAGTAAGTTAGAGACAGGCCTGTAGTTTGCCAGACAGTCCGGGTCCAAGGAAGACTTCTTAAAAAGGGGCTGAACCACAGCCTCCTTAAGAGGATTTGGAAAAATCCCCCTCTCCAAGGACCTCCAGACTATCTCAGCAAGGACGGAGCTGATTTTATCCACACAACCCACTAGGAGACGTGTGGGGCCTGGGTCCAAACTGCAGTTGGTCGGACGCAGTGATTGGATGATCATCACAGTGTCATTGATTGTGGGGGAGGCTGAAGTCAGACCACACAAACTGGGTGTCCGACATCTCCTGCCAATCATCACAACTCCCATTGGAGAGGGTCAATCGGACATTAGATCTGATTTTGGCAATCTTATCTGAAAAGAATAGAGCAAACTCCTTGCACCGTTCTTGAGAAAGAGCTCTTCTGGGCTGAAGACAGATTGGATTGCACAATCTGTCCACAGTCCAGAAGAGCTGAGCTGGTCTATTCTGTGCAGTTGCAATCTCTCTGGACAGGAATTCCATCAAACTAAGTTTGTCACAATCCAGACCCGACCTCCGCCAGCACCTCTCCAACCTTCGTCCGACTCTTCTCAACTCCCTCAAGGTCTCGTCGAACCAAGGAGACCTGGGGTGAAGAGTGAGAGGATGAACACGAACACGAGCAATGGAATCCAGGGCCCCTGCTACTGCCTTATTATAGGCAAGTACCAGCTCTCCTGGATCCATGCAATCTCTCAGTAAGTCCGATAGGTCCAGCACTGTCATCAGGTCAACTGGGGAAACACCCCTTAAAGGGCGGTACTGCACCATTTCCATAGGGGCTGACCTACTAGGGGTGGCCTCAAAACTGAACCCAATGAAGTGATGGTCCAACCATCTGTCTGGTTCCACCACCAAGTCGGATATCTCCATCACCAGAAGGAACACCATATCCAATGAATGACCACCAATATGGGTCAAGGAGGAAATAACCTGTGTGAAGCCCAATGAAATCATTAACTGGAGGAAGTCAGACAAGAATAAAAATGGAAGGCATATAGAAATATCTTGGATGTGGCAACTCTTTTGGTTTACAAACAAGCCCATAATAAATATAAGTCCTTGGTTTAAAAAAATAAAACCACAGTTGATTACTGATAAATGAAAGCAGTTTTCTAAGAGAAATGTTGCAGCCACCTGGGACCTAATAAATCATCTGTTACGAAAAAACTGTAACCCTGTTTCCCAGATGCTAAACACCCCACTTGGATACTCAAGGAGCCTTTAACCATAGCCACAGAATTTAATATTTTCATTTTTTTCTGATTTAACAAATTATATCCCTAGTAATGATGCAGAATTCTCAAAGAACAATGATAATAGCACCAACACACGTTCATTGCCTACACAACCAAAATTATATAGTAGGGTACTTAATCCTGGGGAGGTTCTGACCTATCTTACAAAGCTTCATCCTTGGCCTTCAGTAGACATTAATGGAGTGGACTTTAGGCTTGTGATGATCACTGCAGACATTATTTGCTACCCTTTAACAAAAGGTTTTGAATTTGTCACTTTGCACAGGTCAATTTGCAGAAATATGGAAAGATCCTGTTGTTCCTATATACAAATCTGGTGATGTATCTAATGTACAAAATTACCATCCTGTTTATTTGTTGGCCCCTCTATCTAGGGGATTAGAGCAGGTAGTTTCCGATTAGTTGATCAAGCATTTGCTCAAGTTTGGGGATCTGACAACAGCTCAGCATGGATTTCAACCTGGACACAGCACAGCGATGTCCTTTACGGGGTTCACACACATGGTACAAGAAGGAGGCTCTAGATAATGATCATTTTTACAGTAGCCATATTTGTGGGCCTCACCAAGGTCTTTGAACTTGTGAATAACAATTTGTTACTTGCTGCCCTTCATAACTTTGGCACGTCTGTGGATTCTGTTAGCTGGTGCCAGAACTACTTTCATGGGTGAACATAAACTGCAAAAATTAAAGTTCACCTCCCCCATCCTCTGTTTTGCTGGGTGTTCCCCAGAGTTCTATCCTGGATCCCCTTGTATTCAGTTAATTTTTGAACACATTACCTTCTATTTGTATTAACATTAAAATGTTCCTTTATGCTGATGCAGTGATCTTCACAATGGCCCCAGTTTCCCCGACATGCAGAAACAATTAACATCCGACTTTGCTGATTTACAAAAATGGTTTCCTTTAAAGGACAGCTGTCCAAATACAGAACGCCCCACCTCCCAAAAGTTTACCCTCAAATTAAGCTTTTTGCAAAGAAAACACTTTTTTTCCCACTGGAACTTTATTTTATGGTTCTAAAGTCCAGGAGTCAAGAATATGGCGGATGCTATGCAGCTCCATTTAGTGTAAAAGTGCAGTGCTGCTCACTTCAATACATCTGTATTGAAATGAGCAGTGTGGCACCGCACTTTTACATTAAATTGAGCCATGCAGCAATGGCCATATTCCTGACTCCCTAACTTTAGAAAAATAAAATAAAGTAAGTTCCAGTGGGAAACAAAGCATTTTCTTTGTGAAAAGCTTAATTGGGGGGTAAGCCTTTAGAAGGTGCAGCACTTTGAATTTGGAAAGCTTTCCTTTAAGCAAATTGATTCTGAATACAACAAAACAAAAACAAATCAGTGATAACAGCATATAAATTCCATGGTAAAAATAATCCACCAAAAGACTAGGCTCACAATATAGATTCAATTCACTCCTCATACCTTCAGCAAGGATGCTTTTGTCTCAGAGTAGTTTTCTTCTCCTTGCAATCAGTTATGGTATTGTCATTTATTATTTCACCGGCAAGGAGTTGCTGACCAAGATGAGGACCTTCCTAAACCAGGTAGCAAGATTTGCAACATAACTGCCATTTTGCACTTACCACTGTGATTTATATAAGCAAGCAGGATGGCTTCCATTGGAACAGAGGTATTTTTTTACTAATAAGAGTGCTCACAAAAAAGATGATCATGGATTCAGTTCCAACTTCATTTCATTCCATCTTTGAACAACACTTAAGCACTGTCTCTATACAGTCTTCGCTGCATTTCAATTTTTTCTTCTTAGGATGAGGTCCTCCACTGGTAAAAAAAAAAAACAACAACATGTTTTTCAATTTGCTGTCCTTTTTTTAACTCATTGCCTTATCTTTATCCAGTATTAACAACTCTGTAACCTGTTTCAAGCATGCACTGAAAAAAAAACTTTTTACAATAGCCAAAGCAACTGTTTTCATGGTTAGATTTAATAATTTGTGGATCATATATTTATATTCTTTTTATTTTATATTGTTCTTATTATTTGTCTATTAATGCTTTGTACATCTATTGAATGTTCTGGTCACCCTTGAAAATTAATCTTTGGCCCAAGGTCTTACCAGATTTTAAATGAATAAAACAGAACAAAACAGGTTAGGCATTCCTCTATGGCAGAGCTGAACTCCTCACAGGAATCTAACCTTTCTTATTATGGGAGCTGAGACTCCTTCCACCAAGGGAGTGGTCTTCGGTCTGTGTCCCTTTTGTCAAAAGATAGCTCTGTGACACTTTCAAGGATGATCATCCTGCTAGACAGATGGAGTGAGTTCCTACTTACTTCCTCCAAATTACCAATCCCCTGTTCTTTCCTCAATTACACAAATTTTCAAGTTATTCATGTTGCCCAGCTTTCATTGTCTTCTCAGCAGTCATTTTTCAATATTTCCTATTGCATCAAGACTTCAAATACAATCACATAGCCTAGAAAGATGATTACCTAAAGCTTTGGCTCCCTAGAGGTTTCTCCACAGGAGTTCTTCCTCTCCTCCATGATGAAGGTCATACACATTAGATAAGTAGTTTGCATTGTTAATTTACTGCACCAGCCATGGTGGGATTTTGATGATGGATCCTGCATGCAGGAGCCCTTGCTGCTTAACAGAATGGTGTCCCAGGTTTGTTTTTATGCCTTTGGCTCTGAGTTCTTAGGTGTCATTCCTAAGGTACCTTCAGCCAAGGAACCATGCTTCTGATGCACCTCTAGGGGTTGAACCTTCCTCAAAAGAGCTCCATGCCATTGTACCCTGAATTGCTGGTAGTTCCTCTGGAAAATAATTTTGAAAGGGCAAAGAGTGTAGTAACCGATGCTGAAATCATGAGCATGCAGCCTCCAGAGGGAAGTGGGGGAGACATAGGATCAAAGCTTTTAGTTGCAAGAATTACTGTGGTTGGAAGCAAAGCCTCACTTTAGATAGTACAGGAGTAGATATGCAAGGTTTATGCTTCCAAGGGAGAATCTTACCTTATTTAACTGTAGAGCTGGGCAAAAATTGTGAATTCTGCTTTAGCTGAACTTTTGAGTAAGTTCACCAGCTATTATGGAATTTTCTGAACTTCTGCCTGTGGTGAAATCAGAAATGTCCTGAATATGCTTATGAATTTTCACCCTGTTCCTGGAATTTTCTTGCTGAACTGTGGAATAATACATATGAACTGCAGAACTAATACATTAATCTGCAATTCATGTAATTATTCTGCAGTTCTGTTCTGAGCCATCCTTGTATAGAAAAATTTTTTTTACGGGTGTCCAGTGGCATCCCCACCCTCTGATCACCAGTGCTCTATCAATTTAAGATGTCCCTGGTGTTTAGTGTCACCCCCACCTTCTGATCACTGGCCACCTAATAATTTTACATTTCTCTGTGTCTAGTGCCACCCCCTACCCTCTGATCACCAGCCACCTAACAATGTAACATTTCCCTGGTGTTAGTGGCACCTCCCAACTTCTGATCATCAGTCCCTTAACATTTCCCTGGTATCTAGTAGCATCCATCACCCTCCAATCACCGGCCCTATATTTGCTGAGTGAAGTGTCTCTGTTTACCCCTTTTCTCACTGTTAACTCAAGTAAGTGCCTCTCACAAGCTTGCAACTGTGCTCTCGCTCCTTAGTCTTTACATTGGGCCACAGTCATGGGGACTGTCTCCATGACTACAATGTCATGTGAAGACTGAGGAGTGAGCTCACAGTTGTGCATTTGTGACAAGCACTTACTTGAGCTAGCTGTGAGGACAGAGGCAGATGGGGAGGAGGTACATCACCCAGCAAATGAAGGACTGGTGAGTGAAGGGGGGAGGGGGCCATGTGACACCAGGGAAATGTTAAATTGTTAGGCAGCCAGTGATTGAAGGGTGGAGGAGTACCACTAGACACTGGGGAAATGTTACATTGTTAGGAGCCAGCAACTGGAGGGTGGGGATGCTACTAGCCACCAGGGAAATGTTAAATTGTTAGGGGGATGGCCATCAGAGGGTGGGGGGTACTACTAGACACTGGGGACATGTTACTTTGTTAGGAGGCCAGCGAACTGAGGGTGGGGGGGGTGCCACCAGACACCAGGGAAAATATTACATTTTACAGGGCTGGCAACTGGTGAGTGGGAGGTACCACTAGACATCAGGGAAACATTAAATTATTATGAGCTGACGATGATGTGGACAGCCAGTTCTGAGTGCTGTATCATTTTTTTATATAAAATGTATTACTGAATGTCTCTGCTGAAAATCTGGTGCTCTTAGAATTACCTCACTCCCCCCCCCCCAGGTTTCAGCTGAAAGATGAAAGCCATGAGAAACTGCTGAAAACAGCATGTGAGATCACAAACACAGGTTTTAGAGACAATGTGTTACATGGCAGGCCTGAAGCTAAAGACAGAGTAGAACAGACTTGATCAAGTATATCCTGTTTTATCTAAAGTTAATTACAGGCTGGTAGAAGCTTGAGTTGAGCATATCCATTTTACGATGTTGCCAAAGAAAGAAAACCAGGTTGTAATGTATTAGTGCAAAAATCATAAAGATGCTTTTATGTCCTGGAAGTGGGAAGCTTATTATGAGATCAAAGAAAATGTCATTTGAAGGACATGAATCATGCTGAAGATTGCAGAATTAATACTTTAAAAAGACATCCTGTTTTTGTATAATATATATATATATATATATAATCTGACAGAGGAGGAACTAGATGACCTCACACAAAAGGGGTTGACCAATACAATATGCTTAAGGAATATTCTGTTTTACTTTCACGTTTTGACCTAGACTCTGACAAGGAAAGACCTGTGAGCACTTGTAAACAAGTATTTGGAAAAAGAGTCAAACCTAAGTACTATAAGTAGGAATTTGCACTGTTTAAACCTTGTTCTTTTAAAAGATTTGTATTTTGTGTGATATAACAGTTCTGTATTTTGTGTTTTACATATTTTTATCTATTTTAGTAAAATTCTTTTTAGAACATATTTGGTTTGTCTTTGAATTTCTTTTAGTTGTAAGAAAAGTATATATGGTTATAGCAGACAAGAGGCATAGCCTGAATGGTGATACCAAGCTGGAAATAGAAGCATTTAAATCTGAGGTCTTTATTAAAGTTTTTAAGGGTTCATCTCTGTATACCTAGTTAGGTGCCTGTAGGCAAAGATATCTGGCCCCCAGAAGACAGAAATATCTGAGCCTGTGCATTGGGTATGCTAGCAAGAGGTTCACAGTTTGAATCCCTTCAAGACTTGAGACCAAAGGTTGATCCAAACTCACAAAACAGACAAGAGGGTTACCTTGTTCTGTTAAACTGTTCACAAGACTGTGCTTGGAGGGTGACACTTTGGGAGTAGAGGGTCTGACCTGCTGAGTGGGTTTGTGACACTGACAATCAGAGGATGGGGCTGCCACTAGATACCAGGGATTGGAAACATACATAAATGGGGAGGGGGCGGCAATACATAACACAGATTTTTTTCATACATTCATTCCACGGTTCATTGTCTTACTGAACTGCAGAATGAGTGAATGCATTTTGGAATAATGTATTAAACTGCCACAAGACATTCTGCAGAACTGACCTCTGACAGTGATCAGTTCTGTGGAATTTTGTTCCACAGTTTAATACATTAGTCAGCAGGTCATATATTTATTCCGCCATTCTAAGCTGGAAGTTCTGAAAAAGTTGCCAAAATGATTTGCAAACTTTCATGGCAGTGAAAGTCCAACTTTTGTGCAAATTCCACTGTGGATGTTTTTTCCGCAGAGCTCTATTTAAATTAAATTATAGCTGTAGAGCAGACTCTTAGGTGATTGTGCTGCAGCATACTTCAATGCCGTATCCTCTTAGGATATTGTAGCAATAATATCATGGCAAAAATCTCAAAAGGATTTACAGCGACAAGAGTATAACACCATTGCGGAATTATGGCTACCCCTGTCACTGTATGTAGAGATTGGAAGGGATGAAGTAGTTGTAGGTGTGGTGCCTGGTCGAGCCACTCCCACAGTGGAGTAGCTAAGGCACTAGCACCTGGTGTGGAGGAGACCTGGCGACCAGGGATTTGTTACCCATCTCCTGGAATTGGACTTTTGTTTTTTTAAAGAAATTTCTCCATTTCCTAGTTTATCCCCATCCCCAAGGTCCACACCTCTCAGAACTGATTATATTAATTCTGGTGTGTGTGTGTGTGGGGGTGGTGCCCCCCTTCCCCCACAAAACAATAAATTCCTGATGTTTTCATATTAGTTTCTGTGTTGTGTCAGGATTTGTGCCAGTCTGTGTTTTCACTGACCTTCTATTTGCTTACGAGGTTTTGGCTGCAGCATTGTGTGCTGTGATGTTTCTACATGTGGGATTAGTACCTAGATCCCTTTGATGCACATGAAGAATTGAGAATTCCTGGAAGACAAGGAGATTGGGTGGACTTGGATTTCTCTGGAAGTCACATGCTCATCATTCAACCCATCAGGTGGACATAATTCATGAGTAAGGATTATGGAGTGTCATAGAGATATACAACCCACAATAGAATGTTTAGGATAATGATAAGCTTTTGTAAGTTACATAAGAGCATAATAATGTGTCGGCAGATGGGGACCGTGTGGACCATCAAGTCTCTATATTTGACTACCCCCACCCTTGTAGATTTATTATTTCAAGGTACCATAATGTTTATCCCAAGACAGTTTGAATCCCCTGACTGTCTTTTATTCCACCACCTCCTGTGGCAGTTCATTCCAAGGCTTTGTCACCCTCTCAGTGAAGAAATATTTCCTGGTGTTAGTCCGAAATATTCCTCCCATTTGGTGTCTGTGGTGGCCTCTGGTTCATACTTCTTTATTTTCTTGGAAGAGACTCTGATCTTGTACTGAGTTTATTTCTTTGAGGTATTTAAATGTTTCAATCATGTCCCCCTGTTCCTTCTTTGTTCCAGTGAGTACATGTTCAATTCCTTGAGTCTTTCCTCAAAGGGTTCCTGGTGAAGGTACTGAACCATCTTTGTGGCTTTTCTTTGCACTGTCTCCAAATGGTCTATATCTTTTTTAGGTGAGGTCTCCAGAACTGGATGCAGTACTCCAGGTGAGGCATCACCAATGATCTGTACAGTGGAATTTTCACTTTATGTTTTCTGCTGGAGATACCCCTGCCTATGCATCTTAGGATGTGACTTGCTTTTTGAGCTGTCTTTTCACACTGTCTCCCCACCTTCAGGTCACTGGAAATCATGACCCCAAGGTCTCTTTCTAAGTTAGTAACAGCTAATTGTTCTCTCTCTAGAGTGTAATCTTTTCCTGGGTTTCTTTTCCCCAAGGTGCATAACCTTACATTTCTTGATGTTGAACTTCAACTGTCAAGTTTTGGACCATTCTTCTAACTTCTTTAGATCTGATTTCATCTCTGAAGCACCCTTTTGAGTGTCCACTCTGCTGCAGAGCTTTGTGTCATCTGCAAACAGGCACACCTTTTCCTGCAATTCATCTGAAATGTTGTTGATCCCAGCTAGTCCCAGCACTGATCCCTATGGGATGCCACTAGTCACCCTTCCCTCCTGTGACAGAGTGCCATTAATCATTACATTCTGAGTTGATTCATAAAAGAAGGTGACTAAGACAGGAGGCATATCCTGATAAACTCTTGCTGTCAAAAAATTAAAAAAAGGAGAATCTCTTCTACTCTACAGTCTATCCGGTTTCGGTTCTAAAGAACATTGCTGTGGTTCTCAAACCCAGTTTAAGGGATGTCTAATTGTTGTGTTACAAACAATAAACAGCTTTTTTAATGTATTTTTCAGTTGTGCAAACCACAACTGAACAGTAAATTAAGGGAATCAATGTGTATGCTGTCATGAACCCACTCCTGGGGGTCAGGCCCACTGAGCTCACAGTGCCCACCCTTAAGTGCAATCTGTGATGGGGGAGCAGGGATACCCTCCTCATGCTTTTAGAAAGCTCACCGAGGTCACAGCTGCACCTCTGCCACAAGGATCCAGGGTGTCCCTCTAACTCTGGATAAGGGCACAATACCAGTCTTGAGTCTTGTGGCCAAATATGAACCCTTACTTGGCTATTAAACAAAGAATGAATACCCAGGTGTCACACTCTCTTTGGGGGTAGTAGCATGAAACCTGATTTGGCCTTCTCCCTACAGGACATGCAACAGCCTGGTTCAAAATCTGTGCAGACTCTGGTATTCTCCCTGTCCTTCCAGATGTCCCTTACAGGCCCTTTTCTCAATTTAGCTGCTTATGGTGGCCCCTTTAAGCAATTAACAGTTGTCACAGCATATTAATAAACCTTTTACAGTCACACACAAATATAGAAATCTCATACAGGCAGAATGTATTTAGAAAAACAAATGTTTTTACTAAAATACTTAAACACAGTTACAACTAAAAAGAACATACACTAATTTGGGTTACAGTATACATAAACAAAAATAGAAAAATGTACAGTGAAACACACAAAAACTGTTATTTAAAAAGTTTAACTTATTTTTGCAGTGAATTGAAGTCCAGAAATTGTGGATGAAGGTTTTCAGTTTCCTTTAGTCCTTGGCAGCCACACTGGGTCTCAGCAGTTTGGCATTTGGTGTGTGTCAAGCAGAGTATCCAGATGAAAATGTGTCTCAGACAGAGTCCAAATGAAAAGTGTCACAAAATGCCCTGATTTAGGGCTATATATATACCTGTCTATGGATAGAGGTTGGCCCTTTCATTTTAGGCCACCAGGTGTCACTCTTGCGTGTCCCCAACACAATGTTCTGCCACCTGGTGATGTTACCCAGCATACATTTATGGCATCTGACATTACAATCTCACACAGGTCTGTTAGAAGGAAGTTTCCTGTTGTTTTCTTTCATCTCATAAAAGGCAATACCTTATGAACATATGAACATACGAACATACAAAATTTGCCAGCAGATAAAGGCCTAGAGGTCTATCAAGTCTGCTTGAATGTGCAGCTAGCACCCCTTATTCTGAAGCTGCCCCCCTTTCACCCTTCCCCTTCATTGACCCTCCCCTTGTCCTGTCCCATCCCCTTTTGAAGCAGTTCACTGTTCCACTGGATACCACGTCTGCAGGTAACACATTCCACCCAGCCACCACCCTCTCTGTAAAAAAGTGTCTCCTCATCTCCCTCCTGAACCTTCCTCCCTCCAGTCTCATACCATGGCCCCTAGTGTCCCTCCCCTTCCTTACTTTGAACAGTCCCTCTGTACCTGTCTTGTTTATTCCTTTAATATACTTAAAGGTTCAATCATGTCACCCCTGTCCCTTCTCTCCTCCAGTGAGTACATGTTCAACTCCATCAGCCTCCTCTCGTATGATAAGTCCCCCAGTCCCTTAATCATCTTTGTCACCCTGCGCTGCACCCCCTCCAGTAACTTAATGTCCCTTTTCAGATACGGATGCCAGTACTGCACGCAGTACTCCAGGTGCAGTCTAACTAATGACCTTGGATCACAGCATTCCACTTTTTGAAGTTAAAAATGGCTATCTCCTGAACACTTTATTCACCTCTGTTGCCTTTGGTCAGTTAACTATTGGAAATACCCCTTTGATCAGTTATCCTCAAAGCCTTTGATAATAACTTGTCAGATTCCTGGCAAACAAGTTGGCCTTTCAGGTCAAAGGAAGGTCAAAACCTTTTTTAAAAAATCCAGTATTTTCTCTATGTGCCTTTGTATTAATACTGACATTTTGTGGGATGTGCATATACATAGAATTACATAAAAAAATATATACAACAGAATTGTGTCTACCAATAAGGACTAACAGTGGAGTAGCTCACCACATATGCAACCAAGTGGAGCCTGCTTATGAGGTTAAACCAATTTCTATTTTTTGACTCTACTCTTTCCTGAATTGTGATCAGTAATGTAATAGGTAATCTTATCTCCAGTAATGTAATAGCACGTAATAAGTAATGACTGACACTCAGCATGGACAGTAAAATAAACATCTGTGCATCTAAGGATTTCTCATTTCACTAGAGTCTCTCACACCATCTTTTAAGAAAGCACTTCAATGAAATTGGTCGAGTTTCCGGCATGGTGATTCTTTGGGGTCAATTCTCAAAGCAATTAGATAGATGCAAGGTGCCTCTGTCAAAGATTAAAGATGCAAGTGGCACCTTGCATCAAAAAATTTGCCCAAAGTGATTCTTAAAAGCAGCCCATGACAAATGCAGGCTACTTGTGGCAAAGGGGACTTGTGCCAGCCTTGCCCCATAACATGGGTTGCAGTCTGGTGCTAGGAGGAGTGTGGCAGATTCAAGCTTCCACATCCCCTAAAATGGTATTCCAAAACCATTCACAGAGAACAACTGTTGAAGTACATTTAGATCAGCAAGAGGCTGGTCTAAGTGTACTTATGTGTCCTCTGGGGCTTATGGCAGTGTGCCGACAGAGTCACGATCTCATGCCACCCTGGTAGTCTAGGGCACCATCCCAAAACAGCCCTGATCCCTGATCCCCTTGCATTCATACTGAATTTTCCCTGGTGATCTAATGGTCCATACAGCCCCAGTCATGGATAATATTAAGTTAAATTGCCATGGTAGGCTAGTGGATCTCCCCAAAGACCTGATCACCCATGATAATAAATAAATGTTCCCTGATGGGCTAGCAGATGGCCCCAATTCCCCAGTACATGTTTATGCCAACCTCCTGGTGGTTTAGTGGACCCCCCATCCTGCAGTGCCCTACCATCCTGCTCCCCCTAATCTGTAACCCAGTTGGCTACTGGCACAGCCCACCACTCACCACCACAGCCAGCCACAGATTGAGCTATCGATGAGCACATACTGTATATAGTATGCTTTCAGTGACTGGCAGCCGCTAGCCCACCAGTACAATACGGAGTATTAATATCAGAGATCAGGGCATGGGGGGTGCTAGCCCACCTGGGAAATAAAAATGTTTTATAGGTGATCGGGGCTGAGGGTGTGGTACTGCACCTGTGTATGGTCCTCTTGCTGCACAGTCCACCCGCAGCTTGTGGCAAGGCTGCCTGATGCACACTCTGTTTGACACAGTGCCATGTTTGCCACAACTCACAGGACTTAGTCACTGGGACCCTGCCTGATAGAGACAAAAGGGCAGGGTCCCCAGCCCATTGGCAATCAGTGCAAGTCACCTTTGGTGTGGCTTGCACTGACCCTTTGAGAATCAACCCCTTTGTTTGCTGCCACCAAGTTCTAAATGACTTCTGTCATTGCTGTTATATCTGCTGGTATGCCTACATATATTTCTTTCACATCTTTAGCAATTTAATAGAACTTTTTGCACAGTTATACATCTCATTGTATGGTGCCATTTTTCACTTTTAATTGATCTTTTTCTTACCAGGCACATACACTCCACAGATGGCAGACTGTTTGCTCCTGCTAATCTATTACACTATCCCTAGCAAATCCACAGAAAAGGAAGCAGTATAAGACTTTGTTCAAATAATATTAAATGCAAAAGAGGTTACATGGGCCGCCATTCTGTGTAGAAAAAAAATCTCTGGGCTCTGCCTAATTTCATTGTGCATGTCCTTATGCACCCATGTCATGTATGGATTTCATTAAGAAAAGCAGGCACATAATGCTGCTGGATAGAATACTCCATATATAGCATCCTCATGCCCTAGCCCAGAGGTAATGTGACAAAAAAGACATTCCAAACCTGAGCCAAGTATCTTCCAGCTGTGCATTTTAAATGTAGCATGGAATCAGCAATAGCACTCAACCATGTCATTTGGTGTGTAAAACCTTTATGAGCACAGCTTGTGTGCTTTACAGCCAGTTTACAGTGGCTTACTCATGAACTGCTCTGTCTGGTATTGAATGATATGATGTGTGCCTAGCTTTCCTACACACACTGGCTAGTCTCAAAGGCAAAACAATAAACCTGTTGCTTACCCACGTCAATAGCCTTCTTTTGTCAAAAGGCTAAACACTAAACTATTCATTGGGATGTCATAAGGGTACTGTAATTAAAAATGTAACTTTTTTCATCTAAATGGTCATTTTAAGAACATGATTTAAAGGCTGACTACTGTTCTATATGGTACAAATACAGTATTTCATTAGCAAGGACATAAGAAGATAAAAGAATATCAATGTTTGCAAGTGTAACCCCCCAGTGTAAGGCCTTCCTGAGTCTTCAGAGCCTCCTGACTCACTACTGTTGATTTATTGAACCCCTCATGGTCCCTGAGAGACTGTTGCAGTAGGGAGGAGTGGTGTAAAAGTAGACAGCAACAAGGGTTCCTTTGGCACCTCCATGCCAGCATGAAAGCAGCTCTGTTTGCAGCTGGCAAGAAGCAGGACTGATGCTTGCTTCAGATCAACGATTCCCAGGCCACATGCCCTGACTGAAAGGACTACAAGTGCAATGGTGCATTAAAGGAAAGGGGGCAAAAGTAATTGCTTAAGGGCAGGAGCCTTTTTAATATAAGACTTTTGGGGCCAGTGCTCCACAGCAGCACAAGCTTCCACCATTTTGGTGTGCCCTGACCCCAATGACCACAGCAACAATGGTCAAGGAACACACCTTCAGCTAATCAGGCTCTAGAGTTTGGAGAGAGAGCTGTAAGAAGCTCTTAGTACACTGGAGGACCACAAGATTCCTCACATGACTTTTTGTTCAGTCATATACTGAATGATAGAAACATGGAAACATTGAAAATATTGGCAGAAAAAGATTATTTGTCCATCCAGTCTACCTTGTTATACCTTATCCTGTGGTATAGTCAGGGTTTTTGCTCTCACCTCACCCCCTTGCACTCTGCCCTACTACTATCCCCCTGAATAACTTTCAGGCCTTTTTCTTGGCCCTTGCAGTACCTGAACCCATTAATGGTGTCTGCACCAACCACTTCTGCCAGGAGGCTGTTCCATGGATCAGTCACTCTCTCTGTAAAATAAAACATTCTCATGTTTCTCCGGAATTCCCCCTCCCCTGTTAGCTTCCATGCATGTCCCCATGTGTCTGATTTGCCATTCCTGCTGAATATTTCCTCACAATCTAACTTGTCTATTCTTCTCAGGAACTTGGTGTCTGTCATATTGCCACTCTCCCTGATTATATAGAGCGAGTACATGTTCAGAGACTAAAGCCAAGTCTCATAGGATCTGCCCTGTTTGGCCTGAATTATTTTGGTTACCACACACAGCACTGTCTCCAGCCTGTCTCTGTCTTTCCTTAGGTGGGGAATCCAGAACAAGCACCCACATTCCAGGTGTAGCCTCACCAGTGATCTATAGAGGGAGGTAGTATTACCTCTTTCCTCCTGCTGTTGAACACCCTCCCAGTACATCACAAAATCCTGGTTGCCTTGCTGTAATCCTTGTTGCAGTAGCCAGATTGTTATAGTCAGTCACTTATTTCATTTAACCTCATTTTATTTCATTTCATTTTTATTTTGGTAATCGGGTAAAAAAAGCAACTGGGCCACATGGCCCTTTTACAGGCTAGGTGAGGGTCAAATACACTCATATACACAAAACAGTAGAAATAAATAATGATAATAAAATCAGAGTACAATAATACCATATTAGTACAAAAAATGAGATCCATGTTGAGAAATACAAGAACACATCAAAAAATCTGGAAAATACAGAAGTTAGTCCAGCATAATAAAATTATGTGCAAATACATACACACCTGGAACAGAGTTTTTTTTTAAGGTTAACCTAAACTGACTGAAATTTGAAACATTTTGCATTTCAACAGATAATTCGTTCCAAGTTTTTATTTTACTTTGTTTGAAAGATTTTTGATATTTAGAGGTTTTACAAATCGGAACCGTCAGATAAATTGAATTTTGGGATCACAGATTTTTGGATAAGACTCTCAGCTGAAAAAAATTATGCCTAGGAATAAATCCTGTACAATAAATTGTTTTATATACAAAACAAGATTTCTGTAATATATCTCTATAATCCAGGGATAACTACCCCAGCTTGTTGTACTTATGATTACTTCCAGGTCCTTTTCCTCAGACATAGTGCCCAACTTAACCCCTCTCATCAAACATTCCTTCATGGAGTTCTTGTTCCCTATGTTCATCACCTTGCATTTTTGGCACTGAATTCCAGCACCAAATCTTGGAATAACTCTAACTTATACAGGTCTCTTTGCAACTCCATTACCCCTTGCTCACTGTCTACCTTGCCACAGAACTTAGTGTCATATGAGAAGAGATGCATCTTGCCCTGTAGTTCTTCTTCTATGTCACTGATGAGTATATTGAAAAGGACTGGACCAAATACTGAACTTTGTGGCACCCCATCCATGACTTCCCTCTTTCTTTACTTGACCCTGTTTACCACTGACTTCTGCTGTTCCCACCAAGCCAACTACCTACTCATTTAACTAGGTCCTTTGCTGCACCAATCTCCTCTAACTTCTTCAGCAACCTTCTGTGAGGTACTGAGTTGAATGCTTTGCTGAAATGGAAGTAGTGTACATCCGCTGCTATTCCCTTATCCACTTCCATTGTTATGTAGTCAAAGAACACTATCAGGTTGATTTGATGAGATCTCTGCCACAAATTTGTGCTGCTATATTATCCTGGAGACAATTTCTCTCCAGGTAGCCCACTAGGTACTCTTTGACTAGGTGTCAGTGTGGCTCAGTTAGTAGCATATCCACCTCTGAACCAGAAGGTCATGGGTTCTCATCCCACACTGGGATGGGGCTCATACCTAAATGCTGGCACCCAAGTGCAGTATTTGGGGGATGCTGTACTGTTGGGGTGTGTCGTTCTTTGGTTGAGAAATTAAATCCAAAGTCCCTTCGACCCCTCCTGGTGCTGTCTTGGTGGGTGTCCAGGTGGAAATAAAACAACCAAGGCATTCTTTGCAAAGAGTAGGGGACATTCCCAGCATCCTGGCCAATATTCCCCTTCCCATAATAACCAGTTTATGCAATTGTCCAAGCTGTGTGTGGTTGTTGATGTGTGATATGACTGCCACTACACATTCAGTTACTTCACAACCAGTCTAGCATTGCTTGTAAAGCACTTTGGGATACATTCTGCATGAAAAGTGCTATATAAATGCAGATTCTTCTTCTTCTTCTTCCTGACTAGTGCCTCTGTTAGTTTACCCGCAGTGGACATAAGGCTGATAGGCCTGTAGTTTTCTGCTTGCTCCTTGTTTCCTTTCTTGTGAAGCAGTACTACATCTGTTACCCTCCAATCTATCTAAACCACCCCTGACTGTACTGAGCTACTGAGCTACTGGACAGCCCTGCTAGAGGTTCTGCTAGTTCTGATGCCAGTTCCCTGAACACCCTCAGGTACATCCCATCTAGCCCGAAACATTATCTGTTTTAGGGCTGAAAGCCTTTCTCTGGCCCTTTCTTCAATAATTTCCACCTGCCACATTTCAGTGATCCCCCTTGCAGCGGCTTTTACATCACTTTCATGTAATGGCTCACTGTCCTCCACTGTGAACACTGAGCAGAAGTTGTTAAGAATGGTTGTTTTCACCAGCCTAATGGTGCAGAGGGCTGAGGCACTGGACATCTTACCTTGCACCGCGCCGGTGACCCAGGTTTGGGAACAACATCGGGAGCTGGCGGGGGGAGGGAGGGAAGGAGTGGGATTGAGTGGCTGAAAGGCATCTCTCCCCTCCCAGGGTAGTTGTCTGCTCCCCCCCCATAAGTTCCACTCCCATCTGATGGAGGTCCTGTTGGGAAGTGTAGGTGGGAGAGGGTTGCAGCCGTTGCCAGAGGTGGGACAGAAAGGGCTAAGCTGGTACCCATCATGCGTGTGCAGCACCACGTGCACACACATGTGTGTCTGCCGAGGTCCTGGTGTCCGTGGAGCAAAAAGAGAAAAAATTGCATAAACTACTAATTAAAAAAAAAAAGAATGGCTGTTTTCTGCTCATCCTCCTTTATTACTCTGCACCCGTCTGTCAGCCTAACAATTTCCCCTTTCATCTTCCTTTTTTCTATAATGTATCTAAAGAACTGCCCCCCAACCCTGTCACAATAATGTACTGTAGTTCTGTGTCTGCTTTTGCATCCCTCACTGCGTTCTTGGTCTCCCTCATCTTTAACTGGTATTTGCTCCATTCCTCTTCTCCCTGTTTTTCCTTGTATCTAATGAAAGGACATATTTGCCCTCACTGCCTCTATGATCTTCCTCAAGAACCAGACTGGTCTCTTCTCCTTGTTACCCGTTGGTAATTGTTCTCATGCATGACATAGTTTCCTTGAGAATGCCCCCTTTAATTGATCCTCACCTCTCCTCTACCCCACCCCAATTTTTTCCACTCCAGTCAACTTATTGTTGACTAGTTCCCTCATCTGGCCAAAGTCTGCTCTTTTGAAACCCAGAACCACAGCATATGACAAGGTTAAACTGGCACCCAGGGCCAGTTCAAACCATATGGTGTTATGGCCACTGAACCCCAGTGGTGCCCCAACCCACATTCCTCCTGTCATTTCTCAGCTCATGAGCACCACGATGAGAATGACAGCCTGCCTTGTTGGTTCACTAACTAGCTGCACCAGTAGGCAGTCCTGCAAATATATCTTGCAAAAACAAATTTCTGATTCCATTAGCTGCTGGAATGTCCCGATCTACATCTGGTAGATTGCGATCCCCCACCACCACTACCTCTACCTTTATTGCCCTGTTCTGAATTTCTGCCCCTAGTTCCCCATCACCCTTGACCCCCTCTCCCAGCAGTTTGTAGATCATCCCCATGTGCAGCTTCTTACCCAATGTAGTCGTGAGATGCACCCACAGTGATTCAGTCTCCCCACTTCCCTCCCATGATAGATCCATCCTCTCCTGACACTGTCTTTCTCAAAATAAACAACTACCCCACCTCTTTTACCCATACTGTCATTTTGCCTATTCTTGGTGTAGCCCAGTACTGCTAGGTCTCCGCCATTTTTCCCAGTGGCTCAAGTTTCTGTGATGGCTGCAAGGTCTAATCTCACATCTGCCCCATCTTCTGGAGCTCAGCCATTATTCCTAGGCTCTTGGTATTTACGTAGACTGCCTTCTACCCTGTACCTATACGCCTTCCCTTTTTGTCAGCACCTCCCCTTTGTCCTCCCTTTCCTCTTTAATTTCCTGCCCCTCACTTGTTCTGTGTACCTTCATTCACTGACTTCTTTTCTAACTTTATTATGGACTTCTTTCAGGATGCATTCCTCCCCGCAGTAGCCCATGATGATAGAGCTTATAAATGAGTGACTGTAGAAACAGTGACTTATTTATAGTGCTATCATGATCCGCTACCCTGCAAGGGTAGTGATAGAACAGCGTATAGAGCGACCAGAAGGGGAGGGATGGGGAGCTGTATGGGAGGGATAGGAGGGAGGGTTTAGGAGGATAGCTGAGCCTGCTGCAACTGAGCCAGCCCTGTGGTGTGGTGGTGAGGGGGGCTGGCTACGGTGCAGTAGGCACTGGATTCAGGACTTGCTGAGGGTAATAAGTTTGCCGCTGCTTGTAGCTGTGTAATTTTTTTTTTAAGAATTTTGCCCCCCCTCCTCCTCAAGTTGCACCCCCTGGAGTTGAGAATTCTTAGTAAGGGGAGTGCAGGGGGCAAAGCCCCCCCCCAACAAAAACAGTTTAGTTTTCTGGATGTCGGTTCACTCAGGAATGTATAACGCCAAAATGCTTTTTAGTGATATACATTCACAATGATAGTGGTCACTGTTGTTCAATCACTATCATCACATGTAACCCTCCTCCCTCACGCTTCTTGACCTCATTTGTGGTGGAGTCCTAGCTAGGTTCTTGTTATGTCATTGCAGTATAGCGTAATGGTTATGAGCACTGTGCTACAAGCCTGAAAACTGGGTTTGAATCCCACAGTCACCTCCTGCATAGTGTGTGACAATGAGCAAGTAACCTAACTTCCCTGTGCTTCCGAGATGCACCTGGAAACAAGCCTCGGCTGATTGTGTCTTTCCCGCAAAAAATTGTAACTATAAATAAATAAAAATGTTTTCCTTCCTCTGTTGCTCCCTCAGCCTTAGCCTCCACTGCTGTCTGTTTCAGTATCCACCAAAATAGATATCAAACGTCTGCCCCATTGCCTAGCCCCTTGTCTTTTTAGGTGAAGGTCATCACCCTTTAAGAGTATTACATGTAGTCCACCCTTGAGAATAGTAAAAGAAATAGTCCAACTGGAACCATATTTGGAAATCCTCATCAATCCAGAAATTAGGGTGTTTTTTTTTTTGCCATAATGGTGTTTCTTTCTGTGAGCTGCAGGCAGTGGCTGTCAGCCATGTACCTGCTCCCCCCTCTGACCATCAGACAACTCCTCCAGTCAATGGAGGTCCCCTGCAGACTGCCCCCACAGTGGATTCAGGATGTGGGGAGGACCATCCTGCCCCTGGTACTCAAATCCAGAGCTGGTGGCAAGGTGATGGTGTGGGCCAGAGGAGAGCTACACTAAGCCTGCCTCAATCCCCTTTTCCATTGCCCAGATTCCTTCCCTCTGCTGGGCTGTGCATGCTAGCACATGTATGTGGAGACATGTATGCAGTGTGGAGTCCCACAGCTCCCTCTTGACCTTTGTTCCTTCCATCCCATCTTTCCACCAGGTCTCGACCTGGTAGCAGTTGTGTAGTGGAGACAGTAACCATCCCTCCCCAGGAGAGGTGAGGAGAGCAATTCAGCAGATACTCAATCCTCTCCCTCCTTGGTTGGTCCTAGCAACCCAAAATCACACCTGATCCTGGGCCTTCCCAGCCATCTGTGCACCGGTCTGAGTGCACCCATCAATAGGGCACCAAAACTCCAAATTCACCACCCCTTCCCAGAGGTCCCCCCTCTGGAGTTAGTATATTTAGTTGGGGGAGTGTGGGGGGTGTGAGGGAACAGCTCCCCAGATGAAAAGCGGGATTCAAAATTAAATCCCTGTTGCCCTAATGATGGGCGCACTCATACATGTGCGTTCCATGATCTGAACTGATCCTGGGTCACCACTGTGGTGGATGGTAGCCCTACTGCTGAACCACTGGACTAGCTGGAAATTGCATCTTCAATTATAAATTATAGATTCCCCAAATTTTCAAGTAAAATCCCAGAGAACAGATTAAATAAAAAGGTGAAAAAAGAAATATCAGTTAATTCTTTATGTGGTACAAACAGCCTAAGATCTGACACACGTAGTAATCATCTGTCCTTTAAATAAAGCCAAGAGGGAGACAAATGTCTAGGCCAGATTCTTAATTCTGTGTATCTTACTAAAGATAAACTATCAAACACCTGTTTTGTTTGAGCTGCTAGGATAGACACTTTATTAAGAATAGGATACATTCCAAAAGTAATTTTACAACAGAGAAGAAACAAGCATTTGTCAATGCTGAACATTTGATGCTTTGGAAGATGACTGCTCCTGCACCTTGTTTATGTCCTTGAGGTATTTGAATGTTTTGTGCCCTGTGCCAGACTACCTACCTTGTTAATCAGCCTTCTATGTTGGTTGGTGTCGAAGTCTTTCCTGAAATCAAGGTAGGTGATGTCCAGTGCTCCTCCCTGCTTTACTTCCTTACTGAGGCATTAGGGTTTCCAATCCAAATGCCAACCCCCACCTCCACCCTGCAGAGACTGACAGATGTTGAGGGTGTGTGTTTGGGTGATTGATCATAACGCTCATGCCATACCACCTCACTCCACCCTGCAAACACTGACAGGCATCACAGGGTGCCTTGGGGTCTTTGGCCATTATGCTCATCCCATTCCATAAGGAAATAAGCTGAGATGGGTGCAGCATAGGAGAATGGTGTGAACATTAGGGCCAAAAACCCAGAGGCACACCTTGATGCCTGCCACTGGCTGCAGGGAGAGGGTAGGGTGGAATGTCATGAGAATTATGGCCAATGACCCCAAGTCACACCCCCGATGCCTGTCAGTCTCTACAGGGTGTGGGGGGTAGGGCATTACTGTTAAAAATTCCAACGCCCCTGGTGTTTGTTAGTATTTTCACTCCAAATTTTAAACATGGACTTTTTGGGACCCCACCTCATGAACAGTGGCACAACCATTTCGTTACTCAAGCCCGAAAGGTGATTTTGCATGGTGACTAAGCCAATCGGCACCACAGGTGCAAACACACAGTTTGAGCAAGACGTGAAAAAATGACAGTTGTACTGTTCATGAGGAGGTGTGAAAAAATGACAATGTTGAAAATCTGGAATGAAAATATGAAAAATTGGTGACGTTATGAAAGTGTGAAGTAACTGCACAATGCACACCTGTAACACAATCATTGTTTGGAATTTTTTCACCAAATTTTCAACACGGGCATTTTTGGATCTCTTCTCATGAACAGTGGCAATGTGGTTTTATTAATCTGTCCCAAAAGTTCATTTCCCAGAGCAACTGAGCCATTCTGCGCCACAGGTGTGAAAACACATTTTGAGCAAGATGTGAAAAATTACAGCTATACTGTTCATAAGGAGGTGTGAATAAATGGCAGTGTTGAAAATCTGGAGTGAAAATATTAAAAATTGGTGAAGTTACGAGCGTGCATAGAAACTGTGCAACGCAGGCTCGTAATGCAGTCATTTTTGGAATTTTTTCATTAGATTTGTAACATGGGCTTTTTGGGACCTCACCTCATGAACGGTGGCACTGCCATTTCATTAATCAGTCCCAACAGGTGATTCTGCACAGCGACCATGAAATTACCTTTCAGGACCGAGTAACGAAATGACAGTGTCATGTTCATGAGGTGGAGTCCCAAGAACTCCATGTTGAAAATCTGGGCCAAAATTCCTAAACATGGCTGAGATATCAACCTAAGTTGAAACCCCCTATTGACTCCCATTGTATGGCTTACCATGAAATCTTCAGTTTACCAGTCACCTTTGAAGAGTGCAGACATGTACCACTCTTCAGAAGATTGCTGCTCCCGACCTCCAGAGGTAAGTATGGGGTAAGGGGGTTTTGGGGAGGTGGGTGCTCAGTGGGAGGGTGGGGATGGGGAGGGACTGGGAGACGACGGTGGACCGTTTTCTTTTTACAGGGAAAAAGAAAAAGACTTCAGGACCATTTTCTTTATTTTACAGGTAAAAAAATATATACATTTAGGCATGCTGGGGTTGGCTCCCAGTGTGCCACAATGGGGGGGCATGCTGACACAGGGATTGGGAACCCCGATGTTGGCAAAAAAAAATTACATTTAGCTTCATTTGGGTGGACTCCCAGTATGCCACAATAGTGTGTGTGTGTGTGTGTGTGTGTGTGTGTGTGTGTGGAAGGTGTGCCAACACAAGGATTGGGCAACCTGATGTCAGCAAATATTACTGACAGGTTTTGGGGAGAGGGATCACATCTGACACTGGGAGAGGGCATCCCGGTGTCGGAAAAACATAAACAATAACTTTGGTACACTGGGGTGGGCCCCCTGCAGATTTCCAACACATATCCCTTAGGTTGATGCAACACTACTACTCTGGGGCACTCACATGATGAGATGTGAATGTGATGGGATACTTGAGTAGGTTCAAATATAAGGCCAGGCAATTCTAACCCTTGCCCCAAAGCACAGGACAAGATATAGTTCTGATATGGTCCTTAAATGTGGACTAGTATGGCTGGTCTCAGTTTACCCTAAGGACAATAACTAAAGACTGTAATTCAAGTTTTCTCACAACTCACTCTACTTACACTGTCTAAAAAAACAAAGCCTCTTCAATTCATGTCTGTAACCAAAAGTGGCAGACTCTGCTTTAAGGCAGCAGCCTGCAGGAATGAGTCTTATATAAAGTCAGCCATATTGACCTCCAGACTGGCTCCAGAGGTACTGTAATCCCAGTGGACCAATGATGCTACTCTGTCAGCCAAGAGTCAGGGAAGTGGATATCCTTTTGCTATGGTCCAGCCGAGGGGGACATGCATATCCCATGCCAAAAAGTTCTGCTCTTGAAAATATTTGAAGCCCTGCTCAACATTTTAAGAGTTGTTTACTGGAGACTAGTACAGTAAGTAATAGATAATTCAACCAGAAGGAAGGGGTAGTTCTAAACTTGGAGATTGCATTAGATGATTATCAGGGGATGGGTGCTTTTGGTTTGCAATTTTTCTCATATGCTCTGGTTACTGGTCTCATTATACTGCCTCCTCTTAGGGAGCAGTATAGTGCAGTGGGTTATGTCTTTGAGCTGCAGATCTGGAGACCTGGGTTTGAATCCCACAGCCACCTAGGTGCATGCTGTGTGATCCTGAGCAAGTCACTTAACCTCCTTGTGCTCCCAGGTCACATCTGGAAACACGCTTCAGCTTAGTGTGCTACTCCTGGTTAAACAGTGTTCCCTTCCCTTCACACAGATGGTAGACTTGATGGTTGTTAATGATATTCAGGAGAGTACCAGGATCAATCATTAGGCAAGGGTGCAGGGTATTCAATCATAAAGTGATTTGTGTACCTGTTGTTTAGTTAGGTGGACTCATTAGTAAGCTACCTAAGATGAAGGGTTTGAAAATCCCAGATTTTTTCTTGTAGGAGGGACATATCCAATTTGTGCTGATGTCACTTAGGAGAAGGAGCTCACCAGTTCCAACCAAGGAAAACAGAGGATGTTGTACTCTCTAATAGGGCATAAGTGGCAGTACCAGGGAAGTAGTAGATTGCATTCATATAGTTAAGGAAAGAGTGTTAGAAAGTGATCTTAACAGGAATGTGAAGTATTTTGGGATATGCAAAGATATTTTGATCATACACACAGGAAAAAAAGAGAGTGAGATAGAAGAGTCAGACTACTGATAATAGATGGCACCACAATAGATAATGAAAGGGACGTGGCAAACAGACTTAATAGCTTCTTTGGATCAGTTTTTCAAAAATCAGATCTTGACAACAGAGTCAAAGCTGGCCTATCTGCATTACTAAGGGCTGGACATTATCAAACCTCAGGGACAAGATGGATTGCATCCCAGAACACTGAAGGAACTGCATCAACACTGGCAGGACCAGTAACCAGAATATTCAATACGTCTTTTGGAAAAGGGGAGTTGCTAAATGCCTGGAGGGTAGTCATAGTGGTGTCAATATACAAAAGGGGGAGCAAAGCAGAGTTAACAAATTATAGACCAGTAGGTTTGAGACGGTACTGGGTAAGATACTAGAAATGGGTATGATAATCACAATAATTAATAATACTCTAAGGGATAATCACAATATGGATTCACCAGAGGTAGGTCCTGCCTTAACAAATGAATGGACTTTTGTGAATATGTCAACCAAGCAGAGGAGAAGGAGAATGCCATGGATGTGGTTTATCTTGACTTCAGGAAGTCATTTGATACAGTCCCCGATGGTGAACTCATTAAGATATTGCTTAAATTCAACATTAATATTTAAATAATAAAGTGGATAAAACCATGGCTAAAAGATCAAAAGAAAATTGTTAGAGTCAATGGATATGAAGCAGAGCAGGTTAAAGTAACCAGTGAGGTACCACAAAGGTAGGTATTAAGATCAGCACAGATTAATGTCTGTTTCTGGACTTCACACAAGACAAGAAGGTTTGATGCTCAAGTTTGCGAATGACGTGAACATAGGTTATAAAGTTAACAGTAAGGAGGCGGCAAAGCTTCAAGCTGAACAGGATGGTATATATATATATGTATATATATATATATATATGTGTGTGTGTGTGTGTGTTAAGGTATAAAATAAGGTTCAACCAAGGAAAATGTGTGGTTATGCATTTGGGGGAAAATAACAAAACTTTAAAATACAGCATGGGAGTTACGGAACAAAGGGGATCAGTCAGTGAACAGGACCTTGGAATAAGAGTCACAGATTATTTTAGATATTCTGGTCAGTGTGATGAGACTATCTTGAGATTGTTGGTAGATTTTAGATGTGTAGGCAGAAACATAACACAAGTTAAAAGATGTCACAGGTGATAAACAATTGTTATTACCAGATAGCACAAATACAAACAGGCATACCTCTCAATCTCTTGTCTCATGAATCAGGGACAAAGCTTAAAAAAATCAGGGACAAAGACCCCAAATCAGGGACATATCTTAAAAACTGGTACTATTCACTCAGAAAGCTGATAGAATAAAGGAATTTGTGTTAAGATGCATTTTCTGAAGAACAACATGTCTGTAACTTTAATGTTTGACATCATTTTGTGTTATTAATCCCTACTGTTCTGTCACAAAAACACAAATTTTACGAGGGACAGAGGAAAATTTTGAGGCCAAATCAAGGTAGTCCCTGAAAATCAGGGACAGTTGAGAGGTATGCAAACAGGTGTTACTTGTTGGGAGCAGTAGAACACACCAGTATCATGATACTTCTGCAAAGCTGTACTCAGTTTCTACTTTGTCAAAGTTTGCACATCATACTTATACCCTACAAACACATTCTTATCACAAAATAACAGTTATGCTACCATATAAGGCAAATTACATGATCTCATTGATAGGTAGATTTCAGTGTTACTCTTACACCCCATCTCATGACATGGATCCACTGACAACATCAAGCTGCTTCAAACTGGTTCAGGCTGCAATAAGCCAGTTAGTTTGCTCTCTAATAACATTATGGTAAACAAAGAAGTTAGTCTAGCAGAAGCTGGACTATAACAAAAAAGTTACAGCAGTATATCACAAGGACACACAGGGAACAGTGTGTCTCTGTGTGTGAACAATGCTCTGTGTGTAAGTAATGCATTGCTTGTTTTATGCTGAGAATAAAACCATATGCTGCAGTATGTATGCAGAAAAATGGTCTGATGGCACAGTAGTTAGCACAGCAGTTAGATTGCACAATTAGATGATCTGCATACCTACCCAACCCTTGTTGCCTGTGAAACAGGCAACACAGAAGTGGTAAAGTTGGCAACTTTGATTGCAGTGCTGCATACAAAAAGTGCACTTGTTTGTGATGGTTTCAAAAGTTTGATCTAAGACAGCATATGGTACAAAAAAAGGAAAAAAATTAGAATAGCTCGAAGGTCTCCAAAACCTTTAAACAGTAATTCTAACATTGTGTTTGAAAGAACCAAGTGTAAATCACCATAATGACTTTAATCATACAGAGCAGTTTCAGCCGTCTGAATGTCATTGCTGATTTGAATTAAATGGGATGTTCAACTTTATGATCCAGAAACAGCTGTAGGTCTAGTATGAGTGGAGTAATATGCATATTAATGGTTGGAGTGTAATTTATGACATCAGTTTGATGACCAGGTTCACTAAGAATATATTCTTCCTCGTGAAGTAGCACTGGAAGAAAAACAGTTTGACCAATGACAGTGCAAGCAGAAGGTGTGAAGCAGAAGTTTGCAGTAGTCACTGGGCATGCCAGCGTCCCATAAACAAAAAATTTATGTTTTTTTGTAACTACACAATACTGACTAGCCATACTGGGGGTAACTTCAACCATAGGAAGGCACCATTTGCTAAGCTGTACCAGACAGGTGCCATTCTGAATTTACTGAATGCTTATATAGTATTATGCTGAATACCTCCATCAAGGTTGCACACAGGTGTCACTAGATCAAAGACATCACAGCGACATACAGTATGTAGTGATGACGTCTTACTGAGCAGCAAGCTCTATGTGGAGCCTGCCACGGGGCTGTAAAGGGATTGTAAACTACTATGGAAGGTGTGTCCACCATCTCCTTATAAATGTCACCTTCCAAGTAACCCACAGAATGGACTGTTGACAGTTTGTTAAAAAACACCTCAGCAGGGTCAAATATTGGTAAATAAACAGTGTAAGATATGTACAAGATATCTAGTCTAGAACAAGATACAGTGGTGTAGCATTTTCCCTGGTTGGGGTGTAAGGTAACATATTCCAAGTTTCTAGCTGTTTTACAAAAAAAAACTTTTGACAGGCCTCAATACAGCCTGTTTGGATGTCTTGTAACCCAGTTACACAGGTCAGGCAATACCATTTGGTCAGGTAGTTATCTGATATGAGTCCAGGGAAGTGCCCTTGTTCCACATCGATGAGCAAATTATAAATCATTATGAGAATAAAGTCCCCATAGGTTGTGCATATTACTTCTCTACCTATGTGCTTGTCAGGCATTTAAAGATTGTTTGCAACTATTGCACTGATCTTTGTTTCAGTTTGCAAACAAACATGCAATATCATACATATTTTATACCTTCCTTCTTTTTGTGCTTGGCCGGCCGTCAACCTCATATATCATAGGTTTGGTAACCTTATCTGCATTTTGATGCTCAAAATAATGCATATGCCTGTTTATGGTCTCCATGTCAGCCATATTCCATATGGCCAGGCCAGATGCCAGTAAGCCTGAGATGGTGCCAGTAAGTCCTTCCAGGTCTTGATCCTGTCTGGTACGGAAGACTTCATCTTGTGGTCTCCTTTCTTGCATAGCTATGGGATCTTGGGCTCTAGCATGATATGAAGCTAACATAGCTAAAAGAAAAGAATTGTATAACAAAAATACATTAGTAGAAGCACAAGAATGACTATTGTTAGTCATGTCCCAATGTGAAAGATTAAAACAAATAAGAAAAAAAAAAATAAAACATGTTTATATATAAATATTTAATGTCTGTGGGATAGATGTAGCAGTCAAAGCAGTGAGTAGGACCAGTCCCAACATAATGCAAAGTTCAGTCTCTACAAGAGACTCTGATGCAAATGAGTGCAAAACATTGGGAGCCAGTAGTGACAGTCTAAGGACCATCAATATGATGTGTGTGTCACAGTCCAAGGGCTTGGTTCTGCATCACATGCTTAGATGCCTGCACTGGGTTGGTACACAAGATTAATTAAGAAAGACGTAAATGTTCTCATACAAGTGCATGTGTCTTTCATACTGGAGTCCTATGAATGATTTGTTGTAGGCCATCTATAGAGGCCTTCTTTGGAAGGAAAATCTCATAACTTAAAGCAAGGCATTCTGTGTGGAACATGATTTCTTCATCACTGATAGGCATCTTTAGCAGTGGTGGTTGTGCTGAAAGTGACAGGTGGCAAGCCAAATCCTCTTCATATGCTGGCATCACTTGTTGGTGTACGGTCGTCTGAATATGAGCCAGTGTCAGCTTCTGAAAGACAAAAAAACAAAGAGGAGTGCTTCGATCCCCGCCCTCATTTGTAGGTTAGTTCTGATCTTTAAACAGTTGCAAATAATTTGAGTGAAAAGTAATCACTAGGACCTTGTATACTGTTTAATTCCCTGTCTTGTCTCTGTGAGCTGCTAAGATAAACAGACTTTGTTTTTGGGTGTGAGGGTGAGAGGAAGGTCCATGCCTCCACTACCCCAGCACCTTGCTTTGCAAGGGGATCGATGTGGGCATTGCAGTAGACAAAGGAAGCCATTTTAAAGTGTTTTATTTTTGTTTTTTTCCCCTAGAGGCAGAGAAAAAAATTGATATGCTGTCAAATAGGCAAAAGTTCCATTAAGGAACTGCAAACCCACATGTATCCAAAGGGTGGGGGTGGGGGCTAAGAGATGAGTCAGATGGTTACTGACTACAAGCCCTTGGGAAAGTTGGCCACCTCCCCAGACACAGTTAGGTTACCATGTATGCATAATAACACTATCCTGTTCATGATAAAATGTTAACAAATTAAAAATGTGAAAATTAAGTTTAGAGTTATAATATATTCACTTCATTTCCCTGTTTAAGTAAGGCTCTGAACACAATAAAATCCTTTCTTTCTTGGACTGGATTTCAGCCGGTGGCTGTGTTCGAGCAGCTGCTGAGAACTCAAGCTTGTCAGACCACCCTGTAATATGTCAGTTTAGTTTAAACACCCTTCTTTTGGAAGTGTGACCCCCCCCCTCTATTTCTGGAGAAGGAGAGTAAAATAATAACAAAAAAAGGTAGTAAAATTAAAAAAAATCTTAACCTCTTATACTTAAGCAGTATGGTACAAAAGAAACAAAAAACTGTTGTTTACACAATAGGGGTATATCAAGTTGGGACTCCCTTGCAACTGCCATGGCACAAATGTGCCAAACAACAGAAAAGTTACAAATGACTTCAAATGAGCCAAACATTAATAGTTGGAGGAAAACCTTCTTGTTTCCATTCACAGTTGGGTATGTGCCCCCCACTAGGTACAAACCATTGAAAGCTGGGGCAGGCTGTAAGCTGCCTGGACTCTATGCCAATGAAGGAATAACATCAGTAGGTACATAGGGAGGAGTTTAGAAACATAGAACTTGATGGCAGATAAGGACTGGTTGACCCACCTAGTCTGCCCATTTCTCTACCTAATGGATAAGCTGCAGATCCTGGTTAACCAACAGTCTACTTCCTCCTACCCCCCCACTAGAATTGCCTTATGTCTGTCCCATGCATTCCTGAATTTCCCCACTGATTTTGACTCTACGACCTCCTCAGGAAGGCTGTTCCCTGCATTTACAACCCTCTCTGTGAAGAAATACTTCCTCACATTACCTCTGTGCTATCCCCCCCAATCTTCAAATTGTGCCCCTTTGTTCTTGCACATCTCTTTTTCTGAAAGTTGCTACCCTCTTGGACTTTGTTGATTCCCTTGAGGAATTTGAAAGTTTCTATCATGTTCCCCTCCCCTCCTTTCCTCAAGGCTATACATCTTAAGCTCCTTTAGACTTTCTTCATTTGTCTTCTGGTGCAGGCCCTGCACCATTTTGGTTGCCTCCTCTGGACAGCCTCCACCCTGTCTATGTCTTTGTGAAGATGGAGTCTCCAGAACTGTACACAATACTCCAGATGTGGTCTTACCAGCTGTCTGTACAGAGAGCCAATGACTTCTTGTTTTCTACCAGTGATGCCTCTCCCTATGCATCCCAATATCCCCCAGCCCTCCATACTGCTTTCCCACATTGCTGGCCCACCTTTACGTCATCTGATATGACTTCTCCCAGTTCTCTTTCCATTTTTGTTGTTGTCAGTACCTCACCCCCCCATTGTGTACTTTTCCTGGATTTTTGTTTCCCAGGTGAATTATTTTGCACTTCTTTGCATTGAATCTAAGCTGCCTTACATTTGACCATTCCTCCAGCCTTGCCAAGTCCCTTTTCATCCTTTCCACCCCACCTTGTGTATCAACCGTGTTGCAGATCTTTGTGTCATCTGCAAAAAGAGACATACTTTTCCTTACAGTCCCTCTGCAATGTCATTTATAAAGGCATTAAAAAGGACCAACCCCAGTATTGAACCCTGTAGTATCCCACTAGTAACCCCCTTTCTTTACTGTGGACTCCATTTACTATTACCATCTGTGTCTTGTTGTCCAGAGAGTGTTTTACCCAGGCTACCACCCTGGGACCCACTCCCAGGGTGGCTAATTTGTTTATTAATCTTTTGTGTGGGACTGTGTCAAATGCCTTGCTAAAGTCTAGGTAGGCCATGTCCATAGCCCCTCCCTGGTCTACTGCTTTGGTCACCCAGTCAAAGAATGCAATTAGATTTGTCTGACATAATCTTCCTGCTGTGAATCCATGCTGTCTTGGGTCCTATGCCCCACTGGCCTCTAGGTGCTCAACAGTTCTTTCCTTCAGAAGTGATTCCATACTTTTCCCTACCACTGAGGTCAAACTAACAGGTCTGTAGTTTCCTGCCTCTGTCTTGCTCCCACTTTTGTGAAGGGAAATCACATCCACCCTCCTCTAGTCCTCAGGTACCGCACCATCCTTCCATGATTTATTAAAAAGGGTAGTCAGTGGTGTTACTAGTTCTTCCATTAGTTCTTTTAGAATTCTGGGGTGAACCCCATCAAGCCCCATTGCTTTATCCACCTTCAGTTTTAAGAGTTCTTTCAGAACCCTTTCTTCTGTGAAAGGACTAATATCAACGCACTATCCAGAGTGCTTCTATTGACTGGATTAGGTATCTCCCCCTGCTTTTCCATTGTGAATACTGAGCAGAAGTATTCATTCAGTATCCCTGCTTTTTAACTGTCACTCTCTGCCCAACCACCTTCCTCTTTATTCAGCGTCATTATCCCTGCCTTAGTCTTTCTTTGATCCCTAATGTACCTATAAAAGGTTTTATCCCCTTCTTAATTGAGTTGGCTATCTTTTCCTCGTTTGGGCCTTTGCTAGTCTGACTGCCTTCCTCGCTTCCTTCTGCTTTAACTGGTACAGTTCTCTGTCCTGCTACTTCTGTGTTTCCTTATACTTCCTGAATGCTATATTTTTCTCTCTAACCTTCCCCACCAGTTCTTTTAGAACCATAATGTTTTTTTCTTTCATTTGATTTGTTTGTTTACTTCACACAAAGGCTTGTTGCCTCTGTGATGGAGGTTTTGATGTTTCCCCATTGTTGCTCCACCCCACCTTCTTGCCTGTTTGCTAATGCTTTTCTGAGGCACTCTCCCATTTTGACAAAATCAGGTTTAACCACATTAGTTTATACCACACCATACTCTTGCATTACAATACCTCTTTGTACTTTCATAAGACACATGCATAAACTGTAAACTGATTCCATCACTTCATCCTGCATACTTATTATGTAATTCTTAATTCCATTACTGTAAGGTCTCCACCTTGAATATATTCTGTTTTCTACCTTCTTAGACTCCAAATCATCCTTGCCACGTTATTCATGTACACAAACCCTTTTTCACACGCAAATACAATCTTGCCATCAATTTTATCCAAACTAATATGGTTGTGTTTGTTTACCCAATAGTCTGATGATACACGTGTGTGTGGGGGGACAGAGATTGGCATTATTCAAGGTACTAGATGGCCCCAGGTTCAAACTAAAATATGGCTTCCACTTACAGGGTCAGGTATTGAAAATTAGAGCCACACCAAAATTTAAACTTATAAACCATAAGACATTGTATGAACCACATAGCAAAACATTTTCATGAATGCAGTTTTAAAGTAAGAGAAGACTTGTACCTTATCCCTCTCTCTAGCTGAGATGACACTGACAGCACTGGAATAGCCTTGAACATTTGGTTCCCATTTGAAATTTACTCAACATCTTGTGGTATAATAAGTAAAAATGTTGTAAAACACAATTCAGGCAATGTACAATCCATAGTAATTGTTCTGTCTACAGTACCGTATTTTATAGATAAAAAAAGAGTGTGCACTAAAATCAGCAAGCTTTCCCTACAATCAAACTGCTGCACAGCACACTGTGACATAACACTTACTGTAGCTGTACATGTGATGTGTGTGTGTGGTATCTGTGAAGGTGGAAAGAAAAACAGATTGAAAAATAGAAGATTTCTTTTCCCTGGCTAGCTAGACCAGGGATTAGAGGTGATTTAGAGTAGTATAGGAGACAGATGATGGCTGCACAGCCCAAAGACAGAAAAGTTATATAAAGTAGGAGCTGGAATGAGGCATTGCTTGGCAATTGTCCAGAACTGCTGTGTCATGTCTGCAGTCAGTACTTACACTCTTTCCACATGTTCCCAGGTTAGATCTTTGAATTTTTCCTGTCTTATAGGCACTAAAGGTGGTGGTCTCCCTGTGTCCCTTATCTGTTCCTCATCAAAGAAGAAGTTAGTAGTAGTACAGACCATGTCCAGAAGAAATGCCCACAATGTGGGTTCTATGGTCTGTTTGAGGACTCGGATCTGATCAGCAGCTGATAAACTTAGCATCCGGCAGTGATGCTGCACTTTCTCCAGATGACACATCAAATTATTGAATGGGGTTATACAACCAATTGTGTCCTCTATATCCTGTAAGACATGAGTGAACTGCAACATGCACTGAGCCACATCCTGCCTGAGGCCCAACTGACCTGGTGGGCTGGCTGTGGCCTCTGCTGTTTCCTTGGCTACCTCCTTGAATAGCTCACCCCTTCTCTGGTCTTTTTTCTTAGCTGTAGTCCTCTGTTTCACATACAGTCTCTCTATAAACTGTACAGGATTAGTTTGATGTTTCACAGCCCACGCAAAATCACCCCATCCTCCACTGGAGGTGAGAAATTTTAAGACGTCTATTGTGAACTCGCAATTTGTGGCCATAAGGTCAAGGTTTAACAGCTCACCCTAATCTCTGCAGTCAAAGAGTTCTGCACTCTAGCAGTGAAGGCACTACTGACCATCTACAAAATGTGCTATAGGCGAAGGCTCTAAACACCTACCGTTACCCTGTCTCACTACTTGTGCATCTATTGTGTTTTTTCCATCAAAAACACAAGCTTCCGCAGTCACCTATTTTGTTGGCAGATTCTAGATGTGTAAACAGAAACACAACACAAGTCCAAAGATGTCACAGCTAGTAAACAATCTGTATTACTAGATAGCACAAATACAACAGGTGCTACCTGCTGGAAGCAGCGGAACCCACCAGTATCATGATAGTTCTGCATAGCTGTACTCAGTTTCTACTCAGTCTGGCAAAGTTTGCACATCATACTTATACCCTACAAACAAGTTCTTATCACAAAATAACAGTTATACTACCAAATAAGGCAAATTACATGATCTCATACATAATCTCATTGGTAGGTACATTTCGGTGTTTCTGTTACACCCTACCTCGTAGATTGGGTCCACTGACCACAGCAAGCTTTGTTGTTTGGTTTGGTTTGTGTCCTTCCCATCCTATCTTGCCTCTCTTCTTACTCCTGTTACTCCCTCCCCCTACAGCTCCCGCTCTAACAGTTCCCGCATGTTCTACCTCCCATGTGTCCACACCTCTGCGGGCAAACTCTCCTTTTCCTACAGATTTTCCTCCTTATGGAACATCCTCCCTTCTCAATTACACCTCTCTCCTTCCTTCCCTTCTCTCAGGCACCTACTCAGACCCTCCCATCACCTCCTGCACCTGTGTTTCCACCTAGGCCCTCACCAGACACATCTGACTGCTCTCTGCTGCTTGATTGTGTGTACTTTTGTAATATAGCTATTGAATTGTACTTCTACTTAGCATATACTGCCATGCTGTAATTATCTCTTGATGTGTATATTTCATTGCTACTTGTATTTACTGCCATGCTGTAATTATCTCTTCCTGTGTATACTTCATTGCTACTTGTATTTACTGCCATGCTGTAATTATCTCTTGTTGTGTATATGTCATTGCTACTTGTATTTACTGCCATGCTGTAATTATCTCTTATTGTGTATATTTACTTGCTACTTGTATTTACTGCCATGTTGTAATTATCTCTTGCTGTGTATATTTCATTGCTAAGTACCCTACATAGCACTCTGTATGTTATTTGTATTTACTTCTACTCTGCACCCCTTTTCCCCCTGGTCACACCTGGAAATGAGCTTCGGTTCATGGTGCTTTTCCCTGTTATCAACTTTTAAATAAAATAAAATAAAAGCCAGTTCAAAGTAGTTCAGGCTGCAATAAGACAGCTAGTTTGCTCTCTAATAACCTTATCAAAAACCAAAAAACAAAGAAGTTAGTCCAGCAGACGCTGGACTATAGTGAAAAAGTTACAGCAGTACATCCCAAGGACACACAGGGAACAGTGTGTGTGTGTGTGTGTGTGTGTGTGTGTGTGTGTGTGTGAACAATGCTCTGTGTGCAAGTAATGCACTGCTTGTGTTATGCTGAGAATAATACCATATGCAGCAGCATGTATTCAGAAAAAGGTCAGGTGGCACAATAGTTAGATTGCGCAATTAGGTTGCCTACAAGATGCAATAAAATAATATCATGCATTAGGAAGAACATCATAAACAAGGACAGGGAGGTAATTATTCCCATGTACAGAGCTGTGGTGAGGCCACATGCTCAGTACTGTGTCCCGGTTTGCTTTCTGCAAAATGAGTGTGACATTCTTGGAGTGGAAGAGATACAGAGAAGGACAACTAAAATGATTAAGAGGCTTGAGGGAATGTCGTATTAAAGTAGACCAAAAGAACTCAGATTTTACAGCTTAGAGAGGAGAAGGAAAAGAGGAGACCTTGTAACAGTCTATAAGGTTATCTCTAGTACAGACATAATGCAATGTCTGCATTAAGAAGTCAAACACAGGGAACAAGTGACATGAGGATACAATCAACAGCTTAGGAGCAATCATTATAAAACAGAAAGGAGAAGAGAATGGTTCAGCAAGAGAGTCATGGGAGAGCGTAAATGCTTACTGAAGGAAATAGTTGATAGCGGTACTCTAAACAACTTTAAGTCCCAACTTGATAAGTATTTATTGGGTACATTCACTGGTGTTTTCCATCAAACATGGCAGACAAGCTTGATGGGCTCACACCTACTCTTGTCAATAGAACCTATGAACTTATGAAGTGGACCACCTCAAAAGCAATGCTGTGCCAAGAGTACAAGGGCACACCTTCCCCATGTTTTTTCTGCTCTTGAAGCAGGGAATGGAGGTGTTATCATCCCTGTTTTGGATAGTTATGTCCCTGAGATGGTGACCATGTCCTGCTTGATCTATAGGATCAAAAGTGTCTGTTGGTCTACCTTGGAAAGTATGCTTTGGGCTTTGAGGTGGACCACCCTCAGCCATTTGGGTAGTATATGTGTGACACTTAAGTGGGCAGAATTGGGTTTACTATCACTGACTAGCAAGAGCAAGAGAGTTAGGATTAGTTTGGTAGGAATTTATTTTTTCAGCAGTTTTTGATTTGACAGTGGGAGTCACTGCAATAGTATAACTCAGGTTATGGGTTGCCCCTATATGTGCTCTTTCACCACCATAGTTGCCTGATGAGTCTGAAGTAGCAGAACCTTCTCAGCAGCATCAGCTGAATCTTAGTTTTGACTCATTTTTCCAGAGGTGTGTTGGAAATCATTAGCTATGCATTTCCTCTTCCACTTCACAGCACGAGCACACCCATGACCAAAGAGCTCTAATCACAATCATTCTCATCGTGACCAATCACCCTCATTCTCATCATGGTAGTAGCCTTCCAAAAGAGGGGAATACCATCAGCAGAAAGTACAGGAACATTTCCTTTATGTTAAATTTACTTTTTAAGATTTTGTTCTATGCCTGTTTTGTTCTTTTTTTCTTATATACTGCTATGCAATTTAGCAGGCTGTGCAAGGGGAATCATATGGTTCGCACCTATCTGATGTACAGTAATTCTACCTAAGCAGTAAGGCACATTGGTATCAGTTACCATCAGGTAGTCACATCATTGGGTGATAGACGGCATAAGACAAAGTAGTGGAGTGTGATTAACCCCCCCCCCCAAGAGTGACTTATCACTGTTACAAAATGAGATAAACCACTTCCTTAAAAACATGATTATAACAAGCATTTGTCCATGCCAAATGTTGGCTTGCATGCTGTTGTACTGGGTCCTGCATGTACACTTGTTTACTATATATTTATTCAAGACAGAGCAGATCAGATGTAATATGTAATTTGCAATAGAATACTGATTTTACATAGTTTTATACTTCATGTACCCAGGATAGTAGAGGTGAGATGTGATATCTTGTTTTTAGTGTGGGCCTGCTTTCATAATGTATTTTTCTAGGACAGGTCACCTAAGGTTCCACATTTCCTTTTCAGTGAGGTTCTGCTGTGGAGTTCTATTTTTACACAATTTTGCAATATATTTATCAGGATAACCCAGCTGAGATGCAAAATCTTATTTTCAATGGGGTCCTGCTTTGACACATATTTGCACTTTATTTGCCCAGGATAGCACAGTTCAGAGGCTATTTTATTTTCAGTGGTAAACTGCTTTTCTCAATTATTACACTGTATTTACCCAGGATAGCACAGTTCAGAGGCTATCTTATTTTCACTGGGATCATGCGTTTCCAAATTGTTACACTGTATTTACCCAGGATAGCACTACTGAGATGCAATATCTCATTTTTGATGAGAGCCTGCTTTTACCCATTTTTAGAATATGCTTACCCAAGGTAGTCCAGCTGAAAGCTGAGTTACATTCTCATTAGGGTCCTGCTTTTTCAATGTATTTTGCCCAGGATAAAGCAGCATAAATGCACAGCTCAACAGGGCTCTGCTCTACTGCTGTCCTACTTTTATACATTTTTGCTGTATATTTAATGGGGATAGACCAAATGGGATGCAATATCTCATTTTCAGTGGTGTACTACTTTCACTCATCTTTAGGTTGTATTTACCTAGGGTAGGACAGCTGAGAGGCAATATTTAATTTTCAGTTGGCTCCCAGGTTATGACCCCAAATTTCCAACAGTATTTTTATGATCAGACATTATGGTCAAGACTGTTGGAATTTTTAAAATCCCTCTGAAAAGTAATTTCACAGTGCAGCTGTGAAAACATGAATTCAGAGGGGATATGAAAAATGACACCTGCCATGGTCAGAAGGTGGGATAACACAAGGGATATGTTGAACATTAGTGACCAGATTCTGCTAAAATAAAGTTATGAGTAAATGTTGGAACAGTTCAACATTTTTTCATTACTTGTTTTTTTTCACATTCTGACCCAAAATTTTCAGTATGCCCATGTTATGATCAAAACGGGGAATTTTTAAAATACTGTCCCAAAGGTGGTTTTCACAGAGGAACTTTGAAAACATGTTTCAAAGGGGATGTGAAAAATCACACCTGTCACGTTCATCAGGTGTGGATACAAAAGGGTTATGAGTACATTTTATTTATTTATTTGTTTATTTGTTTGTTCACCAGGTAAGTGCATTGATCCAAGGGACCGTTTTCAGGTACAACCAGGACCATGAAGTTGGCACAATAACAAATACAATACAATTGGTGTCAAAATCTGCAAAAAAGACAGTTACAAGAAAAAAATTTAAAAAATTCAACATTTCCTCAAAACGTTGTTGTTTTTTGACATTTTGACCCCAAATTCACAGCATTGTCTTTTGTGATCCTACCTTATGATCATAACAGTTGGACTTTTTTTTTTTAAGCCCCTTTCTAAAGGTGACTTCAAAAGCAAATACAAAAACATGTTATGAAGGAGATTTGAAAAAGGTCACCTGTCATGTTTATGAGGTGGGCTAACAAGAAGGTTATGTTGAAAACTCTGGGGAAAATCTTCATATATCAAAATGTTATTAGTAAGTATTGAAAAATGTTAATGTTTCTTTGGAACTTATATCAAATAATCGGAAATACACCTTTGAGTCAAGGACTCCTTTGCAAAGGTTCCACGTCAAGGATACAGAAGACAACATAGGTAGATACAGAGAGTATACATATGTACATAGAAGTTTGTTAACTAAGATTGAGATACATAGTAGGGCAGGACATGCCCGGGATCAAAATGTTAGTGAAGAAAATAACACAGCAAAATTTCAAGTAGGGTCTGGGAATCAGACCCGTCATTGAGTGTGGTGTGTGGATCACATGGTGGCAGACCACTGAGTGGACAGTGGGAGGGTGACTAAGGACAATCACGGGATGAGTGCATGAGTAGCTGTTTTTTGAGGTTGGTTTTGAGATGGCCTAGCTTGGGTTCAAGAGAGATGGAAGTAGGAAGCTTGTTGAGCCATAGGGGGGCCCGATATATAAATGCCCTCTGGCCCAGGGAGGTTCTACAGTGGGGAACAGCTAAGAGAGACATGTTAGTACTTTTGGTGGGCCTGTTTGAAGAGGTCTGCTGAAGAAGCAGGTGAAGCCTTGGTCGGACAAGATTGAGTAGGATTATTTTTGCCAGGAGACAGGTGTGATATCTAAGTCTCCCATCAAAATTTAGCCATTGGGTACGCCTATATGAGTCACACATGTGGGTGTATCTGTCACAGCCTGTAATCAGATGGCATGCTTTGTTAAGGGTGATTTTGATGTGGTTTGGGGCAGTAGGGTCCGCGGCACCATATATTACTATGCCGTAATCTTTTAGAGAAAGTACAGAGGAGGCTATAGTTAGCCGGATGTCTTCTGGGGAAGGCAATGCTTGATTCAGTAGCGAAGATCTGGCTGGGTGTTGAGAGATGTAGATAGGAGCTAAATATGTGCATGGAAGGGTAGGGTTGTGTCTAGGGTTACGCACAGGTATTTAAATTAGTTAACCTGCTCTAGCGGAATGCCCAGCAAATTGACCATGGAAAGGGATGATCCAGAGTGAGGGCTCTGGCGGTGGGCAAAAATCATTGTTTTTGTTTTTTTGTGGTTAATGATAAGTCTATGGTCCCAAAACAAGGACTCGGCTTCCGTGAAGTTGTTTTGGAGAGTGTGCTGGCTGGTGAGGGTGAGAGGATGGCTGCTGTAAATGACAGCATCTTCAGCATATAAGAGGATTTTACCTGAACAGGCGTTGGGAAGTAAGTTAAGAAATAGGCTAAAGAGAAAGGGGCCGAGTTTGGAACCCTGCTGGACAACAGAGAGGATGGGGCAACAGTCAGATAGGGAAGAGCCAATTTTGACACATTGGGTTATGAGAGGTTGTTTCGTGGGAGAGGCCCAGAGCCAGGAGGTAGTGCAACTTCATTATTCTGTGACATTTTGACACCAAATTTTTAACACAGGCTTTTTATTGCCCCCTCCCTCTGAACAAGATAGGTGTCATTTATAAAATACTGTCCGAAACTGCATTTTGTACCACAAGTGCGAAAACACAGTTTTCCAGAATTTGAAAAAAATTACACTTGTCATGTTCATGTGGGGGTGTGAAAAAATGGATATGTTCAAAATTTGGGGTGGAAGCATATAAAATTACCACAGTTATGAGTGAGCTTTGAAAAATTTCAATGTACTTTCCTAACTATGTTGTTTCTTAATATTTTGACCACACATTTTCAACAGTCTTCTTATGATGCCACCTCACGAACCCAGTATGTGAAAGTTTTCAAATCCTGCTCAAAAGGTGATTTTCGAGAATGACTATGAAATCACCATTTTGGCCAAATTTGAAAAAAATCACTTAATTTGTTCATGAGGATGGGTCCAAAATAGACCATGTTGAAAATATGGGGGGAAAATATAGAACAAATAACCAAGTTATGAGTGTAAGTTCAAAATGCACTGAAATATATTGACCTGTGCTTACCTGGTTTCCTCAGTTCCTGGTCTGGTGTCGAAAAGTGAAGACTTGTCCCTGGTCCAGAAAGGATTACAGTGTGGGACCCTCAGTAGGTAAGTAAGGGGCAGAGGGTGGGATGGTCGGTGCCAAGTTGGGGGGGGTCGGGTAATGGCAGTGGCAACAGACATCAACAGACCATTTTCTTTTTAACAGGGTGTAAAGAGAAGTTAAAAAAAGACATTGAGGGACAGTTTTCTTTATTTGAGGTACTGACACTGCGGATTGGACATTCCAGTATCAGGTTCATATTGACAGGTCACAGGAAGCGGTAGGGAGGTAGGAGGTATACTTGGCAAAGGGTAGGATCTTTTTAAATTAAGCAAACAGGGAGATGGGAGGGATACCTAGCAGAGGGGTGGATTTCTTTTTGTATATTAACTGGGGAGGGCATGCAATTGGGAGTGAGTAACATCTTTGCCAGTGGGTGGGTTTGCTTTTGTATATTAACTGGGGACAGAATGCAGTTGGGAGGGGGTGGGATCTTTGCCAGCTTGGGTGTTTGTTTTGTGAAGCAGGGACTACTGTAGGCACTTGGGAGTATGCAGCACAATGGGGCCAGTGACTGCTACAGGTGGGGATGGAGGATGAGGTGTAGGCTGGTCATGATGCCATTCAGCTGCCTGCTGGGTGGCGTCATGCAGATCAAAGCAAAGAATAGCCTTATAATATGGGTGGCTCTTTTCTTTGAACTCCATGAAGTTTCCAACCATCAAACAGAGAAGGGTGTCTTGATCTACCTGGCAGATCATTGACCTGACACTGCTGAACCCCCTGCAGATTGCTTTGCACTAGAACAATGGTGACACACCTCTCAAACGAACTACAGTATCATAGCAATATATTTGCTTTGCAAAAAGTGCAAGCAAAGGTAAAAAACCTACTGCCATTTCCTCACCCACACACCCCAGTTTCAGACACTGGCAAGCTGCTTTTTTGATTCATGTGGTTAGCATGTGGTATTCACATGGGTTTATCCAGTCAATCAAAATTCTAGACATCTACAGTACCTTTAATTTTATGTTTGTTGTCAAGTCATGCTTCAATTCTACAACCCCAACAAATAAGGGTACTTTTCTGGTGTTCAGACCTGGCCCTTTTCTACCCAGTCTATCAGTTGAACTAGTGGGACACACAAATAGAACAATAGATAATGAACTGTGTGCTACAAGGCTAGAATTCCATCACACAGTTCTGGTGACATGATAGCTATGAGAGTGAAGCTCAAGTGTTTTCCAATTTCTCGAGAACCTTGATATGGAATTAGTCATGTTACATAGTTAAATATTTAAAAGGCTTGCTTGAAATTTCATAGGCAGGAGCTCCAGCCCCCACCCCCGAGGCTTTATAAATCAACGTTCATCAGCCTAATTCTGAAGTCCTATTTTTTTTTTGTTAGTCCCATTTCTTTGCTGCAGCTGGAGGGTCTGCACCCTTCCCTCCCTCCCATATAGTTGCTGCTTTCCTCTCTTTTTGGGGGGCTTTTCTGTTTGGTCTTTGCCTTCAGCTTCTGACTGGTCTGTGCCTTCTGCAGCTCTTTAGTTTCTATGTTTTGCCTTTTCTGGCTGTAGCTTGTGCTCCCTGATTTCTTACAAGCAGCCATTCCTGCTGCTCACATGCCCTCATTTTACTCCAGTGCTTACCAGTAGTGCATTTGCAGTGTGCTGGCTTTGTTCTATGTCCTGCCTCTGTCAAGCTCCAGTATTTCATTTGTTTTCTCAGACTGCTTTACCTGCATTCATAACCAGCACCAGTAACCTTTTCACTGCAGTCCCTCTGCATGCAATGCATTCCAGCTAACAACTGCAACCAATTACCCCAGCCAAATCGCTTTGCCTCTACCAGCCTTTCCTATCTCAACCTTTCAGCCATCACTCAGTCAGTCTGCTTTAGTACTTTCACTACAGTCATATATGGTTATGGGTATAGTAACTTGTCTCCTACTGTTTAACAAGTGTCTCTCATACTGGTTCGGCAAGAGGATCGCAGAGCTAATCTGAGTGGTTCTGTCTTCCCAACCAGTGTGAGAGACAGTTGTTAAACAGTAAGAAACAACAGTAACTATTCCCATAATCATATTATATGACAATGAAATACACTAATATGATTACTGGTATATTTTAAAGTCTCTTATTTCCAGGTTTTTAGTTTTTTCTTTTGTGAACTCCCCCACAGTGTGATACTTGTTTGGCCAGCATTCAGATGAGTTGAATGACTAATGCAAGGAGACAGCTGTATGCAGATTAAGAGGTACAGCTGTTCTCCTTTCTGATTGGTTGTGGGTTATCTATTGTCATATAATGGTTATAATAAAACTTCTGTATCTCCTGCTTATGGCTCGGTACTCACTATGATAATGGTCTTGGATATGCATTCCTATTTTCAGTTCCTTATCATTCAGTTCATTTACTTTCATACCTGTCATTAATCTGCAGTCCTCATTCAGTCCTGCAAATGCATTCCTACTGGCCATTGTTAGGGATGTAAGTTTGTTATGGCAGTCATACACTTCATTGATTCCATGACGTTTGATCTTTATTCAGGACTTCCATGACTTTCACTAGTGTCATCAGAATGTAGCAATGTTGGCAGTGCCACATCATTTACTACTGTTTACTAATGATTTCATGAACAATGAGTCATTAAAACCTCATCCATGACAAGCTTACATCCCTAGCCACTGTCATATTCCCCATCCCAGCTCACTCACTCCCCTTGACGTCCACATCTTGAGGGTGAATTCATCACTGGAAGGGGGCTCTTTTCATTTTGCTTGTCTTCTGTGGTGACTCCCAGGAGTCCCACCAGGAGGTGAGAAGGTCTAATGCTCAGAGGGAAGCTTCAATTTTGTAGGCCCATGGTTGGTGGCACCTCATGATGTAGATTAGAAGGGGAAGTAAACATTGCAGGGGTTACTTACACTGTGAAAACCCATGAAATTATATTTTAGACAAGGTATTGCCCTTCCCAGTGGATGTCAGGAGTTTTGAAACATGAACATCTAAATCACCTGCAAATTTGATCAAAGCAATGGCCATTTTATGAATGCTTGAAACAGAAAGTGATATCACTGAGGGGAAAGCTGTAATTAACAATATGTAGCCTACTCCTCAGTGGTATCATTTTCTGCTTTAAGATTCCATGAAGTGGCTGCTGCCCCTTGTTTTGATTTACAGATGATTTGGGTATTATGTTTTGGGACTCTTGACACCTACAGAGAAGTTCAGTGCCTCATTTGAAAGATGTTTTCATGGGCTTTCACAATAAGTGCAATCCCTGCAATGTTTACTTCCCCTTTCAGACTTCAGCTGCTGGGTGATGGGGCCCTAAGTCCACAGGGGTTCCATTAAATGTACAGATCTTGTCAGCAGGACATCCAATAGCTTTTCTCCCTGGGCCTAAGGTCCACCTAGTCATATTCTGTGTCCTCTTCCTTTAGCTTCCAGTCAAGGTTAGGCCAACTCATGGTCTCGAGGCTAGGTGCTGGCCTTTCAGCAGTTGCTCTCTCCTTCACTCATGTTTTTTTTGGGGGGGCTCCTTCCTTGATGTAACTCCTTTGGCTTCAAGATCCACTCATGGCACTACCACAGCATTATCCCATTAAAGGGGTAAAGAGAGAGTTATCCCTCCAAATGTTTCTGCAGATTTGGAATTCCAAAGTAGCACAGTGAGCCAAATAATAGTACCCATGTCAGGAAGTATGGTGACCAAGGCCATGGAACCCTAGAGATTTCCTCCACCAGGTTTTTTTCTCTCTCCTGATTCCCAAAGGTTATAATGTAGGTGTCCAGTACCATTAACCCAGTATTAGGATTTCCACTATGAATTGGGGTGGGATGATGTCCCACCTTTTCCTACAATCATGTAATTCCCTCTCTCCTCTGGAATCCACACATCAGTCTACTATCACTTCTCAGCAGCTGTCAGCTGGCTTTATCATCACATTGTTCATCTGTGTTTGCAGCTCCTGCTTTGTAGTTCTTCTGGGCTGCTTTCTAAAGTGCCTTTAGCCAAAGGAATCACATTCCCAAAGAGAATCTAGGCATGAAACCCTTCTCAAGAAGGTCCCTATGCCTTCCTGGTACCATGGCAGGGTGATAGTCCCTCATAGGCCAGAGATTGCAAATGGTCAAAGTAACTACAAATGACAGTCTCCATCCTACCATACATCTAGCCTTCAGTTACCAACAAACTGCGAAAGCATTACTCCCTGTTGTGGTTGCATATGCCCATTAAATTAAAAGGACTACTTGAGGTTTAATGGGTGGAAGAAAACAGCCACACATCCCCCTTCCTAGGCTAAATAAACTAGCTTCTTCAATCCTCATTTGTAATCTTCATGTCTGTGCTTCCACCATCCACCCTCCTCCCCCTGAAACATGCTTTTCTCAGTGGGATCTTTCCTAAGGTACCTTTAGGCAACAGAATCACATTCCTGTGGCACCTCTCAGTGTTGAACCCTTCTCAGGAGGGTTCCTTTATGTTCTCTGTACCATGACAGGGTAGTCCCTCAAGGTACAGACATTGATAAGGGCCAAAGTAACTACAAATGACAGTCAATATCCTACCATACAACTAGCCTTTGGCTACCAACAAGCTGCACAAGAATTAATCCACGCTGCCGTTGTGTACACCTATTAAATTGTTATGTTTTGTAATATGTAGAACCAATATGCTTTTAAAAGAGCATTTACTTGGTTTCCAATGTGCACAAGTCAGCTTTTACTGCATGCTTTGGGAACAGTAAAAGCCGACTTGTGGTTGACATGGGATTTCTTGAACATTCAATCCCATCATACTATCACTGTGATGTCGCATTCATGATATTATGAAATTGTATCTCAATGACATTATGACATGGTTTGGATGTCACCATGGCTCAGTTGGTAGCACATCCAACTCTGGGCTAGAAGGTTATGGTTTCTAGTCCCACAGTGGGATTGGGTGTATATTGTCAAAGCCTGAGCACAGTACTTGTGGGATGCTGTACTGTTGGGGTGTGCCATCCTTTAACTGAGACTTTAAACTGAGGTCCCTTATACTGTATCTCTGGTGCTCTCTGGGGGAGCGTCCTGGTAGAAGAAAAAGATCCCAAGGCCCTTTTCACAACAGTAAAGATATCATCATCAAATTATGCAAGGCACACAAATGAGAAACAGTAAAAAATCATAAACATGAAACTACATAAATGCAATAAGTGTTAAATGAAAAGAAACAGATGTGTACTCACCTCCCCATTACCTTACTCATATTCTTTCCAAACCGATACAAACATTTTCTGTGGCAACTTTGCAAATTCTTTAGAATAAATACCCTTTATTACATTATTTACATTTTCAACCACCACCTGTGGGGGCATACTTCTTTGTTGTATAGGCAAGACACAGCTTACCTGCCACAGGTAATATTTACAAATGGTGAACATTAATTGAAAAGTGTGTAAGTGTTGTTTAGACCAAGCTGCTGTAAATGAGCACGAGGCTCTGTCTTGATAAGTAGTATCAGAAAACAGTGGTTTATTTCATTTATTGCCCAACTCCTCAGAAAAAGCCACAGCATAGGGACATGATATCAAACAGTGGTGCTGAATTTCTAATACCCCTCAGTAGGAAAGTTGCGGGCATACCCTTTGCTCCACACTTTCATGCTCTAGCATGTCTTCAACTGCCATCTTCCCATGTACTCCTAACCAGGAGATATCCCATGAGTTATTAGGGATTCTGCTATTACTTCATTGATTCAAAGCTTCACCAACCTTGCCCACTGGGCACCCCTTTAGATCTAATTGTTTAGAGAAGGCTGAGGCCCATATATGGGTATACAGTTGCTACCGTGCACTTTGGCATACAGTGATCACATGAAACTTCCAGTTTTTAATTTTGCTGAGGGCTGTATAATAATATCCTGGGAGGACATGGGAGATACCCCTATGCAGTGCTTGGAAATCATTCTGTGCCCAGTCTGGCAACCAAGGGACAAACCAATCTTATATTAAAGGGATCCAGAGTTTATCTAGGTTTTGCAACATGGGTGTAAAATTGAAAAACAAAAACATGGACATAAAAAGGCCAATGGGGTTAAGCATTTGTGCCTCCCCCCCTCCATTTTTAACACCTCTATAGGTTACCTCCCTCTTTATTGGGTTAAGCCTACTCTCCCATAAGTCTTGGAAGAGTAGGTTGAACATTCTTGCTTCTAACTGTTCTGGCAAGGGTATGGGAATTTTATTAAAATAATAGAATCATACTTTTATGTAACAAGTACAGACCCTGACCACATTACCTAATTATGAAATATAATAACCATATCACATACTAAAACACAATCCACTGTGAAGCAATGATTTATATGCAACAACGAAGAAACAGTATGTATGCTCAGTCATGAAACACAATACCAGAAATCTGCAGCAACTGATTTCTTGTGTCATAGCAGTTACAAAGCTAGAATATTGTTAATATTTTGCTCAGTTCTCAGCTTTCCATAAATCAGAAAATATTGGTGTCGAAAACCTGTTTTCCTCAGTATCATAGAATTGTTTTAACACCCTTGTTATCATTCTGTTTACAACTTCTTGTGAACTATACTTCTGCTGCAATTGCAGTGCACATCTTGTCTGCCATATATAAAACCTACTGAACAACAAGCAAAACAAACCTGTAGCATAGATGTATGAAACGTAGTCCATGTACCATGCTATAGGCCCTGAATGACTATTTAATAATCCACCATTATCATTAAAGATTCAGCCCATGCCTTATTAGTAATGGCCAAAAAGATCTTACATATGGACACTGCAGCAAAAGATAAAATTGGGTCCCTGGGGTGTCCAGGCAACTCTCCCTAGGGCAGTTCCTGTCTTCCATTTTCTGATGCTTAAATGCATCACGGACCACCATACATCCATGAATATTAACCAAGTGGTGTCCCACACTTCTCAAGGTATCCACTGATTTTGTAATTGTTCAGCTGCTATGCTTTCCTGTCCAGTCAGACAGTAGTTGAGTCCCAACGGTTGAGAAAAAAGAACAAAAAAAACTAGACAAAATCTGTGAGTACAACTGTTTCCTAAACATTTCCACAGTTTAATCTTCAGCAAAGCATAAACAATATATTGCAGAATAATGTGTGCATAGTCCTATGGCTGGCTCACCCAGGTTCCAGATTGCCAGTCTGAGTACCAAGGAACCAACCAATCTTCCATTTAAGGACCCATGGTTTATCTTGGTCTCTTAAAACAGGCATAACATTATAATGCAAGAGCATAGTTATGACAATACCTGGGGATTTACCATTCTTATTCCCAATTCCTTTTAGTCCATATAAGTAATATCTCTTTAGCTGGGTGGGTGGGTTTAGTATGGCTCCCCATACCTCCCTGGAAAAAGATAATTTACAGTCTAGTCTTGAGGGATACAGGGGATGGAAAATGACACTAATATAAAGAAAACAAGGATGCAGCAGTGTTCTGATTAAGAAAAAAAATATTTTCCTTTTGCTAGGGACTCATTCCTCCATGTGGCCAATTTCCTTTCTGCTTTCAATAAAGTGCCATGCCAATTCTGAAAACTCACATCTCCTGACTCAAAATTTGTTTTACACTTTATTTATAATAAGTTTTCCAGTTCCAGCTTTTACATCAAATAAATCATCACAGCATGTCCATATTGCCAAGTTTTGAATGGAGGCAAAATACAAAAGGTTTTACATAACTAAATGTTCAGATGTTTATCTGAGATATTAATCTCTGCATTCACTTCCACTTTCTTATAATCTTTAGGATGTCCAATCACATGTGCCTGAACTTTTGTTATAATTAATTTTCACTCCAGCAAGTGTAGATAATTTTCTAAAGATTCTTCCACTGGTTCTCCAGAGGCTTTATCTTTCATCTATTATTACAGAGGTCATCCACATATACAGTGGCCTTAATTGCTGACAAATACAAAGACAGCTTGATTCCTCTTATTTCTTGATTCTGCTGTAATATCCAAATCAAAGGGTCCAAAGTGAAAACATATAAAAGGGGGTTCAGTGGGCACCCCTGCCTAACCCTCCTCTTAATGTGCACAACAGTGCCCAGATTGTAATTAATATATGGTGAAGGGCTTCAACTGCACCTGTATATAGAGTCATTACCCACTCAATGAAATGTCTAGGGCTGTCATAATGTGGCAATATGTTAGCCAGAAAAGAAGGGGAACCTAGTCAAATGCTTTCTCCTGCTTAGTAGAGAACAAGAAGCCCTCAATAAAACCCTTCTGACCTCTCGCCCATATTTCTCTCAATATAATTAAATTGTCAGAAATATTCCTGTGCTTAATGGCACAAGCTTGAGCATTAGCAAAAACTATTGCTGCAGCCTCTGACAACCACTGTGCAAGAATTCTGGATAGGACTGTCAAATCCAAATTCAGAAGGCTGGTTCGGTGGGGCTGAGGGTTGAGGCACAGGATGCCACACCTCAAGCCATGCTGGTGACCCGAATTTGGGAATGAGCTCGGGCACCAGGGGTTGGCAGGGGAGGGAGAAGATAGATTATCTGATGGACTGCTCTCCTCTCCTCTCCCTTGGGAGGGATCCAGGGCACTTCCAGCACAGTGGTGACACCCAGTGGAGATTGGGTGCACAAGAAGGAGTGGAACAGTTAAGGCAAGGAGTGCAGCAGATGCCTATGGCTCAGCCATGTTGGCATCATTGCACACCTGCACTTCTTGGGGGGGACCTTACAATAAAATCTCCTGCTCCTGGATAGGCGATGGCTCCCTTCCATGCAGCATTGCCACATGACCAAACCAGGCTCTTGCCTCTGCCCTCTCTGTCCTTCCACTCCCACTGCTGCACACTTGATTATAAATAGAGTGCCAGAGTAGAGGTGGCCCTACCTCAGGGGGCACAGAACTGGAGGGTCTGCTAGTCATGGATGGTGGAGGGCAGCTATCTCTGAGGAGGCAGGGCTTCAGGCTGTTGGTAGAGTGATGCAGGGTGAGTAACGGCAGCCTGACAGAGTTCCAGGGTAACAGGAGCAAAAACAGAAGATACAAAAAAAAATCCAAGTTCAGAAGACTCAGTGGTCTCCAGTTTCTAACATCCAATTGGTCACCTTTTTAGAAAAGAAAAATCAGCAATACCTTCCTCGTAGATGATGGAAGGGTACCTGAGGCTTAGATTTCATCACATACCACCTGTAATATTGGAGCCAAATAAGATCCAAAACATTTATAAAATTCTGAAGAAAGACCATCAGTCCCTGGGGTAGTATTGCTCCCCAGGGACTTAATTGCCAGCACTACTTCCAGTACCTGAATGAGATGTATGAGCTTTTTCCTAATAAGTTCATCGGTCCCCTGAATATCAAGATTCTCTAGAATGCCTGATTGCTGAACTCAAGGTGTCAGTGTGGCTCAGTTAGCAGTGCATCTGCCTCTGGCCCAGAAGTACATGGTTCTTATCCCACTCTGGGACTGGGCTCATACTGTAAATGCTGGCACCCAAGTGAAGTACTATGGGGGTGCTGTACTGTTGGGGTATGCCATCCTTTGGATGAGACATTAAACCAAGGTCCCTTCTACCCATCTCTGGTGTTGTCCTGGTGGGTGTCCAGGTGCAAGTAAAAGCACCAAAGGCACTTTTCACAACAGTAAGGGATTTTGCCCAGTGTCCTGGCCAACATTCCCCTTCCCACAAAACTGGTTAATGCAACTGCTTGATGATGAGTATGGGTGTTGATGTGTGAACTGGCTGCCTCTGTATGTTTACTCTCACTTCACTACCAGTCTCTTATTTCTTGTAAAGTGCTTAGGGATACAATGTGTATAAAAAGTGCAATACAAATGCCAATTCATCCTATTCTTCTTCTTTTTCTTTCTCACTAGTTCCGTATGGGAAAAGTGACCATCCATAGATACTACATACTGCATACTTTGTGACACTAAAAAAAATGATTTATAAGTTATTTAATTTCCTTCATCTTTTATTTATTCTCCCCCTCATGGAATTGTCTCGTACCTACTTTTAAGGCTGTTCCTGCCCCATCACTGCATATAATGCCACTGACCCTGTTGCACTATCTTCCATGTCTAGACCATGACTGCCTTGACAGTGACCCCATCAGCTTACCCCTTCATAATGGGGCATAGGCCAGTCCCAGCTTTAGAACATGGGCATACACCCATCTCTTGCTAGGAGCTTGGGAAGGACTGGATGGTGCCAGGCCTGATGGCATGGGAGTGACTGCAGAACAGAGACAACAGCCCGACAGCCACAGCCAAAATGTATTGTCCCTGCATGCTCTGCTGGTGTTACGGAACCAGGCAGTTGAGCCATTTCAGGTTATCCTCTGAAACATGAGTTATTTTTTCCAATCTCAATTCATATCATTATTTGTCTAGACTGAGATAGATATGATAGATAGATTAGACAGATAGAGAGATAGGTAGGTAGGTAGACAGATAGATAGATAGATAGATAGATAGATAGATAGATAGATAGATAGATAGATAGATAGATAGATAGATAGATAGATAGATTGATTGATTGATTTGGGGAACTGAAGGTTGAAAGAGGAGGTTGTGCTGCACGATGCTGTCTGCCTTGTGGAGGAAGACAGAGAAGCAGGAGAGCTTTGCTAGTTTTATTTTAACAGAAGGTATGCCACCATTGCCTAAACGCTAGGTCTCTTTCCAGAATTTCTTACATGGTCCACTACAGGGTCCTCTCCTAGAGTTTTCATTTTGTTTCTGCAGTAGCCAGCTGCAGCCCTCGAGATACAAGAACTGACGGTGGATAGCAAGTGAGGGAGAGGTAGTTGGCGAGGGGGTCCTCCCCTGGAAGGTGCCAGAATCAGAACTGGGAACTGTGGATCTGCAGGAGACAAAATGGTCATTTGGGACAATTGCAGAAGCTCTAAAGAAGAGGCTCCCCTGAAAAAAAGATTTGTGCTTCAACCTCTGTCACCCTGCCGTACTTGGCGGTTATCTCAAAGTATGGAACTGGGAACTAAGAACCACCACTAAGAACTAACAACCAAAATTTTTGGTGTCCCAGCACCGAGAATAAGAGACTCAGATAACAGCTTACGCCTTATGGCTTTAAAGCTTTTTAGCTTTTTAAAACTTAAAAAAATAATTTTTTTAGTGTTTGAGGCTTATCTGTTGAAAATTACCGACTTGAGCTTTCCTCTTTTGCTTAGTTTTCTGAGGTCTTATATGCCTCTTATTCCTTCTGCATGTGGTACATTTTTATCTTTGTATTTTTTCTAACATACGAATCTTTACCCCCATATTCTTTCTTAACATAGGTTTTTAGGTGGTAATCACCATAGTTGTGGGACGGCTGGAATGTTGGATGGTGGGAAGTTGGAGTCTGCTGATGCACGGTTCTAAAGACAAAAGGGAAACTTAGTGGTATCTTGTGGTATCGTGTGTGTGTATGTGTGTTTTCTCTTTGCCTTTACACTTTGGCATTGCACATCTCCATTTTCGTCTTTTTTCTATTTGCTTTCCTGCTCACTTTCCTATCTGCCTTAGCTCATTAGTCATTTGTGAGCTGCAAGCTGTGAGCTACTAGCAAATTGACCAGCCCATTAATTTGTTGTTACTAAAACTGAGATCAGCTGTGGGTATCAGTGCACGCTTGTATGACATTTGTTTTTACTTTTATTTTTTACACATAAACAGTTCATTTTGCTTTACTGTTTACCACCCATTCCTTTAGTTTTCACAGTTATTCCTTTTGTTATATGATTAGTACATAACTTGTTTATATTGAGTTGCTGAACTGTTAAAAGCTTTTCAGCCATGTGCTGAGCTCATCACTTTGCTGCAGAGATTCTCACTAGTTTACAAATAGTTGGACAATTGAATACTTAAAATTCGTACTAGGTGGAACACGAGGGACCTTATATTTTAAAGATGGAGGTGAATATTAGGTCTAGAGTCTATTGAGTCCATTTAACTAGCCCCAGAGTTATTTAATATATAATTATATAATTTGTTTAATTAATGATTTCATAGATACATAGATACATAGACAGTGTTGGCAGATAAGGGCCTATGGACCACCCAGTCTGCCCATTTGAGCTTGTAAGTTCAGTTTATGTTTTCCTAGAAGTCTGTTGCCCCTTACCCCTGACCTCCAGAATTCCTTTATGTCTATCCCATGCATTCTTAAATCCCGTGATTGTTTCAGCCCCCACCACTTCCTCTGGCAGGGTGTTCCACTTGTCCACCACCCGTTCTGTGAAGAAATTCTTCCTCATGTTTTCTCTGAATCGTCCTCCCTCCAACTTCATCCCATGCCCTCTAGTCCTGGAACATCTTTTTCACTTAAAAATAGTGTATTCCTGCACCCTGTTCCTCCCTGTAAGATACTTGTATGTCTCTATCATATCCCTCTCCCTCCTCTCCTCCAGGGAGTACATGTTCAGTTCCTTCAACCTGTCTTCATAGGACTTGTGATGCAATCCATGCACCATCTTTGTTGCCCTCCTCTGAACCTTCTCTACCCTGTCTATGTCCCTTACGTAGGCATGGTCTCCAGAACTGTACACTGTACTCAGGTGGGGCCTCACTAGTGTTTTGTATTGTGGAATTATGACCTCCCTTTCCTGCTGGTGATGCCCCTGCCTATACATCCCAGCATCCTATTTGCTTTACCTGCTGCCTTGTCACACTGTTTCCCTACCTTGAGGTCATCAGAGATGATAACCCCAAGATCCCTTTCCTGCTTGGTGCATGCTATATCCTCACCCCCAACTGATATATTGTGCCAGGGTTTTTGTGCCCCATATGCATTATCTTGCACTTCTTTGCATTGAATTTCAACTGCCAAACCCCTGACCATTCTTCAAGTTTCTGCAGGTCCCTTCTCATTCTGTCTACACCCTCTGGTGTGTCTACTCTGTTACAGAGCTTTGTGTCATCAGCGAACAGTGAAATTCTGCCTTCTAGGTCCTGTGCAATGTCACTGATGAAGATGTTGAATAGAACCGGTCCCAGCACTGATCCCTGTGGTACCCCACTGGTCACTCTTCCATCTGTGGAGTGACAGCCATTTACCACCACCCTCTGTGTCCTGCCACCCAGCCAGTTACCTACCCACCACACTACTGTCCTGCCCACACCCATATTCCCCAGTTTGTGTAATAGTCTTCTATGTGGCACAGTGCCAAAGGCCTTACTGAAGTCCAGATAGGCCATGTCCACTGCTCTCCCCTGATCCACCTCCCTAGTCACCCAGTCAAAAAATTCAATGAGGTTGGTCTGACATGACCTCCCCCTGGTGAAACCATGCTGCCTTGGGTCCTGTAGTCCATTGACAACTAGATGTTCCACCAATCTCCTTCAGTAGTGCTTCCATGATCTTCCCACTACCGGTGAGGCTGACTGGTCTGTAGTTCCCTGCTTCCTCTTTGTTCCCTTTTGTATAAAGGGACTACATCTGCTATCCTCCAGTCTTTGGGTACCTCCCTGTTTCCAGTGATTGGCTAAACAGGATAGCCAGAGGTTCAGCCACCACCTCTCTTAGTTCTTTAAGGACCCAGGGTGCACCCATCTGGCCCCATTGCTTTATCAACTCTTATTACTTCCAGTTCCTTCAGGACCCTTTCTCGTGTAAAGGGACTTGTGTCCACTCTGCACCATTCTCACCACTTGTACTCCCTTCAGACCCATTACCCTCCTCTTCCTCAGTAAAGACTGAGCATAAATACCTGTTCAATATATCAGCTTTACTGTTGTCATCCTCCATGTCTCCCATCCTCCCCTTCAGTCTCACTATCCCTCCCTTTGTCTTTCTTTTTTCACTTATGTACCTGTAAAAGGTTTTGTCCCCTCTACCCACTGATTTTGCAATGTGTTCTTCTGTCTGAGCTTTCACTTCCCTTACTGAACTCCCTGCCTCCCTTTGCTTCTCCTGGTACTTCTCCCTATCTCCTTCTGCCTGTGTCTTTTTGTATTGCCTGAATGCAATCTTTTTGGCTTTCACTTTCTTTGCTACCTCTTTGGAAAACCATTATGGTCTCCTCTTCCTTTTCCTTTTGCTAACCTGCTTAATGCATAATTCTGTTGTTCTTGTAATCCCCATTTTAAATACTGCCACTGTTCCTCAACCCTGATTCCTGTCCCATTCCTTAATGCCTCTTTCAAGTATCTCCCATTTTCCCAAAGTCTGCCCCCTAAAATCCAGGATAAGTGTTTTTGTGTGGTTTGGTTCTGCTCTTTCTGTGATTTTAAACCACAATGACTGGTGGTCACTGTTCCCCAGGTGCACCCACTGTTACCCCATCACACTGTCCCTGTTTGTGAGCACAAGGTCCAGTATTGCCTTCTGAATTGGTTCCATGACCAGTTGTTGAGGAAGGTACCCTGAGAGGGAGTCCAGGATAAATCTGCTCCTAGTTGATGCTGCTGCTGGGATGCTCCAGTCCATGTCTGGAATATTGAAGTCTCCAACCAGTACTACCTCACCCATGTCTGCCATCCTTTGGATGGCTAGCATCAGCTCCCTGTTTCTTCCTCCTGGGCTGGTGGTCTATAGACCACACCTGTGCGGATAGCTGTTCCCATTTTCCTTTCCAGCTTAACCCACAGTATCTCTCCCCCATTTTGTTCCTCCTGGATCTCTGTGGCCCTTATGTCATTTTTCACATACAGTGCCACTCTTCCTCCCTTCCTGCCTGCTCTGTCTCTTCTGAATATGCTGTAAATTATAGTCCTGCTAACTGGGATCAGATTAATCCTGATTAGACTCTGCATGAGAAATTCCACACATAAGAACACAAACGCCAGTCTCTTGTAACTTACTCAGACCTTGTTCAACCAGCATTACAGCAGAAAGCAGAAGCAGAGGAGTGGGAGAAGGAGTCATGGAGGGGGTTATTTCTCACTTCATTTAACAGCATTTTTTGCCTGTAATAGGAGCTGTTAGCAAAATCTTAGTGAAATCTAGTGAAGCCCCAGAAGCTGCACTCACTTTACTCGCAGTGAAAGAAATTCTTCTCCTTGGAACTTAGAGCTTGGGAAAGTACACGGAGTTAATAGCAAGTAAATTGAGATAGATTAAAATTAAAACTAAATTACCATCACAGCATACGTTTGCTTGGTTTGTTCAGGTTACTGAAGTGCTAGATTTAGTTATATTTAGAAATTTATAGTGGGCCGGAAATCTCTTATACTTCCTTACACACATAGGCTCTTATTTTTCATTTTATCATTCCAGTGACTCACATTATTTGGCGAGAAAGAACTAAGAGAGTCCAGTTATCCAGTAATCCACGATATAATATTAACAAGAGCAGAACCCAAAGGACCAACAGAGTCTTACTGGAACTGTTTTCCTTGCCACCTTGTAATACTTGGAGTCTATATATTTCTTCCCTCCAACATCTGAATGGCAAAAATCTACTCTTTTTTAAAACAATGACCAGGACATATATAAAGATATTAGACTATTACAGAGGAGAGAAACAGCAGAACTAATATAGAAGAAAACACAAAACAGACTGGATGAGGGTGATACTACAGAAGCAAGCTGAAAGACTGAATTTCCCTTTCATCCGTATTATCTTATCTTTTGTCCTTCTAGATCTGGCTTAGCTTGCTCAGATAAGTTTTACAGATTGTAGCTTTCTGAAGCACAGAATTTTTGCACTGATTTTATGTGTTGTTGCACTCTGCATTTTGCACTTTGCAGCCCATATCTTATTAAGTATTTATTAATATCGGTATTTTTACAGGCTTATTCATAGGACTGGTAGTCATCCCAATCTACTTACTTTGATATACTAATAAGGTAACTTGTAACTAATTAATAGCTTTACTCAGCTTTATCCAGCAAGAAAGTGACAAGTGCTAATGTGTATATGTGTACTGCATTGTAGCAACAAGATAAAGATAAACCAGTGATAAATTAAGAAAGTGACTTGCATGTCTGCCTGGTAAATGAATCAGACATAAATAACTGTGGATGCTTGCAGATGCTTACCAGTTGAGTCATCATTTGTACTCAATTTAAGTTGTAAGAATATCCATTAAAAACATTAAAGCTAGTCTCTTTGTAAACAGAGGGTGAGCATCAGTGAATACCGATTTTTAGATGGTGTAAGCAAGGAGTGGGAAGTTAATTACAAATAAAGGTAATACAATTAAATGGATAAAAAAAACCAAAAATCTCATCAGAAAAGGTCAAATTGAACTACAAGTAAGGAGGGTAAAGAAAGAATGAGAGTTGAGGAAAAATCAAAGTTAAGAGATTCTCTTCAACTTAAACTTACAGAACTATGGCAGAGAGATATTAAAAAACCTATAACATCCTGCAATAATTGTACATTAACAAGTACTCCAAGCCAATTAGTTCTTGGGAGTAAAGAAAGAAATGAGGTAGACAGGAACTTTAATGGAGATAGTCAGAACACAGTTAGTATATACAGTATAAATAGTACACCCTCTAGTAGGCATAGCAAAGATAGTCAAGACATAGTAAATAACTTAGTTTCTGTACCTTCTATGGAAGGGACATTCATGGACTCACATGGGTGGATTTCTTATGACTCTTTTGAGCCTTATCTACCTACTGACCATTCCTCACATAGGAACTTGCAGGAGATTAGATTAGAAACCTATGACCAGTACCGTAGTGATAGTAGAGATGACGGCTATTTTTCTCTGGAAAAAACATCAGTAGAAATATGACCAAGTGAAGATCTATAAAGTAAAAGCAAAGAAGCAAAGTCACCAAATTTAGTGATTCAGAAAGACAGAGAAATTTTTAATACAACTCTTAAAGGGGGAGAAATGAAAGCTATTGCACAAAACTTATATAAAATTATTGAAGGCTTAAAGAACTTTAAGAAAACCCATGGAGAATATAGCACTTGTAGGGAGAATACAAGTGTCAAAAATGACATTAATTATGACCAAGAACATTCTACAGGCAACGACCTTGTCAAAACAGCTTTTAGAAATTACAAAGAATCCTTATTTTGTCAATGTGGTAATCTTGGAGAATCTTATTGCAATTAAGGATGAGATAGACAATATCAAAAATCACTTATTCCTTAATAGGATTACATTGGATAAACTAGACAAAAAATATATTAATCAGATGGACCAGTCATGTTGCACTTACAGTGACCATAGAAAAACTAAAGATACGGTAGCTGGGGAGAACAAAGCCATCCAAGTGAATCTGCCTCCCCATTTGACAAAAATCAAACCTGTATGTGCAAGTTACAAAACTATGTAGGAGTTAAGGATAAGAAGGAGTGTAAACAGAAGATCTCAGGAGATATTAGAAATCACCTTAAAGTTAGAAAACAAAATCAAGGTAAAGTGAGGAACAATAAAGGAAAATTGCCTAAGGGTATCACAATAAAAACACCCTTCAGAGGTATCACAATAAAACACCCTTCAGAGGTATCACAATATAAACACCCTTCAGAGGTATCACAATATAACACCCTTCAGAGGTATCACAATAAAACACCCTTCAGAGGTATCACAATAAAACACCCTTCAGAGGTATCACAATAAAACACCCTTCAGAGAATGCTGAAGAGAAGGAGCCTGTAGTAAGGGAAGAAAGAGAAGCTATGGTAGATACAGAAAACAAGAGGTTATGCTCATCACCTAAAGGAAAAAAGGTCTTTTAAGATAGACACTTAAAAATGGATAACAAAACATCAGATAAGGAGGGGGGGATCTTGGAGCTGGATGGTAGGGAGGCCAAGACCAGCCAGATGCCACCCAGTAGCAAGCCTTATACTATGAAACCCAGAAATGAAAGTCTGGAAAATAAAAAAGGATCCAACAATACAAATATGTTTTTTGATTTTGAAGGCACAGAAATGGAATGTCTCATGGAAATGTATGGGATAAATAAATTACATGAAGAAACAAGTGAACATTTAAGGAATTTAGTACTATGCACTCTCCACATGAGAGATGTAGATGATAAAATAGATATCATAAGACCCCCAAATGTAGCACATAAGGACTGTGTATTATTGTATACTAAACTGGGATCAGTGGTGTATACCATCTGGAGTCAGCAAAAGATATTAAATCTTAAGGGCATTGTTCTGATGCCAGTTTAGATCATACCCACCCAAAATGATCCAGAGGCAGAGAGAAATATTGAGGAAAGACTTACAGATAATATCAAGGATAATAATAATATCGAAATCCAAGGAGGAAAGGCCAATTCTAAACAAAAAGAACCTGAGGGTTTTACTTATAAGACAACAAAGAGTGAAATAGGGGAAAGTGAAGAGTGGAATAACAAAACAATAATGGTATTTGGTTGGGAAATTAAACAACAGGATACCTTGGGATACATTAAAAGGGAAATCACATCCTTCCTTGCTAGCATTACACACATGACTATTTCACAGAAAGCCATAGATTATATCAAAATATATAAATGTGTAAATAACACTTCACAAATAGATATTACTTTCAAAAATTATAGGATTGCACAGAACATATTGAATCAAGCACAAGTACCAGATGATATTGGGATATATGTTATGGCAGTGGAGGAATGGAATGATTCTAAACCAGAAAATGTTTTGGATGCAGACAGCTTAAGTAAACCTATTGAAACAGAAGATTTAAATTTAAAGAGAGTAGAGAACCCAGTTTCCATAATAAGGTATGCGATATCGGGTAATAATCTTTGACTAAAGTATACCAGAACCAGGGAAGATCCTTCCCTTCCTGAAGACAAGAAAATAAAGGTATTGTCCTGGAACACAGAGGGGATTCACCTAAAGATTGCAGACCCAGAAGTAACCCAGTTCTTGGAGACTTATGACATTTTATGTTTACAGGAAACTTGGTACACAACTGAGGAAATCCCCAGAGTGCCTGGATATGTAAACCTATCCAAATCGGCCTTTAGATTAAAATAGCATGGAAGAAAAATGGAAGGTCTGTCTATTTTCCTAAAAACAGACTTAAATTATATAATTAACAAAGAATATAATAATCATGATAACATCCTTGCATTTCAAGTAGAAGAAGCTAGTATTCAAAATAAGCTAATTATAGCTAATGTGTACTTATAGCCTTTCAATAAACAACCAGATAAACATATATCCCAATTTAACCATTTCTAAAGATCTATTATGGATACAGATCCTGATGTGACAATCATTCTATTAGGTGATTTTAATGCAAGGATATCATTTGACTTAAATATTACTAATTTTAATTCCATTTTACCAGAGCTTAATCCTAGAATTAGTAATAAAAGAGCTGTAAAATATCTGAGGACAAATAACAAAGGAAGGTTACTGTCCTCTCAATTGATAGGCAAGAATTTTCTCTTATTAAATGGATGAATGCCAGGAGATAAGTCAGGAGAAACAACTTATAGTAGCCCACAGGGTGCATCTACAATTGATTTGATATGGGGAAATATCGAAGCCATTAAACTTATATATGACTTTGTGGTCTTAGACAGAGTGGAGTCTGCTCATAACCCAGTGTGTTTAACATTACAAATGGATCAAATGATCAAAAGGAAATCTGATCAAATTAGCAGGGAAGAGGATGAAATAATAAACCAAAAAAGGATACAGTGGACCCCTAGCAATATTGATTTTTTTGATAATTTTCTACATGGAACAATGCAATGGAATTATGATCTTCTATTATATTTGAAACTGATTATACTACTTTCCTCGACAAATGGCACAATATTAATATTCTAAACAAACCACACTGTGTAATAAATAAAATGGTAACTAAAATAACAACAGGTAAAAGTTGGTTTAACCTCAGATGTAGGAAAGCCAAAAAAGAATTAATCAAAATTTTAAGGAAACATAAAATTATAAGACCCAAAACTTGGTTGAGAATAGAGAAATGTTTATTAACATTAATGAAGAAAGAAAGAAATACAAAAAAAATCCTGGATCAAGAAAAATCTCACCACACAAAAATGCTTTGGGAAAAACTCAGGAAAGTGACAATAAATTAAGACACTAAGAAATTCTGGAGATTGGTGAGTCAGTGTTACAATAGATACTCTACAAAGGTTGAACCACACATTCTCCCAGATACATGGAAAGTTTATTTTTCAGAAATCTATTTTTCAGTTGAAGAAAACCATTTAGTTCAAGAAACCACATACAAACATGAAAATGTGTGTTATCCCATCTCTCTATGTTTAATCCCAGAATAGATAAAAAGGTCCATATTAAAACTGAAGGCCAATAAAGCTCCAGGACCTGATAAGATCACTGGGGACATATATAAGTATTTTGCTGATTGATGGAACCCAATATTATATAAGGCATTTAACTCTGTAGTACAGGGACATGATCCACCACATAGCTGGCAGGGATCTATCATTTATCCCATATATAAGAAAGAAAACCCAAGTAACCCTAAGATGTACAGGCCAATCAGCCTCATTGATCTATCACAAAAAATATTCACAAAAATTATTCTCAGTAGGTTGAATGACTGGGTGGAAAACAACTCAGTTCTCCATGAAACTCAAAATGGTTTCAGGAAATCAAGCTCCACTACTCAACATTGTTATGTATTACAACTTATAGCTTGGAAATATGTTCAAATTACAAAGGGAAAATGTTGTTGTTTTATAGATTTTAAAACTGCTTTTGATAGCATTAGTAGAAGCATCTTTTGGGAAAAACTATATAAAATGGACATATGCCATGATTTACTGAATGTTCTTATAAGACTTCATAACTATACTTGGGCTAAAGTCCAATATGATCATCTAGGAAATACAACACCATTTTTTCGTACTAATATAGGGGTATGACAGGGTTGCCTTTTGGCTACAACTCTATTCAACATCTACATTAATGAGATACTTATAAAGCTTCAACACCCTGATATTCATGCTCCCAAGACAGGTAACACTAGGGTAGATTGATTAGCATACGCTGATGACTTAGTGCTGATATCAACTTCAACCCTTAGATTACTAAGTAAACTTGACTATTTAAATAATTTCTGTAAAAAACATAAATTAAAAATTAATATGACTAAAACTAAACTCCTAGTTTTAGAAATTGGACCAGAAAGAAAAATCCAGAATGGATTAATACAGAGAAGGTGGAACAGGTAAAATTGTATGACTATTTGGATGTTAGAGTTTCAGAAAATCTCAAATGGACCGATCACGTAACTATGATATTCAATAAAACTAAAACAGCATTCAATGCATTTGAAATCTTCAATGTCAAAATGGTTTGAACTTCTGTAAAAGGTGTAATGAGGGTACTTGATGCTAAGATAAAGTCAAGCCAGCTATATGCAGCAGAAGTTTGGAGTTTCTCAGGTTTAAAAAAGTTACAGGTGATTATGAATAAACCAATTAGATATGTTCTAATGACTTCGGAGTCAGTCCTGGAGGTAATCCTTAAACTTGAAACAGGACAATTCTCAATTGCCACATTAGTAGCAGAAAGACAAATAATAGCTGTCATTAAAACACTTTGCCTGGAAGAAAAGAGATTACCAAGACGATGCATGGAAGAAGAGGTTGCTTATTTCTCCTTGGGTTTTGAGGCAATATCAATCAAGATAATTAAGAACCTCTTATTTCCCAGTGGTTTGAGCCACATCCTATGGGATATTTATTTATTCTCGGGATAAAATCATTAATCTGATTAAAAACAGACTCCAAGATATAGAGAGATCAGATATGAAGGAAAAACTAAACAATTTAAAACTATTTAGATAGTATAAATACGTTAAGCATAAACATGGGATGGAACCATACTTGCTAAAACTATTGGACCCCTCAAAAAGGAGATTAATAACTCAATTTAGATTTGAGACCTAAAAAGCTAATTATATTCATTATAGACAGAAGAGGGAAAATATAAATTCTCCGTATTGTAGATGTGGTAGATGTATGGAAGATGATGTAAAACACATCATTCTAATCTGTCCTTCATATACAAGACAATTGAAAAAGTATCTGGGTGGTATCTTGGCTGGTCTCATCCTCCCCCTGGAAGATAAGTTAACATATACATTAAATACAAATAGCAGGTATATTATGGATAAAGTTACTTCCTTTCTGAAAACAGTACACTATGAATATGTGTTTATCTTATTAATGAAGCATTGTATAAACTAGAACATTGCCTGTAACAAGCAAATGGCTGTGCTGATACTTGGTCACAAAAGATTGTGATAGAAATATATGAGAAACATTTAAAGACCTAATTAATTACTATTTGAGTTGTATAAGATTAAAACTAACTTGTAGTAACTGTTTAATTTTTCAGTCTGAAATGTTCTTGATGGAGAAAATCAGAAGTGCCTTGTATGATGTTTTTGTACTGTTATTTATTCTTGTATTTGTATGAACTCATTTCTTGTACACTGTATCTTAATGTTGAAATGGTTTTTAACAGATCAATAAAAAATCTTTGACCTTTGATAGATAGATAGACAGACAGACAGATAGATAGATAGACAGACGCTGTGAATAAATAGAAGTGAGGAGCTTGGAATCTGCCGATTCTGTTTAGTCAGTCATTTTTCAAATAGTCAGAACATCAATTGCCATTCCAATATGTGCTAAGGAATTGGAACAGAAACAGTTTTGGCTCAGAAGTTCCAATTCCACATCCAGTTTCGTATACAAACTTTAGACCCCCACCCCACCCAGTAAACCCTGAGGAGCTTCTAGTGAGCAAGCCAAAAGGCCCTTCTCTACCCTTCACCCTCCCCATACCTTATGGACTATGTCCGTTTGGGGGTCCACTGAGGCTGCAGACCTGTTAGGGAGGGAAAGATCATCATTACACTTGCTGTAATGTAACATAGCCAGTCCAGTCCAAAATGATGGGCAGGTAGGTAGTATTGGTGGCAGCAGCTTAATGTATTTTTCTCACTCCCCTGTCAGTCAATCCCCCTGTCAGTCCACAGTGAACACCACCTAGCAAGCTTGTTCAGCACACTGCCCCCCTCTGCAACCCAGACCACTGCCCCAAGTTGTGTTCTCCTTCCAGTCTCCTATCCTGTGTCTTCTTCAGTTGATCAGTAGGACACAAGCAGCAGAGTTCCTCCATGATGTTTATTCTAGTTTGATATAGGAAGCTTAGTTTATGTTTTTGATTTTCTCTGACTCCAACACTGCTATGCTGTTGCTACCCCACCACACCATCTACCAGTTCTGAGTTCACAGCCATATCCTACCCAGACTCCCCTTACCCAGCAGCCCTCTCACCGAGTGATGGCCAACTTGACAGAAAACCCTGAGTATCAGGCACTACTAGATTTTTATTAAGCATCTGGTGATAGTGGCTACAAAAGATTTTCTGTCAGTTGGCTACCACTCATGGAGTGGGATGCTGGGTAAAAGGAGTCTGGGATACAGCCACAAACATGGACTAGGTCCATGGTGTGGTGGGGTGGAATAGTGTTGGGGATGGGAAAGATTAAAAACATAGAGAAGGAGTCTAGCCAGAAGTGCTACATTACAGAATTAGAATCATCATATCTCCAGTAAATCTCATACCAAAAATTAGGTTTCAAAGTTATTTTCTAACCCTAATTTCACTTCCTGTTCAAAAAAGCCAGTGTCTGTGAAGGCCTCTGATGATGTCATAAACAGAACACACAGCCTAGTCCTCCCTGTTAGCAGCCATATTGCACCTATTTCTCCAAAGCTTAAGAAACTTTAGCTGAAGTAATCATTTAAAAAAAACTGACATAGAGTTGGCTGCAGTGCTTGTGTTTCCAGAATGTTCAGGTGCATGGTACTATAGTTTAAAAAGTGTCAGGAGGTGGTTTTGCAATGCGGCTCCAAACCAAGGTATAGAATTTCAATGTTTTACACAATTTTAAAACATTGGGGTGGGAACATGCAGTCTTGGAATGTGGCAGAATGCACCATCTTGAAATGTGGTTGGACACTCAGTCATGAAGCATGACAGTAACACACACTGAGGAATTTGGCGGGGACTGGAAATTTCAGAATATAGTGGGGATGCACACAGTCAGAATGTGACAGGACACACCATTTTATTCTGAAATTGCTAGTCCCTGCCACATTCCACCGGAGCCAGTGTTAGCATGCTGCAAACTGTGCATTCACACAGGGTTCCAAGAGCAGAGAGGGCCCCAAAAACCCTCAGTTGTTCATTTGGCCCCCTCTCGTTTTGCTCCTCTATGTTCTAATTCAAGTAATGTGCAAAACTGACACATAAATAGCTGAAAATGAAGATATAGGGAGGTCATGGTAGGGATGAAGATGTTCCTTGGGGGCTTCACATCTTCTGATATGGGGCCCCGACAACGAAGTTCAGACAGGGCCACAGGATAACTAGGGTCAGTGCTGCTCCAGAACTGTATGCACCCACCACATTTCAAAATTGTGCATCACATCCCCACCACATTCTGACATTGAGCATTCCAGCCTAATTCTAAAATCATGCGTCCCAGTCACATTTCAGAAATTGTACATCCTCGCCACATTCTGAAGTTCTGTTTCATTGTCACATCCTGAAATTGTGTTGCCTCCACATTCCTAAACTGTGCATCACCACCACATTCCAAAATTGTGTATCACTGCCACCTTCTGGAATTGCACATCACCACAGCATTCTGAAATTGTGTGTCACTTCCACAATCTGAAACTGTGCATCACCATCACATTTAGAAACTGTGAGTCACCATCACATTTTGCAACTGTGAGTCACCGTCACATTCCAAAACTGTGTGTCACTGTCACATTCCCAAACTGTGCATCATCACCACATTCCAAACCGTGCATCACCAGCACATTCTGAAACTGTGCATCACCATTATATTCCAAAATTGTGTGTCATTGTCACATTCTGAAACTGTGCATCACTGGCACATTCCAAAATTGTGCATCATTGCCATATTCTGAAATTGTGCATCATTGCCACATTCCAAAATTGTGTTTTGCTGCCACATTTCAAAATTGTGTATCTCCACATTCTGAAATTGTGCATCTCTGCCACATTCTGAAATAGTGTGACCACATTCCAAAATTGTGCATCACTGCTACATTGCAAAATTGTGCATCACCGACACATTCCAAAATCATGCATTATCGCTAAATTCTGAATCTGTGCATCACCGCCACACTCCATAATTGCATGTCTTCACCTCATTCTAAAACTAAATCTGCTTGTCACATTCCAAAATTGTGCGTAAACTTCCACATTCCAAAACTGAATTTTATTGTTGCACTTTGAAAATGTGCATCCCCACCATATTCCAAAATTGCACGTCACCACCAGTCTGAAAATGAGTGTCACTGCCTCATTCCAAAACTGCATGTCCAAGCCACATTCTAAAATTACACATCCCTACCTCATTCTGAAATTGTTAAAATTCTGGAAATATGACTACTACATTGTGAAACTGCATCACTGTCACATTCTGAGATTCTGTGTCCATGCCACATTATGAAATTGCATGTTCCCACCACAATCTGAAATCAAGCATCCCAACCACATTTTGAAATTGTGCATCACCACCACATGCCAAACTTATGGATCCATGACACATCACGAAATAAGATATCCCTGCCATCTTCTGCAACTATGTGTCTCCCACAATTCAAAATTGTGTATCTGTACATTCCAAAACTATATGACACCGACACATTACGATTTTTAGCATCCCTGCCACATTCCAAAACAATGTGTCCCAGTTACTTTCTGAGATTGTGTAATTGTTGCATGCTACAATTGCAGCCTGGTGGCATTTTGAAATCTCATACCTGCAATGGTCTAAAAACTACACACAACTTTGTCATTCTAACGTCATGTCTGCTGCTGCATTCCAACCCCCGCCCATCACATTCTGAAGTACTGTACCTTTCATCTGCACATTAAGGAAATGCATGCACTGACCCACCCAGTCTCAATTTTCCATTTCCAGATGCTTACTAGAACCGCAGTTTTATGTACTACGGGATAAATAAATCCTATAAGGTAGCTTGCATGGAGAACTAGGCTATAAGTTGTGGTTATGACATCATCAGTAGCTCTTCACTGAAACTGGCTTTTTATGTTGATTGCGTGTATGCGCAAGAAACATATTGTGGCAGGTTTTCAGAAGCAGGCTGTGGTGGCATGGCACTGTTGTGGCCAATGCCCCCACAGCCTTTAAAGGCTTGGCCAACTTTTCCCAATGCTGTGGCACGCTGCTGCTGACATTAGTTCAGCCAGTGTGCCACAACCTTGAAAATTTTCAGCTGCTGCAATCAGTGGCCACCTCGTCATTGCAGCATCAGCCATTCCCTGCAATGAGGGAGTGACTCGTCATTGCTGGGTGGAACTTTCCAAGTGCAATATTGTTTGTGAACATGGCGGCGATTTGCCACCATGTTCACAAACAATATTAAGTAACCCCCAGTGCCAAGGGGGTGCCCAATTCCCCTCGGCAGCATGCACCCCCCCACAACAGGACTTGTTTGCTGATGGGGGCCCCAATCCCAGTCGGCTTCAGTGGCCCATCCCTTTGATGTTGCCAATGGGGGAGCACAGCAGTATGCCCCCCCCATTTCATATGCCGATGGGGGAGCCCACTCCCTGTCGGCATAATGCCTCACCATAAACACTCAGAACATTTGTGCTGAGGGGATGCCCAATCCCCCTTGGCTCTTGTGCCCCCCTTTGTAGTGCCAGCAGGTGCCCAGTCCCCGTCAGCATGATGTGGCCCCCTCCCTTTTGTTGTGTGCTGATGGGGGTCCCAATCCCCCATCGGCTACAGCTGCCACCCCAAGAATGAGTCAGTTGGCATACTGGGAGCCCTCTCCAGCATGCCACATGCCCCATAAAACAAAAAATGGTCCCGCAATGTCTCTTTTTTTTACCTGTGAAAAACAGAAATGGTCCCTCAGCTGTCTCCCTGCCCCCCTTCCGCAACCCACACACAGCCACTGCACACCCTGCCTCCCCACACCCCCCTCACCCCATACTTACCTCCAGAGTCTGGCGCGATGATCTTTGTTGGACTGGGAACACATCTGCCCTCTTCAAAGCCGACTGTGAACTGAGGAAATGCCGGTAAGCTGTATAATGGAATAAATAGGGTTTTCCCAACTTTGATGCATATCTCAGTCATTTTTTTGGAATTTTGGCACCAAATTTTCAACATGGGGTTTTTTGGGACACCTCCTCATGAATTCTAGCACTGTCATGGTGTTAATCTGCCCCAAAGGTGATTTTGGGGTCACTGCAAGGAATCACCTTTCGGGGCCAATTAATGAAATGACAATGCCAGTGTTCATGAGGTGGGCTCTCAAAACGTTTATGTTGCAAATCTGATGAAAAATTCCCAAAAATTACTGTTTTACGAGTGTGCATTGCGCAGTTGCTACGCATTCTCATAATTTTGTGAATTTGCAATATTTCACACCAGATTTTCAATATTGGAATTTTTTCACACCTTCTTGTGAACAGTACAGCTGTCATTGTTCACATCCTGGCTGAAATGTGTTTTCACACTTCCGGCGCAGAATAGTGTTGTCGCTCTGGGAAATCAGTGTTCAGGACAGATTAAGAAAATGACAGTGACACTGTTAATGAGCAGAGGTCCTAAAATGCCTATGTTGAAAATGTGGTGATGATGCTCAATAAAATGACTGTGTTACGAGCATGCGTTGTGCAGTTTGCACGCATGCTTGTAACTTCGCGAATTTATAATATTTTCACTCCAGATTTTAAACATTGCCATTTTCCCACACCTACTTAAGAACAGCACATCTGTCATTTTTCCCATCCTGGCCAAAATGTGTTTTCGTATTTCCGGCGCAGAATAGTGCAGTCGCTGTGGGAAATACTAACATGCTAAAATGCCAGCAGAATAGGCCTAATGGTCTTTCGTGTCTGCTCGTTTGGTCAGCCCCACCCTGGGTGCTGACATTGCTGCCCCCCTCGCCTTCTCTGGCTTCTCCCTTCCCAGTTCTGGATATTCTTGCTGCATTGGATTTTGCTTCCAGAACCCTTCCCCTGTACCTGTCCCACCCCCTCTTGAACCCCTCCACTGTCTCTGCCTCCACCAGCCCCCTAGGCAGTGCATTCCATGGCTCCACCACCCTCTTAGTGAAGTAGCACCTCCTCCTTTCTCCCCTGAATCTTCCCCCCTCCAGCTTCCACCCATGCCCTCTAGTGTCCCTCCTCCTTCCTTCAAAGCACCCTGACTGTTCCTCCCCTATTTACCCTCTTCATGTACCTGAAGACCTCTATCATGTCCCCCCAGTCCCTTCTCTCTTCCAATGTGTACATATTTAGCTCTTCAAGCCTCTCCTCATAGGTCCTGTCCCCCAAGCCCCAAATCATTTTGGTTGCCCTCCTCTGGACCCTCTCCAGGAGTTTAATGTTCATCTTTACGTGTGGCCTCCAAAACTGCACACAGTACTCAAGGTGCGGCCTCACCAAGCAGTTATACAGAGGGAGTATCACTTTCCTCCTTCTGGAGGTGATCCCTCTAGCGATGCATCCCAGCATCCTGTTGGCCTTGGCTGCTGCCCTCCTACAAGTCTCAGAGTTGTTCATCTTGACATCCACCACCACCCCCAGGTCCCTCTCAGCCATCGAGACTTGTAGCATTCCCCCCCAGGGTGTACACTTGGCCCAGGTTTCTGGCCCCAGGTGGAGTACCTTGCATTTCCTGCATTGAACCTCAGCTTCCACTTTCTAGACCATCTTTCCAGAGCCTCCAGGTCCCCTGTAGGGCCACCTCCTCCTCCCCATCCACCACCGCCCCCAGTTTTGAGTCATCCGCAGAGACTCATCTCACTCCTGATTCCTGTCCTTATGTCAGAGATGTAGGCATTGAACAGGAGGGGCCCAAGGACTGATCCCTGTGGGACCCCACTAATGACCCTCCTTGGGGATGAGACTATCCCGCCAACTACGACCCTCTGGGTCTGGTCCTGGAGCCAATTGTCTATCCATCTTATCTGGTTCCCCACCCTCATTTCTCCCAGCTTATCCAACAGGCCCATGTGAGGAACAGAGTCAAATGCCTTGCTGAAGTTTAGAAAGAGGACGTCCACTGGTCTACCCAGGTCCAAGGCACTCGTCACCCAGTCATAGAACTCCACAAGGTTTGTCTGACACGATTTCCCTGGGATGAATCCATGCTGTCTATCATCCAGGCACCCTGACTTTTCCAGGTCCCCCCTAGCTTCTCCTTGACAATGCCCTCCATCACCTTGCCCACCACCGATGTCAAGCTGACAGGCCTGTAGTTTCCTGCCACCTCCCTTGATGCCCCCTTGTGGATAGGCACTATATGCGCCACCTTCCAGTCCTGGGGCACCCACCCTGTCCTCAGAGAGATGGTGAAAAGCTCCACCAGGGGTTTCTCCAGGACATCTGCAAGTTCCTTCAGCACTCTGGGATGTAATTTATCTGGCCCCGGTGCTTTCTCCATCTTAAGGGAGCTGAGGGCTTCCCTCACTCTCTCTGCTGTGATTTTCACTTCTGGTACCTCTTCTCCCTGCTTAGCCCTCCCCCCTCCTGCCAGTGATGCCTCCCCCTCTCCCCAGACCCGCCGATCGGTAAGGGTTCCCCCCTCCTCAGTATCTCTGTCTCCTCTCATGTACGATGCAGCACCCCCATTTTCCTTGGTGAAAACTGAGGTGAAGTACTCATTTAGTACCTCAGCCTGCTCCCCCGGGTCTTGTGCCCATCTCTCCCCTGATTTAATCCTGCTAATCTGCCCCTTCACCCTTCGTTTTCCCCCAATGTATCTAAAGAACCCCTTGTTCCCACTCCTAATTTCCCTGGCCAGGTTCTGCTCCTTCCTTGCCTTAGCCGCCCTCACCACCCTAGTGGCCCTTCTAGCCATCAGCTCATACTCCTCTCAATCCCTTTCACTCCTTGAGCACCTAAATTGCTTATAGGCTGCCTTCTTTCCCCGCACCACCTCCTGGACCTCCCTGGTCCACCAGCAGGGTTTTCGGGCCCTACCGCATTTTTGTCTTACTCTTGCACAGGTGCTGGTAGCATCCTGCACCCCTCTCCTGATGATTTCCCACCTACTATCAGTGTCCATGTCTGACCCAATCACATCCAAATGCTCCCTAAGGATCCTTCCCATTTCCTTAAAATCCATCGGACTGAAGTCAGTTACCTCCATCTTTGTGCAGCCTTCTAGCCCTCCTAGGTCTAAGCAGAACCAGACCGTGGCATGGTCACTCCCCGCCAATGGGTCCCTTACCTCCAGGCCCCCAATCTGGTCACTGTCTGCCAGGACCACATCCAGTACCCGCGCCTCCCTGGTCGGTTCCCTCACCCAAGTTGAGTTAGAACGCCTGAAAGACATCCAACAACCTCTGTTCCTGGTTACAGAGGATGTCATAGTCTCCCAGTCTGTTCCTGGCATGTTTAAGACCCCCAATACCACCACCATTCCTCTGCCCAGTCTGCAGTGTCTCCCAACATCTGCCACCAGACTCTCCTCCAGCTCTTCCGCCAGGGCAGGGAGTCTATACACCACTCCTATTTTTACTCTCTTGCCCCCCCTTGTTATCAAGGTGACCCAAATCACCTCCATGGTTCCCTCTGCCTCCTCTACTCCCCCATGCCAATGCAGTTTTTGACTATCATTGCTACTCCTCCTCCCCTTCCCTCCCCCCTGTCCTTCCTGAACATAGTGTAACCCTCCAGGTTCAGGTCCCAGTCGTGTCCTGCAGTGGCCCAGGTCTCAGTGACCACTGCCACATCCACTGCTCCCTCAGTTAGCATCACCTGAAGCTCAGGCATTTTATTGCCCAAGGTCCTGGCATTTAGCAGGACTTCCTTCCACCCTTTCCCTATACTTCCATTTCCCCTGCTCGTGTTCCCATGGGGATTCTGTTTTCCCCTGGTCTGCACTTTACCAGTCGGCCTTTTTCTGCAATCCTCCAGCTCTCCAGGGGGTGGAGACAGAGTCCCTCCTTTATTGGCACCCCCTTGGCAGCCTTTTCTCCCATCCATCCCCCCTTCACAAGTTTAAACCTCACTTTTCACCAATGAACCCCTCTATTTTCAACTTAAGGATTCCCCTTCCCTCCAAATTGAGATGGAGTCTATCTCTAGCATACAGCTCTTATCCTCCCAGGTCTCCCCCCAATTCCCTATCAACCCATACCCTCTGGCCTCACACCACTCCGAGCCACTTGTTTATCTCCCTAATCTTCCTTTTGTGTTCCCCACTAGCCCTTGGCACTGGCAGGATTTCTGAGAAGGAAACTGTGCATCCTATGTCATGACAGACCCTGTCAAGCTCCCTGAATCTTGCCTGTATCTCTAGCTTGCTATTTCCCTCAGTGTCATTTGTACCCAGGTGGACCAGTATGTCCGGGGAACCCCCACAATCCTTTGCAGCTGATATACCTCGTGCTTAGCCCTGTGCACCGTTAGTCCAGAGAAGCATTTTGTTCTAAATGGCCTGACTTCTCCCTCCCTATCCCATTTGATACCCCTGATCATAGAATCCCCCAACAGGAGCACTCTGACCACTCCTTTTACTCCATTTCCCCCCTTCCATGTCCCTCATCCTTTCTACCGGCCCCTCCACCCAGCCAGCTCCTTTTTCCTCCCCCTATCTGGGTGCCACATGCCACCCCCTCCTTATTTACCCTGGCCACCCCCTCCCCTCCAATTCAATGCCTCTTCTCCTGCTGAGTATCCTTCTGTACCTTGCTAACTCCCCCCTCACTGCTCACGACTGGTCCTTCTCCCCCATCTGCTAAACTAGCTTGGCTCGTCCTCCCTTCCTTCCTGTCTCCATTTAGTCCCTCCTTGCTTGTCGTGCTCCCCTGGCCTAAACCCTCAGCTTCCTTTACTGAATCCTCCTTGTACTTCTGGTTCTTCTCCTTCACCTTTCCTCCCAATTGGTCCTTCTCCTTGTGCTTTCCTCCCTCTTCCCCTGCCCCTCCTGCTCTGATTCACTACTCCCCCCATTTTCCTGCATTCCCAGTTCTCCCGTTCTTCCTGCTATCCAGCCCCTGCCTCCTGCCCCCCACTCCCTTTCTGTCTCTAACCACCCCTGTCATGGCTACATCACCCCCTCATCCTCGAGCAGAAGAAGAGAATTGAAGCGGTTATGGAGTGTAAGGTCTGATCCACCTCCCCTCCTTGCTTCCTTCTGTCCAGCCTGGCCATCTGCCTACTTCCCTGAGAATGTTGTCCCTCTGTCCCTCCTTTGTGAGGGTCCCCAGTTACCTGCCTGCTTCCTTGGTAGTGTCCTTTTGGACCCCCTCTGCCAGGGTCCCTATGTGACCCCCGAGTATTCTCCTGCACTCCTTTCCCTATGCCCCTGCCCCCAGTGCTTGGTGCAACCCCATGGGAGATCCCCTGCCCCCTTCCCCAACCATACCTCCCCCTTCCCCAGCCATCTCCTAATTCCCACAACCTCCTCCCTAAGCTGTGCCAGCTGGTAGCACACTGGGCAACCACCGAACTTCCAAGCCCAGTCCAGTATCATGGCTGCTCCACACCCTGTGCACCCCACCACCCTCCCAAAGATACCAGCCCTAATGATGTGTGGTTCCATCCCCTTCCAAGTAGGTTTCCTTGGGTGAGCCACCAGGTTCCCCCCAGTCCAAGATATACCCCTACTGTCTAATCAGGTCTCCCACTAATCTTAGATACAGTCCCACAGTACACCGGTAACCCTGTTACTAGGTGCAGTACAACACAGTAAACTTATAAGGGACATGAACAACTCTGTAAGCTCCTCTCTCCCAGCCTTTAAATCCAGCCCCCAGTGGCTAGAACAACATGAGCTGCACCTGCAGCCTTTTCCTCCAATTGCAGGGCAGGTGTTCCCTATAAATTAGCAGAACTCTGGGAGGGAGGGGTGTGGGAGGGTGGTTTGGGCAGACACCTGACTCGAGAGAGACTGTATCAGCCCTATGTCTCCTCTCCAAGCCCAGCAGCCAAAGAACCAGGCCCAAGCAACTCCCACCACATAGGTTTTAAATCAGAAGAAATAGGCCTCCACCAGTGCAGCCTGTTACACAGTGAAACATCCAACAAATGAGCCCAATTACAGCCACCAAACCAGTTTTCAAACTTCCAACAGCCCCCAAAACAATACCCTGCTAGCCCCGGAGAAGTAAGAAAGAAAAGAAATAACCTTCTACCAAGTAAAATCCACAAGAACCCTGTGAAAACAACAAGAAGCAGCTACTGTCCTGGAACACAACTGATCCTGTCCCCTTCCAGTTCCTTCTGAGATACAAAGCAGCTAACACCACAAACCTGATTCAGCTCTGCCTCCAGTCAATTAGCTGAGTGAGACCTGGCCAGACCATTAACACCCTTCCCCCACTATGCAGTAATCTTTGCAGCTACCGAAGTCAGAAACAAGGAATCAAAATTCAACTCAAAGCCCCCAAAATATGTTTGCTGCCAAAGGAAACAGGTCTCCAATTTAATCAGCTTCACTAACAACACATCATAATAGGTTTGAAATTAACAGATATAGGTCTCCAATTCAAATAACCAGGCCCAAGCAACTCCCACCAAATGGGTTTTAAATCAGAAGAAATAGGCCTCCACCAGCGCAGCCTGTTACACAGTGAAACATCCAACAAATGAGCCCACTTACAGCCACCAAACCAGTTTTCAAACTTCCAACAGCCCCAAAACAATACCCTGCTAGCCCCTTAGAAGTAAGAAAGAAAAGAAATAACCTTCTACCAAGTAAAATCCACAAGAACCCTGTGAAACAACAAGAGCAGCTACTGTCCTGGAACACAACTGATCCTGTCCCTTCCAGTTCCTTCTGAGAAGACAAAGCAGCCAACACCACAAACCTGATTCAGCTCTGCTTCCAGTCAATTAGCTGAGTGAGACCTGGCCAGACCATTAACACCCGTCCCCCACTATGCAGTAATCTTTGCAGCTACCGAAGTTAGAAACAAGGAATCAAAATTCAACTCAAAGCCCCCAAAATGTGTTTGCTGCCAAAGGAAACAGGTCTCCAATTTAATCAGCTTCACTAACAACACATCAAAATAGGTTTGAAATTAACAGATATAGGTCTTCAATTCAAATAACCAGGCCCAAGCAACTCCCACCAAATAGGTTTTAAATCAGAAGAAATAGGCCTCCACCAGTGCAGCCTGTTACACAGTGAAACATCCAACAAATGAGCCCACTTACAGCCACCAAACCAGTTTTCAAACTTCCAACAGCCCCCAAAACAATACCCTGCTAGCCCCTTAGAAGTAAGAAAGAAAAGAAATAACCTTCTACCAAGTAAAATCCACAAGAACCCTGTGAAAACAAGAAGAAGCAGCTACTGTCCTGGAACACAACTGATCCCTTCCAGTTCCTTCCGTCACTGTTGAAATCACTGTTTGTGACAGATTAAGAAAATTGCACTGATGCTGTTCATGAGCAGAGGTCCTAAAATGCCTACGTTGAAAATTTGGGGATGACAGCCCATCAAATGACTGTGTTACAAGTGTGCGTTGTGCATCTGAGCGCTGTCTTGCCTGTCCGGTGTGGACAAGGGAACAGAGGCACACTGAACCATCATCGGCATTCCTGCACAAGAAGCGGGTAAGAGAATTCACTAAAGAACATTATTTGCACACTACAAGAGTGACTTGTGAGACACTAAGCTACACATTAGGTTTAGTACAGAGTTTAAAGTATAGACCAAGTCATGATAAAAAAAAAAAATGGATGTCCCGGAAAGTGATGTACTTCAAGTGCTGGAAACTTTGTGTCTGAAGGGGAAATTAATAAAATGTATTCACTGTAACATGTATGAAGTAGGTAATTTGGTATCAAGGTTATATTACTAATGTAATAAATGTAAGGACAACGTGGTATTGTTACAACAACTGGCAGCATTGGGGGGAAAGGCACCACAGGCCTGTAGTTCACCAGGTATAAACTCCCCCCTTAACACAAAAAAATGAAGGACAAGGTAGTGATGCATTACCTTGTAGTTATGTATCTACAGATACAAGTAGAGGTTCAGATACTGAGGGTTGGGTTACCGCTTTTGAAGACATTTACTCTAGTAGCTGGGCAACGACTACTAAAGGACCAGGGAAAAAGAGAAGGAGAGTAATGGGGCCATCTGACATATTGCAGCAAAATAAATATTCCCCCTAAGCACCATTTCTGAAACTAGTTCAAACCCAGTCACTGAGGATATCTCTAAGGGTAATCAAGTTGTGGTTATAGGAGATTATATACTGCAAAAGACAGATACAATTGTCAGAAGGGGAAATAAAGGTTATACTATTGTAAATTGTCTTCCTGGTGCAAGGATAAGTGACATCAAGAGTTGACTACCAAAATTACTACATCAGATACCAAACACACAAACTGTGGTGTTACATGTGGGTAGTAATAATGTGGGAAGGGATCATGAGAAGGACATTGTTATGGAACTATTCGTATGTGTGGACTTAATACAGGAGAAAGGGCAGACATCTATCATTTCAGGCATTCTCCCCCTATATGGTTGTAATCCTGAAAAAAAATCTTACCATACAGAGGATAAATGGTAGATTAATAAATGGCTGTAAAAACAGAGGTGTCCACTTTATTGATCGATGGGACTCTTTTTATGATAATGAACAAATGTATAAGAAGGATGGACTATATCCCAACTTGCCCAGAACCCATACATTAGCTACTGCAATAAAAATTTCCACACAGCAAAATTTAAATTAGATATGGGGGGGGGGTACCTACCGGTCTTATCCAAGTAAGTCCTAACTAAATGTAGGCTCCTAGCTAACTCTAAACATAAATTAAAAAGTGATATACACTGCTTGCTCACAAATGCTAGAAGTCTGAATAATAAGATGAAAGAGCTGCAGGTTGAACTAAGAAGAGGAATACTGAGACTTGGTGGACAGGAGATGTAGCATGGGGGCGGCATATCCCTGGATATGACCTGTATCACCTGGATAGAAGGGATAAAAGGGGGGGATAGATGCATGTATATCAAGTACTCTAAAGTCTATTAATATATCTGATAAAATAAAAAAAAGGATATGGGGACAGGGCCAGAGACTATTTGGATTAGGGTGGAAACAGGTGATAGTGCACCCATCCTTGTAGGGTATGCTATAGGCCCCCTGCACTTTCTATAGAGACCTCTAGGGAAATGAAACAAGAAATAAAAATAGCTTGTGAGTTAGGGAGAGTGATGGTGGTGGGAGACTTAAACTATAGGGACATAAAATGGCTGGATCTTAAAGCAGATCCTCTCTTAGTTTAGAATTCTTGGAATTATGTTTGGAAGTGGATATGACACAAAATGTTGTTACCCCCACAAGAAAAAATAGTATATTGGATTTGGTATTGTCCACTAAGGAAATTAACATCTCATCTTGTGTAACCATCCCACCATTAGGGAATAGTGATCATAGTGGGATATCTTTTACTCTGGCATACTATATTCCCATCACTAAGGGATATTTATTTATTTATTTATTAGCTTTTGGTAACCGGGTAAGTGCGCTAGGCAACAGACCTGCCTATTTTCAGGCACGACCCGGGAGAGCACAGGACATTGGTTACAATATGCAGAAATGCACAGACATAATATAGGTGTACAGGAGCAAAACAAGATATACATTGGGTAGCACAGTAATAGTTACATAAGGGTACATTTCAGGCATAGATCATAATAAGGATGTAAAATAAAGCAATTAGGGTAACCATAAGACAGCTGAGGACAGTAAAGACATCAAGGTTCATAGCCACCTAGACAAACGTATTGCATGGGAGAACATTAGTGTAGTACTCAGGGTCAGACCCGACAGCCTGCAGTGGGACAAAGCAAATTCAGAGCATTTGCATTGGCCAGAGGCTAGGAGGTGGGTGAACAGTGAGTTTTTGGATTCTCGATGGGAGGCTGAAGTTTTCACCATAAGGGGTAGTGAGTTCCAGAATTTGGGAGCAAAATGGGCAAATGCCTGTTCACCCATTTTTGTCATGCAAGGTCTAGTGGAGAGCATGGGAGCAGAGGAAGACCTGAGGGTACGGGTGTGTGAGGCAGGAGTCAGGAGGTTGGCAAGATAGACAGGGCAGGGAGGTCTAGACAGGGAGTCGATAAAGCAGCCCAGGGAGTAGGCTCGAATATCCTTAGGTGACAGCCAATTTAAGCCAGTATAAAGGAGACAATGATGGGTAAGATGTGGGGCAGTTAAGGCGAATCTACAGATGTTGTTGTAGACAGTGTCCCATTTGTGGTGTAGCAGAGTTTGCAGCAAAGAGGAGGGGCAGAGCATGTGGAGCTGGGGTAGGAATACCTCTCACAGAAAGTCTAGTGGAAGGAGTGAGGGAGTGGGCGCGATAAGCTCTGCCAATTTTAGCATTGACGACATGGCACACCATATTGACATGTTGAGACAGGTCAAGTGTGGGATCCAAAGTGACCCCAAGGTACTTGAAGGACTCAGTGTTTAAGATGAGGAGCCATCAAGGCATTGAACCCGGAGCCTGTTCAAGGGCAGACAGTTTCTTAGAGGATCCAAATAGCATAGCACAGGTTTTTCTAGGTTCAGGACTTGGTGGTTGCTAGAGAGCCAGGTCTGCAGGAATTGGAAGTCATTAGTGAGAGTGGAGTTGATGGCAGCAACAGATTTTGCCCCAGAGTAGAGAACAAGGTCATCTGCGTACATAAGAGTGCAGCTATGCGCGGACATGGTGGGAATATCATTTAGGAAGAGGAGAAGAGTAGAGGTCAAGAGTGGATCCTGGGAAACTCCACGGGAGATGTTTAGGGGAGGAAAGGGCCTTGTGAAATGCTACCGCCTGAGTCCGATTGTCAAGATAGCTATGGAACCAGAGAGACCTTGGTCAGATGCTCCAATGGATTGGAGTTTCTTTAGCATGAGGAGGATGGTGTACCATGTCGGAAGGCTTTAGACAGGTCGATAAAGACAGGGTGAGTGAGTAGGCCACAGTCCAATATTATTTCTGATGTCATTTGTAAGTTGTGTAAGTGCAGAGGTGGTACTGTGACGGGCGGAAACCATATTGGCACGGGTTTGAAGATTAAACATGTGTCAAGGCGAGCAGCAAATACAGGCGGTGGACTATTTTTTCAAGCAGCTTACTGAGAGTGGGTAGAAGAGACATGGGGCAGTAGTTGGACATGAGTTTGACATCGCTCTTTTTGTGTATAGGGATGGTTCTGGCAGTTTTCCAGGTGGATGGGACAGTAGGCGTACAAATCGAGAGGTTAAAAGCCAGGTGATAGGTCTGGTCAGCCAAGGTGCATACTGCTTAAGTATGCAAGGATGGATCCCTCAGGCCCCTGACCCACGTGCTGGAAGGGGTTTAGTAGCTTGCGAAACTTCAAGGTATGTGGTTGGAGCCAGAACAAAGGGAGGGTGGGAGGGGCGAGGGAGGAGAAGAGGACAGTCAGGTTGTGGGCTAGTTAGAGTAGCGACTGGTGGAGAAGAAAAAAGGGCATTGAAGGCATTGGCAATGGTGTCATGGTTGGTGCAGTGAACACCTTGAATGTTCATGGCAGCTGGATTCTATTGCTTATGCGTTGCAGAATGTCCTTAATTTTGGACCAGTACCTCTTGTGATTTGTAGAGGATGTTATTAGTAGGTTCCTATAGTAGGTGCTTTTGGCATACAATTTGTCTTTTGCAGTTGTTACGTAATGCACGATAGTCTTCAAAGTCTGCACGGAGGTGGGAGATCTTCCACCTGGACCAAAGTTTGTCCCTAGATTTGAGAAGTTGAAGCAGGGGGCGTGTTAGCCTCTTGGTTACTTTCCCTGCCATCCTATGTGTGGTGACCAGGATGTGAAGGTTTTGAAGAGAGAGGAGGACGGAGTTGAAATATTCTGTGGCTATGTTAATGTCCTCTGTTTGGTAGAGAGGGGACCAGTCAACCTGGTTAAGGTCAGTTAAGAAGTCCTCATGACTTTGGCAGGAGAGATTAGGAAAGGTTACAGTTTTAGCAGGGAGGGGAGGAATGACAGTGTTCCAGACACAGTAGATGGGATAGTGGTCACTAATTGTGTCAGGTAGCACACCAGCTGGCAACATATTCCGTCCTGTTAGTAGAAATATCAGTCAAGGAGGGTGCTGGTGCCCCCACGTGAGACCCTTGTGGGTTCATGTATGAGCTGGGATAGATTTGCCTTGCTAGCTAAGGAGGATAAGTTAGCTGAGTTTTTCTCGGACCAGTCAGTTAAAATCACCAAGGCAGATAATGTCATTCTTGCCTGTAACTGAAGGCAGAAACCCTAGGAGTTCAGTGATGCCTTGTGTAGCATTTTTGGGGGATATAAGTACAAAAAATATGGGTTTCTTTACACCCCAAGAGCAGTAGGGGTGTAGATTTCACAGTTTGGTAGGAGGGTCCTGCAGAAGGGTAATGTTTAGGTGAGTTTTGAAGTTGAGGGCAAGGCCACCTCCCCTTTTAGTGCCAGGATGGTCGATACGAAGCATGTTGTATCCAGGAAAGTGGCACTGAGAGTCAGGCACTGTGGGCTTAAGCCAGGTTTCTGTGATGGCGAGGATGTCCAGGACGTTAGTATAGATCCAAGCCTGGAGGTCAGGGAGGTTGGCCATAAGGCTCCTAGCATTCAGGTGGGCGAAAGTTAGTCCATCGGTTTTAGGGAGAGTGGTGGCTGGGGTGGGCAAGGTTATGATGGGACGCAGAGATGGACCAGGGGTTGATCTCAATGTCGCTGGATAGTATAAGAGATAGGGTTAGTAACCATAGCGGGGTGATGAGCTACGCCTGATAGAGATGCAGGGTGGCGGCTTCAGATGAAGGTGAAGGTATCGACTATTGGGCTATTACCTGCTGATGAGAGCAGAGTGGGGTAGAGGTAGTGGAGTGGCAGTAGCAAGCATGTTGGAGTAGTAGAAGTCAAACTGAGTATAAGTATTGGCAGAAGCTGTTGATGTGTTCAAGCAGTAAAGCTCAAAGAGGATAGGAAGGCAAAGTATTCCCATGAGGAGCGCTAGGAGGGGAGGAGGGGACATTTTTGACTAGAGAAAGGAGTGAGGTAGGGAGGAAAGAGACAGCAGAGGGCTCCTTTAATATAAATCATCAAGTGAAAACAGCTATTAGAGAGCAGTAAAATGTGACAAGTGAGGTATTGGGAGCAAATTGCTCGAAGTTAATCAGGCTCCCTCTAGTGGCAAAACAATATAAGGAGCTAATGGAGAAGAAAAAAAAAATGATCAAGGTAGAAATTACCTGCTGTGTCTCAGGTGCAGTGACTCTAAGCTTTTAAATACAGTTACAGGCAAATGCAAATAGTTTTAGCTGGTTCATTTTAAAAGTTTCAAAATCAGGCACAAAAGTAACAGTTCTGCTCCGTTTGAGCCTGGGCAGCAACTTGAGGTGCTACTCTGGCCGGGATTCATGCGCTGAGCAGGGTATCTTGTGGCCGTTTCAGAAAAGGAGCCAGATGGCCAATGGTGGTGGCAGCAGCCTGGATCAAAGTAGAAATTACCTGGTGTGTCTCGGGTTCGGGGCTTCTGCGGGCAGGGAGGGCTTCAGGGCAGGCCCTCGCGACCTCCGGTCTCCTCGGGGGAGGTGGGTGGTCTCTGCGGGAGACTGGAGAGAGGGGATTAAATATGCAGCACAGGCAAAAAGATTAACTTGCTGGGGGCGGGCTGGTAGTGGGTGTGGGGAGAAGAGCAAATGGGCTGTGGGCTATCAGGTACTATTGTGATTCAAAAAAGAAGGTGATTACTAGCAGGGCAAACTGAAATTCTGCACACTGGATAGGGAGGTATATAAATTTCAGCAATCCGGTATAAATAAAATAAATGATGAATTAATGCATATAGGCTGGGATAGTATACTGAAAGATAAATCCTTGGAAAATATGTGGAATGTTTTCAAGAAAGAACTATTCATAGCATGTGATAAACATTTGAAAAAAATAAAGCTATATAATACTAGAGGAAAAAAAAACAAGTGGTTAAATAGGGATATTCAAAAACTTTTGCAAAAAAAACAGAAATTATTTAACCTATACAAAAATCATGGACAGAAGCCTCAAATATGGAGTAAATATAAAGCAGTGCAGGCTAAATCTAAGAAGCTTATAAGAGTGAGGAAAAATAGAATGGAAGTGAATCTAGCATCCTCAGCCAACAGAGATAACATGCAACAATTTTATGGTTATATAAATTCCCTGAGAAAATCTAGTCATAATGTGTGCTCTATTAAAAAAGGTAATGAAATTATCTCAGATCCACTGAATGTTGCAAATATGTTTAATGATTATTTACGTACAGTGTTCTCCGACAAACAGCAAAATAAATTTAATATTAAGAATCACTGAAAATGTAATTCTGGAAAAAATTTAGACCTTGAAAACACTTACTCTGCAGGCCCTGATAATATTTCAAATAAAATGCTTAAACTATTGTCCCACAGTGTGGCACTACCTTTGGCTATACTGTTTAATGAATCCCTCAACAGCAGGACTGTGCTGGGGGATTGGTTGGAGGCGAATGTGGTGCCTATACATAAGAAGAGAAACAGGACAGACTGTATGAATTATAGACCCATTAGTCTTACTTCAGTCCCTGGTAAACTAATGGAATCCATTTTGAAGGATAGCATTAACACTCCCCTAAATAGAACAGGTCAGGAGGATAGAGAACAGCATGGTTTCATTGTGGGGTGGTTGTGTGTGACAAACTTGCTTTGTTTCTATGAGACAATTTCAGAAGCACTAGATAGAAGGCAGGTTGAGGATTATGTTTATTTGGATCTGGCAAAGGCTTTTGATAAGGTCCCCCACTATCAGATCCTCCAGTGTCGCGTTGAAATGGATGTGGACCACAGAGTGGTGCGCTGGATCGCAGCCTGGTTGGAGGAGAGGACCCAGAGGGTGTGCTTACATGGAGATTACTCGAATAGAGCAGAGGTCACTAGTGGGGTCCCACAGGGGTCGGTCTTGGGCCCAGTGCTATTCAGGATTTTTATGTCCTGCATGGGTAGGGAGACCTCTGGCTGGATTAGTAAGTTCGCAGATGACACTAAGATTGCTACAATAGTAACAGACCCAGAAGGAGCTAGAGATCTACAGGCTGATTTGAATAGTATATATGACTGGGAAACATTTGGGGTATGACGTTTAATGTGGACAAGTGTTGTGTGATGCATTTGGGGAATCATAATGGTATGCAGAATTATTATATGAATGGTAAGGTGCTATGAAACTCGATTGAAGAGAAAGATTTGGGAATTCTTATAGACCATAAATTGACTTTCTATTCACATATAAATAAACAGATTGTAAAAGCTAAACAGGTATTACACAACATCAGGAGAAATTTCAGGAGTCAAAGTAAGGAAGTGATTATGCCCTATATAGGGCACATGTCAGACAAATCCTGGACTATGGGACCCCAGTGTGAGGACCCATAACCAAGGGAGCAGTAAATCATATTGAAAGGGTTCAAAGGCAGGCCACCAAAATGATACATAACTTGAAAAATCTCCCCTATGAAAGGTGCTTGGATTACTTAAAACTTATGCCCCTTCAGACAAGAAGGGTTAGAGGAGGTTTATTGCTGTGTTATGATATAATGGGGGATGAATACCTACTAAATTAATTAAACCTTCAATTTAAAAATTACACTATGGGTACAAGAGGTCACCCTTTTCAGCTTAGGCACATAAAGTATAATACTAATAGAAGGAATGCATTCTTTACACAGAGAGTGGTGGCCCCTTGGAATGAGTTCCCCTTGTCACTTATTTGTTCTAAATCAAACATGCTTTTTAAAACTCAGCTGGCTAGATATCTTACGAAGGAAGGTAACATGACTACATAAGGGATATTGGATGGGAGCAGCTATGGGCTATTCTTTACTGTCTGGCCTCTTAGCTCCTTGAACCTTTGAATGAACTTTCCACGCACCCTTGTAACTTCGCAGATTTGTAATATTGTCATGCCAGATTTTCAACAGTGGCATTTTTTCACACCTCCTTATGAGCAGTACAGTTGTCCTTTTTCACATCCTGACCGAAATGTGTTTTCACAGTTCCAGTGCAGAATAACACGGTCGCTCTGGGACATCAGTGTTCGGGACAGATTAAGAAAATGACAGTGGCACTGTTCGTGAGCAGAGATCCTAAAATCCCTATGTTGAAAATTTGGTGACGAAACTCCATAATATGACTGTGTCACAAGTATGTGTTGAACTGCACCTTGTAACTTAACAAATCTGTAATATTATCCACGCACACATTTTGAACAGTAGCATTTTTACACTCCTTATGAACAGTACAGCTCTCATTTTTAGCATCCTGGCTAAAATATGTTTTTGCACTGATGCCGGAGAATAGCATGGTTGCTATGGGAAATCAGTGTTTGGGACAGATTGAAATCGAGCGAGTGAGAGGGGGGAGTGACCGAGCTCAATTGAGCTCTATCGGGACTGCTGTGGATTTCTTTGTGGGCAGAAAACGGCCCCAACGCAAGAGCCCAGTATAAAAGGGCAGCCTGCAGCACTGGGAGAAACTGAACAAGAGAGTGAGTGAGGGAGGGGAAGTGAGCAAACTCACTGGAGAGCTGCCAGGACTTCTGCAGATTTCTTTGTGGGCAGAAAAGGGCGTCAATGCAGGCAGGGACCCAGTACAAAAGGCCAGCCTGCAGCGGTGGGAGAAAAAGTACGAGCGAGTGAGACAGGGGGAATGAGTGAGCTCAACAGAGCTCTATCAGGACTGCTGCAGATTTCTTTGTGGGCAGAAAAAAGCACCATTGCAGCCAGGAGCCCTGTACAAATGCGCAGCCTGCAGTGCCAAGAGAAACAGAACAAGTGAGTGACAGAGCGGGAGTGAGCGAGCTCAATGGAGCTGTGTCAGGACTGCTGCAGATTTCTTTGTGGCCAGAAAAAGCTGCCAATGCAGGCCAGAGCCCAGTACAAAAGGGCAGCCTTCAGCAGCAGAAGACACAGAACGAGCGAGTGAGGGAGGGGGAGTGAGTGAGCTCAATGGAGCTCTGCTGGGACTGCTGCAGATTTGTTTGTGGGCAGAAAAAGGCAGCAATGCACACAGGGGCCCAGTACAAAAGGGTAACCTGCAGCGGTGGGAAAACCAGAATGAGTGAGTGAGTGAGAGAGGATGAGTGAACAAGCTCAATGGCGCTCTATTGTAACTGCTGCAAAAGTCTTTGTGGGCAGAAGAAGGTGGCAACACAGGCAGGAGCCCAATACAAAAGAGCAGCTTGCAGTGCCGGCAGAAACGGAATGAGTGAGTGAGTGAAGGGGAGTGAGCGAGCTCAATGGAGCTCTGTCGGGACTGCTGCAGATTTCTTTGTTGGCAGAAAAAGGCACCAACAGAGGCAGAAGACCAGTACAAAAGAGCAGCCTGCAGTGCCAGGAGAAACAGAATGAGTGAGTGAGACAGGGGGAGTGAACGACCTCAGAGACTCTGTCATGACAGCTGTGGATTTCTTTGTGGGCAGAAAAAGGTGCCAACGCAGGCAGGAGCCCAGTAGAAAGGGCAGCCTGCAGCGCCAAGAGAAACACAATGAGCAAGTGGGGGTGGCAGCTCAACAGAGCTCTATTGTGACTGCTGTGATTTCTTTTGTTGGCAGAAATAGGCGGCGACAAATGCAGGAGCCCAGTAGAAAAGGCCAGCCTGCAGCACCAGCAGAAAGCGGAACAAGTTGCATTCGAGTAATAAACAAGTTTATTACTACAAAAGGGATAAATCACAGCTGCCCTAAGCAGTTCTTACCAACACGAACCGGGAGCCAGTGCTAAGCGTTCCCTACACCTCGAGGTTTCTCTGTAGTCTCTTGGGCTCTCTCGGGTCTCTGAGGTGTAAAGCCTGTGCATAACATTATATACCTGTGATAATTACTATGGTTACTAAAAGATAGAAATATTTCTATTTACAGAGATGAGCCCTATTGGTTAAATTAGAGGTGGCTCCACGGTCCAAGATAACATTATATAATTCTGTAAAGTCATCAGTTTTAGAACAAAGAAGTTCTTATACAAAGTCTTACATAACAAGGTGTAGTGGTGCACATCACCAAAGGATGGCAATGTTGCCTTACGTATTATAATTACTTCAAGGACAGGTGTCTTGGCATCTGACAAGTAAGAAATAGAAAATACATGGTATAATATGTGCGCATTAGCAAGCAAAGTGAATTACAACAATATGCATTTATATCCTGACATCTACTCTTGTACGGTAGATGCCCTTAGCCCTATGTATTAGTATAGCCTATGCCTAAACATTAGCTGTCTACGGTGTACCCCTTAGGGTATCAATTAGGGTGCAGGGACCTCGTGTAACAAAGCATTCACTGTGGACTCTGACAGGATGAGCAAAACACATTAAGCCATCTACTGCCGACACTACCTGCCTGCTGTTCGTTCTGGGCTGGACCATCACCAGAGGGTTATGCTGCACTACAGCAGTTTTTGATAATGATCCTTCCCTCCCTACCAGGCCTGCAGCATCAGTGGGACCACTGGGACCAATAGTCCATAAAGTAAGGAAGGGAGAAAGGTCAGGGAGGGATTTTCTCCTGGTCCAATAGGGGCTCATTGGGGTTTTCTACTGGGTAGGGGGAGTTTAAAGAAATGTTTAGGCAGCACTCAGATGCAGATCAGCATCTGTCCATGGTCTTCAGAGTCGGAATTTCAGTCTTGAATACCAAAATTCTGAATTCTGAAAAAAAAAAAACAGAATTAGCTAAATCCAGTTCCATTCCATGGATTCTGTGAAACCCTAAACAGAAGTGTAATACTAAATAGATAATATCACTTGTATGCCAAAAATAGAGTTAGAATCAATGTTTCAGCCATATCTCTTCTTCAAGAATTATCTAGGAAGAGAAAATTCCCGACAAAGTCCTCTATTTCTGTTTTTTAGATGCATTTAATGCCACTCTTTTGTATTGTTTTCAGCTCAGATTCAGATGCAACACTTCGTTTTTTGTTTTGTGCTGTTCTTAGATTTTCCACACTGTGCATGCAAACATATACATATATATATACACATATATACACAAACTACTGCTTTTGTACATGTTTAAAATGTTTTGGAACTCCTTTGTTTCTTCTTAGGTCATGTGAAAGCTGTTCCACATGTTCCACCCAAGGTTTGTCTTTTGCACTTTGTCAGGTGAACTTTGGTGAACTTCAATGAACTCTGCTGAACTTCAGGAGGTCACTTGTTGAACTTCTATCTTGACTTTTTTTAAATTGGTTATTATTACATTAAAAGCTAAAAAGGGAGTAATTGAAAAAAGTTGTTCCTTTTTTTTTAAATGGTAGGAATTTGAGTTGCTTGGATAGCATCTGCTGGCCATCAGGTACCCTGGACAGTGCTTTTGTTTAAAGGAAACAAAAACCTTGTGTTTTGCATTGTTTAATATAATTGGAAATTTGGGGAAGCATGTGTAAAATCAGTTTGAGTCCTCTAGTGTATTGGTTTCTGTCTTTGTTTTGAAATATTCCCATTATTTTCTTATTTATGGTCTAGTGTTAATGCTGTCTTTCCAACACACAATATTCATTATGTAACACATTAGTGGCTATCTTTACATTGACTTCTATTTAATTCAGGTAAGAAGGAGAAAGCAGATAGTCCAACTATAATTCTTGCCTTGCTATAAGGACATCATCATGGGAAGGAAATATGAGCTTAAATATTGTTGATGTACAATGTATCACTAATGTAAGATCATCATGTTAATATCAGGGTTAACGCATGAATAAGGAGCTCTTTTGTGAAGCATGGAGGTGGCTAGTAAAACTACTAAATATGATTGCTTGTGAAACTACTAGCCCCTGCACTTGCTTTCATCTGCCGTAGACCATCCTTTCTCCCTGCCCTCTGTTTTTCCCTAGGTAATCCACTTCTCTGACACCTCTTCTCCACCTCTCTTAATATCCTCCTTACATGTCTTCTCTCTCATCCCTTACCTCTTCCTCTGCTTCCTAACACTCTCCCTTCTTCTTCTCCCTGTTTTATTAACCACACAATTGGCACTTATTGTATTGTTTCTGTGTATGCTTTCTCTTGCAGTGCCTGTTTTCTCACATTGTTTTGATCTTGTTTTGACTCATCCAGACTGTATTTTAACTACATTATACAGTACAATATTTCTCTACACCCCAAGTTTGATTGGCATGTTGAATCAATGCCTGTCCATACCCTAAGTTTGATTGTATGTGATTTCCTCTTAACTGTGCTGCATATCTCATGTGCTGCATCACATGTATACGTATGTATTTCAAGCTGTATTCTCCTGGGTCACGCCTGGAAATAGGCATTCTTATGCCTAGTGAACCCACACAGTTACCAAAAGCAAATAAATAAATAAATAAACATTGAGGTGGCTAGTAAAACTGCTAAATACGATTGCTTGTGAAACACTGAGGTGGCTAGTAAAACTACTAATTATAATTGCTTGTGAAGCATAGAGGTGGCTAGTAAAACTACTAAATATGATTGCTTCTGAAACATGGAGGTGGCCAGTAAAACTAACTATGATTGCTTGTGAAACATTGAGGTGACTAATAAAACTGCTAAATATAATTGCATGTGAAACATTGAGGTGACTAGTAAAACTGCTAAATATAATTGCTTGTGAAACATTGAGGTGGCTAGTAAAACTGCTGAATACGATTGCTTGTGAAACATTGAGGTGGCTAGTAAAACTACTAAATATGATTGCTTGTGAAATATTGAGGTGGCTAGTAAAACTGCTGAATACAACTGCTTGTGAAACATTGAGGTGGCTAGTAAAACTACTAAATAAGATTGCTTGTGAAACATTGAGGTGTCTAGTATAACTATTAAATACAATTGCTTGTGAAATATTGAGGTGGCTAGTAAAACTACTAAATATGATGGCTAGTAAAACTAGTAAATATGATTGCTTGTGAAACATTGAGGTGGTTAGTAAAACTACAAAATATAATTGCCTAACAAGACATTGAAACTGAGTATTTTCCTTTTTAAGGCATTTTCAATAGATATTTTTCCCTTAGATGTCAACAATTTGTGCCTATTCCTGCTGTGTAGTCATGATCCATTGCTTATGACATCACAACCTGTTGCCATCAAAGAAATGCTGATGTCTCAAGCAGTGGATTATGACTTCAGAACAGGAAAAGCAGTGGGGTCAGATACAGTCTGAGGGACAAAGAGACTGCTTTCATGTCACTGTCTTCATTACTGTAATAAAGAATGGAACATCCTGAAGTTCAGTATTCTGGAACTGTTGTGTCATCTGAGTCCTGCTGATGCCAGCTGTCAGTGTTTTGAAGGAAACTGCAAAATCACTTGAACAATTTATCTCTGCTACAACCCTGTGACATCAGCTGAGTAGAAGCCCTACATGGAAAGCTTTACTTGTGCTTCCTCTCAACTAATGCCATTAGGTTCCAGAATTCATAAGTAAATATTATCCAACTTGCTTATCCTATTGTATTGTTTTATATTTTTAAATCTTCAAAACCTAATCATGACATTAAACACACACAAAAAGACATCATATAACCGAGGGCTCTATTTCATCTTCAGCAAGGCTTTTGCCTCAGTGCCTTACAGATGCTTGCTGAAGAAGATGGAAGATCTGGGTGCAACTAAGGTAATAGTAAACTTGGTAGGTAACTGACTAAAGGGAAGCAGCAAAGAGTTGTGGCCAATGGGCTAAATCAGAAGAGAGAAGAGAGGAGGCCGCAATGGGTACCACAGAGATCTGCCGGGTCCATTCCTCTTCAACATGTTTATCAGCAACACTGGTGAGAAATCTGGGGCAAGTTGTGCCTCTTCCCAGACTGCATGAAGCTCTGTGGGATGCTGAATAGTGACAAGGAATAGAGAAATGCAGAAAGACTTACACAAGCTAAAGGGTTGGTCTAGGGTTTGGCAGTTGAAATTCATCACCAAGAAGTGCGAGGTAATGCACCTAGGGAACAGAAACCTTAGGATGGAACACTGAATGGGAGGGGTAAGAGTTAGTACTATGGCTGAGGAACAAGACCTTGGAGTTGTCATCAGTGACTCCCTTAAGCAACTGAATTACTGCAAGAAGCAATATAGCAAGGCAAGAGGGTGCTGGGATGTAGCGGGAGGGGGATTGACAGCAGAATGGGAGAGGTAATACTTCCCCTGTATATGTAGATCCTTGGTGAAGCCACACCTGGAGTACTGCACCCAGTTCTGGAGTCTTCACCTCAGGAAGGATAGGGATAGGTTTGAAATGGCACAGCACAGGGTAACCAAAATGATTCAGGGACAACAGGGCAGGTCCTGAGGGCACCTCAGGGCATTGAACATGTACTCACTGGAGACCAGAAAGGAGAGGGGACATATGATAGAGACCCTCAAGTTTCTAATAGAATTAACAAGGTGAGCTGGGGGGAACTGTTTGGCTTGAATACTAGCTCTCAGTCATGTGGACAAGAGTGGAACATAACAGGAGGGCAGTTCATGTGGGACTTGAGGAAGTACTTTTTTACAGAAAGGGTGGTGGAACCATGGAACAGTTTGTCAGTAGAGGTAGTGGGGTGTGAAAACCGTTAGTGGTTTTAAGCATGGTTGAGACAGAATGAAGGGTATTGTGGTTAATCAAGATAGCAGAATTAGGGACAAGAATGGAGTGTAGGATGAGGAGGGATAGGACCTTGGAGGGATAGTAGGCCCCCAGGCTAATTAGGGGACTTGGGCAGACTGGATGGGCCATTGGTCTTTTTCTACCATCATTGTCTATGTTTCTATGACCCTTAATGCAGAAGGCTATAGTACGATGAAAAAGCTGGCTGCTACGTTTGTATTCACTTTTAGATTGACCCTTTTCTTGGGTCTTATTTAGTACCTTTCTTTCCCCATTTTCAGTCTGCTTTAGCACCTTTTTTACATTTGAAATAATACTAGGAGTGTTCCTAGTATGGCATAGACCAGGTTTTCATCAGTATACTCAGCTGTTTTTGTACATCTATTGTGCTACAAGGTCAAGAGCACTATTTGCATCATGCTAGTTCATTTTAGTCACAAGGAACGTGATGCAAAACAATTGCTGTTCAAAAACAGGGGATACAGGTGAAAACTTAGACTGAGCAATATCAAAAGGAGTACGACTTTTATTATTTCAAATGAAAAAATGTGTTAAAGCAGATTCAAAATGGGGACAAAATAGTATCGTACAAGGCAGAAGATTTGTGGCTATCTAACATAGAATAAGCAATATTTGTCTGGCGCCAACAAGGCTAATTTTGCTTTTTTATGTTGTTATCTTGGGCTTACTGTGTCACTAGTACTCTGTAATGATTGTAGTTTTATGAAGACCACAGTCACTGTCAGATTTACAGATTTTATACATACAGTGCCCACAGGGAGGGCTTTGATGCAGCAGCACTGCTTTTTGGTAATGCTCATTACACTGTACACAGTGGTTCAGTTCCACCCAGTACCAGGCTATTAGTTTCACCCCCCGCAGCACTAAACTCACTTATAGCTCCCCTCCATATCCCTGATTTAAGCAATAATGCACGACAGGACGTATGTTGTTGTGGGATTTACACACGCCTTGTGTGGTGTGTCACGAGGTGCAGACAAGTCACTTTAACCACAGAAGAAGTGTGAAACCTACTACTACAACACTCCCTGAAGTGCATTATTGTGATTATAAAATAAATCTGTTATTAAAAATTGAGAAAAAATGAACTGGGTTCAAAGAAAGTAAACATTCGATCAGCGGGATCTTTACCGATTGTCTGTTGCAGGATTTACTCATGATCATGTGACATGTTTTGACCAATGAGGATACAGGATTTTCAAGACACATTTTATAATTTTTTTTTTATTCTCTGATAGTCTGGGTTGGACACTGGACCCCTTAGGTAGTTGAGGAGAGAGGGATGGAATTTTTTTTTTATTCCTTGGCTGGCTGGGTTGCTCACTGGACTTGCCAGGTAGTTTTGGGAGAGGGCCAGATGTTTTTTTCCCTGATGGGCCAGGTTAGGCATCAGACCCATCAGGAGGTTTGGGGAAAGGAGACATTTTTTTTATTCAACGACAGCCCTGGGTTGGCTTGGGATTCATCAGGTTGTTGAGAGGAGGGGACTCATCAGCCAGTGGTTAGAGCATAAGAGATGCATTTTTTATTCTGTAACAGATTGTGTTGGGCACTGGACCCATAATGTAGTTGGTGAATAGGAGCAGTTTTTTGTTTTATTCCCTGATGAGTTGGGTTGGGCACTTGATTATTCAGGTAGTCTGCTGGAGTGGGACAGAATTTTTTATTCCCTGACACTCCAAGTTGGGTACCACACTGTTCTGCTTTGCAGGAGGCTGGACTGGAGTGGCAATGTGAACCCCAAGTACATTATGGGAAGAGTTCAGAGCTGAGATTCAGCACTGAGAGAAGGAAAGAGTGAGAGTGAGATGTGGGTGGTGGAGCCAGGCTCACTGGCACTTATGGTTACAGCTTCAGAATTGTGCACCATCAGTTCCTCTGGGTGCATTCTCCTATGCTGGTGCACTGTGGGCTGGAGGAGGCAGAGATGCCTTAACAGGCTGGTACCAGCAGCACTGCAGCAGCACCCCATGCCTCCAGTGTAGTGGTTGAGTCCCTCACTGTGACATGAGTGTATAGGCTTGGGAAGGGCAGTGTTTTAGTACCCCACCTTTTCCACCTTCTGCTCACCACTTTACTGCTGTGTCTCCTGATCTTCGTTTGGCTTAATATTAGTGCTGTGCAAAATTGGAAAATTTCACTCGGCTAAATATTTCACAGAATTTGTGCATTTTGCAAAACATTTCGTGAGGCGAAATGTGAAATTTCACCTGTGGAGAGGGTGAAATTTCACCCTCGAACTGACAAAATTTGCCGCTCCCAGGCAAAACTTCACCACCAATGGGTGAAATGTTGCCACTATTGTAGATACAGTAGTGTGTATACCTTGGCAGCTGCAGAGGGAGGACCCCAAAAGAGAGATGGTTAGGAGCAGGAGGAATCATAGTACAGACAGACACAGGTGCTTCTGAGACTCCCTAGTGTCTAGTGGACCCCCTGGCTGATCACTGACCGAATTGAACCCCCCCTAAGTTATTTTTCCCTCCTCAGCCATGACCCCGACCCACAATCTTTAAAAAAACAAAACAATCCCCTCGCTGTCCCTGGTGTCTAGAGGTGTCCCCCGGCTGATCAACAGCTGAATTGAAGAACCCCTCCTGAGTCACCCTGAGTTATTTTCCCCTTCCCAGCCATGACCCCGGCCCCCAATTTTGAAAGAAAAACAATCCCCTCCCCTGTCCCTGATGTCCAGTGGACCTCCAACCCCCATTCTGTTTTAAATCAGATAGCACCCACACCACTCCCCCCCAGTACTCCAATCGGGCCACCGGCACAGCCCTCCACTCACCTCCATGGCCGGCAGCCTGACTGAGCACTTCAATGAATGACAGCGTGACTGTACAAGCATGTGCTCATTCACTGAAATGTTCAGTCAGGCTGCCAGCTGTGGAGGTGAGTGGAGGACTGTGTCGGCCAAATTGGGATACTTGGGGAGCGGGGTGCTATCTGACTGAAGACAGGGGGGGGTCCACTAGACACCAGGAACAGGGAGGGATTGTTTTTCTTTTAAGAGTGGGGGCTGGTCATGGCTGGGGAGGGTAAAATAACTTGGGGTGACTTGGGGATTCAATTTGGCTGTTGATCAGCTGGGGACTCCACTAAACACCAGGGACAGTGAGGGGATTGTTTATTTTTTTTAAAAGATTGTGGGCTGGGGTCATGACTGAGGAGGGGAAAATAACTTGGGGGGGGGGTCTTCAATTCGGCTGGTGATCAGCCCAGGGCAGAGAACCACTAGACACCAGGGAGGGGTATAAATAAAATAATAAGGATGCACATATGCAAGCAAAATTGCGGGCAAAGTTTTGCAATTGTGCCACAATTTCACAAAATATTTTGCGCTGCGAAATTGCAGATTTTGTGGCAATTTCACTGGGGAAATAAAATTTTGCAACATCTCTACTTAATACATGAGCTAAATTGGGCACAAGATCCATCACGAAGTTGGGGGGGGGACAGATTTTTTTATTCCTTGATGAGCCAGGATGGGAACCAGACTGCTAAAATAGTTTGAGGGGGATGGTCAGATTTTCTTTTTTTTATTCTCTAACAGATGGGGTTAGGTACCAAACCTGTCAGATCGGGGGAGCTGATTTTTTTATTCCCTTACTGGCCAGGTTGAACACCTGACCGGTCAGGTTGTTGGTGGAGGGGGACAGTTTTTTTTAATCCCTGATGTTTGAGGTTGGGCACCAGGCCTTTCAAGTAGTTGCAGAAGGGGGACAGTTTTTTTTCCCTAATTCCTTGATTTGCCGAATTGGGTACTGGACCTGTCAGGCAGGTTTGGTGTGGGTACAGATTTTTTATTCCTTGATGGGCTGCATTGGACACTGGATTGATCACGTACTTTGGGAGAGCCACTTTTTAAACATTTCTGACAGCTTTGGTTAAGTATCAGACTGGTCAGGTAGTTGATAGGAGACTGATTTTTTTTTAATTCTGTGATGGGTCAGAATTAGGTGCTGGATCTGTCAGGTTGTTGAGGGTATGGAACAGATTTGCTTTATGCCTGGCCAGGCATTGGACCCATCAGGTAGTTAGGTGAGTGAGGAGCAGTTTTTTTTTTCCCTGATTGACCAGCCTGGTCATGGACCCATCAGGTTGCTGGAAGAGGAAGCCAGATTTTTTTGCTTGAATTCCCTGTTGGGCCAGGTTAGGCATTGGAAATTCTATTCTATTTTACATTTCTTGCCCTATCATATGGAACTCATGTGCCCTGTAAAAAACACTTTGGGATACAGTGTGTATGAAAGTCTATTTATAAAACCAAATTCTATTATTTTTTTCAGTCTGTGCACTACCAGAATCAAACTCCTGTACTTTTTAAAGCACCAGGCCTGTCATAGATGGGGGAGGGGGGAGAGAAGGACAGATTTGTTTTTACCTGACAGGCTGGGTTGGACACCAAACCATCAGCTACTATAGTTGGGGATGGGGACTGATTTTGTTTTATACCCTGGAAGGTAAGGGTGGTAAATTAGTGATGCCATGTGCGCTATTTTTCCAAAGACTTTATTTCTGTTGGAAGCTATTAGTCAATGGGGTTGTCCTGGAGTAGGTGCTCCACTTCTCAGCATGCCAGGTTGGAGTGTGCATACAGTGAGAACCCTGCATGTGTGTTAGTAAGAGTACAGAGCTGAGATTAAGTACCAAGAAAAGGTAAGGCAGCGAGAGAGGGAAAGCCAGCTGGTTGAGCCTGGATCGCATGCACTTCGGATTATAGCCTTGGAAGTGCATGCTGTCATTTCCCTTCTCCCCGTTTCCCACACTAGTGACCTGCAGGCAGGAGGTGACAAAGAGGCCAAAACTCACTGCTAGCAGCAGCAGCACAGCAACAGAGGGTGACATCTTTTTTTTATTCTCTGACAGACTGGATTTGGTACCAGGCCCGTCATGTCGTTTTTTGGGGAAAGGGACAGATTTTTTTTATTCTCTGATGGGTCAGTCACAGAACCCATCAGACTGTTGAGGGGAAAGGGATAGATTTTTGCTTATTCCCTGATGAGCTGGGCTAGACCCTGACTCATCGGGTCACTTTTCACTGCTCTTTTTCTTTCTGATAAGAAAAAAATTATTCTTGCTGAGGCCAACTCATAACTTCTTGTGCTGGCAGTTTTCAATGAAATAGTAGTGTTAGCATGCATGGCATCAGATAGGCTGAAAATAATGTAATAATAATGGCTCCCATACATTAAGGGGTAGATTGCCTATGCATCATGGATCTGCAGCACGTAGGCAACCCTGAGTTGGAATGCCACACATCAGGGATCCTGCTGACCCCTGGTCACCTTCATAGAAGGGACATGAACCCCATCCACACCTGATCCCACAGCCATGCATGTAGCTATGCACCCAGATGATCCAAGGAAGTTGCCAGGGGTGTGCCTGCCGCGCCCGCAATTCACTACGGTGTAGAGTGCTGGGTTAGGGGTGCAAGATACAGCAACAGGCACCCTGCTGAATCCTCTGCATGCCCCTGCTGAAGACACCCACCAGCCATGGCAGGAATGGAGATACCACATGCCGGGTGACCCCAGCCCTCCGGTCAGGAAAAGAGGGAGGTCATGGGGCAGCAATTCAGGCACTTCTTCATTTGTTTAGAAATTATGGGATTCATGCCATACTCCAGGACTGATTTTGTAAATCGAGATTGGTATTAGGTTCCAAAAAAACCTCAAGTGATGTATTTTCAGAAAAAACAATGAAGTAAAACAGTATTGCAAAATACGCACAACTGTGAAATATTAACTAGGGATGGACAAATACTTACAATAACAAACACATATAAATATCTTGGAGTTGGATTAGATAGTTCACTGACTTTTGAAGACCATATTGGGTACATATCTAAAAAAGTAAATGCTAGAATAGGTGCCTTGAGATGGTCATCATCTATAGTTATCCCCATATGTGAAATATGATTGCAGTCCAACTCATTATGGCAGTCCTGGAGTATGGCAATTTTGTTTATGGATTTGCGAGACAAATGATATTGGATAAAGTCAATCATTCATATAATAGACTTGCAAGATTTGTTTTGAACTGTCTGTTTAAATGTCATTATTTTCTAGGTTTCATCAGTTGGGGTGGGATAGTCTATCTGTCTGAAGAAGCAATATATGATACTAGTGTATAAAGTGAAAAATGGTCTGATTAAGGCAATTTATCTCTAGAATTTGAAACGGATGATCGAGATATAATCTAAGGGACGTAAGACATCGAGGACTCCCTATTCCAAAGTAAGAACAAAATATGGTCATATGACTTTTTAGTACAATGAAGTTAGATTATGGAACAATATCCCCCACAATTGAGGAAATCACCCAAGATAGGACCCTTTAAAACAGCTATTAACAAAAACTACGTGTACCTGCATTTAGAACTTTTAGGTTCTTAGTAACAGTTGTATTTTGTAAATAATTTACATCTTATATGTTTATTGTTTATTAAGTGATTATTTAATGTTAATGTGACCTAATATATGCATAGTATGCATGTCTAGGATCATATGTTTGAGATTATTTGCAATATGGTACTTTTGTCTCAAGTGATTACATATTGCCCTTTAGGTGTTTGTTGCTAATACATGTACATTGGTATGGACTGTAAGTATGATTGTTTACACAGGACGACTTTGTAAATAGGTTCATTGGGCCTACAGTTCTTATCTGGTCAAAAATAAAGTTTTAACTAACTAACTAACTAACTACTTCTACTAACTAACTAACATGCAATCCACAGTCCCTGTTCTGTGTGGAGCAGGGATCCTCTGTTGATCCAGGTTGCATACCAGTTGGATTCTGTCTGTGTCCTCCAATCTGCCCCATGCAGGCAGCATGCAGAGGCAGGGCACAGAGGAATTCTCTGGTGTGCATGTCTGCATGCCTGTCTGCGGGGTGCAGATCTACTTGGGCTGGGTACGCACCTCTCATGTGTACCTGGTGTCACATAGTGCACAGCTGCCAATAATAACAAATGCTCCATGCTGACTGGTCCAATCAGTGCTTATGATTTATAAATAATATACCACATCTTACGATCTGCTGCAATATATTTGCCAAGTGTAGTACTGTACTTACTGTAGTTTCACCATTAGTCACTTCCTGAGTGGATAGTAACTGTCCATGGAGGAAAGAGTCTGGTTGTGCCAGTCAGCCACAGCTCCAGGAATGAAGCTGATTCTTTTGCTTGTGATGGACTCTGTATTTTGGGCACCTGATACTTGTTCTGTGAGTAAACTCCAGTCCTGAGGATTTTAGCTGGAGGGGGTGTAGTTGTGATTAGAGCACTTTTATAAATAGCAATACTGCTCCACTTCACTGGGAGTGGAACTATGGGGGGTGAACAACCTCCCTGGGAGAGGCGAGCTGCCTTTTGGTTGTTCAGTTCTGCTCCCTGCCCCCCCCCATGCCAGTTCCCTGACAATCTGAGGTCATTCCTGAGCCCAGATCACAGGCATGACACAAGGTAAGGCATCCAGCGCCTCAGCCCTCTCTGCCCCGGGACTGACACCAACTTGTTTCTAACTGTAAGCAAGATTACTACCCTTAATAATCTTTGTCTGTGAGGGTACCTACGCTGTTATTTTCTAACCATTTACTCATACTATGGAAGTGTACAGTAGTTTTATAGTGATTATATTATTTATTTTGCTTTTATAGTCTTCCCATTTGATTTTTTATTTATTCAGTCTCAGTCTAGTGAGATCTCTTATTCATTTTGTTTTCTGTTTGCTTTCATCTGCCACCCCATTTGGATCAGGCCTCCACCTTTACAGCCTTATCTTGATAAAGCTGCTTCCTGTTGCCTCCTCATCTGGGCCTGGTTAACATTCCCATTACCTCCTAATCTGATTGAGGTGTATTTTCTGCTAGTATTTCTAGTTGAGGGCTATCATCCCTGTTTATCTCCTAGCTAGTTCAGGACAACACCCTCAAAACTCACTTCTGTTTTAGTCTCTTCACTATAGTCTCATCATCTGAGTAAGGCCTATTCCATTAATTCTTCCTATCTGTATTAGCCTCCAGCTCACTGAAATAGCCACATCTATTGTGCCTTCTTCCTACTTTCAATGTAGGCATTTCAATTTTCAGAAACGTATTCCTACTGTGCTGTTTATTACTCTTACTCCATTCCCCTTCCTTGTCCCCTTCTTCTCACTTCCGCCATCTACTTCTTCCCTACCCCTCTCTTTCAATCTCCTCCCCTCCCCTTCCACCACACTCCCTTTCTCCTCTCTTCCCTCTCCTCCCTTCCCCATTTCCCCTGGCATCCTAGATGTTATCTCTTACTTTTTTCTTGAATTCATTGTGAAGCTCTCTGGCACTGTCTGTCATTTTCTCCTCTTATCCTTCCACCTCCCCTTCCCTCTCATCCTCCTACTGCAGTAAGCAACTGGTTCCCTTGTTTCCTTGCTGTTTTTAGGATCAGGAGACACTGAACTAAATTCAAACCCATCCCCTGTCTTCCTCTTCAGCCTTCCAAAGAACTGAGGGTTGCCCATTTAAACATCTGCGCATTTATCTCAAAAACTGACCAACTGCAACCTATCATACTCAACCTATAGCTGGATGTGCATGTCATCTCTGAATTGTGACTCTCCACTAAGGTCAAGAACTCTGCTGCCGCTGTCCCTAGCTACTCTTTTGCCAGGCAGGATCACACAGAGAGGGATGGTGGTGTTGCAGTTTACACCTCCACCACATCCAGTTTGTAACTGTGCTTTCTGTCTCTTCTCCCTCCACCTATGGGCTGCTTCTCCCCAAACTCTCCCTTCCCTTCTCTGCACCCATTTGTATTGATGGGGTTTTCTGTTGCCCTGGTACATTCCCTGCTTTGGTTACTGAGCTCCTTTCCTCTACCTGTTCCTATTCCTCCAAAGATGAGTTGCTCATCATTGGGGACTTTAATATAAACTGGCTTTCTCATTTGTAAATAATTCTCCCAAAGTATAAAATCCTTCCAATTGTCTCAATTGACTTCTGGCCCCACATTTCTAAATTTTAAATCTTTAAGTCATTTTCTCTGGCACTGCATTATCTCCTCTCATCACTGCCTTAAAGTGGATACAGGTAGCCTTGCTGACACACTTAGTGACGATCATATGGCTTTATAGGCTTTCACACTGCATATTCTGAGTCAGTGCTGGTGGTGCACAGTGCCCAGATCGGTGCCCCTGTGCACATGTGAATGACACCATTCTGCCATTTTCCACGTACGTTCTGTTGTGTCCATGATCCCTGTTTCTTGGAATCGCACAGTGAAGTAGGAGTTTTGCACTGGTTTGCTTGGCTGTGTGAACAGCCAGCACCATCCAATACGTTGCCCAGTGTCACGGCTCCACTATGGGACTATGTTTTCTCAACTTACAGCCCTCGGTTTTTGAAAAGAACTACTTGTCCGACTTCAGCTGTGCTTAATATACCTAAAACTACCTTTGGCTGAACTTGGGTCTGAAGACCCCCTCCACTGTAATATTGTTGTCTACACCCCCACTGGAACCCTCCTCAAAATGCCAGAACTTCTCTTGAAGCACCTGCATCATTCTAAAGCTATGTCATGTGAATCCTGCTCCACAGCATTTCAGATTGCTTGGCTGCAACCATCTACACAGCGGTGATCCAACTTTCTCACCATGTGAAGCAGGTCTAATGTGTGTGCAAGATTCATCACTCTAAAGCCCCTTACATCCCTACATCCATCTCTCTAAGGTGCTTTAGGTTGCTGGACTGTCATCCCTCCTAGCTGTCCTATTGGTAACTGATTGGTCCAAACACTTGAAGAAATGAAGCTCTCAACCCAATATACAGTGGCACTCCTTTAAAAACGTTATTCAAAGTCACTTCATGTGTTACTGCTTCCTTCAAATTCTCACACAGTTGTTAACATTTTGAGACAATCCTGTCTCTTCATCAGAATAAATAAGGGCAGTTGTGAAAAAATCAAGATAATATCTTAATTAGTATGGTTATATAAATATTGTGCATTGTAGTATGTTTATTATATTTTGAGAAGGTATTAGTAAAATTAATTTGCAGGGGGAATATACCTGCTGCTTTTCTTATATTTTTACATTTCTCTGAGCTATATTAATTCAAAATTGTGGCTTACATTGTTTCTTAATAATTTTATAACCTGTTTTATTAGAAAAAAAGAGGAAGAGGAGAAGGGGGGTTAGTATTATGTAAAGGGATTCTGTCCTCCATGTCTCTTCTTCTCCCCCATTCCTCTCCCTTTCCATTGCCTGCTCTGAACTCAACTTTAATCCTAATAATTAGTGACAGAGTTCTTGAGGTTTTCCTACCACTGGTGTACATATCCAATATTTTAGTAAATATCTGCATTGCCTGTAGTCTCCTGAAAGGAAACTTGCTAACATTTGTACAGGTGTGAAGAATGAATTCAGTTTCCTGCTGCACCATAGAATATCTAGTTATAACATTGAAGGTTCTTTTGATTTCTTATCAATATTATTACAGAATAGTAAAACAAACAGCTACCTATTCATATAATATGGGAACCCTCTAAAGCAGTCGCACTCTGGCAGAAACAATTCCATACTTACATCATGTATTTGTTTAGAAAGCCTTCCTTCTGTTTTCCAAAACTCCGTATCACAGGTTCACTGTCCAAGAGCATAAGAAGCAGTTTAAGAATACAAAATAATTTGAAATTCTTCTTTTTTTATTCCTGATGAGGGCTGTTGTATTCTGCTACAGGTTTCAATTCCCACCATAACATTACTGCTGCAGCTGGATGTACAGGACAGCTGCTGTCCAACATACACCCAAACCACTTCTTCCCCACAGTGGAATAACTCCACTGCTCCCAGTATCCCAACATATAGGACAAGGGGACTTGATGTGATGGCTGGCAATTTGTGTATTGGTGCTACTTCAAGCTTCATTCTGCCTACCCTCACCATACTTATCCTAGTTGTTCAGCTGCAGTGCCTTCCCTGATGCAGACCATCCCTTACCAAAAACAAACTCTGGCTAGAGCCAGGATGGCTGCAGCTGATCTGATGGAGGAACATGGCACTGTCTGCTGCATCCAAGATGGTGGCGGAGTTCTGTGCACATGCACAACAACTCGTGTATGCACACTGAACACCGATGACATGGCAGTACAGTCTGCCATGTCCAAAATGGCCACAAGAGCCTGATGAACATGCACAAGTTGCTGCACATGCACAGAGAACTCTGGTGGCCATCTTGGAAATGGCAGACTGTGCTGCCATGCCACCGGAGTTCAGTACACATGCACAAGTCGTTGCACATATGCACATTGAACTCTACTGCCATCTTGGACACAGTGAACAGTGCTGTGTTCTGCCAGTACCAGTGAACAAAATAGTGTGGTGAATGCGCAGTGACTGCCGTTCACCTTCATTATTTAACAAGTCCAGTCAATATCTGGAAAGATCCCTTTTCTCTATGTGCTTGCAAGATGGCTGTAGGGCTACACCCACTGCAGCCGTAAACAGCAAGAACTTTGAATAATTTTGACAGTACAATATGTAAGGATGTATGCTGGCATATGTAAGATACCTACAAGTTTTATGTAAGTTTAAGTAAGATTCTACATATGAATTATATGCAGGAATGGATATGGATTGCGAACTTTTCCTTGCATGAAAAATTCATAGCAAGAAAGATTCCTTACTTCATGCAAGAAAATTACTTCTAACATCCTAACATGCAAAACAAAACAAACAAAATGTGTATGGGGTTACTGTACTGCATTATTGTTTTCCATCCTGATGTGGGGCTAGAACATACAACCTTCAGATTCTAGAGGCAAGCATGCAACCTACAGAACCACTGACAGCATGCTATTCAAGTGTTGTGCAAAAAGGTATATGAACAGATATGCAAGCAATAATCTTGACAATTTCTTACCTATTTCTTGCATTTTTGAAAAGATCTTCATTCTGCTCCCAATATTTTTGATTTGAGTGCACAAGACCACTCTTACAACTGTTAGAGTTGTGTCTCATCAATATTAATAAATACCTGAGGTCATAGTACTGTACTCTACCTGTGGCAACACAGTCATTATCATGACTAATTATGATGTATTGTAGCTAAAGAGGGATATGAATCAAGTGAGGAATAAAAAACAAGGGTAGAGAATTAAGACCATTTTCATGCAAAGTTCATCACTAATGACAGCAAAGGGAAATCTAAGAAAGATACGTGTAATATTAGCTGAATACTAACTAAATACTACATTAAAAAAAGGTTTTAGTGTGGTTCATGTAATAGATAAACCACTCTAAGGTGTGTAGTCATGCTTTGATATATGCACGCCTTGGTGTGCAGTGTGATGCATAAGGCCGCAGGCCGAGTATGTTCAAGAACCCAAGACGTGCGTATATCAAAACATGACTGCACAACCTAGAATGCATTATCTATCTTATAAATGTCTAAAATTGTTTTGGGTGGGTGAAAGTGCAGGCATGTGGTCATGCTCTGATATACGCACAGTCATGTGGTATGTTTCATCCAACCAGCACAGAGCATTTTCCCTTACCCTTTTTATAAGTAGCTTTTTACAATTCAGACTATACCTAAAGATTTCTACCAGCATTATGAAGGCATGCATTTTACCTGTAAGTATACACAGGAGAGCAAGCCCCCTTGCACAAGGTTTCATTCTTCCTTAAACACTACATTTTATAGTTCCATGTTTCTTGTTTAGTTTAACTACAGGATTTTTTTTCTTGCACTATTCTTACAAACATATACAGTATGTATGTTTGTAAGATCAGTGCAGGAAAAAATATCCTGTGCTTAAACTAGTCAAGAAACATGCACACATAATTATTTTATATCACACTGCATTTTAAACTTACAGAGTTCTTGACTATTGTTAAAACTAATATTGTGAGCTTGCAAAATCTTTGTATGTACTTACACAAACTTCAATGTGCTCATGCAAGAAAAATGACAGTTTGTATATCTGAAACATTTACTGCATAGGAATGCAAAGAACTTACAGTGATCTTAACACTAAATGCATTTTCTTACATTATTTTTACAAATCATGCAAGATCAGTCATAAACCTTATATATATTATTTCAGTACAGGATCCCACCTTTGCCAGAACTTGGTGAGAGGAGAGCATGATACTATGTGGTCACTCATTACGTCCTATGTTTCTCTAGTTCCCCATGAAGGAGACACTCATGCAGAAGGATAGGTGCAATCCTCCCTTGGCTCTGAGCACTCAAATGTCACAGTGCACCTCAAGGTTTAATAGACCAATAAAGGAGTTGAACTCATGATGCACTAGTCTGTGAAACCACATAGTTATGCAACATGCTACCCCAGCACTACTTGGATGGGTTGAGATTATTTATTTATTTTATTGGGAGTTTGGTTACTGAGTGGGCTCACTGAGACAGACTGCCACTTTTCCAGGAGCAACCTGGAATTAATAACAGAAAATACAGTTGAGGAACACATCCTGAAAATACAATAATAAGTACATAAGTGAATGACAAAATACAATGCAGGCAAAGGATATGCTTAAGGGGGGTAGTTAGGCATAGGATACAAGTAGGCACTCAGCGCCAATTGGTTCTATGGAAGACAAGGGCTATATACAAAATCCAATAAGAAGAGTAAGAAACAAGATAAGCTAGTTAAAACAGTCACAGGGTTTGTTAATAGATACTCTTTCACAGCTGATCTGAATGGAGTAATGGTCAGGCATTCCATGGCCTTGGGCAGAAGATTGTTCCAAAGCCATGGTACAATGGTAGCAATGGATCACTGACCTACAACAGACAGTGTCCTCGGCATGGCTGCAAGTATCAACGCAGCAGAGTGAGTGGGCTTTCTGATGGGTCAGAAGTCCATGATGCCAGTCAGATTTTTTCTTGGGGGGTTAAGAAGTTTGTATGCCATAGAAAGCACAGGGAGATGAAGCTTCTGCTCTAGGAGTAGCCGTCTTAATGCAGACAGTGCTTTACAGTGATGCTTCCAGCTGCAGACCCCTGCAGCATAGCTGACTATACAATGTTAGGCACCCTTTAATTTAGAAAGTTCCATTTCCTTGGGGGACAAAAGTAGTGGAGCCCCATGAGTGATGGCAGAAAGAAGAAGAAGAACACTATTGGCAATTAAGAGCCAATCCTGTAAGGTAAAAGTAAGCTATAAACTGTACAGCAGGCCTAGTTTTGGTTCAAGGTTGTATCCACTAAGTTGATATGAGGCCTGAGGAAAGTTCTTGGTCTAAATGGACACCCACATATTTTACCTCCTAGCCATTATATTGATATTAACACCAGACATGGTAGTGATACTAAGTAGTTTTTGTCTGTCAGTGCCCTGCCTGTGGGTCCCAAACAGTGTAGCATTATTTTTTTTTTTTTTGTCAGTCAGTATTGAAAAGTTAGAATGGAACCGGGATTTGAGGGAGGCAAAATCCTCCTGAAGACCAGACTGAATCTGGAACAGATTTGAGTGAGATCTGTACAGGACCACATCATTGGCAATTAACAGTATTTTATAGTTACCACAGTTACTAGGTAGATCACTGATGAATAGTGCAAATAAAATAGGGCCCAGAATTGAGCCATGAGGGACACCATCAGAGATTGCATGCAGTGAGGACTGGCAACCTTCCCATTTAACAAGATGCATCTGGCCTGAGAGGTAATTGTCAAGCCAAGTACACGACAAGTACTCAAAGCCTAGACCCTTTAGTTTGCACACCAAAGGGTCATGATTAACAAGGTAAAATGCTTTAGGTAGATCCAAGAAGACTGATCCTTTGGCATGTCCAGCACCCATAGCAGAGAATAAGTCAGTCAAGAGGGATACTATGGTAATATCAGTGCCATGTTGTTTTCTGAAGCCATGCTGGACTTCAGTTAGTATGGAGTGAAGTTCAAGGTAGGGCTGTATCTAATTATAGATCAGTCTGTCTTGCATTTTAGCAAAATGCGTTAACAACACGATAGGTCAGTAGCATTCAACCGGCTCTTTGGTCCCTCCTTCATGCTCTGGTACAACATGAACAATTTTTCACATGCTTGGAATGTCACCCTGGAGTGAGGACATATTAAAAAGATCAGCTGTTGGTCTTGCAAGGACAGGGGCACTAATACTAAGGAGCCTAGGTTCCAGGTCGTCATGTCCAGCTGAGCTGTCAGCTTTCACATGTTGGAGGAGAGCCAATGCCTCATTTATAGTGACCAACTTAAAGTGAAATTCAAGGTGACAAGAAGAGGGCAGAGGAGCTATTGGGGGAACCACTGGGAGGGGGTGACCAGAATGGACTTGAAGCTATCCAAGTCTGTGAAGAACATATTAAAGGCTTCTGCAGCCAGGGTTGGGTCACCACCAGCAGCAAGGATGTCACCTGAAGGGGGCCCAGCCCTCCCTTTGAGGAGGCTATTAATATGTGACCAGAACCTCTTGGGGCCATGTAGGTTGTCAGACTGCAGGCCGCTGACATATTTCACCTTGGCACTTTTGAGACTGCTTGTACAGATGTTTCTTAAGCTACATTTACACCTCAGCGGTGCTTCACAATTTGTGGCTATGCACTCCTGCTGCAATGGCCACAGCGGCTCATATGGTGTCCCCAGAGCTGTTTGCTGGAGAGGTTGTTCCCCCCGAGGTGGCAGGGATGAGTGGCTGACATGAACAAGGCACTGAAGCAAAGAAGGCTCGTTCCTTCCTTAACACACAAGTTCAGCAAACAGCATTGTTCAACAGCAGAAAAAATGCTGAACTTGGGAAAAGTGCTTGAAATAAAATAGAGGCTGCAAATATTATAAATTTGGGTTGTAAACTGGGACAGCAATACTGGGCATCGTGAATGCATGTGCATATCCCTGGGAGCGAAAGGATATGCATATATAGTAACACATTCCCAATATCACAGTCCAAGTTTACAACCCTAATTGATAATATTTGTAGCCCTCATTTTACATTTTGATGCACTTTCTTGGATTCAGCAATTCTTTTTGCTATGGAAAAATACCTTTTGCTGAACTCAGATATGCTAAGAGGTGTCTTCCAAATTTAGCGGGCGAGCATCTGAGAGATTCATTGGGTCAGGAGAATGCTGGGAAAGGAGACATTCAAATGGGAGTGAGCAAGCACTGAAGTGTGTACAAGGCAGCTAAGGTGCTGCAAACTAATTTGCTCTGATACATGTCCCCTCTCCCAGTGCATCCTGAAACCCAATGTGAAGCACTCTTAGGATGCTCATGAAAGTGTCCACACTGCCAACTTTGAAGCCCATCAACCCATGCGCATAGGGGTGATGCGCTTTGAAGTTGACAGTGTAAACAGCGCTTCAGGGTGCAAAACTGTTGCCGGTCCAGTGTCTGACCAGTGGCTGTATACCTGGCCCAGGCATGGTCCCTTTGTTTCATTAGTTGACACAGGGCAGGAGTAAGCCACTTTGAGCAAAGCCTTTTGACATGCCTCTGAACTAGGTGTACATGATAGTTAACAACACTCATGAAGTTATTAATGAAGAATTCGAAAGCTGAATTTACATTGCTGCACCTATTCAGATTTTTCCAAAATACTGAGGCCAGGTCATTTAGGAAGGCATCACAAATTAGTTAGGAATAATCTTTTATCAAAACACTTTGTGTGTGTGTGTGTTGGGGCTCACAAAATGATTACCCCAAGCACGGTTAGATTGGTGAGTGGTTGTTAATGCATCAGTCAGAGTATCATGACCCTTGACCCTGTCACTCCTACTGACAAGTATCCAGTCCAGCGGAGAGTAATTACCCAATTTCACATTGGTAAGCAGGTAAACTCAGAGATAATCTGAGTAATTTGAGCTTTCTCTATGGCATATTTGACCTCTCACATCATTCTCTGACTAGTTCAGATTAAAGTCCCCTAGCATGATGACCTCTCCCTTTTCTAACTATGCGATACAAGCAAGAAATGTGTCAAATGTAGGCCATGATGAAGAGGCGGATTATAGACACAACTAATTGTAAGGGAATTGATGCCTCCCAGGAGCACCTTTATCAATAGACTCTGACAAAAGAGTGGTTAAGTGAGGTCAAAGGGATTTCTCTTACACTAAAGTGAGACATTGCATATATGAGAACTCCCGCCTTTTCTTTTCACGTGGTCCTTTCTGTGTACAGTATACCCCGGAATGATGTTGTCATGAGAGGGGATTTTGAGGTATAAGCCAGGTCTCAGTAATTGCAAGGACATCAGGGCTATAAAGTGTGCTCAACACTTCCTGGTCTGCAAGTTTTTTTCTAATACTCCCTATATTCATGTATAACCCTCTGGAGGTGGTCCAAAGGGGATCAGAGTGGGTGAGTTAAAGGGGGTGCCTGAACTGGTTTTGATATCTCCTGCAGTGAAAAGTATAGGCACTAGCAGGGTTATGTATGCCAGTAGCTAGCAGCAGGGGGTGTTTACACTTATTAGGCTATGACAAGTGGCATGAGAGCAGGTGAAATGACCTCCATGAATTAAGCCATAACTAGCCAGTAATTGTGGAGAGTAGGAGATCGGGGACACAATAAAAGTAAAGAGAGAGGTGCCATGTAGGCTGAGACCAATCGAGGGGTAACACAAGGGGGCATGAGGGTGTCCATACTGGACAAACAGCACAAACACAGCAAGACACCCACAATTCTGTTATACCCCATACTAACCACAATGGTAATTTAGATCAAGACACAGTGTAGGTAATAGTCAGAGAGGCAACAGGAGGTTAAACATATCGAGTAGGTTACCTGGGAAAATAGAATTATTTAACACTTGTATCAACAACCAGAATGGGGAGGGGGGCCTTGAAAGAGTGCATGTAGAAGGGGGATATACCAACTTAGGGCTACCAATGGTAGGGCACATCCAGGGCACGCAAGACACTCTAAAGTCACACTAATAGGAAGATACTTAAATTATCTTACTAGGGCACTAGAACACCACATACATGGTATGTACACGTACCTCAAAACAGGGAGAAAGGGCATGGAAGAGGCCTAGTGAGACTACAGGATAGACAGAAGCTAAGGAGGGCCACTCAGGTAAGGAGTTTCAAAGGGCCCTATAAGGACAACCGCAGTGCAAACATAATAATTATACACTTCGGCATTAGCATTTCAATTGATATATATGTGTATTAAGCCCACACGGAGGTCACTGGACAAAGGCGCAGGTTTCAGTGAAAAGAATGATATTACAGATGGCAGGTCACAAGAGTACTTACAATTATAGTCTGACACAGTCCTATGTTTGACCAATGGCTCTGTATCTGGCCCAGGCACGGTCCCTTTGTCAGTAGTTGACACAGGGCAGGGCTAAGCCAAAGCCTTTGACGTGCCTCTTAATTAGGGAACATGATAGTTAACAACACTCATAAAGTTATTCAAGAAGAATTTGAAAGCCAGATTTACATTGCTGCACCTACTCAGATTGTCTTAAGGCACTGAGACCATTTCATTTAGGAAGGCATCACAAACTAGATGGAATAATCTCTTATCAAAACAGTACGGGGGGTCTCACAAAAATCCATATGAACAATTAAAAAAGTGGTATGAGGAAACATTGCACAATATTCTGTTTTGCTATGCAGTGGTACAAATAGTCATAATGACCACTTTGCACCAATACAGTCCTTGTGACCCCTATGAGAAATGTTCAGTGGAGGTCACAGACGTTCACTTTGTGCACATAATGGCCTTGTAGAAGCATTATAAGGCAGGCTGGGCCACTACACAATGGTGCACAGACTCATTCACTTGTCACTGTGCCTTCTCTCATTTAATACTTTCTGCAAGCATCTGGTCATGGGGCTAGAGTTGAAAAGCCTGTTCAGCTGGTGGCCTCCCAGCTGCAAAGATGGTCCATCCTGAAGTGAGAACCACTGCCCTACTAGGCAATCCTTAGTCCAAGGGTGAGGGAGGGGCACACTACTGAACCAGGAGGGTATTTGAGCACTGGGTGATTCGAGGAAGGCACTGGATCAACTGTGCTATTCTCTACATGGGGATGGAAGAACACAGCACCACCAGGAAATCTTGCCTGGGGTGGTGGCAACACTTTTGGTCAGATCCTGAATGTACCTGCTATCATCTAGTATAACAATTTACATTGCACAAAACTTACAAGGGGACTTCTCCCCTTTACCCTGAAAAGCACCTTCTGTTGTGTATAGCAAATGTGATTGGTGGCACAACAGGGTTTTGTGAGACCCCCCAACTGTTGCTGGGAATTATGCTTTTAGGCAGCAAGTATAGTTTTCAGTGCCTAATGGGTTCACATACTGTAGTGCAGATTTATTGTAATATTCAGTGTGCATAAGTTGACTGTGTTAAAGTGTGAATAATAGTGATATTGGCTGCAGAATGTAGTGGCAGTTGAGATTTCCTGTACAGTTTACCCCCCCCCAACAGACACACACACACATATACTCACAGAAGGCATTGCATGCTCACGATACTTAGCATAGGGTTTTATGCTTTAGAATGCATGCATATGCCTTGGAGAAATTTACAAAACCAAACAAATGGGAAATTATTTGTCTTCTTGTATTGTTTACACATCTTAAATACTGCTCTTCTTTTAAACTGCATCTGTGTTATGCTGCCACTCATGTACAGTATATTACTTCTGACTGTAATATGCGTTTTATCGTTTGTTTTTTAGTGTATGACTATGTTTTGATATAGCAAGTTCATTGTGTTAGTACTGTGTGGAATGTGGAATTCCACCAGTAGAATTAGTAAAGAATAACCACTCGCTGATAGAATTTGTTGGACTTTCAATGGTCTGCCTGTGAATTCTGTCTGCTATGATCCGTGGAATTATATTCCATGGAAATCATTCTGCAGCTCTTTCTGCAGAAAATATTGAGATCCATGGAATAGAAGTCCACAGAAATGTAGCAGAAAACCCAATCCACATTTTCTTACTACGGAATTGCGCTGTTCCACTTCTGACAAAATATTTTTATGGTGGAATTTTTAAAATTCCATGAAATTCTGTTCTGCAGAAATTTGAAAATCCCACACACCACTACATTGTGTGCACTGCTGACTTTGTCCTGTGGGGGCTGGTAGTGATTAAACAAGCTTGTTGCTCTGTATGGCAATTTGCTGACTATGCTGCTAGGTTGTTGCTAAGGAAATAGTTAGCACTTCCTGTGGTCCTCCAGTCTGGGAGATGTAGTAGTAAGAGCTGAGGTCATAGATGAAAATAAGAAGGCAAACGTAGAAGTATATATCTGAAACCTCTCACTACCTTTGGTATTTTGATGAAATATTAGTAGTAGTATGTAGATTGTAGAAAAGGTAGAATTTTCACTCCTAGTGCTTTTCATACACTGTATCCCAAAGTGCTTTTCAAGCAGTTTATTTACACATGCTAGCAGAGTTGGGATGCCACATCTTATTTTCAGAGGGGTCCTGCTTCTGCTTGGACAGCTTGATGCCTCTCAGAACCATTGGTGCTTTGATTAAATATAGATTTAGTTTAGTTGCCGTATTGGTCCTTGTAAGAACAGAACCAGAAGCAAATGTTGGTTTCTCACCAAGAACTGTGTGTGTGTGTGTGTGTGTGTGTGTGTGTGTTTGTGCGCGTGTGTGGTAGGGTGTTCTTTTTTTTTGTGGGTGGTGGTGAGCTTATGTGGGTGTGGCGAGGTATGACGGGGTTGTGGTTATATTAAGGTAGGCTTATATTCAGGTAAATTACATAATGGTGTTGCAATGTGTTAGGACTCTTAGTTCACATGCATAGTGAATATTTTACTTTCTTCTAACTAGTTATGTTCCCCGGGGGAGTGTAATTCCATTGTGTTTTTACTCAGATTCCTTAGACTGTTGCTGTACATAGAATAGATTAATTATGTACTGACAGATTATCAAACTCTGAACATATCAGGATGCATGGTCTCATTTACTTGGGGGTCCTTGACAGGTTTTTTTTTTTATTTTGGCTGTTATACTGACAATTGACATTATCTTGTATAAAATCCTGTTACAGCACTGAAAGCAGTAAGGTTTATGGAATATAGTAACTGGTTGAGTGTACAGTTGGGAATCTGTCTCCAGATAGATCTTATACTACATAAATGTGTGAAACAGTTGCTCACACTAGGTAAACTTTACTCTCTCCTAATGCCATATATAGAAAATGACTTTTTTTGCTTGTTTTTAACATACAATAATATATAGAATAATCTCTAGTCACCTTATTGGTAACAAGCTGGTTAGTACATCGAGAGGTTGCCTTGGTGACTGCAGTATCCTTGAGAGCGAAGCTCAAGATGTTCGATCGCCAATGACAACCTCAAGATGCACTAACCAAGCTTGTTACTGAAAGGTGACTAGTGATTGCTTTTGATAATGTATGGCCTTTTCTGCTGTGTTTTTTTAAAGGAATGCCAGCAGAACAGAAGTGGATGCCGGCTGGGTCTCTTGTTGCTACGCCCCAATGCTAGTCACTGGCCTTGATCCTGCTTGCCAGCAGTGCTGCCATTGTTTTTTACAGGCATGTTATATTTAAATAAAACAGGGCTAAACAGAGAGCCCTCAGAGCATCTGCAAGATCCCTCCTAACAACTGCCTACATTGGGGACTGCTGTTAACCTGACTGCTGCCACACTGTGGGACCTGCTGAACGATTAAGTAAAGATTTTTTTTTCTTTTTTAACTCTAGCGCACAAGAGGGAACACGTTCCATGCTGTTATGGTCAACAGCTATGTAGCTAGTGCAGCATGACAGCAATGGTGACATAGCTATTGCAGCAGAACAACATTTAGAAAGTGATGGATTTTCATTAATAACAATGTTCCATCATACAATTTTATCACATTTTAATATGTATTTAAGTGAGTATTGAATTCAAAGTTCTTACTTTTCATTATACTGTATTCACAAAACACAATGAGACATTCAGAATTTATGTTAGTGGAGCTGTCTCCTTGAAGGGTTCTTATCTTGCTCTGGTGACATTTGACCTTGAAAGGCTCCTCAGCTAACAACAAACTAGTGAAATGTGATTCCTCTGATGTAAACTGCAGTTATGGTTTAAATGAGTATTTCAAACCAAGGAGAATTCTCTCTGGGTTTTTTATGTACGATCTGGATGTAAATAGTATGCAATTTTCTAAATAACTGTCATAAGCTTCCGAAGAAGGACTTTGTTGGTCGAAAGCTTAGGCACTTTGTTTTTTTTTGTAACTTCTAAATTGGTCCAGTAAAAGGTATTAAACCATTTGCTTCTGGATCTTTTGATTAACTGTGTAATGGTAACTCATATAATTTTGTGACTCAGACTGCTTTGGGGTGTGTGTAAAATAGGGACTACACACTATACCTCTCAACTCTCTGACGAAACAATCAACACCAAAAGCAAGAGTGAAAAAATAATTCAGGCAATGAAGAAAAATCAGGGCCAACCTGTTAAGATTTACTTACAGAGACCAATTAAACCACAAAAATTAGTAGCAAAATCTTAATACATCTTTAGCATTGCTTGACAGGAAAAAGCAGAATAAAGATGGATAGAGACACTTTTGGTCTTAAAGCAGGGATTTCTCTGATAGCAGTTCTAGGTTAGTGACATGCAATGTTGGCTCTCAACCCCAAAAATATTTAGCTAACCCCCCACACCCATTTTTCATTGCCCACCTCCTCTTTTTTTTTAATCATTAACTCATTTTTGTCATGTGTTCAAATGGACCTGTGGTAAGGCAGCATAAAAAGGCCTAGCCAAGATAAGTTAATTATTTTTTTAGCAAAAGAATTAAAGGAAATGTCAATTGACTCACTGACTAATACAAACAGCCAACACTGTTGATGTGGTGGGCCCAGCATGAAAAGTACTAAAGCACCTCCCTCAATCCAATGTTTCCCCTTTATCCCTCTGTCCACCACCTCCGTAATCATGAGTGACCACGTAGCTGCACCCTTCTTCTGGCTGGAATGGCAGTCAAGTCTTTGACAATGGTGCTGGTGCCCATGTATTATTTGGGCAGATGCCATCTGGCTGCCATATATAACAATTTTCCCCAAAATGTGTCCATAAGAACTTTTGGTGGCCAGCTTCCTGGAGAATTTCACAGAACAATATATATAGTATGTATTGTTCTCAATTTTCCCCTCCTCCCCCAGGACACATCTGAAAATGAGCTATTTGAGCTCAGGATGTTTTTCCTGGTGAAACACTCTAATAAATACATAAATAAATAAATAAATAAATACACAAATAAATGAAAGTAGATCCATCTAGGGTTTGAATTTTAAGTGAGTGCCGGCGATTAGCTGAGTGCCTTCAGAGCCTGTGTTTGGAGCCGAACAGCATAGCTTCAGCTTTCTTCACATTGACGACCAATCTTTGTTTCCAAAAACAGAAAACTCCATGGAAAGTAACTGAGACAGTTTGACTTCCTATGGTATATTTGTAATATTATTGTACTTTAGTTTCTATATGCAGTGCCTATCCTTCCTAACTGTATTTTTATGTTGGCTCGTGCGTGTGCAGCTAACATCTTGCGGTAGTAGTCGATTTGGAGATGCAGTCCTTGTGGGCGAATGCAGGTCATGCATCAGTAGGCACATCCCTCATTCCCCAGTAAGCCAGCAGCAGGTGCTGACACCATGTATAGCTAATGTTGCCACCAGATCTATGAAGAGGTCCGCTGCAATGAGAGAGAAGCTGTCATGCAGAGGTACCATAACACGCCTCCCGACGTGCAAGCAACATGGCGGCAGTGACTGCCGCCACCACCTGTAACAATGCTGATGGGGAAGCCCACTCCCTGTTGGTATAATGTCCCCCCCTCCCATTTCTGCTGTGTGCTAAGGGGGTGCCCAATCCCCCTAGGTACCCTAGGTATCATCCACCCCCCCAAAAAGTCTTTCTTTGCCAACAGGGGGGGCCCAATCCTTGTTGGCTTCAGTCCCCCCTTCCCAGTTCAATCTGCTGATGGGGGAGCCCACTCCCTATCGGCATAATGGCCCCCCCCATTTGTTGTGTGCCGGGGTGCCCAATCCCCTTGGCTCTCCCCCCCACTGGTATTTGCAGACAAGTGTGCCCAATCCCCGTCGGCCACAGCCCCAAAAAAACAACTCAGGTGACACACTGGGAGTGCACTCCAGTGTGCAAAATTACCCTGTTAAAAAAAGTCCTGCAATTTTTTTTTTCAGTTTTACCTGAAAAACAGAAAACAGTCACTTTGCGGTCTCTCTGCCCCCTTCCCAACCCGCACCCACCCTCTGCGCACCCTGCCTCCCCACACCCCATACTTACCTCTGGAGCCCAGTATGACAATCTTCGGTGGACCGGGAACACGTCTGCACTCTTCAAAGTCGACCGCGAACTGAAGTAATGCCAGTAAGCTGCATAATGGCATAAATAGGGTTTTTTTCACTTTGGTGCATATCTCAGGCATTTATAGAATTTTGACACCAAATTTTCAACATGGGGTTATTGGGACCCCTCCTCATGAATTCATGCACTGTCATGGTGTTATTCAGTCCTGAATGGTGATTTTTGCGGTAACAGCGAAATCACCTTTGGGACTGATTAACAAACGACAGTGCCAACTATTCATAAGGAGGGCTCTCAAAAGCCTATCAAATCAAATCAAATCAAATTTATTTAAAAAAAAAAGACGCCCAATCCCGAAGGCTCTGGGTGCCACACAAAATCTGTAGAGTGTGTCATACTGTATACATTTCAATTACAATATCATACAAATATAAAATATATAAAACTCAGTCACCAAATGCCTGCATGAATAAAAAAGTCTTCAGATGACTCTTAAAGGCCTCTATAGTGGGAGCCTCTCTCACTACAACCGGCAATGAGTTCCAGAAAGCCGGAGCAGCAACTCCAAATGAACGATCCCCTGCAGATTTTAACCTTGCTCTCGGAACTTTGAGGAGGCCCCCACTAGAGGAGCGGAGATCTCGGATAGAGGTGTATGGTACCAGAGAGATCAGAAAGGTAACCAGGGCCCTGTCCATGTAGGGTCTTATAGGTGAAAACCCACCTTGAACAAAACTTCCACCTGACAGGCAGCCAGTGCAATTCACGCAATACTGGAGTGATATGACAAAACTTACTCTGCCCGGTCAAAAGCTGGGCAGCAGCGTTTTGCACTAGCTGCAGTCTGCGAAGAGAAGTTCCAGAGACCCCGAGATAGAGTGCATTACAGTAGTCAAGCCTAGAGGTAACTAAGGCATGTACCAAGGTAGGGAGATCCAGAGCCAGAACAAGGGGCTTAATCCTGGCGATATTTCTAAGATGGAAGAAACAGGAGCGAACCACGGAGGATATTTGGACCTCCATGGACAGGTTCTGTCAAAGATCACACCAGATTTGCACCCATGGGAGGCCATCAATGACACCGCTCCTAGCACAATGCCAGTCGCAGAATCAGAGGCCATCCCATCACGAGCTCTGTTCGACTCCACTACCAATTCCTCAGTCTTATTGGGGTTCAGTCGCAGCCAGCTGGAAGACATCCAGTCATTTATCTCAGCCAGACAGGTGTTCAGCACATCCACTGCATTTGATGTTCCTGGGGCAAAGGATAGGTATAGCTGAGTATCATCGGCATAGCAATGAAAACTCAAGCCATACCTCCTAATGATCCCAAGGCGGCATGTATACTAGAACAACATTGGGGGCCAATGCCACCGAACCCTGAGGGACTTCACCACGAAAGGAGGCAGGGTGCCGATGAGAAATTACCCATCACAACCGTGCCTCCTGTTGTAAGAAATGACTCAAACCATTTGATAAAATACCAGTGAGTCCGCATAACTCCCTCAGGCAGAAAAGCAACACACAATGGTCCACAGTATCAAATGCTGAAGAGAGATCAAGGAGAACAAGAATTGTCTTGTCACCCGATCTCTAGCCCTGAGAAGGTCATTTTGCACCGAACTAATGCAGTTTCCGTGCTATGTCTGGCCCGAAAAGCTGACTGAAAGGATCATATAACTCGTGAGTCATGAGATGTTCTCCCAACTGAAGTGATACCACCTTCTCTACAACCTTTCCCAGAAATGGAAGATTGGAGATGGGCAGTTTGCCCTAAGCTCCGGGTCCAGAGAAGCTTTCTTTAAAAGGGGTCTCACCAGAGCCTCCTTCAAGGCATCTGGAAAGACACCCTGACTCAAGGAACACCGGACAATCAGGGCAAACACTGGGCCAACATTGTCAATGCACCTCATCAAGAAGCGCGTTGGCACGGGATCCAGTTCACAAAAGGTATACTTCAAATTGGCCACTATCTCAATGACCTCACGATCCTCCACTGGCCTAAACTCTCCCCAACCAGAGAGAGTGCTCTCAGAAACCAACTGATGACTACTGACAGCAATGATATTACTGGCTGAGGAAACCTCCCGCCGGATCGCAGACACCCTGTCCGAGAAAAACCGAGCAAATTCCTCACAATCCTCATTTGAGGAAGCTCTTCCGGGCTGGAGACAAGATGGATGAAGAAGTCTATCAACAGTCCGGAAGAGTGAGGCTGGTCGGCTTCTCCCGGCAGCAATCTCCCGAGACAAAAATATTGCCTTCTTTTGGTTGATTGCCTCCTGATATGCAGAATAATGTGCACACAGGACCAGTTTGTCAGCCCCCAGACGGGATTTCCTCCAGCGACGCTCTAATCTCCGACCCAGCTTCTTCATCTCCCTGAGATCGCCATCATACCAAGGCGATCTCAGGTATGAGGTTCTGGGTCGTACACGGACAGGTGCGAGGGAGTCAATGGCACCAGATAACACCTTATTATAGGCGTCAACCCTGGCATCAACGGCTCCGACGCATGCATCACCCACCCTTGATAAATCAGCTGCCGCCAGAAAACCATCAGGGGTAAGATCTTTTAGCGGGCGACAGCGAAATATCTCAGAAGGGGAAAAATTTTGACGGGAGCACTGAACTTAAACTTCACCATGCAATGATCAGACCAGGCTACTCGATCAATAGCAAGATCAACGATCTTAAGTCCCAGTGAGAACACCAGGTCCAATGTGTGCCGTCTCTGATGAGTAGGCACGCCTACAACTGCTCCAGTCCCAAAGGACATACTCTGCAGTAACTCATCGGCGTATCTTTGACTTCTATCTTTGGCCCAAACATTGAAGTCCCCAAGAAAAATACATCTTGGGGAATCCAATGTTTCGCCGGCAACAAACTCGGTGAATTCCTGCAGGAACCCCCCCATCGAACCAGAAGGACGGTAGACGAGGAGGATCCTGCAGCCCACACCAAGTCCTCCATGAACGGCCACACACTCAAATGAACCCGGGGTTCCCACCGGGTGCACTGTGAAGTCAAGATTAGATTTAAAACAGATAGCTACACCGCCTCCCCTACGATTTTCTCTGGGGCAGTGCACCACAGTATATCCTGGGGGGATTGCAGCCTCAAAAACAGGGCCAGCATCATCTCCCACCCAGGTCTCTGTGATGCATGCCAGGTCGACCGATGAAACAAGAGCGCAATAATAGCCGCCTTGTTTCTGATCGACCTGGCATTGCATAGCACTGCTGGCCAGAGGTATAGAAGGTGATGCAGCCCAATGGTCACCTGGCCATTTGGACTGGTGGCCCCCCTTGAAATAGGCACCAACCACGTCTGACTTCTCCTAGATGCTCTATTTATTCCAGGGCATCTCCTGGACTTAACCACCTCAATCCTTTGATCAACCCGCTCCTGGTCAACCCACAGTGAACACGCAGAGCAATCCCCCCCAATCCCACTTCCCTACAGCGTCTGATAGTAATATCAGATACAGGGAGGGGGAAAAAAGGACGCAATGCATACAACTGCGAGCTCCCATAGACAATCCTAGGCCCCAAGACTCGTCTAATAGAATTCCTACACATAACTAATTAAAAAGCCAAAATGGCATATACAGACTCATACAGCAATACACATAAAAACCCTACTTTATAATAAAACTGATTGACATATATAGACAGCAATACCATATCTAATTCCCACCTCTCATTCAGAGACAAACAGTAATTTCAGCTCCGAGTGGCGCACGCGCCACTCACAATGCTCGCGCCACGCTCGCGCTTGAGAGCAGCGCCTCTGCTTTATAGACTGCCTCCCCACACCCACGCACCAATCACTGGCAGCCCCCTCCGTAAAACTCCAGCTCCAGCTGGCGACGATCTTAATCAATTACATACACAGCCTCTCACGCTGTGTTTAACCAGATAAGGTCAAGTGGGCAGGCAATCAAGACAGACAGGCTCCAGATGAATAGCGCTGATAATCCACAAGCACCCGCTGCAACGAGCAGCGTTCTCAACTGTCACACAATGCAGGTAGTAGAAAAGTACAGAAATCACCACTTGCGTGCAGCGCCTCTGCTTTATAGACTGCCTCCCCACACCCACGCACCAATCACTGGCAGCCCCCTCCGTAAAACTCCAGCTCCAGCTGGCGACGATCTTAATCAATTACATACACAGCCTCTCATGCTGTGTTTAACCAGATAAGGTCAAGTGGGCAGGCAATCAATACAGACAGGCTCCAGATGAATAGCGCCGATAATCCACAAGCACCCGCTGCGCGAACAGTTCTCAACTGTCCACGATGCAGGTAGTAGAAATGTTGCAAATTTGGTGGAAATAATCCAAAAAGGCTGTTTTACAAGTGTGCGCTGCACAGTTTCCATGCACGCCTCATAACCGTGAATTTGAATATTTTTACTCCAGATTTTCAAAATTGGCATTTTCCACACCTCCTTATGAACAGTACAGCTGTCATTTTATATATCCTGGCCAAAATGTGGTTTAACACATCTGACGCAGAATAACGCAGTCACTGGGTGGGATATTCAAAAGGGTTGCACCATGCGCAATAGGGTTGTGCCAGCACAAGTCCGAAATTGCGCCATTCTGCGATATTCAGCAGGAGGCAGTTGAACCACAGAAAACATGCTGAGCAACAGCGCAATGTTAATGGAGGTATGCGCAACTGAAGGGGGTGGAACCATGTATAAAGTGCGTAATGCGATATTCAAAGGCTTGCACAATGCACAACAGTGGATCAGGCGGAAGTTGTGCCACAGCGGAAATGAGCCAAAATAAAAAGGCTCAAGGAAGAGGCGCAAGAACGCGACAGGGAAGCCACATGAGGCAGGGAGACAGAGCAGGCCAGAGAAATAAACAGTGCAGACCAGGGAGTGCACAGGACAGAAGAGGGGCAAGGGAAGGTATGTGGGGCCACAGAGTGCAGAGGCCAGTAGGTGTACCCGGTGCAGTGGAGGTAGCAGTCAGGACAGTGGGGGTAACAGAGCAACAACTGCCGGGGGAACACAAGCCAGGGACATGGACAGTGCCAGCTTCCACATGGAAGCTGTAATGAAGGGGGTGAGAAGGCATGCTGCAGGAGGATGTGGCCGTGGAAGGGCCCGTCGGTGGTATGCCCCCAACAGGCAGTACCGTGCCCGCATCAGCTTTGAGCTGTATTCAGATGTAGAGATTGTGGGCCAGTACCACCTGAACAGGGCAATACTGAGGTGGCTCTGTGAGCTGTGCGGTGATGTGATGCAGGCACCCTCACGACGGAGTCACGCTCTGTTAGTGGAGACAAAGGTAACAGCCTGCATGTGCTTGCTCGCCACGGGTACCTTCCAGAGACCAACAGGGGACACCACAGGCATAACACAGTCGGCCACATCACGCATCCTCACCCAATTCCTCAGCACACTGCTGCCACATGCTGCAGAGTACATCCATTTCCCCAGCACCACGGCAGAGCATACAGCAAACATACAGGCGTTCCACAGGGTGGCACGTATGCCTGGCGTGCTAGGGGCAATAGACTGCACCCATGTGGCCATTCGCACACCACCTGGCCCTGATGGGGCTGCCTATTGGAATCGGAAGGGGTATTCCAGTGTCAACTGTCAGGTGGTGTGTGATGCCAGTGGGCGCATCATCAATGTCTGTGCCACGCACCCTGGAGGAGCACACGATTCATTCATATGGTACCAATCAGCACTGTGCCATCGATTCGAGAGTGGGGACATCCCCACAGGACATCTAATGGGTGAGTATGCATGTAGGATTGGCAAATCGTGGGCAAGGGTGGGTAAGCCACAGGTGCCATGGGAGTGGCACACAGGGTTAGGGGCAATATGAGCCTGAACATGACACTAACCTCCACTATCTCCACACAGGTGACAGTGGATACCCACTCCGTCCCTGGCTGCTCACACCCTACCAGCAGCCTACGACCCCATCGCAGCAACTCTTCAATGAGGCACACGCCGCCACACGCAACATCATCGAGCGGGTGTTTGGGATGCTGAAGGCATGCTTCTGATGCCTAGACACCTCCGGCGGTGCCCTACAGTATAGCCCCTCAAAGGCTTGTGCGATATTCCTGGCCTGTTGTATCCTGCACAACATGGCCAAAGACTGTGGGATAGCCGTACAGGTTGAGGAGGGGGACAGCGATGGGGACACTGGTGATGCCAGTGATGATGGGGATGAGCAGCCCCCCCTTGGATGGCATGACCCCGACTGATCCGGCTGGCCCAGCTGCACCGGGACACCATCACAGAGGAGCACTTCGCCCAACACAAGCAAGTCATGGGGTCATGTTCAACCAACAGTGGCTAGGGCACAACCCACATACACACAGGGAAACACACCAGGGGTGCATGACGGTGAGGGAAGTGGCAGGGCACAGAAGCACACACACACAACCAGGGAGGGGTGAACAGTAACACGCCACATGGACAGACACACACACACACACACACACACACACACACACACACACACAGCAGGCACAAAGTGCACAGGGGTCAGGTGCACAGCAGAGCAGGAACACAGACATTAAATACACACACGTCCACAGGCCACCACCACCACCTGTACTGTCCATGTACGTGTGTCAGATGCTGGGCACCCTTGCACTTTGGTGTACAGTGCAATGCAGGCATCATCATGCACACGCACCTATGGACAGCAGATGGGAGGGTGTGCAGGTGGTCCATGTGTCAGCGTGTAGGGCAGGACACCCACTGGTGCACTGCCCATGAAAACACACATTGCACACAGGGCAGCACCAGACAGGGCCCGCACTGGGAGACAGCTCAGTCATGCGGCACAGTGCCACGGCCACCTCGGATGCATGGGTGGCCCCGCTGAGACCCAGCAGCACTGGCAGGCTGAGCATGGGCCACATGAGGTGGCACTGATGGACCACCAAGGGTCCCACTGTGCGAACGCAACCTTGTCTGCACAGGGGTCTGCAGCGTACCGAACATACCTGCACCAGGGGTGCTTGGGATGCCCACAGCTGAACCCGGCGTTGACAGGATGGGTGTCGCATGACGCCAGGAATGGGGAGTGGATAGCATACTGTGTGGTGTGAGCAGCACAGGGGCACCTGACTGTGTGACCAATGTGGCCATGACACTGACCACTGCCTGTATCGGCCTGTCGATGGCGGCGGTCACATCCACCCGCAAATGGTCAATCCAGGACAGGATCCTCTCGGTGTCCCATCTCTGCCGCTCCATAGCCACACACAGTGCCTCCACAGATATTGCAACCCACATCTGCTGCTGTACTGATGCCTGCAGCAGGTGGGTGTGCTCATCAAAGAGGTCATCTGCCATATCGCCAACCTGTCCCTCAGGGTCTGGAAAGGCCTGATGTACATCACCCCTTGAGGGTGGGTGCTGCTCACCAGGACCAGATATGGGCATGTCCACAGGCAGTGCACCTACATCACCGCTGAGCCATGTACCCCCAGTCCCTGTGGGTGACTGCTGCTGCTGCTGTCCCTCCACATGCTGTGCCCACGGGATCAGTGGTTCTACTGCTGTGGCCACAACAGTGCCAGTGACCTGCACAGCCACCGGTGCTGCCCCACCGGTGCTGACAGGCACAGCCTGGGACTGTGCTGACATGCTGGCACACACGTCGGAACCAGCTAGATCCATGGGCATGAGCTGTCCTGCTGTGTGTCCATTCTGTGACACACACATTTCAATGCCCATAGTGGTCGGTGCATCATCGATGGTGCAGGTCTGTGCCACAGCCACAGCCGCAGTGTGCTGGCATGCTTGCATGCCAGACCACTGGGACACAGGAAGTGCACTCCCCACACCTGTTTCAACATCAGTGAAGGTAGCCAGGTGTTCACACTGCCGCAGTGCACGCCGGCAATCTGCAGAGGTGGATGGTCCCTCCTCCAACTCCGGGTGGCTGTCTGCAGTGAACAGACCTCCACTGCTGACACCTGCAGATGCACAGGATCTGTAACAGAAAGGAAGGACATGTTAGTGCATGTGAACTACCTTCCCCGACCATGACATACCATGCAGTGATGGGCTACCACCTGTCTGGAAGCCATCTCCAGGAACACCTCAATGGCACTGGCGCTGCATGCTTGCAGCGAGCATGTCCTCCACCGGGTCAGCTGCACCACCTCCGCCGTCCCCCGCCTATTGCAGCACGTGCCGCCCTGATGGCTGCAACCTTCTCCTTCACCCTCCTCCTGTTGGTCCCCATCTTCTTTTTACACTCCTGCACAGAGCGCTGGTGGCTGCCTTGCAGGTTGACAGCACGTGCCACCCTCTCCAATGCAGCAGCACGGGCCTGAGGGGTGCCCCGCCGTCCACTGAGAAGTGGCTCCTCAGCCAGGTAGGCCTCAAACAGTGCCTCTGTCTCCGCCTTCGTAAAGTTGGGCCTCCTCTTCCGCCCACCATCATCCTCCTCACCCAGTCCTCGCTCGGTCATTTCACAGCCCGTATGGGTGAGAGTGGTCACCTGTGACTGTGCAGTACACAGCAATTCTCTGGGGCCATGGTCCAGAACAGCACAATGCATGCAACTCACCTATCAACTGCAGTAACCGAATATGGCCACTGCAGAACAGTGTCGCAAATTTATAGTGCAATGCATGCAAATTAGGACTGGAGCAACTTTAATGAGATGCAAATCGCGCCACTGCGCCATTGAATGGCTGATCGGATGATTTGCATATGACGGCTGAATATCACGCTGTTGCGCTTTGCGCAATACGGTTGAACCGGCTGAGCCAATGGTACAGTTCTGTGACTGCGTAGTACACCGCACTGCGCATGCCCAGGTAGCTTACGCAGGCGTCTGCCGCGCTGATGATGTGCTGTGCGCGATAGGCAATTCAGGACATGGCCACCATTGAGCCAGTGGTGCTACAGCGACAGTCACCACATGGCGCTGTGGCACAACTGTGCAATAGTCCACTGTGGCAATGGCACACAGGCGGCCAATCACACTGGACACTGTGCATGGCCTTGCGCCAGAGACCCACGACCCTGTGCCCGACCTTTGCCCCCTTGGCACTGTACGTATGGCATGTCTGCAGCTCTATCGTGCTGTTTGGTAACAGCACGATAGGGACTGGTGGCGCTATATGAACAGCGCGATAGGGACTAACGGAGTTGTATTGTGCAACAATTCCACGTGGGGTTGCTGCACTGTGGAGCGCCATATTGCCTACTATATACATGCAGGGATGGCACGCAGGAGAGCCCCACAATGTAGTGCGGTGGAACTTGCCAACCTAGTGGCCATAGTGGAGCCTCACCATGGCCCACTGTTTGGGGATGAACCCCTGAACATGGCGAGGACTCATGTGTGGCAGCAGGTGGCCACTACCCTAGAGGAGGCCACTGGCCAGCGGTGGTCGGCAGAGCAGTGCAGGCACCAGTACGGTGACCTGTGGAGGAAGGAGCAGGCACTACTGTCACGACTTCGCTCACGCGTGCCAGGAGGCGGTACCTCGCCAGGTGGGTGAGCCATCTATGCACCTGTACTGTCCGTATGAGTAACACTGTGTATTGTGACCAGCACATGGGGGAGGGTTGGTCTATGGTTGGCTGTGGTGGTGTTTACAGGATATGTGATGTATGGGTTTGGCTGGGTGGGCGGGCACACTCATTGGGGCAGAGGGATGTCTGCTTTGGGATTTCACTGATGTGTTTCTCACCTTTTGTTTCCCACAGGCATGGCGGAGTGGAGGAGGGCCCAAACTGAGGTGCAGCGAGGGGTGGCAGCGGTGGCTGTGCGTGGTGTTGGTGGTGCTGGTGGTGACGAACCATGGCAGCAGCAGCAGCCACAGCAGTACGATGAGGGTGAGTGTCATGATATCATGAATGCTATTGCATGCTGTGGGGGGCAGGGCATGGCCACCATCCATGGACAACACTGCCATGCATGCGACATGTGACAGTCAGCACTGTCCAGTGGCACTGCATGTCTGGGAGTGCATCAATGGTGGTCCATGCATGCACTGGGCACATGGCTGTGGCACTGCCTTCCCACCGCATAGCCATGTCACTATACAGCCTTGGTTGTGCTGTGCTGGACGTGGGTTGTATGTGTGTGCAGTGGCACACATGGCTGTTGCTGCTTGGTTGGGCATGTCTTGTGCACGGTCACTGTGGGTGGGTGCACTCCATCACAGGAGCGGGGCACTTGGCTGTATGCCATGCATGTTGGGCGGGCTTCAGGGACATGGACAGTCACAGCCATTGATTCTGATCCCTTGTCCTAGGTGTCCGGATCCTGTGGAGACTTAAGCGGTCGGTCCACCAGCTCCTTCAGGTGGCCATGGAGTCCCTCAACATCCTGAGGGACCTGCAGTGCCGTAGCATCAGGTGCAGGAGGAGGCCCCGGGACCAGCAGCAGCCAGATGACGAGCGGGCTGGCAGGCAGTAGCTGCCCATCACCTCCCCCCTTTACCCATCCCTCACACCCTGCCTTCCCTCTCCAAGTTGTTCACCCCTGCCCCTTACCAACCCCTACCTTGTACCCGTACCCCCACCCTTGTATTGTATATATTTGTATATAGTTCTGTTTGTTCATATTGTTATTGTTCATATATTAATTGGAAAAATATATATTTTGTTATGAATACTGTGGTGGTCTCTGATTTGCAGCTGGCTATAGGTGCTCAGTTGCAGTGGTGTGCATGGCATCTGGGGTGGTATTGTCCTGGTATGTGTGCGTGGGGAGGTGTCTCTAGTGTGGGAGTGGCTTGGCCAGTCTTGCCGTGTGCTGCCACTCACTGCTGGGTGCTCATGGTAGGTCTGGCTTGTATGGTTCTGTGGTACACGAGGTTGCAGTGTGACGGGGAGGGATGCATGGGGATTCCTGCAGTGACAGTCACTGCTCATGGGTGGTGTCTTGGGGTCACAGTGCAGGGTGCGCTTGTGCACAAGGGGGCTGATGTGCACTGGGGTTGTCCACCCCTTTGTGTGGCAGTCTCAGCTTGCCAGTGGGTGTGCTGGGGCAACATGGCCCGGCTGTGCTTTGTTGGCTTGTCCCCATGGGCCGGTGGATATTCCTTCCCTCCCCCACTTATGCTGTGCTTGGGGTGTGGGGGTGCATTGTTAGTTCTGCAGTGTGTTCCTGTGCCCATCTGTGGCATGAGTGGTGGGCCCCTACCTACCTCCCTGGTTGTGCAGTTCCATTGCTCTGCTGCTGGAGGGCTCTCTGCTTGCGCTATGGCGCCTCTGGACTGCTCAACTGGGCTGGCCTTGTTGCGCTATAGCGCATCATATCTGCTCAGCTTCCCCTTCCTGGTTATGCTATGGCACAGGTTGTGTGATATTCAGATGTTGGCTGGTTGCGCAATTTGCCTTGCTCCATGTTTGAATATCGCATCTATTGCGCATGTGCGCAATGGACTTGTGCTTGCTCCTGCTATTGCACACATTTTGGGCGCAGTTTGAATATCTGGCCCACTGTGTGAAATCAGTTTTTGGGACAGTTTGAGGAAATGACGGTGACACCATTCATGAGCAGAGGTACTAAAATGCCTATGTTGAAAAGTTGGTGATGAAAATTCCATAAAATGACTGAGTTACAAGTGTGCATTGTGCAGTTTCCACGCACCCTTGTAACTTCGCAAATTTGCAATATTTCCATGCCAGATTTTCAACACTGGCATTTTTTTAACACCTCCTTATGAAGAGTACAGCTGTCATTTTTCACATCCTGCCCTAAATGTGTTTTTGAACCTGTGGTGCACAGTGGCGTGGTCACTGTGCAAAATCAATGTTTGGGACAAATTAACAAACTCACAGTGCCACTGTTCATGAGGGGAGGTCCCAAAATGCCTATGTTAAAAATGTGGTTAAAAAAAATCACTAAAATAATTGGGTTGCGGATGTGTGTTGCACAGTTTCTGTGCATGCACTTGGCTTCACCAATTTTTCATATTTTCACTCCAGATTTTCAATGTTGCCATTTTTTATATTTCCTCATGAACAATACAGTTGTCATTTTCCACATACTGCCCAAAATGTGTTTTCATCCCTGTGTCGCCAAATGGTAGAGCCACTGTGCAAAACCACCTTTCAGCTAACAAACTGATAATGCCGCTCTTCATGAAGTGGGTTCACAAAAAGTCCATGTTGAACATTTGGAGTGAAAATACCAACACACGCCTACAGTGTTATGGTTTTCAGCTGTAGCACCCCTCCCTGTAGAGACTGACAGGCATCAGGGGTGTGACTTGGGATCATCGACTGTAATGCTTACGCCATTCCACCCCCACCCCCACCCTGCAGCCAGTGACAGGCATTGTGGTGTGCCTTGGAGTTTTCATCCACAAAGTTCACCCCATTCTCCTATACTGCACCCACCTCAGCGTATTTCCTTATGGAATGGGGTAAGTATAATGCCAAAAGACCCCAAAGCACACCACAACACTTGTCAGTGTCTACTGGGTTGGATGAGGTAAAATGGCATGAGCGTTATAGCTGACAACCCAAAGGCACACTCCAAGGCCTGTCTGTCTCTGCAGGGTGGGGATGGGGTTGGTATCACTTCAATACTTCACTGCCATTCCTATTATGCATCTCTAACTCCTGCACTACCAATGCCAATGCCAGCAAGACAACATTCGGCATAGACAAATGCTTGTTGATTTCTAGACTTACTGTGCTGTAGTTTCAGTTGTACTCTCCCAGGTCATACCTAAAAGTACTGTAGGTATTTATTTGCCTAATGTACCTGCCTGGTTAACTAAAACTAACTAAATCAAACCAAATGCCTAAGCTTTGTGGTGCACTCATCCCTCAGTCCTCAGTTAACCTCATGATGGGATTAAGAGAGCTGAACACACACCGCACTCTATGGAGGCAGCATCACTAGCCTCTCTGCCTCCAGCCAGCCTTAGCATAAGATTCAGGGAGCTGGGCTCATACCCTACTCTCCCAGGAGGCAGTGTCACTAACCTGTCCATGCCCAACCAGACTCAGCACAGGATTCAAGAAGCTGGACACATACCCTGCCATCCCAGAAGGCAGTGTCACTAACCTCTACCCCCTCAGCATTATCACAGTGTTCAGGGAGCTGAATGCACACTCCACACTCCCAGGAGACATCACCACTGACATCTCTGCCCTAACATAACCTCAGCATGGGTTTCAGGGAGCTGAATGCATACCCCACTCACCCGGAAGGCATCACCGCTGATCCTTCAGCCACCAACTGGTCTCAGCACAGAATTCAAGGAGATGAACACATCCTATTCTTCCAGAAGGCAGTGGAACTGGCCTCCCCTTCCCCAGCTGGCCTCAACACAGGATTCAAGAAGTGGAACACATATGCTGATAACCCAGTGAGTAGTGCCACTGACCACCCCACTCCTCATTTGGCCTCAGCACAAGTCATGGAGCTAAATGCATACCGTGCTCTCCCAGGAAGCAGTGCCACTGACTTTTCTGTCCCCTGTGGCCTCAGAACAGGATTGAGGGAGTTGAACATGTAACCTGCCCACTCCCCCAGGAGGCAGTATCACTGACCTCTCTTCCCTCAGCTGGCTTTAACACAGGATTGAGGAAGTTGAATGCATACCCCACTCACCCAAGAGGCAGTGTTACTGACTTTTCCACCTTCAGCTAGCCTCAGCATGGGATTCAGAGAGTTGAACATATACTGTGTTCTCCTTAGAGGCAGTGATAGTGACCTCACCACTCCAAGCCAGACTCAGCATGAGATGCAGTGAGCTGAACACATTTCCAGCTATTCCAAGAGGTATTCCCACTGACCACCCCACCCCCTGCCAGCCAGAGCATGGGATTCAGGGAGTCGAACACATATCAGTTCTCCCAAGATGCAGCACTACTGACCTCCCCACCCCCAGCCAGCTGAAGCATGGGAGTCAGGGAGCTGAACACATGTTCTGCTGTCCTTAGAGTCAGCGCCACTGACCTCCCCACCCCCCCCCAGCCAAATAAAGCATGAGATTCAGGGAGCTGAACACAATCCCTGCTTTCCTTGGAATCAGCGCTACTGACCTCCCACCCCAGCCAGCCTCAGCATGGGATTCAGGAGTTGAAGACATACTCCACTCTCCTGAAGCAGCACCACTGATCTCTACCCCAGTTGGCCTCACCACAGGATTCAGGGTTAAACACATAACCCAGACTCTCAGGAGACAGCGCTACTGACTTGCCCCCCCTTAAAGTGCAAACATTTAACTGTCAATGGAGTCATTCCTAATTCAGATTATTACTGATGGTAATTTAGTAATGGTTCAAATCATAAAGTGTCTCACTATGTGCCATGGAGTCATATTGTCTGGGCATCCCGGTGACAGTTTTAAAATATGTAAAAAAAATCTGCAAAAAGTTTCCTGAAATAGGTATATGTTAAAAACAAGTATACTTAATCCCTTCTTACACACACACAGACGCACACACATTTCTACCTGGATACCATTAATGTATGCAGTCTTCTGCCAAAGACTGATGCCCTCCAAGCCTTCATCCGACAACACAACCCAGACATTTTTGCTGTTGTTGAAATCTGGCTAACTACAAAAGTCCCTGATCGTGCTTTAACAATACAGGGGTACAACATTCACAGGTTGGACCGGGCTGCAAAGAAAGGGGAGGATGTGCCAAATATATCAAAGACTTTCTCATGTGGCACCCTGTAAATACTGTCTCATCTGCTGTCTCGGCCCAGATCCTTCCAATCAAAATTCTTTTATGGCCAAATCAAAAAGCACCTACCATAATCACTATATACATTCCACCTAGAGTTCAAAGACCTGGTCTCCATGATGTTATGAGCTTCGTAAACACTCTGCCCCTGGACTCTGAACTTATTCTGCTAGGAGATTTCAATATTAACTGGCTTGCACCTGATGCAAGTGCCCACAAAGACTCTATTACAGCTGCTAACCTCTCACAGATGATTACGTCTGCTACCGGGACTAACTACAAAATGGGCACCAGTACCCTGCTTGACTGGGTACTCACCAACCACCCTGCTAGGATCTCTCTCCCAGTCCTGCCAGACTCTCTCAGTGACCACTCACCAATCATCTGTGAATGGACAAACAAATTCATAAAGTCCCCCAAAAAGTCATCTCAGTAAAGTCCTACCTCATGGCACTCTGATCCACCTCAAACAATATCTGAAGTTTCAAGACTGGTCACTGATATATCAGGCAACCGATGTCAACCTTGCTCTTGACCATCTCATCTCAACCTTCAACAAAGCTTGTGACCTCTATGCCCCGATTAAGAAGCATAAGGCTAAATCTATCTGCAACCCCTGTATCATGATGGGACTCCTAGCCCAGTTGAAATGGAGTGACCACCTCTGGGCTGTGGCTCAAATTACCGGAAAGCTACTGACACTCAAAAATATAAACAAGCCCAAAATGCCTGTACTAAGGCCATACGGCTCGCGAAAAGCTCCTAATACAAAGAAGCACTCACAAACACCTGGGGTAACGGACGAGCTTTCTGGGATAAAATGAAGGAACTCACAGGGAAGCAGACTGAAACCCCTCCGACCATGCTATCAGTCGATGGATCAACTACCTTTGACCCAATGGTCATTGCAAACACCTTTAACAAGGCATTTACAGACCTCAGCTCAGTCCACCCCTGACTACTTCAACAAAGCACCTCCACCTCCAGCCCCCTCAATTAGGCTCATCTACCCCTCTTCTACTTTAGGGAGGTCAGACCGTATGTTGCACGCTGCTATACTGCCACAGCTATCTCCAAATCCAGAACCAGTGGTGATACCTTGGACCTTAGGCTTCTGTCACTTACCCTTGATGAACTTCTTTTCCCCTTAACAAAAATTCTGAATCTCTCCCTTACTAGTAGTAAATTTCCGACAGATGGAAAACTGTGATTGTGACCCGTCCTCAAAAGTGGTGACAAGACAAATTACTCTAACTATTGCCCTATCGCAATACTACCTCCGCTCTCTAAGGCCCTTGAGCGGATCATGTCAGACGAACTTACTGACCATCTGGAGAAATACAATATCTTAACTGCAAAACAATATGGCTTCCAGAAAGGTCACAGTGCCACCAATGCCATCCTTGAGCTCATTGGAGCAGTTCATAAATCCCTTGACAAAGGACAGCTCACGGGGCTGTTTTCATCGACTTATCCAAGCCTTTGATACTGTCCACCATAGGCTTCTTAGTGACCAACTACTAATCGCCGGCCTATCACTGGACTCTGCATTATGGTTCAATAGCTACCTAGATCACCGGCGGCAAAGAGTAAAAATTGCCAGTGCTCTCTCTGATTCCCTGCCCGTCCGCTCAGGTGTCCCACAGGGTTCCATCCTGGGCCCCCTGCTTTTCAGCCTCTTTTTGAACTCACTGCCACAACCCTGTTCTGAGCCCATTTTACTGTATGCGGATGATGCAGTAGTCGTCTCATCTCACAAAGACCCCTTAACACTGCAACATACACTCCAGCATGATTTCAGCTCCGTTGAATCGTGGTTCCATAAGCACAAGCTAGTGCTAAATCACAAGAAAACTAAATCAATGCTCTTTCATAGCCCCAAAAACCGCATAAGCAACATCAGCTGGTTATCTCTACTGCAAATGGTAATACCCTTGATCAGGTCCAGTCTTTCAAATATCTAGGGATCCTACTAGATACTTGCCTCTCATAACGGCTCACATTGACTGTGTTGCCAGGGCTGCCAATACCTGACTTGGTCTACTTTCTAAACACAGGCATCATCTTACCCTTGAGGCCCTGACAATTGCTGTACAGAGCTCAGTGGTCTCCGTCATCGACTATGGTCTCATCATTTATAGCTCTGCCATGATGACAACCCTCAGATGGATAGCAGTTACCCTAAATAAGGCCTGTCGACTAATTACTGGTGCCCACCATCTTACCCACACCTGTGATTTGTATGCTCAGATCGGTTGGCTCCAACTATCAAGCCGCATCAAGTACCTCACTTGTACAATGGCGAAGAAAATCCACCTCAGCCTTGCACCCTCTGGAGTCCTAGCTCTATTACGAGAATGCAACAATCGACGGAGCTCCAGAAGATCAAAGCAGCTGCTTCTGATAGTTCCCCACTATCGTACTAGCCTGGGCCAACACTCCTTTGCCTATAAACCTCCACTCTGGCTAAATGACCTCAGCCACACCATCTCCTCAGCCAAAACACTTGGGTTGATCAAAACCAGTCTCCAGCACCATCTCACTACCTCCAGCTCCTGTGAGTGCTTCCTCTAAACTGAGGCATCACTTTCGTAGCAAGCTGGTGGCACCCACCCCACTGACAAGTCCAAACTGCCACGCCCCAAAATCTTGTACCCCTAATGCTCTTACTTCCTTTCCCCATCCCCTGCCTCCTCTTCCTCCCTTCCTACCCCTCCTCCCTATCTGCTACATTCTCCCTCCTCTTCTTATCCCCCTCTTGAAATAGCACTTACTGGCAAATCTTGCATGACAAATGCCTCTGGCTGCTTCATCGTCTTACTCTCCACCATGCCACTGTTGGTCATACTAAAAGTCCTAATACCTATATTGTCTGTAACCATTGCAATGTTATCACTCTGTGAAATGTTTTGTCTCCCATTTGTATTTCTCTGATGTGAAACCTTTGTAAAAGAGCCTTGGCTCAAAGGTATTTGTAATCCCAGATCTAAATAGATAAATAAAAATAAAGTAAATTGCCAATAGTTTTGGGAGGCAACTTGGCCTAGTGATTAAGATTGCAGAGCTGTTAACATAAAGACATTGGTTTGAATTCCACATCCCCCACTCAATGTGTGACCCTAAGGAAGTCACTTTACCTCCCTGTGCTTAACCTCTCTTTATTCTCTTATTCATCACTGGGCTCTTTGAACAGTACTGTATTGCTGAGAAAGGTAGCAACATCAATTTTCTGTTCCTCTCCTTGATTGTTTACTGCTTTGGGATACAATGTGTATGAAATGCGCCTAAAGGTGTTCAAGTACGTGAAGGGGATTAATAAAGTGGGGGAGAGCTTTTTCATGAGAAGGGTAGGTGCTAGCATGAGGGTTCATGGACTGAGGGTCAATGGGGGAAGGTTTAGGGGTAACGTGAGGTGGTGTTACTTCACTGAGAGGGTGGTGGAGCTTTGGAACAGTCTGCTGAAGGAGGTGGTGGGGGCTGAATCAGTGGAGGGATTCAAGAGTGCATGGAACAGACATACGGGGTTTTCCAGTGGGCAAAGGGGGATCTTTGGGTGAGGGAGACAAGTAGAAGGGGTGAAGGGCAGACTAGATGGGCCAAGAGGGTATTTTTATGCCATCACATTTCTATGATTTTATGACTAAAAAAAAAATTATTCTTTTCCAAGGTAGTAGCAGAAGCATGAGATACAGACTCATTCTAATATTACACATTGTGTTTTTTCCTTCAGATTAGTACATCAGTACAAGCATGGAGTGGGGTGGGGGTGGAAGCTGACAAGTTGCACAGCAAGTTATGCCTAACAGCTGTGCCTGAATATAACACAACCTACTAGCTACTGGAGCTGGGCAAAATGGCATGATTTATTGTTCATGAAAAGCGATTATTGTTGTGCTAACATGGGTTTATGTATGATGTTTACCCCACAAAAAGTGGCATCGTCTTGTGACTTTTGCTGATTTCCCTGTTTGTGTGCAAATGGGCAAATCCAATGATTTTGGTGGAAACAAAAGTATTTTTCCAACCTGCTTTTATTCTTTCAGATGTCCATGTTTCTATTCCAGTTCAGTGAAAGTCACTTTATATTTGAACTCTATTTTTAGGTGTTTACTATGTTTTGTTGTGAAATATTTTTTTATGATTTTTCTTTGTATTTTTTGGTTATTTTGCAGTTTGCTTATTTATTTATTTATTTATTTTTAAAAGACATCTTTATTCATTTTCAGTTAACAGACAAACAAACACATACCTGGCATAGCCAGAGTACACAACCAAACTGGCTGTGGAACTATATACATCCCCTATGTACAAGCACAGTAGAAAACTGCTCCACAGTGTGATCAAGCTCCAAGATCAGTAATGCCCTGATATAATACGTTAACCGGTGTTAAAGTACTCCCTTCCTTACTCAACCCAAATCCTTCTTTATTTACCGCTAGTGAGCATATTTTAATCTACGGCCCCAAAAACCTGACTCTTACGGACAGTTTCCTAATGTGTCCCTGGAAAGAGAGAGAGTCCCCAACCCTTAAGCCCCTGCAGACCATTACCAATCCCCCTTGTCCTGGTAATGGGCCCAATACAACCCCATTATTACCATCTAAAAAATTATTTAAGCCCAAGTAGTACCAAGAATAATAGAAATAATAGAGGGAAAAACAAAAGAAGAATAGGCACAAAGGAATATAAACATTCAAACACTCCGGCATACTTTCCTTTGCTAATCACAGTCTGACAGACAGGCCTGTATTCAAATGTTCGTAACCTGCTGGGAGTAGATCGCATCTAATATTGCCCATCTTTTTATGTATACCTCTTTTCTCCCTCAGAGTATAGGTGTCTCTTTATCTTGGCAAAACCCTAGCAGTTCTCTCACCCACTGATTATAGGCGTAGGCCTGATCGCCTTCCAATGCTTTACTAAAACGCCTTAATTACTGCCACCATTAAAGAAAGGTGGTATTTGGGTGCGATCCCTACAATTTGAGAGAAGTCACCCAGAACAAATATTTCTGGTGTTATAAAATCTGTATAGTCCAGCATTGGATCCATGCCCCGTTTAATCTCCCTCCATAAGGGTGAGATTTTGCTACATCCCCACATTACATGCAACAGGTCACCCACCTCCTTCTCGCATCTGAGTTTGCTTATTTATTTAATGGCAGAGGTACCTGCAACTGCCATCCTGTTTAGCCTCGTTCAGCCTGCAGTTTACCTGCCTGGGATGACCTATCACTTTCACTGGTCCAGGCCCCATCCCTTACGGGGATAATTTAGGAGAAGCCCCAACAGCATAACCTGACCAGACAAATTTGTGGCTAGTAGTTGTCTACCTCTCTACTGCCCACTCTACATGATGGTCTGCATGCAACAACAATAGTTGCTGAATGTATCAAGGATGAAGTTTATAAGATTTGATAAGAAACAAAAACTTGAATCTTCTACTTCACATTACCAGACCGTGGATAGACATGGCATGCCAAATAAATCCATTGACTGTTTTAAATATTTAGGATTTTGCACTGGTCAATCACTTATCTATAATATTCACATACTGTATATACCTACTGTAGGTAAAATGTGCACACACACTTAGTGCCACTTTATAAAATAACAGGATGTTTATACTCTTACTGTATGAAAATCTTGGTTCAGTCTCTCTTACTGTCCTTACTGAATATGGTATTCCATTGTACAAAACAGCAAATGATGCACTGTTACATATAGCCCAAACCCTTCATAATACTATTGGTCAATCTTCAACTTCAAGTCTGAGATGTGCATACTATTGCACTTTGTATGCTAAGATGGGGTGACCTTCTTTATAAGTATTGCCATGTTTATTTTTACTTTAATTAGTTTCAGATGGTTTCTGAACAGTCCAGTTAATTTTTCTTTAAAAGTTTTGTTTACCATGAGCACTTTTCCCCACGCTACAGGATCATCCTATGGGCATTTATTAGGTCACCTAATTTTTAAATCCTCATCGGACCAGTCCTTCTTTTGTGTTGAGCAATACAACACTGAACAGTTTGTTTTCAAGACATCAGTTCTCACAATGTATTTACGCTGTCTTGAAAAATATTGTCTTGACAACTCTTCAGGTTAATGTTATTCATGAGTTATGTTTAATTAATTGTACACCGTTTTTATCTCATGCTAAATTGTTTATTGTTATTTATGCCATATTTGGGTCTCCTTGCAAATGGGTATTTAATGAGCTCCTGACACTGTTGGGAAAACTGAAAATGTGAGATTTAGACACAGATCAGTTTATAGTTAATTTATTTTCTGTAATTTTTTAGGTGTTCCGACCAAACAACAAAACTATTACAGTGAAATCCCCCTCACTGACAATTTTGACAGGTTTTAAAATTGTCATTGAGAGGGACGTGAAGGTGACATTTCACCCTTTCGCCATGTGTTGCCCCCCTTCAAATCAACTTCGACTCAGAGTTGATAATCCTTAGAAGGGAGGGGGGGCATGGGGGGTACAGCCCCCTCAGATAAACACTCCAATGTTGGACAGGTGAAATTTCACCTATCAACATGCTGAACTTTGACAATGATGTTGTTGATTCAGCATAGGTAAATCAATTTTTTACATTTTCATCTTTATTATTGAGGACAGCTTCATAAAACAAGATTGCGGTTCTCTAGTCTTTATCTGCACTGGCTGCTTGTCTATACCTGACATCATAATTCCCTGCTGATGGCATCATAAATATTTCCACAGAAACAGACAGTGATGTCATAAACAGAACTGTGATGCTGGGTGTAGGCAAGCAGCCAGAGCAGATAGTGCAGAGATCCTGTTTTCAAGCTAATGCTCTTAGTAATAAAGAAATAAGGGAACAAATTACAGCAAAAATATGAAATACAAGCTGAATTGTGTCTAAATATTACATTTTTCCAAAGTTGTCCCAATGGGGTCTGGGGATCTTTAAAGCCCTTTGATATAACAGGATTAACAAATTTTAAATAAAAAAATATATAAAACAGTTTTGTTGAGCTCTTGCTTGGGGCATAAATAAAATGTTGACTGCACTGGTACACAGACAATCACCTAATCAAGCTTTTCAGAATTGCTGATGACTACTACAAATGATATTTCTCAGGCTCTCATTGGACTTCTCGTGCTATGAGGGGGCTGTGTCACGAGCAGCTGCTGTGCAGCCTGATAAGTAGCTACTCTCTGACACTGAAGGTACTTTTACATGCAGCCCATATCTCAGCATTGCAGTTTCAATCTACTCCCTCCTCTCAGTCTGAACCACTTACAGTTTCATTTACATGTAATTGCTGGGCATCAGTCTTGGGGCTCTTCTTGCATTTTTACTAGTTTTCTGGCCGGTGGACAGCCTGAGACTTGGAGCGGGGGGCACGCATTATTCTTCAGGAAGCCCTTCCCCCCAAAGGTCTGTGCATGCCTCCCAAACTCGAGCTGAAGCTACACGCATACTATCATGGCTTGATGAATGCTGCCCTTTTTAAAGTATACAGTAATGAAAACCAAGGGGTGCAACTTACAAAAATCAAGTCAGAAAAGCTGAGCCATGATTCTGGACATGCGTGTATACATATGCAGATCCAAAAGGTTTTCATTACTGTACACTAAAAAGGGCCACATTCATCAAGTAATAATAGTATGCAGATAGCTTCAGCTCGAGTTTGGGAGGTGTGCACTAGCATCCGGGCACTTTAGCCCAGTTTTCTTATGTGACTTGCAGTGGCAATCACTAGGGGATCCTGGAGCATCTCGTGAGAATCTCTTCCAGAGTGCTGTCAGAGCTCCAATGTATTTACATGGCATCCATTGCACAATTATGAGCAGAAACTGTAAACCCAGGAAAACAGGGAATGCTAGATCAGTGAGCACTCATTTGGGCAGCAGTTCAGGTTGCCTGCACACGCAAAAAAGGCAACATTGCTGATCTGCACCAATTAATGCTGTGCAGAGCATGGCATGTAAAAGGGTCTTGAGTCTCCTTCTGCACCACACTACTGTGTCCTCCAGGTCCTTAGCAGAATCAGGTTCTGTCACACTCAAAGAAAGCACATGCATGTGTGAAATGTTGGTCTGGTGCTGCTTCTGTCTATGAGTGTGTTGTATCATTCGTACTGTACAGCTTACAGTATATGCAATAAATATTTTTATAGGTACAGAATATGCTGTTTTCTGGCCTCTTTTATTATTGTGGAATTTGAACTTAGAGTCTTGGGTTCAATCCCAGAAACACCTGGTCCTGGCCCAGCTCAGTGTCACTAACAACAGTAGCATGTTGCACTACTTTGAATGGACATAGGCTTGAACTTCAAGCCTGTTTCCTTGGTCCAGACCATTGAGAGTCTGTGACATAGAGAGGCAGCATGTAGAGACAGGAGGCCCAACAACAGCAGCACCTCCTATAGCTACTTAGAGTTCAATATATTCCATGGACCCAACTGAAAGCAGCACCAAGAGGCGTGCTTTGGATAAATACACTAATGTTGTATGTAAAAAAATTACCAACACTTCCCCCACCATGTCTTGGACCTACATCACAAGTTCCTTGTTTACCACTTCTGCAACAGATAACAACTCATAACAACCATACTGCAGGTTGGGAAAGTGTAAAAAAGCTTTATTCTGTGCCAAAAATGAACAAACAGAATGCCAACTGTGGGGGCTAGATTGGCCCTAACAGACCAATATTTTGTGTTCTAACTTACGCTTAGTGTCATAAGCAAAGAGACAGATTTTACCCTGTATTCACTCTGCTATGTCTCACCTAAAGGTATTACAGAATTCTGGTCCAAGAACCTACCCTGTGGTAACCTATGCATAAGCTCTCAACCTCCTGAATGTTTCCCTATATTACAGCTCTCCTCCTCCTCCCTCCCAACTCATCCACTGCAGTTTGTCCCTAACCCCTATGTCTTTCAGTTTCTTAATTAGTCTCTTGTGTGGGACTGAGTTCAATGCTTTGTTAAAGTGTAGGTACAATACTGTATGTCTACAACCTGATCTTTATCAACAGCCTTCATCACCCAGTTGAAGAAATCAATCAGATTTTTCTGACATGACCTTCCTGCTGCAAACCCATGATGTCTTATCTTGCAACCCTCTTACCTCAAGGAACTCTACCAGTCTTTCCTAAATGATAGATTCCAGCAGTTTGCATCTACTGATGTCAGTTCCTGCTGCAGCATTCCTTCTACTGTTGCGTAGAGGTACTATATCAGCCACTCTGCAATCGTCTGGCACATCACCCTTCTCCAGCTATCTGTTTGGCACATCTGTCAAAGGGTGTGTGAGTGTCTGTCCTAGCTCATTAAGCATCCTGGGGTGCAATCTATCAGGCCCTGGTGATTTATTAAACTTTAGGAACCTTAGTCTCTTAAATACTTGCTCAACTAATATTTAGTATTATTATTTTCATTAACAGGAAAAAATACCCTTTAGGCACAACTACCTGTTTTCATAGGTGACCCAGTCAAATTACAATAAGACAAACACATTACAAATAACACAATAACAGAACTGTGCAGTATATAAATACCTTGTCACAATATATAAAATCATATCTCAATAAAATAATAACTGACAGTTGCACATCTACTATCATTAAGGTGCATTCTCAGTCCATTTTATAAATGCCCAAGCATTCACTATGCAGTATGTTTGTCAGAAGAGTATTCCAAGTTTTCAGAAATCTGTATTTAAAATATCTTTGTTTCAGGAAGTTGTGCAGTTCGGTACCTCTAATTGTAGATGTTTTGTTGTTCTAGTGTTATACAAATAAAAACATTTGGGCAGCAGCTTATACAAAGTACTAGTACTCTGGCCAGTAACAATTTTCCAGCCCCAAATACTATCAGTATTGCAATTCTAGCTTCAGTGGGAGCCAGTCCAATCTCAAATACAAGTCACAATGATAACTATCTCTATTTGTGTCTAACACAAATTGACAAATTCTATTATATACCACTTTCATTCTATCCAGTACACTGTCTGTTGCAATTGCATAAATGGGAGAGATAATCTATCACAGAAAGCAGCAAACTTTGGGACAGTAACTTTTGGGCATCCAAAGTAAAATTCTTTTATTTTTACATAACAGTCCCAGTCTAATATTATTTATTTTATGGTTTGGTCAATATGCTTGGCAAAAGATATTGCGGTATTTAGGTAACTACCTAGGTACTTAAAAATAGACACTTGCTCCAGTTTCTTACCTGTAATAATTATTTTCAGAGAATCTCAATTTTCACTTTTTATGTTGGCTCGCGCATCGTGCCAGCCAACATACTGCAGTAATAGTGGATTTGGAGACACGGTCACTGTGGGAGAATGCAGGGCATGCATCAGTAGGTCGTCTCTCATTCCCCAATAGGCCAGCATGCAGGTTCCACACCAGCAACACATAATGAGGTGAGCACATTGAGAAAGGTCCGCTGCAATGAAAGCCAAGCTCGTCATACAGGGCATCAGAACATGCCTCGATGTGCCCTTGCTGGTGAAGCAGTCCAATAAACTTGGCCATGATGCCAACTTTGGGGTTGCAAAATCCCCTGTTGGTATACCCTGACCCTGTTCATGTGCTGGCAGGAGGCCCACTCCCTGCTAGCATAATGGCCCTCCGCCAATTGCAATTCTGTGTGAGGGGTGCCCAATCCACCTCTGCATCATGCTTCACCCCCAACAGTCTTTCTTTGCTGATGGGGGGGCCCCAATCCCTGTCAGCTTCAGTCCCCCAGTTCCTGCTTCAATCTGCCAATGGGGGAGCCCACTTCCCACCCCATGATGTCCCCCCACTTGGTGTGTGCCCAGTGGGGTGCCCAATTCCGCTTGGCTCCCCCCCACACTACTCCGTATGTGCCAACAGGGATGGCCAATCCCCTGTAGGCTACAGTCCCCCCAATCAGTTAGGTGGCATGCTGGGAGCCCACCCCAGTGTGCCAAATACCCCTGTAAAAAAAAAGTCCTGTGATGTTTTATTTATTTTTTTTTAAATCTGCAAACCAGACAACGGTCCCTCATTGAGTCTGGTGGCCCTCCCCCAACCTGCACCCAACCTTTGCGCACCCTGCCTACCCACACCCCCCCTCACCCCATGCTTACCTCCGAAGTCCGGTGCGATGATCTTCGGTGGACCGGGAACACATCTGCACTCTTCAAAGCCGACTGCGAACTGAAGAAATGCTGGTAAGCTGTATAATGGGATAAATAGTTGTTTTTTTCAACTTTGGTACATATCTCTGCCATTTTGGGGAATTTTGGCACCACATTTTCAATATGGGGTTATTGGGACCCCTCCTTATGAATTAAATCACTGGTGTGGCGCTATTTGATCCCAAAAGGTGATTTCACTGTCACTGCACAGAATCACCTTTCAGGACTGAGTAACGAAATGACAGTGCCACTGTTCATGAGGAGGGCTGTCAAAAAGCCTATGCTGCAAATTTTGTGAAAAAAAAAACAAAAATGGCTTTTATGAGTGTGCGTTACGCAGTTTCCACCCACTCTCGTAAGTTCGTGAATTTGTAATATTTTCACTTCAGATTTTCAAAATTGGTATTTTACCACACCTCTTTATTAACAGTACAGCTGTCATATTACATATCCTGTCCAAAATGTGTTTTCACAAGTCCGGCGAAGAAAAGTGCTGTCGCTGTGCGTAATCAGTTTTTGGGACAGTTTGAAAAATGACAGTGACACTGTTCATGAGCAGAAGTCCTAAAATGCCTATGTTGAAAATTTGGTGATGACAGTCCATAAAATGACTGTGTTACAAGAGTGCATTGCGCAGTTTCCTCGCAGCCTTGTAACTTCACAAATTTTCAACATTTTCATGCCAGATTTTCAACACTGGCATTTTTTCACACCTCCTTATGAACAGTACAACTGTCATTTTTCACATCCTAGCCAAAATGTTTTTTTGCACCTGTGGCGTACAATGGTGTGGTCGCTGCGGGAAATCAACTTTTCAGACAGATAAACAAAATCACAGTGCCGCTGTTCATGAGGGAAGATCCTAAAATACCTATGCTGCAAATGTGGTTAAAAAAAATTCCCCAAATAATTGGGTTAAGGACCTGCATTGCATTTCTATGCATGCTCATGAATTCACCAATTTTTCATATTTCCACCCAGATTTTCAAAGTTGCCATTTTACACCTCCTCATGAACAATACAGTTGTCATTTTCACATCCTACCCAAAATGTGTTTCTGTACCTGTGGTGCCAAATGGCGCAGTCACTGTACAAAATCAGCTTTCGGCTAACAAACTGATAGTTGCACTCTTCAAGAGGTAGGGTCACAAAAAGCCCATGTTAAGAATTTGGAGTGAAAATACCAATGCACGCCTATGTGTTAAGAGTTTCCAGCTGTAACACCCATCCCTGTAGAGACTGACAGGCATCAGGGGTGTGACTTGGGATCATCAGCTGTAATGCTGCCATCATTCCACCCCAACCCCACCCTGCAGCCAGTGACAGGCATCAATGTGTTCCTTGGAGTGTTCTGCCCCAAAGTTCACCCCATTCTTCTTTATTTTATTTATTGAAATGTTTCAGCAGGTGGGCACACTGAACAACAAATTGCTCGTCTCATGGTGTGACCTTGGGGGATGGGTTACATAGGGTTGGGAAGGATGATCAGTTACAATAGTGTGTGGGTAGTACAAACAATACAACATTGTGAGATTGTGCAACAGTTGGAACACAAGGTATTGTACAATAAACAGCAGTGGAACATTGGGTAAATTACAATACATGTCCGAAATCATACAGAAGAACATATGAATGTACAAAACAGTAAATATTACGATAGAACCATTTATTGTGCATGAGTGTACAAGGAACAGGCTTGAGGTAGTATGCAAGTGCTGCTGGAGTAAAAAGGATGGGGTTAGGTTGTGCACACTGGTGACCCAGAAGGGCAAGTGGAGAAGAGAGGGCGGAGAGGCAAGAACTGAATATGAGGAGAAGGGGTAGCCATTTTGCCCTTCAGGATGTTGAGAACCCCACAGGAGAGGGTCATGGTAGGAAGGCAGAAACTGGGGATAGGTATTAAGGTGGGTTAAAGCAGGAATAGCTGAGGGAAAGGTAATTGTGTAGGGCAGAGGTAAGGGAGTAGTTGGAGGAGGAGTGTTGTATTTCAGGGGCGAGGGAATTCCAGATTTTAGGAAACAATGGACAAAATCAGTCTGACTGATGAGGGTGGAGCAGACTGACCGTCAAGGTGTGGGTGTCATTTGATCTGAGAGAGTGGTTGGGGAGAGAAGGAGTGGAGAGAGAGAGGATGAGAGATACGAGGGGAGCCCTCCGAACCAGAATTTGGAGGTTAGTTTGGCACTGTGAGAGATGCATCTGTGAGATAGTGGAAGGAAGGTTAGAGAGTGATAGAGTTCACAGAGGCGGGAGCAGAAGGGGAGTTGATAGCAAAGTGGCAGAAGGAGTTAAAGAAAGTGTCCAACTTGGTCAGGGAAGATTTGGGAGCAGCACCATAGACTACGTCACAGCAGTCAAACATGGTGAGTATCATGTTCTGGACAATTTCGCACCTCACATTCAGCGGGATGCAGCTATGATTCCTGTACAGAGCACCAAGCTTGGGGTGCAGTTTCTTTAGGATATCATCAATATGCACAGAGAAGTTGAGGTGCTGGTCCAGTCAAACTCCCGGATATCTAAATGCGGAGGTGTCCTCCAAAATGGTCCCATCAAAGGTGTGGAAGGTGGGTAGGGCCGGGAGCCTAGAGAGTCTCTGCCTGGTGCCAAAGGTAATTGAGACTGTCTTCTTGGCGTTTAATAAAAAGCTGGTGAGAAGCAAACCAGAGCTGAACTTGGTTGAAGTCATGCTGTAAGTTGGTTTGCACAGCAGAAGGGTTTTTGCCGGAGCTTTAGAAAAACAGTATCGTCAGCATACATGTGGATAGAAGAGGATGAGCAGGCTGTGGGAAGATCATTAAGGAAAATGGAGAAGAGTAGGGGACCAAACACTGAGCCCTGAGGGACACCAGTGTTGCTGGGGAGTGGAAGGGAGATGGAATCAAGGATTCTTACCAACTGGGTCCTGTCAATGAGGTAGGATTTAAACCAGTTGGTGGCTGATGGAGCAAGGCCAGGTGAGAAGAGTGAATCAAGAAGCAGGGGATGGGAAACAGTGTCGAAAGCTTTGGCTAGGTCAACAAAGATGGATGAGGTGATCAGGCAGTTTGTATATCCCTGAAAGGATGGCATCAGTAAGCCTGAGGAGGAAGGTGGTTGTTGAGTGGTTCTTCCGAAAACCAGATTGGAACGGGGTGAAGAAGGAGGAATCAGAAAGGAAGGGTGATAGTTGAGAGAGAACTAAATGTTCTTGAAGTTTGGCAAGGGTAGGAAGGAGGGAAATGGGGTGATAGTTGCCAGGAGTGGATGTGTCACCACCCTTGGAGAGTGGAAGGACTACAGCTTGTTTCAGGATGAGGTACTTGGGCAGAAATAAAGGGAAGGTTAAGGATTAGGGAGATGGGATAAGCAATTGCAGGAGCAGAAGGTAAAGTTTAGGATCAAACTCATCTGGTGAGGAGCCTTTAGAGGGTTGAGGATAGGAGAGCATTACAGAGCTTCATCAGGAGATAGTAAAAAGAAAAATGGGGAGAGGTAGGCACTGGCTGAGATGAAGGGCTAAATTAGTAGGTGGCAATGGGGAGGGAATTTAGAAGGCGTGGCGCGGGGTGTAGTAGGCAGTACATTCTTTGTGCAGGGCCAGGGTGGAAGCCTAGGGTTATGTATTTTGAGAACTGGAGGGGAGGGTGAGAGGGGAAGAGAATAGGGCATGAACTCCCCTCCATAATTTAGATGGAGACTTAGTGTTAGTCAGGAATGAGAAGTTGAAATAATCAGACTTGGCCAGTCTAGTAGCTTTAGTACATGAATTGTGTAGCATTCTGTACTTGGTGTAGTCATTTGGATGTTTAGTAGATTTGTGTTTTCTCCAGGCCTGATCACGCTCCCTGAAGCAGGCCAGTAGTTCGAGGGTGATCCAGGGGAGGTGAAGCCTGTGGACTCTGGTCTGTCTGAAAGGAGCAAAGGCATTCCAGGTGGCAATGAATTTATCCTTAAAATAGTCAAGTGCTTGGGCGACAGAAATGGCAGTGGAGAGGGGGGCCAGTTGGTGGAAGCGAGTGTAAAGCTGATTGGAGTAAGGTCTAAGGTTTCAAGGACCAGAGCTGTATGATTTTAGGGAGGTTTGGAAGTATGAACTCATCGTACAATGAAAAGTGGGTTGTGGTCACTAAGGGCATTCTCCTGTACTTCACCCACGTAAGCATATTTCCTTATGGAATAGGGTAAGTTTAAGGCCCAGAGACCCCAAAGCACACCACACCACAACACTTGTCAGTGTCTACAGGGTAAGGTGAGGTAAAATGGCATGTGCATTATAGCTGATGACCCAAAGACACACCCCAATGCCTCTCAGTCTCTGCAGGGTGGAGGTGGGGTTGGCATCAGTTCAGTACTTCACTGCCATTCCTATTATGCATCTCTAACCCCTGCACAACCAATGCCAATGATAGTGAGACAACATTCAGCATTGACAAATGCTTGTTACTACAATACGCCATTTTTTTGTCTTCCTTATGTTCATAACTAATTTACTTCTTATAAACCACTCCTGAACTCTTCAAAAATCATCCTGAAGTGGTTCAGTTAAATCAGAAACAGATTTGCCTGTGGTTGCCAGGACTGCTTTTTAGCATAAAGAAAAACTTTGCAGTCCTGGCAAACAGCATGCAAATCATTCAAAAAAGGCTAAAAAGCTGAGGCCCCAAAATGGACCCCTGTGGCACTCATATATTAAGCTTCTTTTGTGAAGATACATTACCCAATTATTATTTTTTTTTGCGACTGGTTCAATAGGTAGTTTTGAAACCACAGACATGCATTCTTTGCCAATCCAAATTCATTCTGCCTTTCCAGAAGCAGTTGTTAGTTCACTAAATCAAATGCTTTTGGTAAGTAAGTATAGACAGATCCCGTTATGTCACCACTGTCCAACGCACTAGTAAGAAAATCTGTGTATTCCAACAATGCAATCAAAGTGCTACAGTTTTTCTGAAAGCTGTGTTGTGCACTTGTGAAGATACCGTGACCCTCAATAAATACCATCAGTTGGTCGTACATGATTCCCTCCAGTACCTTGGGCAGTGAGGACAGTACTGAGATCGGCCTATAATTTTCTGTTACTGAAGCATCTCCCTCTTTGTATACTGGGACCACCACAGCTTGTTTCCAAATGTCTGGCACCACCAGAATATGTAACAATAATTTTAATATTTTCCTGGTTGGTACTGATACTTCATTAATAGCAGATTTTCATAGCTTGATGTCCAAACCATCACTTCATACTCCCATTTTTGTGTTCATTTTGTTTAAGTATTTAAATACCTCCCTTTCAGAAAACTGCCTGAAATACGATTCCTTATCATCCATAGATTCCCACCTTATGTTACCATTTACATCACTTAGGGAATTAGCTGTAGATGCCAATGACCTTAAAAATGTATTTAATGTATTGGCAATATCAAAGATATCAACCATTGGTCCAATGTTATTTCCTGAATCCCCTTCCAGCCTTGGGCAAACAAACTGGCACTGTCCCACTTGTTCCATTATGAATGTCAAAAAGAAGTATTCATTTAGTATTTCTATCTTCCCCCATCATACTCCACCCACCACTCACATTTTTTAGATTGACTATTGCTTTTCTTGCTTTCCTCTTCTCCCTGATGTAGCGAAAACAGGCTTTGTCACTCCACTTTATTGCCTCTGCATACCTGAGTTCTGCTCCAGCCTTTGTATTCCATACTACTCCAATGGTCTCCTTCAATTTGTTAAGATATAGATGCCAGTTCCCATCTGTCTGACTGCTCTGTACCTCTTGAATGCTGCCCTTTTTTCTCAGACTGCCTCCCCCACCTCCATTATAAACCACATAGGTTTCCTCTTCTTCCTGTTGTTTCCTGCTTGTCTCAGACAGGAGTTTATGATTTCTTCTAGACCTTTCTTTATAATGTTCCATTAGTCTTTCTCTTCTTCTTCCTCCTTTACACCTTCCACTTCACCCTGAGTAGCTCCCTAATCCCACCAAACTCTGCCCTCCTGAAGTTCTGGATGCTCATCTGCGAGTTCATATACTCTATCGGTAATACAGTATTAAACCACACCAAAATATGGTTACTGCTGCCCTCTGCTTCTCCTCTCCATATCTTCCTGACAGAGTCATTGTTTGTGAATACCAGGTCAAGAATTGTACCCTCCCTAGTAGGTTTCCTTACCACTCGAACTAGAAAGCAATCTTGCAATTCTTTCATCAGTGCTCAACGTCTGGTATTGGCTGCCATTTAGATACTCCAGTCCATGTCTGGCATGTTCAAGTCTTGAACTAACACAACTTCCTCCTGTGTCACTGCTAATCTTATTTCCTCCCCTAGGTTTTTGTTTGTCTCCTCTGGTTTGTGTTGTGCCCTATAGACTATCCTCATTTTTACCAACCCCCAGCCTGTTGCTAACTGTACCCATGCTGATTTGGTTTCCATGCCCACTCCCAGGGCCTCGTCTTGAGTCACAGTAACACATTTCATCACATACAGGTCCATGTCCCTACCCATATCCCTACGACTTCTGAAAATGGCATATCTGGTGACTGTTAGGTCCCAGTAGAGATACAATGTTGCCCATGTTTCATTTACAGCCATTAAGACTAGAGGATATACTATGATAGACCGACATTCAGTAACCCGTTGCTGAAGATACTGAGTTTACAGTCCTGAACTCAGAAATCCCGCTTAACTTGGATGCCTGACAATATAATGTCAGGCATACCGCATCACTCTAAAGACACCTCAATATGGGGCCTCTCCCCGTACTCCCCATAACTAATATAAAAATTCAGAGGGAGGCGGACCTCGGGTAAAAATATATTAGTTGCAGGGGAAAAATTCCTAAAGGTCCATAGCCTGGACCAGAACCTAAGCCTCACAGGGTATGCTGGCTGAGCTGCCTGTGGTTTTGCCCTCCACATCACTGGAGCAGCTCAGCCAGCTTCTGGATCCAATGCTTATTTCTGGAGTATCACCAAGGGTAAGGTAGCAACCCATCACATCAGCTACCTTACCCCCTCCCGTAACACTGTCGGACATGAAGCCACCGGGATTGACAGTGTTGGGATACTATACCTGTTGGGCTATGCTGCTCGGGCAGGTGAGTGTTGGGATAATGAGTGGTGGGATGTTATAAGGGTACCAAGACCAGCTGGATTTGCACCACTACTGCCTGAAGATTGCACATTTTGTTTTCCAGGTCCTGGCATTTATGCATATGTTTCTCCAGGAACTCTTCCTGATGGTACAGGCACTCTGATGGTGGAGGCATTTGGTGATCAGACAGACAATCCAGGATGTACAGATGGGTAGAGGGGCATTGGATGGCATGTGGGAGTGATGTACGTGAAGCTACTTTGGGAGAAAAAAAACCCTCCTGACCCTAAATCCTCAGCTTGTTTCTGATTGATTCCTGATGGCCTTTTATTTAATCAGGGTATTTATTCTACTGTCTTTGGTCCCCCTTCTGATGGAGCTGATCCTGCCCCATCACTCACCTACCCCAAGACTTATTAGCATGTATAGCCCCATTGGATATCCCCACCCCCCATGGTGGAACCACGGGGAGTAGGGCCTTCCCTCCTGGTACTCATCCAGATGATGCTCACCTAACCTGTGATGCATGGCCTGAAGTGAGCTGGATTGTTATCCTTCCAGCGGGATTTTGCATTTTTCTTCCTGGTCCCCTAGAGCCAGCTGGTGCAATGCCACAAGAATATCTGCATACCTCCACATGCGCACACACCCAAGCGGCTCGAGCAGGATGTTGAGATGCCTCACCTCTAGGGAGAAGAGCAGTCCTCTGGAATCTCAGTCCTCCTTCCCTCCCTTGGTTGACCCATAGCAACAAGAATCTGCATCTAAACCCTGGTCACCTGTGTGGTTGGTGGTAGTGTTACCCTCACACTGCTGGGCTAGATTGACTCCTGCTGGCCATGTCTCCTTCTAGACCATGTCTTGGAGATCTTTGCATTCTCCTCATTCATGTTTGGGTTAAAACACATTCCTGCACACTGGTCATAGTGCACTGCCATGCGTGGTCACTTCTTTGCAACTCTGAGAAAAGGCTTACTTAAAAAAATACATTATAAAAAATATCACATGCAGCCAACTGTAGATGTCCGATAATGTTTAGGGAGCAATGCACTAGGGTGTGTGGGTCAGCTTTTGCATGCAAATCAGAACCAGAACCCTAAATGTAGTACAGTATATAGAAGAAAAGAAATGGTACAGCCAAATTAAACAACAGCAAACTTTACATAGCAAACCTGGATCTACTGCATTCGAATGACTGGGATGAAATGTCTTCACTTTCTTCTTCTCCTGTGCTATCCTGATTCTACCCAACTCACTATATTTGGAATGCAATAGGGTAGGGCTATAGAACTTGGACATCCAACTTTGACTGTAGGACAGTGCTGTGACCCTAGGTAAGTTACTTAACCTTTCAGTGTTTAATCCTCCCTGCAGTAAAACTAAGCATAAGCAGAACCCACTGAAAACTAAAAAAAAATCTCATGAATTGATTTTCTGATGCATATTACATGCTTCCAAGGTAGTACCTAGTTCCCTGCATCTCTGATACTTAGCCCCTCCTTCCATCCCCATGGGCCTGCCCCCACCCACCCATGGTGAGGGTGGCCATGCCTGACTCCTCTCACCTCTGTTATGGTATGGAGACTGGACAAACCATAGTAGAGAGGGAAGCCAGTAACTGGTGGTAGGGCCTGAGGCAGGACCTGAGTGCACCCATGTCCCTCTGCATGTTCCAGAATAACTTTACTGTGTTTAGTCTTGTCCCTGTACTACATTGGCACTAAAGTTTCTTCAAGCATGAGTACATAAGCGTGCCATGTGTAGTTCAGGTGACATCGATCCTCCCTTTGGTGTCCCCTACTGCACTACCATCGGTGGTCTCCCAGGTAGCAGTGTTGTCATGGGGATCCCATCTCTCTTCTCCCAAAGGAGACAAGCATCCACTGGGACACTCAGTCCTCCTTCCCCCAGCAGGACCCCCCCCCCGTGACTCAACCTCATTTCCAAACTTAGGTCGCCAGCATCGCAAGTGGCAACCCTGCAGCTGCACAGACAGGACAGCCCCTAATCACCCTTTGACCCCTGCCTCTTACCATTGTACATCATGTGGGCACAGCAAATTGTAACCCATTCCTTTCCACCTTGCATCCATGATGGGGGGGGGATAATTCAGTTGTCTGCAACAGCTGAGTCTATTTATGTTAACAAAAAAACAAAAAAAAACTTTGTCTATATTGCAGGGAATGGCACAGTTGTATGTACTGTCCATCCTCTAGTATCTCCTGATCATTCTGACTCCTTTAAGCTGCTTCTCCTAAAGCCCCATTGTATGGAGGGAGCAGCACGAGATCATTGTTTGGTGGACTGGTGGGCAGAAAGACAGGTGCTAATGCAGAGCACAGCAGTTAGTGACACACACTTAGAACCTGGACTGATGTAAAATTCCTTTGCATGGAGTGCCCTTACATCAGTCCCTCCCCAAAATCTTACTATTCACTATGAGCCTGCCTTTATGCCTACCTTACCTCCCACCCAGCTGGCTACACTATTCTCTTCAAATTGCTTCCCTCTGCATGTAACAGGGCCTCAGGGGGATCAGATAACAAGATTCAGTCTGTGTGGGGGAGTAATGGAGTATACACACAGTTTTACCTCAGAAGAGTAGGTCTCATTTTTTTTTAATACTCCAGGATTTGACTGTTATAGTAATGGAATTTCTTTCCCCTTTAGTAAAGTTATGAAGGGGGGGAGCATTTTAATAGTAAGGAGTCAGGAAGATTGTGATGGGGTTTGGTTTACAAAGGGGAACAGATGGGAAGGAATAATCATAAAAATTATATGGCGCAGCCGCACAATCTGGCAAAAATTTGGTGGAGCCAGTTGTATGTCTACTCTGGCCTGCCAGATTTGGTGGGGCTGTACCCAGCCGGCTTGATCCTACAGCTTGGCCTTCTGCACACCTCTGCAAGGCACGCAAACACAGCAAAGAACACCTCCCCTCTCCAACCCCCATCCTGATGACTCATAAATCCAGAGTGTCTGCACTGCAGGTCCATGAATAGGTTTAAGTTTCCATCAGCAAAGTAAATAATCCTTCAAAATAAAGAATTTAATCTCCATTACAGATCTATTACAGATAATAATGTACTAATGCCTTAATGGTTATTTTTCAAGTGACCCTTTATAGAGTCTGTGAGTCATGGTTTTCTTTCCTTTTGTGTAATTAAGCGCCTTCCCCAGTCTGTTAAATTAATGCCTGACTTGTATGTAGTACTATAATAAAACCACAGTGCTGTCTGCAGTCTCTTGGAGGCCTCAAGGCTGCACAGGATGCTCTCAAGTGTCTAGTTTTGAAGTTCTAGTTGGGTTCACCTCTTGCACAGCTGCACTTTTGCTACCCTCTTGGGGACGTCTCTCAAAGGCCAAGGGTTAGATTTCCTCCCATGGATTAAGTGCTAGGCTCATGTCAACAAGGTGGTCGTGGAGATATAGGCTGAGGAGGAAGGACTTATAGGCCCAGTGGAGAGAAATCCTACAATTTCCAGGCTATAGATTATTCTTGATAATATAACAGTTGGGCCTTTTTTAGTATGTCAGTTAGGGTCAAGTTCCATTGCAAACCACAGAGTCTGTCATTAATAAAATTAAAAAATGCAGTCCTGATTTCTAGGCCTCTCAGAGGCCAAAAGATAAATTATATAGAAATGAAAGTCCTTCGTTCCTCTCTAAATGAATGCATTTTTTCTTTATCATTTCCTTTGTTTAACCCTGTTACAGTCAAGTCTCTTGGCTTCCAGTTGCGTTATGAATTAAATGGCTACGACATATGGATTTCATTTGATGAAATATTTAGATGGACAGTTTATACCCTTTTCTTCCCCTGCTGCATGTACTTCATAAATATGCAAATGAGCATGTTTTTATTGACCTCTGCAGCTGAATTTCATAGTACTGAAAGATATGCTGTTCTGTTCTGATCATACTGCACGCAAAACAGCTGCATGTTTTGTTCTGTCAGTTATTAATGAAAGAGAGGCTTGAGACTCTTTCCAAAATGTTTTGGAATGCACGGTAAGAAATGTTCAAGTAGCTGGCATCACTCCCATGTGAACCAGAAAATGAGACGGTCTATTAAAATTTCAGTCAAGTTGATGGGTTATTATCAGAGCAATGCTATGAGGAAAATACCTGCATAACCAAATGTTTCATGCAATTTTGAAAGTTCCTGACTTTGAGTAAACTGAAAATTAACGTGCCATTGTCCTGCCATAGTTAGGAATCAAATTTGTGGTGCCACATTTTGAAGGGTGGGGGCAGCCTATGAATCGCTGTCTGTCAGAAATCAGCTACAGGTGAAATTTTTCAGAATAAGTTACACGTGGCATTGATCCAACAGGGAGCTGGAAAGTTGTAAGTCACAGATTTAACACCTAATGCCATACACATAATACATAGCTGTGCTTGAACTGGAAGTTTAGCCTTATTTGGAATTAATAGATTTAAATGGACATTAGAAGCTTGGGAGCAGACTGGCTCTGTGGTACTGGGGTTGTGTGTCTCATACTACCACTTAGGAGCCAGTTTCACATACCAAGGTGACTTGCACTGCTGGGCTGGAGGAGCCCGGGACGCACTGCAGTGGAGCATACCCAGTCTTTGGTAGAGAGTGATTCCCACTGTGCCACTTGAGTAACTGCTTTGGAGTGACTGGAGTGGTACTGAAAATTATGAATGTCAGCATGATGTACTTCCTTCCACTCGTAGGTCTGGCATGCTGAGTTGACATCAGTAAAGGGATGGAGGGAGGTAAGAGTGAGCAAATGTGAAAATAGGAAACTTTAGCTTGGCTCCCATTAGGACTCCCGGTCTGATTTGACTTTTACACTTTGGCTGAAGACAATTTGGGTCCCAGGTATCTGAGTTTAGCTGGCTACAAATAGGGATACACTGCACACCTCAAGTACCTCTCATCCATCCACACAATTTCAACATTTTCCACCCTCCCATATCCTTCAGTGAGATTAAAAAAAAAATCTGTAAGCACCTGGCACAGTGCAAGGAGGTGGATATTTATGTAATAAAAAAAATACGTCTGAAAAGAGGAATGTGTGAAATGACTGGGGTGTGTAAAGTGGTAGTGAAGGGTTAGTCATGGGAATAGTTCTGGCCACCTGGCAAGGGCTAAAAAAATTTTTTTGTAACTTGACAGGAGGCAGAAGTGATATTAAAGATGCCCAAAATGTTTGTCTGGGCTGAATCGAAGGCACAAGTGCTGAATTTTGGCTGTTCACCGAACAGAATTTTGGAATTGACTCATTAGAGATGGGGCTCTAACATTGCAGAAAAAGTGATTTAGGACATGTCTACATAAAAGCTGTAGCCATACAAACCTACAAATTTGCCAGAAGAAGAAATCCTTATGGTCTATGAAGTCTGCTCAATGTGAAGCTTATGCATCTTTCTTTACATGTCACTCTGCACCCCCACCCTAGGACACGTTAATCCTCCCTTGACTTTCTCCTACCCACTCTTGAATGCACAAACCATTTTCTGAAGTACTCTATCATGTCACCACATTCCTTCTTTCTTTGAGTGAGTGCATTTTAGGGTTCTCCAGCCTCTGCTTGTACAAGAGCCCCAGCTGACCCTGAATCATTTATGTGGCCCTTCTCTGTACTGACTCCAGCAGGTAGATGTGCTTTTATCCACCCGTAGCCCAGTGACTTGATGAATCAGAAGTTTCCACACTGATGGATGAATGAGGAATCCAAGAGGCTCCCCACCATACTGGGGAAGTCAAAGCCGTGGTCTGAAGGTAGTAGCTGAGCAGGCAACTTGGGGACAGCAGTGCCAATATGTATCTCTGATAAGGCCACAGTTAAACAGTCCCACCAGGTGTGAGAAAAAAATGATTTAAATAAAATCAAGATGACGGGGCTTCTGTACTGAGCCCAATCTTCCTTCTCAGAAAATTGCTTAGTCTAACATAGATGGATTTTTTAAACAGTAGCAAACAGTGTACTTTTACTGTCATATTACTGAGGTTGAAATGGTTTGATTGGTAGTACAGTGCAGTGCATGTTGTGTCTAACTGCAAAGAGGATACATCTGGAGATTTAGGACAGAAAAAATAACAATGAAAGGCAAAGGAAAGGTGGCTTGTGGAAAAGGGTTTAATTGGCAAACTAAAATACAGTTTCAAACAATGTTCCCTATGTACAAATGCCTATGTGCCATATAAGGGCATTGCATATGCATTCCTATATCCAAATGCCATGCGGCAGTGATCTGCACATGCCTGGTGTCATTCACCACAGGTGCGCTAGCACCTTGCACACCAGATCCCCGGATGACTGAGCAGCTATGCACTTTGGGTGGTCCAATGGTATGCCAAAGAAGTGTGCCCGCACTGTGTACATTCATGATGGCATTGCACACCATACTGGGGCAGAAAATGCTGTGTAAGGGGGGGATCCTACCACAAATATTTATGTGCCCCCCCAAAGGTTACCAGTGGGGCACAGCGGCATGGGCTCTGCCTGCACACAGCTGCCCCGGTCCATTGGGCTGCCTGGGAGGTCTGATGGTGGCCATATGGGCAAAAGTCCATTGTTTATTTCCTGTTGGGGCACACACCATCCCAGGATCCCCTGAATAAGTGCAGCAGGGGATCTACTCTGCGACCCAGGAAGGGGCTCCCATTGGATGTTAGCCCACACTGCAGTTGTCTTCTCCCATGCAGCTGTATGCTGGGGGGTGGGGTTGCAGATAGGTGTCCAGTAATGGTTCCCAGGTTGTGCATAGGGCCCAGTATACGGGCTCTATGCACTAAGCCTACGCACTATGTATGTGAGGCATGTAGGCAACCCCACGTGGGAAAGTCACACAGCAGGGGTCTGGCGCACCCCTGATGACATTCAATATTGGTAAGCCAGCCAGTTGTGCACCAGATCCCCTGGCTGTGTGGTCAGCTATGTGCCATGGGTGGTCCAGAGGGTGTGTCAGGGGCGCGTCTGCACTCCATGCGATTCACAAAGGCTTAGAGTGCCACACACTGGGTTGCTCAAGTTATGGCTGGGGGAACCTTGCCAAATCTGTGTTACATGGACTTCCCATGTGCACACATGGTGCCACAGAGGGCAATGCCATCAGGCATGGTCCTGTGTTTTCTTGGACAATGTTGCATTGTGGCATGTGTGCAATGGCACATTATCATCTCCCCCATCCCCCCAGCATGCTGTGTCCCAACAGATGGTGTCATGCCAGTACCAGATATGTACTAGACTGCATATGCATGCATTGTGGACAGCCAGCACTGCAGCAGAAGCAGCAGTAGCAGCCCTCAACACCGCTTGCACCATACTCATCCACGAGTGTGTACTGGTGCCCCAATCAGGGGGATGGGGCACTGGTGTCAAGGGTGTGGAGGGACAAAGGCAGGGGAAAGTGCACTGGATAGTCCAGCCTAGTATGGCAGTGGCAGCTGCTATGTCCTCTGAAGTATTTTGTACAGCACATATAGGTCCGATGCCATGTTGGAGATGCAGATCTCTGCTGCTGCTGTGGCGACGATTGCAGTTGTTAGTGTGCTGATGTGCTTTGTACAGTGACAGGTTTTGGGTTTTGGCAGGAAAGGAGGGAAGGGGAGAGTGGACAGTGGTGCAGGGAGCCAAGTGGTGAGGTGGGACCTAAATACTCCTGAACAGTTATGCATGGCACAGATTCCATGACTCACAGAGGCTGACCACAGGATACATCTTGGGGACAAGAATGTGTGCTTGGGACATATTACAGTATGAGACCAGCTCTAGTGAGGGATCATGTTGCATGTACTGTGTTCCGGGTGCAGTGCCATTACAGTTGTGACATATCATACAGTACCCAATAATACCAACCCAGCAGCTTGTTTCCTCACCTTTCGTGTATCATTACTGGTAATCTCTCTATTGTCACTTGCTCAGTACATTCACCCTACCAGTACAGTAGCTGTACTTGTACTTGTGCCAGACAACACAGAACACTTTTTTTAGAGGGGGGACAGGGTAGATGTACTATTGTTCCTCTGGGGGAAGCACACTTTGCTCAACCTTGCCAATGAATACTGCATGCCCTATGGCCAGCCCTGATTGGAGCCGCTGGTGTCCCTTTAATTCTGTGGGGTTTTAAGCCATTCCATGCTCCCCAGATGCCTGCATATGGGATCACTCTGGGACACAGGGCAGGCATACAATTGCATGCCTTCCTGGGTCCAGCACTCCGCCCTGCACAGTCCCAATCTAGCAACTTGTGGCTGTGCATTGGGGAAGAAGGGCCATGGATAGGTGACCAGTGATAGTGAATATCGGTGGTGAGAACCTGTCTGGGTGTGGAGGTGTGCAGGCAGGGTACACGCCTTTGTTGCATATTTTCCACACTTCAGTGCATAGAGTCCAATGTTCTATGTGCAACCACTTAAGAAGTTCAGGGCCCCATCCTTGGTGACTACAGTAGGTGTGGCGAGTAAAACTAATGACACTTGGTTCCTCCATAGTGTTACCACCCATTAGCACTATGCACTAAGGTGGGCACATATTGCAGGAGGAAATGTCCCCTGTGACTGATGCACAATGTAAATCATGGCTTAGAACATCAGAGGGCACAGATGGGATTAGCCCCAGCTGACATGCTGTGTTGTACCTGTAACTTGGTTGTACCAGGGTACTGCCTGTATATACCAGGGGACCTGTATATACAATTGTTCATGCTCTACCCAGGTCCATCTTGCAAATGAGCGTCTGCTCAACGATGAACGCCTGGTTAAATAAAGATTTGATTGATTGATTGATTGATTGATTGATTGATTGATTGACTGCACCAGTCCGATGGCACAATGCCATGATACTAGCCTGTCTCTTTAGATTGCGAACAAGCATTCCACCAAAAGAGTCCCCATTCCATAACCCCCATACCTCCTGAGTCCCATGGGCCTTTACAATCTGATTACCAGCATTCATGGTGGTCCTGTGGGTCACCTTCCCTCTCCCTAGCCATCTATGTCCCTGAATGTCTAGTGGTACCCCCTTTTCTAGTCTCATGTCAAAACTGGAGCACTTTTCTGTGTGCCCCCATTCATCCTACTCCTTCTGGCTTTCTGCAGTGCTGTTTCCCCTGTTACCATCTGCAGAGGTGCAAAAACCTTTGTCCCAGTTTGGGATGCTAAGCCACAGTAAGTGGCATTGCGGGCACTGGACCACATGACTGCAGTCCGCCAACTGTAGTTTTTACTTTAAAGGTCTTGCAGTTGGCCCTGTGGTACTGAGGGTTTATTTATTTATGAATTTATTTATTAGCTTTTGGTTACTGGGGAAGTGCACTAGGCAGAAATCCTTTCTATTTTCAGGCACGACCCAGGAGATTACAACATGAAAATACAGCAGTGACAACAATCAGTTACATAGAGATGGCTAACTGTTCTTGCAATTACAACAGACAGCTGTAGCCACAGATAATAATACACCACAAGGATCAACAGCAACAGTAGTAGGTTATCCCAGAATAACTTTACAAAATGCAAGATAGACAAGTGATTAGGCCTAGCTTTGGGAGAAAACAGGTAGTAGGCGCTCTTATGCAATATGTATTATATAATATAATGTAGCAAGTATTAGGCATTGCAGTGGTAGAAGCAGAACAGGTAGAGACACTTTAAGAAATAGAAGAAACAGAAAAAAAAAATGGGCAAGACCACAGCAGTTGAGCAAGAATGGAGAGGAGAGCAGAAGTTAAGTGCAGTCGCAGTTATCAAGAGCAAGGAGGTGGGAAAATAGTGTGTGCTTAAGTGTAATGTGAGATAAGGAGTTCTTGACATGGACGGGGAGAGAATTCCAAAACCTCGGGGGAAAGTAGGAAAAGGCTTGCTTGCCCATTTTCATACAGCAAGGCTGGACAGAGAGCAAGGGGGAGGTGGCGGTCTTAAGGGATTGAGAGTGAGGATCAGGGTAAGCATGTCCCCTAGAGATGAGGACAAGGTGATCTGGTTAAGAAGTCAACAAAGCACCCTAGAGTATACGAACGAAGGACATTGGGAGACAGCCAGTTTAAGGCAGAATAGAGCTGACAGTGATGGGTTAGGCAATGAGCTGAAAGGGCAAATCTACAGATATTGTTGTAGGATGTATCCTATTTGAGAAGCACCCCTGCATTGACATGAGATAGTACTGGATGGGCATATAGCAGTTGTGGGAGTAAAACACTTCTCGCAACTGAGATCCTGGCTGCTGTAGTGAATGAGTGACGCATTCTGAAGGCTGCACACTTTGATGTTAACCAAGTGACATGCACAGAGAAGTCGGCACAGGGTCCAGTGTAACCCCAAGATACTTGAAGGTTGAGTGTTGGAGATCGCAGTTCCATCACAGCAGCACACCAGGAGCTTCAGAGACTCAGTGGGCACCTTTCTGGAGGGTCCAAAGAGCATGGCCTGGTTTTAGATATGTTTAGGTTGAAGTGCTGGATGCCACACCTCATGCCACATTGTGACCTGGATTTGGGAACAGACTCGGGTCACCTGGGATCAGGAGAGAGAGCATTGAGCATCCAGAGGACTGCTTTCCTCTCCTGGGGTGGGTTGTGGGATTCGATTGGCTCCTTAGTGGCCCCCGATGGAGATTGGGGGTCCTACAGGAACCGGTGATGTATGGGGTGGAGTGGTGATGGATGTCATCAGCGTGCCTGTGCAGATGTCATTGCACATCTGCGCTTGAGGGAGTAAACAAGGAAAATGTCCCTGGCCCTCATTAGGTGATGGTGGGTCCAGAGTCCGGCCTCCACACCCAGTGCTGTGTCCTTCAGTCTGCCTCCGATGCTCCCTTTGTTACCCAGTCACCTGTCTACATTTCAGAAAGGTCACCAGAGGTGTCAGTGGTCTTGCTTTGGGGGGGTTAGATCTGGGGAGTTGGGGGATCAGAGGAAGTGAAGCAGGCCCCCCCACCAGAAGGTAAGGCTGGGACTTCAGGCAGGCAGGATAGGGTTGTGCCAAGTGTTCACACTGGAGAGATTCTGGTGGTCAGAGATGGAGGAGCATAAAGAGAGTTGAAAAAAAAAAAGGTCTTGTAGCCCAGGTCTGTTTCTCGTTCACAGCAGAACACCGCCAAGCAAGAGCAGAGGATCTGACTGGCTCAGCATTTAAAGGGAATTGTTTTTGCTTTTGCATTTCCAAAGGGGAGCATTCTGTTGATCAGTGAGGCTGTAATAATACTAGTTTGGTGAACTATGTGGGGGGGAAAAGGGAGGATGCCATCAGTGGGAGGGCTGAGGGAAGGAGCTGGAAAGGCAGTGCAGGTGCCATTCATGGTACACTTGACCACATGACTGCAGTCCACCAATACGGCAACTGTAGCTTCTATGAACTACCCAGACATCAAAGCGATCCCTCATGTGAGCAACTCTCAAGTGTGAATGCCACAAAGCAGGAGTGTGCAGTTTGTCTTAGTGGCCTCTGGTGGCACCGGGGGGGGGCATCTGCAGAGAGGACTGCAGGCCACAGGCCATGCTGCTCAACTGGGGCCTGGTAAGAGCAGGGCACTTGGCTACAGGTAGGCCTTGTCAGGGAATTGAGCTGATCCCTGTCTGGGGTCAATCTACAGAGGGGTTGGCGGTGTGTGATTTTAACAGGGAGTGCAGCTAGTCCCTATCTAGGATCAGCACACAAACTAGTTTGGGATTGTAGCTTTTCAGCCATTCCCTCTTTTATTAAGTGGCTAGTAGGTTAAGTAGTGCTCTTGCAGAGAATGCAGCTGTTCAGCCATCCCTGCCTAAGGTAGACAAAGGTATCCCGTGATAAGGGCGTCCACCATTGAGTGCTTGCAAAAGGTTACTTAATAGTGGCACCTGTTCACAGGGGCTACTGGGCAGGGGCAAATACAGATATAAGCGACATCCTGTCACTATATGTATATGCGCATGTGGGGGGGAGCGAGCATGCCATGTGACGGGCAGAAGGGGAAGAAGGGTTTGTGAAGTGTAGCATGATGGTGGGCTGCCAAGCTAGCCGTGTGGCGTGGTGGGTTCGTGGCAGGCTAGGGTTGGGAAGGTGCCGGGTTTGGTGCTGGGCACGTCGGGATTTTTGTGCTGGTCAGTGAAAATTTTGTTTTTGTTCTCATTCCCCCCCCAACATGCACCCCCTGGAATCTAGAATCATTTAGTAGAGGGGGGCAGGCGCTGACACGCCGCAAAAACAAAACACCCTATATTTAGGGCCCACCTATCCTGAAACAGGAGTTGTTCCCTGGTCTGGAGAACAGCACACACTGCTGCTACATAAAAGTGGGCTGACTATTGGCAGGTTAGTCAGACCTCAATAGTGGAAAAGCTCATGGAGACCATTTTGAAGGAAAGGCTGGTAATCTTTCTGGATGTAAACAGATTCCATGATGATAGGGAGCATGGGTTCATGTCAGGGCAGTCCTGCCAGACAAACCTAACTGATTTCTTTGATTGGGTAGAAAGGACAGTGGTCAAAGGTCAAGTAGTGAACACACTGTATCTGGTTTTCAGTAAGACTTTTGACTCTGTTCTCCACAGGAGCTTGATTAGAAGCTGGAGGACTTTGGAGTTGAAAAGCAAGGTGGGTGACACACTGTTTACAGGATAGAAGCCAGAAAGTGGTTGCTGAGCGGGATTCTCAGATGCAAGACGAGTCACTTGTGGGGTTCCACACGGCTCGGTGCTTGGCCCTGTTTTATCCAACATCTTCATCAGCAATATTCTAAAGGGGTAAAAGGTAAAACATGCCTCTTTGTGGATCACACAGAACTCTGTAGGAGGGTGAGCACAGAGGAAGGGAGACAGGACTTCAGGTAAGATCTGGCTAAACTAGAGAGATGGTATTTGGCAAGTTGGATTAAATGTAAAAAACTGTAGGGTGATACATTTAGGGATGGAGAACCCAGAGACCACATATTGGCTGGGAGGTGTTCAGGTTACCAAGTCAGTGGAGGAGAAATACTTGGGTGTGATCATCATGAGTGAAGTACTCAGCACACTGCAAGAGAGCAGCAACCAAGGCGAGGATATATAGCCAGGGGTATAACCAGCAGAAAAGCAGAGGTCACCTTGCCACCATACAGGTCACTGGTTAGGCTACATCTGGAGTACAGTGTACAGTACTGGAGCCCTCATCTGAAGAAAGACATCTACTACTGGAGACAGTGCAGAGAAGGCTGACCAAGATGATTCAGGGACAACAGGGTAAGCCCTACAAGGAGAGACTTAGTGACCACTACATGTACTCCCTGGAGAGAGAAGGAAATGGGGACATGATTGAAACTTTTATGTACCTTAAGGGTTTCTAAAAGTGAACTCTGGTGGTTATTCAACCTTAGTGGTAACAGGACCACTAGGGGTATTGCCTCAAACTTGTGGAGGGTGCATTAGAAGGAAATTAGGATGCACCTTTTCACTGAAATGGTGGTAGCAACTGAACTGAGTTGCTGGGGCAAGTGGTCTCCTGAAGATGGTGGATAGCTTCAGGAAGGAATGGGTCAGGCTAAAAGGAAAATTCCATGGGGGGTATGTAGGGGAGGGGTGGCAAGGGGAGGCAGAAGTAGACAACAAAAGGGGCAGATCACTTGATAGACATTAAGTGGTCTGCAAACTGAGAAGACTAGATAGACTGCAGGGCCTTTTCTGCTGACTATTTTCTTATGTTCATTTTGCAAGTGGGTCACAACCTTGTTTAAAAACTGTTGCAGATTTTTGCACCTGCTTGGGAAGGGTTGAGACCCATGTCCAGCATTGCTCAAGGGGTTACAAGGTCAGAACTGGCCACACATGATCATGAAAGCAATTTAGCTCCAACATTACCAGTGCAAGATGGGCCAGAAGTTTCTTGAAGATCTTTTCCCTTGTACGCATGAATCCAAAAGATGTGTCAGTCATCATTGGATCATTAAGGTGTGCACTCATATTTGCAATACTCAAATGACTGTAGAGTAAAATGAAAAACAGACTTGTACTCGAGTGACAAAGTGGAAACTCTTATTTGCCCGATTATGTGGCCAACTGGCCATGCTCCTGTAGTCATTTGTTGGGACCATTTTAAAGATTGTACTGAGTTGTTTAAGGCATGACTGGGCGAGGGTTATTTAAGCAATAAACCACGATAGGGTGTTGGTGATGCTGGTTTTACCCACGCCTGGCGTGGTTCGGTCACGAGGCCGCAGGCCGAGTGAGTAAACCTTGCCAGGCATGGGTAAAACCAGCATCACCAACACCCTGGAGTGGTTTATTGCTATTATACAATGTGTCACTTAATTTTTGTTCAAAAAGAATAGAAAAATAATTATTTTGTATTTTTATAGCTTTGTAATGAATTTGTTCTTACACTAAAAAATAGTGCAGTGTAAAAAAAGTGTAGGTTGGTGGAGGCATGGTCCTATTACAAAGGCTGTATTATTAAAACATCCTAGTAGTAAAAGAGATTTGTAGTAAAAAGAGTGCATAACAAAGACCCTCTGAGAGGAGTACGTTAGTTTTCCTTCTCTGTCTGTCTCTCTCCGGAGAAAGAGAAGCCGTGGCCCTCTCTCCAAAGACTACATATCCCAGGATGCCCGCTGCACTGACCCTAGGAACAGCTGAGAAGAAGGGAAGCCGAATGTAAGTACCAGTGGCGCTGCATTGAAAGTCAGAGTTCGAGTTTTTTGTAAGCACGTGGAGTGTTTAACTTCATTTGAAAATAAGCTTGTTTCATTATTGTGCGGTGCCTCGGCTTTTGCCGTTGCTTCACATCTGAAGTGCCGGTCCGAGCCAAGAACATGCTCGAGCGTAAGAGGTTTTGGGAATTCAGCCTCTTTATGTCGCTCTTTCCGTGGCCAGTCAGATCCCTGGTCTGTACTTTTATCTTTTTATTGTGGTGGGACAAGTAGAGGCGGAATTGTTGTAAGAATGGTGCGGTGCCACAGTAATGTTTAGCGGCAGAAAAGAACATGGCGGCTCGGATTGATTTTACTTTTTTTGCAGTGACTGAGATGCTGGCTGGCACCTTTTTGCGTTGGTAATGCTAGATTTTACAACGCTTGAAAGGTGCCAGTTAGCCAATCAGAGTGGTGGACTATAAGACCTCATTGTATAATAGGGATTATACAATGGTTTAAGAAGTACAGGCTTCTGATTGGCTGTCTGGCACCTTCTAGCCATTGTAAATTCTGGTATGACACAATGGAAAAAGGTGCCAGCTGCCAGTCAGCCACTTCAGTAACCCCTTCTGAAATCCCTCCAACTGTGCCAAACCCAGCACTGGCAAACACGGTGATGGACGACGTAGATGCTTACCTACAGAATGCCATCGTTCACAATACCGACTGTTCTCAAAAAACTATAAACAAATGCAAACCCCGAATTCCAGCTGTTGTACTCAAAATCAGAAAATCATAATTAAGCCGGCTTGGTAGCACTGAGGGCTGAGGCGCTGGTGCCTTACCTCGCTCCATGTTGGCGACCCATGTTTGGAAACGAGCATGGGCCACTGGGGATCGGCAAGGATGGAGATGGACTGAGCATCGGATGGACTGCTTTCCATCTCCAGGGAGGAGGAAGTTCAGTGGTCGGTGCATGCATGACCCCTGGCGGAGGCTGGGGCTCAGCACCACAGAGCTGCTACTGCATGGGAGGCGGTGCACGGCAGATGCTTGACAGGGGCTTGTGCGGGAGTGTGCGCAACCCCACTGCAGGTGTCATTGCATGCCGTGTCACTGCAATGGGGCAAAGAAAACAGGAAATACAGCTCCCAGTAGATGACTGGAGAGCTCGCAGGCCCCACACCTGGCTAGCCATGGTGCAATCCATGATCCAGTTTTGGTGGGGGGACAGCCCCCTCCGCTGACCCAACTGAGGGGTAAGCCCCAGAGTTAAGTGCCGCTGATGGATGCCAGGGTGATGGGGCTGAGACTCCCCAGAATGTGAGGGCCGAGAGTAGAGGACTATAAATACCACAGAAAAAAAGCCATCCCATTGGCTCAGTGTTGATTTCCCCTCGGCGCTGGCGACCGGGTTTTGGGACCAGACTCGGGTCACTGGAGGAAGGCTGGGGGAGAAGGATGAAAGCATCCAGAAACAGTTATCCTTCTGTGGGAGGGTGGGGATGTGCACTGGCACTTGCTGACCCTGGAAGAGGCTGGGGACACAGCAGAACATTGGGCTCAGTGCACAAGGGGGTGGCACGTCGGTCTCAGTCTTGATGTCAGGACGTCACTACCTCCTCAAGAAAACCAGGGAAAATGCTTCCTGGCTGGCCGGATGATGGTCTCCAGCCCTCCTCTGCCATTGAACCCACGACCGGCATACCTCAGCGACACCCTGAGCCAAGTATATATAGAGTGCGCTGGCCGGCCCCACTGGTGCCTTCCCCCTTAGAGGAGGGGGGCCCGTCCAGTGAAGGGATATGCTGGGTTACCTGGGGAAGCCGCAATATGAGGTAAGTGGCTGGCGTGGGGATGGGCAGGCAGTTGGGAAGGGCCTTGGGGGCCTGAAGGAGTGGGCAGCCAGGGAGGTGGGGAGGCGCATAAAAAAAATCGTAATTAATACATTCATACACACTGAACAAAACTGGTGCCAGTTGCCTCACATGAGTTTGGGATGATCTTGCAGTATCCTCCCTCAAAACTAAACAAGCACAAAACAGGGAAACTAAAAACTAAAAGGTGTGAGAAATCTGTTGCTTAACTGTGCGCACTGCTCTTAAATATTCAGCTCACCATTTACTGGCTATACTACATATCCTGTAACCACGTTTGTTGGCCAGTGGTGAAGCTGTACCAGTGCGTACCAGTGCTCGATCCTTGCCCTGCACCCTCTGCTTTAGTTCTGGAGCCGCTGTTCTGAATGAGTAGATGCAGCCGAGCTGGACTGGGCCCAGGACTTACCTGGTGACTAAAAAGCAGCATGCAGGCGCTACAGCACACACTGGTTGCCACCTTTGGCACTCACTGGATCTCTGGTGCACTGAGTCTCTGTCTGTCAAAACACTCCGACAGCCATTCTCGGCACAGCTTGATATTTCTTGTTTCACTTTTTTCCTGAGGAGGAAACCCATCGTGTGCTCAATTAAACAAAATACCCATATGAAAGAAACAACATGGCACTCATCTGCTATGCGTGTTGGATTCCACAACAAGATTCTGCAGATTGGTGTTTTCTTGAAAATTTTTTTTTTTGCAAAACAGATGTGAGGCAAAAAAGGTATCTCTTTCTTTTAAACTCAGAGACTCATTTCTCCTCATTATAAACCTGCCGAAGGGAGGTGGGTATAAAACTATGAAAAAACTAAAAACAATAAAACTAAAAAAAAAAAAAGATGCTGGAAACCCACACACCTCAGCTTCATCTCCCTACCAACGCAACCTGTGACCTCTGTTCCATCTCCCTAGCAGCATGGAACTATTTTATGTGGCGGAGACATAAATACCATAACAATTATTGAACATAAAAATAAAACATACTTTTTCTTTATTTTTTTTCTTACAAAAATAAAAGGGACCATTGTATAATCTCAATACACCTCTCCAGGGTGTGGGTGATGCTAAGATTTACCCATGCCTGGTGTGTTTTGCTCACTTGGCCTGCAGCTTCATGACCAAACAGCTCACCAGGCATGGTAAATCCTAGCATAACCCACACCCTGTTGTGGTATATTACTTAATTTACCCATGCCTTGTCTGGTGTGTCATGAAGCGCAGCTGAGTGACTTAACCACATGAGAAGTGGGCAATCCTCCATGAACTCATGTTCTGGAGTGCCTTTTTGGGATCATGCAGTGGACCCATGTGCACAACAAATATAAAATGCATTTACTTATGATTTTTTTAATATCCTTCCTCATCTGTGGGGTACTGCAGGATTTACCCATGGGTAAAGACCTTAGGTGACCAATCAGATTACAGGAATTTTTATGCCCATTGTATAATTTGATATATTTTATTGACTCAACATATATTTTATAGAAATATGTCACAGTATGCAAAATTTCAGGCCATATAGGTCATATTACCATGTGGTCCTGAATGCTTGTTTAACATAACATGTTTTTTACACTGTATTTGTTGGTTAATTAACAGGGGCTGGATTTTTGAAGTTCCTGATTTTCCACAAGCCCCACGTGCATCAAATATATGGTATACTGGGCTTTGGTAAACATGCAGGATGTTCAGTCCCGTCAGCTTATCAATGCCCACTAGACCAGCTTTTTGACCTTGCATGTGCCAATGCTGGGGTCTCTGTAGTGCAGTTTGAGGTTGAATTTTGCCATAAAGGAGGTTGAACTGCCATAGCTGCATCCAATATTCTAAAATAGGATGCAATTGCAACATTCAGCAATGACACAGCTGTAAAAGTGCAAGGGTTTGATGCAGGGCCTGATGCATGCCCTGCATCGCCCTTTGAATATCCAGCCCTAGGTATCAAACTACTGTGTATATAGTCCAAGGACTTTTGTGGTTAAAATCTTCTCCCCATCATTTCATAAAATACTCACAATTTTAGAATGTGTACTTCAACGAAGAAGTACCAGAAACAATTTAAATTTATCATTTATATAGATTCGTTATTATTTCTGGTTTCAGCCCCATGTATCACTTCTATGTGGATGACACCCAACTACACATTCCATTTGAATACTCCTCTGATCCTGCTGTAACTCCCCTCACCTTCTGTTATGACAGTATCAGCTTCTGGCTTCAACTTAGTTACCTTTATCTAAATGTTGCCAAGAAGGAGATCCTTCTCTTCAGCAAGGTGCCCTCTATCACAATTAAGCTTCTTCTGCCACTCTTCTTGATGTCTGTCTCTCCTTTTCCTCTCTGCCTGCAATAAATATGTAAGGCTGTATTTTCAGAGCCCCTGCAGTTTCCCCAACTGCGAGGAAAAACTGGTGTAAGTGGGTCGCCACTTGCAGAGCAGCAGTTTTCCCCACAGTTGCAGTAGTTTCAAAGTGGGATTTGATTTACAACCGGCTTCCCAATTTACAGCAGCTTGTGTCTTGTTTTTCACCACAGCTATGCCAAAGTAGTATGCCTAGTGCAACCAGGTATACCATCTCCCGCAGTGGCACGGGCTGAAGATATGGAAGTCTGCAGATGCAGAGATTTCAGTCTACACCAGCTGCTGTGGAGGGGGACTTAGTCCCAGGAGGGCTGAAAATCCAGCCCGTAGTCCCTAATCCAAAACATTCCTTTAGTACCCATTTCTTTGGTCTGGAACTCTGTCTTGTCTACTATTATCTAGGCAATAACAGTAGTTTTTTTTTTTCCTTTTCCTTGACCCCTCCTTCTACTGAATCCTTTATTTATGCCTTCAATGTCTTCATCTCCTCTCACCTTGATGACTGTAATTCCCTTCTGTATCTAAGCAATTAGGATTGAAACTGAGGTCATTATCTGAAAAATAATGACCTGATGGAATGTTGAAAGGCCTGAGGCACAGCCAAGGGCACTAAGCATCAAACAAGTCATCATTTTCTGGGAATGGACCAAAGTAGAGGCCTTGTTCTGTTATAAATCTCCATTATTGAAAATATTTCCCTTTGACGTTACACTCTGACTTTTAAAGGTTAAAGTTGTTCATTTCCATGACAACAGAGTTCTATTTGCACTATTATAAGTCATGTATTTGTTCTCATTTGAGGGAATTAGAATGAGTGCAGCATGTGAAGACCTCTTATAAAGCGCATAGGTCTTCACAAAGCATTCTACTAGCGTTCTACATTCATGCCTTTTTTTTCCCTCAAAACATCTCTAAGTCTCGATTCAACCACCAATACACAATGAGGAAATAGAACTGCTCAGCAACCAGAACATTTTGAAATAGTGCCCCTACCCTAACATTCTTTGCCAGCAACAGTTCCCAAATTCATAGCTGAAAATCAATAAGTTATCTAAAGTTGAACGGGTACTTTTGTGCATGCGTGAAGATACATTATACAACACAGAGGTCTTCACATCGTCTGACTCTGTCTTTGTAAAATTCTACTAGTGTTCTACATTCCATGCGTGTTTTCAAAAGAGCTGCCCAGTCCCAATTCAGCTGTCAATACAGAATGAGCAAATACAACTGATCAGCAACTAGAGCCTTGTTAAAGTCCTTTCTCCCTGGACCTTCTTTGGAAAAAAGTTCCCCACTTCATAGTTGGAAAACAATAACTTATGTAAAGCTGAACCAGGTCATATGTTTTCCAGTCTGTCTGATGTATATAAATATGTCTAAAGGAAAAACTAGAACAGCCTTCCTGAATTGGCAAACATGTATGAAATTTAACATAAATATGCAGTTTCTAAACTCAGAATAACACTGACTTTCTGTACTCCAGCTCTAACCGTTTACATGTGCAGGGGGCTGAGATTGACATACATACTCAGAGCACAGCATACATTGATTCGGTGTGTGTATTTTTTTTTTTGTCTTTACTGAGAGCTGCACAATCAATATGTCCACACATAATCATAACTGATGGTAGTATACTATACAATGTAAGTAATTTTTTCTTTTGATTGTGAGAAATGCAATTTGTAAATTTAGAAAAAATACATGATTATAAAGGCCAAATGTGCCTTCTGATAGCTCCTTAAGCTTATCAGAGTATCAGCCTAAGCCTCCTTAGGGTTCCGTAACCACTCAGCTTTGCAGTTCCCAAACCCTAAGAAGACTCATGAGGACACTCTTGATTACCCAACAGACTAATTGGAAGACCTGTTTACCTATAGAGAACAAACTCAGTGAGAACATGTTTCCATGAAAGCAGGATTCTATTTACACTAGAGGTCCTCTTAGTTGATAAGGACCAGTAGTGGCAACCTTCCCAGTGCCTAATATTCCATGGGTTATAACTGTATCCCAAGTCTCTCCTCACTGTGATTCTGACTGTTTGCAGCTGTTTAACTGCTCACCCACTCTTGAAAATGGGACCACAGAATTCCAGTCCTGTGAACCCTCCATTGGCTCCATGTTCTACATGTATCCAATAACTCACAGTCATACTTGTTTTGTAAATTCTTCATGACGTTTCTCTTTACTGTCTCCATCACTGCCTCTCTGGCCCATAACATAACGTAAAGTAATGTAACGTAACAACAATGCTCATGTGCTTTGTTTGCTGCAACCCCACTGTTTAGCTTGATTTGATTTACTGTTTGGACATAAATATCTTTGTAGTTTTTTTTGCCTTGTGTATTGTAGCCTGTATGTAAATTATTCCTGCTGGACATTGCTAGCCTACAGACTGCTGCTATCCTCCTGGGATCCCCATGAAAATGAAATGCTGCATCTCACGGAGTTATCCCAGTCTCAGCAAATTTCAAATAAGTATGTAATTACCTTTTTCAAACCTATCCATTCCTACAACTCTAAACATCTAACTATGGAACATCTCCATCTTTCATTCTTGTCTCTATCCTTGAATAAGTGAAAGATGGAGATCTTCCCCTTCTAGCTTTCTTTTATCCAGAAAAATAGGGATTTTCTGACTCCCTCTCTCTCTCTGACTCTCTTTCTGCATTCCTTTTATTAATTGCTCTTGTTTTACACAAGGGTACACCATACATTAATTCTGAAGTTGTGTCTTCCACCAATGCAAAATGTGTTGGGATACTTTTGTTTGAAATGTGCTACACAACATAAAATTATATTATCCATCCATCTGTCTGTCTGTCTGTCTCTATCTATCTATCTATCTATCTATCTATCTATCTATCTATCTATCTATCTATCTATCTATCTATCTATCTACCTATCATAGAAACACAGAAACATAGACTTTGATGGCAGACAAGGTCCGCTTGGCCCACCTAGTCTACCCATTTCCCTACCTACAGGATAAGCCACAGATCCTAGTCAACCAACAGCCTGTTTCTTCCTACCCCTCACTAGAATTACCTTATGTCTGTCCCATGTATTCTTGAATTCTCCCACAGTTTTAGACCCCACAACTTCCTCAGGAAGGCTGTTCCACGCATCCACTACCCTCTCTGTGAAAAAATACTTCCTCACATTGCCCCTGAACCGCCCCTCCGTCTTTAAATTGTGTCCCCTTATTCTTACATGTCTTTTTTTCTGAAAGATGCTACCCTCTTGGACTTTGTTGATTCCACTGAGGTACTTAATTGTTTCTATCATGTCCCCCCTCTCCCTCCTTTCCTCAAGGGTATACTTATTAAGCTCGTTTAGTCTCTCCTCGTATGGCTTCTCTTGCAGACCCTGCACCATTCTAGTTGCCCTCCTCTGGACTGCCTCTATCCTGTCTATGTCCTTGCGGAGATGAGGTCTCCAGAACTGGATGCAGTACTCCAGATGGGGTCTCACCAACTGTCTGTATAGAGGGATAACAACTTCCTGTTTTCTGCTGGTGATGCCTCTAACTATGCATCCCAGTATACCCCCAGATCTCCCTACTGCCTTCTCACACTGCTTGCTGACCTTAAGGGCATCTGATATGATTACCCCCAGGTCCCTTTCCTTTTTGTTTTGTTACTACCTCCCCCCATTGTGTAATCTTCCCCAGGTTTTTTGTTTCCCAGGTGCATTATTTTGCACTTCTTTGCATTGAATCCTAGCTGCCATACTTCCAACCATTCCTCCAACCTTGCCAAGTCCCTTCTCATCCTTTCCATGCCTCCTTGTGTATCAACCCTGTTGCAGATCTTTGTGTCATCTGCAAAGAGGCATACTTTTCCTTCCAGTCCCTCTGCCATGTCACTTATAAAGACATTAAAAAGGACTGGACCCAGTACTGAACCCTGCGGTAGCCCACTAGTAACCCCTCTTTCTTCAGAGTGGACTCCATTTACAGTCACCTTCTGTGTCCTGTTGTCTGGCCAATTTCTTACCCAGGCTACCACCCTGGGACCCACTCCCAGGCTAGTTAATTTGACTATAAATCTTTTGTGTGGGACTGTGTCAAATGCCTTGCTAAAATCTAAGTAGGCCATGTCCACAGCCCCTCCCTGGTCTACTACTTTGGTCACACAGTCAAAGAAATCAATTAGATTCATCTGACATGACCTTCCTGCTGTGAACTCATGCTGCCTTGGGTCGTGTGCCCCACTGGCCTCTAGGTACTCAATAGTTCTTTCCTTCAGAAATGATTCCATCACTTTCCCTACCACAGAGGTCAAACTGACAGGTCTGTAGTTTCCTGCCTCTGTCTTGGTCCCACTTTTGTGAAGGGCAATCATATCTGCCTTCCTCCAGTCCTCGGGTACCACACCATTCTCCCATGATTTGTTAAAAAGTGTGGTCAGTGGTTTCACTAGTTCTCCCCTTAATTCTTTTAGAATTCTGGGGTGAATTCCATCAGGCCCATTGCTTTGTCCACCTTCAGTTTTAGGAGCACTTTCAGAACCCTTTCTTCTGTGAAAGGACTGGGATCGACCCCCTCTATCCAGAGTGCTTCTGTTAATTTGATTAGGCACCTCCCCTTCCTCTTTTGTGAATACTGAGCAGAAATACTCATTCAGTATCCCTGCTTTTTCACTATACCCTCTGCCCACCAACCGTTCATTCTATTCAGCCTCACTATCCCTCCCTTTGTCTTTCTATGCTCCTGAAGTACCTATAAAGGTTTTATCCCCTTCTTAACTGGAGTTGGCTATCCTTTCCACAGTTTGGGCCTTTGCTATTCTGACTTCCCTCCTGCTTCCTTCAGCCTTAACTGGTACAGCTCTCTATCCTGCTCCTTCTGTGTTTCATTATACTTCCTGAATGCTATCTTTTCTCCTGACTTTCCCGCCACCTCTTTTGAGAACCAAAGTGGCTTTTCTTTCATTTTGATTTGTTTATTTGCTTCACACAAAGGCTTGTTGCCTCTGTCATAGGCAATTTTCATGATTCCCATTGTTGCTCCACCCTCCTTCTAGCCTGTTTTCTAGTGCTTTTCTGAGGCACTCTCCCATCTTGCCAAAGTCAGTCCTCCTGAAGTCCAGTACCCTCACTTTTGTATGGCTTGACTCTGTAGCTGAGTTTAACATGAACCACACTGTTTGATGGTCACTTGTTCCCAGATGGCAACCCACTTCTAGGTCTGAGATCCTCTCACTGTCCCCATTTGAGAGTACGAGGTCTAAAATTGTTCCCTCATGAGTGGGTTCTGAAACTAGCTGTCTGAGACATGCCACCTGTAGGGCAATGAGAATGGCCCTGCTCTTGGATGTGGCTGCAGCAAGTAAGCTCCAGTTAACATCTGGCATATTCAAGTCTCCCATCAACAGTATCTCCCCTTTCTCTGCCATCCTAAGAATGCCTTCTATCATATCCTTGTCCATTCCCTCACCCTGACATGGGGGTCTGTATACAACTCCTGTGCGGATTATGGTGCCACTTCCAGTCTCCAAGGTGACCCACAGTGCCCCCCCTCCTCCCTGTTTACTCTTTTGTTCAGTTGCTTTTATCCCTTCCTTTACATAGAGAGTTACTCCTCCCTATCTTCTCCCCTCCCTGTCTCTCCTGTAGGTTATGTATCCTGGTATGTTAACATCCCAATCATGGTTCTCTGTGTACCATGTTTCTGTGACTGCTACAATGTCCAGGCATCCCTCTTCCATCAAGTCCACCAGTTATGGGAGCTTGTTGCACAGGCTACAGGCATTGGTACTCATTATCCTCCATTTCCTGATGGCCTTACTCCTTTTTGCCCTATCCCTGTCCCTCTTGCCTTTGGCACTTTCTCCATTACCCCTACCTTCTCCCTATATCGCATCTCTATGTTGGTGTTTACTGCACTTACTACCATAACTTTTGGGGGCTAGGATTTCCCTGCTCCTTTCCAGTGCCTCCTCCCTTGGCTAGTTTAAGTACTTGCCAATGAAGCATTTAAACCTATCACCTAGGGATCCTGGTTCCCCTCCTGGACAGATGCAGCCCATCATGCCAGTATAGGCTTGCATCACTCCAGGTGGACCCAAGTCCCCAATGAAGCCAAATCCCTGAGCTCTGAAACAGTTTTTCAACCACTGATTGAATCCCATGATGTGAAGCACCTAGCCTCTCATACATCATAGACAGGCAGCATCTCTGAGAAGGTTACCATGCTTGCTATTGTCTAAGACCTCTCCCCAATTCCACAAACTCTTCCTGCACTGCTCTGATCCATTTCTTAGCCAGGTCATTTGTCCCTAGGTGGACAATGATATCCAGCTCCCTCCCCTGTGCAGCTGCTCTGGCAATCCTGAGGATTTGCTTCCTGTCCCTCCAAGCCATGGCACTATGCTGGCACCTTCCCTCCCTCTCCCCTTCCTCCCCCAGTTCTACCTTCCTAACAATGAAGTCCCCCACCAGGAGTTGTTTCCTTTCCCTGTGGGGTCCCATGCCACCCTCCTGTGGGTTTCCTTTGTGGAGGTTCCCAGCATCCTCCTTGGTCTCCACTGTGGATGCCTCCATAGAGGAACCACACTTTGCCAGAATCAATCAATCAATCAATCAATCAATCTATCTATCTATCTATCTATCTATCTATCTATCTATCTATCTATCTATCTGTCAGTCTGTTTGTCTATCTGTCTGTCTGTCTGTATATCTATCTATCTGTCTGTCTATCTGTCTATCTATCTATCTATCTGTCTGTTTGTCTATCTATCTATCTGTCTGTCTGTCTCTCTGCCTGTCTGTCTGTCTATCTATCTATCTATCTATCTATCTATCTATCTATCTATCTATCTATCTATCTATCTATCTTCTATCTCTATCTACAGTATGTCTGTCTATCCAACAGTTCTGTTTGAGTCTGTCTGTCTGTCTACCAGCCTGCCTATCTATCTATCTAGCTATCTGTCTGTCTGTCTGTCTGTCTGTCTGGCTATCTATAAATCTATCTATTCATCTATCTATTTGTCTAGCTATCTTTCTATCTATCTCTTTCTGTCCGTCTGTCTGTCTGTCTATCTATCTATCTAGCTATAAGTCTGTCTATCTATCTATCTATCTATCTATCTATCTATCTATCTATCTATTTATCTATCCACCCATCTGTCATATAGTTGGATAAATGGATGCATTGAAATAACAGTACAGAAAAGCATACAGAAAAATCCCCACAATACCACAGTGGCAAAGTGATGATAGTATCATTTTTGCCCTATAATACTATTGTTCGGAGCCTGAAATACTTTTGTCCAGAGTCTGAACAGTAGTATTTTCACAGAAACAGAAGAGTGCAAGCACATGACTGTGTCATGCAGAATGGGAGCCGGCAGTCCTAGCTAATGTTGGAACCCACTCAGGAAGAAGCAACACTAGACCTGGTACTCTCAAATGGAGAGAGGAACACAAATTTAAAAGTCAGTAGACATCTGGGAACAAGTGACCACTGCACAGTGTGCTTCACAATAAGCACAACCATGGAGAGAGGCCATACAAAAACAAGCATACTGGACTTTAGAAGGGCTGACTTTGGCAAAATGGGTGAATACCTGAGGAATACACTAGCAAATGGGCAAAAAGGAGGGGTGGAAGAACAATGGAGAAAAATCAAAACAGCAATCATAGAGGCAACAAGCCTTTGTGTGAAACAGATAAAGAAAATGAAGCGGAGTGAAAAAAACACTATGGTTCTCAAAAGAGGTGACAGGGAAGGTTAAGGAGAAAAAGGCTGCATTCAAAAAATATAAGGCATCACAGAAGGAACACGACAAGGAACTGTATCAATTAAAGCAGAAAGAAGTGGGAAGGCAGTCAGAATAGCAAAGCCCAAACTGAGGAAAAAATAGCCAAGTCAGTTAAGAAGGGGATAAAACCTTTATAGGTACATTAGGAGCATAGAAAGGTTAAGGAGGAATAGTGAAGATTAATAAGGAGAGGGAGGTGGGCAGAGGAGACAGTGAAAAGGCAGAGATATTGATTGAATACTTTTGCTCAGTATTCACAAAAAGAAGATGAGGAGAAGTTACCTAAACCAGACAATAGAAGCACTCTGGGTAGGGGGTTGACACCAGTCCATGTACAGAAGAAAGAGTCCTGAAAGAACTCCTAAAACTCAGGGTGAACAAAGCAAAGGGGCCTGATGGGATTCACCCCAGAATCCTAAAAGAACTAAGGGAGGACATAGTGACACCACTGACCACACTTTTTAACAAATCATGGGAGGATGGTGTGGTACCTGAGGACTGGAGGAGGGCATATGTGATTCCCCTTCACAAAAGTGGGAGCAAGGCAGAAGCAGGAAACTACAGACCTGTAAGTTTGACCTCAGTGGTAGGGAAAATGATGGAATCACTTCTGAAAGAAAGAATTGTTGAGTACCTAGAGGCCAGTGGGGTACAGGACCCAAGCAGCATGGATTTATAGCAGGAAGGTCATGTCAGACCAGATCTAATAGATTTCTTTGACTGGATGACCAAAGTAATAGACCAGGGAGGGGCTGTGGATATGGCCTACCTAGACTTTAGCAAGGCATTTAACACAGTCCCACACAACAGATTAATAATCAAGTTAGCCAGCCTGGGAGTGGGTCCCAGGGTGGCAGCCTGGGTTGCAAACTGGCTGCACAACAGGACACAGAAGGTAATAGTGAGTGGAACACATTCCGAAGAAAGGGGGGTCACTAGTGGAGTACCTCAGGGCTCAGTACTGGGTCCAGTCCTCTTTAACATCTTTATAGGTGACATTGCAGAGGGTCTGGAGGGAAAGTATGCCTCTTTGCAGATGATACAAATATCTGTAACAGAGTTGATACACAAGGAGGGTAGAAAGGATGAGAAGGGACTTGGCAAGGTTGGAGGAATGGTCAGACATATGGCAACTTAGATTCAATGCAAAAAAGTGCAAAATAATGCACCAGGGAAACAAAAACCCAGGAGAAGAGTACACAATTGCAGGGGAGGTTCTAACAACAACAAAAATGGAACAGGACTTGGGGGTAGTCATATCAGATGATCTAAAGGTGGGTAAGCAGTGTGAGAAGTCAGTAAGGAGAGCCAGGGGGATACTGGGATGCATAGGAAGGGGCATCACAAGTAGAAAAAGGGAAGTGGTTATCCCTCTGTACAGACAGTTGGTGAGACTCCATCTGGAGTACTGTGTGCAGTTTTGGAGACCTCATCTACTCAAGGACATAGACAAGATGGAAGCAGTCCAGAGGAGGGCAACTAAAATGGTGCAGGGTCTGCATCAGAAATCATATGAAGAGAGACTGAGAGAGCTTAATATGTATACCCTTGATGAAAGGAGGGGCAGGGAGGACATGACAGAAACGTTCAAGTAGCTCAAAGGAATCAACAAAGTCGAGGAGGGTAGCATCTTTCAGAAAAGAGATGTGTAAGAACAAGGGGACACAATTTAAAGATAGAGGGGACGGCTCAGGGGTAATGTGAATCTTTTTCACAGAGAGAGTGGTGGATCGTGGAACTGCCTTCCTGGGAGGTTGTTGGGGCTAAAACAGTGGGGAATTCAAACATGCATGGGACAGACACAGGCAATTGTAGTGGAGGGTGGCAGGAAGTAGGCTATGGGTTAACTAGAATCTGCAGCTTATCCAGTAGGTGAGGAAATGAGCAGACTGGGTGGGCCAAGTGGTCATATCTGAGTCAAAGTCTATGTTTCTATGCATTCACTGTACCCATTGCATAGGAAAAGCCCAATCACCACTCACTGAAAACCAAGAAAGTAGTGAAATGGCTCAAAATAGCTTAGAAATCAGTATTATTTTATATGTTTTTACTTAAACCTGTTTTTAAATATTCTCCTAGTCTGTCACCTGAAGCCTCAAGGTGGTAACTGCTGTCTCCACTTCAATCCGGCTCCCATCCACTGAATGAACCTACAGCTCACTCTCTCTCATTAAACCCTAACAAAACAGAATAAAATAACTTTTTGTCTTTTTATGAACTTCAGTTAAAAAAAAAAAACTAACCCACACCATTAAAACCTGAATGGAACTTCTTCTTGACCCCCCCTTTCATAAACACGTTGCCATTTTCTGTAGATAATTATTCAAAACAACAAGGTAACAATCAATGAAAACACACACTTTGAGCTTTAGAAGTGTGTGGACATTGTAGTGTCCATAGCAACCACTTGGCAATCAGGAAAAAATATTATCCACTGTCAGATACATTTCAACATTTTAGCACATTTTGCAAAATACCTGCATCCCCCTGGATCCATATATTACAAACAATGAAAGATAAGGAACTGTGATTGCTTGGTTATGAACATCTCTAGGTTCTGGGGACATGTTGGAACATCTCGAGCTTTGCTGTTGAGGTTCACATGTCCCCAGAAGCTGTCAATGATGTTATATACCCATAATACACAGTCCCTTAGCATTCTTGTCATTTTTTATTTCTGTCTTAATATATATAGCTTTGTCTGTATTTATCTGTCTGCCTGCCTGTATGTCCATGTATGTATGTATGTACTGTGGTTTATCTATATGTTTGTCTGTCTGCCTGTCTGTCTACCTATCTCATTATATTTCAAATGGAGTCTAAACATGAGATTCAGTACTGAGATTTCTGTAACTGCATACTATACCTTGTTCCATAGTACAGAATAACCAGTTACTAAAATGCTGCCAATCCATTTCTATCAGTTCCTAACATTTTTCATATGGATTCCCTTTAAAACAAAACATATCATTATGTTGTCTTGCGTGTGCAGCGCAAACAACATATTGAGGTAGCTTGGTGGAGTAGCAGGTTTTGGAAGTGCGGTCGTGTTGTGGCCAGTGGTGCCACTGCTTTTTCAGGCTGGGCTCTGTGGCACAAATGAGATAGCATGCTGCCTATGACAGCACTGCAAAAAGCGTGCTACCAACTTGAAACAATTTCACCACTGTAATGGGGGAGTGACCTGTCATTGCAGGACGTGCCTTGCCTGGTGTAACATTTCAGTAAACATGGTGGCGGCTGTCATCCATCCACCTCTCACAATCCCCAGCAAGCTGATTTTGGGGGTGCCCAATCCCCCTGTCAGCATGCCCACTCCACAGTTCATTTGCCAATGGGGTGCCCAATCGCCCTGTCGGCATGCCCTGTCCCCAGTCTGTTTGCCGATGGGGGAGTCCAATTCGTATAAAGACCCCAAGGTTTGTTTGTTTGCAAAGGGAGTGCCCAATCCCCCTAGGCAGCATGCCTCCCCCAAAAACAAAGATGCTTTCTTTGCTGACAGGGTGCCCAATCCCCATCAGCTTCAGTCTCCAAAAAACAGAGGTGGCACACTGGGAGCCCATCCCAGTATGCAAAAATGTCCATCCCATGATGTTCTCATTTTTTTTAACCTGTAAAATAGAAAATGGTCCCTGGTTGCCTGCGGTGCCCCCTCCTCAAACCCGCACCCACCCTCTGCATATCCCACCTCCCTGCACCCCCACCCCATACTTATCTCTCGAGCCCAGCGCAGTGATCTTCCGTGGAGCGGGAACATGTCTGCACTCTTCAAAGCTGACCCAGAACTGAAGAAAATCATGGAAAGCTGTATAATGGCTTCAATGGGGGGGTTTCAACTTAGGTGGATATCTTGGCCAATTTTGAGACTTTTCGCTCCAGCTTTTCAGCATGGGGTTTTTGGGACCCCACTTCATGAACTCAGTCACTGCCATTTCATTATTCAGTCCTGAAAGGTGATTTTGCAGTCACTGCATGGAATCACTTTGGGACTGATGAAGCGACTATCACTGTTCATGAGGTGGGCTCCAAAAGCCTATGTTCAAATTGATGACAAACGTCCCAAAAATAAGTGTGTATGAGGTGCATTGTGCTGTTTTCACGCACGCTTGTAACTTCAAGAATTTTTAATAGTTTCACTCCAGATTTTCCACATTGCCATTTTTTCACACCTCCTTATGAACAGCATAGCTGTTAGTTTTCACATCCTGCCTGAAATGTGTTTTTGCACATCTGGTGCACAACAGCATGGTTGTTGTGGGAAATCAATGTTCAGGACAGATTAAGAAAATCACAGTGACACTGTTCATGAGTGGAAGTCCCAAAAATGCCTATGTTGAAAATTTGGTGACAAAATTCCACAAAATTACTGTGTTATGAGCGTGCATTGCGCAGTTTCCATGTATGCTCATAACTTTGAGGAATGTTAATATTTTCACACCAGCTTTTCAACATTGCCATTTCTTCACCCCTCCTTATGAATGGTAAAGCTGTAATTTTTCACATCCTGCCCGAAATGTGTTTTCGCACATCTGGTACAGAATGGTGCGGTCACTGTGGGGAATCAATGTTCAGGACAGATTAACAAAATTACAGTGCCACTGTTCATGGCGGAGGTCCCAAATGCTTTCATGAGGTGGGTCACAAAAAATGCCATGTTGAAAATTTGGAATGCAAATGCCAACAAACGCCTGGGTGTTAGGGTTTCTAACCATAACATCCCACCTGTAGAGACTGACAGGCATCAGGGTGTGCCTTTGGATTGTCGCTGTAATGCTCATGCCATTCCACCCACCCCACCCTGCAGCCAGTGACAGGCATCAAGGTGTGACTTGGACTATTCGACCCCAAAGTTCACCCCATTCTCTGATACTGCACCCATCTCAACATATTTCCTTAAGGAATGGGGTGAGCATAAGGCCCGACAACCCCAAGGCACAAAGCAACACTTGTCAGAGTCTGTAGGGTAGGGTGAGGTGAAATGGTATGAAGTTATGGCAGGTGACCCAAGGCACCTCAATGCCCTGAAAGTCTCTCTGCAGGGTGGGATAGGTTGGCGTCAGTTCCATACTTCACTGCCATTCCAATTATGCATCTCTCTGCTCCTGCTACAATGCCATTGCCAGCAAGACAACATTTGGCATTGACAAATGCTTGTTTTAAAAGTGATATACTTTTACTGTTAATAACAAGCATTTGTCGATGCGAATGTTTTTTCTTGCTAACATAACAATATTAATAATAAAGATACAAAGCTGCGTAATAGAATAACGGTAGTATTGAACTGAAGCCAACCCACCACCACCCTGCAGAGGTGACAGGCGTTGGGGTGTGCCTTTGGGTTGTCAGGCATAACGACCACCATTTCACCACACCCCACCCTGCAGACACTGACAAATGTCCGGTGTTCCTTGGGGTCTTTGGCCCTTATCGCACCCATTCCATTAGAAAATATGGTGAGATGGGTGCGATATAGGAGAATGGGGTGAACTTTGGGGCCAAAGGTCCAAGGCATACCTCGATGCCGCCACTGGCTGCAGGGTGTGGAATGGTATAAGCATTACAGGCAAGAATCCCAAGTCACATCCCTGATGCCTGTCATTCTCTACAGGGTTGGGCGTTATGGTTGGAAACCCTAATACCCCAGGCATTCACTGGTATTTTCACTCCAAATTTTCAATATTTTTTTTTGTGACCCCACCTCATGAACAGGGGGAATATCAGTTTGTTAGCCGAAAGCTGCTTATGCACAGCGACTAAGGCATTTAGCACCACAGGTGCAAAAACATTCTGAACAGGATATAAAAAACGACAGCTGTACTGTTCATGGGGAGGTGTAAAAAATGGCAATGTTGCAAGTCTGCAGTAAAAATATTAAAAAAAATGGTGAAGTCACGAGCGCACATAGAAACTGAGCAACACACACCCGTAATATAATATAGGTTGGGGATTTTTACAGCAGATTTCAACTTAGGCATTTTGGTGCCTCCGATCATGAACAGTGTCACTGTGATTTTCTTTATCTGTCCCGAACAATGATTTCCACAGCGACCACGCATCTCTGCGCTGAAAGTGTGAAAACACCGCCGGTCATGTTGTGAAAAATGACAGCTGTACTGTTCATAAGGAAGTGTGGAAAAATGCCACTGGTGAAAATCTGGACTGAAAATATTACAAAGTCATGAACTTACGAGTGCGTGGAAGCTGCACAATGCTCACTCGTAACACAGTCATTTATGGACTTTTGTCACAAATTTTCAACATAGCCATTTAAGACCCTGCTCATGAACAGTGTAACTGTGATTTTCTTAATCTGTCCCAAACATTGCTTTAGCACACCAACAGCACCATTGTTGTGCTACATGTGCAAAAACACATTTTGGGCGACATATAAATGGCAGCTGTACTGTTCATAAGGAAGTGTAATAAAATGGCAATGTTGAAAATCTAGAAGTGAAAATATTAAGATTCGCAAACTTACTGACATGCATAGGAACTGCGCCAGCATGTTAAGTAAAAACAGTCATTTTTAGGAATTTTTTCACCAAATTTTCAACATAGCCATTTTAAGACCTCTGCTCATGAACAGTGTCACTGTGATTTTCTTAATGTGTCCCATACATTGATTTCGCACACTGACTGCGCCATTGTGCGCTACATGGGTGGAAACACGTTTTGGGTGAGATGTGAAAAATGACAGCTGTACTGCTCATAAGAAGGTGTGGTAAAATGGCAATGTTGAAAATCTGGAGTGAAAATATTGAAAATTCATGAACTTATGAGTGTGCATAGGAACTGTGCAACGCACGCTTGTAAAACAGTCATTTTTAGTAATTTTTCCACCAAATTTTCAAAATAGTCTTTTTGAGAGCCCTCCTTATGAACACTGGCAGTGTCGTTTCGTTAATCATTCGAAAGGTGATTTCATGCAGTGGCTGTGAAATCAGCCTTGAGGAACCCGATAACGCCATGACAGTGCAAGAATCATGAGGAGGGTCCCAGCTCCCACATGTTGAAAATTTGGTATAAACTCCAAAAATGCCTGAGATATGCAATAAAGTTGAAAACCCCTATCTATCCCATTATACAGCTACCGGCATTTCCTCAGTTAGCGGTTGGCTTTGAAGAGTGCAGGCGTGTTCCCGGTCCACGAAGATGTCGCACCGTGCTCTGGAGGTAAGTATAGGGTGAGGGTGTGTGGGAGGCAGGAGTGCGCTGTGGGTGGAGTGCAGGGTTGTGAGGGGCTGGGAGACTACGTGGGACCGTTTTTGCTTTTCAGGGTTTTTTAAAAAGTGATGCGGGATGTTTGCCCAGCTGGGGTGGGCTCCCAGCGTGCTGAGATGGCTGGGGGCGTGAAGCTGGCGGGGGATTGGGCACCCCGTCGGTCATAGACATTGTTGTCACGCTGGGTGGGCTCCCAGCGTGGCATCCGCAACCGAGGGGGACAGTGGAGCCGATGGGGATTAGGCACCCCGTCGGCTATCGATAACTCTGCCACGCTGGGGTGGGCACCCAGCATGGCATTTGGAAGGCTTTGGGGGGGAAGCGCAGCACAGCCGATGGGGGATTGGGCACCCCCTTCAACTATAGAGTGTGTGTGTGGGGGGGGGCAGCAGGCAGTATGCGTGTGTGTGTGTGTGTAGGGGAAGCTGCGCATGAGCAGGCGATATCTTATCGCTGCTCACTGAAGTGTAGCTCCCCCTTTCAACTGTATCCTACTGCATTTTGGAGCTTGTCATAGACAGCTCCAGCATGCATTGGCGGACAGGGGCTGTGCCTGCCAACACACTGACTGAATTGGAAGAGGGGGTGACACACCTCCGAAAACTCGGATGATGGCACTATGTTTCTTGCACATGCATGCAAGCAAACATAAAAATTAGCTCTGTATGTTCCGCAGTGAAAATGAGGAATGAATATTGGTAAATGGAATTGCAAATGTTAACAGGAGGTTCACTTATAAAGCGCTAAGGCATAACAGGAGGTTAGATTACCTAATTTAATCACAGAAGAAAGGGGCATGAGACACAAGGCAAAGCCAAATGCTTTATGCTGTCTAGGGTTAGATTAATAAAGGTAACTCAACCAATGGCATGCCTAAATGTTAGTATTAAAGTAAGATACGTTTATCTTCTATTTTTTTTAGTACCTTAAATTCTAAATTGACCCAAGTTTGGGTGCAAGTTCGGTGAGATGGAAGAATGAGCAAAGAATGCAGGAAAGGCATTTCTGCATTCAGCACCAGCCCCAATTTGAAGAGGACTGAACAGCATCCTGGTGCACACACGGCACCTTGTAGCAGGCTGGGACCCTTCTCTTACATGGGGTTGACGTGTGTGTCAAGACATTGATGCAAAACAAAATGGTTATAGTAAATGCATGCTGAAAATAGAAAACAGAGTTAGAAATCTACGTTTCAACCTTCTTCTTCTTCAGGAAATATCTAAAAGAGAAAAAAACAAATTTAGTGTAGAGGAGAGATAAAATGAGGGATATATATGTGAGGAAAGAAAAAAGAGGAGGCTCAAGGAGAAGAAGTGATAAATGGCAAGACTGAGAGAGAATCTGTGAAACAAAAAAGTGATTATGGGAAAGATAAAGCATAAAAGGAGTGAAAGAGCTAGAGAAGTCTCCAGGTGGGTACTAATTAAGAGGGCCTAGTAAGAAGGTTGAAATGTGACAATGTGTTAGTTGCAAGGTTTGGTACCTGGTAGGGAGGAACTGTTAGGAGTAGGTAGACTGCTTTGAACCAGGAGATTCTGCAGGTTAGGTGGCTGGCAGTAGGATGCAAATTGGTGGTTCTGTAAAGGAAGCACCAATGTTAGGGTCAGTTTGCAAATGGGAAAGTTACTGGTGATGATCCTGTGAAGAGGTGTGCTCTGATGGAAAAGAAGCACTAGTGGAATTCGCTGCTGTTCTTGCATGACAGTATCCTTCCTGCAGGGGTCAAGGTTATGGTGCATGTTACTGACCCGGGACAGTGCTCTGTTCAGGTGCCCTGTTGATAAAAAAATTTGCATTATTTGGATCTGCTCAGCAAAATCATTCTCTTCACTGCATAACCTGCGAAGTCTAAGAAACTATGAATAAGGAAGGCCATTCTTGATGTGTTTAGGATGGAAGGAGCTGTGGAGGAGGAAACTGTGAGAGTCAGTGGGTTTATAATAAACTGATGTCTTCAGACCAGTGTTCTGTACTGACAACTGGATATCCAGAAAAGGTAGAGTAGAGAAGGATACTTCAAGTGTATTGAAGGGAAGGATGGGCCATGGTAAACTCGTCAAGGAAGACTTGGAGGGTCTCGCTGGGGCAGGAAGTGGCCCCCACACAGTCATCTATGTAGCTTTTGTACAATTCAGGCACAATCCCTGTGAATGAGAGAAAAACATTTTCCCCCACCCAAACCATAAATAGATTAGCAAAGCTGGGATCCATCTTGGTACCCATAGCAACTCCACTGACCTGCTGAAAAAAACTGTCATTAAAAGAAAAAGCATTGTTATCAAACCAGCTGATAAGGGAGGTGCTGTTGTGGTCTGGCAAAAGGAGTTATACATCACTGAAGCCGCACAACAACTCTCCGTTACCAGGTTTTATTCTTCTCTTCCACAGGACCCCACTGCTGACTATCAGACTGAGGTCACCACCACCATCATCACCTCTGCTACCGAAAACAAAGAGCTCCCTGCTTCTGCTAGGAGACTCATAGTTCAGCATCCCCAGACATCCAGGTTTTGCCTCTTTCCCAAAATCCACAAAACAAGTAACCCAGGTCATCCTATTGTGTCTGCCTGATCCTGCCCCACATCCCACATCTCTGCTTTTTTGGACAGCCTCATGAGAGCCCTTGTTGAGTTCCTGCCCTCCTATGTTAAAGACACTAACCATGCTCTCCAGTTATTTGACAGGTTCAGATTCAGTGACTCTCATCAGAGCATCTTCACCATAGACATCAAATCTCTTTACACAGTGATCCTCCATGGTGATGGTCTGACAGCTTTGCAGCATTTCTTGAATAAGTGGGAAGTCCAGCAGCCACCCATACACACACACACACACTAACCCGTCTGGCAGAACTTGTTCTTACATAATGCTTTTTCTTTTAATACCAATACCAAAGGTACCAAACCTTGCACAGGACTCGCTGCTACATCTGCAAATTTATTTCCAGTGGGACTGAAATTCTGGTACCTACAGGTGTTTGTCACATCACGAAGGAGTTCTCATGCACCTCCACTAATGCGGTATATTGTATTCTTTGCAGGAAGTGTACAGCTATTTACATTGGAGAGACTGGTAGGCACCTTGCTGACCATTTCAGGGAACATTACAGAGCAGTCAGGAATGGTGACACTGCTAAACCCATTGTATCCCACTTTATCTCCAGGGACCACAGTGTCAATGACCTTTCTGTCTGTGTCCTTCTGCAGGGCTTATGGGATTCTGACCATAGAAAAAACATGGAAGCCAAGCTGATCATTCGCCTTGGCTCCCAGTAGCCCTCTGGTTTAAATTATGGACTTATTTTCCACTAGCATATTTCAGCCACCCCTTATTTTCCCTAAAGTCTGTTTGTATCTGTACACATTTAATTTATTTTTCATTTTCACCGTAAATCTCCATCTCTGCCTCCTTCCCACACATTTATCACCTTTCAGCCTTCTTACTAGGCCCTGTTAATTAGTCCCCACTTGGGGACTTCTCTAGCTCTTTTACTCCTATTATGCTTTATCTTTCCCATAATCACATTTTTGTTTCACAGATTCTCTCTCAGTCTTGCCATTTATCACTTCTTCTCCCTGATCCTCCTCTTTTTTCTTTCCCCACACACACACATACATATATATATATCCCTCATTTTACCTCCCCTCTACACTAACTTTGTTTTTTTCACTTTTAGATATTTTCTGAAGAAGAAGACCTAAGGTTGAAACATAGATTTTTAACTCTATTTTCTATTTTCAGTGTGCATTTAATATAACCATTTTATTTTGCTTTTACACCACATGCTGACGCAGTGCCTTGTTTTTGGTTTTTACATTTTGTGTGAGACATTGATGGGCCCATTTACTGAATCTTGACAAGTAGGGTGGCAAGAAAAAAGCAGGAAGTGTATCTAGCAGGATGAAGGTAAGGTCGCTGCAAGCTCCACACCAATAACAGGCCCCCTTCTGCAGCCATCCACCCATCATCATCACCCTCCGTCTCAGAAATGTACCTTGCATCTTTGTTACCCCCCACCACAGATTTCCACATGATGGGGAAGGTGGGGGATGGATATCACCCCTTGACCGTCAGTCACTTTGCTAGTTTGTCTCCCTGCTGGTGCTGCAAGGTATGTGGAAGCAGGTGGATTCATCCTGCCCTGGTGGTTGGGGATGAGCGGAACAACTCATCCTCCACCATCCCAAGAGGAGAGGGAGAGAGAGGTCCCAGAGATGCTGAATCCAGCCCACAGTCCCCCAACCTGGCCTCCATGAACAACCCAAGTCCATTCTTGAACCTGGGTCACTGCCATGGTACTGGTATCTACTCTTACAATCAGCCAACTTTAAACCCCCAAAATGAAAGTACAAGGTATTTCAACTCTACACAGCTGATCAGTATTTTTGTTGCTGACAGTAACCCATTTTCCACTTTATGTCCACAGGTCCAATTGATGTCAGCACTGGCATTGAAGGACATGAACCATGGGTATCAAATAAGTATCATTTAACATTTACAGTACCTTGTTTGTCCCAGTAAGTTACTAAAGATCTACAGATCCTTTGTGACCCCTTTGTGTTATTCTTATTTTAAAGGTACACCTGGATGTTCCCTCATGCACAACACAATCCACAGTATGCGAGTAATAAATCATTATTGGCATTAGTCTGTCTCAGCTAGTAACTATAATACTTGTAGTTGCACTATTACACCATATAATTGTACAGTACAATGGTATAACTACAACTATTAAGATTATGTTGTCATTCAATTGTTAGTTGGTTGGTGAAGCAGGGCTAGAAATAACTCCAGTATTCTGTTTATTTCATTTCATGCAGGTCCTTTGGGACCTCCGGAAATGAATCATTCAGAATCGAAAAAGGAAATTATTAGCAAAGCTGCATTAATGCAAACATTAAGGTCGAAGAACACAAAGCACACAAAGTAGGGAAATGAAAATCATTAGGGTTTTAGGTCTCCAGAGTATGGGTGAATCCCTTCTTTGGTGTTGTCAACCATAATCGCCCCCACACACACACCTCATAGCCTCCTGTCCAAAACACAAAGGTAGAACTCCAAGTCAGTGCTTCACTGCACTCTTCAAAGGTAGATTATTATAACGCCATGTTGTAACAGAATCTGTCATACCTTTCATCACACATGGCCCTGTGGGCTCTGTGAAGAAAAGGATGCTATCTGACCTTCTTTGCTCAGGGGATGGGGTGGGCATTAGGTCATCAACACCAAGGAAGATCAACCACTGATCCACCAATCCTGTGGCGAACCAAAACCTAATCTTTTCATTCCCTACCACAGCTTTCTTTCTTCATCCCTAATGTATGAATTAATGTAGTTTATATATGTATATATAGATATATACAGCAAAATAGATAACAATAAATGCACTGAAGCTATATAGAGGGACAGCTCACAGGGACCTGTAAAAGCAGAAGAGAAGATATAATGCATAGCATTATATGGTGCACTCCACTTACAATGGACGCTATTATAATGAACAATCAGTTATAGTGGATGGAAAACCATTTCCCAAACAGATACATCAACTCCAATGCATTTTTTGCAGGTTATAAATGAACAGAAACTTTACTTATGATGGACACTACAATGAAGCTTTTATGGGCATCTGTAGTGCTTTTTTTCAGGAGTGCGGTGGGGAGTGCAGAGCTGGTGAGTAGATTTGGGAAATATAGAATTTTGTTGGATGAACTACAGAGATTAAATTTATTTCTAAATACTGTAATTTTTCACAAGCTGCATAAACTTTTATTAGTTAATTAATTACACTGAAAGGAAATGTTGTTATATGTCAATAAAACCCTTACAGTACAATTGCCTTTGTTCTTACTGTCCTAGAACCCCAACATCCAGCCAGTAGAGTTATCTTCTTATCTTCTACAACAAACTTTCTTAACAAAAAAAAAAAAAAAAGCTAATGTTTCCTGGCACTTAAAAAAACTTTTTTCTAAGCATGCAGCATAGAGTAAAATATATGCTAGGCAGGATTCTGAGTAATCTATGAAGTTTAATAATAGGTTCTCATTCACTCTGAGTCTCTGCTGTCACATATAGAAACACCTAACACGTAGGCTCTTCCTCCTCTGGATATAATGGACACTAGATATAATGGACAAAGGTTGTGTACACAACTCTCTGCACCTGTAAACAAGCATTTGTCCATGCCAAATGTTGTCTCACTGGCATTGGCATTGGTAGTGCAGGAGTTACAGCTGCATAATAGGAATGGCAGTGAAGTATTGAAGTGACGCTAACCCCACCCTGTAGAGACCAACAGGCATTGGGGTGTGCCTTTGGGTCGTCAGCTATAACGCTCATGCCATTTTACCTCACCCTATCCTGTAGACACTGATGAGTGTCATGGTGTGCTTTGGGGTCTTTGGGCATAGTACTTACCCCATTCCATAAGGAAATATGCTGAGGTGGGTGCAGTATAGGAGAATGGGGTGAACTTTGTTGCCGAGCACTCCAAGGCACACCACGATGCCTGTCACTGGCTGCAGGGTGGGGGTGGAGGTTGAATGCCGTGAGCATTATAGCCGATTATCTCAAGTCACACCCCTGATGCCTGTGAGTCTGTACAGGGTGGGGTGTTACAGTTGGAAACCCTAACATCCTAGGCGTGTGTTGGTATTTTCACTCCAAATTTTCAACATAGGCTTTTTGTGACCCCATCTCATAAAAAGCAGCACTGTCAGTTTGTTAGCTGAAAGGTGGTTTTGCACAGCGGCCATGCCATTTGGTGACATAGAGACAAAAACATATTTTGGGCAGTATGTGAAAAATGACAACTGTATTGTTTATGAGGAGGTGTAAAAAAATGGCAACGTTTAAAATCTGGAGTGAAAATATTAAAAATTGGCGAAGTCATACGCATGCACAGAAAGTGTGCAACACATGTCCGTAACCCAATTATTTTTGGAATTTTTTTAGCCACATTTTCCACATAGGCCTTTTGGGACCTCCTCTCTTGAACAGTGGCATTGTGATTTTGCTAATTTGTCCCAAAAGTTGATTTCCCACAGTGACCATGCCATTTGTGTCACAGGTGCAGAAACACATTTTGGCAGGATGTGAAAAATGACAGCTATACTGTACATAAATAGGTGTGAAAAAATGCCAGTGTTGGAAATCTGGCATGAAAATATTGCAAATTTGCAAAGTTACAAGGGTGCATGGCAACTGTGCAACGCATGCTTGTCACACAGTAATTTTATGGACTTTCGTCACCAGATTTTCAACGTAGGCATTTTAGGGCCTCTGCTCATGAACAGTGTCAGCTTCATTTCCTTAAACTGTCATGAAAACTGATTTTACACAGCGACCGTGCTATTCTGTGCTGGATGTGCGAAAACATATTTCAGCCAGGATACATAAAATGACAGCTGTACTCTTCATGAGATGGTGTGGAAAAATGCCAATTTTGAAAATCTGGAGTGAAAATATTACAGATTCACTAAGTTACAAGTGTACATGGAAACTGCTCAAAGCACAGTCGAAAAACAGTGATTTTTGAGATTTTTTCCACCAAATTTGCAACATAGGCTTTTTGAGAGCCCCCCTCATGAACACTGGTACTGTTGTTTTGTTAATCAGTCCTGAAAGGTGATTCTGCACAGTGACCATGAAATCACCTTTCAGGACTGAATAACGACACGACAGTGACCGAATTCATGAGGAGGGGTCCCAATAACCCCATGTTGAAAATTTGGTGTCAAAATAAAAAACAAATGCCTGAAATTTGCACCAAAATTGAAAAAAAACCTATTTATACTGTTATACTGATTACTAGCATTTCTTCAATTCATGGTAGACTTTGAAGAGTGCAGACATATTCCTAGTCCACGAAGATCATTGCACTGGACTCGGAGGTAAGTATGGGGTGAGGGTGTGTGGGGAGGTAGGGTGCGCAGTGGGTGGGTGTGGGTTGAGGGAGGGGGCAGGAGAATGCGAGGGACCATTTTCTTTTTACAGGGTAAAAAAGGGAACATCGAGGACATTTTTGTTTTCTCAGGTACATTTGGCACACAGGGTGGGCTCCCAGTGTGGCACCTGATTGTTTTGGGTGGGAACTGTAGCTGATGGGGATTGGGCACCCCGTTGCCTCATGGGGGGCAGGAGCAGAGGGATTGGGCACCCCCTCAGCACACAACAGATGGTAGGAAACATTATGCTGATGGGAGTGGGTACCCCATCAGCTAAATAAACAGGGATTAGGGACTGTAGCCGATGGGGATTAGGTCCCCTATTGTATAAGTAAGACTGTTAAGAGGGCGCTATGATGCGAGAGTTAGGCACCTAGGCACAGGGTTCATTATGCCCGATGGGGGTGGGATCCCTGTCGGCAAATGAAGTGAGTCGAGGAATGCAACAGGAGGATGGGGCACCTGTCACCATGTTTATGTGGGAAGGCTGTGCTGCTGCAATGAAGCTTGCTTCTCATTGCAGCAAATGTTTTCTTAGATGTGGTCTCCACATTACGTCTTGCTGGTGCGACGCCGGCATGCTGTCTTACTGGGGAATGAAGGATGCACCTACTGATGCATGCCCTGCATTCGCCCACAGTGACTGCACCTCCAAATCTACTCCTAATGCAGTATGTTGGCTGGTGCACAAGCACAAGCCAACATAAAAGCAATAAAATATAGAAGTGGCGGCTTGCATGCTGAGTTTGTTGTCTATATGGGTCCAATTTACAATACAGAAGAGACCCATGGGATTAAGACTAGTGGCCGCCTAAAGAGCAGTTACAGCATCTTTTCATCTCAACCAGTTTAATTAGCACTGCAGTTCTATCATAGAAACATAGAAACACAGAATTTGATGACAGATAAGGACTGCTTGGCCCACCCAGTCTGCCCATTTCCCTGCCTACTGGATAAGCTGCAGATCCTAGTTAACCAGCAGCCTACTTCTTTGCATTGGGGCAGAAGTTTGACGTCTTTGCACAGTGCATTGGGGCAGAAGTTTGACGTCTTTGCAGAATATTTAAACTAGCAAATGGGGAGAGGGGTGCAGCACCCCATACGTCGAATGGGAAGAACACCCTCCCCTCAGCTAGTGGTCAAACAGAATTCAGCGTGTTTGCCGTTCATTTGCATCACCAGGTAAGAAAAAGGTTTGGCTCCACACGATGCACAGGGTAATGCCAAACTTCACCCAACAACTAACACACCAAAATCTGGCCAATGGAAAATCATGTACACAAATGCTCACAGCCTGGGAAATAAGATCCCAGACCTGCAGGCAATAATGTCAGAGGCTAAACTGGACATAGTAGCAATTAGTGAGACGTGGTTTTACCAGTAACCACACTGGGAGACTTCAGTACCTGGCTATGTATTGTTCAGAAGAGACAGTGCAAAAAGGAGAGTGGCCCTGTATGTTATTGAAAATATCAAAGCTACAGAAATTCAGAATACACATAAGGAGCCAGAAGAACTGTGGGTCAGCCTGGAAACAGAAAATGGGACAGCCATAAGAACTGGGGTTGTCTACAGGCCCCCAAACGAGAGGGAGGACATAGACACACTACTGTTAGAAGATATACAAAACATGACAGCTAAAGGGAGGTTCTGATAATGGGAGACTTCAACATGCCAGATACAGATTGGTCAATACCAGCAGGAACATCTGCCAGAACTAGACTCATAGTGGATTCCTGCAGGAGGGCCTCAAACAACTGGTACAGCAACCCACAAGAGACAGGGCTATCCTAGATCTAGTACTGACTAACAAAGAAGCGATCACAGATCTCCAGGTAGAAGGTCACCTGGGGCCAGTGACCATCACATGGTATGGTTCAATTTGGCTACTACATCTAAATCATCCCATTCAAGGCAAAATATGGGACTTCAGAGGAGCTGACTTTGATAAGATGGCCAACAGAGTTAAGCTAGCCCTGGCAAAAAGAAACACAGGTGAGGGGTACAGGCAAAGTGGGCAAGCATTAAGGATGCAATACTTGAAGCAACATCCCATTGTGTTAGACAGAAAAGGAAGTGCAAAGAAGAAGGAAACCACTTTGGTTCTCAAATACAGTAGCAGAAATGGTCAGAGCCAAAGGCTGGCCTTCAGGAAATATAAGGAACACAGCGGGATGAAGATAGGAAGGCATACCAAACTGCCTAAGGAAGCAGGTAAGGCAGTAAGGCAGGCAAAGTCCCAAACTGAGGAAACACTAGCACGAACAGTAAAGAAGGTGACAAGACTTTCTATAGATACATTAGTGAAAGGAGAAAGTCCAGAGGGTGTGCTAAGCTTAATGGAGAAAGGAGCATGAGGAGGAGGACCTGTAAAGGCATCTATCCTAAATAGATACTTTTGCTCAGTATTTACTGAAGAGAAGGTAGGGCAGGGCCCACAGCTCAGCATCATGGACACAGGGGAGGAGGTGAGCACTACTCCCTTCACAAAAGAAAGGGTCCTACAAGAGCTTGCTAAGCTCAGAGTGGATAAGGCAATGGGACCTGATGGCATACATCCCATGGTACTTAAGGAGCTAAAGGAGGAACTAGCAGAGCCATTAGCAGAATTGTTTAGTGAGTCTCTGAGCACAGGAGGTCCCAGAAGACTGGAGAAGGGCTCATGTGATCCCGCTCCACAAAAGTGGTAGCAGGGAGGCGGGGAACTAAGACCGGTCAGTCTTACCTCAGTAGTGGGCAAGATTATGGAGGCACTCCTTAAGGAAAGGATAGTGCAACACCTGGAATCCATAGGGGCACAGGATCCAAGACAGCATGGGTTTACAAAAGGAAGGTCCTGTCAAACTAATCTCATAGATTTCTTTGACTGGGTAACCAGAATGGTGGACCAAGGGGGAGCAGTTGATGTCGCCTACCTTGACTTCAGCAAAGCTTTTGACACTGTTCCACATAGAAGATTGATAAATAAGCTGGGTAGGCTTGGGGTGGGACAGAAGTTGGTCAACTGGGTGGCAAACTGGTTGACTGGCAGAAAACAGAGAGTGGTGGTAAATGGCATACAGTCAGAAGAGATGCAAGTCACAAGTGGGGTACCTCAGGGATCAGTCCTGGGGCCAGTCCTATTCAACATCTTCATTAGTGACCTTGCAGATGGACTAGAGGGTAAGGCTTGTCTGTTTGCAGATGACACCAAGATCTGCAACAGAGTAGATGAGCCAGATGGGGTGGGCAAAATGAGAAGAGATCTGGATAAACTAGCAGAATGGTCAGAAGAGTGGCAACTGGGATTTAATGCAAAAGTGCAAAATCATGCACATAGGGAAGAGAAACCCTGAAGCCACTTGTAGGCTGGGAGGAGTTGCTAGCAGTCACAAAGGAAGAAAGAGACTTGGGCATCATCATCACTGATGACCTAAAATCATCCAAGCAGACCTCTAAAGCAGTAGGTAAGGCTAGGGGGTGTTAGGGTGTATTAGTAGGGGTATCCTAAGTTGTAGAGTGAGGTAATAATCCCTCTGTACAAGACATTGGTAGGCCCCATCTGGAGTACTGCGTGCAGTATTGGAGCCACACCTTCACAAGGACATTAACCAAATTGAGGCAGTCCAGAGAGGGCAGCCAAAATGGTGCAGGGACTGCATCAGAAGACATATGAGGACAGATTAGCAGACTCAATATGTATACCCTTGAGCAAAGGAGGAGAGAGGTGATATGATCGAGGGCATTCAAACACCTTAAGGGCATAAACAAGGTGAAAGAGTCTAACATGTTTAAATATAAGAAAAATAGCAGGACCAGAGGACACAGCATGAGATTAGAGGAGGCTGATTAAGGGGAATGTGAGAAATTCTTTTCACAGAAAGGGTGGTGGATGCATGGAATGGCTTACCACAAGAAGTGGTGGCTATGAATACAGTGCAGGGCTTCAAACAGGCATGGGATAGGCACAAGGGAGCAATACAAATGACTATGAATAGATAGGTCACTGACAGAGCAAAGGCCGATGGCACATTTATAAGGTAGAAAAAGAAATGGGCAGACTGGATGGGCCTTGCGGTCCTTATCTGCCGTCAACTTCTATGTTTCTATGTTTCTATGTTTCCTACCCCCACCCCCTTGAATTGCCTTATGACTGTCCCATGCATGCTTGAATTCCACCACTGTTTTTGACTCCACGACCTCCTCCGGAAGGCCGTTCCATGCATCCACAACCCTCTCTGTGAAAAAATACTTCCTTAAATTACCTCTGAGCCGCCCCTCCTCTATCCTCAAATTGTGCCCCCTTGTTCTTGCACACCTCTTTTTTTGAAAGATGCTACCCTCTTGGACTTTGTTGATTCCCTTGAGGTACTTGAAAGTTTCTATCATGTCCCCCCTCTCGATCCTTTCCTCGAGGCTATACATATTAAGCTCCTTAAGTCTCTCTTCATATGTCTTCCGGTGCAGACCCTGCACCATTTTAGTTGCCTTCCTCTGGACAGCTTCCATCCTGTCTATGTCTTTGCGAAGACTGGGTCTCCAGAACTGCACGCAGTACTCTAGATGGGGTCTGACCAGCTGTCTGTACAGAGAGATAATAACTTCCTGTTTTCTACTGGTGATGCCTCTCCCTATGCATCCCAGTATCCCCCCAGCCCTCCTTGCTGCCCTCTCACATTGCTTGACCACCTTTAGGTCATCTGATATGACTACCCCCAGGTCCCTTTCCATTCTTGTTGTTGTTAGTATCTCACCCCCCATTGTGTACTCTTCCCCTGGGTTTTTGTTTCCCAGGCGCATTACCTTGCACTTTTTAGCACTGAATCTAAGCTGCCATACATTTGACCATTTCTCTAACCTTTCCAAGTCCTTTTTCATCCTTTCCACCCCACCTTGTGCATCAACTCTGTTGCAGATCTTTGTGTCATCTGCAAAGAGACATACTTTTCCTTCCAGTCCCTCTGCAATGTCGCTATAAAGACATTGAAGAGGACAGTCCTAATACTGAACCCCGCGGTACCCTACTAGTAACCCCCTTTCTTCAGTGGACTCCATTTAATATTACTCTCTGTGTCCTATTCTCCAGCCAATTTTTACTCAGGCTGTCATCTTGGGACCCACTCTCAGGCTAGCTAACTTGTATATTAATCTTTTGTGTGGGACCGTGTCAAATGCCTTGCTAAAGTCTAGGTAGGCCATGTCCACAGCCCTCCCTGATCTACTACTTTGGTCTCCCAGTCAAAGAAATCTATCAGATTTGTCTGGCATGACCTTCCTGCTGTGAATCCATGCTGCCTTGGGTCCTGTGCCCTCTGGCCTCTAGATACTCGACAATTCTTTCCTTCAGAAGAGATTCCATCATTTTCCCTATCACTGAGGTTAAACTAACAGGTCTGTAGTTTCCTGCTTCTGCCTTGCTCCCACTTTTGTGAAGAATCACATCTGCCCTCCTCCAGTCCTCGGGTACCACCCATCCTCCCATGATTTGTTAAACAGGGTAGTCAGTGGTGTCACTAATTCTACCCTTAGTTCTTTTAGAATTTGGGATGAATCCCATCAGGCCCCATTGCTTTGTCCACCTTCAGTTTTAAGAGTTCTTTAAGAACCCTTTCTTCTGTAAATGGGCTGGTATCAACTTCTGTATCCAGAGTGTTTCTACTGTTTGTTTTAGGTACCTCCCCCTCTTCCTTTGTAAATACTGAGCAAAAATATTTGTTTAGTATCTCTGCCTTTTCACAGTCACCCTCTGCCCACCCTCCCCCCCTTTATTAAGCCTCACTATCCCTCCTTGGTCTTCCTTCGCTCCCTGATGTACCTATAAAAGGTTTTATCCCCCTTCTTAACTGAGTTGGCTATCTTTTCCTCGGTTTGGGCCTCAGCTGTTCTGACTGCCTTCCCAACTTCCTTTTGCTTTAACTGATACAGTTCTCTGTCCTGCTCCTTCTGTGATTCCTTGTACTTCCTGAAAGCTTTCTTTTTCTCTTGAACCTTCACTGCCACTTCCTTTGAGAACCATAGTGGTTTCTTACATCGTTTAGTTTTGTTTATTTGCTTCACACAAAGGCTTGTTACCTCTGTGGTGGCAGTTTTTATTATTCCCCATTGTTCTTCCACCCCTCCTTCCTACCCATTTGCTAGTGCATTCCTTAGGCACTCACCCACTTTGGCAAAGTCAGCCCTCCTAAAGTCCAGTACCTTTGCCTTTGTATGGCTTGACTCTATTGCTGTGTTTATTGTGAACCATACTGTTCGATGGTCGCTAGTTCCCAGATGGCTACCCACTTCTACATCTGTGATCCTCTCTTCATCTCCATTTGAGAGAACCAGGTCTAAGATTGCTCCCTCTCAAGTGGGCTCCAATACTAGTTGTCTAGGCATGCCCCTGTAGGGCATCTAGAATAACCCACTCTTCGAAGTGGCTGCTGCAACTGCACTCCAGTTAACATCTGGCATATTCAGATCACCCATCAGCAATATCTCCCCTTTTTCTGCCATACTAAGTATACTTTCTATCATTTCCTTGTCCATTTCCTTCCCCTGAGAAGTGGGTCTGTATACAACCCCTGTGCGGACTGCGGTGCCATTGCCGGTCTCCAAATTTACCCACAGTGCTTCTTCTCCTCCCTGTTTTCCCTTTTGTTCTGTTGTTTTGATTCCTTCCCTTATGTAAAGAGCTACTCCTCCTCGTCTTTTACCCTCTCTGTTCCTCCTGTAGATAGTGTATCCTGGTATGTTTATGTCCCAGTCATGGTTTTGTGCGAACCATGTTTCTGTGACTGCCACGATATCCAGATGTTCCTCCTCCATCAAGGCCACTAATTCAGGAAGCATGTTACTCAGACTACGGGCATTGGTACTCATTGCTTTCCATTTTTTGATGGCTTTACCTTCTGTTGCAGCATCCCCCACTGACCTTTCTACCTCGGTCTTTTTCTCATTTAGTACCCTGTTTTGTAGGGAGAGGCTGGGATTTTCCTGCTGCTTATCAGTGCCTCCCCCCTTGACTAGTTTAAAAGCTTGCCAATGAAGCATTTAAACCGATTGCTCAAAAGACTTGTTCCCTTCCTGGACAGATGCAGACCATCCTGCCAGTATAGGCAGGTGTCCCTCCAGGTGGAACCCCAGTCCCCAATGAAGCCAAACCCTGTGCTCCACACCATTTTTTCAACCATTCATTAAACTGCATGGTGCAAAGTACCCTTGCCTCACTCATGCCATTGACAGGCAGCACCTCTGAGAAGGATACTGTGTGCTACTTGTCTTAGCCCCTCCCAGTTCTACAAAGTCCTTCTGCACTGCTCTAATCTCATGTTGAGCCAGTCATTTGTCCCTAGGTGGACAATGGCGTCCAGCTCGAACTCCCGTGCAGCTGTTCTCGTGATCCTGAGGATCGCTTCCTGTCCCTCAAGCCATGGCACCAGGCAGGCACCTTACTTCAGTTTTCCCTGCTCCCCCCAGTTCTATCCCCCTAATAATTGAGTCCCCCACCAGGAGCTGCTTCCTTTCCTTGTGGTGTCCTCTGCCTCCTTCCTGTGGGCCTCCCTTGTGACAGGTGTCCTCAACCTCCTTAATATCCTCTGTGGGTGCATCCATAGGGGAGCTGTGCTCCCCCAGAATGGTGTATGGATTGTGGAGTGGAACAACTGACTGGGTGTGCCTCTGTTCCACCATCCTCACCCTCTCTGAGCCCACTGTGGTCCAACTGCTGTGCTTTCTTTACAACCTCTGAGGTAGTGGTGGTGGCTCTGGTGCTTCCTGGATGGGGGAGGTTCCCTTCCTACCATCCAGTCTGGCCTGGGGCAAGGTTCCCTTACTGCTGTCCAGTGTGGCCTGAAGACAGGCAACTTCTCCCTCAGGGCAGAGAGTTGTCTGCAAATAGGGCAGCATCTCAGCCTCCAGAAAGACTGCCGGAAGACTGCTGCCCCACAGCCATTACATTGCACTACTCCCCACATGATTATGTTTTTTTTTTTGTGTGTATGTGTGTGTGTGTTTGTGTGTGTGATTGGTTTGTTATATAGAAATATATATACAGTATATTATACATGTGTATGCTTATATTTTCAGTGCTGTGTGCTAGAGAGGATATGACATTGATATGCACCTTGCACTCTTGAGGAAATGATGTAATTCTAGCATTCTATCTATTTATCTATCTATCTATCTAACTAGCTATCTATCCACCCATCCATCTATCTGTCTGTCTATCATTTCTTTAAAATAAAATTAAAAATGCATCCTGCAAGCACAGTGGCAGTGCTTTTGCTTGTGATGCTGACAACCTGGGTTTATGACCCAAATTGATGGGTTGGAGAGTAGGTAGCAAGGTAAGGTAAAGTGTCCCATTGGTCACTCTGCTCCTGCAGGGAGTGTGGATGCATTGGCTAGCTGCAATACCACCGCCTGGATGATCACAGGAGGTTGTGCAAGGTATGATGGAGAGGGCTGATGCAGCTTGCTATTTATACACATCTTTGCCTGATACTAGCTTACCAGGATGGGGGTGGGTGGGGAGATGGAGGAAAGAAAAAGGACACTCTCCAGAGTGCACAGGTTGACAAGCAGCATTCTCTTGTCCCACCACAATTCACCAGCCTACCCACTAGTGCTGTGGGAGATAAGCCATGGGAAAATGGGGTGAGTGCAGGAAATGGCCATAAACTGGGCTAGGATATGGCCACTAGATTGAGGGCAGCTATAGTCCTTAAAGATATTATACAAGTTGTAAAAAAGTAAATTAATAAAATGATGCACACTGCTATTTTGAAATCAGCAATAAATATACGCCCTTAGCATGGAACCAGTTCAGACAAAATAAAGATCAAACATAAGTTACAATAAAACAGGGCATGAATGATCCATTATGCATACAGAGGAAAATGCGTCATATATGTTTTAGGGCAAGGGACAGAGATTACATCCAGCAGTTTAACAGTGTAAACTAAAAACATATTAAGCTGTTTTTCTTCATGTTGTCACTTCAGTGAAAATGTGTAAGAGGTTTTTAAATTCTTTTGACATGTGGGTAAGATAATTTCATGGCAAATCCTGCTACAGAATGTTGTTCTGGAGTTAATAATAAAGCAACACAAGACAAGTCCTCTACACAGTCTCCTTTGACAAGATGAAATGCTGGGAACTTTGAATCTGCTGGTCAGCAAGTAAGTGTGGCATGTTTGCATGGGGGCATGTAAGCATTAAATCACAAACTGCACAGTTGATGAAAACAATCAATATTAATAATTAATTTCTAATTAAAAAGTCTTAAAATCACCATAATGCAACAAATGACTTAATAATGGAAACCAGTCTAGGCTAATTAAAAACAGTTTTATTTTACTCAGTGGTGGGAGTAAGGTTTCTCCAGCATTTGAAAGTTAAACTTAGTTGAAACAATAATTGAAGCTGGATAAGCACCTAGAGGAAAAAACAAAGAAATAGTTATGACCACTGAGTTAGTGATGAAAGAACTCAATAGGCCAATGGTATTCATCCTTTTCTGTTTTACTGTGATTTAATATGCTCATATTAACACAATATTATAGGTACAGTATCTTATTTAAAGGAGAATTACAGTCTAGGGCTGTGCAAAAATAAAATTCCACCAACGGAATTTCTGTGAAAGACAGAATTTCACTTCCATCCAATTTCAGATTGCATTTTGGCAATTTTCACAGAAATTCTGATTTAGAATGGTGAAAAAATTGTATGAATTGTGGATTAATGTATTAAACTGTGGAAAGAAATTCAAAAGAACTGATCACTGTTAGTGATCAGTTCTGCAGATTTTATTTCTGTAGTTTAATACATTAGTTCACAATTCATACATTTATTCCAAGTTCAGTAAGTAAGTTCAAAATGGAAAGGGCCCTGGGGGTAATCATATCAGATGACCTTAAGGTTAGCAAGCAATGTGAGAAGGCAGTAGGGAGGGCTGGGGGGATACTGGGATGCATAGGAAGAGGCATCACCACAGAAAACAGGAAGTTGTTATCCTTCTGTACAGACAGTTGGTGAGACCCCATCTGGACTACTGCATCCAGTTCTGGAGACCCCATCTCTGCAAAGACATAGACAGGATAGAGGCAGTCAGAGGAGGGCAACTAAAATGGTGCAGGGTCTGCAAGAAGCTGTCAGAGGAGAGACTAAAGGAGCTTAATATGTATACCCTTGAGGAAAAAGGGGGGACATGATAGAAACTTTTAAGTACCTCGGTGGAATCAACAAAGTCCAAGAGGGTAGCATCTTTCAGAAAAAGAGACGTGCAAGAACAAGGGGACACAATTTAAAGATAGAGAGGGGGTGGTTCCAGGGCAATGTGAGGAAGTATTTTTTCACAGATAGGGTACTGGATGCATGGAACAGCCTTCCTGAGGAGACTGTGGGGTCTAAAACTGTGGGAGAATTCAAGAATGCATGGGACAGACATAAGGCAGTTCTTGTAGGGGGTAGGAAGAAATAGGCTGTTGGTTAACTAGGATCTGCGGCCTATCCTTTAGGTAGGGAAATGGGCAGACTAGGTGGGCCAAGCGATCCTTATCTACCCATCAAAGTCTATGTTTCTATGTAACTGAACTGTGGAATTAATGTATGAATTGTGGTTTAATGTATTATACTGCAGAAAGAAATTCCACATACCTGATCACTGATCTGTGGAATGATTGTATGTATTGTGGATTTATACATTAAACTGTTGAATAAAATTCCTCAGAACTGTTATTCATGAGTTCATTTGTATTATTCCACAGTTCATCCAGAAAAGTTTGCAGAACAAGCGAAAACTTCCCAAACAAATGCAGAAGATTTAGATTTGCCACAGTCAGAATTTCAGAGAATTCCACAAAATTTGTGACACTTAAAAAAATTCTGTTAATTCAGAATTCACAGATTCTGCCCATCTGTACTACAGTCACAATTTGCAAAATATATATTGTGCAGAGTATTTTGATTTGTGTGTGTGTAGTCCTATTGTGCTCATTTCTTTTTTGGTATTAGTTTTTTCTACACTTGCCTACTAATTTTATAGGCCGGGATCTCCATATTCGACTTCTTTTATTGCTTTTCTTTGTACTACAGTGCCTCCTGTCCCATTTTATCCATCCACGACCATTGATTCAGTGAGTGATAGCTGCTACAGCAGCAATCTGATGTTAGGAGACTGATGTTCTGGCTTCAACAAAATAACTTTCTAATCCAATCTTTTTGGTTTTTAAGTGTATGCCTAAGTCTAGAGAAGCAGAAGCAAATGTTTTGTCTTTCAAGCTTTTTAATTTCATCAAACTACACTCAGCCATGAAAGAAGCACACAGTTCATACCAAATCATAAATGTTATAATTAATGCAAGACTCTAGCTGTTTTCTTGCAGAATAGCCCAATCAATTATCCCTCAAATTTTTCCAACTGTCAGTTTAGCCTTTATAAATGCTCACTGGATAAAGAGAGACACTTAAAGGAGATAGGAAACAATGTTTACATACTTAACTGCCCATGCCAGTTATGTATTTTGATATGTTCTGATCAATTTTTGATAAATAAGAGATACTGAGGATGGGAGAGATGTGTTATGTGGGGGGATGCTTATTTATGGCAGTGAGGGACTTCTGTGTACATGGCATGCGTGCTGTGTGAATGGTTATGGTTGTTTGGGGACTGTGTGGGGACTGTGAAGCTGTGTCAGCTTAGCAGTGGCTTCAGCAGAGAGGGAAGGATTGTATTCTGTGTTCTGCAGTCATCTCTGAGCCTGTCTAATAACATCACTGTCTTTAGGGGTGAGCAGCCAATCACATTCCTAGAACTTTTCTTATCATTGTATAGTTGTTTTCAACATAGGGCATCAAGGCAAGAGGCAATGCATGGTGCTATGGGGCTGGGGGGCAGGGTTTAGTTTATCATACTGAAGCACTGGATGTAGGGAAAGAGTAGGGTGCTGAGTAGTAGTGAATGGGTTTAATCTATGATGTGGATGATTCAGGAATCTTGCAATCAGGGCTAGATTAATTTTAAGAAGCTCCCATTTGCAAAATTTGTAAAAATGTGTCCCAAAACCCCGAATGTTCACAGCGTTTGCAAAACAGGTAAAAATAGAATGATCATATGGGATCACATTGCAGAACAGTAATCCAACTTGCAAATGTTCCCTGATAGATCCATATAAAAAAACTAAGTGACCTGGGGCCAGATTTTCAAAAACTAAAAAATTCCACATGTGCTAAGAAAAAAAGTTATGCAGGGGAGAGTTTCCTTGTGTGGCCACATTTTTTTCCCCATAAACTTTTTGTGCAACCTTTCCCACAATTTATGGCAGCTTGAGCATATATTTTGCACAGTTGTGGGAAAAGGCTATGTTAGTATTACCAGATGTACCATTTTTTCTGCAACTGCATAAGAAAAAAAAATACAGCTTGTGCTCACAAAATGCTGAAAATGGCATTTTTTGCAGGTGCAGGGACTTTTCCTGAACCAAGGTGTCAGCACAGTAACTAATCTCTGGGCCATGTCATGCCTTTGAAAATCTGGCTGAAGGGTAGGATTTTCAGATGCTATGATGCAAACACATAGGCTGATTTCCATATAACACTTAAAACACACATGCAAAACCTGCACTGGGAATGTGGTGCTCACAATTTAAAAACAAGTAGGAAAGCATATGAAAAATGTGCACTCACCACCTCTATGCCTCAGTGCCTTTGATAAAATATCCTTCTATCAAAATGCATTATAATCTGTGTGTCCATTTTTTCAGCACTTCGAAACAAATAGAAGCAGCTTTTGCACCAACAAAAAGCTTCAGAGTGGGGTTCTTTTCTATAACCACATGGAGGTGATGAGTGCTCATTTTTCATGTGTTTTCCATCATGCAAACTGTGTCTGATCATTTGAATGTCATTTTCTAAGGTTTAGATGGATTAGCTTCAGTTTCCATGGATTACAGCAAAAAAAAAAAAAAATTATGCATGGCTCATTTATTTGCAGGTGCATCATTTTCAGGGTGCATTTTGTGTTAAATCCAGACACAGAAGTTTGACCATTGTTAAAGTGGTTTAACACAGAGTACATTTAAATGTAATACAAGACCTCTGACAGCCTTCTGAAAATTCTTCCCCAGGAGTGTACTGCTCCATTAACTCAGCAGTCATTATACCAGGGGGAAACTAAATGTTCAGCAGTCATAGTGAAAGTATTTATGTTGGTATTGCATCTTGTGCTCCTTATTTGTTGCAAAACCTGGCAAGCCACACTTTAAACAATACCAAACATTTTGGCATCCTCTTGACTACTTCATCAGGGTGGTGGTCCTAAATAGAAAGAGAGAGAGAGAGAGAGAGAGAGAGAGAGAGAGAGAGAGAGAGAGAGAGAGAGAGAGAGAGAGAGAGAGAGAGAGAGAAAGAAAGAAAGAACAGATAATTACAAAGAAAAAATATTTTCTTGACCCAACATATGATAATATTATGTTGAAATGCTAGGTATGCCAAAATGCATAATGAACCAATCAGAATCCAGCACTCACAATGCTAATTACATCACTTTAGCCATGATGCCAGGAACTGAAACTGAGAAAACAATAACATTTTATGCAAACAGCAGCTTTAAAGGCTATAACTACTAAAATGATACTGAATGACTAGAACATGAAACTATCTAACTCAAAGTATGCAGTCCCATATCATCACTTTTGAATAGGGTGGGACTTTAACTTCTCACCTATGACTCTGCCACTAATGAGTTATGGTCCTAACTCCCTTATGCATGAAAAGAAGTTGCATATTTTGCATCAGCCTATTGCATGTACCAGGTAGGTAGGTAGGTAGGTGAGTGACAGACAGACAGACAGATGGATAGATAGATAGACAGATAGATAAGCAGACAGACAGATGAGTTATGATGTTGGGGAGATTGGCGAGGGACTGTTGTCTTTTTTGCAGTTTTTAAAAATATCTAGTGACACACAGATAGACATGCAGATGGATGGATAGACAGACAGACAGACACCTAGGTAAATAGACAGACAGACAGACAGGCAGTCCAGGTCACATTTCCTTTGCAAGATCACATGAAAGAACAGTGGTTGTTTCATATGACAAAATCACTGTGAGAAAAAATAAATCCTACCCTGTTCTTTCATGACATGGCTTTCTTCATTTGTGTGTCAGGAAAGTGGTCATGAAAGAAATATTTTGTGTCACAAAAGATGAAGTTGGACTTGTTTCTTTCCCCATAGTTCTTTCATAATCACAAAAGGAGAAGGTCAGCTCATGAAAGAACTATTGAAAGAAAAATTAAGTCCACCACCTTCTTTTGTGAGCCAAGATTCTTCTTTTGTAAGACGGAAATCTTATTTTGAGAGACTCACAAAACAAGAAATTAGGCTAATGAAAGAAGTCATGGTAATGATTTTTAGAATGTCCAAAAAGCATATTTTGGACTGTTTTCCAAACAGCAAACTCAAAAATTGAGCTAAATGTATCCTGTTTAGCTTGCTTCATGTGTTTTTTTTATCTGCAGGGCATCATTTCTATCGATTTTCATTTTTTTTAAAACAGAACCAAGATGGCTGCCATAGGAAAGAAGACTTTTTCTTCATGAAAGAATAATTTGGTTTATGACAGGAGATTGTTCTTTCATGAGCAAGAAATTCTTCTTAAGTATCAGTGTATCAAACATTTATCTGAAAGACTTTACTAAGCATGCTCAGAACTGAAATTTCAAATCCTTCTGGAACAGATTAAATATCTTTTCACCAAATCAATGAAAGGCACAATTCTAGGGCAAGCCCTTTCTACCCTGAAAATTTCAGAACAACATTTCAAACCATCTGGCCTGTAGGTGACAGCAAAAGAAAAAGAAAAAAAATAACTTTGTCCTCTTTTGCACTATCTGTATCTTGGATTCTATACATGCAACCAGAACAAAACTTAGTAAATAAAGAGACCTTCCCTGCCATACTGTACATGCAAAATTTAGTGGAATTCCATTGAGCGGGCTGAAGCTATTAAAGGCAAATTTAGGATTTAACATTAATGACCCTCTCAACCCTAACTATAAGAATGCTACCATGCCCCAATACTATATAACCCATTTGCCATGGATGTTGCAGTTGCTACCTCTGCCTTTTGGGCTCAAACAAGGCTGAGGGGTCTGGGTTCTGATTTTCCTGACTGGGGGTGTGTGTCAAGATCTTTTAAGATTAGCATGGTGCCCCCACCCACAGTAAATTTTAAGTGGGCCTGATGTCAGAGCAGTACATCAGCCTGCATGCAGTACCTTCCCACCTCTCCACATTGTTCCCCCTACAGATGCAAAATTACAGTGCAACCTTAAATTCAACTAAACTGTAATTAGTGAATTACACTAACAATATGCTAATGAGATAAAAGGTAAAATATCAACAAAAATATTTATGGGGATACTCACAGACAGGCAGACAGACAAACAGATAGCTTCACCCTTGACGGGGCCTCTGCTGCTGCAAGTAGCTGGGTGGGCCTCTTCTGTTCACGGTTGCCTTTCTGCTGTACTGCCTGCCAATCACCAGACCAAAGCTTCACCCTTGACAGGTGCCTCTGCTGCTGCAAGCAGCCGGGCAGGCCTCTCTGTCTGCCCGTTGCCTTCCTCACTGTACTGCCTGCTGATCACCAGACCCAAGCTCGGTGCCTGCTGCTGCAAGCAGCTGGGTAGGCCTCTTCTGTCTGCTGGTTGCCTTCCTCACTGTACTGCCTGCTGATCACCAGACCAAAGGTACGCTGCTGAAACTTGACTGGCCAGAATCCATCGGCTCTGTCTGCTGACAGGCTGCTGCAGTTCTTTAATTTCTTTGCTACTCTGTCTCCTTCTGGACTTTAAGCTAATGTTACATACTGGTTGTGGTACTGTTAAGCCTCTAATCCTAATTTAAACTTGAACCTAAGCCAATTTATAGCAATTTTGCACTCAAAGGTAGTTTGAAGTGCAAGTTCTTTAACCTCAGGTTTGTAGATTTTAAAGTATTACAGCTCTCTTTGTTTTAAGGTCCAGTGATAATCTACCTTGGATCAGAAACTAAGCTAAAGTGATACAGTTTTTCAGTTTAGACTAGATTTAATTTGGGTCACAGCTATAAGCTTTGCCCTGCAAATAATCCAATTTCTGCTTTACTTTCTCTCCTACTGTCTTCTTGCTGCTTGAATTTTTATGCCCACCCCATGCCCCACCTCCAGCCTTTATTAAATACTATCCCTTCCCCCTCTGCACCACCCCTAGGCAATCTTCATCCTTCCTTCTCACTAATATTGAAACTCCATTTAAAGATACAGAGTGCAGCTAATAGGCCTAACACTTGTCCTGTCCTCCCCTTAAAGACATCTTCCTTTTTTGGTCACTGCCAAACTATAAAGGTACACACTCCCAGCTCTATCACATCTTAATCTCTTTTACTTTCTTTCCCCTTCCGAGACCCTTCTTGCTGTGCCACCACCCTTTTCTAATCTTGGACATGGCAACCAGACTAATGCTAATTCTTATACTCCTGCCCACTCTCTGTTTGCAGCCTCTGAATGACCCCAAATCAGCTGACCCTCTTATCAGGGAGCACCCCATGGCAACATCTAGAGCACTATAATGTCTGTGGATAGTTGTGGCCCATGTGCCAACTGCATGCCTAACAACACACCCTGGCCTACCTGGCCCAGAATGCATCCAGCTCGGCCAGGGCTTCCCCCTCTCACAGTCCTGCCTAAACTGTCCGTTCTCTCTGATAAGCATGCAGCTCGAATGAATCCACAAAGACAGCATAAAGCTAACCTTAAACACTTTAAAAGTTACCTGGTCAGATTAGTACTCCTGTTACTACTACTCTCAGGCAACATCCACCCTAATCCCGGCCCCCTTCTATATCAGGCGTTGAGTTCACCAAAACCAGGCACCTTAACCTTTGTGTCAATAAATATCTGCAGCCTGATAGCAAAGTTTGACAACCTTCAAGCCTGGGTAGCCCTACATAATCCAGATGTACTGTCTGTGGTAGAGACATAGCTTACTCCCAAGATCACGATGGAGCCATCAGTCTGCCAGGCTATATTCAATCTTTAGGCCAGATCGTAAATCTAAAAGAGGTGGTGGCTGTGCATTCTACCTTAAGGGCAACCGTCAGGGCATAGTCCTGAATTTACACAGCCTAGGGTCATTCGCCCAGTGCCCTTGCCATTAAGGTTCTTCTTGGGGCCCCACAACAAAACTGTCACAATTCTATCTGTCTACATCCCCCAAAGAACTCGGCTCAAGGTCTTCATGCCATCATAGACTGTCTTGGAAGCTAACCTAAACTCTGATGTTATACTCATAGGTGATTTCAATATTAATTGGCTTGCCTCTGAAGTTAACCAATTCAAGGATGCAATTCAGGCTATCCACTTTACCCAGCTCACTGAAACATCCACTAGGACTAACTACAGGACGTGCACTAGTACTTTGATTGACTGGTGCTCACCAACCGACCTGAGCATGCCTCCAATGCCTCTGTCCTCTTGGACGATATCAGTGACCACTCCCCTGTCATGTTCAGTTGGGCTAATAATTTCTCCAAACCACCTCCTAGAACAATCACCAGTAGGGTTCTCAAACCTGGTCACACTGATTGCTTCAATCTCCTCAACGCAGACTGGTCCTCGGTTTTTGAGGCTTCTGACGTTTACGATGTGCTCGACCATTTCTTCCTCCTCTTCAGTACAATATGTGACACCCATGCTCCCATAAAAAAGCAGAAGATCAAAGGCTACTTTAACCCCTGGATGAGCTCTGATACCCTTGAACTAATGAAAAATAGAGACCAACTCTGGTATATAGCTAGGGCCACCATCTTGCTGTCTGATATCCTGAACTACAAATGTGCGAGGAACAACTGTACCAGGACCATCTGATTAGAAAAAAACATATACTATAAAGATGCCCTAACAAAGAACTGGAATGACGGGTGCAAATTCTGGGCTAACCTAAATGAGGTCACCGGGTGAGAACCCAAAACAACCTCTACCATGCTCTGTGTTGATGGCTCCCCCATCCTTGACCCTAAATCTATTGCCAACACCTTTAACAATGCCTTCACTGACTTGCAGCATATTTTCTCCACCGACTTCTTCTCCACCACCATCCCTGCTGCACCCATGCAATCCCCATCGCATTCCCCCCTTTTGCTTCAAGACTGTTACTTTCGGAGAAACCAGGAAATATCTGAGCAAAGTGCTTGGGGAGATTCAGTGGGGATAATCTCGACCTGAAACTAATCGCACTCTCACTTGAAGGAATTCTGTCCCCTCTCACCCATATCTTTAACCTCTCACTCCATCTCGCAGTATTCCCCCCAAAATGGAAAGCTGCAGTAGTCACCCCTGTGTACAAGAGTGGGGATTGTGCCCTCCCCGGGAACCATAGACCCATCTCAATACTACCACCACTGTTGAAGGCCCTTGAACAAATCATTGCCGACTAACTTGTCGATTATCTGGGCAAGCACATGCTCCTATGCGCAGAGCAACATGGCTTTAGGGCTGGGCATAGCACCGCTACAGCCCTCCTGGAATACATAGGCTTCATACACAAATCCCTAGATTTGGGCCAGCTCGTTGGGTCTAGCTATATTGACCTAAAAAAGGTGTTAGACATGGTCAACCATGCCCTCCTCATTGACCAACTCACTGCCGTAGGTCTTGCCCCAAGGCAGCTGCATGGTTCCACAGCCACCTATACTACTGTTCACAGCAAATCAGGATAGATACTGTGTGCTCAGGCATTCCACAGGGGTCAATACTGGGCCCCCTCCTCTTTAGCCTATTTCTGAATTGCCTCCCCCTAGCCAGTCAGTGCCGTATCCTCCTTTACGCGGATGATACAGTTATCTTTTCTAGTGGCTCTGACTCCACTGCTCTTGAACAACAGCTACAATGTGACTTCACCAGCATTGAGTCATGGTTCAAATATCATAAACTGATAATGAACTACTAAAAAACAAAAATCATGTTGTTCACCAGACTTAAGAAAAAGCACAAAAACTACCTGCTATCAATATGTGATAGGAGTGGTGTTCCTCTTGAACGTGTTCATCATTTCAAATATCTCAAAATCACTCTTGACAGCTTGCTCTCCTACGCCCTCCACATAGATATCACAGCTAAAGCAATCAACAAATGCTTAGGGCTACTTTATCGCCATAGGCAGAGCCTGACCCCTGAAGCCCTCAACATAGCGGTCCACAGTTCAGTGGGTTCCCTAGTGGACTATGGACTGCCGACATATAGCTCTGCCACAGATACTGCCCTCCAACATATACAAACTCCGCTTAACAATGCCTGCAAGCTCACCTTAGGGAGCACCGACTAACCCACACCTGCGATCTCTGTGAAAAGGCTCACTGGCTAACGCTCTTTGGTCACTTAAAATATCAATCTTGCCTCCTGGCCAAAAAGATCTGCCTTGGTCAGCTCCTGACTGGGGTCCAACAACTCCTAGTTCCCAGCACTAATCCCAGGCTGACCTGAAATTCGGAACTGCAGTCCCCTTCCTGACTACAAATGTCGGACATCTCAGGACAAAGGTCCTTTGCCTATCGGGGACCGTTGTGGTTCAACTCCCTCCATGAGAACATTATTAACCTGCCCACTCTGTGGACCTTCAAAAAGAACCTAAAGAACCATTTAATGCAGCAATCTCAATGTGTCTGCCATTGCTAGCACCTAGCAAAGGCATCTCCTACCATCTGCTCTTCTGCCAAACAGATCTGTCTCTCTCTCTATCTCTCTCTCTCTCTGACACCCTGCACTTGGGGCTCAACCCCCCTCTCCGCCTCTCCATCACATCTATGCGTTAACCCCCTCGTGTTGCTGACAACTAACAGGCTCCCTGTTGGGCACAGTTATTTAGTCTGTTCCTGTATGTATCTGACTGTGTTTACTTATTCCAGTTTTAGTGTTCACTGTATTTTTTGCATTCCTTTGTTTAAAGACCAAATGTACCTAAATGTTCTCATTCTAATTCTATTGCCTTGTTTGTCCCAATCCTCTGTATAATCACCTACTTGTTCTAAATGTACTAATGTGGAACCTATGTAATGAGCTCTGTACTCAAATGGTTAATCCAAGATCTGAAATAAATAGATAGACAGACATGTGGTGTTGGGGAAGGTTGGCTAGGGACAGTTATCTTTTTACAGTTTTAGAAAGGATCAATAAGGGATGGTTTTCATTATTGTAGGGGATAGAGCCGACACTGGGGTTAGGCACCTAGTGTCAACACAATCTTCAGAGACACGGGGATGGGCATCCTGGTGCTGCCACCTGTATTTAACAAGGGGTAAGCAACCTGGAGGAAAGGGAAAAGAAGCAGTACTGCAGGTGGGCACCACCAGTTAACTTAGTATTTAACAAAAAAAGAACTACACAAGGTGTCAAACTAGAGGGGAGAGGGAAGAAAGAAGTGGTACTGATGGTGGGCACCCTGGTCCACTTAACTGAAAAATAATGAATCAGACACATACTGTAGAGTGAATAGATAGGTAGATAGATAGATAGATAGACAGACAGACAGATTGACAGTCCCAGCCACTCTTTTTTTGTGAGATCACAAGAATGAGCAATGATTGTTTTGTTTCATCTCACAAAATCACTGTCAGAAAAACTAAATCTCACCTTCTTCTTTCGTGAGTCAGGAAACAACTCACGAAAGAAGAATTTGAAGTCATGAAAGAAGATGATGGACTTATTTTTTTTTCCATAGTTTTTTCAGGAGTTGAGATTCTTCTTTCATGATTTCATTCATGATATGAAAGAAGAAGACTGACTCATGAAAGAAATATGGAAAGAAAAAATAAGTCCACCATCTTCTTTCATGAGCCAAGATTCTTTTCATGAGATGGAAATCTTCTTTCATAAGATTCATAAAACAAGAAATACAGCTCATGAAAGAAGCCTTGGTAAGATTTTTAGAATGTCCAAAACATATTTTGGACCATTTTTCGAAAAACAAACTCTGGAGTTGTGATAAATGGATCAGGTTTAGCTAGATTCTTGTGTTTGTTTATCTGCAAGACATCATTGTTATGGGTTTCAATTTTAAAAACAGAAACAAGATGTCTGCAATACAAAGAAGATTTCGTCATTACAAAGAAGAATTTAGCTCACAAAGAAGATTCTTGTTTGTGAGCAGGAAATATTTCTTTCATAACAGTGTATCAAACATGTATCTAAAAAACCTTACTGAGCATGCTCAGAATTGAAATTTTAAAACCTTATAACTCTGGAATGGATTAATATTTTTTTGACCAAACCAACCAAGCCCTTTCTACCCTAAAAATTTCAGAACAAAATTTCAACAAAATATTTATTGTGAGATATTCACAAGGGATGAGGGAATACAAAGCAAAACTGGTTTTAAAAGAATCTCATGAACTGGGTATGAATGGCAAGAAATAACTGTCTGACTAAGCTTGGCCTGTGAAGCACTTTTAAACAGTAACAGCACCCATGTCCCACCAAGCAAGACAAGACAGCAGAAAATAAGATTGTAAGATCATTTTCATTACAAATCCACCTGCACTGGGAGTGCTGCTGACTGGTATCAGTTTTAACCCTTAGTCCTTAAAGACAGCTTCTGGTGCTTCACTGGGTATCCAGCTGTAGGAACACTGCAGACCCAGTGATGTTGCAGTTGGTTGGCCAGTGGTGGTGCACTTTAAAACAAGCAGAATAAACACTTTCCAAACCCAAACCCCACAGGCCATGCAACTGCTTAAATGTCAGACCCTACAAATGAGGTATTTGCAACTCCTGGCCCATTGGCCAACTCTGCAGACTTGGTGGCAACTTTGTACAATCTTCTCTGGTTGCAGGGCAAGCCCTAAGAGTACTCATGGTTTGGTGTGCCAACTTCCTGTCAACTGGTCTCCTTCTCCTCCTCCTCCTCCTCTGTGGATGAAGTTCAGGTTGGTGGTTCAGTTATCGCAGTTGGGTGGCAGCTCAGAGATTCTTCAGGTCTCAGGTATGTCTGGATGGAACTCAGGCTCTCCATCCACAGTTGTGTGGACCTCTGGGCTCTTCCCTTCTTCTTCTCTGCAGGGCAGACCAGTCTAAGGAGCAGAGACCACACATCTCATACCCATGTCCAGGCTTCAAAGCCATGTGCATAGACACACACACAGAGTTCAGTCTCTAATTACATAGGTTGTGGAAACCTTTGAAGTCACTCCCTGATGGTTGGCTGTGGAAGCCAAGGCAGGCTTCACTGGATGGCTTTGGCTAGCAGCATTCTAGCCCTCCTTCCTCTCTGAGAGCTTACTGTCAACTCTTCTCTTTTGGATCCACCCTCTACATTTTCTAAGGTAAATACAGCTTCTGACTGGCACACAGGGCTTTCAATCCCCTGAATTAGTATGCAGAATATTCACTCTACACTCTGTTGGCTGACAGATAGGGCACCAAGCATACAGCACAGTCATTCTCCCAGCAATCTCTTGTATTCATGTGCCAAGATACCTAACTTCTGATTGGCTGCTCCACATTCAGGGGTTGGCAAAATGGTAGCTGTTTTTCTAAATAACTCTTGCTTTACTCTTAAAAGTTCTTTTGATGGGGCTACCAATCAGCTTTTATTATCATTGTTCCCCTTGTTTTTAGCATACTCTGTGCTCTATTATCTGGTTGAGCTTTTATATTTGCAGAGTCTTTTACTGCCCCATCGGAAGCCTTGTAATATTGTCCCTGTTGCAGGCTCTCTCTAAATGCAGCTGAAGGCAGCTGACTGCTGCACTATTTCAAAGGTGCCTCTGAGAACCAAACTCATGTTTTCCATTTTTCTCTCCCCCCACCGTGTGTCTATGCCCCCTCATGCCAACTGAAGTTCCAAGACCAGAGCACACTAGAAGAATGCAGTGGTGCTGGCTGCAGTTGTAGTGGTGGGGATTCAGAGGTGGTGCTTAGCACTGAGAAGAGTAGCATTCAAGCTGTCCGCTCACACATTTGAGCAGGCCGCTGCTCAAATATGTGCTCCTTGGTGTGCAGTGATCACCATACAGGAGCAGTACAAATGTTCCAGCAGCCCTTCTCTAGTTCCCTTCATGCTGCAGTCCCAGTGGCCAGCAAGCAGAAGATGGCAGGAAGAGTTCTGGTGGCATCAGGAGTCCAGGTATGCCCCACCATTTGTGGAATTTACATTTTCCTCCACCTAAACATGTGACATCCATGTCAAGTTCATCAACAGAGTCTATCTTAAATAATAGACAATGTACAACATAACAGCCTGGTAGCATACACAGTCTATCTAGACAATTGCTTCCTGACTGGAGTAAGCATACAATACGTCCTAGTCTAGACAAATACAATTAGTCTAACAACAAAACTGACAGTTCTTTCACATACACAAAATAGCTCTCATGACAGTAACCATTATCATACTATTGAAATGGGCAATTCCATAACTTAGCACAATATTGTAACATTGATCAGTGCAAAACAACATTGTTTAATCTCCCTTTTATCCTTCATTGTACCTGCCACTCTGGGTGATACTGTCTGGGCTTTGCAAAAGACAAAACGAGGCAGAGATCTGGGTGAGCATGTATTGGCAAGTTTGTAGAGGAACCTGGTGAGTCATAGGTTCATTTGAGAAAAGGTTTGATGGCTATTTCAGAATGACACAGTGGAACAATCAGTTCTTCCTGAGATTCTGGGGGAGGCTACTCCCTGTTCACTGACCAACAATGAGGCATCCTTAGTCCAAATGGCTTCCACAACTTCTGTGGTATCTATTGTTTCTGTTATTTCTACAGGTTCAGGAGCTTCTCCACTTTCTTCCTTGGACATCTCCTCAGATATGAGCCCATCATGCAAGAGTACATCTGATGTTGGTTCAGAGTCCATGACTGCTGGTTTAGGCTTTGCAAAAGGAACATTTGACACATTACTTGTTGTTCTGTTCAACCCTCTGAAATGTCTGATGAGGTTCCTGGTAGGATACTACATACGCCTTTTGATTCGGTGTCTGTGTCATCCTGATCTACTTGAGCATCAGTTGTGGGCAGAACAGTTTCAGATTGCCTTGTCTTTTGCTTTGCATTTTGTCTGTGTATAGCAGATTGAGTAGTTAGGGGTTTTGGAGGTTCTAAGAGACTGCTACATCACTGGTGACCAGTTGTCCAACAGGCAACAAATGGCTTTGGTGGCTACTTCAGTATCTAAATAACTCTACTTCAGGATGAATCTTGTACACAGGTATATCATGCACCTTTTCCATTACAACATATGGGGTATTGCCTCATTGGTCAGCAATTCTGTGGTTCCTAGCAGTCCTAAATTTCTTAAAGAACATGATCTCCTGACAGCAGTTCATGTGCCTTCACCCTTTTGTCATAGCTATCTTCATTGGCTTTGCTATGCTTTGCTGTGGCATCTGAGGTCAACTTGCAGGCAGTGTTCAAATGGTCTTTCAATCTTTCTACATGCAGAAGATAATTATCTTGCCTAGCTCCATCGACAAAAGTCAGGGTTCCATGCAAAGCACTAGGTAATACTGAAGAGAATCCAATGGCATCACATTTGGGGCAGTTGTGTGCTTGAACTAGGGTACTTACTTGTTGAGTCCACTTGTTCTTTTCCTTTAGTTCCAACATACCTAGCATGTTTAGTAAGGTTCGTTTGAATGGTTCAGACTGAAGATCACCTTGATGGTGATAAAGGGTAGTTCATGACTCAGTTATTACCTAGAATGACATCATGTCTTTTAGTAGACAGCTTTCAAAAATCTCAAACTTGATCTGAATAGATCTGCTGCGGGGCTCCATATTGTGCAGTGAACTTTTCTACTAGGACATTTGGTACAGTTGCTTTTTGGTCCTTTGTTGGATAGGTTTGGGCATACCTTGAAAAATGATCCATTACTAGTAAGATGTTTGCAGTCTTCTTAGAGTTTGGTTCTAAGCTGAGAGAGCAAAGCAAATTTTATTTCTAAAATGCCATTTCAAAGACTATGGCATTGTACATAAACATAACTAAAAAACACAGTTGCCATAAAACACATACTTAAAATCAGTTATAAAATCAGCAGGAATTAAACCTCAGGAAAAGAAAAATGAAAAAGGTAGGTCTTCAAGGCAGATATGAAGGCCTCAACGGATGGGCATCCTCTGATCTGATGAGGTAGAGAATTTCACATGGTTGGTGTAACAAAAGCAGAAGATCTAGGTTAAGACATAGACAGGTTAGAAAGTCTATGCATACCAGTTCCAAGGGTGCACTTATAACGTTTACTAGAAGGGCTGCCCTCTGTGGTAGAGTTTTATGTCTCACACATCTGTTGCAGTTTTGTAGTATTATTCCACCACTCCCCATACATGGTCAAAAGATGAGCATGAGCAAGGTCCAGAGTTTGATAGTTTCAAGGTGACTAATGTCATCATGCAGAGCACACAATACAACTTTTTTGAACTTTGAAGGCAAGACTAGTTTTAGTTTTGAGAAGCCTTGGGATCATTGGATTTCTTTGTACAGCAAGTTATCATTAATTATACAATAGCACACAAAAAAAGCTGGCTCCTGATTGGCTATCTAGCAGGATCTACAACGTGTAAATCCTACTAGTACCCAACAGGAAAAGTGCCAACTGCACCCCCATGCTCTATACCCTATCAAAATCAGTCTGACGCCCAACATCAAACCCGTGTGCCGCTATCTTTCATACCATCGCTACCGACCGAGGTAAAGTTCAAAAAACAAAAACTGAATGTTCCTTTCAAGTCATAGATGAAACGGAGCTGAATGAAATCTTTTCAAACATTCCAAACACCTTTCCACAAAGAACATCTCAAAACTCTCCTCAGGACTTACCTGACACCTCAGCTCGAGCGTTCAAGCAGCCAGCCTCTGCGACTCCTTCAGAACTGGCAAAAGTTTCCACAGCATACAATACTACCGGGAACTATTTTTTTCCTTCACAGCACTACATTAATATATCAAGCACATTGTCCTAACAATCAATAAAACCTATAATAAAAGTATTTAATGTAAAAAAATCCTAATTGTATAATATCAATATCCCACAAGAGGCTGTGGGTGATGCCAGGATTTACCACGGGTGGTGTGTTGCTTGGTCCTCGGCTCCACCTCAGAACCAAACAACACACCACCCGTAGGTAAATCCTGGCATCACCCACAGCCTCTCATGGTATATTGCTTAATTTTTAACTTGGACCTCAGTGATAACTTTATGTTGCGATCATTGGTAGGTACTTGTGTGGTATCAATCCCTTTCTTCAGGGTGAAGACAATGTCTTTCTTTTTTTTTCCCCCTCCCCCTGCCTGCTCTCAATTGTGCCCACTGCTACCTCACCTCACCCCATATCTCTCGGGACTTAAATGCTGCCGAACGGAGTTCACGCTGGATTGCCCCCCAGGGTGGGGCCATGGAGGGAGCCACCCCTCGCAACTTCAACAAATGGTGACACAGAGTTAGTGTGGTGACAGGACAGCCTTGGCTAGCTGTGTAGGGCCTTGTGTGGATACACATCATCTATGCTGTGGCTGGAGAGATAATGAGATTTTTTTTAAATGCTGTTGGGAGGTGTGTTGTGCAATAACGTGCAGGTGTAAGTGCCTGCCTCAGGTGTGATGTCCCCCTGACCTTCTCCAGGGGTTAATCAAGTGCCAAATGCTACCCCACCCTCCCCTCAGAGGAGGAGAGCAGTCCATCGATGCTTGACCTTTCTTCCATGGCTGGCCCTCCATCTCCTGGGCTCACAACTGAACCTGGGGTGATAGCATCACAGGCAGAAACCAACCACTGTGCCAGTGGGTTGGCTAAGACAATGTCTTTCAAGCTAGAGCACATTCTTTGCTCTTTTTGTAAACCTTGGAGTGTTAACTGTGGGAGAGTGATTCGATTTAGTGCAACAAAGTAGCAATAGGCATTTGGTAAACAGTTGCAAAGAGCACCAGGGCTGTTGATGAGATGATGAGCATTTGCAGTACTCTGTGACTCATCTGTGTTGAACTTTTTGCACAGTGCTTTGTCGGTTTGTTCTGGGATTTGTACACATGTTTAGTTGTCTGTGGATAATACATTTGGTCATATTGATAGGGCATCAGTATTCATGTACTTCAAACCCATCTGTATTCTAAACAATAGTCATAAGTTGACAAAACAGATAACCATCTCCGTCCAGCAGCATCATCTCACTTTGCAGTTGTTTTTAAGTATGTCAAGCGATAGTTATCTGTATTGACAGTGACGGTGTGCCCTGTATGAGTATTTGTGAAACTGGTACACAGTGGCCCACTTGAGTGCAAGGAACTCCAATTTGTGGAGATGGTAGTTCCTTTCTGCTGTGTTCAAGCTCCTACTGGCAAAGGCAAGCTCGCCTCAGTTCTTCAGGATAACTTTGATACATGACAGCTTTAAGTCATTTGAGAGTGGCATCTGTATGTAGAACATAGGGCTTTGCTGGGTCAGCATATGCTGTTACTGGTGCATTTATTAGACAGTAGATGATTTCATTGAATAACTTATTACACTTAGTGTCCCATCTCTGGCTGAACAGGTCACTTGGATTGAAATACTTTTTGTTCAGATCTGTAACTGCGGTGTTCATTTTACCTTTGTTTGTCTGTGAGTAATCTTGAGTTAGATTCAGCAACAGTTTCACAGATATAGACTTTAATGAAGTGTCTGTAATGCTGGCAGAAACCTAGGAAACACTGTAAGCCTTTCAGGTTCTTTGGCCTTGGCCAGGTGGTCAAAGCTTCAACCTTCCCCAGATCTGTTTGAATTCTTTCTGCTGACATAATATGTCCAACGTATGACGACTTTAAAAATTGGCCTTTGCAGATAAAGAGTTTGAACCTGAACTCTTCTAGTTAATTTAGTGCCTTCATCGGATGAGCCTCCTGCTCTTTGAGAGTCTTTAAACATAGTGACATCACCAAGGTACACCATGCACTCAAGGAGGTACATGTCTCCAACTACATGTTCAAGTAGGTGTTGGAATGTGGCTGGGGTGCTAGATATGCCTTGGGGCATATGAAGGAATTTAAAGAAGCTAAGTTGACATATGAAAGCAGTTTGCTCTCTGGCCCCCAGCACCATCAGGATCTGGTAGTACCTGCACCTCAGATCCAGAGCTGAGAACCATTTACTTCCATTGAGCCAGCTTAAAGCATCCTGAATCCCTAGTATTGTACACTGATCTGGGCTGGTTCTCTTATTCAGAGTCCTGTAGTTGACAAACATGTTTTTTTTTTGTACCTTCTCTTTCTACACTGGGGACCAGGGCATCTCTCGGGAGTGTCCTCACAGCTACTGCCTCTATTCCCAGCCTGAAATCTCCATTCCCCAGGGAACACACTGCTGAGCACACCTTCCCCAGACCCATGGGCCTGTTAAGCCCCCAGATCACCCCCTGGGGGAGGGCCCACCTCACCTACCTGGCGGCCTTTTTGGGATTAGAGGGACAGTCTGGGTCCAGGTCGAGGGTATCAGGAGAGCAGGTGGAAGGAAGATCTAATGTCAGGATGTGGGCCTGAGCTCCCGAGGCCTCCAACGCCTCCCAAAGTCCACCAGGGATTTTGCCTTGTGGTGTTTCCCCCTCAGGACGTGGCATGCAATGATTCCTGTGCATCTTCCACCACTCCTCTGCCACTGGAGTCTGCCATCGTCCCACCACCTATGACATCCCTTGCTCTTTGCTGCCTCCAGGTTCCACTGGAGGCTGCTACAGAGCTGAGAACACCCTGCAACCCACCCCGGGAGAGAACAGCAGTTCTCTGGATGCTCAAACCTCTCCCTCCCCTGCTGACCCCCAATGACCCAGGTCTGTTCCATAACCCGGGTCACCGGCATGGCACGAGGTGTGGCATTCAGTGCCTCAGCCCTCACAGCCACCAGGCAAACCCTTGACACACATGTGAACAAGGCATTTTTCTTGCACACAACAATGACAAGAGAGGCATACAGGCTTCTTAATTCTTGGAATATTCCTGCAGCAAATAATTGCTGAAGATGTCTTCTCACATCATCAATGCCTGCTGGGGCCACATGCCAGGATCATTCTCGAAAAGGGTGATCATCATGCAGTCTTATGTGATATTCCACTCTGCTGGGGCATCTGACAGCCCACTTGTGAACGGAAAAGAATTTTGTTCCATCTGACAACTTACGACTTACTTTGGTCTTACATTCCTCAGGCATTGTGGATTCTTCATAGTCAAAGAACTCAGGTCAAGTTCAGCATTCTCATTTTTCAAGTTGGGTTGGGGCTGTATTGCTGTGTCTATACAGTTCACCTGATCCAATGCTCGACTTTTTTTTTACTGTAATGTCTCAATCAGTCACGTACTTCACCTGGCATGTGATTCTTCTCACATAGGCATCTGCTGTCTCAGGCAGCATACTAGGTTTAACTAGTAGTCCTTTCGGCATTCCACACTCTTTAGGGGAATCTATCATTAGGGTCTGATTCTTCACGTCTTGCTTCAGTCTCATCACTCTGCTAATGCCATACTCTGCATTACTGGGTTGAACACACTCTCCTGCCTTTCAGCACCAGACAATGCCAACAGTATCTTCTTTGTCCTCTGGTTTCTTTTACATCTGCTTCTGGTAGGCCTTCTTCACCAATCCATGCACTCACAGTGCTCTCCCATTCTGTTTCACCTCTCACTCCTGGCAGAGTTGGGCTAGGCATCCAAACATGTGTGCATTTATTCTGATGAGGATGGGCACATTGTAAGACATTCCTGACTGTGGGCAGACCAATGCCAACATTTCCACTGTGACATTAAGTCCAGCTGCTATTGATGGGAAAGGAATCCAGACATTCAAATAACCAAGACAGGGGTAAGACATGTCACTCAGTCCACACATGTTCAGACCTTCCAAAGATTATAGCTTTGCAAGATGTTTGTCATACCAGTCTTTGAAAATGATAGTGACTTGTGAGCCACAGTCATGCACAGCTTGGGCCGACACTCCATTGACTGTAATGATTATTTCAGTTGAAGGACCAACTAGATTGTGAAGGTACCCTGGTAAAGTCTCTTGCTGTGACAGACAATTTGGACCATGTTGCAGAAGAGACTTGCTCATGGATTCTTTTGAGCAGTTTGTCTGTGACTCTTTGCAGATCTTCTCCTGACCAACATTCTTCCTTTGTGTGCCCATCTTTCCCACATTTGTAGCAGAACACACCCTCTTTGTACTGATGTGGTCTGGGCGATATATCAGTAGGTGGTCTCCATTCTTTTTATGTTGATTGTGTGCATGCGCAAGAAACATATTGCAGCAGCTTTCTCCAGAAGCAGGTTGTGGAGGCATGACACTGTTGTGGCCAGTACCCCCACAGCCTTTAAAGGCTTGGCCTGCTTCCCCCAATGCCATGGCATGCTGCTGTTGACACTAGTTCAGCCAATGTGCCACAACCTTGTAAAAGTTAGCCGCTGTAATCAGGGGTCACCTTGTCATTGCAGTGTCAGCAATTTTCTGCAATGAGGGAGCAACCCATCATTGCAGGGCGGAACCTTGAAACACTGATATTGTTTGTGAACATTGCAGCGTCTTGCTGCCATGTTCACAAACAATATTAAACCTACCCCCTGCAGAGGCTGCCCAATCCCCTCGGCAGCATGTGCCCACCCCACCATGGCTGTTTGCCAATAGGGGCTCCAATCTCCATCAGCTTCAGTGGCCCAAGGTTTATGTTTCCCACGGGAGCCTACTCCCGGCCAACACTGTGCAACCTCCCCACTTTTGTTGTCTGCCAACGGGTGCCCAATCCACATCGGTACAATGTCACCCCTTTTATTGAGTGCTGATGGAGTGCCCAATCCCGTCAGCATAATGTAACCCCCCTGTTATTGTGTACCAATGGGGATGCCCAATTCCTCATCGGCTACAGCTGCGCCCCCAAAAAAAAGACTCTGTTGGCACACTGGGAGCCCACCCCAGCGTGCCACATGACCCTGTAACATCAAAAACGGTACAGTGATGTCTTTTTTTTTAACCTGTAAAAAAGGAAATGGCCCCTTGGTGGTCTTCCTACCCCCTCCTACAACCTGCACCCACCCACTGCACACCCTGCCTCCCCACACACCCCCTCAGACCATACTTACCTCCTGAGTCTGGCGCAACGATTTCTGGTGGACCGGGAACAGTCTGCACTCTTCAAAGCTGACCACGAACTGAGGAAATGCCAGCAAGCTGTATAATGGAATAAATAGGGTTTTTCACCTTTGATCGTATCTCAAGCATTTTTTGAATTTTGGCAACAAATTTTCAACATTGGGTTTTGGGACCCCTCCATGTAATTCTGGCACTGTCATTGCGTTATTCAGCCCCGAAGGTGATTTCAAGGTCACTGCATGGAATCCCTTGGGACTGATTAATGAAATGACAGTGCCAGTGTTCATGAAGTGGGCACTCAAAAAGTCTATGTTGCAAATTTGGTGGAAAAAATCAAAAAAATGACTGTTTTATGAGCGTACATTGCGCAGTTGCTATGCATGCTCATAACTTCATGAATTCATAATATTTTTATGCCAGATTCTCAACATTGGCATTTTCCATACCTCCTTGTGAACAGTATAGCTGTCATTTTTCACATCCTGGCTGAAATGTGTTTTTGCACTTCCAGAACAGAATAACGCAGTCGCTATGGGAAATCACTGTTCAGGACAGATTATGAAAATGACAGTGACATTGTTCATGAGCAGAAGTATTAAAATGCCTATGTTGAAAATGTGGTGCCGATACTCCATAAATGACTGTGTTATTTAGCGGTATTGCGCGTTTGCGCTACACCGTAAAGTTCGAATTTAGAATATTTTCACTACAGATTTTCAACACTGCACTGTTCTGCACCTCCTTATGAACAGTACAGCTGTCATCTTCCAGATTCTGGCTGAAATGTGTGGTGGGTAGGTAACTGGCTGGGCGGCAGGACATAGAGGGTGATGGTAAATGGCTGTCATTCCACAGAGGGAAGAGTTACCACAGGGATCAGTGCTGGGACTGGTCCGATTCAACGTCTTCATCAGTGACATTGTGCAGGACCTAGAAGGCAGAATTTCCCGGTTCACTGATAACACAAAGCTCTGTGACAGAGTGGACATGCCAGAGGGTGTAGGCAGAATGAAGAGGGACCTGCAGAAACTTCAAGAATGGTCAGGGGTTTGGCAGTTGAAATTCAATGCAAAGAAGTGCAAGATAATGCATATGGGACACAAAAACCCTGGAACAACATATCATTTGGGGGGAGGATATAATGTGCACCCAGCAGGAAAGGGACCTTGGGGTTATGATCTCTGATGACCTCAAGATAGGGAAACAGTGCAACAAGGCAGCAGGTAAAGCAAATATGATTCTGGGATTCATAGGCAGGGATATCATCAGCAGGAAAATGGAGGTCATAACTCCACTATACAAGACACTAGTTAGGCCCCACCTGGAGTACAGTGCACAGTTCTGGAGACCTTACCTACAAAAGGACATAGACAGGGTAGAGAAGATTCAGAGGAGGGCAACAAAGATGGTACAGGGATTGCATCACAAGTCCTATGAGGACAGGCTGAAGGACTTGAATATGAACTCCCTGGAAGAGAGAAGGTAGAGAGGGGATATAATAGAGACATACAACCATCTTACGGGGAGGATCAGGGTGCAGGAATACATTATTTTCCAGTGAAAAAGATATTTCAGGATTAGAGGGCAGGGAATGAAGTTGGAAGAAGGGCACTTCAGAGGAAATGTGAGGAAGAATTTCTTTACAGAAAGGGTGGTGAACAAGTGGAATATCCTGCCAGAGGCAGTGGTGGGGGCTGAAACAATCATGGAATTTAAGAATGCATGGGATAGGCATAAGGGAATTCTGAAGGTCAGGGGTAAGGGGCAACAGACTTCTAGAAAAAAGTAAAGAGAACTTATAAGCTCAAATGGGCAGACTGGGTGGTCCATAGGCCCTTATCTGCAGACAGTGTCTATGTATCTATGTATCTATGAGTAAGTATTGAAATATTTCAACATTCTCTCATAACTTTGTCATTTTATTATAGGTTTTCACCAGATATTTCATGTAGTCTTCTTATGACTCCATCTCATGAACATGTTCAAATTGTTCCCAAAACATGATTTTACGGAATGGCTACAAAATCAAATTTTAGCCCAGATTTGAAAAACATCACCTGCAATGTTCATGAGGTGGGGTTCCCAAAAGGCCAGGTTGAAAGTGTGGTGCATAAATATTGGTAATTAACAAAATAATGAGTGAACATTGAAATATTTTAACATTCACTCATAACTTGGTCATTTTACCATATTTTTACACCACATTTTCCACATAGTTTTCTTTTGATGCCAGGCTGTGTGTGGGTGTTGATATGCAATATGGCTGCCACTACATACATGTACAGTCACTTGACTGCCAGTCTAGCATTGCTTGTAAAGCACTTTGGGACACAATGTGTATGAAAAGTGCTACATAAATGCTAATTCTTCTTTTTCTTCTTCACCTCATGAACGCCATAGTTGAAAATATACAAATCCTGCCCAAAATGTGGTTCTGTGGAGTGACTGCAAAATCATCTTTCATGACAGTTTTGAAAATCTCACCTACCTTTTCACAAACAGGCATCCATCCCTAAAAGGCAATGTAGCAAAAATATTTAAAAATGACAACTGTATGAGTAAAAGTAAAAAATGCATTGAAATACATTAATTGCAACTGCAAAAAGAGCTGTTCACTTACAGGAGGACAGGGATATCAGAACAGGCACCTGACATAGCGATCAGCTGCAGAAGATGCCAGCAGCGGAGCAAAGAGGGCTAGGAAGGCTTATAGTAAGAGACAATGAAGTCAGAGCTGTGACTCCCTCCCTGGCAGCCGCGAATTGTGGCAGCTGCATCGGACTTCAATCAAGCAACCAGGAAGCAGGAAAGCAGAAGACTTTAAATAGTCCAGTGCACTGGGAGTCATCCACAGAATGGGCTGTTCACTTACAGTAGGACAGGAGGATCGGAAGAGACCCCAGGCATAGTAATCAGCTGCAAAATATGCTGACAGTAGTGTGAGGAGGGCTATTAAGGCTCATAGAAAGAGACAATCAAGTGAGAACCATGCCTCCCACCCCGGTGGCAGCCAATTGCAACTGCTGCATCAGACTTCAATCAAGCAATCAGTCAGAGCAGGGCCCTATATAGGAATAGACCTTCAAATTTATTCATTTTATTTAGTTTTTGTTGACCGGGTAAGTGCACTACACAAATCTTGCCTATTTTCAGGCACGACCCGGGAGAGGGGGATACAGATGAATGCCAACTGATCTTGAACCAGATTAAGCTGTTTGTGGTATTTTTTTTTTTTAGTGAATGAGGGAAATTTGGCCAGGACACTGGGAAATTCCCTACCTTTTGATAAGTGCCAGGGATCTTTAACATTCACTTGAACTACCACCAATCCAGGCAGATGGGACCTCAGTTTAACGTCTCAATGGCCCCCTGCACTAAGGACCCCTGCACTAAGGACCAACTCGACAAGGACAGTGGTGTCTGCTCACCAGAGTCAGCACAGTGAGGCAGCCGGGAACTCTGCACTCCTGAAGGGAGTCCAGGAAACAGTGAAGCAGATGTCCAGAGGTATCAGCAGGAAACAGGGGACTAGGAAGTTCTACGGACAACTAAGGTAAGAGTCCTGCTAAAATCCTGGATAGCTTACACACCACAAGGGAGTGGGGAGAGTTAGGGCAAAGCAAAATTAGGGAATCAGTGATACACCCAAGATAGGGTAGGGGTAATAAAGGGTTTTAAAGTAATCAAAAAGTTGGGAATCAGTGAAACACCCTAACTAGGGTAGAGTTTTAAAGTAAGCAAATAGTGGGAAAAGGCAAAACACCCTAACAAGGGTAGGGTTATATAAAGGTTTTAAGGTAAGCAAAAAGTTGAGATTAGGTGAAACACCCTTTCTAGAGAAGGGGTAAAAGGGGTTTACAGTAAGTGAACAAAAGTAAGCAGGGTAGATAAAAGACATGCTGGGAGTGATGAAGTGCAGTGACTGTGGGGCAGCAGTTTTCAGGGAAACTCTCTGGAGACTGTGGTGCTGTCCCATCTGCATGCACCTCTCTGGGTTGCAGGCAGAGGTTGCTAGACTCCAGACCGAGCTGTCCAGGATTCAGGGGGCCCCCCTCCCCACCCAGAGACCACCGTGTCCACCACCACTGTCTCAAAGGATGCCAAGAAGGAGAAGGAGTGGCTGGACTATGGTGAGCTCAGAAACAGTGAGGGTAATGGGACAGAGGCTTATCATCCCTACGTTTCTACTGCACAATTCCTATGCCACTCTGGTGAAGCAGGACTGTCCCATGGCAGCGCCCAGAGTAGGGGCCAAGGAAGATTGTGGGGGGCCTCTGAAGTGGAATCTCCAGGCAGGGGTGCAGAGGACCCCAGAGAAGGAGGAAGCAACTCCTGGTGGGAGACTCCATCTTTAGGAGGATAGATTTGGGGGCAGGAAGGGATGGGGAGAGGGAGGTGAGGTGCTGACCAGGTGTCACAGTCCAGAGGGATGGAAAAGCAGATCATGGAGATCTCTAGGGAAGCAGGTCAGAAGAGAGAGAGAGAGCTAGATGTCATTGTCTACCTAAGGATCAATGACTTAGCTAGGGGCAAGTTTAGGACAGTAAAGAGGCAGTTCATGGAGATGGGCAGTGGTCTATGGCAGGTACTGTAACATGTTCAGTGACCTTTTATGAGGTGCTATCTGTCCATCACAGGGGGAGGATAGAGTACTCTGTACCAGCAGCTTCAACTAGTGGTTGAAGGTATGGTGCATGGAGGGAGGCCTTTGGCTTCATTGGGGACTTGGGTCCCACTTGGAGGGATACAGACCTGGCCAGCATCCATCCAGGAGGGGAATCACAGCCCTTGGTGGGCAGTTTAAATGCTACATAGGCAAGCATTTAAACTAGCTGAAGGGGGTGGCACAAGGAAACAGGAAGGCATAAACTGACCCCCCCAAAAGCAAGAGTAGTCAATAGGGAGAGCCCTGAGGGAGAAAAAAACTTCACGGGTACCTGACAAAATAAGGAGCAAAATGGTAGAAATGAAGTGGGATGGGACTGAAGGAAAAAGGGGTAAGGGGAAAGGCAAAAGGGAAGGGGGCAGCTGAAAAGCAAGATGTTAGTGGGATTTGGAAGGCCATGTGTACAAATGCTCAAAGTCTGGGAAATAAACTCCCAGTCCTAATGGCCCTTATGGCAGAGTCTGACCTGGACATTGTTGCCATTACCAAGTCATGGTGCAATGAGCACCATGACTGGGATGTAGCTATACCAGGATATACTTTGTTCAGAAAGCACAGAATAGGTGAGAAAGGGGGAGGAGTAGCTCTTTATATGAGGGATAGCATGAGAACAACAGAGTAGTTCTATGTGATAACAGTGACTGAAAAATGGCAAGACCAAAATGGGTGAGGGGAAAACAATGCTGCCACTTAGAACGAGGGTACAACAAGGTGATCGCTAAAATGGCGACAACAAATGTCACAGTGGCTTTCTGCAGTTTGCCCCCCACACCCACCCTTTGTAAAGGGCTTTGACCCTACATCTCCCCTACTAAAATAACCAGCTCTGGGAGGGAAGCAACTCAGGGAGAGGGAAAAGCTATAGGTCAGCAATTCAGTGATAGCTATGTTGTACCCCTCGCCCTGTGTGTCCACTCTGTTTTCCTTTGCCCATTTTGGCATCACTGTTTTTGTGATTGCCATCTTCATGGGATACCCAACAGAGTTACAGGAAACACAGGAAGTGGTGGAAATACTGTGGATCCCCCCAAAGTCAGGGAAGGGAACTGCTATTTGTACTGAAGTGATCTACAGACCTCCAGCACAGGGGAAGTCAATGGCTAAGAGGCTGATGGAAGCCATACAAGTGATGGCTAATAAGGGGAGTTGCTGCTGGCAGAGGACTTCAATCTGCCTGAAGTAGACTGGAGCATCCCAGCTGCAGCTTCAGCAAAAGGCATGGACTTCCTAGACTCCCTGCAGGAAACATTCCTCAGGCAAAAGTAAAGGAGTCCATTCGTGAGACAGCAATATTGATCCTTGTACTCACCAACAGTGATAGTGCTGCAGATGTCATGGTGGGTGGCCACCTGGGGACTAGTGATCACCGTATGGTGTGGTTCAATATAAGAACTGTAGCAGAAGCAAGCCACAGAAGCTGAGAGTCCTGGACTTCAGGAGGGCGGATTTTACAAAGATGGGGAAATGACTCATGGATACCCTGACAGGGGTGGAAGGACTTGGGTGGGGTGGAGGAACAGTGGGCAAAGATAAAAGCAGGGATAGTAAGGCAACAAACCTCTGCATTATGCAAGTAAGAAAAGCAAGAGGAAAATGAGGCTGCTATAGTTCTCAAAGGAGGTGGCTGGGAAGGTAAGGGCAAAAATGTTATCATTCAGTATAAGGAGACACAGAGGGAGGAGGATAGGTGGTGCATCAGGAGATGCAGAGGGAGACAGGGAAATCAGTCAGGAATGCAAAGGTGTAAATGGAGGAGAAAATAGCCCAGACAGTGAAAAAATGGGGCAAGACATTTTCAGGTATATCAGCAAAAGTAGAAAGGCCAAGGGAGAGATTGTAAGGCTCATGAGGGAAGGAGGGGACTGGGGAAGGGGACAAGGAAAAAGCAGACATCTTGAACAAATACTTTTTTCAGTGTTGAAGGAGGAAAGGGAAGCAGAAGGGCCAAAGGTAAGTGTCAGGAGCATCGAAGGAAGGGAGGGAGGGAGGTGGATACTAGTCCATTTATAGAGGAAAGAGTCCTAAAGACACTCACACATTTGAAAGTGGACAAGGCAATGGGGCCAGACAGGATACATCCAAGGATATTGAGGAAGCTCAGAGAGGTGCTGGCTGCACCTCTGACAGTCCTGTTCAACCATGCACTGGAGACAGGAGTAGTCCTGGAGGACTGGAAGAGGGCAGATGCAGTCCCACTTCACAAAAAGTGGTAGCACGGAGGAGGCTGACAATTACAGCCCAGTCAGCCTGACTTTGATGGTGTGGAAGGCAATGGAATCACTACTGAAGGAAAGGATTGTTGAATATCTAGAATCCATTGGCTTGCAGGATCTGAGGCAGCATGGATTCACTGGGGGGAGGTCATATCAAACAAATCCAATAGATTTCTTTGACTAGGTGATCAGAGAAGTAGACCAGAGTGGAGCAATGGATGTGGTCTACCTAGATTCAGTAAGGCCTTTGATTCCATTCCACATAGGAAACTCATAAACAAGCTGCATAGCCTTGGAGTGGGATCAAAGGTGGTGATCAGTGTAAGAAATTTGTTGGGGATAGGTGACAGAGGGTGGTGGTAAATTGCAAAGGGGCTAGAAGTGAAGGTATGCCTTTTTGCAGATGACACCAAGATCTGCAGTAGGGTAGGCACCCCGGGGATGGTGTGTGTGGAAAGGATGAACAGGATCTAAGAAAACTAGAGGAGTGGTCAAGAGTGTGGCAACTAAGTTTGAATGTGAAGAAGTGCAAAGTCATGCACTTGTGGCAAAGAAACCTGAGGCAGAGTACAAAATGAGGGGAGTGGTACTGGCGATCACCAAACAGGAAAGAGACCAGGGTAATCATATCTGATTACCTAAATGTGGCAAAGAGTTTGACAAGGTAGTGGGAAGAGACAGTGGGATGCTAGGTAAATAGGGAGGAGTATCAATAGCAGAAAGAGGGAGGCTGGGGCAAAAACTGCAATGGGATTCAAGAAGGTATGGAAGAGGCACAAGGAAACCTTAGTGGTAATGAAGGGGGGGGAGAAGCTGGAGATCAAGTAGGGCCTGGGGTGTTACAGTAGGCAGGGGGAAAACGGGCAGACTAGGTGGGTCAAGCAGTGCTTACCTGCCATCACACTCTATGTTTCTATATGCACTGATCTTGGTTCCTCACATTGCAGTTCCAGTTCCAGGGAGGAGGACATCTTTTGCATAGGAGAGTGGATGTATAACATGGGAACCTCATTAGGTGAGTGAGGATGTGCGTGGGTGTGTGGGGTGGTGGGTGCTGAGTAGGGGGTTAGGGTGAGGTGGGTATGGGGTTGAGATCAGTGAGGGACCACTTTCTTCTTTTCAGGTTAAAACTTAAAAAAAAATTTATGAAGGACAGTTTTCTTTTTTGCAGGAGAACCAGAGCTGACACTGAGTATTTGGCATGCCAGTGTCAGAATAGTCTTCGGTGGCACTGGGGGTAAGCACCCTGATGCCACCACCTATATGTTGTATATAAATAGCAATATGAAGGAGACAGGGTTGTGAGCAGTATTGGGGTGGTCTGCTTGAAGATTTACTCAGTAGACTGTGTGGGAACATGACCAGACCAACACTGCTGTTTGGGCACCCCACTGTCGGCATAGTGTTTGGTGGAACTGGGAGTGGGCACTCCTCTGTTGCAAGTATAATGGTAATGGGTTTTTAATGTGATCAGGAGGCGGGTAGATTATTTGTCAGTGGGAGGGACTAATGCCGTTTTTGAGGTGCGTGCCAAAAATTCCCGTTGAAGCACTTTGTGTGCGACAGGAGAATTCTTGTCTTAATGTCCTGAAAAATGGTTGATCTTGTTAAGCTGGGCACTGAAGATTTTAGGGTGCCCAGAAAACATATTTGTAGGGCTAATAGAAAAAAACAAATACAAGAATCTAGCTAAACTGGTCCCGTTTACCTAAGTTCAGGTGCTTGTTTTTGGAAAGTACATGATTTTTATGTATTTTCCATATTTTTGTTTACAAAAAGCAAGATGGCAGTTGTCATAACGTAATTTTTTTCTCTCAACTCAAAAAGCACTAATTTTGTGAAAGTTAAATGCTTGTGAAAGGTAAATTTACCATTCTTAACAGTTATCCTAAAACCCTACTGAGCATGCTCAGAAAAAACTTAAATCCTTATAACTGTGGAAGTGATTAATATTTTTATATGAAACTTTTGAAAGGCACGACCTTCTTACAGGCCCTTCTACCCTGAAATTTTCAGAATAAAATCTGTACCATCAAGGCTGTAGAGTGAGAGCAAAACAATGTAAGTAAGTGCAGGAAAAGTGTTAGACTTTTCTGTTAAAATGACATATCTGAATCACAGAAACTGCACAAGATACCATTGTAAACTTGCCATATCTTGAGAACTTAGTCCCAGACAAAACATGCAAATATGGGGCAATTTTGGCAAACACTGCCAAAAAGTTATTAAGCTTCAGCATTAGGAGTTTAATAGTGAGCACCATATTCAACCATAACTATACTGGCACTATTGCGTCAGTATAATATATATATATTACAGTAAAGCTAAACTAGATAAAAGTAATAAAAGGTATAGGTTCAAAATGTTCACAGTAATATGAATTGCTGTTTTAAAACAATCAGAATAAATCTGCATATTCCATTAGTAGATAGTAACCTCAGTCTCATAATTTAATGTAGAAGCTATCAAATAACAATTTGTGCCATAGTCAAGTAACAGTGGCAACAGTTGCCAGGAATTTTGTCACCTTGAAACTGTCATGTGCTTAATGTCCATAAAAGGACCCTGAGCTTTCCAGAGATTTGGTTATTCTATGTAAGGTTATGGAAAGACCTATCACGCAAAAACCAGGTTTCACAAGATTTCTGCACATGAAAACCAATTTTCCCAGCCCTACAAATAAGTATGCATTATGGGCTCAATCCACAAAAGGTGTGCACACCTACATTGCAACATAGTGGGCATATTAAGGAAATTATGTGCTAATGTCTGTAAGAACACCATGCAGATCCTCCATGGTCCATATGAGGTGTGCCCAGTTGACCAGTGGAGGCATCTGCAAAACAGGACCATGCAGAACAGCCACAAAGATAGACTGACCATACATATGTGTGCTTGGTTTGTGCACCAATTCACAAACCTGGAAGAACTGCAGCATGGGTGGAGTGATGACGCTGCATGTACATGGGCTTTCTATAGACCAGACATCAGCACCACTTAGTAGGCATGGAGCAGGGCTAGCAGTGGAATCAACTGTCCAGCATCCAGTATCATCCCCAAACTCCTGTGCCCCAGAAACACCTGTGCCACAACCCTCTGACACACCAATACCCCACCATCCCAGTTGCATCTGTGCCACTGAACACACCCATGCTACACCCCAAAATAATGGGCCAGGCAGTTGGAAGTGGTACGCCATTCAACATATATTAGGATGTGATGCAAAGAACAACAGAGTGCAAGACACACACACGGGGTCCATTGACAATTATGTTGCCAGTAATAATCCATTATGCCATACCTTGGCATGACTTTCATCCACCAGGGACAGTGTCTGGGCAAAAACTAGCTTTGCTGCTCCATCTGCTGACTATGACTGGTGTATTGCAGGCAGGTGCACCCTGTCCTAAATCTCCTGGCTATAATTCAGCAAGCCCTCCATGCGTCCTGATGTCCCAGCACTGGCTATGTCATCAACACCATTGCCTCCATCCTCCAGTCATTTGGGTTGTGACCTAGGTCAGGATCATATTTTGCATGCTAGTCCCAAGGTATCCTCTGTGGCCTCCTCTGAACCATCAGTGTGTAAGTCTATACCACTGATCCCTGAAATAACACAGTAGACAACAATCATCCTCCTGTAGTACATGCATGGGAAGAAGATACTGTAGAATGGCCTCTGTGACTGTGACATGTATTGCCATGACACACTTACCTAATGGTCTTCACCAGGTGACAGTACTCTCCATCCTGGTCCCTGTGCCCATTCCCTCCAGGGTCAGGGTATGAGGCACAAAGGCCTCCAGCAGCATGAGTGTGGGGCACTTTCTACACAACTTTGCCCATTCCATCCTCACCCGGATCAAGTGCAGAATGACACACTGGGGCAAAAGTAGTATCATGCCTATGGCTGAATCATGCCACAACCTCTGGCACTGCCCACACCTGTCCACCTGTAAGTGATGGGGACACAATAGCCATTTAAAGGGGCCAGCCAATGGATCCACACAAAGCCATGGTGAACATGTGGATTTACTGGAATGCAAGGGTTCTAATGGCAAGGAAATATGTCCTAGCATCCTGATGAACATGGTGTTCCTGGAGATGCACATCGAGGTGTTGGAGGGACACAGAAACCATGCAACACTCCTCCGTATCTACTTTCTGAGGGTCAACATGGCAACACTCACTGAGAAACAGGGCATAGGCAGGTAACTCTTTGATATGGGCACCCTACAGTATCTACCTGTATGCTAGCTACTGAGACCATGTCTGCAGACATGGGTGCGCCTGACCATGTGCTGGAGGTGCATGCATGTGTGCTAATGGCCCTGGTCTTCCATGGGACAGGTACCTTCCAACACTTGATGGGGACCATGGCGAGTATGCTGCAGTTATCCATTAGCAGGTGCCTCTGACAGGTAACCAATGTGCTATTGGCACACTGTGGTGACAATACAGTATAATGTTCCCACAGTTGGAGCAGGACCTGAGGGAGACCAAGGCAGCCTTCTACTGTGGCCGGAATGCACAATGCTTCCTTTGCCCTTGACTGCACACATGCAGCTATTGCCCATACTGGAACCACAAGACATACCACAGCATGAGTATGCAGGTCATGTGTGATACTGGAGGTGTAATTATGCATGCATCTGCCAGGTACCTGGGTGCTACACTTGATTCACACATACTGGAGAACTCTGGACTGTGGTCAATGCAGTGCACCATGCCCACCAATCAAGGGTGACTCATCATTAGATGTAAATGGGCATGGGTGCTGGGCACTAGGAAGGTACACATGTGGCATACACTATTGTTCTCCTCTACCTCACAGAAGACAGTAGGTACCCTTTACTCATGTTCCTGTGGACCTCATTCTTGCAGCCAAAGAGCAGTGTGGAGAAGAGGTGCAACAATACACTTTGCCTGACATGGGGCATCATCAAGAGAGTGTTTTACCAGCTGAAGATTTATTTATTTATTTATTTAAATTCTGGTGACCAGGAAAAGCACACTGAACTGAAGCTCACTTCCAGCTGTGACCTGGGTGCAAAGTAAAAATTGTGGTAGAAAGAGACATTAGTTACAGTAAAAAGTAAATTACAAAGAGTTTACAGCTATGTACATCTACAAAGGTAACGATATGGACTAGGCACAATGCATAATAAAGATGGTACTTTGGTTACATTTGTTACAAGGCAACAGTAATTGCCTAGCAGTGACTAACAGATGCACTTCTGGTGCCTTGACAGGACTGGAGGGGGGACACTGCAGCTCATCCCTGGCAAGGTGAGCAGGGTGTTTACTGTATGCTGCATGTTACACAACATAGCTATATGGAGTCACTTACCTGTACCTGAGAGTGATAATCAACTTTCAGGGTACATGACTGGTGACAACTTGGGCCACATGCCTGATTGCCACAAATGACCTGGTGGGCTGGACCCAGGGAACCACGTAGGGTGTGCATGCAGGGTAAAAGTTGTTCAGAACTACTTCACTTAGTGCATGTGGTGTATGTGTCAGGTGTAGGGGGTTTAGTGGTGGCAGTCTGTGGTACAGTTAAGTGTAGTGCACACTAATGTGCATGATGCCTACTGTTCAGAGTGGTGGTGTCTTGTATGTGCCTCATGTGTGCTTTGTGATGTGCGCCCTGTAAAACAGATGTGTTTACTCCAGTAATCCATTTTTATGTAGGCATGCATTGTGCTGCCTGACACCCTATGAACCTGCTGCTTTTTCCCAGTGGCCCTTGGTGCACATGTGCTGTCTTTGTGCGGTGCCACCTGCCTTTCTCCTGCACCATTGGTGCCAGGCCAGGGGATGCAGTGGTTGACTGTGGGTGGGATTCTGTGGGCCATGGCCTGTCTGAACTGTCTGTGTCAGGGCAGAGAAATTATTCAGTCTTGCAACATCTGTAGGGTGAGCAGAAGCTACCATCCTGTAGAACGCTATAATACTAACTCCTCCTGTATGCCCACAACCTTTGTGCAAAGTCTGCCAACAATGTGGGCCAGATTCTTCAATGGCTTGTGGTTGGCACTGGTGTCATAGATGTGCTGCTGCACCAGACAATGAACCTAAGCATACATGCCATGCAGGGACTGCTACCTGGAACAGTGTGCAATGGTGCAATCCCTGACAGACCCTTCAGAAGGTCAATGTCCCCACCAAGTGACCCTTGTGGACTCCATGCACCCCATGCCTTACCCTATGTCTGTGCATGTGCGATGGTGTATGGTGCACTTGGCACAGTGGTCACTGATATCCACTGCATGCTCGTGCCATAAAGAGACATTGGTGTGGATTGCAGGTCTTTCTATTGGGGGGGTGAGGGGTGGCTCTGATGTTTCAAGGCCATGATGGTACATTTGGTGGTCTGTAGTCATTTGGTGGGAGTGCCCCAGACTCTTCTTTTGATGAAAGGAGCACATTTATCCTGCAGTGTGGAGAAAATATTTATGAACTCAGACAGAACAAATGAGACATCAGAAGTAAGAAAAACCAGAGACCAATCAGAGAACATAAGGTCACTATGAAAGGAGTGAGTGTCACACTTGAATAGGTCTCTAAGTAGAATGACCTTGGGAGTAATTTTGGGTGCTTAGATCTTCCAAACACAGTAGGAAGGGTGTGGTCAGAGATGATGTCGGGGAAGGTTTCAGATATTTGGATCCTCTCTGCCCTAATAGTCATGACCCAGTCAAGAGGAGTGTGTTTCCCACCAGATGTAGAGTGTCAAGTAGGAGCTGAAATAAGCTATTCTAAACCAAAGCCAGCAAGCAGAAGGTCAGATTGTTTAAAATTTTTCTCCAACCAATCCAGGTTAACACCTCATTGGAACCAGTTTTTTGACTAATCTTGTCTAGTACAAAACATTTGGCTTTTCAGTAAAGACTATCAAATACACATAAAAAAATATCAATAAATAAATAAACATAAAATAGCAACATCGTGGAGTGGAACCATTATCATATGGGGACTCTCACTAGTGTCCAAATTCCTGTCTAAAGAGGTAGGCTTTCAACCCCCTTTTAAAGGCCTCCACACTGAGACTAAGTAGTGCATTCCATAACAGAAGGCCAGTCACCTTGAATGCTCAGTCCCATTAGGACTTAAGCATGGCTCCAGGGATGGGCAGTAAACTCGTCTCAGTGGAGAAGAGAGGGCAAAAGGGCCAGTAGGTGTTAAGGAGTTCCATCAGGTAGTTAGGGCCCTACCCATGTAGGGCCTTGTGGGTTAGTAAACCAAATTTGAAGGTAACATGCTACTTCACCGGCAGCCAGTGCAGTTCATACAGGACCTGGGTCACATGACATGACCTCAGAAGACCTGTCTGCAATGTGCCTGCTGCATTCTGCACCAGCTGCAAATGTAGTAGAGAACCTCAACTTGACACTGATGCAGGGCACATTACAGAAATCTAGCCTGAATGTCACAAGTGCATACACCAGTATCAGCAGATCCTGGGGGGATAATGGACTTAATCCAGCTGATGTCCCTAAAATGGTAAAAGCCACTGCAGACTACAGCTGGCACCTGATCCGCAAATATCAGCCTCTCATCCATAATAACCCTGAGATTTTTCACCTTGGTGAAGGCCAACAGCCTAGAGAACCTGAGCCAAAGCCCCGTCTCTTCTTCACTACCTCTGAACCTCCTCACGATCCCAGCTGAATCACCAGTACCTCAGTCGTGTCTTTGTTTAAATTCAGCCAGCTAGATGCCATCTGGTTCTGAATCTCAGTCAGTTATAAATAAGCACCTTGACAGCATCCATCATTTCGGTGCAAATGACAGATAGAGCTGGGTATTATCTGCATAGATATAAAAACCCAGACTGTATTGCTGAATGACCTTTCCTGGGGCGACATGTGCACTACAAACATCATAGATGAGAGGACCGACCCCTGTAGTTGTGTCAAACTTGGGTCTAGTTCAGTAAATGTGGGTCGCAATTCTGAGATAGCCACTCAGACCTCTTCCATTGTGACTGGCCTGAACTTTTCCCAAGACTGCTGAGCACATCTTAGAGGTGCAGGCTTCACTCTGCCATGTTGTAACAACCCATTTGGTGAGATACCAACCCAAATAGTGGACACCCTGTCTGAGAAGAATCAAGCCAACTCCTTGCACTTTGCAAATGAACCCACTCTAACTAGTTGCAGACAGTTCGGATTTTATAACTTATCTACAGTATAGAAGAGTTTGTCTGGTTGATTCCTTCCAGCCACATTCTCCTTGGACAGAAGTGTTGCCAACTTATGGGTCATTACCCTTTGACAAACATTATGATGAACCTTAAAAGCCAGTTTTATCCTCCTGGTCCTGAGATCATCTCCAACAATGCTCTAACCTACAACCTCTAGTCTTCAGCTCCTGAGCTTCCCATTAAACCATGGGGATCCAAAGCATGAGACCGGGCATGCACAAGTGGGTGCTATGGGTTCAAAGCCCCAGTTATAACCGTGATACAAGGCACCAATGTTTCCTCTGAACCCTTCTCACAATCTGCTAGCATCTCCAAGATGTTTATTATCATCACCTGTAGTCTTTCTGGCTGAAACCCTCTTACATGGTGGTAATGAACCATCCCCACATGGCATGGACTACAAGATGATCCCTGAAGGAGAACGTCAGAGTGCAGTGATCTGACCAGCTGACTGATTCAGTCTTGAGATTTCTAATCTAGAGCCACAGGGAGAAAACTGAGTCCAAGGCTTGCCCATGTTGGTGGTTGTAAAATTAACCACTTGTGCAAGGCCCAGTGAATCCATCAACCAGAAGAAATTCTGTCTGAAATGTGGAATTCACTGTTGACCCAGGCAGTAAAATTGCAAAGAATAATCATCTAGATGACTCCTACACCCTGTCAGTGATGAAGGCCATGATCTCCTACAGGAACTTCCCTTGTGCCCTTGAGGCCAGTACACAAGGAGGATCTTGCAACCTGTACCTGACCCCCACCTATGGCCACGTATTAATTGATGAGTTATCTCCACTGGGTGCACTGTGAGGTTCAACTCAGATCTAGAATAGATGGCCACCCTCATCTATGATCCCTGTGTGGGCAATGTGCCATGGAGAATCAGTCTGGAACTGCCACCTCCAAGACTGGACCATCATTACTCAGCCAGGTCTCTGTGATGCAAGCCAGATTGACTGAGGAACCAGAAATGAAATCTGCCATAATGGCAGTATTGTTCTTCATGAACCTCATGTTGCAAAACACCACCCACAGTGCATGAAGCAAAGCAGCTGGTATAACAGCTACCTGCCCCCTTGGTCTGTGTATGAGAACCAAACATGCCTGGCCTTGCTCTAGATTCCATTTCACCTCAGGACATCTACTGGTCCTAAAGGTAAGGGGGATGAAGTGGAGAATATTTCCATGTGGTCTCACCAGCAAACACAGCCTATTAGCATGGTATCACATCATTAAACTGAAGAAATGCCATGTATTGACCCAAGTAAGTTACTCACCAGCATTTTAACAGGTGCAAATCCATTGACATTAGTCAACATAATGTGCATTATAATTTAGTTGTGTGGGAGGATTCCTCTTTTCTGTAACTACAGTACATAGAAGCTTTGTGTATACCACCAATTTATTTACTGAAATGTTTCACCAGGAAGGCATGCTGAGCAACTAGTTGCTCATGTCACCCTTTGTGATGGAGATTGCACCCCTATGTTCTGGAAAACAAAATGCCTCAAAACAGTGTAAAATAAGTAGTATCACTCACCAATAAGGACTTTACAGTATATAACTTAACTGATGACTTTCGTAGCTGGGAGGTTGCATTTATCTTCCATTAAGGGGAAAGAGGAGGAGCAAGCTTTGAAAATACTAGTTTTCAAAGTATCAGTCCTTTGAAAATTTAAGCTCAAGTTTCATCCTTAAACAATAATAAACTCAGAAATGTATAAATACTGTAAGGTGTTTGTAGTAAATGTCAAAGCATATGAAAGGGGACAGATGGAGAAATTGGAAACCAGAGTTTCTCTTCAACCACATGACGCTACAGCATTAGAAGTTACTGTGTAAAGTTTTACATGCTGCCCTAACAATGTGGCTGCAAACCTTTCACGAGGCATTGGTCTGATTTTAAAACTGGATGCAGGGGCTTGTGGCAAGCCCTGCATCTGACCTAACAGGGTCGCAGATGTGCCAAAACCCCTGGGCACAGAGGCAGTCCAATTTTCAAAGGGTGGTACATTTAGGCGTTCCTCACTTTATGGTACCTTGTGCCAAAGGGTTGGTGCAATGTTGTAATACGGATGCAAGGTATACCTGAGATATGGTGGTCTAACTCCTTTGCATCCCAATTGAGATGGGGTTTATGCATGAATATTGGAAAATCCTCTTGTCATAGTGTGACACAATCGCCACTTACATCACAATAATCCTGCCACAAGTTGGTGTGCCGATGTCCTTTAAAATTAGGCCATGATCTCTAGTGGATATCATTGGGTAGTTTAAATTCCGTATCAGTTTAGTCCATGGCCTCTTTTGTGAGACTGCCAAAATGGTGTGAATTACTATATCATTTTACAGTGGATTTGCTGTAATAAGAGTATCTGTACACTTGGAACTGGACTGAGAACCACCACAACCCCATTTGCATAGGCCACTGAACAGCAATGAGATACTAATGGCTTTTCAGTCTATACCAACCCATGTCAGATTCAAATCTCATATATATACAGTAGGTAAAAGGCTAAGCAACTCACTGCTAGTCCAGTGAGCCATCTAGTCCCCAAAACACAGGTTTTACAAAAAATCTTATGTTTGTATTGTGCCAGTATTACATGGCTCTTTTAAATTTCTCAGCCATACATCAGCATCAAGTGCTGGTAATAAACATTTAAATATGAGAGTACTCAGCAGCATTTTACCATCCCAGCATAAAGGTTTTAATATTTTCACAAATTACACTTACAATGGACAACATAGATACCAGTATGATAGAAAATACATTACTGCAGCATGTATTCTAAATGCAGAAAACTCACAGTAAAAGCATGTTACCTTGGCTGTGTTCCATTTTAAGTCATTCTATCAGTGCCATGAAAATAAAGAATTGTATAAGTGTTGCTTCTGTCACATGTTGGGCTAACATTTTGGTTAAAACTAGTTCTCTCTGCTCCATGCACTACCATAGTGGCAGACAGATAGATAGACAGCTAGATAGATAGATAGATACAGTAGATAGATAGATAGATAGATAGATAGATAGATAGATAGATAGATAGATAGATAGATAGATAGATAGATAGACAGACAGACAGACAGATAAATTATTTATAATGCATCCCTTGCCAGAGGCTTGGAGCACTGTACAATATATAAAACAAATATAACAATAAAACATTCAATAACTACACATTATAGAGCTTATACTTAATTAAAATCACAGCCTATACAAATAACATACTGTGCCAGTCAACAAAATATCTTATTATGTCAGCTTAAATGCTTGGTTAAACAGGAACATCTTGAGCCCCCTCTTAATGGTTTCCACTGAGGGGGCCTCTCTCAGATGTCCCAGGAGCATATTCCACAGGAGAGGAGCAGCCATGTATGAGTGAGTTACTGAAATAGTTCTTCCCTATATTCTCATAGGGCATTGGTTCTCAAGCACTCATAGTGAGCCTCCCCCAAGATATGGAAAAAAATCTCAGGTCTCTGCCACTTTATTGAAAAACATTGGGCCTCTCCATAGAAACAATACCATATAATACTTGACCCTGTACACCAGAAAGAACATGAAGGGACCCTGAATAAATGACTGAGTTTATCCACTCGGGACTATGTACATACAGATTACCCTGTCTCTTCACACCATACATCAGCTACTCAAAATGTAAAGCAGCAGTGCATCTTGGTGTAAAAATACTGAACCTACTGCTTTTCATTCCATTTTAGATCACTCATTTCTCTGGTCATGTAAGAGCCACTCTTTGTTAGCTTCAGAACTTTTGAGATTAGAAGTAATCAGATATGAACTCCTTTTAAGATGGCTGTCCCCAGGTTTTCAGAACTATTCTCACCTGTTTCTAACCACCCATCGTTTAGTCAAATTTCCTCACCTCTACCACTCAATATGACTGCTTCTCTGAACAGAGGTCTCTCTAAACACCTCCCAGCTCACTCATGTCTTACAGCCCGCCCTTTCCCAGTCTCATTCCCTCTGGCACTGGGCCTTCCTTGTGACTCCTTTCCTGCTTCACATCTCCACTGGTACAAGACATTTTCCACCACCATCGGACAGTGGCCCATTAGCCTGCCAACTTCCTCTCCCGGTTGCACGCCTGCAATACTAACTGCCTATGGTGCCCTCTATCTCTTATTGTTACCGCAGCCAGCTGCCTACTCAAGCTGCTCGTTATTTGAATATTATCTCAAAGTATGTTATAACTGAGTATCTTTATTTTTTCTTTTAGTTGTTTTGGTTGTTTATTGTGCATTCTTTTACTACCTCTGTATGTATGTTGACCCTCATCCTTTGACGTGGAACCTTTGTAAACGAGCAGTTTCTGCTCAAAGGTATTTGTAATCTTAGAATGTAATAAATAAATAAATAAACTTATCTGTTCTTTTGACTACAGTAAACTAGCATGCAACAGATTCTTCTCCCTGACCTTAAGGGACAATGAGTGTTCAAAGATAGTTGTGAATACTGATAAAAAGCTGCAGCTAGCTGTACTAAAATGAACACTCCTTTTTAATTATTTCAAATCTTAGAGCAAATGTATAAACAGACTCAAAATGTGGAAGAAAGAGCATTTTCCAAGACAGAAGAAAAGGGGTGATCTAAAATAGAATAACAAGTTATAGGTTTAACATATTCACTGTAACTTGCACTGATGCTGTTGGTACAGTAAATTACCAGGTTTGACTGGGCCTCCCCTGGAACCGGTTGGGGCCCCCCAAGGAGGCTGGCCCCACCATTTGAGAAATCCTGTCTAGGACAACTGATGCAACCAAAGTAAAGTATCTCCCCACTACAGCATGTGGTACCATCTGCTGCAAAACAACAACTGTTCCTCATTGCCTTTGAACGCCAACACAAATATTAGTCTCTCACTGGATAGCCAGGTTGCCTGCCATGCGTATACATACATGCATACTTTCAGCTCTGAATTTTCTATGCCAAAATGATTATTCCAGGCAAGGTACATAGAAACATAGATTCTAAGTTGATCAGTGCAATAACACTACAGGGTGCTGCATTCCTTGTAAGATGTATATACTCCTCTGGTATGTGCTGAGGAGCTGTCACTTGTGGCCTTGTGCCTCAGCATACATCAGAAGAAAGAATATATCTCTCAATGATTGCCAACCCTGTTATGAGTTATTGGCGATGCACAGACTGCTTGTGCCTTTCACACTGGGATGGCATATTAGCTTTCTGGTGGTCACGCTTCAACTGTGTATTATTGCTTAGTTACATACAGTAACTGTTTATTTGAATACCAGAATCTGATTGGTCAAAAGACTTTGATAAGTCATATTTTTATGAACAATATACAGAAATCCATTGGGGTGCAGTGCAGCCCAAGCTGATCAGCAGCAGATTGCACTAGCTCTCCATCATATCTGTGAAATTCGTTAAAATCTTGAATTTTGAACCTTGGAATCATCTTTTAAGTACTTTCATCAGAAAGAGAGCCTTTGACTTAGGGGAAATGGGCAACCCAAAGAAAGACAAATTGCAGAGTAGGGAGAAGTAAGGGAACCGGTGGAGTCTTGCGACTGCCTTCCATCCAGCAGGCCAAAGTAGAATCCAGACCCACAGAAACAATGGCATCACTGGGGCACAAACTCCAGAACTTCATTGCCTTAGTTGCCAACTTAAATCAGAAGGTGACCAACTTTAATGGTCGAGTTCTGGTGATAGAAAATGTTGCTGATGGTATCAAAGCAGAACTACAAGACATTCAAAAACAGTCAGACTCTAACACTTACTAATGCCCTCATGGTCAAAGAAAACCAACACCTTTGAGCCAGACTGGAGGCCTTAGAGAATCAGGCCCAGTCAGGGAATATTCGGATCATCAGTCTCCCTGAAGTTAGCGAGGGAGACCATCCAATCATTTATGTCCATAAATGGCTTACTGAAAAGCTGTTGCCAGAGGAGAAGATGTTTCATGGGACATACAAAAAGTGTATCTATAACTCACAGAGGCCAAATGCAAAATTCAGAGGAACCCCAAAAGCTAATGGTGGTAATGACTGGGGTTGGTACCATGATCAAATTCTTTGATGTGCCCGGAGAGTCAACCCATTATGGAGGACGACAGTCAAGTGTATTTTTTCCAGACATTAGCTACTCAACACGCTCAAAGAAGGAAAAGTTTAACTGTGTATGACTCTTTGTGGGAAATAGAAATTAGACATACCATGATTTTCTCCGCAAGGCTCAGGATTACCCACCAAGTAAAGGTATTCTTATTTTCTGACCTTGTCGAGCTGGAAATTAGCTACTCGTATGGTTGCAGCATCCAGGGACCAGGGAGAGACTGCTCTGCCTGAGGAGATGGACGGAGATACCTGAAATATCAGGACTTTACCATAGGCCATATGTCTATCTGTAACACTCCATAAACTAAGTACTTAATCTAAAGCAGTACTGTTTGATGCTGGTTTGCCTTTTTCAGCAACTTATCTTAAAGGCATTTAATTATAAAAATGGGGCGCTTTTTTGTAATTTTAAAATTTCTCTGTTGCCCTTAGCTTATTAGCTCTGTTTTACCATTATGGTATTGCTATAAAGGTGTGATTCCATGGCAAATAAGGTGGGTATTTCAATCTCTGTATGCTTTTTATGTGATGCTTAATGATGTTTCTCCATGATGATTAATAATAGAGACACACATTTTTGTCTGTTTCTCTTTTTGTTTCTTCAAATCTGCTGCAGAAAGTTAAAATTTGAAATGTTTCTTTTCACATTAAGGTTAACACATGGCAATAACACTCCTTATGAGGACACATTCCCTAAATTAGGCTGGACATTGATGGACTATCCTTTATTTTTTGAATTAGCCATGTTGCTGTTGTGCTCGTTAACACAGCAAATCTGAGATTATTATTTAGCAATATTTTAATGCTATTCTCTAGTGCTGTAACACTATGTAGTGAATGCAAATCTTATTGTATCCTTTAATTAAGGGATTGTTTTCCCCAATGGTAGGATATCCATGTGGTCTGCTCATTATATGTATTATACTGTATTTTGTTATGATATATGATAAAATACTAAAATAAGTATAAAAAACAATATACAGAAATCCTCATATCCTGTGTATCAAAGACAGAAGGATCCTCAATAGTGAGATTACTTTTTTTGGTTTTAAATCTACTTGATTATTCTACATAACAGTAATGCAGAAGGCATTCATTGGGGATGGACTTGCCAGTAATCCCACCCTTAGGGAAACCTGTGAGGATGTTGTCAAATTTATTACTTTATAATAACTGGGTCTCATTTTTTTCCAATCAGAAACCCAGTTATAATTCACCGTTATAACCCGTTGGTTATAACGGCAAACATGTGCCTGGTTTTCCTAGCTCTGCGCAGCTGCCAGCTGTGGCTCTTCTCTTCTTAGCATCTGCTGCCAACAGACTGAGACTTTGCCGGTACTCCAACTCGGCGATGAGTCCTTTTTTTCACAAAAACAAACATTCGGCTAACATCAATGATCATGTAAACTGTCTTGCTTTAAAAAAAAAAAAAAAAGGTTGTTTAATCTTGTTGCTGGTGCTTCAGTCTACAGACCATGCTGAAGCCCAACAGGTCCACAGTCGCACAGGAACATCTTTTATTTTATATAATTGCGGCAGCAACAAAAAATTATACCCAGTAATTATATAAAATAAAACATGGAATTGTGTGTAAAACTTGAATTTTACATACACCCTCATTGTTGGATGCTGAAATAAACTCCTTAAGCTTCGCTCCCAGGGTTTATGTAGCATCCAACACCTTGGGTGTGTGAAAAATCTTGTTACATACATAACCCCATGTATTATTCTATATTAAATAACCTACCCATCTGTTATTTCTTTTTGCACCCAGCTTATCATTTTCTAGGTAAATCATGCTTTCTGAGCTGGATAAAAGTTAAATGCAGCTTGTGCCTCTATTGATGTTAGCCCTGACAAACTTAACCTTCTAAAACAGTTGTTTATATCTAACTAATGTATTTCACAAACCGTTACAACTCCACCTTAAATCCTTCCTGGAAAAAAGGGGTATTTTTGGAGGCAGCAGAGTTCAGGACCTGTGCATGTGCTGCACGGTGGTTAGTTTGGAATCTGATCTGAGTGTTCTTAGCAATTTTGTTTTGCAAGCATGAAATGTCATAAAGTAATACAGTGATGGCTTTATGAATGGCCCATTTGTTTCAATCCTGACTGCCTTTTCACCCCTGGACTTGTCCAGAAGCCCAAACAGTTTACCAGATACAGCAGCCTGCCACTCTGGTGTACATGATTTCTGAAAATTCAAGCAGGGCTGACTAATACATTTTATGCTGATTCCTAGTTTTATATAGAATTAATCTAATAAAACAGAGAAAATGTTTATTTGTCTATTCTCCAACTACAAGGAGGGAACTACAGCACCTACAGGAGATAACCATTTTAAGGTTTTTGATTTCTGAAATCTCAAGATTGCTCATGAACATCAAAGAATTACTTTGTCATTTGCTCTATAAGTGGGTTACAAGAAGAAAGCTGTAGTGGGATGCACAGTATCTGGTTTTCTCAGTGGTATGCAAACACTACAGGGATGGCTGTTGCATAACTATCATTTACAACATTATATCTCAATGTTGCAATTTACTGGCAGGAAGTCTAATCACGCCAGGAAGTCTGCCTTTGGAAAATGAATTTATGCAGTGAAACTATAGTTTGTCTATAGATCATCATCTGGTGGAGGACATCACAGGTACTCAGATAGAGTTGCCTTTCAGATTTGGAAATTGAGGTTTGAATCTCAGTTCTGACATAAAGGGGTGTCAGCATGGCTCAGTTATTAGCACACCTACCTCTGCATCAGAAGTTGTGGGTTCAAACCTCACATTAGGATTGGCTAATACCATGAATGCTGGCACCCAAGTGCAGAACAAATGGGGTGCTGTAATGTAAGGAGGGGTATGTTGTCCTTTGGATGAGATGTTAAACCAAGGTCCCATCTGCCTTTCCTAGTGGTTGTTCAGGTGGAAGTGCAAGATCCCATGACACTCCTAGAAAGGAGTAGGGAAATTTTATTAAAAATTAATGAATCATGCAGAATAAAACAAATTACATTCAAGATACATAGTCATAATGACAAAAGTACAAAAATCACACTTTCATCAAAAAAAAAGCAGTGCATACATAGAGGGCATGGTATTAGAAAACAAGATGTATGGTGGGTATAATTAATAGACTGAGCAGCTATAGTTCAGAAAAGATGAATCTTGTGCCATACCTCATGCAAACAATATACAATGACAGTGTTTCTAAAGAGCAAAGAAAATGATTACTGACTTGCTTGGATTGCTCATTATAATACACTTTTCTTAAGCACTCAGTCACTATACCTCCTGTTACATGTGGGATATGTATTTTGTTGTATGCTAAGGACACAACTGTCCTGCTGCAGATAATATTTACAGACAGCAAAGCAATGATGCATGATGCTTTTTGGGATCTTCTCCCAGCCTCACTGGTAAATGTCATGGACCACTGCTTGATAACTAGCAGATCTGAATATGGTTTCATCCCAGGATAAGCAGATCATCCCCAAAATGCCTTATCAAAGGGAACTCAAACAAAAATTTTGCTGGGTTTCCAGGATTCATGTACACTTTGTATGAGAGCCTCCCATTTGTCCAGTATCTTATGATTTAGGGAGTCCCTAACAGCAGTGTTGCCATGTAGCCCTAGCTAAACAATATCCCACATGCATCATGGAATCCAAGAAAACTAAGCTGGCTAGAGGCATCAGGTATCCTATTAGTTGGGCACAGTTTCAGCTCCAAAGGTGGAGAGAAGTTTTTCACGATGGTAGAATACAGCAGTTTCCTGGCTTCGTATTCACATCTTCCTGGGTCAGGTTCCATTTTTAATCTTAAAAAGCAGACCTGTTATGGGATAGCATGACATGCATGCTATCCTGCATGTGTTTGTTATTCTCCCATGTCTCCACTTCTGAACAACAGGCACTAGCCAGTCCTCCACCACTGGGATCCATGCTTTATCTGAGTTTCGTAAATGTGGTGTGAGACTACTGTGTACAAATATACTAATATAAACACCACAGAATTAATCATGTTTATCCCTGCCCTGTGCCAATTTTCTGTGTGTGGTGTGCCTCTTTATTGGGTTCAACTGGTACCCCTATAACCCTTGGAAAAAAAACACCATCCTACCTTGTTTCTAATTCAGCAGGAGGGGTAATGTGGCTCAGGAAAGTAAAGCATGGAAGTAATATGTTTTATCAAAAGCACTCTTTTCAGTTCAGATAAGTGTCTGCATTTTTAGCACAACGGTTTTCTGTCTGCTGTCTGGAGACATTCCTGCCAGTTTATTAAAGCAGCATTTGGATGATTAACTGTTACACCTAAACTCTTAATTGGTTCAGTAACCAAACTGACACCATCAATTTGTAATCCAGGTCCAGATATGTGAGTTGACCAACTGAGATGGCGATACTTTTATTATAGTCCAATGAGTGTATGCTGCCTATGTGCAGAGTTATGCTTGTGCATTGATAGTCTTGAGGTTAACTGAATGATTTGTTTGACTGTTATAGGTGGCTATTTTGGTCAGTAGCACTCTCTGTCCACTAAGGGACTACCAACCTGTCAGGGTACTGTGAACATAGATTTTTAAAGTTTCCTAATGACAAACACTCTGTCAGGATGTTGGTCTAGGCCATCTTCATACTTTAGTCTGACAGCATTGTGCTTTGAGCAGGCTCCCCTGTGCTGTAAACAAATCAGACATCCTTAGTTGTCTCCCTCACCCTCAACCTTGTTGGTTCTGGATATTCCCTGGAGAGGGAGAAGAGACAGTTATTTGAGTTCCTGAATGCTTCCAAAGTTCCTTTTCCCACATCAGAAAGTTCATCACAAAGTTTATCAGTTCTGTGAGCAAAGTGTCACTGGGGCACCAGTAAAACCTTTGCAAAGTGTGTGCAGGGCTCAAAACCTACTAACATTCTTCTGTGTAAGTACTGCAGGAGAAATGTCACTCTCCACTGGGTTATGAATATTGCTGTCTATGTTAGCACTCTGTGCACCTTCCAGATTACCCACCTCTGTGGAACTTACAGCAACAGCTACCCCAGGATTCTGCTGCAGAGGAGAGAGAGAGAGAGAGAGGAGTCCTGCTTACCTCCTGTGTAGTTTGGGTGGAGTAGCAATCCTTGTAGACAGGAACCCAGGAGATGCCATTATCCTCCTTCCTGCAGTCAACAGCCATTAGAGATGCCTCCAGCAACCATTTTGCAACAGGAGAACATTGCATTAGACCAAGCTGTCAATCTGTGTGTGCCATTCCCAAACAGGTTGCTTCTCTCCTGCTAACGCCTGTAGTCCTCTCATTAATCAAGGTCATGTCAACTGGATTCTGGTGCAATGGCTTAGAAGTTTTCTTGACTGGCAAGTGTGACTCCACCTTGCACTCTGCCTCAGGCCAGACAGCATGTGGAGCAAAAATAGCACTTTTGGGTGCTGAAAAGGCTGCCTGCTCCCTTTCGGCAGCAACGTGTTTCACTACAGTTGGATTATCAGGCAGTCTAGCAGATGTCAGCATTCTGAGGTCGGGGAGAGTTCGAGAACCTAGTGTGTATCACACACTGGCTGTGATGGCTGAAAAGACTTACAACCTGCAGAGCGGTTGAATCCAGAGTGACTAACATTTTCCTTAGACTTCATATTTCTCAATGGTTCTAAAACAGGTGTCAAATGTTTGCTAACAGCACTGACAGACCAAATTATGCTCTTAGCCTTTGATGATACTGCGTCACTGCAACAAGATGAAATCAGCTGAGCTGGCTTAAAAGGGAGGTTCAAACTGTCAGATGAGGTACCAAACACAGTTTTAACTTGTAGCACTTCTACAGACAATTGTTCTTTCTGTTGTTGACATTCGGCTTCTTCTTCAGCCAGCAAGAAAATAAACATGTTTTTCTTTTTTCTATGGCAAGTCTGAGTTTCTCTTTCTCCTCCAAGAATTTCTGTTTCAAAAAATATTCTCTTTCTGCTAACTTATCAGGGATGGAAGCCTCCAAACTTGCCATTTCAGCTCTGCCCATTGCTGATCACTTTTCCATTTCTTTCTTTGAAATGGTCTCTTGTATTCAAAGGGGCAGTGTAGAAGGCCGGCTTCCCTGCTCCTGTAACATCCATCCATTCACCCTCATGGTCAGCTAAGAGTAAGGGATTTCCCCAGTGTCTCGGTCTAATTTCCCCCATTCACTGAAATACTGCTAACAGTGTAATGTGATTCAATTTCAGATTGATTTGCATCTGTATTTCCCTTCCCCAGGATGAGGATAAGCCTTTTTTCCTGTGGTCAAAACAAAAGGAACTAAATAAAAATAAATAAATGCATCATACCTGGCCTGCAGATGCAATAGTTCCGGGGTACTTCATCTTTCAAAGTGGCCAATCCCGCACCTTTCAGGGATGCTACAGTATATCTTTTTTTACTTTTTTTATTTTCTGCTATACATTTATATATAGAAAATAAGTTTGCCTAAAGGAACATACATGGGATCTTGTACATATTGCTTACCCTCCCTTCGCTCCCCTCCACCCAACTGCAGAAACTAAAAAGCTGCACCCCATTGAAAACATCTCTGTTACAGCTCAGGTTGCTGCATTTTTAAATAACTTCACCTTCTGTGCCCTCTCCTTCTCTCCCACAACCTCCTCACTTTCTTCTATTTACAACCTCCCTCCCCCTCCACTTGGACCGCCTCCTTCTTAGTCTCCTCCATCTCTCCAGCAGCTAGGGCTGGGCTCAATTTATCTTCCTCCAGTGAAATTCTGGTGTAATTCTGATTTAACTTCCATGAAATTTCAGAAATTTCCATGGACATTTCATGAAATGTTGCCAACATTGTTATTTCAGTTATTTCCATCTAATTTGAATAGTATTTGTTCACATTGCACTGCATTTGATATGATAACTTTGCAAAGGTCCATACAGACATGTGCAAAGTCTCAGATCTCTATCTATTAAAGTGACTGAATTATAAGTCTCTAAACATTCATAAATTTTAAAACTACATTTTGCAATTATGTAAATTAAAAGTATTTCTCTAAATTGCACCAATGTTGGTCTGGTGGCTTCACCAGAGCCCATACAGATGTGTACCTAGCTTCAGATCTTTGTCTTTAAAGATGACTGAGATACAGGACTCCAACCATCCAAACATTTTAAAAATATACTTCACAATTATGTAAACTGCATAATTTTAAGCCTTTATCACTTTTAAACTAGAGAACAGAATATCACCTATTTTGTTAGGTTCACTGACTGACCCTAAATATAAGACTTCGAGGCCACATCCATGGCCCAGCATCAGAGTGTCACACTGCCATGGTGATGACCTGGGTTCAAAAGTGAACCCAGGAAGTCATGCTGGGAAGCAAGCCATGGCTGAGGCAACTGCTGCTTGGTAGTTCATCTTGGACTGGGAGAGTTGGCAGCAGGTTCCACCAACACTATGACCCCTGTGACTTGGCAAGGGAGCTTGCTCCTGCCACAGTGGAAGCTGTAGCTATGCAACGCTAACAGAAGCGCCACCCCTACCAGGGGAGATGGGAAGGGATAACATGCAGGAGAAAAACCTGGTAGCCAACTGAATGATGGCTGGGTGCAGCCAGATCAGGGTATATCACTCTGAACAGGGTATACCCCTGAGAGATGAGCTGCCAGTTGGGAGAAAAACCAATATGGAAAAACAAGAGGCTGTGTGTGTGGTCATCCATCTAAATCTTTGCTCAAAGGCTGGCAAATTTATAAGCAACTAATGATTCCAAAATAACACCAGTAATTAAAGTTACATTTCATGATCTTTTGTGAAACTGTGGAATGTTGTGATACTTCTGTTGAAGCCATGTCCCTACATTTTTCCCAGCCATGCCCTTGAGCTGTCATTGTAGAGGAAGGTAAAGGCTGGGCAAAGTGGCAATAAGGTAGCATTAATAGGAGGCTCCATAGTAAAAGTATAGTGGTGCCAAGTGTCAGGTCACTGTCTTGAGTGATGAACCATGAGGAATAGTTATGGGTATCACTGTGCACTATGCTGAATTCCTGCAATATGCCAGATAACCACTGGAACTCACTGACATAATGACTTATGGAAGCACATGCTGATGCAGCATTGTTTCTGTGCAATGCCACTTGCTGTCGCTTTAACAATCCTGTAGATAACAATGTACATTTTCACTGTTTGAAAACAGTGGCACCAAGTGATGCCAAGACTCAAGCCTTACAGCTTGTTGCAAATTAGGCCATTGTTAGAGAAGTATCTGGATATATTTAGTTATGAATGGACATGATGCTGGGCATCACTGTCACAGGAGTGCTGGAGGGGCATTGCTGGGCAATGGTGATAGTGCAGGTTAGCTGATTCACTGGTGATAAGTATTTGTGAAAGTTCAATTCCACATATAGAATAGTGTATGGGGAAAAGTGCACAACAATGCTCTGTTTCCACTGAGGTGGTTACCATGGTGACAGATTGACCTCAAGAGTGAAGCTTGAGACGTTCCCATCATCATGGCAACTCCCGAGGTGTAAATTCATCCTTGTGCACTGTTCCCCATACATGTTTCTCTATAGTGTATTAGGTTACAATGATGTATCACACAATGAGAAAAATCTGAACCAGAAAGCATTTATCTCTCTCCCTCTCGGCACCATCTTCAGTACTGGAGAAGCATGTATTGTCTTGCATGATGATTATTCACCCCCCCCCCCATCTCCAAATTGAGTCTATAATGCATACATTTTTCCTGCATAGATCCTTCCCTGGTATGCTGTTTCTGTTCCTGCTTTGCTGATGCTGATAGCATATTGCTGGATGGCAGATGAGAGAGCCAAAGTGAAACTCAGTCCAGTTTCATTCTTCAAGCCAAAATGTAACAGAAAAGACAAAAAGTACAGAATGCTCATTACACCACTTTCTGCGAGGAGCTTTTATGATAGTCAATGCCTACTTTTAGTGTTCTTGACTTGGGCTGAAAAGGAGGTACTACTATGCCTGATTTATATATACATTTTTTTTAAAACTAAAAGGGCTGTCAGTTTGCAGCATGATATGTTCTGAGCAGCTCAGTTTGTTAAGTGCTGATGTGACGGTGGTAGGGACATAACACAGCAGTTGGGTGCAGTCCACGTGATGTAACTACTAAAGAGCAATGAGTAGTGATTAAGCTGCAGAGTACATCACTGCTAAAGCAGAACATGATTTTCAGGTTCATGGATTTCCATACACAATAAAGACACCCCCTTACGTTATAAGTGAAATTAAAGTGGCATTACCTATTATGCATCCATAAATATTTATCAGTTTTTGCCAATTAGTAATTTCTAAAGTATCCACAATACAGTTTAACCTACTAAACCACATTTATCTAGTTTAATTAGATTCCAGGACATATTTACTTTGGTTTGCATGCCAAAGCTTGAGTCTATACCTGCAATAGCAGTGGAGCTATAAACATCCAAATATTCTGAAAATGGATACACAATTTAAGAAATAATTAAATTGTGAAATGTTGAACTCCTGTAACTTACAATTTACACAACCAATTATCTCTTATTTAGCAGTTTATATGAGTCTTTCAAGAATGTATACATACAAATGTTCAATTATCTGGCTCCAAAGGTAGTTGAGTTGTAAGTATAGAAATAAAGTATTTTCGGAAATTTTCACATGAATAATAAATTGCCAGAATTTGTGCCCCTATACTTTCCCTTACCCCCATTAAAATGTTATGAAACTTGGCATCTTTTTATTGCCCTTACCAGACAATAAACATGCCAACTTGCAGACATCTAGCTGTAATACTGACAGAAGTATGACCAATGAAATATTTTGGAAGCTGTCACAATATTTTGCAAAATTCCACATCTTGCGAATTTCATGAAAATTCCACTATATTGGAATTTGCTAATTTCACCCAGTTCTACCAGCAACTACTCTGTCTTCTCTACATTCCTTAACTTGAAACTACCTCAAAGGTGGGGATTGCCAGGGAGGGGTGGAGGCACTGTGGACAAAAATAAGGGAGGGTATAACTAAAGCAATTAACCTCTCATGAAGGAAGTGAGTAAAAACAGAAAGGAAAAAGACTGTTATGGTCCTGTGAGGAAGTGGCAAATGTGGTGAAGGAAAAAAGAGTGGCATTCAGAAGGTGCTTTTTAATGAAACACAGAGGGAGGAGGGAAAGGAGGTATACCTAGTAAAGCAGAGAGAAGCAAGTGAGACAGTGAGGAGAGAAAAGGCACAGACAGAGCTAAGAATCACCAACAGCTGGCAGTATAGCCTATAGGTTAGAGTAATGAGCTATGAATGAGCTTGGTACATCCAGCAGACAGACCTGGGTTTGATTCCTACAACTTCCACTTGCATACAGTGTGACTCTGTGCAAGTCACTTAACCTCCCCAGTGCTCCCAGGTCACCCCTGAAAACAGGCACTTGTACCTAGTGGGCCTTACCTGGTTACCAAAGGCTTAAAAAAATGGTTCACTAAGGGGGATAAAACTTTCTTCAGAATAATAAGTGGAAAGATAAAAGCAAGGAGAGGGACAGTGAGGATTAAAAGATGGAAGGAGGAGTCTCATGAGGAGAAGATCAAGAAAAAGCAGGCATTCTGAACAGATACTTTTGCTCAGTCTTCATGGGGGTGGGGACAGACTGTTGGGACGTAGCATAAATGGGGGGGTGAGGTGGGCACAAGTCCATTTTCAGAATAAAGAGTCCATATGGGACTCACAGCTCTGAAGGTGTACAAAGCTATGGGGCCAGACAGGATATATCTAAGGGTTCTAAAGGAACTCAGGGTGGAGCTAGCTGCCCCACTGCCAGCCTTCTTCAAAAACTTACTGAAAACAGGCATGAATCTGGAGGACTTGATAAGTGCTAGCAAGATCCCGCTACATAGCAGCAGCAGCAGGAAGAAGGCTAGCACCTATAGGCCAGTAAGTCTTTCATCAGTAGTGTGAAATTAATAAAACCCTTCTGATGGAAAGACTAGTTCAGTATCTTGAAACCAATAGCCTGAAAGACCACAGCAGCATGAATGCATGGAGAGGTCATACCAAATGAATCTTATTTACTTCTTTGACTGGGATACCAGAGAAAGAGATCTGGAGAAGGTAGTAAACGTGACCTATCTGGACATTACCAAGGTCTTAAACACTGTGTCACCCAGGAGGTTCATAAAGAAACTGCGCAGCCTGAGGGTGGGATCCAAAGTGATGAACTTGGTTAGAAACTGGTTAAATGATGGGAGACAGATAGTGTGGTAAATGGTACTCACTTGAATGATGGAGGAGTGACCAGCGGGGTGCCACAGGGTTACTGGGAGCCGACCTCTTCAATGTCTTCAAAATTTACATTGCTGAGAAACTGGACAAGAAGGTATGCTTTCTGCAGATGATACAAAAATCTGCAAGAGGCTGGAGGGGGTGGAGAAAATGAGCAGTAAATCAAGAAAACTCAAGAAGTGGTCTAAAGCATGGCAGTTGGGGTTCAATGCCAAAAAGTGCAAGATCATGCACTTAGAGCGCAGGAACCTAGGCAGTGAGTATAGGATAGGGGAGGTATTGACAGTTACTAAATGGCACAGAGACCTTGGGGTTATCCTATCTGTTGACCACAAGGTAGTAGGGCAGTGCGGCCAAGCAGTGGCTAAGGCTAGTGGAATGCTGGGATGTGCAGGGAGGGGTGTATCCAACAGGAAGCAGAAGGTGGTATTGCCACTATATCACTTGCTGGTGAGACCCCACCTGGAGTACTGCATCCTGTTTTGGGGACTGTATCTCAAAAAGGACCTATACAGGGTGGAGGCATCACAGAGGAAGGCACCTAAAATGATACTGAAGTTGCACAATAAGCCCTATGAGTAGAGAGTGCGGAATCTCAATATGTGCAACCTGGAAGAGAGGAGAGCAAGAGGTGACATACTAGAGACCTGCATGAACCTCACAAGTGTGAGCAGGACGCAGGAGTGAAGTCTCTTTCAAATGAGAAGGAGCAACAGGAGCAGAGGGCATGCAGTGAATCTGGTGTGGGGGGGAGGATTTAACAGAGAAGTGAGGAAATAGTTCTTCACCAAAAAGGTGGTAAGTACATAGAACAGACTGCCAGCAAAAGTGGTGGCAGCTAAAACAGCGGGGGACTTCAAGCATGCCTGGAATAGAAATTCTGATGTGCTTCACTAGAAAACAGGTAGGGAGGAGGAGAAGGGCCACTGGAGACCAGTTAGGGTCTGTGGAGACAGGTTAGGAAGGGACATCTCAACAGACTGGCTGAGCCATACAGTCTTTTCTGCCAGCAAATTCAATGTTTCTATCTCACCATTCTAAAGGGCTCAGCTTTAGTCAGAGAGTCCCAACCTCCATTTCTGCCCTTCTAATTGCTGTCTGTATTACTGCACTTCTCAGCCTCTCCTGTATTAGCACTCTTTTCCAGATCTGCAAGCAAGCCAAAGTCCTCCCTCTGGACACAGAGGGAGACTCCTCCACTCTGGGGAATTATGCTACTAGCTCACATCCCTTTTCCCTACTCCAGCTAAAATGCAAGAAAGAGTTGTTTTCACTGAACTCTCCTTCCATAGCTCCTCCTCCTTCTTCTTCTCTCCCTTCCAGCCTGGCACCTGTAAATACCACGCCAGTGTTTCTTCCCCACTATGGGTCACAATTATGGTTCACTAATTCTAACCTGAAGGTGATGTAACAGGACCTGATAATTGCTGCATTTTTTATCAACCTTGTCAAGGCTTTTGATACAATGTCCAACTCCATCCTCCTGTCCCCTAACTCCCTGATGTCCAGTGGTAGCCCCAATCACTCTGTCCCATTTCAAATATCTCTGGCATCCAGATGAACCCTACCCTTCATTTGTAGTATTCAAGGCACCCAAGGGAACCCCACAGACACTAAACACACACAGAGGCACTTGTGTGCATGAACACACACACACACACACACACACACACTCTGCCCTATTGTACTATCTCTGGCATCCAACCCCCAACCACCATCACCAATGCCATCCTGCCAGATTTGCATTATAATCACAAACTGGAATGTATGTAGATTAAACAGTGTACTGTATGTGTATTTCTGAAATTGTGATTGCAATTGATTCAGACAGTGGCTGGCCAAGCAGACGACTGGATGGTTTGTGCCAATAGCCATCCGGAGGAGGCAGGGGATATTCAGCAGCACCAGGGTTGGGCTCCTAGTGCAAGTAACTTGAGAGGAGTCAACACAAGAGTGCCAGTGGAAATGAGCTTCCAGTGGCTATATATCATTATAAACATTTTCCAAGTTGGGGTGGGCACTTGGTGTCAGATTTAGTTTAGGAAATGATGCATAAGTATGCCACCCTGGTTGGGTTCCTGTCACTACATACTATATACCATAAAAAAGTGAAAGCCAATACAGAAGATTTGTTTGATTAATAGAAAAACAAAAACAGAAAAGTGAAAGCCAACACCAGGGTAGGATTCCAGTGTTGGCTAGTTATGAGGAATACAAGTACAGGCCAAAGGAGGATGGTTCCCAGTGGCCACATCATTCTTTTTTAGGGCTGCTGTGGGTGGAGCCCTGCAGACCACTTGCCATGAAAAAAGGACTCCACATTCCTTGCATTTTTTGTGACTGAACAACTTGATAGAGTTGCACCCCCAGTCACCTCCGCATCAGTGGAGCACTCTACTGGTACGGCACAGTTTTTTATTAAAACAAAACAATCTGCACTGCCCTGATCATGACATTGGGGGATTGGGCACCCACAGTGTCACTATTTGTTTCTGGGGGTGGGAGGAGTGGGTGCTGAGAGGGAAGGTCAGGTGGGGGAATATCTGTAATTTTAAAGAAAAAACAAATGTCCATCATGGCCAGCAAATGGCATTGCACATGCGCAGTAGCACTCAGTGGCCATCTTGGTCATGGCAGAGTGTGCCATATTCTGCCATGACCACAGAAACAATTGTTATAAATTATTGATATCCCCTTTACCCAACCCTCCCTCTCAATTCCCACCACCCCACCCCAAAACATATGAGTGACACTGGGGGTTCCCAGTCCCCCAGTGTTGGGAAACATACCAGTGACACTGGGGTGCCCAATCCCCAGTGTCAGGACCTTTTTGCTTTTTAATTAAAGATGTCTCCACCTAACCCTCCTTCTCAGTAGCCATCACCCCACTCCCCTCAAGAAATATAATAGCTGTACTGAGGGGTGCCCAGTCCCCAGTGCAGGAATCCACTTTTTTTTTTAAACCTGTGAAAGAAACCATCCTTCAATGTTTTTCAACTGGTAGACTCCCCCACCTGACCCACCCACTCAGCACCCACCACCCCACAGCTCCCCAGCCCTTTTACACCATGGGAGTCAATGCCACAATCCTCTCTGTACCACGAGACCGTCTTCAGTCTTCAAAGCAAGTCCATGAACTGAAGAAACAGGTATGTGATTCAATGTATTTAATGGGATTTTGAACTTAGTGGCATAACTTGGGCATTTTATATATTTTTGGCCCAAATTTTCAACATGCCTTTTGGGACCCCACCACATGATCAATTGAATTGAAATTAGGAAGAAGGTTATGTAAAAATTTGGTGTAAAATTATAAAAACAACATCATTTTGAGCCTATGTTGAATTTTGCAAACACAGGCTCATAACTTTGCAATTCTCAATATTTTACCCCAAATTTACAACATACATAGCTTTACAGTACCTCATGAATGTGACAGCTGCCAGTTTTACAAATCCTGGCTAAAATGTTTTTTTTTTACATCCCAAAAAGTGATTTTGCAGTCCCAGCATGAGATCCTATTTTTGAGAGGAGTTGAAAATTTTCTCCGCCCTTGATCATAAGGTGGGGTCATAAGAAGGCTATGTTAAAAATGTTGTGTACAAACAATAAAATTATGATCCTACATTCAATTTTGCAAATACAGGCTCTCAACTTTGGTAATTTTCAATATGTTTACCCCAAATTTACAACATAGCCATGTCTTTACAGCACCTCATGAATGTGACAGCTGTCATTTTTCAAATCTTTGCCAAAATGTTTTTTTACTTCCTGAAAGACAATCTTGTGGTCTCTGAACGAAATCACCTTTCAGACAGGAGTTGAAAATTTTCTCTGACGTTATTCATGAGGCGGGGACAGAAGAAGGCAGTATTTTAAATTTGGTGTACAAATATTTTAAAACAAACTGAGTTATGAGGCTAGGTTGATTTTTACAAATGCAGGCTCATAACTTTGGTAATATTCAATATTTTTACCCCATATTTTCACCATAGCAGTTTCTTTACAGCACCTCATGAATGTGACAGCTGTCATTTTTCAGCTCCTGCTTAAAATGCGTTTTTGCATCCTGAAAGCTGATTTCACAGTCTCTGCGTGAAATCACCTTTAAGCAAGAGCTGAACATTTGCTCTCCCTTCTTCATGAGGCAGGGTCATAACAAAGGCTATGTTTAAAATTTGGTGTACAAATATTACAAAACATCAAATTTAGTAGTCTGCACTACATTTTGCTAATGAAGGCTCATAACTTTAGTAATTCACAATATTTTTTACACCATATTCCTTGCCTACAGTCCTATCGGCTCTGACCAGTTAGTTGCTAAACGAGGAAGTAGAGATGTATTCCCAAATGCAAACACATCTTTAGTTCTTGTTTTTATGCACACAATCCTTAGATCACTGGCTTGGGGTGGGAGTGGGGCTGGGGACCTGGCCTTTTCAAACAGTGCACTGTTTTTAACTGTGCATGCATAATCCTATATAATATTTTTGGATAACTTAAAATAAAAATATTTTTGTTTTCAAAACAAAAAAGACACACTTGGGACAGAATCTAATGAATCTGCAAGTTTCATGTTTCAAATTAAAGACAAATTTTAGCTATTATAGAGTAGAAAAAAAAAACAGATGGACTGGCAAACATTTGGTTTATAAAAGCTCTAGCATTACACTGCAGACTAGTGAATTTCTCACTTTACAGCCCTCCCATGATGTCAGCTGCATGGGATTCTGGGATCTGTAGTTATAGAAAATGTCAGCTTGTAAGTCAGTAGAATTAGCCTGATACAATCTATTATACTGCAGTAAACAGTAAGTAAAAAAAAAGTTTTTGCATACAAAGTACAAATTAGGACCAGACCCATACTTGGGTGTGGGACTGTTACTGTTGATAGCTCCTCTTTAATGTCCCTACATCAAAAGTCAACCATGTTATAAGCAGCTGAAAATGTCTGTTCTCTATTGAAAGATCTTTGTATCCCTAACTGTAGTATCACATCCTTTTCCTATAGACAGGAGTTGCTGGTGCAGTATGGTATTAGCTACAACAAGGTATTGTAGTAAAAATTGTAATGAGAAAGAAATAACAAGACATTACTATCAACTGAAGAATCCAGTTTCTTGTTATGTAGTTATCTATTACTCCGCTATTCAACTTTACCAGCTTTATAACTTGGTCTGGGTTATTAATGGAATACATTAAGCTTTATATGTAGCACACTTATTTCCATTTAGATGTATTTAAATATTTGAATTAGTCAATTTTCAATAGATTAGCAGATTATGTAGCATTGAGATTTCCAGTAGTCTACAAGCTCATGGAACTCAATTCGGAAAATTAATAATGACAAGTCAGCCCTTTCAAATCACATCAAAAAGGTTTACATCTGTGGCACTTTGCCCAGACTGCGAGGTATTACAGAATCTGAGCAGACTTATGAATCTTCTTTATTGAGAGCACATGCTTCCATTTTTTGTCTAGGTGTAATTGAAATCTCTCCATTATAGCATATAATGAACTATTAAAGTGTAAGTTAAACCCAGAATTTTCATTCCCCTTGCAATACAACTGGAGTCACTCTTCCAGCACCCAGTTACACCATTCATCACTTTCAGGGAGAGCACCTGCATGCAATCCACACATATAGTACATATTTCCAGTGACTTAAAAATTATCTGTAATCATCACACTTATCTTACAGCTAAATGTGCAAGGTGTGGTGAAACCACTTGCAGTGCACTGCACAAGACATTTCCCACTATTCTAAAATATTGCCATACTTGCTCTGCTGTTTCACTCCAATGGGGATTCTTCAGGCACACACTGGTCCTAAACTACAATATATTTCATTGTATCAGTTATTGTAGCAATATTATAACATGATGAAATCAATAATGTGACAACCAATACATAGAGGCAATATTGCCTTATTTCCATTTAACAGTAGGATACACTTCCTTTCTTTATTATTTTGTCTTTCATGATCTCTATTCCTTTGACTATTTCTATATTCATGCATACATAATTCATCCCTTGCTTATCTTATTCAGGAATATGGTTTTAGTCCTGCCATGTTATTCTAACAGCTGGCAGCTCTTAAGGCTTTTACAAATACTTGCATAACTCTTGCATATGCACATCTCCCTCACCATAGGCAACAACACAGTATAATTATGTTTTATTTATTCATTCCTTTATTTAATTGTTTGTACTTCGGTGACTAGGATATGCATGCTGAGCTGGAGCTTGTTTCCAGGTGCAACCCTCACTCATGAACTAATCACTTTTCCTGGTGTTTCATTTATAAATACAGAATGTGTAGTGTCATGTGTATTTATTGCAACTAAATCTTAAAACAAACATCATTTTATTTGCCTCATTATTTTGCAGTAATGCAGGACTGAGGTCTGTTTTGCCTTATTTTTTTTTCTATTCAGACAGTTTTTAGTAGCACTCGACTGTGAGAATTAACACTTTAGTAAAGACAATAAAATTGATGTGATATGATTAGTGGTTCTTGGGCCAGATTCATAAAAACTTGCAAGGGCAATGCAAAATTCTGCATTGCGCTTTGCAATTACTAGTATCCTGAACTGCTATTCACAGTCAGATAGCAAACAGTACATGCTCACTGAATGACAGCTAACATTGAGCTGTCAATTAATGTCAATCAGGATGTATTGTACACGGTGCACACTCAGTGACAACTCAGTTGATAGCCAGCCATGGTGGAGAGAGGAAGTCTGTGCTGGTCACTGGCTCAGGTCAGGGTGGGGAGAGTGGGGTGTGGGACAAAACTTGCGGAGTGGGAGTGGGGACCACTAGATGCAAAGTGAGTTTTATTTGACTGTTTTATTTTTTGGTTTTATTTTCTGTGACTGTGCTGAGGAGGGAGATTCCAGCTGTCATAGCTGCCCAGCCGAAGAGAGGGATTCCTGGCAGCCATTGCTACAATGCTGCCTTTGTGGGAATTCCTATGGCCATTGCAGCAACTGAAAGGACCATGGCTGTTGCGGCTCAAGTGCTGGGCTTCGTGGAGCCAATCAGGAGGAGGAGGAGTGGGATTTTCAGGAGTGGCCAGGGTATAAAGCCACTGCCTACCGCTCTTCCAGGACTGTGACTGTGCTGACCTACCGGGTCATTTTGCCTTATAGAGAATGGCACATGCTAAAACTGTGCATCAGAGACAGCATGGGTGGGAATAGTGACAGGGAGCAAAACCGCTGAAGGATCTATGCATGTTTGTGCACCCTGTCTCTTTTCCCTTGCTGAGGATAAGATCTCTGGTTAGAGTAGGGTCAGCCGAGCAGCTGCCATGGCTCAATGGGATGAGCCATGGGCAGCAATGGAGGTGGTGCATTGCGGACCAGGTTTGAATCCCAGTCCCTGGCGCACATCATTTTTATTCACACTTTGTGTAAAGAAAGTGTCCAATTCCCCCACCCAGAGTTGACTATTTCAGTTGGGGTTCTGGGGTGCAGTCCCCCATATCAGAGGGTGCAGGGAGCTGAACCTTTGCAAAACACAGACTTATGCCACTGGCAATATATTGCACTGTACTGGCAGAAAGGTGATATAGCTTCAACATAATGTCTGCAATATTATGACCCCATGCCCTGTGCTGAGGAGGGGATTCCAGCACTTGTAGCCACCCAGCCAAGGAGAGGATTCCTGGCAGCCATTGCCACCCAGCTGAGGAAGGGGATTCCTGGTGGCCATTGCCGCAATGCTGTCTTTGGGGTAATTTCTGTGGCTGTTGCCACAACTGAAAGGACCACAGCCATTGCCATTTCAGTGCTGGGCTTTGTGGAGTCAATCAGGAGGAAGCAGGATTTTCAAAGGGTGGCTGAGCTATAAAGTCACTGCCACTGCTCTTCAGGACTGTTACTGTGCTGAGGAGGGGATTCTGGTGGCTGGCCACTCAGCCAAGGAGGGATTCCCAGCAGCTATTGCCACCCAGCTAAGGGGGTGGAATTCCAGTGGCCATTGCTGCAACACTGTCTTTGGTGAAATTCTTGTGGCCATTACAACAACTGAAAGGACCACAGCTGTTGCTGCTTGAGTGCTGGGCTCCATGGAGCCGATCATGAGATAATAATAAATCTAAAAAGCACATGGTTTTAGACTGGATACTATCAAATAATCTGACTCATGTTATGAAGGGTGGAATAATTGCTGACTCCGTAAGTGATCACAGCCCAATTTTTTGTATTTGGAAGCATCGTGGTGTCATGAAATCAAAACCTGTCATCTGTACCTTTAGAAGTTTTTCTAATTTTGACTTACAAGGTTTTCAATTGCAATTAAAAAATATTGATTGGACTTGTTTACATGCTATCCCTGATGTTAATTGTGCTCTTCAGTATTTTATCTCTGAGCTCACTACTGTTTTGAATCAATTTGCACCTCTCATAGCGTATAGAATTAGTAGAAGTCTTCACCTTGGATTACCTTCCTTGATAAAATGATGAGGCTTCAAGATAAATCTTGGAAAAATATAAACTAGATGGTTCTGAGCAAAATTACCAGGCCTATCATTGTTTAAGAAATCAGTGTAAATTACAAATTAAAAAATCTAAAGCTGACTATCTTAAATGAAAACAAACTGATGGCCTCTCAGATGGTCATACTTTCTGGGAACAATTAATAGTTTAATTAGGTCTTCTAATGTTTGTAAGACATCTATGAAACTGGGGTAAATAACTTATTTTACCTCAAGATATTGCTATATTACTAATAAGTTTAATAAAGATTCTCTAACCTTGACAGGTGTGGCACATCTTTTGATGATATCACTTCTACTGGTTCATCTGCTGTGCCTGGTTCTACTGGTTTAACTGCTGTGCCTGTAAACAGTTCTAGTTTCTTTTGAAACTTACTACTTGAAAAGAAATGAAGAAATGGTTAAAAAGTATAAAACAGGATAGTTCAAGGGTGCTGATGGATTAATTCCTAATTTATTAAGGGATGTGGCAAGTGAAATGGCTTTTCCAGTCACTATTATTTTTAATTTGTCTTTTATTATAGGGCAGGTGTCCAATGTGTGGAAACACTCCCTGGTTGTACCCATACACAAATCTGGATTGGTTTCTGAGTTTGGTAATTATAGACCAATTTCTATTTTGTCTGCCATAGCCAAGATTCAGGAGAAAATAGTATCTAATCAGTTTATTACATTCATAGAGTGGAATGGTCTCTTAGCTGAGGCACAACAAGGATTTAGGAAGGGTTGTGGTACTGAAACAGCCTTGGTCAAGTTCACGAGCATGGTCCTGGATAGTATGGAGGAGGGTTGTTTAACGAGCAGCGTTTTGCACTCAATCAAGGCTTTTGACGGTCGAGCATGATCTTTGTTCACTTGCTGGCTCAGAAAGGAGTTGGTGGTACAGCTCTTGTTTGATTTAGTGATTATCTTAGTAACTGATACTGAAGAGTTGGGGGAGCAATTTCTGAATTAGCTGTTGTTAAATATGAGTCCCACATCAATCCATATGTGGTCCTGTCTTATTCTCATTATTTTTAATGAAATAAGTACAATATTTGGAAATGCTAGGCTTACACTTTATGCAGATGATGCAGTAATTTATTCCTTTGCACGTCTACTGCAGATCTAAGTGATACTCTATGAAATGGATATTCTTCAACGTTGGCTGATGGCACATAAAATGGTCTTAAATAAGGCCAAGACTAAAACCATGATCTTTGGCACAAGGCCTAGAATCCATGAAAGTGGGCAGCACTTACAAGTTAAGACACGTGATGGAACATGTGGTAGGTTGGTGACCCCTCCCCACGAACTTGGATATGCTCTCATGGATGCAGAGCATGTGTAATTACCTGCCTATGTTTTGGAGGTAATCTGAGAACATTGTGGGCTAAAATATTAAAAAAATCTGTTGCAACAGTCTCCTGCTCTTCTAATCTCTTCCTTTACTATTGCTCCTTCTCTGTCATTCCCTACTCAAGCTTGGCCAGCTTTGAGCAGTCTTTCTGTCCCTTTCCTTATTTCCAGCTCGTTTTCTCTAAATAATAAAGCCCCAATGTTTAGAATGTTCTGTGCTTGCAGTACAAGCTGTTTGATTAATTTTCCTGCACGAATGTGCGCACGTTCGACTGTGCGATCGTGCGACGGTGCGAATGTGCGAAGACGCCGAAAAAAGAGTTTGTTATAGCGTCTTCATTATCTGGTGAATTGTGAACAAATTAACTGCCTTTGTGCTAGTTTTAGGATGAGAAGCTTAGAATTATGGTACATATCAGAATTGTAACCAAGAATCATTTAAAAAGTGGTGTTTATTTGTTTGCTTAAATAAAAAGGTTAAACTAGTACTTTTAAAAGGGAGAAGGCAATGCATGCCACTGTTAAAAGGAGAGAGATAAAACTGTTTAACTTAAAAGGACTAAAGTCTCCTAATGTGATGCAGAAATGCCTTAGACTTACAACTCTCTAGTAAAGTGCTTCCAGCTCCTCTCAGTCCAATCTCTCTATAGGACTGAGCGGCCCTGTTGACCCACTTTTATGATGCAAGTTGGGGAGGAGCTAACAAAGTCATGTGCTCCTCCACTGGTATAAAAGGAGGTGAATGTGAAATGCTGAGTCAGTGTGTCGTAGGAAGGCAAACCTACCAGATGCCTAGCCAGATTCTAGGTGCCCTTTTGGCAGGAATTTTCTTTCTTGTTAAAGATATGATTTCCTGTGCCTTATGTTTTTGTTTGAAAGTTATGTACAAGTTCTGCTTTAAGTCCATTTTATTTTTTTCTGCTTCTAATAAATTTTGAAATATCGGATCCTGACTGCTCTCTGGACTTTATTGGACAACCCCACGTGCACAGAACATGTTTTAAGAGTATTTCCACATTTCAGTATTTAGGAGTTGTTTTGGATTCCTGTTCAACTTATGATGCACATCTTGCAAGAGTTACTGTGCTTTAAAAATGGATTCTAAAATATCAATGCTTTATAGTTATGTTCTTTTCTTACAGCTGAACCAAGACTGGCAGTGGTAAAACAGTGTCTTGCCCCCATTGTTAATTATGCTGCTTTAGTTATGGATAATGCTTCAGCTAGTGTGGGTGCCAAAAAATCTAGTTTGCTTCAGCTTATTGGCAAGTCTGCTTTATCTCTTCCCCATACTACACACCATTGCCTTGTACCAAAAGAGATGGGTTGGTTACCAGTGCATTTAAATCATCAATATTTAATTGCTAAATTCTCTTTTAGGATTGTTATGTCAGGTATCACTCCCCGAGTCTTAGTGGAGTTTTTCAGCCCCTTGATTCAGATTTTCATTCCAGACTGAGGGTAGATAAAAGGTCCTTTAAAATGCCTTTAATGAGAACCTCTGTTGGTCAAAGGGCCTTTTCTTTTTCCTGTCCAAGGGTTTGGAATAGTCTCCCACATGATATTAGAAATGAATTAATTGCCATTTTTTCTCACAGATGTTACTACAGTATTATATTGAATTATGTGTCTGTTTTATTTATGTATTTTATGTATTGACATGGAACTTGTTGTTTTGAATTATTTATGTACATTGTTTATATTAAATTTTATGTGAGTCACACCTGAACATAGTACTATGTTCCAGTGTGCTTACTCGTTAAACAAATAAACAACAACAATGAGGAGGAGTGGGATTTTCAAAGGAGCGGCCAGGCCATAAAGACACTGACCGTCACTCTTCCAGAATTGTGACTGTAAACTTTCCCACTTACTCTCTCTCTCACCTGCCTCAACTCTTAAATGGTCTGCAGGTACCTTGTGATTGGCTGGTGGAGGAAGAAGTGGAGCATGTAAATTTAGAGGGAAACAGCTTTAAAACATGCGTAGATTGTGTAGTTCAGGAAGCCTCGGCCAATTAGGCAATACCTGCACCTTTTGTTGGGGGCTATTCATGTGCAAAAACCAGAAAGTCATTTAGGAGAGTGCTGGTCAGGATATTTCACTGATTGTTCTAGGCTTTGATATCTTTCCCTGCATGTTTAGGATATATTTTAGAGCATATTAGTAAATTGCAGTGTCCTAGGGAATAACTGTACTTTACTGTATTGAGTGATAGATGTTGAGTAGAATCTTGGGAGCCAACAGGCAGTGGTTAGAGCAACAGGAAAGGGACTAGAAGTATAAGAATGGGGCATGCCAGTGAAGGTTACTATAGAGGGGTGAGTGGCGAACATAGGAGGGGTTGATGACAGAGAGGGGGAGATGGGTACAGGGGGTAGGATGGTAGGGGCAAGGATGTGGAGAATACTGGGCTGTAATGGATGTGGGGAAGGTGTTTGGATGAACATGCTATGAGGCTAGGGGATGCCCAGTTTGTGTAGAACTGAGAGACTGGAGGCAGAAGCACAGTGGCTTGGTAGGGAGCTAGAGGGGTGGGTGAAGGAGGCGAAGAACAGAACAGGATGGCCTCCTCCAGGGAGGAGCAGAAGTTCAGTTCCAAGGAGTTGCATAAGACCTGAACCAAGAGAAGTGGAGAGGTCAGGGTACAGGGCCATATATTGTGGAAGGGACAGCAGTAGGGGGAAGTCTTGGGATTATAGGAAGAAACCAACAAATTGCAGTATAGCAGTGACAGGAAATAGGTATGTGGTGCTGGCTACAATGGGGGATGTGAATGAAGGGGATATTTGTGAGGGGGGCACGAGTAGGAAGGGGGAGAAAATGCCCAGGGGACAGTATTCATCCAGAGGAGGTGGGCAAGTTTAAGGGGAAGAGCAGTCCGGCAAAAAGGGTGGTCATGGGAAACACAGCAGAGGTGAGGGAAGGATGGAGGGGGCCTGGTGTGAAGAAGTGGAAAGATGGCAATAGAAGTAAACCTTTGGGGGGGGAGCAAGTCAGACAGGGCAGGCAATAGGGGTGGGGGAGACACGGGGCAGGGGCTGGAGGCTGCACAATGGGTAAAGATCGTGTTGCAGAAGTGCAGGGTGGGGGTGATTAAGATGAACAGACAAGGATGGACTCTCAAAGAAGTTATAGGGAAAAAGGAAAGTGAACAGGAAGACAAATTAAGAAGGGCTTACTAGTGCTGGGAGACTCCCATACGGGGTCAGATGAGGAAGTAAAGGGAAAGGCATAGTTGCTTATGGTTAGAGTCTGTACCTGGGATGATGGCAGGTAGGGCAGAACAGTTAATTCTCAAGTGGACAAGAAGGGGAGGGCTGAAACTGCATGTCGTGGTGCACTTGGGGATGAACGACTTTGTGGGTGAAACAGTGGAGGTGGTAAGGGAGAGGTTTGAGGAACTGGGGAGATTGTGTGAGGAGATAGGGGGACCAGGGTCCATCTCTTAAGTACTACCAGTGTCCTGTGCAAGTACGGAAAGGAAGGGTAGGATAGAGGACTTCAACACCTGGCTGGGGGAATAGTGTTGATCTAAGGGGTATGGGATAGTGGAAGGCTGGGGCAGGGTCTGGGACAATAGTGATCTGTTCACAATGGTCAGATTACACTTAGAAGGGCAGGTGGTGTTAAAACAGGGAATGGAGGAGAACATAGCAACAAAGGTTAATTTAAACTAGGCTGGAGGGTGGTGAGTGGGCTGCTAGAAACCAGGATCTCTGAAGAGGGGAGCCAAAGGAGCCAACCCCCCGTACAAGCAGGGATGGATCCAGTGTGAGGTCAATGGAAGGGGTAAAGACAGGTGGGATATGGAGTAAGGAAGGAAGGAGATCATCTTGGAAGATTGTTTCCTTGAATGCTAGAAGCCTAGGGAACAAAACTGCCAAGCTTCATGTGCTACTGGCGGGGAAGGTGGACATAGCCGCCGAAAAGTGAGCCAACCAGTACCAGGACTGGAACCTAATGATCCCAGGGTATAGGATCTACAGGAAGGATGGGGCAGGGGGAAGGCTGGCAATTTACTTGAGGGAGGGGATAAAGTGTGCAAGGGAAGAGGGGAGGAGGGTAGAACCGGAGCCTTGTTGGTGCAATTCCAAGACACGTGAGATAGGACTCTCAGTATGGTGGTGGTATGCAGACCACTGACTCAGGAAGAGGACTTGAATGGGGAGCTAGCAGAGCAAATTAGAAAGGTGTGCATGAAGGATAATACAGTGATTGTAGGAGACTTCAATCTGCCAGGAGTGGACTGGGGTACCCCAGTCACATCGAGTGCTAGGGAACAGATACTCCTGGAAGCATTCCAGGACATCTTCCTAGCACAGCTGGTTACTGAGCCAACTAGATTGTGAAATACTCTGGATCTAGTTCTATCCAATGGGGAGGCTGTAAGGGAGGTGAGGGTGAGGGTGAGGGTCCACTGGCAGGGAGTGGCCACCAATCTGTGTAGTTCATGCTCAGCATGGGCAGGGGAGCAGTGGGTACAGGGGCCAGGGTGGTTGATTTCAGACAGGCTGACTTCAGAAGGATGGGTGAAATCTTGGGGGGGGGGTTACCTTGCAGGAACTGAACCACACTGGGATGTGAACCAGAAATGGAAACAAATCAAATTGGGGCTTGTGGAGGCTACTGGGATCTGAACCAAATTACAGAGCAAGAAGGGAAGGGAAGGGCTAAGAAGCCAAGCTGGATGAGTAGGGAAGTTTTAGAAAAGGTGAGGGCAAAAAACAGCATGGTGAAAAGAAATCGTGGTTGAAGATTGGGAGAAATATGTGATGAAGATGAGAGAGGTTACCAAGTGTGTTAGGGCAGCCAAGGACTCCAGGGAACTGAGGCTGGCTCAGGGCATCAAGGATGGGGAAAAAAGACTTCTTCCAATACATAGGGGGGAGAGAGGGAGCTGCAAAGACCAGATAGTGAGAATCAGGAGAGATGGGGGGGGGGGGGTGGTAGAGAAAGGAGCAGAACAGGCAGAGGCACTAAATGAGTACTTCTGTTCCATACCCGAACTGTGCACTCACCACTTTCTTAAGAGACAAAATCAGCACCTTGTATTCAAATTAGCAAAGGTTTATTCCATGGCATCATTAAACATAGTACAAGGCATTACTTCTCACCCATCCAAGGGCTTCATCAGAGCTCTGATGAAGCCCTTGGATTGGTGAAACTTAAGCTTGTACCATGTTTAATGATGCCATGGAATAAACCTTTGCTAAGGCTAAAGCCTTTGATACCATCTTGCACCCTCTTCTGTTAGCTACCCTTGCTAGCGTGGGCTTTGCCACTGGTCCAATCTCCTGGTGCGCCAGCTACTTGACCAACCGCTCTCAACGTGTGAGGATTGGTGGCACTCTATCCAGTACCTGCCCAATTCGCTCAGGAGTTCCCCAGGGCTCCATACTCGGGCCCTTACTCTTCTCCCTCTTTCTCAACTCCCTGCCCAACGCATGTGCAGGAAATGTCCTGCTTTATGCTGATGACGCAGTACTCTTTGCCTCCGACAGTAACCCCATCTCTCTCCAGAACTCCCTTCAGCTTGCCTACAACACTGCTGAAACCTGGTTCTCTGAACTGCCGTCTCGTCATCAACCTTAAGAAAACTAAAACTATGCTCTTTTACACTCCCAAAATAAGTCCAGCAACTTTCCGCTCTCTGTCCACTCTGCCCATAATCACCCTATAGAACTTGTTCACTCCTATAAATACCTTGGCATAATCTTCGATTCTGCTCTCTCTTTCATGACCATATCTCTGCCTGACCTCTGCCTCAGCATACGGCTGGGCATCCTCTACCGGCACAAAAAAGCCTCCCCCAAACTCACTCCATGGCTGTCACCTCCTCGGTTCTTTCCCTAATTGACTCGGGCCTTCCTGTATATGGCACGCAGACCAGACGCCCTCCCACGCCTTAACACCAACAAAGTATGTCGACTTATTACTGCGCCCATAGACTCACCCATACCTGTCTACTGTACCCACGCCCTCCTACTCAACCTTGATGGAGCCTCATGTTTCTAACCTGCCAAGTTACCTATAAAGCTCTCATGGTCTATCCCCCAGCCTTGCTAACTGTATTCACCGAACTAACTCCACGGTGCAGCACTGCCTCCTGCAAAGCTGCTCTGGTCGTTCCAAGGGCTCGGACCTCCCAGGGTCTGAGAGCATTCCTTATAGAGCCCCCTCCTGGTACAACTCCTCCCCTGGCATTGCTGATGCTCCCTCACTTGCTTGCTTCAAATACAGTCTGAAAACTCACTTGCTCAACTCACACTCCTGCCACTGCCCTGACCTCCCCACCTCCTCCCCAGTGACAAAGCTCCTGAGCTGCACCCCAGGGGGCCTTTTTCAACTCTGCTACCCACCTCCTGATCACTGATCCTAAAATTGTGGGTAGCAGTGTTATGTCCCGCTTTACTTGAAACTTGACTGTGCCTTATTGTTGAACTGTTTTGATAATTGTCTCTTGTATGTATGTCTTTGTCCTCCTTGTGACGAGGTACCTTTGTAAATGAGCCTCTGGCTCAAAGGTTGTTAAACTGATGTTAAAATAAATAAATAAATAAATAATTTGAATACAAGGTGCTGATTTTGTCTCTGCAATGAGTAGTGAGTGCACAGTTTGAATAATTGTAAAATACTTTCAGATATAGGAGCATCACCACCCTGGAGCGCTATCTCTTCCTTTATTAGTACTTCTGTTCCATATTCATGAGGGAGATGGGCAGACAGCTACCACGGGGGTGGAGAGGGTTGACAGGAGAGGAGGGTGACAGATGGAGTAATCACTGAGGGCAGGGTACTGGAGGGGCTGAGAGCTCTGAGGGTAGATAAAGCACCAGGACTGCATGACATACACCCCAGGGTGTTGAGGGAACTGGCAGAAATACTGACTGTTCCACTGGCAGACCTATTCAATACCTCCCTGGATGCAAGGTGCATGCCACAGGACTGGAAGATGGCCCACATGGTGCCTCGCCATAAAAGTGGCCCTAAGAAAGAAATGGGCAGTTACAGACCTGTAAGCCTAACATTCATTGTGGGGAAACCGATGGGCACAATCCTAAAAGAGAGGCTGGTGGTATTTCTGGAGGACAAAGGACTCCAGGATGGTCATCAACAAGGGTTTGTCTTGGGAAGGTCCTATCATGCTAACTTAGTGGAATATTATTACTGGGTAACAAGGGAATTGGACAAGGGTCATGCTGTGGATATCAAGTTTTTGGACTTCAGCAAGGCCTTTGATTCAGTGTCGCATGGCAGGTTGGGGGTAAATTAAGGTACGTGGGGGCCGAAATTAAGATGGTTACCTGGATCGAGAATTGGTTACAGGGAAGACAGCAGAGGGTAGTGGGGGGGGGGAGCTCTCATCTCCAAGGGTGGTGATGAGTGGGGTGTCACAGGGATTATTACTGGGTCAGTGTTTGGAGTATTAACTGTGGACATCTCGCATGGCACCAAGAATAAGATCAGCCTCTTCGCTGATGATACCAAGCTGGGGACAGTGGTGAGCAACACAGAAGGATGGCAGGGGCTGAAGAATGATCTGACTAAAAGCGAGGAGTGGTCGGAAATGTGGCAGCTGGGGTTCAATGCAAAAAAGTACAAGGTACTGCAATTCAGAGCAGAGAACTCAGGGAGGAGTTACCAGCTGGATGGAGTACAGCTAGGTATCACCGAGGAAGAAAAGGATCTTGGGGTGGCTATAACTGGGAAAATGAACAACTCAGAGCAGTGTAGGAGGGTGACAGAAAAGGCCAACAGGATGCTGGGGTGTATTATAAGAGCAATATCCTCCAGGAACAGGGAGGCAATCCTGCCTCTCTACAGGCCACTGGTCTGGCCACACCTGGAGTACTGCGTGCAGTACTGGTGCCCATATCTAAAGAAGGATATCAGATTACTGGAAGGGGCACAGTGCAGAGCAACTAAGATGATCCAGGGACTAGGGCACAGGTCATATGAGGAGAGGCTGAGTGAATTGAATATGTACTCCCTGAAAAAGAAGAAGAGGGATCAAGGGGATATGATTGAGACCTTCAAGTACTTTATGGCAATTAACAAGACAGGTAAAGAGGGGTTATATAATTTAAGAAGATGGATGGACATGAGAGGTCATGGTCTTAGATTGGAGGGCAGAAGATATAGGAGGGAAATGAGGAGACGCTTTATCACAGAGAGGATTATGGCAGAATGGAACACTCTGCCAGAGGAGGTGGTATCCTCTAAGATGGTGGGGGGATTCAAAAAGGGATGGGACAGGATGAGAGGGGGGTTATTGTGAAGGGAGAGGGGCACCTGCAAAGTAAGGGTACTAGCTGCACACTCAAGCAGATATGATAGACCATGAGACCTGTTTCTGCTGGCAAATTCATATGTTCATATTTCATTTTACAAGGGATGGGGAAAGGGAAGGGGCTCACTAGACCACCCAGGAACTGTTTAAACATACTATACAAGGGATGAAGATGGGGGAGTTACACTGGACACCAGGGACACTCATTATGAGATTGGGCATTGGTGCAGTGGGGGGGACCCCTTGGACACGGAGGAAATCTTATATATTTATTATTGGTCAGCAATTAGTGGGGGACCACTGGCATCAGGGAATAAACTTGTTTTCTAACTATTGAGCCAGCATTTATTGAGGGGACCACTAGACCACCAGGGAATATATATTATGTTGGTCCAGAGATTGGCCATTGCGGGGGTTACCATTAGCAACAGAGACATATACAGTATGTATTGTTTGGATCAGGACAGTGACCAGTGGGGGGGGGGGATTACTGGCCACCAGGACAAATTAATTTCATTACTTGGGATGGCAATCAGTGGGGGTGGAGGGACCACTACCCACCAGGGAAATTAATGTACAATACTCAGGACAACAATTGGTGGAGGGGAGGGACCACTAGCCACCATAGAAATTGATGTACAATACTTGGAACAGCAATCGGTGGGGTGGGGAACAACTTCCACAAGGGAGACTGATGTTTAATACTCAAGACGGTGATCAGCAGGGGGAGGGACAACTAGAAACCAGGGAAAATTATTGTCATTACTCAAGATGGCGATCAATGGGGGGGCCACTAACCACCAAGGAAATTAATTTACAATACTTGGAATAGTGCTTGTCGGGGGCAGGGCACAGTACCTCTGCCAACCACTAGGGTTGCGGGGATTAAAGCAAGTTTTCAGTCGGCAGTATTTGCTCCATGCAAGGGGGATCTGCAAAAAGCCCTTTCACAGAGCATAATACTTTGTGAGTTGGGCAGTGCCGATACTCACATCCCCTCCTCTTTATTTGCATTGCAGCCCTCTCCACACTTTGCCCCAGCACAAACCGAGTTTGTGAGCACAAACTGGGTTTTTGTGAATACCATTGTGGTGCAAAACCTGGTTTTTGCCAGGGCAAAGTTTTGTTAATCTGTCCCCTGGTGTCTTGTATGTTTATTTACTATACACTTCAGGAGAATAGCAATAAAAACAGCATGCTATTTTCACCAGACTTTAAAGTTATAGTCTGAATAAGGACTATTTCTTATTGCTTGTAGCTCACCACAGACCATGTGTAGCATGTCCTTGTACTATCTAATATAGTGCTCTGAAACAGGTTGGGAACTAGATGATTTCAAGGCACATTATCTGTCGTTCTGTTTATAAAATGCTGTTATTGTCTTTACTATGTATTTTTTAGAGAACCATAAGGCAAATATAATTTTGCAGCTCTCACACTTTCATGTTATGATCTGAACAAGACAGTAAACTCAATCACCTAGAAGTAAACAGAAGTTAGACTAACCAACTGCAATGCATCTCAAGAAATAAATATTTAAATATAACAAACGTGAACCAATCACTAGCATATACAGTCATGAAACCTTCAAAAAAAGTATAAAAGTATGTATGACCCTTTCAACCCCCCCCCCCAAAACTTCATCAGGGGAAAAAATAACCTTAAACAATCACCAAGGTTCAGTGCAGTTAAAATAAATCAAAGGTAAGATATGAAAGAAGTAGAAAAATGGATAGGAAGATTGTGGAAATAATTATATTCTAATGGTTATGTAAAAAACTAATGCCACTACAAGTGTCATGGACACCCCTTCTTATACTGTAAATAAACAAAACTCAGAATTACAGTATGTGGATAGAAATCTGGACTGTCACCCTTGCTCCAACTGTTCATCCTAAGTCTTTGTTTGGCCCTGCCATGTCACCCCACCAGTCCCATGACCTACCATTCCTTCTTCATCCCACACAAATTACCCCTTGTGGCATGGCCATCAGGGCTGGCCAAATCCCTCCATCATACAGTCAAAACTTTAGTCCTGCTGAGTCTCCAATTCACTGCTCGCATGGCTTTTGGCTGACTTAACCCTCTTGGCCAGCACTTCTGCAGCTGGAAGTACTGTTTCAATCTTCTGCTGTCAGAAGTGGTTGTGTACTACTTGCATAGAGAATGTGTATTTGTGGCTGTAGAAGTGCTGGCCACTGCCAGAAGTACTGATGCAATTTCAGTTTATTGACATTCTCAAAAAATTAAAAAATTAATTGCAATAAACTATGTTGTTGCACCATTTAGGGTTAATCATAATGCCACAAAAGAAAGGAATTGTGCATTAGAGTTTCCAACCCTAACTCCCCAACCCCAAGCAGCAAAAGTACAAGACCACACAAGCAACTACAGACTGTCATCATCAGATCAGACAAACAATATACAAATGTTTCTAGATGACACAAATGCGGTATCACTTTTGTGCTACCTTCATGGATTTGTATCTGTGGCTGCAGAATTGCAGACTCCACAGGGACCTGCACTTTTGCATATAGAAGTAGTGTTGTAATTTGGGTAGCATGTATCTGTCACTGCACTTCTGCAGTCAGAAATGGGTGTGAATGTCTTACAGTGTGCATGTGCACTTGTGGTGGCAGAAGCACTGGCCACACAGGGACCTGTGATCCTCTATACAGAAGTAGTATTATAATTTGTGTAGTGTGGATTTGTAACTGCAGAAGTGAAGGCAGCATAACGAACTGTGCTTCTGCTTCCAGAAATAGGTGTGTATGTCTTTAAGTGTGCATGTGTACTTGTGGCTGCAGGATCGTAGGTCCCATAGAGGCCTGTGCTTCTGCAGACAGAAGTAGTGTTGTAATTTGGGTAGCATGGATTTGTATCTGTGACTGCAGAAACACAGGCCCCATAGTGGCCAGCATGTCTGCAGCTACAAGTCTGTGTGTACATCCTTCACTGTTCATGTGTATCTGTAGCTGCAGAAGTGCTGACACCACAGAGGCCTGTGCTTTTGCACATAGAACTATTGCAACTTGGATCATGGATTTGTACCAGTTCCCCACTCAGCACCTACAACTCTACACCCCCACATACCCTCACTCACCTATAGAGGGTCCCTTAGCATAGATCCACTCTCACAGAAAAAGATATCCTCCTCCTTGAAGCATGACCATGAACTGAAGAAACAGGGTAATTACCATCAATATATTTTCAATGTGTTTTTGCATTTACTAATTACTTTGCCATTTGTAAATATTTTTTTACCAATTTTTTAACATGGCATTTTTGAGATCCCGCCTCATGAAATGTTTCAAATATGAGCCAAAAGGTGACTTCACAGTTGCTCCATGAAATCACCTTTTGGACAGGATTGGAAAAATTTTGTCTACAGGGTACCTACTGGGTTCATGAGGTGGGGGGGTCATAAGAAGACTGTGTTCAAAATGTAGGGTCAGAATATTTAAAAAAAGACAAAGTTATGGATGTACATTGACATTTTCTCATGCTCACTCATAATGATAATTTCCAATGTTTTGACTTCAAATGTCTGACACTGCCATTTTTTCACACCACCTTCTGAACATGAGAGGTATCATTTTTCAAGTCTTTGCCTAAATGGGTTTTGCACTTGTGGTGTTAATGACATTTCAGCCAGTATTTTATAAAGTGCCACATGTCATGACTTGTAAGGGGTGAGTAATAAAGCAACTATCTTGAAAATGTGGGATCAAAATATATAAAAAAGTTATTAAGAAATGTCTGTGGGGCCGACCTTTGGCTCAGAAGGCAGTGCGTTGTGACCCTGTGCTGGTGTTTTCAGTTCAATGGTGAGCTCAGTGAGCCAGCTGGATGGGCTGAGGCTGGGGGAAATGGTGCTGATGTACGGCACCACCCTCAGCCTGGGAGGAGAAGGTGCAGAAAACCCACAGGGGTCCAAGTACCATATAGTAAGGAGAAATCTTCTCTTGGCATATAGACTAGAGGGCCCTTCACCTCTGCTCTGTAGCTGCCACAGGCTGTGCACTTTGGCAGCCAGATGGACTCTTGGCCTAGCATGCCAGTATCAGTAACTACATGAAAGCACAAGGGCTAGAGGACCCTGTGTTTCCACAGCCACCAAGGCAGCCTTATGATTACTTTTCATTCATAGCTGCATGGCAGTGCAGGGTCTGGAGGGGCTGCACTTCTGCAGGCAGACATATTCTTCCCTTTGTACAGGGCCCTGTAAATCTGCATCTGTTCACACAGGTCCCAATGGGACTCGTGTTAATGAGGATATGATTCCACCATCTCAAAATCAAAGGAAATTCATTGCAAAAAACTGCATTAATGCACCAGTTAGGGTTCAATTTAACCCCTCAAATGTAGAGAATGTGGTGTTAGGTTTTCCAACCCTAACTCATCACCACCCAAGCAGCAAAAGGACAAGACCACACAAGCAAACAACATATATTGGTTTCCAAATGACAAAAATGTGGTAGCACTGATGTGCTACCTTCATGGATTTTTATCTGGAGCTGCAGAAGAACAGGCCCCACAGAGACCAGTGTTTCTGCAGACAGAAGTATGTGTGTGTGTGTGTGTGTGTGTGTGTGTGTGTGTGTATGCCTTACAGCATGCATGACTACCTGTGGATGCAGAAACACTGGCCACAGAGGGGTCTTTCCTTCTGCAGACAGACATAGTGTTGCAATTTGGGTCTCACTAATTTCTATATGCAGCTGCAAAAGTGCAGTCCACATAGAGGCCTGTGCTAATGCAGTCAGAAGTTGGTCTGTTTTTCTTACTCCTGCTGCTGCAGAAACACAAACCCATCATGGGCCTACACTTCTGCAGCCAGAAATGAGTGTGTGTATTACAGTGCACATGAGAAGCACTGGCTCTATAGGGGCCTGCCCTTCTGCATACAGAATTAATGTTACAATTTGGGTATTAAATGTTTTGTGGGACATGCACCGTTGTAGTCAGAGGTTGGTGGATATGTCTTATGCCTGCAAGTGCAGAACACCATGTTCCTCAGGGGCTTGCACTTCTGCAGCCAGAGGTGTGTGTATGTCTTATACTGCTTCTGAGTACTTGTGGCTACAGAAGTGCTGACCCCATAGGGGCAAGTGTTTAGAGGCCTGTGCTACTGCAGACAAAATAACTCTTTTAATTTGGGGATTGTGGATTTGTATGTGTGATTGCAGGGGCCTTTGCTTCTGCAAGCAGAAGTAGTGTTCTGATTTGAATACTGTGGATTTCTATATGCAGCCAGAAGTGAGTGTGTATGTCTTGAATTGCACATGCTGCAGATACAAATCCATGTAAGCAGAACATGCAGTAGCATTATCAAACAGCACGTGGTCCAGATTCCAGCACTGCTGGTCCTCCTTTTATACCTGTTTGTCAAATTTGCAAATTACTCCTGATGAGGTATAGCAATCCTTGCTTTTACAGTTGATGCCTTTTATGGAGATCTCTCCTACAAGTTGGTCAGTCATGTTTTCTGGAGTTGCCTACTCCTGTACAGTAAGTGGAGTGGTGCATAGGGAGGGATGCGGTGGAGGGGGTGGGGTAGGGAGAGGGGGAGGGAAGGGGTTTAGGGGTCAGTATATATGTGTGTATTGTTTATGGAGGGTTACTTGAGATTTTCTTTTTTGTTATCATGAGCTGTGTTAAGTTATTTTGTTTTATGTATTGTTGTATTGTCTTAATTTGTTTGGAAATTTGAATAAAATGCATTAAATTGAAAAAAGAAAAGATATAACTCCATGAAGGTAGCACATTACTTCTACTGCAGTTATGCCACCTAGAAACAGTTTAATGTTGTTTGTCTTACCTGATGATGGCTGTCTGCATGGACTTGTCCGTTTGATATTTGGGTGGATGAGGACATAGGGTTGAAAACCCTAATGTCACATTTTCCTACTCTTATGGGGTTAAGTTGAATGCTAACTGGTGCATTAATGTAGTTTTTTGCAGTGGATAGCACATGTATGTTAGGGATGAGTGGAGTTCTCAAGGTTGAACTCCAGTCTTTGCACTATAATAACTTTGGTGGCATTTGAGGAAATTTCATGAAATTGGCATGTGTGTGCCAGGTGGCAAGTTATTGAAACTTGAGAAGTTTTATGATGGGCACTTATTCAGATTCTGAGATCTGGATACATTGAAAATACATAAAAAGTATTATTTTTGGTTATTTCATACTCTCACCTACAGCCAACATGATATGAATTTTTGCTCCAAACCTTTCAAGGTTGAAGAAGTCTGTGCCAAGTGTGTACCTTTCAAAGGTTTCATGAAAACATATTAATTGGTTCCAGAGTTATAAGGTTTAGAAATTTTGTTTCTGAGCATGCTAGGTAGGGTCTTCAGGATTTTCCTCTGTTACGACCCATAAATCTACCTTTCATTTGGTGTTTTCTGGTCATGACTAATTGTGTTTTGGGTCACAAGAAAAACTTTTTGTGTTGTGACTGCCACCATCTTCTTTTTTTTTTCCAAAAATGTAGAAAAAAATTATTAAAGACCCAACTAGGATCAACCTAAGAAATTCCAGCAACAGCTCACTCCTGGATATTATGTTGGTAAACAAGCCTCACTTATATTCACATGCAGGAGTACTGCCGAGTGATGTGAGTGACCATTACCCTATAGCTGGCATAAGATCCACACTCAAACCACCAAATCCTGCAGAATTTGTCCTCAAAAGGTCAAAAAAGAATTTCAATATCTCAGGTTACCTCCATGACCTGAGTAATACAATATATTGGCAAGATTTCTATCTTACAACCTCTGTTGAAACAGCTCTCCAGACTTTAAAGGATATTATCACTAATTCTCTCAATATTCATGCACCTATCACCAGTATCAGAACTAAGGTAAAATCCTGCCCTCGGTTCACCTCTGAGCTTAAAGCAGCCTTGAGAACCAGAGACAAACTGTGGAAAAGCATAAGAAAACAAAGGACACCAGAGATTGGCTAAATTTCAGAAAAGCAAGGAATTCATGTACAAAAACTAAGAACTGCCAAAACTGCCTATTATACAGCTGAATTGGATGCCTCCTACAATAACCCATCCAGACTCTGAGGTACAATAAAAGGACTTCTGGGCCAAAATTCTACTCCTGCCTTAACTGCCAAACTGCTACTAAATGATACAGAAATTACAGGTAAACAAGAAATCTTAAATACCTTCAATGTTCACTTCACCACAGCTGGCCTAGCATTTGACTCATCACCTGCAAATATCCTGAGATCTTCCTTGAACCTGCAAACTACTGTGGGACAAATGGTCACTTCAACTTTCTCCTTCATCCAAATATCCGTGAAAGAAGTGGAAGACCTCCTCTCTAATTTAGACACTACTAAGAGTGCAGGTGCAGACTCCCTGGATCCCTATTTCCTGAAAATTGCTTCACATGTCTTATCTGCCCCCCACTCATCTCTTCAATCTTTCCTAACTACTGGATCCATTCCCTCTACTTGGAAAACAGCTCAAGTAGTTCCATTACTCGAATCTGGTGATACTAGGGATCTCAACAATTACAGGCCTATCTCCATCCTACCAGTACTATCCAAGATGCTCGAAAAACTAGTAAACTCTCAATTAAGGGACTATCTGGATAACAACCTTCTAAATTCTGCACAATCTGGATTTAGATCAAAGCATCACCATTACTGCCTTAGCCAAGGTAACCAATGATTGGCAGACTGCCTTGGATAAGAAAAATTGTACCTGTGCTGTGTTCCTGGATTTGAGTAAAGCCTTTGACACAGTGGATCATGACTTATTAATCACCTCCCTTAACTCACTAGGCCTGGATTCCCTATCACTCAACTGGTTTAAGGATTACCTTTCAGATAGGTCACAACTGGTTAAAAATGGAAATTACCTATCCACCTCAAAACCACTGCTAAGGGGTGTACCACAAGGCTCTATTCTTGGCCCTATCCTCTTTGCCATTTATATAAACAATATTGATGCCAACCTCACTCAATCTAACATTCATCTGTTTGCTGATGATACTGTATTATATGTCAGCAATCCCTCACCTTCTAAAGCCTGTGAACTGTTACAATCCGAATTCTCCATTCTGCAGCACAATCTACTTGACAAAAAACTACTTCTAAATGCCAAAAAAACAAAAGCTATGTTCTTTGCCACAAAGAGTTGCTCTACCACTACCCCAGCATCCACCACCCTACAATTATCCACCTTACTTGGAGAAACTGGAATTTGTTGATAACTTCAAATACCTTGAGTCTGGATAGATAACAGGCTTGACTATTCTGTCCATATTGAAGAGCTACTTAAAAGCTAAGACAGAGGCTTGGACTATTTTTAGAATAAAACATTACCTAAACAGTGATTCCAAAAAAAGGTTAATTCAGGCCTCATTCCTATCCCTCATTGATTATGCTGATTTTCTCTACTGCCATTGTTCACGTCATCTCTTACATGAACTGGACACTCTGTATCACAGGTCCATAAGATTTATTACTGACCTTCCCTCCAGCACCCATCATTGCTCCCTTTATATGGCAGTCAACTGGACATCATTACAACACAGAAGAAATAGGAATGCTGCTATCTGGATATTCAAAGCGTTAACAGGCAAACTACCTACCTATATCACTGATTGCTTTACCCAAATTACAACTAGGCCATACACCTTAAGGATCAGTAAACTCATCATATTAAAGGTCCCCAATGCCTGCACCGGTTTGAAGGGCTGCTTTCAGCTATACCTTAGCAGTTGCATGGAACTCTCTCCAAAAATCCATGAAGCTAGATAGCCTACTACCTCTGGCATCTTTCAAAAGATTGTTCTCTGCCCTTTTTCCAGAGCTCTGTAATTGCTTTTATAAAGCCTAATCCCCTACCCTACCTGTCCCACCTTCCTTTTTCCGTCCATTATATTAATTCAATTTCTATCTTCCAAATCACCTATTATATTCTCATAAAAACTAGTTAGACCCTATAATTTATATTTTATGCCTGCTATACCCTTTGTCCCCTTTTTTCTTAAAGGCTAAATGGTTCTACTGTTCCTTGTATATATGTAAATTGTTGTATATAATCATTTCATGTCATTGTATTGCTGTTTATGCTATTCTTGTCTATGTAATAATACTTGTATCCTCATTTGTATGACCACTCAGGTCCATCTTGTAAATGAGCTTTGCTCAATGATGTTCGCCTGAATAAATAAAGATTTTGATTGATTTTGATTGATTGATTAAAATGATAATTTTTCAAAACAAACAAACAAAAACACCCGAACGTAGGTAAACAGGACTTCTTTAGCTAGATTCTGATTTTTTTTGTTTTGAAAATCAGCCCCAGTAATCTTCGCTGCCAAGCTTAATGTGGGAACTGATTTATAGCTTGTAAGCCAGGAGTTCTTGTATATGAACAGACATTTTACTTTAAGTTTACAGCCAAATGTGAGGAACTGACACTTTTAGATAGATAGATAGATAGATAGATAGATAGATAGATAGATAGATAGATAGATAGATAAACTTTGTTAATGCACTACTGTACTGTAGTTAGGGTTAAAGTGACAAAAGCAGGTAAAGGTAGAATTAGGGTTTACAACCTTAACACTCCACCCCCACCTTGTAGGCAGCAACAGGAAAAACCATTACAGTTTCACCTCTCTCATGTCTTCACAAATCAGGTGTGGGGTGTGCCTTGGGGTTGTCAACCCTAACGGTCACATCATTTTCATATAATGTACCCATCTCAGCTTATTTACTGATGGAATGGAGTGAGCATTAGTGTTTACAACCCCAAGGTACACCCCACACCTGATTTGTGAAGAGGCAAGAGAGGTGAAACTATAATGTTTTTTCCTGTTGTTGCCTGCAGGGTGGGGTGGGGTGTTAGGTTTGGGAATCCTAATTCCACATTTCCCTACTTATGTCACTTTAACCCCAGCTAGTGCATTAATGAAGTTTTTTGCAATGGATTTTCTTACTTTTTTTTGAGATAGTATAATGGTATCCTTATTTGTCTGAGGGAGGGCCCTGCACTCCCATCCATCCATAATTTTTGAGATAGTGTAATCACATTCTTAATTGTGTGTGGTAGTGCAGAGCCCTCTGGGGCCCTGTGCTCCCATCCTCTTGCCTTGCCCACCCCTTGCTTCCCTTCTCGCCCCCCCCATCTTTTTAGTCAGTATACATAAGCCTTGTTATACCTTAGAACCTTTAATTTCATTTGCAGATTTGTTTTGGCAAAACCTTTTAGAACACACCATTGTGTTTTATACAATGATCTCTGTTGGCTCCCTCCTAAGTTGGTGTATTCTTATAACTTGGGTTGTTTTACTTATAATATGCTAGTTCAGGGTTGTTAATCTCCATTGTATAGTTTAATAAACATAAGGGATGAAATTAGGTTGCTATGTTCATTCAATATGCAACGATTAACCATTCCCACATCTGTTACTTGTATAGGTGAGAGAGCCTTTTCCTCACAATGTTTGATTATCTGGAATTTATTGCCCTCAGACTGTATTGATATCTCCAGTCAAGAAGATTTTTAAAAAGCTTTGTTTCATTAACTGCAATTTATTACAGTGTATAACTGCTTTAAGCTACTATTTTGTACTATTTTATATATTACGTTGCTGTCCTTAATGTATTTTGTATAATGTCTTGTATTTGTATGACATCTAAGCTTCTACGTGTATGAAGCTCCAGGTCGATCCTGAAAAAGTGCCTTGGCCCAGTGATCTTACCCAGTAAATAAAGTTAATTGAATTGAATTAATAAACATAGAATTTGCATGTTTATGTTCATACATCCCATTTTGCTTTAATGGGAGTAAGGATCAATGTGCAATTTCATTTATAGGCTGGACTCCATAATTTTTACAAGTGCTTCCTTGCCACTTAGCCACCCTTCATTTTCTCCCCACACCCCATTTTCTTCCTTTTTCCTCCTTCACACTCGACCTTTATGCAGGCTGTTACACGGAAGTATGCATGTTTATGGTCATAAATTCTCTAGATGATAACTTGAAATTATGCTACTGTGGGACTAAGGCTTTAGGTGTATTCTTGGCTACAAGCTGAAATACATATTTCAAAAAAATTGCCCCATGACTCACTTGTGTTTCCTCCTCCTTTCCATCTTCCACTGTCCACAGTCTTTACTGTACATACACACACACACATATATATATATATATATACATATATATATATATATATATATATATATATATAAGCTTTATTTCTTTAATCAGAACCTACTGACAATCTTTTTATACGGTCTTTTGAGGCCTTTGCCTATGAAATTAAATGAATATGCTAGTGTAGATATGTCTAATAGAAGTTTTATTTGGGACTTCACTTAAAATTAAAAATATGCTCTCATTTTACATATTTTGTCTCACCATATGGCATGTATCGTAGAAAGTGTCCTCTGCATATAGAATTATTTTATGATATACTTCATAGAGTATCTGTTTGATAGCTAGAAGTTCTGCCTATGAAGGCGACCTTACTAAAAGTTCTTCTGTGGTTTCTGACTCTCCAAGATCATTCTAACTTCTATAGACACAGTTTCATTTGTATATCCTGTCATGCTATAACAGAGATTAAGGAAGAAATAGCTTGCACTTTAATTCATTAAACTATTTAATCAAAAATGTGTTACTTTCAAATAAAATATAAGGATTAGATGAGAGATATCCAAATAGATATTAACTTAAGTGCAGCACATTACTTATTAATGTTAATGAGCTAATTTACATTTTGTGATTGTGCAGTTTTAATCAATTGATTCTAGTTGCTGGTAGATGTTTTAAACAATGATCATGGTCTCTTGCAGGGATATTTGTAACTTTGGTAACTTTAATAAACAATACAAGGGTTAGATGAGATATTTAAATGTCTGGTACCAACGTGAGTGCTGTTCACTCCTCATTAATATTCATGAATAATTTAGTATATTGTGACTGTGCACATTTGACTTCTTCATTTAGGCTGTTCATAGGTGTTTTAAACAATTGTAACTGTTTCTTGTGGGGACATAGGGGCAGAAAGCTTCCACACTTATGGCCAGGAATTCCTTGTTTTGGCCTCAGTGATGGCGCTATGTTGTCATGTTGTAATTCTGTCTTCAGAAAAAAAAAATTGACATGAGTCAGGAAAAAGGATTTAAACTCTAAAAAAGCACATTTCATGGGCATTACTTCAACAGTTAACTGCAGAATCCACCTATCCGAATCCCCGTGAGCAAGACAGATCTGTTGGTCTCTCTCCAGGATGTGATTTTTGTGGGTTTCAAAATTTAAATTTACTCCTTATAATCTTGGACAGGGAAGGGAGAGAAATGCATGTGTAGGGGGCTTGGGGGGCACAAGGGCAAACGCAGTTACCCAAAATGCTCTAAAATCCACAAGATACAGGGGAGAAAAAATGCTGTTGCCAGTCTCTGTGGTGGAGATGTGGAACCAACATTGTATCCCAACCAGCTTTTCAACCCAGCAGGTATAGGGGAGGAAATGCTGCTGCCATTATTATGTTGCTTGCATGCATGTGCAAGAAACATAATGCCATCATCCGAGTTTTTGGAGGTGTGGCAGCCCTCTTGCAATTCAGTCAGTGTGTTTGCATGTGCGGCCACAGTTCTCCAATTAATGCTGCAGCTGTCTATGACAGCAGTTGAAAATGCAGTGGCTGTACAGTTGAAAGGGAGAGATACGCTTCAGTAAGTAGTGATAAGATTGCGTGCTCATGTGCGCCCCCCCAACACACACGCATACTGCATGATCATGCTTCCCCCTACGAACACACTGTATAGTCAATGGGGGTGCCCAATCCCCCATCGACTGTGCTGCACTTCCCCCCCAACAGAGTTCCAGGTGCCATGCTGGGAGCCCACTCCAGCATGGCTGCAGTCTATATGGCTGACATGGGGGTGCCCAATCCCCCATCAGCTGTACTGTTTCCCCCCCAAGACTATCGGGTGCCATGCTGGGAGACCACCCCAGCATAGCAACACGTCCTATGGCAGACGAGGGTGTCTAATCCCCCATCAGCTCCACTGCCCCACCCCCAAACAGCCTTCCAGCTGCCATGCGGGATCCCACACGGCATGGCATAAGTCCAGTGTCGCCAAGTAAAAAAAAAAAAACACCTGAAAGAAAAAACCTTCCTTGCAGACTGTCCTGATCTCCTCCCCACCCACATCCACCCTATGTGCATCTACCTCCCCACACCCCCACCTCACCCCATACTTACCTCTGGAGTCCGGCGATGATGATCTTTGGTGGACCGGCAACATGTCTGCACTCTTCAAAGCCGACCGCGAACTGAGAAAATGCCGGTAAGCTGTATAATGGAATAAATAGGGTTTTTTCAACTTTACTGCATATATTGGGCATTTTGGGGAATTTTTTCACCAAATTTTCAGCATGGGGTTTTTGGGACCCCATCTCATGAATTCTGTCACTGTCATGGTGTTAATCAGCCCTGAAAGGTGATTTCGTGGTCACTGCGTGGAACCACCTTTTGGGACAGGTTTATGAAATGACAGTGTCACAGTTCATGAGGCAGGCCCCAAAAACCCTGTATTGGTGGTGGCATTCAAATCATTGTTTATGAGCATGGTTGTGCTGTTCCTACACACGCTCGTAAGTTTGTGAATTTTCAATATGTTCACTCCAGATTTTCAACATTTCCATTTTACCACACCTCCTTATGAGCAGTATAGCTGTCATTTCTCACATCTCACCCAAAATTTGTTTCCGCGCATGTAGCACACAATGGCGCAGTCGGTGTGCGAAATCAACGTTCGGGACAGATTAAGAAAATCATAGTGACACTGTCCATGAGCAGAGGTGTTAAAATGGCTATGTTGAAATTTGGTGACAAAATTCCCAAAAATGACTGTTTTACAAGCATGTGTTGTGCTGTTCCTACACACGCTCGCAATTTCGTGAATTTTTAATATTTGCACTCCAGATTTTCAACATTGCCATTTTACTACACCTCCTTTTGAGCAGTACAGCTATCATTTTTCACATGTCACCCAAAATGTGTTTCCATGCATGTAGCGCACAATGGCACAGTCGGTGTGTGCAATCAATGTTTGGGACAGATTAAGAAAATCACAGTGACACTGTTCATGAGCAGAGGTCATAAAATGGCTATGTTGAAAATTTGGTGAAAAAATTCCCTTCAGCTGTCCTGAAATGTTACTAATGAAGACACTGAACAGGGCTGACCCCAGGACCGATCCCTGCAGCACCCCACTGATCACCCCCTCTCCCTAGACTGCACCCCATTTACCACCACTCTCTGCCTCCTGTCTGTTAGCCAGTTTCTAACTCAGTTTACCACCCTCTCTCTCATGCCCAGTCTACTCAGCTAGTTTATCAGCCTCCTAAATGGGATGGTGTCAAAGGCTTTGCTGAAATCAAGGTAAGTGTTGTCCACTGCCCCACCCTGATTCACTTCCTTTGTCACCCAGTCAAAGAAATCAACCAGATTTTTCTGACATGATGTCCCCACTGTGAATCCATGTTTTCTATGGTCCTGGGCTCTGATGGCTTCTAGAGGCCCCAATATCCTTTCTTTAAGCAATGTCTCCATGATCTTCCCCACTACTCAGGTGAGGCTGAATGGCATATTGTTCCCCGCCTCCTCCCTGCTGCCGGACTTGTGTAGAGGGACCACATGTGTCCTCCTCCAATTCACTTGTGTTGAATGACTCAGTGAACATGGCTGTCAGAGGTACTGCTATCTCCCTTCGCAATTCTCTTAATATCCTTGGGTGTATGCCATCTGGTTCCATCGCTTTGTCCACCTTCAATTTAGTGAGCTCCTGCAGGACACTTTTGCCTTTGAATGGACTATTGTCCACCTCTTCACCCCTTGGCAACTGCTGTGCTGCTGTGGCACTTGTCCCTCCCACTGTTCTGTGAATACCGAACAGAAAGACACAGTACATGTCTTGGGAGGAAGGCATGGAAATATCACTTCCAAATATCTAAATGGCACATACATCAAGCAACATTCGGCATTGACAAATGCTTGTTTTTAAATATGTGGGTGTGAGTGTGGGTGTGGGAGGCATCTATACTGTATCCTAAAACACTGCTTAACCCATGAGATGAAAGGATGAATTAACCAGTTTAATTTGTGCCATTTATAACAACATTGCCATCACAGAACTAACTCTGTTATCACAAGTCAGATCTTGATTCTGTCTTTTGTCTTGGCCCCTATAATGCAATCATTTAGAGTTTATCAACTGAATTATGTGTCAGCCAGAAGTCTTTGCAAATCCAGTGACTTTTGAACTTCAGTTGAGGTCACTCAGATTTCATTGGCCAGGAAATTTGATCTCTGTTCCACTAGTTGTATACAACATAATTTAGTTACCAGCATTTCAGAGTTATAACCTTTATCTGGCTGGGATGGGGAGAGAAATATAACTTTATTAACAATGTGTAGTTTCTTTTAAAGCATACCATTCCATAATCAAACAGACATAACAAAAGTAAAATAAAAAAAAAAAACAACACAATGGTTACAATGTTCCAATGATTTCTACACATACAGTAGCATTGCATCCATGTACAGTTTATGATATAACCATATGTTGTTGATAGGAATCTTCAGATAGCTTTACAGGGTAACAGTAGCATACCATTTACCATTGTGAATGTGTCAGTAAGGGTCAGTACTATATATTAGGATTAACAGGTTTATATTAACTATTTAGGAGTAATAAAGGTAGAGATGAGTGCTAGTGTCTGAGGTTAACTAGATATCCATGGAAGGTGTTTTTGTAGTCAAAGTGCAATTCTGTATTATAATAAAAAGTGTAAACACACTAGATTTACCCCAATTACGTTTAACTTCATTGTTTTCTAGTTCTTGATGGTTTTTTTTTTTTATTTGTTTAAAAATTTCTACTTTATCCTGCTGTTGGTCTACCGTAATATTGTAGATATTACAACAGTTATTTCACTGGGTCTTTCAAAATGTATCTGATTCTCCCCTGCTAACCATACATTTGCTGTTTGTGACATCACAGAATGTTGTCATTGACAGCACTATGATGCCATTAACAAAGGCACTGTGAGATTAGCAAGGGAGAGATGTTTTCAAATATTTTCAGTACAGACTTCTTAGATGGACTACCATGATGTGCTATTAATATTGGAAAGGAATACTGAACACCAAAAAAAGAACTCTCTAGTAAACTGTAGCAGCTGAAAAAGCTTGTTCATGAAAGCACACCCTGAGTGCAGAGTTGCTTTGTGCTATATAACCCTGGCAATTAATCCTGTCTGGGTAATCTATCAGATTGCTGTATAAAGAGATAATCTGATCAGGTAGTCATTTCTTTTTACCTTGAGAGCAACTAGACAACCTAAATAAAGCAAAATTACTGTTCTGCTTATTTCAAATAGGATGACATCACTAGAGAGAACACAGGTAACAAACAGGTCATGACAATATGGAAAGGATGTCACCAGAAGCAGCTAACCAACTTACTAGCTTATCTAGGTGAAGGAGCACAAGCTGACACAGAAGCAGGTCAATATGGAAGAAAATGGAAAATGACCCACCTTCAGAGCATTCCTCTCCAAGGTTCCTCACTTTGCTTCAGTTTTCCTTTTGTTAAATTAGGCAGCAGCAGAACCTCACTGACAGCAAGATGTTGTACCTCGGTTGAGTTATTCTGGATAAAAAATTGTAAAATGACAAAAAAAAAAAAGAATATCTGATATTTGATTGCTCTGTCTTGATGAAAACTTAGTGCTTGATGTTCAAAGCCCCTCTTTTGTCATAAGGTGTCTGCATGAAATTAAATTGATGCAAGTGGCATCTTGACTCAAAAGTAAATGCAGGCTGCATCAGAAACAGGAGGATGTGCAGCAAAGCAGCTGTGTACCACTCTTGTGCCTAAAGTAGTGGTGCGCCAAGATGGAAGGGGGCTTGTGCCATGTTGGGGCTGCAGCGTCCCCTAATTTTGAAAGCCCTGCTGTGACTGCAAGTCACGGCTGTGGTTAGTCCAGCCATGAGTTGGTCTAACAGCCCTTGCCCCACAGGCCAGGACTGTGCTGGGTGGGGGGAAAGGATCCCTGCAACCCACCTTAGACAGTGACAGAGATAATGTGGGAGTGCCCTATTAGACAATATGTGACACAACACACTGCGGCAGGAAGAATGGTGGCACTAGGCAGGTGTGCCCTCAACAGTCCCACAGACCCAGAGATGGGGTACTTCTAAGCGTGCAGGCATGGCCACTGTCATGGACCCCCTGGAATTATTAGCACTGCCAGCTGTCCTGTAGCTGTCAAAGTCCCTGACAAGAAGAGACTTTCCCAGGCTGATCCGCATGCAGTGTAACTTTGTGACAGACATGAACCCATGAGCAATTCAACATGCCCCTGCTGCACAGCCTGCTGTGAGCTGGCAAACTGTATATACAGCTGCTACAGTAGCACCGACAGGTCAGTGCCATACATGAGTCTGAGTGAAGGAATGACAACAGAACTGATACCATAGTTACAGGAGTGCAGAAGCTCTGTCCCTGCCACCATGCCCTGCCTTGCTGGAACAGTGCCAGTGACATGTCAGGTGGATGGGTGCATACTGTAGAACAACCACAGGTCTGACTTTTGGGAGCTGTCACAGTTAGATCTGTAGGCATTGTACAGTATGCACCCACCACCCCAACATGTCACTCACACTGTTCCAACATGGCAAAGCATGGTGGCAGTGACAGAGCATCCCCATTCCTGTAACTATGGTAGCAGTTCTGTTGTTATTCTTTCATAGAAACATAGACTTTGACGGCAGATAAGGACCGCTTGGCCCATCTAGTCTGCCCATTTCCCTACCTACAGGATAGGCCACAGATTCTAGTTAACCAACAGCCTGTTTCTTCCTACCCCCCACAAGAATTGCATTATGTCTGTTCCATGCATTCTTGAATTCTCCCACAGTTTTAGACCCCACAACCTCCTCAGGAAGGCTGTTCCATGCATCCACTACCCTCTCTGTGAAATAATACTTCCTCCACATTGCCCTGAGACCTCCCTCCTTCTATCTTTAAATTGTGTCCCTTGTTCTTGCAAGTCTCTTTTTCTGAAAGATGCTACCCTCTTGGACTCTGTTGATTCCACTGAGGTACTTAAAGTTTCTATCATGTCCCCCTCTCCTTCTTTCCTCAAGGGTATACATATTAAGCTCCTTTAGTCTCTCCTCATATGGCTTCTCTTGCAGATCCTGCACCATTTTAGTTGCCCTCCTCCGGACTGCCTCTATCCAGTCTATGTCCTTGCAGAGATGGGGTCTCCAGAACTGGACACAGTACTCACCAACTGTCTGTACAGAGGGATAACAACTTCCTGTTTTCTGCTGATGATGCCTCTCCCTATACATCCCAGTATACCCCCAGCCCTCCCTACTGCCTTCTCACATTGCTTGCTAACCTTAAGGTCATCTGATATGATTACCCCCAGGTCCCTTTCCTTTTTTGTTGTTGTTACTACCTCCCCACCCATTTGTATTCTTCCCTGGGTTCTTGTTTCCAGGTGCATTATTTGCAATTATTTGCATTGAATCCTAGCTGCCATACTTGACCATTCCTCCAACCTTGCCAAGTCCCTTTTCATCCTTTCCACGCCTCCTTGTGTATCAACCCTGTTGCAGATCTTTGTGTCATCTGCAAAAAGGCATACTTTTCCTCCCAGTCCCTCTGCAATGTCACTGATGAAGACATTAAAATAGACTGGACCCGGTACTGAACCCTGCAGTACCCCACTAGTAATCCCTCTTTCTTCAGAGTGGACTCCATTTACAATTACCTTCTGTGTCCTGTTGTGCAGCCAATGTTTTACCCAGGCTACCACCCTGGGACCCACTCCCAGGCAGGTTAATTTGATTATTAATCTTTTGTGTGGGACTGTGTCAAATGCCTTGCTAAAGTCTAGGTAGACCATGTCCACAGCCCCTCCCTGGTCTACTACTTTGGACAACCAGTCAAAGAAATCTATTAGATTCGTCTGACATGACCTTCCCGCTGTAAACCCATGCTGCCTTGGGTCCTGTGCCCCACTCTCCTCTAGGTACTCAACTATTCTTTCCTTCAGAAGTGACTCCATCACTTTCCCTACCACAGAGGTCAGACTGACAGGTCTGTAGTTTCCTGCCTCTGTCTTGGTCCCACTTTTGTGAAGGGGAATCACATCCGCCTTCCTCCAGTCCTTGGGTACCACACCATCCTCCCATGACTTATTAAAAAGAGTAGCAAGTGGTTTCACTAGTTCCTCCCTTAATTATTTTAGAATTCTGGGGTGAATTCCATCAGGACCCATTGCTTTGTCCACCTTCAGTTTTAGGAGTTCTTGCAGAACCCTTTCTTCAGTGAAAGGACTGGGATCGACCCCCTATCAAGAGTGCTTCTGTTAATTGGATTAGGCACTTCCCCCTCCTCTTTTGTGAATACTGAGCAGAAATATTTGTTCAGTATCCCTGCTTTTTCACTGTCCCCCTCTGCCCACCCACCGTTCATTCTATTCAGCCTCACTATCCCTCCCTTTATCTTTCTACTCTCACTGATGAACAGAATTTCACTGTTCGCTGATGACACAAAGCTCTGTAACAGAGTAGACACACCAGAGGGTGTAGACAGAATGAGAAGGGACCTGCAGAAACTTAAAGAATGGTCAGGGGTTTGGCAGTTGAAATTCAATGCAAGGAAGTGCAAGATAATGCATATGGGGCACAAAACCCTGGCACAATATATCAGTTGGGGGTGAGGATATAGCATGCACCAAGCAGGAAAGGGATCTTGGGTTATCATCTCTGATGACCTCAAGGCAGGAAACAGTGTGACAAGGCAGCAGGTAAAGCAAATAGGATGCTGGGATGCATAGGCTGGGGCATCACCAGCAGGAAAAGGAGGTCATAATTCCACTATACAAGACACTAGTGAGGCCGCACCTGGAGTACACTGTGCAGTTCTGGAGACCTTACCTACGTAAGGACATAGACAGAGTAGAGAAGGTTCAGAGGAGGGCAACAAAGATGGTGCATGGATTGCATCACAAGTCCTATGAGGACAGGTTGAAGGCACTGAACATGTACTCCCTGGAGGAGAGGAGGGAGGGGATATGATAGAGACATACAAGTATCTTACAGGGAGGAACAGGGTGCAGGAATGCACTATTTTTAAGCAAAAGGATGTTCCAGGACTAGGGGCATGGGATGAAGTTGGAGGAGGACGATTCAGAGGAAACTTGAGGAAGAATTTCTTCACAGAACGGGTGGTGGACAAGTGGAACACCCTGCCACAGGAAGTGGTGGGGGCTGAAACAATCACAGGATTTAAGAATGCATGGGATAGACATAAAGGAATTCTGGAGGTCAGGGGTAAGGGGCAACAGACTTCCTGGAAAACATAAACTGAACTTACAAACTTAAATGGGCAGACTGGGTGGGCCATAGGCCCTTATCTGCTGACACTGTCTATGTATCTATGTATCTATGATGTACCTATAAAAGGTTTTATCCCCCCTCTTAACTGAGTTGGCTATCTTTTCCTCAGTTTGGGCCTTTGCTATTCTGACTTCCCTCCCTGCTTCCTTCTGCCTTAACTGGTACAGCTCTCTGTCCTGCTCCTTCTGTGTTTCCTTATACTTCGGAATGCTCTCTTTTTTCCCGACTTTCACACGCCACCTCTTTTGAGAACCATAGTGGCTTTTTCTTTCATTTTGATTTGTTTATTTGCTTCACACAAAGGCTTGTTGCCTCTGTGATGGCAGTTTTGATGATCCCCATTGTTGCTCCACACCTCCTTCTAGCCTGTTTGCTAGTGCTTTTCTGAGGCACTCTCCCATCTTGCCAAAGTCAGCCCTCCTAAAGTCCAGTACCCTCACTTTTGTATGGCTTGACTCTGTAGCTGAGTGTAACGTGAACCACACTGTTTGATGGTCACTTGTCCCCAGATGGCAACCCACTTCTAGATCTGAGATCCTCTCACTGCCCCGTTTGAGAGTCGAAGGTCTAAGATTGCTCCCTCATGAGTGGGTTCCAAAACTAGCTGTCTGAGGCCTGCCACCTGTAGGGCATCAAGAATGGCCCTGCTCTTGGATGTGGCTGCAGCAAATGTGCTCCAGTTAACATCTGGCATATTCAGGTCTCCCATCAACAGTATCTTCCCTTTCTCTGCCATTCAAAAAATGTCTTCTATCATATCCTCATCCATTCCCTCCCCCTGACATGGGGGTCTGTACACAACCCCTGTGCGGATTGTGGATTGTGGTAGACTCATGTACGGCACCTGCCTATGGGGTGTCCACCAACTTGCTGGTGCTACTATGGCACCTGCAAATGCAGTTTGCCAGCACACAGCGGGCTGTGCAGCAGGGGCATGTCGAGCTGCACATGGGTCCATGTCTGTCACAAAGCTGCACATTATACTGTGCTGCCTGGGACAGTCCCCACCTGTCAGGGACTTTGACAGCTACAGGACAGTCATTAGGGCTGATAACACCAGGGTGGCTGGGACAGGATCAGTGCCTGCATGTTAAGAAGTACCCCATCTGTGGATCTGTGGGACTGTTAAGGGCACACCTGCCCAATGCCACCATTCTACCTGCCACAGCATGATATGTCACATAGTGCCCAATAAGGCACTCCTACAGGATCCCTGTCACTGTCCGAGGTGAGTTGCAGGGTTCCTCCTCTGTCATTGTGGTTCAGGTTTTGGCTGTGTGACAGACAGGTGAGATGACAGCACCCACTATCAAACCCCTATGGTGCACCACCTGTTTGGCGCAACACTGCCAGCTGCAAATCTGCGGACTTTGGTGCAGGGACCCCTGTTGTATGAAAATCATGTGCAGGGTCCCTGGTGCACTTGGAGTTTGCCACAGGTGGGGATTTGGTGCAACTTGTACCGATCTAGAGGCCCATTGAAAATTGGGCCCTTAGTCTCTAACTTTCCAAGAGGTTCAAGATTCTGCCAGAGCACTGATGATATAGTTCAGATGACTGAATGCTATGTAGGCATCTCGGAAAGTTGACAACCTATGGTAGGCCTAAAGACAGTGGGCCACATTTTCAAAGAACTCTTAGACTGATGCAAGCAACCACTTTGCAACAAGTCCAGGTGAATCAAATACTATGTGCTGTATTTTGCAAGAAAAGCATTCTCTGTGCAAAGTCCCCCAAAATAACAGAAGAGGACTGCTGTGTCAGAAATATGATGCATGTGGTGAGAATGACACAGGCTGAGAATGATACAAGTTGAATCAAAAATACAATGTATCAAGCAAGGTGGAGTGAAAAATTATGCAAGCTAAGTCAAAATTATGATGCATGAAGTGAGACAGAGCAAGAATTGTGCAAGCTGAGTAACAAATATGGTGCATAAATGAGATGGAGCAAAAATAAAGCAAGTTGAGTCAAAATATGCTGCATGAGTGAGATGGAGCAAAAATTATACAAGCTGAGTAAACAAGCATTTGTCAAAGCCGAATGTTGATTGTGTTGGTCCATTGATCTCGCCCCCTGCCCTTCTGTCACTCCCTCATTCCGTTTCTCCCAGTGCTGCAGGCTGCTATTTTGTACTGGGCTCCTGCCTGCATTGGCACCCTTTTCTGTCCACAAAGAAATCTGTAGCTGTCCCGAAAGAGCTCCGTTGAAGTGACTCGCTCCCCTTCTCTCACTCGCCCATTCTGTTTTTCCTGGCACTGCAGGCTGCCCTTTTGTACTGGGCTCCTGCCTCTGTTGGTGGCTTTTTCTGACCAAAAAGAAATCTGCAGTATTCTCGACACAGGTCCGCTGAGGTTGCTCACTCCCCATCTGTCACTCATAGAAACATAGACTTTGACGGCAGATAAGGACCACTTGGCCCACCTAGTCTGCCATTTTCCCTACCTAGAGAATAAGCTGCAGATCCTATTTAACCAACAGCCTATTTCTTCCTACCCCCCCAAAAAATTGCCTTATGTCTGTCCCATGCATTCTTGAATTCTCCCACAGTTTTAGACCCCACAACCTCCTCAGGAAGGCTGTTCCATGTGTCCACCACCCTCTCTGTGAAAAAATACTTCCTCAAATTGCCCCTGAGCCATCCCCCCTCTGTCTTCAAATTGTGTCCCCTTGTTCTTGCACATCTCTTTTTCTGAAAGATGCTACCCTCTTGGACTTTGTTGATTCCACTGAGGTACTTAAACATTTCTATCATATCCCCCTCTCCCTTCTTTCCTCAAGGGTATACATATTAAGCTCCTTTAGTCTCTCCTCGTATGGCTTCTCTTGCAGACCCTGCACCATTTGAGTTGCCCTCCTCTGAACTGCCTCCATCCTGTCTATGTCCTTGCGGAGATGGGGTCTCCAGAACTGGACACAGTACTCCAGATGGGGTCTCACCAACTGTCTGTACAGGAGGATAACAACATCCTGTTTTCTGTTGGTGATACCTCTCTCTATACATCCCAGTATCTCCCCAGCCCTCCCTACCGCCTTCTCGCATTGCTTGCCAACCTTAAGGTCATCTGATATGATTACCCCCAGGTCCCTTTCCATTTTTGTTGTTGTTACTACCTCCCCCATTGTGTAATCTTCCCTGGGTTTTGTTTCCCAGGTGCATTACTTGCACTTCTTGCATTGAATCCAAGCTGCCATACTTCTGACCATTCCTCCAACCCTGCAAGTCCCTTCTCATCCTTTCCACGCCTCCTTGTGTATCAACCCTGTTGCAGATCTTTGTGTCATCTGCAAAGAGGCATACTTTTCCTTCAGCCCTCTGCAATGTCACTTATAAAGACATTAAAAAGGACTGGACCCAGTACTGAACCCTGCGGTACCCCACTAGTAACTGCTCTTTCTTCAGAGTGGACTCCATTTACAATTACCTTTTGTGTCCTGTTGTTCAGCCAATGTTTTACCCAGGCTACCACCCTGGGATCCACTCCCAGGCTGATTAATTTGACTACTAATCTTCTGTGTGGGACTGTGTCAAATGCCTTGCTAAAGTCTAGGTAGGCCATGTCCACAGCCCCTCCCAAGTCTACTACTTTGGTCACCCAGCCAAAGAAATCAATTAGATTCATCTGACATGACCTTCCCTCTGTGAACACATGTTGCCTTGGGTCCTGTGCCCCACTGGCCTTTAGGTACTCAACAATTCTTTCCTTCAGAAGTGATTCCATCACTTTCCCTATCACAGAGGTCAAACTGACAGGTCTATAGTTTCCTGCCTCTGTCTTGATCCCACTTTTGTGAAGGGGAATCACAACTGCCTTCTTCCAGTCCTCAGGTACCACACCATCCTTCCATGATTTGTTAAAAAGGGTAGTCAGTGGTGTCACTAGTTCTCTGCTTAATTCTTTTAGAATTCTGGGGTGAATTCAATCTGGCCCCATTACTTTGTCCACCTTTAGTTTTATGAGTTCTTTCAGAACCCTTTCTTCTGTGAAAGGACTGGGATCAACCCCCCTCTCCAGAGTGCTTCTGTTAATTGGATTAGGCACCTCTCCCACATCCTCTTTTGTGAATAATGAACAGAAGTATTCATTCAGCATCCCTGCTTTTTCACTGCCACTCTCTGCCCACCCACCATCCATTATATTCAGCCTCACTATCCCTCCCTTTGTCTTTCTATGCTCCCTGATATGCCTATAAAATGTTTTATCCCCCTTCTTAACTGAGTTAGCTATCTTTTCCTCAGTTTGTGCCTTTGCTATTCTGACTACCCTCCCTGCTTCCTTCTGCCTAACAGGTACAGTTTTCTGTCCAGCTCCTTCTGTGTTTTCTTATACTTCCTAAATGATATTTTTTTCTCCCCAACCTTCACCGCCACCTCTTTTGAGAACCATAGTGGCTTTTTCTTTCATTTTGATTTGTTTATTTGCTTCATACAAAGGCTTGTTGCCTCTGTGATGCCAGTTTTAATATTTCCCCATTGCTGCTCCACCCCTCCTTCTAGTCTGTTTGCTAGTGCTTTTCTAAGGCACTCTCCCATCTTGCCAAAGTCAGCCCTCCTGAAGTCCAGAACCCTCACTTTTGTATGGCTTATCTCTGTAGCTGAGTTTATCATGAACCACACTGTTTGGTGGTCACTTGTTCCCAAATGGCTACCCACTTCTAGATCTGAGATCCTCTCACTGTCCCCGTTTGAGAGTAGAAGGTCTAAGATTGCTCCCTCATGAGTATGTTCTAAAACTAGCTATTGGAGGCATGCCACCTGAAAGGCATCAAGAATGGCCCTGCTTTTGGATGTGGCTGCCGCAAAGGTGCTCCAGTTAACATCTGGCATGTTAAGGTCCCCCATCAACAGTATCTCCCCTTTCTCTGCCATCTTAAGTATGCCTTCTATCATATTCTTGTCCATTTCCTCCCCCTGACATGGGGGTCTATATACAACCCCTGTGCAGACTGTGGTGCCATTTCCAGTCTCTAAGGTTATCCACAGTGCCTCCTCTCCTCCCTGTTTACTCTTTTGTTCAGTTGCTTTTATCCCTTCCTTTACATAGAGAGCTACTCCCCTCTCTTCAGCCCTCCCTTTCTCTCCTGTAGGTTGTGTACCCTGGTATGTTAACAACCCAGTCATGGTTCTCTGTGTACCATGTTTCTATGACTGCTACAATATCCAGGCATCCCTCTTCCATCAAAACCACCATTTCAGGGAGCTTGTTGCCCAGACTACGGGTGTTGATACCCATTAGCCTCCATTTCTTGATGGCCTTCCCCTTTTTTGCCCCATCCCTGTCCTTACTGCATTTGTCATTTTCTCTATTTACCCCAGCGCTTCTCCCTATTGACATCTCTATGTTGGTGTCTACCTCACTTAGTACCCTGATATTTTGGGGGGAGCTAGGATTTCCCTGTTCCTTTCCAGTGCCTACCCCCTTGGCTAGTTTAAATGCTTGTCAATGAAGTATTTAAACCTATCATCTGGGATCCTGCTTCCTCTCCTGGACAGATGCAGACCATTATGCCAGTATAGGCCTGTATCCCTTCAGGTGGAACCCCAGTCCCTAATGAAGCCAAATCCCTGAGCTCTGCACCAGTTTTTCAACCACTGATTGAATCCCATGGTGTGGAGCACCCTAGCCTCATCCCTGCCATAGACAGGCAGCACTTCCGAGAAGGTTACCGTGTGTGCTATTTGTCTAAGGCCCCTCCCCATCTCCAAAAACACTTCTTGCACTGCTCTGATCCCTTCCTTAGCCAGTTCATTTGTCCCTAGGTGGACAATGAAATCCAGCTCCCTTCCCTGTGCAGCTGCTCCTGCGATCCTGAGGATTCGCTCCCTGTCCCTCCAAGCCATGGCGCCAGGCAGGCAAGCACCTTACCTCCTTCTCCCCTTCCTCCCCCAGTTCTACCTTCCTAACAATGGAGTCCCCCACCAGGAGTTTTTTCCTTCCCCTTTGGGGTCCCATGCCACCCTCCTGTGGGTCTCCTTTGTGGTGGTTCCCAGCATCCTCCTTGGTCTCCCCTGTGGATGCCTCCATAGAGGAACCACACTTTTCCAGAATGGCATAGAAATTGTGGACCAGTACAACTGGAGGGATGTGCCTCTGTTCCACCATCCACACCCTCCCTGAGCCCACTGTGGTCCAACCACTCCTCTTTCTTGGCAACCTCTGAGGCAACTGCAGTGCCAGGAGAAACAGAATGAGTGAGTGAGACACTCGCTCATCCCATTTCTGCCTGCGCCACAGGCTGGCCTTTTGTACTGGGCCCCTGCCTGCATTGCTGCCTTTTTCTACCCACAAAGAAATCTGCAGCAGTCATGATAGAGCTCTGTTGAACTTGCTCACTCCCCCTCTCTCACTCGCTCATTCTGTTTCTCCCACCGATGCAGGTTGCCATTTTGTACTGGGCCCCTGGTTGCATTGCTGCCTTTTTCTGCTCACAAAGTAATCCATAGCTGTCCTGAAAGAGCTCTGTTGAGGTAGCTCACTCCCCCTCTCTCACTTGCCCATTCTGTTTCTCCTGGTGCTGCAGGCTGCCCTTTTGTACTGGACTTCTGTCTGCGCTGGCTGGTTTTTCTGCCCACAAAGAAATCTGCAGCAGTCCCAACACAGCTCTGTTAAGCTAGCTCACTCCCCATCTCACACTCGCTCATTCCATTTCTGCCGATGCTACTGGCAGGCCTTTTGTCCTGGGCTCCTGCCTGCATTACTGCCTTTTTCTGCCCACAAAAAAATCTGCAGCAGTCATGATACAGCTCTGTTGAGGTCGTTGACTCCCCCGTCTCACTCACTTATTCTGCTTCTCCTGGCACTGCAGGCTGCCCTTTTGTACTGGGCTCCTGCCTCTGTTGGTGGCTTTTTCTGCCCAAAAAGAAATCTGCAGCGGTCCAAACACAGCTCCGTTGAGCTTGCTCACTCCCCCTCTCTCACTCGGTCATTTCATTTCAGCCGGTGCTGCAGGCTAGCCTTTTGTACAGGGTTCCTGCCTTCATTATCACCTTTTCCTGCCCACAAAGAAATTTGCTGCAGTCATGGTAGAGCTCCGTTGAGCTCGCTCACTCTCTCTCCCTCTCTCACTCGCTCATTGTGTTTCTCCTGGCGCTGCAGGCTGTCCTTTTGTACTGGGCTCCTGCCTGCATTGGCACCTTTTTCTGCCCACAAAGAAATCTCCAGCTGTCCCGACTGAGCTCCGTTGACCTCACTCACTCCCCCTCTCTCACTCGCTCATTCTGTTTCTGCCAGTGCTGCAGACTGCTCTTTTTTATGGGGTCCTGCCTGTATTGCTGCCTTTTCTGCCCACAAAGAAATCTGCAGCAGTCATGATAGAGCTCCGTTGAGCTCGCTCACTCCCCCTCTCTCCGTCACTTGTTCTATTTCTCCCGCCGCTGCAGTCTGTACTTTTGTACGGGTCTCCTGCATGCATTGCTGCCTTTTTCTGCCCACAAAGAAATTTTCAGCGGTCCCAACAGGGCGCCATTGAGCTTGGTCACTCTACCCCCCACTCACTTGATCTTAATCTGTCCCAAACACTGATTTCCGACAGCAACTGTGGTATTCTGCACCAGAAGAGCGAAAACACGTTTTGGCCAGGATGTGAAAAATGACAGCTGTACTGTTCATAAGGAGGTTTGGAAAAATGCCAGTGTTGAAAATGTGGCATGAAAATATTACTAATTTGTGAAGTTACAAGGGTGCGTTCAAACTGCATAATGCTCACTCGTAACACAGTCATTTTATGGAGTTTCATTACAAAATTTTCAACATGGTCATTTTAGGATCTCTGCTCATGAATAGTGTCAGTGTGATTTTCTTAATGTGTCCCGAACACTGATTTCCCACCGCGACCATGCTATTGTGCGCCGGAAGAGCAAAAACACATTTTGGCCAGGATGTGAAAATGACAGCTGCACTGTTCATAAGGAGGTGTGGAAAAATTGCAATGTTGAAAATCTAGAGTCAAAATATTGCAGAGTTGCGAAGGTACGAGCGTGCATGGAAACTGTGCAATGCACACTCATAACACATTCATTTTATGGACTTTCATCACCAAATTTTCAACATAGGCATTTTAGGACCTCTGCTAATGAATAGTGTCACTGTCATTTTCATAATGTGTCACACACACTGATTTCCCACAGTGACCATGCTATTCTGCACCGGAACTACGAAGACACATTTCGGCAGGATGTGAAAAATGACAGTTATGCTGTTCATAAGGAGGTGCAGAACAATGGCAATGTTGAAAATCTGTAGTGAAAATATTATAAATTTGCCAACTTACGAGTACACATGCAAACTCACAACGCACACTCATAAAAGAGTAATTTTTTTGGATTTTTCCAACAAATTTGCAACACAGGCTTTCTGAGAGCCTACCTCATGAACACTGGCACTGTCATTTCTTTAATCGGTCCCGAAAGGTGATTTCACGCAGTAACTGCAAAATCACCTTTTGGGGCTGATTAAGACCATGAAAGTGCCAGAATTCATGAGGAGGGGTCCCAAAAACCCCATGTTGAAAATTTGGTGCCAAAATTCAAAAGAATGCCTGAGATATGCATCACAGTTGAAAACACCCTCTGTATTCCATTATACAGCTTACTGGCATTTCCTCACTTCGTGGTCGGCTTTGAAGAGTGCAGATGTGTTCCTGGTCCATCAAAGATCATCTCGCTGGACTCCAGAGGTAAGTATGGGGTGAGGGGGGTTTGGGGAGGCAGGGTGCAGACAGTGGGTGGGCACGGGTTGTGGGAGGGGCAGGGAGACCGGAAGAGACCGTTTTCTTTCTTGATAAAAAGAAAACACTGCAGGACCATTTTTTTAACAGAGATGTGGCACACTGGGTGGGCTCCCAGTGTGCCAACAGACTTTTTGGGGGCAGCTGTAGCCGATGGGATTGGGCACCTGGGCTGCACACAAATAAAAGGGGTATTAGATTATGCTGACGGGATTGGGCATGTCTGTCAGCACACAACAAAAGTGGGGAGGATGTTACATAATGCCGAAGGGAGGGCTCCCTGTCAGCAACATTGCTTGGGCACTGAAGTCGACAGGCAAACAAACGCGGTGGGGGCGACATGCTGCTGAGGGGATTGAGCACCCCTCAGCAGGGGTAAAGCAGGCCTAGAACATGGCGGCAAGCTGCTGCCATGTTCACAAACAATATCACTGTTACAAAGTTATGCCTAGCAATGATGGGTCGCTCCCTCCTTGCAGCGAATTGCTTATGCTGCAATGACAAGGCGGCCCCTGATTGCAGCGGCTGAAACCTTACAAAGTTGTGGCAAACTGGCTGAACTAGTGTCAGCAGCAGCATGCCACAACATTGGGGAAAGCAGGCCAAGCCTTTAAAGGCTGTGGGGGCATTGACCACAACAGTGCCATGCCTCCAAAACCTGCTTCTGGCAACCTGCCGCAAAATGTTTCTTGCGCATGCGCGTAATCAACATAAAAATTACAGTGGATGAAAGGGACTCTGGAAGCAATATTTTACATACTACTGTACAGTCCTTGAGACAGCATTACAATGCCTTCAATGCAGGAAATCTTGCAGCAGAATATCATTCATAGTACCACAGTCAGGTCTTCCCACCTGCTGTGGGTGTCTGTATATGATCTAGTGTCAGTTAGACCAGTTCTGGCTGGTCTAACAGTGGCATGCATCCTTGATGCAGTATCAACAGTTTCCACTTTAGAAATTCCCCAAATATGGAATGGTGCAAGATTTTTTTATGCAAGCCCCATTGTGAAATAGCACACTCATCTTTTTGATACAAGCCTGATGCAAGCCACTTTGGTGCAGACAGTTCTGCCTTTGACGCAAGCAGCATTAGAAAATCAGAAATGATGCAAGTTTTGATGCAAGTTGCTCCTTACATCATTCCTTTATGGGTCAAGTACCTTGCATCATTCTCTGACTTTTGAAAATCAAGCCCAATGTATTTGGCACACACAGCAAATTGTCACACTACTGTACAGTCCTTGAAATCTTTGAACTAAATCTAAGAATTTACAACTTTATAGTCTCACATCCATGTTTAAGCTGAAGAAAGATATGCAGTTAAACAATATTTATTGATTACTGCTTTATTTATCCATAAAAACATGGATCCAGCATATCATCCTCTGACATGAAAAATGTCTCATTTCCAGTGAGGTCATAGGTCATGAAAGTTACAGATGTTACAAGGCAGTAGTATACAGAAGGCCCTCACAAACATTTTTCAGTCAGTAACATTAATACAAGCTGCAAATCTAGACCCACCAGACAAAAAAACAAACTTTAATGAATTAAGTAAAACATAGAAAGACTATTGCCCTATGTAGCTCAATCCTAGGATGAAAATACGTAGGGACTATCAACCCCATTAAGAGTAACACACATGATTATTTTTATTTGCTCATTATTTACTTTAGTTCTCTGCTTTGTACAGTTTCTTTCTCAGCAAATCTTTATATGTTCTAATGATGTTCAAGCAGTAAGTCACTGAATTATACAATAGTGCTACTATTCTTTGTACTTGTGGGTTACTATGTACAGTATTAAGTTTATATTTATTTGGGACTTTGTATTTGATGGTTTTCAGTCAATGAAGGGCAACTCCTGTGAAAAATGTATCATAACTGAAGTGTTAAGGAACAGACTGAATGTGCTGGAAGAAAAGTTGAAGCTGAATTCATATCTGGATGCATGATGTCACCACTAATACCCACCAACATTAGACACATTATTATTGAGGGTGATAAAAGAAGCAATCATGAACTGGAATGTAATGAGAAGGGCAGAGGGTGATTGGAAAATGAAGCAAATACATTTTAAAGTGGATCCCAATTTGAAATTATTAAGAGGATTGAAGCAAGCCTGCAAGATTATAAAGATAAACAGTGGAAACCTGCTGCTTGTTTAGATCAGGTTAAATCTACCAACAGAACAGGAAATCGAAGAAATGACTGGCATACCACACAATTAAAACCAATGATTAATAAATGAAGTAAACACAGAAATGCAATGGCTGACTTAGTCCTGGGGTTCACTAATGGACAAGTCTGTAGAAGCAACATACTGTAGGAAATAATGGACTTTGCTCTCTACCTGGATTCAGAATTAAGCATATAACTGATGGGAAGGGATCCGTTTTGGGAAGGGCAGACTGCATTTAAGTCAAAAAGAGCAAGCATGCTAGAAATCAAATAAACACAATTATTGAAGCATCTTTAAACCAAACAATGAGAGGTTAGTGAAGCACAAAGAAAAGAGGGCTTAATGAAAAATGCTTCTTGGCAAGTTAATTCAGAAAGAGAAGCATGCATGATGAATGATGCAATGGTAGAGGAGGAGAAGAGGTAGGAAATAAAGCAGGACAGCAATTGGACATTCATGAACAGTATAAAAATGCACGCAGTCTAAGGTAAACATTGTGTGAACTGTAGACACTGATCAGCATGGAGAAACTAAACATAATAGGAAATACCAATAGGAATAACAGAGCTATGGCAGATGAAAATGACGTGGGGAATGGAAAAAGACAACTACAAGTTGTACAGAAACGTTAGACCAGGTATTGTACAAAAGGTGGACAACTGCCACTATATGTCAGAAATCATTTACAAGTACATGTGCCAACCTTTTCAATAGTTCAAAATCTGTGGGTTGCAAAATTGGGAACTATGATTTGGCTCAAGGAAGAAAACAAGTACCAACTAAATAGGCAAATGTGGACCAGTAAGACAGGAAATACAAATAGATACAGTTCAATCTGTGTACCATGGGTGGTTTAACAGTTTGGCTGATAACCTTAAAGAGCCACAGATGCCTCGAGAACTTTGAAAAACAATATCTGGATACAAAGCAGCTTATATTTCTCATTAGCTCTGTATTTCTAACCCCCATTATTAATTACTGAGGTCATATGCATGAAAACAGGAGAGCTGTTCCTTGAGGGTTCATCAGCTCTTATTGCTTCTTCCCAACCTGACATCATAATACTCTGCTTGTGACATGACAGTTATTCCCATGAAAACAGACTGTGATGTCACAATAGAGCATTATGATTTCAAGTAAGTAATAAGCTACAGAGGCAGATGACTCTAAGGGATAAACATTTTGATTTTGAGGGAATCTCTTCAGTAATAAGTAACTGTGAGGAAAGCTCTATAGAAGATATGTGAAATGCAAGCTGAATTTTGTCTATTATATTTTCAAATGTTTTCACAAAGGCATCAGCTGCTCTTTAACCCTGATTTATAGCTGTTGCTCCTACCTGTACTGAATACTTCTGAATGTAGACTTCAGGTCCTTAAATATAGATTGAGAAATAGGGAAAACTGAAGTCCAGGCACAACAGGCAAGGTCTAAACCATGTGGAGAACAAATATATTGTTTGTAGCTTTCAGCTTGAAATTGGAGAAACACAAGAAACAACTGTGATGATAACACTGTCAGGGTCACCACTGAAAGAAACAGAAAATCAAAAACGTTGGGTAGTAACATATACCATTCTCCTGTGCAAAGCAGATTTTGAAAAGACAAGGGAGTACACAACACAGACATCTTGGGAAACCAAGTTTATGGGTACCAGTTCAGGCAATAATTTTACACATTAAATAATACTTAAAATAAGACCTTTTCCCTCAAAAATGAAAGTACAACAATATGGATGGTAACTGCAGTACTTAAAGAAATTATGGCGAAAACAAGACATACAGGAAATGAAGATGTTAAAGCGCTACTGATGCCTCAAAGAAAAGTTTGAAAAGCATAAAAATTAGATACAGTTTAGCTTGCATTCCGTATGTATTCTGGCCCAGATATTGAAAGGGGTTGCACCTGGTGCAACAGAGTTGTGCTGGCGCAACCCCGCATTGCGCCCTGGTGGGATATTGGAAAGGCTGCCTGGCACAGTGCAACTCCCGATGCACCGGGACACAATGTAATAGTATGCAGCACAGATGCAGGGGTGTGCCCATGCATATGCGGTACATCCTGATAATCAGCCCAGGATGTGCGGCACATATGCTGGCACAACCCTGCATTGCGCCACATAGGGGGACTCAAATATGAGCCCTTGCAGAGTAGGCACAACTCCCGGCCACCCAAAGGTAGGCTGCAGTATTGCAGGATGCAACACAACAGCCCAGCCTTGGGTTGCCACCTGCCCACCCAGAACACCGTCTACAAGCACACACTAAACCCAGACCCCCCCACCTATAGCCACAGTCATGCAGTACATGTATAGAACAAAATCCCTGGTAGTCTAGTGATCCCCCCAGTCCCCGATTCACCGATAAATATTAGACATGACCATCCCTGGTGGTCTAGTGGTCCCCCCTTCCACTCGAGTCCCCGATTCCCCAATATATGTTACTATGACCATCCCTGGTGGTCTAGTGGAACCCCTCCCCATCCATTGCTGTGATCAAGGTAAATGTAAATTACAACATTCCCTGTTAGTCTAGTGCCCCCCCCAAGTCCCCGATCACGGTAAATTGCCCACACGCACATTCCTAGTGATCAGTGGCACCCCACCCCTCCCACCCACAAGGACCCCTTGCCCACACGCTCCCCCCTCATCATTGGCGGGCAGCTGAATCCCACCACATACTGCCCAACTGCCGCCGAATGACAGGTACAGTATGGGCTGTAAGCATTGGTCCCTGTATGGACCAATGGGCTTGCAGAATATACTGTACTAGACAGTCCCAAGTATATGTAAATGATTCATTTCACATATTTGGGACTATCTGACTATATATGCCCTACAAGCCCATTCCACCTGAAAAGACTAATGGGCTTACAGCCCATACTATTACCTGTCATTCAGCGAGCAGCAGGCGGTATCTGAGCAGGATGCAGCCACCCGCAATGATGGGTGGGGGGAAAGCGAGGTGGGCAGAAGGCTCTGGTGGAAGGAAGGTGGTAGGTGCTACTGGATCACCAGGAAAGTCAGCGTGGGTGATTTACGTGATCGGGACGGAGGTGGGGTCCACTAGACTACCAGGAAATGTTGTAATTTACTTTTACCAAGATCATGGCAATGGATGGGGGGGGTTCCCCTAAACCACCAGGGATGGTCGTAATAACAGATATCTTGGAATCAGGGACTCAGGTGGGAGGGGAGACCACTAGACCACCAGGGATTGTCATGTATAATATTTATCGGGGACTAGGGCACTGGGGGGGCCACACTACTACCAGGGATTTCTTTGTAAATATATACCACATGATCATGGCTATGGGGCGGTGGATGCCTCAGGATCCCCACAGCACACATCATGATGTGCAGAGCATCAGGTGCAAGTCGCCGGGCTGCCCTGCGCAAGGTATGCAAATGGGGCCATAATGACATGCAAATGGCCCCACTTGCACTTTGCATATATTATGGCCTCATTTGTATGCCCCCTGTTGATATCACGGGTGATGCACCTAGCACAACTGCACTTGAGCTGGTGCATCCCTGTGCTCGCTATCTGTGGCTTGCGCCGGTGCCGTGCCACTGCGCCATGCACAGTATGTGCACTGACCCTGCCATATTCAATGATGCTGCGCCATGGTACATCCCCGTTGAATATCACCTGGACCTGGCCCCAGCACATCACAGTTGCACTGCACCCAGGCTTACGCCACTGCCTGGGGCAGTTTGAATATCCAAGCTCTTATGTATTTCTCTTCTTCATTATTTGTTACTGAGAAAATGTGCATGAACTATAAAATAATGCATGGAGAAATGTGGCTTATGGAGATTTTATGCACTCCCGAGGTGTGTGATGCCCCATAAACCCCGAAGGGTTTATATAAACATCACACACCAAGGAGAAAAAATTCCCAGAGAACCACAGTTGTCCATGGTTTATTTTTTATATTTACTGGTTTTTAGTGTTTTTTTGTTTAAATTGTCTTTTTTGTCACTTTGCGAGGGTAACTGTTATCGTCAACAAGCTTGTCTCACGCTGAGTGACCAGTTGTGTAGTGCTTGTGAACATCCAGTGTGAGGACAGCTTGTTTGGTAGTTTTTCTGGTGATGCTGTGGTACTGTTCTGCCCATGGTTTACGGAGCTCCATAAACCACATATGCAGTTTATGGAGCTCCATAAACCACACATGTGGTTTATGGAGCTATTGGGCACTCACTAGCAGTGGTGTATAACCACTAACCAGTAAATATTACATGATCTCTATCCTCTAGAGTTCCTTTATAGTTCATCTGCCTCTATAGCTTACTCCCTACTTCAAGACATAATCCTCTGTTGTGACATCACAATCTGTTAGCAAGAGAATTTATTTATTTATTTATTTACTGAAATGTTTCACCAGGAAGGCACACCGAGCGACAAGTCACTCATCTCCTGGTGTGACCTGGGGGACGGGGTACAATAGGAGTGAAACATTGAACATTCAAGTTACAAGATCAACATTAACATACAGTTGTAAGGCAGGTGTTACAAGCAGTGTTACAAAAGTGCTGCGCATAATAGGTAGAAAGTGTGAATAATAATAAGTGCAGGGTTAATAAGTAAACAAGTGCTTACATGAAAGAAAAGGGGGAAGGAGGAGGGTGAAGTTGGGGGACAGGTCATGTTCAAGATACATTCAAGTTACAAGATCAACATTAACATACAGTTGTAAGGTAGGTGTTACAAACAGTGTTAAAAATAGTGTTGTGCATAATATTGGAAGAGTGGCCAATAATTAGTGCTGGGTTAATAAGTAAACAAGTGCTTACGTGAAAGAAAAGGGGGGAAAGGAGAAGGAGGGGTTAGGTGGGGGGATGGTGGGGGAAAAGGAGTAGATGAGGGATACAAGCCCCTTGGGGGTAGGAGAGGGACCCATGGAGAGCATTTGGGGTCCCTTACATTCTGTGAGAGATCAAGGGAGGCCAGTAAGGGGGAGCAATTTGAGGGGAAGGGGAGGAGAGCTAGAAATTTGGGAGGAGGAGGTGCACTGGGTAAAATGGAGGTGACAGTAGAGGGGTAGGATTTATCCAGGGCTTAGAGGAGGGAATTAAAGAGGGACATGGCAGGAGCAGCTAGGAGCAAGGTAATTATTGAGGGCACAGCTGATGGAGAAGGCAGAGGATGACAGCCAGATTTGACAGGGAAGTGAATTACAAATTTTTGGAAGGCGGTGAGGGTAAGCAGATTGGTCGATTAGGATAGATCTGTGGGGGACTACCAGGGTGCAGGAGTCAGTTTATCTAAGGGAATGGGAGGATGGGGAGTGTTATAAAGGAGGCGGTGAGGTAGGAAGGGAGCTCATGCAACCAGTGCTTTGAGGTGAATTTACCACAATGGGAGAGTTGTCTATTTGTAAGAGATGGGACGGGTAGGGCATGATAAAGATCACAGTGGTGGGTGTGGCGGGGGGCATCCAGAGCAAAGTGACAGAAAGAATTGAAGAGAGTGTCCAGTCTGGCTAAGGAGGACTTAGGGGCAGCACCATAAACTATGTCACAGTTGTCGAAAATGGGTAGTATCATCTTCTGAACAAGTTCACGCCTATCCATAGGAGGGATGCAACTACAGTTCTTGAATAGGGCACCATGTTTGGGGTGCAGTTTTTCTGGATGGAGTCACTGGGCTGGATATTCAAAGGGTTGTGCCATGCGTAGAACAGGGTTCTCTTAAGTCCAGCTACACCATTCTGCCATATTCAGCAGGAGGCAGTTCGCCCCCAAGTCAAGTTGAGCAACAGCACAATGCAAATGAAGGCATGCTGAACCGGAGGGAGGAACCATGCATCAACCGCACAGCCCGATATTCAGCGTGCTGTGCAGAGTTGTCTGGCACAACCCCAACCTGCGCCTGCACAACTTTGAGCAAAAAAAAAAAGAGTGAGTCGAGGGCCACCCTGGGTGAGCTGCCGCATTGCAGGCGCAACACAGCAGCTGCCACCTGTGGGTGGCCCTCAATCTCCCTGTGTACCTGTGCCCCCTGCAGCCCAATGGTGAGCGTATAGCTACCCCTCCCTGACTGGCCCGATCGCGGGAAAAGTGTAAATTCAAAACCCCCACTATAGCCGATGAGTGGGCAAAGTGTAAATCAAACCCACCCCCACCAGCCCGATCACGGGAAAAATGTAAATTCAACCCCCACCAGCCCGATCGTGGGCTGAAAAGTGTCCAAACCCCCCAAGAACATATCTCTGGTGGTCCAGTGGACCTCGAGCCCGATCACTGGCTGAAAAGTGTTCAAACCCCCAAGAACATATCTCTGGTGGTCAGTGGACCTCGAAGCCTAATCGTGGGCTGAAAGTGTTTAAACACCCCCAAGAACATATCCCTGGTGATCGGCCTTACCCACCCACCCATGAAGCCCCACCACTCCGCTCCCCGTCAGCCAGCTGGCGGCACATCCCACCGCCTGCAGCCCGCCCGCTCGCTGACCCCACTGCCCAGTAGGGCTGCACGCCCATTAGTGCAGAGCAAGAGCCAATGGGCATGCAGTCCATACATGCAAGGCAGTCCAGATATGTGAATGAATGAATGAATTCATTCACATATCTGGACTGCCTTGTACGGTATGGCTGCACGCCCATTGGCCTTGCTCTGCACCAATGGGCAGGCAGCCCTACCCAGGCAGTCAGCCGCAGGTGGGGCGGCAGGCGGTGGGATGCCGCCGCCCACCGCCGACCGGGGAGGAGGTGGGGGTTGTGGGTGGGTGGGGCGGGGGCCACTAGGATCACCAGGGACATGTTCTTGGGGGTTGAACACTTTCAGCTCTGCGATCAGGCTTCGAGTCCACTGGACCACCAGATATGTTCTTGGGGGTTTGAATACTTTGCAGCCCGCAATCGGGCTGGTGGGGGGTGGGTTTGAATTTACACTTTGCCCTCGATTGGGCTAGTGGGGTTTGAATTACACTTTGCCCGCGATCGGGCTAGTGGGGTGGGGGTTTCTGTAAACTTATGCCCAAGATCGGGCCAGTCGGGGATCTTTACACTTATGCCCGCGATCGGCTGCAGGGCGCCGGTCCCCACGGCTGCCGCCTGGCAGGCTTCAGGTACAAGTCTCAGATTACGCACCTGCATGCTAATGGCATGCAAATGTGGCTATAAATAGATGCAAATGGCCCCTGCACCTTGCATGAATTATGACACCATTTGCATGTCACCTTTGAATATGGGAAATTTGCACATGGGCGCCAATGGTACTGCGCCACTGCAACTGAATGCTCCACTCTGACCACTTGCAGTGGCGCAGGTTCCACTGCGCCATGCACAGTGGCTGTGGCCAGGGGTGATATTCAAAGGAGTTGCTCAATAGCGCAATCCGCTGAATATCGCCCGCCACCCCCCTCAAAGCACCATACCAGGCGCGCAGGCTTGCACACAGAATGGTGCAGTTTGAATATCCAGCTCCACTGTGTCCAGAGAAGTTTAGGTGTTGGTCCAACCAAACATCTAAGTACTTGAAGGAAGATGTGTCATCAAGTAAAGTCCTGTCAAGGGTGTGGAAACTGGGTAGGGATGGAAGTCTAGAGAGTCTCTGCCTTGTGCCAAAAGTCATGGAGACAGTCTTATTGGCAATGACGAAAAGTTAATGGTTAGCAAACCAGAGCTGAACCTTGTCAAAGTCTTGCTGTAAGCTGGTTGTAACCTCAGCAGGACAGGAGCCAGATGAATACAGGACTGTATCATTGGCATACATATGTATAGTGGAGGAGGGGGAGCAAACAGAGGTAAGGTAGTTTAAGAAGATGGAGAATAGGAGGGGTCCTAATACAGAGCACTGGGGGATGCCAGTGCTAATTGGGATGGGAGGTGCAGTGGCATCCAAGATCTTAACTGATTGGGTTTTGCCAATAAGGTAAGTCATGAACCAATTTGTGGCAGAGGGAGATAGGCCAGCTGCTGGAAGTGAGTCGAGGAGAAAGGAGTGAGAGATGGTGTTGAAGTCCTTGGCCAGGTAGACAAAAATGGCAGAGGTAATTTGGCCATTGTCCATCCGGGGTAGGATAGAGTGTGTAAGCAGTAGGACAGAGGTGGTGGTTGAGTGTTTTTTCCTGAAACCAGACCGAAAAGAAGTGAAAAAGGAGGTGTCAGATAGAAAAGAAGTGAGTTGGGAGAGGACAATGTGTTCTTGAAGCTTGGCAAGGGTAGGGAGGAGAGAAATGGGGCAATAGTTACCAGGGAATGAAGGGTCACCACCTTTGGGTAGATGGAGGACGACTGCATGTTTCCACGAAGAGGGGACTGAGGCAGTAGAGAATGACAGATTTAGGATAAAAAAGAGGGAGTAGTCAATGGTTGTAGCAGAGAGGGAGAGGAGTTTTGGGTCGAAGCCATCAGGGAAGGTATACCTTTAGAGGGGTTGATGGTGAGAAGGGCACTTAGGGTATCATTTGGGGTTACAGTACTGAAAGGAGGGGTGGGAGGGTGGTGGAGGGGCACACCAGTAAAGGGTGGGGAGAGTGATGGGTAGGAGGGGAGGGATTTCAGTTGCTCAGTGGCGCAGGAGGCATAGTAGGAGTTTAATTACGCAGGTGGGACAGACACTAGTGAGCTATTTACTTTAAGTACCGGGGGGGGCAAGACGAGGGAGTAAATAGGGCGTGGACCACCTTCCAGAACTTTGAAGGGGAATTTATGTTGGTGATGAAGGCAGATTTGACGTATTCAGACTTGGCTAACCTTGTAGCCCTGGTACAAGCATTTCAGAGCATACTGTAGTTCGCGAGGTGACTAGGATGCTGGTTAGCTTTATGGCACTTCCAGGCTTGATCTCTAGCCCTGAGACAGGCTAGAAGTTCAGGGGTTATCCAAGGTAAGTGGTTACCTCTGACTGTTGTTTGTTTGAATGGGGCAAAGGCGGTCTAGTTTACAAGAAAGATTTCTTTGAAGTAGGCAAGGGCCTTATCAACCAAGGGGAAAGAGGTTGGGGGGGGACCCTTCAGAAGTGGCAAGGTTACTCAGGAGAGATTCAAGGTCAAGAGACTTGAAAGAGCATAGTTGTATGGTTTTGTTTGATGATTTAGTTCTGTGGACTTTCCTGACTATGAATATTGGGTTATGGTCACTGAGAGCATCAGGGAGGATGCCAGAGGTGATGACATGGTCGGGTGGGAGGTAAGGGCCCAGTCAAGCGGGGAGTGTTGTTGTGTCTTGTGATTTGAGCGGATGGGTTCAGAGGTCAGTTGGGAGAGGTTTAGGGCTCCAATTTCATTTTTAGTTTTGGTAGTTTTAGGTGACAACCAATTTATATTAAATTTGCCAAGGATGAATAATTCCACAGAGTGAGCAAGGGAAGTGATGGAGGTTAGGAGGTCTAGCATGACCAAAGGATGGACATTTGCGCGGCAGTAAATGCCAGCTATGAAGATTGGGAGAATGAAGGTGAGGGACACATGGAAAGCTAGGGCATTATGGGTCTCAGGATACGAGTATGAGTAGATGATGGAATATTGGATGGAGGCTAGAACATAAATGGCCACACCACCACCCCTGCCAGCATGGTCTTGCCTTAGCAGTGAGTAGCCAGGAATGGAGACCGAGTGGTCAGGGATAGTGCTCTTTAGCCAAGTATGTGAGATGATTGGAATGTCTGGTTTTAGAGTGAACACCATGGTCTGAATCTGGTCTGTTGTTTGCAACAAGCTGCAGGTGCTTAGGTGTAGGATCTTTAAACCCTTTGGGAGGGCTGAGAGAAAAGAGCAGGGGGAGGTCGTAGAGGAAGAAGCACCAGAGGAGCTAGGGGCAATAGGGTCTGGGTTAGGGTGGATATCCCTGACAGAGAGCAAGAGGAGAGCGAGAAAGTGGAGCTTAGGGGAGTTTGAAGGGGCTGGTGAGGAGGCTGGGAGATTTGAAGAGAAGAGAGTGGATGAGTGAGGAAGAAGAAGGTGGAGAACCATAGTGAAAGTGGACATAATAATCCATAGTGGACAGAATAACTGTGATGTCATAAGCAGTGCATTATGACTTACGTAAGGGAGAAATCAACAGGAATAGTTGAACTCTTCAGGAACAAAGAGTTTGTTTTAATGCAAATGACCTCAGTAGTAAATAGCATGGAGGAGGAATATAGAAATAATGTGACATACAAGCTGAACTGTGACTAAATGGTATGTTTTGTTAAAGTTGTCCTGAAAGTATCTGCTGCTCTTTAAGCAACTAGAGTAAACAGACAGAACTACAGAGGCAAATTCAGGGATAGCAGTCCTTCTGGATCTTTATATTGCAAGCCTCTAAGGTGGTCAGGTTTTAAAAATCAGGTGAAACTCTCCTCTTTTTTTAGCAAAATAAGTAGGCTAATGTTTCAGAAAGTAAAGTTATTTTCCCTAAATGTTTGAAATATGATATGATATTAATATGCAGTACAGCTCTTCTTAATCAGATTCCAATACTGTTTGCATTATTAGGAATGCAATTCCATCAGAGATACTCCATGACACACTGCTTGAAAATCTGGCTGACTGTGGAAGAGAGGTTGGATTCTGACTTAGGGTGTGGACAGCCTCTGGACTGTGATCAATAAAGTATTTACATTATTAGAACATATGTTGCTTAGACTGTAACTTTTACAGTCCAGTGAGATTTCTTGTTTTTAAATTGTGTATTTTTTTACCTATTCATGCACTGCCGCTTTAAATTGTATGTGCATCATGTGACACTATTGAGGAGTACACATGTGAGCTACTGATAGGAGGCACTGTCCCTTGAAAACATTCCATGAGGAGCAAAATATTGTGGTTTGGCTCCAGTTTGTGGAGAGCACCTACTGTTTGTTCTTGCACCATAAAAAATTAGCCTGATTACTGCAGTGAGTGCCAAAGTCCCTCTTGACTGCAAAACTGTGACTGTTTTTTCAGAGCACTAATTCCCTAGAAGCGGCTTTCCTTCCTGGTGTGTGAGAATTATAAGTCAGTCAGTCTAATTTCCTCACTAGGAAAACTGCTAGAGATAGGGGCCCGATTCCAAGACAGTTCGCCAGGCGTAAATGCATTATGCCAATCCCGATGGTGCAAATCACAAGTTATGCCAGTGATTTAGCCAGCATACAATTCGAAAAGAACACTTATGCTGCAAATCACAACTGCTGCAATAAACTTAAGTTATGCTGCAGTTATGCCAAGGAAATACCTCATACTAGTAATGTAATTATGACATCGTAACACACCACCACAGAACTGCTATTCCAGAACAGGTGGCATAATGAACCATGCCAGAGGCAGGGGCATAACTTCTAGGGGTGCGAGGGTGCAGTCGCACCCGGACCCATGGGTTTGAGGTCCAAATCCATAATTATGATGTTTATTCAAAACTGGGTGAGCCTATCAACATACCCTTGCACCCAGGGCCTCTGGAAATTTGCTATGCCACTGGCCAGAGGATGGTAACATAAGTTAGAACAAGGAAAAGCTGTCCTAACCAGAGCATAGGCCATAGACCCCCCCCACAAAGCCAAACTTCAGCATACCCCCAACTTGTAGGCCCCGAATGTGACATTAATGGGCAAACAGTGGAACACCCTTGCATACGTGCCCTAGGAAGTCCAGGACACAGTGAAATAGGTAGCACCATGACCAGACAGGCCAATAGAAAGTGAAATACATAATTGGTGCAACATGTACCATAGCATGTAGCAGAATAGCCAAACACAGAATGTGGGAAAAGGTACTGCACTGTGGAACAGAGAAGTGATGGGACGTACAGTAGGGAATAGTGCCACATACTGTGGGACAGTCGAGAGGTATGTACTGTTGACATATTGTGAGTTGCGACATGCATACTGCTATGCCGTTATTGCGAGTTACACCATGTCTTGCGGGTGTAACTTGCAATGTGTAATTCTGCATTTTCCATCGTATCTGGTGATTCTCTTGGAATATGGTGCAGCTCACATGTCGTAGGGATTTTGGCGTAACTTTGCATTCTGGCGTACTTTGCACCTTGCTCTCCTCGCTGTCTTGGAATTGGGCTCTGTCATGTTACACTGAATTATTGAACACTTACAAAAAGCAACTTTGACTCAATGGCACTGTGACAGAAATGGGAAGGAAAGAGTTAATGGTTTGGATTCTGTAGATGCCTTATTTTTTTAGCAGTGTGGAAAAAATACACTGAGGTTGAAATCCTCCAGCAGCAACCAGCTTGTGGAATTCCTAGCTGCTAGATAAGAGCTGGGTCATACATCTCGAGTGGACATCTCCAGACACACACAGACCTTGCAGACATGGACACAGGGCAGTTTGAATGGATTGGATCATTCAAATATTAACTTAAGGTGAAAAGGGAATATAATTGGTCACCAATAGGTGTTCACTCTGATTGGGACAATTAAATAGATACATGTTAGTTGGTTGGACCATTTAAGGGGAGAATAGGAATGACCTAGTCTCCATAGACTATATAAGCTTCTGTAAGACAGAGAACTCTCTCTTGTTGCCTTTGGAAGCTGTGAGGGGAAACATAAACTTGGAGCCTACCTGGTATGTCCGTGGGAGCTGGCAGTTAGAACAGGGTCCAGTGTCTCTTGTAAGGACAGGGAAGGGTAAGTTTAGTGATAGTATATTTCAGTAATAGCCTTCTTCTTTTGCCATCTGTTGTTTAAAAACATTTGTTTACTTTTCCTGTATAAGTGTTATTCTCTTGTGTTGTAAATACATTTCCTGTAAATGCTCATTGCACTTTCTGTTAAGTAAAGCTATTTATTTGCTCAACAGTTGTGACTCTGATGTCATTTTCTAAGGTAAGATTTGGTTTCCACTGGCTAAGGTAAACTCTGTGTAGCATCCGCCACCTGAAAGAGACACACTACCAGACTTTAACTTGCAATTGCATTTGATTTTCAAGTTTGTACACTGAAGAGGTGCGGAAAGACAGTCCGGCTGGTGGCAGCGAATACCTGAGGACACACACACACCTCTCTAAAAGCTGTTTCAGCCCAGAGGGAGAGGTGGGTTGTCACATATTGGTTGGCAGTGGTGGGGTGATGATAGCGGACTGCGTAGCACACTGATACAGAGTTTGCCAGTGGAACAGTTACCTTAGCATTGCAAAACAGGATATACAAGAGGATACATTTGTACAACAGTTTTATTTGTTTCTAGATAGCACAGTATAGTGTAGCAGTAGAGAATGAGCTCCACGGAGTATGACTCACTTACTGTGCCACAGCTTGTTGAAAGGTGCCAGGAAAAGGGGATTCAGCCTGAAAGTCTGAAGCAGAAGAAAAAGGCAGATCTCATAGCTACTCTCTTGGCACATGATCTGAAGCAGACAGTCATTGGGGGTGAGTCAGGAACTGAGGCAGCAGGCCCCCCAAACCAGCTTGAGGCACTGCGACTGCAGCTATTGCTGCAAGACAAGGCATTGGAGGTGAAAAGACTGGATGCTGAAGCAGAAGCAAGAAGGTTGGAAGCAGAGAAAGAACTTGAAGAAAAGAGACTGGCAGACAGAGAGAAAGAACGACAGCATGAACTCCAGAGACAACAGCACGAGAAGGAGATGATGACCCTCCGCAGTCAGCAAACCGTGAGTAATGGTGGAGTGAGTTTACCTCATGAAGCCAAAATGAATTCTAAATTGTTCCCTCAGTTTAAAGAGGGAGATGACCTTGATTTATTTTTAAGGTCATTTGAGAGAGTATGTAATCAATTACAATTAAATAAGGCTTCCTGGTCAACTTATCTCACACCCTTGCTGATGGGGAGGCGCTGAATGCATTGCTAAAATGAGTAATGAAGACTATGCTGATTATGATAAAGTAAAAACAGTGTTGTTGAAACGTTTGAATTAACTCCTGGGAATTATAGAAGAAAATTAGGGAGTTAAAGAAAAGCCCAGAAGACAGTTATGCAGAACTGCAGGTTAAACTGTATACTTACCTTGATAGGTGGATGGAGGGGCTAAAGCAACTACTGTGGAACTGATTAAAGATGTATTGGTGAGAAGAACAATTCCTTAAAATTGTTCCTGAGGACATCGTGTATGGCTCATAGACAGAGCATCGCCTCTTCCACAGAGGTGGCAGGAAGCTTGGCAGTATCTGTCTGTGACCACACACACACAGCGTAAGTCTTATGGTATGGGGGCAGCACATGGGTATAAGGGATCCCAAGGGCAGCCCAAGAAACCAGCCTGCACCTGAGCCCAAAGTAGAGCCCTCTGGTTCTAAGGGACTCAAGAAATAGGTCCCAAGAAATGTCATATTTGCAATCAAGTGGGACACTTGAGATAAAACTGCCCTCAGAAACTGGTTAGGGGCAGAGATATTGGGCGAGGGGTGATCAAAGGGCACTGGTGTGTTTGTAGGTGTGTCAGTCTGAAGAACCACTCTCCTCTGATGAGAATCTGCGTCCCATTACAGTTAATGGAATAGTAACACAGGGACTATGGGACACAGGTGCTAACATCTCCTGGTAAGGCAAGATCTCATTCGGGCAGAGCAGATCGTGCCTGGGAAATACTCAAGGTTCGGGCATTCACAGGGACCAGTCCCATTACCAATGACTAGAGTCTTCCTGAGCTGGGAAGGGGCCATGTAGAAAAGGAGGTGGGAGTTGTAGAGGACCTACCTGTAAGTATGATTGTGGGGAAGGATTTGGACCCCAGTAAAACTGGTGTGTGTTGTAACTCATAGTCAGGCACAGGGCAAGCTTCTGAGGGGAAGAGGGTTGACCTCTGGGTGGTCCAGCCACCCTCAGCAGCTGAGGAAGTGTCCAGCACAGGGGGGCTGGCTAGAGCTGCAGTCCAGAACCCCAGTCACAAATAGAGGAACCCACAGGACTTCCTTCAGAAGGGGCACTGGGAAGGGTCAGACGAGGCAGCTGAGTGCTGCTGGCAAACTGACCCTACCCTGGAAAAACTGAAGGAAATAGCTCATAGGGCTGAGCATTTTCAGGGGTAAAGAGTCCATTTACTGGGACAATGGGCTGTTGTACAGAGAAATGTACAACAGAGGAAGGGCTAGCTGGTGAGTACTCCAGCAGCTGGTAGTCCCTAAGGTTCACCGTCAGCAGCTTTTGGCCCTTGCACATGATATCCCTTTTTCAGGGCACTTGGGAGTGAGGCGCACGAAAAAGCGCCTCACCAACAATTTCTTCTGGCCTGGTATTGGCAAGGATGTGGCAAATTATTGCCGGACTTGTCCACAGTGCCAGCGGGTAGGAAAAATGGGGGACAAGGCCAAGGCAGCTTTGGTGCCCCTGCCCAGTATTGATGAACCCTTCAAGAGGGTAGCAGTGGACATAGTGGGGCCATTGAGCACCCCAAGTCGCACTGGCAAGCGGTATATCCTGGTAGTTGTGACTATGCCACTAGATACCCAGAGGCAGTGGCCTAACATCCTCTGAGGCAGGACCAGTGGCAGATGCACTGTTGGAAATATTTAGCCAGGTGGGCTTTCCCAGGAGATACTGTCAGACGGGTGCCAATTTTATGTCAGGATTAATGAGTAGTTTGTGGGAGAAGTGTGGGGTAAAGCGAGCTCAAAACCTCCCATACCATCCCAAGCTAATGGTCTAGTGGAGCGATTTAATTCAACCCTTAAGACCATGCTAAGGACTTTTGCTGACCAGCATAAGAGGGACTGGGACAAATATTTGCCTCATCTCCTATTTGCATACAGGGAAGTCCCACAGGAGTCCACAGGGTTCTCACCTTTCGAGCTCCTGTTTGGTCATAGCGTGTGGGGGCCACTAGATTTGATTCGGGACGAATGGGAGGGTGACTGTGCCTCCCAAGGGGAGTCTGTTGTGGAGTATGTCCTGAACTTCAGGATCCACCTTAGGGAGCTCATGGGGTTTGCTCAGGAGCACCTGGCCACTGCACAACAGCGGCAGAAAGTCTGGTATGACCGTGGGGCCCGAGCCAGAGAATATGTGGTGGGACAGCGTGATGGCACTCATCCCTGTCCGACAGAATAAGTTACAGGCAGCATGGGAGGGCCATTCTCCATTGTCCAAAGGTTAGTGAAGTCAATTACATGATAGAGCTCCCGGACAGGAGATGCAAGCGAAAGGTGTATCATGTTAACATGCTGAAGCCCTACCATGACAGAGGAGAAATGGTCCTCGCTGTATGCAGTGCTCAGAGGAGGAAACTGAGGTAGATCCACTGGTGGACCTACTTGGGAGGCCAGGGGTGCATCCTCTGTGGACAGCCTTACCCTCTCGGAACAGCTGACACCAGCCCAGGGGCAGAAATTAGGGGTGTGCTGAGAGAATTTGAAGACATGTTCACAGGAAACCAGGGTACACCACGATGGCAGAGCACCATGTGGATACAGGGACCCAGGATCCCTGAAACAGTCCCCCTACAGGGTACCTGAGCAGGTTAAGCAGACTGTGAAAGGAGCTCAAAGAGATACTGGAACTGGGGTAATCCAGATCTAGTAGCCCTGGGCATCACCCATGGTACTGATCCCCAAAGGGATGGCACCACGATTCTGCGTGGACTACTGGAAGCTTAACAGCTGCACGGGTCTGATGCTTATCCCATGCCCAGAACAGATGAGACCCTGGAGCGACTGGGGGGCCAAGTATTTGACCACAATAGACCTAACAAGGGCTGTTGGCAGGTACCTCTGACCCCTGCGGCCAGGAAAGATCAGCGTTTGTTACTCCATTTGGTTTATATGAATTTAAGGTAATGCCATTCGAATGAAGAATGCACCTGCAACCTTTCAACGACATGAGATAGCATTCTGTCTGGGGTAAGTGAGTTGCATTGGCTTATATGGATGATATAGCCATATATAGCCAGACCTGGATGAGCACATCAAGAATATTGTGGGATGTGTTCCACAGGTTAAAGAAGGCAGGTCTGACAGTCAAGGCAGAGAAGTGCCAGATAGGTATGGCAGAAGTATCCTACCTTGGGCACGGGTGGGTAGTGGACACATCCGTCCGGAGCCTGCCAAGGTTGATGCCATCCTGGCCTGGCCTACTCTACCACAAAGAAACAGGTCAGGGCATTTCTAGGGACTGCAGGGTACTACCGAGGTTTGTTCCCACTATAGCAATCTGGCTAAGCCCCTGACAGACCTAACCAAGAAGGAAAGCCAGATGCAGTGTAGTGGTCAGAAGGCTGTGAGGTTGCTTTTCAGGAGCTAAAGAAGGCCTTAAGCAGCCCAGCTGTAATGGCTAGCCCCAATTATAGTTTAAAGTTTATGGTCCATGTGGATGCCTCAGATCATGGGCTGGGGGCTGTGCTGAGCCAGTTACTCAGCAGGGAGGAGCACCCAGTTGTGTACCTCAGCCGAAGGCTTTTGCCCAGAGAGGAGGCATACGCCACAATTGAGAAGGAATGCTTGGGAATAGTGTGGGCCCTTCAGAAGCTGCAGCCTTACCTATATGGGAGAGAATTTACTGTGGTCACAGATCATAATCCCCTAATTTGGCTTCATAGGTCCAGTGGACAAAATGGTAAACTACTACGTTGGAGTTTGGTACTGCAGGCATACAACATGACCATACAGCATCGCAGTGGCAAACAAAATGCAAATGCAGATGGGCTATCAGGCAGGGCTAATGGCCTGGCTGGATACTGAGGGCACTTCCAGTAATTGCATGAGCGGCTGTGTCACTTGGGGTAGCCAAGGACACGCCTTCATTATCTGGGGGAGATGTGACAGAAATGGGAAGGAAAGAGTTAATGGTTTGGATTCTGTAGATGCCTTATTTTTTAGCAGTGTGGAAAAAATACACTGAGGCTGAAATCCTCCAGCAGCAACCAGCTTGTGGAATTCTAGCTGCTAGATAAGAGCTGGGTCATACATCTCAGTGGACATCTCCAGACACACACAGACCTTGCAGACATGGACACAGGGCAGTTTGAATGGATTGGATCATTCAAATATAAACTTAAGGTGAAAAGGAATATAATTGGTCACCAATAGGTGTTCACTCTGATTGGGACAATTAAATAGATACATGTTAGTTGGTTGGTGCATTTAGGGAGAATAGGAATGACCTAGTCTCCATAGACTATATAAGCTTCTGTAGACAGAGAACTCTCTCTTGTTACCTTTGGAAGCTGTGAGAAACATAAACTTGGAGCCTACCTGGTATGTCCGTGGAGCTGGCAGTTAGAACAGGGTCCAGTGTCTCTTGTAAGGACAGGGAAGGGTAAGTTTAGTGATAGTATATTTCAGTAATAGCCTTCTTCTTTTGCCATCTGTTGTTTAAAACATTTGTTTACTTTTCCTGTATAAGTGTTATTCTCTTGTGTTGTAAATACATTTCCTGTAAATGCTCATTGCACTTTCTGTTAAGTAAAAGCTATTTATTTGCTCAACAGTTGTGACTCTGATGTCATTTTCTAAGGTAGATTTGGTTTCCACTGGCTAAGGTAAACTCTGTGTAGCATCCGCCACCTGAAAGAGACACACTACCAGACTTTAACTTGTGCAATTGCACGTGTGATTTTTTTCAAGTTTGTACACTTGAAAGAGGTGCCGGAAAGAAAGTCCGGCTGGTGGCAGCGAATACCTGAGGACACACACACACCTCTCTAAAAGCTGTTTCAGCCCAGAGGGAGAGGTGGGTTGTCATAGGCACATTATGGATTATGTAATATTATAAGCAGTCTCAGCCCCCGGGAATAGGTGCTTGATAAATAATGGTTTACTTACTTACTGTGTAAGGGGAAATCATGCCAAACAATTAATATTGCTTTTATGTAAAAATGTCATGAAGGAACTGGATGCAAGTAAGTATGTAGGTCTCATATTTTCAATGAAACATTTGTTCACTGACCTACACAGCCAGTATAGTGTTATGCTTATGCAACTGTGTTAGTTTGGTTTTGGCCATTCGCACTCTCTATTCCAGAAGAATTACCACCCTGTAGGGGTATGATGGCAAGGAACTCTCAGAGAGGGTCCCACCCATAGAGGTGCCATGGGACTGTTCCCATGGCTAAAGGTACCTTAGTAATCCTCCTCCAAAAAATGTAGTATCATCCCCAAAAAGGAGGCAACACAAAGCATAATGCAAGCAGTAACAGTAACGTAGTAGTAGAGAAGCATAGGCAGTTTGATGAATTCAAGATATGCTCAGTTGTCGTAGTAATAGCCCAGGTTTGTGTAGCATGACACTACTGGCTTGCCTGAGAGAAGGGGATCCCCTAAGGAGAGAGGGAAGGAATGGCAGGACATCCTCCACCTCCATTCAACAATGGAACCTACCTAAAGAAACTAGGGAAAACAACTATGCTAACTAAGTGTTATGACCTGAGGCAACGGAGGACAGAAAAAACCCTATGAGGAGGAAGTCTCTGGGAATCCAAGGCCTATGTCGCCTTCCCTCCAGGCTTGGGAAAATTTATTTAGTGATGGCTTTGTAGCTGCAATTTGGAAAACCCAATTAAAGGGAGGTGGAAAGTATTCCAAATTGGAGGGAGGCCCTCACTCAAACCCTCTAGCAGGAACATCGTGGAAGGTTGCGAGAAATCTCTGCAACAATACATGCATCCAAGGTGCAGGAGGAGAGCAACAACTGCTGAGGCACTCACCTGGCCTACTCACCCTAAACCAAACCAGGTGAACCAGAGGCAGTCGTAGGGAGAATGCAGTGAAGGTGCCTTGCTAGGGAAACCACTGAAGTCAATGGCCAACCATTATAGTGGAACACTAGAGCCAAAGGAGATCATCATAACCACCCCTCACCGCTAGTCTTAAATTCTACACCAGGAGCTGCTGTCACAAAGCAGGCAGCTAAAGCCAAGCCTGGGGTGAGGACATTCCCAGCTATGGGCCAGGTGAGAAGGATCCTGCCCCAAGTTGGACACGCTCAATGATGCAGAATAAATGCTGAGCAAGACCGTCTGCTGCAGGAACCCTGTGCCAGATAAGAATGGCTGGCATGCCCCAGAAATTGATTGAGAGCTGAAGCTGGTGAGCTAAACGAGCACAGCGTGCTGAGATCATAATGAGCATGGAGTGCTGATACCTTGCAAGGTTGAATGCAGATCAAGTGCAGTAGAATCCCAGGCCAAAGCCGAAGGGATGGCAGCATGCATGAAGTAATGGATTGTGTAAGCAAGGAGTAACAGCTGCGTAAGCAAGTGTAGACCTGCACAAAAGTCAGTATCAGTAGTCATGATAGGTAAACCAGCATATCAAACTTGTATAGCAATTAAACAACTGAATTGAGACCAAGCCAGCAGACAGTACAAAGCCAAATCAAGGTGACAGACTCTGAGGATTTTCGGCATCAAAGATAGATTTTTAATATCAAGCTATATTAACAGCCTCAGCAGGAGCTAGTTGACTGACCTCAGAGTTAGAAGTGCAATAAAACAGGGAGACAATGCTTGAAAGCAGGTGTAGCCAAGCAGTGCAAGGAAGCTACAAGTAAAATGAGAAGCACAGGTAGGGTCAGAGTAAACTGCGTCAGGTGGAAAGAATTGAGTATGCAACATGAAACAGCTATGGCTGAGCTGAAACACACAGGTAATGGATGCAGTTGCATTGCAGTAGTTTGAGTGTGGTGAGCACAGTGTTAAAACACAGGCACTAGGTACAATACTAATTAAACTGAACAGTCAGCAGCAGTGGCTGTAGTTGTAGGTAACTGAAAGCAGTAGCATGAGCTCTGCATAGCAGAATGCTAGGAGTTGCTGTGCAAGTAATTTGAGTTGTGAGTAAGTAAAAGCAAGCAGTATGAGCGCCAGAGTAGCAGTATGCTAGGAGCTGAGACACAAAGCCCCCCCCCCCAAAAAAAAGGGAAGGATGCAGACACAGCCAAAAGCAAAATGCAAACCAAAAGTAGAAAAATAAGCCCAGAAGAGATAAGCAGGATTGGGGAAGGGGCTGGCCCCAGCCAGCCTGGGAGACCAAACCGGCAGAGCCTTCAGCTGCAAAGAAAAAATGCTTCACAGTGAGGCTTAGAGGAACTGCTTATGTAGCTCAGGAAATGGGAGTGGCTGGCTGCTTGGCCACTGAACTCCAGCAACAGCCTTGCATATATTTTACCATGCAGAAGGCCAGTTCTTAAAATACAAAACCTAGGAATAAATAAGAGTATGTTGGATGCAGTATTAAAAAAACAATTGCATCCGGCTGCTGGTGTCCATGGCAAAAATAAAACTGGCTTTTAGCCTTAAGCATCTTGTTGCTGTATATTTTTCAAGTGGTGTTTGTGAAGCCGAGCTCCTGTCTACGAAATTGTGAGTAATTTTTGCTTGACTCCTTACCTTCTTGCTGTAACCACCTGTTTACACAAAGGGTGGGATATTCAAAAGAGTTGCGCCATGTGCAATAGGGTTGCACCTGCGCAAGTCCAAAAGTTCGCCATTCTGCGATATTCAGCAGGAGGCAGTTGCGCCACCGGAAACATGCTGAGCAACAGCACAATGCAAATGACAGCATGCGCAACCGAAGGGGGTGGATCCATGCATAAAGAGCGCAATGCGATATCCAAAGAGTTGAGCAATGTGCAACAGCGGAACAGCCTGAAGTTGCGCCCCAGCAGAAATGAGCCAAAATAAAAAGGGTCAAGGAAGAGGCGAAAGAACGACACAGGGATGCCAAGTGGGGAAGAGAGAGAGAGAAAGACAGACAGTGACAGGCCAGGGCAGGCAAGGGAAGCAGTGTGGGCCATAGGCTGCAGAGGCCAGCGGGGGTGCCGGTGCAGTGGAAGTAGCAGTCAGGACAGCAGGGGTAACAGAGCAACATCAGCGGGGGGCATAAGCCAGGGAGATGGACAGTGGCAGCTTCACATGGAAGCTGTAATGAGGGAGTGAGAATGCAAGGTGCAGGGGCGTGGCCGTGGATGGGCCCTCGTCGGATGCGCTTCTAACAGGCAGTACCGTGCCCGCATCAACTTTGAGTTGTACACAGATGTAGAGATGCGTGGGCGGTGCCGCCTGAACAGGGCAATACTGAGGAGGCTCTGTGAGCTGTGCAGTGATGTGATGCAGGCACCCTCACGACGGAGTCATGCTCTGTCAGTGGAGACCAAGGTGACAGCCTGCATGTGCCTGCTCGCCACGGGCACCTTCCAGAGGCCAACAGGGGACACCACAGGCATCACACAGTCGGCCACGTCACGCATCCTCACCCAATTCCTCAGCGCACTGCTGCCACATGCAGCGGAGCACATCCATTTCCCCAGCACCACGGCAGAGCGTACAGCAAACATGCAGGCGTTCCACAGGGTAGCAGGTATGCCTGGCATGCTAGGGGCCATAGACTGCACCCATGTGGCCAGTCGCACGCCACCTGGCCCTGATGGGGCCGCATATAGGAATAGAAAGGGCTTCCCCAGTGTCAACTGCCAGGTGGTGTGTGATGCCACTGGGTGTATAATCAATGTCTGTGCCACACACCTGGCGGAGCACAGATGGCTTTATATGGCATCAGTCCGCACTGTGCCATTGATTCGAGAGTGGGACATCCCACAGGCCATCTAGTGGGTGGTATGCATGTAGGAAATGCAAACTCGGGGCAAGGGTGGGAATGCCACAGGTGCCATAGTAGTGGCACACAGGGATATGGGCAATATGGACCTGAACATGAGACTGATCTCCACTATCTCCACACAGGTGACAGCGGATACCCACTCCATCCCTGGCTGCTCACACCGTAGCGGCGCCCCATGACCCCATTGCAGCAACGCTATAATGAGGCACATGCCGCCACACGCAACATCACTGAGTGAGTGTTTGGGATGCTCAAGGCACGCTTCCGATGCCTAGACACCTCCAGCGGTGCCCTACAGTACAGCCCCTCAAAGGCTTGTGGGATATTCCTGGCCTGTTGTATCCTGCACAACATGGCCAATGACTGTGGGATAGCCGTAGAGGTTGAAGAAGGGGACAGCGAAGGGGACGCCAGCGGCGCCGGTGTTGATGGTGATGAGCAGCCCCCCCTTGGACGGCGGGACCTCCGACTGATCCGGCAGGCCCAGCTGCACCGGGACACCATCACGGAGGAGCATTATGCACAACACAGGTAAGTCAAGGGGCCATGTGCAAACAACACTGTCCTGGCGCAACCCACAGGCACACAGAGTAACACACCAGGGGTGCATGACGGCAAGGGAGTGGAAGGGACCAGGCACACAAACACACCATCAGGGGAGGGCAGAACAGTCATATGGACACACACACACACAAACACACCAGGCACAAAGCGTCATTGGCAGGTGCACAGCAGAGCAGGAACAGACATGGCAGACACACAGATCCACAGACCACACCCACCACCTGTACTGTCCAAGCACGTGTGTCCAGATGCTGGGCACCCTTGCACCTTGGTGTACAGTACAATGCAGGCATCATGGCACACGCACCTGTGGACAGCAGTTGGGATGGTGTGCAGGTGGTCGATATGTGCGTGATGGGCAGGGCACCACCAGTGCACTGCCCACCATAACACCACAGTGCTACAGGGCAGCACCAGACAGGGCCGCGCTGGGAGACAGGTCAGTCATGTTGCACCATTCACAGCCACCAGCGGATGCGTGGGCGGCCCGCCGTGACCCAACAGCACTGGCAGGCTGAGCAGGGGCCACATGGGGTGGCACGATGGACCACCGGGGTCCCACTGCGCGATCGTGACCTTGTCCGCAGTGGGGTCTGTGAGATGCCAAACATACCTGCACCAGGGGTGCCTGGGATCCCACAGCAGAACCCGGCGTCGACAGGCCTGGTGTCGCCGCGATGCGAGAATAGAGATGGAGGCGTACTGTGTGGGTGCAGCGGTGCAAGACACCTGCATGTGTGCCCAATGCAGCCCGACAGCGACCAATGCCTGGGTCTGCCTGTCAATGGTGGCGGTCATATCCATCCGCATATGGACCATCTGCGGTCCAGAGCACAGTCCCTGCCGTGCCGCTCCACAGCCGCACTAAGTGCCTCCCAGAGCGGTGCAACCCGCCTTTGCTGCTGTACTGATTCCCGCAGCAGGCGGGTGTGCTCGTCAAATGGGTACTCTGCCCAGCGCATCCTGTCCCCAGGTGTGGAAGGTCCTGATGCTCAACACCCCTTGAGGGTGGCGTGTTCGCCAGGACCAGGAATGGGCGTATCAAAGGGCAGCGGGCATGTGCCACCGCTGGACACTGTACCCCCAGACCTGGTGGGTGACTGCTGCTGCTGCCCCTCCAACTGCTGTGCCCCAGGGACCACTCGTTCCACTGCTGTGGCTGCAACAGTGCCAGACACCTGCACAGCCACCGGTGCTGCCCCACCGGTGCTGACAGACACAGCCTGGGACTGTGCCGACATGCTGGCACACAAGTTGGAACCAGCAAGGCCCAGGGGCATGTGCTAGCCTGCTGTGTGTCCATCATGGGACACACACATGTCACTGCCCATTGCAGTCCTTGCATCATCAATGGCGCAGGTACATGCTACAGCCACAGTCACAGCATGCTGGCATGCTTGCATGCCAGACTGCTGAGACACAGGCTGTGCACCTCCCACACCCGACTCACCGACACCAGAGTTGGCAGCCCAGCGTGCATGCTGGTGCAGTGCATGCTGGCTGGTGACGAAGGTGGATGGACCCTCCTCCATGTCCAGCAGGTCATCCTCACTGCCTGGACCCACCACCACCGTCCCCTGAAGATGAACAGGATCTGTAACAGAAAGAGAGGACATGTGAGTGCATGTGAACAACCTTCCCCCCAACACCACCACCATGTCATACCATGCAGTGATGGGCTTCCACCTGTCTGGAATCCACCTCCTAGTACGCCCTCAATAGCACTGCGCTGCACTGATGCAGCCAGTCGGTCCTCAGCCGGGGTCAGCTCCACCACCGCTGGCTGGCCCCCGCCTGTGCCAGCACGTGCCGCCCTGAGGGCTGCCACCTTCTCCTTCACCCTCCTGCAGTCTGTCCCAATCTTATTTTTGCATTCCTGCACGGAGCGCTGGTGGCTTCCGTGCATGTTCACTGCCCGGGCTACCCCCTTCCATGCAGCTGCACGGGCCTGAGGGGAGCCCCGCCATCCTCTCAGTAGTGACTCCTCCTCCAGGTAGGCCTGGAAGAGGGCCTCAGTCTCTGCCGTGGTGAAGTTGGGCCTCCTCCTCCTTCGCCCACCATCCTCACCCTCACCTTGGCTCTGCTTGGTCATGGCAGTCTGTATGGGTGGAAGTGGACACCTGTCACTGTGCAGTCTACAGCGTTATCCCATGCCCATTGTCCAGAACATCCACAGCATGCAACCACCTCTCACCTGCAGTAACCGAATCTGGCCAGCGCAGCCCAATGTCGCACATTTATAGCGCAATGCATGCAAATTAGGAGTGAAGCAACTGTAATGAGATGCAATCGGCGCCACTGCGCCTTTGAATGGCTGATCAGATGATTTGCATGTGTCGGCTGAATATCGCGCCATTCTTTGGCTTTTACATATCTGATTGAGCCGGCTCAATAAGCGCAGATCTGTGACTGTGTGGTACTGCATTGCACTGCCCAGGTAGCTTACGCGGGCGTCTGCCGCGCTGATGGCGTGCTGTCGCGCGATCGGCAATTCAGGCCATGGCCACCATTGTGCCAGTGGCGCTACAACCACGGGGCACTATATGGCGCTGTGGCACTACTGCGCAATAGTCCACATGGCACTACAACACGCCAGATGGTCGGTCGCGCCGGGATCGCATAGACATCGAATGGCGCTGTCGCGTGGCGCTGCGTCATAGACCCTGACCTGGTGTCCAACCTTTGCCCCCTGGCGCTGTTCGGCTGCCATAGTATGCGGCCCTATTGCGCTGTCTGGTGACAGCTGCGATGAACTCGACGTACGCTGTACAAACAGCGATTGGAACCTATGGTGGTCTATTGCGCAACATTTCATGTGGGGTTGCCGCTGTGGGCACCATATTGCCTGCTGTAACACTCCAACCATGGCATGCAGGAGGGCACCCCAATGGAGCCCAGTGGGTGGCCAACCTGGTAGCCCTGGTGAAACCCACCCTATGGGCACTGTCATGAGGAGCCCCTCACCATAGCTCGAACCCAGGTCTGGCTGCAGGTGGCCAATGACCTGGTGGGGTCACAGAGGGGGTGCCGGTCTGCCGAGCAGTGCCAGCACAGGTACAGTGACCTCCGCGGGAGGGGCTGGTTGCTAGACAGACTACGGTCACGTGCCAGGAGGGCGTAGTGCCTAGGCCAGGTGGGTGTACCATCTATGCACCTGTATTCTCCGTAGGGGTGTGAGTGTGTTTTGGTGGCTGTGCATGGGTGATGGCTCTGCCATGGTTGGCTGTGTCAGTGTGTGCAGGTGTGAGATGCATGGGTCTGGCTGTGTGGGCAGGCACACTCACTGGGGCAGGGGGCAGTCTGCTTTGGAGTCACACTGATGTTTTTCTCAACATTTGTCTCCCACAGGCCGGGCAGAGAGGATGCAGGCACGGGATGAGGAGGGCCATGGCAGGGCCCCGGTGGCGGACGGTGGTGCTGCAAGGGGTGGGCCACAGGAGCAGCAGCTGCAGCTATGCGAGTGTGGTATCATTACATCATGGATGCTATTGCATGCTGGAGGGGTGGGCATGACCACCAGCCATGGACAACACAACCATGCACGACACAGGCGACATTCATCACTGTCCAGTGTCACTGCACGTCTGTGTGTGCGTCACTGGTGGTCCATGCGTGCACTGGGCACATGGCTGTGGAACTGGCATCCCACCACATTTCCACGTCACTTGACAGCCTTGTTTGTGCTGTGATGGACATGGGCAGTGTGTGTGTGCAGTGGTGCACATAGCTGGTGCAGCCTGGTTGGGCTTGTCATGTGCATGGTCACTGTGGGTGGGTGCATACCATCACAGGTGCAGGTAATTGGGTTATATGCCTTGCAGGTTGGGTGGTGTTCAGGGTTGTGGTCAGTCACAGCCATTGACTGTGTTCCCTTTAACTAGGCCTCATCGTGCTCCACAGGATTGAGCAGGCACTGCACCAGCTGACCCGGGTGTCCCTGGAGAACCGGAACATCCTCCAAGATATCCAGCGCCATGGGCTACGGAGGAGGCACAGCCAAGCGAGGACGGCACCAGGCAGCGGGGACCAGCCTCCAGGCCTTAGGCTGGCTTCCCTACCCACTTCACCCATCCCTCCCACCCTGCCTTCCCTCTCCAAGTTGTTCATCCCGCCCTTGCCCACCTACCTTGTACCCCTACCCCCCCTTGTAAATAGTTTTGTTGTTGTTCTTGTTGTACTTTCCATTTTTTAATATATATATATTTTGATATGAATACTGTGGTGGTCTCTGATTTGCAGCTGGCTATGGTTGCTCAGTTGCAGTGGTGTGCATGCCATCTGGGGTGGTATGGTCCTGGGTATGTGTGTGTGTGTGTGTGTGCGTGTGTGTGCATGGGGAGGTGTCTCCAGTGTGGCAGTGACTTTCTGTTGGTCTTACCATCTGCCGCCCACTGCTGGGTGCACAGGGTGAGTCTGGCTTGTATGGTTCTCTGCTACAGAGGTTGGCGTGTGCCGGGGGATGCATGGAGTGTTCCTGCAGTGCCAGTCACTGCACATGGGTGGTGTCTTGGGGTCACGGTGCAGGGTGTGCTGTGCATCGGTGGGCTGATGTGCACTGTGGTTGTCAACCCTGTGTGTGGCAGTCTCAGCCTGCCAGTCATTGTGCTGGGCATCATGGCCCTGCTGTGCTTTTGGCTTGTCCCCATGGGCCAGTGGATCATCCGTCCCACCCCCAGTGATGCTGTGCTTGGGGTGTGCAGGTGTCTTGTTGGTTCTTCAGTGTGTTCCTGTGCCCATGTGGCATGGCTGGTGGTGGGCCCCAGCCTGCCTCCCCGGTTGTGCAGTTCCATTGCTCTGCTGGGGGTGGGGGGGGCTCTGCTTGCGCTATGGCACCTCTGGACTGCTCAGCTGGGCTAGCCTTGTTGCGCTATGGTGCAACCTTTCTGCTCAGCTTCCCCTTTCCTAGTTGCGGCTATGGGCGCGGTTTATGCGATATTCAGACGTTGGCTGCTTGCGCAATTTGTTTTGCTCCATGTTTGAATATCGCGTATGTTGCGCATATGCGCAATTGAATTGTGCTTGCTCCTGCTGTTGCGCACATTTTGGGAGCAGTTTGAATATCTGGGCCAAAAGGCTTAAAAATCACTTGACCATAATATATTTTAGATAGCACACTCTATTAAGCATTGAGAAACAAAACATTTGGTGAGTGGAGGTCTGACTCCCCCCTCTTTTTGTGGAATAAAATTCCTACTTCTTTTCTGCAACAAGTGCACAGTTTACTTATGTACTTTTCAAATGTATACCTGGCTGTGCTACAAGACAGCACCAGGAGCCAGATATTCAAAGCTTTGCTCCTGGTGCAAATCCGTTGCACTGGAATAGCGCTGAGTTTGCACCAGGATGCAATGTTCAGAAGCCCTTTTAGCACCGGTGCTGAGTGCTAGCACTGACGCTAAAACTTTATGGCCCAGATATTCAAACTGCGCCAGGCTGTGGCGCAAGCCTGGGCGCAGCTCAACTTAGCTGCGTGGGGTGTGGCCTGGGCAATATTCAACGGAGCTGCGCTATGGCTCAGCAATTTTGAATTTTGCACCCTGGCCACCCCCACTGTGCATGGCACAGTGGCACTGTGCCAGTGCAAGTGGCCAGAGTGGAGCATGGAGATGTGCTAGCACAAGTGCCATTGCGCCATTCACAGCACCTGTGATATTCAAAAGGTTACATGCAAATGGGGCCATAATTTATGCAAGGTGCACATGGGGCCATTTACATGTCATTATGGCCCCATTTGCATTCCATTTGCATGCAGGTGCACCGATCCCCGACGACTTGCGCCTGGCGCCCTGCCAGGCAGCAGGCATCTGGGACTGATGCCCCCTGCAGCCCGATCGTGGGCATCTGTAAAGATAAAAAAAGTCCTACAACCCTGGTGATCCAGTGGACCGCTATGTGCCTGATCGCGGGCATCTGTATTATTAATAAAAGGCTCCCATCCTATATCCCTGGTGTTCCAGTAGACTGATTTCCACCCGATCGTGGGCATCTGTTTTAAGAAAGAGAACCCCCCCCGGGCCAACATCCCTGGTGGTCCAGTGGACCGATTTCCGCCTGATCACGGGCATCAGTACAATGGAAAACATCCTATTACCCTGGTGGTCTAGGGTTCCTCCTCCCACCGCCCACTGGGCCCACCGCCTCCCCCGGGTCAGCCAGCGGGCGGCAGCACCCCACCATGCCGCCCGCCGCCTGCCGACTAACACCTCAATAGGGCTGCCGCCCATTGGTTCCTGATGTGAGCCAATGGGCGTGCAGCCCATTCTGTACTACACATTCCAGATATGTGAATTTGAACGTATTCTGTACTGGGTACATGCCGTGAGGTGATAAGGTTATGCAGAACATCTGGAGTGAAAATTATTTAAGATGGCACAGTTATGACTGTTGCAATTTCGCTACGTCTGCTCATCACTTCATGTGTAGAGGTACAGGAGCAGAGACCCTTGTGCTTCCACAGCTACATACAGAACTCTGCACTCCTACTGTGACATATGGATACTGTTGTATTATCTGGGTGGAGGGATGGGAGTACAGGGTTCTCCCCACAGTATAATGAGGTTTCTAGTATGCTACCTCAAAAAGTAAGGAAATTATTTGCAAAAACTTCATTAATGCATCAGTTAGGGTGAATACCTTAGCAACAAAAGCAGGGAAATGAAGCATTAGGGTTTACAACCCTAACGCCCCACCCACCAAGACTATTATGGTGATGTTTCGGAATGAGGGGGTTGATGTGTCGGATATTGTATATTGACTGGGGCAACGTTGTGCGGTACAGGGCCAACCTGAGGCTATCCTGGACACTGAAAATATCTGGACTGGAGGATGGAAGTTTAAAATTCTGTTACGCACCAATGACCATGGCCCAATCCACTTGCCTAACTCTTTTTTTTTAGGTCGTGACAGAGGGGTGCTGTTTTACCCGGGACAGCCTAAGGCTTGTTATAGGTGTGGAAACCCCCTTGCACCTAAGTAGTGTCTGTGATATAGTGAGATGCAACAATTGTGGGGTACTGGGACATGTGGGGATTCGATGCCAGAATGTTAGCAAGTGTAATCTTTGTGAGGAGGTAAGGCATACGTTCCAATCTTGTCACTGGTCTGCCCATGCCAAGGCAAATCATGATGGTGGAGTGGATCAACGCTTTGTGATAACGCAGGCACAAAAGGCACGACTGCGTACCACTGCTGCCGCTCCCCCTACGGCTGTGGTAGATCCTGCCCTGCCTGATCCTGTACCGGTGCCCCCCCAGGTTACTACCCCCTCGGCAGTTGTAGAGGCTGGACCCCGGTTTGCTGTAGAACCCCCTCTTTCGCCACTTGCCATACCGATGGAATTGCGCTTGGATCACACCCCTGACCCGAGTGTCATGCCACCTCCCAGTGAGCCTGCTACTGTTGCATGACGACGGTCGCTGAGGACTGGTCCTCGTGCTCCCTTACCTTCTATACCAACCGTAGCACCCCCACTAATTGCCCTGTCTAATACCTATGAGATTCTTCAGCTGACTTCGGAAGATGCAGGCGGTGAGTCTGACTCTTCTTCTATTGCATCCTCGCTCCCTGATGGCTCCACTGACTCAGAACTCCAACTGGGCTCTGGGCTCTCGCAGAAACGTAAGGCTAAGGTTAGACTTAAAGGTAAGAATGTAGTTGGGAAAAGAAAGTCTTGAGGTTAGCTCACATTGTATACCTGGTACTATGGCGCTCTTTGTTTGCCACACTGTTAATGTCAATAGTATGAAATGAGTGGAGAAGCGTAGAATAGTGTTTTCCTTTCTCCGTTTATTACTGTTACGTATTTTCTTCTTGCAGGATACCAGAATCCACTCCATGCAGGAAGTTAGACTATCAAAGCAGGACTGGCTTTTGGGCCCTTCATTTTGGTCCATAGGCCAGGATCCCTGTTCAGGCCTGGGCATATTGGTCTCTGTTCCAGGATTCCGTTTATTGAAATTGTTTGATTTGGCTCCTGGTAGGGCCCTTGTTTTGGATTTTGTAATAGGTAACTGCCCGTACCATGCTATTAACATTTATGCCCCACAAGTTAAATCTGCTCGCATAGCCTTTCTTTCTTTAATTCACCCCTACTTGCATACTTCTTTCCAAGTAGTATTTTTGGGTGATTTTAATTGTGGTCTTAGTTTACTTGATAAGAGTTCGTTTGCCACCACTAAAAAGATCTTTTGTGACTCACATGAATTGGATAACCTGATTTGGACTGCACGTTTGACTGATGCTTACCTTTCTTTCACAAATTTACATACTCCCACTTTTCAAAAAGGAAAGCTGGCGACACGTATTGATTTTGTTTTATATCCCGCACATTACCAATTAGTTCAGCTCAGGTACGGGCAGTTGCCTTTTCTGATCATAAAGTACTATCGATCGGTGTAGGCCCAATGGCCCCTTTTAGCAAAGGGCCAGGATTTTGGAAGTTTAACACTTCTTTTTTGCAGGATGTGATGTTCCAGGGATTTCTCTTGTCTTTTATTTCTGCTCGTAAATCTGTGTTTATTCTTTATGATGACCCCATCCATTGGTGGATGGACACGAAACACGCTTTAATTGTTTATTTGAAGACTTATAGTCGACAGACGTGTAGGACTGACTATTTGGATTATTTACAGAGACAGGCACACCTACAGTCATTGTTTTCTATAGCACATGTGACGGGACAGGATTTGCCCCCCAAATCCATTCCATCCGGAAAGACATGTTGGGCTTTCTGTCCAGACAATCACAACAATTGTACCATCAACACAAGTTCCATATGTCAGGACCTCGGGTCGTGGTGTGTCCTTTTGAGTCAAACTCACGACAAGTTTCTCAGAGAACTGTGTTGTGTCTTGCCAATTCTGACGGAACACTTTGCACTACACGCTCTGATATTCAGCAGATTGTGACGGACCACACGACTGCTCTATTTTCCCCTCTTTCTGCGTGTCAGGAAGACCCAGCACTTCTGTACCAAGATTTGGATATTCCACACTCCCTTCGACACAGAGTGTAACTATAGCCTGTGCAGCCTTGTCAGAGACAGAGCTGTCTTCGGCAATTTCCTCTTTGCCTTTGCATAAAACTCCAGGTCCGGACAGTCTCCCGGCCGCTTTGTATAAAGTATTACATGACCATTTCATCACAGAACTGACTGCTGTATTTAATGCCCTGCTCAATTGTGAGACTGTACCTCTGGATTTTACCAAGGGTACTTTAATATATGTCTACAAACAAAAAGGTGATATTCACCTTTTGGAGAATTGGCGCCCTCTCTGCATGCTCAATACGGATTTTAAGTTATTGATGAAAATTATTGCAAAACGATTGTCTGGGATTGCGGAATCTGTCCTGCACCCGGCCCAGTCCTGTTCCATACCTACCAGATGGATATCAGATCATCTGATTCTCCTTCGGGAACTGTTTTCCCATGGATTTGCAGGGAAGTCCTCTGGTATTATTGTTTCGGTAGATCAGAAGGCAGCATTTGACTCGGTTAACCATGATTTTTTGTGGAATGCATTAACGTTTCTTAAATATACCGGATACCATGATCCGATGGCTACAAAAGTTCTACAGAACGGCCACGGTGGTTCCGGTTGTGAATGGTTGGGTTGGACCTCTGATTCCTGTTAAACGAGGTGTCCACCAGGGCTGCCCTACGAGCCCTCTATTATATGTTCTAGTCTTAGATGTTCTGCTTCGCCGACTGAATGCTCACCCTCACATACATGCCATTTCTTGTTCTGAGATGTTGGCACCATATAAAGCCATTGCATATGCTGATGATATGTGCCTCCTACTGGCTGATCTGGCCTCAGTGGAGACTTCACTACAGGAATTTTCATTGTTTGGAAATTTTTCAGGAGCCTGTCTGAACTTTGAAAAAAGCATGGGTATCCGGTTGGGATCCATAGTGGTCCCTATGCAACGTATTGGCCCTCTACGTTTGGCAGAAGGGCCTATTCATATTTTAGGCGTACATTTCGAAACCTGTGACCCTGATGTCTATAATTGGGAAATTAAACTACGACAGGGGAAACTGAAAGTTGCCTCCTGGAATAGGGGAACTATTGGGAAGAAGAAAAGAGTATACTTGATTAAGACTGTTTTATTGCCTCTATTTCTTTATTTGAGTTACGTATTCCCTATCCTGGAATGTCTGGAAACTGCAGTTTTCAGTTTGTTTTTTCAGGCATTATGGGGCAGCAGGCTGAACCAGATCAAACGTAATGTTACTTATTTACCCATTACAGAGGGTGGTGTAGGTATGATTAATCTCTTGTTATTTTACTCTAGCATTTTCCTCATAGCCAATCTCCGGCTGCTTCTGATTAATACTCAGAAGGGCTGGGAAATGTAGTTCTCGACTCTTATGAGGTTTGGTTCCTGATGGGAACACAACTCCTTCGTATATGCGTCTTCCATGTGTACGCCTTTGTATATTAAACACATGTTTTACATCTAAAACAATGGCTAGTGACGCCTCAGTTGCTCATTGCTCACTCACATAAAACTCTTTATAAACTGCTTCTTGCCTCTGTGTGTAAGACTCAACCTCCTTTTGTTAAATGTCCGGTTCAACATCTTTCCTCCCTTCTATTTTTGTTACGGTGCAAAAGAATTCCCGCGCATATGTGGGATTTTCATTGGTTGTCGTGCCATGAACGGATTAATGTTAAAGCCAACCACAAACACAAGCAGCTTCAGGACAGGTTATGTTCTAGACCATTGTGTGATGCAGTACAAGAAACATTATCTCTTTTATTTTTTGAATGTACGTTTATTCAACACTGGTGGGCCTTTTTGGCGCACAAGTGGGCCTCTCCTATATTTCAGACTGTTTCTTTTCAAACGTTAATGTATGGTGTTTTTTCTCCTCGTTGGTCTTTATGGCATACGGACGCTCTAAATCTTATTCTAGTAGTGATCAAGTGGAATATTTGGATGGCTAGATGTCACTTTACCCTACAGCAAAAGGACTTCTCTTTTTTGGAACTTGAACGGAAGGTTGTGAAGGACTTAAAAGCCATATATGAGTATGAACAAACATTGCACTCAGCTTCAAGTTTGCTTGCCTTATGGACTGCCCTTCCCTGGATTACTGATTCAGACTCGGCCGTGACTTGATGGCTCCTACTTGATGCCTTTTGTTATGTTTTCCTTTTCAGGTGTAGCTTTTGTTGTATGGTATTTTGCTTTTGTGTTAGTTTTCTTATCTGTATATCTTGTTATGCGTTCTGTTAAACTGTATATTACATTATTTCTTGTTTCAATAAAACTTTCCCCTACTCTTTTTGATAAGTGCCATGGGATCTTTAACATCCACCTGAACTACCACCAATCCAGGCAGATGGGACCTCGGTTTAACGTCTCATCTGAAAGACGGCACCTCAGAAGTGCAGCACCCCTCTCATGCTGCACTACAGTGTTAGAACTGGGATATTAACCCAAGTACCAGATGTGGGAACTGAACCCACAGCCCTCTGATCTCCCGGCCTCAGAGGCGAGTGTGCTATGCAAATGTGACTGTTTGACCATGGATTGCCTGAGTAGGCTCATTTGTATAGGATCTTTGAATATTGCTAATGTTTGCCCCAGGCTAACTTGTTTGCACAGGGCTGATGTGTTAGCACAGTGCAATCAGGTTAGCCCCAGCAAACTTCTCAAAAGCATAACACAGTTCTGCAATGTGTGGCCTGCATTGTTGTTCGCAGTTGTTGTGCTACACTTCATTGCTATCACACACATTGTCCACCAACTTCAACTCTGCCTTACTCCACCTCTGTGTCCACTGAGCTGCTGTTGCATTTTGCACTTCCCTGTTGCTATATTCAGAGCTGTCTTATTTCCTGGTCTATTTCAGCACTACATTTCCAGTCCTGTTTGCACTGCTTCCTTTGCATGCTATATTCAGCAAGTTTAGCCCCAGGGCTATTCCTTTAAATATAGCTTGCTACTGATTCAGGGCTAATTTAGCACACTGCACAGTGTTAATTTAGCCCCGGGTCTACATTTTGAATATCTGGCCTCTAGTCTTTAACAGCATACCTTACTCCCTCTAGGCTACTTATTTTTTAATAATAAATGGTAGCCTATTAACAGGAGCCTATCTGGTGCCATAAATTGTTCAATGTGTTTATAAGTGACCTGTGGCTGTAAACAAGCAATTGGATTGCCATACTTGCTGATGAAACAACATAGGAACGGTATTTGCATTGTAACAGGAAATAAAGAAAATACAAACGGATCTTGGTAAACTTGAAAAGTGAACTGAGAAATGGAATGTGAACTTCAAGGCTGAGAAATGATGCGGTTAATGATGCACACTGATTTATAATAAAAATAAAAATAAACAATTCATGCATTTAGAGATGCATTGGGAGGAAAAAAGAACATGAAAGCAAGATACTGCCTAAATAGCACAGATATTACTTAAACAAAGGAGGACAAAGACCTGGCAGTATTAATTAGCAGAAACTTTAAAAGGTAACAACAGTATAGGCAGTATTCATCAAAGCAAATAAAATCATGGCATGCTGTCATAGACTGGTTCACTCCCAGCACTCAGGCTATGATGGTTCTTACCAGTTTCACAACCTCTCATACCCCTGAAAGGGTTGCCTTGGTATGCTGCCACCACTTACTGCAACTTCACATGTGGAATCTCTAGGTCTGAATTCCACCAGAACCACTGCTCACACACCTTACCAAAACGCAAAAATTCCACCCCTTCTGTTACAATTCAGAAAACATTTGCTTAGATATGATAACTGTAGCCTGCATCTTCAATGAGAGATCATAGCTTTTTTAATTTACTCTGAATGGTCACTAAGCATCAAGGTGCATAATGCCTAAGTCTGATGGCCATGCACTGGGGGTCCCGTGGACCCCCAGTGGCATTCACAGAAGGAACATGCATCCCTTCTACACACAATCCCACAGTCATTCATGCAGTTACACTCATGAACAACCGTGAGGTGTGACTGTGGGAGTGCCCATACTCCACTTCATTCACACAGATGTGGAGTGCCAAGCAAGGGGGGTACAAGATATAGCTGCAGAAACTCTACAGTATTAGTTATGTGCACCCCCGAGTAACCCCACCAGCTATGGGAAAAATGGAACCCCCTTACCATGCTACCCCAGACCTCTAGTCAGGCAGGGAGGGCTGCAGCCAGCTATTTGGGCACTCACCTGATGTTTTTCATTTTGGGGACCCATGTTGTCCCACAATGCCCTGCTCTGCACAGAGCAGGGCATCTACTCAAATACCATGATGGGAATCTGACTGAATGCATGCCTGTGTCCTCCAATTCATCCCTGTGATCCTGTGTACCAGGGTCAGGGACATGGACAGATGCCTGGCAATGATCAGAGATCATGAGTGCCACCCACCACACACCTGTCCCTGGGCGTGGAGCTGCATAGGCTCAGAGCTGAGTACAGACCTCTCGCACGTATAAGTCCAGCAAGCATGACTACAGCCATGTCGGTTCTGGCCAGTGCTCGTTTCAACCAGGCACAGCAGCTCAACTCAAGCCAATTACGTTTGCTTATGAACAAGATCTAACAGTATGGACACTATGACTATATTACAGAAATCCTATCTACTGTATAATGGTTTAGGTGCCTTCCTTCCTTCCTTCCTTCCTTCTTCCCCATGTTTATGTGTGTTTTCTGTCTAGGATTTTGTCTACTTTTTACTGTTTTTTCTAAAAACCTTAACCAGGCAGAACTGAAACAGTGTCAGCACTCCAAGGACTATGGTTGATGCGGTGGGGCGTCTGTGTGGCTGAGTTTCATGCATTCATTTTTTTCACATTGAGCACCTATGCTGGAATAAAGAAACAATTTTTTGGTGCTATTCCTAGTACTGTGGATTTTTACAAGTTTGAGTGTATCTCCTTGATTACTTGGTTCCTTCGGATGTAGAACTGAAGCAATGGAAGTTAGTATTAAGAGCAATGGACGTAAGGATTTTTGCATTTGATATACATGTAACAAACATTCTGTGGTGAGTGCAAAGGGATTTTGGAGGGGTGTCAGTGCATAGCCCATTGCAGTTCACAATACCAGGGGCTCGGCAGTCTAAACCAATGACCACACATTGTGGTCGTGATGCAACTCTCAGCTTGGTGGGCTGAAACTGTGTATACTTCAAAGCTGATCCAATCAGAGAGGGATTTGATCCTTTGATTTCTACGAAGCTACGTCAGCAAACAACTGAGCAGTTTTCAACATCAGGAGCCTCTCTTTGGAACCGTGGCTCCAGCATGCACACTAGCATTGATGCTAATGCGAACGCCTGACGTCACGGACATTCCTCACATTCCCGGATTCATAACAAAGAAGTTAAAACTTAGTTTTATCTGTGTCAGCACTTTTCCCTGGTGTCTAGTGGCACCCCCCACCCAACGCTCGATGCTCCATCTCAGCACCCACCACCTCACACTCCCCCCACAAACATAACACTGGCACTGGAGGTGCTTATCCTTCAGTGTTGCCATCTCATACTTTTGTTTTATAGCCTGCAACAAAGAAAACCACCCATTGATGCCTGTTGCTGGCACCCCTGTAACTCTCCCCACCATACCCTTCCTCTCAGCACTTATCCCCTCACCCCCCCCACACATACTATGCTGACACTAGGGTGCTCAATCCCCCAGTGTCTTCACCTGAAAAATGAAAACTGTCCCTCATTGGATTTTCTTTTGGGAGGGGGCCCTAAAGAAAAAGAAAACCATCCATCAATGTCTTTTCCCCCATTATTCACCCCCCACCAGACCCTCCCATTCAGCACCCACCACTCCACATCCCTGCCCCCCAGCCCTTATTACCCACTGGGAGTCTGACGCCGGAACCCTTCCTCAACCACAGACATGTCTTCATTCTCCATCACAGACTGTGAACTGAGGAAATCAGGTATGCAGTTCAATCTATTTCAATGGGGATTTGAATTTAGTGGTATAATTTGGTCATTTTTTTATATTTTTACCCTAAATTTTCAACATGCCTATTTTGAGATCCTACTTCAAGAATAATTACAGTAACATTTGGCAAATCTCTCCTGAAAGGTGATTTCACAATCACTGTGTGAAATCACCTTTTGGGCAGGAGTTGAACATTTTCTCTGCCCTTGTTCATAAGATGGGGTCATAAGAAGGCTATGTTGAAAATTTGACATAAACATATTAAAAAACAACAAAGTTATGAGCTTATGTTGAAATTTGTGAATGTAGTCTGGTAATTTTAGTCATTTTAAATATTTTGACCCCACATTTTCAACATAGCCATTTCTTCACAGCACCTCATGAATGTGATAACTGTCATTTTTCAGATTCTGGTCACAATGTATTTTTGTGCCCCAAAAGGTGATTTTGCAATTGATACACAGAATCACCTTTCTTGCAGGAGTTGAACATTTTCTGTCCACTTGTTCATGAGGTGGGGCTATAAGAAGAATATGTTGAAAATTTGGGGTAAAAATATTACAAAACAACAAAGTTACTAGTCTATTTTGACATTTACAAATGCAGGTTCATAACTTTGGTAATTTTCAATGTTTTGACCCCAAATTTTAAAACTAGTCATTTCATCACAACGTCTAATGAATGTGAAAGCTGCCATTTTTCAAATCCTGACCAAAATGTGTTTTTGTACCTGTGGCACAGAATGACGTTTTGGTGGTGCAGAATGAAGTTTTGGTGGGGATTTGAAAATCTACACCTTCTGTGTTCATTAGGTGGGGTAATAAGAAGGCTGTGCTGAAAATTTGGTGTACAAACATGGCAAAATGCCTAGGTTATGACTGAACATTACATTATTTCAGCGTTCACTCATAACTTCGCTAATTTTCAATATTTTGAATCCAAACTTTCAGCATAGCCATTATTCCACACCACCTCATAAATGTGATGTGTCATTTTTACGTTCGCTTGCGCGCATGCGCAAGGAATGTTTTGGGAATGTAGCACACTTTGGAGGTGTGCCTCTCCCTTGCAATCCAGTGCTTCGTTGAGCAGACGTGGCGGTCCTGCACCAATGGGTACGGGGGCTCTGTATGACAGCAGTGGTCCTCTGCTTCAAAGAAAAGCACCACTGTCATACCGAACACCGCATCACGCCACCCCCTCGCATCATGTGCTTCCCCACGCCACGCCGCCCCAAAGCTTGCTGCCATGCTGGGGAGCCCACCCCAGCCGTGGCTAAACGTTGTTTGCTTGACGGGGTGCCCAATCCCCATCGGCTCCATGGCCCCATGCCATCCTTCTGCCATGCTGGAGCCTACCCCAGCATGGCAACGTCCTTTTTGCCGACGGGGTGCCCAATTCCCGTCGGCCCTCGGCCCCCGTGGTTGCCGATGGGGGTGCCCAACCCCGTCGGCTCCTCGGCCCCCAGCCATCTTCTGCCATGCTGGAGCCCACCCCAGTGTGGCAAGCGTCCGTCCTTTTTTTTAAACCTGTAAAGAAACGGTCCCACGTGAGTCTCCCAGTCTCCTCCCACAACCCGCACTCCACCCACTGCGCACTCCAGCCTCCCCACACCCCTCACCCCATACTTACCTCCGAGCTTGGCACGACGTATCTTCGTGGACCGGGAACACGTCTGCACTCTTCAAAGCTGACCGCGAACTGAGGAAATGCCAGTAAGCTGTATAATGGGCTAGATAGGGGGGTTTCAACTTTAGTGCATATCTCAGGCATTTTTTGGGATTTTTGCACCAAATTTTCAACATGGGGTTTTTGGGACCCCTTCTCATGAATGATGTCACTGTCATGGCGTTATTGGGGCCCGAAGGGTAATTTCGCAGTCACTGCCCAGTCACTGCGTGAAATCACCCTTCAGGCCTGGTAATGCCATGACAGTGACATCATTCATGAGAAACCTATTCCGTTAATTGATGTATCAAATCAAACAAACTGTTTTACTAGCGTCGTTGCGCAGTTCCTACGCAGGCTCGTAAGTTCGCGAATTTTCAATATTTTCACTCCAGATTTTCAACATTGCCATTTTACCACACCTCCTTATGAGCAGTACAGCTGTCATTTTTCACATCCTGCTCAAAACATGTTTTCACCCATGTAGCGCACAATGGCACAGTCGGTGTGCGAAATCAATGTATGGGACAAATTAAGAAAATCACAGTGACACTGTTCATGAGCAGAGGTCTTAAAATGTCTATGTTGAAAATCTGGTGAAAAAATTCCTAAAAATGACTGTTTTACGAGCGTGCGATTTAGCAGTTCCTACGACGCAATATGCGCTGCGAATTTTCAATATTTGCACTCAGATTTTCAACATTGCCATTTTACCACACCTCCTCATGAGCAGTACAGCTGTCATTTTCACATGCTGCCCAAACATGTTTCCGCCCGTGTAGTGCACAATGGACGAGTCGGTGTGCAAAATCAATGTATGGCACACAGTAAGACAATCACAGTGACACTGTTCATTAGCAGAGGTTTTAAAATGCCAATGTTGACAATTTGGTGAAAAAATTCCTGACAATGACTGTTTTATGAGCGTGCATTGCACAGTTCCCACACATGCTCGTAGGTTTGCGAATTTTCAATATTTCCACTCCAGATTTTCAACATTGCCATTTTACCACACTTCCTTATGAGCAGTACAGCTGTCATTTTTCACATCCTGCCCAAAACGTGTTTCCGCCTATGTAGCGCACAATGGGGGTAACAAAAAGGTCATGCTGAAAATTTATTGTGCAAATACCAGCAATCGCACAGGGCATTAGGGTAAAGCACCATACATGCCAAACACCACTGCAAATACCTGCAGCGAGCGTTCGGCATTGACAAATGCTTGTTAAAATCCTGGACGAGATGTGTTTTGCACCTCTGGTTAGGAATGACATCTTGGCCAATATAATATAAATGGTACATGTCGTGTCTATAAGGAGAATCCTAAAACAAGTGTCTTCAGAAGCTGGGGTCAAAATTAACAAAAACAACTAGTTTACCAAGCATCACACTTTCAGCATTGACAAGTGCTTGTTTTTGACTGACATAACAGTATTGAAGTAACATTTCCTGGGTTTATATGATATTGTAATAACTGACACATATTTCCTCCCATGTAAGGAGCAGGTATAATTCGCTGTTATAACCCGTGGGTTATAATGGTGAGCACACGGCACCTGTTCCTTCCCCCTGCCTCATGCTGTACCTCATCGTACACTCACTAATCAAAATCTGTTCAAAAAATCCTGTCAGAGCTCAATCGCAGCAGTCAAACAAATGAGTCCCAAAAAGTTTATTTTTATTATTTTTACAAGTAAAAAGAGAATTCTCACTGAAAAATCTGCTGTAAAAAATGTTCCTCTCTCTCCCTCTCTGCTCTCCATAGAAATGAGCAGGATCCCCTCATGTCTCCATGGAATCTGCACATCACCGAGGCAACCAACAGAACGAATGTATACAAAATGAGGCTAATCTGCATATCTCCACAACAGTAGCCTCGACGAAAAAAACAAGTAAACTTTCAAGAAATAGACAACAAGAACCTAAACTGCACTGTTCCACGGACTTTTCTGGACTTGTTGTTCAACTAGTAAATCAATGTTAGTTTTAAAGAAGTTAACTGTTTAGCCGAGGTTTTCACTTCGCTGTTCCCGTTTCGAATTCAAGACAAATACACTGCACAAGGTATAAAAAACTTCTGCATTAAAAACATTTTAATTACTGAATATGCTGTTAAAGTTGCAAGCTATTTTTCCACCTTCGATACAGTATGTTACATTTCAGAAACCAATGTTTGAAAACCTGTTCCATCTGTTGCAAATCTTCCTATCTCTATGTGATGAGAAAAGACGTGTTGGCAATTACATAAAACAATATATGGAATTGAGTGCATAAATGAGAAATTAATGCCCACCCTTGGTGTGGGATGCTTTTATAAATCCCTCGTGCTTCATCCTCAGAGTTTATGTTGCATCACACACCTCAGGTAGGCATTCATTTCTCATTATGCACTCACCACCATATATTATTGTATATTTTATTTTCCTTCTAGCTTTTATACAGACAGTGGGCTAGATTCACAAAGGGCAAAGCAGAGCTTGCATCAAGCTCTGCATCAGACCCATTTGATAGTGCAGCTGCGCCAACAACTTTGCCGCACACTGCACCCGATTCAGGAAGATTGGGTGCATTAGTGACACTTTTCTTGTGTTATGGCAGCTTGTGCAAAATATTAGTGCAAGCCCCCTAAAAATGGTACCCAAGATTACTGCAAGCAAGACCAAAAACGTTGGTCTAATTTGTGGTAACTGGCACACGGGATCGAGAATACTAATCACAGGCAAGGAGAATGTTGCAAGCTCCGTGTTTCATTTTATTTATTTATTTATTTAGTTTTGTTGACGGGTAAGTGCACTAGACAAATCCTGCCTATTTTCAGGCACGATCTGGGGGAGGGCATACAGATGAATGCCAACAGACCTGGAACCAGATTAAGCTGTTGGTATTTTTCAGTGAAATAAGAAGTTTGGCCAGGACACCTGGGAAATTCCCCTACTGGCTGCTGGTCGGGTGGCTAGTCAGGGAGTCGTCCTGACGTCAAGGAGGTGGGATGGCAGACTGCATTCAGCCTCGAGAGGAGATGGAGGTCGGGCAGGCGTGGTTGCTGACCTAAATAGAGATCTTGCTGTTGGAGCTATTTGCGATTCCTTACCTGCAGCTCCGTTGTTGATCCGTGTCCGGAAACAATTGATGCTCCCTCTGATCAACATGTTGTCCTTTGAAGGCCTCTCGGCTGTTTCTGCTTTTGCGGTCCCAATACAGGTGCCGATTTCTCGGACGGACACCAAACCGGATGGAAAGTGTGTATTGGAGCTCCAGGGGGAACTGAGTTTTGCAGGTAGCGCTTCCGGGGAGACCGAACTTTGGGGACGGACCGAGTACTTCCTTTATCCTGCGGCAGCGCTTTGGCTTACTGGGAGATTCAGATTCCAATGGATTAAAGGACTGGTCGGAAGAAGTGGCACTGACTGAAGCTGGCTGGCGGAAAACGGAATCGGGAACTTGGATACCCACATCCTCATGGTCATTACCGGTAACTATGCATGCCAACGATAGCCAGGCTACAGATTTGACTACAGCTGTACAGGGTGGTACTGACTTAACTAAAAGCAGCATGAAAGAGGGTGGGGAGAGTGCTTTGGCTTTATCTAAGCCAAACACCTCTGTTACTAGTCCTGCTACCAATAAGAATGCTGCTCCTTCTGCTTCTGATAAATTTCAAAAACTTCCAATGTCAGAGTTATTTAAAAAAGTTAGAACAGGCTCCCAGAAGGAATGCTATTAGAATTAGATATAAAGGGGTTTGGATGTACATCCAGATAGGTATTTTGTTTTCAAAATTTGTTAAAAAATTCAATGGGTTTTTAGCCAAGGATATATATGCTCTTATACATATTTCGGTGAAGACTCATTTGATGTCAGTTTTCAAACTAATTCTAATATGGATCGTTTTGGGAAAAATATGCAGTACAAAAAAACACACCCTTATGGGCCCCTTTTTTTGCAATACCCCTCTCTAAACCTCTGGTCCGTTTTGTTACCATTATGTTTTGAAATGAAGGGGTTAACGTCAGTGATATTTATCACTGGCTTCAAACTAAGTGCAATGTTTTAAGTCCCCCTGAGGCCTTGTTGGATGTTGAAGGAATCTGGATGGGAGGGTGGAAATTTAAAGTGAAACTCTTTCAAAATAACTCAGAAATTGTACACCTACCTAATAGTTTTTTTCTTGGTAAGGATAGGGGGGTGTGTTTTTACGGAGGACAGCCAAGAGCTTGCTACAAATGTGGGGATAGGACGCATGTTAGTAGTGTGTGTGATATGTTAAAATGCCCTTTATGTGGTGGGTTTGGGCAATCAGTAGATAGGTGTACTAATATATTTAAATGCAATCTTTGTGATGAGCAAGGCCAGCCTATCACCAATGTCCCTGGGCAAGGCGTAATTGTACAGAAGGCCTGGACCATGATGGGTTGCAACGTAAGGCCCAAGCAACTAATAAGGGATTTAGTGAATCTATTCCTCCTACTTCTTCTATACTTCCCCCTACCTTAAATTCTAAACTAACCACGGGTTCTCCTACTGAAGGATCAGGCCTCCCTGAGGATCCTCCAGTTCAAATAGAGAAACCAGGCCTAAGGCCTTCGGGTGGGGGGGGTAAACATTCCTCTACTTTAATTATGTATCCTCCTTTTGAAATTGTTAAGAATAGACGCTTCACAAGAGCTTCTGTTAAACAAACTTCTTCTGTACCTATTTCCACTGAGAATTTTTTTTCCCCATTGCAAGACGACATTAGAGATTCAGATCTTGAATCGGATACATCCCATATTTCTGAACTTATTGCGGATGATGAGGATAGCAAAACCACGGAATTAGCTAAAGGAAAAAAAGGAAAAAAACGAAAAAAACGAAAAGTCAGTCAAAAGAATAGCACTTAGAGTCTTTAGATGTCCACCTTAAAATTAGCCACTTATAATTTTGTAGTTTGAAAGCCTTCAAAAAACAGCTACCCATATTTCTTTATTTAACATCTCTGAAAGTAGATATTATTTTTTTACAAGAGACTAGGCTCTCTTCTTTGTGGGATATTAATCAACTAAAAAGGAAATGGACATCCTTTTGGACATTTGGACCAGATGTAGCTGATGGTCTTGGCATTTTATTTTGTAGCAATGCCTTTAAGATTTCTAAAGTAATTGATGTGCACCCTGGTAGGATTTTGATTTTAGATTGTTCCCTGAATACTTATTATTTTCGCCTGATTAATATTTATGGTTTTCAAACAAAAACTGGTCGTATTACCCTATTTGAGGAGCTTAAACCCTTTTTGTTTACCAAACGACATATTGTTTGGGGGGGGAATTTAATTGCTCTTTAGATGCTACTTGTATTAGGTCAAAAGGACAAAAAGTTTATTGTGATTCGACTGCTCTTGTTAAATTGGTTAAAGATGCTAACCTTAAAGATGCCTACAGGTGTATGCATGCACAAGCTGGTGAGACATATCATCGGCACACCTTTGCGACGCGGATTGATATGGTGTTTATTTCTCATTATTTGCATCCTAGTTTTTGTTTAGTTGTCCCCACGGAATTCTATGACCATTTTATTCTACTTTGCACCTTTTCTTTAGAGTATTTACCTCCCAAATTATTCTCAAATATTTCGCGATGGAGACTCAATACTTCCTTTTTAAATATGCCGGTTTACTTTTCTAAATTGGAATTCTTTTTTGCATCCAAATATTCAACAATGGATTTTTTTTCTTCCCCCCCTTTGAATGGTGGATGCAGTTAAAACAAGAAATAAAAATTCTTTTTCAGAAGTGGGGTAAAGGAAAAGTTGATTCGGACTATTGGAATTATTTACTTCTTAGAAATCAATTATATAAACTTATGTCCTTAGCTCCCCAGAAACGTGCTGTATATACTTCAAAAATTTCAGACATTAAAAAACAAATGAAAATTTTCTAGTATGATAGAGCCAGATCCCTAGATTTAGAATTTAGATTTGGTACAAAACACTGTCCGAACTCCGATCCTTATCAAGCGTGTAAGTTACAGTGGCTGATACCTTTATGACAGGTTTATGCGACTCAAATAATACTTTTATTACTAAAGATTTAGATATGTTAGCATTAGTTCAACGTCAGGTATCAGATTTTTTCTCGTCCCATCACATCACCTTTATATCAGTTTCCTTTGGAACAATTTGGTTTTCTGCCCTTGATATCGGATAATCTGTTACATTCCCTAATCGCTCCTATTACATCACAAGAAGTAACTGATGTCATAAAGCAACTACACACTGGATCTTCTCCAGGGATTGATGGCATTCTAATGAATTCTATAAATCCTGTATACTTTATATGAGCTATTTTTTACCCTTAGTATACAATTCCTTTTTGTTTTCAGAGCATTCTTGTAAGGAATTTTCTCTTTCACTGTTGAAATTTATTTATAAAAAAGGAGACAGGACCTTATTAACAAATTGGCGTCCTATTAGTTTATTGAACAGTGACTACAAGATTTTAGCTAAAATTTTGAATATTAGGTTAGAGAAAGTAGCTAGACTTCTAATTCATCCTACACAAACTTGTGCGATTTCTCAAAGAAAGATTCAACATAACCTTTTTTTAATTTAGGGATTTGTTTGCACAAAGAAGTAACTTTACAAATTCTGAGATGGTAGTGGCTTTAGATCAAACAAAGGCATTTGACAATATTAGCCATTCTTATCTTTATTTTATTTTATTACATTATGGGATTCCACGTACATTTGTTACCTGGATATCTAAATTATATGACCAGGCTGTTACTACTCCTATTGTTAATAATTTCGTTGGCTCTGAGATATTGATAAAAAAAAAGGAGTCAGGCAGGGTTGTCCTCTCAGTCCCCTTTTATACACTTTTGTATTGGATCCGGTTATTAGAGGTATTATCACTGAACCCGGCATTATAGGTATTGCTCCTTTTCCCCATTTGGACCCAATTAAAAATCACTGCTTTCGCAGATGATGTTACCCTATTATTAGCGGATGACAAATCACTCCACAAAGCATTAGATATTTTTTCCTTTTATGGGACTTTTTCAGGGGCTTCTATCAATTTAAATAAAAGTTTTATATTACAATTAGGCCCTAAACTCCCTGATTTATAACTTTGTTGTAATATCCCTTTGTCAACCTCACCTCAGAAAATACTTGGGATTTGGTTTGGAATGGAGGATATGGCTCTTTTTAATTAGGAGAAACAATTATTGAATGGGAATTAAAGGTTAACCAGTGGAAACAATGGCGTTTTGGAAAACAAAAAAGGGTTTTGATTATAAAGAAATTTCTTTTACCTTTTTTCGTTTACATTAGTCATCTTTTTCCGCCACCAATCTCCTGTGAAACAAAATTATATAGTATTTTTTTTCAAATGCTTTGGGGAAATAGGTTAAACCCAGTTAAAAGGGAATTTACCTATCTTAAGCGGAATAAGGGAGGGTTGAATATGATTGATCCTGTAGTTTTCTTCCACTCGATTTTTTTGTTTTCTTTCTTTCCTTTTATTTGGAAATCTGAGAATTTCCCATGTTATTTTTGACACAGTCCATATGGCATAAATATTTCTTTAAGTGGTCTATATTTCCCCCTAAAATTATAGCCTCTGATGATTTACCATCATATGGGGTTTCTACTTTTAAAAAACTTTTCCAGTGGAAAATTTCCTTGCAAAGCTTACGATCTTTGAATAGGAAATCTTTCTATACTCATATTGTATACCATCTATTGAAAGTTATTCTTATCTTTCTGGATTGTTCACCTTCTCAAATGCAGTTTGCTTTGCATAAATTAACAGACTTTAGAATACCAGTTAAGATATGGGACATAATATGGATATCAATGCATGGGAGGTTGGGGGTTAGAGGGAATTTAAAATACAAACCTCTAAGTGAAAGGTATTGTTTAAAGGATGATTGCATTAATATTGAAGAAAGTCAATAACACTTTTTCTTAGAATGTAAGCATAGTCAGGAATTCTGGAGATTTGCAGCAGCTCACTGGAATATGCCTCATTTAAATCATTTGACTTATTGTACCTTTATTCTTGGGGATTATTCAGGTGTTTGGGGTTATTGGGGCCCGAAGGGTAATTTCGCAGTCACTGCCCAGTCACTGCATGAAATCACCCTTCAGGCCTGAGTAATGCCATGACAGTGACATCATTCATGAGAAGGGGTCCCAAAACTCCACGTTGAAAATTTGGTGCAAAAATTCCAAACAATGACTGTTTTACGAGCGTGCGTTGCGCAGTTCCTACGCAGGCTCGTAAGTTCGCTAATTTTCAATATTTTCACTCCAGATTTTCAACATTGCCATTTTACCACACCTCCTTATGAGCAGTACAGCTGTCATTTTTCACATCCTGCTCAAAACATGTTTTCACCCATGTAGCGCACAATGGCACAGTCGGTGTGTGAAATCAATGTATGGGACAAATTAAGAAAATCACAGTGACACTGTTCATGAGCAGAGGTCTTAAAATGTCTATGTTGAAAATCTGGTGAAAAAATTCCTAAAAATGACTGTTTGATGAGCGTGCGTTGCGCAGTTCCTACGCACGCTCATACGTTTGCGAATTTTCAATATTTGCACTCCAGATTTTCAACATTGCCATTTTACCACACCTCCTCATGAGCAGTACAGCTGTCATTTTTCACATGCTGCCCAAAACATGTTTCCGCCCGTGTAGTGCACAATGGCGCAGTCGGTGTGCAAAATCAATGTATGGCACACAGTAAGACAATTACAGTGACACTGTTCATCAGCAGAGGTTTTAAAATGCCAATGTTGACAATTTGGTGAAAAAATTCCTGACAATGACTATTTTATGAGCGTGCATTGCACAGTTCCCACACATGCTCGTAGGTTTGCGAATTTTCAATATTTCCACTCCAGATTTTCAACATTGCCATTTTACCACACTTCCTTATGAGCAGTACAGCTGTCATTTTTCACATCCTGCCCAAAACGTGTTTCGCCTATGTAGCGCACAATGGGGGTAACAAAAAGGTCATGCTGAAAATTTATTGTGCAAATACCAGCAATCGCACAGGGCATTAGGGTAAAGCACCATACATGCCAAACACCACTGCAAATACCTGCAAGCGAACGTTCGGCATTGACAAATGCTTGTTAAAATCCTGGACGAGATGTGTTTTTGCACCTCTGGTTAGGAATGACATCTTGGCCAATATAATATAAATGGTACATGTCGTGTCTATAAGGAGAATCCTAAAACAAGTGTCTTCAGAAGCTGGGGTCAAAATTAACAAAAACAACTAGTTTACCAAGCATCACACTTTCAGCATTGACAAGTGCTTGTTTTTGACTGACATAACAGTATTGAAGTAACATTTCCTGGGTTTATATGATATTGTAATAACTGACACATATTTCCTCCCATGTAAGGAGCAGGTATAATTAAGCTGTTATAACCCGTGGGTTATAATGGTGAGCACACGGCACCTGTTCCTTCCCCTGCCTCATGCTGTACCTCATCGTACACTCACTAATCAAAATCTGTTCAAAAAATCCTGTCAGAGCTCAATCGCAGCAGTCAAACAAATGAGTCCCAAAAAGTTTATTTTTATTATTTTTACAAGTAAAAAGAGAATTCTCACTGAAAAATCTGCTGTAAAAAATGTTCCTCTCTCTCCCTCTCTGCTCTCCATAGAAATGAGCAGGATCCCTCATGTCTCCATGGAATCTGCACATCACCGAGGCAACCAACAGAACGAATGTATACAAAATGAGGCTAATCTGCATATCTCCACAACAGTAGCCTCGACGAAAAAAACAAGTAAACTTTCAAGAAATAGACAACAAGAACCTAAACTGCACTGTTCCACGGACTTTTCTGGACTTGTTGTTCAACTAGTAAATCAATGTTAGTTTTAAAGAAGTTAACTGTTTAGCCGAGGTTTTCACTTCGCTGTTCCCGTTTCGAATTCAAGACAAATACACTGCACAAGGTAAAAAAAACTTCTGCATTAAAAACATTTTAATTACTGAATATGCTGTTAAAGTTGCAAGCTATTTTTTCCACCTTCGATACAGTATGTTACATTTCAGAAACCAATGTTTGAAAACTGTTCCATCTGTTGCAAATCTTCCTATCTCTATGTGATGAGAAAAGACGTGTTGGCAATTACATAAAACAATATATGGAATTGAGTGCATAAATGAGAAATTAATGCCCACCCTTGGTGTGGGATGCTTTTATAAATCCCTCGTGCTTCATCCTCAGAGTTTATGTTGCATCACACACCTCAGGTAGGCATTCATTTCTCATTATGCACTCACCACCATATATTATTGTATATTTTATTTTCCTTCTAGCTTTTATACAGACAGTGGGCTAGATTCACAAGGGCAAAGCAGAGCTTGCATCAAGCTCTGCATCAGACCCATTTGATAGTGCAGCTACCAACAACTTTGCGCTTTACTGCACCGATTCAGGAAGATTGGGTGCATTAGTGACACTTTTCTTGTGTTATGGCAGCTTGTGCAAAATATTAGTGCAAGCCCCCTTAAAATGGTACCCAAGATTACTGCAAGCAAGACCAAAAACGTTGGTCTAATTTGTGGTAACTGGCACACGGGATCGAGAATACTAATCACAGGCAAGGAGAATGTTGCAAGCTCCGTGTTTCATTTTATTTATTTATTTATTTAGTTTTTGTTGACCGGGTAAGTGCACTAGACAAATCCTGCCTATTTTCAGGCACGATCTGGGGGAGGGCATACAGATGAATGCCAACAGACCTGGAACCAGATTAAGCTGTTGGTATTTTTTTCAGTGAAATAAGAGAAATTTGGCCAGGACACCTGGGAAATTCCCCTACTGGCTGCTGGTCGGTGGCTAGTCAGGGAGTCGTCCTGACGTCAAGGAGGTGGGATGGCAGACTGCATTCAGCCTCGAGAGGAGATGGAGGTCGGAGACGGCGTGGTTGCTGACCTAAATAGAGATCTTGCTGTTGGAGCTATTTGCGATTCCTTACCTGCAGCTCCCGTTATTGATCCGTGTCCGGAAACAATTGATGCTCCCTCTGATCAACATGTTGTCCCTTTGGAAGGCCTCTCGGCGGTTTCTGCTTTTGCGGTCCCAATACAGGTGCCGATTTCTCGGACGGACACCAAACCGGATGGAAAGTGTGTATTGGAGCTCCAGGGGGAACTGAGTTTTGCAGGTAGCGCTTCCGGGGAGCCGAACTTTGGGGACGGACCGAGTACTTCCTTTATCCTGCGGCAGCGCTTTGGCTTACTGGGAGATTCAGATTCCAATGGATTAAAGGACTGGTCGGAAGAAGTGGCACTGACTGAAGCTGGCTGGCGGAAAACCGAATCGGGAACTTGGATACCCACATCCTCATGGTCATTACCGGTAACTATGCATGCCAACGATAGCCAGGCTACAGATTTGACTACAGCTGTACAGGGTGGTACTGACTTAACTAAAAGCAGCATGAAAGAGGGTGGGGAGAGTGCTTTGGCTTTATCTAAGCCAAACACCTCTGTTGCTGGTCCTGCTACCAATAAGAATGCTGCTCCTTCTGCTTCTGATAAATTTCAAAAACTTCCAATGTCAGAGTTATTTAAAAAAAAGTTAGAACAGGCTCCCAGAAGGAATGCTATTAGAATTAGATATAAAGGGGGTTTGGATGTACATCCAGATAGGTATTTTGTTTTCAAAAATTTGTTAAAAAATTCAATGGGTTTTTAGCCAAGGATATATATGCTCTTATACATATTTCGGGTGAAGACTCATTTGATGTCAGTTTTCAAACTAATTCTAATATGGATCGTTTTTGGGAAAAATATGCAGTACAAAAAAACACACCCTTATGGGCCCCTTTTTTTGCAATACCCCTCTCTAAACCTCTGGTCCGTTTTGTTACCATTATGTTTTGAAATGAAGGGGTTAACGTCAGTGATATTTATCACTGGCTTCAAACTAAGTGCAATGTTTTAAGTCCCCCTGAGGCCTTGTTGGATGTTGAAGGAATCTGGATGGGAGGGTGGAAATTTAAGTGAAACTCTTTCAAAATAACTCAGAAATTGTACACCTACCTAATAGTTTTTTCTTGGTAAGGATAGGGGTGTGTTTTTACGGAGGACAGCCAAGAGCTTGCTACAAATGTGGGGATAGGACGCATGTTAGTAGTGTGTGTGATATGTTAAAATGCCCTTTATGTGGTGGGTTTGGGCAATCAGTAGATAGGTGTACTAATATATTTAAATGCAATCTTTGTGATGAGCAAGGCCACGCCTATCACCAATGTCCCTGGGCAAGACGTAATTGTACAGAAGGCCTGGACCATGATGGGTTGCAACGTAAGGCCCAAGCAACTAATAAGGGATTTAGTGAATCTATTCCTCCTACTTCTTCTATACTTCCCCCTACCTTAAATTCTAAACTAACCACGGGTTCTTCTACTGAAGGATCAGGCCTCCCTGAGGATCCTCCAGTTCAAATAGAGAAACCAGGCCTAAGGCCTTCGGGCGGGGGGGGTAAACATTCCTCTACTTTAATTATGCATCCTCCTTTTGAAATTAAGAATAGACGCTTCACAAGAGCTTCTGTTAAACAAACTTCTTCTGTACCTATTTCCACTGAGAATTTTTTTTCCCCATTGCAAGACGACATTAGAGATTCAGATCTTGAATCGGATACATCCCATATTTCTGAACTTATTGCGGATGATGAGGATAGCAAAACCACGGAATTAGCTAAAGGAAAAAAAGGAAAAAAACGAAAAAAACGAAAAGTCAGTCAAAAGAATAGCACTTAGAGTCTTTAGATGTCCACCTTAAAATTAGCCACTTATAATTTTGTAGTTTGAAAGCCTTCAAAAAACAGCTACCCATATTTCTTTATTTAACATCTCTGAAAGTAGATATTATTTTTTTACAAGAGACTAGGCTCTCTTCTTTGTGGGATATTAATCAACTAAAAAGGAAATGGACATCCTTTTGGACATTTGGACCAGATGTAGCTGATGGTCTTGGCATTTTATTTTGTAGCAATGCCTTTAAGATTTCTAAAGTAATTGATGTGCACCCTGGTAGGATTTTGATTTTAGATTGTTCCCTGAATACTTATTATTTTCGCCTGATTAATATTTATGGTTTTCAAACAAAAACTGGTCGTATTACCCTATTTGAGGAGCTTAAACCCTTTTTGTTTACCAAAGCGACTATATTGTTTGGGGATTTTAATTGCTCTTTAGATGCTACTTGTATTAGGTCAAAAGGACAAAAGTTTATTGTGATTCGACTGCTCTTGTTAAATTGGTTAAAGATGCTAACCTTAAAGATGCCTACAGGTGTATGCATGCACAAGCTGGTGAGACATATCATCGCACACCTTCGGCAGGATTGATATGGTGTTTATTTCTCATTATTTGCATCCTAGTTTTTGTTTAGTTGTCCCCACGGAATTCTATGACCATTTTATTCTACTTTGCACCTTTTCTTTAGAGTATTTACCTCCCAAATTATTCTCAAATATTTCGCGATGGAGACTCAATACTTCCTTTTTAAATATGCCGGTTTACTTTTCTAAATTGGAATTCTTTTTTGCATCCAAATATTCAACAATGGATTTTTTTTCTTCCCCCTTTGAATGGTGGATGCAGTTAAAACAAGAAATAAAAATTCTTTTTCAGAAGTGGGGTAAAGGAAAAGTTGATTCGGACTATTGGAATTATTTACTTCTTAGAAATCAATTATATAAACTTATGTCCTTAGCTCCCCAGAAACGTGCTGTATATACTTCAAAAATTTCAGACATTAAAAAACAAATGAAAATTTTCTAGTATGATAGAGCCAGATCCCTAGATTTAGAATTTAGATTTGGTACAAAACACTGTCCGAACTCCGATCCTTATCAAGCGTGTAAGTTACGAGTGGCTGATACCTTTATGACAGGTTTATGCGACTCAAATAATACTTTTATTACTAAAGATTTAGATATGTTAGCATTAGTTCAACGTCAGGTATCAGATTTTTTTTCTCGTCGTCCCATCACATCACCTTTATATCAGTTTCCTTTGGAACAATTTGGTTTTCTGCCCTTGATATCGGATAATCTGTTACATTCCCTAATCGCTCCTATTACATCACAAGAAGTAACTGATGTCATAAAGCAACTACACACTGGATCTTCTCCAGGGATTGATGGCATTCCTAATGAATTCTATAAATCCTGTATACTTTATATGAGCTATTTTTTTACCCTTAGTATACAATTCCTTTTTGTTTTCAGAGCATTCTTGTAAGGAATTTTCTCTTTCACTGTTGAAATTTATTTATAAAAAAGGAGACAGGACCTTATTAACAAATTGGCATCCTATTAGTTTATTGAACAGTGACTACAAGATTTTAGCTAAAATTTTGAATATTAGGTTAGAGAAAGTAGCTAGACTTCTAATTCATCCTACACAAACTTGTGCGATTTCTCAAAGAAAGATTCAACATAACCTTTTTTTAATTTAGGATTTGTTTGCACAAAGAAGTAACTTTACAAATTCTGAGATGGTAGTGGCTTTAGATCAAACAAAGGCATTTGACAATATTAGCCATTCTTATCTTTATTTTATTTTATTACATTATGGGATTCCACTTACATTTGTTACCTGGATATCTAAATTATATGACCAGGCTGTTACTACTCCTATTGTTAATAATTTCGTTGGCTCTGAGATATTGATAAAAAGGAGTCAGGCAGGGTTGTCCTCTCAGTCCCTTTATACACTTTTGTATTGGATCCAGTTATTAGAGGTATTATCACTGAACCCGGCATTATAGGTATTGCTCCTTTCCCATTTAGACCAATTAAAATCACTGCTTTCGCAGATGATGTTACCCTATTATTAGCGGATGACAAATCACTCCACAAAGCATTAGATATTTTTTCCTTTTATGGGACTTTTTCAGGGGCTTCTATCAATTTAAATAAAAGTTTTATATTACAATTAGGCCCTAAACTCCCTGATTTATAACTTTGTTGTAATATCCCTTTGTCAACCTCACCTCAGAAAATACTTGGGATTTGGTTTGGAATGGAGGATATGGCTCTTTTTAATTAGGAGAAACAATTATTGAATGGGGAATTAAAGGTTAACCAGTGGAAACAATGGCGTTTTGGAAAACAAAAAAGGGTTTTGATTATAAAGAAATTTCTTTTACCTTTTTTCGTTTACATTAGTCATCTTTTCCGCCACCAATCTCCTGTGAAACAAAATTATATAGTATTTTTTTCAAATGCTTTGGAAATAGGTTAAACCCAGTTAAAAGAGGAATTTACCTATCTTAAGCGGAATAAGGAGGGTTGAATATGATTGATCCTGTAGTTTCTTCCACTCATTTTTGTTTTCTTTCTTTCCTTTTATTTGGAAATCTGAGAATTTCCCATGTTATTTTTGGACACAGTCCATATGGCATAAATATTTCTTTAAGTGGTCTATATTTCCCCCTAAAATTATAGCCTCTGATGATTTACCATCATATGGGGTTTCTACTTTTAAAAAACTTTTCCAGTGGAAAATTTCCTTGCAAAGCTTACGATCTTTGAATAGGAAATCTTTCTATACTCATATTGTATACCATCTATTGAAAGTTATTCTTATCTTTCTGGATTGTTCACCTTCTCAAATGCAGTTTGCTTTGCATAAATTAACAGACTTTAGAATACCAGTTAAGATATGGGACATAATATGGATATCAATGCATGGGAGGTTGGGGGTTAGAGGGAATTTAAAATACAAACCTCTAAGTGAAAGGTATTGTTTAAAGGATGATTGCGTTAATATTGAAGAAAGTCAATAACACTTTTTCTTAGAATGTAAGCATAGTCAGGAATTCTGGAGATTTGCAGCAGCTCACTGGAATATGCCTCATTTAAATCATTTGACTTATTGTACCTTTATTCTTGGGGATTATTCAGGTGTTTGGGGTACCTATCATGAAGTACATTAAATATTTTTTTGGTCTTCTTCAATTTTTTATGGCAAGCACGTATTAAGTTTATTATGCAACAAATTTTACTTCTCATCTTACAGTTGTATCGTATGTTGACTCTGAATTGAAAGATCTTAAAACAAAGGATAAACTGCATTTTTCAGAACAGAAAGTTGTTAATTTGTGGAGAAATTTTAGGTTTGTTAATTAAGATATTTCATTTTTTACGTGATGTTAAGTGAATTTTGTTATTCTTTTCTTTTCTTATGATGGAATATGTTATTTTGTGATGGTTTTGTTTATTTGTCAATAAAATTTCCCCTTCTCTTCAGAGGGGGAACCTCTGTCCAAGATGGCAGATGCACCCTTGCCTTCTGAGGAGGGAGCTATGGAGGTGGGAGATTTGGTCTCTGCTCCTACCTCTGAACAAATGGAGACCACGATGCTAACAACAGATGTTTTGCCTGTTGCTGTTCCTACTTCAACTTTAAGTTCTGCTGCTCATACTAAGGCTGCTATACCTAGCTCTCTGCTTACTTCTTATGGAACTGACTTGCTGACCTGCGTGCCTACTGTCGACTTACTGGAGGATTTTACTTCATCTGATTCTGAAAACCACTGTTTGATAGCACAAGAGATCCAGGACCGTTTTGCAATGGCGGAGCGCCCTTTTGCTAGTGCAAAACTGAAAATGCACAGAGATATGCAACACCTGAGAGCTGACAGCACAAATGCATCTTCCACTCAGGTGGAAGTTCTTGAAGATTCTCCTGACTTGTCTCCTTTACTGCCTGTTGCTGTGACAGGCTCTGACCCGACTAGTGCATCAGGAGCCGAAGCCCTACTGCCTGCTCCCCTGCTGCCTGCAGTACAAACAGATTTGGTTTCCTTTTCACAACCTGCTTCCATTACATCACAGAGTTCCTCACATGTACAAGACTTATCTACAGTAAATGTTCTCTACCTGCAGTACAATCAGATTCATTTTTCTTTTCACTACCTGCTTCTATTTCATCACAGAGCTCCCTACATGTACAAGAATCATCTACAGTAAATATTAATAAAGAACCTACCTGGACTGTTGAATCGGCACTGAGAGGTGCTTGGCTGGGTCCAGGGCACTGTCCCAGGAAGTTGGAAGTCTGGTCCGCTCTCCACCCGGGTCCCCTGCCCTAAGATTTTCCAGAGCTACAGAGCAAGAGTAGGTGCTTCAAAAGTCACTACTGACCCCTTGTGCCCCCCTCATGAACTGGAGCTTACACAGAACCCTGTGTTGGATTATCTGAAGGGTTCTCCACCTCAGATTCTCTTCTACTACTTCTGTAGAGGCTCTGGCTCCAACCACCACAGCACTTCTCACAAAATTTCAGGACCAAGCCGCTCATATTCTTCTTTCTTTAAATTTCCAATCCAGGCTGCTAAGAGACACAACGCTGTTTGCTTGGCATATTGGGGGAGGTACCTGAGCCACCTGATTGGGTCTATGTGGCACGTATGTTGCTAAAGGATTCTTTAAAAATTTTTTCCCATGAAATATATGCATTAATTCATATCTCTGGTGAAACCACGTTTGACATTAGTTTCCAAACATCTAGCGGACTGGAGAGTTTTTGGTCAAAGTATAATTCTTTGCGGACTACTGCATTATGGACCCCATTTCAGGCTATTCCTTTTCTAAACCCACTTTTAAGGCAATCACTATTCTGTTTCGTGAATGAGGGAGTTGAGGTGGAGGATGTTGTGTTAAGACAAACGTTGAGACATCCAGGGACAGCCTGAAGCCATTTGGATACCGAGAACATTTGGACTGGAGGCTGGAAGTTTAAAGTCTTGTTACGATCTAATGATTCTGGGGTTGTACATCTGCCTAACTCTCTTTTTCATAGGCGAGATAGCGGGTCTTGTTCTACTCTGGGTCAGCCGAAGGCTTTGCTATCAGTGTGGTGACCTGCACATCTTAGTAATGTATGTGATAAAATGAAATGCAATGTCTGTGGGGAATTGGGCCATGAAAGGCACTGTTTGAATGAATGTGATGTAACCTATGTGATGAATAGGCACACCTTCAGAATTGTAAATGGGTTGCACATAACCGTGAATTTCTACAATGGTGGAGGGACCAGTGCTTGTTATTACATAGGAACAGAAGGCCCATCTCCGGACCACCTTAGCTATACTCTCCCTCTAGGGCAGCTCAGCCCTTACTGCAGGCTTCAGTGCCTGTTGTATCCTCAGGTCAGACTCGGATGATTTCCTTCTAGGATGACCCTTGCCTGAGATTTCTCCTGTCCCTGATCCTGCCCAGTCTAATTTTTCTTGTTCTGGACCCGGTCCCAGGTCCAAGTACTATGCCCCCGAGTGCTTACAAATGTTATCGTAGAGAAGGTCACAGAGGAATAACCCTTGGTTGCACCATCTCCTGTGAGTGGTCCGGAACCTCCCCAGTGCCCTTATCTAATTCTTGAACTTCTCCAACCCTTTCTGATGACGCTGGAGGTGAGTCGGACTCTTCCTCCATAGCTTCTTCTCTCCCTGATGGTACCACTGACCCCGAGTTGCACTTGCACTAGCCTTTCTCAGAGCGAAAGGCCAGAGTAAAACTTAAAGGAAGAAGGTGGTTGGGAAAAGGAAATTGTAAAATGTATTTTTGTCTGTTTTCCTTTTTTTGTTGCTATGTTTCACTTTGTTTGCCATACTATTAATGTAAATAGTATGAAGCGTATGGCTAAAAGGAGATTGATTTTTTTCTTTCTACGGCTTTTGCCTTTGGGTTTAATTTTATTACAGGATACAAGACTTCATACTACACATGAGATCCGACAAGCACAACAGGACTAGTTACTGGGTCCTTCTTTTTGGTCAATTGGTCAGGATTCTTGTTCGGGACTGGGAATATTAATTAATATCCCAGAGTTCCATTTGCTATAATTGTTTGATGTAGCCCCTGGTAGGGTGCTTATTATAGATTTTGTTATTGGGTCCTGTCCTTACCAGGTGATAAACATTTATGCCCCTCAAATCAAAACTGAATGCATAGCTTTATTTGCTTTGCTTCATCCTTATTTGCATACTTCCTTTCAGGTATTGTTTGCTGGTGACTTTAATTGTGGCCTGAGTCTTCAGGATAAGAGCTCCTTTGCTGCTACAAAGAAACTGCTTTGTGATTCCCACGAATTGGGTAAATTGGTTCGAGTTGCCCACTTGACAGACTCTTATCTCTCCTTTACTACACAACACACCCCTACCTTCCAAAAGGGTAAATAGCCACATGTACTGATTATGTGTTTTCGTCTCCTACAGTACCAATTATTTCTGCCAAAGTTCAAGCGGTTGAGTTTTCTGATCGTAAGCTACTTTCTGTTGGTTTTGGTTCTGTTGTCTCTTCCCGTAAAGGTCCAGGTATTTGGAAATTCAACACATCTTTGTTGCAGATTCCGATGTTTATGCAATCCCTCCTGTCCTTCATACAAGCCTGTAAATCTGTTTTTATTTGTTATGAAGATCCTGTTCAGTGGCAGTTATACACGAAACATGATCTGGTCACTTTTTTAAAAACTTACAGTCATTTAAATGTAGGAGGGAATACCTAGACTATTTGCAGAAGAGGGTACATTTTCAGTCATTATTAACCATAGCATACACGACAGGGCAAGACCTTACTCAACAAATAAAAGTCCTACAGAATGATATGTTGACTTTCCAATTACGGCAATCACAACAACTTTATAACCAACATAAATTCTGTACTGTTGGAACACGTGATGTTATTTGTCCTTTTCAATATAATTCCCATCAGTCTACCTGAAAAAATATGACGTGTCTTCTAAATTCAGAAGGGACCTTATGTTTCTCACAAACTGAGATTTGTCATATTGTAACAAAGTATACTACAGCCCTTTTTTCTCCCCTTCCCTCCCTGCTGTGGATGGTAACAGTGCGACTTTGTATAGTGGCCTTGATAGCCCAGCTGCCTCACAGCTATGTCAGGACCAGGCTTGTTCTCCTATCACGGAGCAGGATTTGACACTGGCTATTTCCTCATTACCTGTACAGAGAACTCCTGGTCCGGATGGTCTCCCTGCTGGCTTATATAAGGTGCTGGGTGACCATTTAGCCTCAGAACTTACATCTGTGTTTAATTCTCTGTTAACATGTGACTCTTTCCCTTTGGAATTTACTAACGGTACTTTGATTTACATTTATAAACAGAAATGTGATATCCATTCTCTAGAGAATTGGCGACCTTTATGTATTTTTTGAAATTCTCTTTTTATTTATTTCAAATAACAACAAAGACATGTGTACAAACATATGTATAATACAGCCGAATAATAAAGTCCACAGGATAAACATGGAGGAATAAACCTAGGACAAAATAAAACTCCCCCCTCCTCTCCCACCCCTGGAAGGTGTCACCATTGAAGAAAGAAGAGAGTCCAGGAAATAAGTCTTTAGGGGAAAGAGAAGTTGCCCTGTCAAAGGATGCAGCCGCAGCCTGTCTGTAAGATGGAAGGGAGAAACAAAAACCAATCCAAAAATAACTGGAATGTAAGGAAGGGTGGGAGCATCAGAGAAATCATAGGGGAGTATCTTGTCAGCCTCGAAGTAAGTCATAATGGATTGGGCGTGGAAATCAGTGTAAATATAAAGCATAAAGCTTTCCCCATTTTTTCTGGAAGGCAAGGGGAACAAGTCTAGAATCAGCTATCAGTTTTTCAACTTTAAAACACAGAGATATTTCTTCCACCCAATCCATGTAAGAGAGCTCTAGGTGGTCCGACCAGTGACGCAACACTAGTCTTTTGACTGCCATTGAAATAAGAGCCATGTGGTACTTTCTTTCCTTTACTCTAATCTCTGCATAGACCCCCAATGTACAAATCTCCAATGTAAAAAGATCCTGCAAACCTAAAATGGGGTCTAGGTTGTCCCGAATAGCATTCCATAGTGGTGCTACCTTGGAACAGTACCAAAAAATATAGGAATACTGCCCCAATCCTTGCCGCATCTAAGACAATTGGGAGAACTGGACTGGTCGAGCTTTGATTTCTTAATGGGCGTAAAATACATGTTATTTGTAATAAAATATTGAATGAGTCTATTCCTGTCAAGGTATTGTATTTATATAGATCCTTCCAAACCTGATTCCAAGTAACTGAGTATTTGGGAAGCAACGCATCCCAAAGTTTGGATCCTGCAAGGGTCTCCGGAAAACTGACATTCATAAGATGTAGGTACAGTTTAGAAACTCCGTGGGGCTTAGCCGCACAGTCTTTAATCTACATTAAGAGGGGTTTAATTACTGACTCCGTTCTAGTAATGCCGAAATCTTTTAGTTATGAGATGTTTTAATTGATATACTTTGAAAATCAGGTGGGGGGGGACATTTAAGGTTAATAGCAGCTCCTCAATTGACCCAAGGCCTCCTCACACAAATAAGTCTTCCACTGAAAGCCCCCGTAGTTGAGGTAACCACAGAGGGGTTATCCACTTGGTACCAATTTTAACATTGGGATTGGATAACAGTGGCTGACCGGAATCTTTGATGTGTCAGATTTTAACTGCCGCATAGAACTGATTCAAAACCCTCACCGATGTACCCACTGCCGAGTTTTGAACATAACGAGGCAAACTTGAAAAATTGCAGTAGAACAAACTAGAGGGGTCTATGTTACCTTGCTTGATAAGATTGAGGTCTAAACTTAACCATAAGGGCGAGGATTCTGGTTCACTGTTACCCAACCATCTACCCGCTTTAGCTAGGTGGCTAGCCCAGTAGTAATATTCAAAGTTAGGGAGACCAAGGCCACCTCTGTCTTTACGTAAGCAGAGTTTATGAAAAGCACGTCTAGGAGACTTGTGATTCCAAATAAAACGAATCAAGATTCAGTGAACCCGTTTGAAAAAGGTTTTGGGTAACCAAATATCCAATAGGTTTAGGGGATAGAAAAGGCATGGTAAAATATTCATTTTAATAATGCTAATTCTGCCTCCTACTGATAAGGGGAGTTTGTCCCATCTTGGTAAATCAGAATGAATTTTGTCTACTAGATCATCCAAGTTTAATTTCTTGACCAAGTCTGGGTCACAGGCCAAATAGATACCAAGATATTTAAGGTGAGAAGAGGCCCATTTCATGCCAAAGCAGGACATACTGGAATGAGTTGTATATAAATTGAGATGGAAAATTTTGGATTTAGCCAAATTAAGTTTGTAATTAGACACAGCCCCAAATTGTTCTATTATATCTAAGACTACCCGAAGGGAATCAACTGGATTGGTCAACTGCAATAGAATGTCATCAGCAAAGACAGATATTGTGGCGGTTTGGTGGCCAATAACACACCCTTGAATCCCGGGAGCCACTTTAAGACTAAGTAACAAGGGTTCCAGGTAGAGATTAAAAAGGTATGGCGAGAGGGGGCAACCCTGACGGGTGCCTGAGAACAACTGGATACGAGATGAGAAAACTCCGTTACAGTAAATTTTTGCTGAGGGATCTCTATATAGGACCTTGACCCACTGAATAAATTTCTCTGGGAAGCCAAAATTAGATAGAGTGTTCCACAAATAATCCCAGTTGACATGATCGAAGGCTTTTTCAGCGTCTAAAGCCACTAGTGCCATGGGAGTTTGAGAGGACTGGGCAGCCTGAAGAACATAAGATAAGACTCTCATGTGATCAGCCACTGATCTGCCTTTTACAAAGCCTACCTGTTCTCTACTCAAAAGTGATTGCCATACTCGGTTAATACGCGAGGCCAGGATCTTAGACAAAATTTTAATGTCACAATTGAGTAGAGAAATAGGCCTATAGTTGGCTGGATCCAGAGAAGATTTATTTGTCTTGGGAATTAAAATTATAATAGCTTCTAATATGGATGGGTCCAGTAGGTCAGAAGAGAGAATATAATTGTAGAACTCTAAAGAACAGGGGATAATTCCTTGAAAAATCTTATAGAAATTAGAGGGTGAGGCCATCCGGTCCAGGAGCTTTATCTGGTGCAGACTGCAGATGGCTTCCACCTCCCTCAGAGATAGTGGAGCGGAGAGGAGTGTCCTGGATCCTCAGAAAGAGTTGGTAGGGAAATTGATTTGAAGAAGGCCTCAATTGCAGGCAGAGAAGGAGGAGTTGATGGAACTCCATACAAATTTTGATAGAATGACCTGAAAAGCTCACAATATCTCTGGAGCCTGTCTTAATGAAGCCATCCTGTGCCTCTAAAGGGGATTAATCTTGAGTTTCCACTTCTTTAAGTTTTAGGCCAAAAGTCTACTCGGTCTCTCCCTTGATCCAAGTATCTAGCTTTGGATCTCAGCAACATAAATTCGTCTTTCTCTAATTAACTCTTCATACTCATTTTGAGCTTGTATAACTGTTCCAAACTCTTTGGGATTTAGAAGAAGCAAGGAGTCCTCTGCCTCTTTAATCTGGCTAGATAAGCGGAGAAAATTTTGGGTTCTGAGTTTTTCCTCCTAGAGGAAATTTTAATAATTCTCCCTCAGGAAGCATTTCAGTGAGCACCAAAGTATATCCTGTCTGGCTACTGAGCCCTGATTAATGTCCAGAAACTCTCTAATTAAGGATTTAATCTGAGCAATGGACTGATCGTCCTTTAGGATCTGGGTATTGAGCTCCAAATTGAATCACATTGAGCCAAAGAGGAGGGATTAAATGAAACCACACAAGGGCATGATCAGAAATTACAATAGGCTCAATACCTACAAGGGTATATTAGCCATGAGAGGGTGTTACCAGAAAATAGTCCAGCCTAGACCAAGAGTTATGGAGCGGGAAAAAGGTATAACTCCTGTTAGAAGGGTTCAAAAGTCCCATGGGTCCACCAACCCTAACATATCACTAAATCTACGCAGTGCCAGTTGCGCTGGGATGGCGGCTTCAAAGGCCTATAGGTTTTGTCTAACTCTTGTGATGGGCTATGTTCCAATCCCCCAAAATGAGGGGTTGGTAGGTAGACACTCAGTTTATCGATCAGCTGCATTAGAAATCCAGCATCTCCCCAACCGGGCCATAAACAGCACCCAGAATTATTGCTGAGTTATAGAGGGCACCCTGAACAAAATAAATCTGCCCCAGGGTCTTGTATACATTTCTCCAGCCTAAAGGGATCCCTTTCTTAATCATAATGGCCACCCTTTCGAATCAGAGGAGTCACCGCAGCAAAATTTGAGAAAACCCTTTAATCCTTAAAATATTAGCTCTGATGTAGTTATATGGGTTTCTTGTAAAAAGAGAGCATCAATCCCCAGCAGGGAACAATTAAACAAAATACGGTTCCTTTTGTTAGCTTCCCTAATGCCCCTGATGTTCCAACTAGCTAATTTAATATGTTCCAGAGCCATCCATTAAAAATCAAAATGAGATAAGGGCTAGCCGCACAGAGAACCCCACCCCTAAACCAAACAATGGTGACACCTTCATACCCCCCCAAACACCACCCCTCCAGCCGCCCAGGTAATAACAGAATCGAACAGCTTCCCGCTGAAAAATATAGGAGTTGAGGTACATAGCAAACAAACCAAAAGCAAATAGAAATGACCACAGTCCCCTAAATAGCCAACAACAGGCGGCATACCCCCAAAATCAGTGCATACTTACAACAGCTTAAATTTAACCCCTATTTACAAACCAGGTTCCAAAAGACCAGAATAGCAAGAGAAACAGACTGAACAGATCCACTCTCCCCCACCCCATGGTACCATAAAACACCCCAAAGCGTCAAAATGGCCATAACAATATTCACCCACCAATCCAAAGTATGAAACAAATATGCCCGTGAGGAAAAAAAAACAATTAAATGCCACCCTACAGGTACCCACCAAAACCCTTTTAGGTGCATAAGGCAGGGTTCTGAGAGCAACTAAACCACTCAAGCTTCCCACCCCGAGCGAAAAGTAACCAAAACAGTACCTGAGAACCACATGTCAGGTCATGAAAAGAAAGAAAAAGGGTACCTGAGAGAAGCCCCATCGAGAAGAGGGTCCATTCCCAAAGACAAAGCTGCTCAGGGCCCAACCGAAATGCAGGGGATAAGGAAGTGCAGGGAAGCTCTGCTGATGGACCAAGCGGTCCGACAAAGCGTCCCCCAGAAACACATCCCCTGCTCAGCAGTACCAAAGAGCAGCAGAGAGGACCAGGTGTCGGCGAATCAAGTGCAGGCCAAACAGGCCTCGCGGGCCTACTTCTCCCGAGACCAACTCCGACCCGGCTCCCGCCACAGAAATCCTCTCAACAGGAATAATCAAGGTACGCTGCCCCTTAACTTGTGTAAGGCAGGAGTGCTAGTAGGGATCAGTTAAGGCAGAAAAACTGATCGGCTAGTTAGACAGAGCAAAAGCCAACATTAACACTGGAGCTACTGAGCAAAGGCCCAGCTACATTAAATAATGGGAGAGTCACTTGAATAAGTCCGGGGAACATTTATTTAACTGGATAAGCCTTCTTCCGACTATAATGCTTGTCGCCTTCAACTTGGACAAACAATTTAGCCGGGTAGTTCATCTTGAAGGCTCTCCGGCCGCTGAGTTTCTTGACTACCGGGTGAAAGGCGGCTCTTCTCTGTCGGACCTCGAGGGAAGATCCTGGTGATCTTAAGTTTCTGTTGCCCCAGAGGATAGAGTCCAGTTGTTTAACCTTCTCCAAAATATGCTGACGTTCCAGGTAGCTTAAGAGTCTAACAATTATAGGTCTGGGAGGAGCACCCGGAGGTGGCTTAGGCTTAAGAGATCTGTGGGCCCTTTCTATGTGATACTGTTGATGGATAGGAGAAGGGCCCACGATTTTGTTAAAAAACTGCTGGATAAAGCATAGGGTGTCACCCCCCTCCTCTGACTCCGGAAGGCCAAGGATCAGCACATTGTTCCGCCAACTCCTACCCTCCAGGTCTTCTGTTTTGCCTGGGTTTCTGGATCTGTTGTCTCAGCTTGATGATCTCAGGGTCAATTTTGTGCTGCCCTGCTCTATTGAAGAAACTCTGGCCTCCGAATCGCTACTCTCCTCGAGAGATCAGGAAATCCAGCCTTAGTGACCTTATCTCTTTTGAGATTTCCTGCAGGGTCTCTCTAAAAGGAGATAATTCCTCTAAAGCGTTCTTCTGTTAATACAGTCCCTGTGCAGTAACTGATGTCCCACTGGGATGTTGCTTGGATGTTGGAGTGGTGCTAGCTGGTATTCCTAGCTTTTTGGAGGCCTTTTCTGGCGAGGTTGGGGAGTATTTAACTCCGCGGCCTTCATCTCTTAATCAGCCATCGCGTTTCCTATAAAAAGCAATCGAGTCGCCAGTCGCGATCCTCAAGGGGTCCTGCAGTGGTAAGGAACCTTCACAGCTCACCTCAGGGTCGATAGCGTGGATTTAGGAGCGAGAAAAGACTGTTTTAGGAGGAGAAGAGCAGGAGCTCCACAGTAAGCAGCTATTCAGCACCACTGCATCACGTGACTCCCCGCGACCTTTATGTATGTTGAACACCGACTTTAAGCTCTTAACGAAAATTATTGTGAAGCGTTTGGTGAGGATAGCGGAGGTGGTTTTGCATCCTGCCCAATCCTGTTCTGTGCCTCAAAGGAGAATTTCTGATCATTTGATCCTCTTACGAGAATTATTTTCTCATGGCTATGCAGGTCTGGCTTCAGGACTTGTTGTTTCCGTAGATCAGAAGGCTGCTTTTGATTCAGTTAGGCATGATTTTTTATGGGAAGCACTTCGTTTTCTGCATGTACCTGATGTTATGGTACACTGGATTCGTGCTTTCTATAGAACAGCGACTGCTGTGCCTGTAGTGAATGGTTGGATAGGACCCATGATTCCCATAAAACGGGGAGTTCATCAGGGCTGTCCTTTAAGCCCGTTGTTATATGTATTTTTTCTTGATGTTTTGCTCCATCGGCTGAATACTAATTCTCAGATTCAGTCTATTTCTAGTTGTGCCTTATGCTTGCCTTATAAGGCGATCGCATATGCAGATGATGTTTGTTTTCTTGTAGCTGATGCAGCCTCAGTGGTTCATTCTCTCCGTGAGTGCTCTATTTTTGGAAACTTCTCTGGTGCTGTTTTAAATTACACTAAAAGTTTGGTTATTCGGATTGGTTCAGCAACCTCCCCCTCGGACCGTATTGGCCCATTACGTTTAGTTGAGGGCCCTATTCACATTTTGGGAATTTTTGGGACACAGGACTCAGATTTGTTTAACTGGAATGTTAAACTGCAATAAGGTAAACTTCAGGTGGCCTCCTGGAACCGGGGGCAGATAGGAAAAAAAAAGTGTTTTCTTAAATTAAAAACTATTTGATCTCTACTTTCCTTTTTCTGAGTTATGTATTCCCTATTCCATGACAGCTAGAAACTGCTGTCTTTAACCTGTTTTTTCAGGCTCTTTGGGGTAGTAGGTTAAACCCGATAAAGCGGAATGTCACTTATTTATCTATCCCTGAGGGTGGCGTTTGTATGGTTAACCCTTCGTTATTTTTTTCTTGTATTTTTTTCACTGCAGACCCTAGGCCTTTATTGATTCATGCCCAAAGGGGGTGGGAACCTTGGTTTTATGACTCTTGCAGGATTTAGTTTCATCAATGGGAAACTAATTCCTTAACTGTGTTAAGACAAACTGTTGGTATACCAACTTACATAAAACATATGTTTTTACATCTCAAACAATGGAAGGTGTCTGTTCAGATGTTATTAAATCATTCACATAAAGTTTTATATTAGAAATTACTCCTGACGGTTTGTGCTGTATCAGTACCCTTCGATAAGTGTCCTGGTCAACACCTCCCTTCCCTTTTGTTATTGTGGAAATGTAAGAGGGTTCCAGCCAAAATGTGGGATTTTCTTTGGCTTTCATGCCATGAAAAGATTAATGTAAAATCAAATCATAAACATAAGCAGTCCCAAGATAGAATGTGTTCTCGCTTATTATGTATTACAGAACTTGAAACTATCCCTCATTTATTTTTTGACTGTTCCTTTATCAAAATTGGTGGTCCTTTTGGCACAGGCATGGGATACCCCTTGCTTCAGTCGGTTACTTATTTGAATCTTGTATCTGGGTTTTCTCCCCAGTGGTCAAAATGGCACCAGGACACTTTAAACCTTGTTTTGTCTGCATTAAATGGAATATTTGGATGAGTGCGTTGCATGTTTTCTTTACAGCAAAAGGACTGCTTCTATTTGGAACTTGAAAAAAGATTGTACAAGATTTAAAAGAAATTTATGAGCATGAACGTACTCTAAACTCAGATACGACACTTTTGGAACTTTGGAAAGCTCTTCCTTGGATCACTGACTCTGATTTTGCAGTTACCTGAATGATTATATAATACTTATCCTGTGTTTCCTTTGTTTTCTATTATGCTTTGTGTACTATTGTACGATTTTTGTCTCAATAAAACTTTCCCCTACTCTGTAGGCAGGTGGCGCTGTCCATCTGTTTGCAGGGATGGAACACTTCAGTCCAAAGGAGGATATGGAGGAGAATGTATGTTCCCTTAATGCTCCAGAGCTCTTGGTGGTTCCTTATTTGTCTTGTGGAGAAGGTCAGTCAGATGTGGGCTGCGACCAAGCATTGGCTTTGGACTCGATTGATATCACTTCAGAGGAAGAAGGAGAGATGTCTACTGAACAGTTGTTACAATGCGAGTTGGAAAAAAGAAGTCTCAACTATTGGATTTAATTAATATGGCAGAACAGGATTTTCAAACCTGTAAACAAAAGTTAGATGCAGAATGTAACAAAAGAAAACATTCTATGGCAAGCCCGTCTCAGGATACGAGTAAAATATTACCTTTAGCTCACTCTATACACCAGGAGACTGAAATTCAATCTTTAAATATAGATAGTATTTCTATGTCTGTGACTGATTTGGGACATAACTGTTCTTTACCTAATTGGTCTCCTGGTGAAGCTTTACAGCAAGCAGGCTGGTTATGAGAGGCTGGTCGTTGGATTCCGGATCCTCATGTCCCTTTACCCGGATCTTCTGCTTCTTGCATTAAGTTTGGAGGTAACACTGAAGCTGTGGATTTGATTTCTCCTGTGGTCGAGTCTCAAGTTGGAGATTCACCTTTGCAGTCCTCTACTGTGACTGCACGGCCACCATTGCAAGAGAGTGTTTCGGAATCACAGCTTGGCATTTCTGCCCAGGACTTGCAGCTTAGCAACCGGGTTCTTTCATGCCCAGATTTGGATATTCAGCCGAGTGTCATTTCTTTGGACAAATTACCTGGAGACGTTGATCATGAAGGTGTTCGACCAGAATCATCTACTGTTTCTACGGACCTCAATACTGGTGAGACACGAAATGAGGGGGATCTTTCTGTTGCTTCTGAGTCCTGACCTAAATCTTACACAGGTTTGTTTCAGAAGCCTGCAGAGGCAGCTAAGTGCCATTTTTTAGTAAGATTGCGATACAGAGGGAAGGCTCCAATAGTCCCTGATAGGATTTGGGTGGGGAAATCCCTTTTGAAAGATTCTTTAGGCTTTATGCCATCAGAAGTATATGCTTTTATTCATTCTCCGGGAGACCATTCCTACGATATCAGCTTCATTACTATGAAGTCTCTAGACAAATTTTGGAAAAAATATTATGAGGTGAAGGAGTCTGAAGTTTGGAAGGATTTTTTGGTGACCCCTATCACCAAGCCAACTATTAAGACAGTGACTATTTTATTCCGTAACGAGGGAGTAAATGTGGCAAATATTATATTTTGGTTAGAAAAGAGGTGTTCTGTATGTGATCATCCTAAACCCATTATTGATGAAAATGTTTTTTGGAATGGGGGGTGGACTGTGAGAGTACAATTGAATCAAACAGAAGAAGGTATTCAACACCTTCCGAGTTCCTTTTTTTTTTAGGCCGAGATAGGGGTATAGTTTTCTATGCAGGGCAGTCCAAAAGCTGTTACAGGTGTGGATCTTTAACACATTTAAATACTTCCTGTGATCAAGTTAAGTGTTTTCAATGTGGGATTTTGGGACACACTGTGGCTCAGTGTGTCACCCCCCCCTTCCCGTTTGCCATTTATGTGGGGATGAAGGTCATTCATATGCTGAATGTCCCTGGGTTACCCACAATTTAGATGCCTCTTCTGATCAAGAGTATTTTTTTATACCAGGCCAGACAACCTTTTTTCTCTGGATTAGAACCAGAAAACACTAATATGGTTGGACGTCGGGGTAGAGGTAGGGGAGGCGGGAGTAGAGGAGAAAGAACACTTACAAAACCTCAGGTGATTGCCCCGCTATCTGAATCCAGTATTTCTTTTCCTGTGAATAAGGGTTTTACTCCCCAGGATATGGCTGAAGTTCTTGGAAAAGAATCCCCTTTTGTGACCCCGCTTGGTTCTCCAAGACGAGATTCTAGAGGTTTACTGTCCTCTCCTATACCAGAATTATGTCCTACTGATCAAGTTTCTGAACCTCACACCAACACCATGAAGTAGTTGTTGGTAGACCAGAAACAAGGTGAGATTTAATTGTCTTCAGGTTTGGACAGAAAAGGAGATACTGAGGTGTGAAATTTACCTCTTTCCCCCTTACCATTATCTAATCGTTTTACTTTATTTTCTACATGGGGTGAACAAATGGAAATGGAAAGCCCTTTACCAGACCCAATTGATTGTGCAGGAAGTCAGGAGTGTACTACGGCCCTTATTTCTGGGGTGCATGTACCTCCACGGAAAGCACTGGGTTTGGAAATGAGTAAACGTGTCACTAGATCTAGTGGTAAAATTATAAAACCCCCTTCCTGAATCTAATTCTTTGCGTATTTTAGTCCAAATGTTAACAGCATTAAATCTTCAGTTAAACGCATTGCTACTTATGGTGTTTTGTCTCAATTAAATTTTGATGTCTATCTGTTACAAGATACCAGGTTGCATACATTAGGTGATGTGGTACAAGCAACTAAAGATTGACCATGGGGTAGTTCCTATTGATCAATGGCAGAGGTTGTTTGCAGTGGGATTGGGGTTTGTTTTTTAACAACTGATGTTCAGGTCTTACGTTTGGTGGATATTAAACCAGGGAGACTTTTTCTATTGGATGTGGTACCTCGTGGTTTACATTGTAGACTAATTTATTTTTATGGCCCACAAATGGAGGCATTACTAATTGTTTTGTTAACTAAAGTTCAGCCATATTTATATACTAGTCGACAAATATTTTTTGTGGGGATTTTAATATTAATTTGCATCAGAGAACTGATACAGGGAAACAATATTGAGACAAAGTATTTCTAAAATCAGTTATTAGTCAAGCACATTTGCAGGATGCACATGTTAAATTTGGTTTCAATGTGAAGTCAACATTTTACAAAGGAATTTTGAATTCTCAGATAAATTTTATTTTTGTACAGAAATCCTTATGGATTCAAGAAGCATTTAATATTCCGATAGAAACTTTGGATCACTCCCTGATGTTAATATGGAGAATCCCCCCAGACGAAAAAAAGGACCTGGAATATGGCATCTTAATTTTTCGTTATTGTCTTTACATGGTACTGAATCTGATTTAGGAAGAACAATACAGGACAAATTAACAACTTTGGTCTTTTATGATGATATAGCTGAATGGTGGGATGATTTTAAAACCTGTTTAACAGGATATTTGTGAGCTTTGGGCCAACAATGCACTAAGACCAAAAGGGAGAAATATATTGAATATAGATCATTATTGTCTAGACAAGAAGAAGGCTTGGGAGGTTTGACAGAAGAAATTGCATGGGTTAAACAGCTAATGAATGAATATCAATACAATAGATTTTTTTCTTTACATAGAGAGCAGTCCTTTGGTACACAAGGGAAATCCTCATTTGCTAATCCCTTTATTGCATGTAAAGATTGAATGGATAAACATGTCTTTGACTGTTTAGATACTTTTAATAATGAGTGAGTTTATGATAACAGTAATATAATGAAAGTTCTTGATGATTATGTAGAATTGAAATTTGGGGAACAAGCTGCAGATTCAAATTTTATTACTCCCTTATTACAAGCTGCATCACTTCCACAGCTTTCATTGAGTTGGTAGACTGCCATGCTTAAGAAATTTACATTGGATGAATTAGAGATGGTAATATTATCACTAAAAATGAATGTTTCCCCTGGGTCGGATCGATTGCCCAGCGAATTATATAAACTTTTGTGGTATCTTATGCTATCCACTTTATTACAATTATATAATTTTTGTTAGAAGAGTTTTTTTTTTGCCTTCCCAGATGTACAAAGGATTATTGTTTTTTCTTTATAAATCTGGAGACCATGCCGACGTAAGGAATTGGTTCCATCTCACACTATTAAATGTGGACTTAAAGATATTTTCTAAATTGTTGGGGAACAGGTTGTCTTTAGTTATGATGGATTTAATTTTTGAAAATCAATGTTGTTGAGTTCCAGGAAGAAGTATTTCGGATGCATTAATTGTTATTAGAAAATTATTAGATATACAGGATGGAAAAAAGGAAGCGGACCAGAATTTAGGATATGTTGTGAGTTTGGACCAAGCTAAAGCCTTTGATGAGGTCTCCCATATATATTTATGGCACTGCCTTTTGGCTTATGGGATACCTGGTACTTTTGCTCAGTGGATTAGACTGTGTTATGATTTGGCAAATATGAAAATTTATGAGAATGGGTGGTTTGGGATTTATCATCAGATTTCGAAAGGTGTTCATCAGGGATGTCCTCTTAGTCCCCTCTTACATGTGTTTGCCCTGGGTCCCTTGTTGAGAATACTGATTCAGTTTCCTAGAATCAGGGAGATAAGGAATGATGTTGGCGCTTTTTCTAAACTAGTGGCATATGCAGATGATCTTTGTCTTATTTTGAAAGATAGTGACTCCATTAAGGCAGCATGTGACCTGATACAGGAGGTGGGTAAAATAACAGGAGCCCGAATTAATTTACATAAAACTCACTGTTTACAGATAGGAGGGTTCCCCATCAGAAGTGAAATAGTTGGGGATCTACCTGTAGACATGATCCCTTGTCAGATTTTAGGTATTTATTTTGGTAGGCAGAATATGGCAGAATATAATTGGCAGCGGGCATTAGATAGAGGGAAAAAATAGTGGTGGGTTGAAATAGATGGAAGTTATCAAAATTAAAATGGATTTATTTGATTAAAACCTTTTTGATCCCTTTTTTTTATTTTTAAGTTCTGTTTATTTTGTGCCACACACTTTAGAAACACAGTTGATGGGATTTTTTTAGTAGTTTTTGGGAGAGTAGATTGAATCCACTTAAAGAGAATATTTTATATTTACCAAAAAAAGCAGGTGGAGTAGATATGGTCCCTCCGGTTTTGTTTTTCTTTACAATTTTTTTATATAGTAATACAGTTCCAATACTTAAGGATAGTGTGAATAGATGGTGTGGTTTGGGTTATCATACAATATCTGGGATTTTGATTGAATGGAGATCTGGTTCTCTTTTACATAAAACTAAAAGATGTCCAAGATTGTTATCAAGATGGGACGTAGTTTTGATAAAATTAAGCTTTGGCAAATAAGTAAGAATTTAGTAGAGATGACTGTGTGGAAAATTCTCTACACAGATACTCTTCATAGGTGTTTTTGTGAATCCCCTTTTTCAGTTTTTTTTGTTGTTACATCAACAGGAAATTTCTGATTGTATTACTGATATAAGAATACCTTTATATATATGGGATACAGTGTGGCTGGGTCTTCATAACAAGGTAAATGTTCATAGTAATTAAAAACAAAATCGCCTTCCAGAGCGATTTTGTCCTCGAGAGGGTTGTGTGGACATAATAGAAACAATGCCGCATCTCTGTTTTACTTGTCCATATGCATTACAATTTTGGGATGTGGTAAAAAACCATTGGAAGAATAAGATTTTAGTCCCTCCTACAATGGAATTGCTTTTTTATGGTATCTCATATTTGTCAGGGTCCAAAGAAAAGTTGAGTACATTACGGATAATACACAGTTACTTTTTGTACTGGTAATGGATCAGTAGATGTAGATTGTTACTCAACAACAAATGATTCTCCTGGAATAACTGTTTTGTATACTGAAATCTGAGTTGCAAAGTTTATATCAGATAGAAACTTTGAATTTAAATGTTAGTTATAGGATCAAATTATGGACTGGATATGATTTTCTTTTTAAATAAAATGTCCCTACTCTTATAGTGGGAATGGGGGAGAGGGTGGGTTATATTGTTTTCTTTATGTTCAGAATTATTGTATGAATTAATACTTATTTATGTTTTTTTCCCTTTTATGGTTATGTATGATGTAATACTGATTTGCATATATTTTGTTATGATTTAAAAAAAAATAAAAAAAAGCCCTACTCTTTTGTGGGTGGGAAGGGTTATAATGTTTTTTTCTTATGTTAGGTGTAATTATATGAATTAGTACTTATTTATGTTTTAGATTTTTTTCTTTTATGATTTTGTATGATGTAATACTGATTATATGTATTTTGTTATGATTTCAATAAAAAATTCCCCAACTCTTATAGTGGGGAAGGAGAGGGGGTGGATTTATACTGTTTCCCTTATGCTTAGGGTATTTGTATGAATTAATACATATTTATGTTTTTAGATTCTTTCTTTTTTATGATTATGAATGATATAATATTAATTTGTATAACTTTGTTATGATTTGTTCAGATTTCAATAAAAATTCCCCTACTCTTTTTGACAAGTGCCATGGGATCTTTAACATCCACCTGAACTACCACCAATACAGGCAGATGGGACCTCAGTTCAGCGTCTCGTCCGAAAGATGGCACTTCAGAAGTGCAGCACCCCTCTCATGCTGCACTACAGTGTCAGTACTGGGATATTTACCCAAGTGCCAGATGTGGGAACTGAACCCACAGCCCTCTGATCTCCTGGCCTCAGAGGTGAGTGTGCTACCTACTGAGCCACTGACATGTGCGTTTTGTTTGGTGCACCTGGGGCCTGCAATATTCACAGCCCTTCATGAATCCAGTCCAGTGTTTCCAGCCACTTCACCAAGCAATCATTTTGTGTATTGTCACTGCAGTGACTGTGTGCATGCAGATACCACAGCCATTAGGTACAGGAACTAGCAACATTCACACAGAGTCTTTATCAGCCGCACAAGAGCCCATTTGCTTGGTAGAGTATTTGTTGACCTGGGCACTCAGGTTATCCCTATTCTTTTCAATTAGTGTACTAAATTGGAGGCAGTATAGCACAGTGGTCTAAGGCTCTGAGCTGCAAATCTGGTGACATCCAGCAGACCAGACCTGGGTTTGAATCCCACAGCTTCCACTTGCATTCTGTGTGACCCTGAGCAAGTCACTTAACCTCCTTGTGCTCCCAGGTCGCTCCTGTAAAAAAGCTTTCAGCTTAGTGTGCTATACCTGGTTAAACAACTAAATAAAATAAAAATAATAAAATAAATAAATTAAAACAGGACATCTACCAAAGGCTGTGCAGAAAGGGACTGTAGTTTAGTGGTTGGAGCATTAGCTTAGGAACAGGAGATCCTACTGTAGATTCAAACACTATTAGAGACCATTACTGATTGTGTGACAACCAGGAAAGTCACTTAACCTCTCAGTGCTATAGTTCACCCAGCTGTGGAAATGGGTAGAGGTAAGACCTCACTAGAATCAAGATGCTGCCTTCCATCTGGACTGTCTTAGATCAATACAGTAAAATACAAAACGGTTGGCAGAATGGACTCTAGTTTAATGTGTCAGCTGCAGGACTGTGCCTCTAATAGTGCAACACCTGAAGTATGGCTGTATCTATTGACTTGGTCAGTTATTTCCTGAAATTTATTTGATATCTCTAGAGACATTTCCCTGTCTGCCTACAGTACCACAGTAGGGCCACCAGAGAGACTGTCTCCAGAAATATTGTAAAATATTTGGACAAATCTGACCATGTCTTTTGCTACAACTGTAAGTCACATAGTACTGCATGATAGTACCAGCATTGGCTATAAGCCCAGGTTCTAACATGGGACTCAGATCAATAACCTCTTGCCCCAGTAGTGAAGAGTACCATTTGAGTCATACTAACTTATGTCACTTTCTAGGTGGAAAACAAGTTAGTCCCAGCTGTGGGTAGAGTAAATGGCCAGGACACACATAATAATGCCAGTGTTCAAGGCTATGCTTTATGGCCTATGAATAAAATATGGTGCCACATATAGGGTTGAGTCTAGCCCTGCCTTAATGTTCTAAAGTTTGTTCTGAAATGTAAATGAGGTATATCCTGTTCTCCTGTTTTGCAAAATGTGTTCTGGTTACTGACAATGGGCTCAATTTTCAATTGGCCCTTAGAGTGGTGCAGGGTGTGCTGATCTATGACTGCAGCAAACTCCAGGTGTGTCAGGGACTCTGTGACCTATTTTACAAAAATGGGGGTCCCTGCACCAAAGCCCCAAGAGTTGCTGCAGCTGCAGGATTACACCAAAGATTAGGTGCACCTGAAGGGTTTGATAGAGAATCCTGTCAAGCCCCCCTCACCCGGCGCAGGCCTAGATGAGCTGTGAAGGTGGGGTTTAATATGACTGGAAGATAGGGATCAGGGGCTGAGGCAGCAGTGGGGTATCCATTGGGGGTGATGGGGGCATGGCAGCACAGTCTGCATTTGAAAATCAGGATTGCTGCAAAGTTTAATGCAAGGTGTCACTTGCATCAAAGCGTTTAGCTCAGGCCTCTTGAATCAATGTTTTTGGTTTGAAAATCGTGCCCAATAAGTCTAGTTGCCAGCAATGCACCTTTTACTTTCCATTGATTGGGAGGCTCCTGAACAGTGTTTTCCCACCCACTAAGCATGTATATATAGTGGCTGCAGATGATGAAAAGGAGTTTTAATTCTCTGTATGAATCCCAGTCAGGGGTGCCTGTGTGGGCAGTTTCTGTTTAGCACCTGTGGGTGTGCTTCTCCAGCTGTGACTGGCCTGAGGGGGCCTTTAGGACCAGGGATGATGGCAGGGTTCCTTGTTCTGACTGTTACTGTTTCCCCCTCTGGTAGGGGTCTCTGAGGCTTGGGTCCTAGCTGGGGTCCATGTTCAGGGACAGTGGGGGCCTGTTGGGGATTCACCCTCATGGAGGATCTCCTGATGGTATCTGACCAATCTGTCCTGTTTCCTGTATGGTGGAAAGTTAGGTAGCTTTTTTGTTTTGATCAGGGACTCCAGCAAGAGGCCTTTCTGTGTGACTGGCAGAAGATCAGGACATCCAGAAACAAGTGACAAACCTGGTTGGTATGGTAAGCCACTGTTTGCTATAACCGCATAAAGGTGCTGACTCTGACACCCATGGAAGCACAGGGCTTGGGGCAGACCACTGAGGCAGCTGAGTAGACTGTCATGTTCTCATGACTGTGTGATCAGAAAGGTACATCCATTCTTTAGCCCCTGCCAGGCAGCACCAGTCGTCCCATGTCACACAGGAGTAGATATTGCCTGACTCCCTAGTCCTGCTCAAGGAGGCAAATGGGGGCCATAATGTAACTGCTATATCCTTTCCCAAATTTCTCATTTACTGTAAGTGGGGAAAAGCATAAGATAAAGTAATAGGCTGAGAATGCGCTTAAACTGTAAGCATGTTTGAAGTAATTCTGCCACTAATCAGATCTGAACCCTTGGCCTGCTGGCCTTTTGAGCATGTGCAATAACAGTGATTTATGTTGTTTGACTGGCCCATAACCAGGAGCTGTGGTGGCAGTTAACTACTATCATAATAAACTGTGTACCCCTGCTTCTGTAAATAAATATTTGGTGCCCGACAAACAACTTTTGCCTAAAGTGTTGAGACCTGTGTCTGAGTGATTTTCCTGCTGTGGGGACAGTGTTTAACCTGCAATGCAAACTGTTAATGGAACACCAGAAGTGGAGTTGGGAATTAAAGTTTTAAATTAGTTATGTCTACCCTAGGTTGCTCTGTGGGGGGCAGTGTACAGTGGAGCCGGTCAGGATGCAGCACAGTATCCTGTGACACTGTATGACAAAAGGGATTAACTATTGTGGGGGACTTCAACCTGCCCAAGGTGGACTGAAGCATACCATCCACAACATGTGCTAGGAGTCAGGTGATCCTGGATGGACTGCAAAACAGATTCCTGACTCAGGGTATCACAGAACTAACAAGAGCAGAGGCGATTCTTGATGTGGTGCTCACAAATGGGGAGCATGTACAGGAAATAATAGTCAGGGAGCCCATGGGTGGGAGTGACCATTGCACAGTGTAGTTCCAGTTGGATATAGGCAGGGAAAGCATCCAGACTAAGACCAAAATCTTGGATTTTAGGACAGTTGATTTCAGGAAGATGGGCGAAGTGCTAATGAACCACCTGGGCTGGCAGTCATCAGAGCAGCTATCGGGGTGAACCAAAGGTCATTCATCATTAAGGAAGGAATATTGGTTGCCACAGAGGAATGCGTTAGGCTCAGGTGGGAGAACACAGGGGCTGGTTCAGTTCTGGGGTCACCCAGGCAGTAAGGGAAAAGAGGTTAGCCTATAGGAAATGGTAGCACATAATGTCGGTGACTCCGAAATGGCAAGTCCACAAGTTGGCAAGGGAATTATGGCAATGATGAAATGGCAACATAAGCTTTACCCCCTCCCTGAGGTGCTACAAACTTGCAGTTGATTATTTAAGTAAGAGGGGTGCAGGGGCAAAGTCACTCGAAAAATAAAGTCTTTGTTTGTGCCATTGCCAAAATTGATTCTTGATTCTGGACTCTCCATTCCAGAGTCACTATCATCACATAGAGCATAGAAAATTCAGGAAGACCAAGAGAGAGGTGAATAAGGAAAATGACTAAAGGTTGGCTAGTGAGGCAAGCAAAGAAGTCCAGTGAGATAAAGCACAGAAGGAATTGCACATAGCTGAAGGAATTAAGAAGAGGGAGAAGGCTTTCTTTCACTATCGAGTGAGGAAAGGGACAAGATGGATGGGATTGTTAGGCTTAAAAAAGGGAAGGAGTGGGTGAAGGATAATGGGGGAAAGCATAGGTACTAAATGAATACCTCTGTTCTGTCTTCATTAGGGAGATGGATGGACCAGTGCCTTCAGGGAAGAGAAGAGGAGCGGGGAAAAGAGGAACACAGATGTAGTAATAGAAGAGAATAGAGTGAGGGAGGGGCTCATAGCATTAAAGGTGGAAAAATCACCAGGCCCAGGGACAGAGTACATCCAAGGGTACTAAGGGAACTGGCTGAGGAGCTGGCAGGGCCACTGGCAGGCTTATTTAATAGTTCACTGAAATCAGGCATGGTACCACAGGACTGGAGAACAGCACATGTGGTGCCTTCCAAAAAAGCGGTCCCATGGGTGACCCAGGGAATTACAGACCAGTCAGTCTGATCTTAATCGTACATAAGCTCATGGAGACCATACTTAAGAAAAGGTCAGAAGAATATCTAGATGAGCGTGGTCTCCAGGATGCAAGGCAACATCGGTCCATTGGGGGAGATCATGTCAAGTGAATCTGAGTGACTTCTTTGATTTAGTCACTGAGACAGTGAACAGGGGCCAAGTGGTAGACATCCTGTATCTGGGTTTCAGCAATGCCTTTGACTCTGTGCTCCACAAAAGGTTGATCAGGAAGTTGGTGGATATCGGGCATGGGGATAAGATGTCCAGATGAGTGGAAAGCTGGCCGAGGTAAAGAACACAGAGGCTGGCTATGGGAAGAGAGTAATCTGGCACCAGAGAGGTCACCAGTGGGGTCCCATAGGGCTCTGTGCTGGGGCCAGTGTTGTTCAGTGTCTTCATCAATGACATTGGGGATGGCATTAAAGGCATTAAAGGCAAAATGTGCCTCTTTGCAGATAACACCAAGCTCTGTAGGAGAGTGGACACAGCTAAAGGGATATAGGGCCTACAGGATTATCTGGAAAAGCTGGGGAGGTGGTCTGGGATCTGGCAGCTTAGCTAGCTTCAATGCCAAGAAATACAAAGTTATAGACATTGGAGCCAAGTATCTCAGGGTGGAGTACAACCTGGGTGGAATCCAGGTATCTGCATCAGAGGAGGAAAAGGACTGGAAAGTGATGATCACTAGTGACCTGAAGTACTCCATGCAGTACAAGAAAGCAGCAGCAAGGGCAAGCAAGATGCTAGGATGCATAGCTAGGGGGATTAGTGGTAGGACAGAGGAAGTTATACTACCCTTGTAAAGGTCACTGGTGAGTCCACATTTAGAGTGTGGGGTTCAGCACTGTTGCCCACACCTCAAAAAGGACATTAACCTGCTGGAAAAAGTCCAGAGGAGGGCTACAAAGATGTTAGTGGATCAGCAAGGAAAGGCATACGAGAAGAGGTTGAGAGCACTGAACATGTACTTCCTGGAGGAAAGGAGAGAGAGAGAGAGGGGACACGATTGGGACCTTTAAGTACTTGAAAGGGATAAATAAGGTGGATAAAACAGACTGTAGATAAGGATCGCTTGGCCCACCCAGTCTGCCCCATTCCCTACCTATTGGATAAGCTGCAGATCCTAGTTTTACCAGCAGCCTACTTCCTCCAACCTCCCACTACAATTGCCTTATGTCTATCCTATGTATTCTTAAATTTGTCCACTGTTTTTGCCCCCATGACCTCCTCAGTAAGGCCATTCCATGTGTCCACCACCCTCTCTGTGAAAAGAAATACTTACTCACGTTGCCCTTGAGTCATCCCACCTCTATCTTCAAATTCTGCTCCCTTGTTCTTGCACATCTCTTCTTCTGAAAGATGCTACCTGTGACACTTGGACAGCTGGTTCTGATCCCTGTATCATTTTTTTTGTAATATAAAAATGTGTGATGGACTGTCTGCCATGAGAAATGCTGAAACAGCATGTGAGATCCCCCCACACACACACACACATTTTAGATACAGGGTGTTAGCTGGAAGGCCAGAAGCTAATTACAGACTTTTCTAAGTTAACTATAGCTTTAGCTGCTAAGAGGGAAATCAGTATCCCTTTTATGACATTTAGAGAGAAACTCAGGTTATTACACATGGGTGAAAAGTTGTAAATGTTCCTGGATGTCTGTGTGAGAGAGGAAGCTTATCATAGATTAAAGAGTCATTTGAAGAACATGAGTTATTGCTGAGGGTTACAGAATTTAATACTTTGAAAAGACATCCTGTTTTTGTATAGATATTTTTAATATATATTCTGACAGAGGAGAAGCTAGGTGACCTCATGCAAAGAGGAGGGCATAGCCTGCTGATAGACAATATTCTGTTTTACTTCAGAGACACTTCTATCTAGACTCTGACAAAGAAACATCTGTGAGCACTTTAAGCAGGTATTTCGATAGTGAGACACACCTAAGTACTGTAGTAAGAATTGCACTGTTAAAACCTGTTTTATTTAAATGACTTGTATGTTTTGTGATATAATAGGTCTGTATTTTATGTGTTACATATTTTTATCTATTTTAGTAAAACTCCATTTTTAGAGCTTATTTGGTCTGTCTTTGATTTTTTCCTTTATAAGTAGAGTATATATGGTTAAAGCAAACACTATACATAAGCTTGAATGGTGATACCAAACTGGAAAAAGGTAAGCGTTTTAAATCTGAGGTCTTTTATTACAGTTTTCAAGGGTTCATTTCTGTACACCTGGTTAGGTGCCTGTAGGCAAAGATATCTGGCTCCCCAAAGACAGAATTATCTAAGCCTGTACATTGGGTATGCTAACAAGAGGTTCACAGTTTGAATCCCTCCTGAACTTGAGACCAAAGGTTGATCCTAATCTACAAAACCAGACAAGAGGGTTACCTTGTTCTGTTAACTGTTCACAAGACTCTGCTTGGAGGGTGGCACTTTGTAAGTAGACGGCTGACCTGCTGAGTGGGTTTGTGACACTACCCTCTTGGACATTATTAAGTCCCTTGAGGTACTTGAAAGTTTCTATCATGTTCCTCCTCTCCCTCCTTTCCATGAGGGTATACATACTAAGCTCTTTTAGTCTCTCTTCGTATGGCTTCTGGTGCAGACCTTGCACCATTTTAGTTGCTCTCCTCTGGACTGCATCAATTCTGTCTATGTCCTTGTGGAGATGGGGTCTCCAAACTGCATGCAGTATTCCAAATGGGGTCTCACCAACTGTGCAGAGGGTTAACAACTTCTTGTTTTCTACTGGTGATGCCTATCCATATGCATCCCGGTATCCCCCCCCCCAGCCTTCCTTACTGCCTTCTCAAATTACTTGTTTACCTTTAGGTCATCTGATATGACTACTCCAGGTCCCTTTCCATTTTTGTTGTCATTAATACTTCCCTCCCATTGTGTACTCTTCCCCTGGGTTTTTGTTTCCCAGGTGCACCACTTTGCACTTCTTTGCATTGAATCTAAGCTGCCATACTTTTGACCATTCCTCCAACCTTGCCAAGTCCCTTCTCATTCTTTTCACCCCCCCCCCCCGTGTATCAACCCTGTTGCAAATCTTTATGTCATCTTCAAAGAGGCATACTTTTCCTTCCAGTCCCTACTAAATGTCACCTACAAAGGCATTAAAGAGGACTGTTCCTAGTACTGAACCCTGTGGTACCCTGCTAGTATCCCCACTTTCTTCAGCGTGGACTGTTTACTATTACTCTCTGTGTCATGTTGTCCAGCCAATTTTTTACCCAGGCTACCACCCTGGGACCCACTCCCAGGCTGGCTAACTTGTTTATTAATCTTTTTGTGTGGGGCTGTGTCAAATGCCTTGTTAAAGTCTAGGTAGGCCACATCCACAGTCCCTCTCTGGTCTGCTACTTTGGTCACCCAGTCAAAGAAATCTATTAGATTCATATGACATGACCTACCCACTGTGAATCCATGTCTTGGGTTCTGTGCCCCCACTGGCCTCTAGGCACTCAACAATTCTTTCTTTCAGAAGTTATTCCATCATAGGTCTGCCTCTGTCTTGCTTCCACTTTTGTGAAGGGGAATCCTCCAGTCCTCAGGTACCAAACCATCCTACCATGATTTGTTAAAAAGGGTAATCAGTGGTGCTACAAGTTCTCCCATTAGTTCTTTTGGAATTCTGGGGTGAATCCCATCAGACCCCATTGCTTTGTCCACCTTCAGTTTTAGGAGTTCATTAGGGACCCTTTCTTTTGCGAATGGACTGGTATCAACCTCCCTATCCAGTGTGCTTCTATTATTTGGTTTAGGTACCTCCCCTCCTCTTCTTTTGTGAACACTGAGCAGAAGTATTCATTCAGTGTCTCTGCTTTGTCACTGTCACTTTCTGCTTACCCCCTCCCCACTATCCCTCCCCTGGTCTTTCTTTGCTCCATAATGTACCTATAAAAGGTTTTTTTTTTATTTAATATACTTTATATCTTTTTTAATGTAAGCAGGTAGTAAGAAACAAGACATTAAGTCAAAAAATAAGAAAAATAGGTGAAAGACATTTACAACATGAAGAGACATTACAATAACTAGTTGCTTACTAATTCCACTACCCACTCACTTACCCCTCCGCCACCCAACCTCCCTACCCATGTCTGCCACCAATTACAAATGACCCAAGCCATGGTTGCTAACATACAATCACTTCTTAATGGGGACACAGATGGACAAATTAACAGAGAAAAAAAAACCACAATAAACAAATACATTTGGTTTTCATAAACTTGAAACTAGGAGAACACTATCCAGAGTTATAGGTGGACTAAGACCACAGTTAATTAGTTGTGAGAAGAGTATATAAAGGTTCCCATCTTTTAGCATATTTCTTCATACCATTTGACAACTTTGCTATTATAAATTCAGCCTGCAAGGCAAACAGAATTTCATTAAACCATTCCAGGTAATTTGGAGCAGTTAAATCCAACCAATGCCTTAATATAACTTTTTTTGCACATGCAGAAATCAATGCCATGTGAGCCCTCTGATTACCCCCGGTATTGATGTATAATCACCTATAAGACATGTTTCTATGCTGAAGCTACCTGTCAAAGCTAGTAATGGGTTTAATCTATTTTCTATGCTATGCCAAAAGATGGCAATCTTTTCACAAGACGATAGCATATGAGTTAAATCGGCAGCATTCTGATGACATTTAGCACATTGGCTAGTGTGTAGGAGACCTAACCAATGTAATTTGGAAGGAGTATAATATAGATTTAATGTATTTGCATAAATGTGCCCAAACTGGGGCCCAATCTCTAGAATTAGAAGAGATCTGAGTAACCCTACTCGGTTGTCAGTAACTTTGGTTGTCGGCCAAAGTCACTGTCGATATGATAAAATCATAAGAATAAGATATTAAATGGGAGGAAGGTGTAGCCTCCAAGTAGGGAAGTAGCACACTAGAAAAAGAACTAAGCCATGTTCCTGTCCCAAAATGCTGCATCAACATATGAGATAGCTGAAAATATTTAAAGATCGATTTTTTTCCCCATTTAAACAGAGAGCAACCTTCTTTAAAGGAAATAATTTTCTGATCCCTTACTAACTGCTACACCTTCTCTATACCTATTTGAGGCCAGAAAAACTGAGATTGTATTGGTTTGCCAACAATTAAGAAATTAGGGCTACAAAACAAGGGTTGTACTATGTCCCTTAACCTGTTTTTTTTAAGAAAAGCACTTAACTGTTGCTGAGTCTGGATTAAAGAGTTTAAGGAAGTAATACTGTATGTAGAGGTTTTGGAAGTCTTCTGAGGGGGATAAAGGGTAGAACTTTCGGGTCTATACCAGTTTCCTCACAGAGATCCTGCTCGATCTTAACCCAAGAAGGTAGATAACCAGAACCCTGCATAGGCCGGAATCAGTATCGAATTCTGGTCAGGTGGATTGCTAAATAATATATATAAAAGTTTGGAGCCTGGAGACTGCCATCTAGCTTTTTCCTAGCTAATTTTAAATAACTTCTTCTAACCTTTTTATTTTGCCATATAAATTTACTAAGAATACCATGTACTCGGGAAAACCATGAATATGGTAAAGCCTGATTTAGCATTTGAAGTGGGTATAACAAGCCCCCATAAAGTTAATGGTAACTTTGACCAATGCTTAAAGTCTTCTATTAAGATGTTAACCAAATTATCTAGATTGAGTTGTCTCATGACTCTCAGGGAAGGATGAAGATAAATTCCAAGATACTTCATTTTTTCAGAGCTCCATTGTATTCCCATATGGACAACATCTGCCTTCATTGTATATTTATTAAGGGGAAAAATTTATGTTTTTGCCAAATTTAATTTATAATTTGAAAAAGACTCAAATTGTGCTATAATTTGGAATACCATTGGAAGGAATTGCATGGGATCTTCAATATGAAACAGTAGATCATCTGCATACGCATATATCTTATATTCTTGGTGACCTATTTGTATACCTTTTACAGATATAGAGAGATTAATTTTCTTAATAAGAGGTTCTGGATAAAGATTAAATAAATAGGGAGATAAGGGGCAACCTTGGTGTGTGCCTTGTGACAGGGTAAAAGGGGAAGACAGGACACCATTACATTAAATTCGAGCAGACGGTGCTGTGTACAGTATTTTAACCCATTGTATAAATTCCTGGGGTATCCAATATTTAGGAAGCAATAAAAAAAGATATTCCCATAACACCCTATCAAAGGCTTTCTCTGCGTCCAGGGACACTAGAGCAGCAGCTGTGTCTGAGTCCCTGGACGCAGAGAAAAGGTAGGCTAATTTCCTGAGATGGTCTGAAGAAAGTCTATTTTTGATAAATCCAACTTGTTCTATGCTAATAAGGTGTTCCCATACCTGACTAAGTCTAGATGAAAGAACCTTGGCTAGAATTTTAAGATCTACATTAATGAGAGAAATGGGTCTGTAATTAATAATTTTTAAAGGGTCCTTATTGGGCTTCGGGAGAACCACTATGGTAGCTAAAGACAGAGAAGTATCCGATAAACCATACTTAAATAAATAATTAAATGTGTCCAGTAATATTGGGGCTATACTATCCTTTAACACCTTATAAAAATTAGTTGTAAAGCCATCAGGCCTGAGAGACTGATCTGCAGAAAGAGAGTCAATAGCATCAAGAATTTCTGATACAGCAAGAGGGCATTTTAATTTGTCAGTCTGATGCTCGGCCAATACTGGGAGCTCAATGTCTTAGAGAAATAGCTCCAATTGCTGAGAAAGCTGATGATTTGTTGGTGCCGAGTATAGTTGTTGATAATGCTCCCAAAAGGCATTTGTAATGTCTGGGGGGGAGCTTAGGAGTGTGCCTGAGGGAGAATAAACCGACGAGATTATTCTCTCAGCTAATTGAGTACGTAAACGCATGCTAGTAGTTTCCCCACCTTCTCACCCTGGTCGAAATAGGAAATTTTGGAATGAGTTAACATAAATTCTGCTTTTTCAGCTAATGATTTGTTACACTGAGCCCTGAGAGATTCCAGTTTAGCCCAATCCCCTTCTGGGGAGGAGGGAGAAAGGGAATTTTCTAGCTCTGCTATTTGATTTAGTTTTAAGGAAAGTTCAGCAGTTTTTTGTTTTTTACGTATTGTCACCAGATTAGTTATTTCACCCCTCAATGCACATTTCAGGGATCCCATAAAAAGTATTTTTTAGACGTCGATGAGGCATTATACTCCATATATGTCTTAATGAAATCTCGCATTAGCCGGACATACTCCTCTGAATTTAGAAGCTGATTATTAAAACTCCAAACGCTGTCTCTATGCACATTTGGTGAGAAACTTACTTGGAGATTGACCATCTGATGATCCGAGATGGCCTTAGACGAATAGTAGACTGTGGAGACCCCCGAAATGTGGTCCACTGATAAGAGAAAAAAATCAATGCGGGAGAAAGTATTATGCAGTAGAGAATTAAATGAATATTCCCTGTCTATATACAACCATGGACAAATATCTAAGTACATTTTAATACTATTATCTTTGGTGGCAGACAGCCCAATACCCCTAATCCCCCCCTCCTTCCCAGTACCCTTAATCCCCCAACAATTGTAATATCTCAGCCCTATATAAATTGAGCATGGACAAAGCTTCATAGCCCCTAAAGTATAATTATGCATACATTTTCCTCTAATTAAATAACTATTACTAGTCACCACAACTTTTATGAATCTAAACCTGTTGAATACAGTAACTATATGACACCGACATATAACTCTTTCCATTATTGTCAAAATATTCCACAAAAAAAGGCTGTGCGTAACTGTGATTGTCCCCCATCCACTTCTGTAGCACATGGTACCCTGCTGGTTATTCCCATTGCTGAATTTCTCCCCAAAAGCCAACCCCTCCATCCTTAGAAAAATGTGAATTAAGGAGTTACCCAACTCGAATGAGAATGAAAATAAAAACCCAATCATCATATAAAAACAAAATAATTACTTGCTTAGTCAGCCAGTATTCTCTTAAGCCCGAGTGTGTAGCTCCCCCATTGCTTAAAACCTGGTTAACCCAACATAGTAACGGGCGCTATTGAGCTAACGTATGCACAATATCCTAGATATAATAGATCTGCCAGCATATCTGTAATTATCTAGCTGAAAAAGAAAAAAGAAGGAAAAGCCATTGCTTTCCACTGGGCTCTGTTGCCCTCTTGTGACCCCCCATTATATTGTCCAAGCACTATAAGTCCGCTGGCACACATTCTTGCTGAGCTTATCATTAAAGAAAAATCAGAAAGGCTTTCTTAGTCACATTAAGCTTTCAGCGAGCTGCAAACAAATGTGGCAGTAGAGATTGAAGGGCAGGAAGTGCTTGTTGAGCAGTCTCAAAGTTATGCCATGATCCTGCAACAAGAACTGTGAAATGCAATGGGTACTGAACTCTGTATCGAATCCCAGCAGCTGTTAGTTTTGTGACCATAGGATGGTATTCTGCATGCCTCTGCCTATTAGCGGCTGGTAAATCTTGAGTGAAACAAAGCTGCTGACCTTCCCATAAAACCTGATGAGCATCTCTTGTCTGGTTCAGCACATGAATTTTATCCTGATAATTCAGGAATTTTACAATGAGAGGGCGAGGTAGTTTCCCAACTCCAGGTTTCGGATGTAAACAGCGATGAGCCCTTTCAAAAATATACATAGAATTATTAGGTGATGGACCCGCAACTTTAACAAGTAACTTTTGCAAAAAAGTAATTGGCATTGAGCCTTCAGCATCCTGAGGGAGACCAAATATGAGCACATTATTTCATCTACTCCGGCCCTCTAGATCTTCTAGCTTGGAATCCATCTTATGTTGTTTTTGTCTTAGAGTTGTCATCTCAGTATCTACCGATTGCTTCCAGTTTTCCAAGGAGGTGACTCTTACAGAAGTGTCCGAGATGGCTCTCTTCATTTCAGCCAAGTCTCCTCTGAGGGATTTTAACTCGGAAGTCAGCTCTTGTAGTGCATACTTAAAAGGCAAAAGCTCCTCCATAAATCTTTTTTCAGTGAGCGGAGCATTTGATTGTGCTGTAGATATAGACGCAGCAGGCTTAATTGAAGCAGCGGGTTGGGCTTTTGGTCTTTTCGGCCCTTTTTCAGGTGTTAACAGTGGGGTATGCGTTGGGGAGCCGTTCTCATTTCAGCCTCCATTGCGTCAGTAGGCCCGAGTTCTTCACCTCGAGTGTCGACTCGCAGATCGCCACTTTCCAAGAATTCTCCCACCGAAATAGAAGTCGAGTTGTATCACAAGTCTAAACTCTGCCTTTTACTTATTTTTTGAAGAATAGCTTTATTTAGAAAGCATAAAGTCGGCGTTCTGGGAGGGAGACAATCAGCAATGCTATCTCCACTACAGGGCCATCACGTGACCACCTATGAAAGGTTTTATCCCCCTTCTTAACTAAGTTGGCTATCTTTTCCTCAGTTTAGACCTTTGCTATTCTGACTGCCTTCCCCATTTCCTTTTACATTAACTGGTACAGTTCTCTGTCCTGCTCCTTCTGTGTTTTCTTATACTCCCTGAATGCTATCCTTTTCTCCCTAACCTTCCCCGTCACCTCTTTTGAGAACCACAGTGTTTTTTTCCTTTGTTTTGTTTATTTGCTTCAGACAAAGACTGATTGCCTCTGTGATCGCAGCTTTGATTTTTCCCCATTGTTCCTCCACCCCACCTTCTTGCCCATTCGTTTGTTAGTGCTTTTCTGAGGCACTCCCCCATTTTGCCAAAGTCAGCCCTCCTAAAGTCCAATACCCTCACTTTTGTGTGCCTTGACTCTATGGCTGGTTTTATAGTGAACCACACTGTTTGGTGGTCACTTGTTCCCAGATGGCTACCCACTTCTAAATCTGAGATCCTCTCTCTGTCCCTGTTTGAGAGTACCAGGTCTAAGACTGCTCTCTCTTGAGTGGGTTCCAACACTAACTGTCTGAGGCATACCCCCTGTAGGGCATCAAAAATTGTCCTGCTCTTGGATGTGGCTGCAGCAAAGGTGCTCCTGTTAACATCTGGCATATTCAGGTCTCCTATCAACAATATCACTCCCTTTTCTGCCATTCTAAGGATGCTGTCTATCATTTCTTGTCTGTTTCCTCCCCCTAAGACAGGGGTCTGTATATAACCCCCATACAGATTGTGGTGCCATTTCCAGTTTCCAGGGTGACTCACAGTGCCTTCTCCCTTCCTGTTTACCAATTAGTTCAATTGGAGAGTCTCTTTAAGCTGAGTGACAACCACAACATGGGGGGGCACAGTCTTAACCTGGAGGGGGGAGGTTTAGAAGGGAGATCAAGAAGCACTTCTTCACAGAGAGGGTGGTGGACACTTGGAATGTGTTGCCAGAAGAGGTGGTCTCATTGAAGACAGTGGGCTGCTTCAAGAGAGGCTGGGATAGGCATAGGGGGAAGGTAAGGATCATGGGTAGGGAGGATGGCAGGAGTGGGGGGGGCAGGAAGAGTAGCTCAAGCTGTGGACCTTGCAATACAAGTAGATTAGATGGACCAAATGGCCCTCTTCTGCTGGCTTCTTCATATGTTCATATGTACTAATTAAACTGCTGTGTTTACTGCAGTAACTCTGCTGCAGCATACTGCAGTTTTGTGTTGTATCCTAGCTGGCACTGCTACATGTTCAATGTGTAGTATAAGGACAAATCTATTTTTGATCAAAAAAGGTGGCTCTGTTTACACCCAAGACCAAGGGGACAATGTTGAGGATGATGATGATGGCAGGGAACGGGAAGGAAAAATGAAGAGGTGCCACATATAGTATCCAGGACATGATGATTGGTCAGGCAGCAAGATAGTCATGGATGCCTGATGCCAGTTTCACTTTAAGCTTGTCCTGGATGCAACATGGAGGCTGAACATAAGAAGGTAACTGGTCCCTTTTGGTACACAGATAATTAGGGTGACAGAGCAAGGCCATGGTAGTGCATTGGGACTTTATAGACACTCCCTCGTGGACCCACCCCCAGGTGTGGGATCTAAGTACCAAGCCTGAGAACTGTTCAACTGCCAGGGGCGGTTCTTGCTGAGACTGTACCATCTCTACACCTACACATGAGAGTCACCCCTGAAGTTATTGTCTACTCCTCCTCAGCGCCATTCAACAGTGGGAGAATGGAAAAGGTGGTCTGGCTGCGCAAACATTTATTGTGATGAGCTGACATTTATCTGCCAGAATCTAACTTCAACAACTCAAGGTACAGTAAAGATAGCTTAGAAAATAATGTGGCACTCGGGAGGAGTACCTGCAGCAAGGTGAATGCATTTTCAGAATTTATTCCATCACTGTTTCTTATGGTGCCTCTTTCTCCTGGAACAATGTATGCTTTCGCCTTAGAAACTGCACTACCATTGGCAGTTTTAAACATGGTTTAAAAAAATTACTGCAGGAACTATCTCCTTGCAGTTATTTTACTAGTTGATTTGTGAAGTGATTGTTAATGTTTTTCAGTTTATATTATTATTTGTTATTGGTGTCTATAATTATGACTTGGGACATTCTGTAAATGAGACTTGCTTCTCATGGAACTTATCCTGTACTTCTGAAACTTTTAAATAATAATAATAAAAAAAACACTGTAAACCAAAATAATTTTGATTTAAATGTTTAGTTTCAAATAATAGAATTTTCCTACTCTTCCTATGTAAATTGTTTATCTATATGTAACCACTCACCCCCCCCCCAGTCTTAGGAGAGGGGAGAACATCCTCAAGGATCATTATTAGGACAAACTATTTTATATATTCGCATGATGCCATTGGGATGCATTATTTAGAAATACAATCTAAATGTTCACATTTATCAAATGATACTCAAATATTCTTTTCTATTAAGACGTGGTCAAAAGATGGCATTGACAATTTAGAAGCCTGCCTTTGTGAGCTTAATATGTGACTGGCCAAACAATTGGTGCGTACAAGTCAACGTCTTGCGGTGGTAGCACATTTGGAGGCATGGCCAGTATTGGGCAAATGCAGGGCACACATCAGAAGGTGTGTCCCTCATTCCTCAATCAGCCTGCAGCAGGATCTGACCTCACACATACAAATGTGGCCACCAGAACAAAGAAAAGGTCTGCTGCAATGAGAGTGAAGATCTCATGCAGCATGACCACAACATGCCTCCCAATGTGTAGGCAACATGGCAGCAGTGACTGCCACTGCTGCCTGTCACAATGCCGATGGGGGAGCCCACTCCCCGTTGGCATAATGTGCCCCCTCACATATACAATGTATGCCAAGGGGGTGGCCAATCCCCCTCGACATCATGCACCCCCACAACAGTTTTCCTTTGCTGATGGAGGGCCCAGTCCCCATCAGCATTTATCATCCTGTCCCCTTTAATTTTACCAATGGGGGAGCCCACTCTCCATCTGCATAATGTGTCCCCCCGGCCTTTAGTTGCTTGCCGAGAGGGTGCCCAGTCCCCCTCGGCTTGTGTGTCCCCCCCCCTCAGTATGTGCCGACAGGGGGGAGCCCAATCCTCATCGGCTACAGAATCCCCCTCAAAAAAATACTTAGGTGGCACGCTGGAAACCCACCCCAGTGTACCAAATGCCCTGCAAAAAAAAGTCCCATGATGTGGTTTTTTTTTGAAGCTGTGAAAAAAGAAAATGGTCCCTCACCATCTCCCTGCCACCCCCTTGCAACCAGCGCCCACCCTCTGTGCACTCTGTCTCCCCACACCCCCTCACCCCATACTTACCTCCGGAGTCTGGTGCGATGATCTTCGTGGACTGGGAACACGTCTGCACTCTTCAAAGCTGACCGCGAACTGATGAAATGCCGGTAAGCTGTATAATGGCATAAATAGGGTTTTTTCAACTTTGATGCATATCTCGGGCATTTTTTGGAATTTTTGCACCAAATTTTCCACATGGGTTTTTGGGACCCCTTCTCATGAATTATGTCACTGTCATGGTGTTATTTGGCCCTGAAAGGTGATTTCACGGTCACTTCGTGGAATCGCCTTTCAGGACTGATTAATGAAATGACAGTGCCAGTGTTCATGAGGTGGGTTCTCGAAAAGCCTGTGTTGCAAATTTGGTGGAAAAAATGAAAAAAGTGCTGCTTTATGAGCATACATTGCACAGTTGCTGCACACACGCACACAATCTGTAATATTTTCATGCCAGATTTTCAACATTGGCATTTTTCCACACCTCCTTGTGAACAGTATAGCTGTCATGTTTCACATCCTGGCCCAAATGTGTTTTCTCACTTCCAGCACTGAATAGCACGGTCGCTGTGGGAAATCATGGTTCAGGACATATTATGAAAATAACAGTGACACTGTTCATGATCAGAGGTCCGTAAATGCCTATGTCGAAAATTTTGTGATGATACTCCATAAAATGACTGAGTTACGAGCGTGCATTGCGTAATTTGCACTAATGCTTGTAAGTTCACGAATTTGTAATATTTTCACTCCAGATTTTCAAACTTGGCATTTTTCCACACCTTCTTATGAACAGTACAGTGGTCACTTTTACATATCCTGGCTGAAATGTCTTTTTGCACTTCCGGCGCAGAATAGCTCAGTCACTGTGCGAAATCATGGTTCAGGACATATTATGAAAATAACAGTGACACTGTTCATGACCAGAGGTCCTAAAATGCCTATGTCAAAAATTTTGTTATGATACTCCATAAAATGACTGTGTTACAAGTGTGCGTTGCGCAGTTTCCACGCAGCCTTGTAACTTCGGAAATTTGCAATATTTACATGCCAGATTTTCAACACTGGCATTTTTTCACACTTCCTTATGAACAGTACATGTGTTATTTTTCACATCCTGCCCAAAATATGTTTCAACACCTATGGCACACAATGGCGTGGTCTCTTTTCATGAGGGGAGATCCCAAAATGCCTATGTTAAAAATGTGGGTGACAAACTCCCAAAAATCATTGGGTTATGGAACTGTGTTGAGCACTTTCTATGCATGATCATGACTTCACCAAGTTTTCATATTTTCACTCCAGATTTTCAAAGTTGCCATTTTATACACCTCCTCATGAACAATACAGTTGCCATTCTCCACATCCTGCCCAAAATGTGTTTTCGTTCCTGTGTCGCCAAATGGCATAGCCACTGTGCAAAACCACCTTTCAGCTAACAAACTGATTGTGCCGCTTTTCATGAGGTGGGCTCACAAACAGCCTATGTTGAAAATTTGGAGTGAAAATACCACTGCACGCCTACAGTGTTAGGGTTTCCAACTGTAGAACCCCACCCAGACAGACTGACAGGTGCCAGAGGTGTGACTTGGGATCATCGGATGTAATGCTCAAGCCATTCCACCCCAACCCTAACCCTGCAGCCACAGACAGGCATCGTAGTGTGCCTTGCACTGTTCAGCCACAAAATTCACCCCATTCTCCTATACTGCACCCACATCAGTGTATTTCCTTATGGAATGGGGTAAGTATAATGCCCAAAGTCCCCAAAGCACACCATGACACTTGTCAGTGTCTACAGGGTAGGGTGAGGTACAATGGCATGAGTGTTATAGCTGACAACCCAAAGGCACACCCCAATGCCTGTCACTCTCTACAGGGTGGGTGTGGGGTTGGCATCACTTCAATACTTCACTGCCATTCCTATTATGCATCTCTAGGTCTGGCACTACCAATGCCAATGCCATCGAGACAACATTTGGCATTGACAACTGCTTGTTACAACTGAATCTTAAAAATAGCTGAAGCAATCTACTTTGGTATAAAGAATCACTTGAGAACTCTGGCATTAGGACAGCTGGACATTCCAGATTTAGGATGTCATCAGGAAGCAAAAACTACGGTTAAAAATCTCGGAGTTTTACTCGATTCAGATCTTTCTTACATCTTCCATATAAACTCAGCCAGGAGACTACTTCTTTCTTCATCTTAGAACATTACTTCTTAGACTTTGTCATAGTGAGCCTCTGCAAGACATAGAAACAAAATTTAGACTCCTCCAAATATTGAAATAAGTTTGGGCCTCCCCATAGAAAAATAGTATACTTTGCACAGTGCATCAGTAATAAAGCAGAACTCCTTTAAGTGGTAGGCTCTCACTTGATTAAACTTATTATAACCTCCCCTCTTTGTAACCCCATCACCAGGCCAACCTACTTGCTCCACAAATTTTGACTCTTGAACCGTTGTTATCATTTGTTGCTATACCTTCATGGATCACACTGCTTTCTTTATCTGTTTCCTCTGTATTAAGAATATTCTTTCCACCCATCTCTGCCTCTCCCCTCCTGGCCTGCTCTTAAACAACTTTTCAGGGATCTTTTTTCTCTCCTGCTCTTGCTCTTAGTACTTCTTTGCTTAACCATTGTATTTTGGCTGTTCTACCACCGGTCTAATTGGTAAATTGTTACCTCTCATTATTTGTTCATTGTTCTTATTTCCTTTGCACTATTGTTCATTGTGTATTGCTTGATTATTTTGCACTTACCAGTTGAACTGCATTCACTCCTTATCCTTCCCCGGGTACACCTGAAATGAGTGTTGGCTCAGTGTGCCTTTTCTGGTCACCAATATGTAAATAAACCATTCATTCACCTACTATTATCCTTTCTGTTTGCCTCATCTTTTCGCACAAAATATCTAAAACTCAAAATTCAAATATGTTATTTCCTCCAGAACATAGGTCTGAGTGTTCCACATGTGTTCGCAGCACTCTGAAGGCGTTATCCTGAGGCTATACCATCAAAATGCTGCTCAATATACCATACCTCAAACAAATGCAAATATCTCACAAACCATAATAGCTACATATAAAGTGTAACTGACACAGTTGCTCATGACAGAATTATCTTTCTAATGATGGTAAATAAACCCATGCAATCATTTCAGTTTTTTTTTATATCATGCGAAATACTGAAAAAAACTTCTTTTTTCAACAAAATCCACCAAAAGAACACAATAGTTTGTCAAGTATAAGGCATATCTAACCCAAACTACACATACTTATGTAGTTTATAGTTATTCAGTGCACTGACTAACAAAAATGAAATTTGAATATGTGAAAAATGTAATTTTATAGATTTATTTCAATTTGCAGTTGTAACTTTCAAATTCAGTCCAAGAAGCCTCATACCTCAAATAACTGCAAATACCTGAAATAAACATAGTAACTACACACACGGGGCTCTATTCTCAAATGATTTAGAATGCCACATGCCCTGAGAGCACTGAACACAAGGCACGTGGAGCTTGTGGCATTCCTTGGCCAGAAACTGAGATTCTGGATCCGGTGCACCACATGCCCCAAGTTAGACCACCTTTTTCTGATCTACCTTTGCTGACATTTTTAGGGGGTTTGCACCACATATTTGGTGCAAGCCATCATAAAAAGGGTACAGTGTTGCAAATGCATGCAACCTTTTAGAGTCAGGAACAAGGTGCACCAATGTGTCCGGTGTAGCGCAGGGGTTTGACGCAGGGCTTGTGTGAGTCCTGCATCAGTCTTTGACATCTGAGCCCAACGTATGAGCAGCAGAGTTGCTGAGCACAAAATTACCTTTTCTAATGATGGTAGGTAAGCCAAAGTAATAATTATTTTTTCTAAACCTTGGGAAAATACCAAAAAGCAGTGTTTTGCTTTTTTTAGTCAAAAAAATCTGCCACAGAAACATAATTTTATTTGATAAAATATGAAACATATCAAACCCAAACTGCACACACATATATTTATATATAGATCTGGATAGTCAGACCATGCCAGGCAGTGGCGCAAGCCTGGGCAAAGTGCAACTGTGCTGCGCTAGGGCCAAGACCAGGCGATATTCAACGGTAATGCGCCATAGTGCAGCACTGTTGAATATGGCAAGGGTGGCACACACCCTGCATATGGTGCAGTGGCACTATGCCAGTGCAAGTCACACAGGGGGAGCACAGGGATGCGCCAGTGCAAGTGCTGTTGCGCTAGGCACATCACCCGCAATATTCAGCCGAGGACATGCAAATGTGGCCATAATCTATGCAAGGTGCAAATGGGGCTATTTGTATGTCATCATGGCCCCATTTGCATGCGATGCACTTGGCAGCCCGGCAAATTGTGCCTGGTGCCATGCCAAGCTGGTGTTGATGGGGGTTGCTCCCTGGTGGGCTATTGCAGCCCCCCTCCCGTATGCCCGATCCCGGGCAGTAGGACAGCGTAACACAATCCTATGCCCGATCATGGGCAGTAGGTAGAATAAACATACCCCTGACAGTCTAGTGGACCCCTTTCCCTCCCTCCCCATATGCCCAATCACAGGAATTTGTCAGAATATATCTATTCCTATGCCTGATCGCGGGATGTAGTGTCTAGAAGTAGATCCCTGGTGGACTAGTGGACCCCCTCCTCCTGTATGCCCGATCGCGGGCCATAGTAATAACTGATATCTACCTGGTGGTCCAGTGGTACCCCCATCCCCACTCACCCGCAGAGGCCCCTGGCCACCCAGCACCCCCCAATATTGGCAGGTGGCAGCAGCCCACGTGCATACCTCCCAGATGCCCGCCGAATGACAGCATACAGTATGATTTGTACGCCCATTGACCCACAGTGTGGACCAATGGGCTTGCAGACCATACTGTTTTTTTAATTTATTTATTTATTTAGTTTTTGTTGACCAGGTAAGTGCACTAGACAAATTCTGCCTATTTTCAGGCATGACCCAGGGGAAGGGGGTACAGATGAATGCCAACTGACCATGAACCAGATTAAGCTGCTGGTGGTAATTTTAGTGAACTGTACTACACAGGTCCAGATCTGTAAATTAACACTTCAGCCCACGATTGGGCATATGGGGGGGGTCCAATAGACCACCAGGATTGTCTATCTGCATACTGCTGCCCACAATTGGGCATAGGATTCAATATCTTCTAACTACTGTCCACAATTGGGCATGCGGGGGGGCACTGGACATCCAGGGGGGACCGGATGCTTGATGATGGTGTTCCCGCTGGGTGGGTGGACACCTACTGTTGGCGGCTGTTGTGTTGCACCTTGCAATACAGCCACCTGCCAGTGGGTGGCCAGCTTTCGAGCCTATATTTTCCTGCTTAACTTTGAGCACCTGTGTGCAGTGCATGTAGGGGTTGTGCCAGCATATGCGCTGCACATCCCAGGCTGAATATTGGGATGTGCTGCATATGCATGGGCATGCCCCCTGCATCTGCGCTGCATAGGATTACATTGCATCCCAGCGCATTGGAATTTACGCTGCACATGGGAAGCCTTTTCAATATCTCACTGGGGCACAATGTGGGGTTGCACCAGCACAACTCTGTTCCCCCATGCGCAACTCCTTTGACTATCCCGGCCATGGTGTATAGTGGAGTGTTGTTCTGTATAGAATTCCATCCCTTTCAAAATGCTGTTCTAGCACAGTTCCAATGCCATGGAATGCTGCTCTACCCTTCTGTGGTAGAACAGCATTTTAGAACCTCTAGAACCTGCATGAGTCAGTTTCATTTTGAAAGCAAAAGAACCTACAAAACACAATTTTCTCACAGTACTGTACACTATAAAAAATACAGGGTGAGCAACTCAGTACACAACCAGTGTGTTTTGCCACCTCGGGATTCTGAGTCCCATGGACTATCGAGCTTCGCTTTTGAAGTCAGAAGGAATCAGAATCCCTCTGTGCCAGAACACACTGGTTCTGCATAGCTGCCCATCCAGTATTCTCTATGTACTACTTATGCATGTGCAGTTTAGGTTACATGTCTTATATTTTTTTTTAAAGTGTTGCTGTGGTGCACTTTGCTGGAAAAGAAAATTGTTTGTTAGGCATTTCGCAAGGTATAGAAAAAAAAATTAACTGATTAAATTAGCTTGCCTGCCATCATTTGAAAGGTCATTTTGTGCTGAACAACTGTATCATTCACACTTTGTGTGTAGCTACTATGGTTTGTGAACAATGTATGCAGGACTTCTACAGATGTTTGTAGAGCACAAATGAACAGCTAAGCCACCACCTATGGGCATTACAGGACATGAGGGCTAAGTTTTGTACCACCACCCGGAGGAACTAATGGGCAGAATGAGATACAGTAATTTCAGACTTGCTTGAGCCTACCCTGGAACAGGTTGGGGCCTTGCCAGGGAGGCTGGCATCACCACTTGAGAAACCTTGTCTTAGAAGAATGTATAAAGTAAAAACATATGTGAGGGATGTACATTTAAAAACTTTGGAAAATGCATCCATTATCTTTAGAACTGACTATTGAAATGTCTTGTTATCATAGAAACATGGAAACATATAAGATGATGGCAAATAAGGACCTTCTGGCCCAACTAGTCTGAAGAAAACGAAAGAAGAATCAGCATTTATATATTGCTTTTCATACACAGTATCCCAAAGCACTTTACAAGCAATGCCAGACTGGTAGTGAAGTGACTGAATGTGTGGTGGCAGCCATATCGCACATCATCACCCACACACAGCCTGGATAATTGCATGAACCAGTTTATGGGAAGGGGAATGTTGGCCAGGACACCGGGAATGTTCCCTGCTCTTTGCAAAGAGTGCCCTGGGTTCTTTTACTTTCACCTGGACACCCACCAGGACAACACCAGGATGGGTAGAAGGGACCTCGGTTTAACATCTCATCTGAAGGATGGCACACCCCAGCAGTATAGCACCCCCCCAATACTGCACTCGGATGCCAGCGATTTTAAGGTGCAAGTCCAATCCCAGTGTGGGACGAGAACCCACGACCTTCTGATCCAGAGGCAGATGTGCTTCCAACTGAGCCATGCTGACACCCTGCCCTGTAGTTCCTGTCTAAAGTATCACCTCACCCCCATTCAGTTCTCTGAGTTTCCCCACCTCTGCTTTGTTACCAAGATTCCTTTATGCCTATCCTATGCATTCTTGAAACCTGCAATCATCTTAGCTTCCACCCTTTTCCACCAAAACTCTGTTCCAAGCTTCTACCACTCTTTCCATAAAGAAAAACTTCCTTACATCCCCACTCAGCATCCCCCCCCCCCAGCTTCACTGTGTGACTCCTGGTTCTCAAGCATCTTTTTCTCTAGAAAATACTGCCTTTCTGTACCTTGTTCACACCTGTGAAATATGTACATGTCTCTAGCATGCCTCCCCTCTTCTTCCTCTCTTCGACGGAGCACATGTTTAATTTCCTGAGTCTTTCCTCATAGGGCTTCTGAGTCAGGCCCTACACCATCTTGGTTGCCCTCCATTGAACCGCCTTGACCTTGTCAATGTCCTTTCAGAGGTGGGGCCTCTAGAACTGTACACAGTACTCAAGGTGTGCCCTCACCAGTGATCTATATCAGCTCTCCTTAATTGCAAGCTTTTCAAATTGCAATATGTTCTCCATGTTGCAGCAAGACTTGTTTCTTAGGTAATTTTTTTGTGAGCATATCACACTAGTTCTTTGGGATCTACATTGCTTACAGTGAAATTTAAGACTGACTACAAGCTTCATATGAAGTATAAATGCCTGCATGATTGTGACCCCAGATATCTCTCTGATTTACTTATGCAATATTGTCCAGCAAGAGCTCTCAACTCTGCAGATCTTGAAATGCTTGTTGTCTCAAAATTCCACCTTAAAACAGTTGGTAGTCAGGTGTTAGAGGTCAGGGCCTTCAATGTGGAATGCTCTTCCAATAGACTTAAGGCAAGCAACTTTTTTGGCAAGTTTAAAATCTGGCCTGAAAATCTGGATGCTTACATAAACTTTTTAATATTTCTGTGATCTTAAAATGTCAATGTATTTTTAATTATTTTGTAATAGTTACTGTATTTGTTATGCATTGTTTTATTTCCCATTGTATGTTATTTACACTGTACAGTGCTCAGAGCTTTTTGGATGGGTGCTTTATGAATAAAGATGGATTGAATTGGACATGCTGTATGCAGTGTCCCAAATCTAGGGTATCTTTATGATTCCCCTATGGTCCCCTACAACCCTACTATTTTATTAACCATACTAGGCTGAAGCTTCACTGGGACACTCCTGGATACGAAAATAAACATTATGGGCACCTGAGTCCTTGAGAACACAGGTCATTTACTGTGATTTGCTAAATTGTACAAGTTTGTTTAGAGATCCAGAGATCACAATTCATTGGGCTATGATTTCATACAAATCCCTCCTCTTTCAGAGGTTTATTGATGTACCACTCCTCTTTTAGCACTTCTATATTTTCCACTCCTCTTTCAGAGCTGTATACATTTTCCCCAGGGTCCATTATTCAGGTCTCAACCTGGTCTGCAGGCTGTCTCAGTCCGCCTGATAGTTTCACACAGCCTCAGACTGAGATGCACGATAACGGTCTCTTTGCAATGATTCCCATTTAGTTATTGTAACATTGCCATCACTGTATATTTTATTGTATGCTTGTACCTCAACAATCCATGCTATTTTGTCATTCACAGTTGTAAAATAGATGTGAGGATCCCGATCCAGTGATTATTCAGACTGCAATTAGCTGTCAGCATAGCTTCCAACCTCCTAACAGGGTTTTGCAGTTTGCAAAACTATTGTACACTTTGTACTGCCATTTCTACTTTCCTTTGTCACACAGTGCCAGACCTGGTGAATGGCATTGTACACCTGTCACAGAAATGTTGCTATAATTGTTACCTTATTAAAACCAATACAAACTAACCTCTTAGTTGTTGAGCGTCCATGATTTTTCCCATATTGTCTCTCCCTGTTTCCCTAACTACAAGCGATTATGTTTTCCTAATAGATGGACACTAGTACTGTACTTCATGTATTAATTAAGAAAAAAAGATAAAACTGTTATCAGACTGAAAGGGTAATTTCAGCCCAACATAAACTGAAAATATTTATTTTTCTTTAAATAAGGGCTAGACAGCTATATCACCATTTAGATTTCTGCCCTGATCACTAGGGAATTTGCACAGAAAAACCCAGACCAATCCAAGCCAGCCAAAGGGTCTTTGATAAAACACTGGTAGAGGTATGAAACAGCATTGTGTGTTTGGTGGCTGTGGTGAGGTTGCATTCTGTATGTTTTTGCACTAATTTAGTCTGATGTGTCTCTGTCTTCTGATTTATAATGCAGCCGTTTTTTACTCTGCTTTTTGGTCTGTGTTGGACTTTATTTTGGAAGACAGGGTACACTGGCGCATTGTGTGAGAGCTGATGCTTTGTTTCTTGTCGCCATTTTTAACTGTCAATTATGTACTTACCATCACTGGGCAGGAAGCATGTAGAAACTGAAAAACACAGGCTGGAATACAACTCAGTCACAGAGTGGGCTGGACCAAACCAGATCTTTATTTTATTTATTTACCTAGAATAGCCCAGCTAAGATGTAACATTGTGTTTTCAGTGGTGTCCTATTTCTACCCATTTTTGCAGCTTGATGGACTCGAACCCTGGGAGGTTAAGTGACTTGCTGAAGGTCACACAGTCAGTATTTGACTCTTGCAGGGTTTGAACCTGTGATCTTTTGGTTCCCACACCCATGCTCTAACCGCTAAACCACACTGCCTTTTTAAATGGTTGGTATTTGAAAACATGAAAAGAAAACATGGGGCTTCTTTCAGTTAGCAGGAGCATAGCTGGGTTGAAGACGGCTCACTAAAGCAATGCAGGTGATCAGTTTCCAATCAGATAAGATGATGGCAGTTCCAGATGACCCTGCCATCAGCATGAGGAATCTCTCTGCTTGGAATGTTGGGATTAAGTTTCAGCTGGAGCCTGGACACATTTGTAACGTTTCTCTAGATGAATAGGGAGTACTGTGACCAAGCAGGGAAAATTTATTGGCCTGGTGGTGGCCTTGACAGGACTTTGGAGTAAGACATCATGGGAGGGGGAAGGGAAGGTGGTAGCATCTGAAGCCTAAATTAGGAGAGAAAAAAAGAAAAAAAACAGCTGTCACATTTCAAACCACAAATATACACAGACAGACTAAATTTTCAAGTTAAATGTCTAAACCACATATTTTTATGAGAGAGCCAACAGTGCATTTATTTATGGACTTGAGGTATTAAAAAAAGTTTGGCTAGCAGTTTCACTTTGAGGTGTGTGCTGTCTTCTGCACTTTGAAGGCCTGAATAAACTGCTTCAAAGAGAAAAATGTGAAATTTATATACTACTAATTAATCAGCTTAAACTTTTGGAGGTGAAATTCTTGTGGACATGGCTCTTTACCAGCCAGAAATGGTGCTCAATGCCATAATAACAAATGTGTAAAACAATGGTAACCAGCTGCCCTTGCTTTAGAGTTGTTACTTTTTTAATTATGAATAATTCTCAGTTTTTTAAACACGTGTACCATTAGGGCAGTCTGGTCAGAACTTTTTCAGCGTTTTCAACTTTTATTTGCACCCTTTGGGCACTCTAGTCAGAAATGGCTTGAACCGCTGACAATGGTGTCCACACTGCTCCCGTTCTGGCCACGGAGTCCCATCCTACCACTCCTCCTACAGGAAACTCCACTATAGCCATGGCACCTCTGCAGATTTCTCCCTGGTGCAATGCCTTGATTTTTCAGCACTTTGGCAACATGTGCCCGAGATCCAGCCATTAACTGCAGGGCAGAGGTGTCCTAGTGGCATTAAGGGGTAGATGATAGTTTTCATTATTCCGGGTGACCTACAGATGACAATCACGGACACATTCAGGAGAGGAGTCTGTTAAACAACTAAATAAAAAAAAAATATTGATCATGGAGAGAGATTCAGCCAATCAGTGTTTTTTTTTCCTGTTTTCTGTGTCTGCCCATTAGAACATTCAAGACAATATTTTGTTGTGGAGGCAAGATAAATGCTTTAACATTCATATGAGCTCCTCTCCTCTCCTGAATGAATCTGTAATTGTCATCTGTAGGTCACCCAGGTGGTGGTGTTAGAGGAATGAGAGACATAGCCCTTCCTTCCTGGAGGCAGATCCATCCTATGGAATGCTCAGTCCTCCACTTGCTGACCCTCCAGCACTCAGGGAGGGCTGTGAACCTTGATCACCAGCAAGTAGCAGAGCTTCTACTGCAATGCAGGGCCTGCTCTTCTTCCCAGTATGTTATGTATATTCCTTTCTGGTACCCAAGTGCCATGATTGTGGGTTCCTGTCAGTGTTAGAGAGCAACACTCACTTGAGGCAAGGAGAAGAGGGCTTCAGAATAATGCCAAGGTTCTCCACAGCAGTGTCATGCCAGTGTTGCTCAAAATCTGCAGGCACAAACAGCGGTTTGGTGGTACAAAGGTTACCTCCTTCTTTGTTTTCTCCGTTCTGACCCATGGGGATACTACTTTTTTAAGATCCCCCCCCCATGTTGGAATTATACTTTATGAGCTTTGAGGAGTAGGGGGCCCATAAGAGTCCTATCTTTAAATTTAGCTCCCTCCCCCCATCCCATTATAAGTCAATGGCAGTGGTGCCTGAGCACTCAGGGCTCACTTCAGAGCTGGGGGGGGGGCAAGTCCTGGCAAACCCCCCTGTAATTCTAACACTGCCCCCCCCATGGTTGATATATAAAATCATGAAGCACAGCTAATGCTGACAGTTCAAATTCAGGCTGATAAAGTAATACTGATGTGTGAATTATTAATACCCGGACAAATATATTATCAAATATTCTTAAAAGTGATTGTGCATTATTTAAATATGTTTAAGGAATGGAAATGAGTTTCATTCTAAAAAGCACCTTATTAACTTATCTTTTTGAATATCATTGACTGTTCTTTTTGCTATGTAACCTACCAACAGGGCATGCTTAGAAAGGAGCAACTTGCAGTTAAGCATGCTCTCTTCTGAACAACATTTCAAGTTAAAAATAAATAAATAAATAACAAGTTATGAAAATGGTATCCCCAAATGTTCCAGTCCATAAGGAGTGGAGAGAATGTTGTACTTCTAGGCACAATAGGAGATCAAACAGCATCAAGAAAGATTAGAGAGTGCATACAGAGAGGTAAACCACAGGGAGGTTAATTGACTTGCTCAGGGTCACACAGTGAGTATACAGCAGGGATGAGATTTAAAATTGGGTCACCAGTTTTTCACAGCTCTTTTCTTTAGCCAGTTTGCTCTCCTGCATCCCAATCACCCTCTTATGCCTTCCATTCTCTGTTCTACATTGTTCTGACACACCTGTGACTGTTATTAATTGAGAAAATTATTTTTTTTTTTTTCACTTTTTTAATGTTGACCTGCATGGTTTTTAACTTTCTGTTCCCATATTCTTTGGACAATATGTGATGTCAATTCATACTGACTAGTAACACTTTTAATTAAAGCTGCTGAAGTGTTCAAGAAATAGAAACAGACAGTGAAATCACTGGAGACAAAATAGCAAAATTATAAGCATTTTTGAAAGGCATCAACATCTAAAGCATATCAGAAGACCAAGCATGATTGAAAGAAACAAGCAACATTTCAGTTTAACATTTTTAAAACTCTAACATGGGTGAAATAAACTGTTTAATATGCATGTAGCCTCTTTTGTGCAGTCCTACCTTAACTTAACTCTCTGTAACTTCCCAGGAAGTCCGCTAAAATGTTTAACATATACCATGAGTTAAACTAAAAAAAAGAGGCTGTGGGTCTCCTTTACAGAAAACCATCAAGAAGACAAGCTCAACCCCTTTATCTCAAAGAATTTCTCCCAGTGCTGGCCTGGTAGTGTAGATGGCTGAGGCAGTCATGTCTCACCTGCCAAGATGCTGGTGACCCAGGGTTGGGAACAAACTTGGACTGCTCTGGGGTTTGCCGGCGGGGGGGGGGTGATTAAGCATCCCAGTGGACACTGCCCTCCTTCAAGGAGGGAGGGCAGCCTGCTCTGCTTCAATGCTGCCTCCTAGCTGACCATGGGTGGTGGTGGGCCAGGAGGAGCAGTTCCAGATTGGGGATGCTCCCTAGAAGATGTCAGCATGTCCAACGACATCTGGACATCAATGCATCACCCCCATGGAGCATCCATAAGCCAAGGGAACACAAAACAAGGAAGAAACTCTGCTAGTGGCAGGATGCTGCTCCACAGCTTCTTGCAGAACCCACAAGGCCTATGTGGCTCAGGGCCACCAACTGACCAAAGCCATGCAGAGGATGTTTGGGGAGCCCTATTGCCTCACCACACGGGAAAAGCTGTGGAGAAACAGGTGGATCCTATGGTAAGTCCCAGAGATGACAAGTCATGGAGATGGGAAGCCACAGTGGCAGAAAGGGGCCATCCAGGCAAGAGGGGAGAAACAATTTCCCCCAGTTACCTGTATCTTTTTGATGCACTTCTTCCAGCACCCAGGTTTCACTGCTGGTCTCATAATGCAGACACCAACAGGGAAACTACTGATTACATTGCTGTAAAAGAACACATTTATTTACAGTTTGTGCATAGGCCTAGATGATAAATGCATCCTTCATTTAATGCAGTACTCTTCTCAGATGCAGGGTACCTGATCTGCTTGGGAGCATGCTTTGCATTAAGCCCCTGGTGAATAAGTAATTTTCAGTTATATATATTCTTAAGTCTAGTAAGCATATTTTATCTCATTGGGCTATGCTTGGTGACATCCATGATATCCATTCTCCCCTCTGTCAACCCTGCGGTAATCAAGAGTCGGCAGCGGGACTTGTATTAGTTTTGGTTGTTTAACAGTATTTGCAGCTATTCCTATGAGTAGGCATGGGTGAAATGTATCTTCTGCCAGCGGAATTCTGGTGAAATGCTAATTTCACTTCCACAAAATTTAATGAAATGTTGCCAAAATTGTGCTTTTGATTACTTTCATCTAATTTTAAAGGTATATGTCCAATTTGCACCACAGTTGGTTATGTTAACTGTCCCAGCACCCATACAGAATTGTATCAAGTTGCAGATCTCTGTCTTTAAAAGTGACTGAGTTATAAGCCTCCAAACTGTCAGAAATTGTAAAATTACAGTTAACAACTACATAAACAATGTGTCTGTGCAAATTGCACCATATTTCATAGGGTGGCATCCTTTCTCCATGTTCATACATAGGTGTATCAAGTTTCAGACCTCTAGCTTTAAAGGTCATTGAGTTATAAGTATCCGAACTTTCAGAAATTTTAAAATTACTTTTCGCAGTTATGTAAACAGCTAAATTTTAAACCCCTATAAGTTTAAAGCTAGAGAACAGAACACCACTAATGTTGTTAGGTTCATTGATCCTAAACATTAGGTTTTAATGCAACCACCCTGGTCCATCACCAGAGCATCATGGTGCCATGCTGATGAGATAGGTTTGAAAATGAGCCCCTAGAAGTCATGCTGGGAGGTAGGTCATAGTTAAACCTTACAATCTCTATTTAGCAGTTTCTGTGAATCATCCAAGAAAGTATGAATCTAAGTTTTCATTTATCTAGCTACAAATGTGGTTAAGTTGTAAGCAAAGAAATATTTTCAGAAATGTTCACATGAAAATTGCTAGACTTTGAGCCCTTATAACTTCCCCCCACCCTTCATTCAAACGTCATGAAAGTTTGCAAGCTTTTAGGGCCTCTACCAGACAATATATATGCCTAATGTCAGATACCTAGCTTTAACATGGACCAAGTCATGGTCAATTAAAGAATTTTGGAAAATTCCAACAAATTTCGCAAAATTTTGCAAAAATTCATGGAATTTTGTGAAAATGCCATAAATTCAGAATTTCTAATTTTGCCCACCTGAGACTGCATTTCATCTCCAGATGGGAGATCTGAGAACTTTCTTCCTCCCATCTCTATGGATCTGGTCTGTACTGCTAGGAACGCTTCTTTTATTCATTTCTAGAAAAATTCCTTCTATGTACTGAGCAAGTTGCAACATTCGTGCCAGATAGAGAAACTCACAGACTCCAGAAAACCGTGGTTCTCAATGCCATGATCTCATGATCACACTGCAACTTTACTTACCAGAGATGGTGTTTGCCCATGTATTGTACTCTACCTTTCAAGTCCACAGTGTAATCTGCTTACTAACTGGACAAGTCTTCTTCATGCAGACAGGCTGAGATGTTAATTAGCACAGCCCTTAGAGTGAATCCCCTGTGGTGTAAACTCCATTACAGGCAATTCACCAACAAGTGCAACTCTTTTTTTCTCTGGTTATTGGGGACTAGACCCAATGGGATACCTGAGTTATGTACCTGTTAAATGGCCCATAAGGCCTCCCCCTTGACCCGACAACCCCCCCCATATCCAGTCACAGCCAGCTCGATGAGCACACATTTCTTGAGCTGGTATCAAAACTCAGAACCTAGAATTCACTCTCTATTTTTCATTGCTTCCTTTTATATCTCCTGTAACCACAGGAAGACATTTTCTGCCTGTGGTCACCTTTTTAATTATTACAAAATACAGAACACCCTGTATGCAGCCCTTCTCAAAAGGAGAACTTGGGCTTCTCAAACCATTACCCACCCATCTACTTGCAGTGGTTGGTTACAGTATGGTAGAAGTGTTTTAAGTACATCAACGTGTTTACAACTTTTCCTTAGCAATGCTGGAAAATTTTAACTATGTCTTTATGTTTCACATGTTGCAGAGTTGTCAAAGTGTTTTAAACATAAGACAATTTTGCAGTTGCATAAAAAAAACACTTTAAAGGGACACTGTCAGACCCCTTAGGTGTCAAAGTGTCCCTAGTTTAAAAAAACACATTGTATGATTGTCAACATTCAGTAAAGATTGCTGATGTAGCTGGTAGTTTGATTTTGGCTCTTGTTTTCTTAGAAAAAGTAAAAAACAGACTACCCACCATACTGGCGTTACCACACAAAAACAGGTTTGTTTACATTCCTTGATCAGCTCCAACTGCCTCTTTCCTGGACTTGGGAACACTCACAACACAGTCCAGTCACTTGTAATGCAGTGGGAGTTTAGGAGGCTACTTCCTTATGAGTGACTGCACTGTTTGGGTGTGTTTCTAATGCTCAGGAAATATGCAGTAAGAACCGATCCAGGATTGTAAACAAAAACAAAGTTATTTATTAGTATACATTGCCATGTATTTCAGTTCTACTAAACATGGAGAAAGACAAAACAAACAGCAACATCAATGAATTTTAGAGAAGGCAAGCAGTCATAAAATGTGAGTTTTTAACAAGAAATGATATGATGAAAAACAGGTTGACAGTGTCCCTTTAAACATTTTCATATTTTTTGTTACACATACGGGGGAAAAAAAGAAAAAAGGTTGTGGTTCTCCTTGACAGAATGCCACCAGAATTATCCATATACTAATCCCTATCTACATAAGTAATTGTTCACTGACCTATGCAGCCAGTATAGTGTTATGCGTGTGCAACTGTGTTAGTTTGGTTTTGGCCATTCGCACGCTCTATTTCAGAGGAATTACCACCCTGTAGGGATGCGATGGCAAGGAACTCTCAGAGAGGTTCCACCCCTATAGGTGCCACGGGATGGTTCCTGTGGCTAAAGGTACCTTAGGAATCCCCCAAGGAGAGAGTGCTACTGCTGGAGGAGATGGGGAGGATAGTGGGGCAAAGAAAAAATGCTTCACAGTGAGGCTTAGAGGAATTGCTTATATAGCTCAGGAAGTGGGAGTGGCTGGCTGCTTGGCCAATGAACTCCAGGCATAGCCTTACATTTCACTGACCTATGTGGACAGTATAGTGTTATGCTTGTGCAACTGTGTTAGTTTGGTTTTGTCCATTCGCACTCTCTATTCTAGAGGAATTACCACCCTGTAGGGGTACGACGGCAAGGAACTCTCAGAGAGAGAGTTCCACCCCTAGAGGTGCCATGGGACGGTTCCTGTGGCTAAACGTACCTTAGGAATCTCCCCCAAAAAATGTAGTATCATCCCCAAAAAGGAGGCAAGACGAAGCATTATGCAAGCAGTAACAGTGACATAGAAGCAGTAACTGTAACGTAGTAGTAAAGAAGTATAGGCAGTTTGATAATGCAATGATATGCTTAGTTGTCATAGTAACTGCCCAAGCTTGTGTAGCACGATACTGATGGCTTGCTTTGAGAGTAAGGGATCCCCTAAGGAGAGAGGGAATGGCAGGACATCCTCCACCTCCATCCAACAATGGAACCTACCTAAAGTAACTAGGGAAAACAACTATGCTAAGAGTTATGACTGGAGGCAACGGAGGAGAGAAAAAAAACCCAATGAGGAGGAAAGCTCTGGGGATCCAAGGCCTAGGTCACCTTCCCTCCAGGCTTGGGAAAATTTATTTGGTGATGGCTCTGCAGCTGCAATTTGGAAAACCAAATTAAAGGGATGTGGAAAATATTCCAATTTAGAGGAAGGCTCTCACTCAAACCCTTCAATGGGAACGCCGTGGAAGGTTGCGAGAAAACTCTGCAACAATACGTGCATCCAAGGCACAGGAGGACAGCAACAACTGCTGAGGCACTCACCTGGCCTACCTGCCCTAAATCAAACCAGGTGAACCAGAGGCAGTCATTGTGAGAATGCGGTGAAGATGCCTTGCTAGGGAAATGACTTAAGTCAATGGCCAACCGTTATAGTGGAACACTAGAGCCAAAGGAGATCGTCGTAACCACCCTTCACCGCTAGTCTTAAATTCTACACCAGGAGCTGCTGTCACATAGCAGGCAGCTAAAGCCAAGCCCAGGGTGAGGACATTCCCAGCTATGGGCCAGGTGAGAAGGATCCCGCCCCAAGTTGGACATACTCAATGATGAGGACTAAATGCAGAGCGAGTCTGTCGGCTGCAGAAACCCTGCGCCAAAATAGAATGGTTAGCATTCCCCAGAATTGATTGAGAGCTGAAAGCAGGTGAGCTGAATGAGCACGGTCTGCAGAGATCATAATGAGCATTGAGTGCAGAGACCTTGCAAGGTTGAATGCATATTGAATGCAGTAGAATCCCAGGTTGAAGCCGAGGGGATGGCAGTAGGCATGAAGCAATGGTTTGCCTAAGCAAGGAGCAACGGTTGTGTAAGCAAGTGTGGACCTGATAGGTCAGTATGCAGTAGTAGTAATAGGTGGACCTGCATAACAACTGTATAGCAAGTAAACTATACTTGTGTATATATATATATATATATATATAACTATATGGAGGCAGTATGGCACAGTGGGTTAAGGGTTAAGTGGGTTAAGGCTCTGAGCTGCAAATCTGGAGACCTGGGTTTGAATCCCACAGCCCCCTAGGTGCATACTGTGTGACCCTGAGCAAGTCACTTAACTTCCTTGTGCTCCCAGGTTGCACCTGCAAACAAGCTTTCAGCTTAGTGTGTCTCACCTGGTAAAATAAAATAATTGGTTAAAAGTAAACAGCACTGAATTAGGGGCAAGTCAGACATACATGAATAGCCAAATCAAGGTGACAAACTCTGAGAATTTTTGGCAGTGAAGACAGGATTTAGAACAGAATTAATTAACCACATATGCCACGACCCCCCAAGCACCTCCCAGTCCCTGCTGTAGGACAAACAAGGAAGCAATGAAAGGCTGAGAACCACATGCAGATACAAAAGCTAATTTAATAGACTTAGCAGGAACGTTGCTAACCTCAGAGTAAACAAGGTACAATAGGTATGGGAGTAAACAAGCAGCAGCAGGAAGCAAGTAGGCCTGTACAGCAGTAGTAAACAAATGAGTACACTGAGTTGTAACTGCAAATAAAGGAGGCATAATGCTCTTAATCATTGTTAACAGGCAGTGCAATGAGATTGCAGCAATGAGGTAAGTAGAACAAGCATGAGTATGCTGTATAGCTAGGTTCAAGTAAATCTGAGTCAGGTGAAAGTAATAAAATATGTCACATGGACCAGCAAGTTGAGCTGAAACACACAGGTCAGGTTTGCAGTTGCTATGCAAGTAATTTGAGTTATGAGTAACTGAAAGCTAGCAGTATTAAGTCTGAATAGCAGTATGCTAGGAGCCTAGAAAAGCGCCCCCAGAAAAGGAAGGAAGCATACACAGCTGAAGGCAAAATACAAATCAAAGCAGGAAAACAAACACAGACACCTTGCAGAGACAAGCAGGGCGGAGGGGGGGGGGGGGTGTAGCCAGGGAGACCTAACCAGCTCAGGGAACAAACCAGCAGAGCTTTTAGCTGCAATGAAAAAATGCTTCAGAGTGAGGCTTAGAGGAACTGCTTATATTGCTCAGGAAGTGGGAGTGTCTGGCTGCTTGGCCACTGAACTCCAGGCATAGCCTTACATTTATTTTCCCTTTTTTGGCATAGGATCTTAAAACACCTGAAGTAGCATACAGTAGACAAGGGATCAACTTCTTAAGGTACATACGTCAATATACTATACGTCAGGGCCCCTACTTTTCTGCAGCACAGTGGGACCAAGTTCTGCGGCAAGACTACCATTTGCCACAGAACTTCTGCAGCAGTGGTTTGTAATTTCTGGGGAAGTTCTGAGGCACTAACAAACTACCACATCACAGTGTCAGCTTGTCATCCTGACTTCACTTTCATGGCAGTGGTTATAGCAATCAGGATGGTGGAAAGCACAGTAACACTAGTTCAAAAAATAACAGACTTATACAAATAATTTTATGCCTAAAAAAGCAAATCAAATGTCTCTCCCTTAAGGTCCTAGCCTGTTAAATAAATGACATATGCAGAGGGGCTCTTATGTGATAAATAAGGTATTTCTATATACATGCTATCTATCCCACTAATGAGGTTTCCACTGTCTATCACTTATATATTTGTATGTGCTTTCTACACCACTCATTAGGTTCCCACTGTGTATCACTTATATATTTATATGCAATCTGTAACATACATACAAATATATGTGTGTGTGTGTGTGAGTGTGTGTGTGTGTGTGTGTGTGTGTGGCGAGAGAAACAGAGATACTGTGCGTGTATGTATATATATTTTATTTCCATGAACTTGCATCCTCATTCATACAGGTCCCATTGGAAATGGAATAGAGGAGTTATTGCAAAACTCATTTTTCATGTCAACCTGCTTTCCCTGACACACTGCGTAACACCATCAGGCCATGACATGCATGTGAACTGATTGTGAGATACAGCTCTCCAGCCCATCACAATGTGTCCACCATGTGACAGAATGCTGCACCATACCTTCCCAGGCTCCGAGCTGCCGGCACGGAAACACAGCATGCTACCCTCAGGCCCAACAGCTGTCCCTGCACACAACATATCCCCATAACTTTCAGGTGATTCTATCAACCAATGACAATATGTAATCAATAACCCTGGCAATAATGCATACAGGGCAATTATTTATTTAACAGGTCTATTCTTTCAACAGGTCTACACATTATTATATTTCACTTTTCTGGGCATAATTATTTTATTTTTCTTAAATTTAGACAGTTAAATTCATTTTACCAGTTATTCGTTTCAGATAGCGTTTCTATACCTTAAAGGCACAAATAGGTTTGTACAAAGTGAGGTATGGACTTAACAGGTCTGTGCTATTGACAAGGTTTTGTTCAAGTTGGCCCTAGTGCAACAATGTAAGACTGAAAATTGTATTAGGCTGTAGTGCAGGTTGAGCAAATAACACCATGCATGATGTGCTGTGCCACCATCTCTGGCAGTGGGAGCTGTGGTAGATAAGTGACTGCTCATTTCAGTTGCAGAATGCAGCCATTTCATTAGCTAATGTATGATGTTATAGCAATGATAACATCATATTATGAGCATATAGGGGGGTTTGGATATAAAAAGAGGGGATGGGAACTAGATTCTATGGATAAAAAGAAATATTAATAAAAAATCACCAAGAAGAGTGAATTCTATGGCACCGTAGAAGTTCTGCGGTACATTGCAAGTTCTGCGCAAAATTCTGCTGCCGCAGAATTCTAGGGGCTTTGCTATACGTCAATATACACCCATACAGTTGCAACCATAATATTATCCAGGTGTGCTTACATTACTGGATCTGCATAGTTGCTAGCAGAGTAGATAAGTTGTACTGGTGCAAATCCAACAGTATTAACAGCTGCTGGAACATTGAAAGCCACTCCATTGTGATGCAGAACATTCATTGTTTTGGGGGGAATGCATACTGGTGCTTAATTTTTTTGCAATCGTGTTAACGCATTGCTTCATCTGCACCAGTGCAGCCCTACAGCACCCTCTGAGGCATTGTTTTAGTCCTATAAGTACTCTGTTTTCCATGTTCATATTCCTTTATGCCTTTGCTTGTCTCTTGTGGTACACCACATTCAGTTTCTCTTGATCATTTACAGTCATGCCACTAATGCTTTGCTTGTTTGTCTTAAACGTCTTTATTTTTAGTTATGAGACACTACTTGTGTACTTGTGTAATATGTCGTATTGTGAGGTAGAGTGACAGAGGCCGATAAACCCATCGCAAAATAATTCCCTTATTGTGGATAACCACTGTAATGTTTTCTTGGACCTTAATTACTGTATATGTATCATATAATTTCCATAGCAACAAATTAAACAGTTTAATACCTACCTGATTCCCCATGCCACCCCAATCTGTCATCTGCTTCATGAGCCCACCTGACCTCAGAGGAAATACAGGCACTTTTACACACCACTTACTTTTCCATTACCCGTCCGTTCCATTCCGTGCACTGCATTCATCTATGCCCCTTTACACACACAGCATGTTTTGCTGCATTTGCCCTTCCTGCATTTGCCAGAATGTACTGGCACAGCAACAACACATTAGAGAGATAGACTTTTGTATCGCAATGACAGGCATGACATGAGTATATGACCTGTCAAAACGCAACAGAAACTGGTGAACCCAGGAAAACAGCAAACGTGTTTTAAGGGAGCACTCACTTCGGTTGTGGCATGAAACGTCTTTACACGACAAGACAGGTACCATTACAGTGTGTCTGAGTTGTAACGCAGGACATCTTCCTGCAACATTGCACAATGTTGGTGTGTGAACAGAAGCCAGCAACATTTCATGTGTAGCTGTGATCGAGCAATGCAGATGGCAGCACATCAGTACAGTATTGTATAAATGCGCCTTTACTAAGGCTTATTACACCCAGATAACTGTGGTGCAGTTTCCCGTTATAACTGGTCAGTAATAATGGGAAGCATGAGACAGCTCAGAGTTGTCAATAAATAATCCAAAACTGTAGTGTGAGCCATGCTGAAACTGTCTTTACCACTGGTGCTGATTCCCACACTAAATACAGCATGCCTGTCAGAATATACTGTCCTCTGTTAAATCCTGTCTTAGTGAAACTAAAACCAAATCTGCCTGAAAGTAAAATGAAAAAAAGTATTACAGTTTCACCTCTAAACAGCGGCAATTCAACTGTGTAAGCCATCAGTTCTTAAAACCTGAATTTGAAAATGGCCGCTGCCTGCTAACTAATGAAACATAGCAACTCATCTGTTCAGTTTGTTTATATTTGTTCTTTTGTTTCTTGATACTATGCCACTCCCACCATGGCATTTCTAAACTGGCAGGGGAGGGGTAGTCATAGTATGGTTGGGACAGCTGAACTGAACTTCTGGCTATATAGCAACTGTTGTCAAAGTTAGCCAGCAACCATTTCTACAGTTTTGTCAAAAGTCAGCAAGTATAAAAAACCAATGTATCTGAAGGAGTGTATAATGCTTTTTTTAAACACACCCTTGGTGAGTAATACCTCAATCAACCCCTCGAGTGGCAGAGTAAGAGTGATAGCAGGAGGAATTTGTCTCACTTCAGTGGTGGCAAAATTAATGAAAACCCTGCTAAAGGAAAGGCTAGTAGAGTATCTTAAATTCAGTGGGCTGCAATACCACAGGCAGCATGGATTCATGGGGGGAGGTCATGCCAGATGAATATGACTGATTTCTTTGACTGGATGACCAGGGAACTAGACTAGGGGACATGACCTATCTGGACTTTAGCAAGGCCTTCTACACTGCCACAAAAGAGACGGATTAAGAAATTGATCATCCTAGAGGTGGGATGCAAAGTGATGAATTGGGTTAGAAATTGGTTAATGGATAGACATCAGAGGGTGGTGGTTCATGACACTTACTCTAATGATGGGAAAGTGACCAATGGGGTGCAGCAGGACTCAGTACTGGAATGGGCCTTCTTCAATATCTTCATAAGCGACATTGTAGAACTAGAAGGAAAAGTATGCTTCTTTGCAGATGATACCAAAATCTGAAATAGGATAAACACCTGGGGGGAGGAGGGGTGGAGAGAATCTGCAGGGATCTTTGGAAACGTGAGTGGTTAAGAGCATGGCAGTTAGGCCTCAGTGCCAAAAAGTGTAAACTCATGCACCTAAGGCATAGGAACCTAGGAGCTGAGTACAGGAAAAGGGGTGATACTGAGGATCACTATGCAGGAAAGGGATTTTGGGGTATCAGAACTGATGACCTCAAAGTAACAGGTCAGCGTGACAAAGCTGTGGGTAGGGCTATCAGCATGCTGGGGTGCACAGGGAGGGGTATCTCCAGCAGTAGGAGTGAGGGAGACAGTGTTGCTACTGTATCGCTCACTGCTCAGATCACAACTGGAGGACTCTGTCTGGTTCTGGAGGCTGCAACTCAGAAAGGACATACACAGTGTGGAGGCAGTTCAGAGGAGGGCAACTAAAATGGTACAGGGGTTGCACCAAAAGCTCTATGAGGATATACTGAAGGATCTCAGCATGTACACCATGGAAGAGAGTAGACTGAGATAGGACATGATAGAGACCTGCCAGTACCTCAGAGAGGTGAACAGGGTGCAGTAGGAGAGTCTCTTTCAAATGTGAAATAGCACCAGGACCAGGGAGCACACAATGAAAGTGGAGGGGTAAGTTTAAGAGGGATGTGAAGAAATACTACTTCAATGAAAGGGTAGTGTATGCCTGGAACAGACTGCCAGAGAAAGTGGAGAAGAAAAGAGTGGGGGTTTTAAGCATGTGCAGGATAGACATAGGAGAATATTAATAAATAGTCAGGGAGGAGGAAGGATCCCCAGAGGCTGTTTACTGTCTGTGGAGATGAACCAGTTAGTAAATATTTGGGCAGACTGGGTGGACCAAATGATCCTTTTCTGATGACAATTTCTCTGTTTCTCTGTTTTGAGCTTTGCTAATTAATGCTAATAAGGAAAAACATTGCGAACAAGTGGGTGACAGTTACAGGCAGCTAACTGACTCAGCAATTAGTTCAGCAGTGATCACAGAATGGGAAAAATGATTACTTAGTCAGGAAACGTTTAGAAAACCTGAAATAAAGATATGATGGGCAAGTAGGACAGTGGGCATGGGTTCTTTATTTAGGTGTTGAACATTTAAAATCAGTTATTTTGGGAAAGCTGTATCGATCAATCAGATTAGAGAGCATTCCTTACCCATTAAATTGATGAATATAGCTTTAGTGATTGATAATGTAAATTATCGGTCATGTTATGTTCATCAGTATACATAAATTGCAATCCCTAATTTTCAAAAGTTAGCCTTTGTCAAAGAGATTCTGTTTACCAATGTTTGGAACCGCTTGGGATAGAAATATAATTTTATTTTAAATGAAAGGCTAGAGTCAGGGCAACATCTAAAAAGAGTAGTAGTGGTACTGATTTCAGTCACTGAATTATCAATGCTTTTACATGACACAGCAGGAGGTGTCTAAAGCTTGCTGATGCCAGTCATCAAGTGACTCCACCGTGGATTGCTCCAATACAAGGGTCATAGAATGAATAGGAAATGGCACAACCAAATATGTGAAGGGCAGTATACAAATCACTCAATAGAAAATAAAAGGCACTTACCCTCCTGGGGTAGTGCTGATGCATTTTATTTCAATGGCAACAGCTGCATGCAATGCTGATAACCACTGAGATGATGATGCCTCTCTTTAGTTCTGTTACAATACCTGATTCAGGAGCAAAATGATGCATTTCTGGTTCTAACTTTTTGTTTTGTAAAATGATTCATGTTCTGTACCTCTCTCATATCAGGAAAAACATTGATGAATTCCACCATGTACATCCCTGGTGGTGAAAATGATGGACAGTAAAAAGGAAAGTATCAGAACTACTCTGACAGGGTAAGAGTCTTTCTTTTATACGGAAATATTTGTATACTGCCAGAAGAGCCCTTTACCTGTTTGACTTTGCTCTGGTCATGCCTATTCATTTTTACATTCGCTTGCGCGCATGCGCAAGGAACATCTTGGGAGAATGGGACACTTTGGAGGTGTGCCCCTACTCTGCAATCCCCTGCTCCATTGAGCAGGCATGGCAGTCCTGCACCAATCGGATGTGGTGCTGTGTATGACAGCGGTGGTCTTCTCTTCTTCAAAGAAAACCAGCGCTGTACTTTAACACCGAAATCCACGCCGCCCCCAAATCTTTGCTGCCATGCTGGAGCCCACCCCAGCGTGGCAAACGTCCCAAGTCATTCTGCTGATGGGGTGCCCAGTCCCCCATCGGCCCATGGCCCCCTCCAGCCATTCTTTCTGCCACGCTGGGAGCCCACCCCAGCGTGGCAAACGCCCCGTGTCTGCTTGCGAGGGGTGCCCAATCCCCTGTCAGCTCCACGGTCCCCTCCAGCCATCCTTCTGCCACGCTGGGGAGCCCACCCCAGTGTAGCAAGCGTCCCAGTAGTCCTTTTTTTAACCTGTAAATTGAAACGGTCCCCAGCGCTTCTCCAGCCCCCTTCCACAACCTGCACCCACCCTCCGCACCTGCCTCCCACACCCCTCACCCCATACATACCTCCGGAGCTTGGCGCGACGATCATCGTTGGACCGGGAACACGTCTGCACTCTTCAAAGCTGACCGTGAGCTGAGGAAATGACGGTAAGCTGTATAATGGGCTAGATAGGGGGTTTTCAACTTTATTGCATATCTCAGGCATTTTGGAATTTTTGCATTTTCAACATGGGGTTTTGGGACCCCTTCTCATGCTGCGATGTCACTGACATGGCGTTATTCAGGCCGAAGGGTGATTTTGCAGTCACTGCGCGAAATCACCCGCCGGGCCTAATCTTCCCATGACAGTGACATCATTCATGAGAGGGTCCCAAACCCCATGTTGAAAAATTTGGAAAAAAAATCCCAAAATGACAGTTTTACAAGTTGCGCAGGCAGTAGTTCCCACGCATGCTCGTGAGGTTTGCGAATTCCAATATTTCCACTCCAGATTTTTAACATTGCCATTTTACCACACCTCCTTATGAGCAGTACAGCTGTTATTTTTCAAATCCTGCCCAAAACGTGTTTATTTTATTTATTTATTTTTATTTATTCATATATCGGATTTACAAACCTTTGAGTCAGAGACTCATTTACAAAGGCACCTCGTCGCAAGGGAGGGGAGACAACATAATTGTGAAGCAAGACAGTGGGAACAGCACAGGTGATACACAGATGGCATATATATATAACAGGCATTTCAAGAGTAAGTGAATATATCCAAGTTGAAGAAGAGCTCATGAGAAGGATAAATCCACCCATATAGCGCACAATGGTGCAGTCGGTGTGCGAAATCAATGTATGGGACAAATTAATAAAATCACAGTGACACTGTTCATGAGCAGAGGTCTTAAAATGGCTATGTTGAAAATTTGGTGAATAAATTCCTAAAAATGACTGTTTTACAAGCATGCGTTGCGCAGTTCCTACGCACGCTCGTAAGTTCGCAAATTTTCAATATTTGCACTCCAATGACTTCCAAATACCTAAATACCTTGCACATAGAAGCAGGCAACATTCAACATTGAAAATGCTTGTACTTCTTTGTCACTGATTTTTTTAAGCCATGTCCAAGTGCCAAATATCACTGCAAATACCTGCAAGTGAACGTTCGGCATTGACAAATGCTTGTTTATTTTGGTGTGAGCAATTGTTTCTAAAAATGTGATTTATTTGCTTTTTAAAATGTTGTTTTGTCAATCTATGACAGCTCAGCTCAGGTGTAGTTGTTGGTTTCCCTTCATGATGTTGCTTGTTACCCATTTTGCTAGCTGGTGCACTGCAGTGCTGAGAGTTCAAGTTAGATGTTAAAGGTCATGGGTTGAGTTTTTATCTCTAACCACATTTATTTAATATTGTGTGTATGTGCTGTAGTTTTTCTAGTGTGTGAAAACAGAGTACTTTTTTGTTACCCTTTGGTTCAGGAAAGTATTTTTTATAGCTAAACTGGCACATTTAAAAAAAATTAAATTATGATGTCAGCATTAACTCATTGGATCAGATGCTCCACATAGACAATGTTTAAATTTCATGAGTGCATGTCCCTCATTCTAAAATTCTGTCAGCCAACATTCTGAAAATGTTTTGTGCTACATGGTAAAACTGAATATCCATGTTGTCTTCTGAAACTGAGTTCCTTTTGCATTACAAAATGGTGACCCTGCCATATGCTAAAATATCATTCATCACCACAGTATTCTGAAATTGAGCAAGGTCTTGAAATTTCAAATCCATGTCCACCCACAGCATTGCAGAACCACCGTGATGCCACATTGTCAACTACAGTACTATACAACTGATCATTCTGAAATGCATGTTTTGCACCCAAAACAGTAATTAGCTTTTTTTTTTTTTTTAATGATTACTCTAGTTTCTAAAACGTTGAAGAAATAAATCATAAAAGTTTTCTGGCACAGATGACCAGACTGAAAGTCCTGGAGATGACATTGTAAGTAGCTCTTCAATCTAAACAGCATTTTTATGTTTGCTTGCATGCATGTGCAAGAAACATAGTGCCATCATCTGAGTTTTCGGAGGTGTGGCAGCCCTCTTCCAATTCAGTCAATGTATTTGTAGGCACGGCCCCAGTTCTCCAATGCCTGCTGGAGCTGTCTATGACAGCAGTCCAAAATGCAGTGGCGTACAGTTGAAAGGTGGCGCTATGCTTCAGTGAGCAGCGATAAGATATCGCCTGTTCATGCGCACTTCCCCTACACACACACGCACACACACACACACACACGCATACTGTGTGCTCACCCCCCCTGCACTGCATAGCCAACGGGGGTGCCCGATCCCTCGTCGGCTGTGCTGCGCCCCCACAAACAGAGTTGTACATGCCATGCTGGGTGCCCACCCCAACGTGGCTACACATGTATAGCTGACAGGGGTGGCCAATCTTCCGTTGGCTCCACTGTCCCCCCCAAGAGTGAAGGGTGCCATGCTGGGAGCCCACCCCAGTGTGGCAACAGATGCTGTCACTGATGGGGGTGCCCAATCCCCCGTTGGCTCCACGCCCCCACATAAGCCGTCCTTGTGCCATGCTGGGAGCCCACCCAGGTGTGGCAAATGTCCCGCGTCATCTCCTCCTTAGTTAAAAAAAAACCTGCAACACAAAAATGGTCCCTCGCTGTCTCTGCCCCCACCCACACCCACCCACTGTGCACCCTGCCTCCCCACACCCCTCACCCCATACTTACCTCCGACCTTGGCGTGAAAATCTTCGGTGGACTGGGAACACGTCTGCACTCTTCAAAGCTGACCGCGAACTGAGGAAATGCCGGTAAGCTGTATAATGTAATGAATAGGGTTTTTTCAATTTTGCTGCATATCTCAGCCATTTTTGGGAATTTTGGCACCAAATTTTCAACATGGGGTTTCTGGGACCCCTCCTCATGAATTCTGTCACTGTCATGGTGTTAATCAGGCCCAAAGGGTGATTTCACAGTCACTGCACAAAATCACCTTTTGGAACTGCTTAACAAAATGACAGTGCCAGTGTTCATAAGGTGGGCTCTAAAAAAGCCTATCTTGAAAATTTGGTGAAAAAATTCCTTAAAATGACTGTCTTATGAGTGGGCGTTGCGCTGTTCCTACGCACGCTGGTAAGTTTGCTAATTTTCAATATTTTCACTACTCCAGATTTCCAACATTGCCATTTTACCACACCTCCTTATGAGCAGTACAGCTGTCATTTCTCACTTCTCACCCAAAATGTGTTTCCACACATGTAGCACACAATGACGCAGTCAGTATGTGAACTCAATGTATGGGACACATTAAGAAAATCACAGTCACACTGTTCATGAGCAGAAGTGTTAAAATGGCTATGTTAAAAATTTGGTGAAAAAATTTCCAGAAATGACTGTTTTATGAGTGTTTGTTGCGCTGATCCTACGCACGCTCATAAGTTCGCAAATTTTCAATATTTTCACTCCAGATTTTCAACATTGCCATTTTACCACACCTCCTTATGAGCAGTACAGCTGTCATTTTTCACATCTTGCCCAAAACATGTTTCTGCCCATGTAGCGCACAATGGTGCAGTCGGTGTGTGCAATCAATGTATGGGACACATTAAGAAAATCACAGTGACACTGTTCATGAGCAGAGGTCTTAAAATGGCTATTTTGAAAATTTGGTGAAAAAATTCCTAAAAATGGCTGTGTTATGAGTGAGCATTACGCAGTTTCCATGCACCCTCATAAGTTCATGAATTTGTAATATTTTCAGTCCACATTTTCACCAGTGGTATTTTTCCACACTTCCTTATGAACAGTACAGCTGTCATTTTTCACAACATGGCTGAAATGTGTTTTCACACTTTCAGCACAGAAATGTGTGGTCGCTGTGGGAAATCATTGTTCGGGACAGATAAAGAAAATTACAGTGACAGTGTTCATGACCGGAGGTCCCAGAATGCCTGTGTTGACAATCTGCTGTAAACAATTCCCAAACTAATTACATTATGGGTGCACGTTGCACAGTTTCTATGCACGCTCATGACTTCACCATTTTTTTTATATTTTCACTGCAGATTTTCAACATTGCCATTTTTTACACCTCCCCATGAACAGTACAGCTGTCATTTTTCCATCCTATTCAGAATGTGTTTTTGCACCTGTTGTGACAAATGCCATATTTGCTGTGCAAAAGCAGCTTTTGGCTAACAAACTGATATTGCCACTGTTCAGGAGGTGGGGGTCACAAAAAACCCATGTTGAAAATTTGGAGTGAAAATACCAACAAATGCCTGAGGCGTTAGGGTTTCCGACCATAACAGCACACCCTGTAGAGAATGACAGTCATCAGGGCTGTGGCATGGGATTGCCACCTGCAATGCTCATACCATTCTACCCTCACCCACACCCTGCAGCCACTGAGAGGCATCGAGATGTGCCTTGGACTCTTCAGCCCCAAAGTTCACCCCATTCTCCTATACCGCACCCATCTCACAATATTTCCTGATGGAATGGGGTGCGCATAAGGGCCAAAGACCCCAAGGCACACCGTGACACTTGTCGGTGTCTGCACGGTAGGGTGTGGTGAAATGGCGTGGCCATTATGCCTGATGACCCAAAGGCACACCCCAATGCCTGTCACTATCTGCAGGGTGGTGATGGGGTTGGCTTCAGTTCAATACTTCACTGCCATTCCTATTATGCAGCTCTGTAACTCCTACACTACCAATGCCAATCCCAGCAAGCAAACATTCAGCATTGACAAATGCTTGTTTGAATGGTCAGTGAAATCTATGTTATAGCATGGTGTATGACTCACAAAAAAACCCCCAGAAAAACTTGGATCTCAATTTTGGATGAGGCCTCTTGGGGATACTCTGATTTTTATACTACAATTTAATATTTTTGTCAGAATCCCTTCTTGAAGCTCAAGTCATCTATTCACTTAGCCCACTCCCTAACCCTGCCCCCCACCTCCCCAATACCATAGGGTAATTTAGCATAAGAGGGTCCCCCCTTTTGACCACTTAGTCATGACTTGGGGGTATCAGTAGTAACTCACTTTGTTGCTAACCCAATGGATCCTCCTCTCTAACCTGTAGTACACTGATTGTAATTTGTATTGTTATAAGACATCAGCAGTTCATGAACCCAGGAGGGATGGAAAAGAGTGGCCTTGGGTCACTAATACCACCAGGCTGGCAGACTATCATATGGTGTTACTTCAAATGTAAAATTCATTGAACTAGGAGCCGGGAGGTCAAATTCCAAAACATTTGGTTGTTGAAAAAATTGAAATTCAATGCAATGGATTTGGTGACCTCTTACATGCAGGCACATGTATTTCCTCAAATATCATGCATTGTAAGGCAGGGAAACTAATTTAGTAAATTAATGTGGAGGTTGAAGAATGTGCCATTTTTTGTCTAGGAAATAGAGGGCACAAATAAGAGCTGAGCAGGTTCCAGAATGAAAGTTATGGGTTGTGATGATAATATACACAGACTTACTAATGCCAAAATCCAGGTCCTGCCCACCAATGTAAAAGATATCTGAAAAGTTATTAAGAAGAGCTACATTATTTTAAATGTACATCACTTACATACAGGTTAGAATTACCAAGGAGAAATGGGGACTTACTGCAAATCTAAAAGTTTTTAACATTCACTACAATGGATCCAAGACCATTTTTATCCACCAAATAATGTATTTTCCCCAAATATCATATACTGTTAGAAAGGACAGCTACTTAGTTTGAATAGCACTGAAGGTTGAGGGATCCATTTGTTAGTGTATGTAAGATGGGCCTGTAGTGGAGTTGGACAAGAGCCAGAATGGGAACTAGGGGTCACAGTGGTGTAGCACTGGGGTTAAATGCCAGGTACAGCCCACCAATGTGATACACTACTGAAAAGTAATTAACTTGGCACTACTTCCAATCAAAGTCAAATTGAAGAAGAGTAGAATAACTTATGGGCCATTGTACCCCAAATCTAACAATTAAAATGTAGACAATTCAAATTCAGGATCAAGTTTATATGGTACAGTATTTAGGCTTTCATCATTATCCACAGGAAAACTTAAGTATGAAAAAATACATACAGACAAAAATATTAACGACAACAAAGAACAGGGAAACAAACCACCCAGTTCATACTAAGGCATTTGTGGAGTTAATAGGGCATAGGCCCATAAGCCACTCCTATCATTTACCTGTAACAGTCTAGCTTCCCTTTATTCAGAATGTACAGATCCAGTTTTGCTTTAAATGTTGTCTTACATCCACTTTTAGCAATTTCAATGGGTAAGTTATTCTAGACATTAATTACTCTCTGGCTGTAGAAATATTTATGGACATTCATATGAAATTTTTCATTTTTTAGTTGGAGTGGGTATCCCCACTATGGAGATGTTGGAGTCTTTAAACTCCAGGTTTGGTGCATAGATTAAATAGAGGTCACTGATGATGTTGTATAATAATAAAAGAGCCCCTCTTGCCCTTCTTGTTTCCAGTGACATTAGTCTAAGATTCTCTAACGTCTCACTATACGTTTCGTGCTTTAGGTCTGCAATAGTTTTTGTAACTGTGCTCTGCACTTTTTCCTACTCTTTTTATGTCCTCTTTACTGTACGGACACCAAACCTGACTAGCATAGTCCAGGTGAGGTCTAACATATGCTTGATACAAGGGCATGATAACTTCTACCTTTCCAATTTTTAATTTTTTTTCTAATAGACCATAATACTCTATTGGCTTTGGCAATTGCCATGGAACATTGTTTATCTTGTTCTAATGTATTTGTGACCAGAACTCCAAAGTCCTTTTCTAAGTCCACAACTTTAAGTTTAGTGTTGTATACTGTAGTACAGTATGTAATCCTTATACACATTATTATTCCCTATATAAATTATGCTGCACTTTTGCAGATTAAATTGCATTCCCCATTTGAATGCTTACTTAGATATAGTATCAATGTCTTCCTGCATGCTTTATAATTGCTCAGTAGTGCCTCCTAATTTTGTGTCATCAGCATACTTATTTTTCCAGTTTCCAATTGCTTTATTCATATCACCTATGAATAGCTGAAATATGATTGGTTGCAAAACCGAACCTTGCGACACACTGCTTCTAATATGCCCTATTTTAGAAACATGCCAATTTATGGCTCCTTTTTGGATTCTACCACATAACAAGTTGTTTGCCCAAGTAATAATGTTTGGATGAATTTCTAGATATGACATTTTTTCAGTCACAGTCTAATGAGGTACCATATCAAATGCCTTGCATACTGTAGATGAACAAAAATTATGTAAATTAGTGTGTGCTTACCCTGGTGCTGAGTTATTTTCTCACATAACTATATTAAATTTGTGGTGCATGAATGTCCCTTAGTAAATCCATGTTGTTCTCTATCAGTTGACTTTTTGGTGGTCATATGATTGGTAATTATATATTTTATTTTGGATTCTAATAATTTGCCCAGTACTGAAGTTAGGCTAATAGGGCAGCAGTTGTGGATATTTTGTTTATCTCCTGTTTTATGTATAGGGACTATGTTGGTGGCTGTCTTCCAATCTTCTGGTGCTACACCTGTATTTATAGATTTTCCAAATAGTATTTGAAGTGAAGTGGTTAAAGATTCTCCCATTATTTTTGATATTTCTGATGACACTTAGTCTGGAACTGGGGCACTTGATTTTTTTAGATTTTTATTTTTCAGATTATTACATCTGTACTTATATTGATATCAACTTAATGTTGGGTTACATACAGTGACATAGCGTTATGATTTGTTTTAAAAATGAAATAAAAATATTAATTAAAACAGTTGACTATCTCTTTATTGTTAATATTACATATGCTGGGATCAGATTTTTTAAACTAATAGTATAGTTGTAAAATTATTTTAGTTGGTTTTGTCTACATCTCTTGCCAGTTTAAGTTCTATTTTCCTTTTGGCATGGTTTATGTTATTTTTTCATTTTTTTCATATATTTTTGTACTCATTCCAGATGACTTGATCACCTGTTTTCAAGAATTTTCCATGTATCTTGCTTTTCTACTTAATAAGTTTTTTGACATCTTTGTATAGACATTTTGTTTTTTCCTTTTATTATTATAGTTCTTTATCTGTTTGATGTGATTATTACAGATTTGTTTATGTAGTTTTTAATTATTTGCCACATGTCATCAACTGATTTTTCCTTTAAGATATTTGTCCATCCAAATTTTTCAGCCATTCTGTAAAGATATATTTCTGTTGTTCCATTTGTCCATCCAGTCTTCAACCTGAGTGGAAATCTAATATTATTATGATTGCTGCCTCCAGTTTGTTAGTCAGTGGTGCAGTTGCCAATAGAAATGTGGTCTGTGCATAGTACTGCATTAAGGATTTTATCCCCCCACATTTGATACATGTTGTACCAAGTTCAGTTCTGTACAGGTTGATATGAATAGTTTACCATCTTTGCTGGTTGCTTTTTTTCTCCACTGAGTTGATATCTCCCCAATTCAGATCTCCAGTTATTGTTACCAGTTACTAGCATTTTATAATTCCTCCAATAATTCAATGTGTATATCTTCCTTTGTGTCAGGTGATTTGTAGCAGAGACCAATAATGATATCAATAAGGCAACTTGATTTGGTCCTAAGCCATATTGTTTCTTCTAGTTACTCAGGAGACTTGATCTTGCTTAAAATATCAATTATCTTTTCTTATGTATGCTGCTTTGCCTCCACCCCTTTTGTTTGTCCTGTCTAACTCAAATTACATAAAGCCAGATATGTTTTCCCCCAAGTATCCCCTGTGGACCATTACATCTTAGTAATAAATACCATATCAGGACTGTTTATTTTGTCTGCCAGTATGACCTCCAGATTGGACAGTTTGTTACCCCACTCCTTGCATTATTTTATTTATTTATTTGATAACCTGATGGGTGTAGTGTTCCCAGGGACTGTTTCCAGGCATGACCAAGATCATAAAAGATGACACAAACTAGGTAAAAAGAAAAACAGGTTCAAAATGTACAGGGAGAGTGATTAGTTGCAATACATTCAGTAGGTGAAACATTAAGTGATAAAAAACAAATGGTACAGCATATGTCAAAACTGGGTATAGGCTGACCACTGTGAAAGCAATTATAGTGCACATAAGTGGCAGCACAATGCCCAACAATAGTTTCAAGGGTCAAAATGTCAAAAAAAGCAACAATTTCCAGAGTTAATTGTGGCACTTCAGTTCTCCTTGGATGTGGTCTGTCAATGATCTGGGGGGAGGGGGTATTTAAATGTGATGTAGCAGTAAGGGAAGTATTTAAGTAGGATTTGAATAGGGGGTGTGAGCCCAGGATCCATATAATTATTTAATTTTATTTGAATCTAGGATTACAAGTACCTCTGAGCCAAGGCTCTTTTACAAAGGTTCCACATCAAATGCAGTACAATACAAGTAGACAAGACAATCAGCAACAAAAGCAGGATAACAGGTTAACAATCAGTTGCAAGTAAATGAATAAGACATTTGGGTAAGACTAGTGTTAGTTGTGCTGACAGGGGAAAAGAAGAACAGGGCATGGGAAGGACAATAGGTAAGAGCAGCCAGAGGCATTGTCACATCACAAGGGAAGTGTTGGTGTCAAAAGAGGTGATAAGGAAAACAAAAGAAAAGGAAGAAAAAAAAAACCGAAAGAGAAAAGAAAGTAGAAAGGTGGGGTAGTGGGTAGTAGAGGTATACGGGAGAGTAGTGGAAGTGCAATGCTGAGAGGAGGTGAGGCAAGGATTAGGAGTAGGTAGAGTAGGACAGTTTAAGGAAGACAGTCACAGGTGCTAGAGGCAGAGAGGAGAAGCCAGAGCTTGGATTTGAATGGACAATGCTTAGGTGTAGAGGAGATGTCACTACAGAGACTGTTCAACCAACTGGGGGCCCTATATGCGAAGGATCTTTGACCCTGGGAGGTACGGCAGTGAAGAACCTGTGGGAGCTGTGTTTCAGAGCCTCTGGTGTGTCAAGGATTGCTGCTGGGGCAAAGGAGAGCTTGGACTCCAAGGGGGCAAGGCCCATGGTTATTTTATTTGCCAGAATACAGATTTGGTACTTTATCCAGTTAGACAGTTGGAGCCAGTCAGTTTGAGCATATAGGTCACACGCATGAGTGATGTGATGTGATCCAGTGATGAGCCAACAAGCTTTGTTGAGAGACGTGGAGCTGCGCCTGAGAGCAGTAACTGAGACAGAGCCATATATGGACAGTCCATAGTCAATAATGGAAACAATAGAGCTCTAAACAGTGACCCTTAATGCTTCTGGGGTGAGGTGCTGCCTATGCCTGTAGAGGAGCCCAAGGCATATTAGCGGCTTTGGCAACACTATCAATGTGAGGACCATAGGTTAGGTTACAATCAAAAGAGATCCCAAGATGTTTAAAGGTGGGTACCTGTTCAAGGACAATTCCATGGCAGTTTGTAATAGACAGAGGTTGAGATTTGTGCTTGTTGTGGGAGCTGCTGAAAAGCACAGACTTGTTTATTTTTTTATAGTTTAGGACAAGTTTATGTTTGCTAAACCAGTTTTCTACTGAGGAGAAGCCATTCTGCAGGTTGTTTTCCAGGAGTGAGAGACCCGTATGGGAGGCATGAATAACAGTGTCATCTGCATGGAGGATGATTTGTTCTGGGAAGGATTGTGGGAAGCTGTTCAGGAAGAGACTGAATAGAAGGGGGCCCAATATGGATCCCTGGGGAACATCCGATTGGACAGGCCTTGCATCAGAGAGGACATCAGAGATTTTAACTCTTTGGGAGCAGTTTTCCAGATAGCTTTTAAACCAGGCAGTGGAGTCAGGGGATAGTCCAGCTATCAGAATCTGCTGTAGCAGTAGACCATGGTGGACGGTGTCAAAGGCCTTGGTTAAATCAATAAAGACCGACACAGCAAGGTGACCATTGTCCAATGAACTCTGTATTGCACCAGTGAATTCAAGGAGGGCAGAGGTAGTGCTGTGACCTTTTCTGAAACCATGCTGCTGTGTGCACATGATGCTATGCTTGTCCAGGTAGTCAGTAAGTTGGTCGGCTACTATGCGTTCAATAGCCTTGGAAAGTGGAGGTAAGATGGGTATAGGCCGGTAGTTCCTATGTAGGGTCTTGTCTCCACTTTTGAGGACTGGGGTGACAGTAGCAGATTTCCATATGTCTGGGAACTAGCCATGGCTAAGGGAGAGGTTGAAGATCTTTGTTGAAGGTCCTATCACTTCATCAAGGGTGAAGGACAGTAATTTGAGGTCCAAGGAGTCCCCACTAAATCTGGAATTGGCAATAGCTTTACTATTGTATTTGCATGCTTCATGTATCCTGACAGCTTTAAAGTAGGGTGGGTAGTTGGGGGGGGCTGGAAGGGTGAGCTGGAGTGGCATCTTCCTTGAAAAAATTGGAAGGGAGAACACTGCTGAGATCAGTGAAAGCAGAGTTGAACATATTGGCAATAGTAGTGGTGTCAATGTCAAGCACAGTAGGGGAAGTTTTAGGCTACTTCCCAGTAACATCCTTGATATTGTTCCAGAAGGCTTTCCCCTTTTCTCAGGTATTTGTGAGGGATTCCTTATAGTAGATACTTTTCTTAGGGCAGATTGATTTTATACAGTGATTACGGGCACTTCTATAGTTTTGAAAGTCAGTTAGCATGCCGGTGGCCCTTGCTCTCTGCCAGAGGAAGTCCCTTAATTTTAGCGGGGCAGTAAGTTCTGTGGAGAGCCAAGGGTTGCAGAGGCATTTGACCTTATGCCTCCTGAGGGGGGCATGAGAGTCACAGGCAGCATTAAAAGTGTTGATGAAGTAGTCCAGTGCCCAGTTGACATCCGACATTTCGAGAATAGGAGACCAATCATGCTGTCAGAGGCTTGATTTGAGGTGTGTCGGCTGACCATGGGGGAGAACTTTGCTGGAGAAAACTCTGGGGGGAGGGATTGCAGAATTTGTTTGACCAATTGAAGATGACAGGGGAATGATCACTGAGTGAGTCCGGGAGGACGGAGATGTTCGAGATCCAATTTGGGTGGCTGGTCTAAACCCAATCCAGGAGTGTGCTAGTGCCTGTTTTGTAGTTGTGCCATGTCACAGAGTCAACCAGCTGGGTAAGGTTAGCCGAGGAGATGGCATCCTTTAGGCCCACTGATTCATGTGCCAGCCAGTTAATGTTATAGTCACCTAGCAGGATTGATTGGGTTGGGTTTGAACAAAGTCTGGGACAACAATGAGGTCTTTCACTTGCTCTTTAGGTGGCATGTACACTGCAATGACTGTAAGGGCTTTGTTGTGAGCCCCTAGTAGGATTCTGATGGGAAGGAGCTGCGTGGAGGACAGTAAACATTTAATTGCATATGTATAATTATTAGATTGACACTTTATTCTATTTTTATTTTTTAGCTGCATTGTTCCAAGATGTGTTTAATATATTTATTTATTTAAAATTGATGACTAGGAGAGGCACATTGAGCTGAGGACCATTTCCAGGTGTGACCCAGGAGAAGGGGAAGGGGAAGAAGAAAAGTACAATTACAAACAAAATACAACTAGTCAGGTGATGCAGTTAAAATGACGATGACATAAAGAGCATAAGTTTAGTACAGTACAGACAAAATGGCAAAACACTGCATATGGAGGACAACTTAATTAACATGCAAATCATCTGTTCAAATTGGGCAAACTCAAAGTGCATAGTGCCACAGTGAAATGAGACTGAGCTAGTGCTGAAAGTAGGAGTCAAATCAGGTTGATAAACTTCAAGAAGGTTGCTGGAACTATGAGGTTATTTCCAGCCCAGACCCCCTTCCTAGTTAACTTCAATAGTTTTCTTGCAGGTTGTTTCTTATTAATGTACCCAGTAGGTGTGAACCTTTTTTTGTTTTGGTGCTGGCTGGCTTTTTATTTTATGTATTTTAAAATGTGTAGTCAGGAATGACACACTAAGCCGAGATTTGTTTCCAGGTTCATTCTGGGAGAACAGGGACATTAGGTGACTTGTTCATGGTTTACACCATATGCAAGTAGTGACTGTGTGATTCAAATCTAGTTCTCCAGATTTGCAGATCAGTGCTCTTTACCACTATGCTATACTGTCTCTTTTGAATACAGATTTCTCTTCCTAGAAAAGTGTTCCCAAGTAGCACCAGACAAGACTTTTTCTTTCTTTATTACACCAGTTTTTAAGTCAGCAATTGATACAATTTATCATTTTGATTTTTCCCATTTGCTATTAGCAAAATACCACAGCTGGATACTATGCATCTCAACCTGGCGAGGTCTTTTCCAGTAACAACTGAATCAAAGCATATGCCCTTCTCATGGTCTCTTCCTATATGATTTATTCTGACATGAATGGCAACAGTTGTGTTCCTATTATTTGTGGTTCATAGCTCAGTGCTTATGTAACATATAGTGGAATGATGTAGTTGGTTGTTGGATACAGAGGCCAGCACAGAATGATTTGTGCTTAGGTACTTGGATGCTTGAATTGAGTTGTTTGATAATATTTGATGGTTTGGGCCTTTCTCTGTATCCCACCTGTAGGAAGGAAGGAGGTTTGGATTAGAATTATGGAGCCCCCCCGGTGGGATAAGAGTGCCGCAGAAGGAGGAGGTGTCGGGGAGGATGGTGGGTGAGTGCGACTCACTCTAAGCAGAGCGGAAGTCAGTTGATCTATTTAAATAGGCTGTGGGGGAGGAGCTCTTCCTCCACATAATTACAGGAAAGCCTTTCAATTTTGTGTGGTTCATAGCTCAGTGCTTATGTAACATATAGTGAAATGATGTAGATGGTTGTTGGATACAGAGACCAGCATAGAATGATTTGTGCTTAGGTACTTGGATGCTTGAATTGAGTCGTTTGATAATATTTGATGGTTTGGGCCTTTCTCTGTATCCCACCTGTAGGAAGGAAGGAGGCTTGGATTAGAATTATGGAGCCCCAAAAAGAATAAATATCAACGATTGTTCAGTAACTGAATGCTGAAGAAGTCATGCATAACATTTTAATGATAAGAATAGACGATCACCTCCTCCAGCTCCGGAGAGTGTGACCAGTAGCACTCAGGAGAGAAAAAAACCCCTTGGGGGAAACCTCTGAGGACCCGTGGCTACTGACCTGCCCATCCTTCTGGGCATACTAAAGGAGAGAGATCCTAATTAAACTAAATTAATCAGCTAAATCTGAATTTAAATTAGTAGAATTTAATCCAGATGAATGGAGCTTAAGAAAGCTGAATTGTAGATGTCCAATGAATAATTTCCTTCCAATAACGTCAGAGTCCAAGATTCCATGTACAATTCTGAATGATGGAGAGTAGATATGTTGAAGAGCCATATTCCATACTTCGGTTGATAGAGGGCATAATCCAAGAATTTGAATAATGTTTTGAGATGAAGTTGATGACTGACGAAATCAATACAGGAGACTAGAAGATAATTGCATCCAAGCTTGATGTCTACGAGGCAGAATGAATTAGAAGTAGTATGACTTTCAGGTTTCTAATAGTGCTTGTATAGAACGAAGAATGAGAAAAGGCTTGAGGCCAGACTATCGAGTGACCAATTCAGTTCTGATAAGAAATATAATCTTGTAGAAATTGATATAAAGCAATGGCTGTAGAGTTCAGCTGGAATAATGTATGTTATATATGATAATCGGAGACCCTGGTGCAATTTATGAAGCATCCAAGTAGTAGAATGAGGTGAATCCAAAGGAATGAAGTCAGTCAAACTGAATCCAAAATGAGAGGTAGTAGGAGCAGGATGGCATCAACGAAGGCAAAGGAGAAGGAACAGGATGTGGCAACCAGTCCCTGAAGAAAACATAGCCAAGACAGCTGGCAGGATAGGAGAGAGGTGGCTGATTCCAGTAGGGGGAAACCCAGCTAGACCCAGGAATGACCGCTGGCAGAAATCAATCGATGTAGTCCCTCGATGATGCGCAGGAATCCATCAGCTGGATAGGTACGTAATCACCTGGAAGACTGAAATGGAGACATGGCCACTGCACAAGAGGAATAACATGGAGAACTGAAGGCATGCAAATGCGAGGCATGAAGCAGATGAGACCCGAAGAGTCTGAGATGTAGATAACTGAAGAAGCGGAGTCCAGTGAAGTAGCAGTGTCACAGGTCTGAAGTTGGTAGAGTACAAGCAGGAAAATGAAAGTCCACAGGAGACGCCAACCAAGTCCTGGAAAGAAACAGCTGGAATTCTATGGCTGAGGTGACAGGGCAAAACATCCAAGACAGCAACCCTGAAAGCCGCTGAATGAGCACTGAGGCAATCCGAAGGCAGTTGAGAATGAGGACCATCCACTGAGTCGAAGAAGTAGGAGTTACCAGGCATGTAGGGGGAGCAAAGGTGAGAAGGTAACTAATGTCCTGAAAGGTGAAGCATCAGGGAGTTCAGGGGTGAGGCAGCAGAAGCAGGTATGCATAAGTAGAATGGAATCACCAGGTCCCGAGCTGGGTGAGGCCAAAGAAGAACAGACGAAGGTGAACCCCCCCAGCCTGAAGGGTGAAAGCAGGTCAGAGAAGCAAGTGAGTACGTAGGTAGACCTCCCAGCCCGATGGGCGAAGGCAGGTTGCAGAAGCAGGCGAGTAGTAGGAAACCTCCCAGCCTGATGGGCGAAGGCAGGTCATAGAAGCAGTAAATCTCTAAGCCCCGAGCTAAACGAGGCAGGTATAGAGGAGAAGTAGATAAACCTCCCAGCCCAAAGGGTGAAGGCAGGTCATAGCAGCTGTAAATCTCCAGGCCCTGAGCCGGTGAGGCAGCGTAGAGGAAAGTAGGCATCAAAATGGAGGTAGCCTCCCGAGCGAAATAAGTGTGAAGTAGAATTGTAACTGGCAGCAGACGTACGAAAGTAAAGTGATGCTGTGGACTGATGGATCTTGTAGACTGAGGATGGTAGGGACTGCAGTGAATAGCTGGTCATCCTCAGTACTGCTTGAAGAGTAGGCAACTAGTCGAGGCAAAGAACAGCCATAATCAGGAGGAGCCGAGGAGCCAAGGGCAGTGGAATAGCCAGGAAGCGAAGAAGTACATCTCCTGATTCCCCAGGATGAGCTAGAGCATAGTCTGCAAGCCATAGGAATGGCCAGAAGGGGGAGCAAAAGTCTGATGAGTACATAGAACAAGACCAAGAAAACGGGCCCCATATAGACACGGACATGGAAGGGGTCCCAGTACCTTGGCCTTCCTAAATCGTGCGTGACCACAGCTAAACAGTGGGATTGCAAGGGTTTCGAGATGAAGGCAGAAACTAGCCAAAAAAGGGGGATGCAGTACTGATGCAATGCGTCCAGAGGATATGAGAAGGGCCATCATTATCCAAGGCCTGATAATGTCCAAGCATTTGAGAATTGAAGCAGTGCCCACAGACCTGAGTGCACTGGACAGGGAAAGCATGGCAAAGGAGACTGCTGTGGAATCATGTCAAACATAAGAAAGTGGTGCACGGGAGCAATACTCAAGGCTAAAAGGCAGGCAGCAAGCAGCTGCAGTGCAGCAGAGTTGTCCTTAGGCATAGAAGTGGAGAACTGCAAGTAGGGCATTGCGCTAATGAGAGGTAGGAGGTACAAGGAGGACTAGCCATGAGTCAGAAAAACACCACACGAAGCAGGCCAGGTACAAGAATGCTGCATGCAGGACCGGAACGCCAGCATCGTTGTAAGGAAAGCTGCAAAGAGTGTGGTACGTAAGTGATACTGCAAGCGGCTAGCAGCAATAGTAATGGAAAGTCACCGCAATACCAGTAATACAGATGTAAGGCAATGTCTGTTGCAAACTGTACCAGCGAGCAGTAGAGAAGGAGCCCAGCAGACAGGAGCACGAGCCGTATTGGAAGTCCTGCAGTGCGAAGAAACAAACCGGACAAGCGAAGCTGGACAAGGAAGCAGAGGCAGCATCCAACAGCTAGGCGGAGGAAACATAGAAAGTGGCAGGAGCAGACTGAGCAGGTCAAAACGAGCGAGCAGCAAGCCGCATGTCGGAGACAGGTCAGGCAGATCAAGCGATGTAGGTCAGGCAGAGGGGAAGGAATCCTGCAGCCGAAGTAAATGCAAAGCTGCAATGGAGAGCAGCAATCAGGCGGCACGGGGCCCGGTAAGAAACCCCAGGCTAACAGAAGTAAACGAGTGGTGACAGACTAGGCATGGAACCGAGTTGCTCAAGGGAAGAATGACAGGAGGACTGCACAGGAGAAGGAAGCAGGAAAAACCAATAGCAACAGGCAGAACAGAGCCCTAGCCAAGAATGAACAACAGGGAACAAACGGGGGTAGACGTAGGAAGAAACAGGCAACAGAAAAATGGAGCTAGAGAGAGAGCCAACAAAAGCAGGGAAGAAATGAACGGGGGGGGGGGAGAAAACAAACGACAGGACGAGCTAGACAAGGATAGGGCAGCTATGGACCAGCACGACACATAGTGAGTGCGACTCACTCTAAGCAGAGTGGAAGTCAGTTGATCTATTTAAATAGACTGTGGGGGAGGAGCTCTTCCCCCACATAATTACAGGCAAGCCTTTCAATTGTTTTGACTGATTATTTTTGGGAACCTAGTCTTCATTGCTTCATTTTTGGCACCTGGGAAGCATGTTACTGTTGTATGTACTGTAGTTTATTGTTTTCAAAAATGACAGTATCACAGTGCCTTAAGGTTGAGTTTCCCACAACAATAGTTTTTAGGTTTTTAGGTACAGGAGTTTGGGGGGAAAGGGGATTTGGGTTAACATTTTCTGCATTGTTTAATACTTTGAATCTATTTTCTGTTTCTATTCCTTATGTGCCATGTATTTCAACATGCCTTCTTCTGTTTGTTTGTTCTTTTGGATGTAACCGCATACTAGTCATTATGCTCAGACTCATTTAGGTCCTCTCTCCCTCTTTTTCTGTTTTTTTCCTATGGTGGCATTCTCGTTTGTGCCCTCTAACTCTTCCCTTTGACTTTTCCCATGATTTTCTTCTGTGATTGGCTGACTCTCTAAACTCAAGAAATGTTTTTAGTTTTGCTTTAATGTTTATGTGCTCTGCATACAATTCCAAATATGTCATACATTTTGTTGTGTACAGCTTCATTTCCTTTGTATATATATTTTTTTCTGTATGCAAATGACAGCCTGAACATTTAGCTATTGACCAGTGGGCTCCATATTTAAATGTTACTTATCTCCCAAGTTGTATTGCTGAGTCCAGCTACAACCAGTCACACGATTTACAATAAAGTTTAAAATATGCTTCAGAATGAGGCTTCTGCTGCTAAAATGCCCCTTTGAAGCAGTATCTAAAGTGCATCAAACTCCATGTTGTAATGTAAAGCTCCATTAGGTGCCTAGATCATTTTGAACAGGAGGCTGGTCCCCCAACTACTCAGTATGCCTCCCTTCTTACACTAAAAGTAGGTGAGAGATAGATGGGTAATAGGGAATAATTTTTTAGGAGGGGTTGTATTTTTTTAAGATAGGCTTTTAAAAAGCAGCAACACACACAACAATAAATAAATAATAAATATGTAGACAGAAATCTGCCTTTCACTCCCTTTGCCATAAACAAGGATGCTCGTTGGGTGTCTGAACTTTGTCACGCTGCTTCTGGTTTCATGATTTACAATAAAGGTCAATATATGCTTTAAAAATAGAGATGCAGCAAAATTTTATTTTGTTGGTGAAATTCTGGCAAAATCGTGAATTTCGCAGTGTGAGATATTTTGTGAAATTCTACGCATTCCGTGAAATATTATGCGGGTGCAAAATGCAAAATGTTTTCAGCAAAATGCGGAATTTCACCCATGACCAGCTGCATTTCTCCCACAGGTGGCGAAATTCCACATTTCGCAGGTGAAATTTTGCATTTTGCCAGTGGAATTTTGCATTTCGTACCCACAAAATATTTCTCGAAATGCACAAATATCATGAAATATTTAGTGGAAAGAAATTCCGTAATTTTGCACAATGCTATTTAAAATCAGGCTTCTACTGCTAACATATCCCTTTGAAATAGTCTCTAAAATGCATCAACCTGCCTGTTGTAATGAAAAGCTCCATCAAATATCTAAATTGTTTTGGGCAGGAGACTAGTCCTCCAGCTACCCAATATGCCCCACTTGTTACAAAGAGAATAGGCCAGAGATAGATAGGGAAGAGGGAATGATTTTTTTTTTTTGAGGGGGGTGTATTTTTTCATTATGATAGGCTTTTGAAAAGCAGCAACACACACACGCACACACAAACACACACACACACACACACACACACACACACACACAAAAGTACTAAGTATGCAGACAGAGTTCTGTCAGCCATTTCCTTTGCTATACACCAAAATCCTGAAATAATTAGAGCCAAGCATTAAAGACAGCCAAGGCTATGTACTGGGATATTAGCACTGGCAGAAATTTAAATGCTTCATAATTAACACTGTTAAGCAACTAAGAAAAAAAGTGCAGCCCAAGACAACTACCAATAGAAATAGCTGAACACATGCATTTAGTTAGTATTTAGTCAGAAGGGGAAAAAAATTAAACATAGAAACAGAGAATTTGATAACAGATGACCACCCAATCTGCCCATTTCTCTCTACCTACTGTACATTATCACTACAGACTCTACATGCTCTATAGATCTTTCTCCCTCCCTCTTTCCTTTCTACTATGATTCCCTTGTGCATATCCCAAGCATTCTTTTTTTTTAAAACTTCATTTATTCATTTTTCTGTAAAGCACGACAAATAAAACAAGCTTACACAGTTGAGAGACATTTTATTTATTTTTATTTATTTATTTATTTAAATGTTCAGAAATGAGACTCTTTTACAAAGGTTCCACATCATAAGACAGATTACAGACATACAAACAGTAAAGATACAGTGTATTGGACATAGAAAACAATATACATTACATTGAAACTATCTTGAATTGTTATAAATACTGTTGGAGTGAAAGGGTTCAAGAGGCTTAACAGAGGACATGGTGGGCCAGGATTAGAGGAGTGAGTAAAGGATCCCCCTGGGAAAAGCAGGCACAGAGGCAACATCTGAGATCAGGGGAAGATGATGTCCCTTCCTGGGGTGGAGGAGGAGAGAGAGGTGGAGAGGGAGGGGAGGGAAACAGGAAGCTGCCCCTGGCAGTGATCAAGAGGCATTGTTGAGGTACATGGTGGTGAGAGGAGCTGGTGGACAGAGTGAAAGGGGGAAGAGGGCTAGGAGTGGTAACAGAGGGCTGGTGACAGCACCTCCTGGGTGGGGTGGTGGGAGGGAAGTGAGCAGTCTCCAGCTAGATGCTATGTCATGATACTGAAGGTCAGGTAGAGGCCAGGAGGTCAGGCAGTACAAACTAGGGGTGCTGGAGGAGGGGGACTGGTGGGCTGGGTAGGAGGAGGAGGAGGAGGAGAGCACCAGAGGGAGTGGGGAGGAGAGGACCCGTGGACAGGGAGGGGGAGATGTGGGCAGAGAAGAGGAGGTTAAGTAAGGGAGTAAGCAGCTGGAGATGGAGGGCCAGGATTCAGATGTACATTCCCAGATAGGAGGAGGAGGAGCAGGAGCATTAGGATAAGTTTCTTTGCATGAGGCGGAGGGTAATTGCGATACGTGCCTTGCGTTTCCTCATTTTGCCAGGGAATGGCTCCTCTATTTTCAGTGGGGAATTGATATGAAGTGGCAGCCTATAGGAGCTATGGTGGGTGTCGGAGGCAGTCTCCCCAGTTGTAGTCTGATGGGTGTGACACTCCTGGTATGCCCCCTCTGAGGAGGATGTTCCTGGCTCTGTTGGCCAGCGATCTGTTCTGAAGCAATGCTCAGGGTAAGCTGGTGAGGGGGTTGGTGTCTCAGAGGATGCCAGAGCCAGCTGCAGCAAATGTGACAATAATAAGCAGGAGGAGTGTGCAGCCCATATTGGTTCAGCCGTAAATAGGTGAAAGATGTGTGTTACGCTTGCAGGAGAGGGGGATGTGGATGGAGTTACCACAGATTTTATAGAGATCGGGGCTGGGGAGGGTGGGTCAAATTACTTCTTTGTGTGCTGGAGCGGTGGCGGGGAGCTTCTCTGGGGCAGTAGCGGTGTCTTGGAGCAGGCTGAGAGGGAGAGCTTCTGTTCAGCTACGGCTGCAGGAACCAGCCAATCGGAAGCTGTGCACTTTCTGGGCTGGCCAATCAGGAGGTCCGGTGGTTCTTTTTGGAGGAGTGGAGCTTGGCGCAGCAGGAGGCCAACTTTTGTGCAGGTCTGGTGGCAGTAGAGAGTTGGGGACTGTGGCACAAGGATGCACTGCTTCCAGGTGCTGTGATGGCTGCAGTGACACCCAGTCACAAGCCACCACTTCTCTGTGTATTGGAGTGGTGCTGGACACAGAGAACTGATTACATCAGATAACTATGATAGGATTCTAGACAGACAGCTTTTATTACAACTCAAGGAGGGAAGTCAATTGGACAAGCTGTTAAAATACAGTCCATTCAAAATTCTTATACTGATAAGCCTCTGCAGCATGATGCTGGACCTAAAGAAATTAAATATTTTAAAAGTCCAGTACAATGGTCGGCCCAGTAGTGCTGAGGGCTGAGGTGCTGGATGCCTTACCTCATGATATGCCGGTGACCCATGTTTGGGAACGAGCATGGGCCACCAGGGGTTGGCAGAGGAGGAGAAGGATCGAGCATCCGACGGACCACAGTGGTCAGCATTTGACTGGCCCCTAGTGGAGGCTGGGAAGCAGTGTACCAATGCTGCAGAAAGGGGGAAGAAATGGGGCATACACCTGGAGGAGCACTTGCAGATGCATGCACGCTCCTTCCACCAGCGTCATTGCATGCCTCATCTCCGGGGAAAAAATGGAGGAGGAAAATGTTGCCATGGCGCATTATGGAGGGTGCCTCACAGGCCCTCCTCCCAGTTAGCCATGGCACTAGCCACACTGGATCCATTCTCCTGTGGGGTTGGGGAAGCCTGCTGGGGGGGGGTAAGCTCTGGGGGTAAGAGTCAGCACCAGCTGGTAGATGCTGGGGAATGGGGCTCGGGGCTCCCTCCTGAGATAGGACCACAGCAACAGGAGCAGAGATATAGTAGGTAAGATAAAAAAGTCCAATAAAATGTTCCTTCCACCAAAGAAAAATGCTCCAGTCAGTGCGATAAAGATCTAGAGAGAATAATGGGCAAATCAATCCATACTTAGCTTCCAACTCCAGAGATCTTCTCCCTCTGTGACCCACAAAACTAATTAAGACTGAATTAAGAACTGATAGCCCTTTTTAACTGTACCAAACTACAGATTAAATAACATTATATTGATACAAATCATTAATCTGGCTAAACAGGACCACCATTTGATAATTAGTGTGGCTGGGGCAAAAAGGCTTAGTACCACTAACTTCTGGCTCCTCTATTCTGGCCCTCCCACTCCCCCGCCTTACGCTATCTCTGGGAGCAACAAGGAGTCTTTGTCTCTAGCACCCTGCTTCCTTTATTAATTTGCACCCTGGGGAACCCCCTCATCTTGGGTTTTCCCCTACTCTCTACTGCAGCCTGTAGAGGGGGCAGTTTATGCCTCCCTGATTTCTTCCACCTCCCCCCCCAGCTGGTTTAAATTTTTATCAAAGTAACATTTAGACCATCCACTGAGAACTGAGTTTCCCTCCCTGGTAGATGCAGTCATCACCATTGTATAGACCATTATCCTCCAAGGTGGGTTCCCATCCCCAATGCAGCTGAACCCCTCCTCTCTGCACAATTTCTCCAGCCATGAGTTAGAGCTCCTGGTGTGGAGATTCCTTTCCTCCCCCTTCCCTGTCGTAGACTGATAACACCTCAGCAAAAGCCACTGAGTGTGCCACCTGTCTAAGGTCCCTTTCCAGCTCCCTAAACCTCCCTGCACTACCCTGCTCCATCCCTGGCCAGGGCATTAATCCCCAGGTGGACAATGACATCCAACTCTCCCTCCAGTCCTGCTGCCCAAGTAATCCTCAGAATCTGCTTCCCACCCCTCCAGGCTGTGGTGTCATGTAGGCATCAAACCTGCCTCTCCCCCACTTCCTATTTCCTTATTCCCAAATCTATCCCCTCACAATCGAGTCCCCCACCAGAAGTTGCTTCCTCCTCCTCCTCCTCCTCCTCCTCCTCCTCTGGGGTCCTCAATCACCTTTCTTGTGGTCTCCACTTCAGAGGACCCCCACTCCTCCCTGGTCATTACTATAGGTGCCTCCTCCCAGCAGTCCTGCCCCACCAAAGCGGTGTAAGAATTATGTAGTTACAGTGAAAATTGTATTTGATTTGTCTGTCACAACTAAGTACAATAAAAACTTACTAAACTCAAGTCTGAAAATCTCAATAATTTCAGCAATGACTTCCAGCACTACATTTACCATACAAATAACATATTTTCCCCAAATAGCATCCAATATTAGACAAGAAAGCTACTAAGAAAACTAAATGTAAGGGTTGTGGGGACCACCTTTTAATGTCTGGGAAATAAGGGGTCCCAGATGTGGACTAGGAAGTGTCCAAACTGTAAATTATGAGAAGCTGTGATGAGATTAAAGTTTTTTTTTTTATTCATTTAAATGTTTTACCAGGAAAGACATACTGAGCAGTGAAATGCTCTTTTCCAGGTGCATCCTGGGGGGAAGGGAACAGGGAATGAACAGTAAACTACAAAGTAAATTACGAGTAAAGACATGTACAGATAACATATTTTTGGATGGGAGAATACAATCACGCATCAGGATGACAAAAATGAAAGCAGTAAATGTAACCTAACAATAATAAACTAAACTATATTAACAAACAATGGAAATGATTGAAAGAGGAGTAAATGCATGCTTGTGTAACTAGTGGGAGGCAGGTAGAGGAGGGAGTAAAGTTAGGTGCAAGTGCAGACAGGGGCAAAGTAGTCCTTTAGGAGGGAGAAGAGGACCCGAGGGGAGGTAGCATGGTGAATGGGTGAGGGGAGTCTTAATTACACAAAACATCAGGTCCAACCATTCAATCTGATACATGCCTTAAAAGCTATCTACAGTACTGTGGCTGCTTCCAATCTAATTCATTCTGACTATGGGAGAAAGCATCAAGGTGCCACATGACCAACACTTGATTCTTTAAATCAGCCCTCGCCTCCTGCACACTATGGCCCAGATATTCAAACTGCGCCAGGCTGTGGCGCAAGCCTGGGCACAGCGCAACTTGGCTGCGCAGGGGCGTTGACTGGGCAATATTCAACGGAGCTGCACCATGGCTCAGCATCATTGAATATCACACCCTGGCCACCTGCAGTGCGCATGGCGCAGTGGCACTGCACCAGTGCAAGTGGCCAGAGTGGAGCAGGGGGATGTGCTAGTGCAAGTTTCATTGCACAAGGCGCAGAAACCGCGATATTCAAAAGCTGACATGCAAATGGGGCCCTAATGTATGCAAGGTGCACATGGGCCCATTTGCATGTCATTATGGCTCCATTTGCATGCAGGTGCGCCGAGCCCCGATGACTTGTGCCTGGCACCCTGCCAGGCAGCAGCCATCAGGGACTGATGCCTCCTGCAGCATGGCAATGTGCCCCACAGCCCAATTGCGGGCATTAGTTAAATATAAAAGATTCCAATATCCCTGGTGGTCCAGTGGACCACTGTCAGCCCGACTGTGGGCATTGGTAAAATAAAATAAGAATCCTATATCCCTGGTGGTCCAGTGGACCACTGTCAGCCCGATCACGGGCATTGGTAAAATAAAATAAGAATCCTATATCCCTGGTGGTCCAGTGGACCGCTGTCTGCCCGATCGCGGGCATTAGTAAAGAAATAAAAGACTCTTATATACCTGGTGGTCCAGTGGACCACTGTCTGCCCAATCGCGGGCTTAAGTAAAGAAATAAAAGACTCCTATATCCCTGGTGGTCCAGAGGACCCCCCTCCCCACCCGTCCACTGATCCCCACCACCCCACTCCCCGGTCAGCGGCGGTGGCAGCACCCCACCCGCCTGCCGCCCGCTGCCGCCGACAACACCATCGGTGGGGCTGTACACCCATTGGTCCACAGTGTGAGCCAATGGACGTGCAGCCCATACCATACTACACATTCCAGATATGTGACTGGACCATTCACATATCTGGAATGTGTAGTATGGTATGGGCTACGCCCATCGGCTCATGCTGTGAACCGATGGGCGACAGCCCACCGATGGTATCAGACGGTGGGCGCGGGTGGCAGGCAGGTGGGGTCCTGCCTCCCGCCGCTGGACCGGGGAGCGGGGCAGGGGATCAGTGGGCGGGTGGGGAGGGGTCCACTGACCACCAGGGATATAGGAGCTCTTTATTTCTTTACTTAAGCCCGCGATCAGGCAAACAGCGTCCACTGGACCACCAGGGATATTGGACTTTTTAATAATAATAATAATAATAAAATTTATTTGATTAAGCGCCTTTCAAATATTTCAAGGCGCTTTACAGTCTTCATACATTTATCATAATCAAAGACAACTATAACAATACAACAGATAAATAAATAAAACGATTTAAAATACAACAGGGAAGGCCTGAATCCATAAAAATGATTTTAAGGCCTTCTTAAACCCATCCACAGTTGAACTTTCTCGGAGCTGGCGGGGCAGAGAATTCCAAAGGGTGGGAGCCACAAAGCCAAATGCACGGGCTCCAGAGGACTTCAAATTCACCCTTGGAACGTCCAGCAACCCCTCGTCAGCCAAGTGGAGCTGTCTCAGAGGGGCGTAAGGCACCAGAAGCTCTTTCAGGTGGTCGGGACCTAAGCCGTCTAGGGCTTTGTAGGTCAAAAGACCCACTTTAAAGGTGATCCGCCACTGTATAGGCAGCCAGTGCAGAGTGCGCAGCACAGGGGTGATATGAGATTTTCTAGACACCCCAGTCAACAAACGTGCTGCAGCATTCTGCACTAGCTGCAAGCGGCGGATTTCAACCCCAGCAAGCCCTAGGTACAGGGAGTTGCAATAATCAAGACGTGATGTCACCAAGGCATGGACCAAAACCGGCAAATCACCTGGTGGAACCAGGTGCCTAATCCTGGAGATGTTTCTAAGATGGAAAAATGAAGTCTTGACTACTGCAGACACCTGATAACAGAGGGTCAAACCAGTGTCAAGCTCCACACCCAGGTTACGCACCCGTTCAGAGGTGGGGATCTGGTCTACCTCAAGAACTAATCCAGAGGGGGACCCTATCCCCTGACCCTCAGCCCTGCAACCAGGGTCCACCACCATAACCTCGGTCTTTCCCGGGTTCAACTTTAATCCACTGATATTCATCCAGTCTTGGATATCAGTGAGGCAGTTATTCAGCACCGAGATAGCACTAACCTGGTCGGGTGCAAAAGACAGGTAGAGCTGGATATCATCAGCGTAACAATGAAACCTCAGCTCATACCGTCTTACAATGTCCCCGAGGGGTGGCATATATACTGTGAACAACATGGGAGAGAGCACCGAACCCTGAGGTACCCCACAAGAAAGAGAGACAGCCCTGGATGAATATAAACCGGAAACCACTCTCTGAGTTCTCCCCAGGAGGTAAGATGAAAACCATCTGAGGACAACACCTGAGAGCCCACAGATGGATCTCAGATGGTCGAGCAAAACCCCATGGTCCACAGAATCAAAAGCTGATGATAGATCAAGGAGAACCAAGATAGAATGGTGTCTCTGATCTCTCGCCATCAGGAGAGCATTGAGCACCCGAACCAGAGCGGTCTCGGTGCTATGCCTCTTACGAAAACCCAACTGGAGAGGTTCGTATAAACTATGGATGGTCAAATGGTTGTCAAGTTGAGCCGCCACAACCTTTTCAATAACCTTCCCCAAAAAAGGGAGGTTACTAATGCCTGCAATCGGCTGATAGCAGTCCACTGGACCACTTGGGATATAGGATTCTTATTTTATTTTACCAGTGCCCACAATTGGGCAGACAGCAGTCCACTGGACCACCAGGGATATTGTACTCTTTTTTATTTTACTAATGCCTACGATTGGGCTGACAGTGGTCCACTGGACCACCAGGGACATACGATTCTTATTTTATTTTACCAATGCCCGCGATCGGGCTGACAGCGATCCACTGGACCAACAGGGATATTGGACCTTATTAATTTTAACTGATGCCCGCGATCGGGCATGGGGAGGCGCCACCACGGAGGTGCAGCTGGAGCTCGGGTGGCCACCCACAGGTGGCAGCTGCTGTGTTGTGCCCTGCAACACGGCAGCTCACCTGTGGGTGGCTGGTCGTTGCTCCTTTTTTTTTGGATCAGCTTTGTGCGGCGTAAGTAGGGGTTGTGCATGCATGGCTCAGCACATCCCGGGCTGAATATCGGGATGTGCAGAGTATGCATGGCCACACCCCCCCTACCTGCACCTGCATACATTACTGATGCACTCTGGGGCATCGGGATTTGTGCCAGGTGCAATTCCCGTTTGAATATCGCGCTGGGGTGCATCAGTGGGTTGCGCATGGCGCAACACCTTTTGAATATCTCAGCCTATGTGTACAATGAAAATTTCAGGAATGTGACCTTCAAAAAATCCTGATATGCATAAGTTTTGGCGATGAATACCACCAATAGAAGATGCATGATCTATGCTTTCAAACCTCTGATAATGTGATAGGGCAATGTAACTGCAAAAATGTTGAAATGTGTTGATGTCACAGAGCAATTTTCAAAAGATCCTAGGCAGATAGGCACTTATAAAAGGAAATCAGCTAGACTTCACAGGGTGACAAAGATTGTATTTTTTAAAATATTTTTTTAAATTTCTGTTGTACTTCAGAAAATTTAACAAATGACCTAGCACTGTTTTATCCACATATACTTTCATTTTATACCTTTATTCGCATTACAAACATTTCATCTCTTAACCAACCCCTAATCTTTTTTACTTTCTTAGGCTTTGTCTGTGAAAGATTTGGAAGAAAATAATCCTAGTGGCCTCTACCATTTCCTGTCTGTGATCAAAAGCAGTGCTCATCCAAATGAGATACCTCAGGAATCAAACTTTTTTCTAACTTGTTTCACCTAAGATCATACTTAAATTGAGATATAAAAAACCTTATTATAATAAGGCCCTATAATTGTAACTTTATTTGTAAAGTTTATTTTTAAACTTTCTGCAGAACACACAGACATATACATTATGGAGATAATAACACATCAATCAGTAAACAGTTCATTGTAACATATGTAAAGTGTCTCATCTATTACTGTACATCTATAGAAGACAGAACCAAGCACCTATCAACAGTTTGATTTTATCTCATGGTGTATCATGTCTGAGAAGTTCTGCAAGGGGAAGACTCTACCTGTTTGAGCAAGGACAGAGTGATGGCTATCAGCTAGTAGGGAATTCTCACATTTTCTATGGCCTCTAGCTGGGGTTTGCATGTTACTGAGTTTCTCCCTCCACACCAGAAAAAAAATTATGACCCTGTCTTATTCTGAACATTCTAGGAGGCTCATGGATTAGTAGGCAATGCTCATCCACTTTTGGCAAATATTGGGTCAGGGTTTTCCTTGCATTTACCAAGGTAAGGTTCCACAGGCTACAGTCTGCTCCCATGCCTGTATAATGTTCTGCTCCTTGTCGGTATAGAAACATAGAACTTGATGGCAGCTAAAGACCACAAGGCCCATCCAGTCTGCCCATTTCTTTTTCTACCTTATAAATGTGCCATCGGCCTTTGCTCTGTCAGTGGCCTATCTATTCATACTCATCTGTATTGCTCCCTTATGCCTATCCCATGCCTGTTTGTAGCCCTGCACTGTATTCATAGCCACCACTTCTTGAGGTAGGCCATTCCATGCATCCACCACCCTTTCTGTGAAAATGAATTTCCTCACATTCCCCCTTAATCGGCCTCCCTCTAATCTCATGCTGTGTCCTCTTGTCCTGCTATTTTTCTTATATTTAAACATGTTGGACTCTTTCACCTTGTTAATGTCCTTAAGGTGTTTGAATGTCTAGATCATATCACCTCTCTTCCTCCTTTGCTCTAGGGTATATATATTGAGCTCCGTTAATCTGTCCTCATATGTCTTCTGATGCAGTCCCTGCACCATTTTGGTTGCCCTTCTCTGGACTGCCTCAATTTGGTTAATGTCCTTGTGAAGGTATGGCCTCCAGTACTGCACACAGTACTCCAGATGGGGCCTAACCAGTGTCTTGTAAAGAGGGATTATTACCTCCCTCTTATGACTTGTGATACCCCTACTAATACACCCTAACATCCCCTAGCCTTACCTACTGCTTTAGAGGTCTGCTTGGATGATTTCAGGTCATCGGTGATGATGATGCCCAAGTCTCTTTCTTCCTTTGTGACTGCCAGCAACTCCCCTCCCAGCCTATAGGTGGCTTCAGGGTTTCTCTTCCCTATGTGCATGATCTTGCACTTCTTTGCATTAAATCCCAGTTGCCAATCTTCTGACCATTTTGCTAGTTTATCCAGATCTCTTCTCATTCTGCCCACCCCATCTGGATCATCTACTCTGTTGCAGATCTTGGTGTCATCTACAAACAGACAAGCCTTACCCTCTAGTCCATCTGCAATGTCACTAATGAAGATATTGAAGAGGACTGACCCCAGGACTGATCCCTGAGGTACCCCACTTGTGACTTGCATCTCTTCTGACTGTATACCATTTACCACCACTCTCTGTTTTTCTGCCCATCAACCAGTTTGCCACCCAGTTGACCAACTTGTGACCCACCCCGAGCCTACCCAGCTTATTTATCAATCTTCTGTGTGGAACAGTGTCAAAAAGCTTTGCTGAAGTCAAGGTAGGCGACATCAACTGCTCCCCCTTGGTCCACCACTCTGGTTACCCAGTCAAAGAAATCTATGAGATTAGTTTGACAGGACCTTCCTTTTGTAAATCCATGCTGTCTTGGCTCTGTGCCCCTATGGATTCCAGATGTTGCACTATCCTTTCCTTAAGGAGTGCCTCCATGATCTTGCCCACTACTGAGGTAAGACTGACTGGTCTGTAGTTCTCTGCCTCCTCCCTGCTACCACTCTTGTGGAGCGGGATCACATGAGCCCTTCTCCAGTCTTCTGGGACCTCTCCCTGTTCTCAGAAACTAATTAAACAGGTCTGCTAATGGTTCTGCTAGTTCCACCCTTAGCTCCTTAAGTACCCTGGGATGTTATCTCAGGGTATCTCAGGGGTGAGATGAGTAAGGTTATCCCTATATATGTTTAATACTTCTATGCATCTCAATTCAGAAATTCAAGATTTTGGGGCATTTCAGAGTCATGTAGATGTAGTTGTCCACTGCCCCCCTGCACTTCTGGCATTCCACACATACTGAGGGCTTTATAGTATTTTGCGTAGCTTTGCTGTAGAGAAGTAGGTTCTGTAGAGGATGTTAAAGTGAATTTGACAGAGCCTATTGGATTGGGCACAAGTATTGGCATGGATGATCACCCTTTCTTATATTTATTTATTGATTTATATAGTCATTCAGACAAACACCTTTGAGCACAAGTGCTCATTTGTGAAGGTTCTGTGTCTAAGACAAGAAGAGGATACACAAAACAGTAAACTATTATCATTACAGTAAACATTACAGTAACAGCAGCTCCACCAGAGTGTAGTCAGCAGACAATAATAGGAAGATTTGGTTAAAAGACAGTAACTAGTAAACAGTAGCTCCAGGGGAGCATAGTCAGCAGTTTGCACTGGAAGCATTAGGTACCAGCTTGGACAGTATACAGTATATTTCACAAGCAATTGAGGAGATACAATGAACCAAGGTGACTAAATTAGTTGTAACAGGACTATCTGGAACTTGAGTGAGTTCTTTTCTCAGTGCTTTCTGGAACTGGGCAATTTTATGGAGATCGTCAACGGTTTCGGGTAGTTAATTCAGCCATAGAGATGCCCTTACTGCAAAGGGGTGCTTGATTTGTTTTACAGAAAGATATTTCTAGGCCATTCTTAGACATACTCCTGGTAGCGTATTGGTTGTTAACTGGCCAGAAGAAATTATGAATTGCCACGGGAGTAAGGCCCAGCAGTTGTTTTTTTGCATAATCCACCACAGTCAGGATGAATCTCTTCCCTGAGGAGCTGGGGGTATTTAAAGGCCCCACAATATCCATTCCCACCCTCTGGAATGGCTTCTCCATTATGGGCAATAGAATCAGGGTGGTTTGGGTTTTCTTGCTTGCCTTCCCTATTTGTTGACACGGGTGACAAGACCTGCAATACTCCTTCACCTGCTGGGTGAAGTTAGGCCAATAGAAATTCTAGGCCAGCAGCTGTGTAGTGTGCACAATTCCCAGATGACCAAACAAGGGAATATCATGTGCAGTCTTGAGCAACTGCTCACGATACCCCTGGGGAATAACAAGCTTCCTGCCTAGCACCCCTCCCTCTGTCTGCATAGCCTGAGTATACATCAGTCCATTTTCCCAATAAACCATATGTCTGCCGTCACCTCCCTGTGCCCCGTCAGAGTCTGCCCAAGCCCTCAGCTTCTCTAGACTAGGGTCACTTCTCTGAGCAGCTGCAAACCCCTCACACATTCCCAAGGCATGGGACAGGTCCCATTCAGTCGCTAAACTCGGGTACCTAGCACTAGCATTAGGGCACTCAGGATCACTGTCAATCCCAACCATCTGACAGTGGGTCACCCCTCTCTCCTTGGAGCAACCATCTGTAGCTGTGTGGTTACTTTCTACTGGGGAAATTTCTACCCCCTTTTTGTTAGTCTCCATACCAGAAGACATAGGCTGGGGAATCAGCCTCTCAGTAGTTTCCACAATGGCTTCTGTGGGGTTCAAGGAACTACAATTTTCCCTTGCCACTTGGCTATGGGTAACTGCACACACCATCTCCTGTTTGAGATTGTTGCCCAGGATCACATCCACTGCTAAGGTTTGAGCTGCAGCCACCTGTTGCACAGTTCCCCCTGCTTCACCCCAGTCTAGGAGAACACTAGCGAGGGGCAATGTTTTCTCTTCACTAGTAAAGTCCTGTACAGTGATGTATTTATTGGGTATCAGCTGACCCAGCTCTACTAGATCCCCCTTTACCAATGTCAGGGATGCTCCTGTGTCCCTTAACCCTTGCATCTGTGCACCATTCACCATGACTGGGTGCATATGTTCCCTCATGTTCACAGGCATGCTTCCAGGGACACACAAACATCCCACTTCCTTCCTAGCCCCCCTGATGTGTATTGCTCACCTTTTTGGGACACTGTCTGGCAATATGCCCAGTTTCTTTACACAACCAACATTCATTTCTTTTCTCAGAGAAATCTTTTCTCTGAAACCTAGGGGTAACTGGTTTTGGTGGAGGCAGTGAGAGTTTTAGCTGCCCTGAAGGCGCGTTTTTCCCTTTCTGCACTACCACATCCACCCCATTCCCTCTCAGAGCAGGTCTGCTCTTGGCATAGCAGTCTGAGAGTTCAGCAGCCTATTGCACTGTTTTGGGATCTCGGTCCTCCAGCCAAGTTTTCAGCTCTGCTGGGCATGCCCAGAAAAACTGTTCTAACAAAATCACATTTTCAATTTATCAACAGAGTTTGCTTCAGTTCCTTCCCACCAACGTTTTAAAAACTGACGTCGTTTCATGTCTAGCTCCTCGTAGCTCATGCCAGGGCTTCTTCTGAGCTTACGGAATTTAGCTCTGTATGATTCAGCAGTTAATTCAAATTTATTTAACAGTGCAGCTTTAAGTTTGCTGTAATCATCACTGTCCTCATTGTCCATTTGACCCAATGCATCCCAAGCTTTCCCAGTAAGTAGGGGGGATAGCTGGAAGCTCCAGGACTTCCTAGGAATTTTAGCCTGAATACAAACTTATTCAGAAGAATTTACAAAGGTATCCATATCCTCCCCCTCTTTAAATTTGGCTATCAATTTGGAATTCAATTTGTAACCAGTCCTGCAGTTCAAGTTAATCCCAGGCCAGTTTCCTGCTCTGGTGCCATTGGTTGGAGTCGTAGCTTCTCCAGTTCATGTTGCCTCTGGTGTTCATGCTCCTCATGGTCAGCGTCTCTCTGTTCTTGCTCTGTCTCTTGGCATTCTCACTCTGTCTCTTGGCATTCTCACTCTGCCTCACAGTTCACCTTCCGCTGTTCATGGTCCCTCTCCCTCTGGAACTCCAGCTGCATTCTCCGCAACTCAGTTTGCAGCCTGAGTACTTCAGAATACAGGATTCTGGTGACCTTCCCCTGCTGCTGTGGCCCTTCACTGACAGTGGCCCTATTGCCCTCCTTATCAGATCTGGACACTGCACTGGCCGCTAACCCTGTCACACTCAAGGTTCGGTTATTTTCAGTCACTGTCTGTGACTTGATGCTCTGGGTATCTGCTACCATCAGGGCATCCACGAGGTTCTGTTTGGTGGTTTTCACCTCAAACAGGACTCCTCTGTCCCCACACAACTGCTTTAAGTAGTCTACAGTGTGCCTGCTGTAGTTGGAAGCCATCTTCTTCCCTAACTATGGCTACTTTGACTTGTACTTTAGAAAAAAAAAATAAAATGGGTAGGAACTTGACTGTACGCCAAATGATATAGTTCTGTCTCCTTTTAAAAAATAAATCACTGCCTTTTTCTTTCTTTGCAAGTGAGCTGATGGTCTCAAGCTGACACACTGAACAATAAAAGCTTGTAATACCAAACTTTATGCACACCGTTGCCAACCAATTTGTCGCAGCCCCACTCAGCAGCTCAGGCCCTTTGCTCCCACAGTGCCAACCTCCGAGCATAGTATTGTGAACAGTTAACAGAACAGGGTAACCCTCCTGTCTGTTTTGTGGATTCAAATCAAACTTTGGTCTCAAGTTCTGGAGGGATTCAAACTGTGAACCTCTTGCTAGTGTACCCAATGTATAGGAGCAGATAATTCTGCTCTTCGGTGGGGCAGATATCTTTCACCTATGAACACCTAACCAGGTGTACAAAATGAACCCTTAAAAACTCTATGGAAGATCTCAGAATAAACTCTTACCTTTTCCCAGTTTGGTAAAACCAGTAAGCTTTGTACAGGGTCGGCTTTACCCATATATGCTTCACTTGTCAAAGAAAATAATTTCAAAGGCACACCAAGTAGTCTCTAAAAATAGAGGTTTACTTAAAATATATAAAAATGTAAAATGTAAAACACAGAACCATAGATCACAAAACATAGAGGGCCAGATATTCAAAACTTTGCCCCGGGGCAAAATTAGCACTGCCCAGCGGGCAAAATTAGCCCGGAGCACAGAGCACGCTATATTCAAAAGGAATTGCCCAGGGCAAACAGTGTCCGAATATGGCATGGTAATGAGGCCATGCAAACTGGGCTGGGAGTGCAGGGCAAAAATAGCCCTGGAATAAGACAGCACTGAATAAAGCAACCAGGAAGTGCAACCCACAACAACAACACAGTACACAGCAACATGAGGGCAGGTACAGACGAACTACTTGGCCAATGTGTGCCAGCAAATACATGGACTCAGTACAGCTGCAGGAAGCAGCAGATGTGAAAGAACAGTGATCAAAACTGTATAATATTCCCGTCCTTCGCGCCGCTCTAACACATTAGCGCGGCATTAGCGCGGAGCTAAGCAGTTAGCCCGGAGCAAACACGTTTGCCAGGTGCTAAAATGTGCCATATTCAAAAGTGCCATGCAAATGAGCCTACTTACGTAGTATCTGGGCAAACAACCAGATTAGTATCTCATTATACCCTGATTTGCATGCAGTTTGCCCAGCGTTACTGCAGAGTCCCACAGAGCCCCTGTAGGTCAGTCTGGAAGTACAGGGGCTGACCAGGTCCAACCGCAGCTCCACCTGTAGGTCAGTCTGGCAGTGCATGATGATAGCTGCAGGCTACATGTAAACAGTACAGCATAGCATAGCATATTATACCCCAGGGGACAGGACACCATAGGCACAGGTGGTGATGGTGCTGCATGCCACTGTCACATTGTAGGGCATGCTACAGTGCACAGCAGAAACTACAGTAGCAAGGGGGCCAGTAGTGCGTGGACACAGCAATGCCTATGGTGTGTAGGGCAGTGATGATGACTGCACTATACACAGTGAGCGGGCCCAACCTGCGGATGTTTTCTGACACTGGACATTACTGTTACGCTGTTGTGTGACCCACAGATGCTGCACCTGTGGCATGGATGCTCACAGTGACATGTACATTTCTGGCTTTGTGTGCTATGGCAGTTGTACAGCTGTGAGGTATGTGGCCGGGGGGGGCATATATTATCCGAAAGGCACACTGGTGTTGGGGTATTCCCAATACTGACCCATGTACACTGCATGATGTGTCCCAGCCTTGTGGCCACACCTGATCTGTAGCACAGCCTCGCCACCCGTATATGCTCCCCTCAACATCCTCCATGCCCACAGTGCTGCATGTGTGTGCTGGCACCTGTTGGTGTCCAGGGAAGTGTGGTCCACAGGTGTGTGCTGTATGGCCACACTGCCGTGCTGTCCACTGGTGGCAGGGTCACCACTTACTGCCTGGCATGGCTGGGACTGGTGACAGATGATGGCATCATTGTGATGCCATCAGTTAGCAGCATGCTTCCTCTATGTTTGGCTTTATCTATGTGTCATATTTATTTGTTAGGGTCGCGCAAAACCCGCGCTAAACCCGCGCAAACGCCGCACAAAGCCATAATGTCGCGCAAAGCTGATTGCCCAAGATTAAGACCAGCTTTTCCTGGGCGGTAATGTGCACCGAGCTAAGTGTCGCGCTAAGTCGCGCAAAACCACTTAGCACGGCGCTAGTCACTGAATATAGCATTGCGCCTGTATTCATGTCAGTTTGCCCCTTGCATACATTATAATTTTGCCCGGCGCTAATGCAGTTTGCCTGCGCTATTTGGCCTTTTGAATATGGCAGACCCGCGCTAATCCCGCGCTAAACCTGCGCAAATGGTTTTTGCCCAGCGCAAAGTTTTGAATATCTGGCCCACAATCTTTTAAAACAATAAGGTTTAAAAAGTGCAAATTCCTGCCAATAATACACTTAGACCTGTCTACCTAATTTATTCTTATCTTCTTATAGTGCTGTAGATGTTTCTTTTTTCAGAGTCCAAACATGTGTGTCTCTAAAGGTCTGTCACAGCATAATTAAAACACTGTCTTGACCCTGCCTTCTCCATGATGTCACCCAGCTCCTTTTCTGTTTATTAAAAATTATACAATCGGGATGTCTTGTGTCAGGAGGTAAATTAATAGGTGACGTCAGCAAAAAAAACTTGTTTCCCCATATGACTTCCCAATTAAGTCTGTAATTTTCCAAGTTCCTTCTTTCATCCATGAGCAGCTTCCTCTCCCAAGGACATCAAAGGACCTTTTATGATTTTGCACCACAGTGACATAACCTGTATTCTTCCTCTAAAAGCCATAAAAGTTTATGATTTCTAGCCTAGCAGCTAGCAGCTACAATTAAGCTAGATAAACAGGAGATCTTTAATTTAGGTCTCTTCTAGCCTGTAATTATCTCCTGGCTTTTATCTTTTAGCTGAAACAGCATGTCTCATGAGAGACACTCAATACCACATTTTTATATTACAAAAATCATAGTGTAATCAGAACCAGCCGTCCAAGTGTCACAGAGGGCACTGAACATGTACTCTCTGGAGGAAAGAGAGAGAGAGAGAGGACATGATTGGGACCTTCAGGTACTTCAAAGGGATAAATAGGGTGGATACAGAAGGTCAATTTAAGCTGAGAAGCAACCAAAACATGAGGGGACACAGTCTTAAGCTGGAGGGGGGAGGTTTATGAGGGAGGTCAGGAAGCACTTCTTCACAGAGAGGAGTGGTGGACACTTAGAATGTGCTGCCAGAAGAGGTGGTCTCATTGAAGTCAGTGGGAAGTTTCAAGAGAGGCTGGGAGAGGCATTGGGAAGTTAAGGATCATGGGTAGGGAGGATGGGAGGAGTGTGGGGCAGGGACAGTAGCTAAGTTGTGGACCCTGAAATATCAGCAGACTTAATAGACCAAATGGCCTTCTTCTGCTGGCTTCTTCATGTGTTCATATGTATGTTTGTATATCTTTCCTGAAGGGGAAGTCAATTGGTTAGGGTATAAAGGGAGCAGCTATTGGCAAGCATGTCAGCCCCTGGTGCAAAGTGACAAGCCTTTTAAAACACCAGCCTTACTCTGTTAAGTACAGTCACTTGCTGCTGAGTAACTGGGAGGCTATAGTCCAGAAGTGGTAGGGCCTTGTGCAACACTACAAGATGCCTGGCTTCACTGGTAAGATTCAAGCAATTCCTGATCATAGCGCCTAACTTTCTGTTGGCAAAACTAACTATATTATCCACATGTAGAGTAAATGATAAAGTGTCATCCAGGGTAACTCTTAAATATTTAAAAGATTTGACCTGTTCCAGTTTGTCTCCTTTATCATTGAGGATGATCTGGGGAGGAATCTTTTTTTTTCCAATTGTGGCCCTGAGAACAGCATGGTCTTAGTTTTGTTGTAGTTTAAGACCAGTTTTTTTAGATTGAACCATTTCTTCAAAGACTCAAAGTTGTTTAAGAGGCAGTGCATAGTTTTGCCTGGATGACAGCATCGTCCATGTAGAGAAGCACCTTAGATATCCAACAGGCCTCTGGGAAGCTGTTTATGACTAGGATAAAGAGGATGGGGTGGAGTATTGAGGCTTGCGGCACACCTATGGAAATGCTTTTAATGTCTGAGAGAGAGAGAGTTATCCACGTTTACCCTTCTGTGAGTTGTCATAGAGGTAGCTACAAAACCAGGCTACCTTGTCCCAAGAGAGGCCAAGCAAGATGAGCTTGTCAAGCAGCAGTGCGTGGTTGACATTGTCAAACACTTAAGTCAATGTAGGTGGCTTCCACCAGTTGACCACCATCTATGGTCTCATGCAAGATGTTGGTATGCTCTAATAGGGCAGTGCTAGTGCTGTGAAGCTTCCTAATTCATGTTGTTTAGCACATTGAGGGCAGAATTCACAAAATGGCTGAAATACCTAGCTGTAACATCATCTGCAACAGCTGCTCTGTGCATAGCAATCTCCGCAGCTGCGGTGATTTCAGTCCACAAATGGAGGTGTGGCATGGGGCTTAGTTACAGACAGCTTTGTGAATCCAACCCTGAATTCTGTACTTTCACAAGTACTTCACTAGTTGGTCCAGTACTATTTGCTTGAGGGCCTTGGACAGGGGTATAGGACTGATATAGACCTATAGTTGGCCAGGTTGGAGCGGTCTCAACTTTTGAACACTGGTGTGATCAATGCTGTTTTCCAGATTCCAGGGAACTGGGAATACCACAATGAAAAGTTAAATATTTTAAAAATGGGAAGATCCAGAAGCAAATGATTTGATACCTTTTAATGGACCAACATAGATGTAACAACAAGAACAAAGTGCTCTAGCTTTCGGACCAACCAGTCCTTCTTCAGAAGCTCATGGCAGTTGTTTAGAAAATACAATACTTATAACAGCTAGATAATGCAGAGAAAAACAGAAAAAAAATCCCCATTGGTTTAAAATACTCATTTAAAAAAAAAAAAAAAAAACAGAAAATGATGTCAGAGAAGTTTAACAGTACAATACTGCCTTCAGCCAGAAAGAACCTTGGGTCAGATGTGCTTGGTGGAACACACATACAAAGAATCCTACTGCATATAAATTTAATCGACATAAGATAACACTGCTGAAGCAGATAACTCCTAAATCAAGCTATGAGTGTCACAGTTAGTATAAGGATGTGATTACTGAAAGGCAACCCCCACCCAGAAGAAGAAGAAGAAGGACTGGTTGGTCCGAAAGCTAGAGCACTTTGTTCTTGTTGTTACATCTATGTTGGTCCATTAAAAGGTATCAAATCATTTGCTTCTGGATCTATTCTTGCAAGGACCAATATAGCAACTACTAAATCTAGATTTCAAAAATGGGAAGAGTAGTTTTCTCTATGGCCTGGGCCAGCAGTTTCATGTCTATTAGGTCACCCCACCCTGGTTTTCCCTAAAACTCTTTTGACATACTTGAGGGGTTTTGCTATTGCCATAGACCTGGAACAGAATTTGGGGTAACCAGAGTCTTGGTCAGAACTGCTAGCTAGTTCTGTGCCAACACTGTCACTTGTCCTTAGCACATTATTGGGAGAGAGGACAGAGCTGAGGTAAGTGAAGGTTGTGTTGAATTTGTTGGCTATCTCAGCTGGGTCCAAGAAACAGCCCCATCAATACTGAGCACATCTAGGAATGATTTTTCACTTTTAGTCTGGAGTCCCATTATATTATCCCAGAATTTTTTCCTGTTAACCCAGTTCCTAGTTTGGTGTCCTCTGCAGGGGTGATGCTGGTATCCAGATCCATCCCCATGCTTCCCCGTAGTCAAGGCTCTTGGATGGGATGCTGCCTCTGATCTGTTTATAAGAGGCTGATATTGGTTTCATCCCTAGTTGGGGCAAGACTATTATACTTATTGTGGGGGGGAGACATTGTTGAACACAGGTTCTTCCTGCCTCATCTCTACAGAGGCCTTGGGCACACATATATAGTACAAAATCAGCCTTCTGCACTAATCTGTGAGTTTGACTCTAGATAGGTCATAGACAGTTGGGGGAGGTGAGGGAAGGCCTTAAGAAGACACAAGGCTGCCCCTAAAAATAAAACCTGAAAAGACATGAAAGTGGTACCTAATTTTAGGTCTGAAGCCCCACTTGCTTCATGTTGCTGGTACCATAGCTCTTGCTCCCGGAATGCTCTCAGCTGCAGCAACCTCCTGCTTTAGGTAGTCTGCTACATCAATAAATAGTCTTGGCTGCTGCACGGCTTCATTATATTCAGCTTAGATGGGTGCAGCTGGTAATGCTGCCATCCTAGTCACCTCAACTTCACCTTCATCTCTGCAATTGTCTCGCTCTCCTGCTGTAACTGTCGTCTGTAGTCCGGGACAATTAATACTTGTGCAGTATTAAAGGGCCATTTGCCCTGGCTGCATGCAGGACAGTTTTTTTATCCTGGTATCTAAGTATCTTTTCCAAGAAATGCCTCAGACTCTCACCCTGCTTGGGTCGTCCTCCCGGAATATGATGCGCACATTGCACCTCAGATGTGCAACCAGTCACAGCTAGGTTGGGCTGCTCAATGAGCCATTTGGTGATAAATTTCTCTTGTTCCCATCCTTCCAACTCTTCCAGCTGGTCACAGATTCTAATATTCTTCCTGTGTGTCCTATTTTCTTGGTCATTAACCTTGTTCCTAAACTGCTGCATCATTTCCAACAGCCGACCCTTTTCCTTGCCCTGTTTATTAAGTTGGTCTTCCATGGAGCTCACTCAGCTTTCAACATCCTTTAGCCTCATGGATTGATTAGTAGAGACTTTGTTCAGCCCCTCTCTGATGCCCTGAAGGTGGGACATTTGGGTACACATATTTGTAAATCCTTCCTGCATCTCGGATCTTATGTTAGTGAGCAGACCACGGATGGGAGGCAGCCCATTCAGTCCCCACGGTAACCTCATCTTCTTGCTTGATGGCCATGCTGCCTGTGCATGCCCTTGTCTTAGGGAGTGGGTTAAAGGGTTTTTAAATGCTATTGAGGGAGAGTTGAGCCTGCTTCTTTTGTTGTTTAGACATGGCCAGGGGTATTATGTTGACGTAGGTTGCTGCTGATTTTTCGGAGGTAGAGGGATGCCCTGCAGAGAGATCAGTCTTAGGCATTCACCAAGATCACCCATAACTGTACTTTTTAAATAAACCAATCAGGTCTATTCTGCAGGAGCCCTGTAACAGTGCCACAGACTGACTAAAGCAGTGTTTACATGGCCACTGGGCTCTTTCGTTTTGCTGTTGTCTGTACCTTTTGCATTGCTATGTGATTCTATTCACATGGCCCCACTCTGCAGTGATACAAAATGCACTGGTGAGGGGCTGTAATTTGGGGGGTCTCTCCTACTAATGTGGTGAGACAAGTGTCTGTTTTGGTTGCTGTCCAATGCTCTGCCTGATAATGTCCATGGGTTTTGTAGTGCATGGGCTGAGGGGGTTACAATGTAGTATCACAATGGGGCTTGCAGTAGGAGGGGGTACCACTAGATTTTCAGGGTAAGTGTCAAAATTACAATTGGGATGAAACTGAGAGGGGGGACCTCTAGACTACCAAGCTAAATGTCAGAATTACAATGGGGTCCAGGTCAGGAGGGGCTACCACTGAACTGCCAGGGTAAATATTAGAATTACAATGAGGATCATGGTGTGAGATGGGAGGGTGTGAATTTTTTCTTTTCTCTTATATAAAACCCTTCTTCATGAGCCAACGCACTGACTGTCTGTGCTGCCTCACTTCTCAGTTACTGCAAGGGAATCATGGGAGGCAAAAAGGGATGTTGGGGGACAGCCTGGAATCAGGGATGAGAGGACGTGTTTCCTTGGAGCGAGTGGTGCAGCCAGTCCACACTGATGCTTAAGCTGCTCACACCGCTTGGCATCCCCAAGTTGGGAAAGAATCTGGGAGTGACATGAACAACTGATTGTGATTGGGCAACTGTCTACACAGAAGCCCTTGCACCAGAGCGACACAGGTGCTCAGGTTGCTCCAGTTGAAATGATACCATGTAAATGACCCCTAAGAAACGCTACAATCTTATCTTGTATGATATCCTAATACATAAAAAAGAAATGTATAGACTTTATGGAAATAACATTTAATGCCACCATTTAACTTATTTGGAGCATTTTCAGAAGAAAACCATGTGTTTTCCAACAGTATCTTTTGTGATTAAGCAGGACCGATTGTACTTTAGTGTTCATGACATTGATGTTTACAACACAATCTCTTTGCCTTGTGTTATGTAAAATTGTCTGTTGTGCACTACTTAGCATTCCTTTGGTCTAAGTTGTGTTTCTTTAAGAATACCAAACATTATTTAATACATATGTACAATGATACACATAAACATTTTCAGGCAGTATGGGAGTAAAACTTAACATAAGGCAATATTTCATGCCTCAGGTCTAGGATTTAGAAAGCTAGAGGAAATTGGACAGGAAACAGATTTACTTTTAATCTGAGACAGAATAAATGAAGGGAGAAACTACATTACTTGATCCACTAGGTATTCTTAGCTCAGGCATGAGAAACTGACAGAGCTACGGATTTGACCACACAACCAAACCATCAGTTTCCACTTCAGTTGTTTGGACTTATTAATGAGTTTAAGAACAGTAGGATGAGATGAGAAGTTGCACTGAAGGGAGTCTTGCAAAACAGCTGTCTGAGATAATTCCCAGTTAATTGTTATACCCCCTCAGCTTTGCAGTCACTCTCTAGTTTGTTAAGATTGCACTGATAGGAACTCTAAATCTCTAGTTCATTTTGTGTAGTTGCATGATGCACAAAAATAAAAAAATCTGGGCTAAAGGAAGTTTTTAAATCTTACTGTTATTGATGGCTTACATTCTTCCCTTTCAGGAATGGTTTGCTCTTAGTAAAAATCTTATGGAACTTCTTTTAAAATGTTTATATTTTATGAACATATTCACCTATCTCTCCTTAAAAACCTAGCCTTTCCCATGTTCTTTCATAAAAATTTAAATTACAACTCCAAGCTCTATAGAGCAGAAACCTAGACTTGAATGGTAAAAGGGAAGGATGGTGGTGAAAATAGTACATTACTCCTACCCTGCCTGCATGTAGTATGTCATACACTGATTTTGTTTGTATCTGCCATTTTCTACTAAACTTGTTTATATAATCCATGGTGCCCATCGGATTCTCTGGTAGTTGTTAATTTGGGCCTGAACTGGATTGCCCATATTGAATAATTAGGTATCCAAGTTATCTGACCAGCTTATCTGGATTACCTATTCAAATTCTTTATTATCTGGGACTGTACACTTAGATTTAGATAACAGGACTTAACTAGCAGATAGTGATCCAGTTTAGATAATGACCTATCCGTGCATATCTAGGCCTTTCCTTGCAGTTCTCACTTCATTTCATTGATGAACTAAACAGTTAGACTTTATTATTACCTTCTCATCCTTCTCAGACCAACTACCAAACCACTTTAAACAGCCTATTTTATAACATAGAAACATAGAAGTTGATGGCAGATAAGGACCGCAAGGCCCATCCAGTCTGCTCATTTCTTTTCCTACCTTATAAATGTGCCATCGTCCTTTGCTGTCAGTGGCGTATCTATTCATACTCATCTGTATTGCTCCCTTATGCCTATCCCATGCCTGTTTGAAGCCCTGCACTGTATTCATGTCACCACTTCCTGAGGTAGGCCGTTCCATGCATCCACCACCCTTTCTGTGAAAAAGAACTTCCTCACATTATCCCTTAGTAGACCTCCTTCTAATCTCATGCTGTGTCCTCTTGTCTTGCTAGTTTTCTTATATTGAAATATGTTAGACTCTTTCACCTTGTTAATGCCCATAAGGTGTTTGAATGTTTCGATCATATCACCTCTCTCCCTCCTTTGCTCTAGGGTATACATATTGAGCTCCATTAATCTGTTCTTATATGTCTTCTGATGCAGTCCCTGCACTATTTCGGTTGCCCTTCTCTGGACTGCCTTAATTTGGTTAATGTCCTTGTGAAGGTGTGGCCTCCACTACTGCACGCAGTACTCCAGATGGGGCCTAACCAATGTCTTGTAAAGAGGGATTATTACCTCCCTCTTACAACTTGCAATACCCCTACTAATACAACCTAACATCCGCCTAGCCTTACCTACTGCTTTAGAGGTCTGCTTGGATGATTTCAGGTCATCGGTAATGATGATGCCCAAGTCTCTTTCTTCCTTTGTGACTGCCAGCAACTCCCCTCCCAGCCTATTGGTGGCTTCAGGATTTCTCTTCCCTATGTGCATGATCTTGCACTTCTTTGCATTAAATCCCAGTTGCCACTCTTCCGACCATTTTGCTAGTTTATCCAGATCTCTTTCTCATTCTGCCCACCCCATCTGGATCATCTACTCTGTTGCAGATCTTGGTGTCATCTACAAACAGACAAGCCTCACCCTCTAGTCCATCTGCAATGTCACTGATGAAGATATTGAAGAGGACTGGCCCCAGGACTGATCTCTGAGGTACCCCACTTGTGACTTGCATCTCTTCTGACTGCATACCATGTACCGCCACTCTCTGTTTTCTGCCCGTCAACCAGTTTGCCACCCAGTTGACCAACTTGTCACCCACCCCGAGCCTACCCAGCTTGTTTATCAAACTTCTATGTGGAACAGTGTCGAAAGCTTTGCTGAAGTCAAGGTAGGTGACATCAACTGCTCCCCCTTGGTCCGCCACTCTGGTTACTCAGTCAAAGAAATCTATGAGATTAGTTTGACAGGACCTTCCTTTTGTAAGCCCATGCTGTCTTGAATCCTGTGCCCCTATGGATTCCAGGTGTTGCACTATCCTTTCCTTAAGGAGTGCCTTCATAATATTGCCCACTACTGAGGTAAGACTGACTGGTCTGTAGTTTCCTGCCTCCTCCCTGCTATCACTCTTGTGGAGCGGGATCACATGAGCCCTTCTCCAGTCTTCTGGGATCTCTTCTGTGCTCAGAGACTCACTAAACAGTTCTGTTAATGGCTCTGCTATAGTTCCACCCTTAGCTCCTTAAGTACCCTGGGATGTATGCCATCAGGTCCCATTGCCTTGTCCACCCTGATCTTAGAGAGCTCTTGTAGGACCCTTTCTCTTGTGAAGGGAGTAGTGCTCACCTTCCTCCCCCCTGTGTCCATGGTGCTGAGCTGTGGGCCCTGCCCCACCTTCTCTTTTTTAAACACTGAGCAAAAATATCTATTTAGGATAGATGCTTTTATAACCTTTTTGACCCCCCACAATTTGCCAGTTCCATGAGAGTTGCTAATGCCCTCTGCTCAACTCCCTCAGAAGTTGAAGATGCTTTCAATAAATACTTCACTAGTTGTGACAAGTATCTCCTTACTGACCAAACCAGCACATAGATCCCACCCTCTCCCTTTTTCCTACCCCTTGCTCAGATATCCCCTTTTGATTTTCCCCTGTATCTTCTTCTGATGCCTTCCTTGCCCCTGATCTCTCTAAAATGAGCAGTTCTGATGGTATGGATCATGGTCTTTTATTACTTGCCACCTCAGCCACTGCAATACCCACCTCTACCCCATAAACGTTCTTGCCCTCTACAAGGCTCCAAACCTGCAAGACCTGCTGCATCCTTACTGCCCCTCCCGTGCACTCCAATCCTCTGATGAGGGATTGCTAGAGATTCCCAGGGTATGGCTGAAAACATATGGTGTGCAATCTTTTGCCTTTATAGCTCCTACCCTGTGGAATTATCTACCTCACCAGATACAAGATAGCCTGACAATTGAGGGTTTTAAAGCTAACCATAAAACACATCTCTTTCTTCCAGTTTTAAATGGTATCTGATTTCCTGCTATTTATGGAACTGTATTATCTTGTTTATAACGTTGAATTGTTTTTATGGCTATTGTTCAGGTGACCTGAGCTCTGGGAGGGTGTCTTTTTATAAATAAAATTATGATGATGATGATGATGATGATGAAGCCATTTACAGTGTACCACAAGCACAGGTCCCTGGCAATGGGTACCTGTCTTCATGTTTTGGGCTGGAGAGAGGCACTCACCAAAGCTGTCCTTTCTCACCCCTCTTTTTCACCATATATATTGAACATCTGGCACAAGCTATATAGCAGTCTGACACTATCTGGTGGTATATGGCCCAAGATGGAATGGAACACCGCATACGTTTGTATGTGGATGATGTCCTCTTTTACTTTATCGCCCCAGAGTTGGACCTACTTGTGGTATGGTCCCTATATTACAGACATATGGGTCTCTTGAAGGATATAAGCTTAACAAGCTCCCATTATAAATTACTGTCCTTCATAGAAACATAGAAACTTAGACTTTGACAGCAGATAAGGACCGCTTGGCCCACCTAGTCTGCCCATTTCCCTACCTAGATGATAAGCTGCAGATCCTATTTAACCAACAGCTTATTTCTTCCTACCCCCCCCACAAAAATTGCCTTATGTCTGTCCCATGCATTCTTGAATTCTCCCACAGTTTTAGACCCCACAACCTCCTCAGGAAAGCTGTTCCATGCATCCACCACCCTCTCTGTGAAAAAATACTTCCTCACATTGCCCCTGAGCCATCCCCCTTCTATCTTCAAATTGTGTCCCCTTGTTCTTGCACATCTCTTTTCCTGAAAGATGCTACCCTCTTGGACTTTGTTGATTCCACTGAGGTACTTAAACATTTCTATCATGTCCCCCCTCTCCCTCCTTTCCTCAAGGGTATACATATTAAACTCCTATAGTCTCTTCTCGTATGGCTTCTCTTGCAGATCCTACACCATTTTAGTTGCCCTCCTCTGAACTGCCTCCATCCTGTCTATGTCTTTGCGAAGATGGGGTCTCCAGAACTGGACACAGTACTCCAGATGGGGTCTCACCAACTGTCTGTACAGGGGGATAACAACTTCCTGTTTTCTGCTGGTGGTACCTCTCTCTATACATCCCAGTATCCCCCCAGCCCTCCCTACTGCCTTCTCGCATTGCTTGCCAACCTTAAGGTCATCTGATATGATTACCCCCAGGTCCCTTTCCATTTTTGTTGTTGATACTACCCCCCCCCATTGTGTAATCTTCCCCTGGGTTTTTGTTTCCCAGGTGCATTACCTTGCAGTTCTTTGCATTAAATCCAAGCTGCCATATTTCTGACCATTCCTCCAACCTTGCCAAGTCCCTTCTCATCCTTTCCACGCCTCCTTGTGTATCAACTCTGTTGCAGATCTTTGTGTCATCTGCAAAGAGGCATGCTTTTCCTTCCAGTCCCTCTGCAATGTCACTTATAAAGACATTAAAAAGGACTGGACCCAGTACTGAACCCTGCGGTATCCACTAGTAACCCCTCTTTCTTCAGAGTGGACTCCATTTACAATTACCTTCTGTGTCCTGTTGTTCAGCCAATGTTTTACCCAGACTACCACCCTGGGACCCACTTCCAGGCTAGTTAATTTGACTACTAATCTTTTGTGTGAGACTGTGTCAAATGCCTTGCTAAAGTCTAGGTAGGCCATGTCCACAGCGCCTCCCTGGTCTACTACTTTGGCCACCCAGTCAAAGAAATCAATTAGATTCGTCTGACATGGCCTTCCCGCTGTGAACCCATACTGCCTTGAGTCCTGTGCCCCACTGGCCTCTAGGTACTCAACATTTCTTTACTTTAGAAGTGATTCCATCACTTTCCCTACCACAGAGGTCAAACTGACAGGTCTGTAGTTTCCTGCCTCTGTCTTGGTCCCACTTTTGTGAAGAGGAATCACATCTGCCTTCTTCCAGTCCTCAGGTACCGCACCATCCTCCCATGATTTGTTAAAAAGGGTAGTCTGTGATGTCATTAGTTCTCTGCCTAATTCTTTTAGAATTCTGCAGTGAATTCCATCTGGCCGCATTGCTTTGTCCACCTTTAGTTTTAGGAGTTCTTTCAGAACCCTATCTTCTGTGAAAGGGCTAGGATCGACCCCCCTCTCCAAAGTGCTTCTGTTAATTGGGTTAGGCACCTCCCCACTTCCTCTTTTGTGAATACTGAACAGAAGTATTCATTCAGTATCCCTGCTTTTTCATTGTCACTCTCTGCCCACCATCCATCCATTCTATTCAGCCTCACTATCCCTCCCTTTGTCTTTCTATGCCCCCTGATATACCTATAAAAGGTTTTATCCCCCTTCTTAACCATTTTAGCTATCTTTTCCTCAGTTTGTGCCTTCGCTATTCTGACTACCCTCCCTGCTTCCTTCTACCTTAACTGGTACAGTTCTCTGTCCTGCTCCTTCTGTGTTTCCTTATACTTCCTAAATGCTATCTTTTTCTCCCTAACCTTCACCACCATCTCTTTTGAGAACCATAGTGGCTTTTTCTTTTATTTTGATTTGTTTATTTGCTTCACACAAAGGCTAGTTTCCTCTGTGATGGCAGTTTTGATATTTCCCCATTGTTGCTCCACCCCTCCTTCTAGCCTGTGTGCTAGTGCTTTTCTAAGGCACGCTCCCATCTTTCCAAAGTCAGCCCTCCTGAAGTCCAGAACCCTCACTTTTGTATGGCTTGACTCTGTAGCTGAGTTTATCATGAAACACACTGTTTAGTGGTCACTTGTTCCCAAATGGCTACCCACTTCTAGATCTGAGAACCTTTCACTGTCCCCATTTGAGAATATGAGGTCTAAGATTGCTCCCTCACGAGTAGGTTCCAAAACTAGCTGTCTGAGGCATGCCACCTGAAGGGCATCAAGAATGGCCCTGCTTTTGGATGTGGCTGCCGCAAAGGTGCTCCAGTTAACATCTGGCATATTAAGGTCCCCCATCAACAGTATCTCCCCTTTCTCTGCCATCCTAAGTATGCCTTGTATCATATCCTTGTCCATTCCCTCCCCTGACATGGGGTCTATATACAACCCTCATGTGATTGTGGTGCATTTCAGTCTCTAAGGTGACCCACAGTGCCTCCTCTCCTCCCCTCCCTGTTTACTCTTTTGTTCAGTTGCTTTTATCCCTTCCCTTACATAGAGAGTTACCCCCCCCTCTTCTGCCCTCCCTGTCTCTCCTGTAGGTTGTGTACCCTGGTATGTTAACATCCCAGTCATGGTTCTCTGTGTATCATGTTTCTGTGACTGTTACAATATCCAGGCATCCCTCTTCCATCAAGGCCACCAGTTCAGGGAGCTTGTTGCCCAGACTATGGGCGTTGGTACTCATTACCCTCCATTTCTTGATGGCCTTACCCCTTTTTGCCCTATCCCTGTCCTTCTTGCATTTGTCACTTTCTCCATTTACCCCTGCACTTCTCCCTATCGACATCTGTATGTTGGTGTCTACCTCACTTAGTATCCTGATATTTTTTGTGGGGGATAGGATTTCCCTGCTCCTTTTCAGTGCCTCCCCTCCTTGGCTAGTTTAAATGCTTGTCAATGAAGTATTTAAACCTATCATCTAGAATCCTGGTTCCCCTCCTGGACAGATGCATAGAGGACACAGTTCTCCTTTCACTGGGGGCTACAGTACATGAAATACCTAGATATTAATCTGACAAGCACCAGCTTTCAGTTCTTCCAAAAAAAATGTTTTCCCTATTGCAGGTGCAAAAACAAATCAGCCTGGACAGATAGTCCATGCTTCCTCTTTCTTTGGAGAAGAGAGTAGTGACCATTAAAATGATGGTCCACCCCAAATTCATGTACCTCTTCGAAGCCCTGGCTATGCTAATTGATTACAGACATTGGAATGCATGTTGAAGCATGTTTTGAGGTTCCTTTGACAGGGCTGAACCCCACAGGTAAGCTATGATACCCTCTGCAAGTCAAAGGACCAGGGAGGCTTGGCCCTGCCTGACCTTATGCTTTATTACGAGGCAGCAATGTGCAGCCTATCCTAGACTGGCTTCATAATGCTCAGCTACAGCACTGGGCACAGCTGAAGAGGGCTAGTCTACCTGTGCCCCCCCCCTTAAGAAAGGGTTACTTGATGTGCATCTACACTCCACTCCTTTGGACTATGGGTCCCCTTTTGTTACCATTCCTCTGAAGATCTAGAAAATATGGATCTCCTGGGCTGACATGAAACAGCAGCTTGTATGGCTACTCCCACTACACTTAAATAGGGACTTCATCCCAGACAGATTGGATTTGGGCTTTAAGGTTTGGTGTCACATAAGTCTTCTTTACTCCTCCTAGCTTTTACAAGGGATGGAGATGAAAAATTTCCAAACTTCCAAACTTTAAAAGACAGTCCCAATCTCCCTCAGACTGGTATATTCCAGTATTTTCAATCCAGAGCTTATATCATATGCTGACCCCTAGAGGTCCTGTGCTTGCCATGGGAAATCCTCTAATTAGACTAATTTTGACATTTGTGGGAGACAATATGCCCCATCTTGTCTCACAATTAAATGCAATGCTTTATAGTCTACAACTATCACACCCTCCTCAGATGCTCAAAAGGTGGAATTGGGTACTTGAGCACCCACAGACTCAGGAACAGTGGGAAACTACTTGCTTAAATACACACAGAATATCCTCCTACATGGCCTGGAGAGAATTCAGCTGGAAGAGTCTTATCCAGTTTTTTCTGACCCCAGTCCAGCAGGCCCACATGAGGACAGCACACACCAGCCACTGTTTGAGGTAGTGTGGGAAGTAAGAGGTAGAACATTTCCATATTTACACAGAAACATAGAAACATAGATAATTACGGCAGAAAAAGACCAGAGGTACATCCAGTCTGCCCAAATTCCTTATAATCCTCTAGGGTATATTTTGTAGAAGTGCCCATGACTGACTCTTTATTTTTCAGGAATTGAGAGTGCCATGAAAGAAATCTTCTTGCCACTTTTTTCCTCTCACTGAACACATATACCTATTCCTATTATAGCCAAGATGCTTTAGGGACCAAGCAAATAAATACCTCTTTGGGATTCTACTCGCTATGCTAAGAAATGCATTACAAAGAAATTGCTTAATTTACAGACCCCAGCAATAGATGAGTGGATTGTACTGGTGACTGCTATGTATAAAATTGAAATTTTAACATGTACAGTATGACAGCAGACTGATAATGGGCATAACAGATGGAACAGATGGCTTTTGTACATCATGAACAGAGACCTCACTTTTGTGCCTTAAGGATCCAAGTAGTAAAGTGATGGTGGTGGTTGGGGGGGACTGGGCTAATGTATAGGGATGACCTTGCCTCCATCTTTCAGTTTTAACTAGCAACTTCTAAGCTAAACAAAAGATTTTTTTGTTTATGAAATATTATGCTGTCTATTGTACTGCTGTTTTGTTTACCCGTGTTGTGTTTTGTCTCAAAAGACAAAACTCTTAAAATTTGAGCATAAAAAATTAAATGTCCCAAGTTTGGAAGATAGCTAAAGTCATCCCTTTGCACAAAGGTGGTGACACCTCAACCCAAGGAAATCACTAGCATATTTCCATCATTTTCTTCCTTTCTGAGATTCAGGAGCACTTTGTCCAATCCCTAATCACCACTTTCCTGTCTCATTCATCATTTCTCAACCCTTTCTAGCCTGATCTCTGACCTGATCTTAACTATCATCTCTCTCCCTACTGAAGTTTATTGATTCCATCCTTACTGGATGGTATGGGACACCTCACGCTGACTTTGTTCATCAATCTCTCCAAAGATTTTGACATGATACCCCTCCCAAGCAAGCTAGCCAGATCTAGGTTGTCTGAGTGAGCAACCTCCTGATCAATTTCCTACCTGTCTAACCATGTTGAATAGTTTCACAGAGATGGGTCCACCTCCCGCTCTCTGGATAGACCTGGGAATCCCCCAAGGCTCAGTCGCTGGCCCTATACCTTTCTCTATCTTTCCATATTATTACCTCCCCGATGCTTATATCTCCTCCCACATCCAAATGTATAATGGTGCCAACCAGGATGAAACATAGTACCTTGCAATATTAATGTAAAATACTGCAGTATGCCAGAGGGAACAGTGTACTTCAATGGCAGTTAAGCTCTTTTGTCATGTAGTATTCTTTGACATGTCACTTTTTGCAAGTTAATGCATTACATCATGGCTGGCTATGCTGTACATATGTAAATGATGGAGTGATCTTTTTCAGTGCCCCAGACATCTGTGTACTCAAATAAAATCCCAGACCTAGAGGCCATCATGCTAAAGGCAGACCTGCATATTGCAGCCATTACTAAGTCACGGTGCACTGACAACCATGAGTGGGACATGGTCATACCAGGCTACACGATATTCAGAAAGGAAAGGGTATGAAAAAAAGGAGAGGATGTGGTGCTTTATGTGAAGTAAAGCATAAAAGCAATAGAAATACAGGGAATTCAGTGGGGGGGGGTGCGGAGATGCTGTGGGTCACCCTCAAGTTGGGAAACAGTCACTATTCAGACAGGTGTAATCTACAGGCCTCTGGCACAAGGGGAGGACTTAGATAAAGAAATGATAGAAGCAATTGTCAAAATGGCTAAAAAGAGGCAAGTATTACTGGTGGGAGACTTCAATCTACTGGATGTAGTTTGGAGCCTTCCAGCCCCAGCTTCAGCTAAAAGTAGGAAAATCCTGGATTCGCTGCAGGGGGTGTTTCTCAGGCAACTAGTCAATGAACCAACTCATAATGGGGCAATATTGGACCTGGTGCTTACTACAAGGACAGAATTACAGACATCAAGGTGGGAAGTCATCTGGGAACCAATGATTATCGTATAGTGTGGTTCAACATAACAGAAGTTGAGGAATCCAACCACATAATTGCAAGAGTCCTGGACTTCAGAAGGACTGATTTTATAAAGATGGGTGAATGCCTCAGGAATGATCTGGCTGGGGGGATGACCTGGGGGTGGAGGAACAGTTGGTTAAACTAATAAGAAGGCATAGTGAAGTCAACAGACCTATGTATCAAGCTGGTAACCAAAAGAAAATGGAAGAGGAGACTGCTATGGTTTTCAAAAGAGGTGCCAGGAAAGGTAAAGGCTGACAGAGTGGCACTTAGAGGGTATAAGGAGACCCAGAGAGGGAAGGATAGGGAAGTATATCAGGAAAAATCAGAGGGAGACAGGGAAAGCAGTAAGGAGGCAAAGGCACAACCTGAAGAAAGAATAGCTCAGGCAGTATTAAAGTGAGACAATATATTATATGTATATTAGTGAAAAAAGGAAGACAAAGTGTGTGATTGTACAGTTGGGGGGACTGTACAGAAAGGGATCAGAAAAAGGCAGATATCTTGAACAAATACTTCTACTCAGTGTTCACAGTAGAAGGGAAAGAGGAGGGACCACAAAAAGGCACCAGGAGCTTTGATGGGAGGGAAATTGACACTAGTCCTTTTTCTGTGGAGAGAGGAAAGCACACACTAAGCATGAATTGGACAAAGCAATTGGGCCAGGCAGGGTGCATCCAAGCATGCTTATGGAGCTCATGAAGGCACTAGCTGCACATCTGACAGCCCTGTATAACAGATCACTAAAGACCAGAGAGTCCTGGAGGACTGGAGAAGGGCAGATGTAGTCCCACTTCACAAAAGTGGTAGCAAGGAAGAAGTGGGCAAATATAGGCCTGCCAGCCTGATCTTGGTGGTGGGTAAGTTAATTAAAACACCACTGAAGGAACGGATTGTGTAATTCCTTGAATTAAATGGGTTACAGGATCTGAGGCAGCATGGATTCATAGGGAGAAGGCCATGCCAGACAAATCTGATAGAGTTCTTTGATTGGATGACCGAGGAGTTAGATCAGGGAAGAGCGGTGGATGTGACCTACCTGGATTTCAGCAAGGCTTTTAACATCATTCCACATAGGAGACCAGTAAGCAAGTTTGGTAGCCTGAGGGAAGGGGATAAGGTGGTGACCTGGGTAAGAAACTGGTTAGGAGACAGTAGACAGAGGGTGGTGGTAAACAAAGTTCACTCCAAGGAAGGGAGGGTAACCAGCAGGGTGCCACACAGATCAGTGCAGGGACCCATCCTCTTATTGTCTTTATAAGTGATATTGCAGAGGAGCTAGAAGGGAAGGTATACGTATTTGCCGATGACACCAAGATCTGCAATAGGGTGGATACTCTGGTGAAGGGGGGATGGGAAGCATGAGCAGGGACCTTAGAAAACTAGAGGAGTGGTCAAGAGTAAGGCAGATGGGTTTCAATAGAAGACAGTTCAAAATAATGCAATTAGGACACAGAAACCCAGGGGCAGAGTACAAAATGGGTGGCGTGGCATTGATGATCACCAAGTAAAGTCTGAGGGTAATCATATCGGATGACCTAAAGGTGGCCAGGCAGTGTGACAAGGCAGTGGGGAGGGCTAGTGGAATGCTACAGTGCATAGGTAGGAGTATTACCAGCAGGAAGAGGGAGGTGGTGTTGCCACTATATAGATCCCTGTTAAGACCCCAGCCTGAGTCCTGTGTCCAGTTCTGGTGACCACATCTCAGGAAAGACATAGACAGAGTGGAGAAGAGGGCTACCAAAATGGTGCAGGGTATGCATCAAAAGCTCAAGGAGGAGAGGCTAAAGGAACTCAATATGTACACCCTGGAGGCAAGGAGGCAGAGAGGGGATATGATAGAGACTTTAAAATACCTCACAGAGTTAACAAGGTACAGGTGGGGGCTATTTTACAGAAAAAAATTGTTTTCTAGAACAAGGGGAGATGATATGAAGCTAGAGGGAGGTAGATTCAGAAGAGATTTGAGGAAGTACTTCTTCACAGAAAGGGTAGTTGATTTCTGGAACAGCCTTTCAATGGAGGTAGTGGGGGTGAAAACAATGGTGGAGTTAAAAAATGCCTTGGATAGGTACAAGGGAATCATTGGGGTAAGGAAGGGGGAAGAAACAGCTCTGTAGATCAAGTAGGATCTGCAGCAAAAAGGAAGATAAAAACAGGCAGAGTGGGTGGGCCCAATGGCCCTTATCTGCCATCAATTTCTACATTTCTATGTGTCTATGTCTCTACATTTCAAAAGCAAATCACAGACTGGTTTTGATGCCATTCATTGTTGGTTTCTGTCTAACCGACTGGCTCTAAATGCAGATGTAACCAACTCAGGTGTACAGCGGAGCAAGTCACTGTGCAATGCAGTAACTTGCCATAAGTGACATGTCACAAAATATTGTATGATAAAAGGACTTAATTACCATTGAATTACACTGTTCCCTGCAATATACTGCAGCATTTTGTAATATTTATTTATTTATTGAAATGTGTTAACCAGGTGAGCCCACTGAGACAAAAAGTCCCCTTTTTAGGGGTGACCCAGAGTTAATTACACTTAGTTTGAAACCAGCAAGTTACATACAGAGACAGGATAGCAATAGGTCAAATATTATATATAAGTATGTTAAGTTACAACAACATAAGAAATCATAGAAGTTAAACGCAATTGAGTCAGATGCAGAAGATAGCTAACATGTGTACTATAATGTTGCTGGAGGCAGTATAGCACAGTGGTTTAAGGCTCTGAGCTGCAAATCTGATGACATCCAGCAGACGAGACCTGGGTTTGAATCCCACAGCTTCCACTTGTATACCGTGTGACCCTGAGCAAGTCAATTAACTTCCCTGTGCTCCCAGGTCACACCTGTAAAAAAGCTTATAGCTTAGTGTGTCTCTCCTGATTAAACAACTAAATAAATAAATAAAAATAAAAAAAAAAGTTACCATGAGGAGACCCTGACCTGGAGGGGAGGGAGAGGTGATGGTGCTAAATTGTTGGGATACATAGGCGTGATCCCCTTAGTAGGAGATCATCTGAGGTGAGTTGGGTATGGAGAGTGATCGGATTATGTGTTATGCGGCAGGGATACTGTAAGTGTTGTAAGGGTTATAGGCCTATACTTATATAGTTATATACTGCAACTTTCCTGTGTTGCATTCTTTTTGACACCACTGTAGTGTGTCAGTTACACCATTACTTGGCCTGATAGGGTTAAGTGCCTGGCATGCCAACTCCTGTCATGTGATGGGATCTGGGATCTGGGAGCTGTGTGTCAATGCCTAGGAGGGGATCAGATTAGACCTGTAATGGAAAAATGGAGAGACAAGAGAGAAGGGGAAACAGAGGGAGGGCCCCTCTCAAGGGGATATCCAGAGAGCTTTTAGGTTCGGTCAATCCAGGCAGTAGAGGAAGCTGGAGACCCAATCAAGGCACTTAGGGTGGGGACCAGAGAAAGAGGTGTTGATCCCTTCCATAGGGTTGGGGGACTGTTGAGACATCAGAGGGGGAAGAGAGCATGGCATGGCCTTATTGCAGAAGGTTCCTCCCATGTTCACCTATAATATGTTTTGCTTGGTCCCACGATGCCTACGGGGGACCCATAGTCTGAATGTTCTCCTGTCTAAGGGGAGTAAAGAGTAAGATGGGAGATGAAGTCCCAGAAATCGTGACAGAACAGTGTAAGGGCTGGGGCTAGAACTGTGGGTGATACTAGAATCAGGAGTCCTGAAGGAGTGGTGGTCTGGGTTTCAAATGTTATATTCTTATCAGACATGGGTTCTAGGCACACCACTGAGGTTGTGGGATATTGATGAGTCTCCAGGTTTGGAAAGGAGAAATACGAGAAACAGTTACTATATACTGCACCAAGGTAACAGTTTTCCCACCTGTAGACCTGAGTGTGGGGAAGGGGGGCAGGTGAAGCATGTGTTTGCCATTGATCATGTGTACCATATAACCTATTCTGTCAGCAAATTAAGTCTACTCATCAACTCAGTAACAGGAATGGGCAATTCATTTATTTATTTTTATTTCAAAATGTTGAATTGTTTCTGGTGCTCCATACACAACTCTCCCCTCCCAATGTGTACCCTAGGCCTGGCCTCTCTGTTTATGGGTGTCCCCTGGGACCAAGGTTCCACCCAAATAGAATTTCAGATCCAAACCAAGACTGGCCTGTCCACCCCCTTCCCCTCCCACACTCACACACATAAGGCCTGTGATTGGCATTGCTTACCTTTAATTTATGTCACATCATTTAAATATCGTGGGAGTATGGTTGGACCTGTCCCTCAACCTTTCCACCCACATCAACTCTATCTCTACCAAACTTGTTCTGAAACTCACAACCATCTTCCGTATTAAAGCATGCCTCACCATTGTTGCTGGATGGGAGAGCTTCATAAAATTATCCTCGTTTTTGAAACTGAGAGCAATGTTTACAGGACTGTGCCAAAGTCTTCAATAACCAAACTGCACACATGCTACCATGCTTGCTGTCATTTACCCTCGACCCCACCCCCCACCCCATGCATCACAGTGAGATATATACTAGCCTGGGATTCCTTCTTATGAGAAAGAGAGAGCAGCTCATGCATGGTATCATGCTGATCTTCAGAATCTGGCTAACACTACCCAACTACTTCTCCAGTTTCATGCTGACTCCTGCCTCTGCTTATACACTGAGTCACACAAACCCCTGTTAAATCCTTCCTTACTCACAGGTTTTTCTGTCTGGTAGACATGTTCTATTCTTCTGGTGACTCCCTTCTCTCTAGAACACTCCTTTTCAGGTTCAGGTCACTGTATCACATCTGTCATTCAAGAGGCAAGTTAAGGAACTGATGAGACATTTCTGACTGTTCCACATCCTAGTTGACATTCAACCCTGTCTTTTTTTTATGTACCCCCTAAAGAGGTAGGGCTTACCTCAAGTTATCTCCCCGGGCTTCTCCTTTGCCCTCCATCTGGCCCTGTTCCAGCTGTGGTGTTCTGCCCTCTTGAACCTGGGATAATACCTAGTTTGAGGCCTCAATTTGTGTAGAATAATGTTGTGTGCATAGCTTCTGTGTAACTGTGTGAGCTGGCACCTCTGGGCTATAGCTTTAAGAGTTCTGAACCTGTATATAGTGCCAATAGCCTGGGCTGGGTCTGAGTGCTGCTGTGCTGCGACCATCCAGGGAATGCTTTTTCAGACTCCATTCTTGAACCAGATAATAATGTAGAGGGATCTATATTGAATGCGGCCAATGTTTAATTTTAAAACTGAACAGATTGTTTATAAAGTTTGACTTTAAAGTTGGACATTTAGCTGTCTGCCCTTTGGCAGCCATTTTGTTACTTTAACCTTCTGTTTTAATCAGTCAGAACTCAGAGGGTCCTAAATGGTCCATAGCTATAACAGCTGGGAAGAATAGTGGACTGTGTGTTTGGTGCCTTCTGATAAGCCAATTGGAAAGCCAGAACTGTGACTGACAGCCTCAATGACCAGTCAAATTACAACATTGTGTTTCTTCAGCAGAGAAGAGACTGTTGAACTGGGCAGTTGCCAAAAACTATGTTTCTCTCAGCTTGCGGCCCGGGGTCTACCCGCCAAGCCAAACTGGCCCTCCAGTCTGAAAGGGGCAAAGACTGATTTTGTGAGGCAAAGCCAAAACTGTCAGAACTGGTATCTTGAATAAACCTGCCAAAGTGGGAATGCAGAGATGAAAGTTGTCAGACTGTTTCCAGAGCCAAAGTACCAGAGACTGCAACCTGAGTCCAAATCTGCATCTACATTCAAGCCAGACAAGGGAGTCAGACACTAGCACAACAGTTAATGCTAGTTTGCAGCCACTTCGGAGGTTAATGCCTGGATGTGGGGGTGAGTCATGCTGGCCCTGATCCCTTATTCTGGTCCCTGTTTCAGAAGTCAGAAGCCTAAATCCAAGACTCTGGAGGTTCAAGCTTGCCCAAGGGAGCCAACCATTCTGACTCTAATTCAAAGACTGAGGTTCTTCAGAACTGTGAGTAACTTCAGGGCTAGCCCTGAAACCATGTTTTCCAAGTTGTCTTTGAAATGTACCATTGGTCATCGAGCCATGGATTACAAATGCCAGTTTGTCTAAGAGTCCAGCCATTATGTTTCTTCTTAAATGTTCAATCACCACCACATGGCTAAAGGAGTAAGTCCAATTGTTTATGTACACTAGTGCCAGCCAACCATCTGCAATGTGCATTAGGCCTGCAACCGTACATGTCTGAGTACCCAGTGAAGCTAACTGGGAGTAGTCAACATGACAATTAGCTTGGAAACTGTATCTAAATTGTGCCATGCTGGTTGGGGTGGGATTTCTGTTGTTGTGTTTCAAAGCAAGAGTAAGCTGCACAGCTAAGCCTTTTAAGTTGCATTCCTTTGTCCCCCAAATATCCCCATAATAAAAAGGGTTTATTGTTATGTTGACACTGTCCATGAGAATATTATTACTGGGTGCAACCTTAATGTGACTAACCTTAAAGTGTGTTGCTGTTGTTGTTTGCTATTCTCTCCACAGGTAACTGAGGGCCTCAGCAATAGCCAGAACCCATTTGGTAAGTGTAGCCCATGTGAGCATATTACTAGCTATAGCCATTTATTGTATGACTTTAGCATCTCTTAACTACTGTGTGTTAATCCATGTGTGGGACCACTGGATGGGGAAGTGGGTAGGTGCAGCATCTCAGGTGGTTGTACTAGCTTGCAATCTGACCCACTTATTCTTTTACTCTAGGTGGAACCACTGTGCTACCTATCTATTTTCTGGAAATGACCCCCCTTCCACTTCAGAAACATCTGAAACCAGGACCCTCAACCTTGTTATTGGTCCACAAGGCATAGGTAGTAGCCTGCTGGTACATGGCCCATGGGTTATGTATAAGTTTATGGGGGTGCTACGAGGGCCTCTTATGGACACAAGAGTGTTGCCTCACCCATTCTTAGAGCAAAAGAACTGCGAACTGAAGGTTCTGCACCTGAGTGTAGTTTAAAGGTCCTATTTAAAGAACTAAAATCAGCAGACAGTAAATGCTATATATTTGTTTTAAAAAAAACATTTATTTCTTATTAGGAAGTATTTGTTTTTATTTTTACTAATTATGATTTCTACTTGATAGTATCAGGTTTGATATAACAAATTGCACTCTTCATGGAAACTTACATGTGCTGGATTTTAAAGGTGATGATGCAATTACAACTTCCGATTATGAGTTATGACTATACCCTTCAAATGTGTGAAAATAAAATGTTCATATCTTTACTCATTTTGCCACATTTGCAGCAATTTACTAGCTTTGAATTATAATTATTAATTTCAATAATAGCATGTGCAAAACAAAAGGTAGTATAGCTACTAGTGTAAACAGTGGGTGAGATATTTAGACTGCGTCAGGCTGTGGCGCAAGCTTGGGCGGCGCAACTGGGATGTGCCAGGGCGCAGACAGTGTGATATTCAATGGTGCTGTGCCATGGCTCAGCACCATTGAATATCGCTGTGTGGCCACCCGCATTGTGCATGGCGCAGTGGCACTGCACCAGCACAAGTGGCCAGAGAGGGGCAGGGGGATGTGCTAGCGCAAGTGCCGTTGCGCTAGGTGCATCAACCGCGATATTCAAAGGTGCACATGCAAATGGGGCCATAATGCATGCAAGGTGAAAATGGGACCATTTGCATGTCATTATGGCCCCATTTGCATGCAGGTGTGCCATCCCCGGTGACTTGCGCCTGGCGCCCTGCCAGGCTACAGCCGTCAGGCACTGACGCCCTCTGCACAAGCGGCAAAGTGCCCCACTGCCCGATCACAGCCAAAAGTATAAAACAAATACACTCCTATATCCCTGGTGGTCCAGTGGACCACTCCCAGCCCGATCGCGGGCATATGTATATGAATAAAACGTCCCATATCCCTGGTGGTCCAGTGGACTGCTCGCAGCCTGATCACGGACATACGTATATAAATAAAATGTCCTATATCCCTGGTGGTCTAGTGGACTGCTCGCAGCCCAATCACGGGCATAGGTATATGAATAATAAACTCCTATATCCCTGGTGGTCCAGTGGACTACTGGCAGCCTGATCGCGGGCATAAGTATATAAATAATAAATTACTATACCCCTGCTGGTCCAGTAGACCACTCGCAGCCTGATCAGGGGCAGGAGTCTAAAAAAGTAGATCCCATCCCTGGTGGTCCAGCAGTACCCCCTCCCACCTCCCACTGAGCCCCCACCCAGCTCCCCGGTCAGTGGCGGTGGCAGCTCACCCCCAACTCACCCAGCCATCCGCCGACTGACTTCGTACAGTAGAGCTGTACTCCCATTGGTCGCAGCAATGCGCAGATCATAACCATTACAGTCCAGATATGGAATGAATCCATTCACGCATCTGGACTATGTAGTATAGTATGGTCTGCACACCCATTGGCCCATGCTGTGGACCAGTGGGAGTACAGCTGTACTGTATGCAGTTAGTCGGCAGGCAGTCGGGTGGCTTACGGGTGAGGAGCTGCCGCCCGCCACTGACCGGGGGGGGGAGCGAGGTGGTGGGACTTAGTGGAAGGGTGGGGAGGGGGGTACTGCTGGACCACCAGGGATGGGATCTAATCTTTTTTTAGACTTCTGACAGCGATCGGGCTACGAGCAGTCCACTGGACCACGAGGGATATAGGAGTTTATTATCTTCATATTTATGCCCGCAGTCGGGCTGCAAGTGGTCCACTGGACCACCAGAGATATAGGAGTTTATTATTTTCATACTGATGCCTGCGATCGGGCATGGGGGGCGCTACCCAATGGAGGGTGCCACAGGAGCTCAGGTGGCCACCCACAGCTGGCAGCTGCCGCACTGTGCCTTGCAATACGGCAGCTCACCTGTGGGTGGCCGGCTGTTGCGCCTTTATTTTTTGAACAACTGTATGCAGTGCATGTGGGGTTAGCGCTTGCATGGGCTTCACACACATCCTGGGCTAAATATTGGGATGTGCGGGGGTATGCATGGGCACGCCCCCCCACTTGCGCTGCATACATTACTGATACGCCCCGGCACATCGAGATCTGTGCCTTGCACTTTACCCTTTTGAATATTGTGCCAGAGCGCATCAGTGAGTTGCGCATGGTGCAACTGTGTTGCGCCATGTGCAACCCTTCTGAATATCCCACCCAGTATATACAAGACCATAAGAAGGAATTTTTCAAGATCTATATACAAATATCAGTGTGGTACAGATATGTTTTTAAACAAAAGCACACAGCCCAAAACTCTGTGTTTATGAGTCCTAAATTAAAATTCTGAGATATAAAAAAAATCCTTCTTTATGGGTTAATTCATCCTTATTAATCATATCGACAAGCTTTTGCAAGTTCTTTCACTTGGTAATAATATTACAGATACATGTTTTTTATTTGGCATTATCTTCAGCTGGTATATGACAATCAATCCTTAATTCCCATAAGGTTTATTCCTTCCTAAGATTCATTTGTTCGCCTAATGTTAACTAATCAGGTTCAAGTATTATAAAGTTGCTCATCAGCAAAGCATTTAGCTATAAAGTAAAATGGTAGTTAAATCAATACATAAATTAATATAATGAGTAGGTAAATGTTTCCATTATAACACGTATTGATCAAAAATGTATGTTATTCAGTAGTAGTCTTATTTTACTGTTCATCAATATGCTCTGCAGCAATCAACATTTCTTCGAATCCACGGGTGATGAGTCACCCGTACCCTCTTTGTAGGAGCTCTGATCATACTGGGCATGAATGAAGGAGTTGATCAGAACTGAAAAAAATATAAGGCATAGATCTGTAGATGTTATGACCCTTAGCTGGAGGAAGAAGTTGGAACTGCCCCCAGTTAAAGACTATATTGTCAAAATGTAAGTAGGCACATCTGTCTCTGCTGGGTTGAGAAGGCATAGTCTGGGAATACAAAACAAACTCTTTCCAGGGCTGATAAGGCTTCAGATGCAGAATTTGTGGAACAAATATTGGAATTTATCAAAGTTAGAGCCTATATTTGGAAAATGTAACGTAGGCTCATAAATGTGTTGTGTTGTAATATTTTTTCATCAGATTTTCAACACAGCCTTTTATGACCTGTGATTTCATGCAGGGACTGTGAAAGCAACGTTCGTGATGCAAACACTCATTTTGGTCAGGATTTGAAAAATGACAGCTGTCACACTCATGAGGTGCTGTAAATATATAGCTATGTTATGAATTTGGGGTGAAAATATTGAAAATTACCAAAGTTATGAGCCCGTGTTCATAAAATGCAATGTAGGCACATAAATATTTTACACCAAGGCCCAGATATTCAAACTGCACCAGTCTGTGGCGCAAGCCTGGGTGCAGTACAACTTGGCTGCGCAGGGGTGTTGACAGAGTGTTATTCAACAGAGATGCGCCATGGCACAGCAATATTGAATATCGCACCCTGGCCACCCACAGTGCACATGGCTCAGTGGCACTGCACCAGCGCAAGTGGCCAGAGTGCAGCAGGGGATGCACTAGTGCAAGTTCCGTTGCCCTAGGCACAAAACCACGATATTCAAAAGTGCACATGCAAATGGGGCCATAATGCATGCAAGGCACAAATGGGGCCATTTACATGTCATTATGACCCCATTTGCATGTAGGTGCACTGATCCCCAGTGACTTGCGCCTGGCGCCCTGCCAGGCTGCAGCCGTTGGGGACCAACGCCCCCTGCACATCACGGCAAAGCACCCCACTGCCCGATCGCAGGCATATGTAGAAAATAATAGTCGTCCAATATCCCTGGTGGTCCAGTGGACCGCTTCACTCCAGATCGCGGGCTTAAGTATAGAAACATACTGTCCAATATCCCTGGTGATCCAGTGGACCACTTCATGCCCGATCACGGGCTTAAATATAGAAACATACAGTCTAATATCTCTGGTGGTCCACTGAACCACTTCACGCCTGATCGCAGGCATATGTAGAGGAAAATAATCATCCTATATCCCTGGTGGTCCAGTGGACCACTCGCAGCCTGATCACGGGCTTAAGTAGTAAATTAAACCGTCCATTATCCCTGGTGGTCAAGTGGACCACTCGCAGCCAAATCACGGGCAAAAGTAGTAAACAGGAGAGGTCCAATATCCCTGGTGGTCCAGCAGTACCGCTCTCCCTACCCGCCCACTGAGCCCCACTGCCCCGCTCCCCCCCAGTCATCGGGCGGGGCGGCACCCCACCCACCTGCTGCCCCACCGCCCACCGATCGATTGGTAATGGGTTTCTGCCCATTGGTCCACAGCATGAGCCAATAGGCGTGCAGCCCACCATAATACACAGTCCAGATATGTGAATGGATCCATCTCATATCTGGGCTGTGTAGTATAGTATGGCGACACCCATTGGCTCACACTGTGGACCAATGGTTGTACAGCCCTACCATATGGTGTCATCACCAGGGATAATGGATGGTTTGATTTACTACGTAAGCCTGTGATTGGGATACAAGCAGTCCACTGGACCACCAGAGATATAGGACGATTATTTTACTCTACATATGCCCATGATCGGACTGCAAATGGTCCACTGGACCACCAGAGATATTGGACTGTATGTTTTTATACTTAAGCCCGCGATCAGGCTGCAAGTGGTCCACTGAACCACCAGGGATATAGGACAAATATTTTCATCTACATATGCCCATGATCGGGTGTGAAGTGGTCCACTAGACCACCAGGGATATAGGAAGAATATTCTATTCAACTTATGCCCATGATCAGGCATGGGGGGGGTACCACCACGAAGGTGCAGCCAGAGCTCGGGTGGCCACCCACAGGTGGCAGCTGCTGTGTTGCACCCTGCACTATGGCAGCTCACCTGTGGGTGGCCAGCAGTTGTTCCTTTTTTTTTGGCTTACCTGTGTGCAGCGCAGGTAGGGGTTGCACATGCATGGGCTCAGCACATCCTGGGCTGAATATCAGGATGTGCGGAGTATGCATGGGCACGCCCCCCCCACCTGCGCCATATACATTACTGATGCGCTCTGGCACATCGGGATTTGTGCCAGGCACAATCCCTATTTGAATATCACACTGGGGCGCATCAGTGGGTTGCTCATGGTGCAACACTGTTGCACCATGTGCAACTCTTCTGAATATCTGGGCCCAAATGTTCAACATAGCCTTCTTATGACCCCACCTCATGACCAAGGGCAGAGAAAATTTGTAACTCCTGCTTGAAAGGTGATTTCACACAGGGACTGCAAAATCTACTTTCTGGATGTAAAAAAAAACATTTTGCCAGGATTTGAAAAATGACAGCTGTCACACTCATGAGGTGCTGTAAAGATATGGTTATGTTGTGAATTAGAGGTAAAAATATGGAAAATTCCCAAAGTTACGAGGCTGCATTGGCAAAATATTATGTAGGTGCATAACTTTGTTGGTTTTGAATATTTTTACACCAAACTTTTAACATAGCCTTCTTATGACCCCACCTCATGAACAAGGGAAGTGAAAATGTTCAACTCCTGCTCGAAAGGTGATTTCACACAAGAACTGCAAAATCACCTTTTGGGATGTAAAAAAACATGTTGACCAGAATTTGAAAAATTACAACTGTCACACTCATGAGGTGATGTAAAGGTATGGTTATGTTGTGAATTTGGCAGAAAAATATGGTACATTCTCAAAGTTATGAGGCTGTGTTCACAAAGATGTACGAAGGCTCATAACTTCATTGTTTTTTAATATTTTTACACCAAATTTTCAACGTAGCCTTCTTATAATGCCACGTCATGAACAAGAGCAGAGAAAATATTCAGCTCCTGCCAAAAAAGTGATTTTGCACAAGGACTGCAAAATCATCTTTTGGGACAGATCTGCCTACTGTTAGCACAATTGTTAATGAGGTGGGTTCCCAAGGAAGGCATGTTGCAAATTTGGAGCAAAAATATGCAAAAATGGCCAAGTTATGCCACTAAGTTCAAAACCCTTATTGAAATACATTAAACTGCATACCTGTTTCCTCAGTTCATGGTCCGGCTTTGAAGAGTAAAGATGTGTCTGCAGTCCTGACAAGATGACGGTGCTGGATCTCCCCATGGGTAAGTAAGGGTTTGGGGGGTTTACAATAATGGCACAAAAGATATCGATGGACAGTTTTCTTTTTGCAGGGAAAAAAAAGGTACAAGACACTGATGGATGGTATTCTTTGAGCAGGTATTGCCCCCCCCACAAAAAAAGAGGACCCAGGATTCCAGATGATGATTCTGGGGGATTGGGCACCCCCAGTGTTACTGTAATGTTTTGGGAAGGTTGGATTGTGACACTGAGGGATTGGGCACCTCCAGTGTCACTATTATGTTTTTTGGGGGTGTGGGGGTTGGATCATGACACTAGGGAGTTGGGCACCCCCAATGTCACTGGCCAGAAAATAAGAGGACCCAGGATTCCAGATCATGACACTGGGGGATTGGGCACCCCCCATGTCACTGTAATGTTTTGGGGGGTTGAATTGTGTCACTGGGGGATTGGGTGCCCCCCGTGTCAGTATTATTTTTCTTGGGGGGGGTCTAGGGTCAGATTGCAATGTTGGGGGGTTTGCACCCCCAATGTCACTCATGTTTCTGGAGGTGTGTGGGATGGTGGGCACTGAAAGGGAGGTTCAGGTGGGGGATATATCTTTAATTTTAAAAGAAGAAACAACTACTCATCATGCATGTGCAATAGATTGCAGTGGCCATCTTGGACATGGTACAGTGTGCTGTATTGTGCTGCAACCACCATTTGTTTCTTCTTTTTGATTAAATTACAGCTATCTCCCCACCTGAACCTCCTTCTCAATGCCCCCCCAGAAACATAAGAGTGACACTGGGGGTGCCCAATCCCCCAGTATCATAATTAGGACTTTTTACTGCTGCAGTGGTAAACAGTGCAGGCGGACTGCTTCACAGTTGTGGATGCAACTATGGTGAGTGTCTAACAGGTTGTTCAGTCAGAAAGAATGCAAAGAATGTGGGGTCCTTTTCTGAGAGCAAAAGGACTACAGGGCTCCACCCACTGCAACTCTAAAAAGGTGCACTTGGTTATGTCAACAGGCCTTTCATTTTTATTTTTGCTTGCACGCATGTGCAAAAAACATAGTGCCATCATCTGAGTTTTCGGAGGTGTGGCACCTGTCTTCCAATTCAGGCAATGTGTTTGCAGGCATGGCTGCAGTTCTCCAATGGATGCTGCAGCTGTCTATGACAGCAGTTGAAAATGCAGTGACATACAGTTGAAAGGGGGAGCTCCGCTTCAGTGAGCAGCACTCCCCCCACACATGAACGCACGCACACATATTGCATGCTCATGCACTCCCCCCAATGTACACACTGTATGGTCGATGGTGGTCCCAATTCTCCGTCGGCTCCATGACCCCTCCAAAAAAAGCTTTCCAGGTGCTACGCTGGGAGCCCACCCCAGCGTGGCAAAAATTGTTATGGCCAACGGGGGTGCCCAATCCCCCATCAGCTCCAGCCCCTCCAAATAGCCTTCCAGCTGCCATGGTGGGAGCCCACCCCAGCTTGGCAAATGTCCTGCGTCATCTTCCTAAAAAAAAACCAAAAAAAACTGTAAATAAAAAAAGTTCCTTCGGCGGTCTCCTGACCACCAGTGCCCACCTCGGTGCACCCTACCTCCCCACTCCCCCCCTCACCCCATACTTACCTCTGGAGCTCGGTGCGATGATCTCCGGTGGACCGGGAACACGTCTGTACTCTTCAAAGCCGACCGTGAACTGAGGAAATGCTATATAATGCAATAAATAGGAGTTTTTCAACTTTAATGCATATCTCAGGCATTTTTTGGAATTTTGGCACCAAATTTTCAACATGGGGTTTTTGGGACCCTTCCTCGTGAATTCTGGAACTGTCATGGAGTTAATCAGGCCCGAAGGGTGATTTCACAGTCACTGCATGAAATCACCTTTTGGGACCAATTAATAAAATGACATTGCCAGTGTCCATAAGGTGGGCTTTCAAAAAGCCTAAGTTGCAAATATGGTGAAAAAATTCCTAAAAATGACTGTTTTACGAGCATGCATTGTGCAGTTCCTACGCACGCTCGTAAGTTCACTAATTTGTAATATTTCCACTCTGGATTTTCAACATTGCCATTTTACCACACCTCCTTATGAACAGTACAGCTGTCATTTTTCGCATCTTGCCCAAAATGTGTTTCCCTGCATGTAGCGCACAATGGTGCAGTCAGTGTGTGAAATCAATGTATGGGACAAATTAAGAAAATCACAGTGACACTGTTCATGACCAGAGGTCTTAAAATGGCTATGTTGAAAATTTGGTGAAAAACTTCCTAAAATGACTGTTTTATGAGCATGCGTTGCGCAGTTCCTACGCACGCCCCTAAGTTCGTAAATTTTTAATATTTGCAGTCCAGATTTTCAACACTGCCATTTTACCACACCTCCTTATGAGTAGTACAGCTGCCATTTTTCACGTCTCCCACAATGTGTTTCCCTGCATGTAGCACACAATGGCGCAGTCGGTTTGCACAATCAATGCTTGGGACAGATTAAAAAATCACAGTGATACTGTTCATGAGCAGAGGTCTTAAAATGGCTATGTTGAAAATTTGGTGAAAAAATTCCTAAAAATGACTGTTTTAGGAGCGCACATTGCGCAGTTCCTATGCACGCTTGCAAGTTTGAGAATTTTTAATATTTGCATGCCAGATTTTCAACATTGCCATTTTATTCACTTCCTTATGATCAGTACAGCTGTCATTTTTCACATCTCACCCAAAATGTGTTTCCGCACATGTAGAGCACAATGGTGCAGTCATTGTGCGAAAGCAATGTTTGGGACAGATTAAGAAAATCACAGTGACACTGTTCATGAGCAGAGGTCTTAAAATGGCTATGTTGAAAATTTGGTGACAAAAGTCCATAAAATGACTGTGTTACAAGTGAGCATTGCACAGTTTCCACACATCCTCGTAAGTTCATGAATTTGTAATATTTTCAGTCCAGATTTTCAACAGTGGCATTTTTCTAGACTTCCTTATGATCAGTACAGCTGTCATTTTTCACATGGCCGAAATGTGTTTTCACACTTTCAGTGCAGAAATGCATGGTTACCATGGGAAATCATTGTTCGGGACAGATAAAGAAAATCACAGTGACACTGTTTGTGATCGGAGGTCCCAAAATGCCTCTGCTGTAAAAAATCCCCAAACTAATTATATTATGGGTGTGCATTGCAGTTTCTACGCACGCTCATGACTTCACCAGTTTTTTTAATATTTTCACTGCAGATTTTCAACATTGCCATTTTTTACACATTCCCGTGAACAGTACAGCTGTCACTTTTCACATCCTGTTCAGAATGTGTTTTTGCACCTGTGGTGCTAAATGCCGTAGTCGCGGTGCAAAAGCAGCTTTCCGCTAACAAACGATATTGCCACTACTCATGAGGTGGGGGTCACAAAAAAAAATGTTGAAAATTTGGAGTGAAAATACCAACGAATGCCTGAGGCATTTGGGTTTCTGACCATAACGCCCCACCCTGTAGAGAATGACAGACATTGGGGGTGTGACTTGGGATTCTTGCCTGTAATGCTCATACCATTCCACACCCTGCAGCCAGTGAGAGATATCGAGGTGTGCCTTGGACTCTTCAGTCCCAAAGTTCACTCCATTCTCCTATACCGCACCCATCTCACCATATTTCCTGATGTAATGGGGTGCGCATAAGGGCCAAAGACCCCAAGGCACACCGTGACACTTGTAGGTGTCTACAGGGTAGGGTGTGGTGAAATGGCGTGGCCATTATGCCTGACGACCCAAAGACACAACCCAATGCCTGTCAGTCTCTGCAGGGTGGTGGGGTTGCCTTCAGTTCAATACTTCACTGCCATTCCTATTATATAGCTCTGTAACTCCTACACTACTAATGCCAATGCCAGCAAGCAAACATTCAGCATTAACAAATGCGTGTTTAAAGGTGTGCTACTGTACAAGATTACAGTCCAATTCAAAGACAAATGGCATCAGTATGGTAATCCTGTATTCTGGATCTTTGCTTATCAACAGAGCATTTAAAGCAGCAACATGTTCAATATCATTTGAGGTTGTTTTTTTTCGATAGACAAAAGATTTAAGAAGGTCAGGTAGTCTTCAAGAAAATCATATACTTAGATAAAAATGTTCTTATCCATGTTTTATGGTTGCAAGCATCATTTTGTGGCACATGCAACTCTTGTTTTTGCTGCAGCTTCACGGTATTGCTCCAAAATGTAGATACATTTCTATGTTCTCTAGCTGACACTTTAGTTTTATCATAATTGCATATAATTTTGCTAAAAATGTGCTACAATTCTTTGGAAATCCAGCTAGTTCTTGCCCTCTTCAAACCTCATCAGCATTGTGACCTCACTCATTGCGATATCTCTAGTAACAATCTATAAAAAGCTGAGTGTCTTTTCCTGGTTATTTGTGATGTGATAATGAGTATGGTCACAATGCTGATGAAGTATGACAGGATGACAGGAACTAGAACTAAATATATCAGCTACCAGGTAGAGTGCTGTTCGACACATCACACCTACTTTTACCAGAAAATCTTCTAATTAGCAAAAGGGGAAAAAGCACTTCAGATACAAAAAGTAATTGTTAACTACTTTTAAAAAGTAATATTAATTGCAGCCAATGTGTTAGCCCTTTAATGTGCACACCATATCATAACTTTTATTGTTTACAAAATAAAAACACATCTTAGCTTTGGGCAATTTCTAGTCTCTCAGATGTGCACCTGTTACATTTATGAGTGTGTAAGGATAAACGAATATAAAAATTAAAAACTTTGGTCTGGCTTCAATTCAGACTCCATGTGCTCAATCTTCAGAGCCCAGAGAATGCTGCAAGCCCTTGGTGTGCTGATCATATGGCACATGGAGTTTGTGGCATTCTTCTGGCCAACGATTGGGATTTTCAATCCCGAGTTGCAAATGCTGCAAGTTAGACCAGCTTTTTCCTGATTTATTTTGCAGTATTCAAATAACCCTTTTTACAGGGCTTGTGCCATATATTTGGTGAAAGCTGGCATAAAGCGAGGAAACTGTTGCAACCGTGCCTGATAATATACAGTTGGGGGCAGTTACAGCAAAGTAGTTTGGTGCAACTGCGCTAAAAAAATGGCTTTGATGCAGGACTTGATGCAAGCCATATCTCAGCTTTTTAAAATCAAGTCCCCTATCTTTGGTTTGGCTTTGACACTGTTTGCAAAGATATTTTGGGTCCTTGGTATGAGGGTCTAACAGGCTGAAAACCATCCCTCCCCCACTCTGGTCTAGCCCAATCTCTTCCACCCAACCCAATTCCTTCAATATTTTTTTTAACTTAGTACCTGGCACTATGTCAGAAAAATTTTCATAAAACAAATGTCTTGGAGGGGAGAGGAACATGGAAAATGACTGTGACCACCTGGGAAGGGCTAGATTGTTTTTCTTGGATGTAGTCAAAGGTCCACATACTCCAAAGTGGCCAAAAATTTGTTTTGCCTGAATCAAATATAAATGTGCTGAATTTCAGCACATTCCCTGAAGATATTCCATGTACAAGGCAACCGCGATTGAGTGCTTTCAAAAAAGGTGACTCAATCATGGCACCTGTGCACAGGGCTATCTGGCAGAGGGACAACCAGATAGGAGAATATAGCAACAGCATGTTGCTATGTATGCAAGCACTGGGGGTGGAGGACCATGACGTGCGATGGGCAGAAGGGGAGGGATGGTTTGTGGGATGTAGCATGGTGGTGGACTGCCAAGCTGGCTATGTGGCATGGTGGGTTGGTGGCAGGCTGGGGTTGGGAGGGTGCCAGGTTCGGTCCTGGGCATGCTCGTGTTTTTTGCACTGGATTGTTTTTTTTTTCAGTTTTGCACCTCCCAACATGCACCCCCCTTGAGTTGAAACTTTTAGTGGGGTGAAAGCTCCCTGCCAGTGTGTATGTGTGTGTGTGTGTGTGTGTGTGTGTGTGTGTGTGTGCATAAAATAAAGAAACCTAAATCTAGGGTGCCCTTTTGCTGTTCGCCATGAGTGTTCATCGCCGAAATTCATTTTCAGTGATGTACACTTGCTCAAATGGTGACCGCTATTCCGCGATCACTGTTATCACATGGAATCTTCACCGAATACAAATTCAACATCGGCTCACCCTTGTGAGTGGGTACAGTAATTTCACCTTCTATTGCTGACAGACAGGGGATCAAAAGCATTGAAATCCCACATCATGGCCCCTGGTGGTTTCCTGTGGATACTCAGTGTAAGGACATCCTCAGCCTTGTTACTCTAGAGTAAAAAAAAAAGCACAACTAAGGATCATACTATTAAGGAAAGTTAAGGAGCCAGAAGGCAAGTTGCCCATTATTGTTCCTATAGAAGCCCTACTCTGGATAATAACTAAGTTTTCCTCCAGATAAAATATACTTGTCAAGTTAGTTTTTAAATTCTCTTTTAGTTTTACTAATTATTATAAAAGAGATAACTAGTTCCACTGATTAGCAATTCTTGGTGTAAAAAAATATTTCCGTTTTACTGATCTAAATGTTTTCCCAACTATTTGTAATGGGTGTCCTCTATCAGATGTTTTGATGTCTATGCCCAACTCTGTTAACAAGTAAGGGTCATTTATAATGTCAAACGTATATTTTTTTTTCCCAGATTGCTTTTTCCTCTGCTGGAGGTTAGCATACAAGGCTTCAGCTCTCCACTTGAGAGGGCTAGATTCCATCCTTGGTCATGTGCATCCCAACCAGCAATGCTCCCGGGCATGTTCCCCCATAGTCCCCCCCCCCCCATGATCTGGCCAGGGAGGAGAGGGCAGTCTCCTCCCACTGGTGAATAATACTGTCAGCCTGTGGAGTGTTTAAAGTCAGGAGCATGACCAGGGCTTCATAGAGCCTGCTAGCACCCCTTTTCTGTTTTCTCCCAACCCCATTGCTGCATGCATGTCAGTGTGCATGCATGGAGGTGTGCGCACACTGCAGAGTCCCACAGAACCCTTCCATCTTTTTGTCCCACCAGATCCACCATAACACCAGGCCTGCACTTGGCAGCAGTCATTCGGTGGGAATAACAATACACCCACCCTGGGAGAGGAGAGCAGTCCTCCAGACACTTGTTCCTCTCCCTCCCCAGCTGAGCCCAAGTGACACGAGTCCACTGCCCAACATGGGTTACTGGCATGGAAGGAGGTAATGCACCCAGTGCTTCAGCTGTCCCATGTCACTGGGCCAGCTCAATGTCAAACATCATTTATAGATCACATCTTAGTCTTCTTGCCTCCAATGACAAGAGGCTGAGATGCTGTAGACATTCATTGTAAGTTCTATCTTTCATTTCATAAATAAATGTTTGTAAATCTTCTCTGTACTTTTTCCAGGTTATTACGGTCATTCTTTTTGGATGGATACCATAGTTGAGATGCGTATTCCAGTTGTGGTGAAGCATAGGCCCTAAACAGGGGCACTAGAACTTTTGCATCATTGGATAAAATATTTATTTTATTTGCCCAAATTACTGTATTGATTTTTTAATAGCTGAGTTAACCTGGCTAGAGCTACCAGAATTATTGGAAATATAAATACCTAGATCTAGTTCATTATTAGTGATATGAAGTTCACTCCTTCCCAGCATGTAGTTATTTTTCTGATTTCTTTTACCGAGGTGCATGACCTTGCACTTTTTCATATTGAACTTCATGCCCCCATGGTTAACCTACCTGTAAATATGATTCAGGTCACTTTGGAGGTCTCTAATTTGTAATAAACAGAACAAGAGCTCCCAAACTTGGTGTCATCTGTGTATCTAACTGATCAATTGATTGTATCTTTCATCACTTAAGAAATAAAAAAACGAGCACTGCAGGACACCACTAGTAACCACTCTCTGTGATTTCTCCCTCAGCCATTCAGCAATCCAGTTGATAATGGAGTAATTTAAATTAATATTTTTGATTTTCTCCATAACAGCCCAGCATAGCATCAGATTAAACTACTCATTAAAACAGACAAACCACATTACGAGAGACATTTCTGTCCAAAAGATCACTAATCTTTTCATAAACACAAATCAGATTTGTTGTAGTACTTCTTCCCGTCCTGAATCCATATTGTTCATGGTCCCGATTGTTAGTTTTGTTAGTAATAATAATAATGTCCTCAATTAAACTTTCTAACATTCTGAAAATGGTGGATGTAAGGCTAATTGGTCTATAGTTATTTGGATGTTGTTTAGAGCCCTTTTTATGAATTGGTACCACATTGCACAGTTTTCCAATCCCTAGGCACATTGCCAGTATTTGTTGACTCTTCAAACAACAATTTTAATGGTACAACAAAAATTCTGACTTCATATACAACATGTGTCCAGAGATTTGTTTTGGTTCAGGTGTTGTTTTTCCTTTTAATTTTAGTATCTTATTTTTGATGTCTTCAGTTGAAAAGATGACTCAGTCGTAGGGTGAGGAAATTAGAAGATTAATAGGTTTTTCAATGGGACTGAATACCTCACAGAATTTTTCATTAAGTATTTCTTCCATTTTTTGTATTATCATATAGCAAAGTTCCACTGTTTAATATTGGTCCTACTTTACTTCGTGGCCTTTTTTAAGGAGTTTATGTAAGCACAGAAAGATTTGCAGTTATCTGTTTTGGCATTAGAAGCTACATTTTGTTCTGTAACCTTTTTTGCCTTTCTTATTTCCCTTTTGCACTTCTTTTGGATAGATATTAAAGCTTCCATAGTGGCTGAAACATTTACACAGAGATGAGCCCTGATTTTTATTTTTTTTTAGATTTAGTAACATTTTAATCTTGTTATTTAACCATCATGGTCTTGGCTTGTTATTTTGATAGTTTTGAATCTTCGACATAAATTTATTGCTTAGATTTAAAATTATATTTTTTAATAGTAGGCCAAATGTCTTCTGTGGATTTGTTTTCAAATTCTCTCTTCAAATTTATTTTACTAAATTTGTCTCTAATTTGATATTTGATCTATTGTACAGATATTTTATTTCATTTCATGTGTTTGAATTGCAGGTTGGTATACTGGAATGCACATTCCATTTTCAGATATGACAGCTCAAAACAGCACGCTGTGAATTGCAGAGGGAAGTGGTGCTACTCACAGGCAGACAGGCCAAAAGCAATGAAACAGTTCCAGACCAGTTGCACTCATTGTCAAGCAAGACCAGATTCCAAGCATTAATATACAAAATGAATTTTATTTTGGTCAACAGCACTCAGGTAAGTTGATCTAGTACTGGACATAATTAGTAACACTGATGAACCTCTACAACAAGTATTTCAAACTGAAAAAGTAATTTGCTGGATGGCCTCAGTGATACAGAACTTTCAGAACTCCTAGATGCAGAGATTCAGGAGGATGGACTAGGTGAAATACATGAATGTTCTGTCACTTTAGAAAGAAAAATTAGGTTTAAACCTGGATCACAAGTGTTTCAAAATATATTACATCCAGTAATTTCGACTTATGAAAAAGTAGCAACTAAAGAAATTGAAGACATTTTTAAACACAGTAACTAAGAAACATAACAATTTAACATCTGAGGAACATTTTGCACTTAAAGAGCTATGTAACAATGATAAGCTCATTTTCAAACCTTCCGATAAAGGAGTTAGTATTTTTGTAACGGACAGACAGCAGTATGTAAGGATTGTTATAAAGTTACTAGATAATGAATATAAACAATAGAAAACTTCCTAATAACCCTCTGCCATTATTCGAAGAAAAGCTATTTTCTTTGTTAAAAGAAGCAGAGTCACGGGGGGGGGGGTAATTTCAGAGCGGGAATTTGAATACATCTGGGAAGAAATCCCATTGTACCACGCATGTATGCCTTGCCAAAAATACACAAGAATCAAACTGATCCCCCAGGTAGACCTATCATTTCTGGAGTTTATTCAATCACCCAGAATCTTGGAAATTTTATAGATTTTTTCCTCCAGAAATGTGTGGTCACACTACCCTCATACACTAAATATATTATGGACATTCTGTATAAATTTAAAGATTTAGAATGGGATGAGAATAAAACCTGGCTGTCCATAGATGTAAGAGCATTGTATATGTCTGTTGAACATGTTCAAGGCATTTCAGCGTGCAGATATTTTCTGGAACAGTACTCCCTTAAGCAATATATCCTGGTAGAGTTCATCCTGGAATCTCTGCAGTACAATTTCACAAATAATGTATTTGAGTTTAATGGGTCACATTATTTGCAGACATGCGGCATGGCAATGGGGGCCTCTGTGGTCCCCTTATATGCCAATTTGTTTCTGAGGCAGTGGGAGGAGACATGTTTTTTCAAATTCTATCCCTTTCAGACACAAAATCACAAACTAGCATTTTTATATAGATGATGTGATGTGTGTCAGGATTGGGGAAACAGGAAGAAATAGAGGATTTTATGACATGGCAGAATAACAATGAATTACATTTTAAATTCACATATATAGCTAATTGCACTAGTATAGATTTTCTAGATATCACTGTTTCTAAACCGTGTGTCCCGAAGAAGGTTGCAGAAACAAAATAATTCAGGAAATGGACTGCAACAAGCTCAGCGGTTATGGCAAACAGTGCCCACCCCCAGAACACAGAGTCAATCCCCCATAGCCAGTTCCTCAGACTGAGGAGGAATTTTTTAAGGGATGACTTTTACTTTCAACAAGCTAGAGAATTAAAAGACAGGTTCCTAGCCAGGGGTTATGATCAAAAACATTTTAATGACTCTATGTATAAAGCCTTTTCCCAAAATATGTCTGTTCTGTTAAATAAAAAAAACTACAAAAAAGGATGAAGAAATGGGTAATTTGGGACTATCTATTTGTTTTGTAACAGAATTTAATGAATGTGCGGGTAAGGCTAATAATGTACTTTTTAAAAACTGGCATATACTTACCAGTGAACCCCAACTGGCAACAGCACTAGGAAACAAACCAAGAGTTAGCATCAGCAGGGCTGCCAACCTGAGGGACAAATTGGTCTACAGTAGACTGCAAAGTGAACAGCAGCATGCACATTTGAATTGGCTCCCTAGACATCCTGCAAGTATGCACAAGTGTAAAAAATGTAATATCTGTAAACACTGTGTTGCAGGTACACATTTTAAACCCCCCAACAACATCAATCTTGATGCTGAAATCAGAGACTTTATTATCTGTGACACTGTGTTTGCTGTTTATGTTCTCTGGTATTCGTGCAAAGCTCTGTATATTGGATGCACTATTAGAAGTCTTAAAACCTATGTCCAGGAGCATATACGATCTATCATAAACAAAAGGATTGACAAACCTGTTGGGTAGCATTTTTTTGAGAAACCTGGTTTGAACCCTGATTGTCTCAAATGTTTTGCTATTGACCATGTACCAATCCTGAAATTTGGTGGGGATCATGTAAATATGCTACTCCAAAAAGACAGCCACTGGATTTCCACACTGAGGAGCTTGAAACCTGTAGGACTCAATAATGAATTTGACCTGAAACCATTTCTTAAGACAAAGAGAAAATAAAGGCATTTTTATGTTTGCTTGCTCGCATACACAAGAAACATTATATGGCAGCTTAGAAGAGAAGCAGGTTGTGGAGGCGCGGCACTGAAACAGCCAACGGAGGCATTACATTTGGGGGCTTGGCACTGGTGGACCAATGGAGGCACATTGTGCTGATGACACTGACTTCCAAAAGTGCCATTAACTTGTAATGTTTTTGCCACAGCAATCAGGGGCTGCCTCATCATTGCAGTGTCAGCCATTCCGCTGCAATGAGGGCGCAACCTGTCATTGCAAGGCAGAACATTACCTAGTGTAATACTGCTTGTGAATGCAGCAGCAAGCCACTGCCACATTCACAAACAATATTATATAGCCCCCACTGCCGAGGGGGTGCCCAATCCACCTTGGCAGCATGCACCCCCCCAAAACAGTCTTTATTTGCTGATGGGGGCCCAAATCCCCATTGGCTTAAGTCCTCCATTCCAGTTTTATTTGCTGACAGGGGAGCCCACTCCCTGTCGGCATATGTCCCCCCTAAAAAAGTTGGTTTGTGCCGAGGGGGTGCCCAATCCCCATCGGCTCTTTCACCCCCCATGTGCCGACGGGGTTGCCCAATCCCACATCAGCTACAGCTGCCCCCCAAAAAAACACTCAGGTGGCACACTGGGAGCCCACCCCAGTGTGCCAAATGTACCTGTTTAAAAAGAAAAACCATCCCACAATTTTATTTTTCCCTGTAAATCAGAAAAAGGTCCTCGTTGAGTCTGGTGGCCCCACCCCAACCCGCACCCACCCTCTGTGCACCCTGCCTCCCCATATCCCCTCACCCCATACTTACCTCCGGATTCCAGCGCGGCGATCTTTGGTGGACCAGGAACACGTCTGCACTCTTCAAAGCCGACCACGGACTGAAGAAATGCTGGTAAGCTGTATAATGGCATAAATAGGGTTTTTTCAACTTTGTTGCATATCTCAGGCATTTGGGAATTTTGGCACCAAATTTTCAACATGGGATTATTGGGAACCCTCCTCATGAATTCAGCCACTGTCATGACATTATTCAGTCCCGAAAAGTGATTTTGCAGTCACTGCGTGGAATCACCTTTTGGGACTGATTAATGAAATGACAGTGCCAGTGTTCATGAGGTGGCCTCTCAAAAAGTCTATGTTGCAAATTTGGTGGGAAAAATCCAAGAAATTACTGTTTTACAAGTGTGCATTGCGCAGTTGCTACGCATGCTTGTAACTTCGCAAATTTGCAATATTTCCACTGCAGATTTTCAACATGGCCATTTTTTCACACCTCCTTATGAACAGTACAGCTGTCATTTTTCACATCCTGACTGACATGTGTTTTCACATATCCAGCACAGAATAGCGCGGTCGCTTTTGGAAATCAGTGTTCAGGGCACATTAAGAAAATCACAGTGAAGAAGAAGAAGAAGAAGAATCAGCATTTATATAGCGCTTTTCATACACAGTATCCCAAAGCATTTTACAAGCAATGCTAGACTGGTAGTGAAGTGACTGAATGTGTGGTGGTGGTCATATCGCACATCATCACCCACACACAGCCTGGATAATTGCATGAACCATTTTTATGGAAAGGGGAATGTTAGCCAGGACACCAGGAATGCTCCTTACTCTTTGTGAAGAGTGTCCTGGGTTCTTTTACTTCCACCTGGACACCCACCAGGACAACACCTGGATGGGCAGAAGGGACCTCAGTTTAACGTCTCATCCAAAAGACAGCACACCCCAGCAGTACAGCACCCCCCAATACTGCACTCAGATGATAGTGATTTTTAGGTGCAAGTCCAATCCCGGTGTGGGACGAGAACCCATGACCTTCTGGTCCAGAGGCAGATGTGCCACCAACTGAGCCACACTGACACAGTAACACTGCTCTTGAGCAGAGGTCCTAAAATGCCTATGTTGAAAATTTTGTGATGAAAGTCCATAAAATGACTGTGTTATGCACATGCGTTGTGTAGTTTCCACATATGCTCAAAGTGCGAGCATTTTTAATATTCCCACTACAGATTTTCAACATTGCAGTCTCTTCACACCTCCCTATGAATGGTACAGCTGTCATTCTTCACATCCTGCCTGATCTGTGTTTTCGTACATGTGGCGCAGAATGGCAAGGTCACTGTTGGAACTCAATGTTTGGGACACATTGACAAAATCACACTGCCACTCTTCATGAGGAAAGGTCCCAAATGCTTTCATGAGGTGGGGTCACAAAAAGGCATGTTGAAAATTTGTAGTGCAAATACCAACAAATGCCTGAGGCATTAGAATTGCTAACCATAACATCCCACCCTGTGCAGACCGACAGGCATCGGGGTGTGCCTTTGGATTGCCGACTGTACTGCTCATGCCATTCCACCCCCACCAACCAGCCACTAACAGGCATCGCGATGTACCTCAGACACTTTGGCTCCAGACTTCACTCCATTCTCCTATGCTGCACTCATTTCAGCGTATGTCCTTATGGAATGGGGTGACTGTAAAGCCAAACACCCCAAGGCACACCTCAACACATGTTGGTGTCTGCAGAATGGGGTGAGGTGACATGGCATGACCATCATGGGCGATGACCCGAACACTTACCCCAATGCCTGTCCATCTCTACAGGATGGAGGTGGGGTTGGCGTGAAGTTCAATACTTCACTGCCATTCCTATGCTGCATCTGTCTAACTCCTGCATTTCCAATGCTAATGCCAGCAAGCAAACATTCAACATTGACAAATGCTTGTTAGTAGTAGAAGCTGTCATTTGATTTTGATTTTGTTTGAGTGAATATAGCATAAAATGTTTTGGTTACTTTAATGAACCTAATGTTTTGTCTCTTGTCTTTTCCTTTCTTGCAGGCTCCCTCTGCACTTCTTCCTGTTCTAAGTGGACCCACATGTGATTGCGATGAGCCTGAAAATTGTGGGTGACCACACTTTTAACTTTGTGCATGTGGATCCCCATGAAATTAAGATGCCATGATGAAATTTAGGGTGATCATGAGTGCAATTTTTCTTTCTTTATTTCTTCCAACTTTTAAAGTTTTGATGTTCATTAGTTTGGAGTGGATTTAGGTGATCACTTGGTAGATCCCAAAGAAATTTATAAAAATGTGATAAGATAAATTTAAAAATGAAAAAAGTTAAACTTTAAGCTGAACACAAATAAAAGCATGTTTCACTTAATGCCAGTACTAAAATATGTTTGAAAGAAAAAAAATCCTTCACTTTACTGTGCATAATTTTTGTATCACTTTAACTTTTATGTTAAATGCTTTTGACTGATGCTGATTTGTTTCAAAGCAAGAATGAATTTGTTACACCTGTTGGTATTCAAATGGTGGTATAAAGTGATGTCATATGTGAGTAGCCACACCCTCTGAGGAAGGCTGTGTGCTGAAGCACAGGGTAGAGGGCACTTACCTGAGTGCTGTTGAACAAAACAAAATTAATTTTGTATATCAATACTTGAAATCTGGTCTTGCTCGCTACTGAGTGCTACTGGTCTGCAACTGTTTCATTTTCAGAAATGACCTGAGATCAGACTAGTAACATCAGAACTTACAGAAATGTATACCAAATATGGTACAAAAAACACAATAAAACAATCAATAAATTAGTGAATGTAAACAGGTCATCTTATTTAGTTTAACTATATTTGTGTTTGTCCATGATATTTTGTGTACTCTTGATGTATTTGGAAATAAATCACATTATGATGACTATCACCCAGAGGTGGACCGTTTTTGCATTTACTTACACCGAGATGATCTGAACAAAGTACTAAATCTAAAATACCCCCTCCCCACAGGTTCGTTGACATATTGTTTTAACTGAGTACAGTCACATAATGTGAGTTATTTTCCACAAATGCTTGGAGCAGAGTTGTTTCCCCCAATTTATTTCCCCCATGTTGAAATCACCCATAATAATTAAATCACCCAGTTCTCCTGCAGTCTGTATTTCAAATTGCAGCTCATTGTATGTATACATTGAATAATCAGGTAGGCAATAACAAACCCCTCAAATTAAAGGGATGGCTTGGTAGTTAATCAACTTAACCCAGGTGGTTTCAGTAGTAGAGGAGCAATTTTTTATTCTGTCTGAAACTTCAGTGAAAGCAATGCCATTTTGTACAAAATGTGCTAAACCCCCACCTTTCCTGTGTCTTTCCTTACATTTATAAAGATCCTATCTTTCTATTTTGGCATCCCAGGCCATATTATCATCCCACCATGTTTCTGTAATAGCTATGATGTTGGTACTATTAAATGCTGCTAAGGCTTATTTTGTTTATTTATTTATTTATGTCTTTGATAACCAGGTAGGTGGACTGATCCATTAGGACCGATTTCAGCCATGACCCGAGCCCCAAAGAGAGGCAGCAGGTGGACATTAGTAGATTGTACGAAAGTGCATATCCAGCAGTAATACAAGTACGTGTAGGGACAGTGAAATAATTTGGACACAGAGAAGTAGAGACTGGATAACAATATGAAGGTCTTGGTCTACAGATCAAAAAATAATGTACAAGTACACAGAACAAAAGCTTATTTACAGTAGTTGAGCAGTCATACATTTAGACAGAGGTGCTAAAAAAACATTAGACTATAATACAGCAGTTTATTTTGTCAGGGGCAGCCCTGATTAACCCTGAGGAAATAAGATAGCAGGGACAATAAGCAAAAGTAGATAAGCCTAAAATGGGACTAGAGGGCTGGGGTGAATGCTGATGAGTAAAAGTCTGAGGTAGAGGCAGTGCAGAGAGGTGGTGCAGTAAGGTGGCTAGGGTGGATCATGGGCTGAGACATGGTCTTGGGAACAGTTGCAGGAGGATTCCAACAGGAGCCAAGCTCATGGGTTGTTTTTGAGGGACATGTGTGAGGGGGAGGAGTGGATTGTTTATGGGAGTCTGTTCCAGAGAGAGGAGGCTGACACGGAAAAGGCTTTACTGCCCATGGCAGAATGGGTGGTGGGACTACCAGAGAAAGAGTGGAGGAGGACCTGAGGGTTCTAGGCACAACCTTGTCTATGAGTAGTGAGGCAAGAGGTGACAGGTGGCGATTTCTGAGAGAGTTATCGATTAGGCAGCCCATGATGTGGTCAAAACTTCCCTTGAGGTTTTGCCACCCTAAGGATTTCTAGAGTGTGCAGTGGTGAGTAGAGTAGGGCACTTGCAGAACAAAGTGGCAGATGGAGTTGTATGTAGTAGTGAGGCGAGAGCAAGGCAAGGAGGCAGTGGAGAAGGAGTAGACAGAGAAGCAGTAATCAAGCAGAGGGAGGAGGTTTCCTCGTGCTATGACCAGGTGAGCCTCCGGAGACAGAAATAGCTTGGTTCTGTAGGCCACCCCAAGTTTTTGGTGGATTTTGCTTATGATGTTTGTTATGTGTTCATTAAATGTTAGGGAGGGATCTATTGTCACCCCTGGGTATTTGAAGGAGGAGACAGTGTCAAGTGATGGACAAGCAGGGTAGTGTATGAGTAGGGATGTGCTTGACTTGGCAACATTGGCAAGAAAAGGCTTTGAGTCAAACAGCATGGCCTTCTTTTTTTTTTCGTTAACAAGCAGTTTCCTGGAGAGGAACCAGTCATGGGCAGCGTCATAGTTGATAGTTAGGGTGGATGAGATTTTCTCCAGGGATTTGTCACTATGGTACAGTACCAAGTCATTGGCATAGAGGAGTGCATTGTAGTTTAGGCTTCTGAGGGAGAGCATTTATGAACATTGAGAACAGTAGTGGGCCGAGTATGGAGCCCTGTGGTACTCTAGTGCATGTGGGTAGAGATGCAGAGAGCACCTTTCCTATCAGAACAGATTGGGACCTATTTAACGGGTAGCTGTGGAACCATGTGGTAGTGTCTGGTGAGCAACTGAAGTGGTGCCAGGTGGAGTGTAGGAGGTGATGGTCCACTAGGTCCAAAGCCTTTGATAGGTCTACAAATACCACACCTGTGGCCTCAAAAATCTTTGATAGGTCTACAAATACCACACCTGTGGCCATATTATAATTCATCAAATGTATTATTCAAGCTTCTAGCATTTTAATATCATAAAGCTTAGGTGATTTTTTAACCTTTTATTATTTTGGGACTGTTTCTTACAAGAAGGTGTAACAGAATCAGTACCTACAAAGTGTTCCCCCATCTTATTAAGTTTAAATCAAAACTGATGAAGAATTCAACACTTAGACCTAAAGTTTTTGCCCCCAGTTTGTTAAAATGAACACCATCCCTTGAGAATAATTAGTTTTTTTGTTGGAAACAGCTCCGATTGTTAGTAAACTTTATATTTTTATCTCTGCATCAATTTGATAACCTGATATTAATTCTGTTAATGGTTAGATTTTGTTTCAGGATGGGCTTTTGGAATAGGAAGATTACCTGATAAAGCAACCTTGCAACCCCGGTATGTAGTTTAATACCTACATTTTGAAGTTCATGACAAATGTCCTTTTCGTGGTTTTTACAAATATCATTACTACCCATGCATAGTATGACAGAAGAATTAGATAGGATGTTCAGTTTATCTACACTCCTATAAATATTCGCAATCCTTGCACAGGTAAACACATGACTGTTGTGTTTAATTTATAATTTCTGAAAATGTAGATATCCACTAATCTGATAACTGAGTCACCAATCAAAATTTTGGGAGTTGGCAAAGTATTATTTTTACTGGTGACTTGGCTATTTGAGCAGGGTTATTCTGCCAGAGGATCAGTCATAGAGGCAGTTTCAGGTTCTGTTTCCAGTTTGAGTGGAGCGTATCTATTATGAATCTGTGGGGGGGGGGGGTTCCCTGGCTACTAGTGCTCTTCTACCCTTCTTGTGCGGTCATTGGGTAACTAAACACCACTCATTTATTTGCTCTTCTGTACATCTTTTCACTTATTGTTCATTGTCACAATGGCAGGTTAGTGGGTTCTCCTTTTCACGAGGGTGCTTTCTATTTTCTGATGATACGAACATACGAAATTACCGGCAGAAAAAGGCCCATAGGTCTATCAAGTCTGCCCAATTGTGTAGCTCTTAGTTTCATATTACTACAGCTGCCCCAGCCCCACCCTTCCACCTCCCTTCCTACCCTTTCCTAGTCTTTCCCCACTTCTTGTTCTTGTCTGTACTGATCCTGCCCTTGACTCTATCCCAACCCCGCTTAAAGCTATACACTGTCTTCAGTTTGATTAACTCCTTCGCAGTGTGTTCCATCTCACCATCACTCTCTCTGTAAAGTAGTGCCTCCTCATCTCCCTCCTGAACCTTCCCTCTTCCAACTTCAGACTGTGCCACCTGGTGACCCTTCCCCCTTTTAAATGAAACATTCCTCACTCTATGACTTTGTTTATGCCTTTCAAGTACTTAAAAGTCTCTATAATGTCTCCTCTTTCCCTTCTCTTCTATCTCCCAGCAAATGCATGTTGAGCTCCCTCAATCTTTCCTCATACGGCAACTCCCCCAGTCCCATAATCATTTTTGTAGCCCTGCACTGCACCCCCTCCAGTAATCTCACATACTTTTTGAGGTATGGGCACCAGTGCTGCACACAGTACTGCAAGTGTGGCCTCACCAGTGATCTATACAAGGGCAGGATGACCTCATCCTTACTAGAGGCGATCCCTCTGGCAATGCACCCCAGCATCCTATTTGCCCTTGCTGACACCCTCCTACACTGTGCTGATACCTTCATGTCCCCTGTGACTATTACCCTGAGGTCCCTTTCCTCCTCTGAAGCTGTTACCTGCACTCCCCCAGCCATTAGCTGGTCCTGGGATTTCTTGCTTTGAGGTGCATGACTCTGCACTTCTTAGCATTAAACCCCAACTGCCACTCCCTAGATCAGTGTTCAAGTTTAGCTAGATCCTCCCTGAGTACCTGCCTCCCTTCTTCATTGTTCTGCTCAAATCTTAGTGTCATCTGTGAATAGGCTGATCTTGCTCTTGACCCCCTCTGCAATGCCTCCAATGAAGACATTGAGCAAAACAAGGCCCAGCACTGAATCCTGTGGTACCCCACTTGTTACTGGCCTTGGCTTGGATGTCTCCCTCTTACAACTACCCTCTGTTGTCTGCCCTGCAACCAGCTCTCAACCCACCCCACCAGTTTCTCCCCCACCCCCATACCCCTCAGCTTGCTCATTAACCTCCAATGGGGCACTGAGTCAAAAGCGTTGCTGAAGTCCAGGTACAGGACATTCACAGCGTGGCCTCCATCAACTGCCCTAGTGACCCAGTCGAAGAAGTCAAGCAGGTTAGTTTGGCACAATCTTCCTGAGACAAACCTATGCTGTCTCTCATCCTGTAGATCATTACTATTGAGAAAGATTATCAACATCTTCTTTAGAATGGTCTCCATCAACTTCTCCACTATGGAAGTCAAGCTTACCAGTCTGTAGTTGCCCAGTTGGTCCTTGGGTCCACTCTTGTGAAGGGGCACCACGTGAGCCATCCTCAGGTCCCTGAGTACCTTCCCCATCTCCAAGGAGGTGTTGAAGAGGTCTGTCAGAGGGCCTGCCAACACCTCCACCAGTTCCTTCAGGACCCTTGAGTGTACACTGTCTGGTCCTGGTGTCTTGTCCACTCGCAAGGCTTTAAGGCCCTTCAGAACTCTATCTGCCTGGATGACCCCATCTGTTATCTCTGCCCCCCTTCACCCTAGCCTCCTTTCCCCTTCAGTATTGGGCCATCCCTTTCTTTTGTGAACACCAATCAGAAGTACTTATCGAGTACCTCTGCCTGTTCTTCCCCTTGTTCCACACATCCCCCATCCTGCTTGAGTGTAACAATGTCACCTCTACAACTCCTCTTCTCCCTTACATATTTAAAGAACCCCTTTTCCCCCTCTCTGATCCCCTGAGCCAACTTCAGCTCCTTTGCTGCCTTAGCTGCCCTGACTGACCTGGTCACCTCCCTGGATGCATTTGTGAACACCTCTCTATTCTCCTCACTCCCCGATTTTTTGAACTTAATGAATGCCAATCTTTTTTCCCCCTCACCTTCCACTCCACTTCTTTGCTGAGCCAGCTAGGTTTTTTTTGACCTGGACTGCTTACTTTGAGATTTGGTACTCATGTTCATGGCCTCATTCAGCCCCTTCCTAATGATTGCCCACTTGTGTTCAGCATCCATCACTGGGTTAAATTTAGCTAAATACCCCGCTAGGATGCTGCCCATTCTGGCAAAATCTGCCTTCCTGAAGTCCAACACTCTTGTCCTGGTCTTAGACTCCCTCCCTGTGTTTAGGAGGAACCGCACTGAGTGGTGGTCACTTCCTGCTAGAGGGTCCTGTACTACCACATCCTGGACTTGATCACCATTTGTTAGCACCAAATCCAGTATGGTCCCCTTTCTACTAGGCTGCATCACTCCTTGCACTAGGTAGTTGTCTTGGATAGCCTCTAGCCGCACCTGTTCCCTGGTGTGTGATGTATTTACTGTCTGCCAGTCAACCCCATGTAGGTTGAAGTGTCCCACTATAACTGTATTTTCCTTGCCACTAACCTTCCTGATTTGCTACCCCAGCTCCTATCCACCTCCTCGCTCTGTGAGGGTGGCCTGTACACCACCCCCATCCTGAGATTCTTTCCTTTTTGGTTTTTGAGCAATGCTTATATGGCTTCTGGTCTCCCCTCATCCCCCTCCTCTCTGGTACACAGTATCCCCTTCCTGACATAAATAGCCACCCCTCCAGCCCTTCCCTCCTCCCAGTCCCTGTTGAACACCTTGTAACCCAGGATAATAAAGATTCCAGTCATGGTATTGGGTGGCTCAGATCTCTGAGGTGGTGGCAATATCTACCTCTCCCTCTACCTTCATTGCCTGGAACTCCGCCACCTTGTTTGCTAAGCTCAGTTTTGAAAACATGGTACAGTTTTGTAAACAAGTTTTTGGCTTCAGTTCTGCTGACAAATCTGTCTTGTTCATTTCAAAAGAATTTTGCTAGTCAATTTTTGGGGAATCAATTTCCTTTTGAAGTGCTTCTAATTAGGAGCTTTTAATACAAACAGGAGAAGAGAAACTTCTGAGGGCTGAATCACTAGTGTATGTGAGACATCTGATGCATTTTGTAATATAGCCATCTTTTAAAAGCAGTTCCAATATGTCTCCAGTTTGATTCACTAATGGAAATCATGAAATGAATAAATTAACAGCTTATGATGGAGATTGGGGGAGACCTGATCCCATAGTTCCCTCAACTTACACAGGTGATAGCAACCCCTCGTATCACTCTATACAATCACTTAGTGATGGTGAAAATAGCTGCAAAATACTGCAGTCAGTAGTCTGAAATGTAGTAGTATTTGTAATATCCCCCAACATAACCACTTATAGGTGTCAGCAACTACAGCGGGAGACAACACACAACGGAGGTCCTGGGTACCTTACTAAATGAAGGTCCAGTTGGACACTCTTACCAAACCCACTATATATATATATAAAATTTATTTACTTATTTCTTGAAATCATCAGAAACAACCTTTAAGCAAGCTGCTGTTTTACAAAAGTTCCACATCATATAAGCAAGACAAGTACCACTATATAGAGACAAATAACAGAAGGTTCATTGCCCTCAGTGAGGGCTGGGTTACAATATAGTTACTACTGTAGTTTTCAAGGAACAACTTAAGGTAAAAAGGAAATTGGTGAGCAGTCCAAACCCAGGTCTTGTTCATTGAAAAAAAAAATGCTCCAGCTGTTAAGAAAAGAGACGGGGGGGGAGAGAGATGGTGGTGGCGGGGTGGGGGTAGCACAGAGAGCTGCAGGTGAGGAGAGTTGGCCAAAATAATGATCTAGTTGTAGTTGTGGTGGGCAGTTACAAATAAAGTTGTAGATGTGTGCTGTTGGGGGGATAGACAGTGGAAAGGAGAAGACATATATATATATATATATATATATATATATGTGTGTGTATATATATATATATATATATATATATATAGGCACACAAGCTGGATAGCTGTAGAAGGATATTTGGTGGTAGGATAGTAAGATAGTGGATAAACACAGAGAATCTCAAAACACTGCAAGTACAGGGGGCAACAATGGGAGTTCAGTGCCCAGAGGGGCCTAGGTTATAATACAACACAATATGTATCTATTCATCTGCTAATACCTAATGAAAGCAGACCAGTGAACTTAACCAGGCACTATTTAAAATACAGTATTATTTAAACGTTCCCCCAAACCAACATTTTATTTCAGAAGTCACTGGAGCTACAAGGAACAACAACACAACTCACAAATGCTACAGTCTACTTACAGGCCTCCAGATGTAAAAGGGATGGCCTGCCTCCCTCGGTAGATGCAGGAAGACATGCTTGCCTCTTCTGTCATGTCGCATGTGCCCACACTTTGGCTTTGCTTGCACTTAGCTCCACTTGCTAGGAACTGAGCTTTAAGGGCTGAACACAGAAATAAGGGAGTGTGGTTGGAAGCTGGCAAGCATTCACAACTAAAATTAAATAAAAACCAAATTAAAATTCAGAATATCAGCTAGCCTGTGCTAGCTGCTGTATACAGAGTAAAAAATTAAAATGTAAGGATCTAGAAACTCAGCCTCTCCACAGACCTGTAGTTCCCTTAGCTCATGGGGACTATCTCTCCCAGAGACCCCTATGGCTGTTACCATGGCAGCAGTACACAAGCTATCCATGGCAGCAGAAAGATATATTTCTGTTTAGTTTTTCTTTTGCTCTTGTAATACTCAGTATCACTCAGCCACAAATACATAGGAAGATTTGGGTATTAGGGTTGTCAGCCAGACAAGCTTTCTCCACAATTGTCTCTCATCTAGCTTGGCACCAGCACCTGGGAGCTAATCTTTAAGGACTGAAACCGGAAGTAAGGGAGTATGAGTGGAAGCCTGCATGCATTCCCACTAAAATTAATTAAAAACAAATTTAAATACAGAATATCAGTTAGGCTGTACTAGCTGCTGTGTACAGAGTAAAAAATTTAAATATAAGGATCCAGAAACTCACCCTCTCCACGGACCTGTTGTCCTCTTATTTCGCGGTGACTACATATCCCAGAAACCCCTAGGGCTGTTAACATGGCAACAGTCCACAAACTATACCTAGCAGCAGAAGGATATATTTTTGTTTAGATTTTTATTTTTGTATTACTCATCATCACTCAGCCATACACACATGGGAAGATTTAGGTATTACGGTTGTCAGCCACACAAGATTTTGCCACAGTTGTCTCTCAGCTAGCTACCCTCCATCTGCTAATAACAAGCAATGACTCAACTTTATGCAGAAAAAATAGAAGCAGAAAATTATAAGGGAGGTGTAATCGATCACCGCTGATTTCTGTCTCTACCCCTGTCTTACGGTCTCAGATAAAGTTGAGCGACTTGGGTCAATAACTCCTGTTGGGGGATTTATATCTATGACTGAATTAAAATTGATTCCTCCCTCTCAAGAAAGGTTGGGCTGGTGTCAAATATAATACCACCTGCTGTGATGAACTACCTCCACATGGCCTCACCCCTTCCATGAACCAAGAAGATGAAAGAAACATTTCCAGAAAATGCAATTACTTACACTAATCTATGGCTAATAATAATCCTACAAATAATAATAATAATAATCATAAAGGGCTTTGTCAAGGATGGAGGGGACAGGGTGTCTCGTAAAGAATAAGGATTAAGCAGTTCAAAATAATGATGGAACAGGGATTTCTAGCAAAAGGATGATCTTTCTTTGGCCTCCCAGACACATCCAAAACAATAATGCAGTGAAACCTCCTGGCTGTACTTCCAGCACCTTTCTAGATATAACAAAACCAAATAGTGCAGCCCTCTCTCCACAACACACACATGCAAGTTCTATATGCCAGATTGTAGCATACAAGTTTCACTACTTTAGCTGGTTCCAGCTATGTCCAACACCTTGTTATAGGGAATCCATTAGATAAAAGTTAATAGATTCCCAACCATGAAACCAATGCAGGCTCACAGTCTGTCCTTGCTCGGGATCATGTGGTGGTGCATTTAAAGATTTAAACCCTTTACTTATTGTGATTAATCCCAGTGCAATCTGCAATAATCTATTTCTATTATTGGCTGATTTCACTTGTGGGCCTCTGTGGTGATGGGTGCTTAACTGCTCTCCACAGGCTCAGCCAGGTATCTTCTCCTTTCCACATGTAGCTGATGGTCTCTCCCTCTGAACTCACAGGTCACCTTCATCCTGTGAAGCCTAATCATGTCAAACCAGTACTCAACATCCTGAAATCCAGTCTTTGAGTACTGTGACAACCAGTACCTAGCAGTTGTGATGGCTGGGTGGCTCCACAGGCATAGACCTGATCTCTGCTGCAGGTTTGGGCTGTGAGGCAGTAAAAGTCTCTCTGGGCACCAAGAGAGTGATCGCAAGGTGGTTTATCCTCACTGACCCCTCTCTTGTTTTCTTACTTTGTTCCTCACCCCATTCTGTACAAGCTCACAATTACCTCCATATTTAGTTACAGAAATACTTATTTCTTTAGTAGATTTATTGTCCTCCTTCAGCTATTAAGCTCTTCAGTCTGACTCCTTTATCCTTTATGATTGTAGAAGCCTCTTCTTGGCTTTCTACTCCATGGATATGGAAACTCAGGCAGGACTCAGGTGCTGTGACTCTAGGCAGCAACACTGCTTCCAAGCTATTCTCCTGGCCAGAGCCAAATGTAGGCTAAACAGAGTAAAAAAGCAGGTTAAAGTCCTGGAACAGCACACTCTGTTCACTCAGGGATGCAGTCTCCTTCTTGGCTGTCACGCCTGTCAGTTTAATCAATGCAAACCTTGCTTACTCCAACCACTACCCAACTTTTCCTCCATTTCAAGTGTGAATGAATAAGTCATACAGTAGTCACAGAAGTCCTCTTGGCTTGATCGAAGCTTCCTGCAGTGTGAGTGACTGCATGGTAATCCTTGACCCTGTTGTTGTGGTGGAGCAGGGTCAGGGTAGGCAAGATGGCTACCCAACCTGTATAGTGGCCATTGTAGTGCTGTGTGCCTTCTTAGGGCCAGTGTTGGCTGTGGTCAGGTAGAACATGTCAGCCCAAACGGGAATTACTGGTCTTCAAGCATGCGATCATGCTCCTCTTATCAGTGGCAGGCAGCTGGTTCTCATATTGTGCCAGAATATTAATTATTTCAGTTTCTTTAAGACTTATAAACATTAACTATCATCTTCAACATTTTTCTTTCCCCTCTTTTCAGGATACAGATTTTTCAACCCAATGCGTCAACTCTTCTTAATTCTAAGCTGACAGAGTTCCTGTTTGCAGAACACAGCAGATTAATGACAGTACATTTTTGCTGTCGAGCAGCGTGGAATTAGAAAATTACAAATTTGTGGAATTCTAACAGAATGTTGTGAAATTTGGCAAAATTCTTTAGAATTTCATCAGGATTTTGTAGAATATTTGAAATTTCTTTATCTGATCATATCATGGCCATCTATAATGCTAGAGACATGGCCCTTGGTACAGTTCCCTGTAAATATGTGCCCACAATGTACACTGAATATCATGACATTCAGATGAATTGTTTCTTAATTAGGTGGGCTCAAAATCTGGCATTTTGTTTTTGGGGAGATTTTATGAACATTTGTAGCTACTTGTAAATCAGACACCTTTGAAGCTAGATATGTGAAAATAAGCATGCATGACCTTTTCGTGAGGGTTATAGAATTGACTAAATTAGGAGAGATTTGTTTTAGAACGTTTTAAGTTATAGAGGTTCAAAAAATCAATATGTATTTATTTGCAAACATTTGTGAAAATTTTCTAAAAATGCAGATGTTTGTAACTTCTCTGCTCTTGTATGTATGGATCTGACATTTGTCAAGCATATCCAATGCCATGTGTACTGGTATTTAACAACATTGGGAAACATTGATTAAACAGTTTTAAATTTACAGTGGAAAGACCAAAAATCATTAATAGCAACATTTTCTCAAATATTTATAGTAGCATAATATGTAATGCTGTCAGAATTCCTCTTTTGAAATTTAACAATCAGAAAGCACATATCACTGCCTTATCTGATACTATAAGCTGAGTTAGGCTGTTTGCACTCTTGTGGTTCCTCCCTTAATGATAATTTTGTCTCTCCCCCACATCTCTTTTAACTTAACCAGATAGACTGAGTGGAACTGCTGGTCCTCCTAACATCCTCCAAGAACTTTACAGTGGCACACTTCTTTAAAAAGAGAATTACAGTCTCCTTTTCTTATCAGACTTATCACATTGGAATTGCTAGAATTGTTTCTCCTGGTGCCATTTTCTTCCACCACTACATCTTTCTGAGTAACTCAAAGTCCTAGACTTTTTAGTATTTTAGGTTATATGGATAGTCAATTAACTAGTTGTTGTTCTTCTATAACCTGCATTAAACTTGAAATTATTGACACTTTTTGCGTCCTTGCTCCAACTGGAGGGCCTGCTATTTTTGTGCTACCGAGCTCTGCTGTCTGTTTCTTGGTGAAATCATGCATCTAACTCTTGCGGTGGCTGACCTCCTCCTCCTCTATCTGCCTCCCCAATCCCTATCCATTAATATAAATCCATAGGGGGCATAGGGGAATATTAGTAAGTAGACAGTCAGGAGGGATAGTTGCCAGAGACCAGTTAGGGTCTGTGGAGACAGACTAGGCAGGGCCCATCTGGGCAGACTGGGTGGGCCAAGCAGTCCTTTTCTGCCAATAAATTTCATATTTTTGTGTTTCTACATCAAGAACTTACAGCCTAGACCTCTCTGTCAGCAGACTTATAGGACTTATTTCTCTAAAGTGTAAGAGCTGTTATAGTAATCATTTGAGAAAAAAATGGACACAGGGTTGTGTGCAGTACATATATTTCCAGAATGTTCAGAGTCATGGTTCTCTACTTTGGAATGTGGAAGGAGGTGGGTTTGAATGCAGCACTAGACAAAACTATGGCAAGTCAAGGCAGTGCACCATTTTAGAATGTTGGGGAGGACATGCAATCTTGGAATGTGGGAGAGAGGAGCAGCATCAAAATGTGGCGGGGACACTCAGTCTCAAAATTCGACAGGGACACACATCTACAGCTTTGGCAGGAATTGAGTGTTTCCAAATATAATAGCAATTCATGCTGTCAGAATTTGTCCAAGCACACCAATTTATTCTAAAATTGCATGTCCCTGTAACATTCCAGAATTGTGCACACCCCCCACACATTTCAAAATTGTACATCACATCCCCACCACATTCCAGCATTGTGCGTCTCTGCTTCTTACTGACATTGTGTGTTCCTACTACCTTCCAAAAGTGCACATCCCTGCCACATTCCAAAGTTTCATGGCCCTACCATGTTCCAAAGTGATGTGTCAATGCCACATTCTGAAACTGTGTCACCATTACACTCCAAAACTGTGCCACTGCCACAATCTGAAATTGCACCTCCCTGCCACATTCAGAAATTATATGTCAACACCACATTCTGAAAATGCATGTCCCTGCCACATTCCGTGTTGTATCCCCCCCATTATGGAATCATGTGTTCTGGCCACATTCTGAAATTGTGCATCCCTGCCACATTCTAAAATTGTGTCGCAACTACATTCCAAGACTGTGCATCTCCATCACATTCTAAAATGCTTGTCCTCACTGCATTCTAAAAAGTAACATATCGAGTCTGTGGCAGATAGTACTGCTCAGTTGGAAACAGCATGGACAACATCACGCAAGTCAACAAGATTTTAGTGTATACCACACAAAAAACAAATAAGTTAAAACATTTCACTGGAGTGGTGGTCAATGACGGTTTGGTGTTGTGATAGTAAATCTACATTTCACCACTGATTCTCTCCCATATACACCTGATGCAGTATTGACTTGCGCAGCGTTGTCTGTGATGGTCCAACCTTGTGGTATTTGCTGTGATGAATTGATGTGGAGCCATTCCAAAATTATGCATTTCCATGACATTCTAAAATTTAGCTTCCAAGCCACATTCCAAAACTGGTGAATCCCTCCACATTCCAAAATTGTGTGTCCCAGCCAGATTCTGAAATTGTACCTTTGCACCACATTCTGAAATTGCCATATTCCAAAATTGCCCATGTTCATCACATTCAAAAATGCACACCCCCACCATATTCCAAAACTGTGCATCCCCACCACATTTTAAAGTGAATGTCAATGCCACATTTCGAAATTGCATTTCCAATTTACATTCTAAAATTGCACATCCCTGTCACATTCTGAAATTTTGTATCCCCATGATATTCTGAAACTGCATCCCTGCTGTATTTCAAAATAGTGTATACCTGTCAAATTGCACATCACCATCATATTGCAAAATTGTGCATCCCCACCACAATCTGAAAATGAGTGTCACTGCCACATTCTAAAACTGCTCATCCAAGTCACATTGTAAAATTGTGTATCTCTGCCACATTCTGAAATTCTGCATCTGTACCACATTCCAAACTTGTGTATCCCTGCCACATTTCAAAATAGTATGTACCTGTCACATTCTGAAAATGCATTTCACTGCCATGCTCCAAAATTATGCATCCCGAAATATTCAAAAATATGCATCTCTGAAACATTCTGAAATTGCATGTGACCACCACATTCTGAAACTGTACATTCCTGCCACATTCTGATATTCCTTGTCCATTCTACACTGTGAAACTGCATGTTGCCACCACTATCTGAAATCAAGCATCCACACCTCATTCTGAAATTGTGGATCTCCACCACATGCTGAAATTTTGCATGTATGACATATTATGAAATTGCATATCTCTGCCACATTCCACAATTATATGTCTTCTTCATTTCAAAATTGTGTATCTTTACCTTATTCTAAAAATGTGTGACACTGCCACATTCCAAAACTGTGTGTCCCAGGCACTTTCTTTTTTTTTTACTCACTTTGCTTTTTGCACTGGTGGCCATCTACCCTTGGCCCCACCCCACCTCCATGGATGGACCCAGGTTCCCTTGCCACAGTGCCCCCTGGATTACCCCCCAGGGTGGAGCCACTGGAGTGCTTCCCAGTTAACCCCCAGTGGATCTGTGTCTGGGATCCACTGGGTACCGCAGGTCTGCCACAGGTTGGGGCGGTATCATTGGGCTCGCCAGGAAGATTTTCTAGATTTTCTTAGGGAGTTTTTTGGGGAGGTTTGTCAGATCAGATGAATGCTGCAGTGTTCCCTCATCATGCATCTGACATGTCCTCCCACATTAGCTGGTGCTCCAGTGCTGGGCATCCCATGGTGACCTGGGAGCCCTAGGACCAGAGACACAGTACCCCCCCCTCAGAGGTGGAGAGCGTGTGATGGCTGATCAGTCCACTTCTGCCCCAGCTAGCCCTCTTGTGTCCCAAGTCTGATCCTGAATCCAGGTTGCCTTCTTTGCAGTGGTAAATCTTTCTGTGGTGCTGGTGGGCTAGTGTCCCAGGTACTTTCTGAGATTGGGTCATTGTTTCATTCTGTAGTTGCAACCTGGTGGCAATCTGACATCTCCTCCCTGCAGTATTCTAAAAGTTACACACAACTTTGGCATTCTAAAGCCATGTTTGCTGTTGTATTCCACCTGCCCCCATCACATTCTTAAGTACCTTGCAGCTACACATTATGGAAATGCATAACCTGTACCAAAATAGTGTCACTTTCCTTTTCAAATGTTTAATAAAACTGCAATTTTATGTAATGTTAGAGAAATAAGTCCTGTAAGACAGCTTGAATAGAGAACAAGACTATGACTTCTGGTTATGAGATCATAAGACCTCACAGAAACTGGCTTTTTTGAACAGGAAGTGAAATTAAGGTTACAAAATTACTTGTATCTTTTAAACAGAGTAACTTAGAGATCTCATTTTTATATGATGCTAAATAATGCTGATCTAAATTCTGAATTTATTGATGCTAGAAATTTTGCCTGGACTTTCTCTTCAAAACTTGAGACCTAAAATTAGTACATACTGTATGCCCATGTTGAATGATCCTTTGAATCTTGAAACTGTACTAAAATTTGATTAAGAATTTTTACAACAGGGATAAAACTAAAACTTAAGTGTTGATATAATGTTTGGCCACCTACATAACTCAATTCTCTTTAAAGGTGATAATCTGAAACTTGGCAAACTAATACTGTACATACAACAAACACCGGTATACCTGTCAGTCTTGATAACATTTGGATAAGTACTCTTAACTTTAGACCACAATAACTTGAAATTTAAACGTTAGCAAAATTCAGCAGACTTTTTAAGTAAATTCCATCAAGTTTCATGGAATTAGAATAGAAATTCTGCTTTAATTCCTACCAGCAGCAGTTTACATTCTGCATCTCTCTAGTTATCTGTCCATCATTTATATTGGAAATCCTCTTGGCATTTGACTACATGGGTCCTTCATCATCACTTTCTTTACAGCATTCTCTTCTTCCAGATGAACACAAACTACAGGAACCATTTCTTCCTAGTCATGTTGCTCAAATCCGCTGAAAGCCAAGTGCTCCTCCTTACCATAGTGTTGGTATAGTTGGTGAAGATAATTTAAACATGATATAACTTAAATACAGCTACCCAAGAATGTTAAAAATTTACATCTAACAATAATGACATGTCAGAAACATTAATCAGTCAGTTTGTAGCCTGGATTTTTATTAAATGCCTGAGAGTAATCTTCATCTTAAATGTATCATTCCATGAATTGCAACACCTAAGTTTAACATGTACAAGCAGAGAATAATTCAATTTTATTTTAGTTGATATTTAGTCAGTTTGGGAAGTTTTTTGTTTCATGCTAAAATAAAGGCCAGATGACTTTACAGACCACTGTAACTGTACTTAACAAATTGATATCTTAGCATTCACCTTTCACTATTACAGTTACTTCATAGACAGTGCTTCATAGCCTTAGCTGAGATTTGCTTATAAGTGGTTTATTTAGCCTGGGAGTCTTGGGTATCACTTTCCAGCTTCATTCCAATCAATATGCTCTGTCAACAACTTCTCTCAGCACTATTAATCTTGTCTTTTACTGCCTTCAAGCCTCATAGTCTCCCAGGGTCCTTCACAAGGGTGACCTGTGTTCCTCCTCCTCCACTGCCAGTAATTGCAATTTCTCATTTTTTTTTTTGCTGGACTGGTCTCTCTGCTACAAAACTTAAGCAATCTTAAATAGTGCCTATTCATTGGCAGGGAATATAGTGAGCCAGTGATATATTTCCACATTTAGGCTCTGATGTATTTTGCATACTTTTGTCTTTTCTCAACAGACAACATATGTCCCTACAACAATGAAAATGAGAAGCATATTCCAAATTCTCAGACTGTTTTTAACATCACAGTACTATACATATATCTTTAGCATTTATTTTTATGATGCTGCCATGTAATAAATTCTCTTAATCATGTATGTAAGGAATAACACTCGCCAAAATGTCTGAGTGTGCTCTGATATATGAACGCACTGGGTGCAGTTTGAGGAATGGGGCATATGACAAGTCCTCTGACCACCCTAGTAGTCCATGTATCAAAACTCCAGGATACCTCAAAGAGTGTTATGCATCTTATAAAACAGGTCTTAAATAGTTCTTTTGAGGTGTAAATAGTCACTGAGTTCTGAGCTGTCTGGGCGTGCTCTGATAACTGGACAGTCAGGTGATGCTCTCAGCCAATCAGATCCCTAGGATTTCATCACCTATTTCATATACACCAATATCAGCTAGGATGCAGCACACAAATGCTGCAGTATATCACAAAATGCTACAGTATACTGCAGGAAACACTTTAATTAAATAGTTATTAAGCCCTTTTGTCATGCAGGATTTTGTGACATGCCATTTACTCCACGTTACTGTGTTGCATCATGGCTGGCTCCACAGTGTGTGTGTGTATGCACATATATATATATATATATATATATATATATAGAGAGAGAGAGAGAGAGAGAGAGAGAGAGAGAGAGAGAGAGAGATAATGGCATGAAGAAAATTAGAAATTTCATTGGTCAAGAGACATTACCTGCCTATGCATTAAATCTCCATCAATCCATGCTCAGGTGCCAAATCTCATTTTCTTCCCCTCCCCCAAAAATAGAAAATACTTAGAGATTGATTTTAAAAGTGTAATAAGCCCCTCTCAGCTGTGCATCATAGGATTTTATTGCATTTTCCATGAGCGTAAGGACACTCAGGTGGTGCACTAACATCCTATAATGAACACCCTGTCACGGCGTATAAATATATATATATATATATTTATATATGTTGCAAAAAACTTAGTTAATGCTCCAGTTAGGGTCAAAGCAACAAAAGTTGTGAAATATTTATTTTATTTATTGAGTCTTGGATTACAACACTTTTGAGCAATATAACTCATTTACAAAGGTTCCACGTCAGTAGTACAAAAACAAAACAAGGTAAACAATAGATAAGTAAATAGCAGCTATCAAGAATATACTTTAAAAAAATGAATACATCAAAGGCAATCAAAATAGCACTGAATGTTGTTCAATTTAACAGTAGAGTGGGCTAGAAGAAAGGGCAGCCTGGGAGGCCTTGTCAAAATCAAGGAGAGAAAGTAATGGGGTATAAGGTGGGGGAAGGGAGAAACAAGAGGGAGAAGGAGATGAGTGGCACAGGAGGTGCAGAGGGAAGGAGCGGAGTTGCAAAGGAGGCAATGGAAATAGAGAGATGAGAGGATGGGGAGGTGGAGGGAGGGAAATGGGGTGCATGCAGAGAGAAGGGGAGAGTGCTGGTGAAGTGAGGGGGAGGAAGACAAATTAATAGTATAAGGAGAAGAGGTGATGTTTAGTCAGGAGAAGGGGGGCAGCCTAGCAGGCCTTGTTGAAACTCCCAGAGAGAGAGAGAGAGTAATATGGGTGGGAGAGATGTAAGAGAGAGAAACGTAGGGAAAAGGAGGGGAACAAGTTGCAAAAGAGGTGGCATGAGTTAAGAGAATGGGTGGAGGGTGGTAGAGGGAAGGTGAGGAGGAGCAAGGGAAGAACTTGAAGATAAGTGAGCAGAGAAGAAGCAAGGGTGAGGGGTGGAGGGGTAAAGGCTCGAGAGTAGGATCAAAATGAAGTGCCAAGAGTTAAAAGTGCTGAAAAGTATAAGTACAATTATAAAATAAGCTGAAGGCTGCTAAGGGTGGCAGTCACATATACTGTTTGCTAAATGTAGCATTAGGTTTTCCAACCCTACCACCCCAACCCTAAAGCAGGCAGGAGAGCAGGTGTGAGGTGTGCCCTGGGCTTCTCAAGCCTAACACTCACCCCATTCCATTTGTAAATAAGGTCAGATGTGTAAACTTTATGAGACTGGGGTGACCATTAGGCATTGACAAACTTTTGTCGCTTTGACCCTAAATGGAGCATTAACAAAGTTTTTTTTCTCAATTTATTTGCTTACCTTTTGAGATAGTATAATGGCATCCTTATTTGGCTGTGGGAGAGCAGAGTCCTTCAGACCCTGTGCTCCCATGCATTTTGTCATGGGAGCACAGGGTCCAATGCATTTTGTTGTGGGAGAGCAGGGTCTTCCAGACCCTGCACTCCCATGTACTTCTGTCATGGGAGAACAGGGTCCTTCGAATCTTGTGCACTCTTGCACTTAAATTGGCTGTGGGAGTGCAGAGTCCCATGCTTTTTGTTGTACATAAAATGTACATAATGTATTGAACCACAGTTACCTTACTTGTTAAACAGCAGTCACCAGTTGAAGCAGCAAGACATGTATTTGATCAGAAAGTGGCTCTTCAGTCTGTTGGTAGTTCAGATGAGTGAGGGCATGCGGGAGGGTCAAGGGGGTGTGGGAGGTGAGTGCATAGTGGGAGGTCAGATGGGTGGTGTGGGTGCGATTGGTGGTGTCATTTTGTTTTTATAGGTTGTGAAGAAAAGCACAAAATTGAGGGATGGTTTTCTTTTTTGCAGGTTGACAGGGACATGGGAGGGCGGGGTGCACTACTAATCACCAATGGGGTTAAAAATGATAATAAATATGGGTGAATCAGAGGATGGGGGGTGCCGCTAGACACCAGGATATACATTAGGGATATGTGTGGGTGGGGGTGCCACTGAACGCCAATGTGCCACAAGAAAAAGCGCATAAATCCTTTTTCATGAGAGGGAATCCTTTTCCCTTAATGCTTTACCATGTTTGTGGAAAAGGAATCCTTTTCTGCTAATCCTTTGCCATGTTCACATAAAAGGATTCCAACTTGTGAAAAAGGATTTCAGACTTAGTTTTCTTAAAATCCTTTTTCACAAGCCGATTTCCTGTTTCACGAGAATGAAAAATGATTCATGAAAAAAGAACTTAATGAGTCACTAAAATGGATTTAAATAGTTAAAATACACATCCCAGGGCCATGGGAACTGTTAAAAAATACATAATGAAGCTCATCATCTCTCGATGAGCAAGATACATGTTTGGATGTCTGTAGAAGTCATCACTGTGCAGAGTTATGACAGTTTGTTGTCTGGAAAAATAGAAAACAAGATGGCGGCTCACAAAAATATATATTTTTCTCATGAAAAAGGATTGCACAATCAAGAAAAAGAATCCGTTTTCATGAGACCAAATTCCTTTGTCATTCCAGGAAGCTATCCAAAAGACTGTACTGAGCATGCTCAGAACCCAAAACTTTACATTTAAATAACTTTGGAATGGATTTATACTTTTTCACCAAACTAGTGAAACACACTTCTGTGGGTCAAGACCTTTGTAGCCTAAAAATGTCAGGCAAAAATTCCAAATCATCTTGGTGCACTACGATGACAAAAAAATGCAACAAATGTAAATTTTAATGTTTTTGAACTAAGTGCAGCTCGAAATCCACTAATCTGACCAAAACAAAACTTGGCACATCCAGAGACCTACCTCACAAGACTGTGCATGCAAAATTTAGTGCAAATCCGTTGAACAAATACAAAGTTATTAAAGTGCAAAATGTGAGGTTTAACGTTAAAGTGCCTACTCAACCTTAACTATAGGGGCACGACCGCGCCCCTGTAATATACACACATACATATTAGTAACAGCTAATCCACTACAGGGTGCATGTGTTGTGAGGCTGCAGGCTGAGTGCATTCAACTACTGCAGTTGTGCATATATGTGCAAGCCCTATAGTGGATATCTATCTTATAAAAGGACCAAAATGGTTTTGAGGGGAGACAAATAGAAAGAACTGCAGGTGTGCAATCATTGTGGGATAATGCAGTCATGTGATATGTTTCATCCAGTCAGGAGACGGCATCTTTACAGATTTTTCTCACCCTAATGAGCTATGAATGAGTTTGGTATCTCCAGCAGATCTCAATTTGATTCCCACAACCTCAACTTGCATACTGTGTGGCCAGGAGGAATCTGAAGTTACTTAACATCTCTGCTTGAAAGTATGAGCATGTATCACAAAAGCAAAGGATGTTTTTGTGGCCTGCTTCAGCCTCATAGCATTAAATATTTTAAGAAGCATTTATATTTGTAACAAAAAGTACTCACAGAATCTACCTTACACCTAGCTGCAGGTGAAGTGAAAAGACTGCACAATCTGTGCAGTGTAGTATAGTGTGCAAATTCTAGTAGTGAAATGTATGCAGTCGCTCAGATTTTACTACATGAATTGCCACACTACACACATTGTGGTGAATTTTACTACACAAATTACCACACTACGCATCAAACACTTGTTGCAAAGTGTGAATCGTGGCAATTTGCATATAAAAATGTGTCACAAATGTGGCAAATTATGCAGTGCAGAATTTGTAAATGCTACCTAAGCATGTAGCAGATAAATTTGCTGCAATTCATGGGAAAATTTCAAATTCACAACACTCCTACTTACACCATACACTGTCAACCACACACATTTCATACTTAACGTTCAACAAAGTTTTTTGTTTTTGATATGCAATATTTTCCGTTCTCTTTCCCTCTTCCATGACTGCTAAGACTCACAAAAATGGGTTTGCGATTCATAAAAGTGGGTTAATGACTCATGAATGCAGGTTCTGTTTTCAAAAGATGCAACATCCCAATTTCATTCCTGTTTTAAAAACTATAATTTTTTTAACAAAAAACAAACTAACTAAAAGAACCAGTCTCATGCCCTGCACTGGCAACCACATAAGTTTCAGACTTTAATTCTAACACATTTTCCTACTTTGGTGGGCAAAGGTTTCTCTTGTTTTCTCACTTTTGTGACCACTAAGGCTGATGGGACTATGGGCCAGATTTCAAACAGCTGTCTTCTCCACAAGTCCAGAGTGCATCAAAAATATGGCACATCAGACGTGCAGCAAATAACTGGGATTTTCTATCCTGTGTATCATTCTGATGCCAGCCAGACAGCTTTTCTTTGGTCTAGTATGCTTCAATGCTGCAGTCTCTCACAAGCAGTTTGTGGACACATTTTGCATAAGCTGCCATAAAGGAGGTCCAAGTGTCACAACAGCATCAAAGATTATAAAATCTGGTACAGCTGCAACATTTGGCCTTGGTGCAGCTGCGGCGACACAAGGGGGGTGATAGAGGGCTTGATGCAGGCCCTGTATCAAACTTTGAAAAGCTGGTTGCATGACTCTTATCTCATGAAAGCTATTTCCAACTCATAAAAGTGATTTAATATACAGATACACCACTAAAGCATACAAAAAAAACTCGACAATACTATCACTCCCAGAGTGATAATAGCACACTTCAGGAGTGATGATACTATTGTTTGGGTCCTGTAATAGTAGCATTCGGACCCAAATGGTAGTATCATCACTTAAACTCAACAGCGCAACTGCAAGTCTGCCACCCCACGTAATTTAAAGTGTGCCTTCTGATTGGCTGCATTTCCTTTGTGGGCGGGCTGAAGAAGTTTAAAAATATGGCGACTCTCCCTCTCACTTAGCGAGAGAAATGTCCATTCACGGAAATGAGCAGTATTTTTCTTCCTTTTTTTAAAACAATTTTGACTACAGTATCTGGTTGATCCTTCGTTCAGTCTTCGTACCGCTGAATTGAAGTCACCACTCAAAGTAAGAGTGAGAGCGAGTGACTCCTCAGTGCACAGTACACTTTTCCTGTCTCCTCTCCAGCAAGTTCCTGGCCTTCTGGAGGAGGTTGTGGAGTCAAAAACAGTGGTTGAATTCAAGCATGCATGCGACAGTCATAAGGCAATTCTAGGGGGTTGGGGTAGAAAGAAGTAGGCTGCTGGTTAACTAGGATCTGCAGCTTATCCATTAGGTAGGGAAATGGGCAGACTGGGTGGGCCAAGCGGTCCTTATCTGCTGTCAAATTCTATGTTTCTATGTTTCAGGCTAGACTTCAAGCACCCATACCAAGTGTTTAAGTAAAGTAGTTGGGCATCCGTTTTTGATTCGAGAAAATTTGATCCATATATTAAAAAAAATATCCAATAGGTTTGTGTGTCCATTACCAGGGAGTAAAAGCATCTTGAGATTTTGGACATGATTGAACCTTTCGATGCTAATACTCCCTGGTAATAGATACAAACCGATCAGTTATTCTCTTTGTATATTATGCCAGCAACAAAATCCAGCTATGAAAAATTTGTAAAAAAAAAAAATGAACTGCACATGTGTGGAAAAAACATTTTTATTTTCTTAATAATTTTAATTCCACAGGTTTCAGTAAAGTCACTAATCAAATAAACATCCTTCTGCCAAACACTAATGAACCTGAACGTTTTCTGGTTTTAACTCATAGCCATTTTTATGCTATCAGTAAGCAAATATAAAATTACTCAAAAAACATAATTTTATTTATTTTCAATTTTCCAGAACTTTTAATCTGCTGAAGAGACAATTACCAGATTTGCAGGATCTAGAGACTGTGACATCCACTAGGCCTGATTCTAGAAGAATGGCGCAAGTCACTGCCAAAGGCGACTTACACCAAATACAGTTGCGACATAGACCCTGCACACGATTCTAAAAGGGGCAAGGTCCCCGCTGCTAAGTTCTGCAACTTGCGACATCAAGCCATGTATGCTGAACAGAAGGCATATCTGATGAGTTTGTCGCAAGCCACAACCTCTGTCCAGCATGGCACAAGTGCCTGATCTCCAGACACAGCCCCACAGGGGTAGAGGACCCCCATCCACTGTCATTGCAGCACGGTTCCCCCCTCAACTCCTGACCAGCTCCCCAAGTCAACTGTGTACTGTACAGTATGTACAGTACATGGACAGTCCCTGTCAGTCTAGTGGCCTCCCCATCACCCCACCCAGCAGTGCCAGTCCACTATGCACCACTGGCCCATCCCCTGCCAGTGACTGGCACAGCCCACCTCTCACCACCACAGCCAGCCACTGACTAAGCCCCATAGGAGTGCGTACTATATATACACACACACACAATGAATATACATATGTACAGTATGCACTCCTGTTGTGTTCAGTCAGTGGCTGGCCGTGGTGGTGAGAGATGGGTTGGGCCAGTCGCCGGCCTCCAATGGATCTTGGGGGGGGGAGTGGGTGGTCTGGTGCTGCCTGGTAGGAGGGGTGGACCACCTGACCGCCACAGCTGCTCAGTGTATTGGCAGGTTGGAAGGAACTGGGGATTGGGGGGCATTATTGAGGGTTGCAGGATGTGTTTTTTTTTAAAGGCTCCTAGGGTGTGGGCATGCAGCAGCCCTTCGGGGCTTTCAACTTGTACAGGGGTTGGAGGCATAGGGTAACCCTGCAGGGCATTGTGGTATGGGGGACAGGGATCACCCTGTGGGGCAAATATATGCTGGGGACAGGGCAGTGTTGGGGGGAAGGGAGGCATACCATGAGAGGGATGGGTGGGCTGCACATGCAGGCAACCCCCAGGGGCGTAAGTGCAGTTACTCCAGCTATAGGTTGGTGTAACTTACGTTGACTGTTCTTCCCCAAGGGTTGTTGTAGAAATGTGACATTGGGGACTTTGTTGCTGCACTTCCAGAATAGGGCACAATTGTTGCCGTAAACCCCCTAGAGCCATGTTGCATGGGGTTGCAGGCGTAACTGCTGGCGTAAGTCCACTTTGTTGCAAGTGGTCTGCTGCATGTTGCAGGCCACTTTGTTGAATACCATATGTCACAATTGCTGGCGTAACTTGCTACTTAGACCATTTTTTTGGAGCAAGTCAAGTTACACCAGGTGTATCCCTTCTAGAATTGGGCCCACTATGTGTAAGCCAAATGGTAGGCTATTCTGTCCAGGGACAGCCGTGTAATTAAGGTGCAAAATTGGGGCTTCACATAGAAAGGCCTTCTTAACCGTAATGTATGGGTGTTATAAGATATATAAATATATGACGGGCAAATGAGGTGTGTTGGGAATTATACCCACGGAGTGTGCTAACCTGATAATAAAGGGCACAAGCGTGCAACAGGTAAGCTTTGGAATCGAGCATGTTGCTCAGTATGCCTTCCCGGTAAAACTCATAAATAAATAAACAAAAGTAAATAAATAAATAAGCTGGTATGAACATCTTCTAAAAATCACATCAGTTGTGTGTGTTGCATGCTTGACATGAGTGCAACAGTTAAGCTGGTGTGAACATCATTTAAAAGTCACATCAGGGGCACATGTTGCACACCTGCCATGTGTGCAGCAACTAAGCTGGTACAAATCTTATCTAAAAAACAGTTTCTATTTCTCATACTACTACTAGCAATTAGAGCCATTAAAATACCCTTTTCATTGATTTCCCATTAAAATTAGGTAAACTCATTAAGTCTGATCCTTTTGCAAGTTGCTTAATGGCTTTTAATTTTTGTCATTAAATTGTGATTAATTTATAAAGTGTTGTTTGCTTACTGCATTAAATGCCTAGAATATAGTTAGCCAACAGCCCCCATTCCAGATGTGTGGAGGGGACTCTGTGTGGTGAAGCCTCACCTTTTTGTTTTGAGCCATGCAAATCTCCTTATGCATATTTAGAGCTACAAATGTGTTTCTCCATGGCTGTTATGGCTCACTTATTTTCCTCTTCGTCATTCTGTGTGGAGCATATACACTATGACCATGCTCAGTGCTCTTTGTGCTGAGTAGGGCCTTGGAAGCATACACCATAGTTTGCATTTTGTCACTTAAATGAAGGGACATGGACACTCAAAATGAATGACAATGAGGGACACTAACTCTCACTATGATCAGGACACATCCTGAAGTAGGGAGATACAGTAATTCAGAACACAGTGGAAACCATTGTATTTACTTGTACTGATGTTAGTCCCTGAGAATTAATTTCTGCTGTAAAGCATGGGTGCCATTTAGGTAGGGCAGAGGGGGACAGTTGCCCCCCCCCCACATTTGTGCCTAGTTTGCTTTTATGGTGTGGCAATGATGGCATTAAATTTGGATTTAATGTTTTGCACAATAAGTGCCCCCCCCGACCTGTTACGCTTACGCAGCAAGTGCACTCCTGACTCGACTGCATCTGTATTGTGTTGTCCACTCTCTCTGCCTATTAGTGACGGTGCCATCAAACATGACATGGAGGAGCTCCAGCCAAGCAACAGCACATAAGATGAGTCACACAGCTGGTACACTGCCTTTCCTGCCACAGAGTAGACAGGCTGCACACTACAGCTTGGAGGAGCTGGTTAGCATTGAACTCTAAATAGTAGTGTTGTGGTGGCATATTCTTTTTGGTCTACTCTTAGTGAGTCTCCTTCTCCCTTGGTGGCTAAAAAGGGCTGGGGTTGAGCTAGAAGCTAACTCATGGCTAGGCTACCTACTTACTTTACTAGGCTCGGCTCACAAAAAAATCCAGCATCCACCCCCTCCGTGGCAGCAAACTAGACCTTGCAGCAGCAGTGACAGCAGCGTGGGTGGTCTTCATAGGCCTTGATCAGTACAGTGTGGCAGCAGCCATGGCAGCAGCCAAGCAAGAAGCAGGCAATACAGGTTGGGTGGTTTCAGTTGGTGAGGTGACTTGGTAGCAGACCACTTTGGGGACCTGGGATGGTTGATTCTAGCATGCAGCTTCTGGTAAAAAGATGGAGGAGGAGTGGACTGAAACCTGCCCTGGTAGCACACTGGGCTAGGCTGCAGGTTCTGGCCAGATGGCCGAGTAAGTAAAATTAAATAATTTTTTTACAGGGGGATTGGGAAAGGAGGAGCACTGAAATATTGATGTGTTTTTCACATTTCTGTGCCTTTGGGTGGCCTCATGAGCCATATGCAATGGGTATTGAATGGACTCGAGTTGGGGAGAGAAATTGGGACAAAGTTTTTTTTGGGGAGGGGGCAGAACTCCAGCCAGGAAAAAAAAATTGGTTAGTAACTGGGTGAGTTTACGCCCAAATCTAATGCACTCCTCCAGGGTATAGACAGATGAGTCTTATACATTTGAATGTTTCTTGATTTGCATATCACTTTTCAGTCATAGCAAATAAGTTTTACATTTTAGAGATGTTCTAGACATTCCAGAGCTTGCCGCATCGGGGCTAATTAGCACTTGGACGCTTTTGGTTGTTGGCTCCCCTGCTGAAATCCAAAATAGTGCCCCTGCCATAAAGTCTAAATTTACAGGACATCCTATGTGTGAGCAGCATGTTTTCCATGAGGGATGGATGAGGGACAGAGCAGTTTTCAGGTGTAAAATGAGGGTTGTCCCTTGCATTCGGGGACAGTTAAGTGGTATGGTATGCACAGACTATTGGAGCCCCACTATAGTCAGGCTTATGCCCCCACCCCAGTGAAGCTGACCTCCACATCCCCACTCTCAGGCACATTATAACATAGGGCAAGGGAGAGTGCAGGGCCATGCCCCATTGAAATGAATGAGGGTATTTTTTCATTACTACAGTATTTTATGCATTATTAATGGAGAGCTGGAGATTAATGAAGGCCACCGTTCGACTAACAAGGGCCTTGTTTGTAGAACAGTGGCCTCATTATTCTCCGACTTACCATCATAATGTATAAAATAGTAATAAAAAATAACCCCATTCATTTCAAGGGGGTATGCCTCAGCAGTCTGACCCATGGACATCACCTCTTAAAGACTCCTACTCAGGTAAGAAACTCGCGACTTAAATCTATGCTAGTGGGTTGTCTGTAACAGCATGGCTGCACCCGCTACAGTGTGTGTGCATTGGGGGGACTGGCCGTGTGAGTGGGTGTCGAATTATTGCTACTTTTGTGTTTGCCCCTTAAAGTCTGTTTGCATGGAAGCATTCAAAATTATGGAAAGAAAATAGGAGTAGTACAGGCAGACAGAAGTAACTAAGCAGCTTTGTGGGTAAGTGTGTGTATTGGGGTGGGAAGAACCACATGTCTTTCCATTGGTACATGTGCTACAGTTCAGCTGTGCAGCTGAGATGAATGGGGCAAGAAAACTAAAAAGTATATCAGTGGCTATAAGCATGCTGCATGCATGCAGTTGTTTGCAGATTTGTACTGAAGTACAAGCGAGACATGTGCATGCAAGCAGTATCACTTAGTGGTTAAAGGCACTGAACTGCAAACCAGGAAACCTAGAGACCTGAAGACCTGGGTTTGAATCTCGTCAACCCCCACTTGTATGGTGTGTGATGCTGAGGAAGTCACTTTACTTTTATGTGTGCAATCATCAGTGACCACTTGCCTTTTGCACATATGCCACATGCATGCAGTCTGTTCCAATTTAACATAAAAAGCATGCTTTCCACACTCGCTTACTGCAAGCATGCCACATGCATGCAGTCGGTTCCAATTTAACATTTAAATCATGCTTGCAGCACACATATCACATGGGTAGTTTTATGTGCCCAGCATGGAAACATTTCATATAATTATTTATGTAAGGGATGTGTTAATAAGGTTTCCATTAGGTTGTTCATAGTGCTTGTAAGATATTAATGTGTTATTAAGATGTTAACACATCAATATAGCTGCAGTTGTTAATTGGTTGCATATATGATAATTGGCTACCATTACAAGTGGGGAAATATATGATGTCATTTTGAATGGGATGAAGGCCCTGCTATGCAAGATATAGTATACGTGCAAGGTAGTATGAGTTCAGTATAGTTAGGGCTGAGCAGAGCTCTCAATTGTTAAACCCCAGTGTATGCACCATGATAACTTTGGCGGGGTTCATGGAAATTGTCCTAAATTCGGCATGCATTGTACAAGTGGCAAGTTCTTGAGAAGTGGGAAGTTTTGTGATAGGCGATTAACCAGATTCCAAGATCCAGAAATGTGCAAAACACATAAACCCACCACTTTTGGCTGTTATACTCTAACCTATAGCCAATATGATATGGAATTTTTTTCTGAAACCTTCAGGGTTGAAGGGACTTTTGCCAAGGGTGTGCCTTGTGAAGGGTTTGAGAACAAATATTAATTCCAGAGTTAAACGGTTTTGAAATTTAGCTTTTGAGCATATACAGTAGGATTTCTAGGGTAATCCTATGATATGACATATAAATGTATCCTTTGCAAGCAGTTTTCAGGTCATAACTAAATGTGTTTTTGAGTTGTAAGAAAAACATTTCAAGTCATGAAAGCCACCATCCTGTTTTTGTTCTGGAAAAAATTGAAAATACATAAAAATGAGTTGTTTGAGAAAAACAAACTATCACATTAATATTGATAAAGGGGACCTGTTAAGCTTGATTCTGTTGTTGTTAAAAAAAATGAGCTAGAAATACCTTTTTGGACTTTGACTGTTAACTTACCAAAATTGCCAACTTTGGGATCGACACAAAAATTTTCTGTGTGAACCAAAAAATGAAATTCTTGGGTTGCTATTTTTTTGCCATAAAAGTTTTTTTATTAGAAATGTTTGAAACAGTAACACAATGCAAAGTACAAGTGATACAGCAGGAATGTCCCCACCAGACCATTCCCTTAGGTCCTATGACTCTCGACTACATGTAGTTCCTCGTTGTTCTACTTCGGTAGGGCAGATGGCTTTCTCACACCAGTTCCCAAAGTTATGGAATGCCCCCCCTCCAGATCCACCACTTCTCATCCCCCCACTCCAATGCAATGGCCCTAGCTAACTTTTTGGCTATAAACTGCGCTTGCTACTGAACCCTACTCCCTTCTGTTTCAGTTGCTTCATTGCATTTAGTCTCCTTGCTCTAGCTAGTGATCCAGTTGTTTTATTGCAGCACTTCTCTTAGTAGACATAAATTGTTCTCAGATATCAGCACTCCCTTGTTTAGTCTTGTTTTTATGTTGTACTATACTGTTTCTCTGTGTATTAGGCTGTATATTTGAACCGTGGTCCTATTGCTGTGCAATGCTTGTATTGTAATCTGATTGTTTGCACACTGATTGACACTGCTTACTTCCTGCCTTGTACATAACCTACTGTCTATAATTTGTTCGATTTGTGTTACTATGTATAATGCTTATCCCACTTACCCCCCCCCCAGGACACTCTGTGAGATGAACAACATGTTGCTCAGTGTGCCTTTCCTGGTGAATCATTTCAATAAATAAATAAAATGTTGCCTACTATGTGCAGCAATATGGTAACACAGTGCACAGAGAAGAAGGAGAACATATTTCTTCTGAACATGTAGTATACTGGTAGTAGTTAAAAGTAGACAGCTAAAGCAAAAGAAGAGTCCAAGAATGTTTCCTGAGCTCTTCTATACCACACATGAGCATCTTCACGTGTTCTTTCACATTGGTTGATAAAGGTATTGCATAAACCCAGGGGCAGAGTGCATAGGTATACATATGCTTACAGAGCTGGGTGAGGAATGAAAGATTGCACAGAAGGGATGTAAAGGTATCACTCAGTAAGATGCCAGCTCCTATTAGCACACTGCCATAGCATTATAATGTCTTGAGACTGTTTCTTTTTAAGTGAGGAGGTGCGGTGACAATGCTTTTCCAAATTCTTAAACATGTGCACCTCCCTCTGTCAGCAGGTTTCTCAGTCCCATTTGAGGAATTGCTATAACATCAAGTTCTCCCCTTGTGGGTTCCATTATTAACATGGTTAGCTAAGTAGTAAGTAAGACAGCTTAGGCCCTAGTAACTAGTTGGTTGCATATGGGGTCTTACTTCTAGTGGGGACGGACAGGAAGAGCACCAAGGGATCCGGACAGTTAGCAAGGAGTTTAAGTGATAGAAAGGCTAGTAGTGTAATGGGGCAGGTGTCTGCCTAGTGGCTACACAGAATGACAGACAGTCTGCCATCACAGGGTTTAACAGAGTGCATTGTAAGGCTGGGCTAAAAGTATATAGTCTTGGGTAGGTCTGGTCACCTAGCTGAGAGAAGGTGGATTAAGTGTGTCTTAAGATGGTCAAGAAAGGGCCCCAATAATTGGGTATAGGGACCCATTTCTCCCACTGTCATATGTGCTACTTTCTCATATCTAGAGGTTAAAATAATGAAGTTTCTCCATTCCTGAGGGCTTGCTGGGTCTAGCTCTCTCCAGTGCCAGAGTAAGATATGTTTTGCTACATCAAAAACATGGTTGGCCCAGAGCAAGTTGGGGAAAGAAGTCTGTTCCCCTCTGGCAGCAGACCCAGCATGGAAAAAGTAGGATTTTTAATTCACCTCTCTACACTGAGTTCAGACAGAGTCCCAATATTGTTCAATAACTAGACAAAATTAGAGGATATGGTAAAGTGAGGCCTGTGGGGAGGACCATCTCCAACACTCACTACATTGAGTGATTACCACTATGTAAAGCCATTGTGGAGTCTAGTAGGCTTTGTGTAGGTGTGACGGAAACTGACCTTTGTCCCCCTCACTTACAGGGCAGTTCCTCTGTCAGAGACTTCTAATCCTTTGCCACCTCATGATTTTTACCAGGAAACAGGAAACCTGTCTCTGCCTCCTGCTCAAGGTTAGGGAGGTCACCACAATAGCTATTAGTAGAGTGCCCTGCAGAAATGGACTGCAAACAGAGCCCAGCAGAAATGGTAAAATTACCTTTTTAAATAAAAGAAGTAACTGATTTTATAAAAATGTATTCTTTACTAGAAGAACTACAAGTATTTACAAACAGGAAATATTTACAGAGAAACAAAAAGATTACCAGTTTAGTAAGAAACAGAAAATAAAGCAAGTTACACAGACAGTTGATGCATAGAAAAATCTATACTCTCTTTACCTAAAAACTATTCACCTACTTTTAGCTGTAGGAGACACTTTCCCTAAGCTGTACTACTACCTGGAGTAGGGTTCCCCTTATGTCAGATGTTGAGTATTCCAGAGAGAGAGAGAAAGAGAGGGCTTGGCCCACTCCCTTGACTTATACCCTTTGGAGGAGGAGAGTGACTTCACCCTTTCAGTGACAGTTCCCTCCTGTCATCCCCCTTCAAAATGTGTGTGTGGAAGACATCATCTGAGCCAACAAGACTCCTTCATACTTAGATATCCTCTGTCCAGTTTTACTGTCTTGTTTTTCAGGATGTCTTTCACACCTAGACCTCCTCTGTCCACCTTACAATCTTGTTTCCCAGGATGTCTGAGGTGCTTGAAATTGCACCCTCCCATTTGCCAGGATGTGCAGTTTAGATGGGCTCATGGGAAATCCACAGTGAGCAGTAAACCAATATTTCCCACAAGACCTGCCTGGACATGTGACTTGGATGCCATGTTTTTACTTACTTTCAATTAACAGAACCTATCAATGGAAAATATCTACGCTAAGAAATGAACAGATCAATCTGGATATATGCATGTCACATCTCCCACCCACCCCACCCCCAAGGAATGAAGGCATGTCTCTTTTGGGTGACCCTCAAGAGACACTGCCATTCATGTAAGGGACAGGAGAGCACCTAAAGGAATGTACCATGCACTTAGCCCTGCCTTGACAGCCCATCTGCATTGGCATTCAGCACATCGCTCCGATGATGAATGGTCATATTATAAGACTGTAGGATCAAACTCCAGCACAATAGTTTTGTGTTTTGCCACTAGTCCTATGGAGCCATGTCAGTAGATTATTATCTGTTATCACAGTGAACTACCTCCTGTACAAATACAGCTGCAGCTTCTGAAGGGTCCACACTATTCCCAGACAATCCCTCTCAATTGTGGCATATGCCTCCTCCCTGGGCAGAAGCTACTGGCTCAGATACATTATGTGCTGCTCCTACCCTGTGGTATAACCTGGCTCAGGACAGCACCCAGTCCATGAAATGAGGCATCCATGTGCACTATGAACCTTGGGTCATAGTTGGGGCTAGCAACCATGGGTAACCCACATAATGCCTCTATTAGTTGTTGGAAGGCAGACTCACAGTTCTCTATCCAGAGAACTTTCTCTTGCATTTTCTTTTTGGTCAGGTCTTTCATGGGTTTGGCCACATCACTATAGTGAGGGAAAATCCACCTGTAGTACTCAGTTGTCCACAGAAATGCCCTTACCTGTTCCTCTGTGCCAAGGGTGGTCCAGGCCTGCATGACATCAACCTTCACAGGCTCTGGATAGATGCATCCACTGCCAACACAGTGCCCAAGGTAGGATACTTCGGTCATGCCTACCTGGCATTTTCCCACCTTAAATGTCAGCCCTGAAGCCTTTAGTTTGTGGAACACCTCTTTCATGTGCCTGACATGATCCTCCCATGTCTGACTGTAAATGGTGGTATCATTCATATACGCCAGCACATATTCACCTGCCCCAGCCAGAATGTGATCCACAGACTGCTGGAAGATTGCAGGTGCATTCTTCATCCTAAATGGCATTACTCAGAATTCGAACAGGCCAAATGGTGTGACAAAAGCAGACCTCTACTTGGCTGCAGGGATTTAGGGGTACCTGCCAGTAGCCTTTAGTCAGGTCTTTCAAGGTCAGGAACCGGGCTCCTCACAGCTGTTCCAAAGTCACATCTGCTCTGGGCCTGGGGTAGTCATCCGACTCCATACAGCTGTTGAGCCTCTGGTAGTCAACATAGAACCATGTGGTACTGTCCTTTTTGGAAATCAGGACCATGGGCAAGTCCCAGGGGCTACTGGAATCCTGGATCACTCAAAGGGCTAGCATCTCCCCGAGTTCCTCTAGCATGATCTGCTTACCCCACTCTGGTACCCTGTAGGGGGACTGCTTCAGTGACACTTGGTCTCTGTATCCACATGGTGTTCAGCCATCATGGTGTACCCCATTTTCCCCATGGACATGTCCCCAAATGCTCGCAGCACCCCTCATCACCTCTGCCTGGGCTGGTGACTGCTACCCTGAGAGGGTGAGGTTATCCACTGAGGATCCTTCCCATGCATCCCCAAGGAGTACCATAAGGGGATCAGCCTCATTTCCCTCTTCTGGTGCACTGCACACAATGAGGACTATTTCCTCCTTATCGTAGTAGGGCTTCACCATGTTCACATGATATGCCCTCTGCCTGTACCTTCTGTCAGGCAGCCCTACTATATTGTTAACATCACCCACCTTCCTGATTATGGAGAATGGGCCCTCCCATGCTGCCTGCAGTTTATTGTGTCAGACTGGGACAAGTATCATTACTCACTGTCCTACTTCGTAATCCATGTGCTCTGGCCCCACGGTTGTACCATGTTTTCTGTCAATGTTGTGCAGTGGCTAGGTGGCTAGGTGCTCCTGGGCAAGCCCCATGAGCTCCTCAAGCCAGGCCCCGAAATTCAGGATGTACTCCACAACAGACTCCCCTTGGTAGGCAAGGTCACCTTCCCATTCATCCCTGACTAAATCTATGGGCCCCCTCACCCTGTGACCAAACAGAAACTCGAAGGTTGAGAACCCTGTGGACTCCTGTGGGACTTCTCTGTATGCAAATAGAAAGTGGGGCAAATATTTGCCCCAATCCCTCTTGTGCTGGTCAGCAAATGTTCTAAGCATAGCTTTGAGGGTCCCATTGAACCGCTCAACCAGGCCATTTGTCTCAGGGTGATAGGGTGAGGTACAGAGCTGTTTCATCCCGCGCTTCTCCCACAGACTAGTCATTAGTGATGACATGAAATTCAGTTTCTGGTCTGAAAAAATATCCTGGAGAAATCTCACTCAGCTGAAGATTCCCAGGAGGTTATCAGCCACTTTTTCCACCTCAGCGGGAGGACATGGCCACTGCCTGGGGTACCTGGTTGTGTAGTCCATGACAACTGGTATCTATCTCTAGCCTGTGTAACTTGTGGTACTCAGGGACCCTATTATGTCCATGTCTACCCTATTAAAGGACTCATCAATAATAGGCAGGGGCACCAAAGCTTCCTTAGCCTTTTCCCCTACCTTTCCCACTCCCTGGCACTGTGGACAAGTCCTATAGTAAGTTGCCTCATTTGTGTACATACTCAGCCAAAAGAAATTGGTGGTGACTCACATTTTGTGCAGTTAATATCCAGTGGCCTGAAAAAGGGATGTCATGGGCCAGGGCCAAAAGCTGCTTGCGGCAGTCCTAGTGGACTACCAGCTGCTGGAGTACATCTCCCTCTAGCCCCCTCTGTGATGTACACTCCCTGTACAACAGCCCATTCTCCAAGTAAATTGAAGTTTTGCTCCCCCAAGAGTCCTCAGCACTATCTATTATCTCTTTCAGTTTTCAGAGTGTAGGATCAGCCAGCTGAGCTCTGCTCAGCTCAAACCATCTGACCCTCCCAAATCCCTTTCCGAAGAAAGTCTGCCCCCAGCTGGGACCTCCTCTGTTTGCAGCTGGAGCTCAGGGCTGCTACTCCTAGCTAGCACCACACCCACACTAGCTGCCCTTTCAGCTGCTGAGGGAGAGGTGAGCACAGGTTGTGTCACCCCCTCCTCGCCCTCAGAACCTTGCCTCAAACTCCCACCTCCCATACCCCATGGCTGCAGTCCAAGCTCAGGGAGACCCAAGCCATTGGCTGATGGATCACTGGACCAGTGACTCCCCATATCTTGGAAAACTGCCCTGGCAGAATCTGCTGTGCCTGGATCAGATCCTGCCTCACCATGGAGATGGAGGTGCAAGTGTCCCTCAGTCCTTGTGTTACTGTCCTGTTACCTAAAATAGGGTTCATATGCATAGTGTTTTTTAGCAGCACTACAGTATGTGCACAGCCTACCAACTGCTGAGTACTGTCTTGCTCATCCCCTTCCCCAGACATTTGCTCTTTGCTCCAGTTTTTATGGCAGTCAAAGGATGGATGCCCCACTTTCTGCAAATCCAGCATTTCTTTGTCCCTGACTCTGTGTTCCCCTTAGACGGGTAGGCTCTGTTTTGGGCTCAGGTGCAGGCTGGTTTCCTTTAGGATGCCCTCCCTGGATCCTCTTAAAACCATGTGCTTCCCCACTCCCATTGTTCTTGTACTATGAGTGTGGTCTACTGGCCACATACAAATCAACACTTTCTGCCTCCCTCGCAGAGTTTCATGCATGCATGGTCTAGTAGCCATATGCATAGGTTGTCAGGTACAGTTTTAAGAAATTGTTCCCTTACAATCAAATCTTTCATTTGCTCTACAGTCCTAACTTTAGCCCCATCCACCCAGTGGTCTAGATAGGCACACATCTGGACATGCAGTTCTACATTGCTGTGTCCTGGGCCCTTTCTTAGTTTGCAGAATTTTCACCTGTAAGCCTCAGGAGTCAGTTCAAAGTGTTTCAGTAACACCCTTTTTACTTTCTCATAGTCCATACAATCATTATTGTCCATTCTAGCAAATGCATTAGAAATGTGCAAAATTAAAAAAATGTGCCCATTGAAATATTTTGTGTAATCCCCGCATTTCATGAAATATTTCATGGGTAGGAAATGCAAAATTCCCTCTGGCAAAATTTCAACTGAGAAATGCTAGTTTCGCTAGCAAAATATGAAATTTCACCGCCTGCGGGCAAAATTCCACATTTGAAAGCCATGTGATGATAATATTTAAAAAAAAAAAGTGTTTCCCCCTACTTGCCCAGGCCAACATTAAAACCTTTATCCTCACATCCCTTGTGTCTAGTGGTCCCACCCACCTGGTCGATTGCTGGCCCAATATGACGAACCCCCCCCTCCAATGAGATTCAGCACATCCCCCATCCAGAATTTGAAATAAAAATACATTTCCCTTGTGCTAGTGGTCCCACCCCCTGGCCAATTTGTCAGTGAAGTGAAGAATGACCCCCAAGATTCACACCTGTCACCCCATTGTCCGTAAGTACCACTGCTGTCACAGGGCCAGCATCAGTCATCTTCATGTAATTATAGTTCCTGGTATCTATTGGACCCCTCCCACCCAGTCCAGTAGTTTCACCCCACCTCTGAATTACCTCATCTAGGACCCATGACATCAGCACAGTTCTCCATCACTCCCCATGTTGGTAGCAGATGCTTTTACAAATGAGCCTGAGTGAGCCTTTCAATGAATGAGTACAAAAAACTCACTCTTTTCATTGAAAGGCTCAATAGGCTTATTTGTAAAAGCACTCAGTCAGGCTGCCATCCATGGAGGTGAGTGAAGGGCTGTGCTGGTGGCACACTGGGGTCCTAGATGGGGGAGTGTGGGTTGGGGGGTTACTATCTGACAGGGTGGGGTGTGGGGGATCCACTAGACACCAGGGAAAGGTTTTTTTTTTAATTACATGATGACTAATGTTAGCCCCAGTGTTGGTGGCCAGACTTCTGGACAACGGGGGGCATGGGTGTGAATCTCAGGTGGGTCATTCTTCATTTGGCTTGCGATCAGCTAGGAGGGTGGGGCCACTAAACACCAGGTAAATTTATTTTACTTTCAAATTCTGGGTGGGGGACGGAGCTGAAACTCCGTTGGGGGGATTCTTCTATATAATTGGGCCGTCATTCTGCCAGGGGTGTGGGACCACTAGACACCAGGGATGTGGGGGATAAAGATTTTAATATTGGTCTGGACAGGAGGGGGGGGGAGCACTTTTTTTTTCAATAGAGGTGTACTTGGAATTCTGCATTTTGCACCTGCAAAATATTTAGCAAAATGTGCAAATTGTCAGAAATATTTAGTGGGGCCAAACTCCTGATTTCACATGAATTTCGCCTGCTAAATTAAATTTCACTGCATCCCTAAAATGTGTGCAAAGGATGCCCAGTAAGCAATGGTAGTTGGTGGGCCATCCACAAAACCCTATTTGATTTAAACTGCACACATGCCCTCTCAAATGAGTTTAAAAACAAATCAAGATCATCTCCCTCCTGGTACTGTGGAAAAAATTTAGAGTTAATTCTGACTTTGTGAGTTGGACCCCCTATACCATTACTTATGGTTTGCTGCAGTGTTTGCTGCCATAGTTTCACCACTGCGATCTCGTGCAGTTGTCACTGGATCTCGTGCTCTCATTCCTTCTCTCACCGCTTGCATCAGGATTTCAAGCTGGTGAGCCTTCTCTCTTTTCTCTGCCTCCAGCCTTACTATGTCCTTTTCAGCCTCCAGCCTCACACAATGCAGTTCGGCATCCTTCAGTGCAAGCTCCAACTTCAGGATCTCAAGCTGAATTTGAGCCCTTGCTATACCAGCTCTAAGCCCAGGTTTGGGCTGTAGTGCTTCACCAGCTCATGGCTCGTGGTGCCCCTCTGACAGACACAACAGCTGTGACCACAGTCTTGCTACCTTGGTCACCTTCCTCAGTGACCACCTGCAGCACAGGTATTTGGCCAGGCACCCCTGAGACTATCTGCCTCCCTTGCATTCGGTCATGCACTGAAAGGGTTTCCATGAGTCCGTTCTTTGTCACACCCTCATAGACAATCTCCCTGTCTGTGTACAGCTCATGATGCTGCTGTACATTAAATCTGCCATAGGCTGAGGAGCTCATCTTTTATAACTATGCTGCACTAAGCTGTCTAGAAATTATAAAAAAAAAAAACAGTAGTAAACAGTGTAGCCTTTTGTATATCCTGATTCGTGACTGTTGAGGAATATTTCTGTTGGCACTCTGTCACCTTGTGTGCTAGGTAATGCTTTTATCTCTTCTCCCAGAGTTTCTGCCTTATAGGAAAGCAGACTGTGCACAAATTCTAGATTTAAATCTGTGTTCTGATCCACAATGCACTGTCGCTAGTTGCAGCAACAATCCCACCACTCTGCAACCAGTTGTGAAGGAAAGTGCCCCTCAGCCCCTTCGTTTACAGGATAGTTTCTCTGTAGGGACTTCTAATCCTTTGCCACCACCTGATTTTTACCAGGAAACCTGTCTTTGCCTCCTGCTCAAGGTCAGGGAGGTCACCACAATAGCTACTGGTAGAGTGCCTTTCGGAGACAGACTGCAAATAGAGACCAGCAGAAATTGTAAAATTACCTTTTTAAATAAAACAAGCAGTCAATGATTCTATAAAAAATGTATTCTTTACTAGAAGAACTACAAGTATTTACAAACAGGGTAAAAGCCCAACCCTCTGGAATTCTCTGCCTTGTCAGCTTAGGGAATGCACTACCGTGGAATCCTTTAAGCGGGATTTTAAGACACTTTTGTAGAGTAAGGCATTTATGAATTGATGTTGCTGAGAATAGTTACTTTATATGTGTATTTTTGCTTTTAACATTCATTTGTACAGCGCCTTGGTGCTTGAAAGGCGCTTAATAAATAAAGTTTTATTATTATTTATTATTATTATTATATTTACAGTGAAACAAAAGGACTATCAGTTTACTAAGAAATAAAAAATAAAGCAAGTTACAAAGAAAGCTGATGCAGAGAAAAATCTGAACATTTATTACCTAAAATTTATTTATCTACTGCTAGCTACAGAAGACACTTTCCCCAAGCTGTACTACTACCTGTAGTAGGGCTCCTCTTTCATCAGATGTTGAGTGTTCCAGAGAGATAGAGCGCAAGAAAGAGAGAGGGCATAGACCAGTCCCTTGACTTATATCCTTTAACAGAGGGGAGTAACTTCATCCCCTTGAGTGACAGTTCCCTCCTGTGCCCCTCCCCCAAATGTGTGTGTGGATGACATCAACTGAGCCAACAGGCCTCCTTCACACCTAGACATCCTCTGGATGGTGGAGTTCAGAAGTCTCCCTGAATCTGTTCAAGTGTAACCCATCTAGGGAGGAGGAAGTCAGGCCAGGCCCGCAGCAAGTAACAGCCTGCAAAAGGATGACAGTCATGTATTTTGCACAGATTGGGGAGGCCAAAGCCACTGTGACACCAATGCAGCTGAAGAGTAGTAAGTTTAATCTTCATAGATTTCCCGGCCCAAATAAACTTCAATTGTTTGGCAGTGATTGCCTTAAAGAATGCCTCAGGAATTTGGAGTGGCAGGTTAGAGAGTATGTAGTACAGCTTTATGAGGATAATCATCTCTTTTTTTTAACATGAAACTTTTCATTCAATTTCCTGAAGAATACAAATCCAACGCCACAAACAATGCAAAATTAAAAACCAAAAAACAACTATATACAAATCATAAGTACAAGGCAGAAGGATTATAACCAATAATAATGTGTTGCATATTCCAAGATACATCACAGAAGGATACCAGTAAGAATATCTTTTAAACCGACGATACAGATAGTATTACAAAGCCAGTATACCCAAAACAGTAAGCCAAAAACAGTAGGGTAATGGAAGCAGCACCAAAAACATCATGAACTCAGAGACTGACATATTAGAAAAAGACCAGATAGGGAAGCATACTTAGCATGTGACCAATCAAAAAATAGGTGGCTTACGGAATTGAGGAAGGGAACCGAACATAAATGGGAACTGAGAAAAGAGGCCCATTTATCATTGAAAACAGCTTGTCTCCCAGTAGATGCAAAAGCCAGTCTTTCAAAGAGCACCAGGAGAGAAAGCACTGAGTGCCTGGGAAAGTATCGGGGTGGGGGGGGATTTTCCCCGATTGGAGAAGCAGCTGTTTGGCTTCCAATAAAGTCGTGATGAGCCAGTGATGATGAGCAGGAGGAAGGTTGTCAAACAATGGGCTTGTAGTGTATACTGTACACTGTCATTGACTGTTCAGTCACAGGGGAACTGTGGAGGAGTGAGGAGGGCTGTGCTGCTCGTTGACTGGCGGCCGTGCTGGGGCGAGGAGGAGCAGGGTGGTATGTGATTCCCTGAGTGAATAGAGGGGTTGGGGGGACCACTACACTATGGAAAGATGGTAATTTTCGTATCAGATGGGTGATCGGGAAGGGGGGGGTAGGACCCTACTGTGACAGAGAGATCCCACCACTCTTGAGGACCGACCTTTTCTTAAATCTGTTGCAACAGTTCTTCTATTTCTTAGCCTAATCTATCCTTTACAATTTCTATTCCATAAGGTTGGTCATCTATGGGCACCCCCTTCCCTTTCTTAACTATACTATAGTGTCCTCTTTAATTTTCCTTTTCCCTCTCAGGTCCTCATACAAGGAGGTTATTGTTGTGACCTACAAGCTGATATAAAACAACAAGCTGTGTTCCTCATTGTTGGATTTAGTATGCAATGGCACTATGTAATAAAATACCTTGATGTACATAACTTATGTGCATGAAACCTGTAAATGTTGAAAATATCATGGCACTAGGTGTTGTTGATAAAGGTAAAAAGTACTAGGTGACTGTATTATAGAAATTAAGTTACCAGGGTAGAGATATCAGAAAAAAAACCCTGCTGTGCTGTCAAATGCATGTAAATTGCAGATTGTTTGAGAGTGCTCTTGGTACCATGCATTCCTGCTATAAACTGAGCCAGTCTGAAATGTCATGGTGATTTTGATATACATCCCATGATGCTTTGCATTATTGGGGTTTGTGTGATGTTGTGGTTCTTTGAAACTTGGCTTTATTGCATTTGCCCTTTGGTGTAACCTTTGCTTCAGTGCTTCTGAATTGAGGTTCATTGTCTTTAGCTTTTTTTTTTTTTTTTATTTGCGTCCACACCACCCAAGCAAACAAGGCCCTCAGTGCGGAAGCTGGCTCTAAACTAAAAAGTGAGATCAGTAGATCAGTGAGTCAGTAGGTGCTGACTAAGTGCAAAGGAAGGACATGCATAGTCTGTTGATGAAAACTGTTGTAGTGAAGAAGGGATATGCCATTTCTGAAGGGTATCCTCTGTATTTTGAATAAACATCACACAGAGACTGTGTGTTGAACCTGAAGTTCTGTGTCTGGTCTGTCTGTTATCTCACAACCCCTCCATAGACTTGGTGTCACAGTGAGATAACTTGCTGAAAACATCTAGACTAGTCTAAGAGGGACATTTTCATGTGGATATCACCTAAATATTCCAGGTGGACCGACGCACCAGGAATTGCCAGAGGAGAACCCGGAGAAGAAAGTACATGGAGTTCTGACTAGAACCATGGGAAACGGATGGAGAGAAGTTGCTGCCTGGACTAAACCTGGGAGTTCAGAGGAAGGCCAAGCCTGAAGATGACAAGGAGATGCAAAGGGAATAGAAACTATTGTGGGGTCAAGGCAGACCGACTGTGCAGAGAGGCAGAACACTGGTGCCAGGTGCTTGAGAGGTCCATGCCAGAGAGTTTGGATAAAGAATTGGAGGAGGAGGATGTTTCATGGGCTCAGCTGGAGGTGGACCCCCTGAATGAGCAGGGTATTCCTTTGTTGCCTGTGTTCCCAGGATGTTACCTGTTGGAGGCTGGAGATGCAAATATGGAGCTTGACTGTGAGATCCTAGGTAAGACTGTGCCTAGTGATATTGTGCTGGGGTTGAAGACTCCAAGCAAGTAAGAAGCCTATGAGGCTGAAGAGACTTTTTCTTGTATTGATGCAGCTAAATCTATTAACAGTATTGACTGGGGTATACTGTAGGCTAAAGATGCTAATGCTGCCAACATGTTACAATATGTTAAGATCAAGGAGGTGGTACATGTGTTTTATTTTTTATTTTTTTTGATTGATTGGTGGAAAACCTACAAAGGAGAAGGTGGGTGGAAAATGGATTGGAACCTGTGTTGGAGTAACACCTAGAGTGTCTACCCTCATGTGTCTGTATGAGTAGCAAGTGAAATGAATGAATCAAGAGACATAGTGGGTTTACGTATAGGAGTTGAACCTAGGACAGGGCCCCTGCTTAAAACCAACATGTCTGGTAGGGTTGGAACAGGTAATTACTCACCCCAGAGAATGTCTTTCTATGGTACTAGACTTTATAGCTGTCCAGATTTTTGGTCAATGAAATATGACATACTTTCCCAAAAAGGAGATAGTGCAGGGAAGGTACCATTAGTCTCTGTTGAGAAATGTGTTAATGCTTCAGGGTAAAGAATGATGATCTCCACTATGTTTATGATGGAATGTTTATCATTAATAGTGACCCTGAGATGGAGCTTCTGAAGCTGGATGGATTGAAGCTCCATCCCTTCCTGGGACAGGAAGGGAGTAAGCAGTCTGAAATAACTGCTTCCCTCTGAAGGTGGGGGATATGTGACAGGGAGATCCTGCCACTCTTGAGGACCGACCTTTTCTTAAATCTGTTGCAACAGTTCTTCTATTTCTTAGCCTAATCTATCCTTTACAATTTCTAGTCCATAAGGTTGGCCACCTATGGGCACCCCTCCAACCCTTTCTTGACTATGCTATAGTGTCCTCTTTAATTTTCCTTTTCCCTCTCAGGTCCTTGTACAGGGAGGTTATTGTCATGACCTACAAGCAGATGTAAAACAACAGGCTGTATTCCTCATTGTTGGATTTAGTATGCAATGGCACTATGTAATAAAATACCTTGATGTATATAACTTATGCATATGAAACCTGTAAATGTTGAAAATACCACTAGGTGTTGTTGATAAAGGTAAAAAGTACTAGGTGACTGTATTATAGAAATTAAGTTACCGGAGTAGAGATATCAGACAAACCCATGTTGTGTTGTTAAATGCATATAAATTGAAGATTGTTTGAGAGCCCTTTTGGTACCATGCATTCCTGCTATAAACTGAGCCAGTCTGAAATGTCATGGTGATTTGCATATACATCCCATGATGCTTTGCATTATTGGGGTATGTGTGATGTTGTGTTTCTTTGAAATGTGGCTTTATTACCATTGCCCTTTGTGGTAACCCATGCTTCAGTGCTTCTGCACTGATGTTCTTTGTCTTTAGCTTGTTTTTTCTTTTCTTTTTTTTATTTGAGCCTCCACCAGGCAAGCAAACAAGGCCCACATAGGGGAAGCTGAATCTAAACTGAAAAGTGAGATCAGCAGATCAGTGAGTCAGTAGGTGCTGACTAAGTGCAGAGGAAGATCATGCATAGCCTGTTGCTGCAAACTGATGTATTGAAGAAGGGATATGCCATTATTGAAGGTTAGCTCTTGTATTTTGAATAAACATCGCACAGAGATTGTGGGTTGAACCTAAAATTCTGAGTCTGATCTGTCTGTTATCCCACAACCCTTCCACACCTATACTGTGGAAACTATTTTTCTTTTGAATGGGTGGGTGCTCAGGGGATCAGCGACTGGAGAGGGACCCTACACTATGAAAAAGTCTTTCTTTATTAACAAGTAGGTGATTAGGCAATTGGGTACCAGGGAGTGACCATTACACTATAGAAAAATCTTCCTTTATTAACGGGTGGGTGATTGGGAATTTGGGGACTGGAGGGGACCACTACACTATGGAAAATACATTCTTTAATTTATGGGTGGGTGATCGTGTGATTGTGGACTGGGGAGGGACCCTATACCATGGAAAATATTTGTATTAATAATGGGTGGGTTGATCAGGAGATAGGGGACCAGGGAGGAACCCTACACTATGGAAAACTATTCTACTATATGGGGTGGGTGATCGAGGACCAGAGAGGGGCATGGGGGACCACAGTACCTCCGCCAACCACTACGGTTGCATGGATTACTGCCAGGATGTTTTTGGCGGTAATTTGCCCACACAAGGGACTTCACAAAGGCCATTGTGTGGAGCAACTCCTTTGGAATGGGACTACTGGGATAAGCAGGTTCCCTTCCCCTTATTTGCATTGCATCTACCTCACTACTTTGCCCAGGTGCAAACCCAGTTTGCAAGGGCAAACTGGGCTTTGTGAATACCAGCTATTCACAAAGCCCACTTTTTCCCTGGGTTTGCATCCAGGCAAAACTTTGTGAATCCTGACCCTTATCTGATAAATAAGATTTAAAGTATAGGCTGAAACAAGAGAACAGGACAGTCCTAAAAATTCTATAAAAATGGAATGCATGTGACAGAAACCAGTGTAGAAATTCATTTTATAATGCAGGAAACTTCTGAAATTAACAATGATTGATAACCAAAGATGACCATGGTTAACTTGAACTGAGCAACAAAAACTGAGAAGTCAGTTGGATACTAGGGATTAATGACCAGTTGGGGGATGGGTGGCTCGAGGCAAAGTCATGGACCTCCTCCCTCTAGCTAGTCTTTAATGCAAAGAAATGACTGGGTTTGAGGTTGTTATTGTGATTATACAGTATATCTAACTGCAATAGGAACCTTCATTTTTGGAACTTTTTTGACTTATTTTTGCCATTGAGCAGTATGAAGACAGCAGTGTAGCATGAATACATCTTATGTTGATGATGTTGCTAATGCAAAGCATCAGTTAACACAGTAGCTGGATCAGTCATTTCAAAGACATTAGTGACCAATCCAGTAGCCAATGAGGGGGTCTCACTTTTATTTTATTTTTTGTTATTTTAGCAGGAGAGACACACTAAGCTGAAAGCTTGTTTACAGGTGCGACCTGGGAGCACAAGGAAGTTAAATGACTTGCTCAGGGTCACACAGTATGCAAGTGGGGGCTGTGGGATTCAAACCCAGGTCTCCAGGTTTTCAGCTCAGAGCCTTAAACCACTGTGCTATACTGCCTCCTAAGCTAAGCTCATGAATAGTCATTTAGACATAATAATTATCTAACTATACTGGCCATGGTCATCCATCATCTGTCTCTGGGACTTTCACCATCAGTCACTGTGCATGGATAACCATGGTTAACCTTTGCCGTGCTACGGACTGATATATTAGTCCAGAATTCCTATACGTTCTAATTCTGTCGACAGCCTAAGGGTTAAAACCCTGGACAAACCATAGATAACCATGGTCACCGACAATATATAACCATGATTCAGCAATATAAAAGCATGGTTTATCCACGATCCTGAGAGTGGTATTAAAAAAAAAAATGATATGCAGCCAACAGGAGCTCAACCCTGGTGGGTGCCCCTTCCATACTACTAAGAGAAAAACAGCAGTTTTCATTCCACCACCCGCTAGCACCCATCCCACCTTCTTCCCTCCCTTCCTGCAACAGTTAAGTAAACCCCCCTTCCTCCAGCCCATTAGCACCCCATACTCCCTCCACTCCCAATGCCATCCATAGTTAAAAAAAATGACAATGAGTGGCAGAGTCCTCCTCGCATCTCTTTGGCTAGTGGTCATCTAATAAATTTAAGAGTGTGAATATCATAATCTTGGTGGCATGAAGGAGCAGGGTGGTATGCTGTGCTAGTCGGCTTGGGAAGGGGGGTTATTTCATTATAGTGTGAAGAGGAGGAAGGTGGGATTGTTTAGTAGAAGAAGAAGAAGAAGAATCAGCATTTATTTAGCGCTTTTCATACACAGTATCCCAAAGCGCTTTACAAGCAATGCTAGACTGGTAGTGAAGTGACTGAATGTGTGGTGGTGGCGGGCCATATCGCATATAATCACCCACACACAGCCTGGATAATTGCATGAACCGGTTTATGGGAAGGGGAATGTTGGCCAGGACACGGGGAATGTTCCCTGCTCTTTTGCGAAGAGTGCCCTGGGTTCTTTTACTTCCACCTGGACACCCACCAGAACAACACCAGGATGGGCAGAAGGGACCTCGGTTTAACATCTCATCCGAAGGACGGCACACCCCAACAGTACAGCACCCCCCAATACTGGACTCGGATGGCAGCAATTTTTAGGTGCAAGTCCAATCCTGGGTGTGGGATGAGAACCCACGACCTTCTGGTGCAGAGGCAGATGTGCTACCAACTGAGCCACGCTGACACTGTAGTGAGTGTAGGAAGGGAAGTTTATTTTAATGTTCTATTTCCAACACTGGGAATGGACCCCCAGTGTGGGAATGGTGGGACTGGTCAAAGGCAGATAAAGTGTACTGGGTTCCTGTGGTTGAATTAAGATATCAGTGGGAGAGGGTGGCAGAAATTGCCTCCAGGGACTGGCTCCTACAGTTTCCTGAACAAATCTACGGTGCTGGGCAGAAGCAGCAACTTGGGATGGGCTGACAGTGGTACTGTAGCATTTACAAATTGTGTGTGTGGGGGGGGGGAGGTTGAGCACAAGAGGCCACCAGAGATGGGTTCCAGGTGATGACATTAACAAACTGGGATGGGCTTCAGGCAGAAGTGGTAACCAGGGATGGGCCACTGGTCTCTGCATTGAGAAATCAGGATGGAGGGTGGCAAAAGTGACCAAAGGGATGGGCTCCCTATTCCTCCATAATCCACATTTTTATTTTTAATTTTTGTCTCCACATCAGGAACTAATGATGTGTCCATCACTGAGAACAGATCATTAATTCATGGTGTCAAGGACAACTGCAAAATGTACCTTTTGATGTGCGTGAGCTTGAGACATTGGGGAATGTAGTGGTGTGTGAACTTACCTTATCTAACTTCAGGATGATTTTTATGAACTGTGCCTTTACTAGTTCCAGTTTTAGTTTGGTTTATAGCTTTTTAAAAATGCTTTCATTTTTGAAACACCTAATGCACCACCCTGGGGAAAGGATCTAATATACCTGCTAGTTCATGTATCAAGTCTCAGCTGGTTTTTAGTTACAGTATTGATAAGCAAAAAAAACTGTTGTTCATAGTTTTAGCATTTGCCACATTATAGAACAAAATCTACTGAACAAAATTTCCACAAATTTGCCAAGTCATGAGATCTTGTGCAAAAATGAACTTTTTTTTTAAAATGTGGAGTCCATATGTCAGGAGAAGGCCGAGATACAGGAAGTCAAATATTAGGGTTATGTAGGGAAGTGCCTTCTCAATCCTAACTTTAGTGACACTACTGTGTTAGTACAATAGAATATGATATAACATGGTAATTTTATTAGCTTTTATTTGTAAGTTAATACTACCTTGGAAACTACTCTTATAGTTGTAAGAGTGGTCTGATGTGCAGTCTTAGGGTATGAAAACCACAAACTGAAGGTGAACGGTTCTGAAATCTTAAGACTGTGAGACCACTCATACAACCATATGAGTGGTCTCCATGGCAGTATTGATATATTATTGTTCGAGCTTGATCAATAATATATTATTTTAAAAAAAAAAAGCTTACTGGAACATGCCTGTTACCAGAGCAGACTGCATGAGACACTCTTCACAGAATAAGAGTGTTTCACGTGCAGAGAAAAGGAGCACTGTGATTGGTCAGGAATGCTCTCTTTATCTATAGTTTGATTTTTTTGCAGTTTAAATTTTCATTGAATTATAGAGGCACAACAAATATCTCAACAGTCATGGAAATACAAGCAACAATTCATATGGTACATACAAAATACATTGAATCACAGACAAAAGGTATCGTGTTTTACATAGAACCCTAAACCAATGGTATGGAAATGTGACAAGTCTGGTCAAATAGTATGAGAGCGAGAGGACGTCTACGGAGAGGTGGCCTTGTGGAAGGCGATCCTCCCTATAACATATATATATTATTGGTGGCACAGTGTGGGGGGGTGGCCTTCAGGGAGGCTTTAACATGTCCTTGCTTATAGGATCATTGGAGGAGGAGGATGCGCACTGAATGTAATGTATAAAAGAGGACCATCTATCCAAGTGGATTTGCAGTGTGTCATTGGTTAGGTGTGTAAGCCTGGAGCAGCTAGCCAGCTTAGCCATGGCCACCAGCCAAGCTATGAGGGAAGGGACCGCCTTAGTTCTCCACTTACAGAGTATGAGCCATTTGGCTTCCACAAAGGCCTGCAAGAGCCATGCGAGGAGTGGGCCCGTTAGCCTACAACCAGAAGGAGGGATCCCCAGTGCCCAGAACACTGGCATGTTAGGGATCTGGTGGCCAAGAATAATGGAGCAGCATTGAATTACTTCAGACCAAAAGGAATGCATGGGGTCACACTGACAAATCACATGTAGTAGTCTGCTCCTTTGGCTTCACACTGCCAACATACACCTTCCTGTATTAAGTCTATTTTTTGCAGAACTGCAGGAGTGCGGTACCAGAGGTGTCGTATTTTATTTTGGAATAGAAAGCTCCAGGGATCAACACAGGCTTTTTTTGCTGTAATCCAACTACTCTTCCATTCATCCACTGTTATAACAGAGCCCAGCATATTTTGCCATTTCACTTTGGCCAGCAACGAGGGGTCAGGCAAGTCCTCTCACATGAACTTATAAATCTGGCCAGCTAGGCCTTTCTTCAGTTGTGACCATCTATTTAAAGGCAGTTTCTTAGTAGTGGCCCTGTCATTGGATTGACATATAACACAAGGACACCCTCTTTTAAGCCAGCCTGAATAACGGTGTCTTAGCTGTAAATATCTCCAAAATTCCTTTTTCTCCAGGTTGTATCTCTTTTGTAAAGTAGTGAAGCTATCTAGGGTGTACTCATCCCCCACTAAGATATCATTCAGCCTATTGATCTGGTTTTCTTTCCATCCCTCCCAAAAAAATGGTCTTTGGTTATTTGTCCAGCTAAAGTTATTCCAGAGGTTAAGGAACTTCCCTGGGTTCAGGCAAGATTTATTAATGAACCCTAACTGGTGCCATGCCCTATGGGCTGCCTTAATAGTTAACCAATGTCGAAATGTGGGAGAAAGAGGGCTGCCCACATAACCTATAAGGTGATTACCAAAAAGGGCACCTCTTTCAATTGTTTCCCAGGCTGGCAGGGCTTCAGAATTTTCTCAAAACAACTTACAGGTGTTAGCCACCGAGAAGGCTTAGGCATAATATTGAAAATGAGGAAGGCACCACCCCCTCTTATTCCCTTGAGCTCCAATCTTGGCTATACTGTATGGGGGAATTTTATTCTCCCACAGGAAGACACTCACTATGGTGTCTAATTTTTGGAACCATTTTTTCGGAATTTCAATTGGGAGATGAGAGAGTACAGAGTAAACCCTTGGTGCCATCATCATTTTGTTTGCCGCCACTTTACCAGGCAGGGAAAGGTTTAGCTGTTTCCATCAGTGGAGCAAGATTATCCTCTGGTAGGGAGGATACAGAAGGCATGACCCTTATACCCAAATATTTAATACCCCCATTAGCACATACTAGACCCACTTGTGAGATGTGCTCAGAGGTAAGCTTAGCATTCAAGGGAGGATCTCTGTTTTGCCTTGGTTGACCCTTAAGCCTGAGATGTCTGAAAAGGCTTGCAATAAGTCTACAATGTGCTTCTCACTAACATGGAAATCATCAGTTAAGAAAAGGCAGTCATCCGCATATAGCAGGGCATAGTGTGAGACATTCCCCATACTTATACCCCTAATATTGGGGTGCTCCCTAACTACACTGGCTAAAGTTTCAATGATTAGTACAATTAACATTGGAGACAGTGGGCACCCCTGTCTGGTTCCCCTGTGTAATTCAATTGGATCTGAGAGAATATTATTTATCAACAATTGTGACTTGGGGGCTGTATAGAGAGTTTTAATCCAGCTTCTAAAAACACTGCCAAAGTTGTAGTGTTGAAGTATCGCATGCAGGAAGTCCCACTCGACTGAAGGCCTTCTCAAAATCTACCGAAATGGCTGCGGCCGAAGTGGGGGCTTGCCCTGCTCTTTCTATGATGGAGACCAGAGATCTGAGGTGCTCTGTACTGGCTCCGCCCTTCACAAAGCCCACTTGAGAGGTGTGAATTAAGCATGGGAGGATTGTTTCCAGATGGTCCGCTAGCACTTTTGCAAGGATCTTAGTATCTGCATTAATAAGTGAAATGGGTCTATAGCTTGCTGGAAGAGTGGGGTCCTGCCCTTCCTTCGAGAGGACTGTAATAATCGCCTCTCTAAGGGTGGTGGGGATTGTCTCCTTCAGTAGAGCCTCTTGTAACATATCTCTCATGGGAGATAGGCAGTCTCTTGTATTACCTTATAAAAGTCAGCTGAGTAGCCATCCCCCCCCAGAGCTTTCCATGTGGCCATTTTATTAATTGCATCCCTGATTTCTTGCACTTCTATCGGCCCCTCCAGCTGCTCACATCGGGCATCAGTAAGCTTGGTGCCCTCCATAAAATTATCACATTTGGCTTTTTCCCAGGTGATATGAGAGCTGTACAGGGAGTCATAGAAAGATAACATGATTTTGGATATAGAGTCAGATTTACTGAATTTTTCACCCTTTTTATTCTGCAATTGCACTACTGTATATGCCTATCGGCTTGTTGTTTTTTTCAATCTATATGCCAGTAATTTCCCAGCTGTTTCCCCTCCTGCCCAGTATTTGTGTTTCAATCTTAAGATCTGAAGTTCTGCCTTACGGGAAGCTAGCATGTTTAGCTTAATTCTCAGTACCAGTAGTTCATGTAAGAGCTCTGGATTTTGAAGTCTCTTGGTGTCTCTCTTATATTGATTCTCTTATATTGATTTTCCTTTTCCCCCAGTGCACTTTCCAACTCCCTGGTCTCTTTTTCCCTCTGTTTCCTGCGGTGGGAGGCATAGCTTATAATTCGGCCTCGTAATGTGGCTTTGAACGCCTCTCATATGGCAGCCGCCAAGGCTGAACCTTGTGGATTATCAGAGAAGTAAGTCTTCACCTCACCCTGAAGCCATTCCCTAAATTCTTTCTCTTGTAAAAGTAGGGGGTCAAGCCTCCAGTTTACTGACCAAGAGCAGGGGGTAGAAGGCACCAGAGAGAGCGTCAGTGAGGCATGGCCAGACATGTACGGGGGGGCTATAGTGACATCTAGGATCTTGTTCAAAATGCTTGGGGAAGTAAACCAGTAGTCAATCCTGCTGGCGACTTGTTTGGCTTCAGAGAAATAGGTATAATCCCTCATATCTGGGTGGGCTACCCTCCAAATGTCTTGCAGTTTATGCAGAGTGAGTAGGTCCTTCAGGGCCCTGATGGACCGGGGGTGTGAGTCAGGCCTGGAGTTGGACCTGTCAATGAGGGAGTCCATTGTCAGATTAAAATCCCCTCTAGTAAGATGTCTCTCTCCCCTGCTGCCTGTTCCACTAATTCTTGCGAGAGACTATGGAAGAACTCTGAGGAGTCTTCATTCGAGGCATATCGATTTTCTAAAAGAACGTCCCCTGTGGGGGTATTAACCCTGACTAAGACCCATCTCTCTCTTCCTTGTCCGCTCTATGGTCTTACAACTGCTGTTTTAGGTTTTTATGACATAAGATAGATACCCCCCCTCTGGTTTTGCAGGCCGCACTATGAACCTCCCAGCCCACCCATTCCCTTACCAATTTTTGAGCTTCCATGTGGTTCAATTTTGTTTCCTGCAAGAAGGCTATTTGAGATCTCAGAGATTTTAGTCTGGCTAGAATTTTCTTTCTTTTAATAGGTGAGTTCAGACCCCTCACATTCCTGGATCATATCCTTACCCGCCATCTCTTAGACTCATTAATAACTCCTGAGCCCCTTGCCAGAGAAAAAGACAGTGTAACCTAAGTGCAGGAAAACCACCACTAAAATTATTTCGGGAATACCAAACCTGTCCGCCCCCCCTTCCTCATATTCCAACCCTATATGCCCCATTATCCGTACGTTGTTTAGACTTTAAAACCTCCATAACTCTTTTTTTCACCTCCTAACACTTTAACACCTGTACCATATCTTTGCTTAAGAGGGTCTCCCTTAGCAACCCAGCTACTAATAAATTGAGTAGCCCAGGGTCGGGATGGCCTCTAATGGGTGTGGAGCTTGGCACCATATCATTGTCACAACCCCACTCAGCAGGTCAGGCCCTCTGTCCCCACAGTTCCAACCTCTGAGCACAGTATTGTGAACAGGAACAGAAACAGGGTAACCCTCCTGTCTGTTTTGTTGGTTCGAGTCAACCTCTGGTCTCAAGTTCTGGAGGGATTCAAACTGTGAACCTCTTGCTAGCATACCCAATGTACAGGCTCAGATAATTCTGCTCTTCGGGGAAATGCCAGATATCTTTTGTCTATTGGCACCCAACCAGGTGTACAAAATGAACCCTTAAAAATTCTATTAAAGACATCAGATAAACTCTTACTTTTTCCCAGTTTAGTAAACCAGTAAGCTTTTGCACAGTGTCAACTTTAACCATATATGCTTCACTTGTCAGATAAAGAATTTCAAAGACACACCAAGTAGTCTCTTAAAATAGAGGTTTACTTTAAAATAGAAAAAAATATGTAAATTGTAAATACAGAACAATATATCACAAAACCATACAATCACTTAAAAGAACAAGGTTTAAAGTGCAAATTCCTACCAAACATACACTTGGACTGGTCTATCTAATGCATATCTTCTAATAGTGCCAATAGATGTTTCTTCTTCAGAGTCCAATCATGTATATATCTCTAAAGGTCAGTCACAGCATAATTAAAACACTGTCTTGAACCTGCCTTCTCCATGATGTCACCCAGCTCCTCCTCTGTTTATAAAAAAATCATACAACCAGGATGTCTCATCATTCAGAAGGTGACATCAGCAAAAACTCATTTCCCCATGTACTTTTGATCTCGAGTGTCTTCCTGTCCTTCACAGACATCAAAGGACCTTTATAACTTAGCACCCAAGTGACATAAGCTGGGCCACAGCACACAGAGGAAGCGAGGGTCCCGGAGCTGCCCTCCCCCAAACTGAAGTCGTGCAGCTGGGCCACAGCATACAGAGGTCATGAGGGTCCCTGAGCTGCCCTCCCCCATACTGAAGTCGTGCAGCTGGGCCACAGCATACAGAGGTTGCAAGGGTCCCTGAGCTGCCCTTCCCCATACTGAAGTTGTGCAGCTGGGCCACAGCATACAGAGGTCACGAGGGTCCCGGAGCTGCCCTCCCCCATACTGAAGTTGTGCAGCTGGGCCACAGCATACAGAGGTCACGAGGTCCGGAGCTGCCCTCCCCCATACTGAAGTTGTGCAGCTGGGCCACAGCATACATAGGTCGCGAGGGTCCCGGAGCTGCCCTCCCCCATACTGAAGTTGTGCAGCTGGGCCACAGCATACAGAGGTCCTGAGGGTCCTGGAGCTGCCCTCCCCCATACTGAAGTCATGCAGGTATGGAGTCGTCTCATTCAGAAAAGGGGGGAAAAAAAAAAACATGGAGGACTTCTGACTGTGTTGCTAGCTTGGCTTTGATTGCCTGCTAGAGAACTCAGAACGGATTTATGAATTATTTCCTTAAGGGGCTAAATTTCTACTAGTGTTTTTTTTGTCCCCATACCTGTGCAGATAGTTTTTCTTTGCCCAACTTCACCGAAGGCAGTAACCGAACCACTGATTCTGACCTGTGCCTTAATTGTTTGCATATTGGCCCCAAAACTCAAATTTGAATCCTGCTGAAGTAACCTCTGTATTAATTGTAATATTTATCTCAACTGTACACAGCATAACAGTTACTCGACAACTAGACATACACCTGTTCTGTGTACTTTGAAATTGCTCAGTAACCAGATTTATAAAAATAGGCAGTCAGAGTATGTAAACTGAAGTAGCCTAGTAGGGCATTTGCTCTCCACAGTTACGGGCTACATTTCAGCAGCCTTAATTTCCAGCTTAGTGCTTTAACAAACTTAAACTAATCAGGCATTGTATCCAACAGTTCATGCTGGATTTTAGCAGCAGCCAGACATTAAATTGTGCCCTAGGTAAACTGTGTCTTTCTTTGTTTTTTTACTAATCAGGAATGCCAGTCTGCTCAGATTAAATAAAACGACTGCTATTTTGCTCCGGTTTCACTCCGGCGCCACATAAGTGATTTAATTTAAAGCCTATCAGCATGATGTTCCTCCCCCCAGTCTCCTACCTTATATAAAACTGTATTCCTCTCTTTGTCCACAGATGGGCCACAGCATACAAAGGTCGCGAGGGTCCCGGAGCTGCCCTCCCCCATACTGAAGTCGTGCAGGTACGGAGTTGCCTCATTCAGAAAAGGGAAAAAAACAAACAAACGTGGAGGACTTCTGACTGTGTTGCTAGCTTGGCTTTGATCACCTGCTAGAGAACTCTGAACAGAGGCCCTGCCGTTGCTGCGCTCCGGCTGCCCCACCACCCCCACCACCACCACCCTTGGCAAGCAGTGCAGTATATAAGAGGAGGCCATGTGGCCGTTTTAACCAATCAGCCCATTTTCCCTCTTGCAGCTTATACAGTCTCACCACTAGTGGCCCCCAACCCACCCACTGCCTCTAAACTCCTACACAGGAATAACATGGACATCAATCTGTGGGTGATTGTCCTTTTCACCACCCTGCTCCCATTCTCCTCTTACCCTCAACCAATTCTCTCAGGAGATGAGCCACAGATATGGGACCCCAATATCTGGCCTACTACATGTCCCATTAAAGAAACCCCACCTTGGCCTTGCTCAAAGAATGTCTACCCTGAACTAGTAAGCAGTATTTACTCCCCTATTCCATGCAGTACTGCCATCCAATCCACCTGTGGATTTCACCCTTTGACGTCACCCTATTACCCCCCTCCCAGACACCATCCCATGCCGCTCTCAACCATGTTAGTCCACCTAGTATGCACCCTCCCGATGCCGGTCATGCCCTCTAAAATCCACGCTACTTCTCAATCCCTTCACATTGCACCCAAACTGTGCCAGTTAGCTTTTTTTAGACATGCTCTACTCCTCCTCCTCTTACTATCAGGAAATGTGCATCCTAACCCGGGGCCATCTGCAGTTAATGGCACCGTGCAGGACAGGCATGGCAGTCTGCTACTGGCATCCCTCAATATCTGCAGCCTACCAAGGAAATTCACACCTCTACAGGGCTGGATTGCTCAACATGCCCCTGACATTCTTGCTTTATCAGAGACCTGGCTCTCAAAAAATATCCCAGTTGCTTCTGTCACCTTAAGTGACTACTCCATCTTTCGAGCAGACAAGCTAAGCAAGTGGGGTGGAGGATGTGCCATCTATGTCAAATCCACACTGCGGGCACTCTCCGTCTCCCTTCCCTCACCTGTCCATGGTGCTTAATCCATAACCATCAAAGTAATCCTTGGCAAGCCTGGCAAAACGCTTTACATCATTACTGTATACATTCCCCCCCCCCCACTAACCGGAAGCCCACCTTTGATTCAATACTATCCAGCATCACCCATCTCCCTCCCAAGAGGGAAGTCATTATAATGGGTGACTTCAATGTGAATTGGCTATCTACCGGGTCTGCTATCTACAAAGACGCTGTTCTAGCTTATGCCCTCGCCCAGATTGTCCAATTCCCCACCAGATTAGATCCCAGAAATGGGTCCTCCACACTTATAGACCTCATCTTCACTAACCATTCCAACAACCTCTCCCTGGTCAAAGTACTCCCTGACTCGATAAGTGACCACTCCCCTGTCACCTGCTGGTGGTCAGATAGACTCCCCCCCGGCCCTCCTAAAGTTACAGTCCAACGACGCCTGAAAAAAGGAGCTCTCTCCCATCTCAAATTGTACCTTGCTTCCTGCAACTGGTCACTGATCCACAATGCCCAATCTGTAGATGCCGCCCTGACATGCTTTACTGCTACCTTTAATGCTGCCTGTGACATCTTTGCTCCCTTCTCAAAGCATATTATAAAAAATCGGGATATCCCGTGGAACTCTCAGTCACTGCTTGACCAGATGCACCATAGAGACAACCTCTGGCACAGGGCTCTGGACTCACAGCTACCCCTGGACAGACAGCTTTACAGAGAGGCCAGAAACAAATGCACCTGGACCATATGGCATGCCAAGGCTACTTACTATAAGCAAGCTCTCAACGCCACCTGGGGCTCCGGAAAAAAATTCTGGAGCAATATTAAGGAACTATGTGGGAAACCCATCTCCCCTGCTCCTTCGCAGCTGCTAGTTGATGGAGCTGTCTCCCAAGACCCCGTTACCATCTCTGATGCCCTTAATACCACCTTCTCAGACCTCTGCCATATCCTTCCTAAAAACTTCTTTGACCCAATCCCCAGCTGCCCCATGGACACCTCAGCCACCACGGTGCCCCACCCTTTCCGACTATGAATCATCTCCTGCAATGAAGCAAAACACTACCTCACCAAAGCCTTGGCAAACTCACAATATAGCAATGATTCCCTTGACCTCAAATTTCTCTGACTTACGCTGGATGTGACCCTGCCATATCTCACCAAGATACTTAACTTGTCGCTACGCTTCAGCCAATTCCCCACCATCTGGAAAAGAGCAATCATAACCCCGATCCTGAAGAGTGGTAACCCCACCTCCACCATCAATTATGGACCTATCTCGGTCCTACCTTCCCTCTCTAAGGCACTTGAAAACATAGTGTCAGACCAGCTTACTGAATATCTGGCCAAACATAATCTGCTCTGCCTTGAACAACACGGTTTCCGGAGGGGACACAGCACTACCACCACCCTCCTTGAACAAACCTCGTATACACATGAAGCCCTGGAACAGGGGTCCATGGCAGCTGCTATCTATGTAGATCTGACAAAAGCATTCGACACAGTCAGTCATGCGCTGCTTCTCAACTCCCTTTCGTTATTGAATTTCTCCCACGATGCCACAGCCTGGTTCAAAGATTATCTCTCCGGCCGGACACAACAGGTCAAAATTAACACCACCTTTTCCTCCATTAGACCAGTACTAACTGGGGTCCCACAATGATCCATTCTTGGCCCGCTGCTCTTCACCCTCTTCCTAAACCCCTTCCTCAATCATGCAGTGGGAAGCTATTGCTGTATGCAGATGACACCGTAATTTCTGACTATTCCTCTGAGCTGTTCTATTTGTGTATAATTTCTGTCTACTGTAATGTTTTAACCTTTTTTGTATTGATGTGGAACCTTTGAAAAAGAGTCTATGACTCAAAGGATTGTAATTCCGATTTCTCTTAAATAAACAATAACCTGTATTCTTCCTCTAAAAGTCATAAAAGTTTATGATTTCCATCCTAGCAGCTGGCAGTTACAATTAAGCCAGATAAACAGGAGATCCTTAATTTGTGTCTCTTCTAGCCTGTAATTATCTCCTGGCTTTTAGGTTGACACCTTGTAGTTGAAACCTGGGGGGGGGGTCATCCCAGGAACACAGCATGTCTCAAGAGAAACATTCAATAACACCTTTTTATATTACAAAAAGCATAGATTAATCAGAACCAGCTGTCCAAGTATCACAATCCTCCCCACCTAGATTGAATTTGGGGGCTCTTTCCCCTGCATGGGATGAACTTCCCAAATCAATTCACTCCTCATAGCCAAAAGGGACAACCCATCTGAGTTCTGATTTTTTGCTCCAGCCCTATGTAAGATTGTGATGTCACACCCTTGCAAAGCAAGACTCCATCTTAGCAATCTACCATTGCTTTTTCCCATCTGTGTCAGTCAAACCAGGGGGTTGTGGTCAGTCTGTACCACAAAATGCTGCCCATATAAGTATGGATCTATCTTCTTTAGGGCCCACACTATGGCAAGACACTCCTTTTCCACAGTGGAGTATGACTGCTCCCTGGGAAGTAACATTTTACTCAGATATGCTACTGGGTGATCTTTCCCTTGGCTAGATGTCTGACTCAGTACTGCCCCAATACCCACGTCTGAGATGTCAGTCTGAACTATAAAGGGTTTGCTATAGTCAGGACTTGTCAAAACAGGAGCACTGCACAGTGCCTCCTTCAGTCTGGTAAAGGCTTTCTCATAGGCTGGGTCCCAGGTAATTTTCATTGGCATTCTTTTCTTTACAAGGTCAGATAGGGGAGCAGCCAGGGCACTGTAATTGGGCACAAACTTCCTATGGTACCCTGCTGTCCCTAGAAAACTCCTGACCTGCTTCTGCATTTCTGGGCTGGGCCATGCCTGGATCACCTCTTTTTTTATTTGGTTAGGATGGAGCTGTCCCAGGTGTACCACATGCCCGAGGTATGCCACTGCTCCCATGGCCACCTGGTACTTCTTGGCTTTGACAGTGACTCCGGCCGTCTGTATCCTGCCCAGCACTTCCCTAAGGTGGGACAGGTGTCCCTCCCAGCTGGCACTAAAGATGGCAATGTCATCCAGGTACACCACGGCGTACTACTCAGCACCATTTAACACTTGGTTCACCAACCTTTGGAAATTGGCTGGGGAGTTCTTCATTCTGAAAGGCATTACTTTAAATTCAAATAAGCCTATTGGAGTGATGAAGGCTGACCTCTCCCTAGATCTGTCCGTTAACACTACCTGCCAATACCCCTAGGTCAGGTCAATCATCACAAGGTAGGTCGCCCCTCCCAACTTGTCCAGGAGTTCATCTGTCCGGGGCATCAGGTGGGCGTCTGACTTTGTGACTGCATTCAGTCCATGAGAGTCCACACAGAAATGAGTAGAGCCATCTGGCTTGGGTACAAGGACTATGGGTGAGGCCCAGGGGCTATGGGATCTCTGGATTACCATTAAATCCAGCATCTCCTCCACTTCCCTCCTAATGTCCTTTTGGACAGCCTCTGACACCCGATTTGCTGTCCGCCATATGGGCATCTGTGTCCCTGTCTCCACATTGTGCATCACTAAGGGGGTTAGCCCAGGCTTGGTGCTAAACAATGGGGCAAAGTCTGCTAAAACCTCCCTTACTTCCTGGATCTGGTCCGGGGCCAGCTGGGGAGACAATTTTACTGCCTCCACAGAGGACTCTTGCTTGTTTTCTTCCAGCAAGTCCAGAAGGGGGGGTCTCCTTCATCCGTCTTCTCCCCAGGACTACACACTGCAAACACCTTGTCAGCCCTGTTATGTTAGCATATGGCTTCATCATGTTGACATGGTACATCCTTTCTGTCTGTCTTCAGTCAGGTAACTCTATAATATAGTTCTTGTCATTTACCTTCCTAACTACATTGTATGGTCCTGCCCACTCAGCCTGTAGCTTGTCTTTCTGGACCGGAATAAGGACCATGACTTCCTGACCCACTGTATACAAGGGAGCTCTGGCTCTGCAGTTGTACCACACTTTTTGTTTTGGTTGGGCAGCTGCCAGGTTGCTCTGGGACATCCCCATAAGCTTCTTCAGCCTTTCCCTAAACCTAAGGACATAATCCACTATGGGAGTTCCCTGGGTGGCGTGCTTACCTTCCCAGTCCTCCTGGATCAAGTCAAGGTGCCCATGTACCCGGTGTCCATATGAGAGTTTGAAGGGGGAAATCCTGTTGACTCTTAGGGTACCTCCCTGTATGCAAACAACAGGTGGGGAAGGTATTTCTCCCAGTCCCTCCCATGCTGTTTATCAAACACCCGGAGCATAGACTTCAGGGTACCATTAAATCTTTCCACAAGCCCATTGACTTGTGGGTGATACAGTGTCATGCACCTCTGCACCATCCCACACTTCTCCCATAAACATTTCATCAGGTCCAACATGTAGGACCCCTCGATCGGTGATTATCTCCTGTGGAAACCCAATACAGGAGAAAATCCCAAGTAAGGCATCTGCCACTTTGTCTGTCCTCAGTGAGGATAGGGCGACTGCTTCTGGGTACCAGGTGGCATAATCCAACACAGTCAGGATAAATCTCTTCCCTGAGAAGCTGGGGGTATTAAAAGGCCCCACAATATCCATTCCCACCCTCTGGAATGGCTCCTCCACTATAGGCAATGGAATCAGGGTGGCTTGGGTTTTCTTGCTTGCCTTCCCTGTTACTTGGCACCGGTGACAAGACCTGCAATACTCCTTCACCTGCTGGGTGAAGTTAGGCCAATATAAATTCTGGGCCAACCGCTGCATAATGCATGCGATTCCCAGATGACCAGACAAGGGAATATCATGTGCAGCCTTGAGCAACTGCTCACTATACCCCTGGGGAATGACAAGCTGCCTGCCTAGCACCCATCCCTCTGTCTGCACAGCCTGAGTATACATCAGTCCATTTTCCCAGTAGACCTTATCTCTGCCGTCACCTCCCTGTGCTCCATCAGAGTCTGCCCAAGCCCTCAACTTCTCTAGACTAGGCTCACTTCTCTGAGCAGCTGCAAACTCCTCACACATTAACAAGGCATGGGACAGGTCCCCTTCTGTCTCTAATCTAGGGTCCCTAGAACTAGCGTCAGTGCAGTCAGGATCACTGCCATTCATAACTCTCTGACAATGGGTCACCCCTTCCTCTTTGGAGTAACCCTCCATAGCTGTGTGGTTAACTGCTACTGGGGAAATTTCTACCCTCTTTTCATTAGTAGCCACATCAGGAGACACAGGCTGGGGAACCAGCCTTCCAGTGGTTTTCACTAAGGCTTCAGTGGGGTCCAGGAAACTACAATTCTCCCTTGCCGCTTGGCTATGGATAACTGTACATACCATCCCCTGTTGGAGATTGTTGCCAAGGATGACATCCACTGCTAACGTTTTGGCTACAGCCACCTGTTGCATAGTTCCCCCCTGTTTCACCCCAGTCTAGGAGAATACTACTGAAGGGCAATGTTTAATCCCCACCAGTAAAGTCTTGCACACTGACATATTTATTGGGTATAAGCTGACCAGGCTGTACCAGATCCCCTTTTACCAGTGTCAGGGATGCCCCTGTGTCCCTTAACCTTTACGCCTATACACCATTCACCATTACTGGGTGCATGTGTTCCCTCATGTTCACAGGCATGCTTCCAGGGACACACAAACAACCCACTTCTTTCTTAGCACCATGTTGTGTATTGCTTGCCCTTGTGGGACACTGTCTGGCAATATGCCCAGTTTCTTTACACAACCAACATTCCCCTTCTTTTCTCAGATAAATCTTTTCTTTGAAACCTGGGGCTAACTGGTTTCAGTGGAGGCAGTGAGGGTTTTAGCTGCTCTGAAGGCGCGGTTTTCCCTTTCTGTACTGCCATGCCCACCCCATTTGGTCTCAGAGCAGGTCTGCTCTTGGCATAGAGGTCTGAGAGTTCAGCAGCCTCTTGCACTGTTTTGGGATCTCGGTCCTCCAGCCAGGTTTTCAGCTCTGCTGGGCATGCCCAGATAAACTGTTCTAACAGAATCACATGTTCAATTTTACCAACAGAGTTTGCTTCAATTCCTTCCCACCAACGTTTTAAAAACAGACATCGTTTCATGGCTAGCTCCTCGTAGCTCATGTCAGGCTTCTCCTGAGCTTACGGAATTTAGCTCTGTATGATTCAGCAGTGAATTAAAACATTTTTAACAGTGCAGCTTTAAGTTTGCTGTAATCATTACTGTCCTCATTGTCCATTTGACCCAATGCATCCCAAGCTTTCCCAGTAAGTAGCAGGGATAGCTGGAAGTTCCAGGACTCCCTAGGAATTTTAGCCTGAATACAAACTTTTTCAAAAGAATTTAAAAAGGCATCCATATCCTCCCCCTCTTTAAATTTGGCTATCAATTTGGAATTCAATTTGTAACCCAGTCCTGTAGTCCCAGTTAAACCCAAGCCACTTACTTGCTCTGGTGCTGGTGGTTGGAGTCGTGGCTTCTCCAGTTCATATTGCCTCTGGCACTCATGCTCCTCGCGGTCAGCCTCCAGCTGTTCCCGCTCTGCCTCTCGGCATTCTCACTCTCTCTCTTATCCTCTGCAGCTCGCTGGCACTCAGGCTCCTCACGCTCAGCCTCCCGCTGTTCTTGCTCTGCCTCTCGTCTCTCTCGTTCCACCCCTCACTGTTCTCGCTCCCTCTTCCCCTGGAACTCCAGCTACATTTGGTGAACTCAATCTGTAGCCTGAGTACTTCTGGCTCTAGGATACTGGTGACCTTCCCCTGCTGCTGTAGCCCTTTGTTGGCACTGGCCCTGCTGCCCTCTTCATTGGATCTGGACACTGCACTGGCTGCTAGCCCCTCCACACTCAAGGTTCAGTCCTTTACAGTCACTGTCAGTGACTTGATGCTCTGGGTATCTGCTACCATCAGGGTATCCATGAGGTTCTGTTTGGTGGCTTTCACCTTGTACGGAATTCCTCTGTCCCTGCACAAACTGCTTTAAGTAATCTACAGTGTGCCCGCTGTAGTTGGAAGTCATCTTTTTCCCTAACAACAGCTACTCTAACTAGCACTTTAGAAAAAAAATAAAACAGGTAGGAACTTGACTATAAGCCAAGTGATAGAGTTCTGTTTCCTTTTAACAATAAATCATTGCCTTTTTCTTTTCTTTGCAATGAGGTGACAGTATCAAGCCAACACACTGAACAATAAAAGCTTGTAATACCAAACTTATGCACACCGCTGCCAACCAATCTGTCACAACCCCACTCAGCAGGTCAGGCCCTCTACTCCCACAGTGCCAACCTCTGAGTGCAGTATTGTGAACAGGAAAAGAAACAGGATAATCCTCCTGTCTGTTTTGTGTGTTCGAATCAACCTTTGGTTTCGAGTTCTGGAGGGATTCAAACTGTGAACCTCTTGCTATCGTACCCAATGTACAGGCTCAGATAATCCTGCTCTTCGAGGAAATGCCTGATATCTTTTACCTACAGGCACCCAACCAGGTGTACAAAATGAACCCTTAGAAACTCTATTAAAGACCTGAGATAAACTCTTACCTTTTCCCAGTTTGGTAAACCAGTAAACTTTTGCATAGTGTCAGCTGTAACCATATATGCTTCACTTGTCAAATAAATAATTTCAAAGGCACACCAAGTAGTCTCTTAAAATAGAGGTTTACTTTAAAATAGAAAAAAAATATGTAAACTGTAAATACAAAACAATATATCACAAAACCATACAATCACTTAAAAGAACAAGATTTAAAAGTGCAAATTCCTACCAATCATACACTTGGACTGGTCTATCTAATGTATATCTTCTAATAGTGCTGATAGATGTTTCTTCTTCAGAGTCCAAACATGCATATATCTCTAAAGGTCAGTCACAGCATAATTAAAACACTGTCTTGAGTCTGCCTTCTCCCATGATGTTACCCAGCTCCTCCTCTGTTTATAAAAAATCACACAACCAGGATGTCCCATCATTCAGAAGGTGACATCAGCAGAAACTAATTTCCCCATTTCCTTTTGATCTCGAGTGTCCTCCTGTCCTTCACAGACATCAAAGGACCTTTATAACTTTTAGCACCCAAGTGACATAACCTGTATTCTTCCTGTAAACGTCATAAGAGTATATGATTTCCATCCTAGCAGCAGGCAGCTACAATTACAGAGTGCTAAGATTTATAACTGGTTTCCCATCCTCCACACATCACTGCTCTTTATATGCAGCCATATGGTGGCCTTCCCTTCAATATAGGCGGTGTAGAAATGCAGCACTCTGGGCATTCTGAGCCCTTACCAACAAACTCCCAGATTACATTGTTGCCTGCCTCCCCCTGAGGCCAATCAGTAGCTACACACTAAGAAGCCACTCGCTAATTTCTCTGAAAATCCCCAGGATCAGTACCCACTTTTGCAGGGCTGCCATAAGCGACGCTTTGCCTATGCTCTGGAACAGGGTACAAGGATCCTTGACACTCAGCTCTCCTGTCAGTTTTGCCCTGTTTAGGATCATTTATGACAAAACATTCGGCGAAATCTGTAAGTGTTTCCATAGTTCCTAGCTGTCCTGCTGATGGTTCACTCCATATCCTTACCACATCCAGCCATGAACCTAGTTCCACCCCTCCCTATTTTAATCAAGTCCACTAGTCAGCTACCATAGTGGCCCTTGGCACCCAAGGCACCACTTCTCCCATATTACTCTCCTCTCACTGTTTAAGTGAAACATACAGACCTCATTTGGGGCCCCTATGCAGCCCAGGACCCTCACCCAAGTATGGTAAACAGTCACTGAGTGCTAAAATGCAAATAATTGTACCCTCTGATGGAGGCTTGACTAAGAATGACTAGACATACCACCTCAACTTCTGCATACATGGAGTCTGCATATACTGTACCACAGCAAAGTTGAGTGAAGCATGTATGTTCCTACAAGAATGCTTGGAATGTATATCATGCACCTACCACTTTTCTGTAAATTTGTTTGTAACTCTTTGCACATGTTGTACTTTGTATTCTCAATCTATGTATGTATAACTGTATTGGACAACAGCAGGTCCATCTTGTAAATGAGCTTGCTCAATGATGATCGCCTGGATAAATAAAGATTTGATTTGATTTGTTTAAGCCAGATAAACAGGAGATCCTTAATTTGTGTCTCTTCTAGCCTGTAATTATCTCCTGGCTTTTAGGTTAACACCTTGTAGTTGAAACCTTGGGGAAGGGTGTCATTCCAGGAACACAGCATGTCTCAAGAGAGACATTCAATAACACATTTTTATATTACAAAAAGCATAGATTAATCAGAACCAGCTGTCCAAGTGTCACAATCATTGCCCATCATCCTGTCCTCTAATTGAGGCTTTGATAGACACATAAACTTGAACAGAACTTGGGACCCTGTGATCCCCTATATAAACCGCTAACTCAGTAATAAAACATTTAATATCATAACAGCAATAAGCCAAACTGTTTCCCTTAAAAGGAGGATAAACTGCACCTGGTTGTAATATAAAGTACCCCATGGCAGAAGCGATCCCCTCTGACATCATGGCTGGGGGCCCTCTGTATCACTATTTAGATATTTTTAATCACATGTAAGTAGCACGCTATCCTCATCTCTCACTGCCACAGATCACAACAAAGTGGCAGCCCACATGCAGGGGACAGCCATCATCCTCTACAGGATAATTCCTGCCATGCATAGGGGGTTGCCCACTTCCAGGATACCAGCCTACTTGTGAAAGCAGTAGTAGAAAACCTTTTGGGTACCTGGTAATAGTATGCTGTCCCCAGATCGCATTGCCGCATGGCACAAACGAACAACACTGACCAAGATGGGGACAGCAGAGACTCTGGCAAGCTCCCTCTAGCCATGGGGGGAGGGGGACTTCTGCATGAGAGAAAGAAAAACAAAACCTGTGATACAGGGGACAATAATTGCAGGAAGAGGCCAGAATTTAACATTTACCAGGTGCTAATAAATGACAAGGCAACTGGTGCTTTCTGCTGGTCGCATGGTTGTGATGATCAGGGCTTGCTCACAATCCCACTTGGGTTTTCAAAATAGAAACAAGAACAAAAAGACTTGATATAGAGAACTACGCCAGAATGAGCACCCTGAAGCCAACCCAATTCTAGCTATGTGTTCCCAGAGGGAGAGGAAATTCACCGCCATCAGCTCTGGGAGCACTTCTTATTTTGCTTAAGACAAGGCAGTTCAGACCTACAGTTCAGGATGGTGGTTGAGTTTCTTCTGACGTCTCCCCTCCACATTCAGCCCAGTCCTTGCAGAGGGGGGCCCAGTCTACCAGCAAGCTCTGGTCCATGAGGTCTTCGGGTGCCATGCTCTCAGGATTTCCCGTTAAGTCCAGGGCTATTGGAGCAAGATATCTCAGGGGCTCAAATCTATTAGAGACCTTGGCTGGTGTACTTGAGGGGGAGATTGTGCTGTAATCAGATAGAGTTTGTAACCTCTGGCAGCTCCTGGATTGGTTCCTCTTGGACAAGGGTTTTTTGCTAGAAGTGTCCCTGCCAGGTTTTCTCGGTCGGCCCCTCTGGACTTTATGCCACTCATCTCCTTGTTACAGTTCTTTCTGCACTGCTCCAGATGTTATTTCCATGGGTGCAGGGGGGACCTCCATGTTCTGCCAAGCAGCACCATGTGGTGGTTGCAAGGGTTGCCTCAGATCTCGCCCCTTAGGCTGGATTTCCAGTAAAAATTGTTCTACCTCCCCCGGGAATTAAACATATGAAAGACCCCATTATATTGGACTTTCAGCATGGTGGGGGTACCTCAAAGAAGTAGCAATGCCCATCTTGTAGAGCTGTTGTTTCACTCCTGCATATGCCCTTCTCCGTCTTGCAAGCTCCTGCGAGTAGTCTTGGTATAACTGAATCGAACAGCCCTGCCATGACACATTTTTCATTTCCCTCACCAGCCACAATTACCTTTCTTTCACTGGATACCTTAAAAACTTGCATAGTATGGGGCGGGGGCGCTCACCTTGTTTAGGTTTGGGGGCTACTGAGTGATGAGCCCTCTTGAGTTCTGGTGGTGCCTCATGTTCCAGGTTTAACATCACCAGTAGAACATTCTCAAGAAATAAAATCATGTCCTTGCCCTCCATGACTTCAGGGATGCCCACTATCTTTACATTTTGCCTCTTAGCCCTGTTCTCCATATCGTCCACATTAGACAGCAAGTACTGAATCTGCCCATGATGTTCCCACGGATAGCAATCCTGTTGGGACAGTTGTTCAGACTGCATCTTCATTATGTTCTCCGTGCCCTCCACCCAAAAGGCTAGTAGCCATAAGTCCTCATTTCTTTTTGAGGAAGAGAGCTTTAATTCAGCAGTGTCCTGCAAAACTTTGTTCAGCATTGCTGTCATTTTTGCAATGTCCTGAGCCATGTTGGTGGAGGAGTTTGGTGCAACCATTGCTCCCTTTGCCTTCCCCGGATTGCTGCCCAGCTCTTGCACTTCAAAAAGGGTACAGTGAGGGCTGGGTGATGCTGCTGCTGCTGTCTAGAATGTGGGTACCGTGAGGGGGTGCCAGCCCAGTTGAACACGATGCTGGAGCCTGATGCCTCGCTCGATTCTAACAGGAAATGGCTTATTTTACTGTGCGGATATTCCAATGAATGAATTTTGATTTTTCACAACCAAAATATGCAGATTGGACAATCAGCTGGTCACTTGGGGGTACACAAAGTCCCTCTAGCTAGAATTAGTGTGCTGCCATGTTGGCTGCCAGGCTCCGCCCCTTATAGTGCTTTTTATCTTTGCTTACATGCATGTGCAAGAAACATAATGCCACAATATGAGTTTTCGTAGGTGTGTCTCCCCCACTTCCAATGCCCTGCTCCCTTTTGCAGGCATGGCCACACCATGCCAATGAATGTCTGAGCTGTCTATGACAGCCATTCAGATGCAGTGGCGTACAGATGAAAGAGAAAAACTGCTGCAATCAGCGGTTGTAACATGTAGGCAATTTGCCTACTGCCATCGGCAGGTAATTTACATACTGCCGTCAGCAGTATGCAAAGTGCCTACACTCAGCACGCTCCCTTGATTTCAAGTTCCCCCCTCACCAAACACTCAAGTAGCACACTGGGAGCCCACCCGAGCATGCTCATATGCTCCCCACCGGTGCACACCGTATGGGTGACAGGGGTGCCCAATCCCCATCGCCTCCACTGCCCCCCCCACAGACTTCGAGGTGCCATGCTGGGAGCCCATCCCAGCGTGGCAAAAGTCAGAATGGCAATGGGGGTGCCCAATCCCCTGTCGGCTCCACTGAACCCCCCCCAAAAAAAAACAGTTTTCCAGTTGCCACGCTAGGAGCCCACTTCAGTGTGCCAAATGTCTGTATGACCGACAGGGGTGCCCAATCCCCCATCAGCTCCACTGACCCCCACAAAAAAACTTTCAGGTGCCACACTGGGAGCCCACCCCAGCGTGGCACAAGTCCCACGTCATTGTCCTAAAAGGAAAAAAAAAACCTGAAAACAAAAAACGGTCCCTTGTTGATTGTCTTGCCCACTCCCCCAACTTGTGCCCACCCTCTGGGCATCCACCTCCCCCTGACCCCATACTTACCTCAAGAGTCTGGCACGGCGATCTTCGGTGGACCAGGAACACGTCTGCACTCTTCAAAGCTGACCGCGAACTGAAGAAATGCCGGTAAGCTGTATAATGGCATAAATGTTTTTTTTTCAACTTTGGTGCATATCTCAGCAATTTTGGGGAATTTATACACCAAATTTTCAACATGGGATTCTTGGGGCCCCACCTCATGAACTCAGTCACTGACATTTTGTTATTCAGTCCTGAAAGGTGATTTCACGGTCACTGCGCGGAACCACCTTTCGGGACCGAGTAACAAAATGACAGTGTCACAATTCATGAGGTAGGCCCCCCGAAACCCTATGTTGAAACTTTGGTGAAAAAATTCCCAAAAATGACTGTTTTATGAGCATGCTTTCCGCAGTTCCTTCGCACACTCGTAACTTTGCAAATTTTTAATATTTTCACTCCAGATTTTCAACATTGCATTTTACCACACCTCCTTATGAGCAGTACAACTGTCATTTTTCATATGTTGCCCAAAATGTGTTTTTGCGCATGTAGTGCCCAATGGTGCAGTCAGTGTGCGAAATCAATGTTAGGGACAGAGTAAGAAAATCATAGTGACACTGTTCATGAGCAGAGGTCTTAAAATGGCTATGTTGAAAATCTGGTGACAGAAGTCCATAAAATGACTGTGTTATGAGCATGCACTGCACAGTTTCCATGCACCCTCGTAAGTTCACGAATTTGTACTATTTTAGTCCAAATTTTCAACACTGGCATTTTTCCACACCTCCTTATGTACAGTACAGCTGTCAGTTTTCACACCCTGGCTGAAATGTGTTTTCACACTTCCAGCGCAGAAATGTGTGGTTGCTGTGGGAAATCAGTGTTTGGGAAAGACTAAGAAAATCACAGTGACAGTGTTCATGAGTGGAGTTCCCAAAATGCCTGCGTTGACAATCTGCTCTACAATATCCCCAAACTAATTACATTATGAGTGCGTGTTGCGCAGGTTCTATGCACGCTCGTGACTTCCGTTTTTTTATATTTTCACTCCAGATTTTCAACATTGCCATTTTTTACACCTCCCCATGAACAATACAGCTGTAATTTTTCACATCCTGTTCAAAATGTGTTTTTGCACCTGTGGTGCCAAAAGGCATAGTCACTGTGCAAAATCAGCTTTTGGCTAACAAACTGATATTCCCACTGTTCATGAGGTGGGGGTGACAAAAAACCCATGTTGAAAATTTGGAGTGAAAATACCAATGAATGCCTGAGGCATTAGGGTTTCCGACCATAACGCCCCACCCTGTAGAGACTGACAGGCATCAGGGGTGTAACTTGAGATTGCCACCCGTAATGCTCATGCCATTCCATCCCCACCCACACCCTGCAGACAGTGACATGCATCGAGGTGTGCCTTGTACTCTTTGGCCCCAAAGTTCACCCCATTCTCCTATACTGCACTCAACTCACTGTATTTCCTTATAGAATGGGCTGAGCATAAGGCCCAAAGACCCCAAGGTTCACCATGACTCTTATTCCAGATCTGCAGGGCAGAAATGTCAGCGCGTCGCGATGACCATTATGCCTGATAACCGAAGGCACACCCCAATGCCTGTCAGTCTCTGCAGGGTGCTGGTGGGGTTGGCTTCAGTTCAGTACTTCACTGTAATTTCTATTATGCATCTCTCTAATTCCTACACTACCAATGCCAATGCCAGCAAGCAAACATTCAGCATTGACAAATGCTTGTTTAATTTATTTGCACTCAGACACAGACGAGTAGTCCTGACTCTCAAGTCTTGACCCCACTGACAGCACAGACATAGACACATCACTCCACTGAGACACTGAGAGACCTTATATATTTCATCTGGATCTGATTTTATGCACAACACAACAGATGACACTCTAGTGAAGTAGTAGCTGACAGCCTTTGAAGGAAAAACTCTGATGTCTCATTACAACAGTTGTTGATGATTTTTAGGCACCCACCTCATGCACAACTCATGAAACAAAAGGGAACTGAATCGATGTGGTACTCAGGAGGGGGAACACAGAACTAGATAACAAGTGAGATGAAGACCACCCAGCCATATTCTCCTTCACCCCTTTTACAGATGCTTACAGCAACACAACCTTACTGAGAGACCTAAGATAATTAATACTGATGCGATGAACAACAGAATGTTTTCTACAATGTGTTTCCCCTCCATTACTGCCACATTGAGAAAGGCACTTCCTCTATTGGTGTGCCTCTGCAAGGCTGAATCAATATAATTCCTGCAGGGGCTGGTAGTTGGACTCCTTGAGAAGCAGTACCGGTGCCTGGGGATGCAACAGCTAGCTTATGCTTCTGCCATTGTGGCTGGAGTATTTAAATGAACTCTTGATTTGACCATTTCCCATGCCCGAATCTGACTGTCCCTGATACTGGTTCTTCTGGCATGAGAGGGCACTGAGATTGTACTTGGCTGTTAGTAGGATGCCATGTTCATGTTTTAAATGATTGGCAAGAACACTGGTCCCAAAGTTCGAGTAGATTGCCCCCAACTGATTTTTCTACCACAGTGATTGCAACATGCTTTCAGAGGATTGATGGTATTATCTGTAAAACTTTCCCTCTCTGCAGAAGATCTCTTTGTTTTTTTAGTGATAGTGGCCTGGTTGGCCATGTGGGTACTTTATGAGGAATTGGGGGAGACCATGAGGTGATTTTGTTTTTCCAGGTACTGCAGAAGTATTGCATGTGGCTGGGAATGGGGAGGAACCATGTGGCACCATACAGTACTATGGGGCTGATACCATTCCAGAGGCAGGATTTGTGTTAAGATAGGCTGGCAATTATTTAAGCAATAATGCATGACAGGGCATGTGTTGTGCTAGGATAACATCACATCTCAAGTGGTTGAGCATGAGGCTGCAGGCCAGGAGTGTCCAACACCCGAGAAGTGTTGTTATCCCAGCACAACACACACCTTGGAGTGCATTATTGCTATTGTACAATTGTTCTTTTGTAAAAGAAACAAAAAAAAAAATAAAAACTGCATTTGTAGTGGATTTTTGTCATTTTTGAATGGGTAGGCTTACTTTATAAAAAAGTAGTGCTGATTTATTATTTCAGCCAGCAGGAGGAGCCCATGTGTTTCTCGTGTGGCTCTGCAGCTCCCGTAGAAACCTTTGTCAGTGCTGTCAGTGTTCTTTGTTAATATGTCCTATTGCCTTGTTGTTGATGTTGTGTTTTGTCAGGGTTTTGACTTTGTGTTTCTATTTGTTTCCATGACTCACACTCCATGCTTCTGCTGCTTGTAATCGGAGATTGCTTCCGCTCCTGCCCCCGCTGTTACAATCTCCCACCCAGTGCCACTGCTGTAAGGATGTCCATGATAGAACATGAAAGGTGGTAGGGAGGATGTTTATTGTGTACCTTACGTTGTCCAATTTGAAAAAAAAAGAAAGATAAGAAGAAAGTGTCTTGTTGAGAGAGCACTATAGCCACATGGAGTGACTGTTTAAAGATCCACTTACTGCCTCATTCACTGAGAACTCTCTGTCTGTCAGCCATCACTTACATATTTTTTAAATGTTAAAAAGAGAAACTTTGGGTATTTTTTTGGGGGGGGAGGTGTGTCTGCTGGTTTGGTTTTGAATGTTTTTGTGTTTTATTTAAGGAAAAAGGAGCCGGAAATGCTGAGGGTGGCTACCCAGCATGAATCACTGAAGCGGGCTGCTGAGGGGAATCAGTGAAATGGGATGTGTGTAGTGATTTCCTTAACAGTTGCTGCAGTTTTCTTCATGCTGGGACTGGACCCGTGATGTTGTACTAGGATAATATCATGGGTCCAGTCCCACACTGACCAATCACGGTCAAGGATTCTTTCATGGCATAATATAATGATGCAATGCACAGGAAGCTGTAGCATGTATATGATGAACAGATGAGGGCTTGTCTTAGAATTTCAGGATGGATCATTTTGATCTTGGGTAGGGTAACTGGAATTGGCATGGCAGCACTTGATGGAGGAAGAAGAGAAAAGCAGTGTGCTTCTAAAGTGCTCAGGGTGGTTGCATCACCAGCAGTACTGCATAATCAGCTGGGTAGGTTACTTGAAATTGGAGTGGAACTACTGGACTTGTAGGGATGAATGAACCTTAGTTTCTTTGGCTGTGCTATCATCACATTCCCATCCCTAGTTCTCCTCACAGTCCCATGAATCAGACTCCCTGTCAGGCCATGACCAGCTCCTCCATCAACATGGCTTGCAGAACTTGTGCTTGGGTGGAAATGGCAGGGTGAAACCTTTGTCTGCATCTTTCCTCCCCTTGCCCCCATCTTACTTTACTCAGAATTCTTTTCTTTATATTTCAAAGAATAGAGACGGAAAGTCACATCCCAGGCTAGAGGTGCTGTTGGTACATGCAAGACTAAAAAAAGAAGTAAAACAAAACACTCAACCTCCCAGAGGTAATCAGTAGAGCTGTGCGTAAAAAAGACTTCCACTAGTGTAATTTCCATGAAAGTCAGATTTTCACTTCCCGTGAAAGTTCAGAAGTTAAATTAGTAACTTTTGTGGAAATTCCGACTTAGAATGGCAGAATAAATGTGTGAATTATGGATTATTATATTAAACTGTGGGAAAAAATTTATTTCCACAATTTAAGACATTAATCTACTGAAGTCCACCTGATGTAGAATAATATTCTTTGGCATCTAGTAGCCCACCATTCTGATTGCTGGTAATAAAAAAAAAGGTAGCCCTCATTTTCTGGTGCCCAGTGGACACCCCTCCTTATCCCAGATCCCCTGTAATAAAAAAAAGGCAGTCCTCATTCCACGGTGTCTAGCGGACCACCCTCCCTATCCCTGATCCTCTGTAATAATAAAAAAAAAGGTAGCCCCCCCATTCCCTGGTGTCTAGTAGGCCCCCACCACTCCAATCCGTCCCACTCTGACCCCAAGCAGGTGACCAGCACAGCCCTCCTCTCTCCACCACATCCAGCTGCCCACTGAGCTGTCAATGAATGAACATTTACTTGTATAAGTATGCACTTATTCATTACCTGCTCCTGCTCAGTCAGTGTAAGAGTTCTGTAGGCTGCGCAGACAAAAGCGGAGGGCTGTTTCAGTTGTCGGTGGGGGTTCAGGATGGGGGACAGTGACTGGCATCCACCATGCCATTCCCCCAGTCCTGACCTCCTGCCAGTGACTGGAACAGTGCTGCTGTCTTGACCGCGCAGCCTACAGAACTCTTACACTGAATAAGTGAGAACTGGCCTGTCAATGAATGAGCACATGCTTGTACAAGTACATGCTCATTCACTGATGGCTCAGTGGGTGGTCAACCATGCTGGAGAAAGGAGGGCTGTGCTGGTCACCCACTCAGTGTCAAGGTGGGAGAAGTGGGGTGGTTGGGAACTACCTGCCAGAGTGGGGGGGGGTCCACCAAGCACTGGGGAATGGGGGCTACTTAGTTTATTATTACATGGGATCAGGGATAGGGAGGAGGTCTGCTAGATACCAGGAAATAAGAACTACCTTTTTCTTTATTACAGGGGATTAGGGTTAAGGAGAGGAGGGTTGATAGACACCAAGGAATTATAACTTTATTTCACATCTGTCAGTGGTTGGTGCAGGAGGTACCAGACACCAGGAATTTTATCTTACATTGGGACCAGGATCAGCAAGGGGGGGGCCACTAGACACCACATAATTTTATTTTACATCAGACCAGTGAGTAGTTGGGGGCACTAGACTACCAGAAATTTTAGTCTACAACAGGCCTGCAATTGGCATGGGGGGCATTGAACACTGGAGAATGTTATTCTACATCAGGTGGGTGATCGGCAGGGGGGACCACCAGAAACCAGTGAATTTTAGTCTACAGCCAGCTGGCGATTGGTTCGGTGGGGACTGTATTGCGGAATAATCCATTAAACTGCTGCTGAATAACATTCCTGCAGTCAATGTGTATTACTCCACAATACAGCCAAACAATTTCACAGTACAGGGCGAAAATTCACCAAACAAATTCAGAAGATTCCTATCTCACCAATAGCAGAAGTTTGGAAAATGTAACAAAATTTCAGAAATTTCACAACAGTTCCATGAAAGTGGAATTTGAAACTTTTGCCCAGCTCTAGTAATCATTCAAATGACTGCTTGACAAGCATACTTGGTGAATCAAAAATGGGCATATTTCTTCATGTTTTGATCCCCATATTTCCTACCTGATGGAACATGGCAGATGATGGTACTATAATGATGCAGTAGCTGCAGAGTAGCTGTGATTATTCACACTAATCATTAAAGAGTTTTACATGTGCACATGACATGCACATACCACTGTATGACTCACAAAATGTGAGGGAACTGAGAGAGATGAGTGAGAGCAATACCAACTATCTATCCACACCCTACTGACTCTCACTCACACCAGTCCACCCCAGTAAGAAACATGCAGATTGAAAGTCTCACACAGCACTCTACCATTCACTCACTGATTGGCTGGCTTGCTATTGCAAAGGCAAAAAAAAAAAAACCTAAAAAGATGGAGTTCCATGCCTTGCACTACCAAAATTTGGAAAAATAAAAAGGTGCTCATCACAGCTCTGAATCAGGCATGCCATCTACTAACTGTTGCAGCATATCGTACTCACACTTGTGACCTTTACAAACAAGCAAACTGGCTTCAACTCCAGGTTCGCATTGAATATCAAGCCTGCTTTCTGGCTAAGAAAGCAGATCTTGGTCTCCTACCACCAGGTTCCGTTCAGCTTTTCAGTCCCTTCTGGGGCACTCGGAGCACATGAAGTTCTGTGAGCCAAACTTTTACTATCCCTCACTGTCAAACCTCACTCTGACAGCAATCCATTGCAGTTAGAGCTGTTAATTTATTTAATTCCCTTATTACTGAGATTGTGACGACTGCAACCTTGGGACCATTTAAGCAGAAGCTGCATCAATTCCTAGTTTCCAGCGCTTCTTGTGACTGCTATACCTAATCTCTGCTGACAGCTAAATGCACTGGGACTTCCCTTTTTTACCATTTGCCCCTGTATAACCCTATGCTGCTGCTGTGCTGTTCCACTCACAGCACTTCCTCCCTTATCCCTTTCCCATTCCTGCCTCTTTTCATCATATCTCATCCCCCCTTCCCTTACCCCTCCACTCCCACTTCCCCCCTCTCTCCTCTGTTTCCTCACCTTGTTCTCTCCCCTCACCCTGTGGGTCTTTCCTGCTCAAGCTTCATTGTAGAATCTCCTTCCTTGTTCTTTTTTTGCTCCTTCCACCCCCCAAATTCACCCCCTGTACTTTCTCTCATTGTAAGCCCTTTCACCCCTCTTCAGACAATGCCACTGGCTGCACATGACACAATATTTATCTTGCCATATTGTTCTTTTGTTTATGTAATTATTTTCCTCATGTTGTACTACTTACTGAAATCATTGTAATTTGCTGTTCTTGTGACTTGACGTGGTACCTCTGTAAAAGAGCCCTTGGCTCAAAGGTCTTTCCGATTCGTTAAATAAATAAAATAAATACAACCTTTTTTGTCAATTCACTTTGCCTTTTACTTGCCTGCTAAAGTCACTGCCCTGCTGCTAAGCTGCAGCAAGCACACACTGAAATCTCCTCTCTGCTCCTCTCCTCTCCTCTTCGCTCCTCTCTTCTCTCATCTCCTCAGAGTCAACAGCAGCACACCATTTTATTGTCCCCCTGACTGAAACTATGGTTAACTGCTAACTAGGTAACTAATGAAAATGAACAGTCCTTTAAGGATTTATGTTGTAACTTTCAGATCCACAATCCCTGTTTTGTCACAGAAAGGAAGATCTCTTAGAACTCGTGGCCTTCCCTGCTGTGAGAGATCTGGAAAAGGCAGCAAGGGATGAGTAGTGTGAGGTGTGCTTGATCTCCAGCATGGTTGGTTGACTTGTTGCAGGCCATGTGACCACTGAAAAGAAAGGCTTTCTCATGACGTTGAAGAGCTGAAAATGTCAAAGTGAAACAGAGTCCCTACAGAACCACTTCATCAGAGCCCAAAGTGCTTGCTTTCTGCACTTTCTAAAAGCACCAGTTCCAGCATCAGACAACCCATAGTCTAAGCTTCTCCCTAAGTTTATTGGCAGCTACTGAAACTGAGCTTTCCCCTGTTGCAAGAAAGGAGACAGCTTCTAAGATGATCCTCCTGATACTTTATTACAGAGGCATCATCTATAAGGCTGCTCCCAAGTTTCAAATAGCCAGACAGGACCCCTTAATTGATTCCTACTACAGTACACTGTAGGTTCATCTTCAGATCTCCATCTTGTTCCCACTATTGCAACTACTACAGTCAGACTGATTGGCCCTTCTTTGGGACCCACCCCATCTTCCACTGTTCCATGTTTCTCCGCATATTGTAGCTTGTTAAGTTGCCTAGCTGCTTCTCAGATCTCCTATCCCCCACCCAAATCAAAACCTACTCTCTCTCAGACCCATAATAAGGTGCCTGCAGAAATAGGTGATCCTGAGCTATATGTTAGGTATCCTTTACGTTCCAGCTTACAAACCTGATGAACAGCCATCCGTATGAAATCAAAGGTGCAGTGTCTGCCATTACCCTAAAGAAACTGTCCAAATCACACTATGCCCATGGCTGGGTTACATTTGAGGCCAATACTTCTGTATCAGAGCAATTTTGTACACATCCGTTTGTTTTTATATTGTTGTTTCCTTATCCAGATGGATAACTCCAGATGGTTATTAGCTCTGTGTTCTAGAAGCACACTGTTCTTTTCAAGCTTGTATAATCCTGTGACTTTCCATGCAGCACAAATGCCCTTACATTTAATGTGCTTTCTAATAGTTTTTAAATCCTTTTTTCTAGTATCCTATGCATGATTGTATTTGTAGTGGTTTATTACAGAATTGTTACTATATTTTCTCATATTTTCATTCTTTCTAATTGGACATACTTGGAATCAAGTTGCTTTTCAACTCAGTATGTCTCCCTGGTTTAAAAATTGTAAATTGTTAAACAGCAGCTGACGACTTTGGGAAAACTTCAGGAAACATAATATTTAGAAACACGTCAGCCTGTATTTCCTATACCTTGTACAGATTTCTTCTCTTTATTATTTATTACTAAAGAAATTTCCATAAAAACAAGATCTTTATCTCTAGGAATTCATCTGTCTCTATAGCGTAATCCCTTACTTGAAATCATAATGCTCTGTTGTGACATCTCAGTCTGTTGCTGTGGAAATAACTGCGATGTCACAAGCTGGGAAGAAATAATAGGAACTGATGAACTCTCAACAAACAACTATCCTGTTTTTGAAGCAAATGACCTCAGTAATACGTAACGGGGATAAGAAATATTGAGCTGATGAGAAAAATAAGCTGCTTTGTATCCAAGTATTATGTTTTTGAAAGTTCTTCTCGAGGCGTAAGTGGCTCTGTAAACTAATAATAGATTATTTCTGGTGCCTGTATATGGATCATATAATGTTTATTGTACTTATGGTGGTTATCTTTTTTTACCTGTGATGAATATCTATATGTGAATCCTTTCTGGGTCATTTCTGTCAATAGAGTGTCATATTACAGTGAGCTCACCAAGTGAAGAAAAACAAATACATGAGTAAATACAAAAGTGTCTGAATGTTCCATAAAGTTTTAGCCCATATGCTATAACTTGTAGGATTTGTATGCATCATTGAAATTCCAAGTACATTTCTAAAATTGAATCTCTGAGGTTGATTTACTGTGCACTGGGGTTACTACTGTCTAGAAGCTGTTGGAGGCTCCTGCAGTAAAAGCCAGAGAAAGCACTGTATGGGTTCTGAAACCAGAAAAAAAAAACATAATAAAAAGATTTTAAAGAAGCATACCTAAACTTTATCAAGATTATTCACTTGCAATTTCTGTCCAGTATAGCTGCATGTCAGCTCTATTTTTCCTTTTTGGCCTGCAATGTATAAATAGGTCATTAGAAAAGCTGTAAACTGCTAAATGGTTACATGTACAGAGTGTAAAATTAGCAGATTTCAGTTTCATGGAATTTTCATGAAATTTTATGAATTTCAAATACTTTCCCGGAATGTTTTTTAACTTTTCTGAAATCCTTTAATTGGTCATAACACCCATTTTTAAAACTAGGTCCCTAGAAACTAAAACAGCATGCAGCTTTTTATAATGAGTCCTATGGGAATTCCAAGTTTCATGACATTTGCAGTGGTCTGAACTTACATGAGTCAAAGTCTGACAATTCATTTGGTTGAAGCTAGATACCTGAAATTTTGCTTGCATAACTTTCTTGGTGGCATCTTAGAAATGCTAAACTGGAAGACAGTTGCTAAATTAATTGTGAGTTCCTCGGGTTCCTAATTTCATAATCGAATTATCTGTGAAATGTTAACATTTTGTGATAATGTTCCAAAAATGTGGGTATTGTTAGTTCTGCCCTCTCCCCAATCTGCCATAATTATTTACTTTCCCTGGTGGTCTAGTGGACCCCCCATCCCCACCCTGGTAGGCAGTGCCCCGCCACCCCACTTCCCGCCCCTGTAGCATCCCCAAGCCGGGAACGGCACAGCCCTCTGCTCTTTACCACGGATGGCCCCGATGATTCTTGTCAATGAATGAGCACATGCTTGACTGCAAATAAGTGCTCATTCATTGACTGTTTAACTCTAATAGGTCAGTCAACCATGGAGCCCTGGTGGAGAGGGGATGTACCAGTTGACAGAGCGGGTCATGATGGGGGATGGCACCATGGGCTGCTTTGGGCCTGGCCCATTCCCCATTACAACCCCCCACCCTGGCAACTGGGACAGCCCCCATCTCCACCATGGCTCCAGCCGACCCTGGATCAGCTCTTGTTAATGAATGAGTGCATCTTGACTTGTACCAGTATGCCCTCATTCATTGACCTGAGGTGACAGCTGGGATGCATAGGGAGAGGCATCACCAGTAGAAAACAGGAAGTTGTTGACCCTCTGTACAGACAGCTGGTAAGACCACATGTAGAGTACTGTGTACAGTTCTAGAGACCCCATCTCTGCAAAGACATAGACAGGGTGGAGGCTGTTCAGAGGAGGGCAACCAAAATGGTGCAGGGTCTGCACCAGAAGACATATGAAGAAAGACTAAAGGAGCTTAAGATGTATAGCCACGAGAAAAGAAGGGAGAGGGGGGTGTGAGGTGTGGGTTTTCAAGGAGGATACTTATCCACAGTTGAGGGCACTCAGAAAAATGTATTTATTGAAGCTGGACAATTAATGCGAACTTCAGTCGATAAATTAACAAAATAAGAACCAATAAACATAAACATGAAATCTCAAAGCAATAAGAATTCTGGACACTAGGAGGAGCTAGTGAACATCCAACTGAGGTCAGAATACATCTGTACCTCACCAGGTTATCTAAAGAACTGAACAGAAAACATGCCTTATATACCTAAAGAAGCATGTGACTTACTTAACTCCTCCCCTATTCCATCCTAAGTTTAACTTTCATCAAGAGCAAAAGCTTATTCTTATTTATCATATCAAAGAAAACATTTGTATTATGTTGCAGTATTTCACATCATCATATTGTACAAAAATAATGCTCAACAAAGATTTACTTTTATGAGCTACAGGATTAGCTCCGCCCCCTAGTGATATACCTTTAAATATGGGAGGTGACCAACCGGCCAGCTCTATAGTACAACATAAGAAAGTAGGAGTCTAAGCTGCAGCTCTCTACAAAGAAGCAGGTAAAGCCACCTAAAAAGTGTTTGCTTTAAAACTCATTTTAATTATGTGAAAGTATTGTCACACTAGTAATATCAAATATTAGATATACCAAGGGTACTGTTTGGCAACAACATAAAAAAAAAAATTTTAATGAAGGAGAGAAGGTGGGGTTTAATCTGAAACAAACTATAGTGTTTGTATTTTGGGTATTTTAAGTATTCTATTAGAGCCATGAATTATTATAGACATTACAGTTCAAGATAAATGAATTTCTTGTTGGGAACATTTTATTTTGCCACCCGAGTTTGGTTCGCGCAGTGCACAGCTTTAAAATAGGTACACACCCAATAGTAGGGCTTAGTGCAACACCGCCGCTGCCAATGGCATGTTTTTACTAGTTATTTACTTTCTTGTCCCTAAAGTATTAGCGGGAGAACCAGGGGATTTGAAATCTCAGAGAAGGCATACTTTGTCTTTCTTGTAGACGGGGGACAGAAACGCTGGCTTAGCGGTATCCAGGAAGTGCGTTATACGCAGAGGGTGGTTTCAGCAGAACTGACTGCTCGCATTATCGAGCAGCTGCATCTTTGACTACTGTTGAACAGCCCTGCTTTGCAACTGCTCCAACGGGAAAACCAGCACTTTAGAAATCTTTTAAACAGGCAGGCTTAACATATTAAAACGTAGTATGCTAGCTCTGCACTTCCTTTTACCTTTTTGTTTTAAATAGCTGATGAAAAGGCAAACCGAGAGGTAAAGGGGGGGACTGCCTAACGCTAAACATCTTTATTTTACTGCAGTATATAAACAACAAAACAAGCGCTCGACCACAAAGAGCTCTTACCGCAAAACGAGCACTTGTATCAACTAAAAGGGGTTATTCACATGACCTGCATTGCGGATTCATGCATTGGGGCATTACATTCCCACTTAAAGAGGAGCTCAATATAAAATCTTTACTCTCTTTTAGTTATTTATTTATTTATGAATGTTTCACAATGGTAGGGGTATAACTAGTGGGGGGGTACCAAGTGATGTCGAACACACAAACAGTTCAAGGACTGTCCAGATTTCTATATACAAGACCATGAATATGCGAGGGATAGTAAGAATGTCATATAGGTGGCCTGCCTATATAATGTAGAAGTAAAGAGATGGAAATAAAGCAAGAAGGTGAAAAGGGCTGTTGCAACAGACTTAAAAAAAATGTCTGGTATACGGAGTTATCTGTCACAGGGGGACATGATAGAAACTTTCAAATACCTTAAGGGAATCAACAAAATCCAAGAGGGTAGCATCTTTCAGAAAAAGAGATGTGCAAGAACAAGGGGGAACAATTTGAAGATAGATGGGGGATGGCTCAGAGGTAATGTGAGGAAGTATTTCTTCACAGAGAAGGTTGTAGATGCATGGAATGGCCTTCCTGAGGAGGGCGTAGAGTCAGAAACAGCAGGGGAATCATCATATTTTAAAGTCTTTGAATGATGTCATGCAGGACGTAAAGTTAAGCTATGTGTGATACTTCCTGATACCTTAAAGGGGCCAGGAAATTAATGGTAACTGGCAACAGTTAGTAGTGTTCCTGTTTACAGCAGTGCAATTCATACCTCCAAATGATCTGTATTTAACTGCAGCTATGTGAACACTGATGCAAAAAAAATTTGTTTTCAATGGTTTTCTTTTTACAGGCAACATGCCATTCAGTTCTTTTCATGGAGCCAGTTGTTCGTTACTTTTACTGTATCATGGTTTGTATACAGAATGCTAAATTATGAGCTGTTGACCTATTAGAACTATGCTCAGAGTTCTGTGAACAAACTGTGACATAGTTCAAACTCCAGATCACGGGTTCCATGAAAAGAACTGTAGCAGAATGCTGCCCATAAAAACAAAACAATGCTAAGCAGAGTTTTTCATATTACTTTTTATCCAGGTACAGTTTAATACGGGTACTTTAGGGAAATGAATATTACTTCTGAAATAAACAGCTGACAGTTAGAAATGATTTCATGTCCATTTAATGTTATATCATGTATGACAAGAGATGATGATTTTTTTCTTCCACCAGTGGAATTCTGGTAAAATACTGATTTTGCTTTAAGTAAAATTTTGTATAATTCCTGTGGAAATTTTGTGAAATTTTGCCAAAATTGTGATTTTGGTTATTTCCATCTAATTTAGAAACATAGAAGTTGACGGCAGATAAGGACCACAAGGCCCATCCAGTCTGCCCATTACTTTTTCTGCCTTATAAATGTGCCATCGGCCTTTGCTCTGTCAGTGGCCTATCTATTCATATTCATTTGTATTGCTCCCTTATGCCTATCCCATGCCTGTTTGAATCCCTGCACTGTATTCATAGCCACCACTTCTTGAGGTAGGCCATTACATGCATCCACCACCCTTTCTGTGAAAAAGAATTTCCTCATTCCCCCTTAATCGGCCCCGCTCTAATCTCATGCTGTGTCCTCTTGTCCTGATATTTTTCTTATATTTAAACGTTAGACTCTTTCACCTTGTTAATGCCCTTAAGGTGTTTGAATGCCTCGATCATATCACCTCTCTCCCTCCTTTGCTCAAGGGTATACATACTGAGCTCTGTTAATCTGTCCTCATGTGTCTCTGATGCAGTCCCTGCACCATTTTGGTTGCCCTTCTCTGGACTGCCTCAATTTGGTTAATGTCCTTCTGAAGCGTGGCCTGCATGCAGTACTCAGATGGGGCCTAACCAGTGTCTTATAAAAGAAGTTAATGCCTCCCTCTTACAACTTGATACCCCTACTAATACACCTAACACCCCCCTAGCCTTACCTACTGCTTTAGAGGTCTGCTTGGATGATTTCAGGTCATTAGTGATGATGATGCCCAAGTCTCTTTCTTCCTTTGTGATTGCTAGCAACTCCCCTCCCAGCCTATAGGTGGCTTCAGGATTTCTCTTCCCTATGTGCATGATCTTGCACTTCTTTGCATTAAATCCCAGTTGCCACTCTTCTGATCATTTTGCTAGTTTATCCAGCTCTCTTCTCATTCTGCCCACCCCATCTGGATCATCTACTCTGTTACAGATCTTGGTGTCATCTGCAAACAGACAAGCCTTACCTTCTAGTCCATCTGCAAGGTCACTAATGAAGATGTTGAAGAGGACTGGCCCCAGGACTGATCCCTGAGGTACCTCACTTGTGACTTGCATCTCTTCTGACTATATACCATTTACCACCACTCTCTGTTTTCTGCCCGTCAACCAGTTTGCCACCCAGTTGACCAACTTCTGAACCACCCCAAGCCTACCCAGCTTATTTATCAATCTTCTATGTGGAACAGTGTCAAAAGCTTTGCTGAAGTCAAGGTAGACATCAACTGCTCCCCCTTGGTCCACCACTCTGGTTACCCAGTCAAAGAAATCTATGAGATTAGTTTGACAGGACCTTCCTTTTGTAAACCCATGCTGTCTTGGATCCTGTGCCCCTATGGAGTCCAAGTGTTGCACTATCCTTTCCTTAAGGAGTGCCTCCATAATCTTGCCCACTACTGAGGTAAGACTGACTGGTCTGTAGTTCCCTGCCTCCTCCCTGCTACCACTCTTGTGGAGCGGGATCACATGAGCCCTTCTCCAGTCTTCTGGGACCTCTCCTGTGCTCAGAGACTCACTAAACAGTTCTGCTAATGGCCTTGCTAGTTCCACCCCTTAGCTCCTTAAGTACCCTGGGATGTATGCCATCAGGTCCCATTGCCTTATCCACCCTGAGCTTAGCAAACTCTTGTGGGACCCTTTCTTTTGTGAAGGGAGTAGTGCTCACCTCCCTCCTCCCTGTGTCCATGGTGCTGAGCTATGGGCCCTGCCCTACCTTCTCTTCAGTAAATACTGAGCAAAAGAATCTATTTAGGATAGATGCTTTTACAGTGTCCTCCTCCTCTGCACATGCTCCCTTTTCTCCATTAAGCTTAGCAACACCCCCCTCTGGACTTTCTCCTTTCACTAATGTATCTATAGAAAGTCTTGTCACCTTCTTTTACTGTTCGTGCTAGTGTTTCCTCGGTTTGGGACTTTGCCTGCCTTACTGCCTTCCCTGCTTCCCTTAGGGCAGTTTGGTATGCCTCCCTATCTTCATCTCGCTGTGTTCTCTTATATTTCCTGAAGGCCAGCCTTTTGGCTCTGACCTTTTCTGCTACTGTATTTGAGAACCAAAGTGGTTTCCTTCTTCTTTTTCACTTCCTTTTCTGTCTAACACAATAGGATGTTGCTTCAAGTATTGCATCCTTAATGCTTGCCCACTTTGCCTATACCCCTCACCTGTGTTTCTTTTGCCAGGGCTAGCTTAACTCTGTTGGCCATCTTATCAAAGTCAGCTCCTCTGAAGTCCCATATTTTTGCCTTGGAATGGGATGATTTAGATATAGTAGCCAAATTGAACCATACCATGTGATGGTCACTGGCCCCCAGGTAACCTTCTACCTGGAGATCTGTGATCCCTTCCCTGTTAGTCAGTACTAGATCTAGGATAGCCCTGTCTCTTGTGGGTTGTTGTACCAGTTGTTTGAGCCCCCCCCCCGCAGGAAATCCACTATGTGTCTAGTTCTGGCAGATGTTCCTGCTGGTATTGACCAATCTGTATCCGGCATGTTGAAGTCTCCCATTAACAGAACCTCCCCTTTAGCTGTCATGTTTTGTATATCTTCTAACAGTAATGTGTCTATGTCCTCGCCCTGGTCTGGGGGCCTGTAGACAACCCCAGTTCTTATGGCTGTCCCATTTCCTGTTTCCAGGGTGACCCACTGTTCTTCTGGCTCCTTATGTGTATTCTGAATTTCTGTAGCTTTGATATTTTCATTGACATACAGGGCCACTCCTCTCCCCTTTCTGCACCTCGGTCTCTTCTGAACAATACATAGCCAGGTACTGAAGTCTCCCAAGTGTGGTTACTGTAAACCCGTCTCACTATTGCTACTATGTCCAGTTTAGCCTCTGACATTGTGCCTGCAGGTCTGGGATCTTATTTCCCAGGCTGTGAGCATTTGTGTACATGATTTTCCATTGGCCAGATTTCGGTGTGTTAGTTGTTGGGTGAGGTTTGGCATTACCCTAGTGTCGTATGGGGAGACAAACCTTTTTCTTACCTGGTGATGCAAATGAACTGCAAACATGCTGAATCCCTGTTTGACCACTAGCAGAGTGGGAGGGGTGTTCTTCCCATTCGACGTATGAGGTGCTGCACCCCTCTCTCCATTTGCTAGTTTAAATATTCTGCAAAGACATCAAACTTCTGCCCCAATGCACTGACTCCCTCCTTAGTCAGATGCAGTCCATCAAATTTAAAGAACTTTCGCTCCCAGAACTGTTGCCAGTTCCCTACAAATCTGTGTCCTTTTTCCTGGCACCAGCCCTTGAGCCACGTGTTTAGCTTCCCTATCTCCCCTTCTCTGACCTTCCGTACATCTGCCCCCCTCTCCCAGACTGGCAGGATCTCAGAGAACGAGATGCCGGACGAAATGGATGATAGTTTGTCACCCAGCCTGGTCAGGTGTTCCTTGGTCTCCACAACTGACCGGCTGGTGAGATCATTAGTCCCTATGTGTACTAGGACATCAATGTTTTCTACTGCTTTGTGAACAATTTTAGCAATGCGGTCAGTGTCTCTCCATGCTGATGTACCTGGGAGACATCTGACCATTACCCCTTGCTGGAGATGAGTATCAACTCCCTGAATCATGGAGTCTGCTATGATCAGAAGTTTTTTGGATTTCCTTTTTGCTTTTTTTTGTTTTGGTTACTGATTTGGGTGAGTTTTGTTGTGCTAGCTCCTGTGCAGCAGTGTCCTGCTCTGCAGTGTCTTCTGCCTCTTTGTTTGATTTCAGAGATAGAGGCAGATACCTGTTTGTAGTGTTTATATGTTTTTTGGAGGTAATATGTTGGAGAGCAGAGAGTGATGGGGCACCCAACTTGCCCCTCCTAACCACCTGCCAACCTCCTGGACCAACTACCCTCTGCGGTCGAGGTTTTTCTGTTGGATGCTGGGGAAATGGCGGGCGGTTCTTATAATGTATTTCCTCTTGAATATGAAATTTGAGGCGTGCAATCTCTGCCCATGCTGCCCGGAGCTGAGCCCTAAGATCTCCAATGGCCCAGCACGTAGGACAGTGTCCTAAATCCTGTAAGACTGCCCTTGTAATTGGCTATAGTTCAGTCTATAGTAAAGCTAGGCATCTGAGATTTAAAAAGCATTTGTCCAAATTGCACCAAATCTGGAATGTTGGCTATCCCAGTGCTGCCCATACAGGAGTGTACCAAGTTTCAGATGTGTACCTTTAAACACGACTGATTAATAAGCCTCCAAATTTTCGGAAATTTTAAACTTACAGTTAATGAAGGTGACTGAGGTATAAGCCTCCGAACTGTCAGAAATTTTTTTAAATTACATTTCACAATTACATAAACTGCTGAATTTTAAGCCCCTATAAGTTTAAAGCCAGAGAACAGACTATCACCAATGTTGTTAAGTTCATTGATCCTAAATATTAGGCTTTAAGACAACCACCATGATCCTGCATCAGAATGTCATGCTGCCATGCTGATGATCCGGGTTCAGAAACAAGCCCCTGGAAGTCGTGTTGGGAGGCAGGTCATAGCTAAACCTTACAATCACTATTTTGCAGTTTTTGTGAATCTTCCAAGAAAGTATGCATCTAAGTTTTCAATTATCTAGCTCCAAAGGTGGCTAAGTTCTTTGCATAGAAATATTTAAAGACATTTTTACATGAATATTAAATTGCCAGACTTTGAGCCCCGATAACTTCCCCACCCTTCATCCAAATGTCATGACACTTGACACACTGTTAGGGCCTTTCCGAGACAATATGCATACTAAATCTGAGATGCCTAGCTTTACTATAGACTGAACTATGGCCAATTACAAAAAGTTTAGAAAATTCCCAAAATGTTCATGATATTTCATGGCAATTCTTGGCATTTTGTAAAAATTCTGAAAGTTCAGAATTTGCTAACTTTGCCCATCTCTATGTATGACATCATTCACAGACTATAAAGTGTGAAGTTTGGAGTGGCTCAGGAAACTCTGAGGAAGACCTGGGGGCTTGACAAAATGTTGGGTCAGTGACAACGTGAGCCACCATTTCCAGTGATCAAGAAGATACTGTGCTGAAAGCATTTTTGAATTTTATACACTTGTTGTACAGAATAAATTAGAGAGGAAAAGAGATGAACAAGTAGTGCCTTTATTCAACTTGTTCTTCAGACTTGAGGTGAGTGCTGCCTTCTTCGTATAACATTTTGTTGACTTGTTGAGTGAGGCACTGCTCTGCTTAGTGTGCATCCCTTCAATTATAAAGTATATCAAGTTTTGCTATAGTGAATAACAAATACACTAATGCTTAGGGCTGGTAAATTCATGGGTAACATTAAAAGGCACTTGTGTACACTACCAGTAGAGGTGGTGGAGATGCAGATGTTACAGGCTTTAAAGGTATACCTGGACAAATCATTGCTTACCAAGGGAATGACAGACTTCCGGGGTAGTAGAGTGGGAGGGAGTCCATATAAAGTGTTTGCACAGCATACTTCTTTCATGTCTGTTTATTAAGCAGGGGATGGACTTGGTGGACCCAGAGTCCGTTTTTGACCTCAAATGATTATGTTACTACATAAATATCACATTCATGTACTAGAACTAAGAACTACACAGCAATCAGTTCCCTGGCTGTCTTTGAGCAAAACTAAATCATCATAAAGTCTCTAGTTTACTAATCTTAATTTTTAAGATTATGAATGATAGCCAACATGCATCTGACAAGCCAAGTAATGATTAGAACGATGCACCAAGGTATCCAAAATAAATCCGTTCTATCAGTGAGTTCCCTGGTGGGGTCTTCAGTTGAGGGGATTATTCTGAAGTTCCCTCACATCAATGTCTTTACTAAAAAGTCATGACATTAGTTTTTATGTTTGCTTGCACGCATGTGCAAGAAACATAGTGCCATCATCAGAGATTTCGGAGGGTGTCACCTCCTCCTCCAATTCAGTCAGTGTGTTGGCAGGTGTGGCCCCTGTAAGCCAATGCATGCTGGAGCTGTCTATGACAAGCTCCAAAATGCAGTGGCATACAGTTGAAAGGGGGAGCTACACTTCAGGGAGTAGTGATAAGATATCGCCTGCTCATGCGCAGCTCCCCCTACACACACACACAGAAACACGCGCATACTGCGTGCTGCCCCCCCCCGCACACACGTGTAGCTGACGGGGGTGCCCAGTCCTCCGTAAACGTGCTGCGCTCCCCCCAAGCCTTCCACATGCCACACTGGGTACCCACCCCAGCATGGCAACTGATAGAATAGCCGACGGGGTGCCCAATCCCCCATCGGCTCATTGTCCTCACCCCAGTACTGGGTGCCACGCTGGGAGCCACCCAGGCGGTGGCAGCTTCAGTCATATGATACATGGTTGCCCAATCCCCGTCAGCTCCACGGCCCCCAGCCATCCTTGTGCCACACTGGAAGCCCACCCCAGCGTGGCAAATGTCCTACGCCGTTTTTTTTAACCTGCAAAATAAAAACGGTCCCACGGCGCTTCTCCCAGCCCCCCACAACCCGCACCCACCCACTGCGCACCCTGCCTCCCCACACCCCCACCCCATACTTACCTCCGGAGCTTGGCGAACGATCTTCGGTGGACCAGGAACACGTCTGCACTCTTCAAAGCCGACCGCGAACTGAGGAAATGCCGGTAAGCTGTATAATGGGCTAGATAGGGGGTTTTCAACTTTATTGCATATCTCAGGCATTTTTTGGAATTTTTGAACCAAATTTTCAACACGGAGTTTTTGGGACCCCTTCACATGAATGATGTCACTGTCATGGTGTTATTCAGGCCCGAAGGATGATTTCGCAGTCACTGTGCAGTCACTGCACAAAATCACCCTTCGGGCCCAAATAACGCCATGGCAGTGACATCATTCATGAGAAGAGGTCCCTAAAACCCCATGTTGAAAATTTGGTGCAAAAATTCCTAAAAATGACTGTTTTACGAGCGTGCATTGCGCAGTTCCTACGCACGCTCGTAAGTTCGTGAATTTTCAATATTTTCACTCCAGATTTTCAACATTGCCATTTTACCACACCTTCTTATGAGCAGTACAGCTGTCATTTTTCACATCTTACCCAAAATGTGTTTCCGCCCATGTAGCGCACAATGGCGCATTTGGTGTGCGAGATCAATGTACGGGACAAATTAAGAAAATCACAGTGACACTGTTCATGAGCAGAGGTCTTAAAATGGCTATGTTGAAAATTTGGTGAAAAAATTCCTAAAAATGACTGTTTTACGAGCGTGCGTTGCGCAGTTCCTATGCATGCTCGTGGTTTGTGTTAATATTTTCACTCCAGATTTTCAACATTGCCATTTTATTACACTTCCTTATGAACAGTACAGCTGCCATTTTTCGTATGTTGCCCAAAATGTGTTTTCGCACATGTAGCGCACAATGGTGCTGTTGGTGTGCGAAAGCAATGTTTAGGACTGAATAAGAAAATCACAGTTACACTGTTCATGAGCAGAAGTCTTAAAATGGCTATGCTGAAAATTTGGTGACAAAAGTCCATAAAATGACTGTGTTACGAGTGAACATTGTGCAGTTTCCACACACCCTCGTAAGTTCATGACTTTGTAATATTTTCAGTCCAGATTTTCACCGGTGGCATTTTTCCACACTTCCTTATGAACAGTACAGCTGTCATTTTTCACAACATGGCTGAAGTGTGTTTTCACACTTTCAGCACAGAGATGAGTGGTCGCTGTGGGAAATCATTGTTCGGCACAGATAAAGAAAATCACAGTGACACTGTTCATGATCGGAGGCACCAAAATGCCTGAGTTGACAATCTGCTGTAAAAAATCCCCAATCTAATTATATTACGGGTGTGCATTGCACAGTTTCTTTGTACGCTTGTGACTTCACCATTTTTTTTAGTATTTTTACTGCAGATTTGCAACATTGCCATTTTTTACACCTCCCCATGAACAGTATAGCTGTCATTTTTTACATCCTGTTCGGAATGTTTTTGCACCTGTGGTGCTAAATGCCGTAGTCGCTGTGCATAAGCAGCTTTCGGCTAACAAGCTGATATTCCCCCTGTTCATGAGGTGGGGTCACAAAAAAATCATGTTGAAAATTTGGAGTGAAAATACCAACGAATGCCTGAGGTATTAGAGTTTCCAACCATAACGCCCAACCCTGTAGAGAATGACAGGCATCAGGGGTGTGACTTGGGATTCTTGCCTGTAATGCTCATACCATTCCACACCCTGCAGCCAGTGAGAGGCATTGAGGTATGCCTTGGACTCTTGACCCCAAACTTCACCCCATTCTCTATATGCACACCATCACCCGTGTTCCCTAATGTGAAAGTAGGTGCTTATAGGGCCAAAGACCCTAAGGAACACCGTGACACTTGTCAGTGTCTGCAGGGTGGGGTGTGGTGAAATGGCATGGCCGTTATGCCTGATGACCCAAACGCACACCCCAATGCCTGTCACTCTCTGCAGGGTGGTGGTGGGGTTGGCTTCAGTTCAATACTTCACTGCCATTCCTATTATGCAACTCTGTAACTTCTACACTACCACTGCCAATGCCAGCAAGGAAACATTCGGCATTGACAAATGCTTGTTTTAAGAAGTCAAGGATTTTTATTTCTTTTGAACACAGTATAATTCTATAAATCACGTGATAAATTGTTCAGTAAGCTAAAACATGCAGTGTACCACACCACGCTACATATACTTATCGCTTTCTTTTTAGAGCTTCAAGTCTGCTGCTGTGCTCACTAATGCCTTCTTCCTGCATCATTCAGTTATGACTCCATAGTTATCCTCCTCCATGCTGGGATTTTTAAATGATAAACTCCAGTGGAAGGAACATAAATGTGAGCTATAGGTCAGCTGAGAGAGTGAAGCTTGGAATGGGGTTGAGATGCCTGTTTTAGGGCATAATCATTCTACCACAACAGCCACATACAAATAATCCAAACAGACATCAAGGGAGATACCATAAAGATAGATCTTCCAACATGCCTGCCATCCACCTGACCCATCAGTGTGTAGCTGCTAAGCAGTGGGTGGTGCTAACCTTTCTGAGAGCAATCACATATCCAGAAAGACTGCAGTGAGCCACCTACCATATTGACTGTGTATCCACACACACAACATGGTCAAAGGTCCCACATATGATGAGGAAACACTCATGATTAGACTATTGTACTGGTCATAATTTCAGTATGTAAATCATTTGCAGTATCTCTTATTTACATTTCCTTCAAGGATGGCTGTGACCAGGATTTTAGGGCCACCCTGCGAAAAATACATAAATAAATAAATAAAATAAAAACCCCCTTGAGTTCAATGGGTTCCCTGTTCAAAAAAAATTAAAAACTAGAGCTTGGTGGGATCTGTGAATGCTGAATTCATGGAAATGTAAAGAAGTAACTGTAACAAAGTTTGCAGAATTTTCCAAAATTCTGACTTTTGCAAAATCTGAATCTTCCAAATGTGTTTGTTGAATTTTCATCTCATTCCACTAACTCTTCTTGTTGAATTGTGGAATAATTCACCTTGACTACAGAATGACAGTTCTGTGGAATTTGATTCTGCAGTTTAATACATCATTTTGCAATACACATAATAATTCCGCAGTTCACTGATTAGTTCTGCAGAATTTCTTTCCGCAGTATACTACATTAATCCACAATCCATTCATTCATTCTGCAGTTCAGTGGCTCACTGAGCTGTGGAATAAATGTACATGTGATTAACGTATTAAACTGCGAAAAGAAATTCCACAGAACTGATCAATAGCAATGATCAATTCTGTGGAATTTCCTTTTCCAGTTTAATACATTAATCCACAATTCATACATTTATTCCACCATTCTAAGTCAGAATTTCCAGGTTGCTAAACTACATTCCAAAATTTTGCAGAAGCAAAATTCCCAGTTTTTTCAAAACATCACTGATGGAATTTTATTTTCATGCAGCCCTATTAATAACCCTCCAATTCTTGCTCTCAAGAGATACTGGTAAGGCCCACCAACAATTACATAAAGCAGCATCATAAACACAACAAGCAGTACATACATAGATACATAGATACATAGAAGGTGACTGCAGAAGGGGACCGCACGGTCCATTTAGTCTGCCTATGGTTTCTAGTTAGCTACACCCCTCCTTGATTTTTTATTCATTCTGGGTAATGCTGCCCCTATGCCTGTACCCCCTCTCCCCCAGTAATTTGCATCAGAGAGCTTTAATTTGCTCAGTTTGATTATACAGACAATCAAATATAGGTTCAGGAATGAGCCTGAATCACTGTGGATCAGTGGTGGGGCTGGAGGGTGAATTGAGCATCCTGGAATGCTTTCCTTCTCTAGGGAGGGAATGGCAGCAGGCTCTGCTATGATACTCAGACAGAAGAGAGAAAGAGATAATTCTGTGATACTGCCACTTGGGTTAACACACATGGCAGTGCAGTTAGGGCAACTTTATGTGGAGGGAAGACATGGATCGGGACAGTCTGCAGCCATGGCTCTGTGTGCACATACACGTGTGGTACCTCTGCCACCAAAATCTGAGTGGGAATAGGAATAATACAAGTGGAAAACTCTTGACTGCTAGCAGGCTGTAGCACTGCACTCATGGTCCCTGCCCTTCCCACTACCCACCCTGTTTCATATACTAGAGGCCCAGAGGAAGCTGCTGAATGGAAGACACCTCCCAAAGAAACAACACAAGGAAAAAACATCACTGTGGCATTGTAAGATAGGGTAAGCACCACAGAAACAAAGGGGCAGGTAAGGTAGGGAGTCAGGGAAAAGGGGGCACCATCATCAGGATAAAAAGTAAAATTAAAGCGAACCTCAAAAACTGGCAACCTGAACCCAGTTTAGATTTAGGTTTGTTGGGTAAGGGCTTCACAGAATGCAACATATTTAAGTTAAAGTAGTTTAGTCACTTCTGATAGAACTTTGACTAACAATAATAGTTTGACACTACTGAGCTTATATTTATTATTTCCATTAATCTTCCCTTTGTTCATCATTACTAGGTTAGTTTACATAGAACAGTATTCTTGTCACTTGTAGATTTATCTGCATCTGTAGCTTGAACCTTTCCTGAAATCATAATTACCTGTTTTTGAGATCATAGCTTGTTACTGTGGATAGGATGTCACAGAGGACTGTGATTTTGGGTCCTCAGCTACACATTAAACAGCAATAGTAGATCAGCATTGGGGCAGAAAAATATATGAAACCTGTCCTGAATTGTGTTTGATTAAATATTGTTGTTTAACATTTTACCATATGTGACAAACGTACATTACTTAATGCAGGCTAGATGAGCTATAAGCATAAAACAGAATGTTACTATAAAGTTATTCCCATTCCAGTGGGCCCCCACAAAATGTTGGCCTTACTGCAAGTGCAGTTCTTCCATTCCCATCAACATGGCCCTGCCTTTGAAGAACAATTGTTTCATACCAGTAAAGGTTGGTTTATTTGTTTGATTGACAACACTGACAAAACAAAAAAATGCCACTCTGGAGGAGATGTGCCTCATCTAACACAAACAACAACAGCAAGAATAAAGACGGCACTGTCCACCAAAAGGGTATTTGTGCTTGACAAAACAATTTTCTTGATGAGCATGAAATACAGACTCAAGTATAAAGTGCCACACAAGAGACTCACAACTCTACTCAGCTAATCAGCCTAACTGGTTTTGCGCATTACATGAGTCTGTATTTTATACTTGTGTAATAAATTATTTTAGTCAAGCATGAATACTCTTTAGGTGGATGGTGCTGTCTCTCTTCTTGCTGGTGTCTTAATTCATTTGACGGCCCCTCCCCCTTCCCAGAATCATGGTGGGGGGGGGGCATTAGAACTCAAATTTCAAACCATGACTTCAAACTGGCAGGTAGCAACTGATATTCCCCTATAAAAAGGGAGTTCATTAACAGAAGCTGAAACTTAGAGGAAACCACACTTTTTTGTTAACACTAATAAGATCTGCTATAGGTCTTTTTATTAAGTTATTTGACAAGGTTAACCATTTCAAACCATGCAATCCAGTGGAAACATTTCTTGCCAAGACGTTTCAAGAATGAATCCATACTGATGATCTCAGTCAGGGTCTAAAGTCAAACTCAAAGTGGGAAACAGAAAACAGGGCTACAACCTTAGGGAAGACTGAGTACATGTCATACTGCACAATTTAGCTCACATGACATATATTTTCTGTAATTACCATTCTTTTTTCTGGATAACTAGGGACATTTGCATTTCCTGGGGAAATCATCATTATGACAATGCAAGGCAAGTGAGGTACCTTGTCCTTCTGATGGCAAAAGAAGGCCCATATGCTGTAGTAGAAATAAAAAGAAATGAAAAAAGAGGAAAAATATCAAACAAAAGTTAACATGTTGGCCCAGTGGTGTTGAGGGCTGAGGCACTGGACGTCACACCTGGCGTTACACCAGTGACCCAGGTTCGGGAACAGACTTGGGTTGTCGAAGGCTGGCCAGGGGGAGGAGAATTGAGCATCCATGGGACTACTCTCCTCCTCCAAGGAGGGTGAGGCAGGATACCCGCAAATGTGCTGGCTCCTGGTGGTGGCTAGGGGATAGTGGGAGTTGTGGTACGATGGAGGGGACAGCACGGGCAGATGTCTGACATGCTGTGGATGGATGCGTGCATCGCAGCATCATTGGCGTGTTTGCTCACCTGTGCTGTGGGGAGAAATACAGGGAACAAAATAGCTAAGCCTCCTGTGCTTTGAAGGCCTGCTGTGGTGCTGCATTGGATGCTTCCAGGAGCTCCCTTTGGTCCTGATCGCTTGGTCTTCCATGAGGGGGTGCACAATGTGACCTTAGAGAGGAAGAGGGCAAGGAGGTAGCAGCTTGAGCATGGCGCCCGATGCAGGAGCTGCAGCAGGACCCAAAGGGGAACCATAGGACCACCCCAGCAGGAAGGTAAGGCAGATCAATAAAGTATATATATAAAAAAAAAATATATATATATATATATACAAGCACTGAGGAAATGGTTACCCCAAAGGGCATTTGGCTGGGAAGCCAAGTTTCAAAGCAATACAAAATTACACGTGTTCCGGCAATGCAAAGTGTCATGGGCTGCATATGCAATTCACCACAAAATATTAAGCTGGTTCAACTTTAAGCAGAGATGCATGGTGCTGAAAACCCTCTCACGCAGTTTGCAAAGGGTGCCAACAGAAGACATAGACACGTGTTTCCTTCTACCAGGACCCATCAGTATGCCTCGTCTGTTTGACACCCCAGTGGAATGAACCAGCTACCTTAAGATGGTCTATCTGGGTAATTTTGAGGTGAACCCAATTAAAACAAAAAACTATTTAAAAGGCAAAGGACCTCTATGTGCAAGCACTGAGGAAATGGTTACCCCAAAGGGCATTTGTCTGGGAAGCCAAGTTTCAAAGAAATACAAAATTACACATGTCCCCACAATGCAAAGCATCATGGGCTGCATATGCAAATCACCACAAAATATTTAATATATATATATATATGTTAACATACCGAAATATTATATTTCTCAATGTTTTCTAAAACAATAAACCATCATAAAATAAGCTTTTTCAATTTCCTTATTGAAAACTTATTTAAGAAGTTGAGACCAAGGCTGGGTTTTTATTATAGAAATAAATTCAATATACACTTGGATAACCACAAAACCCTTGTCTGAGCGATGTTCTTACCCTTGCTAGATGGCATGGGATCATAATGTCACTGACTTCACCAGTGAGGCAATAAATGCTGCAGGCAACACAGCGCTCCTCGAAAGAAGGTCGGAAAAAACACTGACCACAACAAAACAGTGCGCCCCATAGGAATCAATGGGAGTTTCTGTTTCTTGGGGAGAGCTTTGCTCCCCACACCCCCTGGACTTTAAATAAACTCTGAGGGGGGGGTGTGGACTTTGGGGATGGGGTGAAACACCTGGAGGGGGAAAAATTTACTTTGCCCAAAAAAAAGCAACAAAAAAGCTGCAACACTGGGAGACCTTGGGGGGGGGGGGGACTATGGTCCCAGGTCTCCATCTCTGCTGTGCGCTGGTGCCTTAGCCACTCCGCCACGGGAGCATCTCTACCAGGCATCACACACACAGCAACTTGATCCCTTAGCAGTAAGAGGATAGAGGAACAGGAGTAGCAGTAATTCCCTACCACTATTATACCCCTGTTGCTCTCAGTGCTTGAGCACTTTCCACAGCACAGTTATTGCTGCACTGTCTTTGTAGTGTGGTATTGACCTGGTACCTTGCTAGTCTATGCAGACCTCATGTGTAGAAGTGCTGCTGCTGGTGAACTTGCCAAACTGGATGTCCTGTATCACATGGCGCTCAGATTCTTTACTGGGCTACCAGCAAGAACCCATCACTGCACCATATTTGCCTCTGTTGGTTGACCTTCCCTCGTCAGTAGACGACTCAAAAACCTATATCTGTGGGCCTATAAATCTCTTAGGCACGATGTACGACATTGTATTTTTGACTTGCTATGCAAAGTCCCTAGATTATATAACCTGAGAGCATGCAACTACATTGTGCTTGAACAGCCAAGGACTGCATCCAAGTATAGGAAAATGGCTTTCAGCAGGCTTGCCCCTACATACTGGAACAAAGTTCAGGCGACACTCAACCTGAACTCAGTCATGAGTCTGCATGCCTTCAAACTGATGATCAATCCCTACAGCACTGATATGTGTACCTGCACCTAGTCCTTACTATTACATTGATTGCATTTTAATTGCTGTGCTAGTGTTCTTCCACCTGTAACAGCTCTGTCTGCTTAGCCTTACATGACTATATTACAAGTCTTTGCTGCTATTTTTATTGATACTGTGATTACCAGAATTTTACATTGTTGCTATTTACTTTATCTCTCATCATGCATACTTGTCATCACTGTGATTTTCTGTACTGTCCTAACCACAATCTCCTTACAAATGTACTTTGCTCAACAAAGCTTTTCCTGGTAAAAAAATGAAACAAAAGTACTAAAAATAAATAACGCAAGCTTCTTTGTCATGCTCACTTAGAATCGTTCAAGGAATGGGATGGTATAGATGTATGAGACAGACAATTTGAAATTTAACAGTATCTAAGCTTTTCTGAGCATTGTTAAAAGCTATCCTCTTACTAGGATCAACATCTGCAGAGTCTCAAGATCCCTGTCTTAATTGTCAACACCTCCTCTACATCTCCATCTGTCACTCGGTGCCTTAGTTAACCCGTGCTGAAAATTACCCACAGGGCCTCCTCTGACAGCTCCTGGATGTCCTACAGAGTAATTGTTCTTTGCTTGCTCCTTCAACTACAAATGAAAACACACCTTGGCCCTTTCTGTTGACCTTAAAGACACAGCCACTACCTTTTAATCAAAAACAAAGGAAGATGACATAACTTTAATGAACCCCTGAATTGGCCTGGGGAAAATGTCCAGAGTTTGTCTTTACAGCTGTCATAAATAGAACTAATTTTGTCAACCTTTTGCAAACATATATTGGGCTGCCCATGGGTCTGGTAAGATAAGGCAAGGGGGTGTCTATAAAGGTGGGGCTATTGTTGTCTTCTTCATGTGCGGGTGTTTGCTACTGCCGATTTACCTAATAGCTTGCCATCTTCAAGGGGGCATTACCCAAAACTGACACTGTCAATTACCCATATTGTGATTGGGAGCTTAAGCGAGAATTCCTTTTGTATGTGGCTAAGAGAAGAATGTTATTAAACATTATAAAATGGCAAGAAAAAATCTAGAAATCTCATTGGCCAACGGACATCAACTGACCATAAATTAAATCTCTATAAACTCACAGTCATCCTGGTCCTAAACCACATCACACAATGAACAAAATCAGTCCTCCTACAACCAGAACTATCTTTCACCAGTCTCCCTACAATTAGAATTGATCTTCCATCACAAACATGGCTGCTACCTTTGCACTGTAAAAACCTTAAATTGGGCCCTAAAAATAAAACATAGAAACATAGAAACATAGAAGTTGATGGCAGATAAGGATCACAAGGCCCATCCAGTCTGCCCATTTTTTCTACCTTATGAATGTGCCATAGGTCTGAACTCTGTCAATGGCCTATCTATTCATACTCATCTGTATTGCTCTGTTATGCCTATCCCATGCCTGTTTGAAGCCCTGCACTGTATTCATATTTACCATTTCCTGAGGCAGGCCGTTCCATGCATCAACCACCTTTTCTGTGAAAAAGAACTTCCTCACATTACCCCTTAATCGGCCTCCCTCTTATCTCATGCAGCATCCCCTTGTCCTGCTATTTTTCTTATATCGAAATATGTTAGACTATTTCACCTTGTTAATGCCATTAAGATGTTTGAATGTTTCGATCATATCAACTCTCTCCCTCCTTTGCTCTAGGGCAGGAGTTCTCACACTTTGCCTTAGTGAGCCTCCCCCAAGCCTTGGAAAAGATCTTGAGCCCCCCTCCCACTACAGAAATAATTTTGGGCCTCCCCATAGTTAGAACAGCTATCATACTTTGCACATTACACGAAGAATCCAGTAAAGTGCTTTTGAGTCGTTGAGTTTATTCTTATTTTATTGAACTTGTTATTGTCCCTTTCTATAATCCCCCTCCCCAGGTCAGCCTACTGGCGTCACACTTCTGACTTTTGGACCCTATTTACCTATCATTGTAACATCTCCATGAGTCAGACTGTTTTCTTTGTCAGTTTTACCCTGCTCTTAAACACCTTCTTGGGGACCATTTTGCTCCCTCCTGGCCTTGCTCCTAGTATCTCTCTGCTTAGCCTTTGTATTTGTGTTTTTCTGCAACCAGTATAATGGGTCAGTTGTTACCTTGTTCCTATTCATTTGCATTATTTTGCATTTTATTTTGCACAGTTTCCAAAAATTGTATTTCCTCCAAACAGCTTTCCCCCATGTCATACCAGGAAACAAGTGTTTGTTAGGCATGTCTTTCCTAGTAACCATTTTGTACATAAATTTGCATGCCATTATTCGTTTTCAGTTTGCTGCATCCTTTCACACAAAACATCCAAAACTTGGCATTTAAATATAGTACATTTTAAGGCTTGCTTGAGCCTCCCCTGGAACAGGTTGGGGCCTCTCCTGGGAGGCTGGCCTCACCATTTGAGAAACCCTGCTCTAGGGTATACATATTGAGCTCTGTTAATCTGTCCTCATATGTTTTCTGATGCAGTCCCTGCACCATTTTGGTAGCTCTTCTCTGGACTGCCTCCATTTTGTTAATGTCCTTATGCAGGTGCGGCCTCCATTACTGCACTCTGTATTCCAGATGGGGCCTTACCAGTGTCTTGTAAAGAGGGATTATTACCTCCCTCATACTACGTGTGATACCCCTACTAATACACTTCAACATCCCTCAAGCCTTACCTACTGCTTTAGTGGTCTGCTTGGATGATTTCAGGTCATCTGTGATGATGATGCCTAAGTCTCTTTCTTCCCTTGTGATTGCCAGCAACTCCCCTTTCAACCTATAGGTGGCTTCAGGGTTTTTCTTCCCTATGTGCATGATCTTGCACTTATTTTCATTAAACCCCAGTTACCACTCTTCTGACCATTTTGCCAGTTTATCCAGATCTCTTCTCATTCTGCCCACCCCATTTGGAACATCTACTCTGTTGCAGATCTTGGTGTCAACTGCAAACAGACACATCTTACCCTCCAGTTCATCTGCAATATCACTGATGAAGATATTGAAGAGGACTGGCCCCAAGACTGAACCCTGAGGTACCCCAGTTGTGGCTTGCATCTCTTCTGACTGCATACTGTTTATCATCACCACTCTCTGTTTTCTACCCGCCAACCAATTTGCCACCCAGTTGACCAACTTCTGACCCACCCCGAGCCTACCCAGCTTATTAATCAATCTTCTATGTGGAACAGTATCAAAAGCTTTGCTGAAGTCAAGGTAGGCAACATCAACTGCACCCCCTTGGTCCACCTCTCTGGTTACCCAGTCAAAGAAATCTATGAGATTAGTTTGACAGGACCTTCCTTTTGTAAACCCATGCTGTCTTGGATCCTGTGCTCCTATGGACTCCAGGTGTTGTAATATCCTTTCCTTAAGGAGTGCCTCCATAATCTTGCCCACTACTGAGGTAAAAGACTGACTGGTCTGTAGTTCCCTGCCTCCTCTCTGCTACCTCTTTTATGGAGCGGGATCACACGAGCCCTTCTCCAGTCTTTTGGGACCTCTCCTGTGCTCAGAGACTCATTAAACAGTTCTGATAATGGCTCTGCTAGTTCCACCCTTAGTTCCTTTAGTACCCTGGGATGTATGTCATCAGGTCCCATTGCCTTGTCCACCCTGAGCTTAGCAAGCTCTTGTAGGACCCTTTCTTTTGTGAAGGGACTAGTGCACACCTCCCTCCCCCCGTGTCCATGGTGCTGAGCTGTGGGCCCTGCCCTACCTTCTCCTCAGTAAATACTGAGTAGAAGTATCTATTTAGGATAGATGCTTTTCTTTGGTCCTCCTCCACACACTGCCCCTTATCCCCTTTGATCTTAGCAATATCCCCTCTGGACTTTCTCCTTTCACTAATGTGTCTATAGAAAGTCTTGTCCCCTTCTTTTACTGTTCGTGCTAGTGTTTCCTCTGTTTTGGGCCTTTGACTGCCTTACTGCCTTCCCTGCTTTCCTTAGGGAAGTTTGGTATGCCTCCCTATCTTCATCCCACTGCATTCCCTTATATTTTCTGAAGGCCAGCCTTTTGGCTCTGACCTATTCTGCTACTGTTTTTGAGAACCATAGTGGTTTCCTCCTTCTTTTGCTCTTGCTTTTCTCTTTAACACAGTGGGATGTTGCTTCAAGTATTGCATCCTTAATGCTTGCCCACTTTGCCTGTACCCTCTCACCTGTATTCCTTCTTGCCAGGGGTAGCTTAACTCTGTTAACCATCTTATCAAAGTCAGCTCCTCTGAGTTCCCATATTTGTACCTTGGAATGGCATGATTTAGTTCTAGTGGCCAAATTGAACCATGCCATGTGATGGTCACTGGCACCCAGGTGACCTTCTACCTGGAGATCTGTGAGCCTTTCCCCGTTAGTCAGTACTAGATCTAGGATAACCCTGTATCTTGTGGGTTGTTGTACCAATTGTTTGAGGCCCTCCCCCTGCAGGGAATCTACTATGTGTCTAGTTCCGGTGGATGTTCCTGCTGTTATTGACCAATCTGTATCTGGCATGTTGAATTGTCCCATTATCAGAACCTTCCCTTTAGCTGTCATGTTTTGTATAGCTTCTAACAGTAATGTGTCTATGTTCTCCCCCTGGTCTGGAGGCCTTTAGACAACGCTAGTTCGTATGGCTGTCCCATTTCCTGTTTCCAGGGTGACCGACAGTTCTTCTGGCTCCTTATGTGTATTCTGAATTTCTGTAGCTTTGATATTTTCATTGACATAAAGGGCTACTCCCCCCCTCCCACACACCTTTTTGCACCTCGGTCTCTTCTGAACAGTACACAGTACTGAATTTTCCCAAGTGTGGTTACTGGTGAACCATGTCTCATTAATAGCTACTATGTCCAGTTTAGCCTCTGTCATTGTTGCCTACATGTCTGGGATCTTGTTTCCCAGACTGTGGGCATTTGTGTACATGATTTCCATTAGCTAGATTTCGGTGTTGATCACTAGCTGAGGGGGGAGGAGTGTTCTTCCCATTCAATGTATCAGGTGCTGCACCCCCTCCCCATTTGCTAGTTTATATATTCTGCAAAGACATCAAACTTCTGCCCCTACCTTAAATAAAAAATAAAATTAAATGTTGTTTCCCTGACCATCACACTCTCCCTACACACATAAACGAATTAGAAACATTCAGTATTGTTTATAGTTTTCATTACAATTGTTTCTTTCCTGACAATGAAAAATTCCCTTTCTAGTTTTACCTGCTCATCAGGGAAATCACTTCTGCTTGCCCTGACAGTGAAATTATTGAGGCTCTAGCTCTAGAGGGGGCATTTGTTGTGCATGTGCACAGTGTGTTACTAGAGGAACATTCTGCCAGTGGAACCGAGCAGAATTTTGAATCCTTGTATTCTATGGTAAACATTCCATGATAAGCATTCCATATCTTGAATGTGGGGAGAAATAGAAAAAAAACAGGAGGAAGAAAGTAGGCAACAATACTTCATAAAAAAAGAGAAAAGGTGGGAAATCACAGTTACATAGGCAGAGCAAGACCCAAACTCATCATTGTCATCATTTTATTGAAGGCAAATTGAAAAGAAACTTCTTATTTACAATTGCATTCAAGAAAAGTACAGATTACATACAATTATAGACTAATAAATGCATACAGAACAATACAATATTTAAGTTACACAGGCATGGACATTATCATCATTAAAAGAGTTGTAGCAGTAAACTGCACAAATACATTCCTGAAGTTTATAAAAACATGTACATTTGAATCCTATAAGGGTATTTTTGGGTGAAATCTATCACCCCCACCAAAAAAAGGCAACCTGGCAGGTTTAAAGTTTTGAACACATTTCCATTAAGAGACAGTACATGTATTGCTTTGAAATGCAAGGTAACATGTTTTTTTCTTAGTAACCTTTCACCTCAATCCTATAGAAGTTTTCTTCTTAGGTACTAGACCATGATACATCAACAAAGACAAAAATAAAGAGAATGTTGCCTTCATTGAAACTATATTACAACAGTATAATGAAAATAAAGTTTTAAATACTGCTTAGTTTTATTTTTATTTTCAACTAACACTAACAATAAATACTTTGACTACAAAGTACTAGTTCATCTATTGCTGAAATATGCTATTTATGTATTAATAGGGACTACCTTTTTCAGTTTTTAAAAGTTTTAGAGTTAATGTATTGTACACTTGTTTAAAAATAGTAAAGACATTGTAATCCCTAACAGAGTGACTCACACTAATTCTTTTATGATGGTAGTACATTTTATAACTGTGATAAGCCACTCCAGGGTGTGCATTAAAGTATCGTAATGCACATTCCAGGGCATAAGGACACTCGGCCTTTGGCCTCATGCCTTAGAATGCCACAAGGACGTGCATTAAAATCCTTTAATGCACACCCTGTTATGGCTTATTACTTACATATGGGAAGTCACATTTGTGAATGTTTGGGCAAAATGTTTGAGGATTTTCTGTGAAAGCGAACTTTGCAGTTTCAGTGTACTTCATTAGCAAAAGCAAAATGTTGCTCTGCCCCACATATAAGTGCAACTGATATTGTTGTACTACAATTGCAGTTAATTCCTGTACTGATCCATCCATCCATCCATCCATCCATGTGTCCGTCCATCTATCTGTCTATCTTCTTCTTTTTTTTTTATTAGCTTTTCATGAACAAAGTCTTTACCGTAAGGTGGGTAACATTTGGGCAATCAGAAGGAACACCCCAATTGCTGTAGGTACAATCGCATGAATCAAGTATCCAGATATCACAGGGATAAGATAAAACATATGTCATGTTAGAAGTGAAACTTCTGTACCCCCCTCCCTCACTGCCCATAACCACCCACATAAACCCGCTCCTTACCCACCTCATGTCAAGTATGCTCAATTAGAAAGAAAAGTATTTTTGGTGACTGGGACTAGGTCTCAGTTGAAACCTTTAAGGTTTCCATACAGATAACAGGGCGTCTAGAGGACCCCATGTAGATTGGTAAGCTTGTAACTTATTCCTCATGGATGAAATATGTTTCTCCAGTTGGAGTGCAAGCAAAACTTCCTTGTGCCATTCCAAAATAGAGAAAGGTGCATTGTCTTTCCAATGTCTCAAGAAAACTAATTTGACTGTAGAGGATATCAATGCCAAGTGCACTTTTCTAATTCTGGGGGTGACCAATGGAAAAACATGTAGTAAGCAAGCTTCCAGAGTAAACAAGGGATCAAGACCCAAAAATGAGTTGAGAGTTTGTTTAATAGAATGCCAGAAGGTCTGTACTACCGGCAGGTCCATAACATGTGGTATAGAGTTCCAGGGAACTTGCCACAGCGTGAACAATCGGGCGATGCTAGTGACCCAATTTGTAGAATTTAACAGGGGTGAAATAAAGGTTATGTATGATATTACATTGAATTAAATGCAATCTATCTTGCTTAATGAATTAATATAAATGTTGCCACATTTTATTCCAGATGCCGACTTCATTATTAATAGGTAAAACCTGAGACCAATAATAACACACCCCTTGGCAAATTGATGTGCAGCATTTGCACTGCTTTGTACACTTGTGAAACCCCGTGGGGTTCTCGAGCCAGCTGTAGGATCTTGGAAAGGGTGTCCAAAGGCAGTAAAGACACCACCCCATGACCCAGATGAGCTGTGATAGCTTCCTTAAGTTGCCTATACTTACAGTGGGATACAGCATATGCATTGAACCTGAGCTAAAATATGGCTAAGAAAACCATTGTGCCCTCCGCAAACATGTCCGAGACCTTCTTATGAGTTGGGGGGGGGGGGAGGAAGTAATAATGGGCTTATGGCCAATTCTGAAATGGGGATTGCCCAGGATTGGTTGGTCCAAGAGGAGTGCCAGTCATGGGAAATGTGTTTTTGTAGCTGATGTAAAGCTTTAACCGACCAGCTTAAAGGGGTAGTCCTCAAAGGTTGAGGGAGTGCAGTGGGAGTGGTGTATATCATAGCAGGGAGGGAGCAGTGGTATTTAGCCAATATAGACCTCTCAATGTCCAACCAAAGGGGAACATAGATCTGTGAGCTGTCTTCTTGTGCCTCTGTTACCCAGTGTGCAATACGGGTAAGGTGTTGAGCACAATAATAAGTAAAAAAGGAGGAGACTGAAAGACCACCTTTGAATTTCGGTGCTGAGAGTTTAGTATAGGACCTCCTAACTCCCTTACCTTTCCACATGAAGTCATTGAGCATAGTTTGAAGCTTAGAGAACCATTGTTTAGAGAGAAAAACTCCTAGCATTCGTAATGGATACAATAAACGTGGTAAGATATTCATCTTGACAGTGTTTATTCTCCCCCACAGGGAGATAGGCAAGGCACCCCATCTGTTAAGGTCAGTTTCAGGAGATCTGAAAGATTCGATTTGAACATGGTAGGTATATCTCTCGAAAGTTTGATTCCCAGGTGGGTAAGGGAGGTAGGTTCCCATGAGAGTACATAGTCAGCAATGACCAACCAGGGGTTCTATTGTTTAGTGGGAAGACTTTCATTTTAGAGAGGTTAAGTTTATAGTGGGATAGCACCGCAAATTTATAGATTTTTTCCAGAAGTGATGGAATACCCTTCTGGGGCTCTTCAAGGTGTAAGAGAAGGTCATCTGCAGATGCAGAAAGGGTGTAGCGTGTGTCTCCTATTTTAATTCCTTGGAGGTTCATGGAAGCAATCAATTTCCTAATCAGGGACTCAAGATAGATATTGAATAGTAGGGGGGATAGGGGGCATCCCTGTCGAGTGCCCCGTTGAAGCAGGAAAGGGTCTGAGAGTACTCCATTGCACCAAATTTCTGCAGAGGTAGAAGAATACAACAGCTTCACCCATTTAAGGTGGCTGGGGGGGAGACCAAAATGAGCCATGGTAGCATAAAGTCCCAAGAGACCATGTCAAATGCTTTCTCGGCATCCAGGGAAACAAGAACAGCAGGGAGAGGTGAATCTCTGGATGCTGAAAGCAAGTGCAGGACCTTTCGGACATGGTCCAGTGATGACCTACCCAGCACAAATCCAATTTGTTCACTGCTGATGAGGGAAGTCAAGAGGGTACTCAGCCTATTGGCCAATATTTTGTCAAGGATTTTCACATCAGTGTTGATTAGTGATATAGGCCAGTAGCTTTCAGGATATAAGGGATCTTTGCCCTGTTTAGGGGCGAGGGTGATTACAGCATTGAGGAAGTTCGATTCCAAGAGTCCGTTGGCATGCCAGTAATTATAAACCTCAACTAGAAAAGGGCTCAGTTCTGGGAGGCAGATTTTGTACAAATTGTTGGACAGGCCATCAGGACCGGGGGATTTATGCAATGGGAGCTGCTCAACTGCCTTTCGTACTTCCTGAATAGAGATAGGATTACCAAGGGGGTCGGCCAGAAGGGGGGAAAGGTGAGGGATGTCAATGGAGCTGAGGTACTCCTTCATAGCAGTTTCGGTAGGTTGGTCGGGGCTGGTTTCAGTATAGAGATCCATATAATAGGATCTGAGAATGGCGGCAATGTCTCTGGGAGAGGTGACTACTGGATTGTCTCTGTCAGACTTAATACGTGGTATGAATCTGGAGGTTTCAGCTTGTCTGAGCTGAATTGCTAGCAATTTACTAGCTTTCTGTCCTGTATCTAAGTATTTAATTTTTGTCTGTTTCAGAGAGAGTTCCGCTTTCTGGAACATCAGGCCCAAATATTGGGCTTGCAGCCCATGGAACTTAACCCAGTCAGCTTCAGGGGACTGGCAACTAAGAGTATGTTCCAGATGATGTATAGCTTTAAGCAACCTCTCTTTCTGTTGTCTGAACTGTCTGGTTTTGGTAGCAGACAACCGGAGACATTCCCCCCTTAGGGAACATTTCAGGGCTGCCCAGACCACATCTAATCTGGGTACTGAGTCCAGGTTGGTCATTAGGAAATTAGTAGCGTAGTTTTTAATCTGCATTAGGGAATCTGTCTTTTGAAGCAGTTGGGTGTTTAACCGCCAGAGGGCATCCCTTTTAATTCCCGGACCCAGGAGATAGGTGATGGGTATCGGCGAGTGTTTGGATATGACCCTTGCATATATGTCTGCACTTATTATACCTGGAAGGGCAAAGGAGCTCAGTAACAGTAAATCAATTCTAAAGAATGACTTGTGTGGGGATGAAAAAAAGGTATATTGGTGCTCTTGAGGGTGTAGTATTCTTCAGACATCAAGAAGGTCAGCATCCTTCATTAGTTCGTGCAAAGTCCTTTGCGAGGGAGATAATCCTCATCTCTTAGAATCGGACCTATCTAAGCATGGGTATGAGGCAACATTCCAGTCTCCACCTAAAATGGTGAGTGCGGGAGGGTTAGTGACAATAAAATTTGTCAAATGGGTAAAAGATTGAGGGGATTCTTGATTTGGACAGTAAATAGCACCCAGAATGACTTGCTTCCCTTCAAGGAGGCCATATAGGAAAATATATCGACCACTAGGGTCCCAGATTTCCCGTTCCAATTTGAAGGGGATATTTTTCCAAAATAATATGGTGATTCCCCCACTGTTTGTAGAATTACCAGCTCCATATGCCTGTGCCATCAATACTGGCACAACAGGGTCACGTCTTCTCTATGGAGGTGTGTCTCCTGAAGGCATGCAAACCCTGCCTTTAAATGAAAAAGATGTCTAAGAATGACTTGCCTCTTGCATCTGTCTTGGACACCTTTTACATTCCAGCTTATAATATTATAAGGACCAGTCATGCTCATTAACTCTGGGTGAGAGCAAAAGATCATTGGGTCTAACTGGAATACTATGAAAAATAAGAACTCCCGGACTATAAGTCAAGTTAACTTCTCTGTGAATAAGTTGTGCTAACACACTTGGCAACCCCTACCTTCTAGTCCACCTAGTAAAATTAGGGAGAAACATGATAGGTATGAGACTTATTCCCAGTTTCCCACCCCCTGATTAACCCTGATAAACAAACCCATATAAGAAATTTACAAATACTACCCCCAGTTCAAATTAACTGCATCATAAATATGCCCGGTGTGTGATGTCTATTACGCAGCTATGAGTCGCACCAATGGAAGCCCCCCTACTCCCGCTAAACCCCTGTTCTACAAATAGCTAATCCAAGAGGTAAAGTTGATATTGCTTAGTTTCTAAACAAGTAACCATAATATATTCACACTAAAAGAAAGAAAGAGGAAAAAAAAAAGCTTAACCAGCTGCTTAAAGTCCTGCAAAGCTTAAAAGCGCTTCACGAAGAACACTTCACATGAGGGGCCTGCAGGGAAGCTATTCCCACGAGCAACCAGGGGGGATTTCCAGAAAAAACATACTCCCTTTGTCCTCACTTTTGTTTTTCCCTCTTGGTTTAATGTTCTCCATTAACTAAATGCTGAGCAGATTCAAGGAGTCGTAGTAAGGATCCATGACCCCGTCCCAATGTTAAATTAAAGTCCTTTGGAGAAAAAATAAAATAGAGCTAACGTGCCACTCGTCTTGATCAAAGACTTTCTGAAAATCCATAGTCTTATAATAAACTTTGTGGAATGAAGAATTAGGTAACAGTCCGATAGGCATTCTGGCATACCATGTGTAGAGAAAAAGCAAAACTAGAAAGACACAGTCCAAAATGGAGTAAGGTCCAACATGCGTGGCGTAGAAAGCCCCAGCTAACAAATTCAAGTAAGGATTCCCCTGTGGAGGTCGAGTTATTATAAACATCAGGGCCCAGATGGTAGCAGATAGAATAGATACTGGCACAAGGCCCATCCAACCCTCAGTCTGCAGTTAGCTGACATGGGGAGACAATCAAAATCCTCAAGATTATAACTTATTTAGGCCCCTTCAGGAACAAGGAGATCACATACCTTGGAGGCACTTCATTTAAAGAGATCTGGCATTAGGCTTCATAGTTCTTGTAGTGTCTGTTCATGCGAGTTGAAAGAGAGCCACCGATAGCCAGATTTTATCTGAAGCACCGTCGGGTATCTCATACGAAATGGTGTACCAGCGGCAATCAGCTTCAAGATGATCAGATGCAATTCCTGCCTCTTTACCCTGACCAATTGAGGGAGATCTTGGATGATTCGAATCAGGCATCCTTCCCAGAGAACATCTTGCAGTTCCCGAACTTTAGTGAGTATGTGCTGCTTGTCAAGAAAGTTTAACAATTTGAAAATGAGAGGCCTAGATGGGAAACCTTGGGGTGGCGGAGGGCGCAGGGCACGGTGAGCTCGCTCAATAACATATGTGGCACCATTTGGAGATGGCCCTGCGATTTTCTCACAAATTTCTGAAGGAATAAGATGGGAGCATTGCCGTCTTCTTTTTCTGGTATTCCAATAACCATAATATTATTCCTCCTACTCCTACCCTCGAGATCTTCCAATTTCTCTTGTAGTTTCTTTAGTCTGTGGCCAAATCGTATTGTGGCTTGGTCATTTTCCTCCTGTTTCTTCTCAAGGGATGTTAATTTGGCTTCAGAATCACCCTCTCCAATTGTCAGGGATTGCACTGATGACTTGATATGCTGGAGATCCTCGGAGATATAGGCGATTTTTTCCTGTAGTGGTTGCATGATCTCCAAGAATCTTTCCTCTGACAGAGCAGCTGCTATGTGGGGAGATTCAGATGTGCCAGCAGGCTGGTGTTTAGGGCACTTAGCGGCCTTGTCTTTCTCCAGAGTTGGCGGAGGAGAGTGCCTGGGAGGTGCTTTTCACATGTAAACTTCCATAATGTTTAGTGTTGTTTGAACTCAGGGATGTTCAGCAATCCTTTGAAGTAAATTACTGTTCACTATTAAATGTGAAAACAGAGCCAAAATACTAAATTAGACAGCAGAGGCATAGAGCTGTGGAAGGCTGCAACTGTTCCTCACACTGCTATCACGTGACCTCATCTTCTATCGATCTGAAATATAGGATCAATCTATCTGCATCTCTGTCTGTCTGTGTACGTATCAGAAATACAGGATCTATCTATTTGTCTGTCTGACTGTCTCAGTATCTATCTATCTATCTATCTATCAATCTATATATCTCTCTATTAATCAGAAATACAGGATCTGTATAACTGTCTATCTCGGTATCTGTCTGTTTATCTATCGGTCTGTCTATCTAGCTATCTAGCTGTTGATAACTATGCTAACTTGTTATATATATTAGTATTTCCTGAAGTGGACCTGTGGTTAAAACATGAATTTTAATTTAATTTTCAATTTTCAACATGCATTTTATTGATCCCTTTGTTTTATTTGTAGCCTACACGCTGACACAGCATATGTATTTTTTGTTCTGTCTGTCTGTCTCTCTGCCTTTAAATATTTCCTGGTATGTAAATGCATTTGTATTCAAATTATTAGCCTTTACTTTTGATTTCCTGATCTTCTCTCATCCTCCCCCATCCCTTCATTTCTCTGGCCCTGACCAGTTATTTATGCTGTCCATCCAGTTCAGCTCTTCAGAGGCACAGCCTGACCCTGTCTGATGGACTTTTTCACCTCTGAATTGTAAACTGTGGAATCAGTTTAAATCACTACTTCAAATCCTTTATCAAAACTCATGTTTTATACCAATAATCTGATAATTAATTCTCTTCCGGTCTATATGCTTAATATGTAAATACTTTATGTGAAACATGGAACTGTTGAAAACGTAGAGTATAACTTGCACAATCTATTTATATGCTGAATGTCAGGCATGGCTAAAAATGGATTTTTAACCCTACGTATCTACTACTGCAAAAACAAACAAAATCAATAAATAAATCATATTTGTGGGATACATGTTTATCGCTGTAATTGCCTCTTTACATTTTGTATTTATTTATTAAGTTGTTTATTTATTTGTGACAGGAAGGTGGAGTGGGTCCAGGACCAGTTTTCTGCCATGCTTGGGGATGAGCGGTTACAGCAACAGAGAAAAACATACAGCTATCAACATATTTTTGGCTCAGACTTATTAGTTTAAATAAGGATTCTTCTGTTCTGTATTTGTATGGAATCCAAGGTTTGAGCTGCAGAATGCCACTGGTGTGCTGCTACTTTTGTCAGAACTTGGAGCTGTGGTGAGGGCAGGAGGTTGTAGTTGTGGAGGGGAAAGATTATAAAATGAGTCTGAAGTTACTGTTCCCCTTTATAATGCAGCATGCAGACAACTACAGAACACCCTTTTACACTTATTTGTTTATTCATTATTTGGCTTTTGTTAACCATGTAGGTACAAAAGACAAGTGCATGCTTTTTTACATGAACAACCCAGAAGGGTACAAAAGAAGGTATTGCTACAAAAACATTAACTAGGGAGAAACAAATATAAATTCTGATGCACAAACAAGAGAAGCAAAGCAAGTAACATAAGAAGCAGTAAGTGCAACATTTACAGTAGGATAACAGTGTAGTTGTCATACGTGTTGTAAATTTGAATATAAAATGCAAGAAAAAAGGGTGCAACAGGTAACATAAGAAGAAATAGTAACAAAATGATTAGTATATATAAAACAGGAAACAAAGTGTAAGTTTGGAACTGGTGGGGAAGATTGGAATGCCCAAAGCCCATCAATGGAGAAATATAAGAAAGACCATTGAAGGGGTAATGATGAAAGAATTAAAAACCAGGAGTGAAGCAGACCTTATAAAATGAGTAGGGAAAATCCTATGCCCTGACTGGCTGTTACCTGTGCATTAGATCTGTCTAACGCACAGGTAAAAACAAGTACTCTCAGACAGGATGCAGTGTAATGTAAATCAAAGTGCTAAATAGAACTTTCATTTTTAAAATGCCACCATTTTTTTCCTCATTGGGGATGCAGACTTCCACTTAAATCATCACACAGAAAAGAAATAATCAGCCTCCACCAAGCAGTCTGATCAATTTAGTAGACATAACTGAAGCCATAAAGATTCGCAAGAACGTTTTGTCTCACAGTGCTGCCGCCTGATATGTCTGAGCTCATGGGTGCATCTGCACTCATACAGAGAAAGAACTGCTACCCCCTCACCCATCCACCCACTTGTTTGCTCTCTTTCTCTATTTCTTTCTCTCTCTCACTCTCAGAACAATAGTAACTGTAGAAAGCTGGGACCATTTGGTGAATATAAGCCACAGAAACAGTGAAGATGGCTGGAGTGGCATTACCAGATACTGACATACATGCTCCCCAACAAAACTGGCATCCTTGTAATCCCCCCCACACACACACACATGATTGCTCGTTCTTCCATTAATGAGACCTGCTGACTGATAATGCCGATCGTGGCATATGTTGCACAAAAGTCACAGGAATCAGGATGAAGATTAAAAAACACAACAGAAACATAAAGTTTGTGTACATTTATGTATCTGTTTTAAAAGTACCTTCCAGCTCTTTTCACATCGTGCTCACGCCTTTCCTCCCACCCAATCATTGATTCCCTGGGTCAACTCACTTGCCTCTTGGCCACCCACTCACTTGCATCACAGTCAACAAATGTTACGAGTATATTAAAACTATGGCTTTTCTACCTTGAAAAAAAAATTCAATGAACACTGTGTGTGTGTGTGGGGGGGGGGGGCTGTGTTCGGGGAGATACAGCTATGGTAGCCACTCTAGGACAAATGTCCTAAGGGCAAAAAATAATTTGGCTGTCCTTTGGAGGCAGAGGGAATATTTGCAACAAAGTACATTAAAGATTTAAATGTTTCTCTATATACACATAAAAATGTAGATTATTATATATATGTAAATTACAGAGGCCCATTTTATAAGCACAATAAGACACTCAGGGGGTGTGAATTAGACATTTCTAATGCACAGACAGGCTCAAGGCACTTGTGCCCCGCAACATCCCTGGCCATGCATTAGAAATGTCTAATGTGGCCAATCCAGTGGCACTGAGGGTTGAGGCGCTGGACACTACACCTCGCACTATCCCGGTAACATGAGTTTTGGAATAGACTTTGGTTGCCCGAGGGTCGGTGGGGCAAGGAAGGATTAAGCATTCATAGACTGCTCTCCTTCCTTGGGGGAGGGGGGGATTGTGCAGCATGCTGTAGACTGAAGCACAGGCATGCCACCAAAAACAGGGCGGGCCCACATCCAGGGTGTTAGGCTGCCTCCGCGGAGGCGGAGCCAGCTGCTCTGCCCCTTGTACAGTCATGGGCAAGGGGGCAAAACAGCAAAAATCTGGAACTGGCAGGGTCTATGATGACCTGATTATTGGGTCAGAGGATGAGTCCCTCTGATTGAGGGATTGGAGTTCCCTGTCGGCATCTCACAAAAAAAAAGAAATGTCTAATGCACACCCCCTCATGTCTTATTGCTTACATAGTGTATGATGAAACCCTGTTATGCAAGGAATGTCATGCTTAGAATAGTCTTGTTGTGCTGCAGTAGTGATATCACTATGTTGTTGTACTGCAGTAGTGATGTCACTACCACAGCATAACTTAGAATGATGCCACATAGCTGCTCTCCTCCAGCCAATTGAGCTTGAAGCTGTGTTTTTCCCCATAAAAAATGTTTGATGCAGACACAGGCTTGTTGTGTATGGCTGCCCATACATTATCCTTCATATAGTGTACGATAGGGAATTGTTGCATATGGAAATCCATAACTTAAAAAAGTAATTCTGCTGCAGTAGCGACATAGTTAGTATAGCAGGATGACTTTTCATTCTGCTGTAGTAGCTATGACACAATACAGGTGTCATCCATTGGCACCGCTCATAGGTCAGATGGTGTCAGCGGTTGTAGAGTTGCATGTGTCAGCTGAAAGGTTCCACTGTCGGAATACACCCATCCAAGTTCGTCCATCATCATTAGGGCACCAGGATTTTAATTTTGCTGCCAGGTATTTATGCGGGGGGCTGTGCCCCTGCAACCCCATGCCCCCCCAACTAAATAGTCTGACTCCAGGGTGGGGCGGACCTCAGGGAAAGGGTAGCAAATTTTAAATATTGGCACCCTATTGATGGGCACACTTGGACTTGTGCACAGATGGCCGGAAGGGATGCTAGAGAGGAAGAACCTTACGATCAGTATGTTAACTTTTTTCCTCTCTCTATTTCTGTTCCCCAGGTAGTTAAACACCATACACTATACAGAAAAGTGTATGGCAAACAGTGAACAATAAGGTTGTGATTCTACATTGGGGGTTTACCATGATGACAGGGACCTCTTGAGCCTCGCTCTTGAGGCCACTATGTCATCATGGTAAACCCCTCAGTAGAAGCACAGCCTTGTTGTGCACTGTTCCTCATACACTATCCTATATGTGTTGTTCCATTGAGATTTGAGGGCAAGGGAGGAAGAGTTCTGAGATAAGGTTGTAAAAGATGAAGGGAGATAGTGGGGCAGATAGGGACAGGAAGACTGTTCCCGCCAGACAATAGCATGACACTGGCATGGGTTTCCTGCCAACAGTGGGTGGGTTTGTCGAATGGAACAGAGAGCACAACTGCAGAGGAGGAAGACGAAATTCAGTAAATCAATCTTTATTTTACCAGGTGAAGCACCATTGAGCGAGCTCACTTGCAAGATGAACCTGGACAAATGCACATAAAAGTAATCAATATGCATAGGAAAGAGATGGGTGTACAATCAAGGAATACAATGTAGAAGAGGACATAAAACATAGTACAGTATTAGGCAAGGTCTATACAGGCAAATGTGCAAGAGGCTAAGAAAAAAAATAATGTCAATATACATTATTATACAGTATGTACATGAACAGTTCTGGAATGGGGTAGGAGGGGTGTTAGGGAGAAGGAGTGATAAATAGGGAATCACAAGGCCTGGAGATGGACGTTTGACACTTTATTTCACTGGCCTCCGGGGGGGCAGTTACAGGATTCTATAAAGGAATGAGAGAATAGCTTTTTGAAGGAGGAGAACGTTGTCAGTGCAGCCAGGTTCACAGATTTTTGTCATTTGTTCCATAGGTGAGGGAGTACATAGCTTATAGACACTTTACCAAAACGTGAATTAACTTTAGGAATGTATAAGGAGATAAATGAAAGGCTGTACAAGGAGTAATTGCCTACAGTGCATAGAGGCAAGCATAGAAACATAGACTTTGATGGCAGATAAGGACCGCTTGGCCCACCTAGTCTGCCCATTTCCCTACCTAGAAGATAAGTTGCTGATCCTAGTTAACCAACAGCCTATTTTTTCCTACCCTTCCAAAAAAAATTACCTTATGTCTGTCCCATGCATTCTTGAATTTTCCCACAGTTTTAGACCCCACAACCTCCTCGGGAAGACTGTTCCATGCATCCACCACCCTCTCTGTGAAACAGTACTTTTTCACATTGCCCCCGAGCCTATCTTCAAATTGTGTCCCCTTGTTCTTGCACATCTCTTTTTCTGAAAGATGATACCCTCTTGGACTTTGTTGATTCCACTGAGGTACTTAAATGTTTCTATCATGTCCCTCCTCTCCCTCCTTTCCTCAAGGGTATACATATTAAGCTCCTTTAGTCTCTCCTCGTATGGCTTCTCTTGCAGACCCTGCACCATTTTAGTTGCCCTCCTCTGAACTGCCTGCATCCTGTCTATGTCCTTGTGGAGATGAGGTATCCAGAATTGGATGCAGTACTCCAGATCGGGTCTCACCAACTGTCTGTACAAGGGGATAACATCTTCCTGTTTTCTGCTGGTGATGCCTCTCCCTATACATCCCAGTATCCCCTCAGTCCTCTCTACTGCCTTCTCACATTGCTTGCCAACCTTAAGGTCATCTGATATGATTACCCCCAGGTCCCTTTCCATTTTTGTTGTTGTTACTACCTTCCCCCCATTGTGTAATCTTCCCCTGGGTTTTTGTTTCCAAGGTGCATTATTTTACACTTCTTTGCATTGAATCCAAGCTGCCATACTTCTGACCATTCCTCCAACCTTGCCAAGTCCCTTCTCATCCTTTTCACGCCTCTCCTTGTGTATCAACCCTGTTGCAGATCTTTGTGTCATCTGCAAAGAGGCATACTTTCCTTCCAGTCCCTCTGCAATGTCACTTATAAAGACAGTAAAAAGTACTGGACCTAGTATTGAACCCTGCAGTACCCCACTAGTAACCCCTCTTTCTTCAGAGTGGACTCCATTTATAATTACCTTCCGTGTCCTGTTGTCCAGCCAATGTTTTACCCAGGCTACCACCCTGGGACCCACTCCCAGGCTGGTTAATTTCACTATTAATCTTTTTGTGTGAGATTGTGTCAAATGCTTTGCTAAAGTCTAGGTAGGCCATGTCCACAGCCCCTCCCTGGTCTACTACTTTGGTCACCCAGTCAAAGAAATCAATTAGATTCGTCTGACATGACCTTCCCGCTGTGAAGCCATGCTGCCTTGGGTCCTGTGCCCTACTGGCCTCTAGGTACTCAACATTTCTTTCCTTCAGAAGTGATTCCATCACTTTCCCTACCACAGAGGTCAAACTGACAGGTCTGTAGTTTCCTGCCTCTGTCTTGGTCCCACTTTTGTGAAGGGAAATCACATCCACCTTCTTCCAGTCCTCAGGTACCACACCATCCTCCCATGATTTGTTAAAAAGGGTAGTCAGTGGTGTCATTAGTTCTCTGCTTAATTCTTTTAGAATTCTGGGGTGAATTCCATCTGGCCCCATTGCTTTGTCCACTTTCAGTTTTAGGAGTTTTTTCAGAACCCTTTCTTTTGTGAATGGACTGGGATCGACCTCCCTCTCCAGAGTGCTTCTGTTAATTGGATTAGGCACCTCCCCCACCTCCTCTTTTGTGAATACTGAACAGAAGTATTCATTCGGTATTCCTGCTTTTTCAGTGTCCCTCTCTGCCCACCCACCGTCCATTCTATTCAGCCTCACTATCCCTCCCTTTGTCTTTCCATGCTCCCTGATATACCTATAAAAGGTTTTATCCCCCTTTTTAACCGAGTTGGCTATCTTTTCCTCAGTTTGGGCCTTTGCTATTCTGACTACTCTCCCTGCTTCCTTCTGCCTTAACTGGTACAGTTCTCTGCCCTGCTCCTTCTGTGTTTCCTTATACTTCCTAAATGCTATCTTTTTCTCCCTAACCGTCACCGCCACCTCTTTTGAGAACCATAGTGATTTTTTCTTTCGTTTTGATTTGTTTATTTGCTTCACACAAAGGCTTGTTGTCTCTGTGATGGCAGTTTTGATATTTCCCCAATGTTGCTCCACCCTTTCTTCTAGCCTGTTTGCTAGTGCTTTTCTAAGGCACCCTCCCGTTTTGCCAAAGTCAGCCCTCCTGAAGTCCAGAAGCTTCACTTTTGTATGGCTTGACTCTATAGCCGAGTTTATCGTGAACCACACTGTTTGGTGGTCACTTGTTCCCAAATGTCTACCCACTTCTAGATCTGAGCTCCTCTCCTGTCCCCATTTGAGAGTATGAGGACTAAGATTGCTTCCTCACGAGTAGGTTCCAAAACTAGCTGTCTGAGGCATGCCACCTGAAGGGCATCAAGAATGGCCCTGCTTTTGGATGTGGCTGCAGCAAAGGTGCTCCAGTTAACATCTGGCATATTAAGGCCCCCCATCAACAGTATCTCCCCTTTCTCTGCCATCCTAAGTATGCCTTCTATCATATCCTTGTCTATTCCCTTCCCCTGACATGGGGGTCTGTACACAACCCCTGTGAGGATTGTAGTGCCATTTCCAGTCTCTAAGGTGACCCACAGTGTCTTCTCTCCTCCCTGTTTACTCTTTTGTTCAGTTGCTTTTATACCTTCACTTACATAGAGAGCTACTCCACCCCCTCTTCTCCCCTTCCTGTCTCTCCTATAGGTTGTGTACCCTGGTATGTTAACATCCCAGTCATGGTTCTCTGTATACCATGTTTCTGTGACTGCTACAGTATCCAGACATCCCTCTTCCATCAAGGACACCAGTTCAGGGAGCCTGTTGCCCAGACTATGGGCGTTGGTACTCATTACCCTCCATTTCTTGATGGCCTTACCCCTTTTTGCCCCATCCCTGTCCTTATTGCGTTTGTCACTTTTTCCATTTACCCCCGCTCTTCTCTCTATCAACATCTCTATGTTGGTGCCTACCTCACTTAGTATCCTGATTTTTTTGGGGGGAGCTAGGCTTTCCCTGCTCCTTTCCAGTGCCTCCCCCCTTGTCTAGTTTAAATGCTTGCCAATGAAGCATTTAAACCTATCACCTAGGATCCTGGTTCCCCTCCTAGACCGATGCAGACCATCATGCCAGTATAGGCCTGCATCCCTCCAGGTTGACCCCCAGTCCCCAGTGAAGCCAAATCCCTGAGCTCTGCACCAGTTTTTCAACCACTGATTGAATCCCATGGTGTGGCGCACCCTAGCCTCACCCATGCCATAGATAGGCAGTACCTCCGAGAAGGTTACCGTGTGTGCCATTTGTCAAAGGCCCCTCCCCATCTCCACAAATGCTTCTTGCACTGCTCTGATCCTTTTCTTAGCCAAGACATGTGTTCCTAGGTGGACAATGACATTCAGCTCCCTCCCCTGTGCAGCTGCTCCTGCAATCCTGAGGATTCGCTCCCTGTCCCTCCAAGCCATGGTGCCAGGCAGGCACCTTACCTCCCTCTGCCCTTCCTCCCCCAGTTCTACCTTCCTAACAATGGAGTCCCCCACCAGGAGTTGTTTCCTTCCCCTGTGGGGTCCCATGCCACCCTCCTGTGGGTCCTCTTTGTGGCGGTTCCCAAGCAGTTAGAGCGATACTGGTAAAGCTTATGTGTGATAGCTCTAAAAGTCCAAAAGGCGCATTTCTTTTCCTTCTGAACATGAGGGATGTCCAGCCTACTGCGGCATACAAAGAGCAGTGGTGGGTGAGGTATGGTAGGCCAGAGATAAGTCTCAAAGCTCAGTGATAGAGCGAGTCAAGTGTAGAGAGTGTGGAGGCAGAGCCTTGGCCATAGAGGAAGTCGACATAGTCCAATAAGGATAGAAAGATGGTTTGGACCAGTCTTTTTTTGGCATTGTGGGAGAGGAGATGCTTGATCCGGAAGAACAGGCCCAGTCTCTACCTTAGCTTTTTTTAATAGTTCCTCAATATGGTCAGAGAATGTAAACTTGTGGTCTAGCCAAACCCCCAGATATTTAAATGTTGTCACATATTCAATAGATTCTCCCAGAAGGGATAGACTCTGCAGAGTTAAGCTATGTAGGGAAGGTTTTTGACCTATGGCAGAAGGTGAGAAAAGTATGGCCTTCATTTTTTTTGCATTTAGAAGTAGTTTTTGGCTCAATAAGTTTAGCTGCAGCTGATTAAAGTCCACCTGTAGGTCCATACAGGCCTGCTCCAGGGTAGGCCTAGAAATGTATATGACCGTGTCATCTGTGAAGAGATGAATGTTGGCTGCTTTCATTACAGAGTCACTTATGTTAATATAAAGAGTAAAGAGCAGTGCACCTAAAACAGAACCTTGTGGCACACCTCTTTGGAGCAATTTTAGGGGAGAGAGATCCCCTTGGGCTTTAACCTGTTGGAATCTCCCAGAAAGGTAACCATTGAACCATTTCAAGGCAGAAGAGTCTTTGGTATATTTAGAAGGTAGGCCTGCAGGGTCCCAAATCAACAGAATGACAGGCAGCCAAGTAGCCTGGTACTTCTGGTGCAAGGTTGGGAAGTGCTACCGTCGGTGTGCTCAGTACCTTCAGAGGTGGTTGTTCAGTCTTGCCATGGGCTGGACAAGGCTCTGAAGGCCCTGGGGGTTGATTTTCGGGGGGTACTGTACCCAGTCCTTTTGTATAGATGCTGCCTCACATGTTAGCTTAGAGGGCTGGACAGATGCACGGATCCAGTCACTGGGGCACTGAAAGTCCCACCCTTTTGCAAGTTATGTGCGACCACAATTGCATAACCTTGTGCTTTGTTTTGACTAGTCATCACTCCTGGGGGAAACAAGTGTGGCTCTGTGGCCACACCTTCGTGTACTGAGTGGCAGTGATAGCAAGGCATTTCCGAGGGGGCGAGAAGCTCTTTATGGATTCACTGTGTGCATGAGTTCAGTGGATGGGCTGGTGGGGAATGAAGTGGGGGAGATCTGCTTTTATCGATCAAGTATGAAGTTCAATGCCATAGTCCTTTAGATCCACTGGTCATCCACCTTGGAGGCAAAGATTTGGGAGTAGTCAAATCACTGAAAAAGTTGTGATGGATAAAAGAGGATTTGGTATTTGCTCACTGAAAATGGCTGAACATACAGATTGTGTGATGGCACATGATTCAAAGGCAGTGTTGGTGTGAAGCTCACAGTCCCAGTGTAATCAATTGAAGAGAGAGGGGATCACTAGGGGCACATGATTCAAAGGTAGTGTTGGTGTGAAGCTCGCAGTCCCAGTGTAATCAATTGAAGAGAGGGGGATTACTAGGGGCACATGATTCAAAGGCAGTATTGGTGCGAAGCTTGTAATCCCAATGCAAGCATTTGAAGAGAGGGGGGATTACTAGGGGCCATAGTATGAAGTTGGAATTAGGAAGATTCAAGAGGGAACTAAGAAGGCACTACTTCACAGAAAGAGTGGTGGTAGCATGGAACATACTCCCAGAGGAGGTGATCTCACAGAGGTTGGTGGAGAGTTTTAAAAGGAGGTGGGATAGAGTAAAGGGCAGAATAAGCATTGGAGTTGACTTGACCCAATGGTCGAGCTCAGTAAAGGGAAAGAAAGGTGATAGTGGTGACGGGGGGGAAGGGTGTCAGCACTGGTGCAAACCATGAGCTGCAAAATCAAGCAGATGAGATAGACCTTTTTGGCCTGTATCTGCTGGCTTCCTTCATATGTTAGTATCAAAAAAGCACACAGACTGATTAATGCTGCCATGAAGGGGTTTATGGAATCCATATGTGGACTGGTGTTGCAGCATAATGAAATATGGGCAAAGTTTTTCTGGTTTAAATCAAAAGGTGGAATTTGTTTATCAGACTTAGGAAATGACAGGTTTTTAGAGGAACTATGACATGTTTTTGAGGATGTTATGGAGTGATGTGCTTGGTGGGGGGTGAGCATTGTTTGTTCATCCTGCAACCAAGCAGCAGGGAGATGCTCATGGTGTGGCAGCATGGTAGTCTCAGAGGACTGCACAGTGTGGTTAACAGGGAATCTCCCACCTTTTCAGGTAGATTGCCATGAGGCTGGAGAGAGGTGAGGCCTTATAGGTTGATTACCATAGGAGGTACCAATCATAAGTGAAGGATAACTCTCAGGCTTCAAACAGTCTATGGCACCCTATGGTGGAAGAGGAGGTCTTGGAGACTGGTCCACAAAAAGCCATCCCTTTTATTTCAGAGGCCAGAGTCCCATGCTAGGTCGTACTTGGTGGGCCAATTCAGTTTTGTTGTTACAGATATCAAAATAATTAGCTGTGACTACCTTGTTGCAGACATCATGCCAGATTGGTTGATATGTATTACATTATTTTACCAATTATAATTGTCTGTTTAATAAACACAGGGCTGTGGCCATTTCTTCCAAGCACATTGTCTATCATGTTTGTTCAGGTGGAGGAAGGGGGTTGTAATCTATAAAACAATACAGAAGTAGTTTTACTACAGTACTGAGCATGCATTTTCATGCCAGCATTACCACACCAGATTATGTTTGGCGAACAGATTTAGGGTCAATTTATATCATTATGTCTAACAAAAGCAATTAGAAGGAAACCATGAAGACTTCTGGTTAAAACTATTCCTCATTTCTCCATAACAACTATAGGGCATTTCTGACGCAACTGTGCATTTTTTTTTCTCACCAACAAAGCCAACAGATTTTGCCTTCTCATTAATTCTATCATGGAAGTTAAAAACAAAATCATATCATTGCTTTTAGCATTTGCCAGTTTTATCAGAAGTAAACCGCAGTTTCTTTCAGCAGGACCTGCTGTCTCATTTTTTTGTGAACAGCAGGGTAGAAGTAACTAATGAGTTGGGCCAGGGGAGGCTTTTGGCACATGCAACCCATGCGTTTACATGGGGCCCCCAGACAGCAAGAGGGCCCCCTGGCCCTCCCATCCCCCACACCACTGTCTGTTAGGAGCCCTGGCATCGAGCTTTAAATGGGGGCCCCCACAAGGCAAAGTCACCTCTTTCCCCAATCCTGCCTATCCTTTATGGTCAGAGGACTAAAATAGACTTCAAATTCCTTGGTGCAGATCCTATGTATTTCAAGCCTTAATCAGGTATTCACTTGCTACCACATGAAATAGCCTTACCTCCCTCACTCACTACCCTCTCCACATTCTGTCTGCAAAGACCTTGGGCCCAATTCTCAAAAGCTTATTCCTAGTGTAACTTGACTTGCACCAAAAGAAAGGGTGCAAGCAGCAGGTTACTCCAGTAGTTATGACATGTGGTATTCTGCAAAGCAGCCTGCAATATGTCACAGGCTGCTTGCGCCAAAGTGGACAAACGCCACCAGTTATGCCCTAAACCCCTGCAATATGGTGCTAGGGGTTTTATGGCAGCAGTTGTGCCCTATTCTGGAAGGGCAGCAAAAAATACCCCAAGGTTGCCATTCTTAAACAACCCCCAGAGGACATCCACCAAAGTACAGTTACACCAGCTTTTAGATGGTGTAAGTGTACTTACGTCCTCTGGGGTTGTGCAGATCTGCCACCGGGCCAGCTCCCAAGGCATGTGCCCCCCCTTGCCCCGATCCACAAATTATTCACGGTAAAGCCAAGCAGGGCTAATTATGCCCCCCAATACCCCATCCCCCAAGTACAAACTTAATGCCCCCACAGGGCTAGCACTCCCCCCACCATATCCAGTCCTTCGCAGTACAGGAAATGCCCATCAGGGCTAGTGGAACCCCACCCTCCAGTCATGCTCCTGCTAAAGAGATATTGCCCCGCAGGGCTGGCATAACCCCCATCCCCGATCCCTGAAGCACAAGTGTGTCCAGTACTGCAATCCATTACAGTACTGTATGCAAACATAGCCCCTATATCCTTAGTAGTCTAGCAGCCCCCACCTAGCAGTGCCAGACCACCCTGCTCCCCCCTGACCCGTACCCTGCTGGGGACTGGCTCAGCCCACCTCTCACCACCACTGCCAGCCACCGACTGAGCTCTGTATGAGCGAGCTCTGCTGTACATAGTATGCGCTCAATGACTGACAGCTCATTCATTGATTGTGTACTATATACAGTAGTATGCACTCATACAGAGCTCAGTCAGCAGCTGACCGTGGTGGTGAGAAGTGGGCTGTGCCAGTCGCCGGCTGGGTATTGGTCTGGGGGAGTGGGGTGGTCTGGCACTGCCAGGTGGGGGGGCCACTAGACTATCAGGGATATAGGGTCTGTCTTTGCATACAGTATTGTAATGGATCGCAATACTGCAAATACTTGTGGTTCAGAGATCGAGGATGGGGGAGGGGTTCTGCCATCCCTGCAGGGCATTTATGGCATCTGTACTGGAAGCGGGACTGGGGGTGAAGCACTTATGCCCTTTACCTGGGTGATGTGCAGCTTGAGCCAACCTGTTCAGGTACACCCTTTGTTTGGAGTACTGGTCTAGTTGGCACAAATAATGAGACTTAGCTGCGGGGACCCTGCCCATTACAGAATTGGGCACAGGGTCCTTGGCGCAACTGCATCCTTCACATGTCACAACATGTGACATGTGTAGGGGTGCTTATAGAATCGGGCCCCTTGTTCAAGGAATACTGTAAGACCCCTCTGACATGTCACAGTTGCCCTCGAGGTGACCTACAATCTTCCTTCAAGGCTCTCCTAGAGTGTTAGTCTGGTTTGGGCTTAATCCCAATCAGGCTGTGCTCTCAGAGAAGCTTTGCTACCCAGATATATAACAGTACCTATGGTACAATAGTACACTCTAACTTGCTCTAATTGGGTAATGGATGTGGGGTCATTTATAAAGTCATGTTTTGTATCATTTCACAGCATTTATATTCGTATCCACTTTGTGATTCTGTATGTAATTATGGCTCTGTATTTTGCTGAAAAGCATGTGACACATGATCAGTACCCTCTGGGGTCTTGAATATAGACCCTTTTTTACCACAACATATCATTTATTGTTATTCTCACAGAACACTGTGACTCTATACATATTTTTCACTCTTGTGTTTTTGTTTTTTTTTGCCTCTCCAGTATTTGTTTTCTTATTTCCTCATTATCCTTGTGCCGCCCCCAGGATGTAGCAGGAAATGAGCCCACTTGGAGTCAGGACTCTGCTTGCTTACCTGGTAAAATATGAACCAAATAACAATCATGTCACAGTACACATAGTGCAGGTATGGGCAAACTAGAAAACAAGTGCATCACCTCATCTGGTCTCAGTTGGATTTTGCACATGTATTTCCAGTGTTCATTCATACAAAGGAAAGAGCTTAAAAAGGAGTACCAGAGTTGTGTCTGCAATGATTAAAAGTTAAGCATTTCAAATCATCTTTTGAAAGACTCCCAATTACATATATTGTTATTTGAGAAAGTACTCCAGATAATGAGTAGAAACACTGGTTTTGAGGATCTTTTTCGTTTTTGTTTCTTTCTATAAGACAGATTTAGTATGGATGGGAAGCAAACAGTGAAGAAATAGAAAACAAAGTATCTGCCTCCAGAACTCCCAGATGAGATGAAACTGATTTATTTTGTGTGAAATGCCTACTATCCCCAGTGGCAGAAATTGAGGGAAGAAGGACTTTCCCTTTAGTTGGAGGAGTTGATCATAGGCTAAAATGGTAGCCTACCCTAACAGCAGATACTTTAGTAACAGCTGTACCAGTAGCTCACAGAGTATAAGACTTTTTGGGGGGGGCACAGAAAGATTATGGTCCTCATGGTACATAGGGTAAAGTTAAACTCATCTCAGGTGTTCCTTGGCCACCCCCAGATTAACAATTTCTCATAGCTGTGTATGCCCGACTTACCTGGACTGACCTGGAGCATGTGTATTTGAGCAGTCAGGCAGGGATAGGGGCCAGGGTAGGAAGAAAATACAGTCTTGCAAGCAACCATGTAATGCTTAGGTATGAAGTCTGATAATACAGGTTTGATACACATAACCTTATCTATCATGTGTGGACCAGAGAAGTGAATCCAGTCTATAGTTTGTAATACCTTTTAAGTACTGTACATAAGAAAGAAACAAAAGATCAGAAAACAAAAGTGCTAATAAAAATGCTGATTTAAGAGAGAAATGAGCTGCAAAATAGCTGTCATTTTAAAAAATCCACAATTGTGCATGCTGGTATTGGAAGAAAGGACAGGAAGCCAAGGAAAGATGTAGTTATGGATTATCTGATGGGAGATCAAGGTTCTCCATGAATCTGACTCTTCTAAGTTTCACACCTAGTGAGCCAAAGATATGATATGCATCAGAGTGACTTAAGAAATTTTAGGGTCAACAGTGAGAACAGTATTCCAAGCAGGCTGCTTAAGAAGCACAGGGGAATGTGCCACACTTGTAACTACCATTGTCTTGTAAGCTCCATAACCTCCTTCTACCTAAACAAACAACTATATGCAGTGTCTTGGAGGAAATAGCCACAGCTATGTACTTGATAAACAGATACAAAATAGATTACGCAGCATGATGTGTGCAGCTCAGGTGCCTCACCAATTTTCTGGACAGTAATTGTCTCACACCAGTCTGTCCTTTACCTCAAGGGACACTCGAAGTGGGCTTAGATTCAAAAAGTATGGGATCTAGCAGGATACCCTCTTCTGAGGTGTGGGGCGTCCTAGCTCCAGGTGATGTGTGCCCATCCCCCCTGTCTGATGGAGGTTCACCCGCAGAACAAACCCAATGAGTTGATCTCCTGACTTGACTTAAACTTGGCCCTTGTCACTGGGGCCTCATCTCATGCCAGCCTGTTGAAGAGGAAGTCTTTCCTCAAAGCACCAGGGCTCATATACGTGCTGCAGCCTGCTTCAAAACTGTAACATTGTTTTTAACTGCAATGGAAGAATCAAAGAGCATTTTTCATTGAGAAATGTGAGAATGCTTGCTTCTGTTCACTCTCAGCCTGAGCAGCAATTTGTCCAGAACAGAAACAAATCCCCCCCCTCGTACTACTCCTTGAGAGACTACCATGTAGCCAAAGGAAGGAAATACTCATCCTCCAAGCACATCACATTGAACACTGCTCCACGATGTCCTGTATGTACACCAGAAATGTGTTGCAATCCACATCTGATAAATATATGCTATCCATAGCATACAGCTGGGGTACTGTTGTGACTATGTAATTGAGATTCAGCACAGTACCACCAGTCAAGTTCAATAACAGGTGCATATTCATACTGATCCTTCTATGGGCCTTCTTAACTGCCTTGAAGTCCTCTGCATAGTGCCACTGATTCCTCTAAATAATGTGTGTCAAAACCAGTACAATACCTGGCCAAGTTTCCCAAGTGGAATACAGGTCATCCTTCATCTTACATAGCAGGTTGAGGCATATCTCCACCCCTTAAGTCATTGCCATCCAAATGTATCACCAGCGCATCAGGGGGATCTCTTTTTCGGGACTCACCATTGACCCTGGGCAGCACGTCTTTTCACCACATCCTATGCTGGCCCATTCAATGCACCTAAGCATGCTGAGTGTCATAGAAGAGGTTCTCACTCCAAGGGTACTGACTGGCCCATCTTGCTGCCTGGTGAATGAAAGAATGTCCACAAATTTAAAGAGGGACTCCCACCAAAAATTTCTACATTGCAATATTAGAATAAGAATACCCCCCAATAAATTTCATACCAAAAAATTAGGTTTCTACGTTACTTCATTTTAAAGTTATGAGCTATTTTATAACTCTGATGTCACTACCTATTCAAAAAAGCCAGTTTCAATGAAGAGCCACTGATGATGTCATCTCCTGAACTCACACTCTAGTCCTCCCTGTCAGTAACCTTACAGGACCTGCTTCTCCAAAGTTTGAGAAACTGGAGCTATAGTAATACATAAAATAACAAAATGACATAGGGTTGGCTGCATTGCTTGTATTTCCAGAATGTTCAGATGCATGGCACTGTACTTTAGAACACGTCAGATGGTGGTTTTTGAATGCAGCCCTGAACCAAGACATAGAATGTCAACGTGGTGCACAATTTTAAAATGTTGGTGGGGGGGACACACACAATCTCAGAATGTGACAGGGATGTGCCATCTCAAAATGTGGTGGGACAATCAGTCTCAGAATGTGGCAGGGACACACATCAAGGAATGTGGTGGGGACTGGCAATTTCAGAATATAGAAGGGATGCACACTGTTGGAATGTGACAGGACACACCATTTATTCTGAAGTTGCTTGTCCCTGCCACATTCCAAAATTGTTTGACCCACCATATTTCAAAATTGTGCATCATAACCCCACCACATTCCAACATTATGTGTCACTGTCACAGTCTAATATTATGCATCCCTACTACATTCCGAAATTGCACATCACGTCTCCATTCCCAAATTGCCCATCCCTGACATATTTTGAAATGGTTCTTCACCACCAAATTCCATAATGGCACATCCCCACCAAGTTGTGTTTCAATGCCACATTCCAAAATTGTCACTGCCACGTTCCCAAATTGTGCATCACACCACATTCTGAAATTATGCAGCACCAGCACATTCCAAAATTGAGCATTGATGCCACATTCTGAAATTAAGAGTCACTACCACATTCCAAAAATATACATCACTGCCACATTCTGAAACTATGCGTCACTGCCACATTCCCAAACTGTGTGTCATCGCTATATTCTGAAATTGTATGTCACCACCAGATTCCAAAATTGTATGTCACCACCACATTCTGAAATTGTGCATAATCACCACATTCTGAAATTGTGCAACACTGGCACATTTCAAAATTGTGTGTCATTGCCAGTTTCCGAAACTGTGTGTTACCACCACATTCCAAAATTGTATCATCACTGCCACATTCTGAATCTGTGCATCACTGCCGCATTCCAAAATTATGCATCACTGCCACATTCCGAAACTGTGTCACTGCCACATTCCTAAATGGTACATTACTGCCACATTCTGAACCTGTGTGTCACCACCGCTTTCCAAAATTGTGTGTCACCACCACAATCTGAAATTATGCATCACCACTATATTCTGAAATTGAGCATCACCACCACATTCTGAAAATATGCATTACTGTCACGTTCCAAAACTATGTGGCATCGCCAAATTCTGAAACTGTGCATCACTGCTACATTCAGAAATTGTACATCACCATCATATTCTGAAATTGTACATCACCACTGCATTCTGAAATTGTGCATCAATGCCACATTCTAAAACTGTGCATCACTGCCACATTCCAAAATTGTGCGTCACTGCCACATTCTGAAATTGTATGTCTCCACATCAATTTGAAATTGTACGTCACTGCCACATTCCAAAATTGTGTATCACTGCCACATTTCAAAATTGTAAGTCACTGCGACATTCTGAAATCGCACATCACCACCACATTCCAAAACTGTGTGTCACTGCTGCATTCTGAACCTGTGCGTCACTGCCACTTTCTGAAATTATGCATCACTGCCACATTCCAAAACTGTGTGTCACCACTGCAATCCAAAATTATGTGTCACTGACACATTTCCAAATTGTGCATCACCAGCACATTCCGAACCTGTGTGTCACTACCACATTCTGAAATTATGCATCACCACAACATTCCAAAATTGAGTATCACTGCCACATTCTGAAATTGAGCATTGCCACCACATTCCATAAAATTGCATCACTGTCACATTCCGAAACTATATGGCACCAACAAATTCGGAAACTGTGCATCACTGCTACATTCATAAATTGTACATCACCGCCACATTCTGAATTTGTACGTCACCACCACAAAAACTTGAATTGTAGTCAAGTTTAGTGAATTACTTTACTTTTTTTGTAATCCTGTAAAAATGACACAGTTAGCCCATTTCCTAAGCACAATAATACCCTCCAGGGTGGGCAGTATGGGCAATACCGGACCTTCCAGGGGCTATAAGGCCCTCTGCCTGTGGTGTCGGGCCTCATTATGCCCCTGGGTGGTCCAGTATTGCCCAATACCGCCCATCCTGTCTGGTATTATTGCTTGCATTCTTATCATCTGTATCTCTACCCTCTTCACTATATCGCATCCCTACCAACCATACAGATTCACTGGAAACCACAACATTTTTGCCTCTTTTTTTTTACTTTATTGTATCTATGTTTACATTTATATTGCTGACAGTAATATTTTTTTTATTTACTCGATAAGATTTATATTGAACACACTCCCTTCATCCCCCCAACACACACACCATCAGTGTTCAATAATCTGGAGAAACTGAACGTCTTTGTGACTTAATAGATTAATTTTCATTATTGGGATGGGATATGTATTTTTTTAATAACTGTAATATATAATGTATTAGTTAACATACATTTATGGTACATACTTTACTATAAGAAGTACAGCTGAACCTGCCTACTCAAAGTAACTACATAATTTATGCAATTAATTTGTAAATATGTTAATAATGAAGAACCATTGGTGACACTAAGGTGCACTTATGTCATTATACATTTATATTTATTATTTTATTTTGAAGTATTTCTGGTCTGGTACCCAGTGCACGCATGATGAGTAACTATGCCAGAAGAATTGAAGAGACAAATAGCCAGCTTGAAAGGGTAACCGGAATGATCCATAACTTTAGAGTACAGGGCTTTGCTTTTGAACTGGTCATTAATGGTAGCACAGAACTGAGCGATAGCCAAACCGTGGAAGGTATTTATTTACAATACAGTACTATACAATACAATACAGATAGTAGAGATGACATGCTAGGCATCATGAAATCAATATAGAGTCACATTAGGTTCAAGCTTGTTTGTTTCAGGAACACCTTAACAATATATAAAGTGCAATACATCATTTGTTGCAGGGTAGGGCTAGCCTGGGGTAGGAAATAACATGTCAGCAATATGGAAATGTTATGTCAGGGGATGATAAGGGAGGGGGTAAGCAACCAGAGTGGTGTTGTCAAAAATGGAGGTAGAGTGGGTAGGGAGAAATGAGGGGTAAGGTGGTGGTGGAGGCGGGTAAGTTGATTTATTGGGGGGACTAGGGGAGAGGGGTAGGAGCGAAAGGCGAGTAAAAATCAAGAGGATCTGTTGCTCATATGTTTGTGCAGTTACAGATAGCTGCACTCTTAAGATGGGACTGTAGCCCCCTTTTGAAATGGCTCAGCTTTGTGCCTCCTGTCAGCGTATCGGGTAGCTCATTAAATCATTTGCGGCCCTTAAAAGTAATGGATTTCTGGGCCAAAGATGTGCACTTGAAAGGGACTTGGAGTCCTTCTTTTGTCGTATTTCTGGTTTGCTTTGTATGCACTGCGTTCTTGAACAGACTACTTATGGATTCTGGCATGAGGCCTAGTTGCGCCTTTTTTACGATCAGGCATGTTTGGTATTAGGCTCTTAAGTACAGAGGGAGCCAGCCAGTCTCGGAGTAGAGGACACAGGTGTGAGTCCAGCGATCTACCCCAAGTGCCAGATGACAAGCCCTGTTTACGAGTGCTTGTATCCTGCCTAGGGCAGTGTCTGATCCTGCTATGTATATTGGTAACCCATAGTCAATGGATGGCAATACAGTGCTGCCTGTGGCTAATTTGAGGGCCGCAGGTGTCATCGAGTGCTTGTTTCTATGGAGGATGCCCAGTTTCTTGTTGGTGGGTTTGACAACTTGATCAATGTTATGGGAGAAATTGAGAGTGTCATCAAGGTAAACACCCAGATATTTAAACGAGGAGACTTGTTCTAGTGAGTCACTTTAAGGGTTCTGAATTTGAAGTGGGCATAAATTCCTTTTGTTCTGAGGGACCGTGAACAGCGTGCTTTTGTTTTTTTTATGGTTTAGTAGGAGTTTGCATTGACAGAAACAGGTTTCTAGTTTGTGGAAGCTATCAAGTAGGCCTTCCTTGATGGCCAGGTGATCCCTGCCTGGGACCGATATAACAGCATCATCCGCATATAATACGATGCTTGCCGAGCAGGCTTCAGGGAGGCGGTTAATGAACAGGCTGAAAAGAAGTGGTCCAAGTATAGACCCTTGCGGTACTCCAAGGGCCACTTCCTTTGGGTCTGAGAGTGAGTCGCCAATTCTAACTCATTAAGTTCTTTGAGACGGATAGCTGCTAAATCAGGTGACTGCATCTAGAGTCAATCCCATAGAGAGCAGTGCGTTTAGTAATAGCTGGTGGTTAACTGAGTTAAACGCTTTTGTGAGGACAATGAAAACTGACCCCACCGCCATCCCTCGGTCAAGGGCGTCGTAGAGCTGGGTGGTGTAATCCACCAGTGCGGTGATGGAAGAGCGCTTTTTGTGAAAGCCATGCTGACAGCTGCAGAGTAATTTGTGTCTGTCGAGGAAGTCAGTGAGCTGTTCAGACACTATTCTCTCTAGTGCTTTGGAGAGAGGAGGGAGGATGGAGATTGGCCTGTAGTTGGCAGTGAGTATTTTATCCCCAGATTTGAAAACTGGTGTAACCAGCGCAGATTTCCATGCATCTGGGAACATGCCCGATCTTGGAGAGGCATTAAAAACTTTGGTAATTGGGGCTGCTAGTTCATCAAGCGTTAGGGCAACCAACTTCATATCAATTAGATCACTCCCTATTCTGGTCTTTCCAAGGACCCTCTTTACATGCTTGATGGTCTCAGAGATTGTAACTTGCCTAAAATATAAAAGTGGCAGCCCATCCCTCACTGAGGAGGGTACGGTGTTGCCATGCAGCTGGTTATTCAGTGGGTTTAGGAACTCTCCTGGAAGCACCCCTGAGAGATCAGAGAATGTGGCATTGAGCTCGTTGGCAATCAGAAGGGGTTTCTGGATAGACCCTTCACCAGTGGCAATCAGGTCGGGTGATGCCCTAGAAGTCCTTCCAGTTAGTGATTTTAGTGTGTTCCCAAACCTTTTTGAGCACCCCCAGTTTTTGTTAAGGAGATCCTTGAAATAGTCTGCTTTCACTAAGCGAATGAGCCTTGTACAGGAGTTTCTTGCAGCTTTGTATGCAGATACATCATGCAACTTTCCTGAGGCCTTAGCTTTGTGCCACAGGTTGTCTGTATCATGCATTTGATCTATGAGTGTGGTATTGAGCCAAGGGGTGTGGGTACCTTTGACTTTTTTGTTTTTTTGTGGGGGCGAAGATATCGCAAGCCCGGGTATAAGAGTTTCGGAAGAACTCGAGGGCGAGGTTGCCATCAGTTGCAAGGTCCAACAGTGACCATTTAATCAGAGATAAGTGATGTTTGAAAACATTTAGTAGCCCAGGTCTCAGCATTCGACGAGTAGTGACCTTCAGCGGGCACTTTGTGAACTTGTTTGCCCAGGTGCACATGACTGGCGAGTGGTCACTGAGGCTATCAGACAAAACCTTAACATCTGATATGTGATCAGGATTACTTGGTTACTTGATTACTTGGTAGTTGGACAAAAGAAGGCCGAAGCCCATCGAGGATGTCCTCCACACAATGTGGATCATTGATGAATTATGTTCTATCCAGAAGCCATTTATCAAGTTTGAATTTAAAGATATTTATATTCCGGCAGTCAACAATTTCCTGTGGCAAGGAATTCCAAATTTCCGGGGCTCTAACAGTAAAAAACTGCTGTCTTTTGTTTGTTCTTGTTATGTCGATTCCTATTTGTTTGTTGTGTATTCTAGCTACAATTTTTCTGGATGTAAAGGATAATCCACATTGGCTCATTAATGTAGCTGATTGTAAGATTTTAAATAACTGAAGGAGATTGCCCCTTAATCTTCTAAATTCGAGTGAGTAAAGCCTCGTTTTATGAAGCCTAGTTTCATAATCCAATCGAGAAAGATGGGGTATAATTTTCGTGGCCCTTCTTTGAACTTTTTCAATTCTTGTAATGTCCTTGGCTAAATAGGGACTCCATAAAGGTGAACCATAGTCTAAGTGAGGTCTGACATGGGTTTTATACAAGGCCATAATGCACTCCTCGGTTTTAAGGATGAAAGTATTATTAATTCTACGTTAGAGGGCATTGGCATGATTAGCAACCTTATTATAATGATTTGAAAAAGACAGCTTGTTGTCAACCAGTACACCCAGATCTTTTTCCATGGGGGATTCCCTAAGTATCGTGTTATTAAGATGGTATGTTTGCTTGAGGTTCTTCTTACCTATATGTAACACTGAACACTTAGACACATTAAATGACATTCTGTTAGTTGTCGCCCATGATTCAATTTTTTTAAGATCGTTTATAAGAATACTTCTGTTGGTTTCATTATCAACTGGTCCTCCTAATTTAGTATTGTCTGCAAACTTTGATAAAATATTATTTGATGAGATGGTAAGGTCGCTAATGAAGATACTGAACAGAGTGGGACCCAACACCGAGCCCTTGGGGACACCACTTGACACCAATCTTTCATCTGATAGTTCCCCATTCACCCTAACGGTTTGGGTTCTATTATAAAGCCAGCTATTAACCCAAGACACAATACAATTAGAGAAACCTAGAGCTATTAATTTATTTATTAGTTTGAAATGTGAGACTTTATCGAAGGCTTTACTGTAGTCAAGCAGAATAACATTCACTGGAATGTTTAGGTCGAGATTTATGCTGACTGAATTATAAAAAGATAGCAAGTTTGAGCACAGTAGCCAGTCAATGAGTGTACTGGTGCCTGTTTTGTAGTTTTGCCTTGTGGGAAAGGTAACCATCTGCGTACGGTAGAGGCCAGCTAATAGGTCTCTGGCTACGGTTTCCCAATTTGAGTGCCAGTTTATGTTGAAATCCCCAACAATTACATGCTCCCATTTTTTCCCCAATTGCTGCAGATTCTCCTCAAAGAGTTTGAGCCCAACAGCCTGCTTCCCTGGGGGTATGTAGACTGTTGTAAGCAACAGTACTTTGTTTTGCTGTCCAATGGTAAGTTTGAGGTGGAGGATTTGTGCCTCACTAGTGTGCAGGCTTCAGTCCATCATCTGCACTTTGATGTCATTTTTGACATAGACTAGGCAGCCACCACCCCATTTAGAGAACCTGTCTTGGCAGAAAGAGTTGTAACCTTCCAGTGATATAGACGTGTCTGTGATCTTATGGGCTAGCCAGGGCTCAGTCAAGGCAATAATGTCTGATTTTAGCTGTACCATCCATGCTTGGATCGGAGGGAACTTATGGAGGAGGCTGTTTATGTTAAGTAATAAGATTCTCAGCGCTCCTTTTAACATGGACTGCGTGGAGGTGGTCCCAGCATTGGGATGCATACTTTCCCTGCCATAGATTGCATGGGTGTAGCCATGGGTTAGGGTGGACATTCCCAGATAGCAGCAAGAGGAAAAGTATGAACTTGTGGCTTAGTCACATCCAGGGTATTCTACTAGCATCAGGATGTCTTGGCCCTTGTTGTACTAGAGTAATTGAGCTAATGTAGCCTGGTCGGCCACACAGTAGTGCTGCTATAGAGTAGGAATAGATTTTAGCCTCCGGGAGCATAGATAGTGCTTGAGGGAGGTTAAGCTGTCCCCCACAACCTGTGGTCATCCCTATTATTAGGGATAGGCTCTGTTCCTGGGTTGCTAATGTTGTAGGAGGTTCCTGTTCAGGTCCTAAAGTGATGAAGCTTATGCCCACCAGTGGGATCAGAAGCAACAGGAGAGGCAAGAGCCCTCTCATTGTGTGCCTTGGACCTGACATTCTGGGGTATTTAGTGGTTATAGGGTGATTTGGTTATCCCTGTATCTTTTCCACCTGATTATGTCAGTGGAAATAAAATGTCTTCTCTTGTGGGTGGGAAACGAGAGAAATCAGACTAACTGTTCAGGTTCAGTTTGGGTTTGAGATGAGCAGCCAGGGAATGAGAGGGACAGAGCAGTAGGGAGTAGAGGAGCAGACTGTAATGATAAGGAGAGAGCACAGATCAAACTCTTTACACTTAAGCCCTGACAGGAAGACAAGTGATAGGCAGGATAAAGGTAAGCCAATGATAATGCAGAGGTACGAGTGGGGAGGTTCAAGAAGAGCATTTTTTTTAAAGGAGGCCTGGAAGGGGGTGGAGGGAGCGGGTCAAAAAAGGAGTGAGTTTTTGCCATTAAAAAGGCGCAGAAACAGCTATTCTTAACTCATTGAGGCCTCATGAGCTCCTTGAGAGTTTCACCACTTGTGACCTATATACTTCTAACAGGGCAACCTGGAACTTTCTGAGCAAAATCAAGTTATAATCAGCATGCCACAAATAAATGTGAATAACTCATGAACTGTAAGTGCTACACACAAAGTAAGAGTGGCAAAGTTGTTCAGTACAAACTTACCTTTCCAATGGTCTTATGAAATTAATTATAAGTAGTTCCTATTTTTTTCTATATTGGTTGAAATAGCAAACAAAATATTGTTTTCAATAAAAAAGGCAATGGAAATAATTTTTTTGTGAGAAACTATTTAAAATATCAACACCAAATTAAGCATCCATACATTAGATGGGGGTACAAAACTAATTTTGCACTAAAAAGCAGTTTTACTAATATGATGCATGTACTTCTTTTCTGTTTTATTAAGGTGGCTAAATGAAGCTTCAGAGACAAATGTCAGCGATTAACACCATACCATACAAAAATGCAAATATCTTCTAAAGTATACATAACAGACACAAAGCATCAGCGGCAAAGTTGTTCAGCAGAACATTACCTTTCCAACGGTGCTATGCAGTCAATTTTGCTCACTTTAGTTTGTGAAATATTTAAGTTTTAAAGAGTGACATCCTCAGGTGTCAAAAGTCCTCAGTGGCACAAAGTGCAGGATGTCTGGAGGCGTTAAAAACCTCAGGAATATGTTTTTTGCTGCTGCCTACAGGTGTCATGGGGCCTCAATGAATTAATACAGTCAAAAGGCACTCCAATTGGATGGCTCAGGGTTGTAGAACAGACCAATCATGGTCCAGTTAGCCAAGCGCTGCACCAATCAGAAAGGATCCAGCGTGAGAGGCTCTAGCGGCTGTACCTATGCTGTTCAATCTGGGCTGCAGAACCAGGAGGGTGGGCAGGGATGGCAGTCAAGTCAAGTGACGGCCGCGGTGATGGCCATAGGTGCCACCTTGTTGCTGTGGGCACCGTTCAGGTGCAAGAGTCCCTGGGGGAGCAAGAGAGAGGGAGGTTAAGTACAAGAGCAGGAGGGGGCAGGAGACTAGTGGCAGACTGTCAGTGGGGGTGTGTGGTAATGAGTATTAATCAAAGGTGTAAAGAAGAGAGATAGGGAGGGGTGGGGATATCAGAGAAGACAAAAGGTGAGGTCAGAGTCCCGAGGTAGATAGATGAGACACAAGTATGAGATCTTGGGGAGGGGGCTTTCTATGGAGAGAGACTGAGTAATTAGGAAAGGAGGCAGTAGCTAGCTGAGGAACAAGAGTGTTAATGAGGAAGGCAGGCAGGGAGAGAAATTATATCCAGGAGATAGTCTAGTGGAAAATAGACAGGGGGAGGGTAGGCTGAGAAGGAGAGAACAAGCAAAATTCAAATAATAGGGCACAGTTACAACAGTATAACTCCTATGGCTGGTAAAAGCAGACTACCTAAGCAAACACACTGAATTAATGCAGTACAACAAGCATAGTCAAATTCTGATTACATGCAGTACTTAGGTATAAAAGCAGGCATTTTAAACAGAATTTCCACTTTTTTTTAAGTTAAGACAGAGGCAGAAATAGAAAGTACAAGAGGGGTGAGTTTTCAAAAAAAGGAGCGAGTTTTCACCGTTAAAAAAGTGCAGAAACAGTTATTCTTTACACAGTCAAAAGGCGCTCCAATTAGATGGCTAGGGGTTGTAGAACAGACCAATCACGGTCTGGTTAGCCAAGCACTACACCAATCAGAAAGGAGCCAGCTTGAGAGGCTCTAGTGGCTGTACCCACGCTGTTCAATCCAGGCTGGAGAACCAGGAGGGTGGGTAGGGATGGCAGTCGAGTCGGGCGGTGGCTGTGGTGATGGTCGTAGGTGCCGCCTTGTTGCTGTGGGTACCGTTCAGGTGTGAGAGTCCCTACGCTGTTTGAGCCAGGCTGGAGAACCAGGAGGGTGGGCAGGGATGGCAGTCGATTCAGGTGGCGGCCACGGTGATGGCCGTAGGTGCTGCCTTGTTGTTGCAGGTGCCGTTCCAGTGCGAGAGTCCACTGTTCAATCCAGGCTAGAGAACCAGGAGGGTGGGCAGGGATGGCAGTCAAGTCATACAGCGGCTGCGGTGATGGCCGTAGGTGCTGCCTTGTTGCTGCAAGTGCCATTCGGATGCAAGAGTCCTCTGTTCAATCTGGGCTGGAGAACCAGGAGGGTGGGCAGGGATGGAAGTCAAGTCATACAGCGGCTGTGGTGATGGCAGTAGGTGCTGCCTTGTTGCTGCAAGTGCCATTCGGATGCAAGAGTCCTCTGTTCAATCTGGGCTGGAGAACCAGGAGGGTGGGAAGGGATGGCAGTCAAGTCATACAGCGGCTGTGGTGATGGCAGTAGGTGCTGCCTTGTTGCTGCAAGTGCCATTCGGATGCAAGAGTCCTCTGTTCAATCCGGGCTGGAGAACCAGGAGGGTGGACAGGGATGGCAGTCAAGTCATACAGCGGCTGCGGTGATGGCCGTAGGTGCTGCCTTGTTGCTGCAAGTGTCATTCGGATGCAAGAGTCCTCTGTTCAATCCGGGCTGGAGAACCAGGAGGGTGGGCAGGGATGGCAGTCAAGTCATACAGCGGCTGCGGTGATGGCAGTAGGTGCTGCCTTGTTGCTGCAAGTGCCATTCGGATGCAAGAGTCCTCTGTTCAATCCGGGCTGGAGAACCAGGAGGGTGGGCAGGGATGGCAAGGTCAATTTACAGTGGAGGATGAGCAGTCTGAAATAATACCAGACAGATTACTAAATTTAAATTGGTGTTCATGTGGAAACTGCATGCCAATGACAACAGTGGTTGAGAGTGTCTGTCGTACAGAGATAAATGGAATACAACATAGAATGGATGGTCTAACATGCATTACCGATAATCTACACTTGTTCAACATTTGTATAGTTATTGAAGCACTTGATGTCAGTCTAATGTCCAACAGGTATCTACGTGGAGGTTCACTAATTCATCCTGTTCCATAAGGTAATTTGAATTTGAATGCTTGATAACCAGAATGGAACATTTCAAAACACTACTTTAGATTTTATTTTGTTTAGTAGTCTGTTCTCACACTAAATCTCCTAATCCCAAGCTTCAAATACATATTAAAATTCTATAATTCCTCATCTTTACACATTAAATTCTTCCATTCAAGCTTCATAGCATGCTAAATTGGTTTTCAACATGCTTCTGAGTTTTAAAGAGCAGGTATCCACTGTCAGGTACCCAGTCCCCGTCAAATATATATAATAGTAGACCTGCTCCACCGTTGAGGGGTAGTAAAAAGTCCATTTGCTTCCCTCTGGTTAAAAAGTGATAGCACCCTAAATTTGCACCCCCATACAAACAGACCCATGTCTGACACACCTCCAAGCAGATATCCCAGCCCCCTTTTGTGATGTCAGAAAATGAAGGATATGTGTGTGTGTGTGTGTGTGTGTGTGTGTGTGTGTGTGTGTGTGTTCCATAGACCTGTATTGGTGCCATTTTTCAATGACTGTTAGTACCATTTAGAGATGCCACTTGAAAATAAGCTCTGGCAGAGCCACTATGACTGTGAATGCATTAAACAGATAAGGGTGTTACATGGGCTTAAACATAAACATTTATTTATTTCAAAAATATCAGATTTGGAAATCTTTGTGTTGGAGGCTCAGTTCCAAAGGCACCTCATTGAAACTAATACAAAAACGGCACAGTTAGCAAGTCAAAAAACAATGGCTCAGAGAGCAGACTGTTATAACAATCATTCACTGGAGCTGCATGGGTAGCAGTAGATAAACAGATTACATAGTTTAGGCACACAGGCACCACATCAAGAAGACCAAAGCAGTTCAAACAATATACTATAGCTAAAGCAAATAGACATCAGGAGTCAAAGAGAAGCCCCAGAGTGTTCACAAGAAGGCTGTTGCATATATACTAACTGAATCAAAGTACAGTACAGTGAAAAAGGGCATATTTAAGCAATAAAGAATGACATGCTGTGTGTCACGTAATAATGTCACTCCTGGGGTGGGTTGAAGCACGAGGCAAAGCCGAGTGCTTCCCTCACCAGGAGTGACAATATTACAAGATAACACACACCCTGGAGTGCCTTATTGCAATTATACAATGGTTTGTTGTTATATACAGAATAAAAAACACATTTTAAAGGATGTTTTTGTTAGTGTGGAAAAATATTTCTTAAGAGAAAATGCAAGGAATGATCCAAATCCAAAGCTACGGTGATGTTATTGTGTAATAACATTACTGTTTCAGTGGGTCAGCAGCCAGCTTCTTACATTTTTCCTTGCCATTGCATAATTAAAAATAATGCCACTATCTGTATTACAGTTACCTATATGTTTTGCATTTTATTCTATGCACTGTTATAGCAATCAACTCAACAGAACCAGGCCATCATATACATGAAGGTACTGTACCCTAACTGAAAACAGTGCTGAGACAACTGTACGTTGTGACAAGGCAGACGATAAACACAATGTTGAGACAGGTTTTTGAAGACATTTGATGCATTTCATTGTTTTTTTTTTTAGAAACTGATATACAGTTCACACACAAAATTCATATAATATAAAAGTGCATATGCCCAAATGTCAATGTAAATTTGACACATTTCATTACACGCTGTTCTGTTGAAGGACGATATTACTACATAAGGCCTAAAAATGGGTATCAGGTAAATGTAAACTGGGGTAGGTGTGTTATTGAGGGTATTGCATAGTTTATCTTTTATTGCTGCTCCACTGGATCAGCAATATTTGCACAAGCTGTGCCCAGTCCAGATTTTACAGCTCTGGCCTGGGTCTGGTGATGTGGGTTTTACTCATACCCCATTGCATGTGGCTTAGTTTTATACTGTACAGATGGCTACAAAGTCTAAGTTATTGAAGGTTGAAGTTTCAGAAAACCATTATGCTAAAATATCAAGACTCATTCCCTCCCTCACTCTCCAGTCACAGTTAATCCTCTACCAAAGTCATGTTTAAATACTGGTGCCACTACATCCACACCACTAAGCTTTTAATGTCAACATGCTTCTTCTGCTGCTGTGACCAATTCCATATGTGATCTGCTCAACCCTGTCTTTATAAATTTGTTTTATTATTTTTAGAGGGGCTCCTGGTTGTGATCAATATCAAACAAACAACTGAAGTCCAGTGTGCCCCCCCCCAAACTGCCCAAACAGGCCTGTAATGGAGGATTTTTCCATTTTTCATGTCCCAAATAGGGGCTCTTAGTTATCAAACTTTGGCCAAAATGTGAACATTCCAAACCACTACGTCAAAGTGGCCCCAATCAGTTTGGTCCTGCACTTTAAACAATGTAAGAAGTACCTTGCTGATCTGAGTTAGAGTCCAGCTGTTTCATTCTCTGTTTGCAAAGACAATACTCCAGCTTCCTTGTCTCATATTCATAATTTATAAAGTGCAGTCTGCTAGGTGTGGCTGGGAGCAAATCACTAGGAAAGTGATCACAGCTTTCCCCTAATCATAAAGCAATTCAATGTGTGATCTGCTCAACCCTGGCTTTATAAATTTATTTAATTATTTTTAGAGGGGCTCCAGGTTGTGACCAATATCAAACAAACAACTGAAGTCCAGTGTGCCCCCCCCGAACTGTCTGCCTGAGAATAAAGTTGGTATATTATTTGGAAAAATGCATGGCTGGGTCTCTTATTATGCAGTGTCCAGCAAACATGGTGTTGTCAATTGGCTTAATGAGGTGCTGTGAGGTGCTTATGGGAACTTGTCATGTAGAAAGTTCCAGGGACACAGTCATAAAAACTGGAATTACAGGTTCCAAGGAGTAATTCACTCAGGAAGAATGTTAGAAAGTCAATTCCACTATAAACTGAGCTAGGAAAAAAGTAAATATGACAAGAAAAAAACAGAATTTTGTTTCTAAAATGAGTTGCTAATTGCAACTGGTATTTTTAACATGTGCAAGTCAACTCCACTTGTCAAACTTAAAAAGAAAAATACCCTTTATCACAGACTGTATTTACCAAGTACTGTGCCCATTTTAGAATATAAATGTTTAAGAAATACCTGAAAGCTGTCTATTTTCCATAGAAGGTTAATCCTTAGTAGTTTCATACACTTAGGGCAGGATTCACAAACGTTTTCTTTCAAAGTTTTCCTCCGCAACTGCTGCTGTAGACGGAATCTCCGCAGCTGCAATGGTTCCGATTCACAGCCGTAGCAGTTGCTTGGAGGAAGTTGGCTGCCTTCCAGCAGCTAGCCCATTCCCCGCAGCTGCAGCAGTCGCCCTGACAGCACCACCCGCGGGCAGCCGTGATCATGGAGCTGGTCACAGCATGAATATCCGCGCTGCAGGTAACCTGCGGATCCATAAGTCTCACCCGACTTGTACCTCAGTTTACCTGCAGCTGCGGGGATTTCTCTGAGTTTTGTGAATCCTGCTCTTAGTCTTTCCCTTTGAGACACCATGTGACTCTGATAATCATTTGTTCCAAGGGTTTTTAAGTCAGTTTGAAGGCATTAAGTATTTTCTGTTCTTATACTCCTTAATAAAATGCAGGGATTCCACAGATTTCTTGTGCTCCTAGGACCAGCTTCCAAACTAGTGAATCGTATTTCAACATAATAGATCCATCTCATGTCCCTCCCACATGAACAAAAAAAAAGGTGGGCTGGATCTTTAGGAGATTCTTGGGTGGAAGGGGGATGGATCTTACTCCCCCCCAAAATGCTGCCTCCCACTACTCAGGTTCCAGTTCTTGTACCACCCATTTTAGAAAGAAAGTAGTACCCTGCAACCATTGAGTAACATGAAAACGTATTTATTTGAGTGTGGAAAACATTTCTTGGAGGAGGGTAAGGTGGAGGAGACTATTTACACCTTCAGTCAGTTCCACAGATGGAAAACATAACATCACTCCTTTTGTACATGCAAAACTCCTGTAGGCTCCACCCACAGTTGTAAAAATGGAAGCAATCACTCTAGTAAACAGGGACTGTTACTCCAGCATCTGCTTTCATTTATCAACATGGCACCTCAAAATAGTACTAAAACCCATAGATATATCTCATACATACAGGTTAATGGACTGTACTCTCAGTATACAATTTCTGACATCACAAAAGGGGCTGGGTGCATGTCAGACATGGATCTGTGTTTATGGGGGTGCAAATTTGGGGTGCTATAACTTTTTAACCAGAGGGAAGCACATAGTTTTTAATACCCCTCAACAGTGAAGCAGGTCTGCTAATATATATATCTTTGAGGGGGGCTGGGCACATGACTGTGTTTCTGCCCTTTAAATAAATTATATATTGTTTCTCTTCCTATACCTAGTTTTTGTATATGTCAAAGGCCATAAAAGAAAAAAGTTATTAGCCACTTGACCAAAAATATTCAGACTCAATGTATTGCATTGAAAACAATTATAGAATCTATGAAGGGGTGCTTAGTACACAGGCTTAGGGCATGCAGGTGGATGTCCTCTTTCTGTACTTCAGCAGGGTATTTGACTTGGTGCCACTGGCTAGTGGGGTGCACACAGAATGTGAGGGTGGGGGGTCTCATCCTCTAGGAGGGTCATTAGTGTGATCCATCAGGGGTTGGTACTGTGGCCACTCCTGTTTAACTCCTATATCTCAGAAGTGGTATCAGGAGCGGGAAGAGCCTCTTTGCCTAATTTGTTTTCTTTCTTATGTCCGTAAGCAAAACAAATAACTGACACCAATAATATTACACACCTTATTGCAGCTGTGCCCTAATAGTTTTTATTTAATTTGATAATTATAAACATTCTTACCCTGATCACTGAAGCTGCCCACCTCAGTGATGTGACCTTCAAGCTCTGTCAACTCATACATGTGTCATTCATCTAACCCCCCCCTTCAGCACCTCCTTGCCATCATAATCACATGCACCTGTGACCTTTGAGGCATTACAGGATGTGCTTCATCACTAAATAACATCACACCTAGGATGGGTCAAAGCACGATGCCGCAGGCCAGTTGCTTCTGTCACCCTAGGTGCGACATTATTCATTGATATTATAAAACATTATTTCAGAATAACAATGTTAAAAGTATTCTTTTTTAATGTTTTGCTCATTTAGAGGGACATTTTTCATGCAACAGTTTAAGAATGCTGGTTCAGAATCAGAATGCTTCATTACATACTTTCAGCATCTCTAGAGGACTGAATTAGGGTTCCCCACTGTTTGAAAATATAGGGCTGTGGCAGTGATGAATGAGTGGATTTTAAGTACAATATTGCTGGAATCAAAACAGAGGGATACCAACTACATGCTGGTAACAAAACAGAAGGATAACAACTACCTTTTCTCTACTGGTAATGACTATCCCTATGCATCCCAGTATCCCCCCAGCCCTCCCTTCTGTCTTCTCACATTGCTTGCTAACATTTAGGTCATCTGACATGACTACATCTAGGTCCCGTTCCTTTTTTGTTGTTGCTACCTCCCCCTCCACGCCCAATTGTGCACTCTTCCCCTGTGTTTTTGTTTCCCAGGTGCATAACTTTGCACTTCTTTGCACCTTCATTTGTTAGAGTTCTTTCAGAACCCCTTCTTCTGTGCAAGGGCTGGTATTGATCCACTTATCCATTGTTATGGTCCAGTATTCCTCTGTTCAATGTATGAGTATGTGCAGCAGCCATGTGTGCAAATAAAATTGGTTCATAATTCTCTTACTATGTTTCTTTTTATGTCACAATGTAATTAACCATCTATTTGCATTGTTCCACACAGGACTTATCGGCTTGCTGCTTATCGACAGTTCACATTGTGGACTCATGGTCACCTAGGTAAACACATTAGAAGGTGATACCATCATGCTGTGTGAAGTTAATTAGATAGAACTACCCTGATCAGGAGTATGAAGGTTTCCATTCAATATTTATGTTATGAAGATACAAGTTTGAAATACTAACAGTGTAATATTAAATACATCCATACACGAGAACGCAATATATTTATTTTTTTATTTTGCAGTTGAAGAATAAATAAACATAAGATTGCATAACCAAAATGAACAGCCAAATTGTAAAACTTTTACACTTTTTATCAACATTCAATAAGTTATTAAGCTCTGACTAGAACAACTATTAACTTAATACATATAATATCCTATAGAACAGTTTAGAAACATAAAAACATAAACTTTGACAGCAGATAAGAACCGCTTGGCCACCTAGTCTGCCCATTTCCCTACCCAATAGATTAGCTGCAGATCCTAGTTAACCAACAGCCTACTTCCTCCTATCCCCCACTAGAAGTTTGTTTACTATAATTTGAGTCATTTAATTTCAGACAGATATTGAATACTACATTTATGATTTATGACGTTATGATGTTGTATTTTTGTTTAATGCTTGATTGCCGTACTGAATGAAAATTTTTTTTTAATTTTGTTTGAATACAATAAAACTTTACTGCATACGTTAATTTAAGTTGTCACATAAGGTGAACTTCAGTACAAACACCTGGTTCCTCATATCACAACACTACAGTACTAGCAAGTGAGCTATGTTTTGCTTTTACATTTTTTGGCAGAGAATCTAGTATGATGTGCATTCACCGCTTCGTCTATCGTTAGTTTGGCAGCTCTGTTGTGTTCCCCAAATCAACGCTTTATGACATCTTTGTTATGGCTTTGGTTAGCCTTATCATATCCACCTATAATACAGGAAAAAAAGGTTCACGTCATCATTCAGCAAAATGAAACCTTGATTTGCATATGCATTATAGCATATATGTATATATCACAAAACTTTGCATTTACCCGATCTTTGTCTGTTGTAAACACATCTAATTATCTTTTCTCTGAAATTAAACGTCTTCTTTTCTTTTCATAACTTGATTACATATTGTCCAGCAGCTTTTGAAAATTGATGCTTGTACTGCATTTGTCCCTGCTTATTTACAGATTGTGGACAAGACACATTTGCCTTATGGTCCATGGCAGCCACATGCAGACGACATGAGTAGTAGTAGTAGTAAAAAGTTTATTTCTGATATCAGAAACAGGATAAAACCCAATTTAGCAACAGCTAATTTACAATGGGGTCCTACTGTACAAAAAATATCAGTTTCATTCTAAATGTACTATACGTACATACAACAAAATACATAAACAGGAAAAGAAACAGTACAACAATTTACCATATGTGCAAATCTCTCAGGTACAGCAACTTTTTAGAGACATTGCCTCCTTTACAAGCCAGGATCTTAATACATTCCAAGATGTTTTGTTGGTACATAACCTCAGAGGCCCTGGCAATGAATTCCACAATTTTGGGCCCTCGTATACATAACAGTGTTGACCCCTCACTGTTCTCATAAATGGTACCCTAAATTTTATTTCCCCTGCAGATCACAATCCTTTCTTAACATTCCACTCCTCCAGGAACTCCACTAGATATTCTGGTGCTTTTTTAAAATAACAGTGATGGATCAACCACTGCACATGCATATTTCACCATTCTATCAAGGATATCCAATTTAAGTTCCTATAGAGAGTGCAGTGGTGAGTTTTCCGGGGTGCATCCAAAACAAAACAGGCATATCTGTTATAAATAACATTAAGCTTTCCCCAAATGCCTCTAGCTGCCCCATTGTATACAACATCACCATAGTCAATATGAGGAATTATCATCGAATTTACAATCTTTAACCTAGCATCAAATGAAAGGCAATCTTTATGTTTGTACACTACCCTCAACATTTTGTTAAATTTTTGCATCAAATTATCAATATGGAAGTCCCAATTATAGTGGGAGTCCAACCAGACTCCCAAGTATTTGTAACAATCCACAAGGGCCAGACTACACCCACCCAATGTTTTTATATCCAGATCCACAGATACTTTTTTATTTGAAAACAACATTACCTGTGACTTTAAATGGTTTAGGACCAATCCATGTTCTGAAAAATATGTTTGTAATATATTAAAATGTTTTTGTAATTTTTCCTGTATATGCCCCACAGATTTTCCTTCAAGATACAATAATGTATCATCTGCATACAAATGATGCTGGACACCATTCATCAGATGTCCAACACCATTTGTATATATATATTAAATAGAATGGGTCCTAACACTGACCCCTGTGGTACACCAGATTTAATATTTAAGTAACTGGATACAAAATTACTGCCCAATCTGACCCTTTGTTGTCTGCCATCCAGGTAGCCATGGAACCAATCCAGGGCCCCCTGGCTGAGGCCAACAAATCTTAATCTTTCCATCAACTCCTGATGGCCCAAAGTGTCGAAAGCCTTCAACAAATCAACAAACATGGCCCCAGCCAGGAGGCCCCTGTCCATGGCCACCTCGATGTCCGACACAACTTTAACAAGTGCAGTAGTAGTACTATGTTGCACCCTAAAACCTGATTGATATTTATTATAATTTTTAATTTTTTCAAGGTAGCCATTTAATTGAGAGACCACAATTTTTTCAAACACTTTAGAAGTGACCGAAAGCAATGATATTGGTCTATAATTCCGCATGTCATTTTTCTGACCTCCCTTAAACATTGGTATCACTTCTGCCTGTTTCCAGGCTAATGGATAGGTACCAGTTTTTAATGAAGGATTAAAGAGGTCAACCAATATTGGGGCTATCACTGGGGCAGCAATTTTAAGCAAAAAAGATGGAATCCCATCTGGACCTTGGGCCTTATTTATATTCAGTTTCAATAATTCCCATAAAACTTGACATGGGGTAATATTTTAAAAGCAAAACAATGGTCCATTATCAACCCTCTTTTCTTGTTTTTTTTTCTTACTGTATTGTATCAAGAAAAGGACATGCATTGATCTGGGAAAGCCCTACATCAACAAACATTTTATTTAGTACAGCAGCTGCCCCATCTGAAAGTTTCAATGGACCACTTTCTACCATAAAAACATTGGGTAACTCTGAGATCTTATTTCCTTGTAACTTTTTAACCATATTCCAAAAATCCCTAGGTTTTTTAAAATGGTCAATTCCCAAACCAGTTAAAAAAATCTGATTTTGCTTTCCTTATTTGTGTAATATTTATTTATTTAGACAGCAGTTTGGAAAACCTTTGAACCATAGGCTCATTTACAAAGGTACCTTGTCACAGAAAGACAAATGGAAATACACAGTATAACAGTATAACAGTAACTTAAGACATAGATACAAACAAGCTGGTACAGGTAGGATTGATGCAAACAAGACCAGAGTTATGTTATCCTTAGCAGCTTAGTAGTAAGCTTTGTCATTAGTATTGAGTACGGCTTTGACTAGTGGCAATTACAGCTTCGGTTGTTAACAAGGTGGTTCCGTAATGACATTTTGAAGCACGATATAGTTGGAGCTTCGGAGATGGAGGGGGGCAGTGTGTTGAACCAGGAGGGGGCCCTAAAGCTGAAGGCTCTTTGGCCGTGAGAGGTCCTAGCTTTAGGGATAACAAGAAAGGTTTTCCCAGAGGTCCGAGTATGAACTAGTGGGACAGAGTGGTGGATGGTGGTGGTCAATCCTGGTGGGGATAGCCCAAGGAGGATCTTTTTTGTAAGGGTAGAGGTCAGATATTTGAGGCACTCGTCAAGATCAAGTACCAGCGCTTTAGCGTACAGTAGACAGGTGTGTGTTAGCCTAGCTGCCCCAGTAATTAACCTGCAGGCCTTATTCAGAGTAGTGCGAATTTTATGGAGTGTGATCTGATCAGCAGCACCATACACCGGCAGTCCATAGTCCACTAGGGACAGGATAGAGGAGGTGACTGCGAGTCGAAGAGCCTCCAGGGGGAAGCAGTGTTTATACCGATGTAAGATGCCCAATCGGATATTAGTGGCAGTGGCTAGGACAGCGATGTGTCCATGGAAGGAGAGGGAGGGGTCAAAATGGATCCCTAAGTATTTATAGAAGCAAACTTGTTCGAGTGGGAAAGAGGACTCAGAGTGAATGAGGAGTTTGAAGTTGCAGATTACGTGCAGCTCGATATTTTTCCCAAAGCACTCTCTCATTTTTTTTATGTGCAGCTCGATATTTTTCCCAAAGCACTCTCTCATTTTTTTTTTCTTTGCTAATCTCCATGCAACATCCCTTTTTTCACAATAAATTCTTAACTTTGCAGTATACCAAGGGGACATTTTCTTTTTTTACTTTCCTACTTTGAATAGGTGCAAAAGTGTCACATACAGACATAAATTCACAACAGAAATACATCCAGACACTGTCTATATCAGGAATCAAAGTCAATCTATTCCAATTTTTTGATTCCAAATCAACCATGAAAGATGTATAGTCCAAATTCTGAAAATTGTGATAAAGTTTAACTTGGGTAACCCAATTGCTTATCTGTTTTTCTTTTTGCTCAATACTTCTTTATTAATTTTAAGTTTACAATCAACAGAAAAACAATAAAAGAGAAAAAAGAAAGGGGAAGGAAAAAGAAAAACCAGGAAAAAAAAACCTGGACAAGCTAGGGTATACAGCCCAAAAACTGGCTGTATAAACTATGTACAGTCCCAGATTTCAGACATAGGAGTCCATCTCATAACAAAAGTTGCATTAACACCATTGTGGTCTTCCGTAGCTGAAATACAATTCACATTCCCAAATAGTCAATATCCCACAGTCACATAATGCAAACAAGTAAACAGAGAACAAATTCCTAATCCACATAATATAAGAAGCAGTAACGGGAAAAGTGAAAATGAACTCATTCAAAACAGACTCCTTAGCTCACACCAAGCAGTGTTTGAAGAAGTAGCCCCCAGATATGAAAGACCACCATCCACCTGATGACTTCAAGAAGAAGTCCTGCCATGTCCCCTAGAGAGAGAGAGAGAGAGTTCCAACCCCATCTACGGTCCGAGGCGTGTCTAGACTACTCATTGAGGTACAGTCAGATCGCTTATGACCTGCACCTCAACCCTAATATACAATGCGCACTCATAGAGAGAAGAGAGAAAGAGAAGTTAAGGAGAGAAAAGGAAAAGAAAGGAGGGTCGCTCACTAATTCCTCCTCCTTCCAAAAAGTAAAAAGACTAAGCTCCACACCTCCGAGCCTGACAGACGGACCTACAGAGGTCTTTGCAGCATATAAATTGTTTCCAAAGGAGACCACCTCTTAACAAATAAACTATTGTTCCCTTCCCCCCAGAACTGTCTCCTTAATCTGCCCAAAGAGACTACCAAATCACGTACCCATTGTGAGTAAATATACTCCTGATCATCCTTCCAATGCTGAACCACAAAGGACTTCACTAATGCAGACATCAACGCTAGGTGAAACTTGGGCAGAACACCCGACACCTCTGAGAAATCCCCCAGAACACAGACCTCTGGAGTAATATAGTCTGAATAGTTCAGACAGGGGTCCATCCGCTGTCTAATTTCAGACCACAAGGTAGAAATTCTGCAGCATTCCCACATCACATGCAATAGGTCTCCTATCCCTGTCCCGCAACTGAAACAGAGGCCCGTCTGTCTCAATTTCCTGTCACATAGCTTTGCCGGGGTAAAGTTAGGTTAGAGACAATAAAAAATTGCATAATCCTGAGTTTAGGAATTGGGATAAACTTATGGGTTTTCCAGATTGAATCCCAAGCAAGCGTCCTGGGAGCCATTGTCCTGTCCCAGTATGATACCTGTAGGGGTGAAGGCGGACTATTGACCTCCACCAGGACTCTATAAATTTGAGAAAGAACATTTGCCTTCGAGTTTACCCCTTCATAGAGTCCCAAGTGACTAGACCATCTGTGTACCCTCCAACTCTTTTCCCACCCCTCCAACAGACGCTGATAATGCAGTCTTTTAAAGAAAGGCAGTCCCATCATCCAGGATGGCATAAAAACCCTTCCACCTTGAATAAAATCCCTCACCTTAAGGCCCCTCACCTGGATGGCCCACCTCACACTGACCATCTGGCCTCCCAGCTTAAAGGTAGGGTTGCCCACCAGGGTTGGTCCCAAGCTCTTACTTGGGCCTTCCTCTGTGCAGGGGGTAAGAAAGACCACCACGCACTCAGGATTTCCCAATTGGATTCCCCCTCCTTTGATAAATTCTTTTCGCAAAATTATATCACAGCAGCGACTCTGATGAAAAACCAGCTCTTTCAGCAATTGTCACTCCATTTGCAACCACGTTGGTATATATACTCTCTATCTCCCTAACCCATCAAGCATAAGACCCAATTGTCCTGCCACTGAGTATACTTGGAGATCAGGCAGTTTAATCCCACCCATTGATTGAGGTAAGACTAACAACCCATATTTCTTCCTAGGAGGTTTATGATTCCATAAAAAAATCAGAAATAAGTTTCCTGATAACCCAGAACCAAGTAGTCTGAAAACATAGGGGGCAATATATAAAGGATATAACAGCCTAGGCAATAAGTTCATCTTAATAAGGCCAAGTCTAGCCATAAAGTTCAGAGGAGTTTGTTCCACCTCATTACGCCTCCTCTGACTACATGGAAAGCACTCCTCCCATATTCGCCTTCAGCCCCTTCTCACTGCTAAAATTGCATACCAAGTATTTGATCTCATCCGACCTCCATTGAAGAGTCCAGGGAGCAAAATCCACCCTAAATACATACAGGGTCAGAGGAAGAACCTGAGTTTTTGTTAAGTTCAATTTATAGTTTGCCACCTCCGAAAAACGGCCTATTAAAACCATTACTCTTTCAAAACTAGGGGCTGGGTCTTCTAAATGCAACAGGATATCGTCGGCAAAAACCGACAGTTTAAGCTCCCTCCCCCCTAAATTTACCCCTTTTATTAGTTTATCTCCATTTATAGCTCTTAAGAGGGGCTCCAAATAAATATTAAATAGTATCGGTGACAAAGGACATCCTTGCCTTGTCCCATTTTTCAACATTATTTCTCGTGAGCTGTACCCATTGCACAATATCTTAGCTGTTGGAATAGCGTACAAGTGTTTAATACCTTTAAGCAAACCCTCTGGAAACCCCATCTTCCGCATTGTAGCAAACAGAAAACTGTGCGAGACCCTATCGAACGCCTTTTCAGCGTCTAAAGATATCAAGGCTATCGATAGCTGGGAGTCCGGGGCATAACTAAGAATATGGTGTAATTTCCTAAGAGCATCTTGAGCTCCCCTCCATGGCATAAATCCCACCTGATCTTCACTGATTAAATTTGGGGCAATGTCCAAAATTCTGTTAGCCAAAATCCTCCATAGTATCTTGATATCTTGATTCATTAAAGCTATGGGTCTGTAGCTGTCCATCCTGTCCCTAGGTTTATCCGGTTTAGGTATCAGAGATATATATGCCTGGTATAATGGGAGATGTGGCAGCCCCTCCTGCATAATAATGTTATTAAACTCTAACAAAAGTGGCAGTATAGTCTTGATGTGTGATTGGTAGAATTTGGCCGTAAGACCGTCTGGACCTGGTGTCTTGCCAGAGGGCAAGGATTGTACCACCTCCAATATCTCCATTTCCCTAATAGGAGCCGCTAGCGCCTTAGCCTGAACCTCCCCTAGCACAGGGAGGGATATTCCATCAAGAAAAACCTTAATTTCCTCTTCTCCTACCGTATTTCCAGACCCATATAAGTCTGTAAAATAGGATGCGAATGCATCTGCCATTATTTGAGGATCTGTTAGCAGCTCCCCATGCCATATAGAGGTGATGGTTCTACTAGCTTCCCATTCCCTAATCTAGCTGCTAATAAATGGCCCGAACATCCCCTGCAAGAGATATTTAGCCTGAATCTTCTCCAACCAGTATTGCACTCTACCATAACATAAATCCGCCCATCCCCTGTAGAGATTTAAGTTCTAAATCAATTTCACTCGAGGAACCCTCCAAGGAGATCACCGATTCTATCGCCTCATAATAAATTCTTCCTTTGCCTTCCTCAATCTATTCCTCCGAGCTGCAAAAGCCTGAAATGCTCCGGCATATAAGACCTTACGCCCGGCCAGGCCAGCTTATAATCTTGTAAAGATGGTACTGAGACTGAATAAACCCTTAAGGCCTCCTCCAGCTCACCCTGTATCACAGGCTCAAGAAGTAGGGAATCATTCAGTCTCCATCTAGGTAACCTAGGGGAACTGGGGTTGGTTCCCATAACAAAGAGACGGGGAATGATCCGAGAGGACCCTCACCCCTGTCATCATATCTACCACCTCCCGAAGAACAGGACCACTGACCAAAAAAAAGTCAATACGAGAATGAATCCTATGGGGGCGATAAAAAGGTCATAACGCTGCCCTTCTTCGAATGGGTCTTACCCGGATCCACTAGAGCAAGCGCCTCCATCATCCGCTTTAAAGCAACCTGTGCCTTATTCAGGGGCCTACTCACCGGGGAGCGTCCTGTCTTCTAAATTACTGGGGCATACGTTCCAGTCCCCAGCCAAGATAAGAAAATCTGTAGATATAGCGGCCAAATCTTTTTCCACCGAGGCGAAAAAATCTTCCGATGGCGAGGTGGGACCATAAATAGAGGCCAAAGAAATCGACTTACCCGCTAGAGCCCCAAACAAATAGAGCCCCTACCATCTTCCCTTAGGAACACTTGCTCCACCTTGAAGGGACAATTGGTACCAATCAAAATCGCCACCCTCCTGATGCCTTTTCCTACCCCTGACCAAAACCTGGCCCACCCATAGTTTCTTCAGACAGCTTAATTCTCTGTTAAAGGTGGGTCTCCTGCAGGGCAGCTATGTAGGCGCCAAGTATTTAATATGTCTCAGGATTACCATTCTTTTCGTCTCACCCTAAGACCTTTAACATTCCACGATGTTATGATAACACGACTCATCCTTCCTCAAATCAAGAAATAAAAGAAAAAGCACATCAGATATAACCAAATTCCTGCCCTCCCCATTCAGGCTTCCCTTGTTATTCCCACCAAGGACTATCTCTCTCTCCCTATACCAACCCCCAAAACCCCTTCCCCTGCCCCGATCCTCGATCGACCTCCTAGAAGTTTTCCGGTCATGGATGAACCTCCCTCCGAGTACCTCCCGCCCTATTTCCCAGACCCTACCCTAGCCAGAGTCTGTAAGTCCCGTAATCATCCACCCCTCACCAATTTTCTTATTATACCGTACTAAATCACAAATATTATCTCTCCCGGTCCCAGGATTTGCAAAATCATGATCAAAAGAAGATCTTGAATAAAACTAGTCCCACCAAAAATAGCTTCATTTAGTATTATTTCGTCCAATTATAAAAGAAGTCCAGCCATACAGTCCTAGTATAGAACTTGGTATAATGCAATTCAGGAGTACCCTCAGAATTAAAATTGAACAAACCCGAGCCGTATCTCAGAGGCCCTTAAACCAGACCTTATGATACCCCCATCCAAATCGGGCCAGCTAGATACAGCCAAACCAAGTCCCACCCTTAAGATGGAAAATACCAGAGAGAGGTAAATAATCAATATTTCAACAAGCAAACATCACGTAAAGTCTGTGCTCCTCTAGTCCTCATGTATTGGGTGTGCCACCGCTGCAAGTATGAATTCCACCTCAGAACTGGGGCTTAAATATATTAGGAAGCTCGGAGTGCAAATTTTCCAGTGCATCCCTCGCAGTCAGGTACCGCTTTTCACCTGATTGTAGTCTCACCAACAACGTTGCTGGATATTGCAGACGGAACTTAATGCCACCAAATAGAGCTTCTTCTTGATCTCTATGTACTCCCTCTGTTTTTCCCTGACTGAGGGAGTTTGATCTTGAAACATCCAGAGAGTCGCCCCATTCCACTGAAGAGATTTAAGTTGCCTCGCTTTCCACAGCACATGCATCTTTTCTTTGAAATTGAGAAATCTCATTATGATCACCCTGGGCCTAGCACCCGGTGGGGGTATCTCCCTCAATGCCCTGTGGGCCCTCTCTAGATTATATGCCTCTCCAAAGGGTGACTGGCCCAATAACTTACGGAGCAAGTCTTGCATGAAGGAGACACAGTCCGCCCCTTCTGATCTTTCTGGCAACCCGGCCACAATCAAATTATTTCTTCTACTTCTCGATTCCTGGTCCTCAATTCGATCCTCCAGCCTCTTGATTTGTTTTTTTGCCATGATTAATTCTTGTTCCAAAGCCACCGACTTTCTCTCCTGAGAGGAAATCCTAGCCTCCGCGTCCCCCATTCGCTGTGCTAGGGACTGCAGCGCAGGCTTCACCGCTGCGAAATCTGCCACCAGGCCCTGTAGTAATCTCTTAATGTCCTGCAGGTCCTCGCTGGTCTGATCCGCTGCCCCCCCCCACTGATCTCTCCTTCTGGCTCTGTAGGGGTGGGGGATTGTGGCTTAGGCCTTTTGGATGCAGGGGACCTCGCCGCGAACGGTTCCGTGACCTCAGGCTGCATTGCTGCTTCCCGTCTCAATCTATCGCCCTTCCGATAGCGTACTCCGACCCACGACCGAATAACTTGTAGCACCCGTGGTATTTTCCCAAAATTGCCGCTCGGATTCTCGTCCGTATGCTTAGACGCACACCACCAGATACTGTTCGCTCCTGGTTAACCAGACTCTCGGCAAAAAAATATTAAATTAAGAGCTCGGGCCTAGGAGCAACTCAGAAGACGTCTAACCCGACTCAGCACATCACGTGACCCGCTTATCTGTTTTTCTAACACAAAAAGTTATCTGATGGTCGCTAAAAGTGACGGGGAGCACTCCGGCCACTGAATATTTAATAGGATCAGAGGTGAACATCAGATCCAAGATAGTGGAAGAGTTGGGAGTTTTGGCATTCAATCTTGTAGCCGTGGTGATTAACTGAGACAATCCCAACATTGTCTTTAAATCCATTAATTTGCTGGTGGGTGGTACCCTAGCCCAATAGGTATTTATGTCCCCCACAACCATAAACTCATGGTTTTCCCTATAAGGAAACATGAATAAGCATCATAATCGTATTTAATGTTTTGGCACATATTTAAGATATAGAGCATGGATGCTCTCTAGATCACCTGTATAGATTCACTCTGTGACCTTAAAGACAATTAAGAACAGTAAGTCACATATTCTAATAGTGAAAAAGAAAACAAAACTATATCATGAATATAAAAGAAAGAAGGTAGGTGGAGTAACATGATAGGACAGAAATTCATTCACAACTCTACCTTTTTTAAATCTGACAGTAATCTCTTATCCATGATAATCTTTTCAAGTTCTGTGTGAGCCACAGACTCACTCAATATCCACGGTTTCCTGGCTTCTGATTCTGACTCATATGGTGGGTGCTCACACCTGTGAAAGTGTTCATTGAATACCCAACTATGAATGTTTGCTATATGGTACAACACTGAGGTAAATCTGTCTTGTAAATCATTATATTCCTTATTACATGTGTCCACCGACCACCACAGATGATTAATAATCAAACTAGACCATTCAGAAATGACTGCACAACTCCTTTTCTTTCCTGCGGCAAACATCTTCTTTTTCATTCCTTTGACAATGTGCCATAAATCAAACTTGTGTTTGATTGCAGGATATTTCTCTCTTAGTATTTTCTGTACTGTGACATGCTGGTCAGTCGCTAATATAGACACATGGAGATTTTTCTTCATCAGGCCTGTCAAACTTCTAATCAAGCCTTCAGGCTCCATCTAGAAACTGTTTTTAACATCTGTGACCTTCACTGACTGCTGATCAATTATTACATTGCTTTCACAGTCAATTACTGTGTAGGTCCCAAGTGTTGCACAGTGCCCGGGACTCTCACACCTTGCATCACCAGAAAGGATCAAAGCTTTTTCTGCAATGTCACGATGCACAATATTTATGTGTTCTTCCCATAACGAGCATACTGATGGCAAAATCAAGTTCCTCTGAATATTATTACAATGTCTTGGAGAATGTGGTGGATGTCCTGGCGAAACCCATGGCGGAGCTTTTCAGCATCTCTCTGAGGACAGGGTGGGCGCCCCAGGACTGGAAGGTGGTACATATAGTGACTATCCACAAGGTGGGATCAAGGGAGGTGGCAAGAAACTACAGGCTCATCAGCCTGACATCGGTGGTGGGCAAGGTGATGGAGGGCATTGTCAAGGAGAGGCTAGAGGGGGACCTGGAAACGTCAGGGTGCCTGGACGATAGACAGCATGGATTTGTCTTGGGGAAATCATGTCAGACAAACCTTGTGGAGTTCTATGACTGGGTGATGAGTGCCTTGTCCTCTTTCTTGACTTCAGCAAGACGTTTGACTCTGTTCCTCATGGGGCCCTGTTGGATAAGCTGGGAGAAATGGGGGTGGGGAACCAGATGATCAGATGGATAATCAATTGGCTGCAGGACCCAGAGGGTCGTGGTTGATGGATTAGTCTCATCCTCAAGGAGGGTCATTAGTGGGATCCCTCAGGGATCGGTCCTTGGGCCCCTCCTGTTCAACGCCTATGTCTCTGACATAAGGAAGGGTATCAGGAGTGAGATGAGTCTCTTTGCGGATGACTCAAAAACTGGGGGCAGTGGTGGATGGGAAGGAGGGAGGGAGGGAGGGTGGCCCTACAGGGGACCTGGAGGCTCTAGAAAGGTGGTCTAGAAAGTGGAAGCTGAGGCTCAATGCAGGAAATGCAAGGGACTGCACCTGGGAGCCAGAAACCCGGGCCATGTGTACACCCTGGGGGGGAATGCTACAAGGCTCAATGGCTGAGAGGAACCTGGGGGTGGTGGTGGATGTAAAGATGAATAACTTGGAGACTTGTAGGAAGGCAGCAGCCAAGGCAACAGGATGCTTGGATGCATCGCTAGGGGGATCACCTCCAGAAGGAGTGAAATGATACTCCCTCTGTATAACTAGTTGATGAGGCCGCATCTAGAGTTCTGTGTGCAGTTTTGGAGGCCACACTTAAAGAGGGACATTGAACTGCTGGAGAGGGTTCAGAGGAGGGCAACCAAAATGTTCTGAGGCTTGGGAGACAGGATCTATGGGGAGAGGCTTGAAGAGCTAAATATGTACACATTGGAAGACAGAAGGGACTGGGGGGACATGATAGAGGTCTTCAAGTGCATGAAGAGGGTAAATAGGGGAGAATCAGTCAGGGTGCTCCAAAGGAAGGATGGGGGGCAACTAGAGGGCATGGGTGGAAGCTGGAGGGGGTGAGATTCAGGGGAGAAAGGAGGAGGTGCTACTTCACTGAGAGGGTGGTGGAGCCATGGAATGCGCTGCCCAGGGGGCTGGTGGAGGCAGAGACGGTGGAGGGGTTCAAGAGGGGGGTGGGACAGGTACAGGGGAAGAGTTCTGGAAGCAAAGTCCAGTGCAGCGAGAATATCCGGGATTGGGAAGGGAGAAGCCAGAGAGGGCGATGGGGGCAGCAAGGTCAGCTCCCAGGGTGGGGGCTGACCAAACGAGCAGACACCAAAGACCATTAGGCCTATTCTGCTGGCATTTTAGTATGTCAGTATGTCTTACTGATATGTTACTGATTCCAAGCAATGCTCAAAAATTCTGACATTGTTGTGTAAGAGCCTCCACAGATAAATGTTGCAGTTGGCATTAAAATGTTCACTTATGGGACACCATTAATAATGTCCTGAGAATCCCACAATAATGTAAGACCTTGCAGACACTCTGTCTTAACTGTTACTGCACTGCCTTTCTTAATAATTGTGGGACTTGCCACTAGTGAACTATTGTAGAAAGGTGTGTTGCATTTTCTAAAGAGTCTGAGTAAGTTTTTCCTAGAAATGATATAGAATCTATCGGATTCACCTGATGTTTCATCGTCTGATGCAGAAACAATTGATTCATCTGTTTCTGATGATTCTGGACTGTAGTTTGGATCATTAATGTAATCATCTTGGTAGTAAATGTCACTATCTTAATCAGATTGGTGGTCGTCACTAAAATCCAAAATATTCTCTGAATCAAATGAGGTAATTCCGCTCTTCAGATTTAAATTTGTTGAACTTAATTCAGATAATGAGTCAACATTTGAGTTGTGATCACCACTGTTAATGAACTAGTTATTACTCCTACTACTCTCTGTTGTGTATTTATTTATTTATTTATTTGCTTTTGTTAACCGGGTAAGCACACTAGACAGCCAAGTGCCTATTTTCAGGAGCAACCCGGGAGAGTTACAGGTAAAAACTTCATACATAAACAATTGAGGAAGCGTAAGGAATACACAGTAAAATAACAGGCAATGCAGTGCAGGCTCTAGAGCAAGGTAGGTATACATTGAACAGTTGAGGAACAGAGAAGAGTACATAAGAAATATACAGGCAGGTTTCAAGGCTAGCTCTAGGGCAAGGTTGGTACGAAATTCATACATGTACAAATTGAGGAGACATGAAACATAACTAAATTGACAGGCAGTTCAGGGCTGACTGTGGACAAGAGGTATGGTGGCTTTAATGTAGGATGGGACAGACAGGATACAAATTAGGTGGTGAACAACAGGAACAAAGATAATGGTAAGTGCCTGCAAGGGGGAAGGGGAGTGCCCTAGGCAAGGTGGTAAGTCCAGTTATTCATGGCCAGTTCCTGAAGGAGAAGTGCAAGAGGCGCTGAGGCCACTCCATCCAATCAGGTTGGGGGGTGGAGAGGGGCAGGGGAGTAGGACTACGAGGAGCAGGAGCAGGGGGAGAAAGGTTTCAGGAAGTTCCAGAGGGAGGCTTTAAAGCTTGGATGGGAGGAGGAGGACCGAGTGAGCTCAGTGGTTCGAGAGTTTGGAAGCCCAAGATGAAGGCGTCTGCCCCGGTCTGTGGTTCTAGAATCAAGCATTCCTGATTTGCCCCAGATCGTAGGTGGTAGGATGGGGCGCCAGGTTTAAGGGGAAGGGCTAGAGCTGGAGGGATGCCAGAACGGATGATGTTGTCAATGAAGTTACCTAGGACGAAGGAGCGATGCTTCTCAAGGGGAAGCCACTCCAGGCGGCTGTATAGATCACAACAGTGGGTGAGGGGATGGGATACATGGTCATGCATTAATCCATATTTGGCAGTAATGTCATCTGTCATCACATATCTTGAAGTTTTACTGATCGTTTGAGGCACATTTAATATATCAGTCTGACATGCCTTGCTCCTACGTCTGACGACCGGCAGTACTGATACGGGGTCAGTTTGTGTGATAACTTCCTGGTTCTTAATAGTCTAGAGTGGAGTAAGTAAGCAGTTGTGACATCTGCATGAACACATCTAAGGAATGATTTTTAATAGAAATTTACAAGTGTAGACTTGTGCGACAATTAGAGGTTCAATATTTTTTTTTTACCTGTCTTTCATCTTACTAATTACTAAGCATTACAAAATGACAATAAAAAATATAGAAATCTCATTGGCCAAGAGACATCAGCTGCCTATTTTATAAGTGTGATAAACCACTCCATGGTGTGCATTAAAATATTTTACTGCACTTCCCAGTCACATAAGGATACTCGGCCTTCGTCCTTGTGCTTTAGCATGCCCTTGGGGTGTACATTAAAATCTTTCAATGCACACCCTGTTGTGGTTTATTAATTACAAAATGCATGATAAATGGTTATGTGAATGGTCTGTTAGTCACTCTCTATGTGTGTACTGTAGAATGAGGCAAGGTGGGCCATTATATAATTGCAATACATCACTACAGGGTATGCATGTATGGTAGAATTTACACATGCCTGATGTGATTCACTTACTCGGCTGATGGACTAATGTCTGAACCACACCAGTCATTGTAAATAACAACATATACCCACACCCATCATGGTATATTGCTAAACTGACATATCACCCTGAGAGTGCCCTATTTGTATTATAATAAAAAATATTTTTAAACAGTGTTAACCCTTATGATTACATTATATGTTCATGTATTTTATTAAGACACTAACATAAGGCTGATAGAAAGGCTACAGTCAATCAGAAAGTTCTCTGATGCTCAGACCATTTTAAAAAACAAACATTAAGCACGTCACTGTATAAATGTGAGACTATCAATGATATGTAAGATGTATAGCACTTACATACATTATGATAGTCTCAGTATTGTTAATACTGAGCAGCATAAAATGTGCGTGGTTAATTTTTTTCCCACACATTAGCATCCAACAAACATGCTGAGCAGTGGACATGTGTGATGATGAGATTAATCTTGTTCACATTTTGATTTTAAGTATTAATAATAAGTTTAAAATGGGGCATGGCTTGGACCCTTGAAAGATGGCAGCATAATTTTTTCTCTCTGGCCTGGCCTGGCACTATTTTTCGTCTGATCCGTCGGAATGCCGGATTGAATATTACTAATACCCGCTGGGGATTCCAGCTCTATTCCTACTGATGCTAGATTAATAGTTTACATGTGGGAAGCCAAGCCTGTATAACAAAAAAAAACAAACAAAAAAAAAACAATCGGGCATAGATTGGAGTCGCCTGAGGAGCTAGGCCGTATGGGCCTGAGCGCGGGGGAACAGCAGCACAGTAAATCTACACCGCTAGCTTAGATAAGCTAGATACCATGAAGCACTGGTGGCGAACGTCGGATACCCCCGACTAGCTGGGAGATTCATTGACAAGTCGCGATATAGGTCCTCTGTACACTGGTGCCATAGTAAGAGGGATGGAAGCATTGGTAGATATCACATCGGGGCAATCCACACAGCCCCCACAGCCCTCACAGGATCAGACCCAGGTAAGAGATGCACTAGGCAACATTACAAAAATGCTAGAGGTGCTCTTAGTTAGAGTGGACAGTATAGCGGCAACCTTGGCCAGGAATGTTGCAGATGTACGCAGGCTGGAGGACCATCAGAACATCCTAGAACAGTGGACAGAGGAGCTAGAGAGACAGCATCTTACTGTGCTACAAAGGCTTAAAGACCATGATGATAAATTATCCAGACTGTGGCAAAGAGCAGAGGATCAAGAAAATAGGAGCAGGAGGAATAACATCAGAATCCTGGGGGTGCCTGAGGGGGCTGAGGGGTCGAATATGGAGATGTTTTTGAACAAATGGTTGCTGCGGCTCCTCAGTGAAAGAGCCTGTGGGGGTGGAAAGAGCACATCGAGTATTTGGTATGCCTGATGGTGCCCATGGACCCAGAACGATCATAGCATATTTGTTAAAATATTCCAGCAAGGAAAAACTTCTGCGGGCTGCTAGGGAGCTTGTGGAGATCACCTGGAAAGGCAACATAATTTCTTTTTACTGGGACTTTTCCCAAGAGGTGGCAATGAAGCGAAAGGCATATGGGCCACTGAAGAAGAACCTTGCCGCTAACTCCTTTCAGTACAGATTAAGGAGGGTGACTACCTTGCAACTATCCAAAGATGGCAGAAAGTTTCTGGCGGAATCACCCAGGGAGACAAAGGCCTGGGTCAACAAACAGTGGTCAGACTTGCTGCCAAAGACTACACTCCCCAGGTGCCTCTGGACCCTGACAGAACACCCACTAAAGAGAACAGACAGGAGGGGAAACCGATTCCAGGGAGGCGGTAATTCTGATCGGTCTGGTCATAAAGGAGACCCCTCTGCTTCCTCCTTCCGCATCACAAAAGGCAAATAAACGTTCCTGTGCCAGCTCCACTCCAAATCGAGATGGGTATCCAGTTAGTAGTGCTGACAACAGTGGGCAAACAGACCGAACTACTCTGCCAGCACCAGGCCGACAACGACAATGGGCTAGGAGCCCTCGTCAGCTAGTACCAGATAACGTGGAAGCCTCTCCCTCTGCCAAACTCCCCAGAGCGGAAGCAGCTGCAGCAGCAACAACTACAGCTCTAACCTTCTGGATGGAAGATGCCTGAAGAATCTACGGACACTATGGAATCACTAGACTGGGCCGCTGAAGTAGAAGAAAGCGAGCAAGAAGCTGCTGCAGAGGCGGGCCTCCTGAAACCTGAATCTAAATCATATGTGGAGGCACTCACCTCTCCCTTTAACATGCCTAGTCCAATGTGTAAGGAGCAACCCACTTTATTGGAGACAGACGGCTGAATGGACTAGTGGTTTCTCTGGCTGATCTAACTATGACTCTTTTTTTATTTCTGTTGAGTAGGATCTGAGGGAAAAGGGGTAGCACGCGAAGATATTTTCTCTCGCTGTCGCACTCTCCCCCCCTTGGTGAAGATGTTCCCATTTTCAGGGGTGCAACTCAGATTAGCCAACCCCCCTCTGCACACTCCTCATTATCTTTCAATATTCCTCAGGTTATGAATATCCTTTGGTTTACTCTATATGTGCATAAAGTCCTGGGCAGGCAATTAAGACCTGACTGAGGGGACTCTGCCAAATGGCTGAGATGCACGCTGTGTACATGCCACTCGCCTTCCCTGGCAACAACTCTCTGTGGCCTCCCTCTAACCTCCCAAGGCACTTACAGTCTAGTGCTTGCATCAGAACCCCTGTACAGTGTCCAGGAAATATTCCCCCTCCTCTATGACTCTCTTCCCTTCCCTTTTCCCCTTCCCAGTGGATATACATTTGATGTTTGCCCTACCACTAGGGTAGGTTCTTCTCTCCTTCCTGGACCGTCTGGATACCAACTCACCACAGTGATCCATGAGGCCAGGTTGGGACAGGCTACTCATGTTTAGGTGTAACCTCCCCTTTATATCTTTAGTGCTTGAAGCAGTGTGGCATGGGGCACCCTCTTATTGGACGACTCCTTTCACACATTCACCTCAACACCAATAACTTTTATTTCTTAGTGTGTTCTAATAAGACCCTCAGCTTTATTGTTATAGTTTTGAGTATTGCATTTTCAAGGTTGTTTTATATATAATAGATCTAGTGTGTGTGTTTTCTTCCTCTTCTTTCTTCAACCAGGTGGGACTCAGGTGGGATAACAACTGCTCATACTTCCTATCTCTCTACCTTGCTATTGCCTCTGCTACTTGATATATATGGACGTCAGGCAGGTATTCTCTTTCACTCTACATTTGTTGTCATTCTGCCATATACCTCCAAGGTGGTATCAGGGTGAATAGTTATTTTGTTTTCTCTTTCACTGAACCTCAGAGGGATGACAGCGACTGCAATACTTTTGTCAGGGCATGGCTAGAGGTGCATCTCCTGGAATGTTAAGGGACTTAATCATCCAGCTAAAAGAACCAAGGTTCTACAATATCTGAATTCTATGGGGATGGATGTAGGCCTTCTACAGGAGATGCACCTTACCAGCCGGACAGTACAATGGTTGCCAGTTGTGCCACTACTAAATCCAGGGGAGTGGCCATTCTATTGAAGAAGTATGTGCCATGGGTAATAGAATACAAGCGCACGGACTCACAAGGGCGTTGGATAGTAACTCGGATATCGTATCTGGGAGGTCGAATTTTGATTGCTATCATCGTGTATGGCCATAATATGGATATAGGGGAGGTATATTCGGACCTCAGTCAGGCCTTCTCGGATTTGATGAGTGGCTTCTCTGATGTCCCCATTCTGTTAGGAGGGGATCACAACTTAGTCCTAGACATTTTTCTCGATAAATCCCTATCCACCCCATAAACCCACCCCAAGGCATTAGCCAGTCTTACCGACTTGATGACAGAATGGAATCTATGCGACTCCTGGAGGAGGGCCAATCCACAGGGGCGAGACTACTCTTTTTACTCGACAGTACATCATACGCATAGTAGACTGGACTTCTGGCTTACCAATTATGCAGCAGAGCCAGGAGTAATAGATGCCTCTATAGGCAGCATATTAATCTCAGACCATGCACCAGTCTCTATCTTGTACTCCCCACTGGGCCAGGGTGCCCCTACTACAAGGTGGAGATGCAATCCATCCTTACTGCAAGACAAAACCTTTCAAGCCTATATTAAAAAGGAAGCCAAGAGTTATTTTGCTCTTAACCCCCTGGTGAAACTATGGCTTCTGTTGTATGGGAGGCGTTTAAAGCAGTCCTAAGGGGAAGAATTAAATCCTTCACGGTCACCAAGAATAAGGCCAGAACAAAGACCATTTCCTCACTGCAAGCAGAGCTTGCGACCCTGGAGAGACAGTTCAAAGTGACAACTCAAGATCCGCCTAATTCCCCTCTCTTGTCCACTATCACTGGCCTAAAATACCAACTAAACACCTTGTTAAATGAAAAGGCTGCTTGGCATCTAATTCGTGCCAAGCATAAATCCTGGAAGGGAGGGGACAAGGGGGGCAAACTTCTTGCGTACTACCTCCGCAAGCAGCAAGCATCCTCTAGGATCCTTGCTCTTAAAAATTCACAGGGCAAAACTGTGTCTACACCTAAGGCCATTAATGAAGTGATGCAGAACTTTTACAAGGAGCTATACTGGTCTCAAGCTCAGTTATTAGACACAGAGCTCTCTACCCAGCTATCCAAGATGTGTGATGGGGCCTCTGTCCCTAAACTTTCCCTAGAGCAATGTGCAGTCTTAGATGCCCCGATTACTTTGGAGGAACTCCATTCTACCTTATTCCAGCTGGGCAAAGGGAAGGCACCAGACCCAGATGGAATGACAGTGGAGCTGTATCAACTCCTGTAAGCAGAAATCATTGTCCCACTTCTACAGACTTTGCAAAAAGCCCAGGCATCTACAGCTCTCCCTCCTACCATGCGGGAGACTCTGGTAATCTTAATCCCTTAAAAATCTTCTGACGCAATGGATTGTGCCAATTTTTGGCCCATTTCCTTACTGTCTGTGGATACCAAACTGTTAGCTAAAGTCCTGTTGAATAGGCTCACTCCTTTTTACCAACCTTAATACACCCCTTGCAGGCTGGTTTTTCTAAGGGGAGATTGGGGGCAGACAATCTCCGATTGGTCCTTAATTTAAAATGGTTAGCCTTGCAATCTGACACGCCTATGGCAGCCCTGGCCATAGATTTTGCCAAGGCTTTCGACTCTTTAGAGTGGGGTTATCTCCGCACGGTGTTGTCCCTATACGGGTTAGGGCCAAGGTTCTGTTCCTAGGTCTCCACTCTTTATCACTTGCCCACAGCTAAAATTGTAACCAACCGAGATGTATCCCAGCCCTTTCCTTTACAGAGGGGCACTAGACAAGGCTGCCCTCTCTCCCCTCTTCTTTTTATTCTAGCCCTGGATCCCCTGATATGGAAACTTTGGAGCACCCCAAGCATTACTGGGATTCCAGTGAAAGAACATTGCTTCCTGGTTAATGCCTATGCGGACGATATGCTGCTCATCCTGTCTAATCCAGAGTTTTCCATCCTTACAATTCTTCAGATGTTGCAGGAGTTTGTCTCCCTTTCTGACCTGGTAATTAACCAAAAGAAGACAATTTTATCTCCCCTGAATGCAAAGTGTGGAAGAGACTGTCTACGAAATACGGATATCACCTGGGCACCTCAGGGATTTTCATACCTGGGGATCTTTATTCCTTCCACCTGGAGAGACCTAGAAAAGTTAACTTTTCTCCCTTGCTAGCAGCCATCACGACTGAGGTTCAGAGATAGAGAAAGCTACAGCTTTCCCTGAAGGGTAAAATAGAGGCCATTCGTATGTTTATTTTTTCCAGAATTTCGTACCTCCTTAGTAACCTCCCCATCCCCTTGTCCCCTAAGCCTTTCTTACAACTGGATAAACTGATCTTCTCCTTCTTGTGGGAAGGCAAAATGGCATGTTGGGACTGAGCCAAATTACGAGCACATTGGACCAGGGGAGGGTTGGGACTCCTGTGGTTCATGGGATACCACCTAGCTTTTCGTATGGCCCAGGCTACCAATTGGTTTGCTTCTTCCTTGTCTCCTCCTCAGTGGGTTTGCTTAGAAGCAGATCTCCTACCTGACAGTTCACTTTTCTCTCTGCTTACTAACAAGAAACCATCGGGAGACGTGCTTACCCCTATTATGACAGAAACGTGTAGGGCCTGACGATGGGCAATGGCCCTCACTGGTACTCCCAGTGGATCATACCTCCCTCTGATCTCCTACGCCCCTTTGTGGAACAACCAGCTCATAACAGTGGATCGTAAACCCATATACTGGTACCACTGGGCTACCAGAGGTATTCGGGTGGTGAGGGATCTCTGCCTCCTGGGTAATACGGCACTTATGTCCTTTGAGCAGCTGCAAGAGACTTATGGATTGAAAGCACAAGATTTTTGGAGATACCTCCAAATCTGAAGTGCAACTGCTTCCCTTTTAGCGGCCCCAACCGGTACAGGGAAGTGAAATAGCCTTGCCTTCCTCTACGAGCTCAGAAAAGGTAGGGGTTTGGTTGGAACTTTGTATAAGGTGATTAGGGATGCCCAACCCGACACTACTTTGACTAGTCAAGCAGCTTGGGAAGCTGAACTTCGATGCCCCCTTTCAAAGCAGCAATGGAATGAGTGTTTGAAAGCTGCCCACTTGGCATATGAGGATGCCAAAAGTCAACTGATTCAGTTGAAAATCCTCCTCAGGTGGTATAAGACACCTGCAGTGCTTCACAAACTGAACATAATGAAACATGATAAATGCTGGAGGTGTAATACCGCCCCTGCCCATCTACTCCATATACTATGGACATGCCCAGTAATCCAGGGGTTTTGGTGGCAGGTTCTAGAGGACTGTTCTAAAATTATCGGTAGACCCCTATCAATTGCCCAACCTTCACTGGTGCTGGGGGATGTCTCTACCCTGGGCTCATTGTCTGCGCCAACTAAGGCCTGGGTGTTGGTGGCAGTGATGGAAGCTAAGAGATCTGTATTGATGAAGTGGAGGTTGCCTACTCCCCTCACGATCTCTCACTGGTGGGCAGCAATGGCTCAGCTGGCCATATTTGAAAGACTTTCCACGATCGGGAAAGGCCATCTTTCCAGATTTCAGAAGAAAAGGGATGCATATCTGCACTCACACATCTGTGCTGTCTCACCCCCTCCCCCCCAAAACCCACCATTATTCTAAACCATGGTGCCTCCTCTTTTTTCCCCATATTTTTTTTCCTTTATCTCTACTCCCTATTCAGACTGTTGCTGCCCAGTGTTTGTATAGATTGTGTACTTACCTCACACTGTCCACACTATCGTCAACCTACCTTTACTAGCTATCTACATGTCATAGGTCTCAGATGTCCAATCTGAAGGGACTTAGACGGTCCGACTAATAAGAAGAGTTATGAGGACTCTGACCTAGGATACTTATGACTATCCTCTGAGCAGTTAGTTTCTAAAGATTCCCCTGGTTGAGGGGGGTATTAATCTAAAAACTGCTTGCTATATTTAGTTATGTATTAAACTAGCCCAAGCAGAATGTAAGTTTATATAGTTCATAAAAGTGATGGGAGGACACATGTAAATCACTCCCAGCAGTTGTAGTTATGGAATGTTCCAAACATGGCTATGGTATTCTTGTCTACTTGTATGATGAATGCCTGGGTGTTTCTACCTTGGTTGGTTGTACTTGGAAAAACTAATAAAATCTTACATGATAAAAAAAAAAAGCAATAATAATAAGTTTAAAATATATAATTTTAACACCCCCAAACAAATTGAAGGAAAACTCTTGTTTGCAGGGGATCCTGCCCCTGCAAACCTTACCCTCCAGTTTATGTTTTGTAGGAAAAAGTGGCTTTTTTTCTGCCGCAGGAAAGTGTTTTAACTTACTTTTTAAAAGTCTGCTACCCAGAAATACGGCAGACACTTGGGTGGCTCCATTTACTGTAAAGGTATGGAGCTGAACCTTGTGCTTCAATGCAAGCACACAGTGCAGCGCTGCACCTTAACAGTAAATGGCACCCCTAAGTGTCCGCTGTACTTCCGGGTAGCGGACTTTTAAAAAGTAAGTTAAAACAGTTTCTGGCTGTTCAAAAAAGCCACTTTTTTTTTCAACAAAACCTAATCTAGAGTTTTCCTTTAACGCATGTAATGCATGTCAGGTTTTGACAAAATAAGGTACCTACAGAAAATGGCCATTTGAATGTGTCAATGTAAAATAATATGAAGTATAAACAGTTTACCTCTAGTCCAGATGCCTTTACAGTGATGTTTGGTGTTCCACTGGGAGAGAGGTGAACTGGCATAGTACTAGATGTTTGGTAGTAGTCGATGGCAACAATGTTTGGGCAGTCATCCACAACTGAAACACAATCCATTTGAGGCAAGTCTTGATATTGTAGAGAGGCCTATTCAAACAAATGTTATTATATTATTTTAAAAATGTATATTTGCTTTTAAACTCCAGAGTCAAACACTATTTAATTTATTACAGTTAGTTATGTACAGAGAGTTAGTGAGACCCCATCTGGAGTACTACGTGCAATTCTGGAGACCCATCTCTACAAAGACATAGACAGAGTGGAGGCTGTTCAGAGGAGGGCAACCAAAAATGGTGCAGGGTCTGCACCAGAAGACATACAAGGAGAGACTAAAGCAGCTTGATATGTATACCCTTGAGGAAAGGAGGGAGAGGGGGGACATGATAGAAACTTTCAAGTATCTCAAGGGAATTAACAAAGTACAAGAGGGTAGTATCTTTCAGAAGAAGAGATGTGCAAGAACAAGGAGTCACAATTTGAAGATAGAGGAGGGATGGCTCAGAGGTAATGTTAGAAAGTGTTTTTTCACAGAAAAGGTTGTAGATGCATGGAACAGCCTTTCTGAGGAGGTTGTGGAGTCAGGAACAGTGGGAGAATTCAAGAATGCTGGGACAGGCATAAGGCAATTCTACTGGGAGGTAGGAGGAAGTGAGCCGTTGATTAACTAGAATCTGCAGCTTATCTATCAGGTAGGAAAATAGGCAGACTAGGTGGGCTAAGTGGTCCTTATCTGCCATCAAATTCTATGTTTCTATTTATTTTTTTTGCTACTATTTTTCTGTACTGGCTAGTGGTCAGTTATACATCCCGACCATCCTCCTAACCCACACCCCGACATCAGGACGACTTCCCCTGTATCCCCCCATGGTTTGGATTCCCCCAAATGCAGAATGTGCAATGACCGGTGGCCCTCACTGGCTCTCGAACATGGGTCATTGACGTGACGCGAGGTGTATCACACCTCTACAATGCTATACCATCTCATTATGTTTCTTGTACTCTGCGTGCAAAAGCAAACATAAAAAGTTCAGACAAGCAATGTATTACCACACCTGGGTGATGTTTATGTCTTCACTTGATGCTTCAACCATCATGTGTCTTTTGTAGGTTACATCAGATGAACAACTATTAGCAGTGTGAAGGTTATTCATCTCCACATGCTCGCCTACATCTCTTTTACCATGAGGAACTGTATTTCTCTTCAGACGATTGGTCTTTACTAAGGAGAATACACCATTTATGTCAAATTGACCTTTTGTAAGGCAATCACTGGCCACAAAGTGAAGAGTACATACAAAATATCAGACTGTGGCATCATGATGCTTTATTTGTAGAGAGTCCAACCATCTATAATACAGGTCCGCATTACCAATTGGCATTTGATGAAAATGTAACATTGGCATCTGGATGTATGTGCTGTGACAACCAGGGACTGCACATGTAGGTCCGAAATTACACTTTTTACAGGCATGATCTCGATTTATTATAAAATGCAGGTGAAAGTAGCAAGATGTGTAGATTTATGTGATGTGAGCGACTCCCCAAGGGCGAGCCCTCTCTAAGCGACGGACACCAGGTGAATGCATGATGGGCGAGCACTCAGAAAGGGTGAACACACAGAAAGGGCAAGCACACTGAAAGGGTGAAGCCAGCGAGAGGTGCCAGCAAGGAGAGCAACATCAATTGAGTGACTTCAAGGAATAGGGAAGGGGGAGTGGGCGTCCATACAGGGTGGCACAACTCGACTGCTGGGCATGGAGCTGGGAGGTGCCCGTGGCATGCAGGCACGGATGCGCACGGACAGAAGGGATTCCCAGGTGACAGGGCATGGTGGGCAAATGCACTACCAGTCTGTGGCTGGTCACAAATGGAAGGTGAAGTTGTGTGCCAGCCCACGGAGGTAGTAATAATGGCACCTGGTGTCATACTTGGAGACCACAGCAGCAATCTGGGCATTCAGGTCCTTTAGCAATGCCAGGCATGTGGCACCTCAGCAGCAGACACCAACTGCTCTGAGCGGACCACGGCCAGTCGCTCCTCCTCATGAAGGCAGTCCAGCAGCCTCCTGATACTGGGGTGGCACACACCGATCCTGGTATTAAATGCCCGGTGCCACCCCTCCACTGCATTATTCGTCCTGGCCAGACCCTGGATGGTTGCCACTTGGCAGTTCCACTGCTCAATGGGAAATGCTGCATGACAGCGACTGGACCGGGCACTGTGGCGACCGACCCAGGTGCCCTCGTAGTAGTTGAGGATCAGCTGTAGCACCTCTTCATTCTGCACCATGTACTCCCACTCCTGTATCTCCTGGAAGACCACTGCCACATGGGCAGGTGACACAAATGCCAATGCCAGCAGCATCCAGAGGTGCAGGGCAAGGTCTGGGTCCATGGAGTACCAGTGCAGAACCTCAAGGTGCTGCTGTATCTTCCGCCAGATGGCCTGCGAATAGTGGAAGAAGCAGCCCCTGATGCTGGCATTTGGGAAGGTGCTGGACACTGCATGCCAGCTGGCATGCTCGAAATCAAGCAGCACGGTGGCGGGGGCAAGTGGCAGATGGTGGAGGCATAGCTGGCCCAGCAGCCACGTGTAGGTGTGCGCCCTCCTGGTGCAGGTGAGGGTATACACTGCTGGCAGGACTGCACCTGACTGGATGGCGTGGATGGTATAGAGCTGCCTGAAGAGCATTGGGCATGCCCTGAAGGTGCCGTCCATGAACCAGTTGGGGCAGTCCGCCAGCTGCTGCAGACACCAGTCACTTGCATAGATGATCTGGTCCCACTCCTAGCCACTGTCGTAGAGCAGGAACCAGCCCCCTTGCCCTGTCACGGTGAACTCGGCTGGTATGACCAGGTCAGTGACTGTGGCCGGTGTCGTGGGTCACCCCCATGCCACATGTTGCATGCACTGCACTGTCCGCCGCAATAGATGCACCCCTGGCAGACACCCCGCAAATGGCTGCTGGTATTCCCGAGGTGCTTGCAGCAACACTTGCACAGCGCTGTCCATCATTCTCCTTGCTCTGTCTCTTAGTGTCCCCAGTACCCAGCACACACCAACGTCCACCGCATCGGGGGCATGGTTGTGCTCCCGTATGGTGGCCTCCACAGTGTCCTCCACCGTGTGCAGGTGGGCGAGGCAACTGTACTTGCATGCCTTGGCACACTGCCAATAGACCTTCTCAGGGTCAGCCTTGTACCTGCCATAGGTGTAGCTACCATGTACGGCCAATGGTTTGCTCTGTTGGCTTTGTATGAACTGGACAGACATCCTTTGGTTCGGATGGCATTCCTGCCTGCACTGTTGCTCGGTTCCCTTATGTGTGTGATCCCCTGCCCCCTGCCCACTGCAGCCGGTTGCTGCCCCTTCCTGTTCAGACTCCATACGATGTGTGCGTCCAGTGGCCCCGGCCCCCTGTTTGGTGCCTGTGCCCTGGTGCCCTTGTCTGTGCTGCGCCTGGCTATGGTGTGTACCTGTGTCTATCGCGCTTCAGGTGAGTGGTGTGGTGGGTTCGCTGGGGGGGGGAGGTTGTCTGCCTGCTCACAGTCAACACACCGCTTAGGTGTCCGGGTCATGCCAGCACTGTGCTGTGCTGTGGTCTGGTGTCCCTCTGTGTGGCTGCCTGCAGTGTGTCCGCGGCATCCTGCCAGTGTTCGTCCCTCTGCCTGACGGCCCTCTGGGTGCCGCTGTGCGCCGTCTCTCCATTGCTGTACTCCCCCATACTGGCCTGCAGTGCTCCTCGCTCTTGTGCTGTGGGTCAGCCATGCTGTTTATTCACTCTTCTTGCACACGCTACTGTTGCCTTGCCCCCCCAAACCACGCCTGTGTTGTTGCACTCACCTTGACGGTTACCAAGATGCGTGTCATCAGTAAATATACAGTTGCGTGTATATAGATTTCGGATCAATGGAATTGAGAATCTACAGGAAATTAAAACATTGTTTAAAACAATACACATCGTTACACTATTGAAGAAGCTCATTTCTATGATTTGTGATTTTACTTATATAAAATTATGATAATTAGAACTTTAAATGATTCATTTTTTTAAAGATAAGGCACTCCCCTTTGCCCTGTCCCACCCCTTCTTGAAACATTCTATTGTGTTACATGCCACCACCTCAACTCATAGGTGGTTCCACTCTGCCACCACTCTCTCCATAAAGAAATGCCTCCTCACCTTCCTCCTGAATCTACCCCCCCTCCAATCTTATGCCATGGCCCCTAGTGTCTCTCCCCACCTTCCTCATGAATAGACCCTCAGTGTATGTTTTGATTATACCATTCATGTATTTGAATGTCTCAGTCATGTCCCCCCCCCACCTAACATCACCCTCCACTGCCTATCCACTGCCAGTTCTCCACCCACCCCTCAAGTTTTGCTCCTGCCCATGTGCCCCATACCTTGCTCCCTACTCTCCCGTTCTATACTGAATCAAATTCCTTACTGAAGTTCAGTTAAAGGACAACCACAAGGCCCCCATCAGTTTGCTTAATCACAGTCATAGTATTCCACCAGGTTGGTCTAGCAGGATGTGCCCTCTACCTCTCTCCCCTTGTGTCCACTCCCTTAGTAGTTGCCTTCCTCCTCACCTTGCTATCACAGGGGTTAAGCACATTTGGTTCCACATTACTAGGCCTCTGCACTTCTCTATCCATCCTGCTACATGCCCTCCTAGTTTAAATACTTCTCAATGTGCTTCTCTGTCCTTACATTCACTACATTATTTCGTACCTCATTTATATGCAGTCTATCTTTTGCGTACAGACTGATGTTCTCCCAGGTACCCCCACCCACACCCACACCACACACAAACTCTGATCAAGGGTGTACATATTTAAATCTTACAAAATATCCTCAGTGTGTGTGTGAGTGTGTGTGTATGTGTGTGAGTGTGTGTGTGTGTGTGTGTGTGTGTGTGTGTGTGTGTGTGTGTGTGTTTGTGTGATAATGGCAACCATGGGAAAAAATGGAAATGAAGGCAATATTTTATTACAAAACTTACTTTAAATGTATATTCAATAGCCAGTCTGGTGACGCTGAGGTGCTGGATGCCTTACCTCGTGCCACGCCGGCGAACCGTGTTCGGGAACGGACATGGGCCTCCGGGGGTTGGCAGGGAGGAGGAGGATCGAGCATCCCTAGGACTGCTCTCGTTCTCCAGAGAGGGGGGATTGCAGGGCTCGGCAATTGCCTGCCACCTAGCAGAGGCTGGGAGGTGGCATGAGAGCACTGGAGATTGGGTGAGAGTTGTGGCAGGCACTTGGCGGCATGTGCATGGGAACATGCGCGCCACTACCGCTGGTGCCATTGCACGCCGCAACCTCGAGGGGAAGTACAGGAAAAAAAAAACAGAAAATGGAAAAGTCCTTTGCGGGATGACAATGGTCCCTTTCGTGATGGCCCGGGAAGACACCTCCCCGAACAGACAAATCATCCGGTCCGGTGGGTTGAGTCGCTCCCCACCCCCTGTCATGAAGGGTAATTCATGGGGTTACAGGGAGGGGGGTCTCATACTGGGCACCCAAACAGGGGGGACGTCAGATGTAGGCAGAGGACTCTGGGGCAAAAATAAGTAGCTGTAAAAAAATAAAAATAAAATGTATATTCAATACATGTTTTCTATTATTAAACTTATTTTATAACATTTTACTTGTTCTAAAGCATGGGTCTTCCTTACACGCATGGGCTGACCGGTGTAGCACAATACCCCCCACCCTGTAAGATATCATTGCACCCACCAGTTCCAATCCCCAATCCCTGAACTGCTGTGCATTACAGTTATTAAAACATCCACCATATCACAAGTCTATGTTCAGTATTGTAGCACTGGTGGTCTAGTGGCCTGCCACACCCCACTCAGAAGTGCCACGCTAGCTCACCCCCCCACACTGGTACCCAGGTGGCGGCTGGGACTCCTCAACATTGTGGCCAGCCACTGACTGAGCCCTATAACAGTGTTGCCAGTGGTCGTGAGGACCAACTGCCCCCCCCCCGGTCGGAGCCCCGCCATTGGACTGAATCTGCAGCGTTGCCAGTGGTCATGAGGACCAACCCCCCCAGCCCGAGCCCTGCCATTGGACTGAATCTGCAGGTACGGCTCGGCCCTGAAACACACCTAGGATTTTGAACAGTGTGAGTATGTGAGCTCCACTGGAGCTGCGCACCGTCTTCCCCACCACCCCCACCACCATCCTTGGCACACATGGACTTATATAGTGTGTGTCACATGAGTGAAATAGCCTATCAGCCCACTTTTCTGCCAGCAGATTATATGCTAGATCCACTAGTGGCCACTGCACTCAAATCCCTCTACCCAACCTGTGCAAGCATCACGCTGCCTCTGTTTTTCACATTATGCCTGTTTACACCCCTAGCTCCCCTTCCACCTGCCTCCTATCCTAAAATGCAGTCAAACCCAATCTCATTAGACACTGATGCTTCTTGCCCACCCCATCATATTACATCCTCCCCAGTGCTGCAGCAGCATTTCTCCCTAATCAACTGGCTTCTAAGTGCCTCCATCCTGCCACCCTCCTTTTATGTAGGTCTATCAGTCCTAATCACCTCCCCTCGAAACAGCTCCGTGCATATACCTAAACAAGTTCCAACCCCAACCCCCCGCAAGACCCTATGGGGCTTGTTTAAATCTAAACAGTTGTTAGTGTTGCTGCTACTCCTGTCCGGGGACATCGAACTCAACCCAGGCCCAAGGCTCCCCAACTGCTACCCACCTACCACATTACCAAGGGGTCTACAAATTGTGCACCTCAACATTTGTAGTATACTAAACAAAATCACAGCCCTGCAACCTGTTGTTCTTTCACTTCACCCAGATGTGATGATTATCACCGAGACCTAGCTGAAGCCCCACCATTTGGACATAGAAGTTTCTATACCGGGATACTTGCTCATTCGACAAGATTGCCTGGGCAATAAAAAAGGGGGAGGCGTTGCCATGTACATCTCCTCTATGCTCCAGTTTACCCCAATACTCTTCCCCAAGCCCATTCAGTCCATTTATTCCTTACTAATCAAACTCTCACTCCCATAGTCTATTCCTCTATACATTGCTGGGTCCTACTGCACCTCAACACATCCCTGCATGATGTGCTGGACCATCTGGGCACCCTAAAATCAACCGCTTCAGGGGGAAAGCTACATATTCTAGGGGATTTCAATTCAAACTGGCTCGCAAACAACAACTATAAACTTCGCAGCCTAGTCTCTGCCCTAAACCTCACCCAGCAAATCTCTGAACCCACTCGCCTAAATCACAAATTGCAGAACCATTCCCTCTTGGATTGGGCACTTACCTCACACCCACATCTGATCATCACATCTGGACTTCTCCCAGACTCCCTAAGTGATCACCATATGATCTATGTGGTGAGGAGAATATTCAGGCCCAAGGCACCTCCACCGTGGACACTGCTCACTAGATCATACAAAGCCCTCAATCTTGAAGCTCTGCTAAGTGACTTGACACATACTGATTGGTCTTTCATCCCCCAGGTCCCTCGACTCAGCCCTAGAATTCTTTAAGGATACCTTCCTTGCTGTATGGAACACCCACGCACCCCTCAGAAGGACTTGGGTAAAGGGTGTCCACCTGCCTTGGGTCTCTGCCAATATCATCGATCAATTCCACGCAAGGGACAAGGCATGGAAAGCATACAAGGTAACTGGCATCCAGGCGGCACTCCAATCTTACCAGTCCCTTTGTAATTCCTGCACTAGACAAATCCATCAGGCCAAAGCAAACCACTTTAAGGCAACCTTACATACAAACCTAAATCACCCTACAAAATTCTGGGAAACAATCAAGTGACTTTTCTCTCCTCCAGCCCAATCACCCACACCCACACTAAATGTAAATGGCTCCATTGTCTCTGAACCAGAGGAAGTGGCATCTGTTTTTAATACCTTCTTCACTAGTTGTGCATAATCTCTTCTAGTCTTGCTACCTCACCTTTCCAAACATGCACCCCCCCCCCAAAGACTACATCCTCCCAGGCTCTAAGCTTCTCTTTTCACCAGATTACCCCAACCATTGTGCTGAAAGCCCTGCGGTCCAAGGGTAAATGCCCTTCAGGAATTGATTCTGAAATGCTACACCTATCTGCCCCAGCTATTGCCACCCCGCTGGCCTCCCTGTTCAATCTCTCATTTTCACTTGCCGACATATCTTCCAACTGGAAGCACACCACTGTCATCCCCCTTCCGAAAGGTGATGACCCCTCCTCCCAAGGAAACTACCGCCCCATCTCCCTACTCCCCATCCTAGCCAAATTACAGGAGCATCTTCTCCTAGAGCAACTCTATTCCTTCTTTGATTCCTCCTCTTTCTTCATGCCCTACCTGTCCAGGTTCAGGAAAACACACTCCACCATTACCTCCCTGCTAAGGCTCACCGACGCCATCTTCACTGGCATGGACAAAGGGCACACCACCTCAGCCATGTTTATCGACCTCACAAAAGTTTTCTACGCTGTCTCCCACTCGCTCCTCCTCTCCAAGGTCTCTAGAGCCGGACTCTTGGATGTTATCACTAGACGGTTTCATTCTTACCTGGTTGGTAGATCACAATCAGTAAGAATTGGACCCCACACCTCCACCCTCCTCCCCATGATGACTGGGGTCCCCCAAGGCTTGGTCCTTGGCCCGCTATTCTTCTCTATCTTTTTAAATGACCTCCCCTCAGTTTCCCCTCACACATCCATTCATTTGACGCTGATGACACCGTACTGTATGTGTCAGGTCCCTCCTCCGCGGAAGTGGCCTATATACTCCCGAATGATTTCAATGCAGCACAGCACTGGTTACGCTCCAACCAGCTCTTTCTTAACTCCAAGAAAACAGTCTCCCTAACTTTTGGAATGAGACAAAGGATCTCCTTTCTACCCCCTACTTTCCTCACCCTTGAGGGGACTCCTCTAGAGACTTGCAACTCCTTCAAATACCTCAGGGTCTGGCTTGACCAGCACCTTGACTTTTCCACTTAGATTGACTTGATCCACAAGAAACTGCTCCCAAAACTCGGAGCCTTATGTCAGAACAAGGACAGCATCCCCCTGGCTACCCGTAAGGAAATTGTTCAGAAGATGATCCTCCCTATATTTGACTATGGTGATATAGTCTACAGCGCTGCACCCAAGTCTGACCTATCCAGCCTTGATCCACTTTTCCACTCCTTCTGCCATTTTGTCCTTGACTGTCTCACTATGACCCATCACTGTGACCTCTACAAGTCCCTTAATCTAACGTCGCTCCAGGATCATAGACACACCCACTGCATTAGGTCCACAGCAAAGTTCTGGACAAAATCTCTTCCTCCCCTACATCGAATCTGCCCTCTCAGCCCTGTCACAGCCCGCTTACTCCCTCAGGAGTGGAAACTCCCGGCTTCTTCATGCCCCACACATGTCTACTGTCAAGGGCCAAGGAGCCTGCAAATACCTCATGCCAAAGCTTTGGAACGCACTTCCTGCAGACATTCAGGAGTTTACCATTACTTCCCATCTAAATCACCTCCTCAAGGCACATTTCCCCTCAACATGTGTTTGCACATAAGACCACCAATGGGCTGGTGCCCCAGCTGCTCCTCTCCTATCTTAGGACCTCTTAAATGTGCTGCACCATATGCTACTTGTCTAGTACTCACAGCACTCTGCCCAAGGCTAGTAATTATTTCTAAGCTGATTGGAATTAGGGGTGTCTCATGCAGCCCCCTCACTGTACTGTGGTAATTTTGGCTCTTCTCACTATTACCTCTGTGTTTTTAATTCCTTTTATGCAATGTATTTGTATTCTGCATCATACATAGCCATGCATGTGACTATATAGTCGTTCATGTTCTGTTGGACCTTTCTTTGCCCAGACTGTTTTTCTGCGTTCTGTATATATTAGCTGTACTTTGTATTTTGCCTATCACTTCTGTATAATTTTTGTCTACCAGCTGTTGTATATATCTGTATCAGCATATCTTGTACATTTTATTGTGACTATTATTTGTATGCTCCATGTCCCCTTCCTCTAGGACACGTCTGGAATTGAGCAGTACCCCGCTTAGTACGCCATCCTGGTAAAACTATTAAATAAATAAATGAGCAGTAATTCCATAGAGCACATACTATGTACAGTATGCACTCATAAAGGACTCAATCAATGGCTGATCATGGTGGTGAGGACTGGGCCATGCCAGTCATCAACTATGCATGGGTGTGGGGGGTAGAGAGGAGTGGGCTGGTCTGGAACTTCAAGGTGGAGTGATGGGGGAGCAAGTAGACCACCAGACAGTTTGAGAATTGAGGCTTGGGGCTGGGGGGGCTGGAATATTACATACTTGTGTGTTTTGGGATTCAGAGACTGGGTACATGGATTGCCCGCTGGATCACCAGGGACTTTGTCAGTACATTATACAATGGCAGGTACTGACTGTTCAGGGATGGGGATGGTCCACTACAGTTGTGCCGCCAGACCACCCTGCAGCTTACGGCATACCCAGTGGTTGTGAAATTTCTGTGGGGCAATTCCACTGCTGTCACAAGCCTCAGGCACAGGGACCCTGACCGATGCTGAATCAGACACAACGTACATTGAAGTCACTGGATAATATTCACACACAAAAACATGGAAACTACAAAATGAACAGTGGTGAAACAACATTTGATCATTATAATAGATAATTATAATACTTGTGGAGAATTGTAAAATGAATCGTGCATGTATGGCAAGGATTTGGATAGCAGTACCTTTATTAAGATTAAAAGATTAATGTATGTGTGCTTGCTGACTGTAAATACTGTAATAATTTTTTGTAACAGTTGCAGAGAGCAGCAGAACATTCCTGTGCACAAACAATAAATATGCATCTAAGGAAGGAATATCTGATGATATTTAGTGGTGCATTCTTAGATCACATTGCACATTGCAAGGGATATTTAATCATTACTCTCGGAATACTGCACCAATGCCAAATTTAATTTGGGTCCAAGCAGAATCACCTTGAAAAGGTTATACTACTAAAATATCAGAACATAAGCTAAGCCAGCACACATTGTATAGTCGTCACAATGTTCCCACTAACCAACATCTGGATTTTGAATGATAATTCAAACAAGGGAAAAAAATTAATAAGCAAACCAAACGAGCAGATAGTCATGGAAATGTGCAGATATACAATGAAACATATCTATCAGTTAAATATTTAGTATTGCAATAAATCAACACAGCTTAGTGTAACAATATATCTCAATTTAGCAGCACGCAAATCCAAAGTTGTGTGTTTGTAGTGTACAGCTATGGATACAGAAAACTGAAAACCGCAGGTCCAAACCCCAATTAAGACACTCAACTGCAAAGTATTACAGACCACCCGCCTAGAGAAATGGGGAAAAACAAGCAGGACACCACTGTAAATGAGACTCATGTTATATACCTACTTTAAATGTATATATAGATATATCTACATTTATCATTACATTATGGTAAGTCGACGTGAGTGCTATAAGTGTGATGTTGTTTATTTTCCTTTTTTCTGGTAGTGAGGGGGGTGCATTGCACAACCGATATCTTTTTTTTTTTTTGGGCAGGAAGTTGACATTGGAATGTTAGCTCATCTGGATCCATTTTATATGGTTCTGGCTACACTAAAAAAATGCAAGACAGCAAAAGCAAGGGCTACACAGATGATAGGATCAGCGCGGTGAGAGGGGCTGTCACAATACCTTTACTATTATCACTGGTGAGCCACTATATACAGACATATTTGATACTGGTGCCCACCTTTGAAGGGTATGAATCGCAGGTGGTTCAATATCCAGAAGTGAACAATAAAGAATACAACAGGTCCACCAAAGTAATTCATAACATAGAAGGATGGACCTGATATAGAGTACAAAGTAACATTACATGTTACATATAACTTTTCAGTGGTGCAACAACCAAGGCGCGGATAAAACAGACCCACAAAAAATATTTCTCTGTATGTACCAGACAGCACACAACTAGGATTAGGAATGCTTATTTATGACAATTAAGTATGAAAAAATGATTATGACGACAGAACAGACTCACAGGGAAATATTTATTCCACACATGCAAGCTAAAAAAAATGCTCCAATACTCATAGTTGGGAATGAGGAATAACAAAACTTGAGACAGCAATCCCTTGAATTCTCATCATGTGTGCTCATATATAGAGGTTGTGCTGGAAATTATACAAACAGCATTTACCGTTTCTTATGTTTCTAATCCCAGTTAACATTTTCAGATATAATCTAATGCAAAGCAGTGCATGACTAGGCATTTTAACGGGATTTTAAATTACAAATGCTGAAAATCAAATTAAATAAAAGATGTTGTGCTATAGACAGTTTGTATGAGTGTGTGTTCGGGGGAGGAGTTGATGAACCAACTCATTAGCACATGTGATCGTAGCTTTCTTTTTTTTTTCAAATCCACATACACAATTGCAAACTGAAAAAAAATGGGATGATAAAAAACAGTTCACCTTTAGCTTCTATGTTTATTCACGCAGTATGCTGAGACAATGCTCTCATTTAGCTACACATAGCCTCACAAATTGTATGTAAAACGACACATTATCATAGCCTCTTACATTGTCAACATCAAACTTTCAGTACAAAGCTGTAAGCAAGAAGCAGATTTTTTTTATGCAGTTCAGATGTAGCCAGCAACTGCACAGAACGCATGAATCCATTCGCTGATCTCGAGCTTGCTTAGAACATTGATTCTCGTAACAGCTATAACTGTCACTGAAGTGAATAAACCTGAAATATATGTCAGGTATAACACAAATTATGAGTGAAAACGTGTTGGGATTCTGTTCATAACATACACAAAACCAACAAAAAGATAGAACTGAATTCCTGTCCCCTTTAATTGGATTATTTGCAAGAATATAGAACAATAGGATATCACATTTGCTATCGGGTTGTGATATGAGCAAGTTGAAATAGAAGGGGGGAAGAAGACAATAGATCATAGGAGAAAAAAATTGGAAATGGCAAAGGAAACAATTTAGGAAAAGAAAGTTAAAAAAATACACTGTAGGTCCCCCGGCGCCAGAGCTTCTGCCTTCTGCAGCAGACATGTAACACCACCTTTTACAATGGTCATCTTTGTAGGGGTGCAGCGGCTGGGGGTAGGTTTTTCTTACATTGCTTTATAACTGTGTGCATTGTCTTAGTGACAGCAAAAAACATTCATATGACAGTCTTGAAGGGATTCAGGGATCTGAATCCAGAAATACAGCAGGTTATGATAAAAGTCAGCCTTCATAAATATTGTCAAGACACACAATCAAATGTGGGGATTATGGGAGGTGGGACCCACGGGGCCACTGGGGAAGGGGGTGGGTTTGTCTTGATCTTATGGTTTATCATTATATTAGGAGGCATGTATATTTTAGGGGAAGGGAGAATCATCCCTGAAAGGGAAACTATATGAAGTGGCAAAGATATATGACTGTGATAATTTAATGAGTAAGAATGATGCAGATTGGCAGGCCTGGTGGCACTGAGGGTTGAGGCACTGGATGCCACACCTTGCACCACGCCGGCTACCCAGGTTCAGGAGCAGACTCGGGTCATCGAGAGTCAGCAGGGGGAGGAGAGGATTGAGTATCCAGAGAACTGTTCTCTTCTCCTGGGGTGAGTTCTGGGGATTCCTCCATATGGTGGTGGCTTCTAGTGGCAGATGGGGTCACCACATACCATACGAGGCAGCCAATGGGATGGTGTCAGCAGGCATCTGCAGGAGGGGGCAGGAGCATACCCTTCACATGCTGTCACCATTGCATGACTGCGCCATGAGGGGGAGTAACCTAAGAAAACTCCCAACACCCAGCAGGTGAAGGCAGGACCAGGGGTTGGCCCCCATGCCCAATGCTGGGCCTTCCAGCCCCAAGCTTCTGGTCCTCCCTCCAATTCCCTGGTCGCCCCACTAGGTTATAAATAGAGCATCAGGAGGAGCTTGGCAGTCCTGCCCCGGGGGACTCAGAGCCTGGGGGGTCATGCGGCTGAGAGAGGTGGAGAGAAGATGGGCCCAACTGGAGTGGTGAGGGAGCTGGAGGCTTCAGGCAGGCAGGAGAAAGCTGCACCACGTGTCCATGCTGGAGATAGAGTCTTGGGTGAGTCAGAGCATAAAGAAAGTCTACAAAAAATAAATAGAATGATCCAATACTTGTATTATAAAAAGCTTTGTGTTAGATATGTATTGGATAAAATTTAAAAATGGATTGTCATATAAAAATAATGTCTTGGAATATCAAAGGGATGAAAAAATGGGTGAAAAGCAAAAACAAGTTTAACTACACAGACAGGCAGCAAATTAACTGTTTGATGGTACAAGAGACTCATATTGACCAAGTAGAATTAACATACCTTAGTAACAAATGGGGTCAAGGGGTCAATGTGCTGTTCTCTAATAATGCAATGGCAGTGGCAATATTCTTCAGGAGGAACTCGGGCATATCTATTTTACACTCAGTCATAGATAAGGAGGGTAGATATATCATCTGCACTATATCAATATGTGGGCAAATATATACATTAGCAAACACATATGGCCCAAACAAAAACTCACCCACTTTTTTCAATACCTTCTTCCTGGACCTTGCTACTTGTAAACCCCCATGGATAATTGGTGGCAATTTTAACTTAACATTAGGTAATGGTTTAGAGAACTCCAACATAGCTCCCAGAAGAATCTTAATGGCAGTATCTAAGGTAATACAATTTATAGATGATCTTAAAATAATGGACCCCTGGGGGAGGGCTTTCCTTTCACTTAAACAGTTCTCATATTTCTCATCCATTCATCAACCTTATTTGAGAATTAACTTTTTTTCTGATATCTGAGACATTACTACATGAGGTTAAAGAAATTATGTATAAAAATATAATTATTTCTGACCACACACCCATTATAATTACATTAGAACTTCAAAAATGTCCAAGATCAAAAATATTTAGACTAGACCCAACACTATTAAAGGATGAGCAATATGTGGATACAATTAATCAAGAGGTGCCCAAGTTCCTCTTAAATAATGATAAACCAGATGTATCACCTATTGTTGTATGAGATGCATGCAAGGCTTACATCCCAGTGATCATCCTAGCATGTATAGTACTATCAACTGCAATAAAATCCGATCGAAAAAAATAATGAAACTTGAGTGAGATATCTCCATAAAGGAATAACAACATAAAACCACTGCCAACCTGAAAATATTACAAGAACTCTTACCTTTACATGAATCTTATAATGACCTCACCACTTTGGAGGCAGAAAGTAAGATTCTAATAACACAAAGTAAATGCTACATGCTGGGTGATAAACCCAACAAAATACTTGCCTGGCAATTAAAGAAAGAGCAGGAAGAAAAGGGTATTAATACGATAAGGAAGTCTAACAATATTATAACTAACAATCCCAAAGAAATTAACCAGGAATTCCCTCAATATTACACCAACCTATATACTTCAGAATGGGATAGAAATCCAACAGAAATGGAAGCTTTTCTAGCAAATATTACCATACCCACAGTAACACCGAACCAAAACAGTATCACAAAACAGGATATTAATAGGGAATAGATTGGGGAGGCCATAGAATCTTTAGCTAGCGGTAAATCCCCAGGACCTGATGATCTACCCATAGATTTTTACAAAACTTTCTCCCAAATACTTTCTCCATACCGTAATAAATTATTTGTCTATATGTTTAATAACAAGAAGCTTTCTCCATCATTTAAAGTATCTACTGTGTGTCTGTTCCTCAAGAAAGATAAGGATCCCCTTAACCCCGGATCATATTGCCCTATTTCTTTAATAAACTTAGATGCAAAGATTTTAGCAAAAAGCTTGGATAAAAGAGTAGAAAAAAATCTTACCCAATATTATACATCAAGACCAGAATGGATTCATAAAAAATGCTATCTAAGAAATAGCATTAGATGCACACTTAACAGTTTGGGCACACATAAATTATAAGATTACTCTTGCACAGTATATCACACAACACGTGAAAAGTGTTTGATAGGACAGAATGACTATACTTAAAAAGAATCCTTTAAAGCCATGGTTTTGGCCCAAAATTCAGAAACTGGATAAATATTGTGTGCTCCTCTTTATTCATAGATATAAGAACAAGTAGGGAGATTTCTGATCCTATGCAAATTCATCAAGGAACATGGCAAGGCTGTCCCCTAACCCCTCTGATATTCACGTTAGCTTTGGGACCTATGGCCATCTCAGTCAGACAGAATATAGAAATGAAAGGATTAGACATAGGACAGGTAGAACACAGAATAAGCCTCTACATGGATGACGCATTAATTTAGTCTAAAAATATGAATATATGTTCCCAATATTAAAGGCATTAATAACTAAATTTGGCAGCTTCTTCTGGTATAAAATAAATTGGGCAAATCTGAATTAATGGAATCTAAATGCCACTCCAACCCCTTTCATAACCCTGAAACATGTTACATAAAGAAAGTGACTCAAATTAAATTTTTTGGTATCCAGATAGACCAAGAGTGTTTTAAATTATTTGAAAACAACTTTAAACCTTTACTCAACCAACCTAAAAAAGATCTTAAACACTAGCAAACTCTGCCACTAATACTCATTGTAAGGGCTAATGTCATCAAAATGAATACTCTACATAATTTTTTATTTCTCTTTCAAGCTGTTCCTATAATAATAAACAATAACTTTTCTAAGCTTATAGAAAACGTAGTGCGACAATTCATATGGAAGGGGAAGAAATCTAGAATGAAGCTTACTAAGTTATATATCTCTAAACGAAATTGAGGTCTTTCAGTTCCCAATCTATATTTGTGTTATTTGGCATCTAATGTAGCGCATGTATATTCATGGTTTTAATATTGATAAATTTAGTTCCCCTTACCAAATAGAATCTGACTCCTGTTCACATAAGGAACTTAAACATACATTGTTTGTCAGAACGTATCGAAAGCAAATACAAACATTATGCCAAAGTACACTAACTCCTTATTATGCTTGGGAGATAATTCTACAAGCAGTTAAAATCCAACATAATATATCTGCATTTTCACCCATATATGTAAATGGTTACCTCAGTCCATCCTCTGTAGATAAGCATTTTAAAAACTGGCATAGTAAGGGACTTGTCAAAATTAACAAGTTGCTTGATAATAAAGGATTAAGGGACTTCTTAACACTATCACAAGCTGATTTTTTGCAATTATCTACAAATCAGAAATTATATCCTATAAAAATCTGGTTGTTTAAACTGTCTAAAACAGAATCTTCTTGAACAGATAATGATTACTCCCAATCCTGTTAAAATAATATCCAGAATTTACAATCTTATAATAAGTAGTTCCATACATAAATTCTACGAACTAAAAACCAACTAGCAGAAAAATTCGAAAATCAGCATCTCAAATAGAGAATGTAGTAGAATCCTGGATTACACAAAAAGGGGAATCCTTTCTATAAACCTATAGCAGATATACTTTAATGTCATTAATAGAAACTATTATACACTACATCACCTGCATCTAATGAACCCTGAAGTTAGCTGCCTGTATCCTAGGTGCAAAGATGAAGAAGGTGCTTTAGAACATATGTTACTTACTTGCACTAAATTAAATACATTTTGGAAAAAAGTATTTAGGACACTAAACTTGATGACCAGAATTCATACTAAGAAAACAGTGGACTGTATAATGCTGTGCATCGGTCCTTCATATCAATTATTTATCCCTCCCAATCGAATTTTGGTATTACTGATTATGGTTAATGCATTTAAATGTACCCCTTTGAAATGGAAATAAATCCAACCTCCAGATTACTGTGCATGGATGAACATCATGGTCTCAACACAAAAGACTGAAAATGTTCATTATATTTTAGGTAAAAAAACTTAACAAAAAAAACATACAAAATGTGATAAAATTTGGTTACAATTTAGGCAGAACACTAAATCCACACTAACTGCTGAATTCCTGACCTAATACTTAATGTAAGTATAAACAATAATATGCATTTTGGATACCATGGATTTCGTTCATAAAGTTAGGATGGTAATGTATAAATCAAGCCCATACACTTATTCCAAGTGGACTGTATGATATCCATTTGAGATAATTAGGCTTGCCACTAAAAGGCAGGCCAGGTTGTCCCATGGCCCCTTCCAGGAAGAAACAATGGGATGGGGAGGGAAGGAGAGGAGGGGGAGAGGGGAGAGGGGAGGAGGGGCTGCTGACATCATACACAATGAAGGAGTGAGTAATATGACAGGGTAGGGGCTGGAGCTCTTGGCATTGGTTGGGGGGGGAGCGAACTACCAGGGGTCCTGATTTGGGGTCCTGAGGAAGTATATCAGGGCTGAACACCCTCAGACAGCCCTTTTTCACTGAGAAACTCATTGGAGCTCAGCACATCTTGGGGCAATCATCCAGGTAAGGACATGGGCAGCTAAGCCTTTGCAGGCTATGTGGCCCAGTGTGTTTAGCTGATTTTAAAATGATGGTATAGGCTTGTGTTTGCAGCTTGGTCTGCATGGAAAATGTAAAATGCTGCCTGGTTTAGAGATGAGTGAAGGGATTTAAATTCAAAATGCTGGTTTGGGTAGCAGGAGTTTCCATGTAGAGGCCATGTGGCCCGCGTGTTAGCTGTTGTAAAAATGGTGGTAGAAGATCAGTTTGCAGTTTGTTATGCGGTCCAGTAATATGCTGCTTGGTTTGAGGAGAATGAAGGGGATGGGAAAAGGCAAGTTTTTGGGCCGGCTAAAATGCCAAACAGGCAGTGTTTATTGGGAGTCTTGTAGCTTGGGGACGATAGAATAATTTTAAAAGATGTAGTTTCGTTGCCCAGGCACGAGACGATGCATTTAGATGGGCATTAGTGCTGGAAGAAGGTTTTCCGGCGATTGAGTAGAAGTGGACTTCAGATGCGAGTTGCAGTTTGTGAGCAACTGTGGAGTTAATGTAAGGCCTTCAGTCGAACCATGTGAGTGGGACCCAGGCGTGTGGAGCAAGCTCCATGGGCCAAAGCCGAGTAGAGAGTGTTTTGTGGGTGAGGTTTGCCTGAGGCACCCGGATCAGAAGAGGCATTTCTGTACCATGACATGCTGTAACAAGGGATAGGACATGGGCGAGAAGCGCCCATGAACTGTAGTGGGAGCAGGCAGGGAGGGTGGGGGGCGTGGCCTTGCCGGTGAGCTGCACAGGCTGTGGTCACGAAGGGAGTGGGCCTAGGGCAGCATCTGGTTATGGGCATGTTTAGAGTGGGGCCTTGCAGGCTGTTTACTGAGGCCATAAGGTAGATGGCACAGACCAGCGAGACAGGCCAGGAGCGAGAGGGGCCTGGTAGAGCAGGTGGGCCACATGGCCTGGCGGCGGCCCCTGGGTGAACAAGGGTAGGCCCGGCTGTGTGGAGGCTCAAAAGCAGCCTGGGCTGCAGGTTGGCAGTAAGGGGAACAAAGGTGGAGTGTGTGGAAGAAAATGAGAGCAGGTTTGTTTCAAAGAGGATTACAAGGGGCCCGTGTGAGTTGGTGAGGCAGAGGGGCAACACAGGAGCAAGCAGAGCATGCCAGAGCGGACCGCAGGAGGGCAGTCCACAGTCGCAGGGTGCCACGAGTTAGCCCTCCCTCCCCTCGCGGTTGAAAGATGTCATAAAAAAATTCTGTACAGCACAATATCAGAAACTGTATCACAGTACAGGTTTCCGTATTCAACTAGGTTAAACGTGGGTCTTGCTTCAAGCACGGTTAATATTACAGATGGCTGGGGGGGGTACAGGTTTATCTACTGCATGAGTGTTGCTCAGAAAGATTGCCCTTTTGAATGCTGCATACCATATCGGTACCTGTCTCTGGGTTCTTCTCAGGCTGGTACATTGCATAATCCTTTTGGGCATACCTATTCAAGGATGACCTAGTGTGGGGGGCCCAGGTGCAAGTGAATGGCATAAGGCAAAAAAAAAAAAATGCTCTTTGGGAGGAGAAGACCCCAGGGCTGGGATATAGCATGAGCCACGAGAGACGGGGTGAGGCCTTTGTGGAACATGGGATGGAGATGCGCAGGGGGCATGGCCTAAATGAGGCCACAGAGCCGAGCAGGCCCTGGCATCTGGTTGAGTGAGGCTGCAAATGACAAAGGCATAATGGGATTAGTGGTGGCCAAAGCACACATGTTGCTGTGCTTTTGCTGCATGGGCACAAAGGATCAGGTTCAATCCTCAATCCAGCAAAAATATTTTTCAGGGGACTGGGATATCAGGGTCCCAGGGCCTCTGAACAAGGGGGCCCAGGGAAGCAGGGTAGTTTAAATTGTGTGCCTCGCTATCTTCTTCTTCAGGGGAATCTAGAGACAGGCAGAGACCTAAAGAAATGGACATGTATGTTCACAGTGTGCTTTTTCCCGGCCATAGTATCTCAAAGGGCATGACAATTGCACCCAAGCGGACCCCGAGTTCCAGCGGAAAGATGATGGAGAAGGCAGCAAAGTTGATGAGCCAGATGACTGAGTTGGTGCAGGTGGCCAAGTGGAGAGAGGCAGAGGAAGAGGTGCTGAAAAAACGTAAGGAGAGGGACGAATGCCTGGGATGGGGCAAGGCCGGGAAGAGGCCCAGATGGGTGGAACCAAGCCTGGCACCCACCCCGGTGCCCAAACCCAAACCGGAGCCAGATGGGGTAGCTCCAGGTGGAGGTAAGGATGACGTGGATATCACCGATGAGGGTGAACTGAAAGAGTACCTTGAGGGGCTGCTGGGCGACATGGGGGATGAAGGGATAGAGAAGATGGAGCAGGCCTTGCAGGCCATAAAAGGGAAAGGGGATGGGGCAGGGGCTGGGACCGGCGGGCAAGAAGCTATATGAGGGCCCCTCGGGTTTCACATTGCGGGACCATGTACCAGCCTTATTTAAAGAAAAGATTTGGAAAGGGGAGTATGTAGACATCTTTGACCTGGTGGATGAGGACATGGCCAAGAAGTATGAGCAGAAAGAATTGGTGGGGAAGTCGGAGATGGCAGTAGTACTGGCAGTTGTGGGACATAAGGCAGAAGAGGCCAAGTATAAAGAAAAGACCATCAATAATTGGCAGGTGGGGTTCATCATTTTCAGCTCGTTACTACTGGAAAAGCAGTCAGACCTAGCCATTCCCCCTGCTTACGTACATGTCCATCATTAGGGACACCTGCAAGGCGAAATTAGGTTATAGGTGGCTAAAATACGACGAGGTGTTTCGGAAGAAGATGGCAGCAAAAGGTGACTTGAGGTGGGATTGCATCCATTTTGAGTTATGGGTGAGAACCCTGTCAGGAGTAGGGGGCATGACTGGGGGAGAACAAGGAAAGAAGAACCTCCCTGTCCCGCATGTTAAGACCTGCTGGGGTTTCAACAGGGCCTCATGCACCTGGAATAATTGTAAATTCCGACACGTCTGTGTGAAGTGCAGGGGTCACACCCAGCATCCAGCTGCAGACAAGGAGGGGACAAAGGGGGCAGAGTGGGGGGGCAGTACCACGAACAGCCCTTTTGGGGGGATGGGGAGGAGGGCAGGCAGGAGACAGGGAGAACACAATAGGGGCAGTTAAAATTACAACTACGGGTGGAATTAGAGGCATGGAAACAGTGGGGTGGTGGGGTTGTGCACTGGCACACACGCCCCTCTCCTTAGAAGTGGTGGAGGCATGGACTATGGATTATCCTAACGAAAAAAGAAAGGGTGCTGCTTAGGTAGCATTTCCAGGAAAGGTTTCCTACTGGATTTTCAAGGGGGGTAGACAGGGATGAGGGTCAAGAACCTCGGGTCAGTGAGGAGGAAGGAGGAAGTAGTTCGGGCCAAGATACAAAAGAAAATAGAGGCAGGTCGAGTGGAAGGGCCTTTGGAGGCCCCTCGTGCGATGACTTTTGGGTATCCCCATTGGGAGTAGTGCCGAAGAGGCAGAAGAGGGAGTTCCACTTGATCCACCATATGTTGTACCCGGAGGGTTCATCAGTGAACGAGGGCATACCAGAACACCTCAGGGCAGTGTCCTATGCCTCACTGGAACAGGCCATAATCCTGATCAGGGCAGTCAAGGGGGCATGGCTAGTGAAGACGGACATAGAGTCAGCATTCCAGCTACTGCCAGTCAGTCCAGGAGATTGGAACCTTCTAGGTTTCCAATTTGAGGGCAGGTTCTATTTTGACATTCTTGCCATTGGGATGCTCAGTGGCCTGTTCCACCTTTGAGGCATTCAGCTCCTGGGTGCAGTGGGTATTTGGGGTCAGGTATGGTCACAAGAGGGTCGTGCGCTACCTGGGCAACTTTCTACACATTGACGAGATGCGGTAGAGGTGCAGAAAATGTTGCAGGACTTCAAGGTGATGTGCCAGCATATCGGAATGCCATTGGCACAGGGAAAGCTGAAGGGACCGGCCCGTTGATTCGAATTCCTGGGAAGAGAGGTGGACACAGAGCAGAGATGCTTCTGTCTACCCAGGGCCAAGGTGCCCCAGCTGAAGGGGTTACTAGCTCAAGTGACGGGGAGTTGGAGGGTGCCGCTGGTACAGGTACAGCAACTGCTGAGGCACCTTAATTTCAAGTGTAAGGCCATTAGCCCAGGCAGGTCATTTACTAGGAGACTGGGTAGGGTGACAGGGAAGGTTAAGCAACCACACCACTGGGTGGATGTGTCAAAAGGGGTGTGGGAGGATTTGAAGGTGTAGGATGAGTTTTTGGACAGCTATAATGGGGTAACATTCTGGCAGGATGACTGGGAGTAAAAATCAGATTTAGAATTGTACACTGACGCCTCCAACGCCCTGGGAATGGGAGCATATTTTCAGGGTAATTGGATGTCAGAAGCATGGCCAGAACATTGGAGGGCAAGTGGGGTATTAAAGGATATCACATTCCTTGAGATATTCCCGATATGGGTAGCCTTGGAGGTGTGGGGCACCAGGATGAGGGGAAAGCGGATCCTTTTCTGGTGTGATAATAAAGGGGTAGTGGAGGTCATCAATAGGCAGGGTGGGAAGAGGGAGAGCATGGGCAAGATCCTGTGGAACATGGTATTACTGGGGGTGCAACAGAACTTGTCTTTAAAAGTGCAGTATGTTGGAGAGCTTAAGAATGAAGTGGCTGACAGTCTTTCCTGTTTACAGCTTGGAAGGTTTCAGGAGCTGGTGCCACAGGTGGCACTGTGCAGGACCAGGATCCCAGGCCAGTTGTGGGAGAATGGAGGGATACAGCCAGGGCATTGCACCATGGTTCCTGGTCGGCCAACACCCTGAGAGCCTATGAAGGTGGGTGGGTGAGATTCCAGGACTTTAGAGGGAAGCATGAGTGGGACAAGGATGAACTGGCCCAGGAAGAGCAGGTAAGAAGGTTCATAGTGGAGAAGTGGGATGAGGGGTTGGCCCATGCCACAGAGGTGGTGCAACTGGCTGGCATCAGCTGGGTGTGCCAGGACAGGGGGTGGCAGGATGCCACGTCCAGCAGGACAGCAAAAAGGATGGTCATCGGCTGGCAGAGGGGATAAGGTACTAGGAAGGATGGGAGATGACCCATTAAGGGGCAGCTGCTGGTTGGGGTACTGGAGGCGACATGGAAGGTGTGCTCCTCTGCCCAGGAGGCACTCCTGTTCAGGACTGTTTTTGCAGTCATGGCAGCAGGGGCTTTTCAGGTGGGGGAAGTAGTGGCCCCACGCAAATCTGCAGCTGAGTTGGCACTGCAACACAAGAGCATGGTATGGGGCAAGGATAGATTGGTCATCATGTTGGCCAGGTCAAAAATGGACCAAGGGGGGAGAGGGACCAGGGTGATGCTGTTACGGCAGCCACAGGCTGCCATATGTGCAGTGTCCGCTCTGGAGAGATACAAGAGGGGGTGGCTTGGGGAGTTTTGTTCCGCCACAGGAATGGCTCCCCTGTCACCAGGCTTCAGGTTGGAACAGTGCTCAGGAAGGGCCTGGCCTTCTTAGGGGAAGAACCGGGAGATTTTGCCCCCAACTCCTTTTGGATTGGGGCAGCCTCAGAGGTGGCTGAAAAAGAGGTTTCAGTGGAGGAGTTAAAAAGGGTTGGGCATTGGAAGTTCAACTGCTATAGGAAATATGTCAGGTGATGATATCTGCAACTCACGCTGTTTCTCTTGTTCCATGGCTGGTTCCAAGAGGAAGATCTGGATAGTGGGGCATTCCTTCACGTACTGGGCAGAGAGGTTTGTGGCTACCACATCCAGAGGGTCACAGTTACGCAGCAGCATGGAGCACACCAGGATGCAATGGAAAGGCATCAGGGGAATGAGGTGGGCCCAGCTGCTACCCCTGCTGGATGAATTAAGGGTACAATGGGGAAGGCCAGATTGTATTATTATCCACTTGGGGGGCAACGATTTAGGGGGCGTACCATGGGGAGTGCTGAGGCAGACCATCACGGGGGACTTAGAGAAGATCAAGGGGTGGTGGCCGGGGGTGATCATTGGCTGGTCTGAGATCACCTCGCGGAGCATCTAGAGGGGAGCCGGGATGACAGGTTGATCGAAAAGGTGAGGAAATGCTTTAACTGGAGGGAAGAGAGGGAAGTAATTGAAATGGGGGGGTTGCACATCCAGCACAAGAACATCTCATTTGATCAAGCGATGGTGTACAGGTCAGACAGTGTGCATTTGTCCACATTTGGGATGTGCCTATTCCTGAGGCCATTCAGTGACCTAGTGGGGGAAATAGCCAAAAAAGCACTTAGATTCTAGCCCACAATGGGGGAGCCCCACCGTCCTTCACAAGCTGAAGACAGGTCAGTGGAAGAAGGAAAAGGAGGAGCGGGGGGAAGGGGCAGAAAAGGGGAAAAGGGGGGGTAGGTTGCATGGGCTGGGACAAGGGACCCAGGCATGGTGTTAATGCGGGGAGGGGGATAGGTCTAGGTGCCAGATTCATAGTGTCCAGGCCTGGAGGGCCGAGGCCTGGTAAGTGGGTAAGTGTGGAAATGGCCTGGTTCTGGTGATGAAGGAGGGGGCTGGATTCACAGTGTCTGGACCCTGAAGCACAGAGAGACAAGCAGCCAGAAGAAGGATGCCGGAGCGAAGAAAATTGTTGGGACAAGTGTTGTTGTTTGTGTAACTGTGACTGAACGATGACAATGAAGAATGTAAAATAGTATCTTTGTGCCAAATAAATATTGCCAGCGAACATCCAAAAGTGATTAAGTTGTGACGTGTCATCATTCTTGGGAGGGGATTGGGGGTCAATTAGGCATGCCACTAAAAGGATGGTCCAACCCTTGGATTACTACTGACCTTGTAACATGACTCAAGCACAGGGACCACCTCTGGCACTGTGCTCTTGCAACTCCGACGCAAGGAAACATACAAAAATACAAAGCAGCCAGAAATGATTGCACTCGACAGATACGGAATGCTAAAAGCAAATATTACAAGGAGGCACTGACCAACTCCTGGGGTGATGGGAAAAACGTCTGGAACAACCTGAAAGAACTCACAGGCAAGGATCCTAAGGCACCCCCCACTATCCCCAACATTCTTGGTATTCCAACGCTTAACCTTGGTACCATCACCAATACCTTTAATAATGCATTCTCCAACCTGGACAGTGTCCTTCCTCCTAATTTCTTCGATGACTCTTCCTCCAATACTTCCCACGTGACCCCCCAACATGATCATACAACTCCACAGTTCTTCTTCAAAGAGGTTCCACCACAAGTGGCCTGTAACTATATTCACAAGGCCATCTGCAAACAAGGGTACAGTGGAGACTCCCTTGACCTAAAATTGCTGGCGCAAGTTCTGGATGAAATCCTTGAACCCCTGACAAAGATCTTCAACCTCTTACTAAGACTGGGCCAATCCCCTCACTCTGGAAATGGGCAACTGTCAAACCAGTGCTCAAAAGTGGTGACAGGACTACTCACAACAACTACAGACCTATCTCACTCCTCCCCCCATTATCTAAGGCACTGGAACGAATAGTTTTGGACAAATAAGTCGAATTCCTGGATAAGTACGAAGTCCAGTGCCCAGAACGGCATGGCTTCAGAAAAGGGCATAGCACCACCACTGCTCTTCTGGAATTTGCAAGTTTTTTATCCATGCCACGCTAGAGCAAGGAAACTGTGGGGGAGCAGTATTTATAGACCTGATGAAGGCCTTCAACACCTTTAATCACCCTCTACTACCCGGGCAACTGTCATACATCGGGATCTCCAATGATGCCCTTCCATGGTTTGCTAGCTACCTCGATAATCAGGTCCAATGTGTCAGGATGGCAGGTGTCTCACCTGATGAAAAGCCAGTTCTCTCCAAAGTCCCCCAGGGGTCTATTCTGGGCCCATTACTGTTCTCTCTCTTCCTCAACAGACTCCCTAGTGTCTGCCAGCAAAAAGTACTACTCTACACGGATGATGCAGTCCTGTTTGCTAGCCACCATGACTCGATAATCCTTGAAACCCAGCTGCAGCTTGACTTCAAGCGTGTTGAAGATTGGCTCAGCTCACATAAACTCATCCTGAACCATAGCAAAACCAAAGTCATGACCTTCTGTAATCCACGGAGCAGGCACAGATCTCTGTCCCTCACCATCAAGAACCACTCTGTGAACTCACTTGAACATGTCCCGGAGTTCAAGTACCTTGGTACCACGCTGGATAGTACCTTCTCCTACACTTGGCATATTGACACTGTTGCCAAGGCCGCCAACATATGGATTGATCTGTTGCACAAGCACAAGCACTGTATGTCTGTGGACACCCTTAGGTTGGCCATCTACAGCTCTGTCATCACTATCATTGACTATGGTCTTGCCATCTATGGCTCCGCTGCTACAACTTCCCTCCGCAGGATCTCAGTTTCACTCAACAAAGCCTACAGGCTTTTAATGGGTGCTGCCCGCTAAACACACACCTGTGACCTCTACGCACTGGCTGGCTGGCTACCACTCCTCAGCGGAATACAATACCAAACCTGCCTGCTTACCAAAAAGGTTCTCCTTGGGCTCACTCCCCCAGGTGTTGGTAAGCTTCTTACTGCCTACAGTGGTAATCAGCATTCTCGCAGTGTCCAATATCAAACCTTCCAGGTTCCCAGGTGTTGTACCTCCATGGGTCAGTGGTTCTTCACCCATAGGGCTCCACAGTGATTCAATACCTTCAACAAAGAAGCACTTTCCTCTGCTAAGCTTGGACCCTTTAAAAGGAATCTCTGACTTTACCTCACCTCTACCACTCAATGTGACTGCTTCTCCTAAAAGGACTGCTCCAGCCACCACCTAGTTGCTCAAGTCCAGTGACCCGCCTCCTACCTGAGCATCATTCTCTCTGGCTCCTTCTTTTCTATGTGACCCCTTTCCTGGTCCCCTCCTCCACCCCCTCCCCTCCCCCTCCACCCACACCTCTACTCCACTTCTCAAACCCCAATACCAAATTCCCCAGTACTAGACACCCTCTCCCTCTCCCTCCCCCTGACAGCGGCCCCTCAGCCTGCCTACTTCTTTCTCTCCCCCTCCTACCCAATCACACGCTTATAGTCCGATTGCTTCTTAATCTCTTACTCTGTTACCTCAGCTAGCTGCTTATTTAAGTTGCTCTCTAGTAATGTCTTTTATTTCTAAAGTGTGTTGTAACTGTAAAACATTGCCAGCCTTTGTATGTGTTGTGATTGTACACCATTGACAACCTTTGTATGTATGTTTCCCCCCATCCTCTGATGTGGAACCTTTGTAAATGAGCAGTTCCTGCTCAAAGGTATTTGTAATCCTAGAGTTTAATAAATAAATAAAATAAAATAAAAGGCAGGCCAGGTTGTCCCATGGCCCCTTCCAGGAAGAAACAATGGGATGGGGGAGGGAAGGAGAGGAGGGGGGGAGGAGGGGCTGTTGACATCATACACAAGAAAGGTGTGAGTAATATGACAGGGTAGGGGCTGGAGCTCTTGGCATTGGTTGGGGGGGGTGGAGCTGCCAGGGGTCCTGATTTTGGGTCCTGAGGAAGTATATCAGGGCTAGACACCCTCAGCCAGCCCTCTTTTGATGAGAAATTCCCCACCGACCCACCCTTGTAAGTAAGGCTCTGGCAGGCTGTTGGCACAGAGATGAGTGATACAGGGCAGAAAATGGTGGGGCCAGTTGGTGGTGCTGCGGGTAGCCCGCTGTGGATTCAGGGGGGCTGGGTCATAACCCCACGGGAGGTAGCAATGCCTGGGAAAGGAAGGCAGGAAAAATGAGAAGGAAAAGAAGGAGCGGTGGAAAGGGGGCAGGAAAGGGGGGGTAGGCTAGACGGGCTGGGGACAAGGAACCCAGGCATGGTGTAAATGCAGGGAGGGGTGATAGGTCCATGCGCTGGATTCTTAGTGTCTGGGCTTGAATGGCTGAGGCCCGGGTAAGTGTGGAGCCGGCCTGGTTCTGGTGATGGAGGAGGGGGCCGGATTCACAGTGTCCGGACCCTGAAGCACAGAAAGACAAGCAGCCAGAAGAAGGAGGCCGGAGTGAAGAAAATTGTAGGGACAAGTGTTGTTGTTTGCATAATTGTGACTGAATGATGACAATGAAGGATGTAAAATAGTATAATTGTGCCAAAATAAATTTTGCCAGCGAGCATCCAAAAGTGATTAAGTTGTGTTTCATCATTCCTGGGAGGGGTTCAGGGGACAATGCACAAATACAGTAACTGGACGGTATAACAGAACACTACATAATGAAACATGCAGGTATATGTACATCAATTAATGTCTTATTGTCACTTCAATTGTACACAATTAAGCTACTATATGAATAAACATTTTAAAGAAAAAAAAAGAAAACCTGTTAAGTCTTGCTAGGAAAATATGTGGGCATTTTAGCCACTCTGTAAAAGTGCAAAAAATCCTGAAGAGGCTGCAGGGGTCCAATAATTTATCACTGCATACATTAAAGCAGGAAGTTTCAATCCATTGGAATTCAACATTTTGTATGTTGGAAAAGCTTCTTGAACTGAAAAAAAGCTGTTGTACATGACTGCACCATGCAGAATCGAATAGGTAAGGGAGATATCTTGCTCAGTTTCAGCGGTTAGAGTCTACTTGAATCTCTGGTTACCTTATTGGAGACATTTGAGGCTGCCACACACGATGTCAGTACAGAGAGTGCAACTCTGAGTCAAATTAGATACGTTTTCTTCACATTTTTCTTGATGACATCAAGAAAGACTTTCAGTCAAAAGAAGGGACCACCTCTGTTATGCTGGCAGATGACTTGAGTCTCAGACTGTTGACTAATCAGAGAATAAATGCCATGTTTAAGAATGACACCTATGTGCTGGCTATGTTGCTAGATCCCTGCTTCACCACCGCCACCATGCCAGTCACATGCGCTACACTACTCTTAGTTTTGTCAATCATCAGTTTATTATGTATGATGTATGCCAAGGGTATACCTTTTTGAAACAGCAGCAGCCTCACTCAGATCAGCTGCACCTATCATACCTGCCTCAGCAATACCTGCCATGGGTATAATTTTTGGAAACAGCAGCAGGTTCAATCAGAGCAGCTGCACCTCTCGTACCTACCTCAACAGTGTCAACATGGGCATAATTTTTTGAAACAGGAGTGGTCTCATTCAGAGCAGCTGCACCTCTCATACCTACCTCAACAGTGTCAACATGGGTATAATTTTTTGAAACAGGAGTGGTCTCATTCAGAGCAGCTGCATCTCTTGCATCTGCCTCATCAATGCCCGCCATAGATATAATTTCTGGAAACAGCAGCAGGCTCAATCAAAGCAGCTGCACCTCTCATACCTTCCTCAACAATGCCCACCATGAGTATAATTTTTTGAAACAGCAGCAGCCTCAATCAGAGCAGGTGCTCCTCCCTTACCTACCTCATCAATGCCCGCCATGGGTATAATTTTTGGGAACAGCAACAGGCTCAATCAGAGCAGCTGCACCTCTTGTACCTACTGTAACTAAGCAATGCCTGCCAAGGGTATAATTTTTGAAACAGCAGCAGGCTTACTCACAGCAGCTGCACCTCTCATACCTACCTCAGCAATGCCCACCATGGATATAATTTTTGGAAACAGCAGCAGGCACGCTAAGAGCAGCTGCACCTCTCGTACCTGCCTCTGCAATGCCCGCCATTGCTATAACTTTTTGGAAACAGCAGCAGGCTCACTCAGAGCAGCTGCGCCTCTCGTACCTGCCTCATAAATGACAGGGATTGGGGCACCTAACAAACAGTATAATAGTATACAGCCTACAGCCAAAAACAGTCTTTTACATTTTTATTATGATCAGGGTAGGGTAATAGGGTAGTAGATTCAGGTAGTAAGTACCATACCCAAACCAACTACCCATTTTTATTTAGGGTATTTTTAGGTAATTTGGGTTGTTTAGAGGTATCCAAGGGTAGTATTTCAAGTAGAGTATTTTAGTACCTGCCCATGCCTAGTCCATGTATTCCTGATTCCTTATCAGCAGATGTACTTTCTCTGTCAGGTGTGAGTCAAATGGCTCTGCTCTGCTCACATAATTAGTAGGGGCAGGTGGAGCTGGATCTGTTGCAGTGCCACAGGCCCCACCACAATACTGGGTGCTACTAGAGGGAGGTCCTGCCAGGTCATCAGAGATGCCCCTGATTGAGGAGGTGTCAACTTCTGTAGACTCCAGCACATTGTCCATATTCTGCTCAACTGCTGATGGCAAACTGGGGTTAGCTGTGGAATCACATACAAATTCTGTGGTACCAATGAAGGAAGTGACAGACCAAGAGAGTTGGTGATATGTACCGGGAAACTCACCAGATAGATGGTATATGGGACCCACCAGATAATCTGTGGTGCCAGTAAAGGAAGTGACAGACCAAGAAGAGTGGAGATAGGGACCAGGAGACCCAGCAGCTGTACGGGAGCCACTAAGGGATCACCAGGCCTGGACAAGAGGCTAGAAGAGGAATCAGGGTTGCCACTGGAAGCTGTGGCAACCCTAAAAGGGTGGAAACCAGGGTTGCCAGGCCCATTGGCTGGGAAGGGGAAAATGGGAGCAGCACTGAGTTAGGCAGTGGAGACATCAGTGGTACTAGTAAACCCTAAGGAGGAGCCATCAGTGGGTTTGCGGTTGGAGCTGGCATTTTCTGCGCAACTGCTGGATGTATCTCAGGGTTCTGGGATTCTGCCAGTATTGGTGTGTCCGGTGAAGGCTCAGCCACCTTTGTCCATATAGGTCATTTTGGTGCCAGCTACCCCTCTGACTACTCCCCCCAAAGGTCCCCCTTAAAAATGGCAGTATTTTCTCAGGACTCCATTTTTTTTTTTGGTTGTAACTTTTTTATTAGTTTTAGACAAGGAAATGCACAAACATACATCCAAGTGGCCGAAGTCTATGTCAGTAAGCTGGATACATGTACATAAACATTAGGCACACCTATCTTATGGAAGGAGTAGAAAAAAAGGGGGGGGATTAAAAATTAAATCTCTGGGAGGGAGGAGTAGGGAAAATGAAAGGTATCAGTAGGTTACCTACAATCGTCATACAGAAAATTACAGATAGGATCTCTGTCCATTTTGATTTACTTGCTAAAGCGGAAATAAAGCTTGTGTTCCAACTGTTGCAAATGGATAGTAAAGGATGAGGGTAAAGTATAAGGTATTAGAGTGGAAAGGTCAGAGGACATAAGCGAGACCTATGCTTATCAATTTAGCAGTATGTTGTCATTGTCTATATAAGTGTACATTCGTTAAGCTAAGAACTGTACTCACCAGAGGGATGAGTTGCAAGACAGGATTTGCTGAACAATTTTTTTTTAATTGGTATGCCTTATGTCCCCTGCACCCAGCCAGACCTGTTCTGCTCCTCCTCCAATTCCATCACCCTGCTGTCTCTGGGATTTATCCAGCTAGTCTACAGTGCTCCACAGTTTGCCCCACACTGGCAGAGCCTCCTAGGACCGGCATCTTATCCCAGGAGGAGTTTAGTTCAGATGTAACTGGGAGCCCAGCATGCAGGTACAAAGCCTATGAGGAAGAAGCTTCATGCTGCAGGCTAGGAGTTCTGGGAGTTTCTTCCTCATTTTTCTCCCCAGGAGGTGTGGCATGCAATGACATATGCGGTGTGGAAACCCAACGTTCGGTGTGCTTCCCAGCTAGATACAGCCACAGTGGTTGGAAGACTAGCCTCTGTAAGGGGTCAGTACTGCATCAGTGACTTCCCCACCCTCCCCCTGAAGGAGGAGAGCAGTCTTCGGGATGCTCGATCCTCATCCCCTTAGCCGGCCCTATGACTCCTGAGATCACTTCCAATCCTGGGTGGTCTGTGTTGCAAGCAGCAGCACTACCACTGTGCTGGAAAGCTGGCCCGGGACTCCAGTTATTAAAATCAGGCATACCTTCAATCTGTGTAGCTGGCAAAGGGGCTGTAGGCTTCCATGTCTGTGGCTTCCATTAAACTGTTGGCTTCTTTGGAGGAGAAACTGGATCTAGTGGGGGCACCAGCTCTGCAGAAGGCACCAATGGACCAACCCCATCTGGGTTAAAAAAACAGGAATCCAGCAACTTCTTCTTGGACACAAGCAAGATCTGCAGCTTCCCTTTTCCTTCTATATCATAGTCTTCCCTTTTGTAGACATTGTGGTGATCCAAGGCTGTAGAAACACATGCCCATAACACAATGTCCTGCGTGCAGTAGCTGCCTACAAGCCAGGTGTGCATTCATCGTGCAGCATACAATAATATGATAAAATGCCCTGTCATCCTCACCTACATCTGCTGAAAGCATTATGTGCTTTATAATTAATTAATTATGGTAATGGCTTAACTGCATAAAGTAAACTGAAACTTCAGGCACCCACAGGCATGAGTTGCGTAAGGTTGGCACAGTCAATGTAAGAACAAAAAAGCCTCACAGTTCACTTCCAAGCAAATTCTGCACATATAAAAAGAGGTACAAAGGCACCTTGACAAAGCTCCAGTAGTAGGAGCGAAATGCCATTGGGAGTTTGGTAGCAGACTATGGGGTGGCACTTTATGAAGCACTCTATCACTCTATTGTATGTATGTATGTAGATTTAAAAAAAATGCATTATTTTCTACATGTCAGGTGCTTTTGTGCCTCTTTTTGCATGTGCAGAGTTTGTTTGCAGGTGAACTGTGAGGCTTTTTTGTTCATACATAATGTGTACTGGTCTGAATATCTTAACTCACTACAGACTGGCAGCATAACCTGCATTTCTTAAAACGTACACTGCATTAGATGCCAAGTGGCATGTGGGCCTTTTCACCAGGCTTTCCATAAAATAATTATGGTACTTAAATTAAAACAGTCATGTCATCTTACTAAATCTCTGTGGTGGCTAACCCTATAAATGGAAAAAATGAGCAGACGGATGCTCAAGCCCTAAGGCATGGGGATATTAGGAACCACCTGTCAAGCTCTATCTATAAAAAGTTAGACAAGAAAGAGAGGTTGAGTAACTTGTTCAAGGCCACATTTACATGATCACCCAACTACCATGTGCTGCTGCTCCTGTGCTGCTCCCACCTTCTGCTGTGCTCATGTTGACAGTTTACATGGCCCCCTCAGCTTCAAAGCAAGATGTTCTGGTGAGGGTCTGTGACCCAGGGGAAGCTCGCCTGCTACTTCACTTTATATTGGAGTGAACAGCACAGCCTGTCCACATGACTGCTTAAGCCACTTGCTCCTGTCTGAGTTCCCAGGATTCATGTGCATTCCAAAGTGGCATACTGAGTGACTTAACGCGATCTAATATGTGTCTACGCAGCTGTATTTGTGACAAAAAGTGCTCACATTGCTCTGCTGCAAATGCAACCATGTAAACGGGGCTTAAGGTTACACAGTAAATGGTAATAATGACATTGAACCTGAGTCTCCAAGTTCACAACACTGTGCTCTAACCCCTGAAAACCAATGATGCCCCCCTCCCAACTACTCTGTTCCTTTGTTTTAAAAATAAAAGTTTCCTCTTTCTTAGCTGTGTGATGTAAGGAGGAGAAAATCTCTTTGTAGCCAGATTGCCCACCGTGCTATAGGGAAATCTGACCTCTCACGCTGATCTATACAGTTCACACACACTCCCCCCCCCCACACGCATGACAGCTGAATGTGGTTGGGGGCAGTGCAGGTGGCTAAAGCACCATTCTTGACCAAAGTAAAGGAAGACAAGAATTTCAACATGCTGTAGAAAGTATGTGTTTGAGGCATGCCGTAGATAATGAATTTAAATTTAAAACACCTTGATTTCTACAGCTCTTCCTTTTTTTGAGAGGTTTCCAGCAATGTATTAAGTGACATACTACAATCTATGAACATGAGCTATCCGAAGGATATTACTGATACCAGCAGAGTTTTAAAGCAAAGACAGGAATATTGTTTTTGAAAACATTTACAGTGTACATGGAATAAATTTCAGTCCTTTGACTCCAGTAGATCATGTCTTTCTTTCCACTACAGAGGCTATGAAGTAATACTAAATTTTGATTGTATATAAAATAAATTAATTACAACAGGGCAACATAGGGGCAAAATGTGGGGGTTGATTCTCTGCCACAAGTCACTTTGTCCAAGGCCACAATGCTGCATCACTGGACACAGCACCCAAAACCCTCAGAAAGCACATAAAGACCCAGGAGGACAGCCACCAACTGCATAGTATGTGCTTTAGTCAACCCAGCAACACCTCCAAGCTCTGTGGCAGCATGACTCAGACTGCTCATGGACTCTCTTTTTTTATAATTAGAAAACATAAGAGCCATGAAAGGGATATTATGATTTCTGTGTCCCTAAGGGTCCAACACATTTGGTTGTACAGCCTGGTCATGGGCACGTACAATTTGAATCACAGCCAGGAGGGAGGGAGTGTGCTGCTAGCATGCTGCACACCCGAGGTGACTAACAGAATGAGCTGCCCCTGGATCCCAGACCATGTAAGCAATTTCTGCCCACCGCATACTGTAGTCCCATTTCCTTTTATGCTCCAGTGCACAAGCTGGCGATGGGAGGGAGGCAGGGAGTGGAATGTGGGAGGGTGATAGCAACTAGATGTACAGGAACAATGGAACTAGGCAGCACACTGAGTACACAGCTGGTGGCAGGATAAGGTCAGGGTCTTGTGATCCTGCTTGTCTCTCTGTACCTGGACCAGATCTTCAGAACAAGTGAGCCTGAAACCTAGCTTAAAAACAGGTGAAGGGTGGGCATACTGAAAAAGTAGGGAGTGGGGATATTTAGGTGCTGTACCATGAGACCCTTAGTCCCTCGTGCCCCACACAAATGCAGAAGTAGTGAACAAATACTGGCAAACAGAAAAGGAAAAAATCCCTAGGGGATACATAACAACAGAAATACATTTTATTTATTTTTATTTTGTTTAGAAATGTCAAGTCCTTGCTCAAAGGAATATTAAGTCCCTATTGATCCTGCCTAAGCAAACCAAGACAGCCATACTAAGGAACAAGGAAGGGAAATTTCTCCAGCTTGCTACTGACAGAGTCGTAATTCCAGCAAAAATGAGAGCTCAAGAGGAGTAAATGGGCCATGCATGGTGTTTTAAGAAGAAGAAGAAGAACCATCATTTATATATCGCTTTTCATACACTATGTATCCCAAAGCACTTTACAAGCAATGCTAGACTGGTATTGAAGTGATAGAAAATGTAGTGGTGGCCATATCGTACATCAACACCCACATACACCCTGGACAATTACATGAACCGGTTTTATGGGAAGGGGGAATGTTGGCCAGGACACCAGCAATGTCCCCTATTCTTTGCGAAGAATGCCTTGGGTTCTTTTACTTCCACCTGGACACCAACCAGGATAGGTAGAAGGGACCTCAGTTTAACATCTCATCTGAAGGACAGCACACACCAACAGTATAGTACCCCCCTAATACTGCACTTGGGTGCCAGTGTTTTTAGGTACAAGTCCAGTCACGGTGTGGGACAAGAACCCATGACCTTCTGGTCCAGAGGTAAATGTGTTACCAACTGAACCACGCTGACAGCCCTCCACCTTACCAATGGGCAGTCCTACCTGGCTTACGTTATGGGGGAAACAACTACTTGAACTTAGGTAACCAGTTCAGGTATCTGGGTGAGGGGCCACTGAAAAATTATTGTATGCTGCAATGTTTTGCATTCTTCCAATTTTATCCCAAACTAAAGCATGCTGTTATGGAACAGTACTATGACATATCCTTGAAATAACCTTATGGATGCAGCTGTCTAGCATACATGGCTCCATTATCATGTTGAACTGTGGAATCCATGTGCAGACTTATATTTTTCTTTCTTTTACCCCGCTCCTTCTCTATACTGTATATTTATTTATGAAATAGGATTTTACCAGGATATTCCAGTTAAGCAGGACAGCTTATTTACACTGGATTCCTGCCCAAGGGTGGATTACAAACACAATATATTACACACACTATAACAATTCTGACACAATGCACAGTACAGCATACAGTACATACTTATATTAAGTGCTGCCTAGGATACCAAATCACTGGTTTCACTATGCATATTAGGACTGTAGGACTAAATTATCTGATGACAAAGGTGTCACGGCAGATGAAGCACAGGTACCAGAAGAGGGTGGGGTTATATAGAACTGCCCAAAGTCATGCATCACCACCACATTCCAAAGTTATGCAGCACTGCCACATTCTGAAGTCATGTGGCACCACCACATTCTGAAGTCGTGCATCACTGCCACATTCCGAAGTCGTGCATCACCACCACATTCCGAAGTCATGCAGCACTGCCACATTCCAAAGTCATAAAGCACCGCCACATTCTGAAGTCACAGTCACTGCCACATTCGAGTTGCGTATCACATACAATCTGAAGCGCGGCACCACCACATCTAAAGTCACATGGCACCGCCATACCCCTGAAGTCTTGGCGCACCGAATATTCCAAAGTTGCGGGCACCAACACATTCCGAAATCATGCAGCACCACCACATTCAAAAACTGCATGACTGAGCATCGCTGCCTCATTCTGAAACTGCACATCACTGCCACATTCTGAAACTGCGCATCACCACATTCTGAAACTGTGCATCATTGCTACATTCCAAAACCGTACATCAGCATCACCACCACATTCTGAAATTGTGTGTCATTGTCACATTCTGAAACTGTGCATCAGCCACATTCCAAAACTGCACATCAGCCACATTCTGAAATTGCGCATGTCACATTCTGAAATTGTGCATCATTGCCACATTCTGAATTTGCGTCACCTCCCCATTCTAAAAGTCTGTCAATGCCACATTCCAAAACTGAGCATCACAGCCACATTCTGAAATTGTGCATCACTGCCACATTCCAAAACTGCATGTCTCTTCTACATACTTAAATTTTACCTTCCTGTCACATTCTGACATTGTGTGTAAACTTCTATGCTCCAGTATTGCTTGTCATTGTCACATTCTGAAAATGTGCATTCCCACCATATTCTGAATCTGCACATCCCCACCACATTCTGAAGAGGAGGGTCACTGCCACATTCAAAAATTGCATGCTTAAGTTACATTCTGAAATTATGCATCCCTGCCTCATTCTGAAACTGTGTCACTGCCACTTTCTGAGATTTCTTGTCCATGCTGCATTCTAAAATTTAATGTTGCCACCACAATCTGAAATCAAGCATGCCAACCACGTTTTGAAATTTTGCAACACTACACCACATGCCAAATTAATCCATCCAAGACACATTATGAAATTACATATCCCTACCACCTTCCACTACTATGTGTCTCCTGCATTTTAACACTGGTATCTCTGCTACATTCTAAAACTATATGACACTGCCACATTAAGAATTTTAGCATCCCTGTCACTTTTCAAAATTGTGTGTCCCACCTTCTTTTTGAGATTGTTTCATTGCTGCATTCCACAGTTGCAGTTTGGTGACATTTTGAAATCTGATTCCTGCACTATTATAACAATTTTACATATTTTTGTCATTCTAAAGCCATGTTTGCCGTTGTATTCCACCCCCCATCACATTCTTAAGTACTGTACTTTGCATCTGCACATTATGGAAATGCATGCCCTGACACACCCAGTGTCAGTTTTCCTTTTCCAACTGCAGTTTTATGTAATGTGGGAGAAATAAGTCTTGTAAGGTAGTTTGCAAGAAGGACTAGGCTGTGAGTTCTGGTTGTGACATCATCAGAAGCTCTTTACTGAAACTGGATTTTTTAAACAGGCAGTAAATTTAGAGTTACAAAATGACTTGTAACTTTTAAAAAGAGTAACTTAATAGACCTCATTTTTGGCGTGAGGCTGATTGGGGATATGTTGATCCAAATCCTGAATTTACTAATGCTAGAAATTTTGGCCAGAGTCCCTCTTTAAATAGCAAGAAGCTACAGTACTAAAACAAGCATTTGTCAATGCTGAATGTTGATTGCTTTAGTCCATTGATCTCACTCATTGGCCCTCTGTCACTCGCTCATTCTGTTTCTCCCAGTGCTGCAGGCTGCCTTTTTGTACTGGGATCCTGCCTGCATTGGCACCTTTTTCTGCCCACAAAGAAATTCACAGCTGTCCCGACAGAGCTCCGTTGAGATGTCTCACTCCCCCTGTCTCACTCACTCATTCTGTTTCTCCTGACTCTGCAGGATGCCCTTTCATACTGGGCTCCTGCCTCTGTTGGCACCTTTTTCTGCCCACAAAGAAATCTGCAGCAGTCCAACACAGCTCCATTGAGCTCGCTCACTCCCCCTTTCCTACTCACTCATTCTGTTTCTGCCGGCGCTGCAGGCTGCCCTTTTGCACTGGGCTCCTGCCTGCATTGCTGCCTTTTTCTGCCCACAAAGAAATCTGCAGCAGTCATGATAGAGCTCCGTTGAGCTCGCTCACCCCCCCACTCGCTCGTTGTGCTTCTCCCGGTGCTGCAGGCTGCCCTTTTGTACTGGGCTGCTACCTGTGTTGGCACCTTTTTCTGCCCACAAAGAAATGTGCAGATCTCCTGAAAGAGCTCCGTTGAGGTCGATCACTCCCCCATCTCACTCGCTCATTCTGTTTCTCCTGGTGCTGCAGGCTGCCCTTTTTTACTGGGCTCAAGCCTCTGTTGATGCCTTTTTCTGCCCACAAAGAAATCTGCAGCAGTCCCAAAAGAGCTCCCTTGAGCTCGCTCACTCCCCCCCCACTCGCTCATTCTGTTTCTGCCAGCGCTGCAAGCTGCACTTTTGTACTGGGGCCCCCCCCCCGGTGCATTGCTGCCTTTTTCTGCCCACAAAGAAATCTGCAGCAGTCATGATAGAACTCCATTGAGCTCACTCCCCCTCCCTCACTCGCTAGTTCTGTGTCTCCCGGCGCTGCAGGCTGCCCTTTTGTACTGGGCTCCTACCTGTGTTGTCAGCTTTTTCTGCCCACAAAGAAATCTGCAGCAGTCCCAACACAGCTCCGTTGAGCCCACTCACCCCCTCTGTCTCTCGTTCGTTCCATTTCTGCTGGTGCTGCAGGCTGGCCTTTTGTACTGGGCTCCTGCCTGAGTTGCCGTCTTTTTCTATCCACAAAGAAATCTGCAGCAGTCACGATAGAGCTCCGTTGAGCTCGCTCACTCCCCCTCTCTCACTCACTTATTGTTTTTCCTGGTGCTGCAGGCTGCCCTTTTGTACTGGGCTCTTGCCTGCGTTGTCACCTTTTCCAGCTCACAAAGAAATCCGCAGCTGTCCCGACAGAGCTCTGTTGAGGTCGCTGACTCCTCCGTCTCACTTGCTCATTCTGTTTCTCCTGGTGCTGCAGGCTGCCCTTTTGTACTGGGCTCCTGCCTCTGTTGGCATCTTGTTCTGCCCACAAAGAAATCTGCGGCAGTCCTGACACAGCTCCGTTGAGCTCGCTCACTCCCCCTCTCTCACTCGCTCATTCTGTTTATGCCGGTGCTGCAGTCTGCCCTTTTGTACAGGGCTCGTGCCTGTGTTGCCGCCTTTTTGTGGCCACAAGGAAATCCTCAGCAGTCATGATAGAGCTCCTCTGAACTCACTCACTCACCCTCTCTCACTCATTCATTCTGTTTCTCCCGCCGCTACAGGCTGCCCTTTTGTACTGGGCCCCTGCAAGGACTGCTGCCTTTTTCTGCCCAAAAAGAAATCCGCAGCAGTCCCAACAGAGCTCCGTTGAGCTCACTCACTCCCTCCCTCCCTCCCTCACTCACTCATTCTGTGTCTCCTGGTGCTGTAGGCTGCCCTTTTGTACTGGGCTCCTGCCTGCATTGGCACCTTTTCCTGCCCACAAAGAAATCCGCAGCAGTCCCGACAGAACTCAGTTGAGCTCAGTGACTCCCCCTCTCTTACTTGCTTGATCCTAATCTGTCCCAAACACTGATTTCTGACAGCGACTGTGGTATTCTGTGCTGGTACCGTGAATACACATTTCAGCCAGGATGTGAAAAATGACAGCTGTACTGTTCATAAGGAGGTGTGAAAAAATGCCAGTGTTGAAAATCTGGTGTGAAAATATTACTAATTTGTGAAGTTACAAGGGTGCATGGAAACTGCACAACGCATACTCATAACACAGGCATTTTATGGAGTTTCATCACAAAATTTTCAACAAAGACATTTTAGGACCTGCGTCACTGTGATTTAATGTGTCCCAAACACTGATTTCCCACAGCGACAGCGCTATTCTGCGCCGGAAGAGAGAAAACACATTTTGGCCAGGATGTGTAAAAGGACAGCTGCACTGTTCATAAGGAGGTGTGGAAAAATGGCAATGTTGAAAATCTGGAGTGAAAATATTGCAAAGTTGCGAAGTTACAAGTGTGCATGGAACCTGTGCAATGCACGCTCGTAACACACTCATTTTATGGACTTTCATCACAAAATTTTCAACATAGGCATTTTAGGACCTCTTCTCATGAACAGTGTCACTGTGATTTTCTTAATGTGTCCTGAACACTGATTTCCTACAGCGACCACGCTATTCTGCGCCGGAACTGTGAAAACACATTTTGGCCAGGTTGTGAAAAATGACAGTTGTACTGCTCATAAGGAGGTGTGTAAAAATGGCAATGTTGAAAATCTGGAGGTAAAATATTGCAAATTGGCAAAGTTACAAGTGTGCATGGCAACTGCACAATGCACGCTCATAAAACAGTCATTTTTTTGATTTTCCCACCAAATGTGCAACATACACTTTTTGAGAACCCACCTCATGAACACTAGCACTGTCTTTTCATTAATCAGTCCCAAAAGGTGATTCTGCATAGTGACTGCAAAATCACCTTTTGGGACCAATTAACATCATGACAGTGGCTGAACTCATGAGGAGGGGGCCCAATAACCCCATGTTGAAAATTTGGTGCCAAAATTCCAAAAATTGCCTGAGACATGCAAAAAAGTTGAAAACGCCCTTTTTATGCCATTATACAGCTTACTGGCATTTCCTCAGTTCGCGGTCGGCTTTGAAGAATGCAGACGTGTTCCTGATCCACCGAAAATAGTCATACTGGACTCTGGAGGTAAGTATGGGGTGGTGGGGGTGTGGGGAGGCAGGGTGTGCAGTGGGTGGAGTGCGGGCTGTGGGAGGGCCAGGGAAACTGCGAGGGACTGTTTTCCTTTTTACAGGTTTAAACAAGAAAACAAAAACATTGTGGAATGTTTTTTTCTTTACAGGGACATTGGGCACACTGGGGTGGGCTCCCAGTGTGCCACCTGAATGTTTGGGGGGGCTGTAGCTGAGGGGATATTGGGCACCCCTGTCAGTACAAAGGGCATTGGGCATGCTGAGGTGGGCTCCCAGCATGCCATCTGAATGTTTGGAGGGACTGTAGCTGATGGGGGATTGGGCACCCCCATCTGCACATATTCAGTGCTGGGGGGGACTAGAGTTGAGGGGGATTGGGCACCCCGTCGGCATAAACCAACTGTTTTGGTGGGGGGGGACCATTATGCTGATGAGGAGTGGGCTTCCCGATCAGCAACCTGAACTCGCGTGGGGACTGCAGCCGACGGGGATTGGGACCCCAGTCGGCAAACACACACTGTTGTGGGGGGGGCACATGCTACCGAGGGGGACTGGGCACCCCCTCGGCACTGGGGGCTCACTAATATTGTTTGTGAACATGCCGGGAAGTGGCCGCCATGTTCACAAACAATACTACAGTACCAACGTTCTGCCCAGCAATGAAGGAACACTCCCTCATTGCAGCGGAATGGCTGATGCTGCAGTGACGAGGTGGCGCCTGATTGCAGCGGATGAAACGTTTCAAGGTGGTGGCACGCTGGCTGAACTAGTGTCAGCAGCAGCGTGCCACCCCATTGAGGAAGGCAGGCCAAGCCTTTAAAGGCTGTGGGGGCATTGGCCACAACAGTGCCGCGCCTCCACAACCTGCTTCTGGCAAGCTGCAGCAATATGTTTCTTGCGCATGTGCGCAATCAACATAACAAATGACTTAAATTATTACATGCAAGCAGTTATGTTAATGTTGTTTTCCATTTTTTAACTTCTGTTCTTGTTCTACTAAATGCTGCCTCATTCGTGAGAAAAAAGCACTTCTGGTGCTACAAAAGTTGTGCAAAGATATTACCTCTACCTCCAGACAGCTGCTGTCCATATGCCAGCCCTTCACAGTGACGCTTCTTTAGGAGACCTCCAGATGAAGTTCTACTGAACCATGTGTTGGGGTAACATTATTACATGTAGTGCCTATGTTGCATGTAGTGTGCGTAACCCAGGGAACAACATCCATATTTCTTATGTTAGCCCTCCTTGCTACTATTTATTTATTTATTTCTTTATTAGAACATCAGTTTAACAACCTTTGAGCCAGAGGCTCATTTACAAAGGTACCTCATCATAGAGAGGACAAAACAGTGCAAGCAACAAACATCAGGGCAGACAAAAAATCAGAGTACATTTAGGAATCAGGCAAAAATACAGGCATATGTCAAACACAGTATACAACGAGCTTGTAGGCGTTACAGAGTAGACAACATACAGTAGTTACATGGAGATTGATTCAGTGGGCAGATAAAGGTAAGGCTGGGTGGAAGACATCAGAAGAGGTGTGGGGAAGATAGTAGCAAGTAAAGGTAGAGCTGGACAGAAGGTCAGAGAAAGCTCAGCGAGCTTTGTCTGGAAGGATAGGAGGGGCTTAGAGGCAGGTACAGCTCGTGTTGAGAGCAGGTGATTTCTAAGGCTAGTTTTAAAATAAGATAATGAGCGGCATCAGTGATTCCGTCGGGGAGGGCGTTATACCAACAGGGGCTCTGGAGGGTAAGCCCTTTGACCTTCTGAGTTCTTGCCCTCGGTATAACCAGTGCAGTTTGCAGGATATCTGGTATGCACTGTAGGGTTTGCTCAGTGGATAGTGGTTGACAGACCTGGTGGGGATAGCCCAAGGGTGATTTTTGTTAGGAGGCAGGTTTGGTGAGGCTCATCTAGGTTGAGTAGATTAGCCATGGTGTAAAGAAGGCAAGTGTGGGTTAGACTAGAGCCCCAGCTATGAGTCTGCAGGCCTTGTTTAAGGTGAGGTGGAGCTTGTGCAGGGCAGTCTGGTCTGCTGCACCATACACAGGTAAGCCATAGTCTACCAGAGATAGAACAGAGGATGTGACTGCAAGTCGGAGGGCATCCGTGGGGAGGCAGTTTTTATGATGATAGAGGATATCCAGCCGAGTGTTAGAGGCTGAGGCAAGGGCAGAGATGTGGGCATGAAAAGAGAGGGCAGGGTCAAAGGTTATACCTAGGTATTTATAAGAGTGAACTAGCTCAATAGGGAGTTTAGAGGTGGAGTGGACTGCGAGAGGATAGTTACTGGATTTATTTTGGGGGTGGGCAAAGACCATGGTTTTGGTTTTCTTTAGATTAATTATGAGTCTGTGCTCAGTAAACCAGGCTTCTGCATCATTGTAGGATTCCTGCAGAGAATCCTGAAGTGAGATGGGATTACGGTCGGAGGCAAAGAGTACAGCATCATCTGTGTAAAGAAGGATTTTGCCAGTACATTCACTGGGCAGGGAGTTGAGAAAAAGGGAAAAGAGCAAGGGCCCAAGAATGGAGCCCTAAGCTGTGTGGCCCTAAACTGGCCCACTTCCCTTATAGCCCTCCCTTATATTCAGACAGTACTGTGTAAATCTATTCCTTTTGATGTTCATGTGATTCATTCACTCACTCACTCACTCACTCTTGCACTTTACACATTAGCAGTAAACCAGAAATCCTTACCATTTATTAATTGGCACGGGGTCATAATGTTGCAAGACATCATGCCATAGCAATATGCTGTGCTGCCAGTACAGCGTGATATATTGAATATGGCATAATTCTTGTTTTTTGCAGGGGGGCTCCACCAACCACTCCCCTGTTATGGGGGCTGCACCCCCCAAACCCCCCCAACTAATATAACTAACTCCGGGGGGTTGGTGTTCACACTTAATATCGCACAAAGCGCAAAAAAAAGGTCCATGTGTCTGGGACCAGGAATCAAAACCCTGTCCCAAGCGCAGTGTTTGTCTCCCTTGCTGCCCGTGGCTCATCCCATCGAGCCACAGCAGCTGCTCAGCAAACCCCCTCTTCCAGCAGGATTCTTAACCTGCACTGGGAAGAGTGAGAGGGTGCATTACCGAGCATATTTCCTTTCAAGGTTTTGCACCCTCTCGCACTTACCTACCATGCTGTTCCTACCTCGTGGTCATGTCATGTGCTCTAGAGCATGCGACATTATGACCTGGTAGGCTGTTGATACCCCTCTTGTCAATACCCAAACCAACTTACTTTCAGCCTCATTTTGTAAGAGATTTAGAACAATCTTGAAACAGATCCTTGGATGCCGGAACATGGGGAACAGTGGGGGAGGTGGGGCTGTAGTTCAAAAGGGCACAGGGTAAAAATGTAGTTCTTGCAGACCACTGTTTCTATTTACAGAAATACTGTATTCACCCATTTTGCAGTACAAAACAGAAGAGAACTACTGTATCACAGCTACCCACAGATGGAAATATTAAAGCCATTTCATGAGTCTTTATATACACATTATGTATGCATGGTGTGGTGCCGGCATGCAGGCTGATTGGGGAATGAGGGATGCACCTACTGGTGCGTGCCCTGCATTCGACAAACAGCGACCATGCCTCCAAGGCTGCACTGTCCCAAATGTTGGCATGCAAGCGCGCCAACATAAAAATGGATAAGAAGATAAATGAAGCATCAAATCTCCAGGCTCTGCAAGATGGCCAGAGTTATTCAGATTGAATGGGAAAGACATTCAACAGACATGGCAAAGAGAAACTAATACATTGCAGCCTGAATATTAGTGGAAACAGATTTGAATTAATTTTCATAATCCCACAGACTGAAGAGTCTGGGTGTGGTTGCTTGGAAAGTTTCAGGTTTTTCATTATAAATTTTAGTTATATTAGCAGAGCATGATAAAACATGCTCAAGAGATTCTAATGCGCAGAAAACTGACCCCACACTCAAGCTTGGGTAGAAATAACAAGATGAGACAATATTGGGCATGCTGGGCAAGAGGAGGACATGGGGGGTTTGGAATAGAAATAAACATTTAATTGTTGTGCTACTAAAATTTTTAATGAGGTTTTCAAATTAAAAAAATAAATAAAACATGTGCTAGACAATCATTAGCCAGGTGGTTGTCACCAAGGTTAAGTGATAAAAATACAATGAAACTGCAATTTTTAATTCTGATAGAGCTCCTTTGAGATTGCTCACTCCCCCTGTCTCACTCGCTCATTCTGTTTCTCCTGGCGCTGCAGGCTGCCCTTTTGTACTGGGCTTCTGCCTCTGTTGGTATTTCTTTCTGCCCACAAAGAAATCTGCAGCAGTCCCGACAGAGCTCCATTGGCCTCAATCACTCCCCCTGTCTCACTCGATCGTTATGTTTCTGTCGGTGCTGCAGGCTGCCCTTTTGTACTGGGCTCCTGTCTGCATTGCCACCTTTTTCTGCCCACAAAGGAATCCACTGCAGTCACAATAGAGCTCCGTTGAGCTCGTTCACTCCCCCTCTCTCACTCGCTCATTGTGTTTCTCCCAGCTCTGCAGGCTGCCCTTTTGTACTGGGCTTCTGCCTGCATTGGCACCTTTTTCTGCCCACAAAGAAATCTGCAGCTGTCCCGACTGAGCTCTGTTGAGGTCGCTCACTCCGCCTGTCTCACTCGCTCATTCTGTTTCTCCTGGTGCTGCAGGCTGCCATTTTGTAGTGGTCTCCTGCCTCTGTTGGCACCTTTTTCTGCCCACAAAGAAATCTGCGGCAGTCCCAACAGAGCTCCGTTGTGCTTGCTCACTCCCCCTCTTTCACTCGCTCATTCCATTTCTGTCAGAGCTGCAGGCTGCCCTTTTGTACTGGGCTCCTGCCTGCATTGCTGCTTTCTTCTGGCCGTAAAGAAATCTGCAGCAGTCACGATAGAGCTCCATTGAGCTCGCTCCTCCACCCATTCGTTCATTCTGTTTCTTCCGCTGCTGCAGGCTGCCCTTTTGTACTGGGCCCCTGCGTGCATTGCTGCTGTTTTCTGCCCACAAAGAAATCCACAGCAATTCCAACAGAGCTCAGTTGAGCTCACTCACTCCCCCTCCCTCACTTGCTTGTTCTGTGTCTCCCGCTGTGGCAGGCTGCCCTTTTGTAGTGGGTTCCTGCCTGCGTTGCCGGCTTTGTCTGCCCACAAAGACATGTGCAGCAGTCCTGACACAGCTCTGTTGAGGTCACTCACTCCCTCTCTCTCACTTGCTAGTTTGGTTTCTGCCGGGGCTGCAGGCTGGCCTTTTGTACTGGGCTCCTGTCTGCATTGCCACCTTTCCCTGCCCACAAATAAATCTGCAGCTTTTCCGACAGAGCTCTGTTGCGGTCGCTCACTCCCCCTGTCTCACTCGCTTATTCTGTTTCTACTGGCGCTGTCTGCTGCCCTTTTGTACTGGGCTTCTGCCTCTGTTGGAATTTTTTTCTGCCCACAAAGAAATATGCAGCAGTCCTGACAGACCTTCATTGCCCTCACTCACTCCCCCTGTCTCACTTGCTCATTTCGTTTCTATCGGCGCTGCAGCCTGCCCTTTTGTACTGGGCTTCTGCCTGCATTGCCACATTTTTCTGCCCACAAATGGACCCACAGCAGTCATGATAGAGCTCCATTGAGCTTGCTCACTCCCCCTCTCTCACTCGCTCATTGTGTATCTCCTGGCGCTGCAGGCTGCCCTGTTGTCCTGGGCTTCTGCCTGCATTGGCACCTTTTTCTACCAACAAAGAAATCCACAGCTTTTCCGACAGAGCTCCATGGAGGTGGCTCACTCCACCTGTCTCACTCGCTCATAGTGGTCTCCTGCCTCTGTTGGCACCTTTTTCTGCCCACAAAGGAATATGTGGCAGTCCAGACAGATCTCCATTGAGCTCGCTCACTCACCCTCTTTCATTCACTCGTTCCATTTCTGTTGGTGCTGCAGGCTGCCCTTTTGTACTGGGATCCTGCATGTGTTGCTGCTTTCTTTTGGCCATAAAGAAATCTGCAGCAGTCACGCTAGAGCTCCGTTGAGCTCGCTCACTCACTTCCCCTCTCTCACTCATTGGTTCTCTTTCTCCCGCTGCTGCAGGTTGTCATTTTGTACTGGGCCCCTGCGTGCATTGCTGCTGTTTTCTGCCCACAAAGAAATACGCTGCAGTCCCATCAGAGCTCAGTTTAGTTCCCTCACTCCCCCTCCTTCACTCACTCGTTCTGTGTCTCCCACTGCTGCAGGCTGCCCTTTTGTAGTGGGTTCCTGCCTGCATTGCCGGCTTTGTCTGCCCACAAAGACATGTGCAGCAGTCCTGACACAGCTCCGTTGAGCTCACTCACTCCCCCTCCCTCAGTCACTCTTTCTGTGTCTTCCGCTGCTGCAGGCTGCCCTTTTGCAGTGGGTTCCTGCCTGTGTTATTGGCTTTGTCTGCTCACAAAGACATGAGTAGCAGTCCTGACACAGCTCCATTGAGGTCAATCACTCCACCTCTCGCACTCGCTAGTTCCGTTTCTGCCAGGGCTGCAGGCTGGCCTTTTGAACTAGGCTCCTACCTGCGTTGCCACCTTTTCCTGCCCGCAAAGAAATCTGCAGCAGTCATGATAGACCTCCATTGAGCTTGCTCACTCCCCCCCCCCACTCACTCGTTCTATTTCTCCCAGTGCTGCAGGCTGCCCTTTTGTACTGTTCTCCTGCCTGCATTGGCACCCTTTCCTGCCCACAAAGAAATCCGCAGCTGTCCCGAGAGATCTCCTTTGAGGTCGCTCACTCCCCCTGTCTCACTCGCTCATTCTGTTTCTCTTGGCACTGTCTGCTGCCCTTTTGTACTGGACTTCTGTCTCTGTTGGTATTTCTTTTCTGCCCACAAAAAAATCTGCAGCAGTCCCGACAGAGCCCCACTGGCCTCAATCACTCCCCCTGTCTCAATCACTCGTTATGTTATTGTCAGCATTGCAGGCTGCCCTTTTGTAATGAGCTTCTGCCTGCATTGGCACCATTTTCTGCCCACAAAGAAATCTGCAGCTGTCCCGACTGAGCTCTGTTGAGGTCGCTCACTCCGCCTGTCTCACTCACTCATTCTGTTTCTCCTGGTGCTGCAGGCTGCCGTTTTGTAGTGGTTTTCTGCCTCTCTTGGTGCCTTTTTGTGCCCACAAAGAAATCTGTGGCAGTCCCGACCGAGCTCCATTGAGCTCGCTCACTCTCCCTCTTTCACTCGCTCATTCCGTTTCTGTCAGCGCTGCAGGCTGCCCTTTTGTACTGGGCGCCTGCCTGCGTTGAGGCTTTCTTCTAGCCTTAAAGAAATCTGCAGCAGTCGCAATAGAGCTCTGTTGAGCTTGCTTACTCACTCCCCCTCTCTCACTCGTTCGTTCTGTTTCTTCCGCTGCTGCAGGCTGCCCTTTTGTACTGGGCCTCTGTATGCATTGCTGCTGTTTTCTGCCCACAAAGAAATCCGCAGCAGTTCCAACAGACCTCTGTTGAGCTCACTCACTCTCCCTCCCTCACTCGCTCGTTCTGTGTCTCCCACTGCTGCAGGTTGCCCTTTTGTAGTGGGTTCCTGCCTGCGTTGTCGGCTTTGTCTGCCCACAAAGACATGTGCAGCAGTCCTAACACAGCTCCATTGAGGTTGCTCACTCTCCCTCTCTCACTCATTCATTCCGTTTCTACCAGAGCTGCAGGCTGGACTTTTGTACTGGTCTCCTGCCTGCGTTGCCACCTTTTCCTGACCACAAAGAAATCCGCAGCAGTCATGGTAGACCACTGTTGAGCTTGCTCACTCCCCCTCTCTCACTCACTCGTTCTATTTCTCCCAGTGCTGCAGGCTGCCCTTTTGTACTGTTCTCCTGCCTGCATTGGCACCCTTTCCTGCCCACAAAGAAATCTGCAGCTGTCCCGAGAGAGCTCCTTTGAGGTCGCTCACTCCCCCTGTCTCACTCGCTCATTCTGTTTCTCCTGGCACTGCCGGCTGCCCTTTTGTACTGGGCTTCTGCCTCTGTTGGTATTTCTTTCTTCCCACAAAGAAATCTGCAGCAGTCTCAACAGAGCTCCGTTGGCCTCAATCACTCCTCCTGTCTCACTCATTCATTCCGTTTCTGTCAGCGCTACAGGCTGCCCTTTTGTACTGTGCTCCTTCCTGCATTGCCACTTTTTTCTGCCCACAAAGGAATCCACAGCAGTCACAGTAGAGCTCCGTTGAGCTCGCTCACTCCCCCTCTCTCACTCGCTCATTGTGTTTCTCCCGGTGCTTCAGGCTGCCCTTCTGTACTGGGCTTCTGCCTGCATTGGCACCTTTTTCTGCCCAAAAAGAAATCTGTAGCTGTCCTGACAGAGCTCTGTTGAGGTCGCTCACGCCACCTGTCTCACTCGCTCATTCTGTTTCTCCTGGTGCTGCAGGCTGCTATTTTGTAGTGGTCTCCTGCCTCTGTTGGTGCCTTTTTCTGCCCACAAAGAAATCTGCAGCAGTCCCGACAGAGCTCTGTTGTGCTCACTCACTCTCCGTCTTTCACTCACTCATTCCATTTCTGTCGGCGCTGCAGGCTGTCCTTTTGTACTGGGCTCCTGCCTGTTTTTCTGCATTCTTCTTACCATAAAGAAATCTGCAGCCATTGCAACAGAGCTCCATTGAGCTCGCTCACTCACTCCCCCTTCCTCACTCGCTCATTCTGTGTCTCCCGCTGCTGCAGGCTGCCCTTTTGTATTGGGTTCCTGCCTGTGTTGCCAGACAAAGACATGTGCAGCAGTCCTGACACAGCTCTATTGAGGTCGCTCTCTCCCTCTCTCACTCGCTCATTCCGTTTCTGCTGGGGCTGCAGGCTGGCCTTTTGTACTGGGCTCCTGCCTGTGGTGTCACCTTTTCCTGCCCACAAAGAAATCTGCAGCATTCACGATAGACCTCCATTGAGCTCGCTCACTCCCCCTCTCTCACTCCCTCGTTCTGTTTCTCCCAGTACTGCAGGCTGCCCTTTTGTTCTGGGCTCCTGCCTGCATTGGCACCCTTTCCTGCCCACAAAGAAATCCACAGCTGTCCCGACAGAGCTCCATTGAGGTAGCTCATGCCCCCTGTCTCACTCGCTCATTCTGTTTCTCCTGGCGCTGCCGACTGCCCTTTTGTACTGGGCTTCTGTTTCTGTTGATATTTTTTTCTGCCCACAAAGAAATCTGTGGCAGTCTCGACAGAGCTCCGTTGGCCTCACTCACTCCCCCTGTCTCAATCACTTGTTTAATTTCTGTCAGTGCTGCAGGCTGCCCTTTTGTACTGGGATCCTGCCTGCATTGCCACTTTTTTCTGCCCACAAATAAATCAGGAGCAGTCACGATAGAGCTCCATTGAGCTCGCTCACTCACTCCCCCTCTCTCACTCGTTCGTTCTTTTTCTCCCACCACTGCAGGCTGCCCTTTTGTACTGGACCCCTACTTGTATTGCTGCTTTTTTCTGCCCACAAAGAAATCTGTAGCAGTCCCAACAAAGCTCCATTGAGCTCACTCACTCCCCCCTCCCTCAGTCGCTCATTCTGTGTATTCCACTGCTGCACGCTGCCCTTTTGTACTGGGTTCCTGCTTGCGTTGGCGGCTTTTTCTGCCCACAAAGACATCTGCAGCAGTTCCGACACAGCTCCGTTGAGCTCACTCACTCACTCCCCATCTCACTCGCTCATTCCATTTCTGCCGGTGCTGCAGGCTGGCCTTTTGTACCGGGCTCCTGCCTGCATTGCCGCCTTTTCCTGCCCGCAAAGAAATCTGCAGCAGTCATGATACACCTCTGCTGAGCTTGCTCACTCCCCCTCTCTCACTCACTCGTTCTGTTTCTCCCAGCGCTGCAGTCTGCTCTTTTGTACTGGGCTCATGCGTGTGTTGGCACCTTTTCCTGCCCACAAAGAAATCCACAGCTGTCTTGACAGATCTCCGTTGAGGTCACTCACTCCCCCTGTCTCAGTGGCTCATTCTGTTTCCCTGGCACTGCAGGGTGTCCTTTTGTACTGGGCTCCTGCCTCTGTCTGCATCTTTTTCTGCCTACATAGATATCTGCAGCAGTCCCCAAACAGCTCCGTTGGCCTCACTCACTCCCCCTGTTTCACTCACTCATTCTGTTTCTGCAGGCACTGCAGACTGCCCTTCTGTACTGGGCTCCTGCCTGCGTTGTCACCCTTTTCTACCCACAAAGAAATCCGCAGCAGTCACAATACAGCTCCGTTGAGCTCACTCACTTCCCCCCCTCACTCACTCGTTCTGTTTCTCCCACCACTGCAGGCTGCCCTTTTGTACTCAGCCCTGCATGCATTGCTGCCTTGTCCTGCCCACAAAGAAATCAGTAGCAGTCCCAACAGAGCTCCATTGAGCTCACTCACTCCCCCTCCCTCACTCGCTTGTTCTGTGTCTCCCGGTGCTGCAGGCTGCCCTTCTGTACTGGGCTCCTGCCCGCATTGTCACCTTTTCCAGCCACAAAGAAATCTACCGCAGTCCCGACAGAGCTCAGTTGAGTGCGGTCAGTCCCCCCCCCCCCGTCGCTCGCTCCTATTCTGTCCCAAACACTGATTTGTGACAGCAACTGCGGTATTCTGTGCCGGAATCGTGGAAACACATTTTGGCCAGGATGTGAAAAATAACATCTGTACTGTTCATAAGGAGGTGTGAACAAATGCCAATGCTGAAAATTTGACGTGAAAATATTACTAATTTGCAAACTTACAGTAGAAGGGTGCACGGAACCTGCACAACACATGCTCATAACAGAGTCATTTTATATAGTTTCATCACAAAATTTTCAACATAGGCATTTTAGGACCTCTGCTAATGAACAGTGTCAGTGTGATTTTCTTATTATGTCCTGAACACTGATTTTCCACAGTGACCGTGCTATTGTGTGCCGGAAGAGCGAAAACACATTTTGGCCAGGATGTGAAAAATGACAGCTGCACTGTTCATAAGGAGGTGTGGAAAAATGGCAATGCTGAAAATCTGGAGTAAAAATATTGCAAAGTTGCGAAGGTACGAGCGTGCGTGGGAACTGCGCAATGCACATTCGTAACACACTCATTTTTTGGAGTATCATCACCAAAATCTCAACATAAGCATTTTAGGACCTCTGCTCATGAACAGTGTCACTGTCATTTTTGTAATCTGTCATGAACACTGATTTCCCACAGCAACCACACTATTCTGCGCCAGAAGTGTGAAAACACATTTCAGCCAGGGTGTGAATAATGACAGCTGTACTGTTCACAAGGAGGTCTGAAAAAATGCCCATGTTGAAAATCTGGGGTGAAAATATTGCAAATTCGTGAAGTTACGAGCGTGTGTAGCAACTGTGCAACACACACTCATAAAACAGTAATTTTTGGGATTTTTTCCACCAAATTTGCAACACAGGTTTTTTGAGAGCCCACCTCATGAACACTGGCACTGTCGTTTTGTTAATCAGTCCCTAAAAGTGATTTTGTGCAGTGACCGCAAAATCACCTTTCAGGGCTGATTAACATCATGACAGTGATAGAATTCGTGAAGAGGGGTCCCAAAAACCCCATGTTGAAAATTTGGTGCCAAAACTCCAAAAAATGCCTGAGATATGCATCAAAGTTGAAAACAACCCTATTTATTCCATTATACAGCTTACCGTCATTTCCTCGGTTCACAGTCGGCTTTGAAGAGTGCAGACGTGTTCCCGGTCCATTGAAGATCGTCGCACCAGACTCCGGAGGTAAGTATGGGGTGGGGTGGTGGTGAGGCAGGGTGCGCAGTGGGTGGGTGCGGTTTGTGGGAGAGGGGGCCAGGGAGACCGCCGAGGGACTGTTTCTTTCTTTACAGATTTGAAAAAAAATAGAAAAGACATCGTGGGACTGTTTTTCATTTTACAGGGGCACCCCAGCATGCCAAGGGAGTCTTTTTAAGGGGGCCAGCTGTAGCCAATATGGGATTGGGCACCCCTGTTGGCACACAACACAAGGAGGGGTATTATGCCAACGGGGATTGGGCACCCCATCGGCAAACAACCAAAGCGGTGGGTGGGTTACATAATGCCAATGGCAGTGGGCTCCCCATCGGCAACATAAACCTCGGGGCACAGCTGATGGGGATTGGGGCCCCCAACGGCAAACAAACATTTGGGGGGGCACACATGCTGCCAAGGGGATTGAGCACCCCCTCAGCAGGAGGGTTAATGTTGTTTGTGAACACGGTGGCAAGCCACCACCATGTTCACAAACAATGCCAGTATTGCAAGATCCCGCCCTGCAATGACGGGTCGCTCCCTCATTGCAGCGAAAGGCTGACGCTGTAAAGACGAGGCAGCCCTTGATTGCAGTGGCTACTTTTTTAGAAGGTTGTGGCGTGCTGGCTGAACTAGTGTCAGCAGCAGCATGCGCAACATTGGTGAAAGTACAAGCCTGTAAAGGCTAGGCATTACCACAGAGTGCGCCTCCACAACATGCTTCTCGAGAAAGCTGTCACAATATGTTTCTTGCGCATGCACACAATCAACATAAAAATGACAAAGCAGATAATGAATTCTTTCCTCCTGACCTTACATGCATTAAAAGGGCACTTTGAATTCTCATGGGCAAAAGTGGGAGCTTCCATGCCCATGGGTTCTGGCAGCTATAAACACAGCTGCAGCTCACTTATGGGTCTGATCTGTTGGAAAATGCACTTTTGGCACATCAGACTGAGTCCATCCAGCCCATTCACACCAACTGCCTTACAAATCTTATCAATAATGTAAGCATTTGTCAATGCCAAGCATGTTTACTTGTATAATGTTGCAAGTTAGAACAGCAGTGATGAGACTTCCAGTTCTGTCCCCAACAGAGATGGCTGTCTGAATCTGAGCTCCTGCTCTCAGCATTATAATCAGCAATCCTCCTCCTCAGAACACATGCCTGATTACCTTTCTCAGCCTGATTACCTTTCTCAGCAGCAGGTGAGTTAATTAGATGGGTTAGTGCAGAAATCTGTGAAAACTGAAAGCATACAGCAGCCAGATGAAGTGCGCAACCACTTGACACTGTAGCCCCAGCAACTCTCCCTCTCAGGCCATGAATTTTACAGTGGGGTTGGGAAGAGAAAAGGAATATGCCTTATCAGCCACAGGCTCCACCAGAATAAAAGGCAGCACAGCCACAATATTAAAGACCCTACAGCGTATTGATGCTAATGTGATTGATATTAAGAGGGACGTAAGGAAGCTTGAGCAGAGGACAGTGGCTACAGAAAAAGCAATCTCAGAGCTCCATGATGATGGTGACTGCCTGAGCTGGGCTGTGCTTTTTCTTTGCAGAAGGGAACAGGAATGGACTGAGCACAAGAGGATGCCGAAGCCAGAGCCAGACAAAAGAACATGAGATGTTTTGGAACACCTGGCCATATCAGTTTTCCTTGTGTCTTGGCTACAACAGGAATTGCAATTGCCAGAAGACTACAAAACAGATGAGAGGGCTCACAGAGCCCTAGGTCCAAAACCAAACCTGATGCACCACCTCGCTGCATCATATTAAAGTTTCTGAAATACCCTGTTAAAGAAGAGTTTATGAGGAAAGCCTGGGCAAAGCAGAATCTCAACTTTAATGGTGAAAGGTTTATGTGGATCAGGATTTCTCTCCGGAAAATGATGTGCAAGAGAAAGTAAGTATTTGCCATCATTAAGTAACTGACGGGGAGACATGTCAAGGCACATATTAGGTATTTGGTTAAAACTGTGCTGCATGAAGAGTCTGTGATTAAGACATAAGAGTTCATCCTGCATGCAAACAAAACTTTGGAGGCCCACAAGATCACTGTCCCAGACAAGCAAGACGAACTCTACAAAAGGGACATCCAGCAGATGGCCTGGAACTTTGTGGGCAAAGGAAAGAATCAAGCTGCAGGACATTGGATGAGGAAAGGACCACCACCAGTGCTAAGGGCTGGATTCAGATGCAGGCAGAGATTGACAACAAGAAGTATACCATTACAGGATGCTGGGTTTATAATAAAAAGCAGTGTTTCTCACTGAAAATATGGGTATTGATATAAAACTATTGTCCTACAGTATGGAGGTACTAGAATCTAAAGTTAAGAGGGTGAGGGTTCTAGAAGAGTTGAGAGATGCCCGTTGTGATATTGGTCTCCTTCAAGAGACAAGAATCTCAGAAGGGGAGCATCTGATATTTAGACGGCAGTGGGTGGGGAAAGTGATAGCTGCCTCCAGTCCAGGGAAACATACTGCTGGGTGGCCATATTGTTGAAGCGTGGCATCCCCTGAACAATAAGAGGAAATTTCATGGATGATAAGGGCCACATGGTAGGGATTATACTTTATAAAGATCATCAGGTGTTACATTTGGTTAACATTTATAGTCCCCCTCCTGCCACGATGGCCTGCATGGACAGCAGGTTTCTGGGCAGCTGGCTGATCTACCCCCCGAGTTTTTGGTGCTGGCAGGAGATTAAAATACAGTCAAACAGCCAGAGTTAGATAGGTCTGCAGGTGCTCTGGCAATTGGGAAGGCAGTTGGTAGATGTTTTAAGGGATTAAGGGTGGAGGTGTGCCTAGTTGATCCCTAGAGGGAATGTAATCCTTGAGGAATTAATTTTACATTTTATTCCCTGCCAATCATAGTTATTTGAGGGTAGACAGGTTTTAGGTGTCTAAATCCCACCTTTCTCTTGTTTGTAAAGTGGATATTTTGCCAACAACTTTGTTAGATCATGCCTCTTTTAGTTTACAGCTGAAGCTAGGCAAGGGGCAAACGATTTGGTCTAGAGATTAAACAATAGCCTCCTTAATGATAACATTTTTGTCAACAGGATTTTAGGGGAAATTCAACAGTACTTAAGAAAAGACATGGCACAAACGTTTTTGAGGGATGGGCTTATGGCAGTGATTTGTGGTCACCATAGTGCCTGTGCTTCACATAAAAAGCAAAGACAGGAGAAGTATAAAAAATTGATGAATACTCTACATCAGCTTGAACTGGAACATTTAAACAGATACAGGAGTTGAGGTCTAATGCATTGTTTTGGCCCAGTCCACAATAGAGGTGCAATTGTGATTTCTAGATAAAAAATATTATGAAATTGGAAATAGAGCCAGCAGGCTATTGGCTGAGAAGGAAAGAAGTGGATAGGCATCTTTTCAAAAATCTTAGGAGCTCTAATCCCAGAGAGACCCTGTTTTTGTCCCAACAGGTTGTTGTTCAGTTTGAGCAGTTCTACAGGGCCTTTACTCCAAGGAGCAGGGGAGGGGCAGAGGAAAGGATTCTAAGGTTTCTGGAGAGAGGCAGACTTCCACAAATCATGCAAGAACAGATGGAGGTGTTAGGAGATGAGGAAGAGATTGCCCAAGTGATTAAGGACTTCCCACGAATAAGGCCCCTGGCCCTGATGGGTACATCTCTGAGTTTTATAAAACCTTTGCAGCAGAGCTCACCCCCACCCTTCAGGATATTTTTAACAGTATTCAAGAGAAAGCTGACATCCTGCATACATGGCAGGAGACCGACATAACTGTTTTGCTGAAACCGGGCAAGGTTTCCTTTGCCTGTAGCTCATACAGGCCCATATCCTTGCAAAATGAAGACACAAATCTGTTCGCAAAGTGATGCCTCACAGGCTAAAGCAAGTGACGGGCTAAATTATACATGGAGATCAAACAGGATTTATCCCACACTGACACATTTATGACATTTACAAGTTTCTGAATGTGATGGAAGCCATGAAGCAGAATGAGACGCCCAGCATGCTGCTGGCCATTGATGAAGAAAAGGTGTTTGGTCATCTCAATTGGGCCTTTTTAGACAGTACTCTTGTGGCCTTTGGGATGGGTGAGATTCTCATTAGTTGAGCTATGACCCTGTGAAAGGCCATGGGTGGAATAATGGACCATGAGGCAGTAATGGCTTGAGCAACTGAAGTTTCCAATTTATTTCCAACAGAACAAAATAAAAAGTAGACTGTATTTCGACAAAAAAAACAAAATCAAAAAGAAGCATAGCTCAAATGTTGATTAATAAACATCTTCACATACATAGGTAATAAAGGCTAGCTAGGTCTAAGGGTTTCACCATCAACACCTTTCCGCTATCTGCTTACCTTATAGACTAGCAGGGAATATATACCCAAATATCATCATGTGACTTGTGAACTCCTCCCCTTAGTTCATAATGCTAACATTTTTCTTCTATTTACGTCTTTTACCTGTAAGAAAAAAAAAACATTCTTTATTCACTGATTCCTTAATGTATGCACTGCTGAAACAAAATACTGTAAAAAGTATTCTCTTTAATAATTAGTATTGTTTCCATCTCCATAAGCACTGCCTCCATAAGCTGTGATATAAATATGCAGCAGAAGCTGCCGGATGGCTTTTAGATTCACAGAGTGAGGAGCTGGTGCACTGAGATGCTACTTCCTAAACTGCAAGCGACTACAACACTAGACTGCAGCACAATGTTATGGTTAGCTTGCATTTCTATCAAATACTCAGTGCTCCCATTCTAACAAAAACGTGGCTAATTAAAACCAACTGTACAAGCATTTTTCTCTTCTAGCGGTTATGTGAGTGGATCTTGTTTCTCAGTGCGAAAGAGCACGCATTCGAGCAGCAAAACAGAAAAGCCCCAACAAGTAGCCGTATCACCGAGGAGAAAGAAAACACATCTTTATATGAGCGGCGGCATCTGGTTACATTATCGATTAAATCTACTCACCTACAAACCACTCTGGTCTGCAGGATATGCCTATTTTTGGCATTTCTATACAGGGGCTCAGTTCTTTTATTTTTAATATTATCACAGCTGGCATGCTTCCTGACAAGATCGCTCATACCTGTTTCAGCATGAAAGTGCAGAGGTTCCTATGGGAACTAACATTTTGCACAAGCGGGCTACTTAGTGCAGTAAACATTTGAACAAATACAACAACAGGAATTTGTGTTTCTGGAATACACAAACGGACAGCAAAACAAAACACAATTACGACTTAAAAACAGAACAAACATAAATGAGACATTACAACAAAGTGGGTGGCCAACTCATTGAAAAAAATGGTCAAATGGAGACTACATGACATCTGCAGTTCTGAACTGTTTCCAGAAACACAACTCCAAACCTACAGCTCCTAGGTACTTCATAACGGGTGAAAAAGGGGGGTGAGGCACCTTCTCACATTTCCTCCCCACCTAAAACAAAACCTGCAAGGGGTTATTTAAGACCTTAGGTTACTAACACCTATCATCAGATTTCTTCTCAGGAGAGATAGAGCCATAGACCGCCTTCTCCAGGGCTCCACCTCGGGGACCCTAATACATATCAGCTAATAAGAATGAAGGAGCACTCCACTCCATCTTCAATTCTTTCTTTTCCCCGAGGTTTGATGACAGGTGTTGTGTTACATCCATCCCATATCTGGACTTAAAGTCTACATTACTGCGTGCAGTCCCTTTACAATGCTTGATCATAAAGTGGTAAGGTTGTAAAGAAAGATACCATTACATAATGCAAGGGTTGTTGTCTTTCATGACGTGAAGCCAGCACAGGGGATTATGGTCAGTCCATAGTTCAAATTCCACCCTCCAAAGATAAAAACATAAAGCTTCAATGGCCCACTGAACGGCCAAATATTCCTTTTTCTATTGTAGAATAGCAGGTTTCTCTCTCTTGTAATTTTCTACAAATGTAGACAACTGGATGTTCTTCTCCATCTATTACTTGAGACAGAACAGCCCCTATGCCATTATTAGATGCACCCGCCTGTACTATGAAGGGTTGTGTGAAGTCTGGCATAATCAGAATGGGTGAGGAACATAAATGAGCTTTAATTTTTTTTTTTGTTTGTTTATTTGAATCTAGGATTACAAGCACCTTTGAGCCGAGGCTCTTTTACAAAGATTCCACATCAGAAGAAGTACAATATAACACAGGACAATTCAAAACAGATTGTGGATAAATATTGGGTTAGAGAGACAGTAGGCTTAACTTGCTTTGTTAATGAAAACATGGATACTGAGAGGATACTAGATAGAGATACAGAGGTAGGAGCAGCCAGAGGTATTGTCATTGGAATTAAAGGCTTCTTCACAATCCTGAGTCCAAATAATTTTGTTTGACTTATTCTTTTTTGTCAGATCAGTTAGGGGGCTAGCTAACATGGAAAAGTTAGGAATGAAACGCCGGTAATAGCCGGCTAGACCTAGAAAGATCTTACATCTTTTTTTGTAAGGTGTCTAGGGCTGTTGGCTACAGCACTCACTTTGTTTATTTTGGGTTTTAATACCCCATTCCCAATTTGAAATCCAAGGTATATGGTTTCTTGCATAGCTAATGTGCATTTAGTTGGATTAATTGTTAATCCAGCATTAGTTTATGGCAGACAGTACCAAACTTAGATGACGCACATGTTCTTCCCAAGAAGGGCTAAATATTATGACATCATCAAGGTACGCTGCACTATAGGAAGAGTGCGGTGTTAGAATTTTATCCATCATCCTTTGAAAGGTGGCTGGGGCACCATGTAAACCAAAGGGCATCACAGTGAATTGGAACAACCCTAGGAGTGCGCTAAACATTGTTTTCTCTCTGGCATCCTTGTCAAAGGGAACCTGCCAGTAACCCTTAGTTAAATCGAGGGTGCTAATGTACTTGGCAGTTCCTATGTGATCGAGGATGTCATTAATTTGTGGCATCGGGTAACTATCAAATTTAGAAACAGTGTTTAGATGCCTAAAATCAAGGCATATACAAATGCCCCCTTCCTTTTTGCTAACAACCACCATAGGGAAACTCTAATCACTGTGAGAAGGTTCAATTATGCATAGGTTTTGCGTTTTGTTAACTTCCTATATAACTTCTTTTCTAAGCCTTTCAGAAAGTCTGTAAGTCAGTGTCAGTGGCTAAGTAGGTAGCACACTCACCTCTGAGGCTGGGAGATCAGAGGGCTGTGGGTTCAGTTCTCACGTCTGGCTCTTGGGTTAATATCCCAATACTTACACTGTAGTGCAGCATGAGAGGGGTGCTGCACTTCTGAGGTGCTGTCTTTTGGATGAGATGTTAAAAACTGAGGTCCCATCTGCCTGGATTGGTAGTAGTTCAGGTGGATGTTAAAGATCCCATGGCACTTATCAAAAAGAGTAGGGGAATTTTTTATTGCAAAATACATAACATCACAATCAAAACAAGAGGAGAACAGATGAAATACAAAGGAAAATCATAGACAGACTCTTTAGAGTCACAAAAAAAGGAAAAAATGCAAAAAAAAAGATCAAGGAATCACTACAACCAAAAAATGTTTCCAAAATAACTGAAACTTCCCTTTGTCAAATATCCTTGACTCCTTCATTTTAAGTTGTTTCAATGCTTCCGTAATTTGATTAATCAAAACTACATTAGGAGTATTCACATGCTGTAAGTAGAAGTGACAACGTGCCTGCCAAAGATAATATTTAATATATGCAAAAATGACATTTAATGTACTGGGATGATACCTAGAATAAAAACCTGAATAATCCCCCAGTATCAGGCATTCGTATTGAATATGCTGTAGGGGAGACAAATGCCAGCTAGAGGCTAAATCAATCCAAAATTGTTGAATATACAGCCATAGAATAAAAAAATATTCCTGTGATTCTTCCATGTCAATACAGGAAAATCCCAAGCACAACCTGTCAGTTATGGGTTTATGCTTCCAATTACCTTTGACCCCCAATTTCCCATGACAGCATAGCCACTGAACATCCCAGATACCATCAGGGATCCTACCATTTTTAAGAATATTCAATGCCAACTGAAGTTTAGTAGGGAGGCATCGAGGAAAATCAACCCACAGAGCATGATGTCTATCCATCACAAGACCATAAATAGATTTCCTCTGCATGGAAGTAATCTCAAGTTTACTAAGGTTCCACCTTTTCACTCTCTTTAACATAGGAAGAGCAAAATCAGGAACCCATAAAGACTCACTGAGCCGTGGAAAAGTTACCTCCCATTTCTGAAAACAAAAAATTGAAACAAACACAAAGTCCACTCTGCCCAATGTGTAGGAAGTCCCACTGTCCTATGAAAGGAAGAAAAAATACAAAAAGACTGAAAAAACACCACAGGATTTAATATACCCAATCCACCCATAGAAACTTTAAGATACGTAAAATCCCTTTTCACTGGGTTCAACCTACTACCCCAGACCATCTGAAAAAGATAGCTAAACAGTCTAGTCTCGAGGTCAGTAAGTAAAGGAAAAATGTGAGCAATATACAAAAAAACTGGGATGAGAAATTGCTTAATAATACAAACCCGTTTCTTCTTCCCCATCCCCCAGGACTTCCAGTGTGAAACTTTTGCCTCTCCAACTTGCAGCCTATCGTCCCAATTTACCCATGCCATCACCTGTTCTCCAAACTTTAGACCAGAATCTTAATAAAATGTGGAGAGACCTGGACAGTACTTATTGAGCAGACTGGGTCCCCGTCCCCAAGCTGCAAGACCATGCTTTTTTGGTGGTTAAAGCCTGCCCCAGTAATCCCCGAAAAGGAATCCAATACCCTTAAGGCATACACTCCAGCCTGAACAGAAGCAATCAACAGACAAATATAATTTGCATATGCCATAATTTTTTGAGGAAAAACCTCAGGACTGGGGGATAATCCAACAATAAAGGGATCATTCAGGATAACTCTAATCATAGGGTCCAAACAAAATGTATACTAAAGGGGACTTAGGGGACAACCCTGCCTGACTCCCCTCTTTATGGAAACTGAAGACCCCATCAGACCACCCATCGTAGGAATGGCCACCGCATTTTAATATAAAATGCGAATCCATGTAATCATAGATAAAGGAATACCATAAACCTGTAAAACTTTAAATAAAAAGGAATGAGACACATTATCAAAGGCTTTTTTCTGATCTAAAGTGATCAGAAACCCCTGCAGCTGCCTTTGCCTTCCAAACTCACACACATCCCTCAATAATTTGAGGTTCTGTTGAATGTTTCTCACAGGAATGGAGCATGTTTGAACAGGGTGAATCAAAATGGATGCAGCCTTCTGCAATCTATGGCACAAAATCTGTGAAAAGATTTTATTATCAGATTTCAAGAGGCTAATCGGCCTCCAGTTCCCCAAATTCAGTCTATCGCCATTTTTATAAATATAAACCACTATAGCTGAGGAAAAACAATGTAGAACATCTACAGCCATCAAAAATTCATTAAAAACTTCCACTAAAAGTGGAGCCACCAATCCCTTAAAGGTGTTAAAGAACTCATTTGTCAGCCCATCTTCTCCTGGGGACACCCCTGAGAGTAACTTAGAAATAACCTCCAATACCTTAGACAAAGTAACTGGACCAGCAATATCAGCCACAATGTCAGGAGACAATACAGGCAATGAGCAATGTATTAATGAATCCCAGGCAATATGAGGGACAAACTCCTGTCCCAGGGAATTCTGAATATACTCAGCCATAACATCCAGCATCTTGGCATGGGATGTACACAACCGACCCGAGCTATCATAGAGACCAGTAATTTTTTTGTTTGCCAATTTCGTTTTACATGCCTCAAATGGATCAGAAAAAGGAGATTTAGTAGTACCAAATTTAAAAGTAGCATATACAAAAGCAGCACGCTGATAGTGATAATCTCTCATTTTATGCTTCACAATGTCAAGCTGTGCTTTAATCCCACAATCTGCTATAGTCGGTAGGGATATGAGATTATAAAATTGATCTCTTAAAACTAAGTACCCCAAATAGTCTTTATTGCCTTTAGTTTTCCCAAAATCAAGAAACACATTTTTTACTTCCATTTTTGTATCCCGCCACCAGGAGTACCAGGAGTCATAAAGGACAGCCACAGAACTCTGAAGCTCAAACAACCATTCTATTTTGGTTTTAACTTCAGGATCATCTAACACAACAGAATTAAGCTTCCACCACTGAGGCATCCCCGGGAAAGAGGGAGGGACATGTGAAAATTGAATATCACATTGTAAAATACAATGAACAGAAAATTCACAAAACTGTAAACAAAAACCATGAACCTTAACCTACTGGAAATAAAAAAATAATCAATCCGGGTACTATATGCACTATGCCAATATGTAAATCCCCCATTCATATGCAAAGCCCTATATATATCCACCAAATCTGCCGTGCGAATAATATTATGTAATGCATGGGAATCACAATACACTTTCTGCTGTACACTATCTCGTATTGTCACATCCAAGCTACAGTTCATGTCACCTCCCCAAAAGAACAGTCTAGAAGAAAATAAAAAAGGTTTAATAAGGGTAAACAATTCTATTCTAGCCTTCTTACTTTGAGGGGCATAGGTATTTATGATACGTATAGAAAAACCCGCATGAACACAATCTAACAACAAAGCTCTTCCTGGCAGAATGTCTACTACCTTCTGAACCTGAATGTGGGGTGATTTAAAAAGAATCCCAAGACCATCCGCTACGTCATCCCCAAAGGACCAAAAGGACCGCCCCCAAGGCCAATGTTTTTTAACTTGGGCAATGTCCTGTAAAGAAGTAAATCTGGTCTCTTCAACAAGTAAAGCATCAAATGGGCAGTGTAGAAAAAACTCCAACAAAGCCATTTGCTTTCGAAAAGGCTTAATACTACATACATTCAGGGAAACCAGACGAAAAAAAAGCCATCTATGAGGTTATAAGAAAAAAGTAACAAAACAAAAAAAAACCTTCAAACTTCCTCCTTATCTGTTTTCCTCTTCCTCCCTACTTTTTTCTTAGAATTGGGAACACTACGAGGAGTATCCTCATCACATTCCATTTCTGAAACCACACCAGATAAGGAGGAAACATCAGACTCAAAACCCCCTTCCTGATCTTGAAGCACCTGAAAGGGATTTTGTGTGGGAATAGGACCAACCAAAACCTTGGGTTTCAGGGAGGATCTAGTCACCCTTTTTTGTGGAAGAAAATCAGCTTCCACCTGGGGGGGGCATCTGCCCCACATCACCCTCTGAAACAGGAACTAAAACAGTGGGAGTATTAGAAACAGAGGAAATGGGGGGGGGTAGTAAAAGTAGTGGAGCCAGCTGAAGATGAAGCAGCCTGGGTAGGACCTGGAGAGGTCGACCTAATGGCCTCATCCGGGATATCAGGTCCAGGTTCTGGTCTGGCAGGCCTATATCTCGCTTGGGCCTCAGAGACCAAATTCTCCTGGTTAAGTCCACCAGTTCAATTTTGGCCTGCCCAAGGACACTGATGATAAGCATGGCCAATCTCATTACAAAGATTACATTTAAATACATTTCTACAAACAGAGCTAGGATGATCATATTCTCCACATAAAGCACAAATGACCCTATCACAAGTGCTACTAAGATGTCTGGAACTACCACATTTGTAGCAGGCCTTCGGTTGTCCAGGGTAAAAAAACACCCCTCTATCCTTCCCCCAAAAAAAACTATTGGGAATGTGCTGCACATCATTTCCAATTTAATGCAATTTGACCTTAAACCTCAAACTACCATTCCAAATACCTTCACTATCAATGATAGCTTTAGGAGGCCCCATAACCTGACATTTCTTTTCCATCCAGTAATAAATATCCCCAACATTCACCCCCTCATTTCGAAATAACACAATCACCAATTTATACAGAGGTTTAGTAAGGGGGCGATCCCAAAAAGGAGACCATAAGGGCAATGTTTTATACATATCATATTTCTTCCAAAACAAATCGAGCCCTGCAAAGGTCCTAAAACTTATATCAAAGGTGTCTTCCCCCCTGACATTAATTAGCACAAAAATATCAGCAGCTTGAAATCCCATAGAACCTTTTAACAAAGTTTTAGCCACATAAATCCTGTCAGGGTGCTCTTGCAAACCCCCTCTGTACCGAAGACGTATAGTATTATGCCTAGGGGCTTGCTCAACTTTATTATTTTTTAATAAATCTGAATATCTGGGCCCAGTCCTATTGCTTTCTCGACGCGGGGCAGGGGGTGGGCTAGGAGAATGTTCCTGGTGCTCTGTAAAGTCAGATTGGTTCGAAACAGTAATAAGGGTACCCAACACAGAAGGTCCAGCCACTGAATCTCCCAACCCAGCGATGGATGAAAGTACAGGCTTCTCCCCCTCCCCATTTCCCAGATGTACAGTACCTTGAACAGGAGGACTCCCTGTTGAAAAAGATTCCCAAGCCGAATCAGGCACCCAGGCCCCATGTGGGGTTTGAATCCAACCCGCATTTCGCAAGGACTCTTCTTTCGACCACATATCGAAAACAGGCTCTGCAATGGCAAAGGACTTCCACATTCTCTCCGATGTCGTCATCGATTCCATCACAGGCTACTGAATCATCAAAATTCTCTTGACAGCAGATGTCAAAATGGGCTTCATGGAAAGAGGCAGGGACTGCACCACTGTCTCTCCATTTGCAACAGAAGGCACATCCGTAGTACTCACAGCCATACCAGTCGACACAGTATGCACAGAGGAAACACTCGAACCAGCTGTTTCCTGACAAGGTAATTCCACCAAATCCTCCATAGCTCTCAGTACATGCACAATCTCTGTCTGCACCATAGCACACATCTCCTCTGGACATAGCACCAAATCATTCTCGGCACAAGTAACATCATCCCTTGGCAAAGCAGCCGAGGCCAGGGATAGAACCTCAGACTGTACCAGACGTCCATCCTCCTCACCCTCCATCCTGCAACTGACCACCACTCTGCAACAGAGCAGCAGTCCCCCTGCAGGCAGAGTAGGGGAATTTCTCTGGTGTCCTGGCCAAATTTCCCTCATTCACTAAAAATACCACCAACAGCTTAATCTGGTTCTAGGTCAGGTGGCATTCATCTGTAGCCCCCCTCCCTGGGTCGTGCCTGAAAATAGGCAGGATTTGTCTAGTGCACTTACCCGGTCAACAAAAACTAAATAAATAAATAAGTTTTTGTCTGATGGCTAGCTGTTGTGATACGTGTATATGATGCACTGCTTCTTTTGTCTTCCTGGGGGTTCCCCGTAAATGTATCCTTGAATTCATGTAACAACTTCCATAATTCCCTAGCTTGATTAGTGGTTCCATTAGGATTTATTGAAATATCCCCCATTTCCCATATGCCATCTAGCCTTTGGTATGCAAGATGTAATTCACTATCAGAAGAGTCGGGGTGAACGTAACTGCAAAAGAGGAGAGGTCTTTCTACCCAGGGTTTTAACAAATTGACATGATAAACACATTTTCTCTGTCTTTTGTCAGGTAATATTACCTCATAGGTTACCAGATCGGCACGTCATACTATCCTATATGGGCCCTGCCAATTCATGTATAATTTATTATCTGATGATGGCAACGGGAGTAATACTCTATCCCCCTCTTTGAATTCCTTATGCCCTGTCCCTCTATCGTAATACATCTTCTGTTTTAGTCAATGTTCAACATTAGACTGATGTGCTTTTTGTACATACCTAACTAACCGTTTGCGTAACTGCTGCCAATATTCCAATGGGAGAATCTCCTTCTCTGTTTTCCTATCTTCCCACTCCTCTTTAATGATGTCCAAGGGACCTCTGGGATTTCAGCCATATAATAATTCAAAGGGCAGAATCTTGCAATATGTCCCTTTTCTTTGCAGTCATGACATATGATGTTTGGATTATAACTTTTTTGAGGCTTACTCTTAGGGTGGGTTCCCAGACTGTTATTGGTTTGAATATTAGTAGGAGGTCCTACCATGGGACACAGTGCGGGAGATCTCACCCCTTCTCTGTGTCTGTGTTTCCTTGCTGTTAGGTAATCTTCTGCAAGATGGTTGGCCACATCTGCAGCTTCTGGGCGGTGCTCTTTTACCCATAGTTGAACATCCTGTGGTAGGATCCTTTTAAATTGCTCCAGAATAATGGATTCAATGATTTGGTCAACAGTTCTGGTTGTTGGCTGCAATCATTTCATACATAAATCTTTCAACTGGGTAAAAGCATCCTGGTCAGTGTCCGCAATCTGAAAATGATACAACCTAAATCTCTGCCTATATGTCTCAGTACTGATGTCATATCTTTTCAGGATAGCTTGCTTAACCCAATCATAGTCATTAGCGTGCAAAATGTCCATGTGACTATAGGCTAGTTGGGCCTTACTGGTCAGGCAGGGGGCTAACCGAATCACCCACTGATCTTGTGGCCAGGCGCAGGCTGTGGCCACCCATTCAAATGTCATTATGTATACCTCAATATTATCAGTTTCAGATAACTTTACTAGTTTTATGTCCTTCTGTCCACCTCCTGGTGAGGAAGGGGGTCTGACATTACTCATCATCTATATGGCACGTAACATGTCAGTCCAACTAGCTTCATTCTCCTTCTGATCTCTCTCCCTCTGACTTTCCATTTCTACTTGCTGGATGCATAGCCACCATAGTAAGTCATTAGGGTCATCTGGAGGGCTCTCTTCTTCAAGTTCACCCCCACCAGTCTGCTCTCCCTCCTCTGGCTTGGCACCCTCCATTCAGACACTGTCTGCTTCTCTTTTCGTCTCCCTTCTCTGGACTACAGGATCCAAACCAGGTAATAATGGTATCTGGAATCATCTCACCAAGGACCATGTAGCTCTGCCAGATATTGGAAAGGTCTCCACCTTGTCCTGTTGCATTTAGTCCATCTGGGCCATATAGCAGACCCTCCACTAGGCATCACATCACACTGTATCCCACCACTACCACCATCTGTGAAAGGCTATGGGTGGAATAATGGACCATGAGGCAGTAATGGCTTGAGTAACAAAAGTTCCCAATTTATTTCCAACAGAACAAAATAAAAAGTGGACTGTATTTCGACAAATAAAACAAAATCAAAGAGAAGCATAGATCAAAGGTTGATTAATAAACATCTTCACATACATAGCTAGTAAAGGCTAGCAAGGTCTAGGTGTTTCACCATCAACACCTTTCCGCTATCTGCTTACTGAATAGACTGGCAGGGAAAATATAGCCGAATATCATCATGTGACTTGTGAACTCCTCCCCTTAGTTCATAATGCTAACATTTTTCTTCTATTTACATGTCTTTTACCTGTAAGAAAAAAAATTCTTTATTCACTGATTCCTTATAGTATGCACTGCTGAAACAATAAAAAGTCTTCTCTTTAATAATTAGTATTGTTTCCATCTCAATAAGCACTGCCTCCATAAGCTGTGACATAAATAAGCAGCAGAAGTGGCCAGCCGGCTCTTAGAGTCACAGAGTGAGGAGCTGGTGCACTAAGATGCTACTTCCTAAACTGCAAGCGACTACAATGCTAGACTGCAGCACAATGTTATGGTAAGCTTGCATTTCCAACACAAACTCAATGCTCCCATTCTAACAAAAACAAGGCTAATTGAAACCAACTGTACAAGCATTTTTCTCTTCTAGCGGTTATGCAAGCAGATCTTGTTTCTCAGTGTAAAAGAGTGCACATTCGAGCAGCAAAACAGAAAAGCCCCAACAAGTAGCCATATTGCCGAGGAGAAATAAAACACATCTTTCTCCAAGCGGCAGCTTCTGTTTACATTATCGATAAAATCTGCCCACCTACAAGCCGCTTGGTTCAGCAGGATATGCCTATTTTTGGCATTTCTATACAGGGGCTCAGTTCTTTTATTTTTAATATTGTCGAAGCTGGCATGCTTCGTGACAGGATCACTTATACCTGTTTCAGCATGAAAGCGCAGAGGTTCCTATGGGAACTAACATTTTGGACAAGTGGGCTACTTAGTGCAGTAAACATTTGAACAAATACAACAATAGGAATTTGCGTTCCTGGAATACTCAAACGAACTGCAAAATAAAACACAATTATGACTTAAAAACAGAACAAACATAAATGAGACATTACAACAAAGTGGGTGGCCAGCCCAATGAAAAAAAAAAAGGACAAATGGAGACTACATGACATCTGCAGTTCCGAACTGTTTCCAGAAACACAACTCCAAACCTACAGCTCCTAGGTACTTCATAACGGGTGAAGGGGGGGGGCACCCTCTCACAGACCCTAGATGAGACCCAGCTGCTCAGGTCAGAGCCAATATTTTTTTTTTCAGACAAAATCCCTGTCAAGAAGGGGACACATCAGGGATGTTCCCTGTCACCACTTCTTTTTGTTCCGAGTATACAGCTCCTGACTTCAGTCTTTACTTCCTCTACAGAGTTTCAAGGGATACAAGTTGCAGGGGAGGAGGACTGGATATCTTAGTACATAGACAACACTCTCCTGTTTCTTCAAAGACCCAGTACCAGGCTTGCTCCCCTTGTGAGACTTTCTAGCAGATTACACAGAAGCCTCAGGATTCAAGCCAAACAAGGATAAGTCTGAAGCAATGTTGCCAAGTGGTCAGATGTCACCATGGTAGGTAAACCAGTTTTCCTATAAATGGGTGACTTCTTACTTCTGATACTTGGGAATACAGGTCCACAAGATGAGATACAAAATATCTGAGGTTGATTACCTCCCTCTGTTGCAGGTGGTGGAGCAGGATCTCAGAAGGTGGGCAGAACTTCCTTTTGGCATAGAGAGTCAAGTGGTGTCCCTTAAAATGAATGTTCTGCTGAGGTTTTTGGTTTTATTCTCCTCACTCCCAGTACCTATACCCAGGAACATTTGGCAAAGGATAAAAATGACATGGTCTAAGTTCATATGAAGCAAAGTTAGGCCTTGGATACAATAGCTAACCATGTTATTACTCAATGGAGAGGGGGGTTCAGAGGTAACAGATTTGAAGGCTTACTTCCAGGCAAGTCAAATCTAACACCTATTCACTCTCTGGAAGCAGGAAGGACAGTCCAGTTTGTTTGTTTTGTTTGTTTGTTTATGTGCTTAATGAGTTAGCACACTAGAACAAAAGTTCCATTTACAGGTGTGACTCATTAGTAAAACATGAACAGAACAGAGTACAAAACTTAATAACAACATATTTCACATCAAACAGAACAATCACATTTTATTAAACCTTTAAAATACTCTAACAGCATGTTTACAAAGATAGAGGCAGTTGTTATATCCCTTAAAGCAAGTGGGAGATTATTCCAAATGCTCAGTCCAGTGTAAGCAAAGGTCCTTGGGTGGCTTTGGAAGGAGTTGGGGACTGGGGAGCTTTAGTCCTAGTGGATGTTGACCGCAAAGATATCAGTCATATTACTCATGCAATCTATAAGACAATGCTGGACTCCTGATTTTCGGCTTTCCAGCCAGGAGGAGAAGGGCTGGGGGAGTCTCAACTCACTTTGATGAGATTAGCAAAATAATTCCTACCAGGAAAGATAGACCTCATATTTAAAAGATGGGAGGGGGAACTGTGCAGACTAGGACAGCTATTTTCAGCAGGCACCATAACATCCTTGAGCAACTGCAACAGGAGTTTCAGCTACATTGAAGAGACTTCTAATCTTATTTACAAGTCAGGGGTTTTGTCACAAGGGAACCCACAAGAAAATATTTACTTAAAGTATTGGTCCCCTTTAGGGAGGTGGTGGGGGTGATTTTAGAAGGTAAGACTCTGTAGCACCTGATCTCACAATTGTACAGGCTTTGCAGTTCACCATCATGGACAGCTCTTGAGGCTTGTCAACACAAGTGGCAGGCAAAGCCTGGGGTATTCCTGTCAGAGACGGAATGGGTACTCTGCTGGAGTAACTCCTGCAGAGGCACAGCTTCCAATAACTGTAGGGAACACCAGTGGAGGATGTTATGTCAGACTAATCTAATCAATTTCTTTGACTGGATAACTAAAGTATTAGATCAGGGAGGGGCTGTGGACATGTCCTACCTAGACTTTAGCAAGGCATTTGACATAGTCCCACACAAAAGATTAATAAACAAATTAGCCAGCCTGGGAGTGGATCTAAGGGTGGTAGCCTGGTAAAACATTGGCTGGACAACAGGATGCAGAGGGTAATAGTAAACAGAGTCCACAGTGAAGAAAGGGGGGTTACTAGTGGGGTACCATGGGTTCAGTAATGGGTCCAGTCCTTTTCAATGTCATTATAAGTGACATTGCAGAGGGACTGGAAGGAAAAGTATGTCTCTTTGCAGATGACACAAAGATCTGCAACTGGGTTGATACACCAGGTGGGGTGGAAAGGATGAGAAGGGACTTGGCAAGGTTAGAGGAATGGTCAAATGTATGACAGCTTAGATTTAATGCAAAGAAGTGCAAAGTCATGCACCCGAGTGACAAAAACCCAGGGAAAGAGTACACAATGGGGGGTGAGATACTGACGACAACAAAAATGGAAAGGGACCTGGGGGGTAGTTATATTAGATGACCTAAAGGTGGGCAAGCAATGTGAGAAGGCAGTAAGAAGGGATGGGGGGATACTGGGATACATAGGGAGAGGTATCACCAGTAGAAAACAGGAACTTGTTATCCCTCTGTACAGACAGTTGGTGAGACCCCATCTGGAGTACTTCATGCAGTTCTGGAGACCCCATCTCTGCAAGGACATAGACAGGATGGAGGCTGTCCAGAGGAGGGCAACCAAAATGGTGTAGGGTCTGCACCAGAAGATGTACAAAGAGAGACTAAAGGAGCTTAATATGTATACCCTTGAGGAAAGGAGGGAGGGGGGACATGATTGAAACTTTCAAGTACCTCAAGGGAATCAACGAGTCAAGAGGGTAAAATCTTTCAGAAAAGAGATGTGCAAGAACAAGGGGACATAATTTGAAGATGGGGGTGGGGGGCAGCTCAGAGGTAATGTGAGGAAGTATTTTTCACGGAAAGGGTTGTGGATGAATGGAACAACCTTCCTGAGGAGGTCATGGAGTCAAAAACAGTGGGAGAATTCAAGAATGCATGGGATAGACATAAAGCAATTCTAGTGGGGGGTAGGAGGAAGTAGGCTGTTAGTTAACTAGGATCTGCAGCTTATCCATTAGGTAGGAAAATGGGCAAACTAGGTGGGCCAAGCGGTCCTTATCCGCCATCAGCTTCTATGTTTCCATGTTTTTATGTTGTGTCTGTTTTTTCAGACCCTAGTCATGACAGTCCATTTTGGGTGTGGCAGTTCAGACAGATGTTGGAAGCAGTGCTCTCAAAGGGGGCCCCATGACTATATTTTTAGGAGCCACCCCAAACTTGCCGGTTACTGGAATGACATTGCAGCCACAATATGGAAGAAATTCTCTATACCGCCCCCCCAGAGACATTAAATGAGATGTGTATCCCATTGCCTAACCAGGAAAGACAGGACATTAGTGGCCAACCAATTATTAGTCCCTCTTTTGGACTATGGCAGCCACATTTTTAATAACAGTACAAAAAAAAACAACTAGGTACTGTAGATTGGATGTAGTCTACCATAAGATTGCCAGATTTGTTCTTACATGTTGTTTTGATGTTCATCATTGTGCACTTTATTGTGCCCTAGCTTGGAGCCCTCTTCAAAATAAGAGAGAATATAAATGGGCCACTTTACTCTTTAGCAGTTTAAGGTCAGGAGGGCCCTGTAGATTAGTTAATTCAATTGAATGGCTAAACCATAACTATTCCTTGTGGGATAACAACATGTGTTTGAAGATTCCCATGGTAAAACATAGTTTGGGGGAAATGTCCTTTAAATATCGTGCGGTGAGGGCTTTGAATAGTTTCCCCAGCCAGTGGAGGGATTTGTCATTGTCTACTAATGTATTTAAACAATTTGTAAAGCCAAAGATGCATGTCTGTAGATGCTAATAGGGGTTCGAGGTTGCAATAATATTTATGTATTGCATCATGTTGACTGTCTTGTTATTGTAAGTTATGAATCTGTAAATTATTGTGTAATTTTACACATTACCGTGTGCTGTAGTCGATTTTTTTAATTAACAGGATTGCCGTGAAAACAAGGCCTTCTTGGCCCTATGGTAAAAAAATTGCCTGTATAAATAAAGTTGTTTTATTACTACTTATATATCTTCTTTGGGGATTTTATTTGATAAGAATAAAGCCACAAGGGAACTGATGCTTGTGCCAGGTTACTTTGGCTGCTGCTTCTTAATTAATTACAAAAAAAAAAAAAACAACCAAATAGCACACTCAAAACCTTTGCATTGCTCAAAAAGCAATTCACATTTCTGGAGAAGAGTGCTGCTGGTGTGTGGTATCCAGTGCACCTCCCTCCCCCCAAAGAAACATGGCATACTGTATATTCAACATTCAAACATTTTAACTGCCTAATGTCTTTTCTTACTTTAAACTCCATGTAAAAAGGGGGTCCTCTTAGTTTTCAGATTGGAATTCCAAAGTGAGCGAGCTACACCACCCCTTCACTTTGGAATTCCAGCCTGAAAACTAAGAGGACCCCCTTTTTTACATGAAGTTTAAAGGAAGTAGAGCCAGTGCCATGAAATTGTTTAAATATTAAAATGTACCATGTGTGCGTGTGGGAGGGCGGGGTTGTGCACTGGTATTCTTTTTTAACTGCTGTTGTTTACCACAACCCAGTAGCACCCCCAAGCAGAAATGTGAATTACATTTTGGGTAATGCAGAGTTTAGCATGTTGATTTGGGGAAGGTGTGGCACCCCTTGCAACATGCTCCCTTCCACCACCTGTGAATGTTCCTGGGTGGAAGTACCTTATTTAAGGAACCAATTAGGCAATGTATTGTAGGCCAATTCAGGCAGCACTCTATATTTGTGAGTAGCCACTGCAGGCATTTCAGAGCTATTAATCTAGTGTAGGGACTATACCGGAAGGGTCCCACCATGGAGTGGTGGTATAGCTTGCTCACTTTGGAATTCCAATCTGAAAACTAAGAGGAACCCCTTTTTTACATGAAGGTTAAAGTAAGTAGAGCCAGTGGCCATGAAATTGTTTAAATATTAGAATGTACCATGGGGGGTTGTGCACTGGTATTCTGTTTTAACTGTTCTTAATCAATTACCCTGCTATGGCTTCAATCTCTACCCCCAAACACAGAAGATTGGACGTGGAATTATAAACAGATTATGTTAATGAAGTGGCATGTGACCAAGTTTAGTCATAAAGCAGAGAAGGCCAAATCTGTAAGCAACAAGACACTAGGGGGTGTGCATTAGACATTTCTAATGCATGGCCAGGGGCGTGGTGAGGCACGAGGTCACAGGTTGAGTGCCTTCAGTCCCTGGCCGTGCATTAGAAATGTGTATGGCATACCCCAGGAGTGTCTTATTGTGCTTATAAAATAGGTCACTGTATTCTGTATGCATATACAAATTTAAATTGGTTGGTTTTACCCTTGAGGCGCAGAGTACTCAGGCTGATCCTTCATTAAGTTTGTTTTATCATGTGAATGTTATGTCCTGTTATGTATTCCTATGTCCCATATCATTGGATATTTGTGTGTACTGTATTGTATTGTTTTGTCTATTTATGTTTTCCTGGTCTCTCTAATGGATGTGGTCATGTTTGGTTCTGAATTATCATCCCGAGCCATGTGTGTGTGTCTAGCAAATAATAAAATAATAAAATTGTTAAACTAAATTGGTTGGTTTACATATCAAAAAAGTAATTTGTTTTATGGATTTTGATGTAAAATAGTTCCTCCACCTGAATAAAACTCAACACTTTAGGACTTTTGTACTGCTACGGTTTCCATAGATGTAGTTTCTGTAGTGGTGATCATGCCCCCCCCCACACACACACACACACACACAAAGCTTAGGAAAGTAGAAAACAAATAATGGAAGCCTTTTAAGTCCATCCCTGTGCCTGCATTATTTAAACTTAATTTTTTCATTTGAGCCATCTGGAAATGTCAGCTCCCAGATGCTGTGGGTAGATGGGAGGCAAGTTCCACTCCTTCAGCAAGCATCTGTTAGACAGAATAGTTCACTACCTGTCTGTCTAGTATTTTCTTAATGAAGTCACCTGTAGCATTCCCCCCCCACTCTCTGCCGAGTCCATATTGAGTGATTGTTTTTTTGTATTACTTTTTAAATGCTGCCTTTCAAGCATGGCAAAGCTGAGAGCTGTCATCATGGATTCAGGAGCTGGGAAAGTGGGACGACAGATCAGACAGCTGATGTTTGTGGCGAGGAAGCGGGTGAGTGGCATCCCAGTCCCCAGCATCAGATATAACTCCTCAGTAGCATGTTTTATATTCCTTTTTTTTTTTTATTAATTTATCAGGGGATGAGGGAGAGAGAGAGAGAGAGTGTGCTGGCAAGCAGGCAGCCAGAATGATAGACGGCATTGACTGGATTTGATAAGTGAATAGGCAGGACTGTAGCAGCGTGCGCCGGCCGGAGAAGATGAACGGGATAACAGTTTTCATTTCAGCATCACACAAAAATGTTTTACTGACAGTTAAAAAAAAAAGTGAAATGGGAGGAATGTGGCTGGCCAGTAAGTGGGAGCGGCCATGAGGAAATCCATTACCTCAAGATCCTAGAGAAGAATTGCTAAACAGCAAATTTGAAAAAAAAAGAAAAAGATTTGAAACACTCATCAAAACACTTTCTGTAGTTTAAAGGAAGGAGGCTGCTTGAACAACAGCAAGTACTTTGATTATGAGGTTTACAGAGCTTCAGTAAGTTTGCAGTTAGCAATGAGGTTTACAGTGTTTCAGTAAATTTGTAGTTAGCGGTGAAAAAAATGGCAGCATTCACAAATGAACATTCTATTTGCTTAGTAATAACTTGTTTTTTAAGTGTGGTCCTGGTTGCCTGAACTTCTTGGTTGCCGTGCATTAGACACATTTAATGTATGGCTAGCAACCAATCAAAATACAGGATTTTCCCTACCCATTTTATACTAGTTAGCCTTCTTTGACTACCTTGAACTAGTTGAATGCACCCCTACCCTTGAAAAAATAGCCAATTTGCCTTAGAAACCCTATATATTCTATATGGGATTAATGAAAATCTAAACTCCTAGCAATATGTTAGCATGAATGGAATGGTCATAGGAACACTATGCAGTGCTGTACTGTTGTTTTCCCCTGTTTTGCTTTTTCCATTTGTTATGGTTATGTTTATAGTATGGTTTGTTTGGTTTACTGTTTAGCTGTTATTGCTGCAGACCCTTAGTAACCTTATGAAGGGCATGGATGTGGTCAACAAGGCAGGTAAGAGATTCTAGCTGGTACACTTCTACCTGCACTTGAAGATGGATGATATGGACTGTGCTGTCATTTCATGGTTTCCCATGAGACATTCTCCCCCCCCACACTTCATCATGTGTCTATATTTTGTGAAGGGTGTCTTGCTTTTATTCATTTTTATACTTTACCCAGGATGGCACAACTAAGATACAGTTTCTTGTTTTCAGTGTGGTCCTGCATTCTTTATGTTCCAAAAAGCTGTTTTTTTATTCTGGTCTTTCCTGGTGTTACCTCCCCAGCTCTGTCACTGACCTTCTCATAGATTTATAGGTTATTCACCACTTACCCAGGACCACAATGCAGGGAGTGGACAGCCATGTTGGTTGTGTGAAAGCCTGGGGGGCTGCAGGCTTGGATGGCTAGCGTTTTCCTCCTGTCACCTGATGTCCTCCCATAGGGTGGTGGTATGCATCAAGGTGATCATACCTAGTTGGAGTGGCATGCATGCATGACAGGTGTGCAGGAACAACCCCTTCCCTCCTGGCACTTCTGCCTGTATTGCAAACTGTTCTCCACCAGTCGGCAGTCTCACAATGAGAACATGTTCCTCTGCTCCCTTCCCCATCCTGAGAAATGAGAGTGATCCTTAGGATACTCAATCCTTCCTCCCCCTGCCAGCCCTCGATGGCCCGTGCTCATTCCCAAGTACATGTCAGTGATGTAGCAAGCAGAAACACTACCGCTATCCTAACAGGCAGCTTGGGGTCCTGCAGTTACCCATTATTTCCCAGGACAGGTCAGCAGAGATACAATATCTCATTGTCGGTGAGCTCTGACATTTTGACTAGTGTTGCGTGAAATTGGAAAATTTCACCGGAGAAATATTTTGCGGAATTTGTGCATTGTACAAAACATTTAGCTGGGTGAAAAGCAAAATTTCACCCTCAAACCGATGAAATTTGCCACTCACAGGTGAAATTTCATCACCCGAAGGTGAAATTTCTTAATTTTGCCACCGGCTCCCAATCTTTAAAAAAAAAAATCTCCTCACCTCCCTCTCCCCGGTGTCTAGTGGTCTTCCCCCTGGCCAAACACCAGCCAAATTCAAGAACCCTCCCCCCCAGTCACCCCGGTTATCCACGGACCCCCCAGCCCCCAATCTTTGAAAAATAAAATCCTCCCATCCCTGTTGCCTAGTGGACCCCCGGCTGATCAATGGCTGAATTGAGTAAAGAACCCTCCCCAGTCTACCCCAGTTATTTTCCCTCCCCAGCCATGGCCCAGGCACCCAATCTTCAAAATTAAAAAAAAAAACCCTCCCTTGGCCTGGTGTCAAGTGGACCCTCACCCCCACCCTGTCTTTAGTCAGAGCCCACCCTGCTCCCCCCAGTACCCCGATCAGGCCACCAGCACAGCCCTCCACTCACCTCCATGGTCAACAGCCCGTCTGAGCACAAGCACATTCACTGAGTGCTCAGACGAGCTGCCAGCCATGGAGGGCTGTGCCAATGGCCTGATCAGGGTATTGGGGAGCAGCAGAGCGGACTGTGACCTAGCGTTGGGTGGGGGTCCTCTAGACACCAGTGACAGGGAGGGGATTTTTTTTTTTTAATTTTGAAGATTGGGGACTGAGGTCATGGCTGGGGGTAGCAGAAAATAACTGGGGTTGACTGGGGGTGGAGGGTTCTTTACTTCAATTTGGCCAGTAATCGGCGGGGGGGGGTCCACTAGACACCAGGGAGGGGGAAAATAAAATATAAATGATGGGGCATATGCGGGTGAAATTTCGCAGTTTCAACGCAATTTCGTGAAATATTTTGCTGATTTTGCAGCAATTTTACCGGTGAAAAACTTTTTCTCAACATCTCTAATTCTGACACCAAATTTCCAACATACTGTAGTCTTTTTATGACCTCACGTTATGGTCAAGACAGGTGTACTTTTTATGTTAATTGCACGCATGTGCAAGAAACATATTGCGTCAGCTTTCTCCACAAGCAGGTTGTGGAGGCGTGGCACTGTTGTGCCCAATGCCCCCACAGCCTGCAGAGGCTTGTCCCCCGTCCCTCAATGCCATGGCATGCTGCTGCTGACACTAGTTCAGCCAGCGTGCTACGACCTTCTAAAAAAGTAGCCGCAGCAATCAGGGGCCACCTCGTTATTGCAGCTTCAGCCATCTGCTGCAATGAGGGAGCGATCCATCATTGCAAGGCGGGATGTGAAACCCCCTGATATTGTTTGTGAACATGGCGGCAGCTTGCCGCCGAGTTCACAAACAATATAACCCCCTCCCCCCAACGTGTTTACTTGTTGCCGATGGGGGAGCCCACTCCCGTCGGCATTCTGTAACCACCCCATTTGTTCCTGCGACGGTGTGCCCAATCCCGTCAGCATAATGAATCCCCCCCTACGGTTTTGTTCCTACCAACGGGGTGCCCAATCCCCATTGGCATAATGAACCCCCCCGTTATGTTCCTGCCGACGGGGGTGCCCAATCCCCGTCGGCATAATGAACCCCTCCGTTTTGTTCCTGCTGACGGGGGTGCCCAATCCCCTGTTGGCTACTGCTTGCCCCCAAGCTGAAGCTTCTGCTGGCACACTGGGAGCCCACCCCAGTGTGCCAGATACCCCTGTGAAGGGAAAAATGGTCCCGCTGACATCTTTGTTTTTTTGTCCCTAAAAAGAAACTGTCCTCGGAGCTCGCCCCTGCCCCCACCGCAACTCACACCCACCCACTGTGCACCTTGCCTCTCCACACCTCCTCTCACCCCATATTTACCTCCGGAGCTTGGCGCGACGATCTTCAGTGGACTGGGAACACGCCTGCACTCTTCAAAGCCAACCGCAAACTGAGAAAATGCCGGTAAGCTGTATAATGTAATAAATAGGGTTTTTTCAACTTTAGTGCATATCTCGGGCATTTTGGGGAATTTTTTCACCAAATTTTCAACATGGGGTTTTTGGGACCCCTCCTCATGAATTCTTGAACTGTCATGGCGCTAATTGGCCCAAAAAGGTGGTTTTGTGGTCACTGTGTGGAACCACCCTTTGGGGATGATTAATGAAATGACAGTGCTAGTGTTCATGAGGTGGGCTCTCAAAAAGCCTATGTTGCAAATTTGGTGGAAAAAATCCAAAAAATGACTGTTTTATGAGCGTGCATTGTGCAGTTGCTATGTACGCTTGTAGCTTCACGAATTTACAATATTTTCACGCCAGATTTTCAACATTAACATTTTGTCACACCTCCTTGTACAGCTGTCATTGTCCACATCCTTGCCGAAATGTGTTTTCGCACTTCCGGTGCAGAATAGCGCGGTCGCTGTGGGAAATCAGTGTTCAGAACAGCTTAAGAAAATGACAGTGACACTGTTCATGAGTAAAGCTCCTAAAATACCTATGTTGAAAATTTGGTAATGATACTCCATAAAATGACTGTGTTACGACCTTGCGTTGCGCAGTTGGCACGTACGCTCGTAACTTCGCAAATTTATAATATTTTCACTCCAGATTTTCAACATTGCCATTTTCCCAGACCTACTTATGAATAGCACAGCTGTCATTTTTCCCATCCTGGCCAAAATGTGTTTTCGCACTTCCGGCGCAGAATAGAGCGGTTGCTGGGGAAATTACTGTTCGGGACAGATTAAGAAAATGACAATGATACTGTTCATGAGCAGAGGTCCTAAAATGCCTATGTTGAAATTTTGGTGATGATAGCCCATCAATTGACTGTGTTACACGTGTGCGTTGCGCACTTTCCATGCACCCTTGTAACTTCGCAGATTTGTAATATTGTCACACCAGATTTTCAACAGTGCCATTTTTTCACACCTCCTTATAAGCAGTACAGCTGCCATTTTTCACATCCTGACCAAAATGTGTTTTCACAGTTCCAGCGCAGAATAACTTGGTCACTGTGGGAAATCAGTGTTCGGGACAGATTAAGAAAATGACGGTGGCATTGTTCATGAGCAGAGGTCCTAAAATCCCTATGTTGAAAATTTGGTGACGAAAGTCCATAACATGACTGTGTTACAAGCGTGCGTTGAACTGTTTCCACGCACCCTTGTAACTTCGCAAATTTGTAATAAAGTCATGCCACATTTTCAACAGTGGCATTTTTTCACAACTCCTTATGAACACTACAGCTGTCATTTTTCACATCTTGGCTAAAATACGTTTTTGCACTTCTGCCGGACAATAGCACGGTCACTCTGGGACATCAGTGTTTGGGACAGATTAAGATCGACCGAGTGAGAGGGGGGAGTGACCGAGCTCAACTGAGTTCTGTCAGGACTGCTGCAGATTTGTTTGTGTTCAGACAAAGGCCCCAGCACAAGAGCCCAGTACAAAAGGGCAGCCTGCAGCACTGGGAGAAACAGAATGAGAGAGCGAGTGGGAGTGAACGAACTCACCAAATCGCTGTCACGACTGCTGTGGATTTGTTTGTGGGCAGAAAAAGGTGTCAGTACAGGCAGGGGCCCAGTACCAAAGGCCAGCCTGCAGTGGTGGGAGAAACAGTATGAGCGAGTGAGACAAGGGGACTTAGTGAGCTCAACGGAGCTCTATCAGGACTGCTGGGATTTCTTTGTGAGCAGAAAAAGGCGCCAATGCAGGCAGGAGCCCCATACAAAAGGGCAGCTTGCAGCGCCACGACAAACAGAAGGAGCAATAAGAGAGGGAGACTGAGCGACCTCAGCAGAGCTCTGTTGGGACAGCTGCAGATTTCTTTGTGGACAGACAAAGATGCCAATGCAGCCAGGAGCCCCATAGAAAAGCGCAGTCTGTGGCGCCACGAGAAACAGAACGAGTGAGTGACAGAGTGTTACTGAGTGAGCTCAACAGAGCTCTAGTGTGAATGCTGCAGATTTCTTTGTGGGCAGAAAATGCGGTAATGCAGGCAGGAGCCCAGTACAAAAAGCAAGCTTGCTGCACTGCAAGAAACAGAATGCAAGAGTGACAGAGGGGGAGTGAGCGAGTTCAGTGGAGCTGTGTCGGGACTGCTTCAGATTTCTTTCTGGCCAGAAAAAGCCACCAATGCAGGCAGGAGCCCAGTACAAAAGGGCAGCCTGCAGCACCAGGAGACACAGAACGAGCGAGTGAGGGAGGGGGAGTCAGTGAGCTCAACGGGGCTCTGTTGGGACTGCTGCAGATTTCTTTGTGGGCAGAAAAAGGCAGCAACTCATGCAGGGGCCCAGTACAACATGGCAGCCTGCAGTGGCAGGAAAACCAGAATGAGCGAGTGAGTGAGCTCAACAGAGCTGTACTGTAACTGCTGCAGATTTCTTTGTGGGCATAAGAAGACAGCAAAGCAGGCAGGAGCCCAGTAGAAAAGGGCAGCCTGCAGCGCTGGCAGAACAGAATGAGCGAGTGAGAGAAGGGGAGTGAGCAAGCTCAACAGAGCTTTGTCGGGACTGCTGCAGATTTCTTTGAGGGCAGCAAAAGGCGCCAACAGAGGCAGGAGCCCAGTACAAAAGGGCAGCCTGCAGCACCAGGAGAGCCAGAATGACTGAGTGAGACAGGGGGAGTGAGCGACCTCAACTGAGCTCTGTCGGGACAGCTGTGGATTTCTTTGTGGGTAGAAAAAGCCACCAACACAGGCAGGAGCCCAGTACAAAAGGGCAGCCTGCAGCGCCAGGAGAAACAGAATGAGCGAGTGACAGAGGGGGAGTGAGCCACCTCAATGGAGCTCTGTCGGAACAGCTGTGGATTTCTTCCTCAGCAGAACAAGATGCCAATGCAGACAGCAGCCCAGTATAAAAGAGCAGCCTGCAGCACTGGAACAAACACACTGAGCCAGTGACACAGGTCCACTGAGCGAGCTCAACAGACCAACGCAATCAACATTCAGCATTGACAAATGCTTGTTTTAAAATCCCATCCAAAAGATGATTTGTGGAGTGACTGCAAAAACATGTTTTTGAGGGGATTTGAAATATGACATCAGTCATGTTCATGGTGGGGGGGGGGGTAGCATAAAGGATATGTTGAAAATTTGTGGCCAAAATCTGCAACAAAAAAGTTATGAATAAACATTGTCAAAATTCAATGTTTCTTCACAACTAGGTTGTTTTTCCACAATTTCATCCCAAACTTTCAATATGCTTTTCTTTTATGACCCCAACTTTTGATCAAGACAGGTAGAATTTTTAAAATCCTGTTTGAAAGATGATTTTCTGGATCGACTGCGAAAACAGGATTTGGAGGGGAATTATAAAATGACACCTGTCATGTTCATCAGGTGGAGTAATAAGAGGACCATGTTAAACATTTGGATCCAAAATCTGTGAAAAGCACAAACTTGAGAGAAAGCATTTGAAAAGTTCAATGTTTCTTCATAACTTCATTTTTTTTTTCATTTTGACCACACCGTATGAATAGGTGGAATTAATCCTCTCTGAATTGTGATTTCAAGGTGTAACAGAAAAAGCATGTTTTGAGGGTGGGTTTAAAAAAATGTCACCTACTTTGTTCATATGGTGGGGTCCCAAAAAGGATATATTGAAAATTTGGTGTAAAAATGTTAACTAATGCTAACATTATGAGTAAATATTCAAAATAAATTAAAAGGCCTTTACCTGAACTTACCTTGTTTTCCTCAGTTCCTGCTCAGTGTTGGAAGCAACAGGATGTACTAGTCATCAGAGGAGTACCAGATAAGTAAGCGAGGGGTGGAGGGGTGGGGTGGGGTGGAGGGTTCTGAGATGGGATTAGGATGGGTGGTTGGAGGCATCAGAGAGATGAAGAGGGATAGAAGATATTGAGGGACTCTTTTAGTCTTCCCAAATACTTGCTTGGCAGCACCATGGGGGGCACTGTGGTGTTGCATTCTGGTTTTGGGGTGGTGGGACAGGAACGGAGGTCATGACAGCAGCAGAGGGGGAGAGCAGGAGGGGGCTTAACTTTTGCAGTCAACTGGTGGGTACAGAAATGGAAGATGGGACATCAGGAAATGGAACAAGCAGGAGGGGGGCTAACTTGTAGCTGGGAGCTGGGCAGTATTTGGGAACTGAGGGTGTGACATCAGCTGAGGGAGTGAGTGGGAGGAGGGTTAACCTTTGCTGGGGAATTAGGTGGCATTTTGGAACAGAAGGTGGGACATCAGCAGAGGGAGTGAATGGGAGGGGGGTTAACTTGTGTAGCTGGTCAGCGGGGATGGCCTTGGAGGGCAGGATGGCAGAAGAGGGAGCCGGGGGGGGGGTTAACTTCTGCAGAGTCAGCCAATGGCGATGGGACTGGAGTGTGGGACAAAAAAAGCAGAACTGATGATCATATCCAGTTGGTATGGTAATGGGCAAAACCTTCTTACCATACAGGTAGCTCCATCCTTTCATATGTATAAAGTTTCCTCCCATCAGCAATCTGACTTGGCACCATTATAATCAGCCTGCTTGTAATATGTTCCTCACAGCCCAGTCTCACCACCGCTCAGCTACATTGGCCCCAACACAGCCACACCTGCAAAAGCCTTACAGTGCTGACATGCTACCAATATGTTTGCTACACATGCGCACAAGCAAACATAAAAATAAAGGACTTATTTTTACAAATATTTATATTTTAAAATATGTTTTTTTGTTTATATACTCAGGACCATTTGGTTCTCTGCTAGTAACCATTTTAAAAATTGATTGGCAAAAATAATAAATAATAATTATGTCATCTCATCTGTATCAGGAGTATGTAAGCCCATCACTGTATCCAAAACACAGAAAATGCGGACAACTTCAAATTCCTTCATTAGATCACATAGATTGCTTGTTTGGGGTTGTCATGGAGGTAAGATACAGATTTGATTTTCTCTTAACTTATCAAACAGGTGTGGAAGTCTCTCTGTCTCTCTCTCTTCTAATCCCCTGCTTCCTGGACTGTAGACAGTTTAAGGGCAGGAGAAGCATCAGTCAGATGGCAGTATGTTAGTTACCCTTCACCACCATGGCATCTGACTTTTATTTTATTACTGCCCTTGTCGATAAACAGTAAAAGGCTCTGTACTTTATAGATTTCTTGTTAACCTGTTTGGACAGCATGAAAGGAATGCCTTCCACCGTCTCCTCTCACCTCATAAACCCCTATGGGTGTGAACTGATGGCATATGTGGGAGTCTCTGAGGAATTTCTGAATTCCAGAGCTGTGCTGCCTCCCTCCCACATCAGGGGATGGGAAGCCTTTAGTAAATTCTTGCCTTGTCTTATTTCATCAACACCATTTCTCTATCATCTCTCTTTTCTGTATTGATTCCATATGTTAGTGTCATAGGTTGGCATTGCTCTGGGCTTGAATAAAACCTTTGCACAATATTGGCACTTAGAAGTAAATCATTCCAAATGTGACCCAGTCAGCATTTCAGATCTAATTGAGCTAATTTAGACAAAAAAATGTTGTAAATTTATCTTGTCAACTCCTTAGGGAGGCTCCAACATAAATGCTGACAAGGAATTGTACCCTAATGAAATGCACTGTTTCTTCAGCACTAAATGACAAAGTTGTTCTTTTTCTTTTGTCACAGAAAAGAAAATGTATGTTTATACTGCTTATTTATCAGTAAAAGCTGAGCAAAAAAAAAACGTTTTCCACTATGGAAATTTGCGGAGTTCCCATCTCATGATGTAAAGGTTTTTTATTAAAATGTGTGAAATAGTCAACCATATGTACTTCTCAACAAAGTCCAGAAATTGCAGGAGGACCACAGGGATAAAAACATTGTCCAGGCAAAGTATAAACACGTTCCATAGCTCTGTCTGTTATTTGAATTACATTTCCTTATCAGTGTCTATAGATTAGCAGTTCTAACGATTTGCATTTGACAGCCAAAACTGAAAGAGATGCCGTAGCCTTCCAATGGGCGATTTAAATATTCTTCTATGTACAGAATTAATGTACAGTGTGAGATTCTGTTTTTACAGTTATTTATTTATTTATTGAAATGTTTTATCAAGAATGCAGGCTGAGCAATAAGTTGCTTGTCTCCCAGTGTGACCTGGGGGGTAGTGGAACATTCTATTTATTTATTTAGATTTTGATAACCGGGTAAGCCCACTGAGACCAGAGGTCCCTTTTTCAGGGGCGACCCGGAATTAGTTACAGAAAAGACATTTAGAAACAATGATTTTTTTTTTTTTTTACAGTAGTTACATATGTTGCACAAATAGACATTAGTGACAGTATACAGGAGTAAAGTAAGGATTCACAGTACAGTCTCAAGCCTTATTTACAATAGTTACATTAGATACACAAGTGTAGAATAGAAACAGTATACATGATTCATAGACAGGCTCTTATGACATCGAGTTTCATCTCCAATTAGTAGGGAAAGGAGACAACAACAGTAAATTGACATCAAAGTTTAGGAGATACATCCAGGAATGAAGGGAGGTTCAAGGAAGTGCAGCGGAAAAAAGACCTGGGCTAGGGAGCTAACGGTTACAGCCACATGGAACATGAGGGTAGTTTACAGAGATTTGGTACACAATATAAATTTACAGTAGATTACATTCAAATAATTTGAGCAAACTGTACAGGAGTAATGAAATAGCGAGATGCTAACTGTTTTGAACTAGATAGATACTACACCAACACTTTTGGACTAGATTGATACAACAACACAAAATAACATTTAGGCATACACTAAATGACACATAACTGTGTAGCTAGAAAATGGCTGAATAGAATTGTTGTAGTTTGATCTAGGGAAGTTAGTGAGGAGTAAACACAGGCAGAACAGGTTGGCTAAGGTATAACAGAAGTGCAAGTTAAATATACGTGCATTGCAGATTAGGGGTCAGACATATTTATTTATTTTTATTTAGTTTTTGTTGACCGGGTAAGTGCACTAGACAAATCCTGCCTATTTTCAGGCATGACCTAGAGGAGGGGGATACAGATGAATGCCAACTGACCTTGAACCAGATGAAGCTGTTGGTGGCATTTTTCATGAATGGAAGAAATTTGGCCATTGCACTGGGGAAATTCCCCTGCTCTTTTCGGGAAGTGCCATGGGATCTTTAACAACCACCTGAACTACCACCAGAACAGGGAGATGGGACCTCGGTTTAATGTCTCATCTGAAAGACGGCACCTCAGGAGTGCAGCACCCCCCAATGCTGCACTACAGTGTCAGTATTGGGATATTAACCCAAATGCCTGGTGTGGGGATAGAACCCACAGCCTACTGATCTCTCGGCCTCAGAGGCGAGTGTGCTACCTGCTGAGCCACTGACACTGCATAGCTAGGGCTATGTAAGGGGAAGAAAGGAAGGTGAGAGATAGGTATGTCGGTAGGCAGAGAAACGGGGTGGTGGTGGAAGGGGATAGAAGGAAGAGGTGAAGTAAGAGGTAGAAGAAGAAAGGTCTGCTGGGGCTTGACCCCTCCAGTATGCTGAGGACCCTGGCTGCACAAGGCAGGGGTCAATACAACAGGAAGGGAGCAGGTTGTGGCAGCAAGAGATAGAGTATGATAGGAGGGTAGCAGGTTGTAGGCAGCGAGGGGGAAAAATGCTTTGGAATACCAGAAGAGAGGGTGAAGGTGAGAGAGAGAAAAGAGGCCAAATCCCAGCCCTTCAGGATGTGGAGAAGTGGAGAGAGGAGCTGGGTTAATGGTGTAAGGATAACATAGAAACATAGAATTTGATGGCAGATAAGGACCGCTTGGCCCACCCAGTCTGCCCATTTCCCTACCTAATGGATAAGCTGCAGATCCTAGTTAACCAGCAGCCTACATCTTCCTACCCCCACCCCCACCCCCTAGAAATGCATTATGACTGTCCCATGCATGCTTGAATTACACCACTGTTTTTGACTCCACAACCTCCTCCGGATGGCCATTCCATCCATCCACAACCCTCTCTGTGAAAAAATACTTCCTTAAATTACCTCTGAGCCGCCCCCCTCTATCTTCAAATTGTTCCCCTTGTTCTTGCACACCTCTTTTTTTGAAAGATGCTACCCTCTTGGACTTTGTTGATTCTCTTGAGGTACTTGAAAGTTTCTATCATGTCCCCCCTCTCCCTCCTTTCCTCGAGGCTATACATATTAAGCTCCTTAAGTCTCTCTTCATATGTCTTCCTGTGCAGACCCTGCACCATTTTATTTGCCCTCCTCTGGACAGCTTCCATCCTGTCTATGTCTTTGCGGAGATTGGGTCTCCAGAACTGCACGCAGTACTCCAGATGGGGTCTCACCAGCTGTCTGTACAGAGGGATGATAACTTCCTGTTTTCTACTGGTGATGCCTCTCCCTATGCATCCCAGTATCCCCCCAGCCCTCCTTACTGCCCTCTCACATTGCTTGCCCACCTTTAGGTCATCTGATATGACTACCCCCAGGTCCCTTTCCATTTTTGTTGTTGTTAGTATCTCACCCCCCATTGTGTACTCTTCCCCTGGGTTTTTGTTACAGGCACTTGGTACAACTTTGGATGATTGAGAAATTAAAGTAAGAGAACAATGGAAGGTCTGAAGGGAAGGAGTCAGAGGAAGGGAAGAAATGCTGGTTTTTAGGTGCATGGGAAGTGAAGCTGCAGCAGGGGCATTGCATGGATACTGAAGAGGGGTAGGGTTTGTCAGGGGCTTAGAGGGGGGAGTTAGGGAGAGTTGTAGCAGGAACAGCTAGGTACAAGGAAGTTTTTGAGGGCAGAGCTGATGGAGCAGTAGGAGGATGAGTGACGAATTTGAGGGGGGAGGGAATTTCACGTTTTTGGGAGGCAATGAGAGTAACCTGATTGGCCGATAAGGGTGGCTTTGTGGGGGACAGCAAGAGTACGGGAGTTGAATTATCTAAGGGAGTGGAGGGTGTTATAAATAAGGGGGAGAGGTTGGAAGTGAGTTCACCCAGCAAGTGCTTGGAGGTGAATTTAGTGCAGTGGGAGAGTCTTCTGTTTGTAAGAGAGCGGAAGGATAGGGCACGATAGAGATCACAGTCATGGGTGCGAGAGGGAGCATTAAGGGCAAAATGGCAGAAGGAATTGAATAGCGTATCTAACCTGGCAGGGGAGGACTTGGAAGCAGCACCGTAGACTACATCATAGTAGTTGAAGATGGGCAGGATCATCTTCTAAACAAGTTCACGCCTAACCATAGAGGGGATACAACTTTGGCTCCTGAACAGGGCAACACGCTTATAATTACAGAATATTGCAATTAAAGAACTGGTGGCTGCTAAAATTATGTTTACAAAAATTGCAATTAATATTACTGTCCTTCTGGTACTTGACGACAACTCATTATTAGTCTTTTAAATATTTTAAATGAAAAAGTACTTATTCTACTGTTTCCAAAATATCTGATGGTCCCCCATGCAAATTGTTAAACCTTTGATAGAGGTAGTGCTATGCAAAGTGCCACACTTTATGTGGCCCTTCCAGTAGTGCTACAGTATGCTTAGCGAAGTGTCCACTTCAGCAGGCTCCACCGCCACCCTACACAAGGAATATTACTTAAAACATGCCTGGATCCTCTCCCCAGTCAACCCACTCAACACAGTCACGCCACTTTCCTTGACTAGCAAAAAAACACAGCCACCCTTTCACACCCACTCAACACCTACCCAACCTCCAGCAACATTGGGAATCCAGACATGACCGCAGGAAAGGATAAAATGTCATCACTCATCTTATCATTTAGGACTCATGATAAGAAGGAACTGGGATAATAGTGAATAGCACAGACTCTAGTATCAACACCTCACCTGGCCACCATCTGGATGAACTGAAGCATGTACTCATAGTTAAATGCTTGCATTCCTGATGATGAGACATGCAATGACTTTGTATCCTTTCTGTGGTAGGGTCAGGGTGCTCTGTGTGGCATGGGAGGCTTGAAGGGGTATGTGCGAGTCTGTGGAAGAGGGAGGGGGTTTATCTTTTATGTGGGATGGGGAGGTCAGGTGGGTGGTTTGTTTCACTGAGTGAGTGAGTGGGTGGGCAGAGGAATGGCTTCTGACATGTTGTAATTAGTCTTCTTTGTGTGGGGGGAGGAGTGCACAAAGGTGATGGTGTGTTGTACTGAGTGGGTGGAGGTAGGAAGGTACATATTTGACTACAGGTAACTATTGTAATGATGGTTGGGTGAGCTCTGTGTTGGGGAGGAAGGTGTGATTTTGCATGCATGGAGGGAAATGTGTATTTTTTTTTTTTGTACTTTGCCCAATGAATTGCTGATAAAGTGTCAACTTCATGCAGTCTACACAAAGTTGGAAGTTTGGCACTTCACCAACAACTGACCAATGAAGTTTAACTTGAATGTCTCCACATGACTGCTGTTGTAATTGTGACATCACTGTCTGTTATCATGATTAGCACTACCATGATGTCATAACGAGTGTACAAAGAAGTCAGAAAATCCTGGTGAAAGATTGTGGTGCAAACTCCATGGATACACTTTCAAAACTGTAATGCAAAATATGGGAGAAAAAATTGAATTTAAAAGTGATCCCTAGAAAACTAGCACAACAGGGCATGTTTCTGCTTTAACAGAAAGGAATACAGTGTATTGACAGGAGTTAATGTGTGTGGATTTAGATACAAAGTATATTCTTGCTGTAGGGAAGTTCAAAGTATATGAAAAGCTATTCTACAGTAATACAGTGGTGATATCACTGCTATATTAAAACATAGATAATATTAGTTGGACAACCATGCACAACCAGCCTGTGCTGCCGTAGAGGGGTTCTGATTACATCAAACCTCGAAAGCAAAATTCAAGAGACCTGATGTAATCAGAAGCCTGAGGTGGCAGCTCAAGCTGGTTGGGCATGTGGTTGCCCTTTAATTTACTGTATATTAAAAAAGGGAAAGTGTTTTCACAGTATTCCCATAGCAGACAGGTGGTTTCAGTTCAGAACCTGAACTGATTACGGTGTGCATGGCAGTGCTGTGAAAGACATCAGCCCCCTCAAGGATTTCCAATCAGCTGGAACCTTGTTGTACCAGAGAAGGGTACAATCACATTCCATGACTTTTGAACTGTGGTACAACAAGGTTTTGACTGTCATGGAAATCCACACGAAACAAACCTCACTATACACTGTATTTATTTACGTATTTGAAAAGTTTCACTAGGAAATGTATACTGAGCCAAAATAGCTTGTTTCCAGATGTGTCCTGGGGAAAGGGGATAGTGGAGGGGATAGTGGAGGTACAACTTGATTTTACAGACAGCATAATGCATACAAACAGCCAGAACAAGTAATAAAAATAATAATACAAAAAATTAAAAACAGCAATTTAAATAACTGTGCAATGAAAGTAACTACTATGTACAATTAGGACATAGCAAGAAACAAACAGTGTAGGCACAGAGATACAGAGCCACAGCGGGTAGCTTCTCAGGGCTGGTGACAACAGGGAAAGGAGGAGGAGGGGTCAACTGAGGGTAGAGGCAGGCCAACAACCCTCTGGGATGAAAACCCCACAAGGGGCAGGAATCCAGCCTAAGAATGGAAGGAAAGGGGAGGTGGTGGCAGAGGCAAAGCTGGAATACAAGAGGAGGTAGAGGAAGGTGGTAGAAGAGGGAGGGCAGAGGGACAGGTAAGAGGGGAGCAGATGGCTTAATGGAGTGACTGGCTTTAGAGGAGGGGTATGGAGGGAGGGAGGAGGGGGGTTAGTGAAGAGCAGGGGTTGTGATTAGTGAAAAGCAGGGGCTGGAGAGGAAGGAATTAGGGGTTTAGGATGTAGGGTTTATAAAGAGGTGGGTAAATGGGAGGGTGTGGGAAGGGGCTGGAGAAGAAGGTATTGGGGGATATGATTGAGGATTTGTAAAGAGGTGGGTTAGTGGGAGGGTGTGGGAAGGCAGTAAGTAAAGAGATCGTGAAGAAATTCAGTTGCAGGTATGGGTAAGGGAGGTGAGGTTTAGCAGTAGGGAGGAGAGAGAGAGACAGGGGGAGGAGGCAGAGCAGATCAGATGGGATGCGGGAGAGACATAAGGAATAGTATATGGGCAACCATACACAGCAAGGCTGTGTTTCCATCGAGGGGTTGAGATGACATCATAGGAACCTCGAGAGTGAAGCCCAAGAGGTCCCAATGCCATCTCAACCTCAAAATGGAAACACAGTCTCGTTGATGTATGGTTGCCCATATACTATTTTTTTTAGTATATGGTTCCCCAATATTTGGGAAAAAAAAGTTACATTTTTGTTGATTTAAACTTTCACAAGGTTTCATACTTTGTGTTTGGCTCCTGCTTGCTGTCAGCAGCTAACTCAGCTGAGAAGTCCGTTGCTGCAGTCTCGTTCCACTCCTGAACCTCACATGATTTGTGGCATCAGTCGATTTAAAAAAAAAGAACTGTCAACTTCTTACAGTTTGGAAACACGGTACCGACTATGGCAGTCCATGTCCAAACTGTCTCGGTGAACCGCTCGGTTAGCAGAGCAGCCATGTGTGTTTGGATTCTTTTGTGAACAGGACTATTTTGTCCAATCAGGTAGTGAATAGTGCAGCACTTCATGTATATTAATTAAAGAACATACACAATAACTTTTAGAACGTGCACAGCAACTTTTAGAATGGGCACAACATTTGAGTAGTGAGCGATTTTCATACATAATAAGCCCAAACTGTATTTTTTATGTTTGTGCACATGTGCTCAGCAAATATTTTGTTACAAAGAATTACATTTCAGAGGTGTGTCACTGTCGGGTCCAATGCAGCTCTGGGTGCAGGGAGCTGTGTTGTGACAGACCAGTGACCAGCTAGGATGGCTATGGCACATTTTTCTTTTTGCAAGGAGGAAATGTCTCATAGCTGAAAGAAGCCAACCACTCCATTCACAGAGTGCCTGGCACATTTCATCTTTATAAACTCACTTAGCTTGGATCTTCCCCCTTAGGCCCCATCCATGAAAAAAACACACCAACCCCCAGACACTATGGGACGACCTTCAGAATGTGCCACCTGCCAGACCCTTTGTTCTCAGTCTCAGCCCATCCTTTCCTGTCATGTTCCCAGCCCGAGGGATCAGCAGTGAATTTCACTACTGGGTGTTTGTGCTGTCACTGAACTCTGACTCTATCACTGAAAGGAGCCATAATAATAAAAACAAAGTGTCTTGTCTCACTCCCCTAGTCAGTTGCATTACAAACAAAAAGTATGGTTTCCCTCCCCTCACTGGTCATGGCTGCTGCCAAGTAGGGAGCAACTCACTTGATTTTCTGCCTGTTTCTCCCTCTTCTGACCACCCTAACTCTTGTTTAAAAAATAATATCTCTGCTGGTCTCCCTCCCCTGGCCGATAGAAATAAAAAAGAAAAGTCTGGTATCCCTTCCCTCACCAGTTGCGACTCCCACTGAGTAGAAAGCAACTCACTTCGCTCTGTGTGTGTTTCACCCTCTCCTGGACTCCCTAAGTCTTATTTTTAAAAAAATTTCCTCCCCTCACATCACAGAAGTAACTACTTATATAGGCATTTACAGTAGATATAGACAGACTGAGATGGGAGGAAGGTCACTGTGGAGCGTGGACAGTGTAGGAGACCTGAGCCAGCCTGACTGGAGGCCCAAGTGATGAGCCACAAGTACATTGCTGAAGCTGAAAGTCAGTATGGTGGTGGTGGTGCAGTCAAGCTGAAGAAGGGCCAGAGCAGATTAGAATAGCTGCCAGAGCCCGTGAGAAAGTGGAGGCCTTCATCACAGCAGCAGGTGGGGGTAGTGCCACAGAGAAAGGTGTTTTTTCTTTTTTTTGACTGCCCTGTTTTTCTTTCCTTTTTTTGTTACTGCCTTGGTGGGGTGGGGGCTAAAACTGAAGCAGCGATCCAAGACACAAACCTGGAACAGGTCATCTCTCTACCTACCAGGCTTAATTATAAAATGGGGAACCATACTACTCTTGACTGGGCTCTGGTATCTAACTCCCTCAACATACAGAAAGCAGGTATATTGGCTGACACCATTAGTGATCACTCTCCAATATTCTGCATTTGGAAGAACAGAGCACCAAAGATTCCTCCCAGGATACTCACAGTACATGACTTCTCCAATTTCATGCCAGCAAAATTTACTGACTACCTAAGTAGCCTGGACTGGAGTCCGATTAGGCTCCTCCTGACATTGGACGAGGCCCTTGCCTACTTCCAAAATTCACTCCTCAATGTGGCATATCTATTTGCTCCTTTCAAACAATGTCATACAAAAGGAGGCTGCTATAAATGGATCTCCCACTCTGTGAAATCTCAGATGAAAAGAAGGGACAAGGCTTGGAAGAAATTCTGGCTCTCCCACCTTCCTGCAGACCTGGTTACTTACAAAACCCTAAGAAATAAATGTAAGCTAGACATCAAACTTGCCAAAAAGGAGTATGTAATCCGCCTCCAACGATCCACACTGGGGAACTCTAAGCTTTTCTGGGCACAAATCAATGAACTGCTTAAGGGCAACTCCATGGAGGCACAAGGTCAAATTGAGGTACAAGGACAGTGTATCAGTGATTGCCAGTTTATAGCCTCAGCGATCAACCACCACTTCACCAACCTTGATGCATACAAGGTAGGGCTACCAACACCCATGCCTGTACAGACCTTTGATGAATCCCCCTATCTGAACAGACCCCAATTTCACCTGAGAATGATCAAGGTGAGCGAGATCTGTAAACTTCTGATAGCCCTCAAACACAAAGGCTCTGGTGGCCCAGATGGAATCAGCCTGAGGCTACTCCAGGAAGGTGCACTGTCCCTGGCCAAACCTCTGACCTGGATCATCAACAGGTCTTTACTTGAAGGGTACATTCCATACCAGTGGAAGACTGCCAACGTGGTCCCCATTTACAAGGGTGACTTTCATGAACAAATTGGCAATTACAGGCCATCTCCCTGCTGTGTACCCTGGCCAAATTGCAAGAAAGACTAGTTTAAGGGCAACTGAGAGTCTACCTGGAGCTCCACCAAATCCTAGCCCCTTCACAGCATGGCTTTTGGGCAAACCATGGAACAGACATGGCACTCATCAAACTCACAGTGGACCTATTCAGGGCAATGAATGAGGGCATGTCGACGGGTGCTATCTTCATAGACCTGTCCAAGGCATTTGACCTTGTGGACCACAACCTTCTTCTTACTAAGCTTCAAGGCATTGGGCTTGATGCCCAGGCCCTAAACTGGTTCAAGAGCTACCTCTCAGGCCACTCCCAGAGGGTCATTTGGAAGGGAGAGCTTTCTGCCCCTTTACCCATCAAGGAGGGTGTGCCTCAGGGCTCACTTATCGGCCCCCTTCTGTTCTCTCTCTTCACGAATGACCTAAACTAGCACTGTGGGGATAGCTCAGTAGTTCAATATGCAGAAAATACTGTCATCTTCCGAGCCAGGTCCACACCACATGATCTGGGCCTTTTCCTATAAGGGGACCTAAATACACTCGAGGCCTGGCTCACATCAAACAGAATGATCCTCAATGCAGCAAAAACAAAAGCCATCCTGTTTGGTCCTAGACCCCTTGGCCAGGATCGGACCAATTCCCTAAAACTTACTACCCTTGGAGATAAACGAATAATCGTAGTTGACAACATAAAATGCCTAGGGCTAACTATTGACCAGGGTCTCACCTTTAAGCCCCATGTTGACCAGGTAACAAGGTCTATCCAAATTAAACTTGGCACCATGTTACAGGCTAAAAAAACAACTTATCCCAGAGGCTAGACGAGCAATCGCCTCCAGTGTCCTCCTACCCACATTAACCTATGCTGCCCTGGTAATCCAGGGCATGGCAAAGGACTAGGTTAGCAGGCTTCAGGTCCTGTGCAACAAGGTTGTGAGGTTTGCGACAATGTGTCAACCAAGAAGCCACCCCTGCATCTCACTAGCCCAGCTGCAATGGCCTTCTTTCAAGGCTCATCTACAGTATCTCCTGCTCTGCCATGCATACAAATTGCAGAGCCCGGCAGCCCCACCAAGCCTAACAGGAATAATCATGGATAAGCCTAACCCTCGAATGCTCAGGACCTCATGTCGGTCCCTACTGGCAATCCCCAGAATCAAGACTCGCAAGGGAGGCAATTCCTTTGCTCCTACAGCCCCCAAACTGTGGAACACTCTCCCACCTCTAGTACAGGAAGCCCCCTCGCTACCAATCTTTCACACTAGGCTTAAGTCCCATTTGCTCAGGACAAGCTCATGCCACTGTGAAGGTATAGGATAATCACTTCGGATCCTAATCACAACACCCATCCCCCCTCTCTTCTCACCTTAACCTACATTAAATCATGCCTTAAATCCTTAAATCTTTCAAGTGTTGCACTTATGGTTTACGATTTGAATAATTGCCTGTACTGTTATCTTCATTATCTTGTCTACTTCTCGTAACCCTGTATCACCTGAATGTATGTATTGTATTTCTTCTGGATCAAATGATTGTATGTATTGTATTGCTTCTGTTCCCCGGGTCGCCCCTGAAAAAGGGACCTTCGTGGGGCCCAGTGGGCCAACCCGGTCATCAAAATTCAATAAATAATCAATAAATAAATAATTATTATATTTCAGGAAATGTCAATTGAAAGTTAGATTCTAGTGACCAGGACGGTAATTTACCTTTACAAATCCTTCTCTCACTATAACCTATGTGCAATGCCCCCCTTCAACAAAGTCTGCCCCAGCAAGGCACAGGAAGGAAAACAATATGCCTGAGCGAAGTCAGCCTTTTGACTGCAGCTGCTTTTTTCATTACTTACCTTTTGTTACAATACTAAAATATTCACCTGTAGTGATCGTTTCAAGATTGTCAACACAAGCACCATTTATTTAGTTGCTTCTTATGAAACTGTGTTAACTGGATGCAGCAGGTTAAGTCAAATGGTAATAAGCCAAACTACTTTTCTAAACTCTTTTGCATCCAACCTGCCTCTCTGTTTTAAATATGTATGTAAAGAAAGTAATTCCAGAATTTACTTTGTACATTTTTAATGATTGCATTGTACAGTATGTTTGCCAATATTGTTATTAAAAATATTTTTGATTCAAGCTATTACTTTCAGTTTGTATCACTTTGCTGCTGTTCAGTCCCTCTAACACCATCTTGAAAAATAGGTAATACAGTAATATGCCTGAATGAGACAATCCTGCTGTGGAAAAAGTATAAATAAATAAAAATAATAAATGCAGTAAATAAGTCTTGTTTACAGTTAGGTCTCTTGAACAGCACTGGCACTGATTGTTATGCCCCTTCCCACCACTGTCTATCCCATCGCTGTCTGACTGCTGAGAATGTATGTGCTACTGTTGCCAGACTTGCCAGAGTAGCTCCATGCCTTCTCCCTATGATCTAGTCATCTTAAACAGTCAGCACGCACAGTCTGTAGTGTGTCTGACAGGCTTTTGCATGTGCATCCTGTGATTCTCCACTCTTCTGAAACTGAGTGCAGTGACAGCTTGCCTGGGAAGAGAACAGCGATGAGAAAAAGTGCAAAAGTAAGGACTGAGTCTTCTACTTATGGTTGCCCATACACTATAAAAGATAGTGTATGGGCAGCCATACACAACAAGGCTATTTTTCAATCGAGAGGTTTCCATGGTAATGAGACCTCTCGAGCTGCGATCTCGAGGTCTCCTGTTACCATGGAAACCTCTCGACTGAAAAATAGCCTTTTATATATGATTGCTCATATGTTATCCTCTATGTTGAACATTTGAGGTCAAAACTGATAAAAAAAAAAAAGATCAACAATCGTTCACATTTTTCAACCTTTACTCAAAACACTGCATTATTTTTAATTAACTCAGATTTTCAACATGCTTATACGTTTTACCCCCACCCAATGAACATACAGTTGTCATTAGGAAATCCTCAAAAATCTGTTTTCACGGTTGTTTCTGAAAACAATGTTTTGGAATGTATTTTATAAATTACACCTGTCATATTCATATGCTGGGGGAAAAAAAAACTAGTATTTTGAAAATTCAACGTCACAATCCAAAAAAAGGGAAAAAAGAAATGACAGCATTACGTGTGAACCTTTTCATTTCACAATCATGACAATTTCACTATTATGACTTGTATTATTAATTTGTCAGTTATTGCCTCTGCCGCATCAATTCCGAAAACCTACACAGAAAATACAAGCAAGCAAACATTTGTTATCGACAAGTGCTTGTTTATTTTTAAAATTATGCTTCTCCCTCCACCCAAAAGCACTCTGCACCCAGTTCCCTAGTATCACCTACACAGTGGGAAAAATAATGGGTAAAGAAATCACCTGCTTACTGTTTGGTCAAGACTTGGAAGAGTACAACCAGTGGCTAGAAACAAGCCCCTGCCAACCTGGATGCAGTGCATTGCATATTGATGTTTTTAAAAAAGGTAACCAGTTTTTATCTGACAGCAACTGGCACCCTAGAAACGTAAAACATAACTGATGTTTAGTCACTTTCTCAATCCATCCACTAACAGATTTTAATTATTTGTCATTATGTATTTTTTTATATGAAAACCTCTGCTATATAATAGCTTAGATTTTTTTTAATAATTAATATTTTATTGAGGTTTAAACACATGCAGATAAAGAAGCATCTCTTATATAAAATACTCATCAATAGTGTACCATGACTATCAAGTTGTTTCATATATTGCTTTAAAAGTTGCTTGTTCTAATATTCCTACAGCTATAGACTTTGCTTTAATAGTTAACATCCAAACTTGACAACAGTATTATAAATACTATATTGGCATTAATCCTGGACTATACATTTAGGGTCGGATATTCAGACTGCACCAGGCAGTGGTGCAAGCCTGGGTGCAGCGCAACTGTGATGCGCTGGGGCAAGGTCCAGGTGATATTCAGTGGGGATGCACCATGGTGCAAAACCATTGAATATGGCAGGGCCGGTACACATACTGTTCATGGCACAGTGGCACTGCGCTGTCGTAAGCCACAGCTAGGGAGCACGGGGATGCACCAACACAAGTACAGTTGTGCTAGGCACATCACCTGTGATATTCAGCAGGGGGCATGCAAATGAGGCCATAATATATGCAAGGCACAAATGAAGCCATTTGTATGTCATTATGGCACCATTTGCATGCCTTGTTCAGGGCAGCCCAGCGCCCTGCACAGCATAACGTGTGCTGTGGGTATCCCGGGGCATCCCCCACCCCATAGCCATGATCACATGTTATATGTTTGAAAAGATATCCCTGGTAGTTTAGTGGCCCCCACTAGTCCCTGACACATCTTATACAGGACCATCGCTGGTGGTCTAGTGGTCCCCCCCCCCACCCGATTCCCTGACACATTTTACGATGACCATCCCTGGTGGTCTAGTGGAACCCCCCCACCCATTGCCATGATCATAGTAAATGTAAATTACAACATTCCATGGTAGTCTAGTGGACCACCCTCCTGCCCCAGTCCCATTGGTCCACACAGAGGATCAATGGGCTTACAGCCCATACTGTACCTGTCATTCGAGTGGGCGGCCGGGAGTATGCAGGTGGGATGCAGCCACCCGCTGATGATGAGGTGGGGGCGGGGGCAAGGGTTCTGTGTGGGTGGGAGGGTGGGGTGCCACTGGATCACCAGGGAAGTACATGTGGGTTATTTACCATGATCGGGACTTGGCAGGTGGGGGGTCCACTAGACTACCAGGGAATGTTGTAATTTACATTTACCACAATTGCAGCAATGGGCAGGGGGGTTCCACTAGACCACCAGGGACAGTCCTAGCAACATGTATCAGGGAATCAGGTGGGAGGGGGGACCACTAGACCACCAGGGATGGACATGAATAATGTATTTTGGGGAACTGGGGACTGGAGGGCCACTAGACTGCCAGGTATTTCGTTTTATACATATACCGTGTGATCATGGCTACGGGAGGGGAACAGGTTCAGTGTGTGCTTGTGGACGGTGTTCTAGGTGAGCGGGTGGCCACCCAAGGCTGGGCTGTTGCGTTGCATTGCAGCCTGCCTTTGGGTGGCCGGGAGTTGCTCCTGCTCTGCAAGGGCTCAACTTTGAGCCCCGCTATGCGGCGCAGTGCAGGGTTGCAACAGCATATGCGCCGCACATCCGGAGCTGAATATCGGGATGTGCCTCATATGCATGCACATGCCCCCTGCATCTGCGCTGCATACCATTACATTGTGCCATGGAGCATCCTGAGTTATGCTGTGCCGGGCAGCCTTTTCAATATCCTGCCGAGGCACAATGTGGGGTTGCGCCGGTGCAACCCCTTTGAATATCTGGGCCTTAGTATTTTTTACAGAATGTTGAGTTCAGAAAAGGCAGTGGCAGATTCAAAACATAACCCCCCCAACTACAAATGTGCAGCTTGTGCTACAGCTGTCTCCCCAACCCCATTCCCATTCTTGCTTGCTCGCTATGCTGGGTGTTGCAGTCACACATTTTCAGGTGTAAAAGTGGTTGTGGGTAGACACGATGACTGATACTCGGCAGTGATTAAGGTTTGCACCCTCAATGAAGGCTGCCAATGGGACAATCGGGGAATGGGCATGTCTCCTCAGGCTAAGTGGAGATGCTGAAGGGCATGTCCTTGCTCATCAAGGCAGAGTGACAGTAAGGGATTCTCTTGCCTCTTGTGTTTTTTTTTTGTTTTTTCGTTTCTGTTCACATATGTAACTCTTAATGACGATTCCATGAGTCTTATATTTGTGGTTATATATCATTAGAAAATGAGCTTGAAAAATAAAGCATCCTGATTGCCTGAAAGCCATGATTAGACATGCATTTATTTTTCAATAGAGCACAATAAAAAACAAGTGACAATTTGGGGCGCCCCCTTACTTATGGTATCCTTGGGCAACCCGAGTTCTCAAACTGGCCAACCACCATTTTTTTTCTCTCATTTAGCGAGCGAATTGGTGGCCAGCCAAGCAACCCCGCTCTAGTTTTAAGTTAAACAGTAAATAAACACTAGCAGCACATTTAAAAAAAAAAAGGAAAGGAATGAAAAAGGAAGCAGTCAGTCCAATCAGCTTCACATAACAGGCAGTGGGAAGTGCGGTTTTCAAAAGGACAGTGCGTGACTGTCTCAGAGCAGCTTGTTATCAATTCTCACTTGTCACGGTTCGGTGTCATGAAACACCGCAAATGCAGTGCTGCTCAACCAGAAAACTCTACTGTGCTCCAAACTGCAAATGCAGCAATGTTCAGGCAGAAAATCTCTGCTGTGCTCCTCTCTGTCCTCCTGTCACAACACAAAGCAGAAAAATAAAGTGTTTCCATATCTTAACATAGAAACATAGAAACATAGAAGTTGACGGCAGATAAGGACCGCAAGGCCCATCCAGTCTGCCCATTTCTTTTTCTACCTTATAAATGTGCCATCAGCCTTTGCTCTGTCAGTGGCCTATCTATTCATAGTCATTTGTATTGCTCCCTTATGCCTATCCCATGCCTGTTTGAAGCCCTGCACTGTATTCATAGCCACCACTTCTTGTGGTAAGCCATTCCATGCATCCACCACCCTTTCTGTGAAAAATAATTTCCTACATTTCCCCTTAATCGCCTCCCTCTAATCTCATGCTGTGTCCTCTTGTCCTGCTATTTTTCTTATATTTAAACATGTTAGACTCTTTCACCTTGTTTATGCCCTTAAGGTGTTTGAATGCCTCGATCATATCACCTCTCTCCCTCCTTTGCTCAAGGGTATACATATTGAGCTCCGTTAATCTGTCCTCATATGTCTTCTGATGCAGTCCCTGCACCATTTTGGTTGCCCTTCTCTGGACTGCCTCAATTTGGTTAATGTCCTTGTGAAGGCGTGGCCTCCAATACTGCATGCAGTACTCCAGATGGGGCCTAACCAGTGTCTTGTACAGAGGGATTGTTACCTCCCTCTTACGACTTGTGATACCCCTACTAATACACCCTAACACCCCCCTAGCCTTACCTACTGCTTTAGAGGTCTGCTTGGATGATTTTAGGTCATCAGTGATGATGATGCCCAAGTCTCTTTCTTCCTTTGTGACTGCTAGCAACTCCCCTCCCAGCCTATAGGTGGCTTCAGGTTTCTCTTCCCTATGTGCATGATCTTGCACTTCTTTGCATTAAATCCCAGTTGCCACTCTTCTGACCATTCTGCTAGTTTATCCAGATCTCTTCTCATTCTGCCCACCCCATCTGGATCATCTACTCTGTTGCAGATCTTGGTGTCATCTGCAAACAGACAAGCCTTACCCTCTAGTCCATCTGCAAGGTCACTAATGAAGATGTTGAAGAGGACTGGCCCCAGGACTGATCCCTGAGGTACCCCACTTGTGACTTGCATCTCTTCTGACTGTATACCATTACCACCACTCTCTGTTTTCTGCCCATCAACCAGTTTGCCACCCAGTTGACCAACTTCTGACCCACGAGCCTACCCAGCTTATTTATCAATCTTCTATGTGGAACAGTGTCAAAGCTTTGCTGAAGTCAAGGTAGGCAACATCAACTGCTCCCCTTGGTCCACCATTCTGTGTTACCCAGTCAAAGAAATCTATGAGATTAGTTTGACAGGACCTTCCTTTGTAAACCCATGCTATCTTGGATCCTGTGCCCTATGGATTCCAGGTGTGCACTATCCTTTCCTTAAGGAGTGCCTCCATAATCTTGCCCACTACTGAGGTAAGACTGACCGGTCTGTAGTTCCCGCCTCCTCCCTGCTACCACTCTTGTGGAGCGGGATCACATGAGCCCTTCTCCAGTCTTCTGGGACCTCTCCTGTGCTCAGAGACACACTAAACAATTCTGCTAATGGCTCTGCTAGTTCCTCCTTTAGCTCCTTAAGTACCCTGGGATGTATGCCATCAGGTCCCATTGCCTTATCCACCCTGAGCTTAGCAAGCTCTTGTAGGACCCTTTCTTTTGTGAAGGGAGTAGTGCTCACCTCCCTCCCCCCTGTGTCCATGATGCTGAGTTGTGGGCCCTCCCTACCTTCTCTTCAGTAAATACTGAGCAAAAGTATCTATTTAGGATAGATGCCTTTACAGGGTCCTCCTCCACATGCTCCCTTTTCTCCATTAAGCTTAGCAGTACCCCTCTGGACTTTCTCCTTTCACTAATGTATCTATAGAAAGTCTTGTCACCTTCTTTTACTGTTCGTACTAGTGTTTCCTCAGTTTGGGACATTGCCTGCCTTACTGCCTACCTGCTTCCCTTAGGGCAGTTTGGTATACCTCTCTATCTTCATCCCGCTGTGTTCCTTATATTTCCTGAAGGCCAGCCTTTTGGCTCTGACCTTTTCTGCTACTGTATTTGAGAACCAAAGTGGTTTCCTTCTTCTTTTGCACTTCCTTTTCTGTCTAACACAATGGGATGTTGCTTCAGTATTGCATCCTTAATGCTTGCCCACTTTGCCTGTACCCCTCACCTGTGTTTCTTTTTGCCAGGGCTAGCTTAACTCTGTTGGCCATCTTATCAAAGTCAGCTCCTCTGAAGTCCCATATTTTTGCCTTGGAATGGGATGATTTAGATGTAGTAGCCAAATTGAACCATACCATGTGATGGTCACTGGCCCCAGGTGACCTTCTACCTGGAGATCTGTGATCCCTTCTTTGTTAGTCAGTACTAGATCTAGGATAGCCCTGTCTCTTGTGGGTTGCTGTACCAGTTGTTTGAGGCCCTCCCCCTGCAGGGAATCCACTATGTGTCTAGTTCTGGCAGATGATCCTGCTGGTATTGACCAATCTGTATCCGGCATGTTGAAGTCTCCCATTATCAGAACCTCCCCTTTAGCTGTCATGTTTTGTATATCTTCTAACAGTAATGTGTCTATGTCCTCCCTCTGGTCTGGGGGCCTGTAGACAACCCCAGTTCTTATGGCTGTCCCATTTCCTGTTTCCAGGGTGACCCACAGTTCTTCTGGCTCCTTATGTGTATTCTGAATTTCTGTAGCTTTGATATTTTCATTAACTTACAGGGCCACTCCTCCTCCCCTTTTTGCACCTCGGTCTCTTCTGAACAATACATAGCCAGGTACTGACGTCTCCCAAGTGTGGTTACTGGTAAACCACGTCTCACTAATTGCTACTATGTCCAGTTTAGCCTCTGACATTATTGCCTGCAGGTCTGGGATCTTATTTCCCAGGCTGTGAGCATTTGTGTACATGATTTTCCATTAGCCAGATTTTGGTGTGTTAGTTGTTGGGTGAAGTTTGGCATTACCCCTTTGCGTCGTATGGGGAGACAAACCTTTTTTCTTACCTGGTGATGCAAATGAACGGCAAACATGCTGAATTCCTGTTTGACCACTAGCTGAGGGAGGGGTGTTCTTCCCATTAGCGCATGGGGTGCTGCACCCCTCTCCCATTGCTAGTTTAAATATTCTGCAAAGATGTCAAACTTCTGCCCCAATGCACTGACTCCTCTTTAGTCAGATGCAGTCCATCAAATTTAAAGAACTTTCGCTCCCAGAACTGTTGCCAGTTCCTACAAATCTGTGTCCTTTTCCTGGCACCAGCCCTTGAGCCACGTGTTTAGCTCCCCTATCTCCCCTTCTCTGACCTTCCGTCCATCTGCTCCCCTCTCCCAGACTGGCAGGATCTCAGAGAAGGAGATGCCGGACGAAATAGATGATAGTTTGTCACCCAGCCAGTCAGGTGTTCCTTGGTCTCCACAACTGACCAGCTGGCGAGATCATTAGTCCCTATGTGTACTAGGACATCAATGTTTTCTCCTGCTTTGTGAACAATTTTAGCAATGCGGTCAGTGTCTCTCCATGCTGATGTACCTGGGAGACATCTGACCATCACCTCTGGCTGGAGATGGGTATCAACTCCCCGAATCATGGAGTCTCCTATGATCAGAAGTTTTTTGGATTTCCTTTGTGCTTGTTTTGTTTTGGTTCCTGATTTGGGTGAGTTTTGTTGTGCTAGCTCCTGTGCCACAGTGTCCTGCTCTGCAGTGTCTTCTGCCTCTTTATTTGATTTCAGAGATAGAGGCAGATACCTGTTTTAGTGTTTATATGGTTTTGGAGGTAATGTGTTGGAGAGCAGAGAGTGATGGGGCACCTGATTTGCTCCTCCTTACCACCTGCCAACCTCCTGGACCAACTACCCTCTGCGGTCGAGGTTTTTCTGTTGGATGCTGGGGAAATGGCGGGTGGTTCTTATAATGTATTTCCTCTTCAATATGAAATTTGAGGCGTGCAATCTCTGCCCATGCTGCCCAGAGCTAAGCCCTAAGATCTCCAAAGGCCCAGCATGTAGGACAGTGTCCTAAATCCTGTAAGACTGTCCTTCTGAAAATTGTTCCACAGTACCTGCAGTTAATGAAATCCATTCCAAATAAGTTGCTGGGTTTGTAACCTAGTCAGAATAATTAGAAGAAAAAAAAATGCAAGTAATGGTTTAATTGTGCAACTTGTTATAACAAGTTAAATTACTAGTGCCCCTGTAAATGAGATCACCTTGTGGAGGCCCCACTGATCTGCCCCTTCCTGCTCTGCCACAGGAAATGTCACAACTGTGGTACCCTATAAAAGGAGTGTGGGATGGGGGTGGGTGGTTGGGCCCTTCCCCTGCCTAAAAAGAAGAACTACGGATGAAAGAACAAGGAGGTAAGATCTTAGCGCTGGAAAGTAGTGTTACACTGCAAAGTGGGCAGAAAATCTTTTGCACACTTCCACAATTTTTTGGAAGGGACCGTGCTTGCAAACAAACCATAATGAATAAATGAAAAAAAAAATAAAACAGTGAAACAACTGTCTGCGGGGGCACCATGACAACCAGCTCAAATGTTACTACTACAGAAGCTGTACCAGGTCAAAATTCCCTAGTTTACACAACAGTAGAATGCAGGTGGAGGAAATATTTTGTTACAAAATAAATCAAACAGCCAACAGTTTAAACATTTAGGCCCCCATATTCAAAGCAGACCGGTGGTGCAAATGGCAGATCTGCCGCATACAGGAGGAAATGTGTGGCAGTGTGATATTAAGCAGACTGGAGTGCACTACACAAATAGGGAAGTGCCGTCATAAACCAATAATGGAAATGGTGCAGATAATGGGGGCATATACATGAATACGCCATGCAGCCGTATATTGAACTGGACTGCGCCAGCAGTACATTGTGCAACATGTGTGCACAATTGCACAAAGTTAGGTTTGCAAAAGGCAGCCCTAAATTAGAAAGCCACCCAATGTCAGGCACAAGAACTACAAAGGGAGAGGGGGCGACAGTGTGTGAGAGAGAGAGAGACACACACACACACAGACAGCAGGCAACAGAATCATGGCTGGCCTGGTTTGTGGACTGGCTGCAGTCATGGCTGACATGAGAAGACTGAGGGAACAACAGACAGTACCATCCCCACATCACATTCAAACAGGTGACGGGTACAGAGATTGTGGGGTGGTACCAACTCAACAGGGCACTTCTGAGACAGCTCTGGAAGCTGCACCATGACGAGCTACGGACGCCCACACACAGAAGCCATGCCATGGCATTGGAGATAAAGGTCACTTTGGCCATGTTCCTGCTCTCCATGGGTTCCATGCAGACACTAGTGGGGGAACACCACCAGTATCACATAGTTGGCTACATCCAGGCTCCTCATGCAGTTCCTAAACACCCTGCTGCCTCACGCTAGTGAGCACATAGGATTCTCTAGCATGGTAGTAGAGTGGACAGAGGTAAAGCAGGACTTCTACAGGGTGGCACAGCTACCCAGTGTCCTTGGTGCAATAGATTGCACCCATGTGGCCCTCAGAGCACCACTTGGTGGGGACAGCAAGGTGTACCACAACAGGAAGGGCTTACACTTGATAAACTGTCAGGTGGTGTGCAATGACACAGGGATATGCACCTATGTGTATACCAACCACCCTAGGAGTGCACATGATGCCTACAGCTGGCATAAGTCCAACATGTGCCACCAGTTCAAGACTGGGGACCTGACTGGGGGCCAACTCATGGGTGAGTGCAGCAGAAAAGCAGCACAGGTGTACACAGGGTACATAGGGTGCAGACCTGAGGGATATACAGGATGCACAACAGGCCGACGGGCAGCAGGGCATGCAGACATGTAAGTAGGGGGGTGAGCAACATGGACAGTGTGACATGAGACCAAAGGCTGGGGGCACAATAACAGCTTAGAATGGGGTACCTGGCAAAGGCAAACCAGAGCCATGTAAATGTACAGGTATGGTGTGCAGCACACACAGGTGGGGGTTCATCCCTAGTGCAGTTAGGTCACCTCTTCCTACCAGACAACATCACTGGTGCTGTGGGGACACAGTAACAGGCAAATGCTGTCAGCAAGACTTTAAGCAGTATATAGTAGCCACAAAGCATACAGAGTGACACACACAAACAATGGGAGAAAGGCCAGCCATGCAGGATGCAGTTTCTGCTGTACACCCCATCGTCCCAGTGGTGCATCCCTGCTCTTCTACTACTCTGCATGCAAATGAGGTGAATACATTCAGGTAATGAGATGCAAATATCCAGGATGGGCACAGGCTGTGTAATGAGCATATCTGCATATTTTGGCTGAATTTTGCAGTGATCTATGTGTTGTATATCTCTGTAATCTGTACCATTGTTTCTAAACATCGTATGCTGTCCTACCCAGGACCTCCTTGTAAATGAGCCTGCTTAATGGAACCTTTTTCTTGGTGAAATAAATACAATACAATACAAGGTTTCACATCAAGATAGTGAATACAGGAACTGCACGGTGCAAAACGGCACTACATTACAGCGAGTGCCGTATTGGCAACCTTTCTGTTTGCAGGGGACTTTGCCCCCCATACCCCTCCTTGTGGGGGGGGCATGCCCCCACTCCCCCCTTACTTAATATAACAACTCAGGAGGGGTGGCCCTCGAGGTGGGGGGCACTGTCAGTCGCCGATACATCACTTGTAATTTGTGTGCCGTTTTGACTCCTCACTGTTCTGTACTTGCTATCTTGATGGGCGACCACAATACAATACAATACAATACAATACAATACAATACAATACAATACAGTACAGCAGAGTACAATACAATACAATACAATGCAATGCAATACAATATAGTACAACACAGTACAGCAGAGTACAATACAATACAACACAATACAATGCAATACAACACAGTACAGTACAGTAGAGCACAATACAATACAACACAGTACAGCAGAGTACAATACAATACAACACAGTACAGCAGAGTACAATACAATACAGTACAGCAGAGTACAATACAATACAATACAACACAGTACAGCAGAGTACAATACAATACAATACAACACAGTACAGCAGAGTACAATGCAATACAATGCAATACAATACAATACAGTACTTACCCTCCCAGCTGAGCATTTTCCTCTGTCTGTCTGTCTGTCTGCCTGCCTATCTATCTTAAGGATCCACACTTTAATCAAAAACCTCAAAAAGTATGCTACAACAGGTTTGTTTTTTTCCCATTTTTGGGCTTAGGGGTTAAAGATAGATGTGCCCTTTGAATTTCCAGTGGCCACAGCCACTGGTAACCCAGGATGTTTGGAATAATGTTTTGTAAAAAAGAAATAATGTTCTGTTCTTCAATATTTTCAGGGACTTCCTCCCAGAGGGTAGCATCTTTCAGAAAAAGAGATGAGCTAGAACAAGGGGGCACAATTTGAAGACAAAGGGGGAATGGCTCATAGGTAATTTGAGGGAGTATTTTTTCATGGAGAAGGTTGTGGATACATGGAATGGCCTTCCTGATGAGGTTGTGGAATCTAAAACAGTGGGGGAATTCAAGAATGAATAGGATAGACATAAGGCAATTCTAGTGGGGGGTAGGAGAAAGTAGGCTGTTGGTTAATTAGGATCTGCAGTTTATCCATTAGGTAGGGAAATGGTCAGACTAGGTGGGCCTAGCGGTCCTTATCTGCCATCAAAGCCTATGTTTCTATGCTTCTGTGTTATCCCTTCTCCCACTGTTCTCTAGCTTGTCAATTTTCTGGTATAGATAATCAATTCGGGAGATCTGTGGCCCAATTTTCAGCCAGCTTGGGATTAAGTTTCATGCCGTAATTACTGCTGCATTACAACTTCTCCGCACCGGCAAACATTCGTATCTCCAACCCATGCTCCACACAGGTGGTAGGCGCAGGTGGGTGGGAATGTTATGCCCGATTCAACCAAGTGTAACATTTGGGTGCAGCTGCACCAAAAAACTGGTGCAAGTTGCTGTAAATTCTGGAGCCAGTCATAAACTGGGTCCAGCTTTGAAAATACAGTGCCTGCGGGAAAAACTACAGCTCTGCAAAGGAAGACCCACTTGTACCAGTGTTTCCCACACCAATGCCAATGTCTGGGGGTGTTGAAAATTCAGCCCTTGCAGGGAAAGATATTGTTCACTATATGTGCTGGAGACTTCCAAGATAGCTATTCTGTTTTCTGCCTCTGACACTTGCTCTGACACTTTCCCCATAGTAGCATTTAAATGGTCACCAGTGATTTTTAAGGAAGCAATATCATTACTTATAGCAAAAGGACTCTTAATAGTGCCCAATTCATGTTTTGGGTTGGCTGCCGTTAAAGTGGAGGTCTTTGCTCCCTTGATGCTAGTGCTTCCTGTTGGCTACTGTTTGTTTACAGTGGTGGCAAGCATTTCCAAATGGCAGACTAGACACTTTTGTACTATCAGTCATAAAACAAAATATATACCACTGATTTGAAAACAGCTGTCAGGGAAATGAAGTGGAACGGAAGGACTATCAGGTGATATAATACATTCACTCAGTCGCAATAAATTGGGCAGATTAAATTGTTGGGTTCTGATTAGGTGTAGGAGTTGAATTGACTTAATTAGCCATCTTTTAGGCAAGCAGCACGTGATCATCAATTTATTTTTTGATACTGGTCACCTGACCACCTGCTGTCTGGCTTGCTTGCTGCCCCAGCATTCTTGCTTGCTTGCTCCCTCTTGCTCAATCTCAGCATTACCATTTAAAAATGAAAAAAAAAAATCAGTATAGTACATAAAGTACTGCTCTTTCAAACTATAAAGAGGTCTTTTTTCAATTTAAGTTTAGTAGTCAGCTCTCTGTTCTGTCTTCTTGTTGCTGCAGCCACCAATTGATCGGGATTCTGGAAGTACGTAAGCAAAATCACTAAGCTCAGCATCTCAGAGCTCAAAAGATACTCCAGGGCATATTTCCATTAAAATCAATGCAGGTGAATTACAAAAAATACAGTAAAAGACAAATCACTAGCCACCGAAAGTTTGAATTTTAATTAATAATTCTGGATGACTACAATCAAGACAGTAATGGATAGGGCAGTAACTTGTTTTTCACAGGCAAACACAAAAGAACATAATGTCCCCTGTTGACACCAACCTAGAATGACCTAGGTTACCTTTTGTTTAAGCTTTTAAGTAACTTGTCAAATGTTTTAACCCATTGTATTTTTATTTTTTTAATTTGCATAATAACCCATTTAATATAAGCAATAAGGCACTTTGAAGTGCTGGTTGTACTGGGTTTATGACACTTCCAGACACTGAAGGCACTTAGCCGTTGGCCTCATACTCTACTCTGCCCTGGTCATGTGGTAAACCCAGTGCAACCAATGCCTTATCATGTTTAATTGCTTACTTATTTACTTTTGAAACACTTCCCATGCTGTCCAGTGAACTGATCTTTACTGATAAAGTCATCAATTTCAAAGAGTATTGCACTCGTTCAAACAGAAGTGCTTATTCAATAAACAGTTTTGGTCAGCACAGGATTGTTTTAAGTAATTAAATTTATTAATAAAACACAAATTTGGAAACAATATATTTAGCATTGGGTGTTACTAAAGACCTGGATTCAGTCTAGGTTACTGTAAGACAAAAAAGGTAAGTTTCTCATTCCACGACAGCAACACAGTAATTAAACATTTCTAGTTTGAGGGAACCATGTACTATAAAAAATCAAATATGAGCCTCCAGATACCAAACTTTGTGTGTGTTCAACAAAATGAACTGATAGGGCTATTCAACCTTAGTAGGAACAGGACATCTAGGGGGTACTGCCTCAGACTGGTGTGGGGGAGTGCTTCAAGAGGGAAATGAGGAGGCACTTTTTCACTGAAAAGTGGTAGAGAAGTGGAAAGATTTTCTGGAGGAAGTGGTCTGCCTTAAGATGGTGGCTAGCTTCAAGAGGGGATGGGACAGAGTAAAAGGAAGATTGCATAGGGGTATGTGGGGAGGATTCCAAGGGGGGCATGGACAATGGGAGGGATTACAAAGCACTCAGTAGATACTGAATGATCAGCAAACTTGAGCAGACTACATAGACTGCAAGGCCTTTTTTCTGCTGCCTATTTTAATATGTTCATATGTTCAGGATTTAAACGACATCAAGGGGGGGTTAAAATTGTCCCTATGATGTCATCTCAAACCTTCGATGGAACCATAGCCTTGTTGTGTATGCTTACTTATACTTTATTCTATATAAAGTAAAAGCACACTGCAAATAGAAAATTGTCAGAAATGATGTTTTAACTATTTTCATCAAGAATTAGCTGTAAGGATCTATAAGGAAATAACCAAGCCTCAGTTTGAAGGGAGGTTTGGTTTATCTCATGCACAAAGCTCACTGGGCAGATTTCTTTTACTCAGTTTTGTAGTGGCAAAGCTTAACAGAGAAGGTGCTGCCTCATATTGCACATTAAATGTAGCAAATTTGGAGGACAGCAAAGTAACAACTACTATCCCATTATACACCATGGGCTCAGTTTTCAAAAACGGACATTTAGAGCAAGGCGCCTGCACCAAAAGGAATTGATGCAAGTGGCACTTTGCTCCAAATGTTGTGGAAATCCTGATTTTTGAACACAGGCTGTGTCAAAAGCGGGATGCAATGCACTGAACCCCACCTGCACCACCCTTGCACCAGGAGAGGTGGTGTGCCAGGATGTAAGGGGGCTTGCACAATGGTGGGGTTGCAGCATCCCCTTATTTGGGATTTTGGAAGCCCCACCATGGTCACATTGAGCAGAATGAGGTTAGACCAGCCATTAGCTGGTCTAGGGACCCTGCACCAGTAATCTGATGGGAGGCCACTGGGGGAGGAGCCTGTAAGGTTGGGAAGCACGGGATAAATATCAGTAGTGTGCCAGACTGGGTGATGGGGGCATGGTGTTACAGATGAGGCACCTGATGGTAGTGCCATGGCCAGTGGGACAGAGCCGTTTGGACCAGGTACACTATTGCAGGCATACATGGACCCTGTCCCTGACCTTCAGGTGCCACCAGCACTTGCACCTGTCCTGTCACTGACACAGTCCCTGACATGTGGGGGGGCATTTGCTATGGGGTACTAGCTACAGTCAGTGGATGGGGACATCCCCCAGGCACTGCAACATTCCCCTGCCAGACAGCCTGCAAGATAGAGCCATGCTGATGCCCAAGTACACTGTGGGGGACTGGGTGAGAGATGGGGCAGGTGCCAGGGCTTGTGGCACCTGGGGGTCCAGGACAAGGTCCGTGCATGCCTACAATGGTGTACCCAGTCCAAGTGACTCTGTCCCACTGGCCATGGCACCACTGCTGGATGCCACCTCTGTTACAGCATCTAACACTTGACAAGTTAAGGTTACAACAATTAACAAGGATACAATATTTAGTTTTCAGTGTGGTCCTACATTTACCCATATTTACAATGCAACAGGGGTTGGGGGGAGATTGAATCATGTTCTCAAGGTCACACGATGAGTAAGCTGATCTGGTAAGAATGAACCTTGCCCTCCTCGTTCTCAATCTTGCCCTACCCTATTTACTAATTAACCTTTTAAGAATGAAATAATTGTTCTATAGTTCGTCAAGTTTCTTATGCATGGCTAAAGAGACTAGAACTCATTCATTTTCCTCTCAGTTTCCTCTGGGAGGTCACTTGTGCATGGGTTCTACTTTCGCTGTACTGTATTCCGACAGGCCTAATTGCCCCTATAAATGCTTAAAACTTTGCCTGCTTGTCCTTGTGCTTGCCAGAGGATGATTTAATAATAATATTACTCGGACTATAAGTAGAATTATATATTTATTTTTGTGGTGATTATTCTAAATTATATTGAATTAATAGGATTTGTATGTATGCATGCCTTCTCTGCTTTTCTCCTTTTTCATCATAAAATAAATATTATTAATTTTTGGAGGGGTTCCACATATATTTTTTCAACCCCCCTTTCACTTTTTAAAATGCTGTGCATAAGACAGCAGCATAATAAACTTACTCTTAAAGAAACATGGTGTTGCTTGAATTTAATATGGGTAACTTTTCAACTGTCATTTTTTTATTGTAATTCATAATGCATAAGCATGCACACAGGAGCATTATAGCTATTGCATTACGCTAACAATGTCTGTCAATATTGGAAAATGTTTTGCTTTCTTACACACTAAATAAGATACCCTTGTTTATAAGCACCAATCACTTTAAATCCAACACTATAGATGCATGTTTTCTACCTATGGATACACATACTGATCATGCACTAATGTAGAAAACCAGTCAGAAGTATTGTGAGCTCTTGTTGACTTCTCTGCTCAGGCAGCCACACATGTGAGTGGATTACTGTTGTTGCGCTTTTTTTTTGCACAACAAAGTTAATTTTATTATACATAGTTCTCTGTTGTGGATGGCGTTATATTTAATTGACCTCCTGGTTCATGTCTTGAACTGGCACATCACGTAGCTGAGCAGCTTCTATTGGTTTCTTGCTAAACGGTAAACTGTCTGGAGATTAAACAGGGGTACCAAAACTTTTTTTGACATAAGCCCAGACTACCATAGCTTATGTGTTTACTTATCATACAGAAATATTGCAGCATTCTGGGCACAGAATTCCTTCATGGCAGGAATGTGATCATTTCCCTTTCATTCTGTTAAGGGTAAATAATAGCAATATGTTTCCTATAATGATAAATTCCTCTGAAGTGAATTTACTTACTCTAAAAAAAAAAAAAAAGACTAAAACAGGATCCAAAACCTGTGAATAAGAGTCCACATATACTGTACTTCTTGCTCTGCCACTATCAGAACTAAGTAAAAAGGTGTGGTAGAGTGTTAATAGAGGAACTGCATATGCTTTAATTATTACGATTTTTTTAATTACTCCATATCTTTACAAGAACTATAAAAAGAGGGGAACCCCATACACATGGTTCAATGAAAATTGCAGGTATAGTAGCAGAAAAATGCTCCTCAAAAGCAAATGAAGAGATACAGAAAAGAAGCTTAATAGTAAGAAATAATATTTGCTGAGTAGAGCTAGGAGACATTTTAGGTTCATCCTAAATGAGCAGACATGCATATACCAAATATAATTATGAGGGAGATGAAACAGAGAATAGGAAACAAGTATTCACTATTGAGGGCTTTTGCGGTCAAAGGAACCAGAAGTTGGGAAATGAAATGTAATTTCAAGTGGAACCATCCTGTTAGGGTTCCCACTTTAGGACGTTTTTGATGATGTCATGGAACTACTGCAGTTTGATCTACTGTACAAGAGTAAAAGGACACATTTAGAGATAATAATACAGGAAGTAATTGAGGCTACAATGTCATTCAGATCTTGCAAAACCCCAAGCAATGATAAAATCCCAGCAGAGATTTACACATTTGACTTAGACTTGTAAATCCCCCTTTTAACCCTTCTTTGTAATAAGTGTGCCATCAAAAGATAGACACCAGAAATCTGGCAAGGAAACCATATAGTCCCTATTCATAAAAAGATAAATCTGGAGGATCACGTGATTCAACCAGCCAAGTAACAGCTCACTCTGAGTGCTCCCGCTAACCCTGCTCCAAATTTCAACTAAATTTGTGATCCCCATATGATTTTTGGGTAAAATTTGTTGTGTTTTACATCAGAAAAGCAGCTGAGACTCAATGAATAAGAATTTGATTCCATGTAGAGCAGAAATGGAAGCCAAGATGTAGGTGGAGCTACCTCACCATACGCCACCTCCAACTCCTGAAAAGGCTAGCAAAAAGAATAAATTACAAGCTGGGCTGCCACGTAAGTTACTACAGCACCTACTGACCAAAATCTACTCACTGTTTCCTAGCTGATTTCAATCCATTTAGGGAAAAACTCTGTTCTATTACAACAGAACTAAAATCTATGGCTGGGGCCATGGAGGACACCATGAGGAGAATGGGGGATGTGGAGGCCTGCACCATCTCGATGAAGAGGAAACTGGAAAGAGTTGATCCAGATATTACAGAAACCAAATAAAGAATTATCAAGCTGTACTCTAAGGTGGAAGACTTAGAAGGACGCAGTAGGAGGAATAATGCCATTATTATTGGCTTACCTGAAAATGAAGAGTGCGCAGATCCAATACTTTTCACCCAGAAGCTTAATGCTAAGCTTGCAGGCCCTTTCCCATTCGGGCCTATTTACACCATAGAGCGATCCCACTGAGCTCTATGCCCCATTCCTCCACCGGGAACACCGCCCCGAATATTAATCTTTCATTTCCTGAACAATTTGGGGAAACAGCACTTTTTGACCAAGGTTAGAGAACTGCAGGAAGTAACCTCGAGGGAACGAAGCTGCATGTAGCACAGTATCTACCTTTAACAGTGTGACAGAGAAGGGCCTCATTCTACTCTATGGTGACCAAACTCATTGCAGCGGGTATTACGTTTAAGATGGGCAACCCTGCGAGGTTCCAGGTACAGTTTGGAGGTACATGGACCACCTATGAGGACCGGAAGATAGCAGAAGATGCCCCAAAGGATGCTTTTCCTGAGCTTTTCAAAAACTGCTGAAAGAGATGTAAGGGGGATTGGTTTCAGCTCCTGCCAACTGGTATGTGATCATCAATATCTTTTCTGCTTCACTCTCTCCTTACAATATGAATAGACACTCTGGCTAAGACCCAGCTCTGTACTGTGACATTTTCTCCTCTACCTGGGTCTTTATACTTATGGGGACATTTCTATTAAGTTACAAAGAGGCATGGATCGCAGCCTTGGAGGCACAGAACTGTCGGGAGCCAGATGACTTGGAACTTTACCTAGCATAGCTACGCTCTTTATTTTATTTGTGTGCCAGGACTAATTGGAGTGACTCTTTCCTTTTCTAAGGTCTAATCCTCAGTTTTATGTCTTTTATGTACTTTCATTTACTTAGTTACAAGCACACAGTACGACCTAGAGATTTTTTTTTTTTTAGAATTCGTTTTGTGCTCTGCCTGGAGGGAACTCTCTCTCCGGCAACCACTTACCCAGGAGCTCTACCTCCTGCCTGAAGCACACTGCTCCTCACCCCGTACTGACCTGGATGGTCCCCCAGATCTGCACCCTCCGAGGTAGGGCTGTCCTATACTCCCAGGGTCTTTCTCTACAATCTAATCTGCCAGGTCGATGGGGGGGGGGGATGCGAGGAGAGGTGCCCAATCTTGGAGTGTGGTTTCCCAGGATCATAGTGCCTTTGCCTATCCCCTCCAATGGGGATTTTTCCTTTGTTACACCTTGCCCCCCCCCAGAGTCTGGACATGTAATGACATCCAAAGATGTCCGACACGGCTCTGCGTCCCACTACCTTAGCCCTAAAGCACTGCAGTGCCTCCGGTCTCCACCGGGGGCCACTGTGGTGCTAAGCTATCCCTGGATCCCTCCCGAGAGAGGACAGCAGTCCTCCGGATGCTTGATCCTGTCTCCCCCCCGACCCCCGGCGGCCCAGGTTCATTCTCGATCCTGGGTCACCGGCGTGGCGTGAGGTGTGGCATCCAGCACCTCAACCCTCAGTGCCACTGGGCTGGCTTCCACTTTGAGATTTAAGTGCAGTGGTGGAGGAGCACTAAGATGCATGCAGCCTGGCCTCCTTTGGCTACCTCAACTCGCACGAGGAGAGTATTTACAAGCAAACAAAGACACAGACTTACATCTCTTTGTACTGAACTTTTTGCCTTTTTTCTTTGCTATTTTGTTCTTAGAACAAGTTAAATAGTGTTGCAGACATTGCTTTGTTCTCTGGGACTGTTCTAAGGAATGGGGTCACTTAATTAATACCCGTGTGGACTGGGGGTCCCCATTCAGTTTCAATCTATATAGCCTTGCTTGCTATATTCATCCTCAAAATCAGCTGTGTTATTTGGGGACTATTTGTTCAGTGCCCTAAAATGATGCAATTTTTCCCTTATTTTATGGTTACAATTTTGTAATTCATACAGTGGGAATTTGAACTTAGAATGTAAGTTTTTTTCACACATGGCACGATAAAGACATAAACTGTATCGGGGGGAGCAGGAGAAGTTGCTGCAGGAAGGTTTCATCATGCACCAAATGCTTGTTGTGTTAGGGGGAGGGTTGCATTGATTATGTTGTTGTCAATTCCTTTTTCTTTTACAAGCTCACTCATGATGGGGATATCAGGGCTTCAGTTTTATTTTGGGTCTGGTAATGGGTTATTTACATGGTTTGGGATTTGGAGGGATTGGGGTACACAGGTAAGCTTTGACCTTGCCGGTTCTATAAGTCTGGGGAAACTGAAGGTTTTCTGGGTTTTTGGAAGTTTAGAGCATCAGAGGGGCAAGACATTTGGGAGCTTGATTCCTCTCAGGATATTTAGGGGCTTGAAAAATGGCGAACAATAGGTAGTTTATCTAATGGAACATCAGAGGGGCTCTGAATAAATCCAAAAGATACAGAATTCTGAAACACTTACAGCTGCTTAAAGGGGGCATCTGATTTTTGCAAGAGACATTTTTACTTGAGTCAGAGGCCAATTTGTTCAGAAGCAATATGTGGGACAGGTGTATACAGCAGGGAATAGCACAACAAGTAGAGGGGTGGCTGTTATGCTCTCTAGAAGCACTCCCTTTGTTTGTGAACATTGCATAAGGGACCCTTCTGGATGATATATTCTACTGAAGGGCCTTCTTGACCAAACGAGGTAGTGCTAGGTAGCATATATGGACCTAATGCAGATTCCCCAAACTTTTTTATAGAACTCCTGAATGCCCTCATACCCTTTACCACTCTCCCAATCATTCTTGGTGGAGACTGGAATTTACCATTCTCTCCTGATTTGGATAAATCAGACAGGAGATGCAGTGGTTTATCTTCATTGCAGAAGGCAGTCCAAGACATAGTGGATCACACCAGGTTATGTAACCCCTGGAGGATACTTTACCTGAGCACCAGAGAGTATATTTTCAGGTCTGAGGTGCATGGTTCATTGTCAAGAATAGATTATTTCTTAATCAGCCATGTACTTCTACCTGGAGTGTTAGAGTGTCAGATAGATCCGAGAATAATCTCTGATCACTCGATAGTGTGGTGTCACCTAAGTCTCACCCCTAATTTGCCTAGGAAAACGATTTGGAAAATTAATAACCAATTGCTTAAAAATGTAAATGTTGTAGAAGAGTTATCACAGGTATTAGAACAATACACAGAGGATAACTTACACTCCACTGGGAAAATAGACATGGAATGGGGGGTGCTAAAATGCACTCTTAGAGGGGAACTGATACACATTGCCTCTAACAGGAAACGTAGAAGAGAACAGAAAGCTCGAGATCTTCTGGCTCATATATGCAACCTGGAAGCCAACCTCTTGCCTAATACCAACGAGGCTATTAGAAGTAAGTTGGTAGGATATAGAGATCAATATAATGAGATACTAAGAGAGAAGGCAGAGTATGCTATTTTAAAGACTAGAGCACTATATATTGAACAGGGCGGGCTAGCAGACTACTAGCCCTTTGGCTTAAAAATCTAGACTTCCAGAATTATTAAAACTATATGCTCCTTAGCTGATAACTCTATCAAATTGCATCCCAAAGAGATAGTTAAAGAATTCAAAAGATATTATCAGGAGCGTTATAGTTCCATGCCGAATCCCCGGACAAATCCACGGTGGAAAAATATTTATTTATTTATTTATTTCAGTTTAGGATTAATGCCTTTGAATCAAGGACACGTTTTCAAAGGTTTTGAGTCAGTTAAACAAACAGATACAGACAACATAACACATAGCAATGTAGTGGATTACAAAATAAGGTTACAGAGAGTCGCACATACTTTTAAGTTGAACTAATACATAGGAGTCTAGGTTTCACTAGTATGTAGGAGTCAAACATCATAAGTTTCACTAGTATATAGGAATCTAATATTGTAAGTAACAACACTAAGTGCAGGCATAGTAGTGTTAGAAACAAGACAGAGGGGGAGAGGCCAGGGATTGAGTCTCCACTGGGTAGTACAGGGGGCAAGTGGAGGGTGGGGCATGGACAGTTGCCAGAGTGGTAGGCTGAGCTCACCAGTGGTGGCCAGGGGTGAGAATGGGGGGGTGGTAAGCAGCTCAAGGTATGTATTGTCAGATGTTCACATTTGTAGTTGATGGAGTGGGCAATCTGTGGGGAGGTTGACAGTTTATTGTAGTGTAGACTATGTAAGGTAGGTATTTTGTGGATAGCGGGATTTGTTGATACCATACCTCTGCTAGCTCTGTCTGAAGAGCAAAAAGCAGGTCTCATTTCTCCCATAGGTAATGCTGAGATTTTTGTCAGTTATTAAGGCCCTACTCTTGGATAAAGCCCCAGGCCTGGATGGGTTCTCCCCAAACTTTTTCACGATCTTCACAAGCAGTTAACCCCCTGGCTTGGGAAACTTTTCAACTGAATTCTGACTTCAGAGGTCATTGACAAGAATTTATTAGAAGCCCTAATAATTGTTATCCATAAATCTGGAAAGGATGAGGAAAGGGTTACCAATTATAGCCCCATTCATTGCTGAACTGTGATGTTAAAATACTAGCCAAACTACTGGTTAACAGATTGGCTGGAGTTCTGCCCTCCATAATCCAAAGGGATCAAGTGGGTTTCATGACGGGCAGAACTTCATTTGATCACCTGCGTAAACTGTCTCACATTTTCTCTCCATCCAGGGACTCAGATATTCCGATTGGGTTGTTGTCCCTGGACAAAGAGAAAGCCTTTGACAGAGTTGATTGGCAGTCCCTGTTTTGTTCTATGGAAAAATTTGGCTTTCCTCCTATCTTTATTAAATGGGTTGCCTACCTGTAAAATAACCTCAGTGCCAGGTTGTATTGCAGTGGAGTGTTTTCTTCCTCTTTTGCACTATACTAGGGCACTAGACAGGGGTGCCCACTATCACCTCTCTTGTTCAACATCTATTTGGAACCTCTCCTCATTAAAGAGATAACCTCCAAATACACAGTATTATAATTGGATCCCAGGAACTCAAATTATTAGCCTGTGCAGATGATATCCTACTTCATCTAGCCCATCCTCAGAGGGCATTCCCAGTTGTTTTAGAGGCCATTAAGGTATTCAGCCTATTGTCTAACTACAAAAGTAACTTAGAGAAAACCACATTATTTCCTCTAAATAATAGATTATTAAAGCAAGACATTGCAGGTCTGGGACTGCAGTGGAGCCCACAGAGCCTGAAATATTTGGGCATTGTTTTATTTAGGAGTGAATCCGAAATGATGAGATCCAGCCTGGATACTCTTCTTCATACTATCCAACAGGATCTTTCTAGATGGAAAGCCCCCCCCCTCACTTTCACCACGGGGGCAGACCAATTTAGTTAACATGAACATATTGCCAAGATTATTCTATCCCCTCAACATGCTGAACTCGTGGCTGCCCCTAAAATGGTTCAGAAAAGTTCACTCTGTGATTACGGAGGGCATATTACAAGATGGCAGCCCCAAAAGATCGGCGGGGGGGGGCTACATCTGCCACTTTTCAGGCTTTATTACTGAGCTAGTCAAGCATGTAAATATTTGAGATGGCTTACAAACCAGACGGAGCTGAACTCCTCTCCCCATGTTCCCTTATGGCTAAGCTTAGAACTTGAAATTATTTCAGCAACAGGCCTTTCTCCGGTTGTCCTCATATACAATCCACCTAAAAACCTCCCTCACAGTTTAGTCTCCACCCTGATAGCAACGTCAGTCAGAATTCATGCACAACTATGTTCCTTTCTTAAATATGATCATAAAAAAGATACCACCCAACCCCTTTTTGGGAACCTCAACTGTAAAATAGGTGGCCATACTATTGCAACACACTGGCTTCCTCAATTGCAAGGAATAAGGATTAGGGAGCTCCTATCAGAAGGGAACTGCAGCTAAGTAGAAGTAATTCTGAACAAATGTAATATAATCCATAACCAGGTTTTTAAGGTCTTTCAATTAAGACACATGATTATGTAGAACAAAGATTTACTAACCAAAGGGGACACAACTGGGGACTATTTTGAAGCATTAGTTCTTATTACCAGCTCTCCGCACACCATCTCTAAAGCATACAGCTCCTTATTTGAAAGAACCTTTGCAGACTTAGATGGGGTTCCACGTTATTGGTCAGTCCACTTTCCCGACCTTGAAGGAAAATGGAGTAAAATATGGCAGGACACTTACAGATATATCACCCAAGACTGATTAAGGCTGATGCAATTCTAGTTTCTGAATAATTTGTACTGGATCCCAGCTAGACTGTTCAAGATAGGAAGGGCTCCCCTTCCCACTTGTAACAGGTGCCATCAAGAGGAGGAAATCCTTTTACATATTTTTTGGGAATGCCCACCTATTAAATCCCTTTGGGAAACTATTAAGAGCAAGGTTGACCCTTTGCTTGTTATAGATGAGCACTCTGTTCCAGAAGTCTGTCTAGTGAGGAACTTTATGAGTGTGGGGGTTTGACAGAGAAGGTTTTACATAGTCATGATTTCCTTGTCCCTTAAGAAGGTGGTGTTATGCCATTGGCTGGATGGACTCCCAAGCTCCTATACAGAATGGCTACAAGAACTGCTTTTTAACCTATGGGCTGAGCAATTTAGTGCCAGCCTGTGAGGAGCTCTCCCCAGGTATAAGAAGATCTCGGAGACAATGCACACCTTATACTAAGTTTAAACAGGGTCCTTACCATCTTGATGGCATCCTTTCTGTGTCTCCACTGTGGTTATGGCCCTTGCTTGCTCCTAGAAGGCTTCCTTTAATCTTCCCCTAACCTGGTCAGTATGTGGCTATTGTGAGGCCAATGGGGGTGACTTTAATGGGAGGATGGGAGAAATTATGGGGGGGGCATGATAAGCTGTGATATGTCATGCATTTGATTTTTCATTTCATGTCCTGTGCTTTGTGGTAAAACAATAAAGAGTTTAATTTCAAAAAAAAGAAGAGAAATCTAACACACTCAGCCATGTATAGGACAAGCACCTTAACTGATTGCATTGCAAACATTTTTACAGATTTCTCATTGAGTAAATTATACATTTTGGTTCATGATAATCAAATGATTTTAGACTGTCATACTGATTTTAGGCAAGGCTTTTCTATGACACTGTAGGTCAGTAATTTGTTTTGTTTCATTTAGCCGAAAAGTATACACTTATTTGTAAGCAACACAAGTTTGAACATTTGATTGCAATTTATATAGTGTGGATACTCCTAAGGCAAAAACTAATGTCTAATTTAGTACTGATGGTAAAAAAAAAACACAAAAAAGTAGGGTTAATCAACAAATATGAAAGACCAAAAAAGCCCTACAGGAGAGAAGCTACTAAAGCCTAATAAGTACTGTAACAAATATAGAGAAATGTTAAAACAAGCAAAAAACTTTTAAAAAATGAACAAACAACAACAACTAAAAATGGCACCTTATGGACCAAGCAGTGCTAAACAAATGTTTGGTACAATTTTGGTACCTGGTAGCTAAAGGCAATAGTAATTTCATAAGGGGTTCCCAATCACACATTTACCCAGAAACATACACACTTTGAACACCTAATCTATCAAGAATCCAAATCCAGCATAAATGGCACCCACTTGATGGTAACCAAATTGGTGCTGAGGACTTACTGTAATTAGTATCAGTGAACAGTCATCCTGACAAAAAAAATAAAAAAATAAAAATAATTCCTGTCACAGATGATTGCTGATGAGATGAACTGACTGCCTTGACTCTTCCACTCTACAGACAGATTGCAAAATCCACACTGTCCACCATGAATCTATACTGTCTTCAGTCTGGAAGATTTTTTCAATGGAGCAGTATGTGAAGTGTATTCCTTTCTTCCTTGACAATATATCCCCCATTGGGAATGGCATCTCCACAGGTGGTCTGTCATGATCCAGTAATACCCAGTCATGTGTAAGTAAATCTGACCTCCCATCTGGCATGGGGAGAGTGAGCTATGTTTGTTAGATGAGATGTTCCAGGAGACCTTGATGCTGTATCTCACCTATTGCTTGTTTGACCTAGGTCACATCACTTTGCTTTTGAGCTGCAAGGAGGTCCTCTGATTGGTAATTGCAGAGATTGTCAGGTGTTCCTTGAAGGAGGATATATTTCCAGCAGTATTTCTTAAGAAACCATCTTTGGATGTTAAAGTTCTTTTGAATTACAGACTTGTCTCAAACCTTCCATTTTTGGGGAAGGTAACTGAGATGGTGATAGTGGTGCAGCTGCGTAGTAGATGTAGTTGGGGAATAGTGACATCTATGAGCTTCTCCAGTCAGGGGTCAGGCCCTGGAATAGCACAGAGACAGCTCTTGTTAAAGTGTTTAATGGTCTCCTCATTGCAAGAGACAGAGGTCAGTTGCATACCTTCTTTCTTCTTAATCTTTCATCAGCATTTGACACAGTGGAGCATAAAGTGCTTTTGGATTGTCCGAGGCACTATGAAAGACTAACTGGTATGATGTTGTGGTGGATGGAGTCCTAGTTCACTGCGGGGCACAACAGCTGGCTTCTGGTAATTTCGTCTCTGAAGTAGCTGCCCTAAATTATGGTGTGCAATGGAGCTTGATCCTTACCCTCAAGCTGTCTGGCAGGTATATTTTGCCATTGGGTAAGATCATTAGGTAGCATGGTTTAAGGTTTCACTATTGTGCTGATGATACCCTACTATACATGCCTTGTGCACTGAATCTGTCTGATATAGCCTTAGTGATCAGTAGCTATCTGGGTGAAATCAATGGCTGGAAGGTCACCATCTGGCTTAGCTTCAGCCTAGGTAATACAAAGGTATTACTGATTGAGTTGGGTCCTCATGTGTTAGCAAGGAAGAGTGATATTGCCACTTCATCATTTTCAAATGGCACAACACTCAGAGCTGTAGACAGGGTAAGAAAATCTGGGGGTCATTGTGGACAGAAAGCTGACCCTTGAACAGCTTCTATATTCCACAGTGGCTTTCTTGACATGTGGAATATAATCCAGATTAAACCACATCTAGTGTCAAGGGAGATGACTGTGATTTGACATGCCTTTGTTACATCCAGGCTGGATTATTTCAATGCACTCTGCCTAGGGATGTCTGGAGGTCTGATGGGCTCCTGTAGATGGTCCAGAATACAGTGATCAAGATGCTTGCTGGGACTCCATGGTCAGAGGATATCACATTGATGCTTCACATTCTCCACTACATATTGGGTGGCATATCAACTGCAAGATAGGCTTGTTGACATTCAGTACAAGGCCCTACTTACAGTAGTTTGCATTCTAGCTATCTGAAAGATCTTCTGCCTGTATACACCCCTGTCCTCCCTCTTGGCTTCGCTGAGGTGGGCTTGCTATCTGTTCCATCTTTGAGGCTAAAGTTGTCTGGGGACAAAGCCTTTTGGGTGACTGCCCCTTGGATTTGTAATCTGTAACCACTCTCTTTTTATAATACCCACTCAGTGGAAATCTTTAGGCCAGTTTACATGGCTGTATTTGAATGGCATCAAGCTCTGTGCTGGGGCTGTTGTTGTACAAATGCAGCCATGGGCACACTTACCCAATTGTGATAAGTCTGCCCTGGCTCCTCTCCTCAAGCCACAGCAAATTTGGGGATGCATTTCAGAGTGAGTGGTCTAAGCAGTGGTGTGGACTGGCTGCATCACTCACTTTGACATACAAATGATCCTCCCAGCATCCCCCTGTGCCTCCCAGCATCCTCCTCCCCAAACCCAGGAATCCTGTCCAGCGCATGTTGCATTGGCATGGAGAGAGGCCATTTAAACTGAACAGCAGCCAGCTCAGGAGGCTGGGTGGAGTGCAATGATGGATCACAGTGCAGAGAAGAGCAGCCGTGTAAACAAAGCTTTTAAGTAGCTACTCCAATTTGTTTATGTTAGCTTACAGTGATTATTTTTGGTTATTCATAATTATAATTTTGCTGGAGGGCCTGTGTGCTGTGTTTAAGATTATTCAATGTCCTTTTGTTGTAAGGTACCCTGAGCCTCACAAATAGGGTGCAACAGAAAAATAATCTTGCCTTGTTTTTCTTCTACTGTGAATTTCTACAGTATATATTGTATTGCTTTCCCTTCCTTTTTTATGTTTGCTTGCGCACATGTGCAAGAAACATTATGTGGCAGCTTAGGAGAGAAACAGGTTGTGGAGGTGCAACACTCTGGCAGCCAATGAGGGCACTGCATTTGGAAGCTTGGCACTGGTGGACCAATGCATGCCCAGTGTCTTGATGACACTGGTTCTACAGAAGTGCCACCAAGTTAAAACATTTTCGCTGCTGCAATCAGGTGCCACCTCATCATTGCAGCTTCAGCAATTCCGCTGCAATGGGGGAGTGACCCGTCATTGCAGGGCGGTACCTTGCCTCCATATGCCGCCCCTGACCCAGTACATTTGCTGACAGGGGAGCCCACTCCCTGTCAGTACACTGTAACCCCCTCCCCTATTGGTTGTGTGCTGAGGGGATGCCCAATCCCCCTTGGCAACATGTGGCCCCCCCCAACAGTTTTTCATTGCTGACAGGGGCTCCAATACTCAATGGTTTCAGTACCTTCCCCCGTTCAATTTGCTGACAGTTGATAGGGAAGCCCACTCCCCATCAGCATAATGGCCCCCCCAGTTTGCTGTGAGCCAAGGGGGTGCCCAATCCCCCTCGGCTCTCCCCCCCACCGGTATGTGCCGGTGGGGGTGCCCAATCCCCTATCAGCTACAGTCCCCCAAAACACTTAGATGGCACACTGGGAGCCCACCCCAGCATGCCAAATGCCCCAGTAAAGAAAAAAAAACATCCTGCAATGTTTCATTATTTTTTTTTAACCCTGCAAACCAGAAAATGGTCCCTCGTCAAGTCTGGTAGCCCTCCTCCAACCCGAGCCCACCCTCTGCTCACCTTGCCTCCCCACCCTCCCACACTTACCTCTGGAGCATGGCGTGACGATCTTCGGTGGACCAGGAACATGTATGCACTCTTCAAAGCTGACCGCGAACTGAGGAAATGCTGGTAAACTGTATGTCATAAACAGGGTTTTTTCAACTTTGGTGCATATCTCGGGCATTTTTGAGAATTTTGGCACCACATTTTCAACATGGGGTTATTGGGACCCATCCTCATGAATTCAGTAACTGTCATGGCATTATTCAGTTCTAAAAGGTGATTTCAAGGTCACTGCGTGGAATCACCTTTCGGGACCAATTAATGAAACAACAGTGCCACTGTTCATGAGGGGGGCTCTCAAAATGCCTATGTTGCATGCTTGTAACTTCGTGAATTTGTAATATTTTCACTCCAGATTTTCAAAACTGGCATTTTTCCACACCTCCTTATGAACAGTACAGCTGTCATTTTACATATCCTGGCCGAAATGCGTTTTCGCACGTCGGTGCAGAATAGTGAGGTCACTGTGAGAAATCAGTTTTCAGAACAGGTTGAGAAAATGATGGTGACATTGTTCATGAGCAGAGGGCCTAAAATGCCTATGTTGAAAATTTGGTGATGAAAGTCCATAAACTTACTTTGTTACAAGCATGCATTGCGCAGTTTCCACGGACCCTTGTAACTTCGAAATTTGTAATATTTTCACGCCAGATTTTCAACACTGGCATTTTTTCACACCTCTTTTTGAACAGTACAGCTGTCATTTTTCACATCCTGGCCAAAATGTGTTTTTGCACTTCCGACGCAGCCTAGCTCACTTGCTCGCTGTGGGAAATCAGTGCTTGGGACAGATTAAAATTGAGCGAGTGAGAGAGGGGGAGTGAGCGAGCTCAATGGAGCTCTGTCTGGACAGCTGCAGATTTCTTTGTGGGCAGAAAAAGGTGCCAATGCAGGCAGTAGTCCAGTACAAAAGGGCAGCCTGCAGCACCGGGAGAAACAGAACGAGCGAGTGAGGTGGGGAGTGAGCAAGCTCAACGGAGCTCTGTCGGGACTGCTGCGGATTTGTTTGTGGGCAGAAAAAGGCAATGCAGGCTGGGGTCCAGTACAAAAGGGCAGCCTGCAGCACCGGGAGAAACAGAATGAGCAAGTGAGGGAGGGGGAGTGAGCAAGCTCAACGGAGCTCTGTCAGGACTGCTGTGGATTTCTTTGTGCGTAGAAAAAGGCAGCAACGCAGGCAGGGGCCCAGTACAAAATGTCAGCATGCAGCGCTGGGAGAAACGGAATGAGCAAGTGAGAGAGGAGGAGTGAGTGAGATCAGCGGAGCTCTGTCAGGACTGCTGTGGATTTCTTTATGGGCAGAAAAAGGCACCAACACAGGCAGGAGCCCAGAACAATAGGGCAGCCTGCAGCACCGGGAGAAACAGAATGAGTGAGTGACAGAGGGGGAGTGAGTGAGCTCAAAGGAGCTCTGTCGGGAGTGTTGCAGATTTCTTTGTGGGCAGAAAAAGACGCCAATGCAGGCAGGAGCCCAGTACAAAAGGGCAGCTTGCAACACTGGGAGAAACAGAAGGAGTGAGTGAGAGAGGGGGAGTGAGTGAGCTCAGTGGAGCTCTGTCGGGACAGTTGTGAACTTCTTTGTGGGCAGAAAAATGTGCCAATGCAGGCAGGAGCCCAGTACAAAAGGGCAGCCTGCAGCGCTGGGAGAAACAAAACAAGTGAATGAGAGGGGGAGTGAGTGAGCTCAACAGAGCTCTGTTGGGACTGCTGCAGATTTCTTTGTGGGCAGAAAAAGGCAACAATGCAGGCAGGAGCCCAGTACAAAAGGGCAGCCTGCAGCACCAGGAGAAATACAATGAGCGAGTGAGAGAGGGGGAGTGAGTGAGCGCAATGGAGCTCTGTTGCCCACCCTCCTGCCCAGGTCCTCTGTGGACCTGTATTACAGCAGGGTCTCTGTGGTGGAGACAAAGCAATGATTGGATACTTTGAGGAGTGCTGTAATAATACGGATTTAGTTATTCTGTTTCTTTCTCTAACTGAGCTGAGTACTGAGCTATACTGTTAGAATTGCTGTAGTAATACATATTTATTGTTCTGTTTATTTCTCTAACTGAGTTGAGTAATACTTGGAGTGCAATAGGATTTCTAACTGGGCTAAGTGAAACTATATGAGAGCTGAGAACAAAAAGTATGGTAGTTGAGGGGTGGAAAATGGACAAGAAGGCTTTTGGATTGCTACAGTAATACAGTATCTAACGGATGAGATTTGAGACTGAATTACCCTGGTTGGCAAGGGGCCAGTAGGGGGACTACTGGAGGGGGACAGGAATTTGAGTGAATAGGGGCTTAATAGTTGTAGTAGGGTACAGAATCTGGGAGTAAGAGCCCGAAGCATAAGATGGGGGCCAAAATGGGGCAGGTGCCACATGTCAATAGGGCGAGCATCCTTGGAATGGTGGTGGGGTGTAGGGTGTGGGTCCGCCATGATCCTGGACTGGGCTTGGAGGATGAGGGAGTGTATGGTCTGTAGAAGACTGGCTAGTTTGAGGGAGGAACTGTGAAGGTTAAGGAGGAGTCTAAGTGGCAGGGCAGATGAGTATGGTAGGCATCCTGGCTGGGGGGAGATAGGGGATGGCAAGGGGGGGATGGGGAAGAACAACTAGGGACTGAAACTGACGCCAGTATCAGAGGCACTAGCAGAAAAGAGAGGACAAGGGATGGGGTGTCCAAGGCAAGGGGGGCCTCCTGTTGGGGGAGGAAGACACCATGAGGAGTACCAGGGGGTAGAGAGCAGATGGCTATGGGTAGGGAGGGACCAGGGGAGGACCAGGCATGGCAAGGAGGGAAACAAATAGGAGGGGGAACCAATAGGGGGAAGAGATGTAGGAGGGGTATCAACTAGGAATAGATTCAAGCCTCTGCTATGGGGGGGCAGGAACATACTGAAGAGGGGAGGACAAGTGGGGCATGACAGGGATGGCAACAGCTTGGGGAAGAGATAGCGAGGACAAAAGGGTAGAAGGGGGCTAGTTAAGAAGGAGGGCATGGTGACTGGAGAAGAGAAGGCTACAGGAAGGGGGAAGGATGGGAGGGGCATCACTATCGGGGTAGAAAGCAGGGGAGGAGGGGACATTGACATGGGAAGCCCAGAAGGAAGTAGTCAGGCTGGGAAGGGGTTCAAGGGGGATGGGAAGAATAAGGCAGAGAAAAGAGGTGAGATGGAATTAGGGGGTACAGATACAGAAGTCACTGAAGGTGCAGCTGGTGGGGGTAAGGGGCAGGGAAGATCGAATACTGGGGTGGTGGAAGGGGCAATAGAAGAAAAGGGGCTAAGGGACGAGGGGTACTCATCCTAGGGGATTGTATACTGAAAGGGGGCAATATGGGGTGAAAGGTGGGAAGGTTCAGCCATGTTTGGGTTGAAGCTATCCCCAGGTTGACTGCAGGAGGGGCAGGGCAGGCACTGCTCAAGTGTGCAATGAGGGGGAGGAAGAAACCTCATTTACTGTTGCATGTGGGTACAAATAACTTGGCGGGGAAGACTCTGGAAGTAGTGAGGGGGAGGTTCGAGTAGTTGAGCAAGCAGTGTGATGGGGTGGGGGAGTTGGTGGCATTCTCAGAGTTACTCCCCATACCATATGCAAACATGGGGATGGAAGGGTAGGACTGAGGAGTTCAACGAGGGGCAGAGGGATTGGTGCCACACCAAAAATTATGGGTTAGTGACTACCTGGGGTAGGGTCTGGGGAAATAGTGACTTGTATGCAGGGGACAGTTTACACTTGAGCAGAAAGGGGAGGGGAGTATTAAAGGCAGGATTAGAGGGGTATATCTCTACTAAGATGGATTTACACTAATGAGGGGGTGGCCAAAAGACTGAGGTTAGTAGAAAGGTCCAGACAGGGTAGCCAAATGAGCTCACCCCCCCAGACATAGGTAAAGGCAGAGGTGTAGTAACCCTGGGAGGGGGCAGGCAGAGTGGTCTGAGTGTAATACAAAGGGCACCACCACTTGGTAAGAATAAGAAGGAGAAAGGGTGCAGACTACCAGGAGGAGGGACACAGGCCAAGGAGGAGAAGAGTGAGGAGCAGGAGAGGTACGGGTGGAAGCTGGTCTCTCTCAATGCAAGAAGCCTAGGGAACAAAACTGCAGAGCTTCAGGCACTCCTTTCAGAGGGGAAGGTGAACATTGCTGCAGTGACAGAGACTTGGGCCACAAAGTACCATGACTGGGGCTTGGCAATCCCAGAATACAGGATATACAGGAGGGACTGGGGGGTTGGAAGAGGTGGGGGGGGGTTGCACTCTATGTGAGGGAAGGGAATAAATGAATAAGGGGGTGAGGGAGAAGAGGAGATGACAGAGGCAATTTGGGTGCAGCTCCTGGACTCCAAGGGCAGAAAGCTGAGGCTGGGAGTGGTGTACAGACCACCAGCCCAATCTGGTGAACTGGATGGGGAGTTGGCAGAGTAGATAAGGAGGGTGTATAGAAGGGGGAGTGTAGTGATAGTTGGGTATTTTAACCTACCACAGGTTGACTGGAGCACCCCATCACTAACAGTACCAGGAAGCATGTGCTCCTTGATGCATTCTAGGATGGCCTTCTCATGCAATTGGTAAGTGGGCCTACAACGCTTGGTAGCATTCTCGACCTAGTACTGGCAAATGGGGAGGTGGTGAGGGAGGTAAGGGTGGAAGACCCACTAGCAGGTAGCAACCACCAAACAGTGTGGCTTGTTGTCGCACTGGACAGAGAGACAGGAGGCACGAGCACTAAGGTGGTGGACTTTAATAGGGTGGACTTTGGGGGGATGGGAACAATACTGCAAGGAAGACTCCAGGATATAAGGCTGGGGATGGATGCAAAACAAAAGTGGGGAGCCATAAAGACTGGGCTAACAGAGGCCACAGTAACCTGCATCAGGGCCAGGAGTAAGAAGAGCAGAGGCAAGAAACCATGCTGGCTGAACAAGGAAGTGCTGCAAGGGGTGAGGGCAAAGACGGCTGCATATCGGAAGTACAGGAGAACAAGGAAGGCAGAGGATAAGGAGGCTTTTGGGAGTTGGTCAAGGTAGGTTGCCAGGAGGGTGAAAAAAGCTAAGGCCTCCAGGCAATTAAGTTCCACATGGAATAAAAGGAGGGGAAAAGGACTTTTTTACATATGTAAGGGAAAAGAGGAAGTGGAAGGAACTTATTGTAAGAATAAAGCGGGGAGGGGATTGGCTGAAAAAGGGGGAGGAGCAAGTGGAAATTCTAAATAAGTACTTCTGCTCTGTTTTCACTAAGGAGAGGGATGGCCCACTACCAGAATGGGCTGGGGTGGTGGGGAAAGGGGTGGAGGAGGTGACGGACAAAGTGATAACAGGAAGTAGGGTGCTAGAGGGGCTGAGGTCAGTAAGGGAAGACAAGGCACCAAGTACCAATGCCATCCACCACAGGGTGCTGAGGGAGATGGCAGAGCTGTTGGCTGAGCCACTAGCAGATCTGTTAAATGCCTCCCTGGAAATGGGGTGTGTGCCCCAGGATTGGAGGATGGCCCATGTGGTGCCCACACACAAGAGTGGGCCTAGGGAGGAGCCAGGAAATTATCGGCCGGTAAGTGTCATGTCCATAGAGGGTAAGCTTATGGAGCCGATACTGAAGGAGAGGCTGGTGGCAAACCTAGACAATAATGGCCTCCAAAATGGGCAGCAACATGGGTTCATCTCAGGGAGGTCTTGTCAATCCAGCCTAACAGAGTATTGTGACTGGGTGACAAGGGAGTTGGACAGGGGCCATGCAGTACATGTCCTGTACTTTGACTTCAGTAAGGCCTTTGATACAGTGCCTCAGGGGAGACTGGGAGGGAAGCTGATGGCAGTGGGGGTGGGAAAAAACTGACTAAATGGATAGAGAACTGGTTACAGGGGAGGGTGCAGAGTGTGGTGGTGGTGGTGGGGGAGCTCTCGGCACCCAGAGCAGTGACAAGTGGGGTGCCGCAGGGGTCAGTGCTGGGCCCTGTGCTATTTGGGCCTTTATCTCTGATATAGCACACATAGTGGGGAGCAGGGTTAGTCTGTTTGCACATTATACCAAATTGGGGGTGGTGGTGGATGAAGAGGATGGATGGGGAAAACTGCAGGGGGACCTAATCAAACTAGAGACATGGTCGGTGAAGTGGCAGCTAGGATTCAATGCAAGGAAGTGTAAGGTGATGCACTTCAGGGCAAAGAACCAGAAGAGGGACTATCGGTTGGGGATCAGAGAGGAGAAAGACCTAGGGGTCTTGGTAACTGGGAGCATGAACAACTCAGCCCACTGCACGAGAGCAGCAGCAAAGACAAACATGATGCTGGGGTGCATCTCAAGGGGGTTTTCATCCAGACACAGGGATATGATCCTACCCTTTTACAGATCATTGGTCAGACTGCACCTAGAGTAGTGCAATACTGGAGGCCATACCTGAGGAGAGATACAAAGTTACTGGAGGGGGTGCAAAGGAGGGCAACAAAAATGTTAAAGGGAATGGAAGGAAAGGAATATGAAGTTAGGCTGAAGGACCTGAACATGTCCACACTGGAGAAGAGGAGGTATAGGGGGGATATAATTGAAGAGTTTAAATACCTGAGGGGGGTAACTAAACCTAGCACTGAGGGGGTGTTTAAACTGAGGAGTGGAAGAGAGACAAGAGAGCATGGACTAAGGTTGAAAGGGGACGTTTCAAGAGGGAAATGAGGAGGCACTACTTCTCTGAGAGAGTGGTGTCTAGCTGGAATGCACTGCCAGAGGTGGTGGTAACATGTAAGACACTTAATAGCTTTAAGGAGGAGTGAGATAAAGCAAGGGGGGGGGCACAGACTGGAACAAGTGGGGGAGGAACTGAGGGGGAGAAGGCTGGGGCAGCTGCAATCTAGGGTGCTAGCTGCAGACTCAGGCAGACTTACATAGACCGATTGGTGTGTTCTGCTGGCAGATTCATATGTTCGTATGTAAAATCACAGTGACTCTGTTCATTAGCAGAGGTCCTAAAATGCGTATGTTGAAAATTTGGTGACAAATGTCCATAAAATGATTGTGTTACAAGCATGCATGATGCAGTTTTCATGCACCCTCGTAACTTCGCAAATTTTTAGTATTTTCACTCCAGATTTTCAACATTGCCATTTTTCAAGACCTCCTTATGAACAGTACAGCTGTCATTTTTCACATCCTGCTCGAAATATGCATTTATACATCTGACGCAAAATACCATGCTTGCTGTGGGAAATCAATGTTCGGGTCATGTTAAGAAAATCATAGAGACAGTGTTCATGAGCAGAGGTCACAAAATACCTATGTTGAAAATCTGGCGAAATAATTCCGCTAAATGACTGTGTTACACACATGCATTGTGCAGTTTCCACATACGCTCAGAAGTTTGAACATTTGTAATACTTTCACTACAGATTTTCAACATTGCCATCTCTTCACACCTCCCTATGAGTGGTGCAGCTGCCATTCAACATCTGGCGCACAACTGCACGGTCGCTGTGGAAACTCAAATTTCAGGACACATTGACAAAGTCAGAGAGCCACTGTACATGAGAAGAGGTCCCAAATGCTTTCATGAGGTGGGAGCCACAAAATGCTCATGTTGAAAATTTGTACTGCAAATACCAACACATGTCCAGGACATTATGGTTTCTAACCATAATGTCCCACCCTGTGCACACTAACAGGCATCAGGGGTTTGTCTTTGGATTGCCAACTGTAATGCTCATGCCATTCCAACCTCACCCCCACCCTGCAGTCACTGACAGGCATCAAGCTGTACCTTGGACTTTTCTGCCCCACAGTTCACTCCATTCTATATTGCACCCATTTCAGCGTATGTCCTCATGGAGTGGGGTGACTGTGAAACCAAACACCCCAAGGCACACCTCAACACTTGTCAGTGTCTGCAAGATAAGGTGCGGTGAAATGGCATGAACTTTATGGGTGACAACCGAAATGCATTCCCCAATGCCTGCCCGTCTCTGCAGGGTGGAGGTGGGGTTGGCGTGAAGTTCAATGCTTTACTACCATTCCTACTCTGCATCTGTCTAACTCCTGAATTTCCAATACTAGTACTAGCAAGCAAACATTCAGCATTGACAAATGCTTGTTCCTATTTCCTTTATTCACTGTGCTTGAGTACAAATTGAATAAATCCACCAGTCTGTTGCCAGAGACTTTCCACTAGTTAAATTTCTTTTAAATGAATGCTGCCCTACTAACTGAAATGTGAAAAGGGGGTCAGAATGCATTGGTTGACCCCCACCAGCTGCAAACATGAAGAGTCTATTGACCTCTCTGACCCCCTAGCTCCTGTCCCCACCTCTTTTTTATGCTGTGCAGAAAGGTGCAGAGGGTCAAATGTTTTTCCCTGCAATAGCTGAGAAAGGGATTTCTTACTTTTGGCATTTGTTTCTTCCTGATAGCCCTCATAATGGGCCAAGCCTGTCAGCATATGCAGTGAAACCTACCAGGATGAAGCGCAGCACTGCAGAATTCTGAGGTAGAGTTACTGCAGCAAACAGTGCAATTTCAATGGGAGTTAATCCCGTTTGTCATGCAGTAAACCTGTGACACTGTGCTTCATCCTGGTGGGCTTCACTGTACCTATGAATTCCCCTACCTGTCCTCCAACTACCTGCCCAGCATTATTGACTTGGACGGTGCTTTGGTGAGAGGTCACTGGGTGGCAACAAACTTGGGCCAAGCCTCAACTGCCACAGTGCACACCTAGGTGGAGGCATCTACCAGTCTAGACTTACCCCAAAAGACCTAAAGATCTACTAGGATTTAGTCGAACACCAGCTTTATTTGCCCAAAACCCAAACACCTGTAGACTAAGAAAGCTTTAAAAAGACCTGATGATCTGGGTGGAATACAGGAGTGTTTTTTTTCTGAAATAACAACATAGGAAATGGAAACTGAGTTAAAACCACAATATAATGCATTACTGGAAATGCTGTATCTGATGAAGTATGCCAATATAAATCATTACTGAAAAAAACAGAAACACCAAACTCAGTATTACATTTCATAGAGATCAAGTTCCCCATGTGGAGTAGAAAATGTCTTACAAGGTCTGAAGTGAATTTTTCAGTCCCTTTTAATTAATACATTGCTCTTTCTTGTCTAGTACATTTAATTTGTTATTACTCTTCGTTCGTCAAGTAAGACAGTCCCATTTATTTAATCTCTGAGGTGAGATTCTGTATTCAATATTTCCTTGTTGCAAACAACCCATATCAACAGTTTCACACCCTTTCTTTAGGGTTCATGGATAAGCAACTTCTTTTTTAGATCATTGCTAAGTTCCACTTATGAGCTGACCAGTGTGTGTGTGTGTGTGTGGGGGTTGGGCAGGAGGCTACCATATGAAACTGTGATATGCAATACAACAATGCTTGCTAAGCCTACCCCTGAAGGTTATGCACATTACCTCCCCAATATGTTCACTTTCTGCAGACCTGAGATAGATTGGTTTCAAGGTCACTTACTACTGAAAATGAGCCTCTTTTTGTATTCCACTTCTCAGAAACTTTTGCAGAAGGTTGTGTTCAAACTCTTGCTAGCTGGAACACATTTGGTAAGCGTTAACAGCCTTATCAAAACCTTTTAGACAGACTGTGAGTGTCAGGATTTCGGACAATGGCAGTCACAACATGACGAAAACAGTGGCAAAAGTGATCACATGCTATCATTTACCATCATGGGATGAAGCCTGTACCGTTGACAATAACAGGTCAGACATTTCCCAATAAAATATTGAAGCATCGTCAGATCTAATTTGCATTATGAAAACAGTAAAGTAGTTGCACATGGCAGAAAAGCGTTGCAAGCCAAAAACAAGTTGTTTAGCTTGTCTATACAAGAATGACTGCCGTGCTGAAAGATGATTACAGCAGCTCTGCTACAGTATGTTATGTTAGCATGCTAATGGATAAAGGTTACGGATTATTTTTCTTTATTACTGAATAGAGTAATTTCAGGAGAGTCTCAAAGCTACCATCATTGCCATATTTGTGATTCAGATCCTTGACATCTGTTTTTGTTTTCTATACAGTAGTTTAATAACAGGCTGTCTGCTGCTGATAGAGTATGCATCTGCAACTCATCGGTATGAAATTATCTGGGTTTCAATAATCATCAGGTGGCCGTCAGCATAATCAGAAGGGTTGTATGTGCAAAACTGCTGAACTCCTTCAAAGAGTGTTGTGAAAATCCAGTGGCATCAGGATTCTGTCTTCTTGAGCAGTGTACCATTATTTTTTTTTTAAGGTTTGTAATTGTCTTTGCCAGTCCACCTCTTTGCATTTTGTCTTTAAAAATGTTAAACATGTTGACATTGCTTTGTCAGAATGGGTGGACACAATATGCCATCGGCTACATACCTGAAGGATGAGTGCATTGGGAAAACTAACTTCAGCTCCATGTCTATCAGTTTTGCGTTAAATAGAGCAGACTATGAATATCCAGTGAAACTACAGTACAGTACAAGTCGCATTAAGCTGTTCCACCAATGAGTTGGTTTAGCATTGCTTTTCACAGTTGGCAATGCATTGGCAACTCATATTGCATTGCTTTTCAATGTTTAACCAGCTCAAGAGAGCTGTTTGTAAAATGTTTTTGCCACTCAATTGGAATGCATTGGCAGTCCAGTTACAATGCAATGCAAAACTGAGTTTTAATTCTAAAGAAACAATTTGTGCAGGGCTTTGTGCTGGATTCAGCAATACCTATGCAACTCAGTCAGACATAGTGGTAGGCGAAGTCAGCAAAATTCACTATGCGGAGAATTTCGTGAAGTGCGCTCAGTTCACGGAGTGCAATTTGCGAAATTCGCCATTTCGTGTACCGTGGATCAAAGGCGAAAGTGTGGAGATTTCACATGTTAAATCCCTGGGGGTCCATAATCGCCATTCTCCAAACTGCCACCACCACAAAGCCCTAGCAGCCCTCATCCCTTCTGTACAGCCTGGAAATCAGCTCCACTACTAAGGAGGAGGAGAGTTGATTGACTGAATGAATGAGTGTGTGCTTATACAAGCATGCGCTCATTCATTCAGAATAAAGTGTACATCTGTGGGGCTGCCAGCTGTGGAGGTGAGTGAGGGCTGTGCCAGTGGCTCCTTGGGGATGGGGACAGGGTGGGGGCCAGGGGGAGGGATGGTTGGGGGCACTACCTGATGGGGTGGGGGTGGGGTGTTCCACTTGACACCAGTGATTAATTTGCCTTTTTAAAATTGAAAGTGATGAATGATGACAAGCAGGGTGGGTGGGGTACTAGACACCAGGTATATTTTTGGATTAGTAGGGTCCGGAAATCGTTGGGGTGGGGGGTTCCACTAGACACACCAGGGACTGTTTTTTATTATTGGGGAGGGTGATCGGTGGGGTGGAGGTCCACTAAATACCAGGGATTTTGGCCATGCGATTGGTGGGGTGGGGGATTCTACTAAACACCAGGGATATATATATATATATATACACACACAGTACATACATACTTTTAAAAATGGTAGGGGACTGGTGATCGGTGGGGGGAGGGACCACTAGACATCAAGGATAGCTCAGGGGTGCTGTTGGGGAGATTACAATTTGTAACCTCTACGTGCTTTGAGGTTTTTAATTGCAATTTGCACTTAAACCCCTTCAGGGCAAGGCAAAGTCACAAATGGCAAATTCCGGGTAATTTTCAAAAATTATGTGAAGTGCCACGTGGGGCGAGATTGCTGACTTTGTGGCAATTTCACCCGTGAATTAAAACTTCATTACATCTCTAGTTAGAAATGCCAAAACAACTCATTGCAGGAACAGTCTAATGTGACTTGTACTGTACTGTATACTGATTTTTGTTTTTCCTTTTCAGTAAATACTTCTTCCAAGTGTTTGATGAAATTAGCAAATCCTGTTTTATTAATGTTTTGTGAAATTCTGTGATTTCTGTGACATTTTGCAAATTTGTGTATTTGGTCATAAGTCATCCCTTTAGCCAGAGATCACAAACAATGGCATGCATACTTGCTGTTAGGAGTACTAAAGGCGTACCAAATGTAAATATTATTTGAATATGCAGTATCAAGATTATAGGGGCTCAACATTTAGCAATTTAAATTTTTGTGTCGTTTGTGAAAATATGTCTTTGCCTATACAACACTGCCCTGTGTTAGGGTGCAAAATGTCATGAGATTTTATGACTTAACTGTCACAATGTCCTCAGGTACACATGCTTCATAGCCCAAGGAATATGAATATGCATAAGTGCATGCCCAGTACCATGGCACCATTTTCTGAGCACATTTAAAGTACTTTTTAGTCCCCGCTTTTGGAAAGTGCCTAGTTTCCTAAGTTCAATTTTATTTCTAGTATCTGAATATATATGTAGCTGAAATCAAGCACAGTATTGCACCTATGAGTCTTGGGACCCAGCATAAGGAAGTGCAGCATTGGTAAGCAACAGGGGATCCCAGAGGGTCTCCTGAGACACTCTCTGGGACAGATGTGAATGCAATGCTCCAAATACATGGTGGCACTCAACAGAGAAATGAAACGCAACACAATGGTGAACCCAGGAAAACAGGGAATGTCAGACAAAGGTACACTAACTTGTGCTGTGCTGCCGCTCACCTCTACATGCCAAAAATGTAATATTCCAGTTGCTATGTACCGCTCGTTGTGGTACAGAGCCTGCCGTGTAAAGGTACCTTAAAGCAAGCTGAAGCAGAATACAATGCAGACCCCCTTCCCCATCTGTGGAGGTCCTAGCTAAGCTCATGAGTAGCAGGATTGAATAGAACATGTTAATTATGAGAAAGGCAGACGTAGTCCTTTAGCACCTAAAACATACCTACTTGGAGGCAGTGGAACAAGATAGTAAACTGTTTTCCTGTTGACTAAAGAACATGCAGGCAGAAATGCATATTGCAGGACCTCATGATAGTCCAGGCATAGTCCACACTACACGTCCTGAAATCAATAATATCATGAAGACATTTTATACTAAGCTCTATTCTTCCCCTACCCTACCAGGGGTTTAAACTATTCCTTGACTTCCTTCCAAGCCCACATATTGTCCCATCACAAGTCACCCTGTTGGAGCCCCCAATCTCCATACAAGAGGTCGAATCACCTATCAGATACATGAACACCCATTAAGCACCTGGAGGGGATGGGATACCAATAGATTTTTACCAGACCACATGTGGGGAAATAAGCCCTATGCTGATAACCGTGATTACAAAGAAGGGCAAAGACCCCACCTACCCAAGCAGCTACAGACCAAGTTCCCTAATCAATGCAGATGCCAAGATTTTGGTGAAGGACCTGGACACACAGTTTGAAAAGAGCATATAGGGCCTTATTCCCCAGGCACAAGTGGGATTTGTGAATGAATGCCTTAGTTCAGACCTTTTAAGTTCAGTGGTAAATCTTGTCTATAAAGTCTAAAAGTTCTTCTTACCAGCAGCAACTGTGGCCATAGGCTATGAAACAGCCTTTGATTTGGTGGAGTGGGGGTACTTATTTCATTTATTTCATATCATGCACTCTGTGAGTATGGGGCCCTTCCATCCTCACCTGGGTCTGTACTTTGTATAGTTTTCAGGCTCTGAATGTCTCACTAATGGCATAAGGTCCAAGACCTTTCCCCCTACTAAAGTGCACCAGGCAAAGTTGCCTTCTCTCTACACTATTATTCAAGATGGCCTTCAAACCCTAAAATATTGCTATACAAGAGCACTCCCATATCAGTCATTTGAGGGTGGGGGCATATGACTACTATGCTACGCTATGTATAGCTGACCTCCTGAGTCTCCTTTTGGATGCTTCAAAGGCACTGGACACAAGGACTCAATCATTATCATCAACAAGAGAAACTTTATCTAGGGTAGGGAATCAAATATATTTCAGACAAGCAAATAAAAAAGAAGCAGTAAGGTATGATGACATTTCAACAGGCACTAAGGTAAAAGGAGGAAAGAGCATAGGAGTGATGTAGAACAAGGGGTGTGGAGCCACAGTCTTTTGGGAAACTGTCTGGAGACTGAGGTGTTGCCCTGTTTGTTCTCACCTCTTTGGGTTGAAGGCAGAGGTTGCTGGATTGCAAGCCAGAAGATGCCTAGGCAAAGGCAGAGCAGTTGTGCTTTAGTGGGCTCTGGGAGGGTGGGGGAGGTAGGAAGGGTACACACTCCTCAACTTGTACCACTGCACAATTCCTTTGCCATACTGGTGGGATGTGGCAGCCAGAAGGAGGCACCCATAACAGTGAGAAGGAAAGAAGTGTGAGTCACAGAAGGGGAGGTCCCAAGGCGGGGAGAGGCAGCTGGGGTGGTACTCTGCTGTTAGGGGTATAGACTCGGGAATGGGGCGAGAAATGGAGAGTGAGGCAAAGTGCCTGATAGGTGCTTCAACTTGGAGGGATGGAAATCAGATCCAGAGGATCACTATAGCAGTAAGAGAAGGGAAGGAGCTAGATGTCATTGTCCACCTGGAGACAAATGATCTGGCATGGGACAGGGTAGGGACAGGAACATTTCTGGAAGATGCAGCACAGTCTCAAGCAGGTGGCATGCATGGTGGCCTTTGCTGAGGTGTTACCTGTATACAGCAGCACAGAGTATAGGACACTCCACACCAGGACTTTGAACAATTTGTTGAAGATACGATGCATGGTAGAGCACTTTGGCTACATTGCTAACTGGGGGCCAATCTGGAAAGATATGGGCCTCTATGGGAGATACTGTTTGCATCTGACAAGCAAGCAGCCCAGGGGTAGGATCCAAAGTGGTGAATTGGTAAGGAACTAGTTAATGAATAGGTGACACAGGGTGGTGGTTAATGGTACACAATCTAATGAGGGGAAAGTGACCAGCAAGGTGTCACAGAGCTCAGTACTGAGAACAGTCCTCTTCAATGTTTTCATAAGTGACATTGCAGAAAAACTGGAATGAAGGCATGTCTTTTTTTGCAGATGACAACAAAATCTGTAATGGGGGAAACACGTGGAGTGGTCAGAAGCATGGCAGTTGGAGTTCAATGCCAAAAAGTGCAAAATCCTGTGCCCAAGGCATAGGAACCCAAGAGATGAATAAAGGATGGGGGAAGTACTAACAGTCATTAAGCAGAAAGGGACCTTGGAGTTATCATATCTGATAACCTCAAAATGGTAGGCAGTGTGACAAAGAAGTGGCTAGGGACCGTAGAATGCTGGGATGCATAGGGAGAGGTATGTCCAGTGTGAGGAGGAAGATTGTGTTGCCATTGTATCACTTGCTTGTCAGAGCCCACCTTGTGGCCAGTTCTGGAGGTTGCACCTTAGAAAGGACATACATAGGCTTCAGGTAGTCCAGAAGATGGCAACTAAAATGGTGTAGGGGTTGCATCAAAAGTCCTACATGTAGAGACTGAGGGATCTCAACGTGTACAACCTGGAAGACAGGTGACAAGATAGAGACCTACAAGTACCTCATAGGGATGAACAGGGAGTAGGAAGGAAGTCTCTTTCAAATGAGAAAGAACACCAGAACCAGAGGACATGTAGTGAAGTTGGAGGGTGGAAGTTTAAGAGGCAAGTGAGGAAGCACAACATCCCTGAAAGAGTGGTGGATGCCTGAACAGACTCCTAGCAGATGTTGTGGAGACAAAAACAGTATTGGGTTTCAGGCATGCATGGGATAGACATTGGGGAATGTTAGAAAATAGGCAGGGAAGAGGGAGTATCTCTGACGACCAAGTAGGGTTGGCTGAGACATATTGGTCAAGAACCATTTGGGCTGACTGGATGAGTCAAGTGGTCTTTTTATGCTGACAAGGTCTATGTTTATCTGTTTCTTACTCCTTCCTACAAACTCTGCAGGACTTCTCATTGGAATCTAGACTCCATGAAGCAGAATAAGACTGAAGTCGCCCCAACAACAAGCGTGCTTCAGCCAGCTTCTTAAAGCAAGGCCTAAAGTTGGCAGATCGGGTTATTAATTATCTGGGTATACACCCCAGGATCTAGCAAGACTTATCCCTCTCAATTTAAACCCATTGATAGAATCATTCTGTGTTGAAATAGACAGGCAGAAGCTGCACTCACTATCAATGACAGGGAGAAAGCTGTTAAAATGGTGATTGCCCCCTGAATGTCTCCAAATCCTATCCCACTTGCCTGTAAAGATTGTAGGATCCTGGTTAACCAAGGCTGACAGACTGATAGGTGGTTTTATGTGGGAAGATATGCTCCATAAATACAGTGAGTTAAATTGCAATCCCACTAGTCAATAGGAGGTTTGGGCCTTCTCTGGTTCCTAGGGTACCACATAGTCTTTATCCCAGATCAAGCCCTACAGTGGTTCTCTTCTCCAGTTCATACAAACCCACAATGGAGACGGAGGGGCATGCAGTATGGGACTTCTCACCACTCATCTGTCTGCTTGATAAATCTGTTTCATTTTACAAAGAACAGCCTATTATATCGATTTCCACAGAATAGTGGTACAAACATAGTGCATGGTTGGAAACTGGCCTAGTGCCTATGGATCGTGCTCCATTATGTTGCAATAGGAGGTGTTTTATTGGGGGTACCCCTCCCCACTTGAAGGCTGGGGAGAGCAAAGGGATCCATCAGGTGAAGGATTTGTTTATCCCCAGCATGGAGCACCTGGAGTCCTTTATTCCTCTCTCACAGAGATTTCTCCTCCCTAAGCAAGATTACTGGAGGTTCCTCCAAGCCAGAAGTTTTTAACCTCCAAGCTGGCCCATAGGAAGGATAAGACATTTAAAAAATCCCATTCTTCCTATTTCTCAGGAGAATGTGATTCATAAAGGAACAGCAAGCCTAATATACAAGCCCATCAATGACTCACAAATGAATCCCTCTGCACATTTGAGACTGAAAAGGCAGGAGGAACTATAGATCCCTGTCTTTGATGAGGAATGGTCCACCTGTTGGCACAGAGCTCACAAGGCCTCCAGGTAAGGTAGGAGAAAGTTTATTCAGAACAGCAGTTTTTAAAACTCTTGAACTGTTGTCCACGGATGTGTGCTAGAGTTGTGAGATTTTATGACAGGGTGACTTGTGATGGGGCAATATGGAATGTTGCAGCTGGGAGTTAGGCTAGAACGTTGGAGAATTTCAAAGTCAGTCTAGAGTTGATCCTTGAAGTCAACAGTCTAGACTGAAGGCTGAATCAGTCTGCTGAAGCTGAAGAAAGCTCAAGAGAGAGAGAAGGATGTAGATCCTGCAGTGCAGGGAAGGAGGGGGTGCCCTGCAGGGGCAGTCCCCTCTGCCCTCAACTTCGACACAGAGCTACCTTAGGGTGTGTGCTTCCTCCATAAGAGAGGCACTAGGAACCAACTCCCAGGGGCAACCCCCTGGCCTGGGAAAAAGGAAGAAGCTGCCTGATAGAGAATGCTGGGGCACTACAGTTTTTGAGGAATGAGATTCCTTCAGAGTTATTGGACATCTGCAACAATGAGGATGATGAAGCTTTGACAAAAGGCCAGTGTCATTCACCAAAACAGTGAGTAAAAAAGTCTCTGGGGCTGTGGGTCAGTCAGGATGCCAAGTCCAGAGCTTATGGAACAGTGAGATGTAATGACTGCTGTATGTGGGAGGGTCGTCAAGGGAAAGACAGTTTATGCATTACAAAGCCATGTACAGTCTGCACTATAATAGCCAAGGAAGCGGCTTATGGAACAGTGAGATGTAATGACTGATGTATGTGGGGGGTCTTCAGAGAAAGACAGTTACTGCATTACAAAGCCATGTACAGTCTACACTACAGTAGCCAAGGATGTGTGTGTAATCAAAGGGATGGCCGGGTACGGGTCTATGGTACACAAGGTGGGAGACCCCCCCACCTGGCGTAACAGGGCTCACCTCTACGGATTTGCTTTAAGACACCAGTTATCTTTCTGTCAGGTATTGACCAGTGCCTGAAGAGAGTGCCCAGACGTTGGGATGGAGTAGAGGGTGGTAGTGTGCCACTAGTTAAAGAGTCCATGACATATGGAAGTTTAGGATCCAAGAATGGATTGTGTCTGTGTCATCACCTTATCTGCATTATGAGGAGTGTAGCCCCATGGGGGTCCATCTATGCTTTTCATTCAGTGTTGTTGAATAAAGCCACACTTTAGAATCCCATCTCCTGAAATTGAACATTGTGTTATTGCTTCTAGTCTCTGGATTACTTTGGGTGCCCCTGTGCAGAGTAGCCAAACCCAATCACCATGCCGAGTGACACCTTTCTCCTCAAATTTTCAGCTTATAAAAATGGAGGCACTGCGTCGTAGGACCCAGGCCCCTCAACCTGATCACTAGCCACAAAGGCAGGGGTAGTAGCCCTCTCAGTTTAGCGCTGACTGGAGGTTACACTTGGCATCCATATGCAGTCAATGCAAGACCAGGACAGATGGAGGTTCAAAAAGAAAGTAAATTCCTTAGCCCCAGGATTGGCCTCCTATCACACATCCACCAAATCTAGCTCACCCTGTCCAGCCCCCCACCTTTCTATAACTGGATCCAGCTTATGATGAGCTGTCAACCTATCCAGGAAAGGGTCAAAAAGACAATTGAAATCACCCCCCCCATAATCAGACCTGTAAATCATTCTTTTTGCAAGAGGGCCAGCATCTGATCAAGAAACAAGGTCTCATTCAGCAGGGGCATACATTTTACCAAAAGTAATAGTCTCCCCTTGCACCTTGCCTTGTACAAATACATACTGGCCATTCACTGAGTCATCCTCCACCCTCACCTTCATGAAGGGCAGCCCTTTATGTAGGAAAATTGTCAACCCTCTTCTATGGCCATTAAAAGATGCAGCACAGCACTGGCCCACCCATTCTCTCACCAATCTGTGATGCACAGCAGGTGTCATATGAGATCCCTGCAGCATGGTGATGCTGACTCCATGCCACTTTAGTACTGTGTATATTTTATTCCGCTTAACAGGTGTGGATATACCCTGGACATTCTAGGAATAAACTGCTATGGCAAACATAATGATATCAGTTATCCAGTACAATACCCTGAGTGCGGGTTGTCCCCACCCTCACACAAAACCAGGAATCTTGCCACCAGGGACCCCCCTTCAGGTCAGAGCACCATGCCACATCATTTCCCACAAAAATACATTGACTAAGTGCATGTTTTTGTAACAATAAAATACATTTATTTACATCTAAACAATAAAACCAACAAGAAAAACATGAAAACACAGATAAGAATCAGTAATCAGTTACTGTTATATAACAGACCCCCTCCATCAACTAATTCACAATTTTTATAAGGTTGGTCAAAGCCACCCACCTCATGGAGCAAGCCAGTTCCTACAAGAACAGACAGCAAGGAGTTAACTTAAACCCCTTATGCATATGCTTCCCCTCCCTCATACCTCACTGTCACTATTTAGGAACTGCTAGATGCAGAAATCCCAACCACAGGCAGAAATGTTAAGACAAAAATACACCCACCCCCATCTTGCAAGGTATTGTAGCATGTAATGTCCATAAGCTGAATCGCAAATACAAACTGATAACTAGTAAAAAAAAAAAAACATGTTCCTTCCTGAGGCTGTGGAACTGTTGGTCCCTGTGTAGTCCCCCAGTGGACCTTCAGCCATAGATATGACTCATAACCCATTTCCTCTTCTCAAGCCCTACTGCCACCCACCCCCACCTGGATCCTGAGACCTGGTGCCTCTCACATAGAGCTCCATCATCACAGTCCCCACCCCCATTGACCGTATTGTCATGCAACTCACGCAGAGGCTGTGCCCTCTCCCAGTCCCACCTTTCTACCACCCTCTGGTTATACACCTAGATTAATAGATCCATCATGGTACCAGAACTATCCACAGTTAATAGAAGTGGGTAGGAGCAGAGGGCTATCAGCCACACTACAGGGCAGATCTCTCTAACTGCTTCTCCTCCTACCAGACTGAGCCTGGCAAACTGCCATATTATTCCCACTGAAAGCCATCCAGCTACAGTTAAACCCCAACACCACAGCGCTGCAAATATATCCCTTGCTTGAAGATGAGGGAGCATCCCCTGACTCACAGATCCAGCCTCCTCTTCCTCCTCTTGATTAGGCTCCCCCTTCCCAAAATGTTGTTCATAAAAGAATCAGGACCTCAATGGTGAGTATACTCTCTGGCAACTCCCCCCCTTCAAAACCGTTAAATGTATTGCACACAAACATAAAATTCACATAAGGCAGCCCGGGGGGACAGTGATCATCTGTGATATCCAAGCTATCATCACAACTGGCCACCTCAGAACACTGTCACGCTATCAATATACCCACCAAAATGACACCCAACACAGATGGAGCACCTACCAACTCCCAACAAGTTAACTCACCTAATTAATAACGGTGCAACCCCAGCATAGAAATAAGGGTGCTGTCTCTCCTACAGTGTGATCCATCCCCTCCTTTTCAAGGCTGCTGCACTATAATGCTTGTTGCCGAATATCCTGTGTGCTGATGTGGAGGGTACCACCCACCACAATAAACTGCTTCTTCCACAGGATCCCACACCAGATACAAGTAGTGCAATCAATTATTACCTCATTTAGAATCCATAATGTTCAGCTCGAGAAGGGGAGGGTGAGGTAAGTGCATCTGCCAAGCTGCTGTCAGGTCGTGCCATCTCGTAGCTGCTGCCATCTTACCAATCAAACCTGCATGCATGCCAGCCAACTCAGCCACAACACATAGCAGCCCTAAACAGAACAGAACACTTATATGGTTTAAATTAGCAAATAGTAGGAAAAGTTACGTAACATCCAGGAGTCCCATAGCCAGTACACCCCCCCGACTGTCCTTGCTGTTTCTTTAATGACCACAATATGAAGAGAGAAAACTGCACCTTCACACCAGCTCCACTATCTGAGTGGGAGCCTTCATGGATAAAAATATATCACAGCCAAGGAAAACCAAAAAAAAAAAATAGTCAGCCATGTTCCTCATCCAGGAATCGCTGAATTGCCTCCACCTCATGGAATGAGAAAGTTGCTCCCTCTGCCTTCCGGTGGACCACTGCTGAATACACAAAAACAGTCTATGTGCCACTCCTGAAGGGCATCCAAAACCAGGGAAAAGGCTCTCTTCTTCTTCTGGAGTTGAGGGGAAAAGTCCTGCAAAATGTATATTCGGGTCTCTTTGTAGACCAGCTCCTTTTTTAGCATGGCAGGCTGCCAGGATTGCCTGTCTGTTACCAAAATTATGCAGCCTGTAGGTAACCTGGCTCAGTGACTGACCTAGGGGCAGCCAGGGCACTAACATGACATGAGATGAGATTGCTCCACTTTCAGGGCTGTGGCCTTCACCTGCATGACCAGAAATGTAGGGAGAACATTGGAGCAACATTTCAGGGTATTTCCCCCCCTCCTTTCCTTCTGGCAGCCCCAGGATGTCGAGATTTGTTCTCCAAGTGTAGTCCTTCTGGTATTCCAACTGCTCCATTAAAGCCAGGCTCTCCCACTCCAGGTGCACCACCTTCTCTTGCAGTTCCCCATGCACATCTTTCAAGGAGGAGGAGACCTGTTACTCCACTTCTCCTAGCCATTGAGTTTGCTCAGCTACCTGTTGAGCCAGTTCTGAGAGCTTTCCAGTAAGCACATCGAACTCAGTACTGAGGTCCTTCATTACTTGTTCCATGACCGTTTGGCCTAGAATTGACACTTCCATGGCCGATAGCATGATCATGTCGTAGGCTGTCTGTTGCTTCCAGCTTTGATCCTTTTTCTCTCCTTTTGCAGGTCCTCTTGGTAGTTTGCCCTCGGAGCCCAACAAATATCTATCCATAAGGATTCAGGTACAGGGCTCACAGCTTGTGGTGGTAATAAAAGAAAAAATAGTTTTTTTAACAGATGAATTTGAGTGGGAAGGATTGGGCTCAGGGAAACTGTGTCTAATCACTTAGCCGATCATTAGCACCCCCCCCCGTCCTTATTTCTAAGTGAGTTGGACTAGTACATACTAGTTAAGTACGCAGTTTCCTAATTCAAAGCTGTATCTAGTCTCACTTAATGCCAGATTAGTGCACAGAAAGGCATCAATCACTATCAGTGGTGGGGAAATTAAAGGAAAGATTGGTAGAGTATCTTAAATCCCAATGGGCTACAAGACCAAAGGCAGCATGAATTCATTGGGGGGGGTTCAAGCCAGATGAATCTGATTTATTTCTTCGACTTGGTGACCAGGGAAACAGATCAGGGGAGGGCAGTGTACATGGCCTATCTGGATTTTAGCAAAGCCTTTGACACTGTGCCACACAGGTGACAGATAGAGAAATTAAGCAGCCTAGGGGTAGGATCTAAAGTGGTAAATTGGGTATAAACTGGTTAATGGATTAATGACAAAGGGTGGTGGTTAATGACACTCACTCTTACCAGGGGAGAGTGACCATCTGCATGCCACAGGGTTCAGTACTGGGACCAGTCCTATTCCAAGTCTTCATAAGTGACATTGTAGAAGAACTGGAAGGGAAGGTATGCCTTTTTACAGATGACCCAGACATTTAAAATAGGGTGGACACTCAGGAGGGGTTGCAGAAAATGTGTAGGGGCACTGGAAAACTGAAGGGGTGGTTAAGAGCATAGCAGTTAGAGTTCAATGCCAAAAAGTGCACAATCATGCACCTAGAGCACAGAAACCCAGGAGCTCAGTGTAGGAAGGGAGGAACTGGCAGTTATTAAGCAGGAAAGGGACCTTGGGGTTATCATATCTGATGGCCTCAAAGTGGCAGGACACTGTGACAATGCAGTGTTTAGGGCCAGTGGGATGCTGGGATGCAAAGGGAGAGGTATCACCAGCAGGAGGAGGGTGGGGTGTTACCACTGTATCGCTCACTTGTGAGACTCCACTTGGAGTACTGTGTCCAGTTCTGGAGACCACAACTCAGAAAGGCTATAGACAGGTGGGGTCAGTCCAGAGGGAGGCAACTAAAATGGATCAGGAGTTGCATCAAAGCCCTATTAGGAGAGAATGATGGATTTCAACATGTATATCCTAGAAGGGAGGAGAGCAAAAGGGGACATGACAGAGACCTACAAGTACCTCACAAGGTTGAACAAGGTACAGGAGGGGAGTCTCTTTCAAATGAAAATGAGCACAAGGACCAGAGAGCATGTGACGAAGATGGAAGGGGGAAGTTTAAGAGGGATGTCAGGAAGTACGACTTCATTGAAATCATAGTCGATGCATGGAACAGACTGCCCATGTAAGTGGGGAGGTGACAACACTAGTAAGGGGCTTCAAGCATGCATGGGATAGACAAAAGGGAACATTAGGAAATAGTCAGGGAGGAGGGAGGGTTTCTGGTGACCAGTTAGGGTCTGCCGAGACATGCCAGGCAAAGGACCATCTTGGCAGACTGGGTGGGCCAAGTTGTCCTCTTCTACCAACAAATTCTCTGTTTCTGTTTCTGTTTAAAGGGCTGCTTAACTAGACAAGTCAGCTGGTCCATGCATGGTAAAAATACCTGATGACACTATCTGAAGTTTACTGCTACCTAACCTACTAAGATGGAAATCTGCCACTGTCACCCCAATCCATAAAAGTGGTGACAAAACTGCCCACAATAACTTCAGACCTATCTCCCTACTACCCCCACTCTCCAAGGCACTAGAACGCATCATCTTGGACCAGCTCACAGAATACCTGGATACGTACAACATCCTGTGCAAGCAACAACACAGGTTCTGCAAAGGTCACAGCACCTCCACAGTCCTACTTGAATTCACCGGCGCAATCCACAATGCACTCAACTCCAGTGAACTACTAGGCTCAATCTACATTGACTTAACTAAAGCCTTCGACACCATCAATCATCGCCTCCTGCTTGTCCAGTTTCAGAACACTGGGCTGTCAACTGGCTCCACTGGCTGGTTTAAGAGCTACCTTGAAGAACGGTCCCAAATAGTAAGAATCGCTGACACAATCTCAGACCCTAGACCAGTCCTCTCAGGAGTCCCCCAGGGCTTCATTATGGGACCCCTCCTCTTCAGCATATTCCTAAACTCACTACCGGACAGCTGCCCAGAACAAACAATTCTCACGCTGAAGATGCTGTGATCCTCACCTCGGACCCTGATCCAATCCAGTTACAAAATAAACTTCAGCAGGCTTTCTCCTCCATCGAATCCTGGTTTCTAAATCATAAATTGCTTCTCAATCAGAAAAAAAACAAGTCTATGGTCTTCTGCAGCCCCCACAACAAAAACAAACAACTCCACCTCTCCATTGCAACCAAACAAGGAGCCATCCTAGAGCAAACACAATCGTTCAAGTACCTCAGCATCACTCTTGACTGCCACCTCTCATACGCTGTCCATATCAGCAATGTTGCAAAGTCTGCCAATGCGTGGTTAGGCATATTATTCCGGCACAAGAAACACCTAACCCCAGAAGCACTGGCAGTGGCAGTCCAAAGCTCCATCGTCAGCATCATAGACTATGGTCTTATCATATATGGGTCTGCAACTACCTCTGCTCTCAAACATATTGCAACCTCCCTGAATAAGGCCTGTCATCTCATCACTGGCTGTCATCACCGTACCCACACTTGTGACCTTTATTCCCAATCTGGATGGCTTCAGCTGGACAAACGCATAAAATACCAAACCTGCATCACGGCCAAGACAATTATAATGGGTCTGGCCCCACCTGGTGTCTGTGCCCTCCTTAAGCCTAGACATAGGAACGTCACTATAAGGAGATCCAGTTCCCATCTACTACATATCCCATGATGTCGCACGATGCACTTGGGAACATAAGCAGCAGGCTGGTAAGAACAGAGGTCTGGGGTTATATTCTGTTTTAACTGAAATATTTGAATAGTTTTGTAAGTGAAATTAGTTCTTTGTGTTAAAAATTATTACCTTGAGTTAGAACTGTTACTTGGGCTGTGATATTGTAACTTTGGAGACTTGGGAACAGTTGTTTGGCAGTGATAATTAGAGTGAAATTTAAATATGTTGTTTGCCTGGTGTTAGGGGGAGGGGACATTAGCAGGAATTACCTTGTCTTTAACAGGACTTACCTTGGCTTTCATTGTTCACTTGGGAACATATGCAGCAGGCTGGTAAGGACAGAGGTCTGGGGTTATATTCTGTTTTAACTGAAATATTTGAATAGTTTTATAAGTGAAATTAGTTCTTTGTGTTAAAAATTATTACCTTGAGTTAGAACTGTTACTTGGGCTGTGATATTGTAACTTTGGAGGCTTGGGAACAGTTGTTTGGCAGTGATAATTAGAGTGAAATTTAAATGTGTTGTTTGCCTGGTGTTTGGTAAGAGCCCTCCCACCCACCCTGTTTTGTAGGCTTTCTTAAATACTGAAAAGCCACTGGGGTTGGGATTGAAGGGCTAGTATTTCTGTTTGGGACTGAAATTGAAGTAGCAGGAGCTGGTGGGCCTGTGACATCCTCATGATACCTGATGTCTGCATACACACACTGTTAGTGGGACTGAACACACTGGACTGTATGTGTTTGTGAGACTTGGGAACTTTATTGGTGGGGTTGAAATTGGGTTTGTAAATAACTGCAGTCAGTATAGAGAGAAACTGTATTCCAAGGGAAAGGGACTGAGAAAAGGGGGTGTGCCATTATAAACAGAGGGGGATAAACAGGGTGGCCATATTCCACCATGGCAGGCATCTTCGGAAGGGTTGTAGGCTGCACAGGCTGTGGGATGGCAATAATTCTCAATTGGGCCTGGAGAGAGGGAGGCTGCCCACTCTGTAGACAGCTATCTTGTATCAGGAGTGAGGTATATTGGTTAAGGAGTAAGCTGGGGGAGCTGGGGGGTGTCCAAGGATAAGGGGTGTGGATATGGGCAGCAGAAGGGTGGGGCTGAGGGGAGGCTGGGGCAACGCTCTGAAATTACAGGACGTTATGTTACAGCAAGCAGGAGGGGGGATATTAGGGACAGAGGACCCTTAGATAGGGATGTTGGCTAAGGGAAAGAAATGGGGGAACATTCTGAATACAAAGAGAGTGGAGGGAAGAGTCAGGAGGGGCTGTTGTGCGGAAGCCTAAAACAGCAGACTGTGGGAACGGAGCTCCTAAGGTGAACAGAGCAAGAGGGGAAGAAGAGGGGCAGTTTAGAGGTACAGTCAGGGGAAACGCGGGTTACTTGATGGAGGCTGACATACAGTGTCAAAATAAATTTGACCTACTAAGCAACCTAGAGGGGGAGGAAGGGGTTGGTGGAAATGAGGAAACTTATACAGAGGCCGGGGGGAGGGAGTTGGATACCCATAGGGCATCACAGACCGGCAATGGAAAGGATGGAAATATTTCCAGAGAGAGGAAACATAAATGTTAAGCAAATGGGGAGAAGCAACATATTGCAGACATGGGGAGGAAGCTTGATGGAGAGAAACTGGGAGACAAGGAGGTGGAGAGGCCCCTTCAGCAGGGGGTCAGTACCTAGGATGGGGCCCTAGCTAAAGGGACCCACAGAGAGCCTCTGGAGGCAGGGGTACTATTACAAGGGGAGGATGGCGGTGTGTGGGAAGGAAACCATCAGGGCCAGGATAAATGGTTCAGATAAGAGAGGGTTAAAGGGACACCTATTCAGAGGGGGTTTGAGTTAAGTGGGCAAAATAACGAGGGAGGCAGAAGGGATGGTGACAAGGGGGTCTCTAATAAGGCAGGAAGACTCCCATGGAATTGCGATCATGAATAAAGGGGAGGGGGGCTGAGAGGGCATAGTGGAGGTAACCATAAGGATGATGGCGGTGTTAAGGTTCTGTTATTGGGAGACTGAATGATTAGGGGTATCCAGTGGGAGGGACAGGGGGGTGGATGCCATAGCCAGGTGAAGGTAGTGAGTATCTCTGAGCTGACAGTGCACAGAGCAAAGTTCATGTATGAAATGGTTAGGGATTGTGGAGAAGCAGTTTCCTGGTGCATTTGGAACTAACGATCTAGAGGAAATACGTTTTGGAAATCCAAGCAAGGTTCAAGAACTTGCCAGAGTCTGTCGGGATAATGGATTCAACATTTCCTTTTCGGAGATATTGCCAGTACCAAAGGCCTCAGTGGAGAAAAAAATGAAGCTCACAGAGGTTAATGACTGGCTCAGGAAGTGGGGTGAAGAGAGTGGGTTGGGGGTGTTAGGGAACTGGAATGGAGTTTGGGAGGATCAGGGACTATGTGCCAAGGACAGGCTTCATCTTGCCCCATTAGGGAAGGAAGTCCTTAAACAGGGGATGGCTGACTACATTCAAGAAAGGTGGGGTTTAAACTTGTGAGGGGGGGGAAGGGATAAGAGAGGGGCTGACCAGAGCCTCTCCTCCAGATGAGGGGAATAGCTTTCAAGCCCAAGGGGAGGGAAACAGACTGGGGGTGGAGGTTTCAGGAGGAGTAGAGGGAGGATGGAAGTATAAGGAATCTGGGTGGGGTTCAACAAAGATGATCAGGGATAAGGGGTGGGGGTTGGTGTTAGTAAATGCCAGGAGCTTGGGAAACAAGTTGCCAGAGTTCCAGGCCATGCTGTTCGGGGGGAGGGGGTGGATGTGGCGGCAGTCACAGAGATGTGTGCCAACAAAAACCATGACTGGGACCTAAACGTGCGGGGGTACACTATGCTTAGGAAGGATAGAAAGGAGGGCAGAGGGGGAGGAGTGGCTATATTCATTAGAGATGACATAGAAATTGCTAGGGTAGAAGAGGCAGAGGGAAACGTGGAGGCCTTATGGGTCACCTTACGATCCCCAGCAGGAGATAAGGTCAAGCTGGGTGTACATATGGCCCCTGGGATGAGTGATGTTCTAGAGTATGGTTTGCTGGACAACATCATTGCCCAGTGTGGACCAAAAGGGGAAGGAGTGGTGTTGATGGGGGACCTTAATATGCCAGGTACAAACTAGGGAACCATGTCCTCTAAGGTGGCCAAGGAGCAGAGGCTGCTGGATGGCTTCCAGGATGTGTTCTTAACACAGCATGTGATGGAGCCCACAAGGGAGGGGCATGTCCTGGACGTGCTACTGGCAGGTGGAGATCTGGTAAGGGACATGGTTGTACAGGACCCCTGACTGGGAGCGACCACAATACTGTCTGGTTTCAAATAAGCATGGGGGAGGGGGTGAGATCTAGGACACTGGCAGTGGACTTCAGGGGGCAGACTTTGTGGGCATGGGAAATATTCTCAAGGATCACTTGAAGGGGATTACATCAATGACAAGTGTGGAAAGGAGATGGGAGGTCATAAAACGGGGACTTCATGAGGCAGTCAGGATCTGCGCTAAGTTGAAACATAACGAAGCAAGGTCACATAAACCATGCTGGTGGTCCAATGAGTTACAGGTAGCAGTCAGAGAAAGAAGGCGGCCTACAAAAATATAAAACAACAAGAGGGGATAGGGATAAGGAAGTGTACCATCTTGCATCTAGAAAAGTCACCCGTATGGTGAGGGGAGCAAAGTCCAGTAAAGAGCAGCGGCTGGCGCAGGGGATACATGGAGGGGAAAAGGGGTTCTTCTGGTACACTGGGGAGTGGAGAAAAACTAAGGGTCATTTCAGCAGATTGAGATCAGAAGGAGGGTGGGTGGAAGAGGCAAGGGACCAGGCAGAGGTATTTAATGAGTACTTTGCCTCTGTGTTCACTAGGGAGGGGGATGGGAAATCTACAAAGCAAGGCACGAAGGGGATAGAAGCGGCAATAAGTGGGATCAGGGGAGCAACAGAAATGGAGCAAGAAGGAGGGAGAGGTACCCCAGGGGTGTCACATCTGGATAAGGATAAAAAGGCCAGTAAGGTGGAGGGACGGATGATGCTATCTCCACGCAGAAGAGGTGTGGTTAGCCCTCAAGGCCCTAAAGAAAGACAAATCTCCTGGGCCGGATGGCATTCATCTGAGAGTACTATGGGAATTGGCGGACATACTGGCTGCACCCCTGACAGACCTCTTCAACAGGTCACTTGAGACAGGGAGGGTACCTAGGGAATGGCGAGAGGCACATGTGGTACCAATCCATAAAGGGGGGTTGAGGGAAGTACCAGGTAACTGTAGACCCATCAGTTTGACCACGGTGGTGGGAAAATTAATGGAGAGTATATTAAAGGAACGATTGGGGGTGTACTTGGAGGAGGTGGGAGGTCTGGATAGTCGGCAACATGGGTTTGTGCCAGGTAGGTCATGTCAAACCAACCTTGTGGAGTTCTACGAATGGGTAACATCAGAACTGGACAGTGGAAAGCCTGTGGATGTATTATTCTTGGACTTCAGCAAGGCGTTTGACTCTGTCCCCCACAATGGTCCGGCGGAAAAACTTATGGGGTTAGGAGTAGGCCCTTTGATGGTCAGATGGATTGAAAACTGGCTAGCTGGACGCACCTAGAGAGTAGTGGTCTGTGGGAAGATCTCGAACCCTAGAGAGGCTGGTAGTGGGGTACCGCAGGGCTCGGTCCTGGGTCCGATCCTGTTTAATGCATACATATTGGACATCAGGGAGGGTATAGGGTGTGAAATGAGTCTCTTCGCGGATGACTCCAAGATGGGAGCAGTAGTGGAGGAGAAGAGGAGGTTGGCCCTGCAATGGGACCTGGACACCCTGGAAAGCTGGGCTCACATGAAAATCAAATTTCAATATCACCAAGTGCAAGGTGTTGCATTTGGTCGGGAAACCCTAAACACAGGTACACCCTGGGAGGAGGCACTGGAGGCCTCAATAGGGAAAAGACCTAGGGTCATGGTGGATGCATGCATGAATAACTCTGAGCAGTGCAGGAGAGCGGCTAGCAAGGCAAACAGGATGTTGGGATGCATCATAAGGGGGATCACCTCTAGGAGCAAGGAATTGATTCTGCCGCTGTACAATGGACTGGTTAGACCACACCTTGAGTACTGTGTACAGTACTGGAGACCACACTTGGAGAGGGACATACAGCTCCTGGAGAGGGTACAGAGGAGAGCAACTAAGATGATACGAGGGCTAGGGGATTTGACGTATGAGGACAGACTTGAGGAGCTCTGCCTGTTTTCACTGGAGGACAGGAGAGACAGGGGGGACATGATTGAGGTCTCCAAATACCTCAAGGGAATAAATAGGGTAAACATGGAGGATCTTTAGACTAAAGCAGGAGGTATCACCAGAGGGCATGGTTTGAAGTTGGAAGGTGGAAGGGTGAGGGGAAAAGAGGAGGTTTTCACTGAGAGGGTGGTGGACCCTTGGAATGCACTGCCTGGCGAGCTGGTTCAGAGATCCACAGTGGAGGGCTTCAAGAGAGGGTGGGACAGACACAGAAAGTGGATGTATCAGATAATGGCCTGTCCCAGGGGGGTGGGAATGGATGATAGGGGTTTCTGGAGCACAAGGGATGGGAGGGCCTCGGCACCCAACTAAGGATCTAAGGTTCGAGCAGACTCGATTGACCGTAAGGCCTAATCTGCTGGCAAATAGTATGTTAGTATGACCCAAGGACAAAGATCATTCACCTATCTGGCATCCAACTGGCTCAACGATCTTGGCAGCGACATAGCAACCGTTCCAACACTAGGCTTCTTCAAGTCCAAGCTGCGCCTCTCACTGCTTGTATCCTGCGATTGCCCATCTTAACATTTCCACCGTTCCAGCTGCAAATGCCCTAGCACCCAACAGTTACAATCAGTCTTTGCACTCTAGCACATACTGTCATATTCCTACGACAAGGCCCTGGCTGTACTATCTCCCACCCACGCTCACCTCAACCCATATCTCCTCCTGCCCCTGCCCCAACCACCACCCATACTCCCCTCCCTTACCCCTGCACCTCCTCCCCTCGATCTCCTACCTCACTTCCCCACCACCCACCCCTTTCCTTGTCTTGCTCATAGCTCATGTCTTTGTACTGGTTATTACATGTCTGTAAGTCAGTGACTATATGTTTGTAACTAAAAATGATGACTGTTGCACACGCTGACATGGAACCTTTGTAAAAGAGCCTCGGCTCAAAGGTATTGTAATCTTAGATTGAAATAAATAAATAAATAAATAATAAATAACTCAGTTAGCACCAAAAACTCTTTAACAGAAAAAAGACAGTGTTTTTAATACTAGTTATGTAACGAATGTAATGTGTCTCTGCTATTTCAACTTTTTTGTAATGTTTATTTATTTATTTAAGTCATTTGTAACCGGGTAAGTGCACTGATCCAGAGGACCGTTTTCAGGCACGACCCGGGCCATACAGCCCATTGTTGCATAATGGAGTTACACTTTTGAAATAAAGCATATACAATGCCAACTTCAAGCTCTGCTACCATATTAAAATGTAAGTCTAGATAACAGTATTGTCCTCTTAAATGCACATTTCCACAATGCAAAACAGGTGTACACTTTAGAGGGCTCCCCTGTATTGAGAAGATTCAAATACTTTGAATACATAGGTTAAAGAGCTACTGACTCCTGAAAAAAAAACCTTTTAAAACATAATAATTAGGTACAGTTCAGCTTGCATTCCCTTTATATTTTATGCTTTTCTCGTTCCCGTTATTTATTACTGAGTAAATTTGTATGAACACATGATCGTTATGTCTTAGAGTTCCCTTAGACTCCATCTGCCTCTATAGCGTACTCCCTATTTCAAGTCATAATCCCATGTTGTGACTTCACAATCTGTTGCCATGGGAGTAACTGTGATGCTACAAGTAGTGCATTATCATCTCAGGTAGGGAGAAAGCAACAGGAATAAATTAAATCTTCAGGAGCAAAGATCCTGTTTTCATACAGATAACCTCAGTACAAACAATGGGGAGTAGGAATACAAAACTAATGTGAAATACAAGTTGAATTGTGTCTAAATATTGTATTTTGTAAAAGTTCTCTTGAAGGTGTCAGCTGCTGTTTAATGTATGCGTGTGTATATGTAACATGTAGCTTGCAAAGTGTCACGATTCATAGATTTCAATGTCGGCTGTAATGACTGTCTTCTATATTTCGATAAAAAGATTAACTTGGAAAAATAAATGTTTGATCTGGTATCCTCTAGCAGGACAAGGGGCATACCATGAAGCTCAGAGTTGTAAATTCAGGGGTAACATTATGAGGCACTTTTTTCTTCCAGAGAGTGATAAATCTATAGAACAGCCTACCAGCGGAGACAGTGGCTATGAGGGTAGAACAGGCCTTTAATGTATGGGTGGAAAAATATTTATCTACCAATAGAATGACTAGGGAACCTAGTAGAGTTGTTAGGGAATCCCCATAAATTGGTACATGCTTAGTTATTTAATTCCTGCTTATGCAGCGGGAGGTGGGGATGTGATGGACCTGGAACTCCTTCCAACCTTAAATTACTATGTTAGGAACATAGAAACATTAAAGTTGTCAGCAGAAAAAGACCTCACTCGCTCACCCAGTCTGCCCATTTTCCCTCCCTACTGTGCTATTGCAGCCCCTACCCAATCTCTGGACCCCCTCTTATGTTCCTTCCAAACTCCCCTTGTAGCTGTCCCATGCATGCTTGAATCTTGCAGCTATTCTGGCACCTACCACCTCCACCACCATCTCTAAAGAAATATTTCCACACATCCCCTTTGCACCCCCTCCGCAGCTTCATAGCGTGAACCCTTGTCCTTGAGCCCATCTTTCTGCAGAAAATGCTACCATACTGTACCTTATTAATAGCTGTTATGTACTTAAATGTTTCTATCATATCCCCCTGGCCCTTTCCCTTCTTTCCTCCAGTGAGTACATATTCAGTTATCTTAAGTCTCTCCAAGTATGGCTTTTGATGCAGTCCCTACACCATTTTGATTGCTAGCCTGTGTACCACCTCCACTGTATCCATGTCATTCCAGAGGTGGGGCCTCCAGTGCTGGACACAGTATTTGAGGTGTGATCTTACCAGTGACCAATACAGAGGCAACACTACCGCCTTCTCCCTATTGGTGATTCCCCTCCCTATGCACCCCCGCATTCTGCTAGCCTTTCTCACAGCCTTTTCACTCTGCTTGGCCACTTTCAGGTAATCAGAAATGATTACCCCAGGTCCCTTTCCTGCTAAGTGATTGCCAGTACCTCCCCTGCCAACTGATATGTAGCCCCCAGGTTTTTGCACTCCAAATGCACTTTTTAGCATTGAAACCCAGCTGCCTAAAACTTGACTATTCCTCTAACTTCTGCAAATCATTCCTCATTTTTTCCAACCCCCAGTGTCTCACCCTCTTCCAGATTTTAGTGTCATCCGTGAACAGACAGATTTTCCCTTCCAGCCCTTCTGCAATGTCACTGATAAAGACATTGAAGAGGATCAGGCCCAGTACAGACCCCTGAGGCACCCCGCTGGTGACACTGCCATCTCCCAAGTGGACTCTATTTACCACCACCCTCTGACTCTTGCCGCTCAACCAACTTCTTATTCAGTTTATTACTTTCTGGCCCACTCCCAGACTAGCCAGCTTGTTCAGAACCAGCCAACTGAATGGAATGGTGTTGAAGGCATTCCTGAAATCCAGGTATACCATATCCACCACTCCACCCTGATCAACTTCCCTAGTCACCCAGTCAAAGAACTCAATCAGGTTTATCTGGCAAGACGTTCCCATTGTGAACCAATGTTGCCTTTGATCCTGCAATCCATTTGTTTCAAGGTATTCCACTATTCTTACTTTCATAAGTGATTCCATCACCTTGCTCACTACTGAGGTCAAGCTGACAGGTCTGTAATTTCCTGCCTCCTCCCTATTCCCACTTTTATAAGGTGGATCCACATTTTCCCTTCTCCAGTCCCTCAGAACCACCCCTGTTTCCAGTGATAAGTTGAACAAAGCTGTAAGGGGTTCAGCCAGCACCTCTCTGAGCTCCTTCAGTATCCTATGGCGAACCCCATCTGATCCCATTGCCTTGTCAAATTTTGATTTTGCCAGTACTCTGAGGACCTCCTCATCTGTTAAAGGACTAGAGTCCACCTCCCTACCACTTCTGCCCCTGTTCTTTATCTGTGGCCTGTCTGTCTCCTACACCTTCTACTGTAAATATTGAGCAAAAGTATCTGTTCAATGTGTCTGCCTTCTCTTGATCCCCTTCCTCACAGAAACTCCTTCGCCTTTTATCCTTGTTATTTCCCCCTGATCCTCCTTTTCTTGCTAATATCTAAAAAAAAGGTTTTATCCCCTTTTCTTATTGACTCTGCAATATTCTCCTCCATTCATGCCTTTACTCTCCGCACTGCCTTCCCTGCCTCCCTCTACCTCTCCTGGTAGTTTTTTCTATCCTCCCCCCTCTGTGTCCTTTTGTACTTCCTAAATGCTATTTTTTTCACTCACTATTTCTGCTAGCTCCCTGCAGAACCATAGTGGTCTACTTTTCTTCTTGCCCTTGCAGACCTGCCTGACACAGAGGTTTGTTACTCTTTTTATGCCATCTTTTATTTTCACTCACTGGTCTTCAACTCCTCCTAGCATCCCTGTCCCTGCCAGGGCATCCCTGAGGCATTCTCCCATTGTATTGAAATCAGTTTTCCTGAAGTCCATGACCATCACACTTGTGCAGTTTGGTTCAAACCCAGTTTTTATAGTAAACCACACCGTATGATGATTACTAGTCCCCAGGTGGTCCACCACCTTGATATCAGCAACACTGTCTCCGTTAATCAGCACTAGGTCCAGAGTGGGTTCCATTAACAGTTGCCAGAAGAACGCCCCCTGCAAAGAGTCCAGAACATCCCTTCTCCTGGGAGTTGCCACTGCTGGGAGTCTCCAATCCATGTCATGTAGGTTGAAGTCCCCCATCAGCAGCAACTGTCTCTTATGTGCCTGCCCTTGGATTGCTTCCAGCAATTCCCCATCCACCTCCTCCATCTGTGCTCGAGGTCTGTATATCACTCCTGTACACACAACAGCTCCATTCCTTCTCTCCAGAGTGATCCACAGTACCACTGCCCCCCATTCCCCTTGTATTTCTGTAGCCTTTATGCTGTCCCTTACATAAAGGGCTACTCATCCCCCCACTTCTTCTGACCCTGTTCCTTGTGAACAGAGTAAATCCTGGTACTGCCATATCCCAGTCCTGGTTTTCATTGCACTAGATCTCAGCGATGGTGGCTAAGTCCAGGTCCTCCCATGCCATGGTGGCCTCTAGATCTGCAGTCTTTTTGCCCAGACTTCAAGTGTTCGCACACAAGGCTCTCCAAATCTCTTGCCCTCCATTTCCACCATCCACCTTTCTATTCCTTACCCCCATTTGCAGGTGAGTGCCATATGACTCACCGTAGAGGAATACAAGGGGTCCCGAGGGAGCAGAAGCAATCTTCACCTGCCCCCAAAAACTGCTGGTACAACACATCAGCCAATGGCATCAAACGGACCTACAGTCCACCTCATACAGCACTGCCAGCCAATCCTTGATCCCCACCGCTGAAAAAAAAAAGCATCAACTTTGAATTAGCTCCTTTGTTCTGGGAGCACATAAAGAGACTGCTGCTGTTTTTTTGGTCCTACATTTGGAACCACTGCAGAGGACTACAAGGGGTCATGAGGATGAGCTTTTGCCCTCTGTCCCACTCCCCACCTGCCCAAGTATCTTGTAGACTTTACACTTGATGGGGATCAGTGACTGGTTATTGGCTAAGGAAAGTTTGACTTAGGAGACTGATGTCAGCGGCCGGGAAGTTGCAGTGGGAGCTCAGTGTGACAGAAAGTTTGGAAGTACACCGGGAGCAGTAAACTGAAGGTGGAGATCAACCAGATAAGTGGTGATTTTCTGAGTAGCCATGGCTTATGTGCCGTGGTGTTTTTGCTGGGCTAATGTTCTGTGTTCTGTTCATGTGCTGAAAACACTGATTTTCTGGGCAAATGTACTGTGTCCTTTTTTATGAGCTAAACGATGATTTTCTAGACTAATGTACTGTGTTCTTTTTATGGGCTAAACACTGATTTTCTGGACAAAACTCTGATTGTTGGGCATTGAGAGTTCATGTACTGGGTTCTTATTCTGGGCTAATGTAAAGTGTTCTTTTTATGTGCTAAACACTGATTTTCTAAACAAAACGCTGATTGTTTGGTCATTGAGGGCACATGTACTGGGTTCTTTTTCTGGGCTAATGTACTGTGTGCTTTTTCTGGGCTAGCACTACCAAAAATCAAACCCCGAATTTATCATGTGTAATTAAACTGTTGTATGGGCATATAAATAGGAAGGAAGGAGGGCAAACTGCATATTGCTACTACTGTTTTGTAAGGCTAATATAGGCTGTCACAGTTAACTAACTTAGCCAGGGCTAAGACTGGGATTTGGATCTGCAGTACGGCTACTGAGGTTTGAAAAGGATGCTCTTGACTCGGCCAAATCTAAATTTAAATAGGCGCCTGCCTCATATATTGGGGTAGGGATCAGACAGGTTTGATGGTAGGATCTAGAGTCACAAGATCCACAAGAGCAAATTTAAGGAGGAGAGGATATGGGGATCTAGCTGCTGGTATAGGCAGGGAGGAATTGGGGGGTGGTTACTGGGGGCAGGAGGGGAGAGGGTGGGTAGTTCACTGCAATGGATGTGGAGTGGCAGTTTTCCTACGAATAATGTGAAAAGTGGGGGATGCCTGGTGTGTAGACTCCTGGGGCAGCTAAAGACAGAGTTAAATAGGTTAATATAGGAATTAGAGAGAGAGTGGGGGATGGTGAAAGGAACAATGGTGTGAGGAGCAGATTAGGACTGCTACAGGTCAGGTGGATGGCAAAATAATGGGGGAACAGAGGGGTTTCCAAGGTGTCTGGGGACTCTGTCAACACATAGACCAGACAGAACTAGAATAGGGACTGGCAGAAGGTAAATGGTAAGGGAAAGTGGGGAGGAAAAACTGCACAAGGAGGTAGGGGAAGGGTAAGGGAAGGAGAAGATAAAGCATGTTCAGAAGCAGGGGGACTAGTATCAAACAGATTTTTGGTACTGGCAGGGCTGGACAACCAGGGTGCACATGAGGGGATGGGAGCTTTGAAAAATGTAGAGGAAAAGGTCAGCAATATGGGGATGGCAGGAGAGTAGACTAAGTTGAAAAGGGAGTATACACAGTTGAGGAGCTAAGGGTGGAGGGGAGGGTGGAATAGAGGGAGAACAAGGAAGGAGGGGGACAACAGGGAGGATATGGAAGAAGAAGAAGAAGGGCAGGGGAGGAAATAGCAAAGAACAGTGGGGGTACAGAAGGGGGGACTAGCAGGTCAAACAGGAAGGTAGTGGAGGAGAAGGAGGCTGCCCAACCAGGAGCGGACAAGGGAACAATGGCAAAGAATGGGAGAGGGGAAAAGGTGCTGGTCTTTGGGGATTCCATTATCATGGGTAGACATTGGGTAAGGAAATGGGACCCAAATAGGAGCAGGAACATCGAATGTGTGCCAGGGATGGAAGCGGCATGGGCTGGGCCAAAGATCAAGGAAATGTTAAGGAAAGTGGGGGGTAAACCTCACTTGATCATTCACCTTGGAACAAATGACTTGGCAGGAAATGAGGTACGAGTGGTGCAACAAAGGTCTTAAGAGCTAACAGGGTGCTGTAGAGAGTCAGTGAGTTAGATGGCATTCTCTGACGTAATCTGGGTCCCCTGTGCCAGTACAGGCAGGAAAAGGAGAATAGAGGAGTTCAATGAGTGGCTGCGGGACTGGTGCACATCAGAGGGGTTCACTTGCATTGGAGGGTGGGTGGACAAGTGGAAGGCTGAAGGTCTATACTGTGAGGACAGGCTTTACCTCAACGAGGAAGGGTCTAGAGAGCTTTAAGGAAAACTGATAGAACACATAAATGGGACCCTGCATTTAAACTGATTAAGGGGGTAGTATGAGACTAGGGAAGGCATGGATGTGAGCAAGGGGTTGGGGTAGTTACTATGTTATGTTACTATTTTACAACTGGGGGCCAACAAAGAGATTTCTAGTTTGCCATTTCTTGGGCTATATCCCTGACTTTACTCAAAGAGAAATCAAACTTCCTTGGACCATGCATAATGCAACTATGTAGGCTGAGATAGCACAGTTTGACAGGACAGCACTCGTTCTCTGAGATCATTTCAGTTATGGACTAGTAGCAGAAGCAATGAAGATAACTGCCAGAAACAGCACATTCAGTAAATGGAACTTGGAGTAAGAAATACAAACTCACTCATTGTGGAGGGGTTGTGGGATAACAGATGGACCAGACACTGAACTTCAGGTTCAACACACAATTTCTGTGTGATGTTTATTCAAAATACGGAAATAACCTTCAGCAATGGCCTATTCCTTCTTCAGCACATCAGTTTGCAGCAACAGACTATGAATGTCCTTTAGCTGCACTTTGCCAGCACCCACTGACACTGACTTCTGATCCAATCTACCAGGTGAGATGCAACCTACACCCCTATGTGCTTGGGTAGTGGGGGCCCAAAAAGAAAAACAAGCTATAGACAAAGAACCTCAATGCAGAATCACTGAAAGAAAGGTTACCCTAAAGGGCACTGGGAAAAAATCAAGTTTCAAAGAAATACAACATCATACCTACTTCCATTATACAAAACATCATGGAATATATGCAAATCACCATGGCATTTAGATTTGTTCACTTTACAGCAATTCACATGCATTTTAAATAGTACAACTAAATTCATTTCTATCATAGTCATCTAGTACTTTTTACCATTATCAAAAACACCTAGTGCCATGGTATTTTCAGCATTTACAGGTTTCATAAACATAAGGTGTATGTGTGTGTGTGTGTGTGTGTGTGTGTGTGTGTGTGTGTGTGTGTGTGTGTATATATATATATATATATATATATATATATATATATATATATATAAGGTATTTTACAACATAATGCTAATACATACTAAATCCAAGAATGATAAACACAACCGGCCAGATATTCAAAGGGTTGCGCCATGAGCAACAGGGTTGCGCATGCTCAAGTCCTACATTGCGCCATTCTGCAATATTCAGCAGGAGGCAGTTGCGCCACTGAAAGCGGGCTGAGCAACAGCGCCAATGCAAATGAATGCATGCTCAACAGGAGGGAGGAACCATGCATAAACTGCACAGCCGATATTCAGCCGGGCTGTGCAGGAGTGCAGGCCCAACCCCACCCAGGCTACAGGACCTTGAGCCAAAAAAGGCTTAAGTCGAGGCCACCCACAGGTGAGCTGCTGTATTGCAGAGCAACAGCAGCTGCCACCTGTGGCTGGCTAACTCAGTCCTGTGCCCCCCCAGCCCGATCGCGAGCATAGTGTACTCCCCCACCAGCCGATCGCGGGCATCAATGTAGCTCCCCGTTCACATCCCTGGTGGTCCAGTGGACCGAAATGCCCGATCGTGGGCAGAATGTAAATTGAACCCCCAGACATGTTCCTAGTGCTTGTCGTCGGGCAGAAAGTAAATTGAACCTCGAACATCTCCCTGGTGGTCCAGTGGACCGTAATGCGATCGCGGGCAGAATGTAAGTGACACCCCCAAACATCTCCCTGGTGGCTAGTGTCCCCCACCTACCCACCCATGAAGCCCACCACCCGCTCCCCGGCGGCGGCGGTGGCAGCATCCACCCGCCTGCTGCCCACCGCCCGCCGACTGACTGCCGGTAGGGCTGCATGCCTGATGGTGCAGAGCAAGAGCCAATGGGCGTATTCCTCTCCCATAACAGTCCAGATTTGTGAATGATTCAGGGAGATGTTCAGGTGGGGCACTTACTCTGCCAGCGATCGGGCACCAAGAAAAGACATGTTAGGGGAGGTTCATTACATTCTGCCCGCGATCGCATGTCGATCCACTGGACCACCAGGGAGATGTTCGGGTGAGGCACTTTACTACTGCCCGCGATCGGGCACTAAGGGACATGTGGGGTTCAATTCATCGTCTGCTGACTCCGGCATTTCAGTCCACTGGACCACCAGGAGATGTAATGGAGGAGGTGGGAGAGCCACATTGCCGCCCATGATCTGGGCTGCAGGCGGGCCGGTCCCGACGGCTGCTGCCTGGCAGGGTGCCAGGCACAAGTCCTCGATCGGGCGCACCCACATGCTAATGGCATGCAAATGAAGAGTAATCAGATGCAAATGGCCCCTGAATTATGGCCCCATTTGCATGTCACCTTTTGAATATCATGATTTTGTGCATGGCGCAATGGTACTTGGCCACACCAGGTTGAATGCTCACTCTGACAACTTGCTGGTGGCGCAGGTTTCACTAGTGCCATGCAGTAACTATGGCTCAGGGGGTGATATTCAAAGGAGTTGCTCAATAGCGCAACTCCTTTGAATATCGCCCGGGCCACACCCCTGTGCAACTATTTTGTGCAGTGCAAGGGCTTGCGCCTCAGAATGGTGCAGTTTGAATATCCAGCCCAACCTGTTTTACATACGTTTGGAGGTCACTACAATAACCTCCCTGTACAAGGACCTGAGAGGGAAAAGGAAAATGGACTATAGTATAGTCAAGAAAGGGAACGGGGTGCCCATAGGTGGCCAACCTTATGTACTAGAAATTGTAAAACATAGATTAGGCTAATAAATAGCATTGCAACAGAATTTAAGAAAAGGTCAGTCCTCAAGTGGCAGGAGCTCCCTGTCATATATCCCCCACCTTAAGAGGGAAGCAGTTATTGCAGACTTTCAAGTATCTTAAAACCAGAGCTTGCGGAGGAATCAGCAGGCCTAGTCAAGTTTTATTTAATCTAGCCTATGGTCAGTATAAAGAAAGGGTAGTACATGGGCAATCCATCAACACTGCTTGTAACAAATGAACTATTTGTTGATATAAATTCAAATTCAAAATAAATTAAAATACCTCAGCTACTTGATCAGTCAGTACTTTAAATATTAACTTTATTAAGATAATCAATGGGATGTATACATTTATTAATTTAAAATTTGGTGACAAGGACGGTGCACTGAAACAAGGCTAATTCAAGACATGGTCCAGGGGAAGCATACATGGAAAAAATAATCACTTAAATCAACAAATAAAAAGTACATACAGTATCATAGATTGAATTCACTAACAGGCTAGGTACACACTAGTGCTGTGTGGAATGCGGAATTCCACCATCAAAATTAATACAGAATGATCATTCTGCCGGTGGAATTTCCACCGGAATCTCACTGGTTCTTCTATGGAATTCTGCCTGCTGTGAACCACAGAATAATATTCTGTGAAACAGCATTTTTCTGCGGAACATCATTCCACAACCATGTTCTGCCATTTCTGGGGAAAACATTCAGATCCATGGAATAATATTCCATGTAACAGAATTTATTCTGTGGAAAATCATTTCACAATCATTTTCTGCCATGGAATTCCACCATTCCAGAATTTCAAACATTTTACAAAATTTCATTTCGCCAAAATTTGAAAATTCTGTACAGCACTGGTACGCACCAGTAAAGATGAATACCAAGCCTCACGGCAATGCACTGCAGAGCTGCCCCAGGAAAATATGCAGGGATGGCATTTACTAGGCACCAGTATCCCCTTCCCCTCCAGCACCTAGCAAAGCAGAGAGGAAAGGCAGGGGGTGGCCCATCGCCAACTGAAACAGCAGGCTTCCAATCAGAAGCCTGGTAGGGCTCTGAAGTGGATCTCCTACTCTGTGTGAGCAAGGAATTATGGGAAACATTAGTCCTTGGACAGGACTGTCATATCCCTTGTTGCCTGCCTGAACAATTTTTTGTTAAAAAAAAGAAAGGTAATGGCCACCAGCCAAGGGCCTCCCTGCCCCCAACATCAAGGAGGCCAGCGATTTCTTGGTGGGATTTAACAAGCAACAGAAGACATTATGTCAGGGGCTAAGCAGCATGTCCTTCTCAAGTGTATTAGTCACTCTCTAGTATGCACCCATAAGTATCACATATTCTGCATGGTGCATAGGCATACTAGGTTGCTTGAAGTGGCCACCCCTCTATCCCACCCCCACCTATGAGCAGCCATGCAAGTGCATAATGTATAGCGTGTTGGTGGGTTTTGTTCTCTTTGCAGCAGCAGGACAAAGAACTGTGCATCTGTGGGTTTTCATAGCACATGCAGGATGTATGTATATGGGCTCTATATTCTGTTTATCTCAGCATGTAAGGCCATTGCAGATCCACGCAGGGAGCCCCATATATGTAGCAAAATTCGGTGTATGTTAAGAAACTCCGGTCTGGATTAAAAGTATATCCTGAAGGCATGTCCTTGCAATCTAGTTCCTCATACTGTACTATTAATTAGAAATAGGATGTAGGATGGAGGGTACAGTGCAAGTAGAGTTCTGTTCTTTTGGTATGCAGTGCTTTTAGTTAGTTTTGTCAAAGTCTATATGAAGTACTAAGCAAACTTCTGGTACTTTATGGATAGCAGTAATACTGTAGTTGGCAACATGTATCAGTATTTGATGGTAGAAAGAGCATGCAGTCTTACAAATGAATTCACTAAGAAAGAAACAGAAAGGAATTGAATGTGGATCTGGATAGTCAGGACATTAAAGGATATGACTGCTGAGTAAACAGAAGGATTGATACAATAGGCAATGCCTTCTTCAATCCTGACCAAAAGTAGTGCAAGGTTAAATAATAATGAAAAGATGTACTAAAATGCATCGATGTGTTCTGACACCTACTGTATCAAAACAAACGTCTGGCTAGAAAATCAGAGTTTATAAAAGATCACAGAGTGTACTCTTTGCATATATTATATATATATATATATATATATAGAGAGAGAGAGATAACTGGGTAAGGTCCACAGGGCACAAAGCCCATTTACAGCGGCAACCTGGGAGTACTGGGTAGGTTAAGTGACTTGCTCAGGGTCACACAATATCACAGTATGCACTGGGGGTGGGGGGGTTAAGCCCCCTGCATAAGATTTTGACAAAATGACTTTGTTCTACATGTAGTTGTGTGGTGTTACTGCTGTGTATTGTGCCATGTCAGTTGCAGTTCTGCAGTGTGTCCGTTGGTGTGCGAGGGCTGGTGTATGCCTGTTCTGTTGGTTGCTCCTTGTGGCTCCTGTAGGTAGCTGCTCAGGTGTAAGCTATGTTCACCTGTGCTTGTTGCACATTAGATTGGCTGACTGGGACTGTGGGCACAGGTGACTCCTGAGATTGCTATGTTTGTTGGTACATATTAAAATGTTTTTTTTTTTCCAAGTTCATCTGCTGGACCGGGATACATTTTGTCGATTGGGATGCAAAAATAAATTGCATTGCATAGCCCACTTCTACGTGTAGTCCATTTTTGTGTATGTTCTTTTTTTTCAGCTAGTTTGTCCTCTTTTGCGACGTCGGCATTTTCTCACTAAGCTGTGATTGGCATTGCTGTACTTCCTTCATGGTTATTGTCAGAGACATTTTTCTTTTAGGTATTATGAGCCCATTCTTGCTCTCCCACAGTCCCACCAAATTTTTTGTTTTGTAGTATAAAAATAATTAGCAGGTATAGTGGTACCCTTTCCCCCTTTCTTGGCACATCACTAACATCTACAGACTAGTATCACACACCTCCCCGATCCCTTGTTCCTGGAGTAGTTAGAGGACAATTAAATAGATGTGCACTACTAAATGGAACCAAAATCATGGTCTGCCATGTCTGGTTTCCATACCCAAGGGCACTACCAATTTTAGTAGGCAGGTGGCTCAGGTGGCCCTGGAGGTTCATCCAACTTGGACAGTGTTATGCAATGCCAGGTCCATCAAAAACAAGACTGCAATTATTGCAGATCTTGTGGGAACAGTGGACTTGGCTTGCATCAGTGAGACCTAGCTGGACAAGAATTCCAGCCCCATATTGGAGGCTCTAACTCTAGCCGGGTACTCGGTGATCCACTGCCCGAGATTGGATAGCTGGGGGAGGGTTGAGGCTGTTTCAAGACTGAACTTAATCTCACGAGTGTACCAGTTGAGGAGACTGAGTCATTTGAGTGTACTGTGGTAGCAGGTGTAGGCTATAGGATCGCTGTCCTCTACCATCCACCTGGCGAGGAGAAGTGGTTCCTTCAGGAAGTGGCGGACTTCATCACCGACATGGCTTCAGTAGCCCAGATTGATGGTTCTGGGCAGCTTCAACACCTGGGTCGATGACGAATCCTCACAATTTGGACAAGATTTCCTCCAGTTGATGTCATCTCTGGGCCTTACACAGATAGTTACCTCTGCTACCCATAAACATGGTCACTCTCTTGACTTAGTCTTCCTCCTGGGGATCGAAGCCTCCTACTTGGGGGTGGAACCAGTTGGATGGTCTGATCACTGTGCCGTGGGATTTAGTTTAAGTGTCCCCCCTCACAGGCCTACCCCTGTGAAGATGGTCAGGTATTGCCCTTTGTGAGATGTTAGCTCTGAAGGCCTGGCAGCAGTACTTGACCTGTCGTCCTTTCCAGAGGCAAAAAGCGACCCAGAGGCCCTCATGGTGGCCTATAATATGGCCATTTTGGCAGCCCTGGATGTCATTGCTCCTGTCTGTATTCGTCCTCTCTCCCTTCGCCCTCGATCCCCATGGTTTGATGGGACTCTGAGGGAGATGCAGCGACTAGGATGAAGGTTAGAGCGTTGCTGGCAGAAATCCGCCCTTGATGCCGACCACCTTAGATTAATTGATCTTTATTACATCTATCAATCTGCAATCACCCATAAGAAGGCAGAGTCCCTGTCCAGGGATATTGCAGCTGCTCAGAATCAACCAGCTCAGCTTTTTCGCACTGTAGACATATTGTTCAACCTAGCCTGTCTACAAGTTTGAAAAGCTTTTTTGCAGGTAGATTGCGATGAACTTGCTCAATTCTTTGCGACTAAGGTGGCTGACATCAGGGCGGTACTCCAACTGGCATACTCTATGGGTGTTGCTTTTGACCAGTGCATGGTCACTGCCCCTCAGCGTTCCTGGAGTACCTTTGACCGACCGGAGTTCATGGATGTCATGCAGATTGTCTGGGGTCTGTACCCTATGTGCTGTAGTTTGGATCCAGGACCAACTTCCCTGATTTTGGGTTGGTACTGATTCCATTTGTCCAGTCCTAGCTCAGAAAGTCTGGTGCTCCTTGGAAAAAGGAGAGTTTCCTAGCTCCCTGAAGGAGGCAGTGGTAACACCCCTCTTGAAGAAAGCTTTTTTGGACCCCAACTGCCATGCACACTACAGACCAATCTCTAACCTCCCCTTTTTGGGGAAGGTGATTGAGAAAGTAGTGGCCATACAGCTGGAGAACCATTTGACAATCCATGACATATATGAACCCCTCCAGTCTGGTTTTTGAAAGAGGCATAGTACTGAGACAGCACTGGTTCTGGAGCTCAATGATCTCCTGAAGGCTAGAGATCGGAAAAACTGTTCCTTCTTGGTTCTTCTAGATCTCTCTTCAGCATTTGACACTGTGGACCATCGGGTCTTGATTGCCTGAGGTTCATCTGCGGACTGTCGGGTGCAGTTCTCAGGTAGTTTACATCTTTTCTTGCCGGAAGAACTTAGAAAATGGTGCCTGGAGTTCATTCTTTGGACCCAGTTTCTCTGTCATGTGGGGTTCCTTAGGGTTCAGTATTGTCCCCCATGTTGTTCACAGTGTACATGCTGCCCCTCAGAGACATTGTAAGAAGGTATGGGCTGAGGTTTCACTGCTATGCTGATGATACCCAGCTCTACCTTTCGTTTGCACCTGACCAGGATGGAGCTTTCTCTGTCTTTAACAACTGCCTCACAGAAATCCAGGACTGGATGTACTCGAGTTGGCTGAAGTTGAACTTGGAAAAGACTGAGGTGCTGGTTGTGGATCTGGCGCACCAGATAGGGGGGCCAGGGGTTGGTTTACCCTCCGGGCTTTTCCTTGGGGGCTTACCACTCCTGACCTCTGATGGGGGCGAAACCTGGGGGTAATTTTTTTGATGAAGGGCTGATTCTGCATTCGCAGGTGTCAGCTGTCATCAAGTCCTCTTTTTACCATCTGAGGAATATCTCCAGGATTAAGCACCCTGTTCATTCCGGCGATCTTCCACCGCTGGTCCATGCCCTTGTAACCTCGCACTTGGACTATTGCAACTCCCTTTACCTAGGGCTTCCTGGGGTGGAAATCCACCTGCAGCTAGTGCAGAATGCTGCGGCCTGTCTTTTGATGGGGACTTCCTGGTCCTGTCATATTTCGTTGGTGCTGCATGGACTGCACTGGCTGCCAGTGCAGTGGTGGATCACCTTTAAAGTCAGTTTATTGACTTTTAAAGACCTACACGGACTTGGCCCAGACTACCTGAAGGAGCTCCTGGTTCCTTGCTACCCTGAGCGATCACTCTGCTCAGACAACGAGGGGTTGCTAGAGATTCCTAGGGTGTGCCTGAAATCTTCTGGGACCCATGCATTTATGCATGCGGTTCCCAACCCTTTTGAATTCTCTACCCCATTGGTTATGGGAGTGCACGACCGTGGAGGGATTTAAGCAGGAACTAAGGACATACTTGTGGTACCAGGTGTTTGCTGACTGATTTCTTTTTCAACTGTATTACTTGTTTTATTTTTAAAATGTTTGGTCTGTCTGATACCTTGTTTTATATTTGTTAGGCACCTTGGTTTTTGAAAGATGCCATAAAAATAAAGAATATTATTATTATTAATGTGCACACACCTGCTGACATTTTTATGTAAAAAGGACATGCCTTCATCAGAGCAACTAGCACTGCATGTGTCTATTTGATTGTACTGTAACTACTCCAGGATGGGAACAGAGAGAAAGGGGAAGCTTTTATGCTGTTTGTGGTGCTATACCTTGATGGAATACTGAACTGAAAACTTGATTGCCGTGATCGAAACTGGTCATTTTCCATAACTACAAACCTCATGAAATAATAAGTGCAGAACCCCGTGTTCTTATTTGTCTACTAGTAGTTCTTTTTTTCAATTCTTTTTCCTTCCAGTCACTGACCATTGGACCCTCCCTTTATCATTACCCAACTGCTCTTACCCTGTCTGAGTCACTCCCTATCTTGAAACCCCAGATCTCTGAGCCACCCGCGACACACCTGTAGGCAATCCCCCAGCTTGCACCCCCTGAGACAGGCCCACCTTCTGCTCCTCGGCACTTCCTTACCAGTATCCAATGGCCTACAGGAAGAGGTGAAGACTGGAGGGTGACAGGACTCAGGAGGGCAGGATCTGGCAGAGGGCGTGGGGCTGTGGTGCAACGTCATCTGTCCAGTTGTCAGGGTTTTTCCTTGTTCTTGTGTGATACTTCTCATCTCCTGATCGATACGCACAGGCAGGCAACAATGTCCAGGGGAGGTGCGCATGCTCCTGTGCATACCACACTGACATCTGCCACATCTCACCATCTCTTGATGATGAGGACTGTTGTCGTAATACCTCCTAGCCACCTCCAGGAGGTACACAAATCCAAAGAAGCCTGCACTCAGTGGACCTCAAATAACACTCAGAACCAGAAGTTGTAAATCCAAAAGGCTTTATTGCCTAAATAAATGGTGGAGTGTGCACAGAACAAGACCATACATCACAATGCCCAGCACTTCGAGCCAAAACTCTTCGTCAGGGGCTAGGAGGTATACTATCACCAGAGCCCTCTACCCACACACCCCAGAGAAGGTAAACAGTCCATTGGATGCTTGAACCTTCTCCCCGCAGCCATCCCTCCAGTGCCCTAGGTTTGCTCAAGAACCTGGGTTGTCGACGCTGAAAGTGGTAGTGCTACTGCTGCGCTAGTGGGCTGGCCTGACTCATAGTTTTTATCTCACTGGTAATGGACTGATAGTGTAAAAAGAATGCCAGAACCATGCTGCATGCTGAGCTGTTCAGTCCTATTAACATTGAAACAATGCCTTTCTTTAACATTATTTATTCCTCTAGTTTTTGATAACCAGGTAAGTGTACATAGCATATGGACACATATTTCCAGGCATGTCCTGAAAGAGAAAAAAGGCCATACATGTAATAAACAATGAACAGCATAACAATTTGACATTTTAGAGTCAGAGATATAGGAAACAGTAGATACATCAGTAGACAAGAAAACAATGCAAACGCAAACACAGTCAAGAATGCTGTACAGATATCAAAACACGGATGATGGCCTGCATCCATCTGGGAGGGGAATGCAGTCCTCACTGAATAGTTTCCATGTTACTTTGATGAACATTTGATGTAGCCTGGGGGCTGGCAGAAGAAATTGGGCTGCAGTAGAGAGTAGAGAGAACCCAAGGGGAGAGGAACCCACAGGGTGCAAATTAATAAAGGAAACAAGGTGCTATAAATAAACGGGGATGGTAACAGGAGCATAAAAAAGGAGTGGAGGGAAGGAGGAAGTGCAAAAATGAAAAAGGGGGGTGTAACAAGCAGAGTACTAACAAAATATGTGAGGTCATGTGTGCAAATGCTAGAACTCTAGGAAACTGGATTTCAGACCTACAGACCATCATAGCAGAGGTCAGCCTGGATATTTTTAGCCATTAGTGAGTCATGGTGCACTGAACACCATGTCCGGGATGTGGCTATACACTGTCTGGGAAGGACTGAGTGGGAAGGAAAGGAGGGGGAGTAGTGCTTTATGTGAGGGAAAGCATAAAAGCAACAGAAATACAGGGAATTGGGGGAGGGGGTAGAGGAACTGTAGGTTATCCTGGAGATGGTGAATGGAGCTATTATTTGCACTGGCCTGCTCTACAGACCTCCAGCGCAGGTGGAGGAGTTAGATAAGGTACTGGTGGAGGTCTTTGGCAAGATGGCAGAAAAGGGGGAGATGCTGGTGGTGGGGGACTGGTAACCAATCAAAAGCTTGTGGGGATTACAGCATGGTAAAAAAACGGACTGTGAAAATAGCATGACTGAAAAGAACTACTGGGGAATAATAGCGTGGAGTGGGCACTACAGCACAATACATGTGGTTATTTTCAGTCATACCAAGCAGTCTAAGATTCCACTTTTGCAATAGGTCAGTGTGCTGGCTTGGTGGCTTAGTGGTTAGAGTCATAGGCTATGAATGGTTGGTATGTCTGCCTGACCCAGGTTTGAGTCTTTCCCTGTCATTTTTTTTTTCTTGGTGGTTTGTGCATTCTTGAGGATGTATATTTAAAAGTATGGGGGGTGTGGGGGTCGAAGAACCCTGCATAAAATTGTCGATACCTTGTCATCCACTTGAATTTCTCCTCCCATCTGAGTTCCATGCCCCAGAGTTGAGTTAGAGAATCTGCCCCCCCCAAGTCACAGTGTTTGTGGGGTGGTTCCTTGTGTTGTTTGGAGTGCTTTTTTGAGTGTGTTTAGCACTCAGTGTTTTTTCTGAGCGCTATCTTGTGTCACACTGTGTTTTGGTGCACAGTATTTGTTTGCGCTTATTTGTGATCGATGTTATGACCAGGTGCTGTTGGTGACTTCAACCTGCCAGGTGTAGATTGGATCCTGTCAGCTCTGGTTTCACCTAGAAGCAGGGACATCCTGGACTCCCTGCTGGAGGTGTTCCTTGGGCAACTAATCAGTGAAACCACTCATGATGGGTCAGTACTGAACCTGATACTCACCAACAGGGACAGTGTTGTGAACATCAAGATGGGATGCCACCTCAGGACCAGCGAGCACCGTACAGCGAGGTTCAATATCAGGATAACTGCAGAATTGAAAAACACAAGGGTGAGGGTCCTGGACTTCAAGAGGGCAGATCTTATAAAGATGAGTGAATGCCTCAGGGATGACCTAGTGGGGGGGATGATCTGGGTAGGGTGGAGGAACAGTGGGCAAAGCTAAAGGTAGGCATACTGAAGGTGTCAAATCTCTGCATCAAGCAAGTGAGCAAAGGCAGGAAGAAAAAGGACCACTATGGTTCTCAAAAGGGGTGGCTAAAAAGGTAAAGGCTAAAAGTGTAGTATTCACAAGGTATAAGGAGAGGCAGATGGAGGAGAATGAGGAGAGGTATGGGGGAAGCAGAAGGGAGCAGGTAAAGCAATAACCCAAGCAGTAACAAAAGGGGACAAGACATGTTTGGGAATGTAAGCAAAAAGAGGAAGACCAGGGGAGGGATTGTACGTTAAACAAGCATTTGTCAATGATGGAGTTTGTCTTTGGGATTGCTGTTGATACGTACTGATTGGCAGGACTACAGTTCCCAGCAGAAAGAATAAGTTATGCCACCAAGGTCACATTCTCTTTGAAATACAGTGAAGTGCATACCTGTTTCCTCAATTCGTGATTTGGCTTTGAAGAGTAATGATGTGTCTGCAGTTCAGAGAAGATGAGGACACTGGAGCCCTCCATGTGTTGGGGGGGGGGGAACGTTATGGTTAGAAACCCTAATACCCTGGGCGTTTGTTTGTATTGGCACTACAAATTTTCAACATGGCCTTTTGTGACTCCCACCTCATGAAAGCATTTGGGACCTCTGCTCATGAACAGTGGCACTATGATTTTGGTAATCTGTCCCGAACGTTGATTTCTCACAGCGACTGTGCCATTATGCACCAGATGTGCGAAAATACAGTTAAGGCAGGATGTGAAAAATTATAGCTGTACCATTCATAGGTAGGTGTGAAGAGGTGGCAGTGTTGAACATTTGGAGTGAAAATATAAAAAATGTTGAATGTGTACATGGAAACTGCACAACGCACACTTGTAACAGTCATTTAGTGGAATAATTTCACCAAAATTTCAACATAGGCATTTTGTGACCTCTGTTAATGAACACTGTCACTATGATTTTCTTACTCTGTCCCAAATGTTGATTTCCCACAGCGACTGCACCATTCTGTGCCAGATGTGAGAAATCACATTTTGGGCAGGATGAGATAATGACAGCTGTACTGTTCATAAGGAGGTGTGCAAAACTAACAATGTTGGAACTCTTGAGTATAAATATTACAAATCCTCAATGTTATGAGTGTGCGTGGAAATTGCACAACGCACGTGTGTAAAATAGTAATTTTATGGACTTTTGTCACCAACTTTTCAACATAGGCATTTTGGGACCTCCGCTCATGAACAGTGTCACTGTGATTTTCTTAATCTGTCCTGATCACTGATTTCCCACAACGACCGCTCTATTCTGCGCCGGAAGTGTGAAAACACATTTTGGCCTTGATGTGAAACATCACAGCTGTACTGTTCATGAGGAGGTGTAAACAAATACCAAAGTTGAAAATCTGGAGTGAAAATATTACATATTCATGATGTTACACCTGTGCGTTGAAACTGCGCAATGCACATTCGTAACACAGTTATTTTTTGGAAAATGTTCACCAAATTTTCAACATAGGGTTTTTGGGAGCCCACCTCATGAACTGTTATTTCGATAATCGGTCCTGAAAGGTGATTCTGCGCAGTGACCAAGAAATCACCTATCAGGACTGAATAACCAAATGACAGTGACTGAAATCATGAAGGTGGGGTCCCAAGAACCCCATGTTGAAAATGTGGTGGCAAAATTCTCAAAAATGGGCAAGATATGCACTAAAGTTGAAAAAAAAAAACATTTATGCCATTATACAGCTTACTGGCATTTTTTCAGTTCGCGGTCTGCTTTGAAGAGTGCAGTCGTGTTCCCGGTCCACTGAAGATCATCGCACCAGGCTCCGGAGGTAAGTATGGGGTGAGGGGGTTGTGAGGAGGTGGGGTGCACAGGAGGTGGGTGCAGGTTGGGGGAGGGGCCACCAGACTCAATGAGGGACTGTTTTCTAGTTTTGCAGGTTTTAAAAAAATAAAAACATCGTGGGAAGGTTTTCTTTCTTACAGGGACTTTTGGCATGCTGAGGTGGGCTACCAGCGTGCCACCTGAGTGTTTGTTGGGGGTGCTGTTGCTGGCGGGGTTTGGGCATCCCGTTGGTGCATACCAGATGTTGGAGGACAAAGAGCCAAAGGTGGATTTGGCACCCCCCTTGGCATATAACAAATTGGGGGGAGAATTATGCCGACAGGGAGTGGGCTCCCCAACCATCAAATGAACTGGGAGAGGGCATGCCGACAGGGGGATTGGGCACCCCTGTCAGTTTATTTTGTTAACTGTGATGAGGCATGCAGATGGCCTGGGCTTGGCACGTTCACACAGCTGTAAACTACAGCAGTGTGAACACGCAACCAGGAATGCAATGCAGGAATCCAACTTCAAAGGACCGAGCCTGGCCATTATTGGTGCGGTTCTGTCCTTTGAAAAGTTGCCCATCTCCACCCCAACAGCTGAAAAGCAGTCATCATCAGCCTGCCGACTGATTTGCCTGCCACTGATCTGCCCCTAGAAACGGAGCTCTCCATTGGGCACACCCCTATAGAGCACCTCTTATGCCAATGAGTTTGTCTGCACCTGTGTGCCATGATTAACTCAAAAAGGGAAGGGGTGACTGTGCAGAAAGGGACCAGGAAAAGGCACAGTGTTCACAGAGCAAAGAGAAAGGGAGTGTTCACACAAAATGAACTGGAGCTTTGGAGGGAGGAGGTGAAAACTAGTCCTCTTTTGGAGGAGAGAATTCTGAAGGGACTTGCTAATCTAGTAGTGGACAAAGCAGTGGAGTCAGGTGGGGTGCATCCAAGGGTATTGATGGAGTTCAGGGAGGCAATGGCTACACTTTTGACTGTCCTATTTAACAGTTCACTGGAAACAGGAGTGATTCCGAAGAACTGGAGCAGGGTAGATGTACTGTAGTCCCACTTCACAAAAATGGTAGCAGTGAGGAGACTGACAATTATAGGCCAGTCAGGCTGACATCTGTGGTGTGACATATTTGTTTGACTGGGTGACCAAGGGATTAGATCGGGGTGGAGGGGTGGACGTGGCCTACCTAGATTTCAGAAAGGCTTTCAAAACTGCTCCACGCAGGAGACTAGTAAGCAAGTTGGGTAGCTTAGGAGTGGGACCAATGGTGGTAAACTGGGTAAGAAACTGGTTAGGGGATAGGTGACAGAGGAAGGTGGTAAACTGAGTTCATTCCAAGGAAGGGAAGTTGACCAGTGGGGTGCCTCAAGGATCAGTGCAGAGACCGGTCCTCTTTATACAATACCTCAAGGGGGTAAATTAGGTATAGAAGGGAAGTATTTTCAGAAGAAAAAGATGGTCAAGTACAAGGGGACATGCTATGATATTGGTGGGGGTAAATTCAGGAGAGATGTGAGGAAGTACTTTTTCACAGAAAGTGTGGTGGATTCCTGAAACAGCCTTCTAATTGATGTGGTAGGGCAAAAACAGTGGTGGGGTTCAAGAATGCATCAGATAGACATGAGGGAATCCTAGTGGAAAGGAATGGGAGGGAGAAAGAGCCAGAGATCAGTTAGGGTCTGCAGTGATACTGCAGGTAGGGAAAAATGGGCAGCCTGAGTGGGTCAAGCAGTCCTTATCTGCTATCAAAGTAAGGGAAGGGAGGGACACGTGGGGCCATGATATGAGACTGGAGGGAGAAAGGATCAGAAGGGAGATGAAGAGACACTTTTTTATGGAGGGTAGTAGCTGGGTGGAATGGGTTACTGGCAGAAGTGATGTCCAGTAGAACAGTGGACAGTTTCAAAAGGGGCTGGGATGGGCCAAGGGGGAGGGTCAAGGGAAAGGAAGGGTGGGAGGAAAGGGCAGCTGCAGAATAAGGGGTGCTAGCTGCACATTTGAGCAGACTTGATAGACCACTAAGCCGTTATCTGCTGGCAAACTTTGTATGTTCGTATCAAATTCTATGTAGTAAGAAGAAGGGCAAATACATACTTTTGGTATTTAGAGGTAAAGCATTCCAGTATCTTGAAGCATTGGAGTAAAATTTCTGTAGACCCATTTTGTAGGAGGATATAGGCTTGGAGAGGAGTGATTGGTCACTTAGGTCAGGTGCTAGGAACGGGGGAAGGGGCTACATACAGGTGGCTAAGTACATATCATATAAGGAAATAGTACTACCAGAGCCGAGCAAGCATCCATGAAGCAACCCAGGATGAATGAGTGACTGGACCTGAGGAAGGATAATCCACCTAGACCAGTGAAAATGACACAGTGGTGGGTGAAGTGATTTGTTCCTTTTTTTATGATTTATTATTTTCTCCATATTTCTTTTCTTGTTTTGTTTTATTTTATAGTGCTCATGAATGGTGCTGGACTGACAACACTGCAAATACCTACTTAAAAAAGATAAGTTGTATGACTACTCTTGCATGATTAGTAAGAGTAACATAAGACAATGTAATTAGTGTCAAAGTTACTCAAGTTCTTTGCATGCCTGTGCAAGAATTTTATATGATATACAAACTGTCATTTTTCTTGCATGAATACATGCAAGCTTACTGAAAGTACATACAAGGTTTTTGAAAGTTCACAATAATTTTTTTTAACACTAGTCAAGACATCTGCAAGTTTAAAACGCAGTGTGGTACAAAATAATTATACTTGCATGTTTCTTGATTAGTGTACGTACAGTATTTTTTTTCTTGTGTTATTCTTACAAACATATATGTATATATGTAACCTAACCCCACCAGCCCCCCTTTGTTTCTCTCAGCAGGACTGCTCCTCTCACATCTAGGTGCCACCGAGAGGGGTGGGGGTAGTCACTATAAATTATATTTTGCAGAAACCGTGGACCCATTACTTCTACTACTGAGCCTGCCATACTTCAGACAGGCAAACCAAGTGTGGCAACTCCCTGGCTCACACCTGGGGGGACCATTTAGCATGGCCAACAACCTGGGTCCCTGGGAAAAAACGATTGCTCAGCATTGTGCTAGGTTTGTACTTCTGGTCAGGGGCACCAAGTAAATCCAGACACTGGAAGCAACAACTGAAGTGTCCAAACCAGGATAGGATTCTAGAGTGTGGCTTTTATTCACATAACACAGAGAATAACAAAGCAAAGAAGGACCCCCCACAGGGCTACACTCGCTGGTAATGCAGATTAGAGAGGTACAGAGCACACTTCTTCACTACTAACCCACAGGTTCTGAACGGATCTGGGTACACACAGCCCAAACTGGTGCACTTCTCTTCTATTTCTTGACATGGCACCTTGGCCAGTACTAGGACATTTTTCCATATGGCATGGAGGTTGATGGTGGCTCCCTAAACCACCCATGAGCATTCTCTAGCTCTAAGGGAAAATCCACAATCCCATGTCTGGGTGCTTTCTTCAGACGCTGGCCAAGTGCCTGAGAGAAAACGATAGGTGCCCAAACTGAACCCGGAAGGGTAAACCTGGTTACTCCAGATGGGGGGTCTCCCACCTCTTGCTCCCAAATCTATACTCGGCCATTTATTTGGATACAACACCTTTCTTCAAACTACTGTTTGTAGATGCTATCTCGAAATGTTTTACACATTTAACATTCTACATCTCTGTAGGTGTCCTGACTTTAAACGTACTGTAAGTGGCTATGTCTTTAACCTAGCCCCCCACTGTTGCAGATGCTTCTAAGCCATACATAGTTTAAAAGTTCTGTACTTGGCAAGTCTTCCTTTGATCCCACAGGTGGCAGACACATTTACTTCAAACTCTGTCTCGGTGAACATAGTCTCTTTATCAGAGTAGAACTCACCAAAGATATGCAGGTGCCCCAAGGCTTCTTCCCACAAATGTCTCAGGTACACACAAACAAATCAATTTTCAGGCAGCTTCTCCCTGTCCAGGCTGGTACAGGGGATTGCCCCTGAATTCCTGGAATTCTCCCCCATCTCTCTGGGGATGGGGCACTGGAACAACTCTAGAAACGGCCACTACCACTTCCTTCTGGTCTCTTCTGTGTTCCTCTCTAGGGTGAGAACACACAACCCAGTTGTCTGAGGTAGCTCTATATCAGAGCTTGGCTCTGAGGGGCTGCCACCTGCAACACTCCTCACTCTCTTGAGTCTCTATTAAAACTGACTTGAATTTCCCAAAGTTCTACTGCTAGCCCCCTGCAGCTAACATTCTATTGTGGCTGCTGCGAGAATTCTATGGTGACATCATCACTCCAGCTCAGCTGAAACTGAGAACAGAGTGAGACAGTGTGAAACCCATTTAACTGGCATCTCACAAGCTGCCTTTCCCTGCCTGCCACTGGTTCTAAATGGGATTCTAGTAACCCCTGGGAGCAAGGGGGTTACATATGTGTGTGTATGTGTATATGTATATATATATATATATATATATATATATATATGTGTGTGTATATTTAATATAACATGAATATATGAGAGGATGGTGGATAATAAAAGGAATTTCCATAGAGAGAGAATGATACAGGAGATTATTTCTGTGGATAAGGAGGGTGGTGGATAATAGAGGGACAGATAACCAATGGTGCACTGTACTCTCAAAAGCCCCATTTACACCACTGTCTTTGCAGCGCATCAGCTCATGCGCTCCACTTGATGCACTGCAAAGACAGTGGTGTAGCCACTCACTGCATTGCTGTAAGTGTGCTCCAGCTCCGGTTTTTACTCCAATGGAAAAGAGGGGACATGTACTAGATCAAGTGCATTACCCCATGGTATGAATGACTGATGAACTTGATCCACTGTGATCCCCTATTTCCCAGCCATGAATCACCATGGATGTCATTTTCCCACAAGACCCTAGATACTCCTCTGAGCACAATCTGTGGTGCATCAAGCTCGGGAGTGTAAATAGAAAATTGCGAATCAAGTCACAGCGCAGTGGGAAAGCAAAGGATTGGTAAGTGAAGCACTGCTGCTGTGTAAACAGGGCTTAAAGTTGTTTCCTTTTTTGGTAAGGGAAACTGAAGCCCTTTGTTTAGCCACATGACAAGATACAGCATGGTGATCACAGTGCAAGGTTCTCCACACTGCCTCACCAGTAAGTCAACCATGTCATGGAGGGACCATCACATAGGTGAGCTGCAGAAGTTGTTCTAAACCACATCCCACTTGGACAGGTTGGATTTGCTTGTGTTGAAACTGGCCAAGTTTTCTTAGGTAAGGCTGGGCATCAGTAACCCTTGCACAACTGTGAGGCAGGCCTTGGGTGTCAGGGTCTGCCTAAACCTACAAGCTTCCCCAGTTCACAGCTGTCAGTTTTATAGATAGTTGTAGTATAGATAGTGAAGACAAGGAATGAGTCTAATATGACCCCCCAAATACCAGAACGTCTCAACCTGTGATCACCACTATTTTAACTTAAAAATACCATTGGGGGGATTATAATGGCAATTATGACCTCCATAATTGTCCTTCTTTAGTAAAACAAAGATCAACAGGGCATTAGTACCCTCAGTGAACCGACTCTTATTCTGATAATAAAGGGCTACATTTCTGCTTCTTGCTTGCTTCAACATTATACTCTATACAGTAGTACATCACAATGTTTATTTCCATAACATCCCAATGAGTTTTTTTTTATTACATGCTTAGCATCCTTGCCCCCACACTTGATCCAGTAGGCAATGAAAGGCATGAGTGCATATCTGACAGAAACAACATTAACAAGCTCTGTGAGCCATTACATTAGTTAGCCTCTTGAATATTCAGTTTTCTTTACACAAATGAAGGCAATCACGAACTGCAGTGCCAAAGTGTCATTCTCAGCTGTCAGCGCATGTAGAGGTTCGTTTGTGTCAGCAGCTCACAGTGTGCTCAGATTATGACATAACCATGAGGAACTAGGGCCACACGGCTCAGACTGTTTCCTGTCATAATGATGCCATAAAGTAGCCTCATAAAATAAACATGCTAACACCCTCCTACCAAGCAATGCCAGTTCTGTGTCCTTTTGGGGGGGAAGGGCCATGTTGAAAATAGTATTCTTTGCAAATTAGATTTCCCTATGACCCACATTATACAGAACACTAGGAGGCATATTTTTAATGGCAGATAACACATCTTTGTGATTAGTGCCCCTAACAATACTCACAAACACACACACACATATGCTTGATGGATTATATGAAAGAAATCCTTGCTTACAGGAGATTCAAAACAACGTTCACTACAGACTGACATTAATAAATTGCAGTCAGCTGAAAAAGATCAAAATACACCCAAACTGTAATTAAAAAATGCACTGATAGAGTAGCCAACAAATCACTCCCAGCAGTGAAAATCATTAACGTTAGGTTAACTCCCATTGTGAAGTTTCTGGCCCAACACCAGAGAGCCATAAAGCACTTCAGTATAATAATATGAACATACCAGTCAGGAAATGTGGACTTGTGTCATTAAGCAGAGAAAGAGAGCCAGCAGAGGTGTCTTGTATTCATGTTTTTATTTTCTCTGACCCTCTCTTTGTCTTTATCAGCTTCCTCACACGTCGGAGACAAACAAAGTCTGGCCCCTACCTGGAGGTCACAAGGAGATAAGAGACAGTGTTACACAGGATATTCCCAGCATTTTCAATACTTCCTGTGCAGTCCATTTCAAATGTCTGACTGACATGTCCTAGAGAAAGTGCTCCAGATTCCCGCGGGACATGTGTGACCATAAAAGTTCCAAAAAATAATAATAACAACGCCATAAATTCTGACCTGCAGTACAGTACAAGTAAAATAACAGCTCTCCAGCTGAGCAGTATGTGCCCTTGTTGTGTGAGGATGGCAGACCTGAGTAAAGGTCATGTCATATTTGTCACATCATGTAGCGCCAAAGCAGGTTAATAACTTGATGCATGCCAAAATTATAAATGAGAGAACAGATGCCTCTATAATAGTTTGAATGTGGCGTCATCATCCGCTTATTAACTTTGTAGGATGCACATGTTACACAATCCCATGTTTCTAGTCAAAGTGGAATCTTGTCTTATTTCAGAGGATGGCATTTCATTTTGTGAAGTCAGAAATGCCAGAACTGGTTTCTTAGCTATAAAAAGATAGTAGCTCAGCAAGGCTGGCTATAAAGTGTTCCCACTTTTTTGTATTATTCTATATGAAACAATTTCCAAATGAAAAATGCATACAGTTAAATGGGATCCTCAAAACTTTGGTCAAAGGAATCTCCAAATACCCATTGTGCAGCTTTTCTGAAACAGAAAGGGATGGCTTTAAGGTGACTTCCATTTGCCATCTTCAATTTGAAACATGGAAGAGGCACTATATAAGCACTAACTATAGGTAACTGTGTTCTGAGTGTAAATGTTAAGGGGTACCTGGATCTTTAACCCAAAGCTCTGAGTCAAGATGCAATGTGGGCAGCTGTGGTGCAGACTTCGTGTATTGCAGAACACCTTGGAACTTAGAAAGGTGCTAAAAAAAGTACCCTTTCTCTGACACTGTTGAGCAGTACTGACCCAGAAGGAAATACCTGCCCATGGTGAAAGGCTGATACAGTCTCAGTCTCCATGCTTGGGTCACGCTTTGGCTTGTTTTGAACACTGACTGCCACTTGTGCTGAATAAAGTGGAATATAGTTGGGTCATTTTTCCAAATACTTTCCTGATACTGACTTTTCCCAACCAGCCCCCATAATGTGATACCCTCTGGTAATTATGGGTTATCACATCAGAATACTGAGCCACATTAAAAAAGAAACACCATTCTTTATGAACAGGTCTAAATCACTGAGTAGAAAATGGTTATTCTAAGGCTTCAGTTGCATTGACATAATTACCAGTTCTGACAGGTTATGTCACTGCAACAGGCTTCTCTGTGGTATATCTGAATAAAACTCTGTTCATGGGCAGTGCCATCTAGATGCAAAATGTTGCAATGATACAGTCATTATTGATGAAAAATAGCACCAGTGCTGCTCTCTGGTTGCGTGAGGCTGAAGTAAGAATGGTAACAAGCACAGTGTATGCTCCTACTGTAGCTTATTATTTATTTATTTATTTATTTCAAGAGTTTCACTAGGAAAAACATACTGAGCTAAACAACTCATTTCCACGTGTGTCCTGGGAGAAAGGGGATGAGGAGAGAGCCATCAGATATATCCGTAATGTTATAATTATAATAACAATCATTAAATAATAATAAATGTACATAGTAGACAATAAAGAGGGAAGAAAATGATCAATTAGTACAAAACACAGTATATCAAAAGCAACAGTTCAGCAAAGTGCAATGGGCAGCAAACTGAGGGAGGGATGGGAGATAGGGAGTACAGAGGGGACAAGACTAAGGGGGATAGGGGACCAATGAATCACAGTAGAAGGAGGAGGAGGAGGTAATACGGGACAGGAGCAGTGAGACTAGCCTAGGATCAGCGGCAACTTCAGGAATGAGTAATGACTCCAGGGAGGAGGGGTTTTAGTGATGAGAAAGAGGGACCAATTGTGAATGGCAATGGGGAAGGTGCTCCAACATTTGGGGAAGCAGAAAGAGAAAGCAGCTTTTCCAGTAGATGATTTTATAGGTGGAAGAGTGGGAGAGAGGGTGCCAGAGCTGGAGAGGGAGTAGTAGATAGGAGGAGGGGAGGAGAGGAGGGTGGAAAGTTAGGGGGGAGGAAATTTTCCTTTAGCTGAAAGGATAGAGTGTCTGCCTTTGAGAAACAGTGTGCTATGACTGATTAACTAGGGCCCTTAGTGAGTCTGCCACCAGATCATAAATTTAATTTCTTAGCGTGGATCCCTAATAATGTTAACCATTGCTGCAGTGTTCTTACGTTGATTGGAATCCTCCCTCTCCTATTGTTTTCCCTGATACCTAGGTAGCAGCTATAGTACATGGAAGAATGTCCTTCCTTGTTTGGCCAGAAGAGCTCCTGAAACTCTGTCCTACTACCATTTTCACCCTCACCTTTGGGGCAGGAAGATCAAAAGGTCATGGGCTTTAGTCCCACATCAGGAACATGAGCTAATATGCAAACACTACAGTGAAGCACTAGGTGGGTGCAGCAGTACAGAAGTTCCATCCTTCAGATTAAATGTTTTACCTAGGTCCCTTTTGCTCATCTCTAGTGCTGTCTAACTTGAAGTTAAAGACCCCTTGGCCATTGTCACAAAAGTATGGGATTTTCCTCTGAATCCAGGTCAACATTTTCCCTGTCAATAACAGGCCCATGTAATCCACCCTGTTCAGCCTCCCCTCTCCCCCCCGGATGTTCATGGGAAGGAGCAGTAACTTGCCTTTTCTTGTCAAAGTTACACATAAATTCAATAACATTTAAGATCGTACTTACACATGAAGACTTCAAGCATTTATTCTTCTTTCATGTGTTGACAGATTTTCCATTTCTGTTTAAATTCCAATGTCACACTCCATTCTGATTGCAAGTGTCTTCATATTTATTAACAGGGTGTGCTGTAATGGTACTTAGAACTTACAATAATTGTGCACACCCTCTAAATAATGTATAATACAATATGTTACACAATGTTAGTCTCTCTTGAGAAGATACTGAAATATCAATGGGTAAAATGCAGGTTAAAAATATGCACAGAGCATTTGCATGATTCACATTCTGATGTTTGTTCAGGTATTAGAATATCGAGGATTACTTATGCAGTACATGAACTTGTAACGGCAGTGCAACATTCCCATGGCTGTTGTTAGACTTCATGAATTGCAAATGATGGGTAAATATTGAGAAACAACACACACTATGGGTGGGGATTGAGAGATTAGTTGTGGTTTTCAGCACCAGAGGCAGGCAGTGTACCCTAGTGATTAGAGTGCAATGATGTGAACCTAAAGACCTAGCTTTGAATCCAACACTTGGCCTCTCGGTTTCTGACTCTATGTTATTCATGAGCTTCTCTCAACCTCTCACAATCTACCACTTTGTGTATGCTTAATGCCTACTTGTGCCAGCTGTTCATAAATACAGTATGCACAAATTGCATTAAGTAAACCAAATAAAAAACCTATGACTAGATTTTGAAAACATCTCATTTGTGGGCCGCAAATCTAACAAATTGATGCAGTTATAAAATCCCACTATGTCTTCTGCATAGAATATTTCAGCCTCAGAAAGCATAGCATTTCACCTCACATCTAGAGGCACTTTTTTGTCAATTGCAAAATGAAGCCAAAAACATGGGAACCAAGATGTTGGCATATTTTTTTTCCTTTTAAACTAAAGTTTGATATCGCAAAATCACAGTTTTCATTTAAAACTGGTGAGGATCTTCCTGTTGTTCAATGCTTGCTGTGTGTGTTTGTGTGTGTGTGTGTGTGTGTGTGTGTGTGTGTGTGTGTGTGTGTGTGTGTGTGTGTGCCCGCATGCAGACATGCACTGTGCACATGTATGCACACGTGGGGATGGGGGTCTTAAACATGCAGTGGAGCCAGCCAGGATGCAATGTAGTACCTTGTCACAAAATACTGCAGTAAAAAAGGGCTGAATTGCCACTGAATTACATTGTTCCCTGCAGCATACTGCAGCATTTTGTGATATACTGCAGCCTTTGTGGTTGGAACTGCAAAAGGCAGTCGTTGGTAAATCATGTTTCCCAATTTATACCACTAATCAATGATTCTATGACCCAAAAGGGGGTCCAAATGGATTCACTACCCACCACCTCTAATACATATGTGGGTCTGAATACTCACCCTTAGGTGCAAATCAGTTTGCCTAAGAAATTGTGCTTTGCAGGCTTGTATTGTTGTAAAACTCCAGCTCCAGGTTTCAGATCTTGGCTCAGATCACATAACTGAAAACAAATGTTTGTGTCTCTTTTTATTGGACAATATTTCACCCTTCAAATCAGTAGGGTTGGGTGACTCATTTGGCTTCACTTCCTCCTTGTTTGGTTTTGCCCAAAGCAAACAGAACTAAGACTGTTATCAATCAGCATGGCTTTCTAACTGTCCTTGATGTTTTTGACTAGGACACAAAAAATAATTATCAAATACAAGTGAAATTTTATCGGAATAGAATTCTTTTTCCTGAGTTTTCAATAATTTTTCAAGGCCTTCAGAGAGCAGAATTTAACATTTTATTTTGTGCTTTGTTGTTTTCATTTCTTTTTGTGAATTTCACAAGTTAATTACCCAGGATACCCCAGCTGGGATGCAACATCTCATTTTCAGTGCGGTCTTTCTTCTACCCATTTTCATGGACCGGAACAATGAGGATTCAAATGAATTGCTTCAAACACTGTGAGCATTTTGCTGCAGCAGAGCTTGAAGCTGTGGCCTCTGGTTCCCAAGCTGGTTCCAGTAGGACTCATGACCTAATACTGATCAATACCAAGTTGGCAATGTGTTGGTAGGGATATTGCTCAGATGCTTTGACTAGTGAGCCTGTAGCTTAATGGTTAGAGTGCTGGAATGGCAACCCAGAGATCTGAGGTTTGAATCCCAGTAAGCCTCTCATTTCCATCCTTGATTTAAAAATAGGGATATTGGGAAGACTCAGAGAACTACTGGTCTTTTTCTGCCTGCAAATGTGTGTGTGTGTGTGTGTCTCTGTGTGTTTGTGTGTGTGTGATTTGCATAGAATAAAGGTGTTAGATGTTAAGGTTTGTGATGCAGAAATTCAAATATTTCTAACAGTAAAGGGATGTTTTGAAAATAGGAAGTAGTTTGCCCAGCAGCATTGATCAGAATTTGTGGAGGCAGCAGCCAGCAAAATGCAGTTTCTGCAAGTCATGTCCCCATACATTTTTTTTTCAGGTCACTATGAAACGTTTTGTCAGAATAGGGTGGAGAATTGGCTACACTGCCCTTAGTTTGATAAGCAACTTTTTTGTTAAAAAATGTTTTTATTAGTCATTTTAAAAAATGAGCTGGCATTACACTGTATTTAGAATACATTCCAGTAAAACCAAACAATATTAGCCAAGTTCACAAGGAGCACTGATTTAGTTAAGTCATCAACAAAGCTGCTCAGCAGTTTTTCATAATATAAATAAGATAAAATTTAAGTTTAAAAAAAAAATAAACACTGAAATATAATGTGCCCCATTGACTGAAGTTCCCCACTTTGTTAACAAAGGCCTTTTCATGCCTTTAACCCACAGCACTGCATTTGAGTTAACTCATGTAAACAGACACAGATTTTACTTTCTGATGTTTGATCTGGCATCCTGGTCTGGAATGTAGTGACCTTGTAGCCTTGATCCCGCTTGTGCAGAAATTCTTGTTCCATTCTCAGTAGGTCCAAAGGAAATTAAAATAAGATAGACTTAGTGGTGACATGATGACTCAGTGTAGAGCACTGTGCTACCATTTCGTTGCTCTGTGTTTAGCAGTCAGCACTGGATGCTGGCAGCTAGATGGCTAGGCTAGGGATCGGCTGCCTCTGGCACAACATCCCAGCTATGTGAAGCAAATGCATTCCTACATCAGCCACATCTGTGAGAACCTTAAGGAGCACTTGTTTGGGGGTACCCTCTGGTAAGGCTTGTGCAGCTGTCTTGGCCTTTCTACAGAAAGTGTTCTGGTACTTAATCATGTGTGCCTGATAGTTAGCAATCTCAAGGCCCAAGGAAGATGAAGCAAAGGCCCTCTTGCCTAGCACATCCAACCCCCTGGACTCTTTATCAGGAGGGAGCTCAGATGTTTAGGTGCCCCTGAGCTATCATAGGAAGCATTAATAACCACAGAGTCTGTCTCATGCTGGGTGTCAAAAAGGGCTTCCCAGAAAGAGCTATACACATTTTGTCTGTCTTCCTTAGTATGGCTGGGATGACATCTTTTTTTTTTTTTAGTGGTTAGATAAAGGATTGTATTTTTATTTTATTTTTTTCTATTTTTTAATTTTTATTACAACTAGGATTACAAGTACCTTTGAGCCAGGCTCTTTTACAAAGGTTCAGCGTCTGTACCAGGCAGCAAAGATAACATCCTCCAGGGGAGGGAGGAGAGGCCTGTACTACAATAGGGGCAGAATCAGGTAACTCCAAGAAATCTATTAAATGTTTCTTGGCAGTATCCTGCTCCTCCAAATCAAAACACATGCCAGCATGTAAGTGTCGCATCATGGTGAAGAAAGTTCGGTCCTTTGGTGGGGACCTTGGAGTGTGGACCACCAAGTCCTCACTGCAGGTAAATACAGTAGAGCTGGTGCCCCTCTCATGAGGGCTTTCAGAATAATCCTCAGGTTCTTCCTCATCATCCTGCAATACTAAATCAGGATTATATTCAAAATCATTGTCAACCTATTTGACGGATTGCAGGGAACACACTAGCGAGGTCAGCAGCACCTTAGGAGGTGGCTGAGGCTTGGCTCTAGTTTGCATCATTGCGGAGGGTGGTTAGTAGAAAGCACCATTGATAGACCCCCTGGAACAGGAGTAGGAGGAGGCAGCAGGCATCTTAGTATGTCCATGAAGGAAGACAGAACCGTCTGGATGTCGGCACCTGTGTGGTCCACAGGTGCGCTGAAAGGAGTAGACAGGGGAGGCAAAGCTCCTGACATCAATGGCCATGTACCAGCCATGCTAGGCCTGGTAGTGCCTGTACCATGCCCAAACCTGGGAGTTGTGTCAATGGTCGAGGAGACCAGCGGTGTCACTGCTGTAGCTGTCAATGATGCAGATGAGGTCATACCTGCTGTGCAAAGGGGCAACCTGAAATGCATGGGTGAGGTTTTCTCCTTCTCTTTCTCTTGGTGCTTGTGCATATGGCTCCCAGAAGACTTTTGCCAGGATTTTGATGACCTGGACCTAAAAGAATGGGCCAAAAACATGGCAGTACTCTTCTGATGGAGTACCTTCACCATGTGGGCTACCTGTTTCTTCAATAGGTGCTTCACTAGGGTGCCTGTTTGACATCACCAGGTGACAGACTTGAAATCCCTGCAGGTCAGGCAGGCTTTCATGTTATGGTCTGGGCAGAGGCAACAGATGTAGACATCATGAGAATCACCAGTATAGATCTCACCACATTCGCAGTACTGGAACAATTTCAATAGTTCTGGTGACATACAGGTTGTTGGAAATCACTTATAAAAGTGTTTACTGTGCTATACAGAAAAAAAATCAAGCAACAGCAATTGCTGCAGCATTTCCTTTAGCAGTCCAATGAGTATGGTTGACAGTGGGAAAAGAATTGAGGAGGGAAGGGCCACCCACATTTATGCAGCAGCCGATGTCTGACATCATTGTAGGCAGCCCCTAATGGACTACTTGCACACGTTTCCATGTGGTTCTAGCACCTGACGGCTTGCAGTTCCATAGGTGTGGCCTAATGAAAGAGATATTCTCAAAGAATATACTTTTGTTCTATTCTCAGTAGGTCTAAAGGAAATTAAAATAAGATAGACTTGGAGGCGACCTGATGACTCACCGGTAGAGCATTGTTCTACCATTCTGTTGCTCTGTGTTTAACAGTAAGCATTGGATGCTGGCAGTCAGATGACTAGGCTAGGGATCGGCTGCATGTGGCACAACATCCAGTGGGGGGTGGTACAAAACGCACTGCTGTGGCAGCATCCTGCAGTGGGATGGACAGCCTGCTCCTCCACAGGAGTAGGCTGCATGCCCCCTGATGAAACTTCAATAGAGTGAAGTGCCTGGGAATAAGGGTGAGCCATTAGGCCCCTTTCTCAAGCTTTGTAGATGTTGTTGTGGTTTCCACACTTTATGTCATAGGTATTGCTATCTACCTTTATTGTAGTTTAGGAGGATCAGATATTCTTGTTTGGCACCTGCTTTCTTGGAAACAAAGAAAGAGACATTTGACCTTCAGTGACGCTCCTCACTTAGTGTTTGCCTTAAATTTACCTTATAATATTTGAACTGAAGTGAGTGCTCACTGTTTGTGAGTTTTGCACAACCATCTGCCAGGCTGAGGCTATGCAGTTAGACTGTTCCTGTTAATTTTTGAGCTAGCTGCTCCATAAGGGCACCCAGTCCCTGCGTCACGTGGGTGGTCCTACGTGAGTGTCTCCATTCATGGGAGGCCTGCACAGGTTGTACATGGTGTCAGCGAGTGGTGGGAGGGTTGGAGTGAAAATGGGGAAAAAAAATGGAATCTGCCTTGATTACTGCAGTGGCACTCTTGAGCTACCCTCACATTCCACTCCTCCAACACCAGATTGGGTACCAGGAGGAAGAATGCATCCCACTGGCACCATCATTGTGGAAAGCTGTGATGGAACTGTGAGGAGAAGCATGAGAGTTATTCTAGTTGGGAGGTAGCCTGCAAAGAACATGACTGTTAGTTGGGCACATCAGGCAATGGAAGGGATAGAACGCTGTATAGAGAATGAAATAAGCCAGACTTGGATCAAGCAATCAGCAGTCTTAAATAAATATCTCTTTCAAAACATGCTTGTTCTGTGTTTTCCTACTGAATTTGGTAGGAGTCAGGTTCTTTTTGGGTCACTCTGATCTGCTGGTCAAAAACACGTCTGAGTTAGCACCCCCCTTGTTTCTAGCAGTTACTTTGTCCTGTAGCACATTCAGCTATAAGACAGGGCTGTGGGGAGGGGGGAGGAAAAACTCTGTCTGTAAAGCTATAGATCCCTGCTTACAGGAAAACTGTTATGTGATACTTTTTACAAGACTGTCCTTGCCTTTTTGTTTCTGTAGCCGCTACAATTAAGCATGTCAAATTACTTCTGGACACAATAGTCATACTAGGTTTCATACTAGATGCAGTAAGGAGCGTAAAAACACGAGTGCCCATAGTTGCTCCTATATCTAATACACATAATAACCAAGCCTAAATCCTGATAAAATTAGTTTGTCCAATCTCTTTTTAAATTCATCCTTTGTTTTGTTTATTACTATACTCATTGGTAAGCTGTTCCAGTGGTGAACAATCCTACATGTAAAAAAATATTTTCTGTTTGTATGTTTGAATGTCCTGGCTGTAATTTGCAAAGGATGTCCTCTATTATTTCTTGAATCATTTTTGAATTCAATCCCCAGTTCACACATTAGATTTGCATCATACATTAATAGTAGGTCCCCTCTGAGCCTTCTTGTCCCCAGTGGCATCAGATCAAGCTTGGATGGGTGTCGGATTTAATTGATGTCTTCTTGTGTAAGAAAGATGAATGCTGAGTCTTGTTGAGATTTCTGAATAAAGCTCAACTGATTACTAAGAAAAGTTGTGGTGCTGGTAAGTTATTGGTCAAATAGACAGTGACTCACTCCCAGCACTGCCCTTACTGCTGGGAAATGAAAGAATAGATGTTGCTGTATCCAAGCTAGATAGTACTCAGTCTGCAGTTAAATTCTGACTCATCAGTATGTACTACAGTAATCCCCCATATGTGGGACTGTTAGTTACACCCACCAATCTCCCTAGGTGTAGGATATAGCCCATTTGCTATGTTCCGAGGTGTATAAAAAGACCTTGGCAGAAACAGCACGAGTTCAGTTCATGTACGAAGTGCTAGGACTGAGATTCAGACCCCCATGGAGTCTGGAGGGAATTGCACCTTGCAGTGCCTGCAGCAATTAGTTAGTTAGCTAGTTAGTTAGTCAGTCAGTCACTTTTTGTTGACCAGGAAAGGAGGGCTAAACAACTCTGCCTATTTTCAGCCTTACCCCGGGCCAAGGGGAGATACAGTTGGTACCCAACTGGAATTGAACAAGATTAAGCTGTTTGTGGTATGTTTAGTGAAGGGGGATATTTGGCCAGGATACTGGGGAAATTCCTCTACTCTTTTCGAGAACTGCCATGGTGTCTACCTGAACAATGGGAAAGCTTTAAGCCTGAGGTTCAATGGTTGGAGCAACTATGTCACTCCCCCATCAGGCTTTATAAGGTCAATCATCCTGGGCCTCCCCAGGATTCATTTCTCATTGGCAGCCAGAAGTGTTGCTCTCTGACCCCCTTCTCTCTAGCTTTTGCCTTCCCTGTGTTCCAGCAGCTGCCTTTGGCTGCCTGTTTCCTTCTCTTTGCCCTGTGCAAATTTTCTCTATTCCACCAGCTGCCTCTGGTGGCCTGTTTCGCTTCTTCCTGCTTTCCCTCGCCTTTCTGTCATGCCTCTCCTTTGTGGCTTCCCACCCCTTAGCTCTCACCTCCCTCTGTCCTGTACTTCGCTGCCCATGTAGCTCGTTCCTCCCTGGTTTCATGGGGAGTTTTCTGTGCAGCCCTCATCTTCCTCGCTACTCACCCAGCCTAGCTCCTGGCTCTTCTGTGCATCTCTCACCGGAGCAGCCCCCCCTTTGGGGTGCCATGTCATCCCGATGTGCCAGCTCACCTTTCTTGCTCCTCCAGTCGCTCGTCTCTGCTTCTCCTCCCTGGGGTCTGCATCGCTTGCCCGGTTTACCATGCCTCCTGGCTCAGCTCTTGTTTCTCCCTCCCTGTCCCTGGTGCTGAGCTCAGCAGTGGCCTGACCCTGTCATATTGTGATCCTCTGCTTTTCTGCTGCATTCCTCCACAGCGCTTCCGGGTGCGCCATCTTTGGCCTTGATCTGCTTTTGGCGGATTCTAACCCGGAGTGTCTCAGTTTCTCTTCTCGTTTCTCTCTCAGTGCATTGCTGCCACCTCTGGTTTACATTTCCTCTGTGCCCAATTCCCCATTGGGTTCCTCAGTAGTTCTTCCCCTCTCCTCTGCCATATTCTCTGACCACAATGTTCATTTCATTGATTGCGCCTCTGCTTCCCCTGCTGTATTGCCTCCTGCACTATTTATTTCCCCCATTCCTTGCATCATCTGCTGGAATCTTCCTAGCGCAGTGTTCCTTCCTAGCTATCCTTCTTCATTCATCTTCTCTTCTTCTCCTCATCCATCTGGCATCCCCTTGCCTCAGTCTGGTTCTGCTTCACTTTGTCCAACCTCAGGGCCTACTCATTCCCATCATTCAATCCAACATACCTCTTATTGGGGCTTTTGCTACTTCATTGCTATCACTTCTTCAGTTCTTATCATCCTCAGTCTTCTCATGACCACGTCTGGATGCTGTCCAACCTCTCCATGGGTCTCCTCCTTCAATTTGCCTACTTGAGCATACCCCTCTTGGGTCCATACTACCTCGACTCGACCTACTTCCTCACCTTCTCATGTCTGCCTCTGGGTATCCATCATTCATCTCACCCCTCACTTATCCAGTCTCTTGGTGGGTCTTTTCATTCACATTGATGCTCTTCCCTCCATTATGCTCTTTCTCTGATCTGTGCTTTCTTTTGAGGGTTTTCCCTATCTTGCCATCACCTTCCTTACTCGTATCCTTCTTTTTAGCAACATACATCCTTAAATGAAACCTCTTTCAGCCTGGAGGGAAGGCGACCTAGGCCTTGGATCCCCAGAGGATTCCTCCTCAAAGAGGGGTTTTCCTCTCCTCCATGCCAATGGTCATAATATTAGTTAGGGCTAGTGCTTCTTAGCTTCCTTAGTTAGGTTCCACTGTTGGATAGAGTTGGATGGTGGCCCTGGCTATTCCCTCTGTCCTTAGGAGGTCCGCCCTTATTCATCTTCTTAGCTTTCTTTTCAGTCATCATCCTCACCTTTCCACATCTTCTCCTGTCATCCTTATCTATGTCTGTCAAATTTATTTCTAGTCTAGATATCTTCTACTTCTCCCTTCTCCACACTCGACACCCAAATAGGTATTCTTTTTGGTCTTCCTACTAAACTACCTTTAGCCAACAGAATCATTCCCATGGCACCTATAGGGGGAACCCTCCTCTAGGGTCCCCTGTGTCGTACCCCTACAGGGTGATATATCCTATGGATAGAGAGGCGAATAGCCACAATGTAATCAAGTCACACCAGCATGATCTCATCCTGTTGCGTAAGGACAATTGAATGGGAAGGCTTTAAGCCTGAGGTTCAATGGGTGGAGCAACTATGTCATTCCCCCATCAGGCTTTAAAATGTCAATTATCCTGGGCCTTCCCAAGATTCATTTCTCGTTGCCCCACCATCCACCCCTCCTCCTCCAGCGGCTCTTCTCTCTTGCCCATGGGCTTCTTCCTATGCTACCATTAGCCAACAGAATCGTTCCTGTGGCACCTATGGGGGTGAACCCTTCTCTAGGGTTCCTTGTGTCATACTCCTACAGGGTAATATATCCCATTGACAGAGAGGTGAATAGCCACAATGTAATCACGTCACACAAGCATCATCTCATCGAGTTGCATAAGCACAATTGAACCACCAGAACAGGCAGATGGGACCTTGGTTTAACATCTCATCTGGAAGATGTCACCTCAGGAGTTCAGCATCGCCCTCATGATGCACTGCAGTGTCAGTACTGGGATTTTACTCCAAGTGCTTGGTATAGGGCTTGATCCCACATCCTTCTGCTCTTCCAGCCTCAGAGGCGAGTTTGCTACTGACACTGTTGGTTGGGGGTTACCTACCAGGCTCAAGGGATGACAGCATGGGTACCAAGCCTGAGAAGAGGCATAGATCTGCCACCAGGACAAGCTATTTAAGGAGAGTGAACACCATAAAGCATGATGACAGTGGTTCCCAGATGGCTGCACTAATGTTCTGCTTGAGGAAAACCCCAGCTATAGTCTGTAAGCTGAGTGGGTGAAAGTGAGATCATCAGTCAGGCACCCAGATGATGAGAGGGAACATAAACCAGGAACATCACATGGTACTGGGCTATATATAGCCTTCCCATAAACAGTGCTCCGTCTGGAACAGGGTTCATGCAGCTACTTGCCTGTGGGGGTGTGTGGGATGATATGAAAACTACAGGTCCCCTGAAGAGAAATGTGCCTCAGATCCTGAAAAAACAAAACATTTATACCATTCTCCAGACTTCCATTAGGGAAGTAAGTTTCTGACTAACAATTTAAGTCAAGATGTAGAGAGAAGCTCTAATCTGTGTCACATTCAAGTTCTGCTTCGGATCACTGGGAACAGTGACCATGCTATAATTTGTAGACCAAATGGTGTGGTAAATCATATTCCCAAAACAAGACAAATGTTACCTGAGTTGTCTCGGTAACTTGACAGCATGTTCATCTAAGGAGATAGGGTATCCTTAAAGTAACTAGACGACTACTTTTCCATCAGAGCTGTATGACTGCACTGAAAGTCTGTGCACCAATCTGTAAATAAACTTGTTCCTGTTTTATTGAAACTTATGATATCCAGTGTGCCCTGTTTGTGTCTGCCTAATGCAATGAACAGAGACACTGGAGTGCAAAGAGAAGCCTGATGATCAAAGGAATATGGGTAACTGTTGTGTACTAAAGTTTAGAGTCTGTCATCACAATTTTTATTTATTTATGTTTTTGGTAACCAGGTAGGTGAACTGATTCAGGGGACCATTTTCAGTCATGACCTGGGTCACAATGTGGCGACATGATACATAGTAGTATACACAATGTACACATTTGATTAAACTGTACAAACAGTATATACATTTGAAATTGTACTGTACAAACACCAATGGATGATGAAACAGCCATTGTTTACATGTGGTGTACAAGCATGGCAAGAATAAGGTACCGTGAGAAATACAAGTGGTAGTACAAATGAGAGGACGTTTGCATTTTACAAATTGATAACGAGCAGTTTAAGCCTAATGGACAGAGTAACATCTGTCTAAGTGTCACACCAGATGACCTGGGAGAGTTGGTGGCAAGCCGGGCATGACATCCAGACAGAGTGCCTGGCTCAAGAAAGAGGGGTAGCAACCGGCTGAGTTTGTGTAGGTGAGGAAGATGTGCTGAGCCTTGCTGGTCCAGCGGCAAGGGAGTAATCAAGGGGGCAGTGTGAGGTATTGTGGGAGGTCACCATGTGGGTTTCAGCTCTAGGGAGGAAGGGGCAGGGGTGGGGAAAGAGTGGAGGGTGTTCATGCTGTCCTAGTCTATGGTAGAAAAATTATGGTGGCTTTTGGGTTTCTGCTCTGCCCAGTAAGCATTTACAAGAGGATGCTTCCAGTAGCCAGTGTCACAAACTCGCTCAGCTGGTCAGTCCTCTACTCCCAAAGTGCCAACCTCTGAGTGTATGATTTGTGTACAGTGAACAGCACAAGGTAACCCTATTGTCTGTTTTGTGGGTTCAAGTTACCTTAATCTCAAGCTCTGGAGGGATTCAAACTGATAACCTCTTGTTAGCGTACCCAATTATCAGGCTCAAATAATTCCGGGGGCCGGATATCTTTGCCTATGGGCACCCAACCAGGTCTTTCAAATGAACCCTTAGAACTCTATGCAAGACTTTAGAGAACTCTATCCATTTCGCAGTTTGGTATACAGCAAGCTCATACACAGTGTTACTTATAACCTTTAAAAGCTCCACTTAAAATAAAAAGAAATATCAAGGCACCCCAGGCAGTTTCCATTGTAAAATAAATATCTTTACTTTAAAATATCAAAACAGAACAATAATTACAGAACAAATATATATCCCAACACATACAACCTTAAAACAAACAGGTAAAAGTGCAGTTCCTACAATACATACATTCAGACTAGTCTAATCTAATATATGCTTACTTTCTTTCAGTGCTTTGATGGTCTCTCTTCTTTCAGTCAGAAATATTGTCTTGTGTGTCTCTGTCAAGGTTCTCTCAGCAATTAAACACAGTTCAGAGCCGGCCTTCTCTGAGGTCACATAACTCTGCCTTGGGGTAACAACATCTATATTTTATCTCATAGGATGTCCAAATAACATATTTAAAAAAATATAATAGGTGACCTCGCTGCCTTTCCTCCCTCAGGTTAACCAGACCAAACCAGTTTGTGCGCTGCTACACATACATCTCAAAAGTTTCTTTGATCTAAGTCACTGTATTCAAAGCAAAAGTGTATTTGCCTCTTTTATTTCATCTGGACCTTGGAATCTACACCTCAAAGGTCTCTCTGATATAATTCAAGGGTTCCCAGGGAATGTATATTGGACCTTCCAAATTCGTCTGGGTCCTCCCTGGCCCAGATATCAACCTCTCATCAATGTCCATTCTGGCTTCTCTCTGACACCCCTTCCTCTCAAGTTCTTCCTGACAACTATTGCAAGTCAAAGGATTTTCCCTGAGGGAATTCTGAATGGCTAATCTTATTTCATGGGATGAAAGCAAATTGACAAGGTAATTGCACCACCGATATCTGCAGATTAGCTATGTCCTGTCCTTTGAACTTATCCCTGGGGGTCTTGATGTGTCAGTTCTAGTAAGACAGTAGTTTCCTTAAACTGACCTTCCCATCACATATTTTCTATGTAATAAAAAAATTGATACAGCACTCAGAGCTGGCTGTCTACGTCACAGCCAGGCCTTCAGGTTTGATTTGAAAGACTCATGGGATGATGATGTACGAACGGGTGCCGGAAAGCTGTTCCAGAGGGAGCGGGCAGAGACAGAGAAAGCTTTACTGCCCATGACTGTGGAGACACGGGGAACCTCAAGGGTTTGAGAGGAGGAGGAGACCCTAGTTGGTCTGGTTGCCGTTTTGTATATGAGAAGGGGAGCATAGGGGGAAGTTTGTAATTTCTGAGAGCACTGTCCATCAGACAGCCTGTGGCATAGTCAAAGTGTGCCTGGAGAGGGAGCCATCCAAGGGGCTGGTAGAATGAGCAGTGATGAGTTAGTGAGGGGGCTTTGAGAATGAAGCGACAGATGACATTATAAGTCACAGTGAGATGGGAAAGTTGCTTTCTGGACAGGTGGGAGTAGATGGGGGAGCAGTAATCTAGGAGGGGGAGAAGGTTTCCTTGTGCAATGGCAAGGTGAGCTTCGGGGGATAGCAAGTGGAATGCCCGGTGTGCTTCACCTAGCTTCTGATTGATCTTACTTATAGTCTGGGTTGTGTGATCACAGAAGATGAGTGATGGGTCAAGAGTAACACCGAGATATTTAAAAGGGGTGACCTGTTCTAGTGGGGGCCTGCAGGTGGACCTACGGTGATTGCAGAATTTGATTTGGTGGCTTTATTTAGGAAAGGCTTGGATCCAAAGAGCATGGCCTTAGTCATTTTCCCATTTACTAGGAGTTTTCTGGAAGTGAACCAGCCTTCAGCTGCAGCAAAGTTACCAGTGAGAGTGTAGGAGATGGACTCTAGGAACTTTTCGCTGTGGTACAGGACTAGGTCATCTGCATAGAGGAGTGTATTGCAGTTTAAGCTGTCAAGCTTGTGATGTGCTCAGTTACTGTGCAAGTATGCAGTTGATACTGCAGAGGTTTCTGAGACACATCACTACTCTGGGACTGTGAATACCAAGTGCCATGATGCCATGCAGTATATTTTTCAAGGGACAAAACCTGTTTTCTTGCACTAAAAGGGAGTCACATTGTATGGAGGCACAGCCCCATTGGAATTTGAACTAACAGCAATGAACCCAGGGCCATCTGCTCAGAGGACAGACCCATTTAGCCTCTTGTTATCCATTTTGTGCCAGGACTTAGCCAATCTCTGGTGGGCAGGAATTCCACAAAGAAAATTGTAGTCTTGAAAGACTGCAACCAAGAACTGGGAGTCACATTCTGCACAAGGCTCAATATATGACTAGAAGTGGTCAGCACTAGTCTCATAACTTCTGATTGACTGTGGGGTCATGAGCATAGCCACATGTCTCACAGTTGAGCATGTTTCAGCACATATTACAGCAGGTTCAGTCCCAGGCTTGGGAGAGAGAGAGAGAGAGAGAGCGAGAGAAGTACCAGAAGAAAAGGAGAAGAAATAGAATCAGCATTTATATACCTCTTTTAATACACATTATGTCCTAAATTACTTTACAAGCAATGCAAGACTCGTAGTAAAGTGACTGAATGTGTACTGGCAGCAATTTTGCACATAAGCACTCACACACAGCCTTGGAGAATTGCATGAACTGGTTTTATGGGAAGGGAAATGTTCACCCAGGACTTTGAGGAAATTCCCCTACTCTCCAGACAGAGGTCACAGGTGCAGAGTTGTTGGACAGCATGGAGGACGAACCTAAAAATCTGGGTGGGGAGTTCTGCTCCTTTTCTCTACCAGGTGCAGCAACAGAGTGATGATTTTGAATGGAACACAGACTTTCAGTAGAAGCTGTGTCCTGAGAGGAGAGCTGCTTGGAGGAGAACACTGCACATGCCACAACTGTGGCAGCACTTGCAAAGGAAGATGATGACTCAGAAATGGCTTTCCTTGCAAGGAGGGAACAGCTCCCTATGGCTGCTTGCTGTACACGATAGCCGTTATCATTCTTACTCTCAGTCTGTGGCTTCAGGAACTGGTGGGATGGCTGCATGCACCACGTCATCTCTCAGTGTCGACACAGCTGCAGCAATTCCTATGCCACCAATGATACCGCAACAACCTAACTTGGATATCGGTTTCCTTAGTTTTGAGAAAACTGTGATGGATTCTCCTGCTCTAGAACTGAACTTCGATCCTTCTGGTCTCGGCAGTAAGTATCAGAGATTATGGATGTGTGCAATGTTGTGATTGAGATAATGCTAGTTCTTTGCCAGTCTCTGACAACATACCACACCTATTGGCTACCACTGTTGACCCCTCTGATGATGAGTGCTTTGCTGATATTGTGCATGTACCTGCAGCTGGTGAGTTACCAGTCTCTGAAGGTGGTCCACATCCTGTTTCTGGGGCTTGGTCCATGAAGAAAGTGCTGGCTGTGGTGGGCTGGATCAGACTCACTGTGCGTAGCCTCTGGCATTCCCCAGGCTCAGTCCCTGCTGCAGATTTAGGTAAGATTATGTTGGGACATACTGAGGGAGAGGAGTTTAATGTTGATTAGTATTTGGCTGATCCAACTGGTATGTGGTCACCACAGCAACTGCCTGCAATGATGCCAGAAATTCTGGACAGTTTTTCTTTTTCTAAAGCCTCTGAACACATTTTGTTTAAAGCAGGTGGTCAGCTTGTTCCCACTGTGCTGCTGATCCCTCCTTGTCCTGCTGAAGAAAGGGCCCTTTCTTCCCTTACTCACCCTCTAGCTCCTCTGTAACCTAACCTGAGGGCTGTATAGGCCCTGCTGAGAATATGTGTTTCACTCAGGATGTTGCTCATGATATTGGAGACACGGTTCTTGCTCCTTTACCACTTGGGTTGGCTGGTCCGGGGGATTCTTTGTCTGCCCCACTCACTGTAAAATCTTATGCTGCTTGTTTCCAGATGAAGAATGTACCAGCTAGAAATGCTGTCCAGATCAGATATGTTGCTGGTTACCTGAAGTGTCTAATAGAAAGTACATTGCTGGATCATTACTTAAGGAGAGTCTGCGATTCATGGCCACTGAAGTTTTTACACTGATTCACATGCCTGGGGACCATAACTTTGATGTACGTTTTAAAACCACTCTCAGCCTCGAACATTTTTGGGTAAAGTACCATTGGTTAAAGAGTCTCCAGTCTGGGCCCCATTCATGCTTATCCCCACAAAGCATGAGATCTGAACTGTTACTATTTTATTTAAGAATGAGGGAGTCAGTGTAGTAGACATCCTTAAATGACTTAAGCAAAAATGTTCTGTCTTGTGAAATACAGAACCCATTATCAATTGGAGAACATTTGAACTGGGGGCTAGAGGATAAGGGTAAAGTTGCTTTATAATGATTCAAGAGTGCAGCACCTCCAGAATTGATTCTTCCTTTGGAGAGATAGAGGGATCCTCTTCTACAATGGAGAGCCGAAGGCATGCTAAAGATGTGGAGCATGCACACATCTCAGCAGCATATGTGATGTTGTCAGATGTAATTTCTGTATGGAACTGGGACACCTTAGCACACAGCGTACTAAGGAAATGCACTGCTATCTGTGTGAAGAGCTGGGACATCTGTTTCAAGCCTGTATTTGGGCCTCACACAACAGGGGGGATGTGATGGACAAGGCTAAGTATGATTTTCATGTTAATATTGTCCAAAAATCCTTTAATCAGAGGAAGCAGCAGCAGCCACAGTCTGCTCCCCCTGTGAGATGGACTGGTGCTTCTCTTCTTACCACTGTTATTTCAAGGCATCCTCATCCTGTACCTGGTAGCCCTGATGACACTGTTAAGCATGGCCCATAGGGGCAACAGAACACTGCCACTGCTCTGATTACATCTGTGGCATCTTCTACCGCTCCTGACATTGTTGATTACCAATTACCCTCCACATCAGGCTTAGTTCCACTCCCTATGGATATTGTTATACCATACTCTCTGAAGTTGCACCCCTTCAGTAGGTTGCTGTCTCCCACCCCATATTGTCAAAAGCTATGTCTCTGGGTGAGGCTGGAACTGAGTTTGCAGTCTATCAGGAGACCATGCAACCTGATGTGATACCCCCACCTAACACACCTGGCACTTCTGCTTTTCAAATGGTGACCAGATGAGGCAGATGGTAAAATCAGCAACACACCAAACCACCACCAGTTTGTTTGGAAGAGTCTATAGACTTGCAGAATAAATGTGATGTTCTTTCCACCAGCAAAAATTGAGGAGACACTGAGAATGACTCAGATGCTGCCTCCCTGGTTCCATCTTAACCAGACCCCCTCCTTCAGTGCAGAACATAATGACACTGCACGGGTCCTCAAAGAAGAGGAAATATGATACATATTTTTACTCAGTTCTCAGCTGTTTTTTTTTGAAAACATAGGAAGGGTTGTGCTCATCTAGAATGTCTCCCACTACTTTGTGGATGAATAATGTACCTATTTCCATCCAAGGTAGTTATCAAGTCTATTTTTGAAGGAAATAAATGTTAATGCTTCCACCACTTGATTAGATAACTTATTTCAATCCTTAGCAGTTCTTATAGTGAAGAAATTGTCTCTTTTTGTGATTCTAACTTTGGGTATTAGTAGTTGACGATTATGTAAGCAATAACACACGACGAGGTGTGGGTTACGTGCTGATAAGAGCACGCCTAGGGGTGTACTAAGGCACGAGGTGCTGCGGCGAGTGCCTTATGACACTTTAGGCATGCTCTTATCAGCACGTAACCCACACCTTGGAGTGTGTTATTGCACTTATAAAATGGGCCCTTTGCAAAGTAATTTTTAAATTTTTTTTAATGTGTAAAAAAAAAAAAGAAAAAAAAAGAGAGAAACATAAGAAAAGGTTTAAAATAGTGAAAACAGTAAAAAAATAGTCCCTCCTATTAAGTTTATTTGGGATGTATTTATTGTCTCCCCCGCACACAAAAAGTTACGAATTAGTTCAGAGTATGCCTTTTATTTTATTGGGGTTTTTTATATTTGTTTCTTTGGCTGTGTTTAGTTAGGGAATTGCGTGTTAACAGAGGAGCGGCTGTTTTGACTGGTAGCGAGCCTGTCCCTCACCAGACACCGTAGAGAGCAGAGGAATTCCTTGTTCCTGTTTCCTGCTTTCGTTGTTATGGGCAGATTTGCGTTGTTATTTTATTTTAAAAAAGGAAAGCGAGTGCCTGGTGAGTGTGTGAGGAGCAGTGCTTCGCTGGTGGTTTCCGATGGTGCATCGGGTAGGTGGCGTTCGTTTACGGCATTTGCCGTTGATGTTTAAAAAAAAAATACTGTTTCGGTTTTGTTGGCGGGTTTCTCGGCGGTAATGCTGGTAATGCTGGCAGGGGGCAGACAAGGAGTGAGAAAGATTTGAAAAGGTACGAAGTTTTATTCGTTCAGATGGAGGACGATTTCTATGTGAATGCTAGTGTTCCGTTACTGTGCTGCCCACGAGTGCTGTTGTGCTGCGCTTCAGTGAGCTCTACCAGTCAACGTTTCTGTTAATGCTTGGCAGAGCTCATTGATTTTTTTGGTCATTTGGCTTGTTGGTGGGCAAAAGTCCCGGTTGGCTACTATATCATCTGGTAAGGACACGGCTGAGATGATGTAGTAGCCAATCAGAGACTTGGATTTCTTAAGCCCATTTTATAATACTATGTAAGTTTTGAAAACTGTTGTGAAACACAAACCCACAGGCATCTTTTAGGATTGGATTTTGTAAAATGTTATATAGCTGCAGTAGGCTTCCCCTTCTTCTCCTTCTCTCCTCCAGGTTAACTAAGCCAGTATCATGGAGCCTGGCACTATAGGGTAGGTTTCTCAAGCGGGGGATAAGTTTGGTGGTTCTACACTGTACCCTTTCAAGTAGGTCTATATTCTGTGTTAAATATGGCTACCAAAAGGGGGAACAGTAATCAAGATGTGGCTGACTGTAGGATCTATGGATAGGCATAATAATTTGTTCAGTTTTGTTTCTGAAGGACCATTTGACACAGTTAATGATCCTATTAGATGTTAAGGCTATTTTCTTACACTGGTCACTAGATGTCAACTTATCGTTTATAAGTATGCCAAGATCTCTTTCCTAATTTACATACTTTAGCTTGGTATTGTACAGGGAATAATTGTACATAGGATTGTTCCTACCAAAGTGTAGGACTACACACTTATCAATGTTAAACATCATTTTATTGGTGATAGTCCATAGTTTAATTTTGTTTAAATTGTTAGCCAAAGAAGTGCAGTTTTTTAAAGTAGTAACTGGTCTCCCAAGTTTGGTATCGTCTGCAAACGTAATGATATCATTAGTTAACTCGGAATTCAGGTCAGCTATAAAAAAGATTAAACATGATAAGACCTAAAACAGACTCCTGGGGGACTCCACTGGATACATCAACAGGATCAGATAAGGTACCATTAACATGTCCTATCAGATAACCAGTTTTGAATCCGAACAATAATTTGGGGGCTTATACCCACGACAGTTAATTTTGATACTAATTCAGTGTGTGGTACTTTGTTAAAAGCTTTAGCAAAATCAAGCATTATTACATCTGTAGATATGCTGTCAAGATTTACACTAATCTTGTTATAGAATGAAATCAGCTTAGTTGTGCAGGAGTATCCACTGGTGAATTCATGCTGGGTATTGTCCACTAAGTTCTTATTTTTTATTTTGACTTTGGTCCTGTCCTTAATTAACCTCTCCATGATCTTGCAACAGATAGGGTGATGCTGATTGGTCTATCATTTTCGACCATCCCCGTATTACCCTTTTTATAGACAGGGACCACAAATGCTTCTCTCCAGTAACATGGAACAATGCCAGTACATATGGACATATTGAAAAACAGGGATAATGGGAGACATAGGCAGGTAGCCAACCTTTGTAAGAATTTGGCAGAGATGTTATCACCCCCAGAAGAAGAATTTGACTTCAGTTTATTAATAGCTTATTCGATGTCATTCCTGTTAAATTTAATAGTGTTGGAGTCTGGTGGGATCTTTACGGATGGAACATGATCCTTTTTATTGAACACAGATACAAAGAAATCATTAAAGTGATTGGCTCTTTGCCTGTTATTAGCAGAGCTCCCATTAACATACATAGGTCCTATATTACACCTGGTTTTGGAGATTGAATTTATATTACAATAGAACATCTTATAATTATCTTTTGTATGTGCAGTTTTGAATTCAATCTGGCTTTTGGCCCTTTTGATCATTTGTCTGAGAATTTGTTGTTGAATCTTGTAATTATGTACATTATTTGCAGTTCTATTTTTTTTTTATTTATGGAATGCTCTTTCCTTCCTTTTGATCTGCTTTTTTATAATTGTACCAAATTGGAATTTTTATTTATTTATTTATTTAAGAGATTTACCAGGAAAGGCATACTGAGCGGAGTACCACTCGATTCCAGATGCGCCCTGAGGGTAGGGGGTTACATGGGTGCAGTAATAAGACGAAAACAGTTCATACATAATGTGAAGATTATAACAGACAGTGGTACAGTACTATAGAAGAAATACAACAATACATAGTGAGAAAATTGTTACATACAAAATGGGTAAGGTGTACGTACGATTCACAACAGTAGTAGTTTCAGTAATAAGCATTTAATAGCACTATGTGACGATTACGAAACAGAGCCCAGACTGGAGCAAGTAGGTGATAGAATGGGTAGGAGTTGTGCAAGGGATTCAGCAATGGGAAAAGCATGAGCAGTTGGTAGCGAAATGTGATTTGAGAAGGGCATTCCGTTAGGGAGTACTTGTGGTGTGTCTGATGTCAGCTGCCAGTGAGTTCCACAACTTGGGCAACCTGAAACTGAAAGCTACCTGATCTGATCGGGTGGATCTGTGTGGAATGTGAAGGAGCCTGGAGTCAATGTTCCTGAGATTGTAGGTAGGTGGGGAGAGGGCGGTTAGGGATGCTGATAGGTAGGAAGGGATCGTATGCAACCAAAACTTAGCAGTGATTCTAGCACTGTACAGCAATCGCCAGTTTTGGAGTGATGGGAGGTCAAGGGACTGGTATAGGTCACAGTGGTGGGTATTGGGAGAACGGTCCAAGGCGAACCGGCAGAAGGAGTTGTATAGGGGGTCGAGCCTGACTAAGGACGTTTGGGGGGCGGCACCGTAGATGACATCGCCGTAGTCCAAAGCTGGGAGGATCATTTTTTGGACAATAGCTAGTCTGGTCAGTAGAGGGATGCAATACTTGTTATGATGGAGAGCTCCCAGCATGGGATGCAGTTTTTTGTGCAGTGCATCTATGTGCTCTGAGAAGTCAAGGTGCTGATCTAGCCAGACGCTGAGATAGTGATATGTGGAGCAGGCCTCAAGCGGTGATCTGTCCAAAGTGTAGAATGTGGGTGATTCAGTAAGCCGGGTTAGTTTAGCCAGGGAGCCGAAAGTGAGGGAGACTGTTTTTTTTTGTGTTTAAGAGTAGTTGGTTCCCGAGGAACCAGCGTTGGATGGAGTCGAAGTCCTTCTGCAGACATGCTGTCATGGTGGTTCCAGATGGGCCAGAGGCGAACAGTACCATATCGTCTGCGTACATATGGATGGCAGTTTGTGTGCAGACAGCAGACAAATCGTTGAGGAAGATTGAGAATAGCAGCGGGCTGAGTACAGACCCTTGGGGTACACCACTGGTGACGGGGAGAGGGGTGGATCGAGCCGTTCCAATATGGACTGATTGAGACCTACCTGATAGGTATGAGTGGAACCAGTTTTTTGCTACCGCAGATAGACTAGTTTGGGCAAGTTTAGACAGCAACAGGGGATGAGAGACCGTGTCGAAAGCTTTTACCAGGTCTATAAATATGGCTGCGGTTATTTCCCCTTTGTCCATGCCTGTAAGTATGGAGTTTGTGAGGTGAAGGAGGGAGGTGGTGGTGGAGTGATTTTTTCTGAAACTGGCTTGGTAGGGGGTGAAAAAGGAGATTGTATCTAGATAGTGGTGTAGATGGGATAGAACAAGGCGCTCTTGAATTTTGGCTAGGATGGGGAGCAGAGATATAGGCCAATAGTTTGATGGGGATGAGAGGTCCCCTCCTTTGGGAAGGGGAATGACTGTGGCTTGTTTCCATGCTGTGATGACTGCCCCTAATTTAAAGGACAGATTATAGAGCATGGTTAGAGGGTGGGCTATGGCCGGTGCTGAGAGTAGGAGCATTTTGGAATCTAGGCCTTATGGACATTTACCTTTGGATGGGTTTAGTGAGTGTAGTATTTTTAGCACCTGGCCAGGAGCGACTGGGCGGAGCGAAAAGGAGGCCGGGGGGGTGCATTAGGGAGCACGGGGTGTGCTTTGGGGAGCACGATGGGTAGGGGGTGGCGGTGGGAGGAGAGTAGGGAGGAAGTAGTGGTGGAGAAGTAGGAATTAAACTCGGTGGCAACCAGACAAGGATCATTGATGATTTTACCTTCAAGGTTAAGAGTGGGGGTTGGGGGTTGGGTTGGTGGGGTAAGAAGGGATTTTATAGACTTTCAGAATTGAGAAGGGTGGGTGTGGTTATTGTTGAACACTGTTTTGAAGTAATTTGATTTGGACTGCCGTATGAGTCTTATACATGCATTTCGTAGTGACCGGTATTGTTGCTGGGCCGCATGAGCACCTGTGGCCTTGAAGGATTTCCAGGCACGGTCTCTGGCTCGGAGTTCTTCCGTAAGGTCTGTTGTTACCCACGGTAAGTGGAAACCTCTGACTCTGGATCTCCTTAGCGGGGCATGTATGTCCCAGATGGCGAGGAAATTTGTAGAGAAATAGTTCAGGGCCTCATCCATGGAGGTGGCTCTAGGGATGAAATACCAGTCTATGGTGGTAAGGTCGTTTAGGAGAACAGTCAGATCCAGTGATTTATAAACTCTGCTGTACAGCATATGGGGTGGAGGGGCCAGTGGTTGGAAGATTTTACGCACTATAAAAATCATATGGTGGTCGCTATGGGAGTCCGGTAGAAGGCCAGCTTTAAGTATCCTATGAGGGTGGGTAGTGAGTGCCCAGTCCAGTAGTGTGTGTTTATTGGATTTGTGGTTTAGGCGGGTGGGTTCCCCTATTTGCTGGTGCAAGTTTAGTGCGTTTATTTGGCAACGCGTTTTTCAGGCTGGGCAGCCTAGGCAGTTCTGATTGAAATCACCAAGGATGTGGAGTTCACCACCTTCTGTAAGGGCCCTCAGGTTGCCTAAGTGTTCAAGGATGCTAGTTAGTGGTGTGTCCGGCGGTCAGTATGACCCAGCTATGTATACTGGGATAGAGTGGGGCATGGGGATTTTGATCAGGAGGGAATCTACAGTTAGTATGGGTGTTGGCGGAGTCATTACAGAAAACTGGAGATTTGAGGAGACATACATGGCAGTGCCACCACCCTTCTTTTTCCCCTGTCTGTCTTGGTGGATTAGAAAGAAGCCGAGTATTGAGAATTCCTCGTTCTGGTGATGGGGCTTCAACCAAGATTCAGTGGTGATTATAATATCAGGGCGAAGGGCCAGGACAGTTGTTTGTAGGGCAGCCATTTTATTTAGGATGCTACATATATTGAGGTGGACAATTTTGAAGCCTTTGGAGAGGTGTGTAGGTGGTGCTGGTGGTTTGGCAGCAATGGGTGCCTGTGGTCCTCGGTTCCATTCAACGTCCCCAGCTACGAGAAGAAGAAAAACCAGGGTGTGCCTTAATAAACGCATGAGCTTTACTGATGCACCCCAGTGAGTGGGATGATTAGAGGTTGTTAAGTTTGCCTTTGGGCTGAAAAGAGTGTGAGATATAGGGCAGGTGTCGCAGCGTGGAAAGAGGGAGGATAGAGGCCCCCAGGGTCCATTTGTGCCCATGGTTCCGGTTGTGTTTCACTGGTGCCGAGGAAGAGTGGGTTGTAGGCTTGGTAGTTAAGATGGGAAGTGGCAAAGGGTCTGGTAGCCTAGGATTGGATGAGGGTGGGAGGGAAGATGAGGCTATGCAAAGCATAGTGATGGCTGCAGTGAGAAACTGCATTTTGTATTATATTTTCCTTTCAGAGCAGTGGTGGATTTGACAGTCTGCTCTGCGGTGGCAGCTAGTGGTGGAAAAATATAAGGGACTAATGGGAAAGTGGGCTGATTGGTTTACAAGCTCACGAGGTCAGCTTAATCAGCTCTATATAAGAAGGAGCCCACCAAGGGTGGTGGTGGGGGCGGTGGGGAGTCTGCGTGTAGCGCAGGTGGGGCTAGAGCTCCTTTCAGTGAGCAGCTGCAAAAACCCCAGTGGCTATCTGGCTCCGTTTGTCTTCAGCGTGGTCCGTGGGGGGGGTCTCTCTTGTCTGTGGGGAGGGCTAGGGACTCCTGCCCTCACAACCTCTGCGCTGGCTCCGTCTGTCTTCAGCGTGGTCCACGGGGTGGGGTTCTCTCTTGTTTGTGGGGAGGGCTAGGGACTCCTGCCCTCGCGACCTCTGTGCTGGCTCCATTTGTCTTCGGCATGGTCCACGGGGGTTCTCTTGTCTGTGGGGAGGGCTAGGGACTCCTGCCCTTGTGACCTCTGCGCTGGCTCCGTTTGTCTTCGGTGTGGTCCATGGAGGGGTCTCTTTTGTCTGTGGGGAGGGCTAGGGACTCCTGCCCTCGAGACCTCTGCACTGGCTCCATTTGTCTTTGGCGTGGTCCGCGGGGTGGGGGTCTCTCTTGTCTGTGGAGAGGGCTAGGGACTCCTGCCCTCGCGACCTCTGTTGAATGTTACCCTTATGATTGTATCTGTTTCTAGTTGGAACAAACTTCTTTTCCAAATCGTGAATAATGTATTTAAATATGTTTCAAGCTTCATCAACAGTACAGTTACTAAAAAGGTTTACCCATTCAACATTGATGAGCTAATTCTTAATGCTAATAAAGTCACAGCTTTGATATAATCTTTAATAGTAGAACACCTCTGTGATCTGGATCTACCAGTCAAGGCCTTAAAACAGACAGTATTGGGATCACTAAAGCCCAAGGGTGGTATAATAACATGATCCGAGATAAAATCATCCAGATTAGTTAATATGAGGTGTAATATATTGTCATCTCTTGTTGGAGAAGTGACTAGTTGGTTCAGTCGTAAAGTGGTTACAGTATTGACAAAGTTAATTTCAAGGTTGGTTTTCCCTGTTAAGTTTACTAGGAAAAAAATTGAAGTAGAAAAAAAGGGGGGGGGGGGTGCTCTTTAGTAAGCCAGCTCCTGAGGTTTTGGTTGTTGTTCTCCATTTTTCATTCTCATGGATCCTTCTACTATCCCTCCATTCTCAATTACCACTTTAAATGTTAATAGTATCTTTAATATGAAAAAGAGTACTTTTGCAGCTTAAAGACACTGAAGTCTGACATCATGTTTTTACAAGACACCAGAATGAACTCCCTGGAGGGAGTTAGATTGGTCATGAAAATATGGCAACAAGGCTCCTCCTTTTGGTCTTTAAGGGAGGACAGCTGTGCTGGTGTGTGTATCATGTTTGTGGCTTTTGATGTGAGTGTCCACATGATATTAGACCTTATCCCTGGCAGGGTTTTACTTTTAGATGTTCTATTGTGTTTAATCAATGTTTACTGTCCACAGGTAACAACTGCTAGAATAGACTTGTTTAAAGTCATTAGGCCCTTTCTTTACACCACTAGAGGGGTCATTTTTGGAGGGGACTTGAATTGTGTTTTTTTTCATCTGCTAAGAGAAAAATGCAAAAAAAAACGATTGTGATTCTGTATATTTGGGACACATGGTAACCTCTGCTATCCTGGTGGATGCTGTTCCTGCTGCTGGTTCCCCAATAAGGGACACCTTTTTTAAAGAGCCCCTTTCATCACGTGTAGATCTGCTGTTCTTGTCCCTGTGGCCATTGGCTTCTGTTGTGTGGACTGCACCAATGGAAACCTCTAATCACTTAGCTGTTTTGGTTACCCTGTATTTAGAAACTACTCCTAGGACCAAACCCCCTGAATGGTGGGTTAATGTTTCCATTTTTTCTGAGGACAAAGGGATAAACCTGGGCAGGGTGCTTTTTGAGAATAAATTGATGGTGGTGGATATGTTTGATACATTAACAGAATGGTGGGAGCAAGTGAAGAGGGATTTTAAGGACTTTTGCATACATCTGTTCAAAAAGAAAAAGAAAAAGAACAGCGATTATCTCTTACATCTGACTTTACGACATCAGCTTCAGAAGTCGCTTTCCCTGTCAGTGGAAACTGATCAGGACTACTCTGGCCAAATCTCATAGATACATAGATACATAGACAGTGTCGGCAGATAAGGGCCTATGGCCCACCCAGTCTGCCCATTTGAGCTTGTAAGTTCAGTTTGTTTTCGTAGAAGTCTGTTGCACCTTACCCCTGACCTCCAGAATTCCTTTATGTCTATCCCATGCATTCTTAAATCCCGTGATTGTTTCAGCCCCCACCACTTCCTCTGGCAGGGTGTTCCACTTGTCCACCACCCGTTCTGTGAAGAAATTCTTTCTCATGTTTCCTCTGAATCGTCCTCCCTCCAACTTCATCCAAGTACATGTTCAGTTCCTTCAACCTGTCTTCATAGGACTTGTGTTGCAATCCATGCACCATCTTTGTTGCCCTCCTCTGAACCTTCTCTACCCTGTCTATGTCCTTACGTAGGTATGGTCTCCAGAACTGTACACTGTACTCCAGGTGGGGCCTCACTAGTGTCTTGTACAGTGGAATTATGACCTCCGTTTTCCTGCTGGTAATTCCCCTGCCTATACATCCCAGCATCCTATTTGCTTTACCTGCTCCCAGGTGAAACAAATAATGTGTAATATACAGTATGACAGGATAACTTCATTATTGCTAGAACAGAAGTTTGGAATACAAGGTGCTAAAATACAGACCAACCCCTTTGATAACTGTTTGACTAGGAATGACAGGAGGGTGATAACTCAATTAAGGGATGACAAGGGACACCTCAGGACTGCTCCAGAAGACATTAGGTGATAGTGGAAGAGGAGGTGCCTGAGATTTTTGACATGAGGAAAAGCACAATCCTTGACATTGATGGTTTGTTGAAGACTTTTATTCTTCCACAGCTTCTGGAGGACATCAGGACCTCAATGACCACAAAAATTACTCATCAAGAAGTAGAGGCCACCACGTCCTCTCTTACTAACAACACTGCTCCAGGCAGTGATGGCATCCCTGGTGAGGTTTATAAATTATTTTGTGGGGCTCTGGCTGGCCCCTTGTCAGCAGTGTTTAAAGAATTGTTGACCGAACATACTGATGAGGGCTCCATGCTTCAAGGTCTTTTGTTCTTTACACACAAATCAGAGGATAAAACAGATTTTAACACCTGGAGTCTGTTAAGTCTCTTAAATTTGGATTTTAAGGTATTGATGCAGATCTTGGGTAAATGACTGGCAGCTGCAGCATCCATCCTAATCATACCTGCTCAGACTTGTGCCATAATAGAGAGGATAATACGAGATAATTTATTTTTATTAAGGGACATGTTCACACATAGCGTACTTGGCCAGGCACAAGGTGTACTGCTGGTGTTTGACCAGAAGATAGCCTTTGATCAGGTTAATCGTGCATACTAATGGCTTGTATTGGAAACTTACAGTGTTCCTTGGAAATTTATTGATTGGATAAGCTTCTTATACGGAAACAACACTATGCTTTCCCTGGTTAATGGGGTACAAGGCCTGGAATTTTCCTTACAATCAGGAGTCAGAGAGGAATGTCCGATGAGCCCTCCTTCATACATTTGTTTTGGAGTTGGACCCAGTTTATCGTGCCTTATATCAGGATCACCCCATACATGGGGCTATTATAAATTCCACTTTATTGCACTTTTTAGTCCATCTCCTATGCAGGCGATGTTTGCCTCTCACTTAGGGATGCTGCTTCTGGTGAGATGGCTTTGCAGCACTTTGTTTTTTACTGATGTCAGGTGCTAAGGTTAAGTTGAACAAGACCACAGGGATGGGTTTGGGTAATGCGACTTCCACTAGTTTGAGTTTTATTAGTGGAATTCCCTGTAATGTGAACAAGATGAACATTTTGGGTGTCTGGTATGGACATATGGACATGGCACAGTATAATATTGGAAGCTGAAATTAGAGTATGCTTATTTTAGAGTACAAAAATGGGACCAGTGGGTGATGCCGAAAAAGAAGAGGGTTTATATGATTAAAGCTTTTAAATCCCCATTTTTTTAATATGTTAGTTTTGCATTCCCCCTCCCTAAGGACATGGAGATCAGATTGTATAGTGCTTTTTTTAAAGTATTATGGGGTGGTAGGTTGAATCCTATAAAATGAAGTGTTACTTATCACATACATGACAGAGGTATGGGTATGGTTAACCCTTTAGTTTTTTTTTCCTTGCATTTTCTTTCATCACAAACTCCGGCCCATACTCTTGTCCCAAAAGCAGTAGGGTTTAGAAACATAGAAACATAGACTTTGATGACAGATAAGGACCGCTTGGCCCACCTAGTCTGCCCATTTTCATACCTACTGGATAAGCCGCAGATCCTAGTTAACCAACAGACTATTTCTTCTTACCCCCACAAAAATTGCCTTGTGTCTGTCCCATGCATTCTTTAATTCTCCCACAGTTTTAGACCCCCAACCTCCTCAGGAAGGCTGCTCCATGCATCCACCAACTTCTCTGTGGAAAAAATACTTCCTCACATTGTTCCTGAGCTGTCCCCACCTCTATCTTCAAATTGTGTCCCCTTGTTCTTGCACATCTCTTTTTCTGAAAGATTCTACCCTCTTGGACTTTGTTGATTCCACTGAGGTACTTAAACATTTCTATCATGTCCCCCCCTTGCCTTCCTTTCCTCAAGAGTAAACATATTAAGCTCCTTTAGTCTGTCCTCGTATGGCTTCTTTTAGTTGGAGGTTACCTGTGACATACTGTGATGTTAAATGACTAAACCTGTCTTAGTTAGGTATAATCGTCTATGTTGTTTTTTTAGTATTGTTATGTAATTAGGGTTTTTTTCTATTTTTTACTATTGTATATGTTCCTTGTTTTCAGTTTCCCTGTAATGTTTGTTGATGGATATTTCGTTCAACAAAAATTCCCCTACTCTTGTGAACAGTGCCTTAGATTATAGAATCATAGAGTCATAGATGTTGATGGCAGAAAAGGACCACCCATCCCATACAATCTGTCCCCATTTCCCCTGCATAATTTAAAACCACTGACCCTGCATGGTCACCAGCCTCTGCCTTTTCACACTCTGTCCTTTCCAATGGTATCTCCAGACCCTGTTTGGGCTCCGGGTTTCATTCTCTACCAGTTTTTTTTTTTATTTTTTTGTTCTGTCTTTATGCCCCCTCCTCACCGCCTTACTTCCTTTCTTCAGGAGACTCCAATGGCCTTGTGCATCCCAGCTCATCTGACAGGGCACCGGTGTAGTCCATCCCCCCATGGAGCCTTGGTTATACCCCCAAGGTGGGTACATGACAGCACCACTTTCTGTTCTGATGTGTCCATCTTTCGTTGGGGATGCTGTCGCCTGGCGCTAGCAGGGGCATTGGGCTCAGGGCCTGGAGCTCCATCTACAGGGAGCACTGCAGGTTTTTTTTCCCTTGGTTTTCTGGTGCCTCCCTCAGGACATCGGCACACTAGAAGAGCCTAGAGGCACTGCACATCAAGATGTGCAAGCGCTCCAGCTCCCAGCCGATGTCCCCCCTCCCTTCTTTCTGCCGTCTCGCTGCACCTCCACCTGTGGTCATCCAGGCAGCGGTACAGTGGCTGGATAAGCAGCCCACCCTTTCCAGAGGAGAAGGAGGAGAGCAGCCTCTGGGCACTCAATCTTCCTCCCCCCTGGCTGACCCTCCAACCACCCAAGTCCATTCCCAAACTCGGGTCACTGGTGCTGCGAGTGGTAACCCTACTGCTGTGCCAGTGGGTTGGCTCTTCTCTACCAGTTTTGATGATACCCATGTGTCTATCCCATGCCCTCTTAAATCCAGTAACTTTTAGCCTCCACCAGATCCACAGAGAGACTGTTCCAGGGACCCACCATCTTTTCCATGAAGAAGTGCTATCTTCTGTTCCCTCTGATCCTTCTCCCCTCCAACTTCATATTGTGCACGCTAGTTTTTGGACATCTTTTTCTTTGAAGGATGCTTCCTTCCTGTACCTTGTTTATTCCCTTTAGGTATTTAAATGTCTCAATCATGTCTCCCCTCTCTTTCTCCTGATCTCCACTGAGTACAGATCTAGATTCCTTAGCCTTTCCTCGTAGGGCTTCTGATGCAGACTCTGCCCCATTTTGGTCACCCTTCTTTGCAACCTCTCCACACTATATATATCTATATGGAGATCAGGCCTCCAGAACTGCACACTGTACTCAAGATGGGGTCTCACCAGTGATTTATAAAGGGGCATTAACACCTCCATCTGCCTACTGGTTATACCCCTCCCTATACAGCCCAACATATGATTTGCCTTCCCCAGTGCCCTATCGCATTTTTTCACCACCTTTAGGTCATCTGATGAAATAACCCCCAGGTTTATCTCCTGCCCTGTTACTGTGACTACTCCCCCCCCCCCCATTCATACGTGGCCTGTTGGTTTTTATGCCCTAAGTGCATGATTCTGCACTTCTTTTTCTTGAATCTCAATTGCCAAGTTCCTGACCACTCCTCTAGTTGTTTTACTTTCACCTGGACACCGACCAGGACAGCATCAGAGATGGGTAGAAGGGAACTTGATTTAACATGTCTTCCAAAGGATGGCACACCCTAACAATATAGCATCTCCCCAGTACTGCACTGAGGTGCCAGCATTGGACCCATGACACCACAGCAACAACTTTGTTTTGATGCAACACTGCAGTGAGATTTAAGTCAACCTCAAGTTGAGGTTGACATAAGTCCATCAGGAATATGTCTGTTTTTCTCAGGGGGCTTTGTCCCCTGTAATCACCCATGTGGAGGGCTCTGCCCCCCCCCGTACCCACCATAACTAAGGATTGTCAACTCTGAGTCAGAGTTGATTTGGGGAGGAGGGGCAAAACCCAGAGAAAGCAGTGCCAGGGTAATGCAGGTACATGACAGTGGCAACAGCGACTTGCCACTGAAATGTACTTCATTATCGAAATGTCACTGTGGCATTGAAATACACCAGTGTTTATGGTATGAGCTCAGTCCTGGAGTGGCATGAAACCTACAACCTTCTGGCCCAGAGGCATGTGCTACCAACTGAGCCACACTTTCATCAGGGAGAGACTTACAACACACCGTGATGGTTGGCTGTTGGCATATATACGCCTAGGTGCACCTCACCCTGGTGCCATTCTGGAGAGCTTACCTCCCATTAACAGAGATTCCACACCATTGATTTAAGAGGACCTGAAATTGGGTCTGGAAGTCATTTCCAATGTCTGGATCTTTCAAGAGATGCACATAGGGGACAAGGCATAGTAAGCACCTTATGTGGAGCCAAACATCCTGTCTCAGCTGCTCACAAAACACCAGCATCACCAAACCAGTCTCAACAGACACAAAGTACAGTTCTTCAGGGGAATAATACACCACCATTCTTTGCCAATAGTACTTCGTTAAAAGAGTTTCACTGTTTCCATCAAACACTTATGAGCAGTTGCAGTCACTTTCCTGAGATCTAGACACTTCAGCTCCACAAAGAATGGTGGTACACTCCAGCATGGCATGCTGCTGCTTGAGTCAATGCTAGAAGAGAAGAGAAGAGAAGAGAAGAGAAGAGAAGAGAAGAGAAGAGAAGAGAAGAGAAGAGAAGAGAAGAGAAGAGAAGAGAAGAGAAGAGAGAACAAATAACTCATCATCAGAGTCATCAAGAACCAGTGCCATCTGCCTGACTTCCTCCAACATCAGCATTTGAAGCAACTGAAATCATAAGATATCAAAGGCCATCAAGATGCCATGGCCATTAGTGAGGAGAATTTTGTTATTAAGAAGAAGATAGACCAACCTTTGTCAATGACTGAGGTGGAGGAAAGTGAGGAAGTAACTGAGCCAGCTAAGTTGGAGCTGGAGTTGAGTCACAATATTCAACTGATGGGGAAAGTGATTCAGGATGGGCAGTACATCTGAGTGGCCCAAACAGATAGTTCTTTTTAGTTCTCTCTGAATGAAACAATAAAGAAGGCCCTTTCTATTGTGTCCACAGAGTCTGGCTTTGCATTCCAACTGCACTTCGACACTGATGATATGGAAGATCAGGAGGAGGAAGCATTGGAACGTAAGTCTAGGGAACTGGTTTCTTGGGAGTGATAGCAGTCTAAAGACACTACAGCGAGCTAAGAGAGTTACAGTATATGAAGGGGCTGTCCATGGTAGGGCCTATCATCCAGTCCTCACCAAGTTGTCCCAAGTTAGAAGAGGGGGGTTGGGAAGAAAAGTATAGGAGTTGTGGGAGTATCACTATCTATGTGTCTTTCTATGGGTAATGGACTTAGAAAAACAGTACCATCAGCACTGGATGCAGGACAGAGTGTAGGAAGTGGTGTTCGAAAGCTGGCAAGGGGTTTTGGGCACATGTCTGCATTTCATCATAAACTGTCCTACATTTATAAGCAATTGCTGGTTACATAGAAACATAGAAACACAGAAGGTGATGGCAGAAGGGGACCACAAGGTCCATCTAGTCTGTCCAAGATTTGTAGGTTACTATCCCAATCCCTGGTCCCTGTTCTGGCAAATGACCCCTTTGTGCCTATCCCAAGCTATCTTGAAGACCCTGACAGTTTTGGCCCCTTTGGCCTCTGTGGGTAGGCTGTTCCAGTTGTCCACCACCCTCTCTATGAAGTAAAATTTCCTAATATTGGTCCTGAACCTGCCCCCTTTCAGTCTCAGATCATGATCTTTTGTTCAACTACCCTCCTTGAGATGGAAGAGTTCCTGTATCTGAACCTTGTTTACCCCCTTGATGTACTTGAATGTCTTGATCATGTCCCCTCTCTCCCTCCTCTGTTCCAGTGAGAATATGTTTAAGTCCCTCAACCTTTCTTGGTATGGGTTCTGGTGTAATCCCTGAATCATTTTTGTTGCCTTCCTTTGCACTGTCTACAACCTAGTTGCATCCTTTATGAGGTGTGGTCTCCAGAACTGGACACAGTACTCCTGGTGGGGCCTGACCAGTGCCCTGTACAGTGGTAAAACCACATCCCTCTTTCTGCTCTTGATTCCTCTCCTGATGCAACCCAGCATGCCACTTGCCTTTAGCGCCGCCTTCTCACACTGTCTTTCCACCTTCAGGTCATCTAATATTATGATCCCCAGATCATATTCCTGGCTGGTTGCTGCTAGTCTTTCTCCCCCCAGATAATACTCTGTTTTAGGGTTGCCCTGCCTAGGTGCATAACCTTGTATTTTTTTGACATTGAATTTCAACTGACATGCTGTAGACCACTCTTCTAGTTTTTTTAGGTCTGATTTCATTTTCATTATTCCTATTGGACAATCCACGCTGTTGCATATCGTTGTGTCATCCACAAATAGACACACCTTTCACTCAAGCCCCTCTGCAATGTCAGCTATGACAATGTTGAACAGTAGAGGCCCCAACACGGAGCCCTGGGGCACCCTGTTGGTTACCTCCCATTCTGCTGATTATGTGCCATTTACTTGCACCCTCTGGATTCTATCATACAGCCAGTTTTTCACCCACAGTACCACCTCCTGTCCTACCCCATGACTTCTAACTTCTCTATGAGCCTTCTGTGAGAGACAGAGTTGAAGGCCTTGCTGAAGTCTACGTAGATGACATCAACAGCCCCTCCATTATCTACTGCATTGGTTACCCAGTCAAAGAATTCTATCAGGTTTGTTTGGCATGATCTTCCTGGCATGAACAAGTGTTGCCTATAATCCTGTTGTCAACTGGATTCAAGGAATGCTATTAACCTCTGCTTGAGTAGTGATTCCATCAGTTTTCCTACCAAAGAAGTGAGACTTACTGGGCAGTAGTTTCCTGCCTCCTCCCTGCTTCCAGATGTGTGAAGTGGAACCACCGAAGTCCTCCTCCAGTCCTCGGGAATCTCTCCGCTCACCAGTGATCCAGTGAGAAGTTCAGCTGGGGGTTCTGCCAGTTCTTTCCCCAGTTCTTTCAGGATTCTGGGGTGCATATTATCTGGCCCCATGGCCTTGTCCACTTTCACATTGCTTAGTGCTTCCAAAACTTGATCAGCCGTGAAGGGGCTTGTATTAACCCCTGTTCCCGGGGTGTTTCTTTGTAGTTCTGGTCCTTTCCCCTTCTCTTCCTTAGTAAATACTGAGCAGAAGCACCTGTTTAAGACTTCTTCTTTTTCCCTATCCCCCTCTACTGCATTCCTCCCTTATACTGTTAGTCTTTCCATTCTTTCTTTAGTTTTCCTTTTTTCCTTTATGTACCTTAAGAAGGTCTTGTCGCCCCTATTTTACCCTTTGTGCAATCCTCACCTCAGTATGGGCTTTAGCATTCTTTATCATTGTTCTTGCTTCCTTCATTTTCTCTTTTTATGATTCTTTGTCCTCTCCTGTATTTGTTGCTTTGAACTTCCTGTAGGCAGTTTTTTTTCTCCTTCACTATGGTTGCTACCTCTTTGGAGTACCATTGTGCATTACCTTTCTTCTTTGCCTTGCTTTTCTTTCTGGTGTATTGGTCTCTGACTACTGTAATAGCTCCTTTAATGTTTTCCCACATTTTATCCACGTCTCCTCCTGTTCTATCTTTTACAATTTCCGATATTCTGTCTTTCATTTTTTGGAAGTCTGTTGCCCTTAAATCCAAGACCTTAGTACTGGAGTGACTAGTGTCCTCTGTGGTGTTGATTTTGAATCTGACCATATGATGATTGCCACTTCCTAGATGTCTCCCTACCTTGAATTCTTTAACCCTCTCACTGCTTGTGAGGACCAGGTCCAGGATGGCTTCACTCTTTGCTGGAGACTCTACAAGCTGCCTCAGACCTGCTCCTTGCAGGGCCATTAAGAGGTCCTTGCTTTTTGTTGTTGCAGCCATTTGTGTTGGCAAATGTATGTCTGGTAGGTTGAAATCCCCTACCAGTATCAACTTTCCCTTGCCTGTTAGTTTGTGGATTGTCTCAAGTAGTTCCTTGTCCTCAATTTCACCTTGTGTTGGGGGTCTATAGACCACCCCAATTCTGATGGTTTCCCTGTTTCCAGTGTTGGCAGCCAACCATAGTGCTTAAGTCTCACTGGGAAGCTCTTGTATCTCAGTAGTTTTTATACCCTCCTGCATGTACGTTGCAACCCGTCCACCCCCTTTTGCCCTCCTGTCCTTTCTGAAAAGGTTGTACCTTGGGATTGTTGTGTCCCAACTGTGGTTTTAGTTGAACCAGATTTCTGTCATCACCACCTGGCACAGCCCTTCCTCTGCCACGGTGGCTGTGAGTTCAGAAAGTTTATTGTTCAGGCTCCTCACATTTACAATCATTGCCTTCCATATGTGATCCCTCACCCCTTTTTGTGGTGGCATTTCTTATTTTTTTGTTGCCATGATCTGCTGGTCTCTCCCACCTTATTTAGTATCTCATTTGTTTCTCTGGTTTGTGGGGGAGTGGTAACTGGCTCACTGATATCTGTGGTGTGTGCTGTCACCATCTCTCTTTCTCTCTGTTTAAATGACTCTCGTATACATCGAAATTCAGACCAAGTGCCCTGACCCCTTCCTTGGTGAGGTGTACCTGATTTATTTGGTGTCTCCTCTGTTTCTCTGAGTTGTGACTGAGTAGTGACTGGCACATCGATGTCTGTGGTGTGTGCTGTCACAATCTCCCCTTTTCTCAGTTTAAATGATCCGTGTATAAGTCAAACTTCAGGCCAAGTGCTCTCACTCCTTCCTTGGTGAGGTGCAGGCCATCATAACTAACAATCTTCTTTCCCAAAAGCTCAGCCAGTTCTGTATGAAGCTGGTTGGGGGGAATATTAGTAAAAATGCTATTGTGTACATACTACCTGATGGGTCTGAATCTGAAAGCACTCCAGTGTAATGGAGATCTTTCTTCATGGTACTAAAGAGTTCAAGACTGACCCAGACTGCCCTATACATCTATAAGGAATGTATGCTGTTTTGTCTCTATTGACCTGCTTTCCTAATAGCATGGACACTTTTGTAATTTTCCCATGCTTCACATTTCTAATCAAACTTCTCCATATGTTATCCTAAAAGTGTTTTTTTTTCCAGTTTTTTTGAACTAATATCCATTGTTTCCATGGAATATCTGTAGTCTGTGACCACAGAAATCCAAAGCAAGCCAATTAATGACATTTAGCATCATGGAATTTTACAATATTTCAATGTTTGGTCATGGACTTCCATGAAATTCTAGGATGTCTACTTACGCCATGACATTCTCAGAGAGAGACTATGCCACATATCCTTTCCTGTGGCCTGACATTGTTTAGTGCCAGATCCTGACCAGCAACTCTATGGTACTAGATCCAGGCCAGGCATTACATACTGCCAGATCCTGGTCTGAAACTCTAGAGTTATAGATACTGGCCAAATAATACATGCTGCCAGATCCTGGCCAACAACTCCATAGTACCAGATCTGTGACAGCTACTAAATGCTGCTAGATCCTGGCCAACAACTCTATAACAACTCTATAGTACCAGATCCTTGATGGCCAGTAAATGCTACTAGATCCTGGCCAACAACTCTATAGTACCAGATCCTTCACAGCCACTAAATACTGCTAGATCCTGGCCAACAACTCTATAGTACCAGATCCTTCACAGCCACTAAATGCTGCTAGATCCTGGCTAGTCATACCAAGCTGCCAGATCCTGGTCAGCTGCTTTATGGTGTTTGATTTTGTTAGTCACTGCATGCTGCCAAATCCTGGCCACTAATCTATGGTGCTAGATTTTGATCAGTCTTTACCTGCTGCCAGATCCTGGTCCACTATGTTTTGGTGCCATATTGTGGCAAGTAGGAATGGGCCAAATCCTCTAAGCTGAAACCGAGCTGCTCCAAACTGAAAAGGATTGGTTTCAGCAAACAATGAGCTGAACACTTCCTGTTTGACTTGGATTTTTCTTTTCTTGCTTAGCTCCCACTTCCTGCCTCTCGTCATGAACTCCAGGTGTTCCCAGTCATTACTGATAATGTGAGTGACTTTTGAGGCTTAGGGGAGATGTGAAAGGGTGTACCAGAAACTGAATCCATACCCCCTGTTTGACATGCACAAGGCAATGTCTAAAATCATGGCTGTGCTGCAGCTTAGTTCCATTTCACTCACTGCAGCAGGAGAGCAGTGGATCTGGGAAGGAGGACTTGGGGAAGGAAGTGGACCCCAGGTGTAGCTGAAGTGTGGTGGACTGGTGGGCTGTTTTGGGGAGGGAAGACAGTCGAGATGAAGAAACAAAAAAAGCTAATTTAAAAAAACCAAAAAAAGTTTACATTACAAAGAAAACACTGAAAGAAAAGTCAATTCCAGAAGAGACAGAGAAAGTGAAAATGAGGGTTAGGGCTGGGACGCAAAGGTGGTGGTTGTAGTAGTAATTTATTTGTTTATAATGTGACCTTCACCATAGCCCCTTGGTTTCATACTGGTATTGACAGGAAAGTAATAAAACCAAAACATTCAGATAAAATAACTACCTTATATAAGTAAAACAGAAATAAATAAATATACAATTAATATCATTTGGTTAAACAAAAAAACAGCTACTGCATAACAATATGAAAGTAACGGAGATCAGTATTTGTCCCTGAAAGCCTATCAAAACAGGTATGCTTCAACACCTTTTAAAGGTCTCCACTGAGGAGGCCTCCATCTATGTACTAAGCAGAGTGTTCCAGAGCAAAGGGCCATTGGATTCGAAAACATGATCCCTGGGAATGTAAGCCAGGCCCTTGGAATCTAGACAAGACCTATCTCAGAAGAGTGGAGGGTGCATGAAGACTGCATATGATTCAGAAGATCCAACAGGTAGCCCAGGAGCAACTCATGTAGGGTTTTATAGGTTAGTAAACCAACCTTGAAGGCAACATGTCACTACACAGCCAGTAAAGTTCACGCAGGACTGGGTCACATTACAAGACCGTGACAGGCCAGTCAGTAACTTGCCCATTGTGTTCATTGTGTCATTTGCAAGCATTATAAAGGTACCTCCTGTAACACACAGATAGAGCACATTACAGTAGTCCAGACTGGATGTCACAATCACATGCACCAGTACTGGAAGATCTTCAGAGGGGATAATGGACTTAATCTGGCTGATGTTCCTGAAATAGGAAAAGCCACTCCTAACTACTGTAGACATCTGAGTCTCAAGTGCCAACTGATCATCCAGAATGACTCTGATATTTTTTACCTCTGCAGAAGCCAAAAGCCTAAATGACATGAGCCAAACCCCCATCTCTCCAGTTCACCTATATCGGTGTGACAGTCATTTTGTGACACCAGTATGGGTGCTGGCAATATGCCACCCAAATATTTCTGCATCAGGCATTGCGGCTCCCAGGATGTAGAGTGCCAAAGCCCTGCCCCTGGAAATAGTCATGTTTTGGGGGGGCAAAGCCCCTCGCACCCCCCAACTAAATATAACCTCCTCCTGGGTGAGCATGCCCCAGAGGGGGCAAAAATTGTGTGGGCACAAAGGGCAGCATGACTGAGGGGTGATCTAAAATCAAGAACACCCCTGTCAAATTTTGCCCTTATTTGTGGTGCCCTAATTCCGGTAACAAAATTCAGTCACTGTTCTAACAGTATACCCATCTCTCCTATGGCTACTTCTGCTCCCCCACATGACCCAGCTTAACCACTACTACCTCAGTCTCATCCAGGTTAAATCTTAACCAACTAGTTGGTATCTGACTTTGAATATCAGTCAGGTGTAATTAAACACCTCAACTGCATCACACTTCTAATTAACTGCTTACTGTCTTTTAACTCTTTTATACATCTCTCTATTAAAGCTTGTGTTATCCTGTTTCATAGCCTTATAGGTGGATCTTTGTTTGCTTAACTGTTCCTGTATTTTGTGTGACAACCACTGAGGTGCCTTACCCTTCCTGTTATACATCTGTTTATTTGGTATATGAACTTGCTTGAAGCTCAGTGTTTTATTCTTTTTGTCTATCCAAAAGGAGTTTACATGCTCGGTGTTACTTGCTGTCTCCCAATCCCACTCCTTGAGTGACATAATAATGGCTCTAAAGTGATAACCAGGTCTAGTGTGTTGTTCACTCTGGTGGGTTTTGTAACTACCTGGTGTAATCCATTGTTAATGATTATATTTATGAACAATTGTTCATTCTGGTTTGTCACTGTTAAGTTATCCCAATTAATTCCTGGGAGATTAAAATCTCCCAGCAGCAAGGTTTCTCTTCGTTGAGCGATGTTGGAGATATTACTCAACAGATCCAGATATTCTAGACCATTACTGTCAGGTGGTCTGTAGCAAACTCCAATAGTTTTTTTTTTTCCTTCTTTCCTAGTGATTTCAGTCCACAGTATTTCTAAGTGGTTCTTGTTTGGTATATTATTTGTTAGCTCATTGCATACGATGCTGTCATGAACATAAAGTGCAATTCCTCCACCCTTCTATCACATCTATCTTTATAGAAAAGGTTGGAACAATTAATATCTCTGTTCCAACCTTTTGTGTTCATTCCACCATGTTTCAGTGATAGTTGCTAGATCAATGTTCTTATCTATGAGTAGTGATTCTAGCTCTGTCTTTTTAATGATGTTTAATGATGTTTAGGCTTCTAGCATTAGCCAGAACATTTAACCCTGTTTTCTTTTGTGTGTTATGTTTATGGCAGTTGCTGGTACTATTCTCAATTTTCTCCAGTCTCCCCTCATCATTTAGTTTAAAGGTGAGTTGTTTATTGTTTTGTAGAAGATATTTCCCAGGACTTTACTGCCCTTTCTGTTGAGTTACAGGCCATCTTGACAAAACAATTTGCTTCTACCATTAAAAGTTTCTCAAGTTCTAGTACATCTAGTTCCATTTTTGAGACACCATCTCCTCAGTCAGTTATTGATTCTTATTATTTTTCTGTTTCTTCTCACACTTTCTCTGGGTACTGGCAGTATCTCCCAGAAAATGTCCTCACTGTTGTACTCATCAATAGTGTTTCTTAGGGCCTTAAAGTTCCTTACAATATCCTCTTTCTGTTGTACCCAAATAGATTAAAGCAAGAGGTTTAATTTTTGCATGTCGAATTATATCCTGCATCATGTTCTGAATGTTGAGTATCTTTGCTCCAGGGAAACTGCTAGATGCAACATTTTCCTTATTGCCTTTTGTGCTGTAACGATCAGTGTATTTTTCATAGAGACCACCATCATGTAAACATGCCTTGGGTGCTGCTCTTCATTCTCACCTGTTCTGTTTGTCTGGACTGGAGTATTATTTACATGTTGATCTGTTGGGCTACCCTCATTGTTACTCATTATTTCCAGTAGTTCCTGAGATTGGACCTCTATTTGTGTAAGTAAATTTATTAAAGGAGTCAGCTGATTTTCTGTCTCTATCTGGAACACTTCACCCCTACTTTCTTGTTTGGTTTTCCTTTTTTTATCATCGGAAAATAAAGAGTAAGAGAAAAGACTCATGGAGACTGGTTTGTTTAACTTACAAAGTAGAAGACAAAGGGGGAATTTATTACTGATATTTGAAATTCTACATTCACCAGACTTAATGTTTCAGTGTGGGCTGAATTTTTGTACAAGAATGACCAATTTAAGGTCTCACAACAAGCAGGTTTTTGTCCTGTGGGTAAATACTAAAAAAAGAAATACTGTAGAATAGGAAATGTGTCACTCATATTTAGCACTAGCCACAAAGTGGCTGTATGAATGTAAATTTATTTTCATGCTAAACTAATAGTCCACCATTCACTTAACTGAGAAAACTGCAAATTATCGTAATTTTATTTTTATGCTTCTGAGCACTTCAATGAATATAGCAAAAATTAATTTAAAGTGAATAGTTCCTATTCTACAGTAATTATTTTACTATTCGATTGGCAAAAGCTTGGAATTGATTACCCCATGAATTAATTAATCAAATAACCATAGCAGGATTTACAAATAGGCTTGATAAGTACTTCTATTCAAAGCATACGCTGATATAATTCACCCACTTGGTGTGGGAGACAATCCCAATTGGAAAAATCACCTAGTTTTGTATTTTCTTATCTAGTAAACCCAGTACCATGCTTCACTCTTTTGACTACTCGTTTGCTAAGTCCCATAGCCTTTTCTTACTGTTTACCTCATTGGAAGCCACACTGATACTTGGTTCTACATTTTAAAAATTGCAGGTGCCAATTGTATTTATACTAATCATTTTCTGTAATGATGTTAATTCTAACTCCATCTTGATTACTTTTATTTTTAGAGTGTTTAGCGTTGTGCATTGTTTGCAGGTGTACACTGACAGGTATGTGTCACGTTCAGTGCTAAACTTGTTACAAAGAATATATTTAATCCCCAGAACACCATTTGTTAACGTTACTATTCTCATGTCCATAATGAATATCTTTTATCACTCGCTTTAGTTCAGTCAGGTGGCTTACCCAGATATTTTACACTGTCAGAGACATTAGGTGATTAGCTATATGAGCAATAGTTTGACTAAATTTACTCTATCGTGGTTAGAGATGTAGAGAAATTTAATTTCACCCAGTGAAATTCTGGCAAAATCACAAATCTTGCCACATGAACTATTTCATAAAATTCGCGCTTTCCAGAAAATATTTTGCGGTTGTGAAGTGTGGAATTTTGCTCGTGAATGGCAGAATTTCACCCGTGATTTGCAAAATTCCACCATTTGCGGGTGAAATTCCACATTTTGAGGGTGAAAGTCTGCATTTCACTGACAGAATTGCACATTTTGCCCATGCAAAATATTTCATGAAATACACAAATGTCACAAAATATTTTGTGTAACGAAATTTGTGGATTTCGCCCATCTCTAATGCTGATGCACCCAGTGTAGTTTGCTGTAGGGAGTAAGTCTCCTAGACTAATATTTGCAATCCCTGGTGTAAGTTCAATCAGCTATAACCTGCCCAGTACTAACAGCCTCCACACTGGTCTCAAACTGCGCACTCTCTGTGCCAACATTGTGCAAATTTGTCTTTTAACGTTTTAGAAAAGCCTCCTTTAACCCTGGATATATTAAAATGAACTAATCAGATGTCCTTAAAACAAAAGCAGATGCACTAAACTCCTATGGAGTCCTGCAGGTGGCAGGCGGGAAACTATAATACCCAAGAGCCCTTCTTCCTGTTGATATGCATCTCACAGGTACATCCCAACCACAGAGACAGAAAATAATTTTTTTTCTCAAGTTCTTTTTTCCTTATTCTACACTCCCCAGATCTGTATGATTTTACATTTTTAAAACAGTAATTGGCTTCTCTTTTCTCATTCTCAAGTAAAACCTGGTTATGAAGAAATGTCACCTGATAAATGTGATGCATTGCTCTCTTGACAAATTGCCTTTGTAAATGAGTCTTGTGGCCAGATAGTCAATGCTTAGCACAGCATGCACACCAGTAGTGTGGGAATAGCGTAGGACTAGTGCGGAGCAGCGATATTCAAAGTACCGGTTAGTGCATGATAACCACAGTAGCACAGGGTAAAACGATAATGTATGCAAGGGGCAAACAGAAGGGGTGGCCTGCATACACATGCTATGGGATATTCAAAGGCATAGCACCATGCTAGGACACATAACGCGACATGTAGTGTGGTGCTAGCTACCGCCTATAAAAGGCTGGTCTCAACCCAGGGCAAACCACCTAGGGGGAGTGACCACACCAGGAAGTGGAAATGTGTGCTGCACTGATAGCAGTGATGCTGCCACTGATTGCAGCAGCAGTGGAGGAGAAGAAGAGGGAGCAGGCCCAACACGGTCCACATAGCAAGCCAAGGAGACAGTATGCTGCAGACAGGTGGTACCAGCCTAGGGTCTCCTTTGAGACCCTGCCAGATAAGCACATCACTGGCTGGTACAGGATGAACAGGGGTATGTTGAGGCAGCTAAGTGAACTCCGGCATGAGCAGCTGCACCTCAACACCATATGCAGCTATGCCATGACAGTAGAGGAGAAGGTGACAGCAGTGATGTGCTTCCTTGCCACAGGGACATTCCAATGACCAATGGGGGACACCATCAGGGTATCACAGTCTGCCACCTCACGCCTCCTGACCCAGTTCCTAGAAGCTTTCCTGCCACATGCTGGGGAGTTCATAGTATTCCCCAGCATGGCAGCAGAGCGCAGAGAAACAATGCAACAGCTCTATCGAGTTGCGCACCTACCAGCGGTACTTGGTGCCATTGACTACACCCATGTCCCCATCCATGCACCACCTGGCGATGATAGTGAGGTATACATCAACAGGAAGGGGTACCACTCCATTAATTGCCAGGTGGTGTGCGATGTGATTGGACACACCAGCATTGTCTATTTACTGTACCCTGACAGTGCCCATAATGCCTTCATTTGGCACTAGTCCCAGCTGTGCCAGGCATTCGAGGAGGGCAGGATACCCAGTAGGCACGTAGTCCATGAGTAGCAGCAAACAAGGCACACACACACACCACAGCAGGGGTGGGGATAGAAATGGGAGGCCAAAGAAGGGGTGTGGGAGAGCAACACAGGTGGTGCAACACAGCAAAGGGCAGACAGCAGTACATCACTAACAGGTGCACATCTCTCGACAGGGGACTGCACCTATGCCCTGCAACCCTGACTTCTGACACTGGTACCCCGGCTGGCCACAGTGGCTAAAGACATGTACAACAAGGCACATGCCAGCACCAGAAACATCATAGAGAGGGTGTTTGGCATACTGAAAATATGCTTCCGATGCCTAGACAAGTCAGGCAGTGCCCTAAAGTATAGGCCTCAGAAGATATGCCATATTTTTCTAGCCTGTTGTATGCTGCACAACATGGCAATGAACCATGGGATACAGGCACCTGAACCGGAGGGACAGGCCAACAGTGACCCACATCCAGCGGTCAGGGGATAGTGGAGCAACTCAAGAGGTGGGATCCTTGCATAGCCCGCAGGGCCCTAGAGCACAGGGCCACCATCATCAGGACACTGTCACAAGCCAGAGGGTGAGTAGAGACTGCACAGCAACATGATACAGTACAATGGTGAACAGTTTAATATGTACAGACAACCACAACAGTGCTGACAACAAACACAGTAGGAGCACAACACAGTGGCACTGAATGCACATGTGAGGGAGGTGCGATGGGTCTGTTGTGCAGGTCACAAATGTGAAGAGGTCACACAGCCATGATACAGTGATGTGGGCGATGTCTGATGTGTGGTGGCTGTGGGGGGAGGGACACCATGGCAGTGCATGTGAGAATGTGCAAGCGACAGCGTATGTGAGTGTGTGTGCATGAGTGCAAGTGTGAGAAGGTGTGTGAGAGTGCTAGTGTGCACATGGGAGTGTCAACCATGTACAAGTGCATGGTGGCCGTGCATATCTCTGGTGACAACCACCATGCACACTGTACACACCACATGTGCAGGACACAGATCCAGGGGTGTTCTGATCTGAGGACACAGTAGTGGAGCTGTACAGGGTGGCAAGATGGCAGTGGTGGTGCTGGGTGGCTGTCGATGCATACGATGCAGTGATGCTTCAGCCAGTGCCAATCCTGTGGCTGCAAGTGGCCTGCCTGTGGGCCCCTGTGCCATGGGTGCACTGACCCCCTTGCACAGCTTGCTGCCCACTATGCACCCGCGCAGCACTGTGGTGAGGTTGACCACCATGGCCGTGAACCCAGCAAAGCTGTGGTCCAGTGTAGCAACCATGTGGCCCAACCTGTCCTCAGCCCACTGTTCTGCCCATGTGAAGCCCAGGGACAGTGACTCCCACATCTGTGAGAGCTCGTGTCTGAGCTCCCGCTGCTGGCCATGCAGGTCCAGCTGTGCCTCCTGTTGGGATGTGAGTACAGCCTGGAGCAGTGAGCGGGCCACGGGGCATCTGGCTCCATGGCCGCAGCACCCTCAATGGCATCTCACTATGGTGGGGACGCCATTGCACCGGTGGCCTGTCCTGCCTCTGCAGGCCAGTGGTGGTGGGTGATCCCTGCAGGATCTGCACCCCAACCCGTGGGAGGCATCACATGTTCAGCGGGTCACACCCATCCCCCACATGGCCAACCACCGACTGCACAGGTACACCCATGCTGGCATGGCAAACCACCCCCCTGGCTCCCGTGCTGTGGACTGCACCATGCCCCACCCCTATGCCCCCTCCACAGGCCCTTCCATGGGCAGGATGTAACCCCCCTCTGACACATCTGTCTCCATGTCACTGGTTACTGTCAGCAAGATCACTTGCCCACCACTGAGATCCTCCACCTAGGCATCCTCCAGAGCTGCACTGAGGTCCAGGTCCCCGCAGACATTGGCGCCCCCACCGGCAGCCGTATCCCATGTCAAAGTGAGTGCCACACATGGTGCGTGTCTAAGTGTCCATGACTGGCACCCAGTCCAGATGTCGATGGCAGGTTCTCCTCCTCCATCTCTGCCTCCAGTCCCAAGGTAGCCATCCTAGCCTGGTCTTGGCATGCTGCAGGCCCTGCACACACTGCTGTGGAAGAAAATGGGACAGGGTCACTGACCAGTATGTGCACAGTGTTCCCCACCACCACCAGTACATGCACACCCTAGGACACATGCCACCCACCGCAGACATGCACACCCCACACACCAGCCCAACAACCATTGACTGTGGCCACATGCACACACCCACCCCACAATGCACATGCCCTGGCCTGTCTGCTGTGGTGGCAGCCATGCTAGGCACTGTTCGCATGCAAACCTGCCCCAGGTGCACAGTGTGCACAGCAGAGCACCCCCACAGTGCACCCAGGCATGACGCCAGCACCAACACCCAGCACCTGTGCTGTCACACCATGCAAGGTACACACATGCTGATACAGACCTGTCCTAGGCAGTGTGAGAGGCATCTCACACCCACCACCTGGTACTCCAGCAACGTCCACCGGGCAAAGTGTGGCTAGCACCATGGCCATGAGTGGGTTCTCCTCCTGCTGTTGTGTGGATTGAGGGACACCATTGGTAAGCAGCCTATCACAGAGTCACTGAGCCTCCTCCATTGCCTGGCACAGCAGGTCACTCCAGCACTTGCGCACTGCATCCGTAGTCTTGCCACGTCCACCAACGGTGTTCACCCCTACCATCACCTCATTCCATGCCTGGTGCACCACCACGACTGTCACCTTGTGCTGCCACAGCACCTGCTCCCTCTCCTTCACACCATGCACCATCATCCTCAGCTCATCCTGCAAAAAGTGATGTGCTCATTTGCGTTCTGGTCGTGCTGCATTACCTATGAGAGAGATCTACAGGGACATGTGTCACCAGCTGTGGATGGCCTGTGGTGATTGGCACATGTGAAACAGTATATGCATGCCACCCTCAATGGCGGCACTGGTCACATGGATGTGGCACTGGCCAGCATGTGCGTGTATGGCGCACACAGCCACAGTGTACTGGGGCAGCCCCTGTGTGCACACTGCCACTGCATGGCTGTCAGCATAGGGACTGCACACACTGGACCCACAAGGGCACCGCCAACACCCATAACAGACATGTGTACCCTGCGATGAGGCCATCACAATGCCTGCCACCTGGCAGTGCACCATGCCCTCATCTGCCACCTAGGGGACATGTGCACGGCACACAGGGCATGGACACTGTGGATGGTATGCATACAATAGCAGGCTACCAGGCACGGACCACACAGTGCTGCCAGTGTCACATTGGGAGCCACACAGTCATGACCCTGTAATTCCTGGACTGTAGCCGTGCACCACCATTGGAGCATCTGTGACCCTCCACATTCCACATCCAGGGCGACTACTGAGGGTCCATGGACCACATGTCAGAGAGCTACTGTTGAGGTGCAAACCTGCAGGCTACATTGGGGGCCCCCCTGTGCCTGGCACACACAGTGTGCAGGCAGTGCCCGCATGGTGCAGGCTGACATAGGAGCATGGGCCCGGCACATGGACCAGTCTGCTGGACAGCCAGCCCAATAGCCATGTGCACCATTACACAGCACCGTGCTGGCCTGTGGGCCTGCATTCAGTGGCCCTGTCACCAGCCTGTACAGCTGTGGTCTGCAGGTACGCAATGTGTACACCCCAACCCTGTGTTGCACCAATCCCCTTCCACCAGGCCTCCGGCTGCTATACAGACCTTCCTCTCACTGCTGTGCCTCCTGTGGCATGGCTCCTCCTGTTGTGTGTGTATGTCTGCAGCCTCAGCTGTGTACTGCATTCCTGCAACACAACACCGGTGTAACACTGCTTGCCCTTTTATAGCCCAGCTGGGCAATCCAGCCTGTTATGCATGCAAATCATTGGATGATGATATGCTAATCACAGTGTTTGCACCATGCATGCACAAGTACCTTCATTTGCATCTGCCAGTTGAATATGGGCCTGACTAGTGCCAGGCAAACCGCTTAGCACCATGCTAATGTTAGCGCTGGGCTAAGTAGTGTCCAGCACCATGCTGTCCCTGTAGCGCAGCGCTTTGTGGCTTAATGCGGCACCCAAGCATGTGCATGTGTCCCCGTGCCGTGCTAGCACCCTGGTTTAGCATGGTGTAGCGCCTTGCTAGACCAACAGTGTAGTGCTCTGTGCATGTGTGTCATTGTGGCTCAGGGTCATGATGGGGTCACTCATGCTCTGCGTGTCCGTTTCCGGGTAGCTTTGTGCTACATCATGTGATAGCGTGGTGCTATGGTGCAGTGCTGGAGGGAGCAGGGTGTGGTACAGGCAGATCAGTTTTATAGGTGGCAGGATTACTGTGGTGTTTGGGCAATGCCAGGGGGTAGGTGGCAATGAGCTGTAGTGCACAGGGACAGTCATTGAGGGGAGGTGGAGACTGCCAAACTGGTGCAGCTAGTGCAGCAGAGACACAGACAGCTCTTTAGGGAGGTTAGGGAGGGTGACCTCCAACACCAGCAGGTGTGGGCCTCCATTGCCCGGAAGCTGAGTGCCTGCACGGGCATTGCACGTGATGCAGAGAAGTGCTGGCATCGCTACACCGACATGCGACATGTGTCTGTGCCAGGTATGTGGCATTGCACATTTATCACCGCTATCATGTGCCTGTCGGACTTCGTGTGTGCGCGCGTGTGTGTGTGTGTGTGTGTGTGTGTGTGTGTGTGTGTGTGTACATGTACAGGTGTGCTTCTCTGCATGGTGTTGGGGCACATGTGGCATGGGGAGGGCCACACATATTGACCACCTGGGGGGGCATGAAGGTACAGGGTCTGTGGCGGCATGCACGATGGGAACACAGTGCATGCTGTGTCCATGGGGGTGACACAGGTGTGGGTGGTGGATAGGGACATTGTTGGTGGTGGATCTTGGTACAGCACTGGCCTGTGGCCAACACCACTGTGGTGCAGGGGTGCTGTCCCTGGGACGCTGATGGCCTACACACACAGGAGTGCGGACAGTTGCAGTGAGCCTGCATCTGGCACTGTTGCACCACTGTGCTACCATGCCAACATGCCCTGTGTGCCTGGCGCATGCTGCGTGGGCCTTGCCGCCCTCTGTGTGGGTGCATCCTATGTTCGACCACTGACTCTGGGTGTCCCTGTGTGTGCAGTGTTGTGGGGGTTGCATGTGCATCTTGCTGTGCTGCTCATGGTGCATGCTGTGTATTGCACTAACACTGCTGTTTCCCCTGTCCACTGTTGAGTGGATCGAGCAGCCTAGGACCACAGAAGAGGGCTGGGAGGTGCCCCAGGACAGACGGAGGGGCAGCCTGAGGATGCTGGCCATGCCACAGCAGGCACAGGAGAGCAGCCCTGAGGACAGAGGCCTGTTGCATGAGTACCTGTCTTGTTACTCTGTGGTGATTTACTGTGAGGTGTGGTTCATTCTGTGGTCTGCCAGTGACTGGGCTGGTGGCATGGCTGCCATGGGCATTGGGCCAGTGGTGTTGTGGCACTGTGCTGGGTTGCGCACCAGTGTTGCACACCGCTGCCGGGATTTAACTGTCAGGCCATTGTGCCCTATGGGGGGGACTGTGGGTCACTGTCAGCATGCATTGCTGCAAAGGTGCCAGATGGTGATGGGGGCTGTGGTGGCAGAGGATCAGTAAGGCACACACACTGTCGGTTGCCATTCTCACCTCTGTGGTGCAGTGTGTCCATCCCTACAGCTCCCCCACAGTTCCTATGCCTGTGCGCAGTTGGCATTACCTTGCTGTCCACGTGCTTCACTGGACAGGGTCGGATGTTCGCCACCCGTGTGCATGTTGTGGCTACAGGGCACCATGCTCCATGCCTTCCAGGGGCCTTGCTTTGTGGCATGTGTCTGCCCACCCCTTCCACTGTCTGCACCCTGTATGCCTGTTCAGCACTGGTGTGGGTCATTCATTGGCCGGCCACTGTGACTGCATTGTGCTGTTCTGGTGCACCTTTGGATGATGTTGTTATGCTTTGCATTCTGGTACATTGCCATCTGTCTTTGGGCAGCATGTCCCGACGTGTGAGTGCCCTTGTGCAGGTTGGGATGTGGCCCTTGCACACAGCTATCCAGGGGACCAGCTGTGTGTCTGCCCTGTCTCGCTGTGTGCTGTGCTGGAGTGGGTGGTGTCATCTGTGCCATGGTGCTGTCGGGCATGTTGTCAACATGTCTGTTGGGTATTGTGATGGTGCCTGTGTCACCCAGGCCTGCTGTGTGGGCACCTTCTGGGTGGGCCTACCATTGCATCCCTCAGCTTCACTTGGGCATGTCTGTTGGGACATGCTATCTATTCCTGTATGGCCACTTGTGGCTGCAGTATGCCCCCCTGGCCAGTGTTCCATCCTCACGGTCTTCCCCTTTCTCTTGTAGGTCCACTCCGTTCATCATTGTGGGTGACCAGGCTTGAGAAGTCGGAGGGCATGGAGGATCTGCTGCACCACATCATCTGTCAGCAGATGACTCTGATCGAGCAGCAGGCCATCATCATCTCGGAAACCAGGAGGGTGGCGGCTGTCTTGGAGGCTCATCTGCCAGATCCAAAAGGCAAGTAGCCATACCCATCATCCCATATTATGTTGGCTATCCCCCCCTTTCTGGACTGGTTTTTGTTTTCTGGCCTCTGTTCCTGTGTCCCTGTTTGCATCCTCCTTCCCTTTCTCCCCTTCTCCATTGCCTTCTTGTACATACTGTAAATATGTTTGGCATGTTACGGTTTGGGTAGTTTAATGTGTATTGTTGCTATTGTTCCCATAGTGGACTTATTATTGTTAGTGTTGTGTGTTGGTGGAGCTTAGCATTTCTGTTTGCAGGATTTGTACTGTTGTCTTTCTTTGTTTTGGGGCTGGGTTGTCCAGTGGTGGTTGGGGCATTAGTTGTTCACTGTTAGGTTTTGTTTTTTGATTATGTATTGTTTTGCATCACTGTACTCTTCCCATTACTTTTCTGTTCATTTGTATACTATTACAATCCAGTTACCACAGTTTACTGTATCCTGTGTTGTTCTTGGGTGCTGGGGTTTCACTTGGTTTGTGCTGTTCCTTGGGCCTCCCACATGGGTCCTGGTTGTTGCTTGCCATTCCCGTGCATGTGTGTCATATTCCGGATTCTGCACTGCGGTCTGCTCCTGGGACCTCATTCTGGGCTGTGTTTCATTGCATGTGTCCCAGGGTCAGGATCTCTCAACCCTACACTGTGTTCCATTGTGTGTTTGCACTGCCTGCTTGAGTGCTATATTCATTGCTGTCTTATTTGCTATATTCAGTGCAGTCTTATTCCCAGGCTGTTTTTGCCCTGTACTCCTGGTCCTGTTTGCTCGGCTTCCTTTGCTTGCTATATTCAGCTAGTTTTGCTCAGGGCTATTCCTGTTGAATATAGCTTGCCTTTTGCTCCGGGCAAGGTTTGCCTGCCGGGCAGTGCTACTTTAGCCCCGGAGCATGGTTTTGAATATCTGGCCCTTTGACTGAAAGGTCTGTAAACTGAAGATCTAATAAATAATTAAATAAATATAACCAAAGATCAGAGTTTAGCAAAATAATCACATAATTTTATTAAATATACAATAGTTTGGCTGTAGAAAGTGTTGTTTCTCTATAAAAATCTGAAAACAGGTTTGCAGTTTCCCACTGAAATGCACTGCCAGACTTGATAGTAAAACATTTATAACACCATAATTTAGGAATTCCATTAAATTCTTACTAGCAGTTGGCAAAATACAAATCAAATGATGAAAGGGTAATTAAAGAAATAAATAAAAGCAAACACAATAATTACAAATCCATCTAAAGGCCCCATATCTTTCACTATTTATGATATACATCCTTTCTAAGTACTAGTACTTCAAGAAGTCAGTTTGCTGAATGGCTTACTCCTCATGGCCTGTATCCAGGATTTTTTGTATCTGATAATGGGGCTAACATTCTAAGTGTTGTGAAGGAAGATGGGCATGTGCACATTAACTAGCTTGATTTGCTCGTACCCTCACTCTTGTAGTACATGATTTTCTTAAAAATGATAGATGCATTCAGAATGCACTGTGTGTTACACGCAAAATACGTGGCCATTTTAGTAATTCTGCTAAAGCATGCAAAAGGATAACAATCTTCCACAACATCAGCAAAGCAGTTGGTGGTCACTAGGTAGAATTTCACATTATACATGGTGCAGTACAATGGCTTCTACTACTCCTGAGATTCCTTCTTAGGAACAAACTTGAAAAGCAAAAGGAAACATTTCTTGAGGAAGCTAAGGCTCTTTCTATTGTCGAAAAGCAAACTATATCCCTGGAAGTGGACCCTAAAATGTCAGTTATGTTAGAATCAGAAAATATATTCTGGCAACAATGTTAAACCATCAGTTTAAGGCAAGCCTGGCATCCTTTCTCCCCTCTGGCCTCACAGGCACCACCAGGTATAAAGGCCCATGCACTGAAAAATGTCAGATGAAATGATGGATACTATTTCAATTTCACAATTGAATAAGCATGCACCCTCCCAAACCTCACTGTCAGTGGGAGGAACATCACTTGGAGAAGATGAAGATGGTGACATTTGGTCAGGGCTTCTTCTTTTTTTTTTTTTTTTTACTTTGTTTATTGATCTTACAATAAGCAAACAGTTTAAAATTATTCCTGATACAGTACATTAGGATGCATATATTTTCCCGATGAGGATGCCACTTCTCTTAATACATACATTTTAAATGACTCATACTGTGTCTATTAGATATGTCCCTGGAGGATATATAGTATAAACATTACACTGTAGAATATAAATAAAACATTTTAGCTATTTAACAAGTCCATGAGCTGCATGTCACATATCCTCAGTTACTTAAACCCAAAATGGATTACAATGCATATCTCCTTTTCAAAGTAGATACACTTTTCATGCATTAAACATGTAAGGACACCACTCTGGTGTCTTTAAGAGTTTGTATGATTTAGTCTGAAACTGTCATAAGCCTTCAGGCTAATAATGAAACTCCCACAAGGAGGGGAAAAACAAGACCCCCCCCCCCCTTCTTCTCAACTGACCATAACAAATTTGAATCTGATCCATAAACTTAAAACATTGTGGAGTACACTATGCATCTTGTAACCCGATTCATATACAATATTCAGAAATGCAATATTAGTAATGGATTAAACTTAGATGCATTAGCATAAGAGTGAGTACTAGTTTGGTATCCATTTCACTCTAGCACTTCATATAGTGTATCTCACTACAGACCAGATTTTCAGTTCATATGTACCCCAATCAGGTCTCTCTATCGTCATTGTCTTCTGCCTCCGACTGATCCATGGAGTCTCTATGTCTCTGTGGTGGTTTATGCTTCTGGGCTTAGAGCTTCATTCGGATCTGAGAAGATAAAGATTTTCCCTTCATGCAGAATTCATAGTTGTGCAGGAAAAAGCCTGTTGTGAGAGATACATGCCTCACGAAGGAGAGCTCTTACTCCATCATACCTTTTCTTCTTTTGCCTGGTGGCAAAACTAAAGTCCAGATAAAGTTGCACTTGAATCCCTTCATAGAGCAGTGTCTGGCCAACATCAGGATAAAATCTCTGGAACCAATGCTGTCTAGGATCTCTACTATGGCTCTTGGAGCTTCATAATTTGTTTATCTATCCCTTGAAGTGACACGGTAGGCCTTTTGTATTTGAATATGCCTGTCCATGTAGGGCTGCCCCAGCTGTTGTTCCAGCCACTCATTAAGGAAGAGGATTAAGTGGTCCCCCTCACTATGTTTGGGTATCCCAATAACCCTTACATTTGCTGCCCTGGCTTATTTTTTTTAACATTTCAAGCTAGCTCCTCAAGTGAGTGTTTTCTTTTACTAGGTTAACGGTGGTCCCCGTGGCTGCCTCAGAGCATTTTTGTCAATCTGATGTTACAATCTTTATCGTGCTGACCTCCATTTCCATTGTGTTTACCCTGGATGTAAATGAGTCAAATTGTTCTGAAAGCCCAGACACTGAACTAATGAGTCTATTTATTTTATGCCCCTAAAGTTTGCAGTGTCTCTTCACCATTTATGTCATCCTCTGTTGGATTACGGCCTTGTGTCGACCTCGTGGTCGGGAGTCCGTGGTTAGTCATGCTCCATGTTCCATCCTGTGCCCCTTTTCTTTCTTTGGGTTGCCTATCAGTAATCTAGAGAGTTTCTGATACTCAGTTTTATGTAGCTCGTTGGTCATCACTCCCAAAATAACTTTCTTTTAGCTTTTTGTTTTGTTTATTTTAGAGCTGCAATTTCAGACATCCACCATGCTTGGCCCCTCCCGTCAGGGCTTTTGCACATGTTATTGATAAAGATACTTGTTCTTTCTTTGTTGGACAAGATCATGCTACTACCACCACTATGGTTGAAGACTACCTAAAAGACCTTAGGAAACTAAACATCTAAGATAACCATCTGAAATATTGGCAGAGAAAGAGAAAAATCTGGCCTGTATTCTGCAGAGTTGCCATTTTATAGTTAAGCTGCCTTCCAACTAGTTTCTTCTCAGAAAGAATCTTCAGCACTACTGTTAATGTTGCTTCAGAGCTGTGCAACTGTTTGTTACCTGAAAATGTGGAATGTTTGATATTTAGCAAAGTAAATCTTGGCCTCTTCTTTGCTGGCTCCACTGGTTCTTTACAAAGTCTTTTTTGATATTGACGATGATGATGATGATGAACCAATATGTACAGATTTATTGGTGAATGTGTCTGTCTGAGGGGTTATCCTGCTTATGGATGTAAGGCCAGAGGAGACAAAAAAAAAAAAAAAAAAAGAAAAATGAAAACGGCAAAAGAAACCATGTTGTCCATTAAATTGTGACCAGCTATGAAGAATAGAGACAAAAGAAAGAAAGAAAGAAAGAAAGAAAGAAAGAAAGAAAGAAAGAAAGAAAGAGGCAATAAAAAGTGTGTGTATGTTAAAATTTGCAGTCTACATTTTTGCTTTTTGCTTTACAGGTTGGTCAATGTCAAATTCAAAAACAAAGAATTTTAAACCACAGGATGTAATGTGTCTCACACAGTATACTCTGCATTGTTATGTCACAGTCTCTTTACATGTTGTGGTATTTTTCACTTGCAGAATGTATTTTTCTACCACTTAGCAATATAGGCCCCAACCTGGCCAATCTAAAGCCTTTGCAAAATCAAATCTAAAAATTATCCTAGATTTGGCAAATCCAAAACCAGATCCAACTGCACCTTGGCTTTTCCCATCCCTAGTGGCCAACCATGCTGCCATATCCTAGCCACCTACTTTATGTTGTCTGAGCCTGGCCAACATCTCTATGGTTGTCAGATCATGTGCTGCCAGAAAGGTGGTGGTGATAGGGCACCTAACAAGCTCCTATGCTCACAGTTTATTAATGTTGATTGACTTTATTTATACAATGTGCCACTCAAAGTTTTACCCAACCATAAATGGGCACCTTTAGGAGCTCACTTCATGATTTCTATTATGAAAAAATACACATTTTAAAACGAATCACTACTGTGGTTGCAACAATTTTTTTACAAGAATACTCTGTAGGTGTGTAGATAGATATAACACTCAATGTCTGCTATAAGGAGTTTGTTACCATGTCTCATTTCATTCAGAATCCATGATTTGCTAAAAAGTAAATATACAAAAAACACGTTTTAACAGTCGACTCAGTCTGCTTATACATGTAGTATGCTTGCTGTGCACTGTGTCTTTAAGCTACATCACTCTGCAAGCCAGCCCACAGGCAAAGCAATAGTGCTATCACTTGTGACACCAATGACTCGGGTTCAAATGTGAGCCTAGGAATTGGAGGGCTGGCTGAGGGGGAGAAGGACGGAGTGTCCCTTGGACTGCTCTTCTCCTCAAGGGAGGTGGGGGGGAAGCCATCAGTGCCTTCACAACCTCTAGCAGAGGCTGCAGGTCTGACAGCCAGAGCTCGCTGTGTCTGAGAGGTGTGACAGATGCATGGTGTTCTTGCATCTCAGCATCATTGCACACCATGCCTCTCCTACTACAACATTTGGAAGAATGCCAGACATGCCTGATGCCACCAGCCTTACCCTGACTCCACTTAAGCCAACCCATGGCTCCACTCTGGACACTGGACATGGCATACAATGGGGGTAAGTGTGGTGGCCCCAGAGGGCCCAGACCTGAGGGTAAGCCAGTGAGAAACACTGGAGAGAGTCATCTCTGGGGACATTGACTGAGAATGGGTGGGGTTAGGGCTAAAGGGGAATACCATGCTGGGGGAGAAAAAAACACATCACTGTGCACCACAGAAATTCATACCTTTATTTATTTATGTATCTATTTATTTATTCAGTCTAGGATTACAAATACCTTTGAGTGCCAAGCAGCTCATTTACAAAGGTTTCACATCAATGGGGGGGGGGGGTACAGATACATAATGGAAAACAGACTGGTTTCACAAACAATTAAGCAATTTGTATTACAAAATACAGAATAAGAGAACAGCAAATAAATACACATTAGTTTAGCACATGATTCAAGGCAGGGAGTGAGATGAGGAGGGAATTAGGAGGGGAGCCAGATCAAGGAAGGAGAGAGCAACCAGGCGGCATTTTCAAGTAGCAGCGAGGATAGTAAGGGATGAAAAACAAGGAAGACAGGGGAAGGAGGGGAGATGGGAGGGTAGGAAGGGAAAGGAGAGTGAGAGAGCAAGATAAGTAGAGAGAACAGTGGAAGAACGGTGGGGGGGGGGGGAGACCTAGCTGTGTTGTACTATTTTTACGTATTACAAAACTGTATGATTGAAAGCCAGTTTCTGTAAACATAGAATGAAAGTTTCTTGTGTAGGGCACATAACTAGCCATTCATCCAAAAACCCAAGATTTCTTAAAAATAATCACTTACAATTACTTTAAAAAATGTCCATTCAAATTTGTGTTAATTGAGTTCTCTAAAAGCTACTGTAAATCATTAATTGCTTGTGCTTCTCTATGGTGTACCTGTTTTCAGCATGGCAAACTCTGAGCTTCTCTTGCAATAAAACTGCTGCTGATAGCCCACAACCTTTTATTTTTACTATAGTTAAGCACCTAGACGTTGGATACAATATTAGAAATTGTAGACCCTTACTTGTTCTGTGCCTCTCCTGGGTTTGATCATGTGTCTTTAGGTTATACTTTATGCCAGGATAAATGCCCAAAATCTTCTTTGATTTAAGCCCACTGCCAGTGCCACCAGCCAATGCTGACGTCACATGTAATGATGTCATCTAATATGAAGTTGAGAGACCTGAAGGCCCTTCAAGTTGTTGCTAGACAACAACAATCAAACACTGGGAAACTTGTGTTTCAGCAAGACAGCGGTAAGAATAGCACATGGCACTGTGGAGCAAATAACCACTGGCTGATGTTCAAATTGAAGCAAATTTATCAGTCATATATAAAATTGAAGTGAAGAAAGAGTGGCTTGTGTACCATCAATAATACTTACTATAAATATATAATTTAGTTATCTGATATCTTCCTACATGGGTGAGGGGAAGGTTATAGAAAGGAAGGGGGGGTACTGTATTTTATATTTTACTGAAAATTCATAAAGATGAGAAGAAACCTCTTGATAGGCCTATTGTGACAGGAACAAGCTCTGCTTTAGAACCTATTTCCACTTATATTGATTACCACATCAAGGATTTGATTAGGGATACAAGGTCTTTTTTGAATGATTCAATTGATGCTATTAAATTTGTAGAGATTATGGAAATTCACAAGATACCAGGAATGGATAGTTTCCTTTGTACAACAGATGTTAAATATTTGTGTCTCCTGATTCCCTCATGGGGTGGGATTTGAGGTCCTTTCACATTTCCTGGATAAAAGAATTGATTTGAGACCACTGAATGCCCTTCTATTGGGCTTGACACAATAGCCATAACAAAAAATAATTTCTCTTTTGAGAATACATTTTATATACTGAAATTAGTCATTGCTTGTTTTTTATTTATTTATTGTATAATCAGATTTACAACCTTTGAGCCAGTGGCTTGTTTACAAAGGTACCTCATCACAGAGAGGACAGACATGGTTAACATAATTCACAGAGTAGAGTCAAGACAGAGTAACAGATTTTTACATGTTTACATAATACAGACATATATAATCAACATAGTTTTACATAGGTTACATGAACAGAGATACATAGTATTACATACAATTGCTTTAACACATGTGTAGTTAAATAAACATTTCAAGTAGTACCAGCAGGTACTGGCAGAAGAGAAAGGGCCTGGGGATTGGGTGGGGGGGGTGGGTGGTGGGTGTTCAGCCCAATGGGCCATGTCAATAGTGCAGGAACAGCAGAGTATCTTTCAGTGACAGGTGCAGCAGCGGGTGTTGAACAGCAGGTCTCGTAAGGTAGCTTTGAAGGGGGCAATTTTGGCGGTATTGGAAATGGCTGCAGGGAGTGAGTTGAACCAGGTAGGGGCTCTGTAGCTGAATGACCTCTGAGCCCGGGAGGTCCTAGTTCTGGGCACTAGTAGAGTGACCTTGTCCGAAGTTTGGGTGGTGACTCTGGGGTGTGCAAATTGGATGGAGGCAGACACCCCAAGGGGGAGAGCCCAAGTAGGATCTTCTTGGTTAGCAGGCCAGTTTGGTAGCAGATGCGCTCATCGAGATTTAGGAGTTTGGCCATGTCATAGAGTTGACAGGTATGGGTGAGTCTGGGGGCACTGGCCAGTAGCCTGCATGCCTTATTTAGTGTGAGTCTAATCTTGCTGAGGGCAGTGGAGTCAGCAGTACCATATACTGTGAGGCCATAATCAATAAGGGACATTAATGCGGATGTGATGGCGAGCCTGACAGCATCTGGTGGGAGGCAGTCCTTGTGCTGGTAGAGGATGCCAAGGCGCACTTTTGCAATGGAAGCAAGGGCAGTAATGTGGGCATGAAAGGCGAGGGCTGAGTCAAATGTGATTCCAGTGTATTTGTACTAGTAAACTTGTTTGAGTGGTTGACAAATGCTCAGGAAGACTTGGAGGGGACTTTTGCTGGCTTTGTTCTGGGGATGGGCAAAGAGCATTGCCTTAGTTTTTTTGAGGTTAATTACTAGTCTGCTTTTCTTAAACCAATTCTCAGCATCATTGAAAGAATGCTGGAGGGAATCTTGGAGGGTGGTGAGATTTTTGTGAGCTGCATAAATCATGGTGTCGTTAGCATATAGTAGAATATTGCCAGAACAGGTGCTAGGCAGGACATTTAGGTGCAGGCTAACGAGTAGTAGGCCCAGGACAGAGCCCTGGGGAACTCCTGAGTGGATGGGACAGGTTTCTGAGAGCACCCCATTGTTTTTGATACACTGGGAGTGGGCTGATTGATAGCTCATACACCAGGAGAGGGTGCCTGCAGAGAAACCTGTGTGGTTGAAAGCATTTAGTAGGAGTGGGTGGGAGACAGTGTCAAAGGCCTTAGAGTGGTCAATGTACAATGCCCCAACTAGGGAGCCATGGTCCAGGGAGGCATGTAGGAAGTTGGAGAACTCCTTTAAAGCTGTGCCTGTACTGTGACCAGTGCGGAAGCCATGCTGTTCTGGACACAGGATGTTATATTTTGCTAGATATTCCATGAGTTGGGTGGCCACCACTTTTTCTAATGCTTTGGGGGGAATGAAAATTGGCCGATAGTTCCTGGGGGTGGACCGGTCACCACCTTTGTGGATAGGTGTGACTGTCACAGTTTTCCATACTATGGAGAATTGCCCCAGACAGAGAGATTGGTTCAATAGTTCTGTAAGTGGGAGCAGAACCTCAACCAGGACCAGCCAGAGTATTTTTGGATCCAGGGGGTCGCTGCTAGGACTGGTGCCTTTTAGAGATTTAAACAGGAGTGGTTTGGCTTCCCAAATGGATACCCTGCATAGGTAATGTAGAACTGGGGGCACTGAGGATCTGAAGGCGGTGGGTTGTGAGTAGGGTCAAAAAATTTACTCGGGAGGACAGGGCTAAGATCAGTAAAGGAAAAGTTAAGGCAGTTGGCAATGTCGGTGGGGTCAGTGATGGTGGTGCCATTGACTGTAAGGTGTGCTGGGGGAGTGTGATTTCCCAGTTATTTCTTTTATATTGTCTCAGAAGTTCCAGGCACAGCCCCATGAGGAGGTGAGGGTGGTCTGGTAGTGGTTTGCCTTGGCTTTGCAGATAGCCCATGTGCACCTGTTCTGGGCAGCATTATATGCCAGTCTGTCAGCAGCCTGACCAGTCTCAGTGGCAATATGCCAAAGGTTATCCCTGTCCTTGAGTAGTTGGAGTAGGGCAGGGATGATCCAGGGTGCATTTTGGTTTTTGGAGCAGATCATGGTGAAGGGTGCAAAAAGATCAAAGGCCTTGGTAAAAGCTTGTGAGACTAGGTCGAGGGCAGTGTCAACTCTCGCTGCATGGTGGATGGTAGACCAGTCAACGTGAGTGAGGAACTACATGAGTTTTAACAGTCCTCCTGGGTGAAGGCACCTGCAGTGAGTGGTTTGGGCTATGGGTTTGGGGGTGAGGGTAGACCAGAGGAATAGGAGAGGGTAGTGGTCACTTAAGGAATCTGGGAGGGCTTGAATATCTTGAACCTTTTGGGGGTGGTTTGAGACCATGACATGTAGGAGGGTGCTTGTCCCTGACTTTTGATTACATCTGGTGGGTTGTAAGACAAGTTGGGTCAGGTCCAATGAAGCAAAAGTGTCTCTTATTGGTGAGGCAGTGGGACTGAGACAGTTTACATTGAGGTCTCCTACTAGGACATGATGAGCCTTATGGAGAGGGAGGAGAGATATTCAGTGAGAGATGATATTGCGGGGTTACCCCATGGCATCTTCCTACACCAATCTGACCATGTCAATGGTTGAGGAAGTTTACATTTTTGATGAGAGTAAAAAATCCCTTCCTCACTGTGATTATAGTGTGGAAGTAATCTATTGATGATATACTTTTTATTTGGCACAGTTCTAAAGAAAGATTGAAACAATTCATTCAATAGTTACAAAATTTAGTAAATTGTTTGAAGTTTACAGTGGAAAGGGACAGATTTCAGATTTCATCTTCAATTTAAAAATTTACAGACAAAATTTGTAGACAAGATAATAAGTCTGAGGTTGGATTATTCAGGAAACGCAGAGGCACAGAAAGATATACGTTATTAGAAGCTATTAGTTTTTATCTTCCACATATTATTGAGAATATTTCTAAGGGACAATATCTAAGAATGTTGAGGAATAACAGTTCAGTGAAGGATTATAAAAGATCAAGGAATGGTCTGGCAAAGTTATTTCAAGAAAGAGGTTACAAGTTGTCATTGCCGGATTAAAGTACATCATTGTTCAGACAGGATTCATTATCAAAAAGAGGTCAGAAAGTAGAGAAATTTAAGGACAGAATTGTATTATCTATAAAATGTTGGGATTTCCGTTTCAAAAATCAAAATAATAATTAAATAAAATTGGGATATGTTATGGTTCCATCTACAGGGGTTTAAAGTATTTGCAGACAGACCACTAGGAATTAGTAGGAAAGTACAGAGTTCGAATGATAGATAGTGCCATTCTTTACATGAAATTCCAGACAAACAGAGTGGGTCAGATTGGCTAAAGAACACAGTTACTGGTAGTTTTCCATGTGGGAAATGTATACAGTGTTCCTACACATAAAAGTTAAAGGAATTTAAAAATGCAGCAAGGAATGAGAATATTGTTATAAAAGATTGTATCACTAGTCAGTCCACACATTTAGTATATATGGTGAAATGTCCTTGCAACCTTATTTATGTGGGTATGACTACACAAGCTTTAACAAAAAGAATATCTGAACATAAAAGTGGTATTAGATGTGAAGATATGACGTCTCCATTAGCAAGGCATTTTAAACAATACATGCATATTATCCCCCAACTTAGATTTTGGGAATTAGTTAAGGTAGAAAAAAACTGTGAGGGAGGAGGATCAGAAAAGACAGATTTTGTTGAAAGAAGCACAGTGAATTTATAGATTTAGGTACATTGGCCTGGATATTCAAACTGCGCTGAAAACTGGCGCAGCAGTAGGAGCAAGCGCAAACCAGTTGCACAAATGCGCAACAGGTGCGATATTCAAACATGGAGCAGAGCAAATTGCGCAAGCAACCAACGTCTCAATATCGCACATACTGCACCATCGCGCAACCAGGAAGGAGAAGCTGAGCCAAAATGCTGCACTATGGCGCAACCATGGAAGCTCAGCTGAGCATTCCAGAGCTGCCATAGCGCAAGCACAGCCCCCAGAGCAATGGAACTGCACATCCAGGGAGGCAGGCTGGGGCCCACCGCCAGCCATGCCACACATGGGCACAGGAACACACTGCAGAACCCACACCACACCGCACACCCAAGCACAGCATCACTGGGGTGTGGATGGATGATCCACGTGCCCATGGGGACAAGCCAACAATGCATAGCAGAGCCATGACACCCCAGCACAACCACTGGCAGGCAGAGGTGCCACACACAGGGGTTGACAACCACAGTGCACATCAGCCCCCCCGTACACACACACACGTGCACCGTATCAAGACACGCTCATGTGCAGTGACTGGCACTGCAGGAAACACCATGCATCCCCCTGCCACCGTCAACCCCATGCTGCAGAGAAGCATACCAGCCAGACTCCACCCTGTGCACCCAGTAGTGGGTGGCAGATGGCAAGACCAACAGAAAGTCAATGCCATGCTGGTGATACCTCCCATGGACACACACACACACACACATATACCAGGACCATACCAGCCCAGATGGCATGTACACCCTGCAACAGAGCACCTATAGCCAGTTGCAAATCAGAGACCAACACAGCAGTCGTATCAAAATAGAAATGTATATTTAAAAGATCAACATATAAACATAAACAGGTGAAACTATGTACAAGTGGGGGACGGGTAAAAGGCAGGGTGTTCATGGGAGGAATAAAAACCTGAGAGGGAAGGCAGGGTGATAGGGATGGAGAAGTGGGAAGGAATGTGGCCTATGGCTCAGCTGGCTGCGGTCTTCCCCTGCTGGTGTCCCGTCCTGTGCCTCCGCCTCCTGGAACCATGGCGCTGTGCCTGCAGTATCGCCTGGTTCTCCTGTGACACCTGGGTGAGGTGCGAATACCCCTCTCAATCCTCCTGAGTACCTCGAGGCCTAGGAAAATGGGAACACAGTCAATGGCTGAGACTGACCACAACCCTGAACACCACCCAACCTGCAAGCTATATAACCCAATGTCCCGCACCTGTGATGGCATGCACCCCCACAGTGAACATGCACATGGCCATCACAAACAGGCGGCACCAGCTACGCGCACCACCACCCACACACACCGTCCACGTCAATCACAGTACAAACTAGGCTGGCAAGTGATGTGGCAACGTGGTGCGATGCCAGTTACACAGCTATGTGCCCAGTGCATGCCTGGACCACCTGTGATGCATACACAGACGTGCCGTGATGCTGCACTGTGATGCAGGTCACCTGTGTCATGCCTACATACATGGATACATAGACAGTGTCGGCAGATAAGGGCCTATGGGACACCCAGTCTGTCCATTTGACCTTGTACGTTCACTCTGTTGTCCTATAAGTCCGTTCCCCCTCACCCCTGACCTCCAGAATTCCTTTATGGCTAACCCATGCATTCATAAATCCCGTGACCAAGTCAGCCCCCACCACTTCCTCTGGCAGGGTGTTCCACTTGTCCACCACCCATCCTGTGAAGAAATACTTTCTCATGTTTCCTCTTAAACGACCCCCCTCCAACTGCATCCCATGCCCTCTAGTCCTGGAACATCCTTTACGCTTACAAATATTGTTTTCCTGCACTCTGTTCCCCCCTGTAGGATACTTGTATGTCCCCATCATATCCACACACCCTCCTCCCCTCCAGGGAGTACATGTTCAGTTCCGTCAACCTGTCTGCATAGGACTTGTGATGCAATCCATGCACCATCCATGTCGCCCTCCTCTGAACCCTCTCCACCCAGTCCATGTCCATACGCAGGTATGGTCTCCGGAACTGACACTGTACTCCAGTGTGGGACTCACTAGTGTTTTGTATAGTGGAACTATGACCTCCCCTTTGGTTGTGTCCCGCATGGCTGGTGGTCTTGCCCCCCCAGCATGCAATAGCATCCATGAAGTAATGATACTCACACTCCTCCAGCAGCTGGATCTGACGCTGCTGCTGCTGCTGTGGCACAACACCCCCTGGCACGGGGCCCTGGCATGGCCCACATCACCCTGGTCCTGTGTCCTCACAATCCGCTGTGGGAGACATATGTTGAGACAAACATCAGTGTGACTCAAAGCAGAGTGCCCCTGCCCCAGTGAGAGTGCCTGCCCACACAGCCATAACCATCCATCGCTTTGCTGCACACACTGACACACCTATGCACAGCCACCCAAGCACACACACACCCCTACAGAGAATATAGGTGCATAGATGGTACACTCACCTGGCCTAGGCACCACGCCCGCCTGGCATGTGAACGCAGCCACGCCAACAGTTCCGCTTTCTCCGGCGGAGGTCACTGTGCAGTGCCGCACTGCTCAGCAGACCGGCCCGGCCAGTGACCTCCACCAGGTCAGTGGCCACTTGCTGCCACATGGGTCCTAGGCATGGTGAGGGGCCTCACCATACAGTGCCTCACAGTGGGGCTCCACCAGGGCCACCAGGTTGGCCACTTCAAGCTGGCTCCAGGACACCGCCTCCCTAGCCATGGCACCAACTTTACAGCAGGCAATATGGCGCCCGCTGCGCGTGACTCCACGTGGGTTGTTGCGCAATAGACCAGCACAGGCTCCAATCGCGCTGTTCGAACAGCCGTCACTTACATGGCGCTGTCACCAGACAGCACAATAGGGACGTACACATGGCATGCCAACAGCGCCAGGGGTCAGAGGGCATACACAAGGTCACGGCAATGACGCAAGGCTACGCACAGCGCCATAGGATGTATAGGCATCCTATGCGACTGCCAAGCAGAGCACCAGTGCCACAGTGGACTATCGCGCAGAAGTGCCACAGCGCCATATAGTGCCCAGTGCTGTAGCGCCACTGGCACAATGGTGGCCATGGCCTGAATCGCCTATCGCGCTCAGCAGGTCTGCAGCATGATCGACGCATGCGTAACCTGTCTGGGCATGCACAATGCAGTGTAGCACGGCCACAACATGCGCCATCGGCTCAGCCTTGACCTTCCGTATTGCGCTAAGCGCAACACGCCGATATTCAGCCGATATATGCAAATCATTCGACCAGCTATTCAAAGCGCGTTGCGCGATTAGCATGTCATTAAAGTTGTGCCACACCTCATTTGCATGTGTTGCGCCTATAAAATTGCGACAGTGGGTTGTGCCGGCCAGATTTGGTTGCTGCAGGTGAGAGGTGAGTTACATGCTGTGTGATGCTCAGGACAATGCTCATGGGCAGGGGTGCTGGAGGATGATAAAGGTTGAGGGGGCTGAGCATGAAAAGGGCACTTAGAAAGGGACAAAGGGCACCCTTTCTATCAGTATCTGCCATGCGGAGAGGAAACGGGGGGGCTTCTGCCCCCCCCGGGCCGGCAGCTATGCTCATGGGGAAATGCTGTGGACTGCACAGTGACAGGTGTCCACTTCCACCCATACAGATCACCATGACTGACCAGAGCCAGGCTGAGGGTGTGGATGGCGGGTGTAGGAGGAGGCCGAACTTCACCACGGCAGAGACCGAGGCCCTCTTCCAGGCCTACCTGGAGGATGAGCCAGTATTGAGTGGACAGAGGGGCACCCCTCAGGAGCGTGCAGCTGCATGGGAGGGGGTAGCTCTGGCCGTAAACCTGCACGGAAGCCACCAGCGCTCCGTGCAGGAATGCCGGAAGAAGATGGGGACTGACCGCAGGAGGCTGAAGGAGAAGGTGGCAGCCTTCAGGGTGGGACGTGCTGGCACTGGTGGGGCCCACCAGTGGTGTTAGCTGACCCCTAGAGGAGACACTGGTCGCGCTATGCAGCCGAAAAGCCATTAAGTGATGCCCAGGCGGAGGATTCCAGACAGGTGGAAGCCCATCACTGCACGGTATGACATGGTGATGTTGTTGGGGGCTGTTGTTCACATGCACTCACATGTACTCTCTTTCTGTTACAGATCCTGTTCGGCCTGCAGGAGACGGTGGTGGTGGTGGGTCCAGACAGTGAGGCAGACCTGCTGGATGTGGAGGAGGGACCATCCACCCGCCACCAGCCTGCAGGCACCGCAGCAGCATGCAGGCTGGGCCAACAACTCTCGTGTACAGATACGGGTGCAGGGGGTGCAGCCTGTGTCACAGCAATCTGGCATGCAGGTATGCCAGCATGCTGTGCCTATGGCAGTGGCACGCACCTGCACCATTGATGATAGCAGGCCTGCAATGGCCAGTGATAGGTGTGTGTCTCACGACGGACACATGGCAGGCCAGCACGTGCCCTGGGCCTTCCTGGTTCACACCTGTGTACCAGCATGCTGGCACAGTCCCAGGCTGTGCCTGTCAGCACCGTGGGGCAGCATTGGTGGCTGTGCAGGTGTCTGGCACTGTTGACAGCATGGAGGTGGAACAGGTGGACCTGGGGCTCAGCAGTTGGAGGGGCGGCAGCAGTTGCACACCAGGTCTGGGGGACAGGTGTCAAGCAGTGGCACATGTCCACCGCCTTTGATCTGCCCATACCTGGTCCTGGTGAACAGCGCCCACCTCAAGGGTGCTGTGCACCAGGACCGCCCACACCCTGGGGGTGACGATGCCATTGGGGCACAGTACCATTGACGCCAAGACATCCACCTGCTGCAGGTCGGTACAGCTGCAGGGGTACAAGGTCCGTGGAGGCACTGTCTGTGTCCGTGGAGCGGCATAGCAGGGAGTGTGCTCGGTACCGAGCCGAGCTGGTCCTATGCAGATGGATGTGACCGCTGCCATTGACAGGCTGACCCAGGCAGTGGTCTCTGTGTGACGTGGCCACACTGTCAGGTGCCCTATACCACACCCACACAGTGCGCACTCCCTCCCCATTCGCGCATTGTGCAACACCAGGCCTGTCAATTCTGGGTTCTGCTGTGGGCATCCCGAGCACCCCTGGTGCAAGTTTGTTTGGCAGGATGCAGACCCCTGTGCAGGCAAGGTCGCGGTCGTGCACTGGGACCCCTGGTGGTGCACCAGCGCCACCCGATGTGGCCCCTGCTCAGCCTGCCAGTGCTGCTAGGCCACGGTGGGGCCACCCACGCATCCGTGGTGGCCGTGGGACAGTGCTACCTGACTGAGCTGTCTCCCAATGCAGGCCCTGTCTGGTGCTGCCCTGTGTGCAATGTGTCATGGTGGGCAGTGCACGCTGGGTGCTCTGCTCACTGCTGACACACGACCACCTGCACACTCTCCCAACTGCTGTCCACAGGTGCTGTAGCATGATGATGCCTGCATTGCACTGTACACCAAGGTGCAAGTTGCCCAGGTCCTGACACACGACGTGGGACAGTCCAGGTGGTGGGTGGTTGGTGGTGCTGTGTGTTGGCAATGTCATTTCCGCAGTGCTGTGCTGCTGCCCCGTATGCTGCCTGGTGTGTGTGTGTGTCCATATGAGTGCTCACCCCCTCTGATGGTGTGTTGGTATGCCTGGACCTTCAACTCCCCTGACCTTCATGCACGGTGTGTTCCCCTGTGTGCCTGTGGTTTCATGCATGGACAGTGTTGCCTGCACATGTCCCCTTGACTTACCTGTGTTGGGCATAGTGCTCTTCTGCAATGGTGTCCCAGTGCAGCTGGGCCTGCCGGGTCAGTCGGGGGTCCCTCCGTCCTAGGGGGCTGCTCATCACCCACATCACCGGCGCCACTGGCGTCCCCATCGCTGTCCCCCTCTTGGACCTGTACGGCTATCCCATGGTCTTTGGCCATGTTGTGCAGGACGCAACAGGCCAGGAATATCCCACAGGCCTTTGGGGCTGTGCTGCTGAGGCTCCGCCTGAGGTGTCCAGGCATTGAAGCGTGCCTTGAGCATCCCAAACACCCGCATATGATGTTACGTGTTGCGGCATGTGCCTCATTGAAACCGAGCTGCGCTGGGTCGTGGGCGCCCGGTATAGTGTGAGCATGTGGGGACAGAGTAGGTATCCTGAAGTCACCTGTGTGGAGATAGTGGAGATCAGTGTCATGTCAGGTCCATATTGCCCATATCCTTGTGTGCCACTACCATGGCACCTGTGTCATTCCCACCTTGCACAGAGTTTGCATTCCATACATGTGTACTCACCCACTAGATGACCCGTGGGGATGTTCCCACTCGAATTGATGGCACAGTGCAGACTGGTGCCACATGAAGGCATCATGTGCTCTGCCAGGGTGTGTAGCACAGACATTGATGATGCGCCCAGTGGCATCACACACCACCTGGCAGTTGACACTGAAAAGCCCTTTCAGTTCCGATAGCGGCGGCCATCGGGCCAGGTGGCATCGAATGGCCACATGGGTGCAGTCTATGGCCCCTAGCATGCCAGGCATGTGCTACCCTGTGGAACTCCTGCATGTTTGTTGTACGCCTGCGCGTGTGCTGGGGAAATGGATGTACCTGCAGCATGAGGCAGCAGTGCGTGAGGAATTGGGTGAGGATGCGTGACATGGCAGACTGTGTAATGCCTGTGGTGTCCCCTGTCGGCCTGTGGAAGGTGCCCGTGGAGGCAGGCACATGCAGGCTGTCACCTTGGTCTCCACGGACAGAGCATGACTCCGCCGTGAGGGTGCCTGCATCACATCACTGCACAGCTCGCTGAGCCGCCTCAGTATTGCCCTGTTCAGGCGGTACCGGCCACAATCCGACGCCTGTGTACAGCTCGAAGCTGATGCGGGCACGACACCGCCTGTCGGGGCATACCGCCGATGGGGCTCCCTCCGCGGCCACGCCCCTGCAGCATGGTGTCTCACCTCATTACAGCTTCCATGTGAAGCTGACACTGTCCATCTCCTGGCTTCTGCCCCGGCTGCTGTTTCTGTGTTACCCCCGCTGCCCCACTGCTGCTTCCACTGCACCCCCACTAGCCTCTCTGTCCTCCTGGACCCACTGTCCCTCTCTGCCCTTCCAGCTCCTGTCTCTCTCTCTCTCTCTCTCTCTCCCCCAGTTTGCGACCTTCTAGGGTTCTTGCGCCGCTTCCTTGAGCCTTTTTATTTTGGCTCAAATCCGGTACTGCGCAACTTCCAGCTCAGCCACTCTTGTGCATTGCGCAAGTGTTCGGATATCGCATTGCGCACTTTATGCATGGACACGCCCCCTTCGGTTGCGCATGCCTTCATTTCCATTGCGCTGTTGCTCAGCATGTTTTCGGTGGCGCAACTGGCCCCTTCTGAATATTGCAGAATGGTGCATTTTTGGAGTTGTGCACGCGCAACCCTGTTGCGCATGGCGCAACCCTTTTGAATATCTGGGCCATTGAATGAAAAAGAAGGCCTTAATAAGGAGCTCGATTGGGCAAGGCTGTTATAAAAAGAAGTTGGTGTCATGTGTGAAGTTATTCTTGAATCACCTACTTGTGACTAGGAGTTTTTCTTCTGGTCACCTTTTGAACAGACCAAAATTATGTATTTAAGTTAGAATTCCCTTATTTCACTACTGAATTCTAATGGTATGGTTAGTGTTTAAATAGAATAGGTTGGTCATTTATGTCATTTCTGAAATTGCAGTCCAGTAATACTTTAAAGGGTAACTGATTTATGATATTTCAGTTAATATAAAAAAGAAGTCTGCACATAAAGGATTAAAATTGGGCATCGTGGCATTATAGGGGGTTGCAGACTGATGAAGTCATTAGCTGAGCCAAGTGGGAGAATATGAACAACCAAGTCGGAGTTTTTCCTCCTCTGGCCCCCATATTTGACTGTTAACATTTTGAAGAGGTGAGAGGTTTGTTTTGATATAGTACACAATAATAGTGACTGATTTTAGGAAAGAGCATTGTGTAGAGTATTTTTTTGTGTTTGCAAAGAACAGAAGGCTAAAATATGTGTGGTGATGCCTGTTAGAAGGAAGACATTTTGGGAGCAAAACAAACATTTAAAAAGTAAACATTTTGGTTGTAGTAATTAAAAAGCTAGATATACAAAGTAATTTGAGTAGCAGGGGTAACAGTTTAAGGGTATCTTCGGTATGTGTTTCAGGCTTCTAAGCTTTAAAAACTATTACTGAGTGAAGATATTAAACGTTACAGTTATGCAAATATTGTAATGCTCTATATGCCTTTTTGTTTAATTTGTCATGTTGTCATTGATAAATAGTTGTTCATTTGTGGTTATTTTTTGAATATATGGTCAGAACATGATAATAAAATGAAAAACAAATATAACTAGCAGTAACTCCTTACATAACATAATGTATAAAATATGAATGCAGTATCATGGATGTTTAAAACTGGTAATATGTTATTTTGGTCTTATGACTTGGATACATATTGTAGTGAGATAAAAAAAAATGTTTAGCCAGGTCTACATCACTCCTGAGGAAGGAGTGTGTTAAACTGTGAAACATTGAGAATGTTTTATTGTGCAAGACCTGCTGGAGTTAATACATTTTAAGATGCCATATTATATTATATTATATTATATTATATTATATTATATTATATTATATTATATTATATTATATTATATTATGTGAGCTGCATCTTCTATTTCCACAACATTTTGTACTAGGGGAAAACTGTAATGCCGGTGCTATACATATAATATTCATGAAGTGAATAACAAAAACTATACAGTTCCATATGGTACTATCATATATTTTATTTCCACATACAGTAGCACGTTTCAGTATTCTACTGCACCCTACCATGATTTTAAAGACACTGGGTAAGGGCAGAGGCTGTGAGATGCAGAGCCAAATGTATCTAGGGAAGTCTCAAACTTGAAATCACAAAGGGAATGGAGGTGTTCACCAGCATGCAGACCAGTTAGTACTGTATCCTTATTCATGCCATTTCTGGGCTCCAAAGACTGAAGCTTATAGATCCATCTCATTTCTTGCTTTTCAAGTATTTTATTGTAATCTCCCTTGAGTGGTGGGTGCTTCCAACTCGAGACCCCAGAACTGAAGTGAGGCCCTTGTATGCCTTGCCAGTCTAAAATATTCTGCCACTGGAGTGGCAACTTTGTTTTCAGTATCTCTCTTGTGTTCCTGAATTCTGGTTTTTAAATTTCTGAGGATTTTACCCACATATATTCCTAGAGGTTCTAGGAATCCAGTTGCATTGTCAGATTTTTGCCAGATGCTGTCAAACTACTGTATGGTATCAGATTCTTGAAAAACATTACATGCTGCCAGATCCTTCCCAGCACTAATAGAGTGCTACTGCTACTGATGTAAAGAAACTTTCTTGGGTAGTACACCTCTACAGCCAATAAAGAATATCATCAGTGTACTAGTGACAGACAAACTACAGAAGGTGAGGACATAAGCCGATGCTGACACTACAAATATTAGGCATATATGTGGAGTTTGATGGAGGGGTCTATCATCCCACCATCCACATAGACATATGGAACCCCTAGAGGTGGGGAGGGGGGAGAACCCCTGGCAGGAATGTGGGGACTGGGGTCTGCTGAGGCACTGAGGTTGCCATATGGCATGGGGTGGCATAGCAGCAGGTAAAGGGAACAGAGGAGGCACCTGGTATTTCCATATGCCCTTATGGCACCTCTGCTGGGTGCCCCCTCCACTCCCTATACCTGCTGCCATGCCCCCTTGTGCCCAATGGCACCCTCGGTGCCCTAGTAGCCCCCATTCCCTATCCTGTAGCTCATTCTCTGCCCTGCCAATCAGTGGTGCATGGCCAATAGACCACCTCCAGGCAGGTCTAACCTGAGCCCCCTCTTGTGGCTACAGCAGGGCTTACAAAATCCCAAACCCCACCATGATACAAGCCCCCTTGAGACCAGGCACAGGGCTATATTTGCTACAATGGTTGGGCAGGGGGACAGCTGCAGGTGTCCTGATTTCACCACATTTGATATTTGAAAATTGGGATAGCAGCAAACTATGATGCAAGATGCCACTTGCATCATACACCTTTGACACAGGCACCTTGTGTCATAGATTTTATTTTGAAAATTTAGCCCATTGTCTTAACAGGCCACATTCCCCCTCACCCCAAACAAAGGGCACGTACTCAGTGTTTTGGAGAAATGGCCACATCTATGCATTTATTGAAGATAAGATATATCAATAGCATGACATGTGCAGTCTGGGAGTCTCAGCAAGTCTTTGGTTGGTCAACATCTTAATCCATTCATTCCCTACCCAACCAGGGACCATTTGGTCAGACCCCACACTCCCAAAGGGTACAGCTTCTGAGCAGACACCAGTCACTGAGGCATTAGGGGTGGCTCTTGGGCTGTGTGATGTATGCCCCTCCACCATCAAATGGTGCTTCACACACAGACCAAGCCCACTGACACTATCCCCTAACTGGCCCCATAGGTTACCAGTCATCAAGACCTCACCTCCTGCCAGCATTGGGGGGAACAGTCTGTGTCTGAAGCATGTTATCCCCATTACTCCCTTTGAAAACTCTTTGCAAGACTATTGTGCTGCCACATTTACATGACTGTGACTTCCTAACTGGAGATGCAGGGAATTTTAAATCTGCTGGTGAAGTGGCTGCGAAGTGGCCGCTTCACGTTGGTGGAGCACAACATGAAGTGGGCACCACAAAGTGCTCACTTCGTGTTCTCATTATGAGTTCGCATTGTCATTATGCCTTAACGCGAAGTAAGGCGAAGTGACAACTAAATAGGCAGCCCCCCACACATATATGGCTTACAGTACTGTAAGTCACATGCTTTAGCCAGGCAGGAAGGAAGTGAGTCAAAGAAGCAGTTACTTTCACTTTCTCCTTGGCAGACGTAGAGGGAGAAGGCTTTTTGATGAGAGAGGAGAGCAGTTTGTATCTCAGTGCTTTTGTGCTGGAAAAAAAATGCTTTTTTATAAGCTACATCTTTATTTAGTTTTTGTATTGTGTTGTTTTTTTGGTACTGAATTTATTTTTATAAGTTTTGTGTGTGTGTGTGTGTGTGTGTGTGTGTGTGTGTGTGTGTGTGTGAGTGTGACTGTGTGTGTCAGTGTGTGTCTGTCAGAGAGTGTGAGAGTGAGTACGGCTGCTGGGTGATGGTTAGGCATCTACTCGGGACTTGTTGATAATCGGGGACTTGAGTGCGATGGTCCCTGGACAAGGAGAGTCTCTGGCCCATGGGCACGGGCAGAGGAGAGGAGTGCACACATGTGGGGGCAGTCGTGTGTTGCTGGACTGCTCCCAACTCTTGGGTGTTGCTTCCCTCCCTGTGGAAGCAGCAGCAGCAGCACCAGTGCCACCAGTGGCTGCTCCGCATCCACCTACTCTGCACTACTACCATCACCACTGGTAGCAGCTGCAGGGGCTCCAGCAGCACCCCTTCACCACCTCCTCCACAGCCACAGGAGGTGCCCCAGGAAAATGTAGGTGGTCCAAGGATTGTATCTGGTCCCCTCCACAGCTTCCCAGTGTGGGAATATTTTAACTGTGTGGGGGGAGACAGCACAATCATGGTGTGCCATTTGTGTGGTGTGCTGGGGTGCCGTGGCCCCCGGGGGACACATTTGGGGACCAGTGGCCAGTGCACGCACATGACAAACCACCACAAGGCAGAGTGGCAGGCTGCCATGGAAGGAGCCATGTGTCCATCTGCTGGCCCTTCTGTGGCAGTGGCCAAGGGTGCTGGGGTTGAAGTTGTGCCTCGCCACCACAGCAGGAGGAGGAGGAGGGAAACTGTAGCAGCTGCTCCACCAGTACCACCCTCTCCACCATCACCACTATCTGGGTATCCTCCTGCAGTGGACCCCGCCACAGTGCCTGCAACACAGGCTGACATTGCTCCGATGTGGGCAGCCCTCAAGGAGAACAAAGAGAGGATAGGTGCTGTGCATCAGAAGGTAAATCAAATCCATCAACAGCAGCTTCAATTGGTCACAAAGCTGCACCTGCTGCTTGAACACCATGGCATCCCACTGTCACAGGGCTCTTGGGCTGTGTGAAGGATGGAGGGCCCCGACATTATATTTGTATAAATGCTGGATACCTGAAGGTCCAGCTGTCTACTGCCCTAAAGGTGCTGTGACAGTGTGCATCGTCGCACAGTCAGGCTGTTTAGTTCAGCCTCATGTACGTCTTTGGGTTGCTGGATTTATGTGCTCATGGTTGTTGTAAGGCAACCGCTATTTTAGGGGGTGTCCTTTGAAATAATAAAATAAGGGAACCTAGCAGCTGAGCCTTAAACTTGTTATAACCTTATAACTTAGTGTTTTTAAAAAAAATTAAAATAATGAGCGAAAGAGCTATGGGTATAAAACGGCATTTCTTAATGGTTTGCCGTAATGTAGAAAAATTCTCCCCCTTTTTCTGCATTATAAAAATAGGAAGTTAGTGCTTAGAATAGAAGTGAGTGCTTTAGGTGTTGCATTTCTAAAGTAATTTAAAGGAACAGAAATGATAAGGGAAGGAAATAAATAAGAAAACTGTAAGGCTTTAAATGCTATAAATATTGATGGGCTGATATGTTAGCCGTTGGGGAAATGACTCTGGTTTGGTATTCTAGGTTAGTTAGTAATGAATAGAATCTCCCGGTTTGTCCTGTATTAAAAATTGTTTCCAATAGCGCAGGCTACTTGCTTGTGTAGTAGTGAGGGTTTCTCTTTTGTGAGGAAATAGCTCTTTGTATTGTAAGAGGCTGCTAATTCTGTTACAGCCCTATTTGTCCTTGCTGTGCTTTCAAGAACTTGGCTGTGTAAATAAATAATAGTGAGAACCTGTTGGTTCTCTCCTGCTTTCCTTGATAAAATATCTACTCGTAGCCTGGGTATATTCCCTTAAGCAAACACTCAGTTCTGTAAATATAGGGTGCTGTTTTGTAATATACTAGTATGACTTTTTTAAGCCTGAAAACACCCGTTGCCCTTATCGGGATATTAAATGGTGAAAGAACTTGCTGGGTCCTTAATTTGACCATGGTATGCCTGTTTTATAAAGAGCTTTGTTGAAATGCAGCATTCATTCTTAGCTATATGCCACTGAGTTCCTTCTCGATAGCGTGATACTGCGAGTGCCGGTGCAATTAGCCATTTTAGCACTCGCACTATCGCGAAGGCTTTTTACCTCTGGGTTTCCCCTAAAATGAAATTTACTAAATAATACATAATGTTTTGAGTTCTATAAACCTTCTGAAGGTGGAATAAGGAGGTTTGGTGCTGCAGCTGGGACCTCTTGAAAGTGAGGGTTTTTTGTTGATTCTCTTTTGGTGTTTCAGAGCCCCAAGTGGACTCTTTCTTTTAGCTACAGTAGTTTCCTTAGGAGTCAGACGTCCGTTTTCTGACTGCCTTTATACTGAATAACAAGGGGTGGTGCTTTCTGCGATTAGAGATTGAATTAAACATGTCACAGAAAGACTGTATTTCACTTCTACGTGCGAGAGTGAGTTGTTATGTCAAATAGAAAATGTTTAGACACAACACATAAAATATAAATGTTGTAAATAAAGAGATAATATTTGAAATAAAGTATGGGGTGGGGTTAAGGTGTCACCTGACCCCTGCAATGTATAAATGCTGAACTTTGAGTATGGTAATCAGATTTGCTTGTGGGTCTGGAGGTATACTCCAGGATGTTATTAAAGGTGCTCTTTGGAGTTACGAAGTGAATATTTACTGCTCCAAATGGAAGATTAAGCTGCCAAATTATTCTGTTGTACTGAATTTTTCCTGATGTAAACAACTTCTGAAGAAGAATTAATTAAAACTGGAACTTTGAAAAGAATTGGTGATGTATGTTGTTATATGATTGCCCACTTACACCTGCGCCCTACCACAAATGGTGTTAGAGTGGGATGCAGTGTGGCCTGTGTAAGGTCTGGTGGGCAATGAACTTAACAGGACAGTACAGCAGGTTTGATATCCCATTGTTTGCTGCTGCTGAGAGGAACTGTTCTGGTGATGGAGACAATGGAGCACTGGAAAGATGGTGAGGCCATGTGTGAACAGGCTAAGCAGAGCAGTGACCACCTGAATGTTTTGCGATGGCTGTTTGAGTGCTAGATGGAGGCAGAGAGTTGAAACAGGAGGGCTGAGTTACAGTACCAAGAAATACTGAGACGTATGGTAGTGTCTGGAGAAGAGACTGCTGTTTTGGATCCTATCGGAAAGGAGGAAGAGAAACTAATTTGAGTAGGTAATGAACTTCCTGATTTGCCTATATTTGGATGACTGTATTGGATTGAAGATGAGAAGCAAGTTCTTAATAAGTCCCCAGGTGAGACTGTTCTGGACTTTGGGGTGAAGGTAGAGAACCATTGTACAACATGTTTTGAAAGTTCTGATTTGCCTTTTGATGAAGGACTGCACATTCCAAATAAGTCCCCATGTGAAACTGTTCTGGACTGTGAGTTGAAGACAACGGTCATAACAGAGGAAACGATATCTAGAGAGACTCACAGTACATTTTGTCATGCACCCACAAATGAATTATTTACTGTTACCTGGGATGTGTTACAGGCAGGGGATCCTGAGATTATACACCTCAGTAAATATGCTATTCAACAGAATAAATGTATAAGTGTGGATGGGGGGAAGGGCAGTTATGGTAGTACTAAGTAAAAGATGATGTATTATACCACATGAAACCAAACCCCCGTAATAAGCAGGTGGATTCAAGGGTGGTAATACCTCATAAATATAGGGAATGGGTACTTGATGAAATTTGTAAAAAAAGTAGGTATTTAGATCGTGGGGAAGTGTTGCGATGTCTAGTTCCATATTACCAATGGGCTGGAATGTACCGACAAGTGGCAGCGTATTTATGGGAACGCGGGACACATATTGGAAAATGTGGGAAAGATGTAACCCAAAGGGATGATAATCACAATAAGTGGTTACCCTGGAGAAAGTGGAAACTTTCCTATAGGAACAAGGGTACTAGATGTACTAGATGGTAGGTGCCCAAAAAGAGTTGTACTAGGCTGGGGTAGCTTGGGGTATCCTAACTTGAGTAGTACAAGTTTGACCCTTTTACTGGGAAGAAAAGTAAATGGGACAGTGGAGATGCATTGTTTAAAAAGAGAACACCCAAGTTAAGGGATGCTGCCTGAATACAAATGGGAGTCACCATTATTCCTTGTTCAGGGTAATTATTTGGGATTATCTTTGATGAAGGCAAAGACCTGATCTCATTTCAATACCTATGTTTGAGCCTACTTTGGTCAAAACATCTAAAAGTTAAGCGATATGATTTTTTCTAATCTCTTAATGACTGGGGGGTTGGCCACCTGCAGCCGTCTTTATTCTATTCCATTGTTTTTATGTTTTTGCTGGGTATGTTTTCTTTATCTTGTATTTTAATTTTAAGATGGAAAAGGTAATATCTGCTTGCTTAAAGGAATGTTATTTAGCATTTGGGGGGAAGTGAAGCTGACAAAGTAAGCTAGCTATTTCAAGCTGTACTATTTTGTGAAATTTTGATTTTTTTTGCGCTAAACACAACTGTCTAGAAGGGAGACAGTTAAAAATGTTGTTTTGACTGCCTTTGTATTGCTGTCAGTAGTGAAGCTGAATGTGGTAATATGAGACAAATCAAAATAACAGTTTAGTGAATATGATTGTTAGCTTGAAAATTATTTTCCATTTATAGGGTGAAAATGTTTCAAAAACAAAACATTAATGTGTCCCTTTTGTATAAGTACTCAGATGTTAGTGACAAAAATAGACAATGTGGGTAAAGAAAATAATTTACATAAAATGCTTAGATATGACATCCAATGGTGTTGGGGATTGTCCAAAAATTCGGACTACCTAACATGTATTTAGAAGTTAACAGTAGGTTACAGAATTTGAACATGGGCTGTTGAGTGGTACTATAAAATGAAGCCACAGGGTATTGTTGTGTTAAAATCTCAGTATATGTTATAATATATAACAAAAAATATATAAAATCTCAGTATATGTTATAAGATTGTCTTGCTCAGGGACCCTGGGGTGGAGCTGTAGGTGTGGGTGGGCAGGAGCTCCACTGGCCCCATTTCCCTCCTGTCATATGACATCTGAAGTCTTAGGACAACCAAAAAAATGGTTGCCCTCTTAGGTGGGGTGGAGTGTCACAAGGTGCTCCTGTGAAGGGTGGAGGGCCCTGACATTATATTTGTATAAATGCTGGATACCTGAAGGTCCGGCTGTCTACTGCCCTAAAGGTGCTGTGACAGTGTACATTGTTGCAGAGTCAGGCTGTTTAGTTCAGCCTCATATACATCATTGGGTTGCTGGATTTATGTGCTCATGGTTGTTTTAAGGCAACCGCTATTCTAGAGGGCGTCCTTTGAATTAATAAAATAAGGGAACCTAGCAGCAGAGCCTTAAACTTGTTATAACCTTATAACTTAGTGTTTAAAAAAAATTAAAAATAATGAGTGAAAGAGCTATGGGTATAAAATGGCATTTCTTAATGGTTTGCTGTAACGTAGAATAATCCCCCCCCCCTTTTCTCTGCATTATAAAAATAGGAAGTTAGCACTTAGAATAGAAGTGAGTGCTTTAGGTGTTGCCTTTCTAAAGTAACTTAAAGGAACAGAAATGATAAGGGAAGGATATAAATAAGAAAACTGTAAGGCTTTAAATGCTATAAACATTGATGGGCTGATATGTTAGCCATCGGGGAAATGAATCTGGTTTGGTATTCTAGGTTAGTTAGTAATGAATAGAATCTCCTGGCTTGTCCTATATTAAAAATTGTTTCCAATAACGCAGGCTACTTGCTTGTATAGTAGTGAGGGTTTCTCTTTTTGTGAGGAAATAGCCCTTCATATTGTAAGAGGCTGCTAATTCTGTTATAGCCCTATTTGTCCTTGCTGTGCTTTTGAGAACTTGGCTGTGTAAATAAATAATAGTGAGAACCTGTTGGTTCTCTCCTGCTTTCCTTGATAAAATACCTACTCGTAGCCTGGGTATATTCCCTTAAGCAAACACTCGGTTCTGTAAATATAGGGCGCTGTTTTATAATGTACTAGTATGACTTTTTAAGCCTGAAAACACCCATTGCCCTTATCAGGATATTAAATAAATGAAAGAACTTGTTGGGGTCCTTAATTTGACCATGTTATGCCTGTCTTATAAAGAGCTTTGTTGAAATGCAGCAATCGTTCTTAACGATATGCCACTGAGTTCCTTCTCGATACTGCGAGTGCCAGTACAATTAGCCATTTGAGCAGTCACACTATCGTGAAGGCATTTTACCTTTGGGTTTCCCCTAAAATGAAATTTACTAACTAATACTTAATGTTTTGAGTTCTACAAACCTTCTGAAGGTGGAATAAGGAGGTTTGGTGCTGCAGTTGGGACCTCATGAAAGCGAGGGTTTTTGTTGTTTCTCGTTTGGTGTTTCAGAGCCCCGAGTGGACTCTTTCTCAGCAGCAGTAGTTTCTTTAGGAGTCAGCCAGCCGTTTTCTGACTGCCTTTATACTGAATAACAAGGGGTGGTGCTTTCTGGGATTATAGATTGAATTAAACATGTCTCAGAAAGACTGTATTTCACTTCTATGTGCGAGAGTGAGTTGTTATGTCAAATAGAAAATGTTTAGACATACCACATAAAATATAAATGTTCTAAATAAAGAGATAATATTTGAAATAAAGTATAGGGGTGGGGTTAAGATGTCACCTGACCCCTGCAGTGTATAAATGCTGAACTTTGAGTTTGGTAATCAGATTTGCTTGTTGGTCTGGAGGTACACTCCAGGATGTTATTATAGGTGCCCTGCGGAGTTATGAAGTGAATATTTGTTGCTCCAAATGGAAGATTAAGCTGCCAGATTATTCTGTTGTACTGAATTTGTCCTGATGTAAACTACTTCTGAAGAAGAATTAATTAAAACTGGAACTTTGAAAAGAATTGGTGATGTATGTTGTTTTATGATTGCCCACTTACACCTGCGCCCTACCACACCCACATTCAGGGATTGTTTTCTGGACCCCCTCCCACCCACTGCCATGCTGTATTGTTTTTGTGTGTGTTTTTTTTTTTTTGTTGTTTAATAATAGACATTTTTCCTTCTGTAGTTACAGTGCCTCAGTAATGTTGACTTTTTGTTTTGGTGTGCTTGTGGACAAGCTGTTGTGAGCAGTGCAAGTATGATGTGTAAAACTGCATGTGTGCAGTTAGTGTTGTTTCGTGTGTGTGTGTGTGTGTGTGTGTGTGTGACATCAGACACTGTAGCGTGTTGCAACATATATTGCTGTTGCTGACTTGCTGTAGTGTTTATGCTATAAAGAATAACAAGCAGAATACGATATATTTTATTGTTACCATCATCATCAGTGGACTAAGTGATATGGATACTTTTCAGAGGTGTCTGGACAGAGTGCACCTTAGTCACATTATATACTATACTGCACACATAACTTTAAGGACAGCATGTGCCTTTTGTGCTATTATCTCTGCAAAGTCATGTGTGCACTGTGAGTGACTGAGGTGCACAGTGACCCGATACCTCTGAAAAAATATCATATCACTTAGTCCGCTGGCACTGATGGTACCCACAAAATATACATCAGGTATTCTTTGTTATCTTTATTCTTGATAATGCAACAATTTTTACCATATATATGTTTTCACGAAGCTGTACAATGTATGCACATACAGGAAAGAACAGAAAGGCACACATGCAATTTAGCACAACATACTTGCATTGCTCAGTCTTCCTACTGTTTGCAAAATACTTGAAATCTGATTCATGAGTCCAGATACAAAGTAAACATTACTGAGGCTCTATAACTATTTTGCTTTTGAAATAGACATGAAAGAGATTCACCAAGTTACAGCATTGCACCCTATATATGGGCATCTTACTTCCAGGGGAATCTCTCTTGCTCCACATAGTGCAATACATTTCTGTGAAAACCGCCCATAATTTCATTACTGTGTGTCATGTTATGGAGGAATTCCTGTTCATAAAAGCTGCCCAAATTCTGCCCCCCTTTCTCAGCAACATTGGACGTGATGCCGGGAAGAGTCTTGGTCGTGCTCCATTATAGTGAATGTCCATTGTCTTGCAGCTTTGAATGTTTCTTTATGTTATAATGGCTTCGGTTGTGGTGAAGCGTGTAGGCACATTTCCAGTAGAAGAGCCTTGTTAGTGGAAACGTGCCCACATTTCACCACAAAGTGAACCTTATAACATAAAGAAACATTTGATAGCCGCCGACATTCACTATATGGAGCACGCACCTGCGCTCCACCTGGCATCACGTCCTAACGTTGTTTGAGAAAGTGGGCAGAACGCGTGGCTTTTCTCTGAATGGGGAATCCTCTGGTGATGTGACACACTGTAGCTAAATTACAGGCAGTTTTCAGAAATGTATTGCACTACTGTAGTGGAGCAAGAAAAGATTCCCTGAAGTAAGGCACCCACATACTAGGTTATGTGCAACACCATAACTGTGTAATGTGGTGAATCTCTGTAAAGCAGCAGTGCAACAATTTGACCTATATTATTTAATGCTATGTTATAACTTCCTTTACTTACATCCATCCATTCCTGACTAGAATGATACGAGAATTTGCAGTAGTTGAGTCTGCTGTACTACCTTTTTTCATGTGTGAAATAATGAAAGGAGCATTCCTTTTAAATTGGTGCTGACCAGGTCTTTGTCAGTGTTTTCTGCTGCTTTTCTCCATTGCATCAGTAAGTTGTTATATATCACTTCTGTTGCTAATTAACAGTTAGCAGCAGGTGGTGTTTTATGACACCACAGAACAATATTTATTGAAAAGCAGCTGCAAATAAATACAAACCTGGTCAGAACAATATTGAAAGGTGAGCTCATTTTTTTTTTCATACATGAAAAAAAGTAGTCAACTAAGTAAAGCAGGCAGAAATTGTGAAAAGAAGTGTATCATTCAAGTTGCGACTCTGAGGTAACTAGTGGCTGTGGCAATGTAAAGTAGCATAAAAAAGTACAGTTCAAAATTGTCACAACATACTTGCAATGCTGCTTCAATTGATAATGTCAGTATGACATCATGAGCTCACAATCACACAACACAAAAAATGCATCCTCCTTGTATGCAGAAGATTGACAACTAGTAACAAAGTGAAATGGGATCATTTCAGCAGATTCAAAGTCCCCCAGAATTAATGGCGCACTCAGTCATGAGCGCAGTGGTAGCACAGAGTCCCCAGATTTTTTTCTGCATGCCCACAATGCATCTTCCTTGTGTGCAGAAAATTGACAAGTGGTAACAAAGTGAAATGGGATAGTTTCAGCACATACAAAGTCCCCCAGAATAAAATGATGACCGTGAGCGAACTGTTGCTGGTCCAATGTGTGCTGCGATTCGAGCAAATGCAATGTGATCATCCTCAACTGGATGGATGAGTGCCTTTGTCTGTACACTAATAGTAACCTTGGTGAGTTGATATATAGATATATATTTGTGTATTTTGTAGGTGAGGGGTTGACATGGACACGTACTTGGTATTGTTCTGTATCACAGGTCACAGAAACTGTTGGTGTGTTCCTTCCAGTGCTCGATGAGAACTTTTTGCATTGAAATCTGAAATGGATAACTCTCAAGCACATGAAGGTAAGTATTTTTTGGGGGGGTGGGGGGAAGCATATTTGCAGGTTTGTCTGTAATGGTTTCTGATTTTGTTGCTTCTTCACAGATTTTATCTGCATCCTTCTGGAGTCTGGATGTTAATGATGGTCATGGTCATCTAATGAAACAACTTCTACGTGTTGCATGTGTGCCCAAGCCCAGGGGATGGGGGGCCTGATATTGAAGAACTTGTTTGGATAAGGTCACTTTGACAGAACAACAAATCATCTGGAAGTTTCCTAAAGAAAGAAATGAATGACTTCTTACAACTTAATTGTAATTTGTCCCTCCCTGGTTCTCGCAATCTCAAGGTCAAGTTACATTCAAAACCACATCTTGTCAAGTAACACAACCTGTGTGCAACTCCAACACTGTCATGAATTGAGGTGCTGCTGCAGCTGACATGACTCAAGAATACAGTGCATAGAATGATATCTTACAGAAATAGTTTTGGTGTCGTACACGTCACCTAGTTTATGAATCATACTCAGTCACATTTGCTGCAGTCTTTCCAAAACAATGAAATAAAATCTTCATAAATACCAGAATGGATTTTAAATGGATATTCCACAGGTTTCTCTGTATGGTACAGCTGCAGTACCATTCCCACCGAGTTTCAGCTCAGGAGACTTTTTTTGTTAACCTGTAAAATAAAAATAAAAAAATAAGTGTACCGTATGTGTTTGACCATTGCAGCTCTGAAAAGCTACAGAAAACAAAACGTACAAATAAAGGAAGTGAAATAGCATAACAAACATTAGTACACATACTCACTTTATGGTTTAAATATTAAGAAGCTTTGTGGTTGTGGCTGATGGATGTGGTGGTCCGGATATACTCATGCTCAGTAATGCCAGTGGCTAATATCAGTTCTGGTGGTGGTGGTGGTAGACAGACTCATGCTCAGTGGTGGCAGTGGTTAACATCAGTCCTCTTGGTGGTGGTCCAGGGGGTTGAGAGACTCATGCTCAGTGGTGGCAATGGCTAACATCAGTCCCAGTGGTGGTGGCCCGGGGGATGGACAGACTCATGCTCAGTGGTGGCAGTGGCTAGCATCAGTCCTGGTGGTGGTGGTTTTCCATGGGGAGGACAGACTCATGCACAGGGTTTGGCAGTGGCTAACATCAGTCCCAGTGGTGGTGGTGGTCCGGGGGCAGATAGACTCAAGTTCAGTGGTGACAATGGCTAATATCAGTCCTGGTGGTGATGGTGGTCCTGTGTGGCACACCACCTTTTAACAACTTAAGTTAAAACCTGCCAACATTAATCACATCATCTTCCTCATAAAGAAAGCTGCCCTCTCAGTCATGTATGTCTGAAGTCTGACCACTGGGAAATTCTTTCTCCATTGTGTCGTCATCTACATCAGTGGTGTGCCGTTTCAGGCAGCCACTGCCAGTGCCACCAGGATGGTTCATTTCCACATCACTAAAACCACCATGACTAGGCTGGGGTATGAATACCAAAGTTACAGCCTGTGCTGGTATGTGCCTCTCATTCATTTTAATGAATGTTAACAAACTAACATTTATAGGAGACAGTTTTGTCTGATGATCCCTGACTATTGCAACTGCTGAGCTGAATACCCTCTCAACACTTACACTGGAGGGTGGGCATGTGAGGTACTTCAGTGCCACTGCAGTCAGCTCTGGCCATTCACTGACCTTTCCACTCCAGTACAAAAGAGGATCTTTGGTTATTGTCAGATGCCTGTTTTCAGACAAATATGACTCAACCATTCTCTGTGCTGCACTAAGTTCAGTTGTTGATGCATCATCCTGTTCTCCTGAATCATTTATTTAACAAATATCACTTGGGGCAAAGCCTCCCAAAGGGGGTTGACACCAGCCACTTTAGATGACAGACCACCTGGAACTGCAGTCCCCTTCCCCTTGCAGGATATGCTTGATGGTCCTCCAGGTACACCTTCAGCCGGATTATGCTGCTGAGATTTGCTGACCTTGGCACATGACTTCTGTGCCCCATGAACCAAGCGCACCAGTTGACCACTGATATTTTTTACCTGTTCAGGCCCTCCCTTCAGTGATGATGCAATTCCACGTTTGTGTCATGGGTACAGCATTGTTGCTATGGCAAAGTTGTCACTACGCTGAATGCTGAATGTGACAATTCTGGTTGAATACTGTCAGCATGTATTGCAGCAACATACTGCTATCACCATCTTTGGCAACATCAAGGCCATGCTGTACATTCGTCAATGTCTGCCTCAGCACCCGCAGCAGTGGAGTTGATTGGCTAATGGAGGCAGACTCGCCACTCACTGGCTGTGTGGCATGTTCAAAAGGCCACAAAATTGTTATTACAGAGTCCATGAGGTGCCACTGTTCAGTCATCATAGACATAGAGGCCCCGGAACTTTCATGGCTAGTGTGCATAACAAGATATTCTGAGATGGCTTTGTATTGTTCATACAACCTCTCTGCCATGTATAAAGTGGAGTTCCATTGAGTGACAACTTCCAGTTTCAAGCGGTGCTGAGGCAGGTTGTTTTGTATCTGCAACTGCCGCAGTTGGTCATGGGCCTTTCCAGATCGTGAAAAGTGAGAGCAGATACATCATGCAACGGTCAGCATTTCCTTTACATCAGGATGCTGCAGAAACTCCTGCATCATAAGATTTAAACAATGGGCCATGTATGGAAGATGAAAAAAAACACCATTCATGATGCATTTCACCACATTTCACCCCCTTGTCACTTGCTATGAACCCAGCTCTCAGAGGCAGGGGATTTAGCCACTTGTCAGTTTCAGTCAGTACCACATCCAACATGTTCTCACCAGTGTGTGAACAGGTCACATTGAGCATTGCAATTGTTGCATGCTGTTGAATTCCTGGAAGATTGCTACTATGACAATCCACCTTACTGCACTGATTATTCACACTACCAACATCACAAACAACCCCCAGCACCTGCACCCAGTGTGCAGTTATACACAGATATGAACTCCCCACTGTTTTGCCACTTGTCCACATATCCATACTTAAATGGATGAATGGAGAGGAGGAATGTTGGTGGCATGTCTTACTGAGTCGGGTACAGTGGAACAACTCGAGGGACAGCACGGGTAGAAAAGTATGTCCTGGATGGGACTTTCCATTTTGGACAGGGACATGCAGCAAACCACTAGAACCAGAATTCTCCACAAAGGAGAAGGGCAAAGATCAATTGCCAGCATTTCAGCTACAGCAGCATTATGTCTCGTCATGGACACTGTATGATTGGAAGTGCTTACAGCTTATACGTAAAAACAATCTGTAACGTGGGCTCACTTAAACGTTTTACACGGGGTGTGATCACAAATGGTTGTGCTCTGTGATGAATGGCATTGGCAGGGGGTGGAGTGTGGACGTTTGATGAAGACGGTTGCACAATTGATGATGACAAACCCAGAAATAGTTATTTTGCCAGATTTGCCAACTGGGGTTGATGTACCACTTGCACTAGACATACTGCATTCACCACCACCACAACTACCAAAACTGCTACTCTCACCAGCACTGGACAACATTTCAAAGTCATTATGCTCCTCCACCTCATAATGCCTATAGTAATCCTCTGCTCTTATTACCTCACTACTGCACACGTTTAATTTACTGCTGGACTTAACAGTCATGGAAGGGGATTACATGCTCACTATGGTTGCTGGTGATGAAGGTGAATGCCCCACTGTGGTATTAGCTGCCAGCTTGTGCTGGGTCCACAGTGCCATGTGCCTATTCTTAAGATGCATATGCTGTCCTCCTGTGCCCAGATGGCTCCCCTTTTTACCTCGATTCACACTCACATGGCAAACCTGGCAGATTGCAACTGACTCATCATTTGCATCTTGAACAAAAAACAAGGGATCCCAAACAAGGGATTGTGATGCTCTACTTTTAACATGTCCATGATGCTGCTTGTTTAACTCCATTCTTTTAAGCACTGAAGTGGGGGGGAGCATGTGATGTTTCGGGCACTGCACACCTGGACTGTAACTGACCACCACGACTACCTATCATTATTACTGGGTCATCATCATCATCAACTAAAACTGGTAAATCACAAGTTTTTATGGTGGGGGGGGGGATTTCCTGCAAGCAGACTAAGACACAGCCACTTTGAATTTCTTTTTCTCCGGTTCCCTATTGGGGTCAATTACATCATCATCATATTCATCAATGTCACACACATCTACATTTTCTGCATGGATGCTAGCATGTGGACTACATGTTGCAACAACAACAACATCATCGTCATCATCACATTCATCATCATCATCTACACCACCACCATCATCTGATATTTTTTCACCACACTGTGACTCACTGCATGGAAAATGAGTGACATTAACTGCCATGGTGGACGGAATATCACATTGTATGCTATCATTGACATGATCATCAGAATCCTCAGGTTCAATTGCTGGGATGTTACTGGGAAGTATGACATCATCTACGCTGCCACTCACTTGCACTGCTTCACACGCAACTATATTTTTGGATACGGTACACTGGTCAGAATTCGAACTTGAGGCACCAATACTAATACAACCACCACCACTAACACTACTAACACTAACACCACTGGCTGGGAAAACATCAACTCCTCCAACTATGAGTGAAGCTACTGATTGGGCTGTAAAAAACATTGCAGGAGAAATACCTTTCCTCACATCAGCAATGCACTTCTGCATCTGTGTACTGCCATGCCCACAGACTATCTTACTGGCAGCAGTGCTATGGTGAGAATCAGCTTTGCTTGCACATCTCTTTGCGGTCATTTTGGGGGATCAACAACAATATTATAAACAAATTTAGATTTTGATACATTCACTCTCTGATTGGGGGGACGCTGGATGTGAAGCCAAAATAAAAAACTGTGGCTTCAGCAACAGGTTGAGACTGTCACGCAATGAAAGCAATTTCAGTAACCAGTAGCGCTGATGAGATCAAAAAAACAATCCAAACTGGTAAAAATTCCTTTTGCGGTGAGGGTGGGGGCACTGACTGCAGATTTTTACGGCAGTACAAGCAGCAAAACAAAGAACAGATACCATGATCACAGTACAAAATCATGCAGCTGCAGTGGATAGCAGGGTCACACTGCTGCACCTGCAATTACACTAGTCTGTGGCACAATAAAAGGTGTATTAGTTGATGTCACGCAACACCACACACACACACACACACACACACACACACACACACACACACAACAGTTTTTCTACAATGGTGAATGAGTAATGCTTAGCAAATTCAAAAGTTCAATAATATGCCACATATTGTAATGTAAACAGCCAGAAATGATGAACTGCTGCACCAAATCCACACAACACGCAATTAGCAAGAAAATTGAAAAAATTACTGACAATATTACTGTGTGTACATTGACACAGTCAGTTATATAACAAAAATATAACCAAAAAACAAAGAAATCACTATTTCTCCAACTTAAATCTACCTACACCACAGAAACACCCCTCCCCCAAAGCACACTTTCACTGTCTTTCATTACATACACTCAACGTTGTACATTAACATTCAAAATCCACAGAAAAACAAAAACGCTCGATGGTATGAGCACAGGAGAGTTTCCTGCAATCGATGAATGAAAAAAAAAACACAAAAATGATTTTTTAACAGCTTTTAGAAGGTTTCAATCACAGACAGCTCTCAATGCACACTGTCTCCTACTGCCTCCTACGCACACTACCCCGAACTGAGGCTGTGCAGATCAATATAGATCCCATGTGACCTGAAATGCCATGAATCACTGCAGAATTCGTCTTTGGAGCTTAAAAAACAAGGCGAAGTGAGGCGAAGTGCATTGTTCTCAATGGACTTCGCTTAAGATTTTGGTGGAGTAGTCATCTGGGAAGGTGGAGTAACATGAAGTCATTGTTTTCAATGGACTTCGCGTTACTCATTATAACGTGAAATACTCCGCATTGTGTTGTGGAGCACTCCGTGAATCCACCTTTACTCCATGAATCACTTCGCGGAGCGGATTGAGTCCACTTCGCCCACCACTAGTCCTAACTCTGCTTTTATTTCAGAAAGTTTTTCTATGAAAGGCAAACTGAGCTGATGACAGCTTGTTTCCAGATGAGTTCTGAGGAGATGGGTATGGAAGATAGTACATCAGGAATTAAAAAATTAAATAATAAGACATGACAGGGTGTGCATTGTGGTAGGATAATGGCACAACTTGCATGTGCTGTGAGGCACGAGGCATCGCCGAGTGCTACTTCAACTCCCACCAATGCCATTATCCCACCAGACACACCCTGGTGTGTCTTACTGTGATTACAAAATGGGTCCATGTTTTTTATTTTTTTTTGGGGGGGGGGTGAAGAAATGTACCACAATCAAAAATCAAACATTTTTATGACTTTTTGAAGAACAAGTTTGTCCACCTCAACAAGATTGTCCCAGCACATCCCAGCACTGACATGCCATCTCAGGTTCAAATATTAGCATAGCAAAATACATGTATTTTTGATTAGCTCTTAAACCCTCTCATTATCCCAACCCACCCCCATTTACTCATTTCCTCACCCTTGATCCTGCCAGAAGATCTGCATCACTGGTGCATGCTTTTGTCACCTCCAGGCTCAATTACTGTATCACTCTTTACTTTGGGATCAGTGGGGGCAGCCTCCGCAGGCTCCAGCTAGTGCAGAACACTGCAGCGAAGTTGCTTGATAGGTCTCTCAAGGTCTGTTCATATAACTCCTGTTCTGTGCCAGCTGCACTGGCTGCCAGTGAAGTGGAGGTTTGCCTTCAGGGTGGGCTTGCTCAACTATAAGGCCCTATATGAATTGGGTCCAAGCTACCTGTCTGACCTCCTGACACTGGCATGCCCAGTGTGCTCCTTTCGGTCAATGACAGAGGGTGTTTTGGTAGTCCCTAGAGCATGACTCAAAACCTCAGGAGATTGTGCTTTCGAAGTTGTGGGTCCTATATTATGGAACTCCCTCCCCCGAGTATTGAGGGAGGCCCCCTACATCGAAAGTTTTAAACAAGGTCTGAAGACACATCTTTTTAATCAGGCATTTAATGAGCACTGATTTTATACTGAAATAGATTAGAACTTTTAAACACTGTATTTATGATTGTTTTGGTATTTTAGTATTGAAGAGACTCTGATCTATGTGTTTTATTTATTTTTATTTTATTTTATTCTTTGGTAATTGGGTAAGGCCCACGAGACACAGGTGCCTGTTTTCAGGGGTGACCCAGGAGCACTGGGGAGGTTAAGTGACTTGCTTAGAGTCACACAGTATGCAAATGGAGGTTGTGAGAATCAAACCCAGGCCTATCTGCTGGATGTACCAACTTCATTCACATTTTCTTGTTTTATTGTATTTTTGTTGTTTTATATGTTTGTAAAGTACCCAGAGCCTCCAGGATTGGGTGATAAAGAAATAAAGTGACCTGTCTTTATATTATTCATCTCCCTTTTCCCTGTCTTGCCTACATTCAAGAGATAGAATGTTTACTATGTATGGAATATAAGAATTTAAATCTCTGCTCACTTCTACTGGTAGAATGCCCCTCCCCAGCTATCACACAACAGAAAGCCTCAGATGAAACCAGGGCTTTTGTTTTGTGTGTTAAACAGCACAGATTTCCCCAGTAAGGCGATGAGGATAGGAGGGAGACTTTTCATGGTCAGCAAAGAAACATCATAAATTAAAATTGCAAGAAGTATAGTACTTCATTATTTATGTACACTATGTGTGTGTAAGAAGAGGATTATGAGGGCAAATAACATTTAATTATTATGTTTTTAAATGTAAGCAGTTTTATTTTTAGAGCTTAGTTAAAGGTTTTTAGTGAGTAAAGGTGACAGGCACATTTGTGATGCAGTCAGGGATGTTTGGTAGTATTGATTTTATTGTGAAGAGGCTGCTGGATCTTCTTCTAGTGTGGTTGTGCTGGGATATCAGCACTGGGTTCCAAGCTCCTCAGCCACTCAGGTTTCTGGATTTTTTATACCCATTTTATAATAATTAACAGTTTCACAAAAATAATAATCTTATACAAGCAATACAGTATATCAAAAGGAGCATAATCTTAAACATTACAAGGCAAAACAGTACAAGTTACATGCGGTAGATAAAAACTGAGTTTGGATTTGCAAGGGGAAATTGTCCCAACAGGCATTGTGGGGAGGAACAATATAGCTTGGGCAATATGAGTAGGGGGATGGAGATGATTTTTTTTGTCAATATTGCTGTTTATTCCACCACTGGCTGGCTTCATCATCAGGGACCAACCCCAACAAGCCTCTTCACCCTGGCACCTTAGGGACTTACCATCCAGCTCCCTGCCTTCCCTCCAGCTTCCCACAGAGGCAGGGGCTGCTGGACAGCTGGTAAATGGATCCTTTGGCAGGAAGCATGCCATATTACAAGGTGAGGGTCCTACAAAAGATTGGTTCTGTCATGCTGGCCAGCCCTTTTTCTCCTCCCTATATTTATCCCCTGTGAGGATGGACATGTAATGCAACCTAGAGAGCCCTAAGCATGCTCTGCACATAGAATATCGACAACTGCCACTATTCCCACCCCCAGATTTGCTGTCCCTGGGCTGCCTGACCCTAAGCCGCTGCTAGGGGTCAGGAGTGCACAGGGCATCGCATCCCTCTCACCCTGGAGGAGGACAGCAATCCATCAGATGCTTGATACTTAACTCCTCCACAACTGACCATCCAATGTACCGCATTCACTCCCTAATCTGGGTCATCAGCACTGCATGCGGTAGTGCTACAGTGGCACTGGTAGGCCAGTCTGGGGGGGGGGAGATCATATAAGCGTATGGGTAATAGACAGTTGCAGGTGGGAGTAGAAAGATATGAAGAAGACACTTAAGGGAGAAGAAGTAGAGCGGACTTGCAGAAGAAGGATGGACTAGAATTTATGAAATAAAAATGGAAAGGCAGTTTGGCCAACAGTAAATTTCCTGGGTGAAATAGAAATGAAATGGGAAGCATTGTTGTGGAGAGTATAGGAGGAAGGAGGGGGATCAGATAGGAAGGAGGTAAGGTGGGAGGAAATGGAACCAAACCAGAGTTTATATATAAAGGAGCCACAGAGGGAAAGACTTCTGGCATCCAGAGAGGGAAGGAGAGGGCAGAGCAGAACAAGCAGTGATTGGTACGACAAGGACAGTCTAAGGCAAAATAACAAAAGAAGTGAACATGGGAGTCCAGTCTAGCAAGGGATGATTTGAGAGCTCTACTGTAAACTGCCACCTTAATCAAAAAATGAGAGAATCATCTTTAAAACAATCTCACGGCAGGCAGGAAGTGAGATATTCGCTTTGTTCCTGTCTAGTACACAAAGCTTAGGTGGAGCTTATGCTGTATGTGATCAATGTATACTGAGAAATCAGGATGATGGCCCAGTCAGACCCCAAGGTACTTAAATGAGGATACATTCTCAATTGTAACATCAAGAGTGTGGAATAATGGGAGTGAGGAGTTGAGTCTGGCAAGCCACTGTCAGGTGCTGAATGTCATGAAAACTGTTTTTTGGCATTGAGGGATGGTTGGGTTGACCAGAACTGGCACAGAAGTTTTCAGAATTCAGCTGTAGCTCTATTGGAAGGTCATGGGATGTGGAGCTAGATGCAAAGAGTAGGAATGAGTAACTAATAGTAGTTCCATAATGCCGTAATTTATGCACTGTTTGTTATTTGAATACAAATAGTGACACTATTCATGCTTATTCCTATTAAGGAATGCTGAAAAAAAATACAGAAAAAAGAAACAGTCCCCCACCCTGCTCCCTAGCCCAATCCTTTAAGAAACAGCAACGTTCTGCTAGAATTCCAGTCTCACCCTCTTCCACCCCTGCTCCCTCAAATTAATGTTTTGATAGTGCTGTGTGGAATGCAGAATGTTTGGCAGAATTTCACTGGTCATTTTGTGGAATTCCACCTACTATGAACTGCAGAATTATATTCCATGGAGCAGCTCCCCTGGTGGTAGCCACACTGGTTGTCGTGAGGGCACATGGAGCCGCCCTCCCCGAGCCAAAAAACTAAGGTATGAGAAGAGGCACTCAGGCACAGCAGTTAATCCATTGTGTGTCTGAGGACTGTGTTAAATATTTTTTGATGAAAAGTTAAAATTTTGTCTGTCCAGCGCTGCTGAATCTGATACCGAAGGGTAGAACAAATGTATTTTCTGTTGCGATGGAAATAAGTTACTACTTGGTAAGGGACAATAGGAAATTAAATTAGTAAATGAAAAAAAAATAAATAAATGTGCTGCAGCTATTGTTTCCTGAGGAATGTACTCGTGCTCCCAAATGTTTAAGCAAATGTGATGCTCCGGAGAGTGTGTTTGTTTGGCATATGGAGCTCTTTTATGAATTAAGTACTCCGAAGTTGCTAGTTAAATACAGGACCTAGTTAAATCAGGAGTTTACTATTCAGACACTTAGTTGAGCAATCCTGTGCCCCACAGAGAATTAAGTTAAACCTGAGCAACTCCTGTGTCAGAACCTAGCATTTTGAACAAAACCTATTGCCCCAGAGAATCTCTTTGAAAAGTAAAAATAACCGGAGCAACTACTGAATCAGGAACTTGTATTCTGAGCAAATCCCATGCTCCCGGTTCAAAAAGTGAAGTAAATCGGAGTAACTCGTTTTCAGTTTAGACTGTAGCTTGCTTTTTAACCCACCCCCTCCTAGCAAGCCATACCTATAAATACCATCTGTTTTGTCCTCTTTCCTCAGCTCTCCCAGTGGTAGCCATGCTGGTGGTCATGAGGGCACATGGAGCCGCCCTCCCCCTGAGCCGAAAAACGAAGGTACGAGAAGAGGCACTCAGGTGTGGCAGTTAATCCATTGTGTCTCTGAGGACTGTGTTCTCCCCACTGACGCTTCATTTCAGCTGCCCCACCACCCCCACCACCACCCTTGGTGAGCAACTTACTATATCTGCTGAATCAGGTGACATATTTAACCAATCACCCTACTTTCCCCTTTGCAGCTTATCAGTTCTCACCACTAGTGGCCACTACAGCTAGTTGTTGCACTAAATCCCCCATCCAGCAACACCATGCTGCATAGAGCCATAAAACTATTTTAGGGATAACCTTTCTTGCTACAATAGCATCCCTCCCACCCTCGCTCCTCCCTAAATTGCAACCTAGTCCTCCAGAAATCACTTCACAAAACACCCACCCAAGTACATCCTCCTCCTCCTCCATAATTGGACAGTATCCCCTTGGGCTTCACTGTTACTGGATTCCTTGTCATTCCATTCTCCCCCCATCTTTTCACACTGGGCTGACAGTGATGAAACTCCCTGTGTCGGGTTATTTCTCACAGCTCCCCCAGACTCCCATTGTCCACTGCAGGCTGAAATATTTTCTAACAAATTCAAAACTGGTGCTAACTTTACTACTCATCCTCACAGAAGACATTGAGCTAAACCCTGGAGCAGCCACCCACATTAGCCACAACCCCTTCCCCACTGGCCAGCTACCCAGAGGCCTAAAAATAGCCCACCTAAATATATACAACCTCCTACAAATACTGCCCTTGCTACAACCAGTAGTATTATCTCTATGTCCAGACATCCTGATTATCACTGTGACCTGGCAGAAACCACACAACCTGGATGCAAAAGTAGCTATTCCTGGTTACTCCATCACTCATCATGACCGCCCGGGCACCAAGAGAGGTGGAGGCATAGCCATTTTACATATCATCCCTGGTAAAGTTCTCTCCGGTCTCGCTATCTGCACTCCCGCAAACCATTGACGCCTTGCTAATAAAAATCTCCTTACCCTACTCAAGCCCCATATTTATAGCAAGCTCCTATTGTTCCCCAGACTCCCAATTAAACTCAGTCACAGCGCACCTGGACACCCTAAAAACCATTACTTCAGGAGGGGAGTTCCATATCCTTGGTGACTTTAACCTGAGCTGGCTCTCTACTACTAGCACCAAGCTCCAAAACCATGTGGCAACATTAAATCTGTCTCAGCAGATCACTGAGCCCATGTGTCTAAACCATAAAACTCTGAACCACTCCCTACTGGACTGGGCCCTCACTTCTCACCCACACAGAATAATTGCGTCTCACCTCCTACCAGACTCCCTGAGCAATTGCTACATGATATATGTAATATTTAAAGCCAAGTCACCTCCACCAAGAACTCTCCCTCATCATGTCATATAAATCCCTTAACCTTGAGGGACTCCTAAATGACTTAGCAAACTCGGACTGGTCTTACATCCTCAAGGCCACCGCCATTGACTCCTCCCTAGACTTCTTCAAGTCCAAATTTCTTGCCGTCTGGGACCACTATGTCCCACTCAAAAAGGTTTGAGTAAGGGGAGCCCATCTGCCCTGGATCTCTGCAGATCTCATGAACACCTCCAAACCAGGGACCAGGCATGGAAAGCCTACAAAGCATCAGGTATGCACGCTGACCACCTATACCATAGAACGCTTAGAAATGCCTGCACTAGGCTTCCGACAGGCTAAAGCATACTACTTCACATCATCCTTCCAAAACAATCTAAATCACCCTGCTAAGTTTTGGAGGTCGATCAAATCACTCTTCTCCCTCCCACCCAGCCCCCACACCTGCCCTAGTTGTAGGCAGCTCCACCGATCAGAATCACATGCAGTGGCCACTGTTTTCAATACGGTGTTCACTAGCAGTGTGTCCCCTCACTACTCTAACCCACCGCCTGCTCCACATCACCCTACATCCACATCCCTAACCACCCAAACCCCCTACCTGGCTTTCTCCTTCTTCCTGGTTACCATCCAAAGTATGCAAAGCCCTGCTTGCCCTCAATCCCTCTAAGGGTAAATGCCCCTCGGGTTTGGATGCCAAAATGCTCTAGCTTTCTGCTTCAGCAATCGCCATCCCACTAGCATCCCTCTTCAACCTCTCCTTCACTATTGCCCTTATACCTTCAGATTGGAAGCATGCCACAGTCATCCCCCTCCCAAAAAGTGGCGACCCATCCTCACCTGGTAACTTCCGCCCATTCTCCCCCCCACCCATTCTAGCCAAAATCCAGGAACATCTAGTCCTCTCGCAACTTACTTCCTTCCTCGACTCTTCCTCCTTCTTTACTCCTAACCAGTCAGGCTTTAGGAAATCTCACTCCACTGTCACTTCCCTCCTCAGACTCACAGACTCCATCCTGACAGGCATGGACAAAGGTCCCATCACATCTGCCATTTTCATTGACCTAGCTAAGGCTTTCGACACTGTCTCACATGCCCATCTCCTGTCGAAGCACTCCAGTGTAGGACTCTCCAGTGCTGCCATCAGTTGGTTCAAATCATACCTGGCAGACAGGTCCCAATCAGTCAGAATTAGTGCCTCCACTTCCAACTCCTTCACTGTCACCATTGGTGTCCACCAAGGCTCTGTCCTTGGCCCAATCTTGTTCTCCATTTTCCTTAATGAGCTGCTATCAGCCTGCCCGCACACATTCATTCACACGTACGCAGATGATACAGTACTGTATACCTCAGACCCCTTCCCCTGGAAGTAGCGCCCAGACTCCAGCAAGATTTCAACAGTGTTCAGCTTTGGTTCTGCGCAAATCAGCTTATTCTCAATGTCAAGAAAACGGTCTCCTTAACCTTTGGCACAAGACAGAGACTCTCCTGACTCCCTGCCTCCCCCACTTTCAAAACCCATGATGGGACCCCATTAAAAGTTTGTACCTCCTTCAGATATCTAGGGGTCTGGCTAGACCAGCACCTCAACTTTTCTACACATATCAAAGCAACCCACAAAAAACTGCACCCCAGGCTGGGCACATTATACCAGAACCGTAGCTGCATTCCTCTGTCAGCCCGGAAAGAAATATTGCAGAAAATGATCCTCCCTATTTTTGACTATGGGTACATAGTCTACAGTGCCACCCCTAAGTCCACCCTGGCTATACTGGAGCCTCTTTTCAACTCCTTCTGTCATTCTGGACTGAACTGTTCACCCTCCATCCACCACTGTGACCTCTACCGGTCCATTAACCTCTCCTCATTTTTGACAGGTGCCAGTCCCACTGTAATAGACTCACAGCCAAATTCTGGGCCCAGTTATTGCCCTCCTACCTCGCCTCTACCCTAACTGGTCAAACACTATCTACATACTCAATCAGGAATTTCGACTCCAGGCTCCTTCAAGTCCCGTACATGGTGACCTCTGCCAGCCAGTCGGCTTTTAGAGCCTGACTACCAAAACTATGGAACTTCCTGCCTGTGGACATTCGGCATGCCCCCTCCTCTCAGCAACTAATTTCCCTCCTGAAAGGGCAAGTCTCCGCTAACTGTTCATGCTGCCTAGACTCACACTAGGAATGGGCCAGCTCTTCAGCTTGCTCCAACTGTGGTTTACTCGAAATGTTTAGCCCTGACCCATGTTAGTTGTCATTGCACCTTCTACCAATTGCTGCCTTATCTACTCAGATTTTTCTGTTGCTTGCTGTGTTCATATTGTTTATATTCTTGTATATATCTTTTGTATATAATCTGTGAAATTTCTGTATTCTGTATTTTGTATTTCTGTATTTGATATGTATCATCCCGTCCCCAACAACTCCCAGGAAGCATCTGGAATCGAGTGGTAGTCTGCTCAGTATGCCTTTCCTGGTAAAACGTTTAAATAAATAAAACAGCATTTTCTCACAGAAATCATTCCACAACCATTTCCTTGAAAAATATAGAGATACACAGAGTTTACTCCTGGAAAATGTAGCGGAAAACCCATTCCTCATTATTTTGCCACAGAACTCAAACATTTTGCTTCCAACTAAATTTAATGAAAGTTAAGTGGAATTTCATGAAATTCCACTAAATTCCACTCCACTGGGATATAAAGATTCCACACACCACTAGTTTTAATATAAAGAACTTCCATGATGGGCAGCCAGCACAAACCCACCCACCTCAATGGTTGACCACCATATCATCTTTGCTTTAGTGCTTCTAGTTCTATAAATCAATATATCCCTCCATCGCCACTCAATGGTAGCAGCACCTACCCTAATTCTCCTCTCTCCTAAGCACCCAAGATTTCTTAACAATCATACTCTTAGGCCCCACCTCCAGGTGCAACAGAAGGTGACGGACAACATTTTGCCCTGCTTCCTGGCCAGCAGTCTCCTGTGAATAAAGTACTCCTGTGCTTGCTCAATGCTCACATAGTAAAACAGTTAACCATGTGATCAGCTGCTGTACTATGAGAGAAAGCACAGGAGTGCTTCATTCACAGAAGATGGGTGGCCAAAAAGAAGGGCAGGTTGCTGTCCCATCACTTTCTGTCGTGCCAGGGGTGGGGACCTAAGAATGTGACTACTTGGAAGATTTGTGGGCTTGTGGGGAGAGTGGGAGTGGGTGCTGCTGCCAGGGAGATTGGGTAGGGGAAAATACTTATTTATAGAATTACAACTGCTAAAATAAATACAAGATGGCAGATGGTTGTGGAGGTGGGTGGGTGTTTGCTGGCCACCGATTATGGGAGTTTTTTTATTATTTTTAACATACATTTGTGGGTGGTGGGGTGAAAATGGTGGTACTGGAATTCTAGCAGAGGGGGGATCAGAGGGTGTTTTTTTAATGGTGTTTTTTAATGGAGTGGGCTGGGGAGGAGGGTGGGGGTCTGTTTCTTTTCCTGTTTTTTTTAAAGGCACATGAATAGCGAATATTGAATTTCTAAATATTTTGGGTCCTGAATATGTTAGTGGGGCCATCACATACGGCCATATGGAGACATGGTCTTTCTGGTTTTCTCCACTGTCACCCAGAGCAATGGTGAAACACGGTGAGTAGGCGAATGTGGAGGTGCCTGCACACTCCCAGAAACTGAGTGCTCCTTCCACCCTGCCCTATGTTGTGTCAATCCTTGACCCTGCTCTGACACCTGGCCTCAACTGGGTGTCAGCCAAAAGCAAGGAACTGTAACTCCCTAATCTGTGACATGAGAGCAGCCCAGCAGCTGCTACAATCATCTCCCAGCCCTATCCCCAGCCAACTCCCGGTGGACCAAGCTTGCTCCCAAACTCTGGTCCTTGGCATTGTATGAGGTGTAGCATCCAGCACTTCAACCCTCAGTGCCACCAGGCTGACTGCAAGGACAGACCCTTGAGAAATGTGTGAACAGAAAGGGAGTGGGTGTGATATGGAGCTTCTGATCTGGACAGCTTGAGACCTGCCCTCAAGATAGGAACAGAACCAACTGAGTGAGGAGGCAGAGAGACCGAGAATACTGCTGCACTAAATGGGGGTATGCCACAGTGTCAAGAGCTTTAGTCAAACTGACAAAGATGGTGGAAGTAATCAGACCCTGCTCCCACCTTAAAAAAATGGATTCAATGAGCTGGAGGAAGGAGATGGAAGTGGAGTAGGATTTCCTGAAACCCAACTGGAAAGGGGTAATGAAGGAGGAGGAAGAGTCAAAGAAGGAACAGAGCTGTGAGAGAGCACACAATTCCTTTAACTTAGCCAGAGTGGAAAGAGACAGGACAGCAGTCACCAGGAGAAGAAAGATCACCACCTTTAGGGAGGGGATGACAATAACCTGCTTCTACTTTTATAGTACCTTTCATTCCCTGCCAGAAGAGGTGAACACCCTGATGGAATAAAACAGAAAAATACATCTTGACCCCTAGGGCAAGCCCCCTTAGTAGGACAGCAAGGTCCCCTACCTACCTGCCCACCCCTTACCTTGCTTTACAAGGGAAGGAATTCCAACCAAAGGTTGAAGAAAAGGGGAATCCAGCTCCAGAGTTGTTGGTTATATAACTATTTGCTCCTCCCCCCATGCCACACTTTACTCTCCCCATAGAGTTCCTACCTGCCTACCTAAATCCTCCCCAAGTGAGAAGTCTCAGACTACCTAGCTAACCTGCCAGCTCTGTATGTCAGGGGGGAGTGGCCACAGACAAAGTCTTCTCTGCTGTGAGGCCCTTTTGTATACTACTTGTATATTTTACTGCACCGATGAAGGGTTTTTTGAGTTATTTAATTTCACCAGTGACTCTGCATCAGATCTCTACCATTAATTAGGCTTGAGGACTTTTCATGGTTGTTGCATTGACTTGAGCCATGCAAAGTGAGAAAACTGCAAACCATGATCTTTACTTTTACAGAGGCAAACGTTCAAAAAAATCTGACTATGAAGAATACAAACAAAGTAAATGTTGGCTTACACCAATGTGCTGAACCACCTAAACTGTGGTTGAAGTATTGTGCACTTCTGCTTTAAGCTGTGGCACAATACTGTAGGTGCCCTAAAATGATGCATGCATTGCACATTTACCCTGAATCAGAGACAAATGCTATAAATGTGGCAAAACATGTGAACATAACAAATGTTTGCTGCATGTATCCTGTTGCAAGCACACACACCAAAATCCTGACCTGCGCTTGTGGCAGGACTTGTGAAAATCCAACCCTACCAATTTTTATGCACAATCTGAGAGTACTGTGTAAACTACACTAGGATAGATACAGAATTTCTAATGTACATCAAGTGCACTATTGATTATAAGCACAATGATGCAGTATAGACACTTATATTCAATGCACAATGAAGATACAACCAGTATATTGTACTAGTACAAGCACTGAATGATTCTAAATTTATATACATATTTGGGTACAGGTACGTGCATTAGAGGATACTAAATGTTTTCTTATTTCTCTTCTAAAGACTAGATAAGTACAGCCATTTTGCAAGCTCAAAGGAAGAGTTCCACCATTTAAGCTGAAGAGAGGAGAAGGCCTGCAATTCCATATTAGTTGAGCACACAGGGACAACCAACAGTGACTTATTATTGGGCCCATAGGGTAGATACACAAGAACACGACAGGTACTGAATCAGTTCAACTAGAGAGTCAGGTACTTGAGTCCTTAGTAATTTATCAATAAAGTGTCAGAAAATGAAAGATTGGCTGCAGGAGATAGCCAGACTAGAACAGAATACAAGACACAGAGGTGAATGATGCATTAGCAGAACAAAGAAACAGGTAATACAGGTTACATCCCACTTGGCCAAGATACTTTTGGTGGTCTTAATGGAGGATAGAAGATCATAGCTCAGGTGAAGCAGAGGATGCTTTGGGTAACTGCTAGACAAACATTAGTAGTTAAACGTTATCTTATCCTATACTGTAGGTGAGGTCCAGCAAGCATGCACTGATTTAGAGGCAGCAGTGATATGATGAAAAAAATCTAATGAGAAGTGTAGGGTGATTCCTGTGTTCTTGAAAATACCAACAGTATCCAGTTGGGACCCATCAAGACAGGAGACAGCAAACGTGCTCAAAGTTTAGACTTGAAACTAACTGCAAGGTTTGAGTCTCTTTAAAGTTTATGACTTTGTTGGAGGGTGCAGTATCATGAGATTTTAGCATAAAATCCTGAAAGCTTGAGGATTTCAAATTTAAAAACAGACATCATGAGAATTGGCATCAGTGCCGTTACTGGTATTGAGGCTGGTAAAGCCTAGCCACTCCCATTATTATGGTGGCATGGTACTGCCACTATATTAAGGTTTAAAAAAGGCATTTTCATACTAAACCCATTTTGATACTCTTGTAACTCAGGTGTCTTTGGATATACAGATGTGTAACTCGGGTGTCTTTTGATATAGAGACATAAAATTTGAAAGCAACACCCTTTGGGGAAGGATGTCAAAACCTATCAATTTAGATGAAATTTGGTTCAGTGTTTTCTGTGTTTCAAAGTGACAACTATGTTTAACAACATGAAAATTGTTTTTTTTGTTCATCAATGACTAAAAGAACCCAGAAATTTGAAGCATGAAACTTGCAGGTTTGTTAGAACCTGTCTTAAGTGTGGAGTGTGGTGCTTTTGGTACTTTCAAAATAACAAACTTAGAATAGTAAGTTTAAACAAATAAACCTAGAGGCTGCACATGCTCAGAATGGCAAACACAGTTCTAACCTGGATAAGGTCAATTCACATGCCACCCCCAACACACACCCTTGTCAAAGTCTTGAGGCACACATTTTGAAACCAGTAAATAAGGCTGTGTTCACCCCTCTTTTCTTCCTGGTAGTGTGCCTACTGTACAATATAAAACAAATGCAAACAATATAGCCACCCCACAGGGAGCGCACCTCTGGTTGCCGGCACTGTACCCCTTTTATTTACTAACACTGAGAGCCCACCCCAGTGCCAACTTTCATTTTTTTAATGCAAGCACTGGGACCCATCTCCAGTGTCAGTTTTCCCTTTGTTAAATCAAGCTATGCTGCTACTGGAAGACCATCCCTAATGGCCACTTCCACCTCTCAAGCTCCAGATTCGCCAGCCCATACCCTGTGTCCACTTTTGCCCCTCAACCCCAGATGTCAGTATGGCAACTGGGAGCCCTTCCCAGTGGAATGCTCCAGCCCACACCCCAAACATGCTTCTGACACCAAAAGCTCAACTCTGCTGTCAGTGGCTCAGTAGGTAGCACACTCGCCTCTGAGGCTGGGAGATCAGAAGGGTGTGGATTCTATCCCCACACAAGGCACATGAGTTAAATCCCAGTACTGACACTGTGGTGCAGCATGAGAGAGGTGCTGCACTTCTGAGATGCCGTCTTTCAGATGAGACATTAAACTGAAGTCCCATCTGCCTGTTCTGGTGGTAGTTCAGGTGGATGTTAAAAATCCCATGGCACTTCTTGAAAAGAGTAGAGGAAATTGTTATTAATGTTCAAAAACCATACTCAAAAAATATAAACATTACAAATCATATAAAATACAATGTCCACATGCACATAAACATAAATAACAAAAGGTATTACTTCATACTTTTCTTTTATTGCCCACACATTCCATAAGTCCCTGTCTAAAACCCTTATTTACATTCCTAAGTTTCTATTTCCATATTTATTATACCGTCTCATTTTTCACTGCTAATACTATAACACTTCATAACCACTCTCCTCTTATACTGTCCCATCTTCCTCTATAAGTCTCTCTCTCTCAGCCATTATATAAACAGTTAACCCACCCAGTCTATCCCATCCCATAAGTATGTATGCGCTAACTCTCCTAGTGTTTTTCTTTCATATGCATATATCTTATCAATTTCTGTTTGTATTTTAAACAGCACATCTTGAATTTGTACTTTTTCATTCCGTAAAACCCTCTGGCCTATAGCTTGCCATATTGATCATGTTATGCATGCTAAGATCTCGTACACAGTACTCTTTTTCCATTTTCTCCATTGTCCAGTTATTTGTCCTTGTATTAAAGTTTCATATGTCACTGTAGCAAATATATCTTCATTCCATTGGGCTGCTAGTGATGTCCAAAAATCCTGTATGTGTATACATTCAAAAAACAGATGCCTCATGGTTTCTATCTGTTCTTGACATCCTTCTTCCATATAGAATCTTTCTTCTTGTTGTTTATGTTTTTGATTCCCTTTTGCATTTATTTTCCATATTCATTTATTTATTTAAAAGTTTTACCAGGAAGGCATGCTGAGCGGACTACCGCTTGATTCCAGATGTGTCCTGGGGGAGGTTAGGGAGGAGGAATACATATAAAGAATATTTACAAGTTGCAAGCATACACAACAAACTGAGATAATAAGGTTACAAACTGGTAGAAAGTACAAGAAACAACCACTCATGAACATTGATACATCACTAAGAGAACCACAGATGGGGAGCTAAATCCTTGGACTAGTGTGAACTTAAGCTGCATGTGCAGGTGGAGGAAAAGTGCCCTTTGAGGAGGGAGCAGAGTTGCTGTGAGGGGAGAGTGGTCTGAATATCCTCAGGCAGGGAGCTCCATCATTTCGGAATGTGAGATCTAAAGGCTGACTTGCCTGCGGAGGTGGCCATGTATGGGACATGCAGGAGCCGGGAGTTGAAGTTCCTGAGTGAGTATGAAGGGGGATTGGGCAGTTAGGGTAGGAGGGCAGGTTCTGAGCCCAGAAGTGAGCCTAGCACAGTGAGACGGATTGCCAATCCAGGAGTGAGGGGAGGTCCAGGGACCGGTAGAGGTCACAGTGATATGGTGGGGGGACAGCCCAAAGCAAAGTGACAGAAGGAGTGGAATAAAGGATCCAGTCTAGCCAGGGTGGACTTAGGGGCAGCACTGTAGACTACATCCCTGTAGTCAAAAACAAGGAGGATCATTTTCTGTACAATTGTCTTGTGAGCTGGCAGTAGGATGGAGCCACAATTATGGTATAAGGCACCCAGTCTGGGGTGCTGTGTTTTGTGGATGCATTGATCTGTACAGAAAAGTCAAGGTGCTGGTCAAGCCATACCCCTAGATATCTAAATGAGGTACAAGCCTCTAAGGAAGTCCAATCTAAGATGTGGAAGGTAGGAATGGCGGTGAGTCGGGAGAGTCTATGCCTCATGCCGAAGGTTAAGGAGACAGTTTTCTTGGTGTTGAGAGAAGGTTGATTTGAGTGAAACCAGAGCTGGACATCACTGAAGTCCTGTTGGAGTCTAGATGCTACTTCAAGGGCAGAGGGCCCTGATGTATACAGCACCTTATCATCTGCATACATGTGGATGGATGTGTGCGGGCAGGCCAATAGCAAGCTTCTTGATATGCTAGTTCCCAATTCTGTTTTTCAGCTTCTTTTGTTCCAAAATAAAGTCTTAATATCTTTATGGGTCCTTTCACTACTGGAATTGGAAAATCTGGGATCTCAGAGGTTCTTTCTATGGGTAGCACTTTGCTTTTGGCATGATTTATCCTTATCCCTGTTTCTGCTGTAACATTTTCTGTCATTTGTAAAGCCTTATATCCATCTTCCAGGCAGGCTACTGTCAGAGTATCATCATCTACATAAGCTGTAACATTGTTACACTGTTTCCCGTTTTTATTCACTATTGGTCGCACTTCTGCTGTATTTTCTATTAATCTTAAAATCAGGTCCAATCCAAATACATATAAAAGAGGACTTAGCAGGCATCCCTGTTGTACCCCATTCTTCAAATAGACTGGGATTCCTAAATATCCATTTGTCAAAGGTGTCGTCTATGATTCTTCATATAAAATTTGTATCAGATCTACCATCTGTTTTGGTATACCATATGTTTCCAATACTTTCCATATATGCTCTTGTTTTATGGCATCAAATGCCTTCTCCTGATCTATAGACAGCATGTATTCTTCAAGGTCCATTGTCAGCCCTTGCTCTACTATTTCTCTTATGAATAACACATATATGTTGTCCTGGTATAGCACATGTTTGTGCTTCCAGTATAACTTTTTGTTTTAGCCAATTGAACTGTTAATATTTTCGTCAGAATCTTATAGTCTGTTGTCAATAGACTTAAGGGTCTCCAATTCTTTATGTCTTGTGAATCTCCCTTTTTATATAAAAAATTATTATGTCTTTCTTCATACTGGCACTGAGCCTGTTTTCTATTTGTATAGCTTCATACATTATTTCTAGCATAGGAGCCAGTAGATCTATAAATGTTTTATAAAAATCATTAGCTATCCTGTCCTATCCTGGAGTTGTGTTAGCTGATAGTTTTGTTATAGCTACTTTTATTTCCTCACTTGTAATGGGTTGCGTTAATTCTTTTTTTTTCCCTGTCTTTTAAACTAGGTATTTCTAGGTACTCAAAAAATATACTGTCTGTTCCAGATTTATCTTTTTGAGAAGTGTTACAAATGTGTTTTTGTGTTACCTGTTGAATTGCTATATTGTCCTCTGCTATTGTACTGTGCTAATTTTTTATGTTGGCTCACGCTTGTGCAGCCAACTTCTTGCACTAGTAGCAGATTGGGAGGAGTGCTCACTGTGGGCGTATGCAGGGCACGCATCAGTAGGTGCATCCCTCATTCCCCAATAAGCCAGCAGCAGGCGCAGACATCATGTGGTCACCAGATCTAAGAAAAGGTCCACTGCAATGAGAGTGAAGCTCTCATGCAACAGGACCACAACATGCCTCCTGAAGTGCACACAACATGGCAATACTGACTGCAACCACTCTGCCGCCTGTTACAATGCCGATGGGGTAGCCCACCCCCCATCGGCATAATAACCCCCCTCCCATTTAAAATGTATGCAGAGGGGGTGCCCAATCCCCCTTGGCATCATGCGCACCCTCCCAACAGTCTTTCTTTGCCAATGGGGTTCCCAATCCCCATCAGTTTTAATCCCCTTCCGCTTTATTTTGCCAACAGGGGACCCCACTCCCGGTTGGCATAATGTCCTCCCCCTCTGCTTTTGATGTATGCAGAGGGAGGTGCCTAATACCCCTCAACTCTTGTCCCCCCCCAGTATGTGCCAATGGGGGTGCCCAATCCCCTGTCGGCTAAAGTATCCTCCCCCAAAAAAACACTTAGGTGGCATGCTGGGAGCCCACCCCAGTGTGACAAATCACCTAAAAAGGGAAAACCGTCCCACGATGATTTTGTTTTTAACCCTGTAAAAATGAAAACTGTCCCTCGTGGTCTCATTGCCCCCTCCTGCAACCCGTGCCCACCCTCTGCGCACCCTGCCTCCCCACACCCCCTTTCACCCCATACTTACCTCCGAAGTCCAGCGCGATGATTTTCGGTGGACCAGGAACATGTCTGCACTCTTCAAAGCCGACAGCAAACTTAAGAAATGCCAGAAAACTGTATAATGGCATAAATAGGGTTTTATCAACTTTGGTGCATATCTCAGCCATTTTTGGGAATTTTGGCACCAGATTTTCAACATGGGGTTTTTGGGACCCCTCCTCATGAATTCAGGCACTGTCATTGCATTATTCGGTCCTGAAAGGTGATTTCATGGTCACTGCGGGCAATCACCTTTGGGGACTGATTAATGAAATGACAGTGCCACTGTTCATGAGGGGGGCTCTCAAAAAGCCTATGTTGCAAATTTGGTGGAAGAATCCATAAAACTGTTTTATGAGCGTGCATTGCACAGTTTACAGGCACGTTCGTAACTTCGTGAATTTGTAATATTTTCACTCCAGATTTTCAAACTTGCCATTTTTCCACACCTCCTTATGAACAGTAAAGCTGTCATTTTACATATCCAGGCTGAAATGTGTTTTCGCTGTTCTGGCCCAGAATTGCATGGTCACTATGCGAAATCCATTTTCGGGACAGTTTGAGGACATGACAGTGACACTGTCCATGAGCAGAGGTCCTAAAATGCCTATACTGAAAATTTGGTGATGAAATTCCATAAAATGACTGTTACAAGTGTGCATTGAGGAGTTTCCATTCACCCTTGTAACTTCACAAATTTGCAATATTTTCATGCCAGATTTTCAACACTGGCATTTTTTCACACTTCCTTATGAACAGTACAGCTGTCATTTTTCACATCCTGCCCTAAATTTGTTTTCGCACCTGTGCCACACAATGGCATGGTCACTGTGGGAAGTCAACGTTTGGGACAAATTTACAAAAATCACAGTGCCACTGTCCATGAGGGGAGGTCCAGAAATGCCTATGTTAAAAATATGGTTAAAAACATCCCAAAAATAATTGGGTTATGGAAGTGTGTTGCACAGTTTCTATTCATGCTCATGACTTCACCAATATTCCATATTTTCACTCCAGATTTTCAACATTGCCATTTTTTAGATGTCCTCATGAACAATACAGTTGTCATTTTCCACATACTGCCCTAAATGTGTTTTTGTCACTGTGTCGCCAAATGGTATAGCTGCTGTGCAAAACCACCTTTCAGCTAACAAACTGGTAGTGCCGATCTTCATGAGGTGGGCTCACAAAAAGCCCATGTTGAAAATTTGGAGTGAAAATACCAACACATGCCTATGGTGTTACGGTTTCCAACTGTAGCACCCCACCCTGTAGAGACTGACAGGTGCCAGGGGTGTGACTTGGGATCATTAGCTGTAATGCTCACACCATTCCATCCCCACTCACACCCCTGCAGCCAGTGATAAGCATTGTTGTGTGCTTTGCAGTGCTCAGCCACAAAGTTCACCCCATTCTCCTATACTGCACCCACCTCAGCATCTTTCCTTATGGAATGGGGTAAGTATAACGCCCAAAGACTCCAAAGCACACCATGAAACTTGTCAGTGTGTACAGGGTAGGGTGAGGTAAAATGGCATAAGCATTATAGCTGATGACCTAAAGGCATACTCCAATGCCTGTCAGTCTCTGCAGAGTGGGGATGGGGTTGGCATCACTTCAATTCTTCACTGCCATTCTTATTATGCATCTCTAACTCCTGCACTACCAATGCCAATGCCAGTGAGACAACATTCGGCATCGGCAAATGCTTGTTAAAGATGTAATAATTGTTTTCCCTATGCCCTATAACTCTTCATTGAATGAATTTACTTGGTCTTCTTTTCCTTTAGTCATGCATTTTTGATTTATTGTTACATTATGCTTTCTTTCTTTCAGGTACGTATACATTTTTTTCTTTTATGTCATTTAATTTAGTTGTCATATCTTTTCCTGTTTGTCTCATCTGTGTTATGATTTTTAAATACTGTGCTCTTAGCCCTAAATATTGCACAAATTTTGTTCTTGCTGCATTGCTTGTTAGATTTATCATTAGGTCTTTAATCTCTCTCTTAATATCTTCCCACCATTCTATTGGGCTATGATAAAGGATGCTAATATCTTGTCTTGCTTTAAATAGTGCCTGTATTTCTGCAGTATATGGTCATCTTGTAATGTAGACGTATTCATTTTCCAGTAGCCTCTCCCCATTGTTATTTTATGTTTTGATCCTATTTCTATTTTAACAGCCAAGTGAGCTGAGGTTTCAAGAGGCAAAGCATGAACAGTTTTACCTGTTATTCTATCTGTAGTGAACCAAAAGCCTATTCTCGTTGACAATTTTCCTATATAGAAAGTGTGTTAACTTATATCCAATATGTCATACATAACCCGTAATGTATTTCTAGTAAGGATAGCTTGTAACATATTCGTAAAACAATATATCTTGTCTGTCTTCCTTCCCCAATCCCTATTGCTAAGCCCAGAGTTAAAGTCACTTCCCCATAATATTAATTTTGATGTTTTTAAATATGGTTCTATAACTCTAAATAAATCTGCCCTTTCTGCCTTAGATTGAGATCTATATGTGTTGATTAATCTATATGTGCTTTGTTTATGCTAACACCTACCATAAGTGCTTTGCCTGGATGAATATCTAAAACCTTAATGATATTTACTTGCAGCTTTGTAAACATAATGCCTACTCCTGAGCAGGTTTCTTCCCCTATTGACCACAGTGAGGGCCCCCATCTCCACTATTTTTCTGCCTGATTGATTTCTGGGGTAGTGTGCAGTCATGTGTCCTACACAAAGTAGATCTGCCCACCTCCTGCTATTAAGCTATCAAATGTGACCTGTCTTCTTTTCCTGAGATTTTGCACTATTTACACTAGATGTTATTAAAGTGATGCCAACATGCATTTTATTTATTTTAAGTAGATTTTTTAGTATACTTAAGCATTCATTTTCTTTTTTTTTTTCTTTTCTTCTGCTGTGGCTTTTCCTCTATTCCAGTTTCTCCAATATTGTCTGATTGTGAAGACGCTATTGAGGATACATCTGGGTTCCCTCCAACTTCTTCTTTTTCAATGTCCATCAGAACTTCATATACATTTTTTGTAAGCACAGATTCTTTTTCCTTAATGCTGATCTGACCCATAGTACTTTTTGTCCAGCTTTTGACCTTGTGACCCTTTTACATGGTGGACCTGTTACATTCTCAGGGGGTGGCATCTCTGACTCTGTTTCTCTGTCTCCCTGAGGGTTCTCTGTAGTCTCTGTAGAATTTGTCTCTTCCTTCCTATTGGGCTCTTGTTCCTGTTAACTGTCCTGTGCGATTTTCTTTGCAAGGTCCTCAGGGAGAACTTGTGAGGGTTCTAGCCCTTGTGCTTTTTCTTTTGGTTCTGCAGGGTAGCAGGCCTAGTACCCCATGCCACAAAAAGGCAGGAGGGGTCCCTCACATTAGCCTCAATCAATGTCTGCAGCCTCCTTAACAAACTTGACATCTTGCAAACCTGGGTCCAGCAACATAGCCCTGATGTACTCTCTGTTGTCGAAACATGGCTTAACCCCAAGATACCAGACTCTGCAGTCACCATCCCTGGATACTCTATATTCAGGCAGGACAGGGTTTCCAAACGAGGTGGGGGCTGTGCCATCTACCTGAGGAATTCCTATCTGGGTCAAGTCTTCCTGTTCTCAAACCCTGAACAACCCTCGCAAGTTCTTGCTATTAAAGTTCTACTTGGGGAGCACAACAAGGAGCTCACCATTGCCTCTGTGTACCTACCACCTAAAGATCAGCATAATGGATTTATGAGCATATTGGAAAGCCTACAGGGTTTACACCATTACTCTGAACTCATAGTACTAGGTGACTTCAACATAAATTGGCTATCGCTGGAGGCCAGAAACTACAAGGATGTTGTCATGTCACAGAACCTCACCCAGCTTGTTACCACCCCCACCAGATGCAACTATAGGACAGGGTCATGAATACTTCTGGACTGGATCCTAACTAATCACCCTGAATGCATCTCAAATGTCTCAGTGCTCCCTGATGGGATCAGTGACCACTCACCGGTCACATGTACCTGGACAAACAAATTCATTAAGCCCCCTCCTAAAATAATCCACACCAGAGTGTTAAAGCAGGGGTACCTTGAGCTACTAAAGACACACCTAAGCCACCTGTACTGGACACCAATTGACTCTGCCATTGATGTAAACCAAGCCTTAGACCTTTTCATCAGCCACTTCACTGCAGCCTGCAATATCTTTGCACCTCTCAAAAAGCTGAAGGTCAGGGGCAGAGCTAACCCTTGGATAACCCCCAATCTAATCACTTTACTCAAACATAGGGATCATCTCTGGCACTGTGTCCATGCAACATCCAAACTTGGGGATACTCATAAATATAAAGCTGCCAGAAATGAGTGCACACAGGCAGTTAGGAGATCCAAAAGCAAATACTTCAAGGAAGCTCTCTCCAACTCCTGGGGTGATGGAAAAAAATTTTGGAGTAACTTGAAAGACCTTACAGGCAAGGACCCTAAGACAGCATCCACCATGCTCAACATAAATGGAACACCAACAACTGACCTGTACACCATCACCAACACCTTTAACAATGTGTTCTCTAACTTGGATAGTGTCCTCCCTTCTAATTTCTTTGATGCCTCCTCTGGTAGTAACCCTCCTGCAACTATTCCTCTCCTACACCCTGCCGCACAATTCTACTTCAAGGAGATCCCAGTGCATGAAGCCAGAACCTATATTCGAAAGGCCATTCACAATACAGGCTACAGCGGTGACTCCCTTGACCTGAAGTTGTTAGCAATTGTCCTTGAACCCTTGACAAAGGTCCTCAATCTATCACTAAGGATGTCCCAGTTCCCATCCCCCTGGAAACAGGTGACCATCACACCGGTACACAAAAGTGGAGACAAATCACTGCACTCCAACTACAGACCTATCTCCATCCTCCCTCCATTGCCTAAGGTCCTGGAGTGCATTGACTTAGACCAATTAGTCAAGTACCTGGAAAAATACGACATCCAGTGTCCTGAGCAACATGGTTTCCGAAAAGGGCACAGTACCACCACTGCACTATTAGAATTCACAGGCTTCATCCATACCACACTTGATCAAGGAAACTGTGTAGGGGCAGTATTCATCGACCTTATGAAAGCCTTTGATACTGTGAACCACCCACTCCTACTCAAGCAATTATCAAACATTGGGCTCTCCAATGAAGTACTGCTCTGGTTTTTAAGCTAACTTGGGGAGAGGGTCCAGCAGGTTAGGATTGCCTGTGTTACCTCGGAAAAAAAGCCAGTCCTTTCAGGGGTCCCACAGGGGTCCATCCTGGGGCCACTACTCTTCAGCCTCTTTCTCAATGACCTTCCCAGTGTCTGCAACCAGAAATTACTGCTCTACACCGATGATGCAGTCATGTTTACCAACCACCAAAATGCAGAGCTCTTTGAGAAACAATTACAACTTGAATTCATGCACATCGAAGAATGGTTCAAGTCACACAAACTGGTCATGAACTACAGCAAAACAAAGGTTATGACCTTCTACAATGCCAGGAGCAAGTACAAATCCCGTGACCTCACCATCCCTAAACCAAACAGAGACCTTACTTGAACACGTTCTGATTTTAAATACCTAGGTGTCACATTGGACAGCTCACTGTCCTACCATCCGCACATAGATTCTGTCATAAAGCCACCAACATCTGTATAGGCCTGCTCTACAGGCACAAACACTGCATGACTCCTGACACTCTCCGGTTGGCTATCAACAGCTCTGTCACCTCCATCATCGATTACTGGCTAGCAATTTATGACTCTGCCTCTGCCTCTGCCCTCCACAGAATTACAGTTGCACTCAACAAAGCATGCAGGCTGCTAACTGGGGCTGATCGACTTACACGCACTTGTGTCCTGTACACTCAGGCAGGATGGTTACCTCTCATCAGCCGGATACAGTATCAAACCTGCCTCTTAGCCCAAAAATTCCTCCTTGGGATCATGTCCCCGGGCATTGAAAAGCTACTTGTTGACCACCACAGCACCCAGAGAACTAGAAGTTCACAACAACTAACCTTCCTTGTCCCCAGATGCCGGACTACCATGGGCCAGAGGACCTTTTCCCACAGAGCACCACAGTGGTACAATACTCTCAACAAAGAAACTCTTACTGCTGCTGCTCTTGGCCCTTTTAGGAGACAATTCTGACTTCATCTCGTTTCAACTAGTCGTTGTGACTGCTCGCCTAAATGGGGTTCCCACCGTTCACTGCCCTCCACTTCAGTCTTGACAGCTATCTGTCCCCACCTTGCCCCCCTTCTACCTGCCTACTCCCTTGCCTCCTCTCCCTTTCCTCCCCCGGGGCATTTCCTGACTTCTATCCCTCCTCTACCTCCCCTTTAGAGCTCTTACCCTCACCCTCTACCCTCCAACAATGGCCTTCCTGCCTGCATACTCCCTTCCCTCTCACCTGCAGTGCTTATTTTCAAGATTGCCCTTGGCTGGTTATGTCATGCTACCTAACATTTGGCACCATTTTGAATTACTGGAATTTCCTAAGCCTCAGTCTCTTACTTCTTGTTATCGTGTAACTATGTATTATTATGTTGACCTTTGTATGTATGTATACCCCCCATTCCTTCGACGTGGAACCTTTGTGAATGAGCAGTTCCTGCTCAAAGGTATTTGTAATCCTAGATTTCAATAATATAAAAATAAAAAAATAAAATTTTTTCCTGAACCTGCATGACTTCTGTGGTTGTCCCTCTTGTGCGTGTTTTCTTTATGGTTTTGGGTCTAAGTCTGACATTTGAGTCATCAAATCTTGAAACCTCATTTTTCCTTCTGTGCCATTGCAACATACACATCATGTTCTGCATGTAGTGCCTGATCTAGGCTGTTATGCAAAGCCCATACACAGTTCCTAAAAGTGCACCCATTTTCCTCACATAGGTTACACTTTAAAGATTGTCTGCAGTTTGCACTAATGCGGCCAATTTCTTCACATAACCCACATCTGTGCTTCTCACACACATTGCTGAGGTGTCCCAAATCTTCACATCTATAGCATGCTCATGGCTGTCCTGGATAGAAAATTATTCCCCTATCTCTCCCCAAGAAAAAACAGTTGGGTAGGTGTTTGGTAATCCAATTTTCTGCTTTAAAGTCACTTTATATTTTCAACCCCCAGTCCAGAGGTGTTCCTCATCTAAAATAGTTTCAGGGTATCCATTTACTACACAGTGTTGTTTTCAACCAGGTGGTAATGTCTGCAACATTAACTCCTTCATTACAAAAGAGAACTGTATTTTTTTTAAACTTGTCTTGGTTAAAGGTATTGCCAAGAAGGGCTTCCATAATGGTGTGTTTTTTTAAGGCCTGGTACCGTTTCTATAATCTTTCCAAGCCTGCTGGATGCTTAAAACTAATATACCAATGTATGTTTTGTCTCCTGGCATATGGATCAAAGCATGAATTTCATATGCATAATATTTCATGCTAGTCTTAAGCAATGCCCTTCCCACAAACTGTCTATCTGGGAAGCCATTCACATCCCCTCTATATCTTAATCGGATTGCGTTTCTTCTGGCTGCTGGCTCTGACGCATTTCTTGTGTTTTCATGAAATAGACGTTTCCTTACATTTGAATTCTAAACTGTCTGTGGTGCTTGTTGTCTCTGTCTTGCATCTCTAAGGTTAGATTCAGTATTTTCATTATTTTGGTTCTTCTCCTTTAAATTGTCAAAGTCAGCTTCTGATCTTGGTGGGGGGAGCTGGTATTTCTTTCTCTTCTGTGTTTTGTACCTCTTCTGACTGTATATCAGCTTCCAGACTTTTTATTGCATTAATAATATCAGTCTTACTTGTTCCTACAAGTCCTTATGCAGGTGTTTTATTCATATGTTTTCTAAAGGCACCTCTCTCTTTTCAGTTTCTATCACTGTTTCCTCTGTAGAGATCTGTTTTCCCTCAAATGTCATAGGTAGATTTGCATCTCATCCCGACACATCTAAATTCTTTATCCATCCTGCCTTCTGTAGTGCTTCTGTAACCCACCCTAGAGTATCTATGTCCAGCTTAGAAGAAGGACCTGCAATGTTATTAGCATCATTTCCTTCTTTTTGTGGCATCTCTTCTTTCTGTAGGGATCTTCCCTTTTTCTCTTTACAATACTCTCAACAAAGAATCTCATACTGCTGCTGCTCTTGGCCCTTTTAAGAGACAACTTCAACTTCATCTCAGTTCATCTAGTCATTGTGACTGCTTTGCCTAATCTGGGCCCCCCGCTCACTGCTTTCTACTTTAGACAAGACAGCTACCCCCCCGCCATACCTTCCCTCTCCTTGCCTCCCCCTGCTCTCCACTCCCTTTCCTCACCCCTTCCTGGCAGTTACAGACATTTTCCTCCCCCATCCCTTGAGAGCTCTTACCTTCACCTTATACCCTCCGACAATGGCCTTCCTGCCTGCTACCTCCACTCTCCCTACCCTCTCACCAGCAGTGCTTATTTCTAAGGTTGTCCTTGGATGGTCTGTCATTCTACTTAACACTGGCACATCTTGTAGTACTGTAATTAACTAAGCCTCAGCCTCTTGCTTCTTTCATTGTGTAACCTGTATAATTATGTCGACCTTTGTATGTATGTTTATCTTCCATTTCCTCGATGTGGAACCTTTGTAAATGAGCAGTTTCTGCTCAAAGGTCTTTGTAATCCTAGATTTCAATAAAATAAAAAATAAATAAAATAAACTGCTATTGAAATGTCTCCTTTCTACGGGATTGTCAATGGACTCTGTGGCCTGGTTCCATAGTTACCTCACCCAAAGATCTCAAGGGGTCAGGATCGTCAATACAATCTCTGAGCCCAGGGAAGTAAACCTAGGGGTCCTGCAAGGTTCTATCCTCGGTTCTCTCTTATTCAGGCTTTTCATTAATGATATGCCTTCCACCTGTCCTGCACACTCTGTACTCTATGCAGACGATGCTGTTATCTCCATCCCAGGGAAAGACCCGGGATCAATTAGCTCTGAACTTCAGCTAAGTTTTCGTGCATTGGAATCCTGGTTCACCAGAAATAAACTGCTACTCAACTACAAAAAGTCAAAGAGCATGCTCTTCAGCACCCCACAGAGCAAGATTTGAGGGTCCTCACTGCATATACTTAGCAGCGAAGGAGAAGTACTAGACCAAGTCAACACATTCAAGTACTTAGGAATTCACCTTGATGACACCCTCACCTTCACTGCCCATGCTGAGCAACTGGTATAATTCACCAACATGAAGCTTGGCATCCTGTACAGACACCGCACCTCTATAACACCGGCTGCCCTAAAACTTGTTACGTGCAGTTCAGTTCCCTCATCTGTGGATTATGGCCTTGTCATATATGTGGCAGGCACAGACACAGCACTTAAAAGGGTCAAAACCACCCTCAACAAGGCCTTCTGCCTGATCCTGGGAGTACACAAAATGACTCACTCTCGTGACCTATACAAGGAAACTGGGTGGCTCCCACTCCACCACAGACTCCAAAACCAGGCCTGCCGCTTTGCAAAAAAGTCCCTGATGGGATCTATGCTAGAGCTACTTCAGCCCTCTTTGAGCCTGCACAACCATCTAAATGCACAAGGAGTGCCCCAGGGCTGTCCTAACTGTTCCCTTGAAATGAACCACCCTTGGCCAACAATCCCTCTCCTACTGTGGGTCTAAATGGTTCAATGATCTGCCTGCAGACCTTGCCGACTCCCCTAGACTTGGCCACTTCAAAAATGGGCTTCAATCTCTTCTCGACAGCAGATCTGACTGCCAGTGTTTCTGTTAACCCATGGCCTCTGACAGCCATTCTCACACCCATCAAACACTTCCCTCTCTCACTCCCACCCTCCTGTTCCACAACTGCCCACCCCCCACCTCCCACCACCAACTACCTCCCCTTGACAAAGCTTCACCATGGCTGCTAAAACTGCATTTCTGCAGAATGTGAGCACCCCATCTGAACTGTAACATGATTGTTCAAATCAAATCAAATCAATATCTATTTATAATGCACTTTTTGGAATACCAAAGCGCAAATACATAACAAATTTAGAACCACACAACAGTAATAAATACAAATATAAAACATTTAAAAAGCAACAGGACAACTAGGTGTTATTCAAAATGCTAATTCAAATAAATAACTCTTCAGTGTGTCTTTAAAAGCTCAGTGGACAGGCATTCTCTAATCCGACGAGATAGATAGTTCCACAGGGTTGGGGTAATGAAAGAAAAAGCTCTGGCTGTTGATGACTGAAGGCAAACCCTGGGAATATCTAGCAATCCATTGTCGGTGGAACAGAGTGGGCAGAGAAAGTGGTAGGGTCAAAGGAGATCTTGCAAGAAGCCTGGTCCCTGTCCGTGTAGGGTCTTACAGGACAGCAACACGACCTTGAAGGTGATCCTCCACCGCACCAGCAACCAGAGCAGTTCACGCAGCGCAGACATGATATGGCAAGTTCTTGGCAATCCAGTCAACAACCTGGCTGCAGCATTCTGCACCAGCTGCAGGCGATGGAGATCCACCCCAGCAATCCTAGATATAGAGCGTTGCAGTAGTCAAGACACGAAGATACAAAGGCATGAACCAGCACAGGAAGGTCATCGTGTGGAACAAGGTGTTTTATCGGGGCAATATTCCTCAGGTGGTAAAAAGAGGACTTGACAATGGTTGACACCTGTGTCATAAGCATCAGCTCACTGTCAAGTACTACGCCTAGATTCTGCACCTGTTCAGAAGGTCTCAACTAGTTACCCCCTAACACAAGGCCAGAAGGAGACCCAGGAGTCAACTTCTCTACACGGTGGCCAGGGTCCACCACCAGCACCTCAGTCTTGTCCGGATTCAGTCTCAACCAGTTAGCACTCATTCAGTCCTGAATCTCAGCGAGGCAGTTGTTAAAGACTGATATTGCATCATTTTGTTTGGGTACAAAGGACATATAGAGCTGAGTATCATCTGCATAGCAGTGAAAACTCAGCCCATAATGCCTTATAATATCTCCCAACAGCAGCATATACACCGTGAACAACATGGGGGAAGCACAGAACCCTGCGGAACCCCACAAGGCAGCACAAAGGGAGCAGAGGAAAGAATTTCTGGTACTACCCTCTGAGTTCTGCCCATGAGGAAAGAGTGGACCCATCTGAGGACTGTCCCCGACAGTCCACAGAGTAGCTGCAAGCATTCTAGCAACATCCCATGGTCCACGGTGTCAAACGCTGCAGAGAGATCAAGGAAGACCAAGATCGAATGGCTCCTCCGATCTCTCACTATTAGAAGATCATTCAGTACTTGAACCAATGCCGTCTCAGTACTGTGCCTCTTCCTGAAACCAGACTGCAGAGGATCATAGACTTCATGGGTAGTAAGAAAGTCATCGAGCTGCAGCGTGACTACTTTCTCAATAACCTTGCCCAAAAAGGGCAGGTTAGAGATTGGTCTGTAGTTAGTAAGACAGTCTGGGTCAAGGGAAGATGTCTTTAAAAGGGGTGTCATGATAGTCTCTTTCAGAGACTCTGGAAACAGGTGGTCACATGATGCAGTGGTGCTAAGAGGCTGCTTGTGGTAGAGCTCCTGCCTTCCCCCTCTCAAAATACTCATTTTTACAGCTTAAAAGCCACTGATTAAGCTCTGAGCGGGTGGTAAAGCGTTCCTAACAGTGGGAGATCCCTTGTGGTCTGAGATCGTCGAGCCGACTGTCTCTTCTGCTGATCGCGATGGCAGACACCGACATGAAGGCCGAGGAGTCAGACATACTCTTCCTACTTTGCCAGAAAAGCCTCCAAAAAGCTAGGAATAGCAATACAAATACAGCTTTGGCGGCTAAACACTCCACTAAGCGGGGATCTAATACATCTACTAGCACTTATGCTGGCGGAGGAACGTTTTCTCGGGAGTTATCTCCTTCAAAGATACACTGCAGGAAATCTCTAAAGAAATCAAGTCAATGAGGCAAGATTTCGCTGATCTCTGAGGAGAGTAGCGATTCGAAACCAGAATAACATCCATGGAGAAGTGGCAACAGAAAACAGATCCTGAAATTATAAAGCTTGACAGCATATACAGAAACTTCAGCTGAAAGCTGAGGACTTGAGGGCGAAGTCAACGGAACAATGTGCTGATCCTGGGGTCCCGGAGTTAGAGGAGGGAGTGATACCCCGCGCTTATTCAGCATTTCTAAACAAGGTTGTGGGGCCCTCACCCATCCACCAGCAATATCATATCGAGAGGGCCCACAGATTTCTCAGGCCCAGACCACCTCCGACCGCCCCCCCCAGGCCTGTAATTGTCAAGTTCTTAAGTTACCTGGAGCGTCAGCATGTCCTCACAAAAGTTAAAGAGCTTGAATCTATCCTATGGAACAATACCAAACTCAGGATCACCCAGGATCTCCCTCGCGAGGTGCGCCAGAAAAGAGCTGCCTTTCATCCAGTAGTTAAGAAACTTATTGCTGCAGGGAAAGCCTTCAGGATGAACTATCCTGCTAAATTGCTTGTGCAGGTGGAAGGCACATGGCACGCCTATGAAAACCCGGAGGAGGCACTGTCTGAGCTGGCAAGATTGCTCCCGGATCTGTTTAAATGACTCTAATAATAATATCTACCTAGTGAGACTTTCCATGGCATGATCTTTGTTTTAACAGTTAAATCTGGTTTACTGTCCCTGTAACTAGTCTCCCCTTTATTATTTAGTGTTCCTTTTATGCTTTCCTGTCGCTACTGCCTTGCGCATCTTGATGTGGTTACCTGGGGTTTCCCGCAGAGGAGTCCTCCCTGGGGATCCCGCGTGGTGGTAGGCCTAAGAGGGTCGAAGCTGTGAGGCCTACTCGGCCTACATTCTGTCCCCGATGCATCCGCCCTTCCCATTAGCGCACTGGGTACTGGCATGCACGGGGTTTGTTTTTGGAGGATGCGTTTGCGGTTGGACTGCTTGGTCCGTCAACAAATCCTTCCCCATGCTTCTTCCCTCTGGCCTTCCAGTCTACTTGTGAGCAGTAACACCATGGGAAGCGGGACCTTTCCCCCAAGGATTTTTTCTCAGGTACCACTGTATTTACTTTTTCTGGGTTGGCTGACTGAACTAATGTGATGTACTGATCGTTCTTTTCGCTCGCTGGGGGGGGGGCCGGGGACTCGTATGGTATAGGCAACTCGGAGCCCTGTCTTGTGACCTGTGTGGGTTTGTCTGGGTACCTTTCACAGTGTTTCTTATAGGGTTTGCCTCTCTCCTCGGGGTTTGGCTGTTAGTTAGTCGGTTCTGGGGTATATGTACTGTTGGGATTAGTATTGGTACTTGAGGGTACCTTGGGTACCCGAGGTGGGGGGAGGGAAAATGGTTGTATTTGGCATGTTTATTATTCTGGTTGCTCACAATCCGGATTGCAATGACGGGTATGTTTTATATTGTGGTCGTTGGATATTGGGGGCGCCACCTTCATTTTCATTGGGGTTTGTGGGTTTGATACCTAATCCTGTTCATTTTATGATGCAAGTGCATTTTTCTGTTGTCTGGTGGACAGTTGCCTATATTTGTAATTACAGAGGCGGCATTTTCGGGATGTCGGGGCAAAGAAGGTGTCACCACTGTCTGGAGTAAGTTGGGGGACCTTGGTGCAGCTCATCTTAAACACATCCTGGTTCCTTGAGGATGGCTATGGATTATGTTAAAATAGCTAGTTGGAACATAAGAGGCATCAGGGAGACTAAGAAGAGGACCCGAATATTGTTTAATTGCTCTTTGCTGGGAGTCGATATTTTATTTTTACAAGAGACCCATATAACAGTGGCAGAAACCAAAATGTTAAGGGTTAAAGGTTTTTCTCAAATTTTTGTTGCTGGTGCTTCTTCGGAAGCAAGGGGAGTTGCCATCATGATTAAAAAAAGCATACCTTTTATTTCAGAGAAAGTTATCCAAGACCCTGAGGGCAGATATATTTTGTTGCAGGGTTCCCTGTATAACTCCGCTATAGTCTTGGATTCCGTCTATGGCCCGGTTGGAGGGGATGCCAGTTTTATAATGCAACTAATCGACAAATTAAGTGTTTTTCTACCAACTCCCCTGGTTCTGGGAGGGGATTGGAATATAGCCCCATTGCAAGAACTGTATAAAACTTATAGGCCGCTGAAGCCCCCATCCCCTGCGCAACTGGCGCTGCGTGACTTGGGTAGCATGTTAGGACTGGTGGACCCTTGGAAGACTTTGTATCCTCTTAATAAGAGCTATACCTTCTTCTCCCCACTCCATAACTCTTGGTCCAGGCTGGACTACTTTTTAATAAGTACCTCCCTCATGGCTAGTATAACCCTAGTAGGTATTGAACCCATAGTAATCTCCGACCATGCCTTAGTATGGTTTCGTTTCACTCCCTCCTCTTTGCAACAGCGTGACACAATTTGGAAACTCAATACTCAGATATTAAAAGATGAACACTCTCTTGCTCAGATTAGGTCCCTCATTGGAGAGTACTTGGATACTAATCGTGGTTCAGTGACCAGGCTTGATATCCTATGGTGTTCTCTAAAATGTTTTTTGAGGGGAGAATTCATTAAAATCTCCTCCAGGAGGAAGAAACTCAGGACTCAAAAATTTCTTCTTCTATCAGGCCAGATTAAGGCTGCAGAAGACTCCCTTGCCTCCTCTAAATCCCTTAAGTGTTTGGAGCAGCTACACAAACTCAAAAATGAATATGAGAGGCTGGTTGGGAAAAAGACTGAACTTAGTTGCTGAGAACCAAAGCCAAATATTTAGACCAAGGGAGAAGCCAAGCAGGCTCTTAGCCCTAAAACTTAGGGAAACAGAGAATTCAAGGTTGGTCCCGCTTGGAAGCTCAAGATGGTTCTATTAAGACAATGCCCAGGGATATTGTGGAAGTTTTTGACTATTTTACCAAAATCTCTATGGGGCTCACCAGTCCCTCCTTCCCAGTCTGCCATAGGGTCCAGTCTTAAACCAATCTCCCCACCATACCTCTCCGTGACCAAATAGCTTTTCTCTACTCCTTTATCCTTAAAGGAGGTTGTGAGGATGCCATCCACAATCTTTCACCAGACAAAGCTCCGGACCTGATGGCTTACCCGCCAACTTCTATAAGGCTTTTGTCAGGAGCTGGCTCCAACACTTCTGGAGTTTTACAATTATCTTCTCTCTTCTGATTTGCTGGACCCAACCTTGTTGGAAGCTATTATAATCCTGATCCCTAAAACAGATAAACCCTCTCTGGATCCAGCTAACTATAGACCTATCTCACTGCTCAATTGTGATATTAAAATACTGTCTAAGATTCTGGCTTCACGCATTAAACAAGTTTGGCAATCACTTTTGAGCAGGGAGCAAGTAGGTTTCATGCAGGGCAGGTCGGCTGCGGACCACATGAGAGTTCTTTCCCATGTCTTCCAGGCGGCCCAAGCTTCTCAGGTAGGTCCATGGCGCTGGTCGCTTTAGATGCAGAGAGCGCTTGACCGTGTCAACTGGGACTTTTATGGTGTGCTATGGCTAAGTTCGGTTTCCGGAGAGGTTTACACGGTGGACGAAGGTTCTGTATAAAGATCCTCGGCAAAATTTACTGCAATGGGGTCTTCTCATCCCATATCCGTTACTTTCAGGCACCCGCCAGGGTTGCCCCTTTCCTTACCTTTCAACCTCTATCTGGAACCCTGTTGCTCAATCTTAAGGCAGCTCCTGGGATCCAGGGTTGTGCCATTTCCTAGCAAACCTCCACATTATCTGTCTTGCAGATGATATCCTTCTACAGTTAACTAACCCGCAGACTCCCTGCGAGTGGTATTGGACATAATAGGGCAATTTGGGGCTGTATCCAATTACAAACTCAATCTGACTAAGTCTGAGATTTTTCCCCTCAACATACACTTATCTCAATCCTGCATGTCTCATTTTGGGATGAAATGGGCCTCATCCCATCTTAAATATCTGGGTATTTATTTGGCTCATGACTCAAATTTGGTTAGGAAACTAAATCTGGACGACCTAGTAGATAAAATTTACTCTGATCTGCAAATATGGGGTAAACTGCCACTATCAGTTGGGGCCTGTATCAGTATTATTAAAATGAATATTCTGCCTCGCCTCTTTTATCCCCTGAACCTTCTAGATATTTGGTTGCCCAAAACCTTTTTTAATTGAGTCCATTCGATCCTGGCTGGTTTTATTTGGAATCACAAGTCTCCCAGACGGGCCTTTTATAAACTTTGTCTACCTAAGGATATAGGGGGTCTCCGTCTCCCCAACTTCGAGTACTACTACTGGGCTAGCCATCTAGTCAAAGCCGGTAAATGGCTCGGAGGAATGGATGTAACATCCTTTCCATTGTGGTTAAGTTTGGACCTTGATCTCATTAAGCAATGTAATATAGACCCCTCTAGCCTATTTTACTGTCAGTTCTCAACTTTACCTAGATGTATTCAAGAGTCGGCAGTGGGTACTACGGTGAGGGTACTCAATCAATTTTATGCTACCGCTAAAATTAGGCACGTTAAGGACCCTGGACAACCTTTGATTTTCAATCCTAATATTAAAATGGGGACTGATGTACTATCTCCGAAGTGGCTGCCCCAAATTCAGGGACTTTTAGTGGAAGACCTTTTTGTGCAAGGAGGCGCTGGATCAATAGATGACCTTCTGTTAGTCCTAAACATTCCCCCCCAAGTGATTTTTAAAGTATACCAATTAAAACACCTTGTCAGTAAGGAGTTTGGGGTCACAGTACCGACATCGGCCATTAAACCATTGCTTAGAGTGATTAAAGAATGTGCGGTTAAACCTCATGGGGTGTCTAAGTTGTATCTACATCTTATGAAGCTTAACTTCCCTGTCCCCTTGGCTGGTTCCAAGTCTTGGTCTCTACCCCCCTTAGACCCTCTGTTCACATGGAGTCAAGTTTGGAAAGACTTGCATACATATAATACTCTCGATAAGAATAGACTTATTCAATATTTTATTGTTAACAACATGTATATTACGCCGGTCCAAAAAGTGAAATTCGATCATTCCAGCTCCCCTAAATGTTTCAGATGTGGTGAGGACCTGGGCAGTCCTCCTCATATTTTCTGGTACTGTTCCAAGGTAGCCCCACTATGGAGGGCCATTCGGGACAGTCTAGACCCTATTCTAGGCCTGCAAGATCTCTTTACACTAGAGATTTGCATCCTAGGCATTTACTTGGGTATTAACGTCAGAGAGAGAAGATATCATATGGCTCTTATCTCAATGGCAGTTAAGAGACTAGTGCTTCGTCACTGGTCAAACAACTTAGAACTCTCGTATATGGACTGGGTAGAAGAAATGTCCCTGTGTTTTAAAGTCGAGAAGCTGATTGCCAACTCAAGACTCTCTCCTTTGGCTTTTCAGAAAAAGTGGGGCAAACTGTATGCCCTGTACCTCCATTGATTGAGATTTTCAGGCTTATTTTGTCCCATTTGACCGAATGGTGCTTTTTCCCTCTGGTCTCCTGAATACTCCCTTTCTATCTAAGAGCTAGTTCTCAGTAGAACTACTTATTCCTCTGGGCTTTATTGTCTGGCTGCTATCTTGTTTGCTCTTCTAGGCTAATTGACTTCCCTTCCTCACTTATGAATGTGTACGTTTTCTCTCTTCTTCAGTGGTGACACCTTCTTTGGGGTGGGGGAGGTAAGGGGTTTTATTTTTTCCCATGTTTATTATTCAATGTCTTATTACTGGAATGTGTTGCAATGCTGTTTTTCTCGCATCTACTTACCAGTTCGATGTAATTGTTATTGAAAACGAATAAAAAGAGAATTTCAAAAAAAAAAAAAAGAGACTCTGGAAACACCCCTTGGTTCAATGAGCACCAGACTACCTCAGCAAAAACTGGTCCGATCACATTGACGCACTCCACAAGGAGGGGCGTAGGACCAGAATCCAAACTACAGCAAGTCAGTCGCAAGCTCTGGACAATCTTCATGATATCCATGATCACTGGCTGGTCAGAAACTGTCCAGACAGACTGAGGGCCTGTAGCCTTGCATCAACCACTGCCATGCTCATTTGAATGCATTTTGCTGACCTCCGACTTGATCGATGACACCTTATCATCAAAGAACCTAGCAAACTTATCACACTTTGTTTATGAAAAAGCTCTCTGACCCTGCAGACAGGTTGGATTTCACAGCCTATCCATGGTCCGGAAGAGCTGGTCTGATTGATTCCTTGATACAACTATCTTCTTGGACAGGAACTCTGCCTTCTTACAGGAGATTTCTGATTGATATTCCATATAACGGGCAATCAATCTAAGCCTGTCTCCTTCCAGGCTGGATTTCCACCTACAGCATTCCAATCTTAACCCTAGTCTCATCCACTCCCTTAATACCCCATCAAACCAAGGAGACCTAGGGTGGAGGGAGAGGGAGCAAACACAGACAGGTGCTATGGAATCCAGAGCCCTCAGCACAGTATTATTATAGTGCACCACTAAGACATCTGGTTCCATGCACTCCACAGGCCAACTTGATAGGTCCAGCACCACCATCAGACCCTCAGGGGTTACTCCCCTCAAAGGGCGGCACCGGACCATCTCCAAAGGGGGGTGGTCTCATAGGGGGGGCCATGAAATTGAACCTTATAGAGTGATGGTCTGACCACCCAACTGGTTCCACCACCAGTTCTGTGATCTCCATCCCCAGGGTGAACACCAGTTCCAGAGAGTGACCCTGAATATGGGTTGTAGCTGTAACAACCTGTGTGAAGCCAAACAAGATCATCAGTTGGAGGAGGTTTTGACCAGAATATGAGAGTTTATCTTTGACCCAGACATTGAAATCCCCCTTGACCAACCACCTGGAGGGTTCCAACACCATGTCAAAGATGAAATCTGCAACTTCCTGCAGAAAAACTTTCTCATCACTGGGTGGACGGTAGACAAGTAAGATTCTGCTGCCCGCACCTGCTCCCATGATACAGTCAAAGGATCTAGGAGTCAGCACTGGAACCTCTACAAGGTCCAATTCAGATTTAAAACAAATAGCAACCCCCCCCTTCGATCCAGTCTCGGGTGATGTATCACAGAGTACCCGGCTGGAACAGCTGACTCCAGTATGGGACCAGCATTCTTGTCCAGCCAGGTCTCAGTAATGCAAGCCAGGTCAGATGACTCAACAAGATCAGCAATAATTGCTGTCTTGTTCTTTATCGACCTGACATTGCATAACACCGCCCAAGTTGGATGAGAGGCCTTGGAGGAACGGGCAACTTGCCCACTATCAGTGGAATTCTTGGGTATGGGAACCAGGCATTGCAAATCCCTGTCCAGGACCCATTTCACCCCAACGTATCTCCCTGACCTCACCACCCTTATCTGCCCACTCCGCTCCTCCCCCCCAGCTGAAGAACCCCCCCCACCTTCTCCGTGCAATTCCCAAGGCACAACAATGCTTATATACCTCAGGTTGCAATGAGGGACTGTTGAAGGGGCTCAGGTCCCTCAGCCTGGAGGGAGAGTAACACCTGCCCACCAAAACTTGGTCCCAACACATGTTGCCCGTTTTAAAAACTACTGTCAATCAACAGATTTTAATTAGCACCCTTAACGCTGCTACCCTATTAAAATTAACTTATACAACAATTACCAAAAAAGGAAAACAGCAATAGTTAAACTATTTTAACTAGGTTTAAACCAAAGCTCCCCTCCACCTCTCACGCAGCGAGGGAGAGCCTCAGTGAAACTAAATAAAACAACTACCCTTCCCCTTCAAATAGATTTTTAGTTCAACAAAAATAGTTCAGAAGATTTGAGCATAAATCACCAGTCACTTTCCCATTTGTGTACTGCTGTAGAGAAATCTAGTCTCAATACTGACACATCTTGTCATGAAATGGTAAAACCCCTCAGAGCTCTCACCTCTGAAGATTTAACCAGTCAGTGATTTCACCCCCAGTTTAGCTCTCACCTTAACCTTACATGAAAACACTGTAAATATGAGCAGAAATTAAGAGAATCAGGCACTTTCACTGCCAGAATCTAGATTCTCCGCAAGATGTTCATTGAACACAGTACCACACCTAATTAGTGCTGCATTAATATGTTTCTCTGCAAGTGTGATCCTGTTTCTCCTCACTTGTACCCTGCTTAATGTTGTAACTGCACACTAATACTGCTTGTTAGTTGATGTTCTTTCTGTTCTGCAATGTTTCATCACCTGTGAATATCTTGTATTCCTTGTTGACTTGGAGCCTTTGTAAGCAAGCCCCCAGCTCAAAGGTATTAATCCAAATTTGAAATGAATAAATAAAAGATATTGGCAACAATCTCAATGTTAGACACCACTTTCTGCTGTAGAACCTACATGCATCTGGCTTGCCAGATGTAATATCTAATAACTGCCATAAGAACATAGAATGTATCCACATGATATTTTCCACAGGACCTGGAAAAAGAACTGTACATTAATGTGGCATAATCTAGTGTCAGGAAATTAAATTGTTCCCACCTGGCAGCTAATAGTTGCCAGAAAGAAACAGCAATGGGTCAGTCCAGAAACAAGTGTTGTGGAATCTCTAGAATCTGGATACAAGTATCCCTTGGACACAATCTCTTTGAAAAAGCTTTATGTTTATTGTTGGCTTTTACACTAAGCCTTCCAAAATTACCAAGCCAGACACAGTCCCAGAGGAAATCCAGAAGTCTGGAATTGGTCAACTGGGACAAGACTAGTGGCAAACCCTGTTCAGGACACATAGGAAAGGAAATATCAGATGTTCGTTCAGAGTGAACTATGGTCCTATATATGCTGTTACTATCCATGGTCAATAGATGTGTAGAAGTAATTCCCCACTTTACAGCAAATCTTAAACTGTCTAACCCATATGACAGAATAAAGAGAAACGTACTAAGGGTTGCCATGACCCAGAGATCCAAAAGGGAAGGCAGGGGGTGAGCCAGTCTGACACAGCAATTTTCCAGGGTTTCATGTGAGATTTTAATGTAAGGCCAAAGCGGTAACTGAGAAATAAACTGTAGAAAAAGGCAATGGGATGGATCATACACACACCCCTCCTTTTTGTAGAGTTCTATAAGTGAATTCTTTCTTCACCAGATTTAGTCTTGATCCCCAGAAGGTCTGGAAGAATACACTTGATAAATGGGTTAAGAGACACTTGGGGGAGGGAAAATCAAACTGAGGTAAAGGAACGCAGGAATGAGAAGGATTTTAATCAATACTACCCTCTTCTTCTTTGAGCTTAACTGTCCTCTCCAACCAGAGATAAGCCTGTCTGCGTATGCACAGGAAGAAGCCTAGTTATCATGTGCAATATCCCCTGGGCCAAAGGAAATGCCAAAAAATAGAGATTGGGTTAGGGAAGACCATTATACCAGAAAATTTCCCAGAGATTGGAGCCATGGTACTACCAAGAATTATTCCCTTACTTTTTTCAAGGTTAATTTTGGAACCTGACATGACTACAAAGGACTGTAGGGTGGCAGTAAAAGCTAGCTTTCTGATGAGAGAGGAAATCATCAGAATCAGGTCATCTGCATATGCTAACACTTTGACTGGTGTAGACAAACCATGGATATGAGGGGCAGCCATTATCTGTCTACACAGTATATCAATACTGAAGACATAAAGGAGGGGGCTAAGGGGGCACCCCTGTCTGACACCTCTACCAACCTTTATAGAATGCCACACCCAACCATTTGCTTGTGGGATGATGACTGCACTTGAATACATAGCCTTGACCAAAGCAAAAACTGTGGGGGATACCAAGGCTGCTGAAACTGTGAACAGAAAATCATGTGAGAGCTGGTGAGAAGGCTTTTCTTGATCCATGCTAAGTAAAAAAACCTCAGTCTTGTCTTGTTCACTTCTAGAAAACAGTTCCCTTAATAACATTAAGTTATATTGCTGCTTCCTGTCAGGGATACCAAAAATTAAATAGGTCAAAACTCTGGAAAGCCTTGCCAGCAGGATTTTGTTTAGTATCTTCATATCCGTAGTCAGGAGACTCAACAGCCTCCAGTTGCTAAAGTCTGACTTAGTTCCTTTTGCAAAAGAACAAGAAGGGCAACATTCATGGATGCTGCATATTGTTCCCCTGCAAGCATAATGTTAAATAAGAGAGCTAACACAGGGGCAAGTTCATCTGAAAAGACTTTATAGATACTGGTCCCAAAATCATCAGATCCAAGGGCGGTATTGGATTTCAAAGAAGCTATTGCCATCTTTACCTCATCCAGAGAAATGTCTCATGTGAGGTCTTCAGCATCATATTTCGTAACTGTATGGAGGTCAAGAGAGGCAAAACGTGCCTGACTATTGGGAGGAGTTTGCTGATGCCCAAACAGAGACTCAATGTGATGCTCGACTGAATGAAGAATTTTTCCGGGGCTGTGACCACATTGCCTGAGGGAAGGATGAGCTCGGTGAGCAGCCAACTATCCACCCAGGGCTTGCTTTCTTTGAAGGGGTTGACAGATCCCTTTTGTAATTTAGTACCAAACTGCAGCTCTTGTTCCAAGCTTTTAGCCCTATTATATTGTACTTTATACATTTGTTCTTTGAGAACCCAAATCTGGTCTGAGTAATCCTGCCTAGATATGTCAGCTAGGGAAATAAGGTGCTGAAGCTGATGCCTCAGCCGGACATACTGCAGGTAGTTCCTATTGGTAATGAACTTAGCTCTATTCTGAAATAACAGATGCCAGGCCTGCTTGGTATCCTCCCACCACTCTGCCATGGAATCATAGCATTCTATGATGGATATCTGGGTAAACCATTCTTGCCGCCACAGTAGAAGTGTAGCCATGTCTTGTAAAAGACTTTCATTATGGCTAAATAATGCAGCTTAAAAATGAGATCAGAGGTCTACAGGAAGAGCTAAAGAGGGAACAGCAGGCTGCAGAGGATAACAACCCAAAAAGGTGGAGTAAGTAGATGAGAAACTGAGGAGGAAGGACAAATAGAATCAATAGGTGGAAGGAGTGGAAAAAGGGTTGCAGATAGGGAACCGAGACAGGGGCAGCACAGGCCAAGCATCAAAGGAGAGCAGAAAATGGGAAGAACGGAGGATGAGGGGGAAGGGGGAGAAAACGGACATAGAAGCAGTAGCAAGGGGGGCTGGTAATAGGAAGGAGGAAGTATGTGGTAGTGAGGGGCATTGAAAAATGTATTTTCAGTACTGGCAGAACTGGGTGATGTGAGAGGGGGCGATAGGAGGAAGAATTAAAAATAGTCCAGAGGAACACGAAACAGGCAGGAGAGCAACTGGGGATGATTCAACAGGGGCAGAAGGGGGAACAACTGTTCTGGAGGATGAGGGGGAGTCCGGAGGAAGGGGTTGGGATGAAGGGAGACCAGGGAATGCAGCTCATGGAAAAGAGGGAGGAATCCTAATACTAAAAGGAGTCAGATGGGGAAGCAAGAGAGAGAAGCATAGTCACATATGAGTGGAGGCCATGCCAGGAATGACAGCGGAAAGGGTGGGTCAGTCTGTTCTAAAGCTTGCTAGGAGGGATAGGGTGAAACCACATATAGTTCTGCATGTGGGGACACATGACCTAGTGAGAGAGATGATAGAGGTAGTTCAGGGGAGATTTGAGGAGCTAGGACCAATATGTGAGGAGACAGGAAGATCATTAGCTTTCTCAAAAGTACTTCCAGTGCCCAGGGTGGGCACTGCAAGGAATCTGAAGCTAGAAGAATTAAACAAATGGCTAAGAAGCCGGTACCAATCCAAAGATTATGGGCTGGTGGATGAGTGGGGAGGGACCTGGGAGGACAGTGATCTCTATGGTAAGGATAGACTTCACCTAAGTGAGAATGGCAAGAAGGTATTGAAGCACAGGATGGGGGAGTACATAGCAGAAGAAGGGCATTTAAACTAGGAGTAGGGGGTGGCAAGTGGGCAAGAGGCATGCAGAATCCACAGGAAGGGAAGCCAAATGAGCTTACCCTGTGCTAGAAGCAATGGGATAAAAGGGAATACTAGAGAGGATGCTAGGAAGGGAGAGTTGGGGGGAGGGTGGAGGGTGGTCACCTAGAATTCTAGGAGCCTAGGGAACAAAACAACAGAGCTACAGGCTCTTATTGCAGAAGGGGAGGTGGACTTGGCCATCACCAAAACATGGGCCAGCCATTACCAGGACTGGGACCTGGCAGTACCAGGGTATAAGATATTGAACAGAGATAGGGTAAATGGAAAGGGAGGGGGGGGGGCAGCCCTGTATGTGAGGGAAGGACTGAAGTGTGTTCATGAGGAGGGGGAGGAGGGTAGTACATAGTCATCATGGATGTAAATCCAGGATTCCAAAAATAGGACTCTCAGGATGGGAGTAATATACAGGCCACCATCTCAGACAGAGGTGTTAGACAGGGAACTAGCAGGACAGATCAGAAGGGCCTGCGGAAAGGGTAGCACGGTGATTGTGGAGGACTTCAACCTGCCGGGCGTGGATTGGAGTACCCTAGCCACCACGAATAGAAGGGAGCAGATACTTCTGGATACGTTCCAGGATAGCTTCCTAATGCAAATGGTCAGCAAGCCAACCATGTTAGAGAACACCCTAGACCTCATGCTGGCAAATGGGGAGTTGTGAGAGAGCTGCAGGTGGAAGAACCGCTGGCAGGGAGCGACCACCACACAGTGTGGTTCACATTGAAAATGGGTAAGGAGGGAGTAGAAACAGGTACATGAGTGTTGGACTTCAGGAAGGCCAACTTTGGGAGGATGGGGGAGGTAGTTAAAGGGTATCTAGCCAGAATCCAAACTAATATGGACACTAACCAGAGGTGGGAGATCATAAAACTGGGGATTGAGGAGGCAAACAAAACCTGCATCAGGTTCCAGAGTAAGAGAACTAGGGCCAGGAAACCCAGTTGGTTGAGCAAGAAAGTCATGGAGAAAGTAAAAAAATTAAAGAGTGGCCTTTAGAAGGTTCAAAAAAACAGGTAGGGAGAGGACAGAGAGGATTACCTAAAGAAATCAAAGGAGGTGACAAAGGCAGTAAGGGCAGCCAAGGCATCTAAGGAGCTCAGGCTGGTGCAAGGCATCAAGAAGGGGGAGAAGGAATTCTTCAGGTACATCAGGGAGAAATGGAGTTCTAGGGACAAAATAGTAAGGACTAAGAGGGATGGGGTGGGTGGAAAGGGGGCAGAGCAGGCAGAATGGCTTAATGAGTACTTCTGCTCGGTGTTTAGTAAGGAGAAAGGAGGGGCACTACCAAGGGGGGGGGAGGAGGTGACAGATGGGAGAATAACAGAGGGCAGGGTACTGGAGGGCCTGAGGGCACTGAGGGTGGACAAGGCACCAGGGCCAGTTGGTATTGACTACAGGGTACTGAGAGAACTGGCAGAAATCCTGGCAGGGCCCTTGGCAGACTTGTTCATGCCTTCCTTGTCTCAGGAATTGTACCTCAGGACTGGAGGATGGCTCACTTGGTACCCCTCCATAAGAGCAGTCCCAAAGATAAACCAGGAAACTACAGGCTGGAAAGCCTCACATCCATCGTGGCAAAACTGATGGAGACAGTCCTGAAGGAGAGGCTGATGTCCCTTCTGGAGACCAATGGGCTGCAGGACGTAAGGCAGCATGGGTTTGTCATGGGCAGATCCTGTCAGACCGACCTGGTGGATTACTATGACTGGGTAATTAGACAGTTGGACAAGGGCCATGCAGCGGATGTCCTGTTTCTGGACTTCAGTAAGGCATTCAACTCGGTACCACATGGGAGGCTTCGCAGTAAGCTGGCAGGTACAGGTGCAGGGGTGAAAATAGTGGGATGGATAGTAAACTGGTTACAGGGAAGGCAGCAGAAGGTGGTGGTGGGAAGGGAACTCTCATCTCTGAGGGCAGAGACAAGAGGAGTACTGCAGGGCTCAGTGCTGGGACCGGTGCTGTTTGGGTTGTTCATATCAGACATCTCAATGGGCATCAAAAGCAAGATCAGTTTGCTTGCAGATGACACCAAAATGGGAGCAGTAGTGGATGACCAAGGAGGGTGGCATGGGTTACATGATGATCTGTCAAAACTGGAGACCTGGTCAGACACCTGGCAGTTGGGGTTCAATGCCAAAAAGTGCAAGGTGCTACATTTCGGGGCAAAGAAAACAAGAAGGAGCTACCAGCTGGGAGGGTTTCAGCTAGCTGTGACAGAGGAGGAGAAGGATCTGGGGGTGATTATAATGGGCTCAATGAACAACTCAGCACAATGCAGGAAGGCAGCTGCAAAGGTCAACAAAATGCTGGGTTGTATTGCCAGGGGTATATCTTCAAGGAGAGGGGAGGTGAGACTGCCATTGTATAGGTCACTGGTTAGGCCACACCTGGAGTACTGCATGCAGTACTGGCACCCATACCTGAAGAGGGACATTAAGTTATTGCAGGGGGTGCAGCGCAGGGCAACAAAGATGATCCAGGGACTAGGAGACATACCCTATGTGTACTCACTGGAGGAGAGGAGAGACAGGGGTGATATGATTGAAACCTTCAAGTACATGAAGGGAATAAACATGACAGGCACAGAGGGACTATTCAAGTTAAGGGGGGGAGGGACACTCATCGTCACAATCTCAGATTGGAGGGGGGAAGGTTCAGGAGGGAAATGAGAAGACACCTTTTTACGGAGAGAGTGGCATCTGGGTGGAACATGTTGCCTGTGAAAGTGGTATCCAGTAGAACAGTGGACTGCTTCAAAAGGAGATGGGATAGGGTAAAAGGGAGGGGCAGGGGAGGTGAGGGAGGGGCAGCTGCAGTATAAGGGTTGCTAGCTGCACATTCAAGCAGACTCAATAGACCACAAGGCCTTTATCTGCTGACAAATTCGTGTGTTTGTATTGAGTCTCCAACCGCCTTTTTTACACCGGGGAGAATTATCCCAGGTAAACCTGAGGGTTATGGCAACATGGTCAGAAAATTCCAGGGCTTGGGTATTAACATTTAAGATATGTAATACTGAGGAGACAAAGATGAAATCAATGCGGGTTTTAAGAGACTTACAAAAATATATGTGACCTCCTGAGGGGTGGTGGGAACAACAGGCATCAATTAGATTGGGAGTGGAAATTACCTGATTTAAGGCAGAAAAATCACAAAATAATTTAAAGGTACACAACCCCCTGCCTGTCTGGCTTAAGCCACAGTTAAAATCCCCTGCCCATTGAACCAGGCGAGAGGTGTGCAAGTAAGGTTGAATTAATTTGAACAGGGTAGCATGAAGGGCCTTGGTTTGTGGGGTTTAGATTGTGATCAGCCGAAATCTTTTGGTGAGATAGGAAATATCCAACAAAAGGGTTCTATCTGGACATAGGTCTACTAACCGAGTGACTTTGAGTAATGGGCTATTGAACAAAATCCCTACACCATCGCATGTCTCATCCCCTATGGACTAAAAAGAGGGGCCTAGATCCCAATATCTAGAAGCATGATGCAACTCTGAGTGAGATCTGAGTCTGGTGTCCTGGAGATAGTAAATCCTGAGCTTGACTCATCAGGGAGAAAAAGAACCTCATGTCTTTTCTTATCACTCTTAATGCTGTTCACATTGATAGTGGTGATGGTGAGGAACCTCGTTAGTAAAAGGAAAGAGAGCAAAAGAAAACTCAGCTACATAGACTTTGACAGCAGATAAGGACCGCTTGGCCCACCTAGTCTGCCCATTTCCCTACCTACAGGATAAGCTGCAGATCCTAGTTAACTAACAGCCTATTTGTTCCTACTCCCCACAAGAATTGCCTTATGTCTGTCCCATGCATTCTTGAATTCTCCCACAGTTTTAGACTCCAAAACCTCCTCAGGAAGGCTGTTCCATGCATCCACCACCTTCTCTGTGAAAAAATACCTCCTCACATTGCCCCTGAGCCACCCCCCCTGTATCTTCAAATTGTGTCCCCTTATTCTTGCACATCTCTTTTTCTGAAGGATACTACCCTCTTGGACTATGTTGATTCCACTGAGGTACTTAAAAGTTTCTATCATGTCCCCCCCTCCCTCCTTTCCTCAAGTGTATACAAAGTAAGCTCCTTTAGTCTCTTCTCATGTGGCTTCTCTTGCAGACCCCATACCACTTTAGTTGCCCTCCTCTGGACTGCTTCCATCCTGTCTATGCCCTTGCGGAGAAGGGGTCTCCAGAACTGGAAGCAGTACTCCAGCTGGGGTCTCAACAACTGTCTGTACAGAGGGATACAACTTCCTGTTTTCTGCTGCTGGTGATGCCTCTCCCAATGCATCCCAGAATCCCGCAGCCCTCCCTACTGCCTTCTAACATTGCTTGCTAACCTTAAGGTCATCTGATATGATTACCCCCAGGTCCCTTTCCATTTTTATTGTTGTTATTGCCATCCCCCATTGTGAAATCTTCCTTGGGTTTTGTTTGCCAGGTGCATTATTTTGCACTCTTTGCATTGAATCAAGCTGCCATGCTTCTGACCATTCCTCCCACCTTGCCAAGTCCCTCCTTATCCTTTTCGATGCCTCCTTGTGATCAACCCTGTTGCAGAGCTTTGTATCATCTGCAAAAGGCATACTGTTCTTTCAGTCCCTCTGCAATGTCACTTATAAAGACATTAAAGGACTGGACCCAGTACTTAACTCCTGGTGATACCCCACTAGTAACCCTCTTTTCTTCAGAGTGGACTCTATTTTTATTACCTTCTGTGTCCTGTTGTCCAGCCACGTTTGTTTCAGGTTGCCACCCTGGGACCCACTCCGTGACTGGTTAATTTTGATTATTATCTGTGTGGGACTGTGTCAAATGCCTTGCTAAAGTCTAGGTAGGCCACGTCCACAGCCCCTCCCTGGTCTACTACTTTTGTCACCTAGTCAAAGAAATCAATTAGATTTATCTGACATGGCCTTCCCGCTGTGAACCCGTGCTGCATTGGATCCTGTGCCTCACTTTCCTCTAGGTACTCAAGAATTCTTTCCTTCAGAAGTGATTCCACCACTTTCCCTACCACAGAGGTCAAACCAACAGGTCTGTAGTTTCCTGCCTCTGTCTTGGTCCCACTTTTGTGAATTGAAATCACATCCACCTTCCTGCAGTCCTCAGATACCACACCATCCTCCCATGATTTTTTAAAAAGGGTAGTCAGTGGTGTCACTAGTTTTCCCCGTAATTCTTTTAGAATTCTGGGGTGAATTCCATCAGGCCCCATTGCTTTGTCCACCTTCAGTTTTAGGAGTTCTTTCAGAACCCTTTCTTCTGTGAAAGGACTTGGATCGACCCCCTTATCCAGAGTGCTTCTGTTAATTGGATTAGGCACCTCCCCCCCTCCTCCTCTTTTGTGAATACTGAACAGAAATATTCATTCAGTATTCCTGCTTTTCACTGTCCCTCTTGCACACCCACTGTCCTTTTATTCAGCCTCACTATCCCTCCCTTTGTCTTTCTACGCTCCCTGATGTACCTATAAATGGTTTTATCCCCCTTCTTAACTGAGTTGACTATCTTTTCCTCAGTTTGGGCCTTGGTTATTCTGACTTCCCTCCCTGCTTCCGTCTGCCTTAACTGGTACAGTTCTCTAGCCTGCTCCTTCTGTATTTCCTTATACTTCCTAAATGCTATCTTTTTCTCCCTAACCTTCCCAGCCACCTCTTTTGAGAACCATAGTGGCTTTCTCTTTTATTCTGATTTGTTTATTTGCTTCACATAAAGGCATGTTGCCTCTGTGATGGCAGTTTTAATGTTTCCCCATTGTTGCTTCACCCCCCCACCTTTTCTAGCCTGTTTGCTAGTGCTTTTCTAAGGCACTCTCCCATCTTGCCAAAGTCATCCCTTCTGAAGTCCAGTACCCTCACTTTTGTATGGCTTGACTCTGTAGCTGAGTTATCATGAACCACACTGTTTGGTGGTCACTTGTTCCCAGATGGCTGCCCACTTCTAAATATGAGATCCTCTTGCTGTCCCCATTTCACAGTACAAGGTCTAAGATTGCTCCCTCATGAGTGGGTTCCAAAACTAGCTGTCTGAGGCATGCCACCTGTCGGGCATCGAGAATGGCCCAGCTCTTGGATGTGGCTGCAGCAAAGGTGCTCCAGTTAACATCTGGCATATTAAGGTCCCCCATCAACAGTATCTCTCCTTTCTCTGCCATCCTAAGGATGCCTTCTATCATATCCTTGTCCATTCCCTCTCCCTGACATGGGGGTCTGTATACAACCCCTGTGCGGATTGTGGTGCCATTTCCAGTCTCTAAGGTGACCCACAGTGCCTCCTCTCCTTCCTGTTTACTATTTTGTTCCATTGCTTTTATCCCTTCCCTTACATAGAGAGCTACTCCTCCCCTTTTCTACCCTCCTTGTCTCTCCTGTATTATGGCATTTTAGACATTCTGCACTGTCTAGTGCATTTAGCAATTGAATCATCCCCACCACCATCCTCATTGTCTGTAGTTGAAGCCAAGGAAGAGGTATCTGTACTCTCCTCCCCAGAGTCACCAGTCACATCAGTCAGGGCTGCAAATTGTTTCCCTTGTTTCCATGAGGGGCCTGTGGTGTTCTTGTCTTTAGCCTCCTCAGTGTACTTTGCTCTTACAGACTTACCAAACTGTGTTTGTTTCTTTGGGGCAACTGCCTTGAATGGTTTCTCAGTAGCAGCTGGGGGGGGGCATTTCTACTACCTCCACGTTAACCTCCTGGACATCTGGTGAGGAGGGAACTAGGCTCTGAAATGTCTACAGAAATTACAGGGGCTGAGGTAGGGCTACAATGAGGTCCTCCCTAACACTCTCAGAAGAAGGGGAGGAGGCCTCTGGAGGGAAGAGGGGGCCTGAGCCTGTGCCAAGGTTTCCTGTGCAGTTCTTAAACTCTGTTCCACCACTTTTTTTGCCAGTTGTTGCTGGGTGGCATTAATCAGGCCGTCATAAGGGGGACAATTGTTTCTATTATGAGTTGCCCATGGGCACCTGCCATAGGCGTGCCCAGTCTTCTTGCGCAAGTTGCAGTTAAATAAATTCAAGCAATTTGTGGAGACGTGGCCGTTATCAAAACAGTGACTACACCTAGAAGTGTCACAGGATGAGCTCAAGTGCATACGGGATCCACATTTAAAACATGAATGGGATTGTCCAGCATAAAATAAGGATCCTCGATCTTTGCCCAAAAAGAAAGTGCTGGGGAGGTGGACAGGTCCAGAGCTAGTGGAAAAAAGTTTCGTCCTGATTCTCCAACTCCCATGCCAATCCAGATTGGGGGTGTGTTTACCTATCACCTCACAATGCTGTCTCAACCATAACAAAATATCCTCTATGTTAACCCCTTCATTTTTGAACATAACAACGATATTTTTCACTGGGGGTTTAGTTAGAGGAATAGCATGAAATGGGGACCAAATGGCATTATTCTGTTGCATTTGATATTGAGCCCAGAATCTATCAAGACCAGAAATTGTTTTAAAACTTACATCAAAGATCAAATTCCCTAAACCAATTGAGGCAAAGATCTCAAAGGAAAATAACTTCATTGATCCTTTCAGCAGTACCTTAGCAATATGAAGCCTATCAGGAGGTGTCTCCAGCCCTCCCTTATAAAGGAGACTCATCGCATTCCTTCTTGGAGCTGGTTCATCTTTGTTTTGGAAAAGATTGGATAATTTAAACATTGGTGCCAAATCAGCCACATTCTTTGGATTCTGTAACACAGTGTTAGGATGCCCAAGTCTAACTGGCCCCTCTGCAGCCAAATCTGCACAAACAACATCATGACTCTGCCTAGGCATGCCGCTAGACATAGGTACTGTAGAAACTGTATCAGAAACAACAAAAATAGCTTGTGTAATGACATTCACAGTTTTATCAGTAGAAATGTTATCCCGGGGTTTGTTGGAGGTCATAGTGCTTGATGTTGCAGCTTCGATGAAGCCTTGTATCCTAGAGTCCAGAGGATTATAAGGCGATGTGGCTGGGTCAGGAACCCAGACTTCAGACTGACCCTGAATCCATCCAGCGTCTTCGAGCGCATGGACTGGGGACCAATTCCCAGTCCCAATTTCAGTGTTCCTTGATAATGGCAAGGTAGAGACAGAGGGGACAGGAGACCAAACAGGTTTGCTCCAGCCAGGTTTATCTTGTGCTTTGGGGAAGGTAAACACCTTCCCACCTGAAGAATCAGTGACTTCAGAGGTTTGAGGAACCATGTTGTTAGTGGCCGGTACTATGAGTGGCCAACTGGCACAAAAACATATTCTGGAAAAGGGTTTCATCTGTGTAATGCTGTCAGGAGGTTGTGGCTTTAGGCACACAGCCCATGGGCCATCTGAACTGCCTGCCACTGTCCCTGATGGGACCTGGTCTGCTGCTGCACACAGTCCCTCTGACAAAGGAGGAACTTTCACATCGGGTAGTACAGAATCTACCCCGGAACAGTTGGAGCCTGGGCAGACTTCAACAGAGAGGCAGCATTCACCATGGCAGAGGAGATTTTCTCCAGGGTGCTCAGTTCAGTCTCCAACTCCTTTGCCTTCAGTAAGTGATGCTCTCGAATGGAGCAAAGTTTGGTCAGTCTTTCTGACACATTGATAACTGTGAAAGGGTCAGGGGAAACTTGCTCTTTGACTAGTACTGTCAGTGCACCTGGGGAACTCAAATCCTCTCACACCTCCTCAGATAACAAAAATGCTGCATCTTCCTCAGAGAAATCTGCAGCAAACAAAGCCAGGTTCACAGCCTCTTGAGTATTGTGGACAGGGGAGGAGGCTCGCTCCCCTGTCTCCACAACATCCATCTCTTCCAAGGGCTCCAGTAACATAGAAACATAGAAACATAGAATTTGACGGCAGATAAGGACCGCTTTGCCCACCCAGTCTGCCCATTTCCCTACCTACTGGATAAGTTGCAGATCCTAGTTAACCAGCAGCCTACTTCTTTCTACCCCCAACCCCCAGAATTGCCTTATGACTATCCCATGCATGCTTGAATTCCACCACTGATTTTGACTCCACAACCTCCTCGGAAGGCCATTCCATGCATCCACAACCTCTCTGTGAAAAATACTTCCTTAAATTACCTCTGAGCCGCCTCTATCTTCAAATTGTGCCTCTTGTTCTTGCACACCTCTTTTGAAAGATGCTACCTCTTGGACTTTGTTGATTCCCTTGAGGTACTTGAAAGTTTCTATCATGTCCCCCCTCTCCCTCCTTTCCTCGAGGCTATACATATTAAGCTGCTTAAGTCTCTCTTCATATGTCCTCCGGTGCAGACCCTGCACCATTTTAGTTGCCCTCCTCTGGACAGCTTCCATCCTGTCTATGTCTTTGCGGAGATTGGGTCTCCAGAACTGCACACAGTACTCCAGATGGGGTCTCACCAGCTGTCTGTACAGAGGGATAATAACTTCCTGTTTTCTACTGGTGATGCCTCTCCCTATGCATCCCAGTATCCCTCCAGCCCTCCTTGCTACCTTCTCACATTGCTTGCCCACCTTTAGATCATCTGATATGACTACCCCCAGGTCCCTTTCCATTTTTGTTGTTGTTAGTATCTCACCCCCCATTGTGTACTCTTCCCCTGGGTTTTTATTTCCCAGGTGCATTACCTTGCACTTCTTAGCATTGAATCTAAGCTGCCATACATTTGACCATTCCTCTAACCTTGCCAAGTCCCTTCTCATCCTTTCCACCCCACCCTGTGCATCAACTCTGTTGCAGATCTTAGTGTCATCTGCAAAGAGAGTAGAGTGGCCTTCTTGCTGTTGATGGCCAAGGGTTCCCCCTACTGGCAAGAGTAGTAGAATTTCCTCGCTACCCTGGCCAAATTTCTCCCATTCACTAAAAATATCACCAACAACTTAATCTGGTTCAAGGTCAGCTGGCATTCATTTGTATCACCCTCCTGAAAATAGGCAGAATTTGTCTAGTGTATTTTATTTATTTTATTTATTTAAATATTGATGACCGGGTGGGCCCCTCTGAGACAGTCAAGTCCCTTTTTTCAGGGGTGATCCGGGGAACCAAATGTTCCAAGCATAAGAAAACGGTACAGATACAGATAATTATGTACAAATATCATTGTACAGTTACATACATTCATGGACTAAATTAGCTATCCCATTCATTGGTAGACAGTACAAATTACAGATGTCAATTTCAACATACAGTAGGTGAACAAACAGTAAGGTTGATACAAGCATACAATAGATCGTAGTAGAGTCAATTAGTACATAAGTGCAGAGTATAGACACTTGGCTGTGTACAGACTCATAGTCCTAGACATTGATCATATACACCAGGAGAGTGTAAGCAGCAGGTGGAAAAGTTTAGAGAAGATTAAGTACAGTTCCCATTACAGACAGGAGGCTTGTAAAATATTTCACTATTTTGCATTTTGAAGAGACTAATGGTCTTGCATGAGAGTAGTGAGTGTGAGAGGTCATTCCACTTTTGTGGTGCTGCGAAGGAGAAGGATCTTCTTCCAACAGCTAGGCGAGTCTTGGGCAGACCTAGCATTGAGATGTGTGACTACCTGAGTGTTCATGGGAAGGGTTTCAGGGTTAGTAGGTTAGATATACTTGGAGGAGGTGGGAGGTGTATTAGCTTGAAGGTGGTGCAATATACTGGAAGGTTAAGTCTGGCCATGAAAGATGGCCAACCGAAATTGTTCAGCACATCACAGTGATGGGCATGAGCTGGGGCCTTAATAGCAAATCAGGCAATTCTGAGATAAGCCATTTTGAGTTTACTCAGGAGTGTAGTCTTAGAGGAGTGGATTATAGAGGCACCATAAAAGAAACCTGGGAAAAGGGTAGCAGAGGCAATAGTGCTTCTTGCACTACTTGAGAGGTGAGGAACAGTACGATATAGAAGGCCTAGTTTCTGATTAGTAGCCTTAGTGACACAAGTTACGTGCTCATCAAAGGATAGATGCTTGTCAAGTACTACACCCAGGTATTTAAAGGAGGTAACATTTTTGAGTTGAATGTTAGTGAATGTTTTGATAACCGGAGGGGGGGGGGGCTGTGAGGGTTTTGTGAAAGCAGGTATGGTGGAACAACATGGATTTATTCTTTCTTGTGTTCAGAATTAGTAAGTTATTTTTAAATCATGTTCCTAGAGTCTGAAAGTCATTTGTTAGTCCTGGGTTAATACTTGAGACATCACAGGAGGATCTATGTAAGATAGCATCATCCACATATAGCTGAACCGATGCCCCTCCACAATTCAGAAGAAAGTCATTAATAAATATTGAGAATAGGAGAAACCCTAGGATTGATCTCTGGGGAACCCTGTCAGTAATAGGAGATAAGGCTGAGATGGTACCGGCCCATTTGACACATTGAAACCTATTCTCTAAGTAATTAGAGACCTGAGAGAGAGTTTTTGTCAAGACTAAGGTGGCGAAGCTTACAGATGAGAAGTGAGTGGTTGACTAGGTCGAATGCCTTCGTTAGGTCAACAAAGACTGCACCAGTGACTTTGCCCTGGTTCATAGCCTGGAATATCAGTGGTGACCCTCAGGAGAGCAGTTTCTGACCCATGCAGTTTCCAAAAGCCATGCTGGTTACTAGTGAGGGCATTGGTCTGTTCAAGGTAGGATGATAGTTGATTATGAAATATTCTTTCTTGGATTTTAGCAATTGGACACAAGACAGAGATGGGTCTGTAGTTTTTGATAAGGTTGGTTGGGCCACTTTTATGTACTGGGACAACAACTGTGGTTTTACATTTGTCTGGGATAGTTTGCAAGAGGAAGGATCTATTGATTAGGCAGGAGATCGGGTAGGCAAGTGCAGGTGCACCTATTATAAGAAATGTGGGTGGTAAGGAGTCAAACCCTGGTGAGCTGTCAGGGTTAAGTCCCCTTAGCAATTTAAAGACCTCTTTTCAGGAGGTAGCTTTTAAGTGGAAGAGTGGGTGTGGAAATTCCAGGCGGTTAGCTGGTGGCACAGGACAATTAACAGGAAGGTCGGTTTTGTAGGCATCAGGGTCTGTAAAGAAGTGGTTCAGCCCTGCTGCTATCTCCATGGGTGAGGACAGTGTGGAGCCTTTTGCTGTCACTGACTGGGGGAAGATCCTTTCATTACCCTTTATGAGCACGTTGATTTCCTTCCAGAAACATTTGGGGTTGGAAAGGTATTGTTCCTGTAGTGACAGGAGATGCTCCCTTTAGGCTTCACCTATCTTAGATTTGCAAGTATTGCAAAGCTGATGGTAGTTGTTCCAGTCAGAGTGGAGTCTAGAGATTTTGAAGGCATCCCATGCTTTGTCATGAGAGTGCATGAGGTGCCTGAATTCCTGTGTGAGCCAGGGAAAGTGGGTGCCTTTTAATATTCTTAGTCTGTGGGGAGCACAGTGGTCAAACATGGAGGTGAAGGTATTGACCAGATATTCTAATGCTAGGTTTATTTCAGGAAAAGAGATTACTGGTGACCAGACAGCTGCGGCAATATTTTGCAGAAGGCTTCAGCAACAAAGTTGGTTAGGTCCCTAAGTTTTATGGATTTGGGGGTGCGGAAAATTATTCTACCAGACGCAAAAATTTGGAGAATGGTCACAGAGTGTATCGGGGATTCCAGTGGCCTTAATAGAATTTGTATTATTAGTTAGTAGAATTCTCAGAGAACACCAGGACAAGGAGCTGCTGTTGTGACTGGACTTCTCTACTGGGACTAAAGAAGCAGAACTCTACTATTGGGACCTTCAATTTACTGGGACTTAAGAAGTAGAATTCTACTACTGGGACCTTCAATTTAGAGTAAAGAAAAAGTTAATGCATTTGTCTGAGTTGGCTGAAGTGAATTATCTGAGCAGTTATCTAGGTGTTAATCTCAGGTGGCTGAAGGGGATTGTTATCTGTGCAATTTAACTAAGCATACCTCTCAACTGATATGAATTCCACATAGCGCTATAATTTTCACACTCAAATTTACCCTTGCTCCTCACAGGTTTACTGATGTTCCGCATGATATTAGAGGTATTTCTGGACACACAAACTATTAAATCATTGAATTAAGTTGACAGAAACATTCCTTATCACTAACTATATGGTGCTCACTATCTGCACACATAATATTGTTTAAAATAAGAAAGTTCTACACATTCTGGCCCTTTGCTATGATTTTTGAAGGCCAGTGCTATGATTTTTAATGCTGAGAGGTTGAGAGGTGTGTAACTAAGTGTGGAAAGATCTGTTAAGTAAGAGGAGTGGCTTAGCTGGAAGGAAGCCAGATTTAAACACTGCCCTAGATAGCTTCTGCCAGAGAATTGTCAGAGAACACCAGGACAAGAAGCTGCTGTTGTGACTGGGCTTCTCTACTGGGACTATATTGCCCTCCTTCCCTCCTCTCCACCCCCTCATCCAAAGCCAGTTCTACTTTTATAGGCACATGATTTGAGTGACAACAGGAACTTCCTGTTTAGGAGCAGGAAGTGAGTGATCTCAGAGCCACCAAAGACTCACCATCCTAGAAGGACAAGAGTAGCTCTCCGCCCCCTCCAGCTGCTGGAGGTCTGCCTCTGAGCAAGTAAGGGGACTACTGAGAAATATAGGATCTTCTTGTCTCAGAATAGGAAGATCAGGTGCTAAAAGGGCACAGAGGCAGTAACTAAGCAGGGAAAAAAAAATAAACAGATGAAAGAGTAAGTATTCCAAACAACAGTGAAGGGGCCAGAAATAAGACATGATGGGAGTGGTGCAGTGCAGTGGCTGTGGAGTAGCAGTCTTCTGGGAGACGTTCTGGAGGTCGCAGTGCTGTCCCATCTGCAGACACCTCTCTGGGCTGAGGGAGGAGGTTGCTCATCTCCAGGTTCAGTTGGCCAGGATTTGTGGGACCTTTCTCCCATCCAAGGACCACCAGGGCCACTGCCATTGCTGCAGAGGTTGCCAAGAAAGAGGAACAGTTGGACCACAGTGGGCTCAGGGAGGGTGAGGGTGGTGGAACAGAGGTGCATCCCTCCAGTTGTACCTCTCCACAATTCATATGCCATTCTGGCAAAGTGTGGTTCCTCTATGGAGGCACCTGCAGTGGAGACCAAGGAGGATGCTGGGAACCTCCATAAAGGAGAGCCACAGGAGGGTGGCATGGGACCCCACAGGGGAAGGAAACAGCTCCTGGTGGGGAACTCCATTGTTAGTAAGGTAGAACTGAGGGAGCAAGGGGAGAGGGATGTAAGGTGCCTGCCTGGTGCCATGGCTACAGGGAGCGAATCCACAGGATCACCAGAGCAGCTGCACAGGGGAGGGAGCTGGATGTCATTGCCCACCTAGGGACAAATGACCTGGCTAAGAAAGGGATCATAGCAGTGCAGGAAGAGTTTGTGGAGTTGGGGTTGGGTCTTAGACAAGTAGCATGCACGGTAATCTTCTCAGAGGTGCTGCCTGTCTATGGCGTAGGTGAGGCTAGGATGCTCCACATCATGGGATTAAATCAGTGGTTGAAAAACTGGTGCAGAGCTCAGGGATTTGGCTTCATTGGGGACTGGGAGTCCACCTGGAGTGATAAAGGCCTATACTGGAGTGATGGACTGCATCAGTCCAGGACGGGAACCAGGATCCTAGGTGATAGGTTTAAATGCTTCATTGGTAAGCATTTAAACTAGACAAGGTGGGAGGCACTGAAAAGGAGCAAGGAAATCCTATCCCCCCCAAAAAGTCAGGGAAGTAAGTGAGGTAAACACCAAGTTAGAGACGTTGATAGGGAGAAGAGCTGGGGTAAATGGAGAAAGTGACCAAGGCAATAAGGACAGGGATAGGGCAAAAAGGGGTAAGGACATCAGAAAATGGAGGGTGATGAGTACCAATGCCCATAGTCTGGTCAACAAGCTCCCTGTACTGGTGGCCTTGATGGAAGAGGGATGCCTGGATATTGTAGCAGTCACAGAAACATGGTACACAGACAACCATGACTGGGATGTTAACATACCAGGGTACACAAAGTACAGGAGAGACAGGAGAAGAGTGGGATGAGTAGGGATAAAAGCAATGGAACAAAAGAGTAAACAGGGAGGAAAGGAGGCACTTTGGGTCACCTTAGAGACTGTAAATGGCACTACAATCCACACAGGGTCTGTATACAGATCCTCATGTCAGGGGGAGGGAATGGACAAGGATATGATAGAAGGCAGAGAAAGGGGGAGATACTGTTGATGGGAGACCTGAATATGCCAGATGTTAACTGTAGCACATTTGCTGTAGCCACATCCAAGAGCTGGTCCATTCTTGATGCCCTACAGGTGGCATGCCTCAGACAGCTAGTTTTGGAACCCACTCATGAGGGAGCAATCTTAGACCTTGTACTCTCAAATGGGGACAGTGAGAGGATCTCAGATCTAGAAGTGGGTAGCCATCTGGGAATGAGTGACCACCAAACAGTGTGGTTCATGATAAACTCAGCTACAGGGTCAAGCCATACAAAAGTTAGGGTACTGAACTTCAGGAGGGCTGACTTTGGCAAGATGGGAGAGTGCCTTAGAAAAACACTAGCAAATAGGCCAGAAGGAGGGGTGGAGCAACAATGAGGAAACATCAAAAACTGCCATCACAGAGGCAACAAGCCTTTGTGTGAAGCAAATAAATAAATCAAAATGAAAGAAAAACCACTATGGTTCTCAGAGGTTGCGGGGAAGGTCAGGGAGAAAAGATAGCATTCAGGAAGTATAAAGAAGCACAGAAGAAGCAGGACAAATACCTGTACCAGTTAAGGCAGAAGGAAGCAGGGATGGAAGTCAGAATAGCAAAGGCCCAAACTGAAGAAAAGATAGCCAACTTGGTTAAGAAGGAGGATAAAACCTTTTATAGGTAAATCAGGGAGCGTAGAAAGACAAATGGAGGGATAGTGAGGCTGAATAAAATGGACAGTGGGTGGGCAGAGAGGGATAGTGAGAAAGCAGGGATGCTGAATGAATATTTCTGCTCAGTATTCACAAAAGAGGAGGGGGAGGTAACTAATCCAATTAACAGAAGCACTCTGGAGAGGGGGGTCAATCCCAGTTCTTTCACAGAAAGAAGGGTTGTGAAAGAACTCCTAAAACTGAAGGTGGACAAAGCAATGGGGTCTGATGAAATTCACCCCAGAATTCTAAAAGAATTAAGGGGAGAACTAGTGAAACCACTGTCTACCATTTTTAATAAATCATGAGAGGATGGTGTGGTACCTGAGGACTGGAGGAAGGTGGATGTGATTCCCCTTCACAAAAGTGGGAGCAAGACAGAGGCAGGAAACTACAGCCCTGTCAGTTGGACCTCTGTGGTAGGGAAAGTGATGGAATCACTTCTGAAGGAAAGAATTGTTGAGTTCCTAGAGGCCAGTGGGACACAGAACCCAAGGCAACATGGGTTCACAGTGGCAAGGTCATGTCAGATGAATCTAATTGATTTCTTTGACTGGGTGACCAAAGTAGTAGACCAGGGAGGGGCTGTGGACATGGCCTACCTAGACTTTAGCTAGGCATTTAACACAGTCCCACACAAAAGATTAATAGTCAAATTAACCAGCCTGGGAGTGGGTCCCAGGGTGGTTGCCTTGGTAAAACATTGGCTGGACAACAAGACACAGAAGGTAATTGTAAATGGAGTCCACTCTGAAGAAAAAGGGGTTACTAGTGGGGTACTGCAGGGTTTAGTACTGGGTCCAGTACTTTTTAATGTCTTTATAAGTGTCTTTGCAGAGGGACTAGAAAGAAAAGTAGCCTCTTTCTAGATGACACAAAGATCTGCAACAGGGTTGATACACAAGGAGGTGTGGAAAGGATGAGATGGGACTTGGCAAGGTTGGAGGAATGGTCAGAAGTATGGCAGCTTGGATTCTATGCAAAGAAGTGCAAAATAATGCACCTGGGAAACACAAACTCAGGGGAAGATTACACAAAGGGGAGGGAGGTAGTAACAACAACAAACATGGGAAGGGACCTGGGGTAATAATTTCAGATGTCCTTAAGGTTAGCAAGCAATGTGAGAAGGCAGTAGGGAGGGCTGGGGATATACTGGGATGTATAGGGAGAGGCATCACCAGCAGAAAAGACAAAATTGTTATCCTTCTGTAAAGACAGTTGGTGAGACCCCTTCTGGAGTACTGCATCCAGTTCTGGAGACCCCAAGTCCGAAAGGACATAGACAGGATAGAGGCAGTCCAGAGGAGGGCAACTAAAATGGTGCAGGGTCTTCCAGAGAAGCCATACGAGGAAAGACTAAAGGTGCTTAATATGTATGCCCTTGAGGAAAGGAGGGAGAGGGGGGACATGATAGAAACTTTTAAGTACCTCAGTGGAATCAACAAAGTCCAAGAGGGTAGCATCTTTCAGAAAAAGAGATGTGCAAGAACAAGGGGACACAATTTGAAGATGGGGGGCGGTTCAGGGGCAATGTGAGGAAGTATTTTTTCACAGAGAGGTTGGTGGATGCATGGAACAGCCTTTCTGAAGAGGCTGTGGGATCTAAAACTGTGGGAGATTTCAAGAATGCATGGGACAGACATAAGGCAATTTTTTGTGGGGGGTAGGAAGAAATAGGTTGTTGGTTAACTAGCATCTGCAGCTTATCCTGTAGGTAGGGAAATGGGCAGACTACTTGGGCCAAATGGTCCTGATCTGCCATCAAAGTCTATGTTTCTATGTTTCTGGTATCCAATCTAGGAGAGTATGCTTGCCTGACTTCATATTCAGTCTTGTGGGATCGTCGAGGAGTTGCTCCAGTTTAACGTCCAGTAGGTAGCTCAGTACTGTGTTTCAAGACGACAAACAAATTCAGGTTAAAGTCACCACATATTACAGTGTCTTTCTTGGGGGGGGGAGTCCAGACTAGTGAGGAATTCAGCATAGGAGAATGCTTGATTCGGGGATAGATGCACCCTACTATTACATTCTTGACATGGCCAAGGGTGATTCTTGACTTGGCCAATGGTGACTGTGATAAAGATGTACTCTGCAGCTAAGTTAATCTTTAAGTCAGTTAATTCATTGACTACCAATCCTTCTCTAGCATAAATTAGTCCCCCTTTCCCTTTCTGGGGACCCGGTCTTGTCTGTAGTAGGTATAACCAGGAAGGGCTACCTCATGAGGTAGTATGGATAGTTTTAACCATGATTCGGTAATGCAGAGGATGTCTGGCTTTTAATACAGTATCCAGGATTCCAATTCTGCCATTTTCCCCTAATGCTCTGTATATTCATATAAGCCATATTGAGACCTTTGGAGTTAAGCCAGTTAGGGCAAGAAGTTAGGGGATCAGAAGTGGCCTCATTGTGTGGTTCAGTTTTTGCCTCTTACTGGGTCCCGGGTTTAGTTCGACATTGCCTGACAGTATTAGGAGGCATGAGCAGGATTGGGGAGAGGGTGGGCGGAGGAAGGGTAGTTTGTGTATTCATTTGGAATGATGAAGGAGGAGGATGGTTTATTATGCTGGGCCAGGGTTAATAATGTAAGGTGAGGGAAAGACACATGTGGGCAAGGGGGCAATAAGTCAAGGGTGCTGGGTGGTGATAACTTTAAAGTGGAGGGCAGCAGAGATTCAGGGTTTGAGATCATATCTGCTGGTTACAGGTGTGCCAGGAAGAACAAGCAAATGAGTACTTCTTTTGTGAGAGGGAACATTGTGATGCAGAAAGTAGAAGAAATCAGACCAAGGAGAAAGAGAGAGGATGTGTGGTGTAGGATAACACCACTAGGCAGCTAACAACCAGAGGGATCTGGTGAGCTGTGTGCATTGGCATAGTACTGGGATCAAGGCCTCTGCATCCCAATTGATGGCAGCAAGACCTAAGCCTTGTCAATAGGACCCTTCGCAAGGGAGGAAGTTATTGAGGAGAGAAAAAAGTAAGTTAAGTTGAAGAGAACGATCAACAAAAGTTGCCATGAGCAGATTCCCCTTTTAGAGGAGAATATAGTTAATTTAAGTTGAAAAGAACAATCAACTAAAGTTGCAGTGAGCTTTAAGATAGGAAAATAGTGAAATTAAGCTGAAGAGATTGATAAAAAAAAAGTTGCAGTGAGCAGTCCCCCCTTAAGAGAAGTTTGCTCACTTTCTTTAAGTATTTCAGGAGTAGTTATAGCCAATGAGTAACATGGGGGGTAATGGGGGGGAGTTTGAGAGTATTTAACACTGGTTCAGGAGGGGGATGGGTGGGTGTGTGGGTGTGAAATTTTGGCAGGAGTACAACAGCAAGCCCAAAGATACAGAGCACGGCTGGTAAATCAAAGCAGTGAAAGCAGATGACCTGGGCTAGGGAGCCAACTGAACCCGGTCAACAAAAACTTAATAAATAAATAAAAATGTAAAAAGTGTACACATCCACTGGGCACCCATCCGTAGTGCCCCTGTCTGCCTTCTTACCCCCAAATTTACTGTGGTTACATCACTTCTGAAAGGTCTTGCTCCAGCCTTCCCCAAACCAGCTCCTAACACAAGAAGAAATAAATGCAAACAATGTGTATTTTATAAATCCCAGTTTGTGATAATAGGATAGGGTAGGAATATATGAGCATACTAGATTGACTCTTGGTTCAAGTCCCAGCAGAGGCATTTACTTCTTTCTGTCTTCTGTTTGTATGTGTCTCATAAATGGGGGATACACTATGGACTTACTCAAAATATGCAACTTATCTTCATGAGTGAGGGGGCAGGACCATAACTCATGAGTGGCAGAGCACAATTGCATTATGACAGTCCTGCTCTCTCACAAATGGAGATAAGTTGTATATTTTCAGTAAGGCCACTGTGTATTCAAGTTGTACAACATGAGTTTATAAGTTATACTATACCATACCATTTAAATCAATGTATAAGCTCTCAACATCCACAACGATAAGAGCAACCCTCTAGAGCAGGTAGAAACTTTCTAATACCTTGGGGTAACCATTGACCAGACTCTAACATTTGCACCACATGTCGACCAAATCTTCTGCAACTTTAACAGGAGATTAGGAGCACTATATAGACATAGGCACATCCTTACCCCGGAAGCCAAAAAAGTTGCAGTTACAAGTTCCATCCTCTCCATGGATGACTATGACCTAACAGTCTATGGGAGTACCACAGACACTGTGTTAAACAGGGTCCAGTTAGTCCTGAACAAACCCTGCCACTTTGTAACTGGGGCTGACAAACTCACGCACACCTTCACTCTTTTCTCTCTCAAAAACTGTCTTTCCCTGCAGGACAGAATAAAATATCAAACCTGCCTGCTAGGCATGAAAGCCCTCATGGGCCTGAGTGCCCCATGGCTGCATGGTCTCCTACAACCTGCCCAAAATCCTTACTCAGTGAGAGGCATGACTATCAGTACATTGGCTGTTCCATTCAACCAAACAGCTCTAGCCAAATGCTCCTTTGCAACCAGGTCACCAAGCTAGCTTAATGAACTTCAGGTAATACAAAAGACACCAACTAAGCTGTGTCCTTTCAGAGGGAAACTTCTAAATTTACTCCTACCTGGCTCCAAATGTAGCTGCTTCTCCTAATGAAACTCCATCCCATGCACTGTCACTTGCCAGCTGCACCCTGCCCAACCCAATCCTTGCACCATCTGATCACGGTGCTTCTGCCCCCTAAGGTCCCCTCTTACACATGCACATGATGCCAGTGCTTTACCCACCAAGTGGTCTCCTCATGAATGTGCCTCTCCTCCATTCCAGTGTGTCATAAAAGCACCCAGATTTAACCTCTGACAATGAACAGATGGGCTTCTACCTTTGCATTTCTCCAAGTGTCTTTGTTATGCTTTGTATTATTTGACCTGTTGAATGTTAACTTTTGTTTATTCTGTATTGCTAAAACAATATTTATGTTACTCATTCTGTTTTGTTATGTCACTAAATCAATATTGTCCAGCCTTTGTTAATCAGTTTTTAATACTGTCTTTGGCATGGTGTAAACAAATTGTTATTCTGACTAAGAACCTTTGTAAATGAGCATTTTTGGCCAAAGGTGTATTTCAAAACTTCGAAATAAATAAAAATAAATAAATAAAATCAGCTGTTTGTGCAGAGTTAACTGTTGCTCTTTGAATTCAGCAAATAGCTTCAGAGCTGGATAAGGCTATTGTGATGCCATCAGCATTGTGACAGCTGTTCTCTGATTGGTCCTTAGGTTAAGGATAGTCATTGTGACATATCTAACCTCCAGATAAATGTTTATCTGGAGGCAAGACAGTGAGACAGGCAAACTGATCAGGGAAAATGTATCACTACTGGTGTTGGACTTGTAAAGAGAAAAGACGGACATGCTTGGTACAATAATGAGTGCAGAGAAGCCAAAAAAATTCTCAATAGACACTTAAGAATTCTAAAACATAACCCAAATAAAGAGAATAATAAATTAATGAACAAACTAAGAAAAGAGTATGAAGTGGTACTACAGACAAATAGAAATAAACATCAACAACAATTATGGATCGATCTAGAAAAGGCAGTGCAATCCAAAAATACAAAACAATTTTAGAAAATAGTTAATATGGCAACAAAGAACTATACAGAAAGAATGGATACACACACAGAATCCAGTGTGTGGGTAAAATATTTTAAGAATCTATTTTTTTCTAAATAATCAAGGATATCAGGATATAATAAAGGAAGATAAGGCTGCAGAAACCAGTCTATTGACATTTATCCCTATTACTGGAGAAGAGCTAGAACAAGCTCTAACTTCTTTTAAAAAACATAAAGCTCCTGGCTCTGATGGGGTCCCTCTGGATGCCATTTATTGCACAGCATCTCAATGGATTCCATTTCTCGAAGTTTTATTCAATTTGATATGGAAACAGAAAACAACTCTGGAAAGCTGGAAACTGAATATTATAGTTCATTTATTTAAGAAAGGTGATAAGAGCTAGCCTGAGTGCTACAGACCAATCAGCCTAATTGACTGTACAGAAAAATTATTTACAAGAATAATTAACAATAGATTAACAGCATGGGTGGGTGAAAATGGAATTATAGGTGAGGCTCAAGCCGGCTTCAAAGCTGGGCAGTCTACACTAGATCAATGTTTTACTCCCAACACATCTCATATTTAAGTATAGTAAGGTCAAAAAACCAAAACTATATTGCATATTCGTTGATCTGAAAACAGGTTTTGACAGAGTGAACCGTAATAAGTAGTGGAAAAGACTGGAGGGTCTTGGAATAGACAAATCGATCTTGGAAGTTATCAAACATCTTTATAAGAACGATTATACTAGTGGTAGGTGCAATAACCATGGCAATTTAAGTGAGTGGTTTGAATCTAATATAGGAATCAAACAAGGCTGTATGCTTTCACCCTTTCTGTTTAATCTATATTTCTGGACTGGTTCTATGTCATAATGGCGATCACAGAATAGTGATCGCCATTAGGGCGAGTGTACATCACCAAAAATGAATTTCAGTGTTGTACACTCACAAAGACTAAGAAGAGGGCGCCCAAGATATGAGTATTGTTTTTAAATGTGGGGGCTGTGCCTTCTGCACCCCCCCACTAAAGGATTCTCAACTCCAGGGGCAGTGCCTGTTGGAGGGGTGAAATACCTGTAAAAATGAAAAGCTGGCTGCTGGCAAAAAAAACCCTGCCACGCCAGGCACAAACCCTGCACCCTGCACTTCCCAAGCGACCACCCACCTCACCATACTAGCAGTCCAGTTCGGCAGTTGCCCACCACACCCCCTCCTACATGCCTTCTCTCCCCTTCCTCCTCCCCCCATGCTCATGTATATGCACATACTTCCCTTCACCCTACCTCGCCCACCCAGGTATCTGCTCGCTACCCTGCCAGGTAGCTGTGAACACAGGCACCCTAACTGAGTCACCATTTTTGTAAGCGCTCGATCACGGTCACCTTGTTCAGGATATATCTTCCAGCCCACACTAAGCACCATGTATGCACCAGAACACCACATGCCAAGAATAGGGACCAGAACTTGCCCATATTTGGCTTATGCTGACAATGTGGCACTAATCTCCACCAGTTTTGTCGGTATAAATAGGATGTTAGGAAAATTTATCACAAAATGCAACAAGGCAGACTAAATACTTAATTATGACAAAACAAGGAAATGGTTTTGGGGGAAATAAGAAAGATTATAAATATATCATTAATAAACAAAGCCTAGAGTTTATAAAATAATTCTGTTACCTAAGACTAATTCTAAATCAAGATAGCTCATGGAATAAACACCTTAAAGAAGCAGAACATAAGGCCAACACATTTATCCCATTTCTGAACTCATCCTCTTATAAATATGGAAGGAGGTCGATAAAAGGGAACTTAAAAGTTATGAATGCAAAAATCAGGAGTCAGCTGCTTCATGGGGCAGAAATATGGGGTTCAGGGATAAAATTAAATTGGAAACAATTTTAAAAAAGTATTATAAAAAAATGTTAGGCCTCCCAAACAGCATCCCCTCAGCCATGGTAAGGGCAGAATTGGGACAACTCCCAATTGAATGTCAGATCAAGCAAAGTCAAACAATATATTGGCTAAATGTCTACAGGATGAAAGTTACACAACTACCAAGACTATGCTTGGAGGAGGCTATTAAATATGCAAAACAAAACCAATGTTTCCTTGCATGCTATCAGTCAAGAAAATTATTCCACCTTTTGATCTACTGGAAACTATTCCGGATAGACCTAGACTCCCATTTCAACAAATTTAGCTAAACATTTGAGAAAGAATTAAGGACTTCTATATGCAAAAAGATCTGGCCCTCTGTAAACATTTTAAGGTATGCAAGTGAATATCAAAAAATAAGAGAATATATAAGATGGGAACATATCTGAACATTGTAACAAACCCAGATCATAGGAAGCTACTGACAATATACAGATTTGAATGCATCACCAGTAATTGGAAATTTAATTTTTACAATAAAAAAAGAACAAGGGGAGAAAAGTTTTATGCAAATGCAGAATGGACATGGATAACCTTAAAAAGCAGCTGACACTTTTAAGAGAACTTTAACAAAACATAGTATTTAGATAAAGTTCAACCTGTATTTCACATTAGTTCTTTATTCCTCCTCCCCATTATTTATTGCTGAGGTCATTTGCATGAAAACAGACTTTTTTGCTCCTGAAGAGTTCATCTATTTCTGTTGCTGTCTCCCTACCTGAGGTCATAACGCACTGCTTGTGACATCACAGTTACTCTCATGACAAAAGATTGTGATGTCACAACAGAGCATTATGACTTGAAGTAGGGAGTAAGCTATAGAGGCAGATTAACTTTAAAGTAACTGCAAGGTATAAAAATCATGTACTCATGCACATTTTCTCAGTAATAAATAATGGGGATGAGAAATCTAGAATATATATGGAATACAAGCAGAATTTTACCTAATTAATATGTTTTTGAAAGTTTTCTCTGAGGTGTCAGTAGCTCTTTAAACATTTGGCAGTTCTGTGTCCACTTTACAATAAATATAGAAAGCAATTATTAGGAAACATTTTAGGCTCCCAGGAGTATGAACTTGGACATCTGGTGACACACCTCCTGAAATCTCAATGTAAAGAGGTGTTAACGGCTGTGGCATCCTTCCTTAAAATTATTGAGGTAAAAAAACTACATTTAAATATGGATAGTAAGAAGTAGTTGCCGGGAAATGCAATATATGGAAAGTTTATTATTATCATAAATACTGGCGTAACTGTGGCCTACACATAATGTCAGCAGTATCCATAGAGTACCTCACAAAACAAGCATTTGTCATGCCGAGTGTTTGCTTGCTTGCTGGCATTGGCAGTGGTAGTGTAGAAGTTACAGAGCTGTGTAATAGGAATGGCAGTGAAGTATTGAACTGAAGCCAACCCCACCACCACCCTGCAGAGAGTGACAGGCATTGGGGTGTGCCTTTGGGTTGTCAGGCATAACAGCCACGCCATTTCACAACACCCCATCGTGCAGACACTGACAAGTGTCACGGCGTTCCTTGGGGTCTTTGGCCCTTATGCGCACCCCATTCCATTAGAAAATATGGTGAGATGTGTGCGATATAGGAGAATGGGGAGAACTTTGGGGCCAAAGAGTCCAAGGCATACCTCGATGCCTCTCACTGGCTGCAGGGTGTGAAGTGGTATAAGCATTACAGGAAAGAATCCCAAGTCACACCCCTGATGCCTGTCATTCTCTACAGGGTTGGGCGTTATGGTTGGAAACCCTAATACCTCAGGCATTCGTTGGTATTTTCACTCCAAATTTTCAACATGTTTTTTTGTGACACCACCTCATGAACAGGGGGAATATCAGTTTGTTAGCCGAAAGCTGCTTATGCACAGTGACTACGGCATTTAGCACCACAGGTGCAAAAACATTCCAAACAGGTTGTAAAAAATGACAGCTGTACTGTTCATGGGGAGGTGTAAAAAATGGCAATGTTGCAAATCTGCAGTAAAAATATAAAAAAATGGTGAAGTGACGAGCGTACATAGAAACTGTGCAACGCACACCCATAATATAATTAGGTTGGGGATTTTTTACAGCAGATTGTCAACATAGGCATTTTGGTGCCTCCGATCATGAACAGTGTCACTGTGATTTTCTTTATCTGTCCAGAACAATGATTTCCCACAGTGACCATGCATCTCTGCCCTGAAAGTGTGAAAACACACTTCGGCCATGTTGTGAAAAATGACAGCTGTACTGTTCATAAGGAAGTGTGGAAAAATGCCACTGGTGAAAATCTGGACTGAAAATATTACAAAGTCATGAACTTACAAGGGTGCATGGAAACTGCGCAATGCTCACTCGTAACGCAGTCATTTTATGGACTTTTGTCACCAAATTTTCAACATAGCCATTTTAAGACCTCGGCTCATGAACAGTGTAATTGTGATTTTCTTAATCTGTCCCAAACATTGCTTTCGCACACCGACAGCACCATTGTGCGCTACATGTGCAAAAACACATTTTGGGCGACATATGGAAAATTGCAGCTGTACTGTTCATAAGGAAGTGTAATAAAATGGCAATGTTGAAAATCTGGAGTGAAAATATTAAATTCGCAAACTTACGAGCATGCATAGGAACTGCGCAAAGCACGCTCGTAAAACAGTCATTTTTAGGAAATTTTTCACCAAATTTTCAACATAGCCATTTTAAGACCTCTGCTCATGAACAGTGTCTCTGGGATTTTCTTAATGTGTCCCATACATTGATTTCGCACATCGACTGTGCCATTGTGTGCTACATGGGCGGAAACACATTTTGGCCAAGATGTGAAAAATGACAGCTGTACTGCTCATAAAGAGGTGTGGTAAAATGGCAATGTTGAAAATCTGGAGTGAAAATATTGAAAATTTGCGAACTTACGAGCGTGCGTAGGAACTGCGCAACGCACGCTTGTAAAACAGTCATTTTTAGGAATTTTTTCACCAAATTTTCAAAATAGCCATTTTAAGACCTCTGCTCATGAACAGTGTCACTGTGATTTTCCTAATTTGTTCTGTACATTGATTTTGCACACTGACTGAGCCATTGTGCGCTACATGGGCGGAAACATGTGTGGGTGAGATGTGAAAAATGACAGCTGTACTACTCATAAGAAGGTGTGGTAAAATGGCAATGTTGAAAATCTGGAATGAAAATATTGAAAATTTGCGAACTTATGAGCGTGTGTAGGAACTGCGCAACGCACGCCAGAAACAGTCATTTTAGATTTTTTCACCAAATTTTCAACATAGCCATTTTAAGACCTCTGATCATGAACAGTGTCAGTATAATTTTCTTTAATGTGTCCCGGTTACATTGATTTTGCACACCGACTGCGCCATTGTGTGCTATATGGGCGGAAACACATTTTGGGTGAGATGTGAAAAATGACAGCTGTACTGTTCATAAGAAGGTGTGGTAAAATGGCAATGTTGAAAATCTGGAGTGAAAATATTGAAAATTCGCGAACTTACAAGCGTGTGTAGGAACTGCGAACACACGCTCAGAAACAGTCATTTTAGGAATTTTTCCACCAAATTTTCAAAATAGTCTCAATGAACGACACTTCCAGTGTTCATAGGTGGGCACCTTTATGAACACTGGCAGTGTCATTCGTTAATCGATTCTGGAAAGGTGATTTCACCCAGTGGTCTGTAAATCACCCTTTGGGCCCAAATAATGCCATGACAGTGCAAGAATTCATGAGGAGGGGTCCCAAAAACCCCATGTTGAAAATTTGGTGCAAAAATTCCAAAAAATGCCTGAGATATGCAATAAAGTTGAAAAACCCTATCTAGCCCATTATACGGCTTACCAGCATTTCCTCAGTTCGCGGTCGGATTTGAAGAGTACAGACGTGTTCCCGGTCCACCGAAGATCGTCGCGCCGTGCTCTGGAGGTAAGTATGGGGTGAGGGGGGTGTGGGGAGGCAGGGTACGCAGTGGGTGTGTGCGGGTTGTGGGAGGGGGAGCTGGGAGACTATGTGGGACCGTTTTTGCTTTACAGGTGTTATTTTTTTTAAAAGATGATGCGGGACGTTTGCCACACTGGGGTGGGCTCCCAGCGTGGCACAAGGATGGCTGGGGGGGCGTGAAGCCGACTGGGGATTGGGCACTCCCATCGGCCATATCATTCAGTTGCCACGCTTGGGTGGGCCTCAGCGTGGCACCCGCACTTGGGAAACAGTGGAGCCGACGGGGATTGGGCACCGTCGGCTATATCGATAACCTGCCACGGGGGTGGGCACCAAGCGTGGCATTTGGAAGGCTTTGGGGAAGGGCACAGCCGATGGGGATTGGGCACCCCGTCGGCTATAGAGTGTGTAGGTATGGGCAGCACGAGTATGCGCATGTGTGTGTGTGTGTGTGTGTGTGTGTGTGTGTGTGTGGAACTGTGCATGAGCAGGCAATATCTTATCGCTGCTCACTGAAGCGTAGCTCCCCCTTTCAACTGTATGCCACTGCATTTTGGAGCTTGTCATAGACAGCTCCAGCATGCATTGGCTTACAGGGGCCGCGCCTGCCAACACACTGAATTGGAGGAGGGGGTGACACACCTCTGAAAACTCAGATGATGGCACTATGTTTCTTGCACATGTGTGCAAGCAAACATAAAAACAACAAAAAGAAAGTAGAAGCAAGATTTGTGGCAGTCTGATCTAGTATCTATAGAAATTGTAAAACATTGATAAATTAACATGCAATATGTATAAATGATATAAAAGCCGTGACTTTTCTGCAACAATGATTGCACTTTAGAGATGGAATTTACGGTATCCAGAATCACTATTATAAGAATTTGTAAACTAATAATATTTGAACGTACAATATGTGTGTGATTTGTGAAAAAGTCTATTGTTTTAAATGTTGTATGTTTTATTGATTGTAATGACATATATATATATAAAAGATTTGATTGATTGATACTGGTGTTGTATAAATATGCTCACTGCACTCTTGTGACTGAAATTGTAATTATCTGTGCAGCACCAGGTTGTGTATTAGAGAAAGAGTAATGTGCTCGGGGACAGCCCAGTTTCCAGTTGCCTTTGTGGTGCAGCTGGTAGCACAACCAGAATGGTATTCTAGCTGGCCTGGGTTCAAGTCCCAGCTGAGGGGTTTACGTCTTTCTCTGTTCTGTTTGCATTTCACAATACATCTAAAGAGATTCTCTCTGGTGGCCCACAGTGGTACTGCAGGCAGGCTGGGAATTTCTCCAGAAATATCACAGAAATGTCAGGAAATATCTGACCATGTCTACGGCTACAACTATATTCCTATAAATACTGCAAACCAGAATTTATGAAGTACACATGGGGTGGGATATTCAAAAGGGTTGTGCATGGTGCAACAGGGGTGCACCATGCGCAACTCCACTGATGCGCCCACCAGCACGATATTGAAACGGGAAAATGTCTGCACAAACCCGGCGCGCTCGGGTGCATCAGTAATGTAGGTGGCACAAGTAGAAGGGGTGTGCCCATGCATACCCCGCACATCCCAATTTTCAGCCCGGGATGTGCTGAGCATAGGCAGGCGCAATTCCTACATGCACCTCACACAGTTGGGCAAAAAAGAAAAGGAGCATCAGCCAGCCACCCACAGGTAAGCTGCCATGTTGCAGGGTGCAACACGGCAGCTGCCAGCCATGGGTGGCCATCCAAGATCCAGCAGCACTGTCGGTCACAGTTGCCTCCCCATGCCTGATCTCGGGCTTTCATTATGTTTATATCCTTGGTGGTCCAATGGACCCGATCCAACAGCCCAATCACGGGCTTTCATTATGTGCATATCCCTGGTGGTCCTGTGGACCCAATCCAACAGACCGATTGCAGGCTTTCATTATGTGTATATCCCTGGTGGTCCTGTGGACCCAATCCAACAGCCTGATCATGGGCTTTCATTATGTGTATATCCCTGGTGGTCCTGTGGACCTGATCCAACAGCCCGATCACGGGCTTACAGTATATTGAATAACCCTGGTGGTCCAGCGGTACCCCCTCCAAACCTGCTCACTCAGTCCCGCCACCCCACTCCCCCCTAGTCAGCGGTGGGTGGCAGCAACCCACCCGCAAGCCACCTGGCTGCCTGCTGACTGACAGTGTTCGGTATGGCTGTATGCCCATTGGTCCTCAGCATGGGCCAATGGGTGTGCAGACTGTACTGTACTACACAGTCCCAAAATGTGAATGAATCCATTCATTCACATTTTGGGACTGTGTAGTTCAGCATAGTCTGCACACCCATTGGCCCATGCTGTGGACCAATGGGCTTACGGCCATACCGCACACTTTCAGTTGGTTGGGTGCTGCCGCCCGCCGCTGACTGGGGGATCCGGTGGAGGACTGAGTGGTGGTTGGGAGGGTGGTACCGCTGGACCACCAGGGTTATTCAGTTTACTGTAAGCTTGTGATCGGGCTATTGGATAGGGACCACTGGACCACCAGGGATATAAACATAATGAAAGTCCATGATTGAGCTTTGGGATCGGGTCCACTGGACCACCAGGGAGTTTAATTCATTGAATGCCCGTGATCAGGCGTTGGGGCGCATTGACCACTAAGGGGGGTGGCGTCGGTCCCCGATAGCTGCAGCCTGGCAGGGCGCCAGGTGCAAGTCGCAGGGGATCGGCGCTCCTCCATGCAAATGGGACCATAATTACATGCTAATGGCCCCATTTGTGCCTTGCATGCATTATGGCTCCATTTGCATATCCACCACTGAATATCTTGGTTGCTGCGCCTAGCGCAATGGTACTTTTGCGGGCATATCCCCCTGCTACTCTCTGACCACTTGTGCTGGTGCAGTGCCACTGCGCCATGTGCAATGCGGGTGGCTACAGTGCCATATTTAACAGTGCTGAGCCATGGCGCAGCACCATTGAATATCAACCTGTCAACGCACCTGGTGCATCCCAGTTGTACTGCGCCCAGGCTTGTGCCACTGCCTGGCACAGTCTGAATATCCCACCCATGGTGTGTATACTTTTCCTAAACTGCAGTCGTGATTTGGCAAGATGGTCACCACCTGCAGAGCTGAGTGGAGTGTTTGAGCTGGCTATGTTCGGGGGTGGTATTGGTGATGTGGGGGGCACTACAGGATACAAGGGATACAAGAAATGAGGTAGGATATGTGGGGTACCACTGAACATCAGGAATACTAGAATTGGGGCAGACTGTGTATGTGTAAGTTACTACTGGACACCAGGGATTCTTGGAATGGGGCAGGGTGAAGGAGCAGGTGCCACTGGATACCAGGGATACTTAATATGGTGCAGGGTGGTGGAATGCTGCAACACAACATGGATGCTTGAAATGGGGGACCGTGTGGAATGTTGGCAGCAGTGGGCATCAGGGATGCTTGGACTGGGATAGGCAATAAGAAAAGGGGTGCCACATGATGCCAATAGTTTGTTGTCTAGGGCTGGGTAAAGGAGTATTGCCCCGCTAGATACAAATAACTTCTTGGTAAAAGAGGCAAGAGTGGGGGTATTGCTGCTGGACACTAGCAACTACTTGGTATGGTGTAGCATGACTGTGGGTATACACAGAACATAGAAACATAGACTTTGATGGCAGATAAGGACTGCTTGGCCAACCTAGTCTGCCCATTTCCCAATCTGTTGGATAAGCTGCAGATCCTAGTTAACCAGCAGCCTGCTTCCTCCTACCCCTCACTAGAATTGCCTTATGTCTGTCCCATGCATTCTTGAATTCTCCCACTGTTTTTAACCCCATGATGTCCTCAGAAAGGCTGTTCCAAGCATACACCACCCTCTCTATGAAAAAATACTTCCTCACATTGCCCCTGATGCGTCACACTTCTATCTTCAAATTGTGCCCTTTGTTCTTGCACATCTCTTTTTCTGAAAGATGCTACCACTATGGACTTTGTTGATTGAACAACACAGACTGGGTATGACTCAAATTATTTGCAGTGAAATAGTTTCAACAGCCAGTATAAAGAAAGGATGCACCTTACCAGGACCAATCAATGTTGACACACATTCAAAACTTGGAAGAAAGGTATAGCACTCCTTTGTGGGTGTAGCATCATAGTTTCATTTTACTTCACATTACACACCATACAAAATAGCAGCAGCAATACTGGCATCAATGGTCAGATTCAATCCATAAGCTAACATACTCCATATGCAGTTCCAACATATGAAATAAATGCAATCTCAATTCCGCAGATTTAGCAAGGATGCAAGGCTCAACCAGACCATTTATGTTTCTGCATCACAACTGATGCCTTCCTCAGAACTAGTGAGCACACTGAATAGGTGAGTTTAAAACACAGAACATTAAAGAGACAGTTCATTACAAAGTGCCATAGCAAACTGCCATAGTGTGAATACCCAAAAGTGCCAATTAAAGTGCTAAAAGCTAAGTGCAAGACAGATGAAGAAGCAGACATATGCAAATCACATAGAACAAATAACACAACATATAAATATAGACACGGGATTAGTTATTGCACAGATCACAGATTATCAATAAATTGATTGCATAAGTTAACTTCACTATTTTAAATTGTGTAGAGAAACATAGTCATTCAGTCCACAAGGCTTCACAGTGTCTAAAGTAATTATCCAAAATGCTTCTTTGGCTAGCAAATTTGTCCTTTAAACTACCACCTCTTTGGTCAAGTGTCACTTTTTAAATTCCGAAAAATTGCAGCACTGAAGGAGATGCATGTCATACCTCTCTGAAATGCTTTGCCATTGCATATGTTTCATTTCCAGTGCAAATTGTTGTTTTATGTTCTGCCACTCTGGCTTTAAGAGCTCATTTAATTTGGCCCACGTAGTATACACCACATGGGCATGTTAGAACATAAATTACCCCCTCACTACTACAGTTGATGAATTGTCCAATTGTGTATCTCTTTTCAGAGCAGGGGTGTACAAATGATTCTATATTATTTGTATTGCTGCAATTAGTGCAGTGCTCACATGAGACTTTTGGTAGCCAGCTGTTAGTATTTTCAGCTTTTGATAGTTGTGTATGAAAAAGAGTGTCTTTAATATTAAGTCCTCTCTTGTATGCGAGCCATGGTATTGTACTACTAATGTGATCACATTTCTTGTCTCCTTGTAATATATTCCAATGCTTTGTTATAATGTTAGCAATTTGTGGTGCTCCATGAAAATATTGAGTAACAAAAGTGACCACAGTGTCTTTTTCAGTCTCAGTGGTAGACAAATCGACTGTCATTGCCCTTCAGCCTTCCCCCCTCTGTCTTCAAATTGTGCCCCCTTGTTCTTTTTTTCTGAAAGATGCTACCCTCCTGTACTTTGTTGATTCCATTGAGGTACTTTCTATCATGTCCCCCCTCTCCGTCCTTTCCTCAATGGTTTATATATTAAGCTCTTTTAGTCTCTCTTCACATGGCTTCTGGTGCAGACCCTGCACCATTTTAGTTGCCCTCCTCTGAACTACCTCCATCCTGTCTATGTCCTTGCAGAGATGGGGTCTCCAGAACTGCACACAGTACTCCAGATGGGGTCACACCAACTGTCTGTACAGAGGGATAACAACTTCCTGTTTTCTACTGGTGATGCCTCTCCCCTATGCATCCCAGTGTCCTCCCAGCACTCCTTATTGCCTTTTCACGTTGCTTGCCTACCTTAAGGTCGTCTGATATGACTACTCCCAGGTCCCTTTCCTTTTTTTTGTTGTTAGTCACCCCCCCCCAATTGTGTACTCTTCCCCTGGGTTTTTGTTTCCCTGGTACATTACTTTGCACTTTTTTGCATTGAGTCTAAGCTGCCCTACTTTTGACCATTCCCCCAACCTTGCCAAGTCACTTCTCATCCTTTCCATCCCTGTGTATCAACCCTGTTGCAGATCTTTGTGTTGTCTACAAAGAGGCACACTTTATCTTCCAGCCCCTCTGCAATGTCACCATTAAAGACATAAAGGACTGGTCCCAGTACTGAACCATGTGGTACCCCACTAGTAACCCCCCCTTTCTTCAGAGTGTACTCCATTTAATATTACCATCTGCATCCTGTTGTCCAGCCAATTTGTTATCCAGGCAACCACCCTGAGATCCACTCCCAGGCTGGCTAACTTGTTTATTAATCTTTTGTGTGGGACTGTGTCAGATGCCTTGCTAAAGTAAAGGTAGGCCATATCCATAGCCCCTCCCTGGTCTACTACTTTGGTCACCCAGTCAAAGAAATCTATTAGATTCATCTGATATGACCTTCCCGCTGTGAATCCATGCTGCCTTGGATCCTGTGCCCCTCAAGCTCTAGGTACTCAACAATTCTTTCTTTCAGAAGTGATTCCATCATTTTCCCTACCACTGAGGTCAAACTAACAGGTATGTAGTTTCCTGCCATCTGCTTTTCTCTAACTTTTGTGAAGGGGAATCACATCCGCCCTCCTCCAGTTTTCAGGTACCATACCATCCTCCCATGATTTGCTAAAGAGGGTAGTCAGTGGTGTCACTAGGTCTCCCCTTAGTTCTTTTAGAATTCTGGGGTGAATCCCATCAGGACCCATTGCTTTGTTCACCTTGAGTTTTAGGAGTTCTTTCAGGACCCTTATTAATGAACGTCTGGAAATCAATTTAAAAGAACTAAATCATGTAGATATAGCAGAGCATGGCTTTGCATTGGGAAGATCATGTACTACCAACTTGATGCATTTTTTGAGCCTGTAAGTCAAGCATTAGATGTTGGCTTACCAGTCGATGTAGTGTACTTAGATTACACAAATGCCTTTGACTCAGTATCATATGATATTCTATTTGAGACTTTACAGAAACTGGGGACTGAGGCATACCTGATTAGATGGGTGGCAGCGTGGCTTCAGAATAGAACCCAACAGGTTCAAATAAGAGGGTTTTTGTCCAACAAGGGAAGGGTTACAAGTGGAGTACCCCAGGAGTCCATATTAGGACCTAAATGGTGACAAAGTACCTTTGTAAATGAGCCTATGGCTCAAAGATTTTCCAAACTGCTGTTTAAATAAAATAAAATAAAATAAATTGTTTAATATCATGATTTCCAACACGCAAGTGACGGATGGAGTTTGGATCTGCAAATATAAAGGTGATTAAAAAGTCAGAGCTATTGTAAATGACCTAGGGCCAGATATTCAAAACTTTGCCCCGGGGCTAAATTAGCACTGCCTGGCAGGCAAACCCAGAGCACAAAGCAAGCTATATTCAAAAGGAATAGCCCAGGGCAAACAGCTTCCGTATATAGCATGGTAATGAGGCCATGCAAACTGGGCTGGGAGTGCAGGGCAAATGTAGTCCTGGAATAAGACAGCACTGAATAAAGCAACCAGGAAGTGCAATCCACAACAACAACACAGTGCACAGCAACGTGAGGACAGGTACAGACGAACTACGTGGCCAATGTGTGTGCCAGCACATGCATGGACTCAGTACAGCTGCTGGAAGCAGCAGATGTGAAAGAACAGTGATCAAAACTGTATGATATTCCCCATACCATTAGCACCACACTAACACATTAGCGTGGCATTAGAGCGGAGCTAAGCAGTTAGCCAGGTGCAAATACATTTGCCCGGAGCTAAAATGTGCCATATTCAAAAGTGCCATGCAAATGAGCCTACTTAGGTAGTCTCTGGGCAAACAACAGGATTAGTATCTCATTATGCCCTGATTTGCAGGCAGTTTGCCCAGTGTTACTGCAGGGTCCCACAGAGCCACCTGTAGGTCAGTCTGGAAGTACAGGGGCTGACCAGGTCCAACCGTAGCTCCACCTGTAGGTCAGTCTGGCAGTGCACGATGATAGCTGCAGGCTACATGTAATCAGTAGAGCATAGCATAGCATATTGTACCCCAGGGGACAAGACAGCATAGACACAGGTGGTGGTGGTGCTGCATGCAACTGTCACACTGTAGGGCATGCTACAGTGCACAACAGACACTACAGTAGCAAGGGGGCCAGTAGTGTGAGGGACACAGCACTGCCTATGATGTGTAGGGCAGTGATGCTGACTGCACTGTACACAGTGACAGGCTCAATGTGCAGGTAATTACTGACAGTGGACAGTACTATCACGCAGATGCTGCACCTGTGGCATGGGATACACACAGTGTCATGTACATAGCCGGCAGTGTGTGCTGTGACATCTGTACAGTTGTGTGGTAGGTGGCTGGGGGGGCATGTAGGATCTGACAGGCACACAGGTGGTGGGGTAATCCCACTATTGGCCCATGTGCACTGAGCGATATGTCTCAGTCTTGTGTCCACACCTGGGCTGTGGTGAGGTCTGGCCACCCATACACCCTCCCCTCACTGCCACCATACCCACAGTGCTGCATGTGTGTGCTGGCATCTGTTACACACCACAGACTTATGGTCTGCGGGTGTGTGTGCTATATGGCCACACTACCATGCTGTCCCCTGTGGGTCAGATCACCCCTCACTGTTTGTGCTTGGCTCGGACTGGTGGCAGCTGATGGCATCGTTGTGGTGCCATCAATGTGCAGCATGTGTCTTCCATGTCTGGCAGTTTCTAAGTGTCATACTCATATGTTAGGGCCGTGCAAGCCACGCTAATGCTGAGATAGCACCACGCAAAGCTGTTTGCTCAGGGTTAAGACCAGCTTTTTCTGGACGGTAAATTGTACCGCGTTATGGGTCACGCTATATCGTCCTAAACACCTTAGCATGGCGCTAGTCACTGAATATCTCATTGCACCTGTATTCATGTTCACTTTGCCCCTTGCATATAATTATTGTTTGCCTGGTGCTGATGCTGTTTGCCTGCACTATTCAGCCTTTTGAATATAGCAGACCCGCGCTAATCCCGTGCTAAACCCGCGCAAACGTTTTTTGCCCCACGCAAAGCTTTGAATATCTGGCCCCTAGAGTCAATAAAAAGCTCCAGACACAGCTAAATAACCTAAGAGACTGGGCTGCTGAGCATGAATTATACTTTATTTATTTATTATATTCTTGGAAAATTACCTTTGAGTCAGGGACTCATTTACAAAGGCTCCATGTCAGTGATACAGAGACAATAGGTACAGTTTACAAAGGTCATTATACGTTCTACGGTAATAAAGTAACACAGTAATTCTTGGGTAGACAATAGAAGTTACATAGTGGTACAATGACGCATTCAAATATTGCTACATGGTTAATACGTAATGCTGAGAGTGAAAAAGAAAATAAGTATAGTATAATCGATAAATGCAAAGTGATACATTTCTGCCAGAATAATAATAAAGCACAATACACCCTGAATAACAAACTAATTGCCCAAACTGAAAATGAAAAATATTTGGGGGTAGTAATACCCAGTAGTCTCAACTTTGATAAACACAACTCTGAAGGAGTAAAACATGCTAACAGAATTATTGGGAACATACTACGCAATATTAAAAGTAGAAAAAAGGAGGTGCTTGTGCCCTTGTATAGGTCGGTGGTCAGACCAAAGTATAGGAATCAGTAAAAAAATGGAGAGGGTGCAATGTAGGTTCACAAAAAAGATACTTTCAGTTAAAGTTGAAGATTATAATATTAGACTATAGTCCCTGGGGTTATATTCCATGACCTATAGGAAAACAAGAAAGGATCTTTGCTACATATATAAAGCTATACATGATAGTATGGTATGGGAGTCTGCAGGTTTAAGTTGAAGGAGAGGTCTGGAATAGGAACCAGGGTATACAAGCTGCAGCTAAAGGGTGAAAGGTATAACACCACTAGGAGGAGAAGGTGGTTTAATCAAAGGGTGGTAAATATCTGGAACCAACTCCCAACTGAAGTTGTGTGTGGGAGCAATTTGGCAGTCTTTAAAAGTCTTTTAGGTAAATATATTGGAGAAAACAAATGAGAATTTGTCCACTGATCAGTGGCAGGTCCAATATATGTCTTTTATAGCTAAGGGACCTGAAACAAACCTATGAACCCTTTCTTCTGTGAATGTAATGGTATAGACCCCTCTGTCCAGAGTGCTTCTATTCTTTGGTTTAAGTGCCCCCCCCTTCTTCTGTTGTGAATACTGAGCAAATGTATTCGTTCAGTATCTCTGCCTTTTTACTGTCACCCTCTGCCCACCTCACCTCCCCTTTATAAAGCCTCACTATCCCTCCCTTGGTCTTTCTTCGCTCCCTAATGTACCTATAAACGGTTTTATCCCCTTCTTAGCTGAGATAGCTATCTTTTCCTTGGTTTGGGCCTTCACTATTCTGACTGCCTTCCCTGCTTCCTTCTGCTTTAACTGATACAGTTCTCTGCCCTGCTCCTTCTGTGATTCCTTATACTTCCTGAATGCTATCTTTTCCCCCCTAACCTTCCCTGTCACCTCTTTTGAGAACCATAGTGGGGTTTTACTCCATTTTGATTTGTTTATTTGCTTCACACAAAAGCTTGTTGCCTCTGTGGTGGTAGTTTTGATTTTTCCCAATTGTTCTTCCACCCCTCCTTCCTGCCCATTTGCTAGTGCATTCCTTTGGCACCCATCCATTTTGCCAAAGTCAGCCCTCCTAAACTCCAGTACCCTGGCTTTTGTATGGCTTGACTCTATGGCTGTGTTTTCGTGACCACACTGTTTGGTGGTTGCTTGTTGCCAGATGGCTGCCCACTTCTAAATCTGTGATCCCATTGAACTACAAGGGCTGTTTGGCAGAGATTGGAGTAAAGGCAAGGAGAGGTACTGTGGCCAAGTGCTGACTGATTATAAATCGACAATGCTGGCCAAAGGTGGACATCGTCAATTCATAGTAGTATGTAGTTATTCAATTTCTTTTGTAACAAGTAAGGAAATTATTTACAAAAAAACTACGTTAAAGTATCAGTTAGGATTGAACCATAATGCCACAAAAGTATGGAAATGTGACATTAGGGTAAAACAAATTCCCCTAAGCACTGGTGAATCAGTGGCATGGAGTTCCTTGGGTTTGAATGATTGGGTGATGCTGCATTGGCATTGCCTAACTTCAGCACCCTCTCTCCAAGTATTGGTGGGTGAGTTTTTCTGCACTTAGAAAGACAATGCCAAAGTTAGAGTGGGCCACAGCTCTGTTGCATGAGTGATCAAAGCTCGAGAAACACCATGCCACAGTTTAACCAAGGCTCATTGGAATTTTTTACCTTGCCATCACATTTCCATACCTTTGTGGCATCATGGATCAGTCCTAACTGATACTTAAATGTAACTGTTTGCAACAAATTATTCCTGTCATGTACAGCTCTAGAACAAGCAGACCACTCAGCTCAGCATTTTGCACTAAAACATACTGCATACTGATCATTTCAGGCTTTTTATTAAAAAATTCATTAAAAACAAGAGCTCTAGAAAAATAAACACATGGATCCTTTCTCTGTAACAGTGCCTAAATCTCTGAATTTGAAGGAGCCACCTTAAGGCATCATGTGGATTACCAGGGTTCCTTTAAGTGGTTTTGTATTGCAGTAATGTTTCAGTTTTACTATTGAATTTGCGACCTAACTATAAAAATCTTGAAAACATTTCAAAGTTAATAGAGACCAATGTCAACAAACTGGAAGAATGTTGTGGTTTGACATTTATAGACAGTTGCAATATTGCCAGTGGGATTTATTGCTAGGGGTGGGGGGTGGGGTGGCTCCCACCGTCTGACCGGCGTCACATACCTTTTCTAGCAGTGGCAGGAGTGACAGTGAAAAGGCATTTGTTCAATCCTGCATTCCTACTTTCTGCTGCTGGTGTCAAGAGGTGGCAGACAGTTATGCTGTGTCACAGCAATACACATTTTTCACACCGACATGAAGCTGGAGGCCCAAGTGTGGTCCATCCCTTCGGCTTCCCCTGCCCTTTACCGTGTTTAACCCTTTAGGTATAAGAGAGCAATATAACATGAGGAAGACAGGTCAGCCTGATAAATGACACCTTCCTTGACCCCATGCAAAAAATAAAAGGATCCAAAACCTTAACTTGGGATGCTTTGTGTACTGTACCTGCTAATTTACAAATATTTCAGTGCAGAGTTTTCTTTCCTGGCTTCAAAGCTGTCAAGTTTTATAAGTGTTTTATACAGTACGTATGAATTACAATTCAATCCTTCATACCAGAGTATCGCAAGATGCTTTACACAGTCATAAATGAACAAAAAAGTAGAGGAAAGGAATTTTGATTGATTGATTGATTTGTTAACCAGATGGGCACACAGATCACAGGAACCATTTTCAGGTACGAACCAAGCCATAAAAATGGTACATAGAAGGTATAGAGAAAACAGGTACAAAAGAAGTGAAGTACAGTAAGTAGTTACAATGCAAATTAAGTGATACAAAAGGTACAGATTTAGACAAAATGGGTATAAAGTGACCACAGTACGAACAATTGTAGTGCACAGTCTATGAGGCAGCATAGTGCCCGACATATATCATTACAACAGTTTCCAGAGTCAAACATCATAATAATAACAGTTTCCATGGTAATTGTGGCACACTGGTTGTTACAACAAGCAAGGGGGGAGAGCAAGATGTTTTGCCCTAGTGCAGTGTAATTTTATTATCAGGGGGCATTTATTGGTGGTGGCAGTGAGGTAGGCCTTTTAGTGGCATTTAAATAGGGGGTGTGATGTCAGGGTCTGCAGTGGAGCAGATAGCCTGTTCCAAAGTTTTGGGACAGCAGAGGAGAAGGCCTTCTGACCCATACATGTGGTAACTTGTGGGCACTCTAATGGTAGGTTGGCAGAGATCCAGAGGTCTTGATAGCAAGGTTTTGGCCTGAGAGTGTGTGTGTGTGTGTGGGGGGGGCAGCTGCTTTCTCTGATGGATTTGTCAATGAGGCAGCCTAGGAGGTAGTCCCAGTGGGCCTGAAGAGTGATCCAGCCTAGGGCCTGGTAGAGATAGCAGTGATGCATGGAGTAAGGGACCATCAAGGCAAACCTGCAGATGTTATTATGGGTTATGTTTAGTTGGTACAGACAGAAGAATGAGGATTCCGTGTAGATGAGAGAACAGTACTCTAGCAGAGGGAGTAAACTGCCCTGAGCAATGGAGAGTCTGACTTTAGGGTCATGAAATCCTTGAGCCAGTAACCAACTTCTAGTCTCTGGTTTATGCACCAGACTGTGGGTCCAATTTTCAAAGCCAGAAATTTGGTACAAGGTGCCTGTGCCAAAAGGATTTGATGCAAGTGGCACCTTGCACCAAATGTTGTGGTGATTTTGATTTTGGAATGTAGGTTGCATCAAAATTGCGATGCCTTGTGCCGAAGTTGCCCTGTGCCACCCCTGCAGGTCACAAGTGAGCTTGCACCACAGTGTGGCTGCACCAATCCCTTTTTTATGTTTTAGAAGGCCCGCATGGATGCATGAAGGGGCTGAGGTTAGACCAGCTCTATGGGCCCTACATCACTGGCTCAGACTCAGAGGGAGGTGAGTTGGGGGCCTCCAAGGTGGGGACTGGGGGCAGAGGGACCAGTGGGGGTGCCATAGTGGGTGACAGGGGCATGGTGACAGTGGCAGGGTTCAGAGGTGGCACCCGGTGGAGATGTCATGGCCACTGGGACAGAGCTGCTCACCCCAGGTACAGTACACTGAGGTAGAAAGGGACAGACTCTGTCCCAGACTCCAGGTGGCAACAGCCCTGGTACCCGTTTGAGAGGTTACACAGAGGTCTGGGACAGAGTCTGTCCCTGCCTACCTCAGTGTACTCAGGCCAAACAGCTTTGTCTCAGTGGCCATGGCACCTCTGCTGGGTGCCACCCCTGAACCCTGCCACTGCCACCATACCGTGCTTCTGTCACTCACTATGGCACCACAATGGTCCCTCTGCCCTGGACCCCACCTTGCAGGTATATTCACACCCCACCCCACCTTTGTGGCTCCACTAGGGTTGTGCCAGACTGGGAGGGGGGCTTGATGGGACAAAGGTGTACCAAAGGTTTGTGCAACCCTGCAGCTATGACAACTCTTGGGACTTTAGTACCGGGACACCCATTTTCCTGGAATAGGGTGCAAGGTCCCTGGCACACCTGGAGTTTGCCGCAACCATGGATCAGTGTACCATGTGCTGATCTTTTTTTTTTTTTTTAATTTAGTGTTTAACCAGGTATAGCACACTAAGCTGAAAGCTTTTTTACAGGAGCGACCTGGGAGCACAAGGAGGTTAAGTGACTTGCTCAGGGTCACACAGTATGCAAGTGGAAGCTGTGAGATTCAAACCCAGGTTTGGTCTGCTGGATGTCACCAAATTTGCAGCTCAGAGCCTTAGACCACTGCGCTATACTGCCTCCAAATCCTGCCTCCTGATCTAGCAACCGATAGAAAATTGAGCCCTGTGAGTCCTATGTGGTCAGAGAAATTCAGGGGGACGCCAAAGGTGTCTCTCAGATATTTGAAAGTAGTCACTAGCTCAAAGGGTGAGCACTCAGGGGACAGGTTGCAGAGCGAAGTAATGATTCCAGCCCACCTAGCTCATTTGGGTTTTGATCCAAATGGCATGGCTTTGGTATTTCAGGCATTTACCAAGAGTCTGCTGGCATGGAGCAATTGTTGGGGTTGTGCCAATGTTTCTTGTGAGAATGGATGAAACTTTGGCAGGGGTCTTTGCACTGTGGAAGATACGATCATCAGTGTATAATAGGAAGTTGCACATGATGCCATCCCTGGGAAAGGAGTTGACAAACAGGGAAAACAAGTTGGTTCAAGGTATGGATCCTTGTGGGACCCCAGTATCACCTCATGGGTGCTGGAAATTGCTCCACCATGCAAGCCACATGAGGCCATCCTGAGAGGTAGCCATGAAACCATGACGTGGTCATGGCTGAGCGCCCAACACTGATCAGCATACCTAGCAAGATGATGTGATCCACCAGCTCGAAGGCCTTGGTAAGAGTCACATATAAATCTAGCCCTTATTGTCCACCTCCCTCCTTTCAAAGCTGTTTTTTTTACTTTTTTGTGGCCCTTCCTCTTCTCCTTCCTCTGTGAACACTGAACAAAAGTATTTGTTAAGGATATTCATCTTTTCCTGGCCCCCCTCTGTACAGCCCCCACTTCCCTTTTTAGCTTTACAATCCTATCTCTGATCATCCTCTTTTCACTTACATACCTAAAAAATGTGTTATCCCCTTTTATTGCCTTCTAGGCCATTCTTTCTTCAGTCTGCACCATTGTGCTCCTTACTGCTTTCCCTGCTTTCCTCTGTTTTCCATTATATACCCCCTTAATCTACTACCTCTGCATCTCCTTATATCTTCGGAATGCTACCCTTTTAGCCTTTACCTTTTCATCCACCTCTTTCGAGAACCATAGCAGTCTCTTCTCTTGCTTTGGCTCACTTGTTTGATGCAGAGGTTTGTTGCCTTTGCTATGCTCCCTTTTATCTTCGACCACTGTTCCTCCACCCCACTCATGCCACTCCCCAATCAGATCATCCCTGAGGCATGCACCCAACTTTATAATGTCAGCCCTCCTTATGTCCAGGACCTTCACCCTTGTACAGTATGGTTTGATTTCACAGCCATCCTTGTATTGAACTACACCGTATTGTAATCACTGGTCCCCAAGTGGCCTGCCAGCTTGATGTCTGCAACACTGTCCCTGTTAGTGAGTACCAGTTTTAGTGTTGCCCCATCACAAATGGGTTCAGTGAGAAGTTGCCTGAGGAACACCTCCTGCAGACAGTCCAGGATGTTCCTGCTTCTCATTAAGCCTGCTGGGAGACTCCAATCTACATCTGGCAGGTTGATGTCCCCCACCATCAGCACCTCCTCCTTTTCTGCCATCTTGCCAATGGCTTCCATCAGTACCTTATCTAATTCTTCCCTCTGTGCTGAAAGACTGTAGATCACTCCAGTATGAATGGGGTTTCCATTCCCTATCACCAGGGTGACCCACAGTACCTCTGTCTCTCCCTGTATTCCCTGTAACTCCATCATTTTTATGCTTTCCTCACATAAAGCACGACACTCCCTCCTTTCCTTCCTTCCCACCCGGTATTTCCTGAATAGAGTATAGCCTGCTATGGCCATGTTCCAGTCATGGTTTTCAGTGCACCATGACTCAGTAATGGCCACGATATCCAGGCTGGACTCTGCCATGACAGCCTCAAGGTTCAGAACTTTATTTCCTAGACTTCTAGCATTTGCCCATGTGGCTTTGCAGATTTAGTTTTCACTATGCTTGTTGCTCCTTTTTTTCTTTTTGCCCTCCCTCCTTCTCACCTCTCCTTTTCACACTCCTATTCCTTTCCCCTTTCTCTCTACCTCTCTGCTTCCTTCATTAATTTGCACCCTGTAGGATTCCTCTCCCCTTGGGTCTTTCTTACTTTCTACTTCAGCCTGTTGGTGGGGGGCGATTCTGACTCTTCAATTCTTTCTGCCACCCCCCCCCCCGGCTAGTTTGAATGTTCATCAAAGTAACATTTAAACCATAAACTGAGGCTGAGGTTCCCCTCCCAGATGGATGCAGACCATTACCCCTGTATAGGCTCTTATCCTCCCAAGTGGGTCCTCAGTCCTCAATGTAGTCAAACAGTTCCTCTATGTACTATTTCTGCAGCCATGAGTTGAAGCTCCTGGTGCAGACATTCCTCTCCTGTCTCGTGTCTCAGACAGGCAGTCCCTCAGCAAAAGACACTGAACAAGATACCTGTCTAAGACACCTCCAAAGCTCCCTAAACTCCTGCACTATCCCAGCCCCATCCCTAGCCAGGTCATTAGTCCCCAGGTGTACAATGACATCCACCTCTCCCTCCCATCCTGCTGCCCTAGTGATCTCCAGGATCCGTTTCTCATCTCACTAGGTTGTGGCACTGGGTAGGCACCTAACTTGCCTCTCCCCATTTCCTATTCCCAAGTCTATCCCCCTCACAATCGAGTCCCACATCAGAAGTTGCTTCCTCCTCCTCTGGGGTCCTCTACCACCCTCCTTGAGGTCTCCAGTATGGAGGGCCCCCACATTCTTCCTGGTCATTACTGCAAGTGCTTCCTCTCTGCAGTTCCATCCCGCAAGAGCTGTGTAGGAATTAAGTGGTGGTACCAGTTGAGGAGTGTGCCTCTGTGCCACCACCCCCACCCTTCTTGAACCTACCATAGTCCAGCTGTTCCTCCTTCCTGGCATTCACTGACATAACAGTGGTAGACTTGGTGGTCTCTGGGTTGGGGAAGAGGTCCTCTGAATCCTAGCCAACTTGGCCAGGAACCTAGCGACCTCCTGCTTCAACCCAGAGAGATGTGTGCAGATGGGGCAGTACTGCAGTCTCAAGAAGGTCTCTGAAAACTGCCACCCCGCAGCCACTACACTGCACCACTCCCAACATTCTCAACTTCTATTCTCCCCGTGTTACCTAGAAATACTTTTGCACTCTTACTCCAATAGGGAGTTTCTAGCCCCCACCCTTTTGTTTGTTTCTAATTTTGTTTCCCTGTGCCTTGTTTAAACCTTTTTATATTCCTGCCCTAGACTGGTGTCACTCCTGTTCTCAAGTTTTGGCCTACCTTTGACCTTCCACCCTTCCCAGCAGTGACTGTTTCACAGTAGTGTACAGGTGCCTTGCCTTAGCTGATCTAAGCATTACTGTGTCAGTATTTTACTTTGTATGTCAAGACAGTGCAGAAGCCAATTCTGTGTTATGTGAGGAATGGCACACAACAGATTCCCCAAGGTTCTAGTGATTTTTCACTAACTTGTTTATTTACCAACATTTTATTTATTTGTGTGTGTGTGTGTGTTTCAGTCTTAGATGCAATAACATAGTTTTTTTTATAATTTCCTTTTCTTGTGGGAAAGATGTATGACAGCTGACATGTTTATCTTTCTTCACACAGGACCCACAGCAGACTCATTGGATTTGCCACCAGACCTGCAGCTTGCTTCATGCAGGGTCCGTTGGGCCCTATATGAAAAAGCAGACCCATTGGGCATGGTGCCAGAGCTGTAACTGTAACATTTGTGATGGTTACTGAACCTCTCAACAGGGTGGCTATTCAGAGACTAAGCCAATCTTCCTAAATAGTAAGAGATTGAACATTGTCCACAATGTGTGCACTGTTCAGCATTTTCTCTGTATTTAAATGCCCACAATTGCAATCAGGGGTACGACATGCTAACATATTTATACTTCTACACCTTGATTAGTGCAACATATTTGAATCGTGGTAACTTAAAACCCTTCATGCCTCTGTTTGTCATTTAAATAACACTTAAATTGCCTGTGGGACTAGCCAGATCATCAGATGTGATGTTAATTTTTGTTACCTTCAGTTTGCTGATGACCCAGGAATGAGGAATTTTTTTATTTATTTGCTTTTTGAATTTTGTTGCTAATGCTGTTGCCTGTGGGAGACAATATGATGGTGATTGATGAGTAAAAGTTTATTTTTGTTCAGGAACATTTACATTAGAGCAATTTGCTCTGTTTACAAGTAAAGGCCAGTGTAGATTAGGTATAGGAAAAATACAAAAACTTTGAGTTCAAACAATTAATACAAAACAACTATTAAACATTAAAAAACTGTATACAAATCACATATTTTCCAAACATTGACAGGTATGAAAGGTTTCTTGAGTAATTTGTTTCTTAAATATGTTCAGGGTTACTGATGCTCTAGCAAAAGATGATAGTTTATTCCAAGAATTAACTATTCCAGCATGTGATGTCTTCAAGCCATATTTAGTGTAGGTTTTAGGAACAACTAACATCTTTTCATACTTTGACCTTGTAGAATATCTCTCAAGTGGTGTAAAAGTTAGAGAACAACGAGATTTTAGTGGATGATGAGGCCCCAAGAATAGAATATCAAAAAACGTTAATAACCACATTAACTCCTGTCTGTTACTCAAAGGTTGTTAACCCAGGGTTTCATATCAGCCAAAATGATGAACTGTTGATTTGCACTGAATAACACATTTAGCAGTTTTATGGTACAAAACATTTAGCTTTGTCAGGGTTGTTTTCCCAGCAAACTGGTAGATCTGACTACCACATTCCAACAGAGGGAGAAGTATGACCTGTACACTGTTAAGTCTGTTCCCCCTTGGAAAATGATAGGCCACTCTTTGAATTGCAGGTAAATTCTTTGTAATGCATAGATTGAGTTAACTGGATTTTGGGTGCCTAGTAAGGGGACAGAAACATACAGGTGAACTATATACAGCATCGCCTCCTATAAACTGAGTCAGCTATGATGGCATGATCGACAATCACCATAGAGTAAGCCGCAATCCTGATAATTCAGCAACTGAGGATGAAAGGAAAGGGTTTACATAAATGCTTGAATCTTTCTTTTTATTTGATTACAAATATGATCATAAATTGCTTGTGGGGAGTGTGGAGGACTCTTCAGCGGCCTTCTTCAAGATTACCAATGGTTGTTCATCTGGATACCATCCTAAAAGTGAATCAGTTCCAGAAATAAAATAGAAGACATCTGCAAGGTGAATCACTCCATCCATTTGTTTCTAGTATTATTTGTTTGTGCCTAATGGTCTGCAGAAATTTGAATAACGGTTCACTGTTACATTTTTGTGATGTATATTTGGTTGCTGAACATGCAGAAACATAAGAAACTTTTTACAAATGAATGATCACTGCAAAAACTGAGCCCAAATCATTTACAGAGATAGTGGAGCCAAAACAGACAGCCAGGGAGCTGATACACATTTTAAGAAGTAGTCAGCTATACCTTTTTTATTACTAAAGTGCTTTTCTCTTTCCTCTGGCTTAATAGAAAACTTTTTATTTGATAATATTGTGCTGGATATGTGGAAAAGCTCTTAATCCAACAGTTGAAATGTCTATCTCTATCCCCCTACCATAATCAGCATTGCGATTTAACTGACAGTGATATCACAGATGACTGACAAGACAACCACTGAGTGGTTGTTCCTGAGCAGCAGTGATGCCACAGTCTGGGATATCACAATGTTGAAAATGTAGTTGGGGTGGGGTGGGGGTGGAGTATACATAGATATGTCAGCTGCCAGGCAGAGTGCTGTCCCACACATCACACCTGCTGAATATAAAAAGTACTTCAGATATAAAAGGCAATAATGGTTGACTGCTTTTAAAAACTAATATCAATTTTAGGCAGTATTCTACTGAAGCTCTTTAAGATCATTGTCTAACTGCAATAGTATCCCAAAACATAATGAAATAAATTTTGATAAATGTGTGTTTATTTGTTTGTTGTTATGGGAGGGCTATGATATACAGTAATTAGCACAACAAGAGCCTTCAATGTACAGTATGGAACCAGTTTTGGGCAAAGAAAAAGTTTGACCTTAGAATTTTATGCAGTAAGCATCATTTTTTTTTTATTTTAAATGTCAAAAATCATCATATAAACGCTAGGGTTCTCTGTGATTTCAGAAAACAAAGAAATTCAATTTGGCTACTGAATCAGAAAACTGCTGTCATGTAAATGTGGTGCCAATCTGTACGCAGTAGATTCAAAGAGCTAACGCTAGGCAATGGACTTATTTGTCAGTTTAGAAAGGCAGACAGAGAGAAAGCAGGTTTCTGTAATAATTTTGTGTTTACAAAATGCATGAATGGGTTGATGAAAATGTGTTTTAATGTGCCACTGTCTCCTGTTATAATTTTTTTATTTATTTTCAAAAGCTGTTTTGAAGATTCAAATTGAAAAGTCAAACAACAGTTTAAATTGTCAGAAAATCATTTAGCACATATGGTACTGTAAATGAAAAGCTAATTGTGTGCTATTGAGAGAGTGCAAGGATGAGTTGGGGGAGTCCATAAGACAGCAACTATCAACAGTCTGTGAAGTGGGGGAATATGACATAGATACTGACTGGAGCCAAAAGGATAGTACACAGTCACACAAGTGGATTGTGCTTTGGCTATCACTGATTTCTTTCTTTGTCTTAAGAAGCACATGGCGAGCAGGGGTCTGTGCTTCTGCAGCCACAAGTGGCTGTGTATATCTTGCAGTGTCGGTCTGTATCTTTGCACTGTATATGTCTGTTTGCAGAAGCGCTGGCCTCATAAGAGCCATTGCCACTTTAGCCAGAAGTGTGATTTCAAGCTGTAGCCACAAGTGGGTCTGCATTGTATTATATTGTGCTGTACTGTATTATATTATAGGACATGACATGATATGATATGACGTAACCTGACATTGCATTGCATTACATTATATAATATAATATTATATTATATTATATTATATTATATTATATTATATTATATTATTATATATTTATTGTATTGTGAATGTGTATGTGTAACTGCAGAAGGGCTGGCCCCTGCAGTGAGAAGTAATGTTGTAACTTTGGTTTATTGACTTTTTCAAAAAGAAAGGAATTTCATTGCAAAAGCTGTGTTAAAGGAGATAGGAAATTATTTTACATTGTTACCTGCCCTTCTATCTTCCTTTTGATGCCAGTTACATATTCTGATATGCTTTGATGTTTTTTTTTGATAAATAAATAATCTAGCTTTGGGCTGCCTTCAGATCTATATTGAGTTCAACTCTCCTCACCAGCTACTGCTCTTTCTTTTCATATTCCCATTCCATGCTATTCATCTGAATGGCCTGCAAAGATGTTTGTGATGTCATAGAATGTTCAGTCAGAATGAAAAGAGAGAGAGAGCAGCAACTGCTGAGTAGAGAGGAATTCAGGGTCCTTAAAAAGTCAACAAAATTAGATTATTAATTAAACAAAAAAGGTAAAAAAATATCAGAATACTGGGTAGCCAATAAAAGAACAACTAGATGGCTTCTGGAGGTGTAAAAGCTGTTTCCTATCACCTTTGATGCCTCAGTTAGAGTTCAACATAACACCACAAAAGTAGGGAAATGTGGTGTTAGGGTTTCTAACCATAACTCCCCCCAAACAGTGAAAGGAAAAGAATACACAAGTAACCTCAGACAGTCATTATCAGGTAAGATAAACAACATACAACTTACTCAGTCTTACTCATTTTCTTGAGACAGAAGAAGGCACTTGGCACATTGGGACTGTCTCCCACACTTTAGCGAGCATATTGTTCCCCAGTTTTAATGGCAGAAAAAATTTTTTCCAGCTCCCACTTCAAATTCTTGAATTTCCATGAGGTATTGTGGTAATGCATTCTAGAACCTTTAATACCGTTATTGCAAAAAAGTTGTCCCTTTTGGTGGTGTTTACCTTATGTATAATGACTCAAGTTAATTTTTATGGGACCTGAAAATCACTAATCTCTGTTTGTAAATAAGATTGCATTGTGATCTCAGTTCTGCATTCTTTAAGATTTTGTGTAGTAACAATAAGTCCCCTCTTAATCTCCTATTCTCCAGGTTGAACAAATGTAATTTTTGTAACCTTTTGGTATATGGTAGTCTGGATAATCTCGGGATAATTTTGATGATTCTTCTCTGGGTTCTTCTGTGATCTTAATGTTCTTTCTGAGGTATGGAGACCAAAATGGGAAGGCATAATTTAAGTATGGTTTCATGTATGTTCTGTACAAGGGGAGAAGGATTTTTTTGTTCTTATATATGAAACTTTTCCAGATACATCTTATGAGTCTGTTTGCTTTTTGAGTACTCTACTTTGACAGGATGGGGTGAGTTTGTTATCAATTAAAATGCCAAGGTCTGTTTCATTCTCCACAGTGTGGTATTAAATAAGTGACATGTTTTGTGGAGGCTATGTTTACCGAGATGAAGGATGGTACATTTATTTAGATTAAACTGTGGTTTGTTCTCCAGTGCTCATTGTTCTATTGTTTTTAGGTTTTTAGGTCGTTTCCAAGTGACAGATGTTTTTCTTCAGTGTCCATTTCCACACTAATCTTAATGTCATCTGCAAACTTCAAAATGTTGTTTTGAAGTCCACAGTGCATGTGACTGATATATGCACCAAAAAGGGCCGGTCCAAGAACTAACCCCTGTGGCACCCCATTCAAAACCCACCTCTTCGTAGACAGTTCTCCAGATACTTTTACCTGTTGCGCACGATACATCAATCAATCCTCAACCCACTATACTAGTAGATGGTCTATTTCCATATTTTTAAGCTTTAATACTAGCTCAGTACGTGCAATAGTGTCAAATGTCTTTTGTAGATCTAAAAATATGACGTCCACTGGAGTCCCCCTGTCTAAGCTTAAACTGACCTTGTCATAGAAAGTGATTAGATTTTTGGTGCAGGATCGCCCCTGCATAAAACCATATTGCGTTTGGTCATATTTGTTCAAGGTTAGTATATTTTCTTCTAGCCTAGTCTTGAGTAGTTTTTCCATGATCTTACATGGAGCTGAGGTTAAGCTAATGGGCCTATAATTGCCTATGACTCCCTTACTACCTTTCTTATGAATCAGAGCTAGAATTGCTCTCCTTCAGTCATTAGGTATTTGCCCTTTTTAATTGATTTGTTGAATAATAGTGTTAGAGGTATTCTTAATGGTTCTACCAACTTTTTAAGAAAACATGCATTGATACCCTCTGGGCCTGGAGATGAATTTGGTTTTATATTACTAATAACTGACTGGACTTCTTTGGTAAAGCTCATGTCTTTAATTGTCAAGGTATCCCATGTAGTTTTTTTGAGTTATTTTTATTGTATACTGTACGGAAGTAGTAATTTAGGGCTTTGGCTGTATATCCAGGGTTCTGTATGGTCTCATTATTTCTCAGTATTGGGCCAATGGTTCTGTTGCCCGATTTATTATTGTTTATATCTGCATATAAGGATTTGTGGTTATCCCTACTGTGTGCTATTTTAAATTCTACTTTCCTTCTTTAAGTTTTGATCTTTTTTTTTATTAGTTCTGATTTATATTTCAACCTTGTGTGTTCTGTTGGATTTATCTTGTAGACTTTACAGTCCTTTTCCTTTTTTAGGCCTGTTTTTTATCTGCTTTGTCAGCCATATTGGTATCTTACCCTTGTAGTTGTATTTTTTTCTTACTGGGATGTATTTCTCTTCTAGCTCACTTATTTTAGCTTTGATCACTAGCCAACAGTCTTCCACTGGCAAGTTACCCACTATTGTTTCCTAAGTCTATATACTAACATACTAACTTACTATTTGCCAGCAGATTAGGCCTTACGGTCTATCGAGTCTGCTCGAACCTCAGATCCCTGGTTGGGTGCCGAGGCCCTCCCCTCCCTTGTGTTCCAGAAACCCCTATCATCCATCCCCACCCCCCTGGGACAGGCCATCATCTGATACATCCACTTTCTGTGTCTGTCCCACCCTCTCTTGAAGCCCTCCACTGTGGATCTCTGAACCAGCTCGCCAGGCAGTGCATTCCAAGGGTCCACCACCCTCTCAGTGAAAAACCTCCTCCTTTTCCCTCACCCATCCACCTTCCAACTTCAAACCATGCCCTCTGGTAATACCTCCCTGCTTTAGTCTAAAGATCCTCCATGTTTACCCTATTTATTCCCTTGAGGTACTTGAAGACCTCAATCATGTCCCCCTGTCTCTCTCTCCTCCAATGAAAACAGGCAGAGCTCCTCAAGTCTGTCCTCATCGTCAAATCCCTAGCCCTCGTGATCATCTTAGTTGCCCTCCTCTGTACCCTCTCCAGGAGCTGTATGTCCCTCTTCAAGTGTGGTCTCCAGTACTGCACACAGTACTCAAGGTGTGGTCTAACCAGTCCATTGTACAGCAGCAAAATCACTTCCTTGCTCCTAGAGGTGATCCCCCTTATGATGCATCCCAACATCCTGTTTTGCCTTGCTAGCCGCTCTCCTGCACTGCTCAGAGTTATTCATACATGCATCCACCATGACCCCTAGGTCTTTTTCCCCTATTGAGGCCTCCAGCACCTCCCTCCCAGGGTGTACCTGTGTTTAGGTTTCCCACCCAAGATGCAACACCTGCACTTGGTGATATTGAAATTTAATTTCCATGTGTGAGCCCAGCTTTCCAGGGTGTCCAGGTCCCCTTGCAGGGCCAACCTCCCCTCTTCTCCCTCAACTACTGCTCCCATCTTGGAGTCATCAGCGAAGAGACTCATTTCACACCCTATACCCTCCCTGATGTCAGATATGTATGCATTAAACAGGATCTTGTAGTACTTTTTTATTTCAGTAAAGTCTGTTTTGTTGTAATTTCTAATGATCATTTTAGCATTTTCCTGACTATGGCTTGCTTGCAGACTAAAGTATACCATGTTGTGGCCACTTGTGCTGAGTGGTTCTTTTATCATAATGTTTCCTCCTACTTCAGTTTGTAGGTCAGTAATTATGAAAATCTAACACAGAAACATAAACCTAGACTTTGACAGAAGATAAGGACCACTTGGCCCACCTAGTCTGCTCATTTCCCTACCTATTGGATAAGCTGCAATTTACACCCCTTGTAGGCTCCATCACTAATTGATCCAGCCCAACATTGAGTAAGTTGTTGAAAAAGTCAATTTCTATTGTATTTACTGATGAATGTTTGTCCCATACTATCCCTGGGAAATTCAAATCCCCATAACTACTACATTTGCTAAGTCTGCTGCTAATGTTATTTGTCTGGACAGGTTTGTAGCATAATCATTAGTACTTCCAGGGGGCCTATAACAGTTGCCGATTATTAACTTTTCCCCACTGGAGTTTTGTATCTGTATCCATATAGCTTCAATATCATTGCTGTTGTCTCTTGTAAGGTCAATTTCAGTGCATATAAGTTCTGTTTTGGTATAGATACATACATACCCCCCAGTCCATCCTGTCTTTGTAAAATAAGTTATAGTTGGGGATTTCTCTTGATTATTCATTAGTATTGTCCCACCAGGTCTCAATAACAGTGGCTCCATTGTTGTTGTTTGTAGCAAGTAGAATGTCTAACTCAGTTTTTTGGTGAGATTTAAGCTTCTTGCATTGGATAAAAGAAATTTATAGTTGTAAATGCCTTTATCTTTTTTTTCCATGGCAATAGTAGAAATCCTCTCCAAACACCCCCTGGCAACTAGTTTAAAGTGCTTATGAGGTATTTTATTAATTTTTTATATATATAGGTTTCTACCTCCCGAGCCCTGGCAGGGGCTTTGGTCCTCTGAAGGAGAGACTCTCTCTCAGGTCCCACCACACCATACTTAGCCAACCCCAGAAATTCCCCCATGGCTTGACCCCCATGGCGGGGCTGGGAAGGTGGCACCCACTTTCCAGGGATCCAATCCAGAAGCTGGGGTCAGCCCTCCCTCAGTGCAGCAGACTGTCATGGAGCCCTGCCAGGCTCATTTTTCCTCATGTTTTCATCCCATCCTCCATCCCTACCAATGTAAACACTTTGCAGTACGCCTCCCTACCTGTATTGCCCTTCCAGTCACCACCAGAGGGCAATCAGTGAGCGGGACAATGTGGGACCCTCCCCCCAAGAGAGGAGAGCAGTCTTCCGGATACTCAATCCTCTCTCTCCCCCCCCCGCCACCTCCCAGTGGCCAGGGCTTGTTCCTGAACCTGGGTCACCGGCATGGTGCAAGATGTGGTGTCCAGTGCCTCAACCCTCATTGCCACTGGGCCAGCTTATAAGTTTTATTTTGTGGTGTTTCTTGAGAATGGCTCTCGGTACAGGAAGACTTTCTGAGAAACAAACTTCACAACCTTTATCTACTAACTTCTTGTGTAAGTTTATCAATTCTTTTGTTTTATGTCTTCAGACTCAGAGTTCCCAGAGTCATTTGTTCCCATATGTAAAATTACAAGTGGATTTTGACTTGTATCATTCAGGATGTCATCTACTATTCCAGCAATGTCTGTAATTTTTGCTCACCTGAAGCTACTGCAGTTATGTTGGCCTTATCTGGTCCACAGATATGTTTTTCTGTATATTTCAGAACTGAGTCTTCCAGGATGTAAACTTGTCTGGTGATTGTCTCTGCTTGTAGCATTTCTGCCTCATGGGGGTGGCTAGATTTTATCTCCTCACTAGAGACTGAGTGTTCTTGGTCACTAGGGTCAAACTGGAGGAATTTATGGCTTGGACAATGTCAGATGATACTGTGTTAGTATGTGATTCAATGCTGAGGATGGTAGTATTTTCTTCTTGGGGGGTTATTTCCATCATTATTTGTCGTGGGTCAGTGACCAGGGCTCAAACCAATTTGTAGTGTTAATTTCAAAATTCATAGCTCTCCAGCCCTTCTTGATTTTCTGTTTGCTTCCTACTTTAACCTAATCCTCCTTATCTGCCTCGTAATTGTCTTGCTCTTTTTCTTTTCACTGGTTAGTACTAACTTGCTTGGTTCATTGGCATTTATTCTTGTAATAGCATCAGTAGTCACTGGACTATCAATTAAGGTATGCCTTGCATCAAGATTAGCAATCCCAGAAGGTATTTGTGTATCTTATAAATTGAAGGATATTAAGTTTATATTATTTTCAGGATTTTAATAACTTTTTGCCCTTATTTTAGTAGCCATTTCTCCTGGGTTTTTTTTCAGTACTTTCAGTTTTGTGTAAAAATGATTAATTTCTGTAAGTAATTCTTTATTACTTATGCATTTTTCACATGTAAAATTGTCCAGTGAAATGGTTTTGTTTACCAACTCATACATCAGACAGCTAGTGCACCTAATGACAATATCCCCTTCCAGTGTGATTACTGTGGTGGGGATCTATGTGATAACAGTGAACACCTAAAAGCAATCACCATTATCGCACAGTCAGAGTGCCAAAAAGCTTTTCAGCATTCTGACAACCCCAGCACACAGGACAACGGTGCCAGGAGATTTTTTAATGCTTACTGGCAGAGGGCTTTGCAATCGAACTTCACCCCTGCACCCCCTATAAGATTCTCAACTTCAGGGGGTGCATGTCAGGGAAGCATTAAAAATAAAGTTTCGGGCTGGGCACAATAAAATCACACCAGCGCCCAGACCCTAACCTGGCACCTCACCCACCCCAACCACTAGCTAATCTCTAATGCCACTACGCAGCTTGGCTATCCACTGCAATGCCACTCCCTACAGCCCCTCTGCCTCCTCCCAGCTCACGCTTTTCCATGCTCACTCCGCCCCTGCATGTGTGTACACATAGCGACATCCTGTCGCCCAGTTCACCAGACCCCTCATCCGGTCACCCTACCCTCCCATCACCATGAGGGATTGTGCTAGGAAGGTGTCACCATTATGGACGGTGCCCTTCCTCATGCGCCCACCTCACAGGTTACCCTGTGGGGGGCCATTGTGGATTAGGTGTATGTACTTCATTTTAAAAACCATGATGTTTACAGATCTTTGGGTGCTATGTAATTGTTTAAATCTTGTGAAGACTGTAGTGTAGCAGTAGTTGGATAAACTACTGTTGCCTGAGACCTTTATCAGTTTTAACAATTCAGTTCTTGACAGTGGTTTATCTGCTTATAATGCACCTCAAACAGTTTGTCTGATAGGTTAAACATGGAGGCTAGATTCACAGTGGTACTGTTATTTAAGGAAAAACTTGTTTACAGGGTATTCAAACAAGTGTATTTGCAGTACCTTAAATGCTTAGCAAGAATTAGCATCAGTCCTTCCCTTGATGGTTAGAAAATTGTTAAACTTGAGTACACACTGACCCGAGATGCATTTGGGTAGAAGTTTTTTCTGCTTTCCTGTCTGACACAGTAGACACAGCAGACATGCACAGATGCACTTGTCTCTGTGCATGTCTCCATGCGTAGCCCTGTTCCCACTCACCTCGCTCGCTGAGGGGTGATCCAATATACCACATGACCCAAAAACTCTCACTGGGGTCACATTTTCACATGCACCAACAGTTAATAATAAAAGCACTTCTGAAATGCACAAAATGCCTTCTGTGATGTTTTAGGCAGATGCTGTAGCATATTCAGTGTAGTGCTGAGGATTTTGCAGTCTCAGCCATTCCTGCCTGGCACCTGAAGGGCTATAGACTACCTCACCGCCTTACACAACTACAAATCCAAGAGTTCCTGGAGCAGTTGCTGGGCAACTAGCACCTCACATAGCTAAATGTGTATCGTGTACGATTACTGTACATATAAAAACATAGTTCCAAGCAATATTTTAAAGTCACAATCAGTATAGTGCACTGCTCCAGCAAGAGACAGCCACACAGTTTTCCATAGATTTCAACCTGTTTCCAGATGACACAAATCCAGTAACACTGATGTGCTACTTTTGTGGATTTGTATCTGTAGCATGCTTACTACAAGACATATAAACTCAATTTGGCTGCAGATTGAAATTTTTGATACTCTGATAACTACACTTTTTCTGTCTGCAGAAGTGTAGACCCCTGCAGACACAGATACAAATCCATGATAGCCAAATAACAGCAGTTTTTCTGTCTCCAGAAGTGCAGGTCCCTAATGGTAGTCACAGGTACTCATGCACAGTGTAAGATATACACACAGAAGCACATGCCACTGAAGGCGGTCTGCACTTCTGCAGCCACCAGTGTAAGACTTATGCATTGACCCTTATGCAGTCACAGATAGAAATCCATGACACAGAAACTGCAACACAACTGCTGTCTGTAGAAGCACATGCCCCTGTTGGTCCAGCACTTTTGTAGCCCCAGGTACTGATGCACACTGTAAGACATACACACACATCTAGCTGCAGATGTGCAGGCCCCAATGGGGTCTGTGCATCTGCAGCTGTACGTGTAAGACAAACACACTGACATCTGGATGCAGAAACACAGGCCCCTGTGGTGCCTGCACTTCTGCAGCAGCAGCAGCAGACTGACATCCATAATACCCAAATTACAACACTACTTCTGTCTGAAGAAGCATTGACCCCTTTGGGACCAGCGCTTCTGTAGCCACAGGTACTCATGCAGACTGTAAGACATATACACACTTCATTCAGCAGAAGCACAGGGGTCTGGACTTTGGCAACTGTAGATACAAATCCATGAAGGCAACACACCCACATTTGTGCCATCTGGAAACAGTTGAATGTTACTTGTCTTTCCTGATGATGGTGATCTGTTTTTGCTTGTGGGGTCTTGTCCTTTGCAGCTGGGGGGTAGGGATTTGGGCTTTAAAAACCTAATGCCATATTTCTCTACTTTTGTGGCATTAAGTTGAACCCAAACTGGTGCATTAATACAGTATTTTGCAATGCATATATATATAGACATGGCAAGGTGTGTGTTATGGCCGGATAAAAGAACACCCAGCTGTGTTATGAGGCAGAAGGTGCTTGTGCTGAGTTCCTTTAGCACGTGGGAAGTGCTTTTATCAGGCCATAACCCACAACTCAGAGTATGTTATTGTGCTTATAAAATGCCCCCCCAAATAGAAATAAAAAATAAAAAAAGCTGTCAAAATGGAAAAAATGAGGAAAAGAGAGGTTTTTTTTTTTTTTAGAAGAATAAAGCAGTTCCTCTATGTACTGTTCTGTAAAGTACAGTATATTTAGCTTGGTCGATACTACAGCCCTCCCCCCCACCTCCAAACACACATACTGCTCAGCTTAGGTCCCTAACTGACTCACCCACACACACTGCATGTTTTTGTTTTGTGCAGAGCTTGAAATTCTGTGTTTTTTTTTAAATGACTAGGGTGGTACTGTAAGGAGTGAGCATGACCCTTTTAAGCCAGTGTAGTTGTCATCATCTTTCCTTTACAGTACCATGGTTTTCTGTGACAGACAATGGTGATCCATCTCCTGACATGTGTGTTAGCACTGTTGTGTTGGAAGAAGTTCAGTAGTAGTGGCAGCAAGGCTGGTGGAGGTGAGGGTGTTGGGTTTAAATTAAGAGCTGTTTATTGCCAGCACACGGGGATGCTCAGTGGATTGTGGTTGGCTCTATCAGTGGAGACTGTGATTGCAAGTGGCTCTTTCATGAACCAGAGGAGCAGAGGTCAGAGTTTTCTTGTAGAATGTTTTCTTTTACTGCACTGTATGTGGGTTCTATTGGTACTGTTACACAGCTGCATGGGAGGGCTGCAGGTCAGCAGTGTATGACTGTTTTTAAAATTAATGTCTAATTTAAGATGTGGAATTTTTTTCCTATTTACATGTTCTATTCTTCATGAAATATGTACTTTTATGACATAAGTATGTTATTGTGTGACTTGTGTATGTAAATTAAATTTTTATGGACTACGGGTCGTACCTGTAAAATGGATTGTATCCCAGTGTGTTAACCTGTATATAAATAAAAATCAAATCAACAAGATGCCATTCTTTGTGATGGCTGTTTATGTCAGGCTGGCACAATTTTGAGTAATGCTGGCACAGTAGTACATTTCTGTGCTGTGGCTCAGGTTAGCACAATTAGTATCGGCTGCATGGTTATGTCCTGACAAGGACATGTCTGAAAACCCGTTTCAGCCAATCAGGATTCAGCAACTTTTTTGCTCATTTTATGAGTAACAGATAATTCACTACAGGGTGTGTGGTCATGCTCTGATATACGCACACCTTAGTGTGCATTGTGAGGCATAAAGCAGTAGGCTAGGTGAATTCAACCACACATGGCGTGCATATATTAGAATATGACCACACACCCTGTAGTGGATTATCTGTCTTATAAAATGGCAAAAATTGTTTTGGAGTGGGACGAAAAATAAAAAGACGTGCAGGTGTGCAGTCATTGAGTGATACTGCACGGTAATGTGGTGTGTTTTGTCCAATAAGGAGACAGCATTTTTACTGATTTTTCTCAGCAGTGAAAGTAAAGAAACTACATGTGCCATGCAAATAATGAAGCATTACTAAGGAAATCCAATGGTATTCAGATGCATAACCTACATAATGCTATCTGAAGTAATGGATAGCTAAGATGTAAATAAAAAGATTAATAGATACTTAACATGTCATATAGCTACACTTGTTCATACAGTGGTAAGACTAAAGCACAAGGAGCTCAAGTGACTTGCTAGAGGTCAACAGTTTGTCAATAACTATGCCAGGTTTCATACCTAGGACACAGTCCTATACTTCACACATCAGACCCAATCCTAACAAGCATTTGTCAATGCCGAACGTTCGCTTGCAGGTATTTTCAGTGGTGTTTGGCATGTATGGTGCTTTACCCTAATGTCCTGTGCGATTGCTGGTATTTGCACAATAAATTTTTAGCATGACCTTTTTGTTACCCCCATTGTGCGCTACATAGGCTGAAACACGTTTTGGGCAGGATGTGAAAAATGACAGCTGTACTGCTCATAAGGAAGTGTGGTAAAATGGCAATGTTGAAAATCTGAGTGGAAATATTGAAAATTCTGAAACTGAGCTTAGCAGTGAACTGGTGTACTGCATCGTCAAAACAGTCATTGTTAGGAATTTTCACCAAATTTTCAACATTGGCATTTTAAAACTCTCTAATGAACAGTGTCACTGTGATTTTCTTACTGTGTCCCATACATTGATTTTGCACACCGGCTAAGCCATTGGCTACATATGGGCGGAAACGCGTTTGGGCAGGATGTGAAAATGACGACTGTACTGCTCATAAGGAGGTGTGGTAAAATGGCAATGTTAAAAATCTGGAGTGAAAATATTGAAATTCGAAACTTACGAAAGTGCATAGGAACTGCACAACGATGCTCATAAAACAGTTATTTTAGGAATTTGTTCACCAAATTTTCAACATAGCCATTTAAGATCTCTGCTCATAAACAGTGACACTGTGATTTTCTTAATGTGTCCCATACACTGAGTTCGCAAACCGACTGTACCATTGTGCTTACATGGGGGAAACACGCTTTGAGCAAGATGTGAAAAATGACAGCTGCACTGCTCATAAGGAGGTGTGGTAAAATGGCAATGTTGAAAATGTGGAGTGAAAATATTGAAAATTGCAAACTTACGAGCTGCAGTAGAGCTCGCGAATGAACACCATAAAACAGTCATTTTTAGGAATTTTTCACCAAATTTTCAACACAGCCATTTTAAGACCTCTGCTCATGAACAGTGTCACTGTGATTTTCTTAATGTGTCCCATACATTGAGTTCACACACCGACTGCGCCATTGTGCGCTACATGGTCAAACACATTTTGGGAAGGATGTGAAAAATGACAGCTGTACTGCTCATGAGGAGGTGTGGTAAAATGGCAATGTTGAAAATCTGGAGTGGAAATATTGAAAATTCACAAACCTACAAGCGTGCATAGGAACTGCGCAATGCACGCTCATAAAATGATCATTTTAGGAATTTTTCACCAAATTTCAACAGCCATTTAAGACCTCTGCTCAATGAACAGTATCACTGTGATTTTCTTAATGCATCCATACATTGATTTTGCACACCACTAAGCCATTGTGCGCTACATGAGCAGAAACACGTTTTGGGCAGGATGTGAAAAATGACAGCTGTATACTGCTCATAAGGAGGTGTAGTAAAATGGCAATGTCAAAATCTGGAGGAAAATATTGAAAATTCGCAAACTTACGAGCCTGTGTAGGAACTGCGCAATGCACACTCAGAACAGTATTTTTGACTTTTGCATTCACAACAGTTTTGGGACTCTTCTCATGATCGATTTCACTGTCGATATTCTAGTCCGGCGGGTGATTTTGGCGAGTGACTGTGAAATCACCCTTCGGCCCAAATAACGCCATGACAGTGACATCATTCATGAGAAGGGGTCCCAAAACCCCATGTTGAAAATTGGTGCAAAATTCCAAAAATGCCTGAGATATGCAATAAGTTGAAAACCCCTATCTAGCCCATTATACAGCTTACCGGCATTTCCTCAGTTCAGCGGTCGGCTTTGAAGAGTGCAGACATATTCCCGTCCCGAAGATCATCATGCCGAGCTCCGGAGGTAAGTATGGGGTGGGGGTGGGGAGGCGGGCGAGTGGTGGGTGCGGGTTGTGGGAGAGGGACTGGGAGAAGCGCCGTGGGATCATTTTTGCTTTACAGGTGGAAAAAAGACTACATGGGACGCTTGCCACGCTGGGGTGGGCTCTCAGCGTGGCAGAAGGATGGCTGGGGGCCGAGAGCTGACGGGGATTGGGCACCCTATCGGCAGACAACCAGGACATTTGTCACGCTGGGTGGGCTCAGCGTGGCAGAAGGATGGCTTGGGGGCTGTGGAGCCGACGGGATTGACACCCCGCCGGGCAGACGACGGGACATTTTCCATGCTGGGTGGGTCCTGGACGCGGCACCAAAGCTTTGGGGGGTGTGAGGCCTACCAGTGCTGTGTGTGCGAAAGGGTAGTTTTCTTTGAAGCAAAGACCACCGCTGTCATACACAGCTCCCACACCCATTGGTGCAGGACCACCATGCCTGCTCAACGGAGCAGTGGATTGAAAGGGAGAGGTACACCTCCAAAGTGTGCTACTCTCCCAAAACGTTCCTTGCGCATGCGTGCAAGCAAACGTAAAAAGGGCAGTTTTCAAAAATCAGTTTATGATGGTATTTAGGCAACAGACATGCAAAGCTTCAAGACTCTTCAAGCTGAAGAGTAGATCAGGGAATTAGCTTTAGAAAATCAGAAGCCTCCTGAAACTTGCTGGTTCCAAAGCTTCTAACCCTACCAAACTGTCCCCTTGAAAATGGTTTAAGTGGGATTAATAAATAAAATAGCAATGCTAAACTAATACATGGTAATGACAGTGTTAAATATTTAGATACTCTCATTTTGAAAATCTGTAAGATAATATGTTAATTAATTATGAATTAATTGTTTTGCTTGATAATTAACTGCAGTATTAACCCTTACAGGGCCATGGACTGATATATCAGTCCAAAACTCCAATACATTCTAAATCTGTTGGGAGTCTAAGGGTTAACATACAGCATGATTAAAAAGCTGCTCAAACAACCCAGGCAGCGACTCATCCCAAGGAGCTTCTTGACCAAGGAATAAATCAATTGTCATTTGATTTTTTGTCTGCCTGTGTTTCTTTAGATATTTAACTCACTTGTTAATCCTCATATTCCTCATTCTTGTGTCCTACAGTAGTCCTTCAGCAGTCACTACAGCTCACAGCCAAAACTGTGTTTTGGTGATGCTAAAGTGGGAATGTGAATGCAGCATATTTAATGGAGTCAGAGTTGGATTGGGGTAAGGACTGTATACATTTGAAATTATTAAACTCTGCAGGCCACCGCATGATGGCTGTTCCTGGTTCCCAGCTCCAATTGCTCCTCCGGCTCTTCCTTGTTGACCTGTTCCGGTGCTTGCAGCCCAGCCAGCCTCAAACCCCACAGGGAGATACTGCTGGGGGGTGTGCTCTGCCAACACCTTCCCCCATCCAGTACCGTGGCCCTGCCCTGGGGGTAAGCCAGGGGGTATCTGCTGGGGCACCAAGGTGAGTCCAGGGAGCAGAGCGGGGGTCAGGTAAGCAGGTGGAAAAACAAGGCTTGCAACCAAAAAATAACATAAAAAAACAACTTTGAAGGCCACTGTACATCTTTGTTGGAAGTATTACATTTCTATACTAACCCCAAAGATTTGGGGTGGTCCACTGGAGGAATTAATTTAGTTTGTGACTTGGGCAAGTCATTTGGCCTTCCTGTGGTTGAACCCTAAAAGCTGTAAAACTGGGCTGGAGCAAACTGCGTACTGAGGACACTGGTGATCATGCAGCCAAGGCTTGTAGGGAACAACTGATGGCAGTGTGTCTCAGCACAGGAGAGTGGCACCACATTCCACCACTGCAATGACTTTATGAGCTTGCTCCTTATCCTTGCAGCTGACTTCATCCAAGCAAGGCTCCAGAGGCTGTTTGTGGGGCAGTGGGGTTATGGGAGTGTCAGAGATACTCTGGAGGAAAATGGTGGCCACTAGCATGATGACACCAACATTCTCAGAGACCATTGGATGCCTCACTAATAGCCCTGTAAGGGGTTGGGGGCAAATCAAGAGGGACTCTTCAAAGCAAGGTATAGTAGTTTTTAAGTTTGGAAGTCACTGGCAGAAGACTGATGGGTCTAGGATAATATAGCATGCATACAACCGCAAAGGACAAAACTACGCCACCAAAACAGCATCGGGGACTTGATGTAAAGAAAATAATGTTCTGCGGGGGTTGGGGGATCCACTCCTCATATCCCCCAGCTATATTATAATCATGTATGAGAGGGGGACACATGTTGGGGAATGGGTGTAGTTCCAGGGGGGTTGGCAGAGGACTGAGGAACTGGGTGGCGGATGCAACTTGGGGGGAAGGACAGGGGTATGTTTGGGGTGAACAGCTTGGGGAAGGGGGGCTAGTTTCTGAAGTACCCATGGGAGGGAAGACAAGCTGAGGCTGCAAGGCACATGAGGAAAAAACAACAAAAAGGAATGAACAGAGGTGCTATCTGAACTCAGGATGCCTGCAGGCACAAACACCATCCACTGCCTTTGACTATATTGGCTGAGCCACAGCGATGGAATGCTGGCAGCCCACAGTGCTGAAGGTGAAAACAGCCACAGGGATAGCACTGTTATGCTATACTTTCCCTGTCGCTGTTTTCAAGTCATGCTGTTTTGTATGCATGGTTTGTACCCCACTATAATACCCATGCTATGTTCATCTGATACCAGGACTGATGGGGTTTCCAGTCCAAAGATGGAAAAGCAGCAGTTATTAAGACTATTACTGATTAACACATGTGCCCCTGCTAAGCAACACTCTTGGTTAGGGATCATGTGAAACACTCTTACAGCCATAAGAGTACTTCACATGCATCCAATTTTGCCTACTTTTACTCACACTACACTCATTCTGAATGGACTGTCCATTTAAAGGATGCTATAGTGACACTCAAGTAGGAATTTTCCCCAGGTCACACCTGGAAATGAGTCTCAGTTCAGGGTGCTTTTCCTGGTTACCAAAAGTTTAAATAAGTCAAAAAAATAATCTTGTGTGATCAGTATTTCAAGGCACCATCATTTTCACTGTGTGTGTGCGTGTGTGTGTATGCATATGTGTGTGTGTGTGTGTGTGTGTGTGTGTGTGTGTTGGTGTGTGGGAGGGAGCAGGAGGGGGTGGCATATAATGACAAGCAACATCAGACAGAAAAGTCTTTTTAAAAATATATACTCACATCACATAATCACCCCGCTCATTCCACTCCCCCACTGTAGACACACATGCACACATCACACAACTTCTGATGATACCGCACTCTTGCTGGCTATCAGATAATAATATCAAATAGGGTAAAAAAATAAAATTGTATTATTTTTTTTCGACCACTGATGCCAATGCAATAAAAGATACAAGTTGATCTACAATAAATTTATTTGTGATCTCAGGGGGCCCTTGCTATAAAAGTGTTGCTTCTTACATTCTTAATAGAGCTGGATGAAATTAACGAATTCCAAATTTGCAGGATTTTCATGAAATTCCATGACATTTTGTGAAATTGTTTGGAATTTTCCAAAATTCTTCAATTGGCTATGACTCAGACTGTGCTGCAGCTAGAGGTCTGAAATATGGCAGGCATATTGTCTGGTATGAGCCATAAAAGAGTGCCATGTTTCATAATATGTGGCTGAAGGGTGCAGAAGTTATAGGAACTCAAAGTCTGCCAGTTTAATATTCACGTGAAAATTTCTGAAAATATTTCTATGCTTACAATTTAGCCACTTTTGGGGCTAGATAATAGAAAACTTAGATGCATACTTTCTTGAAAGATACATAGAAACTGCTAAACAGAGACGTACTGTTTATGTGAATTGTAAGTTTTAGCTATATCCTGCCTCCCAGCATGACTTCCTGGACCCACTTCCGAACCTAGATCATCAGCATGCCAGCATGACTCTTTGATGCTGAGCCATGGGGAATGTCTTCAAGCCTAATATTTAGGGTCAATGAATGTAACAACATTGGTGATGTTCCGTTCTCTAGTTTTAAACTTATATGGGCTTAAAATTCAGGAGTTCATGTGATTGCAAAATGTAATTTTAAAATTTTCAACATTTGGAGGCTTATAACTCAGTCACTTTTAAAGCTAGAAATCTGAAACTTAGCACACATATGTATGTATATTGGTAAAGTCACCACGCCAGACCTGTTGCAATTCAGACAAACACCTTTAGTTTACATAGCTGTTAACTCATTTATCTTTAAAGTTAGAGATATGAAGCTTGGTACACTTTTGTATGGGCATTGACACAGTCACTATACCAAAATTGGTACAATTTGGACAAATACATTTTGAATTAGATGGAAATTACTGAAATCACAGTTTTGGTGAAATTCTATTAAATTTTCATAGAAATTTCACACAATTTCATGGAAGTTAAATTTCACCAGAATTCTGCTGGCAGAAGATACATTCTCCCCAGCCCCACATCTGCCCGAGCACCTACACAAGATGTCGCTCAAACACCTACAGTACTGGTGGCTTCAACTCATTGGACACTAACTGACTATTGCCCACCTGCTCGTCACAGCTGGGGACATACATCCTAACCCAGGCCCCCACCACCCCCTACCCTTCCAAATTTGCCTGGACCCTCTCCAAACCCATCCATCACCCCAAACCTCAGTGGCCCCTCCCTCCCCCGTGGCCTGTGCCTCTTGCACCTAAGCATAAGAAGCCTCACCCCCAATATCGACTCCCTCCAGGTGCTTGCCACCCACTATGCCCCTGACATCATGATCCTGACTGAGACATGGCTAAACAAAAATATCAATGAGCCCTCTGTCTCAATCCCGAGTTATACCATGACCCACCAATACAGGGCTAGCAGAGGCAGTGGTGTCACCATTTATATAAATGCCAACCTGCACTTCATTGTAGTTTTATAAAAGTCCACACCAAAAGCCCATGAACTCATAATGATTCAACTGGAACTACCCCACTCACTCCCTGTTTTCATAGCTGGTGTATTCTGCTGGCTGGGCACTCCAGCATCAACTGTCACTGACCTACTCGCACAAATCTCCTCTCTATCATCAAAGAGGGAATTACATATCATGGGGGATTTTAACCACAGCTGGTTATCCCATTCACTCAGCAAAACTAGAATGGACATTGCTGCCCTGAATCTGTCTCAATCCATCACTGAGCCTACCCGATTAAACCCCAAATCTACGAATCATATGCTCATGGACTGGGCACTCACCTCCCACCCCCACTGGGTTATCCAAGCTGGTCTGCTCCCTGACTGCCTGAGTGACCACCACATTATCTACCTTATCAGGAAAATTCACTGCCCCAAATCTGCCCCCAAGTTCATATTCCAACGTTCATACAAATCCCTCAACCTAGCCACCATGCACGAAGACCTAGCCCGCGCTAACTGGTCCTCACCCATCCCTGCCTCATCCATCGATGAGGCCTTAGCTCACTTCCAAGACAAGTTCCTCACTGTCTGGAACAGGCACGCCCCACTGCGTCACTCCAGGGTTGGCAGTAACCACCTGCCTTGGATCACTCAAAAAGTCATAGCCTGCCAATACGCTCGGGACAAAGCCTGGCGAGTTCATAAAACCTCGCACCTCCCACAAGACTGCACAAAATACCGTGTGCTACATAACAAGTGTAACACAGCAACTAGACTCGCTAAAGCTGAATACTTTAACTCCTCCCTCCAGTCTAATTTAAATAGCCCATCCAAATTCTGAAAGGTCATCCACTCTCTCCCCCCCCGGTGGTAAATCCCACACCGCACCTGTCTCCCACCCCTTTCTAATAACTAGCCTCTCGGATGCCAGCCTCACTGTCTCAGCTGCTAAGTGGTTCAGTGTCTGTCTCTCAGGAACACAGTCAGTAAGAATTGTGGATGCTACATCCCCCCTTCTCCCTGTGACCACTGGTGTCCCCCAAGGATCAGTCCTTGGCCCCATCCTGTTCTCCATTTTTCTCAACAACCTGCCTCAACTCTGCACAGCTTCATCTATACACATGTATGCCAAAGACACCGTCCTGTTCGCCTCTGGCTCCTCCCCGGATGAAGCAGCATCCAACCTCCAGACCAATTTCAATAAAGTTCAACTCTGGTTCAGATCACACCAACTCGCACTCAACACTAAAAAGACTGTTACCATGTCCTTCGGCATGTGTCAGAGGCTGTCCCAACTCCCCTCGCTCCCAACCTTCCACACACTGGATGGGACTAGCCTGGAGGACGTTGCTTCCTTCCATTATCTAGGGGTATGGCTCGACCGCCCCCTCACATTCTCTGACCACATTGATGCTATTATAAAACATCTCCACCCCAAGCTAGGTGCCCTCTACAGGAACCGCTCTTGCCTCCCGTTCTTGGTTAGATGGGAACTAGTGCCAAAGATGATCCTTTCCTCAATTGACTACTGCGACATAGTCTACAACGCAGCACCTAAAGCTACTTTATCTAAGCTAGACCCCCTTTTCAACACCTTCTTCCACTTTGCCCTCAGTGTTCCCCCTCACTCCCACCACTGTGATCTCTACCATTCCCTCGCCTTCACCTCCCTTAAAAAATTACTCCTACTGCACTGCTCCAAGTTTATCTCAAAATTCTGGCTTGGCGCCCTCCCCCTTCTACCTCTCCTTCTCACTGTTGTCGGCTCCCACTCCTCCTCACTCCCTCCGATCCCTTGACACCCGTCTACTAAATATTCCCAGTCATAAGACCTCAGCTGGAACAACAGCTTTCTCATACCATTTCTTGAAACTCTGGAATGCTCCTTCCCCCCCCTCAAATGCATCACTCCTCCTCTACCTATTCCCTATCAGCTGCACTGGCAAACTACCTCGCGGTAAACTGTGTCTGCACTTCTTAATAAATAGGTCCCTCCCCCTATCAATTCCCATGCCTAACAGCAGCACACCATTCACTGGAAGCTGGCTTATATACCCAAAGGCACTTCCTGCCTCTCACACTTCTGCCTCTTCTCTGTCCTACCTAGACTGTAGTTTTCTGCACCAATCTGTGCTCAATGTAGGTAGGTTGTATGTCTGAACTTGCTGTATACACTGGTTTACGCTTTTTACTGAATGTTTACCCAATACTGTAACCAAGTAATTCCAGGCTACAGTACATCTGTTTAATGTATCTCTATTGTGAATGTAACTCTGTACATCTATTTAATGTATCTCTATTGTGATAACCTGTGTGTTATCCTCCCTGTGTACCCCATCCCCCAGGTCGCACCAGGAGACAAGCTTTATTTTGCTCAGTGTGCCTTTCCTGGTGAAACAATTGCAATAAATAAATAAATAAATAATTTGTATGACACCAGAACTACTTACCTTCAGTTCTCAGTTTTCACATCCTAAGAATGCATGAGGAGACACTCTTATAGCCATAAGAAGCCCTCCGAGATCACCGATAAACTTATACATTAAGCAGAAGCTTGTACTTACTGAAAAGGTTATATCAAAATGCAGCTGATCTCTCCTGTGTAATTAAATGTTTGAAAAAAGCAAGAAAATGAGCCTCACAATGGCCCATCAGCAGCGTAATGTGCTTCTGTGCTGGCCATCTGGGTTCTGAAGCTGACAGAGCTGGCTGGCATTGGGTGGCTAGCGTAGTGTCTCTCAGACTAAAGAGGGAAGGGTTCAGGTTCCACCACCATAGCAAGCCCTGAGAAGAGTCATGGAGCTTCCTTCCCTACACGGGACATGCTATGCATACACAAGACTGATAAGAGGGCTGTGCTTATGCTTACATAGAAACACAGAAACAGAATCTGACATCAGATAAGGACTGCTTAGCCCACCTAGTCTGCCCATTTCCCTACCTAATGGATAAGCTACAGATCCTAGTTAACCAACAGCCTACTTCCTCCTACCCCCCCACTAGAATTGCTTTATATCTGTCCCATGCATTCTGAATTCCCCCACTGTTTTTGGCTCCATGACCTCCTCAGAAAGGCCGTTCCATGCATCTACAACCCTTTCCATGAAAAAAATACTTCCTCATGTTGTTGAACCTAGGTTATGCCCCCTATTATCCCACATATGCCTTACCCTATATTCTTGGTCTATTATATTGTGATACTGCTGTTTTGCACTAACATAGATTTAGGCACCCATCATATAAGCATAGGCACCAGGAATGTGCTTTGCTGCTAATATATATTCTAATGTTCACACCTTTATAGGATTATATCATGCATGATTCATTATACCTCACTATAATGCATTTACCTAGATTATGTTTATCTTTTACATATATTTCATATATAATTTAGGTAATTACTGATATGATGACTCTGAGGGATCATCAGTGATTACTGTATACTTTACATATATTCTCATATAATCATATGTAGTAGTGGCCTGTCAGCACTTCTCTGTCTAAGCTGACAGAGAGAGAAATCCTTTGTTTTGTCCTAAATCTAGGCAAGTAATGCCACGTGTAGTTTGGGCCTTTCAGCATTCCCTTTGTCTAAACTTCATGCTGACAGGAACATTATTCTTTGTCTCATATTATACTCATTAGTAATTCTGTCTCCTAAGTAATTATCTAGTGGAGAATGTCTTGTATAATCTTGTTTATAATATAGAGCCAATACATAAGGTTCTTTATATCTACTGTTTAGATGTTATCTCTAATGTATAACATTGTGTATGCCAGCTCTGCTCCCTTGAGAACTGTACATTCTTCTATGACTGGAAAGTACCCTTGTGATTTGTGATTTTCTCTGTCACATGCTTGGTGTGAGTATAATAAATTATCCTTATTTTACTACTGCTTGTTTAGCTGTTTTCTCTTGCTAACATTGTAGACATACAAGAATCTGATTTACTATCCCAGAGCTGGTTTCTGGTGACAATGTTACCTCTGAGCCATCCCCCCTCTATCTTCAAATTGTGTCCCCTTTTGCACATCTCTTTTTCTGAAAGATGCTACCCTTTTGGATTTTGTTGATTCCCTTGAGGTACTTAAAAGTTTCTATCATGTCCCCCCCTCTCCCTCCTTTCCTCGATGGTATACATATTAAGCTCCTTTAGTCTCTCTTTCATATGGCTTCTGGTGCAGATCCTGCACCATTTTAGTTGCCCTCCTCTGGACAGCCTCCATCCTCTTTATGTCCTTGCAGAGATGGGGTCTCCAGAACTGCATGCAGTTCTCCAGATGGGGTCTCACCAACTGTCTGTACAGAGGGATAAAAAATGTCCTGTTTTCTACAGTCTACTCAGGGAGATGAGTGGCACTTAAGTCACAGAACATTTCGGTCATTGTCTGCCTGAAGCTCCAACAAACTTGGGCCCAATGCCACAAAGATGTGTGCCCAGCACCATATCTGATGTTGCCTGAGTGGGGTAGAATGGGCTTCCTCTGGAGCCTCAGCCATAGAGGGAAATATGTGGGGGACAGTGGAAGCAGACAAGTCAGTGGAGAATGTGGTTCAGGGGGTCACCATTGTGCTAGAGCAGGGACAAGGATGAGCAGCTGGCTGGGAATAAAACAATCACAGGGAAACAAAAACAAATCAACAAACTGTCTAACTTTGGGCAAGTGCCTTGACCTCTGCTGTGCTTTACCTGTCCCATCTACAAACAAGGGATCAAAGCAGGATTGACTCCAGTGTGACTAAAATGCTGCATTCCAGTTGGACTATCCAAGGTAAATGAACGCTCAATAAGTTTGGAACACTTCATATTTGCCTTCTGATTTATAGATCAATGAGAAATAGCATACCTTAAAAAACCTTCTCTGTAATAGTAGAGATTAACCTAACAAAATCTGAATTCTTCTTTATAGAGAGACTGTAGAACTTCCCCACTGCTTAGAAAAACTTAGCCCAAAAGGGATCTGTGTACTGAACTTTATGAGCTTCATGTTAAATGTACCTTATGAACTTCTGCCTGATATGCAAATGCTAGGATGAAAGAGACATTTAATAATAGTTTCTCTGTGCTGGGAAGGCCCTTCATGTGCCAGATCCTGTGAGGTACAATATTTCACACTATGACCATTTTTATATGATTAAGATAGCTGTATACAATTTACCATGAAAATGTGAGATCTTTAAAAGTAAATATCTACCAGAAGTAAGATGGGATTGGTATAGAGTTCCTGATCCAAATAATATGTGTAAACTAGTTAACTGAATCAATACATTGTAGTATATGTGCTAAAATCTCTGAAAATTCAATATCTGCAGACTTTAAAGACATTCCCTGGTGTTTCAAATTCCCAGTTTTCTGATGCTCTCAAAAAAGTTTTCAAGGTTGTTTTCTGGCACAAATACATTCTTAAATATATGGAAGCATTATTAGAATAATGATTTATCCTATTATGTCATGTCCAGCTGAGAATATATACAGGATGGCAGCAAGAAAATTAGCTCCCACTATTACAGCAGTTAGTATTCAAGTCACTTTAGTTAAATATCTGTCTGTGCTTGGTTACACTGTTTATGTTATGTTAAAGTCCTTGCCATTCTGCATGTACTTTTGAATTGCTTGAATAACATTCTTGTACTTTTTTTATTGGGATGATTCAATTATTTTTGTCTTGAGCCAACCACCTCTGAAACTGTAACTTTGAAAGCACATATAACCAAAGGAAGCATGGCAACCCCTATATTTATTTATGTTTCTGTATTCATAACCATATTCCACATCTATTGAAAAAGTTTTATAAAACTTATGTGGATATGAAATGGTTTTATGTATAAAAACATACAAATATGTCCCCCTTTTTGGGGGAATATCAGTTCAAGAGGGTGTTATAATATTGGTAATTTACTCTTTATTTTTGAATTTGTGAAAAAAAATGAAGCAAGCATCATGACAGATGATCTGTCCTTGTTTCACATTTTCTTTCACACTCATGTTGACATCTAAAATGTTGATGTTATAACCACATAAAACAATCTGACCATTTTCAGATTTTTTCCATAAGGAGAGATTAAGGCTCACCAATGTAACTAAAAACAAGCATGGCAACTCATGTTTTTGTTGTGGATTTAAAATGTTTAGATGACCATCATGTACTGGGCAAAAAATTATGACTTTGACATGTGGTTGCTGAAACACCGGGGAACGTCCTTAAGTTAAAATTGCATACCTACTGTAAGGTCTACTTGATCTGAGCTTGAATATTATTTGTCTATAAATACCTTCACTGTTTTGGTGACATGTTAGCATGGTGGCAACAAAGAAAGCCCAAAATGCTCATGCAGGTAATATAGGCAGTCTGGCAACAAATCAAATCAAAAATTCACAGTCCCGATAGCTGGCTCCACCTTTCAATATTTAAACAAACTTGTACAAGTGATAGGTGGTGAGTACCCCAGCATTTGTGAAACATTAATATTAGGATGGAAACATCAGTTCAAGAAAAACATTATATGAACCTGCTGATCTAAATATTTTGAATCACTTTAATCCACTTGACCAAAGCTGATTTTTTTTTATATTGTATTTCTTCCCCTCATCCTGGCTGGCACTCCTACTACCGTCTTCTGGTCCCCCAGCACCATTCCCCCAAGGATCAGGCCCCCCTCCCTTGTGCTCCCATGACTTACCTTTCATGGCAGGCTGGTGGGGAGTGTCTCAACCCACCCAAAACAGATCCAGCCAGTGAGGTGCCTTCTTTGGGGTGGCACCCACGGGCAAAGTATTGTGCTGTGCGGCCAGGACCTTTTTCTGGTTTTCTCCCTTAGGGAGGTGAGGTGTGCAATGACATCTGCAGAGAGAGAGCATGCACATGTCCACATGGGTTCCTCCAAACACCTGCCCCATCTCCTCCTGCTTTCTGCAGCATTGGCACACTGCCTCCCAGCTACCACTAGGGGCCAGTTGAATGCCGACTGCTGGCGACCCCCCTTCCCAGAGAAGGAAAGCAGTCCATCAGATGCTCAATCTTTCTCCTCCCCTGCCAATCCCCTGCAGCCTGTGCTCATTCCTGAACACAGGTCACCAGCATAGCACAAGGTAAGGCATCCAGCACCTCAGCCCTCAGCACCACCTGGCTGGCTTGACCAAAGTTGATTTGAAAGATTCAAAGTGGGTTAAACAAATTTCATACCCTGCCCATCTGAATGCAGAGTTAAAATCTTTCTCTCTTCTGTTTGTTTTGATCATATATGCATACCACACCCTTGTGAATAAAAAAGAATTGCAACAGTTCCTATTGCTAATGGGTATTGGAGCTAGTCTTCCATGGCCATCAAAATGCTGTCCTTACTCCCCCATGGACCAGTCTGCATCTCCGTTCCATCCACCATGTATCACAAGTACCCCACCAAAGCACCCCATACCAGTATCACAACTTCTCCATGGCATAACAAACACTCCCCTCACCCAAATCATGGGCACTCTCCATCATGGGTTCTCAACATTCAACCCATGTCACAACCCCTCACCTTGCACCTACTTATTTATTTTATTTTGTTTTTGTGGACTGGGTTAGGAGAGCTAAACAATTCTGCCTTTTTGCAAGCTCTTCCCAGGGGGAAGGGGGATACAGATGGAAATCAACTGAAATTAAACCCGATTAAGCTGTTGGTGGTATTTACTTGAATTCTTTATTAACAATCCAGTCTAACAAGATGACAAATGCTTATCACCTTTGTATTAAGGGTCTGGCATTGATCAAGAAAGCTAGATGCCCCCTTCCCCAAGGTTTCCATAGTTAGTGGGAGGTCCTGGTTTGAAGAGAAAAAACACATGCAAGAACATTTACAGTCCCTGGCCAAGAAGCATTGAATTTTAGTGGGAGTCCCCAGGATAAGATTATATCATCAGCAGGAAGGGTTCTTGTGTTTGATAACATTGTGAAATTCTTTCTGAACAAATACATATATATATATATATATATATATATACAGTATATGTTTTTTTTAAAGAATCTCCAGCTGTTTGTTCAACAGTTCATATACGAGAACCTTTTTCCTTTCAGTTTTAAACAAAACCAGACCTGAACTGTAAATGTTTCGTCCTGAAGTCAAATAAAGAAATCCAAATACACTCTCAAAAAAAACCTCAGAATTGTTCTGGAGCTCAGTGGATCTCCTGTAATATTTATAGATTTATGCCATTAATTTCAATGGTTCCTTTCTGAACTCATTTTTTTATTTTTTTACTAACTTGGTAGGTACTATGAGCAAAACTGCCCATTTGCATTTGTGACCAGGATATACACTGTAGATTAAATAAGTAATAAAAATTGCATAATGACAAACATTAACTTAAACAAAACCCCATTCTTTTCTTTTCCCACTGAACAATAGATGTTATCCCAATATAGCGAGGGAGCTTGGCCTGACTTGGGAGTCAAGGATATTGACATACCTTGGTGTTAAAATTATGAGAGGAATAAGTTTAATGGTCAAGGAAAATTTTGGTAGCCTCCTTAAAACCATCAAACAAGATCTAAATAGATGGAATTTTTTGCCCCTGTCGTTATGGGCCAGAATAGAAATGGTAAAAATGAATATACTGCCAAGGGTTATCTATCCTTTAAATATGCTGAGATGTTATTTGCCCAAAGTCTGGTTTGTGAATCTAAGAAAGATGCTTAGTACATACCTATGGAAAGGGAAAGCCATTAAGAAAGCATACCAGAAACTTACAGGCCCAAGAGAGAAGGGAGGGCTTGCTCTTCTATCTTTCTATAAGTATTATATTGCATCACACATAAGTAAGGTAGTCCATTGGTTTAAACCAAATACACCCTCATCATTGCACCCTTATACACCTCTTTGGATTTTTATTGAACGAGACCTAGTTAGGAAACATAGGATATTGTTATGCACGGTCGCGTATACTACTATTAAACTTCTCCCGAGATTGTTAAAGGACACCCTTATTGGTTGGTCATTAAAGGCCTTACAGCAGGCCCAAAAACTTCTAAGGGTCAGCTGGCAGTACTCGATAGAACAAATGTTGACACAGAATATTCATTTCTTAATACAACGGGCACCAATTTTGCCTGGGTTCTGGAGATTGCTAGAGGGCCTAAAGTTGAGAGACTTAGCTCCTCAGGGTAAGTTAATATCATATGAGTGGGCATCTGTCAAGTTTCCAGAAATAAAGGGACAATACTTCAAGTTCCGACAAGTTCCTGAGTCAATCAAAGCCCATCTTAATAAAAAGGAGGCCGGGGCAGATAATAGAGTCGAACTAGTAGATTTAATTAAGATAGCTGACCAGCCCCATTCTATTTCTGGAATTTATAGTGCATTTTAACGGCTTGATGACAACCTCCCAAATGGTGTTAGTTATTATTGGACACATAGATTAGGAATAGCAGAGGATAGGGACACATGGAAGCGCATATGGTTTAATACATATAGAAATATTAGACAAGATAGATACAGGCTTCAGCAGTTCTACATTATATATAATATGTATTATACCCCTATGAAACTACAGAATGGGCAGGTTAACACAATCTGCATGTACCAGATGTGGGGAGGAAGGCAGTGATATATATCATGTACTGTGGGATTGTGCTAAGATTCAGCCCCTCTGGAGGGCAATTCGTGTCTCTCTATTACAAGCGGTAGACCTGGATGTTTTCTTTACACCTGAAATCTGTTTGTTGAATAATTTTAATAACGGTATGTCCAAACAGCAGAAACTGTATATGGCCATAATATCAGCCTCTGCAAAAGCTGTTATCCTGAGACACTGGAAGGATACTTCTACCCCGTCTACGGGCGAATGGTACAAAGAAGTTACACTTGCGTTACAGGTAGAATCCCATATTGCCAAGATGAGCAATAGGGCCAAGGGTTATTATTCCCAGTGGGGTCTTTTAGATTCAGCCCTGACATCATGGCGATCTGGGAGTCACCTATAGGAGGTATCCCCTATTCAGAAAGTTTGATTGGGTTCATTGGCGTGTGAATGCTGTTTTAATTAAATGAATAATGGGTGAGGGGGGGGGTCTGTGGTGGAGTAGTGTTTAGCTAATTTTTATAGGCATGAATGTACTAATAGTATAGGCTGGTTAGTAGTATATATAGTGCATCTATGATTATTCTGTAAATCTTCACCAGCTTAATGTTTGTTCATGGTACATGTAATGGATATGCCAATAAAGTAAAATGAATAATTAAAAAAAAAAAAAAAAAAAAAAATTCTTTGGCACAGCTGAGCCAAACTCCTTTGGTGCAACTTCACCCGATTTTAGTACATTGGGTGCAGTTGCAACACTTTCTACATTTTACAGTGTCTTTCACCAGATATATGGCACAGGCTTGCAAAAAAGGTCCACAGCATGCTGCAAGTTAGATGGGGAGGGGGCTGGTCTAACTTGTGGTAGTTGGAGCATGGGAGAGAAAATCCCGAATGGCCCCGGGAGAATGCAGCAAGCCCCAGACATGGTACTCCAGGTGAAGTCTCACCAGTGATTTATACAGCGGTATCACCACTTCCCTGTTTCTGTGGGTGATACCCCTCCCTATGCACCCTAGCATCTCACTGGCTCTCCCAACTGCCTAGTCACACTGTTTGGCCACCTTTAGGTCATCAGATGTGATTACCCCTAGGTCTCTTTCCTATTTGGTGGTCGCCAGTACCACTCCCCCATTTTATACTCTGCCCTTTTGTTTCCGCACCCCCAGTGCATGATTTTGCACTTTTTCACATTGAAATTCAGTTGCCACACTCTTGGTGACTCCTCAAGTTTTCCTAGATCCCTCTTCATTTTTTCCTCCGCCCCTGGGGTGTCTACCCTATTACTGATCTTAGTGTCACCTGCAAAAAGACATACCTTCCATTCTAGTCCATCTGCAATGTTACCAATAAGGGCATTAAAGAGGAATGGTCCCAGGACTAATCCTTTTAGCACCCTGCTGGTCACCATCCCTTCCTCAGAGTGAACTCCATTTACCACTACCCTCTGTCTTCTATCCCCCAATCAATTTTTTACCCAGTTTACCACCTTTGGACTCACCCCCAGGCTGCTCAGCTTATTTACAAGTCTCCTATGTTGAATAATGTCAAAGGCCTTACTGAAATTTGCGCTGAACAAAAGGACTGAGGTATCCCCTTTTGCACAGTGCAAATGTGCTGAATATGGTGTTGCATGGATATTCCAGTCCCCACCCCCTCCCTTTGCCCACTCGTATACATTATGGATTGCATGGGTACTAACCCTGTTTGCCCATGCAACCACCACTTTTGAATATTGTGCTCTGGCACTAAATCCAATTTGTGCAGGCAAACACCTGTTTGTGTCTGCACACATTTTTCAGTATCAGGTCCCAGATGTCAAAGGTGAGGAAGTCCTATGCAGTGAATGTGAAAAAATGGATTAAATAAGAATAGGCAAGAAATAAGGTGTTAAAAAGCAACCCACTGAAATGGCATTGAAAGGCTAGCAGTATAGGTTACAGGTTAGGGTAACAAGCTATGAATGAGGTTGATATCCTGGATCACCACTGAAACCAGGCTGTGTGCCTAGTGTGCCTTATCTAGTTATGGAAGAATAAAAAAAATGAAGCCCTCTCAGAACCCACAGTTCCTTCACCTAATGCATGTTGTTGCCCAGTTTCTTAATCTAGTTGTCAAGAAGTTGCACCCCATGCCTGCAATATCCCAGCAGGCACATTTCAGCACTGAAGATGGCTTGCTATGGTAGGCTAAAGGAGGCCACATTTTCTTCATCTTTGGGTTTCATGTATGCACTTTTCAATATAGGAACTGGGTGTGTGTACATGGGAGTAGAGCATGCATCTGGACTGAATGAAAGAAACAGTTTTCAATAGAAGATACCATGTTTCTGTATCCTAGTGCAGGTTACTGTACTTAAACCAAAATGATAGCATTGGAGCAGGACTCTTATTTTTCTACTACTAGAAAAAAAGCCTTGCTGCAGTAAAACTATACCAGGCTTTGCTGAACTGAACTGGAGCTAAAGGGTAACTGCAGCAACCCAGAGAAATAATGGGTGGTGATTAACCAGTTGAAAACACCACTTCCTGTAATTCATCACTTTTCTTTCTTTAACATAATTATCCTGATTCAGATACTAGTAGTTAATGAGCATTTTTTTCTATAGCAGTGAGGATGTTTATGTGTGTGTTGTGGGGGAGCATACTTCAAGATCAGTAATAAAATATGGTGAAGAAAATTCCTGTAAAATGACTAGTGAGGTGAAATGTAGCTTGACTAACTACAAGTTCAGTTGTACTGATGAGGTACTATTTTTAACATCCTCACATATGACTGTTTTATATAGTAACCTTCAAATAAAGCCAGGCTGATCATTTCAGAAGGAATAGACATTAATTATTTAAAATAGAGTTCTTTTACACTCCTTGCATTAGAATAAAGCTTAAAAAAAGTAAGTAAAACATGTTTCATAAAACCTCACAGCAAAAGACATTCAAGCTAATGGCCATTTGTTAATTATGCTATTGCTTTATGGTTCATTTGCTCTATCATGCTTTCTGCACAAGATAAGCTTTTTTCCACACAGTTGTTTGTGAAACAAACATTTTGCATCCTTGTTCATAGTTCAGCTTTTCTTACAATAATTGAAAAAAAACTCAGTTTAATGCATTAATAAACCAGTGCCTTCATTTCAGAAGTTTACAAATACAAGATTTTTTAACTACTCCACTGGTTTTAAGTTCCTGTGTTTTACAGCCAGGAGGATACAGGATCCCAGTCATGAGTAGCAGAGGATTTATTGGTCCCACTTGAGCTGGAGATTTTGTTGGCACCATGGTTCACCAAGCTGGAGGAGGTCAAAGGTTATCTTTTGTTAGGTAGTATGGGATTGCCAGTTGACCCCTTCCTCTTCTCTTTTCCCACTCTTGATACATCTGCAAAAATCATTAAGGGACTTTCTTTCACCCTCAAGAACCGTTAGCATCTTTTTAGCACTGCTATCAGGTTACTAATTCCTTGGAACACCAATACATTAAGGATTATAAGGCTATTCCAGTGTAAAAGACATAGATATTTATCATTTTTGATTCGGTACATTGTACTGGACAGCTTATTCGTGATGCATTCTGCTTATGCATCCAGATATAATAGGCAATAAGTGAACTGACTAAAAAAAATTTACAATCCTTTTTTCTGAAGACTTTAATCAAAGACACAAGAAACAATTTGTGCAACAGGATCCTTAATGTTTCCTGCCTTGTTGAATTCCAGGATTCTGGGCTTTATACTAGGCCTCAAAAGAACATTGGGTTAAGTTAAGGATAAATGTTAGCTTCATGGACACACATACTACTGATGAACTCCACTATGGTTGAGGCTTTATTTCAAGATGAAGTAGAAATGTGAGCTGATACTAATTTAGAGATTTGCATTTCCCTCACACATACATGTTTCCTGTGGTAGTACATAGTGTATTAGCAAACCCTCAATGAAATATTATGCCATTCCAATGAAAATGTTATGGCTTGTATTTACACGAGGTTCTACATATAGAGCCACTGCATTATGTTAATAGAACTTTAGCTTGATTTATTTTTCTTAAATAGTCAAGTTGTACTGTACTGTACTGTACTGAATTGTACTGCACTGTACTATGCTAAGCTATGCTATTCTCAGAGAATAATTTAGCAGAAGCCCACAGGAACTCAGTCCCACCAACTTTTACAACATTGTATGTGAGTTCTTGCACCTCTTTTCTCTTTCTACATTGAGTACCATGGGAGGTTCCAGCACCTAAATCCCAGAGACGACACTTACCCTGCTTACAGATCTAGATGTGACAGTTTTCCATTCCTAAACATTTCCAATGTAATCCCTGACCATACTGTACTGTACTGTATTACATTGTACTATACTGTACTATACTATACTGTACTGTACTGTACTGTATTACATTGTACTATACTGTACTGTACTATACTACACTGTACTGTACTGTACTATACTATACTATTATAGAGATCCACTTTGATTCAAACACTACAATTAACACTACAGCTGGCAGAAATTAGCCTATTCTGCTTCCACAAACTTTTCAAAAACTTCCTCCAATTCTATGGACTTTCAAGGAATTTGGTGAAATATTACGAATGTGTTTATTTAGTTCAACTTCTAACTTAGCCTTCCTTTTAGCTAGAGACTTGAAAAAATGGCACGTGTACTTGTTAACAAGAGCTCTAATGAACTGCAAAATATTCTGATATTCAGTTGAACAGTTTGGAACTTATAGGGGCTCAAGCCAGGCATTTTATTTCTTTGTGAAATTTTGTAACAGTATTCCACTGCTTCTAACTGATCCTGATTTGGAGCTAGATACCTGAAAATAAGAATGCATAACCTTTTAGGAAGGGTCATAGAACATGTTAAATGCAGCGAGATTCAGTTAAGTAGTTTTTTAAGTTACAGGGGCTCATACTTTATTGTCATAGTTGGCAAACTTTTGTTAGCATTTTCAGAAGTCTTGGATGCTGATGACATTAATGCCATGGCAGGTCTAGATCACACATTTGACAAAACCAGAAACAATGGGCTCACACATGGAAGGCCGAGCCTGCTCAATGCTCCATCGAGTGGCTAACCCCCCTTAAATCACAAAGCCAGCAGAGAAGTTCACTTGTGGAAGCAACAGCGAATAGCTGGAAATATTTATTGTAAAAAGATGAAATACCAGTACAGCTGCAGAAATGCATCTTACGGAAGAAGTCTAACAAACATCATAGCACTTAAACCAGTGCATAGTCTTGGTCAGGAGACTTGATGTTTGTCACACATACCCAATGTCAGTGGGTCCAGGAGCATAACAAGGCTGGAAAAATGGGATTTGTGTGTTTTATTTTTAGTGGAAAAAACACAAATTACTAATTGACGACATTTTCTCAAAAATTCATGGCAGCAGACTAAGTAATGCTACCATGATTCCGGTTGTGGAAATTTTATTTCACTTAGCACTTATCACCATTGCATCCAGTTTTGCTGCTCTCCTAATTTTCCCAGCTGAGCTGAGCTGTTAACTGCCTATTGCACACCCTTGGGTGACTACTTTGTATTCCCCCCTCGCCCTTTTTTAACTTGACCGGATGGACTCACTGGGACTGTTTGCCCCCCTGATAGTCTCCTTTTTCCTCACAGTGACATAATCTCTGAAGAGACCCTCCTTCTCCTTTTCCTGTCAGACATATCCCTTTAAAATAGTGTGATGTCCTCTTTTTTGACAGCCCAGTGATTTTCTTTCCTTGCTAGGTCCCTTTGAAGGCCTCTGTGTCCTCACCTTCAAATGCATCAGGCTGGCCCTCAGGCTAGTCAGTTTTGCTGGGTGTAGTTCTTATATGAGCTGCATTTATGTAAAAAGTGCACTGTGTTGCCTTGCTGTAACTGGGGTTTACTATTCGTGTGCTGCCGAGCTCTGCTGTGCTTCCACTGGTGAACCCATGCTTCTAATACCTGCCACTGATAATCCCCAGCACAAGGTGCCTCTACTTTTCTTCAATTAAATTCCCCATGAATGTCTTGTCCATTCTATTGACCATTACCCCTCCTCCCTGGTGCAGTTTCAGATTCTTTTGGGCATGCAGGCCTTCATTGCCCATGAATGATCTCTAGCTGGCCAGAAAAAGAAGACCCTCACTCTTTCAATACACTCTTAGCAAAAGTTAGCTCTCCTGTAAGTCCTCTATGATTCTTCACAAGCTACAGGACTTGGATGACCTTAGATAAGATAAATGCCCCCTTTAGGAATATCCCTAGTTCTGTAAATTACCTCCCTTATATCCTCAGAACGTGTTTTCCCTATGTCATTTATGGCAATGCGGGCAACAATAGTGAGCTCCTCATTCTAGCTGCAGTGCTTTGTTATGAACTGTATTCAAGTTCAAGTTCAAGTTTATTGCAGGAAAATACTCCATTGAGCAAGCTCATTCACAAGGAGGTCTTGGTACACATACATAGGCATAAGGACAATACATACAGGTATCATTTCAATAAGCATGTAAGTCAAGTACTTACAGAATACAATGAAAGTCACAAAGGAAATATTTCAGACAGAAATAAGGACTAACATTGGCAACATGATCAGCTAAACAAATTCATTCAGATAGTTTAATAGTTACATGTCTTATGTACAATGGTCACAGGTAAGGCCTAAATATAAACAGTACAAAATACCGGGTACTAACCTATGGGTGAGGGAGGCATTAGTAGCAGCTACAGGAATCGTTTAATTTGGATAAGGATAAAGTTTTGAAGAGATTAAGTGATACGGTGCTGGTTAGCTTAACTGTAGATTGGAGTTGGTTCCATATGGTAGGGAGGGAGTATGAGATGGCTCGGTGACCAAATGTAGTATGAGTTTGTGGGATGTCAAGTAGGATAAAATTTGATTTCCTGAGAGAATAAGCACTGCAGGAGATGTGGATAAGAGACGTTATGTAGCTAAGCAATTTGTGAAGAAGTATCTTAAGGGTCCAGAACCCAGCATGAAGAAAGCGTCTAGTGGCAAGTGACGTCTAGCCAACAGTTGAATACAGGTCGCAATGGTGGGTTCTGAAGGGGGAGCTGATGATGAATTGTAGAGCACGATGTTAAAGGACATCCAGTTTCTTTAGGCTAGAAGTCACTGTGGAGGTATAAAGGAAATCACCATAATCAAGTAGGGGAACAAATGTGGCCAATACAAACATGGTTCGAGTATCAAAACGGAAGAGAGATCTGTTTATAAAGAAGAACCCTAACTGTATTTTAAGCCTCCTGGATAAGTCCTCGATGTGGTCGTAGAAGAAGAGCTTATTATCAATCCAGAAGCCAAGGTATTTGAATTTAGTAACCACTTCTAGTGGTTCGCCTAGTGAGGTGACTATAAAATTCTTTGGGTTTGAGGGGTGAGTGCTGATTGTAGGGCTACTAGAGAAGACCATCACCTTGATTTTCTTGGCATTTAGAAGTAGCTTTGCTTCAATAACATTAATTTCAAGTTGAGCAAAGTCATCTTGCAGAACATCCCTAACTTCCGATAAAGTAGTACCAGAGGTGTATAACACAGTGTCATCAGCGAAGAAGTGAAACGTTGATTTTGTTATAAGTGAGTCAAGGTCATTGATACAGTATATATAGAGAAAAGTATCAGTCCTAAGATAGAGCCTTGGGGGACTCCCCTAGCAATTGGAAGGGGGGCCGAGAGGAGACCATCTGCTTTGACTTTCTGTATCCTACCAGAAAGGTAACTGGTGAACCATTTCACTGTAGATGGATTAGCACCTAGCTTAGTGAGGCACTGAATTAAGAGGAGATGGTCAACAGTGTCAAATTCATTTGACCTGAACTAGAGGCAGGGAAATAATCTTACCTGCACTACCTTCGTGATCTTGCATTGCCCTTCCAACTCTTCTACTATATTTACTGTGGAATCCCCTATGAATACTACACTATTCCAGCTGTACGCAGTCATTTCCTTCCTTCTCCATGGCAGATCATGTGTATGGATGGACACAATTTATGGATATGGTTTCTACAAAATCATCACAAAATTCCTTGATTTCCACAAAGACTTGAAATGTGATTTTTAAGGGGAACTGTCATCCCTTAGGACCCCAACACCCAAGGGTGGGGCTATTCCTGTGTAAGCCTCCCCAGTCTGGCACTTACGTAAGGTGGGTGGAGGGCTCCAGCTGTCCTGGGGGTACTCGTGCCTGGTGACCCCTCGCAGGAGCCCAACGCCAGCTCACCCAGCTCCAACCTTGGGCAGCATACTACCGGTGCCACAAGGTGCAGTGAAGTGGGGTCTTGGGGGTACAATGGCTCCTTTCTTTTTTTCTCCTCCCGCTTCTCAGGTGTGGCCATAATGGTGGCCCTCGAGTGCATCACATAGCCTTGAGGACACTAGCCCAGTTAAAGGGGCAGGCATCCTTTTTCAGCCACCCATAATGTTCTAAGTGTTTCCCCAGTCCAGAGGGACTGGGGAAGGGGTGCAGAGTGACCGGAGGAGGTCCGGTCATGAAAGCAGGGTAGGGCAGCCTGATCAAAGGGCTAGAATGAAACAGGAGGATCATCACAGGCAGTTGCTACAGGGAAGACCATTACTTATCCTGGGGAAACATGCTAACCTGTTCTTCTTGCAGGAGGTGACACAGTGGCCCCAGGTGGAGGCACTAAGGCACCACAGAAACTACCAATAAGGACTCAGGCCTGGCTCCTCGGGGAGGTACTGCTGAGCCCTGAGACTGCTCTGGGCAGCCCAGGTGAGTGGGATTATCTGGGGGGCAGTTACAAGTGGAGGCACCACTGACACTCATTCACTGACTTGACGACCCCGTGACTGCTCAAATGTGACTGTGGCTGACTTCCCTGACCCACATTCAGTTGTACTCCTTTAGTATTCCTTGACTTCTGTAGTTGGGTGATAGTTTGTACTGGGACCAGGGAGATAGCATTCCAGGACGTAGAGAACTTGTACAACTTTGAGGGGCTAGACTCCTGTAAGATGCTACTCATCCAAAACGTGGCCATGGGGCGATGGAAGGAGGACATATTAGACTTTTTAGAGCGGGCCTTGCCCCACTGCGGGGGGTTGAAGGTCCAGAGGGTGGTGACTGACCAAGTCTGGTGGTGGTGGTGGGATATCACCCTGGAGTCTGGGAAGGTTTTGGGGTCCAAGGAGGTGCCCCCTGAGGTCACCCCGGGGGGGTCCAAAGAGACCTGGACCCTATTAAGAAAGGCTCAGCCAGTGGCCTGCCTCTCTGGGAGCCAGGCCCCTCAGGCCCCTCACCCAAGGGACAGGAGGTTTTCATAACTCATCTGGGGGAGTGGCTCAAGGAGGAGGTGAAGACCCTGCATGATATCCAGCCTTTGCTCCCCTTTGGGGGTTTGCCTCCGATAGGGGTGCTTGGCAGCTCAATCCCCTACCTGGGGATGGACCGCGAGCAGAATAAGAGGTTGTGCATTTTCTTGGATGCCCTCCCTATGCTTGCGGGGAAGATGATTTCCACTCCTAGAGCAGCCAGGTGGCCAGGATGATCCAGGTCTGGGAGTGCCCAGAGGAGAAGTGCAAGTAGGTCTTGGAGAGCCTCAGGGGTATGGCGCTAGATGTGATCCAGCCCCTCCTGGCCAGCCAGCCCCACTGAACACCATCCCAGGACTATTTGGACATCCTGCAGAGCACCTTTGGGGTGGTTAAAAGAGAGAGAGGCAGTGCTGGGCCAGCTGTGGGGCACCACTCAGAAAGTGTGCAAGAAACTGTCCCAGTACATCACCTGAGTCAAGATTGTGGTGCACAAACTGGTGGAAGCTGGGTACAACCCTCCTGCCACAGTGGTGCAGATGCAGTTGGAGCAGATACTGAGGGGAACAGTGCATTCCCCCTGACTGTGGGTGCCCTCGGGCTGTGGGCTCGAAAGAGTGACCCCCCTCTTTCAAGCAGCTACTGGATTAGGTCAAGGAGAAGGAGGCACAGCAGGAAGCGGGGGCCCCACGGGGGGCACTTACCACCACCAGCACCACAGTACAGCCCAAGGAGTTGGCCCAGCCTGAATCAGTCAGGTCACCAGACCTGGAGGCAGTGTTGCAGGAGGTTTAAGGCATGAAGGACCTGGTACGGGCAATGCAGCTGGCCATGGAGTCACTTTCCCAGCCTGGGAGGCACCCGATGCTCGGCAGCTGCCCCCGAGCTATACAGCTTCACAGTCCAGCCCTCGAGGGCCCCAAAGTCCCCAGGATGGGTGGATTTGCTTCAGGTGTGGGCAGGATGGCCATACCAGGTGGGGGTGCTGCAAGGAGGCAAACCCCCGTCTGGTAGCTGAGAAGCCCTGGGATCAGAAAAACTCCAATGGGGCCAGTAAGGGAGCAACCCTCACCCCCGAAATGGCCTCGCTCCACCCTCTGGACCGACCACCATATTCCTACCAACCAGGACATGCTGAGGGGCCTAGGTTCTAGTGGAAGGGGTGGCCTGCTCAACACTGCTGGACAGCGGATCCCAGGTTACCATCATCCACCAGCCCCTTTATAACCAGCATCTCACTCACCTCCCTCTCCAACCTCTGTCTAGATTATCCCTGTGGGGGATCGGCAGCATGGACTACCTGTATGATGGGTATTGTTTGGTCAGTATCTCCTTCCTGACCAAGGTAGGGGAAGCTCCACCCTCCATAGAGGCCCTAGCATTGGTCTGTCAGGAGCCAAAGCGCATGTCGGACACCCCGGTGTTTATTGGGACCAATGCCAACATGTCTGAGCATTTGTCCCAGATGTGTCATGACCAGGGTGGAATAGGTGAGCTTGCAAGCCTGGTGGTTACCACCACCATGAAGCGGTTGGGGCTTGAAGTGATTAGCGATCCCACAGGGGTCGATGGAGGTGGGGTCAGGGTAGTTCGGTGATTGGAAGGGGGGAGACTGACTCTCCCTCCAGGACATGAGTGCCAGGTGGTAGCAATCACCCAGTTCGACCGATTCCTCCTTGGGGGAGGTCCTCATCCTCGAAGCCCCTCCCCTGGTGGTCTGCCACCCAGGCTTTTAGTCCAGAGGGGGGGTGGTGCCCACCCTGGCCCAGTCCCCAGGCCTGGCATGTTATGGTTAGGGTCTGGAGTGAGTCAAGAAAACTGGTGACCATCCAGAGGGGTTGTGTGTTGGCATCCATCTTTGGTGTGGTAGAACTGTGTCTGTCACCCCCGGTGAAGATCCCGGGGAAAAGATAGACCCATCCTTGTTCAATTTTGGAAGCTCACCAATCTTTGATGCCTATAAATGGAGCCTGAGCCACAAGTTGGCGAAGCGCCAGTGGGTCTTCTCTTTGCATGAGTAGGACATGGGATGTGTCACCAAGTAAGAGCACCACATCCAGCTGAGAGATGACCACCTGTTCAGAGAGAGGTCACGGAGGTTATCCCCAGGGGTGTGGAGGATGTTACGAAACACCTAATGGAGTTGCTGGGCGCTGGAGTCATCACAGAATCTCACTGCCCGTATGCTTCCCCCATTGTGGTGGCTAGGAAGAAGACCGGAGCAGTGAGAATGTGCATCGACTACCGCTCGCTAAACAAATGAACAATCCCAGACCAGTACGAGGTGCCCAGAGTGGAGGATGCACTGGACAACCTGTCCAGGAGCAAGTTTTTTTTCCATGCTGGACCTTTGGAGTGGGTACTACCAGATACCCATGGCCGAGGAGGACAAGGAAAAGACAACTTTCATATGCCCACTGGGATTCTACCAGTTTGAGCGTATGCCTGAAGACATATCTGGGGCCCCGGCCACCTTCCAACGTTTGATGGAAAGAGCTGTAGGAGACATGAACCAGCTGGAGATCATAGTCTATCTGGGTGACCTTATCACTTTCAGGCAGACCCTGGAAGAACATGTAGCCTGGTTGATGAAGGTCCTGGACCAACTGGAGGAGTCCAGCCTGAAGGTCTCCATCGACAAATGCCAGCCACAGGTTAAGTATGTTGGGAATATAGTCTCAGAAAACGGGGTACAGACTGACCCGGCTAAAGTAGAGCCCCTCAAATCATGGCCACGTACTACCCACTTGCGCACCCTGCAGTCCTTCTTGGGGTTCTGCGGGTATTAGTAGCAATTAATGAAGGACTACTCCCTGGTAGTGCATCCCCTGAATGACCTGATGCAGGGTTATCTGCCGATGAACTGGAGGAAGGGTCAGGCCCCCTGCCAGGACTACCTGTGCATTGGGGAACCTTTTGGGTCCCGTTGGACACCGGAGTGTGAGAAGGCTTTCCAGGAGATCATCCAGTGATTGAGGGAGGCTCTGGTCCTTGATTTCATGAAGCCATGTAATCCCTACGTCCTGCATACTGACGCCAGCCTTACCAGGCTGGGGGTGGTCCTGTACCAGGAGTATCCCGGGCGGTTAAACCCCATGGCATTCGCTAGCCAGGGCCTGCCCTCTTCAGAGAAGAACTACCCAGTGCATAAACTGGAGTTCTTGGCACTAAAGTGGGCAGTCATGGAGAAGTTCTATGAATACCTGTATGGGGTACCATTCATTGTGTGCATGGACAACAACCCTCTGACTTATGTCACCACCATAGCTAAGTTGGATGCTGTGGGGCTTTGGTGGTTGTCGGCCCTCTCCATGTATAACTTCAGCCTAGAATATTGGACTGGGTGGGCCAATGTGGATGTGGATGTCCTGTCTCGCTGTCCGCACCCTGACACCCCAGATCCCCCGGTCCAGGTCGAGCAGGCTCTGGTGAAAGTGCTCTGCTCCCAGGCCAGGCCCCCTGGCAATGCCACCAACTGTCCCACCTGGAGCATAGAGGTGCTGGGAGCCCCCCCAAAGAAATCCCTCCGGCTTATCTGAATTTCGCGGACCTGGACCTTTCATCATTACTGCAGCCTAGTAAGGAGGATTTGCAGTGGGAGCAAGAGGCAGACCCTGGTATCCGAGATCTGCTTTGGGCTCTGTCCAAGGAAGGTCACCCCGGCAGGTGTGGAGCGCTCACTCTGAGGCTTGGGGGCTGGTTAAGGAGTGGGACAAGTTGGTGCTGCGGTATGGGTTGGTAATGCAGACAGTGCAGGACCGAGCTTCCTTGGGCCGTTCAAGACAGCAGTTGATGTTTCCTGGGGTCTACCAGGAAGTGGTCCTCAAGTCATTGCATGATGATTTGGGGCACCTAGGCTATGACCACACCTTGGACACCTGCCGGTCCAGGTTCTATTGGCCGTGGATGAAGGCGGACTTGGAGGGCTACTGCAAGTGCTGCTTGCAGTGCATCCAACAGAAGACTTTAACCTGATGAGCCATGCCCTTGGTCAACATCCAAACCAGTGGGCCCCTGGAGTTGGTGTACATGGACTTCCTGTCCTTGGAGCCAGACCAGAAGAACGCGGCCAACATACTGGTCATCACGGACCACTATACCTGGTATGTTCAGGCTTTCCCCACCAGGGACCAAAAGGCGAACACCTTAGTTAAGGTCCTGCAGCAATACTACGGTCTCCATAAACGGGTCCATTCCAACCAAGGCTGAGATTTCAAGAGCCATTTGGTGAGGGAGTTTCTGGCATTTTATGGCATACAGAAATCCCACACCACCCCTTACCACCCCCAAAGGGACCCCCAGCCCGAGTGGTTCAACCGAACACTGCTAAACATGTTGGGCACCTTGGACCCTGCTGACAAGGTTAATTGGAGTCAGCTGGTGGGGCAACTGGTGCACGCCTACAACTGCATGAAGAACGATGCCACCCAGTGCCCCCCCTTCTACCTCATGTTTGGTCACGAGGCCCAGCTGCCAGTGGACCTCTGTTTCGGGGTATCTACTGATGGGACCTCCCATAAATCGTACCTGGAATACACCAGCAACCTACGGGAACAGCTCTGTGCAGCATACAAACTTGCCTCCGAGGCAGCGGCTCAGAGCTGTCAGGGGAATAAGAGGAGGTATAGAAACATAGAAACATAGAAGTTGACGGCAGAGAAGGACCGCAAGGCCCATCCAGTCTGCCCATTTGTTTTTCTACCTTATAAATGTGCCATCGGCCTTTGCTCTGTCAGTGGCCTATCTATTCATAGTCATTTGTATTGCTCCCTTATGCCTGTCCCATGCCTGTTTGAAGCCCTGCACTGTATTCATAGCCACCACTTCTTGTGGTAAGCCATTCCATGCATCCACCACCCTTTCTGTGAAAAAAAAATTTCCTCACATTCCCCCTTAATCGGCCCCCCTCTAATCTCATGCTGTGTCCTCTTGTCCTGCTACTTTTCTTATATTTAAACATGTTAGACTCTTTCACCTTGTTAATGCCCTTAAGGTGCTTGAATGCCTCGATCATATCACCTCTCTTCCTCCTTTGCTCAAGGGCATACATATTGAGCTCTGTTAATCTGTCCTCATATGTCTTCTGATGCAGTCCCTGCACCATTTTGGTTGCCCTTCTCTGGACTACCTCAATCTGGTTAATGTCCTTGTGAAGGTGTGGCCTCCAATACTGCATGTAGTACTCCAGATGGGGCCTAACCAGTGTCTTGTAAAGAGGGATTATTACCTCCCTCTTACGACTTGTGATACCCCTACTAATACACCCTAACACCCCCCTAGCCTTACCTACTGCTTTAGAGGTCTGCTTGGATGATTTCAGGTCATCAGTGATGATGAAACCCAAGTCTCTTTCTTCCTTTGTGACTGCTAGCAACTCCCCTCCCAGCCTATAGGTGGCTTCAGGGTTTCTCTTCCCTATGTGCATGATTTAGCACTTCTTTGCTTTAAATCCCAGTAGCCACTCTTCTGACCATTTTGTCAGTTTATCCAGATCTCTTCTCATTCTGCCCACCCCATCTGGATCATCTACTCTGTTGCAGATCTTGGTGTCATCTGCAAACAGACAAGCCTTACCCTCTAGTCCATCTGCAAGGTCACTAATGAAGATGTTGAAGAGGACTGGCCCCAGGACTGATCCCTGGGGTACCCCACTTGTGACTTGCATCTCTTCTGACTGTATACCATTTACCACCACTCTCTGTTTTCTGCCGTCAACCAGTTTGCCACCCAGGTGACCAACTTCTGACTCACCCCGAACCTACCCAGCTTATTTATCAATCTTCTATGTGGAACAGTGTCAAAAGCTTTGCTGAAGTCAAGGTAGGTGACATCAGCTGCTCCCCCTTGGTCCACCACTCTGGTTACCCAGTCAAAGAAATCTATGAGCTTAGTTTGACAGGACCGTCCTTTTCTAAACCCATGCTGTCTTAGATCCTGTGCCCCTATGGATTCCAGGTGTTGCACTATCCTTTCCTTAAGGAGTGCCTCCATAATCTTGCCCACTACTGAGGTAAGACTGACCGGTCTGTAGTTTCCCGCCTCCTCCCTGCTACCACTCTTGTGAGCGGGATCACATAAACCCTTCTCCAGTCTTCTGGGACCTCTCCTGTGCTCAGAGACTCACTAAACAGTTCTGCTAATGGCTCTGCTAGTTTCACCTTTAGCTCCTTGAGTACCCTGGGATGTGATGCCATCAGGTCCCATTGCCTTATCCACCTAAGCAACAAGCTCTTGCAGGACCCTTTCTTTTTGTGAGGGAGTGTCCTCCTCCCCTGTGTCCATGATGCTGAGCTGTGGGCCCTGCCTACCTTCTCTTCAGTAAATACTGAGCAAAAGTATCTATTTAGGATAGATGCCTTTACAGGGTCCTCCTCCTCACATGCTTCCTTTTCTCCATTAAAGCATAATACCCCCTCTGGACTTTCTCCTTTCACTAATGTATCTATAGAAAGTCTTGTCACCTTCTTTTACTGTTAGTGCTAGTGTTTCCTCAGTTTGGGATTTTACCTGCCTTACTGCCTTCCCTGCTTCCCTTAGGGAAGTTTGGTATGCCTCCCTATCTTCATCCCGCTGCGTTCCCTTATATTTCCTGAAGGCCAGCCTTTTTGGCTCTGACATTTTCTGCTACTGTTTTTGAGAACCAAAGTGGTTTCCTTCTTCTTGCACTTCCTTTTCTGTCTAACACAATGGGATGTTGCTTAAGTATTGCATGCTAATGCTTGCCCACTTTGCCTGTACCCCTCATCTGTGTTTCTTTTGCCAGGGCTAGCCTAACTCTGTTGGCCATCTTATCAAAGTCAGCTCCTCTGAAGTCCCATATTTTTGCCTTGGAATGGGATGATTTAGATATAGTAGCCAAATTGAACCATACCATGTGATGGTCACTGGCCCCCAGGTGACCTTCTACCTGGAGATCTGTGATCCCTTCCTTGTTAGTCAGTACTAGATCTAGGATAGCCCTGTCTCTTGTGGGTTGCTGTACCAATTGTTTGAGCCCCTCCCCCTGCAGGGAATCCACTATGTGTCTAGTTCTGGCAGACGTTCCTGCTGGTATTGACCAATCTGTATGCGGCATGTTGAAGTCTCCCATTATCAGAACCTCCCCTTTAGCTGTCATGTTTTGTATATCTTCTAACAGTAATGTGTCTATGTCCTCCCCCTGGTCTGGCGGCCTGTAGACAACCCTAGTTCTTATGGCTGTCCCATTTCCTGTTTCCAGGGTGACACCAGAGTGCAGAGTGCACAGCCAGGACTTGGAGGTGGGAGACAGGGTCTTGCTACAAAACCTGAGGTTCCAGGGTGAGCACAAGATCCAGGACTGGTGGGCCCCAGATGGTTATCTAGTGGTGGAGAAACTGACTGGCTTGCTGGTGTACCGTATTAAGCAGGAGCCAGGCCAGGGGCTTGAGAAAACGGTACAGTGAAATCACCTGCTCCCCATAGGGGAGATCATGCCTACCCCCGCCTCGGAGTCCAACCCACCAATGGCAAGGTGCCCCATTACCTGAGGAGGGGACAGGTTTCCCCCCCACCCCAGGACACCTCACCATGGGCCCTGCTTCGGACGCCTGACAACCATCCATGGGGCCCTTGGACTCCTCCAGCAAGGTGAGCGAGGGGGAGGAGGGGGACTCCCTTTGTCCATTGTGAGGAACGGGGCCCAATGGCTCCCTTCCCTGCTGGCAAGGGTCCTGTGGGACTCTTCCCCCTCCACCAGCTCCAACCACTTGGAACCCCCGACCTACCTGGACCCCGAGGCACTGACCTTTGCCCCTGAGTCCTGGTCCCCCAGTCCTGGCATCTGGGCCACACCTGGAGCAGGTTCCAGTGAGTCAAGGGGCCCCTCAGCATGCCTGCCTCCATGAGATACTGAGTTGCCTGCCGTTATGGACTCTGCCCAGGTTCTGGACTCAATCCCCAACAGTGTAGAAATACAGGGATTGCCCAGAGGGGGGATGATGGACCATGGCCTTAACGGACTGACCACGCCCCCTGCCCCGGTACCAGTGCCAGCCAATGCCTTGCCCCGCAGATCTGGCTGGCTCCCCCAGTCCGCCGTGAACTTCACGTATGAATCCCTGGGTGAGCCTGCAAATCTGGCCCTTGATGTTCTCCTCCAGCCTGTGGTGCCAGTTCTCCATCCTCCGGTGTGTTGCTCTAAGGAGGTAGTGGAGGCATGTAGATGCCCACCCCCTTTTACCTGCATATTGTATGTTACCATGACCTGACCTATCCAAGCTTGTTTGGGGATCCAACGGTTGCTGTTATCAGTCAGGGACCATGGGTAGAGTCAGTAAAGTGCCTAGTGTTGATCATTTCCTAGATGGGCTTGTTGGGATGCCAAGTTTCCTGCCAGGGAATGTGTAAGCTCCCCCAGCCCAGTGCTTATGTAAGGTGGGCCGGGGGCTCCAGCTGTCTTGGGGGTACTCGCACCTGGTGACCCCTCACAGGGGCCCGACGCCAGCTGGCCAGGCTCCAACCTGGGGCGGCATACTACAGGTGCCGCAAGGTGCAGCGCAGCAGGGTCTCAGGGGGTGCCACGGCTCCTTTCTTTTTGGTTTCTCCTCCTCCTGCTCCTTGGGTGTTGGCATCATGGCAGCCCAGTTAAAGGAGCAGGCATCCTTTTTCAGCCACCCATAATGTCCTAAGTGTTTCCCCAATCCCCAAGCATGCAGAAGGACTGGGGAAGGGGTGCAGAGTGACTGGAGGAGCTCCAGTCACGAAAGCAGAGTAGGGCAGCCCGAACCAAGGGCTAGAGTGTGACAAGGGGGTCATCATGGGCAGTCACTAGAGGGAAGACCATTACTTATCCTGGGGAAACATGCTAACCTGTTCTACCCACAGGAGGTGACGCAGGGGCTCCCAGATGAAGGCACTAAGGCACCACAGAAACTACCGGTAAGGACTCAGGCCCAGCCCCTTCGGGAGGTACTGCTGAGGCCCTGAGACTGGCAGGGCAGCCCAGGTGAGTGGGATTATCTCGGGGTGCTGTTACATCTGGTTTGCAATTTTTGTGCAAAGAATTTGTTTTTACTTGCAGATTATTGCTGTACATTAGATCACATCTAGTTGATTTTTCTGACACCCACTCTGGCATTTATTATTTAATTAACTAATGCATATTTGACCATGTAAGCAAACAGTGCCCAGAAGACTTGTTTCCAGTTGTGACTTGGTGGGTGGGGTGGGACAAGAGAAAGCATAGGGAATACCACATACAGACTAAATGAATGCAAAGGAGGAACATGTATACATAGTTCAAGTAAATACATTTACATTGTAGCCCCTAATTGACTGCAGGGGAGAGTATACACAGGTACACAGTGTAGTTGAGCAAATTTTACAAGCACATAATTAGGTCAACCATCTATGGCTTAAAGCAGCAGAATTATTTTGCATATCGAACATTCATGGCTGTGATGCTAGAGCCTATGTTGAGTTAACTTGCACTGAGGTACTGTACAAGTCATGCTAACTTATTTTCCCAAACCTGGTATCCCAGAATCACTTGCATCTGATGTCAGAGCTGAGATGTAGCCATAGGAGATTCAATAGCCTGCAGTTCATGTTAGTGCTTCTAAAAGCTCTGATCAGCTGTTTCCCTCTGCTGTCCTCAAGTAGCTAAGTGCAGTCCTCTGTAACTGTACTTAACTCTGGGGGCCAACAGGACTGGTAGAAAAAAGCTCTAACATAAACTGTAGACTATTGAATCTCCTGCGGCTGCAGTCTGGCTCTGATGTCAGCCATGGGGGATTTTGGGATTCTGGGTTTGGACAAATGCCAGGGTGGGAGTCAACAGTATCAGCCAGAGATGATCTAGTGCAAATTGGGACCAGCCCCACACTTGAGTGTGGGGCTCTTAGTGACGAGTATTCCTCTTTAAGTACTTATTTTATTTTGCTTTTTTTTTTTGACTTTGTAAACCTTGACCATCTGAAATGCATGAAGTTAGAAACTTGACACACATAGCTTACATTTGTGGGTCTATGAATCTACTAAAATAGATGATATTGTGTTATATAGTTTTAAAGTTACAGGGGCTTAAAATCTCATAGTTTACTTATGTAACGACTGCCAGGGGCTCTTGGGGACCACCTCTGTAGACTCTGAACAGCCCTGCTGGAGTTGGAGAAGTTGTGCTACACTAGGCACGTTTAGGTCTAACCATGACAGGGTGCCTCCACCTAAGGTAGCAATAGCAATACTATCACTTTCCATGAACATTAAAACTACTTTTGCTCACACAGCCCCTCCCCAGAACATGCAACACCAAAACAGCAATAACAACCCTCAAATAAAGAAATGCAGATCAAACAAATTATTTACTAAAAGGGGAAGGAAATGGAAGAACCAGGGAACAGCATCGAAAAGGGGAGCAATGGGGAATTAGTTCAGTTCTTATACTTGATTTTTTAACAGTAATCCCATACAATTTGCCTACCTCCCAGCAGTCTCACAAAACCCCAAGTGGTCACAGCTTATTACACCCCCACAGGCCATGTGCAATAACTCTCTTAGTTGCAGAAGCTACCTTTCAGAGGATGCAGTTGTTGCTCACTGGGGAGGTGTCTCAGTGGCGTGGTTAAATGGTGGCAGGCAAACTGTTGTGAAACCACACTATGGTGAAATAAATAACTTTTTTAGTTGCTGACAATGGATCTCCTCTTTGCAATCGAATGTGTGTGGCCAGTTGGCCTCCTCAGGTCTTCTGCCATAAAAGTAGGGAGATGCAGCATTAGTGTTTCAAACCCAAACTCCCCAGCCTCAACCCTCAAACAGCTAAAGGAAAAAACATTAGGTCTGGGGTCTCCAGAGACTTGACAAATTAGTAGCGGGGTCTTCCTTAGGGTTGTCAACCCTAATGCTCATCCTTCCCCCCAACCCATAGCCTGCAGTCCAAAGCACAAGGTACAGCTCCATGCCAGTGCCTCATAGTAATACACTTTTCAAAGGTAGAGAAGTATGACTCACCACATGTTGCTAACACAGTCTACTGTAGCTTTCTTCACACAGGGCCTTGTGGACCCTGTGTGTAGAAAGGAGATCATGTGTGATGTTGTTTGCTCAGGTAATGGGGTGGGCATTATGGCTGACAACCCCAAGGAAGACCCCACTGCTGATTCACCAAGACTCTGGAGACCCAAAACCCCAACATTTTTTCATTTTGCTGCTTGGGGGCAGGGGGTGGAGAGTTAAGGTTGGAAACCCTAATGCCACATTTCCTGATTTTTGTGGTATTAACTTGAACCCTAACTGGTGTATTAATACCGATTTTTACAAACAATTTCCTTTCTTTATGAGATTGTGGAATAGTATCCTCATTCACGCAGGTTCTGGGGCCTGCCTGAACAGATGCAGATGCACGGGCATTCTGGGCCATATGCCAAAGGAACACTCCATCTACATACAGAAATGCAGGGCCCTTGCAGTTTCTGCACTTCCATGCAGTGATGGATGTCAGGAATTCATGGGGCTGTGTGGTGGACTGCAGAAGTAAAGGTCCTCTGGTCCCTGTGCTTCCATGTTATCACAGATACAGATGCACAGGATAAAAAGTCCATATCTCAGCCAATGTCCAGGGTCCTCTGCCACCAATTGTTGCAGATGTACAGGACTCTTTGCCAAGGGAAAGGTTGTCCTCATGATAGGGCACCTAGCCCATGCAAGCAACCCTGCACCTTTCATTCCCTGGCTGGGGGGGTGTCACATAATATCCCAATCCAGCTGGGCCACAGAGCTCATCCCCAAACTCAGCTCACTTGCATTGCATCATGACACACTACCTGCTGGGGTCAAGACTGGCACTACACACAAAGTTTCTTAATAATTCCTTTTTTTTTTTAATTCTGACCCCAAACATTTAAGATAGTCATTTTATGACACTCCTTATAAAAAATGACATGTGGTATTTATAGCATACTGGGCAAAACATCATTTCATACCAGAAGTGTAAAAACATATCTCATCCAAGATTGTTGACCCCAAATGTTCAACATAGCCTTCTTATGAACCTACCTCATTAGCCCTGTAGGTGAAAATATTCAAATCTCTCCTGCAAGGTGATTTCGCAAAGCAATTGGAAAATCACCTTTCACTCCATATCTGAATAATTCCACTGCCTTTGGTTATGAGGTCGGGTCCCAGAAAGGCCATGTTGGGCCAGCTCAGTGGCATGGAGGGCAGAGACACCCATGCCTCACCTGCCATCACACCAGCGACCCGGGATCAGGAACAACCCTGGGCCACTTGGGCATTGGCTAGAGAGAGAAGGATTGAGCATCACAGTGGATTATCTCCACCTCCAGAGAGGGAGGAAAGACTGTGTTGCCACAACACCACCACCTAGGTGACTATGAGTGGTGGTGGTGCAGCTGCACAGCAGTTCCAGGTGGGAGATGGTCCCTTGAGGGAGATGTGGGCATGTCCTCCAACATGCACACATCAAACTGCTGCCTCCCTGGAGCATTTGTGGGACCTCGGGAGAACATATAACATCACTGCTGGCTGCAGGATTCTGCCCCATGGAGCCCCACAGACCCCAAACCACCTACTGGGCTTGGAACCATGGATCTGAATGAGGTACCAGAAAGTGGCTTGGGGGACCCATGACTGGCCCCACCACAGGAGGCAATCTGCGGAGTACTCTGTGACCAAAATAATTCCCAGAAACAGCGGGTGATGGGGTTTGGGGAACCATGAGGGCCAAAGGGAGCCGCCAATGGAGAGGAGAAAAAAAGGCCATTTTGAAAATTTGGTGTAAAAATATTTAAAAAATGACTAATTTATGAATAAAAGTTAAAACCCCATTGAAATACATCTAGCTTCATGATGGCTGCTTCTCTGGAGTTTGAGATCCAGAAATCTAAAAAGCCTGCAAAATCACCTGTGTTTGCCATTTTTTTGCTCATCCGTGGAGCAAAAACAGTGATGAATGTAATATATGCACAGTAGCACATGTATACTAGGGTTTAGCTGAGTTGTTAGTGTTAAACCCCAATCTCTGCACCTTAATTACTACTGGGGCATTCAACAAAATTGCACAAAATCTGGCATGCATCATCTGGGTGGTGAATTCTCAAGATGTGGGAAGTTTTATGCTTGGCGCTTAACCAGATTTTGAGATCTGGAAATGGCAAAGAATACATAAAAAGCACCATTTTGGGCCATTTTTTGCTCTTATGCATGTACTGCCATGACCGTATGGAATTGTATTCCCACACTTTCAGGGATGAACAGACTAGTACCAAAGGTGTGCCTTTTAAAGGTTTTGTGAAAAAATATTAATCAGTTCTAGAATTATGTGGTTGGCTTCTAAGCATGCTCAGTAGTCTTTTTTAGTTAACCCTCTGATACGAAAGAAGAATTTTATTTTTGCCAACTGTTTTACTTTCATGAGAAAACATGTTTTACTTTTGCAAGAAAAAGTTTACTGTCATGAGTTTGAACCTTAATAAATCTGACAAAATTGCATGAAATTTTGTAGGTGCAGTCAGGTTGCTAAGTTCTTATGATATGGGAAGTTCCATAACCATCGCTTACCTGGCCTGCAAGTCCCAGGTAGTATACATATAAGATTATAAAATTGGCATCCAAAATAAAGACGTCTCATTGGTCAAAATATATCATGTGACCGTGCATGAAATATTTTTCATACACAGTCATCCTGGTCCTAAACCACATAACACAATGAGTAAATCAGTCCTCCTACAACCAGAACTATCTCCCATCAGTCCCCCTAAAACCAAAATTGATCTTCCATCACAAAAATGGCTGCTACCTTTACACTGTAAAAAAACTTCAACTAGGCCCTTAAAATAAAACTGCCTTAAATAAAAAATAAAATAAATTAATTAAATGTCTCCATGATTATCACATTTTCCTCACACACATAGACAATTTAGAAACATTAAGTGTTGTTTATAGTTTTTATTACAACTGTTTCTTTGCTGACAATGGAAAATCCCACTTTTATCGATACCTGCTCATTGGGGAAATCTCTTCTGCTTGCCCTGACTGTGAGATAATTGAGTCTCTGGCTGTAGAAGAGGCCTTTGTTTTGTGTGTGCGTGTATGTACACAGTATGTTAGGAGAGGAACATTTTGCCAGTGGAACTGAGCAGAATTTTGAATCCATGTATTCCATGGTAGACAGTCCATGATAAACATTCTATATTGTGAATCTTGATGCCAGCAAAGGACAAACATTGTCCAGCAGTAATACAATGACATAATTTGCAGTGGGCGCGGAAGGACTATTTTATATAAAAACACACAAGAAAATCTATTTTTTTCTACATATAAACATGCTTTTCCCAACTGTAAAAAGTAAAAAAAAGGAGCCTATTTTATAGGTGCAATAAGACACTCTGGGGGTATGCATGGAACAGATTTTACCACACTTCCCAGGGCTGAAGGCACTCGACCTGTGACCTCGTGCCTCACTACGCCCCTGGGCATGTGGTAAAATCTGTCCCATATACACCATCATGTCTTATTGCTAGTGGTGGGTGAACTGGTCTTAATTTGCTCCGCAAAGTGATTCACGGGGTCAAGGCGAATTTGCGAAGTGCTCCACAACGCGAAGCAGAGTACTTCACATCATGATGGGCAACGTGAAGTCCATTGACAGCAATGACTTTGTGTTACTTTGCCTCCCCCAAGCCACTACTCCACAAATTTTAAGGCAAAGTACTTTGCCTCACTTCGCCTTGTTTTAAACTCCAAAGGCAAATTTTGCAGTGACTCATGGGATTTCAGGTCACATGGGCTCTAGATTTTTCTGCACAGCCTCAGTTTGGGGTAGTGTGTGTAGGAAACTGCAGGAGACAGTCTGCTGTGAGAGCTCTCTGCAATTCAAACCTAAAACCTGTTAAAAAAGCCTTTTTTTGAGCAATTATTTTTGCTCAAACTTTAGTTCATCGATTGTAGGAAACCCTCCTGTGCTCATATCATTGAGCATTTATTTGTTTGTGTGTGGAGTTTGAATGTTAATGTACAGCATTCAGTCTGTGTACTGACAGACACTGGAAGTGTGCTTTGGGGAGGGGTGTATCTGTAGTGTAGGTAGATTAACTTGGAGAAAAGACAGTTCTTTCTGTTTTGGTGATATTTTTCTTGTATAAATGTGTTAATGTACACACAGTAATATTTTCAATTATTCTTGACATTTTTTGCTGATTGGTTGTGGTGCAGCAGTGCATAATTTTAGTTTGTTTAAAATACTTGGTTATATTACTGAAGTTTTAAATTTGCTATGCATTATTTAGTGTGTGTGAGTGTGTGTGTGACGTGTGTCATCAAATTAGAAACCTTTTATTGTGCCACATAGTAAATGCAGCAATGTGAACCTGCTATCCACTGCAGCTGTGCAATTTTAGTACTTCTTTGTGGTATCTTTACTGGTACTACTACTAGAGTGACTGTTAGAGGGCGGATTACTGCTGTCGATACTGTGGGAGAGCTGGCCGTTACTGCTGGGTCCAGAGGGGAGACACCGGGGGGCTCGATCTGTTGGAGGGTGGGTGGTGCTGTCCGGTGCCTCTAGGTGTTCCGGGGGGATCTTCTGGAGAGTTGCTCCCAGCCCGGGGGCCAAATCTGTGGGCTTGGTGGGTGAAGTTCGTCTCCTGCATGTGTACTGGCGACCCCCTTTTGTGATCTTTATCCATTGATGTGCCAGGATTTTGAAAAGAACATTATACTCTGTGTATCAGGTCAAGATTATTGGGAGAAGAAGATCTGAATCTAACCAAAGCATTGGTGAGAACTTTCCAATCTAAAGTACTTTTGTTTTGTTTACTGTTTATTATTATAACCAATGTGACAGATTGGCTTAGTGGAAATTATTATTTGGTCTAATTTTTCTATTGGAGGTGAGAGCTCCAAGGAATTCATCTATAAACATGGTATGATTCAGTTTAAAATTATTTATTTAATTGATTTTCCATTGGAGGTGAGAGCTCAAATGGACCTTTATCTATACCTGGAAAAATTGATTGGACTTCAATTCTGGACTACAAATCTGGACTCTGAGAATGAATTTTTTGCTTTTTGATAGAATATTTCTGCATTGTTTGTTTTAATATTGTAAGGGGGGTATTTTCTTTTATTTTATTTATTGTTCTTTTTAGGGTTGTTTAAGTTGGGGGTGGGAGGGTTTTGTTTGTATGAGGGTGAATAAATTGGTTTCAAATATGTGTTGGGGTATAAGTAAAACGGTTAGGCAGTACTCCCCCTATAGACTTCGGGATCTCCATCCGTTTGAATTACCCCCACTTACAGGGGAATTTTATGCTAGATGTCAATATCTTGGCATTATGAGATCAAAATGCAGAAAGATAAGGGGATCCTGGAACTCTTTGGGGGGATGGGAGGGAAAAGAATAGATACAGGCAGTGAGGGCTAGGAGACACCCTGGGGCGAAATGGGTACTGGAGCAAGGTCCTCCTTGCCTAGTTCCCATACCCAAGGGCATTGACTTGGAGTGTGTCAGGCAGGAAGTGGGATCACCCTTGGATTTCCATCCCTTTTGGGCAGTGTTAAGCAATGCCAGGTTGATTACGAATAAGACTGCAGTGATTGCGGACCTTATTTCCTCAGTCGACTTGGCTTGCATCACTAAGACCTAGCTAGATGGAAATGATGGTCCTGTGTTGGACTCCTCAATTCCGGCTGGGTTCTCGGTGATTCACCACCCAAGAGTGGACCGGAGGGGTGGGGGGGTTGCGGTCAGTTTTAGATGAGATCTGGATCTCAGGGAAGTGCCAGTTGGTGAAACCAACTCCTTTGAGTGCATAGTGGGTGCAGGTGCAGGCTACAGGACCCTTCTTATCTATCGTCCACCAGGGGATGAGAAGGAGTTCCTGAAGGAGGTTGCAGACTTCATTGCAGATATGGTATTGGAATCTCCCAGATGGTTAATTCTGGGGGATTTCAATGCCTGGATAGATGATGAACTCTTGCCATTTGGTCAAAACCTCCTCCAATTGATGGATTAATTGGGCCTGTCACGGGTAATTACCTCTGCAACCCATGAGGGGGGCACACATTGGACTTGGTGTTCCACCTGGGAATGGAGGTATCTGATGTGGAGGCAGAGCCAGTCAGATGGTCTGACCATCATGCCCTCAGGTTTAGATTTGCGGCCCCCCCGGAATAGGCCTACCCCTAGAGAGTTAGTACAGTTCCATCCTTTAAGAGAGGTTACCTCAGAAGGCCTAATGACGGAGCTGGACTTCTCGGATTTTCCAAGGGATAGCATGGATCCAGGGCCTTTGGTCTTAGCCTATAATAGGGCTGTAACTGAGGCCCTGGATGCCATTGCTTCAATTTGTGTTCATCCCCGCACTCTTCACTTAGGGGCTCCCTAGTTTGATGGGGAGATCCGTGAGTGGAAGAAGAAGGGACGAAGACTGGAAAGAGACTGGCTGAAAACTCAACTGGAGGTGGATAGACTTGAATAGTTAGAACATTATAAATTTTACCAATCAGCAATTTCCCATAAGAAGGCAGAGCTCCTGTCCAGTGAAATTGTTGCAGCGAGGAATAGACCATCCCAGCTCTTCCGGACTGTGGACAGACTGTGCAATCTATTGAAGCAACATCCCATTGTGTTAGACAGAAAAGGAAGTGCAAAAGAAGAAGGAAACCACTTTGGTTCTCAAATACAGTAGCAGAAAAGGTCAGAGCCAAAAGGCTGGCCTTCAGGAAATATAAGGGAACACAGCGGGATGAAGATAGGGAGGCATACCAAACTGCCCTAAGGGAAGCAGGTAAGGCAGTAAGGCAGGCAAAGTCCCAAACTGAGGAAACACTAGCACGAACAGTAAAAGAAAGGTGACAAGACTTTCTATAGATACATTAGTGAAAGGAGAAAGTCAGAGGGTGTTGCTAAGCTTAATGGAGAAAAGGGAGCATGTGAGGAGGAGGACCCTGTAAAGGCATCTATCCTAAATAGATACTTTTGCTCAGTATTTACTGAAGAGAAGGCAGAGCAGGGCCCACAGCTCAGCATCATGGACACAGGGGAGGAGGTGAGCACTACTCCCTTCACAAAAGAAAGGTCCTACAAGAGCTTGCTAAGCTCAGGTGGATAAGGCAATGGGACCTGATGGCATACATCCCAGGGTACTTAAGGAGCTAAAGGAGGAACTAGCAGAGCCATTAGCAGAATTGTTTAGTGAGTCTCTGAGCACAGGAGAGGTCCCAGAAGACTGGAGAAGGGCTCATGTGATCCCGCTCCACAAGAGTGGTAGCAGGGAGGAGGTGGGGAACTACAGACCGGTCAGTCTTACCTCAGTAGTGGGCAAGATTATGGAGGAAAGGATAGTGTAACACCTGGAATCCATAGGGGCGCAGGATCCAAGACAGCATGGGTTTACAAAAGGAAGGTCCTGTCAAACTAATCTCATAGATTTCTTTGACTGGGTAACCAGAGTGGTGGACCAAGGGGGAGCAGTTGATGTCGCCTACCTTGACTTCAGCAAAGCTTTTGACACTGTTCCACATAGAAGATTGATAAATAAGCTGGGTAGGCTCAGGGTGGGTCAGAAGTTGGTCAACTGGGTGGCAAACTGGTTGACTGGCAGAAAACAGAGAGTGGTGGTAAATGGTATACAGTCAGAAGAGATGCAAGTCACAAGTGGGGTACCTCAGGGATCAGTCCTGGGGCCAGTCCTATTCAACATCTTCATTAGTGACCTTGCAGATGGACTAGAGGGTAAGGCTTGTCTGTTTGCAGATGACACCAAAATCTGCAACAGAGTAGATGATCCAGATGGGGTGGGCAGAATGAGAAGAGATCTGGATAAACTAGCAGAATGGTCAGAAGAGTGGCAACTGAGATTTAATGCAAAGAAGTACAAAATCATGCACATAGGGAAGAGAAACCCTGAATCCACTTATAGGCTGGGAGGGGAGTTGCTAGCAGTCACAAAGGAAGAAAGAGACTTGGGCATCATCATCACTGATGACCTAAAATCATCAAACAGACCTCTAAAGCAGTAGGTAAGGCTAGGGGTGTTAGGGTGTATTAGTAGGGGTATCACAAGTCGTAGAGGGAGGTAATAATCCCTCTGTACAAGACATTGGTTAGGCCCCATCTGGAGTACTGCGTGCAGTATTGGAGCCACACCTTCACAAGGACATTAACCAAATTGAGGCAGTCAGAGAAGGGCAACCAAAATGGTGCAGGGACTGCATCAGAAGACATATGAGACAGATTAACGGAGCTCAATATGTATACCCTTGAGCAAAGGAGGGAGAGAGGTGATATGATCGAGGCATTCAAACACCTTAAGGGCATAAACAAGGTGAAAAGTCTAACATGTTTAAATATAAGAAAAATAGCAGGCAAGAGGACACAGCATGAGATTAGAGGGAGGCCGATTAAGGGGGAATGTGAGGAAATTCTTTTTCACAGAAAGGGTGGTAGATGCATGGAATGGCTTACCACAAGAAGTGGTAGCTATGAATACAGTGCAGGGCTTCAAACAGGCATGGGATAGGCATAAGGGAGCAATACAAATGACTATGAATAGATAGGTCACTGACAGAGCAAAGGCCGATGGCACATTTATAAGGTAGAAAAAGAAATGGGCAGACTGGATGGGCCTTGCGGTCCTTATCTGCCGTCAACTTCTATGTTTCTATGTTTCTATGTCTTCAGACTGGTAGAGCATTATCACAGGTACAGTGTGAGGAGTTTGTGAAATTCTTTGCTGACAAGGTATCCACTATCAGGGATGAGATCTGCCAGTGTCCTTCTATTGGACATTGCACTGATCAATCGGGTGGTACTAACACCCAGTTGTACTGGTCTACCTTTAGACTACCAGCAGTAATTGATATAGTGAGGATCATACAGACTCTGCAACCTACCTACTGTAAGTTGGATCCAGGCCCTACTCACCTGGTGGTGGAGTGTGTAGATATTATCATCCCAGTCCTGGCTGGGATAGTGGTGGTGTCATTATAGAGAGGGATCTTTCCGGATCCCTCAAAGGAGGAAGTAGTATGCCCCCTTTTGAAAAAGCCTTCTCTTGACCCCAACTGCCCAGCAAATTATAGACCAGTCTCTAACCTTCCCTTTGTAGGGAAGGTTATTGAGAAGGTGGTCACTCTGCAACTGGAAGATCATTTGTCCAACTACAATATCTATGACCCTCTCCAATCCAGCTTCAGGAAAAGGCATAGTACAGAGACGGCTCTTGTTCAGGTATTGAATGATCTCCTGATGGCAAGAGATCAGAGGACCCATTCCATCTTGGTTCTCCTGGATCTCTCAGCAGCATTTGACACAGTGGATCATGGGGTATTGCTCGACCTCCTGCGATTTTTCTGTGGTCTGAGGGGAGCAGTCCACAGCTGGTTTTGATCTTTTCTGGAGGGCAGATCTCAGAGAGTGATGTCTGGAATTTACACCTTGGCCCCTCATTGGCTGCCCTGTGGGATACCGTAGGGGTCGGTGCTGTCCCCTATGTTATTCACGGTGTATATGCTTCCATTGGGGGACATTATAAGATGGTATGGGCTGAGTTTTCATTGTTATGCTGATGATTCTCAGCTCTACCTGTCTTTTATGCCTGATCAGGAGTCTGATTCCATCATGATGTTTAATAACTGCCTCCTGAAGATTCAGGATTGGATGAGTGCTAGTTGACTTAGTTTGAATTCAGGGAAAACTGAGGTGTTGGTTGTGGACCCTGGAGGGAGGACGACAAGGGCTTGGACTGGGAAACCCTCAGGCTTATATCTTGGGAGGTCCCGCTTCTTGCCTCTGGCCAAGTGCGTAACCTTGGCTTGTTTTTTGGCGAAAGCCTGACTATGAAGATGAAGGTGTCGGCCATAGTCAAATCTGCCTTTTTTCATCTGAGGAACATTGCCCAGGTGAAACACTTGGTTCCACCGGAAGATCTTCCCATCTTGGTCCACGCCTTTGTCACCAGCCATTTTGATTACTGCAAAGCCCTCTATCTAGGGCTGCCAGGGGTGGATATCCGCCACTTGCAGCTTGTGCAGAATGTGATGGCCAGGTTGTTGATGGGAGTTTCAAGATCTAGCCATATGACACCTGTGCTGTGTGATCTGCACTGGCTGCCAATACAGTGATGGATCACCTTCAAGTTCGCATTATTGACCTTTAAGGCCCTACATGATTTGGAACTTCACTACCTGAAAGAGCTCTTGGTGCCTTACTGTCCTGCCAATTCTCTTCGCTCCTCTGATGAGGGATTGCTAGAGATTTCCAGGGTACGTCTAAAGATATCTGGAGCTAGATCTTTTGCCTATATGGCACCAACCCTGTGGAATTCTCTACCTCGTCAGATACGAGATTGCCTAACTGTTGAAAGGTTTAAAAAACAACTAAAGACTTTCCTTTTTGCCCTAGCATTTTCTGGAACATAATAAGTAAGTGTATTGTATGAATGTTGGATTTATTGTTCTGAAACGTGTTTTTAAGTGATTTGAATTATTGTAAAAGTGCCCTGAGCTTGGGAAGGGCGCTTGATATAAATACAATTTTACTTACTTACTGCAGTGCACTGCCCCCACCACGGCCCGCCCCAACTGGCAAAGTTATTCTTTTCCAGATTTGAATTTCTGATGGTGAGCATTGGTTAGATGTTGTGTCTTTGCATCTGCATCTCTTCAGTGCGCAGCACAATCTTAATCTGTCTGTGCATTTGCATCTCTTTAGGGCCCAATCTCCAGCTGTAACTTAAGTCACAGTTGTTTCTTTGGCTTCCCTTCAGAGTACTGGACTGGTGTGGTGCATCTCTCTGCATGAACATTGTACTCATTAATATGTGTTTTTAAGTCAGGGCCATCATCACAGGTCACTCATGATACAAATCACATTCTTCATCATCACGGTCACAAATGCAGTCACGATTCACGATCACGTCACAAATCACAAAATTAATTTTTTTACTAGTTACTTTGATGTATTGTAATCCTGTTTTGTAGTATTTCACCAGGCTTCACCACCCCACCACTGTACTCATTAATACAAGTTTTTAAATTGTGGAGTTTTGTGCTACAGCTCATCGGGGAAGTACAGCTGTGGGGATTCGCATTCCCTACAGTTTCATAATGGTTATCTCACACCAAATCACATTCTTCATCATCATGGTCACAAATGCAGTCACAAATCACGATTCACGATCATGTCACGAATCACAAAATATATTTTTTTACTAGTTACTTGCATGTATTGTAAGCCTGTTTTGTAGTATCTCTCCAGGCTTCACCCAGTCACCACCACTGTACTCATTAATAAGAGTTTTTAAATTGGGGAATTTTATGATACAGGCTCAGCTCATTGGGGAAGTACAACCATAGGCATTAGTGTTCCTTCCTGTACAGCATGTGAGTTACAGTATTGTGAGTAGTGGTGGGCGAAGTGGTCCCAATTTGCTACATGAAGTGATTTGCTGTATAACACGAAATCCGCGGGGTACTCCGAAGTGTGAAGCAGAGTATTTTGCATCATAATGAGGAACACAAAATCCATTGAAACCAATGACTTTGCATTATTCTGCCTTCCCCAATCACTTCTCCACCAATTTTAAGGTGAAGTACATTGAAATCAATGTACTTTGCCTCACTTCGCCTTGTAATTCAGCTCCAAATGAAATTCTGCAGCGATTCATGGGATTGCAGGTCACATAGATAATGTGAAATGTTCCCACTGTGTGTGGGGAGAAAATCTAGATGGGCCTCAGTCTTCTTTTTTCTCAAATAAAGCAAGTAAACCAAGTAAACGTGGGCTCTAGATTGTTCTACACAGCCTCAGTTGTGGCCTGGATAGTGTGTGTGTAGTGGTAGCTAGAGACAGTTCGTTCTCAGGGATCTGTGATTCAAAACCTCTAAAAGCTGTTAAAAATTCCTTTTTGAGTCTATTTTATTTGCTCAAAATTTAGTACATCAATTGTAGGAAACCCTTCTCTGCTCATGTCATCGAGTGTTTATTGTTTGTGTGTGGATTTTGAATGTTAATTTAGAACCGTCAGTCTGTGTACTGTGAAGTGTGCTTTGGGGGAGGGGCGTATTTGTGGTGTAGGTAGATGAACTGGGAGAAAAAGGCAGTCTTTCTGTTTTGGTTATATTTTTCTTGTATAACTGCGTTAATGTACACGCAGTAATATTTTCAGTAATTCTTTACATTTTGTTGCTGATTGTAGAGGTGCAGCAGTGTATAATTTGTTTGTTTAAAACATTTGGTTATATTACTAAAGGTTTTCAATTTGCTATGCATTACTTGTAGTGTGTGTGTGTGTGTACGATGCATGCCATTAAATCAGACACCTTTTATTGTGCCACAGAGTAATTGCAGCCGTGTGAACCTGCTATCCACTGCACCTTCATGAATTTTTTGTACTGCTGTGTGCTATTTTTACTGGTAGTGGATTGTTACTTCTGTGCACTAATCCCCCAACTGGCAAAAGGTATTCCTTTCTAGATTTGGATTTGTGACTTGTTTTGAGCACTGGTTAGGTGGTGTGCCTTTTCGTATGCATCTTGTGAGTCCACAGTGCAATCTTAATCTGTCTGTGCATTTGCAGTGCACCATTAATTCTGGGAGATTTTGCATTTCTTGTTACACTCTCATTTCACTTTGTCAGCACTGGGGAATTTTCTGGACACAAGACAATAGCATTTCATCAGCACTGGAGAATTTTCTGGACATAAGACAGTAGCATTTTGGGGATGCACATTAATTCTGACGACTATGTGTGACCACTGCGGCCATGACTGAGTGCGGCATTAATTCCTGGAGACTTTGCATTTCTTGTTACGCTCTCATTTCACTTCATCAGCACTGGGGAATTTTCTGGATACAAGACAGTAGCATTTTGGTGATACACATTAATTCTGGTGACTGTGTGTGGGGGGCAGCCAATATTGTTGTCACTTCGCCTTACTTTGTGTTAAGGTGGAATGACGATGCGAAGTAATAATTACAAGGTGAAGTGAGCTGGCAGAATTTAAATTTGCTGCATTTCTACTTATTGCTTATATAAAATGCTCTTTTTTGGTTGTTTATGTGCTTTTATCTAGAGCAAAAATGGTTTGGAATTTTGTTCTGATATTTTCAGGTTACAAAGTGGCTCATCCTAAAGAGGTGCCTTTCAAAGATTTTGTGCAAAAATATTTATTGGTTCTTGAGTAATAAGCTTTTAGAGATTTTGCTTCTGAGCATGGTTGAGTCAGCACTATAGTGTTAAACCCTGATTTTGCAGCTTAATAACTATGGGTCCATTTGACATACGTGCATGAAATTTTGCAAGCACATTCAGGGTGCCATGTTCTTAGGATTTGGCAAGTTTTATGTTGGTACTTGTGTGGATTCTGAGATCCAGGGACTGTAAAAACATTAAAAAACACAATTCTTGGCCATATTTTGCTCATGTCTTGACCAAAAACAAAACTAAAATCACAAAAAGGTGCACATACCACCACGGCCTATGGACAGTATTTAATCAATATTTATTAGCTGCTCACACAGACGCTGGGGTGTTGAACATCCATATAGACATCTATTAAAGATTGATTAAGGTGTGTTGAGCATCCATGGAATCAGCTAATAAAGACTGATTAAATATCATCCGTAATCTGTGGTGGTATGTGCACTATTTTCTGATTTTATTTTCAGTACTTGAGTTAAAGGTAGCACTTCTATGCAGTTTGAGGTGTGCAAGGATTGTTCCTTTTGTTTTAGACCAAAAACAGTTTAGAATTGTGTTCCAGCATTTTATGGGCTGGAGTGGCTCATTGAAAGAAAATGCCTTCTGAAGATTTCATGAACAATTATTAATTGTTTCCCCAAGTTATTAAGATCTAAAAATGTGGCTTCTGAGCATGGATTGAGTTGGCTGTTTAATGTTAAACCCCAATTTTTGCACCTTAATAACTTTGGTGTTGTCTGACACAATTGCATGATATTATACATGCACTGTCCAGGTGTCATGTTCTTAAGATATGGAAAGTTTTGTGATGGCCGATCATTTGGGTTCTGAGATGTGGAAATTTAGAAAAGCCTGTAAAACCTGTAAAATCACGCATTTTTGCCATTTATATTATATTTAGCCCATGTATATTAGAGTTAAGCAGAGTGTTCAGTGTCAAACCCCATTCTTTGCACCTTCATAACCCAGACAGACCATCTTAGGGTACCTGGTTCATTCCACTGGGGTGTCAAACAGACGAGGCATACTGATGAGTCCTGGTAGGATGAAACACGTGTCTATGTCATCTGATAGCACCCTTTGCAAACTGTGTGAGAGGCCTTTCGGCACTATGCAATTCTGCTTAAAGTTGAACCAGCATAACATTCTGTGGTGATTTGCATATGCAGCCCATGATGCTTTGCATTGTGTGGGCATGTGTGATTTTGTATTTTCTTGAAACTTGGCTTCCCAGCCAAATGCCCTTTGGGTAACCCTTGACTCAGTGTTTGTGCACAGAGGTTCTTTGTCTTTTAAATATTTTTTTATTTTAATGGGTTCACCACAACACAACCCAGACAGACCGTCTTAGGGTACCTGGTTCATTCCACTGGGGTGTCAAACAGAAGAGGCACACTGATGAGTCTTGGTAGGACGAAACACGTGTCTATGTCATCTGTTAGCACCCTTTGCAAACTGTGTGAGAGGCCTTTCGGCACCATGCAACTCTGCTTAAAGTTGAATCAGCATAACATTCTGTGGTGATTTGCATATGCAGCCCATGATGCTTTGCATTGTGTGGACATGTGTGATTTGTATTTCCTTTCAACAACATTGCACAAAATGTGGCACGCGTGTTCTGGCTGGCAAGTTCTTCAGAATTATAAAGCTTCATAATGGGTGCATAACTAATTTCTGAGATCTGGAAACATCAAAACTACATTAAAAAATGCAAACTTTTTGTCCTTGTTCTGCCACTCACCTGTACTGAAGATGGTATGTAATTTTCAAGGACACAAGTATTTGGTGTTTGCTGTAAAACTCAGTAAAAGTTTAGAATTTGGACTACCTGCACAGCAGTAAAAACAAAGAATTTTAGGGAATTTAGCATTTTATACTAGATCAGTAAATCTACAGAACTTGTAATTTTCTTATAATTGCTTCTTGGACTATTTTTAATTTGCTTTATTTAATGCAGTTCATATTAAGCATTCCATTCTTCTGATTATTTATACACAGACTGAAAAAATTATGATAGAATCCCAGTAAAATCTGGAAAGTAGACCGGCAGTCACCAATGCAAATCCCAGAATTTCAAGACTTAAAAATGGAATTTCTTTACTTTAATCACCATAAATCATTGTCCTTGGTAATTTTATTCAGAAACTTTCCAGGTTAAAGGGGCTTGTGCCAAGGATATGTCTTTTGAAGTTTCATGAAGAAATATTAACTGGTTCCAGAGATATAAGCAGTGATGGAGCCAGCATTAATAAAGATCCTACAGCAGCAGGACCCCTCTTTGACCTTTTGCATGGACTAGAACCAATCCAACATAGTACATTCTCAACACAAGCAAAATTAATTGTATCATTACCCACCATTAATCACTATCATGTTCAGTACAAGGTAGTACGAACAGAATTTTTTTCTGCCTGCTTGCTGACAGCTATCCCCTTTTAGTCTGTCCCCATTCGTTACTGCCACAGGACCCTTTTTAGGGCTGCAGTGAGCATAGCCCTGCAAACCTCTTGCTATGAGAAAAAGACTCAGTGCATTCCTTCTGACTGAACAACGTGTTGGAGTTGCACCACAATTGCCTCCACATCCGTGATGCACTCTACTCATTGTCTCTATTGTAAGTAGCACTGCACTATTTTTACTGTGTTAGGGATATGGTGGAACATGGCACACTCTGCCATGTCCAAGATGGCTCCAAACTGTATTGTGTATATGTGTGACCACTGGATTTGCATTCACAGTACAGTGCGGTGGCCATCTTGGACATGGCAGAGTGTGCCATGTTCCTCCCTGACCACTGACTTTTTTCTTTTTAAATTAAATATACCCCCCCACTGACCTTCCCTCTCAGCACCCTTCCCAATCTCCTAGTGTCATGATAAGGAATCCTCATTTTTATGTTGATTACACACATGTGCAAGAAACATATTGCATCAGCTTTCTCCACGAGCAGGTTGTGGAGGCATGGCACTATTGTGCCCAATGCCCCACAGCCTGCTGAGGCTTGTCCCCGTCCCCCAATGCTGTGGCATGCTGCAGCTGACACTAGTTCAGCCAGCATGCCACAACTTTCTAAAAAATTGGCCCCGCCTCATCATTGCAGCATCAGCCATCCACTGAAATGAGGGAGTGACCCGTCATTGCAGGGCGGGATGTGAAACCCCTTATATTGTTTGTGAACATGGCGGCTTCCTGCCACCGTGTTCAAAAACAATATAACCCCCTCCCCCCCACCGTGTTTACTTGTTGCTGAAAGGGGAGCCCACTCCCCGTCGGCATTGTGTACCCCCCTGTTTTGTTCCTGCTGACAGGGTGCCCAATCCCCATCGGCATAATGAAACCCCAACCCCACGGTTTTACTCCTGCCGATGGGGTGCCCAATCCCCGTCGGCATAATGAACCACATCCTCCCCCTTTTCTTCCTGCCGATGGGGTGCCCAATCCCCTTTGGCAACCCCCCCATTTTGTTCCTGCTGATGGGGGTGCCCAATCCCCCATTGGCTACTGCTTGCTCCCAAACTGAAGCCTCGGCTGGCACAGTGGGAGCCCACCCCAGTGTGCCAGATACCCCTGTGAAGGGAAAAACAGTCCCGTGACATCTTTTGTTTTTTTTCAGCTGTGCATCATGCCTCCCCACACCCCCCCTCACCCCATACTTACCTCCAGAGCTCAGTGCGATGATCTTCACTGGACTGGGAACATGCCTGCACTCTTCAAAGCCGACCGCGAACTGAGGAAATGCCAATAAGCTGTATAATGTAATAAATAGGGTTTTTTCAACTTTAGTACACATCTCGGACATTTTTGGGAATTTTTTCACCAAATTTTCAACATGGGGTTTTTGGGACCCCTCCTCATGAATTCTTGAACTGTCATGGCATTAATTGGGCCTGAAAGGTGGTTTTGTGGTCACTGTGCGGAATTACCCTTCGGGGCTGAGTAATGAAATGACAGTGCCAGTGTTCATGAGGTGGGCTCTCAAAAAGCCTATGTTGCAGATTTGGTGGAAAAAAACAAAAAATGACTGGTTTTCAAGTATGCATTGTGCAGTTGCTATGCACGCTCGTAACTTCACGAATTTACAATATTTTCACGCCAGATTTTCAGCATTGACATTTTGTCACACCTTCTTGTGAGCAGTACAGCTGTCATTGTTCTTGTCCTGGCTGAAATGTATTTTCACACTTCCAGGTGCAGAATAGCATGGTCACTGTGGGAAATCAGTGTTCAGGACAGATTAAGAAAATGACAGTGACACTGTTCATGAGTAGAGGTCCTAAAATGCCTATGTTGAAAATTTGGTAAGAATACTCCATAAAATGACTGTTATGAGTGTGCATTGAACAGTTGGCATGCACGCTCATAACTGCGTAAATTTATAATATTTTCACTCCAGATTTTCAACATTGCCATTTTCCCAGACCTACTTATGAACAGTACAGCTGTCATTTTTCCCATCCTGGCTGAAATGTGTTTTTGCACTTCCAGCGCAGAATAGAACGTTCGCTGTTGGAAATCACTGTTCGGGACAGATTAAGAAAATGACAATGAAACTGTTCATGAGCAGAGGTCCTAAAATGCATATGTTGAAATTCTGGTGATGATAGCCCATCAATTGACTGTGTTACAAGTGTGCGTTGCACACTTTCCATGCACCCTTGTAACTTTTCAGATTTGTAACATTGTCACACCAGATTTTCAACAGTGCCATTTTTCCACACCTCCTTATAAGCAGCACAGTTGTCATTTTTCACATCCTGACTGAGATGTGTTTTCACAGTTCCGGCACAGAATAAAGTGGTCACTGTGGGAAATCAGTGTTCGGGACAGATTAAGAAAATGACAGTGGCACTGTTCATGAGTAGATGTCCTAAAATTCCTATGTTGAAAATTTGGTGACGAAAGTCCATAACATGACTGTGTTACAAGCGTGTGTTAAACTGTTTCCACGCACTCTTGTAACTTCGCAAATTTGTAATGCTGGCACGCCACATTTTCAACAGTGTCATTTTTACACAACTCCTTATGAACACTACATCTGTCATTTTTCACATCCTGGCTACAGTATGCTTTTGCACTTCTGCCAGACAATAGCACGGTCACTCTGGGGAATCAGTGTTTGGCATAGATTAAGATCGACCGAGTGAGAGGGGGGAGTGACCGAGCTCAACTGAGCTCTGTCGGGAGTGCTGCGGATTTGTTTGTGTTCAGACAAAGGTGCCAACACAAGAGTCCAGTACAAAAGGGCATCCTGCAGCACTGGGAGAAAGCAAAAGAGAGAGCGAGTGAGGGAGGGGGAGTGAGCGAACTCACCGAAGTGCTATCAGGACTGCTGCAGATTTGTTTGTGGGCAGAAAAAGGCATGAATACAGGCAGGGGCCCAGTACAAAAGGCCAGCCTGCAGAGGTGGGAGAAACAGTATGAGCGAGTGAGATAAGAGGACTTAGTGAGCTCAACGTAGCTCTATCAGGACTGTTGGGATTTCTTTAAGGGCAGAAAAATGCGCCAATGCAGGCAGGAGCCCCATACAAAAGGGCAGCTTGAAGCGCCAGGACAAACAGAATGAGTGATGAGAGAGGGAGATTGAATGACCTCAATGGAGCTCTGTTGAGACAGCTGTGGATTTCTTTGTGGACAGACAAAGGTGCCAATGCAGCCAGGAGCCCCATAGAAAAGCACAGTCTGCGGCACCAAGAGAAACAGAATGAGCGGGTTACAAAGCAGTAGTGAGTGAGCTGAATGGAGCTCTAGTGTAACTGCTGCAGATTTCTTTGTGGGCAGACAATGCGGCAATGCAGGCAGGAGCCCAGTACAAAAGGCCAGCTTGCAGCGCCGCCAGAAACGGAATCCGAGAGTGACAGAGAGGGAGTGAGCGAGCTCAATGGAGCTGTGTCGGGACTGCTTCAGATTTCTTTCTGGCCAGAAAAAGCCGCCAATGCAGGCAGGAACCCAGTACAAAAGGTCAGCCTGCAGCACCAGGAGACACAGAATGGGCGAGTGAGGGAGGGAGAGTCAGTGAGCTCAACGGGGCTCTGTTGGGACTGCTGCAGACTTCTTTGTGGGCAGAAAAAGGCAGCAATTCATGCAGGGGCCCAGTACAAAATGGCAGCCTGCAGTGGCAGGAAAACCAGAATGAGCAAGTGACTGAGCTCAACAGAGCTGTATTGTAGCTGCTGCAAATTTCTTTGTGGGCATAAGAAGACAGCAACGTAAGCTCAACAGAGCTTTGTCAGGACTGCTGCAGATTTTTATGTGGGCAGAAAAAGGCGCCAACAGAGGCAGGAGCCCAGTACAAAAGGGCAGCCTGCAGCGCCAGGAGAAACAGAATGAGGGAGTGAGAGAGGGGGAGTGAGTCACCTCAATGGAGCTCTGTTGGGACAGCTGTGGATTTCTTCCTCAGCAGAACAAGGTGCCAACGCAGGCAGCAGCCCAGTGCAAAAGAGCAGCCTGCAGCACTGGGACAAACACACTCAGCCAGTGATACAGGGCCACTGAGCGAGCTCAACAGACCAACGCAATCAACATTCAACATTGACAAATGCTTGTTTTTGTTTGTTTTCAGTGACACCCACTACTGCGCATGCATGGTTATTTCTGTTGATTTTTTTTCTTTTTAAATGAAAGATATCCCCCCACCCGACCCTCCTTCTTAGCACCCACCACCCATTACTCCCCCAGAAACATAACAGTGACACTGGGGCTCTGTGTTTTTTTTATTGTTTTCAATGAGCCCCCACTACCATGCATGCACAGTTATTTCTTTGTTTTTTTTTAATATACAGTATGTTTTTTCTCTCCCACTCACCAGACCCTCCATCTCATCACTCCTCCTCATCACTCCCTCAAGAAACATAACAATGACACTGGGGGTGCCCAGTTCCCCAGTGTCATGATGAGGAATCCTCAGTGCATTTTTTTTTAAATCCTGTAAAGTGAAAACTGTCCATCTATGTCTTTTGCAGCCATAACTGCCCCCTACCCAACAATCCCACTCAGCACACACCACTCTGCACTCCCCCAGCCCTTACTTGCCCATTGGGGGTCCAATGCTGTAATCCTCTCTGGACCACAGACACATCTTAACTCTTCAAACCTGGACTGCAAATTGAAGAAACAGGTATGCGGTTCAATGTACTTCAATGGTGTTGTGAACTAAGTGGCATAATTTTGGCATTTTTGCATATTTATGGCCCAAATTTTTAATATGTCTTTTTGGGCCCCGCCTCATGAACGATTGCACTGACATTAGGTAAATCTGTCCCGAAGGGTGATTTTGCAGTCCCTGCATGAAATCTCCTTTTGGGCAGGAGTTGAACATTTTATCTGACCTTGTTCATGAGCTGGGGTCATAAGAAGGCTATGGTAAACATTTGGAGTAAAAATATTAAAAAACAGCAAAGTTATAAGCCTACATTGAATTTTGCAAATGCAGGATTGTACCTTTGGTAATTTTCAATATTTTTACCCCAGATTTAAATCATAGCCATATCTTTACAGCATCTCACGCATGTGACACCTTTCATTTTTCAGATCCTGGCCAAAATGTTATTTTTTTTTTATATCCCAAAAGGTGATTTTGCAGTCCCTGCGTGAAATCACCTTTAGTCCAGGAGTTGAACATTTTCTTTGCCCTTCTCCATGAGGCAGGGTTATAACAAGGCTATGTTGAAAAACTGGTGCAAAACTATTACAAAACAACAAATTTATGTGCCTACATTACATTTTGCTAACACATGCTCATAACTTTAGTAATTTTCAATGTTTTTATCCCAAATCCTTCAGATGCAGCCTACCCACTCTGACCAGAGTTTGTTAAAATACTGGGTCTGACCCTGGTTATAAGGCTTTGAAATGTGGCTTTTAAACCTGCTCTGTAGGGTTTTTGAGATAACCCTCTTAGATATGAAAGAATTGTTATACATTCTCAAGTTGTTTTACTTTCTCACGAAAATGTGTTTTACTTTCATGAGAATTTTTTTTTATTGCTGTCAGTTTGAGCCTTGAATAGTTTTTGCTATGTTTGATGAAACTGCTGAAATGTTGCATACACAGTCTGGGTGCCAGGTTCAAATGATCTGGCAAGTTTTGTGACCATTGCTTGTCCAGATTCCAAGACCCAGAGAGTGTAAAAATAAGAAACAAAATGTTCTTTTTTGGCAATTTATTTTTTGCTCACATCTAGAGCAAAAATGGTTTGGAATATTGTTTCTACATTTTCAGAGTAGAAGTGACTCATCCCATGGAGCCGCCTTTCAAAGATTTTGTGAAGAAATATTTATCATTTCTTGAGTTATAAGGTTTTAAAAAATTGACTTCTAATCAATGGTTGAGTAGGCACTTATACACCGATTTTTGAACCTAAATAACTTTAGCCCCATTCAACAAAATTGCATGAATATTTGCATGCATAGTCAGGGTATCATGTTCACAGAATCTAACAAGTTTTGTAATGGCTGCTGGTCTGGATTCTGAGATCCAGAATGTGTATAAACATTGAAAACTGCACTTTTGGACCGTATTTATGCTCACATCTAGACCAAACTCAGTTTGGAACTGTGTTCCAAATTTTTCATGGTTGAGGTGGCTTATTTCAAAGAGATGCCTTTTGAAGATTTTGTGAAAAAAAATTAATCAATTCTCAAGTTATAAAGTTTTGAAAATGTGGCATCTAAGCATGAGTCAAGTAGAAACTTTAACATTAAACCCCAATTTTTGCACCTTAGTATCGTTGGTGCTATTTAAAAGAATTGTATGGAGTTTTGCATGCATGGGCCACATGCCAGGTTCTTTTAACTGGAGAAGTTTCATGATGGCTCCTTTGGATTCTGAGATCTAGCAATTTAAAAAGTCTATAAAAATCACATGTTTTTGAAAATATTTTGCTCACCTGTAGAGTAAAACCAGTAAGCAATGTTATACATATGCAGTAGCACAGGTATATTAGGATTGAGCAGAGTGTTTAATGTTATTCCCCTGCCTTGTACTTTAATAACTATAGCAGCATTCAATGAAAGTGCACACAATTTGGCACACATAGTCGAGATGGCAAGTTCTCATGATGTGGGAAGTTTTGTGATGTGCACACAAAAGATTAGTAGTCAAATTAACTAGCCTTGGAGAGGGTCTCAGGGTGGTAGCCTGGGTAAAACATTGGCTGAACAACAAGACACAGAAGGTAATTGTAAATGGAGTCCACTCTGAAGAAAGAGAGGTTGGGGAGTCATGTGATGCAGAGCACCAGCTATCTGTGTTCTCGTACAGCTCTGCCTAACCTTCCTCCTACATGCTCCAAAACTCTGTCTCCAGCTCTATCTTTAACAGATTTATGAAGTCTACAAATCTGTTAGACGCTACAGACTCCAAAGACACCCCGATGGAAGAAGAGATGTGTAAAGCCTTACCGAAGCACACCCCGCTGGCAACTCCCGAAAAGGCCCCAAAAAAATCCAAGGCCTCAATTGTACAACAGCACCAAACAGCTATGTCTGGGACATCAGTGGATGAACCCCTAACACTATCAAGGTTCCTGGAAGAATTTCATCCTTTCAAAGATGAAATGAAAGAATTAGCTAGTGAGATTAAAAATATCACTGGTGCAATAGAAGATTTGTCTCGGAGAACTTCAGATAGTGAGGCGCGTATACGATCATTGGAAGCTCGTAATGAAAAAATTGAACCTGCTTTGGGTCAAATCAAGCAGTGACTAGCCAAATTAGATTTAAAAGTGGAAGATCTCGAGGGTCAAAGTCGCTGCAACAATGCTGTGCTTATTGGTTTACCCGAAAAAGAGGAGGGCCCGGACCCGATTAGATTCATTCAGAGGTTCGTTGAGAAAATAGTGGGTCCCTCTCCCTTTGGACCCAGCTACAGCATTGAAAGAGCTCATCGTGCCCTACGTCCAGTTCCCCCAAAAGGAGCACCCCCATGCACCCTAATTTTCAGGTTCCTTAATTATCAGGAGAAACAGCTCTTCTTATTAAAAGCTAAAGAAACAAAAGAGCTGCAGTGGGAAAACTCGAAAATAAGAGTAGCCCAGGACTTGCCACTATCTGTCCACCAAAGAAGAGCAGCTTTTCATCCACTGGTCAACAAATTAATTGCTGCGGGCATTAAATTTAAAATGTCCTACCCCACCAAGTTTCAAGTCTTAATAGATGATGCCTGGAAATCATACGAAATGGTGGACCTCGCTACTACAGCTCTTCAGTCAGCTTTTCCCGATCTCTTTAAGCCCTCCTGAAGCTTTTAAGAAGGACATCTTATGTTTAAGGGAAAAGTAGCCTGGTCAAGGATTTTAAAAATGAAGGTCCTGTTTTGCTTGGCGCTCCCGATGGGGGGGCCGCAAAATGACTTAATTTGCCTCAGTTTCCACATTTATTCCCTGGCTGGAAGGGTCCTGATCTCGTGGGAGCACAACTTGGAACTCTCCGGCTTTTATTTTTTATACTCACTCTTCTGTTACCTCTCTTTGTATGCTCTGTCTCACGATGAGGAGTCCGTACAAAATACTGGAACCCAATGGCTGCTTTTCACCGAGAAGGTGTGGGAAAGGCATCCTAATGCAGTCTCAGTTTGTTTTTCCTCTTTCTGATTTCTGCTGTGTTTAGGGTGGGTGACAGCAAGTAATTGTTCAAGCGCTAAGCAAAGCATTGCTGCATATATCACTGCCTGTAATCCGCTGTTAGAGGGAGCCAAAGCCTGGCTGGTCATTTTAAGTTGGCTTCAATGGAAGGCGCAAGGGGCATGAGAGAGCGCCTTTTAATCGCCGATCATTTTTTTTTTTTTGCATTTTTACTTTTGGGACTCTGAAACATTGGAGGCAACCTCTTAAGATGCTGTGGTCGTGTTTCTGTTTTTAGTTTTATAGTAAAGACTATTACCTGGCATTGGAGTATGTAAAAGTACTTTTGGGACTTTAGCCCATTCTTGCTTTTCGTTTGTTTTAAATAAATAGGATAACTTGTCGGGTTATTAGTAGATTTGTTGGCTAGCATATATTGTGGGGTTGTACTTATGGAATATGCTATCAAGGTTTAAGAGTTGGGGTATAATACTTAATTATGGGAACACTACACTTGTGTTTCGGTTTTGTTTTTTCTTTTTTAACCCGTATTTGCAGGTAAGTTAAATCATTTGTGTTTTGTTTTATAGAACTGGGGTGTTAAGATACTATGGGGTTACTCTGCAGAGTGTGTGTTTAAATTCTTGACAAGTGGGGCTAAGGGGGGGATGGAGCTGTAGATAATTTGCTGTGTGATCTGCTGTCATGGACCATGTTAGAATGGGTGGGGATGGGGGAGGGAGGGGAGTGGGATTGGTGGGTATACTTAATTGCGGTAGAAGTATTGGGGGGTCCTATTCTATGGTTGGGGGCGGAGGGGTTGGAAGCACAAGGTACAAATGTGGAAAGAAAAGGAAGAACTCACGTTTTGCATAGGGTAGAGAATTACAACCTCACAAGTTAAGAGAGTAATGCCCAGTACTATCAGGCTTGTTAGTTGGAATGTAAAAGGAGCCCGGCAGAAATCTAAACAATATAAAATCTTAAAACACCTAAATCTTTTAAAGGCTGACATAATGTTCCTTCAGGAGACCGACCTGCTTAACACTGAAGCTAATTGTATGAGGCAGTTACAAATAGGACAGGTCTTTGCTTCCCGAAGGCAATACACAAAGTAGGGGAGTGATGGTGTTGTTTCATAGAACCCTGCCCTTTAAATCACTGCAAGTAATACAAGATTCCACAGGAAGATTTATCTTGGTAAGAGGGAAGCTACATACTATGGAGATCCTATTCGGATCTGTGTATGGCCCAAATATAGACACGCCAGCATTTTTTGTGCAGCTAATGGAAGCATTAACGCCATTTATAGATATCCTTATAATAATAGGAGGGGATTTAAATCTGGTTCTGGATCCATCACTAGATAGATCCAAGCCCATCCGTAGGGGTCTTTCCCCAGCTCAAAGAGCAGTTAGGGGAGCTTTTAGACCAAATAGGTCTTTCAGATGTATGGAGAATTCTCCACCCCAAAGCTCAGGAATTTACATATGTCTCTCAAGTTCATGGCTCGGCGTCCCGAATTGATTACATCTTCGTCTCTCGAAATCTATTGTCAGGTGTAGTTGACTCGGCTATCCTCACTGGACTGCCCTCAGACCATACAGTGGTCTCCTCCTCAATTTCTCTCTCATCCCTTCTTAAAAAGGGTAACAGATGGAAACTTAATAATCAGTTATTAAGGGATCCTAAAATAGTAAATTATATTTCCTCCCAAATAGGTGAGTTCATCTCAAATAATGTTAGCTAATTAATAATGTTAGCTCCACCAAACTGCATGATATGGTGTGGGGAGCACTTAAAGCATTCCTGAGAGGAATATTAATAGGTCTGGCATCCAGGAGGAAGAAGGAGAAGGAACAGTGTATGTCCGAGCTTTTAGTTCAGTTAAGGAACAAGGAGGCTAGACTTTTCTTCCCACTCCACCGAGGATGAGAGACAGGAGGTAATTAAATTGAGGGACTCATACCTGAAATTACTGGGTGAGCAAGCCGAGTTAGCAATTATCAAAACGAGGGCATGCTATATTGACCAAGGGGAGAAAGACGGCCGTATGTTGGCAAGGCATATCAAACAATTAGAAACTTCTAGATTAATACCTTCCATCCAGTCTAAGGTAAACGAGGTTGTCAGAACTTCCCCTAAAGAAATTGCTGATGAGTTCAAGAATTACTTTGAATCTCTTTGTAGTCCAATGAAAGTCCCCCCCTCAGAAGAAAAATTGCATTCCTACTAAGGTGACCTGAATCTGCCCACCCTTTCCGAGTTTCAACAAGCTCAACTTACTGCCCCTATTACCCAGGGTGAAATAGAACAAGTTAATAAGGATCTTCCTCTTGACAAAACACCAGGCCCGGATGGGTTTTCCTCTAATTTCTATAAAGTTTTTTACAAAGATTTATCTCCCCTACTTATTACTTTATTCCAGTATATTCTCAATGGCCAGTTTACTGATAAGTCACTATTTGAGGCACTCATTGTGCTACTACCTAAGCCAGATAAACCACCAGACCAGGTTTCAAGTTATAGACCCATTTCTCTACTTAATTATGATGTTAAAATTCTTGCGATGTTATTGGCTGACCGCATCACCAAAATTTTGCCTGATTTAATTGGGGTTGAGCAGGTTGGCTTCATGAGAGGGAGATCGTCAGGTGATCATTTAAGGACACTGGCACATGTCCTTTCTGTGTCCAGGGAGTCAGACCAACCTAGGGTGCTGATCTCCTGGATGCAGAGAAGGCTTTTGATAGCGTCTACTGGAACTATCTTCTAGTCACAATGAAAACTTTTGGTTTCGCTACGGCATTCCTGAATTGGATTAGTTTTTTGTACAGGGCACCTTCAGTTAGAATCTCCTGCAATGGGGTTATTTCGGACCCCTTCAGACTACATGTGGGCACCAGACAAGACTGCCCTTTATCCCCTCTCCTTTTCAATCTTTATCTCGAACCCCTTATTAAGAAACTTTTATATAATCAGGAAGTGCAGGGTATTCAAGTGCATGGCCATACCGTTAAAATAACAGCATACGCAGACGACCTTTTATTACATATACAGTATCACACCCGGCCAGGTCTATACCGGTTCTATTAAAGATCATACAGAACTATAGTGATGTTGCTAACTATAAACTCAATATGGAGAAAACATTAGTTTTCCCTCTTAACAATAGAACTCTTAAACACGAAATTACTGCCCTCGGGTTAACCAGGAGCTCTGAGACCATAAAATATTTGGGACTCACCCTAGCAAGGAATCCAGCACGGATTCAACAGCTAAACTTGGATTCCCTGGTACATATAATTGAATTAGATCTTAAAAGATGGACAATGCTTCCACTGTCTCTAAGGGGGAGAATTAACTTAATCAAAATGAATGTTTTTCCCCGGTTGTTTTATCCGTTAAACATGTTAAATTTGTGGCTCCCATTCTCCTGGTTTAAGAGAATTCATGGGATAATTACTAACTTTATTTGGAACTACAAGAAAGCCAGAATGGCTTATCACAAATTATCTGCTCCTAAACTAATTGGTGGGCTGAGGTTACCTCACTTGGGTTTATATTACTGGGCCAGCCATGCAAATAAATATCTCAGATGGTTACAAGGGCTTACTCCCCTGGACCAAAATGGTTACATACCATTCTGGTTACAGGTGGAGTTATCCTGTATTAAAAAGCAAGGCCTTTTACCGAATGCCCTATTGCATGTTAACCCAAAATCTTTACCTTCAAGGATCAGAAATTCTCCGATAGGTATATCTGTTAAAGTCCACTCACAATTATGTGCATTTTTAAAATATAATCACATTAGGGACCCATCTCAACCTGTAAGAGGTAATCCCCGGTTCCTGATTGGAGGTAAGCCTCTTAATACCTCTTGGCTTTCTCAACTGGGAGAGTGTCATTTAGTTGACTTAACCACGGCAGATGGACAATTACTCACTTCAGTCGATATTTTGACTAAATATCAACTTCCAAATACTGAAATTTTTAAAGTTTTTCAACTTAGGCATCTTTTATTAAAGGTGTTGGGCCCAAATCCGGTAACTGCCTCAAAAGTGGACTTTCAAACAGACTTAGGCCCCTTAGCAGGTTCGGCACATGCAGTTGCTAATTTACATCGTATTTTATTTAACTGGGCCTACTCCCAAAACTTCTCACTGACTTCCTTTTGGGCGTCCTTATTCCCAGATAAATTGTTTAATTGGACATCATTATGGATTAGTTGCCACAAATATACTCCCCAAGATAGGCTTAGATTGATGCAATTCAAGCTATTACATAATATCTATTATTCTCCCCAGAAGTTGGCCAAGTTAGGCATGGTGTCCTCCTCTGTATGTACTAGATGTCATCAAGGTTGTGGGGACCTTTTCCACATTTTTTGGAAATGTCCCAAGGTAGTACCACTTTGTTCTACTATAAAAAGGAAGGTGGACCCCTTACTTGGCTTGAATGACCTTTTTACACCGAAGATATGTGTGCTGGGGGATGTTGCTCATATCCCAGTGAGGAATAGAACATACCATATGGTTCTAATTTTGGCATCTCTTAAAAAAGTGGTTCTTAAACATTGGAAAGATAACGAAGCGATTACCTACACAGAGTGGTTACAGGAATTATCCTTCAGAATAAATTACCAAATTTCAATAAGATTTGAGGCCCCCTATATGCATTATATTCCCTTTAAAAATGAGGTTTGTTCTTCCTTGTCTAATGATATTAAGAGCGGGTGCTTACCCGCTGTGCTGGGAGGAGGGGGGGGGTGGTAGTTGGGAGTAGTTATAGACTAGGCAGTGAATAGATCCTACTGTTAAGTGATATATGTATGTATTTATATATGTATCAATCTGTATGTATCTATATATATCAATCAGTATATGCTTCTTTCACTTGGATGTATTCTTTGCAATGCAAATTTCAATAAAAGTTGAATGGCGAAAAAGAAAAGAAAGAGAGGTTACTAGTGGGGTACAACAGGGTTCAGTACTGGTTCCAGTCCTTTTTACGTTCGCTTGCGCACATGCGCAAGGAACATTTTGGGAGAGTAGCACACTTTGGAGGTGTGCCTCTCCCATCCAATGCACTGTTCCCTTGAGCAGGCGTGGCGGTCCTGCACCAATGGGTGCAGGAGCTCTGTATGACAGCGGTGTTCCTCTGCCTCAAAGGAAAACACCGCTGCCATACTGAGCACTGCCGCTGTCCCCCCCTCGCGTCACGAGCTCCCCCCTAGCGCGTGTCACGCCGCCCTCCCAAAGCTTTGGTGCCATGTTGGGAGCCCACCCCAGCGTGGCAAACTGTTGTTTGCCGACGGGGGTGCCCAATCCCCCATCGGCTCCATGGCCCCCCCAAGCCATCCGGCTGCCACACTGGGAGCCCACCCCAGCATGGCAAACGTTCGCTTTTGTTGCCAACAGGGGTGCCCAATCCCCATCAGTTCTTCGGCGCCCCCCGCGTAGTTTGCTGACGAGGGTGCCCAATCCCCCGTCGGCTCCTCAGCACCCCGCCAGCCATCTTCTGCCATGCTGGGAGCCCACCCCAGCTTGGCAAACATCCCACGTCGTCGTTTTTTTTTTAACCTGTAAAATAAAAACGGTCCCACGGCGCTTCTCCCAGTCCCCTCTCCCACAACCCGCACCCACCCACTGTGCACCCAGCCTCCCCACACCCCCCCTCACCCCATACTTACCTCTGGACTCTGCGCGACGATCTTGGTGGACCGGGAACACGTCTGCACTCTTCAAAGCGACCGCAAACTGAGGAAATGCCGGTAAGCTGTATAATGGGCTAGATAGGGGGTTTCAACTTATGCATATCTCAGTCATTTTTGGAATTCTTTCACCAAATTTTCAACATGGGGTTTTGGGGCGCTTCTCATGAGTGATGTCACTGTCATGGCGTTAGTCGGGCCGAAGGGTGATTTCACAGGCACTGCGCGGTCACTGCATGAAATCACCCTTCAGGCTCGATCAACACCATGACAGTGACATCATTCATGAGAAAGGTATCCCAGAACCCCATGTTGGAAAATTTGCGCAAAATTTGCCAGGGGGTCGACTGTTTTACTTAGCCGCAGGTTGCGCAGTTCACGCAGGCTCGTAAGTTCGCGAATTTTCAATATTTTCACTCCAGATTTTCAACATTGCCATTTTATCACACCTTCTTATGAGCTGTGCAGCTGTCATTTTTCACATCTCACCCAAAACGTGTTTCCGCCATGTAGCACACAATGGCGCAGTCGGTGTGCGAAATCAATGTATGGGACACATTAAGAAAATCACAGTGACACTGTTCATGAGCAGAGGTCTTAAAATGACTATGTTGAAAATTTGGAGAAAAATTCCTAAAATGACTGTTTTACTGAAGCTGCAGTGCTATGCAGTTCCTACGACGCCAGACGCTTTCATGAATTTTCAATATTTGCACACCAGATTTTCAACATTGCCATTTTACCACACCTCCTCATGAGCAGTACAGCTGTCATTTTTACATCCTGCCCAAAATGTGTTCTGCCCATGTAGGCGCAATGAGGCAGTCGGTGTCTGAACTCAATGTATGGGACACATTAAGAAAATCACAGTGACACTGATCATGAGCAGAGGTCTTAAAATGGCTGTGCTGAAAATTTGGTGAAAAAATTCCTAACAATGACTGTTTTACCAGCGTGCATTGCACAGTTCCCATGCACGCTCCTAGGTTTGCGAATTTTCAATATTTCCACTCCAGATTTTCAACATTGCCATTTTACCACACTTCCTTATGAGCAGTACAGCTGTCATTTTTCACATCCTGCCCAAAGCATGTTTCCGCCTATGTAGCACACAATGGGGCTAACAAAAAGGTCATGCTGACAATTTATTGTCCAAATACCAGCAAACGCACAGGGCATTAGGGTAAAGCACCATACATACCAAACACCACTGCACATACCTGCAAGCGAACGTTCGGCATTGACAAATGCTTGTTAATGTCTTTATAAGTGACATTGCAGAGGGACTGGAAAGAAAAGTATGCCTCTTTGCAGATGACATAAAGATCTGCAAAAGGGTTGATACACAAGGAGGCGTGCAAAGGATGAGAAGGGACTTGACAAGGTTGGAGGAATGGTCAGAAGTATGGCAGCTTGGATTCAATGCAAATAAGTGCAAAGTAATGCACCTGGGAAACAAAAACCCAGGGGAAGATTACACAATGGGGGGAGGTAGTAACAACAACAAAAATGGAAAGGGACCTGGGGGTATTCATATCAGATGACCTTAAGGTTCGCAAGTAATGTGAGAAGGTGGTAGGGAGGGCTGGGGGGATACTGTGATGTATAGGGTAGGCATCACCAGCAGAAACAGGTAGTTGTTATCCCCCTGTACAGACAGTTGGTGAGACCCCATCTGAAGTACTGTGTCCAGTTCTGGAGACCCCATCTCCTCAAGGACATAGACAGGATGGAGGCAGTTCAGAGGAGGGCAACTAAAATGGTGTAGGGTCTACAAGGGAAGCCATATGAGGAGAGGCTAAAGGAGCTTATTATGTATACCCTTGAGGAAAGGAGGGAGAGGGGATACATGATAGAAGTGTTTCAGTACCTAAGTGGAATCAACAAAGTCCAAGAGGGTTGAATCTTTCAGAAAAAGAGATGTGCAAGAACAAGGGGACACAATTTGAAGATAGAGGAGGGATGGCTCAGGGGTAATGTGAGGAAGTATTTTTTCACAGGGAGGGTGGTGGACGCATGGAACAGCCTTTCTGAGGAGGTGGGGGGAGTCTAAAACTGTGGGAGAATTCAAGAATGCATGGGCAGACATAAGGCAATTTTTGTGGGGGGTAGGAAGAAATAGGCTGTTGGTTAACTAGGATCTGCAGCTTATCCTCTAGGTAGGGAAATGGGCAGACTAGGTGGGCCAAGTGGTCCTTATCTACAGTCAAAGTCTATGTTTCTATGTTTCACTTTACCAGATTCCAAGATCCGGAGACATCAAACATACATAAAAAGCATAATTTTTGGTCATTGTTCGCTCTCACATATAACAAAGATGGTGCTGTGGAGTGACAGCTTGGAGTTTTATTCCACAATGCTCAGGGCTAAAGGGGCATATGCTAAGGGTCTTCTATGCAAAGGTTTAATGAAAAACTATTTATCAGTTCAAGAGTTATCATGTGTGTGGCTTTTGAGCATGCTCATTAGGGATTTTGATATAACTGTCTGATACAACCCCAAAATTCTTCTTTTGAGAGTGTTTTTAGGTTGCATCTCATTGTGTTTTGAGGCCATGATTTTTTTTTACCTGATGATGGCTGTCATCTTATTCTTTTTCTGAGAACAAATATGAACATACATAAATACTCATCATTAAAAAAAAACGCAACAACGCATGCATCTCGCTAAACAGAACCTGTTACACTGGATTCTGGTATTTGTTTTTAAAACATGCCAGAAATATATTTTGGGACTATGCTATGTTCTTTGTCTGCCACATTTTTGAGATGGCTGATTCTTGGGTCAGTAGCCACAAATTCTTGGGTAGCACATTTAAGTATGACCCAAGAATTTTTCATCTGCAAAAAAAAGGAATTCTTGGGTCACACTTAAATGTGCAATCCAAGATTTCCAGTTTTGGTATGCAAAAAAACGTATCTGTGTCTGACATACTTTTACTCATAACCTGGCCATTTTACAATATTTTAGTCACAAAGTATGAATATATGGTTTACATGACCCAACCTCATAATCAAGGATGGTGAGAATTTTCAAATACAGGTTGCTCTGCAATATCACCTTTTAGGTGGGATTTGACACAGTCTAGCTATCAAGTTCATGACATGGGGTAACATTCCAAAAACAAAATTTATGAAGACATGTTCTGTGTATGGCCAGCCTTTGGCCAGTTTGGTAATGCGTTGTTATCCCATGCTGGTGAGCTGAATTTAGGGGCAAGCTTAGTGAGCTAGCTGGATGAGCCGAGTCTGGTGGATGGTGCTGCCATGTGGTACCACTCTAAGTCTTAGGAGGGATGGTGCAGTGTTGGCCACAGAAGCAACAAGTAGCCATATTGAGAAAATAAGTATTCTCTTGGCATAGGGCTCCAATGGCCCTGCACCTCTGCATTCATAACTGTATTGAAGGGCAGGTATCTGAGAGCCCTGTGCTTTTGTAGCCAGAAGGACTCTTGGCCCTTTGCATCAGCATCTGTAACTAGCCAAGTTCCTTGTGTTTTCACAGCCCACCAGACAGTCCCATGAATTCTTTGATCTGTACCTACACAGAACTGCAGGGCCCAGAGGGCCTTTCTCTTCTGCAGCCAGAGGGACCCTTCCCTTTGCCTGGGACCCAGAGGGCTCTGCACAGCTTCATCTGTAGCTGCTCAGAAGTGCAGGACCCAGGGGGCCCAGCACTTCTACAGCCAGATTGATGCTTCCCTTTGTCCAGGGCCCTCTGTAGCTGCACAGAAGCACACAGCCTAGATGTCTCAGCACTTTCACAGCCAGACAGACTCTTCTCTTGTTGCAAGGCCCAGAGTGCCTAGTGTGTCTGTATATGTGACCACACAGATGGCCTTGCACTTACACAGCCTCTGTATACAATTCCACTATCACAAAAAGAAGAGAAATTCATTGCAAAAAACTGCATCGATGAAGAGATCATGGTTCCCAAAAAGTCAAACCTCATTTAGTAGGGGAACAAAAATATTAGGGCTTGGAGTCTCAGAAGTCTTGGTAAAATGGTTGTGTGGTGTTCATTGGGGATGTCAACTATAATGTCCATATCCTCCTTGGAGCAAAAACGTTATTCATGACCTTTTGCTTCACACAGGGCCTGTAGACTGATTCTGTTGGCCACATGTGGTGGTATAATTTTCTACCTCCAAACAGTATATGACTATGAGGCATGGGCTTGGACCAGTACCTTGTGCTCGGGCAGGATGCTAGGGGCTGTGGGGTGGTCAATAGGGTTACTTCCCTACTTTGTAATTTCTGAATTGGTGCATTTTGGTTTTTGTAATGTAGATAGACAGGTATACCTCATAAAAGGCTTTATGAATCTGCTTCAGTTGCAATCCAGTTTGTGCCAGTAGTTGTTTTATTTAAGTAATTATGAACGTACGAACATATGAAAACACCAGCAGAAACAGGCCTAATGGTCTATCGAGTCTGCTCGATTGTGCAGCTAGCACTTCAACTTGCAGCTGCCCCACCCTCCTTCTCACTACTCTTAATTACCCCTCCCCTCACTCTGTCCCACTCCCTCTTACACCCCCCACCGTACTACAGGTTACCACCTCCTCAGGCAGAGCATTCCACTTATCCACCACCCATTCAGTGAAAAAGTGTCTCTTGATTTCTATCCTGAACTTCCCCCACCAATTTCAATTTATGCCCTCTCATGTCCCTCCCACTTCTAATCTGGTTGATCTTCTCTGTGTCAGTTTTGTTAATACCCTTTAAGTATTTAAAAGTTTCAATCATATCCCCCCTTATCCCTCCTCTCCTCCAGTGAATACATGTTCAGCTCGCCCAGCCTATCCTCGTAGGACATACCCTCCAGACCCTGGATCATCTTTGTCGCCCTGCACTCTACCCCTTCTAAGAATCTGATGTCTTTCTTCGGGGATGGGCACCAGTACTGCACACAGTATTCCAGATGCAGTCTGACCAGTGATCTGTACAGGGGAAGGATCATCTTCCTATTCCTGGAAGAGATATCTCTTGCTATTAAGCAGAAAGTTTTATAACTACCAGAATTAACGAAGTCATGGAAGCCTGATTCTGGTTTAGTTTTTTCCACTTGTTTACAAAATGATGCCCATCTGTGCTAACCTGTTAATATAGTCTACCAAGAAAAATATTTAACAGATCAGAGATTAAAAATCACTCAGGATTGAGGTAGTGCCCATTCACAAAAGGAGCAACTTAGGCAATACTATTCTAGTGCAGCTTAATGGGGTTTCTAATGGTGCGGCCTTAGATGGTGAATGAATGATGTCATCTTCTTTTCCTATGTAACCCCACTGTTACCCGGGGTTACTAAAATCCCTGTAAGACCTAGTGGTAGGCAGGGACGGCAGCTTGAGAAACTCCAGTTAAATGGATTTCACACTGTCTCACTCTGTTCTCAGTCTCAGCTGAGACTGAGGGATGACATCACCATAGAACTATCGCAGCTGCATGAGCCACATTGGAATCTGCAGAAGGTAGTTAGATTGGAATGTTGGGAGTTTTGAACAGTCAGTTGGAGTTGGAGATTGTTGCGTGAGGAGCACAGCAGTTCTGTGCACAGGCTCTTGGAGCCTCAGCTCTGAAACAGAGCTACTTTTAGGGAAAGGCGTGTGTTTCCACCTAAGGAGGGACACAGTAAGCTGTTCTTTAAGTGGTGGAGACCACTGATATGGGTCTCTGTGCCCCATCCCTGAGGAGATGGGGGTGGAAGGTTTGCCTGCTATTCCAGGGGCAACCCCCTGGCTACTGCTAGATAAGAAGCTGCCTTATTTTTCTATGTGTGTGGGGTACAAGGAGATTTCAAGATTTGCCTGTGGGGCACCTGCAAACAAAGGGTGAGTTCTGCTCTTTCCAAAGGGCCCAGTTTTCACCTGAGCTGTGTTAAGTGGGGATTGAACTGCTAAAGCAGTGGGAGGCCTAGAGTAATAGGCTTAGCCAAAAGTAAAAGTATGTTCAAGTCCAGCACAAGGGGAAAGTTAAGACATGTAGAGGACATGTGATATATGTCTACCCTGTAATCTACATTGCCAAGCTTTCAAAAAGAGTTGTTTAGTGTCCAGAGAAATGGCTGGGTATGGATTGTGGGAGCTGGAGGTGGGAGACCCCCCATCTTTAGTAACCAGGTCCACCTCTATGGATTTGCTGTGTGGATTTCTACTTTGCCTCATGCACTTGGCCAGTGATGAGGGAAGTACCCAGACGTGGGATGGAAGGAAAATTTCCTTTAAGGAGTCGAAGGCTCTAAGGTGGTTTGGGAAGCCACCAACAGAAAATTGGTTCACTGCCATATGGACCGTGATCAAGTGGCCGGTGGAGGAGCCGGGCCAGGGGAAAAACCCAAGTAGTGTACAAGTCGAGCTGTGTACCCAAAGCTGCATGCAAGTTCGGGCTGTGTGCCTGGTGGGTTCAGAGCCTGAGGGCTGAAATAGTGAAGAAGTGTTCTGTGCTCTAATCTGCATTACCAGGAATTTAGACCGGTGGGGGGCTGTCTATGCTTTGTTTGTTCAGTTTGGATGTGAATAAAAGCCACACTTTAGAATCCCATTCTTGGTTCTGGACATTACAGTTATTGCTTCCTGTGTTCGGATTTACTTGGGTGCCCCTGTGCAGAGTAGCCAAACCTAGGCCCCCTGTGCTGAGTAACCTAGTCCTCCCCGAACCCAGTCCCCACCAGGTACTGCTGTCAGCTTCAACAGCATACCACCTGTCATTTGCAAAAAGGCAGGGGTCTGGGCCTTACACCTGTAAGTACTTTATTTAAAACAGATCAGTGATGATTGATTTCATCAGCAGATGCGCAATCTGAATTTTAAGTCAATAAATGTTGGACCAGGAAAAATTTGACTTTGGGTATGTCATACTGGTAAATCATTTTCTTTTACTGCATGTACATAATAGGATAGGCAATAGTATTACATTATTGTATGAAGAAAATAACACTAAGTAAACAATGAGTTGATGTGTTAATTACCTGCAGACTAACTCACTTAAACTTAGTTGCACCACTGCACAGAAGATTGTATTGCACTATGCAGTTTATTTATTTATTTATTTATTAATTATCTGGAGAGTGAATTGAGATAACAGTTCCATTTTCAATTAGCTCCCATGGCAATAATTGCAAGACAGCACTTAGACAAGGCAACAGAAGATAACAGATGAACATTACTATTAGTGCTATATGGACTGTGGAATTCCACCAGCAAAATTAGCACAGAATGACCATTCTGCCAGGAGAATTTCCACCAGAATTTCACTGGTTCCTGGGATGTAATTCTGCCCACTGTGACTCGAGGAATAACATTCCACAGAACAACATTTGTTTAGTGGAAAATCATTCCATAACCACTTCTGTGGACAATATTGAGATCCGTGGAATAAAATTCTGTGGAAATTTTGCAGAAAAACTCTTTCTGTATTTTTCTGCTGCAGAATTCCACCATTCTGTTTACAGTAACATTTGGTGGAATTTCAGCAGAATTTCAAGCATTCCACCAAATTTGTTTCTGCCAGAATTTGAAAATTCTCCACAGCACTAATTACTATGAAAAACATTTAATAACGGAACTGTATGACTCAGTGGACTGTTGGCATGTTAAGGATCCTTTTACCTTTAGTTCACTGGTTCATATCCAGCCAAGGTTGATAGTGGCTGGAAGCCATTAGCACCGAGGGCTGTTCAGTGACCTACAGTGTGTGAAATGAGTTGTGTTAGTCTTCACTCAGTTCCCAATCAGCAGGTGCCCAAATCACAAAACCACCTAAATAACTGGCACTCTTGTTGACAGTCTCACAAGAGAAGCCAAGATCTGAATGGGCATAGAGCCTGAAGTAACCTTTCACCTACATGGTGGTCCTTCCGTGCAAGCTTGTACTGGTCACTTATGCTGTAACTGTCATGTGAATTAATAGTAGGCTTTAGTTTACAATGCTGTTAATATAGCACCTTTCATGAACACTCAACACAAATACAGAAAAAAATAATATAGCAAATAACAATGACATTGTTGTCTGGTAGTCATTGATGACGCCAGCAAAGTGGTTTTGCTCTGAATCATCTCACCAGGGAAGTCAACATAGGTTTATTTGTTTTTTTTACTCCCTTTCCAAGAGGAACATAAATCCTAGCCATTTTACTAAATGACTCTACATACTAATGGAATCTTTACCTATCTCTTACTTAAACCTATAATCTAAATGAAAAAGAGATTTCAACCTAGTTTTCATAGTAATAATAATAAAAAAAATAGTCAACCAGTTAACCAATCCAATCACTTCTGAATTAGTGTGGCTTCACTGTAACCTTTGGGTCAAATCAACATTTACCTGTTTATCTCTCACTGTTTGTCTTGTTACAGGGTCACTTTCTGGGCCCCCTTAGGAGTAAAAAGATCTTTTCCTATCCAAAACAGGGTTTTGAATTTCCTATAAACCACATAATGTATATCTGCATGCTTGGGAAGTTACTTTGCTTAAAAAATGATGCATAAAACAATATATTTTCCCCATCCCAGACACCAGCACTAGCTAAGAACAGCTAACAAATTACTTGCTTAGATGAATTTTGTATTTTATTTAATACAGTCACTTTCCATAGGCTCTAAATTCTGAACAATGGCAGAATAACATAAGAGTGTGAAGTAGACTGTTGTTCTGTATAGAATTCCATCCCTTTCAAAATGTTGAGTTCCAAAGGTTATAGAATGTGATTCTACCCTACTGTGGTAGAGCAGCATTCTAGACCCTCTAGAGACTGCATGGGTCAGTATCATTTTGAAAGCAAAAGAACTCTTGCACACATATTTAACACAGTATCATGCACTATAAAAAATACAGAATGAGCAACTCTATGCACAACCAGTGTGTTCTGCCACCTTGGGGTTCTCATTCCCATGGACCTCTCGAGCTTCGCTCTGAAGGTCAGAGGGAATCTGAACCTCTCTGTGGCAGAACACACTGGCTTTGCACAATTGCCCATCCAGTATTCTCTATATTGTGCATATACAGTACAGTATAAGATGCATGCAGAACAAAACTGAAGAAGGAGACAGGAATGAAAATAAAACTGCATTTTAATTAGATACAATATTTTACACACATAAAGTGCCTACATAGTGCAATTTTTTTGCTTTAAACAGCAATAGATACTAGATTTGTGTTCTTAATGTCCCTTCAGGAAAAGCCTTCTTTACAGAGTATTTCTTCAGTTTAGACTTGAAAGAGTCCGTCTACTGGGACAGCTGGAGGTTCAGGGGAAGCAACTCTCAGAGGACAGGAGCAGCCCCTGCAAAAGCCTGGTTATCAGCAGACATTAATCTTGATGATGGCACACACAGCAGCCCTTTTCCCACAGACCCCATCTAACTGGCTGGCAGGTAGTGGGTCAGAATATCACTGATGTATTGGAGACCCAGTCTATTCAGAGCTTTATAAGTTAATGCAAGAACCCGAAGCCAATGCATCACCTTACTTACAGTCATCTCAGAGGTCATAATGAGGGGGTTATATGATCTGACCTCCAGGCAGAGGTCAAAAGACTTACCACGGCTTTTTGTATGAGCTGTAGGCTGCCAACTAGGCCACTGGGCAAGTAATTGTAGAACACATTACAGTAGCTGAGTTTTGAGGACATGAAGGAGTGCACCAGTGTATGCATATCAGTGAGGTCAAGAATCAGACAGAGTCCGGAACAGAGATGTTGCAAAGTTTAAATTCACTGGTGAAGTTCCAGTGAAGTCACCAACTCTGCCTCCATGGAGCAATCCATGAATTTTTATTATTGGCTTAAAAATTTGCTGATGTGACTTTACTGGGAATTTCGCCCACAAATGGTGGAATTTCACCTGTGAATGGTGGAATTTTACTCACGAAAAGTGAAATTCTGCCATTCAAGGTGAAATTCCACTGTTTTGGGGTGAAGTTCCACACTTTGCAGGTGGAAATTTGCACTTCACAGGTCGATGTACACTCTGAAGTGCACTAAATTCACAGATTATTTCAAGGAGCAAATCTTGCCATCTTCCCCTATCACTAGTCTGGAAATGTTTTTAAGGCAATAATAGCAGCCTCTAACAGTGGACAACATATAAGACTCAAATCACATCCATCTATAAAGGATTACTGCCAGATTGTACACTTCCCCTCTAGCCTCAAGTTTAACCCAATGAAGGGAAGGGAACATCAGGCTATGCTTCAGTACTGACATCATCCGATTTGGGCCAATTACCAGAAACTACAGTATGTCTTGCCAGGATTGAGTGCCAGCAGTTGGAAGCTTTCCAAACACCGATTTCTGAAAGCCACTTCTGAAATACTAGCACTGATTCAGCCTTATCAGGATCAAAGGACTTATACAGCTGTGTATCATCTGCATAGTAATGAAATCCCACACTACAGACCCTTATGAGACTCCCAGCAGTCACATATACACCACAAATAACATGGGCCAAAGGACAGAGCCTTGAATAACACTACAGTTCAGGACAGTTGGGCATGACTGGTGTGGCCCAATCACTACTGACTGTTCTCTGTCAGCTAGGAATGACCTGAACCATTTTATAATAATAATGGATGCTCCCCCCTTCTCCCCAAGTCTTTCCCTGTACCTGGTGATTCATGGAGTTAAAAAGAGATGTCAGGTCAAAGAGAATTAAGATCAACATATTGCAATGATCTCTCAGCAGGTGGTGATCGTAAAATACTCTGACAAGTGGGACCTCTGTGGATGTCATCTTTGGAAGCCAGACTAGAACTGCTCCTGGACATTACTTTCCTGGAGGTTAACTAGCTACTCAGTAAGTCTCAATAACTTTCCTAAAAAATATTTTGTCAGGAATGAGAGGTTGGCGATAGATAAAAAATTTGCAGGATCTGTTGGATATAAACATGCTTATATGAACAACAGCCTTAACCATGCTCCCTTCAGGAAACTTTGTATAAATACCTTGTACAAAGAAGTGTTGAAAATTCCAACCAAAGTAGGTGCCTATGGCACTTTCTAGGACTTGTGATGCTGGGTAGGGGCAGGCCCCAAGGTGCAAGTGGAGCCTTGCATGCCAACAACCACCCAGCAGGTGTTTCATCTTCTTGCAGAACTCACATGAAGGAATGACAGTTCTCTAGTTTCTGGGCCTCAAAAAACATTTGCACTTTTTGCTGGCAGTGAAGAAAATGCAGTCTCAGTGGCAAAGAACCCTGTCCTTGAAGAATGTATTGCACTGCTCCCACCTCTCCGGGGAAGCCAGCTGACTGCACTGGAGATAGTCAGGATGGAGAAGACAGTGTGCCAAGCAGGAACATATAGCTGATCTATTTCTTTCAGCTGAAACAGCTCCCCTGAGGAATTGTTTCCTCTTATACTGGATCTTCTCCTGGTAGCCATTCGAGTGTAACCCCCCCCCCCCAGTTTGGGGTTTACTTTAAGTGTCTTCCTGGTCTGCATTCATGACTACTGCCAGGCAGACATCTTTCCTAGATAGTAAATCCATGGTTGTTTGATCCTGTTGATTTACGTGAGAGTGCCATGCTGTGCCTCCGCACCTGTCCCTTTAAGTCATTATCCAGTATGGGCATAGTAAATGGTCTGGGCTGGATCTGAGTGCTTCAGGGCTCACGACTGGCCAGACACCACTTTAATTTGCTCCACTCTGCTGTCGATAGCAAAGCAGAGGGAGCTTTAACCAGTGCTGTGATTTATTATTTCTAACTTGCTGTCATATTTGAATTAGAGTGTTTTTTTTAACCTGCCTTCTTGCAGCTTTGTTTATCTGAATGGGAGCCACCATGTTTTGTCTGGGACTTTCAGCATTTGGACCAATGGGACACAGGGGGCCTTGAAGGGTCCTTAGCTCAAGTGCCTCGTGGGAAGGAAAACTGTAGTTTTTGTAGTTTTTAGGTTGATGCCTAAACTGAACTGATGGGAGCATCCAAACTGTGACTGACAGCTCCCCCAGCAGACTAGAACTCAGGAAACTGAGGGAAATCCCAGAACTGTTAGAGGACAGTGGTTCAGTTAGAGTTGGGGTTTGTAGAGTGAGCAGCTCAAACTATCGAGAGGCTGTTCCAAGGAAGGAACCTAGGAGAATCGGTGGGAAAAGGGCTGACTTGCCTCCCTGCTGTGATTCTCCTGCTTGGGACTGCCTTATAGCAGTAATTGGAATAATACGAATTGTGACTTTGAACTGTGGCAGAAAGCTCTGAGACGTTTGAAAGTACAGCCTGAGATTGTGGACTGAAAGGAAGCTCTTGTGAAGCATTCAGCCCAAAAATTGTGAGGGACTGATTTAAGGATCGAGAGGTTTGCTTAGTGAATCGACTGCAATAGCAACTAGCCTGAAATCGAACTGTGAGATATAAATGTTAAATCTGTTCTTGTTATATGTGCTGAACATTTATTGTGAGTCAAGGCCTGTTTTTCCAGCTACCAGACTGTTATGCCAGCTGGATGCTTCATCAGCAAAACAAAGTGAACTTTGCCAGAAGTGTTCATTTAGTCTTGGGCTATTGCCAAACCTAGCCCAAGCCGACTGTGTTGCACCAGAGACTGTTTTTCGGTGAGAGACCGGCTTGGGGATCCAGCCCCTGTGCAGAGACAACTTGCAGGCTGTGGCCACCTGGCGGGAAAGACCTTGAAGTGGAAGTGTGTCGTGATGGCTCAGCTTCCCCATGGTCTTCGGTGATCTACAGGAGGTCTTCATATCACTAGGCCAAGTACATCCAACTGGTAGCATGAGTAAATTCAGGGTAGCTCCCTGCAACAAATCATCCAATTATTATTTGGTACCATCTGATTGTTTCAGTGAAATTACAGGGTTACAAAAGACTGGGACGGCTGGCCAGGATTACAAATAATTAAAGTTCTGTTTGTGCATGTTAACTGCCTTTTACCTTTCCATCAAGGGCCACAACAACAGTTGCAATGCCAGCCAACCTTGGGCACCGATTCTGGCCAGCCAGCATAAGATTCTGTGTACCCAGTGTTGTCAGACTGTTTACTTGGAATTAGAAAATGGCAACAATCAATTCTTAAACCTGATTGGCTGAGACAGGCTCCAATCTGGGCATTTATTTTTCAATAGATGCCCAACTAAAAATAAGAGCCAGTCCAAGGGCCTCTTCACAGAGTAACATTCTCCGATGGGCCATTTTCTAAGTGCAATGATACCCTCCAGAGTGGGCATTATTGGGAAATACTGGACCTTCCAGGGGCTATAAGGCCCTCCGCCTGTGGCACTGGGTCTCATTACACCCCTGGGCGGTCCAGTATTTCCCAATAATGCCCATCCTGTAGGGTATTATTGCTTATCTAAAGTGCATGCAAGGTAACCTGAATCTAATCAGTATAGTAATTATTTATCTAGATTCTTGCCACTTCCTTGTTCACTACCCGTTAATAATTCTGATTTGTTGTTTCACATTTAACATGACTCATGAACATATTATTAGTTGGGTTACAGTACTGGAAGTGTATACTTACTTTGCTAACTTTGTGTTTACAGGGGGCTCCAGGGAATTTGCTGGAGGCCTAACCCTGGTGGTAAGTGCAAAGTGTGTGTGCATGTTATTAATGTTAATTGCTGACTGTGTGTCAGCCACTGTAAGGGTTGTTTATTGTTACAAGGTATTGGGTCACTAGGTGGGTTTATGGGTGGTTATAGCTTCCCAGAGGGTTGTACCAGGTTAGGTAGATACCCCCACTGTTGTTGCTCTGGGTGGAGGCACCATAATATTGAATCTAGGCCCCACAACCATGGTCAGAAATACAGGCAGGGGTAGTAACCTTAGGGATAGTGCCGCCTAGGGGTCACACAAGTGTACTACCAAGGTGAGCCTATCAGCATGCTCCCATGATTTCCTTCACTTGTGCTCTAACCTCTGTCCTTCAGCTGCCATAGCTATTCAGAATACCATAGCATACTGTGGCATGAAATCATAGGCTGGAAAGGGATTGGCACTAGGGCAGCCAATTCAGCAAACAAAGCTCCTATTTGTTGACCTTGACCAGTGCAGGACACTCCCCAGTGAAAGCATCCACCAAGCTTGAGGTATCCAGTAGGGCTATGTGGAATGCAGGATTCCAGCAGCAGAACTGAGGTTAAATGACAATTCTGCTTTCACAGTGCTTTTCAGAATTTTTTGAAAATTCCACAGAATGACGAAAGTCATTTCATTTAAACTACAGACTAGTTTTCCACGGTTTACAAAAACATAATCTGCAGTTCAAGTGAACTGCAAACTACTAATCTCCAGTTTCAATTCGGCTTATAGAATTTATGAATTGTGCTTCTAATAGAATTAGTCAGATTTTTATGAAATTCCACTGAATTCCATTCCGTCAGAATTTGAAAATTAATTCACAACATTAGTATCCAGTAGATAAAGAAGTCTCTCAGAATCTGCGTTCAGTTTAACATGGTACTGGATCACCTCCACAGTCAGAGATGGCATTTCGGGAGCCCCAACACTGAGCTGGATGCGACAGTCATCTGATCAACTAACATGCTCCACTGAAATGTCACTTATATTAAAGCCAGCTAAAAAATGCATCAATTATTTAAATGATATCTCCAGAGAGGTACACTAAAGGAACTGGCTCCTTTCCATATGTGTCCAGGGTGATGGGGGTTGATAAAATGCATAAAATAGACTAAAAATGTAAATAGAATAAATATAGTATTTATACAGCTTCACCACATTATTTGCAATGAGAAATAAAGCACAGATGAGAGAGGCCGACAGGTATTATTAGTAACCAACAACAGAAACCATAGCAAAGGGAGAACAAAACGGGGCATAAGAAGTGGGAGTCAGGGAGAAATAGTGAACAGAGAGGTGTTGGGCAAGGTAATGAAGGGAACCTGAGGGGAAGGGGCAGAGGGAATTAGGAATCAGACGTTCAAACTGATTATGGAGTAGGAGATTCAGGGCATGGGAGAGACAGCAAAGTGGAGGGAGAAGGAGAGGCTTGACCAGAGACAGGGAAGTCCATGTGAGGGAGAATGCAGCCTGCAAAACAGAGGTCTTTAAGAAAGGAAGGTAGACTCAGTGAGAGTCAAAGGACTGGATTTTCCAAAATTCATGCAAGGGCAGTGCAAATGTTTGTGCTATGCTTGTGCCTATGCCTTCCCTAGCTGCTGCAATATTCAGTCAAATAGTGAGTAGTGGTATCTAAATGAATGTTGGACTATGCTGGCGCAGTAGTAAGTGCAACTGCGCTGCCCCTACATGGGCCTAGGCTGTACAGTATATAGCCCACAGGGAATAGCGCTGCCTGAAACAGGATAGTGCCAAAAAACCCTGTGGGTTATATTCTGACCAAACATGCAGATGAGTCCCTTGGGCATACAAGATTCTAAGGGGCCATTTGCATGATCATCATAGTCTCATTTGCATGGGGTGCAGCAGCCAAGTAGCACCATTGCCACATAGGTAATGCAAGCCCTGGTGGTCTAATGTGTCCTGTCACTCCCCATCACTCCTCTGAGCATATTTAAACATACACTGATGGTCTAGTGTGACCCCACCCCAATCGCTACTCTTACCAGATGTAAGTACTCTGGTGGTATAGTGTGACCCTCCACCCCCCGACCTCTCCTCTGAGTAGTAGCAAAGGTACAATGGTGGGCTATTGTGACGCCCCCATGCCTCAATTACCCGTTTCATAAGGCTAACTATACCCATGTGTCTGGTGGTTCCCCTACCCCTGCCACCCATTTCAAAGACTAACTATGCCCTGGTGTCCAGTGGTTCTTCCCACCCCCCCCAAATCACTTGTTTCATAAAACTAACTATGCCCTAGTGCCCAGTGGACCTACCCCATCCCCTGATCACCCATTTAAACCATTGCAACAAAGCACTGGTGGTCCACCCCCTGATCACCCTTTTACATCATTACAATGAAGCACTTGTGATCCAGTGTCCCTCCACCCAACCTGCTCACTCACATCCCACTTCCCCGCACTGCCCTTAAACTGGTGGCCGGTGCTCATCCAAGCTCAATACAGTGACTGGCACATCCCTCTTCTCACCTCCATGGCCAGCCATTGTATGAACTGTCAGTGAGCATGTGTACAGTAGAAACAGTTTATAAAGCCTCTCAGGAGCACTGAACATTGGGCTGAGAGCCCTGTAGTTATTGGGGCATGTGACCAATAGTAATTGGTCATGTGTGCAATAGTCATTGGGTTGTATGCTTGATAGTCATGGGGGTGTTGTCCAATAGTCATGGGAATGTCTGCCAAAGGTATTAAAACATTTTAGTAAAGTAATGAAGGACATAGCCCTGCACAAGTATTACTGTATGAGTACTGAACTCACCGAGGTGAACTGGATGACTGTCTGGGCAGAGCAGTGGACAGTACTGTACCAGACTGGGAGCAAAGAAGCAGACTGGAGCCCACAATCCAGTGATGGAGTGATGCCTCCAAAAATCCAGGAGGGTAAAACAAAGCCATTACATGCATCCCAGCAAGGCACACAGCCCAGCCAAGGCAGGTGATGGCTGGGGCAGCACTGAGGACCCAATAGCAAAGAGAGGAAAGCACAGCTGGACCAGATGATGGGACTGCAGCAGACAGCCTGGACAGGTGAGACCAAGTCCTTAATGGGTGGTGGTGAGACCAGGCAAGTTTTAGCCAAAGGCCTGGCAAGGTTGGATGATGCAGAGACCAAGCAGTAGGCAGAATGTACTGCCAAACAGTGTGCAGGGCAAAAAGTCCTAGGTAGTTGATAGGTGTGGGGCCCAGTGATTCAGGGAGCATAGAGCCCCAGTAGACTGTGGAGTGCATAGCCCAGAATGATTGAAAGTATGAAGTCCTCAGGTATAAAGGAAAGCAGTGGAGAACAACCAAACAGAATGGCTGATAGCAAACTAGGCAAATCTGGGAAGCTCCTAGGACCGAAGCCCTAGTACCAGCTGCAGGAGCAGCAGGAGCAGCAGGAGTAGCCACAAGCCAACAACCCCCACCTAGCCAGAAGAGAAAGGAACAAAAAGGCAGACATAGACCCCTGAGTGGAGCAGAACATGGATACAGAAAGCAGGAAGAGTTTTTTAATTAAAAATACTTTATTGAGTTTACAAAACATAACATTGCAAACCATAAACACAAACACAACCACATTATAACACTACAAAAGTAAATAAAAAAGAGAGAAAAAATGAAAAGGCCACAAAACCCATCAGACCCCAAACAACAGTACAACCCCCCTCAGACCACCCACTCCCTTCCTAACCTGCGGCAGAAAATTCAGTAAGATTCCTAAGTATCTAAAATAAAAAAAAGAAGTAGTTATAAAAGAGTATTAGCTAGTTTCTGATTGAGACAATACCTTGAATAACATGGGGAAGAAGGGAAGGAACTAGTTCAAAGTCACTTAGGCTGTGTAGAGAGTATGCAACCTGCTCCATTTCCTATTATAACTAGTCAATCTATTAACACTAGCTATCATTTTCTCAAGAAGAAGATTATCAAGGACTTCCTGCAACCATTTCAAATATGACAGTGGAGACTAGTCTAGCCAGTGACAAAGCACCAACCTTTTGACCGAAATTGAAATCACAGCCATCATGAATCTCCTTTCTTTAACAGCAATTTGGCTAGAATCCCCTATCAAGCAGACCTCCGGCGTAAAATGTGTTTCAATCCCCAATAAAGGGTCAGCTCTATTTTAATTCCCACCTTAACACACTCCCCAAAAATGTGATATAGAGTACCACCAGCCTGCCCACACCTCGCACAACTAGGACAGCAGGGAGAGTTGAGCAAGGAAGCAATGGGAATAAGGCAGTAGAAGGATAGAAGGCAATGTAAGGATCTCACGGCATGAGTGATGCCCCAAGCAGAAAGACTTGCTGGTAAAAACAGCAACAGAACCACAGTGGTGGAGGGAAAACTCCTGCAAGGCACTGCACAGAGGGAGCAGAGTAGCATTTGGCATGGATGGCAGAATGAGGAAGGGCGAAATCACTCTCGGTGGTGAATGGGTGACATTAGTCGCTAACTACCTCATCAAACTCTGTGCGAAAGCATTGCAATTATTTATATTTGCTTCAGCTGCAATCCGTATAAAAAGGATCAGGTGAGATAGTTGCTACAGTAGCTGGTGAAACTAACATTTGTAAAATAAATGAATAATCAAGATAATTATGCTGGAGAGATACTATGCTCCCTGGATCATCAAAACAGCCACAGTATATAATAACTACTTTCTCAAAGTAATAAGAAAAGTTACTGTTTTGTCATCTAGAAAGGAGATTGTGGTTTTGGCATTGAACTGCACTCCCAGGTTTGAATCTTACCATTGCCTTTGGCTCACTTTGTTGCCCACAGCAAGTCCTCTGACTTTCATGTGGTTCCTTGCTTCCAGCTGTAACTTTGGGCAGGGGAAGACTCCCTAGTAGAAGCAAATATGTTTCCTCTCAGTTGGACCACCCTGGCCAGATAAATTAAAGGACAACATTATCTGTCCATCTCTACTTTATATGCAAGTAAATTGGGCATCATGGGGCAATGGTTGTATCTAAGAGGGGCTTTACTGGTATGTGAATAAGTAGTTAAAATTATGGATGAATGAACTGGCTCAAAACTCCCACCCCTCACTCCACCTCAATCCAAAAGTAGGCATTTGTTTGCATTTCTGATCATTTCAAATCTCCCAGTCTAAAACGGGTGGGGCAAACTGTAATGAAATTTTCATAATTTGAATAGAATATACATATCAGCTACTGTATATGCAAATTCCATGCAAATTAAAGGTTCAAGAGAGGTTCTCAGATGTTTGCTCAAAAATGTTTGCCTATCCCTGTTTAAAATCTGGGTAATATTGATTTGCATAGGCATGTTTAAGACTTTATTACTAGAAGACAAATGGAATGATGGGTTGCTCTATTGCCTGAGGATTATTTCTTTAGACGATGGCAAGAACAGATTCCAACCATGTGGATAACCCTTAATGTGGCATTGGGATGTCTTAACTAGTTTGAATCCATGGGTACAGAAACTCCTGAAATTATTTCTGCATTTGCCAATAAGGGCAAGGAAAATTCAACCGGTTAGGTTCAATGCTGACCAAAATAAATTGCCCATTCATATACGGCCATTCAGTTCCACTTAACTTACATTTTGATAATAGCAAGCCATTAAGGCAGGACACCTCAGTTCTTCAGGTTGCTGTTTTTTTCCATATGTCAGCGAATGGTTTCAAAAGTTGCATCTGAACTCCTTCCAAGCTCCCCACTTATTATGTATATTTTTGAGAAAATAAAAATGAAAAACATATGAAACATATGTGAAAATAAGGGTAACATTTGGCTTGGACTTAAAACCTACTCTTACTTCTCAAGCCTCGAGGTCTGTTTCATGCTTTTTTGCACTATGTTTAAATCTTATTACCATGCTTTTTTTCTTCGTGACTATCAACCTTTTGTTCAAAGAACATGGTTAAGCTGCTACAGACCAACATACAGTTCTTTTTCTGAATTTATAATATTCTAAAAAAATCACATAAAGAAATAATAGGGGAAAATGTTACCATTGCAGCTGTACAAAACAAGATACTTTTTAATTGAAAGCTTCTATATATTTTAAACATACAACATAATATTAATTCCAACAGTTCCATGTTGCTTGGTGTTACTGAATATGTTCCATCAAGGGTTAACACATATACTTCTGTTATGTTGCAGAATTCAGGATATATGACTGTGATTCCAAAATAATACTTTAATTTCTCCAACAGAGTTTTGCATACAATGCATTTTTAATATACAGTACATGGTTTTACAAATTGAAACATGCTAAACTTCACTTTTCATGAAAGGTCTTCAAACAAAAATTGATTCCTTCAGATGATATCAGTTCCTTGTTACAGCAGTAGATTTGAAATTACATGGCTAATATGCAGTTTGTTCCATAGCTCATAGAAACATAGATAATGATGGCAGAAAATGATCAAAGGTCCACCCAGGCTGCCCGAGTTCCCTGTTTAGCAATGGAACCTACTGTTCCACCAGGGTCTTAGCCCTCCCTATCCTTCCCTCATTCCACTACCAGCTCCCACTGCCCTGAGCAACCTTTATACCCTTCATACTATCCAAACTGTGCTTGAAACCTCCAACAGTTTTAGCACCCTCCACTTTGGTAGGTAGACTGTTCCATGGCTCCACCACCCTTTCTGTAAAATAATACTTCTTCATGTCTCTTCTGAGCCTCCCTCCTTCAGTTTCCACTTGTATCCATGTGACCGTGAACTGGTATTCAAGCTAAATATTTCCCCGCAGTTCACAGTACTAATTCCTTTTAGGAACTTGAAGGTTTCTATCATACCTCCCCTCTTCCTTCTGGTCTCCAGCGAGTACTTTTTCAGTGCTTTGAGGTGCTCCTCATAGGACCTGCCCTGTTGGCCCTGAATTATTTTGTTACTCTGCACTGCTCCATCTCCAGTCTATCTCTATCATTCCTGAGGTGTGGACCCCAGAACTGGGTGCAGTACTCCATGTGTGGCCTCACTAAGGATCTATATAGGGGAACAATTATCTCTTCCCTTCTGCTCTCAATACCCTGATACATCCCAATATCCTACTCACTTTGCTATATACCTTGTTGCACTGACTTGGTTATTTGAGGGAGTCACTGATGATAACTCCAAGGTCCCGTTCCTCAGCCATTATGCTAAGTCTCACTCCACCCATCCAGTACTCTGTGCTGGGGTTCTTGCTCTCTAGATGCATTACCTTGCACGTTTTGGCAATGAATTTCAACTTCCAAACCTTAGTTCATCCTTCTAGCTTTCATACATTACTCTTCATTTCACTGATTCCCTCGTTGCTATCCACCCTCCCACAGAGCTTAGTGTAATCTGCGAAGAGACACAGCCTGCCCTGGAAATCCTCAACAATGTTGCTAATGAACATGTTGAAGAGGACTAGTCCCAGAACAGATCCCTGTGGTACCCTGCTCATGACCGCCCTCTCTGCTGACTTGATCCCATTGACTACAACTCTCTGCTGCCTTCCCTTTAACCAGCTACCTATCCAGTTTACTGTGACCTTAGCTGCACCAAGATCCGCCATCTTCTTCAGCAAGCATTTGTTAGCCACTGAATTGAAAGCCTTACTGAAGTCAAAGTAGAGCAGATCCATAGCATGGCCCCTATCCAATTCCATCATCACCCAGTCAAAGAAATCTATCAAGTTAGCCTGATAGGTAGAGCTGTGCGGAAAAAAACTTCTAAAATTTCTGCAAAAGTCAGACATTCGCTTTGACGAATGTTCAGAAATTCAAATGAGCAACGTTTGCAGAAATTCCGACTTAGAACAGTGGAATAAATATATGAATAGTGGATTATAGTATTAAACTACAGAATAAAATTCCTCAGAAATGATCACAGTTAGTGGTCAGTTCTACAGACTTTTCTTTCACAGTTTAATACAATAATCCTCAGTTCACACATTTATTGCGCAGTACAGCAAGTCACTGAACTGTGGAATGAATGTATGAATTGTGGATTAATGTATTAAATTGCAGGGAAAAAAGTCTGCAGAACTGAGCACTGAACTGCAGAATTATTACATGTATTGTAGAACTGCAAACTAAAATTCCTCAGAACTGTTATTCCGCAGTTCATGTGTATTATTCTGCAGTTCAGCCCCCAAATTCTGCAGAACAGATCAAAAATCCACCAAACACATTCAGAAGATTCTGATCTCACCAATGGTGAAACTTCGGAAAATTTTGTGAAATTTCGGGAAAGTTCCACAAAAGCGGAATTCACAATTTTCATCCACCTCTGCTGACAGGAACTCTCTGCCATGAATCCATGCTGTTTACTATTCTGGAGATATTGCTCTCCAGGTAGCCCAAGAGGTCCTCTTTGACTAATGACTCCATCAGCTTCCCTACAATAGAGGTAAGACTTACAGATCTGTACTTCCCCGCATGTTCCTTGTCCCCCCACCCCCACCTTGTGGAGTGGAATTACATCTGCCACTCTTCAATTCTTTGGAACTACTCCCATCCTTACAGAGCTGTTGAATAGACCTATCAGAGGTTACATATGAACATATGAAGAAGACAGCAGAAGAAGGCCATTTGGTCTATCAAGTCTGCTCATATTGCAGGGTCCGTAGCTTGAGCTAATGTCCCTGCCCTCCCTCCCCACTCGCCTGCCCCAGAAACCCTCAACAGTCGGTTCTTTTACCAAACCTCTGAGTAACTTTGGATGCAACTCATCTGGCCCAGCGCCTTATCTATGTTTAGTGCTGCCAGCCCTTTCTGGATTCTTTCACTTCTAAATATTGGCTGCCACATCTCCATGACCTTGTTAGTGGCCACAGTGATGCCCCTCTCTGGCAAGGGTACACCGTTCTCCTTCATGAAAACTGAGCTTAAGTAATCATTGAGGATCACTGGCTTTTGCCTGTCCCTTTCTATCACCCTACCCTACTCTGCTAACCTTATGATTCCCTCTCCTTTCTTCTTTTTTTCCACAAATACATCAGATTTGTTTTTCTCCACTCTTGACCACCTCTGCAGTTCACAGCTCCATGTCTGCTTTTGCCTTCATAACCACCCTCTTTGCCTCCCTATTTTGCAATATGTATTCCCCCCATTCTTCCTCCCCCCCCTGCTTTTCTTTATACTTGCAGAAGGCCTTTTTCTTTGTCCTCACTGCTTCCTGGACTCTGGACGAGAACCATAATGGTCTCTTGAACCTGTTCTTTTTGGTTACTGTTCTCATGCATAAATAAGATGCTTTGAGAATGGCTTCCTTAATTGCCCTCCATCTCTCTTCCATCACCCATGTTGTCCACTCTGAATAACTTTTCCCCGAGCAGTTCCCTCAGCCTGTTGAAGTCCACCCTTCTGAAATCTTGGACTTCAGCTCTTGACTGGGGTTTTCCAGACCCAAGGGCAAGTTCAAACAAAACAAAGTTATAGTCACTGTTCTCCAGTGGCTTCTCCACTCTCAGAGCTCCAATCACCTCCAAGTTAGAGAACACAACATCAAGAATAGCAGTCTGTCTGGTGGGTTCCATAATGAGCTGTACCAATAGACAGTCCTGAAAAGAGTCCAGCAAGGCCTGACTTCTTGTGATCTTGGGCACTGGAATATCCCAGATGATGTCTGGCAAGTTCAGATCACCCACCACCACTACTTTGCCTTTGCCACCCCTGTTTCAGATTCTTCTCTGAGCTCTAAGTCTCTCTCTTCCTCTTGCCAGGAGGTCTACAGATCACCCCAAGTGCAGTATCTTGCCTGAGGCTGCCCTGAGTTGCACTCACAATGATTCAGTCTCTGTATTACTACCACTGATGCGTCTATCTTCTGCCACCTCGATGCCCTCCTTGACAAAAAGGGCTACTCCTTCCCCTCTACCTGCTCCTCTTTCTCTCCTAAACAATGAGAACCCAGGGACTGTCAGGTCCCAGTCATTATTTTCCGAAGCCCATTTTTCTGTGAAGGCCATTAGGTCCATCTTGGTGTCAAATATTAGTGCATGGAGCTCTCTGATTTTATTACCCAGGCTCCTGGCATTAAGGCATACCCTCTTCTATTGGATCCCTGATTCTCCATTTCTACCACCCTTTTGCTTTCTTTGTCCTCTCATCCTTTTGTTTTTGGTTTTTGTGACTGCTCGTTCTGCATTATCCTTCTCTAATGTTTTCTCACCTAATCCATTTGGAGCCATAACAACCTTTGCACCCGCTGTGTTACTACAAGCCCCCAGATGTGGGGGATTACTGGCTAAGATCCCCTTCCTCCCACCTACCACTGTGGTTTCCCTAGTTCCAGTCTCCTTTACAGTTAGTTTAAATGTCTGATATAGATGTCAAACATCTGCCCCAGTGTGCAGGCTCCCTCACTTGTCAGGTGAAGTCCATCACCATTGAAAAGTCTCCTATCCCAGAAGTCCCCGCATTCCCCCACAAAGTGACATCCCTCTCCTGACACCACCCCTTAAACAACCCTCTAAACTCTTCAGTTACATCACTTCTTATCCTATCCTGTTTCACCTCCCTGCCCCACAAAGGGAGAACTTTGGAAAAGGCAGGGAGGCTGAGTGTACCTCCAATCATTCTCCAAGTCTATGGAAGTTCCACTTCACTGTCTCTATTGACTGTTTCATTAGATCGTTGGTATCCAAGTGTACCAGCACCCCCGCTCCCTCTCTGCCTTCCTCCCTATCCTGTTTATATCCCTGAAGGCTGATACACCAGGAAGGCACAGGATCATCCCCCTCCCATCCAACACCCCTCCCCACCACCCTCTCTATGTCAGTTGTGGTTGCTCTGGGGCACTTTACTCTAGGGATATGGTCTGAAGAAGGGGCATTACACAATCTGTAGAACCATGATAGGGATCCAGGCTCAGCTGGTGGCAGCAAGGATATAAATATCTCAGCTGTATCACCTGCTCAACCAGAGAACACCCCCTACATCCCCACTCCCCCAGAGACCCACTAGTCTTGTGGGATGGAAAGTGGTGAGGAGTAGGAGAGGGAGGGAGGCAGGGTTAGCCATAAGGAGACTGGCCAGACCAGCACCATCCAAATGGTGAATCGCTTCTCACCCCTAGAAGAGGATCAAGCACATGACTCTGCTGGGAGGGGTAATAGTAGTCAGTCAGGGGGGAAAGGGCAGGACAAGGTGAGCATACATACATATGAAACTGCCAGCAGAAACAGACCAACCAGTCTATCAAGGTCTGCCCAAGTCTGCAGCTAGCATCTTAGATTATGGCTGCCCTGACCCCGTCCCCCACTGTCCCTCCCATACCTGTCATAACCCCCACCACCCAGACCCTCCCTCTTGCTTTGTCACACTCCTTCTTAAAACTTCCTACTGTCATACTTGATACCACCCCCTCTGGTAGTGCATTCCATTTAGACACCACCTTCTCAGTGAAGTAGTGCTTCCTCATCTCCCTCCTAAATCTTCCACCTTCCAATCTTAGCCTGTGTCCCCTTGTTGCCCTACTTGTCTCAGTTTAAACACTGCTTCAGTGCTAGGTTTATTTACCTCTTTCAAATATTTGAACGTTTCAGTCATATCCCCCATCCCTCCTCCCTCCAGTGTATACATATTCAGCTCCTGCAGCCTATCTTCATATGCCTTCCCTTCCATCCCCTGTAACAGTTTTGTTGCCATCCTTTGCATCACCTCCAGTAATTTTATATTTCTGTACAGTACTCCAGATGTGGCCTGACCAAGAATCTGTAGAGGGGCAGGATCACCTCCCTATGCCTGGACGAGAAGCCCCTTGTTATACACCCCAGCATCCTGTTTGCCTTAGTTGCTGCTTTCCTGCATTGAGCTGAGCAAGGCAACCAGAAGAGTCTTTGTGGTCAGGGACTCAAACCCTGTCCCTATACTGGCCATTGAATGAAGCTAAACCTAGCTGATGTGTATTTCCAACAGCAATTTCACAGAAAACAAAATGCTAAGTCAACTAAGTCTGGAGGCAGTATAGCGCGGTGGTTTAAGGCTCTGAGCTGCAAACCTGGAAACCTGGGTTTGACTTCCACAGCCCCCACTTGCATACTGTGTGACCCTGAGCAAGTCACTTAACTTCCTTGTGCTCCCAGGTCACACCTATAAACAAGCCTTCAACTTAGTGTGTCTCTCCTGGTTAAAAAAATAAAAATAAAAAAACTCATAGTGCTCATCTGAATAGGGTGCAGTTGTTAGGCTCAACTATGGCATAGGACACAAGGATAAAAACTACCTTGTAGTGCTCACCCACATAGGGTAGAGCTGTAAGACCCAGCTTTAACACAGTTACTAAATTACTTTGTACAGCTACACCCAGATAAGGAGTAACTGTAAGACTTAACTATAACGCAAGTACTAATTTAACCCACAGTGCTCAACCAGCTAGGGTGCAGCTGCTATAAGACAAGTACTAAATTACTCATACAACTACATCTAGATAGGGTGTAGTTGTAAGACATAAATATACATGAGTACTAAATTAACATGTAGTGCTCACCCAGATCCGATGTAGCTGTAGGACCTAACTGTAACACACTATAACTTATGATTAACAATGCTAATCAGTAGTACAGTAATTATACAATAATGTCTCTGTAGTTACTGTACATTGTTTACTATTCTACTGCTTCATGTTGTAATTAATACAGAGCAATAAAGCTCTTCACAAAAGGGTTAACCACAGTTTATAAGAGATCACCTTGTCCTCCCTGAACCTATACATCAATGTCTCACTTCACCTGTGAAACTCAATGCTGAGAACTGCTAAGAGTTATTCTATTACAAAATCACGATTTATACAGCCATGACAGGCCTTGCTGGGTTTTATGATGTGCATGGCGCCACACTATTCTGTTAACCTATTTGTAACATTTACTCCAAGGCTTTTTATCATTCCTGACACCCCTCCATCTGTTCCCAGTCATTCAGGGGCTGAGAGTCCTGTTTCATATGATTGAGTATTGCAGTAATCATTTTGAGCACCAGAAACACTGTCTGAAAGGAAGATCCCACTATGTTCCAAATCAGCTTTAAAATGAGATTACTAAGCGATGAGTTATCTGAAGGCAAACTAACAGTGCCTTAGAAATAGCTGTGAACCCTTGTAGCTGCACTGAAAGATACAACATAGTTGATTACCTCACATTACAGTTACAAAACAAAACGTTCAAAGTTCAAATCAACACAAGGAAAATACCATGTGGTGTATGTTTTTGCCTATAGTTGTCTTTCTTCAGACCATTTTGGTTTGTTGTAAAGAAAGCCACTGTAATACCATTTTGTATGAGTGATCTAAGCACAGTCAAATTGATTTGATGTTGCTACTAAACAAATTCTTTTCACACATGACTGGGGCCAAATCAGGTAGCCTGTGCAGCTCTGAGCCTCTTTAGACATCCTACATCATAAGGATGTTTTGTTACAAAATAATGTTTAATACAGTTCAGCTCTGCTTCTCAGTTTAATCACTGTCACAAATTAAAACTGCATATGGTAGGTCACAATGCTGAGTACCTGCGTTTGATTTTCATATACCTTGAAAAGTTCAACCATCTGTTGGAAAACTGTTTTGTTCATTTTTAGACACAGATACTTCTCCCATGCAAGTAATTTTAACAGGATTACCATAGATATGACAATTTCAACCCTTTCCTTTCTGGGGAGGAGCCTGAGGAAGGCACCACACAAGACCATAACAATAATAAAATGTTGTTTGCCATCTAACATCTAGATCCAATTTTATGCATATGGTATAATTACTGCAAAAATATATGTAGTTATGTGGAAATGAACATTTCAGAATTGGGGCCCTTTTGAATTTTGTGTCTCTTCTATCTTGAGATGTCTGTTTAGCTTTGCAGCCATGATATAACTAAATGTATTCAAGAGCATTATACTTATGTAATTTCTTTAACATCAGAGAAATACAACAATTTTAGTTCTATACAGCTCTATTACAGTGCTAAGTTCACTCCTTGTATCCTACTTTTTTTTTAACTCACAGATGTGAATGGTTTGTACATCGGGGACTCGAGAAAAGGTCAGATTTTGCTAATGGTGTGGAGTTTGAACAAATGCAAACTACTTAAAATAAGACCCTATACCCACTCTTCCATATAGAGTGATTCAAATACCATTTAATAATTTACTTTGTCTCCCGTGTTCCCCCCAGTCCTGACCTTGACAACAGGAGTTGCCTCAGCTACACCCATCTTCTGGCCAGGAGATTGGGCAGACAAGCAGCTGCCTTCACATGTAATGTCAATGAATATCCATAGTAAGATGTCAGGGAGTGGGCAGGTCATTAGCTCTCCCAATCATTTCTTGAGCACTGAATCTTGCCTCACCTCCATGACACACAGCCCCATCCTATATTAAAACAATTTTGTAAATTGTTGCAGTCTATTCTTTCATATGAACATACGAACATGTGAACTTGCCAGCAGATGAAGGCCATTTGGTCTATCAAGTCTGCTCGATTGTGCAGCTAACAGCTCTTATACTGCAGCTGGCCCTCTCTTCCCCCTCCAGTGCCCCTCCCCCTTACCCTGTCCTATCCCCTTCTGAAGCAGCCCATTGTTTTACAGGATACCACTTCCTCTGGTAGTGCATTCCACTCTGTCACTACCCTCTCCGTAAAAAAGTGTCTCCTCATTTCCACCCTGAACCTCCCCCCCTCCAATCTCAGATTGTGCCCTCAGGTGTCCTCCTCCTCCTCCTTAATTGGAAAAGCCCCTCTGTGCCTGCCTTATTTATTCCCTTCATGTACTTGAAGGTTTCAATCATGTCCCCCCTAGCCCTCCTCTCCTCCAGGGAGTACATATTCAACTCCCTCAGCCTACACTCATACAGCAAATCCCCCAGCCCCTGGATCATTTTTGTTGCTCTGTGTTGCACTGCCTCAAGGGTGTAGACAGGCATACTCACTGTACACATTTGTGTACAGTTTTGCTGACTCCTGTCACAAATCATATGCCTTTCTGTTAACATTTTCGTTCTAATCTGTAGTGTTTGAGTTAGTGTAGGCCACTGAGGAGTGACTCTGTTTAAACTTCTGATGTTTAGGAGACAGATACATTTATAACCTCTTTAGAGATTAGAGGAATCATCTGACAACAATCTGACTTGTTTGGAAGGGGGTACTATTTGGAAAGGATGTGTACATTTTTTAATGGGGGGTGTAACTGTTGGAGATTGTGTACAAAACAGACATTTCTGGCTACACCCCTGCATTGCCTCCAGTAACCTAATGTCCTTCTTCAGGTACAGACACCAGAACTGCATGCAGTACTCCAGGTGTGGTCTAACCAGTGACCTATACAGTGGCAGGATCACCTCACCCTCCTGGAGGCTATGTCTCTGGCAATACAATCCAGCATCCTGTTAGCCTTTGCAACTGTCTTTCTACACGGTGTGGAGTTGTTCATTGCTCCCGTTATGATCACCCCCAGATCCTTCTCCTCCTCCTCCTCCTCTGTTTTGTCTAGCTGAATCCCCCCCTAGCTGGTAGCTCCTCCTTGGGTTTTTTGCTCAGAAATGTAGCACCTTGCTTTTCTTGGCATTGAACCCCAGCTGCCAAGTGTCCGACAAGTCCTTCAATATTGCCAGGTCCTCTTGCAACCCGTGCCACCCCTCCAAGTCATCCACTACTGCTCCCATCTTGGTGTCATCTGTAAACAGACTGATCTTAATCTTGATGCCTATTGAGATGTCTGCTATGAAAATCCCAAACAACACTAGCTCCAGTACAGAGCCCTGTGGCACTCGGCTTGTCACTGTACTGTCCTAGGTGATAAGAGCTCCCCTACCACCACCACACTCTGTGGTCTCCCTTGCAGCCAGTTGACTATCCATCCCACCATCTTTGCCCCACCCCTGTGTCTTCCAGCTTACTACCTAGTCTCCCATGCAGCACAGAATCAAATGCCTTACTGAAGTCCAGGTGCAGAACATCCACTGCATGGCCCCTGTCTAACTGCCTGGTTACCCAATCATAGTACTCCACTGGGCTGGTCTAATAGGATCTGTCGAAGACAAATCCATGCAGCCTGCTGTCCTGCAGCCCATTAGCCTCTAGAGGGGAAACCAACCTCTCCTTCAGGATTGTCTCCATCAGCTTTCCTATGATGGATGTGAGGCTTTCTGGTCTGTAGTTCCCTAGCTCATCTTTGGGGTCGCTCTTGTGGAGGGTCATCATGTGTGCCATTCTCCAGTCCTACGGAACACTCCCCAACTCCAGTGATGCATTATACAGGTCTGCCAGAGGTTTTGCTGGGACTTCTGCTAGCTCCCTTAGCACCCTGGGGTGTATGCCATCCGGCCCCAGTGCCTTATCCACCCTCAGTGCTCTCATGCCCTCCAGTACCCTGCCCACTGGGATTTCCCTATCTGTCTCCTCCTCGCCTCCCATGCCCACCCCTACAACCTCCGTGGGTATTGCTCCCCATTTCTCTTTCATAAATATTGAGCAAAAGTACTTGTTTAATGCTTCTGCCTTTTCTGCCCCTTTATCCACCCACCCCACATCCCTTTTTATCCTTACTATTTGGTCCTTGCAGCACCGTTTCTCCCTGATGTACCTGAAGAAGTCCTTCTCTCCACATTTAATGTCCTGTGCTAGCCTGAGTTCCCAGGATGCATTGGCTGCTCGGACTGCCCTTGTTGCCTCCTTTGACTCCTTCAGGTAATACTCTCTGTCCTCCCCTCTCCCTGTTCTTTTGCACTGTCTGAAGGCAGCTCTTTTCTTTCATACTTTCCCCATGACTCCTCTGCTCTCTCTGCTAGACTTCTTCACCCTAGCCCTTTTACTCTAGACCCTTGTACATGTTGTGGTTACCTCCTCAATACCCCATTTAATGACCTCCCAGCTCTGATTAGTGTCCATATCCGGACTGATCCTGGCCAGATACCCCTGTACTATTTCCCTCATCCACCCGAAGTCAACCCTTCTGAAGTCTGACATCCATGTTCCCAATCCTACTCCCTCCTTTCTCGTGCTTAACCTGAACCACACCAAGTGGTGGTCACTCCCTGCCAGTGGCTCCTCCACCCTCTGCCCCCTCATAAATTCCCCATTTGCCAGTACTAGATCAAGGGTATTCCCTAACCTGGTTGGCTCATTGACCATCTGTAATAGGAAGCTGTCCTGAAAGGCACCAATAAGTACCTGCTCCCTCCTATTTGTGGTGGCTGGGGTGCCCAGGTCTTCTCCTGGCAGGTTGAAGTCCCTCACAGTCACTGTACTGCCCCTTCCACAGGTCCTTCTAATTTGCCCCGCTAGTTTTCTAACTCCTCAGTCTGAGATGGTGGCCTGTACACCACTCCTATCCTCTGGGTCCTATTTTTGGAGCTGGAGCTGCACCCAATAATGACTCTGTGTTGCCTTCCTCCTCTTCCTCCCTGACACACTTCAGACCTTCCTTCACATACAGTGCTACCCCCTTCCCATTTACCCGGTCCTCCAAAATATCTTATACCTTGGTACTGCCAGGTCCCAGTCATGGTTGGCCCATGTCTTGGTTATGGCTGCCATATCCACCTCCCCATCTGCCAAGAGAGCCTGTAGCTCTGCCGATTTGCTCCCTAGACTCCTAGCATTTAAGGTTACCACCCGCCACCCCAATTCCTTTGCCCCTCTCCTTACTTGTGCTCCCTTTTTTGCAACCCCTCCTGACTTTTCCCTAAGTCCCTTGCTGCTAGCATGGGGCAAACTTGTTAGGATTCCCTGCCTGAGGATCCTGCTGGACTCCTGCACACTTGCCACCCCCCCACTACCAGTTTAAATTCTCATTGTTTGCTATGCATTCCTCAAATTTCTGTTTCAAGACCTTCTTTCCCTCCCCACTTAAGTGAAGCCTGTCCTTGGCACAAATACTCTTGTTCTCCCATGTCCTTTCCCACCCTTCCACCAGCCCAAAACCGTTGGATGGACACCACTCCCTTTGCCATGTGTTAAATTCCTCTATCATCACCTTTCTCACTGTGCTCATCCTAGGTACTGGAAGCACCTCCAAGAAGGTTACTGATCTTCCTGCCTCCTCACAAATCAGCCCCAGCTCCTTAGACCTCCACTGGACTACATCTACCATATGAACTACCAAGTCATTGATTCCCAAATGCAGAACTATGTGAGGTTTCTCCCTACCTCTCCTGGCATACTTCAGGACTGATTGACCCACCTTTTCTGCTGTCATGCCTGGCATGGCCTCCACCCATATTCGACTATGCTGCTCCCCCTTGCTTCCCCATCTGATCCCCTTCAGAACTGAATCCCCTAGCACTAGGATCCTACTCTTGTTTCCTTGTTTTACTCACCTTGTCCAAACCTTATCCCTCCGTGCCAGGTTTCTGTTCCCAAATGCATCACAGCTGTTTCTCCTTCCATCCATGTCTCTGGCCTACGCTCCCCTTCCCCATTTTCTCCTGATTTCAACTCCCCTCTGCACTGGGCTCCACCTGCCTCCTCCCCCTGATGCATCCCTCCCCTAATCTCCTCATAAATCCCCTCCACCCTCTCCTTGGCTGCTGCACCCCCATTCAGTCTCCTAGCTCCCGCTTCCTTATCCTTACCGATTAAAGCCCTGCCCCTTCAGTCACCCTTCAGTGCCTTCTGGGCTGTTAGTAATCTCTTTTTCACCAGCCTTGTCTATAAGATCCTCCCAATTCATCTCCTCCAGTGTAGCTAGCACTGAGAACCTGCTGCTTGACATTTCCCCCTGCTCTGAGTTCTCCCTGACATACTATTGAGCGGCCCGCATTTTTTACCTGCTCTAGGGCCATTTCAGCCCCGTTCCCTATCCTCCTACACCCCCATTCATCTTTACCCAGTGGTTCATGAGGTGGCAATATTGATCTATTTACCTCTTCCCCCCTTGGCCTGGTTTGCCTGCAGTCCTCTGGGGCACTCCTATGTTCTCCCAGTCCTGAATTGTACAGTATCACCATTCAGTACCCTTCCCTCTTCTTATCTCTGCCCATAACCACCTAATCTCCTACTTGAGCTGCTTAAGTTGCCTGCACACCAGGCATTCCTGTGCTCCCCATGCGACCCCTTAAAAGATAGCTGCCTCATAGTTGTTGCATCCTACTACCCTTCCCATGCCCCTACTTGACTCCCTACCTCTCTTCCAGCTTACCTTTGCTTCATACTGTCTGCCCCATCCTCTGGGATGTTCTCCCTTACTAGGGCTAATCATGTTATTGTCTTTTCCTTACTACCCATTTGAACTGGTCAGGAATCATCAATCAGTTCTGAGATTGCACCAGTGTGTACCAACTGCCGATCCTGACCCAGTACCTCCCCTATAAAGGCAGATTAGCCCGGGGAGGGTGAGTTGGGTCTGACTCAAGAGAGAGAGAGCCAATCAGTTTCATCTGGCTCCTGCTGCCCAGCCCAGATCCCCCAGCATTTGTACCTCACCCCACTCCAGCAAATACACAGGTACATCACGCAAACCCTCCGAGAAGTCTGGCGTCCCCCACATCCACAGTAGACTGAGGCAAAGAAGCTCAGCTCACATAAATTTAAACTCAATTTAACTGATACAGTTACAAAACACAGATTACCTGAAGCTGTTACATCACACAGAACCTCCCAGAAGTCTGGCTTCCCCCACCTCCACAAGCAAAGAAGCTTTTAGTTAATCTCTTTCTTTATCGGAATGTTTAATAAACACATAAAATAATATAAGGTGATGAATCATCTCAGCTGGAGGCTGGGTGGACTGTTGGGTTAAACGAGACAGCCTCTAGGTGGGGTTGGGCATGGTTATGGGACCCTATATAAAAATGTATAGTCTTTTGCAAGTAGAGTGATGACAATGTATAGTTCTCTAACAGAGGAGTGATGAATATGTACAGTACTATGATTATCATTTACCCAAAAGAATAGACACATTTATTTATGTATGTATGCATGCATGTATTTATTTTCTAATGTACTTGAACATATTTTACCAGCCAGGAAAGCAGAACCCAGATGGTTCATTTCCAGATGCAACCTGGGGGGAAGAAGGGAACAGGGAGAGCATAAGGAATAAATATATTCATGTACATAGTACTAGGTACAGAGTTACAGTGTATAACATGCAGATAATACATTTACAATGAGATCCTCTGTTTACCAACAGGGTAAAGTACATATAGAAACACAGTGCAGGTAATACTTGAGCATTTAACCAAGATAAGAACATATGGAGGGTGCTGAGCTTTGTGGCACAGAGAATGCGGAGTGCCTGAGACAGTTGCAGCAGAATGCTGGAGCAAAGATGTATGCTCTGTCTCTTGCCTGTGTAGAATGTAGGAGATGTTGTGATGATGGCAGGGAGACTTTTCCATTTGCTGCGGAGCATGAATACAACGGCAGCTTGCCTAGGTTGTGCCTGCGGCATGTGATCTGCAGTTGATAGCCATTCTCCTAGCAGAGTGAACAAGATTTGATGCGGGAGAGAAGAGATCACAGAGGCAGCTTGGCAGCTTTCCTATCTATTATTTGGCACCCACTAGTGCAGTGCACATCAATTGCCTTACAGCGGGAGGAACCAGCCTAGGTTGTTTTACATTTAGAAGTGGTGTGTTGGGGAGGACAAGCTAGAACTAATCTGCACAGGGTATTGAACTAAGTGGTTAGTTTAGCTAGGATGGATGGATTGGCTCTAAAGTAGATGACATCACCATAATCCACTAGGAGATGGACAGAGTATTCAGCAACCTGTTTTCTGATGTGGAACTGGAGGCAACTATTTTCTCTTTATGCAGCACCAAGTTTTGTGAAGCATTTGGCTACTACCCAAGATACATGACAATCGAGGTGTTGATCCAGATGGAGACCTGGATACTTGAAGGAGGAGATAAGAGTCCAAGCAGTCTCCTTGGGAGGAGTATAGTCTTAGAGTGGCCGGTGCAGAATAAATTGTGATTTCTGGATCTCTATATGAACTTGTGCAGTTTATACAGTATATCAGTAAAGAAATGATTTGCTCAAAATGATAGTGCATGTGACTTTTGGAGGGAACTGGTGGGACCTGAGGTGTCCTGCTGAAGCTCCAGCATGGAAAAAGTTAAATCAAACAAGATGGGTTTTAAAGGACCTTCAGGAGGACATTAAATACTCTTGAACACATGAGGTTTTTGTGCAGTGCCCTTCCCAGGACCAAAGCAGAGAGCCAGAGGTTACATGTACAAATACCTAACTATGTACAGTAGTTGCATCTTATGTAAGTTTTATAATACTAATTTGAGCATTAGAAAATGAAATACAGACTATTATTTCAGTCTAACACATTTGACATTTGGTACTGTAAGCTCAATGTCTGGCCCACTTGTGGAACAGGCTTGGAGTTTTGATTTCCAAAAGCAAGATCTGCCCACAAGGCCATTTGTACCCAACCTTTCTAAGCAAACATAGACTTGCAAGACTTTTAGAAAGACTTGGATCTGCATCATTGATTAGCATAGACAGTTCTGCATTTACTCAAGTCTGTAAGTGAAAAAAGGCAGAGGAAAGTCAACTTTGATTTACATGTGGCAAAACCAGGGCTTGGCACAAGAGTAATTGACTTTTGTGAGCATTTACAGGAAAACCTGAAGTTTTTCAGCAAATGATCAATCAAACTACTAAGAAGTTGTCAAATGGAGCAGTCACAGAACTGTGATAGTACTGGAACTTCCACTTGGAAAACCACATCAGTGTACTGTAGTATACGAATTCTGCTATAGATTCGTGCTATATCCATTCAACAAGATCTGTACCTTTCACAACACTGACAGAACACAGTAGCCACTGAATATCTTATTGAGTAACATTATAAATGCCACTTTCTCAGCCAGCTAATAATATGTATGCATTCTTTAGTAGTCATTTATTATCATGTTAAATGCTAAAATGGAATGCTTGTATAATTTAACATTATAAGGCAGCAGTACCAGTTTAATTGGTAAGCAATAACACATGCCAGGGTGTGCGATAATGCTAAATTACTGCACGCACCAGGTGGGTCATGAGGCATGAAGTGTAGCCGAGTGCCTTTAACCTCCTGGAAGTGCAGTAATTTAATGCATTACTATACCCCCTAGAGTGTGTTATTGCACATATAAAATGTTTTCAAGAGTTAAACATTCCTAGACACACACAGCAAATAGGCGGCTTCAAGTAAACAAAAATGGAGCCGATAGAGATACTCACAATGAAACAATCCCAGAACTTGGCTCCCTGTCCCTGCTGTAGTAAAGATCCACACTTTAGATGTGCTAGGTTAAACCACGAAAGTTTATTTCTGTAAGACACCAACAAACAGATGAAGACACCCCTCCCCAAAGAGCCAAATGTTTTTGTGCAGTCAGTCCGCATTTTCTCAAGGCATCTGTCAGTCTGAGCTTTCTCAAGGCACCTTGAGAAAGCGTGGACTGACTGCACGAAAATGTTTGACTCTTTGGGGAGGCATGTCTTCATATGTTTGTTGGTGTCTTACAGAAATAAACTTTCGTGGTTTACCCTAACACATCTAAAGTGTGGATCTTTACTGCAGTAGGGACGGGGAGCCGAGTTCTGGATTGTTTCATTAAGAGTTAAAAATTGCAGGTAAATAGAAAGTAAAATTTGAGCTGTGCGGTAATCGAAATTAATACACAGTCATCTGACCAGTTTTGCCCAATCAGTTTGCTTGTTTGATTCAAGCCATTTTATAACTTTGAATAAGCCTGTTCTAGCTAAGAACACTTAGAATACCAGCATACCCACTTGCTTCTTTACCTAGTTCTTTCTTCTTGCTTTGCAAATCAGTACCCTCCCCCCAACTATTGTCTGGTGCCTGCAACCAGGACCCATTGCTAACTGCCTGTCCCTGTTCCCCAAGTCCCCCAAGTTCTGTATGTAGATCATATATTGGTTCTGCCCTTGTTTCACTCACACTGCCACCCAAGCCGTCTATTGTACTCTGCTTATCTTTTGCACCAGTTGCTGCAGTTCATTTTGTGCCACATGCATCTAAATGCTGTTTTCATTTTCCTTTCTGGATGCCGTATCCCATGCCCCACCTCCCCCAAGTTGCACCAGGACATGAGCTCCCACTCAATGTGCTTTTCTTGGCAATAATTTCTAAATAAATACATTTTCTGTTTTACTATACCCCCAAGGTGAAATCATTCTTTCTTTGTTTTTTTTTGGTTTCTTTTATTGAGAACATGTCAGTTCAAAAACACAGAAACTTGGTATACATGTCAATACATTTACTTTTGTGTTGCTTTGTAGTGTCTACACCCTGTAGATGCATATCGAATCCGAGTCCTTGTCTTTCACGAATCATCATCAGTATATAAGCAATAACAACCGAGAAACCAGTCATTTCTGAGGGACTGATTACCAGTTGGGGGAATGGGTGGCCCGAAGCTGTGCCTCAGGCAACCCCCCTTCAGCCAGTTGTTAATCCAAGGAAATGACCAGCTTTGAGATTGTTATTGCGACTGTAAGTCTAATCGCAATAATAATTTTCTTTTTCACTGTTCATTTTCTACATTTTTTAAAGAAAAACTGTGGAAAATGGTAAATACAAGTACTATAGCCTTGCAAACACCCAATTATGCCTGCCCATAGGTCTGTAAAAGTTGCAAACTAATCTTTTTTTCTATGTATATTGTCATTTTTCTAACCATGCCCTGCTACCATGCTCTGTGCTGGGAGGCTCCATCTTGCAAGTGCAGCCGCACCAGAAGACTCTGCTGAGCTCATTCATGAGCTGTCTTCCTGTTGACGAGTACTCTCTGTTGCCATGCACATGGTTGTGTTTGTGCCTGCTGCTGGGTGCCCATGCGCACTCTTACTTGTAAAGTGGCAGTTCTCCCCAGGCTGGTAGTAGCACAAGGAAGCCCCCTAATTTAAGAACAAAATAAAGTGATTTTAGGCAATGTACTGTGTGTCCACTTATTTCTGCCTTTTCTCTGAAAATGTGTTGCTGTTAGCATATCGTCTCGGTGCATGTATTTGTCTATTCTTCTGACAGCAACCTGTACTATATATGAAGAGGAAACACAGTAAATGGCATTGTGCTGGCAGACATGTCATCACTGTATTTGTAGTATGTAGACAGTTGACAGGACATAAAAAAAACCTGTCTGACCTGTACTGCCAATATTTATGCTGCCAGCATTTGTGTGCCTCAGTCCCAATCAATGTCACTTTACTGTCATGCAGTGATAATGCAGCACCTTTCTTGTAATGCACAGTGAATGGGTTGTGGGTACTGTTGGGGTATAATGTCGATGCAGCATGCCACAAACACCTCCTGTATATGGCACTACCTAGGCTAGAACACAGCACTGGTCCGGTATGACAGTGTGGGTGCATAGGGCAAACTTCAGTGGGAATGACAGAGCTCTGCAAAGTACACCCAATATATTGTAAGTCTTACAGGAGAAAATGTTTCACAGCATGTTTTCCTTGGGAGGTGCAGAGAGCTGTGTCTGAAGTATTGAGTGCTACCTTGTTGGTTTCAGTAAGAGCACATACTATGTTGGTGCATTCCGTTCCACACTGCTCGCTGATAACACATTTTGGTATGCATGCTGCAAATTTAGAGATGGAACAGAACAGCTCCATGCATTCCTTCATATATAGCTGTCTCACAGATACCTCATGTAACACCTACTGCAAAAGCATACGTTTCTGTAAAACAATTACTCTCAGTGCTGCAATGACAGGTATTTCTACTGGATTAAGCAGCCAAATATGTCCCTACATTTTGATTTGCAGCCTAACACCAGTCTCAACAGTGTGTCAGACTGGAGAGTAACCATGATGCTTCTGGCTCTGTATACACATTCACAGCATGGTGCCATGCTCAATGTGCTCCCACTACTAAAGTGAACATACAGCAAGCATGAGCACAGAGTGCTCATTGACATACTTGTTGCAGCACTGGCCACTGCTGAGAGTAAGACGGCACCTCTTAGACAGAGGTAACCAAATGCCAGGCAGGAGATGAAAATTACCTCATCAGCAACTCACATTAATAACATTCCCAGGTGAGTGACACTAGTAAACCAGGTTTTCTACAGTTCTCCTGTAAGGTTTCAAGTAGGGTGGCATGAGCTTTCATTTGAGGGTCTTTGCCATGCTGGGCATTTCTAAGGGATTTCAGACTGGCACAGCAGACAATCAATGAGCTACTCTAGCTCATGTATAATTAATTAGGCTTATAATGTCATACATACCATTGACATCCTAATGAGCTGACAATGTTAAGCTCTGACTAGTGAGGCTCCTAGGCTTGCCAGATATTAGTAGAACAACAGAGGGAGCTTTATGCGAGTAGTTGAGTGTCCAAGAATAACAGTTGATGGTAAAGTCCCCTGAACTGCTGAGATCTGGTGCTGAAAAGTGTGACTTCCACACTGTAGCCTAATGCTTTGCAGGTTATCTGTTCCCTTGAGAAATATAGAGGATTATAGAATATATCAGAGAGAGTACATGTATAGAGATAGGGTGGAGGAGAGCAAAGAGAGGGAGGTGGTAAAGGGTTAGGTCTCACAGCACAAACTCTGGTCAATGGTCAAGTTGATGCATTACCCAATAATGCGATCTAGTGTCAAATAGGGTAACCTTATTAGATAGACTATAAGTCAGTTGCTCCAAGTAATAAATCTCAAATATGATTTTTTTGTCACCCCTTCAGTGTAGATAACTGCAGACATCTGAAGGACTTTTTTGCTGCTAGAATCAAAGTTAGTGTGAGTCGCAAGATCGGGCACTGTAGGGAACTACCATCTGGAGGAATAGCCAGCAAGATCAGAGCAGGAGTTATCTCTCCAGAGCAGTCAAAAGTCACTTCCAGTTCTCATGTGATGGTTTGCAAAAATGCAGTAAGCTTTGGGAGTCCCAGAAGATATAAGTTTGATTGGCCACTGGTTACCCATATACCATCCAGCAAGAACCCTTGATCGGTCAGATATATTTTGTTACTAATTCTGTAGTACAGAGAAAACCATACCTGCAATTCCATGAGAACTATCTACAATAAGTGGCAGAGATCAGTCTGTAGACAGATACCATGTATTTATGCCAATTAGGAATCCCATGGTTTGTACTCAGTTCTGTGTTTTATCTTTGTAGGTTGGAAGCTGTTGATTCCAGAGCCATTTCTTGCATCACTTTATATAACTGGCCAAGCTGATGGGTCCAGGTATTGCATCAGAGAAGTGAGAGGAGTTAGTTAGGGAGTTGGGAGTTGGGGAAGCTTTTTCAGAAGAGTAGGACAGCCCTCAGCGCAATCTAGTAGAAAGAGCTAAGGTGCAGATACCTATAGTGGCTGTTTGGTGGAAGCTGATATGCAGCTTGTAGGGAGATCAAAGGGAGAACGCCATGGGAGGCCAACATTTCAAAGATGAACTGAAGCCCCTATCTACCACATCACCTCATGGCTGCATCTATCCATTAAGAGGGTATGTGGAGTCATGAGTGAAAGCAATGAAGTAAAATAGATTTGTGGGAGTTAAAAAGGCCTCTCTGAACTGACATCCATTGCCAGAAAGTTATAGCAGTGTACTGGGCAAATTTTAAGAGAGGTAGATAGACAGGGTGTTCCTGAACAGGAAATAGTCAAAGTTAAACATGTCATTAAGGGTAAATTCTATTTGCATCCACTATGGTTGGCAGGATGTGGATAGCCACATGCAGAGTTCTCTCGTGGGCTGCCTGTGCATACCTCTTGAGGTTTGGTAGATTAACCCATCCACACTCTCGAGGTAGGTGCAATACAAAAATTGTATTTGGGTTGGGGCATCCTGCCAAATAAATCTTGATATGACTTTGTTCCAAGATTTGAAGTATATTAGGGATGGGAAAATAGTGAGGGTCTGCAGGAAGTATGATATCTTGAGAGGGATTTTCTGACATATGACTTTAATCATCTTGAAGAACCCAAGGCATAAGTGTGTCCATTTAGAGAGGTCACCAGTGGCTTGATGGGTTAATGGTTCAAAGGTAAGTAGCTCTAGGTGATGTAGGTTTCTAGTGAGCTTAATCCCCAGATACTTGAGTGCTCCTTTGTGACATTTGAAGGGATAAAGCCTCTTCAGAGGCAATGAAGTGACATAATTATAAAGCAAGATCTCTGTTTTCTGTGTGTTAAGTTCATATCCTACAAGATCCCTACAGAACCACAGAACTTCACAAACCACCAGTATCAATTCCTCTGGAGAAGTCAGTGTCGGCAAGGTATCATCTACAAACAATGAGAGTTAATAATCTTTGCCACATAGCAGGATTCCCAAGATTAGAGGGTCAGCAAGTATTGCTGCCAATGGCTCAAGATAGAGAGCAAAGTGCAAAGATGATAGGGTACAGCTCTGCCTGGTACCCCTTCCAGAGGGAATGAATCAGTGAGGGAGCCATTTAAATGGAGATGGGCAAGAGATGAAGCATACGTACCTGCAACATCTGCACACTCTCCTCTGGAAATCCGAAGTTTAACAAGGTGGCCCACAGGAACAACCAGGCCACTCTATTGAACACCTTCCCTGCATCTAAACTAAGCAGTGTGACTGGGGTATAGCATAGTCCAACAGGATGAGAATGCAATGGACACCATCATTCACTTGGCTTCTGGTGGGCAGACCGAATCTGGTACATGTCAAGAATGGTTGGGTAACAGGAGCTCTAGCCTGGTAACCCAGATGGACATGAAGACTTTGTAATCATAATTTAAGATAGCTATTGGTCTGTAGGAGGTTGCAGAGTTGGGATCCTTGTCTGGTTTTGGTAAAGCAGAGATCATTGCATGCCTCCAAGTGGATGGCAGGTGTCTTCTTTCTGTATTACTCTATGTAACCCTGGCACCATTATGCCAAGGGCCACTACCCCTGCTTGTTTTCCTAACAACAGGTTGAGGGGCATGGGTTCACGATTAGCTGTTATTGGGGTCACCCTACCCTCAATACTCTTACAATTATGGTGCCTCCACCCAGAGTAATGCTTAAGAGGGTCATTAATAGTACTGGTACAGCCCTCTGGGAAGCTGCAACCACCCACAGTCCTGCCTAGTGACCCTTTACACTTAGTTTTGCAACTGCAATACTTCACACTTAGAATACAGATTAATACCAGCATTAATGATATGCTCGTGCACATTCCACTTACCAGTAGGGTTTGGTCTTCTGGCTTTCACCCTGAAACCACCTGTAAAAGACAGTTTCAATAATACAAACATGCACTTTCAATATGCTTTGCAGTACTTCAGTAACTGTAGACCAGGTAATGATATGTTTACAAGTTGGGCTAACAGCAAAACAGCAAATCAGGTTTATTAAGGGGATGTGAACAAGGGAAGGGAGAGAATTTAGGCAAATGTAGACAGGCTATATTGCTTCTAATCACTTTAGTCCCTGAATTTCAGTCTGGCAACTACTGAGTACCCAGAGTGGAAAACAGGCATGCCTGAGGCGGTGCCATGGGTTGGCTGGTGTTGCAGCTGGTGTTCGGGCCCTCGCTGGAAAGAAGGATGATTAAATGAAAACACATTTGGAAACTATAAACAATTTATATCTGTGGCCGGATGGCCCAGTCACTATTAAACACATTAAACTGGCAAATAGAATCAGAAGGTACCATTAGAACAATTGATAATTTGTTGCAGGGAGCTGCCCTGATTTTACTCACTGTACCCAGAAGAAAGGACGGTGGCACTGGTGACATGGAAGACCTGTTGCTTGCTTGAGCTGTTGATGGGAATTGGGGCTGACATGTCTCACCTCCGCTTCATGGCCTTTCCCTGTAGGTGGCCACAACCTGCATTTGATTGTTGTGCAGGAGTTGAATCCCTGAAGCTGGTCTCTCACCAGGATGCTGAAAATGGCACAAGAACAGTTGGGCTGGGCCTCTGCTGGCATGAGCCCTGCGGAATGGAAAGTCATTTTAAGGTTAGACGGCATGCTGGTGAAACCTCCAGCTGGGCTTCTAAGAGAGAAGGTCTTTACTGCACTGGAGTGGCTCCTGCTTTGCTTCAGGAGTCCCAGTATCAATGTCTCCACACACACGGTTGGCCACAGGCTTGTGGTTGAAGAAACAAACTTCTCCTTTTCTTCGGTAAACAGCCGGTTCTGCCTCAGCCTTCTGATGAAAAACCCTTCCTTGTCCGCTCAGATGAAGTCCCAGACCATTGAATCCCTGTTTGGAGTGAGTAAGAAGTCACAGGAGGCAGTTACAGGCCCCCCTCCCTGTAATTTCTCTCAGCCCATCTGCAGGCTGGGTCCTCCTCAGTGGCTCAAGCTGAACTGAACTCTGTTTCAAACAGTCCCACAGTTAGTTTGAGAATCCTGTACTCCGTTTGGCTATCAATCAGTCGGGGTGCTCCCATTGGTTTATTTAGGCACCAACAAGAAAGTTCACAGTTTCACCCATAATCCATTGTAATTAGGACCCCTTGAGGACCCCTTGGTTCTGATTGGTCCAAATCAGGAAGTCCAGGACAAAAGATGGTGGCTTCCATTGGAAAAGACTGATACTGGCATTATTGGCAGTCCAGACAGTCTATTTCATTTAAATAGCAGCAAGGATTTAGACATAAATATTTACAGATTATTAAAGAGCTCCTTCTGCTCTACTAGTGACAGCAGAGGGGAGTAAATCTGAGTAATGCCTAACTGGTCATGTGCTACGCTGTAATCTGATCCAGCCCAGGCTATTTACACTATACACAAGGCTGATGCTCATAAAGAGATAGCATGGTGGCATGGATGTGCGCACACACACAGAACAGCAGCAGCACAATATGGAACATGGGTTTAAATTCTCTTTCTGGACATCTGCCAGGCAGTGGGTGTTAGTGGAGCCCAGGGAGATACTTCAGGTAAGCCCCACAAAATTGTGTGTGTGTGTGTGGGGGGGGGGGAGGTTACCTCTATAAGCTTACAGCAGTGGAGGAGAGGAGGAGGTCACAGAATTTTTTGTATAATTCCACCGAGTATCCACTAGGGCCTGGGCATTTCTTCTTTTTTTTCTTTTTTAAATGTTAAACTCTTTATTGGAAGAACCAAAAGAACAACAAATGGAGCACAGACAAGGAACAACAAGCAACCGACAACAAGAGAGAATATAATGCAAACATCAAAAATAGTATCACGGACTTCTGGTGATGCAAGCGCTGCTAATGGCCACTTGAAGCTGAAGCTCTGCCTAACCCAATAGAATCCTAAACCATCCTGGCATCCAGAAAGAAACAAAAGGTCAAAAAACCTGCACCAGCCAACCTGCATATGGCTACAAGACAGAAACTGAGAGAATTTGCAACGCCAGGCGCTTCTAGAGAGCCTTTCCAACAGACTTTAACTGAGCAACCCTCACTAACAGCTAAACAAGGTATACAAGCTGTGATGGCAGAACCTGAATGAACAGGAGAGAATGAGGACAAGCCCAAATTCACAATCACCTCTAAACAACTCTGCACTCAATTAAGTAAAATTGGAGAAATGCTGCAATGCATTGAGATAGCAGTAGCCGACACCAAGTGCGACCTTCGGGTAGTCGAGAAGCGGGTGGGTGCAGTAGAGGCCTGCTTGACAGAATACTGCAAAGAGACAGACGTGCATAACTCGGCCCTTCTAAACCTACACCATAGAGAGCTTCAACTGAGTAAAAGGGTGGAAGAATCAGAGAATAGGCACAGATGAAATAATATAAGAATTCATGGGCTCCTGGAGAAAACAGAGTCGGGGGACATGGTGTTACTTATGGAAAGTCTTCTACAAGAATTACTAAACTGGCCCAAGGAAGAGCCGCTTGGTATAGTTCAGGCCCATAGAGCACTCACAGCCCCACCAGCAAGTCCCAACGCCAGACCCAGGTCAATAATCCTGCCATTCCTGGATTACAGAGTCAAGGAAAAAATTATTAAAATTGGGTGGGGTCACAAAGAAGTTATCTTCGGGGACCAGCGACTTTACTTTGACCACGATTTTGCCACATCAACAGCATTGCAATGACGATTAATCCTTGCAGCAATGAAATCTCTGAGACAAAGGGGACTGAAGGCCTACCTCAACTATCCGGCCCGGCTCTGGGTGAAGACCTGCGAAGGAGTTATTAAGCGTTTTGTGGACATTATGGAAGCGAGGGAATTTTTGGCATACCAAGGGATCAGGATCGCCGAACTGCAGTCTCGCTTCCTAAGGCAAGAGCTGGAGGTCTTAGCCTGGCACTTAGCTTCCAGGAAAAGGCCGGAGGCTAAGAACGGGAGTGTCTGGCAGAAGGTACACATGGCAGTTAGATCGACAGGGCCAGTCGAGACGACATCCGCGACTACGGGAACCCAGAAGCAATCCCGGACCACCAATGGAGCAGGCTGAAGAGTAGCCAAATAAGATTTGGTAGCAGTTGTTATGTAAGAACTTGCTGGCGAGAGGGAATTCACTAGACTCTTACTAACTGTGCATGTTTCAAAAAGTTACACATGCCTAGGATAAAGTTTGGAGATCAGCTGGGGGAGGAGCGATATGCTGCTAAACACAATACGACTTTTACTATCAGTTCAGACCTTTAATAATAACATATTAATCGAGATGGGGCAACCATGTTCCCTGAATTCCGAGCTGTAACACTCTATACCTTAATAAGAGAAGGGGGGGTCAGAAGGTTCTTAAGGGAACTGGAGGTATGATTTCGATGGCACACTCGAATACAGATGTTTTTCAACATCCTGTTTATAGAACCAGTTCTTAATGTATATATATATATAGAGAGAATTATGTTGTTTCACCTCCCCCCTCTTTCCCTCCCTCCCCTTCCTCTGCTCCTCCTCCCTCCCATCTCTCCTCCCCGAGAGAGTCAAGCTTTTCTCCATTAAACAGAGGGTTTTATTAAACAGAGGGAAATAGTGATTCTGTCGGATAAGGTGAACAGAATATCGAGGCCCAGACGACCGAACCATATTGGCCCTTGTGAGGGGTGAATATAGATACCCCACATTGTGGAGCTCAGCTCATCACCCTACCGACCACTGACTAGACATGTGGTCAGCCGGGGAGTACTTAGGAGTCTCCCCAGGGTCTTCCCTTTTCACTAACTTAGCACGGGAGAGATCTATTAGGGTTATATAAACCATCTGAAGTATCACTTTGAAGTACATAAGAAGATGTGCTATAAAACTGCACAGGATGACAGAGAGATAAAAGCTGTCAATTTGTATATAGTTATAAGGTTGGTTATGAAACACGACATTGTTTTTTGTTGTTTTGGAATCTGTGGTGCGTGCGTCGAACAAAAGCTTATGGAGAAGGGTTCCCAGGGGTCGGACCATACTAGCTAGATGGCCAAAAGAGCATGGCTGAAATTCAAATAGCCACATACAATGTAAGGGGCTTGGGGAGCCCTATCAAGAGGGCTAGAGTCCTGAAAGAATTGAGAGATTTCGGGGTAGACATCGCCCTGCTTCAAGAGACACATTTAACACAATTGGAGCACTCCAAGTTGAAGAGATCATGGGTGGGGCAGGTCTTCTCTTCGTCTTGTCAAACCCAACCGCACAAGCGAGGGGTAGCTATATTAATAAGGAGGAACCTCCCATTCAAGGCGATAGTGGTGAGGTCCAACCCTGAGGGAAGATACATATATGTGGAGGCCGACTTGGGGACTCACAAATGTACCATTCTAAACATATACACACCCAAAGAGGAAAACCTTAGATCTGCCTTCCTAGCAAAGATGTTGTCCGCCTTCCCTAGATTTGATTCTGCTCTTAGCATAGTGGGTGGAGATTTCAATACAATCATTTGCCCCCGTTTAGACAAATCTGGGACACAACCAGGTAGAAGATCTAAAGCCTCAATAACACTTCATAGACTCATCCACGAATACAGAATGATGGATGCCTGGAGATTTTTACATCCCACCATGAGAGACTACTCTTTGTATTCTCCTAGGCACTCTAGGTATAGTAGGATTGACCTCCTGCTTGTTCCCACACGGTGGACCTGGGTGCTAAATTCAGCCCAAATAGGCAATTTTACCCTATCCGACCATGCTCCGGTCCTGTTAAAACTAGTGCTGGGGACCCCAAACCGACATCAGACATGGAAATTAAACCTGTGCCTCATCAATAGGGAGGATTTCAAAACGATGATCAAATCAGAGATTGAGCAATTTCAAGCACTAAACAATCAGGCAGATACCCCCACTACGGTTTACTGGGACACGTTGAAAGCATATTTAAGGGGTAAAATTATTGCATATGCATCTAAGGTTAATAGAGATAGAAAGGAGGAACAGAGAAAACTAGAAAGAATAATATTTGAGTTGGAAGTGCAGCATAAGCAACTTAATCAAGCGGAGACAGAAAAGGAACTAGACGCAGCCAGGGAAAAGTTATCTAGGTTGGTAAATCACCAAATAGAAACCAGCTGCAGGTTCGCCAGGCAGGTCTTTTATGAGAAGGGCAACAGGGCAGGTAAACTGCTAGCAGCCCAATTGCGTAAAGATGCGGCATCGAGGGCAGTGTTAAAACTTAGGAGGGGACCAGACGGTGATCAGGCCACATCCCAGTCAGACATAACGAAATGTTTTGTGGACTTCTACCAAAAATTGTATATAGGAGGAAAACTCCCAGATCATTATACTAAAATTGCTCAATATTTGGAGAAGATCAGACTCCCGGTACCAGACCCGGCTGGGGGGGGGGGGGCCAAGTTGAGGGCCCCCTATCACAATGCAAGAGATTAAAAATCAGATCACCTTGCTTAAGAATACTAAAGCTCCGGGATTAGATGGGTACCCCGGAGAGTTTTACAAGACTTTTCAGTCAGACCTTCTTCCCTTCCTATTGGAAACATTTAATGCAATCCTGGGAAAGGCCCTACCAATCCCCCCATCATGGAAGTACGCTAAAACATCTGTATTGTTGAAACCAGGTAAACCTCCAGAGGAATGCAGATCATACAGACCCATTTCCCTATTAAACACGGACCTAAAACTACTCACTGGTATACTAGCTCAGAGACTCCAAGCAATCATTAGTGATCTCATACACCCGGATCAAACCAGCTTTATTTCATGTAGATTCCTGCAGGACAATGTAAGGCGTCTCTTGAATATAATCTCTCCCAAAAAACAGCCACATCTCTTAAACTAGCAGTAAGCATCGATGCCGAAAAGGCATTCGATAGGGTAGATTGGGTTCTTCTCCAATCCGTTCTTAGAAAGTTTAACATGGGGGACAATTTCATAGGGGCAGTCAAAGCGCTATACTCTCAGCCAGAAGCGGTGATTAGTGTAAACGGATGTGTCTCAGCCAGATTTCCTCTTTCGCGAGGAACCCGCCAAGGATGCCAACTCTCCCCGCTGCTGTTCACCCTCTCCTTAGAGCCCCTAGCTGAGCAGATCAGACAACACCCCTGGGTGGAGGGAATTAAGGTAGGCTCCCAGATTCATAAACTCTCACTATATGCAGACGACGCACTTATTTATCTAGGGGACCCAGTGGGCTCGCTTCCCTTTCTTACACAAATTTTAAATCATTTCCAAGATTTAGCAGGGTACAAAATTAACCTCTCAAAATCTGAGGCATTACGGTTAAGTGGGCACCCATCATCAGAACTGCAATCCAATTTTCAGTTTATGTGGGCTCCAAACAACACAATCAGGTACTTGAGAATAAGAGTCTCGGCAGATACATCCTGGCTCTTTTCTGCCAACTACCCCACACTCCGGGACTCTATTAGACAGGACCTGGGTAGGTGGAGACTGCTTCCATTAACTCTTTTGGGAAGGGTACACTCCATCAAAATGAATGTGCTACCACATTTACTTTTCTTATTCCAAACGATACCAATTGCCTCCCCAAAGGTATTCTTGAAGGAAATAGACCACCTAATAATGAGTTTCATATGGCAGGGCAAAAAGCCCAGGTTGAAAAGGGCAATTCTTTGCACCAGGCGGGAGCAAGGAGGGTTAGGTTTACCGGATATTAAAGACTACTACTTGGCGGCACAGGCCCCATGGCTGTACGCCTGGATGAAACAGAAGGTGAATAACAGATGGTTCCCTATGGAGTTGGAGCAAGCCCAAAAGATAACATTTTGGACTGTCTCCACAGTTTCTGTCTCCCGGGGGTAGTATGCAAGGTGGAAAACCCGTGGACTAGGCATACCCTGAGAGTGCTGCTGACCCTACGCAGGCGACTGAGAGTTCTGGGAGGGCTAGGTCCCTTATCCCTCATACGCCATCGTGAACCTTTTGGTCCCCCTAGTTGAGATGTGGGATACCGATTCTGGGAGTGCCAGGGCCTCACCAGGTTCACTCATCTATTGGAAAGTGGCATTTGTACCACATTCCAGAACCTGAGGTTAAAATATGGACTTAGAAAAGAAGACCACTTTAGATTCTTACAAGTAAGGCATTTTATCCAGCAATCCACACATCTACAACAGCTTTTGAGACCCTTAACAGATTTAGAGCAACTTTTCTATAGTTGGATCACTCTGAGGGCTAAGGTGAAACCTGTCTCTCAGACCTACAGACTGCTGACAGACCAGCAACAGGGACAAGTTGAGGAGGTCAAGTATAGATGGGAAAGGGAATCAAACACGCAATTAAAAAGCACTGAATGGCAGAGGGTACTTTCCCAAGGCTGGCGCATCACAGCTTCACCCACATGGGGCGAGTACTACTGGAAAGTCTTGATGCGTTTCTTTAGAACTCCCACAGTAACCCAGTACTTTAACCCTGATTACATGAACAGATGTTGGAGAGAGTGGGGGTGGGGGGGTAGGTTCGCATTTTCACATTTTCTGGGGATGTCCAAAGCTAGACAACTACTGGCGGCAGGTACACATTCAGATTCAGTAAACCTTGGGGGTTTCCCTGCCAAGAACTTTCGACTCCCTATGTTTGGGATTTCCAAGTAGGGAACATTTAAAGCTTTCTAGGCCTCAAAAGAAACTATACCACATCTTCAGACTAGCAGCACTAAAAAGCATTACAATTTGTTGGCGATCCAGGAGACCGCCTACCATCCAGACATGGAGAGACAAAATAAAAGACCTAGAGCAAATGGAAAGAATCACGGCAGCTTTGAGGCTCACCACCAAGAAATTTGAACAAGTATGGAGGGACTGGTATGAGAAAGGTTCTCCATCGAACAAAGGGGGAGAGAGGTCCCTTAACAGAGCGACAGATATTGAGGCGGGTCTGAACTAGACACATGCCCCACTAACCTTTCAGGCGGGTAGCGGCACAGGTGAGGTAGGAGCGGGTAACTGGGACTCATGGTTAAGGTACTCTCTGCCTGCTATACAGGGTTGAAAAGCATTAATTAAATGTCTGTCAATGTCCTTGGGTATTAGGATAACAGGGATATCCATTCTAGCATAGCAGATAACAGAAACGTTTGTTACGCACACACCTCCAACCAATCAACCGATCAATCATTCAGCAAATTGATTGGTAAATCAGTTATATAGTTAATTAATGGTTTTATTTTTTGGTTTTCAACTCTGTCGGGCCTTATTTGGCTTAAGGCAATGATTTCATTTAGCTTCTCAAAACCTGGGAAATGTTATGCAGTAGTTAAGAAGAGTCCAAACTGAAAAGGGTACAAAATTAAGAAACAATACATAACAGAATTAACTATGTAAAAACAGAGAAGAATGAACTGTGGAGTGTTTTGGGACTATATCTACATGGACATTTGAAGTTGCCATCTGAGGTTTTCTCCACAGAACACTGTATAATGAACCTTAAATGAACTCCTCTAGCTAGAACAGTTTAGTATCACTGATTGTATTCCCATCAGATTCTGGTAATAGTTTAACTGTGATTATATCAATTGGATGTATAGTTACTGTGCATCAATAAAAATTAAAGTAGCAAAAAAAAAAAAAATAGTATCACTGCACTGGCCGTAGCATGAAAAACATGGGTTATTCACAAAGGACAGAATATATCAACCCCTCTGACAAGGTAGGAGCTCAGGAACATAATGGGCATTTCTGAGTCTTGGAATCAAATAGAACTGTGTGAATCTCCTCCTTAGTAATTGGGTCTAGAAGCAATGGGCTGCATCCTGATTCAGTTTGGGGAGGGGTACATTTTGTATGTAGGCCAGATTTTGCTCTGAGGATGTGACACCTTCCTCAGCATATAAAGATTGGTAATATTTAGAAAGTACTGCTGTTCTAGCAGAGGGTCACTTCATAAATGTGGCTGAATCTGGATCAAAAAGCTGCAGGACGCAGGCCTGTATACATTGAGCCTGCAAGCAACAGTCTAAATTCCATGCCTCACATGCTCTCTCTTCACAATAATTATGTTTCATATAGAAAAGGGTCTGTTCCACCTTGGCATCCAGCGATTTCTGCAGATCCTGCTTTACTTGAGCAACTTGGGGTGCAACAGAGTTGTCCCCCTGCTGCATAAAGGAATGTAGCATGTGTAAAATCTGCTGGAGCTCTGCAAGTTGAGCTTCCCACTCTCTTTTCTTTTTAGAGGAGTATGCAATAAGTTCAAACACCAAGTGCCATTTTAACTGTGTCCCAGAGGACGGGTGCAGATGTGTCCTGACCTGAATTCTCCTGAATGATTTGATGGATTAGCTCCTTCAGGGTGTGCAGTGTCGGACTGGGGTACAGAGGGCCCACCTGGAAAGAAGATACAAGGGCCCACCTGGAAAATCAATAAAGGAGGGCCCAGGTTGATACACTCGTATCAATATTCCACTTCAATCTGATACACTAGCTCTGTGTTTGCATCTTACATTTATCAGCAGTGTCCCAGATACCCCATTTAATTAGAAAAAAGAAGATAAATGCGAAAGTTTTCAGAGTACAGAAGATAACCACTTACCCAACTGAGGGGGGCCCACCTGGAAATTTCCAGGTATCCAGGTGGGCCAGTCCAACCCTGAGGGTGTGCTAACATTCAGAGTTCTGAAGGAGGGCCAAGTTAAGCCACCAGTGCGTGTGGTGCCTGAGTTTCCCCAAGCTGAATTTCATATTGACTGGGGCATAATCAGACAATAGAATTGTGCCATGAGATGCATTGTGGAAGGAATCTAGGAATTCAGATTTAGCAAAAATATAGTCAAGCCTGGCCGAGGTTCACATTCTATGGAAAAAGTGAGTATATTCTTGCTCTTTGAGGAAGAAGTGCCTCCAGGCATCAGTGATGCTGAAGTGGGCCAGTGTTCACTGTATATATTTCTGCATAGGGTGGTGTGCTGTGTAGCCAGTAGCATCAAGCGATGGGGAAAGTGTAGTGTTAAGGTCCCTCCCATGATCAGCTTCCCTTGCGGTAGGGGAAGGAGTTTATTGAAAAACTGCTGTGCTACCATTTTGTCTGCTCTGGGGGAAGTATACACTAGCTAGGGTAATTGGGGTATTGTATGAAGAGCCTGTGGCTATGACATAGCAACCAACCACATCCGCTACAGTACATGATCTTGCAGTCAGACTCAGACCCCTCTAAGAATAAGTATTATTGCTCCTTATCATCTGATGGATTTATCCAATGAGGTGACTATTGTGGAGAAGCCTCAGTTCTCGAATTTGGCATGTTCTTCTGCTGAGAGATACATCTCTTAAAGAAACACTATTTCCAGTTGGTCATGTTTCATCTGTCAAAGGATGCAATATCATTTCTCTAGCCTATGGATCCCATTAACATTAAACGTAATGACTTTTGAAGGTCTATGCATTGTCCTAGAAGTTCTGGCTAGGTTGCTGCATTGGAGTCCCACCCTCACCAAAGGGGTCAAGAGCTGCAGTGAAGAGGGAGCAGAAGAAAAAAAAGAAGAAATAAGGTATAGTCAATAACTGAGGGTTCAGATCCCTACAACAACAACAACACAGTGAATACAGTAATACTGGGAACATTAAAGAAAAAAGCTAGGGTAAGAAACATACTAACAGTAACGTTATAAATAGCAGGGCCTGAGACAGCTGGGCCAGTCCTTGCAAACTATGCCTGAGGGTGATCCCTTGAGTGACACTTCCAAGGTATAGTACAAGTCACATTGAACTGTTCCCTCAACTCACTGGTGTAGCATTGTTCAATGAGTTTCCTAATCTGTGCAGTGTTTAATTCAGTGAATTATTAAAAGTTTAGCATTGGTTTGCAACTAGCTGTTAGGACTATAAGCTTTATTTTCAGCTGAGTGCTTATGAGTTTCATTTCAGAAGGCTCTGCACCATGGGATTCAACTAACGGCTGAAGAACTGGTGCTGAGTTGAGGGTTTTGGCTTCACTAGGGACTGGGGACCCACCTGGAGAAATACAGGCTTGTACGAAAGAGATGGTCTGCATCTGTCTGAGGGGGGCCCAGGGTTCTGATTGAAAAATGTGAATGTTCCATTGGCAAACATTTAAACTAGCCAAGGGAGAGGTGGAAATATGAAGGAAGACCTCAATTGCTCCCCCAATAGGTTAACGTAGTCATACAAGAGGATACTAAGGATGGGAAAACACAAGGGACTGAATCAGGAGGCAATCTCAGGGGAGGCACAGGGGAAGGGATAGGAGGGGAACAAGTAGGATTGAAGCCATCATAACATGGAGGGCCATATGCACAAATGCCCGCAGCCTGGGTAACAAGATCCCAGACCTGGTGGCTTTGATGGCAGAGGGAGACCTGTATATTGTAGCAGTCACTGAAATATGGTATACGGAAAGCCATGATTGGGATGTTAATATACCTGGGTACACAGTATACAAGAAAGACAGGGAGGAAAAAAGAGAGGAGGGGTAGTGATCTACATCAAAGAGGAGATCAAAGAAACTGAAATAAAGGGAAAGCAGGGAGGAGAGAGGCACTGTGGGTCACCCTGGAGTCATGAAATGGCAACACTATCCACATGGGGGTTATCTACAGACCCCCAACACAATGGGAGGAAACAGATAGGCAAATGGTAGATAACATCTGTAAAATGGCAGAAACGGGGAAAGTGTTGATGGGAGAGGATCTAAATATGCCCTATGTTAACTGGAACACCTATACTGTGGCCACATCCAGGAGCAGAGTCATCCTGGATGCCCTTCATTGGGCATGCCTCACATAGCTAGTAGAGGAACCCACCCAAGAGGACACAATATTGGACCTGGTGCTCACAAATGAAGACAGAATAACGGATGTATCAGTGGGCAGTAGTCTGGGGTCCAGCAACCACCGTACAGTATGGTTCATTGTTGTAGAAGAGTCAAATCACACAAAAGCAAGAGTCCTAGACTTCGAAAGGACCAGCTTTGTGAAATGGGAGAATGCCTCAAGAAAACACTGACAAAGGGTAAGGGAGGGGGAGTAGAGGTACAATGGGAGAACCTCAAGAGAGCCATAACAGTGCAACATGCCTTTGTGTGAAGCAAGGGAACAAAGCAAGATGACAAAGAAAACTTTTATGGTTTTCAAAAGAAGTAAGTGGGATGGTTACAGAGAAAAAAATGGCACTCAGGAAATACAAGGAAACACAGAGAAGGAAGACAAGTAACTATATCAGACTAAGCAGAGGGAGGCAAGAAAAGTGGTCAGACATGCAAAGGCACAAACAGAGGAAAGGATAGCCCAGACAGTGAAGGAAGAGGACAAAACCTTCTTCGGGTACATAAGGGAAAGAAGAAAGGCCAAGGGAGGGATAGTGAGGCTGAGTAAAGGTGTGGTGAGTGGGCAGATGGGGACCTAGAAAAAAATAGATACTGAATGAATACTTTTGCTCAGTATTCACAAAAGAAGAGGAGGGAGAGGGACCGGAATTATCCAGCAGACACACACAGGGAAGAGGGGGTGGACACCAGGCCTTTCACAGGAGAATCTTAAAGGAAATCTTGAAACTGAAGGTGGACAAGGCAATGGGGCTGGATGGGATACATCTCAGAATACTAAAAGAACTCAGAGAGGTGCTACTGACACCATTGACAACCCTTTTCCACAAATTATCAGAAGAGGAAGTAGTATCAGAGGACTGGAGGAGGGTGAACGTGATACCCCTTCACAAAAGTGGAAGCAAGGTAGAAGCGGGAAACTATGGACTGGTCAGTTTGACCTCAGTGGTGGGAAAGATGATGGAATCACTGTTAAAGGAAAGGATTGTGAAATATCTAGAAGCCAGAGAGCCACTGGACCCAAGGCAACATGGATTCACAACAGGAAGATCTTGTCAAACGAACCTGATAGATTTTTTCTGACTGGGTGACAAGGGTAGTAGATCAGGGAGGGGAGGTGAACATGGCCTACATAGATTTGTGCAAGGCATTTGACTCAGTCCCATTCAGGAGGTTAGTAAACAAGTTGGGCAGTCTGAGAGTAGGTCACAAGGTGGTAAACTGGGTTAGAATTGACTTAGCAACAGGACACAGGATTCAGTACTGGGGCCAGTCCTCTTTAATATCTTCATTAGCAACATTGCAGAGGGACCCAAAGGAAAGGTATGCGTCTTTGCAGATGACACCTAGATCTGCAATAAGGTTGACACTCTGGGTAGGGGGGGAGAAGATGAGGAGAGACTTAACCAAGTTGGAGGAGTGGTCAAGTGTGTGGCAGCTTGGATTCAATGCTAAGAAGTGCAAAATTATGCACTTGGGGAACAAAAACCCAGGGGAGGAATACATGATGGGGGGGTACTAACAATGACCAAACTCGAAAGGGACCTGAGGGTAGCCATGACAGGTGATCTAAAAGTAGCCAAACAATTTGAGAAGGCAGTGAAGAAAGCCAGGGAGGACACTGGAGTGCATAGGGAGAGGTATCACCAGTACAAAACAGGAGGAGGTAATGCTGCTGTCAAGCAATTGGTGAGGCCTCATCTGGAGTACTACATGTAGTTCTGGAGACCTCATCTCTGAAAAGACATTGACAGGTTGGAGGCAGTCCAGAGAAGGGCAACAAAAATGGTGTAGGGGCTACACCAGAAACTATATGAGGAGAGATTGAGGGAACTCAATATGTACACAGTGGGGGGAAGGAGGGAGAGGGGGAACATGATAGAGACATTCAAATACCTCAAGGGGATCAAAAGAGTTCAAGAGGGCAGCATCTTTCAGAAAAGATGTGCAAGAACAAGGAGTCACAATATGAAGCTGGAGGGGGGAAGACTCAGGAGAAATGTGAGGAAGTATTTTGTTTTACAAAAAGGGTGGCTGATGCACAGAACAGCCTCACTGAGGAGGTTGTGGGGAACAATGGTAGGCCAATTCAAATATGCATGGACAAGCAGCAGGCAATACTAGGGGCAGGAAGGAGGAGGTAGGCTGCAGATCAAGTAGGATCTGGAGTTTATACAGTAGGTAGGGAAATGGGCAGAATAGGTGGGCCAAGTGATCCGTATCTGCCATCAAATTCTATGTTTCTATGTTTCTAAGAAGAAAACAATTTAAAAAATGATTGAACGGTAGCCCCACAACATCAAGTTGAGTTGCCAAGCATGCAACCTGGGATTCAGGGCACTCTGGTCACTAGCACTGCAGCAGCTCAGTCTGGGAAACTGTTGCCTATGGCAGGGTGTTCTCTGGGAAAAAAAGGAGTCACACCCTCCAAGCACAGTGAGCCCTGGTGTTGGGCAAAAAAGCTGGTTAATTTGCAGGCAGGCCAAATGCAGTAATGCAAGCCCATGGTGAGGTCTGTACATGTTGCCACAGGATGTGGGAGGGCAAGGATCAGAGGATTAAGCAGAGCATAAATGGTGGCCACCTGGATCATGGCAACAGCATATTCTGACCTACTGCTCCCTGCCTGTTCCCATGCCAGATTTGTGTCCCAGTGAGAAACAACCCCTTCCTGCAGGGACTGTCATGGAGGGCAAACAATAGAGAACCACTGAGCAAGGTAATGGCAGTTTGGGGCTGTGTGGCTACCATTAATAGACGTGTCCAGTCAAAGGAGCATAAATACCTTGATAAAAAAAAAAAAATTTACTAATGACACACTCCCAACTGGGAAGCAAAAGTACAGTTTTGGTGTGACTCAGAGGACTTCCTTGCCTCTGGACCAGAAGACTGTGGATAAAATATATTATTGTATAACATAAAATATTGTAAGTATATTATTGTATTCAGGTGACTGATTGTAAATAACTGTATATATGCAACTGAATATAAATACAAATAACTCCTTTGTACAAAATTGTGTGATTGTATGTTATATTCTTATGTATCTATTCTATGTATGTATACTGTTTGTAACTCCCTCCCCCTTCCCTTCAGGTCGCACCTGGAAATGAGCCTCAGCTCAGTGTGTTTTTTCCGGTTATCAAATGCTTAAATAAATAAAGAAAAAAGAAATCCCACATAGCTATGGAATTAAGCTCCTACCATACTCAAAATACAGTATGGAGTGAGTAAGGGTGTTACACTAGTTGTGCTGTCCTTCAGACAACATGTTACAGGAGGCGAATCTTTTTGTGCACACAAATGAAAAGTGAGCAGCAGGGTAAGGTCTCAAATCAGAAGATTATCTCCAAAAATATGTCATATAAATAGCTTCATTATGCATATAAAAATTAGCTAAATACATAAACAGACCTACCCAAGTCCAACAGGCAGACCCAAAAAACTCCAGCTCTTCATCACAAAGGTTTCCTCAGGGGGCATGGTTACAATACCCCCATGAGAATTACATACTCTCAGGTGCACATGTAAATTAATTAACAAGTTAAAAAACAATCAAGAAGGTGTCTCTAAAATCATTAATACAATAGAAGATCTTGATCAGATAAGCAACATTATATGCTTACACTTAACAGTACAGACCATACAGAATGGCTTCACAAATTATATCATTTAAATTCATACCTCATTTACTAAATAATCAGTACTACATTTTAAATAAAACAGCAATTCATAAATAAGTGAAGTTATTCAGTATGCATGAAGTTATTTTTTTTCTTTCACATTGTCAATCATATTTCAAAGCAATACAGCTCACAGATAGATGTCTAGCAGTTTTAGTGCAGAAAATACTAGCTTGATAGCCACATATTCCAATAGCACCACTTTAACATTTTAGAGATTTGCTGACACATTTGTGATATGAGATACTGTGTCATTTTAATCAAAGTTACAGCTTTCAGTCCATCTGTAGAGACAAAAAGTCCTCCATTTATGATATTACCTTATTCACTCATGGGTCCCAGAAGAGCAGTGATTCATACTTATATGTTTATCCATGGCCCATTTTCTTTGGGAGCCAGATGGAGCTTCTTGCCTCTGAGCATCCATGATGCCATCACATCTGGTTTCTCTTGCCACCAAAAAATGATGATCAAGAGTTGACATGTAATCAAACAGGCTTCTGTCTACAAGAAAGGGAAAACAGCAATCATTAAAAAGGCACAAGAATAATATTATACAAAGACAATGGTAAACAGATATTCCAGAACAACAAAAATCAATCATAGCATCATTATAAATCTGGTTTAAGATCCAGCACATCATTTAACTCCAGTGGGTTCAGTGATTATAACCACCAAATCCATGCAGATTCGAACTGTGACAATTGAGTCACAGTGTCCCATATACTTCTCTGTAAGATGTAAATCATGCTAATCCCATAAGCCTTAGTCCTTTTGGGTCACCATTATGACTATTCATGAAGTATATACCTACAGAACTATTCATATTAACATTTACAATATTTCTAACAAGTTCTTAGATTCTTTTCTTGATAGACTGTGTAGTCCTCCCCACATATAGTAGATTACAAGGACATGTAAAATATTAAACCATATTATTAATATCACAGGCTTTGCACTCTGTTATTTGATAGTTCTTGGGTGTGTAACATAGGTCCCTTCATATGCATACCTGCATATATCCAGGGGAAGAGTACACAATGAGGGGGTGAGTTAATAACAACAACAAAAATCGAAAGAAACCTAGGGGTAATTATATCAGATGACCTAAAGGTGGGCAAGCAATGTGAGTAGGCAGTAAGAAGGGCTGGGGGGATACTGGGATGCACAGGGAGAGGCATCCATAGTAGAAAACAAGAAGTTGTTATCCCTCTCTACAGACAGTTAGTGAGACCCCATCTGGAGTACTGTTTGCCATTCTGGAGACCCCATCTCCACAAAGACACAGACAGAGTGGAGGCTGTTCAGAGGAGGGCAACCAAAATGGTGCAAGGTCTGCACCAGAAGACATACTAGGAGAGACTAAAGCAGCTTAATATGTATACCCTTGAGGAAAGGAGGGAGAGGGGGGTACATGATAGAAACTTTCAAGTATCTCAAGGGAATTAACAAGGTACAAGAGGGTAGTATCTTTCAGAAGAAGAGATGTGCAAGAACAAGGGGGCACAATTTGAAGATAGAGGGGGGACGTCTCAGGGGTAATGTTAGAAAGTATTTTTTCACAGAGAGAGTTGTGGATGCACGGAACAGCCTTCCTGAGGAGGTTGTGGAGTCAGGAACAGTGGAAGAATTCAAGAATGCATGGGACAGGCAATTCTAGTGGGGGGCAGGAGGAAGCAAGCTGTTGATTAACTAGAATCTGCAGCTTATCCATCAGGTAGGGGGAAATGGGCAGACTGGGTGGGCTAAGCGGTCTTTATCTGCCTTAAAATTCTATGTTTCTATGGTTTACATTTTTGAAACCTTTTGGTTGGGAAATTTGATTATATAGAATTTATACTAGATTTAGAAAATCATAATTGGGACAGGATAGACCTAATTTCTACTGTGGATGATGCCTGGAATTTATTTGATGATGTTTCATGGCAATCTGTAACAAACATGCTCCATTAAAAACAAGGAAAGTAAAATTCAACAATGCACCTTGGTATAATACACATTTATTTAAAAAAACAGCAAGATAGGGCATGGACTTTGGCTAAAGCCTCCAAAGATAATTCAGATTGGTTTAAATACAAATAGCTTCAAAATCGTTATACACTAGAAGGGAGGAAATCTAAACAAGAATATCATAACAAGGAACTGACAACTAATTTGACAGCGAACCCTAGAGATTTCTGGAGAACCATGAAAAAGTTGCAGAGTACACAAAATTCAGATATTCCAGATAGTTTTAAAATAGAGGGACTCGATATCCCTTTGGATACTGAGGTTGTTGATAGATTCAATGATTACTTTGTATCCATGAGTACCAGGACACTATTAAATACCCCAAACAATTTAAGTAGTAATACAAAAGTAGAATTACCACCTACTGTACAGAAGGGTTCGAATTTGGCATGATTACAGCAAAAGAAGTACAGGATGCCCTACTGAAACTTTATATTAATAAATCTGGGGGACTAGATGGGATACCTAATATCCTGCTAAAATATGTCACCCCTATCATATCATATCCTTCGGTAGGAGTGTTTTAACATGTCACTGCTATATGCAGAGTTTCCTATAGAATGGAAAAAGCAAAGGTGGTACCCTTTTATTTATTTATTTATTGAATTTTGTTGACCGGGTAGGCCCACTGGGCCCCGGAGGTCCCTTTTTCAGGGGCAACCCGAGGGTAAAAATAATATACAGGTAAGCAGAACAGTACAAAATTGGTAAATACCATAATGTTTGACAGTGAAAGACTTCTAGGTGACAGTGAAAGACTTCTAGGCAAAAGCAGGAAAAAAAAGAATTTAAAAACTACCATAGATACATACATAGATACATAGACAGTGTCGGCAGATAAGGGCCTATGGCCCACCCAGTCTGCCCATTTGAGCTTGTAAGTTCAGTTTATGTTTTCCTTGAAGTCTGTTGTCCCTTACCCCTGACCTCCAGAATTCCTCTATGTCTATGCCATGCATTCTTAAATCCCGTGATTGTTTCAGCCCCCACCACTTCCTCTGGCAGGGTGTTCCACTTGTCCACCACCCGTTCTGTGAAGAAATTCTTCCTCATGTTTCCTCTGAATCGTCCTCCCTCCAACTTCATCCCATGCCCTCTAGTCCTGGAACATCTTTTTTGCTTTTGCTTACAATTATCAAAGTATTTGAGTGACTGGTGACTAAACAAATACAGAATTTCTTGCAGAACAGTAAAATTATTAATAAATTCCAGTCTGGATACAGACTCGTACACGGCACCACCTCAGCCGTGCTTAAGGCCACAGGTGATATAAGTGAGTTCTTGGACCGGGGAATGTTAGTGGGGGCGATTTATATAGACTTGTCTAAGGCATTTGATACACTGGACCATGACATCCTCCTGTCCAGGCTCATGGTCACTGGAATGTCTGAGAATGTGCTGGAATGATTCCGAGCATATTTAAAGGGCAGACTACAGTTAGAAGCATGTGGTGAGTGGGAATCCAACTTAATCAACATTGTATCAGGCATTCCACAGGGGTCCATTTTGGGCCCTACCTAATATAACATCTATATGAATAACTTAAGATTGTCTAACCCTGAAATGAACTGTCATATTTATGCTGACGACACTACCATCTATGTGGGGGACATAACTAATATAACAAATCCTGACTCTGTTACAGAATGCTTTTGATGAATTACAGAATTTCCTTTTACTTTCCATGTTAGTCCTAAATTCAAAACAATCACAGGTTATGTTGTTCTCCAAAGAAAAAGGGAGCAACCCGAATGGGACAAACCTTCAAATAAGGACCCTGGATTAATATGTTCTTGAACAGGTTTCAAGCTACAGATACCTAGGACTGTACTTGGACAATTCTCTCAAATGGAATGTCCACATAGAACAAGTTATAAAAAAAGTTGGAAAATGCCTAGGATCACTGTATCACGCAAGACGTTGTCTGAAACAGTCAGGAAGCATGTAATAAATACTTTAGTAATCCCACTCTCTTTAGGGGCCTAATGTTTGTGGGTGCATCTGCCCTATTGCTTGGTAAATTGGTTATTATCTTTAACAAACTGACCCAGTTTATTCTTAATGTCCCTATGAGAACATATAGACACGATCTATATAAAGCCTTAAATTGGTTGAGTTTGAGTGATAGAAGATGTCTCCATATATTAATGTATATGGTGAAGCACTTTAGGTGTGAGGTCCTAGATGATATTACAGAAAAACTTCAATTTAGGGAAATAAAAAAAGCACTGAGATCGATCAAAGGAGTACACTATTTACTACCAAGATGCCAGTCAGAATGTGGAAGATCACATTTTTTTTATAGGGGTCCTCACTTCTGGAATGCCCTACCACTTACATTAAGTACACAAGATGATAAAAAAAAATTGCAGGAGAGATTGAAAACTGGTTTAGGAATGAGGCATCTAATAAAATTATTCTGAATCCACCTTGAATGAATAGTTAGGGCCTGTGTGTGTTACCATAATGTTGTCTATGTGGAGCACCTTAGTAAGATCTTATCTAAGTAATGTTAGTTAGTCTAATTTTATGTACTGTGTGATTTATTATGTATGGTTTGCTGTGCATTATTGTTTATCTTGAATGATTATTCTTTGTAATACTGTACTAGTGTTTGATAAGGACCTCATGTAAAATGAGCTTGCCTCAGATGAGTTTCCAATTCATTTTGAATGAATAAAAGTTTTTACTACTACTACTACTTGGTGGGGGTGGAAATCACATAAACAACTTTCATTTTCTGTGGATCAAACTTACTATGTACCAGCATATCCTTGACATTTTGTGCTCATCTAAATGTTACATGAGGTCCGTCTCCAAAGTGCTTGCAAGTCTAGTATTATTCATTAAAATCAGACCTGTTACTGGGGTCCGTCTCTCTCTGCTTCTTGGGACTTAGACCACAGCATACTTTTGTAGGCATTTTATAAAGCAAAGCTGTTATGTTGGTAAGGTACTAAATGTATTAGATGGAGGACTGGCACCCCCTGAAAAAAGATTAAGAGTATTATAATCCTTATACTGTTCCTGCCCAGGGACTGCACTGGTTAGACATATGCCAGTAAGAGTATCTCAGCCTCCAACCTCACCCCAGATTGTTTTGTTTCCATTGCAGCTCTGCCAGAATTCAACATGTTTGAAAATGGCTGGTGGCCTACAATCCCATGGCACTCATCAAAAAGTGCAGGGGATTACGATGTGTTCTGTCTCACATTCTTTCTCTCACTAAAGCAGATATTTATGTAATTGCCCATGACTGCATATGCATGTGACTTTTGTTGCGTACATAAAGGCTAATCTGTCTGTGTCCATCCACTGCCCCACCAGTATCCAACTCATTCCTTGTAAAGTGCATTGAGGCACTTTGTGGATGAAAGGTGCTACATGCAAGGGATACAACACAACAGAGTGCACAGCTGTACTGAGATATATGCACACTTGGTTGTATTTGTCAAAAGCTGAGTGACATCAGCAATCAAGAAATGTGTTTTTATCAACAACCACACATCCTGAAATGTATCATCCAGTTACAAAATAAATATATTTTGTAGTTAACTCATTCAATTAAGAAGAAAAACACATTAATAACCATTTAAACATAGTCTGTGTTGTTCTCCTGTTTCAGTTTGAGTTTGTTTCATTCTGAGTTCACCAGAACTGGTTTTTAATGCTATCAGGGATTGCTGCCTGCCATTGGTTAGTGTCTATACACATACAGAGAATAATGCCTGTGCATGTGCGTGTCATGAGGATTTTTTACACATCTGAGGTGTGTGATAACCCAGAAACCCCAGGAGCGAAGCTTGAGGGGTTTATGAAATAATCACACACCAAGGGTGTGTGAAAAATCCTCATAAGACAAACCTGGCACTGGCATTATTTTTTATAACCAGTGCAAGATTTCTATAGAGAAACCCCATAAGCCCTATTTGTTTGGAGTGATTGTGCCCCTGTGTAGCCACCTTAGTGTGCAGCCTTTGCTAAAGCTTTTTATATTTTTTTTAATTAAGAAATGTGTTTTGGGTGGCTTCTGCTAAGTTGATGGTTTCCCTGAAGAGAGGAATGTAAGTGTGCTATTGAGTTTTGTTGTGGGGACAGAGAATGAAAAACTAGTCTCCAGTGTCTGTGCATTCTTTTGCTCTTATCAAATGGCAAGAAAAAAATCTAGAAATCTCATTGGCCAAGAGATGTCTGCTGATTGTACATTAAATCACTATAAATGCACAGTCATCCTGGTCCTAAACCACATCACACAATGAGCAAATCAGTCCTCCTGCAACCAGAACAATCTTCCATCAGTCTCCTTACAATCAGAACTGATCTTATATCACAAACAAGACTGCTACCTTTACACTGTGAAAATCTTCAACTGGGCCCTAAAAATAAAACTACCCTTAAATAAAAAATAAAAAAAAATTAATTAAATGTTGTTTCCCTGATCATCACACTCTCCTTACACACATAATAAACTTAAGTATTGTTTATAGTTTTCATTACAACTGTTTCTTTGTTGACAGTGAAAAATCTCCCTTCTATCTTTACCTTCTCATCAGGGAAATCTGTTCCGCTTGCCCTGACAGTGAGATAATTGAGTCACTGATTCTAGAAGAAGCCTTTGTTGTGTGTGTATGTATAGAATAGAAACATAGAAACCAAGAAGCTGACAGCAGATAAGGACAGCAAGATCCACCCAGTCTGCCTATTTTTCCTACCTTATGAATGTGCCATAGACCTTTACTCTGTCAGTGGCTTATCTAGTCATACTCATCTGTATTGCTCCCTTATGCCTATCCCATGCCTGTTTGAAGCCCTGCACTGTATTCATATCCACCACTTCCTGAGGTAGGCCATTCCATGCATCCACCACCCTTTATGAGAAAAAGAACTTCCTCATATTACCCCTTAATTGGCCTCCCTCTAATCTCATGCTGTGTCCTCATGTCCTGCTATTCTCATTATATTGAAACATGTTAGACTCTTTCACCTTGTTAATGCCCTTAAGATGCTTGAATGTTTTGATCATATCGTCTCTCTCCCTCCTTTGCTCTAGGGTATACATACTGAGCTCCATTAATCTGTCCTCATATGTTTTCTGATTCTGTCCCTGTTTTGGTTTCCCTTCTCTGGGCTGCCTCCATTTTGTTAATGTCCTTGTGCAGGTGCGGCCTCCAGTACTGCATGCAATACTCCAGATGGGGCCTTACCAGTGTCTTGTAAACAGGGATTATTACCTACCTCCCTCTTACTACTTGTGACACCCCTACTAATACACCCCAACATACCTCTAGCCTTACCTACTGCTTTAGTGGAGAGGAGTGGATGTTAGGAGGGGAACATTCTGCCAATGGAACATGAGCATAATTTTGAATCCCTATATTCCATTCTAAACATTCAATAAACATTCCATATCTTGAATGGGGGAAAACAGAAAACAAAAAGCAAGATGAGGAAAGTAGGCAATAATTCTTTATAAATAAAGAGAAAAGGTGGGAAAACACAGTTACATAGGCAGAGGCAGACCCAAACTGCTCCAATACATTCCTAACATTATTAAAAGCATGTACATTTGAATCATACATGGGTGCTTTCAGGAGAAATCTATCATCACCCCCCACCAAAAAAAAGGCAACCTGGCAGGTTTAAAATTTTGATAACTTTTCCGTTGAAGAGACAGTACTTGTATTGATTTGAAATGCAAGGTAATGTGTTTTTTTCTTACTAACCTTTCACTTGAATCCAATAGCAGCTTTCCTCTTAAGTACGAGACCACGATACATCAGCAAAAAAACAAAAATAAAGAGAATGTTTCCTTCAATTAAACTATATTACTACAGTGTAATGAAAATAAAGCTTTAGACACTGCTTATATTTACAAATTTACAGATGTTACAGTGCATTTATAAGAGAATTTACATGTTACAGAGCAAATATATATTTTCAACTAACACTACTAATAAATACTAATATTGAAAAGTTCTAGTTAATCTAGTGCTGAAATATGCTATTTATGCATTAATAGAGAATACTTTTTTCAGTTTTTAAAAATTTTAGAGTTAATGTACTGTACACTTGCTTGAAAATAGTAAAGACGTCTTAATCCCTATCAGAGTGACTCAAACTAATTCTTTTATGATGGTGGACCATTTTATAAGTGTGATAATCCACTCCAGGGTGTGCATTAAAGGATTTTAATGCACTTCCCAGGGATGTAAGTGCACTCAACTTTCAGTCTCCTGCCTTAGCATGCCCCTGGGGCATGCATTACCATCCTTTATAAAATGGCAAGAAGGAAGTCTCACCTCTGATTGGCTGACACTGCCTCCAAGCTGGACATTTATTTCTCAATAGATGCCCAGCTAAAAACAAGTGCCACCAAAATCCACTTTACAATGTACCCTGCTGCCCAGCCTACTTCCTCACTGGCTGAAGGCAGCTAAGAAATTTAAAATCCCCGCCATGTTTTTCTCTTGCTTAGCGAGAGACAACTATCCCCCCCCCACTTTTCCTCAACAGCACGCAATAAATAAACAAAAAGGAAGACTGCAGTCCTGTCATTTTGCTGTCAGAAGACTGAAAACACACAATGACACCAGTCTCCTGACGCCGTTCTGCAATCCTGCTCCCGAAGCTGACATTCGCATCAGCTTCATCAGCCTGTGACATTTTTTTTAAAAAACAAGACACACATTAGCGCTGTCAAAGCTCGTCATTGCCGCTCCTCCTTCTTTTCCATTACTCATTGCTTAAGAAGTCCAACTTTTTCACAAGCTGCAGAAACAACCTCTACCCATACCGCAGAAATTACTATGAAAAGGCAGCAGCATTCACTTCCACTAAGGTCAAAGGTCGTGGAACAATCTGCCTGTGTGTGTGTATGGGGTTCAGGAAACCAGAACAGCACTGCAGGGAGGAGTAACAGCACCTAGAACAGCTGGTGCACTACTTTGTCAATGAACACTGTTTTTAACAGTGTTTTGAACAGTTTTCACACTCATTTCCTCTTTATTTTCACATTTCACAAAGATGTAGTTACATGGCCATTTTATAAGTGCAATAATACCCTCCAGGGTGGGCATTATGGAAATATCGGTCCTTCCAAGGGCTATAAGGCCCTCTGCCTGCGGCGTCGGGCCTCATTATGCCCCTGGGCGGTCCGGTATTTCCCAATAATGCCCACCCTGTCGGGTATTATTGCTTACTTAGAAAATGGCAAGAATCACTTCTCAAACTTGATTGGCTGAGACAGGCTCCAAGCTGGGCATTTATTTTTCAATGCATGCCCAGCTAAAAATAAGAGCCAGTCCAAGTGCCACATCACAGTGTAGCATTTTCCAGAGGTGCCCAGCCTGCTATATAGTTGGCTGAAAGCACCCTAGAAAATTTAAAAGCCCACCATGTTTTTTTCTCTCACTTAGCGAGAGCTACAGGCCCTTCCCCACTACTTGCTTCACTGCTGCTGCCTACCTCTTAATAAAATAAAAAAAAAAACGGAGAATGATTTTGCGGTCGGGAGAGTGAAGACATTTTCATAGCCTTATTCTTACGTACAGTATGGCACGACTCTCCCGACTGTCATCTCACAGTACCATGCTCCACAAAAAGTAAATGGAAGCTGTGATAGGGAGCAGGTACATGTGGGCAGTCATATAAACAAATGCATCTCCATTCTTCGTAAGATTTTCGATTTTTAATTAATTTTCTTTTCAGACAAAAATTATTTCAGCATGGCACAGTACTTTTTCATCTTACACTTCCATTCGAACAGTAAACATCAAAACAGACGGAATAATCTGGCAGTTCTACGTCTTCAATTCGGAGCAGTAAATAACGCAGTTCATCAAAACTCCACAGAGTACTTTTCAGCAGCATCCAGAGTATATCTCCAGACCCACAGCAAACAGAATGATCTACCTCTCAACCCAAATAGTCTGCTTTTATACCCAAAAGGGAACAAGTGATTATTTAACTCCACCCCAGCATATAATTATATACTTTAAATCTTTATTTACCAAATATTTATTTTATTTATAAACATATAACCCCTTTTACTTACTAACGCAGAATATTTGTACTCCTATAAACAACTTAAACCTTTTTAGTAACATTTTAAACATAATTTCTAACAACTAAAGCACTTCCCCTTCCTATACATAATATAAGGAATGCAGTTATGGCCGGCCGGCTCCTAAAAGAAAAAAGACGCCGGTAGGAACCGAACTCAGAACCTCAAAAACACTACAAACATCCTGGTTCCAAAGAAGTTTCAAACTCAACTCCAAACCTCCCCACTTCACCTTTGGAAGGTTAGACGAATTCAAAATACAAATGTTATAACTGCTAGAGTTCATTATAATGTAAATTTAACGATAATTGACTTTGCGATATGGCCAATGTTCGCACTATCGAAAAATAACACAGCGGCTTAACTCTTAAAGGCAAAGCCGCAATGTCAAAACAAAACAAGGATTTTTATCGTAATATGTAAGAATTCTAACAATTACTCAAAATAATCCCTAATCCCTGGTAAAATACATAAGAGAACCAATGGCAACTAGACAGTTGAGGGCAATGACTGCCCCAATGACCATCACAGCACCTATGACAAACATTAGCTAATCCAACATTAGCACCGCAACAGGACAAGTCACGGCCACAGTCAGACAAACACCTTACGTTCCCCATTCCCAGAAGCCACGACAGGACCAATATCCACTCCACTTCACTTCACCTACTCTGAAACAGAACTCAGCGCAACACAAGTGTCCCCACTCCCACAGAGTCCAACCTCCCGACTGGGCAAATTTAAATCAAAAAGGGGCACTCACCCAAAACAACCGTCCCAGTTCACTCATAACAGCAGCTGCAGCAGCGGCACTGCAGAATCGGTCCCGAGCCCACTCCATTCATTCTACATCCATTCATGCAAGAGACTCTGGCCAAACACCAAAGGGGAAATCCACCAAAACATCCAAAAAGGAACCATAAAGGGCTCAGATTTCCCATACTTTGTGTTCTTCTTTCTTAGCAACAAGGGATCACAACAAAACTCGTCTCAAATCAGGAGACACAGAAACACTTCGACAGGTATTGATATGCCTTTCCAATTCCCAAGAGCACCCACAAGAGAAAACGCAATGTAGGCGTCTTCATCTTCAGAGTCTATTCATATGACTTCTCCTAACACAATGGGAATTATGGTGAATTAATATCTGAAACAAAACAGCTCCAAAAAGGACATTTTCGATATGGGCGAAGGGCACGGAACAAACAAGGAAACGTCCAAAAGATTCCCCACTGCCTTTCAACCGAAATAAACCCACTGAAACACCAACGGGCACTACAAGGCTTCTTTGTACTATTATTATTTAATGTCTTTCCATTTTACTTAACGGAGGGCTTGCTATACACCCTGATACAGTGCAAGCCATAAATAATAAACATTTAAATACTAACAAGAAATATTATATCTGAACTTTGTCTGCGTAATCATTTACTCTACAAAAACCGTAGAAGCCATATTTACAACTACCTGGGGGAGAATGCAGGTATACTGCTATGCAAAATACTCAACATTAATCTAACTGTGGAACAATAAACATCATGACAGCTCCTTTAGAATAATAAAAACCGGGCTTACAGGTTCCATCCCATTTTTGTGTATATTAACACGGGGCCCTAAACCTTTCACAGGAGCACCCTGTGACAGAAGCCATTGTTCCTTTTGACTTCACATTCTCACATTTGGCCTGGTTAGCTGTCAGCCTGTCACACTCTCCTGTGCCATCCGAAACTCAGTAAATGTAGATGGGGCATATTTATTAAAATGAATAAAAACTCTAGTAAAACAAACATAGGTATTTAAAGTAAAAGCATTTTCCCTGAAGGACTTATATTTCTTTGAAAATGTGGTTTAAAAGTGTCACAGAAGTGGGCTGCAGAACCACGGCGCTTTGCTCTGCCCCCTTCTCCCCCCCAACTCATTTATAAACAAAGGCAATTCCACCAGTTTAGGCAATTCCACCAGTTCAAACAGTTCTTTCGCATTTTTAAAATATCTTATGGAGTTTCTTGGAGGCTGTTGGTGCCATTAAAACATTCAGCTTAGGTCTACTTCACTGCTCTCGATGTCGAACCACCTTATAGAAACATAGAAGTTGACAGCAGATAAGGACTGCAAGGCCCATCCAGTCTGCCCATTTCTTTTCCTACCTTATAAATGTGCCATCTGCCTTTGCTCTGTCAGTGGCCTATCTATTCATACTCATTTGTATTGCTCCCTTATGCCTATCCCATGCCTGTTTGAAGCCCTGCACTGTATTCATAGCCACCACTTCTTGAGGTAGGCCATTCCATGCATCCACCACCCTTTCTGTGAAAAAGAATTTCCTCACATTCCCCCTTAATCGGCCCCCCTCTAATCTCATGCTGTGTCTTGTCCTGCTATTTTTCTTATATTTAAACATGTTAGACTCTTTCACCTTGTTAATGCCCTTAAGGTGTTTGAATGCCTCGATCATATCACCTCTCTCCCTCCTTTGCTCAAGGGTATATATATATATTGAGCTCTGTTAATCTGTCCTCATAAGTCTTCTGATGCAGTCCCTGCACCATTTTGGTTGCCCTTCTCTGGACTGCCTCAATTTGGTTAATGTCCTTGTGAAGGTATGGCCTCCAATCACACACAGTACTCCAGATGGGGCCTAACCAGTGTCTTGTAAAGAGGGATTATTACCTCCTCCACGATTGTGGATACCCTACTATACACCCTAACACCCCCTAGCCTTACCTACTGCTTTAGGGGTCTGCTTGATGATTTCAGGTCATCAGTGATGATGATGCCCAAGTCTCTTTCTTCCTTTGTGACTGCTAGCAACTCCCCTCCCAGCCTATAGGTGGCTTCAGGGTTTCTCTTCCCTATGTGCATGATCTTGCACTTCTTTGCATTAAATCCCAGTTGCCACTCTTCTGACCATTTTGCTAGTTTATCCAGATCTCTTCTCATTCTGCCCACTCCATCTGGATCATCTACTCTGTTGCAGATCTTGGTGTCATCTGCAAACAGACAAGCCTTACCCTCTAGTCCATCTGCAAGGTCACTAATGAAGATGTTGAACAGGACTGGCCCCAGGACTGATCCCTGAGGTACCCCACTTGTGACTTGCATCTCTTCTGACTGTATACCATTTACCACCAGTCTCTGTTTTCTGCCCATCAACCAGTTTGCCACCCAGTTGACCAACTTCTGACTCACCCCGAGCCTATCCAGCTTATTTATCAGTCTTCTACAGTATGTGGAACAGTGTCAAAAGCTTTGCTGAAGTCAAGGTAGGCGACATCAACTGCTCCCCCTTGGTCCACCACTCTGGTTACCCAGTCAAAGAAATCTATGAGATTAGTTTGACAGGACCTTCCTTTGTAAACCCATGCTGTCTTTGGATCTTGTGCCCCTATGGATTCCAGGTGTTGCACTATCCTTTCCTTAAGGAGTGCCTTCATAATCTTGCCCACTACTGAGGTAAGACTGACTGGTCTGTAGTTCCCTGCCTCCTCCCTGCTACCACTCTTGTGAGCGGGATACATGAGCCCTTCTCCAGTCTTCTGGGACCTCTCCTGTGCTCAGAGACTCACTAAGCAGTTCTGCTAATGGCTCTGCTAGTTCCACCTTTAGCTCACTAAGTACCCTGGGATGTATGCCATCAGGTCCCATTGCCTTATCCACCTGAGCTTACAAGCTCTTGTAGGACCCTTTCTTTTGTGAAGGTAGTGCTCACCTCCTCTCCCCTGTGTCTATGGTGCTGGAGCTGTGGACCCTGCCCTACCTTCTCTTCAGTAAATACTGAGCAAAAGTATCTATTTAGGATATATGCTTTTACATGGTCCTCCTCCTCACATGCTCCCTTTTCTCCATTGCTTAGCAATACCCCTCTGGACTTTCCTTTCTCTAATGTATCTATAGAAAGTCTTGTCATCTTCTTTTACTGTTCGTGTCTAGTGTTTCCTCAGTTTGGGACTTTGCCTGCCTTACTGCCTTCCCTGCTTCCCTTAGGGCAGTTTGTATGCCTCCTTATCTTCATCCTGGCTGTGTTCCTTATATTTCCTGAAGGCCAGCCTTTTGGCTCTGACCTTTTCTGCTACTGTATTTGAGAACCAGAGTGGTTTCCTTCTTCTTTGCACTTCCTTTTCTGTCTAACACAATGGGCGTTGTTCAAGTATTGCATCCTTAATGCTTGCCCACTTTGGTCTGCACCCTCATCTGTGTTTCTTTTGCCAGGGCTAGCTTAACTCTGTTGGCCATCTTATTAAAGTCAGCTCCTCTGAAGTCCCATATTTTTGCCTAGGAATGGGATGATTTAGATGTAGTAGCCAAATTGAACCATACCATGTGATGGTCACTGGCCCCCAGGTGACCTTCTACCTAGAGATCTGTGATCCCTTCCCTGTTAGTCAGTACTAGATCTAGGATAGCCCTGTCTCGTGTGGGTTGTTGTACCAGTTGTTTGAGGCCCTCCCCCTGCAGGGAATCCACTATATGTCTAGTTCAGGTCTAGAAGGCCAAGTGGATTGCAATGTTCCATAAATCCAGAGATTGAATTGTCACCTTGTAACTCATACTTCCACATCATTTTATTTTTTATATTATAGGGATAATCCAAGGCCACCATTGAAATATTGTGTTTCACATGCACAGTATAGCTGCACTGGAGTCTATACAGTAGCCTGTTTAATACATCATCTATGCAGTATCAGTAGCATCTATTAAGTAGCTTTAAAATAAATCATGTTATACTGTATATGGATCTATGTTTTTAAATATAGTACAAAAGAGTGAAGACTGAATATTCAGGCAGCTGCAGCTCTCAATTTGACTGCACTTGGGAGCATGAGCACAAGTGAAAAAGTAAAACTCGCAGTTTACGTACAGCCCCACTCACTGTTTTGTGGGTCAACTCTGGAGCAGAAGGGAGGGACAGCAAGGAACAGAGAGCATGGAATGGGAGAAGAATTGGGAAGATGAGCAAAAGAATTGGGACTGAAGACAGGAGAGCCTGTGGTGGTGAAAGTGAAAACAGAGAGCAGCCACAGGAGGAGAGTTGGGAATGTGAGCAAAACAAGTGGAGACTGAAGCGAGGAGAGCTGGTGGTGGTGGTAAATGTGTAAGCAAAGAATGGGGAATGGGGAACGGGAAGAGAATCAGGCGAGTGAGGGACTTCAACTTTTTTTATTTGACTTTTTTTTAGTTCATATCCTGGTTAAAACAATAAAGTTAGCTCTACAGTCACGCGCAGAGTCATTTAAGACTGCCTTTTATAGAATATAGAAACAGATCTGGATAGTCTTTGTGGCAGAGTGGGCAGATGTGAGTGTGTGGTGTGTGAGGCGATGTCAGTTCACAATAATCCACTGTTGGTGGCTGACAGGTGGCGATAATCCACACTTAGAAATGGATCACTGCCACCTGTCAGTCACTAGCTGTGGATTACTGCAGTTCAAAAAGTGTTCCTGTCCATGAATTATTTAAGTTATTCACATATTTGAATAATGTACAACACACCATAGTTTGTTTTATATAATTGCAGGTTCATTGCTTTCAACTGACTTATGCTGACTGAACAATGACACCTATACCACGAATGACAGTACAGTGACCAGTCAATGTACTGTCACCACGGGGCCCTGGCACCCACTACCTGAATCAACTCTAACTTGGAGTTGATTATATCAATTACAGGGGGTGTGGGGACAGAGCCCCCCCACATGGAGGGTTGAGTTGGGCGATGCCCCACGAAAGAAACATGAGGCCAGATATTCAAAACTTTGTGCTGGGCACAAACCGTTTGGTGCAGGGTTAGCACTAGGTTTGTGCAGGTTCGCTACATTCAAAAGGTCAAATAACGCTGGTAAACTGCATTAGCGCCACGCAAAAGTATAATGAATGCAAGGGGCAAACCAAGGGGGCGTGTACATGAATACAGGCACAATGCTATATTCCACACATTAGCACTGTGCAAAGTGTTTTTGTGCAACTTAGCGTGAAACTTTGCATGGTGCAAATTATTACCCAGGGAAAGGTAGTCTTAACTCTGGGCAAACCAGCTTTGCACAACTTTGTGACTTTGCACGGCTTTGCGTGAATTTTGCACTGCTTTGCGCGACCCCAATCAGTAAATATTAAACATAGAAAGAAACCAGACTTGGAGGAAACATGCTTCACATGGATTACACCTCCTATGATGCCATCATCTGCTACCGGTCCCAGCCATGCCAGGCAGTAAGTGGTGACCATGGCAGTGTGTCCATAGAGCACACACCTGCAGACCACTCTTCGGGTGGACACCAACAGAATCCAGCACACACATGCAGCACTGGGGGCGTGGAGAGTGTTGAGGGGATGGTGTACAGGTGGCCAGTCTGCACCACATACTGGGTGCTGCCACAAGGCTGGGACAAGCCATGCAGTGCAATTGGTCCAGTGCAGGGAATACCCCCAACACCAGTGTGCATGTCTGATGGTATGTGCCCCCCCAGCCACATACCACACATCTGTACAGACACTTCAGCACATACAGCCAGCCATGTATATGTTGTTGTGAGTATCCCATACCAGTGGTGCAGCATCTGTAGCTCATACAACAGCATAACAGTATTGTCCACTGTCAGTACACACCTGCAAGATGGAGCTATCACTGTGTAAAGTGCAGCAGTCATTGATGCCCTACACGCCATAGCCATTGCTGTGTCCCTCACACTACTGGCCCCTTGTTACTGTAGTGTCTGCTGTGTATTGTAGCAAGAACTACAGTTTGACAATTGCATGCAGCACCACCACCTGTGCCTGTGCTGTGTAGTCCCCTGGGCACAATATTGTATGTGGTTCTGTACAAATGTAGCCTGCAGCTACCACCATGCACTTCCAGACTGACCTACAGGTGGAGCTGTGGGCAGACCCAGCCAGCTCCTGTACTTCCAGACTGACCTACAGGTGGAGCTATGGGACCCTGCAGTACCGCTGGGCAAACTGCATGCAAATCAGGACATAATGAGATGCTAATCTGGATGTTTGCCTACAGACTGCCTAAGTAGGCTCATTTGCATTCCACTTTTGAATATATCAAATTTTTGTCACGGGCAAACAGCTTAGCTCCATGCAAAACCTGAACAAGTGTGTCTGTGCCATGCAAACATTTTAGAAACATGGTACATTTCTGCAAAATTTCTGCAGAATTTCACATGCACTGGTGCTTGTAGTTTTAATTAATCCACTCCTTTGCTAACACACACATTGGCCACATAGTTCACCTCTACCTTCCTTTACATCGCTGTGCACTGGGCTGCTGTTGTGGTTTGCATGTCCTGGTTGGTGTATTCAGAGCGGTCTTATTTCACGGGATAGTTTTGCACTGCACTCCTAGCCCAATTTGCCCAGCTTCCTTAGCATGCTGTATTCAGCAGATTTAGCACTGGGGCTTTTGAATATAGCAGGTTATTGGATCTGGGCTAATTTAACACGCCAGGCAGTGCTAATTTAGCCACAGGGCAAAGTTTTGAATATCTGGCCCTTAGTGTATTTGGATGGATTTATGTCGACCACAATTGCAGTCAACATAAATCCATCGCTATAACGTCGGTTGACAAAATATTTGTCGAACCGGCACCGTAGCACCTTCAGCTGATGGCTTTCACTCTCATTTCTTGATTGCTGTCAGCTCCACTTCTCTGTTTAAACAAACAAAACCTCTGGTTTTAAATATCACTTTGGAGAAGACATATTAAGCTAAAATGACTTTGAGACCATTGCTGAGTGATGATGGTGTGTGTGTGTGTGTGTGTGTGTGTGTGTGTGTGCACGCGTGCGTATGTGTGTGGTTAGGAGGAGAGAGACAACTGCTCCCAATTTCAAGCAAGTACTTATTGTTTGGCTGACTCCCGTGCTGCACTAACCAGCCAGTTATTATGGATGGAACATGGTTGTTATGGACAGAAACCGGTTATTATGGATGGAACTTGGTTATTATGGCATCAGAAAGTGGTGTCTGTCCAGTCAATAAATAACATCACCAGTAATTATATGCAAATACACAGCGAGTGTTACCATTATAATACACCTCCTGGAGTCTCGTCTGCCAATCACATGACTTAAATCACTGCCCACTCTAGAACCATTTTTTAAGCATAACAAAATGACCAGGGGTGGGGTTACCATTATTTAATCAAACTCTTGGGGGTCATGATGCAAGAGAAACTGCCTAGGATTAGATTAAGAAAGTTACCACAGTCCCTAGAGTGCCCAATGCTATTAATGCTATTAATATAGCAAAGTACATTTTTTAAATTAGGAGGCAGTATAGTGAAGTGGTTTAAGGCTCTAAGCTTCAAACCTGGAGATCTGGGTTTGAATCCCATCAGCTGCCACTTGCATACTGTATGACCCTGATCAAATCACTTAACTTCCTTGTGCTCCCAGGTTCCACCTGGAAACAAGTTCTGGCTTAGTGTGCCTTTCCTGGTTAAACAATTTTCCCTAAATTCATTTTTATAGTTTAAAAATCTAATTGTTCTTTTGAACATGAGGGCTTCCAGTCATTTTGAACCATTTAGAATGCAGTCAACCAATCAGAATGCTCCACTGCTAACCACTGTTTTACAATATAACAAATTCTAAAATTATATGCTGTGCCACCCCCCCCCCCCACCACCACCACAAAACAAAGCGTGTCTTGAACAGGAATTTAGAACACACACAGCACATATTTTCAAACACGTACCCTAAACAATACATAGAGTATAGGGGTCCAGAATTAAGAGTGCCAGCAGTGTCTGGCCTGCCAGCACATTGGCAAAACATCTGCTTCTGACGCTGACATACCAAGTTCAGGAACAAACTCAGGAGTCGGAGGACTGACCAGGGAAGAAGGACTGAGCATCTGAGGGATAGCACTCCTTCTCCGAGCAGAGTGGGGGTTGAGTGGCCAGCACAATATGGACCCCTGGGAGAGGCCGGGGTATCCGCCATGACCAGTGCCTTGTTTGTGGGGAGGTGTGACAGACGTTGCACTAGAGTGCCTTACGTCATTGCACGTCACACCTCCTGGGGGTTAGCATGCAAAAAATGCTGGCGGTCCAATGAATGACACCCGACTTCCAGTACCACTGCAACCCCCGTAGCACACAACCCAGGCCAGAGCAAGTACTCCATCGGGTGGCCCACCACTGTGGCCCCACCTGGGGGGAAGAGGGAAACATAGGGACCCCCTCCAGCAGTGGTGATGCTGCTGGTAATCTGGACGTGTTTGCATGGTGGTGGGGTCATCTCAACGGCCCCACCTTGGGGGACAGGCTAGAGTGGATTGGTGGTCTGTGGTTGCTACTGGGGGGGGTGGCCAGGTCCGAGGTCAGGGCTGAGCCACAGGGGCTAGCTGGGGAAAAAAAACTAAATAAAGAGCATCACCAGTGGAATGCTAGATGAATTACAATACCTCATTGGATAATGCAACCTACTGGAAATTGAGCCCAGGCCCCTAGAATACCGTCCTGGTGCTATAACCACTGAACTATAAGCTTACAAGGTTGGGTTCAGGGTTAAGTTCCCAGAAGGTCACAATATTTCTTTCTCACTACAGTTTGTGATCTAAATTTCTTAGCAGTGGCTAATACTGCACCAAAAACATTTAATTGTCATACCTCATTGTGGAATTTAGGTAGCATTTTCTAGTAGGGTTCTATGGAATTCTAATGCAGAGTTTAAAGTTCCTCCAATAGTGGTGCTGTACTTTTGGGGGTGAGGTCAGGCATCCCTTAAGTGAGAATGTGAATCAAAGTGCCTTCTGCCATCTCTTGGTGCTATCCTAATGGGTGCTCAGTTGGAAGTCAAAAAACGCTTGGCACTTGTCATACGAGTAGAAGAACTTCCCTGATATCCTGCCCAGCATTCTTCACCCCAATAAAATCAGTTCAGGCACTTGTCCAGGACTCTGTGCCTTTATTGATGAGAGAAATGGCTGCCACTACACACATACACTACTGTCACAGCACTTCCAGTCTCTCTCTGTCTCCCACCCTCCCATTTGATCTACTCTAATCCCTTCCTTCCCTTTCCTCTCTTCTACACACAGACCCGACAAATATTTGGTGACTGACACAGTGCCAATCATCTTTATTCTGTAGACACTTAATATATACTGGAGCTTTCTTTCTAGTCTCTATTTTCTATTTCTTTCTTTTTATTTAGTTTAGGAATCTTTCGGACAATGCATTATTCTAGTTGACATTAAAATCACAATATCACTATTACAGGCACATTAGATTACTGCAGCTGCTTGATTACCATAGCTCACTTAACCCTTCTGATGCAGAAGTTGTAACCCTATGTTACAAGGGGGTGGTCACAAAATGTGGTTTGTTATATTAAAGTAATTGGGATTACCCTGGATTCTATCCGTTGACAAAGAAGCAGGGTGCCACAACATACTGGAGAATTCTTTGTCTCGTTCAGGCTTTTAGTGTCTGAAGGAAATGAAACTTTTATTTGCAACTTTGGCATTTTGAAGATTTCTTTATTTACTGTCAACTCTGCTGGAGATCAAGTGTGCTATTTGTTTTTTCTTAAGTTTTGGGTCATCTGCTCTTTCTGGCAGCACTAACTGGACAACAGTATGTTCTCTTTGTTTACTCTCTTTCATTTACATTAAATTCCTTTGAGATACAGTGCATTGGTAGTTTACTCACCTGGTAAAGGTGATTGTGTTACTGTATATCCATGGCACTCCCCTTTTCCTTACCTTAGAGTTATGTCTGCCTGATAGGCTGCCAGATGCACATGTGACCTAAGGATCTTGTTTGAATCCCTTCTTTCCTCAGTTTTCAATACTTCCACAGCTGTAAAATAATAACCTGCATGCACAGACAGTAATCACCTTCCTGAGACATGTGTTCCTTCTAATTCTATTTATTCACCCATGAGCCCAACATACGCCCTTAAACACATGCAATCTCAATGTTCGTCAATTTACAACATTTTCCTGTATCTTTCAAGCCATATAGACTAGATACCCATAGAAGCATAAAGCATTCCTGTAAATGTTAGCATTCTTGCTCCCCCAGGTGGGCTGGAGTGCCATGGATATACAGTAACACAATCACTTTTACCAGGTGAGTAAACTACCATTGTGTTGCCTGTATATTCATGGCACTCCCCTTTTCCTTACCTTAGGGTGTGTAAAAAACAGTACCCATCCACTTAGGGTGGTGGGAGGGAGCCCACAGATGCCACATCAGACAGTGTTGCTGTCATGAGTACCTTTTGACCAAAAGAGTTTTTCTTTGGAATGCAAATGTCCAGTATATAGTGTTTGGTGAATGTGTGGATGGTCGACCAGGTAGCAGCCGAACAAATTTCCTTGGCTGTTGCTGAGTTTCTCTCAGCCTATAAGACCTCCACTGCCCTGATGGAGTGTGCCTTGATTCCCATTGGAATAACCTTGTGACTTATCTTATAGGTTTCCATAATTGTTCTTTTTAGCCATGAGGCCAGTGTTACTTTCGTTACTCCTGACCCCTTCTTGTGTCCCATAGACACCATGAACAGTCTCTCTGTGTGTCTGAAGGGAGCCATCCTTTCAGTATACATTGACAATGCTCTCTTCACATCGAGTGAGTGTAGGGTTTCTCTCTCTTGAGCTTGTGTGTTCCTCGTAGAAAGTTGGGCGTTCAATGGTTTGGCTCATATGAAATTGTGAGTCTATTTTGGGGACAAAGATGGAACAGTTCTGAATGAGACTCCCTTTTTTGTAAATGTAGTGAATGGTTCTTTACAAGATAATGCCATCAATTCCTCTATTCTGCAAGTGGAGCAGATTGCTACAAGGAGGGCTAGTTTGAGGCCTAGCCAGTAAATGTCAATGTCTGTTATTGGCTCAAATGGTGTTTGCGTGAGTGTGTTAAGCATTAAGGTTATGTCCCATGGTGGAAGTCCTGTCTTAAGACAGGGTCTCATGTTAGCTGTAGCCTTCAAGAAGCTAATGATATCGGGATGTGTGGCTGGGCTGGTGCCATCTATTGTCCCCAAAGTGGCGCTTATGGTGGATAGTTGAACCCTCAATGACAATGGAGCTAGGCCCTTTTCCAACCCTTGCTGGAGATAGAGTAGGATGTCAGCAACAGATGCAGATTATGTTACTATTGCCTGTGAATGGCACCATGTTGGAAATATGCTCCATTGCCTAGAGTATGTTGTTGTTGTGGAACTGTGCCTGTGCTGTAGCATAGTGTTTATCACTGTATTATGATAACCTGCTTTCAGCAGTATCTTCCTTTCAGGAGCCAAGCCATAAGTTGAAGGTTGCTCAGTTTGGGATGTGTTATCGGTCCTTGGATTAATATGTCTGGGAGTACTGGTAATTTCCAGCTGTCCACTGCCATTGCCACTATCATTGCCAACCATGATCATCTGGGCCAGTATAGTGCTCTGAGTATTATTATTCTCCTTGAGTGCATTATCTTTGAGAGCACTTGTGCAATTAGCGGGTGGGGGGAAACATGTACGAGTAGTCATGTTTCCATGGGTTGGAGAGGGCATCCACCCCCACTGATTGTGGTTCCTTGAACCTCGAGAAAAAACTTTTTGATTGCTTGTTCTTGTCGGAGGCCATGAGGTCGATTGCTATTTTGCCCCATCTCCTTTGTACCTTCTGGAAGATGTCCAGATGAAGTTGCCATTCCCCTGGGTGGATTTACTCTCTGCTCAGCCAAGCTGATGTCATATTTAACTTGCCGGTGAGGTGTATGGCTGTTATGTGTCCCAGATTTCTCTGTGACCAGGTCATAATCAACTTTGTCTCCTTCTGAAACGTGACATTCTTGGTGCCTTCTTGCTTGGTTATGTACGCCACTGTTGATTTGTTGTCTGAACAAATCAGAACTGATTTTCATGCTATTTGTGATTTAAATTCTATTAGTGCATTCTATACTGCTCTCATCTCCAGCACATTGATCGGAAGTCACTTTTCTGATGGTGTCCATCTGCTCTGTGCTGACCTGTATCCCGTTGATGCTCCCCATCTCCATAGACTGGCGTTTGTGTCTATGGTGACATCATGTGTTATTTCCAGTGGATTGCCCTGGGTCACGTGGTGTCTGTTGGTCCACCAGAGCAGTGACCACTTGACTGGTTCTCTCATCCTTATTTGGCACTGCATGTTCTTCTCTGACAGGGAGCCGTATTGTAGTAGTAGCCATTGCAGTGGGCGCATGTGCTATCTCACCCATGGAATGAGGTCGATGCATGATGACATGCAGCCTTGCACTTGGGAGACCTGAACTATCATGGAGGCTGATCTGTTCATGAGTCTTTGTACTGAGTTCATGAGGTTGACTATCCTCGACCTTGTTCGTCTGACCAGACCCTTGTTTGTGTTTATTTCTACCCCTAGGTGTTCTATTCATTGTGAGCAGGATAGGCAGCTTTTTGTGGTATTTCTCACCAAGCCATGGTCTGTTGGTGCCTGCACCATTCGTGCTTTGGCCCTTTTTGATTCCTGTTCTGACCTTGCCAGTCGTCCAGGTAGGGGATGGTGTGAATTCCTTCTTTCCTTAGTTTTGCTGCCAAGTAGACTGAAATCTTTGTGAACACCCTTGGTGCTGAGGTGAGGCCAAATGAAAGTGTCTTGTATTGGAACTGCTGGCCCAGTATTTGGATCCTTAACAACTTCCTGTGGGAAGGACGCATGTCAATGTGTACGTAGGTGTTCCTTAAGTCTACTGAGGTGAGAAAATCTCCTGGTCTTATTGCTCGCAGTGTGGATCATATTGTTTCCATTTTGAACCTCTTCGTCATGATGAAATTGTTGACTAATTTTAGGTCTGAGGTCCCCCCGTCATTTTCGGCACCAAAAAAAATATGGAGTAAACCCCCTTTCCAGACTCCTCTTTGGGAACTGGTTGTATTGCCCTTGTGAGGATTACAGCATTCAAGATTTCCTGCACCCTTTGTCCCAGGTATTTCTTCCTGGCCATTGGTGATATTACCAGCCTTTCTCTGGTGGGTACTTGTTTGAATTCTACGGCATACCCTTGTGTCACCACCCATCTGTCTGATGTTGTCCTTACCCATGTGGAGCTGAATTCCTGAAGTTGTCCCACTATTGGCGTGTCTAATTCTGTTAGATTGAGGTGGTGCAGTGGTCTCGCAGTGATTGGTGTGTAGTCACTGATTGCATTTTCTGTTGGACTTCCATCTCTGACTTGTGAACTTTTCCCAGGAAGGTCCCCTTCTGCCTCTGTAGCTGGACATACCCCTATTGTGGGGATTGTACCAGTTCTGGTTTGAGCTTTTTCTGTCTCAAAAGCTACTATTATATCTTTTATCTGGATGAGATCTGTATCCCTGTGATCTACTCCTGTGGGATGGTAGGTATCCAGTGTCTTTGTCACCCTCCATGTCCTTTGCTTGTCCCCTTCTACTGAGAAATTCTTGAAGTCCTTCTCTGAACACTCGGTCTCCTTTGAAGGGAAGCTTTTGTAGCTGGGCCTTTGACTCGTTGTCGGCATCCCAGTTTTTGAGCCAAAGTGAGCATCTTGCTCTGTTCACTAATGCAGCTGACCTGGAGTTCATTTTCAGTGAGTCAAGTGACATGTTCCCCAGGTATCTGGCTGCTTGAATTGCATATTTGAGCAGTTCTGCCGCCTGTGACTTTGGAGGTAGCTTCTTACTTATTTTGTTGAGCCATCTGATCTGAGCCCTGGCAGTATGAACAGCTGTAGTGGCTGCTCTGACCACCTGGCCTGACATCTCAAAGATCTTCTTAAGCATCTCCTCAAGTTTCTTGTCTGAGGGGTCCTTAAGTGCTGTCATGCCCTCTGCTGGTAGTATGGTTCTCTTTTTGAGTTCTGCGATCTTAGGGTCTATCTTAGGTGTGGTGAACCAAGCTTTTGAGCCTCTCCTCTTGTATGGGGTATAGCCTGTCTATGGAGTGCTTTTCTGGAATCCTAGCAGGATCTCTAGCCTCCCATTCCCTTGCTAATAATTCATCCAATGCTGGGCAAACTGGGAAAAAATGTTCCTCCTTGGGGGACATTTGCAGCGTAGGGTCGAGCATGCTCTCTGGGTTCTTCTCTGCTTGCTCGAACCATAAAGTGGTCCTTACCCACTTAACCAAGTTGTTAATGTTGTCTGTTTTTAACAATTTGGAAGTAATAAATGATACCTCTGGCATCTTTCTGGAGTCAGCTGCGACTCCTCATTGGACTGGTGCTTGCTATTATGGGACCCATCTGAATCCTCCTCTTCCTTGGACATCTCATTCTGTGATTCCTCAAGGTCCTCGATTATTGGCAGGGAAGATGTGGAGGCATGTGGGATGGATGTTCCTTTAACCTCTTTATCAGGTACTGCTGCCACTCTAGGCTGACCTCTGGGTGTCGACCTGGGGTTAGCCGTGGCTTCCATGTGTTCTAGGACTTTCAACATAAAGCTCTGTTGGCTCTCCATCATAGCAGTTGTTGCCTTCTGGAAGGTGACGGTAGCTGGGTCTTCGTGCGACTCCTGTCTAGCAGGAGTTTGCACTGTCCTTGCAAAGTCCTGTGTGTCCATCTCCTGATCGGAGGTCTCAATTTCGCAAGAAGAGCAGGTTATGCCCTTTTGTTGGGGTAATAGTGGGACTCCACAAGACTGGCATTCCCTTGCTTTAGACATCTGTAAGACAGCAAGGTAACCCATTGTCAGACAGCTTGTTATTATTAGTATTGAAAAATTTTTTTTTTTAAATATGTATGTATGTGTGTGTGTGTGTATATATATATATATATATATATATATATATATATATCTATATATATATATATATATATAGATATATATATATATATATATATATATATATATTCTATAGCATGATTAATCTGTATCTGGTGGCTGTTTAGTTAAGGATCCCAGCCTGGTGGTCTGTCCTCTGAACCACTATCCCACCTGCTGCTGTCTCTTTAAATATGGGCAGTTGTTTAAAGTCTGTTTTGCCCTCCTTAAAATGGCAGCTGGAGTGCTTGTAGTGACCCAAAATGATGGCTGCCTGGGAGCCTCATCCTCTCCCAACATGGTGGGTGACTGTGTGGTGTACATCCATGTAAGTATAACCTTACTGCTGAGGGTCTCATACCCTCCAAAGATGGTGGTGAGAGTGCAACTGAGCATGTGCAAACATGAGAAAATGTCACTGAGTATGCTTACAATGTTCAGCTCTGCTCTACCCTGCTAGGAGATCCAAGGAGATGAGGGTGGAGCAGTCGTGAAGGAGAGCCATGTTTAAAAATTGGGACCCATGCTGGCATGGTGTCTAGCTGGTAGGTGACCTACTGTACCACACTGCAAGTTTTGGGGGTCACATTACCATTTAGGACATGTTTTCTGGACAGCTGCAGAAAGGGGTAAGGGAAACTGGTAGCTGGGCACTTTACCTCACCTGTCCACTGCGTGAGGGGAGCAGTGGGTAGATAAATGATTTAAATACAAAAGGTGCTCTAGAAGGGCTAGTTGTGGGTGCTGTGTCCTGTGCATGCAGCCGCTGAGCCAGGAGCTGCATGCGTGATAGCCCTGAGTACCTCGCTCGGAATGGAGGTGCTCTGGCTGGAATGCCTGCTGTTAATTAATTTAAAGCCACATATCCACTGTTGCAGTCCATATAATAACTAAGCTGGTTGCAAATGCTTTCTGAGAAATCTCCTACTTTAACTATTAAGATTGCAGGGATTTATACTGATGGCCAAATGGAGCAATGAATGCTTTCACAAAGCCACATGGGTAGGAGGCTTCTTGTGACATTTCTATAAAAATAACATTTTCTAACATATTTCTAGCCATTATTCCAAATCCTGAACCTTACATTGTTAATTCCTGTCTGTGCTGATGAATATAGCCATATCTTAAAACTGTAAAATACCTTATCTTTGCTGTGTTGCATAGGAGCTTGGGAAGTGCTGCAGCCTATTCTGAAGCACCTAAAAACTGAGGAAAGAAGGGATCTAGAATGGGCTTGGTGGTGGGATTGAAATAAGAACCTTAGGTCATATGTGCATCTGGCAGCCTATCAGACGGACATAACCCTAAAGTAAGAAAAAGGGGAGTGCCATGGATATACAGACAACACAAATGAAAATTTCTATGTTAATATTATTAGTCTTCCCAGACTAGTACAAAAAATGTAGCAGAAAGGGTATTGGCTTAAGTCTGATTTGAAGTGAGGAGCATTCAGGAACCACCAAATATTGCAATTCCATGTCACTATTTGGCATGCGGCTACATCACAGTGTGGGACTTGAAACCATGAATATCTGGCACACAGGTGAAAAGGCAAAGGGACCATTATTGATAGTTTACTCAGCTGGTAAAGGTGACTGCGTTATTGTATATCCATGGCCCTCGGCTTTTCCTTACCTTAGGGTTATGTCCACCTGATAGGCTGCCAGATTCACATACGACCTAAGGATCTTGTTTCAATCCCACCACCAAGTCCACTCTGGAGTCCTTCTTTCCTCAGTTTTTTATGTGCATCTGAGTAGGCTGCAGCACTTCGCTAAGTTCCCTGAGCAACACAGCAAGTATAAGTAAATTATGAAATGCATGGGTTATATATATATTTATTGGTACAGCCATCTAGAAGTGACAGACAGGATTAATTAATGTACATGGGCATTATTGTGAGAATTTCTGTTATATTTGGACTCCCTAAAAAACTCCTACCCATGAGGCTTTACTGGGACTCTGCTGCACTGATCCATCGGTTGTAATGTCAGCTGCTGAGAATGAGACAGAGAGAGTGAGAAAGCAGCCACAGCTTCCTTGAATCAAGGAGGTTATTTTCTAGACTACACTGAACTGAATTATTACTTTGTGGACCTGTGTAAGTAACTAGTATTGATTCTGTTTTTGGGGTTGACTTTTCTTAGTTTTAACTTTAATTTGCCAGGGAGGAACTGTAGCTGGGAGATATTTGCAGTCATTTGTGACTAGACCTGTTACTTAACCTATGTGAAATAGGTGTCTGAAAGGAAGGAAGGCACTCTCCGGGGTGGAGGGTCAGAGTTGTAGTTGTTTGTTTCAGGATGGTATAGGTCTACTTCCTCCCACCCTTCCTCTCACTCCACCTGCCCCAAGTGCATTACTTCCTTTATAGCAAGGGTACTGACACCACTTCCTCAAAACTGCTAACAACATACACCTGTTCATATCCTTAAAGGCACAGCACTCTGAATAGAGGGAGAGGCACTCACAAGCTTGCACACACTAAAACAAGAACAAAAAACAACAAAAGAAAAGCATCTCTAACTGGAAGGGACACAGGCATGTGGGGAGTGGTGCAATGCACTGGATGTGTAGCAGCAGTCTTCCGGGAGACATTCTGGAGACTGTTGCTGCCCTGTTTGAAGGCACCTCTCTGGTCTGAGGGAGGAGGTTGTTCATCTCCATACTGACCTGGCAAGGATTCAGGAAACTTGCTCCACCACCAAGGGACCACCCAGGCCACTGCCACTACCTTAGAGGTTGCCAAGAAAGAAGAGTGGTTGGACCATGATGGGCTCAGGGAGGATGAGGGTGGTGGAACAGAGGTGCATCCCTCCAGTTGTGCCTCTCCACAATTCATTCACCACTCTGGCGGAGCATGGTTCCTCTATGGAGGCACCTGCAGTGGAGACCAAGGAGGATGCTTGGAACCTCCACAATGGAGACCCCCACAGGAGGGTGGCACAAGATCCCACAGGGGAAGGAAACAATTCCTGGTGGGGGACTAAATTGTTAGAGGGGTAGAACTGGGGAGGGAGGGGAAAGGGGTTAAGGTGCCTGCCTGGTGCTATGGCATGGAGGAAGGAAACAAATCCTTAGGATCATGGGAGCAGCTGCAATGGGGAGGGAGCTGGATTTCATTATCCAGCTAGGGACGAATGACCTGGCTGAGAATGGGATTAGAGCAGTACAACAGGAGTTTGTGGAGTTGGGAAGGGGCCTTAGACAAGTAGCACACACGGTAACTTTCTCTGAAGTGCTATCTGTCTATGGCATGGAAGAGGCTAGGGTACTCTGCACCATGGGATTCAATGACTGGTTGAATAACTGGTGCAGAGCTTAGGGATTTGGCTTCATTGGGGACTGGGGCTCCACCTGGAGGGATGCAGGCCTATACAGGTGTGATGGTCTGCATCTATCCAGGAGGGGAACCAGGATCCTAGGTGATATGTTTAAATGCTTCATTGGCAAGCATTTAAACTAGCCTGGGGGGGGAGGCACTGAAAAGGAGAAGGGAAATCCTAGCCCTCCCAAAAATAATCAGGGTAATTAGTGAGTTAAATGCCAAGATAGAGCAGTTGATAGGTAGAAGGGCAGGGGTAAATGGAGAAAAAGACAAAGGCAGTAAGGACAGGGATGGGGCTAAAAGAAATAAAGCCATAATAAAATGGAGGGTAATGAGTACCAATGCCTGTAGTCTAGGTAAAAAGCTCCCTGAAATGGTGGTCTTGATGGAAGAGGGATGCCTGGATATAATGGCAGTCACAGAAACATAGTACACAGAGAACTATGACTGGGATGTCAACGTACTAGAGTACACAATCTACAGGAGGAACAGGGAGGGAAGAAGAGGAGGAGGAGGAGTAGCTCTCTATGTAAGGGAAGGGATCAAAGCAACAGAACTAAAAGGTAAACAGGGAGGAGAAGAGGCACTGCAGGTCACCCTGGAGGCTGGAAATGGCTCCACAATCCACATAGGGGTTGTATACAGATCCCCATCTCAGGGGGAGGAAATGAACAGGGAAATGACAGAAGGCATCCTTGGAATGGCAGAGAAAGGGGAGATATTGCTGATGGGGGACCTGACTATGTCAGATGTTAACTGGAGCACCTTTGCTGCAGCCACATCCAAGAGCAGGGCCATAAGGGAGCACGCCTCAGACAGCTAGTTATGGAACCCATTTGGGACGGAGCAATCTTAGACCTGGTATTATCAAATGGGGACAAAGAGATGATCTCTGATCTTGAAGTGAGTAGCCATCTGGGAACAAGCAACCACCAAATAGTGTGGTTCATGATAAAATTAGCTGTAGAGTCAAGCAACACAAAAGTGAAGGTACTGGACTTCAGGAGGGCTGATTTTGTCAAAATGGGAGAGTGCCTCAGAAAAGCACTAGCAAACGGGCAAGAAGGTGTGGTGGAGCAACAATGGGAAAATATAAAAACTGCCATCACAGAGGCAACAAGCCTTTGTGTGAAGCAAATAAACAAATCAAAATGAAAGAAAAAATCACTATGGTTCTCAAAAAAAGTGGCGGGGAAGGTAATGGAGAAAAAAGATAGCATTCAGGAAGTATAAGGAAACACAGAAGGAGCAGGACAGAGAACTGTACCAGTTAAGGCAGAAGAAAGTGGGGAAGGCAGTCAGAATAGCAAAGGCCCAAACCAAGGAAAAGACAGCCAACTTGTTTAAGAAGGGGGATAAAACCTTTTATAGGTACATTAGGGAGTGAAGAAAGACTAAGGGAGGGACACTGAGGCTGAATAAAGAGGAAGGTGGTTGGGCAGAGAGCGACAGTGAAAAAGCAGGGATACTGAATGAATACTTCTGCTCAGTATTCACAATGGAAAAGCAGGGGGATATACCTAATCCAGACAGTAGAAGCACTGTGGATTGGGGGGTTGATATTAGTCCTTTCACAGAAGAAAGGGCTCTGAAAGAATTCTTAAAACTGAAAGTGGATAAAGCAGTGGGGCCTGATGGGATTCACCACAGAATTCTAAAATAACTAAGGGAAGAACTAGTAACACCACTGACTACCCTTTTTAATAAATCATGGGAGGATGGTGTGGTACCTGAGGACTGGAGGAGTGCAGATGTGATTCCCCTTCACAAAAGTGGAACAAGACAGAGGCAGGAAACTACAGACCTGTCAGTTTGACCTTAGTGGTAGGGAAAATGATGGAATCACTTCCGAAGAAAGAATTGTTGAGTACCTAGAGGTCAGTGGGGCATAGGACTCAAGGCAGCATGGATTCACAGCAGGAAGGTCATGTCAGACCAATCTAATTGATTTATTCGACTGGGTGACCAAAGTAGTAGACCAGGGAGGGGCTGTGGACATGGCCTACCTAGACTTAAGCAAAGCATTAGACACAGTCCCACACAAAAGATTAATAAACTAATTAGCCAGCCTGGGAGTGGGTCCCAGGGTGGTAGCCTGTGTAAAACACTGGCTAGACAACAGGACACAGTGGGTAATAGTAAATGGGTCCACAGTGAAGAAAGGAGGGTTACTAGTGGGGTACCACAGGGTTCAGTACTGGGGCCGGTCCTTTTTAATGTCTTTATAAGTGACATTGCAGAGGGACTGGAAGGGAAAGTATGTCTCTTTGCAGATTACACAAAGATTTGCAACAGGGTTGATATGCACGGTAGGGTGGAAAGGATGAAAGGGGACTTAGCAAGGTTGGAGGAATGATCAAATATATGGCAGCTTAGATTCAACGCAAAGAAGTGCAAAGTAATGCACCTGTTGAGCAAAAATCCAGGGGAAGAGTACACAATGGGGGGGAGATACTGACAACAACAAAAAGGAAAGGGACCTGGGAGTACTCATATCAGGCGACCTAAAGGTGAGCCAGCAATGTGAGAAGGCAGTAAGGAGAGCTGGGGGGATACTGGGATGCATACGGAGAGGCATCACCAGTAGAAAACAGGAAGTTGTTGGCCCTCTGTACAGACAGTTGGTAAGACCACATCTGGAGTACTGTGTACAGTTCTGGAGACCCCATCTCCATAAAGACATAGACAGGGTGGAAGCTGTCCAGAGAGGGCAACCAAAATGGTGCAGGGTCTGCACCAGAAGACATATGAAGAAAGACTAAAGAAGCTTAAGATGAATAGCCTCAAGAAAAAGGGGGGGGGAGCATGACAGAAACTTTCAAATACCTCAAAGGAATCAACAAAGTCCAAGAGGGTAGCATCTTTCAGAAAAAGAGATGTGCAAGAACAAGGGGGCACAATATGAAGATAGAGGGGGGATGGCACATTGGTAATGTGAGGAAGTATTTCTTCACAGAGAGGGTTGTGGATGCATGGAAAAGCCTTCCTGAGGAGGTTGTAGAGTCAAAAACAGTTGGAGAATTCAAGAATGCATGGGACAGACATAAGGCAATTCTAGTGGGGGGTAGGAGGAAGTAGGCTGTTGGTTAACTAGGATCTGCAGCTTATCTGTTAGGTAGGGAAATGGACAGACTAGGTGGGCCAAGCGGTCCTTATCTGTCATCAGTTCTATGTTTCTATGTTTCTACTGTAGGTAGATAGCACTGGTTACAAATTAAATAGCAAAACTCTCTCAGCAGGTATGTGGCTATTAAATTTGGCACCATCTGGCTTTAATCCAGAGTGCCTCCCATCTGAGTGAGGAGATGAGGATACACATACTCAGCCCCTGACCCAGCAGTTGCTACATGCAGGTACAATCCCCAGAATTTAGCTTCGTCTGTAGGGGTGGCAATTAATGTTTAATCCCCAACCGTCCCCTTGAGCAGCAGAGTGGGTGTGGCATTGTACCTAACCCCAATTCCCTTGCCCCTGTACAGCAGTTAGGGAATCTCTATGGGTGACCTCCTGGGGACTGGAATGGCTTATCTAAATGAATGTGCCACATATCTGCAGTATATAGTCTCCGGTCACCAATTAGTACCTGTAAGAAAATGGTGATTGGATCTGCTCCACCCTCCTTCTTCTCGATTCCTTCCTGGGAGCCCTCATGTTTACCTGGGCACGGCAGTATGACACAGACATGCATGGGTATGTCATTACATCAGCACATGTTCTCTGGAGTTGGCCTTCTGCTCTGATGCTTGGAGCATCCAGTGAACATGTGTGGGGGTGGAATAGATTCACACATGCACACCTTGCAGTAGCTTGCCATCTTAGGAGAGGATTCTCTTTTGGGCAGCCGCCATCTTAAGATCTGCTTGGACATGCACACCATGCAATGGCCCGCCATGCTAGGAGAGGATTCTGTCTCCCGGGCAGCCATCATATTAAGAATCTGCAGGTGTCTTCTGCTGCCATGTCAGTGATGGCAAACAACTCTACCAATGGGGGGAAAAACATCCTTAAAGGGACAGTCACTGTAGATGGGCAAACTGTTATATAAAAATGTTAATCCAATCCAATCCAATCCATCTTTATTTTTATAGTGCCTTTCAAAATCAAGGTGCTGTACAAACCATAAATACAATAAAATACCATAAAATTGATTTACAGATATATAAAACCAATTTATTGTCATCCAACTGTAATTCAGGAAGGCCAATGAAAACAAATACGTTTTCAATATTGTTTTAAAACTACTGATGGTCAAGCATTCTCTTAACCAACGAGGTAGAGAATTCCACAAGGTCAGTGCTGCAACTGAAAAAGCATGGGCACCAGATGTTTTAAGATGAACCCTGGGAATCTCTAGCAATCCCTTACTGGCAGATCAGAACGGATGATTGGGGGAGTAGGAAGTCAGGAGATCTTTAAGGTAGTCAGGTCCCTGAGGCATTACTCTGCACTTAACAGGCCTGGCATGGATAATATACATCCAAAGTTTAAAAAAAATGGTATTTTGAAAATGGTGATTACAAATTAACCCAATTAATGTTTGCCAGATGTCCAAACCAAGAGAATGCCAGTCATGCGGGGTGTCTCTTTTGCCACAACAAAAGTGCATAAACTGCTCCTACTGCAGAATTTAGAGCTCTGACCAAGAGATGGACACGCAGGATTATACAAGGGCATCACATGCCCATCCCAGGCAGGAGTGGTAGGTAGATCAAACTACCGTCACCCTCAAAAAGCAATGGCAGCCATGATGGAAAGCCAACAAAGTTTCATGTTAAACGTCCTGGAATGCATGGAAGCCATGGCGAACCCTAGATCAGCTCCAGGAGGATGGCCAAAACCCTCAGTAGCCCCAGATAAAGGGGTCAAGAATAATCACATCTCGCAAACCTCCACCTCCTCCCTATCAATACTCAAAGACCGTAATGATTCACAGGACAAAATGTCTCATGATGAGGAGGATTCTGAGGGCTCCCATGACAGTGAGCATGAATCAGACAAAGAGTCACTAAAAGAGATCACTTCAAAAGCCCCAGAGGCATCATTCATTACCTCCAAACTATTTCCAGCAGACAGTGTTACTAGCCTAGTGACGTGGGTAAAATCCATGCTAGGGTTTGAACAAACGGAGAAGCACCCAGAAAGCAAACTAGACCCTATGCTACAGATGCCTCCAAAAGAAGAAAACTGTTTTCCAGTGTGCCCTGCCTTGGATGAATTAATAGGGAAAGAATGGGAGGCCACTGACCTTGCCAGGATCCCAGAGAAATGCTCACCAGACAGCCTGTACCCAGCACAGGAGGACAGGCTCAAGACTTGGTGCACAGCTCCAAAAATAGACTCAGAGATCGCAGAGCTTAACAAGAGAACCGTGTTGCCTGTAGAAGGCATGGCGGCCTTAACAGACCCTGTTGACAACAAGCTAGAGGAGATGTATAAGAAGGTCTTTGAGATGTCAGGCCAGGTGGTCAGAGCAGCCACTATAGCAGTCTATGCCGCCAGAGCTCAGCTCAAATGGTTAGATCAGATAAGCAAGAGATTATCCTCCAAGTCACAGGAAGCAAAATTACTGGACTATATTCTTCAGGTGGCCAAATACCTGGGTGACATATCCCTCGAGTCACTGAAGATGAACTACAGGTCAGAAGCAGTGCACAAAATTAGCGAACTTTGCAAAGTGGGTGATAAATGTGCTACAGATGGGATCTTTAGATTTCCTCTCCATAATCAGTAATTCTAGACAACATCTCCATGATCCCTGAACTACAAGCTTTTCAGGCATATATTTTTCCATGTGTGGGAACTGCAGACTATTCATGCATTATCTGTCTGGTATGGAATATCCACAGTTTTCATACATAGAAAAATCATATCAGAATTTCAATTTGCAGCATTTCCCCTTTAAGTAGTATTTTTCTTTTGGGGGTGTCAGAAATGTCACAGTTTGAAATATGGTATTTTTTATTTCTTCTCTGAAATTTCATGACTATGAAATAGTGGCGTCAAAGGAATTTCACCTAAGAATTCAAAAATTAATTCAACCCTAATTGCTACAGCACACAAGTCACTACAAACTACAGCACTAGATCATCTTCAGTAGGAGACAGATGTCATTTTATGCATTTTTGAGTCAGTAAAAAAAACAACCCTGTTGTAATCAAAATGTCACTTGCTCTGACAACAACTATCTTCCAGTTTTTGGAAAAGACCACCTTCAACATTCCTATCATTCCTTTGTATGTAAGCAGTGTCAAGTTTTGCCTTGCACTTTAATATTTGATACAAAAAAAGAATCACAGCACTTCTTTCTGCTGCTTCTCTCAGCTGGTGACACAGAAAGTGATACCCAACCCCCGCTTTTAAAGCAGGATTTGTCTGAGTTTATTCAGCTGCAAGCCTTAAAGGTGGAATTATTTTTTTGTTCACTTGGCAAAGTAATACCAGGAAAGACAACTCTCTTTTGGAAAACCAAAAAGACATAATAAATGATGACATGAGAACCAAGAATATGACAACTAAACTAGAAACATTGACAACAATTGCTTGGCTAGCTTTGCTGGGAATTCAGGAAGTGGGGGTGTTACTGGTGTTTAAAAACATTCTTCAGTAATAAGAATGCATATATCTATATCAATATATTTACCAATATTTATACAGTACAAGTGGGGATTAAAGATGTCTGGCAAACAGCTTATTTTCATTGTTGACAGACTCAAAATGAAGATAAATCACTTACTGCCATGATAGGAGAATCCTCAGCATTTATTTTAGCTTTTGATAGGTCCCGAAGGAATACTTAACTGATGGGGATGCAGCTAACACAGTGTCTGAGTGATGACAATACTATGGTCTCTGCTGAACTCCTCAGAATAGCAGTGAAATCAAACTGAAACATAAAAAAATAATTAATTTAAATGATTTACAAGTTGAAACACATTGTATAAACTGGACACACAATTGCCTGACAGACAATATGCCATTCATCATCACTTTTGAGGGGACAGGATTTAAATATCATGTTGCTTTAGCCACTGGTGAGTTATGAACCTATCTCTTAACTCATGAAGATACAGGTATGTGGCATATTCTGAGGCAGCCCATTGCATATGCCATATACATATATGATATGTAAATGTCTTTAACTGGAGCACAGGACATCGCAGACAACATTTTGAAATTAAAAAAGATAATGTTTATTAACCATTCAAGTTACAGTTTACATATTCATTGCCAAAAACTACATTTATGCATCAGTTAGGGTTTAAACACGAAGCATCAAAAGTTGGGAGTTGTGATGTTAGGGAAAAAGGTTTCTAGGCCTTGGTGAATCTGTAGCACGTTGTTTATTGGGGATTGAATGATTGTACAGTGCAAGATTTGCATTGCCCTAACTTTAGCATTGTCTGTCCAGGCACATAAAAAACACTCACTTGCCAATGCTTGGAAAGAATGTGTCAAAGATGGGGCAACCCCAATGATGCATTTCACAATTGTTTAACCCCTGTGGAACCACACACCATAGAGTCATGTAGGCTAAATGGATTTTTTACCTAAACATTGCATTTCTCTTCTTTTGGTGCTTTGTGTTGAAGCTTTAGCTAATGCATTAACTCCGCTTTTGTAATAAATGTCCTTACTTTTAAAAACAATTTATAGCAACATGTGCGAGCAATTTTGTGTTGCCAAACACTGCCTGGATTGATAATGCCATCTACTCTGCCAATGGCAAGCAGTTCCTTAATCCTAACTACCCCTCCCCACAAGTGTAAATTGGATTATCATGGTGTCATAAGCCTCTCCTGAGCCTTCTGCTTCCTTTTGTTCTGCAGTTTGTACTTATGGCATCCACATTCTATTCCCCATTCCAGCTCCCTGATTGTCCCAATCTTTACTGCAGGTATGCAGTGGTACCTCCTCCCACAACCCAGGGACAATCAAAATAATCTTTGGTAACCACTACCAGAACCCTGTCCTGATTTTCAGTCCTTGGCATACAATGGCTCCCTACCTCACCATGGGTGAAAACAAAAAGTCCCTGGTATTCAGCAGTCCACCGCCTCTCTACCATCATCTTAATACAAACAAATTAGTCTCTGGGGTCCAGTGGTTGCCTATCCCTAACTCTGCCCCACACCAGTTAGTCTCTGGGGTTCAGTGGTTGCCCATCCCTAACTCTGCCCCAGATCAGTTAGTGTCTGGGGTCCAGAGGTTGTCCATCCCTAACTCTGCCCCACACAAATTAGTCTCTGGAGTCCAGTGGTTGCCCTTCCCTAACTCTTCCCCACACTAATTAGTCTCTGAGGTCCAGTGGTTGCCCATCTCTAACTCTGCCCTCCACCATTTAGTTTCTGGGGTCCAGTGGTTGCCCATCCCTAACTCTGCCCCACACAAATTAGTCTCTGAGGTCCAGTGGTTGCCCATCCCTAACTCTGCCCTCCACCATTTAGTCTCTGGGGTCCAGTGGTTGCCCATCCCTAACTCTGCCCCACATGAATTAGTCTCTGAGGTCCAGTGGTTGCCCATCCCTAACTCTGCCCCACACCAATTCGTCTTTGGTGTCCATTGGCATCCCCTCTCTCACCAGCCCCAAAGAGACATACTTCCTGGTGTCTAGTGATACTCACCCATCGTGACCTATATTACTAGTCCTCCACCATTACCAAGACCAGATGCGCAGAACAACTTTCACACACCTCAGAAATTAAAAAATAAACACACACAAATACTACTTTCTCTTTCCCCACTCTCTAGCATACATCCCACCCACCTCCCGTCACCCAGTCCAACTTAAGTATACTCCCTTCCCTCAGTTCACTAAAATCCCATTCCACCTCTCCCCCAGTCACCCTTACTTTTAAGACAAGAGTTAGCAAAAGCCAACAATGGTTGCTTTTCAGTTATCATGTTTTCAGTAAGGACCTGCTCTTACCAGTATTTAACAAGTATTTATTAATGCCAAAAGTTTGCTTGCTTTTACTTGCTGTGTAGTTGTTGGTTATAGACAGCAGAGAGGCTAAAATTAACAAATTAAAAACACAAGTTACAATACTGAAATTGCCATGATTGGAAAAAAAGAAGAGTTTTACACAGAACATTGCAGTTTTCTTAGACTGTGAGCTCATGTTTTCAAAATAATGTATATGTTTGAATAGAAGCCACCCTCGAATACTAGTCACCCTCAAATAATAGTTGCATGTCAAAATCAAAGTTTGAAATAAAAGCTGCTCTTCAATAGAGACCGCGACTAATATTTACAGGCTGCCTTCAGTTTGAAGAACCAGGCAGTCGATATGATTTTACTAAATCAGCCACTCCGTATTTTGATGACCCAAGGATACAATGAGAGATGAGATGACATCCTCCCCCTTAGCTAATACAGAAACACAGTTCATCTGATTATACTAAGAGAACTGAGATACCTGTACTTATATTTTACACATAACACATTCCCATAGTTAAAAGTGGATTGCTATGAAATCCTTTTTTGACATGATAATAAAAATTGACCATTTAGTGGGGCCAATGTAATTCAATACATAAATGCTGGCCTGGTTCACTATTGCTAGCCTCTTCAAAGTGCCCACTACTTAGGCTGATTTAGCACCCAATTGCCGGTGTTCCATCTTCTGCCAAAGGGGAGAAAGACAAAGGCAAAGATTTAGTGTGGCCTGTGTTGGACTGGTGGAGAGAGGAGCTACTGCCACTGCTGGGACTCATTGGTTTGCTCAGCCTCACCAACACTTATTAATGAATCTCCTCAATGCTGGATGCTGTCCCCACGTGTTGCTGTCTGGCTCACCTGAGTGGAACGGTAGCTGCAGTTAAGTGGACCCTCTTAAGTAGCTGAGGCACAGTGTGATGGAGGCTGCTGGCTGCTCTGAGGGGGCTGGTCCAGGTTACTGGAGCCTGTCAAAGACAGTGTCATTGCTGGCCACCTGGGTGAGCATCTGCTTGTTGGCCACTGGTTTAGAGGGATAGTTGCAGAGGTTGGAGATGCTGTCTGTATGGCTGTTCCAGCCCAATCCACCCAGTGCTGCTAGGTCCCAACACCTGACACTCTGTCTGAGGGAACAGCCTGAGTGGCACTCCAGAGCAAGCTAGGCACATCTCTTGCCCTTCTTGATGTTTGTCCCCAGTTGCTAACCCTACCAGCCCAAGCTCCTAGACTCAACAGCTGCCTGGCTCAGCCCACCTTCTTATCTGTTCAGCTCAGCTTGACTGAAGGGATTCACCAGGGAAGGCTTGTCTTCCTTCATACCATGGATGATGTGCTGAGACAGGCAGCTCTGCATTGACAGCAGCCCGGAGACCAGAGGCCAGTGACTAAGGGTGGTGGCAGACAACTACAGGCCCAGTAACTAAGGGTGGGGGGGCAGGAAAGCATGTAGAGAGAGTTATGGGGGATGTTTCTGAAGAGACTGCTGGGTCAGTATCCATGGGTTAGAAAGCATGCAAAGGAAGTACCAGGAGTGTTTTTAAAGAGAACGCAGAGCCAGTAACCGAGGGTTGGGGTGGGAATGCATACAGAGGGATGGAGTGGGAGCTGTTGGAATGCAACTGGGAAGATGAGCTATTTGGGGGCTAATTTAAACAGACTGCATTTGGGACTCACCGAAACAATTGCCAGTGAGCACCTTTTTATGTTACTTGCATGCATGTGCAAGAAATACAGTGCCATCATCCGAGTTTTCGGAGGTGTGGCACCCTGTCTTCCAATTCAGTCAGTGAGTTTGCAGGCATGGCCACAGTTCTCCAATGACTGCTGCAGCTGTCTATGACAGTGTCGAAAATGCAGTGGCATACAGTTGAAAGGAGGAAGCTCGCTTCAGTGAGGCAGAGCCCCCCCACACGCATACATAACCGCATATTACGTGCTGATGCGCCCTCCCCCACACACACACTGTATGGCCCATGGGGTGCCCAATCCCCGTCGGCTCCCACGCCTCCCCACAAAGCTGTCCAGGTGCCACACTGGGAGCCCACCTCAACGTGGCAAGGAATGTTATAGCCAACGGGGTGCTCAATCTCTGGCCCCACGGCTGCACGCCCACCCAAAACCTTTTCCAGGTGCCAAGCTGGGAGCCCACCCCAGCATGGCAAATCTTGTTATAGCCGACGGGGTGCCCAATCCCCATCAGCTCCAGTCCCCCAAACAGCCTTTCCAGCTGCCACGCTGGGCCCACCCCAGCATAGCAAACATCCCGTGTCGTCTTTAATTATCAAAAAAAAAAACCCTGTAAAAAATGGTCCCTCGCAGTCTCACTGCCCCACCCACATACCACCCATTGCGCACCCTGCCTCCCCACACCACCCCTCACTCCATACCCACCTCCGGGCTCGGCATAGCGATCATCAGTGGACCAGGAACACGTCTGCACTCTTCAAAGCCGACCGTGAACTGAGGAAATGCCGGTAAGCTGTATAATGGAATAAATAGGGTTTTTTCAACTTTGTTGCATATCTCAGGCATTTTTGGGAATTTTGGGCCCAAATTTTCAACATGGGGTTTTTGGGACCCCTCCTCATGAATTCTTGCACTGTCATGGCGTTAATCAGGCCCGAAGGGTGATTTCGCCATCACTGCATGAAATCACCTTTCGGGGTTGATTAATGAAATGACACTGCCAGTGTTCATAAGGTGGGCTCTCAAAAAGCCTATGTTGAAAATTTGGTAAAAAATTCCTAAAAATGACTGTTTTACGAGCGCGTGTTGCGCAGTTCCTATGCATGCTCGTAAGTTCATGAATTTTCAATATTTTCACTCCAGATTTTCAACATTGCTATTTTACCGCACCTCCTTATGAGCAGTACAGCTTCCATTTTTCACATCCTGCCCAAAACGTGTTTCCGTCCATGTAGCGCACAATGGCACAGTCGGTATGCAAAATCAATGTATGGGACACATTAGGAAAATCACAGTAACACTTTTCATGAGCAGAGGTCTTAATATGGCTATGTTGAAAATTTGGTGAAAAAATTCCAAAAAATGACTGTTTTACGAGCGTGCGTTGCGCAGTTCCTACGCACTCGTAAGTTTGTGAATTTTCAATATTTTCCTCCAGATTTCCAACATTGCCATTTTACCACACCTCCTTATGAGCAGTATAGCTGTCATTTTTCACATCTAGCCCAACATGTTTCCGCCTCTATGTAGTACACAATGGTGCAGTCGATGTGCGAAATCAATGTATGGGACACATTAAGAAAATCACAGTGACACTGTTCATGAGCAGAAGTCTTAAAATGGCTATGTTGAAAATTTGGTGAAAAAATTCCTAAAATGACTGTTTTATTTGTTTAGCGTCATGCAGTTCCTACGCACGCCTATAAGTTCAAGACATTTTCAATATTTTCACTCAGATTTCCAACATTGTCATTTACCACACCTCCTTATGAGCAGTATAGCTGTCATTTTCACATCTTGCCCAAAACGTGTTTCTGCCCATGTAGCGCACAATGGCGCAGTCGGTGTGTGAAATCCATGTATGGGACACATTAAGAAAATCACAGTGACACTATTCATGAGCAGAGGTCTTAAAATGGCTATGTTGAAAATTTGGTGAAAAAATTCCTAAAAATGACTGTTTTACGAGCGTGCATTGCGCAGTTCCTAAGCACGCTCGTAAGTTCGCGAATTTTCAGTATTTGCACTCCAATGACTTCCAAATACCTAAACAGCACATACAAGCAAGCAACATTCGGCATTGACAAATGCTTGTTTCATTAACATTTAACATTATGTGAGGGAGTGGAGGAAGAATTGAAAATTGCTGCCTCCCAGCGCCTTCTTTCTGAGGCCGGAGGTTGGTTAAAACCTGTTGGTGAGACTCCAAACCTCTGTGTTTTCATGTTGTCAGCTACTGTACAGTAGCCTTTATCATTACATTCAGGAAGGGCAGGGGAGGAATGACAACAACAGCCACTGAGCACCTCTTTATGTGGGCACAGGGGAGACTGAAAAAAAGTCTGTCACTGACACTCATCTGTAGGGGAAAGAGGGACAGAAAAGAATGCCAGTCAGTGACTAGAATGTGGGGAGAGGAAAGGAATGGAAAGCACTGCCCTGACAAGAGGGGAACTCAAAGGACTAGGAAACAAAGCAGGTAATAATGATGCCGCTCAGCTAGTTGTTGGGTTGTGTCATGGAGATGAAAGGATGCAGCCATTGTCTAATAGGTGCGGATGCCTCCTTTCAACTACACAAAGTTTCTGCCCGTCACCCAGAAGAACAGCATTATGATCAGCCTAACTAAGCATTGGCCTGTCACTGTCGAGCCTCCTCCAACCTGAGCTGCACTGGATGCAACACTGATACGCCTCTGAAGCATGCTACTCCACTCTCACAATATGTTTGTTTCACACATACATGCAAGCAAACATAAAAAGTCCTGACCTAGCAACTGATTAGGCATGGTCAAGTGGAGTGCCAAGGGTTTATTTGCATGGGCCAGTGGTATTCCAGCATGCAAATAATGGCAGAGATGGCTGGATGCACATTGCAAGCATAACTTTAGCCACAATTCCTATTGTTACTCAAACAGAAGGGAGTGAGGGAGAAAGTGCTAGTACAGTGTATCTCTGACTTGTGTGCAATGTAAAGAAGATACTCAAATATCTGTTCTTCTCTGGCTGAAGGCTACATTGGGTTCTATACGCAACATGGCTTTTGGAGGGTTTGACTGGAGACCAAGTGACAGAAAGGTAAAGGACACCATTTGTAATGAACTTCTGAGGGGGCTGCTTGACCAGGAGTGATGGGGAGAATTTCTGTCAGAAAATCGAGCAGCCAAATGCCCAAACCAAGAACCCATGGGACACCAGTTGGGGTAATGGTTAAAAAAAATGCACGTCTGCTATTTCATTGTGTTGTCTGTTTGCCCACTCTATCTGATTGTAATCTGTAAGGTGGCCTTTTTATGCTGTGGCTAGGAAACGCTGGTTGGTATCTGTGGAGAGAGAACAAGAGAAGACTGTACACGAGCCCTGGGGTGACTTCTTTGCCAAATCTTCAATAGAAACCGAGGGCTTCCTTCAGTTTCCTAAACTATGTTAGCATGGAAATTTCATGGGTAAATTTCCATACTGTATGAAGAAAGAAGTATTATTTTTCAGCACAGAATATTTTCTGTACTTTGTTACCTCAGTAAACATGCCTGTCTTATAAAAACTGTGCATGCAGCAGCTATATAATCATGTGCTCTTTTTTTTTTTAAATCATTTAACACATTTTCTCACCTGCAGACACAGTCCGGCTCTACATCCAGCCACCGCTCCTCCATTCCACCACCGACCCCAAAGCACCGCATGCCCAGCTGGCAGATGCAGCTACACCTGTGAAAGGGCCCCCCCCCATAACCCCTGCGCCTGGCGAGGAAACCATTACCGGCACATGCCTTCCGGGCATTGTCGGCCAGTGAAACTGCAGCTATCAAACTGCCACGGACCTGTGCTGCTTTTTCTCCACTTATCTTTTCCCAATGGAAGCACGGACATGCAAGGACATCAGCACACTGGCGTGCAGATGTCTGCCATGTTTCCCCCCCACTGGCACCAGCACAGCTGCAGTATCCCCGGGCATCCTCAGGGACCAGCAGAGTGCAGTATGCATCCACCCTTCACCCCAGGACTAGGAAAGCTGTCGTCGGACACTCAATCCTAGTCCTCCCCTGCCGATCCCTGATGACCCAGGCTTGTTCCCGAACCCGGGTCGCCGGCATGAAGCAAGTTGTAGTGTCCAGCACTTCAACCCTCAGTGCCACCGTGCAGCATCATGTGCTCTTTAAGCTTGTCACAGTCACCTGTCCACTTTCTTAATAAAGGTGAGTCCAATGAGCAAGGCCCCGATTTTTGTGCAGCAGTGTCAGCTTGTCATCCTGACACTGCACCCATGGCAATAGCAGTGGCAAGCAGGTGGGGGGTATGGGGAGGCACAGTACCGGCAGTTCACAAAATAAAACCACAAACTTCAGTAAATAATTTTTTTTAAAAGCCCCAAAAATAATCTATCACTCATGGTCTTATTTTATTCCATAAATGAAATAGGTAGAAGGAACCTTTTGTGAAACATGATTCATCTGAATGCATGCTGTTTATACCACTCATCCCTACTGAAGGAAGACTCCACACCCTATGCAACAGAACAGTATACATTACCATCCCAGGCTCAGAGAGGTGGTTTGTGACAGCACTGGCCCCATTCTCATGCTATTCAACCAGCCCCTCTCCAAGCTCATCCCTGAACTTGAGTCGTCAGCAGGGGAACACAACACAGGATAACACAGCCCAGATGAGATACAATAGCTCTATTTTTAGTGAGGTGCAGGTTTTACCAACATTTACAGCACATGCTCACAAGACAGCCCAAATGAGATGCAAAATCTCATGTTTTAGTTAGGCCCTGCTTTCACCTTGTCTTTTATACTTTCTATTTAGACTACCATGTTTCCTCACCAGCTTCCAGTCACCATCAACCTGCCCAAGCACTTCTTCCTTCCATAGGAGCCTGTTGAGAGTCTAATCAGCCATCATCCTCTGCTCAGTAACCTCTCCAAACTCCTGACCATATTCCACAGCTTGTCACCCATGGGGTGGCCCCCAAGTTCCCCAAGCATGGAGGAAAATCCATATTTGGTGGTCAGGATTTGGGAGTAGGAACTGGCGAGGCACATATGAAGTTGGTAGGGCTCAGCTGTTGTGAAAGGGGATGGGGCAGCTTCATCGGCCTGGGGCAGCTGGGGTATTTTTATTCAACTCGAGCCCTTCCTTATCCCTCCCCATGCCATAATACTGAGGAGCAACCCAACAGAGCACCTAATGGGGCCAGCAGAAGGGTGAGTAAGTCACACCCTACCATTGGAACTCCCCTACTGGATCTGATCTGGGCATATGACATCTCCACATCACTTCAAAAGGATGACATGAGTATGAGGCCCCAGAAGGGTGGGTGAGCCACACCCTACCACTCTAACTCCCCTACTGGATCTGCTCTGGGCCTTTGACACCTCCACATCATTTCAAAAGGATGACAGAGGTATGAGGAAACTAAGTACTCGCTTGACAGCATCAGCAGTAGGAGGAGCTGGGCATCTCATATAATGACTTTTGAGGACTTCATTGGTCCTAAGTAAAGGAAGAAGATGAGTATTCAAGAGGGTAATTGTTAGAACATAATTATTTCACATTGGTTCTTTACATCTGCTTGAGATGCAAGAAAAGGAGCATTTCAGAATGTCATTATACAATCTCAACTCAACTAAAGCAGCATTCTGAAAATTTTAAATTAAGGTTACCAGAGTGTCTCCAACTAGAAGATGGGTTAATGCCCTACGAGCTATGTAAATATGTTTTTTACTTAACCTATATGGTAATGGAGCTGACGTTTTATGTTGCCCAAGACAGGCTTTTAATCCATCTAGCTGAGAAAAGGTCTGATACCAGATGAGTTCTGGTGACCTCAGTCCATTTTCAAATGTTCTAGAACAAATGAGACCGAACCTCTGGAATACAACTGCTTATAAATACAAAAAAAATCATATTTATAAACACAGATTTGCAGCAAAAGCAAAAAATGAAAACAAAAAAAAAATTCATGTCCTAGCCTTATGGGTACAGTGGCTGAGCAGGGCATTTAAGCAGTCCAAAAGAGAACTCTCTTTCTCTAAATTCCTGTTGTAACATAGTGCTATAATTACCATGTAGAGGTGTGAGTAATGGATGTCTTTTTCTGAATGCTATAAATAACGGGGTATTCATTACTTTGTAATGTCCCTCCACCATGAAACACAGATGACACTTGTAAGGATCCCTTTCATCACCTTGGCACCCTAGTTGGCATTGGCAACACAGTCCACACACTCCCTGTTAAAGACATTTTCCTGTCTCGGTCTCAGGAGGAAGGGGCACACAAAAAACATTTGTATTTTTACCGGGAACCGGGGTGGGCCATGGCACTGGAGGGCACCAAGAAATCACACCATCACTCACAGAAGAATGTCCACAAGCAGACAATAGAGCCAAGTAGTAGATTTTATTCTGACTTGATGGACTGACAGGAAAAACATTTGATCACTGGGGCTACAGTTGCAGAACAGGTACTACAACAAAGTCCACAAACCACAGTAGTAATTTACTGCCAGTTCACTTGTTCGCATCCCTCCCCCTGCATTAGTGGGTACAAAGAGCATTATTCTTGTCCATCCCTCTTCCAGGCTATGGACACACAACAGAGCTTGTCTAAAAGAAAAATTAACAAAGTCAGGTTTACACATCTTAGGGGTGAACAACTTTGGACTCCCCCAAATATCAATGTGCCAAAATTCCAGAGTCTTTTACAGGAGAGTGCATGTCCTCCAAACTGTGTTAAATATTTCCACATAAACTCCATCCCAAATGAGAAACAGCTTTCTCCTCATAATCCACATAGAAGCTAGTTAGTTCCAAACACTTGACAGAGAGAGGCATGTCTTTTCGAGAACAGATTCATGACTGTGAAAGTACCACTTGAGTTTTTTTTTTTATGTATTATTTCTTCCGAGCTCCCAGCTTCTGCCATCAGTTGTCCCTCAGCGTGCCCTCCCCCGAAGAGTAGACCCCCTCCCTTGTGCATCCTATGACTTACCCTTCATGGCAGGGTGGTGGTGGGGAGTGACTCAACCCACCCCAAATGGATCCATGCCAGGAAGGTGCCTTCTCGGAGGTGGCACGCTGCGAGGACCACGTCATCCAGCTGGAGCGTTTTTCCACTTTTCTCCCCTTGTGAGGAGGCAGAGCATGCAATGATGCCTACGGTGAGAGCACACACACTACCACATGCGCTCTCACTAAGCATCTGCCTGTCTTCTCCCCTTCAGCTGTAGCATCAGCGTGCTGTCCCCCAGCAGCCGCTAGGGGCCAGTGGAGTGCTGACAGCTAGTGTCCCCCCACCCTGGAGAAGGAGAGCAGTCCAACGGACGCCTCGATCCTTCTTCTCCCCGCCAACCCCTGATGACCTGTGCTTGTTCGCGAACACAGGTCACCACCATGGCTTGAAGTAAGGCATCCAGCGCCTCAGCCCTCAACGCCACCGAGCCGGCACCACTTGAGTTTTTTAAACAGACCTCTGAAAGTTCATGAAGTGAAATTATCCCAAAAGGCAGGGATTCCCTGAGAGAGATTGGGAAAAACCTGGCCACACCAGACACTGAGCAGCATTTTTTATTTTATTTATTTATTTATTTGTATATTCGGAAACAACCTTTGAGTATACACTCTTTTACAAAGGTTCCACATCAGGATGTAAAACAGCAGAGACATAACAAAAACTTGACAGTTAACACAAAACATAAGATTGCTATGTAATACAGAAAATAGATAAATAATACATTTGAGTAGTCTAGACAACTGAAATGAAACAGCGGGAGGAGATTCCCAATTAGTAATGTATGGCATTGCTGCCCCAGGGGGACCTGTCAAGGCAGAGTATCGAAAAGGGTAGGAGAAAGCAAGGGGGGAGAGTGTGGACAAGGGGTAGATTAAAGAGGGAAAGAAAGAGAGGAGGAGAGAGCGAGAGAGAGAGAAAGGAATTGGGAGAAGGAGAATATTCGGGGGAGAGAGTGGGTGGAAAGGGGAGGTGCTGGGGGAGTATGGAGGGAAGGGAGTTGGGGGAGCTGGGGGGGTGGCAAGGGACGGCAGGTGGGGGTCCAGGGTAGGTAAAACAGGAGAAAGCTCAGACAGATGAGGGGGGTATCTGGGTTGAGGATATGGACTCAGGTAAGGCAGTCACAGGCATTTGAGTTCAACAGGTATTGCTTCAGTTCTCTGTTAAAGGACCAAACATCTGTTGTATTAAGAGTTGCAGCAAGGATCTCATTTAGCTATAGTGGATCTCGGTGCATGAAGGATCTTTGTCCTAGAGAAGTTCTACGAAATGGTACATCAAGCTGTGTTGTCACTGTTCTTTATGTGTTGTATTTGGCGCTTGCTTCCTTTACCAGGTCTGCAATGCAGGTAGGGGTTAGGGAGAGCATGGCTTTTCTCCCTAGCAGGCAAGTTTGGTATCTGATTCTGGATTGAAGAGTAGTATGTGGGCCAGACCATACAGGGTACAAGTGTACGTGAAGCGGGCAGCATTTAGCAATAGTCTGCAAGCCTTAAGGGCAGTGACAACCCTTTTGAGGGCCTTATCAGTGGCAGCGCTGTAAACCACCAGCCCATAGTCGACCAGGGAGAGGACAGAGCTGGAGACTGAGAGACGGAGGGCTTGAACAGTTAGGCTTTTCTTGTGCCTAAACAGGATCCCTAATTTAGTGTTCACAGCTTTCACCACCATGTCAATGTGCTTAACATACGAGACAGTATCATCCACAATGACACCCAGGTACCTGAAGGAGTGAACCTGTTCCAGTGGAGCAGTTAGGTGATTTTCCCATTCAAATGTTCTTCAGAAGTGGAGTATGTCCCCAAAATTACTCATGGTTACAGAGGCCATATCTGTTCAGGATTCTTCGCCCCCTCAGGGGCACTGCAATAGAGAAGGCCGCCACCATGACTCAGTGTAGTCTCTCTTTGAACCGACTGGGGATGGAAAGAGTCAGGAGAGATGTGTCACCTCTCTCGAGTCTACACCTCTGTCAGAACCCCAAGCTATCTGTACTGTTCTGAGGCAGAAATCTGACTGCAAAGCAACATTCTAATGTGGCTTATGCTGTAGCAAGAGCCACTGACACTTTGTAACCTCTGCCCAAATGATTGGCAGAAACTGCCAAGGGAGCCCCTAAAAGGTAACACTTTACTGCCCAGAATGCTTACCTTGCAAATCCACTAAACTACAAGGGCCCTAGTAACCCTAGGGGGAACCCAGGGGTTACAACTTGTTACCAACTATATAATATTCTCTTGTATTCATGGTACAGTGTCATACTCTGGAGGTGAAAAGATAGAAGTTAAACAAAATATAGTTAAAATAAATCCTTCAGCCCAGCCCCGGTGGTCACAGCTTATGTTAATTTGTGAACACTACCACCCCACAACTATAATCTCTCCTCACCCTTGCCTTTCCCTACATTTTCTCAGTGAATACCATAGTTGGAAGGACATTATCAGTCCCTATGTTCATCTTTCTAAACAGTCACCCCTCTATAGATCAACTCCATTTGGCCCCAGTGGGCCATTTCTATCAAGCAGCCCTGGGGGGGGGGGTTATGTTGCACCATTGCACCACTACTGAACAATGCTATAAACAAAGGTAGTCAAATATCTCAGGGTGAGGGTGCCCATTTGCATGGTAGCCCCCACCCCTGTCCTGACCACTCATAGTGACTTTCACAAACATTTCAGAAGGGGTTGCAATCCCCATTAAAGAGCTCCTGACACAGTGGAGACAACTTTGAAAATGTGCACTATTCTGGCATAAATGTAGCTTATATTTTATATTTTATTCTGTAATTATCACTCATTTCCTTATTACCAAGGGTATTTGCATGAATACAGCATCTCTACCCTTTTAGCTCTGGCTGCCTGCCTGCCTGCACCTGACATCATAATTTTGTTTATGACATTAAAATATGTTGCTATGGAAATAATTATGATATCATAACAGGGGATTTTGACGTCATATGTAGAGAAACAGCCAGAGTAGATATAGTCTAGGGGTCAGAGATCGTGTTTTCATGCAACTGTTTTCAGTAATAAAGAAAATGGGGATTTCATTACTGAAAATATATGAAGTAATAAAGAGAATGGGATAGAATTCAATGTAAATCTTACTTTTTTCAAAGCTTTCCTAATAGTGTCAGGGGCTCTTTGAGGATAGCCTGATAGAGTTGCAATGGCATTGGTGGGACTGGCATAAAATGGTCCCAGTGATGACTTAGGGCCTAGGTGTTGTTCTGCATTTGTTCCAGCAATATCTTCCCCTCCCTCACCCCACACATTTTGTTCTGACACTAGTGCGGAAGCCACTGAGAAACAACAGACTTCAGTATATTTTATGTTACATAATGTACCGCTTTATGACTTTTTTTGGTCCAAAACTGAATCCCTTTTGAGAAGATATTGAAAGGACACTGTCAATCCACTGACATAAGGTGATGGGACATCATTCAGATAACAATAGTTAAGGTGACATATGCCTAAAGGGAACATTGAGGTCTGCTAGGCCTTCGCTTCCCAGACGTTTCCTTCTTCTCAGAGTGAGAACTACGGTGACATATCACTTTGTTCACAACCAAAACACGCAAAAAAAACTTTTGGATGTATCTATTATAAGGATAGTAGACAGACCAACTGCATAACTTGGCCCTTTTTATTATAGCATTCAGGAAAGACACACTGAGCTGAAGCTCATATCGGCTGTGTACACATTAGACTTTTTTAAAATGTTTTAAGTGGTTTAAAATGTTTTAAAAAGAGGAAACATGGTTTGTGCCCTCACCTAACATGGTTTGAAACCATATTTAAAAACCTTGCTCAACCCCTGCAAAGGACCTAAGCTTAAAACTGTTTTTAAACACGGTTTCAAACCAAACACAGTTTACCCTGCAGTGTAGATGGGAAATCAATCCATGTTTCCACTAATCCCTGCTGCAAATCATGCTAGCTTACATCTGCGCAGAGCTGCAATGTGGATGCAACGGCAGCAGCGTGACCATACTTAAACACAGTCACAAAGCCTGAAGCAACAAGTGTGGACAGATGTCCGTGGTGAGTTTAAATCTGTTTTAAAAAAACATTGTAAACCCGGACTGCCAGTGTGTATGTAGCTTTAACGGTACAGCCCTGGATGATGGAAGAGGGAATCAAACTTCTGTTTGCTAATTCTCCATGTCTATAGTTCTGTGTTCTAACCACTATGCTATACTGCCTCCCTAACAGGTCTCCTGCCTCCATAAGGCTGTGGCTACCTCTTCCCTCTCATGATTCATATGCTCCTTGGTTTCCACACAGTGTTAATGTGGCCTGTTAAATTTACCATTTTATTTTACAACTTATTCACACCAGATAAACTTTCTAAGATGCAACATTCCATTTTCAGTGAGGGTCCTACATTTACCCAGATCTGTAACTGAGTGGTCTGGAACACTGAGAAGTTAAGTGAATTGCTCAAGGTCACACAGTGAGTATTTGACTCTGGTGGGCGTTAAACCTGTAATGTTCTGATTCTCAAGCTGATACTTTAACTGCTGGACCACACTGCCCATTTAGGCCCTGTCCACACTTGTTCAAGTGGCGGCATAACAGTATCGGTAACGGTTTTAGCCGTATCATTACAGTTCATCCACACTCTGCTGCAACCGTGCTTCCCATTCTGTGCTCTCACCCACCTTGTGTCTGCACTACCACTCTCCTCACACGTTTCCCTCTGGCTGCCATCATCCGGTAGTAATGAAGTGAGACACACAATTCCAGAGTGCTGTGCATCACTTCACAATGTATCCCAGCATGCCGCTTCTCGTTTCCATGGCCACAGTAAATGGAAACGAGCTTGGCGGCATGGCTTGGGATTCCCAACAGGAGATTGCTCTTATTGGCCCCTGTGTTCCTACACCAAGCTCCCCTCAGGATCCAGCAAGCACTCACTGCAATGAATGTGCCTGTTTTCCTCTGGGCTAGAGGCAGTTCAAGTTGGCAAATGAAGAAATGGTGGAATGAGTTGTCACAGTAATGCATAAAGACTTTATGCTGGGATAAATCATTCCGCAATTTCTTCTTCTACTAACTCAATCTGCCTTTAGTCCTCTGAGAGGGAAACAACACAGTGCACTGCGCTCCCTCATCGGATGTCTGCAGTTGCCGTGGAGGACCGGGAGGACCACGATCAAACACTCACCCATCCGCACTGGTGAGTATTCTGATTTGTGAGCGTGTTCAAGCGACAAACGTTCCTGCTGCTGATCTCGAGACTACCTTCCAACAGGTTTCAAGATCGGTAGCAAAAACGCATCAGATATTATTACCAATGCGGACACAAACCGTTTTTGCAGACTTCTGTAATGGTTGCAATCCGTGGTAACGGTACCAAGTGGCAAGTGTGGACAGGGCCATAAAGTGTTCTATGCTGACATGGCATGATGAAAGTGTCTCAAGCACAGTATTTAAAGCAGCAGTGCAAAAAAAAAGTGTTTGTTTTTTTTTTCTAAAAAGTTAGTTACAGCGACATTTAATAAAAAATATTAGAATGTCTGTTAGATCTGCTTTTCAGTGTACCTCCTATGCTGCTCATTGTGACAATTAATACAAATATTAAAATATCTGTTAGATCTGCTTTTCAGTGTACCTCTTATGCTGCACATTGTGACAATTAATACAAATATTAAAATATTTGTTAGATCTGCTTTTCAGAGTACCTCGTATGCTGCACACTGTATGCTTTTTTATTTTCTCAGTCCTAACCCTTGCCAGGTGTACAGTGTTATTTCTAAGCCAAATATAGTGATCAACTTTTTTTTCTTGAGGAAAACAAATAAGTTAAAACATTTATAAAATATTCAGATTTTTGTGGCACTAGAAAATCTCTCCACCAGTAAAACTGAAAAATGCCTAGAATCGTTTATAATGAAAAAAGGTAAGGTCAGACGTTTTGTGCAAGTTAATTGCAACGCTGCTTTAATTCTTTGTTTAAAACCACTGGACAAGGTCCCATTAAAAATATATACATATTAAGTGTGACCATAGCAGTGTGGTAGCACAGATGCTTCCCTTTATTAGTACCACTTGCACGCTTGGCATGTAAGAAACACCAGCAATACATGCACTGTAGCATTATTATGCCAAGAATGTATTTAAAATACTAGAACCTAATTAAATGTTGTGGTTTAAGCACAGAATTAAATCAAGTTCAGGGTTGGTCTCTCCCTTCAGCTAACTTTGGTTTCAAAAATCCCAAATCAGCCAGTGTGTGTGTGTGTGTTTTGGGGGCCGTGTTCCTTTAAACACCACATAAATGCAGACTTAACACTTCCCTGCCCTATAGCCATACCTTTTGTTGAGAATTTACTCCCTGCCATCTGCTGCAGTATCAGTTTACTTAATGGGTGCTGGCAACTGTAGCATTGCAGCAGTGCAAATTGGGCTTTGATTTTCCATTGTAGAGCCATTTGCTACTGCAGATATTCAGTAAATGAAGCTGTTGGGCACTGTGTGCATTTCTCTGTTAGCCAGTAAGGAATATAGAACTGCTTGCCAGGTTTACATGCCCTAGGAGATCCAGTGACTCAAGTTACTGTCTCCGTTTGGTACCCTGTTTAAGTGTGGTCAAATACAGCTTACTGCAGCACAGTACTTGCTAGTCTTTTGTATTAATGTGTGGATTTCTTCTTTTATCATGCTTTTTCTCTGCACTTTCTGCTGCGGCACATCATCACCACCAGGCATAATGCTAGCCCAGACAATGCTGAATACAGGGTGGCAAATTGGCACTGGCCAAAGTGTACATCAAGCAGTCAACCTGGTAGCCTCTAATGTTCAACCCCCATTTTCTCTCTTCCCTCCCTTTTGTGCCATGGCTTATACGTGTGTTTGTAATGTGCCTTTGCTCAGGGTAGGGGAAAAACTGACCCTCATTGCCTTCATGAACCACTACAGGAGTTGGCAACTCCCTCACCTGCCATGAAGCAGTGCCTCCATGAGTACCTTTGACCATGGGCCACCAGACTGGGAGGAGACAAAACTTTCTCCACTTGGTAGCGTGATGCTCTACTTATGGCTCATCAGAGTGGGTCTCAATCTGCAGATCTGTAAGATAATTAGGTGCATTTCACAATAAACTCAACCCCACAGTTTGCATGAGAAAATAGGTGATATTGTAGTACTCATAGCAATTTATTGATATCCTCAAGCTGCTAAGGTCCTTCAAATCTGAGTGTTGCCAAGAAGTTTATTCTATTTGAAACAGAAACAGACAGAACCAGAGCTGAAAATAAATAACCTCCTACTGTACAACCTGGCTGGTTCAAATGGTCGCCATGGCAACCTCTTGATGAACTAACCAGCTTGTTACTGATAGCTGGGTACACATTGTTTTTTATAGTGTAGGATGCCAAGTGCTACAAAGCATGACTTACTTTGTTTGTTTTTTTCTCCACTTTGCTGCTCACCTCACTGTTTTCACCGTTGCTGCTGCTTCCTGGTCATACATAATGCGTATGCGCTGGTGCATTCGATGTTGTTATGCTGTAGTAGCTGCATAGCTAGTGAAGCATAACAGCTGCAATGACATAGCTACTACAGCATAACAACATTTCAAAAGTGATGGATTTTTAACAATAACAGCATTCCATCATACGCTATAACCTTGTTATGTCACTGATATGACATCACTCTGTTATTAACCCTTCTTGAGTATGTCCTATCAATGGTATAACAAAACGGAATGCTCAAAACAATCAATGTTCCTTAAAGTAATTCAATCCACAATTACACAATCTTGTTGGCTCATACACTATAAAATATAATGTATGGTCTTTGGTTAACAACCGTGCTGAAAACACTTCTCAAGGTTGCCATGACATCTGAAAACCTCTCGAGCTGCGCTCTCGAGGTTTACAATGATGTCATAGCAACCTCTCGAAATGTTTACAGTCTGCTTATTAACCAAAGACCATACATTATCCTCTATGTAATTCCATTAAGGGATTCTGGTGGCTTCACAAACCACGAGAGCAAAGCCTGAGTGGTTTATGATGTCACCAGAATCTTGAGAAAGAATGACAATCCTACAGTAGTTACTGCTGGTTTCCTAGCTGTTATTTTTTATATATGGAACACTCTAAATATTCTGTCCTATAATAGGCAAGGCAAGGCAATTTTATTTCTAAGGTACCCAATCCCAGAGGCTCTGGGCACCGTACACAAAAAGAAAAGAAAACAGAATACAGAATACATAAATGACATTTGTGCAGTTATAACATCTTTAAAATAGCTTTCTTAAAAATCTAATAATAAAATATAAAATGTAGACAACAATATATAAAATATACCACAGATCTGATGACAAATGATACTATTATGATTTTCTGATGTCAAAGCAATAGCGTTATGAATTTGTTATGTCACTGATTACAGATACAAAACAAAACCCCCTGTAATTTGGAGAAACTGAAAAACATAACATTCGGATACAGTTTAGCAATGTTTCATATATTTTCAAATTCTATATTTGTTTTTGGTTACCAGGTAAGTGCACTAGACAATCAAGCACAACATGGACATGAAACAAAACATGCAAAATAATATGCTAATAATACAACATACAGTACAATCAAATCAACCTAAAACATGAGCAGACATTGGAACAGTTTGCAACAAATATTTTATAAAAGCATTACTGACGTGCACTTGATCAACAGTAGACAATGGGCCCAATTCTGAAAAAGTCTTTAGAGTGCTGCAATTTTCCGGCCATCTAGGGCTGTGGCACACTCCCGGTGCATCAGGGACCATGCACCCAGTTCCATAAAATTGGGGATCCCTGTGCCAAACACCTGGGAATTACTGCAAAGGCAGGCTAGTGGTGAATGCTAGGCATACCTACTGGACCTGCTACATTGCTCCACCCCCCCCACCAGGAGCAAGACAGATACCAATTCCAGGAGAACCCCAGGGTAGACGTGGCATAGGAGATGCCATAGGGGATGTTAGGGAATGAGTGGGTAGGCCAGGGGAAAGATCAGGCACCTGGCAGAGGTGCCCTTGTTAGCACTGGTCAAGTTATGGTGTCTGCTGTGCTGTATAAGAATGGCACCCTCCACCGGGTGCCCAATCACCCCCTTGCATACCCACTTACTCCCCAACACCTCTAAAGTACTCTTGTGCCCCTTCTGCCCCCGCACCCCACATACAGAGCCCCCACCAGCTCCCACCTTGAAGGGCAATGCCGCAAGGAGTGTAGACCACCTCCTGGCTGGTCTAATGTGACCCCCTAATTATGGCCATGGTGTGGCTTTCAGAATTCCAATGAAGGGGATGTTGCAGCCCCACCATGGTACAAGCCCCCTTGCAAGCTAGCATGCCCAGATGCTCGTCACAAGGGTGGCACAGTGTCCCTTTGCCACTGTGGTGTCCCTGTCCAGCACAGACCAAGTTCCAGAATAGAGATCCCCACAATTTATGATGCAAGGTGCATATTGCGTCAATGTTGTCTGGATGAAGCACCTTGCATTGGTTGGAGTGCTTTTGGAATCAGGCCCATAATGTCTAAAGATAATGAATACCAAAATATAAGGGCGAACTAAGTGAAAGCATTGTGTTCCCATCTCAGAGATCCCTCTGGTATCATCTACTAGATATTTTTCATTTGTTCTCAAAAAGACATGCGTAAGCTTGAAGTTTTTCACCTAGAGCCAAGCCAGAACTGAGCCAGGAGTCTGGCTTGACTCTGCAAATCAAAACATGAGCTGAGCCCTGGCTACTGCAGGCTGTTCTCTTCATAGGGGTTGGATTTTTCAGACTCTGCGCTAACTGCTCAGGCTGATAAAAACACTTACCTTGACCATAACTTGCTTGGCTTGACCTTGTCTCTCAATTGGTTATAGAAGTCCAGCTGAGCCAAGGGCCAGGCACTAAGCTTGAGCCAGGCTCAGGCCTGCTGTGGCCTGCCCTCCTCTAGAGTCTAATTTTAAGTTATGTATGTAGGAAGAGAAAGGAAGTGGCTCAAATAGGAATAGAAATATGCCATGTAATAAAATTATTTTTTTACCTGTTCTTCACTAGTGGGTTTATTTACATATAAAACTGGATATTCATACCCAAGAGCTTTTCTGCCTCTCCTGCTTATTCCTCACCTGAAAAGCACAATCTTCTGCTTAAGGCATCACAGTCTGTTGCTATGGAAATCAGTGTAATTTCATAGGTAGAGTATTTCAGATGGGGAGCAAGCATCAGAAGCAATTGAAGCCCAAATGTCAAACAGCCTCTTTTTATTATCTTTAGTAATAAACAGCATGTGAAAGATAAACAGAAAGTATGTGAAATACGTGTTGAATTGCATCTAAAAATTGTGTTTTTTAATGTTTAAGTTGTACCTATGTGGGTTCTAACTGGGAGAGGTGCCTAATAAATTGTGAAGCTGTTTGCCCCTTCTCAGTATGAAATATTTTCAAAAGAATTGCCTTGTGTTTAAGTCAGCAGTCCATACTGAGATATGAGGCTCCAGCTAGCATCAGTGTTGACTCTGTAAAATGTGCATATATATGTGCCTGCAATGTTTTTAAGTGTCTGTACTTTCTGTGTCCATTTATATATTCATTTAGGTGTTTGGTCTCGCACAGTAGGCCACAGTACTCTGTCATATGGTATGGATTAGGACTTCTCTCACACTGTGTCAACTTGGGTGTTCTGCAGGCTGGCTGCCTGGCTGTTCTTGCTGGGGTCTTGGTTTTGCTTTTCTTAACAGCAGGAACTGCCCCACTCCAGCCAGATGTGAAACTGTGTGGGAACAATTGAGGTGGGGGAGGAAAGAGCCGGCCCGTCAACTATATGACATGGGTGGAGATAGATGCGTGTTGGGTAATTGCAGTTTATGGACCTGGTAGGCAAGCTGACTAGGGGAATTCTTGTTAAGATTAGTCTGTTTTTAATAGGAGAATTTCGAATATTTTACAATATTACAAGCTGTTAATGTGTGAGGACTTGCAGCTGCTAGGGCTGGATCATTTGTTCTAAATTTCCTGATAGCCCAGGCAGACATGTAGAGGAAATAGGCAGTAAATGTTTAATAGCTAATACCTAACTGGACAATTAACAGGTGCTGTCATTCAGAAAATCTAAGATGTGGATGTGTGCAGCATAAATCAGACAGGTTGAGTGAAGCCATTCTGCACCCACTATGTTCATTTTTCAGAAAAATAACAGTGAGCACGAATGCTGCTGCGGTGGGTAACAGTAGAAGGCATGTAACAGGTTGTATTGTGCACTGCAGCCTCCACTGTGGTAAGCAGATGAGGATGCCTGCAAATGAGGAATGAATGAAGACCATGCGCAGTAAACCACAGAGCATGTAATCTTGTAAGCTTTCACAACAAGTCATGTCTAGAGATGAACTGGACAAAAATATGCAGGTTTCTTAGTGCCAGTAGGTTTAAAGGTATTAACTAGTGCTGGGCAAACAATGTGGAGTTCACACAGGTTTTGTGAAAGGCAGCAAAAAATATAATTTCACTGTTTTCATGATATTCGAGAAGGTGAAGGAAGTACCAAGTATGGGACGTCTGCATTTATTCTTCTGTAATCTCTGATTTGCAAAACAAAATTATCTGTTCCCATATTTAGTTCTTTTTTCATGCATATGTTTTCTAGGTATAGCAATTGTGGATTTGTTGTTACAATTGAAAAACAAAAACAAACAAACAAGTACCTGCGTTCCCATTAGTAAAATGTTGCAAAAATTCAGTTCCCAGCATTTTTTTCTTTGCAGATTGGCCAATTTGTGGGGCAAAATGTCACAAATTGCATACATTAGAATGGGATTATTTTTCTGCACTTCATTCTTGTCTTTTGAACTTCATGAAACGGAATAGTGATTTGGTGGACATTTTACCCCAAAAATCCAAATATTACCCAGTGCTACTATGAACTGCATGATATGTAAAATCAACTCAACATGTACCATTGAAAACTAAGAAGTGCTCATTATTGGGACATCTGAGCTTTTTTTACAGCCCAGATGAAGTGTTTCAGCTGGATTGTTACAGACAATGCCATTACCAGAGCTCTGGCACTAAGCTGATCCCTACTGTACTGTGTCTGTCATGCGATATACAGTATAGTAGGCCTGGGTAAAATGGGCAGGTTGGTTGAAATCTGGTCAATGCTTAGGAAGCTAAGGATGGAATGGTTGGGATTTAAATTACAAGAGAGAGTTAAAGGGAAGTCAGCACCTCTGGGCTGCTTGTGAATTCCCTTTCATTTCCAATTACTGTACAGTTTTCCATATTACAAAGCTCTGTGCCACTTTCTCTATGTAAGACTTTTGGTAAGTTGCCAATTTCTTTGTTTTGTATATTATACAGTTGCTACAGCAGCTTCAAATCTACTGAAAAGTAGCCTGTATAAAGTTAATGTATTCTTCTGTGAATCTGGGCAGGTTTAATATGCTTTCCCAGTGAAGTACCATTTTGTTGTTTCTATGATTCAAGGCAAGTTTCCAGGAGTAACTACAACAGTAACATGCACGTTCAGAAGGACTGTGGGTATTGTTCAGAAAGGGTCCCGACATTAAAACCTTTGACACCATCATAGCACTTTTTCTATAGACATCTGGTGCTATGGAAACCATGAAATTAGAAAACTGCCATGCAGTGGTTCTCAGGAGGCAAATGCAGTAGGCAGTTTATGCCAGCAGTTCCCCACACACACTTATTGGCAATTATTAAATGTTTTTGGGTGTTTTGTGTGTGATCCTTGCCAAGTTAGCCGATGCAGGCCTCTCTGGACTGGCTGCTGGCTGGTTCTGTTCTTGCCTAACTGATAGCTCTCAGTCAGTTGGCCTGGTCTTCCCTTCCAACCCCTCCCAATTGCCTCTGGAGCTCCACAGGGCTCTCTCCTATGCCTCTTAATTTCTCCATTTTTTTGAATACCCTACCACAAGCATGTTTAACTGCACACATACACAGGTATACAGATGACAGTCATTTATTATGCTGTCTTGTGCACCCAGAGCAAGCAACATTTTGTGGCAGCTTGCTGGAGTAGCAGGTTGTGGAGGTGCAGCAGTTTTGTGGCCAATGGCACCACTGCTTTTTTGGGCTGGTCTCTGTGGCACCAAATGAATGAGCACTCTGTCTATGACAGCAGTTCAGAAGCGTGCCACCAACTTGAAAGAATTTTGCCGCTGCAATGAGGGAGCTCCGCGTCATTGCAGAGCATGCCTTGCCTGCTGAAACATTTCAAAAAACATGGTGGTGGCTGCCGCTGTCCACCTCTCATAGTCCCAAGAAAGCTGATGTCAGGGGTGCCCAATCCCTCTGTCGGCATGCCCCCTTCCCAGTTCATTTGCTGACAGAGGAGCCCAATCCCCATCAGTATAATGTTCCCCCTTGTTTTAGTTGTCTGCCAAAAGAGGCACCCAATCCCCCTTGGCATCATGCCCCTCAAACACAGACATGCTTTCTTGGCCAATGGGGGGGCCCAATCCCCATCAGCTTCTGTCCCCTGTCCCCAAAAAACACAGGTGGCACAATGGGAGCCCACCCGAGTGTGCTCAAAGCAAACCTGTAAAAAAAAATTTCCCGCAACATCTTTTTTTTCCCCGTAACACAGAAAATGGTCCCTCATGATCACGACACCCCTTCCCCAATCTGCACCACCCTCTGTGTACCCCACCTCCCTGTACCCCACTCACCCCATACTTACCTCCAAAGCCCAGATCAATGATCTTCAGTGGAGCAGGAGATGTCTGAACTCTTCAAAAGCCGACCACGAACTGAAAAAAATCACAGCAAGCTGTATAATGGCATCAGTGGGGGGGGGGGGTTCAGCTTAGGTGGCTAAGTTGGCCATTTTCACAACTTTTGGCTCCAAATTTTCAACATGGGGTTCTTGGAACCCCACCTCATGAACTCAGTCACTGTCATTTTGTTGTTCAGTCCCAAAAGAAGATTTCACGGTCACTGAGTGGAATCACCTTTCGGGACTGATTAATGAAATGACAGTGTCACTGCTCGTGAGGTGGGCTCCCAAAAAGCCTAGATTGCAAATCTGGTGGAAAAATGCCAAAAAATGACTGTGTTATGAGCGTGCATTGTGCAGTTTCCACACACACTCTCATAAGTTCGAGAATTTTTAATATTTTCACTCCAGATTTTCAACATTGCCATTTTTTTCACGCCTCCTTATGAATAGTAGAGCTGTCATTTTTCATATCCTGCCTGAAATGTGTTTGCATATCTGGCACACAATGGCGCTGTTGCTCTGGGAAATTAATGTTTGGGACAGATTAACAAAATCACAGTGACATTGTTAATGAGCAGAGGGACCAAATGCCTACGTTGAAAATTTGGTTAGAAAATTCCACAAAATGACTGCGTTATGAGCATGCATTGCGCAGTGTCCACAAACGCTCGTAATTTCAAGAATGTTTAATATTTTCACTCCAGATTTTTAACATTGCCATTTCTTTACACCTCCTTATGAATGGTACAGCTGTCATTTTCACACCCTGCCTGAAATGTGTTTTTGCACATCTGGCACAGAATGGCGCAGTAGCTGTGGGAAGTCAATGTTCGGGACAGATTAACAAAATCACAGTGACACTGTTCATGAGCAGAGGTCCCAAATGCTTTCATGAGGTGGGGTCACAAAAAGTCCATGTTGAAAATTTGGAGTGCAAATACCAACAAACACCCGGGGCATTGGGGTTTCTACCCATAACGTCCCATCCTGTAGAGACTGACAGGCATCAGGGGTGTGACATTGAATTGTTGGCTGTAACACTCACACCATTCCACCCTCACCCCCACCCTGCAGCTAGTAACAGGCATCAAGGTGTGCCTTGGACTCTTCAGCCCCAAAGTTCACCCCATTCTCCTACACTGCACCCATCTCAAGGTATTTCCTTATGGAATGGGGTGAGAGTAAGGCCCGACGACCCCAAGGCACAACATGCCACTTGTCAGAGTCTGCAGGGTAGGGTGAGGTAAAATGGCATGAACCCAAAGGCACACCTCAATGTCTGTCAGTCTCTGCAGGGTGGGGTGGGGTTGGTGTCAGTTCCATACTTCACTGCCATTCCTATTATGCATCTCTCTTACTCCTGCACTACCAATGCCAATGCCAGCAAGACAACATTCGGCATTGACAAATGCTTGTCTTGGTTGTCTCTCTGCCCCAGAGCTGTAAGTTGATCTCCAGGGTGACTTTATTAAGGTCCAACTTTGGTCACAATCCAACCAACTCTGCTGGGATGGGAAAAAATAAACGTGCTTGCCTTTGGCGCAAGATACAAGGTTGTGATGGTCCCAGCAACCTAGATTCTTACAACATTAGACTGGTCACTACTGGAAGCAGTCCCCGCTTTCAAGCACCCAGCAGTTTGGTTAGACACCCATTTTGACATAATCGCACATTGATGCTATCCATTTCAAACTCCCCCCAAAACTACGTGTACTATGTAACTGGTTCACCATGATGTTGCCGTTACCACCCCCTCCTTCTTTTTAGGCTCAAACAAGGTTGAAGTTCATGGGTCATTAAACTTCTGACTGGAGGTTTATATCCATGGTTTAAGTGATGTGCAGGATGCCTCAACCCAGAGAAGGGTTTAACCAGTGGGTCTGGTGTTACGATGGTACAACCCACTGGGTTGTACTACCTATTCAGCTCCCAAAGGCAATACCCTAACCATTAAACAATGCAGTGAAATAAGTTACCCCAATAAGCATTAAAGCTATCATTTTAAACAATATTCCCCCAGGCAAGGCATTCAATTTAAAGAACAGAAACATATTTTTAGGGACTCCAATGCCCCTTCTGGGAGAAATGGGGAGTTAGGTAAGTAATTAGGCAGTATATCTGATGTGGCTGGCTCTTTGGTGCCCTGCCATGCCCAGCCTACATACAAAGGGTGGCTCTTCCCTTGCCCCTTCAGGCACAACTAGTTATTGTTATTCCCTAAACTGGGATTTAAGTGTCCTTCTGTGCACAGCTCAGTTAAGCCAGCTCACCCCCAAACAACACGGTCACAGTACGGTTGCCCACCTGTACTGCACTGTCTGCCCTCACCCCACTGGTACCAGTGTGTATCCTTGTCATTGCTTATGTATATCCCTTTAACTGCTATCAGGAGTTCCCAGTGCTTTACTGAATACCCAGCCATGGCAATGGTGTAAGCTCAATGATAATGCACATAGTTAGCCAGTAGTGGTGCACTTGAACAAATAAAGTCATGCTTGCAAATTAAAACCCAAACATGAGTGCTTATTTAACCCAAATTGGATTCTTGTAACCCCAGCCAGATGGCATAGTCCATTCTATGTGAAAAATTATGCAGGTGATGGGCAATCCCTGATTTACTCATGGCTCCCAAGACCATGGGATCTCCTTCAATGTGCAGGGGTGATGGCACAGTTTGCAGTGAGTCCCTCTTGCTGATTTCACAATCTCGCTTGTCTTCTTGCTCACTCCTGTCTGTGATGGCATTCAGTGTTGCAGGGCTCCAGTTCTTCCTCTGATGCAGGTTAGGCCTCCCCTGGGTTCAGCAATCTCGATTAACAGGCTAGCTTCTCCTGTGCCAGTCTCTGTAGATCCGTCCCACCCAGCACGTCAAGGCATCCAGTCCCACCAGGGTGGCAATAACCAACAGATGGCTGTGGTACTGATAATTTATTTATTTATTTAATTTTATTTAAACTTTGTTTACCAGGAAAGGCACAGTGAGCCAAGGCTCATTTCCAGGTGCAACCCGGGGGAGGTGGTGAAGTAGGGTACATTACAAGAAACAATTTGACAAAATATAAATAGCAGAACAAATTGAAATGGTTCAGATAAACAAATTACATTTGATAATATATAAACAAAGTATTTACTAGAAAAATAGGCAATCAATAATGTACAAGGATGGGGAAGCAGATTGCCTGGATAATGTATGAGGATGGTGGAGGGAAGGAGGGAGGGAGGGAGGGAGAAGGAATAAGCAGCCTAAGTCTCCACTCGGAAATAGAAATGCTAGGAGATTTTAACACCAACTGGCTCTCCCCGGCTGCCACCTCACCAAAGGATGCCCTATCAGCCATCCACTTCACTCAGCTTATTGTTGCCCCTACAAGGGTAAACTATCAAACTGGGATGAGCACACTGCTGGACTGGCTACTATCTTACCGCCCTGAACATATCTCTGATACCTCTGTCCTCCCAGACGGCCTAAGTGACCACTCCCCCATCAAGTGTCGCTAGACTAATAAATTCTGCAAACCCCCTGCCAGAACTATTGCAAACTGGGTCCTTATCAACGGACATCTTGAACAAATGAAAACTGACCTTTGACAACATGACTGGTCTATTGTTTATGCGGCTAGCGATGTTAACAGCGCTGGATATCTTCATTAGTCAATTCAATGCAATCTGTGACAAGCACACCCCCAAAAAAATACGAAAAATCAAAGATCATCACAATCCTTGGATAACACTGACCTTATCAAGCTCATGAAGTTGAGGGACCACCTCTGGTATAAGGCACGGGCCATGGGCATGCAAACTAACACACAGTGTTACAAAAAAGCTAGGAATGAATGCACTAGGGTGATTCATTCTGCAAAGAGTCGCTACTATAAAGATACCCTCAATAACTCCTGGAATAACCCTAGGTCCTTCTGTAAAAATATTGCAGATATCACTGGGAAGGTCTCCAAATCTGCTTCCAGCATGCTTCATATAGATGGTTCCCCAACAGTGGACCCAAAGGTCATTGCTGACAGTCTCAATAAAGCGTTCTCCGATCTTAGCAGTGTTCTCCCCCCCTGACTACTTTGATAATGCCACCGCCTGAGCTGCCCCTGTATACCCCCAGACACTCTTCGGCTACCCACCATTCTATTTTAGGAAAGTCTCAGAGGTTGAAGTGAGACACTACCTCATGAAGGCTCTTAGAAAATCAGGATACAGTGAGGATACACTGGATCTAAAATTCATCAGCCTTACTATGGATGAAATCCTGCCTCTTATTACAAAGATCTAAAACCTCTTGCTCAACTGCTCACAATTACCGGAAAAATGGAAATCAGCTTTGGTGACCCCTGTGCACAACAGTGGGGACCGGACACTGCATGGGAACTATCACCCCATTTCCATTCCCCCACCACTCTTTAAAGCACCAGAGCGAATCGTGGTGGACCATCTTATCGATTATTTGGCAAATACTAGTTGCAGTGTGCACAACAGCATGGCTTCAGACATAGGCACAGTACCATCGCAGGCTCTTGGAATTCACTGGCTTTATTCATAACTCACTTGATCAAGGTCTCCTGGTTGGTGCAACATTCATTGCTTAACCACAGCCTTTGATACTGTGGATCATGCCCTGCTAATCGACCAACTAACCAGCATCAGACTCTCCACTGACACTATCAAATGGTTCTTAAGCTACCTCAGTAGCCATTCTCAATGGGTAAAAATTGGTAATGTCCAATCTGATATGTGCCCAGTACGTTCAGGTGTCCCACAAGGCTCTATCTTGGGACCTCTCCTATTTAGTATTTTCCTTAATAAACTTCTGGATTCCTGTCATTGTCATATCCTCCTATATGCCCATGATGCAGTGATCTTCACTATTAACCATCTCCCAAAACTCCTCGAAGAACAACTTCAACAAAGGTTTTGCAACTGCTGAGAATTGGTTTCAGGACCACAAGCTTATTATATGAACTACAAAAGATGGAGATCATGTTGTTCTCAAACCCCCAAAACAGGCATAAGGCGTTCCCCCTGACCATCACTAATAATGAGGGCTCCCCCTTGGAGCTAGTACAGCACTTCAAATACCTGGGCATAACAACTGACTCCTCATTGACCTGCTCCCAACATATTGACAACATTGCTAGGGCAATCAATTTGTGCATTGGGATGCTTTACAGGCACAAGCACAGTCTGACACAGGATGCTTTCCATGGCCTTTCATTACTCTGTCACCTCACTAGCGGAATATGGTCTGGTTATCTATGGCTCTACCACAAAAGGCCCTCTCGTCGCATCAAAACTGCTCTTAAGCAAGGCCTGTCGCCTTCTGACTGGAGCAGAGCATTTGACCCATAAATGTGATCTCTATGAGCAGGCTAATTGGCTGCAACTCAATAAGAGTCTTTGTTATCAAACTTGCCTGCTTTCCAAAAAAGCCAACCTAAGAAGGCTGCCTTCTGGAGTTTTAACATAACTCACTCCACCACTAAAACCGTGAAGCACCAGAAGCTCTGACACCCAGCTGTTTCGCACCCCCAGTGCCATACCTCCCCTGGACAACAAGCTTTCTCCTACCGAGCCCCTCACTGGATCAACTCTCTTCAGCTAACATCTCCAATGCTCCTACCCTGGGCTCATTTAAGTGCTTGCTTTGGCAATATCTCATCTCCTTGGTTTCCTGCGACTCCTATCACTAGGCTCACTTACTCAATTCCTTTGGACTAGCTGCCTGCTTTTGGTATCCCTGATTGGCCATCCCTTCATTGTAATAGCACTTCACACACTCCTCTGCTACCCTCTCTCCTACTTAGCACTTATGGCACATTCTGCATAGTCACTGCCTTCTCCTTCCCACCTTCCTTCTCCCCAGCTCATATTCTCTTTACTCCCACCATCACGCCTCACCTACCCTCCCTCACCACCTCCTCCCTCTGACACTTTATCTCCTTACCTACTTAGGCCTTCTGGACCTTTACTTTTCTGCATTCAACCATTTTCCTCCTCTGCCACCTCCTCTGTCTCTTTGCCTCCCTTCCACTCCCTCCCTGTCTCCCTACACCTGCTCCTGACTACACCTTAATCGACTTTCTTCTGCCCCCATAGGTTACTGACTCCTTGACTTGCAGTATTCTCCTCCCATAGGCTTTAAACTCCTCGACTTGCAGTATAATTGTTACAAGTGACACTAGCATGCCGTGTGATATGCCTACCTAATATTGTATGTTTAATTCATGTGTCCACATTGTTAATTCATGTCTTCATTTGTACCATTTTCCCCAAGGTTACTTCTGCTTGCATTGTGCCACTTACCTGTCTGTAATATCCTTATGTTTTACTGCCTGGTTACACTTGCAATGTTTGTATTACTTGTAACTGTTTCTGACTCTGTAATCTTCTGACGTGGAACCTATGTAAAGAGCTCCTGCTCAAAGGTATTTAATCCAAGATTTCAATAAAAAGGAATTTTAACATTTAAGTGACAATAGAGGTAGTTAAGGTACAGGCTCGATTTGCCGGAAATGGGTCTAGGGGGCAGCTAAGGGAAGAGGCAGGGAGGGGATGGAGTAGCTTTATGCATGTGTTTGAAAGTTTGGAGTGATGTGAGCTCTGTAGCTCAGTGAGAGATAATTCCAGAGGAATGGTAGATGGAAAGAGAAAACGGATTACCTGGATAATGTACGAGGATGGGGGAGGAAGAGAGGGAGAAGGAATGAGCAGCCCTAGTGTGGAGAGGGTATAAGGAGGGTCTGGCAGGGGAGATGAGTAAGGTAACATAGGAGGGAAGTAGTCCAAACCAGAACTTAGCAATAAAAGCTAGGGAGTGGGTCTAACGGTGGAGCAAGAGGGAAAGGATGGACCGGGAGGTATTGAGGGAGCAGTGATGGGTGTGGAAGGGGGAATTAGTGGCAAAATGACAGAAAGCATTTAGGAGTGAGTCTAGTTTGGTGAGGGATGAAGCTGGTGCAGTGCTGTATACAATATCTGCATAGTCGAGCATAGGGAGTATGATTTTGGTGACCAAATCCCATCACACATGGGGAGGGAGGCAATCTTTATTTCAGTACATGACTCCCAGTTTAGGATGGAGTTTTAAGTGCAGGCAGTCAATATGTGTGGAAAACTCTAGCTTGTTATCTAGCCAGACCCCTAGGTATTTATAGGTGGTGACAACTTCAAGTGGGGAGCCATCAGGGGTGGTAACGAGATTGTCGAAAGCTTTTGTCTCGAACCAAAGGTCATAAATACTTTTTTTGTGTGTTTACCTTTGGTTTGTTTGCCTAGAACCAGTTTAGTATATTATTAAAGTCCTGTTGAAGGGGGGGGGGTTCAATATCAGGGGTAGAGGGACCGGAGGAGTAGATGATCATATCATCAGCATACGTTTGGATATGTGCATGCAAGCAGGCTGAGAGGAGGTCATTTATGAATAGAAAGAATAGTATGGGACCCAGGATGGAGCCCTGTGGGACTCCAGTGAGGATAGGGAGGGGAGCTGATTGAGTGGAGCCCACCTGAACTGACTGACACCTGATCATAAGTTAGGACCTGAACCAATCTAGTGTAGGGACACAAGACTGACAGAGAGGAGCTTGTTTAGCAGGAGGGATTGGAATACCGAGTCAAATGCTTTAGCCAGATCAATGAAAATTGCTGTGTAATGTGACCCAGATCCATGCCAGAGAGAATGGATAAGACAGTTTCCCAGTTTAACTGAGCTTTCAGTTCAGCTCAAGGCAGGACTGCAGCACAGCAAAGTATGTCTTTCCCTGCAGCTTACAGCTTTTGCTTTCATGCTGGGCTTGCACATAATTACCTCTATTTCTGTAGCAGGAATACTGTGTCACTCTTTCATTTCATTTCATTTCATTTCATTATTTACCCTGAAAAAGCACATTGAGTGGCATTGCCCTTTTTCAAGTGTGACCAGCATATTACAACACAACATGCAATACATACAATTGTATGTATGTATGTACATATATTATTTACAACTACATATAGACTGAGCATCTAAAATACTTGACAAATGTTTCTTAAAAATGGGTATGGATCTAATAGACTTAACTGATTGTGGTAGACAGTTGTAAATACTTAAACCGACATAATCAAAAGTTCTTTGCCCAAACTAGGTCTTTCTAAAGGGTACCTTGAACAAGATTAAATCTTGCTATCTGGTACAATGTAATTTTAGTTGTAATGGAAATATGGGACTTTACCTAGGAATGACCTTATGGAAAAAGACAAGTTTTTATCTTCACGCTATCATCCAGTGAGGAAATTGTGCAACCTGGTAGAACAGACAGTGATGAGTTTTAAATGAGAGGCCTGTTATGAAACAACAAATTGAATTATAAGCTACTTTCAACCTATTTAGCACCCTACTCCCAGTAACTGAGTATATTATAGAACCGTAATCTAATCACGGACAATAATAGGCTCTTGCGCATAACAAGGGCATGTTTCTGGTAGGAGATTATTCGCACTCTATATCAAGAGTCTGGAAGTTGTTGTATTGTCTCCCAGCACCTGAGTATATTACAGAACCATAATCTAATACTCACAATAATAGTCTTTTTCGCCTATAAGGGCATGTGTTTCTAGTAGAAATTATTCCTCACTCCATATAAAAAGCCCAGATGTTGATGTATTGTTTTATCAAACTATCTACATGGGTTCAAAGTTATGACACTGTCCAGTGTAACTCCTAAATATCTAAACTGGTTGACTGTTTCAATAACTTCACCATTAAGATCTTTTAGTACAAATTTACTATTTCCAAACTTTTTAGTTCTGTCGAAAGCCATGTTTTTTGTTTTCTTAGTGTTTAGGACCATCCTCGGCATTTAACCAATGCTGTAAATTGGTAAACTCTTTTTGAAGAATTTAATTCAAGGTCCCCACATCATTCCAATTTTAAAAATGACCGCATCATCTACATACAAGAGCATTTATGATGAAGGACATGCAGATGGAAGATCATTTAAAGGAGACAGGAAATTATTTTTACATAGTTAACTGCCATTCCATCTTCTTTTCCATGCCAGTTATGTATTCCGATATGCTTTGATGATGTTTTGATAAATAAATAATCTAGCTTTGGGGTGCCCTCAGTTCTACACTGAGTTCCACTCTCCTCTCCTCACCAGCTACTGCTCTTGATTTTCATATCTCTAAGACATTCTATGACATCAGAACCTCCCATTCCATGCTATTCATCTGAATGGCCTGGAAATGTGTTTGTGATGTTCAAGCAGTATGAAAAGAGAGAACAGCAACTGCAACAACTGCAACAGAATTAGATTATAAATTTAACAAAAAAGGTCAAAAACATATCAGAATACTGGGTAACCAACAACAACAAAAAAAAAAAACAACTAGAGGGCTTCTAGAGGTGTAAAAGCATTTTTCTATCACTCTTAAAATAAATTCCAGTCAGACCCATCATGGCTGCATAATGAAGTTAATGAAGTTATGTGGAACTGTTAAGGAGGTATGGAGAAACAACACAATGATTTGTATGTAGTAAGATTTGTTTTAGTTTCTGTTCTAAGGAAGGCATACACATTATTAGGAAAATATATGGAGGTGTACATTTTCACGGAAGGAATAGGAAGCAATATAGGTTTAAAAAAGAACCCCAGAGCAAATACCACTGATGTATGTACTATTCCGGATGATATTGTCCTGCCAGCCAAATTTTAAAGAAATCACAATTACACATACCCCAATAATGCAAAGCATCATGAAACATTTGTAAATCCTCATGGTGGTACAGAAGGTGGCAGTACATGAAAAAGTAATGGCTGGCATATATTTCAGCCTTGTGATTATTACACAAGTTTTTGTGTGTTTTCTTTTAGAGTAGCAGGGTTTTTGTCCATGAGGTGATGTAAGCGATGTGTTGGTGTCAGAAAGTCAGGTGTAATGATGTACTGTTAGCAGAGAAAATATGATAGTAACTTTCAGTGGGGGTGACTTTTGATAAGGGCAAGGTAGTTATGCTTGTGATAATGTGAATATTAGGAAAATATGAGGTCTATACAGAAGTGGAGTACAAATATGCACAGTTTCATAAGTATGTACTCAGAGTGCCAGTAAATGTGATATGCAGGTTTGTTTTAGAAATAGGTAAAATAGCGATACATGCAATTGATAGAAAGATAGATAATTACATAAACATATAGACAGAGAGAGACACACACAAACAGACAGGCAGAATAGGAATGGCAGTGAAGTACTGAAGTGATGCCAACCCCACCCCCACCCTGCAGACATGGACAGGCATTGGGGTGTGCCTTTTGGTCATTGCCCATAACGCTAATGCCATTTCATCTCACCCTACCCTGCAGACACAGACAAGTGCTGAGGTGTGCCTTGGGGTGTTCAAACTTTACACTCACCCCATTTCATAAGAAAATATGCAGAAATGGGTACAGTATAAGAGAATGGAGTGAACTTTGGGGCTGAAGAATCAAAGGCACACCTCGATACCTGTCACTGGCTGCAGGGTGGGGATGGGAGTGGAATGGCGTGAGCACTACTGTTGACAATCCCAAGTCACACCCCTAATGCCTGTCAGTCCCTACAGGGCAGGGTGATATGGTCAGAAACCCTAATGCCATGGGCGTTTCTTGGTATTTTCACTCCAAGTTTTCAGCATGGGCTTTTTGTGACCCCACCGCACGAACAGTGACACTATCAGTTCATTAGCCAAAAGGTGATTTTGCACAGCGATTATGCCATTTGGCACCACAGGCACAAAAACACATTTTGAACATGATATAAAAAATGACAGCTGTACTGTTTATGAGGAGGTGTAAAAAATGGTCATGTTGAAAATCTAGAGTGAAAGTATGAAAAAAATTGAAGTCATGACACTGCTCCTGCTAATGTATGCTTTTTTCAAATTCCTATGCATCCCATTGTTTTCATCTCTGTTGCTGTTATGTGACTTCTTAACCTAGAAACAGCATTTAATGCATTACATTATAAGGACAAGTAAATGTTTTTAATACATTTACAGACAGTTACATAAACTTAATTTCCTTCATAGAATAATTTAAATTTAGTAATAGTGGTGGTACAAAACAATTACACTGACAACTTGAAAACTGTAACTACTTGTATTGTACATTGACACCTCATATGGACCTCCTTGAAACTGAGATGCAAATGTCACACATTTATCAGTTTTCAACAGGAATATTTTACTATCCTAAATACATTTCTTGCTTCAGTAACTGCTCCAGCACATCTGTTGCATGACCTACTTATTGACATTTTGCATCTATTATGCAATGTACTGCTGCTTATTACACCAACATCATGAACCATAAAACAGATGACTGCCATGACTAGGAGGCAGTATAGCACAGTGGTTTAAAGATCTGAGCTGCAATTCTGGAGATCTGGGTTTAAATCCCACAGCCCCATTACATACTGGGTGACCCTGAGCAAGTCACTTAACTTCCATGTGCTCCCAGGTTGTCCCTTTAAACAAGCTTTCAGCTTAGTGTGCCCTCCTCATTAAACAATTGAAAGAAAAAACAATATATTATTTTCTTGCTTTGTTTGCTACTATATGCTTTGACTCATACATCCATCATTAAATGTACTTTTTATAGCTTATGTGTCTGTGACCTAGGCAGAACTACACTAAAATCCTACACATAAATAAATAAATCATCAGAATAGCATTTATTTCAGTAGTATCTCCTTCTTTTTAGGTGGCCATGACACTATGTGTATATTTATATCTTTTAACTTCAAAGCACTAAACCTATTCAAATGCAAAAAATACAAGACTTTATTCTCTTCACACATTACTGTTAAACGTCAGATCCCAGAATGGCCAAGAAACAATTTAGACTTCACTCTTGCATGCCACTGCCACGCCCACTGCTCATGCAAACAATCAGTTACAGAAACACTTTCATTTCTGTGCTATGCACTCTTAGATCAGAGAGACATAGATCTTACAAAACTGCTAAAAAACACATTTATCAAGACTGGATTTCTGAATTAAAACCTGTTGTTTACAGTACCTATGTAAATAAAAGTTTACTGGCTACAAACGATGCTACACACATGACATTAACAAAATGTCTGCTTTACATGGAAAACATCCATATAATGAACTTGCCGTACAGGATTTGTGACCTTCTGTCTGCATGTATCTGACAAAAGAAAAGGCACCTGCTTGATCCTTTTCTATTTTATTTTTATGCCCAACTTACTCATACTGTTAGAGCTAAATATTGACATGCTTAGAATTTAAAAAAATCATGATGTCTATGTGTGTGTGTGTGCGTGTGTGTGTTGGGGGGGTATGTCTTAGTGCAGTTTCAGGCACTCCTTAATTACTTCCCCAGGCAGGTCTAATAGTCAGTTTTTCCAACATGATAGATCCCCCTCATGCCCCTCCCACATGAACCCCAAAAAAAGGTGGGAGGTGGATCTTCAGGAGCTTCTTGGGTGGAGGTGGGGGTGGATCTTACTCCCCCCAAAAAAATGAATGCTGCCTCCCACTATTCAGGTTCCAGTTCTTGTACCTCCCATTTAAGAAAGTAAATAGTGCCCTGCAACCATTGACTAACATGAAAGTGTATTTATTTGAGGGTGGAAAACATTTCTAGGAGGAGGGTAAGGTGGAGGAGATTATTTACACCTTCAGTCAGTTCCACGGACAGAAAACATGACATCACCCCTTTTGTACATGCAAACGCTCGCAGGCGCTGTCCACTGCAGTTATAAAAGGAAAAGAGCATGAGTCCCAAGATGGATTGCTGTGGGACACCATAAGTCACTTTAAGAAAACTAGAACAATTTGTCTAGCTAATAGTTCTATGCTCACAACTAGTAAGATAGTTCCCAAACTAGTTAAGAACATCATCAGAAAATTACAATGTAACAATGACTGAAGGAGCAGGCTATAGTCAACTGGTTCCATGTCATTTGGGCGACTATTATAGGGTGACTTCAATTTCAGAAAATCCATAATAGTGACTGCCAATTCGCACAACTGCACATTGCGGGCGATGGTAATTTTAGAAATATTTACATTTATGTACAGAGGGTCTTTACAACACCCCTGGATCAAACAAAACAGATATCTGATTTGTGAGCATGCCACTACCCTAACAGCTTTTATGAGGATGCAGGGAATGGGAGTGGGTCTGGTGCTAGACACCCACCCATGAAACTCCAGCTGCATTTCTACTCCCTCCCCCACTGCTGCATCTCACAAGAGCTGAAACCCACAGGTGCACCCATGTTACACAGGGGGAGTCTGCCCCCTGCACCCTCCATGGGGGGATGTGCCCCCCAGGCACCCCTATCTCTAAGATTCCTACTCCATGTTGCACCTGGACACTGGGGGTAGGCTATAATACAGTTCACCGTAATGTGCAGTTGCTGAATTGCATCAGCTGCTGTAACTGCACAGTCACCCATTTGGTAGTAACCATAATACATTCACCCATATTACATTACCCAGATTCCCACACTCAATTGATGTGCTACCTGGTCGGTAAAGTCTTATTTCCTCTGTCTCTGACAGACACTCAGCTTGTCTCCGCAGTAGCTCCACCAGTCTGCTTCTCACTGTAGGCACATGAAGAATCAGTCTGTTACCTAACAGTCACAGGTAGACTGTATAGGCTTAGAAGCAGTACATGCTGTTCACTGGGGAATGTCACTGAACTGTCAGTCACTCTTTGATAAGTCTGGAGGTCCATCCCTTCCTTACTGTGGGGCACTGACCCCAAAAGTCTCATTTCAAAAGGGCTTCTGCCCTTAGGCAATTACCTTGTGACCCTTCTGTATTGCGCATTATAATGCTAAGTGTTTGGACCAGTCAGAGGATTTTGATGGGGAATCCCTGGTCTTGTGTACCAGTTGTATTCATCCATCAGCTGCAGGTAGCCACCTTTGATGTGCTGTGGGAGCCACTTGTGCAAGGTACTGTTTGTGGAAAAGGAATACTGCATTCCTGGTCACCACTGTCAGTCCTAGGGACTAGAGAGGAACCAAACTGGTGATAGGAACAGTCTGGAGCTATGCTGAGCTAGGAAAGCCCTCACACTTTGGATACTTCTGCTGAAAAGCCATTCTTCTTCAGACTTGTTGCTATCAGGAATAACCTCCCCATCCCACTTTATTCACCTCTGCTTTGTTCTCTCTAAAATACCTGCTCTGTGCCAAAACAGCCCCTTCCTGTTCCTGACCTTAACCTGTACCCATGCCTCCAACTTATGGTTGGTGCTGTCTAGGGGCCCATTTGATGTGCTACACTGTTCACATTGCCCTGGCCAGACTCAGGATATGCCATTTATCATTATGAGTGAGGGGGAAGGATCATAACTCACGAATGGCAGAGCCACCAGTGAGTTATGAAAGTCCTGCCTCCTTACAAGTGAGGATAAATGGCATATTCTGGGTGAGGACATTGTGTGTCCAATTTATGCAATGTACCTTAAATTGTAGAGCTTTCCAATTAGTTCTTTGAATGAAGAATAAACTGTTCCTGTTTGATCTCTCTGCTCTGTTTTGAGCACAGCAGAAGTCCCTGTGATGTCTTCAGGCATTGTTCCAGCTGCTCTCAGATTGGTTAAAGGCTCCTTTCTGACCAGTATCAAGTGATAATTAAGCAATAAGGCATGACCAGGGGTTATGTTAGTGGTCTGTTAATCACCTCTGGGGTGTAATGTGGCATGGCATGAGGTGTAGCGAGTGCTACATGCCCTAGAGGGAGTTAACTGACCATTAACATAACCCTGGGAATATTATAATATAAATAAAAATGTTTAAATAGTGTTAAACATTGTTCAGCATATGATTAGGCTGTACATGTATGTTAATCAAAGATTAACATAGGGCTAATAGAATGTTTACAACCAATCAGAAAGCTCTATTCCTCAGACCCTTTTTATAATAAATGGCAATGACTCACCTAGAATGTTGATAAATGATTTATCATCGTTTAGGTCTTCAGGCCATAGAAATTAGTCGCTTATCTGTAAGGTTTATTCTTACCTACATTGCATAATATTGCTGTCTTTATCCTTGTACTCTATTCACTAATGTCATATTTAAGTACAGTCAGACCTGGTTTATCCATAAAAAATTTGTTTTTGCTCATTTTGTTGCATAATAAAAATATACATAGTAACCAGACATTGACCAAAGGACTTTTTTTGTTTACTTTTAACCAGACAATGACCAAAGCATGTTTTTGTTTACTTTATTAGTAAACTGAACATTTTGAACTACAGTGCTAAGCAGTTAAAAATATTTCACTTTCTTAAACTTTTATTAATTCTTAATTAAGGTTTAGTTCAATAAAAAAAAATCCATGATTTTTGCATGGAAGTTTCTACCTCTGTAGCATATGTTTATCCTTCATGTCAAGAACACAGTCCAAATGTTTCTTTGTTTCTACTAAGGTTTTTTTTTTTATTTTTTTTTACACTTTCTTTATTGATTGACAGCAATAGGTTATACTGTATGGTTTAGTACAACAATAAATTTCACCAGAGGGTTTTGCTCCAAGTAAGAGCATGGGCTCAGTTTTTCATTTCACAGCCAAACAGTAATTTTCTCAGTTAGCAGAGGCTATAGCAACAGCTCTTTCAGCCAAGGTTCATATCTGATGTGGGGCTGAGTTACTGCTGGATATGTTCAAAGGAACACTTTGAGGATAGGGGCTGGACTGAATGAGGACAGCACTTTGAGAGCTGGCAGAGCCTGTGAGCAGCCAAAGCTGAGTTACTGCTGACATGGCAGGGATGGCACGAGGGAGCTTTCTTTGTTAAAGAGATAGTAGACAGTTTTTACAACTCTAGAGCCCTCCTATTTTCCTCTTAGTGTCTATCCAGTATTCTGATATGTTTTGACCTTTTTTGTTAAATTCATTTATTTTTTGCATTTGTAACTACTGTACAATGAACCCCTTTCTCCTCAGCAGCTGTTTTTCTCTCTTTGCACACTGCCAGAACATTATATTATATTAGTAACACTATTCCAGGCTATTAATATGAATACCATGAAAAGGTGTCACTGTTTTTTTTTTTTATTTAATTTTAGTCTTTGGTAACAGGGTAAGGCTCACTAGGCACAAGTGCCTATTTTTAGGAGCAACCTGGGAGCACTGGACAGTTACGTGACTTGCTCAGAGTCGCACAGTACACAAGCAGAGGTTGTGGGACTCATACCCAGGTCTGCTGGATGTACCAAGCTCATTCACAGCTCATTACTCTAAACTCTAGGCTATACTGCCAGCCCATGGAATATGCTAGGAATATGAAAAGTAAGAGTAGTAGCTGGTGGGGAAAGTGGAACTTTAGGTAGAGCTAAGGGCATTCCAAAGCTAGATTATTTATTTATCATAAATTGAGCATAGCATATCAGAATACATAACTGACATGAATAGAAAAATTGGAGGGCAATTGACTATCTAAAAATCTTTTCATATCACTGTGACAGACATGTGATCTGGGTGACCTATTAGTTTCGTTTTTTGATAATCTCCTTTGTGAATGCATTTATTTATTTATTTATTTATTGAGAGATTGGAAATACCACCTTTGAGCTAAGAGCTCATTTACAAAGGATCCTCATCAAACAGTTTAGGCAAAACTTAGATGCGGCAGCATATTTATAATAGTCAGTTTTACACGCTGGCAACAGAAACTTATACATTCCAGATTACATAGGAAGGTCAACATATTTCAGGGTTCAATTCACAGGAGGGCAACATATTTTGAGATTCAATTCACATAATTAGACACATCTGCAACATAATACACTATACAAATTCCCGGTGCAGGTACAGATACAGCAGCTGGAGGCATTGTCACATTAGAGGCCACAATGAACATTTAGAGAAAAGTTAAGTGTAGGGGCCAATGGGGTTTTGATCAAGGCTGGTGGATGATGGAGAGGGGAGGTGGGGGTAGAGGGGGTTGTGGGCGGGTAGTGGGGTGGGGTATAGGGAAGTTAGGAGTAAGCCACGGGGCAGGAGATAGAGTTAAGGCAGGATGTAGAGTGAGGTGGGGAGGAAGGGAATAAGTGCACTCATCCAAGGTCTGGATGGGGTCAATTGGATATCCAGCTGGCTTCCAGTGGGGGGTTAAGATTTATAGAAGCAGCAGTCTGGTGGGGAGATGCACTTCCAGAGTTTGGATTTGAAGAGCCCTATACGTGGGAGGCCAGTGGTGGAATAGGGGAGCTCATTTAGCCAGGTAGGTGCCCTTACCGCAAAGGCACACCTTCCCAGGGCTGTTTTCCTGAAGTGTATGACAAGGGCATGCCTAGGGATACTTCTTGTGTCATGTTCACTTGGGGCTGGCCTGAACAGCCCCTGCAGTGAGGTGGGCGCAAGTCCCAGTAGGGACTTCTTCCCTAGTAGGCAGGTCTGGGTCTTAATTCTATCCATTAGAGGGAACCATTTTGTCCTTCTGTAGAGTTCACATATATGTGTGAGGCAATCTGCATCCAAGACAAATCTGCAGGCTTTGTTGAGGGTCAGGTGGACTTTGAGTAGGCTGGTGTCCGTGGCTGCACCATACACTACAATTCCATAATCCAAGATTGGCAGGATTGTGCCAGTGACTGCCAGGAGTCTGGCCTCAGGTGTGAGGCAGAAGCATAGTCTATTGAATGTCCACGACTTCCTGTTTGTGGCCGTGGTGATAATACCTATGTGTTCATCAAAGGACAGGGATTCATCGATAGTGACCCCCAGGTACCGGAGTGAGTGGACCTGTTCAAGGGTGATGCCTGAGTTGAGGGCAATTGTAAAAGGTGTTGTAGATCTTCTCTTCTGGGAAGGTTAGTAAGAAAAAGATAGCATTTAGGAAATAGAAGGAAACACAGAAGGAACAGGACAGAGAACTGTACCAGTTAAGGCAGAAGGAAGCAGGCAGGGTAGTCAGAATAGCAAAGGCCCAAACTGAGGAAAAGATAGCCAACTTGGTTAGGAGGGGGGATAAAACCTTTCATAGGTATATCAGGGAGCATAGAAAGACAAAGGAAGGGATAGTGAGGCTGAATAGAATGGATGTTGGGTGGGCAGAGAGGGACAGTGAAAAAGCAGGGATACTGAATGAATACTGCTGCTCAGTATTCACAAAAGAGGAAGAGGGAGAGGTACCTAATCCAATTAACAGAAGCACTCTGGATAGGGAGGTCAATCCCAGTCCTTTCACAGAAGAAAGGGTTCTGAAAGAACTCCTAAAACTGAAGGTGGACAAAGTAATGGGGCCTGACAGGATTCACCCCAAAATTCTAAAAGAATTAAGGGGAGAACTAATGACACCAGTGACTATCCTTTTTGTCACATCACGGGAGGATGGTATGGTACTTGAGGACTGGAGGAAGGCAGATGTGATTCCCCTTCACAAAAGTGGGAGCAAGACAGAGGCAGGAAACTACAGACCTCTCAGTTTGACCTCTGTGGTAGGGAAAGTGATGTAATTGCTTCTGAAGGAAAGAATTGTTGAGTACCTAGAGGCCAGTGGGGCACAGAACCCAAGACAGCATGGATTCACAGCAGGAAGGCCATACCAGACAAATCTAATTGATTTCTTTGACTGGGCGACCAAAGTAGTAGACCAGGAAGGGGCTGTGGACATGGCCTACCTAGACCTTAGCAAGGCATTTGACACAGTCCCACAAAAAAGATTAAAAAACAAATTAACCAGCCTGGGAGTGGATCCCAGGGGGGTGGTAGGCTGGGTAAAACACTGGCTGGACAACAGGATACAGAAGGCAATTATAAACGGAGTCCACTCTGAAGAAAGGGGGATTACTAGTGGGGCACCGCAGGGTTCAGTACTGGGTCCAGTTCTTTTTAATGTCTTTATAAGTGACATTGCAGAGGACTGGAAGGAAAAGTATGTCTCTTTGCAGATGACACAAAGATCTGCAACAGGTCGATACACAAGGAGGCATAGAAAGGATGAAAAGGAACTTGTCAAGGTTGGAGGAATGGTCAGAAGTATGGCAACTTGGATTCAATGCAAAGAAGTGCAAAATAATGCACCATGGAAACAAAAACCCAGAGCAAGATTACACAATGGGGGGGGAGGTAGTAATAACAACAGAAATGGAAAGGGACCTGGGGTTAATCATATCAGATGACCTTAACATTGGCAAGCAATGTGGGAAGGCAGTAGGAGGCCTGGGGGATACTGGGATGTATAGGGAGAGGCATCACCAGCAGAAAACAGGAAGTTTTTATCCCTCTTCACAGACAGTTGGTGAGACCCCATCTGGGGTACTGCTTCCAGTTCTGGAGACCCCATCTCCATAAGAACATAGACAGGATGGAGGCAGTCCAGAGGAGGGCAACTAAAATGGTGCAGGGTCTGCAAGAGAAGCCATATGAGGAGAAACTGAAGAAGCTTAACATGTATACATTTGAGGAAAGGAGGAGAAAGGGACATGATAGAAACTTTTAAGTACCTCAATGGAATCAACAAAGTCCAAGAGGGTAGCATCTTTCAGAACAAGAGATGTGCAAGAACAAGGGGACACAATTTGGAGATAGAGGGGATGGCTCAGGGGCAAAGTGAGGAAGTATTTTTTCACAGAGAGGGTGGTGTATGCATGGAACAGTCTTCCTGAGAAGGCTGTGGGGTCTAAAACTGGGGGAGAATTCAAGAATGCATGGGACAGACATAAGGCAAATCTTGAGGCGGGGTAGAAAGAAATAGGCTGTTGGTTAACTTGGATCTGCAGCTTATCCTATAGGTAGGGAAATGGGCAGACTAGGTGGGCCAAGCAGTCCTTATTTGCTGTCAAAGTCTATGATTCTATGACCTGCAAAGAGCATGGTCCTCATCTTTTTGCCATTGAGGACTAGTAGGCTGGAGTTAAGCCATTCTTGTAGGAGATCAAAATTAGTCTGCAGGTTCCTGGTCAGTATTTCTTGGCAGGAGCCTCATAAAAAGAGTACCGTGTCATCTGTGTAGACCAGAACTTTGGAGGAGGGACATGCATCTGGGAGGTTATTTACAAAGAGGCTGAACAGGAGCAGACCTAGTATGGAACCTTGCGGGACCTCAACTGTGACTTTCCTGGCCTCGGACATAGCTCTATTGATCTTTACTTGTGAGTGCCCTGACAGGTAGCTATAGAATCACCTGACTGTGTATGAGGACAACCCAAGGCAAGTTAGTCTGTGTAGTAGCAGCTGGTGGTCAACGAGGTGAAAAGCCTTGGATAGATCAATAAAGACAGCCCCGACTATTTGACCCTGGTAGAATGCCTTGTGAACATAGCCTGTGAAGTTGATGAGTGCCGAGTTTGTACTGTGCAACTTGCAGAATCCATGTTGTTGAGGGCTGAGGAGGTTGTATTTATGTAGGTGATCAGTGAGCTGGTCAGCAATGATTTTTTCCAGCACTTTGGAGTGAGGGGAGAGGATGGAGATGGGTCTATAATTGTACACCAGTGAGCGGTCTCACCCTTTGAGCACTGGAGTGACTAGGGCAGTTTTCCAAGAAGATGGGAAGGTTGACATTCAGAGTAACATGCTGAAAATCTTGGTGATAGGCATGACTACTTCAGGGAAGGTAATTGAGATAAGCTTCATGTCAACCCCGTCTCCTCCCATCCTTGTTTTGCCCAGAACTCTGGTGAGTTTTTAGATGTTTCCCTGGTAGTCACCTCCCTGAAGTAGAATTTTGAACTGTGGCTGGTATATTGTGGTGTAGGTTCAGAGGTCAGTGTTTACCCCATGTGGGCAGAGGGTTTGGGTGGGAGGACTGCACTGTAATCAGTAAAAGCCTCGCTGAAAATGTTTGCCATGGAGACATTTTCAAGAATGACTCTTTCATTGTGATTGAGCATTGTGGGGGGTCCTGTCACCCATCCTGAGGAGATCCTTGATGGATGCCCAGAATTTTTGCCATCACTGAAACAGTGGGACTGCTGATTTTTGTGATATGAGGCCTTTGCCTGCCTTATTGCCCAAGTGCACCTATTTCTAGCTGCTTTATAGTTTTGGACATTCTCAACTGCCCTGAGGCCCTTGCTCACTGCCAGAGGAGACCCTGTTCTCTATTCATGCCAAGGATTCGGGGGGTAATCCAGGCCATCCTCTTCCTCCCATTATCATTTTCTGCAATACAGTGTGTACTTGTCCGCAGCCAAGTTAAAATGAGTAAGGAAGAGCTGGAAGGCAGAGTCAAAAGAGGGGCAGGAATCCAGGAAACTCCAGTCTATGCCAGTGAGGTGGTTCTTGAAATTGGTCATAGAGCTATTTCTGATGACTCTTTTCCTCATTAGCCTTGGGGGTAGTTTAGGCAGCTTTGAGGACCATTCACATTGTGTGAGTGAGTGGTCACTCAGGGCATCCGGGAGCACCTGAACATTGATGAGCCTTTCACGATGAGATGTCAGCACCCAGTCTATCAAGGTGCTAGTTCTGTTCTATAGTTTGTTCTGGTGCAGTTCTGGATCACCTGTGTTAGATATAGTCCTGTTATCAGATCTCTGTGAGGGGCACAGGAGCTGGCCAGTCAGTTGGAGTTAAAATTCCCTAGCACGATAGTTTCCCTATTCTGGCTAGCCTGAGAATACATATGAACATATGAATTTGCCAGCAGATAAAGGCCTCATGGTCTATCGAGTCTGCTCGAGTGTGCAGCTAGCAACCCTTATACTGCAGCTGCCCCTCCCTCACCTCCCCTGACCCTCCCTCTTACCCTATTCCATCCCCTTTTGAAGCAGTTTACTATTCTACAGGATACCACTTCCACAGGCAATGCGTTCCACGCAGACAACACTCTCCGAGAAAATGTGTCTTCTCATTTCTCTCCTGAATCTCCCCTCCAATCTGAGATTGTGACGTTGAGTGTCCCTACCCCCCTTAACTTGAATAGTCCCTCCGTGCCTGTCTTGCTTATTCCCTACATGTACTTGAAGGTTTCAATCATATCCCCTCTATCTCTCCTCTCCTCCAGTGAGTACATGTTCAACTCCCTCAGCTTGCTCATGTAAGGTATGTCCCCTAGTCCCTGGATCATCTTTGTTGCCCTGTGCTGCACCCCCTCCAGTAACTTAATGCCCCTCTTCAGGTATGGGAGCCAGTACTGCATGCAGTACTCCAGGTGTGGCCTAACCAGTGACCTATACAATGACAGGATCACCTCCCCTCTCCTTGAAGATATACCCCTGGCAATACAACCCAGCATTTTGTTCACCTTTGCAGCTGCCTTCCTGCATTGTGCTGAGTTGTTCATTGAGCCTGTTACAATCACCCCCAGATCCTTCTCCTCTTCTGTCGTGGCTAGCTGAACCCCTCCCAGCTGGTAGCACCTTCTTGTTTTTTTTGCCCTGAAATGTAGAACCTTGCACTTTTTGGCACTCAACCCCAACTGCCAGGTGTCCGACCAGGTCTCCAATTTTGACAGATCGTCATGCAACCCATGCCACAATCCTAGTTCATCCACTACTGCTCCCATCTTGGTGTCATCTGCAAACAAACTGATCTTGCTCTTGATACCCATTGAGATGTCTGATGTGAACAACCCAAACAATACAGGTCCCAGCACTGAGCCTTGTGGTACTCTGCTTGTCACTGCCCTCGGAGATGAGAGCTCCCCTCCCACCACCACTCTCTGCTGCCATCACTGTAACAAGTTTACTACCCATCCCAACATTTTCATCCCTGCACCTATACCTGCCAGCTTACTACCCAGCCTCCCATGCAGCACTGAGTCGAATGCCTTACTGAAGTCCAGAAACAGGACATCCACTACATGGCCCTTGCCCAGCTGTCTAGTTACTCAGTCACAGTAATCCACCAGGTTGGTCTGACAGGATCTGCTCATGACAAACCCAAGCTGCCTAATGTCCTGCAGCCCATTGGTCTCCAGAAGAGACACCAGCCTCTCCTTCAGGATTGTCTCCATCAGTTTTCCCATGATGGATGTGAGGCTTACTGGCCTGTAGTTTCCTGGTTCATCTTTGGGACAGCTCTTATGGAGAGGTACCACGTGAGCCCTCCTCCAGTCCTGAGGTACACTTCCTGAGTTCAGTGAGGCATTGAACAGGTCTGCCAAGGGTCCCATCAGGATTTCTGCCAGCTCTCTCAGTACCCTGGGGTGAATGCCATCTGGCCCTGGTGCCTTGTCCACCCTCAGTGCCCTCAGGCCCTCCAGTACTCTGCAGTCTGTGATTTCCCCTCTGTCTCCTCCACCCCCCCGAGCCTGACCTTCCACCCCTCCTTGATAGTGCCCCTCTCCTTTCTCCTTAGTAAACACTGACTGAGCAGAAGTATTCATTAAGTGCTTCTGCCTGCTCTGCCCCTGTTTCCACCCCCATACCTCTAAATCCTTACTATTTTGTCCCTAGAACTCCTTTTCTCCCTGATGTACCTGAAGAATTCCTTCTCCCCCTTCTTGATGCCTTGCACCATCCTGAGCTCCTTAGACACCTTGGCTGCCCTTACTGCCTTTGTCATCTCCTTCGATTCCTTCAGGTAATCCTCTGTCCTCCCCTCTCCCTGTTTTTTTTTAACCTCGTAAAGGTGTCTCTTTTATTTCTTACTTTCTCTGTGACCCCCTTGCTCAACCAGCTGGGTTTCTTGGCCCTAGCTCTCTTACTCGGGACCCTAATGCAGGTTTTGGTTGCCTCCTCAATCCCCAGTTTTATGACCTCCCACCTCTAGTTAGTGTCCATATTAGTTTGGATTCTGGCTAGATACCCTTTAACTATCTCCCCATCCTCCCGAAGTTAGCCCTCCTGAAGTACAACACTCTTGTACCTGTTTCTACTCCCTTCTTACCCATTTTCAACATGAACCCCACTGAGTGGTGGTCGCTCCCTGCCAGCGGTTCTTCTACCGCCAGCTCCCTCACAAACTCCCCATTTGCTAGCATGAGGTCTAGGGTGTTCTCTAACCTGGTTGGCTCACTAACCATTTGCATTAGGAAGCTATCCTGGAACACATCCAGCAGTATCTGCTGCCTTGTGTTAATGGTGGCTGGAGTACTCCAATCCACTCCCAGCAGGCTGAAGTGCCCCACAGTCACTGTGCTACCCTTTCCATAGGCCCTTCTGATCTGTTCTGCTAATTCCCTGTCTAACTCCTAAACAGAGGTTGGCAAAGTCATTTAGCCCTGCTTGGGGCTTCTTTTCTGTTGTAAGTTGTGCTATTTGCAAAGTGGAGACACAAAACATGGCTTCCAATGTCACATGCCCAAACAGGTCTTATAGGAAACACTGGCCAAAGCTTCTCAGGAGAATGTTCCCTTGGGAACATTCAGCCACAGATTCTGCAAGGCAGATGGGAGAGTGCCAGTTTGAATGCCTCAGTCAGCATGAAAGGCAGAGGCATGGGGTTGCAAACCTTAGACCTCCTGAAAAACAAAATTGTAAAATATGATTGAGGATTTCTGAGTATGTAGAAGCCAGCTGGCCTGGATGATGTCATCCCTACATACACACACCCATCTGAGGAGGAGGAAGGCAGGGGTAAACTGTCACTCATAGAGCAGAACCACCTCCCACAGACAGAGTGGATAAATCAGTGTGTTGAGGTTCAGCTTGCTCTCTTTGACCCAATAACATCTGAAAACCCAGAGCCCTGCATTTAGAGATCAGCTGAGAAATACAGTTTAGAGAATTGTGTTTCTTCAAATAACAGCAGGTAAATAAATAGGGCATAGAGTGAGAATAGCTCAGATTCTTCTCTCTGTTAACTGTCTGGTTTAACTCCATTTATTTTCATTTCTGGTAAACTGTGATCCTTTTGTTTGACTGTACATAAATCCTGTTGTAAACAGTTGCAGTCTTTTAGTAAATAATATATTTTTGATAGAACAAGTGACTGCCTGTTTATTTAAGCTATTTGGTTATTTCTGTCAGATTCTGTTTGCAGTCCGTCTCTAATGGGGCACTCTGCCAACAGTTATTTTGTTGACCTTCCTGACCTTGTGCAAAGAAGAGGTAAGAAACAGGTTCCCTGGTTCCTCATGGTAAAAATCTGGTGGTGGCTGTGAACTAGAAGTCCCTGGTGAGGTAATTTTTGTCACAATCACCTTTAACATGCCAGACGGGATGCAGGGATTAAGAAAACTGCTATTAACACACTCATAAACACCTGCAATGGCTTATCCAAGTAAAAATTAATGGGAATAATGGTCTCTGTACTCTGAACAAACACTGGCTTCAGATTTAGATACAAGGGTTTCTATATTAAAGAGGCAATTAATATGGAAAAAATCCATTTCAGAGGTACTCTGTTCAGATAATCAAGTATACATAATAACAAGGCATGGATTAACCAGGTTTGACTGTATTATATCTTGTTATGCACACGTGCATCCTGTTTTATGTTTGCTATTTGAGTGATTGTTATCCCATGCCATTTAATCTCATTGGGCACTATGCACAGTGGTATCCAAGCCCTATGTGCCACACCCCAGCCAGCAGCAATACAGATGCATGGTACCCTGCAATCGTGGGTCCCAGCCTCTCTCCATGCCACATAGGGCTATGGGGTGAATGTCAGCTGCAGTATGCAGTTTGCAGCAAAAAGAAATATTAAAGATGGTCCATAGGGGACATGGCAGTCCATAACTGGGCCAGCATATCCCCTAAATCACCTGCTTCTGCAGAGCAGGGATCCACTGTGGAGCTGGTTGTGGTTTCTGATTGGAAGCCCATGGTCTGGCCCAGGTCCATTCCCCATGCTGACCCCACCACATATGTAGACCTATGCAGCCATGCATTCAGCCAGCTGGGGGTTGTGCATCCCAGTACTGCACATCTGATGGGGGCTGGGTACATGCTACTTAGTTGCACAGCCCCATATATGCCCCTTCTGGTACATATCAGTCCCTTCATAGGTTCCTAGGTTCATAGGATGTTACGAGTTAGGTGAACCGAATGGTCCATATAAAACTCGCCACCTATATTGGTGGAGGAAAGGAATCAACGGCAGCTATCTAATAAATGATATTTTTCTTTTACCCATGTAATAGTCAAGTCTATTTTTAAGGATTGCTACTGTAAGCTATCACTGTTTACAACATCAGAAGGTAAAGAATTCCAAGCTGGAATTATTCTTTGAGTGAACCAGTTATTACTTCCGTTTGTCTTATTTGTATTCCCTTTTAATTTTAAGTGATGAGATCTTGTGCAAAAGTGGTCGGTGTATCTGACTAGCCCTAGGATTTCCATTAGATAATCATCTTTAATAGCTTTATAGGTAAAGCAGAGATCTCCTCTAATTTGTCTATATTATAGAGAATACAATCCCAAGTGTTCCAATCTTTGTTCATAATTTATTTTTTTTACAGTAAAAATGTGTCTTGTGATTCTTCTTTGCACTCCCTCTACTAATTTTTTACATTTGACTGTGGTTGGAGCACATAAAGGGGTGCAATATTCAAGATGTGGGCGGACTACTTTTGATATTTTTAAATATACAAGAAATAATTTTATGACCTTTTTTAACAGCTGTTTTGATATGCATGTCAAAGGTTAGTTAGTTATTAATTAATACACCCAAGTCAGTTTCATTGTTGATTTCTTGTAATTGTGTATTATTTATTTTGCAGGTATATTTGATATTATTATGCCCTAGGTGCATAACCTTACATTTTTTTATATTGGAGCTCATGTTACTATTTTTGCCCAAACTACAAGATGATTTAGATTGTTTTGCAGATTAATTGCAGATGATACATTATTAACTATACAGCCCAATTTACAATCATCTGCATATCTGACTATCCAGGTGTCACCTTGGATGTATATTGCCCTCTATATTTAATTGTAACCTGAATAGATTATCACCAGGGTAACACTTTTTTATTCTTCATCAGAAAATAGGGCTGGGCCATGTAGTCTGAGTCTGAGTCTTGTTTATTTTGTTTTGTTTTGCCATTTTATTTATTTTAAATCTATTATAATTATTACATTTTTTTGTGCACTAAGCATTTGAGTTTATGGGGTTTGATGAAGTTTTAGTCTCTGCACTACTGTGTATTTTCAAGTCCATGCTGGCTTTGTGTATTTTGTGGGTGAATGCTTTGATTTTTCATTCGCCACATTTGGCAGGAGACAGCTTTTGATTTTATTTATTTTACCTGTGCTTTTTTCATCTTCCTAATCAGTCTCCCAATCAAGGCATTTACCAGCTCATGCGGCTGGAGCTATATCTCTTTCGAGGCATGAGGTCATAATGTTGTATGACATACCAGCGCAGCAATGTACCGTACTGTAAATACAGCAGATACATTGCTGCCACTCAGACATACTGCCAAAACACATTTCAGCTAAAGAAGCTAGTGGCTTCTTTGTTTTCTGCAGGGGGCTCCACCCCCGCACCCTCCATTATGGGGGGGTTGTGCCACTCGAACCCCTCCTATTAATATAATCAGCTTGGGGGGGACTTCAACACGGGGACAGGGAGAAACACTGCTGGGGGAGAAAAAAAGAAACTGCACAATGTGGTTTCACAAAATTCTGGAACAGGAATTCGAGCCCCAGTCCACGGATGTATAGCTCCCCTGCAGTGCCGTGGCTCATCCCACTGAGCCACGGTGGCAGCTTGAGGGACCAGCTCCCCAACAGAGGTCTTGACCTCCGTGTCACTCCTCCTCCTCCCCACCCACGCTTGGTAGGGTACAAAACTGCATGCAACATATGTGCCTTGCAGGGTTTTGTACCCTCTTGCGTTAATACACCACGCTATATGTTCGCACGGTATTCCATGTGTGGTTCTGTATTCGATATATTGACCTGGTAGGCTCTTTCAAGGAGGAGTACATGTCAATTTAACTGCACTGAGGAGCTCTCAAGATCTGGTTTGATTTGAGTTTGTTTGACTGACTGATCCTGTACCTTCCTGGAAAATTGTGACAGTGACCAGCATGGATTTAGGAAAGGAAGGAGTTGCATGATGAACCTACTCTGCTTTTACTTGAAAGTTAGCCATGCACTTGACAATAACACCCTATGTGGTATAGTGTACCTAAATTTTACAAAGGCATTTGACCTTACACCCCGCTGGTCTATCATTAGAAAACTGGAATAAGTAGGGACTAACCCCTCCATTATAAACTGGATAAAGGAATGGCATTGTGGGAGGCATCAGACAGTGGTTGTAAATGGACACCTCTCGGGGGGCGGTGACTAGTGGGGTCCTCCAGAGCCTGGTATTGGCACCAATACTGTTCCAGATTTTCATCACAGACTTAACAAATCTTAAGTGCTGAGTCACAAAGTATGTGGATGATACGAAGATAGGGGGCCGTGCAAAACCTTGCAAGATGCTGTATCAATACAACATGACCTAGGTATAATAGCAAGCTGGACAGTAAGATGGGAGATGAAACTCAATATGAGTAAATGCAAAGTAATATACTTAGGAAGGAGTAATTTGAAGTATAGTTACACATTTTGTGGTACACCTTTGGCAGTGTCACGCTGTGAAAAAAGATTTTGGAATACATGAAGTGGGCAATTTGGGCTCCTTAAAACAAATAACAGAAGCCATAACTAAAGCAAATAAAATCATTTGGGCAATTAAAAAGAACATTACATCCAGGGATGGTGGAGTGTTAATTCCCTTGTACAGGTCTTACGTACGGACACACCTCGAATACACATCTCAGCTGTGGAACCCATTTAAAAAGGGGGAAAGAAATAGGATGGAAAAAATCCAGATGAGATATACAAAGATAATTAAGGGGCTGCAACAGAGTTGATGCACAAGGTGGGGTGGAAAGGATGAGAAGGGACTTGGCAAGGTTAGAGGAATGGTCAAATGTATGGCAGCTTAGATTTAATGCTAAGTAGTGCAAGGTAATGCACCTGGGAAACAAAAACCCAGGGGAAGAGTACACAAGGGGGGGGTGAGATACTAACGACAACAAAAATGGAAAGGGACCTGGGGGTAGTCATATCAGATGACTTAAAGGTGGGCAAGCAATGTGAGAGGGCAGTAAGGAGGGCTGGGGGGATACTGGAATGCATAGGGAGAGGCATCACCAGTAGAAAACAGGAAGTTGTTATCCCTCTGTACAGACAGCTGGTGAGACCCCATCTGGAGTACTGTGTGCAGTTCTGGAGACCCAATCTCCGCAAGGACATAGACAAGATGGAAGCTGTCCAGAGGAGGGCAACTAAAATGGTGCAGGGTCTGCATCGGAAGACATATGAAGAGAGACTAAAGGAGCTTAATATGTATAGCCTCGAGGAAAGGAGGGAGAGTGGGGACATGATAGAAACTTTCAAGTACCTCAAGGGAATCAACAAAGTCCAAGAGGGTAGAATCTTTCAAAAATAGAGGTGTGCAAGAACTAGGGGCACAATTTGAAGATGGGGGGCGGCTCAGAGGTAATGTAAGAAGTATTTTTCACAGAGAGGGTTGTGGATGCATGGAACGGCCTTCTGAGGAGGTTGTGGAGTCAAAACAGTGACTGAATTCAAGCATGCATGGGACAGCCATAAGGCAATTCTAGGGGGTTGGGGTAGAAAGAAGTAGGCTGCTGGTTAACTAGGATCTGCAGCTTATCTATTAGGTAGGGAAATGGGCAGACTGGGTGGGCCAAGCGGTCCTTATCTGCCATCAAATTCTACGTTTCTATGTTTCTATGTAGATGGTAAAGGGTACGAAGATCATCTGAACTCATTAGATCTGATGTTCCTGGAAACACGGCGTACACATGGCGATGTTCTTTTTATGTATGATATTATGCAAGATCCTGTTCTCCTAGTGGAATTGGATACTGAATTTAAAACAGGAGAAATGGAGAATAGAGGTCACCCACTGTAGATAAAAGGGAAAAGATTCAGGTGTGATAAAAGAAAATATTTTTTATACATCCAGAGTGGTTAATTCATGGAACTCCCTCCCAGTGGAGGTGGTTGTAAGCAGAACAAAGGCGGAGTTTAAAAAAAAGGCTGGACAATTGGTGAGGTTTTCAGGTATTTTGTTTGAAATTGCTATAGGAACATACATGGGCACATGCCTTTAAGCTTCTCGCATTTCATAGCATACTATGAAATCCTGGCTGACCATCCTTTCCAACGGTGTTCTGTAGTAGCATACAAACTGTTTGCAGGAGTTCCTGCTTTAAGAGTGTCTTCAGAGTTCCATTTTTTTTATTTTATTTATTTATTTTAGTCTTTGGTAACTGGGTAAGGCCCACTAGGCACAAGTGCCTGTTTTCAGAGGTGACCAGGGAGCACTGGGTGGTTAAGTGACTTGCTCAGAATCACACAGTATGCAAGTGGAGGTTGCGAGAATCAAACTCAGGTCTAGTCTGTTGGATGTACCAAGCTTGTTTACACCTCATTCCTCTAACCTCTAGGCTATACTGCTAGCCATTTCTGTTAGGATCCTCAGTCAAGTTGGATGTTTGGATATTATACAGGCTACTTCAGCACAGCAAGTCCTGGAAATTTACCCTCCAGTGGACCGAAGTGGTGGTGAAAGCATCCCTTCTTCCCTGGTGCCAACTTATTGTGTCTTTGCAGGTCACTCAGTGACAGTGAGTAACCCTATGACTTTGTTATCCAAATATTTTGTTAAGTGCCTTGGGGTCTGCTGTAAGAGAGAGAGTGGTCCCCTCTTTCTGTGCTAAATGGTGTTCAACTTGGGAACTTACCAGACTGCTTTTTATGTTTGCTTGCATGCATGTGCAAGAAACATAGTGCCACCATAAGAGAATGTGTAGGTGTGCCTCACCCACTTCCAATGCCCTGCTGCCTTTTGCAGGCATGGCCGCACCACGCCAATGAATGTAGGAGCTGTCTATGACAAGCCGTTCAGATGCAGTGGCATACAGTTCAAAGCATAAAAATGCTGCAGTCAGCAGTGGTAACATGTAGGCACTACACTGAAACAGCTGTCATAGACAGCTCCATCCCCCCTCAACAAGTAGCATGCTGGGAGCCCACCCCAGCATGCTCATGCACTCCCCCTCCACACACACTGTATGGCCAGCAGGAGTGCCCAATCCCCCGTCAACAGAGTTCCAGGTGCCATGCTGCGAGCCCTCCAGCATGGCAACAGTCTGTAAGGCTGACGGGGGTGCCCGATCCCCGCCGGCTCCACCTGTATCCCCCTCAACAGATTTCCAGGTGCCACGCTGGGAACCCACCCCAGCATGGCAACAGTCCATATGGCTGACTGGGGTGCCCAACCCCTGTTGGCTCCACTGCCCCCAAACAGCTTTCCAGCTGCCATGCTGGGAGCCCACCCCAGCGTGGCAAAAAGTCCCGTGGTCGCCTTTTAAAAAATACCCTGTAAGAAAAAATGGTCCTCGCTGACTGTCTTGACACCCCTGCCCCACCCGTGCTCACCCTCTGCACACCCTGCCTCCCCACACCCATCTCACCCCATACTTACCACCAGAGTCTGGCAAGATGATCATCGGTGGACCGGGAACACGTCTGCACTCTTCAAAGCTGACCGCGAACTGAGGAAATGCCGGTAAGCTGTATAATGGAATAAATAGGGTTTTTTCAACTTTGATGCCTATCTCAGGCATTTTTGGGAATGTTTTCACCAAATTTTCAACATGGGGTTCTTGGGACCCCACCTCATGATTTCTGGCACTGTCATTTTGTTATTCTGTCCCGAAAGGTGATTTCGTGGTCACTGCGCGGAACCACCTTTCGGGACCGATTTATGAAATGACAGTGTCTCAGTTCATGTGGTAGGCCCCCAAAAATCCTATGTTGAAAATTTGGTGAAAAATTCTGAAAATGACTGTTTACGTAACGGCGTTGCGCAGTTCCTATGCACGCTCGTAAGTTCGCAAATTTTTTATATTTTCACTCCAGATTTTCAACATTGTCATTTTACCACACCTCCTTATGAGCAGCACAGCTATCATTTTTCACATCTTGCTCAAAATGTGTTTCCACGCATGTAGCGCACAATGGCGCTGTCGGTGTGCGAAATCAATGTTCGGGACAGATTAGGAAAATCACAGTGACACTGTTCATGAGCAGAGGTCTTAAAATGGCTATGTTAAAAATTTGGAGACAAAAGTCCATAAAATGACTGTGTTACAAGTGAGCATTGCACAGTTTCCATGCTCCCTCGTAAGTTCATGAATTTGTAATATTTTCAGTCCAGATTTTCAAAACTGGCATTTTTCCACACTTCCTTATGAACAGTACAGCTGTCATTTCTCACACCATGGCTGAAATGTGCTTTCGCACTTCCAGTGCAGAAATGCATGGTCGCTGTGGGAAATCACTGTTCGGGACAGATCAAGAAAATCACAGTGACACTATTCATGAGCGGAGATCCCAAAATGCCTGTGTTGGCAACCTGCTGTAAAAAATCCCCAAACTAATTACATTACGGGTGTGCTTTCCACAGTTTCTATGCATGCTCGTGACTTCACCAGTTTTTTTAATATTTTCACTGCAGATTTTCAACATTGCCATTTTTAACACCTCCCCATGAACAGTACAGCTGTCGTTTTTTGCATCCTGTTCAAAATGTGTTGTCACACCTGTGGTGCCAAATGGTGTAGTCACTGTGCAAAATCAGCTTTCGGCTAACAAACTGATATTGCCACTGTTCATAAGCTGGGGTCACAAAAAACCCATGTTGAAAATTTGGAGTGAAAATACTGATGAACGCCTGAGGCGTTAGGGTTTCCAACCATAACACCCCATCCTGTAGAGACTGACAGGCATCAGGGGTGTGACTTGGGATTGTCGACTGTAATGCTCATACCATTCCACCCCTACCCATACCCTGCAGCCAGTGAAAGGCATCGAGGTGTGCCTTGGACTCTTCAACCCCAAAGTTCACTCCATTCTCCTATACTGCACCCATCTCATCGTATTTCCTGATGGAATGGGGTGAGCATAAGGGCCAAAGACCCCAAGGCACACCGTGACACTTGTTGGTGTCTGCAGGGTAGGGTGTCATGAAATGGTGTGGCTGTTATGCCTGATGACCCAAAGGCACACCCCAATGCCTGTCAGTGTCTGCAAGGTGGTGGTGGGGTTAGCTTCAGTTCAATACTTCACTGCCATTCCTATTATGCAGCTCTCTAACTCCTACACTACCAATGCCAATGCCAGCAAGCAAACATTCAGCATTGACAAATGCTTGTTTAACTTGCTCTTCTGCCTATGGGCTGGTGTCTGCTCCAAAAAGAACTATTCCAAATAACTTTGGCTGTGGTTTGGTGACTGCTTTAAATAACTTAGCTTCTTTATTTTGGAATGTTACATATTCTTCAGGCTTGGACCCCTTTTGCTGGTTTTAAGGTGTTCACATTGCTAATAGCTGGACTTAAATTGCTCTCACAGCTGCTGTGAGAGGACTGTCTGTGAGGCAGTTTTAAAACTGTTTGACTTTGGATTCTCTCGGGTGAGAGCAGAGAGATTCTTTGTCATCTTCTTTTCACCTTGCCTTGTACATAAAGGACTATGTTATCAACTGACAGTTTCCTGTTTTTTATCCAGCTATTGTCTTGATTTTAGACAATTTCATATTGGAATATTTGTGGTGTGAATGTTTAGCTATTTCTACTATCTAATGTATGAATGCTGTGTGAATGTTGAGTTTTGTTTGGGGTTGGATTTTGTTGTTTTAACAGTTATTAGTTTGGGTGGTGAGTGGATAGGGGTGGGTTGTTTTATTTTATTTTTATTTTATTGCTGAGGTGTTTTACTTATGTGTTTAGCCAGACCTTATTTTGTCTACTTAGTGGAGCAGCTACAAGAGTGTCGTCCCTTCGAGGGGTTCCTTTGTACCTTTCCTACAGCTGTGCTCAACCACTGTAGGAGGCTAGGGATCCTACAGGGTCACTGCTCACAATGTAGATCTGCTCTGCGGGTGGACATGAGGGTAGGATCAGGAGTGTGGCATCCAGGAGGCACCCAGGGAATAGACAGTATTTGGAAAGGGGTCCTCCCTGCCTTATCCCTGTTCCTCAGACTCCTGAGCTTTTATCTCATCAGGTGACTAATGGAATAGCCAACTCGGCTTCTCCCCTTAGGGTAGTTCTCTGTAATGCCAGGTCTCTCAGAAATAAAATGGCTGTAATTGAGACCTTATTGCAGATTTCTCTGCAGACCTAGTACGGTATGCATCACGGAGATCTGGTTGAGGGATGACTTGGCTCCTATGCTCAAGTCATCTATTCCTATGGATTTTTCCATGGTGCATTGCCAAAGGCAGGAGCTGAGGGGGTGTGGTGTGGTAGCCATCTGTTTTAGATCCACTCTGTAGCTGATGGCATAATTCTTGGGACAGACTAGGTCATTTGACTGCATGGCAGTAAAAGGTGGACCTGACACAAGTTGTAGGATCGTGCTCATTTACTGTCCTCCCAGTTGTGGGCATGAATTCCTGCAGGAACTGGAGACTTTCATAGCTGACCTGGTGTTGGAATCACCCAAGTTGATGGTTCTGGGTAATTTCAGTGCCTGGGTCAATGACAAAACATCTCCTTTTGGTATGCAGTTCTTCCAGGTGATGTCATTCCTGGGCTTCGTGCAGGCAATTGCCATCGGGATACATCATTATGGACAGGTCATGGATCTAGTCTTCTCAACAGGTTTTGACTTAGTAATGTCAGGGCTGACTCAATCATTTGGTCAGATCATCATGTTGTTTGGCTTCTCTGTGGGGCTTCCCCATTCAAATCCCCCCCCCCCCCGTGGAGATGGTCAGATACTGCTCTTTTAAAAATCTGGAGCCTCAGAGCATCCTGGTGGTACTTGACATCTAAAGAATGCAGATGTCTTGTGCAATGGGAGTTGAGTCAGCTGTGGAGGATTATAACGTAGCCCTCTCTTCTGCTTCTGACTTCTTCGCCACTTGACTTCACACCTCAGGTCACCCAGGTATGATGCAGATTTGAGGAGGATGAAAACTAAGGGGCAGAGGTTTGAGCATTGTTGGCAGAGGTCCTGCTCAGAAGAGGACAAATTAGAGCTCAGAATTCACTATTGTGAGTATCAAGCAAGGACATAGACAGGACGGAGGTAGTCCAGAGGAGGGCAACTAAAATGGTGCAGGGTCTGCAAGAGAAGCCATACGAGGAGAGACTAAAGGAGCTTAATATGTATACCCTTGAGGAAAGGAAGGAGAGGGGGGACATGATAGACACTTTTAAGTACTTCAGTTGAATCAACAAAGTCCAAGAGGGTAGCATCTTTCAGAAAAAGAGATGTGCAAGAATAAGGGGACACAATTAAAAGACAGAGGGGGGAACGGCTCAGGGGCAATGTGAGGAAGTATTTTTTCACAGAGAGGGTGATGGACACATGGAACAGCCTTCCTGAGAAGGTTGTGAGGTCTAAAACTGTGGGAGAATTCAAGAATGCATGGGACAGACATAAGGCAATTATTGTGAGGGGTAGAAAGAAATAGGCTGTTGGTTAACTAGGATATGCAACTTATCCTGTAGGTAAGGAAATGGGCAGACTAGGTGGGCCAAGCAGTCCTTATCTGCCGTCAAAGTCTATGTTTCTATGTTCCTATCAGCGGGCAGTCACCCTGAAAAAGACAGCGTTCCTGTCATGGGTGATTGCTGCTGAAAGGAACCAGCTGGCTTCACTTTTTAACACTGTTGATGGACTACTTTAACCCAGTCTGTCTGCAGTCTTGTAAAGTCTTTTCTCATGAAAAATGCATGGAGTTGAACTGGTTCTTTTTAGACAAGGTGTCCTCCATCTGGACAGGGATCTCCCTGATCAGCCTGTCATTGACTGACAGTGTCCATTCACTGTGGACTGCAGGCTCTCAGTATTTGAGGGCTGAGTTTGAGACAGTTTCATTGGATGACATCTCATGGGCAGCCTCTAATTTACGACCCACCTTCTGTGCATTGGACCGTGGGACAACCAGACTTCTTTTAGAGTGCTTGGACGTGCTCAGTTCATTTGTGGTAGAGATCGTCAGGTGTTCTTTTCTAGAGAGTGTCTTTCTATCTTCCATAAAAAAGGCAGTGGTGAAACCTCTCCTTAAGAAGGCCTCCTTGGATCCTGATGATCTCTCCAACTACAGAGGAGGGAAAGAGAAGGTGGCTCAATGCATCTAGGCCAGTGCCAACAAAAGCTAGAAAGTACTCACATTGAAGGAGTCAGCACACGGCTCCATTCCCAGTTTTTAGAAACAGATGGTAGGACACAGATGAGGCTTCGAGGTCAATGCTCTTTATTCAGAATTAGTGTTAAAATTCACAAGAGATAATCCAAAAAAGAAATGATGAATCCAAAATGCCATGAGCATTGGCTGACCCCTCCCCATCATAGATTCACTCCTAGACGTGCCAGTCAAATGTTTTGGTGCTAATAAACGCTTTCTCGAGACTCTTGAGGGGTCAGCTACTGCTCATGGTGTTTTGGCTTCATCGTTTCTTTTTTGGATTATCTCTTGTGGATTTTAACACAGATTCTGAATAAAGAACATTGACCTTGAAGCCTCATCTGTGTACTACCATCTGTTTCTAACAATTGGGAACGGAACCGTGTGCCAACTCCTTCAATGTCAGTACTCACCAACTACAGATCCATCTCAAATCTTCCTTTTCTTGGGAAGTTGATCAAGAAGGTGGTGGTGTTGCAGCTAGAACAGCACCTGGAGAGGTATGACATCTGTGAGCCCTTCCAGTCTTGCTTTCAGCCTCGTCATGGTACAGAACCTGTCTTAGTCTGGGTACACCATGAACTCCTTTTAGCAAAGGATAGTGGATGACATTCTAACCTTGTCCTTCTAAACCTTTCATCAGCATTTCACACAGTGGGTCATTTGGTGCTGTTGGTTCACCTTAGGCAGTACGTTGGAGTGGTGGTTTGAGTTCTACATAACCGGCAAGACGCAGCAGGTGGCACTTGCTTCCTCTACATCGAGCAGTGCTGCACTCTGCTGTGGTGTGTCTTGGGGGTGATTCTGGCTCCCATGTTACTCACCTTGTACATGTCACCACTGGGGGAGATCATTAGACACTGTGGTTTGACATTTCATTGCTACGCTGATGACACCCAGCTGTAAGTGTCTTGTGCCCCTAATGACAGGGTGGCTATCTTGGAACTGAGTGAGTGCCTTAAAGAAATCCAGGACTGGATGGCAGCTAGCTGGCTTAGGCTCAATCCATCTAAGACAGAGGTATTACTGGTGACATCGAGCCGGTCTGGTTCTACAGCAGTAATTGGGGGCACAGCCCTTCCATCGTTGGATGGTGTGACCCTTCATGCTACAGATAGGGTGACAACTCTGGGAGTCATGGTGGACTCCAAGTTGACTCTGGAATTACAGGTGTTAGGTTTTATCTACAGTGGCTACTATCAATTTTGCAATATTGCTCAGATTAAGCCCTCTCTTGAACTGACTGAACAAGCAACACTAGCACACACCTTTGGTCTCGTCTAGGCTGGATTACTGCAATACTCTTTAGCTGGGGCTATCTGCAAGGCTGACATGCTGCCTGCAGCTGATTCAGAATGTGGTAGCCCAGTTGGTTGCTGGGACATCTTGAGCTGAGCATATCATACCAGTTCTCTGTGCTCTTCACTGGCTTCCGGTCAGGTGGCACATTAGCTTCAAGGTTTGCTTGTTGACATACAAGGCCCTACATGGTCTGGGTCTGGGCTACCTGAAAGACCTCCTGATTCCATACACTCCTAATCATGCCCTCCGGTTAGTAGAAACAGATATCCTTTCTGTTCCCAGATTCCATTTAAAATCTTCTGATGGTAGGGCGTTCAGTGTGGTGGAACCAATCCTTTGGATTTCCCTTCCCTGAGAATTGAGAGGTGCTCCTTCACTGGCCATTTAAAAAAGAAATCCCTGAAAAATACTTTTTTAATATGTGTTTCGGCCTGGTTCTTTGATCATTAATTGTTTTAGTTTTACTCAATTATTGTTTTATTTGTTTTAGTGCAAGGTGCTCAGAGTCTTAGGGATTGGGCGTTATATAAATAAAATTAACACTGACATTGAAATTGACAAAAGCAATAACAGGTGTAAATGCTGTGCCTGAGAAAGTTTCAAAGCACTAAAGATATCTAAACGGACTCACTGTTAACAAACTAACCTTTGTATACTGTATGTACCTACTTTGTAGACATTTTGAAATTATTATGTCACTTCCTGAGCCAACTTGTGTTTATTGTGTTACTAATGTTTTTTGTTATGCGTATTTATTGCCTTTTTTCTACTCTGATTAATGTATTGTGTAAAAGCAACATTCTGCAGATCATAAAGAAAAACTACTATTACTACTGATGTTTATGACTGTTTTGTAGCTTTTCCTGCTTCCTCTTGTCCCAGTATGCACCTGGAAGCAAACTTCAGCTTAGTGTGAGTTTTCCAGTCCCCAAACTTTAAACAAACAAAAGTAAAATAGAATGCAAAACCTAACTTACAATAGAGTCCTGCTTCTATTATAAGCATACAGAGATTGAGTCACTTGTTCAAGTTCACACAGAAAGTGGGAGGCTGCTTGATGGAATTCTGACCTGGGTTCTCTGGTTTGATAGTTCAATGCCCAAGCAACTAGCCCACACTGCTTTTCCTATATAAACTACCTACTGAAAGTGTGTCTCAGTATCATCACTTGAGCATCAGGGCTACAGTCATGTTTCTAGAGAACTAAAAACGTTTTGTGCACCAGAAAGTTCTAATTATATTTTGCATATGTAGTTTATTTACGCCAGCAGTATCCTTAGCAGCTATTGCTTAATATGATTCCATTTCATAACCAATGGAGCTAAAAGAAAAATGCTTCAGCTATATCTGAATTTTTTATATATATTAAGATAATTTTTTGAAAATATTTTCCTAGGCATTTCTCCCACCCCAACAATTACCTTTTTGAGTTCTCTAAGAAGTGATATTGTAGTAATCGCTTTTCTATATAGCATAGGGCAGACTTGACATTCCTTTCATTGACAACCTCATGATACGGTCATTGAAAAGCAAAAAATGAAGTGTATTTCAGTATGGAAACATAGACTTTTTTCATAGCATCCAACCAATGCTATTGAAATTCTTCAGTGAATTGATTACGTACAACTCACATAGAATCAATTGTGGGTAGTGGTATGTACCCTGATTTAAATGAGGTGCACCCCTTGTCTGAGGTATACACACTAGGAAAACTTCAGCTGCATCTTATACACATCTTACAAATACTGTGTATCTCAGCTGCATCTCATCAACCTGTACCTTAGCTAACACACACCTCATTTGCACTTTATAAATTCTACATTAGCAGTATGTACCTCAGCTACACCTTAGAAACTTTAATACTTAGCTGTGTGCACCTAACATCACCTTAAAAACGTAACAGTAAGCATTTCTCACCATTTCTGCACCTCACAAACTTAACCTTTAGCAGTAAACACCTCAACCAAGAGTCTGCCTTGTTTTACTGAGAGGAAAAGATGTCCTTTTTGGCCGTGTAGGGACACCATTGACAGGTCTGATTTTTTATTTCTCCTGCGGGATTCATAGTTTACTCACCTGGTAAAGGTGATCACATGAGCATCGCCTTACAGCATCCCTGACCAGAAACATAGAAACATAGAATTTGATGGCAAATAAGGACCGTTTGGCCCACCTAGTCTGCCCATTTCCCTACCTAATGGATAAGCTGCAGATCCTAGTTAACCAACAGCCTACTTCCTCCTATCCCCCACTAGAATTGCCTCATGTTTGTCCCATACATTCTTGAATTCCCTCACTGTTTTTAACTCCACGACCTCCTCAGGAAGGCTGTTCCATGCATACACAGTCCTCTCCATGAAAAAATACTTCCTCACAATACTTCTGAGCTGTCCTTCCTCTATCTTCAAATTGTATCCCCTTGTTCTTGCACATCTCTTTTTCTGAATGATGTTACCCTCTTGGACTTTGTTGATTCCCTTGAGGTACTTGAAAGTTTCTATCATGTCCCCCCCTCTCCCTCCTTTCCTCGAGGGTATATATATTAAGCTCCTTTAGTCTCTCTTCATATGCCTTCTGGTGCAGACCATGCACCATTTTGGTTGCCCTCCTCTGGACAGCCTCTACCCTGTCTATGTCCTTGCAGTAATGGGGTCTCCAGAACTGCATGAAGTACTCCAGATGGGGTATCACCAACTGTCTGTACAGAGGGATAACAATTTGTTGTTTTCTACTGGTGATGCCTCTCCCTATGCATCTCAGTATCCCCCAGTCCTCCTTACTGCCTTCTCACATTGCTTGCCCACCTTTAAGTCATGTGATATAACTAACCCCAGGTCCCTTTCCATTTTTGTTGTTGTCAGTATCTCACCCCCCATTGTGTACTCTTCCCCTGGGTTTTTGTTTACATTATTTTGCACTTCTTTGCATTGAATCTAAGCTGCCATACATTTGACCATTCCTCCAATCTTGCTAAGTCCCTTTTCATCCTTTTCACCTCACCTTGTGTATCAACCCTGTTGCAGATCTTTGTGTCATCTGCAAAGAGACATACATGTTCTTGCAGTCCATCTGCATTGTCACTTATAAAGACATTAAAAAGGACCGGACCCAGTACTGAACCCTGTGGTATCCCACAAGTGACCCCCCCGTTCTTCGTAGTGGACTTTGTTTACTATTATCCTCTGTGTCCTGTTGTCCAGCCAATGTTTCACCCAGGCTACCATCCTGGGACCCACTCCAAGGCTGGCTAATTTGTTTATTATTAATCTTTTGTATGGGACTATGTTAAATGCCTTGCTATAGTCTAGGTAGACCATGTCCACAGCCCCTTCCTGTTCTACTACTTTAGTCACCCAGTCAAATAAATTGATTAGATTCATCTGACATGACCTTCTCACTGTGAATCTATGCTGCCTTGGGTCCTGTGTCCCACTGGCTTCTAGGTACTCAACAATTCTTTCCTTCAGAAGTGATTCCATCATTTTGCCTACCACTGAGGTCAAACTGACAGGTCTGTAGTTTCCTGCCTCTGTCTTGCTCCCACTTTTGTGAAGGGGAATTACATCTGCGCTCCTCCAGTCCTCAGGTACCACACCATCCTCCCATGATTTGTTAAAAAGGGTATTCAGTGGTGTCGCTAGTTCTCCCCTTAGTTCTTTTAGAATTCTGGGGTGAATCCCATCAGGCCCCATTACTTTGTCCACCTTCAGTTTTAGAGTTCTTTCAGAACCCCTTCTTCTGTGAAAGGACTGATATTGACCCCCCTATCCAGAATGCTTCTATTGACTGGATTAGGTACCTCCCCCTCCTCTTCTTTTGTGAATACTGAGCAGAAGTATTCATTCAGTATCCTTGCTTTTTCACTGTCCCTCTCTGACCATTACCAAAATTCAAGCTGTGACTCTGGGCCTGCACATTAGAATTGACTCTATTCCTCATTTCCAGAGTCACAGCTTGGATTTTTACATACAGAATAAAACAAGTTACAGCACTAGTTTTCATTTAGGAATATCTTTGCACAACTCTGCATCATGTTGTAAGTGATACAACAGTTTTCACATATGGGACCAAAAATAACTCAGTTGTTGATGAATGAGTTTTCCCTCGGCTCTGCACCATTCTAGCTTGTCAATGCATGGCATCGACATTTCCTTCGGGTCAAGCAAAATATTATTATTTTTTAAATAATAAGTATCGTGCACTACTGGGCAAAAATCTTGCTGTGTATGAATTTTATTATGATAAAACTTGCTCCAGATATCTTCCTTACATGATATTTAAAAATGTCCCAAAAGGCTGACAGTGTCCCTTTAAGTATCTCACAGGGTTAAATATGGTACAGGAAGGAAGCATTTTTCAGAAAAAAAAAGATGCACCTGAACAAAGGGACATGCTGTGAAGCTGGAGGGGGTAGGTTCAGGAGAGATGTGAAAAAGTACTTCTTCACAGAGGGTAGTGGATTCATGGAATAGCATACCAGCCAAAGTAGTGTGGGCAAAAACAGTGATGGGAGTTCAATAATGCATGGGATATGCATAAGGTAATCTTGGTGAAAAGAAATAGGAGGAGGGAAAAAGAACCGGAGATCAAATAGGGTCTATGGTGATACCGTAGGCAGGGAAAATGGGAAGAATGGGTGGGCCAAGTGGTCCTTATCTGCAACAAATTGTTTTTATGTTTCTGTGATTGTGGTAATGTTATCTCCTTTATAGAAACATAGACAATGATGGCAGAAAATGACCACTAGTCCATCCAGTCTGTACATAAAGCCTAACAAACTCGGAACCTATTGTCCATACAGGGTTTTAACCCACACTATGTGGAGTTCTATGACTGGGTGACGAGTGCCTTGGACCTTGGTAGACCAGTGGACGTCCTCTTTCTAGACTTCAGCAAGGCATTTGACTCTGTTCCTCTCATGGGCCTGTTGGATAAGCTGGGAGAAATGGGGGTGGGGAACCAGATGATCAGATGGATAGGCAATTGGCTCCAGGACCGGACCCAGAGGGTCGTAGTTGGTGGGATAGTCTCATCCCCAAAGAGGGTCATTAGTGGGGTCCCACAGGGATCAGTCCTTGGGCCCCTCCTGTTCAACGCCTATGTCTCTGACATAAGGACAGGAATCAGGAGTGAGATGAGTCTCTTTGCGGATGACTCAAAACTGGGGGCGGTGGTGGATGGGGAGGAGGGGAGGGTGGCCCTACAGGTGGACCTGGAGGCTCTAGAAAGATGGTCTATAAAGTGGAAGCTGAGGTTCAATGCAGGGAGGTGCAAGGTACTCACCACAGAGGCAGAAACCCTGAAGAGTGTACACCCTGGAAATGCTACAAGTCTCGATGGCTGAGAGGGACCTGGGGGTGGTGGTGGATGTCAAAATGAACAACTCGGAGATTTGTAGGAGGGCAGCAGCCAAGGCCAACAGGATGCTGGGATGCATCGCTAGGGGATCACCTCAGAAGGAGGGAAGTGATGCTCCTTTGTATAACTGCTTGGTGAGGCCACACTTTGAGTACTGCATGCAGTTTGGAGGCCACACTTAAAGAGGGACATTAAACTCCTGGAGAGGGTCCAGAGGAGGACAGCAAAATGATTTGGGGCTTGGGGGACAGGACCTATGAGGAGAGGCTCGAAGAGCTAAATATGTACACATTGGAAGACAGAAGGACGGGGGACATGATAGAGGTCTTCAAGTACATGAAAGAGGATAAATAGGGGAGGAACAGTCAGGGTGCTTTGAAGGAAGGAGGAGGGGGCCACTAGAGGGCATGGGTGGAAGCTGGAGGTGGGAAGATTCAGGGAGAAAGGAGGAGGTGCTACTTCACTGAGAGGGTGGTGGAGCCATGGAATGCACTGCCTAGGGGGCTGGTGGAGCAGAGACAGTGGAGGGTTCAAGAGGGCTGGGACAGAGACAGGGAAGGGTTCTGGAAGCAAAATCCAATGCAGCAAGAATATCCGGAACTGGGAAGGGAGAAGCCAGAGAAGGCGAGGGGGGCAGCAAGGTCAGCACCCAGGGTGGGGGCTGACCAATCGAGCAGACTCGAAAGACCGTTAGGCCTATTCTGAGGGCATTCTAGTATGTTAGTATGTTATTCACTCCTGTATTCTCTGCCCTACCGCTATCACCCTGAGCAACCACTAAGCCCTCAACTCTGTTCCAGCCATGTTTGAAACCATTGATAGTTTGTGTACCACCACATCAGCTGGCAGATTGTTCCACAGCTCCACGACCCTTTCTGTAAAATTAAACGTTCTTACTTTCCTCTGGAATCCCCCCCCCCCAGTTTTGACTCATGCCCCTGTGTTCTTGATCCACTAATTATGTTGAATAGTTCTTGCAGTTAACCTTATTCATTCCTTTCAGGAACTCGAAAGCCTCTATCATATCTCCCTCTCTTGTCTGGCTCCAGCTACTAAATGTTCAGTGCCTTAAGCCGATCCTCATAAAAATCTATCATTCTGCTCATTGGCGCCCTGTTAGGTGGATTGTGCACTTAATTCTTGAAAAAGTTACCTAGAAATGTGTTTTATTATATTTTGAAATCTTTTTCCTCATTATTTTTTCATATGAGGGGATCCTTGGGAAGCCTAATACCACAATTCCCTTCTTTTGTCACTTTAACCCTAATTATTGTAGTACATTAGCAATGTTTTTTTGCAATGAATATAAGGTACGAATCTGTCTTATCCAGGTACTAAGGCATCTATATTCCTAATCAACACATTCAATTCATAGTGTATATAGTGGTAATACAATGGCTTCAATCTCTTTCCGTGATGGTTCTGAAACATATTGAAACTCTGTTGTTTTAGCCCATAATTTTTAAATAACATGACTTCCTTTACTAGATACCATCACCTTATTTCTTCAAAGTCAGCTAGGGAGAGGGCATTCCATTTCGCGAGAATTGATAATTTTGTAATCATTACTCCAAATACAAAAAGTCTTCTTTTGATGATTGTTTTGCCTCAACTGATTAGTAACATTTAGGAGAAATACTGCAAAATTGATAGGAATCCATCTATTTAACATATTAGATAAAAAAAATTATACATTTGAGACCACCAGCTTAAAATTATTTGACAACCCCATAAGCAATGATACAGGTCCTTTAAAACTCCATATTGGTGCCAGCATTTCTGATTCCATGGCTTACCTATTTTCCCAAAATGTGTGGTGTGTAGTAAGCACAGTCAATATTTTTTTTCTGGATAGCTTTATTTTTGCAAAATATAATCTTCATTTATCCTGGCATGAATGTTTCTCCATTGCTAGTTCATATAAGGTAAGCTAGCTTCGAGTTCCATTTTTATTAGTTTTTGACAAAGGATCTTTGTGAGAGCGTATTATAATATATCAATTATTTGTAGCAATTCCTCTGTTCCTACTTTAATTATAGCTTCTTGCTCTTGCATTCATCTTTCCAAATTGTTATTTATGTCTTTATTACATTTTTTAACAATAAATTCAACTTATTTTTAACTGTAAGATATGTTAGAAAGTTAGTTTTTGGTGCAGACAAAAACATCTTTAAATTTTGTATATGTACAAAATTCACCTTTATCAATTAGATGTATCCAGTTTTGAATGTGACAGTTGCTTCATAAATACAAGGCCCCCTTACATCCTTCTGACCAAATTATTCTGCTACACCATATATTAAGGTATAACCATTGAAAATAATTCCTACTAAGCAATTTCTTTGAGACATGGTGTAATCTAGGTCCCAAACTATCAAACAGTTGAAGAATATGATAAAATTCTCCTGGTGTTCCCATATTAAATGATTAGAATTAGAATTAGGCTTGTTTTTTTTATCCCATACTAAAACCTCCCAAAGGCTTAGTCTGGCCAGCTAGTGCAGCAGAAGAGTTACTGCTTGCCATCCACACAACTCAGGTTCACTTACCAAGTCTGGTATGTTTGGAGCTGACTGGTACAACAAGGTTCAGGCATCTTTTGGATGCCTCCTGTCTCGGGAAGGGAGGGCACCTACTTCTGTTACATGACTGCCCCCTGTGACACAGCGGGAGGGAGGTGTCATGTGGGAATGAACATGTGATCCCTTTGGGGTGTCCTTAAGTAGGCATGTGCCCACTCACCTGGCGAGTGATGTGGAGGCATCAGATGCTCAGAATGGGGCTGGCAGGGAATTACTGAAGGTATTGTGTAGCTCACCTGCCCTTCTGATGGCCCTGATAGGTGCTTCATCGGGGTCACCTTTCAGGACCATGTCCTGGGGTGGGATAAGAGGAGGGCTTAGCAGGGAGAACATACCCCCAGCAGTGCCAGTCAGATGAAGCTGCCCTGCCCCCCATGGTATAGCAGGGTCTCTTTCACTCCAACTGTGCCTTGCCAGAACCTCTTCATGGGCCCTGCTAGCCCTGAATCATGTTGGTCACCCTATTTTGCACTGTCTCCAGCCTGTCCTTATCTTTCCTTAGGTGAGGACTCCAGAACTGAGCAAATTAATTCAGGCAGGGCCTTACAAGTGATCTATCCAGAGGTAGTAATACATCTTTCCTTCTGCTGTCAGTACGTCTTCCTATACACCCCAGCATCCTGTTTGGCCTACTGTAGACTTTGTCACACTGGTTTGATTGTTTTAGGGAGTCATTGATGATGACCCCTAAGTCTCTTTCCTCAGAAGTCGTGTACTGCCTTACTCTCCCAATCCAGTGCTCTGTCCTCATGTTCTTGTTCTCTATGTGCATCACCTTACATTGTGTTTTGCAAGTCTGTCTGCATCTCCCTAACCCTGTCCTCACTGTCCACCCTGCCACAGACCTTAGTGTCATCCAAAAAGAGACATATCATGCCCTGGATTCCATCTGTCATGTTGTTAATGAGCATATTGAAAAGGACTGGATCCAAAACCAATCCTGTTGGCACCCCACTGGTGACCTCCCTCTCTTCTAATTAGACTTTGTTAAGCACAACCCTCAGCTGTCTCCCTTCTAACCAGTTTCTTACCCATATAAATGTGTCTTTCACTGTACCCAGATAGTCAAGCTTCTTCAGCAACCTTCTGTGAGGCACTGAGTCAAAAGCCTTGCTAAAATCAAAGTAGAGTAAATCTATAGCATGGCCCTTAGCCACTACCCTCATTACTCAGTCAAAATAATACTATCAGGTTGGTCTAACAAGACCTTCTTGCCATGAACCCCTGCTACTTACTACCTTGGAGTCCACTGCTTTCCATGTAGTTTACAGGGTCCTTTTTGACTAGTGCCTACATCAGTTTACCCACAATGGAGGCAAGACTGAAAGGTCTGTAGTTACCCAGTTGTTCCTTGTGCCCTCACCTTAAGAAGTGGGACTACATTTGCTACCCTCCAGTCTTTTACATCTATCCCTGTCTGAATAGAGCTGTTGAATAACCCCACCAAGGGTTCTTTTAGTTGAGTTACCAATTCATTGAGCACCCTCAGGTACATCCCATGTGGCCCTGGGGCCTTATCTGTCTTTAGGGCTGCTAGCCCTTTCTAAAGCCTTTCACTGGAAAACGCTCTCTGCCTTATCTCGTGGATCCCCCTTACAGCTGCATTAATGCCACTCTCTGGCAGAGGACCTCTATCATCCCTTTGTTTTCTTTTTTTTTTGTAAATTTGATTAAAGTTTTAAAAGACCAACAGTACACAGCAAATAATATCAATAATCAGGAAAATTTAAATTAACCAAGCCTTTGTAGTTAGAGTTGAGGAGTTTCTATGTTAAACCTCAAACTTTGCACTTGAATAGCTGCACAACTATTCAACAGATTTGCATAACATTTTGCATGCATGGTCTTGGGGTAGATCTCTTGATGGGACTATAGTAAAGGGGTGAAGTAATTCATCATGCACAGGCACCGGTGGAAGGACTAGGACTGAAGTATTGCACAAAAGAAAGCCATAATAGACTGGAGAGGAGTGTGCTAACATTATTAATGCCTTTTTGCCAGAGTAGCACAGGTTCAGAAAATTATCGAGAAAAAAAATGGCCTATTGTTTGGACAGAGCCAGCCCTTATGTCCCTTGCATCACACCAACCTAGGATGGCTTAAAGGTGTGGAAAAATGTGAAGGATACCCTACTGTAGTGCCTTCTATTCAGTCTGTTAGGGTGGACTCAGTACTAACTTGAGTTACCCCAACCCTCCAAGGAATGCTTCCCTTGTGGAAAATGCGAATGCTATTAAGTTGTTGCCAATACAAAAACAATTCAGAACCCAAGTACTGGCTGAAAAAATGGTTATAAATGGATTAATCAACTGTGCCATAGAGGGTGTTGTCTACCTGGCAACATTTTCCTGTGGCTGTTATCATTTCTAGAAAATGTTATGCCAAATGTGTGTGAGAATGGGAGGAGCAGATGCACGTAATCAAAATAGGGACCCAAAATGCCACTGCAGCACACATTTTAAATAGCAAGGCAGGGTTAAAACACAGTTTAAGTTTCAACGGGATTGAGAAGGTACAGAAATCAAGAGGAGGCAGCAATTTAGATAAGCTGCTATGTTGCAGGGAGAATGTCTGGGTGTTTGAACCAAAAGTATTAAAATGGCCATGACCTAACAAGAAACTAGAGCTGACTCCATTCCTTTAACATGTGCCAGTCCAGTTATAGTTCAACTGTGAATAGTAATGTGATATGATAATAATATTTATTAATTGTTATCCTAAGATTGGCTAAATATTTTGAACCTTCTTCTGCAGATTTCCTGTTCATTTGGAGAGAAAAGAGAAATGAATGATAGAGAAAATGTAGGAAATTCTCAGGTATCCATAAAGAATATAATTAATATTGATTTATTTATTTTTGTTAGTAACATTTTATTGATATCCTTTTCTCCATGTCAACCAAGAAGTATTAAAACAAGCACACATGACAGCAAGGACACAAAGAATGCAAAGAATGATACAGTGTATAACTTCCAGCTTACATTTTACAAGGCTTCCCAGTCAAATCCAAGAGCACCATCTTTGGTGAGGGTATGTTTATGCTGGTTGGTTGTACAACCCACAGCCACTAGGTATGGCCATACACTACTGTTTACTCGTTCATCTATTGGTGAGGTTTATCTTTATGGGGTCAGTGTCTTGTCTCCTAACAAATCATCTTAGGAAACCTAATGCCAGTTACAAACAACACTCAACATGCAATACAATAACACCTAACAACTTATAGACTCAAAACTCTAAAGCAGGTGCTATTACTGTGATACTTAATCACAGTCAAATACAAACAACGTGCATTTTACTGTACTGAGATTATCAATATTGATAACACCAGTGTTAAACGAGTATATATATTTTGTGAAATGAAGTTATGGTTGTTTTTATTATTGATGCACTTTTGCACATAGTTTATGTGCTTTACTGGAGACAGTAACTTTGTACCCAAAGTAAATTTTGAGTGTTATTACTTCAAGAAATGTGAATAGATAGCAGAGTCACCTGAGGGGGGCCACCATTGACAAAGCCCGTGTCTCTAGGGTGTTAGGTGACCTGTGGAGCTGTTATTTCATTGTTATACTATAATTGCATATTGAAGGGTTTTTGCACAAAAAAGGACTTTGATGTGTGAGCTTTTGTTGAAAATGCTATTTATTTTCCTTATATTGAGTGTTTACCTGAAGCAGTAAGTAGGTGCCATCCCCTTGTGTAGTTTTTTGGTAATTAGTTTCAGTCATGGCACAGGCATTCCTAGGGCATCTTCCTGCGTTTCTCTGAAGTAGTGTGTAACTAAGTTGTTTTCATCCCCTGAGATGTACAGTATGTTACATAGAAACATAGAAGTTGATGGCAGATAAGGACCGCAAGGCCCATCCAGTCTGCCCATTTCTTTTTCTACCTTATAAATGTACCATCGGCCTTTGCTCTGTCAGTGGCCTATCTATTCATAGTCATTTTTATTGCTCCCTTATGCCTATCCCATGCCTGTTTGAAGCCCTGCACTGTATTCCTAGCCACCACTTCTTGTATGGCCATGCCATGCATCCACCACCCTTTCTGTGAAAAAGAATTTCCTCACATTCCCCTTAATCGGCCCCCTCTAATCTCATGCTGTGTCCTCTTGTCCTGCTATTTTCTTATATTTAAACATGTTAGACTCTTTCACCTTGTTAATGCCCTTAAGGTGTTTGAATGCCTCGATCATATCACCTCTCTCCTCCTTAGCTCAAGGGTATACATATTGAGCTCTGTTAATCTGTCCTCATATGTCTTCTGATGCAGTCCCTGCACCATTTTGGTTGCCCTTCTCTGGACTGCCTCAATTTGGTTAATGTCCTTGTGAAGGTGTAGCCTCCAATACTGCAGTACTCCAGATGGGGCCTAACCAGTGTCTTGTAAAAGAGGATTATTACCTCCCTCTTACGACTTGTCTTACCCTACTAATACACCCTAACACCCCCTAGCCTTACCTACTGCTTTAGAGGTCTGCTTGGATGATTTCAGGTCATCAGTGATGATGATGCCCAAGTCTCTTTCTTCCTTTGTGACTGCTAGCAACTCCCCTCCCAGCCTATAGGTGGCTTCAGGGTTTGTCTTCCCTATGTGCATGATTTTGCACTTCTTTGCATTAAATCCCAGTTGCCACTCTTCTGACCATTTTGCTAGTTTATCCAGATCTCTTCTCATTCTGCCAACCCCATCTGGATCATCTACTCTGTTGCAGATCTTGGTGTCATCTGCAAACAGACAAACCTTACCTTCTAGTCCATCTGCAAGGTCACTAATGAAGATGTTGAAGAGGACTGGCCCCAGGACTGATCCCTGAGGTACCCCACTTGTGACTTGCATCTCTTCTGACTGTATACAATTTACCACCACTCTCTGTTTTCTGCCCGTCAACCAGTTTGCCACCCAGTTGACCAACTTCTGACCCACTCCAAGCCTACTCAGCTTATTTATCAATCTTCTATGTGGAACAGTGTCAAAAGCTTTGCTGAAGTCAAGGTAGGCAACATCAACTGCTCCCCCTTGGTCCACCACTCTGGTTACCCAGTCAAAGAAATCTATGAGATTAGTTTGACAGGACCTTCCTTTTGTAAACCCATGCTGTCTTGGATCCTGTGCTCCTATGGATTCCAGGTGTTGCACTATCCTTTCCTTAAGGAGTGCCTCCATAATCTTGCCCACTACTGAGGTAAGACTGACTGGTCTGTAGTTCCTCACCTCCTCCCTGCTACCACTCTTGTGGGCAGGGATCACATGAGCCCTTCTCCAGTCTTCTGGGACCTCTCCTGTGCTCAGAGACTCACTAAACAGTTCTGCTAATGGCTCTGCTAGTTCCACCTTTAGCTCCTTAAGTACCCTGGGATGTATGCCATCAGGTCCCATTGCCTTATCCACCCTGAGGTTAGTAAGCTCTTGTAGGACCCTTTCTTTTTGTGAAGGGAGGTAGCTCACCTCCTCCCCTGTGTCCATGATGCTGAGCTGTGGGCCCTGCCCTACCTTCTCTTCAGTAAATACTGAGCAAAAGTATCTATTTAGGATATAGATGCCTTTACAGGGTCCTCCTCCTCACATGCTCCCTTTTCTCCATTAAGCTTAGCAATACCCCTCTGGACTTTCTCCTTTCACTAATGTAACTATAGAAAGTCTTGTCACCTTCTTTTACTGTTCGTGCTAGTGTTTCCTCAGTTTGGGACTTTGCCTGCCTTACTGCCTTCCCTGCTTTCCTTAGGGCAGTTTGGTATGCCTCCCTATCTTCATCCCGCTGTGTTCCATATATTTCCTGAAGGCCAGCCTTTTTGGCTCTGACCGTTTCTGCTACTGTATTTGAGAACCAAAGTGGTTTCCTTCTTTTCTGCACTTCCTTTTCTGTCTAACACAATGGGATGTTGCTTCAAGTATTGCATCCTTAATGCTTGCCCACTTTACCTGTACCCCCTCACCTGTGTTTCTTTTTGCCAGGGCTAGCTTAACTCTGTTGGCCATCTTATCAAAGTCAGCTCCTCTGAAGTCCCACATTTTTGCCTTGGAATGGGATGATTTAGATGTAGTAGCCAAATTGAACCATACCATGGTGACTGGCCCCCAGGTGACCTTCTACCTGGAGATCTGTGATCCCTTCCTTGTTGACTCATGAGAACCACTACAGCATAGCAAATGGTCAATATCTGCATCACACTCCATGTTTTATTTTTCTCAAAGACTGGGTACAATTCTCAAAGCTCCACAATTGATGCAAGGTGCTGCATCAAAAAGAAATGACACAAAGGGCACCTTGTGTCAAAAGTTGCGGCAACCCCAATTCTCAAATGTAGACTGCATTGCAGTCAGGTGCCCTTGCACCAGACTGGCCCTGGTCCAGCCTAGCACCAAACACCGGGGGTGTGCCATGCCACATAGGGCTGTGCACTGGACATTAGCTGCCACATTCCCTAATGTGGGATTCTGCAGGGGCATCAGTGTTGCAGCACCAGCTCAGAGTGAGACCAGCCTTGAGCTGGTTTAATGCGGCATGCAACAAAAGGGGTCTGATCAGTGGACCACCCAGAGAGTGGTGGTGACAGTGGCATAACCTCACAGCCATACAGGGGCATTGACTGCTGTACTGTTGCTGAACCAGGTAGTCTGACAATGCATAGACACTCTTGTGGAGATGTCTAAGGCACCACACCATAGCCAAAAGTGGTGGCACTGGGAGGTTCTCTAGTAGCCAGGTCCCACAGCTTGCAGGGCTGCCCACTTACACTGATGGTGGTGGACTGCTACTGGACATGGACTGCAGGCCATCCACATTGCTGGGGGCATAGCATGATGCTGAGGGAGGCGTGCATTCTGTCATGCTAAGGGCACTTGCAGGGCATGTGTACTTATCTGCCCACTTTGCTGTGGGGGAAGGCAGGAATGTACACTGGCATGCTGGCCAGGGGTGCCAGTGCTTCTTGACTGCATTGGTGCCAGCAGTGAAGTAAGCAATAAGACACAATGGGGTGTGCATTAGACAGTTCTAATGCATGGCTAGGGGGATGTAGTGAGGCACGAGGTCACAGGCCAAGTGCAACCTGTCCCCTATCAGTGCATTAGAACTGCCTAATGCACATCCCCAGAGTGGCTTATTGCACTTATAAAATGGGTCTGTGTATTCTAAATAGGGTTTCTAGTTTTAGCTGTGCATTAGACAGATCTAATGCATGGCTAACAACCAGTCATATTGCTTGAAATCCTTTGCCCATTTTATAAGCCAGAATAGAGCAGCAGACATTGGCCCTGCACTGTGGACAACATTTCTGTTGGTGGTGGCATTGCCGCACGACTGTCCTGCAGCTTGCAGCGGGCCCCTTCTGAGTGCCTTTCTTTTGATGAATAGGGGTGCATCCCACAAACTGTGGGAGTTTGGCACTGGGACTCCTCCCATTCAAAAATTGGGTGTGGGGCCTTGGCACACCAGTGATCAACACAAGCTGCTCTTTGCCATAGTATGCAACAATCTAAACGGCACTTTGAGAATTCGGACCCAACATATTTTTGAAGCTAGACACTAGACTGAAAGGAGAAATTGAAAATGTCTATTTTTTTGTGAGTTTGATGACACTTGCTTTCCATCTTACATATCTCATTATACATGGGCATGTACAGCAGAGAATTCTAGTACTTTCCCATATTTGCAGTTTATTCGTAAATGTATTTTATTTATCAGGAAACACCTCTGAGCTAAAAGCCCATTTTCAATTATTCAACATCATTATACAGAAAAGCGTACAATATAAAAAAAAAAATAGGCAGCATACAATAAAATATTATGTGCAATTACATTTGATAATCTCAGTAAGTAGGTGCTGGCACTATTATCTTTTTTTTTTTTTTTTGGTTGATTTATTTTAAGTCATGGTACAGGCATTCCTGGAGGGTTGTCCTGCTTTTCTCTGAAGTGGTATGTAACAAAGTTGTTTTCCACACCCGAGATGTGTATTGCCTCATAAACCACTAGAGTGTAGCAAATGGTTTATATTGACATCACACACAGAAGGTGTGTAACAGAAAAAAAATTACCACACCCCATGTTTTATTTTCTACAATTACTGATTTCTAAACAATGTATTTTTGAAGTTGAACAGTCACCTGTAAAGAGAAGTTTTTTTTTTTTATTTATTTATTTACCCAGGTGAGACAGACTAAGCTGAAAGCTTTTTTACAAGTGCAACCTGGGAGCACAGGGAAGTTAAGTGACTTGCTGAGGGTCACACAGTATGCAAGTGGAAGCTGTGGGATTCAAACCCACATCTGGGATGCTAGATGTCACCAACTTTGCAGTTCAGAGCCTTAAACCACTGCGCTATACTGCCTCATCAAGTTAAAAGTGTGGGGTTTATATTGACATCATACACAGAAGGTGTGTAACAAAAAAAAAGTTACCACACCCCGGGCCAGATATTCAAAGCTTTGCATGGTGCACAAACTGTTTGCATGGGATTAGCATGGGATTAGTGTGGGTCTGCCATATTCAAAAGGCCAAATAGAGTGCACAAACTGCATTAGCGCCAGGCAAACCATAATCCTATGTGAGGGGCAAAGTGAACATGAATACAAGTGCTATGAGATATTCAACAACTAGCGTTGCGCTAAGGTGTTTAGCACAACATAGTGTGACCCTTGGCACAGTACAAATTATTGCCCAGGAAAAGCTGGTCTTTGAATTACATTGGTGCTTTGGGTGGTGTTAGGGCAGGTTTAGCGCAGCTTGCACAACCCTAACATATGATCATGACACTTAGAAAATGCCAGATGTGGAGGACATATGCTACTCACTGATGGCACCACCATGATGCCAACAGCTGCCACCAGTCCCAGCCAAGCACTGACAGTAAGGGATGATCTGGCCCACAGGGGACATCATGGTAGTGTGGCCATACAGCACACACCTGCAGACCATATGTCTGTACCAACAGATGCCAGCACACACATTCAGCACTGTGAACATGGTGGCAATTGAGGGGAGGGTGTATGAGTGGCCAGACCTCACCACAGCCCAGGTGTGGCCAGAAGGCTGGGACTCATAACACAGTGCACATGGGCCAGTAGTGGGAATACCCCACCACCTGTGTACCTGTTGGATCTTGCATGCCCCCCCTAGCCACATACTGCACAACTGTACAGATGCCACAGCACATACAGCCAGCCATGTATATGTCACTATGAGCATCCCATGCCACTGGTGCAGCATCTGTGGAGCACACAATAGTGAAACAGTACTGTTCATTGTCAGTAATCACCTGCAAGGTGGGCCTGTCACTGTGTACAGTGCAGTGGTCATCACTGCCCTACATACTATAGACTTTGCTGTGTCCCTCACACTACCAGCTCCCTTGCTACTGTAGTGTCTGCTGTGCACTGTAGCATGGCCTACAGTGTGATGGTTGCATGCAGCACCACCACCGCCTGTGCCTATGTTGTGTTGTACCCTGTGGCACAAAATGCTATGCTGTACTCCATACATGTATCATGCACTGCCAGACTGACCTACAGGTGAAGCTGCGGTCAGTTCTGGCCAGCCCCTTTACTTTCAGACTGACCTACAGGTGGAGCTGTGGGACCTTGCATTAACGCTGGGCAAACTGCTTGCAAATCAGGAAATAATAAGATGCTAATTTGTCTGTTTGCCCAGCGACTACCTAAGTAGGCTCATTTGCATGTCACTTTTGAATATGGCAAATCTTAGCACCGGGCAAACGTGTTTGCACCGGGCAAACAGCTTAGCACCATGCTAAAGTCGTGCTAATGTGTTAGCGCGGTGCTAATGGTTCGGGGAATATTATACAGTTCTGATCGCTGTTCTTTCACATTTGCTGCTGCCTGCAGCTGTACAGGGTCCACACTATGCTGGCACACACATTGGCTGCATAGTTCATCTCTACCTGCCCTCACATCGCTGTGCACTGTGTTGTTGTTGTGGTTTGCACTTCCTGGTTGCTATATTCAGTGCTGTCTTATTCCAGGGCTACGTTTGCCCTGCACTCCCAACCCAGTTTGCCCAGCCTCATTCCCATGCTATATTCAGAAGCTGTTTGCCCAGGGCTATTCCTTCTGAAATAGCTTGCTTTGTACTCCAGGCTAAGTTTGCCCGCTGGGCAGTGTTAACTTAGCCCACGGGCAAAGTTTTGAATATCTGGCCCCCCCATGTTTTATTTTCTACAATTACTGATTTCTAAACAATGTATTTTTGAAGTTGAACAGTTGCCTGTAAAGAGAAGTTAAAAGTGCGGGGTTTTTTTTGTGAGCGCTGACACACTTGCGCTTCGTTGTACACATTTCATTGTAAATTGGTGTGTTCAGAAGAGAATTCTAGTACTGTATGTGTATTTGTAATTTATTTGTATTTTATTTATTAGGAAACACCTCTGAGCTAAAACCTATTTTTAAAGGTCCCACATCTTTATACAGACAACATACAATATGAAAAATAACAGACTACAGAGTATACAGTAATATACTATGTGCAATTACATTTGTTAAGCCCATGTAGTAATTCTCATAATTTACTCTTAAATAGATTCAATCTAGTCAAGTGGGAGATATCACTAGGTAAATAATTAAAATTTTCAATTGCCTTAATACAGAAGGAGCGTTGACCCAAGGTAGTCCTACAAAAGCTTTTGATGAAATTACATCTAGCCATCTTTCTTGAATTATATTTATTAGCAACCAGCAGAAAAAAAAATCTGTTACATTGGTAGCTGACATTCCCAAAGGAGCCTTTTAATTCAACAGACAAGTGTAGTATTTTATTATATAGTAATAGAGAAGGGTTGCAGGAAGCTGATCTATTAGTAGCCATCTCGAGCAATTATGTTATCCCTGCACAGCATCACTGTATCAAGGTCCAGCACACATAGCCACTCCCGCCAAAAAAGAAAAAACGCCGCCCCCCATGTAGAAGCCATCATCAGTGTCACATGCTCCTGAATAGCAAATCCCCAAATCAACAACAAATGCAATAGAAATGGAAACCAGCAGGCTTTTACATAAAAAAGGAAAGTGGTAGCTTTGTAACTGCTAGCATAGATAATTGTGTTGCATTCTTTAAGCACTATCTTGTTCAAACAGGTCATTTCAAAGGGACAACTATTGAATATACTTGGTGTTCTATGTGATGTATTTGTGATTCTGCTATCATAATGACCTTGCCTGTGTTTCCATTATTTCAAAGCTATTGTAACCATGCACCATTGACACTATTGTAATCGTTTTCTTAATCTCTTGTGCTGTTTTTTGATTTAAACTCTTTTGTATGTGCCATCTATGTGGCCCGGGTCATGCCTGAAAATAGTTCCTGTGGACTAGTTTAGTGTACTTACCTAGTTACCAAAAGCATAAATAAAATAAATAATTTATCTCCCGCTCCATATGCCAAACTCCAAACCACGTGTCTGCTTTTCAGAAGCAGCAGACTGTCTGCCACTTAGTGTTCGGTGGCTTCCCCACATATTTAAAAAGAAAAGAAATCACTTAGCCAGAGCTTAATAAAAAAAAAAGACTCACCTACTTGACACAGGGAAGGGTGGGGTGTAGTACATGGCACTTCCCGATCACTGCCTTCACTATGAGTTTTCTGTCACTCCTGGTCCCACTTGCGACTGGAACTCACAATTGCCATAATTTGAAATACATTTCTTCAGGTACCGGTCCCGCTTGCAAATGCCAAAAAAAAAAAAAAATACTTGACTAGGGGAAAAGAAGAGAAACCATCATAACCAAGAGGGGCGAGGAGGTATGCAGGGACACAAGATTCATCTCCAATAGCACCACCTACTGGCCACAACAGAACTTCGTTCTGCAAATATACCTCTACATACAAAATCTTTGTGAAATTTTTTCCTTTTGTAATCTTTTTTTTTTATTCATTTTTTTAACCTTATGTTTGTCCTCCTACCTGCTCACATTAGCCCTGCTCTTCAGGGCTCCAATTGTGTCCTATGCTGGAGCTCCTCCATGGATCGTCTGTGCATATGGGTGCCCTGCTTGTGAAACCTGAGCACTCTGGATGACCCCCCAGCTAAGGTGGATGAATCCCCCTAACTTCCCCAGACCCTGAGTGACAGTGTATCTTGTGCTCTGATATCCGGATTCCTCCGATCGCCAGCACCCGGAACCCATCTACCAGCACCAATGAGGGGTATTTTCCATGCCTTTTTTCCTTCCACACCCTGTGTCTGCAGTACATTGGGAGGGCCAATGAGAGAAAGGCATGGTGAGCCGTGCCTTTGCTCCAGCCCTCAGCTGATGTCCGCCCTCTCCAACACGTTCTGCTTCCCTACTACTGCACCTTCAACCCGAGTTCCTCAAGGTGGCAGTATTGCAGCGAGGGCTGCCTTCCTTCTCTCCCCAGAGAAGGAGAACAGCCATGGGGTGCTCAATCCTTCTCCTCCCCTGCTGACCCCCAGTGGCCCTTGATCATCCCCGAACATGAGTCACCGGCGTGACGCGAGGTAAGGTGTCCAGGCCTCAACCCTCAACACCACTGGTCTGGTCCTTTTTATTTTAGGAAGGAGCTATTGTATAATAGTAATAGATAATGATGCATTCCAGGGATGTGGGTTGTGTAGGGATAACATCACTTCTTGAGTTTTGGATGCACTTGGCCTGTCACCTTGTGCCCAGACACCCATGGCGTGATGTTATGCCATCACAACACACATCTTGTCATGCATTATTGCTTAATTCTCAGATGTAAAGGAAACCAACTAGTTAACTGATACAGACCACAACTATGTGTATTTTTGTTCAGCTTCCCAAAATTACAAGCTTTATTAAATATTATTCTAACCATATCAAGGTCACTGTCACATGCTGCTAAGCAAATAGTAAGTCCATAGTAAATAATAGATAGAACAGAACTAAATACAATCAAATGCCTAGCTTCAGCAGTAAGGTTATTTTATTTGCTATATAAAACACCTATCCTACTATTGATCACCTTTATCATATTGTCCAGATACAGTGCAAATGATGATGAGTTTTCCAGATGGACACCCAAATATTTGAACACATTTGCTTGTTAAGTTTTTGTCACAAAATATAAAAAATATACAATTTTAGATCATTTCTAATCCTTTTTCACTGGAAAACAGCATGGGCCCAATATTCAGAGTCAGGTGCAATCACAGCACAGCCATTTTCACTGTGCTTGTGTTCACCCAGCTCTGAATGATAGATGGATAGTGCTTACCGATGGAGTGGTGCTATCCGACTGAAAATCAGGCCATGATGGCTCAGCACTCTGTTGATTTGTGCTTTCCCAATATGGACCAGGGTTGCATATGGCCCACAGGACATATGGCACAGGCTGCCTGAAATGGGATAGCACCAGGTCTCTTGAGGGGTCATATTCAGCATGAGCATGCAAATGAGTGCATTGGGCATGCAAGGTGCAAAGTGGCCACCTGCATGCCCATTATGGGTTCATTTTCATGCAGTGCAGAAACCCATTAGTGCTTCTTTCATTGTGTACAGCAAGCCTTTGTGACAAAGTGTCTCCCCCCCCCAGGCCAGGTTAATATATTTCATATAATCCTGGTGGCATAGTGGTCCCCCCCCACTTCCTGATCACCTGGTTGATATATTTCATATAGTCCCTCATGGCATACTGGTTCCCCACATTCCCAGCTGTACATGGATGGGGTCTATGTACTGTCAGGGTAGTGGGGACCACTAGTCCACCAGGGAATACTCGACTATTACCACCAGGTGATCAGGGGGTGGGGGGAAAACTACTGTACTTCAGGAACTATATCAAATATGTCAACCAGGTGAACAGGGGTGGGGAGAACACCTGGACTATTAATCATGTGTCAACCAGGCAATCGGAGGGGCATTATGTCACCAGGGACTACAAATATGTCAACTGGGTGATTGGGGAGTGGGGATGGGAAAGCCACTAGACCACCAGGAAATAAGAAACATATTTCCAATGGGTGATCGGGGGGGCAGCTTGGCACAAGGGCAGGTGGCTACAGTACAGCTGCTCTGCCTTCAAGGGGTGGGAACATGGGCTTAGCATCTGCCTAAGACATGGTTTTTGGCAGTGGTAAACTGCACTGCTCTGGGATTGTTTACTTCCACCACAAACCTTTGAATATGCCACTGCACCAGTATGCATGAGGAGACACCCTCATTTGCATAAGCACAGTGGTACTGTTAGCACCTTGGCACTGCCCAGGTTTGTGAAGCTCTCTGGGCGCCTCTGAATATGGCCTTGCCTGGAGTGCTAGCATAAACCCATGTTAGTTCTGGCAAAAACCACATTTGCACCAGTGCTAACCTTTGAAAATCTGATTAGTTTTGTTTTCTCTCTTCACCAGACTTCTAAAACTTTGTTGCAAAGGTGTGGTCAGACAGTTAATGTTGGAGTGCCTCAAGTCAGGTGTGGTGGATGGAATTGATGAGGCAGAAATTGCTCCTAAAAGGCTGAAGCAGTGAGTAAGGAGAACCTGAGAGGAAAGGACTGCCCCACCCGAGTGCAAACTAATAAAGGAAGCAGAGTGATAGAAGCAAGGGGGGGAAGGGGACCAGAGAGGGAGGAAGGAGAGGGCCAACAAGGAACAAAGGGATGAGAAGCAGAGGGCTAAAACATATGGAAGGCCATGTGTGTGAATGCTAGAAGTCTAGAAAGTAAGATTTCAGACCTAGATACGATCATGGCAGAGGCTAACCTGGGTATGTAGCCATTACTGAGCCATGGTGCACTGAGAACCATGACTGGGACATGGCCATACCAGGCTATACTTTGTTCAGGAAGGACTGGGTGGGAAGGAAAGAAGGGAGTGTGGTGCTTTATGTGAGGGAACACAAAAGCAACAGAAATATGGGGAATACAGGGGGGTAGAGATATTGTGGGTCATGCTGGAGTCAGAGAATGGAGCCATTGTTTATACCAGCATGATCTACAGACCTCCAGCACAGGGGAGGAGTTAGTTAAGGTACTGTTGGAAACCATTAGTAAACTGGCAGAAAAGGGGGGTGTGCTGCTTGTAGGTGACTTCAATCTGCCAGATGGAGATTGCAGCCTCCCAGCTGTGGTTTCAGCCAGATGCACAGACATCCTGGAATCCCTGCAAGTGGCATTTCTCAGACAACTAGTCAGTGAACCCACCCATGATGTATCAATACTGGACCTGGTACTCACTAACAGGGACAGTACTGCGGACATCAAAATGGGGCCCACCTGGGGACCAGTGATCACCGTACAGTATGGTTCAGTATAATGACAGTTGTGGCATCGAACCAAACACAGGCGAGGATCCTAGACTTCAGTAGGGCAGATTTTATAAAGATAGGTGAATGCCTCAGAGGTAGGGGGATGACCTGGGGGGGAGGAACAGTGGGCAAAGCTAAAAGAGGGTATAGTGAATGCAGCAGATCTCTGTGTCAAGCAAGTGAACAAAAGCAAGAGGAAAATATAACAGACCTCTGTGTCAAGCAAGTGAGGAAACACAAAAGGAAAAAGAAACCATTATGGTTCTCGAAAGAGGTGGCAGAAAAGGTAAAGGCTAAAAGGGATGCATTCAGAAAGTACAAGGAGGTGCAGAGGGTGGACAATAGGGAGATTTATCAGAGAAAGCAGAAGGAAGCAAGGAAAGCTGTAAGAAGCGTGCAGGCACAAACTGGTAAGAGAATAGCCCAGGTGGTATCAAAAGGGGACAAGGCATTGTTTAGGTATGTATGTAAAAAGAGGAAGACCAAGGGAGGGACTCTAAGGTTAAAAAGGGAAAGGGGGGGATTGTGCAGAGGGGGACCAGAAAAGGTTATATATCTCGAACAAATACTTATGCTCAGTGTTCACAGAGGATGGGAATGAAGAGGGACAACAAAAAAGTAAGAGGAGCCTTGAAGGAGTGGATGGACTCCAGTTATTTTTCAGAGGACAGAGAGTCCTGAAGGAACTTGCTAACCTGAAAGTGGACAAAGCAATGGGTCAGGGGCATAATGCATCCAATGGTGTTGAGGGAGCTCTGGGAGGCACTGACTACACCTCTGACAGTCGTAGTAGTAGATCACTGGAAACCAGAGTGGTTCCAGAGAACTAGAGGAGGGCAGATGTAGTCTCACTTCACAAGAGTGGTATCAGGGAGGAGGCTGGCAATTATAGGCCAGTCAGCTTGACATCGGTAGTAGGAAAGTTAATGAAAACACCGCTGAAGGAAAGAATCATGTTCCACAATCCTTGCCTTCAATAATGGGATATCTTGAATCCAGTGGATTATGAGAACTGGGGCAGCATTGTTTCACTAGGGGAGAGGTCATGTCAAATGAATCTGATAAATTTCTTTGACTGGCTGACCAAGGAATTAGATCAGGGTAGAGTGGTGGATGTGGTCGTGACTGGCTGACCAAGGAATTCGATCAGGGTAGAATGGTGGATGTAGTCTGCCTAGATTCAGTAAGACTTTTGACACCATTCCACAGAGGAGACTAGTAAGCAGCTGGCAGCTTAGGAGTGGGACCAAACGTGGTAAACTAGGTAAGAAACTGATTAGGGGATAGCTGACAGAGGGTGGTGGTAAACAGAGTTCAGTCTGAGGAAGGAAGGGTGACCAGCAGGGTACCTCAGGGATCGATGTTGGGACCAGTACTTTGTATTGTTTTCATAAGTGACCTTGCAGAGGAGCTGGAAGAAAGGTCTGCCTCTTTGTGGATGTCACCAAAATGTGCAACAAGTTGGAGCCTGGTAGAGTGGAAAGGATGAGCAGTTACCTGAAAAAAACTCGAAGAATGGTTAAGGGTATTGCAGCTGGGTTTCAATGTAAAAAAAATGCAAAATAATGCACTTATGGCATAGAAACCCAGGGCAGAATACAGAATTGCTGGAGTGGTATTGAAAACAAGCAAGCAGGAAAGAGACCTAGGGATAATCATATTGGATGACCTAAAGGTGGTCAGGCAGTGCCACAAGGCAGTAGGGAGGGCTAGTGGGATGCTGGGATGCATAGGAAGTGTATCACCAGCAGAAAGAGGGAAGTGGTGTTGCTCTTGTATTGATTATTGGTAAGACCCCCAACTTGACTACTGTATCCTGTTCTGGAAACCACATGTCCAGAAGGATACAAACAGAGTGGAGGAGGTCCAGAGGAGGGCAACTAAAATGGTGCAGGGTCTGCATGAAAAGCCCTATGAGGAGAGACTGAAAGGACCTCAATATGTACACACTGAAGAGAGGAAGGAGGGGGATATGATTGAGACCTTTAAATACCTCATGAGGTAGTCTGATTGTTAACTGTAATTCATTCCAGGCTGCCCCTGAAAAAGGGACAGCTATGCCTCAGTGGGCCTACACAAGTACCAAAATTTAATAACTAAATAAATAAGCAAATAAACAAATAAATAAATAAGGTGCAGGAGGGAAGTATTTTTCAGAAAAATTGTAGCTTCAAGAACAAGGGGACATGCTATGAAGCTCTAGGAGGGTAGATTCAGGAGAGATTTGAGGAAGTACTTTTTCACAAAAAGAGTGGTGGATTCCTGGATCAGCCTTCCAGTGGCTGTGCTGGGGGCAAAGACATTGGGATGATCAAGAATGCATGGGATAGGCATAAGGTTATCTTAATGGAAAGGAAGGGGGAAGGAGAAAGAGCTTGAGATTGAATAGGGTCTGTGGTGATATGGTAGGTAGTGAAAAATGGGCAGACTGGGTGGGCCAAGCGGCCCTTATGTGCCGTCAAATTCTATGTTTCTATCTGGCCCCACACTTGCTTTGTTTAATACTTTTGGATAGACATCTTAGCCTCTCCTTCTGCCACAGATTTAAAATAACATCTAGGATAATCCAAATTAATACTATCCCATTCAATGGGTTCAATGCGCTCATCCCCAGATAATGCAATATTCCTACCTGATGTCATATATGAACCTAAATTTGTAAAAGCTTCATTAAACCAGTTAGTAGTGCTGTGTGGAATTTTTAAATTCCCATGGAACAAAATTAAGTGAAATTTTGAAAAATTCCAAATTGTGCAAAATTTCACCTAAAGTGGAATGACAGGAATCCATGGCAGAAAATGGAGAACATTTTTTTTTTCTGATAATTACAGCGGATTAAAATTCTGAAGATTTCAGTATATTCCATAGAACTTTTCTGCAAACATTTTTGATAGAGTCCAAGAAAAACAATTCAGATATTTTCCTAAAAATGCACCAGTTAGCTTGTTTTTGCCTTGTAGAGAACTACCCTGATAATTAAATTTGTCCTCTATAATTTTGTTTAATGTCATGCAATATCACTTAAATTGTCATAAATGCATCATCATCCATGGATTCTAATTCCATGGAAATGTGTATGCACAGATTAAATTTACATAGTTAATCAGGGGGGTATAAACAAATGATCACATGGTGCTACTGCTGTATTCCAGAGCAACTATGTAGTACCCATGTGACACCCTGAGCTAATGCAGATCCTTATGGGCATTTCAGTCAGAAGGATCTGCTGTGCTTTGGTTTACAGCAAAATCCTAAGAGAAACCTCATAAAAACTGGCTTGTGACAAGCACATTTACTACAGACTTACAGTAAAGGTTGTAGTAGGCATTGTGGTGTGTCTGTATTTCTTTTTTTTTATTTTACAATTTTTGCACTCCTCGACTGGGTGCTTTGGATATACTGCCTTGCAGCCAGGTGTAAATAATTTCTATCACATGGCTATGGGCAGGGGTGTTTAGCCCTTTTTATGGTTGTCCTTTTCTTCTAGTGCCTTGTCCCCTGCAGGGAGGCCAACATAATAGAACCAAGGTACCCAATGTGAACATTCTTACACACACACACACTCAGCAATATGTGGCACAATGTCCCTCCCTCCTTCCTTCCCCATGTCCTGTGCACACTGCCACCTGTACATCAAGTAGTGCTGTGTGAAAAGGCACCCTCCATCCATAAAGAACAGCATCATCTGGGTGCTCGGTACCCAGCCCCCCACTGGCCCCTAATGACCAAAGTTGATTCCTGATCCCATGTTGCCCACATCATGGGCAGTAATCCTATTGCTGTGCTGACAGGCTGGCAAAATATCTTTACTTTTGGCATGCCAAATAATTTTCAGTGTTAACACAACAGGCAGCACTTCACTGGAATGCAAGCTCACATATACAGTAAGTAAGCAACACATAAAATGTTATTGTGAAAAAAGTATCAAACTCACATAAACTTAAACACTAAATTAAATAAAACCCCTGCTGCTGAGGTTGGTGAGACTGGGGACATTTAGAACAACTTAAATAAAACCCCTCCAGCCAAGGGTGGCTAATCTAGGAACATTTATAACAAATTTAAATAAAACCACTGCAGCCAAGGTTGGTAAATCTAGGGACATTTAGAACAAATTAAATAAAATCCCTGCAGCCAAGACAGGTGATTCTGCAGACATTTAGAAGAAATTAAATAAAACCCATGCAGCCAAGGTTGTCTAATCTGGGCACATTCAGAACAAATTAAATAAAACCGCTGCAGCCAAGGTTGGCAAATCTAGGGACATTTAGAACAAATTAAAAACAAAAACTGTAGCCAACGTTCACAAATCCAGGGACGATAACAATAAAGGACAACTAAATATGCATTTTCTATAAACAGGACAAAATATCTGTGGTAGCCAGGGACATACCTCGAGCAACAGAAAATGGGGACCTTAACACAGAAACAGAAAAGGACCACATGGCCCTTACCTAAAGCACTGAAATGGGTGCAGACACAAATCTGAGGCATTAGAAAATGGGAGCCATGGCTAAACCCAGAGCATCAAAAAATGTTGACCTGAGTAAGATGTTGTGCATTTGAAAGTGGCAGACTGGGTACAAGTGCAACTGACTGTGATAGCAAAAAAAAGGGAAAGTTGGACTGTGACAATAACTTCTGACTCTCTTCTTTTTGTTCTTTGTTTCAGAAATAGGCAGATATCCAACAGAAATTCAACATATTTTGTCACTTCTGCTCACAATTCAAATCATCCACCTATGAACAGTACTTTAGAATATTGGGCATTTGGCACCTCAATATTGACATTAGGCACTGGTATCTGTTCAGTTGCACTTCAGAAAATGTGCTGCAATTTAGACAACCACCCTTTCAGAAGGGGGCAAGGTAAGCACAATTATGGTAACATGGTGGTAAAGGAAAAGAAATGGAACCCAAAGTGTTTTATGGCTAATTTCACAAAACCATGGTGGAAACCAGTGCACAGACAGCATGTCTATGATGACTATCAGATCAGCTTTCATTACCGATATGGGGAGAGAAGGAGTGTGGAATCATCACAACTCTAGCAGATAGGAAAAAGGAACAAGGGGTAAATAGGGATCTCTTCAAAAAGACTATTTTCTGAATAAACATAAGACTAAGATAAACAAGCAGAGATTAGGAAAGGGGATGATAAATGGGAAAAACAGTGCAAAAGGTGCATAATATGGAATACAAATAAATCAGTTATTATATGAGGAACTTAAAGTCTATGGATTCCACAGTGATAAAAAGTTATGGTAAAAGAAGAAGTATCATACTTACACCAGTAGAGTGTGTTTTACTTCATGCTTCAGTGAAAACAAGGAGGAAAATGCCTTAATAACCTGCTATCAAGTCATTACAGAATTCAGCAGGTTATTACAGTGTTTTATCAAGACTAGATATCCAGTGATTATAGGCGTCACCAGTTATTATATTAAGAAAACAGAAAAGGAATTAACTATATGATGTTACAGGAAACCCATTAGGTGGATTGTGAATTTTATTAGGTAAAAAGTGTTTGGGAACTGAGATACATTCACCACACTGCTCAAATTCAGGGGGAGTGGCACCATTTTTTAAAAGAGGACCTACCATGCCAAAAATTAATAGATATTATATGGATGATAAGGGACATGCTGTGCTCTTGGAAAGCCAAATTGAGAATAAGAAGTATACTTTAGACACAGTGTAGGGAACAAATAAAAACTGTCTGGAATTTTTTACAGAATTCTATTGGCAATTAACTACTTTCAACACCCCTCACATTACAGGAGGGTATTTTAGTTTAGTGCAAAATGCCAACAAGGACATAACATCCACAGCAATTAATAAGTTAAATACTGCAGTCAAGAGGGTTCAGGGATTTAAGGAAGATCTACAGATGATAGACCCATAGCATATCAACACTCCAGATGCAAAACAATACTCAAATTTGTCTGCACCACATCAAACCTGTCCCTGGAGAGACTTCTTTTTGACTTCCAAGTCAATAGCATAACATATAGAAGAAGTAATCTATCCTGGAACTGTAATATCAGGTCATTCACCCTGTAAATTGACACTGAATATCTCTAGTAACCAACATTTTATGACAACTGGCATATGGATCAAACAATTTTAAAAGTTCAATTCATAGTACTCAAACTCCAAATGAAAATACATTTTTTTTCCAGACTTTACAACACAAAAGAGATTCCCTGCTGATTAAATTGGATACTTTTGAAGCTTGGGTCAAAGGATTTTTGGCATTGATGTTACATTACAATAAGCACAGCTATAAAATAAAAATCAAAGAATTAGAGGATGAAATTCAGAATTTAGAATTCCTGAATAGCATTACCGGTGACACCTACATATTTAATACCTTAATACAGAAGGAAGAAGCTTTTAATACCTTAGCTACTCTAAATGCAGAATGACAAATTCTGAATATGAGACCCAAGTACCTTTGCTTAACAGACATGCCTGAAAAACTTCTGCAATGAAAGCTTGAAAAAGAGCAGGATGAAAAACTTATCACAGACCTAAGGGATGCAGGAGAGGAGATCAAACAAAAATTGATCAATATAAACATGTGGTTCTATTTTCAAAGGGCCAGATTTTGTGCAAGGTGCCTGCACCAAGAGGAATTAAAGCAAGTGGCACCTTGTGCCAAATGTTGTGGCAATCCCAATTTTTGAATGCAGGCAGTGTAAAAATCAAGAAGCCTTGTGCCTAACCAGCCCTGTGCCATCCCTGCATCTGAAGTGTGCTATGTCATATGGAGGCTTGCGCCACAGTGGGGCTGTAGCATCCCCTAAATTAGGATTCTGAAAGCCTCACTGTGGCCTTAGATCCTAGCTGTGGTTAGACCAGCCATGAGCTGGTCTAACAGCCTTTGTGCTGCAGGTCAGGGCTCTGACAAGGTGGGAGGGAGGAAACCCCACCTGGTATGTGGCCACAGCACCCTATACATATCCTTTCAGGATGTGTGGCAACCCTACTTGTTGCAGTGTCCTATGGTGCAGCATGCAGTTGTGCCTAGGACACCATAGGCTCATATATGGCAGCAGTAGTGTCCAGTCCACCAACCTGTACCAGCAGACCTGCTACATACATAACCTTCCAGCTTGCAAGAAGCACGTACAGCCATATACTACCCCTGGCCACACCATAGGTGGTGCTGTGGTGTTACAGGATGGACACCCACTGTCACAGCTTAGGTGCCCCTGATGCACATCTCCATGTGTGCTGGCATATGTTATGGACAGATGGTGGAAGACCCCTGTGGGTGAGTGAAGAACAGCAAAATGCAGGTAGCAGACTGTACCAGCACTACTGACTGAATGATAAAGGAGGGAATGGATAGAGGCATGTGGCAGCTACAGTCTCTCCACCATCCTGTACTGTCATGGACACTGCTCTGTGGCATGCATGGGGGTTTCAACCATCACAACATGCACATTTGAGATGGTGCCAGTCTCTGCTGGTGGCATAAGCTCAGGGTCTGATTATCCTGGTGGGTCATGCAGAATGATGCTGCAGCCCTAGTCGAATATTGGCAACTGTCACTTGAGATATGTGGGTGTTGTTGTGGTTACAACCCACCATGCATGCTACAGAACAGTGTTGACAACAGTGCAGGATGATGGGGGATTAAGAGCTGCCACAGTCCTGTATCAATCCCCTCCTTTATTGTTCAGTTAGTAATGCTAGCACAGTCTGCCAACTGTGTCTGGCCATGCTTTACCCACTCACAGGTGACCTCTGGCATCTGTCCATGACATATGTTAGCACACATGGAGGTGTACATTGGGGGCCTCTAAGCTGTGACAGTGGTTGCCCATCCTTTAACACCATTGTAACACCTATGGTGCTGCCAGGGGCAGTATGTGGTTATAAGTGCTCATTGCAAGATGGCAGGGTATGTACTTGGCAGGTCTGCCAGCTCAGGACTGTGAACTGGTCAATGCTGCTATCATGATTTGTGGGTCTCTACTGTCCTTGGCACCACTGCATGCTTCACCGTAGGACACTGTGACAGGTAGGGTTGCCACACAGCCCAATAGGACACATACAGGGCACTGTGCCCACATATCAGGCAGCATCTAAGGTTTCCTGCACTCTCCTCAATAGTCATGCACAGGGACACCTTTACAATGCATGGGAGGGGATCACAGGACACTCTATCAAACCCCTTCCCTGAGCCACTTGTTTGGTGCACCACCCATCTGCAGCAACTCTGGGGACTTTGACACCGGGACCCGTTCTGTACCAGAATCTGGCATAGGTTCTCTGGTGCACAAGGAGTTTGCTGTAGGTGGGGGGTGGCGCTGCTTACGCAGGTCTAGGGACCCTTTGAAAATCAGACCCTTGGAGTTTAAAAACATTCAGTTATTTCCATCTAATTTTAAACATGGTGGTCCAAACTGCATCACATTTAGTATACTGAATTTAACAGGACCCATACAAACGTATACGAAGTTTCAGATCTCTATCTTTAATGGTGACTGAGGTATAACCCTCCAAACCATCAGAAAATGCAAAATTACATTTCACAATTATTTAAACAGCAGCACGTCCAAAGTATTTGTCCAAATTCCACCACTTGTATTATGCTGACTTTAAAACGGCCTGTACATATTTGTACCAAGTTTCAGATCTCCGCTTTAAAGATGACTAAGTTATAAGCCTCCAAACTTGTGTACATTTTAAAATTACATTTTGAGTTATGTAAACTGCAGAATGTTAAGCCCCTATAACTTTAAAACTAGAGAACAGAATATCACCAATTTTCTTAGGTTCATTGACCCTAAATATTAGGCTTTCAGGCCACCCCTGTGGCCCAGCAGCAGAGTGTCATGCTGCCATGCTGATGACCTGGGTACGGAAGCAAGCCCGGGAAGTCACATCAGGAAGCAGGCCATGGCTAAAACAGTTGCCACTTGGCAGTACTTCTCAGTCTGGGGGTTTAGCAGCAGGTTCCACTAACACAGCAACCTCTGTGACTGGACCAGGGAGCTTTTTACTGCCATAGGAAAAGCTGTGGTTGTGTGATGCTGACAGAGGCACTGCCTCCACCAGGGGAAATGAGAGGAAAAAAATGTTGCAGAAAAAAATGGTAGCCAACAGATTGATGGCTTTGTTCAGCCTGATCAGGATATCCCTTTGAGAAGGGTATATCCCTGAGAGATGAGCTGCCGGTTGAAAGAATAACCAATATGAAAAAAAAGAGTCTTTGTGTGTCAACTCTCAGACCTCTTGCTTAAAGGCTTGCCAAGTTATAAGCAGCCAAATATTCCAAAAAAACTTCAGAAATTAAACCCGAATTTCATGAGCTTTTGTGAAATTGTAGACTGTAGTATATGGTTAGAGCTTATTCAACATAGAAAACGGTAGCTTTCAAATTCTTGTTGTAGGATAGTTCAAAATTTAAAAAAGTTGTACTATCATTCAGACATCACATTGATAGCACAACAACTTTTTTGCCTTATCCTGCCACCTGATTGGCTCACTCAGCAACCATCTGATGATAAAAATATCGGCAACATGGTTGTGCGATTCAAAGAGCACCGATCGGTGGACCCTCCTCATTTTGACATGAAGAGCCTCGCATGGCTCCATTTCATAAAAGTGAATTGTTGGTTTTATTTTTTATTTTATTTTATCAATTAATGGTGCTGAGCTAGTATGAGTGGGGTGAAGCCTGACTGAGTCAGAGTGAGAAGAAGCAGGAGTCAGCGGGAGCGGAAGCAGTATGAGATGACAAAGGTAACCATTAACTTAAAAAAAAAGAAAGAAACAAGATAGGAACCATATACTATATAAAACAGTGGATGGTTGACCATCCACAACTAAGGCTGCGTTTCCCTCTCGGGGAGTTGACGACATCAGCGAGACCTCTTGAGCTTTGCTCTCAAGGTCTCTATGATGTCCTCAACTTCCTTGATGGAAACACAGCCATGTTGTGGATGGTCAACTATCCACTATTCTACATGTTGTGATACTTTTGACAAAGCCATGTCCACACATCTTGCCCAGTTATACACTAGAATTGCCATTCTAGAGAAAGGTAAAGGATGAGTAAAGTGGCAATACAATAGCATTCATAGGAGGCTCCACAGTCACTATCTTGAGTAATGAACCATGAAAAATAGTCAAGGACATCACTGTGCACTTCCCTTTATTGCAATATGACAGATAACCACTACAGCTCACTGATTTAAAATAGCAGTACTAGTTAACCAGGGAGTGTTCATACTGTTCCAGATTTTTGCACTGTCAGGTAACTTAAACTTTCAGATTTAATGTTTGCTGTTTACTACTGTTTTCTGTTAATTGATTCCCTTGATTTTTAATTTTTTTGTTGTAACTTTTTTATTAGTTTTACACAAGGAAATACACAGACATACATCCAAGTGGCCGAAGCCTATGACAGTAAACTGGATAGCTGTACATAAACATTAGATACACCTATCTTATGGGGAAGGAGTAGGAAAAAAGGGGGGGGAGGGTTAAAATTAACTATCTGGGGGGTAGGGAAAGGGGGAGATATCAGTAGGTTACCTACAATCATCATACAGAAAGTTACAGATAGGATCCCTGTCCATCCTGATCTACCTGCTAAAGTGGAAATAGAGCTTGTGTTCCATCTGTTGTAAATGGATAGCAAAGGGTGAGGGTAAAGTACAAGGTATTAGCATGGAAAGGTCAGAGGACATAAGCGAGACCTATACATATCAATTTAGCAGTATGTTGTCATTATTTATAACAGTATGCATTTGTTAAGCTAAGAACTGTACTCGCCAGAGGGATGAGCTGCAAGACAGGATTTGCTGGACATAGGCACACAGGTCAGTTCTACTGGATCTGTACAAGTGTCTCTAATCATTTTCATGGCAACAAGAGAGGAGGAATCAAGCTATAAGTGTGTATATGTTTTGCAATCTCCAGCTATTGGCTAGAGGCAGAACAGAGGAACACAAGCAATCCCAAAGACTCAGGTTCGTAACAAAAGTGGTAGCCATATTACAATACTATCAAAAAATCATTCTGACAGAATAAGGCCAATAAATGCATACTATAAGACCTTCAAAGACTTTAATTTAGTGTCTCTGTCAGAAGAAATTAGAAGGCACCTTAAAGTATGAGGAAAATATTTAAGAGGAGTAGAAATTTCAGTTCACAGTCATCCCACATTTAGTTAGCATGGTATTGTATTGAGTATTGAGCCAGCTATAACCTCCAGGGTAAAAAGGGGTAATCATCCTATACCCGTTTTGGGGTAAACATAAGTTAAATAGGGGGCCCAACAGAGTCTAAATTTGGAAAGTTGGTATTTTTGCAGGTGCGAGATTCTATCCAACTTAGGCACTGCTGAGAGCAATGCCAATACTTCCATCAATGTGGGAATTATGGAGGACTTCCATTTACAAAGCAGGGCTCTCTTGGTTTGCATAGTTAAAAGAGCTAACCATTTGTATTCCAGGTAGGTAAGCTTAGGAAGGCAGTGGTAATACGCAAGAGATAAAAAAGAGGGCAGAGAAGGACTTGGAGTTTTAGTACTTTAGAAGCCACATCTCGTACTGAGTGCCATAAGGACTAAATTAAGGGGCAGGACCACAGTATATGCATCAAGTCTCCTGACATGGCCTGACATCTCCAGCATTTGTTGGAATCCAGAAGCTTAGCTTTGTAAAGATTCACAGGGGTTTTGTACCACGAGTGGGATATTTTATTTTGTATTAAATGAGATCTAGCATCTCCCAACCATTTGTGTGCATCCCTTCAAGCCCGTTCCCAGGCATCAAAGGAGATTGTAAGGTGCAGCATCTTTTCCCACTTCCTTTTAGCACCTTCAGACTGAGAGGGCAGAGATTCCCTAATGCTGGCATAGACACATCCTGCTAGGCCTTTTGGGTTTTTAATCCATGATTGTAAAACAGAAGGATTGTCTTGTGTATGTTAGGGGGAATTCAGGATAGGTCTTAAGGCTTCTGTAAGTTGTAGGTACCTCCAGAATTCGGCCTGGGGATATCCCATTTCTGCTGAAAGTAGTGAAATGAATATATTTTATTATACCTAGGATTCACAACATCTCCAATAGTGTAGATCCCCTTCTTAGCCCAATTTTTCTACCTGATCCAATAACCCCCAATAACAATGGTGGGATTCTGCCAAAGGGGGAGGTGCAAAGTTGGAACAGGGTCCATCTTCAACCTCCGATGAACAGCATGCCAGTTGGCTCTTGAAGCCTCTACTGTTGGGGAGGTGAGGTAGGATTTTAAACTGCTGAGAGGTCTGGCTTTGCTATTGGAGCATGCGAGTAAAAGAGAGGAGAGCAGAAAAATTCCTGAGATATCTAACTCAATTTGGAGCCACTGTGGGGAGTGGGTAGATGAGAGGTCAGCCATTTGGTCATCTGAGCCAAAAGAAAGGCCTGACAGTAGCCCTGTAGCCAAGGGAGGTTCCAGCCACCATGCTTTCAGTGGGTCTGGAGTTTGGTTCGGCTGTATCTAGGTTTGGTGCCTTCCCATAGAAAGTGTTCAATTACTTTATCAATGGCGAAGTCCCAGTTTTTTGGGAGGCGGATAGGGATGTGCATCAATAAATAGAAGAGGTTTGGGGCCATGACCATATTAATCGCAGCAACTTTACCTGCTAAAGTCAGCTTGAGGAGCTTCCATCTATCGAACTCTGTTTTGATGGAGAAAAGCAAAGGGAGAATATTAATTTGCCAAATTGTATCCAACGAAGGAGACAATATTATCCTCAGATAGGTTATCCCATCCGGGGCCCAAAGGAGGTCTGATCTTTCGGCCAACTGTTGGGTACAGAGTTTGTTTAAGGGCATTAACTCAGTCTTGTTCTGATTTAATTTGAGACCTGAATATGCATGAAAAGATTCCAGAAGAGTCAATAAAGGAGGGATAGACCGATGGGCATCTGCTAACAGGAGAAGGAGGTCATCCGCATACATAAGGCTTTTATAGGGTGTGTTACCTACCGTAAGATCAATTATTTCAGGATGGTTCTGAACTGCACAGGCCAGGGGTTCAACAGCTAGTACAAATAGGAGGGGGGAGAGAGGGCAGCCTTGTCTTGTCACACGTTCTAATAAAAAGGGTGGGGAGAGCACCGAGTTTGTATTTACTCTAGCTGTGGGTAAATTATAAATAGCTATTATTCTTGATAGAAAATTATCATCCATTCCGAGATGTGCAAGGACTAGATATAAGTAGTCCCACTCTATGGAGTCGAAGGCCTTTTCAAAGTCCACAGCAAGCACCGAGGCCAGTGATGAAAGAGATCTAGCAGAGTGTATAAGATTTAGAAGGGTTCTCAGATGATCAGAACTATGCCTACCAGGAATGAAACCTGCTTGCAAGGGATGTATAACATGAGGAAGTAGGGGGGAGAGCCTGCCTCGAGGTTAATGACAGAAATCAGGTGGTAGTTTCCTGGATTAGTGAGGTCCTTACCTTTTTTGGGGATATGAACAATGGTAGCCTCTCTCATTGAAGGAGGAAGAGTGCCTTTAAGTTCTATCTCTTGAACTACCTCAGTCAGAAGGGGAGAGATAATAGGGGCCATTGCTTGGTAGAAGTCAGCCGTATAGCCATCTGCTCCTGGAGACCTTTCCAACTTCATAGTTTGAATAGCTGAACATTCTTCCGTCTGGGAAATAGGGAGTTCCAGAAGTTGTAACTCCTGCACTGTAAGAGAGGGTTACGGGAGAGAGTCTAGGAAGGGACGTGTATCCAAATTCATACACCTACGCGAAGAGGTGTAAAGATATGTAAAAAAGGATGACATAATGGAGTTAATGGTTTCTGGGGTGTTACTCATTACTCCCTGCTTGTCTTTTAGGCCATATATGAACCTACTGGCCTGTTGCTTACGGAGCTGGTAAGCGAGGACTTTGCTTCCCTTGTCTCCTCCCTCCCAAAAGGAGTGTCAGAGACGAGGGATGACTACTTCGGCTTTCCTGTTAAGCAGCCGGTTCATTTCAAAATGAAGTCCCAAAACAGTCTTACCTAAACTGGAATGAGTGGAGGGGTGAGGGAGAGCCTTCAGCTTGGTTTCAGCTATTGCCAACTCCTGCTCAAGCTGATGCAGCTGGTGTTCACATTCTTTATTCTTGGCTGCTGCGAACCCTATAATGTTCCCTCACGTTGTAGCCTTAAAGGCCTCCCACGTATTACCCAGTGAGGTATCTGTAACAAGGTTCTCCTCAATAAATAGAGAGGCCTTAGTTCGAGCCCAGGGGAATAAAGTCTGGATCTCACATAAGGAGAGGGTCTAGTTTCCAATTTTCAGTTGGAGGGGTTGCCGGCTCCCATAGAACCAGAAGTTGGACCACAGAGTGGCCCAAAATAATACAAGGAAGAATTTTTACATCCATAGTTTTAGCTGTCAGTAAAAGAAGTCTAACCTGCTATATGAGTTATTTGGGGATGAGTGAAATATGTAATCCCTCTCTCTGGGGTTAAAAAGCCTCCAAATGTCTGTAAGACCCTGATCCTGAATCATTTGATTCAGTGCCTTTCCACTTCTGAGATGAGATTCCTTACTCCCATCATTCCTGTCTATTGATGGAATTAACGTCAGATTAAAATCACCTCCCAAAAGAAGAGGGCTATCTGGGGGGTGAAGTTCCAAAACCACCTCTGCAAGAGCATGGAAAAAACTCGGGGTGTCTTCATTGGGGTTGTATACATTACAGAGAGAGACCGGTACAGAAGGGGTCTCATAATTTGCCATCACTCATCTACCCTCCAAATCCAAAGTTGTTTTAGTCAGGGTCCATGGGAGAGATTTGTGCAGGAGGATAATTACCCCCGAGCTTCCTGGAGGGGACATTAGAGTGGACCTGTTGCCCTGCGCAATCCTTTAGCATGTATTTATAATCTTCCCCTGTTAATTTAGTCTCTTGTAGGAATGCTATTTTAAAATGAATGCGTTTCAGGTATGCCAGTACCTTTTTGCATTTCATTGGAGAGTTTAACCCTCGCACATTCCAAGTGTGGAACGCAATTTCTGACATCTTGCCGTACTTATAAGATAAACTACTGGAGAAAACTGCCGCTGAACAAAATTACCCCAGTGAGATTTCCCCTTCTATTCTGTTGGATTTGTATTGATGGCCACCAGCCACTGAAATTGGCTTAACTGAAAGTTACGAACCCTAATATGTGTGAACACACAAACCAAATTAAAATCAATATACAAATCAGACTACTGTCCTGTAATTCTAATCCAACATTATTGTTCCAAGTAACCTTTGAAATTAAATAAGAATCTGAGAATTGAGGAAGGGCTTAACCAGCTGGAGTACCAACAAATGGTATGTCCAAATCCCTCTGGGGGGCATAGATAGAGGGTAGAAGGTCAAATATCAGGTGGGCAATACAAGGTTAATATGCAGTATTACACTGATTCTCCAAGTAGCAACACAACACTTCAGTTCAACAATAACAAACTGCACCCCTGTCTAGAGCAAAAAAGAGGTTTTAATAGCCTTCAATCCCTCTGAATAAACCCAGGGAGCCCTTTAACTCTAGGACGTAAACCTGAGACCTGCTTAACTTAGGCCACACGACGGAGAACATCCATTGAACCTGGGGGGTAGGGAGCACTATCAACTTCATCTTAAGGAGTTCTCTGAAAAAGAAACTCTTCTGTTGAAAAGGGAGTGATCCCATTATTCTACCAAAATCAGTGGTACTATCAGAAATAGCCCAATATATGTTTTAAATTCCCAAATTGCTCATTGGGGGGGGGGTGAAGGACGGTTGCCAGTCTACCCAACAAAAGGATAAGAACACAAACCCAGGGACTCAAAGCCCTCATTTTTGAGCAAATTGCCCCACCACCCTCCAAGCATCCATAATTTGCCCCAGGCTAACGCCTATTTAACTTATCTGAAACTCGGCGTTCGATCAGTTTGGAGTATCATCCTGCGGAGGTGTCAGCTGTTCTGATTCAGTAGCCGTGATGCTGCGGCCTGTAGAGGAACCCAGAGCCATGGTGTGCCAGTCTGCTTCCTGCACAGACAGGGTGTTTTCAGACATTGAGGCCCATGAGCTGTTGTCCATAGGCAGTATTCTAGAACCGGGGCCAGATGCAACCTCCATTTCCTCTCGACAGTCAATATCGGGGCAGTCCTGGAGGGGAGAGAATCTATTTTTCACAAAATATGGACTTGTGTACTGTATTTCATTGGAGGCCTTGTCTCGGTCTTGGGGATGGTCTCGCTTAGCATGCGGTGATTTAGGAGGTCTCTTCTGGATCTTTGAACTGTGAGGGTCCCGTTCAGGCATCCCAGCTACCGGGGGGGAGAAACTTGTAGATCAGGTTGATCTTCTTAGGGCACTTCAGGGTTCAGCTGTTTCATAGGCTGGTTATCTGATGGCCACGTTCTTTCAATAAAAGCCATAGCAGCCTCCGGGGAGTTGAATTGCTGAAACATACCATTAAAAGATAATTTTAGAGAAGCAGGATAGCACAGGGAAAACGGGATCCTTAGCACATGTAGTTTCCGACGAGCTTCCGTAAAAGCCTTTCTTCTGTTCGCTAGCTCTATAGAGTAGTCTTGAAAAATCATAATCTGGTGTTGACCCCATCATAGCTGTCCCAGTTCCCTAGCCCTGGCCTGGATAGCTTCTTTTTCAGCGAAATTGAGGATCCGTGCAATCATAGGCCTCGGTCTGCCCCACTGTGTCAGTCTGGGTTGTAGCAAGTGGTGAGCACGCTCAGTCATTATTTTGGTAGATGGTGGCAATTTTAGGATTCCTGGCAGAACTTGTTGTAGAAAAGGGAGAGCTTTCCCTCCTTCAGCGCCCTCAGGGAATCTGAGAAGCAGTATATTATTACGGCGGCTACTATTTTCAAGATCGACGATTTTTTCTTGCATTTGCCTGATTTGTGCGGCTTGATTTCGCATTGTAGCACAGTGCCCCTGTAAAACATCCTCTTGTCTGGTCACTTTCTACTCTGTTCTCTCAATTCTGGCATCTAATATCTGGATCTTCAATACTTGTGATAATCGACGAAAACATTTCCCTAATGGAGGGTTCATCCTCGCCTTTAACTGCCTGTGTCATGTTGTCTAGAATGCCCGGTCGGCCCAACTCTCCGAACTGAATAACTCTGCAATCCTGCCATGGATTTGTCCCAAAGTTTAATTTTGTATAGAGGGAGACTTCTGATTGTAGTTGATAGAAAAAGGGCTCAATGGGGATCCAGCCAAAAGTGAAAAAGACGGGTACTTAGCTCTAGGTTTACAGCGCTTGGAAATTACGCCTCCATCTTGAATGGTGGTTAGCCACTCCCCTGGTTCCCTTGATTTTTAATATATTTATAATGTTGTGTGGAGCCAAAGGACATATGGCAGCCCCATACCATTTCCTGTTTTTCAACCTTTGTTTTCATTGCTTGTCTTATAAATACTCAGCAGACAAAGGAAGGGGTGGTGGATTCCAGTTACATCAAACAAAATAACCAGTGAGAGAATGGCAGCACATCATTTCCCTCAGAATCCAGTATGGAGCTCCTGGCAAGGGTCTGCACCAAACTATCAGAAAAAATAAAGCCTATAAAGAAATCAAACCAACAAAAATAAATAAAAGCAAAGGATTCAAGTTTTGTCATTTGTGGGGCTTGTTTGACATAACTATTGTAAAAAAGTACAGTACATTTTTATTAACAAGTACTGCGCTTTGATGACTCATGGAAGAAGTGTGTGCAGCATTGTTTCTGTACAATGCCACCTGATGACTCTTTAACAGCCCTGTAAATGACAATGTATATTTTTACTATTTGAACATAGTGGGCCAGATATTCAGAACTTTTCCCCGGGGCTAAATTAGCACTGCCCGGTGGGCAAACTTAGCTCAGAGCAAAAAGCAGGCTATATTCTAAAGGAATAGCCCAGGACAAACAGCTTCTGAATATAGCATGGGAATGAGGTCGGGGCAAACTGGGCTGGGAGTGCAGGGCAAACGTAGCCTTGGAATAAGACAGCTCTGAATATAGTAACCAGGAAGTGCAAACCACAACAGCAACATAGTGCACAGTGACGTGAAGGTAGGTGAAGGTGAACATTGTGGCCAATGTGTGTGCCAGGAAATGCGTGGACCCAGTACACCTGCAGGCAGCAGCACATGTGAAAGTACAGTGTTCAAAACTGTATAATATTCCCCGAACCGTTAGCACCGCACTAACATGTTTGATGGCTTTAGCATGGAGCTAAGCCATTAGCCCAGTGCAAACGCGTTTGCCCGGTGCTAAACTTTGCCATATTCAAAAGTGACATGCAAATGAGCCTACTTAGGTAGTCCAGATTAGCATCTCATTATGCTCTGATTTGCTTGCAGTTTGCCCAGCATTACTGCAGGGTGCCACAGCTCCACCTGTAGGTCAGTCTGGAAGCACAGGGGCTGGCCAGGTCTGGCTGCAGCTCCACCTATAGGTCAGTCTGATAGTGCATGATGGTAGCTGCAGGCTACATGTATGCAGTACAGCATAGCATTGTGCACCCCAGGGGACAACACAGCTTAGGCACAGGTAGTGGTGGTGGTGATGCATGCAGCTGTCACACTGTAGGGCATGATACAGTGCACAGCAGATACCACAGTAGCAAGGGTGCCAGTAGTGTGAGGGACACATCAATGCCTATGGTGTGTAGGGTAGTGATGACCACTGCACTGTACACAGTGACAAACTCACCTTGCAGGTGTTTACTGACAGTACACATTACTGTCACACTGTTGTGTGACCCACAGATGCTGCACCTCTGGCATGGGATGCTCATAGTGACATATACATGGCCGGCTGTGTATGCTATGGTGTTTGTACAGCTGTGCGGTATGTGACTGAGGGGCATGTAGGATTGGATGGGCACACTGATATTGGGGTATTCCCAATACTGACTCATATGCACTGTGTGCTGTGTCCCAGCCTTGTGGCCACACCTGGCCAGTGGTGAGGCCTGGCCATCTGTACACCCTCCCCTCAACACCCACCATGCCACAGTGCTGCATGTGTGTGATGGCATCTGTTGGTCACCACAGATGTATGGTCTGCATGTGTGTGTTGTATGACCACACTACCATGCTGGCCCTTGGGGACCGGGTCACCACATACTGCCTGACATGGCTGGGACTGGTGGCAACTGTTTGCATCATTGTGGTGACATCAGTGAGCAGCATGTTTCCTCCATGTCTAGCTTTTTCTCTGCATCATAGTCATATGTTAGGGTTGCGCAAGGCCACGCTAAAGCCACACAATGCCACAATGTCATGCAAAGCTGGGTTGCCCAGGGTTAAGACCAGCTTTTCCTGGGTGGTAATTTGTACCATGCAAAGGATAGTGCTAAGTCATGCAAAACCACTTCGCACAGTGCTAGTTGCTGAATATAGCAGTGCACCTGTATGCATGTTCAGTTTGCCCCTTGCTTACATTATAAGTTTGCCCGGCACTAATGTGGTTTGAGCATGCTATTTGGCCTTTTGAATATAGCAGACCCACTCTAATACTGTGCTAAACCCTCACAAACAGTTTGCACCCCATGCAAAGCTTTGAATATCTGGGTCAGTGACCCCAAGTGACACCAAGCCTTACAACTATTTGCAACTAAGGCCATTGTGACACAAGTATCAGAGCATGATGCTGGGCATCACTGCAGCAGAAGTGTTGAAGGGGTATTGCAGGGCCATGATGCTAGTCCAGGGAAGGTGGTTCAGTGGTAATAAGTGCTTTGTGAAGTTAAATTCCCCAAGTGGAATTCTAGTGGCATTAACTATTGTTCATCTATGAATTTTTGAGCAAATGTTGCCACTTAGTAATTTCTAAAGTATTAATAAATGTAAACCTACTAAACCATATTTATCTAGCTTAACTGGATTCAGTGACATACTTACTTTGACATGCATGCCAAATCTTTTAGTGCATATCTGTAATAGCAGTAGAGCTATAAATGCCCAAATATTTTGAACGTTTTCACACAATTTAGCCAAAAAATTGTGACAATTTGAATGCCTGTAACTTACAATTTTCATAACCAATGTCAGCTCTATTTAGCAGTTTCTGCCTCCAGGAAAGTATAAATATCAATTTTCTAATATCTGGCAACAAAGGTGGCTAATCTGTAACCTGTAAGCATAGAAACAGTTTCCAAAATGTTCACATTTTCATTTCATTTCATTTTTATTTTTTATACTTGTAAATCCAAATGAGCAAAACTTCCCATTTTCATTGGAGACAAGTTCAAAGCTAAAAACATAACTACAAAAAATACAAGCAAACAACATAGAAACAGACAATACAATCAATCAATAAAGTACAGTACATAAAAATACATTATGTTTGAGAAAATAGCCAATGTTTTAACCTTTTCTTAAAGCCCTGAATGGAACTGTTCTCAACAATTTCTAACGATTTCTTATAGCCCTGAATAGGATTATTCTCAACAATTTCTGGCGGAATTCTATTGAAAAAAGTGGGTGCTCTAAATGATAAAGGTCTTTGCCCAAAAGTAGTCTTAAAAAATGGTATTTTAAATTTATAATTATACTGAGACCTAGTAGACAATGCATTAGTTAATCTGGAAGACATTATAGAGATAAACGGAGGAAGAAGATTACATTTTACTTTAAATAGGAAAATACCAATTTTATAAAGAACTCGATTTTCAAAAGATAAAGAATAAGACTGTTTGTACAAATCAGCACAATGGGTTCGAGAAGGTAAGTTTAGCCAAAATCTCAAGGCTGAATGATAAATTACTCTAAGTGGGCTCAGAACATTGGTACATGAGGAGGTGTAAATCAATATTCCATAATCAAGTATTGAAAACAGAAAGCTATGAGCTAAAAGCTTTCTAGATTCAAGAGTCAAAAGAAATTTAGCTTGATAAAGGATGCCCAATCTCTGGTGAAGAGTTTTCCTAAGATTCTGAATATGAGGTTCAAAAGAAAAATGATTATCCAGAGTTATACCTAAATATTTGAAAACTGAGACATTTTCAATTCTATTTCCTTTCCTATCAAAATTTGGAAACGGATCAATGGATAAATTTTTTTCCTAGAAAAAAAATTACCTTAGTTTTTTGAGAATTCAAAGCCAGGTGACTTAAAGATAGCCAGTCCTGCAGATGATTGAAATCAATCTGAAGATGGGAGAGAGAAATGTTGGGTCTGTGGTCAGAACAAAAAATAACGGCATCATCAGCATAAAGAATCGTTTCTGTTTTTGTACATATGTCAGGAGCAGAATTCATAAATAAAGAAAAAATAAGTGGCCCCAGAATTGAACCCTGGGGCACACCACAAACTAATGGAAGATGATGAGATAAAGATGAACCAATAATAGTTCTAAAGGCTCTATCATGTAAAAAATCTTGATACCACATAATTACTTCATCAGAAAAATGGAGACCACGAAGCATACCATGTAGAAGATCAAATTGAACCAGGTCAAAAGCCTTGGTGAGGTCCACGAACAGTGCCGCACATGAATGTCCACTATCAAGTGCACCATGAACACTGCCCGTGAACCCCGCCAAGGCTGTCTCAGTTTTATACCCTGGCTTAAAGCCATGTTGATTCTCAGACAATAAAGAGTACTTCCCAAGAAAATCCAGGTTTGGTCCATAACAATCTTTTCCAAAATTATTTTTTATGGGTGATAAAAGAGAAATTGGATGATAATTAATAACTAAAGAGGGATTTTCATTCTTTAGAATGGGTTTTATAACTGCTCATTTCCAGTTACTCGGAAAAACATTATAATATAAAGAAAAATTAAAACTATGTGCTAATGGATAAACAAAACAATCAATGCCCATTTTAATAATTCTGATATCAACTACATCCTGACCCCAAAATAATAAATTACAAGATTTTGAACCCCTATAACTTCCCCTCCATCATGCAAATGTTATTAAACATGGTATCCTTTTCAAGTCTCTTCCATACAATATGTGTGCCAAATGTCAGATTTCTAGCTTTAACACTGACAGAGTTATGACCAATTGAAGAATTTTGGAAAATTCTGAAAAAAATAAACATTTTGTGAAATTTTGTGGAAAATTCAGCAAAATCACAATTTGCTAATTTCACCCAGACCTAATGCCTTCCTCTTTTTGTTAAGCTATCATTCAAATTTTCTGTAAAAAAGATAAAGAACAGCTCATTTCCTGCTCTTATAGGCCCATCTCCCTATTACATGTAACAACTGTAACCTTTCACTATGTATTACCTGCTCTTGTTATGTTCTTGTTATTTTGATGTTTTTACTCTGTGCCACCTCACATGGCCCAGGTCATGCCTGAAAATGGTCCCTGGGATCAGTGCACCTACCCAGTTAACAAAGTCATAAATAAATAAATAAAAAATACCTACAGATATCAAAATTGTTTCAAATATTTTAGCTCTTAGATTGGAGAAAGTCTTGCACTCACGGTCCACCTGATCAAACTCACAGTACCTGGTGTGTTAGTGTTCACTGTGTGAAGCCATTAAACCAACTGGCAAACAAGTAGAAAAACAAAAAAGGTAGCACTACACAAATGTTCTTAGTTTGTAGCATTTATTCAAAGCATCCACATAATAATCCCTGATGCTTCAAGTGAGCAATCCTTCTTCACCAGGGGGTCATGGCCACCTGACTTGAAAATGAGCAAAGAATAGGTAAGAACATCTGTTCTCACAAATCCAAATGACTGTGCGACAGGTAAGAATAATAAACTCACTCAAGCAGAGAATTGTGTGATCATTAACATGAATTCATGTGCCCCACCTGAAACCTTTTAATTGCCAACATTTTGTTGGCTGTCCAGCTTTCTCAAACCAAGTCAGGATCTATAAAAAAATATTATACATGATATTTAATATGTACACTATGTATAGTAATTTCACTAAAATGGATGGCCAATCCATTATTCTTTCAGTCATACATACTGGAAACAGCCTACCTGGACATAGAGTTATAAGACCTTCTAATCCGATTAGTATGTTTTCTTTACTGTATTTTATCTGTACGAAAATAAATTATGTTTTGCAATCCTTGTCCATATTCATTAATTCACGAAAATTATTTTAACTTATAGTTATTATAACCATCCAGTACCACTTTCACTTGCATTAATTATTTATTTCTTGATGTGCTCATTTGTATATTGAATTACATAAAATCAAAATTAAATCCCTGAAGGAAGAGGCTGTCTCATTTGTTAAAGCAAATCAGTGTCTGTTTAAAATTATAATAAACTTATAAAGTTGCTTTAATGGTATCACAGTTATTCAACAACATGTGGACTCCAACTGTGTATCATACATCAGACAATAAAAATCCATATAATTTTAAACATATTTATAGAACTTACTCTAATAAAATAAAAAAGTTTTAACTTAAGATGATGAGATTTTCAAGGTAAAAATAACATAAGGAATAATGTATAGGTGACCATACACAACAAGCTTGTGTCTCCATCAAGTGGTTGAGATTACAGCATATAGACTTCAAGAGCAAAGCTTTAGAGGTCCATGCTGTTATCTCAACCCCAAGATGGAAACATGAGGTAAGTTGTTAATGGTTGCCCATATTTTATTTTTTAGAGTATATGATTTTAGTAAAAAATAGAGCAGATAAGTTGTGATGTTACCATACAGTGGTCAAGGCCCCTGGTGTTCAGCAATACTCTGTCCTCATTTCTGTGGCAGGGCTCCTTGGCTTCTGCGGCAGCATTTTTTGATTTCTGTGGCATGATTTATTCATTTCTGTGGCAGAATGCAGTCCGGATATTGGTTAAAGTATGATGTGATGTCATTGATGACATCAGATGATGAGCATAGAGGAGGGGTTTCAGGATAAATGAGATGGGGAAGGGAGCTGGGCACTATAGAAAAGCTATAGTTGAATGAAAATTCACCAAGAACAATGAATTATGTGCCACTGATATATATATATATATATATATATATATATATATATATTTTGTGGCATGATGCACATTCAGCAGAAAATTCCACTGCCATGGAATCCCAGAATGCATGTGGCCTTGACAGTGGCTTCTGTATTAACAATCAAAGTAATGAAACTGTGTAATGTTTAGATACTGTAATTGTGGAAAATATGTGCTGAAGATGAATGTTATTTGTTTTATAAGCTATCTTTAATTTAAAGGTGTTCTGAGAGTGAGTGAGCAAGCTGGGTGAGAGAGAGAGCCAGGTAGCATGATCTTGTAGCAAGCGTTGGCAGATCCGAGCACTATGAACAAGCGAGCAAGCAAGGGTTGCCCTTGTTTAAAAAACACAACAGAGTTTTGTTTATCTAAGATTATCTGTGGTTTACTGCAGGGAGAGGAGTAATGTGAGAAACTAGGGGAAGGGTGACTGCAGTGATGGCCAAGTTGTAGTCTGAGACAGTCCTTAATGAGTGGTTGAAGCATTGAAAGAAAACAAAAGCAGGCAGGCAGTGGTCAGCATGAGAAGAGCACAGGTGCTGTGATTGTAGAACATACTGAACACCTTTTGAGCAGTCCCTGATTTCCGTGCACAACAATCCCTAACCATATACTATAATTAGCTATTTTTTTCCAACTGTTTAACCAGGAGAGACACACTATGCTGAAAGCTTGCTTATAGGTGTGACCTGGAAGCACAGAGAAGTTAAGTGACTTGCTCAGGGTCACACAGTATGTAAGCAGGGAGCTGTGGGATTCAAACCCAGGTCTCCAAATTTGCAGCTCAGAGCCTTAAATCACAGTGCTATACTGCCTTCCTGCAGCTAGTGTCTGCGTTGTTAATACATGCCTGCTATTTATTTATTTATTGATATGTTTCACCAGGAAGGCACACTGAGCAACAAGTCGCTCATCTCCCGGTATGACCTGGGGGGAAGGGGTACAATAGGAATGAGACATTAAACATTCAAGTTATAAGTTCAACATTAACATACAGTTATAAGGCAGGTGTTACAACAGTGTTGCGCATGATAGGTAGAAAGAGTGGACAATAATAAGCAAACAAGTGCTCACGTGAAAGAAAAGGGGGAAAAGAGAGGCAGTGGTGCGGTGGGGGGGGAAGAGTTGTGTCCCTAGAGACCCCCTCAGGATAAGAGGAACCCTGCAAGGGGGCTGGTGGAACCAGATAGAAGGGGATAAAGAAGTGTCCCAGAAAGACCCCTTCAGGATAGTGGGGGAAAGGAGCAGATGAGAGATACAAGCCCCTTAGGGGGGTAGGAGAGGGAGCCATGGAGATCATTTAGGGTCCCTTACATTCTGTGAGAGATCAAGGGAGGCCTGTAAGGGGGAATAATTTTGGGGAAAGAGGGGAGAGCTAGAATTTTGGAGGGGTGGGTGTGCACAGGATAAAATGAAGTTGACGGCAGAGGGGTAGGGTTTGTCCAGGGCTTAGAGGAGGGAGTTAGGGAGGAGCAGAGCAGAAGCAGCTAGGAGCAAGGTAATTATTGAGGGAAGAGCTGATGGAGTAGGCAGAGGATGAGTGCCGGATTTGTGGGGAAGGATTCCAAATTTTTGAGAGGTGGTGAGAGTAACCGGATGGGCCAATTTTGGTGGATCTGTGGGGGACTACCAGGGTGCGAGAGTCGGTTGACCTAAGGGAATGGGAGGGTGGGGGGTGCTATAAAGGTGGAGGTGAGATAGGAAGGGAGCTCAACCAACCAGTGCTTGGAGGTGAATTTAACACAGTGGGAAGAGTCACCTATTTGTAAGAGAGAGGAAGGCTAGGATACGATAAAGATCGCAGTGGTGGGTGCGAGGGGAGCATCAAGGGCAAAGTGGCAGAAGGAATTGAAGAGGGTGTCCAGTCTGGCTAGGGAGGATTTAAGGGCAGTACCATAGACTATGTCATAGTAGCCAAAAATGGGCAGTATCATCTTCTGAATAAATTCATGCCTAGCCGTAGGAGGGATGCAACTATGGTTCCTGAAAAGGGCACCAAGCTTGGGGCACAATTCTTTCTGGATGGTGTCAATATGTCCAGAGAAGTTTAGGTGTTGGTGCAACCAAACACCTAAATACCTGAAGGAGGATGTGTCCTCAAGTAAAGTCCCATCAAGGATGTGGAAAATGGTTAGGGAGGGAAGCCTAGAGAGTCTCTGCCTTGTGCCAAAGGTCATGGAGACAGTCTTCTTGGCATTGAGGAAAAGTTGATAATTAGCAAACCAGAGCTGAACCTTGTTAAAGTTTTGCTGTAAGCTGGTTGTAACCTCATCAGGACAGGAGCCAGATGCATACAGGATTGTGTCAGTGGCATACATATGTATAATGGAGGATGAGAAGCAAACGGAGGGAAGGTCATTTAAGAAGATGGTGAATAGGAGGGGCCGTAATACAGATCTCTGGGGGACTCCAGTGCTAATTGGGAGGGGAAGTGGCATCCAAGATCTTAACTGATTGGGTTCTGCCAGTAAGGTAGGCCTTTAACCAGTTTGTGGTGGAGGGAGATAGGCCAGCTGCTGGGAATGAGCCAAGGAGAAGGGAGTGAGAGACAGTGTTGAAAGCCTTGGCCAGGTCAACAAAAATGGAAGAGGTAATTTGGCCATTGTCCATCCTGGTTAAGATGGAGTCTGTGAGTCATAGGAGAGTGGTGGTAGTTGAGTGTTTTTTCCTGAAACCAGACTGGAAAGGGGTGAAAAAGGAGGTGTCAGATGGAAAAGAGGTGAGTTGGGAGAGGACAATGTGTTCTTGAAGCTTGGCATGGGTAGGGAGGAGAAAAATGGGGCGATTGTTGCTGGGGGATGAAGGGTCATCCCCTTTGGGTAGAGGAAGGACCACTGCATGCTTCCATGAAGAGGGGACTGAGGCAGTAGAGAATGAGAGATTTAGGATTATTGAGAGGGGGCAAGCAATGGCTGAAGCAGAGAGGGAGAGGAGTTTGGGGTCAAGGTTGTCAGGGGAGGCACCTTTAGAGGAGTTGATGGAGAGGAGGGCACTTAGGGTATCATTTGGGGTTACATTAGTGAAAAAGAAGGGGAGGAGGGAGGGTGATGAAGGTGCACACCGGTAGAAGGTGGGAAGGGAGATGGGCAGAAAGGGAGGAATTTCAGTAGCTCAGTGGAACAGGAGGTATAGTAGAAGTTACATTCTGCAGCTACATCTGGTGGGTCAGACACTAGTGAGCTATTTACTTTAATTACTGGGGGTGGGCGAGATGAGGGGGTAAATAGGGCATGGACCACCTTCCAGAATTTTGAAGGGGAATTTATTTTGGTGGTGAAGGCAGATTTGAAATATTCGGATTTGGCTAACTTTGTAGCCCTGGTCCAAGCATTTTGGAGCATGCAGTAGTTTGCAAGGTCACTAGGATGCTATTTAGCTTTATGATGCTTTCAGGTTAGCTCTCTAGCCCTGATGCAGGCCAGAAGTTCAGGGGTTATCCAAGGTAAGTGGTTACCTCTGACTCTGGTTTGTTTGAGTAGGGCAAAGGTGTTCCAGTTTGCAAGAAAGATTTCTTTGAAGTAGGCAAGTAGGCCTTATCAACCAAGGGGAAGGAGGTTAGGGGGGACCAGTCAGAAGTGGCAAGGTTACTCAGGAGATGTTCAAGGTCAAGAGATTTGAAAGAGCGTAGTTATATGGTTTTGTGTGGTGATTTAGCTCTCTGGACTTTTCTAACTATGTATAGTGGATTATGGTCACTGACAGCATCGGGGAGGACGCCCGAGGTGATGTTGCGGTGGGGGAGGGAAGTAAGGGCCCAGTCAAGTAGGGAGTGTTTTGTTGTGTCTCGAGGTTTGGGTGGGTGGGTTCAGAGATCATTTGGGAGAGGTTTAGGGCTCCTACTTCATTTTTAGTTTTGGTAGTGTTAGGTGACAACCAATTTAAATTGAAGTTACCTAGGATGAATAGTTCCCCAGAGTAAGCAAGTGAAGTGATGGAGGTTAGGAGGTCTAGTGCGACCAAAGGATAAACATTTGGGTGGCAGTAAAAGCCAGCTATGAAGATTGGGTGAGTGAAGGGGAGGGTCACATGGATAGCTAGGGCATCATGGGTCACAGGATAGGAAGATGAGTAGATGATGGAATATTGAATGGAGGCTAGGACATAAATGGCCACACCACCACCCCTTCCAGCACGATCTTGACTTAGCAGTAAGTAACCAGGAATGGAGACTAAGTGGTCAGGAATAGTGCTCTTTAGCCAAGTTTCTGAGATGATTAAAATGTCTGGTTTTAGAGTTCACACCATTGTCTGAATCTGGTCTATTTTTTGCAACAAGCTGCAGGTGTTTAGATGTAGGACCTTTAAGCCCTTTGGGAGGGCTGAGAGAAGAGAGCTGGGGGAGGTAGTAGAGTAGGAAGCACCAGAAGAGTTTGGGGCAAGAGGGCCTGGGTTGGGGTGAATATCCCCAGTGGAGAGCACGAGGAGAGCGAGTATGAGAAAGTGGAGATCAGGGGATGTTGAAGGGGCTAGCAAGGAGGTTGGGAGTTTTGAGGAGAAGAGAGTGGATAAGTGAGGAAGAAGAAGGTGGATAATCACAGTGAAAGTGGACACTGTTATCAAAGACGCATGAAGAATAGTGGTAGAGTGAGACCATATTTCAAATTAGGGGGAGGGAGTGATAGCATGGATGTGGGTAGGCGATTGGAGATAGTAACTAATGGGGTTGGGAGAGTTATTAGGAATAGATGGGTAGTGAGCAAGTGGAGGTGGAAAAGAGAAGGGTATGAGCAGAATGAGGGGGAGAGAGAAGAGTAGTGGATGCATTGTTCATAAAGGCAGAGAAATTAGTGAATAATTGATTTAGAAACAGGAAGGAATATATAAGCAGGGAGCGTGGGGGCACTGGTTAGATGGATGGGTTAGTTGTAATTTATTTTTTTTTAATTTTAGTTGTTTAACCAGGTATATCACACTAAGCTGAAAGCTTTTTTACAGGAGCAACCTGGGAGCACAAGGAGGTTAAGTGACTTGCTCAGGGTCACACAGTTTGCAAGTGGATGCTGAGGGATTCAAACCCAGGTCTGGTCTGCTGGATGTCACCAGATTTGCAGCTCAGAGCCTTAGACCACTGCGCTATACTGCCCTGCCTAAGAAGGTATCTATATGAACAACAGGCAGGGATCACTTAGAGAAAGATTGTGTCCCTCTAGTGGCTGTATAGTACAACTTGCTAATGGGAAAATGGACAAAAAAAGTAAGGAGAAAGAGATAGAAAAGGGAGAGGGAAAAACAAAATATTCTTTTCAGGTTAACTTAGACAAAATTATTCTAAACAGAGCTGTAATTTCCTTGCATTATACAGTCAAACACTTGCAATATACAGTGATTCAAATGGTAAGCTCACAGTTATAGCAAGGTACGCACAATACAATTGGGCAGAGGGGTGAAACTGAAGTGAAGACTCAGGCTGGGAGGCACATATCAAAAGATCAGCAATGGAATAGGAAGACAGCCAATCAGGAGCCCGGGTCACTAGCAGCAACCAGTCAGACACCGGGGAGCAAGCAAGACCACCAGGAAGACTGTACCTGCAGAGCTAAAGGGTGGAATGAAGATGCAAGGACTGCAGCAGAGTAAGGCTACCTGCCAGTACTGTTCCTTGGTGGGCCAAAGTGCCCTGGTCAAGGGCCTTCTCCTAGGATGAGAACAAAGAGGGGAGAAACAGTGGTGAACTTTTATAGGCAATCAGAGGGTGGGGGCAGACAGTAAGTGTAGACAGAAAGACAGCAGCAGCAAACTGAGTGACAAAGGGAGTAATAAAATAGCCAAGGGATGGCCCCAAGAGGCAAGGGAGGGCATGAGTTAGTCTGAGAGAGAGAGAGAGAGAGTGAGAGAGAGAAAGAAGAGAGAGAGAGAGAGAGAGAAAGGGCAGAGAGAGAGAGAGAGAGAAAGAGAGTAAAGGAAAAGAGGAAAAACTAAAATATACTTTGAAGTTTAGCTTAAACAGCTTATATCAAACTGAGCTGTAAATTCTAGCTTAACCAGTCTGGCATTTAATAATTACTAAGAGCCAGCCTGGGAGAAAGAAGTAAGGAGAAAGAGACAGAAAAGGGAGAAGGAAAAACAAAATATTCTTTTCAGATTAACTTAGACAAAATTATTCTAAACTGAGCTGTAATTTCCTTACATTATACAGTCAAGCCCTTGTAATATACAGTGATTCAAATGGTAAGCACACAGTTACAGCAAGGTACGCACAATACAATTAGGCAGAGGGGAGAAACTGAAGTTAAGACGCGGGCTGGGAGGCATACAGCAAAAGATCAGCAATGGAATAGGAAGAGAACTAATCAGGAGCACAGGTTGCCAGCACCAACCAATCAGGTGCTGGGGAGAGAGCAAAGCCACCAGGAAGGCTGTACCTGCAGAGCTGAAGGGCTGAATGAAGATGCAGGGGCTGTGGCAGAGTAAGGCCACCTCCCGGTGCTGTTCCTTGGCGGGCTGAAGTGCCCTGGTCAAGGGCCTTCTCCTGCAGAGCTGAAGGGTGGAATGAAGATGCAGGCACTGAGGCAGAGTAACAAGATCTGTTGATCATGAACTACTTACTATTTGTTATATTATGACTATGAAGATTTTTTTTCCAACTTGGTTTTATGTATAATAAAAATAAATAAAAAATTCCTGCTGTTTTACAACACATTTGCAGGACTTAGCAGTGTTTTGCTGTCAGTGACTATACCTTCGGCTACAATAAATATGTGTTCTGAATATTCTCTTGAATGTGGACAACTGAGGTACATTATTGCAAGATTTGCTGGATCTGGCCACATTGTTCTCTTTTGTTTCCAGTACGGTAATGGATCTTCCTCAAGACCAATCTCAATATTGTCTGCAAAGTACTCCAGGATCATTGTGCTTCATGAGGTGGTTACCAGTTTGGCTGATGAACCAGCTGCACTTCCTTTACAGGATACCAGTCCGTGTTGTTGCAGAAAACTCAGAAGTGATTTGCCATTCTGACCCTGAACTTATGATGCCCAAGAAGTAGCTGTAGATGTCATTTCCCTTGTTGATGACACTGCTGACTGTGAAGAATTGATAGATGTGCTAGTGTCTGCGACAAAGGTGCACTGTGATGGTTCAACAGGGTTTGAGTGCTGAACATCAGATAATGGTGTTTGTAGGGCAATGTCACATTTGGTTAGCAGAAGATCTCTCCAATACTCAATGCCTTCCCCTGCAGGAAGGATGGCTTCAGTGTTACACTTGTAGCCAACACATAGGTGTAATTCTTAAACATGGCATTTAGTCTCAGATCAGTCAACAGTTTGAGATTCAAGCCATCTGCCAGCATAACAGTGGTGGTGTCTTCTTTTGACTGGAAGCCTTTCTTTATGTTGTCAAGGAAAATATGAAGAAATCTGATTTGAGGAAGAATTGCACTGTCCACACAGATACAAGTGTGGCAGCCTCACATGGCTCAAATCAGGTGACCAAAGATTCCAGTAGAGTCCAGCTACTGGAACTGTACATGATGTCTACTTTACTTATTTGATTCTGCATGGTGTAGTCATGTACAGCTTTCTTCTGTTCAAGAAGCTTTTCCAACATGTAAAATGTTGAATTCCAGTGAGTTGGAACTTCCTGCTTTAATGTATGTAAGGGTAAGTTGTTTGACCTCTGCAGCCTCTTCAGGATTTTTTTGTGCTTTCACAGAGTGGCTGAAATGCCCACATATTTTCCTAGCAAGACCTAGCAGATTTTTAACATTTCTGTTTACATTTAAGAAACTGTCGATGAGAAGATTTAAACAATGTGCAAAACAAGGTATTTGTTCGTAGTTGCCATATCTAACAGTCTTGACTATGTTGGCACCATTATCTGATACTATGAACCCTGGAGATAAGAAATACAAGTAAGCCATTTCTGGAATTGATTTTGCAGATACTGCAAAATATTCTCAGCAGTGTGGTCTTCCTCAAAAAGTGGTGACACATAATACAGTCTGCTTCCTACTACTTATGGTAGATCGGTGATTAGTACTTTCTAACTGAAAACGTGCCCAATGAGCTGTAATATTCATGTAGTCAATTGTTTGGTTGCTGGTCCGTATTTTCATGGTTATGTGAACCTGCTTCATATGCTGACTGAACAGCAACACTTGTACCGCAAACTACAGTATAGTGACATAGCGATGGATCACGTTACTGTCACCGCGGGACCCTGGCACTACTTTCTCAGGGTCTTGCCCCCCTTCCCAAATCAACTCTGACTTAGAGTTGATTATATAAATTACAGCATTTTTTGGATGGACTTATGCCTACTGCAATTGTGGTCAACATAAATCCGTCACAGTAACGTCGTTCATCAACTTTGTTTTTGAACCGGCATCACGGATACAACCTGCTTCATCTCAGAGAGTTTCAACTGTTTAATGACTTCACTACACATCAAGTCAAACAACTGTGGAACAGCCTTTTTTTTTGAGAAATATGTCCTACAGGGAATGGTGTACTGTGGTTTAATCTGGTTCATGAACTTGAGGAAACCTTTGGGGGCAATAAAAGGAAAAGGGAGCTGACAATCAACCAACAGCTCTTCAATGGCTCTATTTAACAGCTTGCATGTGGGATGTTTGCAGGTAAATTTTGACATCCTTGTAGCACTTTCTTTTAACATTAGTTGCCAAGAATGAGAAAATATTTTTAATTTTTGGGTGGGGGTTGTACTTTTTACACCTTTTTTATGTGGAGTACTACTGTGGAATTTCGCAGTACTTGATGGTGTCAGGAGAAAACTATCTGGGAAGACTGCAAGGACACATCAACTGATTCAGTGTCAGTTTCTGCTTCCAGTTCATTGTCACTATGGTCATCGCCACCACCACTTCCATTTCCACCCATAACAACCAAACTGTTCCTTGACATGCCCCACTCAGTTGGGTGTTTTGCCATTGCATGTCATATTATTACTGATATTCCAAAATGTCCTGCTTTGTCACCATGACTGACACTCTTTTTGCACAGACTGCATACAGCTTGAGAGTTGTCTGCAGGGTCAATATAAAATACATTCCACACTAAAGATTAATACTTTGTGCTTTGTACTATGGTGCCTGGCACTATTTCTTGTACAGTCAAAGGACCTGGAGGAAACCCTACACTGCCATTTCCTTGTTCACATGACTTTTTTTCATTCATACTCATCTTCTTAGTCATACATTTAGCACATAATGTTTTTTCTGCACCTTCTCTCATGCCCTACAGTGACATGCTTTCCTACCCCCTCATCAAAACTACAGACCTCATCACCACAAGATTCAGAACTGGAAGTGCCATAATCATTATGTGGGACATAGCCTGGGCTATTCTATTCCCAGTCCTCACTATCGCCACTATCTTTATCCGCATTTTCTGCCTCAGTATCTGAGCTTATATTTGAGGAGGATACCTCCTTGTCCTTGCATGCTGTTTCAGCAGCTTAAAGTATACTAACATGTGGCAAAATGTTCAGTATCTCTACAAGTAACTCCTGTCAGTTCTTTCTAAAACTCTACTATCATTTCATTCCAACATACCTTTTTTGGTTCAGGAGGACATTTAGTGCCAGTCCTGGTGATGTTATTATTGTCACTATGTTCTTCATTAGTGCTAGGATTCATATTGTCCACATAATTTTCAGCTGCATGTGCAGCAGCACTGTGCTTCCTTTTAATAGACTTACACTGAGAAATGTGAGATATAGTAGACATAGCCATGGCTTTCACTATGCCGCAGAGAGTCGTCACACACAGTGTAGTTATGACAGGGCTTGGGACACCTAACAGGCTAACAGACAGTGTAATACAGCCTAAATGGCTTTCACTGTACTACACAGAGACACAGACTAGCTGCAGTATGTCATAGACAGGGCTCAGGGCACCTAACAGACTATGTAATACAGTCAAAATGGCTTTCACTGTACTGCAGAGAGACACAGAGTAGCTATGTCACAGACAGGGCTCGGGCACTAAACATGTGTGATACATCCAAAATGGCTTCACTATACTGCAGAGAGACACAGAATGTTAGCTATGTCACAGACAGCTCTCTGGGCACCTAACAGACAGGGTGTAATACAGCCTAAATTACTTTCACTATACTGCAGAGACACACAGAGCATCTATATGTCACAGACAGGGCTCAGGGCAACTAAAAGACAATGTGTAATACAGCCTAAAATGGGTTTCACTATACTGCAGAAATACAGAGTAGCTATGTCACACATAGGGCTCGGGGGACCTAACAGGCAGTATGTAATGCAGCCTAAAATGGCTTTCATTATACTGCAGAGATACACAGTGTAGCTATGTCATAAACAGGGCTTGGGGTCACCAAACAACAGACAGTGTGTAGTACAGCCTAAATGGCTTTCACAGCTACTGCCAGCAACAAGCGTCTCCCCCCCTTTCTCCTCACTTAATCCACCGATTATTGCCCTTCAATTCCCAACCCTTGCACCTTAGCCTCCTTTGTGGACTAAAGTTTGTGCTTCTGTTTGTTTATTTTCAAAGTATAAACTTTTTTTTCCTTTTTCACTGTGGTTGAAACAAATGCTGATTGCTCCCTTTCGCACCAAACTCCAGATCTATTCTGCACGCTCACACAGCAGACAGGGAGCTTAGACACAAGCACTGACCAATCAAATTTACAGGCTGGTGTCATGTGCTCCTTTCTGCTGTAAGAACCTCACAGGTTGCCTGTAATGCCCAATTAGAAGTTCAGAAGAGTCCCAGAACCCCACATGTTGCCTGTAATCCCGGTTTAAAATTTCAGCTACCCATTACCTGACAAGTTACCCGTGTCCACAGTACCTTACCTTCGAAGTACACTGTTATGTTGGGTAGGGTAGTAAATTACTCGAACTATCCTACCCAGCAAAAAAATACTAATACTTGACCTACCCACTCCAGCTACCCGATGGGTAGCCCATCCCTATCTACAATGCTAAGTATATCAAAGGATGAGTGGTGGTTGCACTGGCCAAACAGTGCAGCAGCAGTTGAACAACTACAGTGCAAAGTATAGCAAAGGATGAGTAGGAGTAGCACTGGGTCAACAGTGCAGCAACAGTGGTGCAGGTACGGTACGAAGTGTATTAGAAGATGAGCAGAAGTAGTACTGGTCCAACAAAGCAGCATCTGTGGTACAGCTACAATATGAAGTATATCAAAATATGAGAAGAAGTGTATAAAAGGATGAGTAAAATTATATCAAAGTAGGAGTAAATGTAGCATTGGTTCAACAATGCACTACCAGTGTTTCTGCTTGCCTTGTCTGTGACCTGGGTCTGTGCCCAAATCCTAATTGCAGTTGTGAACTGGTAGGAGAAGTTAGGTATCCCAACAGATGCAATCCTCCTCTAAGATGGGAGGGGGAGCTGCCCTCTCCCACAGAATAGATACATAGAAATTGTAAGCAGATAAGGACTGCTTGGCCCATCTAGTCTGCCCATAAGCCCTATACTTGTATACAGTCACTGATCCTAAGTGATGAATGGCTTTTCATCACTCCCTTCCCACCCAATGTTCCCTTGTGCCTGTCCCAGGCATATTTAAACCCCTCCACAGTGCTTGACCACACCACCTCTTGTGGCAGACTGTTCCAAGCATCCACCACCCTCTTTGTGTAGACAACTTCCTCATGTTACCTCTTAATCTACCCCCCTCCAATTTCATATCGTGTCCCATCGTTCTGATATCTTTTCTACATTGGAAAAGATTCCACACTTGCAGCTTGTTTATGCCCTTGAGGTACTTGAAAGTTTCTATCATGTCCCCCTTTCTCTCCTCTCCTTCAGTGAGTACATATTGAGGATTCTTAGTCTCTCCTCATATGTTTTGTGATGCAAGCCATGCACCATCTTTGTCGCCCTTCTCTGGATAAGCCTCCACCTTGTCTATGTCCTTACATATGTGTGGTCTCCAGTACTGCACACAGTACTCCAAGTGAGGACTTACCAGTATTTTATACAATGGCATCAACACCTCCCATCTCCTGCTAGTAATGCCTCTGCCTATGCACCCCAACATGTCACTGGCCCTCCCTGCAGCATTTGTGCACTGCTTTGATACCTTAAGGTCATCAGATATGATAACCCCTAGGTCCCTTTCCTCTTTGGTGACAGTCAGCACCTCCCCCCCCATTCTGCAGCTCTCCCCAGGGTTCCCCCTACCCAGGTGCATTATCTTGCACTTTTTTAACTGAACCTCAGTTGCCATACCTCTGACCATCTTTCAAGCTTCTACAGGTCCCTCTTCATTTTCTGCACCCCTTCTGGAGTATCCACTCTGTTGCAGATCTTGGTGTCATCTGCAAATAGGCAGACCTTTCCTTCCAGCCCCTCTGCAATGTCACTAATAAAGATATTGAACAGGACTGGTCCCAGTACTGATCTTTGTGGTATTCTGCTGGTTACCTCTCACTCCCTAGATTGGATCCCATTTACCACCACCCTCTGTTTTCTGTCCATCAGTCAGTTTCTAACCTAATGTATCACATCATGTCCCATGCCAAAACTACTCATCTTGTTAATCAGCCTTCTGTGTGGGACAGTATTGAAGGCTTTGCTGAAATCTAGCTAGGCGATGTCTACCACCCTTCTCTGATTCACTTCCCTAGTCCCCCAATAAAAAAATCTATCAGATTTGTTTGACAAGACCTTCCTGCTGTGAATCCATGTTGCCTCAGATCCTGGGCACCATTTGGTTCCAGGTGTGCCACTATCCTTTCTTTCAGCAGTGTCTCCATGATCTTCCCCACCACTGAGGTGATGTTGACTGGCCTGTAGTTCCCCGCTTCCTCCCTACTGCCACTTTTGTGCAGTGTGACTATATGCGCACTGTTCCAGTCCTCTGGAACCATGCCTGTGTTGAGTGACTTTGTGATCAGGGTGGCCAGAGGTGCTGCTAGTTCCTTTCTGAGCTCCCTTAAGCATGTCTACAATCTGGCAGCTCAAAGGCATTATCAGTGTGTGGACATAGGGGAGAATAGTAAGAGATTTGCTGGAGATGGACACAGTGTGCATGCCTTCTGGATGAGAGCCCTTATGGGTAGATCTGGGGAGTAAGGATGAGATGGTGCCAAATATATTTTAGGTGAACGTGCTGAAATTCAATACTTTTACCTTGATTCCTCCCAGTCATACTTTTGGACCACTGTGGGATGACCTTGACCTGTGGCAAGTTAATAACTTTAGCCTTTTCCAGGTGGCCAGGGCTTGTTCCAATGCCACCCATTCTCCCTCCCCAGTCTTGTCCCACCCTCTGCCTCTCTCTCCTCACACATCTTTTTAATAAAAAAGAATTCCAGCTCCTGGCATTGTGCCAGTTGTGGACCAAGTTTTTTAAACAAATCTGACTGGAGGACAAGGAGAGGGTAAACAAGGTTGAGATTGATGGGAGTGGGTGAGTGGTGGTTAATGGGTGCCTTTTACTCCTATTTGTAGCCTGCTAAACCCCATTACCAAGGATCCAAAGTGTCTTTGGCCAAAGTTTGTAAGCCTAACCAAAGACGAGTTCCAAATCAAAGGCAAACTGAAGATGTTAATTTCCACAGTTAATGACCCTCACTGGGGAAGTGAGCATGGTTGGAAGAAAATTGTGAAAATGGTTGAGTACAGGCACAGACGATTGAAAGTTAAAGTTAAGCAGTAAGTAAGCATACTGTATTAAGAAAGATAATTTCCTTTGTTCTAAGTAGTCCTATTCAAAATTGTCTTGATTGGGCCAAACCTGTTACCATCACCCAGAAGAGCTGGGACACCCCAATGTAGTCTCTTTTATCTTTATCAAACTGGAATGCAGTCTCTCTCTCTCTCTCTCTCTCTCTCTGCTACTCAGCATCAGATTTAGAAGAATGGCCGCTGTGACCTCATGAGGGACCAAGCTCCAGTGTGAAGAGGTAGAGAAAGTAAAACACTTAGCCACTCGTACTGCCAGTCCTGAAACTTACAGGGACACTGTCAACCTGTTTTTCATCATATTATTTCTAGTTGAAACCCTACATTTTATGATTGCTTACCTTCTCTAAAATTCACTGATATTGTTGTTTGTTTTTGTCTGTCTCCTTGTTTAGTAGAACTGAAATGCATGGCAATGTATATCTGTAAACAACTTTGTTTTGTTTACAATCCTGGATTTGTTCTTACTACATACTTCCTGAGCATTAGAAACACACCCAAACAGTGCAGTCACTCTTAAGGCAGTAGCCTTTTAAACTCCCACTGCATCATGAGGGGCTAGACTGTGCTGTGGGTGCTCCCAAGCCCAGAAAAGATGCATTTGGAGTTGATCAAGGAATGCAAACAAACCTGTTTTGGTGTGGTAACACAGGTATGTTGGACAGTCTGTTTTTCACTTAAAAAAAAAATAAAGAGTCAGAATCAAACTACCGGCTACATCAGCAATCTTTACAGAATTTTGGCAATCATATAATGTGTTTTTTAAACAAGGGACACTTTGAGACCTAAGGGGTTGACAGTGTCCCTTTAACAGATTCCTTGTTAGTGTTTGCCTTCATCATGCAAACAAGTTACACGTGTGTCTTTTACTGATAAAGGCAATATATAATAATGAATGTGAATCATCTATTTCAGTTCTGGAACATTTCAGTTCTGAAGACTTCACCTCTAAAAGGATGGAGATAAATGATATAGTCCAATGGAGGAAGTGATGGGAAGATGTGACAGGCATATGACCAGATAGATCTGTTCATTTCTTTTGTTAGCGTAGATATTTTCCATTTATAGGTTCTTTTATTTGGTGCTGGCAGTATACCCTAGAGGTTAGAGTAATGAGCTGTGAAAGAGCTTGGTACATGCAGCAGACCTGAGTTTGGTTCCCACAACCTCCACTTGCTTATTGTGTCACTCTGAGCAAGTAACTTAACCAGCCCAGTGCTCCTGAGTCACCCCTGAAAACAGACACCGGTGCCTAGTGGGCCTTACCTGGTACCAAAAGAATAAAAATAAAAAATGTGAACGTAAATGAAAACATGGCTTCCAAGTCACTTGTTCAGGCAGGTCTTGTGGGAAATACTGGTTAACTGCTCAGTGTGGCTTTCCCAATAGCTTATCTAAGCTGCACATCCCAGCAGATGAGAGGGTGCAATTTTGAGCACCTCAGACGTTCTGGAAAACAAGATAAAAAAGCTGGACAGAGTGGGTCTGGGTGTGAAAGACATCCTGCGAAACAAAATCATAAAACTGGACAGAGGATGTCTAGGTGTGAAGAAGGCCTGTTGGCTCTGATGATGTCATCCATATACACACGTTGGGGGGAGAGAAGGGAACTGTCATTCAAAGGGATGAAGTTGTTCCCCTCCTCCAAAGGGTATAAGTCAAGGGGGTGGGCCAGGCCCTCTATCTCTCTGGAATTCTCAACATCAGAAGGCAAGAGAGCCATGCCAGGACTAGCTAGAGGGTAAGACAGCACAGTTAGGGACAGTGTCTCTGTAGCTAGTGGGCAAGCATAGAGTTCAGGAGAGGAAAGTTCAGATTTTTTTTCTATACATCAACTGTCTGTGTAACTTGCTTTATTTTCTATTTCTTAGTAAACTGGTAATCCTTTTGTTTCACTGTAAATATATCCTGTTTGTCAATATTTGTAGTTCTTCTAGTAAAGAATCCATTATTTATAGAGTCAGTGACCGCTTGTTTTATTTAAAAAGGAAAGTTTACAGTGGCTTGGCTCCTATCGAGATGGCTGCCTGATGTAAGCGCTCCGCATCTCTGGGACAATTTTGTGAGATAGCTCTGCATTTCAACTCAAATTAAATTGAATAGCAGTTTAAAAGGTAATAGGAACTGGTTGGCCAGCTGGTTATATCAAGGAACTTTGTTTCACGCATTTGTTCAAAGCAACAAGGTCTAGGACACTCTATCATGTCGAGATGAAGCGGCTCTGGGAAGGCCGCAGGCCCCAGCACGCAGCAAACCCAGGATATGTTTGCTACTCTATTGAATCAAATGGCCAAGGTGACATTGGCAGTGAATAATACTATGGCGGCAATCAACAGGCTTGAATCCCGACTAGATACAACTGAGTAAAAAACAAAAGAGAAGGCCATTGCACTGGAAGATATTTCCTCTACAATAAGGGACCATGAGAGGTCAATCCAGGCTTTGCAGGCTAAAGTTGACAATATGGAAAATCAAAGCCGCCGTAACAATCTGCGGCTGTTAGGGTTCCCTGAAGGTGCAGAACAAGGAAACCCTATTGAATTTCTCTACGATACCCTCCCTGATCTTCTGAAGCATGATCTTCCTCCCGGTTTCACTATCAAGTGAGCACAATGAACACTCGATCCCAAGCCGAGACCCAGTGACAGGCCTAGGTTGCTCATGCTACGTATTTTAAATTTCGCTGACAAGGAATGGGCTACATCCCGAGCCCGTGAGCTCGGAGCTCTTTACTGGCAAGGGCATAAAATAATGGTATTTCAAGACTAGTCTCATGATTTGGTGGCTTGCCAGAAAGAATACTCAGACGCCAGGCGCATAATGCATGAAAAAGGTACTAAATGTTCGCTTTTGCTACCCAGCGACCATGTGCCTAGAAGAGAATGGGTCTTTTCTCTCGTTTACCACCCTGAGCAGTTTGTCTGAGTATCTAAACAAGAAATGGCCAGTGAATGTTAATGGGGATAAGGCCCAAATGGAACCTGCTGTGCCAGTGGATTATCATAGAAAAATTATATCGCTAGATGGCGCTTTCACCTCTACACCACATCCAAACGGTTTTCTGTTTCAAGGCCAGAATCCACCTCTCCCTGACAGATCACGGAAAAGTCAACAAAATGAGAAGCATCCCAAAAGAACCCATCCCCTTGATCAAACAGGGAACGTCTCTGACTCGACTCCTAACCCGCTGTCTACACCGGATGGCTGCGAATCCTAATTCCTCTACCCCAACAGATATACACCGCTCGCCTCCATCTCCCAAGATGAATTCCTTGAATATCCTGAGGAGGAGATGATGCAGGATGTCTCGAAGGCTGAATCCCCCATTTGTGGACACGCTCCAGCTGTGCCCCTAATTAAGAACTCTACCCAAGAACTGCACCTAAACAGCCTCGTGGGTACCAGCTTAAATCACTGTGATCATCAGTCTCCAACTGTCACGGAAACTCTGCCACTTTTGGATGCACAGGACCACTGTTAGATAAGTGTCCCTGTTTGTATTTTGAATTGTTGGGCAGATATGGGGACTGGGAGGGAGAAGGATTAAACGTGGGCATTCCTCCTCTTAAAGGGTTGTTACCCCTCTGGGTTAATCGGCCCTCCCTTGCTCTTCGTGGTGCTAGCAGGGGTTTTATATAGTGCTGGGTCTAATAAATACATGCCCTGACTCTTCCCTTAACAGTAGTCTGTACCAGGGCACTCCAGTATCTATGAAGGGCTAGGGAAGGGGGGGGTCGTGAGAAGCTTTGTTCACAAAACTAATCTCTTCTATCTATGTCTGGCCCAGGGAAGTATGGCTCAGCTCTGTTAAGAGTTGCTCCAAGTAGTATTCAGTAGGTGGTGAGGAGAATTCCCTCCCTCCCTGGAAACCACAGTGAACTAAGGGATCGTTAAGGCTGTCCTGGTTTGTTAATGGACCAGATTGCTGCAAGAGGAACCGTGTGTGGGGCTATCAAAACAATAAAACTTACAGCCACACATAAGGACCCCCCAAAAAAGAGTCACTCATATGGGGTAGTAAAGTCCCCATTAGCTTACAAGTCCACCACCTTTTTTTCAGGTGAAGCAATGTGGCCTGTGAGGATTTCGACTCCTCGGCCTGAGATACCACTTCTCACCACTGCGCAAGGTAGCGCTCTGCCTGTAAATAGTTTATGTTTGTTACTCTCTGTTGTTATTCAGACTATACTCATAATTTTGCAGAATAGGTTTGATATGTTAGTCACTAGCAAACCCTGTCCTATGCTTGTATGGTTGCAGTTTGGATCTGGGGAAACGATACAATGGGTGTGTGCTCCCCTTCGGTTGGCCGACCTTACCCCATTCCTCCCCCAAAAATATTTTTTTATAATCTTCCCAATGGGTGATATCTCCTTTATAACTTGGAATGTAAGAGGGTTAAATTCCCCTTCCAAAAGGAAGCAGGTATTTACACATCTAAAAAGACTTAAAACCCACGTTGCCTTCGTGCAAGAAACTGAACTTGCTGAAAGAGACTGTAAATACTTAATCAGAGACTGGGTGGGTTTGGAATTGCATTCCTGTGTGGCCACTAAAGAAAGAGGCGTAGCAATCCTGCTCCACAAGTCACTTCCATGGGCTGTGGTAAGGAGGAAAGCCAATTCTCAGGGGCATTGGGTAATAGCCATGCTAGATACTCCCAATGGCTATCTCCTGGTGGTAAACATTTATGCCCCGAATGTGGATGACCCCTCTTTTTTTCTGGATCTGAACTCCAAACTAGACACAATGGTAGAGCATGATACACTTATTATCTTTGGGGGGGAATTTAATCTCACATTAGTCCCTCTGTTAGAAAGGAGTGACCTAGAAACATAGAAACATAGACTTTGATGGCAGATAAGGACCGCTTGGCCCATCTAGTCTGCTCATTTTCCTACCTACAGGATAGGCCGCAGATCCTAGTTAACCAACAGCCTATTTCTTCCTACCCCCCACAAGTATTGCCTTATGTCTGTCTCATGCATTTTTGAATTCTCCCACAGTTTTAGACCCCACAACCTCCTCAGGAAGGCTGTTCCATGCATCCACCACCCTCTCTGTGAAATAATATTTCCTCACATTGCCCCTGAACCTCCCTCTATCTTTAAATAGTGTCCCTTGTTCTTGCATGTCTTTTTTCTGAAAGATGCTACCTCTTGGACTTTGTTGATTCCACTGAGGTACTTAAAAGTTTCTATCATGTCCCCTCTCCTTCTTTCCTCAAGGGTATACATATTAAGCTCCTTTAGTCTCTCCTCATCTGACTTCTCATGCAGACCCTGCACCATTTTAGTTGCCCTCCTCTGGACTGCCTCTATCCTGTCTATGTCCTTGCGGAGATGGGGTCTCCAGAACTGGATGCAGTACTCCAGATGGGGTCTCACCAATTGTCTGTACAGAGGGATAAAAACTTCCTGTTTTCTGCTGGTGGTGCCTCTCCCTATGCATCCCAGTATACCCCCAGCCCTCCCTACTGCCTTCTCACATTGCTTGCTAACAAAGACAGCACGTCAGAAGTGCAGCACCCCTCTCATGCTGCACTACAGTGTCAGTACTGGGATATTAACCCAAGTGCCAGATGTGGGAACTGAACCCACAGCCCTCTGATCTCCCGGCCTCAGAGGCGAGTGTGCTACCTGCTGAGCCACTGACACTGACAATCCTAAGCAAGGAAACGCACACTCGAGGGGTTCGGGCCATTCAACACCTAAGTTCTGAGTACCAGCTGGTAGACATATGGCGTTTAGTGCACCCTTCTGTCCAGAACTACTCTTATTACTCTGGGGTACATGGCACTTACAGCAGATTGGACTACTGGCTTATTTCCCATACCCTTACAGGCCTAGTCTTGGATTCCGCTATTCTCCCCATGGTAGTTTCGGACCATACGCCAGTACAAATGATTATTTCTTGGAGTCCTTCAATCCAAAGGTCATCCTCCTGGAGACTGGATCCACTACTCCTGCGGGACCCCAATTTTGTAAAATGGGCTAAATCAGAAACCATAAATTTTCTTCGGGAAAACCCTATCGAAGACACCTTGGCCCAAATCAGCTGGGAGGCTTATAAAGTTACCATGCGGGGAAAGATTATAGGATATGCCTCTCACAGGAGGAAAACTAGGGAAGGGGAAATGGCACAACTGGAAGGCAACCTGCTTAGTGCCGAAAAGACTCTTAAGGCACAATCTCACCCATCTTCTCAGTCACTGTGGGTATGTCGGGTTCTTGCCATAAGGACCAGGTTAAACAAATGTATTTCCAGAAAGGCTGACTTGGCACTTATTAGATTAAAACATTCATATTGGGAGGGTGGGGAAAAAAATTGGAAAATTCTGGCATACCAACTGTGGCGACAACAAGGGAATAGGTACATAGGGGGACTGAAAGACCCAGTCACAGGGACAGTGAAAACAAATCCCCAGGAGGTAAACAACATAATGGCTGCATTTTACTCTCAACTATATAAGTCAACCAGAACTAATCCCTGTCCCGATATGTCATCATTCTTAGACAAGGTGAGGCTCCCGAAGCTGTCCCCAGTACAATGTGCCTCTCTGGAGGAACCCCTAACTCATACAGAGGTTGCGACATCCTTGATGGCATTAAAGAAAGGGAAGGCCCCTGGTAGTGATGGGTTTCCTGTGGACTTTCTGCAACTAGTATCCCCTCTGATATCTTCCCTGCTATGTAAGGTATTTAAAGAGACCAAGAAAAAAGGTATTCTGCCCCTTACCCTAAGGGAGACTATCATTACAGTTCTCCCTATAAAAGACAAACCTTCTGAGGAAGTGGCTAGCTATCGCCCGATATCCCAGATAAATTCAGACAGTAAGGTTTATGCTAAAGTGTTAGCTGATAGATTGACCCCGATTTTACCTTCCCTGATTCATCCATCTCAGGTCGACTTTGTAAAAGGTAGATATAGTGCTGACCATATCAGAACACTTATTAATTTCATTCATTTAGCGAGTCAGGATATATCAATGCCGGCAGCTGCTGTGGCCATCGATTTTGAAAAGGCGTTCGACTCAGTGGAGTGGGACTATTTGCAGAAAGTTTTACACCACATGGGTTTTGGGCTGCACTTCAGAGCTGCTGTTTCTTCCATATGTACATCTCCACTTTTTTTTTATTTTATTTTATTTTATTTAAACAGCAGTTTGGAAAACCTTTGAGCCATAGGCTCATTTACAAAGGTACCTTGTCACAGTAAGACAAACCAAAATACACAGTATAGCAGTACAACACATAGATATAACAGTAAATTAAGACATAGATACAAACAAGCTGGTACAGGTAGGATGGATGCAAACAATACCAGAGTTATGTTGTCCTTAGCAGCTTAGTAATAAGCTTTGTCATAAGTATTGAGTACGGCTTTGACTAGCAGCAGTTACAGCATCGGGTGTTAATAAGGTGGTTACGTAAGGAAGTTTTGAAGCACGATATAGTTGGAGCTTCGGAGATGGAGGGGGGCAGTGTGTTGAACCAGGAGGGGGCCCTAAAGCTGAAGGCTCTTTGGCCGTGAGAGGTCCTAGCTCTAGGGATAACAAGAGAGGTTTTCCCAGAGGTCCGAGTATAAACTAGTGGGACAGAGCGGCGTATGGTGGTGGTCAATCCTGGTGGGGAAAGCCCAAGGAGGGTCTTTTTTGTAAGGGTACAGGTAAGATATTTGAGACGCTCATCGAGATCAAGTACCAGCGCTTTAGCATACAGTAGACAGGTGTGTGTCATCCTAGGTGCTCCAGTAATTAACCTGCAGGCCTTATTCAGAGTAGTGCGAATTTTATGGGTGCAGTCTGATCAGCAGCACCATACACGGCAGTCCATGGTCCACTAGGGACAGGATAGAGGAGGTAATCATGTACAAGAGCCTCCGGGGAGGTAGTGCTTATACTGGCGTAGATGCCCAATCGGATATTAGTGGCAGTGGCTAGGGCAGCATGTGTCCATGGAAGGAGAGGAGGGGTCAAAATGGATCCCTAGGTATTTATAGGAGCAAACTTGTTCGAGTGGGAATGAGGACCCAGAGTGAATGAGGAGTTTGAAGTTGCAGGACTTGTTTTGGGGATGAGAGAAGAACATAGTTTTTGTTTTTTTAAGATTTATCACCAATCTATGTTCCTTGAACCAGCCCTCGGCTTCAGTGAAGGACTTCTGCAGCGAGTCCTGGAGGGCAATAGGGTTACGACTTGAGGCAAAGATGACTGCATCATCAGCGTACAATAGAATGTTCCCCGAGTAAGAGTGTGGAAGGGTGTTAAGGTAAAGGGAGAATAGTAAGGGGCCCAGAATGAAGCCCTGGGGAACCCCAGAAAAGATGAGACAGATGTCTGAGCAGGTCCCATTAATTTTTACACGCTGTGAGCGGTCAGACAGATAACTGGTGCACCAGGAGATAGGCCCAACAGCAAAACCAGAGAGACTAAGGGCATCAAGAAGGAGTCCTTGCAAAAGTCCTTACCAATTTGGTTTTATCTGAGCCATTTTTTCTACACAGAGGCACAAGACAAGGGTGCCCTCTCTCCCCTCTCCTGTTTGTCATTGCTACCAAGCCATTAGCAGCTGCAATTAGACAGAACTCATCATTGCTACCAAGCCATTAGCAGCTGCAATTAGACAGAACTCATGTGTAACAGGTATAGGCCGTTGACGAGTTCATGTTTCTACCCTACTTTATGCTGATGATCTGTTGGTAATGCTGGGGAACGTTAATGAGTCCATACCCCAACTTCTTGCTATCCTGGACTACTTCTCATCAATTTCAGGGTTAAAGGTAAATCAATCCAAAATGGAAGTACTCCCTCTTAATACACAGTGCCACTCCCAACTTGTGGCTCAGTTTGGTTTAAAATGGTCACAGCATACGATCAACTATTTGGGTATTAAGGTTAGGATTAACCTAGCGATGTGGTGGGATAACAACCTTTGCCCCTTGCTGTCTAAATGTAAGCTTGAACTGGAGCATATAAACAAGCTTCATCTGACTATGGCAGGCAAGATAGCGGCCTTCAAGATGTCCCTTGCCCCAAAACTTTTTTATTTGTTAGCACATATTCCCCTATTTCTTCCAACTCACTGGCTTCGGAAAAGTGATGTGATGATTGGCTCCTTCTTATGGGGTTCAGATAGACCTCGTTTTAGCAGAAACCAGCTTCGGGCTCACTCTCAGCAGGGGGGATGGGGTCTCCCATGGATTGAAGGTTATAAGCTAGCTTTTCAAGGTGCACAAACATTGAAATGGTTCCACCCTTATAATACTGAATCCCCTCAGTGGCTAATGCTTGAGCAGACTTATTGTAATAGCCCTACAGCAGTCTCCTTTCTCTGCCCCCCCCCCTTGTCAGGAGTTTTTATCGCATCCCACTATTGGCTCTTCAATCAGATATTGGAGGATTCTACATAAAAAAATTAGAATCTCGGTTCTTCCCATTATGTATATGCCTAACCCCAGCATAACCATCGGGGGCTCCATGGTGGTTTGGCCCTCATGGCAGGAGAAAGGGATTACATTCATCCAGGACATATTGGAGCCTAACTCCCTGGTGGTAGATACATATCAGAATTTGCAATCTAGATGGAATCTGGATAAATCAGATTTCTGGAAATATCTGCAATTGCGTGACAGTCTTAGACCTCTTCTATGTCAGGGTAATGCTCTTTCAGTCCATAATCCACATTTAAAAGTTTGGCTCCATTTACATAACAAAGTTGCAGCCACTCTGCTTGCAGCAGTGAGGGACACGCTACCTTCTTCCAACTTAAAATCTAAGTCAAAATGGGAAAAGGCCTTAAATATACAAATATCTGATTTACAGTGGAAACAGTGTTGGCAAGTCGGATTCAAGATTCATAAAGATACCCGGAGTAGACTTATTCATAATAAAATATTTCACTCATGGTATAGGACACCTGTAATATTAAAGAAAATGAAAATCCTTGTACATGACAGTTGCTGGAGATGCCACCAGCCTGGTGGAGATCTATATCATATTCTCTGGCAATGCCTTTGGATACATGGTCTATGGGAGAAAGTGGTCCATGAGGCTAGCAAGATACTCCACTGCCAGGTCCCTGTTAACCCAGCTCTTATGCTGCTGGGTTTGAGGTCTGGTGCCCCCCTCCTCAACCATCAGGAATTTAGATGGCTAATGCTACTTAGTATGCAGGTAAAACGGGCAACCCTGCAGAATTAGCAAAGCACTGTTTCATTCAGTGTCAATGATATTACAGTATCACTTTCTTCCATATATAAGTTTGTTGTGAGAATGTTTACTGGGAAGGTGGAGTTATTTTCTCTCTGTTGGGCCCCTTTTATGGCATATCTGTCAGCCAGAGCTGGTATCGGATGACTTGTCTCCTCATATCTATCTGCCTCCACTCAGTTTCTAAACTGAATGTTATTTACGTCTAACACATATATGATTCTTCTGATATAATGTTAATGTTGTTAGTGACTTGCTTTGTTAGGTTTCATCTGAAATGATACAAGTTGTACATAGTTTACCAGCAAGCTGTATTGTTTGCTCTGTGGGTTTAGTATAAGTTAAGGATCTGTAGGTGTTTATTAAGTACATGTTATGTCATGGAATCCGCTTAATGATACCTGGGGCATTCCTATCTAACTTATATAGATTGCACTTTACAGCTGTATTAGTACAGTAGCTGGACCCCACAGTAGTAGTAGCCACTTTATTTATATTACTTTGTTTACTTTGTGGTGTCTTTCCTCCAGACGCAGTGTGAGAAGCGGCCATGAGAAGGTGTAACTATAATAGTCCATGAAGCCTTGTCTTATATGTGGTGATACCTCCCTATGGTTGCATGTGCTGGGAATATTAAGGTAGGTGCAATTAGACATCTTGTTAATTTGGTTCGTTTCAGTTTCAAGATGTCCGCAGGTATACATGGTATAAACCGTAGGGGGTCCTCTCCTTCTTATCTTTTCTGTTTTTGTTTACTGTTTTCTTTTGGTACCTGGGTAATTAGTTGTAGTACATCAACACGAGGGTACACTACAGGAAGATATCTATCTTTTACATTTAATATTGTACATAAAGTAGATGATGTTTGGAAGGACACATTGATTGTTCCGTGTATAATGTTAATGCATGATGTCCTGCAGTCACCTTGTGTGGCATCCTGTTATGTGTACCATATTGTATATGCAAGTTGTATGTTTTTTTTTTTGGAAAATAATAAAACATTTAACTGAAAAAAAAAGGTAAGTTTACTATTGCTGCTGTGCTCTGTTTGCAGTCCATTTCCAAAGGGCACTCTACTACGTCCCATGTCATTTGAGTGAATCAGTATGGATGAGTGCAAATACAGCGAATCAAAAATAGTGACCGTCATCATCGTGAGTGCCCAATGCAGCAAAGCATTATACCTTCAGCTGAAAGCTATCACGGTGATAGAGGAAACCGCCATGCAGCACCAACAGCATCCCCTTCTAGATCCGCAGGAATTCCATGGACAACCTGGCAGTTCAATAGCACCTCCGCCAATTCCATGAGTATTCAAACCCCTCAGGCACACCCTTTACATAGCACATGCGCCTGTTGCACCCGGCAACAGCAACAGATGCATCTAATATAGACATAGAAACATAGACTTTGATGGCAGATAAGGACCGCTTGGTCCACCTAGTCTGCCCATTTCCCTACCTAGAGGATAAGCTGCAGATCCTATTTAACCAACAGCCTATTTCTTCCTACCCCCCACAAAAATTGCCTTATGTCTGTCCCATGCATTCTTGAATTCTCCCACAGTTTTAGACCCCACAACCTCCTCAAGAAGGCTGTTCCATCGTTCACCACCTCTCTGTGAAAAAATACTTCCTCATTGCCCTTAGGCGTCCCCATCTATCTTCAAATTGTGTCCCCTTGTTCTTGCACATCTCTTTTTGAAGATGCTACCCTCTTGGACTTTGTTGATTCCACTGAGGTACTTAAACATTTCTATCATGTCCCTCTCCCTCCTTTCCTCAAGGGTATACATATTAAGCTCCTTTAGTCTCTCCTCATATGGCTTCTCTTGCAGATCCTGCACCATTTTAGTTGCCCTCCTCTGAACGGCCTCCATCCTCTCTATGTCCTTGTGGAGATGGGGTCTTTAGAACTGGATGCAGTACTCCAGATGGGGTCTCACCAACTGTCTGTACAGGGGGATAACAACTTCCTGTTTTCTGCTGATGATACCTCGCCCTATACATCCCAGTATCCCCCCAGCCCTCCCTACCGCCTTCTCGCATTGCTTGCCAACCTTAAGGTCATCTGATATGATTACCCCCAGGTCTCTTTCCATTTTTGTTGTTGTTACTACCCCCCCCCCCATTTTGTAATCTTCCCCTGGGTTTTTGTTTCCCAGGTGCATTACTTTATACTTCTTTGTATTGAATCCAAGCTGCCATACTTCTGACCATTCCTCCAACCTTGGCAACTCCCTTCTCATCCTTTCCATGCCTCCTTGTGTATCAACCCTGTTGCAGATCTTTGTGTCATCTGCAAAGAGGCATACTTTTCCTTCCAGTCCCTCTGGAATGTCACTTATAAAGACATTAAAAAGGACTGGACCCAGTACCGAACCTGTGGTACCCACTAGTAACCCCCTCTCTTCAGAGTGGACTCCATTCACAATTACCTTCTGTGTCCTGTTGTCCAGCCAATGTTTACTAGGCTACCACCTTGGGACCCACTCCCAGGCTGGTTAATTTGACTACTAATCTTTGTGTGGGACTGTGTCAAATGCCTTGCTAAAGTCTAGGTAGGCCATGTCCACAGCCCCCCTGGTCTACTATTTGGTCACCCAGTCAAAGAAATCAATTAGATTCGTCTGACATGACCTTCCCGCTGTGAACCCATGCTGCATTGGGTCCTCTGCCCCACTGGCCTCTGGGTACTCAACAATTCTTTTCTTCAGAAGTGATTCCATCACTTTCCCTACCACAGAGGTCAAACTGACAGGTCTGAAGTTTGATGCCTCTGTCTTGGTCCCACTTTTGTGAAGGGGAATCACATCAGCCTTCTTCCAGTCCTCAAGTACCACACCATCCTCCCATGATTTGTTAAAAAGCGTAGTCAGTGGTGTCACTAGTTCTCCCCTTAATTCTTTTAGAATTCTAGGGTGAATTCCATCTGGCCCCATTGCTTTGTCCACCTTCAGTTTTAGGAGTTCTTTCAGAACCCGTTCTTCTGTGAAAGGACTGGGATCAGCCCCCCTCTCCAGAGTGCTTCTGTTAATTGATTAGGCACCTCCCCCACTTCCCCTTTTGTGAATACTGAACAGAAGTATTCATTCAGTATCCCTGCTTTTATCACTGTCACTCTCTGCTCATCCACCATCCATTCATCTTCAGCTCCCCCAAGGAGCACGGACATCACCGCAGGCTGATAAGAGGTAATTAAAGTACCTCTACACCAGCACCTTTGTGAGGGGGGTTAGCCCATCGACACACTGCACGTGTCGACTGCTCCACCCACCCTGGGTCATCATTACCGATATAGGCACTGGCCTATGACATCTCCCCTCTGTAACTCCCCACTTTCCCATTTGCAGGTTATACCTGCCAGCCACTAGAGGGACCCATACCTATCCACCTCAGGTTCGCTACCTGTACTCTGCCTACCTCTTCCTGGAATCCTCCTATCGCCTTTTCCCACTCCTCTCCTCCAACATACCCACCTCTGCCCACACCCTCACCTGCTCCTCCTTTTGTGTACCAATCCACCTCCTGACCCACCCCTCCTCCTCTGTACCAACACCCAGTGACCACTAGGAGTCGCTATATCTCACCCCTGCTGAGGCCCAATCCCAGCCTGCTTTGGACCCCTAGAACATGGGTCTCTGTCTTCTCCCAGGCACTTTTCTTGCTGCCCTGGCAGAGACTTGAACCCTGTACCCTGTCCACCAGAGTCCGTGTCACTACCACTAATCCAAAGTGGCAGCCACACTTTCTAGGAGGCAATCCAGATACTTCAACCTCCTACCCCACTACCACCTGCAAACCATGCTAGTTCACCTCCTACTAAACTCCCTCCCCATCATCCTCCTTCTGGTACCCTCCTCCCTCCAGCCTGATATCTCCCCTGGGTCACAGGAAATTGTACCATTAATTCCCGCAACATAGTTCTCACTCACCCCACAATGTCCATGTACACTGGCCTACAGCATCCATCTCCTGGCCTCCCCTCCTCCCTCCCAGCCCATCCCGGCGGCTCATCAACCTTGCCCTCCCCACCTTGCAATCTCTACCCAACCCCTGCTCCCCAATGGTCCCACCCCCATCTCCTCCTAACCACAGGCAAAATTCATATCACCACTCCCTGGCCAGAGCTGTTGTCCTCCTACTACTCTTAACAGGCAATATCCATCCTAACCCTGGCCCCACCCTGACCTCCACAGCAGGTGGGCGCCCCGGTCTGTTGATTGCCTCCATGAATATATGCAGCGTCTTGAAAAAATTTGACTCCCTCCAATGCTGGGTCACACTGCACAAACCTGATGTCATTGCGCTGGTGGAAACGTGGCTATCTAAATCCACCCCTGACACCTTTGTCACCCTCCCCGGCTACACCCTATAGCATGAGGATCGAGTAACCAAACATGAGGGTGGCTGTGCTATCTACACCAGGAACTCTCTCACTGGTCTCGCCCTCCCTGCTCCAGACCTTGTAAGTGGGGCTCAGGCCCTCACCATTAAGCTTACCCTGGACCCCGCCAGGGCACCCCTTTATCTCACCGCTGCCTATATACCACCCAGGAACCAAAACCAAGCACTATTATCATTAACTGACTATCTTGCCACCCTCCCTCACAGCGCTGATCAAGTCATTGTGGGGGACCTTAATGTGAACTGGCTGATCCCCTCCTCCTCCCCACCGGACTCCTTCACAGCCCTGGATCTAACACAACTAGTCTCCCAACCCACAGGTGAACCCTAAGAGAGGTACCAGCACCCTCCTAGATGTCATCATCACAAACCGCCCTCCAAAAATCCTGGACATCCAAGTCCTCCCTGATTCACTCAGTGACCATTCCCCTGTGCTGTTCTGCTGGATGGCCACCTCACCCCGACCCACTGCCCAGTGTGCACCCCGCCGGCGTTTCAGACCATGTGGTCTGAAAAACCTTAAACAATACCTTGAACAGCAAGACTGGTCCCCCATTCACCGCTCTCCTGATATTGACACTGCCCTTGCCTTCTTTACCCAAACCTTTAGTAAAGCCTGTGACCTCTTTGCTCCCCTCTCAGTCGTCCGATCCAAAAAACATAACCTGCCCTGGATTACCCCTGCCCTTTTACAGCTGCTCAGGCACAGGGATAATCTTTGGCACCGTGCCATAGAAACCGGGCGACCAGCAGACAGGCAGGCCTACAACGCTGCACGGAATAAGTGCACATGGGCAATCAGGAAAGCCAAGGCCGACCACTATCAGGCCACCCTCACCACCTCCTGGGGGTGCTCCCATACCTTCTGGGACAACGTCAAACAACTGAATGGGAACACTCACTCCCCTCCCCCTTCCCAGATTACTACTGACAACACCACTGTTACAGACCCTGCTGACATTGCAAACCTCCTCAACACCTCCTTTACTGACCTTAGCCCTATCCTCCCCAGTAACTTCTTTGACCAACCACCCTCCCAACCTGCCCCTGCCCTCCATCACCCTAGCTTCTACCTACATAGGGTAACTGCCCAGGAAGCCAGACCGCACCTGACCCATGCACTAAAAGGCAACAGTCCCGGTGACAACTCCCTGGACCACAGAATTCTCCGGCTGGTACTGGATCAGGTCCTCACCCCACTCACCAGCCTTCTCAACAAATCCCTCTGCCTGGGACAATTCCCCACTACATGGAAAACTGCCACTGTTACTCCTATCCATAAAGGGAGTGACAGGTCCCTAGCTGGGAACTACAAACCTATCTCCATACTCCCACCTCTTTCCAAAGCACTGGAAAAACTAGTTGCCACGCAAATCACTGAATACCTGACCAAATACAACATCATCTGCCCTGAACAGCACGGATTCTGTGCAGGACACAGTACTAGCACAGCTCTTGTTGAATTCGTATCCTTCCTACATTCCTCCATGGACGCTGGCTCCCTAGAGGGGGCTGTGTTCCTCGACCTATCAAAGGCCTTCGACACGGTCTCACACCCCCTTCTGCTGGAAGCCCTCTGTCACTCTGGCTTTGCCACTGGACCACTTGCCTGGTGCTCCAGCTACCTATCTGCACGCTCCCAATGTGTCAATATTGGTGGGACACTTTCCAATCCACATCCTAGCCTCTCTGGGGTTCCACAGGGTTCCATCCTGGGACCCCTACTCTTCTCGCTATACCTTAACACCCTGCCCAGTGCATGCACTGGGAAAATTCTGCTGTATGCAGATGACGCCGTCATCTTCGCCACCGACCGTAACCCCACCTCCCCCCAGGTTTCCTTGCAATGTTCCTATAATGACACTGAAACCTGGTTTAAAGAGCATAGATTGGTCCTAAATCTTAAAAAATCTAAAACCATGCTCTTTGCCCACCCTCAAAACAAAGCTTACAACTCCCCTCTCCGTATCCTCTCCAACTCCAAACAGCAACTGGAGCAAGTCCACTCTATAAGTACCTAAGGTCTCCTTTGACTCAGCCCTCACCTACCACACCCCCATATGAAGCACTTGCCTCTACCAATATACGGCTTGGTATCTTGTACCTACAAAACTGTCTCCCCCGATGCCTCCGGCTTGCAGTTACATCCTTTATATCATCCCTAGTTGACTATGGGCTACCTGTCTCTGGTGCTGCCAACATGACTGCCCTAAACAAAATCCATCTCGTCCTAAATAAGGCATGCAGGCTAATCACAGGGGCCCCTAGGCTCACACATACGTGCCAGCTTTATGACATGGCAACAGTGCTAAACCTTGACGAATGGCTGGAATACCAAACTTGCCTTATAGCTAAAAACACCCTGCTAGGACTTTATCTACCGGGCTGACATCCTCCCTCCTCCTAGCCCAACCCCTAGTCAGTACCCAGACCTCCTGCAAGGCCACCTTCCTGGTTCCTCGATCTAGGACCTCACATGGACAGAGATCTCTCCGCCACAGAGCCCCTTCTTGGTACAACACACTTCCTCGCGCCATCTCTGAAATCCCCACTATCTCCAAATTCAAAACTGCGCTCAAAAGCGAGCTGTTCAAGAAGCGCTGCTGCATCTGTGCATAACGGGTGTACAAGCACCCTTTGTCCTGACAATGCCCACTAGGCTGCCACCTCCGCATCGCCTTATTCCTACCACCTACATTACTGCCATATCCAACTGCCTACCTTCTCTCTACTGTCAAGAACATACCATGTATGATAGAATCTTATTATACTGCTTGCTAAATTGTCCTACTAGTATACACTACTGTTAGCGAATCAAACTACCTGCTGTGCTGTCCTTGTCACATGTTTTACTATCTCTGTAACTAATACCATGGAACCTGTTTGACCGTTTCGTTTTGCAAATGTCATACATTTATGCTGCTAAACCCTGTAACCAACCCTTTTGTCTATAATACCTGAATCTGCACCTTATAAATGCAACCAATGTAACCTGTTCCCAGGATCCATGTATGTCTGCATCTTTATGCATATGTTCTCTTATAGTATGTATTTTGTACTTGTATTATCTTCTCTTCTCTTGACGAGGTACCTTTGGAAATGAGCCTCTGGCTCAAAGGTTGTAAACTGATTGCAATATAAAATAAAAATAAATAAATTCTATTAAGCCTCACTATCCCTCCCTTTGTCTTTCTATGCTCCCTGATATACCTATAAAAGGTTTTATCCCCCTTCTTAACTGAGTTAGCTATCTTTTCCTCAGTTTGTGCCTTTGCTATTCTGACTACCCTCCCTGCTTCCTTCTGCCTTAACTGGTACAGTTCTCTGTCCTGCTCCTTCTGTGTTTCCTTATACTTCCTAAATGCTATCTTTTTCTCCCTAACCTTCACCGCCACCTCTTTTGAGAACCATAGTGGCTTTTTCTTTCATTTTTGATTTGTTTATTTGCTTCACACAAAGGCTTGTTGTCTCTGTTATGGCAGTTTTGATATTTGCCCATTGTTGCTCCACCCCTCCTTCTAGCCTGTTTGCTAGTGTTTTTCTAAGGCACTCTCCCATCTTGCCAAAGTCAGTCCTCCTGAAGTCCAGAACCCTCACTTTTGTATGGCTTGACTCTGTAGCAGAGTTTATCATGAACCACACTGTTTGGTGGTCACTTCTTCCCAAATGGCTATCCACTTCTAGATCTGAGATCCTCTCGCTGTCCCCATTTGAGAGTACGAGGTCTAAGATTGCTCCCTCACGAGTGGCTTCCAAAACTAGCTGTTTGAGGCATGCCACCTGAAGGGCATCAAGCATGGCCCTGCTTTTGGATGTGGCTGCTGCAAAGGTGCTCCAGTTAACATCTGGCATGTTAAGGTCCCCCATCAACAGTATTTCTCCTTTCTCTGCCATCCTAAGTATGCCTTCTATCATATCCTTGTCCATTCCCTCCCCCTGACATGGGGGTTTATATACAACCCCTGTGCGGATTGTGGTGCCATTCCCAGTCTCTAAGGTGACCCACAGTGCCTCCTCTCCTCCCTGTTTACTCTTTTGTGCAGTTGCTTTTATCCTTTCCCTTACATAGAGAGCTACTCCCCCCCTTCTGCCCTCCCTGTCTCTCCTGTGGGTTGGGTTGTGTACCCTGGTATGTTAACCTCCCAGTCATGGTTCTCTGTGTACCATGTTTCTGTGACTGCTACAATATCCAGGCATCCTTCTTCCATCAAGGCCACCAGTTCAGGGAGCTTGTTGCCAAGACTACGGGCGTTGGTACTCATTAGCCTCCATTTCTTGATGGCCTTACCCCTTTTTGCCCCATCCCTGTCCTTATTGCATTTGTCACTTTCTCCATTTACCCCTGCACATCTCCTTATTGACATCTCTATGTTGGTGTCTACCTCACTTAGTTCCCTGATATTTTGGGGGGGGCTAGGATTTCCCTGCTCCTTTCCAGTGCCTCCCCTTGGGTAGTTTAAATACTTATCAATGAAGTATTTAAACCTATCACCTAGGATCCTGGTTCCCCTCCTGGACAGATGCAGACCATCATGCCAGTATAGGCCTGCATCCTCCAGGTGGACCCCAGTCTCCAATGAAGCCAAATCCTGGGCTCTGCACCAGTTTTCAACCACTGATTGAATCCATGGTGTAGAGCACCCTAGTCCTCACCCGTGCATAGACAGGCAGCACCTCCGAGAAGGTTACCGTGTGTGCTGTTTGTCTAAGGCCCCTCCCCATCTCCACAAATGCTTCTTGCACTGCTCTGATCCCTTTCTTAGCCAGGTCATTTGTCCCCAGGTGGACAATGACATCCAGCTCCCTCCCCTGTGCAGCTGCTCCTGCGATCCTGAGGATTCGTTCCCTGTCTCTCCAAGCCATGGTGCCAGGCAGGCACCTTGCCTTTCTCTCCCCTTCCTCCCCCAGTTCTACCTTCCTAACAATGGAGTCCCCCACCAGGAGTTGTTTCCTTCTCCTGTGGGGTCCCATTACACCCTCCTTTGGGTCTCCTTTGTGGAGGTTCCCAGCATCCTCCTTGGTCTCCACTTGTGGGTGCCTCCATAGAGGAACCACACTTTTCCAGAATGGCATAGAAATTGTGGAGAGGTACAACTGGAGGATGAGCCTCTGTTCCACCACCCTCACCCTCCCTGAGCCCACTGTGGTCCAACCACTCCTCTTTCTTGGCAACCTCTGAGGCAACGGCAGTGACCCTGGTGGTCCCTGGGTGGGAGAGGCGGTCCCACAAATCCTGGCCAACTCATCCGGGAGATGAGCAACCTCCTCCCTCAGCCCAGAGAGGTGTCTGCAGATGGGACAACACTGCATCCTCCAAAACATCTCCCGGAAGACTGCTGCTCCACAGCCACTGCACTGCACCACTCCCATCATGTCTTTTTTCTGGCCCCCTAACTGTTATTTGGAATACACAGTGCATCACTTTGTTGGTGCGGGGGGGGGATCAGACCCCCCACAACCCCCAATTTCTTTTATTCTAACACCACATCACACTTGGATAGCCATGATTACCATATGTGTGCTGTTGCTGTACTTGTACCATCACTGTTATTGAGATATTGCCCATATCAGAGTCGCCCATATGGCTTCACCCAATTTGATTAGTCCTTATTACATGATACCACTCTACCAATAGCTACTGTGGTAACCACCCTAACTTTGCATAAAAAAGGCAAAGCAAGGTTTCCTGCTTGCTGGTAAAAAAATCAGGGGGTGGCAAAGAAATAGAAGTCTCCGACAGAGGAACTGCCCTGTAAGCAAGAGGGCCGAGGGACAGTGTCCATCACAGAGAGTTATTAAGATGATACAGTGGCAACAGGGAAAATCATATCAGGAAAGATTAGCAAGCCTAACCATTCCTCTCAGCTGTCCAAGATTTTCAGGGATGTCCCTGATTATGTCTCAAAATGTTCCTCTGTCCCTTATAACATTTATGTTTTTGGACTGAACAGTGGGGACTGTAAACACAAAACAATGTCAAACATTATAGGTACAGACTTGTTCTTCTTCAGAAAATGTATCCTACACTAATCCCCTTACTTTATTAGCTCTCTGAGTGGATATAACCAATTTTTAAACTGTGTCCCTGATTTTTTAAGCCTTGTCCCTGATTTATGAGGCAAAACTTTAAGAGGTATGAGCCTAACTATTGTGTATACTCAATGGAGGAAATTCAGGAGAGGGGGATATGACAGAGACTTCCAAGACTTTACAGGGTGTTATTGGTGGGCTACTCTGGACTTTTCAAAGTGAATAGAAATTTGACCACAAGGGGGCCTAATTTTAAAGTGGTGGGTGTGGCAAAGTGAGAAAGGAATTAGGCAAGTACTTTTTCATGGAGAGGGTGGTGGTGGGAAAGTAGAATAGCTTGTCCAGCACAGTAGTCAAGGCAGGTATCATTCTAGGTTCAAAGCTGGGTGGGATGGTTTCACACGGATAGTGAAAAGGATGAACTGGCGGGGGGAAGGGCAGTTTTTCAATGTACTGTAGGGTAACAGGGCAGCTGGTTGGACTTCATGTTATCTCTCCTTAGACATAGCAAGGTGAGATGACATTTGTCCCTACCTTTCTCCATTTCTGTATTTTGGTTTTGCATATCTTTACTCTGAGTTACTTTTTGACTACGCTCTTTTCAATGCTTTACAATGTATTTTTTTTTTCAATGCCATCATGAAATAGGTTGTGCTGAAGTTCCACAGACTGACATTCTTTTGTAAACTACAGCCATTTTTTGTACTTTTTGCCTGTGTCCTGGCAAATTGAGGATTACCAAAATACTGCCACATTTGCCTTTGGAATTCACATTTGCTTAGTTCAAGTCTAATTGAGTTCAAACAATCTCTCTCCAGAATCTAAATGACCTCTAATAGCCCATGACTAATGTGTTACACTTGGCTTTGCAATAAATTGCTCTCTTTACTGAATGGGGTACTGTGACAATATTCAGACATCCTTATCAGCATTTGATGCTCATGTAAACCAATTCTTTCTAATGACTACATGAAGTGAAGTAACACTCCACAGATCCTAGGACCCCTGTCATGCCAGAACAACGAAGTCTAACTGCATTCACACCACTTCTGCACCACCTTTTATTAAATGTAACTGTCATGTTCAATTTTTAGCAAATGCATTGAAGCTGTCCTGCATTTCCATTATTTTCACCATTTAGTTAAGCAAGTCCCGGTCCCATATAAATCATTTTCACTTCACTTCATTACATAAGTTCTGAGGCAATATTTTTTGAAAACAGCTGTTTTTACCTGTAGTATTACAACACTGAATAACAGTGTTTTCCTTTGTTTTATGAGTATTCATATTAAATCATATGTGGCCTGATTTAAAACGTAGCATTTATTACGCGTTTAACATTTTTCCTCATTTTAACCAAAGTAGCAAAACTGCATTTGTCTTTCAACATTCTTTGGAGAACAAAAAAAAAAAACTGGAGCATGTTATAAAGATAATTGCACTCTATTTATGTAATGGTGCATGTCAACTTAAATTGTCTGCAGACGTTCACAAAAAAACTAGTCTGTGTGTGTGTGGGGGGTCACCAAAGTTGAAAAACATGGCACGGAGTATAATAATTACTCAAAATGGAAGCAGCATAGAGTCATTTTTTTTAATAACCATACATTGCAATTCCTGTTGAGAAGTTAGGATTGTAAAAGAGTTTGTTACTCCTGTTTCCCAAGGACAAATATGGCTAAAATCTCTTCACTTAAAGAGTCTGTGAATTGTAGACTACTGATGATGCTGGAAACTGTAGTCCTCTATTAGTAAGCCAGGTAAGCTACAAGTAGGCCGGTTGTAAGCGTCCCTACATTGCTCTGTTATTGCAACTCAGCTAGTAGTAATAAACCTATGTGATCCCATCTCACAGAATGGAAAAGTGCTGAAATGCTGCTGTTCTTGGAAGCCAGAGAACACCTGGGGCACCACACACTGTCAGAGTTATAGAAGATGCTGTACAGTATGTGGCTGCAAGGGCCTCTCTGTGCCCCTTTGTGCTATACGCAATGTGGTCAGAAGTCTTTCCCTGCACTAGCACACAGTATGATAACACAGGGAAAAGGGTAGGAACAGTCTTTTTTAATGAGGGTGACAGTATACTGGGAGCCCCAGTGCCATCAAGAATGAGCCAATGTTGCATTCAGTGAACAAGTTGAAATCTGTTGAAATCTGACATTTTGGATACCGGGGAAGCAGGTCCAAAGGAACTCAGTTGCTCTTTGGCATTTTAATGTCATGTTGTAGCAGTTTATACAGGGAGCACACATTGGGCACATCCAAGATGTTGGCAAACCACAAGACCTGCAACAGCCAATCAGCAATGCTGGAGAGTGAGAACTCCTCATGCTGCACGCAGCTGTATGCCATTTCCAGCTCCTTCACAGGTGAAGGACCTCTGGCAGAAGTTTCTACTGAAGGAGCTCCTCTTAAGTAAAAAGGAGTGACTTTTGGTCAGAAATCTTTAGAAATCATAAGATAATCATGGATATTAGAGTTCTAGTTAGCCAATTTTCACCATATATAACTATAGTTTCAGGCAGGCAGGCAAAGAAATTGTACTGAAGATGAGAGGATAGAGCGCACAGTTCAAGCATTCAGTGGCAGCTGCAGGCCTTGCAGTAAGAGTAGGGTAGAGTGAATTTAGCAGACTACCAAATGTGCAGGGGGATTTTTGAAAAGTTTACTTGATAAACATTTTTTTTTTACTCTGTGCTGGTGCTGTAGCGTGCACGTAAATCCCTTCATTTTTATTTTATTCTTTTTCAGCCATGCAGGAGCAGGACACATTGACTTAAGCAGACTGGGTAAAGTGCAGGGGGGATTTGGAAGGATTTATTTTACAAATCATTTTTTTAATGACTGCTGGTGTTGCACCAAGACACTTTTCCCCCATGTGGGTGAGCTGGCAAGCCAATCAAGTCAGTGAAAAGTAAAGTAGAATGCTGTGTGAGACACAAGGGGCTCAATTTTCAAAGCCCAGAGAATGCTGCAAGCCCATGGTTTGCCGATTGTTTGGCGCACAGGGCTTGAGGCATTCTCCTAGCAGGCTATCGGGATTTTCAATCCTGAGTGCCAAATGCTGCAAGTTAGACCAGGTTTTTCCCTGTTCTAACTTGCACCATTTGGTGGACCCTTTTTATGGGGCTTGCTCCAGATCTTTGGTGCAAGCTGCCATAAAATTAGGAAACTGCTGCAACTGTGCCCAATGTACTTAAATCAGGTGCAGCTGTGGCAAAGGAGTTTAGCACACCTGTGCCAAAAAACAGGCGTGATGCAGGACTTGATGCAAGCCCCAAATCACCCTTTGAAAATTGAGCCCGAGGTCTCTCAGTGGGGTGGGATGTGGTCTGTCAGTGGGTGGGAGGCCTGGTGGTGTTTCTCTTACCTATCACCTTGTAGGTTGTACAACACTGCTGCGTGTATGTGCACTAGACATGCATGTCACATGGGCATCTAAGATTCATCAATGACTATCGTGAGTCATCATTGTTAGCATCCGGCAGTAGCTGCGCCGTGTCATCATTTATCATACATGTGTTGTCCATGCATGTAGAAAACAAGATGAGAAGAACAGGAGAAAGTGGTGGAAGAGGAGGAAAGGTACAGATAAATGTTCCATCATGCCAGTTCCATCTAGTACAATTTTGCAAACTGTGGTGTTGGATAAGGCACTGGTCAAATAGAACAGGGACGGAGTTATGGCCCTAATGATGTGAGGCAAGGGCTGGTCACATGATAGCACAGCAAAAGAAACCATGGTTTATTAGTCCCCTGAAATCCAATTGTTCAGCCCCTTTTGCAGTGCATGTAGCCTTCCTTGCCATTTATCCAATCCAATCCATCTGGCGATGAAACCATCCTAAGCAATTCTGAAACACACTAGTTTCCCCCCTCTTCTTTCTTTTAATGCTGCCAGTTCCCCTACTCGGAATAGAAGTGATCCATCCAGAAATGTGAGGTCTAGTTCACCCAAAGCAAGCATCTTGCATTTGCTGCCAAATTCCTCAGGGCCCCTGCCCAGTCACTAGCAGCTTTTTAAACGTGCATAAGGGAAGGAATTCAAATGGTTAGGATAAATCACACTTCAAATCTTCAACTGAATGATTCATGTTTTCGAAGCACATAAATAAGAAATAATAAAAATCATCATTTAATACAGAGAAAATGAATTGCTTTGAATTGATAAATTTTCAGAAGTAGTCATGTATCACTTCTTATATTTTTGCTATGTTGGGTTGCTAATTACATGATTTTTATGTTGCTTGCACGCATGTGCAAGAAACATAGTGCCATCAACGGAGATTTCGGAGGTGTGTCACCTCCTCCTCCAATTCAGTCAGCCAGCTGGCAGGCGCGGCCCCTGTAAGCCAATGCATTTTGGAGCTGTCTATGACACGCTCCAAAATGCAGTGGCATACTGATGAAAGAGGGACTACACTTCAGTGAGCAGAGATAAGAGCCCACGAAGCATAGCTCCCCCCCACACGCAGGCGCAGCGCCGCCTCAGCACTTATCAAGGTAGCTGATGGGGTGCCCAATCCCCATCGGCTGAGTGGCGCTCCCCCAGTTGTAGGTGCCACGCTGGGAGCCCACCCAGTGTGGCAATGAGTCCATAGGCCGACGGGGTGCCCAATCCCCGTCCGGCTGAACGCCTCAGTGTCCTTGTGCCATGTTGGGAGCCCACCCCAGCATGGCAAACGGTCCCACGTAGTCTTTTTTAATTTTAAACCTAAAAATGAAAACGGTCCAGCGGAGCGCCTCCGCCCCTCCCACAACCCGCACCCACCACTGCGCACCCAGCCTCCCCCGCCCCCCTCACCCCATACTTACCTCCGGACTCGGCGCGGCGATCTTCATTAGACCGGGGAATTGCGTCTGCACTCTTCAAAGCTGACGCGAACTGAGGAAATGCCGTAAGCTGTATAATGGCCTAGATAGGGGGTTTCAACTTTATTGCATATCTCAGTCATTTTGGGAATTTTTTGCAATATTTCAACATGGGGTTTTGGGACCTTCTCATGAATGATGTCACTGTCATGGCCTTATTCGGGCCCAAGGGTGATTGCGTGCAGTGACTGCGAAATCACCCTTCGGCCTGAATACCACCATGACAGTGACATCATTCATGAGAAGGGTCCCAAAAACCCCATGTTGAAAATTTAGTTGCAAAAAATTCCCAAAATGACTGTTTCTGACGTCGTTGCGCAGTTTCTACGTTAGGCGCAGAAGTTCGCGAAATTTCAATATTTTCACTCCAGATTTTCAACATTGCCATTTTACCACACCTTCTTATGAGTAGTACAGCTGTCATTTTTCACATCTCACCCAAAATGTGTTTCCACCCATGTAGCGCAGAATGGCGCGGTTGGTGTCTTGTAATCAATGTACGGGACAAATTAAGAAAATCACAATGACACTGTTCATGAGCAGAGATCTTAAAATGGCTATATTGAAAATTTAGTGAAAAAATTCCTAAAAATGACTGTTTTACGATCGTGCGTTGCGCAGTTCCTACGCACGCTCGTAAGTTTGCACATTTTCAATATTTGCGCTCCAATGACTTCCAAATACCTAAACAGCACATAGAAGCAAGCAACAGTCGGCATTGACAAATGCTTGTTTTATTTGGCAGTACTAAGTGTCATGTGTGGAAAAACACTTTACCTGGAGGCTGACATAGTCAGTTCTCTTCCTTCCTGTGCATATCCAGCATTGTGACCTCACTGACTGTGAACTCACCAGTATCCAAGAAGAGCCAATCTCCTGCTACTTTATTGGTAACTTGTGAAACATGTGACAGTCAAGCAGCAGTACTTGTAATATAATAACAAGTGAGGTCACATGCTGATGATGTACTGGGAGGAATAGAACTAGCTATGCCTACTTCCAGGTAAAGCTTTGCTTTTCACATCACACCGAGTACTATTAGGCAGAAAACCTTCTAAAGAGCACATAGAAAAAGAAAACACCTTAGAAATAAAATGTAATAAGGGGTGACCTTTAAAATTACTAACATTGTCTGCCTGCTATTTTCTGGTGCTCCTAGATCTTTAAATGTTATCAGCTCATATCATATTATATCAGATTAGAGCATCTTCTCATACGTCATATCACATTTTATCAGATAAAATTATCTGCTCATACTGTAAATCATATGTACAGCACTGCCAAATGCCATCTGAAGGCACATCAATCCACTATGGCCAAAAAACTGCAACAAAAACAAACAAACACACAAACAAACAAACAAACAAAACTATTAGAAGTCCAGCCAAATTCAAAGAACATGTATTCCTTGACTAAAGTTCCATTTATTTATTGTTTTACTCATAATTTTGCTGTTGTAGCCCATTTTGGCCACAAATGTTTGGGGTGGGTAAGTTGCTACCCCTACCTCATGACAACATAAGTGATATCTTATAAATCCAAACCAAAATGTGTTTTTGGGGGTGCACCCCCCCAAAACCCATTTTGAGTGAAATTAACAATGGTTAACTTTTATATGGTCGTGAGGTAGGGTAGTGATGTAAAAATGTAATAAGAGGATAATTTAAATAAATAGAAATCAAATTGTTTTATTCTTACTTCTATGATATGCAGAATATTGCATGACTAAAAGTATAGAGAATAATGGATAGGCACGTGTGTTATGGATTTCACACACGCTGTGCAGAAAGGACATTTCTTCTTGCTTTTTTTTATTTTTTTCTTTTAAAAAATGCTGCTACTGAGTGGTCACCATGAGAAAAGTCTCATCAGTCACATTGGAGATCACGATCGTGGGACCAAAGCGCCAACTGAAGCTCAATGGTAGAATCAACCAGATAGCTTTTTTGTGTTTGTAAAAGACAGGATCAACCAGATAGTTAAAAGAAAATAAGAACTTACATGTGAGGCATGTGAGAGGCAAACATTTAGTTGTTGTTAGCAGCGCTCATCCACAGTACCAGAAAATTGTAACCGTCATGTTTGTAGATGTGCTCAGCCCTCCCACACACAGAGTAAGGGCCAATAAGGTGGCATGCTACAAATGACTGACTCGGTTAGTGAAAGAAGGTTTTGAGAAATGCCGTAATAACCCATTTTTCAGGTTATACGGCGTTAGACAGTACTTGTAATCAGGTTGATAAATTGGGTCACCAGTAATTATAATTGAATTACTTGTTAAATTAATTCAATGAAGTAATCTTTCCAAGTACCCTGTTTCCTTGGTGTGCTTAAATGCAACTATTTAATCACTAGGGGTGCACACCTATATTGCTATTATTATATAAATAAGATTCAGTTGATCCCACACCACCTCCTGATGAAGACCTGTATGTAGGTTGAAGTGCTGGGGTGTTGGTCAGTTCCACTCCTGTACTCACTGCTGTGGTGGTTACTGAATTAAGATTACAAATACATTGCAATAAAATGCTATAAAGCTGTTATTCAAACCCCAGGAATCTCCCAGTAGTATTAGACATATGCGGTCAACTCAGAATCTCAGACTGTCCCTGGAGATCTGATGTAATGTGGAATGTATATTAATCATAGAACTTAGAATGATACATTCAAATTGCTGCCTCTAGTTGGACTATGTTCCATCTAACTGCCAGATTCATTTTCTCTGTTCAGAACACTAGACATGCCTGTAACAGCTGCTCAGCCAATTCACCGCAAGATTGCTTATTTCTGTCAAAAAAGCAGTATTTCATGCTATTTTGTTCATTTTTTTTTTATAAAAGTTAGTTTATTTGGGATATTTTGTTCATTCTTAGTGGTTCCCTCACTTATGGTAAGTAATTTTTATGTTGACTTGCATGTGCGCAAGCAACATCTTGTGGTAGTAGCACATTTCAGAAGTGTGTTAGTGTTGTGACCAATACAGGGGATGCTTTAGTGGGTGCGTCCCTCAGCCGCCAACCAGGGAGCATGCTGGCAATGACAGCAGTTTCAAAGGGAGCCAAAACCTTGAAAGAAATCTGCTGCTCCAATGAGGTGCAGTTTCCTCATTGCAGCAGCAGATGACAAGACTCTAGCCATGTGCATTACAGCACACAGCAATGTGTATGGCTGGAGTTACCAGTAGAGTTTCAGTGTGCCATTCCTGCTGAAACATTTCAATAAGTCAAATAGCCACAGGCCGGCATTCCACAATGATGACTCCTGCCACCCAACACACACTCCCTGGAAAGCTAACATCAGGGTGCCCAATCCCCATGTCAGCATACCCCCCCATTATGTGACACACTAGGAGCCCACCCCGGTGTGCCAAAACATGGAAGCTCTTGGCACCTGCCACACAGTCCTGAAAAGCAAATATCGGGGGTGCCCAATCCCCGTGTCAGCATGTATCCCCACCCCCATTAATGTGGCACGCTGGGAGCACACTGGGAGCCCACCACAGTGTGCTGAAATTATTGTTTCTGACACCGGGATGCTCACTCCCAGTGTCAGATGCACCACCCACCCCAACCCTTCTCTGTTCTTTGCTGACAACAGGGAACCCAATCCCCATGTCAGCAATGGCATGTGCCCCCCCATCCCACTATTGTGGCACACGGGGAGCCTACCCCAGTGTGCCTACATTTTTATTGTTCCCCCCCCCCGTGAAACCTTATATTCTCCCATCCCCTCCCCCAACCCACACCTTCCCTCTCTGCGCCCGCCTTATCCTATACTTACCTTGGAGGTTGGGAGCAGCGATCTTCTGCAGTGTGGGACATGTCTGCTAAACACGTTTTTACACCTGTGGCACGGAATGGCATGGTCGCTGTGGGAAATCAACTTTTGGGACAAATTAACAAAATCACAGTGCCACTGTTCATGAGGAGAGGTCCAAAAATTTCCATGTTGAAAATTTGATGAAAAAATTCCAAAAAATGATTGTGTTACAGGCATGCGTTGCGCAGTTTCTATGCACGCTCATAACTTTGGACAGAAAAAAAACAAGACTCAGCACTCCAAAACTAGGTGTAACACACTGGCATATTTAATACCCCTGATGACGTGCAGTTAGCACGAAACCGGTCAGGAGTTTGCCTTGCTTTGTACCTTTTAGCCCTTGAGGCTTTCTGTGGCATCTGCTTTATTAAATATGCCAGTGTGTTACGCCTAGTTTTGGAGTGCTGAGTCTTGTTTTTTCTGCTTATTGTATTGACTTGAGCACCCTTTTCCAGCAGATGAGCTGTTTTTGCTGTACTCAATCAACGCTCATAACTTTAGCAATTTTTCATATTTTCACTCCAGATTTTCAATATTGCCTTATGTTCACACCACCTCATGAACAGTATAGCTGTCATTTTTCACATCCTGCCTGAAACATGTTTTCACACCTGTGGCACCAAATGGAACAGTTGTTGCGAAAAGCACCTTTTGGGTAATGAACTGATAGTGCCCCTGTTCATAAGGTGGGGGTCTCAAAAAGACCATGTTGAAAATTTGGAATGAAAATACCAACAGATGTCCTGGGTGTTAGGGTTTCTAAGTGTAATGCCCCACCCTGTAGATACTGACAGGCATCGGGGGTGTGACTTGGGATTGTCGGCTGTAATGCTCACACCATTCCATCCCCACCCCACCCCACCCTGCAGCCAGTGACAGGCATCGAGGTGTGCCTTGGAGTCTTTGGCCCCAAAGTTCACCACATCCTCCTATACTGAACCGATCTCAGCATATTTCCTTATGGAATGGGGTGACATAAGGCCCAAAGACCGCAAGGCACACCGCGACACCTGTCGGTGTCTGCAGGGTATGGTGAGGTAAAAGGATGTGAACGTTATGGCCGACGATTCAAAGGCACACCCCCAATGCCTGTCAGTCTCTGCAGGGTAGGGGTGGGGTTGGCATCAGTTCAATACTTCTCTGCCATTCCTATTATACATCTCTCTAACTCCTTCACTATCAATACCAATGCCAGCAAGCCAACATTCAGCATTGACAAATGTTTATTTCTTTTGGTGGTGTGAAACATTTTTCAGCCAAGCCTGGAGGTTCCCTGCGAGTGCATCACCCTTTTTGTGTTGAAACAAGATGGTGACTTAGTCACCCTAAAAACTGGCCCACAGGACCCTGTGTGAAGAAAGTATGGAGTTAGGTCCTGTTTTGTACAGTACAAGTTAGGACTCAACACCTGTGTCCTGCTTCACAACAAGCAATTTAGGAGTTAAGTACTGTCTTGAGTAGGGCCCAAACAGCATGAGGCAAGTTAGGACTCTGCTCATGTTTCACACAATGCTCAAAGAGCCTGCATCTTGCTTTGCATGAAGTAAATTAGGAGACAGGTCTTGTTTTTTGAGGCACCCATTGCCGTGCCACACATGGAAGAAGTACTCCCCATTGAAATCTAAAATGCTACGTTTCAACACAAACTCTAAAGCTTGTAATAAGGAATCTGATCATAACATGCTCTCTTAGGGGACTATGATTTCAAAAGCATTCACAATTGTTTTAATGCCCAGTTCATGGACAATACCTGTGTAGAGCGATTGTACATCTACACCAAGCAACCAGTAGCTAGGACCTAAGCCAAAGTTGTTAAACTTTTCAAGAATGTGCATAATATCCCTCAAATAGGAATCGAGGCTTTCAACACATGACTTAAGGAAAAAATTGATAAACTTGCAAAAGTTATCTGTTAGGGACCCCAAGCCAGATACAATCAGATTTATAGGTAGCCTAGTCAGATTTTTACATTCTTTAGGTAAGGTATAAAGTAATGCATGATAACGTCCGACTTTCAGATGAACTTGAACTTGTTTTTGGTGATCTGACCCATTTCCTTGGCAGTTTGTAACAGACCTAGGAGTTTTTTTTTCTGATAAGCAGTTCCTTGGGTTGGCATGTAATTTTCAATAAAACTGATGATTGCTAAGCATTTCATTTATGCAATTCACATAAAATGTTGTGGTCATGAGAACAACAATCCCCCCTTTGTCCAGGGGCTTTAAAGTTATAATAGGAAGATTTTTTAATTCTTCCAAATCATTCCTCTCTTTGGCATTCAGATTTCTGCAGACAAAGGGGGGGGGGGGGCATTTTCAAACAACTTACCTATGTCCTGCAGTACCACTTTTCTCATAAGACTTGATGGCTCAGTTGGTGCTGCAGGGACAGAAGTCTGATTTTGGTTCAAAAAGAGAGTTTCTCAATTGTTTAAAAGCGTTACCTGTGATATCAAACATCTGCACTTCAATTTCATTTTCAGATAAACCACGCCAAATATTATCATAAAATATTTCATAAAGTGCTTTTACGTTTTTCAAGTCTTGTTCAGTGTTGGAAAAATTTGGATCATTTTCTCCTTTGTCTACATTAATGTCCCCCAGCTGGGCTGATCTATCTTCCAAACCTGTTCTGTCCTGTGTTGTGTCAGCCATTACGTTATTCAACTGTTCTATTGTTAGGCCCATTGTTTGTTGTATCTTGGGATATTTTAAGAAATAAGCTTTAAGCTGTAATTTTTGGAATAACTTATGTATATCTATTTTGATTTGAAATTTATCTGGTTGGGACTGAGGGGCAAACAACAGACCTTTGGACAATACTGCAATTTGAAATTCTGATAAGTGATAATCTGCTATGTTAATCACTCGTGTGGCTCGTTGGTCTTTTTTCTCAAATTGTATTGATTTGCCTCTGGCCTGACTCCCATGTCCTGTTTTTTTTTTTTGTTTGTTTTTTTACTGCTTTGCTGTTTGATTTTTCATTTTGGCCTTTGATGATAAAGAAATAGCCAATTTAGATGCAATTGAGCTTGCCTGGTCTGAGTCTGTACTCTCACTTGAGTCACTTGAGACAATTACAACTTGCTGAATGGGGGGGTACTTTTTCTGTTGTCTGGCAGTCCTTATCTGCCATCAATTTCTATGTTTCTACGTTTCTGTGTGGTTGAAACAACCTCTGCTGAAGGATCTCTGCCACCTTCCCCAGCAAAAGGGTTCTGCCTTCCCAACGATTTCAGTTGTCATGCTCCAAATAGTCTTTTTTTTTTATAATTTCATATTCATGCTTTTTTAATTTTTATGTTTGCTGTGCGCATGTGCAAGAAACATTATGTGGCAGCTTAGGAGAGAAACAGGTTTCGGAGGTGCGGCACTGTGGCAGACAATACCAGCACTGCATTTGTGGGCTTGGCAGTGTTCAACCAATGCAGGCACACTGTCCTGATAACACTGGTTCTGCAGACATGTCACCAACTTGAAATGATTTGGACATCTGCAATCAGGGGCCGCCTTGTCATTGCAGTGTCAACCATTCCACTGCAATGAGGGAGTGACCCGTCATTGCAGGCGGTACTTTGCCTGATGTAACAGTTTCATGAACATAGTAGCAGCTATCGCCATCCACCTCAGAGCCCCATGAAAGCCAATGGGGGTGCCCAATCCCCCTGTTGGCATGCCCCCAACCCAGTTCATTTGCCCACAGGGGAGCCCATTCCCCATTGGCATAATTTCTCCCCCTCCATTTGTTGTGTGCTGAGGGGATGCTCAATCCTTCTCAGCATCATGTCCCCCTAAACAGTCTTTCTTTGCTGATGGGGGGACCAATCCCTGTCAGCTCCAGTCCCCCCTCCCCCAAAATGCAGGTGGCACACTACGAGCCCACCCTAGTGTGACCAAAGCAAGCCTGAAAAACAAAAGCCTTCCCACGTCTTTTTTTTTGTTCTCCCTGAAACCAAGAAAACGGTCCCTCATGGTGTCTCATGCCCCCTCCCCCAACCCGCAGCTACCTTCTGCACACCCTGCCTCCCCACACCCCCCACCCCATACTTACCTCCAGAAACCAGCACAATGATCTTTGGTGGACCGGGAACATGTCTGCACTCTTCAAAACTGACCGCAAATTGAAGAAATGATGGTAAGCTGTATAATGGTATAAATAGTATTTTTTCAGCTTACTTGGATATCTCAGCCATTTTTTTGACTTTCGGCACCAAATTTTCAGCATGGGGTTACTGGGACCACTCCTCATGAATTCAATCACTGTCATGGCGTTATTCAGTCTCAAAAGGTGATTTTTGCGGTCACTGCATGGAATCACCTTTCAGGACCGATTAACAAAACAACAGTGCCACTGTTCATGAGGAGGGCTCTCAAAAAGCCTGTGTTGCAAATCTGGTAGAAAAAAATCCCAAAAATGACTGTTTTATGAGCATGCATTGCACAGTTTCCACACACACTCATATCTTCACTAATCTGTAATATTTTCATTCCAGATTTTCAACATTGCCATTTTTCCCCACCTCCTTATGAACAGTACAGCTGACATTTTTCACATTCTGGCCGAAATGTGTTTTCGCACTTCCAGCGCAGAATAGCGCGGTCACTGTGGGAAATCAGTATTCAGGACAGATTAAGAAAATCACGGTGACATTGTTCATGAGCAGAGATTCTAAAATGCCTATGTTGAAAATTTGGTGATAAAAGTCCATATATTGACTGTGTTACGAGCGTGCATTGCACAGTTTCCGTGCACGCATGTAACTTCGTGAATTTGTAATATTTTCACTCCAGATTTTCAACATTGGCATTTTTTTACACCTCCTTATGAACAGTACAGCTGTCATTTTTCATATTCTGGCCAAAATATATTTTTGCACTTCTGGCGCAGAATAGCGCGGTCGCTGTGGGAAATCAGTGTTCAGGACAGATTAAGAAAATTACAGTGACACTGTTCATGAGTGGAGGTCCCAAAATGCCTATGTTGAAAATTTGGTGACAAAAGTCCATAAAATTACTATTTTATGAGTGTGCATTGCACAGTTTCCACCCACATTCGTAACATCAAGGATTTGTAACGTTTTCACTCAAGAGTTTCAGCACTGTCAGTTTGCACACCTCCCTATGAACAGTACAACTGTCATTGTTCACATCCTGCCCGAAATGTGTTTTTGCACATCTGGCACACAATGGCGCAGTCGCTGTGCGAAGTCAACATTCAGGACAGAGTAAGAAAATCATAGTGACAGTGTTCATGATTAGAGGTCACAAAATGCCTATGTTGAAATTTTCGTGTAATTATTCCACTAAATGACTATTACGAGTGTGCATTGTACAGTTTCTATGTATGCTTGTATGTTTGAACATTTTTAATATTTTCACTCCAGATGTTCAACACTACCTTCTATTCACACCTCCCTATGAATGGTACAGCTGTAATTTTTCACATCCTGCCCGAACTGTGTTTTTGCACATCTGGTGCAGAATGGCGAGGTCGCTGTGAGAAATCAACGTTCAGGACAGATTAACAAAATCTCAGGGCCACTATTCATGAGCAGAGGTCCCAAATGTTTTCATGAGGTGGGGGGACACAAAAGGCCAAGTTGAAAATTGGTAGTGCAAATACCAACAAATGCCCAGGCATTAAGGTTTCTAACCATAATGCCCCCTCAACCCAACCCATGGTGGGGCTCCAGTGCCCTCATCTTCTCTGAACTGCAGACACATCTTCACTCTTCAAAGCCAGATCACAAATTGAGGAAACAGATATGCACTTCACTGTACTGTAATGGAAATGTGAACTTGGTGGCATAATTTATTCTTTCTGCTGGAAACTGTAGTCCTGCCAATCTGTGCATACCAACATCAATTCCAAATTATGAACTTTGGCATAGACAAATGCTTGTTGCTTCTTCCTTTCTCTTGATTTAATTAGCACTGACCTCAAAACAGGTGAGTTCATATCCTGTTGCCATGGAAGTATTATCAGCCCCATTCATTTCAGGTGCAGTTTTTTTCTTGAAATTCAAATGGCTATATAAACCTTGTTTTGTACTGTGGTTACCAATATTAACTGCTATATTGTTTCTTTCTTAACTTTGGTTTGTACTGGTTACCAAAACACTAACTGGGTTGTTAGTGCTTGTGGCTGTGTGGTCCTGGTAGCAAGCTCAACACTGTCAGGAAAGGGAGTGAACCCATACATAGAAACATAGAAACATAGAGTTTGACGGCAGATAAGGACCACTTGGCCCACCCAGTCTGCCCATTTCCCCTACCTATTGGATAAGCTGCAGATTCTAGTTAAACAACAGCCTACTTCCTGCAACCCCCCCACTATAATTGCCTTATGTCTGTCCCATGCATGTTTGAATTCCCCCACTGTTTTAGACCCCACAACCTCTCCAGGAAGGTGATTCCATGCGTCCACCACTCTCTCTGTGAAAAAGAATTTCCTCACATTACCCCTGAGCCGTCCCCCCTCTAACTTTAAATTGTGCCCCCTTGTTCTTACACATCTCTTTTTCTGAAAGATGCTACCCTCCTGGACTTTGTTGATTCCCTTGAGGTACTTAAAAGTTTCTATCATGTCCCCCTGTCCCTCCTTTCATCAAGGGTATACATATTAAGCTCTCTCAGTCTCTCTTCATATGGTTCCTGATGTAGACCCTGCACCATTTTAGTTGCCCTCCTCTGGACTGCTTTCATCCTGTCTATGTCCTTGCGTAGATGAGGTCTCCAAAACTGCACGCAGTACTCCAGATGGGGTCTCACCAACTGTCTGTACAGAGGGATAATCACTTCTCTTTTTCTACTTGTGATGCCCCTCCCTATGCATCCCAGTATCACCCTGGCTCTCCTTACTGACTTCTCACATTGCTTACCCACCTTTAGGTCATCTGATATGACTACACCCAGATCCCTTTCCATTACTGTTGTCGTCAGTACCTCCCCTGCTATTGTGTATTCTTCTCCTGGATTTTTATTTCCCAGGTGCATTACTTTGCACTTCTTTGCATTGAATCTAAGTTGCCATATGTCTGACCATTCCTCCAACCTTGCCAAGTCCCATCTCATCCTTTCTACCCCCCCTTGTGTATCAACTCTGTTACAGATCTTTGTGTCATCTGCAAAGAGGCATACATTTTCTTCCAGACCCTCTGCAATGTCACCTATAAAGATGTTAAAGAGGACTGGACCCAGTACTGAGCCCTGAGGTACTCCACTAGTAAACCCCCCTTTCTTTAGAAATTTGTTCCATTCACTATTACCTTCTGTGTCCTGTTGTGCAACCAGTTTGCTATTACCTTCTGTGTACTTTAGCAATGCAGATAACTAGTGGAACCATGTGGTTGCTAGCCCCAAGCAAATACAGAGGCACAACAAGTTCAGCGGACTCTGACAAGCCTGCACCTGTGGCTGGTGGTGCAGTAAAGAAGTTCACTGCTGTATTTTTCAGGAAAAATCATTTTGTTTGTAAGCTCCCCCTTTTGGGAGGGTTTACTATAATGGCCTCTGGTCCCCTTCATCAATATAAGGGACTGAGAGGGCTTGCTCCCTGCCTTTTGGGTGGAGTTTGCCCAGGCCTTGGTGGGTATATTAGGCAGTATTTATTGCGGATGGGGGAGGCCAATGGGAGAGAGACACCCACAGCTGGGCCAGGAGTTTGGGAAGTCGGGCCTTGGTGCTGTGCCATAGGGTTTTGTCTGCTTAGGAAAGCTGGGTGGTGTCTGGCTTGTGGCCATTAGTGGCTAGGTTCAGCTATAGGGAACCGTAGCCTGGGGAGATGAAGTAGGCCCACCTTGTGCTCCACAGCACCAGGGTGGACCAGGGCCTAATTTCCAATGAGGTATGATTTGAGCAGGCATGGTGGGGATGTTACAGGGTGGCAGACTGTGGCATGGTCCTGGAGGTGGTGGCAGCCCTCTGGATCCTTTACCTCTGTGGCACTCCATGCCTGGAAGTTTATGGCCTGTGAGGAGAGTTTTGGGGTCCACCTTTGCCTGACATGTTTAACCATGTTGAGCCTATCTCCGGGAGTTGCAGGGAGGTGGCCCTGTGGACCTGTGTTGCAGGATGGATGAGCATTGGAGGAAAGCTGCAGCCTGTGTTTGAAGTGCGGTGAAGTGGACATGGCAGGTAATACAAAGTGTGGAGTTTCCAGAGCAGTAGGAGATGTAAAGCTGAGAGAGAGAGAGAGAGAGAGAGAGAGCGAGAGTCCTGCGGCCTGAATGTGTTGTTGCTGCTGCTCGTTTCAAGAGCCCCCCAGCTCTGGTGAAGCCCAGCTGAGGGGTCAGTTTCACCCTCAAGTGTTGTGCCGTGGCCTTCTGCCACAGAGATAAGTGCCTGTCTCTGGTTATGCCCCCAGCTCCTGGGAGCTGTTGCATTTGTTTTTTAATGATGTAAATAAATTTATTTTATTTATTTTAACTGAGTGTGCTTCCACCATTTGAATGAATTGAGCTGCTGGTAACAACGCTTGCTCTCCAGTATCCAGGTTCGTGTCTGCCCCAGGGCTTAGCGGGGGCCTGCCAGCTATCAAGATCTCTGTCTGTGAACCCTGGGAAATCATCCATCTAAGGCATGTGTCATTTTTTCCACTGGTTTTGGATTGTCTGTTACTGTTTGGCATCCTCCTCTCTAAATTCACATTAGGCCCCTAAACATTAGGCAGAGAGGGTGTTGCATGTTTATTCAGACACAGGTCACAGTTGTAGGTAACCCACAGTGAGGACACAGAGAAACTGCCTCAGCACTTTGTTCACTAGAACTTCGTCAGTGGGGCAAGCCCCTATCCAAGATGCCCCTCCCTTTATACTACCTTCTGAGATGCCATCTAAAATCCCATTGGTTAGAGGTTGACATTTAAACAAAAGACTGAGAGAGGTATCTCCAAGGAGGAGCTGAGCCCATACAGGATAAAATAATTGTTCAGATGTTAAAGCTTTCTGTGTATGTTATACTTTAGATACAAAAAAGGTGCGCAAGACCACAAACGTGCAGGAGCAAAATACATCAGTATGAAATTCAGAAGCAAAACTACTTAGAAAACTTAAGAAGAAACTTTGCATGACAATATATTATTGCACCCTAAATATATTGTTGCAGCCCCTTTCCTTGCCATCCATTTACATAATGAATACTGGCTTCTGGTCTACACAATGTTTGAATCCACCAGACATAGAGTTCAGAAATCCCACATCTGTAGAACAGTTGGAATAAGTATTCATGGTAAACATGATCAAAAGATGTTATCAAGTCCAGACTTAAACAGACTCTTCTAACTATCCCTGACACCCCCTTTTAAAGACCTTCACAGACAAGCATTTGTCAAAGCCACATGTTGTCTTGCTGGCATTGGCATTGGTAGTGCAGGAGTTAGAGATGCATAATAGGAATGGCAGTGAAGTATTGAACTGATGCCAACCCCACTCTACAGAGACTGACAGGCATTGGGGTGTGCCTTTGGGTCATCAGCTATAATGCTCATGCCATTTTACCTCACCCTACCCTGTAGACACTGACAAGTGTTGTGGTGTGCTTTAGGGTCTTTGGGCCTTATGCATACCCCATTCCATAAGAAAATACGCTGAGACAGGTGCAGTATAGGAGAATGGGGTGAACTTTGGGCCGAACACTCCAAGGCACACCTCGATGCCTGTCACTAACTGCAGGGTGGGGGTGGGGGTGGAATGGCATGAGCATTACAGGCAATGATCCCAAGTCACACCCCTGACACCTGTCAGTCTCTACAGAGTGGAGTGTTACAGTTAGAAACCCTAACGTGGTAGGTGTTTGTTGGTATTTTCACTCTAAATTTTCAACATAGGCTTTCTGTGACCCCACCTCATGAAGAGCGGCACAATCAGTTTGTTAACTGAAAGGTGGTCTTGCACAGTGGCTATGCCATTTGGTGATACAGGGACGAAAACACATTTTGGGCAGGATGTTGAAAAATGACAACTGTATTGTTCATTAGGAGGTGTAAAAAAAATGGCAATGTTAAATACCTGGAGTGAAAATATGAAAAATTGGTGAAGTCATCAGCATGCATAGAAACTGTGCAATACACATCTGTAACCCACTTATTTTGGGGATTTTTTAACCACATTTCCAACATAGGCATTTTGGGGCCTCCCCTCATGAACAGTGGTGCTGTGATTTTGCTAATCTGTCCCAAAAGTTGATTTCCCACAGTGACCACACCATTGTGCTCCACAGGTGCGAAACACAATTTGGGCAGGCTGTGAAAAATGGCAGCTGTACTGTTCATAAGGAGGTGTGAAAAAATGTCAGTGTTGAAAATCTGGCATGAAAATATTGCAAATTTGCGAAGTTACAAGGGTGCGTGGAAACTGCGCAATGCACACTTGTAACACAGTCATTTTATGGACTTTGGCACCAAATTTCAACATAGGGATTCTAGGACCTCTGCTCATGAACAGTGTCACCGTCATTTTCTCAAACTGTCCCAAAAACTGATTTTGCACAGAGACCGCGCTATTCTGCGCCGGACATGCAAAAACACATTTCAGCCAGGATATGTAAAATGACAGCTGTACTGTTCATAAGAAGGTGTGGAAAAATGGCAATGTTAAAAATCTGGACTGAAAATATTACAAATTGACGAAGTTACGAGTATGCGTGGAAACTGCGCAACGCACGCTCGAAAAACAGCCATTTTTTTTTTTCACCAAATTTGCAACATAGGCATTTTGAGACCCTCCTTATCAACAGTGACACTGTCATTTCATTAATCAGTCCCGAAAGGTGATTCCGCACAGTGACCACAAAATCACCTTTTGGGACTGAATAATGCAGTGACAGTGACTGAATTCATGAGGAGGAGTCCCAATAACCCCATGTTGAAAATGTGGTGTCAAAATTCCCAAAAATGGCTGACTTATGCACCAAAGTTGAAAAAACCCTATTTATGTCATTATACAGCTCACTGGCATTTCTTCAGTTCGCGGTCAGCTTTGAAGAGTGCAGACGTTTTCCCGGTCCAACGAAGATCATCGAGCTGGACTTCGGAGGTGAGTATGGGGTGAGGGGTGTGGGAGGTAGGGTATACAGACGGTGAGTGCAGGTTGGGGGTGGGGTGGGGAAGAGACTGCGAGGACCGTTTCTTTTTACAGGTTAAAAAAGACAACGAGGGTCGGTTTTCTTTTTTTGCAGGTGTTTGTTTGGTACACTGGGGTGGGATCCCGGTATACCACCTGCATAATGGGGAGGGGGACTGCAGCCGATGGGGATTGGACCCCTCGTCTGCACAGAAACAGGTGGGGGTGTGTGCATGATGCCGAGGGGGATTGGGCACCCCCTCAGCACACAGCACACATTGGGAGCTGGGGACATTATGCCCACAGGGAGTGGGCTCCCTGTCGGCAAACTAAACTAGGCGGCGGGGAGACTGAATCTGACAGGGATTGTGCCTCCCATCGGCAAGGAAAGACTGTTGAGTGGGCACATGATGCCGAGAGGGATTTGGACCCCCCCTCATCACAGATGTAGAATGGGAGGGGAGCATTATGCTGATGGGGAGTGGGCTCCCCCATCGGCAAATGAAGTGGCTGCGGCAGTCAGTGCTGCCATGTTTAGGTCAGGGAAGTGCTTCACCAGCAAGGGCACATCGGGAGGTGCCGCTGCATGATGAACTTGGCTCTCATTGCAGCGGACCTTTCCTTAGATGCACTTGCAATATTATGTGTTGCTGGTGTGGTGACTGCATGCTGCCTTATTGGGGAATGAGGGACGCACCTACTGATGCATGTCCTGCATTCGCACACAGTGACCGCACCTCCAAATCTGCTACTACTGCAACTTATTGACTGGTGTGCAAGCGCGAGCCAAAATTAAAAAATTTTATTTACCTGAGTTGTGTGGCCTTTTACCCAACAAGATTAAACAGGCATTATAAGATACCCAGTGGCTTCTATTAGCCAAAAACATGTAACATCTTTTCCAACAACATAATCACAATTTAAGGAACTTCTAGGTCTCCATTTTAAAGTATTAAACAGTCCCATTTTTATAAAGGAGAATAATGTAAGCATCACACATTGAATGAGGGAAGAGTCCCAAAGTCTAACATAGACACATAGAAACAGAATGTGACTGCAGATAAGGACTGCCTGGCCCATCCAGTCTGCCCATTTCTCTCTACCTACCTACACTATTACAGCAGACTGAGCCCAGTTTACAGCTTTTTCCCTCCCCCTTCCTTTCCTTTATGATTCCCTTCTGCTTATCCCATGTATACTTGAACCTCAGCACTGTTTTTGCTACTACCACCTCTGCTGGAAAGCTGTTGCAGGAATCCACCACTCTTTCTGTATCATAAGTATCATACATAGGAGTAAGAAGCCATAGCTTATGCCAATAGTAGACTCGCTATTTAGACAACGGTTAATTCGTCCCCTATGCAATCATCCAGTTTTAGTTTAAATGATATAATGGTATCACTATTTACCATATCCATAGGAAGTGTATTCCAGACCTTCTCTTCCACCCAGGGGCCACCGCCACTGCCCCAGAGGTTGCCAAGAAAGAGGAATAGTTGGACAACTGTGGGCTCAGGGATGGTGAGAGTGGTGGAACAGAGGCACATCCCTTCATTTGTACCTCTCCACAATTTGTATGCTGTTCTGGCAGAGCATGTTTCCTTTATGGAGGCACACACAGTGGAGACCAAGGAGGATGGTGGGAACCTCCACAAAGGAGACCCACAGGAGAGTGGCACGGGACCCCATTAGGGAAGGAAACAACTCCTGGTGGGGGACTCAATTGTTAGGGGGGTAGAAGTGGGGAGGGAGGGGAGAGGGAGGGAGATAAGGTGCCTGCCCAGTGCCATGGCTTGGAGGGACAGGGAGCGAATCCTCAGTATTGCAGGAGCATCTGCACAGGTGAGGGAGCTGGACATTATTGTCCACCTAGGGACAAATGACCTGGCTGGCAATGGGATCAGAGCAGTACAGGAGGAGTTTGTGGAGTTGGGGATGGGCCTTAGACAAGTAGCATGCATGGCAACATTCTCAGAGGTGCTGCCTGCCTATGGCATGGGTGAGGCTAGGGTGCTCTGCACCATGAGATTCAATCAATAGTTGAAAAACTGGTGCAGAGCTCTGGGTTTTGGCTTCATTGGGGACTGGTGGTCCACCTAGAGAGATACAGGCTTATACTGGTGCGATGGTCTGCATGTGTCCAGGAGGGGAACCAGGATCCTATGTGATAGATTTAAATGCTTCATTGGCAAGCATTTAAACTAGCCAAGGGGGGAAGGCACTGAAAAGGAGCAGGGAAATCCCAGCCTCCCCAAAAAAAACAGGGTAGTTAGTGAGGTAAACATTACTAGAAAGAAGTTGATTGGGAGAAGGGCAGGGGTAAATGGAAAAAAGGCAAATGCTGTCCGCACAGGAATGGGGCTAAAAAGAGTAAGGCCATCAAAAAATGGAGGGCAATGAGTACCAACGCCCATCATCTGGGTAACAAGCTCCCTGAACTAGTGGCTTTGATGGAAGAGGGACACCTGGATATCGTGGCAGTCACAGAAACATGGTTCACAGAGAACCATGACTGGGATGTCAACATATCAGGGTACACAATCTACAGGAGGGACAGGGAGGGTAGAAGAGGAAGAGGAGGAGTAGCTCTCTACACAAGGGAAGGGATCAAATCAATGGAACTAAAGGATAAACAGGGAGGAGAGGAGGCACTGTGGGTCACCCTGGAGACAGGAAACGGCACCACAATCTGCAAGGGAGTTGTATACAGAGCCCGGTTGCAGTGGGAGGAAATAGACAAGGAAATGATAGAAGGCATCCTTAGGATGGTAAAAAAAGGGGAGGTATTATTGATGGGGGACCTGAATATGCCAGATGTTAACTGGAGCACCTTTGCTGTAGCCACATCCAAGAGCGGGGTCATTCTCGATGCCCTACAGGGGGCATGACTTAGGCAGCTATTGTTGGAACCCATTTGGGATGGAACAGTCTTAGACCTGGTACTCTCAAACGGGGTTGGAGAGAGGAGCTCAGATTTAAAACTGGGTAGCTTTCTGGGAAAAAGTGACTACCAAACAGTGTGGTTCACAATAAACACAGCCATAGAGTCAAGCCATACAAAAGTGAGGGTACTGGACCGACTTTAGGAGGGCTGGTTTTGGCCAAATGGGAGAGTGCCTCAAAAAAGCACTGGCAAACAGGCAAGAAGGAGGAGTGGAGGAACAATGGGTAACTATCAAAACTGCTGTCACAGTGGCAACAAACCTTTGTGTGAAGCAAATAAACAAATCAAAATGAAGGAAAAAAACACTATGGTTCTCAAAAGAGGTGGCGGGAAAGGTTAGGGAGAAAAAGATAGTGTTTAGGAAGTATAAGGAAACATAGAAGGGGCAGGACAGAGAACTGTATCAGTTAAAACAGAAGGAAGCGGTGAAGGCAGTCAGAATAGCAAAGGACCAAACCAAGGAAAAGATAGTCAACTTGATTAAGAGGGGGATAAAACTTTTTATAGTTATATTAGGGAGTGAAGAAAGACCAAGGGATGGTAGTGAGGCCTAATAAAGGGAGGGTGGGTGGGCAGAGAGTGACAGTGAAAAAGCAGGGATACTGAATGAATACTTATGCTCAGTATTTACAAAATACGAGGAGGGGGAGGTACCTAATCCAATCAATAGAAGCACTCTGGATAGAGGGGTCGATACCAATTCATTCACAGAAGAAAGGGTTCTGAAAGAACTCCTAAAACTGAAGGTGGACAAAGCAATGGGTCCTGATGGGATTAACCCCAGAATTCTAAAAGAACTAAGGGGAGAACCAGTGACACCACTGACTAGCCTTTTTAACAAATCATGGGAGGATGGGGATCACGTGATGCAGGCTTGCTAGAGGCAGCACTGTTTTCGGGCTCCGGCTCCTCTACCTCCTTTTGGTGTTATTTTGATCTAATTTTTACTATCTTGTTACTGAAAGCGTTACTGGTTATTGTAAATCGGCACTCAGAGTGGTTTTGAGCATGTTTGGATGTCTAAAGTCCGGGACAACCGTCCCATTATGGACGTTACAATGAAACAAGCCCAGCTGCGACATACTCCACTCGCTTCACCAGATAAGCAGCAATCAAAAAAATCTAAAGCGCATGGGGAAAAGGGGGATTTCCCATCGAACCAACCGATCCCACTCACAGAAGATAGGTTCCTGCAGGAGATGGAACCCTTTAGAGACTTTGAAGGATATTGCAGCGGACCTAAAATCCATGCGGGGAGATATGATTGAGTTATCAAGGCGGGTGGGCGATGCTGAGACCCGGCTATGTTCGGTGGAAATCTGGAAGGATAAGCAAGAGTCCGAGCTGATGTTATTAAAGAAACAGGTTCAGAAGTTACAACTGAAGACAGAAGATCTGGAAGGGCACAGTAGAAGAAACAACATTTTAATTCTTGGTTTATCGGAAAAAGAAGGAAATAATACAATCTCCTTTACTCAGAAGTTTCTGGAAAAGGTGGTAGGTGCATCACCACTGCACTCGGCGTACCAAATTGAGAGGGCCCACCGTTCCCTTCGACCTAGACCCCAGCCAGGAGAGCCACCCAGACCCATTATACTGAAGTTCCTGAGCTATATAGAGCACCAGCATGTTATGTCTAAAGTCAAGGAGTTGAAGGCAGTAATGTGGGAAGGATCTAAATTGCGCATCACGCAAGAGCTGCCTTATGAAGTGTGGCCAAAACGGGCAGCTTTCCATCCCATAGTTACAAAGCTGATGGCGGCAAGCATTCCTTTTAGGATGGCATACCCTGCCAAATTGCATGTGTCTTTGTCAGGTAGCTGGAGTACATACAACTCACCGCATCAAGCCAGCACAGATCTTGAGAGCAAGCTGCCAGAACTGTTCAAACCTGGATGAGCAAAACACAGATATAATTGGACTTATTTGGATGGACATACGTTAGTTTCTTTCAATTTATTTATCCCCTTTTTTTTTCCTTTTTATTTTATCTTTCAGAGGAATGGTGGTCTCAACTTATGGTTAACCCTGCTATACTACTTTTTATATTATTTTTACAATGCTTACCGTGTAGATCTCGATCCGGCGGGATGTAGGGGATGGGGATTCTGTTCCGGGACCAATGAGGCTTTGGGTTGTCCTCTATGGAGGGTTTGATCTCGGGGGGAGGTGCCAATTCAGTGTCCAGTTTGGGGACTCTCGAGTGGAACATGTGTGGGCTGACGCTTTTTCTGGGGTTATCTATATGGTAGGACAGTTTGTGTGCACCTCCCAATCAGCACCCCGTATTTGACTTCCTACAGGGCATGGATTTCTTTTTTCTTTTTAAAATGGATTCCACGGTGCAGGTAAGCTGGTGATTTGGTAAATTTCAATCTTTTTCTCCCGCTGACTTCAGGATTAGAAGTCTCAAGTGTGTTTATCACAATGCTCAGGTCTCATCTCGATCATCCTCTGTGCGATCCTTCATGTGGAATGGGTAACTTGTGTAAAAGAGTCTGAGTTTTACTGCAGATTTTCTCTTTTTATTGACGTGCTGGGTGGCTTTGGGGATAAACAGCTCTGAGTGCGAGTATTCAGAATAAAGCGATGGCTTGTCTTATATTAGGAGGGGAGGAGGGGGCTGCTCGAATTGGTGTAAGCTTAGGTCGGGCTGCATAGCGGGTTAGTTTTTTTGGGGGGTTGACCCTATAATACTCCCATTCTCTTTTGTTTTGATCTTCTGGAATGCGGTCCTTTACCTTCAATATCTTAGCATTCAGCTATTTTTCACCCTTCAGGGCTGGATCTTAAGCATACAGGGTGTATTTGAATGGGTTTTATTGGGTGGGTCTCATATCTGGTTAAGTTTAAAGTCAGACTCTGTGTTCAGATGATCATTGAGACAGCTCTATATAGTGGACTTGTATATAGGGTAGGGGGGTTCAATTTAGAATCTTATCAGGCCACAATTATATTGGTGGGGGATATTATGTTGGGTGGGGTTTCTTTTGCTATACGTCTGGCTCATTCTACTTTCTGGATTACTTGTGCTATTGTTTTTTCTTTTTTGGGGGGACCTTCTGTATATAGTTTGATCGGGTTAAGGAGGGAGGGGGGTGTTATGGTTCTTATGCCTTTCCAACAGGATGTTCTGTCCATGATTATAATAGGACATCTATTAGTTCTGGTGTTTTTATCATTGTACAAATTCTATGTAACTTTTGGGGGAGGGCTGTTTCTTATTACTCAGCCTTTTTCACAGGGGTTGAGGGGCGGGGTACAAGGGTACTGCTCCTTTTGTTAATTTGGGATCGGCTTAACGTATGGGAGAGTTTGGGGGGGGTTGGGCTTCTGTTCTGACCTCTTCCTTAAGGACTATTCAGTTTGATTTTACTACTGAATGGTTAATATTATCTATCCTTTGTATAATTCGATCATTCTATGTATTCCTTCGGGAAGAGAAATTGGTTTATACTAATTTGTTTTTTCAGGGGTTGTTGAGGAAGTGGGGTGGGATTGGAGTGTGCCTTGTGGGTTGGTTTAATTGTTGGGTGATATTGGTTCCCTTTTCATTAAAGTTAATGATACATGAAATAGATGCCAATTAAAATTGCAACGTGGAATTTCAGAGGTGTCAGAGATATTTCCAAAAGATATCAGGTTCTCAAAAACTGCGCCCTACTAAATATTGATATTCTCTTGATGCAGGAAACCCACCTCATAGTTTCGGAGGTCAATGGGCTACATCGACAGGGTTTCTCTCAATATTTTATGTCCTGTGGGTCATCTTCTAGTAGAGGGGTGGCTGTACTGATGAAAAGACACATTTCATTTGTGGCAGAAGAATGCTTAATGGATCAGGAGGGGAGATTTATCCTGATTAAGGGTATACTCAATAACATCAGGGTGGTGTTGGGAGCAATTTATGGCCCAGTAGGAGGGGATCTGGACTTTCTCATGAGGTTGGCCGATAAACTGAGTGGATTTCTGCCCTACTCGATAATTCTAGGGGGTGACTGGAACATTGCTCCGTTGCAAGATCTAGATAAAACCTATTGGCCATTAAAACCCCTTTCTCCTTCACAACTTGCTGTAAGGGACTTTATGGATACATTGGGTTATGTGATCCATGGCATTTATTTAATCCCTCTAGTCGGCTTTTTTCCTTTTTTTCTCAAGTTCACAGGTCTTGGTCTAGAATTTACTTTATTTTAGTCAGCAATACTCTTCTGCCTGGTATCCACCAGACAGGAATAGAGCCAATTGTTATATCTGATCATTCCATGGCTTGGATTTCAATTACTCCCAATCAGCATGTTCAAAGAGATACCTCATGGAAATTAAATACACAACTCTTAATGCAAATTGCACCTTGCAAATGAGCTTGCTCAACGGTGATCGCCTGGATAAATAAAGATTTGATTTGATTTAAAAGAGGAGTGCATTTTTTCTCATATTATATCGCTAAACTCTCTCTTTATTGAGTCCAATACAGGCTCTATAAGCAGGGAGGACTTGTTCTGGTGTTCTTTCAAATGTTTCCTTAGAAGAGAATTTATTAAGCTTGCCTCCAAAAGGAAAAAACAGAGAGAGGCTAGAGTTATTTTGTTGTTGAATCAAATTGAGACGGCAGAAAACAGGTTATCCTCCTCTGCGTCCAAATCTGATTTAGAAGCTTTACTGAAGCTCAGGAATGAATATGCGGATCTATTAAGGGATAGGGCAGAGTATGCCATCCTTAAAACCAAAGCTCGTTATTTTGATCAAGGGGAGAAACCAGGTAGATTGCTAGCTCTTTGATTGCGGGAAGTAGAAAGCTCAAGATTGATCCCCTCATTGTGTTCCCCAGATGGCACTATTAAGACTTCTCCCCGGGACATCTCACAAGTTTTTGAATCCTTTTATAGGAATCTATATAGTAAGGGTCCTTCTCAGCTCTTCTATTCTTGCATTGAATAATTTCTGGATGGCCTTTAACTTCCTTCCCTTCAGGCCCACCAGCATGCGATCCTAGCCTCTCCTATCACTCTGGCCGAAGTGGAAGCAGCGATTAAAGGGTTAGCATTGGACAAATCCCCTGGTCCTGATGGTTTTCCCTCCAACTTTTATAAAGTTTTTAGTAAGGAGATTGCTCCCCTTCTCTTGAAATTATTTGATTATATGCTCACTTCAGACCTTTTGGATTGTATTTTACTGGAAGCCACGATTGTCTTGATTTTCAAACCAGATAAACCCCAGAAAGATCCCACCAGTTACCATCCGATTTCATTATTAAATTATGATATTAAAATTTTAACTAAAATCCTATCTCTCAGAATCAAACAGGTTTGGTCTGACCTGCTGAGTCCCGAACAGGTGGGGTTTGTTCAGGTAGATCCTCGGCTGATCACTTACAACCCTCTCGCATATTTTCAGGTCACCAGGACTCCCAGATTCCCATAGCTTTAATCTCATTGGACGCGGAAAAGCTTTTGACAGAGTAAACTGGGATTTTCTTTGGGCTACCTTGAGGAGAATGGGTTTCCTGGATATCTTTATTCAATGGATTCGGATGGTATACAAGTGTCCTACTGCCAGAATTTATTCTAATGGGGTTTTCTCTTCTCGATTCCACCTATTCACCGGAACTCGGCAAGGTTGCCCCCTATCTCCCTTCTTGTTTAACCTATACTTGGAACCCTTGCTAATTAGCATCAAAAGCTCACCACAGGTCACAGGTTGTCTAGTTCACCAGCAGTTGTTGACTCTTTTAGTTTACGCTGATGATATTCTTTTACATCTGACTAATCCGGAATTCTCTCTAACACATGCACTACAAATTATTGATCGGTTTGGTCAAGTATCCAATTATAAGCTTAATCTATCCAGATCCGTTATATTCCCATTAAATGCTCTCACGCTTCATGCCAGTTTCATTCATTTTGGTATGAAATGGTCTCCTTCCTCTCTCAAATATTTAGGCATACATCTTACCAGAGACCCTGATGATTTCAGGAAATTGAATCTGGATACTTTACTGTTGAGGATACAGCAGGACCTTCAAAGATGGGTCAACCTCCCATTGTCTTTATGGGGCTGTATCAGTATTATCAAGATGAATGTTCCGCCCCGTATTTTTTATCCCCTTAATTTACTGAACATCTGGCTCCCAGAATCCTATTTTCAGCAGCTTCACTCTTCTCTCTCGAAATTCATCTGGCTAGGTAAACATCCTAGAAGAGCCTTCTTAAAACTTAATTTATCTAAAGAGAAAGGTGGATTATGCCTCCCCAATTTCATGCTATATTATTGGGCGAGTCATTTGTCTAAAATGGGGAGATGGTCTGAGGCTAGTCCGGATACTTATCTTCCCATTTGGCTTCAGCTGGAAAGAAAGCTTTTGGATATGCACAAGCTTTACTCACCTAGAATTTTTTACTATTCTACCTCTGCATTACCTTCTCTTTTACTAAATTCAGTGGTAGAGGTCTCCATAAAGGTTCTGACTCAGTGCTTGAACTTCCTTGGTATTTCAACCAAAAAAGATATGGCACAACCTCTCATCTCTAACCCTAACATTAAAATAGGAGGCTTCCCGCTTTCTCCAGACTGGCTTCCTCAACTTCGGGATACTCTGGTGGAAAATTTGTTTTCTCAGGAGTCTCTCCTTTCCTCAACTGATATAATAGCTAAATTGAATATTCCTCAGAAATACATATTTAAGGTTTTTCAGTTGAGACATCTTTTGGTCTCCATTTTTGGCACCACATTCACGCTGTCCCGAGTTAAGCCCTTTTTAGACCAGATACAGGACTTCACATACAGACCCCATGGAATTTCTAAGATTTATTCCTTCCTACTGGACATTAAATTTCCCAATGCTCTTATTGGCTCAAAAATCTGGGCTCCACTTCTGCCAGATTCCCCCTTGATTTGGGGTCAGGTTTGGGAGGACTTGCATAGATATCTCACTCAAGATAGGCACAGGCTTATACAGTATCATATTTTAAATAATCTGTACTACACTCTGGATAAATTAGCCAAATTAGGCAGATTACCCTCGACTAATTGTACATGGTGTGGCGCAGCTGATGGGAACCTGATACACATTCTATGGCATTTTGACAAGGTGGCTCCATTATGGAACACAATCAAACCAATCTGGACCCCTTTCTGGGGCTGGGAGAGCTGTTTACTATTGAAATATGCATCTTAGGGAGGTTGTCTAATATTAGGGTCTGGGAGCGTAGGTATCATATGGCTTTAATTTCTATAGCAGTCAAAAGGCTGGTTCTCAAGCGCTGGATGGACCAATTGGTAATATCATATGCTGAATGGGTGAAAGAAATGTCTCTTTGCTTTAATACTGAAAGGTTAATTGCTAGCTCCCAAAATTGTATAGCCTCCTTCAACCAGAAATGGGGTAAACTATATGCTTTATATCTGAATTAAGGCTTAGGTATTGCGTGCTTCTGTCTGTTTTGGTATGTATCACTCTATGCTGATGCTTTTTCATTGGCGATGTAGTTTCATTTTTGATATTTCCTTGTCACATTATTTTCGTTTTATAAGGCACACTCCAGGGGCCGGGCGGCTAGTGGGGGGCTGGATATTTTAGTAGATTATCTTTTCTTAGTATTTGACTCTGTGTAAGTCTGTTCCCATGTTACCAACTATTGGATTCTGGATGTCAGTGTAATCCTGTTCATCCTTATTCTTGTTACATCTTGTGTGTCTGATATAATCTAATAAAGATGTAGAATTTAAAAAAATATATCATGGGAGGATGGTGTGGTACCTGAGTACTGGAGGAGGGTGGATGTGATTCCCCTTCACAAAAGTGGGAGCAAAGCAGACACAGGAAACTACAGACCTATTAGTTTAACCTCAGTGGCAGGGAAAATGATGGAATCACTTCTGAAAGAAAGAATTGTTGAGTACCTAGAGGCCAGTGGGGCACAGGACCCAAGGCAGCATGGATTCACAGTGGGAAGGTCATGTCAGACAAACCTAATAGATTTCTTTGACTGGGTGACCAATGTAGTAGACCAGGGAGGGGCTGTGGATATGGCTTACCTAGACTTTAGCAAGGCATTTGATACAGTCCCACACAAATGATCAGTAAACAAATTAGCCCTTGGAGTGGGTCCCAGGGTAGTAGCCTGGGTAAAAAATTGGCTGGACAACAGGAAACAGAAGGTAATAGTAAACAGAGTCTACTCCGAAGAAAGGGGGTTACAGGATTCAGTAGTGGGACCGGTCCTTTTTAATGTCTTTATAAGTGACATTGTGGAGGAACTGGAAGGAAAAGTATGCCTCTTTGCAGACGACACAAAGATCTGCAACAGGGTTGAAACATGGGGGGGGGTGGAAAGGATGAGAAGGGACTTGGCAAGACTGGAGGAATGGTCAGAAGTATGGCAGCTTAGATTCAATGCACATAAGTGCAAAGTAATGCACCTGGTAAACAAAAACCCAGGGAAAGAGTACACAATGGGTGGGAAGGTACTGACAACAGCATAAATGGAAAGGGACCTGGGGGTGGTTATATCAGATGACCTAAAGGCAAGCAAGCAATATGAAAAGCCAGTAAGGAGGGCTGGGGGGATACTGGGATGTATAGGGAGAGGCATCACCAGTAGAACACTAGAAGTTATTATCCCTCTGTACAGATAGTTGGTGGAACCCCATCTGGAGTACTGCATGCAGTTCTGGAGACCCCATCTCTGCAATGACATAGACAAGATGGAGGCAGTCCAGAGGAGGGCAACTAAAATGGTGCAGGGTTTGCATCAGAAGCCATATGAAGAGAGACTAAAGGAGCTTAATATGTATGCCCTCGAGGAAGGGGGGGGGACATGATAGAAACTTTCAAGTATCTAAAGGGAATCAACAAAGTCCACGAGGGTAGCATCTTTCATAAAAAGAGATGTGCAAGAACAAGGGGGCACAATTTGAAGATAGAGGAGAAAAAGCTCTGGGACAATGTGAGGAGGTATTTTTTCATGGAGAGGGTGGTGGATGCATGGAACTGCCTTCCTGAGGAAGTCATGGGGTCAAAAACAGTGGGGGAATTCAAGAATGCATGGGACAGACATAAGGCAAATCTGGTAGGGGGTAGGAAGAAGTAGGCTATTGGTTAACTAAGAACTGCAGCTTATCCGATAAATAGGGAAATGGGCAGACAGGGTAAGCCAAGCAATCCTTATCTGCTGTCAGAGTCTATGTTTCTATGTTACAACTCTCTAGTTGATCCATGATCATCTCCTCTTTGTCTTATAATGCTCCCCTTTTAATTGATATGTATGTGATCTAGTATTTTATTTTTTTTATTATTTAAACAGCAGTTTGGAAAACCTTTGAGCCATAGGCTCATTTACAAAGGTACCTTGTCACAAGATTTTTTATAGTATTTTTAATATTCTCTTTCCCTTGCAAGCCCACACATTCCCAGAGATCCTTGTTTCTGAAAGCTGCATATACCAAACAGAGATCTCATCTTAGCCAACGATATTCTAGACTGAATAGTCCCAATCTATTTCTTCTTTCATCATATCTTAATCAATGTAGATCATGGATTTTTTGTTAATTTTCTTTGTATACCCTCAAGTTGTTTGATATCATTCTTGTGGTATAGGCTCCAGAACTGCGCATTTTACTCTATCAGGGGTCTGACAAGTGATGTATACATAGGCAACATTACAGTGCTATCTCTACTCTTTATATTTCTTCATATGCAGTTAGTAAATTTACTTGCCCTTTTAACAACTTCGGTTGTATGTTTAGTAAAGGTTAAATCATTTGTAACTAGGATAGCAAGGTCTCTTTCAGAATCTATACTCCTAAGTTCTTTGCCATCCAACTTACATTTTGCAAATAAATTGTTCTTTCCAAAGTGTATTCATTACACTGCACTTCTCTATATTAAATATCATTTTATGTTGCAGTACCAACTATGTACTTTCTTACATCTTTCCTGAATCTACCCCCTCCAGTTTCATAGCCCCTGTGAGGTATTTAAAGGTCTCTATCATATCCCCTTTCTCCATCCTTTGTTCCAGGATGTACTTATTGAGGTACTTTAGAATCTCATTGTAGGTTTTTTTTTTTAAACTAAAACTTTATTCAAAAAGTTAAAGAAGAGTCATATGGTCACTTTACAATAAATTGGCCACAACATTTGAGCCACATATTCAGTGACACATTTACTGTTATTGTCTTAGACATTCGCGACGTGGCAGCGGGTGTGCAGTCTTTATGCGTGACACACTTTCAGGCATGCTTTCCCTGCCCTCAAGCTCAGTTTTCATGCCCAAGCCCTCACCCTTAAGGTTACCTCTGACCCAGCCAGGGGCCCTCTTTTTCTCTTAGTCTCTTACATTCCCCTGAGGGACCAGCTGTCCACTCCCTCATTAATTACCTCACCACACTCCCACACAAGGTGAAGCAGCTCATCATAGGTGACCTTAATGTCAATTAGGTGAGTACCACTGCCCCCCATATCAGGGACTTCTTCGCTGCCCTAGATATGACCCAACTAGTTACCTCACCCACTAGATTTAACCGGTCAGGCAGCTCCAACACCCTCCTAGATGTAATTCTGTCAAACCACCCACATAAAATCAGGGATATTAATGTACTACCAGACTCTCTTAGTGACCACTCTTCTGTCCTCTGTCACTGGTCATCCCCCACACCAAAACCAGTGTCCCAGATCACCTCACACAGGCGCTTTCACCATGGGGGTCTCAGAAAGATAAAAATGCACCTAGCCCAGCTTGACTGGTCCCTAATCCTACTCGCAACGGATACTGACTCTGCCCTAGCCTATTTCTCCAGTGTCTTCAGCAAGGCCTGCGACCTTTTCATCCCCCTGACCAGAATCTATACCAAGAAACACAACGCCCCATGGAACTCCCCATTCCTCATCCAAACAATAAAACAAAGAGATAATCTCTGGCATATTGCTGTCAAGGCAGGCAAACTGGCTGACAGACAAGCCTATAATGCAGCACGTAATAAGTGCACCTGGGCTGTAAGGCAGGCTAAGGCCGAATTTTATGAAGCCACCCTTGAATCCACTTGGGCTCATCCTGTGCCTTCTGGGACAATGTGAATGAGCTCAACAGAAAGACCTGCTCCCCCCCCACCATTACTACTCTGCATAGATGGTACCGTCACTACTGATCCTCCCCACATAGCTGAGTGCCTCAATATGGCTTTCTCAGATCTAAGCTCTGTCCTCCCCAACTACTTTTTCGACCCTATCCCTGCCTCCACCCCCCCACCTAGGATCACCCCCCTTTTTACCTGCATGCCATATCACCCCTTGAAGCCAGGCCTCATCTGCAAAAGAGCCTTAGCTAGCAACAACCCCAGCTGTTATCCTCCGGACTCCAGGATTCTCCGATTAATCCTAGATACTGTACTAGCCCCTCTCACCAACCAGTCACTATGTCTTGGTCAATTTCCCAGTGCCTGGAAAATTGCAGAAATCACCCCATCCATAAGAATGGACATAGAACCTCCCCAAACAATTTCAGGCCCATCTCCATTCTCCCCCCTCTCCAAAGCACTTGGAAAAATAGTGCCCATTCAGCTGTCCGAGTATCTGGCCAAATACGACCTGCTGTGTCAGGAACAACATGGATTCTGCCCTGGACACAGCACCACTACAGCCCTCCTGGAGTTCTCCCAGCACCTCCACTCAGCTGTTGACTCTGGTCATGTTGCGGGTGCCATGTTCATTGACCTCTCCAAGGCCTTTGACACTGTCTGTCACCCCCTCCTACTTGACTCCCTCCACGAACTTGGCTTCTCCCATGGACCACTAGCTTGGTTCACCAGTTACCTCTCTACCAGATTACAGCGCGTGAAGGTAAACGGCACCCTGTCCAATACCCTGCCCATTCACACAGGGGTCCCACAGGATTCCATCCTGGGCCCCGTTCTGTTCAGCCTATTTCTCAAAACCCTCCCCAGCTCCTGCTCAGGCAATATGCTACTCTATGCCGATGATGCGGTTCTCCTTGCCTCCCATCCTGACCCTGCATCTCTACAGGAATCTCTGCAGCACACATTCAACCAAGCCGAAAAGTGGTTCCTTGACCACCAGCTGGTCATTAACCTCAAAAAAAGCAAATCTATGCTTTTTTTCACATCACCAGAATAAGGCCAAAAATGCCCCCATCTGCATTTTCCCCAGTAATGCTCACCCTCTCAAGCAGGTGTCATCCTACAAGTACCTGGGCATCACCTTTGACTCGGCTCTGACATTCCACACCCACATCAATACCCTGTCCTCAGCCATAAACTCTCGGATTGGCCTTCTCTATCACCACAGAGATTGCCTCCCCCAAACAGCCCTCCCACTGGCCATCAACTTCTCTGTCCTGTCTCTAGTGGACAACGGTCTAACTACCTATGCTGCAGCTAACAATATGGCCCTCACCAGAATCCAGACCTCGATAAACAAGGCCTGCAGGCTCCTGACCAGCGCATCCCTCCGCACTCATACTTACCTGCTCTATTCCACCACCAACCTGCTCACCTTGGAGGAGTGCCTGCACTACCAAACCTGCTTACTTGCCAAAAAAATTCCTGCTAGGACTCTCCCCCCCAGGGGTCACTTTGTCCCTGCAGCTTGCATCCCCATCTGTTGCCACCTGTAGCTCAGTTAAGGCCACCTTTCTGGTGTCCCATACCAAGACCTCCCTAGCCCAAGGGTCCTTCCACTACCGTGCCCCCACATGGTTCAACTCCCTCCCGCCCTCTGTCACTAAGTCTACCAAAATTGGTCCCTTTAAAGTCGCTCTCCATAACCACCTCTTTGGCACCCAAAGCTGTAGTTGCCCTTAATCAAACTAATGTTGGGGTCCCTCCCCATTTCTGGCCTTGTCAATGTCCATTGGATTGAATCCCCCCCTTTTTTGTTTTTTCATTTCCTCACCCTTGTCCCCCCCACCACCCTTCCACATAGGTATTTCCTCGGTATGACCAGGGTTGTGACTTCTACTATTGTTATACTTTATACGATTGCTATTTACTGCATGTCACTTTATTCCGTGAACCACTGTTATACTGTATTCTTTTGTTATCTGTATTGCACCTGTATGTTACCACTGTTGAATCTCACACTGTGACCATGTCTACCCTCCCTGCGATGAGGTGCCTTTGTAAATAAGTCCCTGATTCAAAGGTTGTAAATCTGACTTTCAAAAATAAATAAATTTTAAAAAAAGTATTTCCTACTTTAAAACATTTTTAAATGGCATGCTTTTCAATCCACCTAGTTACTTATACAAGTGTTAGTTGGTGATCTTTTATGAATTCAAATGAAACTCATACTACTTCTAGTTCATGTCAAGCTTTTTGTTTCACTTCTACTACTTAAACTTTTAAACCAATGCCTAACTAATACTTTTATTTGTGTGTTGCTTAACTTAGGTAGCCATGGGATTTTTCAATGGTAGTAATACTGATACTATGTCTTTCTCATCTTACCTGCATACAGTATGACCTTGTTACTCAGTGGAGGATTGCCGAAGGGTGGGGGAACAAAAAGGAAAGAGGTTACCTGGGAGGGTGGAGCGCCCGGAAAGTGAAGATGTTACCATACCACATCCACTGAAGAAAGAAGAGAAGAGGGGAGAGCTCTGAAGAGTCCTGGTCGGCACCTCCAGATTTCCATGGCATCTTCTTAGGCAGGGAGTCACTCCATTACTTGGGATCTGAGCCTAGAAAATAGAGGGAAAACCATAAGCTTCCACTGATCTGCTGCTCAGGCAGGGTCACTTCATCCAACCTCGCCAGGGAGGTCTAATGATCCTGGAAGACCAACTGACCAGCTTGCCAGCTGTCCCAGACCCTCTACCATTCAATGTGCTTCTCCTGCTGAAGTCATAGCGTAGCTTTCAATTGTTGCATATCCTGTGTTTTCACTATTCTGTTAACCCACCTCGTTTTTGTGGGAACTTGCGCTGCGAGCCCGTTGGAGGTTATGCATTTTAATGTGGATGCAATACTTATTAGCACCATTCTTCTGGGGACTGGCCGGAGCCTAGCCACATCTGGGATGCCCAGAATTCACTGCCTAAACTCCAGTGGCAAAAGCACACCTGTAATTTCATCTGTCATCTGTTGGACCATTACCCAAAAGGGTGCTATCCTTAGGCAGTACCAGAAAATATGTCAGTGTGTGCCTTAAGCCCTACACTGTCTCCAGCACCAGTCTGTGTTTGTTGGTTGATAGTGCCTAGTGATGATCACTGGTGTGTTAAATAGGTGGATCATGACTTTCCAATAAAATTTCCTCCACTGGGGGGGAGGCTGCGACCCTCCTGCATGAAAGTTTAGTTACTCTTCTTATAACTGCATGTTTAGTCTGCCATGTTAACCTGACACCTTGTTTGCTGTGTTGAGTTTTATCACTTTGTGTTAAGTCTCTGTACCTTACTGTTTCTGGAATAATTGTTATTTTTGTCTCTTTGGCATCCTTGTGTTTACTGGTTTCCAGTTCCATGTACTTGTGCTTAATTGTTGCTCCTGTGCCATTGTATTTTGGCCCAGGTCATGCCTGAAAATGGTCTCTGGGATCAGTGCACCTACCCGGTTATTAAAGTCATAAATAAATAAATAAATTTAATCTCTGTTCCCTTTGCACAGCTGGTATCTCTCCCCCTGCCTCTTCCTCCCGTGTCCCCTTTATTTTTAGCAACGTGTTGCCCTTCTGTTTTTGTAACAAGGCATATAATCCTGTAATATGTCTTTGGGGGGCCTTGCAGTTTGACTGCCCAATAAATGTACTCCTCCCACACTGTGGTTGGTCTGTTTAATTTTTCTAGATTCCCTGGGATGTTAATAAAGTGTCTTAGTTGCATGTACCACAGGAATTCAGAATTATCCCACCTGAATTTTTCTTTTGTCCTGGTGTAGGAGATGCACTGATTATTTTCTATGAATTGTACAAATCTTGTGACCTCTGCTGCTCCCCTCTCCTATCTGGCAAATCTCCTGCCCAATCTTGGCAGAATGAAATTAGGTTCATATCGAATGAGTGACATGGGGCCCGGTTCTAAGGGGATTTTGGTGATGTGGTGGATCGTCTGTATCGTCCCCCAGCTATATAGCACCTATCTATTGTTTGTAGTGCTTATGAGCGCTGGGAGTGCTGTAGTGAGGGCCAAAGTGAAAAGTGACTGACCTGCCACAGCTGCATTCTCTATGTCATGCCATTTGGAGCTGGATCTCTGTCTCCCCCATGTGCAGACTACTGTCAATTGTGCAGCTAGGTAGTACTTTTGAAGGTCCAGAAGTGCCAATCCCCCCAGTCCCTGGGAAGCTATAGAAGGCTCCTAGCTATGTGGGGGTGCTTCCCATTCCAGAGGAATTTCAAGAAATGTTTATTTGTTTTGTTCCAGAACACTTGATGAACTGGGATGGGTAGGGTTTGGAAAAGAAAAAGAAACCTGCAGAGGATGTTCATTTTTAGTGTGTTTACTCTGCATGTCAAAGACAAAGGTAGCAGATGCCATTTTGCTAGGTCTGACACCATAGCCTCCCAAAGCTTTTCATAGTTTAACTAATAAAGTTTATTTTGGTTCATGGATATGCAGATCCCTGGATATCTTAACTCTCCTCTCAGAACCCAGGCAAATGGGAAATGAGAGGAGAACCCTGAGGGCTTTGTCCCTGAAACTACCAGGGCTTCTGATTTATTAAAGTTAATTTTGTAGCCAGATACTTGGCCAAAAGAACCAAGATGCTCCACCATACATGGGACCATTTGTTGGGGGTAGCTGATAAAGAAAAAAAATGAATCATCATCATGTAGGGAAATGTTTTGCTCCATTCCTCCTCCTACTGTTATACTCTGAATTTCCTCATCCTTTCTGATTTTAACTGCCAGGGGCTCCAGGCAGATTGCAAACAAAAGGGGTAACAAGGGGCAACCCTGCCTGGTTCCCCTGTATAAATTAAAATAGAGGGAGTTAATTCCATTTACTCTAACCAGGGCCTGCAGGTCCATTTACAGGGATTTAAGCACACTTACAAATTTGGGGCCAAATCTCATTTTCTCCATTGTTTTTAACATAAATTGCTAATTAACCCTGTTGAACACTTTCTCTGCATCCATGGATATAACTGTTTGAAAGGTTTTGTCTCCCCATACCCTCTCCAAAATGTTCAGGAACCTTCTTATATTATCTTGAAGATAGCATCCTGATATAAACCCTGTTTGATCACAGTGTATAATTTTATGGATGAATGTTTGCATCCTTAATATCCCAGTAAGTACCTTAAGGTCCACATTCAGGAGGGAAATAGGCCTGTATGACCCCGGTTCTGTTGGGTCTTTACCTTGCTTTAACAGTATTGAAATCTGTGCTTATTTCCATGAATCTGGAATTTTTTCACCCTCCTGAATTTCTCTATACACCTGAAGTAGTATGGGTGCCAACTGCTCAACAAACGTGTTGTAAAACTCAGCTGGAAGACCGTCCAGCCCCAGAGACTTGCTGCCTTTCAAATTTTTAATTTTTGTAATGATCTCTTATAGTCCTACCCCTTTCTCTGCTGCTGCTACCTCTGTTTCCCCTATCCCTGGAATGGTTAAGTTTACAAGAAAATCCTCCACCTTCTGTTCAAATGTTGGGTCTGTCCTCTGAGAATATAGGTCCCGATAAAAATTTTTAGATATAGTTAGCATTTCCCCTGGGCCAGTTGTGGTCTGCCCTTGATTGTGTGGGTTATTTAGTCTTACCGCTGCTCTGTTACTTAGTTGCTGTTGGAGCATGTATGCCAACAGGTGTCCAACCCTTTGCCCCCCTCATAATAGTGTTGCTGACTCCTTCTATAGTTTCCCTCCATTTTTATGTTCACTTGCCCACATGCACAAGAAACATTATATGGCAGCTTAGGAGAGAAGCGGGTTGTGGAGGTGCGGGACTGTGGCAGCCAACGGCAGCACTGCATTTGGCGGCTTGGCACTGGTGGACCAATGCAGGCACACTGTGCTAATGACATTGGTTTCCAAAAGTGAATGATTTCACCACTGCAATCAGGGGTCACCTTGTCATTGCAGCATCAGCCATTCCACTGCAATGAAGGAGCGACCTGTCATTGCAGAGCGGTACCTTGCCTGGTGTAACATTCCCTTAAGCGTGGCTTATGCCTGACCTCGGGCTGGCCCCATGAAAGCCGACTGACTGGGGTGCCCAACTCTGTTGGCATGCCTCTGACCCAGTTTATTTGCCAACGGGAGCCCACTGTCCGTCAGCATAATGTAACCCCTCCCCATTTGTTCTGTGCCGGGTGGTGCCCAATCCCCCTCGGCATCATGCCCTCCCAAACAATAATTCTTTGCTGACAGGGGGCCCAATCCCCATTGGTTTAATTCCCCCCACCCCAAAAAAGGCAGGTGGCACACTGGGAGCCCTCCCCAGTGTGCTGAAAGCAAGCCTGAAAAAAAAACCTTCCCGCAACGTCTTTTTTTTTTTCTCCCTGAAAGAAAGGAAACAGTCCCACGTCGGTCAGGTCCCCTCCCAACCCACCCACCCACTGCGCACCCTACCTCCCCACCACTCCTCACCTCATACTTACTTCCCAGAGCCTGACGCGACGATCTTCAGTGGACCGGGAACACTCTTCAAAGCCGACCGCGAACTGAAGAAATGCTGGCATAATGGCAAAAATAGGGTTTTTTCAACTTTGGTGCATATCTCAGGTATTTTGGGGAATTTTGGCACCAAATTTTCAACATGGAGTTATTGGGACCCTTCCTCATGTATTCAGCCACTGACATGGCATTATTCAGTCCTGAAAGGTGATTTTGTGGTTACTGCGTGGAATCACCTTTCGGGACTGATTAACGAAATGACAGTGCCAGTGTTCATGAAATAGGCTTTCAAAAAGCCTATGTTGCAAACCTGGTGGAAAAAAATCCAGAAAGTGACTGTTTTATGAGCGTGCGTTGCACAGTTTCCACACATGCTCTTAACTTTGCAAATTTGTAATATTTTCACTCCAGATTTTCAGCATTGGCATTTTTCCACACCTCCTTATGAACAGTACAGCCGTCATTTTTCACATCCTGACTGAAATGTGTTTTTTACACTTCCAGCACAGAAAGGCATGGTCACTGTGGGAAATCAGTGTTTGGGACACATTAAGAAAATCCCAGTGACACTATTCATGAGCAGAGGTCCTAAAATGCCTATGTTAAAAATTTGGTGATGAAAGTCCATAAAATGACTGTGTTACTTGCATTTGTTGCTCAGTTTCCATGTATGCTTGGAAGTGCGAGCATTTTTAATATTCCCACTACTTATTTTTAACATTACCATCTCTTCACACCTCCCTATGAATGGTACAGCTGTCATTCTTCACATCCTGCCCGATCTGTGTTTTCATACATCTGGCGCAGAATGGCACGGTCGCTGTTGGAACTCAAGTTCGGAACACATTAAGAAAATCACACTGCCACTCTTCATGAGAAAAGGTCCCAAATGCTTTTATGAGGTGGGGTCACAAAAAGACCATGTTGAAAACTTATAGTGCAACTACCAACAAACACTCGGGGCATTAAGGTTTCTAACTATAACGTCCCAACCTGTACAGACTGACAGGCATCGGGGTGTGCCTTTGGATTGCCGACTGTATTACTCATGCCATCACACCCCCAACCCCCAGCCAGTGACAGGCATTGAGGTGTACCTTGGACTCTTGTGCCACAGAGTTCACCCCATTCTCCTATACTACACCCATTTCAGCATATGTCCTTATGAAATGGGGTGATTGTAAAGCCAAACACCCCAAGACACATTTCAACACGTATGCAGGTTAGAGTGAGGTGACATGGCATGAACGTCATGGGCAACAACCAGACACATTCCCCAGTGCCTGCCTGTCTGTCTCCACAGGATGGAGGTGGGGTTGGCGTGAAGTTCAATATTTCACTGCCATTCCTATTCTGCATCTGTCTAACTCCTGCATTTCCAATGTTAATACCAGCAAGCAAACATTCGACATTGAGAAATGCTTGTTCTCAGTAATTTGATTTCTGAGTTCAGGGTTATCTTGTATTGAAATTGTTCTCTTTTTTTATTATAGAAAAGTTTTATTGGTTTTCTTTTTCAGTTAGCAGAGTCATACAGGACACAGACATCACAACTGACAGGAATACAAGCCAAAAGAATGAGTATACAGCCTCTTGATAAAGTATCTTGTGACCAACATTTGAAACCTGAGCATCCAAGGTACATCAGTTATACAGCTAACCATTAATTGAGAGTCCTGCCTACAAAAGAGCAAAGAGGCAGACCAGATGTATGAACTTCTCAACTGACAGAGACAGATGCTTAAGTCCACCATTGACAGGTGTCATTGAACATAGTGTGAAGGCAAGGACAGTTGGACAGGTACCAGGAAGAAGGAAGACGGGGGGGACATCCGAGTCAGAGAGGCTATACTGGAGGGTTACCCAGTGGGGCCAGGGGTACTTTACAGAAAGGGGAGTGATATGCATCCCATTTCCAGTAGTAGCCGGTGAGCTGCCCTTGCTTAAGATAGGAGAGCCTTTCCAACACAATCAACTTAGCCATAGCAGCACACCAGGACAAGACTGCAGCGGGTGAGGGTTGCCACCAGTTCATTAACAAGACCCACTTGTCTTCCAATAGGGCCACCAGGACCCAGTCTTTGTCTTCCCTAGATAGAAGACAGAGTGTCGAGGGGTCACCGAGAAGGAGCATGGGGCTGGATATGTCAACCGGCTGGCCCAAGGTAGTTGAACAATCCTGCTGTTGTTCTCTTAATTTCTTTTGCTGTGATGCATAATTAATGATCACCCTCATGAACACAGCCTTCAGTGCATCCCATCTTACAGCATGGGATGCCTCCCTCTCTGGGTTTTCTCAGGGGAAATTTTTAATGGTGTCCTCCATGAGGTTCTTGAAATCTGTTGAGTTCAAGAGCCCTATATTTAGTCTCTAGTTGGTGTTTCGGATGGAGGGGGCAATGCACAACTTTAACATTACCAGTGAGTGATTAGATAGAGATCAAGGCATTATAACACACCATTCCAGCATTGAGACCCAATCCAGGTACACAAGGAACATATCTAGGCAGGCATAGCTACCATGCCTATCTGAATAATGGGTGCAATCTCTTGCGTAACCATTTGTCTGTCACCAGATATCTGTGAGGCCCAGTTCTGATGTTATTCTCTTGAGCATCCTGCTTGCCCCACTGTCCCTCCTGGGTGTTCCTCCCCAACGATTTTGGGTGCCTGAAATGACCGTAATGAAGTCTCCCCCTATTAGATATAAAAAATTAAGGTCCACAACAGTGTCCAATATTAGTTTTCTCAAGAAGGCCTGGCAGTCTCTCTCTTCATTGGTGATATACATGTTCAAGAAAGTACACCTTGTGTCTATAAACCCCCTGAAGCCAGATGAACCTACCCTTTCTGTCTAGTTCCACCTTAATAATTTCCAAAGGGGTATCTTTTCTGATCAATATCGCCATGCCCCTTCTGTGTGCGTGTGTCTTCCATGATGATGCATACACCTCTCCCACGCATTTTCTTTTTAGTTTTTCGTGCTGTTCTGTATTCAAGTGTGTTTCCTGCAGCACTGCAATCATGGTGTCTATTTTCTCCAGCTCTTGTAGTAACCTTGTCCACCTACTTGGGCTGTTTATGCCCCGGACATTATGTGACCACTTCTAGGTCTGCCATTTTACTTGCAATATAAAGAGTACACTATGAAAAAATACTTTGTGATCTTTTGTACCACGTCCATCTCTCATGTTTGCCTCCCTCCTCATATATGCAGTACTTCCTCCTCTGTACAGATGAGTCCCTGGCTGTCTTACACACCTTAATGGTTTGATCAACCTTATTGTTAAAATAAACTATAAACATTTTACCCAATTGGGTAGAAAACTGATTAAACGTATTTCTTGTGCTGTTTCCATCTGTGGTACTTTATCTGCCTTGTTACCTTTGAGATTTGTTCTGGTAGCAGGTAGTACAGTAACTGTTGCTGTACTCCACCACTATTGGGGTTAATTCTCCCCTCCAACAGTTTAATTGATCACCTTTTGACTGTGTAGATTCCTCAATTTCTCCCCAAAACCCTATCTAACAATACAGGTATTGGACCAGTAATGCTTGCTTTTTATACCTCTGAGACCCTTGCCTCCCCTCCCTCTGGGTATTCATTCATATTCCTTCAGTTCTTAGTTATGCACGGCTGTCTTTAAAAAAATATACAATACCTCCCCAACCACCAGAGCATTCAGCTGAATTCCCACCAGCAATCTAAGGTGATTGGCTTAGTGCTCCATTACCCCAGTAGTCACTTATCGGCCTATGAGGGTCAGCTGCCCCCCCGTACATCTCTTTAAGTGGTTGGGACCCAAAATTAGCAATTACAGCTCTCCAAAGCTCAAGTTATTATTGTTCAGTCAGTTATGAGCTGTGGAGAACAGTGAAAGAAAAAAGAAATGCTTACTGCCTTTGCAGTTGCTCAAGGTGTTCTTCATGAAGGCCCAGCCGCTTCATTTTCTGATGGCAGGGCCAGGAGCTGGGATCCCTTTGGGCTGGCATCCAGAGACCTGAGGGCTGCGTATCTGTTACTATCTCCCTTCACCATCCTCTCCCATGTGTTGTTCTCCGTTGGTTTAGGAGTGGTCTTTTCAGGGCCCCTTGACTGCCATCTTCATTTTTGCAATTCTTTGAGCTGCACCGCATTGTCTAGACCTGTGGCTGAAATCCCCAACATTTTTAGGTATGGCATGACATCTTGTAGGGTGTCAAAAGGTCAGAAGCCAGAGTTGGACGTAATATGAATTTTGGCAGGGTACTCTACACGGGCCTTTAATCCTTTGGCATGCAGCTCCTTGAGTATTAGGAACAGCTGCTTTCTATGATCCATGGTCAGCCTGCATAATCCTGTTTGAAAAAAAGGCACTTATTTCCAAATATAATTTCTTTCTTTTCCCATGCCTTCACTCGACAGTCCAGGAAAGTGATAATGATTCAGCCTGGCCGAGCAAGAGGATCTATGAGTGGAGCTGTCAAGGCCTGGTGTGCTCTTATTATGCTCAGTGTAAAGTCCTGGCCCAGCTGTAGTATTTCTTTCAAGAAGTCCTCCATGAATTGCACCATATTGTCAGCTTCATTTTTTTCTGGTACACCATGATCTGCAGGTTAGTCCTCCTGGATCTGTTCTCCAGATCCTCAGGTTTCTGTCATAGCAGCAGCTCTCTATCATGTAGCTGCAAGATGGCACCATTGTGCAACTCTGTGGTGTCAGTTAAAGTCACCACATGTGCCTCTAGTCCAGCTGTTGTAAGTTCCTGCTGCTTAATTTTCTTTTTATTTTCCTTTTCTTCACCTTGTATTTTATCGAGGGTATCTCTTAGCCATCTCAATTTAAGGTAGAGCCACCGAGACATTATAGTAAATTGTTTCTCCTCAGGCCTCTATGATTCACTGTCATTGTGCTTGTCTGGTGAATCGGGCCTGCTGGTTGAAGAGCAGCTTCTGCTCCGGCTCCAAGGGGACGACATTGCGGCTTTCCTTTTATCTTTTTTTGGCCACAAAAGCTTTACATATTTGGCGGGTAGCCATTACTACTTTGTCCAGCTTTGTTTTAGAGAGTTTCCTTGTCTTGGAAAGGGTGAAAATCATTATTTATATGACCAGGTTTCGGGAGCTCTTTTGCCTCACGTCTACATAGTCTGGTGATGTCACTGGCAGTCCCTTGTAGGGCTTTTGATGCAAATCCTGCACCATCTTAGTTTCCTCCTCTGGAATGCCTCCACTCTATGTCCTTCCAGAGATGTGGTCTCCAGAACTGGATATAGTACTCTAGGTGGGGTCTTATCAGCTATCTATATAGACGCAACAGCACCTCCCTTTTTCTGCTGGTGATACCCCTCCCTATGCACCCCAGTAACCTACTTGCCCTCCTTACTGCCTTGTCGCACTGTCTGATCACCTTTGCTTCATCTACTATGATTACTCCCAGGTCTCTTTCCTGTTTGGTGCTTGTCAATACCACTCCATCCATTTTGTACTCCACTGCTGGGTTTCTGTGCTCTAAGTGCATTATTTTTTACTTTTTCACATTGAAAGCCAACTGCCATATCATTGACCACTCCTCTAGTTTTCTCAGGTCTCTGCTCATCAATTCCACCCCTTCCCGGAGTGTCCACCCTATTGCAGATTCTGGGGTCATCCGTAAAGAGGCAGACCTTCCCTTCTACTTCCTCTGCAACGTCACTTATAGAGACATTTAAGAGGACTGGTCCCAGCAGGGATTCCTGAGGCACAATGCTGGTCACCCTCACTTCCTTGGATTGAACTTAGTTTACCACTACCATCTTTCACTTATCCCCTAATTTCTTATCCAGTTTACCACCTTTGGTCCCAGTTCTAAGCTACCCAGCCTGCTTACTAGTCTCCCATGAGGAACAGTGTCAAACTCCTTACTGAAATCTTGGTAGACCATATCCAGTGCTCCACCCTGATAACATTCCTTGGTCACCCAGTCAAAATATCAGATTCATTTGACATGACATCCCTGCTCTGAAACCATGCTGCCTCTAATCTTGTAACCTGTGGATTCAAGATATTACAGAATCCTTTCCTTCAGCAGTGATTCCATTAACTTTCCCACCACTAATGTCAGGCTGACTGGCCTATAATTGCCACTCTCTTCCCTGCTACCACTTTTGTGTAGTAGGACAACATCTGCCCTCCTCCAGTCCTCAGGAACCACTCTTGCTTCCAGTAAGCTGTTAAATAGAACTGTGCAGAGGTGCAGCCAGTACTTCCCTGAGCTCCCTCAATACCCTTGAATGCACCGCATCTGGCCCCATTGATTTCTCCACCTTTAGATTAGCAAGTCCCTTCAGGACTCTTGCTTCCAAAAAGGGCTAGTGTCAGCCTCCCTCCTTCCAGAGCTTTATTTTTTTTTTTTAACTTTCTCTTTATACTCCCCCTGGCCAGGTACTCCTCTCTTCGGGAGTTGTTTATGCCTTTTATGTCCATGCTCTCTTTTCTGACCAATCTGAGTGGTCTCATCCCCCACAGAGCCTTGGTTTACCCCCCCCCAGGTGGAGTTGAGGTGGGGCCTTTATCCCGTTTTTTCCTTGTCTCGTAGGGATGCTGGTTCGGTGGCAGGTAGGAGGCATTGGGGATCAGGCCTAGCACTCCATCTACTGGAGATGCCGCTGCCATTTTCCCTGTTTTTCTGTGGACACCTCATGATCCCTGACATCAAGGTGCATGGCGCCGATGCTCGTGATGTCTTCCCCTTGTTGCATCTCGGCACATGCTGTGCCCCAGACCTCCGTCTGGGGCCAGTCTTGCACCGGGATGTCGACTCCCTCCCTCCCTGGAGAAGGCAAGCTGTCCTTGGGATGTTCAAGCCTTCTCCCCCAGCCAGCCCTCCAGCATCCAGGGCTCATTCCTGAACCCATGCCACTGGCATCACAAGCAGAAATTCAACCGCTGCGCCAGTGGGCCGGCTCTCTCAAAGCTTTTATTACTTTTTTGTGGCCCTTACCCTTCTCCTTCTTCTGTGAACACTGAAGAAAAGTATTTGTTCAGGATGTCTGCTTTTTCCTGGTCCCCCTCTGCACAGTCATCCCTTCCCTTTTAACCTTACAATCTCACCCCTGGTCTTTCTCTTTTCACTTACATATCTAAAATACTTCTTGCCTCTTTCGTTACTTCCTTGGCTATTTTCTCATTAATTTGTGCCTTTACGCTACTTACTGCTTTCCCTGCTTCCCTATCTTTCCCTCAATACACCTCCCCATCCTCCTCTTTCTGCATCTCCTTATACCTTCTGAATGCTGCCCTTTTAGCTTTTACCTTTTCAGTCACCTCTTTCGAGAACCATGGTGGCCTCTTTTTCCTCTTGTTTTAGCTCACTTGTTTGATGAAGAGGTTTATTGCCTTTATTATGCTCCCTTTTAGCTTCACCCTCTGTTCCCCCATCCCACCCAGGCCATCCCCCTGCTAGGTCATCCCTGAGGCATTCACTCATCTTTTCATAATATGCCATCTTGAAGTCCATGACCCTTGCCCTTGTGTGGTTTAGTTCTGCAGCCATCCTTATATTGAACCACACAATACAGTGTTCACTGGTTCACAAGTGGCTTCCCACCTTGACATCTGCAACACTGTCCCTGTTGAGCTGGCCCACTGGCACAGACGCAGTGCATCCGTCTGCAACATCGATGACCCGCATTCAGAAATGGACTTGGGACATCAGAGGGCTGGCCGAGGAGAAAAGGATTCAGCGTCATTGAGACTGCTGTCCTTTTCCGGGGGGGGGGGTAGTGTGTCTGGCACATCATGGACCCTTGGCGGTTGCTGGGGATGATCTATTGTGCTGGCACCATTATCTGCAGGGGGCAGAGTGGACATGGGCCTTCATTGCATCTCTCTGCCCCCAGGTACAGCCGCACACAAAATCCCAGCCCTGAGCATAAAGCCCCACTCTGACGCAACCCCTGCTGCCAACAGTGTCCATCAGGTAGGGTCCTGCTCCCATGGCCCCCCCTTTGGAGTAATCCAGGGCATGTTACCACTGACCATGGAGGGGAGTGACTGTCCGGTGGCCCCACCCGGGGGGCTAAGTCTAGGCATGGGGGGTTGAGCAGGCAGGGGCTGAGCTCCCTTCGGGGAGTCAGGGAGCCAGACAAAAAAAAAAACACTGTCCCTGTTAGTGAGTACTGGGTTCAGTATTGCACCATCATGGGTTCACTGACTAATTGCCTGAGGAATGCCCCCTGCAGAGGGTACATGATGTCCCTGCTTCTAACTGAAGCAGGTTGAAATCCCCTACCAGCAGCACCTCCCCCTTTTCTACCATCTTGCTAGTGGCTTCCATCAGCATCTTATCTAATTCCTGCCCCTGTGTTGGAGGTCTGTAGATCACTTCAGTGTGAATAGTGGCTCCAGTACCCATCTCTAGGGTGACCCTCAGTACCTCTGCCTCCTCCTCCTTTATTCCCTGTATCTCTGTCACCTTTATGCTTTCCCTCACAAAAAGCTCCACACCCTCTCCTTTCCTCCCCACTTGATCCTTCCTAAACTGAGTATAGCCTGGTGTGGCCATGTCTTCGTCATGGTTTACAGTGTACCACAACTCTGTAATGGCCACAGTATCCGGGTTGGCTTCTGTCATGTTGGCCTCTAGGTCTGGTATCTTCTTTCCTAGACTTCTAGCATTCACACACATGGTCTTCCAGACTTTGTTTCCACTCTGCTTGTTGTCCCCCCTTTTGTCCTTTTTGCCATCCCTCCTTCCCACCTCACTTTTTTTTTTGCATCATGTCTTTTATACCCCCTATAGGACAAGGATCCACCACTCCTTTGGGCAGCCATGGTCTCTGATGGCCCCCTACTACTCCTCCCCCTGGAGCCCTCCTATCTCATATTGCAGCCTGACCCCCGGGGTAGCCCGGCATAACCCTTCGCTGGGTGGGTCCCTCTCCTTCGAGGGGGGAGGCACTGGTGGGGACACCCAGCACATTCTTTCTCTCGGCCTCCGGGGCGCTGCTGAGGCAGATTAAGCTTTTTTTAGGGGAGGTCCTTTGGGGGTGCCAGTAGGCCGGCTACCATCATCCAGCAAATCTCAAGCATTTTTTCCAGTTTTCTTATGTCCCTCTATTGCAACAGTCATGCAGTGCTCCCAGTCTCCACTGGGGGCTGCTGCAGAGTGATGCATCCCGCTACCCACCCCAGGAGAGGAGAGCAGTCCCACAGATGCTTGATCTTCTTCTCTATCTTCCGACCCCCGGCTTCCTGAATCTGTTCCCAAATCTGGATCTCCGGCGTGGTGAGAGGTAAGGTGCAAGCGCCTTAGCCCTCTCGCCTCACTTTTTAACGCTCCCATTCCTTTCCCCATTTATTTCTACCACCCAGCTTCCTTTATTAATTTTCACCCTGGGGGGAATTTCTCTCCCCTCAGGTTCTCCTTACTCTCTACTTCAGCTGCGGGGGGGGGGACAGTTTCTGATTCCCCAATTCCTTCCACTACCCCCTTGCTAGTTTAAATGTTCATTGAATTATTATTTAAACCATTCACTAAGGGCTGCAGTTCCAGTCCCAGATGAATGCAGGCCATCACCCCTATTATATATGCCCTCATCCTCCCAGGTGTGTCTCCAGTCCACAAAGTAGCCAAACCCTTCCTCTCTGCACCATTCATTCTGCTATGAGTTGAAGCTCCTGGTGTGGAGATCTCTCTCCTGTCCCTTTTCATAGACAAGCAGCACCTCAGCGAAAGCCACTGAGGAAGCTACCTGTCTAGAACCCCTCTCTTGCTCCCTAAACTCCCTCTGCACTATCCTAGTCCAGTTCCTATCCAGGTCATTAGTCCCTAGGTGAGCAATGACATCCAGCTGTCTCTCCCTGTGTAGGTCTGCATTAATAGCCAAAGTAAGCCAAAGTAAGCACTGAGGTCAACATCCCCATTCCTAGCTGATAAAATTTGTCCCGCAGTCCACCTCCACCTAGAGACCTGCCCCAATTGCCATCCCTACCTCAGCCACTGTAACTGGACCAAATAAAAACTGAGTCATTGTGGAGGGAAAAGGAGGAATATTAAGTGGTAAGTAAGGAAGCAGGTAAACGTTTTTTCTCACGCTCTCATTCACAGGGGCTCAGAGCACCGTACAACAAAATATAAACAAAATAAAACAAATAAATAACTAACATAACAAATATCAATAAATTATCAGGTCATAAATATGTAGAAAAATGTCTTTTTTATCTTAAAAAGGCTAAAAGCTTAAGTGGCATCACATCAGGAGCTTATTAAGTGGAACTAAATGCTTTCTGAAACACAACTGACTTAGACCCCTTTTAAAAGGCCTCCACTGAGGGAGCCTCCTGAAGCAATCAAGGCAGCCTGTACCACAGGGCAGGTCCCACTAGCACAAATGGTCAATCATCTGAAGATTTAATCCTAACCCTGGGAATGGCTAGTAGGCCTAACTCAGAGGAACGGAGGCGGTGAGAGGTCTGGTAGGGTCAGGGGATTTCTCAGGTAGCCAGCAGCCAGTCTGTATAGGGCCTTGTAGGTAAGTAAGCTAACCTTGAGGGTTATGCACCACTTCACCAGCTGCCAGTGCAGTTTGTGCAAGACTGGGGTTATATGGTGAGATAACAAAGCTGAACTGCAAGGCACTCAGGATCATGTACGGTAGCACCAAAAATCCATCTAGACAGCAAGCAAAACAGTGCACAAAAAACCAGACTGGACAACAGAATAAATGTTGAGTGACTTTACTGTCGGAACAGTGAGCTGACAAACTGACAATAAAGGCCCAGCACTGCGAATCCATGTGGGTCATTCAATAGGGAGAGGCAGGACACTACGGTTCAAAGCACTAGGGCTTTCTTGTCAGTTTGCCCATTCGCTGTTCTCGCAGTAAAGACACTCAGCATTTATTCTGTTGTCCAGTCTGGTTTTTGCGCAGTGGTGTGCTTGCTGTCCTCTATGGCAAGAAATGGGAAGGCCCATCAATAACTTGCCCACAGTGTTCTGCACCAGCTCCAGGCATTGTAGCATACCACCATGCATCCAGTTGTACAGAGCATTATGGTAGCCAAGCTTGGATGTACAAAGGCATGTACCAGTGATGACAAGTCTTCAGGGGAATAAAGGCTTTTATCCGGGTGATGTTTCTGAGATGGCAAAAGCCATTCCAGACTACAGCCAACACTTGAGCTTCAAATGTCAGCTTCTCATGCAGAGTGATCCTCAGATTATTCACCTTAGCAGAGCTCACCAAACAAGAGGAGCCAAGCACTAGGTTTGTAATCTCCTCAGTGACCTCTGCACCCTATCCATAAGCAAGCTCAGTTGCCAGTAACTTCATCTTATCTGGGTTAAGTCTGAGTCAGTTAGATGACATTCAGTCTTGAATCTCAGCTAGGCACAAATTTAGCACATGGACCATGTCTGGTATCCTGGGTGCAAAAGACAAGTACAACTGTCTATCATCGACATAGCAATGAAAACCCAGATTGTACCATCTAATGATCCCTCCTTGGGACAGTATATACACCACAAATAGCACACATGAGAGGATCAAACCCTGAAGCACACCACAGAATAGGGGCTTCGTAAATGTGGAGAAATTCCCCATAACTACCCTCTGTGACTTACCTCTGAGGAATGGCTGAAACATCAGGTGATCATACTGGAGAGTCCACAGTGCTCCCTGAACTGCTTCAATGGCAACCCATGGTCAGTGTTGTCAAAAGGTGAGAACAGATAGTGGAGAATGAGACCTGACCACTCTCTGTCTCTTGCCCTAAGAAGGGTATTGTGCACCCTGACAAATGTAGTCTCAGTGTTGTGCCTTGACCTGAATCCAGACTGGAGAAGATCATAGATGTCAAAAGCCATATAGTGTTCCTCAAGCTGTTATGCAATCTTCTCAATAACCTTCCCCAGAAAGGGTGCTTAAAAACTGTAGGATCTCCTCATCCCTCAAACGTACAGGAAGGTCCCTATATGTTCCTAGTATGTTTTCCCTGTTGGATAATGCCCATGCTTCCAGTTTCCACATACCCCTTTTGTCTCCTTTAATTGCCATAATCAATTTCTTATCAACCCTCCTTACATTCAGGTTCACAGCTTTGCCACAGCATGGAGACCATGCTCATCAATGTGTTAAAAGTCCTGCTCCTGGTGAGGGATGATGTAAGAAAACTGTTCTCATTCTCCTTGATCTCTCACCTGAATTTGACACTGTGAAGCATGGGGTGTTGCCTTGTGAACTACAAGGGCCTCACCATGACAACCTTGAAGTGTTTTGAGTCTTTCCTGACTAGCTGATCAGAAAAGATCATGTTGGGTACCTTCTCATTGTGTCTGACTGTTGTTAGCTGTGGAGGTCTGCAAGGGTCTGTTCTATCATCCATGTTATTCACAGTGTATATGCTACCACTGGGATGGGTCATTGAATGGCATGGCATGAGTCTTCACTGCTATGCAGATGACACCCAGCTGTATCTGTCTTTTACATTGGACAGGCAGCTGGGGGTCTTGGTGTTGGGGCAATAGCAATGCCTCCAAAAGACTATGGATTGGATGGCCTCCAGCTGGCTGAGCTTAATCTACAACAAGACAGAATTGTTCCTGGAGGAACCAGGTCCTCATAGGTTGGCAACTGGATGGAATACCATTGTTTGGCCATCCTTAAATGGCACAGCTCTAGCGACTGTGGATAGAGTAAAAACCGTGGTGTCATTGTGGACTCTAGACACTTGAAGATTTGTCGGCCATGGTCTGCAGTAGATTTTTTCATTTCAGGAATATGTCCTGAATTAAACCCTATCTAGTGCAAGAGTATCTGGTTAACCTGGTTCATGTGTAAGTGACCTCTAGATTGGACTACTGCAATGCTCTCTACCATGGGCTATCAGGGAGGTTGATGCACCACTTTCAACAAGTACAGAATGCCACAGCCAAACTGATTACTGAGTCCCCCTCTCCTCCCTTTTAAACGTCTCCTTCTCCCTTTCCTCAGTCCCAGTTTCCTGGAAGCACACTACAGTAATATCCCTTCCTAAGGTGACCTTTCTGCCCCAGATAACTATCACCTTCTTCCTTTATTACCCATCCTTGCCAAACTCCAAGAACACGTAGTCCTCTCTCAACTATCCCCTTTCCTGGACTCATCTTTTTTCTTCACTCCATTCCAGTCTGACTTTGGTAAATCCCATTCCATCTCCCATCTCCCTCCTCTGGCTAACTGATTCCATCCTCTCTGGGATGGACGAGGACCAAATCACTTCCACCATTTTTGTCAACCTAGCCAAAGCCTTCAACACTGTTGCCCACCTCATTCTCCTGGTGAAGCTCACCACTGCTGTGCTCTCAATCTATGCCACTAACTGGTTCTGGTCTTACCTTTTGGGTAGAACCCAGTCAGTTAAAAGTAGTGGCTCCCTATTCCCACCCCTCCCTATCAACACTGGAGTCCCCCAAGGCTCTGTGTTTGGACTCATTCTCTTCTCCACCTTTCAAAATAACATCCCCACTGTCTGTACCTCAGCGTCCCTCCACATGTTTGCTGATGACACAGTACTATTTGCCTCTGGCTCCTCACTTACTGCTCTGATGACTGGTCCCCAGCTGGATTTTGACAATATCAAGTGCTGGTTCCACTCAAATCATTTGGCCTTAAATGCAAAGAAGATGGTCTCAATGACTCTTGGAACCAGGCAAAATATCTCAAGACTTACAACAGTCCCATCATTTCACACCTTTGATGGGTCTCCTCTTGAAGATGTCCCTACCTTCAAGTACTTGAGGGTATGGATTGACTGGCATCTGGACTTCTTAACTCATGTTGAGGCTATCCCTTAAATGTTACACCCAAAGATTGGTGCTTTGTATCATAACAGTAGGTGCATCTGCTTTCTGGCTCACAAAGCCATCTCGCAGAGAATGATTCTCACCATCTTTGACTATGGAGACTCTGCCTACAGCACTGCTCCTAAGTCAGCATTGGCCAGCCTAGATCTGCTGTTCCACTCTTTCTGCCATTTTTCTCTTGACTGACCCCTCCGTACTCATCACTGCTCCCTCTACTCCGTCCTTTAACTCCTCTCCCTTGAGGTCAGACATCTCAGACATTGCTCCTCCTTTCTGGCCAAATACTGGCTTGGCTCTCTCCCCCCTCCTATCTCTCCTCCCATCTCTCATTTCCCCCCCCTTCATCCTACTCCTTATGCTTCTCTCAATTTCGCTCCCTCACCCTCCCGCCTAGGTTGACTACAGCCAGCTGAATGGCATTCTCCTACCATTTCCCTAAACTTTGGAACTCCCTCCCCCATCCACCCATTCTGCCATTTCTATCCACTCACTCTCATGTCAACTCCGAGAGTTCAACTCACACACCTGTAACTGTTCCTGAGTCTTCCTTTCCTCTGCTTTTCCTCTCTCCCTCCCTCCCTGTTCCTCTCCCCCTACTGTCCCATCCCCATTTCTCCTATCATTTGTCCCCTGCCAAACCTCCCTACTCCAAGAATTTGCTATAAGCTATCTATGTATTTCCCTGCATGTTGCAACTGTCTAAACTTTTGCCTTGCTGGACTACTGGTGCCACTACAGTTGCTTCCCCTATGTACTGCTTTCACAAACTTCTACATACAATTCGAATTATAAATTGTGATTTTTTTTTGTTTCCTTGTTTTTGTGCATATTGCTCTCCTGCTTGTGTATAGCATTTACCATTCCTCTTAATGCTGTATAAGTTTACCTCTTGCCATTTAATTTGTTCAACTTGTTTACTTTTGTTCCATCTCCTTCTCCCTTGTACGCTACCCCCAGGGCACATCTGGAAATGAGCTGCTAGTCCAGTTCAGTATGTTCTTTCTGATAAAACTTTTGAAATTAATAAATAAATAAATTTCTGGATCATTGTAGGAGAATTATATCATGCCTGTGCTGCGGAAGCTGCACTGACTTCCTATCAGATGGTGCACACCTTTAAGATAGCATTGTTAGCTTACAAAGTCCTGCATGGATTGGGTCCCCATCACCTTAAAGGTCTCAGCGCTATGCTCTTAACTGTCTGCTCCACTCTACCAAGGAACTTTTCCTGGTGCTCCCAAGGGTGCATCTTAAACTTTCAAGTGAGACAGCATTCTCAGTGGCAGACCCACTTATTTGCAGCTCCCTGCTTCTCCATTTTAGGAGTTCCTCCTTGCTGAGGGCATTTAAAAAGGGGTGGAAAAGTTACCAGTTTTCTTTTGCATTTAATATGGGGGGTCAGAGCACGGTCTCTGCATTTTTATTTTTATGTATTTTTAAGATGATTGCTTAATTTACTTAATTTTATTATTTAAGTCTGTTAAGCAACTCCCCTTCCCTCATGGTAGATGGTAATTTCATCTGTAATCCATCTTCAGTGGCTGAAATCTTCAATCAGTTCTTCATTACCTGTGCCCTGCCATGCCATCCCTTGCCCCATACTCCTCCCCAGCTCCCCCTTCACCTTCTATCAACGGTTACCACTTCCCCCAGATCTCCACCCAGGAAGTTTCTGATGCCTTTCGCTCGCTAAACCTCAAAAAATCTAGCCCAGGTGAACTGCATCCCAAACTGCTCTGTTTGTCGGCAGCAGCCATTGCTGCACCGCTTGCACATATTTTGAACCTATCTATCACTACCAGTTTTGTTCCCATCTTGTGGAAAACAGCCTACATGATTCCTCTCCATAAGGGAGGTGACCCATCATCACCTGGAAACTACTGCCCCATCTCCCTCCTCCCCTCACTTGCCAAAGTACAGGAGTGTCTAATATACTCAAGACTTAGATTTCATCACCTCATCTAACACTCTCCTCTTACCAATCAGGGTTTCAAAAACATCTTTCCACAGTCTCTTCCCTACTGCAAGTCACTAACACAATCCACTCAGCCATGGATGCAGGCCATATTACTGCAGCTATATATATATATATATATATATGTATATATATATATATATATATATATATATATATATATATACTGTATATATATATATATATATATATATATATATAAGATATATATAAAGATATATATATATATATATATATATATATATATATATATATATATATATCTTTCTAAGGCCTTTGATTGTGTCTGACATGCAATCCTCCTGAGCAAACTTCACTACATAGGTCTAGTACCTTCCTTCATCCTTTGTTTGCCACCTATCTAATCGGTAGACAGGAAGCAGTATGAACTGGTAACTGTAACTGACCGAACTGTGTGTGTACCAGTAGTGTACCTTGTAATACAGTGCATAGCCGTGCTGCTCTTTTGTAGCTTAATAACGCTTGACACAGACCCCTAGGTGCCACTGCCATCATGGGTATTCACAACTGTCCTCCCTGACACATCCTCTGCCACCCCCATCCCTGTCACCCTCTGCTCCCCTCCTGGTGAGCATTTCTCTCCCCCCAACCATCCATCCAGCCCCGCATGCATTGCGGTGGGCGGGGGGTTCGGATCCTTGCGGCATAACTCTCAGGTGTGCCAACTGTTTGGGGCAGGCTGCAGCATGTGGCAATCCCAGGGAGTTTGGCACCAGAATCCTGATTCTTACACAATCGGGCACAGAGTCCCTGGCACAGCCCGAGTTTGTCACATCCCTGGAGTGTTGCAACTTGCATCTCTCCAAAGGATCTTTGAGAACTGAGTCCAATACCTTTTGAAAGTTCTAATTTTGGAACTGTTGCGGCTAGAAACGTATTTTTTTAAATGAAAGCTTGAAGTCCAGCCATTAAGAAATGGTGTCTTTATTATATCATTATTATGTAACAGTATTAACTATGTTATCGATATTAAAAATAGGCAATTTTTTCCAACTATATCAATACGCATATTTACATCATGACAGAACTGTTTTTTGTCAAATAAATGGTACCAATATCCTTTTTCCATAACAATAAAGTATCTCAATATACTTTTTTAATATCAACATGGAAACTGTCATGATGATTTAAAAAAAAAATGCTTTTGCACTTTTTCTGAAATTTGGTATTAGTCCCCATAATTTAATTGGTATCTATATAAATGTAATACCCATAAACATTCATCTTATACCTTAAATCGAGTGGCTAACACTTCACTCTCCTCCCCAGCAGTACCAATTCTTCCTCGCTTTTGCAGCCTTTGGCTGCAAGAGCATCGGAAGATACTAAATGCCTTGCATTGCTTTACAGTTCTCAAAACAGTTCCTGGAAAACCCTTTGTTCTCTTCCCCATACCACTGGTCTGTCAAAAGAAAAGGCACCTATCATACTGAAAGGACTTCATTTCAGTCTTGATCTGTATAACCTATTTCTGAACATCAGTCTCCTGTACACTCCATACTGTCATCCACTTGTATAACTGATTACTCAGATCTAAATATTTAAAGCACCCTCATCCCTTACAATTTAGCCATACTCTGAAAAAACTTTTGTACCTTTTGTCTTCCCTGCTGATCTCCAATATTATTATGTAACACCCGAACAGATTCACAGGCCCTTGAGAACCCTCTAAACCCATCTAGTATAAATTCCCACTCCAAAAGGTTTGGATTTATCTCTAATACCCCCCCTCCCAACTTTATCCCCAACCTTATCCCGTTTGGGGAACCTAACTCCACACCTAAAAACATACGATCAGAGAATTCCGTAAGTACCACCACAACCCACTTAATAGATGTATTTGGGGCAATATATGACAAGTCTGTTCTCATACGTATCGAACTACAAAAGTAAGTATACCCTCTCTCAGCATAAACAGCCCAGAAGGCATCTTGGAAATCATTCATAGTTCTTTCTGAAAAGTACAACACAAAATGTTTTCAGTTTTCCCACTCCTATCCTTTAAGCTTAGGGCACAATTAAAATCCCTGTCAAGATGATACAGCCTTACTACAATTCTATGCATGCCAGCTTATTTTGAGTGGCATATGTATTGCTTAATCTATATTGAGCTTGCTCCCATGTGATATCAACCAAAGTGGCTCTGCCTAAATGAATTGGAGGCATGTAAATAAGTTCCCCACCCCATCACAAAAATCTACTGTTGAAGGATCAAAAGCAACCCCCGACAACCAATTTATGTTGGGCCTATCTTGCCTCCTGCACAGACCTCATATATGCTTCTTTCAAGAAAAAGAAATCATACTTCAAATCTTGCAGAACCCTTACAAGTTAGTCTTTGCCTCTTTAGTGATTTCATATTATTCACATTTAAGGAGGCTATTTTAATATCTTTGCCTGCAGAGTGAGCTATAAAAGGAAGGAAAAGGGTGGAAACAAAAACAAGAAAGTGGTACCAAGATCAAAAACACATCCGAATAATACAAAAAAAATCGGCTTGCTACCTTGACTATTCGATTTCCTTTTCCTTTTCATTGCTACTTTCACTTACCCCATCTCTTCCTCATTCACAGAGGGCTGTAGTTAGGTAAAGGAAATAGAGAAGTACTCTAAAAGTCTTCATCCTATAAAGCCTCACAATTTTGTATACTCAAGGACTTTTTATTTTATTTTATTTTATTTATTTATTCATTCTCGGATTACAATACCTTTGAGCACATAACAGCTCTTTTACAAAGGTTCCACGTCAGTAGGAAGGGTGACAGACATACAATGGATGGTATTGCATTACATTTTGACAAGAAAGTATTTAAAATGACATTAACATTGCAACTAAAATATAAACTATGAATAGATAGGAAATCAAAAAAAACCTAATAAAAGAAGGCGGCCCAAGGTGCTTTGTCAAACAGGTATAGGTAGATTTGTGAGAAAAAAAGTTCAGGTAAGTGAAGATAAACAGTGGAAAGAAGGTGGAGGGTGAGGGGTGAGGTGACAGAAGGATAGGGAAAGGAGGCAAGAAATAGGGCAGAGTGGTTAGGGTGACAGTGATCATTCACAGAGAAAGGATGAGAAGTAGCTACACAAGGATGTGTCAATACTGCTGAGGTAGGGCCAAGTCAGTTGAAACAGTCACAGGAACTGTTAGCTGTAAGATGCTGATGAAGAGTGCCTTTTAATGGTCCCAATTTTGGTAAGGAAGAGATATCTCTGGGCAGCTCATTAAATCATAATGGTGCTCTATATGGAAACGATCATTGCCCTTGTGTAGTCTGGCATCTTGGGACAGAGAAGAGTTGGTTGATTGAGCTACACGTGTGCTGGGAGCTACAAGAGGGGTTGAGTAAGTTTGTAACACCAGAAGGCAGGAGCCCGAGAAGTGCCTTTTTAGTTAGCAAGTAGGTTTGATAGTGAATTCTCCAATTTAGCTGAAGCCAACCTGTTTGCTCATATAGTTCACATGTGTGGGTAATGGGTGCTGCTCCAGTAAGAAGTCAGAATGCTATATTGAGTGCCACAGATATTCTGTAGAGGACAGTAGTGGAAGTTGAGCCATAGATAACCAGACCATAGTCAACAATGGATACTATGGAGTTATTGACATCTAGTCTAAGGGCTTCAGGCATTAGATTGTGTTTATGTCTATGGAGTAACCTTATCTTGATACTGGCAGATCTGGCAACATTCTCAACATGCTCAGTATGTGATAGTGAGCTATTCATGGTTACCCCTAGATACCTGAAATGTTGAATTTTTTCAAGCGGGACCCCAGAGGAGTTCCTGATGGTTAGGGCACTGGATCTGTGTTTGCTGCAAGCACCACTGAACAACATGACTTTCATTTATTTTTTGGTAGTTAAGAATTAGCTTGTGTTTCCTGAACCAGTTCTTCACTTCCTCAAAGTTGAGTTGAAGTTGGTGTTCCAGTGGTTCAGGGTCAGTGTTGCTAGTGTATATGACCACATCACCCGCATAGAGGAGGATCTGCTGGTGCCAGGAGTAAGGGAGATTAAGAAAGATGCTAAAGACAAGTGGACCCAGTATGGAGCCCTGTGGTACTCCAGAGCAGACATGTTGATGGTCAGAGGTGACGTTAGCTATCTTCACCCATTGGGAGTGGCCTACAAGGTAGCCTTTGAACCAGGACACAGTATCTGTTGAGAGACCAATTGAGGACAGTTACTTGAGAATTAGAGCATGGCTCACTGTATCAAAGGCCTTTGTGAGGTCTATGAAGGCTGCAGCCACCAATCTACCTTGATCCAGAGATTGGTGAATGAATCCAGTGAATTCTAGCAGTGCTGTGGTAATGCTATGTTGCGTTCTGAATCCATGCTGCTGGGGCCACTGGATCAAGTATTTTTCCATATACTCCACCAACTGATCCGCAGCTATGCCCTCAAGTGCCTAACACAAAGGTGGAAATATAGAGAAAGGTCTATAGTTTGTGTGTATAGTGTGGGCTCCAGTTTTGTGAACATGGGTAACAAGGGCTGACTTCCAGATTTAGGGGAATTATGCCAGTCTTAGTGAGAGGTTTAGAATCCTTGCAATGGGCACCAGTATTTCTTCAATTGTTAGGGCAACTAATTTGAGGTCTAAGGAATCACCTCTATGCCTTGACTTCCCGAGTACTTTTACTAGGTATTTCCTGATCATATACAACGGGACCTCTTTGAAGTAGAAAGGAGGTGGTGCAGGAAGTGAATCATCTGCCCGCTGTTCAGAGTCTTCAGTGATGTCCTTGAAAAAGTCTTGTGGAAGGACACTACTCAGGTCAGCGAATGCATTATTAAAAGCATTGGCTATGGTCAGTGGGTCAAGGGTGGGGGCTCCATTAATATTTAGCATGGTGGGTGCAACCTTAGCATCTTTGCCTGTTACATCTTTTATATTGTTCCAAAACTTCTTATTGTCATCCCAAGTGTTAGCAAGCTGTTCCCTATGGTACTTGCCTTTTTTGATGCAAGTAGTCTGGGTGCACTTATTCCTGGCAGTTTTATATTCTTGTACATCTGCATGCTTGCCAGTAGCCTTTGACAACACCAGAGTGATCTCTGTAGTTCATCTGACTAATGAGGTTGGTGGATAACCAGGGATTGATGGTGTCTCGGATTTGCATCCTTTTCAAGGGGACATGGATATTGCAAGCTTCATTAAAGTGTTTGATGAAGTGGTCCAGAGTTATACTTATATCATTTGAGGCATCAAGTACTGACCAATCAATGCTACAGAGGTGTTGTTTCAGGGGTTTCAGGTGCCCCTGCTTTAGCACCCTGATGAAAATTGTTTTGGGGGGGAGATTTATTGAATTTATTTGACCAGTTACAGGTAATAAGGGAGTGGTCGCTTAATGCATCAGGGAGAACATTCACATTTGTGATATGATCTGGATGATTGGACAGTATCCAGTCAAGAAGGGTACTCCTACTCATCTTATAATTAGCTCTAGTAGGTGATGGAACAAGCTGGGTAAAGTTGAGTGTAGAGATTGCATCCTTAAAGGAACCTACTTCAGGGGAATGCCAGTTGACATTGAAGTCACCCATAATTATCGTCTCAGCATTATGGGGCAGGTTAGTAACGTACTCCATCAAGCTAAGGAAGACTGTGAATTGGTCCTTAGGTGGTATGAAGATGGACACAAGTGTTAGAGCTTTATTGTGGGCCCCAAGTAGAACATAGATGGCTAACGCCTGGGTGGCATTGCCTAGGCTGTCCATAGGTAATGTATGTTCCATGAGTGTATCCCTGATGTATATGGCACAGCCATCCCTTCATTTTGTGAGTCTATCCTGTCTAAAGATGGCGTAACTAGATATAGCAACAGCCGAGTCATTGATCTTTGAGGAAAGCCATGTTTCCACTATGGACAGGATGACAGGGTTTTGCTGCGTAACACAAGCTTAGAGTCTATCTATCTTACATAACAGGCTGCAGATATTGATAGACGCCAATGCAATTGAACCAGTCTTGCTTGTGTTGCTAGGTGAAGCAGATCTTGCTGGGCCAGGGTTAGGGTGCACTTTTGCAGACAGTAACAACAACATTAGTATGAGTCTAAGCATGAAACCTTTCACTAGTTTGAAATTTGACTTGTGGGACTGACATGAGTTTGACCGCTTCCTTCTTTTTATGTGCATCACAGTAAGGCTAAGTGGTAATGACAGTGGGGAGCAGGGTCCATATTCCCTGATGGATTGCAGGTGCACCAGGAGCCAAGGAGGAGTCCACAAGACTTTTAAAGTGTATAACAGATTACTGGTTACAATGCCAGGGTCATAGTGGATGTTGTGTAGAAAGGTAATTCCCTGATGTTGTTGTTGCTTATGTTCTTGTGGTGTACTTTGGCTGAACACAGCAATTAAGAGAAATATTTCTAGTGTGGTGTAAAGAAAATCCATTGTTTTTTGTAGCATGATAGGGTTGTGAGGCATCACAATCCCACAGCGCTTGAAAGGGATGTTAGCAAGGGAAGTGAGGCAGGGATTACAGTAAAAAAATAATGATGACTCAAATCTGTTAAAAACAGATATGTCTTCTTTTTTGCCCTCCACTTTACATGATGGCACTCTCTTCTTTGGCCTGTTTTACCATTTTTAAACCACCAATGTTATGTCACAGTCTAGAGGGGAACATTTCAGGCAGCTTAACTGCCTTCTCAGTTAGTTGTTGAGAGAAAAACCATGCTCTAGCATTACAATTCAAAAGCGAAAGAGTGGCACTTTGCTATCTACCCGTGATTTGGAGACTCAGGCCATCCTCCATCCCCAGGTCTTGGCAGTGGCCCAAGACTGGGCTTGGTTCTTCAAAAATGGTGCTCTTAGGGGAACCCTTTCCAGACCTGTCTCTCACGTGACTTTTCCAAACTACTCGGCAGTGGCTTGCTGTGATACCTGAGTAACCCAATAGTTTAAAGCATCCATAATCTGATGTTACTGGGGTTGAGTCATTGGATTCTTATTTAATTTATTTTTATTTAGTTTTTGTTGACTGGGTGGGTGCACTAGCTATAAAATGACTATTTTCAGGCATGACCCAGGAGAGTACAACATGTAACAGAGAGAAACAATGTGGTGATACATAAATACAGTCATAAAAAAATAGAGAAACAGTACAGAAGTGCTACAAAAATACATTAATTTGGAGTACATATTAAGGAAGTGAAACAGACAATGTAGCATAACAATAACAATGTAGCATAAAGACAATGAGAGTAATAAATAAGTAGTGGCAGCACTGTATATGATAAATGCAGAAACAGAGGGCATACCCTGGAGGAAAGAAAGCGTACAGGAGAGACTAAGGAGTCTAGCTAGGGTCAAAGCAAGTGCAAGTATCAGCAATGTGTAGATAGTGTCAATATTCAGTTTTAAAACTGTGGTGAGACTGAGACTGCCAAAGACTGAGTGGAAGAGCATTCCACAGTCGGGGAGCAGCACTTTTGAAGGCCCCGGTGCCTTTCACCATATGACATCTTGGGACAAAGAGCAGGGATTTGTCAGCAGATCACCAGCCATGGGAGGATGGTTGAGGAACAAGAAGCTCAGTCAGCAAGGGTGGGGTTTTATCCTACATGATAGTCCATGAGAGATCCCAGGTAATATTGTCTACTGGCAGCAGGTGAGAGCCAGTTAAGATCTTTATAGACAAGGCAGTGATGCTTGAGTCGAGGTGATGAGGAAGAAGTGACAAACGTTGTTATATGTGTCATCCCATCTCACTAGGGAGGATTTATGAGCAGAGGTGAGAATAGAGGTACAGTAAGTAAGAGTTGGTAACAGAATGTCGCTGGCAATAGCTAGTTTCGACGAGGGAGTAAGCATGTAGCTCGTTTTGTAAGCCACTCCTAACTTCGAGTTTACAGATTTGCAGGAAGATTGAATATGAAGGTTAAAGTCCAGGTATGGGTCCAACAGGATCCCAAGGTACTTAAAGGAAGTAACATTTTCTAATGTAATTCCTCCTGGATGAAGAACCTCCAGCACATTGGAGCAGGCCTTCATCTTTGGTGCCGATCCAAAGAGCATGGTCTAAGCTTTCTTTTTGTTGAGAACTAGCTTGTGGTCCAGTAGCCAGTCCAGAACTTTCTTAAAGTCAGAGTTAAGCGCTGAGTTTATGCAGGCAATACTAGAAGAACTAGTGTAGATGACCAGGCCATAGGCATAGAGGATTGCCGAACAGGATTTTAAGACATCAGCAACATTATTAATGATAATTGAGAATAGGAGGGGCCCGAGGATGGAGCTCTGAGGGACACCAATGTTAATAGTGGACGTATTTGACAAGGAGGAATTAAATTTAAATGCTTGCGTCCTGTTTGACAGATAGCTACAGAACCAGTCCACAACAGGGGCTGAGAAATGGAGTTGATGGAGTGTAGAGACAAGCAGGGGGTGATCCACTAGGTCAAAAGCCTTAGTAAGGTCAATGAAGATAGTGCCTGTGAGTTTTCCAAAATTCATGTTGGTAAGTATGTCGGTGGAAAGTTTGAGAAGAACCTTGGTGGTACTGTGCCCTTTTCTGAAACTGTACTGGGTGTCCGAAAAAAGATTATAGCTTGCAAGGTAGTCAATAGTCTGAGATAGAACTGTTTTCTCTAGGATCTTACTGAGGACCGAGAGAATTGCTATAGGCCTGTAGTTGGTGATCTCCTTAGGGTCACCTTTTTTAAGTATAGGTGTTATATGGGCAGATTTCCAAAGACCTGGTATGGTACTACAGGTAAGAGATACAGTATAGATTCTGACAAGCAGGGAGGCAATGAGAGCAGCAGCCAGCTTAAGTAGGTGAGGTTCAAGCAAGTTAAGGCTGGTATTGATAGATATGGACTTGAGAAGTTTCAGGACTTCCACTCTGGATATAGCCTTGAAATAAAAAGGTGGAGCTGTGGGAATGTCACACGATAAGGCAGCAATGTTGACTGAAGGTAATGTGGTAGGAGGATTGGAGAGCATTTCACTAGGTTGTAATGGCATGGTATATTGTGACAGGTCAGAGAAAAGTGTGTTAAAGCTATTCAAGATGGTCCTAGAGTCATTACAATGTGCACCATTTATAGTCATCTTATCAGGAGTAACCAACTGTGAGGTACCCAAGATAGTTTTGATATGGGCCCAAAATTTCCTCATGTCACAGGAAGAGCTGTAAAGAAGTTCTTTACAGTATTTGCTTTTGGCCGCTCTAACTTGTTTCTTACACCCATTCCTTAGTTGATAAGCATTGAGGTCTGATTGAAGGCCAGATTGTTTGTATTGAACCCAGAGCTTGTCCCAATGGCACAGGTTTACTAAGAGGTCTTTATTAAGCCACCTGGTCTGTTTTTCTCTAACCCTCCTAGTACTCTTGGGCGCATGTTTATTGTTATTGCCGCCCAAGGGCATTGTCTGAAAGTGTGCCCCACCTCCTCACAAAGATTACATTTGTATTCATCAGATTCAAGAAAGTTGGCCCCAGCACACACCAATTCCCCACACAACTCATATCTAAGCAACATGCAAACACTACTGCAATGTTGTCTGAAACCGCACTGATAGCAGGCTCTAAGTTGCTCTTTGTAAAGGAACTACCATCATGCCCTAGAAAGGGAATTTGGGAGGTACAACACACCTGTGACAGACTGACGTAATTCCGTCTTAAATCTCCAACCTTCTGTCTGAATTATCTTGGAATGTATTATTGGATCAGGAGTATCAAGAATGCCACATTTGCTTTGTAACTTCTATCTGATGCACTGCACACTAACTGCCTCCATTTCAAACAAGATCATAACAACTTTTAATGCTGGGTTAGTGAGCAGGATCACTTTAAAAGAGGCCCAGGCTCTTTGTCATTTTACACTTTTATGTTAAGACTTGAACCATTCCAGTAAAGTCAGAGTTTTAAAACTAACATCAGCATTGCAGTCTCATGAAGATGGCATACATTTTTGTCATGTAAAACCTCATAGAATGCTTAACGAATAAAAGGTGTGATCTGGTACAGAGTCTTGGCTACTCTTGTATTTTAAATGAACTGCATCCTTCTTAGTGCAAATTCAGTCCTAGAGTTCAACTTGGAAAAAAGGTCAGATAAATGAAGTTCCTGCATTTGGACCCTAGAGGCTGGGCTGCCACATTCCCTAACTTGGATCCAAAATCAGGGTCTGAATGAGGTGGGAGTATTACTATGTCCAGTCTGTACCCCTCCAATGCTTTCTACCCTAGTATGACTAAATGTCCCCAACAATGCTGATTGCCATACTGTACTAAAGCCAATTATTGAGTGGGCAGATCCCCTCATGATGTATGCAGAAAAAGGTACACTTTCCTGAGAAAGGGCAAAGGAACTCAGCTATACTCTAGCTAGCCTACTAACCCCCACTGAACCATGTAACCCCGGTCCCACTCTACCATCTATATCTCCACTCACTGAATCAACCACAGGTCCCTTCCGGACAGCTGCCATAATTAAAAGTGCTTTCAAAGTGAGTGGGTTTGCAGTTACTCAAAATTGGATAGTCCTCAGACTTCTGAGGAACCCTGAGGTCTGGATTATTCTGAGATTGTTCTTAGCAACACATACAGTATCAGCATATTCTGCAGCAACTCTGCCTATCAATCCCATTCTAAGTCTCACTTCCACAGCACTTCCGAGTACCATGTCTCAGCAACTACCCAGCTTGATTATCAGCTAGCAGTAAATCCTAGAGGTTAGTGTAATGAGCTGTGAATGAGTTTGGGACATCAAGCAGACCTGGGTTTGATTCCACAACCTCCCATTGCATACTGTTTGACTCTGAGCAAGTCACATAACCTCCCCAGTCCTCTTGGCTCACCCCTGAAAACAGGCACTTCTGCCTAATAGACCTTACCCAATTGTTAAAGAACAAAAAATAAGTTAATAAAATAAATAAATTGTTTAGGAACTCCATTCACCATGTTCCTGGGCTCTGAGCACCACATAGCAGCAGCTGTTACACCTTATCTCTCTTACGGTTACCTGCAGTCTGGTTTCACAGCTGGGGGATCTGAGTGCCACCATGCTGCATCATCCTTGCCTACAAGCATGACTTCCAGGATTTCTCCAGCCCCAATGGCTGGAACTCCTTGATCATCCAGCTAGCTTTCAGTGACTCATGTGCAGGTTCCTGTAAAGCCTGCACCTTTGGCCCTGGGTCTTCAAGGAAGCACCCAACACATTGCAGATAAGGCAGACATGGGGCCGAAGAACCAAAGATATGAAGGTATTGGAGCACCCAGGCTGTTCCTCTGAAGGCTCCCCCACAGATTATGTGGCAAATGAGAACTGCATGCCACTTTATTTTACTCTGCATGCAACTTTTTCCTCTTGTGGAACAGTCTCATTTCATCCTCCACCAGCATGCACAGGAGATGTTCCCAGCAAACCTCCATCTGGTGCTGCAACTGTTTGTCCTCCATATCAAACCATTTTAGGGTTGCAACGTGCTCCTCACACCAAACTGGTGTTTTTGTCTCCTGACCCTCCCCCCCGTGTGTTCCATATGGATTTGAGCTGGACATGCAGCCCTGCTCCTGAAATGGGTCTACCATAGAAACATGGAAGTTGTCGGCAGATAAGGATCCCTTGGTCCACCTAGTCTGCCCTAAAGATTTTCCTACATACTATGTTACTGCATACCCTAATTGATCTTCGGCCCTGCCCTCCCCAACCCCATTACAAAGGTTCCCTTGTGTCTGTCCCATGCATGCTTGAATCCTTCCACTGTTTTGGTACTCATCACCTCTGCTGGGAGTCTGTTCCAGACATCTTCCACCCTTTCCGTGAAGAAGTATTTCCTCAGGTCCCCTCTGAGCCTTCCAGCTTCCAATCATTACTTCCTTACTGGAATGCATGTTATCTTTGTCCGCATGTTCCCCTCCCCTGCATTCCAACTAATATCTAAATAATATGTTGTCTACCTGCTAGTTATCTATTTACCAAATACAACAGTCATTCTCTGTAATATTGTGTGTAACTTTGTTTACCACTGCTCACTATTTGTACACCAAATGTAACCGTTTGGTTTCTGCTAAATTTGTAAGAGTCTCAGTTTTCCATCCTCTTTGTACCCCCTCTCCCCAAGTTACACCATGAGACAAGCAACTTGTTCAGTGTGGCTTTCTGGAGAAACATTTCAATAAATAAATAAAGGATCCCTTATCATGAGCATCTCTTTCTATGTAAAATGTTACCTTCCTGTACCCTATTAATACCCTAGAAGTACTTGAATATTTCAATCATGTCTCCCCTTTCCTCCAGAGAGTACATTTTTAATTACCTTAGTCTCTCTTCATCTGCCCCCTACTCTCCTCAGGAAGAAGCAGAGTAGGGCAGTTCCCTGTTGTCCTGGGGCTGACATTCTCTATTAATAAAACTGTTTCATGCAATCCATACTGAGGATCTACTTGGAAAGAGCTGCCACCACTGGTACCTTTCCTGGACAAATAATAATAAATAGGGGGCCATGCCAATAGCACAACAGTAGTGCTACCACTCTCTAAGCTGACAACCCAGGTTCAGCAATGAACTCAGTCACTTGGGGCTGGTTGGAGGGAGAGGACTGAGTGTCCCAAGGATAGCTCTCCTCACTTGGTGAGGGGGAATGCTGCATCCCACTACTATACTGCCACCTGATGGAGAACATCTAGATAGGGAGAGGGGCAGTGGCTGGATGCTAGCTACCCATGCATGCCACTGCACATGTATGTGCATCATTGCACGTCAGTACCCTTGTTTAAAAAACAAGAGATGGAGAAAAAAGCCCTGATTCACTGTTGCATCAGCGCCCCCTGCAGGCCCACACATGACTGACATGGCAGGCCACCCACCAGTGTTGTGGACCTGGGTAAGTGAGATAGCCAACAAGTTCATTAGCTGGTTAATGACAGGGCTGGAGGGATGCCATGGGGCCAGCCAGGAAGTGAGAAAAATCTTCCTTAAAAATTACAAACAAAAAATAAAAAAGCAATAGAGAACAAGTGAATCGAACAAAATTTCTTCCCTCATGATTATTTGCCCAGAAACATTCAGGAGTGCTTCCTTCAATACAACAGATTAAATTGCAAAGCATCTAAGTGGTAATACTCAGCAGTCAGACAGAAACATCTTGATCTGATTTATAAATGTGTTTCAACATGTATATCTGGTAGATACTTTAAGAGTTCAAAACCTGGTTGCTATGTTCCTGAAAACATCTTTTGTTTAAGACTGTCATACCCTAGCAGCTAGGATGAAGACCACCTGCACTTACTTCACTTTTTTTTTACAGACTTTTTTTTAAATGTTTGCTTATGCTGTTGAACCAGAATGAAAGCAAACAGAAGATCTTGAAAATTATTATTTTTTTTTTACAAATTATTAATCCAGAATAATATCATTTTTTTTTTCACTTGGGCCCTGGTGCTACCCAGTTTTGTTCCATTGGGTGGCCTGAAACACAGGAATGTCAAATTACTTGCTCATGGACATGTAGTAAGCCAGTAGCTATGGTAGTCTCTGAATCTGGGATCTTCTGGTTCACAGTCCAGTGCTCCGACCACTGGATCACATAGCCTCCATAGAGCTGAGAAAAAAATTGACTGAATCCATTCAGTTGAACTAACAACACAAAACATGGCTCTGAAGAGTACAAATTAGGGAGGAAAATTAAGACAGACGTTTTGCTGAAAGGAAAGGAGGAGGAAGAGGAAAAGGTAAAGTATATTGCAGGCCCCAAATATGAGCAGGCCACACTGATGGACAAATCATTCCCCTTCAGCAATTTTCCCCTATACATCTGTGGAAGGATTCTGAGATTCTGTCAGGAAAGGCTGAAAGATGGGTCCCAACTGGACCATACAGATAATTGATCTGGGGCCTACAACTCCAGTTAGATGCCTGGACTATGGCAGAGGCCTAACCCCTCAGTTCCCTGGAGCCCTGTCAATCAGATCCAAAGTTAAAAATCTGGGAGGAGGGTCAGACAGGGTTAGCTGGAGAACTAGTACTATTTTTAACCCCTCAGCAGCGGAACATCTTACAGATTTGTTTTTAATTTGCATTTCTTTCAGCGTCTTGCCACTTTTGTAAGTAATAAACATCTGCTTTTAGAAGAACTTATCGAGTTATTAGATTTAGCAATCAGAAAAATGAGAGCAGAGATATAATGTTAGTATAGTGTATTATAGAAAAATGAATTATGCTTTCCAGATAAGCAGTTTTCACTATTATCTCATGCTTGTTTTTAAAGAGGCACAATGACTGCCTTACCTCTAGGTTAACCTCATTTGTCAGTACCCTGTGCTATCTTTCTATATAAATCCCAATCAATTCCTAGTTTTTCAAATGGCCCTCTGGTCTAGTAACCACAAGAGTCACACTACAACTATGTATTGGTTTATTTTCTGACAAGACAATTTCCTGAATTCCTTTTTAACATACTTTTGTAGCAGCAATGAACCCAGAAACAAACTAGTAGATTTTTAAATGAAGTTACTTCAATGTATTTGACTGTTACCAAAATGTATGTGTTCAATGTAGTACACAGTAAAATGCTATACCGAACTTTAATGTTTTAGGCTTAAATACATTTATTAGTTTTCAGCACAGAATTTGCAGCGGGCAGTTGCAGAACTCAGTTATACACAATTAACCAACAAACTGAATTGCATATTTGTTTAAATCAACTTATTTTTAACTTACACTTCATCTGCTAAACGTTATAGGAAACATTTTTACACCTCTAGATGTCCTCCTAGTGTTCTTTTAGTGTCTCTCCAATATTCTGATATGTTTTTTACTTTTTTGTTTAATTAAATAATTTTAATTGTCATGCCTTTATAACTACCCTGAATCCTTCTCTCCTAAACAGTTGCTGTTCACTCTTTTCATGCTGCCTGAGCATTCTATAAGATTAATAACACGGTTTCAGGCTTTTCAGAGGAACAGCATGGAATGGTGTTATTGATGTCACAGAATGTCTTAGAAATAGGAAAAGAAAGAGCAGTAGCTGGTGAGGACAGTGCAACTCTGTGTAGATCCGAGAGCACCCCAAAGCTAGATTATTTACTTATCAAAAATTGTTCAACACATATCGGAATATATAACTGGCATGGAAAGGAAGATGAGAGTGCATTAACTATGTAAAAATAATTTCATCATAACACGTTGCCACAGAAATTATTCTGATTTCACACACAGCATATTATGATGACATCTAGACAGGAAAAGCAGCAGAAACAGCTAATGTGTAAGGGGCACAGAGCCTCTCTGCATGCAGATGTTTCCAATAAAAAAGTGAAAAAGAATTGATATTCAGTTTTTTGGGAGAATCTTATGAGACTGGAGTCCTGCTGGTGTCAACTGTTATCTGAATAACTTCTACTAAATTACATATATTATTTCATTGCATATACAGTAGTTTAGACCCACCTGTGTTACCATACTATAAGGATCAGATAGCCATAATGCATATAATTTAAACACACACAGAGAAACACAGAGAAACACAGACACACACACACACACACACACACACACAATTTCCTATTTGTTATATTGCCATTTTGAATGGCTTTAAATAAAAATTGAGTACCCACAATTCACCCAGCAGCCTGAAACTTGTACAGTATCCCTTGCAATTATTATAGTTACATGGACATGTGGAAAGTCTGTCTTAAATAAGGTTCTAAAAAGTGATGTTTCATCTCCAACGGAGTGGAATGTATGATAAATGAAACTCTTGCTCCACTTACATCAACCCTAAAAGGAAATGGAAGCACTCACAATTTTTTAAGGTCCAGCAATGAACCTTAAATTCTGTGACAGGAGACGTTTGAAGACCGTCCAAAATACATAAAACTTCCTTGAGAAAATCTTAATTGATTAACTTTAATTTATTATGTACCAATCAAAGTTCTGAGGAGTCACTTTTAAATTTACTGCTGGGATGTTCCAGTGAAAACAGTAGACAAATTAATACCAAACGTTTTGTGAGGTATTTCAGATACTCTGGCACTGTGCATTTCTAGGTGCAAGGAAACAGATGGACTTCTAAGAGAATTTGTGTAACAGCATGCTAATTTGTCTGTGTTAAGGTAAACAACATTTGTTTGGAACAGAGGCAGTGGCTGCTTGAAACTTTTCTAAGGGAGGAGAAACACATTTGGCTATGCAGCAGTGTTCACTTATAAGCATTGTTGCTTAAGGGGAAGGATTTTCATACTAGTGGCCACAGCATTGCACCATATTTTGGACACATGCTGTGTCCATGCAGATGTATCCAGATGTCTATATCCTATTTGCAGATATCTGGATGCATCTACAAAATTTTCTTCAGTTTATGGGAATTTTTGCCACAACTGCAAGATTTGCATCCATTTTTCTGATGCAAGTGCAGAATTATGTCCAGAAACTTAGACCAAATGTTTGTGGTCTAACTTTCCAGGTGGATTTCAGCACTCATGTCCAAAAAATGGATTGCAGGGCACTGAAAATCCAGGTGAGATTTTCAATGCCCTAGGTCAGTTATTTGGATGCGAGTACTGAAATCTGCCTGGGAAGTTAGACCACAAAAATAATTGATCTAACTTTCTAGATTGAATTCCGCACTTGTGTCAGAAAAATGGACACAAGTCCCACCGTTGTGGTAGAAATTGCTGTAAACTGTGAGAAATGTCATGAATACAACCCGATGTCTTTGGCAAAGATGCAGATAGCTGGATGCATTTCTGTGGATGCAGCATGCACCTGAAATATAGATGTACAGTAAGTGCTGCATTGACCAGAATGAAAATCCCGCCAACTGTATTCAATAACATATGGGTTGCAGTTATGTCAGTTGTGGGGAAACACTGTTGCCTTACTGGTGATAACAGTGGATTGGGCTGGGAGTTCCGGTATTGTAGATGCAAACTGCTCTAACTACATCCAAAGTAAGACTTAGGCCCTGATTTTCAAAGGTGACCTAGGCTATGTGTCAAACCCTGTGCCAACCCTGTTGTTTACCACAGCTGCACCAAACACCTTTGACATAACTGCACACTATTTTAGTACATTGGGCACAGTTGTGACAGTTTCCACACTGTACAGCAGCTTGTGCCAAACATTTGGTGTAAGCCCGGTATAAAAGGGTCCCCAAATGGTGCAAGTTAGACTGGGGGGGGAGATGGTTTAACTTGCGGCATTTGGCACACAGGACTGAAAATCCTTATTGGCGCCAAGAGAATGCCACAAGCCCTGTGCACCATATGTTCAGCACACCAGGGACTGGCAGCATTCTCAGGGCAATAGAACATTGAGCCCTTAAAGTTTTCCTTTATGTCTGACTCCTATTGTATATGTTTCCATTATTTGAACTCAAATTAGCTTGTATCCAGACATATGTCTGGTGTACAAATCAACTGTCATTGGTCAATTTGACCAATTGGCACTGAGAATCTTCCTGCACATGCAGTCCTCATATAACCATAACATGGACTTGTGCACTGCACTTCATTTGGAAAAGTAGAATGTAACAGTTTTCAAATAAGGGTGTCTGTTACTTTTTTAAATATTTTTTAAACTTTTTTTTTCAAATTAAAAATCAAAGCTAGGTTGTGATTTAAAATACATTTATATTGCACCTAGAGTGTCCCTTAAACCTTTAATTGTGTCAATTCTTGCGTTCATTTACTGCCCAAACCACTCACCTTTGGTTTACTGCTGTCTCACTCTAAGGATTCATAATGAGATACACTAATAGGAGACAATAGGAGACACTCTGGAGGCCAGATATTCAAAACTTTGCCCCAGGGCTAAATTAACACTGCCTGGTGGGCAAACTTAGCCCGGAGCACAAAGTGAGCTATATTCAAAAGGAATAGCCCTGGACAAACAGCTTCTGAATATAGCATAGGAATGAGGTCGGGCAAACTGGGCTGCCAGTGCAGGGCCAACTTAGCCCTGGAATAAGACAGTTCTGAATATAGCAATCAGGAAGTGCAAACCACAACAGCAACACAGTGCACAGCAACGTGAAGGTAGATGGAGGTGAACTAAGTAGCCAATGTGTGTGCCAGCAAATGTGTGGACCCAGTACAGCTGCAGGCGGCAGTGCATGTGAAAGTACAGTGTTCAAAACTGTATAATATTCCCCGAACTGTTTGCGCAGTGCTAACAATTTTGCATGGGTTTAGTGCAGGGTTAAGCCATTAGCCCAGTGCTAAACTTTGCCATATTCAAAAGTGACATGCAAATGAGCCTACTGAGGTAGTCTCTGGGCAAACATCCAGATTAGCATCTCATTTTGCCCTGATTTGCATGCAGTTTGCCCAGCGTTACTGCAGGGTCCCACAGCTCTATCTGTAGGTCAGTCTGGAAGTACAGGGGCTGGCCAGGTCCAACCGCATCTCCACCTGTAGGTCAGTCTGCCAATGCATGATGATAGCTGTAGGCTATGTGTAAACAGTACAGCACAGCATAGAATATTGTACCCCAGGGGACAACACAGCATAGGCACAGATGGTGGTGGTGGTGGTGCTGCATGCAACTGTCACAGTGTAGGTCATGCTACAATACACAGCAGACACTACGGTAGCAAGGGGGCCAGTACTGTGTGGACACAGCACTGCCTATGGTGTGTAGGGCAGTGCTGAAGACTGCACTATACACAGTGACAGGCCCAACAAGCAGGTGTTTACTGACAGTGGACATTACTGTTATGCAGTTGTGTGACCCACAGATGCTGCACCTCTGGCATGGGATGGTCACAGTGACATATACATTTCTGACTTTGTGTGCTGTGGCAGTTGTACAGCTGTGCAGTATGTGACTGAGGAGGCATATATTATAAGAAAGGCACACTGGTGTGTGGGTATTCCCAATACTGGCCCATGTGCACTGCATTAAGTGTCCCAGCCTTGTGGCCACACCTGGTCTGTGGCACAGCCTGGCAACCCGTACACTCTCCCCTCAACATCCTTCATGCCCACAGTACTGCATGTGTATGCTGGCATCTGTTGGTGTCCACAGAAGAGTGGTTCGCAGGTGTGTGCTGTATTGTCACACTGCCATGCTGTCCACTGGTGGCAGTGTCACCACTTACTGCTCGGCATGGCAGGGACTGGTGGCAGATGATGGCATCATTATGATGCCATCAGTGAACAGCATGTTTCCTCTACGTCTGTCTTTGTCTATGTGTCATATTTTTTTGTTAGGGTCGCTCAAAGCCAAACAAAAGCCAGGCAAACACCACACAAAGCCAAAATGTAGTGCAAAGCAGATTGCCCAGGGTTAAGACTAGCTTTTCCTGGGTGGTAATGTGCACCGCGCTAAGTGTCATGCTAAGTCGCGCAAAACCACTTTGCTCGGTGCTAGTCGCTGAATATAGCATTGCGCCTGTATTCATGTACACACTGCCTCAGTTTGCCCCTTGCATACATTATGATTTTGCCTGGCGCTAATGCAGTTTGCGTGCACTGTTTGGCCTTTTGAATATAACAAACCCGCGCTAATCCCATGCTAAACCTGCACAAACGTTTTTTGCCCTCCGCAAAGTTTTGAATATCTGGCCCTGGGTACCATAAAACTGTGTAACACAAGTTGTATTATAGTTGGGGATGTTTGTAAAAACAAATTTGTTTACATTACTTTCCTTCTTAACTCTGCCATTTTTGACCCTTAAGGTATACCAAAGTAATTTTATACTAAGTTTACATTCACAAAAAAGCAGATTTTGTTTTGTTCACAACTTTTAACTTTAAAGACATGCTAATTTTAAATGCTTTTCACTCCTCAAAACACAAACACACTGTCCTTATGTAGGTGAACAAGGACCCACCATTATTCAGATAATTTTTAAATCATTGTATGCATAATTTTTAAATGAAAACTATTGTGACCACCACTTTAGCACTGGCAGCCCTGACAGTTTACATTCAGTGGTTATTCTAGAAATTTGCACAAAAATGTGGAAAAAGATGCATTAATGAAGCACAACTCACAAAAATATGTGTCAAGGAGACTTCTCCTTAAAATTAAGCCTTAAATGTGCAGTGGCAAAACAATCAAGATATGCATGCTTTGATGATCTAGTCGCTTATATCTAATCAGATTTTTTTTTGTTAAGGGAGTGAATGTAAAAGGTGCTATCCAATTGAAACAATATACTGGAGAGTCTATTCCACTATCCAGACATCTCTACCAGTAGCAAGTCCAACATCTAGCATTCTTGTGATATTCACTGGTAAAAGCCAGGGTTCAATTGGGCAGGAGCCCACAGGAAAACAGTTCCACCACCTCTCACAAAACTGTGTGACAGTTTCACCACCTCTTTCATCTTTCTCTATTGGCTACTATAAAAGAGTTCCACCACCTACAACTAACAGGTCCACCACCTAGAATTCCAGACAGGAGAGTTCCCCCCATTTCAGACTTGTTCAACTTACAGCAATTTGCATGCATTTTAAATAGCACAACTAACTTAATTTCTATAATATACAGTCACCTAGTACTTTTTACTTTTGTCAAAAGCACCTAGTGCCATTGTATTTTCAACATTTACAGGTTTTATACACATAAGGTATATACATTAAAGTATTTTATGACATAATGCCATTGCATACTAAATCCAACAATGAGGAACACAGCCTGTTGTTTTATATTAGTGTGGAGGTCACAACAATAACCTCCCTGTACAAGGACCCGAGTGGGAAAAGGAAAATTAAAGAGGACACTACAGTATAGTCAAGAAAGGGGAGGGGTGCCCATGGTGGCCAACCTTATGGACTAGAAATTGTAAAGAATAGATTAGGCTAAGAAATAGAAGAACTGTTGCAAAAGATTTAAGAAAAGATTGGTCCTCAAAAGTGGTAAGAGCTCTGTCACATATCCCTCACCTTAAGAAGGGAGCAGTTATTGTAGACTGCTTACCACCTTCCAGTTCCAGGAAGGGATGGAGCTGCCACCCGTCCATCTTTAGAAGCTCTGTCTCAGGGTCCCTATTAATGATAAACATTATATCATAAACACAGTGGATATCATTCTTTACCCTGAGGCATTAACACATATCTCAATACAGACTAACGGTACCTTTCCATGTCCTTTTAGGGAAAGTCTGTCATATTTCTTAACCAAAAATCTGGATGGCTGTAAATTCCAGTACCCTAGAAAGACTTTCTCTGGGGTGAGTAATTACCTGCTCCAACCCCACCAGACATGTTAGTTTTAAGCAGGAACCCAGTCCTAGGTTCAACCTCTCTATATAAACCCACTATGTCTCTTGATTCATTCACTTCACTTGCTACTGATACAAACACCTGAGAGTAGATACTCTAGGTGTTACCTCAACACAGGTTCCTATCCATTCTCCACCTACCTCCTCCTTTGTAGGTTTTTCATCAAAAAAATAACGCACTTGTACCACTGCCTTGATCTTAACACATTGTAACATTTTGGCAATATTAGCAACTTTAACCTGCAGTCTACCCCAGTCAATACTGTTAATTAGCTGCATCAATACAAGAAAAAGTCCCTTCAGCCTCATAGGCTTCTTCTTGCTTGCTTGGAGTCTTCAACCACAGCACAATATCACTAGGCACAGTCTTACTTGGGGTCTCTAATTTAAGTTCCATACTTGCATCTCCGACCTCCAACAGGTAACATCCTGGGAACACAGGAAACAAAGGAATATCCTGCTCAGTCAGGGGTCCTCCTCAAACTGAGCCCAGGAAAAATCCTCCTCTAACTCTTTGTCCAAACTCTCCAGCAGGAACCTTTCGAGCACCTGGAACCAGTGTTCCTCCTCTCTGCATAGTCGGTCTGCCGCCATCCATTGCCCACTCATCCAGTGAATCCTCCTCATCAGTGTCTCCACCTCCAGGGTGTTATCTCTTGCACCTCTAGTCTGCCTCAACCTGCATCTCCTTGTCATCTTCAGGCTTGGTCTTCCTGAAAGCTCACAGGTCCAGTCCAGGCAGCAGCTTCTCTCCATCCATCAGCCATGGTTGTGGTCAGAACTCCACGGACTTTCTTCTCCACATTCTCCTCTGGCTACTCCTGGTGCATTGGTCCACCTGGGATATCTGGGTGATATCCACCAGAAACCACCCCTCTATGGCCGGTCCAGATGCTTCCAGCAAGTTATCCCACTGCTGACACCAAGTCTGCGAAGGGGTTGTGGGACAACAGATGGCCCAGACACGAAACTTCAAGTTCAACACACAATCTCTGTGTGATGTTTATTCAAAATGCAGGAGATAACCTTAACCAATGTCATATCCCTTCTTTAGTACATCAGTTTGCAGTAACCAACTATGTATGACCTTTCTCTGCAATTAGCCAGCACCTACAGACTCACTGATCTTTGATCTAACTTAGCAGTTGAGATTCTGCCTCCAACCCTATGCAGACCTTGTTTGCTTGGGTAGATGGGGCTCAAATAAAAAAAAAAAACTAAAGACAAAGAACCTCAGTGCAGAAGCACTGAAACATGGGTTACCCCAAAGGACATTGACAATAAGCCAAGTTTCAAACAAACACAACATCACACATACTTCCATAATGCAAAGTATCATGGGATATATGTAAATCACCATGACATTTCAGACTTGCTTAACTTACAGCAATGTACATGCATTTTAAATAGCACAACTAACTTAATTTCTATAATATACAGTCACCAAGTACTTTTTACCTTTATCAGAAACACCAAGTGCCATGGTATTTTCAACATTTACAGATTTTATACACATAAGGTATATACATTAAAGTATTTTATGACATAGTGCCATTGCATACTAAATCCAACAATGAGGAACACAACCTGTTGTTTTATATTAGCTCGGAGGTCACAACAATATGTATGAGGACCCGAGAGAGAAATGAAAAATTAAAAAAGACACTATAGAATAGTCAAGAAAGGGGAGGGAGTGCCTATGGTGGCCAAACTTATGGACTAGAAATTGTAAAGAATACATTTGGCAAAGAAATAGAAGAACTGTTGTTACAGATTTAAGAAATGGTCAGTTCTCAGGAGTGGCAGGAGCTTCGTCATAAAGTAGGAAGAGTAGGACACAGGATGAAGATCAGAGCCCTGAAGTGTCCAGAACAAGAAAAACAACAAACCGGCAGAATCGGATACACACTGGTCACGTCAGACTCGACTATCGGTGAATGACTGGGAGTGACAGAGAAGGCTTCTTCCATGACTTTCTACTTCCAGGCTGGCCAAACCACAAGGAAAGCAGGAACCGGTGGTCGCAAGTCACACAGGGTTATGTCGGTTTTGACCAGCAGAGGATTACAGGAAAGTGTGTTGCTGTGAAGTTCTTCACTGGCTGGAGACTAGTTCGGTGAAGAATCAGCTGTGAACAATCCCACTAGGGAGCAGGATGAGACAAGCAGGAAGAGTAGAATGCAAGATGAAGATCAGAGCCCTGAAGTGTCCAGAACAAGAAAAACAACAAACCGGCAGAAGCGAATACAAACTGGCCAAGTCGGACTTGACTATTGGCGAATGACTAAGAGTGACAGACAAGGCTTCTTTCAGGATGTTCCACTTACAGGGTGAACAAACCACAAGGAAACCAGGAACCAGTGGTTGCGAGTCACACAGGGTTACTTTGGTTTCGACCAACGGCGGATGACAGAGAAGGGTGTTGCTGTGAAGTTCTTCGCTGGCTGGAGACTTTTTCAGTGAAGAATTAGCTATGAACAACCCCACCAGGGGTGTTGAGGCAGAAGATTGAGTCCATACACATTCGGTTGGCACAATGAACACTGGTAAATACACTTTTCACTGCACCAAGGTGTTTGTTTGTTGCTGGGGCAATTTTGCCAGGGACGGGGCAAATTGCTAGAATCTGGTGCAATTGTTCAATGCAGGGGCAATTTGCCAGGAGCAGGAGCAAATTGCTGGAATCTGGGGCAACTGTTCATTGCAGGAGCAATTTGCCAGGAGCAGGGGCAAATCACCAAAGTCCAGGGCAATTGTTCATTGCAGGGGCAAATTGGTAGGAGTGGGGGGGGCAATTCACCAAAGTCCAGGGCAATTGTTTGTTGCAGGGGCAAATAACCACAATCCCAGTAACAACACAGTCTTGGTACTTTGCAATCAAAACAACAGTTCAGATTCACATTTTCATAAATTGACAGTCACTAGATAACAGTTGTGTGCTAAACACCTTTCTTTTGGCTGGCCCTTCACAAAAGTATGACACTTGTGGGTTCCTTCTGATACTAGGACCTGGCTACCTCTGAACACCCTGAGCATGATGCATTCTTTTCTCCTGACCTTTCTGGTCTTTTAAATCTCTGGGCCCCTTTTAATCTATGGGCCTACTTTTGGCTTGACCCCCTTCGACTGGTTTGCTAGACTTACTTTCTGGGCCCTCTCACCTGTTGGACCGGTTGCTACCCCCTTTAAATCTGTTGGGCCAGTCTTGTCGGGCCCCTCCAACTGGCTACCCAGCCTATGCTGCTGAGCCCTTTCTCACTGTGGGCCTTACTACCCCCCTTCTGACTCTGGGGCCTTTGCTACCCCTTCCAGTATTTGAGGCATTAATTTCCCTTATAAGTCAGTGTACTTCGTGTCCCCTTTAAATAAACATTTGTGTCTACGCAAGGCCTAATGTTACTGAGTTCTCCCCTGCCCCGCCTCTTCATGCACGTTCATTTTCTCTACAAAGGGCTTCTATGCCCTGGACCCTCTCTATAGGCGTCACTGTGCCTTCTGACTAAGAAATTATTTAAATCCAGTGCTCTGGCCCACCCCTACGGCTCTCGGACATTTCTCAGGCACCCCTTCAGTGCTTTCCAAACAACTTTTGAAATATATAAATTTATTTTTCAATCTTCTGGTGGACAGCACCTGGCCTTAGTGCTGCCGCTATCTCACTGCCCTGGCACTGTGGTGAAGAAGCTGCAGTCGGGAGGAGGGAGGTTCTTGCTGGCACCGGGAGGGACCGCTTGCAGGGAAGATAGGTGATGGGGCGGACAGCAGGGGACCTTTTGAGGGCTGACAACTTCGGAGTATCAGTTGACGATGTGGCTCTTCCATGCCTCCGATGATGGATGAAATCGGTACTGAAGCGGCTAAAAAAAATAAATAAATGGGGCTAAACAGAGCCCACACTGCTGCAGGGGACCCGCCTTTCTTTTTCCTGGCACCACACTGCCGGACTCAACCGCAGGACCTGAGATGCACAACAGGAGCCGTCTTCAGGAGTCTCTTCAGGCATCTTCCCTGGCTGGAGGAGGGGGAACACCACAGAGTTAACAGGATAGGCTACATATCTACAGGTAAGCCGCAAGTCCCTGTTGCACTCCTGTGAGCCACTCCACTCCACTCCACAGCCCAGTCTGATCTGCCAAAAAAAGCTAAACACTTTAAAAAAAGGAGCCCAGGGTTCTAGTTCTTGAACCCTAAGCTTGTGCCCAACCAATGGCCCATATTTCAAAATGGGAACCACGCACCATCGGGGACAGTGGTCCCAGCATGTGGGTGCCCATTCTCCTGCTGCCTGCTCCAGAAAGGTGGGAGTGATTGAACGGAACAGAGCAGGCAGCAGAGAATCGAGAAAAAAAACTTATTTTTTTCTTTCTTTCTTGGCCCAGCCTGGCCATAGTGGCGGGGGGGGGACACACAAAAGCCCCTATACCTGCCCCCTAAGCCCATACTCACAATGGGGCACCCCAGGGCACAATATTTAATTAAAGAAGCCCCTATTTCTGTAGTGCTATATACTTTGGGGCATTACTGTACAATAAAGCTTCTGAAGAAGTACTTGGTTGGTCTGAAAGCTAGATCACTTTGTTCTTTTGTTGTACATATATGTTGGTCCAATAAAAGGTATCAAACCATTTGCTTCTGTATCTGTTCTTACTAGGGCCAATACAGCAACAACACTGTTTGTTTGTCAACATGAAAATTTAGATCATTCTGCTTTAAACAGGAGGAGGCAGTATGGCGCAGTGGTTTAAGGCTCTGAGCTGCAAATCTGGAGACCTGGGTTTGAATCCCACAGCCCCCACTTGCATACTGTGTGAGACCCTGAGCAAGTCACTTAACTTCCTCATGCTCCCAGGTTGTACCTGCAAATAAGCTTTCAGCTTAGTGTGTCTCACCTGGCAAAATAATTGGTTAAATAAAAAAAAACAGGACTGCACAGTGTCCAAAGGCCTCTTGCACAATCATCAAAGGCTGATAACAGAAGACACAGACATGTGTTTAATTCTTAGGACTCATCAGTGTGTGTCTTCTGCACTGTAAGCACTATGTTGTCATAAAAAAATGCACTACGAGGGGAGTTGGGGATATTCAAAATGCGTTTACATATACAGGCTACCAAGATGTGTTATCAACACTGGAACAGAAATTAAACAAGCATTTGTCAATGCCGAATGTTGTCTCACTGGCATTGGCATTGGTAGTGCCAGAGTTAGAGATGCATAAAAGGAATCGCAGTGAAGTATTGAAGTGATGCCAACCCCACCCCCCCACCCTATAGAGACTGACAGGCATTGGGGTGTGCCTTTGGGTTGTCAGCTATAACACTCATGCCATTGTACTTCACCCTACCATGTAGACATTGACAAATGTTGTGGTGTGCTTTGGGGTCTTTGGGCGTTATAGTTACCCCATTAAATAAGGAAATATGCTGAGGTGGGTGCAGCATAGGAGAATGGGGTGAACTTTGTGGCTGATCACTGCAAGGCACAGCACAATGCCTGTCACTGGTTGCAGGGTGGGGGTGGGGGTGGAATGGCATGAGCATTACAGCCGATGATCCCAAGTGACACCCCTGACGCCTGTAAGTCTCTACTGGGTGGGGTGCTACAGTTGGAAACCCTAACACCATATGCATGTGTTGGTATTTTCACCCCCAAATTTTCAACATGGGCTGTTTGTGAGCCCACCTCATGAAAACTGGCACTATTAGTTTGTTAGCTGAAAAGTGGTTTTGCACAGTGGCTATGCCATTTGGCGACACAGGGACAAAAATACATTTTGGGCAGGATGTGAAAAATGACAACTGTATTGTTCATGAGGAGGTGTAAAAAAATGGCAACATTGAAATTCTGGAGTGAAAATATGAAAAATTGGTGAAGTCATGAGCATGCATAAAAACTGCACAACACATGTCCATAACCCAATTATTTTTGGGAGTTTGTTAGCCACATTTGTAACATAGGCATTTTGGGACCTCCCCTCAAGAACAGTGGTGCTGTGATTTTGTTAATCTGTCCCAAAAGTTGATTTCTCACAGCGACCATGCCATTGTGTGCCACAGGTGCGGAAACACATTTTGGCAGGATGTGAAAAATGACAGCTGTACTGTTCATAAGGAGGTGTGAAAAAATGCCAGTGTTGAAAACCTGGCATGAAAATATTGCAAATGTGCGAAGTTACAAGGGTGCATGGAAACTGCACAACGCACACTTGTAACACAGTCATTTTATGGAATTTCATCACCAAATTTTCAACATAAGCATTTTAGGACCTCTGCTCATGAACAGTGTCACCATCATTTCTTCAAACTGTCCTGAAAACTGATTTCACACAGCAACTGCGCTATTCTGCGCTGGACGTGTGAAAATACATTTTGGTCAAGATATATAAAATGACAGCTGTACTGTTCATAAGGAGGTGAGAAAAAATGGCAATGTTGAAAATCTGGAGTGAAAATATTATAAATTCATGAAGTTACGAGTGCCAGTGGAAACTGTGCAATGAACACTAGTAAAACAGCCATTTTTTTTATTTTTCCAACCAAATTTGCAACATAGGCTTTTTGAGAGCCCCCCTCATGAACAGTGGCAATGTTGTTTCGTTAATCAGAACCGAAAGGCGATTCCACGCAGTAACCACAAAATCACCTTTCGGGACTGATTAACTCCATGTCAGTGTCAGAATTCATGAGGAGGGGCCCCAAAAACCCCATGTTGAAAATTTGGTGCCAAAATTTCAAAAAATGCCTGAGATATGCATCAAAGTTGGAAAAAAAAACTATTTATTCCATTATGCAGCTTACTGGCATCTCCTTAGTTCATGGTTGGCTTTGAAGAGTGCAGATGTGTTCCCAGTCCACCGAAGATCATTGCGCCAGACTCTGGAGGTAAGTATGGGGTGGGGGTGTGTGGGGAGGCAGGGTGCGCAGTGGGTGGGTGCGGGTTGTGGGAGGCAGGGAGGCAGGGAGACCGTAAGGGACCGATTTCTATTTTACAGGTTTAAAAAAAAAAACATTGAGGGACTTTTTTTTTTTTGCAGAGGATTTGGCATGCTGGAGTGGGCCCCCAGCATGCCACCTAAGTCTTTTTTTTGGGGGGGGATGCTGTAGCTGATGGAGGATTGGGCACCCCTGTTGGCACATACTGAAGGGGGAGTGGAGACACGAGCCGAGGGGGATTGGGCACCCCCCTCAGCACACAACAAAAGCAGGGGGGGAAGATACATTGTGCCGATGGGAAGTGGGCTCCCCCATTGGCAAAATAAACTGGGATGGGGATAAATGCCGACAGGGATTGGGCCCCCCCATTGGCAAAGAAAAACTGTTGGGGGGCACATGATGCCGAGTGGGATTGGGCACCCCCTCGGCATACATTTTAAATGGGAGGGTCATTATGCCAATGGGGAGTGGGCTCCCCCATTGGCATTGTCACAGGAGGCGGCATCAGTCACTGCAGCCATGTTGCGTGGATGTCGGAAGGCGTGTTGTGGTCCTGCTGCATGGGAGCTTCACTCTCATTGCAGTGGGCCTTTTCTTTGAAGTGATCACCACATTAAGCATGCATGGTGTGGTGCAGGCATGCAGGCTGATTAGGGAATGAGGGACACACCTACTGATGCGTGCCCTGTATTTGCCCAACAGTGACCACGCCTTCAAATCTGCTACTACCGCAATATGTTGGCTGCGCATGCACGAGCCAACATAAAAACAATGATTCTCAAGTTAATTGCAATAGTTGAAGCATCATGTTTATGAAAGGTCATGCTCTTTTGGGGATTTCGCTGTAAAAAGTCACTGCATTTTGTAATTGTGTTTATTTTGTCATCCTGCTTTTTTCCCCATTACCTCAGTCCAAGTCATCTATTTTGCCACTCCTCCAGCTCTGTCACCTTCCTTCTCATAGGCTAATGTTTTAACCACTACTTGTCCAGGACAATCATGTGGGTAGTTGGGTTCCTTGTTGGTAGTGCACAGGCCCTGCAAAGGGAGGGTGAAAGGCAGCATCAGCTGCTATGAACCAGAGGTTTTCTCCAATAGTTTTTGTCCAATAGGACTCCATTGTGAAAGACACACGTGTAATGTGCAGCCAAGCTGGCATCTGATAGCATCCCTACCCTTCTGGTGGCCACGACTGAGATCTCTCTCTCTCTCTACTCTGTCTTTATAAGGTGGATCTTGTAACAGAGCACCTTACCCAAATGAGAGACTGCCCTGGAGCATCACCCCCAGCCACACCTCGACAACCTGAATTCACTCTTTAAGCAGGTTGCTAGCATCACAACTAGTAATGACTGTACTGCTACATTGCCAGGCTGGCTCAAATGTGTTTTTTTACCTGCTCCCCTTTTTGTACCCCTTCCCAAGTTGCATACGGAAATTATCCTTGGCTCAGCAGGTCTTCCCGGTTACCAATTTTTAAATAAATAAATACATTTTTATATAAAGTTTAGCACTAACAATACCGCATGTAGAAATATTGCTAAAGTAGAGATGGACAGAACTGGTTCTGTAAAAGATACTCCTTTACAAATGGGCAATATCTCAAATGTAGACACAAACAAAAGTCTCCCCTTAAAGAACAGTTTGTGTTGTGAAAGAGGGATAGGAAATGATTTCTAATAGGCAGCTGTTTGTAATGTTCCGATTTTCAAATGATATTCATAACTCATAAGATCCATATTTAATTGCACTTGAATAAGAGTTTATTTAAAAAACTGTATTTTATTTTCTATCGGCAATATTCAGAGCAGTTCCATTCATGGAATCAGTAATTTTGAGTTATGACTGCAGTATAACAAGGTTTGTATACAGGACTCTTAGCACTGTCAACAGCTCATGTATCAACAGCTCATGGTTAGCATTCTGTACACAAGGCAATACTCAGGTCAGGGAACCACACTGACCTTTAACCTTTACAATATGGTACACAATAGGTCACCCATGCCATAGGCCTAATGGCAGCAGCATTCTCTGCTCTATGAAAAGTATTTTGGGATACAGTGTAAACAGAAATCTAAAGGCAGAAGCATTCTCTGCTCCTCTTCTTCTGTATTATAAAGCCCCTAAAGATACAGTGGGCTTCCCCCAAGCCAAATAGCAGCAGCATTATGTACCCTCTTTCTTATGGATTGTATACCATTTTGATATACAGTGCCATTCCCCTCTGAAGGAGGAGCATTTTGATACTTATGGTCTTGCATACTACAGGCCTGTTTCTAACCTTCCATTTGTAGTAAAGATTATTGAGAAAGTGGTGGCACTCTGAGTAGAAAGCTGGAGGGACATGAATTCCACAAGTCTTTTCTAGTCCAGTTTCCCATCTCATCACAGCACGGAGATTGCCCTTGTCCAGGTCATGAAGGAACTGCTCTTAGCTAAGGATCTGTGGGAGGAACAATCAGCTTTATTTCTCCTTGATTTGTTATCAGCCTTTGAGACTGAAGAGCACTTGGAGTTGGTTGCCCACCTGTGGAGATTCTGTGGATTGACCAGCACTATGCTTAAATGGTTCATGTCTTGTCTATAAGATTGATGATAGACTGGTGTTTTGGTAAACTGTCAATCTGCCTTATCTACAGTCACCTGTGGTATCCCTCAGTACTCTGTCCTATCCCCTTTGCTGTTTGAAGTTTATATGCTGCCTTTAAGTGATGTGATCTGAAGATATGGCTTGAGTTTTCACTGTCATGCAAAAGATAATCAGCTCTATCTCTCATTTAGATGGACCAAATGCTGAGGTCTGAGAATGCTGTCTTGGAGATTAGTGATTGGATGGCTGCCAGTTGACTAAGACTCAACCCCAGCAAAACTGGGTTGCTCCTGATGGTTCCAAATTGACTGGTTTCATCCTCTAATGATTACCTCCTGCTTCTTCTCATTGATGGGTTTCAATTGGAGGTGGGGGAAGGAGGTTTGTATCCCAGCTATCATTTTCAATGGTTGACCATGTTCTCTCAGGTGGCAGCCATCATCCAAAATGACTTTTATTATTTAAAGAATAAAATCAGGTTCTGCCCCTACCTCAATCTTTTTTTTTTTTTGTAAAATATTTTTATTGAAACATTTCAACAATTAGTACATAGTAAAAGGGAAAACTTAGTTATTTCAAGGATGCACAATACATTCCATTAATATGCTTTTGCAAATCTCATGTTATACATATAACACAACATAAAACATTTCTCATATTTCATATTTTATGGCAGTTACATACATTTTTTGTTTATGACATAATTAGGCAGTTAGGCTCTAGATGGGTAGGTAAACATTTGATGTCATGTTTTTTGTCAACAAATACCCAGCAAGGTAATAAATTATTAGTACAGTGCAGTGCATCCCACTTAAACACATACTTGATAAGCGCATAGCCCACGTAAACGCATAACATTTCCAAGTCCTGATTATTTTCCTATACTTCCTATGTTAAATAGACCTGTTCAAAGCATATAAGGAGCCCTTTTAAATGCATATTTTCCCTTAGATTTGCTGTTCAAGTGTGGACTGACTGGCCCAGTTTTATTGACACTGAATGTAGCTGCCTTACTAAGTAGCAATTAATTGTCTGTTAATGGTCTGCTCTATTAAAATGAGGTGTTAATCACCTACTTCAACCTTTTAACCATCAAACCCAAGTCACAGAAGCACCCTTGTTCCTCACACTGAAATCAAAGCAAAGAACCCCAAAGAATCACAGAAGCACTTTACGTGAATCCCAGAAGCACCCTTCCTCAGGAATCAGACTAATGAATGCCACAGCATACCACAAATCACTTTATCTCAACCAAAGAAGCAGTAAAGTGCTGCTGGTATTTCTTTTCCCTACCCATCCCCCTTGCACATACTGCAAGCTATGCTCACCATTAAAAGAATACAAGATCTGATAAACGCATACCCTCTTAAATGCATACTTTTTGTTGATCCCAAGGGTATGTATTTATGAGGGCTGCACAATATATCAAAAGTTTCTTCTAGGTTGGGAAATCTCCATTATTAACAGCATTAACAACAGGAGACCAATTTTTTCCAAAACATGATGTTGATTATTTGCCCTACAATGGGCTTTTTGAGTCTTAAGGCAATCTAGCCAATTATTTACTCATTGTGCTATTGTTGGATCTGAAGCCCCCATCCAGCACTGGACCATCATTCTCTTTGCATTTATTAATGCCAAGCCCCATATTGTGAATTCTCTGTGCAGTACTAGAGGGGACTCTGCACCCAGCAGGAGTTCTAATGGCAAAAAGGGTATGCTTCTATCCAATGTGTTTTTCATAATTTTGTGGATCCCCCCACCAGCAACTGTGTATTTTGGTGTAAATAAGATCTAAATGTAAGAAGTTACCCTCCTTTTCATGGAATGTGGGGCTGTTGGGATCATAATCTTCCTTTAGTCCATGAAGTTTACATGGAGTGTAATAGGTCCTATATAGATAGTTGTATTGCACCTGCCTCAGTTTACTACAGTACTTCTGACATACTGCTGAACGTGACTTATAGTTCTGGACCACATATCCTCTGATTCCTCCTGATCTACTGCCCACTTCTGCATAACCTTGGCCAAGAGGTCTGGAACTCCCTCTAGTAACAGGCAGTGGTGTGCTTCCAGATATCTGGCCAATGGTTGAGGTTTGAGAATAATATTTTTAATGATGCAATGAGATGGGGTGGTGGCAGTGCCACCTAAGAACCTTACTAAGACCTCTCTTACATGTAAGCAGACAAGAAAAATCTTTTGGATTTACCCATACACTTTTTGGAGCTGCACGAAAGCCTCTTATATGTTCCTCATTAGTCGGAGCCTTAGCAATCACCTATAGAAGGAACACAAAGTCATACTTATAAGTTGTTAACAGAGGGCACCTGCTCATCTTTACCTCCATCAATATGTGCAAGCATCACTTCTACTGTAGGCAGTACAGGTGTATATTTGGCAGGGACATCCCGACCCCCCACCCACCCCATGGCTTTCAGGACCAGAATTTGTATGTAGGTATGTTTTTCTTTCCTCCAGAGAAAAGCTGTGGTGCATCCATTTAATTGAAAGAAAAACTTAGCAAGCACCTAGATAGGGCCTGGAACAGATAAAGTAGTCTTGGAAGGATACACTTTTTTTTACACTATTAACCCTTCTTAGCATGGGTAATGTGGAGGAGATCCAGCCTTTCAGGTCTGACTTTATCTTTTTAAAGAGAGCAGGGCAGTTTAGTTTAAACAGCTTGGGTAGTTTGCTTGGCATTAACCCTAAATACTTGAGTGTTGTCACATGTTTAAGGGGGAGGCTAAGGTCATTTGGGTCAGTAGTGTTCCCATTTTCCAAGCACCTAATTTAATTTTTTCCCCAATAGACATTATGCCCTACCACTACCTCGATCTTGGTGATCTGCACACATTACTGCAAGCTTTTGTCCCCTTACAGATTGACTACTGTAATGCAGTCCATTATGATCATCCAGCTACTCAGCATCATTTACTTCAGCTGGTGCAGAATGTGGCAGCCAGGATATTGACTGATGTGTCAAGCTTTGAGCATATTACATCTGCTCTGCATGACTTGCAATGGCTGTCAGTAAAGTGGTGAGATCAAGTTTAAAATACAATTGCTGGTTTAGAAGGTCATAAGAGGATTGGCTCTCATTATATACATACATGCATACATACCTAGATGTTGATGGCAGATAAGGGCCTATGGCCCACCTAGTCTGCCCATGCGTACATGTACTTTGCTTCTTCAAGCTTCTCTAGAACTAGGTTGTCCCTTTCTCCAACTACTAGGACCCCCTAATTCCTATCCCATGCATTCTTAAATCCTGCAATCATATTTGGGATCTACAGTACTTGCAACTCATCTGGAAGATATTGGTAGCAACAGAATTCTTCACCCAGATACCCAGGAACTTCTTATGGTCCCTTCTTCAAGACTAAAACTGGTGCGGGACAAAGCATTTTTTTGTTGACACTCCTAGACATTGTAATGCTGTTCCAAGAACTAACCACACTGCCTCCTTAGTGGAAGTTGCTTTTAAAGATAATCTGAGGAACTGGAATTTTAATATTGGATTTTTGGGTGATTGGTCTATTACCCTGAGTAGATAGAATAATATAAATTTAATTGTTTAAATTTTCATGATAAGTGTATGAGCTGTTTAGATTTTGTATTACATGAAGCACTTTAGGCTCAAGAAAAGTGCTGTATAAATAAGGATCTTTCTTTCTTTCTTTCTAGAAAAGATCTATATTTTTTTTAAAATATTTGAAATATTTCCTTGTATCTCCAAATATGTTTTAAACATATGTCAGAAACATTCACACTTTTCAGATATATTTCAAGATATATTCTAACTATTTGTAGAATGATCCAAGATGTATTATATTTGGGAAATATCTTTGTTATATATATTTGAAATATCTTTTTTGCTATACTATTTCAAAATTCAAGTTTTTGTTCATTCAATGTTATGTCCTTGCATTAAACAAAAAAATATTTATTTCTGCATACACATTATTGCAGTTTCTACATAGTTTGCATTTTAGGCAAACATATATTTTGAATCTATCCAACATATATATTCGAGCTACTGATACCTTTTGATTTTTGATTTCCCTTGTAAGATGCTAAATACGGTATATAAAAACACAAAAATATATTCATAACATACTTTTAAATTATACTCATATGGAAAAGATCTATATTTTGTTAATGTGTAGACTATATCTGAATATGCCTAAATATTTCACATATTTCAGATATATGTGCATTTTTCTAATTATATTTTGGATATTTGCAAAATTCAATGAGATATGTCTTATTCTTGGCATTGATATACTAAATGCATATATTTTGCTATACTAGCAAAGAAAATATTTTGTTTTACTTTTTACTTTTCAATGTTTTTATGGACTGTAAGGAAAACTTATTATAGTTTTATGCAAGTGTAATTTGACTCTGTAATTTATACCAAGGTGTATGCTATTCATATTAGAGAAATGGGGTTTGATTTTAGAAGGGGTTTGGAGGGACACAGGTGACTTGCATCTGGGATCTGGATACAAGTTGTGACTTGTATCCAACAAGGAGTTAATCGCAGTTTTCAAACTGTGGCACCACTACCCCCCCAGATGCAGGTCCCATGTGTCCGAACAGCATACTTGCAGCCTGACACTGCAAAGGTGTTGGGGAGCCATGTCCCTTTCTGTGATGTTACCTGGCACACCTTCTTACAGCACTGGTGTGCCAGGCAGACCACCTCTATGTGTTCATGCCCCTTCTGTGCCACTGTGGGGGACCCAGTTCCTGTTACACCAGGTCCCCCATGGCATAATCTTGTGACAGGACAATGGAGCTTGTGCCGCAACTTCAGGTGCAAGCTGCTGTAAATTGAGGGATATGTCATAATTTGTATCCCACTTCTAAAATTGGGACTGAAGTGTGGCACACCCTTGGATGCAGCTGCAGCATTACTTGTGGGGATTTTGGGCATGGCCACAACCCCTGCGTCCCACTTCTAAAATCGGGCCCATATATTCTGAGATATATTTCATATGTTACAATGAGTTGGCCTGATATATATCTGGAAAGTATATATAGTATATGTGTTATTTATCCTATAAATACATTTACTGATAACACATTTGAAATATATGTTTTACATATTAAATAAATATGATTTATAATTTATAAATATGACTAGAATATATATTACATATACCTTCATAATATACATAGATTACATTCTGTAAATATGTGTTGAATAAACTAGTTTTACATATCTCCTTATAGTAAAATATGTATACAATCAAAGAAGGCTGCTCCAAAATGCAGTGGTGTTCACAACATAAATGTAAACAGCGTTCACAATAAAAGTTAGACACACACACGCAGACATCAGATCAGGAATTCCAGATGAAAAATCTTAGGTTTTTACTACAAAGTTTAATTGTACAAAAAATAAAATGTTGTAAAGCGAAACCCAAAAGTAGTAACAGTGAAAAACAGACCTCCCCACAGGATTGACATTTTGTGCTGTTCTTGAAGTTCTTCAAAAACAGTATGAAATGTTAGTTCTGTGGGAAGGTCTGTTTTTTTTACGATTGCTACTTTTGGCTTTATTTCTACAATGTTTTCTTCTTCTGTGAGTAAAATATGAATCTTATTTGCTTGAAAGATACAGTATGTGTACAGTAGAATGTATGTAGTAAACATATTTTTGTATATGTCAGATGAATTTTTGTAAATGCCTGCTTTGGTACTGTGTACGTATTTGCATAACTAATTTGCATATTTCAAAAGTATAGTGAATCAACTAAAATCATGATAATTTCTATTTTTAAAATAATTTTGAGTTGACAGCATTAGCTTACAGATCAGAGAGAAAGAGAAAGGTAAAGAGTAAAAATCAAGTACATATAGGAACTCACATTGACATAAAATGGAACCAAAGATAGGTGGTATGAATACCAGTTTCAACCATTATGAATTGTGAGATCAAGAAATAAGTCCCATGTGTTATATATAAATGTAAGCTCTGTAAGTGTATGGTAAAGGTATATAATTGAATGATAATTCTACTTTAAATATTTAAATGGTTGCTAATAAAAGGCATTCCAAATGTACACTTAAAGATATGTTACATCAAGATTAATCTATTGTCCTTTTTGTCGGCGTATTTTAGAATATGCGTATACTTAGAAAATATTTTAGATACACATCAGCTATATAAAAAAGTAAATATATTAAATATTCAAGATGTATAAGAATATATATAAAATATGTATCATCCACCTATAATAAATACATCAAACTTTATGTATTATATATATTAAATATATTTGTTACATCTATTCTGCAAATAAATCAGATATTTCAAATCAGCCAATTTGAGATATTTTGCCTATACTTCAGTCATAGAATCATATGTTATAGAAGCTTAATGGCAGAAAAGTACCATACCAGCTCATCTAGTCTGCCCTTTTTTTCCTCTACACCTCCCCATCCCTGCCAGCCCCTGCCCTCCCCTGATACTCAGCCCCATATGCTTGCCCCATGCCCTCTTGAATTTTTCCACTGATTTAGCCCCCACCACTCCATCTGGTAGTCTGTTCCAGGGCTCCACCACCCTCTCTGAGAAAAAACACCCTCTCACATTGCCTCTGTATCTTTTTCCTTGCAGTCAGATGCTGTGCCCTCTAGTTCTGACTCCCTCCTTCCTCTTAAGTAAACCCTCGTCTCCCACTTTATTTACTCATATGATGATATGATGAAAATATATGTTAAAGTGTATTTGAAATATATAAGGCCTAATTGTAGCAGCATTCTCTGGTCTCCCCCTCCATCTGCCTAACTGTAATGCATTTGGGGATAAAGGGCACCATTTTCAAAATGTTAGCACAGCACAAACCAGATTTGCGCCATGCTATCCCAGAATAGCACCAGCTGCCAGGGTGTGGCCATATTTAAAGATCACATGTGCATGGCGCACACCTGAAAATGCTAACATGCACAATATTGTGTTGCACCCATGCAAGTGAGGGATCCCTCATGCATATATGATGCACCACAATATTGAAAGTTTTCAGAAGTGCTAAAAGGTCACCAGCAGTAGCACAGTTGAACATTTCTGAAACACAGCCCTTAACAGTGTGCAGAGGCAGAGGGTGCCCAGCACCCCTCCATGCACTGTTAAGGGTTGGGTACCCTGGTGGTCCAGTGGTCCCTCCCATGTCCGTATCCCCATCCAAGTAAAATAAAATACATCATTGGTGGTTCAGTGGACCTTTCCCAGCCCTGATACCTATTCAGGTATAATGCAATACATCATTGGTGGTCCAGTGGACCCTCCCCAGCCCCAATCCCCTGGAATAATACAAATATCATAAGTCCTGGTGGTCTAGTGGTCCCTCCCCCTTCCCATTCTATGATTTCCATCCCAACTACAAAATCCATTCCTCTGGTAGTCCAGAGGCCCCCCACCCTGACAGGTAGTGACCCACCACCTCATTCCCCACCACCTGACCCAAGCCGGTAACTGGCACAACCCTCTTCACACCACCATAGCCAGCCACTGACTGAACTGTCAGTGAACATTTACAGAAGAAAGTACACACTCACTTGTTCTTTATTACACCTGGACAGGGATCAGAGCTGGGGAGGGTCCACTGGACCACGAGAATTTTGTTTTACAGTGTTCTGCCGGGAATCGGGACCTGGGAGAGACCGCGAGATCACCAGGATTTACAAAAAGATTAATGGGACAGGGATCAGGACATGGGTGGGACCAGTAGACCACCATGATTTCACTTTATGGTATTCTGCAGGTGGTTGGGACTTGGGAGGAACTGCTAGACCACCAGGCTTTTATTTTACAGAATTCTGCAGGGGATCAGGACTTGGCAGGGACTGCTAGATGACCAGGATTTATTTTACAGTATTTTTCAGGGGATCAGGACTTGGGAAGGACCACTAGACCACCAGGAATTCCTTCATTTTTACATGGATGGGGATTGGGGCTTGGAGGAGGGACTGGCCCAGAGCACTCAGCCAGACCCTGTAATGCAAATTAGCCCATTATGGGCATGCAAATGAACCCTTAGCACCATGCATGCCAAATGGGCTTGTCTGCATGAGTAAACTGAATATGGCCCATGGAGGCTGCGGCACTAACCAGTGTGTGCCACGCTTTATCCCTAACGGCAGTCTTCAGCCCAGTGTTTTGGTAGCATGGCACAACTCCTGGTGACTGTTTGCCATGCATTGCACTACCATGGCTCCATATTCAAAAAGCTATCACGGTCAGTTCAGATCATGCTGTCAGTTTTGATATGGCACCAGAGCTGTTCGGCACTATTTTTTTACATGGCGCACCTGTTTACACACACAGCCGGATGGCTCTGAAAATGGGGCACAAAATATCTTCCCTCACCCCCTAGATCTTATGGCAGCAGCATTCTTTTTTCTCCCTATCTGGATTCATAAAGCATTTGGGGATGCAGTGCACCCCCCCACACACACATGGCAGCAGCATGCTCTCCCATCCTGCTTTGAAAGATTTTTAGCTATACAGTCTTGTACGCCCCCACAGGTGTACTGGCAGTAACAACATCTCAAGCCCTCCCAGCCAGCACTTTCATCTCAAATCAGGAGTATTACACATGTGAATGGACCTCTCACCCAGCTCAGCCCCACCGCCCTCACTACCCACTTTGTAGAGGCCTCTATCAGCCATTACCTTAAATACTGTAGTTAGACCTGCAATTTCCAATGCTGCATGATGACTCTCATCCTCTCTGTCTATCTGCCAGGCCCAAATTCAGGTGATTGCCCCAGTAAAACATCTCAGGATGGGGGGGACGAGTATTGGCAGCATTTGAGCCTGGTGGTGAGACAGAGAGGATGAGGACCTTCACACACATTGGATGTGTCAGACCCAAGCATTTTAAGGTGCTGGTCAACTCTAGGGGGCCATTGAGAATTAGGTGAGGTAGGTGATAGGGCTAAGATTGGATGAGGTGGGTTTACACTTACTCAGGGCTAGAGTCAGATGTGCTGAGGTGACAACACATATTCGCAAGTGCTCCTGTTTTCAGCCACTGCCTTCTATCTGCTACCAGTATTCTCTTCCTGTTGATACTTGCCACTGATTCATCATATCTAAAACAGGCAAATGAGAGACCTCTAGCTGAGCTGCAAAATGCTACATATTCCAAGGCTGAGTTGAGAGAGCTTGATGTGGAGAACAGATTTGATAAGGACTAACTTACCCATCCCAAATTAATTTACTGTGTATTTGTCAGCTATTGGATACATTGTACTCAATTATCATGATTACTGGTGTTAAGTACAGAAGGTTGTATTCTGCTTGGATTACAATATGTTTTCATGTGTTTAAACATAGAAACAAAGAAAATGTCAGCAGAAGAAGATCACTGGTCCATCCCGTCGGCCCTGTTTTACCCTGTCCTACCCTGGGACCTACTGTCTGGTTGGGGTTTATTGTCCTCACACCCCCACCTTTCCCTCCTGCTTCCCCCTTTGTAACTATTAACACTTTTACTCAGTCATAGCTGTGTCTGAAACCATTAATGATTCTTGCACTCACCACTTCTTCTGGTGGGCTGTTTCATTAAGCTCATTCACTCTCTCTGTAAAATAAAACTGCTTCAAGTCTCTCCTGCATCCACTTCCCCCTGCCAGCTTCCAGTCATGATCCTGTATCCTTAACTCACCATTCCTGCTGAATATTTCCTTATATTCTACCTTAATTCCTTTCAGAAGCCTTAAAGTCTCTATCATATCTACTCTCTCCCTTCTGGTCTGTAGCAAGTACATGCTCAGAGCCTTAAGCTGATCATTATAGGATCTGCCTTGCTGGCCCTGTATCATTTTGGTTACCCTATCCTGCACCCTCTCAAACATTTCAGCAGGGATGCAACTGCCAGCAGTTGGAGGGAGAAACTAGCAAAATCACACTGCTGGTAGCTGTTTTGCTAACTTGTGTTTTACTGTGCTCTCATTGTTTGTATCTCCTACAGGAGAAACAATTTTAGGTGACTGGAAGGACTGAGAGTCAAGTGACTACAGAAACCTAATTGGTGAGAAGCAAGAAGCTGGTCTAGCTGTTTAAAAAGACTCCATCCCAACACTCCCAACATGCTTACATCCCAGAGCATGAGTGGGTCAGAACAGGAGTGGAATATCTATCTTAAGGAATCTGCAGGCATCTGTAGATAGCAGCCTGCAGGTGACCCTGCTGGAAGGACACTGAGTCAAAGTAGAAGATAACACAGCACTGCGTATGAATATACTGAAAAAGACAGACTAAGTTTATGTAACTGCAGGTAGTGGGATAACAACTAGGGAGTAAGAAGTAGTAGACATCAGGAAAAGATAGCAACTGGTAGGAGGGCTAAAAAGGGAAATTAGGAGACACCCTATCTGGGGTAGGGTAACGAACATATTTCAGACAAGCAAAGGAAGAGGTAGAAAATCAACAGGTACAGAAGGGGGCAGGAAGTACAGGGTAGGTTCTACAGACAAAAAAGTTAAGTAAGGAAAGAGCATGGGATTGGTACAGTGTAAAGAGTGTCAAGCCAATGTCTTTCGGGACACATTCTGGAGACTGAGATGTTTCCTCATTTGCATTTACCACTCTGGGTTGACAGTAGAGGTGCTGGACTCTGAACTGAACTGGCAAGGGTGCAGAAAACCTTCTGCCTCACCCAGGGGCCACCAAGTCTGCCATCACTCCCTCAGAGAATGCCCAGGCAGTGGTAGAGTGGTTTGACCTTGGTGGGTTCTGGGAGGGTGGGTGTGGCAAGAAGGATACACACTCCTAGGTCTGTACCACTGCAGAATTCCTTTGCTGTACTGGTGAGTTAGGGCAACTGGGAGAGGGCATCTGCAGAAGTTGGAAGAGAAGGAGTAAGTGGGGGTCCTCTGAAGGCAAGACCCCAAGGAGAGAGGAAAAGACCCCCGGCCAAGGAGGAAGAAGCTCCTGGTTAGGGACTGTATTGTTATGGGGATAGACTTAGGAGTGGGGGGAGGAAGGGAAAGGGAGGTGGAGCACCTCCCTAGTGCTTTAGCTTGGAAGGATAGAGATTGTATCCAGAGCATTGCTAGAGCTGCAGAACATGAGAGGGAGCTAGATGTCATTATGCATCTGGAGACAAATGACCTGGCAAGGGATAAGGATGGGTAGTGCATGGTAATTTCAGGGAGCTGGGGAGGGGTCTCAAACAGATAGCATGCATGGTGGCATTTGCCGAAGTGACACCTGTGTATGGTCGGGGACAGGGAAGAACACTCCACACGAAGGCTTTTAACAACTCGTTAAAGGCATGGTACATGGAGGGGGGCTTCAGCTACACTTGGGACTGGGGGCCAGCCTGGGAGGAAATTGGCCTCTATAGAGGAGATGGCCTGAATCCTCCAAGAAGGGGGACCACAGCCCCTAGAGGGAGGCTTAAATGCTACTTGGATGAGCATTTAAATTGGCCATGGAGGATGCTGTAGTACTTATGGAGGCAACAATTGTTCCTCAATTGATGAGGCAACAAGCAAAGAGGGCCAAAGGGGAGGAAGCTCTCCCAGAGTAGAGGCAAAGGAAGACAAGAGAGGGGACAAGGCAGAGGACAAGGGGGGAGTGTATTACAGAAGCAAGAAGAGATAAATAAAGGAGACAGGAAACAGAGAAGTTAACAAGGGAAAAGAGGGGCCAAGGAGAGCTTCAAGGAACAGTATAGGCAGGACAACGGAAGCAGGCAGGGCCGGATTAAGGTACGGAGAGTCATGTGCGCATATGCAAGGAGTCTGGGAAATGAAATTCCACACTTGGAGGGCATCATGGTGGAGGTTAGCCTGGATTTGGGGGCCATAATGGAGTGCACTGATGACCATGACTTGTGATATTGCCATACGAGTCTACTGTCTGTTCAGGAGAGATAGGAAAGGAGGGGGTGAGGCAGAGTTGTACTACAGGTGAGGGAGGGAATCAAAAAATTGAAGTACAGGAGCACGCAGGGCAAAAGGAAGGACTGGAAGGGCTGTAGGACATCCTGGAGACAGGTGCTGAGGCTACTATCATTACAGGTGGCATGCAGATGTCCTTGTCCTACATAGGGAGAGAAGTTGGATAAGGCACTTGGGGAACTCATCATCAAGATGGCAAATAAGGGGGATGTGCTGCTGTTACTTGGGGATTTCAATCTGCCAGATGAGGATGGGAGCTTTCCATCTGCAGTTTTGGCAAGAAGCAGGGCCATTACTGATTCCACACGGGGCCTTTTCTCAGGCATATATTCAGTGAACCCACTAAGGACAGGACAGTGCTGCACCTGATGCTTACAAACAGGGACAGCATTGCAGACATCACAGTGGATAGTTTCCTACGTACCAGCAATCACTGTATAGTGTGGTTTATCAATAAGACTGGAGCAGAGGCAAATCACATGAGGACAAGGGTCCTATACTTTAGGAGAGGGGATTTTAAAGAAATGGAGACTGCCTTAGTAAATGCCTAGTTGGGGAGATTGCCAGAGAGGTGTAGAGGAACAGTGGGGAAAAATAACAGAGGGCATAAGTAATACAACCAACTTCTACAGGAAGGAAGTGAGTAAAAACAAAAGAAAAAAACGGCCATTATAGTACTCTAGGGACGTAGCTATGGTGGTAAAGGAAAAAAAGGATGGCATTCAGGAGGTATAAGGAAATGCAAAGAGAGGAAGACAGGTAGCTAAAACAGAGGCGAGCAGGTAAGGCAATGAGGGGAGCAAAGGTGCAAACAGAGGAAAGGCTAGCCAAAGGAGTAGCAAATGTGGATAAGACTTTCTTCAGTACGAAAGTGAGAAGATTAAAGCAAGGAAAAGATATTGAGGCTAAGGAGGGTGCTAGAGGGAGACTGCAGAAAAGAACCAAGAAAAAGCAGACATTCTGAAAAAGTACTTCTGCTCAGTCTTCACAGTTGATGGAGGAGGAGATGGAACACCAGGGAGCAGCAGGAACAAAGAGGAAAGTGGATGGCCAACAGTTCATTTTCAGAGGAAAGAAACCAAAAGGGACTTGCAGCTCTGAAAATGGATAAGGCTATGTGACCGAGCGGGATACACCCAAGGGTAATAAAATAACTCAGGGATGTTCTAGCTGTGGAGGTGAGCAGCCATGGTCCCTCTACATAAGAGCTGCAGAAGGGAAGAAACTACAACTATAGGCTACTGATGTTCACCTCAGTGGTGGGGAAATTAATGAAAACACTTGTTAAAGAAAAGGTTGGTAGAGTATCTTGAATCCAAATGGCTACAAGATCAAAGGCTCTACAGGTACACAGGAGTGGTGAGGAGGTAATACCAAACAAATCTGATTGATTTCTTTGACTGGGTGACCAGAGAAATAGAACAGGGAACGGCAGTGGACATAGCCTACCTGGAATTAAGAGAGGCCTTCAACAATGTGCCGCACAGGATACTGATTAGGAATTTGAGCAGTCTAGGGGTGGGATCCAATCCAAAGAGGTAAATTGGGTTAGAAACTGATTAACAGCTAGGCAACAGAGGGTAGAGGTTAACAGCCCTCACTCTAATGACAGAAGAGGTGACCTGAGGGGTGCTGCAGGGCTCAGTGCTGGGACCAATACTGTTCAATGTCTTAATTGATGGCATTGCAGATGGACTGGAAAGGAAGGTATGCCTTATTGCAGTTTATGCCAAAATCTGTAATAGTGTGCACAATCAGGAAGGGGTGTAAAGAATGAGTAACGATATTGGGAAACCCAAGGAGTGGTCAAGAGTGTGACATTTGGGGTTCAATGTCAAAAAGTACAAAATCATATACCAAGGGCATAGTAACCCAAGAGTAGTGTATATGATGGGGGTTGCTGTCAGTCACTAAGAAAGGGACCTCATGGCTCTCAAAACAGATTACCTCAAACTGGCAGGGCAGTGTGACAAAGCAGTGAGTAGGGCCAGTGGGATGTTGCAATGCTTAAGGAGAGATATCTCCAGCAGAAGGAGGGAGGTGGTGTTGCCACTGTATCACTCACTGGTGAGAACCCACCTAGAGTGTTGTGTCCACTTTTGAATGCTGCATTTCAGAAAGGGCATAGACAGGGTAGAGGGAGTCCAGAGGAGGGCAACTAATATGGTTCAAGGGTTGCACCAAAATCCCTATGAGGAGAAACCGAGAGATCTCAACATGTACATGCTAGAAGACAGGAAAGTGAGAGGTGATGTCATAAAGACCTACAAGTACCCCATGGAGGTGAACAGGGCACAGGAGGGGAGTCTCCTTCAAAGAAAGAAGAGCACCAGGATCAGAGGACTTGCGTTGAAGCTGAAGTTCAAGAGGAATATGAGGAAATACTACTTCACTGAAAGAGTGGTAGATGCCTAGAATAGATTGCCAGCAGAAGCAGTGGAGGTGAAAACAGTAGGAAGCTTCAAGCATGCGTGGAATAGACATGGGGAATATTAGTAAATAGCCTGGGGGAGGAGTGAGGAGGGTTGCTGGGGACCAGTTAGGATCTGCAGAGACAGACTAGGCACTGACCAGCTGAGCAGACTGGGTGGGCCAAGAAGTCCTTTTCTGTTGACAAATTCTATGTTAGGCTGTCTTTGTACTTTCTTAGTTAGTGACTCCAGAACTGGGTGCAGTATTCCAGATGTGACATCATCAGTGATCTAAAGAGAGGTAGTATTACCTCTTCCCTCTTGTTGACAAACCCCCCTCCCAATACACTCCAACATTTTGATTGCCTTGCAGTATGCCTTTTTACATTGGCTAGGTGGCTTTAGGGAGTTGCTTGTAATGACTCCCAGTGCCCTTTTCTCAGAGGACATGTTCATCTTAACCCCTCCCATTCAATATTCCATCCTGGGGTTCTTGTTCTCTATGTGCATCACTTTGCTCTTCTTAGCATTGCATTTCAACAGAAAATTTTAGTAAGCATTGGATTTTAATGTGTGTTGTTATCTCTCTCTTTCTTTCTTTCTTTCTTTCTTTCTTTCTTTCTTCAACATATGGGTACAAAAGTAATGGCATCACTACACATAACTTTTTTTTAGATCTTAACCTTTCACTATTGATCAAACCTCAATATTGAAAATGTATTTTCAAACATGTTTCTTATTCCACTTTAGCAGAATGTTGTCACAACTACATCAAGTTTTGTCCTCTTGTACTTTTGTAAAATAGAGGGGCATTCAGAGGAAATACTTAACAAATTACTTCTGTGAAATATTACTTGCAAGATTTCCACTTGAAACGCATACAGTGAGGGGTCTTTATATTACTAGTAATTGCTTGGCATGTGGAGTGCTGAGAGAGAGTTAAAAATTTAGTGTGTGCAAAACTGTAGCCATAATGGGTAATCCAATGTGGAACTGCTACAAAAATATATCTTAACTTACTCTTTGAAAAAAAAAATGCTGCATCTCCAAACCAGGGCTCTGAAAGCAATTTTTTCCAGTACACATTAAAAAATGTCAGCTTTACCTTTGTCTAACGTAACATATTAAGTGCTCTGAATGAACTTACTTATTCTTGCAAAAATATTTGGCAGGCTTTCAAGACCCATACAGCACAGTTCATTCATTCACCAAGATTTTAAAAAAAAAATAGTAATTAAAAGCTTGTCCTAAGGACAGTTTGACTTTTTTTTCCTCTCCTGCTGGTTTAGCTAGAAAGTCCTATGACTCTGCAAGTACTGTAAAAGCATGGTAGTTTGTCAACAAAAACAGAAACTGTTTATCATCCTCCTAAAGTAAGAAGGTACAGATCATCCCTCACTGGGCTGCTGTCTCTCACTCCCCCTCTCTCTCTCTCTCTCTCTGTGGGGTTGGTTGGTTTGTTGGACAGCACACATTTGTTTGCAGAAGTTTTGGAGGCTGAGGGTCAAAGTGATGATGGGATATGTGATTTATGCCAGGTTAGCCAGAGACATCACTTCAGCACCCAGCCTCTTCACATGCTGTGGCCAAAGTAACACGGCATAGCATTTCGTATTTTCAGCTGTGGGATGGGATGACTCTAGCACAAGGCAGCCTGGCGGCGCCAACAGCTTTCCTTCCTTTGTACAGCTGCTGTCTCTGGACTTTGCTTCCCATGTGTGTGTGTGTGTGTGTGTGTGTGTGTGTGTGTAAGAGGGGCGAGTGCATCTGACAATGTTTTGATGGTGAAGGGTCTTGCTGTATCAGCTCACTTCAGAGAGGAGTTCTTCCTTCCAGTGTGCTGGCGACAGCACAATGAGAACACAGGCAGGGCCTCCTTCAATAGAAATTCCTATTCATGTAGCCAGTATTTCAGTTAACTCAGTTATGGAAATATATGATTTCCAAAAATAAGGCACAAACTTCCAAAATGTGTGTGTGGGGAGGGGAGCAAGCATTTTACTTCCAAATAGTAACAAAAGAAAATTAGTTTGTGTCCAGTTTCACAACCATGGAAGTTATAAAGGATTGTTGCAGTCGTGAACCTATGGAAGTTTGACTTCCAACAAAAATAAATTAACAGACTCGCTACATGTAGCTCATACTGGCAAAAACTGTACCCCAAAGTAACATTGGTAGCTACCAAAGTAAGTGACTCAAAGGTTTAAAGTGCACAGATTAGGGACAGCATCATTAAAGCAACATTACTTATTAGCAGGCTGAAGATTTTGCAACATAGTTTTTTTTAGCAAGAATGTATTTCTGACACCCTTACATTTATCATGAGTGTATTTTGTTGGATAATTTGTTTTATGCTCCTCCAGTACAAACCCATTTATCCTGGTCCGATCTCCCCAGCCCCATCACCCAGCATCACAGTGACTTAGCTTGACCTCCATTCTTCCTCCACAGCTCCCTCCCTCCATGGGGAAGGTTGGCAGGCCTCCCTCACCGTCCAAAGAATGGATCTGGTTTGTGGTGGGAAGTGCCTGTTGCTGGTGCAGGGCCTGTGACGGGTTGGATCTCTCATTGCCTGTCAGAAATTTTCCCTTCTGGTTTTCTCCCCTGGGACACTGGCTTTGGAGTGGTATGCAAGATCACATGCAGGTAGGGAGCATGTGACACAGCATCCCCACCATATGATGCCCAGCACACTGCCCTGTGGTGATCCCTGTGGCAATACTGCCCTGCAGTATGACTGCCCTCAATCCCTGAGGAGGAGAGCATATCCTTTGGGACACTCAGTTCTCCTCCCCTTTGCTGGCCTCCAATGACCCTGGCTTATTCCAAAACCCAAGTCACCAGCATCACAAAAGATAGCGCTACACCTGCGTCTGTGGGCCATCCCTATCACTCTATCTTAATTTCTTCACTTAGGTTAAAAAGAAGCTTTTATTATGAATTTTGTAATTAATGACACTGGTCAATAAAGAGGGCTGTCATTGTCAATTTTAGAAAAAAATTTCTTTTGCTGAGGTTGTTTTTGGCAGTAAAAATTAGATTCATGCTGTGGCTGTATTAGGATAATACTAGCACACATCTCAAAAGGGTAGCATCTCTGCATTACACCAAGACATTTAATTTATTCATGATGGAAATGACAAATGAGCAGGAGCATTTAAAAACTTCAAAACCAAATGCTTCAGCTCAGAAATTAAATAAAATGTAAAGAAAAATTAATATATTTTTTTTGCTAGATATACATTATTACCTTATAAGATATATGACAACATTTAATTCCACCGATACTACTACTTTAAGCATGGCAGCTTTCTTATTATGTACTGTAGTATAGTTTCTTATAACTACAGTATATACAGTATCATTTCATGGATAGACTCTACTTGGCCACATCTAGCCTGCTTCCCCTTAATTTATCATATAGATGCAGTTTATGTCAGCTCTTTATTTATTTTATTTGTTTTGATTATCAGCTAGACAATAGCATGCCTACGTGTTTTCAGTCACAACCTGGGAGACTACATTTAAAGCCATGATCGAAGAATTTGGATGCAATTTACTATATAACACAATGCTGGTTATATCATAAATTGTGTATTTTTCTGAGCACCAATTAAATATGTTCCAATCATGGAACAGAATGCACTTAAAGAGCAACTTAGAATCTAATTTTTTAAACTTTTTCACCCATTAATTTATCCTCCCTACTCCACTGGGCCCTTATCTCCCACCCCCCACCGTGTCATCACCTCTGGCATCCTCCCTGATGCTCTCAGTGACCAAAACCCGATATTCATAGTCAGGAAAGTCCACAGAACTAAATCACCAAACAAAACCATACAACTGCTCTCTTTCAAGTCTCTTGACCTTGAACTTCTCCTGAGTAACCTTGCCACTTCTGACTGATGCCCCCCCCCATAAAGCCCTTGCCTACTTCAAATAAATTTTTCTTGTAAACTGGAACACCTTTGCCCCACTCAAACAAACCAGAGTGAGAGGCAACAACTTACCTTGGATAACCCCCTGAACTTCTGACCAGTCTCAGGGCTAGAGATCAAGCCGGGAAGCGTCATGAAGCTACCCAGCATCCTAGTGATCTCGCGAATTACTGCATGCTCTGAAACGCTTGCACCGGGGCCACAAGGTTAGCCAAGTCCAAATATTTCAAATCTGCTTTCATCAACAACATAAATTTACCTTCAAAGTTCTGGAAGGTGGTCCATGCCCTATTTACCCCCTCTTCTCGCCCCCCCATACTTAAAGTAAATAGCTCACTAGTGTCTGATGGACCAGTCTTAGCTCCTACTATACCTCCTGCACCACTGAACTACTGAAATTCCTCCCTTACTACCCATCACCCTCCCCACCTTCTACTGGTGTGCCCCCTCCACCACCCTCCCACCTCCCCTTCTCTTTCACTACTGTAACCCCAAACAATGTCCTAAGTATCCTCCTCACCATCAACCCCTCTAAAGGTACCTCCCCGATGGCCTCAACCCAAAACTCCTCTCCCTCTCTGCTTCAGCCATTGCCTACCCCCTCTCATCAATCCTAAATATCTTATTCTCTACTGCCTCCATCCAATCTTGATGGAAACATGCAGTGGTCCTCCCTCTACCCAAAGGGGTGTGACCCATCATTACCTGACAACTATCATCCTATTTCTGTCCTTCCTGACCTTGCCAAGCTTTAAGAACACATTGTCCTCTCCCAACTCACCTCTTTTCTATCTAACATCTCCTTTTCCACCCCTTTCCAGTCTGGTTTCAGGAAAAAACACTCAACCACCACCTCTCTCCCATGGCTCACAGACTCCATCCTAACCTGGATGGACAATGCAAATTACCTCTGCCATTTTTGTCAACTTGGCCAAGGCCTTTGACACCATCTCTCTCTCTTCTCCTCGATTCACTCCTAGCAGCTGGCCTATCTCCCTCTGCCACAAACTGGTTCAAGGCCTACCTTACTGGCAGAACCCAATCAGTTAAGATCTTGGATACCACTTCGTCTCCCCTCCTGATTAACACTAGCATCCCCCAGGGTTCTGTATTAGCTCCCTGCTTAGTCTCTACCTTCTTAAATGACCTTCCCTCTTTTTGCTTCCCCTCCTCCGCTATACATATGTATGCTGATGATACAGTTCTGTATGCATCTGGCTCCTGTCCTGCTAAGGTTACAACCAGCTTACAGCAAGACTTTAACAAGGTTCAGCTCTGGTTTGCTAACCATCAACCTTTCCTCAATGCCAAGAAGACTGTCTCCATGACCTATGGCACAAGGCAGAGATTCTCTAGGCTTCCCTTCCTATCCACTTTCCACATCATTGATGGGACTTTACTTGAGGACACATCATCCTTCAGGTACTTAGATGTTTGGTTGGACCAACACCTAAACTGTTCTGGACATATTAACGTCATCCAGAAAAAACTGCACCCCAAGCTTGGTGCCCTGTTCAGGAACTGTAGTTGCATCCCTCCTACAGATAGGGGAGAACTTGTTCAGAAGATGACACTGCCCACTTTTGACTACTGTGATGAAGTCTATGGTGCTGCCCCTAACTCCTCCCCAGCCAGACTGGACACCCTCTTCAATTCCTTCTGCAGCTTTGCCCTGGATGCTCCCCTTCGCACTCACCACTATGATCTTCATTGTGCCCTATCCTTCCCCTCTCTTACAAATAGGTGACTCTCCCAATGTGCTAAATTCACCTCCAAGCACTGGCTAGGTGAGTTCCCTTCCTACCTCACCTTCTCCTTTATAACAACCCCACATCCTCTCGTTCACTTAGATCAACTGACTCCCACACCCTGGTAGTTCCCCACAGATCCACCCTAATTGGCCAATCTGCTTTCTCTCACTACCTCCCAAAAATATGGAATACACACCCACCTTAAATCTTGCACTCATCCTCTGCCTACTCCATCAGCTCTGCCCTCAATAATTACCTTGCACCTAGCTGCTCCTGTCATGTCCCTCTCTAATTCCCTCCTCTGAGCCCTGGATAAACCCTACCCCTCTACTGTCACCTTCTTTTTACCCTGTGCACCTCACCCCCCAAATTTCTAGCTCTCCTCCCCTTCCCCCAAATTTCTCTCCCTTACTGGCCTCCCTTGATCTCTCACAGAATGTAAGGGACCCCAAACGCTCTCCATGGGTCCTTCTCATATTCCCCCAAGGGCTTGTATCCCTCATCTACTCCCTTTCCCCCACCATCTCTCCACCTCACCCCTCCCTCTCCTTTCCCCCTTTTCCTTCATGTAAGCACCTGTTTACTTATTAACACGGCACTTATTATTGCCCACTCTTTCTACCTTTTATGAGCAACACTGTTGTAACACTGTTTGTAACACCTGCCTTACAACTGTATGTTAATGTTGATCTTGTAACTTGATGTTTAATGTTTCACTCCTATTGCTTCCCCCTTCCCCAGGTCACACGGGGGCCAGTGACTTAACGCTCAGTGTGCCTTCCTGGCGAAACATTATAATAAATAAATAAATAAATAAATGTCAATATGCACCCATTCATTTCTATGGTGTTCTGGTTGCATGCACATTCCAGTTGCTGTATCCCCAAATTCTGCTTGCCCTGGGCATATGCATACATCAGGAATCCACTATATGTGAATTCTTGACAAACTGCTGTCATCCCTAGCAACTGTTAGTGTCCTGTGTTAGCTATTAATTTTGCATCAGTAGCCGGTGCAGGCAAATGTTCCAATTTCTAGAATGATCCAATAGTGAAATATCTTGTGACATCCAGCAGACCAGACCTGGGTTTGAATCCCACTGCTTCCACTTGCATACTGTGTGACCCTGAGCAAGTCACTTAACCTCCTTGTGCTCCCAGGTCGCTCCTGTAAAAAAAGCTTTCAGCTTAGTGTGCTATACCTGGTTAAAAACAACTAAATAAAAAAAATATATATATACTATAAACAACTTGCAACTACTGCCCTTCTGTAGAAGAGTTCTTCCAGAACACGAGCTGGCAATCCTAATACGTTTCAAATAAATAAATGAACTTGGTCTGAAAACACATCAACGTTCTGAATTTGTTTTTAGCTCCACTGCTAGCAACAGGTGCCGTACTTAGTCTGCTTATCTAGTTCCAATCACAGCAGGTTGAAAAAATACACACCATAGCAAACAGTGGTGCTTACATAATCAGGAAGCACTGTGTTGTTTTAAAAAATTGCTTTCTATGCTTACATATAGCAGTTCTGTAACTCATGTCACTGCTGGTCCCTACAAACCAAAGGTGTCATTTTTCCCAGGCTAGCCAATTCATTTCCTGCAAGCCCAAATGGCATGTTTCCTGCATGGTGAGATGTGACTTTATGTAGGTGATAACAGGTGGGACTGATGGCTTACAGTACTTTGACGTCATTACTTGGGACCACTGCCTGCTGCCATTAGTGAGGCAAATACAATATACTGCAGATCGCTTGCTGTACAAACCACAACTTTTTATCATCAAACTGGGGGACAGTGCAATGGGAAAACAGAGAAAACCTGAGACTTATTCCTCATATCATGGAACTAGATGAGTACAGGGCTTATGGAAATGACTGGTTCCATGTTCATGACATTCCTGTTGCTTGCTGTTCTAAGTTAACATTTTTCTCATCTTGGTCTTAACGACTTGAACATAGCTTAATCTACATGTACTTTGAAAGTTTTTTTTTGTTAATATTTCTGTTTATGGACCTTACTCATTGGTCCCTCCTAACACCTTGAGCCCTGTGAGCACATCCCCCCCCCCCAGCCTCCCTGAGAATAAAATCGCCATGCACCTTGGGCTGCACTAACTGCAATATGTACCTCTATATGAGATAGCTTACAATTGTAAATCATCAAACCAATTGCTGTTATTTCTTGTATTTTTTGTCTCTGTACTTGTGCACCTATACTCTGTAACTACCTTTCTGTGTTGTCCTCCTGTCAAGGCGTGAAACCTTTGAAAAAGAGCATTTTGCTCAAAGGTTATGTCCGAATGAATACATAAATAAATACTGCAGATGCCCATTTAAACTTGTACACAGTTTGTGATCTCTGTTTTACTTTACTGGTTATTTATTTATTTATGTATTTGTAACTTTTGACTAGGAAAGACACATTAAACTGTACTAGCTGGTTTCAAGGTGTGTCTTGGGGGTGAGTAATAAGAATCTGTTTTATTGATGGAGGAATGTTGGCCATAACACTGGGGAAACTCCCCTAATCTTCTTCGAGAGTCAGAGATCAGAGAATACCTCCTTAATTTCAGGATGTAACTTGGATGACACGTCACAGCAAAGTGGTTGTTAAGGGTAACCATAAACATAAGATAATTTTGTAAAGATTTTGCTCCAGAAGGTGCTGTGTGGCTTATGTTAAAACTTTCGAACACCTCCTGTTACTCTGCCCCTTCACTCAGCAATTCTGGTCAGAGGTCGCAATCAGATGGGGACATGACAAGTGGGTAAAGTTATTGATTATATTATATATTAAATATACTGAAAGTTTATATTTCAAAATAAAGAATTCCCCTTGCTCTTCTTTGATAAGTGAATTAAGGTCTATAACTTCCACCTAGACAATGACCAGAGAAGAACAGATGGGACCTTGGTTTAGTATCTCACCTGAAAGACTGCACTTTAACAGTACAGCATCCCCCCATACTACAGTATAGTGTCAGTTATGGATATTACCCCAAGTTCCTGGTATGAGACTAGAACCCATGATCTTCTGCCCACAGAAGTGTGTGTATAACCTATTGAGCCATTGACACTGATTTATTTATTCAGTTTTCATCCCTTTGATTCCTGCAAATTCCCTCTTCCTTCCCAGGTTTGCAGTCCTCTGAGTCCTACCGTCATCTCCACCCAGTATTTAAATAACCCTTCTCCTCCTTTGTACCTTTTACAAAGTGTGACTTACTTTGTCTGTTGCAACAAGGCAGTCTTCATCTTTGTCACTGCCAGGCCCGAATGCTGCAGTGTTGCACAAATGCACGCAGCATTACTGGGGTTAAGATTGCTGACATTTATAGATGGCTTTTGGAGAGAGAGAGAGAGAGAGAGAGAGAACTATAGGACTGGTAGTCTGCATGAGACAAAGTAAATAATGAATTTCAAATGATAGTAAGTGAGAGAAGCAGGTCAATTTATGTTTCAGGTGCAGAGGGCTCCTGCTAATCAGTTCATGGGTCACACTGAACACAGGTCTTGCCCAGTATCTGATTAAATTCTGTGTCTTTTTTGTGCGTGTGTATCTATATTTTTTGAGAGTCCTCAGTGACTCTCTGACCCTCAGCAAGCTGGGACAGAGATAGCGAGAAGCGATTGGGTTACCCAGTAACTGATTTCAATCTGTGATTTATTCGTTTTTTTTATGTTCCAGTCAGTGTTGTTGTTCCGGGGTGAGGGGGTGGGGGTGAGGGAGATGATGGTGTGGGGGGGGGATCAACAGTGTCACTAGTCACATCGTTAGTGCTGGACCAAATGGGAGGCACCCTACCACAGAGCCATGCCAGAGGGCAGTGATTAGATCAGTACAAACCTCCTGCAGCTGGGCAGCTGGTACAACAAAAGCCTGTTCTTGCTGTCAATTTATTTGTGAAAGTCACAAAGTGAGCTCTTTTCAGAGCAAAAGCAGAATTTCAGCAGGTTTGACATATAGCACAGCCTGATAATGCCACAAAATCAAACTGGGTTTCCTACTTGCTACCCCCAACAGTGTCCTGACTCCTCAACACTTCTACTCCTCTGAGTCTTCATAAGTGGGTGGGTTTACTGTGATTGACCTGCCCAAAATATTTGTAATTTTTTTCAGTGTATGCTTTATTGAGGTTTTATATTATAAAGCATGATAAATTTCAATCCACCAGAAACATCTTTATAACTTTCTGATCCTGACCAGAACTATAGTTCCTTAGATTACAGATTAATTCCAAAGTACAGAGAGACATTATCCATAAAAAAACAAAGTCTAAGATGTACCACAGTAGCAATCAAATAAGAACCCAAGGTACCTTCTCGAGATCTGGTAACAGAGTTGTAGCCTCCAAAAACATTATATCCTCAATAGGAAAAGTGTGAAAATGCCAGCCTTACAGAAAAAATCTAAGACAAACAATGAATGCAACAAAGTAAGTAACAAGGTACAACAGCAGAGTAACTACATTATTGACTAGTGTGACAGAGTGGTGGGTAAAAAAGCACCAGCCAGCTGGAGGAACCCGGAAATTAAATAAACCAACAGAGTAGAACCATGCCAAGTTGGGGGTGGGGATAGTAATCTCCGTCAGCCAGAGATCGCAGTCAGCCAAAAAGCTGGTTAGGCAAAAAAAAAGGTAAGGAACACACCCTCTCATTATCATTACAATTACTGTGAGGAACAGGAACGATAGGGCCCCCACACTTTGTTATACTCAGGGAATTTATCTGCAAGTATAAAAGATAGAAGCTCCAAACTAGCCAGTTTATATATACTGTCTTCACATTCATCCATGGTAGGCATAGTTTCAGACCTCCATTTACTTTACATTAACCATTTAACTTCTGTAATAGCTGCCATAAACCACAATTGGAGGAATTTTTGTGGTACAGGGAGTTTGTTGGTATTACCCAGGACCAAAATTGAGGCATCCATAGGTATGGGACACTGTAATACACCCATTATTGTAGCCCAAAGCTGGCTCCACCAGTCTACCAACTTAGGGCAAGACCAGAGAATATGTAACAGTACCGTCATGCTGGTGACATCTCCAGTGTTCAGAATGAGTTACCAGGTTAATTTTCTTCAGCTGATTGGGTGTCCTATACCAGTGGAGCAGAGTTTTGAGCTTCATGAGTCTCCCCCAGTGTCCCTACATTTGCGATAGGTGCTGGACCAACACTCCCAATCTTTCTCTGCTAAACAATAATCAAGCTGCTTTTCCCATCCGGCTTTCAATTTATCCATTGAAGGGATGTATTCCTGCAAGAGTCCCTTGTATATATGTTCAATTTTTGGGGGTGATTTAGCCAATCTTCCACCTCTGGCCAATCCTAGAATATTATCCCAGGAGCCCCTTGCTGGAAGCTGGAGTTGAGAGCCAGTATATGAGGAGGTTAAACGGTGAGCCTGACAGTATCTCCTCATATGCCACATGTTTCTAGCTGCACCTGCTTCTAATTATTCCTAACACCAATGTACCATACTGCTTATGTAATAAGAATGTTTTTCTAGGTTGAATCATGTATTTCTCTATCATTTCCCTGCTGTATCAAACTGTCTACTTGTAGCTACTCTGCCGTTGTCTGTAAGGCAGTTAGCCATACCTCTCACTGTTGAAATGTTTCAGTTTGACACTGTTTTGTATTGAGTCCTGGCCCCCAGGTGGCATCTGAAATTGAGCACTGTTGCTCAGTATGGCTTCCTGGTAAAACTCATACATAAATAAATATGAGACTGAGGTAGGGAGGTTTCGGCCTTAATAGTGGCAAAATCCTAAAAGAGTCCTGAGTCCGGGTGACATAAATCAGCAACCTGAGAGATCCCATTTGCAGCCCAATCCCATCAATATGTGGGCATGCCCCCCACTAATAATTTAGGATTTTTCCAGAGTGGCCACCAGTGGTAAGGGACCTGTCAGGGAGAAGTGTTGATTTTACTTAAGACTTTCCAAACCCTAATAATATACTCATGGATAGGATACGTTCAGTTAATCCATGTGGGATCCCAAAGTATCATTTCAGGCATGGTACCTTGTACCAGGTAGTCTTCAATAGTGATCCACCTGGCCCTTTCCCTACATTTATCAGCATAGAGCCACATCCAAATCTGTCTGAGCCCCGATGCAAGATAGTAATCCTTAAACCAACAGACATGGAATCTCCCTTTGGACATTGGGTCAATCAATGTAAGCAATAAAACTCTAGGTTTATTGCCACCCCACAAAAAACCCTTAACCAATTTATCCAAAGATTTCCAAAAAGAGTCTGGAACATACAATAGTAGGTACAAATCAGATATAAAATCTTAGGACGTGCCATCATTTGCAAGGATTGGGACTTCCCCCACAATGAAAGGTGTAGATGTTTCCACTGATCAAAGTCATCCCACAGGAAATTCAATAATGTGGAAAATGTAAATCAACCCACTCCCTCCACTGGGGGAAATGAAAATGGCAAGATATCTTACTGGATGCTGTGACCAGGAGGGACCTGACGCGTGAATGAGGTGCATTTCTAGTTTAAGGGCATAGCTTCAGTATTTCCCCAATTATTGCACAGGTCGGACAGCATTGCAAAGTGGTCCAACAAACGGATTAAAGCAGGAATCAATCTGTCCAGATTATTAAGTGTAATGAGGATGTCATCCACAAAAAGCATTGGTTTATATACCTCAGCCCCTAAAGCAATCTGCTGGATACGGGGAGATTCACAAAGCTTTTTAGCCGGGGGCTGAATTGCTAAAACAAAGCCGGAGACAAGGGTAGTTTTGATGAGTGCTTCTACCCAGGGAGAATTTAACTGATATGTGCCCATTCATGAGGACAGAGGCCTGCAGCACTGAGTAGATAGTCTGAACTCACCTAATAAAGGTATCACCAAGGCCAAAAACATGAACAGTGTCAAACAGATAGGGCCATTCGAGGAAATCAAATGCCTTCTCCTTATCAAGTGCCGCAGCTGCTATAGGATCCAGGGAGGATTCTGAGGCCCTCATGAAGTTGAAATATTAGTTATTTTAAAGACACAAGGCTCAATCTCCAGGGCCTGAAACTGATGTACTGTACATTGCCTGTGTCAAACAGACTGACGCAAGGGGCAGCTTGTAAATTCAAAACTCATTGTAATCATGTTATCCAGAAAACCAACAGGATACTAAGTAGTATTACACGTCATTGAAGAAGTAGGCCAAGGGAAGTGATTGTGCAACTTTACACCTCATTGGTGCAACCTCACCTGGACTATTGTGAACAGTTCTGAACACCATCAAGTAACACAGAAATTTGTAATCTGGAAACGATACAGAGCAGGGCAACAAGGATGGTTAATGATCTAAAAGGCCTAGCATACAAGGATAGGTTGAGTAGTTTGGGTCTATTTCATAGAAACATAGAATTTGATGGCAGATAAGGACTGCTTGGCCCACCTAGTCTGCCCATTTCCCGTACCTAATGGATAAGCTGCAGATCCTAGTTAACCAACACACTACTTCCTCCTTCCCCCCACTAGAATTGCCTTATGTCTGTCCCATGCATTTTTGAATTCCCCCACTGTTTTTGACTCCACGACCTCCTCAGGAAGGCTGTTCCATGCATCTACAACCCTGTCCGTGAAGAAATACTTTCTCACATTACCTCTGAGCCGTACCCCCCTCTATCTTCAAATTGTGCCCCCTTGTTCTTACACATCTCTTTTTCTGAAAGATGCTACCCTCTTGGACTTTGTTGATTGCCCTAAGGTCCTTAAAAGTTTCTATTATGTCCCCCTCTCCCTTCTTTCCTCGAGGCTATACATATTACACTCCTTTAGTCTTTCTTCATATGTCTTCTGGTGCAGACTCTGCACCATTTTGGTTGCCCTCTTCTGGACAGCCTCCACCCTGTCTATGTCTTTGCAGAGATGGGGACTGCAGAACTGTGCACAGTACTCCAGATGTGGTCTTACCAACTGTCTGTACAGAGGGATAACAACTTCCCGTTTTCTACTGGTGATGCCTCTGCCTATGCATCCCAGTATCCCCCAGCCCTCCTTACTGCCTTCTCACATTGCTTGCCCACCTTTAGGACATCTGATATAACTACTCCCAGGTCTCTTTCCATTTTTGTTGTTGTCAGTATCTCACCCCCCATTGTGTACTCTTTCCCTGGGTTTTCGTTTTCCAGGTGCATTACTTTGCACTTCTTTGCGTTGAATCTAAGCTGCCATATATTTGACCATTCCTCCAACCTTGCCAAGTCCCTTGTGTACCAACCCTGTTGCAGATCTTTGTGTCTTCTGCAAAGAGACATACTTTTCCTTCCAGTTCCTCTGCAATGTCACTTATAAAGGCATTAAGAAGGACCGGCCTCAGTACTGAACCTTGCAGTACCTCACTAGTAACCCTCCTTTTTTCACTGTGGACTCTGTTTACTATTACTCTCTGTGGCCTGTTGTCCAGCCAATGTTTTACCCAGGCTATTACCCTTTGACCCACTCCAAGGCTGGCTAATTTGTTTATTAATCTTTTGTGCGGGACTGTGGCAAATGCCTTGCTAAAGTCTAGGTAGGCCATGTTCACAGCCCCTCCCTGGTCTACTACTTTGGTCACCCAGTCAAAGAAATCGATTAGATTCATCTGACATGACCTTCCTGCTGTGCATCCATGCTGCTTTGGGTCCTGTGCCCCACTGGCCTCTAGATACTCAACAATTCTTTCTTTCAGAAGTGATTCCATCATTTTCCCTACCACTAAGGTCAAACTGACAGGTCTGTAGTTTCCTACCTCTGTCTTGCTCCCACTTTTGTTAAGGGGAATCACATCCACCCTCCTCCAGTACTCAGGTACCACACCAACCTCCCAGGGTAGTCAGTGGTGTTACTAGTTCTCCCCTTGTTATTTTAGAATTCTGGGGTGAATCCCATCCAGCCCCCTTTGCTTCATCCACCTTCAGTTTTAGGAGTTCTTTCAGATTTCCTCTAGAATATAGCAGATTGAGGGGAGATATGTGCCTCCTATCAAAGCCATGACAAGTATTGATTTGTAGGACTGTATAGGTCTCGAGAAGTATAATCAGCCCTATAGTACTAGATCCCACCCTTTACAGTTGAAAGGTAAATTATGTCTCTCAAATAGGCGATCGAGTTGGTACAATCAGAGGGTAATGGCTTTTTGGAATGCCCTGCCATTAGAAGTCTGACTTTATGTGAAAGCTGGAAGATTACTGTACTAGCCATGGCATAATAGGCTACAGATAATAGCATTTGGCGAGCTAAATAGACGCATGTCTGCTTCGCTCAGTATCTACCTATGAAACTTATGAAATACCAACCATAACAAAATGTAATTAATTCAAAGATATTGGGGAACCTGGTCCTATAAGCACAAGATAAGTAAATAACATGTCATTTTTTCAAACATACAAAGTGATAAGAATGACTTAGTAAATAGATACATTTGTGCTGTTGCAGACCATAGATCTGCCCTGAGGTGATGCTCCTCTCGACCGGCTGCCTACTGCTCTCTGGTTCTTCTGTTCAGAATAGTCTCTTCTCCACTCTGGCTGGCTGACCCTCATACTTTCCACTGGGTGGCCCTGACTCCGGGAGATACTTGAGTCCTAATTTCCACCAACTCACCAACACCTGACATACAGATAAAGCACAGACCCGCCAAGCAGTCCTGACTCCACCTGTGCCCAACCTGCTCAACCTTCATCTCTGTCAATGCCCCAATGTCTGAGGACCACACAGCTAAGTCCAGACACTGTCTTACAAGTTTCTACTTGGCCTGCAGCCTGCTGGTGACACAAGTCATGTGATAATGCCATCCTCTAACCTTGAGTACAACTATCAGCCCAGCTGGGGTCCTTACAGCACTCGGACCATCACCTGCCTGAATCCAGTAATGTCCTGTGGCCACAGCAGGGCCAGAAATGGAGGAGACCATGAGTGGTGGGTGTGGGTAGGATTTTTGTTTTCCCACTGGAACCAGGAGTGGAGGGTGAGAGAGCACTCAGAGGGGGATCGAAGGGTTTTTTTTCACACCGGGACTGGGAGTGGAGGGTGGGGTGGAAGTGCACTCAGAGGAAGGGAGCAGGAGAGTTTTTTTTTTTTCACACCAGAACAGGGAATGGAGGATTGGGGTGGGAGAACACTCAGAGAGAAGGAGCATGAGTTTTTTTTTTTCCCCACCAGGACTGAGAATGGATGGCAGGGGTTGGAGTTCACTCAGTGGTAAGGAGTGGGAGTTCCTTTTTCATACAGGGAATGGTGAGTGGGGGTGGGACAGCACTCAGGGAGGGAGCAGGATGAGTCTGTTTTTTCCTACTGGGTCAGGAACATAAGGTGGGAATGGGTTAGTACTCAGAAAGTGAGAGCGATCATTTTTTTTTCAACAGAGCTGGGAATGCCGAGTAGATCAGAGCCACAAAATGAGCCAGAGAGGAGCAACATGCATGGCACTGTCTAGATCAGGGCTCCCCCGGCTGGTAGCCCCCTTTCCACCCAACTAGGGGGCAGTGATTAGTTCAGGGCAAGGCTCCTGCAGCTGGGCAGTGGGTGCAACAAAAGACCATTCAGCAGGCATGATGGAGGGGCCAGAAGTGGTGGTGGGGTGAGGAGCAGACTGAGCATGACAGCACTCATCTGACTGCTGGACAGCATCTTGTAGATGAAAGGATCCAACTGCACTCTGATAGATGTGGCTGCCTCCTTCCAACCACAAAAAGTTTCGGCCCATCAGCCAGGGTGAACACCATCACAGTCAGCCTGCTCCTTGTTAGGCTGGCAACGATGAACCTCCTGCAGCCTGAACTGCATTGGATGCTACAATGGATGTACCTCAAGTAGCCCCAACATATTCGCTTCATGCATAAACATAAAAGGGACAGGGCCTAGTAATGAGTCTTTTTCTGAGGAGGACTTAAAGATGTATAGTACTAACCAGTCTCCGGAACTACTGCCATTTAGTAAAAACTCACAGTAACATAGGTAACTAAATTGTATGGTCATGGCCATGAAACTATCTTGCAACAGTTTCACACTTTTAATTCTCTGTAGATCTTCCTGACTGTGGAAGCCAGTTTGCCATTGGAGCAAAAAGAATATGTTATAGGAAAATCTTGTTATTTTTTATGACCTTTTATTTTGCTTTCGCATGAGGGTACATGCAGCTGGAAAATTATTATGCTGACACACTGCTTCCTACTTTTCCTGATTCACTGTTTCTTATGCTGTCTTGACCTGACTCAAATACGTATGTAAACCCACAGCAAAGAGAGTTTTTTATTTGTACTTATTTCAAATGTCCTCACTGGAGCCAAAGCTCCCTTTGAAACTGTTTATGTGACGTTTATTACACATTAGCTTGATTCTCAAGATTGAACTTCACAAGACTTACCGTGACATTATTACTATCAGAGCATTTTAATATGACTGGCATTATTTTTTCACTGTATTCCCTCAGCACTTGATTTTTCCTGTGAACTGTCATTTTCAGTATTCATGAAATGTGTACTCTTTAAACTACACACCATATGTAGTATTTCATTAGATATACGATAAATAAATACAGTAAGATATATTTGTATGACTTGGTCCCTTACTTCTATTACCTGTTCAAAAGAGACATACAGGCCGAGATATTCAAAACAGTTGCACATGGCGCAACTGATTTGCACCGGCGCAACTGCGGAAATGCTTCAAGGAGCAATATTCAATGGGAGCCAATGCGCAGCGCAAGTCCCATTGCACCAATGTGCAATTATAATGAATTCATGCACAAGAGCAGGGGGCGTGCCCATGAATATGTGGCGCAGTGCGATATTCAACAGCTGACCCATGGTGCAAGTGTGGAGCAACTCCCAGATGCGTCAAGCAGACTTGAACCTATAAATACAGGGCGCAAGCACAGGGACAGCACTTGCGCCAGGGCCAAGGGAGGGGGAGAGAGAGAGAGAGAGAGAGAGAGACAGAGAGAGTGGAATGTGACAGTGGAGGGACAATACAGAAGGAACAAGAGAGACAGAGCCTGTGAGGGACAGAAGGACTGAAACAGGCAGCCACAGGTGCAGTGGACAGAGGTGGCAGTGGAGAGTGAGCCAGGGGCGGAGAGAGTGATAGGGAGAGGCAGGCAAAGTGCAGCGCACCACACTAGGGTGGCAAACAGCCCACAGCAGTTGACCACCTGGGGGAGACAGGACAGCAGAGGCCATGGCCAGCACAGACCTCCAAATGGAGGCCATAATGAGGGGTGTGAGGAGGTGGGAGGAACAGTGACGTGGCCATGGAAGGGCCCATCGGTGGTATGCCCAGAACAGGTGGTACCGTGCCCACCCCACCTCCAAGAACTACACCGATAAGGAGATTGTGAGCCAGTTTCACCTGAACAGGGCTATTCTGAGGCAGCTCTGTGAGCTGTGCAGTGAGGAGATGCAGGCACCCACTAGACAGAGACACGCTATGTCAGTGGAGAAGAAGGTAACAGCTGTCATGTGTCTGCTCACCACGGGCACCTTCCAGAGATCAGCAGGTGACACCACAGGCACAACCCAGTTGGCCACATCATGCGTCCTCAATGCCCTGCTGCCACATGATTTGGAATACATCCATTTCTCCAGCACACAGGCAGAGCATACAACAACCATGCAGGACTTTCACAGGGTAGCACAAATGCCTGCCATACTTGGGGCCATTGACTGCACCCATGTGGGCATCCACATGCCACCTGACCCTGAGGGTGTAGCGGATGTCAACAGGAAGGGCTACCCTAGTGTCAACTGCCAGGTGGTGTCCGATGCCAAGGGGCACATAACCAATGGCTGTGCCACATACCCTGGGAGCACACATAATACATTCATTTGGCACAGCTCTGCACTGTGCCACAGGTTCGAGCATGGGGACATCCCCACAGGCCACCTAGTGGGTGGGTATGGGATGGCCAAGGGGTGCTGGGCACAGCAGGGCATGGGATGGGGCGGGCAGGGTAGGTGTGTTGGCGAGGGCACCAGGGATGGCCAAGAGAAACAGCAACAGAGGACACAAGGCTAACCATGTAATTGTCCACACAGGTGACAGTAGCTATCCACTCAGGCCCTGGCTACTCACCCCCTACCGATGCCCATCGTCCCCAGCAGAGGACTGGTACAGTGAGGCACACGCCAGCATGTGGAACATCGTTGAACATGTATTTGGGATGCTGAAGGCATGGTTCTGTTGCCTTGACAGGTCTGGAGGTGCCTTACAGTACAGCCCCTTGAAAGCCTGTGGCCTATTCCTGGCCTGCTGCATACTGCACAACATGGCCACTGACCATGGGATAGCTGTCAAAGCTGATGAGGGGGACAGCAGTGAGCACGATGAGGGCAATGGGCCAGAGGGCAGCCCCCTGGGTGGAGGGATCCCCGGCTCCAGCCGATGGCACTCCTGCACAGAGACACAATCGCACAGGAGCACTATGGTGCATGCAGGTAGGTGGAGAAACACCCACGCAGTGGCCACACACATTGGTACAGCACACAAGTAGGGGCATGCATGGCAATGGGCATGCACACACAGAGTCGTGGTGTATGGGTGGAGGTGACAGTGCCACACAGCCACACACAACAGCACACATCAGTGTTCACAGACACACAAACACATGCACATACACACACGCCACACACACACACACACACACACACACACACACGTGCCCAGGTGCTAGCATGTGGTGGGGATCAGATGCAGGGCGCCGGTGCAACAGGTGCAGTACTGCTCTCATCACGCCCATGCCACACGGGCCAGTGGCCAGGCAGGTATGCACACAGGCAGCGTGTGGTGCAACACACAGGTGCCACAGCTGTGGTATGCACTTGCACACATCACCCATGCATGCACAGGTCAGCGGCAGCAGAATGAAGCCAGGGCAAAATGCACATCAGGTCCACCATGCGGAACCATAGGCACCACAGACATGAGGGCGGCCGTGCTGGGGCCGAACGGCTGCCACATGCTGCCCATCGGCCACAGGGGGTGTGTGCAACAGCCCCCCAGGGGTCGTACTGCGGGACCGAGACTGGGTCTGCACAGGGGTGTGTAGGCAACCAAACAGGCCTGCCCCAGGCATGCCTGGGATGCCAACAGCAGACCCCAGCATTGATAGGGATGGTGTCTCTCAATGCTGGGTCCATGGGGTGGACAGTGCACTACATGGTGTATGAGGCTGCCAGCCATGCCCTGTGGCAGCCAGAAGTGCAAGACCAACCGTGATCACATTGGCAATGTGATCTAGGGATGCGATTGTGTCCTCCCACAAGCACTGCATAGCTTCCAGGATCTGCACAGGGCCTCTGTCACACTGCTCAGCTGCCTGGCGCACTTCCACGTGCAGTGCATGCACCCCAGCTACAAGCAGCACCTGTTGCTGTACAGAGGCCCACAGCAATTGGGTGTGCTCTGCCAATGGGTCGGTGCTCATGGGAATCTGGGCAGGCTACCAACCCATCAGTGGTGTACGACCGCGATGCACAGGCCCCCACTCAGATGGAGGCTATACAGTGGTGTCCCCATGGGGTAGGTCCCTTTCAGGCGCATTGGCAGTGGACACCACATCCAGCTGCCTTATGGCCCCTGCCATCTGCTGCTGCTGCCCCTCCGGCCCCTGTACACTGGGCAGTACCTGCGTGGATGCACCACCACCACCAAATGGCAGTGCCATGGTGGTGCACACGGCAGCACCTGCAGTGCCGGCGGGCAGCTGTCCCACCGCTGACAGACCACTGGGCGAAGTGCCTGTGTTGGTACTAGGTGTGGGTGTCTCCCCCACAACACCACCCATGCTGTCCAGGTTTATGATCAGGTCGTCATTGGTGTTGGACCTGCCCCAATCTGTGTCTCCATACAGAGGACGCCATGCCTGGCATCCAGCTGAAACACAGCCAGGGCCTCGTCCAACCCCATGCCCAGGACATCCGGCAGGACTGTGGTGGTGTGCTGCAACTGATCAGGCTACCGGATGCCAATGGAGGTGGATGGCTGGTCCTCCGGGGCTGGGTCTGCCTCCACGGCTGTTGCTGGCACCCCATCCACCGCATGCAGGCATGCTGGTGCTGTAAGAGAAAACAGTTGTGTTAGTGATGCATGTCCCCACCACCCCCACCCACGGCCTGCAGTGTGGGCCCAACATACATACCATGCAGTGATGGGTTCCCTCCTGTCTGGAATCCACCACCTGGCACACCATTGACAGTGCTGCGGCACATGGTGGCTGCCACCTGCTCCTCCTGTGCCGTGAGCTGTGACACATCAGCAGGCCCCCCTCCAGTGGCCATCCGTGCTGCTCATATGTCCGCCACCTTCTCCTTGATGCAGCATTTATCAGTGCCCAACTTCTTCCTGCACTCCTGCACAGACTGCTGGTGTCTGCCCTGCTGGTTCACACACACTGCCACTTCCACCCAGGCCACAGCCCTGGCCTTTGGTGTGCCTGTGGCACCACTCAGCAGTGGCTCCCTGTCAAGGTAGGCTTCAAACAGGGCATCGGCCTCTGCCTTGGTGAAGTTGAGCCTGCGCTTGCAAGCAGGCCCACGCTCCTCACTCTCCTCAGGCTCAGGCATAGTGCTACCTGTGGACATAGCCATGTGTGTCAGTGACAGCAGCTGCCTACCCCGTCCACCCTGCAGTGCTGGCTGTGTTCGGCGGCAACAGCAACTTACCTCAGATGGTTGCAATACCGGTCCATGTCCTGTGCTGTTCCAAGGCACCTTTATAGCTCAATGCATGCAAATGAGCCGTGGCACACCGGTAATGACATGCTAATTTCCCTGGTGTGCCACGCATAGGCTGATGAGCTAATTTGCATGCGGCAGCTGAATATTACATACTTGCTCCATGCGCAATGGAGTTGCTCTGGAGCAACTTGCAGTGCAATGACTAGACATGCACAATGCGCAGAACCATAGTGCACATGCATTAGGAGGTGTACAACCACCTATTGTGCACTGTGAGCTCTATGTGCTACAGGGGTCATGGCGCATAGTGCGCCATGGCCCCTATCGCGCACCAGCGCACTGTGCACCAGGTGACCCCTGACTCTTATCATGACCCTTTGACCCCTTGGGACTACACCACCACATGCCTGGTGGCCCTGCCCATTTCCCACATCCACAGCGGCGCGCGACAGACGAGCGCATGCCTACACAAGGCGACATCCCCTTGCATCGTTGTGTGCCACGCGCGCCTGATGCCATTTTGTCTCCACTTATTGATGTGGTTGAGATGGTGCAGTGGAGAGTTTGATGGGCCCGTAATTGGTCAGACCTGGAGTTAGTCAATCTGATTGCCTGTGTGCAGTCACATGCACCAGGGCTGTTTGGCCAGGTGCCCTTACAGCAGGCCAGGACGGAGGTCTGGCAGGCAATCACCGCCAGGCTGGTGCAGGACACTGGGGTGGCCAGGACCACACAGCAATGCCGCCACCGGTATGGGGACCTCGTGAGGTGGGATCCAGAGTGACTGAGGCTGCTGCAGTCCCGCGTCCTCAGTGGGGCTGTGCCATGGCCAGGTAAGTTGTCCCATGCTGCATGTGTGCCCTAGTGCTGTGCTGTGGTGTTGGCTTGGCTGCCTGGCATGCCCTACAGAGAGATACACTGTCAGCGTGTGCATTGAGAAGTGGCATTGCCAGCCGCAGGTTGTGCTGCACTACAGCCTTGCAGGAGATGACGGGCAAGGGCACATGCTGTTCACAGGGGTGGGGCTGGTGGGCACATGCTGAGGGTGTTCTCTGATGTGTACCTGTCTTTGTACCATTCCTAGGGCCTGAAGATCGCCACTGGGCAGGGGTGGCAGAAGTGCCAGGCCGGGTGCAGCAGGATGCTGCTGGACCAAGTAGTGGCGGTGGAACGGCAGTGGGACAGGCACCGGTGGCACCACAGTGGCCAGGTAGGCACTGTTGGGTTCCTCTGCACATTACCGGTTGGTCAGCGAGGGAGGAGGTGCAGTCATGGCCACCTGTGCCATGTGCCATGGCAGTTGTCTGTTGCACACTGTGCATGGTGCATGCCACTGCGGGGTGACCATTGCACACTTGTAGCAGCTGTTGGTGGGGTGGGTGTGCACCCGGCTGCCACTCGTGTTGCTGTGGTGCTGCTGGTGCCCTGTGCTGGCTGCCTGTAACTGCGCAGTTGGGTGGCCATTGGGTGGCAGTATCCACCGCTGTGCACTGTTGTGGCATGCTGGGATGCTGGCAGGCATTGGCCCACCCCCTGTGGGTGGCCAGGGTGCCACTCCGGGGGGGGGGGTGTTCCCATTGTCTATTGCACACAGTGTGTGGGCATGGTTCCTTGGGACCTTGCACTGATCACCTGTCCATTCCTTTGTCATAGGCATCCGGAGGAGGTCACGGCTGCCACTGTATTGTCAGATACTCAGGCAAATAATCCTGATCACTCCGACTACCCTGGAGGTGGCACAGCAGATGAGGAGGATGGTCCTCATGGACCAGTAGAGGAGGAGGAGGCGGCCGGCAGTGGCGGGATGTGGCCACCCATATTTCATCCCCACCATTTCCCTCCTACCCCTGCTGTCTCTTCCCCATCCATCCCCCTTCCCACTGTACAGTATCTGTTCTCCGTCCCCTTCCCTTGCTTTCCTACCCTTTCCCACCCCATGCACATGTATATAGTTTTGTTATCAATACAGTTATTTTGCTTACCAACCTGTGTCAGTGTCTGCTTTGCAGCTGGCATGTGGAGCCATGCTGCAGTGGCGTGGTGAGTGTCTGTGTGGCATGCCTGTGTCGGTGTGTGGGTCATTCATGGTGGTGCCCTGCCCCTTGTTCAGTGGCTGTGCCTTGGGGTGGCCATGGGGTGGCTGTCTGAGATGTGTGGCATGTGTGTGTGTTTGGCAGCATGGTCCAGGATGTGGCTTACCGGGGTCTGGGTAGGTGGGGGCACAGCATGCAGTGGGGGGGATCCAGTGGTGGCCCTCCATCAGCCATTGGTGCCACCTGTTGCCTGTTGTTTGTGCCACAGCTGTGTTCTGGTGGGGGGGGTGGCCGGCTGCCTGTGTGTACCCTAGTGCTGGTGGCCACCTGTGGCTTGCCACTGTGCATCCCTGGCACTGTCTCTGGGTGTGATCCTCTGTTGTGTCCCATGCTTTGCCTCTGCTGCTGTACTCCCACCATTGACTGGGGCTGGTCTCTGTGCACCTTGTCGCATGTCTCGTTGTGTGGTGGCACATCTCTGGTTGCACTATGGTGCAGGTCTGGTAGCGCCCTGTCACATTTCTGGTTGCACCATGGCGCACCTCTGGTTGCACCCTAGCACATCCGTGCCATATTCAGCCATGTTGCGCTGGCACATTTCACCATGCGCATTTTGAATATGGTACCGCCGTAATATAGCACATCGGATTTGTGCTGCGCTGGCTGCACCCATGCTTGCGCATTTCTGAATATCTGGCCCACAGTGTTTTGGAAGAAACAGCCACAGCCATGTGTTTATTTTTATTTATATTTTATAACTTTATGTTTATTGATTTTATGTTATGTGAATAACATTTCATCCTTGCACAAAGCAGTAGTAATAAGAGACAGCAGTGCCCTGACAGTACACTACATTATTCATACAGTTGATATGCAAAATCTTAGCTTTGTAGTTATGAACAGTAGGAGGTGAGGGGATCCTAATTATTTGTTTAAGCTAAGAAATAATGTATGCCAGTCTCTTAAGTGGCTTAGGTGTCCTACATTAGGTAGATCTAAGAGGGAGAAATACACAGCTTTCCAGTGGATGCTGTTTAAACCTATAGATTGGAATTGGTCAACATTGTAAAATGGCTTCGACACTGCATGTACTCCCCTCCCCCAACATCTCTAGAACTGGATATTCATTTTAAAACATTTTGATGTTATGTTACCTACTAAACACATCTAACTAATGGCAGAACTTTTATTCAATGTTACAGAGGTATTAAAACAAGAAAGCTACTGATCCCATGTGCTATACTGGTCAAGTGAACCGTGCTTTCGAGATGCCTGAGATACAGACCAAGCTAATTACTGATGACTTTGACCAGGTGGTCAGTCTTTGAACCTATATGCAGTTTACAAGGATAGTATCTCCTGCAATGTCAACAGCACATATAGACAAGTGCAAAGTCTTATCCCGGAAGTAAGCACAATTACTAGTATTGTAATACCCCATAACTTTTATCTTTTGCAACATTGTACACTTTTATTCCAGGACCATAACAAAAAAAAAAGAAACTAATGTGCATAAAGAGTTTGCATACTGACTCATGAAGATCAGTCTTCCCCCGACTCTTCCTCTTGCAGTGCTGAACTCTCATCCCGTCGGGTTGTAAATGCTTTCTCATACTGCTCCAGCCATCTGCCGGCATTCTTGGGATCGGTGTAGTTCCATGTTTTTCTGCCGTATACTATACAGAGGCAAGCTGGTATTAGAAAGGCATGGATCACTCTCAGGATTCAGAGGCAATGACGAATGGCATCAGACTTCTTCCTCCTAGCCCTGGTCTGAAAGGACAAGTCCGGATATCTTTTGACATCCTCGCCTTCAGTTGAGAGTGGGTATGTAGCATGGGTAGCGGCAAGAACAACGTCCCGCACTTCGACCCCAGAGGTATGGAGCGGGATTGTATGGCTTTGATTAGGGGTCTGGGAAGCTATTCTGGAGTTAACTCTACAGGCTCCTCGCAGCATGGCTAGAGTCAAGTCTTCTGGTAATCTTAAATGTTCCGATATCCATGTTTTTTGGAAAGACAGCAAGTTAGTATCCTTGCCCCCCCCCGGTACTCCTGCTAGAAGCAGGTTTCCTGCTCTGACTTTGTTTTCTAAGGCCTCTAGCCAACCCCTTAGCTGGGAATTGTCTTGAGTAAGCACTGCTGCAGTAGAGAGGGTCAAGGTTGAGCAGGTCTCAGTATCATCCACTCTTGTGGACGGCTCCTTTTTTGGGGTGTCATGGACCTCTGTTTTCTTTAGTGACCTCTCAACATTTGCGTCCATTGCCCTCATTGACTTGAGCAGTGTCTGCCAAGGTGGCTCTGTGGTTCCGGTTGATGTGCCAGGCCCCTTGTCACTCATGGTTTGGGTTATTTTCCCTGGCAGATGCTGCTCTGGTTTAGTGGGGCCCTGCTGCACATTCTTCGGATGCCCCATTGCTATTTTTGCTATTTATGCTGCTGAGAGTGTCTGGAATATGTAGATATCTTAAAACTTTAGATTTAATAAGAAAAAAATAATGATTTTTCCAGTTTCTGTAGTTCAGCCTGAAGAGCCGATGTGAAGCATGACCAGCCTAGAAGATGGCTCTCTAGTTCCCCCCCCCCAGACATGCGTTTATTATAAACAACCACAATAATTAATAGCATGACGTGCACAGCTCGGCTGTATCAGGAAGCCTCTTTTTAGGCAGTCCTAACTTTCCCTGGTCCATCCACCTACCCCTAGTTGACTCCACTGAACTGACCCCCTCCTTTAAAAGGGAGGCACTGCCTACAGAGGAACTATAGCCTCCGAGGTCTAAGAGGTGAATCCAGAACTGTGTGACGTGCATCTCTCTCGCGTGTCAGAGGGCACTATACATGGAGGTCAAAACCCAAGGATACTATTCCCCCCACTGGCCCATCGGGCTATCCATTGTTGGGGGCTCCACCTCCTGTCAGCCTCAAGAGGAACCCATCTGTATCAGTGCACCCTTTGTACTCTATCTGCAAGACTACTGTGTCATGACACGTACAGTGATAATTAGTGATGGACAAGTGGAACAAGCTGCCAGAGGAAGTGGTACAGGACATATCAGTAAGCATCTTCTAACAGGAATAGGACATGAAAATGAGATTAGTTAGAAAAAGGGTGGAAGAAACAAATGGGGGGATGGCCACTAAGGCCAGTGCTGAGTAGTTAGAGTGTTCAGACTTGATGGGAATATGGGCCTTTTTCTGCTGTCATTATTTATGTACAGCGGTCAACCAGGATGCCACACAGTACCTTGCAGTAAATGAAATGTCCAAAATACTGCATGACAAAAGGGCTCAATTGCCCTTGAATTTCACTGCTGCCTGCATTATACTGCAGAATTTTGCAATATACTGCAGCATTACTGTGTTGCATCCTCAGTGGTACTGCTGTACATGACTGTGTCATCCTACACTATATCCCTACCGCTATCCTGTTAGAGGAGGTGAAAAATCTGGAACCTAGACATGTGGGAAAAACTAGGAAGGTTACTGCTCAACCCACAGGATGATTTCCTTCATGGGGATAAAAAGCTCCCTACCTGCCCTCAGCCCTTTAATCCTTGCCTTCAGGGTAAGTGGGTGGGAATTTCAACTAGAGGGAGGAACAAAGGGGCTGGGTTACCATGTCCCAGTCTTATTATAGCCTCTTTGCTCCTTCCTCCAGCCCAACTCTCACCCACCCATGGGTGGACCTACTAAACTAACCTTTGCCTCCCCTTTTCCTTTCCCCTGCCCTCCCCCTACCTAGCTTCTGCACAGCAACAGGGAAAGGGCATACAGAAAAATTCACACAGGCTTCAATGGGACCCTTGCCTGCTGTCTATTGTCTGAGTACGTCCCTTACTCCCTTTACCCGAACAGAAGAGACACACAAAGTGTTTAAGTAGAAATAACCACAGCCACGTTTATTCTAAACAACCACAACAGTTTATATCATGACCTGTTCAGCTCAGTAGTGTCTGCTAGCCTCTTTTTTGGTGGTTCTAACCATCTTTGATCTGTCCACATACCCACAGTGGACCCCACCAGGCAGATCCGCCATCCTTGAAAAGGAGGGCACCACCTCTGGAGGGTCTATGTCCTCCAAGGCCTAAGGAGTGTCTCCAGAGCCATGTGTCATGTGCCCCCCCATCAGGGGCACTACACACATAGATCAAAACCCAAGGATGCTGTCCCCCAACTGGCCAGTTGGGCTCCCCACTATCAGGGGCCTCATCTCTTTTCAGCTTCAAGAGGAACCCACCTGTTTCAGTGGCAGGTTCCCCTTTTTCAGTGGGAGGTTCCCTCCATTATCCCCTTGGTGTTCTACTTGTGAGACTGCCATGTCACCACAGGAGGAGTATAGTCATTCGCCCAAAGAAAGCCATGCTAACAGTTCTCCAAAACACTCTGTATATCTGCTAAAAACCTATCCATATCTAAAGTAAACAAATGCACCTCATCCCTTGTATACAGGTGCAGCAATGTGGTCACAATTTCATCATGTCACAGAACCTTTCCACCTATTGACCCCTTAAAATGTACTCATCAACATGTTGACCACCCTGCAAGCCTTCTCAATTGCTTTAGGATACCTCGCATGTCATCACTTTTGCACTGTACTATGTGCGTTCATATCAGTTCCACAACAGATGTTGTCCTTCATCTGGAAAATCAGATTCAGGGATTTTATTAGCCTCAAGTCATTATCACTAAACTGGACAACCAGCACCCCAGAACGGACTTGCTGCCAGGCCTCTGATATGACCCACTGCAAAGAGTCTTTCCACCTGCTTCATCAGTGCCACATTCTTTGTACTCACTGCATTCATGGGTCCAGGAAGAGGTTCACACCTCCCAGCATCTGCTCATCTCTGCTGACTGTCCAACATATAAAAGAATGCCAGCAAATCTAGACTTGCCTCAGCTGGAGTCTGCACCTGTCAACAAAGAGAAAGAAATTTATGACAAATGTGGACATATGTATCTTTCAAAGGTCTGCAACCCCCATCATCCAAATGCCTTTATCTGAGTGTATGACAACCCTATTGCCCTTACATTCATGGCTACCTAATTTCAGAAGGAATTTTATTAAACTCCCTGAGTTCAAGCCCAGCATTTTCATTGCCTTGCTGAGGACATATCTGAACTGAAATACCATCAAAGAGGTTTGTTCTCATGATGAAAGAATAACCACCCTCCCCAGGTCTCTGGGCTATGTCTCTGAAGTTCTGCCCTTACATCCCATGTGGTCTGCAAGGGTGCCGCAGATTGCACCAACACCTAAATGCCAAATGGGCTGTTTTGCTCTTTTTGGATTCACAAAAACCCATCATCTCTCATCATGGCCACCTCTTCAAAGGCCAAGACCATCTCTGTCCCAGCTGCCTTGTTTGACTGTACCAGTTCAGACATCCTGAATGTCCCAGAGAAGGCCACAAAAAAGGCTATCCTAATCAATATTATTTCTGATCTGGGTAAACATACTTTCTCCAATTCAGCCCAACCTGCTCCAGCAGGCTGAGGCCAATTGGTCGACGGTGACCTTTTTGCCATCCTTCTAACAACTTGTGAAAACCAAAATGCTTGCATGTTTCCTCACACCCTGTATCCCTGGAAAACCATGCTATTCCTACCAGGTGTTGGCCCACCACTCCAGGTGTGAGCCGTTCCTTCTTTTTCTGAAGAACATACTGGTTCACTAGCATAGGCTATTTGTTCTCCAACCACATGTCTCCCTTGCATTCAAGAAGACTTCAAACCCACTCTTGTATGCTACCCTCATGCTGAAGCTAAGACATTTCTGTTCAACTCCCAGGCTTCAGGATCATCAATTCCCAGAGGAATGATGAGACTGCCCTGGGGTGCTCCTCCACTTCAGGCAACAGCTCCCAGAACCTCTGCCACTGTAAATGAGAAAGAATGTCAGCCATGTCATTATCTACCCAGGCACATGTAATGCCTTAAAATGGATATTTAACATTAGGCATTTCAAAACAAACACTCTCATCAGATCTCCCACTGGCCCTTTGGACCCCAGTTGCCGATTAATGGTGTGTCCAACACCCATGTTATCTGTCCTAAAAATAGTCTTTTTGTTCCAACACTGGATGCCCCACAGCCAGACTGCCAGTACAGTTGGGAAGAATTTCAACACTGTAGCATTCTTTGTTAACCCAGTGTCCCACCATCTGGCTAACCACTGTTCAGCATACCACGACCCACAGCCTACGGAAATACTGTATGCTGCAAAGCCTAAGCCCTCTGACACATCCATGTAAAGCTCAAAATCCAAAACCTGGTGGTATTGATGATGGAAGCGGACCTGGACATAGTGGCTGTTACAGAAACTTGGTAGACATAAAACCATGAATGGGATATAGCCATACCAGGATACACACTTTTCAGGAAAGACAGGGAAGGAAGAAAGGGAGGAGAGGTGACCATGTATGTGAGGGAGGAAATCAGAGCAGCTGAGGTTCAGGGGCTACAGGAGGGAGCTGAGGCACTGTAGATCACCCTAGAGACAGGAAATGGTACCAGCATTAGAACAGGAGTGATCTACAGACCTCCAGTACAGGGGGAAAGAGACAGACAAAACATTAGTGGAAGCCATCCAAAAAATGGCAACCAAAGGTGAACTAATACTATTATGGGACTTCAATCTGCCAGATGTAGACTGGAGCATCCAGACTGCGAGTACAGCCAAAAGCAGTGACATCCTGACAGCACTGCAGGGGGCATGCCTGAGACAGCTTGTGGCTGAACCCACCCACGAGGGGGCTATACTTGACCTGATGCTCACCAGTGGGGACAGGGTTAAGGATATTAACATAGGCACCCACATTGGAACTGGTGAACACAGGATGGTATGGTTCAATGTGACCACTGTAGAAAATGCTAACCACACAAAAGTAAAGGTCCTGGATTTCAGAAGAGCCAACTTTGACAAAATAGCAGAATATTTCAGAGATGACCTGGCAAAAGAGGACAAGGGGGGGGGGAGTTAGAAAAGCAGTGGCCTGTTCTCAAGGGGGCCATAACAGAGGTAACAAACCTCTGTGTTAAATGTCAAAACAAGAGTAAGAGATGGAAACGACCACTTTGGTTCTCGAGGGAAGTGGCCAGGAAAGTGAGAGAAAAAAGAAGGGGTCTTCAGGAGATACAAAGAAACACAAAGGGAAGAGGACAGGGAGCAGTACCTAGAGAAGCAGAGGAAGGCAGGGAAGGCAGTCAGGAGCACAAAGGCGAGAACAGAAGAACATATAGCACATGCTATAATGAAAGGTGACAAGACCTCAGATATAGCAGCGAGAGGAAAATGACCAGGGATGGGATTGTGAGGATAAAGAAGGAGGAGGGAGGAGGGTGTGCAGAGGAGGACATAGAAAAAGCAGCAATACTGAAACAATATTTTTGTTCAGTTTTGAAGAAGGAAGGGGAAGATGAACGTTCAAAACTCAGCAAAAAAAAAAACTGTCAGGGAAGGGAAGTAGACATCACTCCATTCACAGTAGAGAAAGTCCTAGAGGAACCAGAGAAACTGAAAATACTGTAAATAAAGCAATGCAGCCAGATAGAATTCATTCCAGAATTAAAAAGAAGTCAGAAAGGTGCTGGATGGCCCGCTGACCACCCTATTCAACAGATCACTAGAGACGGAGCAGTCCCAGAAGACTGTGGTCCCTCTCCACAGAAGTGGGAGCCGAGAAGAGGCAGGCAACTAGAGACTAGTCAGCCTGACCTCGGTGGTGGGGAAATTAATGGAGGCACTGCTAAAGGAGAAGACTGTGTCATTCCTTGAATCTAAAAGAGCACAGGATCCAGGGCAGCATGAATTTACAGCAGGAAGGTCATATCAAACAAATCTAATAGATTTCTTTGACTGGGTGAATAAGAAGGGAGATCAGGGAAGGGCGGTAGATGTGGTCTACTTAAATTTCAGCAAAGCCTTTTATGCCATCCCACATAGAAGGTTGGCAAACAAGTTAGGTATCATGGGAGTGGGCCCCAAGGTGTTAAATTGGGTCAGAAATCGGTTGAGGGGCAGGACACAGAGGGTGCTGGGGAATGGTGTTCAATCAGATGAGAGGGAGGTGACTAGTGGGGTGTCACAGGGATCAGTTCTGGAACCAGTCCTCTTCAATGTCTTCATAAGTGACATTGTGGAGGGGCTGGAGGGGAAAGTATGTCTTTTTTCAGATGACACTAAGATCTGAAACAGGGTTGACACTCCGGAGAGGATATAAAAAATGAGAAAAGATCCAAGCAGATTGGAGAATTGGTCAGGAGAGTGTAAGTTAAGAGTCAATGCAGAAAAGTGCAAAGTCATACACTTGGGGTGCAGAAATACAAGGCAGGTGTAAAAGATGGAGAGATTCTGGTGGCCACCAAGCAGGAACAGGGCCTGGGGGTACTCATATCAGATGACCTAAAGGCAACCAAACAATGTGAAAAGGCTGTGGGGAAATCCAGTGGGATGCTGGGGTGCATTGGGAAAGGTATCACCAGCAGAATGAAGGAGGTGGTTATGCCACTGTACAGATCACTGGTGATACCTCAGCTTGAGTACTGTGTCCAGTTCTGGAGACCACATCACCGGAAGGACATAGACAGACTGGAGGAAGTCCAGAGGAGGGCTGCAAGGATGGTGCAGGGTCTGCATGAAAAGCCCTAGGAGGAGAGGCTAGGGGAACTCAAAATGTATTCCCTGGATGAGAGGAGACAGAGAGAGGGTGGACATGATAGAAACATTCAAGTACCTCAGGGGTATAAGCAAGGTACAGGAGGGTAGCATCTTTCAAAAAAGAAGATGTGCAAGAACAAGGGGGCATGAAATGAAGTTTGGGGGGTTCAAGGGTAACATGAGGAAGTACTTTTTCACTGAAAGAGTGGTGGATGCTTGGAATAGCATCCCAAATGAGGTGGTAGGGGCAAAAACAGGGAATTCAAGAATGCATAGGATAGACATAAGGGTACCCTAGGGACAGGAAAGAAAGAATGAGCAGCAGATCAATTAGGATCTGTGGTTTGAAATAGATAGGCGAAATGGGCAGACTGGGAGGACCACACGGTCTTTATCTGCCATCAACTTCTATGTCTCTATGTTAATTTCTTGGCTAGTGGTGGCCATTGGCTAGACTGACATGCCATTAAAGCAGTTCAAAAATAATTCCTATGGGAAGAAGGATTCTGTGCAAATGATGAAGGTGGGGGCAGGCTACCATAAACCACATCATAGACTACATGTGATGGAGGGTAATGAGGAGGATTTGGTGGTACAGATCAACCAGAAGGTCACATGAAATTGAGGTGCCACAACAACTGTTGTAACTCTTTGTGATTTTACATGCCCCTAACATAAGTCCCGTAAGGCCTGCACCTTGTCCTCTGGCAAATCAAAAGCTGTGGCTGGTGTATCGATCGCTGTTCCCAAAAATGACAGCACCAAGTGCGGTCCTTCTGTCTTGACTTTTGCCAATGGAAGCCCAAAGTCTGTATCCACCTGCTGAAAAACTTACAGTAAGTGTCCGCATTTTCTCATGCCTGGTTTCCCTACAAACAAGAAGTCATCCAAATAATGAACTACTTCCATCCACTCTACGTTGATCAATACCACCATCTGCAGAGATGTAATGAAATGCTCGAACACTGCGAATGCTACTGTGCACCCCTTGGGTATGTATCTGTCTACCTAATATCACTCTTCAAATTTCATCCCCAGTAAATTCCTGTCCCCTTTGTGCCCTGGCAATAGCCGGAATACTGACTCAGATTCCATCTTTATCTTTGCCAGCAATGCCCCTTTTCCTTGATGACCCTCACCACTTCCACTACCCTGTCAAGTAATGCATATGACACTGCCATAAAGTGCAGGTCAATGTAGTCATTGACAGAATTCCCCTCTGGGTATGACAGGTGGTTTATCAAGTTGAACTCAGCTGGGGCTTCCTTGTGAACCAGCCCAACTGGGGATACTCGCAATAATGGTGAGGGTGGAATTGAAAACAGGCCACTGATCCTCCCTGCTCTAAGCTTTTTGGCTGACTTCTCCCTGATCAAGTCTAGGAGGTCCCTATCAGATTTCATATTCTTTGCCTCATACTGCTGTTGAGGGCCCTCATATGGGATATGAAAACCTGTTGAGAACCCTTCTGCCTGAGCCCAAGCAGCCACTTGGTCTGGGTAACAGAGCAGCCACAGTAACTGATATTGGAAGGTTGGTTTCACTACTTCTGAAATGGCTGTGGGGGCAGTACCACCTGACTTACACTGTGTGAAACTATGAATGGATGAAGCCACCCATAGCCATGCATTTGTGTGTGAACCTGCACCACTCCATCTTACAAATGTTTTTGTTATAGTTATAGCAACTCCCAGTCCCCACTCCTCTCTGGGATGAGAACCCCTGTGCCCCTCTTTTTGACAAAGGGGCCTTCCTGACTGGGAAACAACTATCTGAGTACTGCAACCCATGTTCCAAGGCCCACAGCAGTGTCATGTCCAACACCCCCTAATGCCTGGTCGACTCAACCTGTTTCCATCGATGGAACTCCTCATCATATTCCAGCCACCTACACCCTGGCTTGCTGACATGCATGGTCTTCTGTAGTAATTCCACAGCCCATGAGCTTTCTCTGGGGCCACCTGTTAAATTGTCCTGCAAATATGACTAACACCACAGCCAAATTTTCCCACGTGCCAAAAATGTGTACCCATCTTCTGACCGCTACTCCTTTATCCTTGTCTTTTTTCTCCTTATCCTTCTCAGGCTCCCTGGGTCAATTCATTAGTGAACATATGTTTACAAAACCCCCTCAAAAAGAAAATTTCTGTAGCCACACTTTCTCAGTAAGTTATGTTTGTTTGTTTATTCAAGGTAAAACCATTGAGTATAAACTCATTCACAATGGTGACCTTACAAAAACACATACAGTACATACACAACACAAAATAAATACATTCGGACACAATCATCATTAATAATGTTAATAACATTTACAAGATTCCTGTGAGAAGTACAAATATTTTCTTAATTGAAAAATAGACAGAGGCCTAGCATTCTTTTGTCTATATTTAGGGGGGAAGACCATTCCAACATGTTGGTATATAATTACTAAAAAGGTGTCAGGAATGCTTTGTTTTTACTAAAGGGACAACCATTTCTAATTCAGCCAATTTTCTCATGGATAGTTCTACTTTTCTAAAAGAAATTCTGTCCCTTAAATATAAAGGGACCATACCCAACCCACCACATTTGTAGGCAAATAACTGTTTATGTATCTTTCTTCTCCTACTTAAAGATAACCACCCTAGTCTCTTATTTAATTCACAATGGTGAGTAAATTTGGGGCATTTAAGTACCAATCTTGCTAAGCGATTTACAAGAACATTTAACTTGGATAATCGATCATTAGTAGCTCTAGCGTAAAGAACATCCCCATAATCTATCAATGGCAGAATGTGCACCTTAATAATAGAATTTAATGTTTCTGGCTCAAAACAATTCTTTTTCCTATAAAGGAAACCCATCTGTTTATTAACCTGGGAAATTAAATTGTCAACATGTATATTACCAGATCCAAATTTATCTAACCAGAATCCCAGATATTTGTAATGATTAACTGACTCCAAACCTATCCCTTTACTATCAACAATTTCCAGACCCAGATCCTCTTTTAGCTTGATGGATGACCCGAACAACATACATTTAGTTTTAGATGAGTTGAGTTTTAACTTAGAATTAACAAAAAACAATTAAATACTATCAAAACTTTCCTGTACTATACATTGGATTTCTGGGACTGTTTCACCTGAGTGGTACAAAATGGTATCATTGGTGTACAAGTGGTAACGAAAAGCCCTCACATGAGAACCAAGATCTTTTAGGTAAACTAAAAATAAAAGGGGAGCTAAGACAGATCCCTGGGGTACGTCTATCCATGCCATTTGTGACGCCAACTCAAAACCATTAACAACCATTACTTGATGTCTCTCTGTAAGGTAGGAAATGAACCAATCCAAGGTTAGAAGGCTCATCCCTACTTTGGATAATCTTAAAAGTATCTGTTGATGGTCCACTGTGTCGAAGGCCTTGGAGAGATCTACTAAAATAGCACCAGTGTAACATTGGGCTTCAACTGAGGTACCAATCTCATCCAAGACCTCTGACACAGCCATGACAGTCCCATGAAATTTCTGAAAGCCAGACTGGTACTGATCCAGTAAGTTTTCCCCTTCCAGGTACTCCATTATCTGTTTAGCCAACAACTTCTCCATTACGTTATTGATCAGTGGTAGCAAAGAAATAGACCTATAGTTGAATAGGTGGCCAGGGTCGCCCCCCCTTAAAGATGGGGATGACCCTGGCTGACTTCCAACCACCTGGTATACAGCCTACCTTAATAGAATGATTGAACAGGTAGGTCAATGGATCCAAAATATGAGTACTGCATACTTCAACAGCCTTGGTGAAAAACCATCTGGACCACAACCCCCATTTACCTTTAATTGTAGTAAAATTTCCTGCACCTTACACCATGTTACAACATCAAAAGCAAATTTAGGGACCCCAGAAGAACAAGGTGCGACCCAATAGGTTCCCCCAGGCTTACAAATCTGGCCACAGGGGAGGTGAGCACTGGGTGGGGACCCAACGACTGGCCCCCAGCTCCCATCACTGACACCCCTCCCCTATTGACAGGGGCCATGCTTTGCTCCCTGGATCATTCTGTCACCTTATTTCTGACTGTATGTACTCATTGTGGAAGTCATCCTCCACAGCCTGCCTCCCCTGCTGGCACATGGAACTTGCTCTGGTCCTCACAACGGCACCCTGTCATGTTCCAGTGGTGGCCCAGACCATGCTGGCCATTGCCACCGAGCATTCTTCATGGCTTGCTAGTTGCCTGCCAAGTGGTCCCCCCATGTCCAGCAGCTCAGCCCATCTGGCACTGCCTAAATTAATGCTTTCCATATTCTTTCTTATCTTATTTTTATATGATTAATATGCATGGTGATGCCATTGAAGAACTAGAGTTATCTCTCTCTGTGCTGTCCCACTAGCCTCACTACTGGCATGTCATCCCTGCTAGGCCATTGTTTTGTTACCCTTAGTTTATTCTCACCCTTTCAGCATTGGCCAGCCAAAATAGCCTTTATGCTGTTCATGAGCCTTGGTCTGCATGGCATTGCCATGCCTAAGATGGTGGCCCATGGGTGTGCACCATGGCTCTCGTCTACACAGCAACCAATCTCCTCAAAATGGCAGCCCATCAATGAGCACCATGTGCCTAACCCACACAGCAGCCACCTGCTCAATATGATGACTTGAACATGCACGTTGTAGCCACCAGCATGAAACCGTCTCGCTTCACATACAGATCGATGCCTGTAAACACATAAAAAATACCTGACCAACAAACGAAGCACAGTAGTCTCTCCACAATCCACTCCTAACCTGATAGCTCTGGGGAAATGGGTGCCACAGTGGGCCACAGTCGTCCCTCTAAAATCTCCATTGTCTCGTCTCTGTAAAATCTCCACTTTTGTCACTATGGAAATGAAGTGACAACTATCTTGCTGCCCCACTTTCAGATTCCATTGTGATTGCTACCCTGCCAAGGAGCTCATCAGCTACTGGTGATGCACAGCACCTATTTGAAACTGCAAATTCTCCTCTCTTTAAAAGGCCCACATCTGAGTATTCTTGTACATGAAAAGAGACCGCAAGAACAAAATGCCTGTTCTGATCAAACCCCACATGGCATCATGACTACTCCCCATACCTTCACCACCTACCCATAAACTGGCCACACTGCCTTCTTCCTGCCAGCCTTCCAACAGTTCCTTCCCTATCCATTTAGAAACCCCAACCCCCCAACCAGAAGGGCACATGCCAGCAACACTCATGGCACCCATGAGGACCACTTCCCCCATGCTCATCTCCTGCTCTCTACATGGTTCAATAGACTTTCCATGCAAGCTGGCTCCAGATCGCGCTGTCTACCAATGACTCTAGGGTGCAGAGTCAAGTGGCAAGTGGGGAAGGGGACTGGAACCCTTTAGGGCTTTCAAGGACTTTAAATGTTCTTTTTTTGAGCCATGATGCAGAGCTCCCTTGCTCCCACTTACTCCCTAGCAAGGAATGCCCCTTGCCTTGTCTCTCTCCTTCCCCATGCATTGAGTAGTGCCTTTGCATACCACCTTTGATAGGAGGCAGACCACCCACCATCCCTTCTAGGCTGCAGTTCTTGGCCCACCACCTTCTCTAGTGAGTCTGTACTACCCTTCTCATTGTGGGACACCTACTTCTCAAACCTCTCCTGTTCTTAGGATCCAGAGTAAAATACTTCTGCTTACTCAAATCTTAATGCCTGATAGTAAAGCCCTGCTGCCAATGTCCCTGCTGCCAGTTTCAACTGGAGGGAGGATCAAAGTTCAACAAGAACAAGAACATGAACAAGTTAACTGAGTAATTCCGCACCTGTAGGCTTGCATTCATGTTTAGTGACGGCAACTAAAAACAAGGAACGTTCATTGGCAGAATGACCTTCCCCTCAAATATGTTTGCAATAACATCTGAAACTAGTTACTTACTTACTGTATTTTCGCACTTCCCTTTACAAATGTTGTTACATATGTCAGCAACAATGTCTGAAACTTGCTACTTTCAGTACCTCTGTACCTTCCCTTGTACAAATGTTGTAACAACATTTAAACTTGATATTTTCTTTTTTTTTTTCCTTGTATCGTGTTCTGTATGGGACCTCACTGAAAATAAGCTTTGCTCAACTGAGTAACTGATTCATGTGATGAATAAAATATTTTACTACTACTACTACTACTACTACGAGACTGGGCTACCATTTCCCAGTCTCTTAATAGCTTCTGTGCTCCTCCTCTACAGTCTAGCTCTTCCCCATCCCTAGGCAAGACCTACTAACCTAACCTTATCCTCACTGTTTCCTTTCCTCCATCCATCACACCTAGCTTCCACACTGCAACAGGGAAAGGGCCCACAGAAAAATTCACACAGGCTTCAAGGGGCTGCTTCGCCTACTGTCTAAAAACAAAATTTGCTTAACTGCTTTTAAGATAGTTTATCATTTTTGAGAAAATTTTGAAAAGTAGGGTATTTAACCATAATTCACCTTATATTGTTTATAATTCCTGCATTTCTCTTACCATTGTTCTTCATTACTTGCTTAATCTGCATGGAGACAGGATCCTTGTAGAAATGTGAAAAGCTGTCAAACTTCACTTTGTGAATTAATTTACAGAGTTTGCCAACTCTGTCAAGTGTGAAGTGCCAACTTCAGGAAGTTTGTGGCATTTTTTTCAAGTGAAGTCATACAGATTCAAAGTGACACTTACTTTAATAGCTAATGGGTTTTAAAGTTAGATCATGCAATTTTCATCTCATTCTGCACAAAAAAGTGAAACAACTGTATGTGTATTTTCTGTGTGCACTTTGTCTCATTTCTGTAACTGATTATTGGTACTGTACTCCCTAAACTGTAAGCAACTGCAAGCCTGCAAGTCGATCATCTTAGTGCATGAAGGTTTAAAGTTTGCAGAAAGCATAAACCACAACCCCCCCCCACACCGAATGCCAGCAACATGTGCTTAATTGTGATAGCCATAACTTATACCGACAACTGGTCGTACATCATTTGAATTACAGCCAGATTTGCAGAGTTATAAGGTGATATTAAAAGCCAAATATTTTTCATAATCTATCAGCTAAAATGATCCTGAACTGCTGCATGGACTGCAGTAATTATGGCTGTATTAGTAATAATCATCTATCTTTGTCCACGCATTATAAATGAGAAAATCAGAAAGTGACCTTAGTTCAAGCACACTGCTACAACAAGTTAACTGTTGTATCGCTGGGTATCGTTCAGCATGATTGCTTGCAGATTGTGCTGTTCTTTTTCAAAATTCCCTTGCAAAAATAAAAAAAGAGAACTCAAGTTTCTTATTGTTTTAATATTACAGATCAATGGAAATATAAAATTTACTTTACAGCATTTTTACTGCTAAGGAGTATTTATAGCAGTATTTTCTCTAATTAAAAAAAATAATGTTGAAGTTTGGCACTAAATTGTTTTTTACTCACTGCTGCCTCTGCCCTGAGATATCAGAGCCAAAACATTCTGTGGAAAACAGCATGATGCCATTTTAGTCTTTAGTTCCCTCCTGCTAAATACAGGCACATTGAACATCTCAGTACAAAAAGATGACTCCTGTCACAATGCATTTACATCTTTTGTTTAATGAAATACATTTCATAAAGTGCTGCAAAAGAAATACTTAGGCCCAGATATTCAAACCTTTGCTCCAGGTGCAAAGTGTTTGTGCACAAGCTACATATGTAATCGCACCAGAATCCCATATTCAGAGGGCATCACTATTTGCACTGTTAGCACCGGGGCACTAGCACTGAGATACATGTATGCAACATCCAAACCAGGGGGCAGTAACCTGCATAACATGCATAGCAAGACAGTCAGCATGATAGCACTGCACAGATGGGATTGCGCAGGTCACATAGCATTGCACAATTACTGCCTATAAGAAGGCCATCTTAAGCCGGGGCAAACGCTAGAGGAAGTAGGAGATACTGCAGGCCACATACTAGCGCTGTGCAGAATTTTCAAATTCTGGTGGAACACAGTTCAGTGGAATATTCAAAATTCCACCAAAATTCCACCAAATTCCTCAGAAACAAAATGACCGAATTCCACAGCATACAATAGTTGTGGAATGGTTTTCCATGGAAAAATCACTGTTCCACGGAATATTATTCTGCAGATCTCAATATATTTCACAGAAATTGCTGCAGAATAATTTTCCATGGAAAAAAAACTGTTCTGCAGAATATTATTCAGCGGATCACAGTAGGCGGAATTCCGCAGGCAAAAAAGTGAAATGCCAGCAGAAATTCTGCCCGTGGAATGATCATTCCATGCTAATTCCGCCGGTGGAATTCTGCATTCTGCACAGCACTACTACATACCAAGATGGATCACATGGCAGCACACATTGTTTATCTGATGCAACAGGTCATGGAGGATGAGAAGAGGGATAATGCTCACCTTTGGGCCCAGGAGCAGGCCACAGAGGTGCTATACTGCAAACAGACAGTACCGTCCATGACCCACATTCAAAGTCCTCCTTGATGATGGGATTGTGGGCTGGTACAGGCTCAATATGCTGATGTTACTGCAGCTGTGTGAGCTGCTGCATGGCCAACTCTGGACAGACACCAGGTGCAGCAATATGATGTCTGTGGAGTGCAAGGTGATGTCTGCACTGTGCTTCCTTTCCACTGGAACATCCCAGACACCAGTGAGGAACACCACTGGTATCTCTCAGTCAGCCACTTTGTGGCTGTTGGGTCATTTTCCAGCTACCCTGCTGGACCTTACATGATAGTTCATCATATTCCCCAGCATGCCAGCCAAGTAAACAGCAACCATGCAGCAGTTCTACTGAGTTGCATACTTACCATTTGTACTTGCTGCCACTGACTGCACCTATGTTGCCATCCAAGCATCCACCAGTGTAGAGTGGATGCCTATGTGACAGGAAGGGTTATCACTCATCAATTGCCAGGTGATATGTGATGTTACAGGGTGCATCATCAATGTTCTGGCATGGTACCCTGGCAGTGCCCATGATGCCTTCATCTGGCACAACTCCATTCTGTGCCAGAGGTTTGAAAGTGGAGATATCCCTAGTGGCCACCTCATTGGTGAGTATATCCCAAAGACCTGCACCCCCCCATGTTGTAGATGACAACACTAACCAATGTCCTTTACTTACACAGGTGATAGTGCACACCTGTTCTAGAACTGCATTTGTTGCTGAGGACAGGTACAATGCAGCACACAGTACCATATGAAACACCATCAAGTGTGTCTTTGGAATGTTCAAGATGCAGTTTAGGTTCCTTGATTGTTCTGGTGGTGCTCTATAATGCACCCCTCAGAAGGCCTGTGCCATATTCCTTGCCTGTAGTATAGTGCACAACATGGTGCTCAACAGTGGGATATGCATGTCCGCCCCAGAGGAATAACCTGCTGCAGATTCTGAGCTGAAGGACCAGAAGATACATGAGCAGCTCAACAGGTGAGACCCCAGGATGGCCAGGAGGGTCCAGGAGTACATAGCCCACCTCATAACAGACCTCTTCAGACATGGAGGGTGAGTATAAACCACATAGGAGTCTGCAATGTGTTTAGTCAATATATTATCGCATACCAATACTAGTACATACATAGAGACAATCCAGGCAAGGGGTTTAAAAGAAATACAATCCATTCAGGGGATGGGGTTAGCAAATAGGATGTATACACAGATGCAGTCCATTCTGGCAGGGGAGGTTCTAAAGGGGTGTAAACATATACATGCCAGCCAGATAGGGGGTTCCAAGGGGGGGGTGTCATCGAGGCACAGGTCAGGAAGAATAGGAAGATCAGTGGCAGCTGTAAAAATTCACAAGTAATGTTTAATTACTATCAATAACAGTAACATAAGAAATCACAATTGCTCAGTATAACTATTTACAAAGACAGTACAACAGAGAAAACAAAGTCCTTCATCTGAGGGTTCCTTTTTTAATTCCAAATCCAAGTATCAGTCTCACTGTTTCTAGAAAAAGCATTGCTGCTCATTTTTATAAGTCTTTGCCTGGGAACTTGTTAAGAAACATCCTTTTTTTCCCCTCAAAATGTTCTTGTCAATGTCCTTGCAGAACAGGCTTGCAAATAGAACAATGTCCCAAGCTGGCCCTCTGCTGACAGCTCTGCAAAAGTTTGTGCTGCATGGCAAGTTTAACCCCTTGAGTTCCAAATAGCTTTTTGCAATAATTTCAACAATACAGCGATATACATTTTCAAACCAAGGGATCCCAGTATCACTTATAGTTTCACACAAATATTCACATACATTTTTATAACCACAGACATGCAAGGGAAAAGAAAAGACAAAAACTGCAAGTGAAGGCAGAGAGATACTGAGAGCAGAGAATTGTGAGACTGTCAGAGTGATCAGTTCCTAGGTCTCATAAGAACATTTGGTTGCGCAACCAGACAGACAAGAGACAGAAAAGGAGAGGACAGAACAGATCTTTGCTTTAAACCCTTTCTGCATAACAAATGGGACAGGTCCTTATTCAACCCTGTCACATACCCCCTTCTTTAAGAGGGAACCTGTTTTAAAACACAGATTTCCAAAATGTTCTATTAATTCTCTTCTAACATTAGCTTATAATCTTTACAGTTCAGTGCATAAGCAGTATAGTAAACAGAGAAGTTTAAACTCACACAGTTTGATTTTTTCAACCTTTGGAATTCTCAATTCCTGAGCCATATCTAGACAGAAAATCAGCACCAACATTCTCTTTCTCAGATTTGTGCATCACTTGAAATTTAAATGACTGTAGTGCCAGGTACCTCCATATGATTCTGGAATTTTTATCCTTCATTTGGTTAAGCAAACAGAGAGTATCATGATCAATTATAAGTACAAAGTCATCTCCTAGCAAATAAAACTTAAGGGACTCCATGGCCCACTTTTCTGCAAGGCATTTCTTTTCAATGGTGGAGTACCTCTTCTCTCTGTTCTGTCATGCAACTTCCTACTGATATATAGAATGGGATGGTCCTTCCCATCTACAGTCTGACTCAAGACAGCACCTAGGCCTACCTCTGATGTGTTTGTCTATAACAAAGATTGCTTCTCAAAGTCTGGGTTTCTTAAAACAGGAGATGAACATAATGTAGCCTTGATGGCTCGAAAAGCCTCATCACACTCTGTGGTCCATTTCACAGTATTTGGACACCGTTTCTTCATGAGTTCAGTGAGGGAAGTAGCTAATTGGGCAAAGTTGGGAAAACATCTCCGATAATAACCAGCCAGCCCTAAAAATGACCTGACATTTTTCTTTGTTTTAGGGATAGGACTGTTAGCTACCGCTTCTATCTTAGCAATTTGTGGCTTGACTTCTCCATTTCCCAAAACACAGCCTAAATATCTGTTTTCCTACATTCCCAATACACATTTGGTAGGATTCATTGTCAGACCTGCCTTTTTGATAGATTGGATAACTGCTCGTAGGTGTTCCAGGAGGCTTTTCCAGTCTGGACTGTACACCACAACATCATCCAGGTATGCAGCACCACAACCAGTGTATGGGGATAAAATTACATCCATGTACCGCTGGAATGTAGCAGGTGCACCATGTAAATCAATCGGCATGGTGGTAAACTGATACAATCCAACAGTGGTGGAAAATGCAGTTTTGTCTCTGGATTCTTTAGCTAGGGCAGTTTGCCAGTAACTCTTGGTGAGATCAAGGGTACTGATGTACTTGGCACTCCCCAATCTGTCCAGCAAATCATCTATTTTTTTTATTTCTTTTTTTTAGTGTCCATATTCCCATTTGCAGTTTATACTGATCTGCCACTAGAGGCATCTTATTTTTCCTATTAATCCTCCAACCCACTTGTCCAACTTGCCTCTGCCCTTTTCCTGTTCTAATCACTGTTATCCCCTTCCTTGTTTCTCACTTTTGGCATATGGTACTCTGAAGGAAAACAAAAAAACCAAAAAACACCGGTATAATTAACCTTGCACTGAGTTTGGGACCTTGCGTGTGCCCTTACTGCTGCACTCCTTGGTATCATAATGTCTCTTATAACGGCTCTATTTCCTAGAGGCATTATATTGCTCTCTCTATTGACCCTATCTGACCTTGCCTGTGATAAGTTTCTAACATTTCCTCACCAACATTGGATAGTAATCATTTATATGTTTATAGTACACTCACCTTATCCCAATGCTGTGACTCTCTTACTGTGCCATGGAACCTGCATTCCCCTGGTGACTGGGGGTTGCCATTTCATCACCCTAGCTGGCTACCCCCTTTGGCACTCCTTTGTGGGATGTTCAACTTACAAGCCAACTGTAAAGCATGTTCAACTCAGAGGAAGCTTCACAAACTCATCAACAAGCAGCTAAAGGAATATCTGTGTGGACTGGCCTCACTGTTTCTGCTGCTCTCTGGCAATATTCACCCCAACCCTGGCCCTCCACAACTTACGGCATACTCACAGTCACCTACTGTGTTACTTACAATTGTGTCTCTTAACATATGCTGCCTCCTCCCCAAAATGGACGTACTGAATGCATGGATCTTACAACATAACCCAGACATCCTCTCAGTCGTAGAAACATGACTTTCTCCAAAAGTAGCAGAAGCTTCAATTTCCATCCCAGGCTACACAGTCTTTAGACAGGATTGTCTCTCCAAGCGTGGGGGCGGTTGTATGATCTACCTCTGAAACAACCTTCAAGGTCTCATCCTAACTCTGCCCAAAACTGATGACCATATGCAAGCCCTAGCCATGAAAGTACTTCTAGGTGCACACAATAAAACCCTCACTATGTTTCAATCTATATTCCTCCCAGACAGACGGCCTCCTGCTTTGATTCACTCTTGGAGTGTTTTGGCTCTCTGAGTCTTAATTCGAAAATTATCATATTAGGAGAGTTCAATATCGATTGATTCTCTCCTGACACAAGCCCTTTCAAAGATGCAATTTCAGCAGTTCACCTCACCCAGCTAGTTGAGTCCCCAACTAGAATCAACTATAAAACTGGGACAGGTACCTTACTGGACTGGGTACTCTCTAACCACCCTGATCATATATCGGACACAACCGTACTCCCAGATGCCTTCAGTGACTGTTCCCCAGTCTTGTTTTTCACTGGGTGAACAAATTTCTCTAAACCACCGGCTAGAACAATTACCACCAGGGTACTCATCCGTGGGCATCTTGAATCACTGAAAGCTGACCTGCGTAATCAGGACTGGTCAATGATTTACACAACTAACAATGTTGACATTGCCCTCCACCAATTCATTCTTCAGTTCAACGCTATTTGTGATAGGCACCCCCCCATAAAAAGCGTAAAATCAAAGGCCGCTGCAATCCCTGGTTTTCTCAGGACCTCCTTGAGCTTCTGAATGCCAGGGACCATCTGTGGAACTGTTCTATGTCCCTGTGTAACCAGGCCAACATCCAGAGGTACAAAGTGGCTAGAAACAACTGCATGAGGGCTATTCATGCAGCTAAAAATCAATATTATAAGGAAGAGCTCTCTTGGACCTGGAATGATGACAGAACATTTTTATACTAACCTTAAAGAGGTCACTGGGAGAGACCTCAGATCTGCCCCTACCATGCTTAACATTGATGGTGTACTCTCACTCAAGCCCAAACTTATTGCTAACAATTTTAATAATGCCTTCATGGACCTGAGTGGTGTCCTGCCACCTGGCTACTTCTCTTCCCCCCTCACAAGTGACTACTCTGGGAAAGAGACTCAGCACCCTTCTCATCTTCCTTTCTACATCAAAATCCTCTCAGCCCATGAAGCTAGAAATTACCTACTCAAGGTATTAGGGAAATCAAGATTTAGTGGTGACACCCTGGATCTTAAGTTTGTAGTCCTTATGCTGGATGAAATTCTGTCACCCCTAACACATATTATTAACATGTCACTTAGTTACTCTCAATTTCCTCAGAAATGGAAATCTCCCACTGTGACACCAGTTCATAAGTCTGGGGATCGCACAATTACTGGGAACTACAGGCCTATCTCTATCCTGCCCCCACTCTCGAAAGCTCTTGAGCATATAGTGGCTGACCAACTGGTTGAATACTTAGAAAAATATCAGCTACAATGCCCGCAACAACATGGGTTCAGAAATGGTCATAGTACCACTACCGTCCTTCTGGAGTTCACAGACTTGATTCACCATTCCTTAGATCAAGAACACCTGGTCGGTGCTGCTTTCATTGATTTAATCAAAGCTTTCGACACAGTGAATCATGCCCTCCTGGTCAAACAGCTTACCACTATTGGCCTAGCTCGTGACAGCATAGCCTGTATTGAAAGTTACCTGCACAACCATTCACAGCAGGTGAAGATTGGTAACAACCTCTCAGATAGGAGACCTGTCCCATCTGGAGTTCCTCAAGGGTCCATCTTGGGTCCTCTTTTATTTAGCACTTTCCTCAACAACCTTCCTTACTCCTGTCAGGGTCCCACCCTTTTACATGCTGATGATGCTGTCCTGTTTACCAGTGATCCAGAACCTAAGGTTCTTGAATCCAGGCTACATAGTAATTTCATAGTCATAGAAAGATGGTTCCATAAGCACAAGTTAGTTATAAATTACAACGAGACTAAAACTATGCTGTTCTCCAGCTCCCAAAATAGGCACAGAACTTACCCTCTTTCTATTACCAACAAAGAGGGCTCTCCCCTGGAACTAGTTCCGCTCTTTAAATATCTGGGGATTACTATTGATAGTACAATGATCTATGCCTATCACATTGACAACAATGCTAAGGCTGTTAACTCCCGCATTGGGCTACTTTATAGGCATAAACAATGTTTGACCCCAGAGTCTCTTAACCTGGCCTTTCAAAGCTCTCTTGTATCACTTATTGATTACGGCTTACCAGTCTATAGATCAGCTACTGAAACAACTCTTTGCTGCATCATAGTTGTACTCAACAAAGCAGGCCGGCTTCTTACTGGTTCAGCCCGTCTGTCCCATAGCTGTGACATGTATGCTCCAGCTAACTGGCCCCAATTCAAAGATAGACTCATGTACCAAACATATTTACTGTCCAAAAAAGTAAGCTTAGGCAAAATGCCCCCAGGAGTGCAAAAGCTTATTACCCCCACTGTCAACCATAGTTGTACCAGAAGCTCTATTAGCCAGATTTTAATATACCCCGCTGTTGTACTTCTCTGGGACAAAGGTCCTTTGCCTACTGTGCCCCGTTATGCTGCACCATGACATCACTTAAGCATCCACCTTGGGCTCCTTCAAGGTTAAACTTAAGCAACAGCTAGTTGCTGATGCCAGTTGTGACTGCTTCCAATAACCTTCCTTCTTGTGACCAGCATTTATTCTAACCTTATGCTATCCTGACCTTATGCATACTGTAACTGTTTTCCGCAAGCAAATAACTGTTCTAAGTTGCTAATTATTCTCCTTTCACATTTCCTCTTGATCTCTTCCACTCTTTCCCCTCACTCCTCTATGGCTTTCCCCCTAGCCCCCCTTCCCCGTTATATCTCCTGAGCACCCTTGCTCACTTTAAAATGCTTTGTCCCATAACTTCTCACCTCTGACAAGGCTCCTGGGCTGATGCCATCCCTTACCTTGTTGATTATTAGATATTAGGCTGAGTCTGTTCTAATTTCCTATAAAGGGCCATTTCATAAGACCCCACCCCCTCTAATATGACCCTTTAAATTCCAGGTTTTAATCAAATATGCACATTGGCATACATTGTGCAATACCACATGTATTGGAACTTCTCTAGTTATATACTGTTGTAATGTCTTGTATAATTCCTTGTTTTATTTGTTCTCCATCTCATACTTTTCAAATATGTATTGTTCATCTGACATGGAACCTATGAAATGAGCTTGTTCTCAAAGGTGCTATCCAAAATTTCAATAAATAAATAAATAAAAATAAAACATCCTGGGCATAAAATAACTGTCAAATTATGACACTTGATTAAGTTTCCAGAAATCAAGGCAGATTCTTATACCCCCTTCCTTTTTATTTACAGTCACCACTGGTGATGACCAAGCACTTCCCAATTCTTCTATGATACCCAGTACATTCATTTTTTGTATTTCCTTAATCACATCAGCTCTTAACCATTCTGGTAATCTGTATATCTTTTGTCTGATGGGGTGAGCATTCTCTGTCATTATTACGTGCTCTATCACTTTTGTTTGGCCTGGTATTTGTGGCAAAAGCACTGTTAATTACCTTTAGCAAGTTACAAATTTCTGCAGTTTGTTCAGAGGTTAAGGAAACATTCATCTTTACAGCATCAGCAGTTGCAGTTTGTTCCAGTCTGTCTGGCCATCTGGTAGTCTTCAGCCAAGGAAACTGCTTTTTCCCCTACTTTTTGGTCAGTCTTCTTTTATCCAAAGCTACACATCTGTAGGTAGGCTGTTGATGAACTGCTCCATTGCAAGTGTGTTGATGATCTGTGGGACTGTATTGACCTCTTGCTGGAGTCATTTAATAAGGACTTCTTTGAGTCAGGTGAAGACTTCTTGAGGATTGTCAATTGAGTGACTTCAGGGACCTGAATCTTTGCCTGTAAGTCACTCCTGAGATGTCATACCTTTTCAGGATTTCTCTTTTCACCAGGTCATAGTTTTCTGACTGTGTAGTGTCTATACTGCTGCAGACAAGTTGGAGTTGGGCTTTATCTGTCAGGTAAGGTACCAGCTTGATTGTCCATTGCTGCTTTGGCCATTGGCAGGCTATGGCAACCCTTTCAGAAGTTGTCAAGTATACTTCTATATCATCCGAGGGACACAACTTGTAAGTGTAATGTCTTTTAAGTTGTTTGTGTTTTATTGCTCCACTGAATCTGTACCAAATCCTACAGCTTTGATAGCTTTCAAGGCATCCAGCCATCGTTGTTCCTGTCACTGTATCTCTTCTTTTCTCTGTGCCTTTAAACACTGAATCTGCGAAATTCAGGCAAAATCATGAATTTCGCCATGCAAAATATTTAATGAAATTCACACTTTCAGTGGAATATTTTGTGAGTGTGAAATGCAGAATTTCACCTGCAAAATGCAGAATTTTGTCAGCGAAATGCAGAATTTTGCCTGCGAACAGTAACAGTTTCATTGGTGAGTGGTGAAATTTCACAATTCGCTGGTAGAATTTTGCATTTCGCATCTTCAAAATATTTCGGGAAATGCACAAATTTTGCTAAATATTTCACTTAACGGAATTCGCAGATTTTGACCATCTCTATCGGGCTATCAGGTTCTGTCACTGCCTGTTCCTCTTTTCCAATGACTGGTGCTGGCTATACAGTCTCTGATTGGACTTCTGTCTCTGCTAGTTTGACTGACATTCTTCTGGTAATGACTCCTGGGCTTGGTGCTGCAGAATCCATATCTTTCTGCTATGCTTCCCTGGTACCAGGTCTAGTACACATGCACAAAACTCCTGGTTTAGAGTATGCATGGTGTAAATCCCACTTAGGCTGACACCATCTGTCATCGAGGCACAGGACAGGAAGCATAGGAAGACCAAGAGCAGTTGTAAACATTTGCAAGTAACTTTTTATTATCAATAACAGTAAAATAAAAAAAAATAGAAATTGTTCAGTATAACTATTTACAAAGGCAGTACAGCAGAGAAAACAAAGTCCTTCATCTGAGGGTTTCTTTATTTTTCAAATAGGCAGTTTGTCATCAGAGACAAGAACAGATATAAACAGATAACCAGCTCACAAACAATGCCTTGTATATACAATAAACACAGTTTAAAGACATCTTAATGTGCAAAACTACAGAAGAACTGCTAAGCAAAGCACAGAGACCTTACCATAAGCAAGGCACAGAGCAATAGTCTAGCTCAGACTAACAACAACCATGGTGCATACATTTAATAATACATAATTAAACATCATCCAACTATCACTACTATAAACAAATACTCTTGATCAGTAAAAGAAACAGAAGAAGAGCAAAATGATTAAATTAAAATATATAGGCCAAGGCATCCCTGCTCAAATGCTGAGAAAATCTGCATTAGCACCAAAGACCCCAAATAAGTATACCCCAATTCCAAAAATATTTTTTAGGGAACTAAAGTAGAGTTTTCAAGCAGCTGATAGTGTACCCACAGTCCCCATATCTGATCAAATTGTTTAGTTATATTTAACTGCTTAGAGACAGACTTCTCCGAGCCATACACAAAGTTAGCTATCTCAAACCAGTGAAATAAAATTGAGGGTTTCTTTTCAATTTCAAATCTCGGTATCAATCTCTCACTCTCTAATAAAAGCATTGCTACTCTTTTTAACTCATTAAGAGACATCCTGTTTTTCTCAAAATGTTCTTGTCAGCTTCCTTGCAAAGCAGGCTTGCAAATGGAACAATGTCCCAAGCTGGCCCACTGCTGACAGCTGTGCAAAACGTTGTGCTGGATGCAAGTTTAACCCCTTGAGTTCCAAATAGCTTTTTGCAATAATTTCAACAATATAACTATATACATTTTCAAACCAAGTGATCCCAGTATCACTTACAGTTTCACACAAATGTTGTCATACAGTTTTATGACCACAGGTACACAAGGGGAAAGAAATGACAGAAGCAGCAAGTGAAGACAGAGAGATAGCAAGAGGCAGAGAATTGTGAGACTGTCAGAGTGATCAGTTCCTAGGCCTCAAAAGAACATTTGATTGCATAACCAGACAGACAAGAGACAGAAAAGGAGAGGATAGAACATATCCTTGCTTTAAGCTCTTTCTGAATAACAAATGGGACAGGGCTTTATTCAACCCTATCACGGGGGTGAACAGAAACACTGGCCATACAGCTAGGAAGGGCAAATGGATGGGATAGGCCACAGGAGCAGAGGGTGATGACACATGGTAATGTGGAGGGGACTAAGAGTTGACTTGTTGGAGAGGGTTGGCAAGTTGCACCCTATACGCGTCCCTTATTACCTCCCTGCATGTGGACATTATGTGTGGGCTGCACCTGGTATTATTGGGAAGGTCATAATCCACAATACGGGATGAGCGATGGGGATGAATGTGGGGATGGTGCTTGCTGCTGCTGGTTATGGTCCCATGTAGCACTGACTCTGGTGAAGAGCAGGCACTGTTCTGGTATGTGTGGTGTCCTCGGTGTCCTGGGTGTCTCAGATGTGCTGGGAATTCATATTCTGGAAGTGCATGGTGTGGGTGTCTGCTGTGTGGTCCACTGTGGTGTGACAGGACCCTACTCCTACTGGACAGGCCAGGGCTATAGTCAGCCCCTGTGATGCCTGCCACCATGGCTGCAGCCTTCAGCACAGATGCACTCAGGCCATCTATGCTGGTGACAATATCCTGGCACAGATCATGGAAGGCTGCCATGTGCTCCACATTCACATCACCCTCCACACTGGTGTTAGTTAGCAAGTGCACACAGATGGCCAGCAGGGGCATCTGCCACTGAAATGGAGCTGAATCATCCTGCACCATGTGTGGTACAATAGGGTGAGCTGTTGAGAGAGGAGAGATATTAGCCATGTACCATACAGAGCTGTGTGCCAGCCGAGGCAGCATGCATACCAGGCGTACAGTTAGACAATACTCGTGCTACTTGTGAGATGTACCGTCCATAGCCCAGTGGTCGTATACTCCACACAGACCTACACCAGTAAGCACACACCCTATCACTGAGGAGTACACATCCCAGCACCAGGGAGCACACGGCCCATCACTAGGGAGCACACATCGCAGCACCAGTAAGCACACACCCCAGCACCTGTCAGACCACATCCCTGCACCAGTTAGCACACACCCCATCACCAGGGAGCACACATGCCACCATCAGTGAACACCCCCCCTCAACACCAGTGAGTCCATATCCCTGCACCAGTGAGCACACACCCCATCACCACAGAGCACACAGGTGACAATACATGGGACACAGTACTGGAGTCCTGCATACATGACTACACACCAGAAGACATGAAACAGACATGCGACCTATACCCAATGTGTCACACAGCACTGGTGTATGTATTCACCCACAGTCAGTCACTCACATGGCTGGGCTGGCCTCACTGGGCTCTCATAGCTACCTCCCGGCACTCCCATCTCCTCCACTGGCAATAGGGGGAGGGCTAATTCCTCTTCTCAGGGTCTAGGGTATGTGCAGTCGCTGATGCCTGTGGGCACCTGCCTGTCTCATGCATCTCCCTGTGTGTCATTGTCAGGAACTCCTTGATCCAACACCTCATGTCACTGAAGCACTTACACACCACTTTCATGGGCCTGTTCTGGCCATTGACAGCACTATCCACATCCATGATTTCTACCTAGGCCTGCCATACCTGTGTATTTGTTCTCTGGCTCTGGGACAGGGCCTCCTCCCTGGCCATGCATGACTGTGCCAATGCCTGCAACTCCTCCTCGGTGTCTATGTCATCCATGGCACCTGCTGGACATGAGAACAGAATACAAATACAAATGAGCAGGGAATACATACGGTGCAACACAGATGGCAGGTACATTGGGATGAAGCCCTCACAGCTCCTGTTAGGCACATGTATATGTCCCGACAATGCATGTCCTAACAAAGGCCTGTCCATGTGCAGACACAGTGATAGACAAGGGCACATACAGACATGGCTCAAATAGGAAGGGGCCCAAAAGAACCCAAATTCACCACCTCCTAACAAGTATGTGAGAGTACCAGAGCCTCTGTCATCGTACTTCACTAACTACTATAGAACAGATTTTCCACCTAGACATGACACCACCACCACCAATTGATGTAAATGTGAGAGTTCCTCCTCCTGAATATTTCCAGTGTAGCACTGCATATGGCATGCACACTGTTCAGTGATCACCCGTGTCCCTTTCTAGGCCATTGCACAAGACACCTACCTCTAGCCGACTGCAGTTGAGCTGTGGAATGGGTGGATGTTGTTCCTTATATATGTTTCAGGTGCAATTAGGCATGCTAATGTAAGCATACTTTCCAGTATGCATTACATTTTCCTCAGACTGCACAATTTGCTCATTTGCAGACATTGGTTGAATATTGTAGTTTTCTCCCATGCACTAGTGTTGTCGCACAGTATGTGCGCTTCAGCAGCACCTGCCGTGGTGCAATGGCGGTATGCAGGGCAGACATGTGGTCTCACAATGCAGATGTTGTCGTCACACAGCATAGCCCTGTGTGCCATGCTATAGTGCAATGCTTATGCGGAGCCCTGTATATGGCTGCACATGAGCAAAGCTGCATATGCGCCCTGTGCACATGCCACCCCATGCCTAGTGCATGCTGAAGGACCAGTCCCCCCTACAGGATGTGTACACTGCACTGCACAACATGACATTAGTATGATGCAGCCATGGAAACATGTTGCACAAACAGACAGGACACACCCAAACAGCCCTGAAACTTACAAGAGTTTGGGGTGATGGCTAGGCCTAGGCAACAGTACAAAATGCCAGGCAGATGGAGCAGGACTGTGCTGCGAAGGGACTGGAGGTGGTCTACCATGGAGTTGATCAATCTGGTTGACCTGGTGATGGCCAGAGAGGACCAACTATTGGGTGAGGGGGCAGGGTCTGACAAGTCATGGTGTGAGGTGTGGGCATCTGTTCGGCATGCATCACACAATGCACAGGGGTCACACTCACTGGTGACCAATGTTGACACTGGTATAATGACCTGCAGAAGAGGGAGGAATGCTGCCTGCAGCATCTGCGGGCAATGTTGGAGAGTGGAACCATGTCAAGTCCAGGTGAGTACAGATGGCTATATGTATGGTTTGGGTAGTGTCCTGTGTGCAGCCCTGTTTCGTGATAATATACCTCAGGGTTACTGTCCCTCAGGGACTGTGTGCTGTACCTGTGTGTCCCTGTTGTGTTCCCTTTGTCATATGGGATCTGTTCCACTGTATAGCCTGATTGTATGTATGCAGGTGTATGGGCCCATTGTCCCAATCAATGTCTCCATGCCCCGTACATGACAGAACCCATTTTGTTTCCTCTGAGACATGCACCTGCCATGGCAGCATGGTTGTATGCTACCACAGAGACATGGTGGCAGTGTTAGGGTGGATGACATAGAACTGTTTAGCTTCACTAATGTTATTCAGGTTTGATTACCAGAAGCTGTGAACAGGACATGTTAAAGCTTATTGTTAGGTATGACCCAGGAGGATGTGTTCTCTGTGGAGCTGTGCTGGTAGATGTACCCAACAGCACATGGATGTGGCTGTCATCTCTGTCATATGCACTTTCCGTGTTATGCCGCATGGGTGCTGGTATGCATATGCCAGGTAATGCATTGGGAATTATTATACTGCACAGGGTGTACAACTCAAATACCAGCCACTGTACAAGGCTACACTTACAGTACCCTGCCCCCCCCCCCATTGCACAGGTATTCCTCTTCTGCCCCAGCTGTACGAGACCTGGTGCTCCATGCATACAAATGCATATTGGCTGGCAGTATAGCCTAAAGATTAGAATAATGAGCTGTGAACAAGCTTGGAACTTCCAGCAGACCAAACCTGGGTTTGATTCTTACAACCTCCACTGTGGCCAAATCATTTAGTTTTATGGCCCAGACCCTGTGAAATTCTCTACCTCATTGGGTGCGAGATTGCCTGACTGTCCAAAGTTTTAAATCAGCATTGAAAACTTACCTGTTTACCCTGGCTTACTCTGATTTTTAAGAATGTTTTAATGAATGATTTTATCATATTTTTTTATTTTTATGTATTTGATCTATTTATTGTAACAACAACAAAAATTGAAAGAGACCTAGGAGTAATTATATCAGATGACCTAAAGGTGGGCAAGCAATGTGAGAAGGCAGTAAGGAGGGCTGGAGGGGATACTGGGATGCATAGGGTGAGGCATCAACAGTAGAAAACAGGAAGTTGTTATCCCTCTCTACAGACAGTTAGTGAGACTCCATCTGAAGTACTGCGTGCAATTCTGGAGACCCCATCTCCGCAAAGACATAGACAGAGTGGAGGCTGTTCAGAGGAGGGCAACCAAAATGGTGCAAGGTCTGCACCAGAAGACATATGAGGAAAGACTCAAGCAGCTTAATATGTATACCCTTGAGGAAAGGAGGGAGAGGGGGGACATGATAGAAACTTTCAAGTATCTCAAGGGAATTGACAAGGTACAAGAGGGTAGTATCTTTCAGAAGAAGAGATGTGCAAGAACAAAGGGGCACAATTTGAAGATAGAGGGGGGATGGCTCAGAGGTAATGTTAGAAAGTATTTTTTCACAGAGAGAGTTGTGGATGTATGGAACAGCCTTCCTGAGGAGGTTGTGGAGTCAGGAACAGTGGGAGAATTCAAGAATGCATGGGACAGGCATAAGGCAATTCTAGTGGGTGGGGGGCAGGAGTAAGTAAGCTGTTGATTAACTAGAATCTGTAGCTTATCCATCAGGTAGGGAAATGGGCAGACTGGGTGGGCCAAGCGGTCCTTATCTGCTGTCAAATTCTATGTTTCTATGTTTCTATTATAAAAGCGCTCTGGTTTTGGAAAGGCACTTTTTAAAAATAAAGAATGATGATGATGATGGTGATTATTCCACTGTACACAGGCAGGGCCATGCATACATTTGGACACAACTGCACAACTGGGTCTTTGCAGGGCCAATGTCTTGCACTGGCTGTTTATGAGTGGCAACTCTGTACCTAGGGTGGTGATGACATCTTCTGGTTGGGAAGGTTGCCTCCAGGGGGGGTATACATCCCACGCCAGTGCTGAGCTGACAAGGTTGAGTGCATACAGTGCCCTTTCTTCGTACAGCACCAGTGTATCCATGTGTTACCCAGACAGCCCATCTGCAGGCTTCCCAAGCTGCTGCTGCAGCCCCGGCACTCTCCAATCCGGCTGCATCTAACAGACCACCCGACTGACCCCCAGACAGATTCAGATAGTCCATCTGCAGGCTTTCCAAGCTGCTGTTGCAGCCCTGGCACTCTCCAAAATGGCAACAGTTAACAGACCACCCTACTGACCCCCGGACAGATTCAGACAGCCCATCTGTGGGCTTCCCAAGCTGCTGCTGCAGCCTCTGCACTCTCTAAGCCAGCCGCAGCTAACAGACTGCCGACTGACCCCTGGACAGATTCAGACAGCCCATCTGTGGGCTTCTCAAGCTGCTGCTCTGGCCCCGGCACTCTCTGAACTGGCTGCAGTGAACAGACCACCCGAATGACCCCCGGATAGGTTTAGACAGCCCATCTGCAGGCTTCCCAAGCTGCTGCTGTTGCCCCAGCACTCTCCAAGCTGGCAGCAGCTAACATATCACCTGACTGACCCCCGGACAGATTCAGATAACCCATCTGAGGGCTTCCCATGCTGCTGCTGCAGCTCCGGCACTCTCTGTGCCAGCCACAGCTAACAAACCACCCAACTGACCCCTGGACAGATTCAGGCAGCCCATCTTCGGGTTTCCTAAGTTGTTGCTGTGGCCCTGGCACTCTCCAAGTCAGCCACAGCTAACAGACAGCCCGACTGACCCTGGGACAGATTCAGGAATGCACTGGACCGCCGAAACTCGCAAATTTGAATACCGCTGTTTTGACTGGATGCCCAGTGGAGAAGCCAGGCACTGATTGGCAGTTTCTGCTCCTCGGCTGATTTTCCAACTCCTGGCGCTTCCTGATCTTGGGGAAATCTCTTTCTGTGCTGTGTTCTGGACTGAATTTTTTCACCCCCCTACCTCCTCACAGCATTAAATAGACCCTTGCTCCTCCCCTTTCCTAAGCCTGGCAGTTGATTGGTCACTCCACTGATGCACATTCTTATGGCTATTGGCCTGCCTGTCTTCAATACCTGACTTGACCCACTTTCTTACCACCTCTTTTTAAAGCAATCTCACCCACAGGGTTGCACATTTGCTCTCAAGTTTTTCTCCAGCTAGCAGTACGTGACATTATTTGTTATATCTTGTGATGTGTTTGTTTTCAGAGCCCTGCTACTCACCTCTGTCCACAAATTTTTCCATGATAGCTATGGCTGGAAGAATACTGCTGTTGCTGACACTGAGCCTTGCTCTCTTTTTACTGTCTCTTCTCACTGCTAGACCTTGCTCTCCTGGCAGTGCTAAACTGACCTCCACACTATCTGACTTTACCTACTCGAACCTACTTGTGTCACAGATTAAGCAGCACGACGTGACTCCTCTATTACTCACTAGGCATCTCTTATACTTGGCTGCTGACTTTACCTCTAAACACCTCTGGCAGAACATGCTACTGGTACCACCTCTTTTCCCATGGAAACTATGGTATCTTGTGCTCCTAGCTTTGTTGTTATCTGGGGACATCGAAACAAACCCTGTCCCCCAGTTACCCACTGCCATTCCGAATATGGACTTGTTAAATATGAAAGGCCTTCATATAGCACACTTAAACACTTAAACATCCAGTCCTTTTTAATGTCTTCATCAGTGACATTGCAGAGGGACTGGAAGGAAAAGTATGCCTTTTTGTAGATGACACAAAGATCTGCAACAGAGTTGATACACAAGGAGGCGTGGAAAGGATGAAAAGGGACTTGGCAAGGTTGGAGGAATGGTCAGAAGTATGACAGCCTGGATTCAATGCAAAGAAGTGCAAAATAATGCACCTGGGAAACAAGAACCCAGGGGAAGAATACACAATGGGTGGGGAGGTAGTAACAACAACAAAAAAGGAAAGGGACCTGGGGGTAATCATATCAGAGGACCTTAACGTTAGCAAGCAATGTGAGAAGGCAGTAGGGGGGGCTGGGGGTATACTGGGATGTATAGAGAGAGGCATCAGCAGCAGAAAACAAGAAGTTGCTATCCCTCTGTACAGACAGTTGGTGAGACCCCATCTGGAGTACTGTATCCAGTTCTGGAGATCCCATCTCTGCAAGGACATAGACAGGATAGAGGTAGTCCAGAGGAGGGCAACTAAAATGGTGCAGGTTCTGTAAGAGAAGCCGTATGAGGAGAGACTAAAGGAGCTTAATATGTATACCCTTGAGGAAAGAAGGGAGAGGGGGGACATGATAGAAACTTTTAAGTACCTCAGTGGAATCAACAAAGTCCAAGAGGGTAGCATCTTTCAGAAAAAGAGACTTGCAAGAACAAGGGAATACAATTTAAAGATAGAAGGAGGGCGGTTCAGGGGCAATGTGTGGAAGTATTATTTCACAGAGAGGGTAGTGGATGCATGGAACAGCCTTCCTGATGAGGTTGTGGGGTCTAAAACTGTGGGAGAATTCAAGAATGCATGGGACAGACATAAAGCAATTCTTGTGCGGGGTAGGAAGAAATAGGCTGTTGGTTAACTAGGATCTGCGGCCTATCCTGTAGGTAGGGAAATGGGCAGACTAGATGGGCCAAGCGGTCCTTATCTGCCGTCAAAGTCTATGTTTCTATGTTTCAACATTAAAAGCCTTCTCTGTAACTTTACTGGCAGGTGGGCAGAGAGTGACAGTGATAAAGCAGGGATACTGAATGAATACTTCTGTTCAGTATTCACAAAAGAGGAAGTGGGAAAGGTGCCTAATCCAATTAACAGAAGCACTCTGGAGAGGGGGGTTGATCCCAGTCCTTTCACAGAAGAAAGGGTTCTGAAAGAACTCCTAAAACTGAAGGTGGACAAAGCAATGGGGCTAGATGGAATTCACCCCAGAATTCTGAAAGAATTAAGCAGAGAACTAGTGACACCACTGACTACGCTTTTTAACAAATCATGGGAGGATGGTGTGGTACCTGAGGACTGGAAGAAGGCGGATGTGATTCCCCTTCACAAAAGTGGGACCAAGACAGAGGCAGGAAACTACAGACCTGTCAGTTTGACCTCTGTGGTAGGGAAAGTGATGGAATCACTTCTGAAGGAAAGAATTGTTGGGTACCTAGAGGCCAGTGGGGCACAGGACCCAAGGCAGCATGTGTTCACAGCGGGAAGGTCATGTCAGACGAATCTAATTGATTTCTTTGACTGGGTGACCGAATAGTAGACCAGGGAGGGGCTGTGGACATGGCCTACCTAGACTTTAGCAAAGCATTTGACACAGTCCCACACAAAAGATTAGTAGTCAAATTAACCAGCCTGGGAGTGGGTCCCAAGGTGGTAGCCTGGGTAAAACATTGGCTGAACAACAGGACACAGAAGGTAATTGTAAATGGAGTCCACTCTGAAGAAAGAGAAGTTACTAGTGGGGTACCGCAGGGTTCAGTACTGGGTCCAGTCCTTTTTAATGTCTTTATAAGTGACATTGCAGAGGGACTGGAAGGAAAAGTATGCCTCTTTGCAGATGACACAAAGATCTGCAACAGGGTTGATACACAAGGGGGCGTGGAAAGGATGAGAAGGGACTTGGCAAGGTTGGAGGAATGGTCAGAAGTATGGCAGCTTGGATTCAATGCAAAGAAGTGCAAAGTAATGCACCTGGGAAACAAAAACCCAGGGGAAGATTACACAATGGGGGAGGTAGTAACAACAACAAAAATGGAAAAAGACCTAGGAGTAATCATATCAGATGACCTTAAGGTTGGCAAGCAATGCGAGAAGGCAGTAGGGAGGGCTGGGGGGATACTGGGATGTATAGGGAGAGGTATCACCAGCAGAACCCTGTACAGACAGTTGGTGAGACCCCATCTGAGTACTGCATCCAGTTCTGGAGACCCCATCTCCGCAAGGCCATAGACAGGATGGAGGCAGTTCAGAGGAGGGCAACTAAAATGGTGCAGGGTCTGCAAGAGAAGCCATACGAGGAGAGACTAAAGGAGCTTAATATGTATACCCTTGAGGAAGGAGGGAAGAGGGGGACATGATAGAAACGTTTAAGTACCTCAGTGGAATCAACAAAGTTCAAGAGGGTAGCATCTTTCAGAAAAAGAGATGTGCAAGAACAAGGGGACACAATCTGAAGATAGAGGAGGGAAGGCTCAGGGGCAATGTGAGGAAGTATTTTTTCACAGAGAGGGTGGTGGATGCATGGAACAGTCTTCCTGAAGAGGTTGTGGGGTCTAAAACTGTGGGAGAATTCAAGAATGCATGGGACAGACATAAGGCAATTTTTGTGGGGGGTAGGAAGAAATAGGCTGTTGGTTAAATAGGATCTGCAGCTTATCCTCTAGGTAGGGAAATAGGCAGACTAGGTGGGCCAAGCAGTCCTTATCTGCCGACAAAGTCTATGTTTCTATGTTACTGAACTTTAGGCATGGATATTCATATATGAACCTGACATTCTCTGTCTGACTGAAACTTGGCTAAAGCCCTCTACTCCTGACTCTTCCTGCTGTCCTCCCAACTATTCCCTATTTCAAGGAGACAGACTATCTGGAAAAAGGGGAGGTGGAGTTGCACTCTATTTCAAAAACCACCTGAATATGTCCTTAATACAACATTCAGTTGCCTCTAACTGCGAGTTTTTACATACCCTGCTTCTACCTGGAATCAAAAAGATTCACTTAATACGTGCCTACAATCCTCCTAAAGCAGGTCAAGCTAGGATTCTCTGAACTACTTGAGTACTTTACCTCTGCAGCTGGCCAAAATAAACTTATTATTCTTGGCGACCTCAACCTAAATTGGCTGGGGAAAAATAAAAGCACACTGGTATCTCTAGTACATGGATTTAACATGCATCAGGTAATTGAATATCCCACCAGGCTGACTCAGTCACCTGCTGCTGGAACACTTATAGACTGGATACTCACAAATTGACCTGATAGAATACCGCCTCAGGTGTGCTTCCTGATTCTATAAGTGACCATTCCCCTGTGTTTTGCATATGGGGAACATTAGTGATTCCAGCCCCCTCACCACACTACATCACCTTCTGGGATTTTTCCACACTTGATCAAGCAAGCTTTCTACATAATATCTCTTCTGCAAACTGGATCCCTATTATCCAGTCCCAAGACAATGAATCTGCTCTCAGTCTCTTTCTTTCTCTATTTTTATCCCTCCAGAACATACATACACCTAAATGGATCGACGCATTAGGGCCAAACAGACTAGGTTGCAGCACAAGGAACTTCTCGCCTCCCTCCAGGCACATGACAAAAGTTGGAACCGCTACAAAACCTTGGGTCAGCAACGTGAATGTGACACTTACAGAAAGCAGTGCAATATGTGCAAAAAAACAAATCGGGCTTGCAAAAAGCTCATACTGCAAAGGTCTATTGCTGGAAGCTGCTGGGGACCCGAAGAAATTCTGGACACATGTAAAATCCTTCCTGGGTTCAAACCAGTCTCAACACATAAATGGTATGCACTGTAATGATCCCACCACCATTTCAAATTCTTTCAACAAATACTTTACTGATCTCACCAAATACACTGCCTCTTTCACAGCAAATCACATCCTGACGCCCGTTACTCACACAAACGTGCCCATATATCAGCCATTCTATTTTAAGGCTATTCCAAATGCTGATGTTCTAAAACTACGAAACTCAATCTCTGATAGCACTAGTGTAGGCTCTGACTACCTAGAGCCTAAATTCCTGAAGCTGGCTGCTCCTTTTATTGTGGCCCCATTGGCTAAAATCTTTACACTATCTCTCTCTGCTATGGTCATGTTCCGGACATATGGAAATTGGCAAAAGTCACCCCAGTCTTTAAGAAAGGTGACAAGAAGGACATAGCTAATTATAGGCCCATAGCCATTCTGTCACTACTAAACAAAATACTTGAGAAATTAGTGGCTATACAGGTCACTGAGTTCCTCTCTAAATATACCCTCCTATCACCTGCTCAACATGGTTTCTGCAAGGGGCATAGCGCCTCTACTGCTCTGATACAATTTACAAATGATGCCCTTACTGCTATGGATCATGATCTCATGACTGGTGCAGTGTTCATTGACCTCTCAAAGGCATTTGATTTTGTAGATCACCCTCTTCTGCTTGATTGCCTTAGCTTCACTGGTTTCTCAGAACAAGCTACAAACTGGTTCCAGAGCTACTTAAGCAATAGAAGGCAACAGGTAAAATTTAACTCTGCGGTGTCAGACTCTGCTCCTATCAATGTTGGCGTTCCTCAAGGCTCCATCTTGGGGCCTCTTCTCTTCTCTTCTCTTCTCTTCTCTTCTCTTCTCTTCTCTTCTCTTCTCTTCTCTTCTCTTCTCTTCTCTTCTCTTTTCTCCATTTTTATAAATGACATATCTTCTAACACCCTTTGGTGCTCAACAATCTTGTATGCAGATGATCTGGTGCTCTACACCTCCTCTGCAAACATAGAAGAAATAAATAGTCGACTAACATCTGCATTTCTCATAATGCAAGAATGGATCCACAACAAAAGGCTTGTCCTAAACTTAAATAAAACTCAGGGCATGTTCTTCAGATCTGCAATCAAACTTAAAACAAACCACAAAATTTTTAATGTCTCCTGTGCAAATGGCTCCCTCCTTATGAAAGTAACCTCATTCAAGTATTTAGGTGTCCTGCTTGATGAAACTCTCAACTTTGAGCAACACATCATCGACACCTGCAAGTTAGTAAACTCCAAACTCAGAATAGCTTACAGGACTAGTCAGATGCTTACCCCCTCAGCTAGACTGGCTATTTCTAGGGGTATCCTACTTCCATCCCTTGCATATGGTGCTGTCACCTACATAAATGCTTTGAAAACTATCCTAAGTAAGTGGGATACAACGTACAATAGTATCTGTCATTATGCCTCGGCTTCCCCACATTTGAAGCACCATTGCTTGCCATATGCAGACCTTAGATGGCCTTCTCCATCTTCCAATCAACTCCTTGCCCTTGGTACTCTGCTGGACATCATTAGAACTAATCTACCCACCTCTCTTGCAGGCATGCTGGTGCCTCTGTCCCCCACCTATGGCCTCTACTCTACTGGACTCTATCTACTATACACCCCTAGGTGCAGAACCCTAAAAGGAACCTCAGCTTTCTCCTGCCTGGCCCCCAAATACTGGAATTCCCTACCTCTTGATGTTCACTCTGCACCTAGTCATATTGCTTTTAAAAAGACGCATCACACTGTCCTTGTCAAACATGCCCTATGTTCCTGTTTTAAACCCCCATCGGGTGCTTGACATCCCCTTCCTCAGCTCTCAAAATGCTTCAATTTTGCTCTGACCCCTTGTTACTGTTATATGTAGCACTTACCATGGATTATGTTTTAAAACTCTACTGCACTATGATTGTATGCTTATTATGATTTGTACTACTGTGTATTTTTCTGCCATCGTCTTTGTCATATTAGCAATACTGTTTACGTCACAGAACATCACGTAGATCTTTCCTTGTATGGTTGATTACCTCTGAACTATACCTGTTATTTGTTTTGTTTGCCAATTTTGTTTTGTAAGCTCCTGGGTCGTGTCTGAAAATAGTCATATTTTGTGGCTATGGCACCTTACCCAGTAAACAAAAACGAAATAAAATAAATAAACACTGCACACAGTGCTTCATAATGGTGCCATCCAGATATAGTTGTGCTGCATGTAACACGTGTGTGTCTGGCCATGATCAAGCAGCCGACAAGGGTGGCTCACAATGTAGCTGTCTGTTGTCCTGCTCACCTGTGTTGGCCTACGTGCTGCACGGCTGGTGTGCGGGGCGCAGAGTGTGTGTGTTTGAATCAAAGCACCTCAAGGCATTCCACAGCCTACTGTACCTTGACTTGGTGCTGCTGTTGCTTGTGCTGCAGTTCCACATCTGGGATTCCTGCTTGTGTCATTTGTCCCTTGAACAGCTCTGTCCTACTGTGCTGCAGTTCGGCACACTCATTGTGTGTGCAGTTCTCTACTGTTGGGGTCTACAGTTCAGTCTCTGGTATGCCAGCTACATTCAATTTTGGCTGATTGCCTCCCTCAACCTACAGTATGTGTGATATGGAGGCCCATGTGTCAGATGGTTTTACTTCTATTATCCATGTTTTTATTTATTTGTTTATACATTTTTAACCAGGTAACTCCAAAAGTATCATATGCCCATTTTCATGGAGGACATGGACAAATAACAAATAAAAGATAAATACATTCAATGGGCCTACACAACCAGAGTAGTGCTATGCTTGTGCAACTGTAATAACTGTTTGGCCATTCACACTCTCTATTCCATGGGGAATTATCACCCTGTAGGGGTACCAAAGGCAAGGAACCCTTGAAGATAATTCCACCCCTAGAGGTGACGCAGGAAAGATTCCCGTGGCTAAAGGTACCTTAGGTAGGAGCCCCTGAGGAGAGAGGTGTGCCACTGCAAGAGGAGGGGAGGATGGTGGGGCAAAGAAAAAGTGCTTCAGAAGGAGACTGGGAGGAACTACTTATATAGCTCAGGAAGAGTGCGTGACTGGTCACTCACCCGACTGGACAACAGCCATAGCCTTTCAATTCAATGGGCCTATGTAACCAGAGTAGTGTTATGCTTGTGCAACTGTGATAACTGTTTGGCCATTTGCACTCCCTATTCCACAGGGAATTACCACCCTGAAGGGGTACCAAAGCCACCCCTAGGAGTGCCAGGGGAAAGATTCCCCTATCTAAAGGTACTTTAGGAAGGAGCCCCAAAAAACATTGAGCAGTAAACATTGACTACGAGTTAGAGAAGCAGATTGACAGCAACAAGATAGCTTGATGAAACACAAATGAGATGCACAGGTTGCCAGGATTACACTGATAAAATGGATTGCACTGATGACATCAGGGGGTTTCATAAGGAGAGAGAACGGTGAGGAGGGCCACCATCAATCTCCATTAAACAGTGGAAATTTACCTAAGGAAACTAGGGAATATACTATAAACAACTAACTACATATTGAGACCTTTGGCATGCAGGAGAGGGAACTCCCCTTTTAAAAGGAGGAAACCTCAAGGTAGCCTTCCCTCCAGACTAGGAGTAGTTTATTTAGTGATGGCTCTGCTGCTGCAATTTGGAAATGCAATCAAAGGGGAGGAAATATTCCAGTTTGGTGGAAAGTTCTCACAATCCTTCTCACAATCCCTCTAACGGAAACGTCATGAAGGGTTGCAAGAGGCCTCTGCAACAACAGGTACTCTGATGTTAGAGCAGACCCCCAAGGCAGGAGGAGGAGAGCAACGACTGCTGAAGCACTTAGTTGGCCTACTGACTTAAACAAACCAGGTGAACCAGAGGTGGTCATAGGGAGAATAGATTTCAAAGGTGCCACAGTGATGCCATAGCCAAAGGAGCTCTCTTGGGATGTAAGGGCTCCACCACTGTGCAGCTGAAGTCTTAAATTCTGCATCAAAAGGTGCACTAAATGACTGCATGCTAAAGCTCCGCCTAGAGTGAGGACATTCCCACTATGGGCCAGATGAGAAGGACCCTGCCTTGAGGGTCACATGCTCAAGATGTGGACTTCCTGAGTGCAGAACAAGACCATCAGCGTACAGGGCAAGCCCAGAACAAGAAAAAGTAATGGACATGTTTGGAATGCCTCCGCTTTATGAATGAGAGCATGAATCAACTTTGAGTGCTATCTAGGAGGAGGCCAGGTGAAGCCAGCAGCCATAGATTAGGTAGCAGACTATTGATGAGGAGGCCAGGCAAAGCCAGAGACTGTATATATTGATGAGGAAGCGAGCCTTAAAAGGTTCTGAGTGAACTCGCAAACATGAAATTGAAAGGTTGTGAGCAAACTCTGCAACCATGAGAACTAACAAGGAGAGGCCTGGGTGAGGACATTCCCACTATGGGCCAGATGAGAAGGACCCTGCCTTGAGGGTCACATGCTCAAGATGTGGACTTCCTGAGTGCAGAACAAGACCATCAGCGTACAGGGCAAGTCCAGAACAAGAAAAAGTAATGGACATGTTTGGAATGCCTCCGCTTTATGAATGAGAGCATGAATCAACTTTGAGTGCTATCTAGGAGGAGGCCAGGTGAAGCCAGCAGCCATAGATTAGGTAGCAGACTATTGATGAGGAGGCCAGGCAAAGCCAGAGACTGTATATATTGATGAGGAAGCGAGCCTTAAAAGGTTCTGAGTGAACTCACAAACATGAAATTGAAAGGTTGTGAGCAAACTCTGCAACCATGAGAACTACCAAGGAGAGGCCTGGGTGAGGTAGGAGGCTACAGTGTGAGCCAGAATTTGGTGATTTGATAGAAGTAGCAACCAGCGTAAAACAAGCCAACCAATTACATTATGAAAGCCAAATTGATGGTGACATAGAAGGTAGGTGTTTAGGTGGTGAGAGGCTGTGATGCCAGTGATTGAAGCAATGAGGTTCAGCGTAAATATATCAATGAGATTTAGCAGATGGGAGATATAGTATGTAGCAGAATTTTCAACAGCATTTGCAGCAGCAATCAAATGGGCAGCAACATAGGTAAGCATGATGCATTGCATATAAGATAAGCTGAATTATGTATATGCTTGGCCAACCAGTTCCATAAAGCAGCTAATCAGGGCCTGACCTCTTTGCACCCCTCACAAAAATTCGATCCAAGAAACATAAGGCACCCTGGGTTACCCCTGACTTACTACAAATGCTCAGAAATAGGGATAACCTCTGGCATCTTGCCACTGAAACAGGCCGGATGGCTGATAGACAGGCCTACAATGCTGCATGGAACAGGTGCACTTGGGCCATCCCTAAAGCCAAGGATGACCATTACCAGGCCACCCTCACCTCCTCCTTGGGGGTGTGCTCGGACATTCTGGGACAATGTGAAACAGCTAAATGGGAAATCATGCTCCCCCCATCCCAACTCACTATGGATGGCTCCACCTCCACCAACCCTGCCTGCATAGCAAACTACCTTAACACCTCCTTTACTGACCTTAGCTCTGTCCTCCCCAGTAATTTCTTTGACCCCCCCACCCTACCTCCCCCTGTCCTCCAATGCCCCAGCTTCCTCCTATGTAGGGTATCTGCCCAGGAAGCCAGACCTCTCCTAATTAAAGCATTAAAAAGCAATAATCCTGACACCAACTCCTTGGACCCCTGTATTCTCCGGCTGGTGCTGGATGAAGTCCTTGCCCCACTCACTAGCCTACTCAACCGATCCCTCTGCCTGAGGCAATTCCCCACTGCATGGAAAATGGCCATAGTCACACCCATTCACAAAGGAGGCGACTGGTCTTCTGCCGGGAATTACCGACCAATCTCCATTCTCCCTCCACTCTCCAAAGCCCTGGAGAAAGTGGTGGCCATTCAAATCACAGAATATCTGTCCAAGCATAATATCTTATGCACAGAACAGCACGGCTTCCGTACTGGTCACAGTACCAGCACTGCACTAGTTGAGTTCTCCAACTTCCTACACTCCTCCCTAGATTCCAGCTCCCTAGCTGGTGCAGTGTTTGTTGACCTCTCAAAGGCCTTCAACACTGTCTCCCACCCTCTTCTGCTGGATGCACTCTGCCACACTGGTTTCTCTGCTGGCCCTCTCGCCTGGTGCACAAGCTATCTATCTGCTCACTCCCAATGTGTAAAAATCAGTGGGACACTCTCCGAAACTCATCCCGTCCACTCAGGGGTACCCCAGGGCTCCATCCTGGTCCCCCTACTCTTCTCACTCTATCTAAACACCCTGCCCAGTGCTTGCTCCAGCAAAATTCTCTTATATGCAGATGATGCTGTTGTTTTTGCCACCCACCGCAATCCCACCTCCCTCCAGGACACCCTACAGCAATCATACAATGATGCCGAAGCCTGGTTTAAAGAGCACAGACTCGTCATTAACCTAAAAAAAACCAAAACAATGCTTTTTGCACTCCCACAAAACAAAGCCTTCAACTTCCCACTCCATATCCTCCCCAGTACCAAACAACCACTTGAACAAGTCTGCTCATACAAATACCTTGGGGTACCCTTTGACTCAGCCCTCACCTACCATGCCCACATTGATGCCCTTGCATCCATCACCAACACAAGGCTTGGCATCCTCTACTGCTATAAAAACTGCCTCCTTCCTGATGCTCTCTGACTTGCAGTTATATCCTCAATACTGTCCCTAGTTGACTATGGCCTGCCAGTCTACAGTACTGCTGACACTACCGCCCTCAACAAAATTAGGCTCACCTTAAATAAGGCCTGCAGACTGATTACTGGTGCCCCCAGGCTCACACACACTTGTCAACTATATGACTAGGCAAAACTGCTTAACCTAGATGAACGGCTATGTTATCAAACCTGCCTCATCACAAAAAAAACTCTACTTGGGCTATCCCCTCCAGGAGTGACAGCCTCCATCCGCCACTCCCAACCCACTATTGCAACCTGAACCTTTGACAAGACCACACTACTGGTTCCCAGATCCAGGACCACTCATGGTCAGAGGTCCTTCTGCTACAGAGCCCCATCCTGGTTTAACTCCCTCCCTGCTCCCATCTCCAATGCCCCCACAATCTCCAACTTCAAAACTGCCCTCCAGAGCCAACTGCTTAAGACTTGCAGCTGCTCCTGTCTCTAACATGGCCTTGATCTCTACACACTTGACAATGCCCACTGGGCAGCACTCCACCTCACTCCCCACCATTTCTCCCACCGTTAATACCAGCATGTGCTCAGCTTATCAAAGTAATTGTATCCAAATTGTATCAATGTAATTGCAACTAAAATTGTATAAATGTATGAAACCACTCTATGTATCTCTAAGGATGTGACTTTTATGCTGTAACCTAAATCTTATGCTGTATGCTAAATTTGTTCTGTCTGTCCTCTATGTGACGAGGTACCTTTGGAAATGAGCCTCTGGCTCAAAGGTTGTAAACTGACGTACAAATAAATAAATAAATAGTTTACATAAAAGCATTTGATGCTATGGTTTCAGCATGAATAGTAAATTGATATGATTGGCATGAAGACCTTAAATGCCATTAAGGTGGAGATAGGTTATTCCAGTATGAAGCATGCAGCACAGTAATGGAATGCAATGAAAATCTGAAGGCCATCTAGACTGCAAGGTTAATGATTTATGCATGGATAACTGAAACCACTTAGGCATAAAAGAAGGACAAAATCATATAGCTTACATAAAGACTGCTCCTGCTACTTGGAGCCACAATGCCCCACCATGACATCATAGTCCCCTGCCATGGGAATAACAGGAAGCCACAAGCTGAGTACAGTGAGACCAAACAGCAAGTGTAATGTTGGTATGGCAGGAACCCCCAAAAGAGGCGCCTTTATTGGCAAGGTCCAAGCAAAGGACAAAACCATAGGATAGCAAGTTAATGGGGAAGCAAATTAATGGCTGAAAGGTGCAAAATAGTTAAATACAGAAACAAACTGCTAAAATGCCTTCAGCAGGAAGCTGAGACCAGGCAGCTAATGTAATAGCTGAAAGTTTCAGTATAGCAATACAACAGTTGGGCCTGGCTGAGCAAACACTGAATAAATTGAGCAGAACACAGTTAACTCTGTTAACTAATACAGAATGAATTGAGCTAGCACTGAGTGAAGTAATTGAAGAGCTGTTGAACATACATAGCACAAAGGGAGTGGCAAGGTGAAGCCTCGGACAGGTGAAAATAATTTAAGTGGAAAGCACAGGAGACAGCAGGCAGGAAAACATCAGTGGGAGCTGAAACACACAATAATAATGCAGTTGACTGAGGAATTGCAAAATCTGGTGAGTAAATGGAGCCTGAGAGCTCAGGCACAGAGCCACTTAAGGTAAGGAAACAACAATATGTAACCTGAAGCATAAATAAACAATGTATACACAGGGTGCTAGGAAACTAGAAAGCCCAAAAGAAACAAACAAAAGCAAACACAAGTAAACACAAATACAGGAGCAGAAAAGACACAAGCACACAAGAATGCATCTAGCATCCAAAGGCAAAGCAGTACAAACCAAAAGCAGGAGAACACAAAAAAACAGAACCAAACAGAGCCCAAAGCAGAGCAACACTGGGGGCAAAGCCCCAGCAGGCCCCAAGGGAGAAGACAGACTGACACAGCCTCCTGCCAATGAAGAAAAAGTGCCTCAGAAGGAGGCTGCAGGAACTGCCTAAATAGTTCAGAAAGGGTGTGTGGCTGGTTGCTCACCCCATTGAACCACAGGCATAGTCTTTCAATAAAATTTTCACAAAACAAACTTACAAAAGAACAATAACACCAAATACAAATAAATCACTAGTAATAAGTCAATGCAGTGATATAATACTTCTTCAAATTTAGTTAGGGTCTAGAGTAACCTAATGATGATGGAAGTGACTTCGAGTCTTTTAGTACCTTATAAATAAAAGAACATTGAGCTGAAGATGGTCTGTATAGAGGCAATCCAAAACATAAAGTTGATATAAAGCAAGTTGAGTATATAGGACTACCGTCTTTAATCAAATCCTTAAAAATAGTTGAACGTTGTTAGCCAAAATCTCCAAATGAAAGTAACCTAAAATATAAACAATGATTTTCAAATGATTACTAATTAAATGAAGAATATGACATATAATGATGCATCAGCCAAGGACTGGACAAAACATAACGGCATGTATTATGATAAGCAACTCTAAAAGCTGCTGACACCTCAAAGAAAACTTTGAAAACCATGATATTTAGGTACCATTCAGTTTGCATTCCATATATATTTTATAGATTTGTCCTCCCCATTATTTATTTCTGAGGAAATTTACATGGATACATGATCTTTATCCTTATAGTTTATCTGCCTCTTTAGCTTACTCTCTACTGTGTCATAATCCTGTGCTGTGACATCACAATCTGGTGCCATGGGAGTAATTGTGATGTCACAAGCAGTGCATTATGACCTCAGGTAGGGAGTAAACAACAGGAAAAGATGAACTCTTCAGAAGCAAAGATCATGTTTTCAAGCAAATTACACCAGTAATAAATAATGGGGAGGAGGACTACAGAACTAATGTGAAATACAAACTGAACTGTGTCTAAATATTATGTTTTGTTAAAGTTCTCCTGAAGATGTCAGCTGCTCTTTAAAGAAGTCTCCACTGTAGCTGAGTAAACAGGTAATCCGTAATCAATAACACACAAAATTAATGATTGCACTAACACTTTTTAGAATTTAGTGAAAGGCAATTCCTTATTCTGTAAAGCAAATCCAATCATGAATTAACAGTCTTAACCAAAGAATCATTATGAAAATTATAATACAATGAACTACCCAAGTAAACGCCTAAATACTTGAAACAATTAAGTCTATTTCCACATCATTTGCATCCCTAAGTGTCAGATAATCTTGGAGAGAAGTCAGCATGTGCCTATTTCCAAAAAAATATAAATTTAGTCTTAGACACATTTAATATTAGGCCATTGTCATTCAACCACCTGTTGACTAATTGAAACTCATACTGTAAATCCAAAATTAAGTTTTTACAATTACATATTGTAGCAAGTGGTGTCCCACAGGGCACCGATCTGGGTCCAGTATTATTTAATCTTTTCATCAGTGACATGCATATCTCACCATACAACACAATGGTTAAATTTGCCGATGACACTAAACTCGGAGGAATGGTAAATACCCCCACTAATTGTCATAACTTGATTTTGGATCTCTTATTAATAGAGCAATGGGCCAGTACTAATAAGATGCACTTTAATGTAGCCAAATGTGCTGTACTACATTTTGGGAAAGACAACCCCAAACAAAAATACTATCTGAATAACAGTATAGTTAGGGCATCTTCTATAGAAAAAGATTTGGGTATTATGATAAACGACAAACTATCATCCTCATCTCATTGTTCAAAAATTGCTAATCAAACAAATGCTTTACTGCGTAGAATCAACAAAACATTCATCTCTAAAACAGAGGAATGCTTATTGTCACTGTATAGGTCACACGTAAGGCCATATCTTGATTATGGATCACCACTTTGGAGCCCTTACTTAAAGGAAAACATAAATAAAATCGAACAAGTACAACACTGAGCCACCAGATTAATACCACATCTTACCCATCTAGAGTACAACACCAGATTAAAAAAAACTGGATTACATTCTTTGGAGCGAAGACGAACCAGAGGTGACCTTTTACAACTGTATAAAATACTTAAATCACCTGAACAAATGAAACTTTGTGGTATCACTTATTCAACAAGAAAAATAGTATTAAGATTGCATGACAGACAATTAGAAATTCAAAAAGTAAACAATAATAAGAGATTAAACTTCTTCACTATTAGATCACCCAGATTATGGAACAAATTACCACAAGACATTGTTAATTCAACAAATATATCAATATTTAAGAACAAATTAGATAATTGGATGAACAAACGTGACATAGGTGAATGATCCATTAATATGGAAGACAATCTCGATGGGCCATTGGCCTACTTTTGTCCAAAAAACCAAGTAACCAAGTAACCCATTATGGGCCAGCTCAGTGGCACTGAGGGTTGAGGTGCTGTATGCCACACCTCGTGACATGCCAGTGACCCAGGTTCGGGAGCAGATTTGGGCCATCGGGGGTCAGCAGAGGAGAGGGAGGATCAAGCATCCAGCAACCATTCTCCTTCCTCTGGGGTGGGCAGGGGGATTGCATCACTCTGCAGTGGCACCTGGCGGAGGCCAGGGGCACTGCGGGTAGCATGCACAGTTGAGGGCTGGAGCACAGCAGGCATCGGCACATAGAGCCCTGATGCCATTGCATGACTGGCTCAGAGGGAGGAAAAATATGGCAGAAAATTGTGGGACAATCATGGCGGCTGATGGCCATGCTCTGCGCCCTCGGACAGGAGAAGTGTACTCCCCAGGTATTAGGATCCAAGTCCCCCATGGGGGGGACTCTGCATGCTGGCCTGCATGGAGGATAGTGTGTCACTGGCCAGACCAGGTCTGAGGGTATGGGTGCCGACTGCTGGATAACTCGCCATCCCCTCTGCAGTAGTAGTGAAAAGAATGTCATGATAAAAAAAAAAAAAACAATTACACCCATCATTAAACAAAGCAATGTCCTCTGCATACAGTGAAATGTTATGATACTCCTGCACCCCTCATCCTCTCTGGCCAGTTGGCTGAGTTCAGTGTATTTTTTCCAATGGTGCCCAGAGAGGAGCAGGTCACTTGCCAGATGTTGTCCGTGAGGTCAGGGACAACATGCTCTGACACCAGGTCTGTCTCCTCCAGCTGCTGGTGAGAAGGGTGGGGGAGGATACAGTAGCAAACAGGGACCTCCCCACTGCACTAAAGTGCCAGCAGCAGCCTCCACCACCACCACTAGGAAACCAATGATTAAGGACATAAATGAATTCAGGGGTGAGTGCTCTTTTTTGGCTGTTTGTTTAGTGGGTGAGTGATCCTTTTTGGTTTTGTTTCCCCCTTCCCCAATTTTATGGTTGGTTGCCTGTTTTGTTTTTGTTGTCCTTTCCCTCCCCCCTTTTACAAGTGGCTACCCTTTTCTCTATGTTTGTTCTTCCCTCCCCCTTGCTGTTGTTCTTGTTGACCTTCTGCTGTTGCTATGGTTGCTGCTATTTCTGTTTTTTTGACAGCCTGTTGCCCTTTTTGTACAGTAAAGTTTATTTCTGATACCTATACTGCTCTGTCATGTGTCTTTCATTGGTGCCCTACTTGCACCAACAGCCACACTCTGTGTTCAGTGCTGTACTCAAGGCTATATTCAGACTTTCCCAGCTGCATTGCACTACACTAATGCATGTCATTTGTTTGTCTCACAATCCACCCCATACTCATAGAATATTCTGCCCGTGCAATGCCTTTGAATATATCACAGTAGGGGACCAGTGCAAGCACTGGCAAAGGTGCAGTGCAGTCATGGCACTAGCGTGCTTCTCTGAATATAGGGTCCTTAGAGGCTAAGGACTCAGATGGCATCCACAAAGTGTTGTGGACCTGAACAATTCAGAGAGGTGCAGCAATGAAGAAAGTCATTTGTCACAGCCCCATGATAAGTCTGAGGGACTTTTTCTTTGCTTAAATATAGTTTCTATTGCTAATAAATGCTACCAGTGAAAATAAAATAACCCATATACTACATTTCCATGATCTATAAATTAAACCAGGAAATGTTTCAGCAGATACTCAGGCATTAATGTTTAGGTATTGACATGGCACACCTAAGCCTCTCTAATATTTAACATCATGGACATGAAACCATGTTTATTTCTGTTGCATAAATCCTTTTGATGTATAGTTTGTGTCTGGATTTTGCATAATAGAAAATATGCAGCTCACCATTTGTTTGGTTTGCTTGTTTTTCTATAAAAAATTCTACATCCATAACAATAAAATTACTTATGTTATTTCTTAATACTTCCTTACCAATATATATCCAAATAAAGTGCGGTTCATTAAATAAGTGTTTTGCCTACTATACTGTAGATGGGAGAAAAGAGTGCTATCTACATCAAATTTGTATGCTGACATAATAACAGTAGTGACTGTTCATAACTTCCTTCCGCAAAGGCCATATACTGCTCTCAAGCAGACTCCCTGCAAAATTGTACAGGAAGATCTTAGGTCCTGCACATCAACAAACTCCTTCCTTCCTTCCTTCCTTCCTTCCTTCCTTCCTTCCTTCCTCTCACACAGTTTTCCTTCCTTCCTTCCTCTCTCGCACAGTTTTAAATAGTATCTTTCACATACTCGACCTTGTTTGACATCTGCCCACAAAAAATGGCAAAAGTCAAGCAAACATGGAATACTATAATAAAGGTGTGACTCTGCTTAACTGAATACACTAGTGCCTTCTGCTTTCTCTAGCACAACAATTTGGGGAATCAGCACTTTTTCAATTTTTTTAGCAAAGGATCATGAAACATTAAAAGTAGTAAAGTTACAGGATCAACCGCATAAGAGCATGTCCTAGCAATTCAGTTTACATGCAGCAATTTATATTACTGCACTGTATGTCAGTATTAGGGTTGGGCATCAGGTCAGATCACAAGTTCGGGCCGTTTGGGTTTGGCAGTGTTCAGAATTAATAGTCCAACTCAGGTTTCACACTGCCAAACCCGAAACGGCAACCCGAAATTTAAACTCACAATTTCCCTGCACAACGCATGTGGAGGAGCACAGATGTGAGCTGTTCAATGCACAACTTTTTTTTTTAAGTTCTAGCTGGCTGCTGAGTGGTCTGACCTGCCCTGTCCCTCTCAGTTCAGCAAAGTGGGCGTGCATCTTAACAGTGGAGGTCATTGGAGGAAAGCAGCAGCATGTTTGCCGTTGACTTGCAGAGCATTATATTTTATGCCTGAGTCGCCCAAAATGACCACTGATGTGCCATGAAATTGACGCGGTCTCCCGCTTCAAGAAGAAAATCTGGAAATCTGTTCTCCAACCTGTAGGGAGGTATGTATTTCTTTTGTTTTATTTCATGTGGACTGGAGACCATGTCGTGTCTGCTCTGCTGCAATCCTTGAGATGAGGCATGAACTGGGGCCCGACTTTACTCTCTCCCCCTAGCCAGCCTGCCTGTTAGTACCACTCAGTTCATCCCAGTCCCTTCCCAATGTGAATACAAATGCAATGCACCCTTTCTCCTCAACACCCACCTACATGTCATGATACTGTTTAAGTAGTGATGAGCTTGGTTATTATTAAATTTAATAACCAAGCTCATAAGACAAAAGGAATCTTCTGTTGCTGTCCTGCCTTCAGGCTCCCTGCTGTGTTTATCCAAGTCGAACTCTCTATCTGCTAGAGCTGGGCGGGGGGACGGATATCACCACCATGGGGAAACTAGGGCTGCGTGACTGGAGTTGGCAAATTTGGCATTTAATTTCGGGCCAAATCAGGCCATTTCAAGTTTTGTCCAAACCCGGCTCAGAATTGGCCCGTCAGGTCAAATTTACCTACTCGCACAGCCCTAGTCAGTATACTTGTAAGCATAATTTTATGATTAACATGTACTGATTTTTACTGACATTTATTAAAGTATATTAATGCATGGAAACCATGCCAACATGACTCCACGTATTCATTTAAAACAAAATGAAGTTACTATCCCTAATGATCCCAAAGTTAGCTTTTTATTTGTGCATGTGGAATTTCTAAACTGACCACGGATTTAAACAATATCAATTTTGAATAAAAGCTACCAGTAAAATTAATTTTCTTAATATAAAGAAGTATGTGACCAGATTTAATAGGGATGCTCTGCATAATGTTTCTAATGGAAATTATTAATTTACTGGGCTAGTTGTTCTATCAGACCTCATGAATTACAAGTATCGACCTGAAAAACTAGTTAAGGATCTAATAAATAGAGAATAATGCATATGTAGGGGGTTGATATGCAGTTTTTTTACACACCCAAGGTGTGTGATATTAGAGAAACCTCGAGAGCGAAGCTCGAGAGGTTTCACTAGTATCACACACCGAGGGTGTGTATAAAAAACTGCTTATCAATCCCCCACAAATGTTTTATTTTCTATAATAACTGGTGCATGGACTTTTGGTGTAAAAGTATTTGGGCAAAAGAAAGCATGGCTCAGCGGTGTTCGATTCGCTTAATTATATGCCTCAAAATCCACAAAAAAGAGAAGTGGCTTGTATGAAAAAAAAATCTAACCTGTGGGTGCTGAGCTCATTTGTTTTCAGTTTAAGATACAAAAGCCATTGAGTATAGACCGGCAGGGCGAGTTCTTGGCGGCTTCAGAAGTGGAGTCAAGCTGTGAACGAGTGTTGCTATAGCAACACTTCTGTTCAAGCTTGAATCAAGTTTCCACAAGTTCCGAGTAACTCGCCTTCGCCAGTCTATACTCAATGGCTTTTGTATTTTAAAACTGAAAACAAATGAGCTCACCACCAACAGGTTAGATTTTTTCATAAAAACCACTTCTCTTTCTGTGGATTTAGCGAACACTGCTCATTTGAAAGGTACCTCAAATCAGGTTTTTTAGCACGAGACTGTGAAAGTCATATCAACCCACGGGTTGATACGAGTTTTTTTGTATCAATCTGCGGGTTGATACGACTTTTAACAGCTCTCGAAAACGAGTTGATAACGGGGGTTACCAGTTATTATATACATATAAATTACAAAATGTATAATTATTCATTAATAAAATCTACCCCCAGCAATATACTATAAGACATGAACTTAAGATCTTTATACTACCACTGAGGTGTACAAGGGCTAAATTGGGAAGGCGCACACATGAACTCAGTTCCACCACTTATAATAAAATTCTATGACAGTTCCACCACCTCTGTCATCTTTCTTTGTTGACTTTTATTGGAGAGTTCCACCACCAAGAAATAACTGTTCCACCATGCAGGGATTTAGATCTGAGAGTTCCCTCACCTAAGCATTTCCAGTTTAACCACTGTGAAAGCTATACATACAAAATATGTGGAATGTGCAATAATAAAATGTTATACAAGACTGTGCACTGAAGACATAGGGGTCTATTCACAAAGATGCAGATTGCCTACGTGCCGTGTATCTGAGTCATGTAGGCAACTCTAAGTTAGAATGCCACACAATAGGTTTCCAATGGACCCCCGGCAGCATTCACAGCCAGTGAGTGAGCCCAGTGCACACTCAATCCCCCAATGCATGGATGGTCTGGGGTGTGCCAGGGGACATGCCCACACTTCACATCATGTACTAACATATGGAGTTGGTGTGGAGTGCTGGGTGAGGAGGGTGAAAGTTATGCAAGGGTGGACACTTCTGTAACTGTGACGTGCTCCCCAAACAGAAACCAACTGACAGCAGCTGACCAAGAACCTCCTCCACAGTGCTGCCCCAGCCAACTGGGCTCATGGGGAGGGCTGGGGCAACCAGTTGGGCTCATGCCCATGGTGTCACAAAAGCTGGGTTCCATGCCTTCCCATGATCTCCTGCATGCACACAGCAGAGGATCCACTGCGGGTCCCAGGATGGCCATCCCATTGGATGTGGCAAACAAGGAGGCTGCTCAATGGCAGAATGAGTGGATCTACAGTGTAATTGATTGAGTACTCACACTATCAGCTGGTCTCAACTCTCTTGTCCATGAAATTCACAAGGAAGCTGCAAGATTTTCCAATTGTTCCAACTTTATTCTTAGAAAAAAGTAAAAAGTAAAAAAAAAAGAACCATCCATACACCCACGTACTACCTCCAATGTTTCAAGATGCCCTGGCTCTTTGTCAAGGAACAGAGCCATCTGTTGAACATTGAATTTATGGCAATGGATAAGCACAGGATGAAAAAATTTAAAGAGACGTATACTCAAATTATCAATAAATGCCACACAAATATACATCGTAAAGTGCTAATAGCCAACTCATAATAACCCATCAGTACGTATGACATATAAAATGGGAGAAGAAAAGGAAGAGTAAATGGAAGTGAAAGGGGAAGATGGGGAGGGAGAGGGCAGGGAGAAGAAGGGAGGGGGGAAGGAAAGGGCAAGAAGGAAAGAGTGAAAACAAGGAGGATAAATGGTATTGGTATTAAAAAGGGAGATGGTGAAAGGGGAAGGAGAACAGGAAGGAGGAAAGAACAGGGGGGAAGGAAAATATGGGGAGTGGGGGGAAGAAGGAAAGGGGGTTGGTATGGTGGGGAAAGAGTTGGGGAAAAGAGGAGAGGGTAAGGGATATGGAAAAAGGAAGGGGGCAGTAATGTCTATTAAAAGCGTATCACAAATAACTGATAAAATAGTGACATAAAATATATGCACTAAACTGAATCATTCCTGATCCACATCAGCCTATTGTATGTCTGGAACAACACCTTATTAAGATATTAAATACGGTCATAACTGGAAGCTTTCATTTGATCCAGGTGGATTGTGAGGTCTCACCATATACTGCCTAAAAGCTTCTCGTTGTAGCAACTGTTTATCCAAATTGCCCCCCTCTAGGCCCTAGCATCACTTTTTTTAATCCTAGGAATTTAAATTTGTGTTCAATCCCTTCTGTCTTAACATGCATAGCCAAGGTATTAGTGCAATTCGTTTCCATGTCCTTATTGTCAATGGCACGAAGATTCTCTCCTATTCTCTATTTGAATGGCCTGAAAGTTTTTCCAATATAAAACCCCCCACAAACACATACAGCCATGCATACCACTGATTCTGTACCAAACATAATCAAATGTTTGATATCAAACATCTTATTGATATTGGGACTAGAAAACTGGATGCCCGCCTGTGCCCTGTGATATGCCCCTGTGCAGCTGTGATACATTGTAGCTGCATGCTGGGGAGGGCAGATCCATGGACAGGTGCCCTGCAGGGTCGCATAGCTCTGCAGCCATTATAGGTGCATTTCACGCTATAACCTGCTGCTTAGTGAATAGGCCCCATAAATAGTACTTCGATTACAAAAGTTAATATCAAGAAATAATCCTGCTATTACACTGATAACAGATTTTCAAATCAAAATAGTCACTGTTACTGTTGTTTTCCATTCCAGAGGAACACTGTAGCCTTCCTAGTCATCCTTTTTTTTTTGTATGGATGTAGTGTAAACCAAATGCCTCAGTTCCTTGAGTCTTGGGAAACAGACACCATGACAGCCTGCCGATGCAGCAGTAGTGCTACTGCTTGCGATGCCAGTGATCCGGGTTCAGTAGTGAGCCTGGTTTGCTGGAGGGCCAGCTGGGGGGGGAGTAGGATTGAGTGTCTGACAGGCTGCTCTCCTTCTCCGGGGAGGGGTGGGCTGCAAGTCTCGTTGCTATACCGCCACCTGGGTGACCACAGGTGATGGTGCAAGTCAGGGAAGCAAAGAATGTTAAGGGAGGGTTAGACATCGGCTGAGATCTGGAGTGGCAGCACATGTTAGCATGCCCTTGCCTCCTTGGACCTTCTAGTGTGTCATCATCTAGGGGGAAGAACCAGAACATGGAAAATACCTCGCGTCTGCACCAGGAGATGGGCCCTGGCACCCAGCAGGCACGGATGGACTACCCAACACATTGGACAATGGCTGGGGGGAGAATGACTTGGGGGGTCTCTCTCCTACCCTGCCCGGGGGTTATCCAAGGCTGGGGTAGGTCCACTGTAGAATGGTTGAGTTGCCTTGAGAGTCCCTGAAGGAAGGTGCTGAAGCAGTGAAGAAGGGAAAAAATAGCAAGTTAAAATAAGAAAACAGACACCACCAAATGAAAAGAGTAAATATCCCCCCCCCACACCATTCTCTGCTTCTAATGTGAACCCAGATTTCCAGCATGACAGACATGTCCCTTACCATTTAATGACATGGAGCCAGATAGTTAGCCCTTCCTAAAGAACATTTCTTTCATTTATTTTTGAAATGAAAGATTAGAGTAAGGGCAACTTGCAATAATTATATAGATACTGTTTTCAAGTTTTACATGTTTTTTATTTTGTTCATCTATGTTTGCCTTCTTGGGCTTATCGCTGCATGGCTTGGTCCCCAGCACGCAGCTTAATCTCAGCATACTTGAGGGGGGGCAGCTTTCCTCAAGTTCAACCCTTGCCCTTGGGCTTATTATCTGGGTCTGGGTCCCCATTTCTAGCCTGGGTGCAATGGGGTGCTCTGGGATTTTGTCAAGGTCATCCTGGAGTGAAGAGAGGGCCACCTGTTCCTGCATGCTTGATGGATGTGGACAGGCATCATGTTGCTTTCATGAAGGGATTCAAACTACAGTAAATCCCACCCACCTCCCTCAGCTTGAGTGGGCATGCTTGCGATGCTTGTGGGGCAGAGCCTAGCAATACATGGTCACCCAAGACACTAAAAGGCACAACTTCCATGCCTCCATCATCAGTCAGTATATACGTGGTGCATCACTACTCCCTCCCCCATGAGAAAAGTATCCAGACGGTCACCATATCCTCCGGGTCAGCCTCTGCTCCTGATGTCCCAGGCATGCTACATGAACCCAGGTCATCAAAATGGCAGAGTGGTCAACCACCATGCAGTGCCATGAAGCTGGCTCCCAATTATCACCAAGTTAAAGCATTATTGATCATTTTACAAGTTTAGTGATATTTGTAGCCCTACCAGTTCAAAAGTTAGCCTTCTTGTAAGAAATGATCTTAGATAGGGCAAATACTGGAAAACGTAAGGCTTGAGATGTAATTTTAAATGAAAGCAAGGAGCTAGCACAATATAGAATATTTATAGTGGTACAGTTTGCAATTAGTGATCATTTAAAATATTTTAGAAAATGGGCTAAATATGAGGAGCTCTCTCATTGGCTGAGAGCCACATCAGTGGGGTACATTAACTTTTGATAGACGCCCAGGTAAGAAAACGTCCCAGTGCCAACCAGTCGCATAACCAATATTAATGGACACTGGAATGTTCAAACCACAAAACTGCCATTTTCCTTTCTTGCTAATCGAAATGTACAGAGCAGCATATATAGGCCAGTGTCTGCCCCCCCATCACCCCATCTCACAAACCCTTCCGTTCACCGGCAGAACATATATTTATAATAAAACTTAATTTTTACTCCCACAGTAAGCTGCTCAAATCTTCCCATTGTCCATTTGATCAACTAGCTGCACAAAGCTGGCAGCGTGTCTCAGTCAACGGGATATGAAACTTCTTCTCAGATGCATTCTCCTGATTCCATTGTAACCCTTCTGAGTTGCCCTGTTCAAAACTGCACAGCAGTACAACATTTACCTGTTTTTACAGATTAAACATTTTTTTTTTCGCACCAGCTTGCTCGACCTCCGATGCACTTCCATGTCCCACTGCCTTCGCATGCTGTCAACCTCACTTCCTGGTTCAGTCGATCGCACTCCACTGACACTGATCCACAAAACCATTTTTTTGGGAATAAAATGTTGTGCTATAAGTAAACTAAATTCCTGATTGTGGGTGGGGGAAAGGTGGGGTGACTAAAAAAGGAATCCATACAAAAGAGAGATGCTGTAATGTAAAACATAATGCTTACCATAAGCAACAGCACCCTCTAGTGGCAGTTCATTAAAGGCACTGTTTTACAGAAACTGTTATTTTTAGCATGTATATTAATAATTTACCCACTTTTTCCTTAAGAAACCATTTTTATTAAAAAAAAAACTGACAGCCCATTTTCTAAGTTCAATAATACCCTCCAGGGTGGGTGGTATGGCCAATACTAGGCCTTCCCGGGGCTATAAGGACCTCATTTCACCCCTGGGTGGTCCAGTATTGCCCAATACCGTCTACCCTGCTGGGTATTATTGCTTACATACTGTATATACAGTAAAACCCATTATCAAAACCTCCATTAACCAAAACTCTCAATTATCCAAAACTGTGGTGTGTTTCCCAGCTTAATATTTATTTATTTGATATATCGGTTTACAACCTTTGAGCCAGAGGCTCATTTGCAAAGGTACCTCGTCACATCAATAATAATAAACTTCATTGTACATTTATCGAAACAATTTCATTGTCCCTCAAAACATTCAGATAAATGAGGTTATACTGTAACTAATAAGTATTGATAATATCATTTACATGACATGTTTACAGAAATTGTTATAATATAACTTTTTAAAAATGTTGGAATTTTGATTCACATGCAGACAAAATGCACAAGTTCCCACTTCTTTTATTAATCAATGTCCACTGACAAAGTACAGCAATTACATCATAAACATTGCATAAGTTGCATTTCATATTTAATGACCCCAATGTCATTCTTAATTTTGAAGGCTTTGTCTGTGAAAGCTGTGGAGGATAAGAAACAGACACTATGCAAATTATTAAATGTGTGCAGTGTTACTAACCTTAACACTGATGCAGCAGTTACACAGTAGGGGAAAGCCACTGGGTATACAGCAACTGTGGTTTACCGTAACAGTTCATATGACCGGATTAAAAAGTGTCACAGTTTTAAGTTCTTAGTTTTCATCATTGCTGATAGTTATGCCTCTGCAAATCACACACTGTCATTATTATCTTCCAATACATTCGCCAGTGAAGCCTGCAAAAGCATAGGAAGATTATGGTGTGTATTAAGAGGAAATGGATTTGTTATGATGCAGTTACAGTACACAACTTCAGAAAGGGACTACAGTGCCTCTTACAAAAGGATGCCGTCTTTAATTTATTCTGAATGTGAACATAAATCAGAAAAGTTTAAAAATGGTTGTGGCAAAAATGTACCGATACATAATGATATACAGTAATATATATATATATATATATATATATATATATATATATATATATATATATATATATATATATATATATATATGTATATATTTATCAATACAGCAGCAGGAAGCACTGACTCCAAGTTTTCATTTAAAAAAGAAATTAAGTTTTTCACCCCAATAGATTCAAAGTTATACCTTTATAAAAGTAATTGCTTAGAGCAGTAGCTATGGTCCTGTTAGACCTAGAAACTTAAATAGCATTTGGCATCCCTTCTATGATCTGAAATATCACTATATATTGATATACAGCAAATGTATATCAACATTAATTTGTCCTCACATCCTCATTAAAAAAATACCCAGTGATTTTAAAACTGAATATCAATACACTTCAATATACAGCATGATTTATTGATACTAGGCCACAGCAAGTACCCCCAACAGAATGAATAGGAGCAGCCTGCAACCTTCAGCAAGCAAGGCTCCTCCACTCGGCCACTGCAAGCACCCCCAACAGAGTGAATAGGAGCAGCCTGCAATGTTCAGCAAGCAAGGTTCCTCCACTCAGCCACAGCAAGCACTCCCAATGGAGTGAATAGGAGCAGCCTGCAATGTTCAGCAAGCAAGGCTCCTCCACTTGACCACAGCAAGCACCCCCAATGGAGAGAATAGGAGCAGACTGCAACATTCAGCAAGGAAGGCTCATCCACTCGGCCACAGCAAGTACCCCCAACAGAGTGAATAGGAGCAGCCTGCAATGTTCAGCAAGCAAGGCTTCTCCACTCAGCCACAGCAAGTACTCCCTATGGAGTGAATAGGAGCAGCCTGCAATGTTCAGCAAGCAAGGCTCCTCCACTCGACCACAGCAAGCACTCACTCCCAACGGAGTGAATAGGAGCAGCCTGCAACATTCAGCAAACAAGGTACTGAAAATGAAGCCCCTCTGTTAGAGCAACCTCCTACTGTGTTAACCCATCAACACGAAGCCCCACCAAGTTACCCTGGCTCAGCACTTAATTTATACCTCATAGGGGTCACGTGATCAATCATGTGACTAGGTGCGGAACAGAAACTAAGTCCCCATTTTTCCACTAGTTTGTTATACATTGGCACCTCTGGAGTCACCCCTGAGCATACCGTTACTGCTCTTGCCATTGAATGCTCTGACTCTTTCCCCAGCTTCCTCCTACCTCTCACTTGGTCTTTTTACCTTCCTAGCTATCTCATTTCTGGAAGTATCCCCTTGTACTTCCACTCTCTGCCCTTCCTGGTTTCGAATCTGTGACTCTCTGCTCTGAGGGCAAGCATCCTGACCACTACACTCTCTTGGGGGTGCTATTGCATGCTGGGTCCTGCAATCCTTATCCTAATCCTGGCAACACAGAACTCCCACACTGCCTTTCTGACACAAACATCACCCCACCCCCATGGCAAACTACTTAGTCGGTACCTGCCCCACATCTGGTACTGGACACTGATTTATTATGGCACATTATCTCCACTTCTTCTTAGTGCTCTCCTGATGATAACTTTGCCACTGTCCTCTGGTAACACCTCTATGCCCACTATAGATCCGTCCCCAACTTTCCCAGTTTCTGCAGCATCTGGCACTGTGACCAGCCTACCTGACTTGTCCCTCAAACCAGCAAAACCTGTTTCTTAATCTAACTGCTGGTCATCCCACCAGGCATACTATTTGTCTCTCCACCTCTCCTCCATAACGACCCTTACATTCATCCCCAAACCTTCCAAGCACCTGCCCAAGCTCAAATGTAAACTTCTCAAATACATCTTGGTCAGGCAGCTCCTGCTACTACTGTTGTTGTCCAGTAATGAGTACCCCAACCCAGGGCTCCTGCAACAACCTCTTGGTAGCAGCAGTAGCCCTGGGGGTCTTAAACTCACCTCCATTAACATACAAAGCCTTCTGCCTAAACTAGATCAACTTCAAGTCTGGGTGTTATAGCACAGGGCTGACGTCCTCTCCATAGTCGAAACATAACTCACTCCTGATGTACCTGATTTCGGAGACGCGTTGATGGTTACACTTTAGACAGGACAGATAGGATTGGTAAACATGGTGGTGGCTGTGCCCTTTACATCTTAGACTCCCTTCAAGGTCAGGATCTTCCTTTACTGCCCCCCTCAGGGATGGGGCACAAGCCCTAAGGGTTAAAATTATGCTAGGTAAAAAGGGAAAGGCTATCACTGTCCTCTCAATCTACATTTTTCCTAAGGAGAATCGGAAAGGCTTCCACATGTTCCTTGACCTCATTGCCAATCTTCCTAAAGGCACTGATGTAATTGTACTAGGAAACCTTTCCGTTAATTGGTTGCCTCCAGACTCTAACCCCTGTAAGGATGTAGCCGCAGCCATCAACCTCTTCCAGCTAGTCTCCACTCCTACCAGAGAAAACTATAGGAGCAGTACTAGCACATTGATCGACTTAATATTTTCTAACCACCCCAAGAGTATCACTGATAGCACAGTGTTACCTGATGCCCTGCATGATCACTCCCCAATCACATGCCTCTGGACCAACAAGGTCCCTCAGCATCCTTGTAAAACATTGTACCAGCAGTTTCTCAGGAAAGGGCATCAGGAACATGTCCAAGAATTTCTCCACAGTTGTGACTGGTCTTCGGTCTTCCGCACCAAAAATATTGATGAGGCCTTAAGCCACTTTATCTCCCTATTCAGCTCAACCTGTAACATTTTTGGCCCTTCCAGGAAACAGAAGGTAAAAAGAGTCTGTAACCCGTGGATTACATCCCCCTTCTGCTCCTTATGGCCACTCATGACCACCTTTGGTAAGTGGTGCATGCCACTGGCAAACCTAGTGACTGGCAATGCTATAGGGCTGCCAGGAATAATCACACCTAGGCTATCTGATGGGCTAAAGCTGCATGTCACCAAGGCATGTTTTCCAGCTCCTGAGCTAATGATAAAAAATTCTGGGAGAATATAAAAAAAACCTTATGGGTAAGCCCAGTCAGTCCCCGGCCACCATAATCAGTTACAATGGCGGTCACCATCCAGGACTCGAGTGATATTGCAAACATTCCCAATACTGACTTGAGTGGCATTCTCCCCCCCAATTTCTTTGACAAGCCATGCCAACTACCATCCAATTTCCATTCTACCACCCCTCTCGAAGGTCCCTGAATGCTTAGTGGTTGAACAGCTAACTGAATATCTCTCCACCCATGACAATTAATGCATACAGCAACATTGGTTTAGGAAAGAACATAGCACTACTACCGTCCTGCTCACCTACACAAATTTTATTCATAAAACTCTCGACCGTGGTCACCTTGTAGGATCTATCTATACAGATCTTGCAAAGGCTTTTGACATGGTCAAGCACTCCCCACTGCTCCTTACCCTACCCTCCCTAGGACTCTCCAATGATGTTATCTCCAGTCTCAGTAGTTATCTAAGTGTCAGAACCCAATGCGTAAAAATTTCAGACTCACTCTCTAGTAGCTGCCCCGTGCAATCTGGTGTTCCACAGGGATCAATCCTTGGTCCCCTACTATTTAGCATCTACCTCAGTACCCTCCCCCAAGCTTGCCCCTGTAACCTTCTCCTGTATGCTGACAATGCTATGATTTACTCCAGCCAGCCTGATCCTATGCCCCTCACCAGTAACTGGCAACATAGTTTTACCTCCGTTGAAGCTTGGTTCACTGAGCAGAGGTTAATTATGAACTATAAAAAGACCTAAAACGATGGTCTTTGCTGTATCTCACAACAAATTTAAAAGAGCCCAACTACCCATCTCCAACAAAATTGGTACTCTACTTGAGCGGGTTACTAGCTTTAAGTACCTGGGCATCACTCCTATCAAGAGCACATCACTAACATCTCCAAAGCTGCTAACATCAGGCTAGTCCTCCTTTACAGACATTGGCACTGTATGACCCAAGAGGCACTGCGCCTCGCAGTGACTAGCTCCATACTGTCTATCATTGACTATGGCCTTGTACTTTATGGCACTGCCACTACCACTGCTCTCAAAAAGTTAGAGGTTACACTTAACAAAGCCTGCAGGTTTTTTTTTTTTTTTTGCTTTGTTTTTTTTTTAGTCTTTGGTAACCAGGTAAGGCCCAATAGGCACAATTGTCTGTTTTCAGGGGTGACCTGGGAGCACTGGGCAGTTAACTGACTTGCTTAGAGTTACACAGTATGCAGGTGGAGGTTGTGAGAATCAAACCAAGGTTTGGTCTGCTGGATGTACCAAGCTCGTTCAGAGCTTGTTACTCTAACCTGTAGGTTAGTTACTGGAACTAGCAGGGACACACACACCTGCGACCTGTATGCACAGACAAATTGGCTCAACCTCTAGAGCAGAATCACCTATCACACCTGTCTTATTGCCAAAAAGCTCCTTCTAGGGTTAGCCCCCCCCACCCAGCAGCTCCTTACTGGGCCCCTCTTACTCGTGCTCAATGAGGAGTGCACCCAATCTAACTTTTCAGGTACCACTATGCCAGACATCCCAAGGACAAAGAGCTTCCATGTACAGAGTGTCCAGCTGGTTTAACAACCTCCCCATACACATTCAAGCAACTCACAAAATTGGGCCTTTCAAAAACTGTCTTCGACATCACCTAGTCAACCTTAGCAGCTGCGACTGTCACACTTAATCCTGGTGGTCTTCTGCTTACACCTATCCAACCTTTTCTGACAGGGTCCCCTCAGGCTGCCTTTTTAATGTCACCTCTGAGTCCACGGTCATCCCATAACTACCTCCCTCACTTTTCTGGAAAATTACTACTGTTTACCCCAGTCTGATAACAACCTGCTTGAATGCGTTCCCTTCTTCCTTTCCTCCCCATCTATACGGCCTGCTTATCCCTTAGTACTCATCACTATCCTTGCCTGTCTCCAACTGGCTTTCCCTACTTGTACACCTGCCCACCAATGTCTGGTTTCCTTTTAACCCTAGCACTTCTTATCAGTCTTATCATATATTGTATGTATCTAGTTTATCTTCCAATGTCCTGGGTTTTTGTACCTCACTCAGCCTACTAACTTGTACCCAAAGTATTTGTAACCAATGTATTCTTGTCTAGTACTCCAGCCTATGTACAATTTCTTTTGACGTGGAGCCTTTGTAAAAGAGCCCCTGGCTCAAAGCTATCAATTCCAAGACTTATTAAATAAATAAAACATACAGGGTTGTGTGGAACTGACTCCAAACTTTCAAATAATTGCTTTATATGATCAAGTAAATTTCAGCTGCACAATTATTCATAGTTTCCTATTGTTGCTTGTGTGTCATATTGTGTCTGTTAGGTTTTTACTGTATTATGTATAAATTAACTTATATGTTTTAATTGATTTTTATTGCAACTTGCTTGCATGTAAACATGAACACCTTGTAAACAGGGCATTGATGCCCTAATGGTGTATTAGCAATTGTTCCTGACTAAAAATAAAAGTTTCTACTACTACATTTAGAAAAGAAATCAAGTTCCTAGCTCTTACAGTGTCAATGCTAGACCAGCACAGACCGTCCCCTTGCCACCATGGCTGGCCACCATCTGAATGAGTGGGAGCACACGCTTATTATAAAATCAGAAATATAGACATTGACAGCAGAAAAAGACTAGAGGTCCAGCCAGTCTGGCAAAGGTCCCTATGATCCCTGGAACTTACTGATCCTCTGCGGTACTAACCCTCCCTGTTCTCTCCCTATTTTCCTCCTTGGACCTGTTGTCCCATGCAACCACTATTCCCTTTATTCTATCCCAGCTCTGCTTGAATCCCCTGATTGTTTTCAAACCCACCACATCAGCTAACAGACTGTTCCAAGTTTCTACTGCCATTTATGTAAAGAAGTACTTCCTCATGTCCTTCTTGAACTTCCCTCCTGTTAATTTTCACTGGTGTCCCCGTGACTGCAAGCTGGTATTCAGGTTAAATAGTTCCCCACAGTTCACTTTGTTAATTTCTTTAAGGAACTTGAAGGTCTCTATCATATCACCCCTCTCCATTCTTGTGTCCAGTGAATACATACTTAGTGCCTTGAGGCGCTCCGTATAGGATCCGCACTGCTGGCTCTGAATCTTTTTTTCACTCTGCACTGCACTGTCTCCAACCTATCTTTATCCTTTCTGAGGTGAGGAATCCAGAACTGGATGAAATACTCCAGGTAAGGCCTCACCAGTGATCTGTAGAGGGGAAGTATTACCTCTTTTCTTCTGCTATCAATACCCCTCCTGATACATCCCAGCATCCTGTTAGCCTTGCTATAGGTCTTATTGCACTGACTCATTTGCTTAAATGAGTTACTGATGATAACTCCCAGATCTTGCTCCTTAACTGTAGTGCTCAGTTTCTCCCCACCCATCCAATCCTCCATCTTGGGGTCCTTTTCCCCTAGATGCACTACCTTGTACTTTTTGGTGTTGAGTTTTAACTGCCATACCTTTGACCACCCCTCTAACTTTTGTAGGTCTCTCTGCATTTCCCTTATTCCCTCTTCACTGTCCCACATAGTTTTGTGTCATCCATGAAGAAACATAACCTGCCCTGGATTCCTTCTCCAATTGCACTAATGAAAATGTTGAAGAGAACTGGACACAGGACAGAGCCATGTGGAATCCCACTCTTAACCTCCCTCTTATCTGATTGTGCTTCATTTACCACCACCCTCCACTGCCTCCCTTCTAGCCAATTATTCACCCAGTTCACTATGGTTTTGGCTGCACTTAGGTCTTCCATCTTCTTGAGCAATCATTTGCAAGGAACTGAGTCAAAAGCCTTGTTGAAGTCAAAGTACAGTAGATCCACAGTGTGGCCCTTGTCTAATTCCTTTGTCACCCAGTCAAAGAAAACTATCAGGTTGGTCTTACAAGACCTTCCTACCATGAAACCATGCTGTTTACTATACTGGAGTCATTGCTCTCCAGGTAGTCTATGAGGTCCACTTTGATCAATGACTCCTTCAGCTTCCCTATGACAGCGGTTAGACTGACACGCCTGTAGTTTCCTGGCTGCTTCTTATCTCCCCCCCCCCCTTATGAAGGGGTACAAAGTCTGCCACCTTGAAATTCCTTGGAAGTTCCCCAGACCTAGGGTGAGCTGTTGAACAGGCCTGCCAGAGATTCTGCCAGCTCTGCTGCTAATTACCTGAGTATCCTTGGATTCAACCTATCTTGTCCAGTGGTCTTATCTACCATAAGGGCTGCCAGCCCATTCAGGACCTTTACACTAGTGAGCAATAGCTGTTTCATTTCTGGGACTCCTTAGTGGCTGCTTTGGCACCACTCTCTGGCACTGACCCACCATCCTCCTTAGTGAGAACTGAGCAAAAGTAGTTATTCAGGATGGCAGCCTTTGCCCATCCTCCTGTAGCACCCTGTCACCCTCAACTAGCCTTTTAATTCCTCCACCTGTTTTCCTTTTTTCACAGACATATCTCAAAACTGTTTTTCTCTGTACTTGACCTCGTCCATGATATTCAGCTCTGTGTCTGCTTTTGCTTCCTTAATGGCCCTCTTCACCTCCCTCTTTTTCTATAGCTAATCCTCCCATTCTACACCCCCTGCTTTTCCTTGTATTTATGGAAGATCTTCTTTTTGTCCCTTACCGCTCCCCTGACCCTTGCTGAGAAACCATAGTGGTCTCTTGAATTTGTTCTTCTTTATTACTCTTCTTATGCAAAACTTAGATACCTTGAGGATGGCTCCCTTAATAGGTCCCCATCTCTCCTCCACCACACCAATGTCCTCTACCCCTACTAACGTATCCCTGACTAGTTCCATCATCTCACTGAAGTCTGCCCTTCTAAAGTCAAGGACTTCACTTCTTGAATGTGGCTTGATGGTCCCAGCATCCAATTCAAATCAAGCAGAGTTACGGTCACTGTCTCCCCAGCAGAGGAAAACAGTCTCTCGGCTCAGATGCTCAATCTTCTCCACCCCCCCAGCCGACCCATGTCAACCTGTGCTCATTCCCAAACATGGGTTGCTAGTGTGGAGTAAGGTGTGGTGTCCAGTAGTCAAAGCTCAGTGCCCCGGACCAACTATGAATAACATTTTTTAAGCTGATAGCTTGAGGGCAGCTTTATGACAGGGTACATCGCTACATATATTGATATACATTTGTCCTACTACAGTGCTATTTATCAATCCATAGGAATGTACAGCGCTGATCTGAGATTTCCTTAACAAAAAATAAATAAATAAGTTCCTAGCCCTTATGGTTCCAGCGTTATACATTTTTATGGTGTCTTGCACACGCAGTGCAAGCAACATTTTGTGGCAGCTTGCTGGATTAGCAGGTTGTGGAGGTGAGGCAGTGTTCTGGACAATGCTGCCATTGCTTTTTTGTTTTTGTCTCTGTGGCACCAGTGAATGAGCAAGCTGTCTATAACAGCAGTTGAGAAGCGTGCCACCAACTTGAAAGAAATTCTCCACCACAATGAGGGAGCGCCCCATCACTGCAGGGTGTGCCTTGACTGCTGAAACATTTCAATAAACATGGTGGTGTCTGTCGCTGTCTGCCTCTCACAATCCTTAGAAAACCGACTACAGGGGTGCCCAATACCCCTGTTGGCATGTTCATAACCTCCCCCTCAAGATTGTGCGGCACACTAGGAGCCCACCCCATTGTGCTTCATGTGTTCTGAAGCTGACTGCATCAGCATGTTCCTGCCTCCACCCCACACCACCCCCCATTGTGTGCAACACTGACAGCCCACTCCAGTGTGGCCAACATCACCCCCCCCAAAGTCATGGGTCACACTTGGAGCCCACTCCAGTGTTCCCAATAGTTCTTTTATTCACCTGTAAATAAAGAAAATCTTCACAAGATGTCCGTTCCTGAAAAAAGAAAACAGTCCATCATTGAGTCCAGTCGCCCCCAACTCTCACCCACCTCTGCTCACCCCACCTCCCACACCCTCACCCATACTTACCTCCAGAAGTCCGGCGCCGCGATCTTCACTGGAGCGGGAACTCATCTGCAGTCTTCAAAGCTGACCGCGAACTGAAGAAATGCCAGTAAGCTGTATAATGGCATCAATGGGGGGGGGGGTTCAACTTAGGTGGATATCTCGGCCAAGTTTTTGACTTTTGGCTCCAAATTTTCAACATTGGGTTCTTGGGACCCCACCTCATGAAATCAGTCAATGTCATTTTGTTATTCCATCTTGAAAGGTGATTTTGGTGTCACTGTGCAGAATCACCTTTTGGGACTGAGTAATGAAATGACAGTGCCACTGTTCATGAGGTGGGCTCCCAAAAAGCCTATGTTGTAAATTTGGTGAAAAAATTCCCCCAAATTACTGTGTTATGAGCATGCATTGTGCAGTTTCCACGCATGCTCATAATTTCAAGAATTTTTAGTATTTTCACTCCAGATCTTCAACATTGCCATTTTTTCACACCTCCTTATGAACAGAACAGCTGTCATTTTTTACATCCTGCCCAAAATGTGTTTTCACACATCTGACACACAATGGCGTGGTCGCTGTGGGAAATCAATGTTCGGGACAGATTAAGAAAATCACAGTGACACTGTTTATGAACGGAGGTCCCAAAATGCCTATGTTGAAAATCTGGTGAAAATATTCCAAAAAAATGACTGTGCTATGAGCATGCATTGCGCAGTTTCCACGCACACTCATAACTTCGAGAATTTTTAATATTTTCACTCCAGATTTTCAACCTTGCCATTTCTTCACACCTCCTTATGAATGGGTACAGCTGTCAATTTTCACATCCTGCCCAAAATGTGTTTTCACACATCTGGTGCAGAACAGTGCAGTTGCTGTGGGAAATCAACATTTGGGACAAATTAACAAAATCACAGTGCCATTGTTCATGTGCAGAGGTCCTAAATGCTTTCATGAGGTGGGGTCACAGAAAGCCCATGTTGAAAATTTGGAATGTAAATACCAATAAATGCCTGGGGCGTTAGGGTTTCTAACAATAACGTCCCACCCTGTATGGATTGACAGGCATCAGGAATGTGACTTTGGATTGTCGGCTATAATGCTCACACCATTCCACCCCGACCCCCACCCTGCAGCCAGTGACAGGCATCAAGGTGTGCCTTGGACTCTTCAGCCCCAAAGTTCACCCCATTCTCCTATACTGCACCCATCTCAATGTATTTCCTTACGGAATTGGGTAGTGTAAGGCCTGATGACCCCAAGGCACAACGTGACACTTGTCTTAGTCTGCAGGGTAAGGTGAGGTGAAATGGCAAGAGCATTTTGGCCAATGACCCCAAAGGCACACCTCAATGCCTGTCAGTCTCTGCAGGATGGGGTGTAGTTGGCGTCAGTTCCTAATTCACTGCCATTCCTATTATTCATCACTCTAACTCCTGCACTACCAATGCCAATGCCAGCAAGGCAACATTCAGCATTGACAAATGCTTGTTAAAGGTAATTACTTGAGGAGTTATAACTTTGGACCCATTAGGGTCATGCATCAATATTTGATGCATGCATCCTTATTTTGCTGTAAAGCAGCATCAGCTGCTGTGAATATGAAAACATATTTTGAAAATGGCATCCAAACATTTTACAGCATTCATCTTTCTGCAAGTGCACACCAAAACTGGGACTTGCCCTTGCAGCAGGTGCTCTGAAAATCTTGCACTGCACAAGTATGTTTAATTTTATGACCTCCCTAATAGTCTGATGTTTACAAACTTGTTTGGGTTTACATATGATAACTAGACAGACAGACAAAGGAAAGTACTTACAAAGAGACAGACAGAAAGACATTCAATGACAGACAGATGGAAAGAGGCAGACACTGTAATTATAATTCTGTATTTGTTGTCACTGCCTAATCCATAGGAGGAGAGCAGTAGTTTTTTGCCATGCCTAAAGCTTTGCTACATTTTGTGCCAAGTTGAGTTGACAGCCACAGAGATTTTGAGTTTATTCACATCTAAGTTACTATTCGGAGGAAGGGGGAGAGGCATGCTGGTGACAGCAACATATATTATACATCTCTGGGAAAATGCAAGCAATGTGATCAGAATAAAATTAAGTCTGTACAATAATGAGCACTGCTTATGGTTTGCTTAACAAAATATTGTCACATGTAATGATTGCCTGTAGAGCTTGTCCTCATTCTGAGTGCATGAACAGCTACCTTTGGGAGTCACATGTATAGCGCAGCAGATTCAATGATGTGCTGTTTGGTATGTGTGGCATGGTAAGGAGCAGAGTTAGAAAAATAATTTAGAAAATATATAGGGTCTGTAAATTCTGGAGATTTTTTTTAAGTACCACAGTCAAAAAATTTAAAAGAAGCAAAATGGAAGTGCCTGCCACTCCTGTGTTTGATTGATTATGTACAAGGCCACTGTTTTTCGGTTTTTAACGGAAAATCTGGTAAAATTCCGGAATTAGGGCTGCCTGAAAACCGGTAAAAACGAAGATTTCATGGAATCTGGCATTTTCTATCAGATCAGTAAATCTACAAAAAAGTCTGTTTTTCTCTTAATTCCTTCCTGTACTGTTTTTAGTTTGCTTTATTTAATGCTCTGTATATTAAGCCTTCTTTAATTCTGGTTATTTATATACATACTAAAAGAATGATAACAGAATCCCGGTAAAATCCGGAAATTAGAGTAACAATCACCGGTGAAATTCCGGAATTTTAAGTCTTGAAAACCGAATTTAATTGTTTTAATCACCGTAAATCAGTGGCCTTGATTATGTATAAACATAAGGTTTTGCTTCCCTAGAAAAAGTAAAAAGTTAAATGCTAGGCACAAAGGAAGAAGTGGTTTTCAGCTGCTCCAAAAGGGGAAATGCACATTTCTGAGTGGATGATTACTATTCAAGTTAACCGCATGTTGTACAGTTCATTAGAATGTTTCATGCTCAGAACCTGGGGTCTTTATATAGAGAAAGAAAAATAAAGATTTGTTATTATAGTTTTATTGTCAAGTCCACTGTATTTAAAAACTGGATATGCTTCCACTGTTACACACAGATATCCATTACATTCCACAGACAGCCCAAATACACAGTTGTTATTCTTAATAGCATATTCCAGTGGTTACTTCATAGAACTTTGGACCGAGAAATGGCTATATTTTGAGATTTTGTTTTCTGTATTTGTTTTTGGCTGTATGGCACTGGGCCATCCCTGAAAAAGGGCAATTTGTAAGCAGACTTATCTAGATATCTATGATTAAATAGATTGGTAATTTGCAATGTGTTTGTGACATAAGGAAAGGCATGAAGGGCAAGGTCTGCCTGTTTGCAGATGACACTAAGACCTGCACAAGGCTGGACACAGAGGAAGGGATAGGGGAACTCAATGAGGATCTGGGTAGGTTACACAGATGGTCAAAGATATGGCAGCCAGATTTCAATGTAACAAAATGCAATGGGATGCACACTGGGGAAAGGAACCCAAGAGTCCAATATGAAATGGTGGGGGTAATACTGGAAAGCACCATGGAAGAAAAGGACCCAGGGATTAAAATATTGGAGAGCCTATAAACAACAGCACACTGTAATGGAGCCATAGTTAAGGCAGACAGGATGCTGGGATGCAAAGGAAGGGGAAAAGAAGCAGAAACCAGGAAGCGATCATCTCATTGTACAGATCACTGGTGCAACCACATCTGGAATGTTGGGCAAGGTAGAGTCCAAATCTGAGGAAATACTGTGATGAGCTGGAAGCAGCACATCATAGGGAAACCAAGTTAGTACACAGACTAGGAGCTAAGACATAAAGTATGAGGAGAGACTGCAGGACTTGAATATGTACACAGGAAATGGGTGACAGGATCGAAACATACACGTACCTTCATGGGATAAATAGGGTGGATGCCAAGGTGCTTTTCTCCTTGAGCTCAAATACAGAGACAATGAGGACCTCACTGAAATGTGCATGGGGGAGGTTCAAAGGGACATCCTCAAGGACTTTTGCACAGAAGAGTGGTGGACAAGTGGAAGAAGCTGCTGGAGGAAGTGGAACTGGCTAGATCAGTGAGAAGCTTCAAACAGGAATGGGACAGGCAAATGAGATTAGTTTAAAAAGGGGTGGAAGAAACAAATAGGGGGATGTCCACCATGGTGAATCTATGATGCTGATTTGACAACACTTTTGTCAACCGGCATCACAGTGATGGGACTTATGTCGACCGCAAGTTGCGGTAGACATAAATTCCAAATGTCTCCCAGTCCTGTTTTTTTATTGGGGGGCTTCACCCCACAACCCCCCATGTGGGAGGGCTATGCCCTCCACACACCTCATACTATAGATTCTCAACTCTGAGTTGGAGTTGATTCAGGGAGGGGGTGCAGGACCGGGAGACAGTGTGCCTCTGTCTCAGGCGCACCAACACAGCGACCTGTCGGCAAACTGTTGATTTTTTCGACAGCGACATAGGTCGCTGTGTTGGTGTCACTCTTGGGGGGGGGGGCTAACCCACTAAGGCAAGTGCAGAGTAGTTAAGTAGGGTGGCCAGACTTGATGGGAATATGGGCCAATTTCTGCTGTTTTTATCTATGTACATTGGAGTCAGCCAGGATTTAACACAATACCTTGTATTAGATGACATGTCAAAAATACTGCACGACAAAAGGGATTAATTGCCCTTGAATTGCACTGTTCCACACAGCATACTGCAGCACTTTGCAGAAATACTGCAAGGTACTGCTATGCATCCTGGAAGGTTGTTCTGTATCTATGTATGTATCTTTTTTTAATTATATTTTATTGACATTTTTCAATTTAAGTTAGACAAATAATAGTGCATCTTTATTTTTCAAAACCAAAAACCATTAGTTACAATTCTATCTGTACTAACTGACTAATAAATCCATAGTCCATTTCATTGGGGGGGGGGGGCACTCACTATTAGAGAAAACGAAATTACACTTCATTACCAAGAAAGTATGAGCATTACAGAAAAAAATGTCTTAAACTGAGATCTACAGTAGTTTACAATTTAAATTTGTCTAATCACATATCTCCTGTCACTCAATTTCTCCCAGATAAATTATCCTTTTTGCAAATGTATTAGACAAATAATAATAATCAATGAATGTTGCAAAGGCTAGGTAAGCTCTCTGAGCCAATAAGCAGATAAAGTGTTAGAGGAATAAAATTTAATTCTCTTATTCTTTCTCTTTCCATTCGCTCCTCTGCTTGGGCAATTATGGACATTTCTAGGTTTGATAGAGTTGGTGACCCTTATTCCTAATCAGAGTCTTTTTCGTATTGAGCAGGAAGAAAGGAGGCAAGCTGAGTAGTCTTAAAAATATATGTATTTTTCCTTTATGAGTAATTTTAGCTTTTACCACTGCCAGCAGTTGTAACTGTGCACAAATTTTAAGGATGTCATTACAAACAGAAATATACAAGTAGTGTTCTTGTGTGGCATAAGCCAAATCAGGAAAGACACTAAAGCTGTATCCATTGTATATCAGAGTGTTCTTGATTCTCGAGAGTTTAACTATCAAGTCTCCGCCAGACTCGAAAGCCATAGAGATGAAAATTGTGATCTTATTCTCTTGCTCCTTGTGTTCTCTTTCACTGTGAAGTTGTACTGGGTTGGGTGCCCTCTTAGGTACTCTGAAAACTTTAATAAGACATGACAGATTATCTTGAGGCAGCTCATAAACATGGAGGGCAGGATTCTCATAGATCGTGAAATACCCGTAGCTGCGGGTAAACCGTGGTGCAAGTGAGTTACCACTTGCGGATCTGCAGGTTACCAGCAGTGGTGGGTATTCACAAAGGTGGAGCCGGATCACGACTGACTCCATGATTTACGGCTGCTTGCAGGAGGTGCTGTCCAGGAGATCTCTGCAGCTGCAGTAAGATGCTACGGCTGGTGGGAGCAGCCGTAACACCCTCCACAACTGCTGACTGAGAATCGCAACCAGCACAGCTGCGAGCGATTTCAGCCCACAGCTGTAGTTGCGGAGTGGGACTTTGATCCGAAAGTTTTGAGAATCCTGCCCGGAAAGTATATCTTTCACTAAATCTCTGACGGAATCAAAGTCCTCAACCAATTCAAGGGACCGAACTTCAGTTCTTATGTTTTTATATGTAAGCCTTCCCTCCCAAGTCTGGGGGCTTACCTGTGGCCCGTTTGCCTCACCTGGCTCCCATTCCTGCTCCTGCTCCAAGGAGCACCTCCTGGTTGCCTGCCATTTTTTTCCCCAGACTCACTACAGCCCAAGTTCTTTTGTGTCACTAGTTCCCCCAAAACAGCACCAGTGTAATTTTAGCCTATCTCTGGCTTAAATCCTTCTTTATGAGCCACCAGCATTTCCCTTGTGCCACCAGCACTCATGCATGTGCAAACTGTGCCTTTGCTCTCCCAACTGCTAACTTTGTGGTCTAATGGGAGAGTGTTTACTGGTCCCTGTGTCCCTTTTTGCCAAGTTGGGACCCAGTGATCTCAACAAGGGCCAGAAGAGCCCTATTCTTAATTTAAATGAAGAATGCTATGTAGTGCTGTTGATTGGGGCTCATGTATATTAATGAGCAGAGCCCCAGTCCTTATGAATATTAATGAGGGGTTCTGTTTGCCCTAGGAAACTGGCTATTTTTTGGTGGCCACTGCAAGAAAAAGAAATGTAACTAAACAAAATATCAGCTGCTGCTGCTGGACACTAATGGGGACATTGTAAAAGGGGGAAGATTAAAATAAAACATATTTTTTCTGGCTGCACCAGATCTACCGTTGGAACTCAGATGAACAGCCTGCCTGCTGCTGCAAAGAGGGTTACTAAATATTGCCAGCAGTGACAGGCCCAGGACTAAAATAAACCACTAACACTGGGCAGTGACTTTAAAGGAACTCAAGCAGCTACTGAACTGTGGGGCAAGTGGGCAAATATAATAATTATTCTGTCTGCACCAGGACGGTTATTTGGGGCTGAGTTAAATCTGCTACAGGGGCTGTGTGTTTAGCAGCCATTACAGTGCAGTCACAGCCAGTCAAAAAGCTGGAATTGCAAGCCAGAACTTGTGAGACCTTTACTAAAGCTTATGGGACATTACAAAGTACTTATGGGGAAATTGCAGGGACCTAAATTCAGGCACCAAAACAGGGAGCTTGCAGTTCATCGAGTAAGGATAATGAATAATTCATTTCTTGGATTGACAAGCACTTCAGCCAAGAGATATATATATATATATATATAGAGAGAGAGAGAGAGAGAGATAGATAAATAGATGTATAAATGTGTCTGAACTGCAAAGTGCCTTCGGGACTGGAAGGAGAGTACTCAAAGTTGGGGTCTTTTCTCGCTTTGCCTGGGAGGTCCAGTATTTTGTATGTGGGTGCTGCAAGAGCAAGCAAAGAGCCACAAGAGACTGCATGTTATATTTGAACTTAAAAAGGTAAAGAAACTGTTTGCTGCCACGTGCAAGTTGTATTGAAATAGCCCAGGGAGCTACTATAAACCTTTATTGCCAAGAGCAAGGTTTGCATTTGAAAGAGACTACTGCATCTGTGGCTAGCCAGCAAAGTCAGCATAGGTGCCGGAACCGGGGGGGCGGAAGGGGCGTGAGCCCCTCCACTTTTTATTTCTGTATGGCAAAAACTAGTAGAAAAAGTGCCCTTTGTTCCCTTATAAGTGCCCTTTTGATTCTCAGCCCCCTCAGCTTTTACCATCTTCCGGCACCCTTGGCAAAGTGTGGAAGATGGTAATGGGCTTTGCCATAGCCTGATCAAGTTTCAAGCTTCTTAAATGGTAGCGAGCCTAGCCTGAAGCATGGTTTATTGTGGAAATGAACGTTGTGGCTTAAGCTCTGGCTCTACCCAGCAAGGAAAGTAAAGAGATGTCCTCAGAATGGACAAATGTGCTAAATGTATAAATGTGCTGAATGTGGACTTGAGAAATATAAATGTGCTGAATGTAATCTAACTGGCCTGTTTATACTGCAAGTGTTCTTAGCCTAGAAGAGGGGCCCAGTCTTCAGAAGTTAAAGTGTTCTTTCCATCTTCAGGCTTTAAGATCATTGCAGTCAGTGTAGGCATGCCTGGCTGTTGGCTTGCCTGCAGTTTAACCTCTGGGGATAGTGCCTGCTTGCTGAAAGTATTTAATTTCAACCTGCCTGTGCTTATGAAAAAGTCTACTGTAAATAATGCAGGGCCCGTCCTGCACCACCAAAAGAGACTGTACATAGTTTTAAAGTGTTTGATCTTCCAAGCCTAATCCTTAATTCTCCTAAGGGCCCCAACTAGCCGGCCAACACACCGCTGTACCATCCATCAGGCCTGCACCATCTAGAACTGTAATTACCGGGTACCCAGGTTGTGTGGGATTGTGGGGTCTAATACCACTTGTGAAGTACTGATACTAGTGTGGCCATTTGTAAATATGTTCTGCCATTAATGCAGCCTAGTTAGATATTCAGAGACCTGGCTATTCCAGAGATTGGTGGGGCTAATGTGATTAATATTGGATTTAAAATGCAAACTGTTTAATCTTAAATCAAAACCAATCAAACCCACTGTAAAAAATGTAAAAAGCATAACCTCTATTCCTTTATCACCCATCCTAACCCTCCCCATGTAAATAAACATGTTGTTGTTTGTTTTGCAGATACCTGTGTCATGAGCATATTATTAGTGTCAAGTCATTAAATGGTAAAATGTATTAAATACGGGAAAATATTACTGGGTCATGTCTGTGGTGGCTTCATGGTAATGTGGGTGGGTATTGCATCCCAGAAGGTTGTACCAGGTTTTATTCTAGCCCACTTAAAGCTAAACTCTGGGTGGAGGCACTATGCAATGTACTATCTTGGTTAAGAACCAGTTTAAAGTCAAGTTTGGGAACCCAGACCCCTCAGCCTTCTTCAGGCCTGCAAAGCAGGGGTAGTAACTCTAGAGTGGCACTGACTAAGGGTTACATATACCTAATTTGGTTTTCCAACATTTCTATCTGTCCTGTTGCATTATAGTTATTTTCGAGCCCTTGTCTAGTTATTTCGACAGCTTTGCTCTTGTCCGACACCATATCAACAGTTTGAGGTTTTCCTGCACTTGTTTTTGTGTGTTAAAAATGGACTCCATATTTTGTTTTGATTCCCTTTGAAAAAAGTCCACCTTTTTATTGAGGGCTTCAAATTTCCTGTCCCATCTCTGGATGCATTCAAGTATTTTATCCATGGCATACCCAATAGATTCCATAGTATGGGTTTTACTTTCTGATTGCTGCTCAACTGACTGCATCACGCCTGCTGTACTGTCTCTCGGAGACACCACATTCATTATTTCCATTGCCACTGCTGCAAAGTATGAGTACCTGTCAACTGGTAAGTCAGTTTTGCTAAATGACAGTTTTGCTTATACAGTAGTCTCCGATGAGGTGTGAAATTAGTACAGCGAGTTTTTGTGAATGAGAACACTGCTGTGTATTTTATGGAGGTTTCATTGTGACAGCTTTCTGAGGCAAGAGCAGACACTTCATGAGCAGGGGGTCCAGGGCTACCTCCAGGCTTCCCCCAACTTCCAGGGCTGAGTCAGGAGGAAAAAACTTTTCAAGCAGACAAATCTGAGTAATCCTCAGAGGAGCTACACCTGTGGTTACATTTCTACAACATCGGCTCAATCGATATTTTTTGTCACCAGCAGTACTGTTAAATGATCTGTTGTTAGGTTTAGAAGTAAACGTCTGGAAAGCACAACCAAAAGGTGTTTGCTTCAGATGGCCATGTTTTCCCACTTTTTCCTATGTATGTGTCTTTAAAAAAAATTGAAGTCTGAGGGTCCCCAGGTGTAAATCCCACCATTGCAACGTCCTTACATTGGAGCCTTAAGCATTCCATTTGACCACAGCGTGCTTCAGCTCTATCCGCTCCATATTTGAGAAGAGGCCCCTCTGTAAGTTAAATGTCGTATCTCAGGTGGGCTATTAAGTCAGCTGCCAAAAATGATTCAATGACACTGAAGGAACAGTTAGTATTTTGTTCTTTTTAATATAGGTTCTGTTAATGTATCTTTTTTCCCTGACTTTCTCAGCATTGTATAGCTGAGCAGCAGAGGGTAACACATTATGATGGCGACTGAAATTGAGCCACTCAGTTTTGAGCTACTCAGTTTCAGCACCTGTGATATGAGCTACCCTGAAAAGATAGCAAGGAGTGGTTATAGCAGCAAGGTATGGGAAAAAAAAATGAGATACTAGAAGGGCGAAGGACCGGAAGAGGAGAGTTCAGGAAGGAGAAGGTATGTAGGGTGTAGTTTGGTGGTGTGTTCTCAAACTGCTGTTCTGGTGTGGTGGTGAGGGTGGCAGGCTGTAGTGAAGAGGGGGCTGGGTAGGGATTCTATTTTGTTTTGAATTTGTCCGGCACTTATATTTTTTCCCCCATCCGAGTTTCTCCCTCTCCCTGACATGCACCCCCTAATTTGGGAGGGGGTTGCAGGGCGTGCCGCCCCCTGCATAGATACATTGTTTTTCTGTTGCTGTTGTCAGGTTTGCTGGGGAGTGTACATCACCATTTTGATTTTTGGTGGTGTACACTCGCTGTAACAGTGATCGCTGTTATGACATGGAATAGCAACAGAGCCATTGTCGTCCTCCTCCTTTGAAATGAATGGAAACGTAGTGTTCAGTTTTAAACAGGACATAGTATTCAAGTAGAATATTACCCAAACCAGCTCTGTGATCTCTGAGAAGGGTGGGGGTGGGGGGAGGCAAATTATTGTTAATGATTCTTCTTGGGTAGGAACTTTTCTTATGGAAGTTCATGAAATCTTATAATTGATACTGTTTTTCGGGAGTGAAGTGAATAACTCAAGATGCATTTAAATATATTTGGAAGTCAATAATTGTAGAATTTTTAGGAACTAGTAAAAAATAATTTGGCCTGGCCTGAATGAAAACAGCTTTATAGTCCAAGGGTTGCCAGATGTGGAAGAAAATTCAAGTAAAAGTTCACATTCATTAAAAAGTAAAAATTCAGAGATTCACCCAAAGTAAAAGACAATGCATGCAAATACAGTCCCCAAATCATAACATTTCAGTAATCTGGAAAATGGTGAAACTATACAAGAAGTATCATCAACAGTTTTCTACTGGGTGGTGGTGGGTATGTGTCTGAAAATACTTAATAAATACAGAGTTGCCAGCAAGCCGCCATAATGGAAGTCTTCCTCCTGCCGCAGCAGGAAAGTAAAGGGATGATTTATTAAAGCTTTTACTTTTAGAGGAGGCATAATGAGTTCACGGCTGTTGATTTTTGCAGATTTTTTCACTTAATCAGTTTTAAGCTATCTTAAAGCAACAACATGACCCTTTTCAACAGTATGGTTAGGCAGAAAGATTTACTGCAGTTTAATTATTTCACTAGAAACTGACTGAGGATGAGGTCAAGTTCAGAACTTGGTGTAAATCTGACAGATTGGGAGGTTCTGTTAAAGTAGGCACATGGTAGAATTAATTTTACTGCAAAAAAAAAATATAATATATAATGTAATTTAGATGACTTCAAATGAAAGAAAGGACCACAGATTTTCTACACATTTAAAGATTTCTTAGTGTTTTGATAGAAATAAAGTCAGTTCTACAAAACATTTCAGCAAAGTGGTGTATTTATTATGACAGGCATTATTTTAGTTAACACTGTATTGCAATATAATGCATTGTTTTGCATTTTTTGTTATGAACAGTTTTATTGTAATAAATACTGTATATGGGTGATGGTTTCTGGAATTATGTCCCTTCATTATAAAATGATTCAAAGTACAGTCAGTTCTTCTTAAATGCACACTGTTGAGAACAGCAACATTCTGCATATATCTGAAATTGCATATATCCAGAAAATGACCTAAACGTCTTGAAAGCCTGCATGAAGGCAGGATTATCAGTTCAGTACTTACTGTAACTGATTACATCCAGGCAGGGAAGTCTTATCAGGCTGTTGTATCTCATACTATGCAGAGAACACAAATCTATTGGTTTTCACAAATGTTTGGCAGGCAGACAGAATATTGAGTGTATAGGACTCCTCATACCTTTTAGATAGAGATGCTGCGAATTTAAATTCTGCCAGCAAAGTGAACGCGAAGTGGGCACTTCACAGTGCCACTCTGCTACACAGAGTGGGCAATGCAAAGTGCTCACTCCGCCTTGTCATTACAACTTCATGTTAAGGTGGCATGGCAATGCAAAGTAAGGCAAAGCCATTATTTTTAATGGACTTCATGTTCCTCATTATGATTCTAAGTGATCCAGTATGGCACGGTAGTGGTGATCCTGTAGCTGTTTCCTGAAGAGCTCTGCTGCAGAGGATAAGAGCTCAGCTGGAAGGGGGTCTGCTGAGCAGCTGCTGTGGCTCATGGAGTAGAGCCATCAGTGCTAGAAGACAATGGAGTGGCTGTGGGGCAAGGTTCTAATCCTGGTCCCAGATTAGATTTGTTAATCTTTTTTTTAATTTTTTAACCTGTCCCCAAGTCCCCCTCTCTGGAGGAGGTTATTTTAATAGAGGGGTTGGTGGGCTCACAGACCCCCTTAATGGAGAGTGCAGGGGGAAGCCCCCCACAGAAAATAAATATTTTACTGTATTTATTTTTAGTCACTGTTTTGACAGTGCAGTGTAGAGCTGTGCTGTTTTTGTATGCAACAACATGACCCCAAGCTCTAGTGTACAGAACAGAAAAAGCGGGGAGGTCAGGAATCTTCAGCCATCCTCCTTTCACTGCAAAGTATAATTTTAGGAAAAGGATATAATAAAGTTCATTAGTTCTCATCCTGAACAAAATTTGTGAAGTGTAAGAAAATATTTTTAGAGGACATCATAACTTCATTAATTCATTGAGTTCATTGCATCCTCCCCCAGAACTCAATTAGCACTCTAAAGGCTGCCAGTCCCCACTGTCTCACTGATTTCCCGACTTGGTGTCAGCATATCTTCGGCTCCTGTGGGGCAGTGCTAATATGCAATGGGAGCGTTCATCCCTGTGGCTGAAGAAAAACATTAAAAAAGATATTAATCTTCATTTTTTGAGAAATCATACAGATGCCTACCAAAATGTATTTATGTTCTGACACAGAAACAGCCATGCAGCAATGATTGTGTCAGCAGCACTTTAAACAGCATAGATTTCCCTGGTAAGCATGTAATGAAAGAAGACAGCTTTTTCATGGTCAACCAAGAAACACCAAAACTTAAAAATGAAAGTAGGCATTATCCCACCAGAGAAACTACACCCAGGGCAGTGTCCTGGGGGACAAGGAGGTGTGCATTGGATCACACCCACTTCGAGCCTGGTACACTTCTATAGGCTGTACAACTCATTTGGCTCACAATTTGGGCTTTAAGATCCTGTCAGGGCTAATTAGTCTGATACAGAACGTGGGGGGATGGGGAGGAGGGAGGCTCGGGTTCTAGCAGGCTCAGGGTATAGCTGCATAGTGTACTAGACAATGGGGGGGGGTAGGCTCCTTAACAGTTTTCCTGAGAGTGATCTGTCAGATCTGGGCTTTTTGATTGTGCTTCAGAGGGTCAGGTCTGGGTTCACAAAGTAGTGCTTTGTTTCTGTGATTCACCTCAGTGGAAGTGAATCTAGGAGCCGGATAGGGTTGGGTTCTCTTCCTCCTGAATCCTACTTCAAGTTTTTGGACTCTTGACAATAGGGGGGACCATTGTATATAGTTGCGTGGGGGTTGGGGGAGGGGGGGTCTTCTGCCATCAGACCAGTTACCTTTTTACAATGGATGGTTTCAAGTGAGGGGAATGTAGGAGGGTGGGCTTCTGTCTATTCATGTCAGTTAATACAACAGTCAAGATTAAGTCCATGTGTCTTCTATTTTCCATGGTTGCAAATTTTGTTGTGGGTTGTTGAACCTTTGCAGTTTTATACTGGACTAGGGAACAGGGGTTTGGGGGAAGGGGGGTCTGGAGTGACTACATTCTTAGTTCTTATCCCTGGCAATGCTAAGACCAAAACTGACAATGGCTAATAGTAAGTTTAAACTGGTCTCGTGGAATGTAAGGGGAGCTTGGGAGCAGATTAAACATTTTCAAATACTTAAACATCTATCTATGCTCCAAGCTGATATTGGCTTTCTCTAGGAAACCCACTTGCTTACTCAGGAAGCAACAAGCTTTTGAAGACAAGGGGTTCATCTTACTTTCTCAGCAGGGGACTCCACTACCAGGAAAGGGGTTGTAATATTAATCATGAGAAACGTACCCTTTCAGCCAGAAACCATGGTTATAGACCCCCACGGGAGATGCGTGTTGGCTAAGGGTTTATTAGATAGAGTCCCTACCATCCTGGGAAGTATTTATGGCCCAGTAGGCAGCAATCCTAATTTTCTTATGGATATCTCAGCCAAAATTGCTCCCCTGCTGCCAGTCTCTCTTATTCTAGGAGGAGACTGGAACCTCCCACCATCACAAGTGCTTGATAAGTCGACTCATCCTCTTAGACCTCCAACTTCGGCTCAAAATGCACTCAGTGAACTGATGGACATCCTAGGATTATGCGACCCCTGGAGAATTCTCAACCTCACCACAAAAGCTTTCACTTTCCAATTCCAAGTGCATCATACTTCCTCTAGAATAGATTTTTTCTTAATAAGCTCTGCTTTGATGGCTGGGACTCTGGGTGGGGGTATAGAACCAGTTGTCCTTTCAGACCATGCATCTGTCTGGCTCCAACTTATTCCCTCCACTAGTTTACAAAGGGAAACTACTTGGAAATTAAATATGCAGCTCCTCAAGGACAAATTTATAGTATCCAAAGTCAGATCTCTCATTCAACAATTTATGATGGATAACTTTAACTTCTGTCCCAAGATTAGATCATATCTGGTGTGCGCTAAAATGCTTCTTAAGAGGAGAATTCATTTGGCTCGCATCTAAGCGGAAGTGTCTCCGGGAAGCCAAAGCTACAGAACTTTTAGAACAAATTCATTCCCTAGAACGATCCCTCTCTCTTGTCCCCATCAGCCTCTCTTACTGACCTACTCTGACTTCAAAATAAGTATTCTGACCTACTAAGAGAGAAGGTAGAATATGCCATCCTAAAGTCTTGATCTTCATACATCGATCAAGGAGATGAGGCTGGGCGTCTCTTAGCTCTGCGGATGAGACAAATAGAGAGCTCAAGACTCATTCAGGCAATCTCAGATTAGGAGGAGGAGATTAAAACTCTCCCTAGGGACATCTCTAATGTCTTTGAAGAGTTCTATTCTACTCTATATGATAAAAGGCCATCCCCCTTGGACCCACGAGAGCTGGCAGAATATATTGCAAGTGCTCAGCTCCCTAGATAAATGGACTTGCAGCAAATTTCCTTATCTTCCCTGATAACACAGAGTAGGGTTACCCAAGCTATAAATAGCTTGGCCTTGGACAAAGCCCCAGGTCAAGATGGCTTCCCTTCTAACTTCTATAAACTCTTTATCAAAGACTTATCTCCCTACCTATTTAACCTCTACCATTACCACCAAATACCACCAACAGCTTAATCTGGTTCAAGGTCAGTTGCCATTCATCTGTATCCCCCCCCCCGGGTCATACCTGAAAATAGGCAGGATTTGTCTAGCGCACTTCCCTGGTCAACAAAAAACTAAACAAAATTACATGCTTACAGCTGACTCCATTGATCCCTCTCTTCTGGAAGCCATGATCATCCTGCTCCTTAAACCAGACAAGCCTCCCCTTCAACCCTCCAGTTATTGCCCCATTTCTTTACTTAACCGTGACCTCAAAATTCTCTAGAAAATTCTAGCAACGAGAATTCGGGAAGCCTGGTCTCCATTACTTTGCCCAGAATATGTCGGGTTTGTGCCAAATAGATCCTCTGCGGATCACCTCAGAAAACTAGCTCATATTCTTCCCCATGCCCAAGTTGTACCTTACCCTATAGCTTTAGTTTCCCTAGATGCTGGAAAGCATTTGATAAGGTAGATTGGGAATTTTTATGGGGCACTCTTCATGGGATGAGCTTTCCCATGGACTTTATTAAATGGCTCCAGGTATTCTACTCAGTCCCGACAGCCAGAATATATTGCAATTATATATTTTCCACATGTTTCACTCTCTATTCAGGCACCAGACAAGGCTGTCACTTATCCTCTTTTCTTTTTAATCTTTACCTAGAGCCCCTTATCAGGAAATTGAAATCCTCACCAGACATACGGGGTATACCACAGGGTGATCACTCCCTTTCTCTCTCAGTGTATGCAGATGATATTGTACTTCATTTTTCCCCTAAATCACCACACCTTCAGTCAAGACTTTGCTAGATTTGGGATGAGGTGGTCTCCTCAGACCATTAAGTACTTAGGTATGCATCTGGCAACAGATATTCCCAATCTCCGGAAAAAGAACCTAGAGGCAGGGATCGATCTTAACATTGTTTTACTAGCCCAAATACTAGTGCAAATTGACCAGGGCTAGTGCAGCTAACTCTCTACTTGCCCACCTTGACTAGTGCAGATTTTCATGGCTGTTAATGAAATAAAAAAAAACTCTACTTTAGCATTCTCTAATCCTCATGCTAATCTCTCTCAATGTTCCAGATGGCCAGGTGTGATTAACAGCTCATTAAGAGCTGCAATTATCTGGCAGTTCAAGAGAGGGATCCCACACAAGACTCGATGTGAGTCATTATCACTCCACTGCTAAGACTTTCAGCTAGTGTCCAGGGTGTGATCAAGGGTAGAAGTGCTGTTAAATCACTAGGTTCCAGTTTTCTGAATGTGTCTATAGGCACTTTTACACACAGGTTTCTGTAGCGGCATGACTATTCTGGAAACAGTATACCTGTACATCCTGTGGTAAATGCATCTGTTCCATTGGAAGTGAGCGTTCACCGAACGCAATCTCTTCCTTCCTCGGTTCGTCCCTTTCTGATCCGTTTCATCTGACTGTGTAAAACAGCCATTCCGACAGCAGTAAAAAAAAAGCCATAGAGCACCACACTCCATGGGAAAGCCGAAACACAAATACTGAAAACAGAGATGGGGGGGTTGCTGGAATACCCTCTGTGTGTAAAGTGAACCATAAACGGAACAGAGTACAATGGTGGCACACTGGTAATGGCCATTCCGTTGTACTCGCCTGTGTGTAAAAGCGCCTTATGTCTAACAATTTGTCCAATATTTTTAGGACCAGTGCCCCTCATTTCTCTACATTTTGAGTGTTTGTGTATCCAACATTTCAGTGACAAAATGCAAAGAGGTATACAGGATCAGCCCTGCAGGTGGTGGGTTTTATTCCAGCCTCACCATAACTTCCCTATCCCCTTCAAGTCTCTTAACTCTGTTCTTTCCCTGGACACCACTGCAGACCAGTCTCTGAAGTGACCATCCATAGATCCATAGCTGCCATTACTGGCAAGTGTAAGGGGTCCCCAGCTTTTCTAAATGGACCATTCCAGACATCACCATCCATACAATTCCACCCGTATCCCACTCAGCATGTCCTTTCAGCCTAAAAACAAAGCTTTGGATCATGTATGGTACAAAAATAAAAAAAGATAAAATACATAATTTGAAACCTTGAAAATGGCATTCCTGGGGTGCATAGATCATCCTGTACAGAAACAGAGATAGTACAGCATTATGCCTGTGTACTGTTTCCCCCTGGGCTGGTGAAAGGACGATGTTAAAGAAAAATCTGTTATTGTTGGGGAAGAGCATATTAAAATCAATGCTTTTACAAATAAAAATGCCACAGATTTTTATTTCCCAAGCCCCTTAGGGTTGTCTAGCCCCCACCCCAAAGAAACCATAGATGTGCTCATGGCTCATTTGAGACTGAACAAAAACTTTCAGAAGTGCAGGTCTCCAGCTGACTATAGGGTGGGGACTGAGAGTGTCATTCTCTGCCTGACTCTGTTCATTGCCCTGTGGGTGGTGGTGACAGTGTGGTGACGTGCATGATGATGTCAGCTATTGTGTGCACAGAGCTAGGACTGCTTGATTGAACATATGCTGTTGTGATGTTCTTTCTCTGTTTGGGGGGGGGGGCAGAAAGAGGAAGAGAGGAGGCCATGGTACAAAACAATGGGTGGGGAGCTCATTGTCTATGATGGCACTGTAGTCTTTTTTTCTGCTGTGGAGCTGGAAGCAATGTGGGAGCAGGATAAATGTGCAATAATCAGAGTATTTCTTGACTTTGCTTGCATTTTGTTCTGTATAAGTGATCAAAATTTACCATTGTATAATTAAGGGCTAGTGCAACCATCTGCGGGCTAGTGCAATTTTAAATCAACTTGCCCTGCTAGCTAGTGCAAAAAAAGGTTAAGGTTGACCCTTGCCTAGAGGACATTATCCTTACAACACAGCAAGATCTTCAAAGGTGAAAAGCTTTACCCACTTTATTGTGGGGCAGGATAAACATAATTAAAATGAATATTCTGACCAGATCTTTTTATCCCATTAATATGATAAATCTCTGGCTTCCTCTCTCCTTTTTCCACCATATTCACTCTGTCAGTGCTAACTTTATTTGGCTGGAAAAGACCCCAAGACGCTCATATAATAAGCTTACACTACCTAAAGATAAAGGTGGGCTTAGACTCCTTAACATTCTCTACTATTATTGGGCTAGCCACTTCCAAAAGTGTGGGAAATGGTTCTCCTCTCCACACCATCAACCAGAGGCTGACTATTCTCCACTATGGTTAAGTATTGAACCAAGCTTGTTCACATAGGCTAAAGTATCTCCAAATGCAGTCTGTTTCTCCCCTGTACGATCCCTACCAGATCAATTAAAGAATTCACTAATTGGTTCCTCAGTCAAAGTTTTTTCTCAGCTCTGCTCTTCGCTTCACAAGCTCCCAACAAGTGACACATCACAGCCAGTAGTTGGCAACCTGTCACTGAAAATAGGACGCTCCATAATATCAACGGACTGGCTTCCCCAGATCCAAGGTGCTACACTGGCAGATTTTTACTCATCTGAAAGGATTTTCACTACTTCAGAAATTCTAGCTATGTTTAAGATCCCTCCTTTGCAAGTTTTTAAAGTTTTCCAGCTGATGCACCTCCTACTGCAGAAATTTGGTCTCACTCTCAAAGCATCTGAACTAGGTACACTAATTAATCAATGCCAGGTTCTTGCTACCCAACCTCACAGCATGGCCAAAATATATATAACCTCCTCCTAACAGAGTTTTATCCCAGCTCCTTAACAGGCTCTAAAGTCTGGGAAACCCTCATTCCTGGCCAGGGATTTAATTGGACTTCAGTATGGAAGGACCTTTATATATACAACTCCCAGGACCTCCTAAGGCTCATCCAATATCAAATTCTAAATAACGTGTACTATACCTCTGTCATACTGTCCAAAATGGGTATGCTCCAGTCTCCTGCCTGCACTAGGTGTGGAAAAAAGGATGGGACCATATTACATGTCTTCTGGTCCTGTGAAAAAGTCTATCCCCTATGGGATTCCGTCCAATCTTGAATGGATCCATTACTGGGTTTAGATGGGCTTTTCACTCCCAGGGTATGTCTAATGGGGGACCTCTCAGAGATAAGGGTCAGAGAATGCAGATGCCATATGTCCTTGATCTCTATGGCCATTAAAAAACTAGTACTCAAGCACTGGCTAGATCAAACTGCACTTTCCTATATTGAATAGCTGCATGAACTCTCATTCCTTCTGCAAGTAGAGAGAACGATTGTGAGCATTAAAAATAGAATGACCCATTTCAACTGGAAATGGGGTAAACTATATGCACTATATCTGAATTAATCTAAGCATGCTCTCTAGCTCCCTGATGTTTTAACAATGTACAACTCTGCCACACATTATGTATGAATACCTACAATTGTTACTCGCTCCGGGGCTGGCTGGGGGGTGGGAGGGAAGGAGGAGGGAGGAGGTTGGGGAGGGGGTTTGTCAATGTCATTACTAATGTTGTTACCAATGTGGTTGCAATTGAAAACTTAATAAAGCATTTTAAATTCAAAAAAAAAATGAAAGTAGTATTTTATTTTTTAAGTCTGCTCAGCAAAGCTAAAGACAAACTTTCTATTACTGGTCTTTTGGCATCAAAACTGAAACATGCAAACTCAGCTGTTTTGAAAGCTTCAAAGGTAAACACAGTAGGGTGCTGGCTGCTGCACAGCTGTTATCTAATGCTTTAGACCGTGCAGGGCCCTATAACATTGCATTATAGGAATTACTTTTTTCATGATGTGGACGTGCCACTCGATTGTCCCCAATGACATCCGGGAGCTCTTGCAAGGGGTATGCAGTGCTGCTCCTTTAACAAAATGACTGCTGGCAGTGATGGGTGGAAGAGGGTCATTCTTTTCCCCTCACAAGACAGAGACACTAAAAAGAAAATCCTCCAGCTCAGCAGCACATTACACTCCCCCTCATGAAAGGGGGACATTCAATAGTTATCCATTGGGTCAGTACACATCTCTGGTCCCCCTCATAAAAGGACACTCAAAAGTTAACCAACAGATTAGCAGCAAATCTTCTGGTCCCACTCATTTTTAAGTTTGTCGTGCGTGCAAGTGCAGACAAACTTGTTGATATAAGAGTTGCTAAACAGGGGTTTGAGGGGTACCATCCCAATAACCAGTGGTGCTGTAGGGGCCAGTCTGTAGCTGGCAAATCAGCAGACAGTGTCCTGATGACACTGTTTTGCTGAGGGGGCTGGTCTCCACAAACATTTCAAAGGACAGAGCCAACACTGCGTGCGGCTCTGTCCTTTGAAATGCAAGCCCTTCAGCTGCAGCTCAGTGTGTGTCTTTCCTCATTAAACAATTTTCCCAGTCCCTGCAGCCCCATAGTGTGTCTTCCCTGGTTAAACAATTTCCCTGGCCTCTGCTGCTCAGTGTATCTTTCCTGGTGAAACAATGTCCTCAGTTCCTACAGCTCAGTGCATCTTTCCTGATTAAACAACTTCCCTGTTTCCTGCAGCCCCTTAGTGTGTGTGTCTTTGCCAGGGTAAACAATTTTCCCTTTCCAGCACCAGGATGCCCACTCCCGGTGTTGGACTGCCCCCCCCCGGTCTATATCTCTAGCCGACATCGGGGTGCCCAATCCCCATGTCGGCATCCCACCCCCGCCACCCACCACTATTGTAATTTGTGGCACACTGGGAGCCCGCCCAGTGTGCCTAAATTATAGTTTTGGTTTTAACCTATAAATGAAAAACCATCCCTCACTGTCTTTTTTTTAATTTTACCTGTCAAAACAAAATGGTCCCTTGTTGTCTCCCCATCCCCCTCCCATCCTGACCCTCCCTCTATGCACCCACCTCCCAGCACTTCCCCCCCTTATGCAATACTTACCCACCAAGGTCGACGGACTTGATCTTCTGCAGAACAGGACACATCTGCACTCTTCAAAGCCGACCAGCAAACTGAAAGAATTCAAGGTAAGCTGTAGAATGGGAATCAATGGGGGTTTCAACTTACCTTGATATCTCAGCCATTTTTAGGAATTTTGGGCCTAAATTTTCAACATGGGGTTCTTGGGACCCCACCTCCTGAACATGGTAGTGTCATTTTGTTTCTCAGTCCTGAAATGTGATTTTGCGGTCGCTGCATGGAATCACTTTTTGGGACCAAGTAATGAAATGACAGTGCCACTGTTCATGATGTGGGCTACCAGAAAGACCATATTGCAAATTTGGTGAAAATATTCCAAAAAATGACTGTGTTACAAGCATGTGTTGTGCTGTTTCTATGCATGTTCGTAACTTTGCCAATTTTTAATTTTTTCACTCCAGATTTTCAACATTACCATTTTTTCACACCTCCTTATGAACAGTACAGCTGTCATTTTTTGCACCATTTGCACAGAATGGCGCGGTCGCTGTGTGAAATCAACTTTCAGGATGGAGTAACAAAATCACAGGGCCACTGTTTATGATGGTAAGTCCCAAAAAGCCCATGTTGAAAATCTGGTGAAAAAATTTTACAAACAATGACCACATTACGGGTGTGTGTTGCACAGTTTCTATGCATGCTCGTAACTTTGACAATTTTTCATATTTGCACTCCAGATTTTCAACATTGCTATTTTTTCACACCTCCCCACGAACAGTACAACTGCTATTTTTCACATCCTGCCCAAAATGTGTTTTATCACCTGTGATGCCAAATAGTCACTGTGCAAAATCACCTTTTGGGATTAAGTAATGAAATGATAGTGTCACTGTTCATGAGGTGGTGTCCCAAAATGGTCATGTTGAAAATCTGGAGTGAAAATACCAGAAAACATCTGGATCATTAGAGTTTATTTTATTTATTAATTTTTCAGAAACAACCTTTGAGCAGAAGCTCTTTTACAAAGGTTCCACATCAGAGAATAAAAACAAATAGTTGAAAATACATAATATACAGCACATGATAATAAGCAAACAAACAGTTCACTGAGGTGCAACAATAACAATTAACATAGGGAGATAGTTAAGGTGACATTGATCCTTGGCAGTGAGGAGAGTAGATGGGTTCAAGGGAGAACCAGGGGCAGGTGGGAGGAGAGGGCTAGACGTGAGGGGAAAGGTTAGCAGTCTGGTAGAAAACCTTGTCAGAAAAGAAAGTGGGGGGGTGGGATGTGAAACAGTGGGGAAGGATGGAGAAAGCATGAGGGTAGGTTGCAACAGAAAGAAGTAGGGGGCCAATGGCGATGGATGATTACAAGAAGTTGTGGGATAGGAGGGGGTATGAGATGTGGTCTGTGAGGAGGAGAGGGATAAAGGTGAGGGGAAAGATTAGCAGTCTGATAGAAAGACTCTGTCAGAACAGAAACATGGGGTTGGGAAGTGGAAACAGCAAAGAAGGTTGGAGAAAGCCTGAAGGTAGGTGATAACAGAAGGGGGACGGGGCCAAAAGTGATGGGTGATTACAAGAAGTTAAGGGGGGAAGGGAGGGAGAGGAGGCGGTCTGGAAGGTATGAGGTGTGGTCTGCAAGGACAGGTAAGGAGGTGGGGAGACTGTGGTTGGGTGTGCTGGGGGAGGTGAGGTTGAAGGGTGGATGATATAGACTGCTTAGAGTGAAAACTAAGGGGTGGACAATGTAGACAAGTGCAGAGACATCTTTGAGGAGTGTTCATTAGGCAAGAGCCATCTTAGGTGCCACTAGGACAGTCACAAGCGTTCCTGGAGAGGAGTTGTTTTTTTAAGTTCAGACTTAAAGGCTAGCAAGCTTGTAGTTCCTTGTGAGACTTTCAGGCACTCATTGAGCTACAGAGGGGCTCTATATGCTAAGTCCTTCTGCCCATGTGTGGTTCTGTGGAAAGGTACAGCAAGTGCACCCAACGCCTTACTCCTGGTTCCATACTTTGTGTTGGCTTGGTATAGGAGGTCAGAGATGCAGAGGGGCAGAGCCCAGAAGCGCCTTCTTGTAAAGTAGGCAGGTTTGGAATTTTATTCTATGCTCCAGTGACAGCCAGTTCACCTGAGAGTACAGAGAGCAGATGTGGGTGAGTTGGTCAGCACCAGTGGCAAGTCTACATGCCTTGTTTAGTGCTGTTGCTACCCATTGCAGAGCAGTATTCATGGCTGATCCATAAGCCACCAGCCCAAAGTCAATGATGGATAAGATTGAGCTAGTGACAGAGATATGGAGGGCATTTGGAGTGAGGTTTTTCCGATGTCTGTATAAGACTCTGAGCTTGGAGTTAACAGATTTGACCACCATGTCTATATGCTGAACATAAGATAGGGTATCATCATTGGTGATACCCAGGTACTTAAATGAGTGAACCTGTTCGAGCAGTGCATTGACTTTGTTTTTGATGGCTAGGACATGGAATCTCTTCTTTAGCTGTGTGCTGGATAGGAGCAGTGTTTTAGTTTTTTTATAATTGATGAATAGCTTATGTGCACTGAACCAATCCTCAATCTTATGGAAGGAGGTTTGGAGTTCCTGTTCAAGATGTTCAGTGCTGGGGTTACTATTGAGGAGAACAGCGTCATCTGCATACAGGAAAATTTTGCTGCTACAAGCCTTGGGAAGATCATTCAAAAACAAGCTAAATAGGAGGGGTCCCAGAATTGATCCTTGGGGGACACCTATGAACACTTCTTTGGATCCCAATAATAACTTTGTCAATTTTGACTTTTTGGGATCTGTGGGACAGGTAGTCCTTGAACCAGTCCACAGCAATTGGGGCCATTCCCATGTATTTTAGTTGATCCAAGATGAGGGGGTGATTGACTGTGTCAAATGCCTTTGTTAAGTCGATAAGGACTGATCCAGTTAATTTGCCTTCATCAAGTGCTTGGTGCACAGAGTTGGTGTAATCAACCAGAGTGGTGGCCGTGCTGTGATTCTCTCGGAAGCCATGTTGCTGGGGACATTGCAGCTGATACTTATGTAGGTGATCGGTTATTTAGTCCGCAACAATCCTTTTCACTGCATTAGACAGTGGGGAGAGGATTGTTATGGGTCTATAGTTAGCAATGTTGGACATATCCCCACTCTTATAAACAGGGGTTACCAGAGCTTATTTCCAAACTGTAGGGAATTTGGCTAGTGTGAGTGATTTGTTAAAAAGGTTTGTAATAGGGACCATGAGTTAATCGAGGGCAAGTGCTATCAGCTTCATATTGACCCCATCACTTCCCATCCTAGTCTTGCCCAGCACTTTCAGAATGTAGGACCTTGAGACCTTGGTGGACACCCATTTGAAGTAGAAATTAGGGTGGTTTTGCATTGTTGGTTCGCTACTAAGTTGGACTCTCTCTCGCTTCAGATAGTTAGGAGGTAGGACAGAGCTAAGATCTGTGAAAGAGGCATTGAAAGCCTCAGCTATAGTGTGCAGGTCCATAGTGAGCAGGCCATTTAGGTTGAGCAGGGAAACCACTGACTACCCTTCTTAACAAATCATGGGAAGATGGTGTGGTACCTGAGGACTGGAGGAAGGTGGATGTGATTCCCCTTCACAAAAACGGGACCAAGACAGAGGCAGGAAACTACAGACCTGTCAGTTTGACCTCTGCGGTAGGGAAAGTGATGGAATCACTTCTGAAGGAAAGAATTCTTGAGTACCTAGAGGTCAGTGGGGCACAGAACCCAAGGCAGCATGGGTTCACAGCGGGAAGGTCATGTCAGATGAATCTAATTGATTTCTTTGACTGGTAGTAGACCAAGGAGGGGCTGTGGACATGGCCTATCTAGACTTTAGCAAGGCATTTGACACAGTCCCACGTAAAAGATTAATAGTCAAATTAACCAGCCTGGGAGTGGGTCCCAGGGTGGTAGCCTGGGTAAAACATTGGCTGGACAACAGGACACAGAAGGTAATTGTAAATGGAGTCCACTCTGAAGAAAGAAGGGTTATTAGTGGGGTACCACAGGGTTCAGTACTGGGTCCAGTCTTTTAAATGTCATTATAAGTGACATTGCAGAGGGACTGGAAGGAAAAGTATGCCTCTTTGCAGATGACACAAATATCTGCAACAAGGTTGATACACAAGGAGGTGTGGAAAGGATGATAAGGGACTTGGCAAGGTTGGAGGAATGGCCAGAAGTATGGCAGCTTGGATTCAATGCAAAGTGCAACATAATGCACCTGGGAAACAAAAACCAAGGGGAAGATTACACAATGGGGGGAGGGGGTAGTAACAACAACAAAAATGGAAAGGGACCTGGGGGTAATCATATCAGATGACCTTAAGGTTAGCAAGCAATGTGAGGAGGCAGTAGGGAGGGCTGGGGGGATACTGGGATGACTAGGGAGAGGCATCACCAGCAGAAAACAGGAAATCGTTATCCCTCTGTACAGACAGTTGGTGAGACCCCATCTGGAGTACTGCATCCAGTTCTGGAGACCCCATCTCTGCAAGGACATAGACAGGATAGAGGCAGTCCAGAGGAGGGCAACTAAAATGATGCAGAGTCTGCAAGAGAAGCCATATGAGGAGAGGCTAAAGGAGCTTAATATATATACCCTTGAGGAAAGGAGGGAGAGGGGGGACATGACAGAAACTTTTAAGTACCTCAGTGGAATCAACAAAGTCCAACAGGGTAGCATATTTCAGAAAAAGAGATGTGCAAGAACAAGGGGACACAATTTGAAGATGGGGGGGTGGTGGTTTAGGTGCAATGTGAGGAAGTATTTTTTCACAGAGAGGGTGGTGGACGCATGGAACAGTCTTCCTGAGGAGGTTGTGAGGTCTAAAACTGTGGGAGAATTCAAGAATGCATGGGACAGACATAAGGCAATTTTTGTGGGGGTAGGAAGAAATAGGCTGTTGGTTAACTAGGATCTGCAGCTTATCCTGTAGGTAGGGAAATGGGCAGACTAGGTGGGTCAAGCAGTCCTTATCTGCCATCAAAGTTTTTGTTTCTATGTTTCAGTTGGGGGTGCTTTTTTCTTCCTTCCCAAGGAAGTTATTTACATTTGCCCCAAAACTTTTTCCCGTCTCCCCAGCTGTTTTGCAGCTGGTCCTTATAGTCATTTGCCTTTGCTTGCCTGGTGAGATATGTACATCTGTTTCTGGCAGCCCTGTAGGCCTGATGTTCATTTATTTTCCTGGATGACCTGGCCTTGGCCCAGAGGTTATCTCTCTCCCTCATGAGGGTAAGAAGTTCCCTGGTGATCCACCCATTGGTGTGTCCTCTCAATTTCCTTTTTTTGAGTGGGGCAAATCTGTTACAGATATTATTGAAGCTGACAACAAAGTAGTTCAAGGCTAGGTCCAGATCATGCAGTGCATCTATGAGTGACCAGCCAAAGTACGTTAGGTCAGCCTTGAAAGACTCAGTTGTCCTCTCTTTAGGACCCTGCTTTCAACCGTGATGGGTGGAGGTTTTCTTAGGTTGTTTGACCACCTAAGAGAGACTGGGTAGTGATCACTCAACGTATCTGGCTGCACTGTAACCTGGGTTATTCTGGTGGGGGAGTTAGAGAGCATCCAGTCTATGAGGGTACAATTGCCTGTCTTGCAGTTCCTCCTGGTGGGTTCCATGACTAGTTGTGAGAGATACAAATTAGCCACGGCATCCTTCAGGTGGGTTGCCTCATTTTGAGCCAGTTGATATTAAAGTCTCCAGTGATGATGAGTTCATGGACCTTGCTAAGGGGGGTCGGGGCATCCAGCACTTTGGTAAGACCTCCACTGGCCTTTTTTGGGGATAAATAGACAGAGGCGTTTACCAGTGATTTACTGTTCTGACCACATTGGATTTTAAATGCTAGAATCTCACGGTCATCATCCCTGTTAGTAATGGGGAGCACATTCCCATTAGGCGAGTCTCTAATGTAGATGAGGCATTGCCACCCCTTTTGCCCAGTCTGTTGATTTGGAAGGTTTGATAACCTGGTAATGTGACTTCTGAGTTCTTTGTTTTGCCTGTCAGCCAGGTCTCCATGAGACAGAAGATGTCTGGACTGTGCAGGGCAGTCCATGCCTGGAGTTGTGTTAGCTTGACAAGAAGGTTGCAGATGTTCATCACTGCTATTTTAAGGCCCTTAGGTTTGTTATTACCAGTTCCATTGGGATTTTGTGGGCCTGGATTTGGATGCACATTGCCGGATAATAGGAGTAGGATCAAGATGGCTTTCTGAGTTGAGAAGTGGACAGTGGTGGTGGCTTTTCCTTTTACCAGCTTAAGTTTAACTTGGTTGTGCTGCTTGCAGCTTGGGAGGGGGGCCGGAGGCATAGTGCAGTGTAGTCAAGGGTCATTCCATGTTTTACCACCACTAACAGCTCAAGGAGTATAACTGCTCCAGGGTGGTAGCCCATAGATAATGTATTCACTCTTATCCTCAGAAATACACCTGCATCTATCCAGGTGTATTGGGGATTGACAGTATTAGTTATTCCAGCGAGATTAACTAGCCCATAGGTCAGGAGAATAACAAGGAGAGTTAAGAATGGGTTTGTGAGCATTTTCAAGGTAGGTAAGGGCAGTGTAGACCTTTGTATAAGTATGAGCTGAGTGCGGTAAAAATTAAAAATGTTGATACCTGGTGGTTAGTCAAAAGTCAAAAGAAATTATCAAATGCTGAGGTCCAGGGTCACAGAATGTGTTAGAATTCCTGCAGGTTATGAAGGTGATGAACTGTGCCTCTGCATATGCACATATGCAGGATGTGAAATCCTTTTGTCTGTAGCGCCCCCCCACCCTGTAGAGACTGACATGTATCGGGCGTGTGCCTTGGGGTTGTCAGCCATAGTGTCATACCATTCCGCCACCACCCTGCAGCCAGTGACAGGCATCGGGATGTACCTTGGAGTCTTTGGCCCAAATATTCACCCCATTCTACTATACTGCACCCATCTCAGCTTATTTCATTATGGAATGGGGTGAGTGTAAGGGCCGAAGACCACAAGGCACACCATGACGCCTGTCAGTGTCTGCAGGGTAGGGGTGGAATGGCATGAGCGTTAAGGCAGATGACCCAAAGGAACACCCGCAATGCTTGTCAGTCTCTGCAGGGTGGGGGGGGCGTTAGTGTTGGAAACCTTAATGCCTCATAAAGAAAGTAAATCAGGGAGGGACGTTTGATATCACCTACAACGGCTACGTGACTTCCACACCTGGGTCAACAATGAACTCTCGCAGTTTGGACAGGACTACCTCCAGTCGATGACATCACTGGGCCTCACACAGATTGTTACCTCTTCTACTCATAAGCATGGTCACTCCCTTGACTTGGTTTTCCTCCTGGGGATTGAAACCTCTGATTTGGGGGTGGAGCCAGTTGGATAGTCCGATCACTACACTGTGAGGTTCAGTTTTTGCGCCCCCCTTCATAGGCCGTCCCCTGTGGAGTTGGTCAGATACCGCCCTTTATGGGATGTGAGCCCTAACGACCTTGCGGCGGTACTTGACCTATCGGTAATTCTAGAGGCAAGCGGGAGGCCACAGGGCCTGGTTCAGGCCTATAATAAGGCCGTTACTATGGCCCTGGACTCTATCGTTACTGTATGTGTTCATCCTCTCTCCCTTCACCCTTGGTCCCCATGGTTTGATGGGACCTTGAGGGAGTTGCGGCGACTCAGACGAAGGTTAGAGTGTTTCTGGTGGAAATCCATCCTGAAGGCTGACCATCTTAGACTGATGGAACATTATCAAGTTTATCACTCAACAATCACCCACAAGAAGGCAGAATTCCTGTCCGGGGAGATTGCTGCTGCTCAGAACCAACCGGCTGAGCTCTTTCGAACGGTGGACAGGCTGTGCAACCCAGTTTGTCTTCAGTCCTGAAGAGCCTTTTCACAGTCTGAGTGTGATGAGCTCACTCAGTTCTTTGCAGATAAGGTGGCCAGCATCAAGGTGAAGATCCAACTGGCACACTCTATGGGGGCTGCTAGTGACTGGTGTTGGGTCACTCCTCCTCGCTTTGCCTGGAGTACTTTCATCCAGCTGGAGTCCGGTGATGTTGTGTGGATTGTCCAGGGTATGCGCCCTATGTGCTGTAGTTTGGATCCAGGCCCAACTTCCTTGATTATGGGTTGTTGTGACATTGTTGGCCCGGTCCATGTAGGGATAGTCTGGTGCTACCTTGAGTCGGGTGAGTTCCCTAGCTCCCTGAAGTAGGCGGTGGTGACACCTCTCCTGAAGAAAGCTTCTCTGGGTCCAGGCTGCCTTGCGAACTACAGACCAATCTCTAGCCTTCCCTTTGTGTGGAAGGTGATTGAGAAGGTTGTGGCGCTACAGCTGGAGAACTGTTTGACCATCTATGACATCTATGAACCTCTCCAATCCGATTTTCATAAAACGCATAGTAACGAGACCACGCTGGTTTGGGTGCTCAATGATCTTTTGATGGTGAGCAATGAGAAGCACCACTCCATCTTGGTATTTCTTGATCTATCCTCAGCTTTTGACACCGTGGACCATGGTGTGCTACTCGAGCGCCTGAGGTTCATCTGTGGCCTGTCTGGTACAGTTCTCAGGTGATTTAAGTCTTTCCTAACTGGCAGAACACAGAGAGTGGCGTCGGCTATTTTTTCCTCCGACCCATTCTCTCTGCCATGTAGGGTCCCTCAGGGCTCGGTGTTGTCCCCCATGTTGTTCGCGGAGTACATGCTGCCCCTCAGAGACATTGTAAGATGGTGTGGGCTGAGGTTTCACTGCTATGGTTATGATACCCAGCTCTACCTGTCTTTTGCACCCGACCAGGATAGTGCACTTCTGGTAATTAACAACTGCCTCACTGAAATCCAGGATTGGATGAATTCCAGCTGGCTGAAGATGAACTCAGGAAAGACAGAGGTGATGGTTGTGGATCTGGGCTGCTGAATAGAGGGGTTGGGGGCTGGTCAGCCTTCTGGGCTTTTCCTGGGAGGTTCCCAGCTTTTTACCTCCAAATGGTACGGGACCTGGGGGTGATTCTTGATGATGGGCTGACACTGCGATCTCAGGTGTCAGCAGTTGTCAAGTCTTCCTTTTATCACCTGAGGAACATCGCCAGGGTCAAGCACCTAGTTCTGTCCAGCAACCTTTCTACGCTGATCCACGCCTTTGTGACCTTGTGACTTAATTACTGCAACTCCCTTTACTTAGGTCTGCCAGGGGTTGATATCTGCCGCTTGCAGCTGGTGCAGAATGCTGCAGCCAGGTTGTTAATGGGGACCCCTCGGGTGTGTTACATCACATTGGTGCTGCGTGAACTGCACTGGCTGCCTATTCAGTGGTAGATCACCTTAAAGGTTGGGCTTCTGACCTATAAAGCCCTACATGGATTGGGTCTGAACTACCTGAAGAGCTTCTGTCCCCCTACTGCCCCGAGCAACCACGCCGCTCGGCTGAAGAGGGGTTGCTAGAGATTCCAAGGGTATCTCTAAAGTCATCGGGGGCCCGTGCATTTATGAATGCGGCTCCAGCCCTGTTGAATTCTCTACCCCATCAGTTACTGGAGTGTACAACTATGGGGGGCTTCAAGAAGGCCCTAAAGACCCATTTGTGGCACCAAGCCTACTCGAATTGATTTTAGCTATATCTGTATTCTGCTTTTACTTTTTTATCTATTTTGTATGTTAAGCACCTTGGCAATTTGAAAGGTGCTCAGTACCGTGATTTCAGCAAAGACTTTGACAATGTCCAACACAGAAGGCTGATTAACAAGATGAGTAGTCTGGCAACAGTTCACAAGCTGATAAACTGGGTTAGAAACTGGCTGATGGACAGGAGACAGAGGGCAGTGGTAATGGGATCCAATCCAGGGAGAGGGGGTGGCCAGTGGGGTACCTCTGGGATGAGTCTTGGGACAAGTCCTGTTCAATGTCTTCATTACAGATATTGTGGAAAGGCTAGAAGCAAAGGTCTGTCTACCTGTTTGAAGATGACACCAACATCTGTAACAGAGTGAATACTCCAGAAGGGGTGGAGAAAATGAGCAGGGACATGGAGAGGTTTAAAAGATTGCATGAGGGTGGTGTGACCTGACCAGTAACGAGATGGCAGCTTGAATCTATCGCTGTATCCCTAACTGGCAGTAATCAGCAGCTGTATCCGTGATCTGGGGGAACTTAACTGATGTAAGGGCATAATCTGCTCTGTGACCCCCCCGACTGTCCGGTGTGTTTATTTTCTCTCGTGTGCCCATTAATTGCATTCTCAGCACCGGTGTTTGTGTGAATGGCTCTGGATGTGTAGGCCACGTTGGCTGCATTGCTACTTCTTCACCTGCGTGCTCCCAATAACGCTGCATTGGGGGACAGAACTACTCGTCAGCATCTCAGCCTGATACTGCTACTTTAGCTGGCACTTACTCTCTCCTACTCCCGGGGTGTGCCCTACAGTCCAGATTGAGATGGCCTCTCCTATTCTTGCCCAGTTCTTCACCAATCCACCAGGACAGGAGCCCCCACCTCAACAGGCCACGGTGGGAGACTACCTACAGTGAATCATCAGGATGTTGGAAACCCTGCTTACCAGAGTTGATGGCATCAGCGTGGCACTTACAGGGATGGTGGCGGATGTCCATAGGCTGGAGGACCACATGAATGCAGTCAAGCAGCGCACCAAGGACTTGGAGATACAGCAGAATAAAATCTGGCAAAGGCTGCATGCTCATGAGGCCCAGTTGGCTATCCTCTGGGATTGGGCAGAAGACCAAGAAAAATTGGGGAGCTGAAACAGTATTCGGATTCTTAGCATCCCTGAGGGTTCTGAAGGGCAAAATATGGAAAAGTTCCTAAACTAGTCTATTCTGAAGATGCTGAGTGATAGGTGGAGAGGCCCAGTAGAAGTTGAAAGGGCTCATAGACTCACAGCTAAAGCGAGGCACCCTGGCCTCTCATCTTGGCCCATTATCACATACATCCTGAGATACTCATGAAGGAGAAGGTGCTGCGTGCTGCGCGGGACATTGGGGTGGTCTCCTGGGAAGGGCACAAAATTGCCTTCTACAGAAATTTCTCTCAAGAAGCTGCTGCATGAAGGAAATATTTTATTCCCATAAAAACGTTCTACAGCTACATGGATTTGAATACAGATTTAAGGGCCTTACTTCTCTACTGATGTCTAAAGATGGGAGACAAACAAAAACCTAGGGGAAGATTACACAATTTGGGGGTGGGGAGGTAGTAACAACAACAAAAATGGAAAGGGACCTGGGGGTAATCATATCAGATGACCTTAAGGTTAGCAAGCAATGTGAGAAGGCAGTAGGGAGGGCTGGGGGGATACTGGGATGTATAGGGAGAGGCATCACCAGCAGAAAACAGGAAGTTGTTATCCCTCTGTACTGACAGCTGGTGAGACCCCATCTGGAGTACTGTGTCCAGTTCTGGAAACTCCATCTGCGCAAGGACATAGACAGGATGGATGCAGTCCAGAGGAGGACAACTAAAATGGTGCAGGGTCTGCAAGAGAAGCCGTATGAGGACAGACTAAAGGAGCTTAATATGTATACCCTTGAAGGGGGGGGGGACATGATAGAAACGTTTAAAGCAGCAGTGCAACAATCTGGTTTTTATGCTATTTTAGATTGCCTCTTACCTCATGACTTGTGTGATACCCTTCTTTTCACAACTTGTGTCTGCTTTAGTACTTTTTGTCATGTCTGAAATAATAAAAGGAGAACTCTTTTTAATATGGCTTGGACCAGGTTTTCATCAGTGTTTGCAGTTGTTTTTGAACAAATATTGCTCTGTAAGGTCAGAGAACACTGCCTGCTGCATAAGTGTTAATTTTAGTCATAACAGAAGTGATACATAAACAACGGATGGACAAAACCAGCTGAAAATACTGATGAAGACCCGGTCCACACTGGTACCTCAGTGGAATCAACAAAGTCCCAGAGGGTAGCATCTTTCAGAAAAAGAGATGTGCAAGAACAAGGAGACACAATTTGAAGATAGAGGGGGGATGGCTCAGGGGCAATGTGAGGAAATATTTTTTCACAGAGAGGGTGGTGGACACATGGAACAGCCTTCCTGAGAAGGTTGTGGGGTCTAAAACTGTGGGAGAATTCAAGAATGCATGGGACAGGCATAAGGCAATTCTTGTGGGGAGTAGGAAGAAATAGGCTGTTGGTTAACTAGGATCTGCAACTTATCCTGTAGGTAGGGAAATAGGCAGACTAGGTGGACCATGCAGTCGTTATCTGCCGTCAAAATCTATGTTTCTGTGTTTCTATGAGAGCACTGGTAGCAGTCCAACCAAGAGACATTGAGTTATAGAAACATAGAAACATAGAATTTGACGGCAGATAAGGACTGCTTGGCCCACCCAATCTGCTCATTTCCCTACCTAATGTATAAGCTGCAGATCCTAATTAACCAGCAGCCTACTTCTTCCTATCCCCACCCCCTAGAATTGCCTTATGACTGTCCCATGCATGCTTGAATTCCACCACTGTTTTTGACTCCACAACCTCCTCCGGAAGGCCGCTCCATGCATCCACAACCTCTCAGAAAAAATACTTCCTTAAATTACCTCTGAGCCGCACTCTCTATCTTCAAATTGTGCCCCTTGTTCTTGCACACCTCTTTTTTGAAAGATGCTACCTCTTGGACTTTGTTGATTCCCTTGAGGTACCTGAAAGTTTCTATCATGTCCACCTCTCCCCCTTTTTCTCGAGGCTATACATATTAAGCTCCTTAAGTCTCTCTTCATATGTCTTCCGTGCAGACCCTGCACCATTTTAGTTGCCCTCCTCTGGACAGCTTCCATCCTGTCTATGTCTTTGCAGAGATTGGGTCTCCAGAACTGCACGCAGTACTCCAGATGGGGTCTCACCAGCTGTCTGTACAGAGGGATAATAACTTCCTGTTTTCTACTGGTGATGCCTCTCCCTATGCATCCCAGTATCCCCCCAGCCTCCTTGCTGCCCTCTCACATTGCTTGCCCACCTTTAGGTCATCTGATATGACTACCCTCAGGTCCCTTTCCATTTTTGTTGTTGTTAGTATCTCACCCCCCATTGTGTACTCTTCCCCTGGGTTTTGTTTCCCAGGTGCATTACCTGCACTTCTTAGCATTGAATCTAAGCTGCCATACATTTGACCATTCCTCTAACCTTGCCAAGTCCCTTCTCATCCTTTCCACCCCACCTTGTGCATCAACTCTGTTGCAGATCTTTGTGTCATCTGCAAAGAGACATACTTTTCCTTCCAGTCCCTCTGCAATGTAAGCATAAAGACATTGAAGAGGACTAGTCTATACTGAACTCGCGGTAGCCCACTAGTAGCCCCCCTTTCTTCAGAGTGGACTCCATTTACTATTACTCTCTGTGTCCTATTCTCCAGCCAATTCTTTACCCAGGCTGTCATCTTGGGACCCACTCCCAGGCTGGCTAACTTGTATATTAATATTTTGTGTGGGACTGTGTCAAATGCCTTGCTAAAGTCTAGGTAGGCCATGTCCACAGCCCCTCCCTGATCTACTACTTTGGTCACACAGACAAAGAAATCTATCAGATTTGTCTGGCATGACCTTCCCCACTGTGAATCCATGCTGCCTTGGGTCCTGTGCCCCTCTGGCCTCTAGATACTCGACAATTCTTTCCTTCAGAAGTGATTCCATCATTTTCCCCTACCACTGAGGTTAAACTAACAGGTCTGTAGTTTCCTGCTTCTGCCTTGCTCACACTTTTGTGAAGGGGAATCACATCTGCCTTCCTCCAGTCCTTGGGTACCACCCCATCCTCCCATGATTTGTTAAAGAGGGTAGTCAGTGGTGTGACTAGTTCTACCCTTAGTTCTTTTAGAATTCTGGGATGAATCCCATCAGGCCCCATTGCTTTGTCCACCTTCAGTTTTAAGAGCTCTTTCAGAACCCTTTCTTCTGTAAATGGGCTGGTATCAACTTCTGTATCCAGAGTGTTTCTACTGTTTGTTTTAGGTACCTCCCCTTCTTCCTTTGTAAATACTGAGCAAAAATATTTGTTTAGTATCTCTGCCTTTTCACAGTCACCATCTGCCCACCTCCCTCCCTTTATTAAGCCTCACTATCCCTCCCTTGGTCTTCCTTCGCTCCCTGATGTACCTATAAAGGTTTTATCCCCCTTCTTAACTGAGTTGGCTATCTTTTCCTCGGTTTGGGCCTTTGCTGTTCTGACTGCCTTCCCAGCTTCCATTTGCTTTAACTGATACAGTTCTCTGTCCTGCTCCTTCTGTGATTCCTTGTACTTCCTGAATGCTTTCTTTTTCTCTTGAACCTTCACTGCCACTTCCTTTGAGAACCATAGTGGTTTCTTACATCATTTTGTTTTGTTTATTTGCTTCACACAAAGGCTTGTTATCTCTGTGATGACAGTTTTTATTATTCCCCATTGTTCTTCCAACCCTTCTTCCTGCCCATTTGCTAGTGCATTCCTTAGGCACTCACCCATTTTGGCAAAGTGAGCCCTCCTAAAGTCCAGTACTTTTGCCTTTGTATGGCTGGACTCTACTGCTGTGTTTATTGTGAACCATACTGTTCGATGGTCGCTAGTTCCCAGATGGCTACCCATTTCTACATCTGTGATTCTCTCATCTCCATTTGAGAGAACCAGGTCTAAGATTGCTCCCTCTCGAGTGGGCTCCAATACTAGTTGTCTAAGGCATGCTCCCTGTAGGGCATCTAGAATAACCCCACTCTTTGAAGTGGCTGCTGCAACTGCACTCCAGTTAACACCTGGCATATTCAGATCACCCATCAGCAATATCTCCCCTTTTTCTGCCATTCTAAGTATACTTTCTATCATTTCCTTGTCCATTTCCTCTCCCTTAGAAAGGGGTCTGTATACAACCCCTGTGTGGATTGTGGTGCCATTGCCGGTCTCCAGATTTACCCACAGTGCTTCTTCTCCTCCCTGTTTTACCTTTTGTTCTGTTGCTTTGATTCCTTCCCTTATGTAAAGAGCTACTCCTCCTCCTCTTTTACCCTCCCTGTCCCTCTTGTAGATAGTGTATCCTGGTATGTTTACGTCCCAGTCATGGTTTTGTGTGTACCATGTTTCTGTGACTGCCATGATATCCAGATGTTCCTCCTCCATCAAGGCCACTAATTCAGGAAGCTTGTTACTCAGACTATGGGCATTGGTACTCATTGCTCTCCATTTTTTGATGGCTTTACCTTCTGTTGCAGCATCCCCACTGACCTTTCTACCTCGGTCTTTTCTCATTTTAGTACCCTGTTTTGTAGGAAGAGGCTGGGATTTTCCTGCTGCTTATCAGTGCCTCCCCCCTTGATTAGTTTAAAAGCTTGCCAATGAAGCATTTAAACCAGTTGCTCAAAAGACTCGTTCCCTTCCTGGACAGATACAGACCATCCTGCCAGTATAGGCTGGTGTCCCTCCAGGTGGAACCCCAGTCCCCAATGAAGCCAAACCCCTGTGCTCCACACCATTTTTTCAACCATTTATTAAACTGCATGGTGCAAAGTACCCTCGCCTCACTCATGCCATTGACAGGCAGAACCTCTGAGAAGGATACTGTGTGAGCTACTTGTCTTAGGCCCCTCCCCAATTCTACAAAGTCCTTCTGCACTGCTCTAATCTCATGTTGAGCCAAGTCATTTGTCCCTAGGTGGACAATGACGTCCAGCTCAGACTCCCGTGCAGCTGTTCTCGTGATCCTGAGGATGCGCTTCCTGTCCCTCCAAGCCATGGCACCAGGCAGGCACCTTACTTCAGTTTTCCTGCTCCCCAGTTCTATCCCCTAATAATTGAGTCCCCACTAGGAGCTGCTTCCTTTCCTTGTGGTGTCCTCTGCCTCCCTCCTGTGGGCCTCCCTTGTGACAGTTGTCCTCAGCCTCCTTAGTCTCCTCTGCAGGTGCATCCATAGGGGAGCTATGCTCCCCCAGAATGGTGTATGGATTGTGGAGTGGAACAACTGACTGGGTGTGCCTCTATTCCACCATTCTTACCCTCCCTGAGTCCACTGTGGTCCAACTGCTGTGCTTTCTTCACAACCTCTGAGGTAGTGGTGGTGGCTCTGGTGCTTTCTGGATGGGGGAGGTTCCCTTCCTACCTTCCAGTGTGGCCTGGGGGAAGGTTCCCTTACTACTGTCCAGTGTGGTCTGAAGATGGGCAACTTCCTCTCTCAGGGCAGAGAGTTGTCTGCAAATAGGGCAGCATCTCAGCCTCCAGAAAGACTCTCAGAAGACTGCTGCCCCACAGCCATTACATTGCACTACTCCCCACATGTTTATCTACTTTTTTTTTGTGTGTGTGTGATTGGTTTGTTAGATAGAAATAAATATATTATACAATGTGTATGCTTATATTGTCAGTGCAGTGTGCTAGAGAGGATATGACAGTGATATGCACCTTGCACTCTTGAGGAAATGATGTCAGAACCCCAGGTATAAAGGAACTATTTCCAGGGGTGGGTGGGGTGAGGGTGGAAGGGGTTGGACCTAAACTGTGCCTTCACAAAACAATCAGCTAAGAGCTCTGACCCACCGCTGCGATGAGTGCCTTCCTGTCAGCAAGATGCCCTACACAACAATTTGACAGAGAAAATACCCTGCTAATCAAACAGATAAAAATCCAGACATCCAAGTCAGACACAGGTAAACCTCCCCAGCCCCAAAACATCCTGGTGGTTTGTGCTCTGAAAGCAGTCAGCCCCAAAATAAGTCAGCTGTGCTTTAAACTCTTGCTGCACTGTAAATCTCAAGAATTGTAACAAACGTAAAACTAGATCCACCTCCCTCTGTTGCTTGAAAGACTGTCTTTTCCTGATAATTCTAAGTTCCTTATTTCACCTTTGAGTTAGAAGTAGCCTCCACCTGCAGAATATCTGCTACAAACCAAAGACAATTGTAAGGTTCACCTCCCTCTGTTGTGAGCACAACTCGCTTTCTTGCAAATCCTATGTTCAGTATTGCAGCTTCCAGGTAGAGGTAGTTTCAGTTGAAGAATATTAGCTGTTATGGGTTTCCAAGTTTTGGCCCGATGCCTCCTTGCAGACTATCTCTCCCAGACATCTCTCGGAGCCTGGCTTCTCTTCTCAGCAAAGGGAACTCGCCATGCAGGGGTCAGGTTACCTGGGGAACATCTTTTAGAACGGACTGCTCCTGCTCTTAATGATTCCCTCAGGGCCTCATACAACAGCCACACTGGCCCCTCGACTCCTGAATCCCAGCCCCCCTCAGTGGCAACAGAGACTCCCTTGCAGCCCCATGACCAGGGCTCACCACATCGCTGTAAGCAGTGTTCAAGAAATGGGACCACCCCCCCCCGGATCAACACCTCGCAGCTCCTCTTGCCAAAGTACCCTGGGTTGACCTTCACTCAGAAGAGGATGGCTCTTGGCCTCCTGCAACGGATGATGAAGGGATGGATGTCACTACTTGCTCAGACTGGTCCAAATTCCCTGCTCCCAAAATGGACGCAACAGATGCGGAGGAGCTGCAGTTATTAAAGCCTGGCTCAAAGTCCTATGCAGTGGCAGCTGCTTCTACTCCCACCCACTCAGCAGGGATGACGTCTGTCCCAGATGTTCGTGCAGCACAGGGCTCAGCAGGATGAGCTCACCCAGGACTCTTTGCCTCTTCTGTTTTAGTATAAAGGGGACTGCTTTACACTTGAACTTGGTGGGGTGGTTAATGTATGGGGCAAGCATTTTTGAGGCTGTATTAACACAATTTTCTGACATACAAGGTGCTTGGTCTCTGTAACCCCCAGCCTTCTACCCTGTTCTCACGGCGCTCTCTCTGTGATGACCTATCAGGGTATGCCGCAGGGAAGGATCTCCTATTGGGCTCTCACTCAGGTGAGTCATTCACTCTCTCCACACTTTGGGGATTGTGACAGGGTATCTACGCCCTCTCCTGCAGGCCCTCCACACATCTCATTTGGTCTTTCTGGTTAGTAAGCAGTATTCTGCCTTTATCTGGCCCCCATCCCTCATCTATTGGGACACTATTCTGTGTCCTCAGCCATTGCAGGCAAACTCATTAAGCTATACAGTGACCTATCTGGAATTAGTCGGGGGGGTTCCCCCACCCCCACTTCTCCCTTTCCCCTCTCCTGCATCGCCCCTTCAGGGGCTCTCCTTTATCTTGAATCCCCCTCTCACCACCCCCCCCGATATCACTGAGTCCATGTCGTAGATTGCTCCGGTTGGGGATGTGATCCAACTCTTTGAATTCCACTCCACAGGTCCCCATACTGGGTGAGTGAGTTAGCGTAGCTGAGAGCTCCCTTGTTCGGGGGGTTTTCTTGTGTGTTTAGCTCTTCACCTTTAGTGTAATCACTGCTTACTGGTTAACCTATTATTTCGCCTCTGGTAGTGGCTCCTTTTAGTGGGCTCAAAGTTTAAAGGCGATTTGATTGTGACTTGTTCAATTTATTCTCTTTACTTGTTGATCTCTTTTCTTTCTCTTTCTAGGTTGTATATTGACTATTGCACAGAACTGGTCTCTTATTAGTGCCAATCTATAACACACAGCACTTCCCCCTGACAGACGCAGACTTTTCTGCCTTGAACATCCAGTAGTCTCTAGCCTCCTCGGGTACAAGTTCCCTTCAAGCTGTCTCCCTGCCCGGTGGGTGAGTACTCTTTTTACCTCCTGACACACACTTATGCATCATGTCCAAAACCTCTGGGGACCTTAGGCTGATCTCTTGGAACATTAAAGGGCTCAATCACCCGGTCAAGCACACTAAAGACCTTCAACATTTGCGCTCCTTGCAGGCTGATATTGTGTTCCTTCAAGAGACACACCTCACAGCCAGGACCACTCTTTGGTTAAAGAAATTCTGGGTTGGCAAGGTTATTACTAGTTATGTGCCAACCAAATCTAGAGGGGTTGCCATTCTGATATGCTGTTTCTGTTCTTGGGTTGAAGAGGAGGTTAAAACAGACTCACTGGGTAGGTGGGTAGCTGCCCAGTTTGTGTTCCCCGGAGGCAGGGCTATCCTTGCCAATATTTATGCTCCCAATGCTGATGAGGCCGACTTCTTCCCTAGCATCAGCCAGGCCATAGCTTCCCTCTCGACCGGTCATTCTCGCATCCCCATCCTATTAGGTGGGGACTTTAACCTTGTACAGGAAATTTTTCTCGACAAGTCGAAGCCCAACCCTCAGGTGCACCCCAAAGCTGGGGCTGTCTTGCATGACATTATGGAGGAATGGGGTCTCATGGATCTATGGAGGTGGGATCATCCCACATGGCAGAACTACTCCTTTTTCTCCCCAGTTCACTTCACTCACAGCCGAATAGACTTCTGGCTGGCCAACTTAGTAGCAGCTGGGAAAGTCTCAGACAGCAGTCTAGGCAATATCCTGATTTCTGATCATGCTCCAGTTATCTGCTCCTATACCCCTGTTATGTCCATCACAATCGGTACCAGATGGCGATGTAACCTGTGCCTGCTGCAGGACAAGGAGTTTCAGCAGGTAATCAAATAAGAGGTTAAAGACTATTTCTCTCACAATTCCACAGGTGAAGTGACACTGGGTACAGTGTGGGAAGCATTTAAGGCAATCTTGCGGGGTTGAATCATTTCCTTCGCCTCAGCCAAAAATAAGGTGAGGAAGGCTATCCTAACCCAGCTGCAATCCGAACTATCCGTACTTGAAGCTCACTTTAAAGCCTCCACGGGAAACAATCAGCTCAAGTCTTTGTTCAGGGAGATAGTGGGGCTCAAGTATCAAACTTATTTGTTACTGCAGCAGAAAGTGGAATAGATGCTACTCCATACAAGACACACCTACTGGGAAGTGAGGGAGAAGGGAAGTAAACTTTTAGCTTACCAGCTGAGGAAGCAGTAGGCAGCCTCTCATATTCATGCCCTCAGGTCACACTTGGGCGCCGTGGTTTTGGACCCCAAAGGGATAAAATACATCATGCAATGCTTCTATCAAACAATCTACCAGTCCCGATCCTCTTTAGATTCTGCCCAGCTGGCTGAGGAACTCCGTCAATTTTGTCTCTCTCTTCAGGCATACCCCACCTCCCCCCAGAACTGGTGGCAGCCTTGGTCTAGCCTTTTGCAGTGGACGAACTGCAGCTTGCACTCTCGCAGATGGCCAAAGGCAAAGCTCCAGGTCCTGTTGGAATGATGGCTGAACTCTATCAGCTTCTGACCCAAGAAATTGCCACCCCCCTGCTTAGTGCACTGCAAGAGGTGCACGGCTCAGGTGTCCCCCCCCCACCATGAGGGAAGCTATGATCACCCTCCTCCCAAAAATATTAAATGGCCCCTTGGACAGTGCTAACTACCGCCCCATCTCCCTGCTCACTGTAAAAATGAAAATAGCGGCAAAAATCCTAGCCAACAGAATGGCGGATGCCCTGTTGTCTATCATACATCCTTCCCAGGTTGGCTTCACCAAGGGTAGGTCCGGGACAGACAATATTTGGCTCCTGCTCAACCTTAAGTGGCTGGCATGCTATTCCTCTGTCCCCATGGTGGCTCTCACTGTGGACTTTTCCAAGGCATTTGATTCTGTGGAATGGGGCTACCTCCACTAAGTCCTTCGCCTCTATGGCTTTGGCTCCTACTTTTTTCAATGGGTCTCCATCCTTTACAACCAGTAGCTAGAATTCTGACCAACACAGATATATCTCCCCCTTTCACTCTACATAGGGGTACTTGCCAAGGCTTCCCCCTCTCCCCTTCTTTTATTCCTTGTGGCCCTTGACCCCCCACACAAGGAAACTCACCTCCTCCAAGGCGATCTCCGGTGTGCAAGTTTCTGGGGTTACTCACCTGGCTGCTGCATACGTGGATGATCTCTTGCTTACTCAGACCCACCCGAAAAAATCTCTACCCCATGTCCTAGAAGTCCTACAGGATTTTGCCACGCTCTCCAGGCTCCAAACTAATAGGAGGAAGACTACCCTAGCTCCACTGAATTCATCCTGCACTAAGGAATGTATCCAAAGCTCAGACCTAGCCTGGGCCCCGTAGGGCTTCTCCTATCTGTGTGTAGTAATTCCATCAATTGGAAACATTTAGAGTCAGTTAATTTCTTGCCCCCAGTGTCAAATCTCTCAACAGAAGTTGACAGGTGGTGCAAGCATAACCTTTTATTAAGGGGCAAAGTAGCAGCTGTACTGATGCTTCTTCTTCCCCAGGTGGCATACTTGCTTAACAACTTACCCATCCGCCTCTGTCCTAAGTTTTTCCGCACTTTGGATGGATTAATATCCAGGCTGCTATGGGAAGGGAAATCTCCCCATTGGAGTCACAACAAGCTGCAAGCCCACTGGACCCAAGGAGGCCTGAGCATTCCCTGGCTCCAGGGTTACCACATGGCCTACCTGGCTGAACAAGCTACCAGATGGTTCATTCCCTCTCAGGACCAGCCTCCCATCTGAGTCAACCTGGAAACCAGACTTATGGGTGGCCAATCCCCCAGTTCGCTGCTCTTCTCAGGAGTGGTATCACCTCCCAGCATATCTCCAATTATGTTTGCAACCAAATGGGCTTGGCACTGTCTCATGTCTCTCTCCCATACCCTGCAGACAGCTTACATCCCTCCAATCAGGTATCTCAGTCTCTGGAATAATCAGCTTATCTCTATAGATAAACACCCCATTAACTGGTCTGAATTGGCCTCTTGAGGTATTAGGTATGTCCAAGACTTATTCATGCCTGACTCCTCTGAGCTAACGTCTTTTTGAACAGCTGAAGTCCCGCTTCAACCTTCCATCCAAAGACTTCTTTAAGTACTTGTAAGTTCGCAGTAATGTTTGCTATCTCCAATTGATCTCTACTCTGGACCCAAAATGACAATGACTAGCCTCCCTGCACAAGAAAAATACCCCCCATGGTCTGGCTGGGCAGTTTTACAATGTGTGGAGAGAGACTCCCAGTCAGACTACATAGAGGAATGTTGGCGCAAATGGGCAACCGACATTCACCGGACATATGGTCCTGTTGCCTTACGTCGGCGCATCTAACATACACTGATGCCAGAAGTCAACTGATACAACTCAAAATCCTTCTTAGATGGTATAAGACCCCAGATGCCCTCCACACCCAAAGGGTTACTTCCACAGTCTGACTGCTGGTGGTGCCGACAAAGCCCCACTCACATCTTGCACATTCTCTGGCAATGCCCTCTCCTTACCGCCTTTTGGATGGCTGTGTCGACTGACTGCACTAATGTGTTGGGTCAACCAGTGTTTCTGTCTGATTCCATGCTGCTTCTGGGGGACTGTTCCCCCCTAGTGGCTTTATCACCCTGACTCCATGATTGGGTTATGTAGCACTCATGGAAGCCAAGCGAGCTCTGCTGATGAGATGGTGTCAATCTGCTCCCCCCCCCGACTGTGTTGCTCTGGTGTGCTGCTTTAACAAATCTTGCCATCATGGAAAGACTCTTTTACTACCACCATGGACAGCTAGCAAAATACTTCCAGAAAAGGGATCCATATCTTCACTCCTCCTCCTTACGGAAGGTTCCGACCCCCCCCCCCAGTAATCCTCCTGTATGAACATGCCACCTTGCTACTTCTGGCCTTTGGTCCCTGTCCTCTCCCCTTTATGCTGGCAACTGTTAAGGATGTATCTTTTTAACTCATAGATATTTCACAATAAGGCTCCTGGATATTCTGGGTATCTCCTCGAGACTGTCTGGCATTTACTTGGATCTAGACTTCACGTCTGTCTGTTGGGAAGTGTAAGCCGTACTCCAGCTCTATTCTAGGTATGATGATTTTTGAAGCTTAATGCTGCATTATTTTGTTCTTGCTGTTGCATAATGTAGTTCAGATTATTGAGACCATATCCTGTAACCATTTTGTGCTCTGTTTCCTAAACTGGGCTTTGCTCTTATTAAGAGACACTGCATGTATTGTTCACTGTTATGCTTGGATTTATTTGAAAATAAATAAAACCTTCTATGATAAAAAAAAAAATGGCCTGAGTAGTGGCAAATGAGGTTCAATGCAAAGAAGCCCAAATAATGCACCTGAGAAGAGGAAAACCTGTGGAGAGTTACAGGATGGGGTGGAGGTGCTGATGATCACCAAGGAAGAAAGGGACCTAGGAGTTTTCAGTTCTGATGACCGAAAGGTGTCAAAGCAGAGCACGCATGTTGCAAGGATTGCCAGTGGCATGCTGGGATGCATAGGCAGAGGTATCACTAGCAGAAGGCATAAGGTGGTGATGCCATTGTATAATGCACTAGTGAGGCCACACCTACAGTACTATCTGCAAATCTGGAGGCCTCAAATGCACAAAGTCAATGACAGGGTGGAGGCAGCCCACAGAAAGGCAACCAAGATGGTACATGGCTTGCAGCACAGAACCTATCAGGAGAGATTAAAAGGACCTCAACATGTACTTATTGGAGGAAAGGAGGGTGTGGGGGAACATGATAGCTACATTCAAGTACCTCAAAGGCATAAACAAGGTGCAGAGAGGGACATCTTTCAATACATCAAATGTTCGGCATTGATAAATGCTGGTTTTTATCCTAAAAAAAAAAGAGAACCATTCATCATTGTCGTTGTGTAAGCCCCCCTTCCCTAAACAGTATACAGACACTGGGAGTGCCCAATCCCCCAGTGTCCTCATCTGTCTGTCCATTGTTGTGTGCTGTGTAACCTCTCAGCAACAGTATACAGACACGGGGGTGCCCAATCCCCCCAGTGTCTCCATCTGTTCAGCAAACTTCCTAAAAAAACAAAAACTGTCCCTCATCATTTTTTTTCCCCTGTAAAAAAGAAAACTGTCCATTGTTGTCCATTCCACCGTTACCCAATCCCCTACCCTCCCACTCAGGACCCACCACCCCACACACCCCCGTACCCACACTTACCCACCGGAAGTCCATCACCATAATCTACCTTGGACTGCAGGCACGTCTTTGTTCTTCAAAGCCCAACCGCGAACGGAGGTAAGCGCTTCAATGTATTTCAATAGGGTTTCTGGCATCAATGTATTTCAATCAGGTTTTCAAGTTAGTGGATAACTTGCTCATTTTTAAATATTTTTGCCTCAAATTTTCAACATATATTTATTGGGACCCCACCTCACAGACAACGTCACTAAAGCAATTTTCAAACATCCCCCCCCCAGTGTACACAACAAACTTTCAGCATTGACAAATGCTTGTTTTTTTAGTCTTTGGTAACCAGGCAAGGCCCACTAGGCACAAGTGCCTATTTTCAGGGGTGACCTGAGAGCACTGGGCAGTTAAGTGACTTGTTCAGAGTCACACAGTATGCAAGTGGAGGCTGGGAGAATCAAACCAAGGTCTGATATGCTGGATGTATCAAGCTTGTTCATAGCTCATTACTCTAACCTCTAGGCTATACTGCCAGCCTAGCTCCTCATGAGAGGAGGAATCTCAAAAGTTAAACATTGACTTAGCGGGTCTTCTCCCAGTCCCCCTCATGAAAGGGTAACACTCAAAAGTTAACTGCCGGCTCGATGGCTCTTCTCCCAGTCCCCCCTCATGAATTAAAAAAAATAATAAAAAGCTCCATTCAGTAGCCTGATGTCTATTAATAAAGAGTCACCATCCTGACAGTTTTCAATGCAAAAAAAAGTCTAAATTGACATAAACTGAAAGGCATTGTTTGAACAGTCTTGTAAATTTACTGGTTCATTTAATCTTATCAAAGGCTTTCAGCATACCATATTCTTGAGCCAAACAGGTTATCACAAAAAAAGCCACCTAATAGTTTGTGTCTACAGCAGTGGCATATAAAGCTGGTTTTATTCTCAAACAAAATTGGGTGATTTAAGGATAAATAGTAGGAGGCAAGAGGATACTCTGTTTTGCTGTGCTCCAGAGAGTGACTATATTTTCAGTTCCTCGTATGTGCCATCACAAATATAATTATCAAATCACTGCTCAGCATGGCAGTTGAACAATAGAAATGGTGCATACATGGTTTTTAAAATGCTTGTTAACATTTTAAAATCAGATTTACTGAACACATTCACATTCTAGAAGAACAAAGCTGATGACAATTTTATGCCAGACAGCTCTGATGAAGAATTTAGTGTTGAGTATGTTTGGTTGCAGCCAGTTACAACCCAGAATTTGCGCACTCCTCCTTTATAAATCCTGATGAATAGACTGATAGAGTGGTGACCGGAGAGTAATTCTGCTAGTTGGCTGAGGAGGTCTATTTCTTGTCTCATAATGATTAATTTTAAGGGCCTGCAGTGCTGAGCATATCAAAGCATACACATATCTTACAGACTATAGATTAACTGCTTTGGAACTGTGGAGAGACAGCTGGACGTGATAACGGTACCTTGTAGTAAACAGAATTCTGGAAATACTCTGTAATAATTTTAAGCCAAATTATGACCTGTATAATGGATAGATGGGCATTCTAAATAAAAGATTTTTGATATCTGAACCACAGTGGTATCTCAAGTCACTTTACACAAATGTTCTGAAACTGCATGCATCCATTTAATGAAGTAATAAATTCTTACTTGCTCCCATGATGCCTTACTGTATCTTATAGTTGCATTATTTCATATATAGCCTGGTGGCACAAAAAGCCCACTTCCAGCAGTGTAAAATAAAGTTTAGTAGTGGTCCATGTTTTTGACTTTGGTTGCACTATTTTACTTTATTTTCATCAGAGTATTTAATTTTTCAGGACTGCACTTTGTAACGGTTTGTGTCATCATTTACAACACATGTTGAGAACTGAGGAGGGGCTTCAGGATAAACAAGAAGGGGAAGAGTGCAAAGCACCTGGAAAAACTGCACATTTGAATTAAAAAATCACCAAAAGCAATAAATTCCACTGAACTGCATGTATTTTGTGGCATGATGCATATTCTGCGGTAGATTCTGCAGCCATGGAATCACATAATTTCAGAGGTCTTGGTTATAGACTATCTCTGGAGATCATTTCCAGTCTCCAGCTATGCCTTATAGTTATAAGATTGCTCTTTGGTGATTGGTGCATCTTTAAACAAGCATTTGTCAATGCCGAATGTTGGCTTGCTGGCATTGGCATTGGTAGTGCCGGAGTTAGAGAGATGCATAATAGGAATGGCAGTGAAGTATTGAACTGATGCCAACCCACCCCCATGCTGCAGAGACTGACAGGCATTGGGGTGTCCCTTTGGGTGTTGGCCATAGTGCTCATGCCATTTCACCTCTCCTTATCCTGCAGACAAGGACAAGTGTCGCAGTGTGCATTGGGGTCTTCCAAAGTTACAAGGGTGCATGGAAATATGCAACGACACTTGGAACACTGCCATTTTATACGTTCGTCACCAAATTTTCAACATAGGCATTTTAGCACCTCTGCTCATGTACAGTGTCACTGTTATTTCCTCAAGTGTCCAAGAAGTGATTTCGCACAGCGACCACGTTATTCTGCGCCGGAAGTGCGAAAACACATTTTGGGCAGGATATGTGAAATGACGGCTATACTGTTCATCAAGAGGTGTGGAAAAATGGCAATGGTGAAAATCCAGAGTGAAAATATCACAAATGCATGATGGTACGAGCGTGCATGCAATGTGCCAACGCACGCTCGTAACACAGTCATTTTATGGAGTATCATCACCACATTTTCAACATAGGCATTTTAGGACCTCTGGTCATGAACTGTGTCACTGTCATTTTCATAATCTGGCCCAAACAATGATGTCCCACAGCGACCGTGCGCCGGAAGTGCAGAAACACATTTAGGGCAGGATGTGGAAAATGACAGCTGTACTGTTCACAAGGAGGTGTACAAAAATGGCAATGCTGAAAATCCGGCGTTAAAATATTGCGAATGCATGAAGTTATGAGCCTGCGTAGCAACTGCACAATGCACACTCGTAAAACAGGCATTTGTTGGAGTTTTTTCACCAAATTTGGAACATAGGCTTTTTGAGAGGCCACCTCATGAACACTGGCACTGTCATTTCATTAATGGGTCCTGAAAGGTAATTTCGTGCAGTGACTGCGAAATCACCTTTCAAGGCCGATTAACTCCATGACAGTGATATAATTCATGAGGAGGGGCCCCAAAAACCCCATGTTGAAAATCTGGTGCCAAAATTCCAACAAATGGCGGAGATATGCAGCAAAGTTGAAAAAACCCTATTCATTCCATTATACAGCTTACTGGCATTTCCTCAGTTCGCGGTCAGCTTTGAAGAGTGCAGACGTGTTCCCAGTCCACCGAAGATCGTCGTGCCGGACTCCAGAGGTAAGTATGGAGTGAGGGTGTATGTGGGGAGGCAGGGTACACAGTGGGTGGGTGCGGTGGGTGGCAGGAGACCACGAGGGACCGTTTTTTTGTTACAGGGTAAAGAAAAAAAACAAACATCATGGGCAGTTTTTTCTTTTCAGGGAACTTGGCATGCTGGGGTGGGCTCCCAGGGTGCCTCCTAATTGTTTTATGGGGGGTTGCCACAGCCGACGGGGGATTAGGCACCCTCATTGGCAGACAATGGGGGGGTAAAGTTATGCTGACGGGGATTGGGCACCCCCGTCGGCACAATGACAGCAGGCGGGGGGAGGCAAGAGCCGAGGGGGATTGGGTACCCCTCTCGGCATATAAGAAATGCAGGGGGGGCTGATTTATGCCAATGGGGAGTGGGCTCCCCCGTCGGCAAATTTCTGCAGCCACAGAAAGTCGCCTGGGGGATTGGGCACCCCCGAAGTCGGCCGTTGGGTGGCGCTTCAATGTATGCTGCTAATGTGGTAGTACGCAGGAAGGGTCCGCTGTGTCTGACGAGCTTTGCTCAGATTTCAGTGGACCTTTCCTTAGATGTGCTTGCCACATTAGCATGCATGGTGTGGTGCCGGCATGCAGGCTGATTGGGGAATGAGGGACACACCTACTGATGCGTGCCCTGTATTTGCCCAAAAGCGGCCACACCCCCAAATCTGCACTCTCCCAAGATGTTGACTCTCCAGCAAGCGCGGCAAGCCAACATAAAAAGCCTACAGTATTTGATTTACAGAAGAGGTGCCAATCTCTTGGCCTTTTGGGCAATAGAGCATAGTGTGTTATGTTGAAAAAGGAAGGATTTCTCCTAGTACATCATGGCAATCAAAAAGGTATTTGCTGGCAACGAAAAAAAAATGTGATTGGGGTACATTCTTATTATTTATGTTCCTTAAACAGACTCATCAAAAGTAGAAGTACAGCATAGATTGGTATCATCACATGATATACAGTAGTGCCATCCCTGAAAGTAGAGTACGAATCCTGGCTTTTCTTATTGGATCTCAAGGATATGGATTTCTACTTCCCTAGTCCTCTCCTGTGTTTGATTAGATTAGAATACAACACATGACAACACATTGATTCACAAGAAATAAGTCCATAAGTGAGTCCATGTTCTGTTGCTTTCCCCATGGGGTAGTAGTGCACATCGAAATGCCACATACTTTAGCATAATCACTGCAATAGCATATTAAGGTAAGCTCTGAAACTACAGTGGAATGGAATTTCACTCATATTGTTGGTTGGGAGTTCCTTAAAAAATAAGTCCAGTTGCATTAGAAGAAGACTGGGGTGAAACCCATTTACCTGTAGCATGACTTAAGGTGTGGCTTTATTCATCAGTGACACTGATTCTTTACCTTTTATAAAAAATGAGGCAGAGTGCCAAAAGAGGTAGTGTGGACAAATGATTAGGGCACTCACCTGGAAACCAGACAATCACATGTTCAAACCCTGTGAGGGGCAAATACTCACTGTGCGGCCTTAGGCAGATCACTTAACCTTTAATCCATGCACACACTGGGGTACTTGAAATGGTTTAAGTGCCATAAACTGTCAAGTCCCTCAAGCACAGTTTGTGTACACACTACAACTGTGTTCTAAAACCCTGCTAGGGAAGTAGTCTTTATCACAGTTTTAGACAAAACACGGTTGCCTTAACCTGCATTAACAGCGGTATGGACGTGATCCATGCTGTAACACGAGTTAAGAAAACCATGTTTAAACATCAGTTAAGATTTTAACCTGAACAGTACAAGAAAAAGTATCACATACATGGCTGGGCTCCCACTGCGGTCCCAACTGTGCAAATATAAGTTTCCCCTGATCTGTTAGGAAACCCGATAGTGAGTATCCCATTGTGCATTGCAGCACCCGCAATCTTTTGTGCTGGTGCTGCAATCATGCCTGGAAACTTGCTCAGGCAAGCATGGTTGTCAGAATGCAGTGTGGACGCATCAACAACCATGCTAGGGACTGGTTTCTAAAACGCTATTTAAAACATTTTAAAATTGGTCCCTACAATGGACAGGGCTTTAGTGTTCCAGTCAGCCCAGCTGCAGAAATGGGCAGAAGCAGAAAACCACTGGAGATGAGATGTTGCATCTCTGCAGAGTTGTCCTTTCTCCAGTTGTCAGTTATTGCTTTGGGAAGAGTTGTGTCTTACCTTTATGCAATGATTTCCCCATATGGCATTCAAATGAATTCAGTTCAGTGTTATTTAGGGAGTTATCCATTGAGACAGGCTTATTTGCAATGGTTCCCTTTCAGATTTTGCAAACAGTTTCAATTTTAATTAATATAATGCAATAAGAAAAATATAATACAAACAATACAATAGAAAAATAGCATGGCAAAAGGTAATGACATTATAAACAATACAATAACCACAGCTTTAGAAAAGGATTATGGTTAATGTGACAAAATGGGTGCTCTAAGACTAACCAGCATAGCAACAATGTTCAGGTCATCACTGTTAATGACATAGTAAAAGGTTCAGAGGCTTATCTCCCAGTTCCTCTCATGCGAGAGGGACACTCAAAAGATAACTCTGGCAAAGTGGCTCATCTCCCAGTTCCCGTCATGACAGGGGGACATAGAAACATAGAAACACAGAAATTGTCAGCAGATAAAGACCACCAGGCCCATCCAGTCTGCCCGTAGGCCCTATACATTGAATGTTGCCACTGACCCAATGTGATCAATGGCTTTTCATCACCCCCTTCCCTCTCAAGGTTCCCTTGTGCCTGTCCCAGGCCTGCTTAAACCCCTCCACTGTGCTTGCCCCCACTACCTCCTGTGGCAGACTATTCCAAGTGTCAGCTACCCTTTCTGTGTAGAAAAACTTCCTCACATTACCTCTTAATCTACCACCCCCTCCAATTTCATATAGCGCCCCCTTGTTCAAGTACTTATTCTACATTGGAAAAGGTCCCCCACCTGCACCTTGTTTATGACCTTGAGGTACTTGAAAGTTTCAATCATGTGCCCCTGCTCTCTCCTCTCCTCCAGTGAGTACATATGGAGGTCCCTTAGTCTCACCTCATACGTTTTGTGGTGCAAACCCTGCACCATCTTTGCCGCTCTTCTATGGATAGTCTCCACCTTGTTTATGTCCTTGCGCAGACACTCAGAATTAACCACCAGCTTGGTAGCTCATCTCCCAGTTGCACTCACAAGTGGGTACACTCAAAAGTAAACATCTGTCTTGGTGGAGGCATGGTTTGCCACCTTCAAGATGGCAGCATAAATTGCTCAGCAGTTCTAGCCCCAGGTGTAATCAGCTCCCATATGAAGAAAAACTGCAATAGATTTTTACTGAACCTGCACAACTTGGCTGGGCACAGCCTAAGGAATGTGTTGGTGTTTTTCCTTTGTGAATTTAGTCTCCAGTTCAGAGCGTATTAGGCCTAATAATTCTTGCTTTCACTTTCCTGCCCGCTGCCAGCCACAGCCTAACTGTCTGCCTGTGATCAAGCCTGCAATGAGTGATAGTGAAAGTGAACCATTCAGAGCACTACAATATGGCTCACCAAGTGCCAGCTCATTATGAAATGGCCCACATAACAGAGATGCTCGCCCAGATCTTGAAGGACACAGCTGAGCTCAAATGTGTGGTAGTTCAGACATTTAGGGATAAGGCTACCCCGTGGACCTGAGCTGAAGCCACAGAGCAGATCCTCCAGACCCAGACATGCCGATGACCACATGCAGGCACAACTCAGAGAAAAGGAGAGGACAATAAAGTACTTACTCTTCAAGGTGGACAACTTGGATCATAGGGAACAAAGGAACAATCTGCAGATGGTGGGCCTCCCAGAGGGGACGAAGGGCTGATCATGGTTGTCTTACTGCAACAACTCACACCAGAACTGCTTAAGACGCTTTACTGTCCCTCCTAGAGATGCAGAGGGTCCACCACTCTCTTGCTCCAAAGCCGTGAACAGGGGAACAGCTGTGTCTGATTCTGCTGAAGTTGCTCCTCTACCTGGTAAAAGAAAAAGTACTACAACTGGCCTGGGAGAAAGGGCCACAACAGTGGAGGGGATATGCTATTCATTTATTCAAGGATTTCTCCTTGTAGCTCTCACATTGCAAGAGAATTTCCACAAATGTTAAGTGGAAGTTTACATAATTGGCATTAAAATATTCATGATGTATCCAGCACAACTGAGAGCCACAGTCAGTGGAATGGAACAGTTTGCTCAAGAGACGGGGCCCGCACAGACTTTTCCCTTAAGCAACTAGCAAGGGGTCTTGGAGGTGGGGTGGGGAGCTCACTGCAGCAGATGGACACCTCAACTTCACCTGTTGACTCTGATCATTATTCACACAGGCCTCAAGAAGATGATGGGCAGTAGATGTAACAGCAGTGTGGTTAGAAATGTGCGAAATTGCCAAATTTCACTATGCGAAATATTTTGCGTAATTCAATCATATCGCAAAATTTTTTGCAGAAGTGAAATGCTGAATTTTGCCTGAGGAATGAGAAATTTCACCATCGGAGTGTGACATTTCACCTGCGAAATGGTAAAATTCGCCATTTGCGGGCAAAATTTCACCATTTTAGGGCAAAATTTTGCATTCCATCGGTGACATTTTGCATCTCACACCCAGCAAAATATTTCGAGGAACAGACTAATTACATGAAATATTTTGCGTGGTGACATTGCCGTTTTTTTGGGAATTTTGCCTGTGAAGTTTCTTTTCACAACATCTGTAAGTGTGGTAGGGGCAGAAAATGACAAAAGGCAGAAATTTGCCTCACAAACTTCAATTCCTGAAGATCCAGGGATTGAGAACAGTTCTTATCACTGCTAGTTACAAACAGATATGATCCCCTAAGGTCAGTGTCCCTGGGCAGGTGAGGAGCCAATGACCTCCAGCAGCTCATCATGGTCCGAGGTCCTGAGTAAGATCCCTACTCTCAGCCTGAAGCCCTGTCATGGGCAGACAATGCGGCTTCACCTCCGGCTCCAGTTCAAGTTACATCTTTGGCCATGTGGTCATCCACAGCAACCACACAAGGAAGACCCCTGTTAAACTGTCTCTGGATTTTGGATTTTGTTAGATGTATGTTTGGTTGCTTTTCCCACCTTATTCCTTGTGGGCATGGCCTGTTTCTTCATTGGTTGAGCCTCTCAGGTTCAGATCCTATGAGTGGGGTAATTTGAATCTGTGAGTACCCTGCCTGGAATAAGTGAGCAACTGTTTCTGGTTTCTAGGCAGCAGAATAACTCTTTCCCTGCCAGATTTTACAAGGGGTCTTTTAATGACATTACCTAGCTCTGTTTTTTTTGGGGGGGTGAACTAACTCTAGCAGCTTTTCCAGACTCCCACTGTGTCTCATTTAAACTTGTGACTGCCAAAGCAGTTCCCACCATTTTCTTTCAGCTGCTGTGTCTGATGCTGGCCTCCCACCAGGCCCACTGTGCAAGATCATTGTCTTGCAGGGAATGTCCTACATGACCATAATAGTACCTTGTAACCAATCCCAAAGGTTAGCTTATTTTATTTTAACATTTGCTGGTATGTGTTTGCTCTGAAACCATCGATGGTAACTGTGTTTCCCTACACTGTTGTGCTACCTTATCAGCAAGAATGGGGATGGGGTGAGCAGAGATGGGTGGTCTGGGAGGCGAAGGCCTGTAGAAATGAGCAATTTGATTAGTTAATCTGAGTTCCTGTTTTGCTTCCCCCCCAATGATGAGTTCTAGCAACTAAGCAGGGGTGCAATCTTTGGGCTGGATATTTCCACTGCCCCACCCCTACCATTCCCTCATCCCCCCCCCATACCTATCCTATCTCTTCCTGCAGCTCAATTTCTTCTTCTCCTGCTCCTTGGCCATAATTTCCTATGGGTGCATATGCTTTGCATGTCCTGACATGAGGCCATTCATGCTGTACCAGAATTTATAAATAGAGACAGTCGTGGGAGGGCAGTGAAGTTAATAGGAAGAAGGGCAGGGGTAAATGGAGAACTAGGCAAATAAAGTAAGAACAGGGATGTGGCTAAAAGGGGTAAAGCCATCAAAAAATGGAGGGCAATGAGTACCAATGCCTGCAGTCTAGGCAACAAGCTCCCTGAACTAGTGGTCTTGATGGAAGAGGGATGCCTGGATATCGTGGCAGTCACAGAAATATGGTACACAGAGAACCATGACTGGGACATCAACATACCATGTAATACAGTTTACAGGAGGGGCGGGGGGTAGAAGAGGAGAAGGAATAGCTCTCTATGTAAGGGAAGGGATCAAAGCAACTGAACTAAATGGTAAAGCAGGAGGAGAGGAGGCGCTGTGGGTCACCCTGGAGACAGGAAATGGCACCACAATCTGCATGGGTGTTGTATACAGACCCCCATCTCAGGGGGAGGAAATGGACAAGGAAATGATAGAAGGCACTCTTAGGATGGTAGAAAAAGGGGAGATATTATTGATGGGGGACCCAAATATGCCAGATGTTAACTGGAGCACCTTTGCTGCAACCACATCCAAGAGCAGAGTCATTCTCGATGCCCTACAGGGGGCATGCCTCAGACAGCTAATGTTGGAACCCACTCGGGAGGGAGCAATCTTAGACCTGGTACTCTCAAATGGGGATGGAGAGAGGATCTCAAATTTAGAAGTGAGTAGCCATCTGGGAACAAGTGACCACTAAACAGTGTGGTTCACGATAAACACAGCCATAGAGTCAAGCCATACAAAAGTGAGGGTACTGGACTTTAGGAAGGCTGACTTTGTCAAAATGGGAGAGTGTCTCAGAAAAGCACTAGCAAAGGGGCAAGAAAAAGGGGTGGAGTAACAATAGGAAAACATCAAAACTGCCATCACAGAGGCAACAAGCCTTTGTGTGAAGCAAACAAACAAATCAAAACAAAGAAAAAAACACTATGGTTCTCAAAAGAGGTGGCAGGGAAGGTTAAGGAGAAAAAGATAGCATTCAGGAATTATAAGGAAACACAGAAGGAGCAGGACAGAGAACTCTACCAGTTAAAGCAGAAGGAAGCAGAGAGGACAGTCAGAATAGCAAAGGCCCAAACTGATGAAAAGATAGCCAACTCAGTTAAGAAGGGGGATAAAACCTTTTATAGGTACATTAGGGAGCAAAGAAAGACCAAAGGAGGGATAGTGAGACTTAATAAAGGGGAGGGTGGGTGAGCAGAGGGTGACAGTGAAAAAGCAGGGATACTGAATGAATACTTCTGCTCAGTATTCACAAAAGAAGAGGAGGGGGAGGTACCTAACCCAATCAATAGAAGCACTCTGGATAGGAGAGTCGATACCAGTCCATTCACAGAAGAAAGTGTTCTGAAAGAACTCCTAAAACTGAAGGTGGATAAAGCAATGGGTCCCAGTGGGATTCACCCCAGAATTCTAAAAGAACTAAGGGGAGAACTAGTGACACCACTGACTACCCTTTTTAACAAATCATGGGAGGATAGTGTGGTACCTAAAGACTGGAGGAAGTCGGATGTGATTCCCCTTCACAAAAGTAGGAGCAAGACAGAGGCAGGAAACTATAGATCTGTTAGTTTGACCTTAGTAGTAAGGAAAATGATGGAATCAATTCTGAAGGAAAGTATTGTTGTGTACCTAGAGGCCAACAGGACACAGGACTCAAGGCAGTATGGACTCACAGCGGGAAGGTCATGTCAGATTAATCTAACAGATTTCTTTGACTGGGTGATCAAAGTAGTAGACCAAGGAGGGGCTGTGGACATGGTCTACCTAGACTTTATCAAGGCATTTGACACAGTCCCACACAAAAGATTAATAAACAAGTTAGCCAGTCTGGGAGTGGGTCCCAGGGTGGTAGCCTGGGTAAAAAATTGGCTGGACAACAGGACACAGAGGGTAATATAAATGGAGTCCACTCCAAAGAAAGGGGGGTTACTAGCAGGGTACCGAAGGGTTCAGTACTGGATCCAGTCCTTTTTAATGTCTTTTTAAGTGACATTGCAGAGGGACTGGAAGGAAAAGTATGCCTCTTTGCAGATGACATAAAGATCTGCAACAGGGTTGATACACAAGGGGGTGGAAAGGATGAGAAGCGACTTGGCAAGGTTGGAGGAATGGTAAAAAGTATGGCAGCTTAGATTGAATGCAAAGAAGTGCAAAGTAATGCACCTGGGAAACAAAAACCTAGAAAAGAGAACACAATGGGGGGGGGGGGTACTTACAACGACACAAATAGAAAGGGATCTGGGGGTAGGCATATCTGATGACCTGAAGATAAGCAAGCAATGTGAGAAGATAGCAAGGAGCGCTGTGGGGATACTGGGATGTATAGGAAGAGGCATCACCAACAGAAAACAGGAAGTTGTTATCCCTCAGTACAGACAGTTGGTGAGGCCCCATCTGGAGTACTGCATGCAGTTCTGGAGACCTCATCTCTGCAAGGACGTAGACCGGATGGAGGCAGTCCAGAAGAAGGCAACTAAAATGGTGCAGGGTCTGCACCAGAAGCCATATGAAGTGAGACCAAAGGAGCTTAATATGTATAGCCTCAAGGAAAGGAAGGAGAGGGGGGACATGATAGAAACTTTCAAGTACCTCAGGGGAATCAACAAAGTCCATGAGGGTAGCATCTTTCAGAAAAAGAGATGTGCAAGAACAAGGGGGCACAATTTGAAGACAGAGGGGGGAAGGCTCAAGGGCAACATGAGGAAGTATTTTTTCATGGACAGGGTGGTGGACACATGGAACGGTCATCCTGAGGAGGTTGTGGGGTCAAAAACAGTGGGGGAATTCAAGAATGCATGGGATAGACATAAAGCAATTCTGGTAGGGGGTAGAAAGAAGTAGGCTGATGGTTAACTAGGATCGGCAGCTTATCTAATTGGTAGGAAAATGAGCTAACTAGGTGGGCCAAGTGGTTCTTATCTGCCCTCAAAGTCTATGTTTCTGTGTTTCATTAATGCGCTTCCGGGCTGGACTCCAAGATGCTCTACCTGACTGCTCCTGCCATCGCCACCCCCCTGGCTTCTCTTTTCAGTCCCTCTTTCTCCCTAGCTTCAATCCCTTCAAAATTGAAGCACACAACTTTTATCCCACTTCTAAAGGGCGGTGACCCCTCCACCCCCAGTAACTACTGATCAATTTCCCTCCTCCCTATATTGGCAAAACTTCAGGATCACCTTGTCCTCTCACAGGTGTCTTCTGTTCTCAACCCCTCCTTCTTCTCACCTACCAGTCTGGCTTCAGGAAGTCCCACTCCACCGCTGCTTCACTACTACAGTTAACAGACTCCATTCTTGATGGCACGGACCAAGGACACATCACCTCAGCAATTTTTATTAAGCTGGCAAAGGCGTTCGACACTATCTCCCATGTTCTCTTCCTGGACAAGCTCACCCTTGCAGGGCTCTCTACTGCGGCCACCAGCTGGTTCCACTCCTACCTGGTAGGTAGGTCCCAATCTGTTAGAATTGGAGTCTCCACCTCTACCTCCTTTCCAGTCACCACAGGAGTCTTCAAGGCTTGGTCTTCGGCCTGCTCCTATTCTCCATCTTCCTTAATGACCTGCCCACTGCCTGTCCACACACATCCATACACAAGTATGCGGACGACATGGTACTGTATACATCAGATCCTTCAACCGCTGATATGATGACCAGGTTACAGCAGGACTTCAATGATGTTTCAGTCTGGTTTCACACTAACCAGCATTTTCTCAACACCAAGAAGATGGTCTCAATGACCTTTGGCATGAGGCAGAGACTCTCTCGGCTCCCCACCACCCCCTCCTTCCACACCCTGGATGGGACCACTCTGGAGGCTAGCACCTCCTTTTGATTCCTCGGGGTCTGGCCCAGTCAGCACCTCAACATTTATGTACATGTTGATGCCATCCCTATATCACTGCCGCGGATGCATCTTGGTGCCGCTCCTAAGTCCACCCTAGCCAGACTGCACCCCCTTTTCCACTCATTCTGCTATTTCACACTTGATGGTCCATACTCCACTCACCCCTGCATTCTCTACCAGACTCTCAACCTCCCCTCGCTCCAGGATTGTAGCAGTCCCACTCTGCTAGGCTCATGGCCAAGTTCTGGTCCCAGTCCTTGCCACCATATCTCGCCTCTGTCCTAACAGCTCATACCCCTCCTGCATATGCTCACAGGAGTTTTGACACCCATCTTCTGGCTGTGCTGCACATGTCCTCCTCGGCTGGCCAGGCAACCTTCAGACATCTCATGCTCAAATTGTGGAACTCCCTCCCCATGGACATCTGGCACATGCCCTCAACTCAGCACCTCAACTCCCTCATCAATGTGCACTTCTCCTCCACCTGTGCCTGTGGCTAAGGGAAGTCTGTTTACACACTATGGCCTAGATCACTATTTTGACCTGATGTTTGACCTTGGTTTGATTGATGTTTTGAGTATCCTCACTTTACCTTGCTACTGTACTACATGTGTTGTAATGTACTTACTTAATTGTTCTGCCATTTTTACTACCTACCTCTGTTATATTAATTGTCAGCACTAATTGTATTCTGTATATATGTCATGTCTATTCTCCACTGTCCCCCTTCCCCAGTACGCACCTGGAACTGAGCAGTACTCTGCTCAGCATGTCTTCTTGGTAAAACTTTTAAATAAATAAAGAGACATTGTGGTTGCACAGGTACAAGTTTCAGTATACAAACAAACAGACAAAAACAGCTACACCATGCATGGAGTGTGCACAGGCAAAAATTTTCTCAGACTGTATCCAAACAAATGACAGCACTGCTTGAGGTCTTCAAAAATAAGGTTTTAATGTATAAAAAAACTCAACAAACGTACACCCTCTACCGGTGTTGCTGTGGCATGAGCCTCATCAGGCATTTTTTTTATACATTAAAGTCTTATTTTTGAAGGCCTTGAGCAGTGCTGGCATTTGTCTGGGTACAAGTTTCAGTATGAATACATATAGTGCTCATCCTCTTCCCTCCAGTGCAGGATTCCCTCCTTCCCTCGCCAGGAGGCAGCTGGTGAACTGAAGTTCAAAGTCGACCTCTGACAACCCCCCCACCCAGAGCAAGAGATCTCTACTAGCTGCCCCCCCCCATTTTAGATGAGAGAGTGGACCATATACATTGTAAGGTACATCCTCACAGGGTATATCCCCTCTCCTATGTAATTATGGTAGGATTGACACCCCATGCACATGACACTGGCTTTGGTAGCATATGAGATGAGCCTTTTGCAGTGACAGAAGGACATTTTTTGAGAGGTAAACACCTCCTCCCCCTTCCGCACACCCCTTCCCCATTCCCCATACTCTTTCCTCCTTCATGGCTGCTGTAACATCAGGGCCTCCAACAACTCATGGTGCTTACTACAGAATCTTTTCTCTCCCCCCCCCATATTAGCTTTTTACTCCTCTGAGCAGTCTAGAGTAGAGCTGACCAGTACTCTTGGTGGCTCCCGACTGGTCGGTTTTTACACATGAGGCTTTTTGGATACCAACCCTCAGTAGTGGTAAACTGGTACTTTATATCCATAGAAGTTATGGTTTAATGTTATCGTTGTGGTGAAATACTAACTGTAGTACATCGGGGGGAGAAACTTGGCTCTCCCTTGGACCTTTAGTGAAGCAGTGATATGCTACATCCCCAGATCATCTGGGTCTTAGCTGTAGGAACTGTTTGGCTTCCAGCTGCCTTTGCCCATGATGTTCCCACTCAGATTTACCCCTAGAGTCTATACTACTTTCTCAGCTTTGGAGAAACTCTTTCTTTAAACTGGGGTTTGATTTACAGTTTTTGGTTCTATTTGATACTCATAATTTTGGTATTTGGTAACAGGGCTGTTGTTTTCTATCAGAACACAAATGAGATGCTTTTGGTTGATTTGTTTTGAACTATTTTGATTGTCCTGGTTTGAGAAGGTTCCCTATCCCAGGGAAACCTCTTTAGACCCTATTTTCTACTCTTTTCACCCCTCTTTCATTGTTGAATGGCATCCCTAAACTGGCTGACCTGGAACATAAGGAGGTGAATTCTTCGGTTAAAAGGATAAAAAATAAACAGGCTAAAGGCAGTGAAGGCCCACAATGCACTTTTGCAAGAAACTAAGCTAAAGACAGTTGAGGCCCTTAAACTGCACAGCGAATGGGTGAGGCTAGAGACCTATAGTTTTGTACCCTACTCAAAAGCTGGGGTATCCAATTTGTTTCACAAGTCCCTTCATTGGGAAATACCGCAGCAGCAGACTGGCACTGAAGGGAGGTGGCTACTTGCCAAGTTAGAAATGCCTGCGGGTCCTTTACTTGTTGCTAATGTACATGCCCATAATGCAGGCAAGCCTGCTGTCTTCCACAACGTCAGTCAGGCAATTGCTGGTAGCTTAGACCTGGCTATGCCAATCTTTGTAGGGGAAACTTCAAGCTCACATTGGGATCCTATTTAAAAAGATCGACGTGTCACCCCAAGTTGCATCCCATTGCACTAGCAGCTCTTAAGGCAATGATGGTTACATTCTCCATGACAGGTGCCAGGTGTGTGGCACCTGCTTCATCTTCAGGAACATGATTACATATGCTCCTCAACCATGTGTGACAACTCCAGCAGGCAGGAATTCTGGCTCACTTCCCCAGCAGTCACCAAAACCTTGTTACCTCTATCACAGACCCGCCATGTCTTTCAGACCATGCTCCAGTATCCCTAGTCTTGGTGTGGGGATCAAATAGTGAAAGATCTACTACCTGAAGGCTGGACCACCCTCTGCACTAGGATGGTGACTTTAACCCCACTTCAGAGGCCAGCTACTTCCCTATTTCTGTAATCAATGCTGATGCTAAGATCATGGCTAAGATTCTTGCAACATGGCTAGAAGGGGGTTCTCCCATTTCTGATGCATGGCTACCAGGTAGGCTTTATTAAGGCCCAATACAGCACTGATCACTTAAGATTGCTCATCTCTTTTTTCATATATAAACGCTTTAATTAATTTTCTATAAGAAAAACACCAACAATCAAACCACATTACAAAGCATGAATAAACAGCAAAAGAACAATTTTCAAATTTAACACCAAATCTACAGAACATTCTGAAAAATTAACAGGAAACATGAATGAACCTTGACACTACAATAATAACGTCAGGGAAATAACACCCAGGTAGACACTCTTAAATATAATAACTACCAAATTACATAGGGCTACCAGACTTTACCTATTAACAATGCCTCCTTTGGCTACACGCACAAGCTATCTGTCTAATTCTCTACATCGCTATAAATATCAAACCTGTTACTCCCTTTCTCTATCAGCAAACTTATTGTTCTCTTGAAAACTGTAAAATACAGCTCTTGGTAACACGTTCAATGCAATGTGTAGCTGATCTTGATTCTGTAATACTGTATAACTAAAAAAACTGTAACCTTTAGCTGCCATTCTATGTCTATATGTATTAAGTGTTTATGTTTTTTTTTCTGACATGGAGCCTTTGTAAATGATTCCCTGACTCAAAGTTTGTAATCCTAAAGTCTGTTAAATAAATAAATAAATATCATAGCTGTACAAAGAAAGATACATGGTGATGATGCTTTACATGGCAACACCTTATCAACATCGAATAATCCAAATGCTAGAAACAAAACATGAAATATGACCTGAATTTAAAAACCTGTACTGCACTTGAACCACCCCTAAAACAGACTAGGGTTTAATCACAAAAATCCACTGACCACCAAACCAAGGACACCATGCTGACAGAAAAACATCAGACTTTCTTTTCCTCCAAAACAGCACTCTGAAATATGAGGTGTTTTTTACCATAGCTTGCTGCCAGTGTGACAAATAAGGAATAGAGGTGGACCTCCAGTTCCTCACTAATAACCTCTTCGCTTCTAAAGCAGCCGAGTACAACAGCAATTTATGTGTCACTGCAGCTTGGCTATGTAACTGGGAATTTCCTAAGATCCAGAAACTGGGAGAAGAGGGCAGAGTTATACTGAGAATGCATTTCATATAATCAATAATTCCCTCCCACCATGCCCTAATCAGAGCACAGTCCCATAAATATGATACAAAGTACCTGGGCTCTCTGTACTCCTCCAACAGGTACTGTCAGTACAGAGCCCCATCGAGGCTTGGCGATCTGGTATTCTGTACCACCGACTTAACAACATCTTTTGAATGAGTTGCAGCCATGGATCAGACATAGCTTGATGGACTTCCACCCAACAACATGTCCATGCCTCACTAGGCATAGGTAACTGCAGATCCAGTGACCACTTAGTCCTTTGAATTTCCCAATAAGGTAAATACCATTCCAGCAAGGCTTTATATATATATATGACTTATATGTCCTCTAGAATGATGGGACCACATCTGCAGCTGCTTGACATAATCAGTTTGATGAAACATATCATTTTTCATAAGCTATGGTAGAAAGATGTGTCGCATCTGGAAAAACCTCCACAGATCTTTCGAGGGCAGTCCATATTCCTGTTGCAATTGAGTAAATGCCTTTAAAACCCCTGTTTCTAGATCAAAAAGATCTCCAACAACATGCATCCACTTAGAGGCCTGTACAGTCCAATGTATCTTCCCCCCCACCTGAATCCTGGGATTATTCCATAAGAACTCAAATGGGCCCAGATAATCAGACTCCCATTTAAAAATCTTTAACACTTTTCTCCAGCACTGTAATGTAAACATAATAGGCAGGGTGGATTTTTGTGAGAAAAGATGGGTCTCTCTAAGCAATACTGAAAGTGATATATCCCCCACTATGGACTGCTCAATATCTGACCATAATGGAGAACATAAATAAGGAGAGGATAACCACTGAAGTGCTTACTTTATACCTATCCCCATATGATAAGCCCAAGGCCAGGGCATATTCCATCCACTTTGCTGGCCCAGGGCCCGAAGGGTTTTCCTAGCAAACCTTGGAACTCATCCCTCCCATATAAAATTAAAAAATAACCTGTCAATTTTGTTCCATACCCCCAAGGAAACAGGAATGGGTAAATTACTCAAACAATAGAAGGGTTTGGGGAAAGCCATTAACTTTTTAGCTGCAATCATGCCCAGAAATGACAAATGTAATTTTGTCCACCTGTGAAAGTCCAAGGATAATGTGGCTAATACTGTACCTCTGAAGTATTTTTTGAGAACATTTCATACACATCCCTAGAAATCAACATACATAGGTACCAGAATCCCCCTGGTTACCATTTTGCCAATAGTGTATGCATGGATGCCCACTTGGGATCTTCTTTATTAAGGGTAAGATCTCCGTTTTTGTCCAATTAACTTTTAGACCCGATATGGCACTAAACTAGTCCAAGACTTCCCAAACAATAGGTAGGGAGATTTCAACTTTGGAGAGAACCAGAAGCAAATCATCTGCATATAATAACATAGAAAATGAGTGGTTACTCCACCTTAATGCCATGTATGCCCAAATGCTGCCTAATAGCAGTATTTAGGGGTTCCATAGCTAAAAGGAACAATAAAGGACTTAAAGGGCACCCCTGTCTAGTACTACAAAACAAATGAAAAGAATCCAACAGTATACCATTGGCAATCACCCTGGCCCTGGGGGAGCTATATAGACAGATGATTGGAAAACTGGAACTATACTCAGCAGTGAGAGGGTATAAAACAGATACTTCCTTTCAAGAGAATCAAAAGCCTTCTCAGCATCTATTGCTACTATGGCTGCAGTGTAAGGCCCCTAGCAGCAATTTGAATAAGATGGATCATCACCCGGGGTTTATCACTGCCTTGCCTACCTTTCATAAAACCAGCTTGGGATTTATGGATTAAGAGCAGAAGAGCTTTTTCTAAATGAGTTGCCAGTATTCTGGCCAAAATTGTACAATCCACATTAAGTAATGATATTGGCCTATAATTAGAACATACAGTCGGATCTTTGTTGGGTTTAGGTAAGACAGCGATAACAGCCTCCTGCATTGATGAAAATGGTTCCATGTGTTAATATCGCGGAACAAAATACGGTGGTAAAAAAGATTGCAGGCAAACCAAAGCAGAATAAAATAAAGCAAGTGACAATATATCACTGGACACACCTGTGCAGACATGGAGGGGGCTGCAGAAGTATACTCTGCACATGTACAGGAGGTCTTCTCAGCAGACCTCCCACTCCCAGTAGAATTTGTGGCCAACATGTTGAAGGAGGGTCTTCTCCTCTGTCACTTGCATAATGCAGCACCATGGCAGGTACAGGAACACCTGTGAACACACAGTTGCACTTGGTTCGGTCTGTGGAAGCACAGCTAGTGAGTTTCTGCAGTCAGGACAGGCTTTAACTACTGTGTGCCTCCCATTTGTACCGCCCCACTAAGTGACACTGGATGCACCTGTGGAGGGGGGCTTATTGCATGCCTGGATCCAAGTGTGTGTGGGGGGGCTCTGCATTCCCACAACATTCCCGTTTCTGTGGTGTAGTGCTGTCAGGTGCTGGGTTCCCTGCAAGCACACCCACATGGCTCCCTATTGTGCCACTTTGACTCCCCTCGCCACACACACCAGCTCTAGGTAGCAGCCCATCACACCACTGGCTGGACACGGGGGGGGTGGCTTGTGTGCATGCCCATGATGGGCTTTCAGCCAACTGCCACTGTTGCTTGAAGTGTATTGCTGCACCTCAGTCACCATGTCCATGTCCTATCTACAGTGAACATGGAGGGGCACCCGGCCACGGGTGCATGGCTAGTGTAGTCCGATGCAGTCCCTGGTTCAACATACATGCTCCTCCCCTGCAGTGCCACACTCTGCCAGTCCCTCCACTGCCATCTATGCAGTCCCATCCCTGGCGGCATTGTGTCCCACTCTGTTGCTCCTGTGTCTGTGTCACGGTGCTTTTGCCAGCACTCAACACCTGGGGATGCCTCTCAATACAGGTCTGACCATGGATACCTTTATGTCACACAGACTGGCACACAGTAGGTGTCCTCCTTGAGGTAGGGGCACCACGGCAATGGGCAGCATTGTCCGTGGCTAGATGTGGCAGGCTGTATGTTGGTCGGTGTTGGTGGCAGTGTTTGGTGGCCTGGGGTGTGCAGGAGTGCTGGCGGCACTTGCATTGGTGGGTGCAGGCACCGGGATCCATTCTGTTGGCCATTGTGGTGTTCCTGCTGTGCCAGCCCTGTGCTTCATATCTGGGTGTCTACTTCCCTTCTCCCATATCCCTGGGGTCTGGTAGCCCACCGTGGGCTGGTGGCTCGCAGTATTATTGCCCGCGATGTTTGTCCCAGGTGTTCTTTATGCCCACAATGTGATGCTTGCGATATTTTGTCCCACTTTATTATGCTGGCGATATTAACACCTGGAACCTTACCAGATGTTTAAATAAAATAAAAACATATTGTAGATCTGTCATGGATCTACAACTATATGACCCCCCCCCCTTGTCCTTTAAGACAGAAATATGTGTTTGCATCATTTTTTTTCTTTAGTCAGTAAGCCAACAATTTTCCAGCCTTGTCCCCGAGTCCTAATAGGACTGATTCATAAAGAACAAAGCCCGCAAGACATGTTGCTGGTAAATAATATTCAACTGATGTTTGAGTTCTAAAAGCTCTTGAATCTGCTTCAAACTATCCATGGGGTTTTGATAGATTGTCTCCTCGAAGGCCTTAATATTAACAGGGTGAATATTTCTTCCTTCTGCTTTTTATTCTCCATAGATGGAAAGGTAATGATCCAGCCTCTAAGAAATACTTTGGAAACATCCCAAAGCATAAAAGGGGAGGTATCTGGAGAGGTATTAGTCTGAAAATAAAAAACAATTTCAGCCTTTAACCATTCCTGAAACCCTTCGGAACACAATAGGGCAGGATTAAACCACCAATGAGGGGATTTTGAAATGCCTACTGAAGAAGTCCAGATTAAATGAACAGGGGCATGATCTGAGATTACTATAGGAGATATAACCACATTCAGTACATTAGAAAACAAGTGGGAGCTCCCTAAGAAAAAGTCTAGCCTGCTGCACATGGAGAATCTATTGGAACAAAAAGTATAAGCCTGGCCTGTAGGGTTTAATAATCTCCAAAAATCCACTAATGTGAACTCTGAGCATATTTGTGTCAGTAAAGCCCTAGAGCCCTGGTGTGAAGGTATACCCTGTATCATCAGAACCCTGTCCACAAATAGGTGCAAAAAAAATTTAAATCTCCCCCCTTTATAACAAACATTTGAGGTTAGTACCAAATGGTCATAGATTAAGCAAGTTTGGGCAAAATAATCTGGAGTATCAACATTAGGAGCATAGACATTAACCAATAAGTAACTGACACCAAAAAAGAGTTCCAACAGGAGTACACTACGCCCCTCCCCATCTAGAGCTATTCATTCCACTCAGAAAAGAAAGCCTTTTTTAAATAGTATTGATACTCTACATTTTTTAGCCAAATAAGAACTAGAAAAAGCCACTTTCACCCACCTTCTAACTAACTTAGACATAGCTGCCCCTAGGAGGTGCATCTCTTGAAGAAAAGCATTGTCACATTTAGTTGACCTTAAATAAGATGACACTTTTTTTTTCTTTTGATAGGGTGGTTCATCCCTTGAACATTCCCCGTAATTAATGGGATGTACATCATTGGAAAACATAAAGACTGATCAACAATAAATAAAGACAAGCACAATAGAAATACTACAGTAATATATGATGAGAAATGTGGTGCCAGGTTTACAACCAAGAGAGCAATCATAGATACAAGCATCATGTCCATAAAACTATAAAAGATGCAAGACAAACTGGGAACTTCCTGGGTGTGACAACTATGAACTCTAAAAGGAGGAACACATCTCTTAATTTTAAGGCCCAGTGAATCTTTTGCCGAGCCTGACAAAAGTAATTGAATCTCCCAAAGTCCACCCTTCCCTATTCAATATAAAAAGGAATAACAATACGAGGAAAAAGCACAGAAAACCAAAATTGTGTATCAGGTACAGTATCCCACAGTAATGGGCATAATAAAGAAAATAAAAAGGAAAAGCTACTAAATGAGGTACTAGACCCCTTACTAAATATAAGCGAGAAAACCGGTAAGATGGGGAATCAGGGGCCAATAGTAAATTCTCGTCTGTGCCCTCCCATTTCCCAGCAGGTGTAACTATGGGCATAACTGCCCACGCTGAACCAAGTCTCCCTGTGTGGTTGCTTGATATTCCCACTGCCCAAACCTTAAAACTCAGGCTGTTAATGGGTCTATGAAGCTGAAAAAATAAAGAAAGAAGAAAAAAAATAGCTTTGCTTGCCAACTGCAAGCAGCAAGCAAAACTGGTTCTATGGCCCGTGACAGCCCGGTAACATTAGAGGGAACCAATCTACCCACTATGGAGTACTGTCTGGGGAAATAACCACAAAACATCCACTAATAGTGGAGAAAAAATAAATAAATAAAGACAACCTTGCAGTCTTACCCTCCAGGTAATAAAAACAGAACCTGGCACTCTGAGCAGCTTTCTTATGTGGGATCCTAGCAAAATAAGGTCCTGTGTCTCCCACGATTAAACTGTAACCACTGCCATAATATAGCAAATATAGAGTCCTCAACAGTCCAACTCACCACTCCAAGGGCAGAATAGCAGAGTCAGGACTTTGTGGTCAACCCTCACCTGTTGGTGCCTGGAGCCTCTATAGGTGTGTCATTAGCTGGAGAACAAGTGGGAACAGGGCCTGAATTTATGGCTTTTAAGTCCTCTACCACAGCAAGCCCAGTAGCTGATGAATTAGGGGTAGATGCAAGTTGCCCTGTAGGTAAGGAGGTGAGCAGTTCATCTTCTGTGTAATCCATCCAATCCATGCTACCATTATGCAAATCCTGTAACCCCAATGTGGGTGACAGTCGTGGGTACTTAGGCTCCCGATCCGCTGACCAACCCAGAGAAGTTGAAGCTGTCAGTGATCTTATTTGAGAGGTATTACTCAGTGAAGGATCTCCCATTGTGTCATGATGTTGTTTGGAACAGTGTGTCATAGAGCACAGTTGAAGATCTTTCTGTCATTTCGGTTTTGGTCGTAAGTTCCCTTCACCCATCCCTGGGCCAGTTACATGTTGTTTAATAACAGACCTTGAGGGGTAACCAGACTCAGAAGAGGAAACCAGGGAACAACCATCTTTGTTAGCATACTTCCCCTCCACACTAGCACCTTTTCCCGATGTGGCAGGTCCTACGGCAGAGGAATGGGAGGGAGAAGAGGCTTTATTAGTGTCTCTAAGGAACCTTTGCACATCTTGAGGATTTTCAAAGTGAAGCCACTGATGATCTTAAAGAACTGTGAGGACAGCAGGATATTTTAAGGAGTATTGAAGTTTACATTGAGCAAGCTTCTTCCTTACAGGGGTAAAAGTCTTACACCAGGCGGTAACTTCCTTTGAGTAATCCTGGAAGTTATGAATAGAGGGGCCATTCCATTTAAGAGGCTCCTTCTCTCTGGACAACTTGAGGACTTGTTCCTTTACAGAAGAACTTAAAAAATATGCTGTTAATGGCCATGGGGGCATTCCTCTGGCAGGGCAGGGACCAAGCAACCTATGGGCCCTTCCATTTTCTAATGGTCTATCCCAGTGGAAGTCAACTACTTGCAGTATCAACCAATGCAAGAATTATGGCATATTTGGGCCCTCAGCTCCCTTGGGGACACTGCCTATCTGCAAATTATTGTGGTGCCCTCTATTCTCTAAATCCTAAGTCTTGGCTAATGCTAAATGTAGTTGCTGCTCAAGTTGGGTGATGCGATCAGCATATCACGCTGTTTCAGACTCTACTTGTAAAGAAAATAGCTCATTCTTGGCAATTTTTTGCTCTGCTGCCTCAACTTGGTCACTCATATGGGAAACGGAGGCTTTGATATTTGGTATTACTTGGGTTAAAGATTGCAACATTGCACGAATGTCAGATAAATCTTCCAACCCCCACCATCACAGAGGTTCCCGAGGTCACCATTACAGTAGATCCCACAACAGTCTCCACAGGGAAGATGATGCCGCACTCTCAAAAATAAATCAGGTGAGTAATTGGCACACAACAAATGAGCCAAGTTGTAGCAGCTACACTCCAGAACAGGTGCTGACCAAGTCAGTGAAGAAAAACTCAATCAGACAGCCAAAAGTCACGGATGAATGTTCAGTTTGGCAGAGCATTGGTACTAGTCAGCCATCCCATGACGTGTGCACATGTGCCCCCCAATCATTCATCTCTTTGAAGAAGGTAGCCAACACTACTCCCACTCCATTGGCAATAGCATCCTTAGATTTTGAAAAAGCTTTTGATTCTGTGGGGGGGGGGTACCTGCATGAAGCCCACTAGAGAATGGGATTTAGTCCCTCCTTTAAAGGAGTTTCATATGTATACCCTTGAGGAATGGAGAGAAAGGGGGGACATGATAGAAACTTTCAAGTACCTCAAGGGAATCAACAAAGTCCAAGAGTGTAGCATCTTTCAGAGAAAGAGATGTGCAAGAACAAGGGGACACAGTCTGAAGATAGAGAGGGGATGGCTCAGGGGCAATGTGAGGAAGTATTTTTTCACAGAGAGGATAGTACAAGCATGGAATGGCCTTCCTGAGAAGGTTGTGGGGTCAAAAACAGTGGGGGAATTCAAAAATGCATGGGACAGACATAATGCAATTCTGGTGGGGGGAGGGTAAGAAGAAGTAGGCTGTTGGTTAACTAGGATCTGCAGCTTATCCAATAGGTTGGGAAATGGGCAGATTAGGTGAGCCAATTGGTCCTTATCTGCCATCAAAGTCTGTGTTTCTATGTTTAAACCATGCTTGCAGAGTGAAGTGGGCATTAAGTTTATCCACAATTATTTTTTTTTAGCAGACATTACCTTGTAGACTAAATTTTATTTTGCTAAAGGGAACTTGAATACTATAGGTGGAGTGTTTCTGTTACATATATACTTACCCTCTGTTCTTTTTCTGCATACTGTATGTCTCCTTTATTGTTTTCTGTGTCTGTTGTCTTTAAAACCAGTTATGTTTAATGCACCTTACTGCAGTATTACAGGCACTCCAACCTGCATTGTCAGCTAACAGTCTATCACTTCTGAAGCTGCTACCAGGACATGCACGGGCTGCTAAGCACAACAGCTTCTCAGTCTGTTCAGTTTTGACTGAAGAAGTAGCAACCTGCAAGAAGCAGAATCTGCTTGAGGAACAACTGACTGACCATAACTGAAGATGTAATTGGTTGGAGAACCAACAACAGGGTGATTGCTTGCAGAGTTGTCTTTAACAAATACTGTCCTTGACTCTCAAATTTTAGTTCTGCACAGCATTACCTGTAATTAGTTTTGCTAGCTTCTCCTCCTTGTGGTCCTCTGCTACTCCTACTTCATTGATTAATAGTTCCCCTTCTCACCCCCATCTTCCTGCCACCTCCTTGTGGCTGTCTGCTACTCCCTATTAGCTGATTACTCTCTCCTTCCTTCCACCCTCATCTTTCTATTCCCCCTAACGTTCCACCCCTCCATCTGTGACTGACCATCCCCTACCCCAAGCATTGATCTCCTCTCTTCCCCTGGTCTACTCAGGTCCTACACCTCCCGTCTTTTCTTCTCCCCAAATGAACTGCTTCCTCGACAATGCCTAAACACCTGGCTGCTTTTACCTTAGCACTTTGATTCAGTTACTCATAGTATTTTACTGTACCCATATTTACCTGGTGATATGCTCATTGTTGTGTTCCTTTATTGCCACCATGTCTTTGTGTATTTTGTAACACTTATTAATTTTCAGTGTAATGTCCTGTGTTTTGCTGACATGGAACCTTTGAAAAAGAGCACTTTGCTCATAGGTTATTTCCCAAGCGTGAAATAAATAAAAAAATAACTAAGACCAGGGAAACATAAAACGACAAACAAAGACATACAGTATACTGCATGTTGCTGTATTGTGTAATGAGTGTAGCTGAATATTGTCATCTCACTGTCTGACTGAGATGTCTCATAAAGTTTGTTATTACTGTTATGTTTATTGCCCTATGTTGCGTGACAAGTTTCTGTATTAAGTAACAAAGTGAGTATTACCACAGGACAACCTTGTAAATAAGATCTCTGGATCCTAAGCATGTCATCTTGTTTAAAAATAAAGATATTTACTACTGCTGCTACTAAAAAGGGAAGAGCAGATAAAAAATTGAGATTGGGAATGCATCAAAACTTCCCATACCCATTTAAGGGCCATATTTTCCAGGTGCACTATTCAAGGCTTACTATCCACAACCCTTTAAATTCCATTAATTTATATTGTGACCCTATTAGGAAAGTTGGAAGCCCAATAGAAACCAGAGTTTGTGAGCAAATAAATGGTGATTAACATGTCTATGAAAGAATAATTATTAAGAAAGAGAAGGTTCTGAGAAGGTAACCAGCATATGTCACGGTCCAGTGGTCAGCGAGGAAAATTTTCTCGTGGTCAAATCTGAAATTACTATTTTGAACATATGACTAGCATAAAATAAACATTTTTTTGTGGCCATTTATTCCGAATTGAAAATACTTTGTAGTGGCCAGTGGTAATTATTAAGTGAACATCAACCACCTGGCCTTTGATTTCTAAAATTATCCACAGACCACACACAGGCCCCAACCACAAACATTCTTTGCTTGCATAAGCATATGAGTCAGAAAAGACTTGCTGCAGTCAGCAAAAGGTGTATTATCTTACTGTATGTTTCTTGGTAATGACTGTAAGACTCTAAGAAGACCCTTACCAGAATATTACCACCTCAAAAAGGCACTGCAACATCATTGTTAACAGCTCAACAATCTTAAAAGTTATTCTGAAATGTACTCTGTGGATCATCAGATATAATAAAAGTAGCACAGCAAACCTTTTATGTTCTGTCTTGGAATTTCTTCACTTACCATACAATACATCAAATGGATACGGGTGCCAAACTGAACAACCAGATGGAAAAAACACTGTGCCTGATAGTCACAGTCATCAGTGGTGCAAACTTAGGGTGAGAGAAGCACCCCATTTGCCAACTCTGACAGCTGCCATATACAGAGCCCTGGCTTGACCACTAGGGGAGGAGTCTCCTCTGGGGGCTATGTGAAAATACAGGTATGGCCTCCAGATGTTAGTGAGTTCCAACTGGTCTCTTGGTGATCTCGGACCCCTGATGAATGTCTTCTACCCGTCACACACCTTTGCCACCTTGAAGAACTGCTTGACAGTTCTTCAGAGGCGGTTGCACACCACCATGCAACCAGGGTGTGTGGGGCCTGACATGCAAGTTTTATGCTGTGATACGTACAGATGCATTCCAGTCCCCATGCACTCCAGTCCCACACTGGTGTGCAGAAAATCTTTTTCCATGTGCTGTTGCAATGCCCATTGTGACAAACACATAAAAGTTGGTAACCCCATTGTATATATCACTTAAAGGTGCAAACTAAAACAGTGGCACACTCTGCTCACTAAATATTGACTGTGAATAGGGCCCCCTTGTTTAAGCAGCATCACTTAATCATAAAGCAAGGATCCCACAAGTACAGCTTCCAATGATAAACCAGGATACCACACTTGGAGCAGCAAAATCACAAGGACTGATACTAAGTCACTAGGTGTGGGACCACAAAATGGGGGGCAAGCAGCCATCCTATTGTGACCACACACCTAGTGGCTTTCCACAAAGGGCTAACATAGTCATCCAGGAAGGAGTTACCATTTGTGTGCCCCAACCCCCACCTGCTACCTTTGTGGTCCATTTCTGTGGTCCATTGTCTCCCCTTCTAAGCCCCTGTCCAGTTCATATCTCTGGTATCCAGTAGAATCTCACTCATTAACTCCACAGAAAAGCAATGTGTGTTCATCAGTCAGTGTCCTTGTCAAGGGCCATCCCCATTTACAACAAATGTTCCAGGCACACTTTAGAGACACAAAGACAATGCTCAGGTTGCTAGCTCTACTGCTGAAGAAGAGGATACCCCACTGTCCTTCAAAATAGCAATGAAATATAAAGGGATTAATACCAATAATCCACTCCAAAATATGTTTCTTGCTTTCTTATTTTACCACACACAAAGTAGGAAAAGACACCATTTTCTGCCCACACCAACACTTTTTCAGTCCCACTATGAAACTGTGTTTTTTTCTGTTAGAAATACAAATACAAATACTAGAAAGTATTAAAACATTAAGTACAAAAGCACACACCATTGTGCCACCTTACCCCAAATGAAACAGCAGTGGTTACTGTAGAATCAGAATAGAATGTGTCTTGTTTATATCACGCTGTCCTCTTCCTGTGCATAAACATGCACTTCAGTGTTCCTGGGCATGGCTTTTGAGAAATCCATGGTACCTGCATTCAAACAACACTTAGTGGATCTTGCTGGCAGCACTCACATAGAAGCATAGAAACTGTTGGCAGATAAGAACCACTAGGCCTATCTAATCTGTCCTTAAGCCCTATACTTGTTTGAGGCCTCTGACCCTAAGTGATCAGTGGTTTCCTATCACTTCTTCCCTCCTCAAGGTTCCCTTGTGCCTATCCCAGGCATGTTTAAAACCCTGCACTGTGCTTGCTCCCACCACCTCCTGTGGCAGGCTATTTCATTTGTCCACCACCCCCTCCGTGAAGAAAGACTTTCTCACATTTCCCCTTAACCTGCCCCCCTCCAGTTTCATATCATGCCCCCTTGTTCTTGTTCTCCTTCTGCACTGGAAGATGTCTCCCCCCTGTACTGTGTTAATACCCTTGAGGTATCTGAATGTTTCTATCATGCCCCCCCATTCCCTCCTTTCCTCCAGTGAGTACATATTGAGGTCCTTTAATCTGTCTTCATATGTTTTGTGGTGCAAGCCATGTACCATCTTGGTTGCCCTTCTCTGAACTGCTTTCATCCTGTTGATGTCTTTGTGAAGCTGTGGCCTCCAGAACTCTGTACAGTACTCTAAGTGAGGCCTTGTTAGTGTTTTACACAGTGGCATTACCACCTCCCACCTTCTGCTAGTGGTACCTCTGCATATGCATCCCAGCATGCCACTGGCCCTCCTTGCAGCTTATGTGCTTTGCTTGGACACCTTTAGGTCATCTGAAATGATGACCACCAGGTCCCTTTCTTCCTTGGTGATTGTCAACACCTCTCCCCCCTCATCATGTATGTTTCCCTAGGGTTCTCTCTTCCCAGGTGCATTATTTTGCACTTCTTTGCATTGAACCCCAGCTGCCACACCTCAGACCGTTTTTCAAGCTTCCTGAGATCCCTCTTCATTTTCTGTAACCCTTCTGGAGTATCCACCCTGTTGCAGATATTGGTGTCATCTGCAAACAGGCAGACCTTTCATTTCAGCCCTTCCGTAATGTCACTGGTGAAGAAATTCAACAGGACTGGTCCGAGGACTGATCCCTGAGGTACCTCACTAGTCACCCCCCCTCTCCCTGGATTGGATCCCATTTACCACCACCCTCTGTCTCCTGTCTGCTAGCCAGTTTCTAACCCAGTCTACCACCCTGTGCCCTATGCCCAGACTAACCATCTTGTTAAGCAGCCTTTTATGTGGGATGGTGTTGAAGGCTTTTCTGAAATCAAGATAGGTGATATCCACCCCCCCGGTTTAGATCCTTCATCACCCAATCAAAAAAATCTATAAGATATATTTGATATGACCTTCCTGCTGTGAATCCATTCTGCCTTGGATCCTGGACACTGTTGGCTTCAAGGAATGCCACCATTCTTTCTTTCAGCAGTGCCTCTATGATCTTCCCCACCGCTAAGGCTAGGCTGACCAACCTGTAGTTCCCCGGCTCCTCGCTACTTCCACTTTTGTGTAAAGGAACTCCATTTGCCCTCTTCCAGTCCTCTGGAGCCACTCCTGTGTTGAGTAACTCTGTCAACAAAGCTGAGAGGTGCTGCTGGTTCACTACGCAACTCCCTCAATATCCTTGTGTGTATGTCATCTGGCTCCATAGCTTTATCCACCTTCAGCTTTGAGAGCTCCTCCAGGACTCTATCTACTGTGAATGGACTGGTGTCTACCTCTCCCTTCCCTTTGCATCTGTTGCCCAGTTGTAGTTCCTGACCCTCCCCCTCCTCAGTGAATACTGAATAAATGTATTTGTTCAGTATTTCTGCCTTCTCCTGATCTCCCTCCTTACACTCTCCTTAATTCCCTTTGAGCCTTACTATCCCTCCCCTGTTTTTTCTTCATTTGCTGATGTACCTGTAGAATGTCTTGTCCCCTTTCTTCACTGTCTGCGCTAGTCCCTCCTCAGTTTGTGCCTTAGTGCTCCTAACAGCCTTAATGGATCTCACTCACAGATATGCAGCTCATTGCATAGAATACAGTATCAACTGTCAGTTCTAATTGATAGTGCTGGCTGATGTCAATTTTAACTGACAGCTGATGTCAGGGCTGTCAGATGTCAAGTTTAATTGACAAGGTGGGCAGATGTAATTGGTGTTGCTATGGGAACAGCCTATGTGGTGAATTTATGTGTAGTGTAACTGATATAATTATTTCCCATTGCAATGTACTGTAATTGAGTTGTTTAGTTCCCTTGCAAATAAACCTTCCTCCCACAAACACATTTCACTCTCCTTCAGCGTTTCTGACAGATACGGACGGATATGGATGGATAATCCTTCTTTGATAATGTAGCTACTGAAACAGTTGGAGTGATCAAAAGCTCAAAAAGGTCATTTGAGTGATGTCTATGAAATGACAGCAGAATCACTGAGTATGTCAGCTGATGTGCCACTTTACATAGCCGAAAATGTTGTATCTGAATTGCACAGGTCATCACCACCAGGAAAGAGGCAGTGTACAAATTGCAGTTTACAGCCCCAGATGAGGTCTGAAGTCAGCAAATACTGAGTTGAAAACAACGTAATGGATGCCATTTGTTTTTACAAGGAAAAACTACAGTAGCACTATCAGTGAGAGTACAGTAAAAAAAGTTCAAGCATGACTATCTTGAAAAATTTAAAGTTGGGTCTGATCCCGGTAATCTTGCCCCTGAACTGCCAATGAAGCCACTCAGAAGGCTCCCTCTACTGCTGATAGATGTGGTAATTGAGATTAAAAAGTTACCCATAGCATGCGATCAGAGGGGCAGTTGTAAACACCAGGGTGGTTATTGCAATACTGAGGGGGAATTTTTTTATGTTTATGGATGTTTATTCATTTGACTTAAAGTCATTACAATACAGAGGAAAAGAAAGCATTCTGCAGTCTCCAAAGAATTAAAACTACTGTACAAAATATACATGAAAACTCAATCACTAAGTAATCCATAACAACAGCTATGTCAGGCGATAATGTCTACTAACCAGTGAATAACTACTGAATTCCTCTGAGTAAACAATTTCTAATAAGCATCAATGAAATTGATTCAACATGGGGTGCTTAGTATCCATATTAATGTTTCCTTTTAGCAAGTTACATGTTTTTTTAATTTAAATTTATAGGGCTGTGACCTTCAGGCTGACGCCAGTCTGTTTGTGTGATTCCTTACGAAAAGCACATTTTATCAGGGCACTAGCAAAAACACAGCAAAGGATTACCTCAAAATTGGAATTCCCAGCTGGTCCCTTATTAATTATCATAATAATTGATCACCATGGTTATTTATATCACATATTTATCTTATGGAACAGAAATACAAGATTTTGCAAAACTATTCATAGCACTAATACTAGCACCTTATTCCATTTGAATAGGTACTTAATTTAACAGTATCCATAACGTATATCACCGATTGTGCATTTATGTCAACTAAATTAAGAATTCACTTCATTTAAGGCAAACTGCCATAAAACACACACAACAAAGTATTATCCCTATTAAAAGCCTTTCTACAGCACACGTGTATGTAGACATATTGCTTATAACATTTTAGCATTAAGCACAATAGCTAAAAGTCAGCTGCTTTCTAAGTTTAAGAAGTAACTCAGTAAACCTGTTCTGGTACACAGAACTATCCTGATGATGTACAGTAGTTACAGATTAAACCATACAGATAAAACAACTCTATTTAAAAACATATAGTGTAACACAACAGAGAAAAATGAGTATTTATAAATTAGAACCTGTATAAACCCTCTTTGTTTACTAGAGTGGTTCAGCTTGTTAAAACTTTTATTAAGATATGCATTAAACATTCCATCCAATCTTAGCTAATAGGGCAAATAAAGTTTGTGTATGCTTGTATCCATAGCAATGGCTCCATTGTAAGGAGTCCTGTACAAACACCCAATCAATATGCCCCAAGGCCACCAGAAATGCATTTAGTGGCTCCAAACCACAATAAAGAGTCCCACATAAAACTTCTAGATTTTCCAAACAGAATGTCACTTTGTACAAAATGCCTCGATGCCGTGACTCAAAATGGGCTCAAAATAGGTTCACTCAAGGGAAACTAAATGTCAGCACAAAACGACCTGCATAACTGAACCATTCTAAAATGTAAAAATGCAAAACCCCTACATTTTAATTGACCCTGAAGACTTAGAAAACATCTCTAAACTGAATGAGCCCTCCAACTGCCAAACTTTACCTAATAATGCAAAAAATGAGCTGCATCTTCCAATGTTGGCCCCCAAACATAAAAGGTGAGAAACTGCCATGCTGAATCACCAGTAAAGGGTGCACTTCAACAACTGCCGGTGCAGCACTAAAAACAAAGTAGAGTAATATTAAAAACAGTTGGAGTAACAAAACCACAAAGAAAACCCATAACTGCTTCCACTGGTTTATCTGTCAACCATTTTTTTTTAAATTTACTCTCGCTCTTTCTGAAACTGTCAGTCAGTTTCTGTCCCCACATTCCACAAACCATCACAGCTCTTCAGTCTGCTCACTCCTCCTGCCTTACTACTACTCAATGCTCAAAGTATTTACAACCCCCCCTTGCAAAAATTAATAACATCTCCAGAACGGAAGACAAATTTTACTTCCTCCTAACTGCAACAGCAAGTTGACATTAACCCCGAAACCACAAGATGAATGATCACGCAGTGCTGACAACGCACTGTTTCAGTCACTTAAAGAGACAGTTGCAAGTGCTCTTTTAAGAAAGAAAAACTTACCAGTAGCAGACTCTTCATTTGAAAAAAACAAAGATCAGTAAAGGGTGCATTTTCTACACATCTAACACAGACCTTTTTTTTTATCACTAGCAGAAAGACCAGCAGTACCATAGAAATGAAGCTTTACATGGTCTGCCTAGTAACAAAGAACTATGTTTTCTGATGGAGGAATAACATCAACAAAAATAATTTAAAATGCAAAAAAAAAACTTTTTCTTTATTTATTTTTGGCCACAAAAAAGGGGAACATTGAATAATCGCAATATGCCACTCCAGGTTGTGGGGTTAATGACAGGATTTACCCACTTCTGATGTTGTTTACTCACTCATCCTGCAGCCTCATGAATGAACCACACCAGGCGTGGGAAAAGCCAGCATTACCCCACACTCTGTCATGGTATATTGCTTAAATACCTTATTGTGGGAAATTACCCTACACTTAGCTTCCAGAAGGCAAACAGCAACCTTGTGAAATTTAACGGAGTGCACAGCAACATGACACTGTCAGATTTGGCTCCATTTTCTTGAAGTAGGAGTCCACGACCTCAGCAAAAGCTTTAATTGGAATCCACTGATAGCCAAAGCTTTAATCTTTTCAGTCCATTGGTTGCTAAGAACCGCCTCTCCAATTTTTCTTCAGGTCCTGCAGTTTCCATCTCAAAATCTCCTGCTTACTGATGCTGCTTACTGCAGCACTTTTATACTGGCTTCTGGTCTCCATTGATACTGCTGTGGAAAAAAAAAGAAAACACTCCTCTGAGTATTGTAATTCTAGGCACAACATAATTAATGTGTTCATACCTCCCTCCCCAGACAACCATGGCATACCTTTTAAAGGGAGAAAATAAGCATATCTGCATTTTCAATATATCCGAATCCATCATTGATGGCAACAGCTCTTCTGATTCACAGCTCTGATCTTCAGAACTCTAAAACCTTTATGTTCAAACCACTGTACTTCATTATTCCACTAATTAATTTTTGTTTTAGTTGCAGTTTTAGAACACTGCAAATTCCACATGCTCAAAGCTGCAGGATGCCAGAAGCTCCCAGACCGCTGGCCACTCATCCACATAAAACTGAAAAAACTGGTCAGCAGTAGCTGATTAAAAGAGGCACTATAGCTCATCCAACAATAAAATAACATTAGTTTCATTCATCGTCTTCTGAAGCAGCATGTAAAGAATTGAATACAAGAAACCAAAAAGGCCTTTGCTTGGCATGAAGCAGAGCAGCAGCGTGGCCATCTTGCTGCTCCACCCCCTTCCATGTGTTCCAGACCCTGAGAGGGATTGTAAAAAACAACAACCCACAGTAGGTTGCCAAGTATGGTGGCACATTGGGCTTCTACAAGCAAAGTACCTAGACTTTTTTAAATTAAATGGGGTACTGCCACTGCAAGGGCACTAAAACAGGCAAACCCCCCTACTGACTTTCCAGATCTTAAAGCACAGTACCTAGAGAGAATCCATACTGCTGTTACAAACAAGCTTGTACCCGAGAAATGTGTAATGTAGATGAGACAGGAGTCAACTTGGTTCCATGTTCTCAATAGACTATGGCTGAGAGTGAGTCTAAGCAGATGGAAGTTACTGGTCTGGGCGACAAACACCAGATGTCATTAGTGCTCAGCTGTCCAATTGCTGGGGATATGATACCCTTCTCCCAGGTGATTTATCAAGGAAAACAAACTTCTTGCCATCACTATTACAAGTTTCTGAGAGACTGGGACATCACACATAGTGTAAACCATTGGGCCAATGAGGAAGCAACTTGTGAATTTATTGACGTGGTCTGAAGCCCTACATCTTCATTAATAAAGCCAAAAATGGCCTACCGGAAGAACAGTGTGCAATACTACTCTTTGATCTGTACAGAGCACACAGTACAAAAACTGTTTTGGACAAGTTGGAGGAGGAAAGCATAATTCCCATTCTTGTCCCACTGAGCTGTACCAATTTACTGTAGCCACTGGACATTTCATTGAACAAGCTATTTAAGAATGAAATGGAAAATTAATTTGCAAATTGGTACTCCACGATGATTTCTGAGCAGCTGAGCTGTGGTGTGCAGACTAACCAACTCAGCATCGACCAAAGGATGTGCATTCTAAAGGAAAAACACACTGAATGGCTAGCTGCCACCTTTTCAAAGTTATCAGCTAGGAGAGAGGACTGCATCCACAGTTTTGTGGAAGCTGGTATTGTAGCTGCTCATCGAGACTGCTTAAAACCACAACTAGTGCCAGATAATTTAATTGTAAGTTCCCCCATTCCACTATTTCCCCCTTCATTACATAGTTAAAGTAATACTGTATGTTAATGTTTGACACAAAATTTTTATTGTGTTTAGTTTTTGTTTAGTTTTTATGTAGCACAGTGATGATGAGCCAGAGACATATATAGCTTAAAAACAAGACATGCTGGTCATAAATGATATTGTAGTACTTGTAGTGACTGCATCATATGAAACAATTTTTTTATTTTAGTTTTTAATCAACACTTCTTTCTATGAGAAGTGAAGGTTTTCTTTCTTACCCAATGTTTGTACCACAATCCGTGAGATACAGTACATATTGGGCAGTGCTGGGTACCAATTGGACCATATGGTCATGCACGCCGGGAGGACTCCACGCTATGAGCATGAGGAAAAACAAAACAAAAGTACGAGTAAACAAAGGTACAGGAAAAAGTGATTGAAATGTTAAATTCAGGTAGAAGGATTGTTTTCACAAAAACAACCAATGCAAGGGTGAGTTTGCTTAATATGGTATTGTGTATGGGGTGTGCAGTATAATGTGTTGGAGATGATCAAAATACAAGTCAGTGTTTTCATCAGTAAAAGTTACTGTACCTACTGTATACAGTGGTGAATCTTTTGTGTTCTCACACAAGTAAGCCAATGTACAGGATCGAGTGATAGAAATGTTGAATTCAGGTGGAAGGATTGCTTTCACAAAAACAACCAACACAAGGGCAAGTTTGCTTAATGTGGTATCACATATGGGGTGTGTGTTATAGTGTATGGGGGGGATCAAAACAAAAGTCACCGTTCTCTTCAATGAAAGTTACTGTACGTGTACAGTGGTGGATCTCTTATTTTTGCACACAGTGATTGCTGTGAGAACATTGTGATAATATATGATGAGCAAACTATTCCTATTCTACAGTAAATTGTAAATGTTTAGATGAGGGAACTTTTGTATCTGGTAATCTAACTGGAAGAGCTGTAATTTCTAGGTTATGGAACACTACTATGTTAGTCAAAGGAGAAGGATGGCAGAAGTGGTGAAATTCTACTGCAAGTGGAACAGAGTTCTTGTGGGCTCCTGCCCAGGTCAACCCGTGCAAAACAATGCTGTCTTACACCATCAATTCATAAACTGAGCTATAATCTTCTAATGGTCAAATAACAATCTTTTCTACTCACCAGCAGATATTTTTATTTATTTGTTTATTGAATTTTGTTGACTGGGTAGGCCCACTGAGACTAGAAGTCCCTTTTTTAGGGGTGACCTGGGGGTGGAGATACAGATGGTAGTCAACTGAAATTGAACCAGATTACACTGTTAGTGGTATTTTTAGAGAGTGGGGGAATATTGGCCAGGATACTGGGGAAATTCCCCTACTCTTTGGTGGGGGCGCTGGACCTGTGTCAGTATGAACGATTCAAGCATTCCCCTTCTGGAGGCTGACAAAGGAGGAGGGAGTGCTGGTGGTATGTTCAATAATGGAGGAGTGACTGACATGCCTATCCCTTTTGGCTCCACTGAATCTCTTCCGCAGGGTGCTGTAGTCACCAAAAGTGGTGAACAGGTAGAGGCGCCATGCCAGCCAGAGAATGACCTTCTTCTTCCAGATGACATGAGTATGGAGTATAGAATTCAGCAAGAACTACAGGAATTAAAAAGCAGACTTCAGAAACCAGAACAGGAATACCTGAAGATACAATCCCGGATTTAAGATGAGTGAAAAAGGAAATATACCCCAGCTAATTCATCATTGGTATCAGGACAGAGAGCTACGAAAGTTTTCGTATTTTCCAGGAACTAGAGTAACATGGGTGTAAATGCCGCAAGTCCCGCAACAGAGAAATTGAATGATGTGCTCCACACGGGAGGCACCTGGTCACCCGAAAAAGCACTACATGGAGCTGGGTGGCTTTAGGACCTGAACGGGTTGCTAGGTTCCTGATCCAGCTATCTTGATCCCAGGGATGCCATTATGTGTGGAAGGAGACGCTGAGGAGGTAGCAGTTCAGGAGAGACCAGATCCAGTTTCTACAGACTTACCTGATGAATCCGTTATACAGCAGTCTACAGAACCTATGGCTACAGAAGATAATATCTCATTTTCCCCTATTGACTTGCAATCGCAAGAAGTATTTTTTGATACACAATCTGACTCACAGGTTTCACTGGGGCCTGAGGCTAATAATGGGGATTTACCAGAACCTCAAGGAGCTACTGCTCCAAATGCTGTACCAGAGCAAACAGAAGCCCCAATCTATGCTAGTTTATTCAAAAAGCTAGTTGAACTGGCTACAAGATGTAACACTGTATGTTTGAAGTTCTTGGGGAACGTAGATGACATGCCAGATCATTTCTTTGTGGGTAAAATTAGTTTGAATCAAATGCTGGGTTTCTCTCCAGCATAAGTATATGCCTTGATCCATACACCAGGGCAAAGCGCTTATGATATCAGCTTTTGGACTCCTGACATTTTGGACAGATTCTGAATCAAGAATGCTACATTAAAAACAAACCCTGAATGGGCACAACTTCAGGCAATACCTCTCACAAAACAGTCCTTTAAGGTGATTACTATGTTATTTAGGAATGAAGGGGTTAATATTGTAGATATTATGTACTGGCTGGGGAAAAAATATAAAATCCAAGGCAATCCCAAACCCATCCTGGATGAAGATGTTTTTTAGAATGGGGGTAGCGTTTCAAGATTAACTTATTCCACACTGATTCAGGACTACAACACCTTCCCAATTGTTTTTATTTGGGTTGGGACAAGGGGTTTATCTCTTATTCCGGGCAACCCCAGCATTGTTACAAATGTGGATCTCCTAGGCACCTCAGTAGAACAAGTGAGGTTGTGAAATGTGCCCAGTGTGATGAAGTAGGGCATTCTATGTTTCACTGCTGAAACCCCTTGAAATGCAGCCTTTCTGAAGAGGATCATTCTTTTACAGACTGCCCCTGGGCCGCTCATAATACTAATGATGTGGACTATAGTATACAAGATTTTTACATTATTACAGCTATCAGAACTACATGCATGGGACCCCCCTTCCCACCTACTGGGGCCTCACAGAGCCATGTTCTTCCCCTTAGTAATGACAAAGCACCCAGGCCAACAGAGGTCATGCAACAGGTGGTAGATTCAGAGGTGGAGGACTCAGTAACCAATTCCTCAGTGACCCCCACACAGGAACCCACTACGGTGGTGCACGAAATGGATGTTACAGTTATGCCACCAACCCCCTCAAAGAAAGGTCCAATCACTGTTGTAAAAAACAGATGGAGTGCACCCAGAAGGAAAGCTGCAGATAAAGGAATGGCCTCCACAAATCAGGTGGTTATGCAGAACCAATATTCAGTTTTACAGAAAGATGATGTTGACCCAGGTACTAAATCAGATTCAATGGCCTTACATTCTTCCCAATTTGAAGGTGGTTTGGATGTTTAACATATGGACGAGGAACCCGACCCAAAACCTAGGGGACACGAACTGGTACAAAAGCACGGGTGAAAATGAAATGACTAAATCATGAGGAACCAACCTTATGACCTAGCTTTTGCCTCATTAAGCAAGCAATAACACATGACAAGGTGTGGTTTATCGCCTGACAAAAGCACGCCCAGGGGTGTACTAAGGCACGAGGCGCTTGCGCCGAGTGCCTTATGCCACTGGGCGTGCTCTTATCAGGCGATAAACCACACCTCGGAGTGTGTTATTGCGCTTATAAAATGGGCATAGAAACATAGAAACATAGAATTTGATGGCAGATAAGGACCGCTTGGCCAACCCAGTCTGCCCATTTCCCTACCTACTGGATAAGCTGCAGATCCTAGTTAACCAGCAGCCTACTTCTTCCTACCCCCACCCCCCAGAATTGCCTTATGACTATCCCATGCATGCTTGAATTCCACCACTGATTTTGACTCCACAACCTCCTCCAGAAGGCAATTCCATGCATCCACAGCCCTCTCTGTGAAAAAAGACTTCCTTAAATTACCTCTGAGCCGCCCAGGCACTCTAGTAAAGAAGTTAATTGAAAAAACAGAAAGTAGAAAGTGGAAATAAAAAAAAGTATAATAATATGAACAGCAAAAAAATAATAAAAAGTAGTCCCTGCCATTGTGTTTTACTGGAGATGTTTAATGTAGGTGCTTGACTAGTGTTTGTGTCTACAGTCCCCAAGTATCAGTCACACACAGAAAAATATTCAAACCATGTTTTTACTTCACACACAGACACATATTCAAACCCATTTTTTTTTTCATATTTCTTACTTTGCGCAGGCTGTTTCAGTTGCAGGCATTGAATCACCAAGACAGTTTCAGTTGCAGGCATTGGGAATTGACATTTGCAGTGTTTCTTGGCTCTGGCCCTTCCCGTTCCCCGAAAATAGAGAAAGCCATTTTTTTTTTAGGTTTGACATTTTACTGTGTTTATTTAAATTAAATGGCTTGCTGACTGTGTGTGAGCATGTCCCTCAGCAGCCACCGTACAAACTCATTTTGTGCTTCACATTTAAAGAAATAATGGTAATTCATGCTGTGTGGAGTTTTTTTTTACTTTAGTTTTGTGTCGGATGTTGCGAGGTGACTGGGAGAATATAGATTAACGTGGTAACCGTTACCGCCGCTTTCAAATGCTGGGAGGAATCGGGACATGGATGTACAGTGCACTGGCCTAGGGCAAACGGGACATAAAAATGAACAGGTAGCAAGTCTGGAGACTGAGAGTTTTTGGTGGTACAGGAAATTTGGGGGATGTTGTGTTCTTTTGTGTTGGCGGTACACTGGTGCCATTCTCCCGGTGCAGCGGTTGTGGTTCTGTTGCTCAGTAGGTGACGGGCTGCATTAGGAGAACAGTACCACGCATTGATTTTTTTATGTGCTTTGTTTGGTTACCACGAGTAGTGCCGGTTGCCTATGATATCATGTGATAAGGACACGGGTTTTAAGAGCAGTTAGCCAATCAGATTAGTTGATTTTAGATGCCCACTTTATAAATGCTAATAACATTCAGATGGAGAGGAAACTATTGCTCACCTATGCACAATTTAAAACTTCCTTTCATGATGTGGTATTTTTTCAGGACAACAGGTTACATAATGTTCAGGAAATGCAGGAGGCTAATACAGCCTGGATATGGGGGAATGCATTTTGGTCATTAGGTGAAGATTTGTGCAGTGGGGTGGGAATTTGTATTAACAACTCAACAGCTAAGATGATACATACCATGGACATAGTCCCTGGGAGATTCTTTTTGATATACATTAAGTTGAATTATATGGATTTTCATTTCATTAACGTTTATGCCCACAAACCAGAGCTGCTAGGATTGATATATGTCAGAAAATTCAGCCTTTCCTGTTCACCTCTAAATATGTACTCTTGGTGGGGGCCGGGCTTCAGTTGTAACAGGTAGATTACAGATAGGATTTAAAAAAGAACAAAATTTATTGTGATTCTACATGCTTAAATAACCTAGTTTCACAAACTAGTTTTGTGGATGCTTTTGTTCAGGGAGGTATGCCACAAAAAAACATATTTCAGAGGGAATTTGGCCATGAGGACAGACTTTCACTTTATTTCCCCCACTCTAGGAATTAAAAGCACCACTGTGACACCTGTGGCTTCCTCTGACCACACTATGGTGAGTTTAGTGGTCTCGAATTATGAAAAAATGAGCAGCGGCCCAGGTTATTGGAGAATGAACCTTAGTCTCCTTACCATCCTTCTTATTATACAGTGGTTAAAACACCTTTTAACTGCTCGAAAATCTGTTCATTTTTTATATGATACATCACAAGAATGGTGGGAAGATACAAAAAAAAGATATTCAGGATTGTTTCAAACAGGTGGGAAGGCTAAATGAGAAAGGTAAAGCTGATTTATATAACATGTATAGGGAGCAATTTCAAGACATCCTGCCCCAGCAGAATCTGACTTAGTTAGATCTGACATCTCAACTTTCAGAGGTTAAAAAAAAAATGACAGACATTCAATATAACAGGCTTAAAACTCTGGAGAAAGAACAGAGCTTTGCGACACAGGGGCATCAGGATTTTATTAATCTGTTTCAGATCTGCCAGCTATAACAGTGAGAAGGAGGAGATACAGTTACCACAAAATCCAAAATTTTAACTGAAATTGACAAACATGTAGAATCCCAATTTCAGGCGATACGGGATCCTTCCCCAAGAATGGTTAACACAATGTGAGTTGCCACAATTCTCTTCGCAGAGCTATGCTGGCCTCACTCAACCTATCACTAAACAAGAGGTTTTGAGTGAACTCTTGACTTTAAAAGAAGGGTCAAAAACCATAAAGATGGCATACCTTATGAAGTTTATAAATATATTTTTCCAGCATTAATAAAGGAGATTGTACAACTTTTTAATGAGATTTTAACATCCCAAACACTGCCTGTTAGCATGGGCATTGGTCTAGCAACACTAATGTATAAATCGGGAGACAAGGGTCTTCAGTCTAACTGGAGACCAATCACATTGTTAAATATGGATTTTAAGAGTCTTACCAGATTGTTAAATAATAGATTAGCTTTATATGCTGAAGAGCTTATTCATCCATCTCAAACTTGCACTATTCTGGGAAGAGTGATTTTGGACAGCTTAATATTAATAAGGGAAATTTTAGCTCAAGGACAAACAGGGGAACTGTCAAGATATTTGTTAAGTATAGTCCAGGCCAAAGCCTTTGATAATGTGTCACATTCATTTCTAGGGGACTGTATGGTGGCCTATGATATTCCAGTAGAATTTATCTGTTGGGTGCAAACATGTTACATGCAAGCAGTAGCAAAACGTTATTATAATGGGTGGATAGGTCAGGAATGTAGGGTAAGTAGGGGAGTGTGACAAGGACGTCCCCTCAGTCCCTTTTCATATGTCCTTATTTTAGATCCCCTTTTAAGAAGAATAAATAATTCTAACTCAGTTACTGGGGTATCATTTTCAAGTGCAGATGCTGAAGCTAAAACCATTGCCTATGCTGATGGTATCTGCCTGTTAGTAGCTGATATACAATCCAGCTGTCAGATGGGGGAAATGTTGGAGAATTTTTTAGAGGTTTCAGGGTCTGCAATAAATTATGCAAAAAGTAAATGTATCCCAATAGGGTATGATCCCTTGTCAATAGACAATATTATTAATATTCCCATTATACAGGATGCCTGCCCTATTCTAGGTGTTAGGTTTGGGAAAGGAGACCTAGCAGCACTTAATTGGCAGGAAAAAATTCAACATGCCCAGGACAAAGCCTCACAATGGAACAAGTGGAGAATGTCAAAGTTATAAAGGGTATAGATGGCCAAGACCTTTCTTTTATCAATTTTTTTGCACCTCAGTTGTATGTTTTCTTTACCTAAGCAACTGGAAACAAAGGTATAGATTTGCTTTTTCACATGTATTTGGGGGAGCAGGTTGAATCTCATTATCAAGCAATCAATCCGTCTTTATTTTACTAGGTGGAACACTGTTGAGCAAGCTCATTTCCAAGGTGAACCTTGGCGAACATACAGAATTGGCAAGAACATGGATAATACACTTACAGGTACAGCATAGATACACATAATGCAAAACGACACAAATACAGCAAAGAAGAGATATATACAATGCAATATCATGTAAGGACAAACAAGCAGAATGTACAATGTTCTCACGTATGATGCCAGCAATAACAACAATATTTCTATACCATGGCAAATAGAGAGCAGTAGGGTCAGCAGGGGGTCTAAGGAGGGGGCAGACAAAAGGAGATATAGAGCAGGTAGTTAGGAGAGGGAGAAGGTGAGGTGGAATAGGTTGAACAAGAAGGCACAATCAGACAGGGCACCTCAGGAGGAGCACTTACAAAGCTCCGAGAAGGATCTTGTGCAAAGGTTTTTAAATTCTGGGATTTTTATAGGATTTGCAAGTTTCAGAGTTTTTTGAAGCTTGGTCCTTAGCTGGGGAAGGGCAAAGCTAAAAGACGATTGGCCAAAACGGGTTTTCACCTTAGGTATCAATAAGGAGCTGTAAGAATTCCTTCTCAGGCCATAGTTACCCAAGGCACATAGGGGCAAGCAGTCTGAAATATAGAAGCATAGAAACATAGAATTTGACGGCAGATAAGGACCGCTTGGCCCACCCAGTCTTCCCATTTCCCTACCTGATGGATAAGTTGCAGATCCTAGTTAACCAGCAGCCTACTTCTTCCTACCCCCAACCCCTAGAATTGCCTTATGACTGTCCCATGCATGCTTGAATTCCACCACTGTTTTTGACTCCACAACCTCCTCTGGAAGGCGTTCCATACATCCACAACCCTCTCTGTGAAAAATACTTCCTTAAATTACTTCTGAGCTGCCCCTTCTATCTTCAAATTGTGCCCCTTGTTCTTGCACACCTCTTTTTGAAAGATGCTACCCTCTTGGACTTTGTTGATTCCCTTGAGGTACTTGAAAGTTTCTATCATGTCCCCCCTCTTCCTCCTTTCCTCGAGGCTATACATATTAAGCTCCTTAAGTCTCTCTTCATATGTCTTCTGATGCAGACCCTGCACCATTTTAGTTGCCCTGCTCTGGACAGCTTCCATCCTGTCTATGTCTTTGCAGAGATTGGGTCTCCAGAACTGCACGCAGTACTCCAGATGTGGTCTCACCAGCTGTCTGTACAGAGGGATAATAACTTCTTGTTTTCTACTGGTGATGCCTCTCCCTATGCATCCCAGTATTCCCCTAGCCCTCCTTGCTGCCCTCTCACATTGCTTGCCCACCTTTAGGTCATCTGATATGACTACCCCCAGGTCCCTTTCCATTTTTGTTGTTGTTAGTATCTCACCCCATTGTGTACACTTCCTGGGTTATTGTTTCCAGGTGCATTACCTGCACTCTTAGCATTGAATCTAAGCTGCCATACATTTGACCATTCCTCTAACCTTGCCAAGTCCCTTCTCATCCTTTCCACCCCACCTTGTGCATCAACTCTGTTGCAGATCTTTGTGTCATCTGCAAAGAGACATACTTTTCTTTCCAGTCCCTCTGCAATGTCGCTTATAAAGACATTGAAGAGGACCAGTCCTAATACTGAACCCTGCGGTACCCCACTACTAACCGCCCTTTTTTCAGAGTGGACTCCATTTTGGGGCAGCATCCTGGTAATTGCTCTGTAAGTCCAAAGGGCAGCATTCCTTTGCCTCCTGAATGTCAAGGAGGACCAGCACACTACCGAATACAAGGCATGGTGGTGTGTAGAATAGGCTGCCCCAGAAATGAAACGTAAGTCCCTGTGTTAAAGAACGTCAAGCTTAGCTGAGGCTGTCTCTGGAACCTGAATGTAAATGAACTCAGCATAGTCCAATAGCGATAGAAAAGTAGCTTGAACCAGCCTCCTCTTAGCATCTTGAGTAAGGAGACGCTTGATTCTATAGAATAAGCCAAGCCTCTGTTTCAGCTTTTTGTGAGTTCCTCTATAATATCAATAAAGGACAGACGGTAGTCAATCCACATCTCAAGGTACTTGAATTTATCTATATAGTCCAGAGATTCGCTAAGCAATGTGGAAATGGGTGGCACAATACTTGACATAGGCAACAAGGAAGCAGAGCTATTTGGGGTCAGAATCATGGCCTTTGTTGTTTTGCCATTTAATAACAATTTTTGGTTAAGCAGGTTGTGTTGCAGAGTATTGAAATCGTTCTGCAGGACTGTGCAGGCATGCTCAGGAGAAGGCCTAGACGTGTATAGGACAGTATCATCTGCGAAAAGATGGATGTCAGAAGATGTAATCCGAAGGTCGATGTTGTTGATGTAGAGTGCAAAAAGCAAGGACCCCAGAATTGATCCCTGGGGTACACCTTTATTGGTAGGTTTCAGTGGGGAAAGGTCACCCACAGTTTTTACCTGTTGAATGTGTCCTGAGATGTAGAAGGAGAACTAGTTCAGTGAGTCCTTGTCCAAGCCAGTATCGCATAGGGTAGCCAGCAATATGCCATGATCGACAGTGTCGAAGGCCTTACTTAAGTCAAGGAAGACTGTGGATACCGAGAGTTTGTCATCAAGGGCTTTCTGCCATTTGTTAAAAGGGGCATTTTATTCATAGATAAAGCACATGGTGGGCTGAAAATGGTTAACCCAATACCCTTTTTCTTTTCTATGTTTCTCAATACTAACATTTGACCGGTATTATTAGGGCAAGAGAAAACATGGCTTCCTTGGGTTAGAAATAGTTTGGAGGGTATTTTACTAACCTGGCCAATACATAATGCAATCCCTAGACAGAAATCTTTTCAACACCTTTTAATTCATTTTTTGGATTGTTTTGGTAAGATGAAATTATGGGCCCTTACAAAACACCATGTGGGTACATTTCAGAGACGAGAATTATATAACCATTTAATGACCCATTTTTTCAAAGAAGAAACACATTTTGCTGATAGGCCAAAAACTGGTAAGGAAGCTATTGGAAAAATGCTCACATTGTCCCGTATCCTCCCACAGATGTGGGATGTCCTGTGGCTTTCAGTTCATGGAAGACTGAATGTTAGGGGAAACTTAAAGCATAAGGGTATGGAAGAGTGCTATTGCCCTAGGCCTACATATAGTTTACAGGTAGAAACAATGGATCATCTGCTGTTTTAATGTCCCTTTATTGTAAAATTTTGGGCAGTTGTACATCAGAAATGGCCAGCTTCACCATTTTATAATCTTACAAGGGATATCCTGTGTTTAGGCATTTTACCATTTCTGTTGACTAAGAATGACAAAACGGTGTGGTTGTTTCTGGTATGTTTTAAATTCTACATGTGGCATGTAAGATGTAGGCTTACAATACAACAAATGGTGGTATCTGAAGAAGAGTTGTTTTATATGGTCAAAGCAGCAATTACAAAATTGAAATCTCAAGAAAGACTTTTGGTTCCTACACAGGTACATCGGAATTGGTGGAATAGCATCAGTTGGATAACCTAAATACAGTAGGGAGTCCTTTTGAGAGTGGACTACATCTGTTCTGCCATGAAAACAGAGTGAGTAAGTACACTGATAACACCTACTCATGGATACTGCTTTTCCTAAATAGGCACTGAATGTCTGGAGTGGAGGGTGTATAAAAATGTTTAAGAACATATAAACAAAACAGTAGTGAAGAGACGTATGATATATTAAAGGAAGTAAAGAAAGAACACAGGAAATTACTATTGACTAGGAAAAAGGAAATTTATGCTGATCAGTGGAAACGAATGATAGAAATAATAAAAGTTAAGGATAATAAAATATTTTGGACATTAGTAGCCAGAGGTTGTAAGGAACTTTTGGTAGGAAATGTAAACTATATAGACCCTGAGAGCTGGTTACAATACTTTTCAGGTATAATGTACAACATGATTGAGGAGAGATCGTGGCCAATTATGGATAGAAGTATGATAAGGATGAACTTTATACCAATTACAAATGCTGAAGTACATCCCGCAATAGGAAAGCTCAAGTTTAATAAGGCACCAGGACCTGATAGGATCCCAGGATAGTTATTCAAAATTAAGAATACACAATGGGCAGAATTTCTGGCTACATTCTTTAATAATTTTATATATAATAACTTCATCCCTCGATCTTGGAGGGGTGCTGTAATAGTTCCTATCTATAAAAAAGGCAACAAGAATAACCCAAAGAATTATAGAGCAATTAGTTTGTTGGATATAGTGGGAAAGATTTTTGCTAGGATTCTTTTAGATCGTATTATCATAGATCTGGAGAGAGAAACGGGGGCTTATCTTCTCTTCAAGCTGGCATCCATAGAACATATTCTACTATGGATAATTGTTTTATTTTGCATCACTTGTGCGAGAAGTATAACATAGAAACATAGAAATATAGAATTTGAGGGCAGATAAGGACCGCTTGGCCCACCCAGTCTGCCCATTTCCCTACCTGATGGATAAGATGCAGATTCTAGTTAATCAACAGCTTACTTCCTCCTGCCCCCCCACTAGAATTGCCTTATGCCTGTCCCGTGCATTCTTGAATTCTCCCACTGTTCCTGACTCCACAACCTCTTCAGGAAGGCTGTTCAATGCATCCACAACTCTGTCTGTGAAAAAATACTTTCTAACATTACCTCTGAGCCACCCCCCCATCTTCAAATTGTGCCCCCTTGTTCTTGCACATCTCTTCTTCTGAAAGATACTACCCTCTTGTACCTTGTTAATTCCCTTGAGATACTTGAAAGTTTGTATCATGTCCCCCTCTCCCTCCTTTCTTCAAGGGTATACATATTAAGCTGCTTTAGTCTCTCCTCGTGTGTCTTCTGGTGCAGACCTTGCACCATTTTGGTTGCCCTCCTCTGAACAGCCTCCACTCTGTCCATGTCTTTGCTGAGATAGGGTCTCCAGAATTGCACACAGTACTCCAGATGGGGTCTCACTAACTGTCTGTAGAAAGGGATAACAACTTCCTGTTTTCTACTGTTGATGGCCCTTCCTATGCATCCCAGTGTCCCCCCAGCCCTCCTTACTGCCTTCTCACATTGCTTGCCCACCTTTAGGTCACCTGATATAATTACTCCTAGGTCTCTTTCCATTTTTGTTATAGTTATTAACTAACCCCCCATTGTGTACTCTTCCCCTGGGTTTTTGTTTCCCAGATGCATTACCTTGCACTTCTTTGCATTGAATCTGAGCTGCCACGTATTTGACCATTCCTCCAACCTTGCCAAGTCCCTTTTCATTCTTTCCACCCCACCTTGTGTATCAAGCCTGCTGCAGATCTTTGTGTCATCTGCAAAGAGGCATACCTTTCCTTCCAGGTGCTCTCCAATGTCAAAGTATGTTAAGTTAAGGGCACACCAGTTATACGTAGCTTATATCGACTTCTCTACTGCATTCGATACAATTGTTAGATCAAAATGATGGGATTCAATGTATAATATAGTTCTAGATCCATTGCTGATAAATACCATAAGATTATTATATTCACATACATGGGCTCAGGTTAGATTTGATATGAGAGGTAACTTTTCTCACAATTTTCAACCAATATGGGGGTAAGACAGGGATGCATACTTGCTCCGAATCTGTTTGCAGTTTATTTGGATCCATTGTTAAGAACTTTACAAATGTCTAACACTGACTACCCTAAAATTAGACAAATTATTGTGCAGGACTTGCATATGCAGATGACCTGATATTATTTTCATTAACTGCAAACGGTCTTCAGGAAAAGCTGAATCTTCTTGAAATATTTGCTAAAGATAAGAACTTAAAAGTGAACATGCCTAAGTCTAATATAATTTTATTTGGGGGGGAAAATATAATGGGACATGATATATAAATTCACAACCATTGCAGATTGTGAATGAATATACTTATCTAGGGCTTTTTTTTTTTTCCAAAAAAGTTATGTTGAAAGACACATTACACTACAGCGTACAATAAACTGACAAATTCAGCTCTGGCTTTAAAAAGATTTAATTTAAAGTTTGGGGGTTATACAATAAAACCTTTATTAAAGGCTATTGAAGCAAAATATAACTCGCAAATATTATATGGGACAGAAATAAGTGAACATAAGTATTTAGAAAATATGGAAAAAAGAGTCCTGAGGCTGCTGAGATACACGATGGGTTTACCATTTACAGTACCAGCCCCATATGTATGAGCAGACACAGGACTAATACATCTGAAGGCATTTGCAGAATCAAATACTGTTAACTTTTGTATACGATTAAATATTCACGAGGAGGGTAGAATGTCTACGAAATGCTTGGAGGAAAAAAAATATTGGGAAATGAACAGTATAAAGACATCATGGCTGCAAAAAGTTTGAAGGATACTGAGGTCGGTACAATTGAAACAATTATTAGATTTGACATATCAGAATATTATGATTTCTGTCCAGTATAAGAAATATATTAAAAACATATTGATTAGGAAATTTAATAATATAGATATGGAAAATATTAAAAATTCTCAGTATTCACTGTGGTACAGTAACAACATTTTAATCCACAGTTAGAAATATTATCTGCATGTATTGGAAGAACCTGAATTAAGAAAAGTCTATGCTAGATCTAGATTTGAGACCCAGGAATCAAATAAATTAACAGCTAGATTTAATAGAGAGGTAATATAGCTCATTCCTATTGTTTATGTGGAGCCTTAGAGATAGAAAATTTGATACACATGATGTTAAAATGTATGTGGTATGAAAAGGCCAGAAACAAATGGCTGATGGATATATTATCTGACTTACAAAGATGTGATGCTGAATTAAAGGTTAATATACTTCTTACAACAAATGATGAATATGTAATAAGGAAAACAGCAAAATTCCTGTTTAATATAAGGGAAATAAGGGCTAGCATTCTTCAGACAATAATTATAAATTCCTGAAAAGATTTTGTCCAGGGAAATAATAAGTTATTATACTATGGACTGCCTTGATAAATCACATGTGCATGTGTAATGGATATTTGAATTTACTGTATGTTTTCTATTTTTTCTACATTTGGTCTTTATGCTAGAATTGTGTATTAAGTTTTTTTTTATATCCTATTTTTGTAAAGATCTTTTTAGATTGAACAATAAAATTGAACTGAACTGTATAAAAATGTGTGCTTTACATAAATTTTTTTTTTCTTTTAGAAGTTTCTGGTTTAATACTACAGGTTACACAAGTATGTATTAATACTTATCTTAACTTATGGTTTTGCCTTCCTTTGTTTTTGGGTAATATTAGTGTAAAATTTTATGGATTTGGTATAAGGAAGTATGATGGAAATACTTTTTTTATTTTTTCGCTATGTGATATTCATACCAGTGTGAATTAACACCGTTTGTGCACATTTGTTTTTTGAAGTTATAATTACCATTCCGCTACTCTTAGGGGTGGGATGGGGGGCTTGTATAAAAATTGAATGATTTAATACATAATACTTTTTATTAACTTAAGGGTTTTTGTTACAGTTTAGACACGTTTCATTCATACCTATTTTTCTTTAAAAGTTTGTTACCCTTTGTTTCTGTATAAAACCTGTGTAATATATTATGATTTAGGTTATGAGGGGTTATGACTGACATACTTATTTTTGATTTCCTTTATGTATGATTTCTATATCGTTTTTTGTACGCACTCAACACTATTATGTAAACATTTGCTTTTGAAGTTATAATAAAAAATCCACTACTCTTTCTGCAGAGGGCACTGTCTCTCTGCGGGAGGGATGGAGGATCCCAGTCTGGAGTTTGAGGAGCATGGAGCTGGTTCTGCTCTGGAACAAGTGCAGGGGATAGAAGAAATGGATTTACAGGAGTTGCAGGAGGAAACAGAAGGAATTTTGATGGAGGATGTACCAGACATGTCTGAGGATGAGAAATGACTACATAAGGACTTGGAAGAAAAATGAAACTTTCTGCTACCTATGTTAATGGAGGCTGAAAAAGAATTTGAGCAAAACAAGAGTAAATTAATAGATAAAAGGAAGAGAAAGTGCTCTGCAAAGAGTCCCTTGGTATCTACAGGAAAAAAGTTTACTCCTGACCTGCATACTAAGTTGCTCTCCCAAGGACAGGAGTTGGCTCCAAGTACCAAGACCAAAGTTTTCTACTCTCTGCACAGCAAGCTGAATGGTCTCCAGAAAATGCTCTTCAAAGAGCTGGATGGAATTTTGAATAACAAGTGGATGCTGGACCCTGAGACCCCGTTACTGGGAACACCTGAGTGAGAGCATGCCATGTCATCTTTACCTGAGGCAGCAGCAGTACAGGATTCTGAAATTGTATTTACTGCTGGGGATGTCTCAATGGATACAGCTGTACTAGAGCAAAAGGCAGAGGCTCCTTTACCACTGCATCAGACGCTGCACATACCTTGCTTCCACAGAAGCAAGAGAGATCTACAAGAACGGTGGATGCTGAATCTGCCCCCTTGGTTACCGGGGAGACTCTCCCTCATGTTAGCACCGATGGACATTTACCTGCTTTACAGCCCACAGGTATGCAATCTGCTTTGAATAATGCTGATATTGATGAAATGCTATATATGACTCCTGCTGGCATGGTTGTCACTTCAGCCCTGCAGAGACCGGTTAGTTATGACAGCCTCTTTCAAAGACAGGCAGAGGCTGTGAAAAGATGGTTTGTGGTCATCTATGGTATAAAGGTGGGTTGGAACTACCACCTGACTGTATTTATGTTGGAAAAGCCCTGTCATTGATTCTTTACATTTTTTCACCAGCAGAGGTTTACACTTTTATTCATGCATCTGGGGACCAGAATTTTGCTACTACTTTTCAGTCTACAGCTTTGCTGGATAAATTCTGGTCTGCCTATTATACAATGCAAAATTCAGCCTTATGGAGGGGTCTATGTAATAATGGCGAATGCCTAAAGGCGATCACCATTATCACTCAGTCAGAGTGCTGAACACATTTTCGGCACTCTGACAACCCCAGCACACCAGAACAATGGTGCCAGGACAGATTTTTACTGCTTTCTGTTGGGGGGGCTGCACCCCCCCACACCCCCACTTAAGGATTCTCAACTCCAGGGGGGGTGCATGTTGGGGGGTGAAAGCAGTAAAAATGAAAGGTTCAGGCCGGGTGCAACAAAAAAGTGCACCAGTGCCCGGACCCAAACCTAGTACCTCAGCCACCCCAGCCACTAGCCAATCCACGATGCAGCTCGATCAGCAACTGCAGCACCATCCCCTACAGCATCTCCAACCCCTCACAACCCATGCTCGCTCCCCAATCCCCATGTGTGTACATATAGCGACATCCTGTTGCCTAGTTCATCCACCCCCTCATCCGGTCGCCCTACCTTTCCATCGCCATGAGTGGATGGCACCGGGAAGCAGTTGCCATGATGGACGGTGCCCTTCCTCATGCGCCCACTTCACAGGTTACCCTTATGGAGCCCCTTTATAGCCACACCCATCTCAAAACCAACTTTCAAAACTATTACTGATTTATTCTGCAACAATGGTGTCAATGTCAATGACATCCTGTATTGGTTGGAGAAATGGTGTACCGTGCAAGGTACACCAGACCCAATTATTGACAAAAATGGTTTCTGGACAGGAGGGTGAAAATTTAGAATCCAGTTGTGACCCACTAAACATGGTATGCAACACTTACTAAATTCTTTTCTACCCTGGACAACCATGTTCCTGCCACAGGTGTGGTTTCCAAATCAACTTCAATACTGACTGTGACCAGCTAAAGTGTTAACTGTGTGGGGCCCTCTGCCATTCTGCAAATGTATGTTCTATTTCATCCACTTGCAATCTCTGTGGGGCAGAAGACCATTCTTTCCATGGGTGGCCTACAACACATTGGATTTCTCTGAGCAGGATTTTTATGTGAACCAGGCAACAAGACTCCATAGGGGGTGGACAACGCAAACAGGGCCCCCCCGATCAGTACCAAATCTTTCTGATTATGAACTTTTGGCATCTATGCCACTTACAAGGATTGAACCTGGCATAGGGGTGCCACCAACTTTGTCTAGCATTGGCCACCCCTCTTGTACAGATACCGCTCCTGAAATTTCTTCACAAATGGATGTTGGGAATATAAACAGTTGCCCTCTCTGTCCCCTCCACCATCACCTGTACATGCTTCTGCTACTTCTCAGTTGTTTCTATGGAGCATTTGACTTCTTTCCAGCAGGTTCCTAAACAGAAGAGGGTACAACTGCCTAGGGGGTCAAAGAAAAGCAGCTGAGAACCTCTTCCAACTGACAGTTTTACAGAGTTGGGGGAAGCAATGGAGGATGAGGACTCTGATGTTTCTTATCAATCCACTTAGAGTGAACCTACCATGGATCTTGGGGTACAGGACGTACTCAAAAGATTATCAAAAGCAAAAAAAACAATTGACAAGATCGAGTAAAAAGAAAGTCTGAAGTCTGATATGGTTAGGCTGGCAAGCCTTAATATGAAGAGTATTAAGTTGAATTTGGAAAGAAAACCTACTTTTGCAATCTTACAGGGTTTACAGTTTGACATTTTTCTTTTACAAGATACCAGACTGCATACCTTGTAAGAAGTCCACATGGCAACCGCAGAATGGTTCCAAGGGGAATCCTATTGGTCTATAGGACCTGGCCAATGCTTTGAACTTGGTGTCTGATTTACTATTCAGGATGTTATTGTTAAAAAATTAATAGAGGTTGATCCGGGGAGAGCCCTGTGTCACACTTGGACAGCTGGTTCAGATCCCTTTATCATTTTTTTTGTAAATATAAAAACATGTGTGATGAACTGTGTCAAGAGAAAATGCTGTCTTGCTGAAGTTGACACAAAACCCCCCAGGGATAAGTTCAAAGGACAGGAGGTATTTTAAACTGCAGATTTCTAAAATGTAATTACCTTGTCAATTTGCTTTGATCCCAGTAAATAAAATTAACCATTCATGACGTCCTCAGGGAAATCCTTTGATTTTGTATTAAGTGTCATAATGGAAAGAGCATGCTTATGTTTTGGGTGTCTCCCAGGAAGCCAGCTCATTTCATCAAAGAAACCTTTGATGTACAGGTTCCAGACTGCATTGTAGTCCAATATGCATGTGTGTGTGGGGGATGTCGTCAGAGGGAAGCCAGCATTACATCAAAGATCCTTTGATGTCTGTAGATCACAGACCAGTTTGAAAGGTCACAGGAAAAGAGGAAATTCATTGATGTCACCTATTATTTTTTCAAATATCTTGTTTGGACATCCTGTGTTATTGAATATAAAGTTTAATACTTCAAGGTGGAGTTAGGTGACCTCAGAGAGAAGGCTGGCTCAAGACTGTTTTTAAACCTACTGAGCAAACCTTAGAAGACACACACTTTCATATTATCTGACTGAGAGACCAGAGACCACGAAGCACTAAGAAATAAGGACCTTAGACAAGACTAGTCTGAGTGTTATTATTTGTAGGAATCTGCACTTTTAAACCTATTTGTTTTAAGGCTGTATGTGTTGGGATATTTTGTTCTGTAATTTTACTGTTTTCCTGTGTTATCTATTTTAAAGTAAAGATATATATTTTAAAAACAGAAACTGCCTGGTGTTCCTTGAACTTTATTTTTATGTAAGTGGAGCTTTGAAGGTTATAGTTGACACTATGTATGAACGTATTGTGATACCAAACTGGGAAACAGATAGAGTTCTCTAAGGTCTTGCATAGAGTTCTAAGGGTTCATTTTGCATTACCTGGTTAGGTGCCTGTAAGCAAAGATATCTGGCCCCCTGAAGACTGAGCCTGATAATTGGGTACGTAAACAAGAGGTTATCAATTTGAATCCCTCCAGAACTTGAGGCTAAGGTGACTCGAACCCACAAAACAGACAAGAGGGTTACCTTGTACTGTTAACTGTCCACAGATCCTATGCTCAGAGGTTGGCACTTTGGGAGTAGAGGGCTGACCTGCTGAGTGAATCTGTGACACCCCTGATATTAGATATTTTGTACCAGGGTCTTGCCTGTTGAGGACTTAATGTACAGTATATGGCCCCCAAACCAAAGTTTTAAGAATAGTACTTCTGCAGAGTATGCAACCCTATCACTTTACGAGTAGACACATTTTGTGGGGAGAGGATTTTAGCATTAGTATACCACATAAGGCTTCAGGATCTAAAAAAATATAAGGTATACTGTGATAGTTCTTTCTTGCAAGGCTTGATAAAACAAGACTTTCTGAAGGATGCACAAGCCTCTTTGGAACACCCCCCCACAGTATACCTTTTTTAAAGGTAAACTAGCTACAGAAATTGATTTTTAGTTTATTTCAGAGGCCCTTCCAGTAGTTTTTATAAACAGTACCCTTGGAGACTTCTGACCATTCTTTAATAGGCATTTGGGTCTCCGCAAGCCCCCTGAGGGTGCCAGGTCAAGGGATCTGGAGACTGAATGCTAGTCTCCTTTTGCAACCACAAATAGCTTCTGATATTAAAAATATATTATAGGATAGAAAGGCAGTACTTTTTTTATATAACTCCATTATTCCCTGGTGGGAACATATGAAATTGTGCCTGATTGACTTTTTTAAACAAATCTCTAGGCAGAATTCGATTAAGACACAAAAACAATATTTAGATTTGAGAAGTCAGTTACAAACTTTACTGTCTACTCAAGTTCATTCTGCTTTGGATTTATCGGAGCAGATTTCAAAAGTTAAGGATGATATAGATAGATAGATAAAAACTTTTATTTTTTTGACAGGAAGATAACTTTTAGGACCAAAAGAGGCCCTGGTTATCAAAGTTGTCCTGTTTTAAAGTACAGTTTCAGAAAACACAGAGCATCATGTAATAGAATATATTACAGGAACGATCTTACAAATATCACAAACATGGTTTCACAACATACATACAAAGACAAATGTACACAAAATTACCAAAAAATCTAAAAGATTTTTATGCCAGAGAATAAATATAAGCATTACAGGATGGATTGATGGAATAAATATGCAGTTAAATGCAAGGAATGTTTTCATTTCCAGAATTTCCAAACTAGAACCAATATAAAGGGAAGGGGGAAGGGGGGGAGGAGGGAGGGGGAGAAGGGGAGAAAAAAGAAGTGGTAATTTCATCCTCAAATGCTGCCTAATAGCCCATACCCAACACACACGGATACAACAAAAGAAAATTTAGAGAAACAATCTAGTGTCCAAACAAGAGAATAGATGATTGTGTTCTAGATGACACCATAGCAAACACATCTGTTTCTCCAGATGGAGTCCAGAGAGTGCTTAAATTTATTTTAGCTATCAATAGTCCTAATTTCTGGGTCTATCTCATTCCATATTTTTGGTAAATAGAAATGTCTTTGAATTCTACTATAAATGTTTAATTCCAAAGGAACTTTTTGACATCTATGTTTCAATTGCCTCAAATTATACCTATAAAGAATAGAAACATTAAGAGAGTTTACATCATGTTTAACCTTCCCCTCATATTCAATAAAGGCCTTATACCCTACATGTTTTTTCCGGCAGGTTGCAAGAGAGTCCCAACCAAGATCTTGAAGTAAAATGCAGTGATGAGTGGAAAAAGAACATTTTGCCACATATCTTGCTATTCTATAATATGTTTTATCCAAACAATTTAATGATGATTTAGAAGCGAATTGATACATTAAACTGCCATATTCTAATGTTGGTAAGAGTAGTTGTACAGCCACTCTATTTCTTGATTCTCTTGATAGAATCGATGTTTTCCTTCTTAACACACCCAATCTAGAGTTAACCTTTTTAGTTACATTTGTTATATGTAAAGAAAAGGTGAGAGAGCTATCCATGTAAAATCCCAAATACTTGTATACCCTAACCTACTCTAACACTTGACCCTTCAATGTATATATATTTAATGTTTGATTATAAGACAATTTACTTTTTGAATGAAAATTGATTACTTATCAATACAATCGGCAGCATACTTTAGAATAAAAACAGTGCTTTGGAACCCAAGGGAAACAAGAACAAACAAATAATTTTGAAGATTGTAAAAACAGGGTTTCCACATGCCAGTTAAGGGGTTTATTGTATACTACAGGGGAGATGGTGATAGATAATAAGGGTATCATGGCACTATTAGAGGCTTATGTTCAAGAACAGTTTCAGAGTTCCCCAGAGGAATGATTTCATGTCTTCTATTTTACAAGCTGCTTCTACCCCCCCCTTTGGATGAGACTCAGGCCCTGCAGATGGTAACACCCTTTACAAAATTAGATGTGGAATTGTGTATTAAATCTTTAAAAAATAACACTTCTCCTGGGTCAGATGGTCTCCCCAGAGAGGTGTATAAATTTCTTTGGGATTTAATTCCTGATGAATTACTTAAACTTTTAATTCCTTTTTACAAGAAGACAGAATTACCGAGACAATGTATGAAGGGTTAATGATCTTTTTGTTTAAAAAAGTTGATCAAGCAGACCTTACAAACTGGTGACCGATTACCTTGCTCAACATCGATTTTAAAATATTTTCTAAATTGTTAAGTAATCGACTATCTGAAGTGTTGGATGTTCTAATACATCCCTCTCAATTTTATTCCATGCCAGGCCGTAAAATCTCAGATGCCCTTATTTTATTAAGGGAAATAATGGAACATGGTAATCAAAAAACAACAGCAGAATATGTCATGAGCTTTGATCAAGTTTCTCATGACTTTTTATGGCTGGTGCTAGCTACATATGGCATTCCAACTTTGTTTATGCATTGGATTAAAATTTGCTATGCTCTGGCATATGTTCGGCCTTATGACAATGGCTGGGTTGGTTGTAACTGCCCTATAGCCGTAGGGGTTAGACAGGGTTGTCCCATCAGCCCCCTTTTGTATATTTTTTCATTAGATCTGCTTATTCAGATGATAAATAAATCCCCTTCTATACCAGGGATACGACTACAGGGATTTCCCGAAGTGAACACAATCGCATATGCTGAGGACTTATGCCTTTTGGTAAAGGATGTTTCTACTGGGTATTTAGCATATGGTGTTTTGAAAAGTTTGTTTCAGGTTTTGGAAATGAAAATTAATTCAAAGAAAAGTCTGTGTTTGAATATTCAAGGCTCTGCTGGATCAGAGAATGATATTGGGGATATTACAGTAGAAACTGTTCCTTGTAAAATCCTGGGTATATGTTCTGGTTTGGAAGATATGGCCCTTTATAACTGGGAGCAGTGTTTAGCATAAGGGAGAGTAAAAGTTAGTAGATGGAACTCTTGGTGCATGGGGAAACAGAAATACATTTTTTGATAAAAACATTTTATTACCTATATTTTTATTTCTTAGCCAAGTTTTTCCAGTGCCCAAATCTTTGGAAACAGCCTTTATTGGCGTGTTTTTCATCTGTTTTGGGGGCAGCAGGCTTAATCCCATTGCACAGAATATGCTTTATAAACTTATTAAAGAGAGGGGGATGCACAATCCAATTGTTTTCTTTTAGCAATGTTTTTATACACATTTATATCCAATTTTGAAAGCCAAATGTAATATTTGAATTCCATGGGTGACTCCTACTATTAGTGGAGTATTGCGGGAATGGCAGGACAATGCCTTTACATAAAAATAAGAGGCAACCAAGACTCTCTATTTTCTGGACTTCTGATTTTGATTATATAAAAAAATGGGGAATCATTTATGCTGATGTTCTTCATCTTCCTCGAAAGATGTTGTATGAGGACATTATGAGTAGATGCTTTGAAGACCATTCTTTTAAATCCTTTTCTATTAATGATCAGAGCCACATAAGCCATTATTGTTAGATCCTAGAATCCCACAGAAGATGTGGGATATTATTTGGCTAGGGGTACATGGTAGGATTAACACGAAAGGTAATCAGAAACAAAAAGAGTTGTCTGAGAGATATTGCCCGAGACATTTTTGTGTTACTCAGATTGGGACTATGGATTATCTTTATTTAACATGCCCCTTTATTTTGAAATTTTGGGATAATTTGAAAGAAAAATGCAAAACACCTTTATTTGAGGCCTTAACCCCAGCACAGTTATATTATGGAATATACCCGAAGAAGTGGAAGAAATATCATTCTGGTACTTTGCGTCTTATTATGGCAAATTTTCTGTATTGGATCTGGCAAAACCTTTGTAAATCGATACTGCAACAACAATTCATTACTGCTTTGGAGTTATATTTTATTATAACAAAGGAGCTACTACAAACTATTAAAATGTCTGAATGTGGTACTTTAGATGTTAAGACATGGAAGGCTTATTGGAATAATTTTTCACGGTGGTCATCCACATGATTTTCCACACTTTCTCTCTGTATATGTAGGAGATGTATCTGGGGAATAAGAGGTTTTTATTTTGTTTTCTTTACTTTTGTAATTTTTTTTATGTAACATTGTGTCATGTTTTATCTGCGCTGGTTTTATGTTTTTTGAGGTGTAGTTTCGACAGTATGATTGTAATATTTGTTTTACTTTCTCTTTATTGTTGGCACTCCATTTTGAGATGATTTCTACATGTTTGTATCTGTTTGAGTTTCAGTTTAAAGATATAATAAAAAAATTCTCCTACTTTTTTCGAGAAGTGCAATTAGATTTTTAACATCCACCTGAACAACCACCAGAACATGCAGACAGAATCTCGGTTTAACGTCGCATCCAAAAGATGGGTATGCAACCTGATTAAAAGGTTTTCATATCTAAAATGACCCCTGACTGCCAGGTATTGTCTCAGTAATCCTTTTGCAGACTTACATGTTATATAGTACATCTTATGCATATTTTCCCCAAGCTTAATATCAGTTTGATTTCTATTTCAGGCTTGCACATTGTATACATACCATATGCATATTTTAGCAGGCAAATATAATATTTAGCCCACACTGTGCCTAACAGAATTTATATCTCTTATCAGCAATTTCATTCACCTCATACGCAGAGCTTCTGAACATATCCTGCAAAATAAAATCAGTTGCCCAAGACAACATATACAGGCTTAACCTAGGAGATGCCTGTGCTGACCTTCAAGTTGCCATCAACAAACTACATATCAACCTTTTTCACTCTAAATTGCTTTTAAATGCTGGCAAGTCCAAGGTTATGTTTTTCACCTCAAGCAATGTTTCATCCCTCAGTATGTCAGCCCTAGCCATCATGCCACTGCTGGGAGATATCCTTGAAGTACTAGACAGATACCAAGACAAAGGTGTTTGGCTCAAAAACAGATTGTCTTTCCAAGCCCATATCAAGTCTCCATATAAACAACTGTGGGCCAGACTTGACTTCTGTTACAGGAACAAGCATTGCTTTCCACCTCATGGCCCAAAACACTTGGACCAAGGCACTTTCTATCTGTTCTGGACTATACGGACTGAATTTACAGCCTTTGTTCTGCTATGTGCCTATGAAAACTAGATGTGCTCTACCATAGGGTACTTAGGTTTATTATTGATTCAGCACCCTGGACCCATGACTGTATGCTGTATGCATCAGCTGGTCCTCTTTGGCTACAAGGCAATCAGTAAATCTATACATAGAGGCATACCAGGTGCTACTAAATGATCTCCCATGTGACATCACTGAACTATTCCACATGGCCCATAGCAGCTACTCCCTAAAATATATATATATATATATATATATATATATATATATATTCTTCCGGACACCCTGTGATATGCCACACAGTATGGAAAATCAGCAATCAGATGTGTTATTCCTACAGCTTTGAATTCACTTCAGACCTCCTTGAAACTTAACTCCCTGGTTAGTCTTAGTACATTTAAAGCCCTCATTGGAAAACTCTGCACTGAGATCTGCTCCTGTGATTGAACAATGTCTCTACTCACATGGCGTTGTCATATTAACAATTCCTGCCAACTGTCTGATTGTTTGAATATTACTTACTAAAAATATATTTTACTACTCTTTTACATTATAATTTACTTTTCCTATACCTGTATTTCTGTCTACTACTGCACTATGTTTATACATTGCTTTGTACCAATATCATTAATGCCTGATTTATGTATGTGGCTCTACCCAGGACCTCCTTGTAAATGAGCTTGCTCAATGGAGCATTTTCTTGGTGAAATAAATAAATACCAATACAAATAAATACAAAACCCTGGCTTGGCCTTGCTGCTTTCTGTACGCAAGATCGAGTGCAGCCAGTATGCTGCTAGGGTATACACAGGCAATAACCCTCTATTTTCAGTTGCTTCGTTTTCTTTTTATTTAAAAAAAAAATGTTTTGCTAAAAAGAAATGCCATGGGTCTGGTAAGAGGAAAGAGGGAGGAAGACAGTACAGCATTGGGGCTGGTGAGTGAGGTCAGATGTCATGAGCGGTGCAATGGGGAGTTGTCAGGCAACGTGACTTCAGCTTCCCAATAGCATGACTGTAGTTCAATATGTAATTCCCAGAAGCCCAAATGACCTGGAAGCATGAGCAACCCCAAAGTGTGAGGGCCATGAAGTAGGAGTGTGAAATCTTTCTAGGGCCATCTGCATGACTTCTGCAGAACTCCACAGGACTGCAGAGAACTCTGCCTTGAAGGGAACAGGTGAGTGGATATGAAAGTCTAGAAAGTTGTAAGGGGTGGGCAAACACTGGAGTGTAGGGGTGTGTAAGGAAGGAACAGGTAACAAAGTATGCCTCCAGAAACAGGTTAGTGTGTGAATGTAATACTTGCTGTCTTGGGTAGGCCTTTGGAGGCAGGTTAGTGGGTGGATTTAGTTACTCCCTATTTGAGGTTGACCTGTAGATCTACTACCTTTCAGAGAAAAGACTGCAGAGGCAGGTTAATGGAAGAAACTCAATACTCCCTATTTAGGGTAGACCAGCAGAGGCAGGTTAGTTGGTGAATTTAAAGACTTCCTTTCTAGGGTAGGACTGCAAAGGCAGGTTAGTGGGTGAATTTAGCTGCTCCTTATCTGGGGTAGGCATGTGGAGGCAGGATAGTAGATGGATTCAGCTTCTCCCTATCTCAGGTAAACCCATAGAAGCAGGTTAGAGGCTGAAGGATGCTACTCCCCATCTTGGGTAGGACTGCAGAGAAACAAAGGAGAGTTCTCAATACATCAAGGCAGGAGGAAGGCACATTGGGCTGGAAGGGAAAAGTACAGATAAGGAGAATGTGGAGACATGAGATCAGATGGGGGAGGGTGGTAAGCTGCAGGGCTGTAGGGTGGCTGTGTTTTGTGAACAATGTGGCAGGCAGGGGTTGCATAGTGTGTAGGAAGCTAGGTTTCCTGATGGCTGAGGTAAGGATGCTTAGGGCATAACTGGGAACACTGGTAGGGTGGCATGTGAGTAGGACTGGGCAGGGAACACGGATAGTAGGTTAAGGGGAGGCACTGGAAACTACGGTTAAACAGAGAAAGCTGGAGAAGAGGCAGGAAGGCAGAGTTAGGCAGTGGGTGGGGGGAGAAGAGTGGGGTGCAGGATCACGCATCATGGGCCCCTCTACTCAAAAGGTTGAGGTAGCATCAAGAGGCAGGATAGACGACAGCTAGGGGAAGGATGAAGGTTCAGCAAGAGGAGGTGGGGGCAGGTTTATGCATAGTTGTACCGGTTAAAAATCATTTCCAGCCACTGAGTATAGAGGACGATAGGGTACCCAGGCTAGCCCCTAGGGGAAAGAGAAGAGGCAGAGCACTAGTAAAGGCTTGGGAGGTGCTGCAGTAGAATCAAGGGGACTAAGGGAAGAGGAAGAGACAACAGGCATAGCATGGAACACTTGAGGGAGGGTACAAAGGGGAAGGGGTGGTGACTCAGGCAATTCCAAAACTAAAGGATGTAGGGAATGGAGGTGAGGATGGCAGGAAATGAGAGGAATTACCTCTGAGGGAGGGAGGGTGTGGTAGGCAAGGGGAAGAGAATAGAAGAAGAGGGGAGAAGTTGGGGATGTACTAAACCATATAGGTGCTCCAAAAGTGACTGTATAGTATAGAAGGGATTGAATAACAGTAGGGTTGTGGTCATGGGGACTTGATGATGATGAGGGGAGTGGGTGGGCTGTGGGGAGGAAACAGCATGGTTAGAGAGTAGTATGCCTCTTGGGAATGATAGCAGAAAGGATTTGCCCAATGGTGCACTCGGTCATGTGAGGGTGGGAGGGAAGCCACACGTAGTCATCCACCTTGGAACTAATACTCTGGCAGAATGTGAGGTGAGGGTGGTGCAAGAAAGACTTATGGTAATGGAAGTAGGACAGATTTTCAGGGGAGAAGTCAAATTGGTAGCCTTCTTGGATGTGCTACCAGTTCCTACAGTCAGTATATCAAGAAAGGGTAGGATTGAGGAGTTCAGTAACTGGCTGCAGGACTCGTATATGAAGGAGAGTTTTGGTGTTGTTGGTGGTAATTGGGGGAGCGCCTGAGATCACAGTACTCTATACTCACCAGAAAGGTTACATTTAGAAAGGAAGGGAACAAGGCTTCTCCATGAATTAATTGAGGACTACGTTAGCAGTAGTCAGAAATAAAACTGAAGGAGAGCAGCAGAAGAACAGCACCCAGGGTATCCTGAAAGACGGTGTTGTCAGGTCTCCACATCCCAGGTAAATAACATAGGGGGTACAGTAGAGAGGAATAGCGGGGAGAGTATGAAGAGATGTAAGGAAAGAGAAGACATGGAAGTTGGGCAGGTAAAAGAGGGGGGAAGCAAGTCATGCAGCAAAGGAGAAAATCTTGGGTCCAAGGAATGAGGGGATTATACAGAATTGGAGGAGGGTTGTGCCCTTCAATGCAAGAAGTTTCAGAAACAAAATGGTTGATATGCAGGTAATGATGGATGAGGGGGGGCTGATTTAGTGGTGGTCACTGAGACCTGGATCACCCCAAACCATGACTGAGATCTCCCCATTCCAGGGTACATCTGCTTTAGAAATGACAGAGAGAAGGAAAGAGGGGAGAGTGGCACTGTAGATCAGGGAAGGCATAACAGTCACAAGAGAAGACATGGAGGGAGGGGCCTAGATACACTGTAAGTCTGGTTACATACGGCAGCAGGAAGAAATCTAAGGCTGGGATTTGCCTATCAGCCACTGCAGTAGGATGAGGGAAAGGGCAGAGAGATGAATGACATAATCAGGCAAGCAGCAGAGAAGGTGGAAATGTTGAAAGTGGGGAGAGTTCAGCTTGCCTAAGATAGATTTGGGTGTCCTCATTGTCACTTGCAATAGGAGCCAGCTGTTCCTGGAGGTAGTTCAGGATGGATTTCTGGTCCAAGGGGTAAATTAACCAACTATGGAAGGAAGCTGCACCATCCTGGACCTGGTGCCTATGAATGGGGATCATGTCAGGGATATTAGGGTAGAGAAACCAGTGGGAGGCAGCAACTACCAGTCAGAGTGGTTCTGCATTGATATGTGGAATGAGATCCTAAACATGAAAGCATGTGTATGGGACTTTAGCAAGGCTAACCTCAAGAGGATGGGTGAAATACTAAAAGAGAGACTAACTAGCCTTAGGGAGGACATGGACGTAGGTCAGAAGTGGATCAGAACCAGGGGATGGGATCTAGGCAGCCATGGAAACATGCCTTAAGCAGTGGGGAAAGAAAGCTAAAACCAAAGGGACACTTTGGTTTAGCAAGGGATAGACAGGGTAGTTAAGGAAAAGAGGATCTTGTATCGGAGGTATAGGATGTCCCAGAAGGAGGTAGATAGGCAAACCTATGTGGAGAAGGTGAGAGAGGCTGGAAGGGGGTCAGGCAGGCAAAGGAAGGGAAGGAACTACAAATTGTAGAGGGGTCTAGGAAGGGAACAGGACTTTCTTCAGATACACTAGGGAAAAAAGGAATACAAAGAAGGACAAGACAAACTAAAGAAAGGTGAAAGGTGAGTGGGTGGAAGGAAAGATGAGGCAAAGGTACAGTATTGAACAAATTCCTTTGCCCTCACTTTACTGAAGAAAAAGAAGTACCAGTGCCACAAAGGAGGATGGGTGGGGGTGGGGTGAGGTGGTCAATAGGTATGGTAGAGGAAAGGATCACATTTGACCATGTTGTGATGAAACCCAGGACCCTAAAGTCCCCAGGACTGGATGATATGTACCCCAGAGTACTGAGTGAACCAGTGCCAGAACTGACTGGACCACTGGCAAACCTGCTTAGCAGTTCAGCAATATATGATGGAAGTGTTACTGGAGTAAAGAACAGCACATGTAGTACTGCTCCACAAGAGTGGGCCTAGGGATAACCCAGGGAACAACAGGCCTGTCAGATTGACATCTATAGTGGGCAAACTGATAGGGACCATCCTGAAAGAACAGTTTGTTGAATTCCTCAAGGCTACCAGACTTCGGGATGAGTGAAAGTACAGGTTTATGGCAGGGAAGTCAAGCCAGACCAACTTGATCAACGTCTTTGTCTAGGTTACAAAGGCTGCTGACTGGGGGTAGGCAGTAGGCAATACTGTGCATAGATTTCAATAAGGCCTTCAACTCAGTTCTGCATAAGAGGTTGATCAAAAAGTTGGAGGAATTATAGACAGGCAACAAATTGACCTGGTGGATGGCAAACTGACTTAGTGGGAGGATCCAAAAGGTGCTAGTAGAGGGAGAGCTATTAGGAGGTTGTGGGGTCAAAAACAGTAGGGGAATTCAAGAATGCATGGGACAGACATAAGGCAATTCTGGTGGGAAGTAGGAAGAAGTAGGTTGTTGGTTAACTAGGATCTGCAGCTTATCCAATAGGTAGTGAAATGGGCAGCTTAGGTGGGCCAAGCGGTCCTTATCTGACATCAAAGTCTGTGTTTCTATGGAAAACAGAATGCAGAGGGTAATAGTAAATGGAGTCCACTCTGAAGAAAGGGGGGGTTACTGGGGGGGTACCACAGGGCTCAGTACTGGGACTGGTCCTCTTTAATGTCTTTATAGGCGACATTGCAGAGGGACTGGAAGGAAAAGTATGTCTCTTTGCAGATGACACAAAGATCCGCAACAGGGTTGATACATAGGGTGGAGTGGAAAGGATGAGCAGGGACTTGGCAAGGTTGGAGGAATGGTCAAATGTATGGCAGATTAGATTCAATGCAAAGAAGTGCAAAATAATGCAGCTGGGGAAACAAAAACCCAGGGGAAGAGTATACAATGTGGGGTGAGATACTGACAACAACAAAAATGGAAAGGGACCTGGGGGTAGTCATATCAGATGACCTAAAGGTGGGCAAGCATTGTGAGAAGGCAGTAAGGAGGGCTGGGGGGATACTGGGATGCCTAGGGAGAGGCATCACCAGTAGAAAACAAGAAGTTGTTATCCCTCTGTACAGACAGTTGGTGAGACCCTATCTGGAGTACAGCGTGCAGTTCTGGAGACCTCATCTCCACAAGGACATAGACAGGATAGAGGTTGTCCAGAGGAGAGCAACTTAAATGGTGCAAGATCTGCACCAGACGACATACGAAGAGAAACTAAAGGAGCTTAATATGTATACCCTCAAGGAAAGGAGGGAGAGTGGGAACATGATAGAAACTTCCAAGTACCTCAAGGGAATCAAAGAAGTCCAAGAGGAAAAAGAGATGTGCAAGAACAAAGGGGCACAATTTGAAGATAGAGGGAGATGGCTCAGAGGTAATGTAAGGAAGTATTTTTTCAAAGAGAAGGTTGTGGATACATGGAACAGCCTTCCTGAGGAGGTCATGGAGTCACAAATAGTGGGGGAATTCAAGCATGCATGGGACAGACATATGGCAATTCTAGTGGGGGGTAGGAGGAAGTAGGCTGTTGGTTAACTACGATCTGCAGCTAATCCATTAGGTAGAGAAATGGGCAGACTGGGTGGGCCAAGCGGTCCTTATCAGCCATCAAATTCTATGTTTCTATGTTTCTATGACCAAGGAAAGTTGCCAGCAGGGTACCACAAGGATCTGTGATCAGACATGTGTTATTTAACATGTTCATAAAAGACATAGGGGAAGGCATTAGCTGCAAGACTGGCCTCTGTGGATGAAACCAAACTCTGTAGGACTGTGGACACTGAAGATGGGGTCAGGGATCTTTGAAAGGAACTTGCAAAGCTAGAAAGTTGGCCTGGTGTCTGGCAACTTGGGTTCAATGCAAAAAAGTGCAAAGTCGTGCATATTGGCTGCAAGAACTCGAGAGGTGAATATAGTCGAAGGGGTAAAGGTCACTGTGTCTGAGAAGGAAAAGGATCTGGGAATAGCTATAATCAGTAACCTTAAGCAGTCTGTGCAATGCAAAAAGGCAGCAGCAAAGGCAAACAAGATGCTGGAGTGCACAGCTCCCGTAGGCAAGTCACAAGCAGAAGGAAGGAGGTGATCATGCCACTGTACAGATCCACGGTGCACACCTGGAGTAATGTGTGCAGTAATGGAGTCCCTACCCGAGAAAAGACCTAAATCACAGCGAGGTGGTACAGGAAAGGGCAATGAAGATGTTTCACGGTCAGCAGGGCAGCCCATATGAAGACAGGCTGAGGAGTCTTAATATTTCATTGGATAGAAGGGAGAAGGATGATATGTTTTGAAACCTTCAGAGACCTTAATAGTGTAAACAAGGTTGATCTTGTGAAGAGAACCTCTTCAGTTTGAGAGAGAACAGGAACACAAGGGGCACAGCTACAAACTGGCAGGGGGAAGGTTAAAGAAGGAGGTCAGGAGACACTTCTTTATGGAGTGAGTGGTGTGAAGGTGGTATGAAAGGCCAGCAGAGGTTGTCAACCAGAAGACAGTCAACAGATTCAAGAGGGTACAGGATATAGCCAAGAAGAGGGTTAAAGAGGATGGGGTACCCACCGTAAACAGTTGTAATGGGGGCCCACATTGAGCAGACAAGACTGACAATAAGGCCTTCTTCTGATGGCAGACTTGTATGTTTGTATGTTTACAGGCCTATAACACCTTTCCTCACTGTGTGAGTTTTTTTATCTGCTAACAAACTGTGCTCTGTGAGCCAAACAATACAGCTATTGTATACAGTCTTAGTCAAAAAGGACCATACCTTATATGGTCATCTACTTTGCAAGGCCCAAAGACATTATTCCTCACTTGATGCCTGCCTATGTGGTATACAGCTATTTCAGACCAGTAGGTTATAAAATACATGCAGTCAAAAGATAGTGCTGTAACTTAAAAGCTGCTTATCAATGCCTAACAAGAAGATTGCACAGCCCTCCAGCCAGTTCCCGCAGTAGCTGAGAGCAACTGGAGCTGCTGACATGCATGATTTCAATACCCCATTCTGGAGGAGTGGGCAATGATATCATGATGATGTCACACAGAATGGACCACCCTCTTCCACTGCCACAGGAAACCAGCAGTGGCTGGTTGCTGCAGCTGCTTCCTGGATCAGTGACCTGGGGCTGGCATGGGCGGCAGGTTCACTGGAAGAAGCAAGCAGCAGCTATACTGGCAAAAGGCCCCACCGAAGCCAGTCATAATGCGTTGGATGTTGCAATAATAAATTTGAGTCGTACTTTTGCAGGAGCTCCATGGAAGCCTAGTTTCCCTCTTCCACCTGCTGCTCTGGTTTTCTACAGCTTTGAAAAGCTTTTTCTGCTTCAATCCAAAATTATATAAGTTCAATATTGCATAAAATATTTTTCTCATATGCTTTTAAGAATATGGGCTAGTAGTTCCAGGGTAGGGGGGCAGAGAACTGCCACAGCATGCAGTTTGCTACTACCATTGAACCTGCTACACGTTCAAGTCCTGGTTCACTGAACCATTGAATAGCTTATTTCTACACAACATTGTTAGAAATTGGCATGGAATTTTATAACACACTCTGGTTTAAAATAGGTGTAAACCAAGCTTGAAGGCATGAAGTAAGGGACTATGTCCTCCAGTCCTGTAATGTAGCTGACCATATAAGGTATGGTCCTTTTTTTTAATCATCTCTTTATTCTCCTTCACTCCAGCATCCCCCTTCTGACAGCTATCCCAAGCCCCCTCAACCACCTTACCCGAGACTTACCTCTACCTCTTGAACTGCAGTGGTTGCACGGATGCCTCAGTAGCTTGTGCTGTGCCTGCAGGCTGCTGCCATCATACCCCAGCCGGAGGTGTTTCCCTCTTGTTTTTTCCCCCTCCTCCAAGATCAACATGCATGCTATGATACGCATGCCTTTTGTAAAGATGCAAGAATGCCTCAGCGCCCACACTCAGCCATCTAGGTGGGCAACCTGTGCTGTACCACCTAGCCTCTGCTCAAGCTTCCTTCCTTCTAGTTTCATTGCTGAACCTCAGTCACCAGCATTGTGGCAGGTGATGTTCACAGTGTCTCAGCCCTCCATGCCATGGACAGGTGGTGGTACAGTCCTTTTTTTCCACATTCTGTTTATCACTGTGCTTCAGGCGGGGATATTCTAAGACTCAATGTCTCTGCGCCCGAAACTGGCATCCCCTGACAGCCACCTATACCCTGAGGCCTGCGGCTTGCCAGAAAGGGGAGACAAAGATCAACCAGGTTTGGTCCTGGGGCTGGCTACAGAGTCATTCAGTGTGGGGTTGGAGGACTTCACTCTGCACTACTGCACAGGACTTTTTTCCTCTTAAGTCGGTCCACCAAGTCATGGACATGCAATGACATCAGTGTGCAGGCATGCGTGCTGCCACACATGCCCTGTAGACATCCACCACTGTCTTCCCTCTTTGCTGTGGTCCCAACTTGGTGTACTCCTGGTCTCTTTTTTTTGTATTGAAAATAAATTGGTTCACAACACACTTTATTAGGCAAAAGAAAAAATAAAACAACAACAACAAAAAAATATCCATAGTGTCATAACAGGGCTCAATAAGAAAAACATCATTAAAAATTAGTAGATGGCATCATATTATAAATTGCATTGTATCAACATTAACCCTTTGTCATTAAGCCATTAGAGAATCTGAAGACTTTTGTGATTTCTTACCCCATAGCTTGACTCCACCCGGGGACTTTGTTATCAGGCTGGAATAGTCCTACACCTTTTCACTATTTCAATAAACGGATCCAAGATTTGATGGAATTTTTCAGTTTTGTCCACCTTATAGTAGTGTATTCTTTCTGATGAGTATAGATCAACCATAAGGTTAAAACAATTTCTAATCGATGGTGGACTTGCATCTTTCCATCTCATTAAAATACATTTCTTTGCAATTAGATAAGCCAGAGATATTGACCCAGTCTGATGGTCTTGCAAGTTCATAGCCCTGTTTTGGAGGCCCAATAAAACAGCCAAGGGATATAACTTAATTTTGGCCTGGACAGCAAATTTCACCACCTTCTGTATGGTATCCCAGTGTCTGGTAAGTTTATTACATGTAAGAAACATATGTATGAGAGACCCCGCATTATTCTGACACCTGGGACATTTCTCATGTATATTAGAGTTAAACTTGTGTAGTCGTGACCAGGTCAGGTAAGTCCTATGAAATATATTAAATTGGATCTGCTGGAGTTTGGATGAATAAAATTCTATAAGTGGATAGCTGAGTATTTTATTCCATTCTTCCTGCCTGAGTGGTATCCCTAAATATATTTCCTATTTGCTTTTAAGGTTCTCCATCCTAAACAAGGATGAGTCTACTATTAGTTTATATCTATTCAACAGAGGTTTTGTGTTAGGGTCTGTACTAAGCACTACCTGTTCTACTGAAAAGAGGGTCCAGCTAGGTTTGTTTTTAAAAATTTAATCTCAAATTTGTAGAAAATGAAAGAACTGCTCTGAAGGAATTTGGATTTGATTAACCATCATAGGTACATTACCTTCATACAGATCTTGAAATGTTTGAATACCATGTTTATCCCATTGCTGATAGGCTAGATCTGTTGTAGATGGTGGGAATCCAAAATTACAATAAATTGGGGAGAAAATGGAGATGGGGTCCAACCAGCCAGTGGTCTTATTAATTTGTTACCAACATAGTACATTATTCTTTGTAGCTGTCAATAACTTTTCTTTATTGTTTTTGGTTTTATTGTAGTAGTAAGAATATAAAATACTTCTGGGACTTTGGTATTTATGAAAGTTTCTTTTTGTTTCAAAGCTTTTGGTAGTTCCTCTGGAACCAATCTTAGATTTGAGAGATTTGAGTAGCTAGATAGTATTGTTTAAAATGGGCGAGGACAAGTACCCTGAGAGATTTAGGTAGCCTAAGTTTTTGTAGCAATATTCTGGGTTTTCTACCATTCCAAATAAACTGGGTAACTTTATTGTCCAAACTTTTAAAGAATTTTCAGGGACTGCTATTGGTAAGGCTTGGTAGGCTAGCGGTAAGGCTTGGAAAAGGAATAATAATAGAGAAAGGATACTCATCTTGATCACATTACAGCAATCAATTAATGTCGTAGGCAATTTTCTCCAGTTATCCAAGTCTTTCTCTATATTCTTTAACAATGGAACATAGTTAAGTTCAAATAATTGGGCTAAGTTTTTGGGTATTATAACACCTAAGTATTTAATCTTAGTTTTAACAATGTCTTTGTATTGAGACAAAGTTGAGGAGGAAAGTGGGGAATTTAACAGTATTGCATTAGTGTTTGCCATATTTATTTTATACTCAGAGGCTTTGCCAAATTGTGTAATAACTTCCAAACATACCAGTAATGAACTAGAGGGATCATTCAAATATATTAAGGAATCATTGGCATACATACTGATTTTGTGTTCCTCATTATCAATTTTTATCCTATGAATATTATGATTATCCCTTATTGCAACAGCTAGTGGTTCTATGGCCATAACAAACAATAAAGGGGGCAGGGGCATCCTTGCCTAGAACCCTGGATAGGGAAAAATACTCAGGAATTATTTGTTTCTATTTTGGCCAGAGGATTTTGATATACAATTTTAACCCAGTTAATAAACTGTGCCCCCACACCCAATTTTTCCAATGTAGAAAACAAGTAGTCCCATTCAACCCAATCAAAGTACTTTTCAGCATCAAGAGTCATTGTCAAGGTTTCTTTATTTTTGCTCATTTCAATCAAATTGATCAGTCTTCTGGTATTGACACCCTTGAGGAAGCCATTCTGATTGTGTTGAATGAGACTATGAACCACTTTTTCCAAATAGGTTGCAATATTTTAGTCAATAGTTCCACATCGGTGTTATAGAAACATAGAAACATAGAAAGTGATGGCAGAAAGGGGCCAGGTGGCCCATCAAGTCTGCCCATAATCCTACCTCTTCCCTTAACTGCTTTTCAGTGTTATGGTACCCTTGTATCTATCCCATGCCTTCTTGAAACTTTCCACCATTTTTGCCTCCACTGCCTACAATGGAAGGCAGTTCCATGGTTCAACCACTTTCTCAGTGAAGAAGAACTTGTGTGTGTTGCCTCTGAATCTGCCCCCTCTAGCTTCATGTTGTTCCCTCTGGTTCTTGAGTGATTTTTGATATGGAACAGGTCCTGGACCTGCACCTTGTTTATTCCTTTCAGGAATGTGAAAGTCTTGATCATGTCTCCTCTGTCCCTCCACTGCTCCATGGAGTACATATTTAATTCATGCAGCCTCTTCCCATATGATTTGTCGTGCAATCCATGAATCATTTTAGTAGCTCTCCTTTGCACTGTTTCCAGTCTAATAATATCCTTCTTGAGGTGTGGTCTCCAGAATTGTACACTGTACTCCAGGTGTGGCCTCACCATTAACCTATAGAGTGGAAGGATGACCTCCTTTTTCCAGCTGGTAATCCCCTTGCTTATGCATCCCAACATACCATCTGCCCTCAGTGCTGCTTTCTTGCATTGCTTGGTCATTTTTAGGTCATCTGTTATAATTATTCCCAGATCTATTTCCTGTTTAGAGGCTTTCAGTTTTTCACTCCCAAGATAGTAATCCACTCCTGCATTAGTCCTTCTGAGGTACATGATGTTGCATTTTTTAGTACTGAAGTTTAGTTGCCACGTTCTTGACCACTTTTCCAGAGATTCCAGGTCAGCCCTCATCTTCTCCATTCCTCCTGGGGTATCCACCCTGTTTCTGATCTTTGTGTCATCTGCGAACAAACTCACCTGGCCCTCCAGTCCATCAGAAATGTCACTAATGAAAATGTTGAATAGGACTGGGCCAAGCACTGAACTCTGTGGTACTACACTAGCTATGTCTCTTTCCTCTGAGAGTGAGCCATTCACTAATTCCCTCTGGGTCCTACCAGTAAGTCAACTCCTTACCCAGTTTACCACCTGATGCCCTACTCCCACCTACCCACTGACCTACGTCAGGAGATATATGGGTCGATATGATGTCACTTGTTCCGGGTTTTTATCTTTTTTAGGAAATACAACAATTTTGGCCTTATAAAATGAGGGTGGGAGAATAAATGACTGAATGGCAAAGTTAAACAGGTCTGCTAAAGGCTGTCCTATAAGATCAAGTAGGCTTTATAGAAGTCTATGGGAAGCCCATCTTCTCCCGGGGCCTTCCCAATTGACAGTTCCTTTATGGCCTGGATAGTCTCCACCAGCGAAATATTCCTATTAAGTGGTAACTTTTGTTCATTGGATAGAGTGGGTAATGTAATGTTCTGATACTTTTTTTTTTCAAATTTAAGTTTATTGAGTTTTCTTCGACAAAGAAATACAGAAAACAAACTCAAAAAACCCTAAAATACACACTGAAACACAATTATTATAAACAGACAATACAATACAAACTTAAGCACTACCCAAATCCCACCTCCCACCCCAAGTTCCCTCTCCCTCCTCCCATGCATCACCTATTGCAACCTATAACAATGTTAACTAACTTTAAAGGGAGTATAGAGAGTAAAGTGATTCCCATCTGTCTTGGTATTTGGAAGGGCAATTACGTAAGCTCGCGGTCATTTTCTCCAGTCTTAAATTAGATAGTAACTCTTGGAGTCATTCTGCATAAGAAATTGCTTGGGGTTCTTTCCAGTGGCGAAGAACTAAAGCCTTCAGCGAGAGTGCGATCATTGACATATGGAATCTACGTGCTTTGACTTTGACCCCTGTAAAGTCTCCAAGAAGGCAAATTTCAGGTGAAAATAACTCTTCTAATCCCAGTAAGGGGTTGGCCCTTTGCTTAATGGTATCCCAGAGTGCCACAATAGGAGGGCATTCCCAAAATATATGATACAGGTTTCCTTCCTCTAGTTTGCACTGTGTACATAATGGGGAAGGAAGCTTACCCATCCTGTGCAACCCTGTTGGTGTCAGGTATATATTATGTAGGATGGAAAATTGCATGATTCTCAATCTGTCCTGAGTAATATGTGTATGACAAGACTTCCAAATTATGTCCAACTTAAAAATTCTATGAGAAAACATCTCTGACCAGTATGGAGAGGATCCATCCATCTTTGGATAGGCTAGAGAATATAACTTTGCATAAATTATAGATACTGAGTGTTGTTGATATGCAGGAGTAACCAGTGGGAGAATGAGATCTTGCTTACCTTTGTTCATTCCAGTCAGTGCCAGTTTCAACATAAGGAGATGTCTGAGTTGATAAACCTTGAAAATATTACTAGATCCCAGCGGAATTTTCTTCACCATGTCCTGCATGGTCAGATAGGATTCTCCCTCTGCCAGATCTTGAGGGGTCCAATTTGTGAGCGTGGAAAACAAATTTTCTGACAAAGTGGAGCCCCCTATCTGGAAGTTAGGGTTCCGGAGAAGTGGTTGCATGGGATCTTTCAAGGGATTGTAATTAAGGAATGTACATAATTGAAAATGTACTCTTATTGAGATGGCTATGGGAGAATTAGCTAATGACCTAGGGAGGTCTTTAGGCTGAATATGTAAGATGGCATTAAGAGAAACTCCCTATGATTCTATTAATTCTCGTTCTAATAAAAGCCAGGATGGGACATATGGGGGCGAAAACTGGGATTGTAAAGGACGGAGCCATCTGAGGTACTTACTTAAGTGTGCAGCCCAGTAATAAAGACCGAAATGAGGGAGCTGTAGGCACCTTTCTCTTTTGGAGCAGCTAACTTGTAATATGCTCGTCTTGGAGGTGTGTTACACCAGATAAATTGTGATATTATCCCATGCAATTTCTTAAACCAGATTAATGGCAACCAAATATTTAACATTGACAGGGGATAAAACAGGCGAAGCAGAATATTCCTTTTGATCAGATGTATACATCCCCAAAGGGATAGGAGCAAAATTTTCCAATGAGAGAGGTCTTGTGTAATTTGTAACACTAATGAATCAAAGTTGAGGGATTTTAATATGGAATTAGTTCTGGCCAAGTAGATCCCCAGATATTTAAGACTATGTTGGGTCCATTGCAGCCCAGTGTGAGTCAGCAGAGTACTATGTGTACTATTATTTAGTGGAAATACTTTGGTATTGTCCAAATTTATATTATAATTAGATATCCTACTATAACTTGTTATCACTTCCATGGCAGTCTGTATTGAACTAGTAGGCTGAGTCAAATGTAAAAGTATATCGTCTGCATATGCTGATAATTTCCATTCCATCGAACCTAAGGTGATTCCATGTAGATCTGGGTTTTTTTTTAACCTCCATAATAGGGGCTCCAGGTACAAGTTAAATAAAAGGGTTGAGAGGGGACAACCTTGCCTTGTTCTAGACTGTAATGGGAAAGAGGCAGATATTACCCCATTGTAGTAAACTTTAGCACTTGAGCTCTGATACAATACTCTGACCCAATTAAGTACTGATCTGGGAGGCCAAATTTAGACAATATCTTGAACAGAAAATTCCAGTCAACCCTATCTAAAGCTTTTTCTGCATTCAGGGACACCAGCACCACTGGGTGAATGGAATCCCTGGATGGGGAGAGAATGTGGGCCAGTTTCCTAACATGGTCATGGGAAGCTCTACTAGCCATGAAGCCAACTTGCTCCGGACCAGTCAGCTCTGGGAGTACTCTGGCAAGTCTGTTGGCTTATATTTTAGCCAATATTTTAATATAATTATTTATCAGAGAAATCGGTCTATAGCTCATGACACAGTCTTCAGGTTTACCAGCCTTATGAAGACAATAACAAGAACTTCAAAGAGATAGGGGTCCGAGGGATGCCCTGACATTACGTATGAATAGAAACTGAGCAACCAGGGAGCTAGTTGGTCTGAACATTTGTTATAAAAATTTGGGGAGTATCCATCTGGGCCTGAGACTTTATCCTGGGGGAGTTCATTGATAGTTGCTTTGATTTCTTCTATTGTGATGGGAGCTGATAGTATGTTACGGCCTACCTCATCTATCGATGGGAGGGGTAGCGGTTCCAGATATGACTCTATCTCGTCAGGGGGAAGAGGCTGTCCTGGGATCATATAAGGTCCTATAGTAGGCTTCAAATTCAGAAACTATCTCTCTTGGCATAGCCTTGATAGTTCCATTAGAAGCTGATTTAATAGCTTTCACTATTCGGGCTGCTTCTTGTTGTTTGACCCTCATTGCCAGAAGGTGACCTGTCTTCTCCCCTTGATCGATGTATAGAGAGCAGGTTTTTAATATAGCATACTCTGCCTTTTCTCTTAGAAGCTCGTTATATTCTTGTCTGAGCTTCAAAAGTTTAGTTGCATTACTATCACTACATTTAGGGGAAGAACCCTCTCCAAAATCCGAATCTGGGATAGAAGGTTAGATGCGTACTTCTCCTGTGTTCATTTTCTCTGCGAAGAGATATTGATAAGTTCCCCTCTTATAAAGGATTTCAATGCAGCCCATTCAATATCTGGTTTATTGACCGTATTTTAAATTTGTCTCTGAGTAATGGATAATGGCTTGGGATATTTGTTTGGCAATAACTGGATCTTTCAGGATTTGAATATTAAGTTTCCATATTGTGTCTTTCTGGCAATGAGGGGTCAAAGACACTGAGCATCAAACAGGAGAGTGATCTGAAATGACCCTGGCCTCTATCCCACAGACTTGGACTCCTGGCAAGGAGTTTATCCTAATAAAAAAATAATCAATTATAGATAGAGAGTCATGGGAAGGAGAATAGAAGGTATACTCCTTTTCAGAAGGGTTAAGGGTCCTCCTGGGATCACATAGCCCTAGAAGGTCCACCATGTCCTTTATAGCCCTTTGGGCTGGTGACAGACCTTGGGTTCTGAGATAAGTCTTGTCCACATCTGGTGAAAAAGGTAAGTTCCAATCACCCCCTAGAAAGACCAGGAGATGGGAAAAGGGGAGAAGAACTTGAAGGAGCTCAGTGAAAAAGCCAGGTGAGTCCAAGTTAGGGCCATAAATATTGCCAATTAGTAGTTCTACTCCTTCAAGGCACCCTCTTACTATCAGGTATCTATTGTTAGGGTCAGTGATAATTTGCAAGCTTGTAAATGCTAGTCTGCAGGCAATAATAACAGCCACACCCCTACTTTGTGTACAGGAGCCTGATGTAAAAGCATGACCAATATATTGTCTATGTAGTAAAGCGGCTACTGAGTCTAACAGGTGTGTTTCCTGTAGCCATATAACATCAGCTCTAATATGTCTTAAATGTTTTAGTATCTTGTATCTCTTCATTTTGTTTCTTGCTCCCATTACATTCCAAGACATGAATTTTATATGTCCAGCCATAAACATATTCTCATATAGTACCAGCCATGAACCTTCGATGTGATTCCTTCAAAGGTTTTATTCTCTCGGAGCTCTAGTGATGCATGACCCGTTTCCAATCTAACCTCTCTCACACCCCTTTTATACCCTGTCAAAAAAAAAACACAAACAAAAACTGACAGTTAAACCTTAGACTCTCATTACCCAGTATTAATTTCCCTTGACGTGAGCTAAGAAGGTTTAGGGAACAGAATAGGTCTTCTTTCCTCCCTAAGGACCCCACATTAATACTCATATCTGTGATGTACATCCAACCAAGTATTAACCCCTCCCGCTCCTGCCATAATATTCAAACATTAGTTTTATAATTCTAAACCTTTTGACTAAAAGGAAAATGAAGAAGAGGAGAAAAGCTTTAGTTATAACATATGCAAGCTAACATTTCATAGGGAAAGGCTATACTATGTAAATCAACATACTACACTCCTGTCTAGTGGCCAAAGTGGAATATTACCATTTGACACCATCAATGTAGTAGAAATGGGGAGAAAAGGAGAGAAAAAAAAAGACAGCAAGTTACTATAAACAAATCATGACCCATACTAGGAATTATGCTATGATCCATTTCTTCCATGTTGATAACAAAAATACCGACGCTCTCCCCCTTATACGATCAGAGGCTCTTCCCTGTAAACAAACGAAAATGCTCGATCAGAGAGCAAATGATAATTTCACATGAAGAGTGTTCCTAATATTTTTGGGTTTATGCTCTTGTGAAGTTAGGTACTGCACTTCTAGTAAGGTTGTTAGAGAAGAGTGCCTCGAGTGTAACCCGTAGTCAAATTAAGTCAGCTGATTCAAAGGGAATGTACTGAAATAAAATGTATAACAAATCCATGCACAGAGTCTGTCGTGTTAACTTTGCAAAGTACTAGTAGATTCACTTTAGCTTCCACATTTCTTGAAACAACCAGAAAAGTCCCAATCATGAGTTGCATATCTTCAGAGTGGCTTGAAAAGATCGGGAAGCACCACAACTAGCTCTTTCTCTGCCGCAGAGGGATTTTCAAAGGTTTTACATTGGCTTTGCAGGGTAATTTGGAGCCGAGCAGGGTAGAGCATCCTAAATTTGATTCCTGCCAGAATAAGCTTAGTGACTACTGGGTGAAAGGCAATGCACCTCTGCCATACTGTAGCAGGCAAATCCTGGGCTACCCTTATGTGCTGCTCTCCCCATTTTACTTCCTGTAACTCTTTAATTTTATTAAGAAAATGCTGTCGTTCTTGAAAAATGAGGCATTTGAAGATCAGGGGAAGAGGTGGTGCTCCATCAGGAGACATTGGTCTTAGCACTTTGTGCACTCTTTCTATTGAATATTCTGGGCCAAATGGTGAGGGACCTGCCAACTTCTTGATCACTTTCTGAATAAATAGAACAGTATTAATGCCCTCTTCCTTTTCTGGCAGCCCAATCAAGATGGCATTATTGCGTCGGCTGCACCCCTCGAGGGCCTCAATTTTGGCTTCCATCCATGCAACCCGTTGTCTCATTGCAGTAAGGTCAGGTTCTAGCCTATCAGCCTTTTTCTCCAGGGATATAATATGGACTTCGTTATCCCCAGTACAGCACGAAATGTCTTCCATAGCGGTGGCTAAAGTTTTTACTTCGCTGGTAAGTGATTTTATCTCTTCTCTAAACAGTTTAAGCTCATCTAGGAACCACTTCACCGTTAAAATATTTGGGCCTGAAGTTGCCATTTTAGATGAGCCTGATGTCGGGACTTGCGGCCTAAATCTTTTGCTTGATTTTTCCTGAGTGGAGGGTGGCATGTGTTTTGGGAGAGCTAAATGCATCTCTGCTTCCATTGTTTGTTCCCTCATTTGATTAGAGTGATATTCAGAACCTGAAGCATTGATTGTAGAGACTTTTCAGCAGTTTGCAAGTAATTTGTGCATTTAAAAAGGAATATTTCTACAGGTAGGCAGGAGCTCCACGAAAAGGCTGTTACCTCGCCGGCCACATCACGTGATCCTTCATGTTCTGATAAAATTCTTCTATAGCATTAGGGAATAATGGCCTTTCTGAGGTATATATACTTTTATAGAAATCCATAAATATCTCTTCAGTCTTTTTGGGGTTGGTAACTAATTCATTGTTTTTATTTCTAATGGAAAGAATTGTGCGTGCTTGTTTTTCTTTTTGAAGTTGTAGGGCCATTACTTTATCAGGCTTATCTCCCAATATGTAATGCTTAGCTCTAGTGCGAAGAATATTTTTTACACTTCAAAGGATGATAATTTATTGTTGGCTTCCTTGGCTTGAACAAGGTCTGAAAACAACTGTGACTCCAATGTTGTCATGTGTAATTTCTCCAGGCTATTCAACTCCCTTCAACTTGTTTAAATTTAGCTTTGACTGTCCTTTTAATATATGAGTGCTGCTTCATACAGACCCTCTGATAACAGTTTTAAAAGCCTCCCATATAACTGCTAAAGATGTGTCATATGTGTTATTAAACTGAAAAAACTCAATTATAGCAGTTTTTAGAGTCTGAAAGAATTTTTTATTTTTTTAAATATGCATTGTTCATGGACCAATTTATATTTCATTCAGGTTTTTCTAAGCCTATTTGAATCTGAACTGGAGCATGATCTGAAACATGTATATTATTATATTTAATCTCCTGAAGTTGGTGGTATATGCTGTTGGATATAAGAAAAAAATCAATTTGTGTATAACACTGATGTGAAGGTGAGAAAAAAGAATACGTTTGTGTGTTAGAAAATTGTTCTCTCCAGGGATCTACAATATTTAGGACTTCCATATATTCTCTGCAGACTTTTCTTACTGAGGCCATGTTATCGGAAAATGATGAGGATTTGTCTAACCTAGCATTCATTGCGCAGTTAAAATCCTCTCCAAAAATACATGGGCTATTAAAGGTAGCTACTAGAAGAAATAAGACTGTAAAAAATGTTGGATCACTTTTGTTAGGGCCATATACATTAACTAAAGTTGTGGATCCACCAGGGCTATGGATTTCTGCAATTACATATCTAACAGCAAGGTCACTGTATGATTTTCCCAAGGTAAATGCTGCTCTTTTTTTAATAAAAATTGCCACCCCTCTGAATTCATTATTATAATTTGCAGCTCTGCAGTCTCCCCATTTCTTTGAATAGAAAGAAATCTCTCTGGTGGAGAAGTGTGTTTCTTGTAAAAAAAAGATATCTACATTTTTATTATCAATGTACCTCTGTATTTGGTTAACTTTAACTTTATTTTTTGTCTCCTAATGTTCCATATCAAAATTCTAAACACTATAGTGGTATTCGAGTTTGACAGTTTTTATCAGATTCTCCAAAATATTTAATCATCAAAGAACAAACCGTACCTATTATTGCAACACCATTAGCCCTGATTTTATAAGCCATGCTGAAATTAACAACCTTATTTTTATCATAAAATACTATAACTCCTCATAACCTTTGAATTTAATGATTAATATTCATAGCAACAAGGAGTTTTCCAGTGACCCCCCAACTGACAATCCTACCCCTCATACCCTTTTACATCAACAGAAGATAGCCTCATATACTGCTTACCTAGGGTGATAGGTGAGCCCCACAATCAATTCTGGTGTCATTATACCATGAGTTTTATCACTCAAGTGGATATAAAGACAAGAAGTAGAAAGAGTAGGAAATTAGAAAGTTTGAGTGGTCGAGGCACTGTCAACTTCCCAAGGCACCTCTGCATCAGAACATGAAGATAAGAAAATCTTAAGTGTCTAGCCCCTAGAATAGGAAAACATAGAGTAAAACAGTATTAAAGTGTTATTAGATCATATGGAACACCAATGCCATCTTCTTGTTATGGCAAAGAAATGTATAAAATATATGATACCCCCTATACTATTTATGTAAACCAATAGTGTTATATATGGGGGAGTTGCCTATGTGATTACACAGCAAGTAGCTGTTGATAAAAGACTTAATGTCATAAACAAAAAACTAGCTGAGCTAACTTAAGTAGCTAAGATGCTTAATATATCATGCAACTGCATTCAAAACATAACATGTTAAAATATTGTTATTTCTATCTTTAGCTTTTTTAGCTTTCAGCTTGTGTTAAATACCAAAATTAACCAAGGGGCCAAAATAATTTTTAAGTGACAAAATCTGCTGTAAAGAATTATCAAAGATATGTCTTGGATGTTCTTGTGTTGGGGCTTGAGCATGGTCCTGACCCTGAGGATGATTAGAGTGGGTTTCAGAAATAAAGTTTGTAGCCCTCCCAGGAGAATTTGTTTTACAAAGCATAGCCTCTGCCTCCTTAGGGTCAACAAAATAACACATTTTCCTTGCCAGTAGAACCTTAGTTTTGCGGTAAGGAGTAAGGCATATTTAATCCTTCACTGTCTGAGAATATTCAGCACAAGTTGAAAAAATCTTCTATCGGCCGTAGTTTCCAAACTAAAGTCAGGAAAAACTTGAAACTTGATACCCTTTGCACTTAAGCCTTTTTCCATCCTTGCTTTGCACAGTAGTGTCCCTTTATCTTGGAAATAATGAGGCTTGATATATACAAATCTAGGATATCCTGAATTTGCTTGCCTTCTGTTAGCACCACTTCTATGAGCTCTATCCAAAGTAATCTTTTGTTTTGGATATATTCTGCCAGCCGCTATTGTCACAAGCTCTTCAAGGAAGGGAATTGGGTCCCTTGTACCTTTGGCCCCTTCTGGAATTTTACCAAGCTTTAAATTACCCCTTCTGGACCTATCTTCTTGGTCCTCTACTTTTTTAATCAAAGAAGCCAGTTGGACAGAATGTAGGGCTACAGATTTTAGCATCGGGCTGACCTTATCTTCCAGAGTACCAACTCTAGTTTCGACCTCAATCATCCATAGTGTTAGGGCTTCAAGTTTGGAGCTAATACCCTCTACTGCAGATGTAAGTTGCAGCAGGGTTTGCTGGAGCAGTTTAATACCAGACAAAACCTCCTGTTCAAAATCTGAGGATGTGTTGCTTTGATTATTCCTTTGTGCCCCCTCCACCCAAATTCTCCTTGTCTTTGTCATAGTCTTGAGGGGATTCGGCCCTGTGATTCTGAGTGTTGATATACAATGTACTCTCATTCTTCATAAAATCTGTACTATGTGGTTTCTCCACTACAGTCACATTTTCTAAATTTACCTGTACATTACACAAATGAGTTTGAGAAATATTTTGTATCTTAGCCTTGGTAAGAAGATCAGCTTCACAGACAGAAGAAGCAAATAAAACAGTCTCTATAGCAATACAGTTTTTACTCAAGGAAGAATCATTTAGCAATACAGTTTTTACTCAAGGAAGAACCAGTTAAATCAATGGAAACACCATTATTTTGAGGGTAAGAAACTTCAGGAACACTTATTTTATTTGACTTTTCGGGGTGTAGTGCAAAATCCAAGAAAGCATCAGTCATTTATTCACTGGAGTTTACCCCGATTTCATCTATTTCCTTAGTAACAGTAGTAGCGCTCTCAGGTAGGGCTGCAGCTGGATTTCCCTTAGGCTGAAAATCTGCAGATTCTCCACTGGAGGGAGCTTCAGCCCCCACTTGGGCTCCTTTACCTGAAGTGAATGTACAGCCAAGTACAGGATAGTCTGAGGAAAAGGCTGGTCCATTTTCTGCTGTGGGTGTACCAGACAGCAAGCCATCGGATAAGAGTGGATCCAATTCAGATAAATCACTATGAATATTTTCTGCAGCATCGTAAAAAAGATCACCCCCTCCAGCAGGTAAAGTTTGGATTTTAGTTTAGATTTTAATGGACTCAGAGGTATTTGGCAATGGGAAAATAGCAGCTAGGAGTTAGAAAGGGTTAGGAAGCAATGGATTATGTTTTGAACCTCCCCCATAGCAGCATGGTGTGCAGCAGGTACCAGGGCAGCCTGATTAAGTTCCATATCATGAGCCCTCTTGCTCACAGTCACTGTGGCAGCTGGGACTCTGGGCTAAAACTGCATCAAATATGAAATGTCTTTTTCTTTCATGTTTTTGATGGGCACTTTGTCTGGTACAGCCTCACTCAGTGCTTCCTTTCGGCATGTCCTTTTCTGCATTTTTTTTGCTGCACTAGCCAGTGCTTTTCTACCACTTTGGAATATAAAAAAGGATACCAGTAGCTTACTCCAACACAGCAATTACTGACTGAAAATATTGTGCCTGTTTGTATATTCCAGTTGGAGAGATTGTTGGTCATTCAACAGAAAATCCATTTCAGAAAGACTGAAGAAGAAAAAACCAAAGCTGATACCACAGTTTAGCTGAATTAAAGGTCAGGAAATCATAAGAGTGTGGAGCATTTACACACACACACACACACACACACACACTTATCTCCCAAGTGGCCATCTTGAATCTACCCTATACAGACCATATACTCCTGTTTGCCACTGGGTGTCACCCAAACACACGGCTCATCCAATAGTCTTCACCGGTGGTGGGGAACTGTTGCTGGGATGCTCATCCAATCTCCCCCTGGCCAGCCCTCTGATGCTCTGAGCTTTTTTATGTACCTGGATCATCAGTGTCACACAAACGGTAGTGCTACTGCTGCACTGATGGGCCGGTGGTACAGTATTTTTTTTTACTAAAATTTTATACAGTAATTGTGTTTTGGCTCAGAGTGCACAATTTGTAAGCATAAATTTGAAAAAAAACTCATAGTGCAGAAGGGGTTATAGGCAACTAACTTTGCAGGATATTTTTATAAGCTCTTTGTAGGAGGTGAATGAAATTGCTGATAAGAGGTATCAATTATAGTCAGTATGGTGTTGGCCAAGTATTATATTGACCTGTAAAATATGCATATGTTGTATAAACAATGTGCAAGCCTGAAATAGAAAACTAAGCTGGTATTGAGCCTGGAAATATATGTAAGCATTAAGCCACTATGAAGGAGGCTTCTGCTGGGGAATTAATGCACGGTTTGGGGGGGTTGTGGCACAAGGTGGAAGGCCTAGTGCCTACAACCTCCCAACCATGCATTGAATCCCCAGTAGAAGCCTCCTTCGGAGTGGCTTAATGTGTTTGTAACATGGCAAGTGCTAGTAAAAGTTATTATTATAATTATGAGTTTTTTATTAAAAAGTATTACAAATGTACACCAACAACTAATTAGGGACTGTACTGTTTTGAGCATAGAACGTCATTACTATGAAGTTTATTTACATTGTCATGGTGCAAAATAAAGGCATGGATATAAAAGAGTCTGTCACGATCATAACACATTGCACTACTTTTTATTATTTTTCAGGCAGTAAATATTTTTGTACAGCCATCAGAATCATTAACTGCTGCATTTTACCATACTACATGCTGCATTGAATTCTGGGATACCTTTGTATAGATTTGTGAATTAATGCTCGCCTTGTACCACAGTCAGTAACGTGTACTTGTTAAGAGTTCTGCATACAAGGTACAATGATTGTCGGGTAATCCTGCATTCGGCTACTGCTTCTATATGCTCACCATTTCATTCAGGAGGTATCCCAGGCAGATGCGGTGGTGTGCAAATGAACATACGGCCTGGGATACTATTTAAATAGCAGCAACACTACATTCACAGAACCATCAATGGGGAACAAAGCTATTTTTTCCCTGTTTCCACTGTTCTGATACATGCCTAGCATTGTGGGTGAGTTGTTCCATGGGTGGAAGAAAGCTTCGTATTAGTAGCATGGAATTACTGATCTCGTAAAATACAACACAAGTGAGGATGGCATTAATCCCCAGGTTACTTGCTGGCAATTTCATAGTGGTTTCTTAAAGTACTACACCTCAGAGCAGGCATTACCAGGGATTAATGCCATCCTCAACTTTGATCATGTGTTGGACTTTGACCAGTCAGTTTGTTCTATTTCACTGCCACATAAATTGCCATGTTACAAGCATAAGATATATACATAATATGAATGTTTGCCAAGGGAATCCTGAGCTGTCAGTCAAGGGTATCGCTTTAGATTTGAGAACTTAGATTTTAAATCTGGTTGTATATCTGGTGATTAAAAAAGTTTGTTATTAGGCCATTAGAAGATTAATATATCAGAGTATGAATTAATGGTGCAGGGGAACATTGTTTTTTTATGAGTGAAAGTGACATAGCAGTGTGTCTATTTTTATTTAATTTTTTAATATTTTCTGGTAATTTCTATTTATTATATTTCTGACAGAATGAACACAATTTCATCATAGGCCTGACTAAATGGCAGTCTGGCCATGAAACACCACTGTTTTTTGTTTTGTGTGTGGTCAAATAAAGAAGCAAGGCAATTATTTTGGAGTGGGTTACTGGTGTGAATCCCTCCATATTTTATTAAAAGGGTTGGCTGAGGTTTCATGGGTGGGAACAACCTGCCACAGTACATGGTCAATATGCTGTTTGAAAAATGGCATTGTCAAAACTGTGCAAGAGACATAGTGTGGGGGAAGCTTGCCTTGCTTGTAGAGCAGAAAGCAACTAACTAAAAGAAGCTACATTTTCTTATTAATTTAAAACTTATATCTCAGCAGGAGTCAGTGTCTGTTAAGATTAAGTAGACAGATAACTTTATTAGAAGTAGAAGGGGTCTTATTTAGGATTAAAAAAAAGAAAAGAAAGAAAGTCAGTGTGTGTTCTGTGCAGGGAAGGGTACTGTATCAGCTGACTTTGCTAAACCAGTAGGAGGATAGAGATCTTACCTGGGGGTGTGGTTTAGACACTATAAAAGCAGGTGAGTCAAATTACAACTTCCTGTTGCTAGCCTTTTTTCTTACTAATTGCCCTCCATCCCACCCCTCCGCCCACCCAGCCACCCAAAGCCAGTACTACTTTTATAGCCACTGGATTTGACTGTCAACAGGAACTTCCTGTTTGGCAGTTGGAAGGAAAGGATCATAGAGAAACATTGGTTTTGTCAACCCTAAAGGAAAAAAGTAGCTCACTCTCCCCCCCAGCTGCTGGTGGTCTGATATTGAGCAAGGAAGAAGGAGGCTACTGAAGAAGATAATAAGTTGCTGTCCCAGAACAGGAAGGGTGAGAGTTGTAAAGAGAGGAGAGAATAAGCATCCAGAGAAACAGTAGAGAGGACACAAAATAAGACATGATAGGAGTGGTGCAGTCCAATGGCTGTGGGGTGGCAGTGTTCCGGGATACATTCTGGAGGCTGCGATGCTGCCCTATTTGCAGGCACCTCTCTGGTCTGAGAGAGGAGGTTGCCCATCTCCAGGCTGACCTGGCTAGTGAAACCTCCTCCCCCACCCAGGGACCACCAGGGCCAATGCCACTACCTCAGAGGTTGCCAAGAAAGAGAAGAGGCTGGACCAGGGTGGGCTCAAGGAGGAAGAGGGTGGTGGAACAGAGTTGCATCCCTCCAGCTGTACATCTCCACAATTCATTCGCTCTTCTGGTGGATAGTGTTTCCTCTATGGAGGCACCTGCAGTGGATACCAAGGAGGATGCTGGGAACCTTCACAAAGGAGACCCACAGGAGGGTGGCATGGGACCCCACAGGGGAAGGAAACAACTCCTGGTGGGGGACTCAATCATTAGGGGGGTAGAAATGGGGGAGGAAGGGGAGAGGGAGGTAAGGTGCCTTCCTGGCACCGCGGCTTGGAGGGACAGGAAGCAAATCCTCAGGATCGTGGGAGGAGCTACATGAGGGAGGGAGCTGGATGTCATTGTCCACCTAGGGACAAATGAGCTGGCTAGGAATGGGATCAGAGCAGTGCAAGAGGAGTTTGTAGAGTTGGGAAGGGGCCTTAGACAAGTAGCGCATACGGTAACCTTCTCGGAGGTGCTGCCTGTCTATGGCAAGGGAGATGCTAGGGCACTTCTCACCAGGGAATTCAATGAGTGGTTGAAAAACTGATGTGGAGCTCAGGGTTTTGGCTTCATTAGGGACTGGGGAGCCACCTGGAGGGATGCAGACCTATACTGGTGTGATGGTCTGCATCTATCCGGGGGAACCAGGATCCTAGGTGAGAGGTTTAAATGCTTCATTGGCAAGCATTTAAACTAGCCAAGTGGGGAGGCACTGAAAAGGAGCAGGGAAATTCGAGCATCCCCCCACAAAACATGGTGATTAGTGAGGTAAACACCAAGGTACAGAAGTTATTAGGGAGTAGAACAGATTTAAATGTAAAAAAAGGCAAAGGCAGTAAGGACAGAAATGGGGCTAAAAGGGGTAAGGCTATCAAAAAGTGGAGGGTGATGAGTACCAATGCCCGTAGTCTGTGTAACAAGCTCCCCGAACTAGTGGCCTTGATGGAAGAGGGTTGCCTGGATATTGTGGCAGTCACAGAAACATGGTACACAGAGAACCATGACTAGGATGTCAACATACCAGGATACACAATCTACAGGAAGGACAGAGAGGGTAAAAGAGGAGGAGGAGTAGCTCTCTATGTAAAGGAAAGAATCAAAGCAACAGAACTAAAGAGTAAACAGGGAGCAGATGAGGCACTTTGGGTCACCCTGGAGACAGGAAATGGCACCACAATCCGCATGGGGGTTGTATACAGACCCCCATCTCAGGGGGAAGGAATGGACAAGAAATGATAGAAGGCTTTCTTAGAATGGCAGAAAAAGGGAGATATTGTTGATGGGGACCTGACTATGCCAGATGTTAACTGGAGCACCTTTGCTGCAGGCCATCCAAAGCAGGGTCATTCTTGATGCCCTACAGGGGCATGCCTCAGACAGCTAGTATTGGAACCCACTCGGGAGGGAGCCATCTTAGACCTGGTACTCTCAAATGGGGATGGAGAAAGAATCTCAGATTTAGAAGTGGGTAGCCATCTGGGAACAAGCGACCACCAAACAGTGTGGTTCACGATAAACACAGCCATACAATCAAGCCATACAAAAGCAAGAGTACTGGACTTTAGGAGGGCTGACTTTGGGAAACTGAGAGAGTGCCTCAGAAAAGCACTAGCAAACAGGCAAGAAGGAGGAGTGGAGGAACAATGGGGAGTGATCAAAACAGCCATCACAGAGGCAACAAGCCTTTGTGTAAAGCAAATCAATAAAACACAACGAAGGAAAAAAAACCGCTACGGTTCTCAAAAGAGGTGGCAGGGAAGGTTAAGGAGAAAAGGACAGCATTCAGGAAATATAAGGAAACACAGAAGGAGCAGGACAGAGAACTTTATCAGTTAAAGCAGAAAGAGGCTGGGAAGGCAGTCAAATTAGCAAAGGCCCAAACCGAGGAAGGGATAGCCAATTCTGTTAAGAAGGGGGATAAGATCTTTTATAGGTACATTAGGGAGCGAAGAAAGACCACAGGAGGGATACTGAAGCTTAATAAAGGGGAGGGAATGTGGGTATAGGGTGACAGTGAAAAAAGCAGGGATACTGAACGAATATTTCTGCTCAGTATTCACAAAGGAAGAGGAGGGGGAGTTACCTAAACCAAATAAGAGAAACACTCTGAAGACGGGGGTCGATACCGGTCCATTTACAGAAGAAAGGGTTCTGAAAGAACTAATAAAATTGAAGGTGGACAAAGCAATGGGGCCTGATGGGATTCACCCAGAATTCTAAAAGAACTAAGGGTAGAACTAGTGACACCACTGACTACTCTTTAACAAATCATGGGAGGATGGGGTGGTACCGAGAACTGGAGGAGGGCAGATGTGATCCTCTTCACAAAAGTGGGAGCAGGACAGAGGCAGGAACTACAGACCAGTTAGTTTGACCTCAGTGGTAGGGAAAATGATGGAATCACTTCTGAAGGAAAGAATTGTTGAGTACCTAGAGGCCAGTGGGGCACAGGACCCAAGGCAGCATGGATTCACGATGGGAAGGTCATGTCAGACGAATCTAATAGATTTCTTTGACTGGGTGACCAAAGTAGTAGACCAGGGAGGGCTGTGGACATGGCCTACCTAGATTTTAGCAAGGCATTTGATACAGTCCCACACAAAAGATTAATACACAAGATAGCCAGCCTTGGAGTGGGTCCCAAGGTGGTAGCCTGGATAAAAAATTGGCTAGACAACAGGACGCAAAGGGTAGTAGTAAATGGAGTACACAGCGAAGAAAGGAGGGTTACTAGCGGGGTACCACAGGGTTCAGTACTGGGACCGGTCCTTTTTAATGTCTTTATAAGTGACATTGCAGAGGAACTGGAAGGAAAAGTATGTCTCTTTGCAGATGACACAAGGATCTGCAACAGGGTTGATACACAAGATGGAGTGGAAAGGATGAGAAGGGACTTGGCAAGGTTGGAGGAATGGTCAAATGTATGGCAGCTCAGATTCAATGCAAAGAAGTGCAAGGTAATGCACATGGGAAACAAAAACCCAGGGGAAGCGTACACAATGGGGGGTGAGATACTGACAACAGTAAAAATAGAAAGGGACCTGGGGGTAATTATATCAGATGACCTAAAGGTGGGCAAGCAATGTGAGAAGGCAGTAAGGAAGGCTGGGGGGATACTGGGATGCATAGGAAGAGGCATCAATAGTAGAAAACAGGAAGTTGTTATCCCTCTGTACAGACAGTTGGTGAGACCCCATCTGGAGTACTGTGTGCAGTTCTGGAGACCCCATCTCCGCAAAGACATAGACAGAGTGGAGGCTGTCCAGAGGAGGGCAACCAAAATGGTGCAGGGTCTGCACCAGAAGACATAATGAAGAAAGACTAAAGGAGCTTAATAGGTATACCTTGAGGAAAGAAGGGAGAGGGACATGATAGAAACTTTCAAGTACCTCAAGGGAATTAACAAAGTCCAAGAGGGTAGCATCTTCCAGAAAAAGAGATGTGCAAGAACAAGGGGGCACAATTTGAAGATAGAGGGGGGACAGCTCAGAGGTAATGTGAGGAAGTATTTTTTCACTGAGAGGGTTGTGGATGCATGGAACAGCCTCCCTGAGGAGGTCGTAGAGTCAAGAACAGTGGGGGACTTCAAGAATGCATGGGACAGACATAAGGCAGTCCTAGTGGGGGGTAGGAGGAAGTAAGCTGTTAGTTAACTAGGATCTGCAGCTTATCTGTTAGGTAGGAAAATGAGCAGACTAGGTGGACCAAGCGGTCATTATCTGCCATCAAATTCTATGTTTCTATGTTTCTATAAATACAGTGACAGGGTACAAAAGACTGCAAGTAGGAAAGCGTGATTTTGTACCCCTGTTGCTCTTGGCTGGGAAGGAGTGGAAGTCATGATGCAGAGGATATTACCTCTGTCAAGGTGGTGGTCCACTGAGCAGCTGTGGCTCAGGGGAATGAGCTGGCTGCAGTGAAGGGAGGCGGTGCGGCTATGGATCGGGTTTTGAATCCCAGTCCCGGACAGCTGGTGGTGTACTTTTTTTTTTCACTGTTGGACTTGTGTTTTCTCCCACCTGCATTTGCCCCCATTCCAGTGTTTAACCCCCCCCAAAGTAGGTTATGGGGAGGTTCAGGGACGAAGCCCCCCATAATGGGGAGTGCGGGGCTGCGGAGCTTCCCACAAAAACAAAAGATTTGTCTGCCGTTTTTGCTGATATTCTAATTCGGCATTATGTACAAGCACTAGCAATGTACTCGCTGTATTGGCAGTGTGGTATATTACTGCACTATTTTGTTTGCAACATAACGACCCCCGTGCCACCAGCCACACCATCTTCCTGGGCTATATAAACTAGCTTCCTCCTGCCTCATTCAGAAGCTCCATTTCTCTTCCGTGGCTGGAGGCTCTGCTTCCCTCCCTCTCTCCCTCTCTACATCCCCCTCCTCCCCTGTGGTTGCTGCTTTCCTCTGACATGGGACTTTCTGTTTGAGTTTTGCATTTGGCTTCTGTTTAGTCCGTGCCTTCTGCACTCTATTCTCACTATGTGTTGCCTTTTCGGACTGTGGTTTGTGCTCCTTGCCATCTCAAGTGCAGTCATTTCTGGTTCTCTCATGTCCTCACTTTTACTCCAGTGCTTACCTACAGTGTGTTTTCAGTGTGCTGACTTGAATCTATGTCCTGTCTCTGCCATACTCCTATATTTTGTTTGCTTTTGCAGTCTGCTTTACCTGTGTTCATAACAAGCACTAGCAACCTTTTGACCACTGTCAATATGTATGCATTGCAATCCAGCTAGGAGGTGCAACCAATTAACGCAGCCAATTCACACTGCCTCTCCCAGCCTTTCTTTTCTCAACCATTCAGTGATCACTTAGTCTACTTTACTATTTTCACTACATTTATATTGGTATAGCGTTTACTTTTGTAGGTTTCTGCTGTGAGTTGGAGTTGGATGGCGATCCTCTTTCCATCCTGCTGTGCCCTCCCTGCTTATAGAAGTTATTCTTCTGTCTGCTATCAGTTACCAATTACTATCAGTTGTTGCTCACTTCAGTCCCTGTCTGTTTGAAACATAGAATTTGATGGCAGATAAGGACCGCTTGGCCCACCTAGTCTGCCCATTTTCCTACCTAACCATTATTAGTTATTAGTTGTCACTAGTTGCTGTCAATCTGTCCTTACTCAGACTCTATGTTTACCACCTGCTGTACAATACTTTTGGGCTCCTTCCTAAGGTACCTTCAGCCTAAAGGAATTCTGTTCCCATGGCACCTCTAGGGGTGGAACCCTCCTCAAGAGGGTTCCTTTGCCTTCAAGGTACACCAACAGGGTAAAAGTTACCCATGGGACAGAGAGTGCAAACTGTCAAAGTATCCACGTATGACAGTCCATAACACATTCATTTGAATACTTTCAGACTATTAACAAATTGCACAAGCATAACTCCTCATTAAGTTGTGTATGCCCATTGAATTCCCGGAACTGGAGGTTGTTACTCTAGTTCTGATTTTCAACATCCTTGGCCCTGTTCAAGAGGAGTGCCACCATTCACTCCAGCTCTTTCATCTAGGTTGTGTGTCTTTCTCCTTTTCATTATTGAGCTCAAGAAACTGTCCATGTTTCTGGCTTTATCTGTCCAATGCTGGACTTTGTCTTCTAGCATACATTCCACAGTTTTACAAATTGTGACATCTACCCATGGCTAAGGTTCTCACCAGCAGCCACATCTCAAAACCCTTTCTGCTCACTCATGGCACATGTCAAAACTGCCCACTATCCTCGCTTTCATTTCTGTTAGCCATTGAGCCCCTCACAATGGCTACAAGGGCCAACACAGAAGTCAGTGGAATACTGGTGGGTAACAAGAAATACAAATCCCTATCTTATGCGGATGGCCTCCTGGATTTACTAAGTGATGCCCTGATGGCCATAGTCTCACTCTGCAATACCCTGGATTCCTTCATGGCCTTTTCTGGACTTAAAGTTAACCATGATAAGTTGGAGGTATTGGCCCCAATTCTAGAAGGGTGGCACAAGTCGCCTCCAAACGCAACTTGTGCCACCTGCAACTGCGACATTGACCCTGCACCCTATTCTAGAAAGGGCAGGGTCATCACAGCTAAGTCCTGTGACTTGTGACATGCGGCCAGGTACGCCGAACTGCGGGCACACCTGGCAAGCATATCACAAGCCACAACAGCAGGGCAGTACATCCACCCACCCACCCATACCCCCGTGTCGCCTGCCTCAAATGCGGCATATACCTAGGTAGCTCTCGTAGTCTAGTGCCCCCCATCACTGTTAAATCACTAAACATCCCATTACCCTGGTAGACTAGTGCCCCCCGCATGGTACTATACAATATAGCACCATGTCCCTGGTAGTCTAGTGGCCCCTCCGATCTGTATGAAATAATTATAGATCCCTATATCCCTGGTAGTCTAGTGGTCCCCCTGATCCGTATTCAATAATTATAGATCCCTATATCCCATTCCCTGGTAGTCTAGTGCCCCCCCCCGCTTGAAATGAAATAATAAGAGCTCCCTATATCCCAGGCAGTCTAGCGGCCCCAGATCCGTCGAAATAATAATAGATCCCTATATCCCTGGTAGTATAGTGGCCCCCCACCCAGCTGTGCCAGCTCGCCCAGCACCCCCCACCCATCCCCAGCCGGCGGCTGGCACAGCACTCACCACCACGGCCATCCACCGATTGAGTTCAGTATCCGTGCGTACAAAGATGCTCAGCTATTAATATTAATATCTGAGCACTTTTTTCAGTACGCTGATACTGGACCCAGTTGGCAGCTGGCCATGATGGTGAGAGGTGGTCTGCCAGTCGCCAGCTGGGGATGGGTGGGGTGCTGTGGGCTGGCAAGGCTGGGGGGCTACTAGACTACTGGGATATAGGGATCTATTATTATTTTGTACAGATTGGGGGGACCGCAAGACTACCAGGGATATAGGGATATATTATTTCATATGGATTGGAGGGCCACTAGACTAAAAGGGACTTGGGAGTGTTATTTAACTATTTTACATTGATGGGGGGCCACTAGACTACCAGGGCAGGCTTTTTGCCACATATGCAGCCAGCGACTCGTGGTTCGGGGCACGGGTGGGGGGATGGCAGCATGTTGGCATGTCTGCATGTGGGTCTACAGGACCCCCAGAGGGGATGGCCATAGGTTACACCAGCTAAATGCTGGTGTAACTTATGATGCCAGTTCTCCTACGGGGGGGTTTTGTAAAATCCCAACATTGGGGACTTTGTTGCTGCCCTTCTAGAATGGGGCACAACTGCTGCCATAAACCCCCTAGTGCCATGTCACAGGGGGTTTATGCCGTGCAACTACTGTTCAGCACAACTTTGTAGAACTGCACATGTCACAACTGCTGGCGTAAGTTGCTACATGTGCCATTCTACTTGGCGCAACTGCTGTTATGCCAGGTGTAACCCTTCTAGAATCTGGCCCGCTGACTCTTAATCATCATTACTCCACAGCACTATTCCAACACATATCATATCTCTCTAAAGTACTCACAATTCCCGCAAAAATGGAAATCTGCTTTAGTGACCACTTTACACAAGAGTGGGGATTGCACTCAAACTGGGAACTTTAAGCCAATCTCCATCCTCCCCTCACTCTCGAAAGCCTTGGAATGAATAGTGGCAGACCAGCTGGTAGAATATATGGAAAAACATCAGCTGCAATGCCCACAACAGCACGGGTTCAGGAAAGTTCATAGCACCGCTACTGCCTTACTAGAGCTCACAGGCTTCATTCATAACTCCTTCGACCAAGGTAACCTAGTTGGTGCAGCTTTCATCAATTTAACCAAAGCATTCAACATGGTAAACCATGTCCTTTTGGTTGACCAGCTGGCTGCCACTGGTCTTTCCTAAGATGCCTTAGCCTGGTTTCAAAGCTATCTGGAAAACTGCACACAACAGTTGAAGATTGGTAATGTCCTGTCTGACTGCAGACCGATCCTCTCTGGAGTACTGCAAGGGTCCATCTTAGGGCCTCTTCTGTTTTGTGTGTTCCTTAACAAGTTCCATTACTCTTGCCAGGGTTGCATCTTGCTATATGCAGATGATACTGTTCTTTTCTCCAGTGATCCTGACTCTAAGGTTCTTGAGAACTGGCTTCAGCATAACTTTACGGACGTAGAAAGGTGGTTCAATGAGCACAAGCTAATAATGAATTACAAAAAGATGAAAATAATGCTGTTCTCCAGCTCCCAAACAGGCATATATCTTACCCTCTCTAAGTCAACAATGATGTGGGTTCTCCCTTGGAGATAGTACAACACTTTACATATCTGGGGATTGTGGTTGATGACACCCTGTCTTATGCCCAACACATCGACAATATTGCTAAGGCTGTCAATACGTGCATAGAGCTGCTCTACAGGCATAGACCTCAGAAGCCCTTAACCTTGCTGTACACATCTCGGAAGGTCTCGTTCATTGACTATGAGCTAGTAATCTATGAGTCAGCCATAGAATTATCCCTGCACCACGTCAAAGTGGCACTAAACAAAGCCTGTCAGCTCATAACTGGATCCATGCCACTGACTCACACTTGCAGCCTGTAAGCTCATGCTAATTGGCTCCAGTTCAAAGGCAGACTTATGTACCTAACATGTCTGTTAACAAAGAAAATAAACCTTGGAATGATATCCCTGGGTGTTCAAATGCTTCTCTTCCCCTATGACAACCCTTTCTGCATCAGAAGATTTGAAAGCCAGATCTTCAAAATTCCTTGCTATAATACTTCTTTAGGTCAAAAGTCATTCGCTCACTGAGCCTCACTCTGGTTGAATTCTCTTCACCCTGACATATCCTCTGCACTCACTCTGGGCTCTTTGAAATGTAAGCTTAGACAACATATAGTTGCAAATGCCAGCTGTGATTGCTTCCAATAATTCAGCTCACATTGTGTAGCCCAGCTCTTAAACCCGCCTTACCACTTGACTGGGCTGGGCCTCTTGACCTAAACACTTCCTTCACCTGTTCTCCCCCAACCTCTCTTCTCTCCCACTGCATGCCCTCCCACTTCCTGCTCCTTGCCTCAACCTCACCTCCTCCTATTGACTAGGCCTTCTGGGCTGAGTCTTCTTTCCCCCTGGTAATTAGCCTTGTCTCTAATTGTAGACCCACTGATGAGTGCCTCTTGTGCTGTTATTCTCCTCCCCTGGTACACCAGACTTTGCTTGTCTCTTTTGTCTCTCAAGTACTGTTTATGCATTTTTGCTATAAGGCATACATTGTACAATGCCTCATGTGTTTTGATTTTCTTAATCCTGTCCACATTGATTAGTTGTTCATATCTTAGCTACCTGCTTGTAACGTTATGTTCTCTGCTTGTTTAACCCCATGACGTTGAACCTACGTAAAGAGCATTGTGCTCAAAGGTGTTTAATCTGAGAAGTCAATAAATAAATCAATCAATAAATAAATAAAACATGAGCTGCAAGTGAGCCAAAAAATGGATTTACATATTTGGGTATCCACATTGCATCCACGCTTGCAGACACGTGCAAAAGTAACTTCTCCCCTCTATTGATTGCCCTAACCACAGACATAGATAGATGGAGTGCCTTATATCTTTCCTTGACTGGGAAAATCACAGCCATAAAACTGATGCTGGCACCTACAGTAGTTCATCTTCTTGTTCATCTCCCCCTCCACATGCCTGACAAATGGTTCAACCTACTTAATAAGCTAGTGGGTCAGTTCCTCTGGGAAGGAAAAACGTTATGAATCAGTAGAACCAAACTGAGAAAGCATTGGGCAGATGGTGGCTGGGGCCTACGGGATTTTGCACAATATCACATCACATTTATAACAGCCCAAGTTACCAAATGGATTAGTACCAAAGACTCTAGTTTACCCAAGTGTGTTGAAACTGAGGGCCACTTTGTGAATGTCCAGACACCTTGGCATATTCTATACACCAAACCCTCCAAAGGGCTGTCCAGATACCTCACGATTCATATTTCAGTATGCTACTTGCAGAAGACTGGAAGGTCCTTTCAAATTTCACAAATGCCCATATCTCATGCACCACTTTGGGATAATTCTATGTTTACTATGGACCACATACCTCTTCACTGACCTACCTGGAGATAGGCAGACATTGTCACTGTTAGGGACATCTGTACAGCAGGCAAAATCATGCTCTTTAATGACCTTAATATGCGTTATAACTTACCCAAAGTGATCTATGGCACTATCTGCAAATTAGGGCTGCACTCACCCACCACATACGCCTAAGTCCACACAAGGCAAGGGATGCACAGGGCCATTTTGTGAATGCCCAGATACCTTGGCATATTTTAAACTCCAAACCCTCCAAAGGGCTGTCCAGATACCCCATGATTCATATTTCAGTATGCTACTAGCAGAAGATTGGAAGATCCTTTCAAATTTCACAAATGCCCATATCCCATGTGCCACTTTGGGATAATTTTATATTTACTGTGGACCACAACCCTCTTCACTGGCCCAACTGGATATATGTGAGTATTATCACTGTTTGGGACATCTGTACAGTAGGCCAAAATTTCATCATGTCCTTTAATGACCTTGTCATGTGCTATAACTTACCTCAAAAGGATCCATGGCATATGTTCAGATTAGGGCTGCACTCACCCACTACATATGCCTAAATCCACCCAAGGCAAGGGATGTATAATGCCAGGATATCATCTCCTGGATAAAACTACAGAGGGGGTAGGGCAGATATTATATATAGATGCAGGACCTTCTTTTACCAAAAGTAGCAAAACTGCATGGGAGAATGAGTTGAATATCAACATCCCAGATCATGAATGGAGACGTTGCTGGTGAAGGGCCCACCAGGCACATAGAGATACCAGGGCTCAGCTTATCCAACTAAAAATCTTACACTACTGGTACAGAATGCCTCCCTACCCACATAAGAAGGTGACACAGCCCAATGATAGATGTTGGAGATATGACAAATATATCAGCTCCTTTTCACATGTTCTATGGTCCTGTCCTATGCTCCACCCCTTTTGTGGGGGAAATTCTCCAATCTCTATCAAAAGATTCTACCTGCCAACTTTATATTGGACAAACCTTTTGTCCTCCTGGGGATCATTAATCAACCAACATGCCCCCCCCCCCATGATCCATTGGGGTCTGGCCACCACTATTGCAGCCATAAGACTCATTCTTAGAAAATGGGGATCTCCTGACATACCCTCTGCATTATAGTATTATCACTGCTATTACTGAGTATCTTTCATGATATTATACGTTGTTCAGTGTATATCTGTTTAATGTTTCTTTCCTGTCTGTATGTAATGTTCGAAAACTTTCCAATAAAAATGTTATAATGTTAAAAAAAATTGTGACTTCTTTGAGGACCAGCTGTAGCATTTTTTTATTTCAGCAGAATCTGTCATGCCTGCTGCTGTAGGAGTCATTGAAGGAGCTATGGCCATACTGCCAGAGCATTGGTGGGAAGGAGTGCTGAAAAGCCGTTGGCCAGATAGGGTCATAGGCCACAAACAAGTGTAGAGCTTATGGGCAGACTGAATGGGCATAGCAGTCCTTATCTGCAGACAATTTCTATGTTTCTAAAGGGGAACCATTGTGCCCACTTACTTTTTTTGGTGCTGGTGCCTCAGTGGGATGTCTCAAACAGGTAAAATATCTGGATTTGTTAGAGTATGGTTAGCTTTATAGTAATGTACACGGTTGGGCCCAATCTGTAGTTCAGTTCCAACTTTCTGCTTGGATGAAGGTCTTGGATGAAGTCTAGGAAGCTGAGGAGCTGGTACTTAAGCTATCTTTCTTGTGGCTTGTGCATTTGCTCCCACTAATGGCATTTCTTATTTTGTTGTCATTCATTTCTCTTTTTGGTGATTGATCTTATATTATATAATTGAATGTTCTCTTTTTGGTGTTACTGAGCTCTACTCATTTTTTACTTTTATAATTGCAATTTTTAATATGGAAAAGCACAAAGAACTGTGACAGCTCACTTCCAGGTGCATCCTGTGGTCCTGGAAAGCGGGTTACATATGGACAGGTTTTACTGATGAGGAATGTTGGTCAAGATACTGGGCAAAATCCCTTACTCTTTCAATAAGTTTCATGGGATTTTTAACTTCCACTTGGCTAGCCACCAAACATGGGCAGCAGGAACCTCAGTTTAGCATCTCCTATGAAGGATGACACTTCAACAGTGCACCACCCTCATTGTGTTGTATTTGACTGTCAGTTTGGAGTTTTAGCCACGGTCCTGAACTGGGACTAGAAGCCATGAACATTAAATCCTTCCACCCAGAGGTGCATGAGCTATCTTCTAAACCACTGAAACTATTAGTAAAACATTATGGGATGAATCTACATTGAAGATGCTATATAAAAAGTAACCATTGGAAGAAAATATTAGAATTCTGCTGCTGAATAGCATTGTGCCATTCTTCAGTTACATGTTTTTTTTTCTGCAGAATGTGTTCTGTGAATGATACAATCAAATTCCATGGAAGAAAGTGGGTGAATTTGATCAGAAAGGCACCAAGTTGCATCCTAATGTCCATTGCATATCTGTCATGGGGGGCCACTAAACTGTACTGATGACCAGTTGTCTGTTTTTAACAGTGCCCAAATTCTACAGTTTACATCAGCTCCGCAATTTCAGTCACAGAATGACATTCTGCTGTTTTAATGCAAAATGGCTTTGTTTTCCATGGAAGCATCAGATATTCCATGGGAGAAACCTTTTTCCTGAAAATAATTTTTTGGATAGTGATAACACCACATGGGTGCCTTTCCAACAAAATGTTGCACCTTGTGACTCCATATGGGTGTTGCAGTCTTACTAAACTCATTAGGTGTTCTAGAGACAAGGATCTCTGAAGCTGCTGCAGTTTTGCTGAAACAAACTGACTCCAAATCTTGCTCTAAACTTTCTCATCCCTGCAAAGTTATATTACAGACTTGTAGTTCAAATGCCAGAGAAATCTATTATGTTTTTTTCATTGCTAGATTTTGTTCCTTTTTTTTATGTTTGCTTGAGTGCACAGTGCACAAGAAACATTTTGAGTAGAGTAGAGTATTGGAGATGTGTTGCAGTGTTTGGCCAATCCGGCGAACACTTTCAGGGGCACATCCCTTAGCCACAAATGAACAGGGAAGCTGCCAATGATGCCAGTTTCAGAGCGAGCGCCGGATTTGAACAAAATCTGCTGCTCCATTCAGGGACAGTTTCATCATCCCTGATTGCAGTGGCAGCCCCACAACCAGGCACACACCAGCAGAGAAGACTCAATCATACATATTATAGTGCACAGTAATGCACATGGCTGGAGGGATGAGAAATCTGCTTGCTCAGTGTGCTGCCTTTCATGGTGAAGCATGTCAATAAAGCTTAACATAATAAATGAGCCACACTGCGGCTTTGCCGATTAGCAGATCCTGCCACTCACCACACAGTCCCCCGAAAAGTGACATCTGGGTGGCCAATCCCTGTGTCAGCATGCCACCCACCCCACTATTGTGTCACACTGGGAGCCCACCCCAGTGTGCCCAGAAAAATGTTTTGTTTTTTGCTTTCCAACACTGAGATGCCCACTCCCAATGTTGGATCCCTGCCCCATCCCCATCTTTCATTGCCAATGGGGGTGCCCAATCCCCCTGTTGCCATCATGTATGCCCACTCCTCCCCAACTCATGTGGTGCACTGGGACCCCACCCCAGTGTGCCATAATAATTCTTAAATATTTCCGACACCAGGATGCCACCCATCCTGGTGTCAGATGCCATCCCCCAAGCCCGTTCTTTCTAAGCCAACATCAGGGTGCCTAATCCTGGAGTCAGGCTTGTGTCCCCCCCCACACACACACACCCATTAGTTTGGCACACTCTGAGCCCATCCCAGGGTGCCTAAAAAATAAATATTTACCTGTAAATAAAAAAAAATCCCCAACGTCTTTTGTTGTTGTTGTTGTTGTTGTTTACCTGTAAAAATAAAAATGGTTCCTCGTAGTCTCCCCAGGCCCCCCATCCCCACCCACTGTCTGTGCATCCCACCTCCCTGCACCCACCCTCACCCCATACTTACCTCCGGAGGTCTGGTGTTGCGATCTTCTCTGGACCGGGACACATCTGCATTCTTCAAAGCCAAACCGCAAAATAAAGAATAGAAGGTAAGCCGTATAATGGAACTCAATGGGGGAGTTCAACTTAGGTTGATATCTCAGCCATTTTTTGGAATTTTAGTTAAAGATTTTCAACATGGGGTTCTTGGGACCCCACCTCATGGAAACGGTGACTGTCATCTTGTTTCTTGGTCCCGAAAGGTGATTTCGCAGTCGCTGCGTGGAATCATCTTTTGGGACTGATTAACAAAATGATAGTGCCACTGTCCATGAGGTGGGGTCCCACAAAGCCCATGTTACAAATTTGGTGAAAAAATTCAAAAAACGGACTGTTATGAGCGTGCATTGCGCAGTTTCTACACACGCTCGTAACTTCGCCAATTTTTAATATTTTCATTCCAGATTTTCAACATTGCCATTTTTCAAACCTCCTTATGAACAGTATAGCTGTCATTTTTCATATCCTGCCTGAAACATGTTTTCACACCTGTGGCGCAGAATGGCGCAGTCACTGTGCGAAATCAACTTTCAGGATGGAGTACCAAAATGATAGTGTCGCTGTTCATAAGATGTGGTCCCAAAAAGCCCATTTTGTAAACTTGGTGAAAAAATTCCAAAAAATGATGCCGTTACTGGCATGTGTTGCAGAGTTTCTACGCATGCTCATAACTTCGCCAATTTTTCATATTTTCACTCCAGATTTTCAGCATTGCCACTTTTTCACACCTCCTCAAGAACAATACAGCTGCCATTTTTTGCATTCTGCCCAAAATGTGTTTTTGCATCTGTAGCACTGAATGGCACAGTCACTGTGTGAAATCACCTTTAGAGATTGAGTAACGACATGATAGTGCCTCTGTTCATGAGGTGGGGTCCCAAAAAGCCCTTATTGAAAGTCTGGAGTGAAAATACCAACAAACACCCTGGGCATTAGGGTTTTCAACCGTAATGCTCCACCCTGTAGAGACTCGTAGGCGTTGGGGTGTGACTTGGGGTCGTCAGCCGTAATGCTTATGCCATTCAACCCCACCCTGCAGCCAGAGACAGGCTTTGAGGTGTGCCTTGGGGTCTTTGGCCCCAACGTCACCCCATTCTCCTATACTGCACCCATCTCAGCATATTTCCTTATGGAATGGGGTGAGCGTAAGGACCGAAGACCCCAAGGCATGCCACAACACTTATCAGTGTCTGCAGGGTGAGGTGTGGTGGAATGGCATGAGCCCTATGCCCAATGACCCAAAGGCACACCCCCAATGCTTGTCAACCTCTGCAGGGTGGGGGTGGGGGTTGGCGTTAGTTCAATATTTCACTGCCATTCCTATTATGCATCTCTCTAATTCCTGCACTACTAATACCAATACCAGCTAGCAAACATTCGGCATTGACAAATGCTTGTTTAATCAGATACATCAGGGTGTAGCTGCTAAAGTGAGGGGAAGGGGAAGAGTATGCAGGTCTCATTCGGAATACTCAAACACACAGCACAGCTACCATCCATAGAAAAACACAGAGCATAAGCTTGTAAAAGGAGTTTAGTGCAGTTTGTTTTCACATTATTTTTGCAATCTTGGTGGTTTGGTTGTTTATATTTTTGTAGTGCTTGTTAGCTGCTACATTTTCCAGGGGTGTGAGGGCGATTAGCCTCTCGGGACACAAACTCAGATTAATAGCCAGCACTTAAGAGATAAGCACAAGCTGAGAATCTGTGGATATTTTAAGTTATTTTATTACAATTTAGTGATTGTGAGAAATATTTTTGTGTGTGCTCAACACCGTTACAAATAAAGAATTTATTTTGTCCAGTGTTGTTAGTGCAAATTTATTTTGTCCAGTGTTGTTTATATGTATCAGGAGACAATGAAGAAGAGCAGCTCAGACCATGGAAGTGGTCAGGAGTGCAGAAATATGCAGTCACATACTGATGAGCAAGGGAGAGGAAGGGGTGGTCCTGCATTATCGGGTGAATCTGCTGCACAGCTGTCCATGGCAGTGCTCAAAGTCTATAGAATCACAGCTGAACCAAGTCACAACTGTTCAAGCCATTCCATTTTGCACATGAGGTGCTCGACATGTAACCACCTACTCTCATACCAGCTGGAGTTTCTTCAGAATATTTCTTTATGAGTAGAAACAGCTTTTATGAAAACATTTATAAAGAAGGCCACTTGTGATGATGGTGCACAGGTCCTGTTGGAACTAGCAGCAACAGTAATTACTGTGCCAGATGATGCACACCGCAGCCTCTTTGGCTCATCTGTCTTCTTGTCTTGGGCTCTTTGCACCTGCTGGATTCGCCACTGACTCTTATGCAGGTCCACTATCCTACAGGACATTGTTGCCAGCATCTGGGGCATGGTCTGCATGGTTTTGGTGATATCAGTTGGCTGCAGTGAGTTGGGTGTGGTTTGGGTGGGCGGTGCAGGCCCTCCTCTCCTTTCTGCTGCCCTTTGTTCATGTGACTCTCAACAACCATGTATAGTTGATACACTTTTAGGCATGCCAGCCATTTTTTCAGATAGCGGGATAGCTGCCTTTCCACTGGTGCAATCACTGGTTCTGAAAACAACAAGAAAAATTAAGTACTAACATACTAAAATGCCAGCAGAATAGGCCTAACGGTCTTTCGTGTCTGCTCATTTGGTCATCCCCCACTCTGGGAGTTGACCTTGCTGCCCCCTCACCTTCTCTGGCTTCTCCCTTCCCAGTTCCAGATATTCTCACTGCACTGGATTTTGCTTCCAGAACGCTTCCCCTGTACCTCTCCCACCCCCTCTTGAACCCCTCCACCATCTCTGCCTCCTCCAGCCCCCTGGGCAGCGTATTCCACGGCTCCACCACCCTCTCAGTGAAGTAGCACCTCCTCCTTTCTCCCTGGAATCTTCCTCCAGCTTCCACCCATGCCCTCTAGTGGCTTCTCCTCCTTCCTTCAAGCACCTTACTGCTCCTTCCTATTTACCCCTTCATGTACCTAAAGACTTATCATGCCCCCCAGTCCCTTCTCTCTCTCCAATGTACATATTTAGCTCTTCGAGCCTCTCCCCAGGTCCTGTGCCCAAGCCCCAGATCATTTGGTTGCCCTCCTTGGACCCTCTCCAGGAGTTTAATGTCCAGTCTCATGTGGCTCCAAACTGCAATGCAGTACTGAGGTGTGGCCTCACCAAGCAGTTATACAGAGGGAGTATCACTTCCCTCCTTCTGGAGGTGATCCCCCTAGCGATGCATCCCAGCATCCTGTTGGCCTTGGCTGCTGCCCTCCTACAAGTCTCTGAGTTGTTCATCTTGGTATCCACCACCAGCCCCAGGTCCCTCTCAGCCATTGAGACTTGTAGCATTCCCCCCCAGGGTGTACACTTGGCCGGGTTCCTGGCCCCCAGGTGCAGTACCTTGCATGTCCCTGCATTGAACCTCAGCTTCCACTTTCTAGACCATCTTTCCAGAGCCTCCAGGTCCCCCTGAAGGGCCACCCTTCCCTTCTCCCCATCCACCACCGCCCTCAGTTTTGAGTCATCCGCAAAGAGACTCATCTCACTCCTGATACCTGTCCTTATGTCAGAGACATAGGTGTTGAACAGGAGCGGCCCAAGGACTGATACCTGTGGGACCCCACTAATGACCCTCCTTGGGGACGAGACTATCCCGACAACTACGACCCTCTGGGTCTGGTCCTGGAGCCAATTGTCTATCCATCTGATCATCTGGTTCCCAACCCCCATTCTTCCCAGCTTATCCAACAGGCCTTCTTGAGGAACAGAGTCAAATGCCTTACTGAAGTCTAGAAAGTGGACATCCACTGGTCTACCCAGGTCCAAGGCACTCGTCACCCAGTCATAGAACTCCACAAGGTTTGTCTGACATGATTTCCCTGGGACGAATCCATGCTGTCTATTGTCCAGGCACCATGACTTTTCCAGGTCCCCCACTAGCCTCTCCTTGACAATGCCCTCGATCACCTTGCCCACCACCAATGTCAGGCTGACAGGCCTGTAGTTCTCTGCCACCTCCCTTGATCCCCCCTTGTGGATAGGCACTATATGCGCCACCTTCCAGTCCTGGGGCACCCACCCTGTCCTCAGAGAGATGGGGAAAAGCTCCGCCAGGGGTTTCGCCAGGACATCCACAAGTTCCTTCAGCACTCTGGGATGTATTTTATCAGTCCCTGCAGTCCTGGATGACAGCCATATCCTAAAAGTTCAAACTCCCTAAGAAGGTATGGAACCACCTCAACAAGATTGCCTGACTACCCCTAGCAATAGCTAAACAACTAGTTTTAGATATATTCCTATCCCATTTTCACTCTCTTGTCAGAGGACTGCTCCCTATGCAGCCCACATTTTATTTATTTACTGATGTATTTAAAGTGGGGCATTTAAAAACAGCCCCTGTAATACTATAGGTTGAAAGCCCATAATAGGTTATTTTAAAGTAGGTATTGTGCTTACCTGTAGCTGGTAGCAGTTGTGAGATATCTATGATGAAGACTGCCCTATATTGATACTTCATTGCCACAGTTTCTAGAAACTTGTGATGTCACTGAGGTTGAAGTTGTTCATAATCACATTGTAGTTAAGCACAGATTCATGCTCAGTGTTTCACAAAGCTCTACAAATGGTGGTGATGTAGATTCAGTATAGGATAGACTTAGGGCCCGATCCACATAGGTGGCCAGAATATGCTAAAATTGAGCATAGCTTGGCCATGACTTTATGCTCCCGATGTGCGCCCATCCACAGCCCGCAGTCTTGTCATCCCACTGGTGTGGAGCTCTGCAATAGGGGAGGGAGCAGCATGGGTGGGCAGAGCTGGTCTGGACCATGGGCATCCAGTCAGATTCCCTGGCAGTCTACAAGTGGTTCCATGGCTTCTTAGGGAGTTTGGACATTTAGGATATGGCTGTCATCCAGGACGGCAGTATCCCCACCAGACACAAAATAATTTACAAAAACACACTGTCCAGCATTGGTGATGCTCCCAGACTGCTGTGGGGGCTCCTAGGGTTTGTAGCTAGAGGAGGGAGGGTCAATCAAATCCATGAATTGGTATATGTGGCCTGGTGGAGGGATCATGCAGCAGCTAATGCTGTTCCTAGGCAGATGCAGTGGCCACCCCCTCTGCCAGCCCTCCACACTGCAATGACTGGGTTGTTGATCATGCACATTCCTGCCCATGCCCCTAGCCTGCTTCGTCTCACCCAGACAGCCACCCACATGAACAGGCATCAAGTGGGTACTGTGGAGTGCAATGGTGTGCATCCTGCACAAAGAAGCACACCTCAACTTTTTCTGGCCCTTGGCACATGCATACAGGCTGGGATCCTTCTGAGAATTGTACCCTTGGCCATCATTATTTCTGGAATACTCAATGCAGGAACCCTAATAGCTAATGTAAAAGAGCATTTCATGGGCATTCAAATTATGATTGTCGATGTTCATAAATGTTCCCCTTCAAAGAGTTTTACTAGGAATGGTCTGCTGAGCTGTAAACATCTTGTTTTACAGAGGCTTCCTGGGGGAATATCTCTTTATGTCTATTTATTAGAGTGACCCACAGCAAAGTCAAGTCATATGCTAAGACTGTCACTTAAAAAAACATTGAAAATAATAATGTTTAGACAACATTCATGCATCTAGGACAATTGGAGGCAGCATTATGATGGTGAGTTGGAGAATAAGGAAGGCCACTGGTCTACTAAGACGTCCCTTGTTAGTCGAGTGGTGGCCATCATTAATCTCCAAAGCTCCATCAACAATGTATAAAATAGTAATTCAAAAATGCCCCCATTCATTTTAATGGTGCACACCCCTGAAGTTTCCTTTGCCCTTTGTCATAATGTGTCTGAGCGTGGGGATGTAGTGGTCAGCTTCACTGGGAGGGGGGCATAAGCCTAATGATAGTAGGGCTCCAATAGTCTGTGCAAACAATACTGCTCAACTGTCCACGAATGCAAGGGACAGCTCTAGAATGTCTGTAACATCTCTAAAAGGTACAACTTATTTGTTTTGACTGAAAAGTGATATGCAAATCCAGAAAAATTCAAATGTGTAAGAGTCATCTGTATATACCCAGGAGCATTGCATCAGATTTGGGCTTAAACCCACCAACTTACTAACAAAGTTTTTTTCCTGGCTGAAGTTCTGCCCCCCCCCCCAAAGAACGTTGTCCCTGTTTTTCTTCCTGACTCCATTCCATTCAATACCCATCCCATTTGGGTCATAAAGCCACCTAAATGTGAAGAAATGTGAAAAACACATCAATATCTCAGTCCCTCCTCCTTCCCCAATTCCCCTGTAAAAAAAAAATTACTTTTACTTACCTGGCCATATGGCCAGAACCTGTAGCCTGGCATAGTGTGCCACAAGCCCAGTTTTCAGTCCGCCCCTCCTCTCTCCTTCACCAGAAGTTGGACGCTAGAATCAACCATCATAGGTCCACAACAAGGTCTGCGATCAAGTCACCTCACCATCCAAACCCACCCAACCTGGGTTGCTTGGTGCTTGCTTGGTTGCTGCTGTGGCTGCTGCCATACTGCACTGATCAAGGCCTATGAAGGCCACCCACACCACTGTCACCACTGCTGCTAAGCCTAGCTTGCTGCCATGGGGGTCTGTGCTGGTTTTTTTGCAAGGCGAGCCTAGTAGAGTAAGTAGGCAGCCTAGTCTTGAGTTAGCTTCTAGCTTACTCTCTGCCCCTTCAGCCACTAGGGGAGACGAAGACTCATTAAGAGTAAAACAACAAAAATATGCTTCCACAACACTGTTGTTGAGAGTTCAGTGCTCACTGACTTCTCCAAGCTGTAGTGTGCAGTCTGTCTACTCTGTGGCAGGAAAGACAGTGTCGCACTTGCAAGGCTCATGCGCTTTTTCTTGGCTGGACATATCACATGTGATTGTGCTGCTGCTAATAAGTGGAGAGAGTAGACAATACAGTACAGATGCAGTCGAGTCTGGAGAATATCTGCAGCATGAGCACACACAGGCCAGGTGGGCACTTACTGTGCAAAAGATTAAATCCAAATTTAAAGCCATTATTGACACGCCATAAGAACAACCTAGGCACAAATATGGGGGGGGGAGGGCAGCTGCCCTAATAAATGGCACCCCTGCTTAATGGTAGAAATTCATTCTCAAGTGCTAATGCAATGTTTTCCACTGTGTTCTGAGGTACTGTATCTCCATGTTTTATGATGTGTCCTGATCATCATGTGGGTTAGTGTCCCTCATTGTCCCTTATTTTGAGTGTCCATGCCCCTAATTTCAGTGGCAAAATGTTAGGTATGTTGCATTCTTCCAAGACCCTATTCAGCACAAAGAGAGCTGAGCATGGCCATAGTGTATATGCTCAATACAGAATGACAAAGGGAAAGTAAGTGAGATAAAACAGTCATGGAGAAACACATTTGTAGCACTAAATATGTATAAGGGATTTGCATGGTCCAAAATAGAAAGGATAGGTGTCACAGCACAGAGGCCCCTCTTCTAACATCTGGAATGGGGGGTATTGACTGGCTATATCCTAGGCATTTAATGCAGTAAGCAAACAATATTTTACAAATTAATGCCGATTTAATGACAAAAATCAAAAGCAATTAAACAACTTGCAAAAGTATCAAAATAAATGAGTTTACCTAATTTTTACGGGAATTAAAATAAAATTGTATTTCATTGACTAATTGCTAGTAGTAGTATAAGAAATAGAAACTGATGTGTTTTTTAGATGAGATTTGCATCAGCTTAGCTACTGCACACATGGCAAGCATGCATTATGTGAACCTGATATGATGTTTAAATGATATTCACACCAGCTTAACTGCTGCACTCATGTCAAGCATGCAACACATGAACCTGATGTAATTTTTAGAATATGTTCATACCAGATTACCTGCTGTGCACATGTCAAGCTTGCAGCATGCAAACATGATTTGATCTTTAGATCTGGTTCGCATAGGTTCACTTTGTGTATTTGAACCATATGCAAACATTGCACAATTAGGCATTCGGCATGCATTCTGCATGTACACAGCACACCTATATTTCTGTAAGGGTAGAGACTCTCAAGAGGAAAATAGGATGTTTACAGGAGATGTGCCTGACAGACTGTGCAATAAAGCATCATGGTATACCAGTGAGGTTGTCTCACTTTAAGAAAGAGTTAGGGGCAATGTCCTGTTTCTGAGAGGGAAGAGATCCTGACTGGTAAAGTGTAACTTATGCAAGTGTAAAAATGCAGAAATAATGTTACCCAGAGCAATGAAGCTAAGGAATCTTCTATTAGAGATTCAGGACAGTATTGTTATAGGATTCATCAACAGAATTAAGAATGGTGAGAACATTTATGAAGGTGTTGGAAGCCCCTAGCAGTGACAAGGTGTATAAGGAGGAAGTTCCTCATAGAAATAAAAAGGAAGTTGAGGCACCTAAAGAAAGAATACTGTTTGAAATGGAGTTGTCAACAAATACATGAGATGGATGTTTAACATCATGTGGTATTTCACTAAGGTCAACATCATGGGAAAGTTAAAGCCTGTAAGAGAAAGAGAAATTTGTACCTGTAACCAACAAATTTCAACATGCAACCATTTAAGTACTGGGCTCCATGGTCACTTCAAGATCCACGCCTCCTCCCCAGTGCCTGCTCTGCCTCCCTCCTTCCCCAGTCAGTATCCATCACCCCTGCATGTACAGTGCCCTGTCCTATTATGGCTGGCACCACAGTTCCCTGCCTATCCCTAGCAGCTGGAGAGAATTCAGCTCCCTCTCCTACCCAGGTTATTATCTGGGTTGATACGGCTGTGATCGCTGTACCTCTGCCTCCCACAGCCCCTCCTGGGGGTAAGGGCAGCATGGGACAGGTCCAGCAGTTGGGGCTGCCACCCCTCCTATGACTGGGGTAGTCAGCTTAGCCAGTTGGGATAGCCTTGGCAGTGTTCCTCAAGAAGTCTGAGCTGAAAGCCCAGGATATAGAAATGGAAAAGGGTCCATCCACATGTGACCCAAGGAATTTGAATGTCACCCTAGCCACACAAGAACACATTTGGAAGAGGGAATTCATAGGTATTTTTATAGTGTTGTATGGAGAGAAGGAAGTAAAAGAATGGGGAAAAGGAACAGACAGTAAGAAGGACACACCAAAGAAACCAAAAATAAAGAGGCTTATGTTACCTTGGAAAGCTGCTTTTAATATAATGAGCATGGTGGTGCTGGAAGAGATGCCAGAATGAGCGGCTGGCTTGATCAGATATACAAATTTGATACTTTAGGCATATTATTCCTTCGGGGGAAGATGTTTGGAGAATGTGCAATAAGGTTTCATGAATGAGAGGGCTGTTGACCCAATGTTAGAGTGGGGCAGGATGCACACATATTTAGAGAATGTGTGGGTGCAGCAGCCCTTTCTTGATGTGAAGACAGATAGTGGGTTGCCAGTCTTGGAATTCCCTATCCTTGTGGGTCAAAAGGGAGAAAGTGATGGAGAGGCAGATGGGATCTGCTGGAAATTCACCAAGGGGTAATGTCAGTTTGGTGCAAATTGCAGATACAGTACATCAGCAATATGTGTGGAGGAACACACTCAGGTTCTCTGTGCAAGTGAGGATAGCCCACTCGACAGAGGACTGGGTAAGGGGAAGGAAGGGAAAAAGGTAGTGATGCCAATTAAATTACAGGCCCTTTACTCTTGGTTGACATTGTATCCAATAGCAGGGGTTGCAGAGGCATTGGCTAACAGTTTTAAGTATGGCTTTAGGTTTCTGCATGAAAGTATTAGACAGGCTAGAAAGATGAAGAATTTGAATTTGGCTGTAGGAAATCCAGTGGTCCCTGCAAGGAAACTACAAAAGGAGTTAGACTTAGAAAGGACTGAGGGTCTCTTCATGGTCCAGCTGATGGAGAATTTGCAGGTATCTCCTTTGAGTTAGTCCAACTGTTCAAAAATCAGTTTGGCAAGTTCTTTGAGTTTGTGCTGCAGGACTGTGATTTAGATCCAACAGCCTACGGGAAGCACTTATTCCATATTGCTGCAGCCAGCATGGCTGCAAGTGTGGGTTGCCTGGGGAGATCATAAACATGATAGAGAGATGGAGGTCAGATGCATGCAGGAGCTATGTGTGACCATTGCAACTGAATGGCAGTGTTATTAACTGAATTCTGCATTTCTTCCCTGATGAAAGGTCAAAGTCATCCAGAGAGGATTTGGATTTTGGTGCCATCTTATGTATTTTGGGCACAAAGGAGGGCAAAGATAAGAATGAGAAGAACCCAACTGAGGATGGACCGAAGTGATGTTACAATGAATTGGATAGAGAGGAGTGCCATGAGGCAGGAAACGGCTTATCCTGACAATTCATGCTGAAAAGAAAAAGGCTGGCATTCTGGAGATACTGGTAATACATCTGGAGGTGAGCAACATGGGCTCACAGCCAACACTGAAGCTCATCATTCCAATTTAAAAGCATTGGTCTGTCATCAAAAAATTGTTACTCAGCTATCACTTGGTCTGATTTGAGATGCTGTCAGGAGTTAGTTTGGTGCCATGTTTGTGATCTAAAAGGCACTGAGTGAGCCTACAGGAAGCTAAAAAGGGGAAACTGTTAAATTTGCAGCATGATTCAGGGGGACTGTGGTGACGCACAATGAGATTACAACTGGGTGGCCCAGGATACATCATGCTGATTTAGTCCATCTGTCCATGAGAGGGTCTGACATTTTCAACCTGGGTTTGTGTACCTGTGTTGAGCGATGGTAGATGAGAATTGGTTATGGGTCAGAGCAGAAACATAGAAAAAGAGATGGTAGAAGAAGACCAAGGGTCCATCTAGTCTGCCTACGTGTTCCTTGGACCTACTCAGATATCAGGATCTAACGATCTAACCCCCCCCTTCTGCCTAATCCCATATACATCTCCTGATGCTTTTGATTTTGCATTATCTCTGTCCCACCTCAGTTTGAATGATGTCATGGACTTTGTCTCTACTACCTCAGCTGGTAGTTTATTCCATGGTTCCACAACTCTTTCTGTAAAATAATATTTCCTAAGCTCCCTCTTGAAGCTTTCCACCCCCTCAGCTTCCACTCATGCCCTTTAGTATTTTAGTCAGAGACTCTGTTGAACAAGTCAGAGGACGGCACCCTATTTATTCCTTTCAGGAACTTGTATGTTTCAATCATGTCCCCTCTCTCACTCCTTATCTCCAGTGAGAACATATTTAATGCTTCAAGATGCTCCTTGTATGAGTGCTCTTGAAGGCACTGAGGCCCTGAATCATTTTGGTTGCTCTTCTCTGGTCAGCCTTCAACCTTACTTTATCCTTTTTCACATGTGGACTCCAAAACTGGACACAATACTCCAGATGGGGCCTTACCAGGGACCTGTAGAGTGGCAGTAGCACCTCCTTCCTCCTGCTGCTGAATCCCCTTCCTGTGCACCATAGCATTTTGTTGGCTTTGTGGGTAAGGGGACACAAAATAGCTTTTGTTGTGCCTCAGTTTTTGATGGATGGGTTTCCTCAGAGAAGCCTGGATACAGGAAAAGGGGTTGCTCTCCTTCCCAGCTGGCCTGAAGTGCACACAATGGAGGGCTGGTAAGACAGGGTGTGTGGGGTCCCCTGCCTTTCAGGGGTGAAGAGGGAGTGAGGATATTGGGGGTGTTCTATCCTCCTACCTAATGGGTGTAGGGGGTGGTAGAGGGCCCTTTTGCCAGAGTCGGTGGCCTTATCAAAATCAGAAAGGACTGGCTGCTGGTGGAGTTTGTGTCAAGATAGCCCATCCCCAGCCATTTCTAGAGGATGTTTAAACTGTATATCTTAAATCTTATGTCCCATTTAAAGGAATTTTGTTATGATAAAAATAATTTTGAGTTTTGAATAAAGCATGCTGGCGCCTTTTGTGACTCAAAACACATGGTGTAGTGTCAATATTATTTTGAAGAGCTCACCGTGCAGGGAATGCGGGGAAGAAGGGTGTCACAGGGGCTTCCTAAGCCAATTTTTTCATGTTAGCTATTAAACTTCATAGAAAATGCACTGCTGTTTTCTATGGTCGAAGTGTGCCACAGCTAAAAGAAAATGCTTTGAAAGGAGGCTGTAGCTGAGGTGTTGATGGCTTTTTCACAAGATAATTGGATTATGTGCTGCAAAACAAGAAACACTGTTTGAGACTGTAGCTTACCTATAGTACTACTGCAGTCACAGTACAATATTATTCTTCAGTGTAGTAAACTGTTTAACTTTGATGCACTTTAACCTTAGAAAATAGTAGTGCACTGTCCATGAAGTTTGTTAGCCAACATGAGACAAGAACAAAGTAAAGACACGGCAGTTAATCAAGTGATCAGAGAAGAAGATGGAATACTGCAGCTTGAGCACCACCACATCACTATGTCCCATGATGCACTGCAAGAGTAGGATAATGAACTCTGTAATGGAGCCAAGCAGGTTTTCAAAGTAGGGCAGAACTACGTTTTTTTAGCTTTGTATCCAGATGAAATTAGGAGGGTGCAATTGACACAGTCTTTGTTCAGACTTACAGTCTGCACAGTTTTAAAGAGAAATGATTCATCAGACCTTCTCCTTAAAAGACATTTTTGTTAATGCCCTGGCCTACCTGCATAACTTTCCCTTTGTTGCTTAGGTCTATTGGCAATCTTTCAGAAAAAAAAATAATATGGTTTTTGAACTTGACCAGAATCAGTCAGACGTGCCCAATAGTTTGAGAGTTCTGCTGGTGTTAATTAGAAAGCAAGCAGAAGTACAATAATGCGTGTTCTTGGTTCAAGCTTGACCAAGAAATGTTAATTCAAGCAGCAAGAATGAAAGTCACCATTGGATACTATACAGCACCTGAAACGTTCCTACATACCCAGATTTAGGCTTTACTACACACACACACACACACACACACACACACAGACACACACACACACACACACACACACACACACACACACACGCACCTTCATTGAACTAGGTGGCAGATTTTCCATTTTGGAAGTGGTCATGTCTAGAATAAAGCCAGAACTTATATTTTTTTTTCCAACCAACTGGCATCCTTTATTTAAGAGCACCAGAGACAAGCACCATATCTTGCCTCTGATGATGTAGACTTGGAAACTTCAAGCACAACAACCTCTTCTAGAGAGACTTTAATTACTGAATGATTAGATACCTATGCTTTTCTTTAAAGTCTTTAAATATTGTTTTTTAGCCCATCTCTGATTGTTCTGACCAACTGTGTATGTATCCTTATATTAACTTAATACATAGCTTAACGAGTACCTAAACAAGCAGTTTTTAAAAATTGCAAACCCCAAAATCTGGCTTCATCACAAGGTAAAGTAAAGGCTACTGTTTACATTTATGCTAAAACTGCATTTATGTAGATAACATAAATGCAGTTTCAGAGCTTTTGAAAAATGTAAACATCAGCCTTTCACTGTCAAAAAACAGCCTTGCTTGCTCCCTAAAATGTCTGCCAAGTGTGTTAAGTGATGAGTCATGATGACATCATTGGAGCCAGAGGCAGAGACCCACATGGCTCCCTATAGTGCTAACTAGTTCTTCTTTCCCCCTTTGTTTTGAATTGTTTCACCAGAATGATCAACACCATGTGTTAACACATGGATTATTTTGATCAGTACACATATTAAACTATGGTTTTGTTCATTTTGTTTACTTTAACTTGCTAAAAGTGTTTTGTAATCCAGCTGACTTTCTCTTTGGCAAACCACAGTACAGTAGAACACATCAAATACCTGATGATCTAGTGGTTATGTGATGCCCTGAAATGTGTAGGGAAGTAGTGGTCTGGTCCAATTCCAAAGCTCATGCTGTCTTGGTAATCCACAAATAAGATTCTTTTGTAGTCTTTTTCCACGTGAACTCCCTGCACCTAGCCTGACTTCTGTTGAACACCCCACCATCCATACTCTGTCCTTAGTACTGCCTGGAGTCGCATATGAGCTTGCAGTATCATGAAGAGAATTATCACACCTCAGATTGTAATCTTGTACCTCAGAGAGTTGTGCACACCTATATGCTTCATTAGCTGGCACTGTTAAAAAATGCCCCCCAAATCACTTTCCAGACCACTTTCTCAATGTTTGACTTCTGCTCCCACAGTAAACATTGAGAGGATCACTACCCTTCTGCACAGTAAATGCAGTATGTACAGTCCCCCTGTTGTGTTTTTTTCCTGCCTCATTAAACAACAACTAGGTCTTTCTGGAAGGTCAAGCAATACGCATCAGGACATACCAGAAAAACTGCTGTTCATACCCTCATAAGGGCTGTGCTTACTATGGATAATAATATTATTAGCAGGAGAGGCATACTAATGCCTTGAGTGAATCCACACGACTTCTAGTGTTAGTCTATTCCTTTACCTGTGATCTGTAGAACCCTGCAGGACAGTTCCCAGCAATTCTTCTCCAGTACTTTTCTGTGCCCTACTCCACAATGTGAGTTGGCTGGCTACTACCCTTCCAAATCTTGAATGAGCTATACAGAGCTCCCTTGATACTGTCCTAACAAACATCAACATCCCCCCCACCCAAGGGTAATCTCCCAACACTGAATTCAAGTAACAGTTTAGGTGCAGCCCTGCCACTCTGAGTATTTGTTGTCGCTGGCTGCTCTCATCCACAGTCAGGTAGTGAGCACAGTGCTGGCAGCCCTACATCTCAGATCTCACAATGATCTGCTCAACTTCCCCCTTCCTGTCTTCACCTATTCTGAATATAGCTGTACCCTGCTGGAATGGCCTCTTCAGTCCCTTTCTGGCATTCATTCTTCTCACTTGCTGCTCACACCAAAAACTGGTGAGCTCACTACCCTTCCACATCATGAATGCAGTTAGCACAGTCTCACATGTTATTTTTACATATTAATAATAAACGTGATCTTCTGGTAAGCTAGGCTGATAGCAGCAGGGCACAAGGGGAAAAATAGGCTTTTCTACCCATATAAGATCTAGGTCACGTATGATTAGGCACTGTTAAATGACGTGTGTAATGATGTGCACACTCGTCATTTAATAGTGCCTAATCAAAGGTAGCCCAGATATTTTAAGGATAGGAAAGTCCATCTTTCCCCTTGTTCCCTGCTGCTATCAGCCTGACTTACTGGAAATATCTGTTTATTTTTGATATGTCAAAAAACTCGGGGACTGTACTACCTGCATTCATGATGCAGAAAGGTGATGAGCTCACCAGTTTTTGGCGTGGGGAGAAGAAGTGAAGAGTGATTACCAGAGGGGGACTGAAAAGGCCACTCCTGCAAGGTACTGCTATATTCAGGGAAGGGAGAAGACAGAAGGGGAGAAATATGAGCAGATCACTGTGAGATATAAGATGTAGGGCTGTCAGCACCATGATCACTACCTGACCCCATTGTCCTGACCAACATTTGCCTTCCCATAAAACCAGCTCATGCAATTGTCCAAGGGTGTGCGTGAGAATTATTTATTTATTTTATTTATTTGTATAAAATCGGATTTACAGACCTTTGAGTCAGAGACTAGTTTACAAAGGCACATCATCAAAGAGAACAAACATATGTAGTGACAAATAGGACAGTGTGAAAAATAGCAATAATAGCATACAGGGTTAAAAGCAAAGCGCAATTCCATCATACATCGTACATGATTTCAGGTGGGTGGTCAGAGAAGTCTTTTGGTTACAAACAAAGTGCAATTTCATAATATAGGTTACATGAATTCAGGCGAATAGTCTGAATGGTAGCAGGTTACAGATACAGTGTTACAGGTGGACAGGCCTCCGGGATACATGAGCAGTTCAATAATAATGTACTGGGTATACATAGGCTGGAGTCAGCCCCAGGATGGGTATGGATGGGATCCTGTGGGGCAGTGTTGGAGATTTTGCTGTCCAGAGGACATTGTCAAAGGAGGATTGGTAATTAGGCCCTATTGGGAGGGATGAAATTAGGTGCATGTGCAGCAGCTGGTGGCAAAAAGGTGGTTCCTGAGTGCCACCTTGAAGGGACCAATTTTAGGGATGCTTGTGACATTAGTTTGGGAAGGAATTGAACCAGGTGGGTTCCCTTTAGCCAAAAGCCCTCTGGGCTTGGGATGTCTTGGTTCTTGGCACTCGTAGGGCAGATTTACAGGCACCACAGATGGGGGTGGTAGTGATGGCGGGGTGTAGAGAGGCAGATACCCTGGGGGGAGAGTCCCAGCAGGGTTTTTTGGCCAGTAAGCAGGTCTGGTAGTGGTTTCTCTCATCTAAGTTCAACAGGTTGGAGGTGGAGTACAGTAGGCAGGTGTGAGTACACCTGGGGGCCCTTGGTCAGGAGTCTGCAGGCCTTGTTCATAGTGAGGTGGACTTTTGAGAGCGCAGTATTTTTAGCGGCGGCATAGATTGGGAGGCTGTAGTCCACCAAGGTAAGGATGGACGAGGTGATAGCCAGCCAGAGGGCCTCAGGGGGAAGGCAGTCCCTGTGATGATAGAGGAGCCCAATCCTGGTGCTGGTGGCAGTGGTGAGGGTGCTGATATGTGAGTGGAAGGTGAGTGAGGAATCAAAGGTGATACATAGATACATAGATAAATAGATACATAGACAGTGTCGGCAGATAAGGGCCTATGGCCCACCTAGTCTGCTCATTTGAGCTTGTAAGTTCAGTTTGTTTTCCTAGAAGTCTATTTCCCCTTAGATACCCAGGTACTTGTAGGTTGTGACTTGTTCTAGGGGGTCACTGGTACCGGGGAGAATCAGTAGGGGGGCATTTCTGGCCTTACTTTGACGGTGTGTGAAGAGCATGGCCTTGGTCTTGGTCTTTTTTAGGTTAACTCATTGCCTCCACAGGCTCACTCTGAGATTACACCACTTGCCTCCTGAATCTCCTGTATACTTTTAACAGTGAATCCTGGGCCTTTTTAAGCAAAATCAAGCCATAGTCAGCATGTTGCAAACAAATGCTAATAGCTCAATAACTGTATATGCTAGACACAAAGTATGAGTGGCAGAGTTATTCAGCACAAAATTGCCTTTCCAATGGTGGCATGCATGTAACAATAAGTAATTTAGTTTTTTTTTATGTTGGTCGAAAGAGCAAACTAAATATTTTTTCACTAAAAAGTGCAACATAAGCCATTTTTGTTGGAAAATATGTAAAATAGCAACACCAAATTAAGCATACAGACATTAGATGGTGTTTTAATATTATGTTAGTTAAAAAAAAAGATATCTTTTTACTATAAAACGTAACTTTTCCCCATTTTAGTCAAGGTGCTTTGGCGAGATTTGAGGGCTGAATCTCAACCAAACACACCATATCATAAACAGATGCGTATAACTCCAAAAGTATATATGATACACACAAAGTATCAGCATGAAAGTTGATTAGCACAAAAATACCTTTCCAATGGTGCTATGCAACCAGTTGTAATCAATACGGTTTTTATTTTATACCTGCTGAAGTGCCAAAAAAGTGAATTTTATTCAAGCTGCTTAGGTGAATCTTGATGGAAAACATGTCAGCCATACACACCATACCATAAACAAATGTGAATAACTCCTAAAGTATACATGATATACACAAAATATCAGTGGCAAAGTTGTTCAGAACAACATTACCTTCCCAATGGTGGTATGCAAATAATAATATGTAATTTTGTTTTGTTTTTTTTAAACTGGTTGAAACAGCAAAAAAAATATTTTTTCACTAAAACAGGCAACATAAGCCATACACACCACACCATAAACAAATGCAAATAACTCCTAAAGTATGCATGATATGCACAAAATATCAGTGACAGAGTTGTTCAGCATAACATTACCTTTCCAACGGTGCTATGCAGTCAAATATATATTATATTCTGTTACACTATATATTAAAATATATAAGTGACTTCTCCAGACATTGCTTGGGCACACTGGGAGTCAGTAGCCGACTTCTGCAGACGTACTCAGGACACACCAGTGTTTTTTTACTGACGACTACAGGCGTCGGTTAGGAGACAATGAGTTAATGACCAGTCTATAGTCAGTGAACCACTGCTCTGCTTGGTAAAAGGCTTGCTGTAGGGAGGCCTGGAGGGATATAGGGTTAGGTGAGTGGAGAACAGCACGGAGTCAATGTATGAAATGGCTGCCATTACACATTCAGTCACTTCACTACCAGTCTAGCATTGCCTGTAAAGCACTTTGGGAAACAATGTGTATGAAAAACACTATATAAATGCTGATTCTTCTTATTATTTCCCATGGAAAAAGAAGACAAGACAAGCATATTTTTGATTTCTGAGAAAGTATGAACTCTCGCATTGGACTACACAAGAACTTTGCTACAAATAAGTGGGGGAGCTAGGTTGTGGTGAAGGGTGTGGCTGCACCCTCCCCCTCCATTGTAACTTACTTGCTTGCTGCTGTTGCATTTCGCTTTGTAGAAAAAGTCTGATTTATTGATTGTACAAATGTTAATATTCAAAACTATGGATTACATTTGTAGGTTCTGTCAAAAACATACTAAAAAAAAGAATAGCAGACAATATAAAGGTTTAATACAAATGTTAAAAAGGGCATATCAAGTATGTACACCACCCCAGCACCCCCCACTGTAACATCCTGGATCCACCATAACCACTAGACCACCAGGTTATTTAAGATTTGTCCTACACTGTGGTTTGCCAAAGAGAAAGTTGGTTGGATTAAAACACAATTTCCGCATGTTAAAGTAAACAAAATAAGCAGAACCATAGCCTAACATGTGCATTGATCAAAATAATGCACATGGTTTTGACCATTTTAGTGAAACAATTCTAAACAAAGGGGAAAAAATAACTAGTTAGCACTATAGAGAGCCATATAGCTCTCTGACTTTGGCTCCACTGATGTCATCACTCAACATATTTGGTGGCCATTTTAGGAAGCAGGCAAGGCAGTTTTTTGGAAGGCTGATTTTACATTTTTCAAATGCTTTGGAACTGCATTTAGGCAAATTATATAAATGCAGTTTTAGCATTAATGTATACAGCAGCCTTTCCTTTAGTCCCCTATGAAGTCAGATTTTTGAATAGTTTGTTGTCAAAATGTTGTTTAGGTATTCTTTAAAATAAGTAAGTTTCCTGCACTAGATTTTGATGAAACTATAGAAGGTGAGATGAGAGAATTTAATATTGTTGGTCCATCCATGCAAAGTTAATTTATCAGTTTCCTATATATATTAATGTTATGAAATATATTTTTACCCTTCTTGGCAGAATAAGTGGCTTCTCAGCTCTGTCCTTGTGCTTTGTGACCACCTCTTACCTCATTCAGTTGGGGGGGTGTGTTCAATTCCCCACAGATTCCCCCACACGGTGGGGCGGGGGGAAGGCCATGCTCCCTCCCTCCTCCCGCTTACATATTCAGCTGTTGTCCCTGGACCAGAGTGGTAGAGCAGGCCACAGAGGAACGTGCAGGGCTTCACATAACCCATCCTCAATTTTTTCCTGGCTTGCCTCATCTCTCCTGGGCTGCAGCATCAGGATGTGCACATGGAGTTGCCTATGTCACACACAACCACAGCCATTCCCTTCAAGTTTGTCTAACCTGCAGTGCCATCGGGCCTCCACCTGATGGCAGTCATGGGATGAGATGGTTAGCCACTCCTCCCTGGGAGAGGACAGCTGTCCCCAGGATGCTTGATCCCTCTCTCACCCTGCTAACCCTGGCAACTTCTGCTTGTTCTCAAACACAGGTTGCTGGTACTGCCAGAAGTAAGGTGCTGAATGCCTTAGCTATCCACTCCACTGAGCCAGATGTGTTTCCTCTTATTTTCTGAGTTAATCCTGTCTAACTCCTTCAGTTGTACTAATTGTTCATAACTATATGGCTAATTCTGATTAACGGTTTAATGATATGATGTTAAGAATTGATTTTTTTCAAAATGGTCTGCAGTTTGCAATGTTATAAATATATAAATTTTATGAGTTTGAAAAAAATCTAATAACAAGAAAGTATGAAAAAGCCCTTTTCCAACTCTATTAGTCTTTTCAACCACTGTCCCATCTCTAACATTCCCTTTCTGAGAAAAGTCCTTTGGATGATGGCCTTCCCAGTCCTCTCTGATGACCTCTGTCATCATAATATGGCCATGCAGTCACAGAGTTCCACTGATCCAAAACCGAGGATCTAGATCACAGCAAAACCCATCCCCTACATGGCAACACAGTGAGTTACCACATATGCCACTGAGCTGATGTTTTACCCAGAAACATCTTTACAAATGTCTAACAAATCATTTCCAATACATACTGACTAGGGCTGAATAAAAGAGCAGATATAGTAACATAGTAATTTAACATTGTAAGACTGTAGGTCCCTTATGCGATGTCATCCTCTGGTTTCATAAGCAGGTATGAATAAGTATGCTATGGAAAAAAATACTTACTTAAATGGGTTCCCTACTAGAGATGCAGCGAAATTAAATTCTGCCGGCGAAGTGAACACAAAGTGGCCACGTCGTATTATCATAACGCTACGTGACGTGGCCATTGTAAAGTGCTCACTTCGCTTTGTTATTAAGACTTCACGTTGTTATTCTGCTTAACGTGACATAAGGCAGAATGACAACAATATAGGCAGCCCCCCACACATCACATGGCTTACAGTACTGTAAGTCACATTCTTTAGCCAGGCAGGAAGGAAATGAGTCATACAAGCAGATACTTTCACTTTCTCCTTTGCAGCGGTAGAGAGGGAAAGCATTTTGTGTAGGAGAGGAGAGTTCATGTAAACAACAAGTTTCTTTCCTGAGCAAATTCCAAAAACCCAAAAGCTTTTCTAAAAACTAATTCTTTAGGTTTTTTTTGTACTGTTCTCTCAGTTCTTTTTGGTGACCAATTTCTTTGTTTTGTAAGTTTTGTTGTGTGTGTGTGTGTGTGTGTGTGTGTGTGTGTGTGTGTGACTGTGTGTGTGTGTCTGTGTTGTGTGAGTGTGTGTGAAGTCGCTCGTCATGTTGGAGAGGGAAGGAGTGTTTTTTTGTGCAGTGGACCAGGGACAGTATGTGGCCCGTGGCTGGAGGGGAGTGCACACTCGTGGGGGTCATAGTCAGGTGGCATTGGACTGCTCTTGACTCTTTGGTCCTGCCCCCCCTTCTGGAAGCAGCAGCACCACCAGTGCCACTGCCACATCCACTAAGTCCGCCACCACCACCACCAATATCAGCTGCAGAAGCTCCAGCAGCATCAACTCCACAGCAACAGGTAGAGCCCCAGGTGTGTGACCATGCTGCCGGCACTGCATCTGCACCTTCTGTGCCTGGACCCTCCCCGCAGCTCCCTAGTCTGGCAGTTTTTCAACTGTGTTGGGGGGACAGCAGCTTTGTGGTGTGTCAGCTTTGTGGTGTGCAAGTGCGCCATGGCCCCCTGGGGACATATCTGGGGACTGGCAGCCAGCATGCACACATATATTGAACCACCACAAGGTGAAGTCGCAGGCTGCCACCGAACGGACCAGGCCTCCACCTGCTGGTCCTTCTGTGGCAGAGGGTGCTGCTGTAGTGTGTTGCTGCAGCAGGAGGAGGGCCACAGCAGCAGCTGCTCCACCACAACCCCCACCACTGCCACCAGCACCACCCTCACCACCACCACTACCTGGTTCCCCCCACCAGGGGACCCCACAATGCCTACAACTCAGGCAGACATAGCACTTTTGTGGCTCATGGTGGAAGAGAATAACAAGAGGGTGGGTGCTGTCCAGCAACAGGTGGAGCAGATAGAGCAACACCAGTTATAGATTGTGTCGATGCTCCATCTGCTGCTGGAACATCAGGGGATCCTACATTAGCTTTTTTTTTTCAGCACAGCTCCCCCCCCCCACTGCTGTAATGTTTTGTCTTTTGTTTATGCTTAATAACAGACAGAGGGAAGGCCACAGTATTAGTTTAAAGGGAAGCAGTCAGCAACAGGAGGTCCCACCCGCTGCAAAGCTTACCCTCTGGTTAAGCCTTTTAAGTATGTTGTGGCAATTTTCTTGTGCTGCAACATAGTTTATTTTAAGAAAGAAAAGTCAGCAACCCGGAAGTATGGCGGACGGTATGGGGGCTTCATTATGTGTAAAGGTGCAACGGCGATGCACCATGCATTTCAATACGAAAGTATTGAAGCAGATGGTGCATCACCACTGCACCTTTAAACATAATGGAGGCCCCATAGTATCCGCCATACTTCCAGGTCACGGACCTTTCTTTATTAAAATAAAGTATGTTGCAATGTGAGGAAAAACATCACAACATACTTAAAAGGCTTAACCGGAGGGTAAGCCTTGCAGGGGGCAGGAGCTGATGTCGCTGACTGTGGCACGTGGACAGCTGGCTCTGATTTCAATATGACATTTTTTCTGCAATATAAAATATGAGAGTGTCTGTCAGGAGGAAATACTGTCTTGCTGAAATTGAAACATCAAACCCCCCAGGGATAAGTTCAAAGGACAGGAGGTAGCTTAAACTGCAGATATCTGAAATGCAATAACTTTGTTAAGTTTTCTTTGAAGCCCAGGAAATAAAATATCCATTCATGTCATCCTCAAGGAAATCCTTTGATTTGCACTAGGTGCCATGAAGGAAGGAGAAAATGCATGTGTTGGGGTGTCTCCCAAGATAGCCAGTAAATACATCAAATAGACTTTGATGTCAGTGTGAAGCAGGTCCCAGACTAAATTAAGAAGTCCAATATGCATTTGCTTGGGGTTATCCAGTGAATTATATAAAAGAGGCTTTGATGTCTGTGTGAAGCAGGATCACAGACTGATTGTGAGAAATCACATGAAGAGAGGAGATTCAGATGTCACCTATTATTTTTTTAAATATCTTTGTAGGACATCCTGTGTTATAAAATATAAATTTTAATACACCAAGGTGGAGTTAGGTGACCTCAGAGAGAAGGCTGCTTTTAAATATACTGAGCAGACCTTACACAGGAACATTTTTCTGACTGAGAAAAGAGGAACTACAAAGCACTTAAAGATTAAGAAGTAAGGAGACCTTAGATAAGAACAGTCTGAGTGTATGTGTTGTAGGAATTTGCACTTTTAAACCTGTTTTGTTTTTAAGGCTGTATGTGTTGGGATATCTTCTTCTGTATTTTACTGTTTTCCTATTTTACCTATTTTAAAGTAAAGATATATTTTAAAAACAGAAACTGCCTGGTGTGCCTTGACACTTCTTTTTATATAAGTGAAACTTAGATGGTTATAGTTGACGCTGTACACGAGCTTATTGTGGTACCAAACTGGGAAACAGGTCAGAGTTCTCTAGGTCTTGCATAGAGTTCTAAGGGTTCATTTTGTAATACCTGGTAAGATGCCTGTAGGCAAAGATATCTGGCCCTCCGAAGACAGAATTATCTGAGCCTGACAATTGGGTACGCTAACAAGAGGTTATCAATTTGAATCCCTCCAGAACTTGGGACAAAGGTGACTCGAACCCACAAAACAGACAAGAGGGTTACCTTCTTCTGTTCACTGTTCACTGTTCACAATTCTATGCTCAGAGGTTGGCACTTTGGGAGTAGAGGGCTGACCTGCTGAGTAGGGTTGTGACAGATTGGTGGCAGTGGTGGGATATAAAGTTTGGTGGTATAAGCTTTATTGTTCAGTGTGTGAGCTTGAGACTGTTCAGCTCACTTGGAAAAAAGAAAGGCAGTGTTTTATTTCAAAAAGAAACAGAACTATATCCCTTGGCTTACAGTCAAGTTCCTACCCATTTTATTTTTTTTTTCTAAAGTGCCAGTCAGAGTAGCAGTAGTCAGGAAAGATAGCGTCCAACTACAGCAGGCACACTGTAGAATACTTAAAGCAGTTGTGTGGAGACAGAGGCATCCCGTTTGAGGTGACAGCCAAAAAGCAGAACCTCATAGAGGCCCTGATGGTAGCAGGCACCCAGAGCAGCGAGTCACCGACCATGACTGAAAAGGACCAACCCTCGAGTGTGGCACGGCTAACGGCCAGTGCTGTGTCCAGGTCCAGTGAGGAGGACAGCAGGGCCACTGTCAGTGAAGGGCCACAACAGCAGAGGATGGTCACCAGTATTCTGAATCTGGATGTATTCAGGCTGAAAATTGAGTTGCGCAGGATGGGGCTGGAGTTCCAGGAGAAGAGGGAGCGAGAGAAGTGAGAGGCAGACTGTGAGGCAGAGTGGGAACAATGAGAGGCAGAGAGGGAACAGTGGGAGGCAGACAGTGGGGAGTGTGAGAGCAAGCGAGCTACAGAGGAGAAGAGAGAGGAGCGCCAGAGGCAACACAAATTGGAGAATCTATGACTCCAACCAGCGGCACCAGAGCAGGTAAGTGGCTTGGGTTTAACTGGGACTGCAGGACTGGGTTACAAATTGAACTCCAAATTAATAGCTGAATTTAAAGAGGGGGAGGATACGGATACCTTTTTAAATTCTTTTGAAAAAGTTTGTATTCAGGCTAAAATTCCTAGAGAGTCCTAGAGCTTCCAGCTATCCCCGCTACTTACCAGAAAAGCTCGGGATGCATTGGGTCAAATGGACAATGAGGACAGTGATGATTACTGCAAACTTAAAGCTGCACTGTTAAAAAAGTTTGAATTAACTGCTGAATCATACACAGCTAAATTCCATAAGCTCAGGAAAAGGCCTAATATGAGCTATGAGGAGCTAGCCATGAAACAACGTCAGTTTTTAAAATTTTGGTGGGAAGGAATTGAGGCAAACTCTGTTGATAAAATTGAAAATGTGATTTTATTAGAACAGTTTTATTGGGCATGCCCAGCAGAGCTAAAAACCTGGCTAGATGACAGAGATCCCAAAACAGTGCAAGAGGCTGATGAACTCTTGGACTGCTATGCCAAGAGCAGACCTGCTCTGAGAGCGAATGAGGTGGGCGTGGCAGTGCAGAAAGGGAAAAGAGCGCCTTCAGGGCAGCTAAAACCCTCACTGCCTCTACCGAAACCAGTTAGCCCCAGGTTTCAGAGAAAAGATTTCTCTGAGAGAAGAAATGAATGCTGGTTGTGTAAAGAAATGGGGCATATTTCCAGACAGTGTCCCAAAAAGGCAAGCCATAATACACAATCGGGTGCTAGAAAAGAAGTGGGTTGTTTGTGTGTCCCTGGAAGTATGCCAGTGAACATGAGGGAACACATGCACCCAGTCATGGTGAATGGTGTACAGACGCAGGGGTTAAGGGACACAGTGGTATCCCTGACATTGGTAAAGAGGGATCTGGTACAGCCTGGTCAGCTTATACTCAAGAAATATGTCACTGTACAGGACTTTGCGGGCAGGGAGAAAACATTGCCTCTCGTTAGTGTTCTCCTAGACTGGGGTGAAACAGGGGGAACTGTGCAACAGGTGGCTGTAGCCAAAACATTAGCAGTGGATGTGATCCTGGGTAACAATCTCCAGCAGGGGATGGTATGTGCAGTTACCCATAGCCAAGCAGCAAGGGAAAATTGTAGCTCCCTGAACCCCACAGAAAGCAGTGTGGAAACCACTGAGAGGCTGGTTCCTCAGCCTGTGTCTCCAGATGGGGAGACTGATAAAAAGGGGGTAGAAATTTCTCCAGTAGCAAGTAACCACACAGCTACAGATGGTTACTCTGAAGAGGGAGGGGTGACTCTTTGTCAGGGGGTTGGGATTGACAGTGATCCTGAAGGCCCTGACGCTAGTGCTAGGGACCCTAGTTTAGCAACTGAAGGGGACCTGTCCCATGCCTTGGGACTGTGTGAGGGGTTTGCAGCTGCTCAGAGGAGTTACCCTAGTTTAGAGAAGCTGAGGGCTTGGTCAGACTCTGACGGAACACAGGGAGGTGACAGCAGACATAATGTTTATTGGGAAAATGGACTTATGTATACTCAGGCAGTACAGACAGAGGGAGGGATGCTAGGCAGGCAGCTTGTCGTTCCCCAGTGGTAACATGAGCAGTTGCTCAAAATTGCACATGATATTCCCCTTGTCTGGTCATCTGGGAATCACGTGCACTATGCAGCAGTTAGTCCAGAATTTCTACTGGCCTAACTTCACCCAGCAGGTGAAGGAGTATTGCAGGTCTTGTCACTGGTGCCAAAGAAATAGGGAAGGTGGGCAAGAAAACCCAAGCAGCCCTGATCCCGTTGCCCTTAGTGGAGGAGCCATTCCAGAAGGTGGGGATGGATATTATGGGGCCTTTAAATACCTCCAGCTCCTCAGGGAAGAGATTCATCCTGACTGTGGTGGATTACGCCACTCGGTACCCAGAGGCAGTCACCCTATCCTCTCTGAGGACAGACAAAGTGGCAGATGACTTACTTGGGATTTTATCCCATGTTGGGTTTCCGCAGGAGGTAATCACCGATCGAGGGGGTTCCTTCATGTTCGACCTGATGAAATGTTTATGGGAGAAGTGTGGGGTGGTGCAGAGATGCATGACACTGTATCACCCACAAGCCAATGGGCTTTTGGAACGATTCAATGGTACCCTAAAGTCAATGCTCTGGGCATTTGCTGAACAGCATGGGAGGGAATTGGAAAAATACCTTCTCCACCTGTTGTTTGCATACAGGGAGGTTCCCCCAAGAGTCGACAGGATTTTCCCCCTTCAAACTCTTATATGGACGCTGGGTATGTGGGCTCCTAGACTTGATCTGGGAGGACTGGGAAGGCAAACATGCCACCCAGGGAACTCCCATTGTGGAGTACATCCTTAGGTTTAGGGAAAGGCTGAAGGAGCTTATGGGGACAGCCCAGAGCAACCTGGCAGCTGCCCAACAGAAACAAAAAGTGGGGTATGACCACAGAGCCAGAGCTCGCTCGTACATGGTGGGTCAGGAAGTCATGGTCCTTATTCCGGTCCAGAAAGACAAACTGCAGGCTGAGTGGGCAGGACCGTACAAAGTGGTTAGGAAGGTAAATGACGTGAACTACACTGTGGAGTTACCTGACCGTAGACAGACATGTCAACATGATGAAGCCATAGATACATAGATACATAGACAGTGTCGGCAGATAAGGGCCTATGGCCCACCCAGTCTGCCCATTTGAGCTTGTAAGTTCAGTTTGTTTTCCTAGAAGTCTGTTGCCCCTTACCCCTGACCTCCAGAATTCCTTTATGTCTATCCCATGCATTCTTAAATCCCGTGATTGATTCAGCCCCCACCACTTCCTCTGGCAGGGTGTTCCACTTGTCCACCACCCGTTCTGTGAAGAAATTCTTTCTCATGTTTCCTCTGAATCATCCTCCCTCAAACTTCATCCCATGCCCTCTAGTCCTGGAACATCTTTTTGCTTAAAAATAGTGTTTTCCTGCACCCTGTTCCTCCCTGTAAGATACTTGTATGTCTCTATCATATCCCCTCTCTCCCTCCTCTCCTCCAGGGAGTACATGTTCAGTTCCTTCAACATGTCTTCATAGGACTTGTGATGCAATCCATGTACCATCTTTGTTGCCCTCCTCTGAACCTTCTCTACCCTGTCTATGTCCTTACGTAGGTATGGTCTCCAGAACTGTACACTGTACTCCAGGTGGGGCCTCACTAGTGTCTTGTATAGTGGAATTATGACCTCCCTTTTCCTGTTGGTGATGCCCCCGCCTATACATCCCAGCATCCTATTTGCTTTACCTGCTGCCTTGTCACACTGTTTCCCTACCTTGAGCTCATCAGAGATGATAACCCCAAGATCCCTTTCCTGCTTGGTGCATGCTATATCCTCACCCCCCAACTTATATATTGTGCCAGGGTTTTTGTGCCCCATATGCATTATCTTGCACTTCTTTGCATTGAATTTCAACTGCCAAACCCCTGACCATTCTTCAAGTTTCTTCAGGTCGCTTCTCATTCTGTCTACACCCTCTGGTGTGTCTACTCTGTTACAGAGCTTTGTGTCATCAGCGAATAGTGAAATTCTGCCTTCTAGGTCCTGCGCCATGTCACTGATGAAGATGTTGAATAGGACTGGTCCCAGCACTGATCCCTGTGGTACCCCACTGGTCACTCTTCACTCTGTGGAGTGACAGCCATTTACCACCACCCTCTGTGTCTTGCCACCCAGCCAGTTACCTACCCACCACACTACTGTCCTGCCCACACCCATATTCCCCAGTTTGTGTAATAGTCTTCTATGTGGCACAGTGTCAAAGGCCTTGCTGAAGTCCAGATAGGCCATGTCCACTGCCCTCCCCTGATCCACCTCCCTAGTCACCCAGTCAAAAAATTCAACAAGGTTGGTCTGACATAACCTCCCCTGGTGAAACCATGCTGCCTTGGGTCCTGTAGTCCATTGACAACCAGATGTTCCACCAATCTCTACTTCAGTAGTGCTTCCATGATCTTCCCCACTACCGAGGTGAGGCTGACTGGTCTGTAGTTCCCTGCTTCCTCTTTGTCCCCCATATGCCAATAGTGCTGACATGGTGTTTGCAGTGTGTAGTCATGGGAAGGGGACGGATGAAAAAGACCCCCTTCTGGACTTGCTGGAAGAGATTAAATGGGAGTCCTCTGTGGAGGCAGTAAAATTGTCTCCTCAGCTGACCCCAGCCCAGATCCAGAAAGTGAGGGAGGTTTTAGCAGACTTTGCCCCCTTGTTTTGCACCAAGCCTGGACTAACCCCCTTAGCAGCACACGATGTGGAGACAGGGACACAGACGCCCATACAGCAGACAGCATATCAGGTGTAAGAGGCTGTCCAAAAGGACTTTAGCAGGGAAGTGGAGAAGATGCTGGATTTAGGGGTAATCCAGAGATCCCACAGTCCATGGGCCTCACCCGTAGTCCTTGTACCCAAGCCAGATGTCTCGACTCATTTCTGTTTAGACTATTGTAGACTGAATACAGTCACGATGTCAGACACCCAGCCAATGCAACAGATGGATGAACTCCTGGACAAGTTGGGAGGGGTGACCTACCTTATGACCATTGACCTGACAGAGGGGTATTGGCAGGTAGAGTTGATGGACAGAGCTAGGGAGAGGTCGGCCTTCATCAAGCCGATAGGCTTATTTGAGTTTAAAGTAATGCCTTTCGGAATGAAGAATGCCCCAGCCACTTTCCAAAGTTCAGTGAACCAGGTGTTAAATGGTACTGAGGAGAATGCCATGGCATACCTGGATGGCATTGCCATCTTTACTACCAGCTAGGAGGAACACCTATCCCACCTTAGGGAAGTGCTGGGCAGGATACAAAGGGCTGGACTCACTGTCAAAGCCAAGAAGTGCCAGGTGGCCATGGGAGAGGTGGCATACCTTGGGCATGTGGTAGGCCAGGGACAGCTCCATCCTAACCAAATAAAAATAGAGGTAATCCAGGCATGGCACAGACCAGAAATGGAGAAGCAGGTCAGGAGTTTTCTTGGGACAGCAGGGTACTATAGACAATTTGCACCCAATTACAGTGCCCTGGCTGCTCCCCTATCTGACCTGACAAAGAAAAGGATGCCCAAGAAAATTACCTGGGGCCCAGGCTGTGAGGAAGCCTTTTCCAAACTAAAGGAGACACTGTGCAGTGCTCCTGTTTTGACAAGTCCTGACTATAGCAAACCTTTTATAGTTCAGACTGACACCTCAGATGTGGGTATTGGGGCAGTATTGAGTCAGACATCCAGCCAAGGGAGGGATCACCCAATAGCCCACCTGAGTAAAAAGTTACTTCCCAGGGAGCAGGCATACTCCAAGGTGGAAAAGGAGTGTCTTGCCATAGTGTGGGCCCTAAAGAAATTGGAGCCATACTTGTATGGGCAGCATTTTGTGGTGCAGACTGACCACAACCCCCTGGTTTGGTAGATGCAGATGGGAAAAAACAAAGGTCGATTGCTAAGATGGAGTCTTGCTTTAGTAGAATATGACATGACCATTCTATATGGGGCTGGAGTGACCAATCAGAACTCAGATGGGCTGTCTTGTGTGTATGAGGAGTGAACTGATTTAGGAAACTCATCCCATGCAGGGGATAGACACCCCAAATTCAATCTAGGTGGGGAGGATTGTGGCATGTGGACAGCTGGTTCTGATTTCAATACAATATTTTTTCTGCAATATAAAATATGTAAGGGAGTGTCTGTCAGGAGGAAATACTGTCTTACTGAAATTGACACATCAAACCCCCCCCCGGGATAAGTTCAAAGGACAGGAGGTAGCTTAAACTGCTGCTGTCTGAAATGCAATTACTTTATTAAGTTTTCTTTGAAGCCCAGGAAATAAAATATCCATTCATGACGTCCTCAGGCAAATCCTTTGATTTGCACTAGGTGTCATGAAGGAAGGAGAAAATGCATGTGTTGGGGTGTCTCCCAAGATAGCCAGTAAATACATCAAAAAGACTTTGATGTCTGTGTGAAGCAGGTCCCAGACTAAATTAGGAAGTCCAATATACATTTGCTTGGGGTTATCCAGTGAATTACATCAAAGAGGTGTTGGTGTCTGTGTGAAGCAGGATCACAGACTATTGTGGGAAATCACATGAAGAGAGGAGATTCAGATGTCACCTATTATTTTTTTAAATACCGTAGTAGGACATACTGTGTTACAAAATATAGATATTAATACAGCAAGGTGGAGTTAGGTGACCTCAGAGAGATGGGCAACTCAAGACTGTTTTTAAATATACTGAGCAGACCTTACACAGGAACATTTTTCTGACTGAGAAAAGAGTAACAATAAATCACTGAAAGATTAAGAAGTAAGGAGACCTTAGATAAGAACAGTCTGAGTGTATGTGTTGTAGGAATTTTCACTTTCAAACCTGTTTTGTTTTTAAGGCTGTGTGTGTTGGGATATCTTGCTCTGTATTTTACTGTTTTCCTATTTTACCTATTTTAAAGTAAGGACATATTTTAAAAACAGAAACTGCCTGGTGTGCCTTGAAACTTCTTTTTATATAAGTGAAGCTTAGATGGTTATAATTGACACTGTGCATGAGCTTATTGTGGTACCAAACTGGGAAACAGGCCAGAGTTCTCTAGGTCTTGCATAGAGTTCTAAGAGTTCATTTTATAATACCTGGTTAGATGCCCATACGCAAAGATATCTGATCCCCCCGAAGACAGAATTATCTGAGCCTGACAATTAGGTATGCTAACAAGAGGTTATCAATTTGAATCCCTCCAGAACTTGGGACAAAGGTGACTCGAACCCACAAAACAGACAAGAGGGTTACCTTGTTCTGTTAACTATTCACAATTCTACTCTCAGAGGTTGGCACTTTGGGAGTAGATGGCTGACCTGCTGAGTGGGGTTGTGATGCTGACTGCTTCCCTTTACATATATACATACACATACATGCTCCACATTGCCCTGTTATTATAATCCAGTGCCTCAGTAATGTTTACTTTCTGTTGTGGAGTGGTTGTGGAAAAGCAGGTGTGAGCAGTGCAAGTATGATGTGCTAAATTGCATGTGTGCAGTAAGTGTTATTTCCTGTGTGTGTGTGATGTCAGACACTGTCCAGCCTCTTGCAAACATAAATATACTGACTTGTTGCAGTGTTTATGGTATAAAGAACAGAGATAAGAATAACGTATATTTTATTGCCGCCATCATCATCAGCAGACTAAGTGATGTGATATTTTTTCAGAGGTGTCTGGCCAGAGTGCACCTTAGTCACATACTGCTCACATGACTTTTAGGAGAGCATGTGTTTTTTGTGCTATGATCTCTGCAAAGTCATGTGTGCACTGTGAGTGACTGAGGTGCACAGTGACTTGATACCTCTGGAAAAATATCATAGTACTTATTCCGCTGGTGCTGATGGTACAAATATAATATACACCATATATTGTTTCTTATCTTTATTCTTGATGTACTGAAACAAGTCACACCATATATATGTTTGCATGAAGCTGGATAATGTCTGCACACACAGGAAAGAACGTTGACGCCCACATTCAGTTTAGCACAGCATACTTGCACTGCTCAGTCCTGCTTTTTGCGAAACACTGCACGAGTCCCGACACAAAGTAAACATTACTGAGGCTCTAGAAATATTTCATTTTTGAAATAGACATTAAAGCAGCAGTGCAACAATCTGGTGAAAGTTTTGACCTACACTTTTTTATGTTATTTTACATTGCCACTTTACTTACCTCCTGACTTGTATGATACCATTCTTTCCACTATTTTAGACTGCTTTAGTACTTTTTCTCATTCCTGAAATAATAAAAGGATCACTCCTTTTGACATGGTGCGGACCAGGTCTTCGTCAGTATTTTCTGCTGTTTTTCTCCATCCATTGTTTATATATTACTTCTGTTGTAAAATTAACAATTATGCAGCAGGCAATGTTTTATGACCTCACAGAACAATATTTGTTCAAAAACAGCTGCAAATAGTGATGAAAACCTGGTCAGAGCCATATTAAAAGGAGTGTTCCTTTTATTTTTTCAGACATGAGAAAAAGTTGTAAAGCAGACACAAATTGTGATAAGAAGGGTATCATACAAGTCAGGAGGTAACTAGTGGCTGGCTATCTAAAATAGCATAAAAAAGTGTAGGTCAAAATTTTCACCACATTGTTGCACTGCTGCTTTAATTTATAATTTAAGTATGACATTATGTGCTCACAATCACAACCCACAAAATGCAACTGTCTTGTTTCCAGAAAATTCCTAAGTGCTGATGAAGTGAAATGGGAGTGTTACACCACATTCAAAGTTCCCCAGAATGTATTGTGCAGTCACTCGTGCAAAATGGTCACATACAGTCCCTAGAATTTTTCTGCATCCCCAAAATGCAACTGTCTTGTGTCCAGAAAATTGACATACTCTGTGATGATGATGATGATGATGATGTGATGATGCACAGTGTTTTGCCAAACCGTGTGAAAGAGCAATAACATGACATGAATCCATTCAATGTTCTGTCAGAAATGATGACCGTGAGAGAACTGTTGCTGGTTCAAAGTGTGCTGTGATTCCTGCGAATGCGATGCAATCACCTCAACCGGATGGAAGGGTGTCCTTTGTGTGTACACTAATAGTAGCCTTGGTGAGTTGATACATATAGATCTTTCCCTCTCTCTCTCTCTCTATATATATATATATATATACATATATGTATATATTCTAGGTGGGGGTTGACATATATATATACATGTACTCATTGTATTGTTTTGTATCACAGATCACATACTGTTGGTGTGCACATTCCAGTGCTTGACGAGAAATGTTGCCATTCAAATTGGAAATTGAATACTCTCAAGCCAATGAAGGTAAGTATTTTTTTTTGAGGGGGAGCATATTTGCAAGTAGGTCTCATTAATGGTTTATTATTTGGTTACTTCTTCACAGATTTCATCTGCATCCTTCTCCAGTCCCGTAATGATGGTCATGGTCATTGATTGAAATGATTTCTGCTTGTTGCATGTCTGCCCCTGCCCGGCGGGGGGGGGGGGGGCATGATGCTGTGGAAGTTCTTTGGATAAGGCAACTATGACACAACAAAAACATCTGCAAGTTTCCTAAAAAAAGAAATGAAGGACTTATTACAACATGATTGAAGCAGTAAGACATTATGTTTAAGCCATGGCTGTTCCTCCACGGGTATCTAGATTAACACAGATAACAAGCTGTTCCACTGCAATCATCAGATCACAATTTAATTTAGTACTAGGCTGTGTAACAAATACGCTGTGTCAGTATCCCTGCATCTCAACTCAAGTTACATTTTAAAACCACATCTTGTCAAGTAACACAACCTGGGTCTAACTTTTTTAACACTGTCATGGCTGCACAGTTGCAAATTTGGAATACAGTGCATGATATGTTGCAGAAATATTTTTTGTGATGTACATGTCACCTAGTTTAGGAATCATCAGTCATATTTGTTGCACTCTTATGAAAAAAAAAGGAATAGATGAAATACAATTGATATACTTACCAGTATGGAATGGAAATGGATATCCCATAGTTTCCTGTAGACAGTACTGCTGCTGTACCATTGATACAGACCTTCAGTGAAGGAGAGGCATTTGTTGTTACCCTGTAAAAAAAACAAAATAAGTTGACCGTATGTGTTTGACCATTGCAGCTCAGAAAAGCAACACAAAACAAAACACACAGCTAAAGGAAGTTGAATAGCATGAAAAACATTAGTACACATATTCACTTTATATATATATTTTTTGCTACTAATTTCTACCACCTTTTTCTGGCCATCTCAGTCTGCTCCCCTCTTGCCCCTGCATCTGGTCTGGGGATTTCAGCCACTGGCTGCCTGTACCTGGTAAGTCCCAGGCACCCACATGCCCCTGCAGTTGTACCCTCCATAGCAGGGCTGCAGGGAGCCCCTCAACTCCCTACGGAAAATGTATCCAGCCTGGGTGCCCGGCCACCGTACAAAGCTTGTGGACGGCCATCAAGCCACTCAACTAAGCTCCCATTTTCACCCCCAGAGCCAAGGGCATGTAATGATGTCACTGGAGGGGGGCACGCACTTGTCTGCATGCACTCCCTCCAGACATCTGCCTTTAGCTCCACCCCTGTGTGTAACGGAGTGTGTAGTCTCCCAGCCTCCACAAGGTGGCAACCACACACTGACTGCCATGGACCCCCCTTCCCAGAGAAGGAGAGCAGTCCTTCAGATGCTCAGTCATTCTCCTTCCCAGCTGACCCCCTGTGACTGGAGCTTGTTCCTGAACACCAGTCGCTGGCATGGAGCGAGATGTGGTGACCAGCACCTCAGCTCTCAGCACCACTGGGCTGGCTTCACTTTTTAGTTTTAACAGTAAGAAGCCTTGTGCCTGTGGCTGATGTATGTGGTCTCCTGTTTGACTCCCTCTGCCTTGGCATGGTCGATGTAATGGAAAAACATTGTCACAATGGCACTGATGGTGGGTGGTGGCGGTCATAGCTGTGGCACATGATGACATTCCCCCTCACATCTTCCTACATCTGGTGGTGGTGGCAGTAGCAAACAGTGGTCTTATGGTGGTGGTAGTCTTGGGGGGAAACACAGTCACATTCCCTATGGTGGCAGTGGCAAACAGCATCTTATGGTGGTGGTACTCCAGGGGGACACACGGTCACATTCCATATGGTGGCAGTGGTGAACAGTAGTCTTATGGTGGTGGTAGGCTGGGGGCCAGGATATACTGTGCTCTGTGTTATAAATGTGATGTGACATATGGAATTTTAGCCACTATGAGTGGGACAGAGATTTAACTTTATGAAAAAGAAAACATGTATCATACAAGACATGTGACAGCCTTTTAACCACTTAAGTTAAAACCTGCTAACATTAACCTCATCATCATTCTTCATCATCCTCATAAAGAAAGCTGCCCTCACAGTCTTCTATGTCTGAATTCTGACGTCAGTGGTAGGCTGCTTCATGCGGTCACCGCCACCAGGATGGTCCTTTTCTTCAACATGAGCAATACCATGAGTATGCCAGAGTACGAATACTGAAGTTGCAATCTGAGTTGGTATGTTCCTCTCATTCATTTTTATGAAGGTCAGTAAACTGACATTTGCAGGAGAGAGGTTTGTATGATGATCCCAAGCTATTGCACCTGCTGAGCTGAATACCCTCTAGACACTCTCACTGGAGGGTGGACATGTCAGGTACTTCAGTGCCACAGCGGTCATCTCTGACCATTCACTGACCTTTCCATTCCAGAATAAAAGGGGATCATCAGTGATTGACAGATGCCTGTTTTCAGACACATGTAACTCAACCATTCGCTGTGCTGCTCCATGTCCAGTGGTTGATGCATCATCCGCTTTTCCCGAATCATTTATGTTGGCTATTCCCACTTGGGACAAAGCCTCCCAAAGTGGGTTAACGCAAGATGCTTTTGATGACAGACCACCTGGAACTGCAGTCCCCTTCCCCTTACAGGATATTCTTGATACTACTCCTCCAGGTTCACCTTCAGCCTGATTAGGCTGCTCAGGTTTCCTGACCTTGGCACATGACTTCTGTGCCCCATGAACCGAGCGCACCAGTTGCCCACAGACAGGTTTTTACCTGTTCAGGCCCGACCTCCAGTACTGAGGCAATTCCACATTTGTACTGTGGGTCCAGCATTGTTGCTATTGCAAAGTTGTCACTACACTAAATGCTCAAGATGTGACAATTCTGGTTGAATATTGTCAGCATGTGTTTCAGCAACACACTGCTAGCACTGTCTCCGGCACCATCAAGGGTATGCTGTACATTCACCAATGTCTGCCTCAGCACATGCAGCAGTGGAATTCATTGGCTAATGGAGGCAGACTCACTACTCACTGCCTGTGTGGCATGTTCAAAAGGCCTCAAGATTCTTATTAAAGAGTCCATGAGGTGCCACTGTTCAGTCGTCATAGACATGAAGGCCCCAGAACTGTCACGGCTAGTGTGCATGACAAAATATTCTGAGATGGCTTTGTATTGTTCATACAACCTGTCTGCCATGTATAAAGTGGAGTTCCACTGGGTGACAACTTCCAGCATCAAACAGTGCTGAGGGAGGCTGTTTCGGATCTGCAACTGCCGAAGCTGGTCACAGGCCTTTGCAGAGCATGAAAAGTGAGAACAGATACTACATGCAATGGTCAGCTTTTCCTTTATATCAGAGTGCTGCAGAAACTCCTGCACCACAAGATTTAAACAGTGGGCCGTACATGGAACATGAAAAAAGCCACCATCTGTGATGCATTTCACCACATTTGTCCCATAGAAACATAGAAACATAGACTTTGATGGCAGATAAGGACCGTTAGGCCCATCTAGTCTTCCCATTTCCCTACCTACAGGAAAGGCCGCAGATCCTAGTTAACCAACAGCCTTTATCTTCCTGCCCCCCACAAGAATTGCCTTATGTCTGTCCCATGCATTCTTGAATTCTCCCACAGTTTTAGACCCCACAACTTCCTCAGGAAGGCTGTTCCATGCATCCACTACCCTCTCTGTGAAATAATACTTCCTCACATTGCCCTGAACTGCCCTCCTTCTATTTTTAAATTGTGTCCCCTTGTTCTTGCAAGTCTCTTTTCTGAAAGATGCTACCCTCTTGGACTTTGTTGATTCCTTGAGGTACTTGAAAGTTTCTGTCATGTCCCCTCTCCTTCTTTCCTCAAGGGTATACATATTAAGCTCCTTTAGTCTCTCCTCCTATGGCTTCTCTTGCAGACCCTGCACCATTTTAGTTGCCCTCCTCTGGACTGCCTCTATCCTGTCTATGTCCTTGTGGAGATGGGGTCTCCAGAACTGGACACAGTATTCCAGATGGGGTCTCACCAACTGTCTGTACAGAGGGATAACAACTTCCTGTTTTCTGCTGCTGATGCCTCCCTATACATCCCAGTATACCCCGGCCCTCCCTACTGCCTTCTCACATTGCTTGCTAACCTTAAGGTCATCTGATATGATTACCCCCAGGTCCCTTTCCTGTTTTGTTGTTGTTACTAGCTCCCCACCATTGTGTATTCTTCCCTGGGTTCTTGTTTCCCAGGTGCATTATTTTGCACTTTTGCATTGAATCCTAGCTGCCATCGTCTGACCATTCCTCCAACCTTGCTAAGTCCCTTTTCATCCTTTCCACGCCTCCTTGTGTATCAACCCTGTTGCAGATCTTTGTGTCATCTGCAAAAGGCATACTTTTCCTTCCAGTCCCTCTGTAATGTCACTGATGAAGACATTAAAAAGGACTGGACCCAATACTGAACCCTGCGGTACCCCACTAGTAACCGCCCTTTCTTCAGAGTGGACTACATTTACAATTACCTTCTGTGTCCTGTTGTCCAGCCAATGTTTTACCCAGGCTACCACCCATTGTCACTTGCTATGAACCCAGCACTCAGGGACGGGGGTTTCATCATTTGTCAATTTCAGTCAGTACCAGGTCCAACATGTTTTCACCAGTGTGTGTGAACAGGTCACGTTGTGCAAAGCAATCATTGCATGTTGTCGAATTCCTGGAAGATTACTACCACGACATTCCACCTTACTACACTGATTATTCACACTACCAACAGCACAAACAACCCCCGGCACCTGCGTCTAGTGTGCAGTTATACACAAATATGAACTCCCCACTGTTTTGCCACTTGTCCACATATCCATACTTAAATGGACGAATGAAGAGGAGGAATGTTGCATGGCATGTCTTACTGAGTCGGACACAGTACGGTACAACTAGGGGTCAGCACGGGTCGAAAGTATATCCTGGATGGGACTTTCCATTTTGGACAGGCAAGTGCAGCAAACTGCAGGAACACAGAATTCTCCACAAAGGAGAAGGGCAAAAGATCAATTGCCAGCATTTAAGTTCCTGTGACACTGTTTGATTGGGTGGGTACTTCAGCTTATGCCCAAAAACACTCTGTAACATGGGCTGGCAAACGTTTTACATGGGGTGTGATGACAAATGGTTCTGCTCTGCAAATCGCAGGTTGTTGTGGAGTGTGGACGTGTGATGAAGATGGTTGCACAAGTGATGACAAACCCAGAAATGCAGTTATTTTCCCAGATTTACCAACAGGGGTTGATGTATCACTTGCACTAGACATACTGCATTGACCACCACCCCCAACAAAATTGATACTCTGACCACCACTAGACAAGACTTCAAAATCATTCTGCTCTTCCACCTCATCATGCCTATAGTAATCTTCTGCTGTTTTTTCATCACTACTGCGCACATTTAAATTTCTACTTGATGCTACAGTCATGGAAGGTGATAACATGGCTCGTTATTGCTGATGATGAGGGTGAATGCCCCACTGTGGTACAGGTATTAGCTGCCATCTTGCGCTGAGTCCACAGTGCCATGTGCCTATTCTTAAGATGTGTATGCTGTCCCCCTGTGCCCAGATAGCTCCTCTTTTTACCTTGACTCACACACACCTGGCTAACCTGGCAGATTCTAACTGACTCATCATTTGCATCTTCCACAAAAAAATCCCAAACAAGGGAAGTGATGCTGGATGTGAAGCCAAAAAAACAACTGTGGCTTCAACAACAGATACAGATGTAAAGTCACAACAAGTTCAACAACGCATTAACTAACCAGTGGTGTTCTCAAGTCACAAACAATCCAGTCTGGAAAAGAATACCTTTTGCCGTGGGGTGGGGCACTGGCTGCAGATTATGGCTGTGCAAAACAAAGAAAAGATACCACAATGGCAGTACAAAATCACACAGCTGCAGTGGATAGCAGGTTAACACTGCTGTGCCTGTAATTACACTGTAGCACAATAAAAGGTGTATTTGATGTCACATCACGCACCGCGCACACACTCACACACACACACAATTTGTCTACAAGTAATGCGTAGAAAATTTAAAACTTCAGTAATATACAACGTATTTTAAACAACTTCACTGTTGCACCAGGTCCAGACCACAACACACACAATCAACAAAAAAATGTCAACAATTAATGAAAACATTACCGTGTGTACATTAACACAGTCAGTTATACAAGAAAAATATAACCAAAAAACGAAGAACTCCCTTTTTCTCCTCCAGTTTAAATCTACCTACACCAGAAATGTCCCTGCCCCAAAGCACACTTCCACTGTCTCTCAGTACACAGAGTGAATGTTGTACATTAACATTCAAAATCCACACACAAACAATAAACACCCAATGATATGAGCATAGAAGGGTTTCCTACAATCGATGAATTAAAGTTTCAGCAAAAAAAATGACTCAAAAAGGCTTTTTTAACATGTTTTAGAAGGTTTTAATCACAGAGAGCTCTCAGAGCAGACTGTCTCCTACAGCTTCCTATACACACTACCCCGGACTGAGGCTGTGTAGAACAGTGTGACTTGAAATCCAATGAATCACTGCAAAATTCAACTGGAGCTTAAAAACAAGACAAAGTGAGGCAAAGTACATTGTTGTCAATGTACTTCACTTTAAAATTTGGTGGAGTAGTGGTTTGGGAAGGCGGAGTAATGCAAAGTCCTTGTTTTCAATAGACTTCGCCTTACCCATTATAACAGGAAGTACCCCTCTTCGGGTTGCAGAGCACTCTGTGAATTTGCCTTTACTCCGCAAATCACTCCATGGAGCGAATTGAGGCTACTTCGCCCACCTCTATTCCCTACCCACTCTGTGACCAGTGACTCTCTTGATAAACAGAAACTTGTCCAGGATTACCTTAAAGAAGGGGTGGGCAAATACCTTATTCTGAATATTTGACCAAATATTCATATTCAGGGCCCCAAATATTCAGAATTTCTTATTCATATTCGCTATTCATGTACCTGTGATAGGGTGAAGTAAAAAACAGCCTGCCACCCTCCTCCCTAACCCAATTGTTAAAAGTTCCACAAGCCTCACCCCCCCACCCACCATCCTCCACCCCACACTCACAGTTTAATGTTTAAAAAAGTGATCCCACAATGGGTGACTGGCACAACCTACCTACCTCCACAGCCAGCTGCCATTTCATGTTGTGCTTTTTCTGTATAGAAATCATGCCATCATGCCCACACCCTACCAGCAGTGCCCTTCCACCCTTCTCCCTACCAACACCCAAATGTTATTAGAGAAGCACCCACTCCAGGCATAGGAAGGTGACAGACATAACTCACCATCATTCACTGTTGGCTGCCTTCTTGTCAATGGAAGCATTCTCAGGCTTCCTTAGATATTAAAACAGCTGAGTACACTGTTGAAGTCTATGATGTCACCACTCCCTCGATGGGAACACAGCCATGTCTGTGCACATTTACCTGTCTTTTACATAGTACATGGTTATTTTAGAACATTATGACTTTTCTTTGTAAAATACCTGAGCTGCAGCAGTGAGAAGATTAGGCTGCGGCATTGAGAACTTCAAGAAATTTGAGCTGTGGGAAAGTCAATCATTGTGGAGTAAAAGTTAGTCCAAGAAATAAACTGGTGGAGAGATTCCAGTAGAGGGTCCAGACTGAGCCAATAATGATGACATGGATGAAGCACTGAGTCAGCAGAAGCCATTGCTTCAGAGCTGCATTAATGACTGTACCATGCGACAGACAGAGGGCAGGCACATAGACCATAAAACATTGTTGTAGTATAATAGTGATGCAGCTACTATACCATCACATCTTTTCTGACCATTGAACTGTCTTAAGACAACTTTCTGGGCCTGATCAAAATCTATCTACAATAAACCCCTGTCATGTACTATAAAGCAGCTGTATAGACAGGTAATACAGACTGATAGAAACAGTGGTGCTATGATGAGCCAGCTGTATAGGTAGGTAATATAGGGGAGCATACTTACCCCTGGTAACAAGAGTTGACAGTCATCCAGTCACATATGCATAAGAAACATAACCACAAGAAGATGTTTTCTGTAATTCCAGTCATACTTTGCAGGGAGTCAGATGCATATCTGTTTAGAGCTTTTGGGTGAATGTTGCATAAATAATTATCAATATATACACCTGCATTAGTTTAGAAATCAAGAACTCAGTATCATTATTTAAACATGTCGGCAGCAGATGATGTTATATAATGTCTTTCTTTCTTGGAATTTAATATATTGAAGTTTGTTTTTGTTGATTAATTGGTAAATTAAAACACATGGGTGGCAGGGTGAAAAGTGCTACTTATTAAAAAGTCCCTGCATTACCCGTGTTTATTGGATGATCACTAAAAGGAACCAGCTGGCAATATGCAGCAGCCAAAAGTTCGTGGGAACCCACCCTTATTGAAAGCAGAGACAGTGTCAATACTAGAAACACATGACTGCAAAGACAGAAAATGCAATTTGGCTTGGAGGTCAGGTTATGTAAAGGCCTACTGAACAGAGGTGACGCCTTGATTGACAAGTGAGACAGGATAAGACAGTCATTATTTCAGGTCAGCATGGAAAAAAGCAATCACTCGGAGAATTACATAAAACATGCAACAAAATATCCATACTTCTCAGAGGCAGGTGGGTAGGGAAAGACTAAACGGCAAACAGTACTGTGTTGTACATTACAATAGTAAAACTGAGTAACAGAAGTTTTAGACTCAAACATAGAAACATAAACATAGAGACACTGAATTTGACAGCAGATAAGGATTCCTTGGCCCACCCAGTCTGACCATGTTTTCCCCTGCCTATACTGTCACCATAGACACTACTTGGTCTCCGGCTCCCTCCCCATCACCCACTCCTGCTTCCTATTAAGATTCCCTTGTGCCTATCCTAGGTATGCTTGAAGCCCACCACTGTTTTTGGCCAGCCTCCTCTGGAAGTCTGTTTCAGAAATCCACCACTCTTCCAGTGAAAAAGTACTTCCTCACATCTCTCTTAAATTTACCCCTTCCAGCTTCATTGCATTCCCCTTTATTCATGTGCATTATTTCCCTCTGAACCTTATTTACCCCCATGAGGTATTTATATGTGTCTTTCATACCTTCCCTCCCTTCTCACTTCCAGGATGTACAAACTGAGATCCTTCAGTCTCTCCTCATAAGGCTTCTGATGCAGACCCTACACCATTTTAGTTGCCCTCCTCTGGACTCTCTCAACTCTGTCTATGTCCTTTCTGAGATGCAGTCTTCAGAACTGGGCACAGTACTCCAAGTGGTGGATCTCACCAGTGATCTAGACAGTGGCAACACCACCTCCCTATTTCTGTTGGTGATACCCTTCCTTAAACACCCCAATATCCCATTGGCTGTACTTACTGCTCTTTTGCACTACTTCACCTCCTTGAGGTCAACAGATATGATTACTCTCATGGCCCTTTCCTGTTTAGTGACCACCAACATCTCTTCTCACATTTAATTTCCACGTCTAGGTTTTTGTACCCCAAGTACATGATTTTGCACTTTTGTGCACCGAATCCCAGCTGCCATGCCCTTGACCCCTTCTCAAGTTTTCTTAGGACTCTGCACATTCTTTCCATCCTCGCTGGTGTGTTTCACCCTATTGCATATTTTGGTGTGATCTGCAAAGAGGTGGTCCTTCCCTTCCCTTCCCTTCCCTTCCCTTCCCTTCCCTTCCCACTGATCTGCAATGATATTTATAAAGAGGTTAAAGCGGACTAGTCCCAGTACTGATTCCTGAGGCACCCTGCTGTTCACTCTCCCTTCCCTGAAGTGAACTCTGTTTACCAACATCTCCTGTTGTCAATCTCATTTATTAGCCTGTTTACCACATAGTAACCCAGACCTAAGTAAGCTGCCAGTTTCCTAATGAGTCTCCTATGTGGAACCATTGTCAAAACTCTTACTGAAATCTAAGTAGGCAACATCCACCACCTCACCCTGATCTAGTACCCTGGTCACCTGTTCAAAGAAATCCATCAGATTTGTCTGACTTAACTGCCTTCCTGTGAATCCATGTTGCCTTGGGTCTTGTAACCCATTGGCTGCAAGATATTCCACAATCCTTTCTTTTAACAGTGTTTTCATTAGCTTCCACACCCCTGATATCAGGCTGATTGACCTATAGTTTCTAACCTCAACCCTACTACCACTTTTGTGAAGCAGGACTATATCTGTCCTCCTCCAGTCCTCTGTAACCACCCATGTTTCCAGTGAGTTGTTAAAAAAGACTGTCAGAGGTGCAGCCAGAACCTCCCTGAGCTCCCTCTGTACACTTGGGTATAACCTGTCTGACCCAATACCATAGTTTGTCCACTTTGAGATTTGAGATCCCCTTCAGTGGAATCCCCTCATCAGTCAGGGGCTTACCTTAAGTAACTTCCTGGGCTCCAGAAATACTCAGTGCCATGCAAATGTCCTGCAGAGATAGTAAATCCATGGTTATTTGGTAGTCCTGTTGATCTGTGTGACAGTGCCGTGATGTGCCTCTGCGGCTGTCCTTTTAGTGCCATAGCCAGTGTGTATGCAGAAATGGTCTGGGCTGGGTTCAAGTGCTTCAAAGCTCACAACTGGCCAGGAGCCATCCTAATTTGCCCCAATCTGCAGTCGATACCAAAGCAGAGGGAGCTCTAACTATTATTGTAAAAATTTACTTCTTTTGTGTCGCTGTATTTAAATTAGAGTGCTTATTTTAGACTGCCTTCTTGCTGCCTATGCATCCAAATGGGAGCCACCATGTTCAGTCCGGGACTTCTAGAAATTTGGACCAGCTGGGACACAAGGGACCTCAAGGGGTCCTTAGGTCAAGTGTCTCGTGGGAAAAGCTGTAATTCTTGTAGTTTTCAGTTTGGCACCTAGAGGAATTAATGGGAGCACAGTACTGTGAGTGACAGCTCCCCTAATCAATCAGACTGCTGGAAAAATGGACTAGTCTGAAACCCATTTTAAACTGTAGTATTAGCCCCGAGACTCAGGGGAGTGCAGCTCAAGCTCTTGGACCGAGAGGAGCTCTGTGGAGCGTTTGGCCCAGGACAGGCCTAATTTCCTCTGGTGGGTGTCTACTGTCCTGAGTCGGGGATTTGTGTTCAGAGACTGCCGTTTTGCAGATTGAGAGGTTCACGCAGCATATTGGCTGTAATTACAACCAGCCTGGAACTGAACTGAGAGGTAGAGAAGTGAATGCTTTTTCCATTAAATGTACTCAATGCTTATCATGGGTCAATGCCTACTGTCCAGGGACTCTTGATTGCCAGAAAGGAGCCTACCTTTACCAGTGACCAAACTGTCTGCCAGCTGGAGGGGTCACTAGAATATAAACTGAACTTTGCCAGAAAAGTTTATCCAGTCTTGGGCTCATGCCAAACCCGTCCCAAGCTGCCTATTCTTGCACTAGTTACTGCTTTCTCAGTGATAGATCTGCTTGAGGATCCAGTCCCTGCACAGCAAGAAATCGCAGGTTGCGGCCACCTGGAGGGAAAGACCATGAAGCGGAGGTGAGTTGTGCAGGCCCAGCGTCCCAATGCTCTTCAGTACTCTGCAAAAGGTCTTCATTTCACCAGGTTATCTTCTACCAACTGGTGTTGTGAATAAATTCAGGGTAGCTCCCTGTAACAGTTCTTTAAATCATTTTGTAGTACCATCTGATTTCTTCAGTGTGTTACAGGGTTGCAGTGGACTAGGACAACCAGCCGAGGATACAAATAGCCAAGGTCTTTGTCACTGCATGTTTAACTACCTTTTCTTTCCATCAAGGGCCCCAATAACAGCTGCAACCCCGGGCAACGTTCAGGCTAGTCACCAACAGTCTCGATAACCAACAGCTTCAAAACTGTATAGTGGGACTAAGTGCATGCATGCAAAGCATCCTGGTTTAAATCCAATACTGTAATCATTCCTCTAGATCTGCCCCTTTCCTTGTTCAAATCCCCCTTAATAAATCAGTTGATTTGTTTCACTGTTTCATTGCCTCACAACTATTTCATTGTCTGGGTTAAGGTTAATGTGTCGGGGGAAACATATTTAAAAGTGCATGCCTGTTTTAAATCCTGTTTTACAAGGGGTTCCAGGGTGTTTACTGAAGACCAGATGGTGGTGGTAAGTGCAAGGGGTGTGTGCATATTGTTAATGTTCATTGCCAGTTGCGTGTAAACTGCTGTAAAGGACTGTCCCCCCATTACAAGGTACCTGGTCACTAGGTGGGATTGTTGGTGGTTATAGCTGCACAGAGGGCTATACCAGGTTAGGTTCCCCCACATACATTACTCTGGGTGGAGGCACCAAAATGTCGTGGTTACTGAGGGCAGGGAAACTGCAGTAACTGTTAAGTTTGAATCCAGGCCCCTCAACCTGTTGTCAGAAGTACAGGCAGGGGTAGTAACCGTAGAGATAGTGCAGCCTAGGGGTTAAATGTTTGGCGGCACCACTGGGATAAGCACCCCCTAGTGGCAAAAATTGAAAATTGCAATTACTCTCTAAAGAGGTACAAAATTGAAAATGGATCCATATCCAAGGGTTAAGTTTGAGATTCCACCTCACAAAATGGCTGTGCACCAGTTAAGGGGTTGGTATGAGGCAGAAGGAGTTGATTCCCACCATGCCATAATGTTGTTGGATATCCCTCTAGGCACTTCTAAATCTGATATAGCAGAAATAGTAAACAAAGTTGAGGGTTTAGTTCCAGTCACTGTACGTGGGTGGAATACTGATTTCTTTGCACAAACCATAGTAGCCCTACTGAAATGTAATACTCAGTTTAAGATGGAAAGAATGCCCCCTGTCATTACCCCGAGGGATCCCAGGTGGGTTGGAGAGACATTACAATGCACAGTGGAGTGTCCTTCCCTGGGTGGGGGCCACTCAATGTGGAGGGGTTAAAAGAAAAACTGGGAAAGTTGTTAACAGCTGAGGAGCAGACCTTTGATGATTTAAAATGGGCATTAGAGTCCTGGAGGGGCCACTCCTGCAAATTCTTCCCCGATTACTATGCCTTTGCCTATATCATCCTCAAAGGAAGTGTTTCCTATGATACTGCCTCTGTAAACTTGGACTCTTACCGTAGGTTCAGGCTATTTTCAGGCATTGTTCCTACCCCAGTGAGGGAAGATGACTTAGAGACTTGGATTGACTATGCATCCCCTTTGGTTCAAGAGTGGCAATGCTCAGAGGACAAGAAGCAAAAGAGACTGATGGAGAGTTTAAGGAGCCCTGCACTTGAAGTAATCTGATTTCTGAGGTCCACAAACCTGGATGCCTCTGCCAACGAATACCTGTCTGCATTAGAGGGAGTGTTTGGTAGTACTGGGTCAGGGGAGGATTTGATGTGGAAGTTCAAATCCACCAAGCAATGGAAAAATGAATGCTTGTCCACATATGTGACCTGATTAGAGAGAGCCCTTCAAAGAGCACATTACAAGGATGGTATACCAGCTAGTGAATTGAACCGAGTGAGGCTAGAACATATTCTCAAGTCTGCGCACTACTCTAATGTGCTTATGCTAAAGTTAAAATTTCAGGATCGTAAAGACAATCCACCTGCATACTGCTGGTTGATGAAGAAAATTCGGGAAGCGGAGACCGAAGATGATTGTTGGGACCCGTACGCTGGTGTTGCCCGAACTGCTGTAGCTGAGAAAGTTAATGAAAAAGATACCTCCCCTGATTATCAACAGATTAGTGACTTGTTAAAAGAACTAAAAGAGATGCGAGCCAGCACCCAGAACACTGCTGAAATGGTGAAAAGCCAACATCAACATCAACTGCATTTCCCAATGCTGAGGCCACCCCTGAAGGTCAACCTGCAGTAAAAGGGGCCAGTGCCCAAGTTACTGAAACCAGATCAAGCAGTGATGTAATGGAAGACATGAGAGATTTATGAACTATGATGAGAGACCTCATTCACTCATCTCATCAAGCAGTGCCTTGGAGAAAGTATGGTGCAACTGATTTTGAGCATAGGCCTAAAGAAGAATACCAGCCTGCACTCTCTGATTACCGCAAACCCAGAGAAGATCCTGCTCGGCCTTCTGAGCCCAGAACTCAAGTATTCTGTTACCGGTGTGGAGAAAATAAGCACGCTAAAAGATCTTGTTGTACTCCTGTGGATCTACACAGAGTAACTGCCAAACTGCTTAACCAGGTTCTGCAAAGTAACATAAAGACTATGGATCACCCCACAAGTCTTTTTTCATCTAAGTCCACTGTACAAAGACCTGCTAAGATTGCTCCTCCAGACTGGTTGGAGATGGTAGGCTCTTCTATGGAGACCACGGTGCACATTGACGGTATCCTGGCTCGAGTCATATTGGACAGTGGATCTCAGGTCACTATCATATTTAAAGATTGGTATGACCAGCACTTGTCTGACCATCCTCTACAACCCCTAGAAGGACTGCCTGTATGGTGCTTAAGCGATAAATCCTACCCTTACCTTGGTTTCTTACGAATATGGCTATATTTTCCATCTACTGCTGCTGGCATGGATGAGCCCATGGAGACTCTGGCCTTGGTCTGCCCACCAATGGGCTTATATGATGGGATCTCTTTATTGATCGGCACTATTGTACACATGTTTGGCCGATTAGCCCAGATGTATCAAGAGAAACACACTTGGAAGACTGGATGTGCTTTACATATCCATGCAATAGTGCAGAGAATGTATGAAATGCAGATGCAGGCCAAAGAGATGGACAAGATTGAGCCAGTGGGAATTGTGTGGAAAAAGTATCCAGTGCCTCTTGTATTGCCACCCAATGCACAGTGCAGTGTCAGCAGCAAAGTGTGGATGCAGAAAGATGCAACAAACAAGATTCTTATGCTGGATGCCCCAGAGGAAAGAAAGCTGCTGGATGAGCTCCTAGTTAAAACCTAGTGTGTTACCTGTCAGAGACCATGCCTACACTAGGAAAGTAGTAGTTCAACTCTGCAATGTGACTAACAGAGACATTGAAGTCACTCGGGGCTGTACCCTGGCTAAGGTATATTGCACAGATACTGCTGTGTTACCAAGCAAATGCCATACAAAGGCGGATGGAAAAGTGACTCCAGACCTGTTCGATTTTGGAGAATCTCCCATTTCCAACCAGTGGAAGGATAAAGTCAGCTGTAAGCTAGCACAGCAGAGTAAAGTATTTTCATTAAAGGAATGGAACATTGGATGCGTCACAGGCACTAAGCTCCATAATGAGAGGCCATTTTGAGAAAGGTCCCACAGGTCGGCACCCATGGACATTGATGATATTCGACACCACCTCCAAGAGATGTTAGCAGCTGGGATCATCCAGGAATTACGCAGCCCTTATGCATCCCCCATTGTGGTGGTACAAAAGAAAAATGACTCAGTGAGAATGTACATGGATTACAGGACACTTAACCGAAGGACCATACTAGATCAGTATATGATGCCTCACATCCAAGATGTCCTTGATTGTCTCAATGGAAGTCAGTGGTTCTCCATCTTAGATCTCAGAAGTGGGTACTACCAAATCCTGATGGTGCCTGAAGATTGCCAGAAAACTGCTTTTATTTGTCCCTTGGGTTTTTATGAATTCCTGTGCATGTCCCAAGGCATATCTGGAGTGCCAGCAACCAGAGATTAATGAAACGATCTGTAGAAGATATGAACCTCCTTGAATGCCTAGTTTATTTGGATGATGTCATCATGTTTGGCAAAATGCTTGAAGAGCATGAAGTTCTTCTGTTCAAGGTCCTGGACCAGTTAAAAGAATTTGTATTAAAATTGTCCATTGACAAGCGCCAATTTTTTCAACAATCTGTAAAGTACATGGGCCACATTGTATCTTCTGAAGGCATCCAAACAAAGCCAGGCAAAGTAGAAGCTTTAACCATCTGACCAAGGCCTAACAACCCTAAAGAACTTCAAAGATTCCTAGGTTTCTGTTGGTATTATCAGCGATTTGACAAAGATTATACAAAAGTAATTCGCCCTCTGTTAAATCTGACCCAAGGATATCCCCCTACCAATCAGAAGTACAAAAGGGTACTGTAAAAGAAGATGATAAAGTCTACTTCAAGGCTAATGAACCATTCGGAGCCAGGTGGACCCTTGATTCCGACACTGCATTCTACGACATCATTCACCAGCTTACACATGCTTAAATACTCGCTTATGCAGATCCAACTAAACTGTATGTCTACACACCGATTCCAGTCTGAGTGGACTTGGAGCTTTGCTTTATCAGGAGTATGAGGAAGGATTATACCCAGTGGCGTCTGTGAGTAGAAATTTGGTTACTTCTGAGAAAAACTATCCTGTAAATAAACTTGAATTTCTCACTTTTAAATGGGCAATAATAGACCAGTTTCATGAGTATTTATATGGCGTTAAAATACTGGTAAAAACAGACAATAACCCCTTACGTATGTCCAAACCTCAGCCAAGTTAGATGCCACCGGGCGCAGGTGGTTGTCCGCTCTCTCAACATATGATTATTCGGTGGAGTACCATGCTGGCCTCAATCATATTGATGCCAATGCTCTGTCTAGAAGGTCTGTTGCCAATCCTGAGTGGGTGAGAATGTCAGAACAATCTGTAAGGACCTTGTGCAAAAAATTTGACATGGATGAACATCCATCTGCTGTCACTGTGAACTGCTTAGTTGATTGTCTGGAGCCTCTAGATACTTGTGTTCCTGTAGCTTACTGCAACTTTGTGGCTTTGGATTTGAGCACCCTGCCTCAACTCAGCACAACAGACATTCAGAGGGAACAATATCACCATCCTATGATCAAACTTGTGATGCATGCCAGAAACAAAGGACAAGATGTTTCTAAGCTACCGTCCAATGTCAGAGAACTGCTGTACTGTTCAGAGAGGGGCCTGGACTTAAACTGCGAGATAAACTAATCTACAGAGAGGTCACAGATGAACAATGCAAAGTTATTAAACAGCAGCTGGTGTTGCCGTCTAAGTTTTAACATGTGGTCCTGAGAACACTCCATGACCAGATGGGACATTTGGGCAGTGAGATGACAGACAACTTAGCTAGAACCCATTTCTACTGGCCCAAACTGAATTCAGATGTGGACCAGTACATCCAAACTTGTGCAGATGCCTCCAGAGAAAGGCCCAGCCACAGAGAGCAGCCCTCTTGGTTAACACCGTCACTAGTGCACCCATGATGCTTGTATGTATTGACTTTTTGAGTTTGGAACCTGATGCAAAAAGCGTTATCAATATACTGGTAGTAACAGATCACTTCACACACTATGCACAAGCCCATCCAACAAAGGACCAGAAAGCAGCCACCATAGCCAAGGTGCTCATTGAAAATGTTTTTGTCCACTACGGTGCCCCACAGCTGATTCATTCTGACCAAGGAAGGGGACTTTGAAAGCCATTGAATCAAAGAAATGTTCTCACTTTGGGGTGTGAGAAAGTCAAGAACAACTCACTATCACCTACAATGTGATCCACAACTTGAGAGATTTAATCGGATGTTACTGGATATGCTAGGCACGCTTCACCCAAAGGACAAGCCAAGGTTAAGCCAAGAAATAAGTACCTTGGTGGATGCTTATTATTGCACTTGCAATGATGCAACTGAGTTTTCACCGTATAAACTGACGTTTGGTCGAGAAGCAGGCTTACCTATAGATATTTGCTTTGGAGTGTCCCCAGACAGGATTCTGGCTGACAACTATTTACAGTATGTTCATAAACTCAAAGCACAATTCAATCTCACCTACCAGTTAGCTCACATCATGGATGCCAAAAGAACCTAGCAAACAAAGTAAGGCATGATAAAAGAGTCAAAGTCTAAGAGCTGCAACCTGGTAATTGTGTCTTGATGAGAAGTTTGGGCTTGCACGGAAACATAAGATAGCTGACCATTGGATTCACCCTCCTTACATAGTTATAAGCAAGTTGAACAATCTTCCAGGCTATAAAGTGCAGCCAGAAGGAGACCCCAGATCTGTAAAGACCACTCATCAGAATCACCTTCTTCCTATTGGGCAAATTACTCTAGATATAGTACTGCAAAGTGATGCACCAGCTGGGCCTGTTACCAGATCTGCCTCTCAGAAAAAGCAGTCAAACCAGCCTCCTGCCTTGCAGCAGACAAAGCCTTCTACAAGTAATGCTGTTATTAATGATGATGTCAATTCTGAGTCTGATGAAAGTGAATATGGGCCTGTGTATTACCCTTCCTGCTTCCTTTGAGCTGGCTCAGCTGTTTCAAGGGAATCCTGCTTGTGATGTTGGAGATAATGCTGAACATTCAGAACTGTCTGGTCATCCAGCCTTCTCAAATACCCCTGTGCCTCCTGAAAATGAGGTACAAAGTATAACTTCAGAAGCAGCTGATTCTATGTCTTGTGGAACTGTCTGAAATTGAAATAGCTAGTCCTGACCAAGAAAGTAAAGACCCCACTGGTAAATCTTTATTGGAAGCTGAGATATCTGGGCCAAGTGAACCTGACCATAGTATTGCTAATTCTTAAAGTGTTAGCAGTGTGCTAAATGACTTACATTTTGTTGAAATACCCCTTGCTGATGAACCAGAGTCTACAGAACAAGTACATTCAAATGCTACTACAAATACAAGTGATACTTCCAGCTCTGAACAAACAAGGGGTGCAGCGGTGCCCCTTTCGTCAGAAGCTGTCTTGTTCTTAGACAATAAGCCAGGACTTTTCAACCCGAATGTAAATGTTGAAAGGACTGTGCCTGTGCCCCCTATGCCTAGAAGATCTGAAAGAGTTACCAAGCCAGTAGTGCATGTTACGCATGATTCTCCAGGAAGGCCTGTAGACCTTCCTCTGAATGTAGTCCATAAAGGGGTGTATATTACAGGTAACTCCCTTAATAAGATAGCATACACTGCAGCTTCTAAGTTAATGATAAAACCCTCCAACCAATATACCGATGGTCATTTTACAGAAATCTTAAAGTTAGTTGACAAGTTCAGATTACCAGTCACTTGGGTTCAGGTATGAAGAGTGTTAAAAAAAGTGTAATGCATATAACTAACTAACTAACTGAGATGGTATGAAAATGAAAGATAAAATGTTAAAAGGAAAATGCAATTGCTTGGGTAATATCCTTGCTTATAGAAATGCTATTTATGAGTAAAGCATGCTTATTATATATGTTAATAAAACTGCACAGTAATGTACTGTATATAGCAAAAAATAGTATTACACTAGTTAAACGAGTATTTGTTAATGCTGAATGTTTGCTTGCTGGTATTAGCATTGGAAATGCAGGAGTTAGACAGATGCAAAGTAGGAACGGCAGTGAAATATTGAACTTCACGCCAACCCCACCTCCAACTTGTAGAGACGGACAGGCACTGGGGTATGCGTTTGGGTTGTCAACCATAACATTCATGCCATTTCACCTCACCCTATCCTGCAGACACTGACAAGTGTTGAGGTGTGCCTTGGGGTGTTTGGTTTTACAGTCACTCCACTCCATAAGGACATATGCTGAAATGGGTGCAATATAGGAGAATGGGGTGAACTCTGGCGCTGAAGAGTCCAAGGCACACCTCGATGCCTGCCACTGGCTGCAGGGTGGAGGGGTAGGGGTGGAACGGCATAAGCATTACAGTCAGCAATCCAAAGGCACATCCCTGATGCCTGTCAGTCTGTACAGGGTGGGATGTTATGGTTAGAAACTCTAATGCCCTGGGTGTTTGTTGGTATTTGCACTAAAACTTTTCAACATGGCCTTTTTGTGACCCCCACCTTTTGAAAGCATTTGGGACCTCTTCTCATGAACAACCGCGCTATTCTGCGCCAGATGTGTAAACGCATATTTCGGGCAGGATGTAAAAAATGACAGCTGTACTGTTTATAAGGAGGTCTGAAAAAAGTGCCAGTGTTGGAAATCTGGAGTGAAAATATTACAAATTTGCAAAGTTATGAGGGTGCATGGAAACTGCACAACGCACGCTTGTAACACAGTTATTTTATGGATGTTTGTCACCAGATTTTCAACATAGGCATTTTAGGATCTCTGTTCATGAGTCACTGTGATTTTACATATGAACATACATACGAACATATGAATCTGCCAGCAGAACAGACCAATCAGTCTATCTAAATCTGCCCGAGTGTGCAGCTAGCACCCCAGATTGTAGCTGCCCCAGTCTGTTCCCCCTCAGTTCCTCCCCTGCTTGTCCAAGACCCTGCCCCCCAGACTCTTCCTCTTGCGTTATCCCAGTCCTTCTTAAAGCTGTTGACTATTCTACATGTTACCACCGCCTCTGGCAGTGCATTTTAACTAGGCACCACCCTCTCAGTGAAGTAGTGCCTCCTTATTTCCCTCTCTCCCCCATCCAGCCTTAGTCTGTGCCTCCTCATCTCTCTTCCACTCCTCAGTTTAAACACCCCCTCTGTGCTAGGTTTATTTACCCCCCTCAGGTATTTAAATGCTTGAATTATATCCCCCCATTCCTCCTCTCCTCCAGTGTGTACATGTTCTGCTCATTCAGCCTAACTTCCTATTCCTTTCCTTCCTTCCTTCCCCTTTAGCATTTTTGTTGCCCTCCTTTGCACCCCCTCCAGTAACTTTATATCTCTCCTCAGGTGTGGCCTCCAGTATTGCACACAGTACTCCAGGTGCGGTCTGACCAATGATCTATAGAGAGACAGGATCACATACCTTTGTCTGGATGAGAACCTCCTTGCGATGCACCCTAGTATTCTGTTTGCCTTCGCTGCTGCTCACCTACACTGGGCTGAGTTGTTCATGCTCCCAGTTACCAACACCCCTAGGTCCTTCTCCTCCTCTGTGATCCCCAACCTCACTCCCCCAACCAATAGTCCCTCTTCTGGTTCTTAGGCCTGAAGTGCATCACCTTACACTTATTTGCATTGAATCCTAGCTGCCACTCCACTGACCATGTCCCTAGTTTTGTTAGGTCACCCTGCAGTTTTCCCCATCCATCCTCTTTGTCCACCATTGCCCCCAATTTGGTATCATCTGCGAACAAACTAACCCTGCTCCCCACTCCATGTGCTGTATCAGCAATAAAGAGCCCAAATAGCACTGGACCCAGCACTGACCCCTGCAGCAACCCGCTTGTCACTGCTTTAGGTGCCGAGAGCCCCCCTCCACATTCTGCACCCTCCCCTGTAACCAGGTCTCTATCCATTTAGTCAGCTTTTTTCCCACCCCCACTGCCGTCATCTTCCCCCCAGTCTCCCATGAGGCACTGTATCAAAGGCCTTACTGAAGTCCAAGTACAGGACATGTACTGCATGGCCCCTGTCCAACTCCCTTGTCACCCAGTCATAATACTCTATTAGGCTGATAAGACAAGTCCTCCCTGAGATGAATCTGGGTTGCCGCCCATCTTGGCGGCCATTACTCTCTAGGAATGCCACCAGCCTCTGCTTCAGGATCGCCTGCATAAGCTTACCCACTATGGACTTGAGACTGACTGTCCAATAATTTCCTGGCCCCTTTCTAGGCCCACTGTTGTGTATGGGCACCACATGGGCCACCCTCCAGTCCTGGGGCACACACCCCATTTCCAGGGAGGTGTTGAACAGATCTGTCAGTTGCTCAGCCAACAGATCCGCCATCTCCCTCAGCACCCTGGGGTGGATGCCATTGGGACCTGGTGCCTTGTCCTCCCTTACTGCCCTCAGCCCCTCTAGCACCCTCCCTGTGATCACTTTGTTCATCACCTCCTCCGCCCTTTCCCCACCCCCAGCCCATGCTGGTAGTAAACCATCCCTCTCCTTAGTGGTAACAGAGCAGAAGTACTCATTTAGAATTTCCGCTTGCTCCTCCCCTTTTCCACCCAATCTGCTCCCCACTTTATCCTTACAATATGTTCCTTGTACTTCCTCTTTTCCCTGACATACCTTAAAAAGTCATTTTCCCCTCCCTTTATGCCCTCTGCTAACCTTAATTCCCTGGAGGCCTAGCTTTTTTCACCCTCCTGGCCACCTCCCTTGACCAATTCCCATAAGCTTCCTTATCCTCTCCCTTCCCTGTTCTCCTGTACTTCCAGTATGCAGCCCTCTATGCCCTCACCCACTGCAGCACTTCCTTGTTCAGCCAGCATGGTTTCTTGGCTATGCTCTTCTTACTATTGGCCCTGGTGCAGCCTACTGTGGCCTCTGTTAGCCCAGTCTTCATGACTCCCCACTTTAGTTCTGCATCCATCCCCTGCCTTATATCGTGGAGTCTCCCTCACAGTATTGCTCCCATCCTCCCAAAGTCCACCCTACTGAAGTCCACCACCTTAGTGCCTGTGCCTCCTGTCTCCCTGCACAGTGTGAGAACGAGCCACACTGCTCGGTGGTTGCTACCCACTAGCTGGTCCTCCACCCTTACCTCCCTCACCGCCTCCCCATTTACCAGTACTAGGTCCAGAGTGCTACCAAGCGTTGTAGGCCCACTTACCAATTGCATCAGAAGGCCGTCCTGGAATGCATCAACGAGCACCTGCTCCCTGGTATTGCTAGTAGCTGGGGAGTTCCAGTCAACCCCTGGTAGGTTAAAATGCTCCACTATCACCACAATCCCCCTTCTACAGACCCTCCTTATCTACTCTGCCAACTCCGTATCCAGTTCCCCAGATTGGGCTGGTGGTCAGTACACCACTCCCACACTCAGCTTTCTGCCCTTGGAGTCCAGGAGTTGCACCCAAAGTGCCTCTGTCCTCTCCTCTTCTACCTCGTCTATGCATTTAATCCCCTTCTTCACATAGAGTGCAATCCCCCTTCCAACCCCCTGGTCCCTGCTGTATATCCTGCATCCCAGGATTGTCAAGTCCCAATCATGGTCTGTGTGGGCCAAATCTTTGTCACTGCAGCAGTGTCCACCTTCCCCTCTGAAAGGAGTGCCTGAAGCTCTGCAGTTTTTTTCCCCAGGCTACTTGCGTTGAGAGAGACCACCTTCCACCTGTACCCCTCCTTCTCCTCACTCTTCTCCTTGGCCTGTGTCCCTCCTCCCAGTAGTTCGCACCCTTTCTCCTCGTTATTCTTATCGGGTGGTGGTGCCTTCTGTATTACACTCAGACCACTCTGCCGACCCCTCCCAGGGTTACTATGCCTCTGCCGTTACCTATATCTAGGGGACTGAGCTCATTAGGCTCCCCTGTCTGGACCTTTCTACCAACCTCAGTCTTTTAGCCACAGCCCCACTAGTTTAAATCCACCTTAGTAGAGATATACCCCTATAATCCCACCTTTAATACTCCCATCCCCTCCCTGCTCAAGTGTAGCCTGTTCGCCGTGTACAAGTCACTATTCCCCCAGTCCCTACCCCAGTAAGTCGCTAACCCATAATTTTTGTTGTGGCACAAATCCCTCAGCCACTTGTTGAAGCCCTTGATCCTAACCTTCCTCCCTATGCTTGCAAATGGTACTGGAAATACCTCCGAGAATGCCACCAACTCCCCCATGCTCTCACATTGCCTGCCCAACTCCTTGAACCTCCCCCTCACTACTTCCACAGTCTCCCCTTCAAAGTCGTTTGTACCCACATGCAACAGTAAATGAGGTTTCTTCCTCCTCCTCACTGCACATTTGAACAGTGCCTACCCCTTCTGCAGTCAACCTAGAGATAGCTTCAACCCAAATACGGCTGTGCCTTTCCCCTCTTCTGCCCCATCTCACCCCTTTCAGTATAGAATCCCCCAGGACAAGTATCCCCCATCCCTTACCCCCTTTCCCTTCTAATGCCCCTTCCACCACTGCAGTATTCATTCTTCCCTGTCCTTTACCCCCGCCAGCGGCACCCTCTGTGATGTCTGTATCTGCACCCCCTATTTCTGCCTCACCCCTTTTTTCTGCCTTATTCCTTCCATCCCCTTGAACCCCTTCAGAGCCTGACTATTTCCTACTGGGATTCCCATGTTGATCTCCCCTCCACCCTTGCTAATTTCTAACTTCTCTCCTATCACCGTTGTCATCGATTTAGAGCCCCCATTCCCTTCAACCCCGATAGTGATGCCCCTCCCATCCTTCCCATTCCCATAGCATTCTCTCCTCCAGTCACCTCCTCCTTTCTTAATAGCTCCCTTCTACCCTTTTGTCCTCGCTGTCACTTCCCCTACCTATTGCCATCCCTCTCGTGCCCCGCTTGTCCTCCCCCGTTTAGTATGTTCCAGCTCCACCCCTCTCTCCCATACCAGAGGCTTGAATCTATTCCTAGTAGATATCCCTCCTACATCTTTTCCCTCTATTGGTTCCCCCCTCCTACTTGTTTCCCTCTGTGCCCCCCAGTCTCACCACTGGTCTCTCCCTAACCGCAGCCATCTGCTTTCTCCCCTGGTACTCCTCGTGGTCTGTTCCTCCCCCAGCAGGAGGCCCCCTCCCTCACCTCGGGCACCCCCTCCCTTCTCTCTTTTCTGCTAGTGTCACTGATACTGGGGTCAGTTTAAGTCTCTAGCTATTCTTCCCCCGTCCCCCCTTGCCATCCCCTATTCCCCCTCCAGCCAGGATGCCTACCATACTCATCTGCCCTGCCACTTAGACTCCTCCCTAACCTCCACAGTTCCTCCCTCAAACTAGCCAATTGTCTACAGAGCATACACCACCCATCCACCAAACCTAGTCCAGGATTATGGCTGACCCACACCCTGTACACCCCACCACCCTTCCAAAGATGCCCCGCCCTATTGACATGCGGCACCTGCCCCATTTTGGCCCCATCTTATGTTATGGGTTCTTACTTCCAGTTTCTGTACCGTACTACAACTGTTAAGGCCCTATTAACTCAAATTCCTGTTTCCCCCACACTAATCCCCCTACTGCCCCCTTGCCAACCATGTTAATTCAGTCTCAGATCTCATCCGTAAGATACAGTATTACTGTAGCAATCCTAAAACCTCCTTGTCCATTTTTCACACCTCAGCAACCATATTTTTTGTTCTCAGCCCTCATAGTTCCACTTAGCTCAGTTAGAAATCATATTGCACTCCAAGTATTACTCAACACAGTTACAGAAATAAACAGAACAAATAAATACGTATTATTGCAGCAATCCTAACAGTATTGCGCAGTACTTAACTCAGTTACAGAAATAAATGGAACAACTAAATCTGTATTATTACAGCAATCAAAAAAAGTATCCAGTCATTGCTTTGTCTCCACCCCAGAGACCCTGCTGTAATATAGGACCACACAGGACCCTGGGCAGGTGGGTGGGCAACTTTAAAGCCCCGCCAGAGCTCCGTTGAGCTCGCTCACTCCCCCCCTCTCTCACTCGCTCATTCTGTTTCTCCCGGCACTGCAGGTTTCCCTTTTGTACTGGGCTCCTGCCTGCTTTGGTGCTTTTTTCTGCCCACAAAGAAATCTGTATCAACCCCGATAGAACTCCGTTGAGCTCACTCACAGCCCTCTCTCACTCGCTCATTCTGTTTCTCCCGGTGCTGTAGGCTGCCCTTTTGTGCTGGGCTCCTGCCTGTGTTTGCACCTTTTTCTGCCCACAAAGAAATCCGTAGCAGTCCCAGCAGAGCTCCATTGAGCTCGCTCACTCCTTCTCTTTCACTCACTCGTTCTGTTTCTCCCGGCGCTGCAAGCTGCCCTTTTTGTACTGGGCTCCTGCCTGCATTGGCACCTTTTTCTGCCCACAAAGAAATCTGTAGCAGTCTCAACAGAGCTCCATTGAGCTCACTCTCTCCCCCTCTCTCACTCGCTTGTTCTGTTTCTCATGGCACTGCAGACTGACTTTTGTACTGTGCTCCTGCCTGCAATGGCACCTTTTTCTGCCCACAAAGAAATCCACAGCAGTCCTGACAGAGCTCCGTTCAGCTTGCTCACTCCCCCTTTCTCACTCACTTGTTCTGTTTCTCCCAGTGCTACAGGCTGCCCTTTTGTACTGGGCTCCTGCCTGCAATGGCACCTTTTTCCTGCCCACAAAGAAATCCGCAGCAGTCTCGACAGAACTCCGTTCAGCTTGCTCACTCCCCCTCTCTCACTCACTCGTTCTGTTTCTCCCAGCACTGCAGGCTGCCCTTTTGTACTGGGCTCCGGCCTACATTGGTGCCTTTTTCTGCTCACAAAGAAATCTGCAGCAGTCCCAACAGAGCTCCACTGAGCTCAATCACTCCCCCCCTCTCACTCACTCATTCTGTTTCTCCCAGTGCTTCAAGCTTCCCTTTTGTACTGGGCTCCTTCTTGTATTGGCACCTTTTTCTGCCCACAAAGAAATCTACAGCAGTCTCAACAGAGCTCCATTGAGCTCTCTCACTCCCCCTCTCTCACTCGCTCATTCTGTTTCTCATGGTGCTGCAGACTGCCCTTTTGTACTGGGATTCTGCCTGCATTGGTGACTTTTTCTGCCCACAAAGAAATCTACAGCAGTCCCGACAGAGCTCCGTTGAGCTCGCTCACTCTCCTTCTCTCACTCACTTGTTCTGTTTCTCCCAGTGCTGCAGGATGCCCTTTTGTACTGGGCTCCTGCCTGTGTTGGCACCTTTTTCTGCCCACAAAGAAATCCGCAGCAGTCCTGACAGAGTTCTGTTAAGCTTGCTCACCCCCCTTCTCTCACTCGCTTATTCTGTTTCTCCCAGAGCTGCAGGCTGCCCTTTTGTACTGGGCTCCTGCCTGCGTTGGCGCCTTTTTCTGCCCACAAAGAAATCCATAGCAGTCTCAACAGAGCTGTGTTGTGCTTGCTCACTTCCCCTCTCTCACTCACTCATTCTATTTCTCCCGACGCTGCAGGCTGCCCTTTTGTACTGGTCTTCAGCCTGCATTGGCACCTTTTTCTGCCCACAAAGAAATCCACAGCAGTCCTGAAAGAGCTCCATTGAGCTCACTGACTCCCCCTCTCACTTGCTTGTTAATCTGTCCCAAACACTGATTTCCCACTGCAGTCGCGCTATTCTGCGCCGGAAGTGCAAAACCACATTTTGGCTAGCATGTGAAAAATGACAGCTGTACTGTTCATAAGGAGGTGTGAAAAAAATGCCAGTGTTGAAAATCTGACATGAAAGTATTGCAAATTTGCGAAGTTACAAGTGTGTGTGGAAACTGCACAATGCATGCTTGTAGCACAGTCATTTTCGTCACCAAATTTTCAACATAGGCTTTTTGAGAGGCCACCTCATGAACAGTGGCACTGTCATTTTGTTAATTGGTCCCAAAAGGTGATTCCACAAAGTGACCATGAAATCACCTTTTGGGACCAAATAATGCCATGACAGTGACTGAATTCATGAGGAGTGGTCCCAATAATCCCATGTTGAAAATTTGGTGCTAAAATTCCCAAAAGTGCCCGAGATATGCACCAAAGTTGAAACCCCCCTTTTTTTGCCATTATACAGCTTACCGGCATTTCTTCAGTTTGTGGTCAGCTTTGAAGAGTGCAGACATGTTCCCGGTCCACCGAAGATCATCGCACTTGGCTCCGGAGGTACGTTGGGGTGAGGGGGGTGTGGGGAGGCAGGGTGCACAGAGGGTGGGCTCCAACTATTACTGTAAATACTTACTTCTGATGTGTTGCTGTATTTAAATTAGAGTGCTCAGTTTAATCTGCCTTCTTGCAGCTCATGCATCCAAATGGGAGCCACTATGTTTGGTCCAAGACTTACAGAAATTTGGACTAATTGGGACACAGGGGACCTTGAGGGTTCCTTAGGTCAAGTGACTTAGGGGAAAAGCTGTAGTTCTTGTAGTTTTCAGTTTGGCACCTAAAGGAATCAATGAGAGCACAGAATTGTGAGTGACAGCTCCCCCTAACCAACCAGACCGCTGGAAAAATGGCTTAGTCCAAAACCCATTTCAAACTGTAGGCAGTTAGCCCCGAGACTCAGGGGAGTGCAGCTTGAGCTCTTGGACTGAGAGGAGCTTTGTGGAGCGTTTGGCCCAGGACAGGCCTAGTTTCCTCCAGCAGGAGTCTACTGTCCCAAGTCGGGGATTTGTGTACAGAGATTGACATTTTGTAGATTGAGAGGGGTGCGCAGAATATCAGCTGTAATTGCAACTGACCTGAAACAGAATTGAAAGGTAGAGAAGTGAATGCCATTTCCATTAAATGTGCTGAATGCTTATCGTGGGTGAAGGCCTACTGTCCAGGGATTCCTGATCTCCAGAAAGAACCCTACCTTTACCAGGGACCGAACTGTTTGTCAGCTGGAGAAGTCACCAGCAAATAAGCTGAACTTTGCCAGAAGTGTTTATCCAATCTTGGGCTCCTGCCAAACCTGGCCCAAGCTACCTATTGTTCCACCAGTTACTATTTTCTCAGCATAAGACCAGCTTTGAGATCCAGATCCTCTGCAGCAAGGAATCACAGGTTGTGGCCACCTGAAGGGAAAGGCCGTGAAGTGGAGGTCAATCGTGCAGGCCCAGCTTCCCCATGCTCTTCAATATTCTGCAACAGGTCTTCATTTCACCAGGTCATCTTCTACCAACTGGTGTCATGAGTAAATTCAGGGTAGCTCCCTGTAACAGTTCTTTAAATCATTTTGTGGTACCATCTGATTTCTTCAGTGTGTTACAGGGTTGCAGTGGACTAGGCCAACTGTCCGAGGATACAAATAGCCAAGGTCTTTATCATTGCATGTTTAACTGCCTTTTATTTCCATCAAGGGTCCCAACAACATCTGCAACCCCAGGCAACATTCAGGCTAGCCATCAGCAGTCTGGGTACCAAGCAGTTTGCAAAACTGTACAGCGGGACTAAGTGCATGCATGCAAAATGTCCTGGTTTAAATCAAGTACAGTAATCATTCCTCTAGATCTGCCCCTTTCCTTCTTCAAATTCCCCTTAATAAATCAATTGATTTGTTTCACTCTTACATTGCCTCCCAAATATCTCATTGTCTGGGTTAAGGTTAATGTGTCAGGGGGAAATGTATTTACAAGTGCATGCCTGTTTTAAATACTGTTTTACAGGGGGTTCCAGGGTGTTTACTGAAGACCAGACCCTGGCGGTAAGTGCAGGGGGTGTGTGCATATTGTTAATGTTCATTACCAACTGTCTGTAAACTGCTGTAAAGGGCTGTTCCCCATTACAAGGTACATGGTCACTAAGTGGGCTTGTCAGTGGTTATAGCTTCCCAGAGGGCTATACCAGGTTAGGTTGCCACTACATACATTACTCTGGGAGGAGGCACCAAAATATTGTAGTAACTGAGGACAAGGAAACCCCAGTAACTTAAGTTTGAACCCAGGCCTCTCAACATGTTGTCAGAAGTACAGGCAAGGGTAGTAACCCTAGAGATAGCACTACCTAGGGGTTACATCAGGATTCTCTCCTCTGTAAAGAGACTTATGTCTGCCTCCCCCCAGTGCACCTATTGCTTTTAAGTGGTGCCTCCATTCCTATGTGAAAACTGAACAAAAGTATTTGTTCAGTATACCAGCTTTTTCCTGATCCTCCTCTACACAGTCCCCATCTGCTCTTCTTAGCCCCACAGTTCCTCCCAATCTTCCTCTTTTCACTTACATACTTGTAAAATGCCTTGTCCCCTTTAGTTACCCTCTGAGTTACTGATTTCTCAGTTTGTGATTTTGTAGTCCTCACTGCTTTTCCTGCCTCCTTCTGTTTCTCTTGATACACCTCCCTATCTTCTTCCCTCTGTGTCAATACCCTCTGAAAGCCACCTTTTTAGCCTTATCCATTTTAGTAACTACCTTTGAGAACCATAGCAGTCTCTTTTTCCTCTTGTTTTACTCACTTCCTTTGCACACAGGTTTCTGGCTTCACTATGCCTTCCTTTACCTTCGTCCACTGTTGCTGCACACAACCCAGATCATCCCCCCTTTAGGTCATCTTTGAGTCATTCGCCCATTTTTTTTTTAAATCTGCCCCCCTGAAGTCCCTGACCGTTGTTCCATGTATGGCCATTTCATCTCCGGACATAATGTCGTGGTGAAAACGTAGTGGGCATAATGTTGCAGGGACAAAAAAAAGCAACCAAAATTGCTGCATGACCACTTACGTTGGGACAAAATGCTGCTCCCTACGCCACCAAAGCTACATAGACTAAAGAGCGAGGCAGCTGCTGCCAAAGGTCAACCCCCTCAACTAAATTAGGTAGACAAGTGTCAGCAGGACTTCAGTTCACCAGATGCATCACTCCACACCAACTCACACTTATAGCAGCTTTCCGAGAAATCATAACACACTACTAAAATGAGAGTAAGAACTCTCAGTGTTGTCCACACTCTGTACAATCAAAACTAATTCAGAATCCACAACTTTTAGAAAAATCATAACCAAGTTTATTAACTCAAAACTAGGCTTTTGGTTATACAGAGAATTAACCTAAGGACTGTTGCCCGTTGCCTGTAATTGTCAAAATCCCCACTCCTAGCTGGGTCCCAGCTCAGTCAAGGTTCCCAGCAGGGGGTCTCTTGCCAGGAGGGTGTTATTATTTTTAAAATAACTCAGCCAAGAAGGGCATTATTAAATATAATAAATCCCCCCAAAATGTTCCTAGTGGGTCAGATATCAGCTAGAAGGGGTCATGATAATTCTCTTTTTTTCTGTCCATACTGGGTTGAAGCTGCAGAGAGCCCTGCAGGCTTCATCTCTAATTAAAACCCTGCTTCCAGCTGAGCTCAGCAATGTAGAGTATTATTATGAAGTCCCCATGCCCAGTGGGGCTCTGCTCAGCTGAGGATCCCTGCATGGGAGGAGAGGAAACAGTTTACTCTAATTGTCGGTGTTTAATATTGTGAAAGCAAAGTAAAAAGTGTTGGCTAGTAAGAATAACTAAATTTCACATTAAGGTGCATCTGCTATGGTCGCCGCTGCTGCAACCTACTGGCTGCAACTGTTTGCCCTGCGATCGTTTAACCACATGACATTATATCAGCAGCAATAAAGTCACTCTGTTTGTGACTATGATGTTCCATTCGTATGCCCTTTGTCCTTGTGTGGTTCACTTTCACCACCTTCCTTATGTTGAACTACACTGCACAGTGGTCACTGTTCCCCAGGTGGCCTCCCACCTTGACGTCTGCACTACTGTCTCTGTTAGTGAACACAAGGTGCAGCATTGTCCCATCACAAGTGGGCTGCCTGACTAGTTGCTTGAGAAATGTCCTCTGCAGGGAATTCAGGTTGTTCCTGCTTCAAGATGAAGCTGCAGCTGGAAGGCTCCAGCCTACATCAAGCAGATTGAAATGTCCCACCAGCAGCATCTCTATTTTCCCTTCCATTGTGCCAGTGACTTCCACCACTGCCTTATCTAAATGTTCCCCCTGTGTTGAGGTCTGTAGATCACACCAGTGAAAACAGTGGTCCTGTTAACCATCTCAATGGTGACCCGCAGTACCTCCAACCCCTCCATTCTCCCCTGGATTCTCTGTGTCTCTGTCACTTTGATACCCTCCCTTACATACAGCACCACCCTTCCTCATTTTCTTCCACCCTACCTTTCCTTAACAGAGTATATCCTGGTATGTAGGGATGAGCAGCTACTAAATTACTCTACCCAAACAACCTGCAGGTGCCCAGAAAGTACCTGTAAAAACCTGAATGAAAACCGAGTTGCCAGATTTGGTCGGGTAGGCAGTATCTGACCCATTCTACTATTAGATTACCCAACCCTGGCAAAAATCATGTAAAGACTGTTTTATGGGACTATCATAATGTCTGTTAGGTGCCCTGATCCATTATACCCATGGGAGAATTGCTGAGGCAGGTACAAGAGGCACAGGCTCTCCTAGCGAGACTACTGTTGTTTCCAGAAATTAAACCCATAACAGGCATCACTGAGGCAGATACAAGAAGGATAGTTGCTATGAGTGAGTCCTCTGATGTTTCAAAAAACTATACCCATGGTTGGCATTGCTGAGGTAGGTATGAGAGGTGCAGCTGCTCTGAGTGAGCCTGCAGCTGTTTTCAAAAATTATACCCATGGTGGGCATTGCTGAGATACTGCAGGTACGAGAGGTGCAGCTGCTCTGAATAAGCCTGGTGCTGTTCCCAAAAATGATACCCATGGCAGGCATTGCTGAGGCAGTTATGAGAGGTGCAGGCTCTCTTAGCAAGCGTGCTGCTTTGCATAGCAGGCATTTCTGAGGTAGGTATGCGAGGGGAAGCTGTTGTGACTGAGCCTGCTACTGTTTTAAGAAATTATACCCATGGTGGGCATTGATCAAACGTACATAATTTAAACTGATGACAACAGAAAACTAAGAGTAGTACTAGTATGGCACATGTGTCTGGCATGGTGGCAGTGATGATGGTTCCATTTGTTGTGTACACCACCTAGTCATCATATTCAGTATCACTGTTTGCAGGCTGTTGTTCATTTTCAGAGACTCACATAAATCAGTGTTTTTGACAAGTGAGAAATTGTCAGCATTCATTTTGAGAAATGCAAGTCATTCCACATTTGCAGAATTTAACAGTGTTCTGTGGTCAGTGACTATTCTTCCCACTGCACTAAACATACGTTCTGAATATGCACTTGAAGGTGGACAGCTGAGGTACATTATTGCAAGATTTGCTAGATCTGGTCATATTGTTCTCTTTTGTTTCCAATACAGTAATGGATCTTCCTCAAGACCAATCCCAGTGTGGTCAGCAAAGTACTCCAGGATCATGGTGCTGCATAATATGGTTACCAGTCTGGCAGATGAACCTGCTGCACTTTCTTTAAAGGATATCAGTCCATGTTGTTGCAGGTGACTCAGAAGTTATTTGCCTTTCTGACCCTGAACATAAGATGCCTGAGAAGTAGCTGTACATGTCCTTTCCCTTGCTGATAACACTGCAGACTGTGAAGAGTTGATCGATGTGCTATGTCGCAACCCCTCTCCCTCGAGGAAAGAAGGGAGAAGGGGGACATGATAGAAAATTTCAAGTATCTCAAGGGAATCAACAAAGTCCAAGAGGGTAGCATCTTTCAGAAAAAGAGATGTGCAAGAACAAGGGGCACAATTTGAAGACAGAGGGGGGATGGCTCAGAGGTAATGTGAGGAAGTATTTTTTCAAGGAGAGGGTTTTGGATGCATCGAACGGCCTTCCTGAGGAGGTCATGGAGTCAAATACAGTGGAGGAATTCAAGAATGCATGGGACAGACATAAGGCAATTCTAGTGGGGGGATAGGAGGAAGTAGACTGTTGGTTAACTAGGATCTGCAGCTTATCCATTAGGTAGGGAAATGGGCAGACTAGGTGGGACAAGCGGTCCTTATCTGCCATCAAATTCTATGTTTCTATGTTTTTGTGTGGCTCCCCATGGTTGCTACTCATCCTCGCCCTCCCGACCCTTCGAACCCTGCCCATTCCTTGTTCCCCTATGGCCTCCTCCCCATCCCAGCGTTCCTCCCGGAAGTTGACGTACTACCACCTCCTGGTCAGAGCCTTGGTCTTCCTACTACTCATATCTGGTAATATACATCCAAACCCAGGCCCTGCCCCCTTCAGCCCACCAGCTGGGTTCCCTGGTCTCCACATAGCCTCCATGAACATATGCAGCCTACTGAAAAAATGTGATGCCCTCCAGTGCTGGGCCATGCTACATCAACCAGACATCATAACCCTGGTTGAAACCTGGCTGTCCAAATCCACCCCTGACTCCTTTGTCTCCCTTCCAGGCTATACCCTATACAGGGAGGACCGACTAGGCAAACGCAAGGGTGGCTGTGCAATCTATACCAGGGACACAATCATTGGACAAGCGCTCCCTGCGCCTGCTCTTGTAAATGGAGCACAGGCCCTTACCCTCAAACTTGCTCCTGACCCCTCCAGGGGCCATCTATATCTCACCACTGCCTACGTTCCCCCAAAGAACCAGAACCCAGTGCTGATATCTTTAACAGAATATCTTGCCACCCTCTACCACAAGGCAGAAAAAATCCTAGTGGGGGACCTTAATGTGAACTGGCTCAGCGCCTCCTCTTCCACTACCCAAGATTTGTTCGCTGCCCTAGACCTGACACAACTCATTTCCCAGCCCACTAGAGTAAACCCAAAGAGAGGAACCAGTGCCTTTCTGGATGTAATTATCACCAACTGTCCCAACAAAATCCATAACATCCTATTCCTTTGGGCGGCCCCCACTCCCAAACCCTCAGCCTTGACCACACTCCGCAGGTGCCTCTGACCTGGTGGGCTGATAAAACTCAAACAATTTCTAGCCCAGATAAATTGGTTCCCCATTCATCATACACCCGACATAGACACTGCCCTTGCCTTTTTCTCCCAAACCTTTAACTAAGCCTGTGACCTCTTTGCACCCCTCACAAGAATTCAATCCAAAAAATGTAATGCACCCTGTGTTACCCCTGCCCTACTACAAATGATCAGAAATAGGGATAACCTCTGGCACCTTGCCACTAAAATGGGCCAGATGGCTGATAGACAGGCCTACAATGCTGCATGGAACAGGTGCACATGGGCCATCTGTAAAGCCAAGGCCGACAATTACCAGGCCACCCTCACCTCCTCCTGGGGGTGTGCCCGGACTTTCTGGGACAATGTTAAACAACTAAATGGGAAATCACACTCCACTCCCCCATCCCAGCTCACTATTGATGGCTGTACCTCCACCAACCCTGCCTGCATAGCTAACTACTTTAACACCTCCTTTACTGACCTTAGCTCTGTCCTCCCCAGTAATTTCTTTGACCCTCCCCCACCCTACCTCCCCTGTCCTCCAATGCCCCACTTCCACCTATGTAAGGTATCTGCCCAGGAAGCCAGACCTCTCCTAATTAAAGCACTAAATAGCAATAGTCCCGGCAGTGACTCCATGGGCCCCAGTATCCTCCGGCTGGTTCTGGATGAAGCCCTTGCCCCACTCACCAGCCTACTTAACCAATCCCTCTGTCTATGACAATTCCCCACTGCATGGAAAACAGCCATAGTCACACCCATTCATAAAGGGGGCGACAGGTCCTCCGCTGGGGACTACCGACCAATCTCCATGCCCCCCCCTCCAAAGCCCTAGGAAAAATGGTGGCCATTCAAATCACTGAATATCTGACTAAGCATAACAGCTTATGCCTGGAGCAGCATGGTTTCCGTGCAGGTCACAGTACCGGCACTGCACTAGTTGAGTTCTCCAGTTTCCTACACTCCTCCCTGGACACCAGCTCCCTAGCTGGTGCAGTGTTCGTTGACCTCTCAAAGGCTTTCGACACTGTCTCCCATCCTCTTCTGCTGGATGCCCTCTGCCACGCTGGTTTCTCTGCTGGCCCTCTCACCTGGTGCACAAGCTATCTATCCACTCGCTCCCAATGTGTAAAAATCAATGGAACACTCTCCAAAACTCATCCCATCCACTCAGGGATACCCCAGGGCCCCATCCTGGGCCCCCTACTCTTCTCACTCTATCTAAACACCCTGCCCAGTGCATGTTCACCCCCAAAACAAAGCCTGCAATGTCCCACTCCCTATCCTCCATAGTACCAAACAACTGCTTGAACAAGTCTGCTCCTACAAATACCTTGGGGTTACTTTGAATTCAGCCCTCACCTACCACATCCACATTGATGCCCTTGCATCCGCCACTAATACATGGCTTGGTATCCTCCACCACTATAAAAACTGCCTCCCCCCTGATGCTCTCCGACTTGCAGTTATGTCTTCAGTACTATCCCCTGTCAACTATGGCCTGCCAGACTATGGTGCTGCTGACACTACCGCCCTCAACAAAATTCGCCTCACCCTAAATAAGGCCTGCAGGCTGATTACTGGTGCCCCCAGGCTCACACATATTTGTCAACTCTATGATGAGGCAAAACTGCTTAACCTAGATGAATGGCTATGTTACCAAACCTGCCGCCTCACAAAAAAAACTCTACTCGGGCTATCCCCTCCCAGGGTGACAGCCTCCATCCATCATGCCCAACCCATTATCGCAAACAGAACCTCCAACAAGACCACTCTACTGGTCCCTAGATCCAGGACCACCCATGGTCAGAGGTCCTTCTGCTACAGAGCTCCATCCTGTTTAACTCTCTCTCTCTGCTCTCATCTCCAATGCCCCACAATCTCCAACTTCAAAACCGCCCTTTGCAGCCAACTCTTTAACACTCGCAGCTGCTCCTGTCTCTAAATGTGGCCTTGATCTCTCCACACTTGACAACGCCCACTGGGTGGTACTCCACTTCACCCCTCCCACTTCTCCCCCGTTGCATATTGCCTCTGTTATTACCAGCGTGTGCTCAGCTGTATCATTGTAATTGCTACTTAATTGTATAAATGTATGAAACCATTCTGTGTAACTTTAAGTCAGTAGGCTTTTATACTGTAACCTAAATCTGTTTTTGTCTGTTCTCAATGTGATGAGGTACCTTTGGAAATTAGCCTCTGGCTCGAAGGTTGTAAATGATGTACAAATAAATAAATAAATAAAATATCCCACAGTGGGTAGATATAGAGAGAGCTCCCTTTGTCTTTCCTGTGGAATGGATTATAGAGTGCTCCCTTTTACATCCAGAAAAAGGCTATCATCCTCCTTAAGGAATACACCTCTTGGTGCATCCTTACTCACCCATTCCCAGTTATGCTCTTTTCTAAAGTTCTCTTCTGTGAAAAAGATCCTTCAACCTCTCGTAGGAAATCCAAACCTCTGAATAGCTGGAAAAATGCTATCCAGACAGTTTTGGCTCGATATAGGGATGGAAACTGTACAGGAGCTAACACCCAATGGTAATTTATTACCATTCCAGAATGTGAGGGGAAAATATCGATGGCCTAATACCACATGCTTCAAGTACTTTCAGATTTCACATGTGCTCTTGCATTACTTTGGCATGGGCCAGTGGCAAAGCCCTTTTAGCTCTGTTATTCTCCCTCCAATCTCCTCTGCCCCTCCCTCTCATCATGTTTCTTATTTTTATAACTCCCTGAAAACTCTTCTGGCTGCACAGGAGGATCCTAGGGTTTACAGTTGGGATCAGATTCTCCCCCGACTACGTCTCCAAAAAAATGGCCACACATCTGGAATCACCTATACCATTTTATAAAATGGAGCCGCTACCACCTTATGCAATTTCTGATCTCCATAATCTTTACTACACTCCTGTGAGGTTGCATCAGATGGGCCAGCTTCCTACGGATCTTTGTTCCAGGTGTGATCAAGATTCTGGTTCTCTATACCATATTATGTGGTCTTGCCAAAAGGTAGTTCCTTTCTGGAACTCAATTCGTACCCGTGGACCCCCTTTTGGGACTCTCTGATGCATTTCTCCCTGAAATATGTATACTTGGGGGACTTTGATGGACCCCTTCTTGGCAATTAGAGGGCCCATATGGATCTTATATCAGCTTGTGCTAAAAAGGTCATTCTCAGGCACTGGTTGGATCAGGAGGTTCCTACTTTTTTGGAGTGGTATAGGGAAATTATGTTCACACTACAAGTGGAGCAGTTAGTGGCAAACATATCTGGCAAAGTGGGTAGATTCAAGAAAATCTGGGAGCCTTTGCAAACTTTATTGGCATTACCAACTTAGAGGGGAAACTAGATTAGAATCATCCTCTTCCCTCCTCCCTACCTTAAATATGACTTTTTCCCTGCAGCATTTTGTCCTGCAGCCCTTACAATTTTGTGAGTTTTTGGTAGTCAGGTTTTTACTTTTCATTTGCTCTGATAGTTTTGTGGAGATGAGGTGGGTGGGAGGGGTAGTGGGGTTATTATATATATTTTCTTTTTATGCTGCTTGGCAGAGTTCTGGGATATGTACAATGTGTTTCATGTTCTATAGGAACTTCACCATGTATTGTTATGCTTAATGTTTTTCTCTAGATTGTTATGCTTATTATCTTGTTAATGTATCTGTTTCTAACTCTGCATAAATTCATGACTAAATAAAGTATATTCAATTTGAAGAAAAAAAAAAGTAATTTTCCCTGGTGGCTAGTGGTCCCTTCTTCCCTGGCCGATCACCAGGCCATTAAGTGAATAAATCAACCCCCCCAGTTAACTCATTATTTCTGAACACCCATCCCGGTGTCTAGTAGCCCCCACCCCATCATCATAAACTTGCACCACCCGCTCCCCAGTACGATCGGACCACCTGCACAGCCTTCCACTCACCTCCACGGCCAGCAGCAGCCTGACTGAGTGCTTCAATGAATGAGCGTGTGCTTACAAGTATGTGCTCATTCATTGAGGTGCTCAATTGGGCTGCCAGCCATGGGGGTGATTGGAGGGCTGTGCCAGTGGCCCAATCGGGGTAGTGGAGGGGAGCGGTGGGGCTATCTCATCATGACAGGGAGGAGGTGGGGGTCTACTAGACACCAGGGAGTGTGGGTCTGATTTTTTTTTAATAAAAGGATATGAGGGGGCCAGGGTAACTGGGGAGATGGGCTTAATTCAGTTATTGCCGATGATCGGCTGGTGGGGACCACTAGACACCAGGGATAATAATCTGGGCTGGTGAGCTGCCATTAGAGGGGGGCCACTAGACACTAGGAAGTGTGGGTTTCATTTTTTTTCTTTTTTTTAAAAAGGACATGACGGGGCCAGGGAAACTGGGGGGCTTTATTCAATTATGGCCGGTGATCAGCCAGGGGGGACCACTAGACACCAGGGAGAATAATTTGGACCAGTGAGCAGCCAGGGGGGACCACTAGACACCAGGGAGAACTTTGGCCAGTGGCCACTTTAAATTTCGCCTGTAGGAGGTGAAATTACACCCGCAGGTGGTGACATTTCACCGTGGCTGGTGAAATTTCACCCATGAGTGGCAAATTTAATCAGTTTGCAGGAGATGTTTTGCTCACTCCCGGGGGGGCGAAATTTCACGTTTCCTTGCGAAATGCACGAATTACGTGAAATATTTCACTGAGTGAATTTTTCCAATTTTGCACAACACTGTTAGTGACCACACTACACACCAAGTTATACAATTGTGGAACAGTCATTTCTGAGAAATATGTTTGACAGGGAATGGTGTACTGTGGTTCAATCTGATTCATAAACTTGAGGAAACCTTTTGGGGCAATAAAAGCAAAACGGAGCTGACAATTGGTCAACAGCTCAGCAATGGCTCTATTTAACAGGGTTCCAAACAGGTAGTAACTGTGCTCTGGAAGGGAGAGAGGTGTGCTGCTAAAGGCAGCCAGCCCAAACAATGCTCAAAGTTCCAGACTGCAGCTCTTCAAGTCCATATGAAAAAAACACACTTGCACCTTCATTCAAATGAAGAAATTTCACTTTTATTGCTGCAAAATTCAACTCAAGTAAGCAAGCAAACTATAGCATATCACCCTGTGCAGACAGCCCTTAGCGCCTCAGCATGAAGTCTTCTAGGGGGCATCATACCGAGGTGCTAGGGGCTGTCTGCACAGGGTGATATGCTATAGTTAGCTTGCTCACTTGAGCCGAATTTCACAGCAATATATGTGACAGTTCTTTATCTGAATCAAGATGCAAGTGTGTTTTTTTCATATGGACTTGGAGCACTGCAGTCTGAAACTTGGAGCTCTATTTAATAGCTGGCATGTTGGATGCTTGAGGGTAAAATTTGATGTCCTCACAATACTTTCTTTTAATGTTAGTTGACCAGAGTGATGAGATATTTTTAATTTTGGGGATACTGTACTTTTTAAACTTTTTTCAGGTGGAGTACTACTGTGGGATTTTGCAATACTTGATGGTGTCAGAAGAAAACAATCTATGTTTGTTTGGGAAGACTTCAAGGACACATCAAGTGATTCAGTGTCAGGTCCTGCTTCCAGTTCATTGTCGCTATGGTCACAGTCACCACCATCTCCACTACCACCCATACCAACCACACTGTCTATTGCCCTGCCCTACTCAATTGGGTGCTTTGCCTTTGCATGTTGTATCATTACTGATGTTCCAAAATATCCCACTTTGCCACCATGACTGACACTTCTTTTGCACAGACTGCATACAGCTCGAGAGTTGTCTGCAGGGTCAATATAAATAAATTCCATAGCTGGCCCATCAGTGAAGCAGTTGGATTTCTGCTTGTGATGCCAGTGACCCAGGTTCGGGAATGGACCCGGGGCGTCGGATGGTCAGCCGGGGGGAGATGGATGAAGCATCCTGTAGACTGCTCTCCTTCTCCAGGGGAAGGGTGGGGAGAGTTCCCAGTGTATGACAGTCCCCTGGAGGAGGCTGGGGGCACTGCAAGCAGCTAGCACCAGTACGTTCAGGGGGCGGGACAGACACAGGTCATCATTGCACGTTCCTGCCCCCCCTTACAGTGGGAAACATTTCCCCTGCCGCCCTCCGCCTTGATGATGTCCACCCCGCCACCTTCATTGCTCCCAGACTGACTCCCAACCTATCCCAAAGTTTGAGACTCTATAGGCCAGGTGCTGCAACCTTGCCCTGGAGGGAAAGCCAGGGGGTATCGAGAGCACAGCTCATGTAAGAATGAGGCAGCAGGGGTCCATGACCAGACTGAGGGTTCGGGCGTGAACAAGCAGCCAAAACAAGGAAAAAAAAATACATAAATAAATTCCACAGTAAAGATTTACCCTTTGTGTTTTGTACTATGGTGCCTGGCACCATTTCTTGTCCAATTAAGAGACCTGGAGGAAACCCTATACTGCCATTTCCTTGTTCACATGAAGTTTTCCCATTCATGGTCATCTTCTTATTCTTGCGTTTAGCATATGATTTTTTTTCTATACTTGTCTCTCATACCCTACAGCAGCAACCTCTCCAACTCCCTCATCGAAACTAGTACTGACCTTATAGCCACAAGATTCAGAAGAGCTGGAAGTGTAGTCATCATCAGGTGGGACATAGCCTAGGCTATCCCATTCCCCATCCCCTTTATCACCACTATCTTTATTAGCATTTTCTTCCTCAGCATCTGAGGTTATATTTGATGAGGATGCCTCCCCCTCCTTGCATGCTGCTTCAGCAGCTGGAAGTCTCCTGGAACATGTGGTAAAACGTTCCTCTAAGAGTAACTCCTGTCAGTTCTTTCTGAAACTCTACTATCATTTCATTGGCGACATGCTTTTTTGGGTCAGGAGGACATTTAGTTCCAGTCCTGGTGAAGTTGCTGTTATAATTGTTGCTATGTTCTTCACTAGTGCTAGGATTCATATTGTCCACATCATTTTCAGTTGCACATGCACTAGTACTGTGTTTCCTTGTAGTAGACTTAGTCTGGGAAATATGAGACATAGTAGACACAGTTGTGGCTTTCACTGCGCCGCAGAGAGACATCACACACAGTGTAGCTATGATAGGGCTCAGTGCACCAAACAGGCTAACAGGAGGTGATCCCCCTAGTGATGCATCCAAGCATCCTGTTGACCTTTGCCACTGCCCTCCTACAAGTCTCTGAGTTGTTCATCTTGACATTCACCACCACTCCCAGGTCCCTCTCAGCCATCGAAACTTGTAGCACCCCCCCCCCCCGGGGTGTACACTTGGCCCGCGTTTCTGGCTTACAGGTGCAGTACCTTGCATTTCCCTGCATTGAACCTCTGCTTCCACTTTCTAGACCACCTTTCCAGAGCCTCCAGGTCCCCCTGTAGGGCCACCCTCCCCATCTCCCCATCCACTAGTTCAGCCTAAATGGCTTTCACTATGCTGCAGAGAGACACAGAGTAGCTATGCTACAGACAGGATTCAGGGCACCTAACAGACAGTGTGCAATATCAATCAATCAATCAATCAATCAATTTTTATTTTACCAGGTGAAACATCACTGAGAAAAACTAATTTGCAAGATGGGCCTGGACAATTACATATATAAATACAGACAAGAATATATACAGAACTAAGTAAATACAGGGAATACATACAAAAATACAATCAATGCAGGGTCATTCAATAAGAAAATTCAAATATAGAAACAAGAATTCTATAACATACAGTAACAAGAGACAACACGAACCTATGTACAATAGCTGCTAGTGATTAAATTAGGCAGCGGGACAGAATCATGAGGGAGACCACAGAGAACCAGGGAGCGGGGGAAGAGAGTACGGAGCCAGTGGTTTAGGGGAAGGAGTGGATTGAGGGGATGGGGGGTTGCATAGCTTAAGGTAGAAGAAAGACACCAATCAAAACTGCAGGGCACAGCCTAAGAAGCATTGTCAGAGTTCTAAGATAAATGCAGGATAAGTGCAGTCAGTGGAAGCAGCTACAGGATTCCCTAAATGAACTTTGGTACAGGGATTTAAAGAAGCTCAGTTTCACGGGGGCTGACAACTTTAGAGTTTTCTGTATGGTGTTCCAAATGGCCAAAGGGCATGACTAATTGCCGATTTACCGTACCTTGTTCTCACCTTAGAGATTATGAGTGAGATATAAGAAAGGCTTCTGAACGTATAATTTCGAGCACTGCAGGTGGGCAGGTATCTCACAATATATTGCAGAAGCTTATGGATAATGGCTTTGTACTGTAGGTCCAGAGCACTGCGTTTTTTGATGTCTGAATCTTACAGAGCTCCACCTTATTTTGGTATAAAGTTCTCAGTGGGAGGTGGAATAAGGTAGGCCAATGATGAATCTAATGGCTTGGTGATAGAGAGTATCCAGTTTGGAAAGGGCAAAGTTTGGGCCTTGGCCATATAGAAAATCTGCATAGTCCAGAAGGGACATGAATGTAGTCCAAACCAGTCTAATTTTAGCTTCCAGTGTGAGTAGATTTTTGATTCGAAAAAAGAGTCCAAGTCTCTGTTTAAATTTTTTTATGAGCTCTTCAATATGGTCAGTGAAAGACAATTTGTGATCTATCCAAAACCCGAGGTACTTACAATTCTCCACAAACTCCAGGGGCTCATCTAGAAGTATAGATACATGGGGAGCTGATTCAAGGGAACAATGTTTAGATGCATAGGTGGAAGGGGCAAATAGTATGGCCTTAGTGTTTTAACATTTAAGAGGCGCTTTAACTGTAGTAGATTATTCTGTAGGAGGTCAAAGTCTCACTGACGTTTACCACAGATAAAGTCTGGAGTAGGCCTGGCTATGTACAGGACAGTATTGTCAGTTTTCACTATACTGCAGAGAGACACAAAGTTGTTAAGTTACAGACAGTGTGTAATACAGCTTAAATGGCTTTGGCTATACTGCAGACAGACAGACAGACAGAGTACTAGCTATGTCACAGACAGTGATCAGTGCACCTACAGACAGTGTGTGTATACAGCCTAAATGACCTTCACTATACTGCAGAGACTCACAGAGCACTATGTCACAGACAGGGCTCAGGTCACCTACCAGACCATGTGTGATACAGCCTAAATGGCTTTTGCTATGCTGCAGAGAGACAGAGTAGCTATGTCACAGACAGGGCTCAGGGCACCTAACAGACAGTGTGCAATACAGCCTAAATGGCTTTCACTGTACTGCAGAGAGACAGAGTTGCTAAGTCACAGAGAGTGTGTAATATAGCCTAAATAGCTTTTGCTATACTGCAGAGACACACGGAGTAGCTATGTCACAAACAGAGCTCAGGGCCCCAACAACAGGCAGTGTGTAATACTGCCAAAATGGCTTCACCATACTGCAGAGAGACACAGAATGTATGTCACAGACAGGGCTCAGGGCACTTATAGACAATGTGTGTGTGTGTATATATAGCCTAAATGACTTTCACTATACTGCAAAGACACACAGAGTAGCTACAGTGGTAGCCACAGACATTGCCAGCTATTTCCCAATATTTCGCAAAATTTCTGAAGAGTTTCTCTCTGCTGCCCCTACTGTTTAAATGCAAAAAACATCAGATATTTCTGGAAATATCACAGACATTTCGGGAAATAGCTGGCAGTGTCTGTGGCTACTACTGTATATCAAAAACAGTGCTCAGGGCACTGACAACAGACAGTGTGTAATACAGACTAAATGGCTTCACTATACTGCAGAGAGACATAGAATATATTTCACAGACAGGGCTCAGGGCACCTAACAACAGACAGTGTGCATACAGCCGAAATGGCTTTCACAGCTGTTGCCAGCAGCAATGAGTGCCTTCCCCCCAACTTTCTCCTTCTCTCCCAAGCGATGCCGCACTTGATGACCCCTGCCTCAGTTATTCCCCTTTCTTCAGTTCAGAATTGTTGAGTACCTAGAGACCAGTGGGGCACAGGACCCAAGGCAGCATGGTTTCACAGCAGGAAGGTCATGTCAGATGAACCTAATAGATTTATTTGACTGGGTGACCAAAGTAGTAGACCAGGGAGGGGTTGTGGATATGGCCTACCTAGATTTTAGCAAGGCATTCGACACAGTCTCACACAAAAGATTAATATACAAGTTAGCCAGCCTTGGAGTGGGTCCCAAGGTGGTAGCCTGGATAAAAAACTGGCTGGACAACAGGACGCAAAGGTAATAGTAAACGGAGTCCACAGTGAAGAAAGGAGGGTAACTAGTGGGGTACCGTAGGGTTCGGTACTGGGACCGGTCCTCTTTAATATCTTTATAAGTGACATTGGAGAGCACCTGGAAGGAAAGGTATACCTCTATGCAGATGACAGAAAGATCTGCAACAGGGTTGATACACAAGGTGGGGTGGAAAGAATGAAAAGGGACTTGGCAAGGTTGAAGGAATGGTCAGATACGTGGCAGCTCAGATTCAATGCAAAGAAGTGCAAGGTAATGCATCTGGGAAACAAAAACCCAGGGGAAGAGTACACAATGGGGGGTAAGTTAATGACAACAACAAAAATCGAAAGAGACCTAGGAGTAATTATATCAGATGACCTAAAAGTGGGCATGCAATGTGAGAAGGCAGTAAGGAGGGCTGGGGGGATACTGGGACGCACAGGGAGAGGCATCAACAGTAGAAAACAGGAAGTTGTTATCCCTCTCTACAGACAGTTAGTGACACCCCATCTGGAGTACTGCGTGCAATTCTGGAGACCTCATCTCCGCAAAGACATAGACAGAGTGGAGGCTGTTCAGCGGAGGGAAACCAAAATGGTACAAGGTCTGCACCAGAAGACGTATGAGGAGAGACTAAAGCAGCTTAATATGTATACCCTTGAGGAAAGGAGGGAGAGGGGGGACATGATAGAAATTTTCAAGTATCTCAAGGAAATTAACAAGGTACAAGAGGGTAGTATCTTTCAGAAGAAGAGATGTGCAAGAACAAGGGGGCACAATTTGAAGATAGAGAGGGGACAGCTCAGAGGTAATGTTAGAAAGTATTTTTTCACAGAGAGAGTTGTGGTTGCATGGAACAGCCTTCCTGAGGAGGTGGTGGAGTCAGTAACAGTGGGAGAATTCAAGAATGCATGGGACAGGCATAAGGCAGTTCTAGAGGGGGGGCAGGAGGAAGTAAGCTGTTGATATAACTAGAATCTGCAGCTTATCCATCAGGTATGGAAATGGGCAGACTGGGTGGGCCAAGCGGTCCTTATCTGCCATCAAATTCTATGTTTCTATGTTTCTATGTTTCCCCCTTCCTTCCTGGACAAAAGTTGTGCTTTAACATTTTTTTATTTTTATTTTTTCCTGCTTTTCGCCGTGGTTGCAGCGAGTGCCAAATCTTGTTCCCTCTCCCACCAAGCTTCAGAGATAGTCTGCGTGCTCACACAGCAGACAGGGAGCTCAGACACCAGCACTGACCAATTGGATTGTCAGGATGGTGTCATGTTCTCCTCTCTGCTGTGAGGACCCCACAGGCTGCCTGCAATGCCCGATTAGAGATCAGGAAGAGTCCTAGGCTGTCTAAAAAATGCCCCCTCTTTTTTTTAATTATCTGTTACTCGCCCAGTTACCCTTGTCCACAGTACCCAACCTGCAAACTCCACTGTTAGGTTGGGTAGGGTAGTAAATGACTCTAACTACCCTACCAGACCAAAAAACACTGATTCCTAACCTACCCGCTCCAGCTACCCAATGGTTAGTGCATCGCTACTGGTATGGCTGTGTCCCAGTCGTAGTTTCCTGGGCACCACGACTCAGTAATGGCCATGATATTCAGGTCTGCCTCTGCCATTATAACCTCTAGGTCAGGAATTTTATTTCCAAGACTTCTTACATTTTCACACATGGCCTTCAGCATTCTGTTACCATTCTGCCTGCTACTCTGTCTCCTTTTTTCCCTTCCTGATTTTCCCATTTCTTTGTACCAGCTCATGTTGCTGTTCCCTTTCATTACAACCACTGTACTGTTTTTTTTTATTTTGCACCCTGGAGGATTTGCCTTAAGTTTACAAGTTTAAAGAAAAGATATGTGTAGCCCTTCCCCTTTCTGGTCTCTAGGGGTATGATGGTAACTGTCTGTGTGAGTGTGTGTGTGGGGGGGGGGCCATAGCAGAAACACAGAGATGACTTACGTTCAGAATTTTGGAAACTGGGGTACTGGAGTCCTCCACAGAGCCAGGGCTGAAAAACAAACTTGGTTAACAGCAACACACAAATGGCAACAACTGAATGCAGGAATCAGTGATACAACAAAAAACGGATCCTTTAATAAAAGTTGATAACTCCATGGAGCATAGATAGGCTACCCCACTGTGGAAAAGTAGAGCTGTGGACCATGGGGTCCTTCAAATAAATGTCCACACAACATCCAAAAGTCCAGATACAGTGTCCATCTTCTGAGGGGTGTCTTGCTGACGACCCCAAACATAGGCTGCATGTAGACCCAAATAACGCACATTACTGTTATCACAATAAGCATAGCACATTTGTTTCGATTTGATAAGTCCCCTGATCAAGCCTCCACTCACTGTTTCTTCAGTGTGTGCCACTGCGAGTCACTGACCTCTAAACTCTGAGCCAGCATGTTCACCTCCAGACAACTGGCTGTCATATTTCAATCCTGGGTGACTGCCCCATGGAATATGGGTGGTATGTTCCCACGAACCCCTCTGCTCCGAATCGTCCAGTAGATGCACAGATCCACAAGCTATTGTACCAGGGCCGTACATATTACCTTTGGACCCTGCCACCGTCCAATATTGCATGGCTTATCTTGCAGCCTGAACTTGGGCTCCCAGGGATTCTAAACAATGGTGGTGGATACCCACCTTGGATGTGAAATCCCATTCTCCCTCAAATCTGAATCTCATTCCCTCCATCGCAGGTTCGAGCCCTACTCACTGCTACTTATTCCAGGGCTCCAACTGGCTTCACTTCCCCCACTTGGGGCTCCCTCTCTATCTACTGGTGTTGCCGTGTCCCTCTATCAGTTAGGCTTGCTCCTCATCACGAAAACTGGGGATGGATTCCAGGAACAGGTAATTGCCTCAACTCCTCTCACCACTGCCACCCCTCTCTCTCCTCTTCCCACCTACATGTTCCTGCACTGGCCAGAAAAGGCACACACTCTCGGGTACTCCTCACAAATTGCAGGCAGTTCCCCCAGAGGCAGTCAGTTTAACCTTGAATAAGTTGAAGCACAAAGCCCATAATTTAACCCAGTGTAATCCAGTACACTACCTGATGCTCACACCCCAGAGAGGGGCTGCATATGCATGTTTCAAATTAGGTTTAGTGAACTTATAAAATGGTTAGAAAAATCCCAATAACTTAATTGATCAGAAGCAGTCATTACCAGACTGTGCATTTATTCCTTAGAGACATTCACAGTTGTGTTACTGAACTTGATTTCCTGGTCAGATTGAACCTCCTAACCAAAACAAAATCAGTACACCTTTTCAGGAGAATAAAGACATTTTTAAGCAACATGTCAATTAAAATCCCCACACCCTCTCTCACTTAGCATAGCATATGCCAGGCTTCAGAACTCAATGCTTTTTTTTTTTTTTTTTTATCATGGCACATTTTCTCCCCTGCCGGTCAGCCCCCATCCGACCGACCGCCCCAGCCCCATCCCCGTAATCACCGTCTCTTACCTTCCCAGCCCGGGATTGGCACATGCAGTGGATTGGTCTTCACCCTGCCGATTGGCATTTTCTTTGGTTTTGTCCTGGAGACCCCAGGAGTCAGCGCGCATGCATGTGGAGGAGCGTAAGTGCCTAACAGCCCTGGTAACAGCCTCCTTTGCCACCCCCTGGCCTATTGCCTAGGCCCCCTCTGGCCCGAGGGGTCACCCATCAGCCGAGGGATGGCATGCTTCCTCCCCAGAGAAGAGAACCTGCCTGTCGGCACCTCCATCCAGCTCCACCCCCCCCATGCCAAACTCTGATGCCTTGGGCTTGTTTCCGAACTTGGGTCGCCGACATGGCTTGAGGTAAGACACTAGTGCCTTAGCTCTCTACACCACCAGGCTGGCAGAACTGAATGCTTAATTTTAATTTCCACCTTGTTTGTAATGAAAACACTGTTTGTTACTCCCTTAGGATGAAAGATTCTATATGGTGGTAGTATCTCTTTTACCACTGTCAGACACTGGTGCCAACCCTTACCACTGCAATCACACTTTCCCTCCACTTGGCTTATCAGGACAATGGCTGTTCCACTCCCTGCCAGGTGCAACATGGCACAGGCTGCTACACTGTAGAAGAGAGAGAGAGAGAGAGAGAGAGAGAGAAAGAAGTAGTGGGTGGTTGTGACTCTACAGCAAAATGCCTCCTCATATACAGTGTGCATGTGTGTTTTGTTAGGTTATGGTTTGACAAATGGGAAGAGTACCTTGTAAAGTGGGTTCCCTAATACATGGACGCCTTTGGTATGCCCAGTCACCAAGATGTCAGTGTATGTGTTTCGATCGTCTCCCTTGGGGGAATACCAGTAAAGAAAGTTTAGTTTTGCTTGACTTCAGTACTGAATGTGGATCTTGATGTCATTGCTATTAGAAGGGTAATGTCCTCAGGATGGAACTCCACAGCTTGTTGCCCCAGTACCCAGACACTTTCTAGAACCTTGGCCTATTCCCTTCAAATGTGGAGGGCCTGTAGTATCAGTCATCTGAGGAACCAGGGACTGTGGTAGGAGGTCTTCCCTGAGAGCATCAGATTGAGATGTTTTTGAGAGAAATCAAAGTAGAAATATTGAAATGGGAGCCAGCAGAAAAAGTTTAACTTGTGAGGCACAGTTTAGTTTCTTGCAGGCTCCAGAGATGTTCAGCCACATGAAGATAAAAGAAGGGAGGGAGGGCCCCCTGCTCATTTTCTTGGTATTGAGTGAGTGACCAAGGCCCACTAAGAAGCTAGCCCTGTGGCATAGCTGCCAGAAGGCTCAAAAGGGTCTGCACCCCATCTGCATTTTAACAGCATATCTTGCAGCAGGAGGAGGATGATCAAGGAGCCCAGTGCAGAAGTCACTACTGCAGAAATTCAGATAACTATTTGATGGCCATTAACCCCGTGGGAGCACCAGCAAGAGAGGGAGCAGCACAGATCACCACAAGATGACTGTTAATATAATGGGAGCACAGCATTACCAGTTCAGTCCCCCACCCACCTCCAAGGCCTTAGACAGCACTGCTCATCAGGAGTAAGGCCTTATGCAGAAAGAGAGAGTCCAGAGCAATGCAGTACTCTACTCTGCCCTGCTGCCCAAAGCAGAGAAAGTAAGTTGCACTGGCTACACCAACGCTCACTTAGAGCCTGCCTGCAGAGACTAAGGTACTAGTAATAATTTTTACTGCAGTGACAGCCGGAGCAAGACAGGACTGTGTTACGTGTAAGTGTTTGGAACTGTGCCAAAAGCAAATTGCAAAAAGAGGTAAAGGAGCCAAAGTAGAGACCGGGGCCCAGATATTCAAAAGGGTTGTGCCATGTGCAACAGGGATGCGCCAGCGCAAGTCAATGGGCATTGTGATGACCGGCGGGAGCGGCTCGCCACCAAACCGCAATGTGCAAGAGCGCAGTGGTAATGAATGCATGCACAACTGAAGGGGGAGGAACCATGAATAAATGGCGCAGTGCGATATTCAACGGCATGCACCATGCGCAATAGGGGAGCAAACGGAAGTTGCACAATAGCGGAAATGATCCAAAAAAAGGAACAAGAGAGAGGCGCAAGAATGCTACAGGAAAGCCAGATGTGGGAGCAAGCAGACTGCAACCAGGCACACAGTAGCTGTGAGCAGGACAGGGCAGGAGCAGGACAGAGCACCTGGAAACCACCAGGAACAGGGAAGGAGTGGGGGCCTGTGCCACTGTGCAGGAGGAAAAGGGAAGTGCCACAGTGGATAGAGGGCACTGACAGTGGGCAGGACATCCAAATCTGGGAGGTGTTCCCGGTGCAGGGGGATTAGCAGAAAGGACAGCGGAGGGAATGGGAATACAGCTGCCGGGGGGGGGTAACACAAGCCAAGGACATGGCCAGTGCCACCATTCAGATGGAGGCAGTAATGAGGGGTGTGAGAAGGCAGGCAGCAGGGGGGAGCGGCCATGGAAGGGCCTGTCGGCGGTATGCCCCCAACAGGCAGTACCGAGCCTGCACCAGCTTCGAGCTGTACAGTGACACCGAGATAGTGGGCCGGTACCGCCTGAACCGGGCGATCTTGAGGCAGCTCTGTGAGCTGTGCAATGATGAGATGCAGGCACCCACACAACGGAGCCATGCTTTGTCAGTGGAGACAAAGGTGACAGCTGTCATGTGCCTGCTCACCACGGGTACCTTCCAGAGACCAACAGGGGACACAACAGGCATAACCCAGTCGGCCGCATCACGCCTGCTCACACAATTCCTCAGTGTACTGCTGCCACATGCTGTGGAGTACATCCATTTCCCCAGCACATAGGCGGAGCGCACAGCACACATACAAGAGTTCCCCAGAGTAGCACGTATGCCAGGCATGCTCAGGGCCATTTACTGCACCCATGAGGCTATACGCATGCCACCTGGCCCAGAAGGTGCAGCATACATAAACTGGAAGAGCTATGCAAGCATCAACTGCCAGGTGGTGTGCGATGCTAGGGGGCACATAACCAATGTCTGTGTCACGCACCCTGGGGGAGCACATGATGCCTTCACCTGGCACCAGTCAGCACTGTGCCACAGGTTCAAGAGTGGGGACATCCCCACTGGCCACCTAGTGGGTGAGTATGCAAGTCATGCAGAAAGACATGGATCTTGGGAGGGGCATAGTCAGAGGTGACATGGTTACTGGCCTAGATGGCCCATGGCAGGGCGACGCTGATCACCAAACTAATGTCCACCCTCTATACACAGGTGACAGTGGATATCCACTCCGTCCCAGGCTGCTCACACCATACTGGAGCCCCACGACCCCATCGCAGTAACGCTACAATGAGGCACATGCCACCACACGCAATGTCATAGAGCAGGTGTTCAGGATGCTGAAGGCACATTAACGTTGCCTGGACATGTCTGGCGGTGCCCTTCAGTACAGCCCCTCAAAGGCCTGCAGGCTATTTCCGGCCTGTTGCATCCTGCACAACATGGCCAATGACTGTGGGATAGCTGTAGAGGTCAAAGAGGGGGACAGCAATGGGGACGATGAGGACGCTGGTGCAGATGATGATGGGCAGCCCTCCCTTGGGCGAAGGAACTCCCGACTGATCCGGATGGCACAGCTGCACCTGGACACCATCACAGAGGAGCATTTCAACCAACTCAGGTAAGTCATCGGGCCATGTGCAACCACCAATGGCAAGTGCACAACCCACAAACACTCATGGACAAACCCCAGGGGTGCATGTCGCAAAGGGAATTGGCTGAGCATGGAACCGCACACGCCGTCAGGGATGGGCAAGGCCTAACATGGCACAAGGTCACACACACACACACACACACACACACACACACCACAAGACATGCACAATGGGTAGAAGGCACGCTGACCCCAACTGCCACCCCTAGCCACACACACGTCCACAGACCACCATGCCCAGTGCCTGTCATTGTGCGTGTCTCAGACGCTGGGCAACATTGTACAGTGGCAGACAGCACAACACAGGCATCATCATCATGCACATGCCACAGTGGCCAGCAGCTAGGAGGGTGTGCACATGGAATGTGTGTGTGTGTGTGTGCAGGGCCGGGTACCCCACCCGTGCATTGCACGATGAACAACACACTGCACACAGGGCAGCATCAGACAGTAGCCATGGTGCGAGACAGGTCAGTCACGTGGCACAGTGCTGCGGCCACCACAGATGCATGGGCAGCCCTGCCGAGACCCGCCAGCAGTGACAGGCTGACCAATGGCCTCATGGGGTGGCACCGACGGTCCCCCAGAGGTTCCGCTCCGGGAATGGGACTGTTCATGAGCAGCGGTCGGCAGCACACCAAACATGCCTGCGCCAGGCATGCTCGGGATGCCCACAGCTGAACCCAGTATCGACAAGAATAGTGTCACACAAGGCCGGGAATGGGGAGGGTGGACATTGCACTGCGCGGTGTCTGCGATGCATGGGCAAATAACTGTGTGCCCATTGTGGCCATGACAGCTGTGAATGCCTGTGTCTGCCTGTCAATGGCGGTGGTCACATCCTCCTGCAGCCGGTCCATCCCTGCCAGGAGCAGACTGGTGTCCCTGCTGTGCCGCTCCTCTGCCTGGTGCAGGACTGCACTGAGTGCATCCACCACCATCACTAGCTGCAACTGCTGATCCACTGAATCATGGAGTATGCAGGTGTGCTCATCTAAGAGGTCATCTGCCTGATTGGCATGCTGTCCCTCATGGTGTTCATGGCCATGATGGGCAGCACCCCTTCAGGTTGGGTGTTGCACACCAGGGCCATGCCTGGGCATGTCCACAGGCAGTGCAGTGACGCCACCCCCCCGACACTGTCCCCCCATCACCATTGGCCGACTGCTGACACTGCCCCTCCAGCTGCCGCTCTCCAGGGCTCAACGGTGCTGCTGCAGCTGCTGCAACAGACCCACTGTCCTGGACACACACCAGTGCTGCCCCACTGGTGCAGACAGGCAGAGGCTGGGACTGTGATGTCACGCAGGCCTCCATGGTGACACAACCCATGGCTATGCCCATGCTGTAACCTGCTGTGTGGCCATCCTGCTGCCCACATGTATCACTGTCCATGACGTGAGCTCCATCATCATCAGTGACAGATCCGGCACCAGTCCGAATCTCAGCATGCTGGCATCCATGGACGCTGGCACGCTGGGACACGGGCAGGACTTCCGCTGCACCTGCTCCACCAACATCAGTCCGTACAGCCAGGTGGGCCCACTGTCGTCCTGACCCTTGGACACCTGTGGAGGTGGATGGGCCCTCCTCTGTGTCCATGGTATCACCCTCAGCGGACAAGCCCACCACCGCTGACCCATGTAGATGCTCAGGAGCTGTAAGGGAACACAGCAGCATTAATGTATCTGCCCTACCCTGTGGCATCCCCCCCACAGTGACAGATCAGGACCAACCATGCAGTGATGGGCTACCACCCATCTGGAAGCCACCACCTGGAACACCTTCGATGGCAGAACACCGCATGCTGCCAGCAACCTGCTCTTCCTGTGGGCTCAGGTGTTGCAAGGCCGGCTGTCCCCCACCGGTTGCAGCCCGTGCTGCCCTGATGGCAGCCACCTTATCCTTAATTCTCCTCCAGTCCATGCCCACCTTCTTCTTGCACTCCTTCACGGACCGCTGGTGGCTGCCATGCTGGTTGATGGCACACGCCACCTCTCCCCGTGCAGCAGCATGGGCCTGTGGTGTTCCCCGCTGTCCGCTGAGCAGTGGCTCCTTGTCAAGGTAGGCCTCAAACAGGGCATCTGTTTCTGCCTTGGTGAAGTTTGGCCTCCTCTTCCTCCCATGTCTCTGTTCCTCCTCCTCCACCTCACGATTGCTCATCATTGATCCTGTGGGAATGACAAGTGTTACCTCTGACTGTGCAGTCCCATGCATCTCCCACACACCACAGTCCACACTCCCAAACAGCATGCAACTCACCACAATAGACTGCAATACCAGACTATGGCCTCTGCAGCCCAATGTCACATTTATATAGCACAATGCTTGCAAATGAGATGAGGCGCAATTTTAAATGGATGCTAATGCAGTATCTGCGCCATTGAATAGCTGATGAGCTGATTTGCATATGCTGGCTGAATATCGCGCTGTTGCGCCTTGCACAATTGTGTTGAATGTGCTCAGGCAAGGGCACATTTCTGTGATGTGCGCAGTGGACACCGAACGGCGCATGCCCGGGGTGCTGACACCGACGCCCGCCATGCTGCTGACATGCTGTGTGCGGGAGGCAGTGCAGGGCATGGCCACCATTGTGCCAGTGGCGCTACTGCGCTGTTCACATGTATGGTGCTCTGGCACTGGGGCACCGTAGGCACCTTGGAGCCACAGCACAGTAGGCTGCTACAGGAGGTGCCACACAGGCGCCCTATTGCGCTACACGCGGTGAGTACCAATCGCGCTGTGGTGGTCTGTGCCCGAGAGACCACTGACCCTGTGCTGACCTTTGCCCTTAGGCACCATGCATCCACATGGGTGCACCTCTATCATGCTGTTCGGTGACAGCATGATGGGGAATGGCAGCACAGTACTGTGCAGCATCTGCATGCGACATGCACTACAGAGCACCATTTTGATACTGAATGCTTGGAAGATGGCACGGAGACGGGCACCAATCTGGAGCCAGGTCGAACTGGCCAACCTAGTGTTCCTGGTGGAGCCCCTTGCTGCTGCTCTCTCTTTGGGGAGGCACCCCTGGACAGGGCCAGGAGTGCCATGTGGGAGGAGGTGGTGGTGGCCCTGGAGGAGGCGACGGGCATACAGCGCATGGCAGAGCAGTGCAAGCACCACTAAGGGGACCGGCAGAGTAGGGACCCGGACAGGTTTGCCTGCCTGTGGTAATGCGCCAGGAGGGGCGAAGTTCCACAGCCAGGTAGGTGCCCCATCCATACACTGTTTACGTCCATATGGGTATCATGGTGGCACGTGTCCAGCACATGGGGGGGCCATCCAGTGTGGGCCATGGTGGTGGTATGGGGTGGGTGGCAGATGGGTATGGCTGTGTGGGATCGCACACACCCGGGGGTGGGGGGGACTTTGCTACTGGATTGTACTGATGTTCCTCTCTCCATGTTTGCAGCCTAGGCCCTGAGGAGCACCGACATGCCAGGGAGGGGAGGCTGTGGCATGAGGCACATCATGCTGCAAGAGTGACAGTACAAGACCAGCGCCGGGACCAGCCTGATGATGGTGAGTGCCTTACATCCAGGATTTTTTGTGCATGCTGTGTAACAGGGCGGCCGGCGGGACATGACTACCATCCATTGACACCACTGCCATGCACACAACATGGTACAGTCAGCACTGTCCAGTGGCACTGCGTGTCTGGGAGTGTGTCAGTGGTGGTCTATGCATGCACCGGGTACATGGCTGTGCCACTGCCTTCGCACCGCATAGCCATGTCACTGTACAGCCACAGTGGTGCTGTGTAGGACTTGGGTGCTGGGTCTGTGCAGCGGTCCACATGGCTGTGTGCACCTGGGTGGGCAGGTCTTGTGGACACGATCACTGTGGGTGGTGCACACCATCACAGAGGTATGTCCCACGGCCGTATGTCATGCACAGTGGGTGGGCTGCAGGGGGCTGTGCATTCACACCTATTGACTCTGCTCCCTTGTCCTAGGTGGATGGCGGTAGCAGACCATAGAGTGGGTGCTGCAGGAGATACTGCAATTGGCCAGGGCCTCCCTGGAGATTTTGCAGAGAATAGACCATCTGGGAGTCCAAAGGAGGCATGGCAGGAGGCGCCTTCAGAGCGGGGAACGGGGCTCTGGCTGAACATCTTTACCCCATGATTTCTCCTACCCCCGGACCCCCCCTCACACCCCTCCTTCCCTCTACCATTTGTACCCCTGCCCTTACCCACCCACCCCGTACTGTACTACACAGTCCAGATATGGGAATGGATCCATTCACATATCTGGACTGTGTGGTACGGTATGGGCTGCACACCCATTGGCTCACACTATGAACCAATGGGCATACAGCCCTACCGTATGGAGTCAGTCGGTGGGCGGTGGGGCTGTAAGTGGGTGGGGAGCTGCCGCACGCCTCTGACCGGGCGGGAGCAGAGCAGTGGGGATCAGTGGACGGGTGGGGAGGGGGGTACTGCTGGACCACCAGGGTTGGATTGGTGTATCATTATTTATTACTGACGCCTGTGATCAGGCTGCGAGTGGTCCACTGGACCACCAAGGATATAGGACTATTATAATTCAACATATGCCCACGATCGGGCTGCGAGCGGTCCACTGGACCACCAGGGATATAGGACTATTATTATTCTACATATGCCCGCGATCGGGCTTCGAGCGGTCCACTGGACCACCAGGGATATGGGACATTTACATGTCATTCATATGGCCATGATCGGGCGTCAGAGCATGTTGCCCGCTTGTGCAGGGGGCGTCGGTCCCCGACGGCTGCAGCCCGGCAGGGCGCCAGGCGTAAGTCGCCGGGGATCGGTGCACCTGCATGCAAATGGGGCCATAATGACATGCAAATGGCCCCATTTGCACCTTGCATACATTATGGCCCCATTTGCAAGTGAACTTTTGAATATCGCGGTGGTTGCACCTATTACAACGGCATTTGCGCTAGTGCATCCCCCTGCTCCACTCTGGCCACTTGCACAGGCACAGTGCCACTGCACCATACACACTGCAGGTGGCCAAGGTGCGATATTCAATGATGCTGTGACATGGCGCAGCTCCATTGATATCACCCTGTCCACGCCCCTGCACATCCAAGTTGCGCTGCACCCAGGCTTGTGCCACAGCCTGGCGCAGTCTGAATATCCTGCCCTTGGAAGTCAAAATACAAAAGTAGAGTGAATGTGTGAAGATTGAATGTGTTAAAAGTGAATGTTTAGAGTGAATGTGCCAGGCCTTGCACTTCCATAGGCAGATGGATTCTTCCCATGGTGCAGGAACAAAAGGGTCCTGCACATCTGCACCTGTTCACATAGGTCCTGAATTGACCTGGGTGAATGAGGATATGATTCCACAGTCTCATAAGAAAGGAAATTCTTTACAAAATTCTTTATTAATGCATCAGTTAGGATAACTTAATGCCACAAAAGTAGTGACATGTAGCATTAGGGTTTCCAACTCCAACCCCCCCATCCCCACCCTCAAGCAGCAAAAGGGAAAAATTATTATTGTTTGACTGTCCTGAGTATTGGGATGGGATCTTCCTTGGGGTTTTGAACCTTAATGCTCACCCCATTCCATGAGCAAATAAGGTTAGATGTGATCTGTTTTCTTCAGGGTTGTTGGCAACATGTGGGGAGACACAGTTCTGTATGTTTAAACAGTATATCTGAATGAGGTGAGCGTTATGTTTAAAAACAAAGAAACACAGAAACATAGAATCTGATGGCAGATAAGGACTGCTTGGCCCACCTAGTCTGCCCATTTCCCTACCTAATGGATAAGCTGCAGATCCTAGTTAACCAACAGCCTACTTCCTCCAACCCCCTACTAGAATTGCCTTATGTCTGTCCCACGCTTTCTTGAATTCCCCCACTGTTTTTGACTCCACAACTTCCTCAGGAAGGCTGTTCCATGCATCCACAACCTTCTCCATGAAAAAAATACTTCCTCACATTACCTCTGAGCAGTCCCCCCATTATCTTCAAATTGTGCCCTCTTGTTCTTGCACATCTCTTTTTCTGAAAGATGCTACCCTCTTGAACTTTGTTGATTCCCTTGAGGTACTTTAAAGTTTCTATCATGTCCCACCTCTCCCTTCTTTCCTCAAGGGTATACATATTAAGCTCCTTTAATCTCTCTTCATACGTCTTCTGGTGCAGACCCCAAGGAAGACCCCATACATGATTTATCAAGCCTCAGGACAGCCAAAACTACAATAATTGTTTCCCTTTGCTGCTTGGGGGGGGGGGGGAGTTAGGGTTGGTAAGCCAAACAACCACATTTCTCTACTTGTGTGGTATTAAGTTATCCTAACTGGTGCATTAACAAAGTTTTTTGCAAAACACTTTATTATATACATATATATAGTTCTGGGGTCACCCAGGCAGTAAGGAAACAAGCTTAGCCTATAGGAAATTCAGGGAGACCAAGAGAGAGGTGGATAGGAAAAATTATCTAAGGCTGGCTAGTGAGGCAAGTAAGGAAGTTCGGTGAGCTAAGGCACAGAAGGATCTGCAGATAGCTGAAGGAATTAAGAAGGAGGAGAAGGCCTTTTATCACTATATAAGTGAGAAAAGGGACACGAAGGATATGATTGTTGGGCTTAACAAAGGGCTGGAGTGGGTGGAGGATAACTGGGGAACAGCAGAAATACTAAATTAATACTTCTGTTCCGTCTTCACTAGGAAGAAGGACGGACCAGTGCCATCAGAAGGGAGAAGAGGAGTGGGGGAAGGGGAACACAGATGTAGTGTTAGAGGAGGATCAATTGAGGGAGGGGCTGCTAACATTAAAGGTGAACAAATCATTAGGCCTGGACAGAGTACATCCAAGGGTACTAAGGAAACTGTCTGAGGAATTGGCAGGGCCACTGGCAGGTCTATTTAATAGTTTAGTGGAGTCAGGTGTGGTACCACAGGACTGGAGAATAGCACATGTGGTGCCCATCCACAAAAGCGGTCCCAAGGATGACCCAGAGAATTACAGACCAGTCAGTCTGACCTCAATCATGTACAAGCTCATGGAGACCATACTTAAGGAAAGGTTAGTAGATTATCTAGAGGAGCATGGTCTCCAGGATGTAAGGCAGCACTGGTTCATGAGGGGGAGATCGTGTCAAATGAATCTGACTGAGTTCTTTGACTGAGTCCCTAAGACAGTAAAGCGGGGCCAAGTGGTAGACATCATCTATCTGCATTTCAGTAAGGCCTTTGACTCTGTGCCTCACAAATGTTTGATCAGGAAGTTGGTGGATCACGGGATTAGGGAGAAGAGAACCAGATGGGTGGAAAACTGGCAGAGGGACACAACCAAGAGGGTGGTTGTGGAGGGAGAGTTATCTGGCACCAGAGAAGTCACCAGTGAGGTCCCGAAGGGCTCAGTGATGGGGCCAGTTTTGTTCAATGTCTTCATCAATGACACTGGGGATAGCATTAAGGGTAAAATGTGCCTATTCATTGATGACACCACGCTCTGTGGGAAAGTGGATACAGCTGAAGGGATACAGGACCTACAGGACAGTCTGAAAAATCTGGGTGGTGATCCAGGATCTGGAAGCTTAGCTTCAATGTCAAGTAATGCAAAGTTATGTACATTAGGGCCAAGAATCCCAGGACAGAGTACTACCTGGGTGGAGTCTAGGTATCTGCATCAGGGGAGGAGAAGGACCTGGGAGTGATGATTACTGGTGACTTGAAGCACTCCACGCAGTGCAAGAAAGCAGCATCAAGGGCAAACAAGATGCAGGGATGCATAGCTAGGGGGATCAGTAGTAGGAGAGAGGAGGTTATACTATCTTTGAACAGGTCACCGGTGAGGCCACATCTAGAGTATGAAGTTCTGTACTGGTGCCAACACCTCAATAAGGACATTAAAGAAGGTCCAGAAGAGGGCTACAAAGATGATAGTGGGTCAGCAGAGTAAGGCATATGAGAAGAGATTGAGGGCACTGAACATGTATTCCCTGGAGGACAGGAGGGGGGCATGACTGAGACCTTCAAGTACTTGAAAAGGATAAATAAGGTGAATAAGGAAGGTCTCTTTAAGCTGAGTGACAACCATAACATGAGGGGGGACAGTCTTAAGCTGGGTGAAGGTTTAGGAGGGAGCTTAGGAAGCACTTCTTCATGGAGAGGGTAGTGGATACTTGGAATGTGCTGCTGGAAGAGGTGGTCTTGTTGAAGATGGTGGACAGCATCAAGAGAGGTTTGGATAGGCATATGGGGAAGGTAATGATCCTGAGTAGGGAGGATGGAAAGGATAGAAGGAGTGAGGAGGTGGGGCAGGATCAGTAGCTTGGATCCTGCAATATGAGTGGACTAGATAGACCAAATGGCCTTCTTCTGCTGGCTTCTTTGTATGTTCATGTGTGTATTATAGCTGCATGGTAGTGCAGCTATAGTTAGAGTTCATAGGCCACTTCTATGTTAAGCCCCAAAGTTTGCACTTTAATAACTTTGCAATTGTTTGCCCAATTTGCCTATAATTTTGCATGCATGGTGTCCAACAAAAGATCTCTGGATCTGGAAAGTTTTGTTCCGGTCGGATGTATGATTACGGAGCTGCGGAGTGTCAAAAATGTAAAAAATCCTCATCTTTTGTACAATTCTTTGTCAGGCTCCAGAGAGTGAATGGTGCATATGTCTGGCTTCAAATGTGCATTTGTATATGTGGTCTGGGTCAGGGTGGTGCCTTTTGAAGATCTGATGAAAAAATATTAATCCATTCAAAAGTTATGGAAGTTTTTCATGTCCCATTTTAGCATATGGAAAAATTTATATGGGTGACACAAAAACTTTTGCAAAAACATTTTTCTTTTTGTGCTCCGGATATTTGTTTTCATGCTGCAGACATCTTGTTTTCAGTTAGCAAGAGACAAAAAAATTTGTAAATCAAAAAATACTGGGTCTTCGTAAACACCAACACTTGTTTTTACCTAATCGGGCCCTGAGGAACTTGCTTCTGGCATCAGTTTTTGTGCAGGTAGCCTGGAAATATGTTTTTTAAAATTTTTCACCATTTTGCCATTTTGTTTTCGTGCAAAGAATATTGTTGTGCACAGCCAAAAAAATAGTTGCACAACAATATATTTTTATTGCAAGGCAACATTTTTCTTTGCACAGCAACATTCTATTACAACTAATAGGAGTGCCGTGAAAACAGAAAAAGTTCTCGTGAAAACAATGGTTGTAGACATTGTCCCATGAGCTGTTTCTTTGTCAGCTCACTGCAAATAAACAGTTAGGACATTTGGGCTGAAATTTGCAGGGTGGCAAGCTCTGGCCTAACAGATGTGCCTTTTGGTGGTTTGGTCACCAAACCATTTAATGAGCAAATAGTTACAGTGCTCCGAAGTTCAGAAATGTCCCATAGGCTAACATTGTGAAGCCTGCTGAGACTTTTGATGGCTGTATCTTGGAAACAATTTGAGATACAAATTTTTCGCTACCCGTGACTAAGCCAGCATGGAGGTTTCAAAATCATGACTACAACTGCAGTGAATTGTTTTTATAGTTGCTACAGTTACTGAGATATTACCAAATAAGTGTTACAAGGGTTCCTTTTCAGTACTATGGGGCTTCTGTAAGGGCTCTGTACTTAAGTGTAAGTGGGATCGCAGGGCCCAGAGAGCCCACGCTCCCATATACGCATACTATTATACAAAAATGGGCAGCATGAAGGAAGTGCAGGGCCCGGAGGGCCAACACTGCAACAAACACATACCAGTTACCAGTTACATTACACTTTCTCAAAAAGAAGGAAAATTTATTGCAAAAAACATTGTTAATACATCAGTTAGGGTTGATAGCACAGTGACAAAGGTATGATGATCCCATGGCACACCCCGACATCTGTTGATGTATGGAGGGTGAGGGGTGGAGGTGGGGTGGTAGGGGGGAAATCCTAACATCACATTGCCATACTTTTTGTCACTGTGCTATTAACCCTAACTAATGCATTAATGAAGTGTTTTGCAATGAATATATATATATATAGATAGATAGATAGATAGATAGATAGATAGATAGATAGATAGATAGATTAATATTATAGTGGCACGGTAGTGCCACTATAGTTAGGGTTGGCAGGCCACTTGTATGTTAAACCCCAAAGTTTGCACTTTAATAACTTATCAACTGTTTGTCTGATTGGTGTGAAATTTTGCATGTATGGTGTCCAACCATAGATCTATGCATCTGGAAAGTTTCATTTCAGTTGGATGCACAGTCGCGGAATGGCAGCGTGTCAAATATATAAAAATCCTCAATTTGTGTTAATTTTTTGTCAGGCTTAACAGTCTGAAAGATATGTCTGTTTGGATTCAAATGTGTATGTGTATATGTGGCCTGGGTCAAAGTGGTGCCTTTTGAAGATTTGGCAAAAAAATATTATTTAGTTCAAAAGCTATGCAAGTTTTTCATGTTCCATTTTAGCCTAAGGGAAAATTTATATGTGCACATGAAAACTTTCATGACAACGTTTTTGTTTTCATGCTCTGGATTTTTGTTTTCATGCTGCCACCATCTTTTTTCAGTTAGCGAGAGACAAAAAATGTTGTAAATTGAAAAATACTGATCCTTGGTAAACAACAAAATGTGTGTTGACTTACTCAGGCCCTTAGGAACATGACCCTGGCATCAGTTTTTGTGCAGGTAGCCTGGAAATATGTTTCTCAAAATGTTTCCACCATTTTGCTGCTTTGTTTTTGCAAAAACATTTTTTCTGTGCGCGGCAATGATTACACACAAAATAAAAGGTGGCTGGACAACATTTTTTGTACATGAAAAGATTTCATTATAAGGTATAGGGGCGTCGAGGAAACATTTTTTTTCCGTGAAAATAATGTTCAAAAACATTGTCCCATGTGTTGTTTTGTTTGTCACTTCATTGTGCCAAGGTGGATTGTGCTTTTGGGCTGAAATGTGTAGGGTGGTAAACCTGGGTCCCACAGATGTGCCTTTTGGTGGTTTGGTTCAAAAACATTCAATGGGCCCATAGTTACAGCATCCTGAAGTTGAAAAATTTCCCATAGGATAACATTGGGAGCCCACGGTGCTTTTCAGCACCCGTATCTCGAAAATGATTCGAGATACTGATTTTTCACTACCCACAGCTAAGTCCATCTTTAGGTTTCGAAGTCATGATTACAAACTGCAGTGGAATTTTTTCCATAGTTGGTACAGTTACTGAGATATTGCCAAATAAGTGTTACAATGGTTCCTTTTCAGTACTATTGGGCTGCTGTATGGCTCTGTATTTATGTGTAAGTGGGAGCGTAGGGCCCAGAGGGCCCGCTCTCCCACATACGCATACCATTATGTAATAAATGGACAACATGAAGGGAGTGCAGTGCCCGGAGAGCCAGCACTCTCACAAACACATGCCAGTTACCTGTTACATTACACTTTCTCAAAAAGAAGGGAAATTCATTGCAAAAAAAACTTTGTTAATGCATTGGTTAGGGTTGATAGCTGATGACAAAGTAGCAAATGTGATGTTAGGGTTACCACCCCTACCACCCCACCCCCAACCCCTCCACCCAACAACAGACGTCAGGGTGAGCCATGGGTCGTAAGGCCTAACTCTCACCCCATTCTCCTATATTGCAGTGTGTCAGCTTGTTTACACATGGAGTGGGGTGAAAGTTGGGTATGATGACCTCATGGCACTCCCCAATGTCTGTTGTTGTGTGGAGGGTGGAGGGGGATGGCAGTGGGGTGGTAGGGGTGATAACCCTAAGATCACATTTCCATACTTTTGTCACTGTGCTATCAACCCTAACTGATGCATTAACAAAGTTTTTTGCAATGAGTATATATATCAATCTATCTAATCTATCTAAATATATGTGTGCGTGTATATATTATTATAGGGGTGTGGTCTCATCCTTGTAGTTGGGGTTGTACTTGCAGTTGTATGTTAAACTCCAATTTTTGCACTTTAATAACTTCACAACATTTCAACAGATTTGCATGAAATTTTGTATGTGCGGTCTCTTGGGGGTAGATCTCTGGATGTGCCAAATTGTGTTCCATTGGATTGTAGTTTCCGTGTTGTGGATAGTGCAAAAAGTAAATTTTCATGTTTTCTCATTGGTTTTAATAGGTTTTTATCTGACACCTGAAGCACCCAGACGGTTTGGACTTTTGGTCTGAAAATTTCAGGGTAGAAAGGGACTGGCCCACAGATATGCCTTTTGCTGGTTTGGTTAAAAAAATTAATAATTTCCAAGGTTAAGTTTAAAATTATCATAAATGTATTCTGAGCATACTCAGTAAGCACTTCAAAATAGCTGTATGAAATTAAAAATAATCTTTCATTTTGACGTCATCATTTTTCATGAGGGAAAAATCCTTTTTTGTTTATCTATCATTTTGCTTTCTGTTTTTCCTACAAATTCAATTTTGAAAGACCAGATAAATGACATTCTCAAGAGTGACCAACACATGCAGCCTGCTTATCGGGACACTCTTAGCTGTATTCTGCAGTTAACTGCTTAAGAAATGCCCTTGGAATGTGTTTTTTTAACATTATAAATCTTTTTTCGTATTGCATAATATGAAAAAAGATTATTTTTTTGTATCACGAGTGACGAAAACATTAATTTTTTTCATCAGAGGAAAACTTGTTTCTGACAGCTGTAACTCCCAGATATTTTGGACTTTTGTCCCGACACTTATAGGGTACAAAGGGGAGGTCCCACAGATGTGCCTTCTGGGGGTTTGGTGCAAAACTCTTCAGGCACTGAAAAGTTATGATCAAAATTCAAATGAAAATGTTCATTCATAAGAAAAATTTCATTTAATATCTGCTGTGTACCATACTTCTGACAGCTGTAGCTACCAGATGCTTTAGAATTTTGCCCTGAAGTTTACAGGACACACAGGGGAGGTTATACATATGTGATGTCTAGGGGTTTGGTGCAAAGATCTTAAGGCACTGAAAAGTAATGATCGCAAATTCAAACACAAATGTTCATTCATATGAAAAGTTCCATTTCATGTGTGCTGTGCAGCCTACTTCTGACAGCTGTAACTCCCAGTGGCTTTGAAATCTCACCCTGAAACTTGCAGGGTGCAATGGGGAGGTTAATAGATGTGCCTTGGGGGCTGCGGTGCAAAGAGTTTTACCCACTGAAAAGGTATGATCAAAATTATAAATAAAAATTGTCATTCATATGTAAAATGTTGTTTAATATGTTCTGTGCAGCCTATTTCTGAGTGCTGTAACTCCCAGGTGCTTTGGAATTTTGCCCTGAATCATGTAGGGCACACGAGGGAGGTTCCACAGATGTGCCTTCTGTGAGTTTGCTGCAACAATCTTCAGGCACTCAAATGTTATGATCACAAATTCAAACAAAAAAATTTTTCATATGAAAATTTTCATTTCATATGTGCTGTGCAGCCTATTTCTGACAGCTGTAACTCCCAAATACTTTGGAATTTTGGTGTGAAACATGTAGGGTAAAAGGGAAGGTTAAACAGATGTGCTTTGTAGAGGTGCAGTGCAAAGAAGTTTACCCACTGAAAATGTATGATCACAATTTCAAATGAAAATGTTCATTCATACAACAATATTTGCTTGGTATGTGCTGTGCAGTCTATTTCTGAGAGCTGTAACTCCCAGATGCTTTGGAATTTTACCCTGAACTTGTAGGGTTCAAAGGGAAGGTTCCCCAAATGTGGCCTATGAGTGTTTGGTACAAAGATCTTCCTGCACTCAAAAGTTATCATCACAAATTCAAATGAAAATTTTCTTTATGAGAATTTTTGATATCTGTTGTGCACCCTATGTCTGACAGCTGTGCCTCCCAGGTGCTTAGAAATGTCACCTTCAATCTTCTAAGGCACACAGGGGAGGTTCCACAGATGTGCCTTCTGTGGGTTTGCTGCAAAGATCTTCAGGCACTCAAAAGTGATGATCACAAATTCAATCAACCATTTTTGTTCATATGACATTTTCATTTCATATGTGCTGTGCTACCTATTTCTGACAGCTGTAACTCCCAGATGCTTTAGAATTTTGCCCTGAAGCTTGCAGGGTTCAAAGGGGAGGTTCCCCAAATGTGCCTTCTGAGGATCTGGTGCAAAGATCTGCAGACACTCAAAAGTTATGATCACAAATTCAAATGAAAATTTTCATTCATACAAAAATGCGTTTGATATCTGCTGTGCACCCTACTTCTGACAGCTGTAGCTCCCAGATGCTTTGGAATTTTGCCCTGAAACTTGCAGGGCAGAAAGGGGCTGACTGATAGATGTGCCATTTGCAGGTTTGGTGAAAAAAATATTATTCAGTTCCAAAGTTATTTAGGTTAACATTTTCATAAATTTGTTCTGAGCATACTCAGTAAGCACTTCAAAATTGCTATATGAAACAACAACAAAAAAAAGAATCATTTAATTTTGACATCATCCTTTTTCCTCGGGGAAAATCCTTTATCATTTGGTGGCCATCTTGTTTTCCATTTTTCCTAAAAATTCAGATTTGAAAAATGAGATAAATTACATTCTGGAGAGTGACCAACACATGTAGCTTGCTTATTGGGACAAACTATGGAGCCAGGGGCATACCCCTATGAGGTCCTCAAGCTGCCCTTCTTCTTGTGGTCACCTAAGTGGTGACATTGCCTCTCATCAAGGCTGAAGTGTGTTTGCAAAACATAGAGGTGTTTTTCATGGGTGTTCTTTTTTGGAGTGAGTCTGCTGCGCCACTTTGTATTTTTGTAGGTATCAAATATATTGTTTTCATTTCTGTGCAATTTATTTGTGTCATTAAAAGCTCCTTAGCTATTTCACAGAATAAAAACGAACTGAGCTAGTAATTTTTTTTTAATTGTATTCTATGAGTGTTTTCTGTTTTGTGCTTTCTTGGTGTTGCAAGGGAGGATGCTGTGTTCCTCCTCAGTAGAGAGACACTCAAGTTCAAGTTTTAAGTTTCAGGTTTTGTTGTTCGGCTTTTGACCTTTACAAGAAAATTTCAAAACATTTAAAATACAAGGTTCATAAATTGCACCAACTTGTACAGTTATATTAAAATGTTTTAAAATACATGTAATATCTCATTACAAGACATCATAGAATCAGCAATATATTCTGTTTATATAACAAATTATCTCTAAGGACCACGCTCAAATATACCTTCAGAGGCTTCGTCAGGAGGTGGAGACTTACATCATGCATATTATATCATGTCACTCCTATGTCATTATTTAAAAGCACCAATCAGCATTTAAATAAATAAGATTCTTGGTTCAACATCACACCCTTATGTGCACAGGAAAAATAAGTTACAGTAAAAAAAATCCCAAATGGATTCCAAGCTGTTCCATTGTAGGAATATCAGTGTCCCAAATATTGAAAGCATTTTCAAAAATCCACTTTAGAAAATTCAGTGTCTCATGCTGTAAGTCTTGTGATCACTCATATTTTCTCATAACAGGTAATTTCCTGGGGCTCCACATGAATTCAGTCTGGAATAACCGATCACAAACCATCTTAATGCAAATCATGAAAAATAAGATGCTTTTATATGGCACCCCACCTGTAAAGTAATGGCTTTGTTGCATTCATTTCCACTCTGTCTTCCCCTGCAGGGTGTGCACACCAGAGGTCACATCAATCCTGGAGATAGTTTCGCAAGACCCTCCAGGATCCCTATTGTTTACCAATGCTGAACTTTCTTATGCTGGGTCCTGAGGCTCGTGTGTGCCCAAGTTCAGATACATACATTTTCCAGGTACTAGAAAGAAAGCTGAACTCAGGAAACTAGGCACTTTTCAGAAACAGGTGTAAAAAAGTACTTTAAACCTGCCCAGAAAGGGGTGCTGTGATACTGGTCATGCGCTTATGCATATTCATGTCCCAAGGAATATGAATATGCATAAGCACATGCCGAGTATCAAGGCACCACTTTCCAAGTGCTTTTAAAATACTTGTTTGCCCCCTTTACCAAAAAGTGCATAGATTCCTGAGTTCAGCTTTCTTTCTAGTATCTGAAAATATATGTAGCTGAACTCGGAGACAATACTGTATGCACAAGCCTCAGGACACCATATAAGAAAATTCAGCATTGGTAAACAATGGGGATCACTCGAGGTAGTGGACAAATTTAAAAATCTGGGGTTCTGGTTCGATTGCCAGCTTCCATTCACTACACATATTGAGGAACTGTCCACAAAACTAAGACAGAGGCTTGACTTATTCTTTAGAATGAAGCATTTGCTTACCAGGAAGTGAAAATCAGGCTGGTCCAGACCACATTCCTTCCCCTTGTTGACTATGCTGACTTTCTTTACAGCCACTGTTCCAAAGCAGCCCTTACTAAACTGGACATACTGTACTATAGAGTGCTTAAATTCATCACCAATGCCCCCTTTAGAACTCACCCAACTTGGCTGGTCCTCGCTTCACAACAGGAGGCTAAAAAATGCCTCCTTATGGGCCTATAGAGCCATCACAAATAAACTCTCTCCCTATTTCTCAGTACTGGTCAAGTGTACACCAGGTGTATACTCACTTAGGAGATACTTATACATATTGCTTGACATACCTAGGGTAAGATCTCCTTATGGTGAATCATCTCTCAGCCATACTCTCCCAATCACGTGGAATACCCTCCAAAATTCCTTAAAACTTCCAAAAAGTATTGGTTTGAAGACCTTCAAAGCCCTGCCAAACCACTCATTGTGGGAAAACTGTAATTGTTATTCTTAAAATTGTACCATATTTCTCTGAAGGATGTCTGACCTGTATTGCACTGCCTATATAGCATTAAATGGCCCATACCCAGTCTGCTGTACTATATGTGCTTTCTTATTTTTTCTCTTCTCTTCCTCCTTTGCTCCTAAAAAACATACTTTAAAGATTGTTAATGTATATACGGCTCTGACGGCTCTCCCCTCCAGACAGTAGCCGCCACCAAGTACCTGGGCATCATGCTGGACCCACAGTTGGACCTAACCCTCCACATCAGGAATGTCTGCAAGGCTACAAATGGAAAGCTTGGCCTAGCCTACCGAGCCAAAAACTGCCTCACTCTGGCTGCTCGTACGGCTATAGCCAGGAGGGTCCTCCTCCCTAGACTCTGCTACAGGCTCATCACCTTTGCCCCAGTACCCAAATCCAGCCTCTCGAAATGGGACACAGCATATAACAATATATGTCGATTCATGCTCTCCACCCCTCCCCTCACACACCGCTGTGATCTCTACATGCCTCTGGAGTGGCTCCCCCCGGAGAAGCACCGTACCTTCGTACTCGGAAACCTCATTGACAACATTATCTGCTCGGCCATCCCTTCTGCTCTTGCCCTTCCCCCCAAACCTGGCACCCCTTCCTATCTCCTAAGATCCAGGGTGTCGCTGGATCGCCTGGTCCCAAGAACCCGTACCCTCGTGGGAGATCGGGCCTTCCACACCTATGCCCCTAAAATGTGGAACTCACTCCCTGCACTAACACGGTCCTCCCCCTGCCATCCCAGCTTTAAGGCCTCCCTTTGGAACTTTTTAAAACCTTCTTCAGCGTGTCCCTGTACCTCGTACACTTCTAGCGTAGCCCACTTATTCCCACCCAGGCTAATCTTAGGGTGGGGGCCTTAGCGCCAACTGCACTTATCCTCATGCACTTCACTGAGTAACTAGTACTTGACTAGCCACTGTGCACCCTCCCCCCTTGTGCACATACTCTCAGTCCCTTTTTCCCTGATCAAACCTGTTATGCATACTCAGTCCCACCCTGTATGTACCTTACCGCATTGATCATGTCCCATATAGTTCTTAGATACTGTCAAGCTACCTAATGTTGTCCCTATGAAGCCCGTTTATTCTCTGTAAGCTTTCCTATAAATTCTTATTGTTCAAATCCTCCCTGTATGTACCTTTACTGTAATGTTTTGTGCTATTTAGTTCTCAAATACTGTTAACAACCTAATGACCCTGTATGTACCATTACTGTATTGTTCTTGTGCCATTTAGTTATCAAATACCGTTAACTACCTGATGTAATCCCCATGATGCCTGCTATTCTCTGTATGCTACATTGATTTCCTTACTGTACATGTACTCACTTGACCTGTAACCCTCCCGGGTTGCGCCTGAAAATAGTCACTTGGCTGTCTAGTGTGCTTACCCGGTTAACAAAAGCAAATAAATAAATAAATACCTTCTGTATTGCTTTTTTTGGTCATGTACCTAGATCTTCCTTGTCAGAACTGTTTCCCATATTGCAGTCAATTAATATATGCATTATATTGCCTTCCTCTGTTTTTGCAGAAATGTTACCATATCACAACCATTTAATGTAAGCATTGTAATGCATTTTTCCCTGTTTTTGAACCCAGGACCACCTTTTAAAAATTGAAATGTTCACTGTATCGCACTTATTCAATGCACGTATTGTATTGCCTCTCCTCTACTGTGTCCTTCCAGAACCACCTTGTAAATGAGCCTGCTCAATGGTGTTATTCCTGGTAAAACAAAAATTTAATTTGAAAAACTGAAATTGAAAGAAAGTGCCGCATTGATAAACAATGGGGATCCTGGAGGGTCTCATGAGACACTGTCTGGGATCAATGTGAACGCAAGGCTCCAAATACACGGCAATCAATAGCAAAATGAAATGGAATGCAACAGCGAACCCAGAAAAACAGGGAATGCCAGGCAAGGGAACGCTCACTTGTGTTGTGCTGTCGCTCGCCTCTACATGCCAAATATGAAGCATTCCAGTTGCTCTGTAACGCTCATTGTGGTATAGAGCTTGCCATGTAAAGGTGCCTATAGAGGACCTAGAATCAGCTATGATACTAACATACTAGACAAAACTATTAGTGAAGTAAGAGAAAAAAATAGTGAGGACCTTCTGAAATTCAAAACGGGTACTCAAGGGAGTAGAAATAAAACTGAGCTTGTAACATTCTCAATTTAATAAAATTGTTTGGCTGAACAACAGGGAAATATAATATGGATAACCTGGTCCATCTTGTCATTGGATGATAGGCTAGCAGAACAAATTGGATCCTCCCCCAGGGTAACTTTCAAAAAGGGTACCAGTCTACAAGACACTGATATTCCTACAATGGAATAGTCTGCAATCAATTTGGGATTTTTTTTTATTGTCACTTATTTTCTCTGCGCACATAAGGGTATGATGTTGAACCAAGTAGTTTATTTAAATGTTGATTGATGCTTTCAAATAATGACATAGGAGTGACATGATATAAAACGGATTATGTAAATTAAAATCTCCACCTCCTCACAAAACCTCTGAAGGTGAAACACTGAGATGTAACTGCTTCTTGGTGATGTTATAGTTTGAATGGACTTGGATTTTCTTTATTAAAGCTTTAATTTTGCATACAACCTGATCCAGTTCTTTCATGTTCCTTTGCTAGGAGAGTTCCTATGCATTGGAACAGCAGGTGGGATGGGGCAGGCCATGGGGTGGATTTGGGTTTGTGCCCATCCACAGCAAAAGTTCCATGATGCAGAAAGTTGATGGAGGGGACAGAGGCTACAAAGCTATAAGGACTGAATTAGTATCTATTCAATCTCTTCATCCAGTCACATCTCCATTCCCAAGACCTGATCAGCCCCATCTACCAGCCCCTAGCCATAGGGCCTCTACTGAGGGCTGGGACCAGTACCAGCACCAGCTAGCAGTGTTTAGAAAACTTTAACTTACTGTCAGCACTCTGGCAGGAAAAAGACAGTCATTAGAGGTCTGCCATGTCCCATCATGTCCCATCGTCACCTTCACTCTGCACAGGCAGGATCCATTGGATGTTTGGCATGTGTATTTGATTGGATGCTAGTAGTCTGAAGCCCCCTCCCCATTAATGGATCTGCACCAGTGGAACATTGTGAGAGTGGGTTTTGGGTGTCATCCAGTGCAAATCGGCATTGAGGTGTATACAGTCGCAGCTGGCATATGCTCAATTCAATCATATTGTGGCCTCCTATGTGGATCAGACTCTTCAGGGTCTAGTTTGATTTTACAGAAAAAAAGGAATATAATATTTTGATGAAAAAAAAGACTGAATGTCTGAAACTGATAATCAGGGCAAAACACTGTGGAGAAGCACATAAATCAGGCAAACTTCTGGCACATCAACAACAAAAAAAAGCAATTTATTTTTAATCCAGTCTCCTTAATGTTATCCCTATTAGCTAGAAGAAAAAAAAAACATAATTAGAATGTATGTCCATCATTTCTCAAATGTCATTAATTCAACTAAAATTTAAAATGATATATGACTCACGCAATCAATTTAAAATAATTATTTTTTAGATATCTGGACCCTCCCCCAGATACAAGAAGAACAATAAAATGGAACTGAGCGAGGGTTTTACCCGATTAGATGCAGCAGCTGTCATTAAATCTATGAGATCTGGTAATGCTCTTGGGCTAGATGCTTACCTTGTTGGATTTTACCTTTTCTGTTGTATGGTAATTTGAGATCAAACTATTTAACTCATGTATAACTCAACAGTTCTTACCTTACAGTTTGAGTGATGCCTTTATTTGTGTTCTGTAATATGAAAAAAAGGTAAGGACCCCATCGATAGTTGTTCATATGAATTGAATACTGATTATAAAATGTTCAGAAATACTGCCAAGTGCCAACAAGATTATACCATCTTTAAGCCATCTTGGTTCATAAACATCAACTAGAATTTGTTAAAGGAAGAAGGAGATCTAGTAATACTAGGAATGCATTGAATGTTGTTTATAAAAGCACAGAACGAAAAAGCTATTGCTGGTTTCTCTTGATGCTGAAAAGGCATTCAGTAGGATAGAACGGGTTACCTGTTAACGGTATTAGAAAGTATGTTGTTACAATCTAAATTTATTAAATGGATTTTGCTTATAAATGTAGGCAAAATACCTAGGGCTCAGTTTTCAAAGCCCCAAAATTGACACAAGGCTTCTGGATCAAACAAAATTGACACAAGGAGCACCTTGCATCAAAACTTACAGCAATCCTGATTTTCGAATGCAGGCTGCATCAAAAATTAGATGCTTCTGTGCCAGCCCTGTACCCAATATGGGGATGCACCATGGTGGAGGGGGCCATGTGCCACAGCACTGCTGCTGTATCCCCTTGTGTGCAATTGTCAATGGCCCCCAAAGTCCACATGACATGCCCAGAATTAGATCAGCCCATAACTAGTCCATCAGACCCCCGGCAATGGGGCAGCAGTGCAGAGGAAGGCAAAGAGGCAAGTGACTGCACAGCGGGGTCTGAAGGGCCTGCAACAAAGTGCCACACAGCCCAGCAAAAGGACAACAGGTAGCTATGGTCTCTGGTACCATTCTTGTTGGCGGGGTCCTCAGGTACCTCCCCATAATGCAGGTCATAGTGCTGCCCATCCCTCAAGATCACCTTTTCTACCCTTCCATCCTCTGGGACTGTGCTCACATCACTGTCCAACTGACCTTTGGCAGTGTCACAGCCTCTGCCACCCCTCCTGGATACACAACTAATGGGTCTTGGCTCTCAATATTTTGCCCCACAACTGCCTCAGGGCCTTGTGGCATTCACCTCCCATGCGCCCTTTGTTTGGCACACGGAACACTTACTGCAATTGTGCTGACTGTGGTGTTGGGACCCCTCCTGTCAAAAACTCAGGTGCAGGGTCCTTGGTGCACCAGGTTCTGGTGCAACCTGCTACTTGGCACAGCTTGCATCGGTCTAGGGAGCCCTTTGAAAATTGAGCCCCTAGTGTCATGCTAATGAAGAAATATCCTGACCTTTTCATTTAACTAGCGGTACAATGATGGGATACCTTCTCTCAGCACCCTTATTTGCAATGGCTACTACACCACTGCCAATTGCAATGCAGCATAATACAGGCGATGAAGTATTTATTATCTTTACAGATGAACACCTGGACTGATACCTCTATGCTTCCATTATTTTATTATACTTTGCTTAAATGACTAGTCAAATACAATAAAATCAAATTAAATTACCAAGAGAAGGAATTAGGTTTTCATCTTAAATTGGAAAGAATATGAGGCATTTTGCATAAATCCTAATTTTCTGCTGCTACCGAAATTCCATTTTCTACTGTTAAAATAAAGTACTTGGGCAGCTTTCTGATTAAGAAAAAAAATTAGGTGCTGAATGTTAACCAGTATTCACTATTTAAGATTTAGAGAGACTTGAACCGTTGGATAGATTTTCCTCTGACTAATGAGAAAAGTACTGTAAAAAAATGAATATTTTAATTTAATTTCTTTACTTGTTAACCAGGTAAAAAACATACTGAACCAAAGGCCAGTGTGCAGACATGACCCACATCATTGAGGCTCACAAAGTAAGGCAGTCATACTCAACAAAAGGTTATAAAAATGGCCCATGGTACAAGTTAGACAATTAGTATTGATTAAAGTACAGACATAGGAGTAGACCCATTAGGTATTATGCAAGGCATTAAAACAATTAGCTAAATCATAGCAAATTGAAGCAAACTAGACAGAATATTCCAAACTTTAGGCTCTGCAAAGGAAAAGGACATTGCAGTCAGGTGGTAACTAGAGGTACATTAAGAAGACCATGATCAATGGGCCTAAGCTCTTTTGGGCCAGTCAAACGTTTGTAATCCAAACTTTAGCATATGGTTTCCAAGCCGTTCCCTTTATCATGCTAAACAATTGCTTTATTTCTTTACATGAAATACCAACCACATTTTCACAGAAAACAAGCGTTAGATCAAGACTACATAAGCTTATTAAGCCATCTGGAAAGGGCTGGATTAAGATACCAAAACATCTCCTGGCATCAATATGCTGCAGTGATTGATCAGATGCACAGAAACACAGAAAATAATGGCAGATAAAGCCCCAGTGTCCCATCTGGTCTGCCAAGCTTTCCAGTTTTGAGACTGTGACCCTGTCAGTCCTTCTTATCTCCCCTCAGTCTTCCCCCAGATGCACTATTTGCATATGCCTGTCCCATTCCCTTTTGAGCCCTCCAACCATTTTTTTTATTTACATTTTTATTGGTCATTTTTCTCCGTTTTTGTACCTGCACCCCGCCTCAGTCACGCACGTGTGTGTGTGTGTTGGCATGCAGGAAGCGGGAAGTGGGAAGGTCATGCCAGACGAATCTGATAGATTTCTTTGACTGGGTGACCAAAGTAGTAGATCAGGGAGGGGCTGTGGACATGGCCTACCTAGATTTTAGCAAGGCATTTGACACAGTCCCACACAAAAGATTAATATACAAGTTAGCCAGCCTGGGAGTGGGTCCCAAGATGACAGCCTGGGTAAAGAATTGGCTGGAGAATAGGACACAGAGAGTAATAGTAAATGGAGTCACTCAGAGGAAAGGAGGGTTACTAGTGGGTACCGCAGGGTTCAGTATTAGGACGGTCCTCTTCAATGTCTTTATAGCACATTGCAGAAGGACTGGAAGGAAAGTATGTCTCTTTGCAGATGACACAAATATCTGCAACAGAGTTGATGCACAGGGTGGGGTGGAAAGGATGAGAAGGACTTGGCAAGGTTAGAGGAATGGTCAAATGTATGGCAGCTTAGATTCAATGCTAAGAAGTGCAGGTAATGCACCTGGAAACAAAACCCAGGGAAGAGTACACAATGGGGGTGAGATACTAACAACAACAAAAATGGAAAGGGACCTGGGGGTAGTCATATCAGATGACCTAAAGGTGGGCAAGCAATGTGAGAGGGCAGCAAGGAGGGCTGTGGGGATACTGGGATGCACAGGGAGAGGCATCACCAGTAGAAAACAGGAAGTTATTATCCCTCTGTACAGACAGCTGGTGAGACCCCATCTGGAGTACTGTGTGCAGTTCTGGAGACCCAATCTCTGCAAAGACATAGACAGGATGGAAGCTGCCCAGAGGAGGGCAACTAAAATGGTGCAGGGTCTGCACCGGAAGGCATATGAAGAGAGAGAAAAGGAGCTTAATATGTATAGCCTCGAGGAAAGGAGGGAGAGGGGGGACATGATAGAAACGTTCAAGTACCTCAAGGGAATCAACAAAGTCCAAGAGGGTAGCATCTTTCAAAAAAAGAGGTGTGCAAGAACAAGAGGGCAGAATTTGAAGATGGGGGGGCGGCTCAGAGGTAATTTAAGGAAGTATTTTTCACAGAGAGGGTTGTGGATGCATGGAATGGCCTTCCAGAGGAGGTTGTGGAGTCAAAATCAGTGGTGGAATTCAAGCATGCATGGGACAGTCATAAGGCAATTCTAGGGGGTGGGGTAGGAAGAAGTAGGCTGCTAGTTAACTAGGATCTGCAGCTTATCCATTAGGTAGGGAAATGGACAGACTGGGTGGGCCAAGCGGTCCTTATCTGCTGTCAAATTCTATGTTTATGTTATGTTTCTATGCACACGTTGCAGCTCCAGGGCACCCTTCTGATGCTTTGCAGCCTCCGCCCACCTGTGCTACCCATTGCACCTTCATCCAATGGGAACAGAACTATGGGGGTCATGAAGATCCTCCCCAGGAGAGGAGAGCTGCTGCTCTGGCTGCTCAGTCCTGCTCCTTCCCTCTCCCCCCATCTGACCCCCAACAACCCGGTCCCATTCCCGAACCTGGGTCACCGGTGCAGCGTGAGGTGTGGCATGCAGTGCCTCAACCCTCAGCACCACTGGGCCAGCTCTCCTTCAACCATTTTAACCCCAGTGAACTCCTCTGCAACCTGTTGCTATTCATCAAAACTCTATCTGTAAAACATGACGTCCTGACATCCTTCTTATCCCCCCGGCAGTTTTCAGGAAGTTTACTCTGATATCTGTGTTGCCACTCATTGTGAACAGCTTGCTACATTCCACCTCATCTATTCTGTAGAGGTCCTTGAATCTCTCAGTTCGTTGCTCCTCTTTCTCCTCCCCCCATCATGTACATATTGAGATCCTTCAAGGGTTCCTCACAGGACCAACCCTGTTGCCCTGTATTATTTTGGTGGCTTGTTTGTGCACCACTGCTAACCCGTTTCTGTTCTTCCTCAAGTGTGGGCTCCAAAACTGATCACAATATTCCAAGTTAGGGCAAACCAGGGATCTATCCAAGAGGAGAATTACCTCCCTTCTTCTGCTAGTGATCAGTCTGTCTCCCTATGCAACCCAGCATCCAATTTGCCCTGCCCACAGTTTTCGGTTAAGAATTGCAAAAAAATAAATAAATAAAATAAAACGATCCCTTCACTTTCCCAGTCTGTAGTATGTGCCTGATTCAGACTGGTACCATAACTCATATGGTAGCTTCCAGAAATGATATTATTTCTATATGGGGGAAAAAAATAGAAATAATTGATGGGATTTTTTTTTTAGGAGCCAGAACTATGTACTTCAGGTGCTTCTGTATTTCAGGCAATCCCTTCAAGTGCCAAGCTGAAATGTTAACATTTGGCACCAATAAATGCAAGAAGATTTAAAGTAAGTTATTCAAAAGATACATTACCACTGATAGCTGAATTGTTAAAACACTTTGTAATTGACTGCATGAAGATAGAAAAGGAAACACCAACATTCCAGTGTCCAACTCTTCATGAAATAGCGTGGGCTTCTTTACAAGGTACTATAAACAGAAATGATTGCATCTGCATAATGGACATTCAAGCAAGGTAAGGTAATAATCCTGACCTGATTTCAAGCAACCTTGCTATACTGTCCTGGAACTTAAACATTGTTTACCTTGCTGGTATTTATCATGTTTAGATGTCCTTTAACTGTGATTAAATACATTAAACAGTAAAGCAGCTTGCATCCAGGCTGAATAAAAACTTTTGACAAAAGTCTATATGCAAGCCTGTCTGCATCCAGACAAGTGACACATGATTGACTTGTATTTGTACTTTGTATTTTGTATGTTTTTATGTGTGTTCTGTGGCTTAACAGGTTACTTGCGAAAAGGGGCATGTTGCTCATCTCGCTTACCGGTATAATCAGTGAAAATGAAATTAAAATGAAATGGGCATAGTGAAATGGATGTAAAAGAAAACACTGAGTCCTGCTTTGTAGAAGTTCAGAACAGTCTGCTTCCGCATTGGAAAATCATTCATCAGTGATTGCAGAAAGTGAGTGTTTGGGCTTCACTATTGAAATGATTGGGGAGAGGAAAAAATGATGTCCATAGTATGTTTATTTCTTTGGATGTCAGCTGACCAAGTCCATTACATCATAATGTGCTTTTAATTAGGAGAGTGGAGGGGGTTCATTAAATGTGTTATTACTGGAATGTTGTCAACAATAACTGGCATAAATTGATTAGCTGGTCACTTGTTAATTATTTCATAAAGTCAAATAAAGTCTGCCTATGTTCAAATAAGTAATCAATACAACAGTTGTGTGATCATGGAGTATCAGCTGCATACAGCTTGGTTCTCATTAAAGGATCCCAGAAGAGAAACAGTATTACTATGGTGAGTATTTTTTTCCCATCAAACAGCAGGAATCCATCAATGATGCTTTACAATGAGCAGACTGTTTAGCAGTACCTTGGAGGATGGGCTCAGAACCTATTTAGGAAAAAGATTCTGCAAGACAGCAGTTCCAAAGCTTGCACTCCTCCTGGATTGTATGTCCGGGCAGTAGTGCTTTGTGATGGTGTGCACTGTTTTCCAGGTTACTGCTTTAATATGTCTAGAAGGGGGATGCCCATTGTAGCTGCCACATAGGCAGAGGCTCCTCTTGTGGATTGTACTCTTAGGCCTCTAGGAGTTTTTTTTTACCAGCAAGAGACTATCCAGTGAGAGATAGTTCACCTAACTGCTTGCTTACCTATACCCACCTCTCCAGAAGTAACAAAAGGCTATGTAGGCTGGGACCTGACATCCCTTGCCCCATACAAGTAGTGATCAAGTGCACTTTTTACATCCAGTCAGTGCTGTTTTTTCACCTGTACTAGAATATTCAGGATAGAGCACAAAAAGGGTAACTGACTGGTTCAGGTGGAATTCTGACACCACCTTAGATAAGAACTTCCTACTGGTCCTAAGAACTACCTTATCCATGTGAAGAAAATGTAGTTTGGAGCTGTACAGAGAGCTTGCAGCTCACTTACTCTCCTGGTAGATGTCATGGCAGTGGTTTTCCATGTGACATATTTTATGTCAGAAGTACCCATAGGTTCAAAGGGAGCCTCCATCAGCTGGGCAAGACAGACATTCAGGTCCCATGGAGGGACTGGATCCCTTACAGGGGTATACAGGTGACTGAGGTCTTTAAAGAACCTTTTAAAAACAGGTTGTTAGGCCAAGGGCTTGCCTTTGCCTCCTGATGTGTAGGCTGACACTGCTGCCAGATGTACCATCAGAGATGAAGATCTCCAACCTATTGACTGTAAATGTTCTAGGTAGTCCAAAAGTGTAGGCAGCTCTGTCTCCATTGAGATAATCTTCCTGGGGGCACAGCAATATAAGAATCTCTTCCACTTACAGGAGTATTCTTTCCTTGAAGGAGGATTATGGAAACCTTCAATACTCTGAGCACCTTCTCTGGCAAATTTAGATTAGAGAATTCTATCTCTTCAAGGACCATGCCCTCAGGTGCAATATTCTGATGTCTGGAATGTTATTGTGCACTGAAAAAGAATCTGCAGGTCGTATTTCGGTGGCAGGTTGATAAGAGTCCTGCTGGACAGGGTCTGGTGCACTGAGTACCAAGCCTGTCTGGCCCAGTCTGGGACTATCAGGATCATTGTTGCTGACTCTGTGCATGACTGGGAATGGTGGAAAGGCACACAGGACTCTTCCTGTCCAGTCCAGAATTAGGACATCCTCTGAGGATGTACCCCTTGCTGGAGGTCTGGATCAAAACTGTCAGAGCTGATTGTTCTCCCAAGAAGCAAACAAATCTATGTCCTGAGTGCCCCATCTTTTGAAGACTGAGGCCAGCACCTACTGGTTCAGGGTCCACTAATTGTTTTCTTGACCAATTCTGAAGGACATCTGCTAGGAGACTGTCCTTACCTGGCAGAAATACAGCATGAGTATTTTCATCTAGTGAGTAGGCTACATCCCAGATCCTCATGACTTTTGTGCACAGTTTAGAGGATCTTGTCCCTTCCTACTTGTTTATGTAATACATCATGGTAGTGTTGTCTGTTTGAATCTGAACAGACTGGCATTGTAGCTGGGAGGAGAACGATTGCATTACTTACAATACCCATCTGAGCTCTAGGAGACTGATGTGTTTCTGAGCCTTCTGTGGGTTTCAGATGCCACTTACTGTGAGGTCCCCTAGGTGAGCACCCACCCTAGGAGTGAGACATCTGTTGTTAGGACACAAGTTGGGGGTTGCTGAAGGAAGGGAATGCCCTCTCTGAGGTTGCTTTCCTCCTTACACCACTCTAGTGTTTGTACAAAGGTCCTTGTCACTGGCAGTAGCTTGTACAGTGGGTTCTACCTTTCAGGTCAGTGGTCCCTTCACCCCTTAGGTGGTATTGAATGCCCCTTATCTGGAATCTGGCCCATGGCACCACTGCTGCAGATGAAACCATGTGGCCAAGTAACTGCAGGAAATCCCTTGCAGGCCTTGCGTGGCCCTATGTGAAGGATTCTGCAGCAGCAATCAAGTTTGATACTCTTTCCTGTCAGAGGAAAGCCCTCCCCTGCAGGGTATCCAGTTCTGCACCTATGAAGTCCAACACCTGAATCAGTACTGTTTGGGACTTTTGGGGTCTATCAGGAATCCTAGATTCTTTAGGGTACTCTTTGCCCTTACAATAGAGCCATTTACCTCTTGATCTGTGTTCCCTGAGATCAGCCAGTCATCTAGGAAGGGAAAAACCACCACACCTTGTCTTCTTAAGTGTGCTACCACCACAGTTAGATGTTTTATGAAGACCCGTGGTGCTGATGTGAGGCCAAAGGGGAGGGCTATAAACTGGTACTGGCAGTTCTTCAGCCTGAACCTGAGGTATTTTCTGTGGGTGGATCTCACTGGAATGTGAAAACAGGTGTATTTCTGATCCAGCGACACAACCAGTCTCATGGTTGTGTAGATGGCATCATTGTGCCCAATGTGACCATCTTAAACATTACCTTTCTGATGTTTGTTCAGATATCTTAGCTATAAAAAGGTTTGCCACTTCCCATTTTTTTTGTGGATCAGGAAGTATCTTGAGAACAGGCCCTTGCCCCACTGTGAAGCAAGGACCTTTTCTGATGCTTTTTCCTACAGCACTTTCTTTACTTCCAGTTCCAGAAGAATTCTTTCTGTTGGTGAATGAGATGGGAATTGTTTGGGTTTCTGCAGTCTTGAAAACCTTCTGAACTGCAGAGACAATCCTTGAACCAATATTTACCCTCTTTACTCTGATTGGCCAGTTTCAGAACTAGGACTACTGTGATTGGCTGAAACAATTTCAGCTTAGCTTTCAGCTTTTCTTCTCTCCCAGCTTGGGAAACATGATGTTTTTGAGTCTAATTGCTAATTTTAAATGTTACAGAAAGCGCTGAGAGGTAGTGAGCCAAGTTTAACTTAAACTGTGGAATTTTGTGAAATCCTCCCTATACATGAGAAACATAGCCTCTTTGTGTAAGAAGCTCAGCTGTTTCTAAAATGAGCTGTAATTGGAATTTAGAATAATTTCTCTGTACATAGTGAAAACAGTCTTTCTGGGTTATTTACTGGTTTCCTACGAGAGCTGTAATTGCAAATGTTTTAAATTTGTGTCCCCTAGTTAGCTTGATTGACTAAACATAGCTGCTAGAGGTGTGAAAGCATTGTTCTTTTTCTTTTGACTAAACTCCCGTCTGCTCTACACTCGCTGAAACCTCCCACTGATCAAAACCCTTTTATTCTATCTACCCCCCCACTGTCCACTAATCTCCTCTCTGATCCCTACACCCTCTGACTGCCCTATTTAATTAAATTTTATCCCTCTCTTTCTCCTCAGTGAAGAGGCCCTGAGCAGGCTCTCTCATGGCTCAGCAATGCGGCTTTCCTTTTCCTGGCCACCGCCTGCACTCCTGGACCCGAACAGCCAGCAGCAATGGACGACCAGCTCTTTGCCTCCATTCCACAGCTCCAAGCCCCTTGGCTCTCCAATGATCTCCAGGTACAGCAGCATAGGACATTGATTTTGTGCTACCTGCCTTTCTGAATTTCTGGAGCCAGGACCTCTTTACTCTGATTGGCCAGTTTGAGAACTAGGACTACTGTGATTGGCTGGAACAATTTCAGCTTAGCTTTCCACTGTTCTTCTCTCTCAGACCGGGAAACCTGATTAGTTTTGGGTGTAATTGCTAATTTTAAATGTTATAGAAAGCACTGAGAGATAGTTAGCAAAGTTTAACTTAAACTGTAGAATTTTGTGACATCCTCCCTATACATAAGAAACTTAGCCTCTTTGTGTAAGAAGTTCAACTGTTCCTAAAACAAGCTGTAATTGGAATTTAGAATCCTTTCTCTGTACATAATGAAAACAGTCTTTATGGGGTATTTACTGGTTTCCTAGGAGAGCTGTAATAGCAAATGTTTTAAATTTGTGTCCCCTAGTTAGCTTGATTGACTAACTGTAGCTGCTAGAGGTGCTAAAGCATTGTTCTTTTTCTTTTGGCTAAACTGTTGTCTGCTCCACCCTCGCTGAAATCTCCCACCGATCAAAACCCTTTTGTTCTATTTACCCCACCAACTAGTCTCCTCTCTGCTCCCCACACCTCTGACTGCCCTATTTAATTTAATTTTACCCCTCTTTTTCTCCCCAGTGAAGAGGCCTTGAGGGGGCTCTCTCAGCGCTTGTCATTGCAGCTTTGCTTTTCCTGGCCGTTGCAAACTCCTCCCAGACCAGAGCAGCCAGCAGCTGCAGACGACTATGCTGGCTCCACACTCTCTCCCCACCTGTCCGTCCTATCTGGACATTTTCTTATATAGATACCACTGTGCACATGATGATGGTGTAATTTACTAAGTGCCAAAATCTCCATTAGATGATTATACTGTCTGGCCACAAGAGGGATTTCTGCAGCCTTGATCCCTACTAGCTTGGGCTCAGCAAAGCACTGGCACATTATTAGTTATAATTCTGTCCTTGTTCCTTAATTATCCACTAATCCTTCCCAGGCTTAAATGGGCAAGCTTCCTCTCAGTACCTTACCCCACCTTCTCCTCTTCGTTATGTTACTTGGTCTCACTGGAAACCCTTACACCAACAAAAAGCAACCAAGCAGCAAGGTTTTTGACTGCAACTTGCACTATGACACTGGCTCTATTACTGGGAATTTCTTCAATATCACTAAGGGGCCATGGTCTCCTTTCTGGATTCTACCTCACCTCAATGACTGGGCTTTGTAGAACATGCATGCCCGCATCCCTACGCTATCTGATCCCATCATTCTTCTCATACTACACAAAAAAAAAAGGAAAAGGAGCCACCGCATTAAAAGGACTGCTAAACTATCCTCAGAACTACAAAGAGGATACCTTCTTAGGATTGCTATTTTGTTGCTTCTACTATCTGGCAACATTCACCCTAATCCTGGACCTGATGGCAGGGCTCCAAATGGTGTCCGCTCGAAGCAGGGCACTATTAACTTAGCTACTATCAACATTTGTAGTCTATTGTGCAAAACTTGACAGCCTTAAAGTCTGGGTTGCACAACATGCCCCTGACATATTGTCTGTTGTTGAAACTTGGATGTCCCCAAAATAACTGACACAGCTGTTGCCCTACCCAGACAAAACATTTTCAGACTGGATACGACATCAAAACGTGGTGGTGGCTGCATCATCTATCTAAAAACACACTAAATGGTCTGGCCTTACCTGAGACTGACCTAGGATGCCCAACCCAGGTACTTGCAATTAAAGTACTACTCAGCTCCCATAGCAAAACACTCACAGTCATATCAGTTTACATAACCCCTAAAGACCCTACCTCTGGTCTCCACAACATTCTGGCCCATCTCCATGCCCGAAAACCACCTCACTGAGACAATACTTATGGGTGATTTCAATACAAACTGGCTATCACCAGCCATTGGCCCTATAAAGGATGCCTTATCAGCTCTACACTTATCTCAGCTCATCAACACGCCAACCAGAATAAACTATAAGACTGGGACAAGCACCACCCTGGACTGGATAATCTCTAGTCATCCTGATTGCATCTCCAATGTAACCACACTCCCTGACTCCTTTAGTGACCACACTCCCATTAGCTGCAGCTGGTCCAACAAATTTTACACCCCCTACCTCAAACTATCTACAACAAAGTGCTAAGACATGGTCACCTTAATCTCTTAAAATGGCAGCTAGGTAACCATGATTGGGCCCTACTTGACTCCACTGATGACATCAATTTTCATTGGAGCACTTCATTGAGGTCTTCAGTACTTCCTGTGATACTCATGCCCCATTAAAAAAGATAAAGCTTTGTGGTACGATGCACTCCTGGATAACTCCTGACTCATAACTCCTCATAACTAGTATGAAACATCGGGACCATCTCTGGCACTGTACTAAAGCCTCAGGGAAACATGTGGATCTGCAAGTCTATAAAGCAGCAAAGAATTTATGCACACAGGCTATTCATCAGCAGAAAAGTAATTACCATCAAGAATTACTGGTTAACTCTTGGGGGCAGTAGGAAATTTTGGTCAAATATCAAGGACATCACTGGTAAAGATCCAAAGGTATCACCCTCTATGCTAAACCTTGATGGATCCCCCACCCTGGACCCTCTTAAAAACACAGATACTTTTAATGATGCCTTTACTAACCTGAGCAGTGTTCTACCACAGGACTCCTTTGATGATACCGCTGCAAAGGCTACAAGTCACAATGAGGACAAGAACCCCAGTCATCCTCCATTCCACTTGAAGAAGGTCTCGGTGACTCAGGCTAGAAAACTCCTGAATAAAGTGTTGGGGAAACCTAGGCACAGTGAGGACTCCCTACACCTCAAACTTATCACACTTACCCTGGAGGAAGTAATTCTAATCATAACAAAGATCCTCAACCTCTCACTAACACTGTCACAATTCCTGCATGTCTGGAAAGTGGTCCTGGTGACCCCAGTGCATAAATCTGGGCACCGTGTCCTGCATATCAACTATAGGCCAAAATCAAACTTCCTCCACTGTCTAAAGTACTGGAATGCATTGTCACTAATCAGCTTGTTGATTACCTTGAAAAATATTCCATTCAATGCCCACAACAGCATGGATTTAGAAAAGGCACATCACCACCACAGCACTTCTTGAATTCACCAGCTTCATTCAGCAATCATTTGTACAAGGCAATCTAGTAGGGGTGGCCTTTATAGATTTAATAAAGGCTTTTGACACTGTGAATCACCCACTTTTCCTCTATCAACTAACTACAATTAGTCTTTCCACCAAACATTGCACTGCTTCAGAAGCTATCTTGAAGATAGATCCCTGCAAGTGAAAATATCTAACGTCACCTCTGAACAGCGGGCCGTCAGATCTGTAGTACCACAAGGATCAGTCCTGGGTCCCCTCCTTTTTTAGTATCTTCCTGAACAACCTGCCATCCTCCTGCCACCGAAGAATTCTCCTATATTCTGACAATGCTGTCATTTTTACAAACCACCCTGACCCTGACCTACTTGAAAACAACCTACAACTCAGCTTCAAGGAAGTAAAGGAATGGTTTAGTGTATGCAAATTGGTCCTAAATTATAAGAAAACAAAAGTTATGTTGTTCACCTCCCCTCACAATAAGTACAAGAGCGATGCTCTTACCATTAGAAATAACCTGGGAGCTCCACTTGAACAGATCCAGCACTTTAAGTACCTAGGAGTAACTTTGGATAGCCATCTCTCCTACAGTCACAGCCAAAGACACGGTCAGATATTTCCTGAAATTTCTGTGATATTTCTAGAGAAATCTCCTGCTTTCTCTATTTCCACAGTAGAGGCAACAGAGAGAAACTCTTTAGAAATTTTGCAAAATATCTGGAAATATCTGACCAAGTCTGTGGCTACTACTGTATGTGCTTCACATCGAGAGTGTTGCCAAGGTCATCGATATTAGGATTGGGATCCTCTATAGACACAGGTGGAATTTGACTCTGAAGCACTCAAGCTCGCAATCTACAGTTTGGTGTTGTCAATCCTCGATTATGACTTGGCCATATGCAGGTCTGCTACTGCTACCTCACTCAAAAGGCTAACTGTTGCTCTATACAAGGTGTGTAGACTTGTCATGGGTGATGCATGTCTCACACATACACATGTGAGCTATATGCTCAAACTGGATGGCTTCAACTAAGTGGCAGGATCAAACACCTAACGTGCCTACTAACTAAAAATGCACCCTTTGGGCTTCTGCCTCCAGGTGTGGGAAAACTTCTGAACCAATCTCACAGGACCCAACAAACTCGCACATCAACCACCCACCTCCTCCTTGTCCCTAGGTACCAGACAACTCCATGCTAGTGTTCCTTTTCTTATAGAGCTCCACTTTGGTTCAATGGATTGCACAGTGAGTTAACTAATTTACACAAACTTGGCCAGTTTAAGCACACGCTCCATCAGCATCTCATATCCAAAAGCTCCTGTGATTGTACTGCCTAATTAAAGGTATGCCTGTCCTCATCTCTAACACCCCTTTGAGTGCATCGCTGCTCACCCCCCCACCCTGATTACACCATCAGAAAATCTGACAAGGCCATTGGCTGCTACCCCCTTTCACTTGGTCATATAACCCTTTCCTCCTTTTTCTCCCTTGTTCTCCTTCCCTACTTCCTGCTTTCTTCTTTCAGCAACATTGACCAAGCCCCTGGCTGTTACATCCTTTTTTCTTTCCATTTATTTACTGCCACTCCCCTATTTTGAATAGTGCCAATTATTTATGATGTATTACACAGTGTTGCTATATGTTAGAAACTCAATTGCTAGTTCTTCCTATTTCTGTTTGTAATCCTCCCCACTGACATGGAACCTTTGTAAATTAGCTATGTTGTGCTCAAAGGTATTTTGTAATCTAAGATTGAATGAATAAAAAATAAATAAATATTTCAAGGACCCACTTGTTTGTGGTAATGTGTACTCATTCCTGGAAGTAGTAGATCAGCCTCCTTCCACTGGCAATGATTGGGTAACCTCGGCAGAACTGTCGGGGTTTTGTTTTAGCTGTGGCTTGGAGGCTGGTGCTGCACCAGTGCATCTGGAGCCCTTCTGCCTCTGGCTCTGTAGTAACCTCTTTGGAAAGGTACTTATAGGTCTTGAATTGCTAGCTGTTCCTGCCTGCCATTGAGATGTGTTGGGGTCAATAGGGATCTTCCAGCAAAAATGCCCTGCCACTGTATTCAGCTGTGTCCTCCCAAGCTCACTGCCAAGCCATGCTGAGCTCCCTGTAAAGCCACCTCTTGTTCCTAAGAAATTGACCCAAGCTCTGCTGAAGCCATACCACCTAAACACCAGGGACCAATTCACACCTAAGCTGCGCCTCCTTTGAGCTGTCTGGTACAATCAGCGACCACTACTTGAACCCTTCCAGAGCCTCATGACCCTACAAAAGCTTCAACCTCTCAAGCGGTTCTCCTTGCTGTCTTCCTCAGTGAGAAGGATAGCAGTGCAAAGGGCAACAGAGTGCAGAGTCTGCCTGGAGTCAGCAATAAGGCAGCTGTTGGCTAGGCATTCTGCTCCCCCACTCCTACATCTCCAAACCTCCAACAAGACTACTACAGGGGCTGCTCCTTGATCTGTAAGGCAAAAATTGTAAGTTGCTACCTGCTCTTTAGACTACAGAACTACTTCACCTATTGGTGTTGTCTGTTACACTCTAATTAGCAAATTTGGCAACCGAACTGCACCCCATCTGGGTATGCCCATGTTTCTCGATTCTATGCTAGTCATTTATGGGACTGTGGGTCTGCTTTAAATATGGGTGTGCCTACTAGCCACTAACTAATTAGTATATTGAGTAACCTAGCTATACTCAGTAGGGTATTACCTTATTTTTAGTTTCGGCACAAAACTTTTTTTTTTTTTTTTTAATATAACATTTATTGAATTTTCTACAAAACAGTGGACAGGATCACGATAACAGAACCATATACACATGTACAGTAACTAAATACTTGATCCCATCCTCCTCCCCCCAATATATCCCAACCCCACCGCACAGACAGGAGGTTCATCAATCCAGAAATTCCAAATATGTGAAAAAAGTCTAAATAGAATACAAAGTGTGTAACGGGGCCCAAATCCTCCCATATTTAGATTTATTATCATTAAGACTCAAAATGGTCCTCTCCACTTGGAGGTTGGCTAGTAACTCGTTAAGCCATTCAGAATAGGAGACAGCATCTGAACTTTTCCAATATTTGAGTACCAATTTTTTAACGGACATAGAAATCAAAGCAATGTGATACTTCCATTTCTTAACCTTTATCTGTGAATAATCCCCCAACAAGCAAATCTCTGGGAGAAATAGGTCAGCTAACCCAAGCAGGGGGTTGATCTTCCGTTTAATACTCTCACATAGGGAGGATATCTTGGGACATTCCCAGAAAATATGAAACAACGAGCCTTCCGCCTGCAAGCACCTCACACATTTATTAGAGTTTAGTAACCCCCATTTGGCTAATTTCTGCGGGGAATGGTAAAGATTATGCAGGATAGTAAACTGCATTAAGCGCAACCTATCTTGTGTTACAAAACAATGAGAGTTTCTCCATATAACTGACCAATCCCTGTCCCAGTGAGGGAAAAAGGCAGCCCAGAATTCTGTAGGTCCAAACGGGTCAGCGAAGTGCCAGCTATATAGGGCATTATATAGTTTGGAAATTGCTTTAGGGGTGAGCTAAGGACCCAAATTCAATTGAAAAAGAGTCTGGAAACTAAAGGAGACCACCTTCAAATTTCTTAACAAGGAGATGTCTATGCTGCAAGACTTTAAAATACTCTGTCTTTTGCAATCTAAATTTGGACATGAAGCCCTCCACAGATAACCAAGTTCCATCCTCTTTTAGGAATGCAGATAGCTTACCTTCTCTAACATGGGTAACCATGAAGGGTTAACATCTTACCCTCTATTTTGAAAGTAGGGAGTTCCAAATCGATTGTGATGCATCTGAGCAATGCTTGTATTTTAAAAATCCACACAACTGTGAGTGAACTCTGAGGGATATTGCAATTGTGGTCTCTGTTAATCTATTCAGAAGGGAAGATGAGGTAAGGAACAGTAGAGTAGGAGGGGCTAACTTAGCAGCTCGGATCAGTTCTTGCTCTATTTGAAGCCATACTGGGACATATGTGGAAGTCTCAGAATCCAGCCACTTAAGATATTTGGCAGCGCTACAAGCCCAGTAATACAGACTAAGGAGTGGTAATCGTAAGCCTCCCTTATCCTTAGATGCCGCTAGCTTATGATAAGCTAACCTCGGCCTCTTTGTAGCTCAGATAAAGTCCGTTATTAAGCTTTGAACCCTTTTAAACCAATCCCCGGGTACGAAAATGATAAGTAATTGAAGGGAGTATAGTAACCTCGGAAGAATATTCATCTTAATCAAACTTATTCTCCCCCAAAAGGAAATGGGGAAGGTCGACCAGTGAGTTAGTCCTGGGACACCATCATTAATATCGTCCCCAAGTTTTTCTTAAAGGTAAGTTGTGCATTTCTGGTTAATTCAGCACCCAGGTACCTCAATGAATCCCTGGACCACAACAAACCAAGAGCCGTGATATTATTTTTAAAAACTCTGTGATTTAGGGGGAATACCGTAGACTTACCGATATTCAACTTATAATTCTATAATTTACTGAATTGCTCAATTATACCCAGCATAGCAGGGATAGAGGTCTCTGGATGGGATAACTATAGGAGCAGATCGTCTGCATAAGCCGCCACTTTAAGCTCAAAACCTGAAATGGTAATCCCTTGAAACTCGGATGTAAGATTAGTCTCAATTAATGGTTCCAGATAAAGATTGAATAACAAGAGTGAAAGGGACATACCTGCCTTGTACCTGAATGTAAAGTAAAAGACTCAGAGAATGCCCCATTTCTGGAAATCCTGGCAGTGGGATTCTGGTAAAGAGCCTTCACCCAGTTCCGAAATTGTTGGGGAAAGCCGAAGGCCTTTAAGGTTTGAAGCAAAAAGTTCCAGTTCACTCTATCAAAAGCCTTCTTGGCGTCCAGGGAAACCAACGCCACCAGGAAAGAAGCATCCCTGGAGGCTGAAAAGACATGTGTGAGAGAACGAAGGTGATCAGCAGATGATGTACCCCTCATGAAACCCACCTGGTGTGGACCTATGAGGTCAGGAAGAACTAAGCCAAACCTGTCCGCCAAAATTTTAGATAGAATTTTAATATCCTGATTCAACAATGATATAGGTCTATAGTTTTCTACACATTCTAAATTGTTGCCTGCCTTCGGCAATAGTACAATAAGTGCCTCAAAGAGAGTGGGGTCAACATGAACACCAGATAAGATACTCTGAAAAAGGGAAAGAAGATGTGGAGCTACTAACTCTTTGAAACATTTATAAAAATTGGATGTAAAACCATCCATTCCTGGTGTTTTATCAGAAGGAAGTCCTTGAATCACTCCCATGATTTCTGCAGTAGTAATAGGGGCTATCAACTTCCTACTCAGAGATTCAGAAAGATGGGGTAAGTGAATCTCAGTCAAGTAGGAAGAAAGCACGGAATCCAAAGGGGGGTTGGGCATATCTCCATATAACTTTTTATAGTAGTTAGCAAACTCCTAACTATCTCCTGAGAGAGAACATTTCAAGGGCCCCACCCAAACTGAACAGACAGGGGAATAAATCGGGCTGTTTCAAGTTTTTAACTCTTTAGGCCAACAATCTCCCAGCTTTCTCCCCTGATCTATGTAGGAGGTCTTTGTGCGAAGGATGGCAAATTCTGCCTTTTCATTTAAAATATTTAAATAGAGTCCTTCAGCTTAGCTAACTTTGTTTTGCCTTGTCTGACTGAGACAAATGTGGGTTGGATTCCAGCGATCTAATTCGAGCAAGTAAAACCTTCAGTTTTTCCTCCTGCTTCTTCTTCCACGCAGAGGTCATCCCTAATAATATACCCCTAAGATATGCCTTAAAGGCACACCATAGCACATCAGACCTAATCCCTTGGGTACAATTTACCTCAAAAAATTGTGTAATATGTTCCTTAATACATTACCTATTTTTAGGATCTTTAAGCACAAAACTTTTAATTGTAACATTCATCTGCTGTATTATTGTACTGCCATGTGACAGCCATACTTCTTTTACCTATTGTGGTTGCCTGTTTAGTTAGCTAATTAGGTATCCAAGATGCACCCTATTTGGGTATATCCTTATTTCTATTTCCAGTTATGGAAATAGATTTTAGAGGATTGATTAATTGTAGGGGTGCGCAAAAAAAAAATCCATCAGCGGATAATAATGTGGTGAACCAGTTGGTGGAGATGGCGAAGTGAAACATCCATAGAGTGGGGAACAGATTGACAGTACACTCAGCCTCTCTGGCATTTACAAGGTCTTCCTGTATAGGGCAGGGAGGAAGAACAATAGAATAAGGAGAGAAAAGAGTTTAATGTGTGGCTTAAAGGATGGTGTCAGCTGGAGGGGTACCACTTTGTGGGGACTGACTGGGAGGACTTCTGGGACAGGAGGCCCTTCAAGGGTGACAGGCTCCCCTTGACAAGAGATGGGGCCAGTATACTGGGACAGAAGTTTGACATCTATATTGGACAGTTAAACTGACTGCAGAGGAGAATGAGACTAGTGGAACCACAGTGATAGGAAAGAGGAAGGTGAACCTAGCTAGTTCTCCTCTATATCTGGGGGCTTGCAGCAGCACAAAGGGTAAAAATAGGGTTGAAGCTCAAACTAGGCTAGAGGAAGGGACACTAGAGAGGAGGAACACAAAGTGTGCAATCACCACAAAAAAACAAAAAACTAAGAAGACCAGGGAAGAATAAGTGAGAAAGATATGTAAATAGCAAAAAGGGTTCAAGTGTTAGATGGAAGAAGGTCTGACATAATGCCAAGAGGCTGGATAATCAAATCAGCAAGCTACAGACAATGATGGCAGACACTGAGATGGACCTTGTGGCCATCACTGAACCTTGGGCTTCAGAAAATAGTGATTGGGACCTGACAGTCCCTGGGCATATGATGTTCATTTAGGATAAAGGAAAAGGTAGAGGGGAAGGTGTAGCCCTTTATATCAGGGCTGGTATTGAGGTTGTTGAAGATTGGTGCATCAGGGGTAGAAATGGGGAAACAGAGTCACTGTGGGTGCAGCTCACAGAAGCCTCATGCAAGAAACTACAGTTGGGGTGATATATAGACCAACAGGGCAAGGGGATGAGAGGAACAAGGAGCTTGGGGAAGAAGGGGAGTTCAAAGGGCAAAGTAGTGGTAGTGTGTGATCTGAAACTGCTGGATATCAATTGGGATGTTCCAGTAGGCAGGAGTTCCAGAAGTCAAGCCTTGCTGATACATTACAGGGCTGTCTACAAGTACAGCTAGTCAAGCAACTCACCAGCCAGACATTCTCGATTTGGTGGTCACCAACCCAGAGGTGGTAGGAGCTGTGAGAGTAGTGGAGCCACTAGAACACAGCAATTACAATTCTTTCTGGTTTGAACTGGCCCTTGTAACCAGAAAACCCCAGTCGAGAGCTGAGGTCCTTAATTTCAGAAGGGTGGACTAGAACAGGTTGAGGGAGTTTGTTGGGACAAGTTAGTCAGGGTAGACAGCTTAGGAGGTATGGAAGAGAGATGGAGGTCAGTGAAGGGGGCCATTCTCGAGGCATCTCAGTTACGTATGAGAATGGTAGCCAAAAAGTAACAAGTACAAGAGATCATTATGGTGCTCGGTAAAGGTCAAGGAAGCAGTAAGGGCCAATAAAAAAGCCTCCACCAGATACAATGAAAAGCAGGGGGTGAAAGAATAGGGAGAATACATATTAAGGAACAAGGAGACAAGGAAGGTGGTTAGGGAAGTAAAAGCAGAAACAGAGCTGCATATTGCAGAGGGGGTCAAGAGCAGAGAAAAACAATTGTTCCAGTATATTATAGAAAAAAAGGAAGAAAGGAGGGGAATTGTTAGGCTATCTGAGGGGGGTATGCTTATAGAGGAGAACATACAAAAGGCTGCCATCCTTATTGATTACTTTTGCTCTGTCTTCACAAGGGAAGAGCAGGCCCTTGCCAGATAGTGACATCAAAGTGGCCACAGAGAGGGTCCTGGAGATGAGGCAGACAGTATTGACATGCAAAAGGTTCTGGAAAGGGCTAGCAGCCCCACAGATAGATAAGGTTCTGGGACCAGATGGGATGCATCTGAGGGTGCTCAGGAAATTGGCAGTGGAACTGGATGAACCTCTGGTGGACTATTCAATAACTCACTACAGATGGGGTAGTTCTGAAGAACTGGAGGATTGCAGACACAGTTCTGCTCCATAAGGGAGGACAAGGAACAAATGGGTAACTACAGACCTCTCAGTCTTACTTCTGTAGTAGGGAACCTGATGGAGCCACTGGTCAAAGAGGACCTCCTTAGAGCAGTAGTCTCCAGAATAGTAAACAGCATGAGTTCATGGCAAGGCGTTCTTGTCAGACTTGCCTGATAGTTTTCATTGACTGGGTGATGATGGCATTGGATAGGGGCCATGGCATAGGTTTACTCTACTTTGACTTCAGCAAGGTTTTCAACTTGATGCCTCACAGACACAAGAAGACAGAGGATCTGAGCATTGCTAGGGACATAGTAAGATGGGTAGGTAACTGGCTAAAGCGGATGCAGCAGAGGGTTGAGTTAAATGAGGTCAAATCTGAAGAGAGGAGGTCACAAGTGAAGTATCATGGGGATCTGTCCTGGAACTGGTCCTCTTCAATATGTTCCTTAGAGACAATGGAGAAGGAATCCAAGGCAGATTGTGTCTCTTTGCAAATGAACTAAGCTCTCTGGGACGGTGGATAGCAATGAGGGACTTGATGAAATGCAGTGTGACCTGTAAAGACTTGAGAGGTGGTCTAAAGTTTGTCAGTTGAAATTCAGTGTCAAAAAGTGAAAGGTGGTGCACCCAGGGAACAAGATCTTAGGACAGAGTACTGGATTGGTGGGGGTTAGCTCTACAGCTGAGGAACAGGACCTAAGAGTTATTATTAGTGACTCCCTCAAATAATCAAGCCAGTGCAACAAGGCCTATAGTAAGACAAATAGGATGCTGGGATGCATCTGGACAGGTATTGACAGCAGAAGAAAAGTAATATTTCCTCTCTACATATCTTTGGTGAGGCCACACCTGGAGTACTGTGCCCAGTTCTGGAGTCCTCACCTCAGGAAAGATAAGGACAGGCTGGAGACAGTGCAGTGAAGGGTGAAAAAGATTATTCAGGGCCAACAGACAGTTCTTATGAAGATCGCCTCAAGGCACTGAACATATACTTGCTGGAGACCAGAAGGAAGAGAGGAGATATTTTTTTTTTATTTTGTTATTTATTTATTAATTTAGTTATTTAGTTTTGTTTACCGAGTAAGGTACATTAGACAAGTAAATGCCTATTTTCAGGTTCGATGATAGAGACCTTCAAATAACTGAAAGAAATAAACAAGGTGAACTGCAGGGAATTATTTAGCATGAGTAACAGTTCAAGGTCACAAAGGCATGAGTGGAAACTGACAGGAGGGATGTTCAAGGGGAATATGAGTAAGTATTATTTTACAGAAAGGGTGGTGGAACCATGGAACAGTCTACCAGCAGAGATGGTGGTGCCAAAGCCATTAATGGTTTTAAGCATGGTTGAGACAGGCGAAGGGTATAGAGGTTACTCAGGGCAACAGTATTGTTGGGACAGAGTGAAGCAGGGTATAATGGTTACTCAGGGCCACAGTAACATGGAGGGGAATGGGGGGGTGGATAAGGAGGGCTAGAACCCTGTATGGACAACAGATCCTGGGGTTAGGTAGGGAACCATGGGCAGACTGGATGGAACATTGGTCTTTTTCCCCATCATTATCTTTGTTTCTATGTTTCTATGATAGTAGCCCCTACCCTTGCTTCCACTTCCATAAGGCCTGTAGGAAGGCAAGGCCTTTTATTTCTCAGTGTTATTTTTGTAAATGGTCTTGTACTCAATCACTTTTTTCATATATGTTTCTGTTTTGTCACCATACAAGGAATTTCACTCAAAGCAGAAATCCATGGCCTTAGTCTGGGTGTCCTGGGAATGGATGGTAGCCCTTTGCCAGGTAGACCTCCTCAGTGCAAATGCATGGGCTAAGACCCATGAAGCAGAGTCAGTGGTGTCCACAGCCATGTGGAATTGGTATTTAGTGGCATTCAGGATTGACATTGCTGTGGCAGCCAGGTCCTGTGCCACCTCACTATCAACCTTATCAGTCAGTACCAGCGCTGCATTCCATAGCGCTTTCTAGTACTGGGCTGTATATGCCAAACATACTACCTACCTAAGGAGCAGAAAAGCTGTTGTATACACTTTTTTGGCCATAATATCCAGTTTCCTGGAATGCTTTTCAGGAGGCCGTGTGGAGAAGGGCACCTTAGTCATCTCACACACAGCTACTTGGACCACCCTTCATGATCAGGATAGGTTTACAGGTATTCCACCCACTGTCTGTCTGCCTGGTATTTCTTTTCAACTATTTTATCGATGCCAGCAGCTGAATTAGGTGCTGATATGGTTTTTGAAGTAGCTTTCAGGTGTGATTAGTATACTGTATGTGGACTAGCTGCCTTCTTGTAGAAGCTAGCCCCATCATATCCATGAACTCCACTTCCTCCTCATCCTCCTCTGTTTCATGAGAGGGGATGTTGAAGGATACCACCATCTGTTTGATGAAAGAGGAGTATGAGGTATAATCCTCTGTAGGCCTAAGAGGGGAGCCAAGCTCTTGTTCAGGTGAACCATTGGGTTCTATAATTGTACCTTAATTTTCTTCCTTATAATACATATCCTCTTTCTCCACAGGCAGGTGGTATAGATCCACAGCTGGAGGGAGGAAGTATATTGAGAAAGTTTCCCACAGCATTGAATGCCTGGAAAAACTGCCATGCTTTGGTCATGTTCTCTGTTGAGGGCATTTGTCTTTGGTCCACTACCTGTTTCTTTTCCTTTGCAGGAGGAGTGTCATGGGCATGCTTTTCTTTTTGCTTTTTCTTATCAGATACTGATTTCAGTACCTGCTTTGAGGGTCTATTATTTGTATTTTTGTCATCAGTAGACTCAGGGTTCCCCCTTTTTGAAACCCTGGTATCTGTACCATCTTGACAGTGCCTGCCAGATGGCTCAGCAGCTTTGTCTTTTGTACCTGTCCCCTCTGACAGGGACTATTGCTATTTATGAGGAGATGAACCCTCTGATGCACGCTTTCCACCATCATTAGGAACTCCCTTAGGGCCTTTGTTGTGTTTTGGTGACATAGAGGCACAGACCAAGATGCCGTAAACTCTTCTCTTTTTTTATCCTTTTTCTTTTGGGTTTTAGCGCAAAACTTTCTGAAGACCTCACAACTGAGAAAATCGTGATCTGGACCCAAGCACCTTAAACAAAGCTTGCGGCAGTTGCCTTTGCCAGAGCTGAAAACAGTTTGTACAGTTTTAAAGCCTGTTGGTCCTGTTAATTCTTTAGGTCTATCAGTCATGCCAAACTTTGTAGACCTTGCAAAAAAATTATCATTAGGCTGAAATCCCTTTAGTTAGATGAATAGTGTGGTTAGAATATAATTTAAATAGAGAATAAACTTGTGTCCTCTCTCAGCACTGGGGAACCGCTAGGAAACAAAGCAGTTTGTAATTTGATATCCAAATGTGGTTCAGTTACCTAAAAACAGGAACCAAATGTCTAATTGTGTAAAAAACACTTTAAAATTAAAATGTTGCATATTTTTTACTATTTTTATTGAATAGCTGTCGGTTCCATCAAGGCAGGAACTGTATTTTGAGTGGGGCCTTCTCTGGTTCCTAGAAACGACTGGAAACTGGAGAAACTACAAATCAAATTAAAATAACAAAATAAATATTCTTTAATGAAGACTATAGAAAAACTAAATTAAAGATAAAAAAAAATAATATGCTTGTATAGTTGTTAAAGTCGGATGACCAGAAGGACAACACCACATATGTAACCACAGACAGCCATCATCAGGTAAGACAAACAACATACAACTGTTTCCAGCTTACACAAATGCAGTAGCACTGATGTGCTACCTTTGTGGATTTCTATCCCTGGAGAAAAACAAACACAAGAATCATTAAAGTGAAAAGTTAGGGGTTTAACATTAAACACCCTACTCAACCCTATAGCAGCATTACCATATCCCTATAATAGATATATAGACAGCTATACAGCTAGATAACTAGATAGAGAGAGAGAGAGAGAGAGAGATAGATAGATAGATAGATAGATAGATAGATAGATAGATAGATAGATAGATAGAGACAGACAGATGGTCAGAGACAGACAGACAGAAAGATATTGTTTATCCCACCCACACTGGAGCTTCCCACCTCAGTCTTATGCCACAATCCAGCCCCATCCATCTTCTTCTTCTCTGATGCTTACCTGTCCTCATGGGGTCCACTGGACTGGTCCACTGGGCATTCTTCCAGATGGTGGATTCCATTGCAAGGCATGCCATGGAATTGCCTCTTGCAGGTTTGTCATATGCGAGGACGATGACTAGTTGGACTGGTGGGGCCCAGGTGTGCCGAGGCCATGCAGTCATGTTCCAGGGTTTTCTTTTTTGCCAACTAGGGCCACATAATACATATGCAGAAGGAATTGCATGGCTATGCGCTGGAGCCAGGGGCATCCCCCCCCTCTGAGGTCCTCAAGCTGCCCTGCTTCTTGTGGTCACCTAAGTAGTAACATTGACCCTCATTAAGGATAAAGTGTGTTAGCAAAACATAGAGGTGTTTTTCCTGGGTGTTCTTCTTTGGAGTGAGTCTGCTGCGCCACTTTGTATTTTTGTAGGTATCTAATATATTATTTTCATTTCTGTGCAATTTATTTGTGTTATTAAAAGCTCCTTAGCTATTTCACTGAATAAAGATGAACTGAACTAGTATTTTAAAAAATCGCATTTTGTATTCTACTGAGCTTTGGTTTGTGCTTTCTTTGATGTTGTAAGGGATTATGCTGTGTTCCTCCTCAGTAAAGAGACAGTCAAGTTTCAAGTTTCCAATTTCAAGTTTATTGTTCAGCTTTTGGCCTTTACAAGAAAATTTCAAAACAATTAAAATATAAGGTTCATAAATAGCACCAACTTGTACAGTTGTATTAAAAGTTTTAAAATACATGTAATACCTCATTACATCATAGAATCAGCAATAGATTCTGTTTATATAACAGATTATCTCCATGTATGTCCATAAGGCATTGGATGAGGAAAACTGGTTGGGTCCATCTTCATTGACTAACAAGGCATTAGACACAGTCTGCCACCCAGTCCTCTTGTCTCAACTGCATGCCCTTGGTGTTTCCCAAATGCCGCTCTATGGTTCCAGGACTCCTAGCCTCCTAAAGTGTCAGCGTGGCTCAGTTGGTAGCACATCCACCTCTGTACCAGAAGATCGTGGGTTCTCATCCCACACGGGATTGGATTTGCACCTAAAATCGCTGGCATCCGAGTACAGTATGCATGGGTGCTGTACTGCTGGTGTGCCATCCTTCGGATGAGACATTAAACCGAGGTCCCTTCTGCCCATCCTGGTGTTGTCCTGGTGGGTGTCCAGGTGGAAGTAAAAGAACCTAGGGCACTCTTCGTACAGAGCAGGGAGCATTCCCAGTGTCCTAGCCAACATTTCCCTTCCCATAAAACCGGTTCATGCAATTATCCAGGCTGTGTGTGGGTGATGATGTGCGATATGGCCGCCACCACACGTTCAGTCACTTCATTACCAGTCAAGCAGTGCTTGTAAAGTGCTTTGGGATACTGTGTATGAAAAGCGCTATATAAATCCTGATTCTTCTTCTTCTTCCTAGTCTCAAAGGGTCAAGATAGGTCACTCTGTATCTGCATCCAAGGAAGTCTCACTAAGGGTTCCTCAAGGGTCCATCCTGGGTCCACTGCTCTTCAGCTTGTTCCTGAATGATCTACTTGTTGCCTGCACTAGCAAAGTCATTCTACGCTGATGCTACTTTCCTACTTAGCTATCACTCTGCATAGAGCACCTACAGGCTGAGCTACAATCATCCTTCCAGCAACTGAAGACCTGGTTCTACTCCCAAAGGTTGCTACTAAACTACAAAAAACCAAGACAATGCTCCTCTCTAGCCCCAACCAAAAAGAGATGCCCAGAACTAACAATCACAAATCACCTGACTGCCCCACTGGAACAGGTTCACTCCTTCAAGTACCTGGGTTTCATTGTGGATGATACCCTCTTGTATGTTCAGCACATTGACATGGTGGTGAAAGCTGTGAACACTAAATTAGGGATCCTGTTTAGGCAAGAAAGCCTAACTGGAAGACCTCCAGCTGTCAGTCTCCAGCTCTGTCCTCTCCCTGGTAGACTACAGGCTTATGGTTTACGGTGCTGCCACTAACGCGGCCCTCAAAAGGGTTGCCACTGTCCTTAACAAGGCTTGCAGACAATTGCTAAATGCTGACCGCTTCATGCACACTTGTACCCTGTGTGGTCTGGCCCACATACTACTGCTTCAATCCAGAATCAGATGCCAAACTTGCCTGCTAGGGTGAAAAGCCATGCTCTTCCTAACCCCTACCTGCTTTGCAGACCTGGTAAATGAAGCAAGTTCCAAATACAACACATGAAGAACAGTTACAACACAGATTAATGTCCCATTTCATAGAACTTCCCTAGGACAAAGATCCTTCATGTACCAAGCTCCACTATGGCTAAATGAGATCCCTGCTGCAACTCTTAATACAACAAATGTTCGGTCCTTTTAAAAGAGAACTGAAGCAATACCTGTTGAATTCAAATGTCTGCGATTGCCTTACCTGAATCCATATATTCAACCTGGATACCCCCTCTTAAACACCTCTGACTCCCTTACCTGAGTCCATATCCTCAACCCAGATACCCCTTTGTCTGTCTGAACCTTTCTCCTGTCTTACCTACCCTGGATCCCCACCTGCCATCCCTTGCCACCCTCCCAGCTCCTCCAACTCCCTCCCCTCCATACTCCCCCAACACCTCCTCTTTCCACCACTCTCCCCTAAATATTCTCCTTCTCCCAATCCATTTCTCTCTTTCTCTCTCCCTCCCTCTCTCTCTCCCTCCTCCTCTCTTTCTCTCTCTCGCTTTCTCTAATCTACCCCTCATCCACACTCTCCCCTCTTTCTTTCTCCTACCCTTTCTGATACTTTACCTTGACAGGCCCCACCGGGCTAGCTATCCATATGTTGCTAATTGGGAATCTCCTCCCACTGTTTAATTTCAGTTGTCTAGGTTACTCAAGTATATTATATATCTGTTTTCTGTATTACATAGCAATCTTATGTTTTGTGTTAACTGTCAAGTTTTTGTTATGTCTGTGCTGTTTTACATCCTGATGTGGAACCTTTGTAAAAGAGTGTATACTCAAAGGTTGTTTCCGCACATATGAATAAATTAAATAAATAAATAAATAAATATCTCTAAGGACCACTCTCAAATATGCACACTCTCAAGTCCAGTACCAATGAAAATATAACATCAAATAATATGAATATTCTGAAAGGTCATCAAAATTACAGTCAGAGTATTGGTAAATGTAATTTTTGATCATTATTTTAAAGGTATATATAATAATGACGTAAAGATAAGAGAAATACAACAGTCTGCAATAATGTGTGACTAATCAGCTCGACATACAATTCACAGAAAAGAGGAAATCTCAGTCATATACATCAACATCTGAAGATTTAAACATTTATCCATAAATGTATTTATTTATTTAAGAGTTTCACCAGGAAGGGCACACTGAACAACAAGTTGCTCATCTCACAGTGCATCCTGGGGGATGGGGGAGTTGGAAGGCACACAATAAAATGTAATCAACACAACAGTATACACTGCCAATACATGGGAATTGGAAGACATACAAATAAGTCATAGGTAAACAACAAAACCGTATATAGTGCCAATTATGCATAGGGTATGTTACCAAGTAGAGAACAATAACAAGCAGTAACAGGCAGCAAGAAGTTACAGTTGGTATGTATTTCATTACATCATAGTGAACAGAAGGCCTGCAAGTGCGGTAATAGGATAACTATTACAGCCCATTTAGATGCAACTTAGTCTGCTCAGTTGCAGTTGCAGTTCGCAGATAGGTAATTGTGTAAGGCTGAGGAGATAGAGGAAGGGGAAGGGGAAGAAGAAAGGAGAAACTGGGGAGGAGGGAATTCCACAGTTTAGGGACGCGATGCGAGAAGGCTGTCTGGCTGACAGTAGTTGTACGGCATGGGATACCTAAAGTATGGGAAACTGAGGACGTAAGTGAATGGGTGGATGGTGGGGGAGATTGTTAGGAAGAGTTGAGATAAGTAGGGAGGGAGCCAAACCAAAATTTGGAGATGAATTTAGCACAGTGGAGGAGACATCTGTTATCAAGAAATGGGAAAGCCAAAGTGTGGTAAAGCTGACAGTGATGAGTGAGGGTATGAGCGTCGAGTGCGAAGTGGCAGAAGGTCTTAAAGAGGATGTCCAATCTGGTTAGGGAGGTCTTAGGTGAGACACTGTAGACTACGTCGCAGTAGTCAAAGATTAGGGAGGATCATCTTCTGGACAAGTTCACGCCTAGCCGGGAGAGGGAGGCAATTCCAGTTCCTTAACCAAACAAATGCCACAAATGCTCTAAGTATACCAATATAATATTAAGAAACAAGAAATAGAAAATAAGGGACAGAGGAGACAAGAATCTTTAGCAGTCCTGAAACAGGAGTAAACAGGCCTTGGATGTGTTTGGGTCTGGTTACCTACACAGCCATCCAAGTATCATGCCCATAATCTCAAAACTCCAAAATCAAAAACTATTAAATATTGGAAAAATGCCAATTTGTGGCAAAAAAGTAAGCATCCTGTGTCCTGTATAGACTATAATTGTCTAAATCATTATTTACAGTTTCAAAGATGACAAAAAGCCAGATAACCAGCATAAAACTGACACATCTCAAGTATTGTACAACACTGGGATTAATTCATCCAAGGGAAGACTGAGCTCAGCAAGTATAAGGCCTAACCAATCACCTCTTTTCTTTGAATACAAGGGGCATATAAATGGAATATGGTTAGATCATCTTCAACCTTCATCCCACATTTACAGTGGGAGTTTAATACCAGGTCATCTCTGTTTAACATAGATGTAATATGTATCATAAAGTTTAATTCTGAGCCTAGTAAAAATTTTCGATCTAAAGGATTAGACAGACAGGTTAAGTAAGGTTTGAGATAGTGTATAGTTTTGAGCTGCTTATACCAATTTGAAATTTTGAAGAGAAGAAACCCAAAGAAAGTCCTGGAAACAGCTGTATCTCAAACCCTTTTCTTTATTTGAGAAATAACTTCAACATTTTGTCTATAATAAATTTCATATAATAAATGCCCCAAACCCAGTGGAAATAAATTATCTTTAATAGTTTGAACTACTGGGCAATTGAAACCTTTCCTCAAATATTTAATTTCTTTTTCCAGACATTGCCTATGGAACTTCTCCTCAGGCGATTGAAAAAGATTAAGAAGAAAAAATCAGATGCCTCTTTGTGACAAGAGTAGAGTTTGAGAATTGGCCAAATTCCAATCTTAAAACCTCTGCAGGAACTGATTGAGGGACATACAATACTTAGTGAAATATCTTATTTAACACAATCTCTAATTATTTTATATTAGTGAAGGCCCAGATTTCAGCTGCATATAGTACACTAGCTTTTATTTTGGCATCAATAACTGTGAGTATATCTTGAACTATACCTTTTCCCAACCTACAATGAAATCTTTTAAATGCATTAAACACCCTTTTTAACTTAGCTTCAATCAGTGAAAGATGCCTGTTTCAGCAAAATTGTCAGACAATCTTACTCCCAGGTAATCATAATGAGTTTGAGTTTCGATCTTTAAATTTTCCATAAAAAGCCTTGGAATTCACCTATTTTTATTGGCAAAAACTACTGTTTGGTTTTATTTATATTAATAATCAATCTGCTATCTTTGCATAATGCAACAATATGATTCATTTTCCTTTGTAGGCCAAGTAATGCTGTAGAAATCAGTACTATATTATCTGCATAAGCTAAGCAGCTTACCTTCCTATTTGACACACATGGAGAATGAAATTCAGGAAGATCCAACCATTCTATTATCGTATTGATATACCTGTTAAATAAAGTGGGGGCAAGAATACATCCATGTCAGACATCGAGATTAGTTCTAACAACAGATGTTAATCATCCAGACTGGTTGTACTAAACTCTTACCATGGTGTTTTGATGTAACTTTATTATAATCGACAGGAAAGGGTCTATATTACAAGGCTGCAATTTCTGCCATAATTATTTATGGCTAATACTGTCAAAGGCAGATCTGAGGTCCACAAAACAACAATAACGTTTTGATTTCTTAACACATGTATATTTATAAATGAGATGTGACAAAACATAGTAGTGTTGAATAGTAGATCGTCCACTCCTAAAACCATTCTGTGTTGCATTCAATAGCTGATTTTTGTGGATCCAGGACTGTAACCTCTGCAATATTATTTTACAAAATATATTCTGATATGTATCAATGAGAGTAATGAGTCTATACATGCTAGGATCAGAAGCTTGACCCTTTTTATGTTTGCTTGCATGCATGTGCAAGAAATGTAGTGCCATCATCTGAGTTTTTGTAAGTGTGGCACTCTGTCTTCCAATTCAGTCATGTGTGTTTGCAGGCATGGCCATAGTTCACCAATGAATACTGCAGCTGTCTATGACAACAGTTGAAAATTCAGTGGCGTATAGTTGAAAGGGACAGACCACTTCAGTGACCAGTGGTAAGATAGTGTTGATTAGCATATTGCCAGCAATCCTGCTTGTATAGGTCTCTGCTTTCTCTTTCTGGAACATAAATTCAGTTTGAAGTGAACTACAGCTGACGAGGGTGCCAAATCCACCATCAGCTCAGCGCCCCCCAGCACACTTCCAGGTGCCACGCTGGGAGCCCACCCCAGCATGGCAAACATCTGTCTGATGGCCCCTCCAAACACACTTACAGGTGCCTTGCTGGGAGCCTACCCAGCATGGCAAATGTCCATCTGCTGCCCCCAAACACTTCCAGGTGCCATGCGAGCCCACCCCAGTGTGGCAAACCTCTGCATGGCTGATGGGGTGCCCAATTCCCGTCGGCTCCACTGACCCCCAAAACAAAGTTCCAACTGCCATGCTGGGAGCCCACCCCAGCATAGCAAAAGTCCCAGTCATCTTCCTAAAAGCAAAAAAGGACCTAAAAAAAAACAGTCCCTCACTGCTTGTCTTGACCCCCACCCGCGCCCACCCTCCCTGCGCACCCTACCTCCCCACCCCACCTCACCCCATACTTACCTCTGGAGTCTGATGTGATGATCTCGTGGACCGGGTAAATGTTTGCACTCTTCAAAGCCGACCGCGAACTGAGGAAATGCCGGTTAGCTGTATAATGGAATAAATAGAGTTTTTTTCAACTTTGATGCATATCTCAGGCATTTTTTGGAATTTTGGCACCAAATTTTCAACATGGGGTTTTTGGGATACCTCCTCATGAATTCTGGCACTGTCATGGCATTACTCAGCCCCAAAAGATGATTTCTTGGTCACTGCACGGAACCACCTTTTGGGACTGATTTACAAAATGACAGTGTCACAGTTCATGAGGTAGGCCCCCAAAAACACTACGTTAAAAATTTGGTGAAAAAAATTCCAAAAAATGACTCATTTACTAGTGTGCGTTGCGCAGTTCCTACTCACGCTCATAAGTTCATGAATTTTTTATATTTTCACTCCAGATTCTCAACATTGCCATTTTACCATACCTCCTTATGAGCAGTACAGCTGTCATTTTTCACATCTCACCCAAAATGTGTTTCCGCACATGTAGCCCACAATGGCGCATTCGGTGTGCAAAATCAATGTTCAGGACAGATTAAGAAAATCACAGTGATACTGTTCATTAGCAGAGGTCTTAAAATGGCTATGCTAAAAATTTGGTGACAAAAAGTCCATAAAATGACTGTGTTATAAGTCAGTATTGCTCAGTTTCCACACACCCTCGTAAGTTCATGAATTTGTAATATTTTCAGTCCAGATTTTCACCACTGGCACTTTCCACACTTCCTTATGAACAGTATAGCTGTCATTTTCCACACCATGGCTAAACTGGGTTTTCACACTTCCAGTGCAGAAATGTGTGGTCACTGTAGGAAATCACTGTTCAGGGCAGATTCAGAAAATCACATTGACACTGTTCATGAGTGGAGGTCCCAAAATGCCTGTGTTGACAATCTGCTGTAAAAAATCCCCAAACTAATGACATTATGGGTGTGCATTGCACAGTTTCTATGCACGCTCGTGACTTCACCAGTTTTTTTATTTTCACTGCAGATTTTCAACATTGCCATTTTTTACACCTCCCCATGAACAGTACAGCTGTCATTTTTCACATCCTGTTCGAAATGTGTTTTCGCACCTGTGGTGCCAAATGGCGTAGTCGCTGTGCAAAATCAGCTTCGACTAATGAACTGATATTACCACCGCTCATGAGGTGGGGTCACAAAAACCATGTTGAAAATTTGAAGTTAAAATACCAACAAATTCCTGAGGTTAGGGTTTCGACCATAATGCCCCACCCTATAGAGACTGACAGGCATCAGGGTGTGACTTGGGACTGTTGCCTGTAATGCACATACCATTCCACCCCCACCCACACCCTGCAGCCAGTGAGAGGCATTGAGGTGTGCCTTGGACTCTTCGGCCCTAAAGTTCATCCCATTCTCCTATACCGCACCCATCTCAACATATTTCCTGATGCAATGGGGTGAACATAAGGGCCAAAGACACCAAGACACATTGTGACACTTGTCGGTGTCTGCAGGGTAGAGTGTGGTGAAATGGCGTTGCCATTATGTCTGACGACCCAAAGGCACACCCCAATGCCTGTCAGTATCTGAAGGGTATTGCTGTGGTTGGCTTCAGTTCAATACTTCACTGCCATTTCTATTATGCAGCTCTGTAACTCCTACACTACCAATGCCAATGCCAGCAAGCAAACATTCAGCATTGACAAATGCTTGTTATATATAGGAAAGATGATGCTTCCCTTCCAGCTACCTGGAAATATTTCTCCTTGAGAAAGCTATTAAATACTACTAAAAGATAGGAAGCCACCAATCAGGAAACATTTTGTAAATGTCAGATAGAATTTGATCTGGACCCTAACCTTTATTGGATGTTATTAAGGACAACGCTTGCTTAATTTCATCCCAATATATAAAGAAAGGCCTTGGTGAGACATGTAAAAGAGTTTCAGACCTCAGTTCATTGACATTAATATTTCCAATATATTCTGTATGGGAGAAGAAAAGAGATTGAAAATGCTCCTCTCAGAACTGCGGTGTAATATATGCTTCCACTTCCCTTGAATATTGTTTATAGCCATGGCTAACCAAAGACCAGAAGGTTTTGGTGTCTTTGGCTATAACAGTTCTTCTTAAATTGTTCTACATATTTTTCTGGTATTTTTCCTTCTCAGGTTCCAATAATTTCCCATATTCCTTCTTTGCTTTATTAAGAGAACTAAGATTTTTCCTGGATTTATATTTTTTACATTATCTAACATCTCTATTTAATTTATGTTTAGCTGTTCAGCAGGTATTATTAAACCATGCTGGACACAAATGCTCTCTTATCCTATTGGTTCTAAATAAGGCTTCAATATAATCATTCATTTTCAGACATTTACTGATAGTTTGGTTATTACCTAAAGCTGAAACAATTTCATTGCGTAAAGATATTAAGGGATCAATGTAAAACAGTTCTAAATATAGATTGATAGCTTCATTTTGCCATCTAATTCTTGTAGAACTAATTATTTCCAGATTACAAGCATTACCAGCAAACTGGATAAAATTATTGCCCATTCTTGGGGTTTAAAAAGTTATGAGTAATGGATAATGAGCAGAATCAGGATGATCCCAGACCTCAAAGCCAAACAGAAATTTTAAGGCATACTGATTAACCTAGGCTAGATCAATAATAGAAGATCATATATGCCCCATAAATGTCTATTCACCCACTGAATCACCAGGCAAACAACCATTTACCAAACATAAACTCAAGTCTGATATTATTTTATACAATATCTTACTCTATTGATTAAGTTTTTTTATCCTAGGAGTTTCTAACATTGCTTTCTTTAGGGTTCATCATGTTCGGGCCCTGAAAAAGCTCAGTATAATGGTTTATCATCTGATTATTGACATGGATTCTGGCATTAAATTCACCAATAACAATGAAAGTGTAAGTTTCATATTTAGTTGTTAAATCATCTAATAAGTCAAAAAAAATGTGGCCTGATAGTAGGTGAATAAATGGAAGTAGCTGTAGGGGAAAAATAACCATTAAGAAGAATTACGTTATTATTACTGCTCTGCAATTTCAGAGGAAGTATTAATGATAATTTATAATCCAGAGCAGTAATCTTGTACTTTAGTAAAGTCTTAAAATATGCAGCTATACCAGCCTGATTTCTACTGTATTTCTTGTTTTTTTATGGCTGGAATAGTAAAGGTTATGTATCCAAGGATGAGTGGAGGCATGACATCCTGCCACCATGTTTCCTGTAGACACAAAACATTAAAGGTCATTAGAAACTCTCTAATTTTATCATTAGCCAGTTTATATGCTATGCCTTCTATAGGGGAAAGGGAACATTGTTTAACCAGGAGTAGCACACTAAGCCAAAGCTTGTTTCCAGATATGACCTGGGAGCACAAGGAAGTTAAGTGACTTGCTCAGGATCACACAGTATGCAATTAGGCGGCTGTGGGATTCAAACCCAGGTCTCCAGATCTGCAGCTCAGAGCCTTAACCCACTGTGCTTTACTGTACCAGGATAGAAAAGTTAGCATTCCCAATGACTTATCAGATATTTGAGCTATACCTAAACTAGATTCTTGTCACTAAGAGGTAACATTTTGAAAGACTGAAGAATGATTGTTAATCACTATTTCTAAATGGTCCATATTTATTAATATACTGTATGTCTATTTGTAGTCTTCTCTGGTGAACCCTTCTGCAAGCTATTTCTGGACACAGCTTGTTTATTAAACCCATAGTATGTATGTCAGTTAGAAGGACCCCAAGTCCATCCAATGCTGGGTGGGCATCTAACACTAATGCTGCCAATCTAGGGTTCCTAAAAGTAATGACAATTTGTGGACTGTCGTAATCCCACTACGTATTGTGATCTACTCAGTTCTGCTTAGTTCTAAATCTATTTTAAGGGCATGGGACAAAAAAGCAATATCTCATTTAATAAGACCAAATGACTAATTTTTAGAGACTTTACAACCATAAAGTAAAAGAGTTTTACATTCCCAAGTTTGTGACTGAACCCCTGAAAATTTTGAAATGGCCTCAGAGACCCGTCTTGCCCTTCTAATATCCTCCTCATGGTCCCTGATGCATATCAGAGCTGCCTGACTGTCAGATTTAACTGGAACTTTCTGAGGGGGTAACATATTAATGCCCTTTGAACATTCGAGCTGCAATTATTTATTTTTAACTCATAAACTTTATATTTCTGCAGCCTTAGCCCCATGCTGATAAAAACTGCCAAGGAATATCTTACATTTCACACCCTTCAGTGTTTCATCTCTGATGAAACACTGAAGGGTGTGAAATGTAAGATATTCCTTGGCAGTTTTTATCAGTGTGGGGCTGAGGCTGCAGAAATATAAAGTTTATGAGTTAAAATTAAATAATTGCAGCTCGAGTGTTCATTTTGGAAGGGGTGAGTGAGCTAAATCTTTGTTGAACTAACAAATACTGAACTTTCATGCTGCACCACCATCCCTGTGCCTACCTCATCTGTTTTGTACATTAATACCATTTGATTTAAGTAAAGCTTCTTGGGACCAAATACAAGATGCTATACTAAAGGATCTACAGTAAAGCAAAACACAATTGGGAAAATGTACATTAGGTGGACGTGTAATTAAAATACCGTCACACGTAGAAGAGATATGTAATAGATGCCAAATCCATTTTGTAAATTTTTCAGGAGTTTCGGCATCTAATTTATTAATGCCATGCATTTTAATTAAAAACTTTAGCTCTATCTCAGGCTGATTGTTATCAAAGCCAAAGAAGGTAAGAGCATAATTCCCAGGCTTATCAGGAACACCTCTATTATGAGAAGATTGCTCCTCAGTTTCCCCTTGGATCATTTCTGGCATGTTTGCCTCAGAGAAAAAAGGAAGCAATTTTTCTTTCTTTATTTCTGCCATAATTGAATGAGTTGACAAATTCATGTGAGGTTGCACTGATTCCATATTACCACCCCCTTCCAAATCAAATTTGTCAGAACCAAGTAATTTGTGCATGGATTTAGTGCCCTGTTTTTGTGTTATACAGTATTTATCTTTTTAATTCTCCTATGATTTGATTTGTTATTTTCTTTCCTATTCTGGATTGATTTTGAATCTAAAATTATAATATAATTTTCTTTTTAAAACGGAGAAGGAAGTTTAACCTGAATATCTTTATTTTCTCTAGAGACAGTTGGAGCTACCTGGGAATCTTCAGTAAAGTTTTCAGTTCATGCCTGAGACTTATTCCTAAATTGTGTTACCAGGGCTTGATTATGAAATGCATCTGCTCTGAGGTTCGGTATTTCCTTCTTCAAGGCTCACATATTCTCTAATATTACTGTAGTAGTACAATATGGGATTTGTATAATTTCCAAAATTTGCTTATAAAAGAAGAGGATGATACAAAATCTCCCTCATTTGTGAAATGCTCCTTATCATATTCCACTGAATTATGAGGTGTACATAAATTGTAGGGCACTACAAATGGTGAAAAAATGTGGCCTTGTGACATGGGAGGTCCAGCTGAAAAGTCACATCTGTATCCACTATTCATTGCATTGCTGCTTTACAATTCTACAGTATGCTGCTTAAATACAAACATACAAACATACAAAAGAGCCAGCAGAAGACCAAATTGATCTATTGAGTCTGCTCATTAGTAATAAAGTGTCTCTGGCTTACACCATTGACCCTGTGGCCCCTTCCCTGTCAAGCTCTCCTCCATAACTCCTCCTTGGTCTCCCAGGTTCCTTTATGCCTACCCCAAGCCCTCTTAGAGCTTCCCATCATTTTATGTAAGACCATCTCATCTGGCAGTGCATTCCATGTGCCTACCACCTCTCTGTGACATTTTTTTTCTGACATCCCTCCTAAACCCCCACCAACTTCAAACTGTGCCCCCTCATGGTTCTATTGTCACTTAGCTTAAAGAGATCTTCCCTGTCCATTCTATTTATTCTCTTCAGGTATTTAAAGGTCTCTATCATATCCCCCCTCTCTCTCCTCTTTTTCAGGGAGTGCATTCTTAGGGCTCCCAATCTCTCTTCATAGGATTTCCCTTGCTGTCCCCTGATCATCTTGGTTGACCTCCTTTGTACCCTCTCTAGCAAGCCAATGTCTTTCTTATGATGTGAGCTCCAAAACCTTAACCCATATTCTAAGTGCAGTTTCACCAGTGACCTGTACAATGCATGACCTCACTCTCTACTGCTGAATCCATGGCTACAATCTCTAACATTGAGTGGTTTTTGCCTGCTGCTCTTTTGCATTGCATGGAGTATTTCAGGTCATTTAATCACCACCCCATATTCTTTTCTTCCTCTGTTTCTAATATTTGGATCCCTCCCCATACTCAGCCCTAGGATTTCTGGCCTCAATGTTCAATGTTTGAAATTTTGAGAAATGTGAATACTTGTTCCTATTAATTTGCATTCTGTGTTCTAGAGTAGCAGGATAAGGGTAAAAATATACCATTTGAAACTTTGAGTTTGTTATCTATGTCTCTATCTTGGTGTCTATGAGTTTCAGTATTCTGGCACTCATTATGTGAGAACCCTTGATCTGTAAGGAATTTTTATGCATTTCTTTCCTCTTTATCTTGTCACTTCCTTCATTTCCTATAGACATCCTGCTCTTGCATTTGCACTATCTGCATAGTACCATAAGAATCTAAGCTCAGGAGGGACTTTATGTCAGTCACATGCACCCCCATCTTCATCACTGGTAGAGATGAGTCAATGTGTTTTGCAGACATGTACTAATTTGTAAGGGTTCCATACCCATTCTATTGACCAGGGTACACTGATTGCCTTGGATTGCTGACATTTATACAGGCTTACTTTGAAGGTCTCTACTGCCTTAATATATTTTTTCTGCTAGTAGGCTGTTTCACAGGGTCACCACCCTCTGGGAAAAGAAGTGCCTTCTAACATTGTCCTTACATTTACCACCTCTGAGCATCACAGCATGTCCACACAGTGTGCTGCATCACACCACATTAAACATATCCATCTGTTCTCTCTCTCTTGCCAAATCCCAGAAAGCTTCCAAAAGGCTATAGGCAACCCCTTTATAAGCCTCACCCTATTGTAAAATAATGAGGAAAGGCTTTATAAAGACTGGGTCTGGCTGGCCCATCAGTACAACAGCAGCAGTGCCACCCATGGTGCTGGTGACCTGGGTTCAGGAATGAGCTGAGTGTCATTTTACAGCTGTGGTGAGCAGATCAAGCATCCCAGAGGATCCTGTCCTCCACAGGGAAGGGAGGGACACAGTCTGCACTGCTGCACTACCTTCTGGGTAACCAGTTGTAGCAGCAAGTTGGAGGGAGGATGTGCACACTTGTTGTCAGTGTCCTGAATACTGGCCAAAATTGTATTTATTTATTAATTGAGAAACTGGTGACTGGGAAAGGCACACTGAGCCAAGGCTTATATTCCTGTCTGACTCGGGGGAAGGGTACATGGCAGACTACGTCATATAGGCAGAAGCAAAGATATAAATACAGTGGAAAAAATGCAAGTTAGTGCAAGTGAAAATCAGAAATAAAAAGGGAAAGGTCTTACATGCAGCAGCATGAACTGGGTGCACTTAACTCTGTCAAAAATAGTACAGCAACAGGTAACTTACAGCGACAAATTTAAAGGTCACTGTCGGTCGCTGTAATGGTCACGCTGACCCCTTGCACAGCTTCTCTGCATCTTGCTCCTTCTCCCTGAAGCACCTCTGCTGTGGAGGTGATTATAGTAAAGTCTGGAGGGTGGGGGGGGCAAAGCCCTGCATATGGAGGTGCGGGGGGGGCACAGCCCCCAGCAGAAAATGCACTTGTTGCCCCGACTGTGCAATGTGGACTGCAATCATGGTCAACATTGTGTGCATCACTGTAAAGCTGGTTGGCAGATTTACTGTCAAACCAGCTTGGTGGAATAGCCTGAACCCAGCTGCCCGTTAACCCTTTACACTCTAGATGAGCCCAAGAAAGGTCATGGCTGCTAATACTCCCAAGGTAGCCAACCATGGAAGAAATGTCCTCAAGTAAGGTAACACCCTCTGTGGATCTTCAGGAGACTAGGTAACTGCCAGAGGAAGAAGCAGATTGGGCTAAGATGGAGGGAGGTAGTCTTTCAGAGGTAGGAAGCATCAAAGAGGAAACAACAGATACTGTACACACTTACATGACTGAATGAATGAATGAATGCATGAATGAATGAATAAATAGTGGACCACTTTTTGTAATAATAAGCCAAAAATTCATTAATTTTGTAAATTCTGGCTATTGGTGTCCCTGCAGATGCTTAATGAACTGTCTTCCAGCAGAAAACAAACTGAAAAGAAAACAGTGTTTGAAACTACTGGCAGATAAATCTTATTGACTAAATTTGTGATGTTTGAAACACCTTTTGAAATCGCCTTGTGTTATTATAATAATAAGCTACATTGTAATGTGAGGCCAGCTCACAATAGGCAATTTACAATTATGTGTCACCAAACCCATTGTTCCTCTTCTATGTAAAATGAAACAAAACCAACTTAACAGAGCTGGATGTTTAAACAATTATTCTGTTTTGGCAGTAATTTGAACAGTGTTCACTTTCTCTGAGGTATTTACTGACTGACCTTAGCACTGAAAAAAAAAGTTTCTAATCTGAAATGAATTTGCAGCTAATTCAACCTGTAGGCTAGCGACTCTGGGATTTCCTAGATAATAAGATCCAGACAGTAATGTTGATGGATGTCAGAAGTTTGCCTGCATAAGGTCTCTAAAGTTCTGTGACAGAAATAAATGAAGCATTATTGCTTTAACAAACCTCAATCTCTTCTGCACTTTTAAACTCTGCTTACCCTCAATGCCACCATTCTCTGACTGTGAAGCAGTGTCATTATTCCCCACAATGCACTGCACAGACAGCGGTGATTTCATTCTAACTTTGTCAGTTGTAAGCAACATGGTGCTGCTTTGCTGTATTCGTACACTAATGGCAGGCTTTTTAAAGGGTGTTTCTCTGGAATTAATTCTCTACCCATGTTTTCACCTGTGATGATTTTATCCAAACTGTGAGGGAGATACATATGAAATAACACACAACAATGTATGCATTCAGTAAATAATACAACACAACAGGGTGTGCATTAAAGGATTTTAATGCACACCCCAAGGGCATAGTGAGCCATGAGGCCAAAGGCCAAGTATCCTTATGCCCCTAGGAAGTGCAATTAAATTCTTTAATGTACACCCTGGAGTGGCTTATCACACTTATAAAAGTTTTTTGTTTTTATTGTCATTAAGGACATTAAAAAATATAAAGTTTTGTTCCAAGTAAAAAAAAAACTCTTTTTAATATGTTTGTAAAGAAAAGACTAATTTTTAATAAATAGTCATTCTTCAGTATTTCCCCTACTGCATCTGTACTGATTATGCCAGCAGGTGGCTTTGAGGTGCTGTAAGCCTGCTTTGTGCTCTGTAAGTCCTCCAGTAGGCGACGCCCCCCCGAACGTAAACTCTTATTTGTAAGTGCACTGTATTGTGACAGGTACCTGCCCAAGTATGCACGCTCTATTTGAACCTGATATGTCCTCTCTGTTTGGTGCCAGTACATGCTCGCTGTGCTCAAGAATGAGTACTTGACTGAATATGACAGCTTCCTGATATATACTGTCCTCCCACCACCACCAACAGTAAGATCAGACACACAGTCATGAAATTAGTGGCTCTCCTGGAGCCCACAAAGTCTGCAGATTGGGCCAGGGAGTTGATTAAGAGCAGCAGTCACTTTCCATGTGGCCAGATCTGCATGCACAGTCTCTCTTTTGCACCATCCAGCAGGACAGAACCACACATTGGACCTGAAAGAGATAACTATATAGTGGTGAAGCTGGATGGTCAAGAGGACGTTTTCCAACTGGCAGACAAGTCATTTTTTTGTAGATGTTGAAAAGTTGTTAGTGCTGCTTTGGAAAGCATTTTATAAATTAGATTCAGTGATGGGCGTAAGCATGAGTGACCATGTAAAGAGAGAATTTTTGTTTTACAACCCACAGAAATTTCTACAAGCACCCCAGAGGCCACATGACTTGTGTAATTTTGGAAAGTGTCTCAGAATGTTGTTCAGAAACTGGAGATGTAGTCTGCTTTATAAAAGACTGGAATTGTTAATTAAAAAATAGTTTTAAATATCAAGGTAATAAAGTATAGGATTTTCAATATGACAGCTAATGGCTTTTTAATTTTCATTTGGATGTGTATTGATATCGCCAGTAAGTATGTTGTTGGAGGAGGGATGAGATTTGTCACCAGACAAAGCGTTTATAGAGATTTAATGTATGGTCAAGTGACATATCTTTGCCAATTACATTTCTAGAATTTTTCTTGCCATTTTATAAAGCATTTTAATGGAAGGTCATATGCCATGTTTCAGCCAGTCATGTCTGTGGATTTTCCAATGCCATTTTATAAATGTAGTTGACACCATGCTATACTGCACCACACAATAACGCATCACAAAATTGTAACCAGATATTTTAGAAAGTCTTCACAAACTGACTTCATTTCTCATGTGTGTTTATTCATACTGATACAGGTTTACAACTGGAACCACATTTATTGTTTTCAAAGTATAAAATCGTAGACTCTGATGGTAAAAGGAGACAGATGACACAACAAGTCTGCCCATAGCTGGTACTACTTTACCCCACCCCTGCCTAGTGCTGCAGTGGGTTCATTTACATCCTCCCTCCCTTCTGCTTCCCCCCTTCTTGGTTTTCTGAAGTGGAATTATGAGTCCCTTGGCCTTGTTCCACCCATATTTGAATCCATTAATGGTCCTTACCCCCACTGCCTCCACCAGCAATCTGTTCCAAGGCTCCACCACTCTTTCCATGAAGTAAAACTTTCTCATATCCTTCCTGAATTTACGTCCCACTAATCTCCAGTTGTGCCCCGTCATGACTACATCTGTATTTCTATAAAAATCAGGCCCTTACAATTAACCCTTTTAATACCCCTTTGGAACTTATATGTCTCTATAATGTCCCTCCTCTCCCGTTTGTTCTCCAGCGAGTACATGTTCAGAGCCTTCAGTCATTCCTTTGTATAATCTGCTCTGCTGGTCCTGAATCCTTTTTGTGACCCTTCACTGCCAGCCCATCAATGTCTTTTCTTCCTCAGGTGAGGACTCCAAAACTGGGCACAATACTTCAGGTGAGGTCTTACCAGTAATCTGCATAGGAGCAGTATCACCTCATCCCTTGTACTGTCTAAAGAATACATTTATTGAGCTTTAGAAACTATTACAGGTCAGTCCAGTAATCATGGAACTTCAATAACATGTAAGCCACTTACACAAGTTTGGATGTTGATCATGTTTATGGCCAAAAACAGATACAGTGCACTTTGGTTATAGCAGACACTGTTCTAACAATCTGTTATAACAGACAAAAACTGATTTCCCAAACCAAATATATTAAATCCAATTCATTTTTCTCTGGCTATAATGGACACAGCATTGCTTATAATGGACACTATCAAGCTTTTATGGACATCTATAGTGGGGTTTTTTTTGGGGGGGTAAGTGCAACCAGGTGAGGAGATTTGGCAAATATAGAATTAAGATTAAAGAGCTACAGAGATTCAATTACTTACAAAGTAAGTCTCTACAAGCTGCATAAGCATTTATTAGTTAATTCTCTAGATTTCTGTCTTCATGTGTCCACTGTCTGCAGAGAAATTGCTGTTGTACTAAATGAACTGTGTGTTATGCTACTATTATAACTTTGTAAATGTGACGTGGAAACTTTGTAAATGAGCTCCACTCAAAGGTGTTTCCGAACTATCAATAAACAAATAAAATAAATTAATTAATGCCAGATTGGGATTACCATATCGTGCCAGTCGTAATCTCACCCCATCTTCTCAAATGTCTGTTGCCAGGAGCATCCTACTTCCCAAGCTTACCTAAGATCTACCCATCTTCTCAAAAATATCTATTCATAATGGGGCCAGTGAACAAACGGGCTGGACTTACATGCCAGAGGCGCATATCCTGCCCACGTAGCACCGCACGTATGGACAGGTGTGCACCAGGCATATTCACCAATGGCTGTCACCTGTCCGTGGGCCCACCCCACCCCCCACATCCAGGTCTGCACAGTGTGGCCAAGGGTGGAGTCTCTGACCCAGCCAGGCTTCCAATCAGATGCCTGTCCTGGGTCCTGGAGTAGATCCCCCGTGCATGAAGGAGTAGGTCCTGGGTCAAGCATCACACACAAGCACCCTGGCATGCACAGCAGTGGTCAGTGTCAGCCAAAAAGCTCACCAGCTGTATGCATGCTCTAGTGCCTCCAGCCAGCACCTGGATCACAGCCATACTCCCACCCCCCAACATGGCAAGGCACCCACCCAAGTTCCCAATGCCCACCCACCACCCCCAAACACTGCAGAGCCTCATCCCTGCATGGACCATGGCAGTCCCCACTCATCAGGGCAACTGCCCTGCATCCACAGTAACCCCAACACATGTCCAAGCCCCATCCCCATAGTGTCAGCCCCCAACCAGTACTGCATGTCCCAGTGTTGTGGCACACCCACCCAGCCACCGGCCCCAGGTGCATGGATGGTATGGTGCACCCTGCACCCATCTAATGGCCACAGAAAATTAGTGGTACTGCAGGCCACCATAGAACCATAGACAATTAGTGGTACTGCAGGCCACCATAAGATGGTTGCAACAATGGCCCACTGATCCCTCGAACCGTAACTCCTGCATCCGGCACTCCAGCCCCTGTTCTGTGGTCCAGTGCTCCCCACTGTGGCACAAAAACACCACCCCATCTCCCATATCCACCGGTCAGTGCCATGGCCATGGGACAGCCGGCAGCACAGCCCACCACACAGCTCCCCGGCCGCCCATGTCGTCCAATTGATGCTGGGAGCACATCACCATAGTGACACAATCCCAGCATCCCTTGGATGGCCAGCTGCCAGGGAGTGTGCAGTGGCTGTGCTGCTGAAGGTCCCATGGTTGTGGCATTGACCAGCGGGTACAGGGGAATGGGTGGTGTTGTTGGTGCTATGGGGCCCACTGTACACCTATGTAGCTGATGGTGTATTTTGTTTGTGGGGTCAAGGACAGTGGACTTGGGCACGGGGTGTGTAAGGAAGTGTTCCTGTGCTACACTGGGGATGGGTTGTCCTCCATGAGGGAGTTGTCCTGCCATTTCATGGGTCCAGGCAGACATGTGATGGGGCAGTGTGGTGCACCCTACATCAGGGATGGGGCTGTCATGTGGGGAAGGATGCTTAGCCAGCTGGGGATGGGACATACAAGTGCTGGGGAGGGTCGTGTCACTGCTGTACTGATTAGCCTGTGCTCTGCTCAGAGGTAGGGGCTCTGTGCTGCAGGGGAGAGGGACTCCTTGTGATGGGGGTGCATTATGCACAGTTTGCGGACGGGGGACTCTGTTACTGTGTGGGCCTGGTAATGTACTGCAGTTATGGCAGGGTCCCCCTGGCATATCCTATACACCTAAGCCCCTCTGGGCCACACTACATGCCTTTGTGAATGACTTACAGTGCAGACATGCTTCTGTCCCACCCCCAGAGCATTGCTGTCCACACAGCCAGGGGATCGGTACATACCAGTTGTGCACTCCCTGTCATGCATCCGTACAGGGGACTCAGTGGGTGCATAGTGGCTCGTGGTGCATAGCCAATCCACACATTTGTGCATAGGCCCAATTCTGTATAAATGGGATATAGCCTATAATAACGTTAGTTGCTTTGCTCTGGCCAGTAATCGAATAGTCCACCAATTTACCTTATATTCCAAACAAGGATGGCTGCCCCTGTTTGTCAATGAGATATCTCCCTTGGGGAGTCATTTATAGTGTTCTAAACAACCACTCCATCTCATATTTTGCCTCCAACTTAATGTCATACAGAATTGCCTACCCTCTTAGGTCTACAGATCTTTGCTTGCTTACTACCCCCAGGATGAAGACTAAGCTCAGAGAGGAAGCCTTTGCCATGTCTGCCCCCAAACTGTGGAATAAAGTCCCAACTAACATCAGACTTTGTGCAACTGTCTGCACTTTCTGAAACCATTTTCAATCTCACCTACTCCAGTTGTATGCCTGCTCCTGGTCTCTAGGCTTCAAAGCTATGGCCCCCATATAATTCTTGTAATCTATGTCTGCATAGCACTTGGTACTTCATAATTGCCCTGGGCTATAGAATTAGCTTCTACAGCCAGCCATCCTTCCCTAGCCTGAGATGCCTTGCCCTCACTTTGCTCAATCTAGTAACATGTTTGTTCATGGCCCTTCCGCATGTCACTGCTCCATATTGACCTGTAATTGTTGCTTCCCATAAGTCTGTGTACACCAGTGTTCATATTATGATTGTGTAAAACAGTGTTGATACTATCATCTGGAAATGTATTGATATACTGTATGTCTATGGTTTGTACTTTCCTGTATCATGCCTAAAAATAAGCAAATGTTTGTCTAGCGCACCTTACCCGGTAAACAAAAACTAACTAACTAAATTAATAAATAAATCACACTAAAAGAAAATGATTTTATATTTCAGTAAAACCCTTACAGTACAATTGCCTTTGTTCTTACTGTCCTAGAACCCCAACATCCAGCCACTAGAGTTACTGGGCTCGATTTTCAGAGTGCCTGAGGGTGCAGCAACCCCCTGGTGTGTTGATCATATGGTGCATGGGGCTTCCAGCATTCTCCGTGAGATTAGGATTTTTCACACCTATGTGCCAAATGCCGCAGGTTAGTCTAGCTCCCCTGCTCTAACTTGTGGCATTCTGCGGACTTTTTTTACGGGGCTTGCACCAAATATTTGGCACTACTTGCTGTAAAGTGTGGAAACTGTCGCAACTGTGCCTGATGTACTAAAATTGCGTGCAGTTGCTGCAAATGTGTTTAGTGCAGCTGCACCAAAAAACAGTTTTGATGCAGGGCTGGACACAAGCTCTGCATCACCCATTGAAAATTAAGCCCACTATCTTCTTCTTATCTTCTGCAATAAACTTCCTTAAAAACGCAAGTTCCCTGACAGTTAAATAACATTAAATAAACAAAATACAGAAACATATATGCTAGGCAGATTTCTGAGTAATCTATGAAGTTTCATATGAACATATAAAGAGGCCAGCAGAAGATGGCCATTTGGTCTATCTAGTCCACTCATTTTGCAGGGTCCACAGCTTTAGCTAGTGTCCCTGACTCGCCCCACTTCTCCCATCCTCTCTACCCATGATCCTTACCTAATAAGTCATCTAATAATTACCTAATATAATTCATAATAGATTTTCATTCACTCTGAGACCCTGCTCACATAGATAGACACATCTAACCTATAGGCTCTGCCTCCACTGGATATACTGGACATTGGATATAATGGACAAAAGCTGTCTGCACAGATGCATTCATTATTATTGGCTTGCACTGTACTGTAGTATTTGCATCCAAAACTGAAAGAAAATGTAACAAAGTGAGCATTACTCACTTAAAAGCTGTATGCTAGGTGAAGAGTAGAATTGTAAATTAGAGGTGTGGCTTAGATAACAGAAAGCCAGTGTCTGTATTTAAAATGTCCTAGTTAGCTTTTGGCAGAGAGTAGCAAGAGGAAGGAGGCAGCTGCTAGATCTCTTCTACTGGGACTATATAGCCTCCTCCTCCTCCCTCCCCTCCACCCCCACCCTTAGCCAGTTCCACTTTTATAGGCACTGGATTTGACTGACAACAAGAACTTCCTGTTTGGGAGAAGGAAGGGAGTGATCACAGAGGCACAAAAGACTCACCAACCTAGAAGGAAAATAATAGCTCTCCCTCACCCCCTAGCTGCTGGAGGTCTATCTCTGAGCAAGTAAGAGTAGACTACTGAGGAATACAGGAACTTCCTGACCCAGAACAAGAATGGCAGGAGCTGTAAAGGTACAGAGACAGTAGGAAAGTAGGGAGAAAAAAAGTAAACAGAGAGAGGAAAGAGTAAGCATAAAAACAACAGTCAAGGGGCCACAAGTAAGATATGATGGGAGTGGTGCAGTGCAGTGCAGTGGCTATGAAGTGGCAGTCTTTCAGGACATGTTCTGGAGGATGCAGTGTCATCCCATCCACAGGCACCTCTCTGGACTGAGGGAGGAGGAGGTTGCTCGTCTCCAGGCTGATTGACCAGGATTGAGGAACCTCCTCTCCCACCCAGGGACCACCAGGGTTGACACTGCTGCCTCAGAGGTTGCCAAGAAAGAGGAGCAGTTGGACTATGGTGGGCTCAGGGTAGGTGAGGGTGGGGGAACAGAAGCACATCTCTCCAGTTGTACCTCTCCACAATTTGTATGCCATTTTGGCAGAGTGTGGTTCCTCTATGGAGGCACCCACAGTGGAGACCAAGGAGGATGCTGGGAACCTCCACAAAGGAGACCCACAGGATGGTGGCATGGGATCCCACAGGAGAAGGGAACAACTCCTGGTGGGGGACTCAATTAATAGGGGGGAAGAACTATGGGAGGGAGGTAAGGTACCCACCCAGCACCATAACTTGGAGGGACAGGGAGCGAATCCTCAGGACTGTGGGAGCAGCTGCATGGGGGAAGGATCTGGATGTCATAGTCCACCCAGGGACAAATGACCTGGCTGGGAATGGGATCAGATCAGTGCAGGAGGAGTTTGTGGAGTTGAGGAGGGGCTTTAGACAAGTAGCATGCACGGTAACATTCTCAGAGGTGCTGCCTGTCTATGGCATGGGTGAGGCTAGGGTTCTCTGTACCATGGGATTCAATCAATGGTTGAAAAACTGGTGAAGAGCTCAGGGTTTTGGCTTCATTGGGGACTGGGGGTCCACCTGGAGGGATACAGGCCTATACTTGCGCAATGGTCTGCATCTGTCCAAGATGAGAATCAGAATCCTTGGTGATAGGTTTAAATGCTTCATTTGGCAAGCATTTAAACTAGCCAAGGGAGGCACTGAAAAGGAACAGGAAATCCCAGCCCCACCAAAAAACAGGGTAGTTAGTGAGGAAACACCAAAATAGAGAAGTCAATAGGAGAAGGGCAGGGTAAATGGAGAAATAAGCAAAGGCAGTAAGGACAGGGATAGGGCTAAAGGGTAAGGCCATCACAAAATGGAGGCAATGAGTACCAATGCCCGTAGTCTGGGTTACAAGTTTCTTGAACTAGTGGCCTTGATGGAAGAGGGACACCTGGATATCGTGGCAGTCACAGAAATATGGTACACAGAGAAACATGACTGGGATGTCAACATACCAGGTTACACAGTCTACAGGAGGGACAGGGAGGGTAGAAGAGGAGGAAGAGTAGCTCTCTACATAAGGGAAAAGATCAAAGCAACAGAACTAAATGGTAAACAGGGAGGAGAGGAGGTACTGTGGGTTAGCCTAGAGACAGAAATGACACCAGAATCCTCACAGAGTGTTGTATACACAGCCCGTCCCAGGGGAGAAATGGACAAGGAAATGATAGAAGGCATCCTTAGGATGACAGAAAAGGTGAGCTGTTGTTGATGGGGGACCTGAATATGCCAAATGTTAACTGGAGCACCTTTGCTGCAGCCACATCCAAGAGCAGGGTCATTCTTGATGCCCCGCAGGGGGCATGCCTCAGACAGCTAGTGTTGAAACCCACTTGGGAGGGAGCAATCTTAGATCTCGTACTCTCAAACAGGGATGGAGAGAGGATCTCAAATTTAGAAATGGGTAGCCATCTGGGAACAAGTGACCACCAAACATTGTGGTTTATGATAAACACAGCGGTAGAGTCAAGCCATAAAAAAGTGAGGCTGCTGGACTTTAGGAGGGGTGATTTTTGTCAGAATGGGACAGTGTCTCAGAAAAGCACTAGCAAACAGGCAAGAAGGAGAGGTGGAGGAACAATGGGAAACATCAAAACTGCCATCACAGAAGCAACAAGCCTTGTGTGAAGCAAATAAATCAAAAAGAAGAAAAAAACACTATGGTTCTCAAAAAAGGTGGCAGGGAAGGTTAAGGAGAAAAAGATAGCATTCAGGAAGTATAAGGAAACACAGAAGGAGCAGGACAGAGAACTGTACCAGTTAAAGCAGCAGGAAGCAGGGAAGGCAGTCAGAATAGCAAAAGCCCAAACCGAGATAAAGATAGCCAACTCTGTTAAGAAGGGGGATAAAACCTTTTATAGGTACATCAGTGAGCGAAGAAAGACAAAGGGAGGGATAGTGAGGCTTAATAAACAGGAGGTGGGTGGGCAGAGGTGACAGTGAAAAGCAGGAATACTGAATAAATACTTCTGCTCAGTATTCACAAAAGAAGACGAGGGAGGTACCTAATCCAATCAATAGAAACACTATAGCTAGGGGGATTGATACCAGTCCATTCACAGAAAAAAAGGTTCTGAAAAAACTCCTAAAACTGAAGGTGGACAAAGCAATGGGCCCTGATGGGATTCACCCCAGAATTCTAAAAGAACTAAGGGGAGAACTAGTGACACCACTGACTACCCTTTTTAACAATTCGTGGGAGGATGATGTGGTACCTAAGGACTGGAGGAGGGTGTATGTGATTTCCCTTCACAAAAGTGAGAGCAAAGCAGAGGCAGGAAACTACAGACTTGTTAGTTTGACCTCAGTGGTAGGCAAAATAATGGAATCACTTCTGAAAGAAAGAATTATTGAGTACCTAAAGGCCAGTCGGGCACAGGACCCAAGGCAGCAAGTATTCACAGCGGGAAGGTTATGTCAGATGAATGTAATAGATATTTTTTACTGACCAAAGTTGTAGACCGGGGAGGGGATGTGGACATCACCTACCTAGACTTTAGCAAGGCATTTGACACAGTCCCACACAAAAGATTAATAAACAAATGAGTCACCCTGGGAGTGGGTCCCAGGGTGGTAGCCTGGGTTAAAAACTGGCTGCACAACAGGACACAGAGGGTAATAGTAAATGAAGTCCACTCCAAGAAAGGTGGGTTACTAGTGGTGTACTGCAAGGTTCAGTACTGGTCAAGTCCTTTCTAATGTCTTTATAAAGTGACATTGCAGAGGGACTGGAAGGAAACGTATGTTTTTTTGCAGATGACATAATGATCTGCAACAGGGCTGATACACAAGAGGGAGTGGAAAGGATGAGAAGGGACTTGGCAAGGTTGGAGGAATGGTCAAAAGTATGTCAGCTTAGATTCAGTGCAAAGAAGTGCAAAGTAATTCACCTGTCAAACAAAAACCCTGGGGAAGAGTACACAATGGGGGGGAGGAAGCACTAACAACAACAAAAATGGAAAGGGACCTGGGGGTAGTCATATCTAGGGATGTAAGTTTGTCATGGCAGTCATACACGTCATTGATTCCATGACGTTTGATCTTTATTCAGGACTTCCATGACTTTCACTAGTGTCATCAGAATGTAGCAATGATGACAGTGCCCCAACATTTACTATTGTTTATTAATGATTTCATGAACAAACAATGAGTCATTAAAACCTCATCCATGACAAACTTACATCCCTAGTCATATTAGATGACCTAAAAGTAAGCAAGCAATGTGAGAAGGCAGTAAGGAGTGCTGGGGGGATACTGGAATGTATAGGAAGAGGCATCACCGGTATAAAACAGGAAGTTGTTATCCCTCTGTACAGACAGTTGGTGAGACGCCATCTGGAGTACTGTATGCAGTTCTTGTGACCCCATCTCCACAAGGACATAAACAGGATGGAGGCAGTCCAAAGGAGGGCACTAAAATGGTGCAGTGTCTGCACCAGAAGCCATCTGAAGAGAGACTAAAAGAGCTTAACATGTATACCCTTGAGGAAAGGAGGGAGAGGGGGGACATGATAGAAACTTTCAAGTACCTTAATGGAATCAACAAAGCCCAGGAGGGTAGCATTTTTCAGAAAAAGAGATGCGCAAGAACAAGAGGGCACAATTTGAAGATAGAGTGGGGACAGCTCAAAGGCAACATGAGGAAGTATTTTTTCATGGAGAGGGTGGTGGATGCATGGAACAGCCTTCCTGAAAAGGTTGTGTGGTCAAAAACAGTAAGGGAATTCAAGAATGCATGGGACAGACATAAGGCAGGTCTGGTGGAGGATCGGAAGAAATAGGCTGTTGGTTAACTAGGATCTGCAGCTTATCCAATAGGTAGGTAGGTAGGGAAATGGGCAGACTGGGTGGGCCAGGTGGTCCTTATCTGCCATCAAAGTCTATGTTTCTATGTTTCTATGTATCAATATGAAAATAAAAAGGTAAATATGCAGCTAGTTTTTAAATCTTTGCTACAAACTGTATGCTAAGTTGTGACAAGAAATACAGTGACAATTTACTAGTGAAGTTGGTGGAATGTCAGTAACTTACTACATGTTTTGGTGTAAAGGTTTCCTTCTTTCACCCAAAAGTTTGTGGCACAATTTAAATAAGCATTTGTCAATGCCGAATGTTTTCTTGTTGATATTAACATTGGAAATGCAGGAGTTAGAGAGATGCAGAATAGGAATAGTAGTGAAGTAATGAACTTCACGCCAACCCACCTCCACCCTGCAGAGACGGACAGGCATTAGGGTATGCATTTGGGTGCATCGCCCATAACGTTCAGGCCATTTCACTTTACCCTATCCTGCAGACACTGACACATGTTGAGGTGTGCCTTAGGGTGTTCGGCTGTACAGTCACATCATTCCATAAGGACATACACTGAAATGGGTGCAGTATAGGAGAATGGGGTGAACTGTGGGGCTGAAGAGTTCAAGGCACACCTCAGTGCCTGTCACTGGCTGCAGGGTGGTGGGATGGAGGTAGAATGGCATAAGCATTACAGTCAGCAATCCAAAAGCACACCTCTGATGCCAGACAGTCTGTACAGGGTGGGACGTTATGGTTAGACACCCTAACACCCCGGGCGTTTGTTGGTATTTACACTACAAATGTTCAGCATGACTTTTTTGTGACCCCACCTCATGCAAGCATTTGGGACCTCTTCTCATGAACAGTGGCACTGTGATCTTGTTAATGTGTCCCAAACTTTGAGTTCCCACAGTGACCGTGCCATTCTGCGCCAGATGTACAAAAACACAGATCAGGTAGGATGTGAAGAATGACAGCTGTACCATTCATAGGGAGCTGTGAAGAGATGGCAATGTTGAAAATCTGTAGTGAAAATATTAAAAATACTTGAACTTCAGGCTTATGTGGAAACTGCGCAATGCATGTGCGTAACACAGTCATTTAGTGGAATTTTTTCATAAAATTTTCAACATAGGCATTTTGTGACCTCTGCTCATGAACAGTGTCACTATGATTTTCCTAATTTGTCCCGAACATTGATTTCCCACAGCTACTGCTCTATTCTGCGCCAGATGTATAAATGCATATTTCGGGCAGGATACGAAAAATGACAGCTGTACTGTTCATAAGGAGGTGTGAAAAAATGGCAATGTTGAAAATCTGGAGTGAAAATATTACAAATGCGCATAATTATGAGGGTGTATGGAAACAGCGCAACGTACTCTTGTAACACAGTCCTTTCATGGACTTTTGTCACTATATTTTTAACACAGGCATTTTAGCACCTCTGCTCATGAACAGTGTCACTGTGATTGGTTTTTAATCTGTCCCAAACACTGACTTCCCACAGCGACCAAGCTATTCTGCCCCAGAAGCGTGAAAACACATTTTGGCCAGGATGTGAAAAATGACAGCTGTACTGTTCATTGCAGTGTGAAAAATGCCAATGTTGAAAATCTGGAGTGAAATATTAGAAATTCTTGAAGTTATGAGCATCGTGTAACCTCGCATAACACATGCTCGTAACAAAGTAATTTATGGACTTTCGTCACCAAATTTTTAACATAGGCATTTTAGGACCTCTGCTCATGAACAGTGTCACTGTAATTTTCTTAATGTGTCCCGAATACTGATTTCCTACAGCGACCATGCTATTCTGCACCGGTAGTGCAAAACCACATTTCGGCATTTTAGGACCTCTGCTCATGAACAGTATCACTGTGATTTTCTCAATGTGTCCCGAATACTGAGTTTCCACAGTGACCACGTTATTCTGTGCCGGTAGTGCAAAACCACATTTCGGTCAGGATGTGAAAAATGACAGCTATACTGTTCATAAGGACGTGTGGAAAAATGCCAATGTTGAAAATCTGGAGAGAAAATATTACAAATTCACAGAGTTATGAGCATGCATGGAACCTGCGCAACACATGCTCATAACACAGTCATTTTATGGACTTTCATCATCAAATTTTCAACATAGGCATTTTTGGACCTCTGCTCATGAACAGTGAGTGTTACTGTGATTTTCTTAATGTGTCCCAAATACTGATTTCCCACAGCGACCGCGCAATTCTGCACCGGTAGTGCAAAACCACATTTCGGTCAGGATGTGAAAAATGACAGTTATACTGTTCATAAGGAGGTGTGGAAAAATGCCAATGTTGAAAATCTGGAGTGGAAATATTACAGATTTGTGAAGTTATGAGCGTGCATGGAAACTGCGCAACGCATGCTCATAAACCACTAATTTTTTGGATTTTTTCACCAAATTTGTAACATAGGCTTTTTGAGAGCCCACCTCATGAACACTGACACTGTCATTTTGTTAATCGGTCCTGGAAGGTGATTCAGCGCAGTGACTGCAAAATCACCTTTCAGGACTGAATAACACCATGACAGTGCCTGAATTCATGAGAAAGGGTCCTAATAACCCAATGTTGAAAATTTGGTGCCAAAATTCCCAAAAATGCTTGAGATATGCATCAAAGTTGAAAAACCCCTATTTATGCCATTATACAGCTTACCAGCATTTTTTCAGTTCGCGGTCGGCTTTGAAGAGTGCAGACGTGTTCCCAGTCCACGAGATTGTCACACCAGGGACTGGAGGTAAGTATAGGGTGAGGGTGTGTGTGAGGAGGTTGGTTGCACAGTAGGTGGGTGCAGGTTGGGGAAGGGCGGTGTCTGGCGTTGGACTGTTTCCTTTGTTTCAGGAAGATGAAAAAAGAAAAAGACATCAGCGGAAAGTTTTTCCAGGCTTGTTTCCAGCACACTGGGTGGGCTCCCAGTGTGCCACCTGTTGTTTTGGGGTGGGTACTGAAACAGATGGGGATTGGGCCCCCATTGGCAAAGAATGACTGTTTGGGAAGGGCCATTATGCCGAGGATTGGGCACTCCCTATGCACACAACAAATGGGAGAGTGGGTTATATCATGCCGACAGGAGTGGGGTCCCCTGTCAGCAAATTAACTGGATCTGGGGCTGCTGATGGGGGATTGGTCACACCATTCGGCTTTCATGGGGCCGAGGCAGAGGCAATCCGCTGCCACATTTACTTAATTGTTAGACTTGGGAAGGTACCACCCTGCAATGACGGTCACTCCCTCATTATAGCAGAATGGCTGACACTGCAATGACGAAGCAGCCCCTCATTGCAGCGATGAAAACATTTCTACTTGGTGGCACTTTTAGAGACCAGTGTCATCGGCACACCAGTGCCAAGCCCCCAAATGCAGTGCTTCCGTTGGCTGCCACAGTGCTGCACCTCCACAACCCACTTCTCTCCTAAGCTGCCACATAATGTTTCTTGTGCATGCACAGAAGCAACCATAAAAAGGCATAGGAAGTAACCGCCCCCCCACCCATGTAGTCACTTTCCCCACCCTCCTCAACACCCTAACCATTCAAGATACAATCCACTGTTCTCCTACCCTCTGAGCACCCATACCTCCATTCTTAACCCCAGTCCTGGAGAAGTTCCATAAACAAGCATAGTAATTGTACAAGTAGGGCAGTCTGTTTTACAGTACATTTAATAACCCTTCCCCCCACCCAATATTCATACACATAAGTATCACAAAAATCAACCCTTGTTCCTCATCTGAACCAGTAAAAACATCAGTTCAGACCCCCCATAGCACCCATAGACTCTCCTGCATTCTACCACTCTCATTCACCCTACAACTATCCCCAACTCAGTCCCTACAGAATTTGAAGAATTGGTCCCATGGTGGGTGACCTGCACAGCTCTCACTCCACCTTAGCCAGCTGCTGCTATTGAATGAAACTGGGCATGTGGTCCTGTAGTAATCACCTGATTGGCTGGCTCAGTCAGCAAACCAGCTGCCTAAATTCTTCTATATACTACTAGCTGTGCCCAGTTCATAGCTGTTTGTGTTCAACACTATAACATTTTCTACCATGTAGCAGTTTGAAGGAAACTATGTATTATTAATGTCTGAGGTTAGCTATCTTGGGCATCTTGCTCAACTGTACCATGCTAATAAGCCAATCCAGTAGCACAGTTGGCCAAGGCACCTACCTGATTGGCAGCTCAGGTTTGGGAATGGAGGCAGGTCACTCAGAGTCTGGCCAACAGAGGGAAGACTGAGCATTCCTAGGACTGGTCTTCCCCTTCAGGGAAGGTGGTAAATGCATCCAGTTAGGCGACTGCCACCTGGAGACATCTGGGTGTTAGCACAATGTGATGCAAGGGAAGTGATCCCACCTCCTTGACACCAGGGGGCATCTTTGCGTAAGCAGAACACATACAACTCATCATCACTTGTGCTGTGAGCACGGGCACAAAAATGGTGGAATAAACCTTGACCATGGCTGGATGATGGCCCAGTGCCCTGCAGGCCGTGCAGCAGCACCTGTGCACCTCTGTGTCCTGTGGTAGAGGAAACATGCACCATAAGGGAAGTCCCAGGGATGCCAGATGATGGTGGGGCGGGGGCGTTTCAGATTAAAAAAATTTATATCAAAACTTTACCATAATAAACAGCTATCAGATATAGCCAAATGGATTCACATTTCTCAACTACACACTAGAGATGTATAATGTTGGCAAACTTGCAAAGTGCGAAGTGTTGACTTCATGAAGTTGTTGGCAGGTGAAGTGGTGCTTTTTCAAGTGAAGCCATGCAAATTCACTTATAACTTTGCAACTTCAATATGATTTCACCTGAAAAGTGCCATTTCCCCAAGAAAACATATTGAATTGGCAAAGTGGCAACATGGACAGTTTTCAAAGTTATTTGCAAAGGTAACTTTCACAACTTTGCCAGCAAAGTAAAACTTTGTAACATCTGTACTGGAGACAAGGTGCAGGATTTTAAAGGGCTTGCCACATGATATTCTTGCACTTGTGTGACTTGTGGCAAGACTGGTAGGAAATAGAAAATGTGGTCTAACTTCATGATACAACTTGCAAGTTCCATGAGTTGTGATACGAAATGACACATGAATCATTGTGGGGGATAATCTCTAAGGCACTCCACACTCCTTACACATGGGTTGTGTCCACCTGATATGTTGCTTGATACAAGTGACTTCAAAGTCCGACCCAATTTCCTGTGGCTAGTGCCCAGCATCAGTTCTAAATGTGCATCGGGGCAGGTTGCTGCATGCAAATCAACTCACTAGAAAATCACCCATTTCACCAAAGAAAAGGTAAGATACTTCACTCATATAAGCAATTATGAACTACAGTTTCAGCTAGCTAGATTGCAATTCGTTCGATGGCTTTGAGTTGCTACTTAAAACTATTACTTAGCTATATCACGAAGCATGAAACTAATCAATTCAGTGTACCAAAAGAAGCTTGCACTTTACCCAGTTTGGGTATAAGATCATGCCTAGCTATCTCTTCTTGATCCTAAATTAACATCTAAGGCAAGGGCTCCTAACATTTTCCCTGCACTGCACACCAATCAGCAATCTTTCTACCCCTTCATGCTTATTCCTTGGACTCCTGCCAGCAAGTCGAAGATGTTTTAAAGAAAAGAAATCCAAGCAGGCTTCTGTGACCCTGCTATTTGTCCCAGTTAGCTCCTGCACCCACTACTGATCAGTACTGGGCAGAGAAACCCTATTACTCCTGCTAGCTCTCTTGGGGTCTTTTCTCAACAATGCCTCACTTCAACCTGCTGCCTTGTCCCTGTGAGATGGATTTCATGTTATTGTAGCTCCTTACCGCCCATTTATTGATGGGACAGAAAGCCTGCTTCTATGGTGTGTAGTCCTTGGGATTTAGCCCATACTGGTGAAAGAGGGCACAATCCCTGCAAGCCTCTGCTTCTCCACGTATCCCCTCTTTAGCAAGCTCCGATCAAACATGGCACCCTTTCACACCTTCCCTTCTTTTGTGTATTCAGGAAGGTGGGCGCCATCTCCACAGTCAATCCAGCCATTTTATCTCCTTCTCTGTAAGAAAGTCTCCTGGCTCTCCTGGCCTTCTTCTCGCCGCGACTCGAGCTGGATGCACGTACACTCTCCCATGTGCCCCCTGCACTGCCAAGACGCATGATCCTCTCTGCACATGCGCAAGTCAGGAGCAGCACGACACCTCACATCGCACTGTAGGCAGCTCCAGTCCTCCCAGTGACTCCTTCCAGATGCTGTAGTGTCAGGAAACACCAGTAAATGCATTAAAACTTACTCCTAAGTATTTTGCAGAAGAAATAAAGAATTAATAACTGGCAGAAATGTTCTCTCGTCCCTAGCATTAGGTAATTAATTGCAGTGGGGAGGGCAGAAAAGATTCACTTGCAGATGAACCATCCTTGGGCTCCTCTACACTTCTACATCATCCCTAATAAGCCCTTTTTCTGTTATACTGCACAGAGCATTTTAGTTGGACTCTCAGTATTTATTAAACACTGACCCTAAAGATTGTTGTTCTTTAACAGCTCTATTAAGGACACTCATCCCTAATACCTCCCCTCTCTCTCTCCTTTTCTCCACAGATATGGGGAAATCCAAGAGCTGCAGACTATGCAGCATTCCCATCCCAGCATCCAAAATCGGAAGACTGTGCCTCCTGCACAGAGGACCCACTGTCCCCCTCACACGACGTTCTGGAGGAGGATGACCCAGTTGACACTCCCATCCACTCTCCAGACCAGGGCACCTCACAAACCTCACTCCCCTCTCAACAACCATCGTTGGACACAACTTCCATTCTTCTGCAAAACCAATAGGTGCTACAGTTACAACAACAGCACATGTCTGCAATGTGGGACAAGCTGGCAGAGCTCACCTCACAAAAATCAACTTTTCTGTCTAGCACTACTACAAACCAGGGTGCCATCCCACCAGCTCTAATATTGCCACCACATCAGTGGATGATAACTCTAGACAAATCATGACCGAAAATACATCAGATAGCAAGGAGGACTCTGAAAATGATCCGCGGTCCCTAATGGCAAAATGGTGCTTCCAAGACCAAATCCCCAGTCTGGTACACAGCATTATGGCAACTGTGGGGTTTGACACACCTACCCCTCTAACACAGTCTAAATTGATCCCATCCCTTCAACCATCCCAAAAGGTAGCGGGCACCTTCCCAGTCTGTGAGGCCATTTCTTAGGTGGTTTCAAAGGAGTGGGAGGTGGCAAACCCAGCCCACATTCTGGAGAGAAAATCATGGGACAAAATGTACCCTCTAGATACTGACATTTTAAAAATTTGGTGTACCCCTCCTTCAGTAGTCCCTCAAATCGAATCCCTTAACAGAAAGATAGTACTTCCCACCAAGTCAACATCTGCCCTAAGGGACCCAGTAGACAAGAAACTAGAAGACATTCTAAAGAAAAACTTTGAACTATCAGGACTTGGGGCCAGAGCTGCAATCACGGCCATCTATGCCACCAGAGCACAGCTTGAATGGTTGCAGGAAGTTCAAAAGAGCTTGACCACAAAGTCAACTGAGGCACTCCTACTGGAGAATGCTGTACTGTCAACTAAGTACCTGGCAGACATGGCCGTAGATTCCCTAAAGATTAATGCTAGAGCAGCCACACTAATCAACAAAGGAAGGAGATGGATCTGGATGAAGTTGTGGAATGCAGACAGCGAATCCAAATCCCTACTATTCAAACTACCATGCAGAGGCAATTTACTTTTCGGGGAAGGCCTAGAGAAATACCTCAAGGGCAAGGAAGAGGGTAAGACACTAGGTAAGGAAAGGGCAAGCAATTCCACTTACCTACTGTCCCACTCACATATACGCAATCAGCCCTTCGTGGCAGACATAGGGATGCGTCATACAGGGGACAGACTCAAAGGTCATCCTTAACCCATACTTCCCAAACACAAAGTTTAGAGGAAGAGGGCACGCAGCAGAGGTAGAGGAACATATCAGTACCATAGGAGGGCCACACAAACTGACTATCACATCCCAGTAATAGGGGCCGCCTATCATGTTTTGCATGGGAATGGATCAGCTCCACACAGGACAAATGGGTCCTAGAAATAATTCAAAAGGGTTATGCAATAGAATTCGCCCAAAGCCCCAGGCAGAAGGTTGATAACATCACCGGTAACAAAGCGCAGGGCCACTCCAGAACAAATGCAGAACATCCTGCTTCAATTGATTTCAAACAATGCCATAAAGAGGGTACCAAAGGAAGAGCAAAGACAAGGGTTCTATTCAATTCTGTTCACAGTATCAACAAAGAGGGACCTACGACCGATGCAAGACCTAAAATTCTTAAACAAAAGCATCATCTACAAATCATTCAAGATGGAGACCATCAGGTCCACATTAAAGGCCATAAGACCAAGCGACATCCTTACTTCTATAGACCTGAAAGACACTTACTTACACATTCTGATAAGACCATCTCATCAAAAATTCTTACACTTCCACATATTAGGCCAACAATTTCAATACCAGGTTCTCCCCTTCTGCCTCACATCTGCACCTAGAGTGTTTACCAAGGTATCCATCATACTAGCTGCAAAACTCAGAGAACAAGGAATCCAGGTCATACCATATCTGGACGACTGGCTGATCCGGGCAAGGTCGGTAAACCAGTCAGCAAGAGAAACTACAACAGCAATAAAGTGTTTACAAAACCACGGATGAGTAATAAACACAAAAAAGAGCCAACTGACACCGTGCCAATTATAGGAGCACCTAGGCAACTTAATAGACACGGCAGAAGGGATGGTAAAACCATCCAAAAAGAGAGCAAAGACCATAATAGTGGCTGTACACAAACTCCTGCAGACCAGACAAGCTTCCATAGAATCAATATCCCATACACTAGGACTAATGTCATCATGCATATATACCATTCCCTGGGCAAGATGGCATATGAGATCACTGCTGTCATTCCTCATAGATCAGGGCCCAACGTATGACTTAGACTTCACAAAGATCTTATCCATTCCTCCAAGAGTAACACAGTCATTACACTGGTGGCTAAACAGAGACAACCTACTAAAAGGTATGCCCCTAGACATACAGACAGACATCCAAATAGACACAGACGCCAGTCTCACCAGATGAGGGGGCTACTACCGGTCACAACACAGCTCAATGGAAGTGGTCCATCCCTAAGACCAAATTACCCATAAACGTGCTACAGTTAAGAGCAGTCCACCTCACACTACTGCACTTCAAAGGACTAGCAAAAGGAAGACACGTCCTAATACGCTCGGACAATCAGGTCACGGTCTCCTACATCAACAAACAGGGGGAACAAAAAGCAAAACAATGCAAAGGGAGGCAGAGAAACTCGTTACTTGGGCTCAAAAATTCCTTGCAAACTTAAGCGCAATACACCTAGCCAGAAAGTTGAACACCACAGCAGACTGGCTAAGCAGACAACAGATACACCCGGGGGAATGGATGCTACACAGACACACATTCCATACCATAAACAGACGCTGGGGCCCCATAGAATGGGATCTGATGGCCTGCAACAAAAACTGCCAATGCCCCAAATTCTTCTCCCGATTTTGGGACCACAAAGAGATGGGGGTGGATACACTCTCCTCAACCTGGGCATTTCAAGTTACATACATATTCCCACCAATTCCAATAATTCCTCAGGTCCTGAAAAAGATTTGCAGATCCAGATCAAGGGTGATACTGATCATGCCTTATTGGCCCAGGAGAGCTTGGTTCGTGACGGTGGTGGCCATGGACTTAGACCATCCATGGATACTCCTACACAGACAGGACATTCTCACACAGGGACCCATACGCCACCCAACCCGACCAACCTCAGTCTGACAGCCTGGCTCCTGAAAGGAGAGACTGTTAGTGAAGGTTACCACCTGTCAGTGATTGAAACCATGACAAAATTCAGTAGACTATCCACAACCTCTACATATCAGAGATAGTGGAGGATTTTTTCAAAGTGGTGCTTACAGAACAAGATCAATCCCACTTCTGTCCTGATCCCAGACATACTACTCTTTCTGCAACATGGCCTGGACAAAGGGCTGTCTCCTGCTTCACTCAGGGTTCAAGTGACAGCAATAGGGGCAGCATGGGGCCTAACAGAACTTATGCCAAACAATTCGTCAATGGGACCTGAGCCTAGTCCTTGGGGCCATGACAGAACATCCTTTGACCCTCTAGAAACTGTCACTATCAAATGGCTAACTCTAAAACAGTCTTCCTTCTGGCCATCTGTTCAGCCAAATGGATCGCGAACTATAAAACTATCTTGCCGCTCACCATACTTGAGTTTCCACAAGGAAGCGATCGAACTAGGATGATTCCATCCTTTGTTCCCAAGGCTAATACCAAGTTCCACTTACAACAGGTTATCTAGACGAGGTCACTGTCGACCCTAAGCTTAGACTTCTAGCCATGAGAAGAGTGCTGACGCTGTATGTCAACAGGACATCTACTATCTGCAAAACTGATAGACTGTTCCTCAGCATGCAAGGATGTAGAAAAGGGCAACCAGCCTCCAGATCTACAATAGCTACTTGGTTGAAGACAGCCATCACAGAAGCCTGTAAGGCATCGCATCACACTCCACCATCCGACATCAAGGCTCACTCGACAAGAGCAGTAGCCACCTCATGGACAGAAAGAAATTGGGCTACAGTGGAGGAGATAGTGCGGCAGCCACTTTGGCTTCCCTGCACACATTCACTAAACCTTACAGAGTGGATGTCTCACACCAGTCAAAATCACACTTTGGACAAGCAGTACTGCTGGCAGCTAAGTCAGAGGCTTTTTACATGGACTAAAATTAACATCAGACCAACATAACTTAAGGACAAATTTCTGAACTCTTGACCCACCCTTTACATGGAACTGCTTTTTAGATAGAAACCCATGTGTAAGGAGTGTGGAGTGCCTTAGATATTATCCCTCACAATGGTAGTTTACTCACCTAGAAAGGTGATTGTGGGGGTATGCATCTCTGAGGCACTCCACAACCCACCACAAAAAACAACTTCCTGTTACCAGTGTTAACACTAGAATATAACAAGGAAGGCCAAGACGTTGTTGACAGTTGAAACAATATGTTATAACGACACTCACAATCTGGTCCTATTGTGTATAGATTATTAGCAATAGAAATAAACAGAAACACAGAAACAGAACTTGCATTGTCAAAATTTCTTAAGCATGAAGTAACATTGGTTACCACGCCAACATTGTTTAACAATTTAGAAACATTTAATCCTTAGTAGGTACAGCATTGGAAGAATTAGAACTGATACTGGAAGGGATGTGCCACAAGGAAAAATTAGGACTTCTTTGAAGTCACATGTGCATCAAGCAACCTATCAGGTGGACACAACCCATGTGTAAGAAGTGTGGAGTGTCTCAGAGATGTATACCCCACAAGCACCTTTACCAGGTGAGTAAACTACCATTTATGTACAGTGCATTAATGTGAGAAAAATATAAGAAATTCATCACAACATTTGAAAATAAGATACAAACATTTTACACAGAAACACAGAAATTAAGAATCTTTTGGCAGAAAAAGCCCAATGGCTTATCATTTTTTCCCATCCCTAACTAATGTTGAATGAACGAACCATAGAGACTCCTCAGCTTATCTTCCCCCTCCCATTTTGGTGTGGTCTTTACAAAGTTCTTGTATCTGACCCACCCTCTTTTGCAGGGCTGAAATTAAGTTTTGCAGCAGCTAGCAAGCAAGGTTTGTGACTTGGAAAATCCACTTGCCCCACCGACTTTTCCACTTGTCCAGCTGATATACTCAGTGAAATACAACCTTCTCCAGAAAAAGCCTGCAGTGCTAGTTAAAGGCAAATCTTACTAATTTGATACAAAGTCCACCAGCATTTGGCTAATGGGCCAGTGCCAATTTCAACTGTGTTTTGGAGCATTTACCATGATGCAGCATGTGTCTGAAATAGGGATTTGTGCCTCTATCATGGGCTCTGAAAATCCAGCCCTATGTTATCATCAAAGTTCAGTTTTTGTCATCAGTATTACTATATGCTAAATCTGGGTAAACATTTGCAGATTCTGCATCATTGGATATTTTGTGGAATTTTGTGTTTTTTGCAGAATTCTACTGAATTTTACAAATGCAAAATCCACTGAATTCCCACATTTACATAGAAACATAGAAACATTGAATTTGACGGCAGATAAGGACCTCTTGGCCCACCCAGTCTGCCCATTTCCCTACCTACTGGATAAGCTGCAGATCCTAGTTAACCAGCAGCCTACTTCTTCTTACCCCCACCCCCTAGAATTGCCTTATGACTGTCCCATGCATGCTTGAATTCCACCACTGATTTTGACTCCACAACCTCCTCCGAAGGCCGCTCCATGCATCCACAACCCTCTGTGAAAAATACTTCTAAATTACCTCTGAGCCGCCCCCATCTTCAAATTGTGCCTTCTTGTTCTTGCACCCTCTTTTTGAAAGATGCTACCGTCTTGGACTTTGTTGATTCCCTTGAGGTACTTGAAAGTTTCTATCATGTCCCCCCTCTCCCTCCTTTGCTCGATGCTATACATATTCAGCTCCTTAAGTCTCTCTTCATATGTCTTCCAGTGCAGACCCTGCACCATTTTAGTTGCCCTCCTCTGGACAGCTTCCATCCTGTCTATGTCTTTGCGGAGATTGGGTCTCCAGAACTGCACACAGTACTCCAGATGGGGTCTCACCAGCTGTCTGTACAGAGGATAATAACTTCCTGTTTTCTACTGGTGATGCCTCTCCCTATGCATCCCAGTATCCCCCAGCCCTCCTTGCTGCCCTCTCACATTGCTTGCCCACCTTTAGGTCATCTGATATGACTACCCCCAGGTTCCTTTCCATTTTTGTTGTTGTTAGTATCTCACCCCCCATTGTGTACTCTTCCCCTGGGTTTTTGCTTCCCAGGTGCATTACCTTGCACTTCTTAGCATTGAATCTAAGCTGCCATACATTTGACCATTCATCTAACCTTGCCAAGTCCCTTCTCATCCTTTCCACCCCACCCTGTGCATCAACTCTGTTGCAGATCTTAGTGTCATCTGCAAAGAGACATACTTTTCCTTCCAGTCCTTCTGCAATGTCACTTATAAAGACATTGAAGAGGACCGGTCCCAATACTGAACCCTGCGGTACCCCACTAGTAACCCTCCTTTCTTCTGAGTGGACTTCATTTACTATTACTCTCTGTGTCCTATTCTCCAGCCAATTCTTTACCCAGGCTGTCATCTTGGGACTCACTCCCAGGCTGGCTAACTTGTATATTAATCTTTTGTGTGGGACTGTGTGAAATGCCTTGCTAAAGTCTAGGTAGGCCATGTCCACAGCCCCTTCCTGATCTACTACTTTGGTCACCCAGTCAAAGAAATCTATCAGATTCATCTGGCATGACCTTCCGCTGTGAATCCATGCTGCCTGGGTCCTGTGCCCTCTGACCTCAGATACTCGACAATTCTTTCCTTCAGAAGTGATTCCATCATTTTCCTATCACTGAGGTTAAACTAACAGGTCTATAGTTTCCTGCTTCTGCCTTGCTCCCACTTTTGTGAAGGGAATCACATCTGCCCTCCTCCAGTCCTTGGGTACCACCCATCCTCCTATGATTTGTTAAAAGGGTAGTCAGTGGTGTCACTAGTTCTACCTTAGCTCTTTAGAATTCTGGGATGAATCCCATCAGGCCCCATTGCTTTGTCCACCTTCAGTTTTAAGAGTTCTTTCAGAACCCTTTCTTCTGTAAATGGGCTGTGGTATCAACTTCTGTATCCAGAGTGTTACTACTGTTTGTTTTATGTACCTCCTCTTCATTTGTAAATACTGAGCAAAATATTTGTTTAGTATCTCTGCCTTTTCACAGTCTCCTCTGCCCATGCTCCTCCCTTTATTAAGCCTCACTATTCTCCCTTGATCTTCCTTTGCTCCTGATGTACCTATAAAAGGTTTTATCCCCTTCTTAACTGAGTTGGCTATCTTTTCCTCGGTTTGGGCCTTTGCTGTTCTGACTGCCTTCCCAGCCTCCTTTTGCTTTAACTGATACAGTTCTCTGTCCTGCTCCTTCTGCGATTCCTTGTACTTCCTGAATGCTTTCTTTTTCTCTTGAACCTTCACTGCCACTTCCTTTGAGAACCATAGTGGTTTCTTACATCGTCTTGATTTGTTTATTTGCTTCACACAAAGGCTCGTTACCTCTGTGATGGCAGTTTTTATTATTCCCCATTGTTCTTCCACCCCTCCTTCCTGCTCATTTGCTAGTGCATTCCTTAGGCAATCACCCATTTTGGCAAAGTCAGCCCTCCTAAAGTCCAGTACTTTTGTCTTTGTATGGCTTGACTCTACTGCTGTGTTTATTGTGAACCATACTGTTCGATGGTCGCTAGTTCCCAGATGGCTACCCACTTCTACATCTGTGATCCTCTCCATCTCCATTTGAGAGAATCAAGTCTAATATTGCTCCCTCTCGAGTGGGCTCCAGTACTAGTTGTCTAAGGCATGCCCCTGTAGGGCATCTAGAATAACTGCACTTTGAAGTGACAGCTGCAACTGCACTCCGTTAAAATCTGGCATATTCAGATCACCATCAGCAATATCTCCCCTTTTTCTGTCATTCTAAGTATACTTTCTATCATTTCCCTGTCCATTTCCTCCCCCTGAGAAGGGGGTCTGTATATAACCCCTGTGCGTATTGTGGTGCCATTGCCTGTCTCCAAATTTACCCACAGTGCTTCTTCTCCTCCCTGTTTACCCTTTTGTTCTGTTACTTTTATTCCTTCCCTTATGTAAAGAACTACTCCTCCTCCTCCTCCTCTTTTACCCTCCCTGTCCCTCCTGTAGACAGTGTATCCTGGTATGTTTATGTCCCAGTCATGGTTTTGTGTATACCATGTTTCTGTGACTACGATATCCAGATGTCCTCCTCCATCAAGGCCACTAATTCAGGAAGCTTGTTACCCAGACTACGGGCATTGGTACTCATTGCTCTCCATTTTTGATGGCTTTACCTTCTGTTGCAGCATCCCCACTGACCGTTCTACCTTGGTCTTTTTCTCATTTAGTACCCTGTTTTGTAGGGAGAGGCTGGGATTTTCCTGCTTGTCAGTGCCTCCCTTTTACTAGTTTAAAAGCTTGCAAATGAAGCATTTAAACCGATTGCTCAAAAAGACGTGTTCCTTCCTGGACAGAAGCAGACCATCCTGCCAGTATAGGCTGGTGTCCCTCCAGGTGGAACCCCAGTCCCCAATGAAGCCAAACCCCTGTGCTCCACACCATTTTTTCAACCATTCATTAAACTGCATGGTGCCAATTACCCTTGCCTCCCCCATGCCTTTGACAGGCAGCACCTCTGAGAAGGATACTGTGTGTGCTACTTGTCTTAGGTCCCTCCCCAACTCTGCAATGTCCTCCTGCACTGCTCTAATCTCATGATGAGCCAAGTCATTTGTCCCTAGGTGGACAATTATGTCCAGCTCAGAATCCCTTGCAGCTGTTCTCGTGATCCTGAGGATGCGCTTCCTGTCCCTCCAAGCCATGGCACCAGGCAGGCACCTTACTTCAGTTTTCCCAGCTCCCCAGTTCTATACCCTATTAACTGAGTCCCCCACCAGAGCTGCTTCCTTTCCTGTGGTGTCCTCTGCCTCCTTCCTGTGGGCCTCCTGTGACAGTTGTCATCAGTCTTTCTGCGGTGCGATCCATAGGGGAGCTATGCTCCCCAGAATGGTGTATGGATTGTGGAGGAACAATTGACTGTGCATGAATTTGTGCATGAAGAATGGTACAATCCTGCAATTATATGTTATATGTCTCCATAATTCCACTTACTATATTGCAGCCATTTGCATGTAATAAAGGCCCCTTGTTGAGGCTTTTAAGAGCACTTAAAACTTGGTAACATCTTTTCTCAGCATGTCGCAAGTTATCAATTAGTTTTGTTATTTTGTCTTAGATGAAATTCATGTCATTATTTATTGTTATTTATTTGGGTTTGATATGAGTAATTGTTTGATGATTTTACATTGTGTTTTATTGTAATGGTGACAGGCTGTAGGCCTCCGGGGAAGGGTACCATAAAGAAATGAAGGCTACTACTACTATTTACATTGATATTTATTCTATAGAAGAGAAGAGAAGAAACAGTGGAAAAGAAATTAGCTGCTTACATTAACTTAGATAAAAGAAATATACTGTTTACATGGATGCCTATTTTATTTCATATGCAAGAATAAACTTTGGGGAAACATATCTGCATTTTAACTTTAGTAGGAATTCAGCATTTATATTGTGGAACATTTAAAATACCATGGTTTACTTATTGGCAGAATAAAAAAAATTATCAGAAAATTTCCAAAGAGGAGTGACAATGCTGTAAGAATTCCACTGACTGAATTTATAACTGTGCATAGCCCTATGATTTGTACAGTACTAACCTTTTACCTATGCATGTAAAAAACAAAATATGATTTGCTGATTTGCAAATTTCCACAAAACCCAAAACAAGTAAATGTCCAATCAACTGTCTGTTACATACCTCCCATAATTCCACTTATGATATTGCAGACAGACATCCCCATGTAATTAAAGATTTCTGTCTAGCTATACATTAATACCCATGAGAGTGGGTACAAGGTCCTGTGAATAAACCCTCTTATTTAAGCAAATGACATGTCTTCAGAAAGAATAAATAAGTTCTTCAGTCAGCCTGTCATCAGGAACTCCCATGTTAAGAGGCAGCTCAGCCCTACTCACAGACACCCCATCAATGACAGGGAGCTGTAAGGTCCAAGCTGTTTCTCTATGTTTATGACTGAAACCCATCAGCAGCACTTATATATTATATAGCACCTGTATATTTGATTTTGGCTCAGTTTCAATCAGCTACTGAACATCCAAGTTCCAATCTGAGAAACTCAGATAAACAAAACATTACCATATCTGGGCCAAAAGAAAATGAGAGGTGCAACTGAGTATCCTCAGCATAACAATTAAACCCTGCATTACATATCTGATTAACCTTCCCCAATGGCAGCACACATACATTGAGTGGTGCAGTAGTGCCACTATTAATAAGGTTGAGTAGTCTTTTCTGTGTTAAATTCTTCTTTATGCTTCTTAATAAAATGTTCATCCCAGGACAGAATAGCCTGCAATTTAGCATGTGTGTACAGTGGTTGGTGCAAGGATATGTAGATTGTGAATAAAATTGATAATGATTGGTTCGGCAGTTTGAAAGGTTGAAAACACACAAGACTATGGGTTTCAAGACATTTTTCTTTGCTCACCAATTACACAGTAACTGCTAACAAATGATATCTGGAACTTTCAGGTTAGTTACAGTTTGGCCCAAGGATGACTCTGAAAGGTAGCTTTACTGTGAAATTTTTATATTTTAAAAGTGTAAGAAACTAATGTTTCTTGCACATGTTCAGTTATATTTGCACAAGTATGTCACAACTGAATTTTTGCAAAACTGACATATATCACTTTTGTGAGTCAGAACCCACTTTTGTGACACAAGAGTAATGGTATTTGTTCCTGGGGAGCAATCTGCCATTATTACATCTCTATGCAAATTACCCCATTGTGCTTGCAGGGTGCTGTGGGATAATTTGCATTAAAGGTGCAAATTTGGTTTGACCTTGATCCAAAAAGTTCGAACTCCAGTTGCTTGAAAGGTTGAGAACATCCTCAAACTTTTGCTGTTTTTGCAAACTTTGGTTCATTGCCAGCCCACTGTATTAAATTCCTGGTGTCTAGTTGTCCCTCCCTCTCACCAATAGCTAATCTTGGCCCACTGTAGTAAATTCCTTGGTGTCTAGTGCCCTCCCATCAATCACCGCCAGCTCATTGAACAAGTTAATTAAATTCCTTGTTGTCTAGTGGCCCCTACTGATCACCACCAGCCCGATGAACAAGAAAATTAAATTCCTGTTGTTTAGTGCTTCCCACCCTGACCCCAAGCTCGTGACTGGCACAGCCCTCCCTCTCCACCACACCAGCCACCCAACCAAGCTGTCAATGAATGAACATGTACTTGTGCAAGTAGGCGCTCATTCGTTGCCAGCTCAAACCCATGCACTGAGCTCTTTGAGCTCTTTTGGGGAAACAGACAAGAGCAGAGGATTGCTCCTGTCAGCGGTGGGGAGCAAGGGATGGAGGAAAAGGAGGGGTCCACAATGCTCTTCCACCCATCCCGCCCCCGCCAGCTACCAGAACAACTCTCCACTCTTGTCTGAACCCAACAGAGCTCAAAGAGCTCAGTGCATAGGTGTGAGCTGAGGAGTCTTTTCAATGAATGAGCGATGCTTGTACAAGTATGCCCTCATTCATTGTTGGGGTCAGGGAGAGCAAGGGGGTACTACCTGCCAGGCTGGGGAGGTGGAGTGACCACTAGACACCAGGGAATAATTTACTTGTTCATTGGGCTAGCAGCAATTTGCGGGGGGGGGGACACTAGACACCAGGGAATTTAACTGTTCCTGGGGCTGGTGATTGGCAGGGGGACCACTAGAAACCAGGAAATTTAATAAAATGGGCTGGCAATCAGCTATTTGCATGGGAGGGGGGGCACTCATGTGCCCTGAAAAAGGTAGAACCAAGTAGAACCAGGTTGAGCTTTTTGGGGTTTGAACCTGAAAGTTCACACAGCATAACATTTAGAGTTCCACACAGCCTTAATTTGCATCCCATAAGGGACTCATTACAGGCCCAGAGCAAATTATGTTTGCAACCATCAAGCATCTATAAGGGCTACCTGTGCACAAACTTTGGCAGGGAAGAGGCCCGCCCATGATCATCCATCCAACTGCATGTAGGTAACCCCAGGCAGCCTATCTCCCTCCTCCTGACCACCTCCTGATGTTCACATATGCCAGCCCTTGTGGTGTACTGTCTACCAACTCCCCAATTGCCTACCTGATGTTCAGAATGCCAGCCCTGGTGGACTGGTGTCTACCCACCCCTCCTAATCACCTGCATGATGATCAATACGCAAACCCTGATGATGTAGTGGTTTCAACCTCCCCCAGTCACCTACCTGATGAGCAATACTCCAGTCACGCTGGAAAAGTGTTTCCCTGCTCCCTCCAGTTGCCTCCCTGATGTTCAATATGCAAGCCATGGTGGCTAGTTCCTCCCCATGCCCCCAATCAAAATGAAGAACCCCCCCATCCTGCCACTCATGTCCTTCTACCACCTGACCTAAAACCTTCCTCTTACTCCAGTAGTTTTGTACCCGCACCAGAGACAGTGACCAGAGACAGTGACTGGCACAGCCCCTCCATTCACCACCTCAGCCACCCATGGTCTGAAAGAGAGGGAGTGATCACACGCTTACTTTGTAGTTTATTAAACAGCAATGCTCACAGCCAGCTCCATGGTGCAAAGCAATGGGGCATTGCTCTGGCAAGCTGGTGACCCAGGTTCATACCCTGACCCTGGGTGTCAGGAGAGGGGGCCAGCAGGGAGGGAGTTAAGGGTGCACCTTGGATGTTTCCCTCCCAAGGGGAAGGCTGTTGCAGACTACTCTTGGAGTAGCACGTTGTGGTGGCTTGCAGAGATGTTCTAGATGGTGTGGGTGACCACATGCAGCCAAGCATCCCAGCTCTCATGGTCACACCATGGTCACACATGTGGGAGGTTGGTGAGGCCACAAAAAGTGGAAAAAGCTGGATCAATGCAGGATGCCACCCACTGTGTACTGTAGGACTCATGCAGCTTAACCTGAGGCACTCCACATGGAAACTGACTAAAGTACGTCCTCCGAGGTCATCCCCTTCCAGCCTTGGAGGCCCCACCTTGGGGGCATTCTATGAAGGAACACTATAGTGGAGGCAAGTCCTGGGATGATGGGTTGCGGAGAATAGCAGGGCCTATGGGGGTCCGGTTCAGGTGAGACAAAAAAAAGCAGTGTTTACTCTATAGATCCTTAATAGCAAACCACTTTTTCTCTGATAAGAAGAGGGCAGAAGACCATTTATTGATCTCAAATCCCTTGGAATTTGATTACAGGATGAGGGGCTATGAATAGAAAAAGACTAACTTCCATTAAATTAGTAATGACTTAGACTTTGGTAAACAATGCACCAACACAGTAGTCAAGGCAAACAGAGTGATTGGATCTATCAAGAGAAACATAAAGTGTCGAAGAAGTTATTCTTTAGTTATATAAATCATATTTCTGCCCACATCTTGACTTTTGTAGCCAGCTACGGAACCCCCACAGGAAAGCTGATTTAAAGAGACTAGAAAAAACACAAAGGAAAATAACCAAGATCATAACGGAGGTTAAAGATCTCTCCTATGAGGACAGGGTGACTAACTTGGAACTGCACATGTCGGAAGACAGAAGAATAAGGGGTGATGTATTGCTAGTTTATGAAGTGGTTAATGATCACACTCTTATGGAAAAGTTAAATATAACATTTTAAAGACCCTGAATTAAGAACTAGAGGTCATGTTCTAAAGGTGGTGGGAGGGGGATTCGGGGATAACAAGAAGAGGAACTTTTGTACTGAAAGTGTTGTGAATTTATGAAACAGATTGCCTGAGAACGTTGCCATCAGCAAAAACAAACAAAAATAACATTTAAAACAAAGTTGGACAGGTTTTTGGCAGACGCAGGTGTACTGAAATCCTACAGTATATCATAGGAGCTAACTTGGGCTGTTGCCCTTTCTGCTCCTTCATGCAATATTAACAATAGTGAATAGTGCCTAATAATATTTAATCACAGAATCTAAGTCAGCAGTCCAAATGATTATCACAGACTCAAATGCGTATGTCTCTCAGTTGCTAATTCCATATTATAGGTAAGTGCTTCCCCTTTAACAGACTTCGTCATAAGCTGAATCAAGTGTAAGTCTTGTCTAGGCTTTCAGGAGAGCCAGTTTAACTGTTTATGTAAACCACAATGGTGAGCATTCCTTGAGGCAGCAATGTTTAAGCGAGCTAGTCTGTTGAACAAGGCATCAAGCTTGCCTAAAAGTCCTGCCCCAGCTTGGCCATAAACCAAATACCCATACTCAAAAATGAAAGAATGAAAAGAACAAAACTCAGTAAGTATACCTTTTATTAATACTTACAACACAGTCTTCTCAGGCTAGGGTATTTTAAGTATAAGAACTGGGAGATTATTACCTCAGATCCTGTTTTTGGAAACTCTTTGCTAAACCCTCCAAAAATGATGTGTATAACAGGAGGGTACAAAATCAGGGAGATGTTCTTGTCTCATCACAACGACCTATGCATAAAAGGTGTGCTTGGCTAGGCAATCCCCTATGGGTTGTTTTGTCTTGTGGCAACTGTAAATATTGCAAGGATATTCACAAAACTAAAACCTATGAGCATCACATAAGTAGTTTTATCAGCTGTAATATGACAGAGGTGGTGTACATGGCTAATTGGATATTATTACATTATCCCAAACTCGCTTGCCCAACACCCTGTAGCCTGACGCATGGAATCTTGAAATACAAAATCCCGACAGAGGGATTTTGCCCCCCAAGGAGTTAGTAATCCTAATTAAGGGGGTGCAGGGTGAAGCCCCTGAAACAAGAAAACAGGCAAAATCCCACTGTTGGGATTTTCCATTTTGGGATTTTTGCGGGCAGACAGGGTTTCGGGAAGGCCAGTGTTGAGATATCATAGTATATATGGCTAATTGTACCTGCAATTCATATTATGTAGGATAGACTTTCTGAGTCTTTAAAACCAGAGTGGGAGACCATGTAAGACATACAGAAAGTGGGAATAAAGGTCGTTCCACATATAATGGACAATTGGTTATAGCAGACAAAAACTGATTTCCTAAACCAAACATCAAATCCGATGCATTTTATCTGGTTTAATGGACAGAATCATTGCCTATATTGGACCCTAAGAAGCTTTTATGGGCATTTGTAGTATTTTTTGGGAGGAGGGTACAGAGCTGTGAAGAGATTTGACAAATGTAGAAATAAGATGGAGGAGCTACAGAAATTAAGGGCCAGATATTCAAAACTTTGCCCCAGGTCCAAATTAGCACTGCCCGTAGGGCAAACTTAGCCCAAGCACAGAGCAAGCTATATTCAAAAGGAATAGCCCAGGGCAAACAGCTTCCAAATATAGCATGGTAATGAGGCCATGCAAACTGGTTGGGAGTGCAGGGCAAACATAGCCCTGGAATAAGACAGCACTGAATAAAGCAAACAGGAAGTGCAACCCACAACAACAACACAGTACACAGCAATGTGAGGGCAGGTACAGACGAACTACGTGGCCAATGTGTGTGCAGCAAATGCATGGACTCAGTACAGCTGCAGGAAGCAGCAGATGTGAAAGAATAGTGATCAAAACTGTATAATATTCCCCGTACCATTAGCGCCGAGCTAACACATTAGCACGGCATTAGCGCGGAGCTAAGCAGTTAGCCCAGAGCAAACACGTTTGGCCGGAGCTAAAATGTGCCATATTCAAAAGTGACATGCAAATGAGCCTACTTAGGCAGTCTCTGGGCAAACAACCAGATTAGTATCTCATTATACCCTGATTTGCATGCAGTTTGCCCAGCGTTACTGCAGGGTCCCACAGAGCCACCTGTAGGTCAGTCTGGAAGTACAGAGGCTGACCAGGTCCAACCACAGCTCCACCTGTAGGTCAGTCTGGCAGTGCACGATGATAGCTGCAGGCTGCATGTAAAGTGCAGCATAGCATAGCATATTGTACCCCAGGGACTAGATAGCATAGGCACAGGTGGTGGTGGTGCTGCATGCAACTGTCACACTGTAGGGCATGCTACAGTGCACAGCAGAAACTACAGTAGCAAGGGGCCAATAGTGTGTGGACACAGCAATGCCTATGGTGTGTAGGGCAGTGATGATGACTGCACTATACACAGTGAGAGGCCCAACCTGCGGGTGTTTACTGACACTGGACATTACTGTTACACTGTTGTGTGACCACAGATGCTGCACCTGTGGCATGGATGCTCACAGTGACATGTACATTTCTGGCTTTGTGTGCTATGGCAGTTGTACAGTTGTGAGGTATGTGGCCGGGGGGTGGCATATATTATCCGAAAGGCACACTGCTGTTGGGGTATTCCCAATACTGGCCCATCTACACTGCATGATGTGTCCCAGCCTTGTGGCCACACCTGGTCTGTAGTACAGCCTCGCCACCCATACATGCTCACCTCAACATCCTCCATGCCCACAGTGCTGCATGTGTGTGCTGGCATCTGTTGGTGTCCATGGAAGTGCGGTCCGCAGGTGTGTGCTGTATGACCACACTGCCATGCTGTCCACTGGTGGCAGGGTCACCACTTACTGCCTGGCATGGCTGGGACTGGTGGCAGATGATGGCATCATTGTGATGCCATCAGTTAGCAGCATGCTTCCTCTATGTTTGGCTTTATCTGTGTGTCATATTTATTTGTTAGGGTCACGCAAAACCCATGCTAAACCCGCGCAAACACCGTGCAAAGCCATAGTGTCATGCAAAGCTGATTGCCCAGGATTAAGACAAGCTTTTCCTGGGTGGTAATGTGCACCGCGCTAAGTGTCGCGCTAAGTCGCGCAAAACCACTTAGCGCAGCGCTACTCGATGAATATAGCATTGCGCCTGTATTCATGTCAGTTTGCCCCTTGCATACATTATAATTTTGCCCTGCGCTAATGCAGTTTGCCCGCACTATTTGGCCTTTTGAATATGGCAGACCCGCGCTAATCCCACGCTAAACCTGCACAAACGTTTTTTGCCCGGCGCAAAGTTTTGAATATCTGGCCCTAAATGTCTTACAAAATAACTCTCTACAAGCTGCATAAACTTTTATTAGTTCATTAAAATTACACTAAAAGGAAATTATTTTATATTTCAGTAAAACCATTACAGTACAATTGCCTTTGTTGTTTCTGTCCTAGAATCCCAACATCCAGCCTCTAGAGCTATTTTCTTCTTAACTTCTGCAATAAACTTCCTTAAAAAAAACTTATGTTCCCTGACAGTTAAATAACATTAAATAAACACACAGAATACAGACACATACAATATATGTTAGGCAGGATTATGAGAAATCTATGACATTTTATGGTAGGTTCTCATTCACTCTGAGCCCCTTTCCACATACAGTACATAGACACACCTAGCACATAGGCTCCACCTCCTTTGGATACAGTGGACCCTGGATATAATGGACAAAAGCTGCATGCACAGATGCATCTTTTACAACTGGCTTGCACTTAAACAGAACAATGTTTATTTATTTTTTGAAAAAACAGTACAGTGACTTCATATAATCTGATACAAAAGAATGGTGCATATGAGAACAAATCACAATATACCTGTTTATGGAAGAGAAGAAAAATTAAAATATAGGATTGTAGAACAAACCTATTCTCTCTCTCTCTCTCTCTCTTCCACATCACTGTGCCTTGAGTTAATCCTCAAGTAATTTTATATAATTTAATAAAACCCCCATCATTGCTAATTAACAGTCAGATATTTGATATATTACATCATTTAAGAGAGCTATTATAATCTCAACAGAGGAGGAATATTTTCTTGTATTTCTTTCCATGAGGTCTCATATATATATATCGTCCACAGTATCATCCAAGTTATAAACAATTTTTTCAAAAGACATAGGCCCAGATATTCAGACTGCACCAGGCAGTGGTGCAAGCCTGGGCGCAGCTCAACTGGGATGCGCCGTGCTAGGGCCAGGTGATATTCAATAGTGATGCACCATGGTGCAGCACCATTAAATATGGCATGGACTGTGCATGGCGCAGTGGCACTGCACCAGTGCAAGCCATAGCCAGGGAGCACAGGGATGTGCCAGCACAAATGCAGTTGAGCTGGGCGCATCACCTGCAATATTCAGCCGAGGGCATGCAAATGAGGCCATAAAATATGCAAGGCACAAATGGAGCCTTTTGCATGTCATTATGGCCCCATTGTCATGCCTTGCACAAGGCAACCTGGTGGCTTGCACCTGGCACCCTGCACAGCATGACATGTGCAGTGGGGATCCCGGGGCATCACCCTCCCCATAGCCGCGATTGTGTATATGTATAACAAACAAACTCTGGTAGTCTAGTGGCCCCCCTCCTGAGTCCCGACTCCCCAATAAATGTAATAAAAGACCATCTCTGGTGGTCCAGTGGTCCCTCTTAACATCTGATTCCCTGAGAAATGTAAAAATGACCATCCCCAGTGGTCTAGTGGAACCCCCCCGCCCATTGCCATGATCGCAGTAATCCACCATAAATAAATGCCCTAGTGATCCAGTGGCACCCCCACCCTCCCACCCACACCAAACCCTTGCACACTGCTTCCCCCATCATCAGGGAAGCTGCAGCCTCCCATACCACCCAGCCACCCCATATGACAGGTACAGTATGGGCTGTAAGCCCATTGGTCTCCCTGTGGACCAATGGGCTTGCAGGACATGTTTGTAATTAGACAGTCCCAAATATGTGAGTGAAGTCATTCACATTTGGGATTGGTGCTAGTACAGTATGTTCTGCAAGCCCATTGGTCCACATCAGACCAATGGGCTTACAGCCCATACTGTATCTGCTTGGCCGCAGATGGCCGGGCAGTATGTGGATGGGGTTGCAGCTGCCTGCCACGATGATGGGGGGAGATCAGGGTGGGGGTGCCACTGGATCACCAAGGCATTTATTTACAGAGGATTACCATGATTGCTGCAATGGTGGGGTGGTCCACTTGACCACCAGGGTCTTGTGTGTGCTTGCCAATGGTGTTCTCAGTGGGCGGGTGGCGACCCACAGCTGGGCTGCTGTGTTGTACCCTGCAATACTGCAGCCCACCTGTGGGTGGCCAGGAGTAGTTCCAACTTTTCAGGGGCTCAACTTTGAGCCCCCCATGTGGTGCAATGCAGGGTTGTGCCAATATTTGCACCGCACATCCCTGGCTGAATATTGGGATGTGCCGCATATACATTGGCATGCCCTGCATCTGTGCCACATACATTAACATTGCACCCTGGTGCATTGGGATTTGTGGTGCACAAGGCAGTCTTCTTAATATCCCACTGGGATGCAATGCAGGGTTGCGCTGGTGCAACTTGTTTGCGCCATGCACAACCCCTTTGAATATCCAGGCCATAGTTTCTTTAAATATGTTCCACCATTTGTTGTTTTCAAAAGGAGGAAGATTTTGGGCTTTCCATTTTTCAAGGATCAGCCTCTTTAATGCCATGGCTCCTAATAAGAAAATGTTTCCATGGATCTGATTTTGTATTATACCAGTTGTGTTAAAATAAAAGGTCAAATTTTAATGGAATAGGTACTGTATAATTAATATGTTTTGGAGTATATATTTTACTTTTTCCACTATTCTTGAATTTGGGTTCATTCCCAAGAACAATGATACAGTACAATGATCTTGTAAACCAGATCCATGCCAACATTTATCACTGTATGTTTTATTTAATTTAACTATTTGGACTGGGGTGAAATAAGCTTTTGAAATATCTTCCTTTATATCATTTTGTTTTTGGTGAAACATAATTCTTGTTGGCTTAAATCCTTAAATTAATACATTGTTGTGTTAAGTTTAAATTTGCTTTTGTTTCCATTGTTTTATTTATTTTAATTCTACTATCTTTATTCCCAAATATAATCATACTATGAGTTCTAGACAACAACTTGTATTTACATTTCCTATACACTCCTCTTGTCTATTTTGAATGAAGGATAGTTTCATTGGAGTAGTCTCAAATACTGTAATTGTTGGAGTTTATTAAATTTGTGTATAGTAAGTGAAATAGTTTATTGTATTTTGCCCTTTCAGTCTCATTCTTAATTGATTATAAGTTGTGAGTTACCATCCACTATTAAATCATTCTAAGACTGAAGGTTGTTTTTCGAAAAACTCTTGGTATTTATTGCTTTCTCCTTGTCCCATAATTCTTTACTAGTCCAGATGTTAAAAAAATAACCATGGCAATTTTTTTTTTGTATACTTTATTATCCTTTTTTATGAGGTTGAACCACGATGGAAAATAGTAGCCTTTCTCCCATAGGTGTGCAAAATCTAGAAAAAAAAATTTAATATTTATACTCTCTTTGAAGTTGTGCCTTATTAATTCTTGAAATAATACTGTATTTTCATTCATCAAAAAAGACCATTGCCATAAGAAATTACTTATATGAGACTCCATGTATTTCTAGGGGTCTGGGAATCCTAAGCCTCATACTTTTCTAGGGGTAGTCAATAGGATCCAAGCAATTCAGGGTTTCCCCTTCAACATAGGAATTTAAAAAAATCCTTCTCATTTCATTAAGCAAGCCATAGAAGGGGAACTTACTATGTAGTTTGCATTATGAAAATAAAATGTGGCATTGCCATCTTTTTTAGGGTATCTACCCTACCCCATAAGTTTAGTGATAAGTTCCTTAAATTCTCTAATAGACATTTAATTATTTGTTTATCATGATCAACGTTAGTTTGTATTCTGATGTCTTATGGTTATACCTATTTATTTAATGGATGTTTCAATTTTGATTTTTTTACAAATTCTGATATGGCTTATGATTTTGCTTTTGAGATTTTCATTATGACTGATTTATTTTTATTTAGTCAATATCCAGAAATTAAAGAAACAGTCTTTACCTCTTGTAGGAAGATTTTCAATGAGAACTGTATGTTTTTAATAACTAACAATATATTATCTGCAAAAACACACAATTTCAAGTGCTCATATCCAGTATCTACCCCTACAATTCCCTGATTGTTTAATATTCAGCAAAAATGTTTCTAATTGCAATATGAATAAAATAAAGGATAATGGACATACTTGCCTAATGCCATTAAACATATCAAATTGGCCTGTAAGGAATGAATTTATCTGAAATATAACCACTATTTTATTATAATAAACATTTTATTAATGTTAATGGTGGAGTTGGTGAATTCCAGGCTTTTAATGCTTTGAACAGATAGGTTCTATTCATCACATTAAATGGCTTTACTAGCATCTAAAGCCACAGAATAATATATTTCTTTCTTTTTTTTTTTTTTTTTTGTAGATGCTTTATCTGCCTTTCTGTCCCTGGCTGCCTCCTTCTGACCAACCCCCCCAGCCCCATCACCCTGGTATCACTGGGACTTACCTCTGCCTGGTCACTGGGTGTGCAGCCTGCAGGAGGTTGGTCATCATCTAGCAGTCTGAGGTGTTTTTCCTCATTTTTCTCTCTTCCCCATTGCTGGGGTGCACACGCAGGACATGTGCATGTAGAGGCATGTGCACATCTGCAGAAGTCCCACAGCAGCCTCCCTCTGTCTGGCCCCTCTGACCCACACTACCCTCTGGCCTCCACCTGGGGGTAATCATTCAGTGGGAGTGCCAGTCTTCCCTCCCCTGGGAGAGGAAAGCAGTCCTCAAGATGCTCAATCCTCCTTTTCCCCTGCCTACCCTCTATGGCCCATGCTTGTTCCCGAACCCAGGTCACCGGCATGGTGTAAGGTGTGGCATCCAGGGCCTCAACCCTCAGCACCACTGGGCCAGCATATATTTCTTTTTTAAATTCAAAAAGAGCTTGTAATTTCCTTGTAGCCTGAGAAATTGTACAGCCCTTTACAAAACCATATTGGTTCTGTTGAATAAAATTGGAAACATTTGGTTGAATTCTGTTAGCTATACATTTACCTAATATTTCATAATCCATGTTTAATTGTGCTACTGTTCTGTAACTATCAGGAACATCTGCTGGTTTGTCTTTTTTGTGAATTAAAATACCTTTAGCTTCTTGCATTGTTTTAGGTAAATGTCCAGTCCCCTCCAAAAGCTGTTTCATAATTCTTAAATTCCAAGGGGAGAGGTCCTCAGCAAAGGCTTGATAAAATTAATTTGTTAAACCATCATGTCCCACTGACTTCCTCCTTGGTACTGTTTTAATAGTTATAACAATTTTGTTAAGGGTAAAGGCTGAAAAATCAATCTCCATCGGTTTAAGGTTGGCACTATTTATAAATTCAAATAGTTTTTGTTTATTAAGATCTAAGTTATCCCAATAAATAGCTTTATAATAGTTAAAATAACACTTCAGTAATTTCTACATCTTTTGTTTTGATTAACCTGTTTTCATCCTTAAATGCTGTAATTATGTTACGCTCTTTCTCTTTCCTTAACAGGCTAGCCAACATTTTCTATGATATATCTATAAGGAAATATTTGATGCATTTTATATTCTTTAACATTCTTCAGGTCTCTTGATTAATCTGGTCTTGTTTTTTGATTTTATATTCTGTCCTTTCTTCAACATATTTGTTATTGTCCTGTATGATTAATTGATCAAGTTGTTTTAATTTTAGGTCTATCAGGTTATTCTCCTGTAAAATAATTATATGTAATTTAGTTTGATAGGAGATTATAGTCCCTCTTAGGGTTGCTTTGAGAAGGTCCCATAACTGGAAAATTGGCATTTGCCCATTATAGTTGTAAAACCAATATTCTTAAATTACATCTTTAATCATAAATAAAAAGTCTGGGTGCTTCAATAAATCATTATTAAAGGACCATTGATAGTTGTACTTCCTTTCAGAATTGATGATGCTTAAATCTATATATATTAAAGTGTGGTCCGATATAATTATGGAGTTAATCATAGCAGTCTGTAAGTATTTTGATAGGCCTTTAGACATTCAGATATAAGAAGTTCATGATTTTTTTTTATCATGTTGAGTAAATGATTTCTCTAAGGGGCACATATTTCTTCAACTGTCAATTAAATCTTCGGTTTTAATAATGCTAATTAGTTTGATAGCTACATTTATGTTCCCTCTACTAGGTGTAGTTGATTTATCTTAAAAGGATTAATTAATCCATTAAGGTCCCCTGCAAAGATAATACTGTGGGCTTGCAATTTATGGAGAACTTCGGTAATCATTGCTAAAAACTGAACATAGTAAAGGGACCATAAATTGATCCTGTAATGAGTTCTATCTAATTATCACTTTAATTAATATAATTCTACAATTTGAGTCTGAAAATTCCTCTAATATATTAATATATATATATATATCCCTTTTTTAATAATAGTTGCTACTCTACAACTTTTTCTTGTTCCTGTTATATAGCAAATAACTAATCCATTTCATTATAAGTTTAGTTATTTCTTGTTTCTGTAAATGGGGTCTCTTGTAGACATATTATATTCTTACCTGATTTTTTGATATATGTTAAAACTCTAGCTCACTTAATGAGAGTATTGATTCCATTAACATTTAGTGAGGTTATCCTAACACCTACATTTCTAGTCATTATAGAACAGGATAATGCTCAAGATGTTAGCCCAAGAATAATCTCCTTGTAATACATACCTATAGGTCTCCAGAAAGTAAAATTTACAATGATAATCTTCATCCCTACTGTTTCTTGAAAACCACACTGCCCTGCACCAGTACTATATAACAATTTAATAACATAAATTTTTAGATCATCTGCAGTTCAATAGAACTGCCAGATTATAATCTCTTATGCTACTCTAACACCCCTCGAGCATTCACTAAGGAAAACAAAATAATAGCAGAAACATAATATTGGTAAACAATATCATTACAACATACAAGATTATGATCTTGAGTTTTTAGTTGAAAGTCTGAGGAAGCTTTTTTCTGTTAGTCTTTGAGAGCTTCCTGTGAGCTATCACAAATAAATCGTATCCCATCAAAAACTACTCTTAATTTAGCAGGAAAAAATACAGTTGCTCTTATGTTCTTTGCTCATAGCTTATTCCTAATAAAGTAATATTTCCTACATTCTTGGACCAATTCTGGCAGTACATCATTAAAAATTAAAATGTTTGCTCCCATTAATTGTATTCTTCTTTTCTTATAAACTGCTGCCATTAAAGATTATTTGCCTGCAGATCTCATAAATTTAAGAATAATTGGCCTAGGTGGAGCATTTCCTTCGGGTTTACTTCTTAACCCCCTATGAATCTGATCAGTTTCATAGTTAATATTAGTGGTGTCTGTTTCTGAATTGGTGGCTGCTATCTGTTTAAAGGTTTCCTTTAAACTTTTGCTGTTGTCACAATCTCAGGTTCTGGTTCAGGTTGGATTGGTTTGTTATTTTGAATTTCCATAGTTTCATTATGATTTAAAACTCTTAGCAAATGAGTAGTTGCGCCGCCACTTGCATTCGGGTCATCAGATGTTATCATAGTAGCCTTCTGTTTAAAAATCATCGAGTTAGCTTTTCTAGTAGACATGGTTAGTTGTTTACCATCTACCTAGGGCCACTTGCAGTTGGTGCAGAATGCTGTAGCCAGGCTACTGACAGGTACCTCTAGGTCCAGTCATGTAATGCCTGTGCTGCACAGACTGCACTGGCTGCTGATTTAGTGGTGGATCACCTATAAGTTAGGCTTGCTTACCTTTAAAGCCCTACATGAACTGGGACCTGACTACCTGAAAGATCTCCTGATTCCTTACACCCCAAATCACCCTCTCCGATCCACCAAGGGATTGCTAGAGATTCCCAGGGTTCATCTTAAAACATCTGGAGCTCATGCATTCTCATTCGCAGCACCAACCCTGTGGAATTCTCTACCTCATCGGTTAAGAGAATGCCTGTCCGTCAGTAGTTTTAAATCTTTATTAAAAACTTATTTATTTGCACAGGTTTTCCCAGACTAAATGATTTTTTAAATAAGTATATTGCACTCTGTTTTTATATGTTGTTAAAATCTGTGCAGCACCTTGATATTGAAAGGTGCTATATAAATAAAGAATGATTGATAATTGATTGATTTAAATAATTTTGCCTTTGATGTAGCCGCTGAACCTTTCACTGATTGTTTCTCTTGTTTTTTAAGGGTCATAATGCCAAAAAGTAACAATGTTTTTGCATCTTTCTTTTCAAGCTCCTCTTCAGTAGTTGATGGCTCAATACCATTGTTCATTTCAAGCAAATCTATTATTGGTGCAGTGACATGAATGTTTCATATCAGGAGGGTGTTCAGAGCAGCAACTCATGCATTCAGCCAACTGTTGCACCCACTATCTTACCTTCCCCTTACAACTGGCTTGCACTGTACCAACAATATCCTGGCTGCATGTGTTACATTTGCTCATGGGGAATAGGCATCCCTGTTGCTTTGTGGGGATAGAACAAGTAAAATTGGGACCTAGAAAAGGAGATCTGGATGCAAAACTTCTGGAAAATTTTGATGTTTACATTAGAGGACCTAAAAAGCCCCATATTGATTTGAAGGTTAGAAATAATACCTTTTATGTGATAATTTATTATTGTATATTTAATGTATTTTAAATATTTTCTGAACTTTGTGAGAATTGAACCACATACTGATGTTTAGACTACAAAGTGATGAAGTACATATGGAGGTCCTTCAGACTTTCCTCATAGAGCTTCCTCTGCATCTTGGTTGTACTTCTCTGCACAGCCTCCACCCTATCAACATCCTGCCTAAGGTGAGGCCTCCAGAACTGCCCAGAGTACTCAAGGTTGGGGCAAACCAATGCCTTGTACAGGAGGAGTATAGCCTCCTGCCTTCTGCTTGGTATGCCCCTCTAGCATCCCATCTCTGATTTGCTCTCCCCACTGCCCTTGAACGCTAGGCTGCTTCATTTAAGTCATCCATAATGATAACCCTGAGGCCTCTTTCCTCCAAGGTACATGTCATGACCTCCTCTCCCATCTTGTACTTGGCTCTGGGGTTTTAATATTCAATGTACATGACTTTGCACTGTTTGGAATTGAATTCCAGCTGTTAAATTCTGGACCACTTATCTAGTCTTCCAAGTCCTCTTCATGTTGTCCACAATCTCAATTGTGTCCATTCTATTGCAGACTTTGATGTCATCTGCAAATAGACTGACTTTTCCTTTCAGTCCCACCTCTGGGCCCCCTATAAATATATTGATTTTATGTATTTATTTATTTATTTATTTTTTGTTGACTGGGTTGGTGCACTAGACATAAGCATTGCCTATTTTTGGACATGACCCGAGATGGTTACAAAGTGAACATCAAATTAGAATGATACAAGACATCAAACATTGTAAGCAAGATAGTAGGGTAACATTTAACACTTGAGCAGTATAGGGTTATAAGAAAGCAACACTTGAGCAGTATCGGTGGTATAAGAAAACTACCAAATAAGTGCTGCAGTAACATGAGATATAACAGATCCATTCCAAAAATACAGAGAATCAGGTACACGAGCATTTATCGTTGGCCAGAAGTAGTTTGTGTAGGTCATTGTTGAAGACATGGTGAGACTTAACACATCTAAATGTCATTGGAAGGGAGTGCCAAAGCTTGGGTGCAAACACTTAGAAAGAATGTTCTCCCATCTTTGTGGCACATATAAGGATGTAGAGGAAAGACTTGCTTGACCTCAGGGAGTAAGCCTGCGAGGTGAGATTGAACATGCTAGCCAGTGACTCTGGTACACTGGCTCTAATAATGTTATCTATGGAACTGCCAGCAATAAGCAGGCAGTAAGAGGATGGGGAGAGACAGCCAAGGTTAGCATTTAGGACACAGTGGTGGGTTTTCCTGGGCACTGACAGGACAAATCAACAGATGTTGTTATAGCATGTGTTCCATTTACTTAACTCCCCTTTATTAGCCTTTTACACCCATTTTTATACCTCTTTATGCAAGTAATATATCAGCCCATATGTGAGGCTGGGCCTCAGAAAACCTTGTGCAATGGCCAACCAGGCTGCTGCAGTTAGATTGTGCCTAATGTTATAAGCCAGGCCACATTTTATGTTTACAGTCTTGCAGATAGTTGACATATGTAGGTTGAAATCTAGGGCAGGGTCTAAAGTTACTCCAGTGTATCTAAGTGAGTCAACAATCTCCAGTGGGGAGCCCCCCCCCGGACCACAAACATTTAGGGTGGAGAGACAGGCCCTAAGTCTAGGTGCTGAGCCACAGAGCATGGTACATGTCTTTTTGGAATTCATGAGAAGCTTGTTTTGTGTTAGCAAGGATTCAACAGAAGCAAAATACTTATTCAGCATTGAATTGATGTCAACTGTATCTGCAGAACCAGTCTATAACACCATGTCATCAGTGTATAATAGGGAGGAGCAGGAGATAGCTATTTTGGGTAGATTGTTTAGAAACAATGAGAATAGTAGAGGCCCAAGAATAGATCCCTGAGGAACACCAACATTCATAGGGGATAGATCAGAATTGATTCTATTTATTTTGACAAACTGCTGCCTCCCAGTGAGGCAGCTTTCAAACCAAGTAGAAGCAGCAGATGAGAAACCCCAGGCATTCAGTTTATCGAATAACAAGGAGTGATCCACAAGATCAAATGCCTTGGTTAGATCAATGAAAACCAGCCCAGTTAGCATGCCTTTGTCTATGGCCATATGGTAATCATTGGTAAATTTTATAAGGGCAGTGGGTATGCTGTGCCTATGCCTGAAACCATGCTGAGCAAGTTCTATTAGGTTATATAACTGAAGGTATTCTAAGACCTGGGAGGCTACTATTCTCTTAAGATGTTTGTCCAGCACAGGTAAGATGGCTATGGGTCGGTAATTTAAGAGTTGTGGCCCACTACCAAGCCCTGGGGTACTCTGCTATGACCACCATCTCCCCCATGAATTCTCGATTTAGTACTACCCTCTGGGTTTTGTTCCTTAACCAATTTCCCACCCATTAGGTTATTTTGTCCCCCACTCCTAGGCCTTACTTTCTGTAGTAAACTCCCAAGTGACATTGCATCAAAGGCCTTACTAAAACCCATATAGGGCACACTGACATCTTGCCCCCTGTCCACCTCCCTTGTTACCTAGTCACACAATTTTATTAGATTCATTTGGCATGATTTCCCCCAGTGAACCCACATTGCTTACTATTCTATAATTCATTAAATTCCAGGAATTTAACTAATCTCTCATTCAATAGGGTCTCTATCAGTTTCCTCAGCACAGAGATTAGACTCACAGGCCTGTAATTCCCTGACCCTTACCTGCTGCTGTTCTTGTACAGTAGGGCACTGTCTGCACTTCTCCAGTTCTTTGTGACCACTCCTGATTCAAGGGAGCAGTTGAAAAGTCCATCAGAGGGGCTACCCCTGGTTCCCTTAGCACACATAGGAGCATTTCTCAGTGGCTCATGGCCTTGTCAACCCTTAGTACTGTGAACCCTTTTAAAACCCTTTCTTCTGAAAATAGCATAGTGTCTATTTCCCTGCCTGCCTGCCTCACCCTTACAGTATGCTCCTTCTGGTAAAATCCACCTGTTGCCACTATGCATACTGTGCAAAAGTATTTGTTTAATATTCCTGCCTTTTCCCCGTCTCCTTCCAATTATTGTGATTTTCTCCTAAGTCTCACTGTCCCCTTTTTTCTTCCTTTTCTTACAGACATATCTAAAAAATGCCTTGTTCTGCACCCTTAACCCTTCTGCAATTCTTTCTTCCATCTGCGCATTTGCTCGCCTTATAACCTTGCCCATCTCCTTTAGTTTCTGAATGTAAATGTCACTGTCTTCAGCCCCTCTGACTTGCTTTTTGCTTTTTGAAGGCCACTTCCTTTTTCCTCACTGCAACTCTCACCTTTCTTGAAAACCATAGTGGTTTCCTTCTCTGTTTGCTCTTGCTAACCTCATTGATGCAGAACTACACACCTGCAATATCCCTTCTTGATCATGCCCCATTTCTGTTCCACCTACCTCCCACCTCTCTCCTCCCAGCTTGTCCTTGCGCAGCTCCCTCAGAATATAGAAGTCTTCACCTCTGAAGTCCATCACCCTCATCCTTATGTGGTCATTCTCCACCCTAGTCCTGGTGGATCCCAAGCTGTTCAGTGGTCACTGTTTCCTAGATGGTTTCTTACAGTGACCTCCCCAATGCTGACCCTGTTAATTAGTACCAGGTCCAGCACTGCACCCTCTCTAGAGGATTCCCTAACTAGCTGTCTCAAGAAGGCCCCTGGAATGTATCCTGCATAGCCTGACTCCAAGCAGGCACTGCTGTGGGTTTACTTCATTCCATGTCAATACCATTAAAGTCACCCAACAAAAATAAAAAGCAGAATAACACAGTAGGTTAAATATGTCATAATGCTGTTCTTAACCAGTGGGAGAGCATTCAAAACAATCCTTGATGGTATCACTGTGTAACTATGCAGCTTTTTAACCAGAGTAGTGAAGTCAAACAAACAGTTACAACTTCAAAAAAGAGCCAGTTTAAAAGCTTTAGATTTGAAAATGAGTTTTCAAACTAGACATGCAAAGACTGGACTCTGAATGTACCATTTATGTTACTGTGAGAGGGTACAGGACCTTCATAACTCACAAGTGAAGATAAATGGCATAATCTGAGTTGGGCATTACATAGTCCATTTTTATACAGTGCTTTAGATATACTGTGTACCAACTCTTCACATATGTTTAGGGCTGGTCTATATAGCAGACCAGTTCCTATTGGGAGCAAAGTCAGTAAGTGTTTTCCAGCTATCCCATTGAAATACATTAGGAGACTGAAATATGCCTTTTATGGCCATCAATGAATGAGTGTTGTGCCTTGCTATTGCTTCTTGCAACTGTCTGTAATGCTTTGCTAACTGTATGTTGGCTGCCAAGGAAGAGAGTGTATGAGAAATTGTTGACCAAGTAGGATTACTCTCATAAATGTATAGTTGCGCTAGGTGATACACTGAAGAAGGCCACTGGTTGTTTTATCTAGCCCCCCAACACTGTGATGAGAAGAATGACAATGAATGAGCTCTGAGAAGAACTAATACTAATGTTTATGCACAACCTCATGAATAGAAAGCTAACCTTTACTTTTTTTTGCAATCACATTCATTGAACAAATGTTTGAACAAACATATTACAGAAAGAAGAGAACAAAGGAAACATTACACAGCTCTTACTACAAAGTCAGTATACTGTATTTCATTACAGTGTGGAGAGGTAGAAGAGACCCATTAATGCAGAGTAACAAATACAGTACAGTTCTACAGAAAGGATATACACACACCAGGTTAGCCCTGCATGCAGCCTGTCACCTTCTCCTCCACCTAGGTGCAAGGATCTATTCCTGGGATAAATTGGGGGGTGGGAATTGATGGGTGTTAATCATCAGGGAAGGAGGATCATGGAGGCAGAGCATGTTCTTGGTTCCCCCCTTTGAGGGAAGTGCAGATCTAGTGTGCACAGGATAAAACTATGTAAGATTGCAACATGTATAAAACTGAAATAATGTGCCTGATGCCATATGAGATATTCTGGATAATATAGTCAGGGAGGCCACTGCAGCCCTCGATTCTTGTATAGAGGAAACCTCAATTATCCTCCATCATTTGAGTAACATGCATTTTACCTCTACTCCAACTGTAATTAGCCATCGCAGCAAGGGGTTGAACTAAGCAGCACCCAAGGAGGGGAGACACCCAAGAGAAACAGTTGTGGGTTCAAGGGTAGTTGGGGTCCACAATGACCCACAGTCTTGCCGAACCGACTTCAAGAATGGGTGCAAAACTGGGCATTCTAAGGGAATATGAAAAAGACTTCCTCCCTGGCCATAACTCTTCCAACATGTGTCATCTAGAAAAAGACCTAGTGCACACAGTTTAGATTGAGTTCTATACCAGGAGTGGAGGACTGTTTTCTGAATGAAGAAGCTACAAGTGTCAGAGTATGCTTTCTTTGCCACAAGCCAACATGTGCTCCACTCTTGTTCAGAGACTGACCCTTTAAGGTCTGTTTCCCACTGATGGTGAGCTCTTTGAGTCTGGTCCAGAGTGGAATTGATAATGCACTGATAGATTTTACTCACGTATCCTCTAGAACTATGACACCAGGCAGGGAGAGGCAAGGAGGAGCTGGCAATAAAGCTGGTTAACCTTCACTTTATTCTGAAAAAATGAAATTACCTATATAAAACTCAGAGTTTTTGTGCTACAAATGATTGCAATGCAAAGGGACAAACAGGAAGGGAAGAAAGTGAGAGGGGATATAATTGAAACCTACAAATACCTCACAGAAGTGAACAAGTTGCAAGTGGAGGGTCTATTTCAGAGAAAGGAAGGCACTAGAGTAAGGGGGCATACAATGAAGTTAAGGTGGGGAATTAAGGAGGGATGTGCAGAAATATTTTTCATGGAAATGGTGGTGGATGACTGGAACAGCCTGCCAGAGAAGGTAGTGGGGGTAAAGATGGTGGAGATCTTCAAGCATGCAAAGGATAGGCATGGGGCATATTAGGTAGAGGAATGGGGTAGGGAGGGACACCAATGACCAAGTCGGGTCAGCGGTGAAAGAATAGGGAGGGACAAGGGGCAGACCGGATGGGTCTAAAGGTCCCGTTCTGTCAAAAAAAATCTGTGTTTCTATGTTTCTAATATGGGATGTCCAGTTCAGTGGATAAGTCAGGGAAGATGGCAGGAAAGATGCTTGCTGCCATGGCTAAAGTAGTGAAAGAGCAGGTGGTTGTAAAAACCAAACTAAAGCAATTAGAAAATTTGTCAGGAGCTCCAGATATTTGACTACTTGGAATATTGGAGGGCACTGAAGGGGACAGCCTCAAAAAATTCCTGGAAAGGTGGCTTCCAGAAGCAGCTGGATTTGGTTACACAGTTCCTATATTATGGTCCTACAGGATCAACCCCCACAGGCTACCTACAGTAGGAGATGGAACATGTACAATATTTGCAGTTGCAACTCTTTGGTGGCAATGGACCAGGTACTGTTGTAAAAGATCAATCACCAGAGACAATCAAGGATAATAACATTGTATTTTTCCTGACTGCTCCTGCACCTCTTGATTACATAGGAAATCATTTAATGGGGTGGCAGCAAAGCTTTGGGAGCATGGCATAGTGTACAGGCTCAGTTTCCTGGCATGACTACAATTCACATACAAGCATTAAATATACTGTCACATGCATCCCAAATCAGTGGCAGCCTGTATGGCAACATTGGATCAGAAATCTCTTACAGCAACAGAAGGGGAGGATCGAACTGCAGATGAGAAAAAATGAGGGACTTAAACTCTTATTTCTGTTTATGGGGTCATAAGTACTGGCACTTATAGACTGTCATTATGAAAGACTGTGTACAATTTAGTGACTATAAAAACTGGGCCAATAAAACCTGAGAGAGTACAAGGGAGAAAAGTACATAAACAGGCATAACAATACAATTTGGTGTCAGTACAATCAATGTAAGCAGATAGCAAGAGTACAACAGTGAGAAAGTCCAAAAATAATGTAATACAAAGGGATACCTAATATATGTAATTATTACAGGATTGGATCTAAAACCTCTAGAATAGAGAAGAAAGGTAATCTGTGAAAAATATTTTAATGCTATGACCGCTCCTTGCAATAAACATTTTAGTTAATTGGCTTAGGCAGACACAGAGCAGGCTAGATGGACTAGGGTTTTTTCCAGCAATATTTAGTCTCCAATCCAGCACAGTGGGCTGGCAGTATAGCCTACAGGTTAGACTGCTGAGCTGTGAATGAGCTTGGTACATCCAGAAGACATGGGTTTTATTCCCGTGACCTCTACATGCATACAGTGTGACCCTGACCAAGTCACTTAACCTCCACAGTGCTCCTGGATCACACCTGAAAACAGGCCTTTGGGGGCCAGTGGGCCTTACCCAGTTACCAAAAAAAATAATTACTCTGAGCCCCTTCAGTGTAACAGTTACAAAGTCAAATATAACAAGGCATATAATCCCTTCTTGGGATTCTGGATTGAATTTGTCACATTCTTCATGTTACTAGAATCCCACAGTGGAATCATAGCCTTGTTATTTAGGAGATGGTCTGTGATCAATTTTTTTTTTACTAAAACAGAATTTGTTCTTGGACTGTGCAGCTGAGGGATAAATAAATACTCAGTCTCACCTCAGAAGAACTGTGCTTCAGCCTCAACTTATTCCACAGGTGAAATGAGTTTGGCAGTCTTAACTCAGCTCCTGACTGATAGCTGTCTATACCTAAACCCACATGCAGTATTTAACACAGTTGACTTTATCTGTTTAATGAAGGCATGGACAAACTGAGCGTGGAGACTGGTTTTCAGCACCTTTTAACCCCAAAGTGGTGGCCCCTGAAGTTCACAGTAATATCTTGCCATATTAGCACAAAAATGCCTCTTGTGATGGCCATATCAAAGATGTTGTAAGTGTAATCAATTCCATGTCAAACCCATCAACACAGAAGAATAAAAAGCAACAAAATGAAATAAGGAATTAAAACAACAAGCATGACTGTCCATATGTTGTGCTGACATGTAATCCAAATTACTGTTGTTAGCTCATTTGGAGTCACTCAGCAGTCTGAATACATACACCTATCAAGGGTTCTCAGGTTCAAAACTATTTGCCTAAACAATTAACCTATTTTAGACTACTCTATCCAAGGAGGGGGCTTATCTTCTCAAGGGGCTCGAGCCTGGAAGCCCTCAAATTCGACACCTATGGTTGTTACCCTCCCAGGGACAATGCCGTTGCATAAATCAGCCCATTTTAGTGACAGCTAAATGAGGTTTATATCACAGTGAGAGTCTGTGTTTATGAATATGAGATAAAAGGGGTTTAGCCAGTGCAAACACTGGAACTACTGTATTGACTCTGGCATCCCAGCCTGATATTTCTCTCCTTATTAATGGATTTTTGTCCCTATGTGCAGATATGAAAGGATTCAACTTGTATTTACTTTTACAGCACATTAGCCTGAAGTGGCTGTCTTCATTTGCTGCATGATAAAGTGTACCTTAAATATGTTTTCAAATGCCCATGAATGCAGATAAGAGCACCTAATGAAATTACAGCTTTGGACCCACTAAACATCTTGTAAATTAAAATGAAACTGGCAATTGCAAGACTGTTCATAGTAGCTGCCCCTGGCCAGGGAAGTGGGTGTTCATTATTCAGCAGCAGTAAGAGGTCATTCTTCTACCGAGAAAAAAAGCTGACAAAATAAACAGCAGGAAAGCACACAAAGAAAGTAATGACATACAGAATTAGTTAGTTGCCGTATTGGTCCTTGTAAGAACAGATCCAGAAACAAATGGTTTGATACCGTTTATTGGACCAACATAGATGTAACAAAGGAAAACAGTGCTTAAGCTTTCTGACCAACCAAGTCCTTCCTCAGAAGCTTATGCCAGTTGTATGGAAAATCACATTCTATTAACACCCAGTTCATATATAAAAAAAAAAAAAAAAGGAAAAAACTGTCATTGGTTTAAAATACATTTTTTAAACCATAACAAAGGTTTAAATGCAAGGAATCAGTTTTAGTCAGCTAGCTGGCTGCTATGAAGCACTCCAAGGTCAAATGTCAACAGAAAATAAAACAAAGGAAATATTTTATTCATTTTTCTATTTATTTATTGAGGATTCAGAAAATACCTTTGAGTCAAAGACTCTTTTTCAAAGGTTCCACGTCAGTATAGGCATAACATGAGAGAACAGTACAGAGCAGTACAAAAAAGGGACATAAACAAACAGGCATGATACAAGAAATACAATAACAGACTAACATTTAGAATAATAATAGATCCAAGGTATTAGTCTCAATATGCAGATACATATTTAAGCTCCCTTGGGAGCTAGTTCAGAGAGTTTCAGATTGAAGGTTAGCTGGCCAGAGGCCATAGTCAAGGGGAGAGGGGCAGGGATTGGTTCAGTGGCAATCACAGGGATTAGAGAACTGAAGATAGTTCCTAAGGTAGGCTTTGTAGGGGCCGATGCTATTCATGTTCGTGAGGGCATAAGGTAGGTTATTTACCAAGGAAGGGGCTAGGTAGCTAAAGGACCTTTGGAATTGGGAGGTGCAGTATCGGGGAACCACGAGGAGTTGCTTGCTTGAATTATGGGTGTGTTGGTGTGATGGGGTCAGTTGTATTAGAGGTGAGAGACTGGGGGGGTGAGGCCAAGTGAAATCTTTTTAGTCATGAGTCAAGTATGAAACCTGATTCTGTTATCCAGGTTTAGCCAGTTTGCTGCATTATAAAGGGAGCATGTGTGGGTTAGACGATCACAGCCCAGGATGAGGCAGCAGGCTTTGTTGAGGGAGACCCTGAGTCTAGTTAAGGCTGAGGTGCTGGCAGTGCTATAGATAAGCATGCCATAGTCTAGAAGGGAGAGGACCAAGGAGGAGACCACTAGGTGAAGGGCATCATGTGTAAGACAATGTCTATACCAGTAGAAGATACCAAGTCGGGTACTGAGAGCTGTAGATAGTTGGTGAATGTGTTGGTGGATGTTAAGGGCTGGGTCAAGTGTGATGCCCAGGTATTTAAAGGAGTCCACTTGTTCAAGTGGGGTCTGGCTGGTGGTCAGGACTTGAGGGCAGTGGTCCTTCCTGGAATTACGTGGGTGAGAGAAGTACATAACTTTGGTCTTTTTGTAGTTTAGAATAAGGCGTTGTGTGGTGAACCATTTTTTGGCATCACTGAAGGAGGATTGGAGGGAGAGGTGGAGCTGGGTGGGGTCAGGATTGAAGAAGTACAGGACAGTGGCATCCACATAGAGTAGGATATTGCCTGAGCAGGACAGGGAGAGGGAGTTGAGGAAGAGGCTGAATAATAGTGATCCGAGGATGGACCCCTCTGGGACTCCAGAGCTGACTGGCAGCCTGATGGAGAAGATGGTACCAATTTTGACCTGCTGGAAATGAACCGTCAAATAGTCAGTGAACCAGCAGAGAGCATCTTGTGGGAGACCAAGTTTGGATAGTGTAATTAGTAGGAGGGAGTGGTTGACAGTGTTAAATGCCTTGGTGAGGTAGATGAAGACAGCACCAGTGAGATGACCACTGTCAAGGGTGGTATGTAGGTGGATAGTGAACTCTAGAAGAGCAGTAGTCATACTATGTCCTTTGCGGAAGCCATGTTGCTGGTTGCACAGTATATTGTGTTTATTGAGATGGTCAGTGAGCTAATCAGAGACGATACACTCTAGTGCCTTAGAAAAGGGAGGGAGAATTGAGATGGGGCAATAATTGTGAGGGGAGGTATGGTCCCCACTCTTAAATAATGGGGTAATAGAGGTGGATTTCCAATGCATGGGGAATTTCCCAAGACATAAGGACCAGTTGATAATGTGGGTGAGGGGGATTAGCACCTCATGAAGAGTGAGCTGGAGAAGTTTGAGGTCTAAGGAATCACTACTGTATTAGGAGTGGCATATGGCTTTTTTAAGGTAAGGCTCAGCCAACCTGGGGGAGATACAATGTAGGCAAAATGGGGTGTGTGCTGAGGGGGGGGGGACGTTGGAGGAAAGGGAGAGGATCAAAGAAGTGGGAGGGGAGGATGTGGCTGAGGTCAGTGAAGATGTGGTTAAGTGTGGTGGCTATCTGAATAGGGTTGGTGGTCAGGGCCCCTTAGACCAAGATTTGTGTGGGGGCAGGGTTTGGGGCTTTGCCACAGATGTCCTTAATATTGCTCCAGAATTTACACCCTGAGCCCCAGGCAGAGGTTAGGGCAGATTTGCAGAACTCAGCCTTAGCTTTGTGCAGGGACCATTTGCATTGGTTTTGGGCTTCTCTGTATTTCTTCTTGTCCGTTGGGAGGCCAGTCTTGTTGGAGAGGTGCCATAGGGAGTCCTTGGTCCACATCAGGGTCAGTAGGTGGTCAGTGATCCAGGGGCGCTGGGTTGCCTTTGACCATCCTTTTGGCAAGAGGGGCAAACATGTTAAACACAGTGTTGAAGGAATGAATAAAGAGATCAAGGGCTCTGTCTGAGTCAAGAGTGTTTGTTATGAATGACCAGTCCAACGTACTGAGATGAGTTTTAAGGAGAGTGAGTTTACCATGGCCAAGTTTACATTGTAGGACCATTTTTGGAGGGGAGTTACAGGCCTTGCCAGACCAGGTGCAGAGGACAGGGAATGGTCACTAATCGATCTGGGAAAATAGTAGTGTTAGTGATTTTGTGGGGCAGTTAGTGAAAACTAGGTTCAGTAGGGAGGAGGAACCTGTGTGCTGGTCCAGGCAGGTGGGGGAAGGGACTATTTGTGTCAGGTCATGGGCCGTGGTTGCGTTGATGAATGGCATGGCAGACTTTGATAGCCAGTTGATATTGAAATCCCCAAGATCAAGTTTTTCATTATGAGACTGTAAGGTGGCCAGGTAGGATGTAACAGAGTCGAAGGCCACCTTTTGGTCCCTGGGGGGAATGTAAATAGCAGTGAAGAACTGGGGGTAAGGGATCGACCAAAGGTAAGTTTGAGAACGAGGGCCTGGGGTCTGGATAGGAGATGGGGAGTGGGGAGCAGCTGAACATGCATAGTGTCCCTGGTGTAAATGGCACAGCCTCCACCTCGCTTACCCTGTCAGTCTGCCCAGAAAATGTTGTACCCAAAGAGGGTCACTGACGAGTCAGGGATATGAGGGAGAGCCAGGTTTCACCCACGGCAATGATGGTGGGTTGATGTTGCAGTACCCATCCCTGGTATGAATTCCATTTTTTTAGTAAGCTGCATACATTAAGGGTGGCAATATGCAGTCCACCTGCAAAGGAGTGTGAGGGTGTGGAGGTTGTGAGAGGTCCAGGGCTGGGGTGTATATTGCCTGACATAAGGAGGAGGAGGAGGAGGAGAAGAAGAAGAAGAAGAAGAGATCTGAGGCAGAGATTCCAGGTCAACTTTTTGGGGCAGTGGGATTTGTGTGCTTGGGACCTTTTAGAGTTTAAAAATGTGGGAATGGGGATAGTATGCAAATGAGGGGAGGCCAGGATCAAGAGGCACAGCAAGGGGGGAGATGGCAAGATCGGGGGTGGTGTGTGGGATGTCCTAGAGGTGCAGGGAGCCGAGCTCCCACTCCTAGTGCCAGCATGATTCTGTGTGAGGTGGTAAACATGACAATTGCTCACTACTGTAGCAGTGTTGTGGGATAGTGTGTTATTTGCAGTGCTGTGGAATACCTTATAGGGGGTAGCAGCCAGTTGGGCAGATGGATGTCACATCCATATGAGGGAGGATATTCAGGAGAAGTATAGGGTGGGGGTGTCAGCATAGGGAACAACAGCATGAGTGTGGGAATGAATGACAGAAACATAGTGAAAAGCAGTGGGAGGAAGACCTGAGGGAATAGCCAGTGGTGAGTATGGAAAGCTGAGATATCAGCCCCTAGAGGCGAGCGAGTATAGACTGCTAGTGGAGAAGTGGGCTGATCAGATCTATCTCCCTATATAAGGGTGAGTTCACCAATGGTGGTGGCAGGGGTGGTGGGGAGCCGACACAGAGTGTCAGCAGGGATCAACTACGTAGGTCCCGCAAGGGAGGAGGAGACGGATCTCCTTAGCCAGCCAAGATTTGGTTCCTGTGCCTGCTGCTAGTGGTGATTTTGGGGGTGGGGAGGGCAACTTGTTCATTGGCCCTCACAACCTCCTTGAGCCCTCTGGATCGAACTGTGGAGAAAATGAGGAGAATCAGGTAGAATATGACGTGAAGTGGGGGGGTATAGCTGGATACTAGGGCCTTACATAAACGTGGGCCTGTCATGAATGTTTATCCAGTTACTGGGGACTCAAATTATAGGCTGGCAGGAGAAACTCTCAGCGATAGAAATACTTGCTAAGTAGCTCTAAGTTAACTTACAGGACTTTAAGGGATATTGTTGGCTGCTGTAAAATAAATGCCTTTAAGCTTTAGATGGAGCCCGGACAACATACATGCATGTATACAACCTAACTTAAGGACTTTACCTGGAGTAGGTATTTTAAAATTCCTTTCAGCTCATGGATTATGCCTTAATTAAAACTGAAGTAAATATACAGCCAACCTATCTTATGGAAACAAATAAAAAACAACCTATCTCCACATATACGCCAGCAACAATTAAAGTAACATTGACATCATACACAGAAACATGGTTTGAATGGTTTGAAATTAAAAATGGTGCCAACTACACAGGTTCAGCAAGTGAGGAGGAGGAGACGGAGCTCCTTAGCCAGCCGAGATTTGGTTCCCGTACCTGCTGTGTGGTGATTTCGGGGTGTGGGGGATTGCGAATTGTCCGCTGGCCCTCACGACCTCCTTGAGCCCTCTCTAGGTTTGAACTGTCAAAATAACGAGAATACCAGATATTGGATTTTAGGCAGTTGAGCCAGAAGGAGAAAAGCTGTTGTGGTTTTGCAGAATTGGGACACACATTTGGGACTCAGCAGAAATAAGTATTTTTGCAAAGTTTGCACATGACTGTTTACACAAAGTTGTGCTGTTTGTACTGTGAATTGCTGTTTTTTCTTTATATTTTTTCTCTATTTATATCTATTATTGTGACTAAAGGACAGCATGAGTAATGCGCCTTTGTTCCTTAAAGTGGATGTATGAACAAGTCCACTGGATTGCCAATTTCATTTGAACTTTAACCCTGCATCCAGCACTTATTAATATCTAAGGGACAGTAAACCTAGTCCATTGAGCTGAGCAGCCAAATAGTAGCACTTTACAAACTTGTAAACTGGCTTTGCTCCACCTTAAAAAAATGCTATCATACCAAAGTCAAAAGTAGTAGTAGCAGATTTTGTCTGTCTAGGAGCCTTTCCCCAGAGGCTCAGAGCACCAGTTCAATAAAACAGAGATAGCAATAAACTATAAAACAAATACAATGCTAAATAAATAACATCAATAAATAAAACATCATTACACAAATTAAAACAACCAGCTTAAATGTACTGCATAATATCTCACATATTTATCTACAGAACCAATACGGAGTCTCATCGCCATATTCCTGTGCAAATAAATATGATCTGAGCCCCTTTAAAGGCCTCCACTGAGGAGTTCTCCTCTCAGAGCCCTCAGTAGCAAATTCCAAAGAACCAGACCTACAACAATGAAGGACTTGTCCCCTTGAGGTTTTAATCCTAACCCTAGGGACACTTAGATGACCTTCCTTTGTGGAGTGGAGGGAGTGCATAGACATGTAAGGGTGGAGGAGATCATGCAGGTAACCCGGGGCCCAGTCCCTGTAGGGCCTTATAAGTTAGTAACCAAACTTTATAGGAGACACACCACTTAACCAGCAGTCACTGCAGTTGATGCAGTGCTAGGGAGATATGACTAAGACTCAGAAGGCCAGTAAACAACCTAGAAACTGTGTTATGCACCAACATAGGGCTGAGCATCATCTGCATAGCAATAAAACCCAACTCCACACCATCGTATGTTCCACTGAAAGTATGTACACTGCAAATAACGTGAGTGAAAGGACCAACCCCTCAGGTACGCCACAATACAGGTCCATTGGGAGAGAGGAACATCTTCCCATCACTACCCTCTGTGACCTGCTCGTGAGGTAGGACTCAAAACAGCAGACAGTTTTGCCAGAGGGCTGTGCAGAATGTTGAATTTCTGATGGAATTGAATTCTGCAAAATTTTCTAAAATTCAACTAATTTCCAACAGTTGGGGAATTTTGACATTCCATATGTGAAATATTGTTTACGGATTAGTAATTCACAGTTCACAAAAACTGCAGATTCTTTTTCTGCAGTCCACAGAAAATGATTCTGAGTTTACATGATCTGCAGAAAATTATTCTGAGGTTGTATAGAGATGCTTTTTGAAATTCCATAGAATTTAAAAGAAATTCTGCAAAGCATTTCAGAAGTGGAATTGTGATTCTACAGCAATTCTGATAGTGGAATTTCACATTCCACACAGCCCTGCTTTACTGGTGTGTCCTACATACTCCCTGAGTCAATCCAGTAAAAGCCCACAGTCCACAGTATCAAATGCTGAGAAGAGATCCTCAACTGTCTGATTTAAGAGCTCATTGGAAATAGGAGTGGTTCCAGTGGGCTGAAGGAGGGCAGATGTAGACCCACATCACAAAAGAAGTAGCAGGGAAGAGGCTGACAAATATAAACCAGTCAATCTGACTTTGGTGATGGGAAAGCTAAGGAATCACTGTTGAAAGAAAGTATTATGGAATATCTTAAATCCAGTGGATTATAAGACCGAGGCAGCATGGTTTCACATAGGAGAGATCATGTCAAATGATTCTGATAGAGTTTTTTGACTCGGTGACCAAGGAAGTAGACCAGGGTGCCTAGATTTCATTAAGGCATTCATCACCTTTCTACATAGCAGACTAGTATTTATTTTTTATTTATTTTAGTCTTTGGTAACCGGGTAAGGACCACTAGGCACAAGTGCCTGTTTTCAGGAGGTGACCTGGGAGCACTGGGCAGTTAAGTGACTTGCTCAGAGTCACACAGTATGCAAGTGGAGGTTGTAAGAATCAAACCAAGGTCTGGTCTGCTGGATGTACCAAGCTTGTTCACAGCTCATTACTCTAACCTCTAGGCTATACTGCAAGCTGGGTAGCCAATGAGTGGGTCCAAAGGTGGTAGACTGGGTAAGAATTTGGTTAAGGGATAAACGGAAAAGGATGGTGGTAAATGGAGTTCACATAGAGGATGGGAGGGTGATCAGTGGAGTGCCTCAGAGATCAGTGTTGGGACCGGTCCTCTTTAAAGTCTTAATATGTGACATTGCACAGGAGCTGGAAGGGAAGATCTGTCTCTTTGTGGATGACACCAATATCTGCAATAGGGCAAGTGCTGGAATTACAGGGGGGCTTGCCAGGGCTCGGCCCACCCCCAGCTCTGAAGTAAGCTCTGGTAGCTCATGCATCACTGCCACTGACTTATAATGAGAAGGGAGGATCAATTTAAAGATAGCATCGTTATGGGTCACCCCAACTCGCAAAGCTCATAAAGTGTAATTCCAACACTGAATAGGGTGGACACTCTGGGTGTGTGTGGAAAAGATGAATAGTGACCTGAGAAAGCTTGAGGAGTGGTAAAGGATAAGGCAGCTGAGTTTCAATGAAAAGTGCAAAATAGTGCATGGAAACCCAAGGGAGGAGTACAAAATATGGTGGTGGTGGTACTGATGACCACCAAACACAAAAATAACTGGAAGTGATTATGTTGGATGACCAAAAGTTGGCCAGCCAGGGCGGAAAGGTAGTCGGGAGGGTGAGTGGATGTTTGGGTGCATAGGGAGGGGTATCACCATCGGAAAGAGGGAGGTGGTGTTGCCTCTGTATAGATTGCTGGTAGGGCCCCACCTAGAGTACTGTGTCCAGTTATAGAGACCACATCTCAGAAAATACATAGATAGAGTGGACGCGGTCCATAGGAGGGCAATTGAAATCATTCAGGGTCTGCATCAGAAGCCCTATGAGGAGAGTTTAAAGGACCTAAATACGTACACCCTGGAAGAGAGGAGGGAAAACGATATGGTAGAGACCTTTAAATACCTCATGGGGTAATCAAGGTACAAGAGAGAAGTATTTTTAAGGAAAAAGGTACTCAAGATTCTATGTGATAACGGTGACCGCTGAAGGCCGATTGCCTTAACAGGAAAGTCAGAGCGCCAAAAATCAATTTTGGCGCTCTGACTCCCTGGCACACAACAAAATGGCACTGGGAACTTGTCTTTTTTATGTTTATGTGGGGGGGCTACACCCCCCACAGCCCTCCATGGGGGGGCTTCATTCCCTGCACCCTCCTACTTAAAGATTCTCAACTCAAGGGGGGGTGCATGTCGGGTGGGGGGCAAAATGTAACAAAATGAAATCTGGGCTGGGTGTAGCAAAAACGATGCTGCGCCCGGACCTGAACCCAGTACCCTACCTACCAAAGCCGCGAGCTGACCCACTACACCATAGGGTCAGCTTAGCAGCCTATCTCGGTGCCATCCCTCAAGACCCCGCCAGCCCCTCACCGAGCATGCTCGCTCCCACCCCGTGAGTGTATACCTGTGGTCTGTGCTCACTCCCACCCCCCCGCATGCGTACCTGTAATGACTTCCTGTCACTACAGTCACCAACCCACCCCATCCGGTTGCTGTACCTGACCGGTAGCCCCTGTGACATGTGTTGCGATTGAGTCACCCTTAGGTGGTTACTCAATTGTGGTCTCATACATCACAGTATACTGTACTCAAGAACAAGGGGACATGCTATGAAGCTGAAGGGAGTAGATCTAGAGAGATGAGGAAGTACTCTTCACTTCTTCACAGAAAGAGTGGTGGATTCCTGAACAGCCTTCCAGTGTGTAGGTGGTTGGGGCAAAAACAGTGGTGCAGTTCAAGAATGCATGGGAAAAGCATAAGGGAATCTTAGGAGAAAGGAAGGGGTAGGGAGAATGGGCCAGAAATCAGCCAGGATCAGCAGTGATACTGTAGGCAGGGAAAATATGCAGACTAGGCAGGCCAAGCAGTCCTTATCTCGCCACCAAATTCTCTGTTTCAATGTTTCTATATTAGATTCCAGTACATGATGCAACTACAATAATGCAAGGGCAGGGATTACATAAAGAAAACAGAATGGGGAAACAGATATATAAAAATTACTTTGCAAAAGACAAAGGCAAATGCCATCTTAAAATTAGAAACTTTGCATGTGGAAGAAAAGGAATCTGTCACACAAAATGTATAGAGCACATGTGTATGCTGGAAGTAGGTAATGACATCATTATACAAGGATAGCTGTCATGAGTAACAGAAATGCTGTATAATAAAACGATTATAATTCTAATTTCTGATATTAATAAGACATAATTCACAGCAATGGCATCAAAATTGTGAATTATTACTTTGTAACATCATAAAAAGTAGAAATGAGTCACTAGTCACTAACAGCACAAACACAGATGACAAAAAGTATAAATTCTGATGAAAAATCTCAAAGTTTCTCAATTTATGGCAGTTCTGCATTTTATGAATTTTCATTCTAGAGTATCTTGTTATAATTTATTTGCTTCTTGGGTCTCTATGTTATAGGCAAAACAGCACAGGTGCATAAACAAGACCAAAAATTTCATTTCTGAGTTCTGGTAACATCATAAGCCGTTAATGTTTTACTTCTATGGTTTATGATTTCAACAGACCGCCGAGATGGAATTATAGCCCTGTACTTCACTTTACCTTGTTATTCTCTACATAGTTTAATGCATCAGGACAATAAAGAATGGAAAAAGCCTTACTTTTTATTTTTACTGAAAAAGGGTTCCAAGTGTCTTCCAGTGCTGTACACTTGCATGTTTCTCCACATCTGCATGTGCTTAAATACTATATTCGATCTTTGACTACTCTGTGACATACTGTAATAACATAGCATTTTGGTAGGAGAAAATACAGGAGTCCCTTCTGTCTGCCCTTCTGTCACACCACAGTAAATATAGGCTAATATAGTACTGAAGCACACCTTCAAGTTTAACTGCTAGACTGGTACCCCCTTCTCATGCTATATAACACTTGATGTACTGTAATTCACCACCCTGGAATCTGTCTAGCCCTCCTTTGAAAGCCCAAACAATGCTAGATTCCAGTACCTCATTGGGTGGGCTATTTCAAATGCCAATCACTTATTACATAGATTACATGAAATTGCTGGCAGACAAGGACCGCTTAGCCCACACAGTCTGCCCATTTTCCATACCTACTGTAATACTGCAAACCCTACTTGGTCTCCTGCTTAACCCCCATTCCAACTAATAAAATTCCTTTATGTCTATCCCATGCTTTCGTGATACCCATTGCAGTTTTTGCTTCAACCACTTCCACTGGGAGGCTGTTCCAGGCATCCACCACTCTTTCTTTGAAGAAGTACTTTCTAACAGTTACCCTAAATCCCCCCCCAACCCTTGTTCTTGAGTATCTTGTTTTCTAAAAAATGCTTTCCTCTTGTACTCTATTTAAAACCATGAGGTATTTAAAAGTTTCAATCATATCCCCTCTCTCCCTTCTTTCCTCTAGGGTATGAATATTGAGGTCCTTTAGCCTCTCCTCATAGGGTTTATGATGTAGGCCCAGCACCATATTAGTTGTTTTCCATTGGACTGCCTCTATTCTGTCAATGTCCTTTTGAAGATGTGGTCTCCTGTACTGAACACAGTATTCCAGGTGAGGTCTTGACAATGTTTTATAGAGCAGTATAACTACCTTGCTCTTTCTGCTGGTCATACCTCTTCCTGTGCACCCTGGCATCCCACTAGCTCTCCCCACTGCCTTGTTACACTGCTTGGCCACATTTAGGTCATAAGAGATGATTACTCCCAGGTTCCTTTCCTTCTTGGTGGTCAACAGTAACACTCCCCTTTAAGATGGTGGTGATGACAGAACTCAAGCATGCAGTTTGAACTGGTGGCCATCTTGGTCTTGGATATGGCAGCCATCACTTCCCAGTTGCAGAATAAAAAGTAGTGCCTCATGAAGTTGGTGTGTTTATGTGGCTGGCAGAGGAGAAGGGCTGCATAAACACAACATGTGGATTTGTCCACAGCACTGTGGAAGCACGCGGACAGCAATTCAGTCATGTAGCTTCCACAGTGCACCTACAAAGAATTGTAGCAATGCATCTCTAGAGCTCTGCCCACACAGCCATAAAAAAATGTTTTGCCCCCTTTCTTTACTGCCTGAGCTATTTTCTCCTCCATTTGTGCTTTTGCACTCCTGAATGCTTTGTCTGCTTCCCTCTGCTTTTCCTGATAATCCTTCCTAACCTCCTTCCTCTGTGACTCTTTATATCTCCTGAATGTTAACTTTTTTGGTCTATCTTTTCTAGCCACCTCTTTTATGAAGAATTGTGACCTTCTTATTCTTCAAGTTTTTCTATTTGCCCTCACTATGGCCCCTTTTATTTTTGCCCACTGTTCCTGCACACCACCCAAATCCTCCCCTCTTCAAGGACACCTCTGAGGCATTCTCCCATCTTCATAAAGTTGGCCCTCTTGAATTCTAGGACCCTTGCCTTTGTGCAAGATGAGTCTGCCATAGATCTTATATTTAATCACACCGTATGGTGATCACTGGTCACCAGGTGACCACCTACCTTGATGTCTGCAACCAGTCCCAATGTGTGAGTACAAGGTCCAATATTGCTTCCTCATGAGTAGGTTCTCCTATTAGTCGCTTGAGGAATGCCCCCTACAGGGAGTGTAGGATGTCCCTGCTCCTAGCTGAAGCTGCAGCTGGAATAATCCCATCTATATCTGGCACATTGAAGTCCCCACTAGCAGCATCTCCTGTTATTTGCCATCTTTGGATGTCTTCCAACATTATTGTGTGATGAAATACTTCCAAATGTGGGGATCAACATGTGGAATAAGCTATTCATTGTTCATATCTCCCTTTCTCTCTGACTTACTGCTGTCTCAGGTTTTACCAGGGTGCATATATTTGAATTATATTTTTCAAACTAGGTACTCGGTCCCAGATTTGTAAAAACTTGGATTGGGCCTTAAATTGCAAAATGGGTAGGAAAATCAAGACACTGGGTTTGACAAATGTTGTTACAGTACATGAACATTTATTGTTTCAGCACCATAGCAGAGGTCAGAAATAGATAACTTTCTGCACCTCATTAATCTTTTATTTTTGTCAAGTTTCCTTTTCTCCCAGTTTATCAAACATTACAGTTGGGCCTAGGACCTACACAGTGCTCTACAACCTTGTGCCTGCTAAGCAAATCACTCCATCTATGTACCTAATCTGTCAATTCTGTACCTGGGCAAATTCCTGCAGTGGATATCTCCTACTTCCAAGAAGGTGATTGCAGCAGTTGTTTATGAATGTCTTGGTCTTACAGAACTAGTTTCTGTGGGTTTTGTGAGTGTTTTACAAGATGTTGGCATCATTTCTGCAGAAGCTAATTCTGACTGTCTCTTTGACTAGGGTTATTTCTTTCCCATTCTATTGTTACCAGCTGACTACAGCAAATCAGACTTCTTGACCATTTCCCTTGTTGTTGTCAGACTTTGGGGATGATCCTGGGAAGGCTAACAGATGCCTCTTTTTTCATAGGTAGGCATTAATGTATTCTTTCTCTACTGTGGATATTGGGCAAGCATCAGGATGATTGTGCTGTTCTTTGTGTTGTCAAACTAATCTCTTACAGAAATAATTGTATGAAATGTTTTCATGCTGCACACATAAAACTACCCAAGTGATATGTGTGCTGCAAATATGATTTAAATTAAATTGGAACCGACTACATGCATATTTCATGCGTGCAGCAAGCAAGTGTGGAAACCATTATTTTTTTGTTAAAATTGGGAAACACTACATGCATGTGGCATGCGTGCAAAAAAAGCAAGTGATCACTGATAACTGTACATGTAAAAGTTAAGTGACTTGCTCAGGATCACACCATACACAAAATGGGGGTTGATGAGATTCAAACCCAGGTCTTTATGCCTCCAAGTCTCCTGATTTGCAGTTCAGTGCTTTTACCCACTAAGCCATAATGTCTGCACACATATGGCTCACTTGTACATCAATGCAAACTGTATCTGAATGCATCTACATGCATGTGACATGCTTGTAGCCACTGTTATACTTTTCAGTTTTCTTCTCATTCATTTCATTTTCACAGTTGAACTGTAGCACACATACCAATGGAAACACATGTTTTTCATACCCCCAATACACAAACTTGCACACAGAACCAATTATTTACTTCTGTCTGGCCTGTACTCCTGCTATTTTCTCTCCATAGTGTTGAATGCTTCCACGAAAATAGGCTTTAAGGTGCAAACACAAAAGTAGCAATAATGCGACACACACACACACACACACACACACACACACAGAGCCAGTCACTCCCCAGTGCACACACACACACACACACACTGTAGCAGATATGGCCATGCTGCTACAGACAACCTACTAAGTATAGATATAAGTAAAAAGTCTCTTACTTAAATACTAGGGAGCCAGAGGCAGGAGTCTTTCAGAGACGATGTCCATGGGTCAGAGTGCTGGGGCTTACCCCCTTGAAATGAATGGAGTTATTTTTTATTACTATTTTATATGTTATGATGGTGAGTTAGAGAATAATGAAGGCCACTGTTCTACTAACAAGGCCCTTGTTAGTTAAGCAGTGGCACTTCATTAATCTCCAACTCTCCATCAATAATGTATAAAATAGTAATTAAAAAATACCCCCATTAATTTCAATGGTGCACGCCCCTGCAGTCTCCTTTGCACTTTGTCATAATGTGCATGAGTGTGGGGATGTGGTGGGCAGTTTCACTGGAGGGGGCATAAGCCTGACTAAGGTGGGGTTCCAATAGTCTGTGCATTCCATACCACTCAACTGTCCATGAATGCAAGGGACAGCTCTAGAATGTCTGTAACAGCGCCAAAAGGTACAACTTATTCGGTTTGACTGAAACCTGATATACAAATCAGGAAACATTAAAATGTATAAGATTCATCTGTCTATACCCCAGAGCAGTGCATCAGATTTGGGCTTAAACTCTCCCAGTTACTAGCCATTTTTTTTCCTGGCTGAAGTTCTGCCCCTCCTTAAAAAGAACATTGTCCCTATTTTTCTCCCTGACTCCATTCCATTCAATACCCATCCACTATGGGTCATGAAGCCACCCAAAAGTGAAGAAATGTGACAAACACAACAATAATCCTTCCTTCTTCCCCAATCCCTCTGTAAAAAAATGATTTACTTTACTTACCTGGCCATATGGCTAGAATCTGCAGCCTGGCATAGTGTGCCACCATCCTAGTTTTTAGTCCGCTCTCCCCCTCTCCTTTACCAGAAGCTGGATGCTAGAACTGACCATCAGTGGTTCCAACATGATCACGATCAAGTCATCTCACCATCCGAACCCACCCAACCTGGGTTGCGTGCTTCTTGCTTGATTGCTGCTGTGGCTGCTGCCATGCTGCACTGATCAAGGCCTATGAAGGCCACCCACACAGCTGTCACCACTGCTGCTAAGCCTAGCTTGCTGCTGTGGGGGTCTGTGCTGTTTTTTTTTTTGCAAGGCGAGCCTAGTAGAGTAAGTAGGTAGGCTAGTCTTGAGCTACGTTCTAGCTCACCTTCTGCCCTTCAGCAACCAGGGGAGATGAAGACTCACTAAGAGTAGGACAACAAAAATCTGCTGCCAAAACACTGTTATTGAGTGTTCAGTGTTCACTGACTCCTCCAAGTTGTAGTGTGCAGTCTGTTTACTTGGTCATGAAAGACAATGTCGCACTTGCAAGGCTCATGTGCTCTTTTTTGGCTGGAGCTCTTCACCATCACATGTGATTGTGCCACTGCTAATAGGTAGACAGAGTGGACAACACAATACAGACACAGTCGAGTCTGGAGAGTACCTGCAGTGTGAGCACACAGGCCAGATGAGCACCTATTGGACAAAGATTAAATCCAAATTCAAAGCCATTATTGCTACACCATAAGAACAACCTAGGCACAACATCGAGGGGAGGGCACCTGCCCTTCTGCCCTACCTAAATGGTACCCCCTGCTTAATGGTAGAAATTAATTCTCAGGTGCTAATTCAATGATTTCTATTGTGTTCTGAGGTACTGTATCTACATGTTTCACGATGTGTCCTGATCATCACGTGGGTTAGTGTCCTCATTGTCCCTCATTTTGAGTGTCCATGTCCCTCATTTCAGTGACAAAATGTGAGGTATGGTGCATGCTTAAGACCCTACTCAGCACGAAGAGTGCTAAGCATGGTCATAGTGTATATGCTCAATACAGAATGACAAAGGGAAAGTAAGTGAGATAAAACAGACATGGAGAAACACATTTGTAGCACTATGTGTGCATAAAGAGTTTGCATGGTCCAAAACAAAAGGATAGGCTTCACAACACAGGGCCTCTCTTACATTTTAAGGATAGGCTTCTCCAACACGGCCTCTCTTCGTACATCTGGAACTGGGGATGTTGACTGGCTATATCCTAGGCATTTAATGCAGTAAGCAAACAATACTTTACAAATTAATGGCGATTTAATGACAAAAATCAAAAGCCATTAAACAACTTGCAAAAGGATCAGAATTAATGAGTTCACCTCATTTTTATGGGAATTCAAATAAAAATGTATTTTAATGACTAATTGCTAGCAGTAGTATAAGAAACAGAAACTGATATGTTTTGTAGATGAGATTTGCACCAACTTAGCTGCTGCACACATGGCAAGCTTGCAGCATGTGAACATGATGTGATGTTTAAATGATAGTCACAGCTAACTGCTGCACTCATGTTAAGTGTTCAACATGTGAACCTGATAACATTTTTAGAAGATGTTCACACCAGCTTATCTGCTGCACACATCTCAAGCTTGCAGCATGAGAACCTGATTTGCTTGTTAGACTTGGTTCGCATAGGTTCACTTTGTGTATGTGAACCACATGCAAACATTGCACAATTAAGCATGTGGCATGATCTCCATGCACTATACTGTATTTTATGGGGGCAGAAGAAAGGGGGATATTGCTGGATATATACAGTGAAGCCCACAAGGATGAAGCACAGCACTGTAGAATTCTGCATCAGACAGTGAACTACAGCTCAGCATGGGACCTTAGTTTTCTCTATCTTATCCACGTTTACTGCATATCTACCTTTATTTTGCCATGCATGAGTGGCTGTGCATATTTATTTTAACTTTGGGGTACTTTTATTGTATTTATGCTGCTTGTGACCCGGGAAGTGCTCTACATGTTACACCTGGCTACTTAATTGCACCCTGCGGCGAGTGCAGGAGTATAGTTATTTCCCAGGTTGCTGCTAGGGACTGCACTTTGCCTCGCTGAACTATCAGCTCTGCATGTAAAACATTATTGTGGTGTTGAACCTGTGAGTCCTGCAACCATAGCAGAGCAGGAAGAGGGGCTGTAGTTTTCTGTCTCTGACAGTAAACTACAACTCGGCGGGGGACCTTAGTTTTCTCTACCTTACTCATGTTCAGGGACACTGGTTTACCGGGATTGAGAAAGGACATATTCCATTTTGCGCATTGTAAAAAACGGTATTGTCACCGGGTGTCTGCTAAGCCAAAATCCAGTTTTACTGGTATTTGGTTCTCTGTACTTTATTTAACAATTTTTAACTCTGTTAACATGCATTTTAGCAATTTTGACCTCCACTGTTGCACATCCTTCCATCCTTGTACCAATTTAAAGTTATTTTAGGTACAAAATATGATGGCAGCAGCAGCACTACAGGCCCCATCCCTAAGGTGTGATGGAAGCAGCACTACAGCCCCATCCCTCAGATGCGATGGCAGCACCAACACGGCACTATGTCCCCATCCCTCAGGTGTGATGGCAGCACCAACAGCACTACAGCCCCATCCTTCTGGGGTGATGGCAGCAGCAACATCACTATGACCTCCCTCCCTCAGGCATGATAGAAGCAGTAGCACTGTGGTCCCCATCCCTTAGGTGTGATGGCAGCAGTACTACTTTCCCCATCCACCAGTGGTTATGGCAGAATCACTACAGCCCCCACCCTTTGGTGTGATGAGTAGCAACAATGCAGTCCGTATCCCTCAGGGGTGATGGCAGTAGTGACAGCACTATGATCCCCTTTCTTCAACACCCACACCCCACATGCACAAGTTACAAATGACTTGGTCTCTTTGCTTGTTAGAACTCAGCTGTGAATTAATCTGAACCATCACCACTAAGGTGGACTACCTTGTTTTTCCTATCTATAATTTAACTGCCTGAATTGGATTTCTGCCTGTGACACCATTGACCAGGGTTAGAGAACAGACTTGGGTGTTGGAGGCCAGCTGGTGGGTGAAGGCTTGATTGTCCAACAACCACGCACCTTCTCCTGGGAGGGAGGGTGGGTTCACGGCTCAGCATTTGCTGGCCCCTGGTGGAGGCCAGAGGCACAACATGCCAGCCCTCACTGCAGGAGGGAGCATGACTGATATCGGCTTGTGCCTTGACATCATGTGGCCTGTCAAGAAAATGGGAAAACACCCACTGGCCAACTGAAGGACAGCTGTTGGTCCCTCCATAAACTGGAAGCCCCAGATGTGTGTCCGTTCTGATCCCTGCCATGCTAAGGATACACAGGAAGCTCTTTGGGATAATTCTCCTTCCCTGGTAGCCTCCCACAGGGGTAGGGGCCCACTCAATGAAGGGTTACTTTGGGTTACCTGGTAGCACAGCACTAAAGGGCAGTGGATGGTGGTCGGAAGGGGCCTTGGCAGGCCTGAAGGAGTGGATGGCCAGGGGTGGGAGAGATAAACAAAACTGCTTGAATTTGCTTTTTGAAATAAAGTGTCTTCACCTAAAAATCCACAAGTGATTAGTGGAGGACCTTCAAATGGATTCATGCATCTCCCAGACATGTGGATGCTTTTTTATTTGGTGTCCATGAAAAGGGTGTCTCCCAGTTTTCATGTCTTTGTTCAGATGTGAATTGAGCACCACTCTGCCCACCAGCATCATACAGCCCTGGGGTCTTACCTTCTGTGTGTCATTGACTGTGCTTTCAAAATCCACTGGCCAAACATATGTACACTTAAATACTTAACTTTTGCTTTTGTTGAAGCAGTCATCAGAAAACTTTTTGTTGTCACAGAGACTGAAACAGCAGGTGAGAGAAAAGGGGCAAATCATCCAATTCACCTAAATGGGGTGCTGACTGTGAAGTCGTTTCGTAAGTAGTAAGGCAGTTTCTTCTTTGTGAACATATTTTCATTCAGACTAGTTTTCATTCAAACAACTGAGGATTTTGGATGGCCCTACTGATTACAGTATAAACTTGAATAAGCTAGTTGGTAACAGTGATCCTATGTTTAGCAATCTACAATCTAGATGCTCATATGCAAACAATACAATGAAAACCTGACTAAAATCTAAAAACAAGCTTATAAAACACATAAATGTATCTGAACATTTACCTTTACCTATACAAAATCATTGCAGTCCAAGTAAAACGCAGGCAAATTACGTGGTACCCTGACTACTATTCTATGATATAATAAACATATATTGATATTTTTTTTATATTCTTTGTAAAGGAGGTAAGGCCCACTAGGCAGAACTGTCTGTTTTCAGGAGTGACCTAGAAGCACTGGGGAGGTTAAGTGACTTGCTTGGAGTCGCACAGTATGCAAGTGGAGGTTGTGGGAATCAAACCCAAGACTGTTGGGTGTACCCAGTTCAATCACTGTTTGTTACTCTAACCACTAGGCATGGGTGATTAAACTGAATGGCTGATTACAACAAAGCAGTGCAGATAATTTCCTGACTGACTCTATATGCAGCAAAGCAGAAAGAATGCAAAGCACATCAGCATTCATTTTAAGATGATGAAATCTGGGTTGGCCCACTGGCGCTGCAGTAGCACTATTGCTTGCAATGCCAGTGACCCAGGGTCAGAAGTGAACTCGGTTTGCTGGAGGTCTGGCCAGGGGAGTAGGATCGAGCACCAGGGGAATGCTCTCCTCCTCCAGGAAGGGTGGGCTGCAGGTCCTGCTGCTTTACCACCACCTGTGTGACCACGGATGGTGGTGCAATGGTGCTGCAGAGTGATCAGGAGGGGAGGACGCTAGCCAGGATCTGGAGCAGTGGCATGTCTCTATGCGACCTACCTCCTTGGAACTCCTTTAGTGCAGATGCCCTCAGGGACAGAGAACAGAAAACCAGGAACAATCACTGTACATCGGTCACTGGCAGAAGGGACCCAGGTGCCCCAGACTTCATAACCAGACACCAAGAGGGACCCACTGAGCTGCCCACCACACACTAACGGAATGTGAAGGGTGACCTGGGTTCTCCCTTCCCACCTGGGGGTACAATCCAGGCAGGATAGGGCAGGCCCACAGGAGCTCCTGAGCATTACCTGGGTGAAGCTAGGGATACCCAACCTAGGGATCTCTGAAAAGTGGAGACTGATGCTGTGAGAAGGGGACATAGAAAGAGAAAAAAAATAAAAAGATGCTGAAATCTTAGAGATTCTGTGCAGTGACATGCAATTTCCGTGAGGCACCGGTACAAGAATTCAAAATCTGCATACCAAGCAGGATTCCGTGATTGTTACCGGTGTTACCGGTAAAAATGGAAAACCAGGGTCCCTGCTCATGTTTACTGCACATCTACTTTTATTTTGCCACGCATGAGTGGCTGTGTGTGTTTATTTTAACTTTGAGGCACTTTTATTGTATTTGTGCTGCTCGTGACCTGAAAGTGCTCTACAGGTCACGCCTTACTACTTAATTGCATCCTGTGGAGAGCAGGGCAAGTGCACGTCATTGCGTGCAAAGATGCGTGCAAAGACACATGCGTCTAACGTGTGTTTAGCATGTTTGGTGGTTGTTGGTTGGCATAATCATGGTAACAGGTTTATATAACTCCACGGGACCACCTCCAGGTAGAGAGTATGCCGCTCCTCATTAACACCTTTGAAAACTGTGTATTCAATAACTGTTTCTATCTTATGTACCAAGCTATCATTAATATGGAGCTACAATTCTCTACTTTATCTAAACCTGGCAGTAAAAGTCTTGTGTCTGTTTCCTCTGCTATTATGACCTTGGATGGGGACTTAGGCATTAAATGGCAGACATGTTTTATGTACCAACTGATTCAAACAACACGGAACTCAAGTAATGGCTTTATTTGTACTAAGTGCGCTGATAATAAACAATTACATGAATACATTGCACTGTTCTCAGTTAGAGTACAGCAACTGGAAGAGAGTCAAACAAATATATGCGAACGTTTCCAAGCACTATGTAGTCCTCCCCCTCCAACCGAGCTTACTAGTAATATGACATCTTTCTCCTCACCCCTTTGTCTACCCTCACATCCTCCCCCTAATAAAGAAGTATGTCACTCCAACCCTACTATTAACAATCTAGCAGCCAATAATACTGCTAGTGAGTAAACCACTAACAATCTTATGTTAAAAAAAGAGGTAGAGAGAATGATTTAGAAGGCACTGATCTAAATGATGAATGGACTATGGTAACCTGTGCTAGGGTATATAAAAAGGGGCATAGAGCTGAGTATTTTAGTCTCCCAATTTATAATTCCTATTCAGCACTTTCCAATCTGCCAGATAGTGATTACACAAATGACACCCTAGTAGAGTCATTAAAGTGTCAACCATCAGTCAGTGTTACTGAGCCCCCCCCCCCCATTACTGCCCTTATTGACCTGGGTCCCCAGCTATCTCATAGTGAACCTATTGGCTCATCTAGGAATTCCAATTGTAGGTTCAATTCCCACACTTCTGAACCTGGGAATACAGCTACAGTATTGGACACTTCTGGCTTTTGTTCCCAGAGTCACCCTCGCCAAGTCTTTGTTCTTGGTGACTCTGTTATTAAACATCTAGATAAGGCAATCTGTAATCAGGATAAATCATCAAGCACATGTTCCAGTTTTGGGGGAGCTAAAGTTTCTGATATATCTAGAATGGTCAATGATATTCTCGCCAATGCAGGTCACAATCCACTTGTTATTATACATGCAGGTACTAATGACCTAAATTGAATTGGGCCTTAAAGATAAGAAACGATTTTGTGGCCTTAAATAATTTACTCACTGAGAAAGGCTGTACTGTGTGCTTTCCGAAATCCTTCCGGTGCCTAGGGTGACACACACAGTATGACCTGCTTAATTAGGGAAACAAATGAATGGCTAAGGAAATGGTGCCTTCAACAAGATATTTGCTGTAACCCACACTGGGAAAACTTCAATAGCAGGGATTCTCTCTTCAGTTGGGATGGCTTGCACGTGAGCAGTAGATGAAGTGTCCTGTTGGGCAGAACAATTGTTTCTGTCATTAATAAACATTTAAACTAAACAATTTGGGGTAGAAAAGGACTATCCCTTATTCTCTTAACTGTAAAGAGAAAACCAGTAATGGGAACACCTGCAATTTATTGTCTTTTAATGCAAGATCCTGAACTCTCTTAAAATGGCTGAACTTAGAGCAAAATGTACCTCACTTGATCTTGGAATCATTGCCATCACCTAGACTTGGTGGAACTCTTCTTCAGCTTGGTCCAGACATATCCCCAACTATAAACTCTATCATAAAGATAGAATCGATAGGAAAGGCGGGGGTCTTTATGTCAGAGAGGACATTGTTTCCATGAAATTTCAGTTCAAACTCAAACTGAATCACTTTGGCTGTCTATCCAATTGAAGGACCACCCAAAATTCTTAATAGGGCTTTGCCATCGACTACCTTTAGCCGACATTCAATATACCTCCGATTTATTAAATATAATCATGGATATATCTCATAAGGACAATATTCTCATTTTAGGTGACTTTAATATGCCCGGTATTAATTGGAATCTTTGCACAGGCAATAACTATCATGAAAATCTATTTCTGAATTTAATTGTTGATCTGGGACTGGATCAATTAGTCAGTCAACCTACTTGAGGTAACGATATATTGGACCTAGTAATATCAAATGGGGGTTTTAAAGTCTCTGATACAAACATCATGGCCCCTATTGGCAACAGTGATCATAATTCTTTATTCTTTAACATACATTTACATATTTCCAAGATTGCTAATAATATCAAATATAAGGATTATAATAAAGCTAATTTTATACAAATTAATACAGGATTAAACAAAATTAACTGGACAGAAATGTTTAGGGACAAAAATGTTAATAAAGCATACGAATGTCTGACTAATATTAACACCATCTAGAAGACACCTACATTCCCTTAAAATTAAAATATAATATTTATTTAACCAGGAGTAGCACACTAAGCTGAAATTTTTTTTATAGGAGCAACCTGGGAGCACAGGAAAGTTAAGTGACTTGCTCAGTGTCACACAGTATGCAAGTGGAAGCTGTGGGATTCAAACCCAGATCTGGTCTGCTAGATGTCACCAGATTTGCAGCTCAGAGCCTTAAATCACTGCACTATACTGCCTCTCAATAATAAAGGTAAAGTTCCTATTTGGTACAACAAAACTATTGATAAACAAATAAAAACTAAGGAGCAATTATTTAAGAAACTAAAAAAAGATCCTAGTTCATCCCTGAGACTTAAATATAAAACTGCTGTGTCTACATTAAAAAAGTTAATTAAAACTGCTAGGCTTAGATTTGAGTTCAACCTAGCTCACTCTAAATCTAATAAGAAATCTTTCTATTCTTACATAAATGGCAACAAGGGGAATATTAGACAAACAGATCCACTGTGTGACAACAGGATTACTATATCATCTTATCAGGAGATGGTGGACCACTTTAACAGATATTTCTGTTCTCTTTGATTTACCTACCACTCCCACTACTCCAATCACTAGAAATGATTCCCCCATTCCCCTTTTCGAGCTTACTGAAATTAAAAACACGCTATTATGTGTTAAAAGATATACTCGTTTGGGTCCTGATAACATCAGTGCTATATTTCTCTTAGAAATGTTAAACTCTATTGCAATCCCTCTTCAAATTCTATTTAATAAATCTTTACTTGAAAATTAAATACCTGTTGTTTGGCCTAAAGTCATAGTAACATCCATTTTCAAGAAGGGGAACAGATCTAATGTTCAGAACTATCGACCGATTAGTTTGACCTCCATCTTAGGAAAAGTAATGGAAAGTTTAATTAAATCTAGATTGGAGAATATAATTGAACAACTTAATATTTCTGACAATTCACAACATGGTTTTAAGTCTGGCCATTCATGCACAACTAATCTTATATCTTTCTATCACAATATAGATAAGTTACTGGATAGCAATACACCTGCAGATGTATTATTGTTTGATTTCAGTAAGGCCTTTGATCATGTGTCACATTCTGTGTTGATTAATAAACTTCACAATTTGAGAATTCCTTCACTTTTGGTTAATTGGATATTCCAATGGTTATTCAATCATACTCAATTTGTTAGAATAAATGGGGCATATTCTTTCTCCGGCAGGGTTACAAGTGGAGTCCTGCAGGGCTCCTTACTGGGACCTGTCCTTTTCAATCTTTTTATTCTTGATATGTGTATTATTTCTAATAACTACCTTTCTAAATTTTCAGACAATAAAAAACTAGGAGGTAGAGTTGATACCCCAGTTAACATTCAACTCCTTGAGCAAGATCTATACTCTATCGAGCAATGGGCCAACAAAAACTCAATGTCCTTTAACATCGATAAATGCAAGGTCTTACATTTTGAAAGGAACAATACATTTCATGAATACTATTTAAATAACCAGGAACTTAAATCATATATTTGTGAAAGAGATCTTGGTATTATGATCAATACTAAACTGTCACCTAGTGACAACTGCAGTAAAGTAGCTAGAACATCTAATGTAATTTTGAGACAGATTAATAAAACCTTCATCAGCAAATCTGAGCACTGTTTAGTGCCAATGTATAGAGTTTATGTCAGACCTCATTTGGATTACAGTTCTCCCTTCTGAAGTCCTTATCTTAAAACCGATATAAATTGTCTCAAGCAGGTTCAAAGGAGGCTTACTAAATCCATCCCCAGATTAAGCAATAAATGTTACGATATCAGAGTCAGGGAAACAAAGCTCCATCCATTATTTTTGAGAAGACAAAGAGGAGATCTGCCACTTATGCACAAACTAGTACATAATCCTAGGCTGCGCAAGACATGAGGACTAACATTAGCTAACAAGAGAATTGTAGGAAGACTTCATGCTAAAGTAAAAGTAGAAGATACCAGCACTTGCTTAAAGGAATCACTAGACTTTAGTGTTAGCTCCAAAACTTAAGCTGAAAGAATGTAGGCCCAGCGTGCTCATTTAATCTTGCATTTTATTATGTATAAAAATGCACATCAGGACAGAACACTCACATATAGCAGCCACATATCCAACATGCAAACTGTCCATTATGGTCCATAAATGTCCAGGAAGGTCCACAAATGTCCAAAATATTTAAAACAAAGACAAGGAGTAAAGCAGGCTGGCAAGTCACTTTAGCAGCAAGGCTGAGGGACACACCCATGTCACCTGACGCTTTTCACAATTGGCTTTCTCAAAGGCTGAGGTGTAAGGACTTCATACTTCCTTTTAAGTGTGTTTCTTAAAGAAACAGTGCATACAAAAATATTACATGAACAAAGTGCAATAGTGCTCAGTTAAACTCTACATAAAAATAACAGTAAGTAAGACTCACAGTAGATAAAAAGATAGAAACTGTACCTCATATTTCTTAATATGGCACCAGTATTAGACCATTGTACACAATTCTCTTTGAACATATCACAAGGCAACGTTTTTCCATCATATAGGGCTGACTTACCCTGGTAGGTCAAAAAGGTAAATTTTTTTCTGTAAAACTGAAAGATAGAAAGACAGAAGAAGTTATAAATATGGATACAATAACACAATAAATACATTAATTCAACACCAACCAAAAAATATTTTACTTTTTCTTCAGAAAGGGTTTGATTTCAGTCCTGTCATTTAAACCAGTGGTGCACATGGCCTTCATTGAAAAAATCCAATATTGTTCCCTTTTTAGGAGCAAATTATCATAATCACCACCTCTCTTGGTGATTAAACATTTCTCTATAGCTGTGAACTGAAAACCATATTCACTCTGATTTCCTACTTTTCAAATATGTAAGGCAAGGGCATTTGTGATATCACTATTCAAAATAGTCCTGGTATGTTCTCCAATTCTAATCTTAAAAGGTATTTTCATGTTTCCAGTATAAAATTGGCCACAAGTACATTCAGCCATATAAATTACCCTGGGAGTGTTACAAGTAATATTACCTCTAACTTTAACATCAACTCCAGTGGCATGATTTTTAAACTACTTAGTATTTTTAACTAAGGGACAATATTTACAATTACCACATCTATTGCATCCCCTTCCCTTTCAGTTAGCCAGTTCCTTGGCTTGTCAGGCAGAGGCTGGACAGAGCGGACAACCACATCTTTAATGTTTTTACCTTTACGGAACACTATTTTAGGTCCACTCTCAACTATTCCTTTTTAGATTTTGATCCCTCAATACTAGATGCCTATGTTTTTTAATGATATTATACATATCTTTTGACTGAGGACTATATGTAGTTACAAAAGTCATCTGGGGATCACATTTATTTTTCTCTTTTTTCTCTTCAGACATAATCTTGTCCTTAAAGTGGGGAAAATGCAAGCTATGTTATTTGGCTCCACAAACCAAGCTTAAAACCAATCAGTGCATTCTAAAATCTCTTGCCTTGATGGCTCCTTACTGGAGTCTGTAAGCACTTTTAAATATCAAGGGATTCTACTTGATGGATCCCTTGACTTTAAACAACATATTCTAGCCACATGCAAATCTGTTAAGCTCGGCGTGGCCTATAAAACCTGCTTCACTCTGACTCCCTCAACTAGGCTGGCTATTGCCAGAGGCATTTTGCAACCATCTCTCACCTATGGTGCCGCTACCTATGTTAATGTAACCAAAACCTCTCTGCGTAAGTGGGATACTACTTATTACAATATCTGCTGCTTTGCCTCAGCATTCCCTCAGCCCAAACACCACTGTCAACTCTATGCCAATCTAAATTGGCCCTTCCCATATGCCCTCTGGTGTTGCTCCCTTGTTTCCCTAACTGATTCCATCTTGAGGTTGAATCCCCTCATATCGCTTGCCTCCTTCCTAATCCCCCTGTCCTCCTCTTATGGCCTTAGATTGGCTGACTGTGCACTGCTACACATTCCTAGGTACAAAATTACTAAGGGTGCCTCTGCTTTCTCACACACTGCCTCAAAATACTGGAATTCACTTCCCCTTGATCTGCTGCTTACACACACACTCATAACCTATTTAAAATGAAACATCAGTCTCTCCTCACTGCTAATACACATTGCACCTGTTTTAATCCTCCTTAAACAATTTGTCTCCTAACTATGTCCCCAACAAGATTCTTCTTTTCCCTCTCCACTAAGATCTCCTTTCCTCCCTAATTACCACCACCCTCACTCACTTGGACCTTCTCTGCCAATATATTGTCCTGGCTTACATTGGCCTTTTTCTGATGTCCTTGCCATTTGCCTACCTACTGGTGCTTGATATTTTCCAGTCTCTCTGTATGCTTCTATAATGTTAGAGTTGTCCCTGTGACTTTTACCTAGTTTTTGTGGCTTTTGCCCACAAAGTTACAATGGTTGTACTTGCATTGCACTGTTGTCGCTTATCGTTTCCTTATCTGCTACCAGTGTATGCCAAATCCTACTTCTGTCTTGTTTATGTGATGGCACTTACATTTTATAACTTGTACCTTATGCTTGCTGCTATGTTGACTTATTTTATGTTCTTTATTTCCTTGACTCTTGTACCATGTTTTACTTCAGGTTGCTGAGAATTGTTGCTCTTATGTACTGTTTCTGATTTTGTCATGTATTCTGTAGTCTTACCTTGTAACCTCCTGGGTCGCACCTGAAAATAGTCATTCACCCTGACAGTCCCTCGCCACTCCACCCTCATCGGTCAGACTGGTTTCACCCATCACTTTCCTAAAATCTGAAATTCCCTCCCCCCGAAATATGACACTCCTCCTCCAACTACTCCCTTACTTCTGCCCTACACAACTACCTCTCCCTCAGCTGTTCCTGCTTTAACCCTCCTTAATACCTATTCCCAGTTTCTGACTTCCTACCCTTACCCCCCCCCGGCAGGGTTCTCAACATCCCAAAGGAGGAATCAGGAAATGGCTACCCCTTCTTCTCATATTCAGTTCTTGCTTCTCCCCCTCGCTTCTCCACCTGCCCTTCTGGGTCACCCATGTGCACAACCTACCCCGTCCTTTTTACTCCAACAGCACTTGAGTACTACCTAAAGCCTGCTCCTGGTACATTCGTGCACTATAATGGTTCTGTTGCATTATTACTGTTTTGTACATTTATATGTTCTTTTGTATGATTTTGGATATGTATTGTAATTTACCCAGGGTTCCACTACTGTTTATTGTACAATACCTTGTGTTCCATCTGTTGCATAATCTTACAATGTTGTATTGCTTGTACTACCCACATACTATTGTAACTGATCATCCTTCACAACCCTATGAAACCCCTTCCCCCCCAGGTCACACCGTGAGATGAGCAACTTGTTTTTCAGTGTGCCCTCCTGGTGAAACATTTCAATAAATAAATAAATTCACTTGGCTAGTGCACCTTACCTAGTAATCAAAAATTGAATAAATAATGTGCTTAACTGCTGCAATATGGACAAGAATCATTGGGCTCAATATTCTATCAGCCCTTAGATTGGCACAAGGTGTGCCTATCTATGGCTATGACAAACTCCAGGTGTGTCAGGGACCATGTGCCCTATTCTAGAAAACTGGTGGTCCTTGTACCAAAGTCCAAGAGTTGCCACACCTCTAGTGTTGTCTTAAACATTTGATGCTCCTGAGGGGTTTGAAGTAGGGTCCCATCAAGTTTCCCCACCTGGCACAACCCTAAAGGAGCCACAAAGGTAGAGGGGAATATGGCTACAAGGTGGGGACCAGGGCAGAGGGAGCAGTGGGGATGCCATAGGAGGTGACAGGGGCATAGTGGCAGTGTCAGAGCTCTGAGGTGGCACCCAGTGAAAGTGCCATGCTCAGTGGGACAGAGCTGATTGGCCCTGGTAGAGGGGGGTTGGCACAGATGGACCTTGATCTGACCCCCAGGTGACAACAGTCCTTGCACCTGCCCCAGAGGTGACACAGTCCCCAACAGTGTAGTCAGGCACCTGCCTGCCTCCACATGGGAGCCTGTGTATAAGGGGAATGTTGTGGTGCGCAGGTAGTGTTCCCATCCACTGACAGCCCCACACAAACTTCAGTCACTGCCACCCACTACATGTAAGGGACTTGTGTCACCCCTCTTCCCAGGCTGATCACCTCTATCCCACTGAGAATGGCACTGCCACTGGATGTCACCTCAGATCCCTGACACTGCCATTGTGCTGCTATCACCCCTATGGCACTCCATTGCTCCCTCTGCCCTCCATCTGAACCTTCCATGCTCTCCTCCTACTCTACACCCTCCAAGGCAGTGGTGCAGGGCCCTTAGACCAGCTCCTGGCTGATCTAAACTCACCCCCCTCTTGCAACCATGGCAGGGCTTCTAAAATCCCAAATAACGAGATGGTGCAGCCTCAACATGGCACAAGCCCCCTTGTGACCTGGCAGAATGACACTTCTGCTTCAAGGGTGGTGTGAAGAGAGGTTTTGGCACAAAGGATCCCAATTTTGACACAGCCTGCATTCAAATATCAGGATTGCTACAAACTTTGGCACAAGGTGCCACTTGCATCAAAGCTCCTTTTGTGCAGGCACCTTGTGCCAAAGTTTGCTTTTTAAAATTTGGCCCATTATCTCCAAACTACAGTTTACAGTATGTGCATCAAGCTTACACCTGTCATTACCAGTGATTCTTGAAACTTCCAAAAAGGTGATTTTCATGAAGAAATGTTGTTGCACAAAGGAGATATGTAAAACTTCCACATTCATTAAGAGTTTCCATATCACATCCCTTCATCACTTTGCCTCTTTCAATAAATTAGTCAGTTTCATTTATATAGAAACAAGTATGCATGCATCTAAACACAAATGACATTTCAGCATCATTTTCAGCATTTATTTTCCATCCAGGTTTTACTACTAGATTCTTCCTTATCACAGACTGTGTCAAATATGCAGTAAATGGGTTATCTATATAGGAAAGAGTAAGTAACTTAACCTGTCAGTGCTCCAGTCCAACCAGCTGCTGAAATAGATAGAAGCAAAACCCTACTGGTAATGAAATGTTGCATTTTAGCTGAGCTATAAAAGGTAAGTAAATTGTGAAAAAAAAAAGTCCCAGTAAATATCTAGCTTTATCCAGATATATCACAGTAAATCCATCAAAATGAAAGAAAGTTCCTATAAAATATGTTTCAGTTGTGCTTATGCAACTGGATGAGATGATGCTTGTGTGACTTTGATTACATTGTGGCTATTCACCTCTCTATCCATGGGATATACCACCCTGTAGGGGTATGACACAAGGAACCCTAGAGGAGGGTTCCCCCCTTACTGGTGCCATGGGAATGATTCCATTGGCTAAAGGTAGCTTAAGAAGAAACCCATGGGTAGGAGAGATGAGCTGCTGGAAGAGGAGGGGTGGATGGTGAGACAATGAGAAATGAATCCTGGGGAGGCCCAGAATGATTGACCTTATAAAGCCTGATGGGGAGTGGCATAGTTGCTCCACCCATTGAACCTCAGGCTTAAAGCCTTCCCATTCAATTGTGCTTACACAACTGGAAGAGATGATGCTTGCGTGACTTTGATTACATTGTGGCTATTCACCTCTCTATCCATGGGATATACCTCTCTGTAGGGGTATGACACAATGAACTCTTGAGGAGGGTTCCCCCATAGGTGCTGTGGGAATGATTCTGTTGGCTAAAGGTAGCTTAGGAAGAAGCCCAAAAAGAATACCCAATCAGATGTCGAGCATCGAAGAGGGGAGAAGTAGAAGATATCTAGACTAGAAATAGATGTGACAGACATAGGTAGGAATGACATGAGAAGATGAGAATAGGTGAGGATGAAGAATGAAAGGAAAGCTGACAAGATATTGAAGGTGGACTTCCTAAGGAGAGAGGGAAAGCCGGGGTCACCATCTGACTCCATTCACCAGCGGAACATAACTACAGAACCTATGAAACCACTAACCCTGTCTAATATTATGACCATTGGAATGGAGGAGAGGAAAAACCCCCTTTGAGGAGGAAACCTCTGGGGATCCAAGGCCTAGGTTGCCTTCCCTCCAGACTGAAGACAGTTTGATTGGTGACTGCTAAAATCTGTCAAACGATACTGGCGATGTCTGCAACTAGGTGCTCAAAAGCAAGAGAGGAAGTACAATAATGGAAAGAATCCTTGAAGGCTTGGATGGTTGAAGGTGAGACATGAATTGAACACTTGAAAGGATGAAGATGAGATATGAAATTAACCTTGAACAATGATGGAGAGCAGCCTGCCAGCCCCTAGCAAAGGGGAAATGGATGTGAAGGCATGTCTTTGAGTGGAGAACAGGTTGAGTCAAGATAGCATGGACCCTAGAGGGTTATGCTCGAGTAGTCGGTGTGATGGAATAAACCTACATGAAGGTTGGATGAGCGAGAACTACCCAGATGGGCATGAGAAGGCTCATGGTGATAATGACAGCAGGAGAGCAGTGGTTCTATGAGGTAGCATAGGATTCAATGATAGGTATGCTCGATTAAGTGATGCAAATAGATGGACCATGAGATCAGAATGAGTGAATGATAACCAGACCTATGCACCTGGACTCATACGGGCTAAAGTAAGAGGAGGATATGAGAAGGGAAGGTGATGGCAGGCTAGGGGAAAGAAAAAAAAAGCACGGGTCTGAGAAGGAGAGGAATGGAAGGGGGATATTGATCAAGGAACTGAAGCAAAGATGAAGGAAAATAGAATGACCCAGGTAGGAAATTGGGTGGATGGTAGTAGAACACATTGTAAATGAGTCGAGGGAAATTGGTAGACACTGAATGCAGGAAGAATGAGCAGGAGGGGAGAGAGAATGAGCAGTGAAGTGATGTACCTCTCCACCCCTCAGCTGGAAATAACACAGCACTAGCCTTCATGATCACAGCAAATGCCAGAATGTGTAGCACAGTCCCAGGAAACAGGAATATGAGCACACATAGGGGGCCCCATAAAGTAGCAAAAAGAAATGGTGCAATCCACAGAGCCCAATGAGAAAGGAAACTGGAGCATCCAGAAATAGCATGACTATAAGCAAGAACATCAGGAAACCCACAGAGAAATGGCAAAATGAGGGTAAAATCAGAGTGTGGTGTGAAAGGCAGAGCAGATGAGAGGTGTTGAGTAGAAAGCAGAGGAGCCAGGAATGAAACGGATGTGGCAAAATGCAGAGCAAAAAACTGAGTGGCATGCGAAAGCATTGTATGCAGTAATGAGGAGCAGAGTGCACCAAAGGCAGCAGGGAAAAGAACGGGGCAGCTCCGGAGTGGAGCTGGCAGCATAGGAGGAAGTGAAGGGGTGATGCAGAAACGAGGAATGGCAAATGGGACAGAGGTGAGAGGGAGAAAATAATTGAAGACAGAGGCAAGGCAGGAAATAGGGAGAACCACGGCCAAAGCCGGGAAGAACCAGCAGCGAGGCGGCCTCAGGGAGAGGCAGAGTGGGGAACAACAACAAGGGTATGGGAGAAGATGGAGGGCAAATGAAGAGCTCCAGGAGAGCAGGAACAGAACGAGGCAAAGTAGAAGAGGACCCGGGGAGAAACAAACAGAAGGGGTAGACAGGACCTGGCAGCCAGGCAAACAAACAAAGAGCTCCAGAGGAGCTGGGGCAACAAGGAGATAATGGGAAGGAGAGAGCAGAATGGAGAACTCTGAATGTGCAAGAGGGAGTGAACAACGGAATGAGGTACGGGTTGGGGGAGAGATCCAGAGGAGGTGGAGCAATGAGGGGAGCGCAGAGTGAGAAATAACAAAGTAGAAGAAGCAGAGATGACCCAGCAGAATGAGGTGTGGGTCTGGGAGGTGGGAGGGTAAACGGCAGAAATGAGGGCTGAGAAGGAAACCGAGCTAAGCTGGGGAGGAGCAATGATGATCAGCCTCATAGGTGCAGTGAGCAAGACGCAGCAGTGGAATGAAAAGCATCCGATGACGACCAAGATGAAATGCGTGCCGAAGTCGGAAAATGAAAGAGCAGCCATCAGGAAGTGAGGCCGCCCACTGCATCAGGGTTTTGGAGGAGACAGAGCCATCAGCTGGAGGCACCCCCCAAAACAATCAACAGCAGAGCTAGGAGGAGCGGATCCTCCTGCCACAATGAGAAATGAATCCTGGGAAGGCCCAGGATGATTGACGTTTTAAAGCCCGATGCTGGAGTGATGTAGTTGCTCTACCCATTGAACCTCAGGCTTAAAGCCTTCCCAATATATACTATGATTATCTCTGGGTACCATAATTGTTCTCTTAACCAGGGCAGCTCATCCCAAAGTGCTTACTAGGACCCTGTATGCTCCACTCTACTGCCCTACATTGAGATACCTAGTAGTAGTAGTAGTAGTAAAATGTTTTTATTCATAATAAAAATGAATAAAGGATAATCTCGATTGAGCATAGCTCATTTTCAACGAGGTCCCAACATTAATATACATTAAAAAAGGAAAATGTTACATCACATACAATACAAATTTTCCATACATCACTCAAATACATACATGCATCTTTAAGTTACACAATATAGATGATAAATAATATCCTCCTAGGACATAAAAATCTTTTATAAATCACAAATTGCCTTTTTTGACGAGAACTGGTACGATACCAATGTTGAATCAGAGACCAATAATTGTTCTCATGCAGCATAAACACAGATTTAGGAATTTCATTCCAACTCATGGCTCCTCTATAATACAAGGATTGTCGTCCTATCTCAAAATTACAATTAGGCAATTCCAAACTAGGTGCTTTACAATTCCTCAAGAAAGCCAGTTTATCCCTATTTTTCAAATTTTCTACCACATACTGTGGATATTTCCCCTGCAACCCTTTATAAATAAAAGCTAACACATGTTCACTACTATGTTCATAAAGTGTCAACCAGTTCAATTGGTCATAAAGCACACAGCTATGTGTTAATCTAGGAACCCCCAATATAAATCTGGCCAGATTATTATAACTTACTTCCAACTTCCTCAAATCCTGCTTTCTCCCACAAGAATAAAATATATCCCCATAATCAATCATGGGATAACCATCGTAGTTACTACTTTTTCCCTTACTTCCTTACTCATTAATGATCAAACCCTATAAAGAGCCCCTATTCTTTTATTTAGGTTCGCCACTAGTTTCTCAATATGTATATTCCAACACAAGGAGGCATCTATCCAAAGACCCAAATATTTGTACATATTTGTCTGATGGATCGGGCCCCCCCAAGGGTAACCAATCCCAGGGCCAAATCTCCCAGTCGTTCGCTTTTCCGATGTATCAACATGGACTGTGTCTTTTTCACATTCAGAGTCAACCTGCTATCTTTTAAAAAAGTTCGCAGATCATCAAAGGCAAGCTGGAGCCTTTTTTGAATCACCTTAATGGATTCATGTGAGGTGTAAATAATAGTATCATCAGCATATAGATGATACTTTATTTCTGGATCCAAAAAAAGACAATCCATTTATATACATATTAAACAACAAAGGCCCTAGGATGGAACCCTGGGGGACCCCCGACCCAACAGGCAAAAAACTAGAGTCCTGGCCCCCCAATGACACCCTTTGGCTCCTATTCAGCAAATATGATTCCAACCATTTACCACTGAAACCCACCACCCCCATAGATGCAGCCCTGGACAGGAGGACACCGTGGTCCAAAGAATCAAAGGCTTTAGACAAGTCAACAAAGATGGCCCACATGAGTGTCCTCCTGTCCAGAGCTACCTGCACATCCCCCACCACTTTAGCGAGTGCTGAGGTTGTACTATATGATTTCTGAAAGCCAGACTGCATGTCATTCATTAACCTGGAGGAGTCCAAATGTCTCTTCAGTTGTACTACCACTAATCTTTCAAATACTTTTGATACATGAGACAAAAGAGAGATGGGTCTGTAATTATTCATATCTGTTCTACTTCCTCCCTTAAAAATAGGTATAACCTTGGACTGTTTCCAGGCCAATGGATATTCACCTGTATTTAAAGATGTATTAAATAAATACGTTAAGGGGTAAGCAATAATTGGAGCTGCGTATTTTAACAATTTAGGTGAAACACTATCCAATCCACTAGCTTTAGCAGTATTTAGTTTTAATAATTCATTTTTCACAGATTCCACTGTTATTTCTTCAAATACCAATAAATTATCAAGTCCCTTAACCTCTGAGTAATCTTGATTACTAACTCCAGGAGAACGATAAGGTCTAGACAAACCTGGGGCTACCACCAAATTTGCATTCAACCTATCCAGCACATTTTGTGATATTGGTGTCACTTGACCATCCACATTTAGTGCTTTATATCATCACAGCCATGACCCTTGACGAAAGTATTTATTGTTTTCCAAAAATCTTTAGGTTTTTTTAAGATATTTGTATCCAAACAATGAGTATAATGACATTGTTTTTTCCTCCGGACTTCTTTTACATATTTATTCCTTAACATTTTAAATCTATCCCAATCCTGCTTACTCCCCCCCTTTTTTAGCCAAAGACCATGCCTTATCCCTTAACAATTTTAACTTTCTAAGCTCTTTTGAATACCATAACTTAGAATTTTGTTTCATAATTCTGGTTTTAATTGGGGCATGTTTATTACAAATTAACATAAACTCTCCCAAAAAAATAATTCCATAGGTCATCCACTGAAGGAATTAGATACATACGTTCCCAATCAATAGAACCCAGATCCGACATAAATTCAATATAGTCAAACTGCCTAAAACTATGCCAGCTAAATTTCCTTTTCTCAACTAATTTGGTAGAATAGGCCTTATCACAGAAAGCAAATTGATGGTCTGATATTGCATCTGGAAGAACCCCACTATCAATAATATTATCAACAACATTAGTGAAAATCAAATCCAAAATTGAAGAATTGGAAACTGTTACCATATTAATTCTTGTAGGTTCTTTAATTAACTGAATTAAACCTAATTTATTCTGCAACTCAATCAAAGGGTGTGATCCATTTAAATTTTGCCAATTAAAGTTAAAATCACCTGCCATCACTATTTCATGGCTATCTTTATAATTGAACAACCAATCCTGTAAACAGTTAACAACCTGGGATTTTAACTTAGGGGACAATATATCCCTACTATCAGCATTTTCTTTAAATAGGGCATTTTTAACTCTAAAGCCAGTACCTCCAACCCCCCCATATCTATTTTCACTTCCAATTGGGTCAAATTTAGACTAGATTTCCCATAAACCAAAAGACCTCCCCCTTTTTTATTCCTATCATTTCACCATATATTGTATCCTTGTATATTTAAATAGCTACTTCTATTCTATGATTTAACCAAGTTTCAGAAATTATCACAATCTCAGGGTCATGATCAAGCACCCACGGACCAATCAAGTCCATTTTTTTAATCATACTCCTTGCATTTAAATGTATTAGTCCCAGACCTTGTTTAATATAAGAAGCATCATTTTGATTAACACTCAAATCTTTCGTTAACATTTCCCCAAAGTCCTGATTCATAGTATATAACGAGGCTTGTTGTATATCCAAAGGTCCTGGGTTTGGGTGTATATCTCCACACAACATTAACCACATTAGTAAGAGTGACTTAATAACTCTAGTTAAATTACTTTTATAGTAAGTCCCCCTCAGAGTTTTAATTAACCAACTTATCCCATTTAATTTTATTATCCTTTCAGGTTTTACACTACTCAGGAAATAATACACCTTATATAGGGCACTATTAAAACTATTTGACCATAAGTGCGCCCCAACAATAATGTGTCTATCTACATGTATTTTATTAACACACAGTTTGTTTGATCTATGCATAGCATGTTGCTGCAGGGCTCTATATCCATCCCAATCATAACCTCCATCTCCCCGAACCCAAAAACCCCAACCCAACAATACAACACTAAATATGAACAATCTAAAAAACATTTTCCTTGTATATATCATTTAACCTTACTTAAAATACCATCAAGAACATACCACTGGATCATACAGTTTAAACCCAGAATAACTTCTTTACCTATCGTCATATACCAGTCCCTTTCTTCCAACCAGCTATCACTTTTTCTGTGCAGGAGTGGCGCTCGCGCCACTCACATCGCTCGCACCTTGCGGCTCGGGGCTTTTAATGTGGACAATCGCCCCCGCCCCCCCAGCTGTTAGCAATTGCAATGGTGTGCCGCCGCACCCCCTCAGCCAAACAGTACTTAGGATAAATCAGCAGATGTAATAGTAGGCACAATAAATGAATGGAAGACAGAATGAATGGTAGACCTTCTAGCTGAATTTTCCTTCCCCAAGCCTCAGCAGCTTTGTTCAGCTAAGCATGGTCTCCTAAACCCCCCTTAATGCATCTCTCACCTTTCAGAAATAGTGCTTCATGGTTCACCCATTCCATCATATATATGGTGGTGACCAGTGTCAGTTTCCCAAATGTCATGAGATCGCATTACAGTAAGATGTCCTTAGAGAGGATCATAATGTTTTGATACACGAGACAATTGAAGGCAATTAAGAAATAAGCAAATTATCACTCTACCTATTCTTGCTGATGATCCTGATTGACATGACTAGACCAGAAGGAACCTGACACTGGGCACCTGAGTACAGGACAACTTTCTATGACATCCATGTAAGAAGCATGTCAAGATAGCACACTCTATACTCAGACACAGTTGGCTGCCTTATCGATTGCACTGAAGCACTTTTCATAAGAATGTACCATAACCATGCAAAAACCTTATTAGTGGGTTGTACATACAGCCCTCTCCCTCTAAAGGACATTGTTATAGGCACTAGATACAGCTCAATTAAGATGATCTTAAAAAGTAGCTTTAACTACACATTCCAGGCCTGTTTTACTGTGCTTATAAAATGACTTTCAAAATTTTAATTAAAACCATATATTTATAAAGTAATTTGGTGTTTAAAATCAGACGTGCAATACTTTTGACATGGGGGTGACTGTGTAGAATGTCTAGTCCCATTTTACTTTAGAGAGTTAATAATTGCACTGATTTTAATGCTCATTAATTACTCAATCACTTTCTTCCAGCTATGTTATCTTTGCCATTTTATAACTTACATTTTAAAGAATTTCATCACCTCTGGCCAATTAGAAAATGGAAGATGCCAGCAGTCACCTAACCTTTCTCCTGTATATCCAAAACGCACCTTAAAACAAATTGTTCATGTTCATTCCTGTTCAAAATTTAAAAAGGCAAACGAACAGTTTGAGCTGGCAGCTGCATACATATTCACTTGAGTCAGACAGTGATCCACAACCAGATCCAGCTACCCATTCCTGTAACCCCAGTCAAACACTCTTCTCTTATTTAAAACCTATTATACAATGACAAGAAAAAATCAAGCAGTCTGATTGGTCCCTGTGTACCTGGGACAGTGATGTTATTACAGGATAATATCACTGGATGAAGTGCAGGTACACACACGACCGCATGACAGTCTGAAAAAACCATGCGTCCTTCAGAAATTCTGACCGCTCAGAGCAGCTGCTAGAAAGCATTTTGGTTCCCCCCAAGTGATGTCACACCCCCATTTCCCTCGTTTCTCATTCACTTTTCCCACACAACTTACTTAGACCACGATTCCTTGAATATTTAAAATAACACTGTAACTCTTTCAAACCAAATGAGGAGTTATGGAAAGAGACAGCGCATGCAGTTTTCCGTTTCCGGTACACATTGCGGTCAAACGTCAAACTGTCATTTTTAATTTTCATCAAGAAGCCTTGTTAAAAAAAAGCACACATCGCGGTCAAACGTCAAACTTTCATTTTTAATTTTTGTCAAGAAGCCTTCTTAAAAAAAAGCACCTGAGGCTCAGACAAAAGGCGTACTTGTAATTGGCTTTTATGCAATATCACCTCAGTAGCTGACTCCTCCCTTGACTCGTGGTCCGCAATCCCCATCACCTTATCGGCCCAGTCCCCTGCTAATGTAACAGCTGTATTTTCCACACATGAAGAAAGAAACACAGAAATTAAGCTAAAATACAATGGCGTGGCAGTTGAATAGGCTTGTGAGTGCGTGTGTGTGTATATGGGGGTGACTCAGTTAAATGATTAACTGCACAGATGGCATAAGTTAGGTACCTGCTCCACCTAGTGGAAGAAAAGTGTAAAGAACTTTTTTTTCAAAACGTATACCTACATTTACAAAAAAATGCTGAAAAAGCCAATAAATGTTTTTTTTTCTGTTCTCCTTTTAACAAAAAAATTAACCATTGTATAATAGCAATAAGGCAATCAGGGATGTGTGTTATGGTGTAATAACGTCACTCCTGGGGTGGTGGGCTTTTCGACTACCTGTGCTAGCACACGCAGTAACGTGTCTGTCTTCTACTGTTCTTAAATAACTGCTTGCTTTGGGACACAATGAAAACAAAAATAAGTAGTTTTTAAAAACGAAGATCCGTTTCATATTAGAACACAACATTTTCTGTCCACTTTCCCAAGTTAGTACCCATTTTGTTAACAATTGTTAGACTGTACCATTCTAAGAAATAACAGCAAAATACCAATTGTTAAATTTATTTTCATTAAACAAAAGATGTTGCTGCTACCATACAGTTAATAACAATTATGGGTGTGCAAATTTCCTCTGTTGGTAATGTAAATTATACAAAATCATATTTCCATGCTATATTCATAAAAATAAATAATGCACAAAAATTACTATTCTTTTTGTAAAAATATTTATTTATGTGTGACAGTAGTGCTTTATGCTCCATTTTAGTGCCCTGCTTGTGCTGTGTTCACCATTTTGTACACAAATTCCTTTTGTCGCACAATACTTTTCCCACAGAAATCAACAATATTTTGTGCAATTTGGCATTTTTGCTAAAGGTTATTTGCTACAATAAGTAGTTCAGTTTTTTCCAGCTCCATTTATGATATATGACTAAAAAGGGCAAAAGAGTGGTATCTCTTACTGTATGCGATCATCATTTCACTCAGTTTGGGTAACCAGAAATACTCAGCTTCGCTTCATAGTCTTCTTGCTCAGACTTCATGAGATGACTCGTTAATACAATAAGAGACATCCCAGATAGGTCCTACTAATTTCTAATGCTGCATGCCCTATCATGCCTTTTTGCATAATTCTATCATAATGTAAAACTGCACCAACATTGTATCAGAGTTTCATTTTGTGCCAGGATTAAGATGGTCATATGAACTTTGCCATGTTGAGAGATGGTTAACTTGCATATTACTTCTGCTGTCTGATTCTCTTTTCAGATTTAACTTGTTTCCTAATACTGTTCATTCCTAATTACTCTGCATTGCTGACTTTATCTTATTATCATGCAAAAACATCTTATTATCATGGACTGTTACCTATATATATATATATATATATATATATACACGACTGTTGAATGTGATGAGTTCTAGGGTGCTCTTGAAAAAGGGACTTTTAATCTCAGTGAGCCTACCCAGTTAACAAAATCCAACTAACTAACTAAGTAACTGACTGACTAACATAAATTAAATTAAATAAATAAATCAGTGGAACACTTGTCCTGCAATGAATAATCATAAATACGGGATGACTGTTCTTTCTTTAGTGATTTATCATAGGTTTAACCGAGGGAGTTTTTGGGTGCCCACAAACCCCTCCCATTTTGCTTCCATTATATTTAAAAAAAAAATGTTTTTTGTGCACTGTGACTAAACAGTGGTGTTTCATTTGTTGAACTTTACATTCCCAAATCCTGGTTGCATACTGGTTTATTTTATCATGAGTGAAGAGAGTCAGATGCAGGTATATACTATGTTACATTTTATGGTGTTTACAGCAGCAGTATGTCATATAAACCACCTTAACTCAAGTCACATACTGTAGGCCACCAAACAGCCACCAAATGATAAAGGCATCTGGTCACTACTGCCTAGGCCTGAATCAAACCTGTGACGTAGAGGTGAAAGGCTTGTGACCCCTCTACCAATTGTCTTAGACATCCATTCCATATTTGGCAGTCTTTAAAAAAAAATATCACAAGATGGCTCTGGATCACTGGTGGGTTGGCTTTGTGCTCCAAGTCCTGAATGTTAGAGTGGAGGTCAGTAGGGTGGCGTTCCACTCATCCCTTAATGCTCCTCTCCCACTGAGGGAGGGTTTCAATTCCATACTGCCATAGTGGCCACAAGAGATGGCTTGGTGGTCATGCCCTTGGAAGGGTGTCTGACCAAGTGCTGTGGGACATTCCTTCTTAATTGCTGATATGGGTGCATGCAAGTGGGGAGGTGGGTGAGTTCACAAACAGAAATTTACACTTGAAACACCAGATGACAGCTTTCAGAGGCCCCCATCATGTCACCTGGTCCTGCAACATTCTGGTTCCACTCCACCCCTTTGCTATTGCTCATCTGCATGAGCACTTCACTTTTCCCAATAGCCTCAGGGAGCCCCTCGCCGCTCCCCCCAACTGGGCTGCATCAAAACATGGCAGTGAGCAGTGGTACACACATGCGAGGTGTCACATTATCTGATAGGCAGAAGTGACATCTTTGGAAAAGCCTCTCAGGACTAGAGTGTCATAAGGCAAGTAGAAGGATAAAGGAAAAACAATGCCGCAATATTCTGTGCCACATGGTTGCTCGGAAATTCCAGCTCATGAATTTTTGAAATACAGCCTTTTCTTTGAAATATTAATGCTTTTCACAGACTACAATTGCATCAACCAAATTTACAGCCACCAGTAGTTAGGGGATAATTTGTGAATACTGTGTGGAATCATTCATGTCCATGAGTAGACTTTTCAAATTCTAATGCCTACTTTAAAATCAGTGGACAAAGTGCAATTCCTTTGAAAGTGAGATTATAGGCTATTAGTAGAATTTTACTCAGTATTTTCACAAACTGTGTGCCACCACTACCAGTATGGTATAGCCATGGTGGAACTGCTAAGGAATAATGATTGCAGACATATAAGCCCAGATATTCAAAGCTTTGCACCAGGCACAAAGCGTTTGCACCCACGCTGCCCGTGTATTTGCACTGGACTCCCATATTCAGAGGGCATCACTGCATGTACCACTAGCACCAGCATGCTAGCACAGCTGTAATGTATGCAGCACCAAAACCAGGGAGCGGTAACCTGCATAACATGCATCATACAGTATTCAGCATGATAGCACTGGGTAAATGGGATTGCATGGGTCACATAGCACTGTGCAAATACTGCCTATGAAAAGGCAGTCTTAAACCAGGGTAAACCTTAGAAGCAGAGAGACCCACTGCAGACCTCACAGCAAGATGGCTCACTTGGCAATGCACACCATGTACCTCATGCAACAGGTCACGGAAGATGAGAAGATGGCCAATGCCCACCCTGGACTCAGGTGCAGGCCACAGATGTGCTATGTTGCAAACAGACAGTACCATCCATGAGCCACATTTAAAGTCATCAGTGATGACAAGATCGTAGGCCAGTAGAGGCTTAACAGGCTCATATTTGCGCAGCTATATGAGCTGTTGCATGACCAGCTCTGAACAGGCACCCAGCACAGTAATGCAATGTTTGTAGAGCTCAAGGTAATGGCTGCACTGTCCTTCTCGACCACCAGAACATGCCAAACACTGGTGGGGGACACCACTGGCATCTCTCAGTCTGCCACATTGCAGCTGCTGGGCCAGTTCCTAGATGACCTGCTGGTCCATGCTGGGGAGTTCATCATATTCCCCAGCATGCCAGCAGAATAAGCAATAGCCATGCAGCAGTTATATTGAGTCAAGCACCTACCATCTGTACTCAGTGGCATTGACTACACTACTACTGTGCAGAATCCAGAATTCCACTGGTGAAATTAATACAGAATGACCATTCCACTGGTGGCATTTTGATTGGAATTTTGCTGGTTCTTCTCCAGATTTCTACCTGCTGTGATCTGTGGAATAACATTCCATGGAGCATCATTTTTTCCATGGAAAATCATTCCGCAACCATTTCTTCTGAAAATATTTAGATCTGTGGAATAACATTCCACATAAATGTTGTGGAAAAACTTATTCTGCATTTTCTCCTGTGAAATTTCACAATTCTATTTCCAACAAAATTTGGTAGAATGTCAAAAATTATGCAAAAATTTCATTTTGCTGGAATCTGAAAATTCCACAAAGCAGTAGATTGCACCCATGCTGCCATGCAGGCACTCACAGGCAGAGGAGTGGATGCCTATGTCAAGAGGAAGGAGTACCACTCCATTGATAGCCAGGTGGTGTGTGATGCAACTGGTCTCTGTCACAGCATGTGGGAATAAACTTCAGATGAGGCAAATTTACAGGTTTAACCCACCATGGTGTGATATTTATTTTTCAAAGGTTAAAAAAATAATGAATGAAAACAACAAAAATTGCAAAAAAAACCACTACTTAACATCAGTAGCTTCTCACAAAATACAGTCCTGGATCTTAGAGCTCCTAAGATCCTTCTCATCTGCATTCAATAGCTTGTCTGCCTCTCTTCTGCCTCTCATAGGGCTGAGCCCCTCTGGGCTGAACTGAAGTAAACTCACTGAAGAGGTATTTATATCTTTTTGGTGGGGTCACCTGACTGAGCCCTCCTCTAGTTACAAGTCTGGACATATTGCTTCATGTCTGAACATGTTTCAAAACCAAAGGTGGAGGGGTTATTTCAGGGGACTTCCTGGTTCAGTTAAAGGTGCAGTGTATATATCCACATATATTGACTTTCTGTATCTCTGATCCACAGTGACTAAGCTCTTTTATACATAGAACCTTATACTGTAACAAGTTTATTATGTGAATTTATGAAAATACCTTTAGGATTTCTTATAACTGTACTAATCATGACATTATTGTTTTATATGACTTCTGAATCCTTTTTTCTTTAAAAAGGCTTTATTAATTGTATTCATTCCTATTTAAAATAGGCCTTATGTTTTTTGTGCACAAAATGCACTTATGCACTTTACACAATACCCCTCCGGGTATTTGGCATCATTCCAGGGACTGGATGGATGAAAGGCAATGGAAAAAGAATGAAAAAAGAGAACTAGTAGGACATTTAGTAGGGATAGTAAAGAGCTACACTAGGTGGTCAACCTAGGGTAGGGGGGAAAAGAAGAAAAGCAAAGAGAAAAGAGTTAACTGTTGCTAGGAAATAAGGAGATAGAAAAGTGGTCCATCAGTCACAGCTGAGGGTGTAGCCTAACTCCACCACAGTCGCATCATCAATGCCCTGGCATGGTACCCCAGCAGTGCACATGGCGCGCCTTTATCTGGCACAACTCCATCCTGTGCCAGATGTTTGAATGTGGGGACATCCTTATTGGTACATTGTTAGTGTGTATATCCCAAAGGCTTCTTCCCCATTACCCATGGTGCAGACAATGACATTAACCAATGCCCTTTGCCTCCGTAAGAGACAGTGCATATCCACTACTTCCCTGCCTCCTCACAGCTGCACTATGACCTGCATTCTTTGCAAAGGACAGATGCAGTATGGTACAGAGCACAAAACTCCATCAACCGTGTCTTTGGAATGCTCAAGATGTGGTTCCTGTGCCTTGGTTGTTCCAGTGGTGCCCTACAATACACCCCTCAGAAGGCCTGTGGCATATTCCTTGCCTGTTGTATACTACACAACATGGCACTCAACCATGGGATTTGCATGCTGGCCCCAGAGGAACAACCTGCAGCAGATTCAGAGCCAGAGGACCAGGAGATACAGAAGCAGCTCAATAGGTGTGACCCCAGGATGGACAGGACAGCCCAGGAGTACAGAACCTGCTTTATAACAGACCTTTTCTGTCACAGAGGGTGAGTAAACATCACATAGGAAACTGTAACGTGTTTAGTCAGTGTTTTACCACATAACAATACCAGTGCTTACAGAGACACAATCCAGACAGGTGGGGTATCAAATTGGAGGTTAACAGAAATACAGTCCATGCGGGGGGTTAGCAAATGGGGTGTACACACATATGCAGTCCATTCTGGCAGAGGGGGTCCCAACGTGGTGTAAACATATATACATGCCAGTCAAGCGGGGGAGGGTCCAAAAGTAGGGGATAAACAGAAATACAGGCCATCCAGGGGGGAGGTAGCAAATGGAGAATACACACATATACAGTCCATTATGGGGGAGGGATTCTAAAGGAGTGTGAACAGGTATACATGCCAGCCAGTTGGAGGGGTTTCAACAAAGGGGGTAGACAGTAATACAGACCATCAAGGTGGGGGGAACTAATGGGATAGGCCACAGGAACAGGGGGCAGTAACACATGAGTAATGTGAGGGGGGACTGAGGGGGCAAATGTTGGAGAGGGTTGGCTGTTCGCACCCTGCATGAGTCTTTAACACCTCCCTGGTATGGACAGTATGTGTACGCTGTACCCAGTATGGAAGGAGTCATCACGTTCCCTGGTATGGGGGATGAGCAGTACAGTGTCAGCCACCCCTGGCCATGTTCCCGGTGAGGAGCAAGCTGTGTCCTGATGTGCAGTGGTGTAGTGCTAAATTTAGAATTGAAGGGTCTGACTATGAACCACGGCCCCTCAACCAATAGACCAGGATCTGGGGGCCGACTAGGCACCCAGAAGCTATTAGGTTTTAGATGCATTCTGGTGCATTTTGAGGGTCCTTTAACACTATTTGGCTGCTTATAAAGCCTTTCTTGACTTGTTACAAACAACCAATATCACTATTAAAATAACTAGCTTTTTATTTTCTTTAAAAAAATAAATTGTCAAAACTAAAACAACTTCTTCATCAATATCAAGGATCAGAAACTGCATACATATCTAATACAGAAAATTCAGCCATGAAATCTTCACATTGGCAACTTTATTGCACATAGGATTCACACATGATGTTAAAAAAACACAGGCCAGCCTGGTGCCGCTGAGGGTTAAGGTGCTGGATGCCACACCTCGCACCACAACGACGACCCGGGTTCGGGAGAGAACTCGGGTGCCAGGAGGTCAGCAGGAGCAGGATCAGATGGAGCACCCACTAGGCTGCTCTCCTATACCAGGGGGAGAGCTCTGGGGTGTCAGGTGTACCAGCGGCCCCTGGTGGAGATCAGGGGGTGCTGCTATGCACTGGACAACACGTGATCTCCGTGGCCCGACGTTGGCAGGGTTGCCATGCGCCGATCAGGACATGCACCACGCAGGGAAGGGAGGGTGGAGCACAGAAATTAAGGGGAAAAAACACCCCTCCCACTGGATAGGCAGTGGCTCCTCCAGTGCCACTGCCACCACATACTCAATGCTGGTTCCCCGCCACTGCCTCTTCTACCTCCCCAGGGGCCGTAGCCCCTCCTGTGCCCCCAGGGGGGGGTCGTAACTTCCTTGAAGATAGTAGGGAACACAGCGGGCAGTAGAGCAGTCACAGTGAGTGAGGTAGCTCGATAGAGTTCCTGTTGGGAAGGCGAGAAAAAAAGAATTGCAAAAAAAATGATACAAAAATAAGGGACCAGACCGTTTTGGAGGTAAGATCCGGCTATCACCATTTATGAATTTTTTTATCTGTCGCTGTGTCTCATGTCTCACATAAAACTGTGGCTACCTGGCTATCAGGTGTCAGTGGCTCAGTGGGTAGCACCCCCCCCGGGCCAAATGGTTGTGGGTTCTAATCCTACACTGGGGTTGGACTCATGCCATAAATGTTGTGGAGTGAGATCATGAGAGGGTGAGGATCCAACAAAGATAGTTACCTGCAGTTTGGTTTTCCACTTGTGCTCCAGTTGTGTCTCCTACCTGCTCTCTGGTGCAATGCCACCTCCACCACTCTCAAATGCCTCCCACAATGCAGCAAATCACCAGTAACCAGAGGGAGAGGCAGATGGACAGATTGATTTTTAATTTAGTATAGCACCCTTTCTGAGCCCATCCCAAAGACTGAAACCTTCCGTATTTTATATCTTGAGGGAGTCACCTGGCACCTTATCAATTAACCCCTCCTCCAAAGCTAAACTTGCACCTAGTACATCCACTACCTTTTTACTTCCAACAAGAAAACTAGTGGTTTACACAAATGTATTAAACTCTGGCTAGACAATACACTACACATAAATTCCTCATAATTAGGTTTGTCAGAGGAGGGAATCTGGAGAGAAAGGAAAAACATGTACTCCCCGAGGTAGACCACAGGCCCTTTGCTCCAAATCCTCTTACCCAAGCTACACAATCAGGCCCTGTGCTCCAAACCTCCCCCCCAAGCCAGACCAAGAAGCCCATCTCTCCACCCCCCAACCAAACCACACTAACAGGCTGTGCAATCCCAAGTCAGCTCTTCTGGCTGCTGAATTGAAGGGCTGGAGGGGGGGAGTGAGGTGGGAGCAAACCAGTTTCCACATACGAACTGAGACAAGGATGATAAATAGGATGCAAACAAACAAATTAGAAAACAAAGTGTTGCACTACAAATTATTAAAAGCACATGTTTCAGACAATTCAACACCACAAGAAACAGTACCCTTAGTCTAGAACTAGAGTGGGACAAATCAGTTTGTGAGCTGGTGGTCAGCTTGGTCCCTAACTTTTAAAAACTGGTACTCAAACCAATATTTTTTAATGTCCATAATTTTTAAAGATCCAATCACTTCTATAGGCATGTAGCCAGTTCACTGGCAACTTTTGAACTTTTTCATATGAAAAGGGGACCCCATGGTTCCTTCCAACTGTTTCTCTCTGTTACTAAAAATTATTTCAGAGCTCATGACCAGATTGGGTTGGAGTAGGGGACAAACAACCATGTCTAAAAGTGAGACATCACCAAGTTCCTTAAGGCTGGCCTGCTTTCTGGTTTCAACCTATGCCTTATCAAATTTTCAGATAAGATGTCCAGTCCATATGTGAAGGGTGTTACTAATTCTGTTTTGAGCTTTTCAAGTGTTATGATTCCTCCAATGCCATGTTTCAGAATCTATTTGTGGTATGAATCTGGACCTTGGTTTTATAACTCATTACCTTAATCTGAACTCCAACTGCAGTTTTCTTCTCAGCTTCATACACACAGACATATGCTGTGCTGACCACACACATACCCACACACATACACACACACACTCTCTCTCTCTCTCTCTCTCTCTCTCTCCCCTCTACCGCCTTGTTTTTTAAGACTTCTGCTGTCAGATGCAGTCTATTTTTTTAGAATTTGTGAGTTACACCTAATTAAGAGGGAGAGGGGGAGAGAGAGAGAGTGTATGTGTGTGTGTTTGTGCCTGTGTGTGTGTGTGTGTGTGTGTGTGTGTGTCTGTTCGCTGGTTACAGCCGATGCCTACATATCTATGCCTTAAATCTTATTATTAGATAAGATGTCCATATTCAGATGTGAAGAGTTTTACTAATTCTGTTCTGAGGTTTTCAAGTGTTATCATTCCTTAACTGCCATGCTTCCAATGAAGGACTTTGTGTAGTCTGAAAGCTGAAACATTTTGTAAAAATTATTTGTTGGTCAAATAAAAGGTATCAAAGTGCTCATTTTGTTCATCACATACTTGAGTGAGACAGCAATGGTGGAGAGAGGGGATATAGTTAATATACGACAAGTAAGTTCACTCATTGTACCCTGGGCAGCCCTTTTGTATCAGGTTAAGCAGTGGATAGTTCAGACTTGAAAGGCTGCTATTAAGATTAATGGACTAAGTTTCAAATGCTATGAAGGTGATGGACTGCAGACTTAGCAAACAGCTAGGAAGAAAAACAACTGAACTGTGTTTTGATTGCCAGCCACTGAGCAATACAGGCTGGTACAGCTGTTTGTTATCAGAAGTAAGGGAGCGACACCCCCTCTCAAAATGAAGTAAGGGGTCACTGCTCCCTCCTGACCCCCCAGGACTACACCCCTTCTGGTGTGTGTGGTGTACTAGGTGTGCTGGACATTCATAGTCTGACACTGCATGGCATGGGCATACACAGTGGTGTCCACCACAGGGTGACAACACTCCCGCTGGAGAGGCTGGGGCTATGACCAGCCCCCATGTGTGCGTGCCACCATGGCTGCAGCCTCCAACACTATGGCACAAAGATGATCCCTGCTGGTGACAATATCCTGGTGCAGGTCATGAATGGCCACCTTGTGCTCTGCATGACATGCCTCTGCCCTCTCCTTAGCATGCTGCATGTCATTGAGCAGCATGTGGTGGATGAATGTTGGTTCCTGTTGCACAACACTCTATGCCTCCACGGTTTGACACAGTTCCACATAGGAGACTAGTAAACAAACTGGCAGCCTGGGAGTGTGTCCAAAAGTGGTAAACTGGGTAAGGATTTGGTTGGGGGATAGGCGCCAGAGGGTAGTGGTAAATGGAGTTCACTCTGGGAAAGGGAGAGTGATCACCAGGGTACCACAAGGATCCGTACAGGGATCAGTCTCCTTTAAAGTCTTTATTAGTGACATTGCAGAGAGGCTAGAAGGGAAGGTATGCCTTTTTGAAGAATAGACTAAAATATATAATAGGTTAGACACTCCGGGGGGTGGGGTGAATAGGGATCTAAGAAAGCTTGAGGAATGGTCAAGAGTGTGACAACTAAGATTCAATGTGAGGAAGGGGAAAAACCATGCACTTAGGGCATAGAAACCTGGGGCAGAGTACAAGATGGAGGGAGTGATACTGATGTTCACCAAACAGGAAAGAAACCTGGGGGTAATCATATCTGATAACCTTAGGGTGGCCAAACAGTATGACAAGGCTATAGGGAGAGCCAATGGGATGCTAGGGTGCATAGGGAGGGGTCTCACCAGCAGAAAGAGGGCGGTGGTGATACCACTGAATAAATCATTGATGAGACCTCACCTAGAGTACTGTGTCCAGTTCTGGAGACCACATCTCTGAAAGGACATACACCCTGGTGAAAGGAGGGAAAGGGGAGATATGATAGAGACTTTCAGATACCTCATGGGTATAATAAGGTACAAGAGGGAAATATTTTTAGATAAAAAGATGCTCAAGAACAAGGGGGCATGCTATGAAGCTGCAGGGGGATAGATTCAGGGGAATGTAAGGAAGTACTTCTTCACAGACAGAGTGGTGGATGCCTGAAACAGCCTTCCAGTAGAGGTGGTGGTGGCAAAAACTGTAGTGGGAGTCACAAACACATGGGATAGACATAAGGGAACCTTAGTCATTAGGGAAGGGAGGGCTAAGCCGGAGATCAAGTAGAGTATACAGTGTTACAGTAGGTAGGTAGGGAAAATGGGCAGACTGGGTGGGCCAAGCAGTTCTTATCTGCTATTAAATTCTATGTTTCTACTGTATGTTTGACTGCAGCAGCTGCTGGTTGGCAGATGCATTCCACTTTCACTGGGGACTGTCCATTGGAACATGGTCAGGCTACACCTTCACCCATAGTATGGCCTGGGACTGCACTGCAGTTGGTGCTGTGGTATGTTGTTTGTATTGTGGGCTGGCTGTGACCAGGTCAGTAGGATGGGCCTGTGATGGCAGGGGTGTGGCTGTGCCAGTAGAAGTATCATGGTGAGGCACAGTGATGGCTGGCCCTGTGGGATCAGCCAGGGGTGGCAGGGCGATGGCCATGTGGGAAGTACGGTCATGGAGTGACACAGAGGTGGATGCGCCAGGGGCTGAGGGGGGTTGCACAACTGTGAATGCAGTGATGCATGGGGACATAATTGGACCCCATTGTTATGGGGACTGGCAAGGGTGGACAACCCATTCTGATCTGGGGTGAAGCCCTCTTGTCCCCAGCTCCTGATGAAGGTCTGGTTGTCGTCATCCACTTCACCTTCTTCTCTGGTATCAGTCAGTAGGTGCACACAAGTGACTAGCAGAGGCAGCTGCTGCCAAGATGAACCCACAAGATGTACAAGGGTCAAACACACTGGTGACTAGTATCAGCATAGGTATAATGACTTGCACAGGGGAGAACATGCCAACTGCAGCAACTGCGGGTGATAGTGGACAGTGGCACCATGCCAAGGCCAGGTGAGTACATATGATTCTACGCGTATGGTTTGGGTAGTGTCCTGTCTGCAGTCATCTTTCATAATATTATTCCTCTGGGGTACTGTATCTGAGGGAATGTGCACTGTACCTGTGTATCCCTGTAGTGTCCCCATGTCCTATGGGACCTGCTCCACAGTATGGTCTAATCGTATGTATGTAGGTTTGAATGTGCCCACTGTCCCAATTGACATCACCATGCCCTTTACATGACAGGACCCACTTTGTTTCCCCGAGGCATGCACCTGCCATGGCAGCATGGTTGTGTGCTACCATAGTTATATGGCAGCAGTGTCAGAGTGGATGACAGCAAAATGTATTGTTTCACTGAATGTCATTTAGGGATTGGTTACTGGGTATGGTAAACAGGACATGTTAATACTTATTGTCAGATATGACCCAGAATAATATCACATGTGTTCTAAATGTAGCTGTGCTGGTAGGTTTATCCAACAATTAGTGGATGTGGCCACCGTCTGTGTCATGTGCACTGTCCGCATCATGCCCCATAGGTGCTAGTATGCATAGGCCATGTAATGCATGGGGTACTATTATATTGCACAGGGTGTGCCAGGCATGTATTGGCCACTGTGAAGGGTTACACCTATTGTAGGCTGTCCTTCACTACCATTGCACTGATATGTCTCTTCTGCCCCTGTTTATGTGACCTGGTGCTCCATGCATACAAATACATACTATGAGGTATACAGGGCCAGTAGCTGACACGTATGTTGTACAGGAGCTGGGAGGATGGCAGGATATCAGAACTACATGGGCCAGAATACACTATGTCCAGCCATATCTACCATAGTGGGATATATCATTCCTGCTGTACCTGGGCCTTGGCACACCTGTGTGTGGTAGCACAACTGTTTGCAATGGCATGACATGTCTCTGCACTGACTTGTCTATCAGCATCATGCACATATGGCAGCTGGTGCACCAGCTTATGGATGTGTATACTGTTTAGGGTGTACAGTCCAGTGAAATGTATTCCATTGCATGCTATTGATCACAGCTCCCTCTTCCTCCTCTACAGATCTCAGCAGACAGCATGGCCAGGCCAGGGCCCAGAAATTTCAGTGATGCAAGGAAGTCCAGCATGGGGTCCATCGGAGCCATTCCCCATTCAAGCACCCAGGTAAGTACCCTGCATTGTATTTCATGCACTTCGGGTTGCACGTCTATACTATGCTGTACATACTTCTGCTATTGGAGACATATGTCCATGTGTGACCCTCTATGTTGCATGCATGCTTGAGGGGGCATCAGCTATGCAACTGTGGTTGGGACATGCACCATGCACTTGGTGTATTGCCTGACCACCAACACTGTGGTGTGTCACGGTCTGTGCAGTCTACTGTTGTGCACCTTCTTGCTGCAAGCATGCAGCTATGTGTGTGTATACCATGCCATGGCATGCCTTTCACCATGCAGTAGCGTGTCTCCTGTGTCACTGAACCAGTTCACCAGGGAGTTTGTTGTAATGCTCATGGTCTCATTTGTTACATAAATCATTATCGCTCGGGTGTGTTGTGCCACATGCTTGGTACTGTGTATGTGTATATATCATCCAGGGTGGGCATAGGCCAATGTAGTATCAGTATACCGCCGTGTCATCATATAGGGTCCATGGTAATATGCATGCGGCAGTTCCATCTCCAGTGCCACATGCATTGGATGTCATGCAATTGCAGTGCAACAGATCTGGGCATATGTGCCATGTGGTCAGCAATAGGGTGGGAATTTGTGGCATTGAATGTTCTGTACCATATGTGACCAACATTGTGATGTATGATCAGTTGTGTCTAATCAACATATTGATGATCAGCATATGCTTATTCAACTGTACGTGGGCTGGGCCATGCATACATTTGGACCCAACTGTGTCTTTGCAAGGCCCACTGTCCTGCACTTCCTCTACATTGGTGGGAACCTTGTACTGAGGCTGTGGCCAGCAGCTGTTGGGCAGGAGGGCCACCAGGCAGCTCTACATGCCACACCACCATTGTTTGTGGAAGCGATGCAATGTGCAATGCACATACCTACATACAACACTGCTAAACACGTGTTAACCTTATTGCACACAGTGCTGCATGACAGTCCCCATCAATCTACAGCTGTGCTGTGTGAGTCACGTTTATGCTTTGGCCTGTCCTTGCAGCTACCATGGGTAGCTCATGGATATCTATTGGCTTTCACACCTCTGTTGGCCTCTGTGCTGGATGACTTCTTTGCAGGGAGCTGGATTTATGTGTTCAGCTCCAAGGCACATTACACTGCTTCTCATCCTTTGGCTTGGAGCTGTGTTATGTGTGCTTCATTCACAAATCTGACAGGACTCCCATTGTCATGTGTCACTTGCCCGTCTCGGCCATGCTCAATAGTAGCATGGCACACTCATTGTATGTGCAGTACTCTACTGTTTGGGTCAACAGTGCTGCCTCTGGTATGCTAAGTACATTCCATTGCAGCTGTTTGCCTCCCTCCCTCCACCTATGTGTGGCATGGTGTCCCATGCAGGTTGTACATCTGTTATGCACATTATGCCACACTGTGTCCCTTCCCCTGTGTGCACAGCTGGCTAAGTTCAGTGTATTTCCTTTCCACAAGTGCCAGGAGAGTGGCAGGAGAATGCAGTGGTCTGTGGGATGCAGCCTTGGATGAGAAGTGGGGTGACCTACTATAACAGAAGGTCTACCTACTTCATGTTATAGGAAGGACTGTGTTGGACTGCACATGTGTGTTCCAGGATCGTACAACTGCAGTCCAGCAACTGTGCCAGCAGCAGCCACCACCACCACCATTATCGCCTGCAGCCTCTTGATTTGACATTGGACATTCTGTTTTTGTAATGGTCATATGCCCTTTCATTAGTAATGGCTGTTGATGGCAGTTGCCCTTTGTCTTTTGTTCCCCCCATGGGCAGTTGCCTTTCTATTTTATTTTGTCCCCCTCACCTATTATGGGTAGTTGCCCTTTATATTTTGTTTCTCCTCCCCCTTACTGGCAATTGACCTTTGTATTTTGTTTCTCCTCCCCCTTATGGTGGTTCCCTTTTTATTTTGTCCCCCCAATGGGTGATTGGCCTTTTAATTTAATTCACCCACTTCCACCCCTTGTTTTCGTTGCTGTTGTTTTTGTAGTAGCAGTACTAGTAGTAGTTACTGTTGTTGTTACTGTTCCTGTTGTATTTGTTTAAGGCCTGTTGCCACTTTTGTACACTTAAGTTTATCTTTGGTACCTATGCTGTGTGTTGTGTGTCTTTCATTGGTTCTGTTCTCACACCCGCTGCTGCTCCTTGTGTTCAGCACTATATTCAGAGCCACACAGCTGCACTGAGCTACATCACCGCATTTCAATTGTACAGTATGCAGTCTATTCAGAGCTCATAGTGCCAGTGCAATGCCTTTGAATATACTGTGGTAGGGGACTGGCGCAAGCACAAGCCCAGCTCAATTACAACATTAGTGTGCTTTTCTGAATATTGAGCTGAAAGAGTTTTTTCCTTAAATCCAAATCACCAAGGGAATAAAACAGAAATGTGTAATATATGATGTGGTATATACTAGCAAAATAAATAAAGTAATAGGAGAATGTGAGTTACAAGGCTATAATACCATAGAGATGTGCTGTTCTGGGGACATGGGAACCTCGAGATGGTCTTATAGCCGAGTAATCACAGTCCCCTATCTGTTATTTTTTGTAATATAGGACCCAAGGAGTTTCCAGTGTTCTCCAGAAATGTGGTACAAAGCTCCCAGGGTGGTGAAGTATCTTTGTAGGGACTTCCGGTGATTTCACAGCATGGTACAGAGTGTAATCCTTGAGCTCCCGACCCTCCGGGGATTAAAACACCTCTAAATCAAGCCTTATAACAAAAAATTATTTTTCCATGCCTGTTGGAGGTACTAAAATGGACTGGAGTACCAGATAAAGTACTAAAACACCTTCTAGTAAGGCCAAGGAGCAGGATTGAATCAGGATTTGGATCATTGGGGTAGAAGCCTCTCCCTAGGCGGCACTAATGGTACCAATTACGATATGGATGGAGATACAGAGAATCTTTCCTATAGCCATTTTGAAACTTTACTTTAAGAAATTCAAGGGTCCAGGGCTGAGAACAAAAGAGAGTTTAAAAATTTGTCCCAAAAGCTTACCAAACTTGAGTGTCGCATAGAGCAAGCTAAGAAGTGCAGATCAGGCAAGGAAGATGTGGCCTTGCAGCTAGGCCGAGCAGTCGAGACCCTGCTACTCCAGACCACCACTCTACAAACAAAATGCCTTGACCTAGAAGGATGATCATGGAGAGAAAACCTATGACTGTACGGGTTAGTGACAGGATCTGAAACCTCTCCAAAGTCGGATTTTATGGAAAACCTCCTGAGAGACATTCTGGATCTGCCCCTGGGTAGAGATGCAGTGAAATTAAATTCCACTGGCAAAGTGAATGTGAAGTGACCACTTCACGTTGTCCCAGCGCTATGTGGAGTGACCATTGCAAAGTGCTCACTTCACTTTGTTATTATGACTTTGCGTTGTCATTCCGCCTTAAGGTGGAGTGATAATACAGGCAGCCCCCCACACATCACATGGCTTACAGTACAGTAAGTAACATGCTTTAGCCAGGCAGGAAGGAAGTGAGTCATACAAGCAGATACTTTCACTTTCTCCTTTGCAGAGGTAGAGAGGATGCATTTTGTGTAGGAGAGGAGAGGATTGTTCTTGTTCTGAAATGCTTGATCAAAACCCAAAAGCTTTTTTAAAAGCTAACTCTTTAGGGGTTTTTTTGTACTGTTTTGTCAGTTCATTTTTTCTTGTGGTGACCGATTTCTTTGTTTGATAAGTTTTGTTGTGTGTGTGTGTGTGTGTGTGTGTGTGTGTGTGTGTGTGTGTGTGTGTGAGACTGTGTGTGGGCCTGTGCTGTGTGAGTGTGTGAAGCCGTTGGAGAGGGAAGGAGTAATTTTTTTGCAATGGAGCAGGGACAGGATGTGGCCTGTGGTAGGAAGGGAGTAGTACGCATGCGTGGGGGGCATAGCTGGGTGGTGGACTGCTCAAGAGTCTTTGGTCCTCCCCACCTCCAGAAGCAGCAGCACCACCAGTGCCACATCCACCAAGTCCACCACCACCACCAGTGGCAGCTGAAGGAGCTCCAGCAGCACCACCTCCACAGCAGCAGGTCAAGCCCCACATCCGTGACCATGCTGCTGGCTCTGCATCTGCCTCTCCCGTGCCTGGTCCCTCCCCGCAGCTCCCCAGTTTGGCAGTTTTTCAACTGTGTTGGGGGGACAGCAGCCTTGTGTATGTCTACTTTGTGGGGTGCAGGTGCAGCATGGCCCCCAGGGGACACATCTGGGGACTGGGGACCACTGCACCCATATGTTGAACCACCACAATGTGGAGTGGCAGGCTGCCACAGAATGGGCCAGGCCTCCACCTGCTGGCCCTTCTGTGGCAGTGGCAGAGGGTGCTGCTGTTGTGCGTCATTGCAGCAGGAGGAGGGCCACATCAGCAGTTGCTCCACTACCACCACCAGCAACATCCTCACCACCACATCTACCTGGTGTACCACCACCAGTGGACCCTACAATGCCTGCAGCTTAGGCAGACATCGCACTTTTGTGGGCCATGGTGGAAGAAAACAACAAGAGGGTGGGTGCTGTTCAGCAGCAGTTGGAGCAGATAGAGCAACACCAGTTACAGATTGTGTCCATGCTCCATCTGCTTCTGGATCATTAGGGGATGCCCCATTAGCTTTTTTTTTGCAGCACACCTCCCCATCCCCCACCGCTGTAGTGTTTTGTCTTTTGTTTAATAACAGATAGAGGGAAGGCCACAGTAGTAGTTTAAAGGGAAGCAGTCAGTAACAGAAGCTCCCACCCCCTGCAAGGCTTACCCTCCAGTTAAGCCTTTTAAGTATGTTGCGGCATTTTTCTCATGCGGCAACATACTTTATTTTAATAAAGAAAAGTCTGTGACCTGGAAGTATGGCGGATGCTATGGAGGCTCCAATAGGTGTAAACGTGCGGCGACACACCATGCGCTTTAATACAAATGTATTGAAGTTTTTCAGAGGTGTCTGGCCAGAGTGCACCTTAGTCACACACTGCACACATGACTTTTAGGAGAGCATGTGTTTTTTGTGATATTTTCTCCACAAAGTCACATGAGCACTGTGAGTGACTGAAGTGCACAGTGACCTGAGACCTCTGAAAAAAATATCACATCACTTACTCAGCCGGTGCTGATGGTACAAATAAAATACATGTCATATATTCTTTCTTATCTTTATTCTTTACATACTGCAACAAGTCACACCATATATATGTTTGTACAAAGCTGGACAATGTCTGCACACACGGGAAAGAACACTGATGGCACAAATGCAGTTTAACACAGCATACTTGTACTGTTCAGTCCTGCTTTTTGACAAACATTTCACGAGTCCCGACACAAAGTAAAAATTACTGAGGCTCCAGAAATATTTCTTTTTTGAAATAGACATTAAAGCAGCAGTGCAACAATCTGATGACAATTTTGACCTATACAGTTTTATGCTATTTTGCAATTCCACTTTACTTACCTCCTAACTTGTATGATACCATTCTTTCCAGTATTTGAGTCTGCTGTAGTACTTTTTTTCATGTTTGAAATAATAAAAGGAGTGCTCCTTTTAATACGATGTGGACCAGGTCTTCATCAGTATTTTCTGCTATTTTTGTCCATCAGTTGTTTATATATCACTTCTGTTGTGAGTAAAATTAACAATTATGCAGCAGGCAGTGTTTCTGACCTCACAGAACAAAATTTGTTCAAAAGCAGCTTCAAATACTGATGAAAACCCAGTCCGTGCCTTATTAAAAGGAGTGCTCCTTTAATTTTTTCAGACATGAGTTAAAGTACTAAAGCAGACACAAATTGTGAAAAGAAGGGTATAATACAAGTCAGGAGGTAAGTGGCTGGCAATCTAAAATAGCGTAAAAAGTATAGGTCAAAATTTTCACCACATTGTTGCACTGCTGATTTAATTTAAAATTTAATTACGACATTATGTGCTCACAACACACAAAATACAACTGTCTTGTGTCCAGAAAATTCCCAAGTACTGACGAAGTGAAATGAGAGTGTTACACCACATGCAAAGTCCTCCAGAATGTATTGCGCAGTCACTCATGCACACAGTGTTCACACAGAGTCCCCAGAATTTTTCTGCATCCCCAAAATGCAACTGTCTTGTGTCCAGAAAATTCTCAAGTGCTGATGAAGAGAAATGGGAGCATTACACCACATACAAAGTCCCCCAAAATTTATTGCACAGTCACTCATGCATGCAGTGGTCACACAGAGTCCCCAGAATTTTTCTGCATCCCCAAAATGCAACTGTCTTGTGTCCAGAAAATTAACATACTCTGTGATGATGATGTCATGATGCACAGTGTCTTGCCAAACCGTATGAAGGAGGGATAACATGACATGAATCCATTCAGTGTTCTATCAGAAATGATGACCATGAGAGAACTATTGCTGATCCAAAGTGTGCTGCGATTCCTGCGAATGCGATGCAATTACCTCAACCGGATGGAAGGGTGTCCTTTGTGTGTACACTAATAATAGCCTTGGTGAGTTGATATATATATATATATATATATATATATATATATATATGTATTTTCTAGGTGGGGGTTAACTTATATATACATGTACTCATTGTACTGTTTTGTATCACAGGTCACATACTGTTGGTGTACACATTCTAGTTCTTGATGAGAAATGTTGGTGTTGAAACTGGAAATGGAATACTCTCAAGCCAACGAAGGTTAAGTATTTTTTTTTGGGGGGTAGCATATTTGCAAGTAGGTCTCATTAATGGTTTATTATTTGGTTACTTCTTCACAGATTTCATCTGCATCCTTCTCCAGTCTGTAATGATGGTCATGGCCATCAACTGAAATGACTTCTGCTTGTTGCATGTCTGCCCCAGCCTGGGGGGGGGCATGATGTTGAAGAAGTTCTTTGCATAAGGCAACTATGACACAACAAAGCTTCTGGAAGTTTCCTGAAAAAAGAAATGAAGGACTTATTACAACTTGATTGCAGCAGTAAGACATTGTGTTTAAGCTGTGGCTGTTCCACCACAGGTATCTGGATTAATATAGATAGCAAGCTGTCCCACTGCAATCATCAGATCACAGTTTAATTTAGTACCAGGCTGTTTAACAAATACACTGTGTCAGTGTTCCTATGTCTCAACTCAAGTTATATTTTAAAACCACATCTTATCAAGTAACATGACCTCGGTCCAACTTTTTCAACACTGTCATGGCTGCACAGCTGCAAATTTGGAATACAGTGCATGATATGTTGCAGGAATATTTTTTGGGATGTACATGCCACCTAGTTTATGAATCATCAGTCGGATTTGTTGCACTCTTATGAAAAAAAGGAACAGATGAAATAAAATTGATATACTTACCAGTATGGATTGGAAATGGATATCCCATAGGTTCCTGTAAACAGTACTGCTGCTGTACCATTGATACAGACCTTCAACGAAGGAGAGTCGTTTGTTGTTAACCTGTAAAAAAACAAAATAAGTTGACCATATGTGTTTGACCATTGCAGGTCAGAAAAGCAACAGAAAACAAAACACACAGTTAATGGAAGTTGAACAGCATGAAAAACATTAGTACACATACTCACTTTATAGTTTTAATAGAAGCCTTGTGCCTATGGCTGATGGATGTGGTTTCCTGTTCAACTCCCTCTGCCTTGGCATGGTCAAGACATGTAATGGAAAACATTGTCACAATGGTGGTGGTGGGTGGTGGTGGTCATAGCCGAGGCACATGATGATATTCCCTCTCACATCTTCCTGCATCTGGTGGTGGTAGCAGTGGCTAACAGTGGTCTTATGGTGGTGGAAGTCCAAGGGAACACACAGTCATATTCCCTATGGGGACAGTGATGAACAGCGGTCTTATGGTGGTGGTATTCCAGGGGGACACATGGTCACATTCCCTATGGTGGCAGTGGTGAACAGTGGTATTGTGGTGGTGGTAGTCCAGGGGGACACACGGTCACATTCCCTATGGTGGCAGTGGCGAACAGCGGTATTATGGTGGTGGTAATCCAGGGGGACACATGGTCACATTCCCTATGGTGGCAGTGGTGAACAGTGGTATTGTGGTGGTGGTAGTCCAGGGGGACACACGGTCACATTCCCTATGGTGGCAGTGGTGAACAGCGGTCTTATGGTGGTGGTAGTCCAGGGGCCAGGATATACCTTGCTCTGTGTTATAAATGTGATGTGACATATGGAATTTGAGTCACTATGAGTGGGACACTGGTTTAACTTTATGAAAAAGAAAACATGTATCATACAAGAAATGTGACAACCTTTTAACCACTTAAGTTAAAACCTGAAACTTTAGCCTCATCATCATTCATCATCATCCTCATAAAGAAAGCTTCTATGTCTGAATTCTGACCACTTGGAAATTCTTTCTCCATTGTGTTATCATCTATGACAGTGGTAGGCCATTTCATACTGCAACTGCCACCAGGATGGTCCCTTTCTACAATATCAGCAACACCGTGAGTATGCCAGGGAGTATGAATACTGAGGTTGCAGTCTGAGCTGGTATGTGCCTCTCATTCATTTTTATGAATGTCAGCAAACTGACATAAGCAGGAGAGAGGTTTGCACAATGATCCCGAGCTATTGCACCTGCTGAGTTGAATACCCTCTCGACACTCACACTGGAGAGTGGACATGTCAGGTACTTCAGTGCTACAGCGGTCAGCTCTGGCCATTCACTGACCTTTCCACTCTAGTATAAAAGGGGATCATCAGTGATTGACAGATGCCTGTTTTCAGACACATATGACTCAAGAATTTGTTGTGCTGCTCTAAGTCCAGTGGTTGATGCATCATCCGCTTCTCCAGAATCATTTATGTCACAAATTCCCACTTGGGACAAAGCCTTCCAAAGTGGGTTAATGCCAACCGCTTTTGATGACAGACCACCTGGAACTGCAGTCCCTTTCCCCTTACAGGATATGCTTGATACTACTCCTCCAGTTTCACCTTCAGCCTGATTAGTCTGCTGAGGTTTGCTGACCTTGGCACATGACTTCTGTGCCTCATGAACCAAGCACACCAGTTGGCCACTGACAGTTTTTACCTGTTCAGGCCCGCCCTCCAGTACTGAGGCAATTCTACGTTTGTATCATGGGTTCAGCATTGTTGCTATTGCAAAGTTGACACTACACTGAATGCTCAAGATGTGATGACTCTGGTCAAATACTGTCAGAATGTGTTTCAGCAGCACACTGCTAGCACTGTCTCCAGCAGCATCAAAGCTATGCTGTACATTCACCAATGTCTGCCTCAGCACCGGCAGCAGTGGAATTGATTGACTAATAGAGGCAGACTTGCCACTCATTGCCTGTGTGAAATGTTCAAAAGGCCTCAAGATTGTTATTACAGAGTCCATGAGGTGCCACTATTCAGTTGTCACAGACATGGAGGCCCCAGAACTGTTACGGCTAGTGTGCATGATAACATATTCTGAGATGGCTTTGTACTATTCATACAACCTCTCTGCCATGTATAAAGTGGAGTTCCACAGGGTGACAACTTCCATCTTCAAGTGGTGCTGCAGGAGGCAGTTTTGGATCTGCAACTGCCGGAGTTGTCATGGGTCTTTGCAGAGCGTGAAAAGTGAGAACAGATAGGCCTGCAACTGTCAGCATTTCCTTTATATCAGGGTGCTTCAGAAACTCCTGCACTACCAGATTTAAACAGTGGGCCATGCATAGAACCCAAAAAAAGCAACCATTTGTGATGCATTTCAACACATTTGACCCATTGTCACTTGCTATGAACCCTGCTGTCAGGGACAGGGGGTTCAGCCACTTGTCAACTTCAGTCAGTACCAGGTCCAACATGTTTTCACCAGTGCGTGAACAGGTCACATTGCACATAGCAATTGTCGCTTGCTGTCGAATTCCTGGAAGATTGCTACCACGACACTCCACCTTACTACACTGATTATCCATACTACCAACAACACAAACTATCCCCGGCACCTGCGCCAAGTGTGCAGTTGTACACAGATATGAACTCCCCATTGTTTTGCCACTTGTCCACATATCCATACTTAAATGAATGAATGGAGAGGAGGAATGCTGAAGGGAATGTCTTACTGAGTCAGACACAGTATAGTACAACTCGGGTCAGCACAGGTTGAAAAGTATGTCCTGGATGGGACTTTCCATTTTGGACAGGCATGTGCAGCAAACCACAGGAACCCAGAATTTGCCACAAAGGAGAAGGGCAAAAGATCAATTGCCAGCATTTAAGTTATAGCAGCATTAAGTTCACATGACACTGTATGATTGGGTGGGTACCTCAGCTTATGCACAAAAACACTCTGTAACGTGGGCTGACTTAAACATTTTACACGTGGTGTGATGACAAATGGTTCTGCTCTGTGAATCACAGGGAGTGGTGTGCGGACATGTGATGAAGATGGTGCATAGGTGATGACAAACTGAGATATGCAGTTATTTTCCCAGATTTACCAACAGGGGTTGATGTACCACTTGCACTACACATTCTGCCTTGACCATCACCACCACCAAAACTGCTACTCTCACCACCACTGGACAAGATTTCAAAATCATTCTGCTCCTCCACCTCATCATGCCTGTAGTAATTCTCTCCTGTTATTTCATCTACTGCACACATTGAGTTTTCTACTTGATGTTACAGTCATGGAAGGGGATAACATACTCGTTATGGTTGATGATAAGCGTGAACGGCCCACTGTGGTACAGGTATTAGCTGCCATCTTGTGCTGGGTCCACAGTACCATGTGCCTGTTCTTAAAATGAGTATGCTCTCCCCCTGTGCCCAGATGGCTCCCCTTTTTACCTCAACTCACATACAGCTGGCAAACCTGGCAAATTGCAACTGACCCGTCATTTGCATCTTGCCAAAAAAAATTCCAAACGAGGGATTGTGATGCTCTAGTTTTAACATATACCCCCGATGCTGCTTATTGGACTCTGTTTTTTTAAGCAGTGAAGTGGGGGGTGTGCTACATGATTTTTCAGGCAGTACACACTTGGACTGCAACTGACCACCATGACTACCTATCATTATTACTGGGTCATCATCATCCACTGAAACTGGTAAATCACTACTTTTTACAAAGAGACCCAGACACAGCCACCTTGAATTTCTTTTTCTCCAGTTCCCAACAGGGGTCACTGACATCATCATCATATTCATCAACATCATCCACATCTTCTGCTTAGATGCTGGCATATGGACTGCATGTTGCAACCACAGCAACATCATCATCGTCAGCACCACCATCACCCAAAATGTTTTCACCACACTGTGAATCATTGCATGGCAAATGCATGACCTGAACCAAGGTTGAAGAAATGTCACATTGTGAGCTGTCATTGACATGATGATCAGAATCCTCATGTTCAGTTACTGGGATGTTACTGGGGAGTATGACATCATCTACACTGTCACTCACTGGCACTGCTTCGCACTCCACTATATTTTTGGGCATGGTAAACTGGTCAGAAGTGAAATTGAGGCAGCAATACTCATACCACCAGCAGCAACTGCACTAACACCACCAGCTGGGACAACATCATCTCCTCCAACTATGAGTGAAGATACTCATTGCGCTGTAAAAAACATTGAAGGAAAAATACAATTCCTCACATCAGCAATGCACTTCTGTGACTACGTACTACCACACCCACAGACAATCTTACCACTGGCAGCAGTGCCATGGTGAGAAACAGCTTTGCTTGCACATCTCTTTGCGAGCATTTTGGGGGATCAACAAGAATATTCTAAACAAAATTAGATTTTGGAACATTCACTCTGGGTGGGGGCTGGGGGAGGACGCTGGATGTGAAGCCAAAAAAACAACTGTGGCTTCACAAAGAGATACAGACGCAAAGTCACAACAAGTTCAACAATACCTTAACTAACTAGTGGTGCTCTCAATTCACAAACAATCCAATCTGGAAAAGAATACATTTTGCTGGTGGCTGGGAGCACTGATTGCAGATTACAGCAGTGCAAAACCAAGAAAAGATACCACAATGGCATTACAAAATCAAACAAGTGCAGTGGATAGCAGGTTCACACTCCTGCACCTGCAATTACACTGTGGCACAATAAAAGGTGTATTATTCGATGCCATGCACTGCACACACACTCACATTATTTGTCTACAAGTAATGCTTAGCAAATTGAAAACTTCAGTAATATACAAAATATTTTAAACAACCTGAAATGATGCACTGCTGCACCAGGTCCAGACCACAACTCACAAAATCAGCAAAAAAATTTCAACAATTACTGAAAATAATACTGTGTGTACATTAACACAGTTATACAAGAAAAATATAGCCAAAAAACAAAGAACTCCCTATTTCTCCTACTTAAGTCTATGTACACCACAGATAAGCCCCTTCCCCAAAGCATACTTCCACTGTTTCTCAGTACCCAGACTGAATGTTGTACATTAACATTCAAAATCCACACACAAACAATAAAAGGTAAAGATATGAGCACAGGAGGGTTTCCTACAATCGATGAACTAAAGTTTCAGCCAAAAAAATGACTCTAAAAGGTGTTTTAACAGCTTTTACAAGGTTTGAATCGCAGAGAGCTCTCAGAGCAGACTGTCTCCAACCGAGTCCTACACACACTACCCTGAACTGAAGCTGTGCAAAACAATCTAGAGCCCATGTGACCTGAAATCCCATGAATCACTGCAAAATTGGCCTTTGGAGCTTAAAACAAGATGAAGTGAGGTGAAGTACATTGTTTTCAATGTACTTCGCCTTTAAAATTTGTGTGGAGTAGTGGTTTGGGAAAGGTGGAGTAATGCAAAGTCATTGTTGGTCAATGGACTTTGCGTTGCCTCTTATAACATGAAGTACTCCGCTTTGCACTGTGGAGCACTTCGTGAATCCGCCTTCACTCCACGAAACACTCTGCGGAGCAAATTGAGGCTACTTTGCCCACCACTACCCCCAGGTTATCAACTTTCCATAGAGCGGGCCCACCGCTCTCCTCTACCTAAATCTGCTGACCATAATGCACAGCCCTGTTCTATTATGATGATGTTCTCCAGCTATAAAATCAAGGAGGACATACTTCATCTTGCATGGGCTAAAAATAACTCACTTACTTGTCTTCTCAGCTGTATTTTGAACATGACTACCCTCCCGAAGTACAGCAGGCACAACTTCAATATGCTGTCCTACTTAAATTCCTTAAGGAAAACCATATTCCTAACACCTTTCCCAGCTAAATTTAACGTGTTTTGGGACAATGGACCAATAACGTATACCACCTTTGAAGAACCTTGGGCTGTTATTCAAGTTAAAGGATTTTCATTACCAGATCAAGGGTCAGACTGTAATTTGAAGAAGTGCACATTCCAGATAGACTGGCAGTTGGTGGCACACAGGAAGAAAACCAGACCACCTCTTATAACTACACAGGAGGCCCTGCAGCAAATTGGATCCTTCCTGAAAAAAATTAGATGTTTAGAGTCCAACGCAGCTGCTCAGCAGGAGGCCTGAGACATGCAAGTGCTTTGACTGCCTAACAACAGTGTTCCCTGTGTTCTGATGGAGTGATGGAGTTCCCATTCATTTCAGAACAGAACTACATGTTTGAATGGGGTCTCTTTGTTTACCTACCCCATTGATACCACTGGTGAACCATTTCTCATTGCCTTTTCTATGATATAAAGGTTGGCTGTAATCGGTTTCTACCCTCTCTTAAACTTACCTTACAACTGTGGCAGAGGGCTGTATTGGAATGGCAATGGACACAGGTTTTTGATGCTGTGTTTCTCTATGCATTGGCTAATAATGGTATGCTTGTGGAAGTTTTTCTCCCAGGCCATATAAGATGATTTGGTGACTTGAGGGGCTGACAGTAAGCTATAACTTGAGGGGATACATGCAAGTAATAAACTGTGGATTAGCTATGAAAATGTTAAGTTATACATATTAAAAATAAATGGCCATTATACTCTTGCTTCCCCCCATGTTTTTTTTTTCCAAACTGAGACAGCACTTAGCTTCCCTCACACATCTCTCAAAATGGAAGTTTGGGAGTTCTAGGATTGCGAGTTCCATGCAGTCACTCCTAACTATATCATTTTCCTAACTGGGGTGGTGCAATGCAGCCATGTCATGTCTGTACCACTTCATTTTCATAGATGCATTGGCCCACCTGGCAGAGAATATTTGAGTGAGTGCCAGAATTATTGTGGCCTATGCTCTGCCAACAATTTCCTGGCTATAACAGAATTTTCACCTCAGAGGTGAAGGTAGATTCCTAAGATTAGAAGATCCCCAGTCCTAAATCCATGACTACATTGACTACAGTGTTGGAGGCTACTCCCATGTATTTTTGGCTCTGGAAGATGGCCCCATCAAGTAGGGGTGTTAACCCTCTCTCTTCTCAATCCCTTCCCTAAAATTTCACCAACATCCCCATAATGGGAAGGGAGCAGAAGTCTGAGATATCAGATTTCCAGCCTTGGAAGTTACTATGTTTAGCTCATTTCAATGCCTTGTTGGCATTTTCTACTGTTTATAGTAATATATAGTATCTAACAGCAGATGCTGAAAAAATCTTGTTGTATATTACACTTGATTGAGCCTTGTTGCTTGATTTTTTAGGTGCTGTGGTATCTAAGTTTGAACAACATACTCAACACAAAAAGCTCAGACTCATTGGCTGGTAATAACACCCCTGCAGGGACTCAGGGTGTAGAGATGTGCCAGAACCAAAATCTTATGTTGGAGCAAGGCAGCATGAATTGGAACCTGATCTGGAAAGCAATGAGAAAGAGCTGGTAACTCAGGGTGAAGTCTGCTACGATCTCGTACTCTTTAAACATATCTTTGTAATCTGGTGGGAAGAAATGGCAGAGACTCATCTTTCGAAAAAATGGCATTAAGAGTTTCATACGCATATGCCTCAATAGAAGAAGTCAAGCATATCAAGCAGCAAGGGCATGCATTTTCCTTATTTTTTTGTGTATATTTTAGTTATACTACACTATTTAAATACTTGTCAATATTTACCATCCTTAGGTATAAGGGTCAACATTTCATACAGTGCTATAATTAAGGGTTTAGTTAATGTGCATCAGGCACATACACATTAGGTTTTCCTCTGGTATTCTTGCATTTATAAAGATGAATACAAGACAAACAAAATGAGAGCCCATAAAGAAAATTCAGGGCAAAACAAAAAGGACAGTACTGAAAAAAAATGGTAAAATGCAAAATACACAGAAAAGAGAAAAGAAAATTATGAGCTATATTTTGGGTCCAGGAAATCAGATTGACCTAGTAGCCAGAAAGGAGATACTAAGAATACAGAGTTCCAGTCTCCTTCCATTAACTTCATCCCTAATAAAGGAAAATATAGGCACTCAGTATAGTGATCATCATTTGTTAAAATAAATAAAGTTATTTGAAAAACATGAAGATGGTAATAACATCATCAGTTCAAAATAAAACAACATGATTTAGGGGAGGAGGAATCAGGAAAAGTAAAAATAAATGTACAATGCTATAATAGAAATCTTAGCTTATGCCAGAATAAGGTCTCCCATATTGAGAATATGCAGACAGAACCTCCTAACACCAAAGATCTGATGGGACAAAACAGAGTAAAGGATAGTAAAGCAATAGAGGAAAAAAGTAGAGCAAGTTATAGTAGAGCTTTTTTAAATGAATTTGAATCTTGTTTAACTCTGTATAGTCATAGACTTTGGATCCTCCCTCAAAATGTCCTCTTGATATCCCACCTTCTTGGGGAAGTAAGGAATATGAAACACTATCCTTTAAAGAGGACTACATGGAAAAGGGAAAAATATGGAGAATGTATGAGTACAAGAGAAAAAGTGCAAAAGATCAACCTTTGAATGATACTTATAGAAGAAATACTGCAGGGTTGGGGGAGCTTAAAGAAGAAATCATATATGGTAATCAGCTGGTAATGGAACTATTGGTTTTATTTAGAAGAACACTTTGCGAAGCTAATTGGGAAGAACCCCTATCCCCTCCCAGACAGAAAAATGTAGGGCAAGAAAGAGAGAGAGTGAGAGAGAGAGAGAGAGAGAGAGAGAGAGAAAGGAGAGAAAAGGCAGAAAATGTAGACTCCACCACATCAATACAAAAAATAACTGACGAAATAGGAAGACAAGAGGTAGAAGAGATATCAATACTGGTAGAAAACCTAAAAGAGAATAAATCTATGAGAAATGTAAAACCTGTAGAGAGAAACTCAAAACTGAATGTAGACAAAGGGGTAGGCACCATTAAAAGCCTCAATCCTAGAAGTGAAGGGAGGAATAGAAGAGTGATTCTAGAAAATGAGGAAGGAGTATTAATTTCATATGACCTGGTAAAGTCAGGTAGACAACAACAGGAGACTGACTGGGACAGGCTAGCATGGAGAATTTCTCAGAGTGAAGCTCCCCAGAAAGGAATGGAACAAATGAAATTAGCCAAAAGCAAAATAACAAAGGAAGAAAAAATAAGAAAAAGGATGAATAATCCTTACTATCTTTTTTAAAGGAACACCAAAGGCAAATAATAAAAATCCAACAACACTTAAAATAGCAGTTTATAATGTCTGCAAGGGTATACTGGGAAACACATTTATTTGGTCAGATATCTCCTCAATATATAGGTTCTATGCTGGGAAAGAAAAAGGATGGATATGTTTGGTTACTCATAAGAATAGCACTAGACAGTTATTTCTGGACACCAGAAGTCAGTTTGAACAATTAGGTCTACCTGCAGAAACCTCAATTATAGGTCCTAAAAATCAAAATGAGGAAAAAATCATGGAAAAAGATCTAGAAAAGAACAAGGGAACAGAGAACAAATTAGGAATAACAACATACAAACATACATTGTTATTCCTAATTTATTCCCTGTCCCTTGTCCTTTTCTACACCCTTTTCCACAATTGTTTCCTCATTTTAATTTTTAGGACCTATAACTGAGGTTTCTGCAGGTAGACCTAATTGTTCAACAACACTAAATAGCAGTTTATAATGTCTGCAAGGGTATGCTGGGAAACAAATGTATTTGGTCAGATATCTCCTCAATATATAGGTACCATGCTGGGAAAGAAAAAGGATGGATATGTCTGGTTACTCATAAGAATAGCACTAGACAGTTATTACTGGACACCAGAAGTCAGTTTGAACAATTAGGTCTACCTGCAGAAACCTCAATTATAGGTCCTAAAAATCAAAATGAGGAACAAATCATTGAAAAATATATAGACAAGGACAAGGGAGCAGATAATAAATTAGGAATAACAACAGATAAACATACATTGTTATTTCTAATTTTTTCCCTGCTCCCTTGTCCTTTGCTACACCTCTTTCCACAATCATTTCCTCATTTTGATTTTTAGGATCTATAATTGAGGTTTCTGCAGGTAACAAACCAAAATAAGATCCAGAGGAGAATAACAAATTTCATGGAACATATTGAAAGAATATATGTGCTGGAGGCAAATGATGAATATTCGATCAGAAATGAGGAAAAACTGATCAGAGGCAGAAAGCTCAGAGGATGAAGGATTAATGGTAGAGTGGTCTTAGAAAGCAGCTCAGCTATGGATTTATGCTCTACTATGACTGGCATTCCTCCCTCAAAGAACAGATTCTATCCATTGGAGCCCAAAATTGAAGTGCAGTGACTAGTAAAAAAGGAGTCTGAGCCAAAGGAAGACAGGTTGCCTATTATATCATGGAATGTGAGAGGGTTAAAGGGAAATATCACGGATATAGGATGGTTAGAATTTATGAGAACATTCACAATGATTATGTTACAAGAAACCTGGATATGTAATTATGATTACTGTTCTTTGGAAGGATATCAGACATGGAGCATAGATGCACAGAAAAATTGTAATTTTGGGAGAGCCTCAGGAGGGCTGTGTATACTTATAAATATAAATGTTGGTATTGAAAGCAAGTGTTTATTTAAAGAGGAAAAGCATTTTGTTTTATGTCTGGAAGTTTCCAGAGCAGGCCGTATAGTTTGTATATTGATAAATGTTTATACTGTGCCTCAGCCCAGAACATCTGCCATGGAAAAACATCTGGAAATACTTAGGCACTTGATATTACAAGTCCAGACACAATATCAAGGAGAAACAATTATTACAGGAGGCGACTTCAGTGCAAGAGTAGGGGATAGCACAGAAGATCAGGGAAATTATTGGAACCTAGATAATGCATTCAACATGTCTATAAGATCATCTATGGACCAAAAATTAAACAAACAAGAGCAGATATTATTAAATATTCTGAAAATACCTAATATGAACATTGTGAAAGGTAGATGTCCTGGAGACAGGCAAGGTAGTTGGACCTTCCAAGCAAAAAAGAGAGGAAGTGTTTTAGATTATTTTCTGACTGACACTTTCTCATTTTATAAAGTTAGAGATATAAAGGTCATGGATATCTGGGACATTGACAATTTTCATATTTTACTTGATTTACAATACCCAGGAGGGCATAGGAAGGAGGACCTGTGAGGTAGAACTATGGCAGAGGAACATATGCTTATATACAGTCAGAAAAAAATCAAGTGGTCCTTTAGAATGCAAGAATCCATGTGGGACATTCTTCATTCCAAGGAATTTGCCAAAATAAAACAACAAGGTATAGAACTAGTAACAATGCAGGGAAATCCCCAAAACAGTCTTAGCCCTAGTTTAAAAGCTGGTGTAGATATGGTAGGGGTATTGGAGAACAGGACTGTGAACTTCCTAGGAAAACAAAATGCAAAGAAAGCTCAGGACAATGTAATAAATGCCAAGTGGTTTGATGCTGACTGCATAAAGGCCAGAAGGAGAATGGCCAAACAAGGTAGACAAATGAGGAAAATACTATATGTACAGGATAGGACTGCATTTCTTAACCTGAGGAAGGAATACAGATTACTGCTGGATAATAGTAAGTCCAAATATTCAGCAATGCTATAGCAGTCATTACAGACCTCTATTAAAGAGAAGGATTCCAAGATGTTTTGGAATTTAGTGGCTTATGGCACAGGAAATTGTACATATAATCTAGAGGCAGTAATTAGTCCTGCAGACTGGTTGGCACATTTCAGGAAGGTCTATAGAATAGGGAAAGAGAGCCTCAAAACAATCAATATAGTAAAAAATAAAAATATGGAACCCCTTCCTGGTACACTAGAAGAAGTAGTAGTAGTAGCAATAAAAGCCCAGGTGAATAATAAGGCACCCGGAACAGATAATATTAAGGCAGAAATATATCATATAAACCCTGTTTGGTGGGCTGAACTATTAACCCCTCTGTTTAACTTTCTAGTGAAAGTTGAAAAAGTCCCTGAAACTGGGCAACTGGTGTGGTGGTGCCAATCCATAAAATAGGATCAACAGCACACACTGAAAACTACCGCACAATTACACTCCAATGTGTTAGTCTGAAGTTGTTCTGTAGATTATTACTTACTAGACTACAATGATGGTTGGAAGCTATGCATATATTTAAGCAATGAGGCATGACAAGGTGTGTGTTATCATGTAATAACGTCACTCCTGGGGTGGGTTGAAGCACGAGGTGAAGCTGAGTGCTTCCACCACCCCAGGCATGGCAGATGTGCAACAACACAACCTTGGATCTGTATTACAATTATACAATGGCTTGATGTTATACAAAATAAACAAAAATTTAAAAATGTTTTTAGTAGATTTTTTGTGTTTCTGAAGAGAAAAAAAACGATTAATCAAATGGTCCAAAAGGTCCAAATGGTCCAATAAATCCATATAGTGACGTTATTGTGTAATAACATCACTGTCTCAGGCACCCACTGACCAATCAGAATACAGGAAATTTCCTTGCCATTGTATAATGTCTATTTATCAATCAGGATTTAGGCAGGAGAGATCCACCTTGGATCCAATTTTCACATTGTATCACCTCATTTTTAAGTATGTTAAGATTAAAAAAAGGAAATTGTATGTAGCCTTTATAAACATCAGAGTTGCATTTGATAGTATAAATAGGGAATGTTTATGGGAAAGAATGAGAGAAAAAATTGTGAACCCCAAGCTCATGGCACTAATTAACCTTTTATATACAGACACTAAGGCAATTATTAGGTACAGAAAAGATGGGGCCAGAACAGAAACTTTAGAGACTAATTATGGAGTAAGACAGGGATGCATACTGGCCCCCACATTGTTCAATATCTATATAGAGAAATTAGTGGAAGATATATAACATATTGAAACTTTACCCCCTTGAATCAGTTATATACCCATAAAGATCTTATTATACACAGATGATGCGGTACTGATTTCACAGACCCTGCTGGGGTTAAGGAGAGCCTTATAACCAGTGATGAGCTCACTTACAGAGCTAGATCTAAAACTCAGTGTGCAGAAAACTAAATTTATGACCTTTGAGAATGGAAACAGTAAGCTAAAGCAATGGAAAGAACCAAATTTTCCAGGAAGTAGATAACCCCTTCTGTTACTTACAGTAGGTGTTTGGATGACTAAAAAACATACATGGGCACTCCACATTAAAACAATAAAGGACAAAACAACAAAATCACGTTTGGCTATAAATCATGTTGCCCATGTTATGCTCCAAATTCATATTTAGCACAGGAGAAATGCTACAAAGCTAAGGTATCTACTCAAGTGTTGTGCAGCTCGGAAGCTTGGGGTATCATAAGCAGTACTAAAGAGCTGGAATTAATACAGAATCAGTACTTAAAAATTCTATTAGGAGTCCCAAGATCCACACAATGCAGCTATTAGGGCAGATACTGGAACTTTCTCCATGCAGACTAGAATATTGAAGATGTCAGTTAACTTTTGGTTTAGGATTGATAATCTGCATCAGCCAAGCCTTTTAACAGACTGCCTAAATGAAGCAAAAAGTAGGGGGGAGGAACAATGCTGGCTTATTCGTCTGAATGTACTGCTTAACAAAATGTGGCTGGAAAGGATTTTTATTTTACAGCCAAAGAATAACCCCCAAATATTTAGAAATGATGCGCTACAAAGAATCACAGACCTGGCAATGAATCAGCATCTAGCAAGTACCTATACAGGATTCTTGGGAACAAAAGATATTAAAAGAAATCAAAAAAAATTTGTCACTGAAAAATATTTACTCTTCTGTGATGATGCAGCTCATAGGAAAGCACTTTGCAGACTGAGGCTGGAACAGTTAGACAATATATGGAGGGGTCCGGATAGGCAGGCTATGATGTCGTACCGCTTCTGTGATGAGAATGTTAAGCTTGAGGCTTCTCATGTACTTCTAGAATGTCCAGAGTTAAGTAAGGATAGAGAAAAATGGATTAAACCCTTTTATAGGGACATCAAAGGGTATAATCTTAAGGAGAAAGCAATGTCTCTACTGTCGATGCAACATGAGATATTATTGTTTGCACTTGGGAAATTGGCACAAGAATAATGCAATACATAAAAATCAAGACCAGAGGGTAATGTAAGGCCCAATCAGAGGCAAAGGAAGCTATAGTTGAAATGACGTCTGCTTGGTTGGGGGATATTAAGATCTAGTAAGTCAGCTTTTGTGATATACCTTCCTGTTGTCATACATTTTGCAGATGAAAAGCTGCATAATTGCCTGCCTCGTGGCGCTGAGGGTTGAGGCGCTGGACGTCACACCTTGTGCCATGCCAGCGAACTGGGTTTGGGAACGAGCCCGGGCCGCTGGGGGTCAGCAGGGGAGAGAGAGGATTGAGCATCCAGAGGACTGCTCTCCTCTCTCTGGGGGGATCCAGGCTCCTGCCCGGCACTGCAGCAGCACCTGGTGGTGACCAGAGGCACTGCAATGTGCAGGGCCCAGCTAGAGGGGAGGTGGAGCTGCGGTGGGCATGCCTGGCACCATTGCATGACCGAGCTCCACCAGGGGGAGGAAGGGACAGGAGAGAAGCAACGCAGTCAAGGTAGAGCGCACTGGGTTGATAGGGTGGCCCCACCTCTGGAGGGCTCAGAGCTGAGGGGATAGCTGAGCTGGTGCCAGGAAGGCTGGAGGGTTTCAGGCTCAGAGGTAGAGCTGAGGAAAGTGCAGTTGCCCAAGAGAGTTCTCCAGGGCCAAGAGGAGCCAGTAAAAAGATGTTAAAAAAAAATACAAAACAGCGGCATAATTAGATGGAGGTGCCATGTCTAGGTAGATATGTTTTAAATGTTTAAATATATGCGTGTTTATATTAAAGATAACATACATAATTTTTCTAGTTATGTTTTTAACATGTGACAAACTATGTTTTTATACATGTTTTTAAAATAAATTTGACTTGACTATGGTTTATAATATGGGTCTTCGAAGTACATTCTGCAGGAAACTGGTTGACTTTTCATAATAAGTGAAACAGTATCCTGAGTATTGATTTTTAGTGTATGTGGAAAATCAGAGTGTTCTAACTAAATGCATTTAAATATGGATAAAAGAAATAAAATGTTTTGTTCTTATAATGTGGATAGTCTCACAAACCCTGTAAAGAGAAGCAAGGTCCTTAGTTTTCTAAAGTGCTCAAATGCATATTTTTTACTTTTACAAGAAACTCATTTGTTTCCAGTAGAACCATCACAAATTAGCTAAATTTGAATTTGGCTCTGTGGCTACGACCTCATACAAGAAAGGAAGGTGAAGGGGAGATAGCAATTTTTGTCCCATCTAGAGCGCCATTTAAGATGCTTGACTGCCTGGGGGGTAAGAAGGGTAGATACACTTTGATGAAAGGTCGATTTCAGGGCACTATGGTGACCTTGGCATCCGTATATTTTCCTCCAGGTTCAGAGTTCTCAGAATACCGCTCTTTTTTGCTCACTATGCAGGAATGGGCTGAAAGCACCCTAATTTGTAGCACGGACTTCAATTTAGTCTTTAACCCCCATCTGGATACCACCTCAAAGATACTGTGATGAGAACACCAAATAGCATAGGAGGTACACACACTGATGGGGGAGATAGGATATACGGACGTATGGCATTGTCTACATGGGCAGCTGAAAGACTACATGTTCTATTCTGCTGTCCATCAGATGTACTCCCATATCAACTACTTTGTCCTTCCTAAGGAGGGAATGAGTAAGGTGGTTGATAGTTGGATAGGGATTTCACTCTTTCAGATCATGCCCCTCTGTTTTTAAAGCTGGAACTGAGAGAATTCTATAAGACCACTTTCTAGAGGCTCAATGTGTCCCTCTTACAAGAGCCAGAAGAGAAAGAAACAATCCAGACAACATACAAACATGTGTTGCAGGACAATGAGCCTCCCAAAGTATCCCAACTCCTACTCTGGGATAGAGTGAAAGCTGTCCTTGAAGGAAAATTTATAGAACTTTCCTTTAGAAAGAAAAGCCTTAGGGAGGAGAAGAAAACAAAACTGCCAGAACAAATTCAGCACCTAGAAGCACTCCAGAAGGTAAAAATAGATAAAAATCATACCAAAGAACTGAAGGCCCTTGAAAAAGAATTGGAATCCCTATTAGATTACTATGCTGAACAAAAACTATGGCTCTTAAAACAAAAGTACTATGAAGGAGGACCCCCTTCTCTGAGGTTATTGATGGGTAGATTATGGATACAAAAGGTTTAAGTGATTATAACCACTCTTAAACACCCTTTGTCTTCCCAAACCCTTCACTCAGTACCTTATACAGCAGAGGCCTTCCATTCTTATTATAAAGACCTTTACTCCCCTGATCCTACCCTGAGGAGGACTCCATATCTAGGTTTCTAGATCAATTAACACTGCCCAAACACACAACACCAAAATGATGCCCTGATGGCCCGGCAACATCTCCAGAGAGCCTTATCAAAACTAGCAAACAAAAAAATGGTAAATGCCCAGGCATTGATGGCCTTCCAGTTGAGTTTTATAAATGTTACAAAGAAACAAGCACCCCTTTAAATTGAAACATACGCTGAGGCCCTCTCGGAAGAAGGACAAATTCCCCCATCCTGGTCCCAGGCAATAATATCAGTAATACCCAGGTCTGGAAAGGACCCTTCCACATGTGCCTCATATAGACCAGTTTCTATCCTGAATACCAGTTATAAACTCTTAAAGGGACACTGTCAACCTTTAGTGCATCATATTATTTTTAGGTAACCCCCCAAATTTTATGATTGCTTACTGTCTCTAAAATGCATTTATGTTGCTGGATGTTTTATTTGCCTCCTTGCTTATTAGAACCAAAATGCATGGTAATGTATAGCTATCCCCAGCTTTCTTTTGCTTCAAATCATTGAACTACTTTTAGTGAAAACTTTGCGAACATTAGAGGACCCTCAAACAGTGCAACCACTCATTATACAATAGTCTCCTCTACACCCACTACATAATAAATGTCTAGATTGTGTTGGGAGTGTTCCTAAGTCCAGGACAGATGCAGTGGGAGCTGGTCAAGAAATGTAAACAAAGATGTTTTGGCATGGTAACACCAGTATGGTGGGCAGTCAGTTTTTCACTTTTTTTAAAAGAAAAAAGGGATCGGTATCAGTCTACCAGCTGCATTAGTAGTAGAATGTTTTTTTTGTTTTTTTTAATTTATTTTAAGAATCAGTTTACAACCTTTGAGCCAGAGGCTCGTTTCCAAAGGTATTTCGTCACATAAAGACATACATTGCGTTTTGGTTACATAGCATAGATTTGCAAAAAAAAATCAATAGGCATTCACCAGAGGTGCCAAGTCACATTGTGGTCAGACAAATACAATTGGGTACAGGGTACATGTAATTGATAACAGGTATTACACAAGTCGGTATCAAGTGAGCATTCTGGTAGGTAAACATTGAAACAGCTGGCACTGGCCAGGTTAAACCTAGGCATGGTGTACAGGGAAGTGGTGGAGGGGATGGTTGGGTGGAGAGCTGCCCGGGGGGCATTGTCAAGAGAAAAAAGAGGTGGAGGCTATGTTCAGAGACAGGAGCAGTTACGAGTGCTGAAGATGTGGTTCTGAAGTGCGGTTTTGAATGTGGAGATGGTGATGGCATTGGTGATGGTGGCAGGGAGAGAGTTAAACCAGGTTGGGGCTCTATAGGCGAGACGCCTGGCACTGCTGGTTCTTGTTCTGGGGACCTTTAGAATGGTCTTGTAGGGAAGACCGTGTTGCAATGGTGGGAGGCTCTGGTGGATGGATGCCGTTACCCCAGGGGAGAGCCGGTAGGGTTTTTGGGTGAGGAGACAGGTCTGGTATCGGAGCCGCTCATCCAGGGTAAGCAGGTTAGCATCGACATATAGCTGACAGGTGTGTGTGAGCCTGGGGCACCAGTAATCAATCTGCACGCTTTATTCAGGGTTAGGTGAATTTTGTTGGCGTAGTGGTGTCGGCAGCACCGTATACTGGTAGGCCATAGTCTACAAGGGACAGAACGGATGATGTAACAGCTAGCCGGAGAGCATTTGGGGGAAGGCAGGTTTTATGGTGGAATAGGATGCCAAGCTGTGTGTTGGTGGCGGATGTTAGGGCGTCGATGTGGTTGTGAAATGTGAGGGCTGAATCGAAGGTAACCCCAAGGTATTTGTAGGAGCAGACTTGTTCCAGTGGTTGGTTGGTGCTTGGAAGGATATAGAGTGGGTGGTTGCTAGCTTTGTTTTGGGGGTGTGAAAAGAGCATAGTTTTGGTTTTGTTAAGAATGATGACGAGTCTGTGCTCCTTAAACCAAGCCTCGGCACTGTTGAAAGACTGCTGTAGGGAGTCCTGTAGGGAGATGGGATTACGGTGGGTGGCAAAAAGGACAGCGTCATCTGCATACAGCAGAATTTTGCCAGAGCATGCACTGGGCAGGGTGTTCAGATACAGCGAGAAGAGAAGGGGCCCAGGATGGAGCCTGGGGACCCCAGAGAGAATGGGACGGGTATCGGAGAGTGTGCTTATTAATCTTGACACACTGGGATCGAGTGTCAAGATAGCTAGCACACCACACCAGGAGGCCAGCCGAGAGACCAGTGAGGCAGAGTGCATTCAGCAGCAGTGGATGGGAGACAGTGTCGAAAGCCTTTGAGAGGTCAATGAACACTGCACCAGCTAGGGAGCTGGTATCCAAGGAGGAGTGTAGGAAGTTGGAGAATTCAATAAGGGCAGTGCTGGTACTGTGACCCACATGGAAGCCATGTTGCTCTGGGCATAAGATGTTATGCTTAGCCAGATAATCAGTGATTTGAATGGCCACCATTTTCTCCAGGGCTTTAGAGAGGGGAGGGAGGATGGAGATTGGCTGGTAGTTGTTGGCCGATGACCTGTCGCCTCCTTTATGAATAGGTGCGATAATGGCTGTTTTCCAAGCTGTGGAGAATTGTCCCAGGCAGAGTGATTGGTTAATTAGGCTTGTGAGAGGTGCAAGGACTTCATCTAGCACCAGCCTGAGGATGCTGGGGTCCAGTGAGTCACTGCCGGGATTGTTGCCATTGAGAGCTTTGATTAGATGGGTCTGGCTTCCGGTGGAAATCTTTCACAGGAGGAAGCTGGGGTGCTGGAGGACAGGGGAGTTTGGCTGGGGAGGGTCAAAGAAATTACTAGGAGGACTGAGCTAAGGTCAGTGAAAGTGGTGTTGAACCAGTTAGCTATGGTGGCAGGCTCGGTGGAGGTTGTGCCATTTCTAGTGAGCTGGGATGGGGCAGGGGAGCAAGCTTTACCATTGAGTTGCTTAATATTATCCCAGAAGGTCCGGGCTGAGCCCCAGGAGGAGGTAAGGGAGGCCTGGTAATGGTCTGCCTTGGCTTTCCTGATGGCCCATGAGCATTTATTTCGGCTGCATTGTATGCTTTGCCTATCAGACAGACGACCTGTTTCAGTGGCAGGTGCCAGAGGTTATCCGTTTCTAAGTAATTGTAGGAGGGCCGGCTAATCCAGGGTGCGTTCTGTTTTGGACGGGTTTTGGTTAAGGGTGCAAAGAGATCACAGGCCATGTTGAGGGTGTGAGTGAAAAGGTGAGGGCAGTATCAATGTTGGTTGCCTGCTGAATGGGGACCAGTCTATCTGGGTGAGGAGTGCCTTAAGTTTCTTCAGCCCACCAGGGCGGAGGCACCTGCGGAGGGTGGTCTGGGCTTTGGGTTTGGGATTGGGGGCTACCCGGTGGAATAGGATAGGGGAGTGGTCACTCAGGGAGAATGTAAACAATTATAAAATGTGTTTTTTAAACTATGGACAATTTGAGACTTAAGGAGGTTAACTGTGTCCCTTTAACATACTAGGAGTTGTACTAGAAAATGTTAGATGTACAGTAAGCCATAGGCCCATAAGCGTACATCTCCAGCAAAAGCTGGAATCTATTTACCCATTACTCAGTAGATGTTTGTCAAGGTTGGTTTTAAAGCTATCAAAGGAGTTAACTTCAACTACATATTTTGGAAGTGAGTTCCATATTGGTATTATTCTTTGTGTAAGGGAAAAATTGTTTCTCTTAGGGTATGTTAACATAAGTTAGTAGTTGTGACTTCTTAAACTGCAATCCCTTCTGCTAGTTAGCATACCCAGGTGTGCCATCGGCTGTTCTTCCCTTGATATCCGGAACATTTGCAGAAGGTCCCCCCTTGTTCTCCTAAGTTCCATGGGGTATAAGTTTAACTCAGTCAACCTCTGCTTATAGTTCTTGTTTTGCATACCAAATATTCTCCTGGTGACTCTTCTCTGGACACCTTCCAGTCTAGTTATGTCCCTTCGAAGATGAGGGCTCCACAGAGGAGAGCAGTACTCTAAATGTGGCCTTACATAAGCCCTAATAGTAGCAAAATGCATGCCCTATTTCTAGATGTGAATGTTCTTTTTATACACCCTATTATTTTATTGGTTTTGCTGATCACCTCACTGCAGTGTTTACTGAAAGTTAAGTCAGATGAAATGATAATTCCCACATCAATTTTTACATGGCGCTTACATCAAATGATGCCTAGCCTTACACACATGGATCTAACTGGCTTTATCTCAGGTTGGCAAACACAGGACAATTTAAGGAGAACAGTCCACATAATAGACCATTTACATAAAGTTAAACAACCGACAAAAACATCCAGTGTCTAAGATATACCATGAATTCCAGACCAGAGACAAATGGACTTCCTCCAAGATTGGTACATATTAGAGACAGAGATTAAAGATTTAAGAGGAAAGAGTATGGGAACAAGTATGGGAGAATAATAGTAGATATATTAGACAGGATCGATATAAACTACTGCAATTCAATATTATACATAACTTGTACTACACCCCCATCAAACTACACAAAATGGGCAAATTAGAGTCACCCAGATGTAGCAGATGCGGGAACGGAGAGGATGGCTTATACCATGTATTATGGACCTGCACCAAGATTCGCCCTTTCTGGAACTCAATCTGCACTTCCGTGCAACCAGTATTAGGATTAGAGCCTTTTTTCATACCAGAAATATGTCTACTAAATATTTTCCCCAGAGACCTGGGTACACAGAGGAAGGCATTTATGGCTATTATATCAGCAGCTGCAAAAGCAGTTATTCTCAGGCACTGGAAAGAGGTTAAGATACCGTCGGTGGTTGAATGGTATAGAGAGATTATGATGGCACTACAATTAGAACTGCATATAGCAAAAATGAACAATAAGATACAATCCTATAATGCTAAATGGGGGCCGCTAGATGCGGTCTTGGTTGCCTGGAAGCCTCAGTTTCTACAAACTTTTGAAGTACTAATGCTTGAGATTATAGCACTTCCAGAGCCCCTGCCTCATGTGAATTGAGTGGCTCTTTGAATTTGTAGATGCTGGGGGGAAGGGGGTTGTATTTTTTATGGGAGTGGGTTAATGGGTTTTTGTTGCTTGAAAGTTAAAAAGACCTTACTGGGATTGCTAATTTCACCGTTATTATATCAAGCCATGATTAAATATAATTTTGATGTCATGTATGTATAGATCTGACAAAGCCATGCTTTCTCTGTAAAGTCAATAAAATACATTGAATAAAAAGAATAAAAAAAAAATAAAGTTAAACAACCATCTTTATTGTTAAGCCTTGATTCCGAGAAGGCTTTTGATAAAGTCTCTCGGACTTTTTTGCAGATGGTCCTTTCCAGATTTGGGTTGTCCCAAACTTTCCAACAATGTCTAAGTTAGACCATTGTCCATCAGGCTAGATTAGAGCGAATGGGCATGTTTCCACTAAACTCCTACCAGGCCGAGGAGCATGTCAAGGATGTCCCCTATCCCCGCTTTTGTTTGCCCTATACACAAGTGAAAGTATCCAGCAAAAGCAATCCATTAGGGGTATACAATTGTGTGGGGCAGAACATAAACTGGCCCTGTAAGCCAATGACATATTATTGTATCTAATGAACCCAGATCACTCATTGCCGGCAGTTTTTAATCAACTGGAACATTTTTCAGCCCTATCAGGATACACTTTAAACAAAGTGAAAACTAAAATCCTTAGTTTTTATTATACAGCCCCCGCGTTGACCCGCAAGAAGTATCCTATTAATTGGGATCTCCTTTCTATAAAATACCTCTGCATTAATCTTGGGACCTGTTCCTGCCAGCTCTATGCCCTAAATTATACCCCTTTGTGGGCTCAATTGCCTATTGACTTTTGGAGGTGGTTATTTCTACTCCTTCCCCTATATGTTCGATTACAAGCAATAAAGATGAATGCCCTACCTCAGATGCTATACTTGTTTCAGTGTGTTCCATGCCTGTTGTTTAATCAAGACCTTCAGTCATAACAATCACAGTTTTTTTTATTCTTGTGGGGAAAGAAGTGACACAGGATCAGAAAACAAATACTGTTTCTGCCGAAGACGTAAGGAGAGCTAGCCATGCCAAACCTTCAGGGCAACTGGGTAACAGCCCAGATGAGAATAACACTTTTCTGGGGTAATCCCCATTATATCTCCCTTTGGAAAACAATTGATTTAGCAGAACATCACAGTCCCCCACTCCAGGCGCAACTGTTCCAGACTCATCTTATAGGTTTGATAACTACAAATTTCATCGGAACAAGGAAAGTTCCGGAAGGTTGGCATAGAGGCACCTCTCATGGGCCCACAAAAACTCAAATTTGGAAATATAAATCGTAGACTATGGACCACACTTTCAGACCCTCCCAGCTGGACCTGTGGTTCAAACAGCAAGCTAAATGTGGCATATATGCTCCCTGGCAATTATTTCAAGTGAATACGGTCATACTGTTTGAGTTAACACAAATTCACTTTAGCTGGACCCCAATAAACCAGTTTTAATTTTATCAGTTAATGGATTATATTAATACTCAAATGAGAGCTGCAGTGTTAGAATTACAAGAGATACTCCATGACACTCCATTTGAAACCATCTGGACCTCTCACTTTGGCGAGAAAGTAATTTTGCAACTTTATCTTAACTTTATGAAAGACCTAGCCTTCTCATCAATTGTAATTAAACAAAAAAGGGAAACAGACCTAAATATTACTTTAGATGAGAAGCAATGACATTGTATCTGGGAAAACTCTTGGTGGACCACCTCTTCTCTGGTCTGGAGAGAATTTATTTTGCAACTGTGGGTGTGCTACTTTTTACTTTTGATCACAGTCACTCACTGGCACCCCTCTACACCTTCCAACTGTTAGAGAAGCTGTGGAGAGCCTAAAGCTTCTCATGCACATATTTTTTGGACTTGTCCAATAATTCAGTCCTTTTGGGATTGGGTCATGGTACATTTAAGGCAGTTACTAAGCACAACTTCTCCATTAGGCCCAATGCAACTAATGTCAGGGCTCTGTCAGGCGTAGTTATGGTGGAGAGAAGCAAAATATTTATGGCTAATTTTAGTAGCAGCCACTGTAAAGGCCCTTACTAAAAGATGGCTTCTACCAGAACACCCTGTGATGCCTGAGTGGATCACTATGCTACAGCACATACATAGATATGAAAGACTTACATTTGGGCTACAGCACAAATTACCAAGTTTTAAAAATAGATGGACTCTGGGAATTATATAATAGATTACCGATCTAGAATTTTAATTGCAAGCTGACCTGCTGACTGACTTGCTACCCTGCTGACTTTTTCCCCAAAGCACCTGCATTTTCTGTGAACTTCTCCACCTGGATCCAGTCAGCATCTTTATGAACTTTTCCACTGTGCCCTGTTTGGCTGTCATTAGATTGTGGAGGGGGCTCAGCAGTGAGCCAAACGGCCAATCAGAGGTAATAAGGAGTGGGGCTGTGGCACATAAAAGGCTCTTGCTGGCCTGAGGTGTGAGCCCTTGGGCACGAGCATGAGTGGTTGTGCCTCTCAGAAGAAAAAAACATACTTAGTCAGTGCAGTACTTCTTTTACGGTTAAATCTATATGCACTGAGAAGCTGTTTGTTCTGGTGACTCTCCAAAGAAAATAGGTACGAATACATTATAAAGTAGCCTTCGCTGCTATGTTTGGAGGATTGCAGGAATCATCCTTCTCAATGCATAATCTATACTCACAGTAGTCTGTATTTAAATATAGGATAACTTTAATAGAATTATAGTTTTTTCATTTAAACCTTATTTTGGCATATTAATGGAAACATAACAGGACATACTATTTTAGTTAATAGGGGTATTAAGCTTATATTTTAGCCTTGAAAGTTAGATATTTTAGTTTTTATCTTACTTGATTAACATTATTATTTATTTCTCATATTAAAAATGAATTTGTAGCCAGTCCAGTGGTGCTGAGGGTTGAGGGCTGGATGCCACACCTTGCACCATTCCAGCGACCCAGGTTTGGGAGCGAGCTAGGGCACCAGGGGTAGGCAGGGTGAAGGAGAGGATTGAGCAACCAAGGACTGCTCTCCTCTCCTGGGGGGAGGGCTTCAGGTTGTCCAGCATACTGGTGACCTCTGATGGAGATCAGGGACATTACAACATGCAGGATCAGATTGTGGGGGGCGTGACAGACGCCGGCTGGGTTGTCATGCACCTTGGCATCATTGCATGTCATGCTCAGGGGGCAGGGGACCTCATGGGACAATACACAGAAATACCCCTCCAGCTCAGATAGCTAACAGCCCTCACAGTGCCGAACTGCCACACACCCAACACTGGATCCTTGCCTCTGCCCCCTTCGATCTCCTCGGGCCTTAGCCCCTTGGAGAGAGGCATGGATCACAGTGGGAGATAGAGTGGTATAGGCGAGCTGAGTGGCCTGAGAGAGTTCTGGGTCTGAAGGAGATAAAGAGAAGTTGAAAAAAAAATTAATTTGTTATGTCTGCTCCTGCTCTTGTGCTGAGCCCAGTGGTCAACTACCACCGATGGAGTCCACACAATTAAGAATAGAGGTATCCTGTGGTTACAATCAAATTTTATTGATAGGAGTTCCACCTTTGGTCCTGATTTATTCATACCATTGAATAATTTTACCTTATACCAACATTCAGGTAAGGTGATTATTATATAGTCCCAGTTTGATACCTTGATAATGTTTTGTTTTGTTTTTTCCACTAAAGGCTATGTTGCCAAGGTACATACCAAAAAGGTTAAAAAGATACTTAACATGACCATTCTTAGAAAAACAACTATGCTTCTTTTATTAATATCTGGATCAGTTCACCTGCATCCTGGACCCCAATCTTACAGTTTTTGTAAGCATCCTGTTCATTTTTCCAACTCAGGAGCCACTGTCAAGAAGACTCCGGCTGTTAGAGCTGTTCATCTCAACATTCGGAGTCTTGTTGCCAAGTGGTCTGAATTTGAGGCCTGGGTAGTACAGCATAATTTTGATGTTTTAGCCCTATCAGAAATGTGGTTGACGAATAAAATCCATGACAGTGAAATAGCACTTTCCAGCTATAATGTTTTTAGACAGGATAGGGTAGGGTAGGTAAGAAAGGAGGTGGGGTCATTTTTTATGTTAAGGCTAAGTTTGAGGCTCTCAAGATAGCATCCCAGCCTAATAAATTGAGCTGTGATGCTGTTTCTGTTGATCTCCTATTGGGATCTAATAAGTAACTCACTATTACTTCTATTTATTTCCCTCCAGGTCTCTCAAAGCAGGATTTTGAATTGATTTCTGCATTCAAAAAATCCCTCCCTTTAAATAGGGAGTGGATTCTAGTGGGTGATTTTATTTTTAATTGGGGTACTGAGCAGAATATCTTCGTATCAGAATTGTTTCAAGATTTGGGCGTCCAACAATTAATCACAGAAACAACAAGGTTTCATTATAAAACTGGAGGGGGTTCTATTTTAGATTGGGTCATGGTCACTCACCCCTCCAGGACAATAAGTTATGGGATGTTGCCTGACGGGGTCAATGACCACTGCCCTGTATGCTGTGAGTGGTCAGCTAGACAAGTACAGAGTCCCCCTTGTTACATAGAGACCAGAAACATAAAAAAAGTAACAACCGAAGCCATGAATCTTGCCTGTGAGGAAGTGAATTGGACTCTCCTTGAAACCATACGGGATATAGATGTTATGTTGGAAACTTTTAGTGGTTTATTTAATCAAATTATAACTCAATTAGCTCCACTCCAAAAAATAAGGATAAGAGATAAAAAAGTGAATGGGTTTCTAAAGACTTATTAGCCTTAATGAAACGAAGATATAGAGCCTGGAAAGCATTTAACAAAATGGGGGCCAAAAGTTATTATTACATTATAAAATACATAAGGATAAGTGTAAGGCATCCATTAGGAAAGCTAAAGTAGACTTCTTTAAAAATAAACAAATGAATTCATTGGGCAATCCAAAAGAAACATGGCAGACACTTAATAACCTAATTGGAATGAAGACACAGGATATCACAATTACATTACAGGAAGATGAGCAATTTGTTAGCAACCCCAGTCATGTGTCCAGAATGTTTAATGATTATTTTGGTGATGTGGCAAGGTTTCTAGTTAAAAATAAGGCAATGGACAATATAGAATGCTTGGATAGGGACCATAATGAAAGTCAACCCTGATTTTATTTTCAAATGGTCTCCCCAGAACAGGTTATGGAGTATGTTCTAAAATATAATCCTAAATCTCAAATTGGCCAGGACAAAACAGAATATAGGCTTCTGAAATTGGGAATTAATGCCTTATCCAAACACCTAATGACTATATTTAATTATTCCCTCTGCAACAACATTTTTCCTCAATTTTGGAAGTCAATTCTTTTTTATTTATTTTTATTTATTTAGTTAAAAGTTTTGGATTGTGATTGGTTGGGCATCCATGGCACTCCAGACATTACCTCATGGGTTTTAGCCCACCTGATAGGCTAGTGATGCACATGACCCCAGATCAAATTTCTAGTATATCCAGGTCCCAGAAACCCCTGCTCTCCAGTTTTGAATCGTGCATCTGATCAGACAACAAGCACACCAGGAATCCCTGTCTGCTCCACTAAGGTAGGCCCTTGAATTTAAGGGTATGTTTTAATTATGCTGTAACTCAGGAAGAAAGGCACAATGTATTAAGTTTATATCTACCTGGAACTTTACTAAAAAGTCACTAAATATTGCCAGGAATATGCCTAGTCTAAGCCAGTTCCCTAGCTCTGTATCAGCCAGCTCACGTGTTTTCCAGCCTTCTTGGGCTGTATCGATAAATAATTGCATTATTTTTTATATGGTATCAGATTGAATGATACAATTGTTGTTGGTATGGATATCGGTTGCGAAATAATAACGGTGTGGCTGTGATGCAGCTATCACCTGTGTCTCCTGTTCGATTGCATGGTTACTGAGCAGGCGCTATGGTGGCTATCTGTGGCTCCCACACAGATAGCAGAGAGGTCCCGTAGGGCAGAGTATCTCGGGCTGGCCGGACAGGCTTGCCCAGCTACGCCGACGACCGCATGGGTCGCCTCCTGCCCCTCCACCCTCCTCTCCTCTCCTCTGCCTTGCTATGGCCTGGGATACCCCAGAGGCCTGAAAAGTACTCCCTCCTGCTCCATGCGGCCTTGGCCTAGCCGCGAGCGTCTCCCTTCACCCTCCCATGTGCCTTGAGCGTGTCCTTCTAGTAGGCCTCTGTTTGGACCTACCGCAGCCCGTGACCCACTCCTCTCTGGCTGGCTGCTCTAGGGGATAAGTTCCCCTCCCTTGCTGCAGTGTCCCCTCCTCTCCCCGCTAGGCCGGCGCTCATTTGAGGGCACCTCTCTCTCTCTCGCGGCCTAGCTTGGGGGGGTAGCGTGGTATTTTGGCTACTGGACTGGGAGGGAGCGTGCTCATGCAGGGCTCGTGACCAGGGAGAGCGCGACTACTCCTCTCACCCAGCTTGGGCCAGCTCTTTCCTGGGGCTCTGTCTCCACGCTTGCCTCCTTAGACCACTCTCAGAGGAGCATGGAGACCTGCAGAGCCACCCCTTTGTCTTCCTTTTCTCCCGGAGGCCGGCGGGCCTCCCCTACAAGGCTCCCCTTTGAATCCCTCCTCCTCCTCGGGGGGGTATGCCTCGAGAACGGCCTGGGGGTGGCGGCGAGGTTGCTGGTAAAAAAAAAGGATTGGGCTCAACAGCAGATTTTTGGGGTCTCCTCTTCTCCGTAGGGTCCCTCTCACAGCGACCCTCCGGTGAGGCCCCCATGATAGAAGAATAAGCTGCTATCTGGGGGGAGCACTCCCTTCTTGGCCTTGCTCATTTGCTCATCCTGGCTCTCGGGTCCCTCCCACAGCAGCCCGAGAAGGTAGGCCTCGCCTCACCTGGACCTCCTACTCGGCCACGCCATGGCCCACTCCCACAGCGAGCCATGTGCACCTGGCCCTTATGGCCCCCAGGCCACTTATCCCACCACGGACCTCGTTGCGGGGGTTCTCCCACAGCATCCCCACAACCTTCATACAGTGTGGTGGTATGCTAGGCAGACCTTGAGCACCCCTATCTAGTAGTATGGGGGGGTAAAAGGATCGCCCTCAGGGCATCGTCTACAGCTCCGATCTAAGGCCTGCCTTCTTCTCTCCCCAGATGGTGAAAGCAAAGAAATGCTCCTCGTGCAGCGCTACCCTCCTGCCCCAAACTCCGGGTCCCCTCCGCGCAGCCTGCCTCCTTGACGACGGCGATTCCTCCCTGGAACAAACACCGCCCATGGGCCCCAGCAACCCAGGTCCCAGCAACTCCACGTGGATGGATCCGGGCTCCCTCCTAATCCAAAACCAGCAGGCTGCGGTAGCCATGATGGAAAGTCAGCAGAACTTTATGCTCAAGATAATGGAAAAGCTGGAATACCTCACTCAGCACAGAGCAAAACAGTCGAGTCCAGAGCCTGACAAGGTGGAGGGACAATTGGAGGAGCATCCGAACCATGAGGACACCCTTCCAGACGTCCCACGTGAAGACGTGCATGAGGACAAGGATAAAGACAATGCAGAGGATGAGGATGAGGCAGAATCAGACGAAGAGGATATGGAGCTTCCAGCAGCACCTTCTCTGACCTCAAAATTGTGCTCTTTTGACACGATCCCAGGGCTTATGAAGATCATCAAGGCCACCATGGGTTTCGACACTGAGGAGAGTAAGCCCGAGTCAGAACTCGACCCCATGATACAGCTGAGGCCGTCAAACACGGAGACTTTCCCAGTATGCCCTGCCATTGAGGACATCTTCAATAAGGAATGGCAATCTTCGGAACCGGGCAGAATGCTGAACAGAAAGAACCTGGACAGAATGTACCCAGTTCAAGAGGAAAAATCAGATATCTGGTGCAAGGCCCCCACCATTGACCCTCAGGTGGCGGCTCTTAGCAAGAAAACCATACTACCATGCGGTACGATCGCCCTCAAGGACCCTATGGACAAGAAAGTAGAAGACATGCTCAAGAGGGCATTCGAGATCGAGGGCACCGCTACAAAAGCAACCACTACGGCCATCTACGCGGCACGAGCACAAATCGGCTGGCTCGAAGAGCTCCAGGAGCAGGCCGTCCCTAAGTCCAGGGAGGCAGAACTGTTGGAATGTACTCTAGATGCAGCTAAATACCTAGCTGACATGGCGGTAGACACTTTGAGTCTCCACGCCAGGGCTACAGCCATCACTAACCGTGCTCAGAGGGCACTGTGGCTAAAACTGTGGGATGCAGATAATGAGTCAAAAACTCTGCTACAAAACTTTCCACTATGGGGAAAATATGTATTTGGAGAGGGTCTGCAGGATTATTTGAAGCAAAAGGAGGAGGGAAGAAACCTCCTTAAGAATAAGTCCAGGTACTTTTACCTCCCCTCTTCGAGGCGGAGGTTTCGGGGGGGGGGGACAGACCGTCCCAACCCCGCAGGGACATGCCACAACAAAGCCACTCCTTTTGAGGCAGGGGCACCTCACACAGTTTCCGTGGCCAGTACTCTCAAACCTATCAGTCCTCCTTATTCAGAGCCTGGGGACAAAGAACCGGAGGATGAGGTAGAGGCTACAGGGGAAAGCAACAGTGACTATGATCTCACAACCAGGCAGGACCAGGATCCTTATCCACCAGTAGGACAAAGACTGACCTTATTCGCCCATCGCTGGCTCCACACAACCTCGGACAGGTGGGTTCAAGACGTGGTAACCAGGAGGTACTCCATAGAGCTATCCCATGCCCATATTCCCCAAAGATTCGTATCCTCCCCCATAGCCAAAAGAAAGACATCCCCTCATCAGGTCCAACAAATCTTGTCGGAACTGATTCAGAACAGAGCCATTCAACCCGTATCAGAGCCAGAACAGAACCTAGGGGTCTACTCCATATTCTTCCTGGTGCCCAAGAAATCAGGGGAGCTCCATCCCATCCTGGACCTAAAGCACCTCAACCACCACGTGGTGCCTCACCGATTCAAAATGGAGACCATCCGATCAACTCTGCGCTGTGTCCGGGTAGGCGATTACCTGATGTCCATAGACTTAAAGGACGCTTACCTTCATATTCCCATCATTCAGAAACACAGACAATTCCTTCAGTTTCACATCTTAGGCAATCACTTCCAGTACCAGGCCTTACCGTTCGGCCTCTCTTCCGCCCCGAGGGTGTTCACCAAGGTCTCCATAACCCTGGTGGTCAGACTCAGGGAACAGGGACTGGACATCATTCCTTACTTGTACGACTGGCTCATCCGGGCCCCGTCCAAGAATCAGGCTCAGCTACACACGGAAACAGCCCTACAGGCACTCAAAGACCACGGCTGGGTGGTAAATCGGGAAAAGAGCCATCTCGTTCCCACACAGCAAATCGAGCATCTGGGAGCACTGGTCAACTCGGCCCAAGGATGTGCAAAACCATCCTCTTCGAGAGTACACAACTTGATGAGCCTGGCCCGTCAAATGAAAGCCCGCCACCAGACAACCATGTGAAGGATAGCCCAGCTGTTGGGCTGCATGGCTTCATGCATAGACCTCATGCCCTGGGCCAGGTGGCACATGCGTCCACTCCAAACATATGTCCTGACTCGGGGGGCACCGAGCGAACACAGCCTACAGGTCGTAGTACCACTACCACCAGCAGTGAGACTCTCATTGACATGGTGGACGGTGGAGTCGAACCTGACCAAGGGAGTCCCTCTAGAGGCCTCATACACAACCGCAATAGAAACGGACGCGAGCCTCTCTGGCTGGGGGGCTTGTCTGGGAGACGCAACGGCCCAGGGCCTGTGGTCTCCAGTGGAGAACTCTCCATCAAAGTCCTGGAGATGAGAGCCGTGTTCCATGCCCTCAAAGCATTCAAGCACCGGGTATGCGGCCAGTCGGTCCTGATCCGCTCCGACAACCGGGTCACGGTGGCCTACATAGCCAAGCAAGGTGGAACCAGGAGCAGGGCCATGCTGAGGGAGGCTACGGCAGTCCTCAACTGGGCCCAATCCAACCTCAGACACCTGGGCGTGGTTCACTTGGCAGGAAAGCTGAACGTCCACACAGATTGGCTCAGCAGGCAACAGGTACACCCAGGAGAATGGCGGTTGCATCCTGATCTCTTTCAGATGATCCAAGTGACATGGGGACCCGTAACCATAGATCTCATGGTGACACGGGAGAACACTCAGGTCAGGAACTACTACTCGCGGTTCAGGGACAGTCTATCCCAGGGAACAGATGCCCTATCCCAACCATGGTTTTGGAAACATGCTTATGTCTTCCCACCTCTCCCCTTGATTCCACAGGTACTAGCCAAGGTACGGGCATCACGTTGCACAGTCATCCTGGTGGCCCCCTACTGGCCATGCAGGACCTGGTTCACCGCAGTTCGAGAGATGTCACTAGCCAGCTTCAAGATACCCTACCGAACAGACATGCTCTTGCAGGCCCCAGTAGTCCACCTGACCCCGCGGACTCTGAAGCTCATGGCCTGGCTCCTGAAAGGAGGAGACTAAAGGAGGCAGGTTACCATGACACCGTCATTAGCACCCTACTCCAGTCCAGACAGACCTCCACCACTTCCACCTACGATAGACAATGGTCTATATTCTCTTGGTGGTGCCTGGAATGGGGCAAGGTTCCCGAGCAGACTGACATGGCTACCATCCTACTGTTCCTCCAACAGGGAGTGGACAAGGGACTAGCTCACTCTTCTCTCAGAGTGCAACTGTCAGCCATAGGGACGGCCACCGAGCCCATCGGGGGGTACAACCCAGGAGCTCACCCCGATGCTTTACATTTTTTAAAGGCGGTAGAGATCCTCCGTCCAAGAACTAGACCGACCATCGCTCCTTGGGATCTCCCGCTAGTCCTCGATTCCCTCAGCTCGGCACCTTATGAGCCCCTCCTCGAGGCAGATCTGTTCTGGGTCGGCCTCAAGACATGCTTCTTGGTGGCAATCTGCTCGGCCAGAAGGATTGGAGAACTAGGGCACTATCCTGCGCAGAACCCTATACAGTATTCACCCCTCAAGGGGTCCGCCTGAGAATGGTGCCAGCCTTCCAGCCAAAGGTGTTCACCGTTTTCCACAGAGAGCAGCCCATCGAACTGCCCACCTTCCCAGAAGGGCCCCAGCAGGGCACCAGTGAGGTCCCACATCATCTAGATGTCGGATCCGCCCTCTCCATGTACTTAACCAGAACGCGTCTCATACGCAAAACAGAAAGATTGTTCATCGTCTCTAAGGGACAAAGGCAAGGTAGAGCCGCCTCCAAGACCACCATTGCTGGGTGGCTAAGGAGAACCATCCAGAATGCCTATGTAGAAAATAGGATGACTCCACCTCAGGGGATCAAGGCTCATTCCACCAGGGTGGTCGCCACTTCTTGGGCGGAAAGGGCCAATGTGTCCTCAGAGGACATATGTAGGGCAGCCACGTGGAGCTCCATCCACACGTTCGCCAGACACTACAGGCTTGAACAGTTACAGGCCGTATGGCCCACATTCGCCACTCAGGTCCTTGCAGCAGCTTCTTCAACCTCTCACTCTTAGACCACTCTGTTCCCTCCCTTGGGTACTACACTGCTTCTTATCTACCCATGAGGTAATGTCTGGAGTGCCATGGATGCCCAACCAATCACAATGGGTGTTTACTCACCTGGTAAAGGTGATTGTGTTGGTTGGCATCCATGGCACTCCAAGGCCCTCCCTTCAGAGTGCTCAGAGTAACCGGGACTGAACAAGGGTCTTCGACCCACAGAAGGCTTACGAAGGGATAGAAGTCAATATTGTTTCATAATGATAAACTACCAGTCGGCACTTCGGGACCAAGACTAGAGTGTACATAGTAGGGAAAATAAAGGTTCAGCCTACGGGCCACTGATACTGCGTCGTAGCCAGCATCATTTTTTGTCTCTGATCATATCTCATATTGCCTTCGCTTGGTTGTGCCTACATTGTATGTTTCTTCTCTTGTACTGACTAACCTTGATTTCAGCTATGGAAGATTCGAACTGGAGAGCAGGGGTTTCTGGGACCTGGATATACTAGAAATTTGATCTGGGGTCATGTGCATCACTAGTCTATCAGGTGGGCTAAAACCCATGAGGTAATGTCTGGAGTGCCATGGATGCCAACCAACACAATCACCTTTACCGGGTGAGTAAACACCCATTAACACCTTTGAGTCAAAGGCTCTTATACACAGGTTCCATGTCATAGAATACAAACAGATAATGAACAACTAATACAGAAACAGGTTACGGTAAATCCAGTAAAGGCAAAATACAACTGAGAGTACCAACAGCTAGTGATCTGAGCATTGGGAAAACAAAATACCATCACTAACAAATATTATACAATGGGGTGGAGTGGCCAGCAGGCCTTGTCAAACATGATTGAGCATATGATTGGAAAAGGCATTGGACAAGGTGTGTCATAGACAAGCGGCTTAAGGGGGGAGGGAGAGAGAAGCAGTGTCAAGGTGGCAATTGTCAGGTAGGATAGGCGGGAGCAGGAGTGGAGAGGGGAGGATAGTGGGGAGTAGGTGGAGGAAGCTCTTATAAAACCAGTTTTTAAATCAGGGTCAAGGAATCTTGTTTCAAATTATAGACCTATATCCCTGCTGGCCCCTTTATCTAAAATACTTGAAAGAATTGTATTTGATCAGATTCAGGCTTTCTGTTGATGTACAATTTATTAACAAGTTCCCAGCATGGGTTTAGAGTAAACCATAATATGGAGACAGTCTTGGTGGGGTTCATGGACTGCATATGGAGTGCCCTAGATGTGTGGTGCTCCATCTCAGGGGTGTCCATGGACCTCACCAAGGCCTTTGATTTGGTTAACCATGCTTTGTTGTTGGAATCCTTGAGAGATGTTTATTTTTCAGGGGAAGTTATATCCTGATTAACTGGTTTCCTATCTAATATGGAGCATAAGACTGCGATTGCCCAGAAATGTTCTGACTCCCATTTAATCACCTGTGGTATACTGCAGGGCTCAATACTGGGCCCACTTTTGTTTTCCCTGTTTATGATTCAGCCCCCTCACCCTGTTTGGAGTCTAATAGGATTTTGTACGCGGATGATGTGGTCATTTTTACATCTGGAGTTAACCCAGATCAAGCTTTAACTCTAGTCCAACAGGATTTCAATTCATTTCAAAGGTGGCTGCCTTCTAGTGAACTTGTTTTAAATACAGGGAAGACAAAAGTTATGGTGTGCACAGGCCCTAGGATAGTAAGGGACATAAATGTTTCAATTGTGGACCTTAAGGGGGACAGGATAGAATTAGTGGACAATTTTAGTTATTTAGGGGTGACCCTTGATTCACATCTTTGTTTTGAACCTCATGTTAGTAAAATGTTTAAAAGAGTCCATCAGAGGTTGGGAATGTCATTTAGAGTCAGATCTTCTCTTTTTTCTGAATCTCGTCGATTATTGGCACATAGTTTTTGCTTAGTGCATTTGACTATGGACTAATGGGCTACTTTGGAATGAGCAAAAAAATATTATACAAGTTACAAGTAACCTACCATAGTATTTTGTGATTTACAACTGGTCTTTCCCTGAGAAGCCACCATTGTAATCTATTGAAAGAAGCCAAGTGTCCTTCTCTACTAGATAGGATTAACATTAAGATGGCTACTTTTGTCTTTAAAGGTATTAAGGGTTTTCTCCCAAATACGGTTCAGTCTTTCTTTATTAGACTGCAAAAAAGGTCACAGACTTGAGGTCTTCTTAGAGTCCCTTTTTTTTAAAGAAAACCATAGGTCAAATACCTGTTGTCTACAGAGCTACAACACTTTTTAATGGTATGCCCAGTATAGTCTCTAACTGTAGAACTGTTAGGTCCTTTAAGTATAAGCGTGTTCAATGGCTTGATTCTGTTACTGATTGTACCTGTTTGAAATAGAAATTGATTATTATATGTATATTTGTATAAATTTACATTTTGTATCATGTTTTGCTGAGTATGTCCTGTATTGACAATATGTTTTTTATGTAAACTTGTTGCTTGTGAAAACGGGAATTTTGCTCATCTTGCTAACTAGCATAAAAAATAAAAAATGAAAAAATGAAATGACCTTGCTTCTCTTAGACTTTCCTTTTTTCCCTTTGTCGATATCAATTACGGTCTATGTTTGGACTGACTAATGGAGCATACTGCCACTCCAAGGCTGGCAAAGGAAAATAGGATTCAGTTTTATATATTATATAATTTAGAGGGTTTAAGGTTAAACATGCACTGTAAGGAACTGTGACTGATTTTTTTTACAATGTTTTAAAAGTGATCTGCAGCTCTTTTCTTGTATTTGTACTTGTTACCATCTTCTGCCATACTTTCCTTTTTCTTTCTTAACTCTCCTTTTTCTTTCTTAATTCTCTCCAGCCCCCCGTTTCCCACTCAAAGCTTCTCTGTCAACTCCTTTTGCACCCCCCCGCAGCCTGCCTGGGTCCCTCCCACCAATTTACCTGCCCTGTTGTTGTTCCTGCTGTTTCCTCGTTCTCAGTCTCGTTCCTCTCGATGCCCCGATCTTAGCCTTCTATTATTTCTTTTGTTTAACAATGTCTATATCTCTCCCCTCCGCAGCTCATCTCCTTCAGTGGCCCCTGACCAAGCACACTGTTCCTCCATGGACCGCTACTTTTTTCTCCTGAGGACACAACTTTCTTCTGCCGGCAGCCCTTCAACTTCCACCAGCCTACAAACAATCCAGCCAAGTATGCACTGTGTGAATCTTGAAGCTGTGACTACTGCAACTTTTCCATTGGACTGGCACTATAGCCTAGAGGGTAGAGTAATGAGGTATGAATGAGCATGGTACATCCAGCAGACCAGACCTTGGTTTGATTCTCACAACCTCCACTTGCATACTGTGTAACTCTAAGCAAGTCACTTAACCGCCCAGTGCTCGCAGGTCACCCCTGAAAACAGGCACTCATGCCTAATGGGCCTTACCTGGTTACCAAAGACTAAAATAAAAAATTGGCCACTTCCTATCAGTGAAGGCTCACCCTTGGATGCTCTTCTCTGCCTCAGCTTCCTATTGGACTAACCCTCTATCCTGTACTAAGTCTGAAGCTCGGGCACCCCTGTCTCCTCTCGTACTTCTACTACTTTCACCTGTTACATTTTTTTCCCTCCCCCTGCCCCAACACTCTTTTAAATTGACTTTCTCCCAACTCTCCTCCCCTGATCTGCTTTCCCTCTTCCAGATTGGCATTAATTACCTGGAGCTTTCTCACTTAAAGGCACACTCTCCCCTTTAACTACTTGCCCTATCTTACCATCCTAGCCTGGCTTAGCTTCCCATCTTCTCCTGACTTGAGAGCTTTGTTTATTATTGTATCCTTACTAGATTATCTATTTTTTATCTCTTGTGACTGCCTCTATCCTAGGCACCCTCCTGACAGTCAATTTCATAGCCTCTATTCTATCATCCGATCAGGCCGACCTCAAACATTTCATGGAAATCTCATGCGCCCAATATCCCACCCCCCCTTTCCTCTAAGATGGGAAAGTACCCTCTTTGGGCCTCACAGTCTGGCCTTCCTCCTCAACTTTGAGCGTCACCTTCTAGGCTTTTTCTCTACTCCCTTTCTTTCTCCCCTTAATTTATTGGCACTCTGTAATCTTATCTTCACCTTTTTTCCCTACTCCTACTGGGTGGAGACATCGAATCCAACCCTGGCCTGTCTAACACCCCTGTCACATCTACCAGTAGCATAGGGGTCATTACTCCTGGAATAAAAATTGCCCATACGAACGTATGCAGTCTCCCTGCAAAATTCACTGACCTCAAAGCCTGGCTTGCTCTATATAAACCCCATGTACTCTGCCTCATGAAAACCTGGCTTAAGCCACATCATAATGGTGCTGTGTTCCTACCTTCTGGCTACACCATTTTGTGCAAAGACAGGCCAAGTAAAAAAAAGGGTGGTGGCTTTGCTATCCTTGTCAGTGAACGTCTCTCTGCCTCTACCTCTCTCTGTGCTGACAGTGATTCCCCCAGTGAATGGCTCATTGTCAAAGTTACATTGGGTGAAACTAAGAAACTTTATCTGTGCAGCTGCTACAACCCCCTGAATGGGGTGTAGCCAGCCTCAAAAATCTTCTCACTGGCTTTGGGTCTCTCTCCCGTGCCAGGAAAGTTATCCTTCTAGGCAATTTCAACCTCAACTGGTTGGATGCCCAAGAAATCAACTATGCTAACCTGCTTAAACAGCATAACATGTCACAAATCATCACCCTCCCTACTTGACTAAACCCTTGTACCTCTACTCACTCCCTAACTGACTGGGTGATTACAAACTGTGGTGACCGTGTTATATAAGCTGGCACACTATCTGGCTCCCTAAGTGACCACTCCCCTACCTTTGCCATTTGGTCCTCAAAGGCACCCTGCCCACCCTCCCAAATATCTAACTTTCCACAACTTTAACTACCCAGACACTTCCCTACTACTTGATAATCTTATGGCTATTAACTAGCAGAGTCTATATGCTCTCATGGATGTGTCTCTTGCTGTCACTCGCTTCATAGACATTCTCTTGGACATCCAGGACTGCCACTTCCCTATCACCACTTGGAGAGTTAGAGGTGGCTGAACCCGTTGGATCACCAAAGAAGGGTGGAAAGTGGTCTGCCAATAAATTGACCCCTTTCTCCACCCTGTGGAATGAATATCTGCACCTTCGCAACTGATGCAAGATTATGACCAGAACACTGAAATGGAATTGTAACACCAACCTGCAGAGAGAGAGCTTTGGAAATCCCAGCAAATTCTGGGCCTCCATTAACTCACTTCTTGCTCCACACTCTGGCAGCACCAATAGTCACCTAAAGTCCCCATCAGACCTTTTGATAGACCCAGCTGAGGTAGCCATGGCACTTAACTACAAATTCTCAGACCTGTCAGACCTCCTCAGCAAACTCCCCTCTAGCAGTCCCCCTAACCAGTGGTCAAATGCTTCCTCCTATCTCACCTCCCCTTCCCCTTGCTCTGCCCACCCTCCACATAATTGGCCCCCTGACTCAGGGTTTTGCCTCACCCCCCTGTCTTCCACCTCCCCCCAGTCTGCTACCCCTCTTAGCCCCCCTTTCCTTTTCAAGATCATCTCCCCCAAGGGTACCATTAAACTCCTAAGGGGCCTACCCAATCGAGGTAGTCTGGGCTCTGATGGCCTCTCCCCTGTTTTTCTCAATCTTGTTTCTTCAGTGATAGCCAAACCCCTCTCCTTTCTCTTTAATTTTGCCCTGTCTATCTCTTGCATGCCACTCCCCCTGAAAGTCAGCCAAGATGGTTCTTATTTTCAAATCTGGTGACCCACTCTCATCCGATAACTATTACCCTATATCCATTCTCACTTACCTTAGTATGCTCCTTGAACAGATTGTTCACCAGCTATTATCTGAGTACCTTGATAACTGCAATATCTTATGCAACCAGCAGCATGGCTTCCATAGGTTACATAGCACCACTACTACCCTGGCTTTATTTACCAACCACATCCTCATGAACATGGACCAAGGGCGTGCCACTGGTATGGTTTTCATGGACCTATCTAAAGCCTTCAATCTTGTAAACCATCCACTCCTCCTCTCCAAGCTACACACTATCGGCTGTTCTGCAGTGGCCATTAACTGGTTCCAGAGCTACCTCTTTGATCACTCCCAATCTGTGTACATTGGCTCTGTCACATCTCCAGTCCTGCCGGTCTCCTCTGGGGTACTCCAAGGCTTCATCTTGGGCCCCCTGCTCTTTAAGATATTTGTTAATACTCTCTCCTCTGAGTGCCTCTCCTGCGAATCCCTCCTTTTTGCGGATGACATTGTCATCTTCCACAGTGACAAATCCCTTCCACTAATATCCTCCATCTTCACCCAGAATTATTGTGCCATCCAAAACTGATTCTCCTCCAATCTGATTCTGGTTAATGCCAAAAAAACCAAGGCTATGCTGTTTGGGTCTAAACCTTACCTAGCCAGAATCCTTAAAGCCAACTCCTCTCTCCATATCCTCCATCCTGATGGCCCTGCCCTTGACGTCATCCCATCCTTCAAATACTTGGGGTTTACACTTGATCCCATCCTCTCCTTCACTGACCATACAAATCTTGTACTCCATAGGATAAATCTGAAACTCTGTGTTACCTGTCGTGTCAAACCCTACTTGACTGTTGAGGCACGTCTGGCCGTAGCTAGTGGCAAACTGCTCCCTATCCTGGACTACTGCTCCCCAATTTATACTCGTGTCTCTACCGCCCTTTGTGACAGACTCTTGTCTGCTTATAACAGCATCTACCACTTTGCTCTGTCTGCCCCCTACTCCATGCACCACTGTAACCTATATAGCTCCCTTGGATGACTATCATTACAAGGTGGTTTGATTATACCCTTGGATGCCTCACAGATGCTATAATTCATAGCAACCCTGGTTCCCCCCTTTTTTCCCTTTGCGAGCACCGCACCACCCAAAGAGTCTGTGATCCTCTGTTGTCCCTCCCCTGGTGATTCCAAGAACCTCTACCAAAATTGGTGGCAATGTCCTATTGGTTGCAGCCCCCTCACTTTGGAATACACTTCCTGCTCCCCTCAGCTCATCTAATAAACATCACACCTTTAAGCAAAACCTTAAATCCTGGCTCCTTGTCAGAGACACTTGCAATTGCTTGCCCAGGTAGCACCTCTCCCCCTAGCTTTGTTCCTTCCCACTCAGTTCTGTCCAAATCTCATTCTACTCCTTCCCGTTTCTGATGGGTCACTTGGTTTGATTGGGCTTATTACTGTGTTGAGGGTGGGGTTTGTGGGTTCCTGGTTCCCTGGGTTGTGTTACTCATGCCTGTCTGTTTTTGAAATTTCACACAGACAAACACTTATTTTTTTACTTGCTTCCTTGTAACATCTTACCTCTCTGTAATCAGCTATTATTTATTGTTATGTCCTACCACTGTTTTGACCATTGATGTTTTACCAATGCTAATTTTCTGTTTGTACCTTTACTCTGTATTTATGTCTGACACGTGCCTTATGGCCCGGGTCATGCCTGTAAATGGTCCCTTGGACCAGTGCACTTACCTGGTTATCAAAGTCATAAATAAATAAATAAATACATACATACATATATACATACATACATACATATATACATACATACATGCATATATACATACATAAATAAATATTTTACCTTGCACATTCTCCTTCTCCAGCAAGGACAAGATGCTTTCTCAGAACAATATGCAGAATGTACAAGTGTTTCAATTGATTAGAGAATTTGGTTTTTAACTGCAACCCAAATGTTATCTGGTTAATGTGACTGGTTGTAATAGTTTTTATACCGCTTGAAATTAAGTAACTCCGGAAATTACCATTGGATTGTATGTTTCTATTTATACTATCTAAACTTCAATAAACACAGTATAAAAAAAAGCATTTGTCAATGCCAAATGTTGATTGCTTATATGTGCTGGTTAGGTATTTGGAAGTGAAAGTACCATGCCTAAGAACTGTCATGTGCCCCCTCAAGACATCCACTGCGTCTTTCTGTTCAGTATTCACAGAAGAGGGGGAGAGGCAAGGGCCACAGCAATACAGCAGTTGCAGAGGCATGAAGAGGTGGACAACAGTGCATTCACAGAATAATCCTGCAGAAGGTGAGTAAATTGAAGGTGGACAAAGTGATGGGACCAGATGGCATACACCCAAGGATATTAAAAGAACTGTGAAGGGAAAGAGCAGTACCTCTGGTAGCTATGTTCACTGAGTCATTCAACACAGGGGTGGTGCCAGAGAATGGGAGGAGGGCACATGTGGTACCTCTATACAAATCCAGCAGTAGGGAGGAGGCGGGGAACTATAGGATGGTCAGCCTCATTTCAGTAGTGGGGAAGATCATGGAGACATTGGTTAAAGAAAGGATAGTGGGGCATCTGGAAGCCATCGGAGCCCAGGACCATAGGCAACATGGATTCACAGTGGGGAGGTCATGTCAGACAAATCTGGTTGATCACTTTGACTGGGTGACAAAGGAAGTAAATCAGGGTGGGGCAGTGGACAATGCTTACCTTGATGTAAGCAAAGCCTTTAACACCATCCCACATAGGAGGCTGATAAATGAGCTGAGTAGGCTGGGCATGGGGGAAAGGGTGGTAAACTGGGTTAGAAACTGGGTAACAGACAGGAGGCAGAGAGTGATAGTAAATGAGATGCAGTCTCGGGAGAGAGGTGACCAGTGGGGTGCTGCAGAGAGTGGTTCTGAGGCCAATCCTGTTCAATGTCTTCATTAGTGACATTGCAGAAGGGCTGATGGGAAAGGTCTGCCTGTTTACAGATGACACCAAGATGTGTAACACAGTGGATACCCCAGAGGGGGTGGAAAAAATGAGGAGGGACCTGGGGGAGCTTGAGAAATGGTCTGAGGACTGGCAACTGAAGTTTAATTCAAAAAAATGCAACATTATGCACCTGGAACACAGAAACCCTGGGGAAAGGTACAGGATGGGGGGGAAGGAGTTGCTGACAGTCACAAAGAAGGAAAGGGACCTGGGGGTTCTTATTTCAGATGACCTGAAAATGTCAATGTGGTAATACAGCCGGGAGGGCCAGTGACATGCTGGGGTGCATAGGCAGGGATATCACCAGCATAAGGAGGGAGGTAGTGATGCCATTATATGAAACCATGGTCAGGCTTCACATGGAGTACTGTGTGCAGTTCTGGAGGTCGCACCTTCGTAAGGATATTAACAGGCTGGAGATGGTCCAGAGAAGGGTGAATGAGATGGTACAGAGCTTGCAACACAAGACTTATGAGGAGAAATTAAGGGACCTCAATATGTACTCACTGGAAGAGAGGAGGGAAAGAGGGGATACGATAGAAAACATTCAAGTACCTCAAGGGTATAAATATAACTACTGAGAAGCAAGAGACAGCTGCTATAGGCATATGTGCCAGCTTCTGCGTGATATTCTTTTGTTCTTATAAATCTGTAATCTTCAGTATTTCAGTAACCACATGACCACACTGCCTTCTTTAGGCAATTTTATGCTGGTTGATGCCTGGTATCAGATGGCAGACAGAGGGCTCACCAGATTGTGTTGCCATTTGGAAAAGTTCAGAGTGTTCTTTTACTGGTAAGCATTTTGGAAAACTGGTGAAGGTCTCACACTTTTTATTATGATTTTATCTCCTTATGTCTGTCCCCTTTGGTCCCCAATCCCCACACCCCAACAGTCATCAGTGTCCACAGCTGCAGCCATCATCTTGCTAAGATGGTGGGTGAGAATCATAGAAAAATAGAAATATAAAATTTAATGGCAGAGAAGGACTGCTTGGCCCACCTAGTCTGCCCATTTCCCTACCTGATGGATAAGCTGCAGATTCTAGTTAATCAACAGCTTACTTCCTCCTACCCCCCAGTAGAATTTCCTTATGCCTGTCTATGAGCAGCTATCTTCAAAGTCTGTGAAGTCTGACGTCTTTCAGTGGTGCTTATTGGTCATCTTCCAACACAGGCGAGGTGCTGCCAGCCCAAAACTAACTCAGGACAAGCAGGTTTCAAAGTGGGGAAGAAATGGAGTGAGCAAGAAACAAGTATTCATTCAGATGCGGTGTCAATTTTAAGATCAGCATACTGCTGTGGACACGGCAAATAGAACCCCAGCTCTTTAAGCAGCCTTACAAAGAGTAAAGGCTTCTTGCAGCACTGGGTTTCTGTTTATTGTACTGTAAGTGGGCTGTATCTAATTACATAATTTACTGTACCTTACATCTGAATGTATGGTAGGCCCAACTTTAAATAAACACTGCACCTGAATTAACACATGGTGCCATAGAAACATAGAATTTGTCAGCAGAAAAGGACCACTCGGCCCACCCAGTCTGTCCAAGTGTTCTGTACCTACTTGTAACTCCTTCCTGTATATGTTACTGCATGTCTTATTCTGCCTGCATCCATCAGGACCTCCTTGTGAATGAGCTTGCTTAATGGATTTTTTCTGCAATGAACTTGAACCTACTCCACTGCCATAGCCCTATTGATCTCCATTGACCCCCTCTTTCCCCTTTTTCTAATATACCCCTATATTTAACCCATGCATGCTTCATGCCTCCTACCATTTTAGCTTCCACCACTTCTCCTGGCTGTCTGTTCAAGGTGTCTACCACCATTTCAGTAAAGAAATACTTCTTCACATCTATCCTGAATGCCCCCAGCTTCATTGTATTTCTCTTGGTTTGGGTGCTCATCTTCATTTGAAGAAAACTCCCCAACTGTACCCTCTTTACCCCTGTGAGGTACTTCGTAGGTCTTGCTCATGTCACCTCTCGCCCTCCTCTATTCCAGAGTGTACATGTTGAGATTCTTCAGCATTTCCTTGTAGGGATTCCTGTGAAAATTCTGAACCATTTTAGTTGCCCTCCTCTGTAAAACCTCCACCTTATGTCCTTTCTGAAGTGTGGACTCTAAAACTGGACACAGTACTCCAGCTGGGGGTATAGCAGGGAATGATACAATGGCAGCACAACATCCCTCCTCCTTCTACTGGAGATGCCACTCCTTATGCACCCCAGAAATCCAATTTGCCCTGGCCATAGCCTTGTCACACTATACTGCCATCTTTAGGTCCTCCAATATAATAACCTCAAGGACCCTTTCATGTCTAGTGAGTATCAGTACCTCTCCCCATCCTATACCCAGCATCAGGGTTCCTATGCCCTAGGTACATGACTTTACACTTGCTGGCATTGAACCCCAATTAAGTAAGAAAATGGAACTGATTTGAATGAACTGCTGGCTTTTAAATGGCTTTTCATGGAGTGTGTATGTGTATGAGTGGTGGGGGGGGCTCTGCTACTGTAACTATTGCTTTTGATTTGGTATAATGTGCGAACAGACTAACCCTGCTTCCCACTCTGTGTGCTATATCGGAGATAAAGAGCCCAAATAGCATTGGGCCAAGCATTGAGAACTGCAGCACCCCGCTTGTCATTGATCTGCGTACCGAGAGCTACCCCACCACCACCACCCTCTGTTCCCTCCCCTGTAACCAGTTCTCTATCCATTTAGTCAGACCACCTTAGACCCGTACCCCTCTATTTCCTCACTCTTCTCCTCTTTGGCTTATGTCCCTCCTTCCGGTAGTCCGCACCCTTTCTCCTCCTTATTCTTACTGGGTGGTGGTGCCTTCTGTATTACACTCAGACCACTCTGCCTGCCCCCTTCCAGAGTTACTACGCCTCCGCCTTTACCTATATCTAGGGCGGTGACCTCATCAGTCTCCCCTGTCCGGACCGTTCTACCAACCTCAGTCTTTTGGCCACCCCCACTTGTTTAAATCCACCTTAGTAGAGATATACCCCTCTAATCCTGCTTTTTTTTTTTTTTTTTACATATTTTCTCACTGGGCTATGATTGGCTTGGTCATCCCGACTGACCCCCCAGCCCTGCCCCCGACATCAGGCTGACCTGCTCACCACCACGGATTACCCCCATGGTGGAGTGGTGAGGAGCTTCCCAGGTCGACCCACCAGAGCAGGATCCGGTTGAGGAGGCACCATTTGGGGCAGGCGGGGGGGGGTTGGAAGCTCATGCTGCCTGACTGTAGCCCATTTTCCACTTTTCTCCCCTTTGTGGAGTAAGGGCATGTAATGACGCTTAGGCACAGCATGCCAATGTCCGCCACACTCCGCTACCCTTTACTACACTGCTGTAGTAGCACCCTCGGTCATCACCAGGGGCCAGTACAGAGCAGTGGGTCCCTGGATCCCACCCCAGGATAGCAGAGCAGTCCTCTGGATGCTCAATCCTACCCCTCCCTTGCCAACCCCTGGTGGCCTGGGCTTGTTTCCGAACCTGAGTTGCCAGCATGGCACCAAGTGTGGCGTCCAGTGCCTCAACCCTCAGCACCAGTGGCCCGGCAGCAATGCTGCCTTTAATACTCCCCTCTCCTTCCTGCTCCAGTGTACCCTGTCCCCCATGCACAAGTCACTATTCCCTCCAGACCCTACCCCAGTTAGTCAGTAACCCATAATGCTTCATGTGGCACCAATCCCTCAGTCACTCAAACTCCTCAAGCCTACCCTTCCTCACCATGCTTGCACATGGTACCGGCAGTACCTCCAAGAATGCCACCGACTTCCCCACTCCACACACTGCCTGTCCAAGTACTCAAACCTCCCCCTCACTACTTCCACAGTGTCCCCCGCCAAGTCTTTTGTACCTACATGCAACAATAAATAAGGTTTCTTCCTCCCCCTCCTGCAGTTAACCTGGGGACAGCTTCAACCCAAATATGGTTGTGCCTTTCCCCCTTTCTGCCCCGTCTCACCCATTTCAGCACAGAATCCCCCCGGATGAGTACCCCTTCACCCCTTAACCCATTTCCCTTCTAATGCCCCTTCCACCACCCCAGTATTCATTCTTCCCTGTCCCTTACCCCTGCCAACTGAACCCTCTGTGACTTCTGTATCTGTACCCCTAGAGCTGTATCTGTACCCCTTGTCTCTTGAACCCCTTCCCAGCCTGACCACTTCCTACTGGGATTCCCATGTTACCCTCCCCTTCTCCCCTGCTGATTTGCGACCCCTCTCCTATCCCCACTGTTGTCAATTTAGAGCCCTCATTCCCTTCTTCCCTGATAGTTATGCCCCTCCCATCCTTCTCCCTCCTCATAGTCTTCTCTCCTTCAGTCACTACTCCCTCCTTCCTTACTAGCCCCCTTCTAATCTTTTGTCCTCGCTATCTCTTCCCCTACCTGTTGCCATCCAACTCATGCCCCGCTTGTCCCCCCTTTCAGTATGTTCCGCTCCCCCTCTCTGTCCCATAGCAGAGGTTTGAATCTATTCATAGTTGATACCTGTCCTACATCTCTTCCCCCATTGGTCCCCCCTCCTTTTTGTTCCCTTCACAGCATCCCTGGTCCCTCCCTATCCACAGCCAACTGCTCTCTCCCCTGGTACTCCTTGTGGTCTCTTTCTCCCCCATGAGGAGGCCCCTCGCCCTCACCTCAGGCAATCCCTCCCTTCTTCTCTCTTTTAGAAACATAGAAACATAGAAGTTGACGGCAGATAAGGACCGCAAGGCCCATCCAGTCTGCCCATTTCTTTTTCTACCTTATAAATGTGCCATCGGCCTTTGCTCTGTCAGTGACCTATCTATTCATAGTCATTTGTATTGCTCCCTTATGCCTATCCCATGCCTGTTTGAAGCCCTGCACTGTATTCATAGCCACCACTTCTTGTGGTAAGCTATTCCATGCATCTACCACCTCTCTGTGAAAAAGAATTTCCTCACATTCCCCTTAATCGGCCTCCTCTAATCTCATGCTGTGTCCTCTTGTCCTGCTATTTTTCTTATATTTAAACATGTTAGACTCTTTCACCTTGTTTATGCCCTTAAGGTGTTTAAATGTCTCGATCATATCACCTCTCTCCTCCTTTGCTCAAGGGTATATATATTGAGCTCCGTTAATCTGTCCTCATATGTCTTCTGATGCAGTCCCTGCACCATTTTGGTTGCCCTCTCTGGACTGCCTCAATTTGGTTAATGTCCTTGTGAAGGTGTGGCCTCCAATACTGCACGCAGTACTCCAGATGGGGCCTAACCAATGTCTTGTACAGAGGGATTATTATCTCCTCTACGACTTATGATACCCCTACTAATACACCCTAACACCCCTAGCCTTATCTACTGCTTTAGAGGTCTGCTTGGATGATTTTAGGTCATCAGTGATGATGATGCCCAAGTCTCTTTCTTCCTTTGTGACTGCTAGCAACTCCCTCCAGCCTATAAGTGGCTTCAGGGTTTCTCTTCCCTATGTGCATGATTTTGCACTTCTTTGCATTAAATCCCAGTTGCCACTCTTCTGACCATTTGCTAGTTTATCCAGATCTCTTCTCATTCTGCCCACCCCATCTGGATCATCTACTCTGTTGCAGATCTTGGTGTCATCTGCAAACAGACAAGCCTTACCTTCTAGTCCATCTGAGGTCACTAATGAAGATGTTGAATAGGACTGGCCCCAGGACTGATCCCTGAGGTACCCACTTGTGACTTGCATCTCTTCTGACTGTATACCATTTACCACCACTCTCTGTTTTCTGCCAGTCAACCAGTTTGCCACCCAGTTGACCAACTTCTGACCCACCCCGAGCCTACCTAGCTTATTTATCAATCTTCTATGTGGAACAGTGTCAAAAGCTTTGCTGAAGTCAAGGTAGGCGACATCAACTGCTCCCCCTTGGTCCACCACTCTGGTTACCCAGTCAAAGAAATCTATGAGATTAGTTTGACAGGACCTTCCTTTTGTAAACCCATGCTGTCTTGGATCCTGTGCCCTTATGGATTCCAGGTGTTGCACTATCCTTTCCTTAAGGAGTGCCTCCATAATCCTGCCCACTACTGAGGTAAGACTGACTGGTCTGTAGTTCCCGCCTCCTCCCTGCTACCACTCTTGTGGAGCGGGATCACATGAGCCCTTCTCCAGTCTTCTGGGACCTCTCCTGTGCTCAGAGACTCACTAAACAATTCTGCTAATGGCTCTGCTAGTTCCTCTTTAGCTCCTTAAGTACCCTGGGATGTATGCCATCAGGTCCCATTACCTTATCCACCCTGAGCTTAGCAAGCTCTTGTAGGACCCTTTCTTTGTGAAGGAGTAGTGCTCACCTCCCTCCCCTGTGTCCATGATGCTGAGCTGTGGGCCCTGCCCTACCTTCTCTTCAGTAAATACTGAGCAAAAGTATCTATTTAGGATAGATGCCTTTACAGGGTCCTCCTCCTCACATGCTCCCTTTTCTCCATTAAGCTTAGCAATACCCTCTGGACTTTCTCCTTTCACTAATGTATCTATAGAAAGTCTTGTCACCTTCTTTACTGTTCGTGCTAGTGTTTCCTCAGTTTGGGACTTTGCCTGCCTTACTGCCTTACCTGCTTCCCTTAGGGCAGTTTGGTATGCCTCCTATCTTCATCCCGCTGTGTTCCCTTATATTTCCTGAAGGCCAGCCTTTTGGCTCTGACCTTTTCTGCTACTGTATTTGAGAACCAAAGTGGTTTCCTTCTTCTTTGCACTTCCTTTTCTGTCTAACACAATGGGATGTTGCTTCAAGTATTGTATCTTAATGCTTGCCCACTTTGCCTGTACCTCCTCACCTGTGTTTCTTTTGCCAGGGCTAGCTTAACTCTGTTGGCCATCTTATCAAAGTCAGCTCCTCTGAAGTCCCATATTTTGCCTTGGAATGGGATGATTTAGATGTAGTAGCCAAATTGAACCATACCATGTGATGGTCACTGGCCCCAGGTGACCTTCTACCTGGAGATCTGTGATCCCTTCTTTGTTAGTCAGTACTAGATCTAGGATAGCCCTGTCTCTTGTGGGTTGCTGTACCAGTTGTTTGGAGCCTCCCCTGCAGGAATCCACTATGAGTCTAGTTCTGGCAGATGTTCCTGCTGGTATTGACCAATCTATATCTGGCATGTTGAAGTCTCCCATTATCAGAACCTCCTTTAGCTGTCATGTTTTGTATATCTTCTAACAGTAATGTGTCTATGTCCTCCCTCTGGTCTGGGGCCTGTAGACAACCCCAGTTCTTATGGCTGTCCCATTTCCTGTTTCCAGGGTGACCCACAGTTCTTCTGGCTCCTTATGTGTATTCTGAATTTCTGTAGCTTTGATATTTTCATTAACATACAGGCCTCCTCCCCCTTTTGCACCTCGGTCTCTTCTGAACAATACATAGCCAGTACTGAAGTCTCCCAAGTGTGGTTACTGGTAAACCACGTCTCACTAATTGCTATTATGTCCAGTTTAGCCTCTGACATTATTGCCTGCAGGTCTGGTATCTTATTTCCAGGCTGTGAGCATTTGTGTACATGATTTTCCATTGGCCAGATTTTGGTGTGTTAGTTGTTGGGTGAAGTTTGGCATTACCCTGTGCATCGTATGGGAGACAAACCTTTTTCTTACCTGGTGATGCAAATGAATGGCAAACACGCTGAATTCCTGTTTGACCACTAGCTGAGGGGAGGGGTGTTCTTCCCATTCGACGATGGGGTGCTGCACCCTCTCCCCATTTGCTGTTTAAATATTCTGCAAAGACATCAAACTTCTGCCCCAATGCACTGACTCTCTTAGTCAGATGCAGTCCATCAAATTTAAAGAACTTTCGCTCCCAGAACTGTTGCCAGTTCCTACAAATCTGTGTCTTTTCCTGGCACCAGTCCTTGAGCCATGTGTTTAGCTCCCCTATCTCCTTCTCTGACCTTCCGTCCATCTGCTCCCTTCTCCCAGACTGGCAGGATCTCAGAGAAGGAGATGCCGGATGAAATAGATGATAGTTTGTCACCCAGCTTAGTCAGGTGTTCCTGGCTCTCACAACTGACCGGCTGGCGAGATCGATTAGTCCCTATGTGTACTAGGACATCAATGTTTTCTCCTGCTTTGTGAACAATTTTAGCAATGGGTCAGTGTCTCTCCATGCTGATGTACCTGGGAGACATCTGACCATCACCCTAGCTGGAGATGGTATCAACTCCCGAATCATGGAGTCTCCTATGATCAGAAGTTTTTGGATTTCCTTTGTGCTTGTTTAGTTTTGGTTCCTGATTTGGGTGAGTATTGTTGTGTTAGCTCCTGTGCCAGCAGTGTCCTGCTCTGCAGTGTCTTCTGCCTCTTTATTTGATTTCAGAGATAGAGGCAGATACCTGTTTGTAGCGTTTATATGGTTTTTGGAGGTAATGTGTTGGAGAGCAGAGAGTGATGGGGCACCTGATTTGCTCCTCCTAACCACCTGCCAACCTCCTGGACCAACTACCCTCTGCGGTCGAGGTTTTTCTGTTGGATGCTGGAGAAATGGCGGGTGGTTATTATAATGTATTTCCTCTTCAATATGAAATTTGAGGCGTGCAATCTCTGCCCATGCTGCCCGGAGCTGCGACCGAAGATCTCCAAAGGCCCAGCATGTAGGACAGTGTCCTAAATCCTGTAAGACTGTCCTTCTGAAAATTGTTCCACAGTATCTGCAGTTAATGAAATCCATTCCAAATAAGTTGCTGGGTTTGTAACCTAGTCAGAGGTAATTAGAAGGAAAAAAAGGAAAAAATGCAAGTAATGGTTTAATTGTGCTTTGTTTAACTTGTTATAACAAGTTAAATTACTAGTGCCCCTGTAAATTAGATCACCTTGTGGAGGCCCACTGATCCGCCCTTCCTGCTCTGCCACAGGAAATGTCACAACTGTGGTACCCTATAAAAGGAGTGTAGCGTGAGGTGGTTGGGGATGGGGGTGGGTGGCTGGGCCCTTCCCCTGCCTAAAAAGAAGAACCACGGACGAAAGAACAAGGAGGTAAGAGCAGAAACAATCAGTCAACAACAAATGCAGTAACCCTGAAAGCTTATCCTAATGTTAGATAAAACTGTAAAACCTGTAAAGCACCACCTGTAATAATTTCAGAGAAGATATACCCTGTAAGAAACACTTTGCTCCAGAGAAAATAAAGCAGTAACAGAAGATATACCTTGCAAAGACAATTTGAACCAGAAGATTACAGCAGTAATCTGTTAGCACACACCTGTAGGCACACCTTGTAATAATGCAGAAGAAGGTATACCAGCAACAACAATTTGAATCAGAGAAAAAATAGCAATGAAATGTTAGCCACAAACAGTAGCAATCCCTGTGAGTAAAAATCAAAACACCACCACACAGTAAATCTGCTTAGCCAAACTAAGTCTTAATCCTTCTCCTTGCTCTGGTAAGTTTCTCTACTCTGCCTTTCAAGCAGTCTTAGAAGGAAAGAGCTCAGGTGAAGCTAGGTGCCTTGGCCAGCAAACCAAGTCTTCTACCTACAAGATATCAACTAACCTGACTTTTTAACCCTTCTTTCTGTTGGAAATTACTGACAGTTTGCCAGCTCCACCCCCACATACACACCTAATCCTTTGGAAGAGCTGTGGGAGGAAAAGCAATTAGCTCCTTCAATGTGAGAAGGAGACTGAAACACCTCTGAGACAACAAACCTTTTCAACAAACAAGAATAAAATAAAACACAGTGTCAAACAGTAATTTTGCTTAGCCCAATGATAAAAAGTCACAAAATGTAAGCTCCACCTGTAATACAGTAATTTCAGAGAAGATATACCCTGTAAGAAACACTTTGCTCCAGAGAAAATAAAGCAGTAACAGAAGATATACCTTGCAAAGACAATTTGAATCAGAAGATTACAGCAGTAATCTGTTAGCACACACCTGTAGGCACACCTTGTAATAATGCAGAAGAAGGTATACCAGCAACAACAATTTGAATCAGAGAAAAATAAAGCAATGAAATGTTAGCCACAAACAGTAGCAATCCCTGTGAGTAAAAAATCAAAACACCACCACACAGTAAATCTGCTTAGCCAAACTAAGTCTTAATCCTTCTCCCTTGCTCTGGTAAGTTTCTCTACTCTGCCTTTCAAGCAGTCTTAGAAGGAAAGAGCTCAGGTGAAGCTAGGTGCCTTGGCCAGCAAACCAAGTCTTCTACCTTTTCTGCTAGTGCATCTGATACTGGGGTCGGTTTCAGTTCCTAATTATTCTTCCTCCGTTCCCCTTTGCCATCCCCTATTCCCCCCCTCAGGATGCCTACCATACTCATCTGCCCTGCCACTTACACTCCTCCCTAACCTCCACAGTTCCTCCCTCAAACTAGCCAGTCATCTACAGACCATACCCCCCTATCATCCAAGCCCAGTCCAGGATCATGGCAGACCCATACCTTGTACACCCCTCCACCCTTCCAAAGATGCTCGCCCTATTGACATGTGGCACCTGCCCCATTTTGGCCCCCATCTTATGTTATAGGCTCTTACTCCCAGGTTCTGTACCCTACAACAAGTGTTAGGTCCCTATTTACTCAAATTTCTGCCCCCCCCCACACTAGTCCCCCTACTGACCCCTTGCCGACTGGGGTAATTCAGTTTCAAATCTCATTCGTTGGATACTGTATTAGTGTAGCAATCCTAAAGCCTCGTTTTCCGTTTTTCACCCCTCAGCTACAATACTTTTTGTTCTCGGCCCTCATATAGTTTCACTTAGCCCAGTTAGAAATCCTATTGCACTCCAAGTATTACTCAGCTCAGTTAGAGAAATAAACAGAACAAATAAATATGTATTATTACAACAATCACAACATTATAGCTCAGTACTTAGCTCAGTTACAGAAAGAAACAGAACAACTAAATCTGTTTCATTACAGCAATCCTAAAGCATACAATCATTGCTTTTTCTCCACTCTAGAGACCCAGCTGTAATATAGGACCACAGAGGACCCTGGGCGGGAGGGCAGGCAACTGTAAATTCCTGGCAGAGCTCCATTGAGCTCGCTCACTCCTCCTCTCTCACTCACTCGTTCTATTTCTCCCAACGCTGCAGGCTGCCCTTTTGTACTGGGCTTCTACTTGCATTAGCACATTTTTCTGCCCACAAAGAAATCTGCAGCAGTCCCGACAGAGCTCCGTTAAGTTCACCCACTATCCCTCTCTCACGCGCTCATTCTGTTTCTCCCGGAGCTGCAGGCTGCCCTTTTGTACTGGGTTCCTGTCTGCATTGGTACCTTTTTCTGCCACAAAGAAATCTGCAGCAGTCCCGACACAGCTCCGTTGAGCTCGCTGACTCCTCCTCTCTCACTGGCTCATTCTGTTTCTCCCGGCTCTGCAGGCTTCCCTTTTGTACTGGGCTCCTGCCTCCATTGGTGCATTTTTCTGGTCACAAAGAAATCTGCAGCAGTCCTGACAGAGCTCTGTTGAGCTCACTCACTTCCCCTCTCTCACTTGCTCATTCTGTTTCTCTCGGAGCTGCAGGCTGCCCTTTTGTACTTGGCTCCTGCCCGCATTGGTGTGTTTTTCTGCCCACAAAGAAGTTCACAGGTGTCCTGACAGAGCTCCATTTAGGTCACTCACTCCCCCTCTGTCACTCATTCATTTTGTGTCTCCTGATGCTGCAGGCTGCCCTTTTGTATTGGGCTAATGTGTCTATTGGCGCCTTTTTCTGCCCACAAAGAAATCTGCAGCAGTCCCAAAAGAGCTCCATTGAGCTTGCTCACTCCCTCTCTCTCACTCGCTCATTCTGTTTCTCCCAGCACTGCAGGCTGCCCTTTTGTACTGGGCTCCAGCCTGCATTGGCACCTTTTTCTGCCCACAAAGAAATCTGCAGCAGTCCTGACAGAGCTCCGCTGAGCTCGCTCACTCCCCCCTCTCACTCACTCACTCATCTCATTTCTCCCGGTGCTGCAGGCTGCCCTTTTGTGTTGGGCTCCTGCCTGCATTGGTGTCTTTCTCTGCTCACAAAGAAATCCGCAGCAGTCCCGATAGAACTCCGTTGAGCTCGCTCACTCCCCCTCTCTCACTCACTCATTCTGTTTCTCCCACCACTGCAGGCTGCCCTTTTGGACAGGGCCCCTGCCTGCACTGACGCCTTTTTCTGCCCACAAAGAAATCTGCATCAATCCTGACAGAGCTCCATTGAGCTCGCTCACTTCTCCTCCCTCACTGACTGATTCTGTTTCTCCCGGCGCTGCAGGCTGCCCTTTTGTACTGGGCTCCTGCCTGCATTGGCACTTTTTTCTGCCCACAAAGAAATGCGCAGCAATCCCAACAGAGCTCAGTCACTCCCCCTCTGTCACTTGCTCGATCTTAATCTGTCCCAAACACTGATTTCCCAAAGCGACTGCACTATTCTGTGCCAGAAGCACAAAAACACATTTTGGCCAGGATGTGAAAAATGACAGCTGTACTGTTCATAAGGAGGTGTGAAAAAATGGCAGTGTTGAAAATCTGGTATGAAAATATTACAAATTTGCAAAGTTACAAGGGTACGTGGAAACTGCGCAATGCACAGTTGTAACACAGTCATTTTATGGACTTTGGTCACCACATTTTCAACATTGGCATTTTAGGACCTCTGCACATAAACAGTGTCACTGTCATTTTCTCAGTCTATCCTGAAAACTGATTTCCACAGTGACCGCGCTATTCAGCGCCGGAAGTGCGAAAACAATTTTGGCCAGGTTGTATAAAATGACAGCAGTACTGTTCATGAGTAGGTGTGGAAAAATGGCAATGTTGAAAATCTGGAGTGAAAATATTATAAATTTGCAAAGTTACGAGTGTGCATGCAAACTGCACAACGCACGGTCGTAACACAGTCATTTTATGGATTGTCATCACAAATTTTCAACATAGGCATTTTAGGACCTCTGCTCATGAACAGTGTCACTGTGATTTTCTTAATGTGTCCCGAACACTGATTCCCCACAGCGACCGTGCTATTCTGCGCCAGAAGTGCGAAAACACATTTTGGCCAGGATGTGAAAAATGACAGCTGTATAGTTCATAAGGAGGTGCAGGAAAATGCCAATGTTGAAAATCTGGAGTGAAAGTGTTATAAATTCACGAGGTTACGAGTGTGCGTAGCAGCTGCGCAACGCACACTCATAAAACAGTCATTTTTTTTTATTTTTTCCACCAAATTTTCATCATAGGCTTTTTGAGAGCCCACCTCATTAACACTGACACTGTCATTTCATTAATCGGTCCCGAAAGGTGATTCTGCACAGTGACTGCGAAATCACCTTTCGGGACTGAATAACGCCATGACAGTGGCTGAATTCATGAGGAGGGGTCCCAAAAACCCCATTTTGAAAATTTGGTGCTACAATTCCAAAAAATGCCTGAGATATGCACCAAAGTTGGAAAAACCCTATTTATGCCATTATACAGCGTACCGGCATTTCCTCAGTTCGTGGTCGGCTTTGAAGAGTGCAGACGTGTTTCCGGTCCACCAAAGATCATGGCGCCAGACTCCGGAGGTAAGTATGGGGTGAAGAGGGGTGTGGGGAGGCAGGGTACGCAGACGGTGGGCGTGGGTTGGGGGAGGGGCAGACGGACTCGATGAGGGACCATTTTCTTGTTTACAGGGTAAAAAACTGTGGGGCAGTTTTTCTTTTACAAGGACATTAGGCACACTGGGGTGGGCTCCCAGCATGTCACCTGAGTGTTTTCTTGGGGGCTGTAGCCAACAGGAGATTGGGCACCCCCTGTTGGCACTTACGGGGGTGGTGGACGAGTCAAGGGGGATTGGGCACCCATCTCGGCAGACTACACATTTTTGGGGGGTATATATTATGCCAACAGGGAGTGGGCTCCCCCGTCGGCAAATTCAGTCGGGAAGGGGGACTGAAGCTGGCGGGGATTGGACACCCCATCGGCAAACAAAGACGGGGGGGTGCATGATGCAGAGGAGGAATGAGCACCCCTTCAACATACAGCAGAAACATGGGGGGTGGGGAGATTATGCCGATGGGACTGGGCTCCCCATCGACAAACTGGGCCGGGGGCATGGGGACCGCCCTGCAATGACGGGTCGCTCCCTCACTGCAGCAGAATGGCTGATGCTGCAATGACGAGGCAGCCCCTGATTGCAGAGGCTAAAATGTTTCAAGGTGGTGTCACACTGGCTGAACTAGTTTCAGCAGCATAGCCACCCATTGGGGTAAAAGCCTCAAAAGGCAGTGGGGGCATTGGGCACAACACTGCAGCACCTCCACAACTCTACTTGCAGCAAGTTGTCGCAGCATGTTTCTTGTGCATGCGCGCAATCAACATAAAAATAAGTATCTTTGCAGGTCTCTTTAAGTCAAGTTGCTTTCCAGGTGTCGCTATGGACACCAGAACATCGATACACCTCTGAAGCATCCAGTGTGTGTTTCTATTGGTGCTTCATGTATATTTTGAGTAATTATCTTTGGAAAATATGTGTGTCTCTATGCAAGCGGTCGAGTAGCTCCATGCCATTTTTTTTTTATAGCAGTGGATTAGTTTTTATTGAACTAAATGAAAAAAAAAGATTCTGTTTTGTTGGGTCAAGTGTTGCAGCATTGCTGGTGTGTTACTGAGGGAGTGAGAGTTGGAGTCGTTGGAAGGGCAGAAACTGGAGTGAGCAGGAGACAGACCATTAGCACTTTGTCACTTACTATATCAGGCTCCAGCTGAGATTCTGTAGATTTTTGATGAGCGGTGAGTTGGCTTTTAGTGTACATGACAGTTACTATGAAAGTTGGCTCTCCGCTCTGCACGAGACAGTCGTGTGCTTCTGCTCTTCTGTTTCTGTGGTAATACTATCATTCAGAGGGCTGAAACTTAGTATTACCGGCCTGAATGACAGTATTATGGTGCAAAATCGATGGTATTATCACTTTTCAGCTGTGGTATTACCAGGATATTTTTGTATGCTTTAGTGTGGTATTATTTGTATGAATCCGTATATTACAACACTGTAATTAGTTGGAAGGGACTGTACGTTCATAATGTGAACCCATCCAGTTTCAGAAGTTCATATGTTTAAGTATACAAAACAAACGTCCCAATTTACAGGGATTTTTCTACCCACTCAACTGCCAAGGGTACTCTGTGATTCCCTTGGTAAGCAGAATACTTTTCAGGCTTACCTTGTAGGCCTGCACTGTCTTCATGTCCACTGTCTCCACTGGTAGGCTGTTCCATAGGTCAAACATCCTCTGGGAAAAGAGTTTCCTAGTACTGCAATGCAAACAAGGAGAGGGTCACTCCCCATTGGTACTTGTGCCATGGACACTGCACAGAGTGACAAATAGTAAAACTGGAAATTCTGGAACCAAGAATCACCACAAACACTAAAATAAAGTGTGAAACAGAATACTAAGGCACATATCATAGCCCCAACTCCTGACAAGAGCCCACCAATGTTTTATGCTGTGACTCAGCCCATTATCAAAGTTGTACTTCTAACACTGCCACTGGGTTACCACTCCCTGAGCATTGTGGCATATCCCATCATCCAGCTGAAGAGCACATCAAGCACATCCATCTGTTCAATTCGTTCAGAAACTCAAGTATGCAGAAGACTGAGGCAATATTCCCTCATAGCCTTCTTTTCTCCAAGCTGCATGTCAAGGTCAACCAGCTGCTCCTCATATCTCTTGTTCCCTAAATCCCTGAGCATTTTGATGGCCTGTGCTACACCCCCTTTGACAGCCTCAGTGTTCTGTTTGCACTGGAGAGCCCAGAACTGTACATAGTACTCAAAAGGTATCTATTCAGGCCTTGTAAACAGGCAGGTTTACTTCTCCTGCACTGCTGACCGCCTCTCTTAACACTGTAAAGTGTTGTACAGCTCATAATATAATTTAATAACTGGTGACCCACTATAATGCCTGAGTATGAATTCCTGATAAAATGCTGTAATGACCTGCTGAATTCCATAATAACTCAATAGCGAGTTATTACAGCATTTTCCTCCTGGCATTCTCACTTCACTGTATTTTGTACAAGTGTGGTGGTTGCCCAGGGACAAACTCGCTCACACAAATACAACTTAGTTTTTCTCTCAGAAACCTTGCACTAGTTATTATAAAAGAATAATGTTAGTTTTTTTTTTATGAGGATTTTTCACACACCCTAGGAGTGTGATAATCTCATAAACCTCTCAAGCTTCACTCATGGGGTTTATGGATTATCAGACACCTTGGGTGTGTGAACACTCCTCATAACACACACCTGCACAGGCATTATTCTCTATATCATGCTAAGTGAAAATTCAATAACTCAAGATATAGCCATGATATAAGTGTGACACACATATGTAGGAACTGAGGCCTTCACAACAGTATATATCCTTTTGGCAGAACTTGAAAGACATCCATGAATACAGCCATTAGCAGTTATGGACAGTTAATGAGTTACAGTTTATATGTGTAATTACAGATAGCCTTGTTGTTGTGATGGTGTTTCATAGCTGTAAACACATCTTACTGATATATGACAATCGGATACTAATATCATCATACACATTTGATTTCATTCAAATGCTCTATGTCCTCAGACAGTCGTGATAAATAAATAAATGTTATTCTCGCTATGCTGAATATGTATTACTGCATATGACATATTTTGGAAACAATTGGCACAAATCACTTATACTGTAGCTTAAGGATTGGTGGTTGCAATTTACTCTGGTAGAAAAATGTGACAGGTATTAGTTTTTGTAAACATGTTATTATATTTAACAAAAATGCTGGCTTTACAAAAAAAAGTGTCTGAACATACAAGTGAAAACATAAAGTCAATAATGTATTGCTCATTATAGCACATAGTGTAACAGGTGGGACATACCTTTGTTTTGTTGTTAGAAAACCACCTTGAATCTGGAAAATCGCAGTATTTCATCGAGTAATGCTTATTTATATAAGCACTATAAAAATGTTACCATGGTTTTGAAATGTGGTGGTAGTAAGAAAAGAGGTACCAAAATGTCCAGGAAGTTCTGCACTGCATCTTTAAGAACCTTGAACTAAGTGAAACTTGACAAACTAAAAGGAAAAATTAGCAAAACTGCAGATTCCTATGGTGAGATTTTTGTGCCAGTCTTAACCTCAGTGTGAGGTGCAGTAGTCTGGAGAAACTTAAAAGTGAGGGGATGTTAAAATGTCATAAATGTTCCAGTGGTTGCATGATTTTATATACTTTTGGTTACGCCTTATGTACACATTAATTTGTCAAAACTCTATGTGGCAATCACAGTATATATACTGCAAGAGGTACTGTATAACTGAAAAAAAAATGTTTGCCAAGAATACTTAAAAGGACTTAATTATTGTCTGATCTCCCTTTTTTCATAATTTAAATTCACTTCAAAGGCTTGTAAATCACAGAGTATTTGAGTCTGTTTCAACCACCTGCACTGCAGTATGGCTGTGCACTCACTTATGGTCCCCAGTTCTGCTATCCGGTTACACAGGAGCAGAAAGCCAGGGCCTGACATGCAAGAGGACTGAGTCTGATGGTTTAGATTGAGTTAAGCATCAGTGAAGTGGCCCATTGGCAACTTTGGGTCAGCTTCAAGTTGCGGCACATAAATTTGATTTTGACTTTGATAATTTGGCTGAACAACTTTGGCTCCCAATGCAGTATTTGGCATGGGGTAAAGCATACCACATATATGGGGTCAAATAAGCCTTGATGTCAACAATGAATATTTGTTACTGTAGTTTACTTGTAGCAGGTGTTGTTGGCATGCCACACAGGAAGGCATTGTTAAGCTGAAGCATGGAGAGGGGTGGATGGAGGATAGTAGAGGAAAGGCAGAAATACTGAATGAATATATCTGTTCAGTATTTATTAAAGAGAAGCCAGGGCCAATACCACAGGGGAGGATTGGCACAGGCCAAGAGGGTGGGATCAAATCTGTGAGCTGAATATTTTACCACAGATAGGTTACTCAAAGGGCTCTTATCCCTGAAAGTATATGTGCTGAGAAAAATGGAGCATTTACCAAGTATGCCCCTGGCTGTGCTATACAACAACTTCCTAGAGTCTTAGTGTCTAGGCACAGGAGAACAGCAGATGTGGTTCCCTTAATAAGAATGTATCCAGAGATGAGCCAAGAAACTACAGGCCTGTCAATGTGACATCAGTTACTGGCAAACTGATGGAAACCATCCTCAAGGAGATGCTGGTAGAGTTCCTAGAAGCATATGGGCTCAGGACAACAGGCAGTACAGATCTGTGGCAGGGTAGTTATGTCAGATTAATCTGATCAACTTTTTTCATTGGGTTATGAGAGACATGGATAAGGGATAATGTGGACATTAGAAAAGCCTTCAACTCGGTCCCTTACAGTAGATTTTTATGAAACTGGGAGACCTTTGGGTTGGGGAACATACTGACAAAGTGAATGTGCAATTGGCTATGAGGGAGAACAGAGTGGGCCATGGTCAATGGGAGTACTCAGGCAAGAGAGAGGTCACTAGTGGGGTCCTTCAGGGATTGGTGCTTGACCAGTACTGTTCTGCATTTTCATTAGCAATATCAGAGTTGACATCAAGGGCAACATCTGTATTTTGCTGATGACTCTGCGGTCTATGGTAGAGTCAATAGTGAGGAGGGGATACAAGACATGACAGAGGACCTGGAGGGCCAAGAAAGGTGATCTGGGATCTAGCAGCAGGGCTTCATTGCTGAAAAATGCAAGTTCATGCATGTAAGTAGAAAAAACTGGGGTGCTGAGGGTAGATTGCGGTATATGGCAGTCATAGTATCTGAGAAGGATAGAGATATTGGATCAACATTTTTAAGCAACCATAAAACATTTGCACAGTGCAATAAGGCAGTGGGTAAAGTGAATGAGATGTGTTGCATACATATGGGGTTCAGCAGTAGGAAGAAGGAGGATATGTTTCCCTTGTAGAGAACCCTGGTGAGTCCACACCTGGAATACTGTGTGCAGTTTTGGAGTCTTCACCAGAGGAAGGACATTGACTGGTTGGAGTCAGTACAGTGGAGGGTGACCAAGATGGTACTGGGTCAGCAGGGGAAGACATATGAGCATAGACTGGTAAGTCTAAGGATGTACCCGCTGGAGACCAGGAGAGAGAGAGAGAGAGAGAGAGAGTGGGAACATAATTAAGACGAAGGGCATAAATAAGGTGGACTCAAGTGAACTGCTCAAGAGATCAGTGGGAATAAAATTAATTAAAACAACAGCAAACTAGTGGTGGTGGTGGTTGTGGGGTGGGGGGGGTTCAGAAGTGATACCAGGACTTACTGTGTTATGGAAAGCATGGTAGTAGGGTTGAATAAGCTCAATGATGCGCTAATGAATATAAAAATTATGGAGAGTCTCTAGAGAAAGATGGGGCGGTCACAGAGGGCTTATGAGGGGAAGGAGGAGAGATGGATGGACATGAACCTGTAAGGAACATTTCCATCCACACTGGGCAGAGTTGACAGACTGCAAGTTCTTCTTTTGTCAGCACATTTCTATGTATCTGTGGCACTGATAAGGATTGGAGAGCTTGTGGTAATATGACCTAGTCTGCAACCCTGTAAGACCACCACTGCCTAGTGGTCAGCTACAGAAATAGTTAATGTTAATTGCTGAGCTCAAGACTTATTCCCCCATAAGCTACACTTTATCTCAATGCAAATTATTATAGAGGGTGTCCAGTCTGGCTAGAGAAGTGGAGGGGGCTGTCCCATAGACCATGTCAGCATAGTCAAAGACTGGAGCCACCATTTTGGTGAGCAGATCATGGCAGACCAGCAGGGATGGACAGTCTTTGTTATAGTAAAAGGCACCAAACAGGGTGAAGCTTCTCGTGGATAGCATCAATGTGGGCTGAGTAGTCAAGCTTACTGTGAAGCCACACACTGAGGTACTTGAAGGATGGCATTATCACTTCAAGAGGGTACCCATCCAGTGTGGTGAAAACCAGGAGTCTCAAGATCCTGGCCAGTTTCTGGCTGGTACCAAAGGTCATAGACACCATTTTTTAGTGTTGACCTTGAGATGATTGGAGTTTAACCAGTGCGGGTTGTTGTTGAAGTCTTGATGGAGCAGGTTTTCCATTGGCGCAGTAGAACATATGAACATACGAAATTTGCCAGCAGATAAAGGCCTAGAGGTCTATCAAGTCTGCTCGAATGTGCAGCTAGCACCCCTTATTCTGCAGCTGCCCCTCCCTTCCACCCTTCCCCTTCATTAACCCTCTCCCTTGTCCTGTCCCATCCTCGTTTGAAGCAGTCCATTGTTCTACTGCATACCACTTCAGCAGGTAACGCATTCCACCCAGCCACCACCCTCTCTGTAAAAAAGTGTCTCCTCATCTCCCTCCTGAACCTTCCTTGCTCCAGTCTCATATCATGGCCCCTGGTGGCCCTCCCCTCCCTTACTTTGAACAGCCCCTCTGTGCTTGTCTTGTTTATTCCTTTCATGTATTTAAAGGTTTGAATCATGTCACCCCTGTCTCTCCTCTCCTCCAGTGAGTACATGTTCAACTCCTTCAACCTCTTCTCGTATGATAAGTCCCCCAGCCCCTTGATCATCTTTGTCGCTCTGCACTGCACCCCCTCCAGTAACTTAATGTCTATCTTCAGATATGGACGCCAGTACTGCACGCAGTACTCCAGGTGTGGTCTAACTAATGACCTATACAGTGGCAGAATCACCTCCTCCCTCCTTGAAGATATACTTCTTGCAATACAACCCAGCATTTTGTTGGCCTTTGCAGCTGCCTTCCTACATTGTGCCGAGTTGTTCATTGACCCTGTAATGAGCACACCCAGATCCTTATCCTCCTCTGTCTGGGCTAGCTGCACTCCCCCTAGCTGGTAACTCCTCCTTGGGTTCTTCATCCCAAAATGCAGCACCTTGCACTTTTTGGCATTAAAGCCCAGTTGCCAGGTGTCTGACCAGGTTTCAAACTTTGCCAGATCATCCTGCAACCCCTGCCATCCCCCTAGGTCATCCATCACTGTGCCTACCTTGGTATCATCAGCAAACAGACTGATCTTGCTCTTGATGTCCCATGATATGTCTGCAATGAATATCCCAAACAACACTGGTCCCAACACTGAGCCCTGTAGAGGAGAAGATTAACTGTGTAACCTGCATACATGTGTATATGTGAATTGAAGCAGGTGGAGGGGTGATCATTTAAAAAAATTGAGAACAAGATGGGGCCTAAGATAAAAATCCTGTGAGACATCAGCTTGGATGGGAAGGGGAGGTAATAACATGCCTCCAACCTGAACAGACTGTTGGTGACCCGTTAGGTAGGAATGGAACCAGTCAGTAGAGGGAGCTGAGAGACCAACAATAATAAGGACAATTCAAAGTGCTTATGCAACATAGTGTAGTAGTGTGCTTATGTAGCTTGCTGAATAAACTTTGTTGTAGCTGCTGAATGAACTTTGTTGTGACCGTTCACCTCTCTGTGCCTTGGGAATGCCACCCTGTAGGGATGCCGAAGGCAGGAACCCTGGAGGAGGGTTCCACCCCTAGAGGTGCCATGGGAAGGATTCCCTTAGGATAAAGGTAGCTTAGGAAAAGCCCAAAAAGAAAGTAAATTAGAAAACACTGTAGAGGTAATGAGTTGGGATTGAGATTGGAATCTACACATGCTCATCAGAGATGAGGGTGATGGTCAGAGATAACTGAAATGAGTAACGGTTTTAACCTAGATTGAATGAATTATAACTAGGGGGCATGACTTCCCAAGGATGGAGAGAATGGCAAAGGAGGGCCACCATCCATCTCCAACCAACAGCAGAAACATACCTAAATAACTGTGGAAACTACCTAACTAATTTAGGGGGTAACTAAAAATTATGACCTGTGGCACTGAGGAGAGGAAACTCCTCCTTTGAGGAGGAAACCTCTGGGGATCTGAGGCCTAGGTCACCTTCTCTCCAGGCTAGGGGTGTTTTTTTTTTTTAGTAATGGCTCTGCTGCTGCAATTTAAAAACCTAATCCAAGAGGAGGAAAATATTCCAATTTGGTGGAAAGCTCTCACAGTCCCTCTAATGGGAACACCAAGAAGGGTTGTAAGAGTCCTCTGCAACAATGGAAACTCTGAAGATAGAGCAGGACCCCCAAGCCAGGAAGAGGAGAGCAATGATGGCAGAGGTGCTCAGCCGGCCTATTGATTAAAACAGACCAGGTGAATTAGAGGCAGTCACGGGGAGAATAGTGTAACGCATCCTGCTAAACCCAATTCGGCCAGTTAAAGGAATGTTCTTGGATATGAGGGCCCCAGCCCTCATAGCTGACATCTTAAATTCTACATTGAGAGGTGCCATCAATAGCAGATATGGCTAAACCTCCACCTGAGGTGAGAACATTCCCCCTATGGGCTAGATGAGCAGGACCCCACCCTGAGTTTCACAGGCTCAAGATGCGGACTTTGGTGCAGAGCGAGCCTATTAGTTGTAGGGAAGCCCTGAGCCATAGAAAGTAATTATCATGGTTGGCAAGCCTCTGATTTATACAGGAGAGCAGAGAGATAACTATGAAGTGCTACATATGAGGTGGCCAGGCAAAGTCAGTGGCCATCAATTAGGTATTAGTACATGGTATGATTGAGATGATTGACCGATACAATTGACTGAAGAGATTGATGGATAGGAATGCTTAATATGAGTGAGTGATATGAGCAAAGCCAGCTAAAGCAAGTCAACCAATTTCACCATGGAAGTCAAATTAATGGTGTCATAGAAGGTAGGTGATTAAGCAGTGAGAGGCTGTGATGCCAGAAACTGATTGAATGAGATTTGGTAAATTGAATCAATGAGGTTTAGCAATGACTGCTATGGTTGCAGTATAAATAGAAAATTGATATGAGTGGCATGAATACCTTAAATGCCTTTAAGGCAGAGTTAGGTTATTTGAGTAAAGAGCATTTTCAACACAGTAATGGAATGGAATGAAAATGTTGAATTCCATGCAATGAATATTGTGAAGGCCATGTACTGTCGGCTACGAGGTTAATATATTTAAGCATAGATAACTGAGAAACCACGTAGGCAAAGGAGCAGGATTCATTTAACTTACACAAAAGCATGGTAATACTATCTGGAGTCATGATGCTCCATCATGACATCACAGTCCCCCACTGTGGGAATAACAGGGAAGCCATGAGCTGAGCACCATGAGACCAAACAGCTAATTTAATAACTGAAAGTTGCAGTATAGATAGAAGCAACTGTGATGTCTGTAGGGTAGAATTCCCCCCCACCCCCCAAAATAGAGCCAATTGAATGGCTTAAGTTTCAGTATGGCAGAAGTCAGAAATGGACTGTGACATTTTCGGTAAAAGTATGGTTTGGTAACATTCTGAGGCTGTAGATTAGGTAGCAGGTTAGTGATGAGGAGGCCAGGCAAAGCCAGCAGCCTGGGAGAGGTAGGTGGTTATTCTGAAATAGTAACAAATGAGCCTGAATAACACAAACATAGGGAGTGGCAGTTATGCTGAGCAGTGTGAGCCTGGACCAAGTGCAAACAATTAAGGTGGAAGCACAGGAGACAGCAGAAAAACAACAGTGAGAGCTTGAGGCATATGAGAACAATTATAGGAAAACTGAGGATTGCTAGGAAAGGAAGCTGGAGGTTGAGTTGTAGCATATAGATAACAATGCAATGAACTGAGGGTTTGCATTATCTGGTGAGTAAATGGGAGCCTGAGAGCTCAGGCATAGGATTAGGGCAATACAAACAAAGGGCAACAGAATGGTAGGATACAACCGAAGGACAACAGGATGGTGGGAAAACTAGAAAGCCACCCAAAGAGAAAAGCACAAAACTTAAAGACAAACACAGGAAAACAGAAAAACAAGCAGCACAAGAAGCAAGCAGCAGCCAGAGGCAGCAAATACTGACCAAAAGCAAGGCACAAGCAACACTGGGGGCATGCCCCAAGCAGACCCCAAGGAGAAGTCAACTGACAGAATCTCCAGACAACAAAGAAAAATGCTTCTGAATGAAGCAGGAAGGTACAGTTTAAATAGGTCAGGCGGGGGTCATGGTTGTTGCATCAGCCACTGAATGGCAGGCTACAGCCTTTAAGTTATATAAAATGAAAATAGAAAACAATTAGGACATAGGAAGTCAAATTGCTTAAGTCAGTACGTCAGGGCCAGAATCTAACTGGTTTCCCTCTGGTTGCAGCTTGTCAGCTGTAGGTAATGGCATTAAGTCACAGTACACATGTCTGCGTAGTAGCTCAACATACTATATCTTGGAAATTAGCCAGAAGGAGCTTCCATCAAAGTAAAGAAATGGGATACAGAAAGTTTACTATCTTTGGAATCTTTGTTTTGCCTAATTGGCCTCTCCTTCTGTGAATCCCAGGTCACTTTAAGGTTTCCAATATCCTTTTCAAACTGATCAAAACAATTTTTTTTTAATAAATGTGGTTTTCAGTAATAGATATGAAAACTTTTTCCATACTAAACCAACAAGAGACTCCTGGAAGATGGTGAGATGTCTGAAGAACCTTGCTCAGCATGCAAACTTTTATGAACTAAACATCCTGCGCTGGCCCTAGCTATTCCAGGACCCTGTGCAAACCTTCTTGCTGGGATCCCATATCAGAAGTCGTGAAGCCCCCAAGGAAACATCTTCATCCCTATCATGGCCTCCCTGTAGCTTCATTTTTAGTTAGTTTTGTGCCATGTTGCACTTTACTTAAATTAGTACATACACGTTTTTGGGTGGCCCCTCTGCTGTTGGAGCCTTGTGTGAATGCACAGTTTGCAACCCCCTAAGGCCAGCTCTTTCTGGTTCTGTGATGTTTACAAACAGAATGTGTGGTAGTAGCACTATCCTCATACATGGAAAAAGAGAAAACAGTAACACTGACATTTGATTCCAGATATGAACTGATGATGCAGGGACTTTAGTAACACTTCCAGGTGCCTCCTGGAAAGTTATTAAGAAACAAAGGAATTTGTCTGCCCAGTTAAAAATATTCAACAGTGTGACAAAGTATCGACTTTCCTAATAACAGTTTAAATTCACAGAAGTTTTTATTTTACTTGGATCTAGTAACTGCACCTTTTGCACATCTGTACTTGGTCATGAACTTAAGGAAAATTAGTTTCTAAGAAAAAGAAGCTATCATTGCACAAGGATGTGGTTCCTTGGCTATTTTTATTTTTTTTCCAAAGAATTTTTCTTTTCCTTTTTAAAGTAGCGGTCAGTGGAATCCAACCTTACCACCTCGTCCACACATTGGCCTTAAACTTGGAAATTACAAAATAGCACATCATATTCAAAGGGAACAGTAAAGATGGCCTGTCAACACTTGATTGGCACCCAAAAGTGAAAGCAGAAGTCGTTGCAGGAACAGAAGAATACAAGTTTACTTAAGATGAACAAAACATTGGATTCATGCTTTATGCCACATTAGTTATTGCCTTGCTTCAACAGCACTGTACTCATCAATCAGAATCCAGGACCGAGAATTATCCCTGTTGATCTAAATCAAGGCCCAAACCTACTTGGTACAGTGAATACAGAAAATGTGCATCCAACATCCTTTAGAAAATGGGTGGATACAATATTGGATCATATGTTCGGCTGACACTACCCAGCACCTAGATAGGTATTAGGCAACAGAGACCAGGAAAAACTAGTCCCTGTGCCGGCCTGCCTTTTTTGCAATGTAAATCACTGTGCCCAAATAGAATGTTGAAAGTTATGAATAGCAGTCATTTTTGTTTAATCGCTTAGCGAGCAAACTTCTCCCATCACCACTGTCTGTTGCCAAATGCCTGCTGCCTCTCATTGCCACAAACTGACATTGTTTATTAAATATTTCCTGCTACCCATACACAAAACACTTTTTTCTTGTGAACAAGACCAACAATATTGTAGTGTTACCATTAGCACTAGTATGCTTACTGTGACAGCGCTGCACACTCATGGTAGGTTTATTCGAAATTGCTGATGGCTCTTTCTCCCGATCACACCTCACGTCACTTTTGTACCTCAATCCTTCCTTTAGAACTCGATAAGCAAACTCTCAAACAAACAAGACTGTGAGTGGGTGTGAGGGCGGGGAAAGAAGTGGCTGTTGATTTTCACCTCATTTCCTGATTACACTAATTGCTGACCAACTGCAAATGAATCATGCTTTTTACTCACCTTGCTCAAAATAAAACACACAATAAAAACAAATGGCTGCCATAAATTAATAAAAAAAGGCAAAACTCATTGCTACTCAGGGATGGCAGGAGACAATAAAACAGAAAACAAGCTTAGCTGTATAGCTACTGCAACAGTAAAAGACTAAAAACAGCAGCTCCCCATACTGGTGATCCTACCAGTGGAAGGGCTGATTTGCTTCAAAAGGTGTTTTTTTTTATTCAGTTTCATTTATTTTGTATTTTTTTTATTTTAAATATTTAATTTAAAACGTTGACAAATACCCATTTTCTAAGTGCAGTGATACTTTCCAGGGTGGGTGGTATTGGGCTATACCAGACCTTTCAGGGGATAAAAAAATGGTAGCCCATAAGTTTAGCGACTGCGACTGGGCGCCTGCCAAAATGACAACTCAATTGCAGTGCTTTTGACCACAGCGAGGAGGGAGGGAGTTAGGGTGACCGGATGGGGGTGCGTGACTATAGTGACAGGATATCGCTTCATGTATATGCACATGGGGGGAGAGGGGGAGTTAGCACGCTGCACATGGGATGGGATGGGAGGGAGGGATTGTGAGAGGTGGCACCATGTTGAGCTGCGAGCCGCTTCTGTGGTGTGGTGGGTGGGTTCAGGGCTAGAGCGCATGTGGTGCTGGGTTCGGGTCCGGGCGTGGGTGCCTTTTGTTGCGCCCAGCCCCAAATTATTATTTTGCTTGAATTTGCATCCCCAACATGAACCCCCTGGAGTTGAGAATCCTTAAGTAGGAGGGTGTGAAGCCCCAGGGGTCATGGTGGGGGTGCAGCCCCTTACTGGCCACAAAATTTAATTGTCCGGCACCCTTGTGCTGTGCACAGGGGAGTCAGAATGCCAAACTGATTTTTCGGCACTCTGGCTCATAATAACACCAATCGCTCTTTAGGCTTTTGGCCGTTATCACATAAACCGCTTTAAGATCCTCCGCCTGTGGTGTCATGCCTCATTACACCCCTGGATGATCTAGTATAGGCTGGTACTGCTCACACAGTAGGGTATTATTGCTTCCATATGCCAGAGAACAATGTAAACACACTGACATCTGGGTACTTAACAGATGAGCAAGTCTATACAGAATTGGAAAACTCACCAGATTTAACAGATCATGGTTTAGGACTACAAGATGTTGATCATTCTGAGCCTGGAACAGGGCATATGAACACAGAAGATGATCTATATGCTTTTATTGTTGAAATGGCCTCTGTCTAAATCATTACCCAGCATGTGGGAAGGGACTCCCCTAAGACGAATCGAAGAAAAATCACTATAGACTATTATCAACAGACCCTTCCAAATGGGGAGAGTATTAACAAGAGGTATTTAGTCTACTTTCTACAGAAGATGCAGTGTACTATTTTTGATGTGCACTGTTTGGGAATAGAGGTTGAGATTAGAGGGAGGCCAATTAAGGTGTAATGTGAGGAAGTTCTTTTTCACAGAAAGGGCAGTGGATGCATGGAACGGCCTACCTCAGGAAGTGGTGGATATGAATACAGTGCAGGGCTTCAAACAGTCATGGGATAGGCATAAGGAAGCAATACAGATGTGTATGAATATATAGCCTATTGACAGATCAAAGGCCAATGGCACATTTATAAGGTAGAAAAAGAAATGGGCAGACTGGATGGGCCTTGCGATACTTATCTGCCGTCAACTTCTATGTTTCTATGGACGTGAAATCCAATTTGTAACTGGATTTTCAGACTAGCAAAATCTTTCAAAGAAGTTAAACAACCATGAAGCCTCTTCATATCACAGAAATAATCTTGTAATATGGGTGGGCTTTGAACAAAGAGTAAAGGAAGGAAAAACAATAGACAGCACCTCAACATGAACTAGCAAAAGAATCAAAACAGTGGCAAGAAGTCCTTACAAGACTCCTGGATTGCATTCTTTTTCTTGGAGAAAGAAATCTAGCAGTCTTTGGGTCTACTACTTCCCTAGGGTCTCGGGTGAATGGCAGTTTCTTGGGATTGATGGAGCCACTTGCAAAAACTGAACTATTACTGGCAGATTACTTATCCCCGAGTGGAAAATGGACAAATGTTTATTGTCTCAGCAACAAAATCCAAACTGAATTAATTCATTTACTTTCTGATGAAGTAGTAGAACAAATCTTTGATGAATGTAAGTCTGCCAGATATTATAGTGTTATTCTTGACTGCACTCCTGACAGTTTACACAGTGAACAGTTAGCATTCCTTCTGAGGTACATAAAGACAGATCAAAGTGGAGATTATTAAAGAACATTTCACTGGTTATTCACATGTTCACAGTACAACAGGTGAGGCCCTCACTGAGCAACTGTTGGGAATATTGCAATTTCATGGATTAAAATTGAAAGTCTGTGGAGGTCAAATATATGACAATGGGTCTAAAATGGCAGGGAGGCATTGGGGAGTGCAGGCATGTATGAAATACCTATACCCAATGGCCATATGTATCCTTTTTCGCAATGATAATTTGAACTTGATTGTTGTAGATACTGGAAATTTCAGCAAGGAAACAAACAATTTCTTCAGACTTGTCCTGAGGCTCTATACTCTTATTTGCTGCCAGCATTAAACAATGGAATTTCCTCTGCCAGTATGTGAAGGGGTTTACTTAAAAGCCTTTGAGTGACACAAGATGGGAAGCTCAGACACATGCTGTCAAGGCTATATATTGTTGTCTTGCTGATATAGTGTCTGCACTTACTGAACAGTATGAGTGGCCAGATTTAGACCCTGTCAGAAGCAGTCAGTGCAAGACTGCTGGATAACCTAAACTTTCAATTTATTTTTGTTATTTTGCAGCTTGGCTCGATTTTCTCACAGAAATAAACAGAGCAAGCAAGTCACTGCAAGGCTCCAAGATGGATTTATCAAATGCTACTGTACTTCTCGAAGCTCGGAATGCTCATACCAATGATTTGTGTGTCAGTAGTTTTATTTCAATGTTTGATGCATAGCATGGTGCTTGTGTGTCCTTATGAACTTGAAGTTTATGAACTTGGAGTCTGGTCTTTCTCTATTCCCACCCCTGGCAGGAATAATGGGTGGGTGTAGTAATAGAAGGCCCAGCATTATGGGTGAGAAGAGTGCCAGAGGAGGAGGAGGAGGCAGTGGAGGATGGTGGATGATTTCAAAATGCTCCAAGCGGAGCTAATGGAATTGGGTGGCTTAAGTGAGGGATGTAGGAGGAGCTATTTCCCCCACATTGAACCACAGACTTTTAGCCATTCCATTCAATGTTTGGTGCATAGCATGGTGCCTGTGTATTCTTATGAAGTTGAAGTTTATAAACTTGTAGTTTGGCCTTTCTCTGTTCCCACCCTTGGTAGGAATGCTGGGTAAGTGTAGGAAATAGAAGGCCCAAAAAGACTGTTAATGGTTTGAGAGTACCTCCTCCAACTCATCAGAGTGTGACCAGTAGCACGCAGGAGAGGAAAACCCTCTACTGGAGAAAACCTCTGAGGACCCTTGGCTGTTGACCTGTCCATCCCCCGGGCAATCTACGAGGTCATAATCCTAAATGAGTTGGACAGAGTTTTGGTTCTGGTTAAGTTAAAGAGTTGTATCCTCCGAATCCTTGCTGGTAAAGGTAGAAAGGTTGATTCTGGAATTTGAAGTAGAATCTAATTCAGACGATATCCAGAGGAAGGAAGATAGGTGGTTTGAACGATGTCTAGGGTTATGTTGAGGTAGTCGGTATTGAGGTTTTGAAGGCACATGTGTAATAAGATAGATTCGAAATGTGAAGGAGCATGAGCCTTATAGCTGGAATGCTGGAGCTCAGTACTTTAATAACAGTGATGATATAAAGGGATTCCTTGATGGATCTTCAAAATGGTGGGGAAGGAAGGAATAACAAGACCTTTAAGTGGACTGAGGAGTTTGTAAAGTTGGTAAGGTTTTCTGAGATTTGGTTAAGGATGATAATGGTGGGTATTCAGCATACGTAAATTGGAGAAGCTGGACAAAGTGATGAAACTCTGGATGTTTAAGTAAAGTCAATGGGTTCAAGTTCAACAACTGCACTACGTATCACCATGAGAAATCTTATAATCTGATCAAAGAAGTGATAATTATCTTTTGTCAAAAAGGTGTAACTGGCTGGACTGGACAATGTGGACTTTGTCTTCAGAGTCTTTAATGATGTAGAAGGCTCGATTCTTGAATGTGACAGACGATTCCAAGTTGGAGGAATATCCTGGTGATGGAAGATAGGTTGGAGTTGAATAATAATCATATGTAACTAAAAGCTGGCTGTTGGAATTGTAATCCAACAGACAAGTTAAACTCTGAATGGAGGAGACATAGCAAGATGGATGAATGGATGCCAGAAGCCAGAGGCAAGGTTGGACGCAGTTAGATATTCAAAGGAGTGGGAGAGCGCTAGATGGTGGCACACTTGGAAAGCCCCAAAAAGAGCACAGAACAAAGGAGCCAAGGTCCAGACAGCGAAGAAGCTGATGGGAAACAGCACCAGAGTACAATGAACAGTCCCAGATGCAAGGTAGATGCTGGGGAATCCCTTTTTTAATGTTATCAGTTTTTATTTAAACATGAATTCTTTGCAGATAGGGTGGCCACCATCAGGGCCACGATCAGTTCAGTGCTCTCTATGGGGTTGACAATGGTCAGTGCTTGGTCCCCTTCCCTCGGTTCTCTTGGACATCTTTTGACCAACTGGAGATTGTCAGTGTCGTGCGAAGTGCCGAGCATTTGCGGCCGACATGCTGTAGTTTGAACCCAGGCCCAAAACACCTGTTATTGGGGTGTTTTGAATCAATCAGCCCTTGCAAGGATTGTGTGGTGCTTCTTAGAGTCAGGTGAGTTTCCTAGCTCCCTGAAGGAGGCGGTGGTAACACCACTCCTTAATAGAGCTGCTCCGGACCCAAACTGCTTTGCTAACTGTAGGTCTATCTCTAACCTTCCCTTTGTTGGCAAGGTGATTGAAAAAGTGGTTGCGCTGCAAGTGGAGAACCATCTTACCATCCAGGACATCTACAATCCCCTCCAGTCTGGTTTCCAGAAGAGACATAGCACCGAGACCACTCTGGTTCGGGTGCTCAATGATCTTCTGATGGCAAGAGACCAGAAGCGCCGCTCCACCTTGGTGCTTCTTGATCTCTCTTCAGCATTTGACACTGTGGACCATGGAGTGCTGCTCAAGCAGCTTAGGGTTATCAGTGGCCTGGCTGGTCCAGTCCTCAGATGGTTTCAATCTTTCCTGTATGGCAGATCTCAGAGGGTGGTGTCAGGGGTCTTTTCCTCTAGCCCATTCTCTCTGCCTTGTGGGGTTCCTCAGGGCTTGGTACTGTCTCCTATGTTGTTCAGAGTGTAGATGCTGCCCCTCGGAGACATTGTAAGATGATATGGTCTGAGGTTTCACTGCTATGCAGATGATGTCCAGCTCTATCTGTCTTTTGCACCTAACCAGGATAGTGCAGTCTTAGTCTTTAACAGCTGTCTAGCAGAAATCCATGACTGGATGAAATCCAGTAGGCTGAAATTGAACTCTGAGAAGACTGAGGTGCTGGTGGTGGATCCAGGTCACCAGATAGAGAGGTCAGTAGTGATGTCTCCTTCAGGTCTTTGGCTTGGGGGTGCCCAGCTGCCATCCTCTGAACAGGTGCGTGACCTGGGGGTGGTTCTTGATGATGGGCTAACACTGCATTTGCAAGTGTTGGCAGTCATCAAGTCTTCCTTTTACCATCTTAGGAACATCACCAGGATTAAGCATCTTGTTCCATCTGGTGTCCTGCCTACATTGATCCACGCCTTTGTGACTTCACACTTAGACTGCTGCAACTCCCTTTACCTGGGACTGCTGGGGGTTGATATCCATCACTTGCAGCTGGTGCAGAATGCTGCAGTGTGGTTGTTGACAGGGACTCCTCGTTCAAGTCATATCACTTCCATGCTGTGTGAACTGCACTGGCTGCCTTTACAGTGGCGGATCACCTTCAAGGTCAGACTTCTGATCTATAAGGCCCTGCAAGAACTGGGTCCGAGCTATCTGCAAGAACTCCTGACTCCCTACAGCCTTGGCCGCCCTCTCTGCTCAACTGACGAGAGGTTGTTAGAGGTTCCAAGGGTTCATCTGAAAATATCTGGGGCCAGGGCTTTTATGCACAGTGCCCCCAATCTGTGGAACTCTCTACCTCAAGAGATTCGAGAGTGCAGGACTGTGGAGAGCTTTAAGGCAGCCCTGAAAACCCACTTATTTCAGCAAGCATTCAGTGATTATTTTATTTGATCTATTTGCACTCTGTATCATTAGTATCTTATGGATTGTCTATTCTGTTATTTATATGTATTTTAACTATGTAAAACACTTTGGTTTTAGAATTGTGCTATAAAAATAAAGTTTATTATTATTATTAGTAGTATTATTATTAACATAATAACATGACATGTATATTCAGTCATCAACAGATGATGTTCTTCCACACTTTGGTACAGATAAAATATTTAACAGAAAGGTGATATCTAGATCAAATGTCTATGGTGGCATGTACAGATTCTGACAAATATGGTAGGCTCCTACCGATCTCTGTTTGCACCAAGTTCATACCTGTACAAAGGCCAGAAAATAATGATGAATATACAGACATAATATAGTCACTTGTTCTCCATGAGGAATAAAAGAATGTACCAACAGATAAGCAACCATGGTTTATTGTGATAACAAACAGGTACTGCCTGATATAAAATAAACTAAGCAGAAAGAGAAAGGCAAAGAAAAAAGAACTGCAACACTATCTTAGGTGTGCTAAACCCCTCCTTACTTCACTTTGACTCTACTTCTATAAACATGACCTATGGCCGTTCCTCATTTAGGGCCAGTAGAGCCTGGTGTCAAGGGTGCCATATTTCCAAGAATTTATCATACTGTAGCCTCACTCTGCTGGTGATTCCTTCCATCCTCTGAGCTCCCCCACCCTAGCCCTCCAGTGTTCTACAGTGGGTGGATCAGGTGAAAGCCATCTGGTGGTGATGCATTCGAGTGCTGCTACTCAGAAGATCTGCCCAGGCATCTAATCTTACTAGGAAAGGTTAATAGAGTGGGAAACCCTTGGACCAGTTTGGAAAACAAAAAAGGGACAGTGAGGCCAGTTAGGTGTTGAATTTCAGCATGTATAGTTTGCCAAAATCCCAGCAGTCTGAGACAAGCCCAAAATATATGATGGTGAGTACCCTTGCCCCCACATCCCCTCCAGCAGTGATCTGTGTTAGTAGAGTGAAAGTGTTTTATTATTACTGGTGTACAGAAAAATCTAACACATTTTCCAATTAAATTCTTTCCATGAAGGGGATGCAGTTGTCACAAACGCACTCCACGGGGTCAGGCCCTCTGCTCCCATAGTGCCAAACCTTGAAGTGCAATATGTGAACAGGAGACAAACAGGGTAACCCTCCTGTGTGATTTGGGGTTGAATCACCTACTAGCCTCAAGTCCTGAGGTAAAATATGAACCCTTTTTTGCTAGCACATCCAGTTAACAAGATCAGATATCGCATCCTCTTCAGGGAAATGCAGTGCAATACTTAACCCAGTGGGCACTCAGTCTGGTTCACAACTTTCCCCTTTTGGCTCAATTTGAGACTGAGATAATTTCTTAACTTAGCAAGTTGGTAACACACTTAAGCCATTAACAGTTGTCAGAATTATCCAATGTTCTCTCAGCATTCACAGGCAAAAGAAAAGACTCAAGCAGGATTAAGGAAACCAAAATGTTTACTAGAATTAAAAAAAATAGTAAATACATACAAAACATAGAACATACAACATAAATATAGTCAAAATAAATTGGAAATTACAGAAGAGAAAAGCCTGGTGCTTAAATTTCTAAGTCTAACTCAGTTTCAGTTTGATGTTGCCTATTTTGCCAGAACTGCCTTTTTGTCCAGAACACACTGTTTGTGTGCTCTCTTAGAAGTCCAGAAATAGATGTTCCCACTCCTTTCAGCCAGAGTGATAATAAGCCAAAATGCCCTTCCCATCCTCTGAGGTCACAGCTCATGGGGTCACTATTAGTTCTGTAATTAATTTTGTAACTTGACCAAGTATATCCAAAAGGATGTCATTTTACTGCTGGCTGGAAATCTGCAAAGTTAGCAATATCAAAATATGACAGTCTCTTTAATCAGAACATTCACCATTGATGTTCAGAAACACATCCTGACAACCAGTTCTCTTCTAGTGGTGAGAGATGTAACAGATAGCTGTTAGAATTTGTTCGCTTCCTAGGCTGTTGTAAAAGATGTAGACTTCTATGGCTTCCAGGACTTCAAAGTAATTGAAGTTTTACAATGTGTTATATAACAACTAACACAGGTATGACAGGATATGTCAAAAGGAAGCTTCTTAATTCATTCACTGGGTCAGTGTTCCTATAGCCAGTTGTTCTCAGCAAACCAGGGCCTTTGGGGTCAAAAGGTCAGGCCCCTTTAAAAGCTACTGGCTGACATTTCCCTAAGCAGACATTCAAATGAACATATATTTTATATCACAAATATAATCATAACTAGTAGAGAGTTAACACATTACAGCCGTAGCCTGCCAACCTAGTTGTAATCTCTTTGCCCACTGCTCTGGGTCAATTTGTGTGCCATCTTCAGTTTCCCACTTTAGTCGCTGGGCCTCCAATGGGGGAGTTACCAAGTACGTTAATACTGAATATAGTTCAGATAGATAACAGAGAGTGCCCTTATGGACTTTTACTTGCTAAAAAAATTATTTGAGTGTGGTGCACTCTCTTCTGATCCGGGGAAGAACAGCTGATGAAAATATAAAGTGGCAAACTTGCAGGTATCAATAATGGTCCTCTCTTCTAAGGGAGTACTTGACCTGTAATTCTGCAAAAGGGAGGCAGCCTTAGGCATCAGTACACTGAAGAAACATAGTTAGTTTATGGCCCTCCCAATGTGCATAAACTGAGTCCAGTTGTGGGGGGGGGGGAGGACCTCTTATGGTAAATAAGCGATAAGGGACCTATCTCATTGTGTGTAGGTGAGTTTCCGAAGGCATAGGAAAATACGTAATGAGTGTTTAATCAACGGGTTCTGGGTATATTTCCATATCTGTGGGGGAACCACGCTGGTTGGAAGGGTCCATAAGGCCCATCCTGAAAGATCTGCTTTTTCTGGTAAGTAAAATCCTGAGCTGGATATTCGCTTGCCCCAAGTGCAGAGATAGGTTCCCTGCACAGCTAGACAATAGGAGTGGAGATTAGGGAGAGCAGGCCCCCCACACTGCGAGGGGCCTGAAGTAACCCTTTAGCCAAGTGAGGGTGTGAGCTGAACCATAGAAATCACTGGATTTCCTTATGGAGGTTTTTCCAGAAGAATTTAGAAATGGGTATAGGCAGGGTCTGGAATAAAAATAAAAGATGAGAGAGGACATTAATTTTTATGGTTTGGACTTTACCATACAATGTAAGGGGTAAAAGGGTCCATCTAGCAAAGTCTGCCTGCAGGTCATGAAATAATTTGGCATAATTATTGTTAAACAACTGAGAGGTATCCATAGAAATATGAATTCCTAAGTACTGAAATGTATTTTATGGGGCCCAAGGAAAAGGGAAAGTTTGCTGGAAAGCCTGCGAAGGGGAGCCACTTATGACCAGGGCCACTGGAAAATTGTGGAAAAGGTTACCCAAAATTGCAGGAAATTGCGGGGGTTCTACTATATATCCTGAGTGCTTCACAATAAATCTTTTAATGTTTTCTGCAGCATATATTAGTCAGTATAAATTGCTAAATGAATACACTGACACCTGAATATGTTTAAAACATAAAGAAAAGTTTGTTCCTAAAAAGAATACTAAATTAATAAGCTATCGTAAGCATTGCCTATCTTCCAAAGTTTAAGAGCATCTTCCTCATACAGTGCTAAACAGATTCTATAACGTGAACCACAGCAAATCGATATTAAATTAAGCCAGAAGAAATATATTTTTTTTTTGTTTCTGGCTATAGAATAATGCAGTCTAATCAACAGCTGTTTACAGTGCTCTGCCAGCTATTCACCCACTTTGGTTCAAGAAAAAATAAGCAGATAGAGTGGTGAGTAATTGAGTTTTAGTAAAATGTTGTTAAAGTGTTTAATGGACATAATTTGTATTGTAGGTACTGTATACTGTGTTTGAAATCATATATTTAAACATTAAATCTGGGGGTTATTGGGGCTGGCAGTATAATCTAGAGGTTAGAGTAACAAACTGAATGAGATGATGACATCTAGCAGACCTAGGTTTGATTCCCACAACCTCCACTTGCATACTGTGTGATTCTGAGCAAGTCACTTAACCTCCTCAGTGCTCCTGGGTTGTCCCTGAAAACAGGCATTGCTGCCTAGTGGGTCTTATTCAGTTATCAAAAAATGTACAAAAATACCAATATATTTTTACTGCATCATATAGTAGTCAGGGTACCCTATAATTTACCTTTGTTTTACTCTGGCTGCAATGATTTTGTTTAATTAAATATATATGTTCACATACATTTTGCATTTTATAAGCTTGTTTTTAGACTTTAGTCAGGTTTTTATTGTAGTCTTTGCATGTGAGCATCTAGGAAGTAGTTGCTAAGAGTGAGATCGCTGTTAACAACTAGCTTATTCAAGTTTAAAATTGACAAGGCTATCCATACATCCTCAGCTGTTTGAATCAAAACTAGTCTGAATGAAAGTATGCTCACAAGGAAATCTTGCCCTGCCACTTACAAAAAGATTTCATAGTTAGCACCACATTTAAGTGAATGGGATAATTTACACCATTTCTCCCATCTTTTGTTTCAATTTGTGTGGCAACAAAAAGTTTTCTGATAGACTGCTTCAACACAAAACAAATGTTAAGTGTTTAAGTGTTCTTATGCTTGGTCAGTGGATTTTGAAACCAAACAAGACAAGGATTCAAAAGAAATCAGAGTCACATAAAACCCTTGACCTACCTTGCACCGCATTGTTTTGGCCAAACTCAAGCCTGCATGCAAAATTGTCAATATGTTGGAGAGTATTTTATTAAAAATGTTAATTCTTTTGACACAGTTCAATATAAAAACTCAAAAATTGCAAGAAATTGTGGAACATATTTTTTTTGCGGAGAAGGGTGAAAATTGCGGATTCTGCAAAAAAATTGTGGGTGCAATTTTCCAGTGGCCCTGCTTATGACCATTTCCTCTGATTTTTGAAAGTTTATCTTATATCCTCCTAGTGAGCCGGATTCCTGTAAAGATCTCTGCAGATGGGGAAGGGCAGTGGGGGGGGGGCACCCAAAAAGAAAAGCGAGTCATCCGCCTAAAGGGGACAAGTTTTGTTCGACCCCTCCCACCATAACCCCCTTGATGTGTGGATTAACCCTGATTGATATTACCAGGGGTTTTAGTGAGAGTGCAAAAAGGAGAGGTGAAAGGGAGCAACCCTGTCTCATGCCTCATTCTAAGGGAAACTGTTTTGACAGAAAACTGTTGCCCTTGACCCTGGCTTCCGGGGCTGAGTTTAGAGAGAAGACAGCAGATAAAAAATTTGGCCCAATCCAAATTTCTTGAGGGTGGCAAGAAGAAAGGGCAAATCCACCCTATCAAAGGCCTTTTCAGAGTCCATACTAATGGCTAGCTGAAAAGACCATTCGGCTCATTGTGCTGTAATGATGTTTAAGAAACGGTGAATATTGTCTTGAAGTAACCGTCCTGCAATAAGTTATACATCCCTGACTTCGATATGTCGACAGTGGAGTCCCCTACAGTGACAACAGTGTCACGTTGCTGTAGGGAACCCGCTGGCACCTGGCACTGTCTGTAGGGGGTCCTGCACACACCCCCGACTCAGCTCCAACTCAGAGTTTAGAATCCTAAGTGGGGGGGGTTGCTTCTGCAAACTGGCAGCCGACTGCAAAATGCAGTCAACCTGCTGGTTTTGCTGTTGAGTCATTCGGCAAATATTTTGTTGACAACCCGTCGTGGATCCTTGCAGTAAAACCAGTCTGGCTGGTAGGAACCAAAGACGAGATGCACCCTTGCAGCCTATCTGCCAGGATTCCTTTAAATATTTTAAGATCAACTAATGTCTCTATCTCCTCCCCCCTTGATAAGGCTTGGGATGGAGCCAAGGGTCTGAGGCTGGTGCACATGAACATTTGCAGCCTGAGACCAAAGATCTCTGAAGTACAAGCATGGTTGGCAGTATACAAACCAGATTTACTTGCGGTCTCTGAGACTTGGCTAAAACCCCACATTCTGGATCACGAGGTAGCAATCTCCGGTTACGTCCTTTTCAGAAAGGACAGACCCTCCAAAAGAGGGGGCGGTGTGCTTATATATGTTAAGAACACTATCCCTTCCTCCCTCATCAGGCTGCCCCTCGACATGTCCCTGGACTCTGAAGCAATCTTCTTACGGCTCACAATAGGTGGGGCTAAACACCTCACAATTGACTGCGTATACAACCTCCATCCAATGCCCTCGGCTCTCTGGATGCGCTCCTGAAGAGCCCTGTGGTTGACACTGCATCTGAGATTATCCTATTAGGTGACTTCAATTTAAACTGGGCACTTGAGGTGAAGTCTGCCATTAACGAAATTTTACACGACTCCCACCTCGCTCAAATTATCACCCTACCGACCAGAATGAACCATAAATCAGGTAGGCACTCTACAATAGACTGGGTCCTGACCGGATCCCCAAGTAATGTAAAGTCGGCCGGGATCCTGGCAGATGCCTTGAGCGACCATTCACCTATATTTGCCATATGGAAGAATAATGCTATCAAAGTCCCTACTAGATTGATCACTACTAGGGACTACTCCAACTTCCACCCTGACCAGTTCATAGGCTACCTAAATGGCATTGACTGGAACCCCATAAGACACCTACCTAACCTGGAGGAAGCTGTAAAATTTTTCCAAGCCACCCTCACTAGAATCACTGACCTCGCAGCCCCTATGAAAACCCATAGGGTTAAGGGCAGCTGCTATAAGTGGATCTCACCCCCCCCAAAAGCCCTGATGTCTACCCGGGACAAAGCATGGAAAAAGTTCAGGAAAACAAAGTTTTCTGTGGACTTTGCTAGCTACAGGGCCCTCAGAAACCAATGCAAACAGGCCATAAAGAAAGCCAAGAAAGATTATATCACCAACCTCCAAAAAACTAACCTGGGAAACCCGAGGTTCTTCTGGTCACACATTAATGAACTCCTAAAAGGACATACTAAATCAACAACCGGCCCTATCCTGGTGAACTGGCAAGTACTCAAAGAGGGGCCACTCATCGCAGAGACCCTAAACGGTTACTTCACGAACCTGGATGCGTACAAGGTGGGACCCATAGATAACAGGAAGGAGCCTAATGAGCACCTGCCCCAAGAATTTGACCGCCCTTTGTTTCATCTGCGGCTGGTTAGGGTAAAGGAGGTTCTGCTCATCCTTAAATCCCTGCAGGCGAGAGGCACTGGGGGCCCAGACGGGATCCAGACTAGAATCCTTAAGGAGGGCGCCCCAGCACTAGCGAAGCCACTAGCTTAGCTGATAAACCGGTCCATTATGGAGGGGTCGGTCCCTGAGCCTTGGAAGCAGGCCCTAGTCATTCCCATTCACAAGGGAGGGTCTACTGAGCCTATAGGGAACTACAGGCCTATCTCCTTGTTGTGCGCTATAGCGAAAATACAAGAGAAGCTAGTCTACTCCCAACTGCACGAATACCTGGAAACACACCAGGTAATCTCTTTGTCTCAGCACGGCTTCAGAGCCAAGCATGGGACAGATACTGCACTAACCAAATTCTCGGCAGAAATCCTGTGCAATAATGACTCAGGGGTCAGCACAGGCGCGGTCTTCATAGACCTCTCAAAAGAGTTTGACTTGGTAAACCACAACCTCCTTTTACAAAAAATGTGCTTTCTTGGCCTGGACACACATGCCCTAGGTTGGTTTGCGAGTTACCTCACGGGCCGTACCCAGAGGGTCAAGTGGAAGGACAATGTCTCCCAGTCTGCACCGCTCAAAGAAGGGATACTTCAGGGGTCAATACTTGGCCCCCTTCTCTTCACTCTGTTTATAAGCGATCTGCACTTACACTGCTGAGAGCATGGCGTCATCAATTGGCAGACGATGCTGTCATTTACGAGCCTCCCCAACTTAGAAGAACTGGAGAATGCCCTTCAAGAGGACATCCTTCAGATGGAGGACTAGCTCACTCTGAACAAAATGGTATTAAATACCAGCAAAACTAAGGCGATGCTGTTCTGGCCCAGATCCCTGGGAACTGAGCGGTTGCTGCTCCTTCAGCTGCAGTCCAGAGGGGGAGATAAACTTGAGGTGGTTACCTCCACTAAATACCTTGGTCTAACCCTGGACCAAGGCTTCACCCTAAAAAATCATGTTGACCAACTCACCAAAGCCATCCATGGGAAACTCGATATCCTCTACAGAATAAAGGACCAGATTATCCCCGAAGCCAGAGTAGCCATCGCAACTAGCTTCCTTCTCCCTAAGCTCACCTACGTGGCCCCTGTTCTCCAAAGCAGGGCCTCTACGGAACTTGGCAGGCTCCAGACCTTATACAACAAGATTGTCCGATTTGCCACATTATCACACCCTAGGACCCACCACTGCGAGGCTCAATCTAAGCTCAGGTGGCCGTCATTGGAAGCCCGCTTTATCTACCCGACACTCTGCCTTACATTTAAGCTTCTGGGGCCCTCACCTCCCCCTATTCTCAAAGGGCTAGTCAGGGTTAAATCCAATCTGAGGAGTCTCCGTACCTCTGGACAAACTCTCCTTGTGGTCCCCAAAACAAGGACTAAAGCTGGGTCCAGGTCCTTTGCTTTCACAGCCCCTTCCAACTGGAACAAACTCCCACTGGAGGTACGGGAGGCAGGGTCTGGCCCCTGCTTCCGGTCTAAGCTCAAAGCACACCTGCTCGACAGGAGCATTTGCCATTGCCTAAGGACCTGACCTTTACGTCACTGCCCCTCCCTCACAGGAAGGTGAGCATTATTGGAACAACTTCCCCCCTCCCATTTAGCCCTAAGGAAGGTATCTTGTTTCTCTGGTAATTTCAAGCTGTTATCTCGTACACTCCCTAGTTTACTTGATATGTGTATGAAAAATGTCTTATATATGTCTAACTCTTTATGTCCCTCTGCCCGTATGTTCCCCCACCACCTATCTGATTGTAACTCTGTGAAGTCTTTCACTGTTAAACATTATGGAATTTACCCAATTTGTACTGTTCTGCTTACCTGTATGTATGTTCTGCTTACCTGTATGTTATTTTTTACCCCCGAGTCGCCCCTGAAAAAGGGACCTCCGGGGCCCAGTGGGCCTACCTGGTCAACAAAATTCAATAAATAAATAAATAAATAAGATCCACTGGTAGTAAGGATATGGGGCAGTAGGACCCACAATCCTCTAGACTTTTGTTAGGTGTCAGGAGAACCGAAAGCTGTGCTAGATTCCAAGACACTGGCACTCCCCCATCCCCCTCCAGAATTTCATTGTAAGTGTAAATTAAGAGATCAGCCAACAGAGTGGTAAATTGTTTATAAAATTTGGAGATGAACACGACTGCCTGATGCTTTCCCATTTTTCAAGTTTTTAATCTTGGATAACACTTCAGTTGTGGAGATAGGGACGTTCAGGACCTGTTGTTCTTCACTAAGAGAAGGGAGGTGCAGCCGATCCCGATAAGTTTTCACTTTGTCATTATTGTCTGGGCCATGTTCCGGAGTATAAAGAGATTGATAATATTCAGCAAAGATGTGTGATATTTCCACTGGGGAAGTGGTGGAGGAGGCTTTTGATGGATCGGAAAGGCACAGAACTGCCCTAATTGCTTCAACTTTTCTGAGTTGCCAGGCCAGAGGTCTGCTAGCCTTATTGCCAAATTCAAAGTATTTTTGTCTCAAATACCTTAATTGGCCCTCAGTTTGGGCATCTAATAGTTGATTTAGTTTATGTTTTTCATGTTCTAATTGGCGTTACATTCCCTCGTTGAGGGCAATGCGGTGATGGAACTCCAGGTCTGCTATCTTGTTCTCAAGTTCTATTCTTTTTTGGTTATGTGCCCTTTTCACTCTGGATGAATATTTAAAAATTTCACCTCACAGGTAACATTTAAGGGCTTCCCAATGGACCCCCACTTCCGTATCCTCCAGTGAGTCCGTCTGTAGGAAGGATTTGACTGAGTCTTGGATTAAATCTTTAAATTCTGTCCAAGATGATAGGTTAACATTTAAACACCATACGGTCTCTGAGGGTGTTGGGGAGTTGTCTAGTTGAATCTGAAATGGGGTATGGTCCGGTAGGGAAGTGGAGCCTATTGTGGCGCTGCTCAACTTGGGGACCCAATCTGCTGACTGCAAAAAGAAATCTATTCGGAGTACATATTATACTTGGGAGAATAATATGTGTAGTCACGCCCACGCGGATGAAGAAAGCACCACCATTTAACTAAGGCGAGCTCTGCACACAATCTGGACAGCACCTTTCCTGTTCTATATGACCCTTTTGAACCTGAACCTATTTGGTCCAATGCAGGATCCATCACTGCATTAAAGTGACCCTCTACAATAATCATACTCTGAGTGTCATCTACAGTTTCACTTAACACTTTCTTCAAGAAAGCTATACATTCAGATTCTTCATTGGAAGCATAAAGGTTTAGAAGTATGCACTTCTGACCTCTATATTCATGATGCACTCGTATAAACCTACCCTCCCGATCTGTGTCTACTTGGGAAACACTCAGGGGAGCATTACGCTGAACCAGAATGGCTACCCCCTTGAGATGAGGATGATCTATATAATGTGAGGCATACACATCCCCCACCCACCCCATCTTAGTTTCGAATGCTTCTGCTGAGTTAAATGGGTTTCCTGCAAAAAGGCTATTGTGGCATGCTGTTTTTGTAGTTCCTGTATAATGCAGGCCCTCTTAATGGGGCTGTTAATGCTCATAATATTAAAAGAGGAGATTTTGAGGTCCACCATAGAAATAATAGATTTGAAACCCACAAAATTTCCTGAGGAGGGGGTACACACCAATTTCAGAACAACCATAAAAACAATCTAAACAGTAAAAGTTTAACATCTGTGAGCACTGAACTGTAAACAGCAAAACAAACAGTAATAAGTACACTTCAAGATTAGGAATACCCTACCCTCATCCACGTCATATTGCACCATGGAACGAGGCAAGAGGCCACCCAAATTGGGCACTTCAAATCCAGCACTTTCATAGCAATATATGGGTAGGTGACCAGAAGGGTAAATTAGTCACCACTAGGATGTTGGATACTAAATGGCAGCAAAGACAAGGTGATAGAATCTACAACCAACACTCCATCGACATTAGTCAAACTATATACTCTAGTACTAACAGATGAAAATTGGGCCCTATTGGAGAGGGCAAGCTCCCGTCCAGGAAGGGAATACCAAGAAACTCTGAGAGCCATGAAAGTTATTGTTCAAATGGACAGGAACGAGAGGAGCACCCTGGGAGCCGCAGGATGCAGAGCACCCCAGCCTCCCAACCCCAGGCACCCATAAATCCAGAGGCCCCCCCAGGTCATCACTGCTTCTGGACCCTGACCAGCATGACTGCCTCTAGAGACAAAAACTGTGTAGCCAGTTCTGTGATCTGTTAGTTTGTTTGTTTATCATCTATTTAGAATTTGGCTATTGTTTTTGAGAATAGCACCTTAAAAACCAATTAGGCCCACATTTCCCTGAAATCAATTCAATACTGTAGCCAGCTGAAAACCCCAGGAAAGTAGGTTCCGGGCCCCTACTTGGCAAAAGCATGAACCAGATTTAAGTATGAAAGTGCTGAGGCACCTGTTAGTCATCTGAGTGCCATCTGCTAGAGGGGAACCTCTACAGATCACCCCACCTAGCTTCATAGGCATAATGACTCCTGAGAAGGCCATAGGGCCCTTAAACTGCCTCTTCCATTAAGAATAATATCTCCGGCTCTGCAGTGCCAGGATGCCCTTGTCTAAGGTTGTTGACCTAGAGTCAGCTCGACCTGGACTAAGAACTAATTAAACCTATCTGTCAAAATGAGATATATTCAAACAGTAAATCAAAAAAGCACTCCTTATGGTGCTTGTAAAGGCAGCATCTTACTGAGGTTGAAATGATCCAGGTACCAGTAGTCCCAAGGAGAGGACCACCTAAACCCATCCCCGCTCCAGGAATAGTGAGCCCAGCTGCACCACACTCCCCTCTCCCCACCAAGAGGCCCCCATCCCTGGCCAATTGCAAAACCTCCACCATCTAGGTTCCCGACTCTCTGGGTCTCATCCCATGTTAACTAATAATTGTATCCATGGTAATTACAAGATGGGGGGGTCAACAGCTGAGGAGGGGGACAAGGGGAGCCAGCCAATCCATCGCTCGGCATTCTCCACATACAAAATCCCCTTGAAACTTACTGCCCCTACCAAGCAAATGATATGTGGTGAATCCAAACAAAGTTAGATCTTACTGTCCCCAGTCTACCGGGCCATAATGCAGTCAGGTAAGTGAGGTAGATGAGTGGTCCTCTGCAATGACTTGCAAAGTATAGTCTTGAGTCACCACTTTGGTGGATCCATGGGGGGAGCACTTTAGCTGTAACTTTGGACCAAATGAAGGAAGTCACCGTTGCCGCTTACTGTCGTGGATTCTTGGTTCCAGAGGGTTGCCAGGCTCTAGCTTGTAAGGCTGCCTTTTGAGTTGTCTGTGGCTCCTCAGGTAACTTTATTCCTAGTTCTAGCAAAAAAGAAGCTGCTGTTGCTACATCAGGGAAACATTTTGGGCCATTAGCAGTTTGTATCTTTAACTTGGTGGGGTATTCCACATACACCTGTTGTCCCGCTTGTTTAAGCATTTGCACAAAATGAAAGACCCTCTGATGACTTTGCAGTGTCTGCAGAGCATAACCCTAGTTGAAATATACCCTTATGTCACCAAAATGTATTTCTTTCTTGGACCAGGCAAGCTGCAAAATTTCCTCCTTCACCCAAAATCCAGCAGCACCAGAACAATAGATTGGGGTGGGATTTAGGGTCCAGGGGACAGGGAATAAGAACGGTGTGCTCTGATAATACCTAGGTCCTTCTCCGCAGGTAAGCTCAATATTTCTTTCAACCAACTGTCCATAAATTTAAGCATATTCCCCAACTCAGAGCATTCAAGGACTCCATGTATACAGAGATGATTCTTCCGATTCCGATTTTCTAACTCCTCCAGTTGTAGCTCTAATTATTGTTCCCAGTAATGCAGATGTAATAAGGCTGAGTTGTGAATGTTCATGGTGGTTGTGTAATCCATGAGGGAGTTCTCCAGTGTCCTAGTCCTCTGTTCTAGTTGGGCTAGTGTTTTGTGATCCTTGGAAACGTTTGCTTCAAGTCACTAAAGGGTATCATTTATTTGCTGTAAAGCCTTGCAGACATTTTTAGATGCAAAGGGTGCAGTTGGGCTCATTTGAGTTGCTGGCTGGTGGGGATGTAGTCAGCACTGAAGCCATGGTCTGTGGAGCAGCCTGCCCTGAGCTCTCCAGCTTATGTTTTGAGGCTTTGCCAAGGAGAACAGCAGGTTATCTTTGCCCCAATGTCATGAGGACATTATATAGGCTGTTATTTTCTTGTTGGATAACAGGATTACACCCAAAATACAATCGATGACCGTGGATTTTTGTTGTGTCTGGTGGGAGCTCAAGACCTAAGCCTCCATTAAGCAGGTAACATCACTGGAAGTCTCTGATGGTGGGGAATCCTTGATGTTGAAGAAGAAATCCAAGACATAAGAATGTCCATTCAGCACATTTGATACTTTGCTATAGAAGAGTCTGAGAGATAAATTGCAAGGAACCTAGGTAATGGGGCTGCCAAGGATGAGGTTGGAGAGCACAGGTGAAGGAGTGGAATGAGGAAGATGTGGATGCAGTAGGCTAAAGAGCATAAACTGGGTAGCTGCTCAATTAGGTGGACTCATTAAATAGAAAGTTCTTGAAGTTGGAAAATGATGGAATCCAAAGCAGGCAGAGGATGGAATGAAGGAAGAGACTGAACAAGAGTAACAGGCTTCCTTCACTGGCAGGCAGGGAAGGCCAGCCATTGCATGAAGCCTCCCAGGCAGAGCGAAGGATGGAGCTGCAAGAATGACGGCAGATATACTGTGAAGTGAAGTAATGATGGAAAAAATGGTGGAGCAGGACTCCAACCATGGCAGACAGGACAAGTCCACCAGTGCTCGATACCTACAGGCAGAGCCAGGAATGGAGCTGCAAGGATGGCAGACATACCCTGATGTGAAGCTAGGATGGAAAAAATAGAGGAGCAGTACTCCCATCCCTAGCAGACAATGCAAGCCCACCTTCGCTCAATGCCCCGACAGGCAGCACTAGGGACGGAGACTGTCATGGAACAGTGATACAAACCAGAGACAAGGAACAAGTTCCATTCCCCAGCAGAGGAACAAGCCCACCTTCACTCAATACCCCAAAAGGCAGAGCTGGGGACAGAGACCATGGAATGATTGAACAATGGTATGAACTAGAGATAGGGATCAGGCGCCCGGCCGAGGAAACTGTGGAAGACATGCAGCCTACAATGTGCAGTGGTGATGATGATGCAGCCATAGGTATTGAACTGGCTGCCACAGTGTACTGGCAGCATCTCCAAGTGCAGCTACATCCAAAACAGAGTTTAGTTTATGTTCACAACTTGGCAGAAATAACACACACTCTCCTTGCTGAGTTAACACACTAGTAGAGATTCCTTGGCAGATATCACCACTGGTGCTGGCGCCAAGACTACAGCAATCAAAGAATGAGTAGAAACTCCCAAAGAGGTAGTAGCAGAGTGCATAAAAATGCTAGGACCCCCAGAAAGGCCAGAGTTACCAAGCAAACTCAGTAAATCCCACTCAGGAGCCATAAGAGATCGTGCAGCAATACAAAGTCCAGCCAAGGGAGCAGCAGAATTCCTCGCTGAGCGAAATGGCCATGGGAGCTACTGTAGATAGGTGGTCAGGCTACATGCTGAAGCAGGTGCTGATGAAACAGGTGGGTTACTAACTTAGTCTACCCACCCACACCAGGTGAAAGTTCAGTTGGTGTCTCTAGAGAAGTAAACCATGGTGAAGTGTAGGCAGCTGTCAAGGAAGAAGAAGCATTTACCTTGATTCAGACCTAAAGGCATGAGTCACCAAAAGCACATTAGTAAAGTCTAAATAAACACTTCAAAGCAACACGACACACCAAGCAACTCCAAAAGGCTACTGGTTCATCTTGGACACTGTGGAACAACATACAAGCAGCTGCAGCAAAACTAGAAACTGGCATGGCGGGTGACGTCGCACCCCAGAAGTGCAGGCAGAGCAATGGTGTGGTGGCCAGCAGGGAAGCCACCAGCTAAAACAGTCGAAGAGAGCTGGAGGCCAGGAAAGGATTCCATGAGCAACAGCCTGCAGCAGAGGAGAGAGATCAGTACCCGGCAGGGTGAAATGGGAGGGTGAATAATGGGGAAGCAAGGTCCAAGTACCTGTGTCCAGCAGGAGCACCCCACAGGGAATGCAAAGGCAGCCGCCGATGGCAGAGTGGAGTGAAGAAGGGCTGCCCAATCCCCTAGGAGGATTGTAGGAGTGGAGAAAACAGCACAGGCAGAAGGCTACAGCCTCCCAGTAGGGAGCAGTGAAAAAAAGAAAAGCAAAGTCTAGGAAAGACAGAGAGCCGACCGGCTGTGGCACTCCAGAGTTTGAAATGCTCCAAGCGCAGCTAACGGAAGTGGCTGGCTTAAGTGAAGGATGTAGGAGGAGCTATTTCCCCCACATTGAACCACAGGCTTTTAGCCCTTCCAAAAGAAGATGCAGGAACCAAAGGACGTGGCTCACTCAGTTGACATTGAAATAAAATTTCCAGAAGTGTGAGTACGTCAGAAAAAAAATATGCCAGGGGTGAATACAAGAGATGCACCTTTGAATGATCCAGTGGAACAAGTCAGTTATTTTTTTAATATAGTTTTAAATGTTGAGGCAAACAACATGAATTAATGCTTCACAAGACTTAAGGGAACTGCAAGAAATGTATGTTCTTTGCTATACATTGGACACTTCACTGTAAATGTTTTGCCCGCTGGGTGATGTTGATGGATATGACTTGAAAACTCATATTGTGACTCTCGCTACATTAGTTACAGCTGATGTGGAAAGCAGTCCCTATGCAACTGTACAATGCTTGTACCAAAGGTCACTGAATCAAGCTTTCCCGAGCAATGACCTTGCACTGAAGCTACTTGACTCTACCTGCCTCTGTTACATCTGCAGAAAGAAGCTTTAGCATGTCCAAATGTATTAAAACCTACCTGAAGTCAACAAGGGCTCAGGAGTGACAGTCAGTCCTTGCAGTATTGTCAATTGAAAATGATCTGGCACATGAGATGGGCTTTCCAGATGTGATATTAAACGTTTGCCTTAATAGCAGCATGCATTAATTTTTGAAAATACAATTCTGGTTTAGAAAAGTGATTATATTTAATGCAGCTGTTCGTTATTTGCTTTGCTTTTAGCTTTAGATCGTGTAAGGTAATACCAATTAAACATCTTTGGAAAATATTAAGTATTGTGAAAATGCTTGTTTTACACCAGTTTCTTTGATCGTGAGTTAGGGCTCTACAGCACGTTTAGCAGAAGGACCCCTAAAGTCCTGGGCACAGCCCTGGGTGATTTCATCAACATATGCACCAGGTGAATGTCATGGGATGCTGTTTGCAGTAGGAGCGGCACTAATGGAATTATGAAAACTAATGAATCATGGATTCTTATGCTGTATTGTCATGCACCCAGCCCTCTTCTTCTGGGAGGTGATTTTAGCCTGACGTTAATTCCATCAATAGACAGGAATGATGGGAGTAAGGAATCTCATCTCAGAAGTTGGAAGGCACTGAATCAAATGATTCAGGATCAGGGTCTTACAGACATTTGGAGACTTTTTAACCCCAGAGAGAGGGATTATACCTTTCACTCGTCCCCAAATAACTCATATAGCAGGTTAGACTTCTGGCTAGACTCCCCTTTACTGACAGCTAAAACTTTGGATGTAAAAATTCTTCCTTGTATTATTTTAGACTATGTTCCGGTCCAACTTCTAATTCTATGGGAGCCGGTAACCCCTCCAACTCGAAATTGGAAACTAGACCCTCTCCCTATGCGAGATCCAGACTTTATTCCCTGGGCTCAAACTAAGGCCTCTCTATTTATTGATGAGAATCCTGTTACAGATAGTTCACTGGGTAATACGTGGGAGGCCTTTAAGGCTACAATGAGAGGGAACATTATAGGGTTCGCAGCAGCCAAGCATAAAGAACGAGAACACCAGCTACATCAGCTTGAGCAGGAGTTGGCAATAGCTGAAACCAAGCTGAAGGCCCTCTCTCAACCCTCCACTCATTCCTGCTTAGATAAGATCATTTTGGGACTCTGTTTTGAAATTAACCAGCTGCTTAACAGGAAAGCCGAAGTAGCCATCCTTCATCTTCGACACTCCTTTTGGGAGGGAGGAGACAAGGGCGGCAAAGTCCTCGCTTACCAACTCCATAAGCAACAGGCCAGTAGGTTAATATATGGCCTAAAAGGCCAGCAGAGAGTAATGAGTAACACCCCAGAAACCATTAACTCCATTATGTCGTCCTTTTTTAGATCTCTTTACACCTCTTCGAATAGGTGTATGAATTTGGATACACGTCCCTTCCTAGGCTCTCTTCTGTTACCCTCTCTTACAGTGCAGGAGTCACAACTTCTGGAACTCCCTATCTTCCAGATGGAAGTGTGTTCAGCTATTCAAACTATGAAGTTGGGCAAGTCTCCTGGAGCAGATGGCTATACGGCTGATTTCTACCAAGCAATGGCCCCTATTATCTCTCCCCTTCTGACCAAGGTATTTCAAGAGATAGAACTTAAAGATGCTCTCCCTCCTTCAATGAGAGAGGCTACCATTGTTCTTATCCCCAAAAAAGGTAAGGACCTCCCTAATCCAGGAAATTACTGCCCAATTTCTGTCATTAACCCCGATGGTAAGCTATACGCCAAGCTTCTAGCAGCTAGGCTCTCCCTCCTCCTTCCTCGTCTTATACATCCCTCGCAAGCAGGTTTCATTCCTGGTAGGCATAGTTCTGATCATCTGAGAACCCTTCTAAACCTTATACACTCCACTAGATCTCTTTCCTCTCCGGCCGCAGTGCTTGCTGTGGACTTTGAAAAGGCCTTTGACTCCGGAGAGTGGGACTACTTATATCTACTCCTTGCACATTTCGGAATGGGTGATATTTTTCTATCAAGAATACAAGCTATTTATAATTTACCCACAGCTAGAGTGAACACAAACTCGGTGCTGTCCCCACCCTTTTTATTAGAACGTGGGACAAGACAAGGCTGTCCTCTCCCCCCCCCCTCCTATTTGCCCTAGCTGTCGAACCCCTGGCCTGTGTAATTCAGAACCATCCTGAAATAATTGGTCTTACGGTAGCTAACACACCGTATAAAAGCCTTATGTATGCGGATGACCTCCTTCTCCTGTTAGCAGATGCCCATCGATATAGCCCTCCTTTATTGACTCTCCTGAAATCCTTTCATGCATATTCAGGTCTCAAATTAAATCAGAACAAGACCGAGTTAATGCCCTTAAACAAACCCTGTACCCAACAGTTGGCCGAAAAATCAGACCTCCTTTGGGCCCCGGATGGGATAACCTATCTGGGGATAATATTGTCTCCCTCATTGGATACAATTTGTCAAATTAATATTCTCCCTTTGCTTTCCTCCATCAAAACAGAGTTTGATAGATGGAAGCTCCTTAAACTGATTTTAGCAGGTAAAGCTGCTGCGATTAATATGGTCACGGCCAAAACTCTTTTATTTATTGATGCACATCCCTATCTGCCTCCCAAAAAACTGGGTCTTAGCCATTGATACAGTAATTGGACACTTTCTATGGGAAGGCACCAAACCTAGATACAGCCGAACCAAACTCCGGACCCACTGGAAGCATGGAGGCTGGAACCTCCCTTGGCTAGAGGACTACTGCCAGGCCTTTCTTTTGGCTCAGACGACCAAATGACTGACCTCTCATCTACCCACTTCCCCACAGTGGCTCCAAATTGAGTTAGATAGCTCAGGAATTTTTCTTCCCTCCTCTCTTTTACTCGCAGGCCCCAATAGCAAAGCCAGACCTCCCAGCAGTTTAAAATCCTCCCTCACCTATCCTACAATAGAGGCTTCGAGAGCCAATTGGCATGCTGTTCATCGGAGGCTGAAGATGGACCCTGTTCCGACTTTGCACCTCCCCCTTTGACAGAATCCCGCCCTTGTTATTGGGGGTTATTGGATCTGGTAGAAAAATTGGGCTAAGGGGATCTCCACTATTGGAGATGTTGTGGATCCTAGGTATAATACAATACATTCATTTCACTACTTTCAGCAGAAATGGGATATCCCCCAGACCGAATTCTGGAAGTACTTACAACTTAGAGAAGCCTTAAGACCTATCCTGAATTCCCCCTCACATACACAAGACAATCCTTCTGTTTTACAATCATGGATTAAAAACCCGAAAGGCCTAGCAGGACGTATCTATGCCAACATTAGGGAATCTCTGCCCTCTCAGTCTGAAGACGCTAAAAGGAAGTGGGAAAAGATGTTGCACCTTACAGTCTCCTCTGATGCCTGGGTCCAGGCTTGGAAGGATACACTCAAATGGTTGGGAGACGCCAGATCTCGTTTAATACAAAATAAAATATCCCACTCGTGGTACAAAACCCCTGTGAATCTTTACAAAGCTAAGCTCCTGGATTCTGACAAATGCTGGAGATGTCAGGCCATGTCAGGAGACCTGATGCATATACTGTGTTCCTGCCCCTTAATTCAGCCTTTATGGCACTCAGTACAGGATGTGGCTTCTAAAGTACTAAAACTCCTAGTCCCTCTCTGCCCTCTTTTTTATCTCTTGGGTATTACCACTGCCCTTCCTAAGCTTACCTACCTGGAATACAAATGGTTAGCTCTTTTAACTATGCAAACCAAGAGAGCCCTGCTTTGTAAATGGAGGTCCTCCATAATTCCTACATTGATGGAAGTATTGGCATCGCTCTCAGCATTGGCCACGTTGGATAGAATCTTGCACCTGCAAAAATACCAACTTTCCAAATTTAGACGCTGTTGGGTCCCCTATCTAACTTATGTTCACCCCAACATGGGTATAGGATGATTACTCCTTTTACCCTGGAGGTTATAGCTGGCTCAATACTCAATACAATACCGTGCTAACTAAGTGTGGGACGACTGTGAACTGAGGTTTCTATTCCCCATAAATATTTTCCTCATACTCTAAGGTGCCTTCTAGTTTCTTCTTACAGAGAATCAAAAATTAAAGTCTTTGAAGGTCTTATAGTATGCATTTATTGGCCTTAGTCTGTCAGAATGATTTTTTGATAGTATTGTTATATGGCTACCACTTTTGTTACGAACCTGAGTCTTTAGGATTGCTTGTGTTACTCTGTTCTGCCTCTAGGTAATAGCCAGAGATTGCAGAACATATACACACTTATAGCTCGATTTCTCTCTTGATGCCATGAAAATGATTAGAGAGACTTGCACAGATCCAGTAGACCTGACCCGTTTGCCTATGTCCAGCAAATCCTGTCATGCAGCTCATCCCTCTGGTGAGTACAGTTCTTAGCTTAACGAATGCACACTGTTATAAATAATGACAACATACTGCTAAATTGATATGTATAGGTCTCGCTTATGTCCTCTGACCTTTCCATGCTAATACCTTATACTTTACCCTCATCCTTTGCTATCCATTTACAACAGATGGAACACAAGCTCTATTTCCATTTTAGCAGGTAGATCAGGATGGACAGGGATCCTATCTGTAATTTTCTGTATGACGATTGTAGGTAACCTAATGATACCTTTCCCTTTCCCTACTCCCCCCCAGAGATTTAATTTTTACCCTTCCCCTCCCCCCTTTTTTCCTACTCCTTCCCCATAAGATAGGTGTGTCTAATGTTTATGTACATGTATCCAGCTTACTGTCATAGGCTTCGGCCACTTGGATGTATGTTTGTGCATTTCCTTGTCTAAAACTATTAAAAAAGTTACAGCAAAAAAAAAACCATACAAACAGGTCTGCTATGCAGACCAACCTTAATAACAACAAGCACATGAGCCATGACTGATAAACAGAATACAAGGAAATAACAGGGTATTAGCTGTGAGATCATCATCTGCCTTCACATCTTCACTTTAATGTTACTACTGCAGCTCCATAGCAAATAGAAACAGCATTTTTGTTTTCTGTAGCAAACTATTAAATGCATTCTGAAGTTTTGTATTGTATTATGAGTATTCTTTCCATGAAACACTTTTTAGGCAGTAATAGATTTGCCATACCTTTATGTATTAAGGAGACTGGATGCCAGATTGCTGCAAGCGTACTGTTAGCAAAATCGCTGAAACTTCCAGATTGGTCCGTTTCCATAAATAAAATGCAATTTGAACCCAATATTTATTGTAGGTGCTGATTTATGTCTGTCTACTTGTCTATCAATCTGTGTAGTAGCAGAATTAACTCCATTTGCATCCTTTTTTCAATCAGAAATATTGCTGAATCCTTATTGCTATAACTGGTTGCCCGGATTACACAACAAAAGCACACTTTGTGCTACTATTATTGCCACACAACATAAAAACATAGAAACAGAGAATTTGATGGCAGATAAGGACCACTTGGCCCACCCAGTCTGCACATTTCTCCCTATCTACAATATTACATCAGACCGCGCCCAATCTATAGCTCTATCTCCCTCCACCTTCCTTTCCACTATGATTCCATTGCCCTTATCCCATGCATTCATGAGCCCCATCACTGTTTTCACACCACCACCTCTGTTGGAAGGCTATTCCAGGCATCCACCACTCTTTCTGTGAAGTACTTCCTCACATCTCTCCTGAATCTACCCCCTTCAGCCTCATAGCATGTCCCCTTGTTCTTGAGCACTTTTTCTTCGGAAAAATACTCCTCTCCTGTATCTTATTAACCTCTGAGGTATTTAAAGGTTTCTATCATATCTCCCATCTCCCTCGTCTCTTGCAGTATGTACATATTGCAGGTCCTTCAGTCTCTCCTCATTGGGCTTTTGATGCAGACCCTGCACCATTTTAGTTGCCCTCCTCTGGACTGCCTCCACTTTATGTCTTTCCAGAGATGTGGTCTTCAGAACTGGACACAGTACTCTAGGTGGGGTCTTACCAGTGATCTATAGAGGCAATACCACCTCCCTCTTTCTGCTGGTGATACCCCTCCCTATGCAACCCAGCATCCTACTTGCCCTCCCTACTGCACTGTTGAACTGCCTGAGCACCTTTAGGTCATCTGATACGATTACCCCAAGTCTGTTTCCTGCTTTGTGGTTATCAATACCACTCCACCCATTTTGTAATCTACCCCTGGGTTTCGGTGCCCTAAGTGCATTACTTTGCACTTTTTCACATTGAAACCTAGCTGTCATACTCTTGACCACTCCTTTAGTTTTCTTGGGTCTCTGCTCATCCTTTCCACACACCCTGGAGTGTCCACCCTATTGCAGATTTTAGTATAATCTGCAAAGAGGCAGACCTTCCTTTCCAGTTCCTCTGCTATGTCACTTATAAAGACATTAAAGAGGAGCGGTCCCAGCACTGATCCCTGAGGCACTCCACTGGTCACCCTCCCTTCCTTGGAGTAAACTTCGTTTACCACCACCCTTCGTTGCCTATTCTCTAACCAATTTCTTATACAGTTTACCACCTTTGGACCCATTCCTAAGCTACCCACCTTGCTTACTAGTCTCCTATGTGGAACAGTGTCGAACACCTTACTGAAGTCTAGGTAGGCCACGTCTACCGCTCCACCCTGATGAAATTTCTTAGTTACCCAGTCAAAGAAATCTATCAACTTTGTTTGACATGACCTCCCTTTTGTGAAACCATGCTGCTCTGGGTCTTGTAACCCACTGGATTCAAGATATTTCACAACCCTTTCCTTCAGCAGTAATTCCATTAACTTTCTCACCACCATTGTCAGGTTGGCTGGGCTATAATTGCCAGCCTCCTTCCTGCTACCACCTTTGTGTAGTGGGACTACATCTGCCCTCCTCCAATTCTCCAGAACAACTCCTGTTTCCAGTGAGCTGTTAAACAGAACTGTCACAGGTGCAGTCAGTACTTCCCGGAGCTCCCTTAATACCCTTGGATGTACCCCATCTGGCCCCATTGCTCTGTCCACCTTCAGATTAGCAAGTCACTTCAGGACTCTCTACTTATAAAAAGGACTTGTTTCCACCTCCCTCCCTTCAAAGCTTTTGTTACTTTTTTGCAGCACCTCCACTTCTCCTTCCTCTGTGAGCACTAAACAAAAGTATTTGCTTAGGATGTCTGCCTTTTCCTGGTCCCCTGCTGCACAGTCCCCCCTTCCCTTTTTAACCCTACACATAATGAAACATGAACCAGAATAATTTTCCATTATTTCAAAGAATTTTCAAATTGTAAGCATTCGCCACATGAGCACTTTGGTCACTATGGCAACCATACAGGAACCACTAGAGACACTTCACAAAATAAGAGTGTCTCTCCCAACTAAGAAAAGAGATCTCCTAATTGGCTGAAACACTTGATGACTCTATAATGGTAATTGTTAATCATGATACATTTGTTAGGCAAGATTGTTTACAGTATTTAAAAGCATTTCAGGTACTGATATAGCCATGATTGGTTGTCTCAAGCTGTTCCGAAATTTGGAAATTCTAAGTTCACATGGCATGGCCAATTTACCATATAGAAGTTTTCAAATTTTCTCCAAACTGAAACATACTGATTTCAAATGTATATTCCAATTGTTTACTTTAATATGACTGAGAAAATGGTTACATGCAGACATACAATGCTAAATTTTTAAAGAGGAGGATGCAGGTGTAATTCCTGATTTAGGGCTGTGCCTACATCCTCTGAAATGTGTCAACACATCTAAACGTTATTTGCAAACATTCTGACACATTTATGATAGTTTCAGTCTTTATAGATCATTAATGACACATTGGTGTTACATGTTATGACAAATGTGCCCAAACAATGTGCCATGCCTGAGGTGGTATAAATTGCAGCCACAATTCATGCAAAGCAAAAAAAACATGACCCTCACCCCACCAAGGACTTTGATATTCCAGCCTACTGAGCCTCTTATGGTTAAAAGGGGGTCTTCTAAAGTCCTTTGAGTTCTGGAACTGCTATAGTAGCTTTGTTTCACGGTTGTTCTCCCCCAAAGAACTTGAGAAGGTACTCTTGCAACCTCAAGGAACACAATACATTTACTGTACGTAGAAACATGTATAAGTGGTCTTAGAATATTTAGAAAGAACCCATCATGTTTGGCTGAAAAGGATTTCATGATTTATATGTAAAAAATTACACAAGAGATTGTGACTCCCTTATCAGTAGGGCCCACTTGCAAATGCATCAGGCCAAATAAGGCTTATCATGAAAAAGGGCTCATGGGTGTATAATAATAAAAATGTTTGCTTGCAGTGTCAGGACTGTGTGGAAAATTATAATATCTAGACAAATTTTAGCTTATATTTAACCATTTTTTTGTAATTGTTGCCCTTATTTATTACTATGGACATTTGCATGGAAACAGGATCTCTGCCTTATTTATTCTGTCTGCTTGTCTACTTCAAAGTCATCATTCTAATTATGACATCCCAATCTGTTGCATTGGAGATATTTATGATGTCATGAACAGTGTCTATGATACCACATGTAGACAAGCAGACATAGCTAATAAAGTTCCGGGGACAGTAATCTTGTTTTTGTGTCACTTCCCTCAGTAATAAAGAAAATGGGAAATGAATCACATAAATATAGTTCTAGCTGAAAGATAGAGAGGTTAAAAGCACAGAACTGTACAAGAGTGGGTTGCAGGTTCAGTTCCCCTCAGGGCTGCAAAAAATACTGATGTAATATTGACCGTTCTGCATGCCAGTGTCAGTGGCTCAGTAGGTAGCACACTCACCTCTGAGGCTGGGAGATCAGAGGGCTGTGGGTTCAGTTCCCACATCTGGCACTTGGGTTAATATCCCAGTACTGACACTGTAGTGCAGCATGAGAGGGGTGCTGCACTTCTGAGGTGCCGTCTTTCGGATGAGACATTAAACTGAGGTCCCATCTGCCTGGATTGGTGGTAGTTCAGGTGGATGTTAAAGAACCCATAACACTTACCGAAAATAGTAGGGGAATTTCCCCAGTGTCCTGGCCAAATTTCCCTCATTCACTAAAAATACCACCAACAGTTTCATCTGGTTCAAGGTCAGTTGGCATTCATCTGTATCCCCCTTCCTCGGGTCATGCCTGAAAATAGGCAGGATTTGTCTAGTGCACTTACCCGGTCAACAAAAACTAAATAAATAAAAATGCTGTTCCCAACTCTGTTTAGTGCTTTCAAATAGGTGTTTCCTATCTTTTCTTGGGAAACACACACACTGTGAGGCTTGATGTTTATCTTCAAAGCCTGATGATGTCTGATTGGTGGGGATTTTGTTCCTTTGAACTACCTGTCATTTATGTCCATCAGCCAGATGAACACTGTCATCCTCAGCTTTCTCAGCATTTGCTTTTGAGAGGCAAGCCTGTTGTATTTCTGCATCCTTTGGCTTATACAGTACACACTGACACAGCCTCTAACACTACACTAACAATATGTTCACTTTGCCCATGTGTGCAAGCAAACATAAAAACAGGCCACTTCAAAATGATTTTATTTGCAAGCACTTGATTTTGTAGTAACTCTTCTTTTCAGGCCCAAGCTACTTTCGGAAGCAAATCAACACTTTAAGAAAGTTGATTATTAACATAATAATATGCAAGTCAAAAAGTTTTTAAATGCCCCAAGGGAATAATACAGACTATTTTCTAAGGGTCTCCAATTCCCATGGTTGTAGTTTAGTATTATTTTTCTTCATGCCTGCTAATGCCCTCCAAGATCTTATCATTTAAAGGAAAATGTACCTAGTATAGAGGTAGCACTGGGGAGAAACACAGCTGCTGCTTGTTTGTACTCCCAAAGCGCGCTGTTCCATAGCAGAGGCATTGAGGCAGCAAATATAATGCAATGGAACTTTGTTTTGCAAAGGGTCTTTCATGATGGCTAGTTCCCTAAATGCTTGATTGAGAAAATACAGCACAAAAGCATTTATCACTTAGCAGAATAAACCAAAAAAGCCCAAAAGATGAAGACAAGACTATCATGACAATCAGCTCTGTTTATTTTGTGTTCATTGGTATTTGGCATGGGGCTGGTGTTACCTGGTCACCATTTACTCTCTGATCTAACTGTTACCCCTCCGTGTGGGGCTAAATGTCTAATAGCTGCAATTGTAACAATCGTTCCTCTGTAACCAGTGTGTAAACTGCTATTGTAATGTTATGCTGTTCATGTTTTTGTACTGTGAGCCATCTAGATGGCCCAGGTCATACCTGAAAATGGTCCTCTGCATCAGTGTACTTACCCGGTTATCAAATAAATACATGCATACATACATGCATACATACATAAATAAATAAATAGAAGAGTTGCCATTGTTTATCATCTCCCAGTGCTGTTGCAGGGGAAGCCTGCAATTGCAAGGAACAGGAGGGGCTACTAGATGGGAGAGTGAAATGTCTGCAATGTAATTAAGGGCATAAGAAGGAATAATAGGTTGCAAACTACACAGTTTCTAATTAAATGGTATAGTAATATAAAAACAAGTCTGAAAATGTGAAAAGAATGAAAAAAAACATTTTTTAGACTTTCTTTTTTTAATAACAATACATAAAATGGTTCTTTTTAAATAGCTCACATACATCGTCAACACAAGCAGACACGTATCAACACTGGAAACCCATACCAATATGATGTACTCATGTCATTCTGAATCCAAGCTTTATTTAAAAAAAATGTTTCCAGCATTAACAGTTCAAATGTTCGCTCTTTTGTAAGCTAATTTATTTAAACTGGGTTAACTTCGGAACCATTAGGGTGAGGAACTTAATTTTTTTTTTTTATGAAAACTTGGAGGCAGCTAAGTTGATACCCATGCAACTTGCTACAACAATTTCCATATATCAATATATAAAACTGCTAATATTTGTTTTATTTATTTATTGAATTTTGTTAGCTGGGTTAACCCTCTGAGACTTAAAAGTCCCTTTTCATGGGTGACTCAGAATTAATTACAATGAGAGCATACAGAAAACACAAAGTGCAAGAATTTGGAGTTACATACAAGCCATAACAAAATCACACATGAATCTCCGGTTAGATAAATATGATGTTTTACAACAATACAAGAACTAGAAAAATACATGTACATGTCTAAGCAAGGAAAACATTCAAGACTGTGCAATGACAAGGGAACCGACAAAAATACATGGTTCTAACAAGGCAATAAAAACAGTTAATGTAAGATAAACAGATCTGCTTACATTCTGTTACAAGGTGGGGTCTGGAGTTGGACAATGAGACTTTTTTCTGCTGTTATGTTCTATGTTTCTAACAACATATTACCTCATTAATAAGACTGAAAAATTTAAAAAATATAAAAATGATATACCAATAATATGTAAGCGTGTAGATAAATAACATTTGCATCAGAAGATGCTAGTGTTTGGTCATTAAAGAATGAAAACACCCTCTGCTAGTTTATGAAGCATAAGTTGCAATTGAAAGGCCTCAATTAGGTGCAACACCTCAGTTCCTGGATGGTTCATGGGGTTAGAATAGCAGCAACGTTAGGAACATGGTTGCAGGCTGATGTTTTCTATATACTTTGGCTCCACAGCTAGGCTGTCAGAGGGTCATGTCCCTTTTTTAGAAGAGCAGGCCATGTCTGAGCATCCTATGCTACTCATTTGAAGGGGTGTCACCCAAGCACTTGCCAGGATGGAAATGAATTGAGACTTTTTTTCAATGTTGGTTCCAGTTTGTTCTTTGATTTTGACTAGCCTAAAAAAAAAAAGAAATAAAAACTCTTATTGGGTTTAGAGTGGTACAGGCAGAGCACAATCTGATCTCAGGCAGTGCCCTAACTGATAATAGATTTAGATAGTGCACTGTTCATTTTGGATCGATGGATAGGTCACACTATCTGAATTATTGGTACATGAATGAATAGTATTTGCCCAAACTGAACCAGGTCACTCTCTTGTGAGTATCAGCTGGGAATCTGCTTCTTAAATAGCCTGTAAAATATTAAAGTGGAATTAAAATAGCTTCATGTGCCTTAGACTGCCATTGCTATTCTAAACTGTAAAACCCTAGCCCTAGCTTGCACTATATAGTATACGGTTACTGGGGGCTCATAGTGATTCCTCCATCCCAGATCGGGGTGGGGCTTCACAGTTCAAATTCTGCCTGGGGGAATACCTTGATACATTCTCTCAATATATCAGCATGGTGTGTGGAGAGATCCCTGTTGTTTTTTTTTAACTTTTATTTATGCACTCTCTCTCTATAGCGGGGAGTACTTACCTCCCATACAGCCTTGTAGGCAGATGTTCAACTGATCCTAGGTTGAGCCAGCCTCCACCGCAATGGCTGAAGCGAGGAGGACCACAGCTTACCCCCTACGGTGGGGCCTCCCCAGTGAGGGGAACTGGGAGAGGAGTCCACATCACCCTGAGCCCTCGACTCCAGCCATCGAGCTTTGTTTGGTCTACTGGATAGGTCATCCATCAATGACTATCATGCTGCTGCTGTAGGAGAGGGATTTTTGGAGCTTATATTTCCCCTGGGCTTGGACGTGCAATGATGCCCTGCTCCATGTGTGCACACTCCTGTGTGCACTCGAAAGACATCTGCCATAGCCCCAAATCCTCTGCATCCACCAGCCGGACAATGCAATCCCCTGGTAGCCACCAGGGACTGCTATTCCACCAGTGAGGGCAAACCCCCCTTCCCGAGGAAAGAGAGCAGTCCTGGGAAGCTCGATCCTTCCTCATCCCCACTGAACCCCCGGTGGCCCATGATCGTTCCCAAACACGGGTCACCAGTGTGGCGTGAGGTGTGATGTCCAGTGCCTCCACCCTCAGTGCCACTGGGCTGGCAGATCCCTGTTGTTGATGTTGTTCTTTTGAAGAAACTATTTAATAAAAAATTACCTTCCCATCTTCCATGTAACAGTCTTCTCACTCTAATGTCACTGCAACAGAGATGTAACAGAGATGCCTGTCACATCTGACAAGGTGTAAAATATCCATTTTCATCTGTCAAAGCAACTGTTCTTAACCCAGACTAAAATGCAACTATCATAAAAGCAGATCCTGCCATGTGTTGGCATGGTCCATGAAATGTGCAACAGATAAGCTAAGCAAACTATAAATGTAGCGTCACATGCAAGCCCAGCTTACGTGATGTTTTTCTATCTTGTAGTTCTTGGGAAGTGGTGTCAACTATAAAATATGATAAAAAAAACATAAAAGGAGGTCTGGTGGTCACAACTGAAGTTGCTTTTATGCCACATAAAACCCAAATTTGAGTTTTGTGAAAACACCACTACCCATTATTTAGACTTTTCCAGGCAATGGAAAACAATACTGCCAGTTATTCAGAGCAAAGCAGGAAGTGGCAGGAAACTGTGGTGGCCCAAGTGATAGTAAGCAAATTGCTGCACTGGTTCATGACTGCCTACATGTTCAAGTTCATTTACACTTGAACTGTCAGCATATTTCTCTTATTCAGTCTGAAAAACTTTATGGCTAAAGTCTGGTACTAATTAGTAATGGATCTCAAAAGAGGTGGCAGGGAAGGTTAAGGAGAAAAAGGCTGCATTCAAAAAGTATAAGGAATCACAGAAGAAGCACGACAGGGAACTGTATCAATTAAAGCAGAAAGAAGTGGGGAAGGCAGTCAGAATAGCAAAGGCCCAAACCAAGGAAAAAATAGCCAACTCAGTTAAGAAGGGGGATAAAACCTTTTATAGATACATTAGGGAGCATAGAAAGGTTAAGGGAGGAATAGTGAAGATTAATAAAGGAGAGGGGAGGTGGGCAGAGGGAAACAGTGAAAAGGCAGAGATACTGAATAAATACTTTTGCTCAGTATTCACAAAAGAAGATGAGGAGAAGTTACCTAAACCAGACAATAGAAACACTCTGGGTAGGGGGGTTTATACCAGTCCATTTACAGCAGAAAGAGTCCTGAAAGAACTCCTAAAACTCAAGGTGGACAAAGCAATGGGGCCTGATGGGATTCACCTCAGAATCCTAAAAGAACTAAGGGAGGACCTAGTGACACCACTGACCACACTTTTTAACAAATCATGGGAGGATGGGGTGGTACCTGAGGACTGGAGGAGGGCAGATGTGATTCCCCTTCACAAAAGTGGGAGCAAGGCAGAAGCAGGACACTACATACCTGTAAGTTTGACCTCAGTGGTAGGGAAAATGATGGAATCATTTCTGAAAGAAAGAATTGTTGAGTACCTAGAGGCCAGCAGGGCTGGGACCCAAAGCAGCATGGATTTACAGCAGGAAGGTCATGTCAGATGAATCTAATTGATTTCTTTGACTGGGTGACCAAAGTAATAGACCAGGGAGGGGCTGTGGATATGGCCTACCTAGACTTTAGCAAGGCATTTGACACAGTCCTGCACAAAAGACTAATAATCAAGTTAGCCAGCCTGGGAGTGGGTTCCAGGGTGGTAGCCTGGGTAGCAAACTGGCTTCACAACAGGACACAGAAGGTAATAGTGAATGGAACACATTCCGAAGAAAAGGGGGTTACTAGTGGAGTATCTCAGGGCTCAGTACTGGGTCCAGTCCTCTTTAACATCTTTATAGGTGACATTGCAGAGGGTCTGGAGGGAAAGGTATGACTCTTTGCAGATGACACAAAGATCTGTAACAGAGTTGATACACAAGAGGGGGTAGAAAGGATGAGAAGGGAATTGTCAAGGTTGGAGAAATGGTCAGACATATTGCAACTTAGATTTAATGCAAAGAAGTGCACCTGGGAAATAAAAACCCAGGAGAAGAGTACACAATAGCAGGGGAGGTACTAACAACAACAAAATGGAAAGGGACTTAGGGATAGTTATATCAAATGACTTAAAGGTGGGTAAGCAATGTGAGAAGTCAGTAAGGAGATCCAGGGGGATACTGGGATGCATAGGAAGGGGTATCACAAGTAGAAAAAGGGAAGTGGTTATCCCTCTGTACAGACAGTTGGTGAGACCCCATCTGGAATACTGTGTGCAGTTTTGGAGACCCCATCTATGGAAGAACATAGACAGGATGGAAGCAGTCCAGAGGAGGCAACTAAAATGGTGCAAGGTCTGCATCCAGAAACCATATGAAGAGAGCTGAGAGAGCTTAATATGTATACCCTGATGAGGAGGGACGGGGACATGATGAAATGTTCAAGTACCTCAAGAGAATCAACAAAGTCCAGGAGGTAGCATCTTTCAGAAAAAGAGATGTGTAAGAATAGGCACAATTTAAAAATAGAGGGGATGGCTCAGGAGTAATGTGAGGAATTTTTTTTCACGGAGAGAGTGCTGATGCATAAAACTGCCTTCTGGGTAGGTTGTTGGGTCTAAAACAGTGGGGGAATTCAAACATGCATGGGACAGACATAAGGCAATTGTAGTGGGGGGTTGCAGGAAGTAGGCTGTTGGTTTACTAGAAATGGGCAGACTGGGTGGGCCAAGTGGTCCTTATCTGCCGTCAAAGTCTATGTTTCTATGTTTCTATGTCTTGCATTTTTGAGAACCCCAGTAATGTCAATTACTGGGATCCTAGCTCCCATTTGAATCTTCTACCTCTCTTTGGTTAGGCCACACCATGGAAGGTAACCTGCATAGTCCAGTACTGTTCCTTATTTTCTTTTTCAATGGGGCGCACTGAGAAAAATAAATCCATTTACATGCCTAACATTTTCAAGACTGATGATCTCTACCAGCTTAAGCTGGGCCCCCTATAAATAGAGGGCCAGTGGCTACAGGGACAGAATAAGCCTACTGCTAGCTCTGCTAATAAGATTGTTTCTTTCCTCTTTTTGTATTCTAAAACATATCCCATTGATATTTCTACACAAACCAGAAGCTTACAGTTTTCACCAAGAATAAAAAGTATATGCCAGTCATATCAGCTGCACCCTGGAAAGGTTCTACATAGCAATTTTCATTCTAATTTTGTCAGTGTTAGAGTCACACATGGGCATAATTTTTATAGAGAACCCCTCTTCTTCCTGTCATCAATAAATTATAGTTTTATTTGACTTACAGGGTCTCCCTTTCGAGTTATGAGGCAGAGATCCTGCCCCTCCCCTTTTAATCCAAACACTGAACTGTACCACAAAGCAATTCACCATACAGAACATGGGCAGGAGACAGTGTTGAGCACAGGAGTCTCAAATGGTAGACACAATCTGCTAGTTTTACTGTATAAAGCAAGAAGTGGAAAGGTGGTCAGTCATGGAGGAGGGCAGGTTGTGGCAGTTACCTTCTTGCATGGAGAACTGGGTATGGGCGAGAGGAGGATGGGAGAAGGTGCTGCCAGTTTGGGAGGTGGGGGTGCATAAGAATAATTTTAAAAAGCATAAACAAATGCTTTACTTAAATGAGAAAGACAGCGGTTGGCTGTGAAGATGGGCAGGTTGTGCAGGTCGCCTATCATGGGATATGACTGTGTATCCAATTGTGGGTGATGGTGAGGGATGGTGGATGGGGGTTGTATTTAACATGATTTGGGCTGGGGAGGAGGATGGGGTCTGTTTTCTTTTTTCCTTTTTTTTTGTTATACACCTGAATGCCGAATACCTTGTCCCAAATAGTGATGTGGGAAATTGGCAACCTTTGTTACGCAAAATAGTTTGTGTAATTTGGCCATTTCTCAAAATTTTTTGTGGAAGCAAAATGCAGACTTTTGCCCATGGAATGTGAAATTTTGCACACGGAGTGAGGAATTTTGCCCACAAAACAGCGAAATTCACCACTTGAGGGTGAAATTTTGCATTTCACAGCTGAAATTTAACAACTTTTCACCCCACAAAATATTTTGTGGAATGGAAGAATTACACAAAATATTTCATGGGTGAAATTGCCAGTATTGTTGGAATTTTGCCCATGAAAATTAAATTTGCAACATCTGTACTCCTGAATGGTTGACTACTGAATACCAAATATTCTGGAAAAGCATTTGCACACCTGTAGTATAGTATCTGTCCATTTTGACTCAAATAAATAATCATCCCTTTTTTTCTTAAATGATTCCTTACATTTTTAGGTTAATTGGCAGCACATTCTATATGCACACCACCCTCTGTAAGAATGAGTAGTTTCATTTGTTACCCTGAAAATTACCCATTGCAGTTCTGTGTTATGATCCCTTATTATATTTTTTCGCACCTCTATTCCGCAACATTTGTAGTACATTGTACACTGCATAACTTCACCCTTGGGGATTGTGTGCATGATTCATACACCTAAGCAGGCTGCATTGCCTGGGCACGCAGTATGCTTAAGCATGGCGTGCACATGCTGCAAGGAAGCTCCATGTAGGGGAATGTCAGATGGTTATTCACTGCATGTACAGCATAACAGCTTATGCTACAATGGCAGGTGTTCAGGCCTCAGCATATTTACACCAGGAAGACCCCTGCTGTAAACCTCTGATCATGGCCCCAACAGTTGCCATCCTACAGGCATGTATCTGAACACACACTGTGTAGCCTTAACCCCACCATGTTTCACACATGCCACAAAGCTGCAAGGATGTTAGGGCTGGACCAATACTGGTCAATGCTCCTGTGTGATAGTGCCACATTTGACATCCACTGTAGACATGCCTGGAAGGGAACGGCATGCAATGTAGCTGTGGAAGGCTCTCCATACCACACTGTATGCAGCACCCCCGATGCTGGCCTTGTGTCCCCAGTACCCTGCAATATGATCTTTGGTCCCATCACATGCCACAGCCACCACATGGTGCCGTACATAACAGAATAACCATTCTTCCCTCCTGTCCATCTCCCCAAATGGGATGCCCCTACACAAGGCTGCCCAAGGGGTCAGGCCAACCCTGTAGCCACATAATAAAGCAGACAACACAGTAGGCTGTAGAACAGTGCAATACAAGTACTAAGAAGGCACCACCAGGGCAGTTAGAACAGCACTACACATAACACACTCCTATAAACATATTGCGCAACAGGGCAGGTGTCCCTAATATTCCATCCAGGGGTATATCTACAGACCTCCGGCACAGAGGGAGGAAGTGGACAGGGTACTAAAGGAGGAAATTCATGACATGGCAGCTAAAGGTGAAATCCCACTGATGGGGGATTTCAATATGCTGGATGTGGATTGGACCACCCAGGCAGCTGCTTCAGCCAGAAGAATGGCCATCCAATAATCCCTGCAGGGGGTTGGACTCAGACAGCTGGTGCATGAGCCAACCAGAGAAAAATTGAGCCTGGACCTGGTATGAACCAATGGGAACAGAGTCGAAGGAGTCCATGTGGAGGGGCAGCTGGGATCCAGCGACCACCACATGGTGTGGTTTGGCATGGAGATGGACTCAAATAAGCAACACAAGGGCAAAAGTATTAGATTTCAGGAGGGGGGATTTCAGTGAAATGGGTAGCTGTTTACGAGCAGCCCTGTAGAAGGGAGAGGTAATGGAGGGAGTGGAGGAACAGTGGGGGAAACTAAAAGGAGCCATCGTGGAGGTAACTAACCAATGCATTAGGATAGTGGCCAAAAGGAAAAGAAGAAGGAAACCACTATGGTTCTCTAAAGAGGTGCTGCACAGCACCTGAGTCATCGGCGCCCACCATAGGCCTGGAATTCTCCACAACTTCCACACAATAACTGTTTCACTTTCCCATTGTACTTAATATAGGAGACCGTGGATACCTTCTAGGTGAAAAATGTATTCTCTATTAAATCCACACTGGTACAAAACTCACATAGAATCACTGACACAATAAGAAAACACTGGCACATGGTACAACTAGATCCGGGTCTGAAAGATGTTACTAAAGAAGTTCCGAAAATGTTTTTCAGAAGCGGGAAAACCGAAAAGGATCATGTGGTACATTCTATGCAGCCAGTTGGCAAGACCCAGATGTGGCTACCTTATAGAATTAACAATAGCAACAAATATGTGGCAAATGCAAATACTGCGATAAAGTCAGGGACACCAGGATATTTAAGAACCCTGTAACTAGTAGGGACACGGAGGTTAAGGGATTCATGACATGTAGCACTTGTAGACTTGTCAGCCTCGCAGAGTGCAAATGTTGCAGTTTCTATCTTGAAAAACCCAAGAAGTTTTTAAAATCAGGACTGGTGAGCACATTAGAGCCATCGCGAATGGCAGTGTCACCAATGCCCTGGCAAATCATGTGGTAAAAGCCCGCAATAGAACCAATCACAGTTTCAGGTTCCGTGGTATAGCAAAACCTGCCCTATCCTATGGGGGGCGGGGGTTAACTATAATGACCTACTGTTACAGAAGGCACAATACTGAATATTTGCTCCGAATGCTATGGACTGGCCAGGATTAAACAGCAGGACTGAAATTAGACCTTTTTTAAAAAAGAAGAAATGAGCAAGAGATGCTATTTAAGAAGTAGGAATAGTATTGAATGTACAGATATGTATTATGTGTGGTTTTAACATGTGTTTTTTTCATCTCCTAGGTGTGCACCATCATTTCTGGAAATGGTTTGCTGATAAGTTTGGATGCCTTGGTAAACAAACTAAGTGCGCACAAATCAAATCATTTTGGACAGGTGCCTCTTTTGATTAATGTTGAGCACTGTTTTTTATTGTATATGTTATGTTTCAGAAAACTGCTTGATGAAATGAGCTCATAACGAAGCATTGAGTACGGATGAATTAATTTTATGTAATGAGATTTTCTGCACTCGCACGTTAAATGGCTATTTAAGAGATGAACAGAGGGGGAGCTGACAGGCTTTGAGAAAGCATGTAGTTGTGCCAAACATGTCAGCTGATTTAGCTTCCTGATACTGAGAAGCCATTTGTTTGAGCGTGTGGATTTTTACTGTTTTTCATCCATTTGTTACCATTTTTTGCACCAGTGTGGATTTAATAAAGAATACCTTTTTCACCTAGAAGATATTCATGGTCTCCTATACTGAGTACAACAGGAAAGTAAAACAGTTTTTGTGTGGAAGTTGTGGAAAACTCCAGACCTATGGTAGATGCAGGTGACTCAGGTACTGTACATTATCTTATTAATTTTTGCCAGGCACCACCTGTTCCTTTGGTGCAGTAGCATAAATTTCTGCTTTACTGATTCTCTAAAGAGGTGGCAGACAAAGTGAGGGCTAAAAGAGCAAGTTTCAGGAAGTACAGTATAAGGAGACCCAAAGGGAGGAGGACAGGGAGGTGTACCTTGAATGTCTAAAGGAAGCAGGGAAAGCTGTTAGGAAAGCCAAGGTGCAGACATGGGACAGTTTGGCATGGACTGTGAAGAAAGGGGACAAGACGTTCTATAGGTACTTCAATGGTAGAAGAAAAAACAGGGGGGACTGTGAGGCACAAATGGGAGGAGGGAGAGTGTAAGAAGGGGAATCTAGACAAGGCAGAAATACTGAACAAATACTTCTGTTTAGTATTCACTAAGGAGGGAAAGGATCAAGGACCACAGTTGGGGAGCAGAGGCAATGGGGAGGGGAAGAAGTGTACTCCAGTCCATTCACAGTACAGAGAGTTTTGGAGGAACTCACAAAGCTGAAGGTGGGTAAAGCCATGGGGTCAGACGACATACACCTGAGGATATTAAGGGAGCTGAGAAGGGAACTAGCAGTGCCTCTGTCCACCCTGTTCACAGATTCACTCAACACAGGCATGGTTCCAGAGGACTGGAGGGGGCCACATGTAGTCCCACTGCACATTAGTGGCAGTCAGAAGGAAGCGGGGAACAACAGGCCAGTCAGCCTCACCTCAGTGGTGGGGAAGATGATGGAGACACTGCTGAAAGAAAGGATAGTGGCACACTTGGAATTCAATGATGCCCAGGATCTGAGGCAACATGGATTCACAGCAGGAAGGTTTTGTCAAACAAATCTGATAGATTTTTTTGATTGGGTGACTAGGGAAGTGAATCAGAGAGGGGTGGTAGACATTGCCTACCTAGATTTAAGCAAAGCCTTTGATACCATCGCACTCAGATGGCTGGTTAACGAGATGAGTAGTCTGGGCACGGGGCATAAGGTGATACATTGGATTAGAAACTGGCTGATGGACAGAAGGCAAAGGGCGGTGGTAAATGGGATCCAATCGGGAGAGAGAGAGAGAGGTGACCAGCGGAGTACCACAGGGATCAGTACAGTGACCAATCCTGTTTAATGTCTTCATTAGTGACATTACAGAGGAGCTGGAAGGAAAGGTCTGCCTATTTGCAGATGACACTAAGATCTGCAATGGGATGGATACTCCAGAAGGGGTGCAGAAAATGAAGAGGGACCTGGAAAAGCTTAAAAGATGGTCGGAGGTCTGGCAACTGAGGTTCAATGCAAAAAAGTGCAAGATAATGCACCTGGGTAGGGAGAACCCTGGGGAGAGCAACAGAATGGGGGGTGCTGACTGTCACCAAAGAGGAAAGGGACCTAGGGGTTATCATATCTGATGACCTTAAGGTATCAAAGCAGTGCACGAAGGCTGCAGGGAGGGCCAGTGGCATGCTGGGGTGCATAGGCAAAGGTATTACTAGCAGGAGATGGGAGGTGGTGATGCCATTGTATAAAACACTAGTGAGGCCTCACCTGGGGTACTGCGTGCAGTACTGGAAACCACACACATATGTAAGGATATAGACAAGGTGGAGGCTATCCAGAAAAGGGTGACAAAGATGGTACATGGCTTGCATCACAAAACATATGAGGAAAGACTAGGAGACCTCAATATGTACTCACTTGAGGAGAGAAGAGAAAGGGGGACATGACAGAAATGTTCAAGTACCTCAAGGGTATGAACAAGGTGCAGGTGGGGGATCTTTTCCAATGTAGAAAAGATATTAGAATGAGGGGACACAATATGAAATTGGAGGGGGGCAGATTAAGAGGTAACGTGAGGAAGTTTTTCTACACAGAGAGGGTGGTGGATGCTTGGAACAGTCTGCCACAAAATGTGGTGGGGGAAAGCACAGTGGAGGGGTTTAAACATGCCTGGGACAGGCACAAGGGAACATTGGGTGGGGAGGAAGTGATGAAAAGCCATTGATCACTTAGGATCAGTAACTGCATTCAAGTATAGGGCTTACAGGCAGACTAGATGGGCCTAGCAGTCCTTATCTGCTCACAATTTCTATGTATCTATGTATCTATCCATGTATATCAAAAACAAATGTCCACAATGGGGCCTGGGGCCCTCTTGTAAACACTGACCCACATCAACATGTCGCACAAGTTCTCCTGTGACCAGAACATTGCAAATGCTTTAGGCTACACCTGATGGGGTGCAGTGGTGTTCCCCGCTGGCTAAAAATAGTAATGGGGGTGGTGTAGGGCTTGCCGAATTAATCCATGGCATCCACCAAGTACTCTGTTCTGTGTCCCTCAATGTCCTGAAATAGTACAGTTTTTCATTATGGTCAGCCCCTCATAGATAGTGTCCATGAGGGACCTGGCATGCACCCAGGGCCTCCAGGAGATGCAGAAGTGCAGTGTCCTTCCAAAGTCCGTGGATGGTGTGAATCTTTCCAGGGCCGCCTTGTACACCCTGTCCTTCCTGCTCCTTTCAAGTTCATCCCAGAGCACCTCCTTGAATTAGGGATAGTTGTCTGTGGTGTGCTCCACCTTCACCCAATGGCAAAAGATCCTCTCTACCTGAGGCCACCTGAGTATTAGCTGTACATGGCCCTCTAGGGCCTTTTCCTGGCTGCAGCTAGTGTCCCTTATGGTAGTCAGTGATGTGAGTCATTTTCTTCTCTGTGCCCCCCTCCCCCCCAGTGGTGGCCGTTGCTGGTGGCGGTCCTGCGGTGCCACATCTCCTGCTCTCATTGCACTGTGTTTCCTGGCTTGATGTTATCTTGATGGCCTTGCCAGAAGGCAGTATTACTGCAGCAGTTCCAAAGACAACAGGGCACACTGTCACTGCCAAGGCATGCAGGGTCACCTGTGTGTCTGTGTTGGCTTCATTCTGCTGTTGGCCTGGGAAGGCAGGCTTCATTGTTGTACCACTCCGTGGCAGTGGCCAACCCTCTGGCTCTATTCTCTGGTCACCAGGGCTAATGTTCCAGACTTCTTTCATCCCTCCAGTGGCTTCCTCAGGTGTGGATGTTCCAGCTAGTGGCAGGGGTAGTGGCACCATGCCCTCCATCACAAAGAAGCACCTGCTCCAGTTACTGGCCTCCAATGAACCATGTATTCCAATGGGATCTTCCCTGGACACAGTTGCTGTCATCTGTGTTGCCCCAGAGGGTTTCTGGCACTCCTTGCATAGGCTTCATGTGATGACATCAGGGATCCTGTGGCAGAACATGTCACAGCGGGCATGCACCTACCTATGGGGAAGAGTCTGTGCTTATTTCCTTCCACAGCAGCCATTCCAGTGTTGCCAGAGGTACTGTAACTTCATGTGGGTCTCCAGCCCTGGCCATTGGGATGCCCAGCAAACAAGACACACTGATTAGTTCCCATCCCATCATATACTGTACCCTACCTTGACACACCTACACAGCATCTACCCTATACTCTGTCCTTAGCCAGACAGAACTGCTGCTGCAGTGTAACTCATGCATACCTGTCTGTTAAGGAATCATTTCCATTTTGCAGTATACTCTGTATCTGCCTGGTGATCACCAATTGGGGTGGTTATCTTGTGCTCCCTATCTTTAAGCCACTCCTGTGTAGCATGCCAGGTGTGGTGCTTACACAGATCCCTCTGTGTGCCTGTGTGCCTTGCTGCTGCTCCCTAATGCACAGCTATTTTGCCTGACACATACCTCAGGCACGATCCCTTATCACCCTGACTATTCATGTGGTAGAAGGAGTACTCACACACAGTTCTCCACCGCAGGCACAGCTCATTCTCACACATCTATGGTGCTCTCTGTATTGGGGGTCACCCCGGGGTATACAGACTTCCGTCTGGAAGGGCTGTTCGAGTGTATGGGATGGTGGTAACTGTACACCTCCTGACTCTGGGCTCCATTCGACTCCCTGCTTGCACCCAAGATGTCAGCCAACTCCACCAGCCAGCTGGCTTCCCGTGCATACCACCCTTCATTTGGGTGGGCAGCCCTATCACAGACAGGGACCTGGGATGGGCAGTGATGGTCTCTGCATACTGATGGAGTATGGCACTCACCTGGACATGAGTCACTCTTCCACCCAATCACAGACATCACTGTTCAGAGAGATTCACATGGTAGCGTTCATCTCACTCATGTGTGGGGCAGGAACCTTGAGCTGTGGTAGGTGTGGCGGCAGTGATGCCATGCCCAGGATCAGAGTGGATGGGCAACACATTGGACTGTATTGTACTCCATACCGTGATATGTATATAATGTCCTAACACACATTAATGTGCCTACACCAGACGTGTAACACCGCTACTGTATGGACAGTCTATGCCTACATGACCCTTACACTGGTGGGGCATGGGATGTCAGCATGGATGCCAGATTACCGGCCTGGCACCAATGGCATGGTTCCTGTATGTTATGCAATACTGTTGCCATGCCAGAACCTTCATATGCATGAATGTGCATGTGCATCAGGGTGACGCGCGACCATGGCAGTGTAGGTCGCCATAAATGGTGGGGACAAGGGAGTTTCCTGCCTCTGGCAGCCCTCCTGTGCTGTGCTGTGCTCCTCATGCCACAGCACACACCTGTACACCAGTCCACCTGCATGTAGGGTCATTGGTGAATATTGTGGGATTTGTGCGCCTCCACAAGTGTGCACCTGTGCACACACCACTACACTCATTTCAGGCATAAATGGCTGTTTGTGAATAGAGGCCATTTTGTTTAATGTTTAAGTCCAGTTCCTTGCAAAGCACCAGATCCTTTAGGAAAACATGAAACAGGTCTCCTGTTCCTTCATTTGCTCCAAGCAGAACATTTTGAGGTTACTGACTCTTTCAATCTAGTCCATTCTTTCTCCAGCTAGCATTAATCTGGTTGCTCCTCTCTGGACTCTCTCCAGTCTTTCTATGTCCTTCCTACAACATGGGTTCCAGAAGTGGCGGCAGTATTCTGCAATTTCAGGTACCACTGTTATTATAATTCCTAACTCCTTTTCTTCATTAGCCTGTCTTAATTCAGCACCATTAAAATAGTTTTGAACCCTCTTGTTCTTCCCCATGTGTAACATTTTCCTTTATGAAACGTCATGGCCCACCTCTCTGTTCACTGAGCTATCCTATCCAAATCTCTCTGGATTCCTCTAATATTTTTCACTGTGTCAGTTACTCCTCCAATTTTGGTATCATACAAATGTACTAACCCACTTTTCTGTCTCTCTTGATTTTAAGAATGTAAATTGTAAATAATAGTGACCAAGCACAGATCCCTCAGGCAGCATATTTTGTAAAAAAAAGTACCTCTCGTGACATGACAATCCAGTAATTATTCATGATAAACATAGTAAAAAATCTTTTCATTTTGAAAATAGGAAGGGGTGAATCCTGAGTTTGTTTTTTTGCAATACTTAATCAGAGAAATTAAACAATTGCCTACTAGACTGGGAATCAGCCACAGAATGAAGATCAGGGCCAGCATATTCAACGGAGATGCGTGGTGCATCCCTAGATGCTCCCGCACATCTCCGGACTTGCAATGGCCATCGGGGGTATAGAATATTCAGAAACTCCTGATATGCCACGCAAACCCAACTGCTCGGCAGTGCCGAATGTTGCGATATGGGCATGCAGATGATGGGCCCCTCATGCATATTCCCCGCATCGCGATATTCAAAATTACCCTGCCAAAGACTAAACCGGATGCGCTAGCACAAAGTTAGAAATCCAAAAACCTGCCCTAACTTTGTGCTGGGCAGGGTTGTGCCCCACGCAAAATCCAGGGACAGTCACATGAGCCACCCTCCCCGGCCCTGATCCCCAATGTAATGAAGTAATAACATGTTCTCTAGTTTCCATAGTGTAGTGTCCCCCCTCCCAGCCACAATCCCTGATGAAATAAAGGAATAACATGTCCCATTTTCCATAGTGTAGTGGACCTCCCTCCCAGCCCCAAACACATTTGGACATAAAATGTAATAAATAGCCCCTTTTCCATATGTAGTGTCCCCCCTACCCAGCCCCGATCCCCGTTATAATAAATAAATGTATATCCAATCCCCTTGTTTCCGTACTGTAGTGCCCCCTCCCTGCCCCAATCCCCATTATAATAAATAAATATATCCCCAATCACCACATTTCACAGTGCAGTGTCCCCTCCCAGCCCTCAACCTTCATAATAATTCAAATGACCACTTCATCCACCCTGGTAGTCTCAGTGGAGCCTCCCACCGGCCCGAGTTCCATATGCAAGCGTATTGATATCCCCAGTATCCCCAGTGGTCAAGCAGCCCCCTACCCCCACCTTCATAGGAAGTAGCCCTTTCATCCATCCTCACTTGACCGAGTTGAAGGACGGCCACCTCCACATACCACCATGGCCAGACACTGACTGAATCAGTCATTGAACTGTCAGTGAACATGTACAGTAATAGTACATGCCCATTAGTTGACTGGTCACCCTATGAGTGTGTACTATGTACTGTACATGCTCATTGACAGTTCAGTTGGTTGCTGGCCGTGGTGGTGTGCTGAGGGCTGTGCCAGTCACTGGCTCGGTTGAGTGAGGGAGGCAGGTGGTGTGGTTATTTCCTAATGGGATAGGGGGCGGCTAGCTTCATAGTAAATCTTCATTCCACCCCCTACCTGACCAGAACCAGTGATTGGCACAGCCCTCCACATACCACCACGGCCAGACACCGACTGAACTGTCATTGAACTGTCAGTGAGCATGTACAGTAATAGTACATGCCCATTAGTTGACTGATCAACCTATGAGCATGTACTATGTACTGTACATGCTCATTGACAGTTCAGTTGGTTGCTGGCCGTGGTGGTGTAATGAGGGCTGTGCTGAACAATGGCCCGCTTGGGTGGGGGACTGGGTGGTGGGTTACTTCTAATGGGATGGGGCTACTTTGACTTTTGGGGATACCAGGGATATCAGTACATTTGCATATGGAGCTCGAGTCAGGGTGGTGGGTTCCACTAGACTACCAGGGTGGATGGGGGTAGTCATTTGAATTATTATGGGGGTTGGGGCTGGGGAGTGGGGCCACTACGCTATGGAAAAGGGGCTATTTATTACATTTTATGTCACACTATGCCCACTACACAAGGAAAAAGGGGACATGTTTTTCCTTTATTTCATCAGGGATTGTGGCTGGGAGGGGGATCACTACATTTTGGAATCTAGGGGGCATGTAATTACTTCCTTATATTGGGAATCGGGGACGGGGGCACTACACTATGGAACAGATGGGATTGGGGCTACATTTATTTATCATAACAGGGATCAGGGCTGGGAGGTGGCTGGCCTGACACATTCCACCAGGTACAGCCATGCTAATGAGCCCATAATGGGCATGCATGAGGCCTCTTTGCGCCATGCATGCCCAATGAGCTCATTAGCATATTTTGGCTGAATATCACCCTGGGGGAAACGGTACATCCTAGTATGCAGCACGTATTCCCCCATTGGCGGTCTTCAGTCCTGAACCCTAGATGCGTTGCACCAAACATGGTGGCCACCCACTTTGTGCCACATATCCAGGGTCCAATATTCAAACACAATGCACGATATTTCCTGATTGTTCATTCTGTTTGAATATCCCATCAGAGCTTGCTGGCCCAATTTTTTTGTGTGGCGCATCCATTTGCACCACGCATCTGACCGGCTCTGAATATAGGGCCCCAGGTCAGTTTCCTGACTTGCCTCTTGAAAGACAGCCATAAAGCAGAGCCCTGAAAGTAAGAGTGAGTTAAAAGAAGTACTACAATCAAAATTTGCAAAAACATATTGTACAGAGTATTTTGACTTGTGTGTTCAGTCCTGGTGTGTCCTTTTCTTTGTTTCTTCTCGATTTGCCTACTGGTTTTATGGCCTCTCCTACTCATTTTACAGCCTCTGGGGATCTCTATATTACCTTGGTTCACTGCTCTTCTTTTTCCTACAATGCCTCCCATCCCATGTGACAGTGATGCATCTGGGACCATACATTCAACAAGTACTGGTTTACAGTCAATTTTAAAGCACTACAGCTGTTTTTCTAAGTCACTTTCCTTATCCGGTGGGCAGAAGGCTACACTTATAAATCAGCAATCACTTGATGTGTAATTGAGTGGGTATGCTATAAGAAAACAGCTAGTCTTTACTCTTTTTTGCATTGATGACTTAGGGTGATTTGTGTGCTTTTCATGGCTGGGTGCAGGTTGATGAAATTAAAAGCTTTAAAAGCAAACATTTACTCCTGCTGGCTAGACCTAGACAAACATATAGAAAACAAAAATATTGAATAATTTAATTGAGGCCAGAACATCAGGCTGTTATCTTCAGATTACTGCTGCACTACTTTCCCCACACTGAGTCAGTGGTCCTGGACACATCACCATCACATGAGACAGGAGGCACTGTAGGACAAAGAAAAACAATAAACCATTCTAACATGGAGATCCCCAGAGACCATAAAACTAGTAGGCAAATGTAGAAAGAAAACTAATAGCAGCCCAAGGGAAGGACACACCAGGACTAAACATACAAATCAAAACACTCTGCACAACACGTTTTTTCAAATTTTAACTGTAGTACTCATTTAATACAAACAGGAAAACATGTAAATCCATCCCTCCAACAAACAAAAACAGAAAACTTCTTGCTCAGTAGTTGGCAGGCCTTGCCAGTCAAGCTATATTATCCTGTTTTTCAAATAAAACACTTTCACCGTTTCCTAGATTACGAAGTGAAAGTATTTTCATCCTTTAGAAAAAGTAATAAAAATACTACCAGAGGGGTTCTATCATATTTAGTATTAAGATTTAGCCCACATAACATCTTTAAACCTGTCTTTAAACACATTAAGGGAATAGAACCCTTAACGTTTATGCCCGCATGAATTTATCAGACTCTAAATAGACCAGCAACTCACTTTTGGAAGTCCAATTTCCCCGTAAGTCATAACTGCAGCATTTTATTTAAGTGATAATAGTACAGTGATTGGAGTTTACAAGGAAATAACTATAACTGGGATTGCATAAACACTGAGGCTACAGGTGTTGCAGATATAGTTATTACTGTGTTTTGCCTAAGAAAGAGAGAAATTGGCCATTGGCAAATGTGGTTCATCTTTGATACAGTATGGCCCACCTTGACTTTGGTTTGGCTTTGATACATCAGTCAAAATGCTTCAGGTCCTTGGTATGAGAGTCCAGCAAGCTACAAGGAGGGACACATGATACCCGTCCACCTCTGCCCCACCTCAGTTATGTCCCATCCTCCACCCCTTCCCTGTTCCCCATGACAGTTTTTTGTAAAGACAAATACCATCGTCTTAGCTGGCACAGTGCCAGGAGCTAGCATATATTTTTCCACAGAAGAAACATCTAGAGAAATGGGGGAGGTTGATAAGGGATTGATGTGCAACAGCAGCTGCCATGAGACTCTCCCTGGCCACTTCAGAAGGGCTAGAATTTGTTTTTCAACTAATTTGCTGAAGGTTTGAAGTGTCTCAAAGTGACCACAAACTTCAGAAGCCCCAAACCAAAGGTGAAAGTGCCAAATTTATTTCAGCACTTTCAACAGATGCAAATTTGACATTGGCTCACCCATAATTTAACTCCTACCACTATAACTATGATATAGCAAGAATACTGAAAAAAATGTAATTTGGAGAAGTGAAATTAACTCCCTGCTGCCAGTTTGGCTGGCCTGCCGGTGCAGCAGTAGAGCTACAGCTTGCAACACTGGCAACCTGGATTCGGGAATGTGCCTGAGTCGTTGGAGGGCCACCCTGGGGAGGTGTGATGAGCATCCCAGAGGACACTCCACCTCAGGGAGAGAGGGTCAATGGTCTCTGCACTGCTACTGCCACCTGGGTGACCACGGGTGGTAGTGCAAGCAGACTTGTGGGAAGCAGGGGGATGCCGATGGTGTGAGATACATGCGGGGGTGTGCCCACATGTCATGGGGTTCTCAATGTCCCATGAGGGCTGGAGACAGAAACACGGGGATAGAAAAAAGAAAACCTCCTGGTGCCACATGAGAATGTCTGCCCCCCTCCACCACTGACCATGATTCTCATTTTCACAGGAGCATGAACTCAAGTCTCTGCTGGGGGGTACAGCTTCTCCCAATAGCCCATCCTGGGAGGAAGCTAGGGGTGTCCATTGGAGATGGAGGCAAGTCCCAGAGAAGGCAGCTGAGGGAGCTAGGTGTGAGGGTTGGACCGATGAAAGCTGCCTGGTGGAGGAGAAAAGGCATACTAAAAAAGAAAAAACCCTCCCTGCTGCCATTTTTCATTATGTATTTTTTTTTTGTCAATTCTTTTTCCCTTCTGGTCACCACTTGGCTGGGACCCCATTGGTCATCTCACGGCCATCCCATCCTGCCTGAGTTCCTCTCTGCCTTTGAGGTCCTGTTCCCCTGACCCACCCATGATACACCTGTGTTTAACCCCCCCAGTCATGATCCCCCCCCCCGGGCGGGGCCGCCGTCAACTCCATGGTGAACTTACCCATCCAATACCATGGCAGATGGAGGTGAAAGAAGGAGACAGTCAGAACTCATATGAGCTGGAACCGGCATTGGACGTGGTGGCTTTAGTGACATCTTCCTCTCTGCTAGTGGAGGTTTCTGGTTTTCCCCCAGAGGTGCAGACATGCAGCGATGTTCAGCGCGAGACAGGTGCAGTCCAGCACCCTACCTGCAGACATCCGCCATTGCCTCCACCCATTCATGATGTGGTCCTGGTAGTTGCACACCCCAGCTTTCACTGGGTTTCGCTGGTTGATGAGACACACAACCCACCCTCCCCAGGAGAGGAGAGCTGTCCTCTGGTCACTCAATCCTCTTGTCCCCAGCCAGCCTCCGGCAACCTGAGCTCGCTCCTGATCTCGGGTCACCAACGTGGTAAGAAGTAAGGCATGAGCCACATCAGCCCTCTCCACCACTGGGCCAGCTTTATTATGCATGTTAGTGAGAAAATGTTGGTAGTGATCATCAGTGTGCTTGCATAGTCTACCAGAATGCAAGTATTAGTATACAGTCCCATTATCAGAATCTACTCTATAGTTATGGAAGATTATACGACAGGTATCTGTTCTAAGCCAATCAGAACACAGCAAAACTGTCAGTTACTATCCCACAAACTACTGCAATCACATTTTAGATACACCCACAGTAGGTTATCCACATTCTGGTGGTGATCACAGTAGATTAGCCACACTTCAGACATATTCACAGTACGTTATCCATTTAGCCTACAGACATAAAAGGTGGAACAAAGGCATGTTCCTCTTCAACTGTCTTTTGAGAGTCAGTATAGCGCAGTGGTTAAGAACTCTCAGCTGCAAACTTGGAGAACTAGGATCATAGGATAATAGGAGTCTGTAAGCTGATGTCAATATGACTCGTCCTATTGGTTTACTCCAAATAGACAAATTTCCTATCTCCCATATGAGTGTCTAGTTCAGTTTTAAAACAGGGCAGAGGCATACTGTAGACTGCTTCCTCAGGCAGTTTATTCCAGACTGAGACCACTCTCTGGTTCATAGAAACATAGAAACATAGACTTTGATGGCAGATAAGGACCGCATGGCCCACCTAGTCTACCCATTTCCCTACCTAGAGGATAAGCTGCAGATCCTATTTAACCAACAGCCTATTTCTTCCTACCCCCCACAAAAATTGCCTTATGTCTGTCCCATGCATTCTTGAATTCTCCCACAGTTTTAGACCCCACAACCTCCTCAGGAAGGCGTTCCATGCATCCACCACCTCTCTGTGAAAAAATACTTCCTCATTGCCCCTGAGTCGCACCTCTATCTTCAGATTGTGTCCCTTGTTCTTGCACATCTCTTTTTCTGAAAGATATTACCCTCTTGGACTTTGTTGATTTCACTAAGATACTTAAACGTTTCTATCATGTCCCCCCTCTCCTTCCTTTCCTCAAGGATATACATATTAAGCTCCTTTAGTCTCACCTCGTATGGCTTCTCTTGCAGACCCTGCACCATTTTAGTTGCCCTCCTCTGAACTGCCTCCATCCTGTCTATGTCCTTGCGGAGATGGGGTCTCCAGAACTGGACACAGTACTCCAGATGGGGTCTCACCAACTGTCTGTACAGGGGGATAACAACTTCCTTTTTTCTGCTGGTGATGCCTCTCCCTGTACATCCCAGTATCCCCCCAGCCTTCCCTACCACCTTCTAACATTGTTTGCCAACTGTAAGGTCATCCAATATGATTGCCCCCAGGTCCCTTTCCATTTTTGTTGTTGTTACTATCTCCCCTCCCCCCCATTATGTAATCTTCCCCTGGGTTTTTGTTTCCCAGGTGCATTATTTTGCACTTCTTTGCACTGAATCCAAGCTGCCATACTTCTGACCATTCTTCCAACTTTACCAAGTCCCTTCTCATCCTTTACGCGCCTCCTTGTGTATCAACCCTGTTGCAGATCTTTGTGTCATCTGCAAAGAGGCATACCTTTCCTTCCAGTCCCTCTGCAATGTCACTTATAAAGACATTAAAAAGGACTGGACCCATTACTGAACCCTGCGGTACCTCACTAGTAACCCCTCTTTCTTCAGAGTGGACTCCATTTACAATTACTTTCTGTGTCCTGTTGTCCAGCCAATGTTTTACCCAGGCTACCACCCGGGGACCCACTCCCAGACTGGTTAATTTGACTATTAATCTTTAGTGTGGGACCGTGCCAAATGCCTTGCTAAAGTCTAGGTAGGCCATGTCCACAGCCCCTTCCTGGTCTACTACTTTAGTCACCCAGTCAAAGAAATCAATTAGATTCGTCTGACATGACCATCCCACTGTGAACCCATGCTGTCTTGGGTCCTGTGCCCCACTGGCCTCTAGGTACTCAACAATTCTTTCCTTCAGAAGTGATTCCATCACTTTCCCTACCACAGAGGTCAAACTGACAGGTCTGTAGTTTCCTGCCTCTATCTTGGTCCCACTTTTGTGAAGGGGAATCATATCAGCCTTCCTCCAGTCCTCAGATACCACACCATCCTCCCATGATTTGTCAAAAAGGGTAGTCAGTGGTGTCACTAGTTCTCCCCTTAATTCTTTTAGAATTCTGGGGTGAATTCCATCTGGCCCCATTGCTTTGTCCACCTTCAGTTTTAGGAGTTCTTTCAGAACCCTTTCTTCTGTGAAAGGACTGGGATCAACCCCCCTATCCACAGTGCTTCTGTTAATTGGATTAGGAACCTCCCCCACCTCCTCTTTTGTGAATACTGAACAGAAGTATTCATTCAGTATCCCTGCTTTTTCACTATCCCTGTCTGCCCACCCACCATCTAGTCTATTCAGCCTCACTATCCCTCCCTTTGTCTTTCTACACTCCCTGATATACCTATAAAAGGTTTTATCCCCCTTCTTAACTGAGTTGGCTATCTTTTCCTCAGTTTGAGCCTTTGCTATTCTGACTACCCTCTCTGCTTCCTTCTGCCTTAATTGGTACAGTTCTCTGTCCTGCTCCTTCTGTGTTTCCTTATACGTCCTAAATGCTATCTTTTTCTCCCTAACCTTCACCGCCACCTCTTTTGAGAACCATAGTGGCTTTTTCTTTTGTTTTGATTTGTTTATTTGCTTCACACAAAGGCTTGTTGCCTCTGTGATGGCAATTTTGATATTTCCCCATTGTTGCTCCACCCCTTCTTCTAGCCTGTTTGCTAGTACTTTTCTAAGGCACTCTCCCATCTTGCCAAAGTCAGCCCTCCTGAAGTCCAGAACTCTCACTTTTGTATGGCTTGACTCTGTAGTTGAGTTTATCATGAAACACACTGTTTGGTGGTCACTTGTTCCTTAATGGCTACCCACTTCTAGATCTGAGATCCTCTCACTGTCCCCATTTGAGAGTACGAGGTCTAAGATTGCTTCCTCATGAGTAGTTCCAAAACTAGCTGTCTGAGGCATGCCACCTGAAGGGCATTGAGAATGGCCCTGCTTTTGGACGTGGCTACAGCAAAGGTGCTCCAGTTGACATCTGGCATATTAAGGTCCCCCATCAACAGTATCTCCCCTTTCTCTGCCATCCTAAGTATGCCTTCTATCATATCCTTGTACATTCCCTCCCAAAAACATGGGGGTCTGTATACAACCCCTGTGCAGATTGTGGTGCCATTTCCAGTCTCTAAGGTGACCCACAGTACCTCCTCTCCTCCCTGTTTACTGTTTTGTTCAGTTGCTTTTGTCCCTTCCCTTGCATGTGGGGCTGCTCCACCCCCTGTTCTCCCCTTCCTGTCTCTCCTGTGGGTTGTGTGCCTTGGTATGTTGGCATCTCAGTCATGCTTCTCTGTATGTCATGTTTCTGTGGCTGCTGCGGTGTCCGGGCATCCCTTTTCCATCGGGGCTGCCAGTTCGTGGGGCTTGTTGCCCAGGCTATGGGTGTTGGTGCTCATTGCCCTCCATTTCTTGATGGCATTGCCTCTTTTTGCCCCATCCCTGTCCTTATTGCGTTTGTCACTTTCTCCATTTGCCCCTTCGCTTCTCCCTATCGACATCTCCGTGTTGGTGTCTGCCTCACTTGGTGCCCTGATTTTTTTGGGGGGCTGGGGTTTCCCTGCTCCTCTCCAGTGCCTCCCCCCTTGGCTAATTTAAATGCTTGCCAATGAAGCATTTAAACCTATTACCTCGGATCCTGGTTCCCCTCCTGGACAGATGCAGACCATCACACCAGTATAGGCCTGCATCCCTCCAGGTGGACCCCCAGTCCCAATGAAGTCAAATCCCTGAGCTCTGCACCAGTTTTTCAACCACTGATTGAATCCCATGGTGTGGAGCACCCTAGCCTCACCTGTGCCAAAGACAGGCAGCACCTCCGAGAAGGTTACCGTGTGTGCTATTTGTCTAAGGTCCCTCCCCATCTCCACAAATGCTTTTTGCACTGCTATGATCACTTTCTTAGTCAGGTCATTTGTCTCCTAGGTGGAAAATGACATCCAGCTCCCTCCCCTGTGCAGCTGCTCCCGCGATCCTGAGGATTCGCTCCCTGTCCCTCCAAGTCATGGCACCAGGCAGGCACCTTACCTCCCTCTCCCCTTCCTCCCCCAGTTCTACCTTCCTAACAATGGAGTCCCCCACCAGGAGTTGTTTCCTTCCCCTGTGGGGTCCCATACACCCTCCTGTGAGTCTCCCTTTGTGGAGGTTCCCAGCATCCTCCTTGGTCTCCACTGTGGGTGCCTCCATAGAGGAACCACACTTTTCCAGAACGGCATAGAAATTGTGGAGAGGTACAACTGGAGGGATGCACCTCTGTTCCACCACTCTCACCCTCCCTGAGCTCACTGTGGTCCAACCGCTCCTCTTTCTTGGCAACCTCTGAGGCAACGGCAGTGACCCTTGTGGTCCCTGGGTGGGAGAGGAGGTCCCACAAATCCTGGCGAACTCAGCCTGAAGATGAGAAACCTCCTCCCTCAGCCCAGAGAGGTGCCTGCAGATGGGACAACAGCGCATCCTCCAGAACGTCTCCCGGATGACTGCTGCGCCACAGCCACTGCACTGCACCACTCCCATCATGTCTTATTTCTGGCCCCCTAATTGTTGTTTGGAACACTTACTCTTTCCTCTGTTTGTTTATTTCTTTTTTTTTTCTTTTCTGTCCCTACTTACACCTCTGTGCCCTTTTAGCTCCTGATCCTCCTGTTCTGAGACAAGAAGTTCTTATATTTCTCAGTAGTCTTCTTACTTGCTCAGAGTCAGACCTCCAGCAGCTGGGGGGAATGGACAGCTACTCTTGCCCTGTTGGAATGGTGAGTGTTTGGTGGCTCTGTGATTACTCACTTCCTGCTCTCAAACAGGAAGTTCTTGTTGTCAGGTAAATCCTGTGCCTATAAAAGTAGAACTGTCTTTGGGTGGAGGGGAGGGAAGGAGGGCAAAATAGTCCAAGTAGAGAAGTTTAGTTATACCAGCAGGTCCTTCCTCCTGGTGCTCTGCTTGTTCTCTGGCAGAAGCTATCTAGGGCAGTGCTTAAATCTGGTTTTAACCTGGCTCCTTCTAGCTAAGCCACTCCCCCTACTTTGCAAATCTTTCTACACTTAGTTAATTTCACAGATAATTCCCTTCAAGCACCTAGATAACTACATAGATAACACCGATAACAGATAACAATTCACTTCAACTAACTCTGACAAACAGACTAACTTTTTTTTTTTGTTACCCTAATTTGAAGGTCCCAGTACAAGAGTTCTAGTTCTTAGTCCAAGTAGAGAAGTTTAGTTATACCAGCAGGTCCTTCCTCCTGGTGCTGTGCTTGTTCTCCCATGTTCCATGTTCCTCTTTTAGATGTCCTATAAAATTCCCCTTTAAGTTGTAAGGTATGATACCTGCTCCACCTTTCACTCTCCCTGATTTCCAAACCCAGGCATTCTCATAAGTCTTGGTCCTGAAAAGCCTTGTTTACTAAATACAGATCCTCCCTATTTCTTCTAATTGAGAGGGAGTATACATTTAAGTCCTGTAGTCTATCATGATACATGTTGCCAGAGAGATACCTGATCATTTTTGTAAATCTCCTGTGTTTTTTCCATCAACTTGACATTTTGTTTTTGATAAGGAGGCCATAGTTGTACACAATACTCTAGATGGGATCTAGTCAGTGTCTTGTATAATGGAATTAAGATCTCCCTATCCTTATTTTTAATATTTCTCACTATGCAGCCCAGGATTCTGTTGCATTTTTTAACTGATGCCTTACATTTTTGTCAAATGTCAAGTTATTAGTGATAATGACTCCCAGGTCCCTTTCATTTTCAGTTGTTGTTAATTTTGTGCCATTTACAACGTATGGCGTCATCTTGTTTCTACTGCCCATATGCATCTCTCGGCATTATTCAATGTTGAAATGTTGAATGTTGAAATTAAGTTTGTGCTCTTTTGTCCATATCCTGAGGTTATCTGTGTCATTCTGAAATTGAATGGCAGCTTTTTCATTTTACTCAGTTGCCCCAACCTTTGCATCATTGGCAAATTTGGTGATCCAAGCATTGCCTGATAATGCTGACACTGATGTGTTGATGTGTGATGAGCGCATTCGTACCTCAGTCGGAAGCCGGCCATGGAGATGAGAGGACGGCTGACCCGGTCGCTGGCTTGGTTCCTGGGGGATCTGATTTGGATGGGTAGTAGAGTCACTGCTGGATGGAGGGACCACTAGACTACCAGGGACAAGTCATAGATTTTATTTTCAGTGGAGATCGAGTCAGTAAATACTAGACTACCAGGGAAAATATTTAATTTACAGTATACGGAGGTTGGGAGTCGAGGGTGGGGGGTGGGAGGACCACTAAACTACCAGGGAAAATTATGTATTTTACAGTACACAGAGGTCGGGAGTCATGCTGGGGGTGGGGGCCACTAGACTACCAGGGAAAATTATGTATTTTACAGTACATGGAGGTTGGGAGTCATGCTGGGGTGGGGGTCACTAGACTACCAGGGAAAATTTTGTATTTTACAGTACACAAAGGTCGGAGTTGTGCTGGGTGGGGGGGCCACTAGATTACCAGGGTTTACAGTGAATTGTGGGGCTACTGGGGGTTGGGGAGCATGCTGGGGGGCACTAGCCCACCAGGGTGTAACAGGCACACGATAGAACAGGGCCCATGATGGCAGAAAAGGACTGCCTGTCCCAGCCAGACTGCCCTGTTCCCTATCTATTGAGTATGCTGCATATCCTAGTTCCTAGTGACCCTACAGCCTATGGCCACCTGCCCCCCACCAGGTTTGCCTTATGCCTGTCCCATGCATTGCATCTCCCCCACTGTTTCACCCACTACTGCACTGGGGTACCTATGTTGTTGGGGGAGGCATCCTTCAGGGCATGTATGGCCACAGGCAGTGTGACTGTGTTTAGTTATCGATCTGTATATATATATATATATATATATATATATATATATATATATATATATAGTATATATGATATATACACATACATATATATATATGGGTCCTACTTGCACAGCTGCATGGGTGTGTTGTATGCACTGACTATGCCTGACAACACACGGTTCCTGCTGCTTCCAGCCTGTACTTCTATTCTGACCAACAGGGGATGCTGTGGGTGTGCCTTGGCCTGCCGCGTTCAGCCTGTACTTCCATTCCGACCAAAAGGGGGAGCTTTGTGCTCCATGCAGTAGCACAGGGCAAACTGTATGGTAATGTATGCTAAGCAGCACCTAATGAGATGCAAATATACCTGTTTGCCCATGGATTACCTAAGTAGGCTCATTTGCATGGGAGTTTTGAATATAGCTCCCGTTTGCCCCGGGCTAACCAGTTTGCACCGGGCTAATGTGTTAGCACTGTGTAATCAGGTTAGCCCCAGGCAAACCTTACTTCAGCATAGCACAGTTCTGCAGTGTGTGGCTCACATTACTGTTTGCAGTCATACCTCTCAACTGTCCCTGATTTTCAGGGACGTCCCTGATTTTACCTCACAGTTTTACTCTGTCCCTCCTAAAAATTGTGTTTCCATGACCAAACAGTGGGGGTTGTAAGCATAAACTAATGTCAAACATTAACGTCACAGACGTGTTCTTCCTTAGAAAATGTATTTTACACTAAACCACTTATTCTACCAGCTTCCTAAGTGGATATCACCAATTTTTCAGATGTGTCCCTAATTTTTTAAGCCTTGTCCCTGATTTATGAGGCAGGAGGTTGAGAGGTGTGTTTGTAGTAGATGTGAGACAGCTCTGTGCAATCACACACAATGTTCTCCACCGGCAAGTTTAACACTGGCTTGCTACAGAGTCTAATGAGCTGTAGTTGCAATTTGCACTTCCCTGTCGCTATATTCAGTGCTGTCTTATTCCCAGGAAATTTTTGCCCTGCACTCCCAGACCAGTTTGCCCGGCTTCCTTAGACTGCAATGTTCAGCAGGATTAGCACCGGGCTATTTCCTTTTGAATATAGCTTGCTTTGTGCTCCGGGCTAGGTTTGCCTGCCGGACAGTGCTAATTTTGCCCCAGGGCAAAGTTTTGAATATTTGGCCCTCTGTCTCCTATACTCTAGCCACGATTCAATCCAACTAATTATGTTTATGTCAAGCTTTATATCAAGTAATTTATTAATAAGAGGAGAATGGGGTACCGTGTCAAATGCTTTTGAGAAATCCAGATATAGGACATCCATGGGTAATCCTACATCACACGCCCTGCTGACTGGTTCCAAAAAATGCAACAGATTTGTCAAGCAACCTCCCTGTCCTAAAACCTTGTTGTATAACATCCATTTGATCATTTTTTTATTATATGGTCCTGTTGTATGTCTTTTATAATTTCTTCCAACAAATTACATCCCCTGGTCATCACTTGCATACTGTACATCTATGAGCAAATCACTGAAACACTACCACAGCACTTTTAAAAGCCTGAGTTCAAAATTTCTAGTTATAAAACAGTAATAACATTCAGTTAGCCAGAGTATACTCGGAAAAACAGGCTTCAGTGGTTGATTAAATGCCGAGGCCAATACTTCAGCCTCGGCATTTATTTATTTATTTATTACCCACAAAACCTTTTAGGCTGAGTCTACTTTCAAAAGGTCTAGGGTCATATAAGACAGAGAAGCAGTAAAAAGGAGATACAACGTATTTGCAAATACATGGCACAGACTTCACAGTACAAAAAGGAATTAGGTAGTTACATTGAATGAGTTATTTTAAGCTGTAATCACCAAGTCAAGTGTAGATAAATGGTGAGTTATATCACAAGTGCACATAACAATGGGTAGAAACAGAGCCTTGTGGAGAAAGGTTCAAAGGCCAGAGTGGCCTATGGAGAAGTGAGGGGTGGGGTCAAGTGATCTGTGGTAGCAGGCACATGGGGTGGGGGAGTCAATGAAGATAGGAGATGGCATTTAAAGTTGGTTAAGGAGTCAGTGACTTTAAGGGACGGGATGAAGGAGTTCCATACATTTGGGAATTTGAACGAGAAACAAGCTTGTCCCAAGCCTTGTTATGGTAAACTGGGGGTGAAAGATAATTAAGCAATTACAGGCTCCAGGGTGTGTGTTATCATAATAGCACTCTGGGTGGGGTTGAAGCACAAGGCGAGTCGAGTGCCCACCACCCCAGGAGGACATTATTTTAACTATAACACACACCCTGGAGTGCCTTTATTGCTATTATACAATGGCTCGGTGTGTTTCTTTACTTGGATAGTTGTGTAATTAAGAGACATAGGCTGATTTATTTCTTTTGCAATAATTTTACTTGTTGAATGTGTTTTCGTAAATAACAGATAAAATAGTCCCTTTTAAGTTAATGAAAGTGTTGGTTACAATTTGGAAATTGTTAAAACTGTTTAAAAACTGGTAACATATTTAAAACATATATTTGAAAAAACGTTAAGTACTTTGCTTGGAACAAGTAATGATATTTAATACTTCGGTCAACAGTGAACAGTTTAAAAATGAAGAAAAATGAACATTTGTTTTACTGCAATGGTATGAGTTCATTATGTTCTTACTGTCGGTAGAAGTTGAAGACGCACATTGTGTTGCCTTGAATGTTGAAGCAGTCCTGATTTAGAGGTGGTTGATTGCTTTGTTGAGTCGTGGTTGTTGTGTGGGTGTTTTTTTCGGTTGCAGATCGGGTGGGTTGTTCCAGGTCATCTTGTGCTTCCTGTGTGGCCATGCTGCTGCTTTGCTCGGGGGTTTCAGTTGCTGCTGTGGAGAGGATTTTACTCCAGTTCTGTCGGTCGGTGAGTTTGGCACCCCAATAAGATTTCAGGAACATCTCACTTTTGTGCCCAGTTACAGACATGATTTGCCTGGCTTCGAGTCCCGCTTCAGTCAACAGCTGTACAGCAGTTGCTCGCAGGCTATGATTTGTGTATTTGTTTGTCACGCCTGCAAGCTTACAAATGCAGGGCATCATACTGGATAAATAATTTACACCCATGGGTTCGAGAGTGTACCATACGGGGTCTTCAGCGAGTTCATTTGTGGGTTTTTTTCTAGGGTGTAGGAAGAGGCACGGAGGATTAGGTGGCAGCTTGGATAGATAGAGTTGGAGACACCTGACGGGACATAGCGGGTTTCCTGGAATCTCGAACATGGAACCACAAAGGTTTTCCCGGTCTCGCTCCATTATTTTACCATTTTTTTTGTCTTTTCATTGAATGACATGGTAACGTATTTTAAGCCCTGTTCGTTGTGCTTCACTGTGAAAGAGTCTGCTGTTAGTGCTCTCTGTCCCTCACAGCTCCTTCGGGCGAAGTGCAGTTGCAGTTGAAGTTCGAGATGCACTCTTTTGACAAGACCTGGTGCGGTGTCTGGGTTGAGGGCTTCCGATAGTCTTATTTTTTTTAAATCTGACTTAGTGATGGGTGGGTGGTGGGTCGCTATGTCTCTGCCTTGTCTCCTGATATTTTTGAGGTGACCAATGAATACGTTGTTGGCAGGTTGGAAGTCAGCGTCTGTCATAATGTTCAAGCAGTGGCTGTTGGGGGGCTTATTAATATATCTGTTTAGTCCAGCACATAGACTAATGTAGCTGGAGATGCTGTATTGTTCTCCACTGCTGTTTCGTACACTGCTATAAAACTGATGTAAGATTTAGATCAGGTCTTTTGATGGGATTGTTTTAATGTCACAGGAGAGAGATTTTTATGACAGCCATTCGGTGAATACACGAACGGCCCAAGCTGTCTGACACTTTGTGTTCTCTTTGTTGTGGTCGGTTTCTATTTTGTCGATGTCTTCAGAGCCTATGTTTAAATGACGTGTTTTTTTCTTTTTGTTTGAGGTGCTCACATTGCCGTCTGGTGCCCGTGAAGTGGAAGGAATACCGCTTGATGAGTCGGCAAACATTTCCGTCATGGTCCTGTCAGCGTGGAGGTTGAAAGATACTTCAGGGACGTTCATGACAGCTGTCAGGTGGGAGAAGTGATTTGCTTTGAGGCGGCAAAGCGGTCGGCAGCTGTCAGACCTAGATACAGTGATGTTATTGATTAATAACATCACTGTCTCTGGGGCTTGTCAGCCAATGAGATTTAAGCTATTTTTTCTGCCATTGTATAATAATAAACATGAAAGGGTTTACCTATGGCAGTGCGACATCTGCTTTGCCAACATTCCCAACAGTGACATGTGCAATGCAGAGTGTAGGCATTGCACTGTCAGGGATGTCTCATTGTTTTTACTGGGGGGTTGTGCCCCCAGAACCCGCCATGTGAGGGCTCCACCCCCCCACACCCCCTGGTCTCTAAATATACAACTCTGAGTCAACGTTATATTGGGGAAGGGGCACAACACTGGGAGATGCACTGCCAGTGTTTGCAGGGACCAGCACAGTGACCAGACGATTTCAGGTGAAATCTGTCGCTGTGCTGGTCTCCAGTCGGTACACCACATAAAAGTATGGCTAAAAATATTTTATCCAAGAATCTGTTGTATTGCATATTTTGAAACCCTTGAGCACATTTGAGCACCTTTTTATGTTCACCCTTGCGTAACGTGAACATGTTGTTATGTGACTGGATTTTGTGAGGTGTGTCACTGTCAGTCCAATGCAGAGCACTCTGCAAAGGGTTCAACAGTGTCAGGCCAATCATCAGGCAGGCTGATCATGGCACTCTTCTGATCTTACAGGGTTGAAACTTTGTGTAGTTCAATGAAAATAGCCACCCAAATCAGAAGGTGGCTCTTTCCTCTGACCTGCATAACGGCACCCAGAAAGCAGAGCTGAACAGCATTATAATAGCCTGCTATGGTTCCTCCCAACCTAGAAACAATCCCTTCCACCCTCTGCTAAGTATCCTTCCCACCTTGCATTGCTTCCCCCTTTCTTCTTAATTTTCCGGCAATGGGGTTCTCAGTCCCCGGTACCATCTAGTATCCTTCACCCTGCCTGTTTTCACTGTGCAACAGCTGGGATTCCACCCCCGGTGCTGGCAAACATAACACTGACATTAACATAGAAACATAGAATTTGACAGCAGATAAGGACCGCTTGGCCCACCCAGTCTGCCCATTTCCCTACCTAATGGATAAGCTGCAGATCCTAGTTAACCAGCAGCCTACGTCTTTCTACCCCCACCCACTAGAATTGCCTTATGGCTGTCCCATGCATGCTTGAATTCAATCACTGTTTTGACTCCACAACCTCCTCCGGAAGGCCGTTCCATGCATCCACAACCTTCTCTGTGAAAAAATACTTCCTTACATTACCTCTGAGCTACCCCCCCATCTTCAAATTGTGCCCCCTTGTTCTTGCACACTTCTTTTTTTGAAAGATGCTACCCTCTTGGACTTTGTTGATTCCCTTGAGGTACTTGACGCTTCTAATATGTCCCCCTCCCTCCTTTCTCCTCGAGGCTACATATTAATCTCCTTAGTCGCCTTCATATGTCTTTCGGTGCAGACCCTGCACCATTTTAGTTGCCCTCCTCTGGACAGCTTCCATCTTGTCTATGTCCTTGCGGAGACTGGGTCTCCAGAACTGCACACAGTACTCCAAATGGGGCCTCACCAGCTGTCTGTACAGAGGGATAACAACTTCCTGTTTTCTACTGGTGATGCCTCTCCCTATGCATCCCAGTATCCCCCCAGCCCTCCTTACTGCCCTCTCACATTGCTTGTCCACCTTTAAGTCATCTGATATGACTACCCTCAGGTCCCTTTCCATTTTTGTTGTTGTTAGTATCTCACCCCCCATTAGGTTTCCCAATCCCCAGTGTAGGTATCTGAAATAATGAAAATTGTCCCTCTATAGTATTTTTTTTTCTTTTAATTGCTGTAACTCAACCCTCTGCCAAGGACCCTTCCATAGAATTGTTTTTATTTGTATACACCCTGTAAATAAGAAAATCATCCATCTATGCCTGTTGCTGCTGCTGCCCCACCATCGCTGTTTACACTGCTTTGTGTGGAATAATGTTGTGCTCCTTTGTTCTGCATTCCTTTGTGTCTTAATGTAGTGACAATTATATTTTCATAACTAAGCTTTTAACACTTTTCATATAATGCTCTTATAGATCAATTACTGAATTAAATCATATATTGAAAAACTGTATAAAATAGGACCCTACAACAGAACCATATTGATAAGGAAATGTTGCATCTAAAATTAACTATCCTAGAAAAATACATTATGAAAGCAGAACCACACTAAAAATGAGATATTGCATCTCACCTCTACTGTCCTGGGTAAATGTAAAACTATGTAAAACCAGGACCCCACTGCAAATAACATATCACATCTCATTTGGTCTATCTTGGATAAATATATAGGAAATATGTGTACAAGCAAGACCTGGTTCAACAGCAGTGCAAGCGGCTAACATTCAGCAGTGACAAATACTTGTTTTTGAATGTCACTGCATTAAAGGTCTCTGGAGTACTCTAGCTACTGTTTGGGCCAAAATCGCCTATGAACACATCATCACAGAATCTTTCCTACAGCTGTCACATAGGTATTATGACAGCACTGTCTTTGTGATGGTTCCCTTATTAAATTTCACATCTGGCAAGTCCGGTGTAGACTGCTTTTCCAAAAGAAAGCAGAGTCTCACTGTATTTATTGAGTAAGACATTAAATCTTTGTATTTGTATGAAAGCAAGTCTTTTGTGGTTACAACTGTAAATGCTAGATGGAAACATACAACTTGTATTTAGCTACCATTTTCTTTTTTCTTTCCCTTTTAATGCTTTCTTTTTGACTTTTTCTGACATTCCCACCTTTTGTCTGGATTTTTTTTTCATATTCTTTTTATCCCCTTACATCCCAGTCAGCCCCCTTCTGCTCGACCCCCTCAGCCCCATTACTCTAATGTCCACAATGACATATTGCCAGCCATTACCCCTGGGGCTTGCCCCCAGGTAGGGGTGGTGGGGTTCCTCAATCTGATGACACGAAAATGGATCCAGTAGTTGGACCAGCGAGCCCAGCTAGTTGGGGTGAGACCTGTGAGGGTCTGAGTGCTATCCTGCTGCTGAGAGGTTTTTCCCTGTTTCCTTCCCCGAGGGGCGTGGCATGCAATGGTGCATGATGTGCAGCCCACACACCCATGTGCCATGCGTCAGCGTCCACCTGCTACTTGAGTCCATTTCAAGGCAGACCTGAATGCTTTTCTCCAGCAAGTGCTAGGAGCCAGGCTTGCACCAGGCATTGCAGTCCCTCCTCGCCCACCCCCCCCGGAGGAGGAAAAGCAGTCCTCTGAATGCTCAATCCTCCCCCCACCCCCGGCTGGCCCTCCAATGCCCGAAGGCCGCTACTGAACTTGGGTCACCAGCGTTGTGAGCAGTAGCTCTATCACTGTGCCAAAGTGTCAGCTTTCTTTTGGATTTTAATACGGGTCTCCAATGGTTTTTGTTTACCTGGATGCTTACTTTTCATGTATATTTTTTTTCATGTGATTATGATGGTTTGATTTTCTTCTAATAAAAACTTCCCCTACTCATCTTTGTTAAGTGCCATAGGATGTTTAACTTACACCAGAACAGTGACCAGATATGAACAAAAAGGACATCAGTTTAACCGATCATCTGAAGGACAGCACCTCAACAGTGCAGCACTCACCTTGTACTGCACTACAGTATCATTTATGTACATTATCCCAAAGTACCTGGTGTGGGGCTAGAACCCATGACCTTCCAATTTTTTAATCTCAGAGGTCAGCATGCTCCCTGAGCCACTGAGAAAGGATTTGGTTTTATGCATAATATATACAAATATCCCCACATTTTTAAAATGTTAGTACGAGTCGAGTTTCATAATAGCAGTAATTTAAACTTTATTGTTACACTGGTAGAAAAGATTAAGCAAACATCTTAACAAATGTCGTGTCCTTGTTCTATTTTTATCATTAGCACTTATGTTGACCCCAAAACAATCATTTTGTTAATAGTAACATAGAAACATAGAAACATAGAATTTGACAGCAGATAACGACCGCTTGGCCCACCTAGTCTGCAAATGTCCCTACCTGATGGATAAGCTGCAGATTCTAGTTAACCAAACGCTTACTTCCTCCTACCCCCCCACTAGAATTGCTTTATGTCTGTCCCATGCATTCTTGAATTCTCCCACTGTTCTTGACTCTACAACCTCCTAAAGAAGGCTGTTCCATGCATCCACAACCCTCTCTGTGAAAAAATACTTTCCAACATTTCCTCTGAGCCATCCTCCCTCTATCTTCAAATTGTGCCCCCTTGTTCTTGCACATCTCTTTTTCTGAAAGATGCTACCCTCTTGGACTTTGTTAATTCCCTTGAGGTACTTGAAAGTTTCTATCATGTCTCCCCTCTCACTCCTTTCCTCGAGGGTATACATATTAAGTTGCTTAGTCTCTCTTCATATGTCTTCTGGTGTAGACCCTGCACCATTTTGGTTGCCCTCCTCTGAAAAGCCTCCACTCTGTCTATGTCTTTGCAGAGATGGGGTCTCCAGAACTGCACGCAGTACTCCAGATGGGTTCTCGCCAACTGTCTGTACAGAGGGATAACAACTTCCTGTTTTCTACTGATGATGCTTCTTCCTATACATCCCAGGTTCCCCCTAGCCATCCTTACTGCCTTTTCACATTGCTTACCCACCTTTAGGTCATCTGATATAATAGCTCCCTGGTCCCTTTTGATTTTTGTTGTTGTTAGTATCTCACCCCACATTGTGTACTCTTCCCCTGGGTTTTTGTTTCCAAGGTGCATTACCTTGCACTTCTTTGCATTGATTCTGAGCTGCCATACATTTGACCATTCCTCCAACCTTGCCAAGTCCCTTTTCATCCTTTCCACCCCACCTTGTGTATCAACGCTTTTGAAGATCTTTGTGGCATCTGCAAAGAGACATAGTTTTCCTTCCAGGTGCTTGCCAATGTCACTTACAAAAACATTAAAGAGGACCAATCCCAAAACTGAACCCTGTGGTACCACGCTAGTTACCCTCCTTTCTTCACTTTGGACTCCATTTACTATCACCCTTTGCATCCTGTTGTCCAGCCAATGTTTTATCCAGACTACCACCTTGGGACCCACTGCAAGGCTAGCTAATGTGTATATTAATCTTTTGTGTGGGACTGTGTCAAATGCCTTGCTAAAATCTAGGTAGACCATATCCACAGCCCCTCACTGGTCTACTACTTTGGTCACCATCAAAGAAATCTATTAGATTCATCTGATACGACCTTCCTGCTGTGAATCCATGCTGCCTTGGGTCCTGTGCCCCACTGGCCCCTAGGTACTCAACAATTTTTTCCTTCAGAAGTGATTCCATCATTTTCTCTACCACTGAGGTCAGACTCACCAGTCTGTAATTTCCTTCCTCTGCCCTGCTCCCACTTTTGTGAAGTGGAATCACATCCACCCTCCTCCAGTCCTCAGGTATCTCCCCATCCTCCCATGATTTGTTAAAGAGAGTAGTCAGTGGTGTCACTAGTTCTACCCTTAGTTCTTTTAGAATTCTGGGGTGAATACCATCAGGCCCCATTGCTTTGTCCACCCTCAGTTTCAAGAGTTATTTCAAAACCCTTTCTTCTGTGAATGGACTGGTATCAACCCCCCTATCCAGAATGTTTCTCTTGTTTGGTTTAGGTACCCCCCCCATCCTCTTTCTTTTGTGAATACTGAGCAGAAATATTCGTTTAGTATCCCTGCTTTTAATATCACCTTTGCCCACATTCCCTCCCTTTATTAAGTCTCTGTATTCCTCCCTTGGTCTTTCTTCACTCCCTAATGAACCTATAAAAGGTTTTATCCCCCTTCGTAACAGAATTGGCTATCTTTTCCTCAGTTTGGGCATTTGCTATTCTGACTGCCTTCTCTGCTTCCTTTTGCTTTTACTGATAAAGTTCTCTGTCCTGCTCCTTCTGTGTTTCCTTATATTTCCCGAATGCTATCCTTTTCTTCTTAACCTTCCCTGACACCTCTTTTGAGAACCATAGAGGTATTTTCCTTTGTTTTATTTTATTGATTCACTTCACACAAAGGCTTGTTGCCTCTGTGATGGCTGTTTTGATTATTCCCCATTGTTCTTACACCCCTCCTTCTTGCCCATTTGCTAGTGCTTTTCTGAGGCACTCTCTCATGTTCCCAAAGTCAGCCCTCCTAAAGTCCAATACTCTTCCTTTTGTATGGCTTGACTCTATGGCTATGTTTATTGTGAACCACACTGTTTGGTTGTCGCTTGTTCCCAGATGACCTCCCACTTCTAAATCTGAGATCCTTTCTCTGTCCCCATTTGAGAGTACCAGGTCTAAGATCGCTCTCTTCTGAGTGGGTTCAAACACTAGCTGTCTGAGGCATGCCCTTGTAGGGCATCAAGAATGACCCTGCTCCTGGATGTGCCTGCAGCAAAGGTGCTCCAGTTAACATCTGGCAAATTCAGGTCCTCCATCAACAATATCTCCCCTTTTTCTGCCATTTTAAGGATGCCTTCTATCATTTCACAATCACAAAAATCATACATGTGAAATTAGGCATCCTCTATAGACTAAAGGACCAAATCATTCCTGAAGCCAGGGCAGCCATTGCCACAAGCGTACTCCTCCCAAAGCTCACATTCGGGGCCCCGATCCTCCAGGGTGTGGCCACGATGGAATTAGGAAGGCTGCAGACTCTGTACAATAAGATAGTCCGCTTTGCCACCTTGTCTCACCCTATGACTCACCACTGTGAGGCAATCCAGGCTCAGGTGGCCGTCGGCGATGCTCGTCACAGCTTCCCCTTCCCCTTACATGCTGCCAGATACTTGGTCCCTCTCCCCCCTAGCCTGGTTGGGCCTGCCAGGGCAAACCAACCCACGGTGCTCTGGGCGCCATCAGGCCAATCTCCTCGAGGTCCCAAAGATTAGGACCAAAGCCGGGTCTAGGTCCTTTGCGTGACACGCCCCTTCCACCTGGAACAACCTCCCTTGGAGGTCCGGGAGGCGGGGGCCTGTCTCAGCTTCCGGGCTGCTGAAGGACACCTGCTCAATAGAGCATGTCTATGCCACAGTACCTGACCTAGCTCAGCCTCTTGAGCAGCTCACTTGCCCTCCCAACAGCCATCTTGGCAGGACATTTGGTCCTCTTCTCTTTGAAGGGGTGCACTTGGGTCCCTAACTTATCCCCCTTCCAACCCTGCGTGCCTTATCAGCTAACCCTAGGTTTAACAGGCGCTGCCCACTGTTTCCTCATGGACCTGGTATCTAATCTACTATTTAGGATGCTTAAAGCTTAACGTGCTCATTATTTGTTACCTTCATGCTTTCCATTCTTTTGCTGCCTGCAAAGATATGTACTCTACTTTTAAAATACTTATTCCACTCTCCAGTCTGTACTGAAATGTTACCTGTTTGTTGTTGTTGCACCCGGGTCGCCCCTGAAAAAGGGACCTCTACGGGCCCAGTGGGCCTACCCGGTCCTCAAAATTCAATAAATAAATAAAATAAATAAATTTCCTTGTCCATTCCCTCCCCCTGAGATGGGCGTCTGTACACAACTCCCATGCGGATTGTGGTGCCATTTTCTATCTCCAGGGTAACTCATTGTGACTCATCTACTTCATGTTTAATCTTTAGTTCTGTTGCTTTAATCCCTTCCCTTACATAGAGAGCTACTCCCTCTCTTCTTTTACCCTCCCTGTCCCTCCTGTAGGTTGTATATCCTGATATGTTGACATCCCAGTCATGGGCCTCTGCATACCATGTTTCAGTGACTGCCACAATATCCAGGCATCCCTCTTCCATCAAGGGCACTAGTTCAGGAAGCTTGTTACACAGACTATGGGCATTGGTACTCATCACCCTCCTTTTTTTGATCGACTTTGCCCCTTTTAGTCCCATCCCTGTCCTTACTGCCTTTGCCTTTTTTGTATTTCATTTCTGTCCTGCTCTTGAATGACTTTCTATTTTGGTGCTTACTTTGCTAATTACTGTGTTTTGTGGGGAAATGGGATTTCTTGCTCCTTTCAATGCCCTCTTTGGCTAGTTTGAAGTTTGCCAATGAAACATTTAAACCTATCATCTAGGATCCTGGTCCCCCCCGACACAGACAGATGCAGACCATTGTGCCTGTATAGTAAAAATAATATATCCCCTTACTGATTTTTTCCATCACAAGGCATTATGTCTCACCATGGAACTCAAAAACAAGCATGGGAACCAGTGTTTGTTTTTGGATTTTAAATGCTTGTATAACCACTGTGTACAGGGCAAAAATTAGAAACTGGGCATTGGGTGCCGAAACAATAGAGAACCTCAGTAATGATCAACCTTTGTTGAGTAGGGTCATGACTGGCTTACAAACAGACTGATTCTATCTCAGTAAAAATACTCATACTGTACATCCATTCCATTATAGTGTATGGTGGAATGATATTCAGCATGGAAATCCACACCTTGAACAGTGTTGTGCTGCAGTAGCGATGTCATGATGTTGTGATGCACTAGGTATGTCAACACTACAGGACAACAACATAGAACATGTTATTATGACAGCCTTTTTCAAACCTCTGCACCTGACACAGTGGTGAGAGAGCTGACCTGGAAGTGAGCAGCACCTGAAAGAACCACAAGCATGGGGGGGCCTTTTTTATGTGTGCTGGACACAGGCTTGCAGTAATGGTTGCCCATGCACTATGAAAGATTGTGTATGAGCAACCATACACAGACAAGGTTGAATTTTAATCTTGAGGTTTCCATGGTAACAAGAGACCTCTCAAGCTGCGCTCTCGAGGTTTCTTGTTACCATGTAAACCTCTCGATAGAAACACAGCCTTGTTGTGTATGGTTGCTCATACACAATCCTCTGTGTTTCTAATTCTCAGCTCCCCCTCCACAGTGGCATAAGTACAATTACAACTTTCACAATTTCTATGGTAGCAATACCTTTCATGTGTAGAACTATAGATCTTACATTTGTTTTTCTGCAGACATAGTGATATTTGGTGTTGTTCTGCAAGGTTCCACCATGCTGCATCCACAGGGATCCTGATAAATGCAGTTACAGCGATGGACAATGCAGACAGTCAGCATTGTGCCGTCCCGGAACACAACTGTTTTTTTGCATGGGGCTTACAAAATCTGAGTCAGAATTCTTTCAAGGAGGGGGTGAACTCCCCGGAAACAGCGGCATCAGTAAGACAGAGGACCAGTACAGCGAACATCCTCTTCTGTTGCTGTACTGGTCTTCACTGTCCTATCATCACTGTAGCAACAGTATATGGTTCTGCAACTACAGTACATAGGCACTGAAGTATTAAATAGTAAAACTAAATTAATGGAAATATTCTCTAACACTAAACAAATGTTACCCGCTAATTTTATTTTTATTATTTCAGTTAAGATTATGTTACCTATTATGGTTACCCGTTTGATATTTAGAAGGCCATTGTTACATACTTTATTAGCCTCAAAAATAATACTAGAACATTTAAAATGGAACAACTTTCATGCTTTGCAAGTCATGCTCAATAACTGTCTCATTAAGAATACTGACTAGTTTAGAATAACGGTTCTTTTTCATTCCACGTAGGGGTTTTTTTTTGCATTTTTTGAATTATTACATATCGTGCATTCCAAGAATGTTATTCTTAAACCAAAATGAATTAAAAAAAAACTACCAGTTTGCTTTAAACAGGAATAAGAAAAACACCCACAGCAAGGTAAGGACCATGATAAATTTTGTAATTTAATGTTTTGTAGTTTTGGCTATTAACTGTTCCAAACAAAATTTCCAAGACTTTTAAATGTTTTTACACATTTTCTTTATAATGCAGTTCATAACTCTATCTCAACAACCCTTGATCATGTCAGAGTGCAATATTCAGGGACTGTGGCTAGGGGTGTGATGGTTGGCTTTTCTGGTTCTGACGGGTTGTGTCGGACAGATCAGAACCAAAACTAAACATGTACAATATAGGGAAGCATTAAAAATCTATATAAAAAAACAGAAAAAAATTACATAGCAACTCTGGGTCTACTTCACACAAAGGGCCAGTGTGAGCCAGTGGCTTATTTTTCTACCCCTTCTTTACTACAATGATCCCACCCAACCCACTGTATTTGAAATGAACTAGGAGGGGGATCTATAACCTCCCCATTCACGTCTACGATAAAAACACCCTCACTGTGAAGAACTCACTAATAACTCCACACTAGAGGTGGGCAAAACTGCTGTTTTCTGCTCCACAGAACGTCTCCGGAAATTAAGGGACTTCCATGAAAGTTTCTGAACATCCCTCTGCAGTGGAGCAGAAAACTTCCGCGAAAGTTACCAGGTGAAATTTCACCTGGAAATGAAGAAAAATAGCCCTGGTGGCTAGTGGTCCCTCCCCCCAACTGTCCCACATGTAAAAAATTATCCCTGGTTGCCAGTGGTCCCTCCTTCCACCTGGTAATCCACCCACCATGAAATGTACAGTAACCCCTCCCATCCCTATCTCCACTGCACTGTCCTGTTAGAAAAAAATTTGTGGTGATCTAGTTTTTTTTTTTTAATTTAAACCCCCTTCCAATTCCTGATTCCCAGTCCCAAATCCCTAGTGATCTAGTGTCCCACTCCCAGCCTCCCCAGCAGCCAAGGGGTCCCACAACCCCACTCCCAACCCCATCATAAACCCCAGCAGTGGTGGACCGGCACTGCCCTCCTCTCTCCTCTATAGCCGGCCCACTGACTGAGCTGTCATAAATGAGCACACCGTGTACTGCTCATTCGTTGACAGCTCAGTCAGCGGGCTGGCCATGGAGGAGAGAGGGCTCTGCGTCCGCTGCCCAGGGTTCATAATGGGGTGGAGCAGGGCTGGGACACCTGGCTGCTGGGGAGGCTGGGTGGGGCACTGATCACCAGGATGGTATGGGATTTAGGGCTTGGGATCAGGAGGTGGTTTAAATAAAAAACCTAGACCACCACAGATTATATTTAACAGGACAGTGAAGATAGGGATGCGAGGGGGTTTAGTACATTTTTAGGGCGGCAGGTTACCAGGTGAAGGGGAGGGACCACTAGCCACCAGGGATCATTTTTTACATGTGGGGCACATGAGAGAGGGACCACTACACTAGCCACCGGGGCTTTTTGGGTGCAATTTGATAATCAAAAGAGCGGCGATCATGGGCGAAAGTTCCGAAATCAATTTCTGAACTTCCATGGAAACGAAAGTCAGACTTTCGCTGGAATTCCACCCACGGAATATTTTTTTTGCCCACCCCTACTCCACATCTCCTTAGTGTGGTGACATCATAAGGGCACTTGAGCGTCGCTCTTGTGTCCATGATTTCACCACATTAACCCTGTGTGGCATTACCAGCATATTGTTTACAGTAAGGGGTTAGTTATTCTCTATATAACCTTCTTTCTCCTTCCCCTTTTAAAGACAAGTGACCCACCAAGCTCATATTTTTATACAGCCCCCCTACCTTCTTGATGTTTCATGAACACAGCATTGTGTTCCCAGTCCTTTTCCTCTGTGCCTCTGATGCTGAAAGAGACTGCAGAGACTTAGCAGGCCTGATGTGATCAGGCCTCTCAATCTTTAGGGGGCACAGTTATGTGTGCCCCACATTCTAAATCTTCCACCTACTGAGCATCAAGTTCAATGTGGCTGCTCCCCACCATGCTTTATGGTGGAGGAGCAGCAGAATGTGGCAGCCCAGACCAACACAGGGCCTCTGTAACCCCCTTTCACCATTTAAATAATTATTGTGAAGTTGCGTGTCCCCCATCCTCAGAATTGCAGCTCTCCCATGTTCACTGGCTGCTCCCCTCCCCCCAATGTCCATTGACTGCTCCAATGTTCTGAATGAAGGTGGTAAGACTGCCGAACGAGTGAGGTGTGCACTGCATTCAGTGACATGCCTAGGAGGTGAGACTTATGTAAGGGCGTCTATTGCAATTGGACCTCTTACACAACTCCCACCCGTAAGTCGAGTCACTGAATGAAGCCACACCCTGTCATTCCTCCATCTGTTCTTCCTGCAGGCCACCCATTAATATTGCTGCAACCCTCCCCCAAATTGGGCCCAGGGGAGCAGCAAATGCAGTTGGGTGGAGTTTGGAGGCTGGGGTGAACACACAGCTGTGCCCCCTAAATATTGAGCTTTTTTTTTGTCAGAGGCAGGAGAGAATATAAAAACATGGGAAATTATAGTAAAATAAAATCGGGTCATAAACTGGTTCAGACTTGCGCTGACCTGATTCTCTTCCCAAAGATTAGACTGGCCAATAGCTGACCAATCTGAATCTTTGACCCGACTCACTGCATACTCTTAATTGTAGCTTTTGGTATCATGGACACACTATAAATACTGTATTTCAGCCTGATCCATAATCCGGTCTCTGAGATACATGCAGTCAAAAATCAAGGTGTGTGTGTGTGTGTGTGTGTGTGTGTGTGTGTGTGTGTGTGTGTGTATACAGTGTATATATGTATACACTGTATACATACATACACTGTATACAGTGTATATAGTGTATATATGTATACAGTGTATACATATATACAGTGTATACAGTGTATATGTGTATATACATATATACAGTGTATACAGTGTATATATGTATATACTGCATACATGTATATATGTATATATATATATATATATATATACACACACACACACACACGCACATAAATGTAGTATGGAATATACATAGACACATGGAAACATAGACAATGATGGCAGAAAAAGAGTTCCATTCAGTCTACCCAAGTTCCCTACAATCCATGGAACCTACTGTTCCTCCAGGATACTAACCCTCCCCGTCCTCCTTCTATTCTCCTCCTTGGTCCTGTCACCCCCAGTAACCACTATTCTCTTCATTATGTTCCAGTCCTGCTCGAATCCCCTGACTGTTTTTACACCCACAACCCTCAACCAACAAACTATTCCAAGGTTCCACCACTTCCTCACATCTCTGCTGAATCTACTGCCTGTCAATTTCCGTTCGTGTCCATAAGGCCTTGAATTGGTATTCAGGCTGAGTAGTTTCCCGCAGTTCACTCTGTTAATTCCTTTAAGGAATTTGAAGGTGTCTGTCATATCTCCCCTCTCCCTTCTGGTCTCCAGTGAGTACATATTTAGTGCCTTGAAGTGCTCCTCATAGGATCTGCCATGCTAGCCATGAATCCTTTTTTTTACTCTGCACTGCACTGTCTCCAACCTATCCTTACCCTTTCTGAGGTGAGGACTCCAGAACTGGGTGCAGCAGTCTAGGTGAGGCCTCACCAGGGATCTGTAAAAGGGAAGTATTACCTCTTTTCTTCTACTATCAGTACCTCTCCCAATACATCACAGCAGCCTGTTAGCTTTGTTATAGGCCTTGTTGCATTGATTTGATTGCATAAGTGATTGCTAATGATATATCCCAGATCCTATCCATCAGCTGTTGTGTTAAGTCTCTTTCCTCCCATCCAGTACTGTATCTTGGGGTTCTTTTTCCTTAGCTGTATTACATTGCTCTTTCTATCATTGAATTTTAACTGCCAGACCTTTGACCACCCCTCTAGCTTTTGTAGGTCTCTTTGCATTTCCCTTATTTTCTTGTCACTATCTACCCTCTCACATAGTTTTGTGTCATCTGTGAAGAGACACAGCCTGCCCTGGATTCTTTCTCCAATGTCACGATGAATATGTTGAAGAGGACCTGTCCCAGGGCCAATCCCTGTGGAACCCCACTCATAACCTCCCTGTCTTCTGATTTAACCCCATTCTCCACCACCCTATGATGCCTCCCCTCTAACCAGTTACCCACCCAGTTCACTATGGGTTTAGTTGCTCCCAGGTCTTCCATCTTCTTGATAATATACAATGGCCAGACACAGAATATGCCATTTATGATCATGAATGAGGGGGCAGGACCATAACTCACAAGTGGCAGAGCTATGAGTGAGTTACGAAAGTCCTACCCCCTCACAAGTGACGATAAATGTCATATTCGGAGTGAAGTCATTGTGTGTACAATTTATGCAATGGATTATACATTTTAGAGATTTCAAATTAGTTTATTCAATGAAGAATAAGCTGTTTTTGTTTGATTTCATTATTCTGTTTTGTGTGCAAGAGAAGTCATTGTGATGTCATCAGTCACTGTTCAAGCTGTTTTTCCATTGGTCAAGATTTCCTTTGTGACCAATCTCAAGTGATGATAAATGGTGATGACACACCTAGAATGATGACAAATGATTTATTATCATTTTTGGTCTTCAGGCCATAGAAATAAATCATGTATCTATAAGATTGTATTCTTAACTAAATTGTGTATATATATCTATATATATATAGATATATATATATATATTCTTTGCAAAAACTACGTTAATGTACCAATTACAGTTCCAGGTAATGCCACAAAAGTAGGGAAAAGTAAGGATAGGTTTTTCAAACCTAACTCCCCACCCCCCCCCCAAGAGCAAAAGGAAAAAACATTAGGATTTGGGGTCTCCAGTGTCTTGGAAAATCAGTGATGGGGTCTTCCTTTGGGTTGTTGGTCCTAATGTTCACCCTTCCCCCCCCATCCCATAGGTCCTGTCTGAAGCACAAGGTACAGCTCCAACTCAATGCCTCATAGTGATACACTCTTCAAAGGTAGAGAAGTATTTCTTGCCACATGCTGCCAAAACATTCTGTTGTAGCTTTCTTCACTTGGTGAAGAAAAGAGATCACATCTGACATTGTTTGCTCAGGGAATGTGTGGGCATTTGGGTTAGCAACCCCAAGGAAGACTCCATCACTGATTCACCAAGACTCTGGAGACCCAAACCCTAATGTTTGTCCTTTTTTGTTGCTTGAGTGGTGGGGTGGGGAGTTTGGGCTGGAAACCCTATTGCCACATTTCCGTACTTTTGTGGCATTATCCTGAACCCTAACTGGTGCAATAACACTGTTTTTTTTTGCAAAGAATTTCCTCCCTTTTTAATATAGTGGAATTGCATCCTCATTCACACAGTTCCCTTTGGGACCAGCATGAACATATGAAGATGCACACTTGTGGGGCCTGCACTTCCATGCAGCAACAGATGTCTAGAATTCATGGGGCTCTCTGGTGGGTCATGGAAGTGCAGAGCCCTATGAACCCTTCGCTTCCACGTAGCTGCAGATATAGATGCACAGGCAAAAAGTCCATCTGTCATCCAACGCGAAAGGGCCCTCTACCACCAGTGGGTGCAAAGGTGCAGGGCCCTATACAAAGGGAGGAGTTGTCTTCACTACATGGTACCTGGGCCCATGAGGGCAACCCTACAACCTTTATTCCCTGGCTGGGGTGATGTTACATAACAGCAGCATCCCCCCACCCTCACCCCATCTAGCTAGATCACTGATCTTGACCCTGAGCTCAGCTCACTGGCATGGGCTCACAAAGCACTACCCACTAGGATCAAGTTTCTTAATAATTATACTTTTGTTAAAATTTTGACCCCAAATTTTCAGAAATCATTTTCTGACTCCCCTCATAAGCATGAAATACAGTATTAATAGTATATTGGCTTGAAAGGTCATTTCACATCAGAAGTGCAAAAACACAACTCATCCAGGTGTTAAAAAATGACACCTGTCATGCTTATAAGGTGGTGTGGAAAAATGGCTAAGCTGAAAGTTTGGAAGCAAAATATTTAGAATCTGAGAAGGTACAGTATGAGTGAATTGAATTTGTTGAAATGTACTGCAATGTTCACGTATAACCTGGGCATTTTACTGTATTTGTACACTAAATTTTCAGCATAGCCTTCTTATTACCCCACCATGTAAATCCAGTAGGTGGAAATTTTCAGATCCCCACTGAATTGTCATTCTGCACCACAGGTGCAAAAATACATTTCAGCCAGGATTTGAAAAATGATAGTTGTCATGTTCATGAGGTGGTATGAAATAATGGCTATGCTGAAAATTTGGGGTCAAAATATTTAAAATTACCAACGTTGTCAGCGAGCATAGAAACATTTCAACATACTCTCATAATCTTTATTTTTTTTAAATATTTTTGACCCCAGGTTTTCAACATAACGTTCTTATTACCCCACCACTTGAACAAGGGCAGTGGAAATTTTCAGATTCTGCCTAGAAGTGTGTGAAAAAACATCCACAGGCGGAATTCAAGTGAAAGTCTGACTTTCACTTCCATGAAAGTTCAGAAAATCCATTCCCAAACTTTTGCACAAATTCTGCCTGTAATTGCCACCCAATCGCTTCAAAAAAGCCCTGGTGGCTAGCGGTCTCTCCCCCCAAAACCTGCCCGATGTGTAATAAAAAAAGCCCTAGTGACTAATAGTCCCTCCCCCTACCCGATCAGCCACTTGATGTTTAGTAAAAATATCCCTGGTGGCCAGTGGTCCCTCCCCCCACCCCATCACCCACTCAACAAAAGCACTGGTGACTAGCAGTCCCTCCCCTTACCTGATTACCCACCCAATTTGTCCAGCAGTCAGTATACACCCCCATCCCTATCTCCCATATAGTATTATGAACTTTCTTTTCCCTGGTGGTCTAGTGAACCCCCCCTCCCTATCCCAGATCCCTAGTCCATGAATTACAATGTTATTATTTGGTGGTCTAGTGCACCAGTTGCTCCCACACCCTGGCAGGTAGTGTCTCACCACCGAACCCCCCCATTCCGAACCCCATTGGGTGACCAACACATCCCTCCTCTCTTCACCCACAGCCAGGCCACCCACTGAGCTATCAATGAATGCACACATGCTTATACAAGAATGCACTCATTCATTGACAGCTCAGTGGGTGGTCCAGCTGTGGAGGAGAGAGAAGGGCTGTTCTGATCACCTGCTGGGGTTTGGGATGTGGGCAGTGTGGTGGTGAGGCACTATCTGCTTGGGTGGGGGGGCATGAGGGTGCACTAGACCACCAGGGAATAAAATTTTAATTCACAAACTGGGGATCAGGGTGAGGGGGAGGGTTCACTATACTGCCAGGGAAAAAATGTTTATAATACTATATGAAAGATAGAGATGGGGGGCTTACATGGCTACTGGATGTGCCAGGCAGGTGATCAGCTGGGGGGGACTTCTAGCCACCAGGGAATTCTTATTTTTTATTTCAGGTAGGGCTTGGGGAGCACTGGACTCCAAGAATAATGTTTTTGTTTCCTTTTCCTTTTGCCTGTATCTGACTGGAACAGGGTGAAATTTAGCCCAAAACATTTGGAAGTTTTCCAATCCACTACAGATGGAAGTTCAGAAACTTCCGCAAAATGTTTTCTGATCCAGCACAGGCGGAAGTTCAGAAACTTCTGTGAAAGTTGTCAGATTTTACTCACGTTCCACTAAAGTGGAAATAACCACTTTCACACACCTCTAATTCTGCCTGAAAGGTGATTCTGCAAAGAGATCACAAAATAACCTTTTGGGCCAGATTTGCAAAATTCCACTACTATTACTCATGAGGTGGGGTCACAAAAAGGCCATGCTGAAAATTTGGGGGTCAAAATATACAAAAATGACAAATTTGTGAGCAACAGTTCAAACCCCTTTGAAATACATTAAATACATTAACAGCACTTACCTTATTTTCTTATATCCCAGTTGTTGGTTCCAGTAGCAAGATGTGCCTTTGATCAGAGAGTGGCTCTATCGTGTGGGACATGTTCAAGTGAGTAAGGGTGTGTGAGGGGTGAGAGGAAGGTGTGTGATAGTGTTTGCTGAGTGGGAAGTTGGGGTGGAGTAAGTGGGGCTATGTGGGGGTCAGATCAGCGAGGGACCACTTTCTTTTTTGCAGGTTAAAAAAATCAGTGAGGGATGGTTTTCTTTTTTCAGGGCACTTAGCTGATACTGGGATTTGGGCTCCCCATTGTTAGGCTTCTGTTCAGTGGCACCGTGGCTGGCACCCCAGTGCTGCCACTAACATTGTGAGACTGAGGGCAGGCAATCTGGAGGGGAGGGGGGTCAAGACAAGTGGTACTGGGGTTTGGCACCCCTCTCTGCTTATTTAACATTGGGAAGGGTAGGCGGGCAGCCTGGAGGGGATTGGAGAGAAAGAAGCAGGACCAGGGTGGGCACCCCAGTCCACTTAAAATAGATAGATAGATAGATAGATAGATAGATAGATAGATAGATAGATAGGCAAATGGACAGACAGACAAACAGAGAGACAGAGACAAACAGAGAGCACTGGGGATAGACTGCTCAAGTATGAAGTGAAGCTGGCAGAACGACTCCGGCTGTGGCTTCAACATTCAAGAAAGTCCTGCTGTTCTCATACAGAGAATATGGGTGAATCATTCCTCTCTTTAAGCTAGGAACCCTGGATTTTGTGGTGCCCAGAAAAGGTATTTGTGGATATTTAAAAAAAAAAAACAGCAGAATCTAGCTAAACAAGTCCTGTTTAGTTAAATTCAGGTGTTTGTTTTTTAAAAATATTTCATTTTTATGTATGTTAAAATGTTTGTGAGTTAAAATAAATATGGTGGTCATCACGATTGTCTTTTTTTACCACCTGACAAGTAAATCATGAAAATAAGCACTTGCAATAGTTTTTTTTTTTACCCTTCGCATCTGTCGGTTACCTCAAAAATCCATATAACTCTGAAACCATATAATATTTTTTCATGAAACCTTTGAAAGGCACACCCTTTGCACAAGCCCCTTCAACCCTGAAACTTTTAGGAAAAAGGTCCACATTATCTAGGTTGTAGGTAAGAGCAAATGATATGCAATGTTAAGTATAGGGAATCCAAACATGTTTTTTTCTATTTCCTGGCACTCCGTATCTTGGAAACTGAACAAAAGATGCTGTCATTTATTGAATAGTGGACGGGTGACCATCCCAAAAAAGGCTGTGTTTCCATCGAGGGAGTTGATGACATCATTGAGACCTCGAGAGCGAAGCTCAAGAGGTCACTGTGATGTCATCAACTCCCAAGATGGTTTACCAGTCTTGTTGTGGATGGTCACCCCATCCGTTATTTTGTATAGTATATGGTTCCCTAAAATGCACAAAATTTAATTTCACAAGATTCATACCTTGTGTCCTTACTCCTGCTTGCTCCCAAATGCTCCCAGACCTGTCCTCACCACATTAATGCTCTACTCCAGTGCTGTCCCCGAATATGCTGTTCCTGCTCTCTGCTATCCCACACTGCTCTGACCTGTAACTTCCCAACTGATTAAAAAAAAAGAAAGAAAGAAACCTGGCCAATTGATTGTTTGGACACACGGAGCCCACTATGGCAGTCCATGTCCAAACTATCCTAATAGCCTGCTCATCTGACCGCTTGCTAAGCTATGCTGCCATTTTCCAGTAAATTTTTTTAATCACTGCTGTTTTAACCAATCGGGTAACAGCTCAAGGCCAAAAAGTTGTTGTACTATTGTTATGATGTCAGAACGATAGTACAACTTTTTTGACCTTTGAACTGTCCTACATCAAGATTTGGAAAACCACCATTTTCCATACAAAATAAGCCATGACCATATACTATAAAACGTTTCATGTTTTGAGACACTGACAGTCTGACCACACATGCCAATGTTTCAGCTATTTTGTCACAGGATGCTAAAGGTATTAAGGTGAGAAAATTGGGGTTTAGCATTAAACAGCCTACTCAACCCTAACTATAAGGGTGCTACCATGCCCCTATGATATAGATATAGATATAGATATAGATATAGATATAGATATAGATATAGATATAGATATAGATATAGATATGGATACGGATATGGATACGGACACAGACACAAACATAGATATAGACATGGATATATAGATATAGATATAGATATAGATATAGATATAGATATAGATATAGATATAGATATGGATATGGATATGGACACAGGCACAGACACAGACACGGATATAGATATAGATATAGATATAGATATAGATATAGACATGGACATAGGCATAGACATAGACATAGACATAGACATAGGCATAGATACAGACATAGACATAGATATAGATATAGATATAGATATAGATATAGAAATAGACATAGACATAGATATAGGTATAGGTATAGGTATAGACACAGACATAGACATAGACATAGACATGGATATAGATATAGATCTAGATATAGATATAGATATAGATATAGATATAGATATAGATATAGATATAGATATAGATATAGATGTGGACATGGAAATAGACATAGACATAGATATAGACATAGACATAGACATAGATATAGATATAGATATATATATAGATATAGATATAGATACAGACATAGACATAGACAAGGATATAGATATAGATATAGATGTAGATGTAGATGTAGATGTGGATGTGGACGTGTACGTAGACATAGACATAGACATGGATATAGATATAGACATGGACAGAGACATAGACATAGACATAGATATAGACATAGATATAGACATGGACATGGATGTAGACCCAGTTACAGATATAGACATAGATACATATATAGATATAGATATAGACATGGGCATGGATGTAGACCTAGATATAGACATAGATATAGATATAGATATAGATATAGATATAGATATAGATATAGATATAGATATGGACATGGACGTAGACACAGACATAGACGTAGACATGGATATGGATATAGACATGATAGATATATATATATATATATATATATATATATAGATATAGATATTGACATGGATATAAACATAGAGATATAGATAGATATAGATATAGATATAGATATAGATATAGATATAGATATAGATATAGATATGACATGATATGATATAGACATAGACATAGATATAGACATAGATATAGAGATATAGAATATAGACACAGACACAGATACAGACACAGACATAGACATAGATATAGATATAGATATAGATATAGATATAGATATAGATATAGATATAGATATGAATATGGACACAGACACAGACACAGACACAGACACAGACACAGACATAGATATAGATATAGATATAGATATAGATATAGATATAGATAGAGACATGGACATGGACATAGACCTAGATATAGATATAGATATAGATATAGACGTAGACATAGACATAGATAGCGATATAGACATAGATATAGATATAGATATAGATATAGATATAGATATAGATATAGATACAGATATAGACAGACATAGATTTAGATATAGATATAGATATAGACATAGACATGGATATAGACATAGACATGGACATGGATATAGGTATAGATATAGACATGAATATAAACAAAGATATAGATATAGATATAGACATGGATATAGATATAGCTATAGACATAGACATAGACATTGATATAGATATAGATACAGACATGGATATAGATATAGATATAGAAATACATATAGATATAGATACAGATATATATATAGATATAGGTATAGATATAGATATAGATATAGATATAGATATAGATATAGATATAGATATAGATATAGATATAGATATAGATACATAACTTACCAATGGAGAAGATATATAACTTACCAATGGAGCATGGAAGCATGTCTATTTCATTAGTAAAAAAAATGCTGATTTACTGATCTAATAGAGCTAAGGATTTTGTTTGGCCTAGCATAAGGAAGTATTGTAATATTAAGGTATTCATGTTTATTCTGTTTGTTAAAAGGAAGTTTCTCAGTGCTCATAGTTTCCATACTTCTTGTCTTCAGACCTTGTCTAGAACTTTTTTCTAGAATGCTTCAGAGTCTGTCCTTAGGCCTAACTCAGCAGTTTTGAAAGAGTTTCTGAATAGTACACTGGATTCTAGCATTCATTTGCTCTTTCTAATCAGAGGAGGACAGACTGGAGATTGCAGTCTGGAATGGACTATAAAAAACTCCAAACATACTCCAAAAGATAAAAGGAAATTATTTTTTAATACCTTAAAGCATCTTCTTCTTTCTTTGTTTCAATGGTAACCATTCTTCTGATCAACAATGAATGTAGACTTTTCTTAAAGAAATTTTTTGGGCAGCTTTGCAGTGCCAAGTGGTGTGGTATCCATTCGGCATGCTAATGACCAATGCCCTGTATCTGGAATGGCAGCAGTAGAGGTCACAGGGAGAAGGACCATCTGAGAGGATACTCTCCTCCAAATGGAGGGTTGGGAGTTGTATTTCACCTACAGTGACACCTAGTGGAGGTGTGGGTGTGATGCAGTTGGTTGTGTGGGTGATCATGTGCAACTGTATCTCCCAGGATACAGCAATGTGCACACCCATAAGAGATATGGGTAGGGAACCAGGAAAACAGTGCCAGCTAGGCATGGCAGATGATGATCCTTGTGTTCTCAAATGCCTCATGAAAACCTAGTGCACTGCTGTCATCTTCCAGTCAATGTTTTAATCATGATATGTGCTTCTTCTCCCTGGTAGCAATATGGGGGACCCTGAAAGGATAATGTAAAGCCTAGATATCACAGACCTTGGCAACCTGGTGATGACAAACAGCCATGGAGGGTACATTGGTATATAGGTTTGGTGATGTAAGTTAAGACTTTTGCTCATCTAGTTTTCTCTCTCTTTTCTCATAACAGCAATAACCTGAAATTATTTTTCTCTTCAGGTAGCTATTGAGCCAGGTCATGAAAGTCTGAACACTAGCTGCATTTATCAGCTCCTCTGGTAATTCATTCCTCAATCATGTTGCTCTCTGGGTGAAAAAACATTTCCCTATATCCGTACATCCCTCCTGACTGCCTTCACCTTAGCTTGAACTCATGCCCTCTAGTTCTTCTTTCCTTGACCACCACATTTAAGGACTAATACCAGTACAAATGTGGCTAGCACTAGCACCAACTTGGATTTGTGCCACGCTCCAGACAGGGCCATGTTCAGAGGCCCACGCAGCACTGCCCAAACCTGACAGTGCTGACGCAATACTTATGCCACTACCTCTGTGCAAAACAGAGGGTCCCTGATGCAAGCCAGTGCAGCAGTACTCTACATTCAAAGGTCTGTAGTGGCAGTCAAAAGGCCCCAGAGTGGTGTTGCTTACCACTGCCACTAGCATCTTATATAGGTGCTAAGTCCATGCCCCATCCCCCGAAGGCAGGGCAGCTGTACTACAGCCACCCGCCCATGTGCCAAGCTGTATCCCCACCTCCAATCACTAGTCCTGAATGTGTCAAGTATAACCCTGGTGGTATAGGGGTCCCCCCCCCTCAGTTGCCCATCCTGAATGTTTCAAATATAACCCTGGTGGTGTAATGGTTCCCCAAACCCCCCAATCACTTATCATGTCAGCTTAGCAGATATCCTTGGTGGTCTAGTGGTCCACCTGCCCAATTGGCAATCCCCCAACTGCCCACCTGCTGAGGATCTCCACCCCGCACCCTCTCTCACCATGATCCCCACTTATCATGTCTAGCAGTACAAAGCAGTGGCCAGCACAGCCTTCCACTCCTCTCCTCATCTGGCCACTGTCTGACCATCATGCGGTGTGATCACATACAAGATTATGCTCAACGATTGCCAGATGGTGTCCACCTGGGGAGGTCAGCAGAGGGATGTGCCATCCAGCACTCTGCACCTGTAGACATGGTGAGTGGGGATTGGGGAGATGGGGGTGCAGTGCAGGGGCCAAAGTAGGTGGGTGTGTGGGTGAGTGGGGAGCATGCCTATTGGTCAGTGGGCCACTTAACTACATGGGATATCCATTAAACTGACAGGATGGGCAATTTGGGGGGTGGGAGACCACTAAACCACCAGGGTTATACTTGAAACGTTCAAGATGGGTGATCAGGGGTTGGGGACCACTAAACCACCAGGGCTGTGTTACAACTGCAGTGGAGCTAAGGGCCCTCTGCGCTGAATATAAATTAGACCATAATGATCATGCTGAGGGCTCCTTAGTGCTTTGCATGCCCAATAAGCTTGTTTACATGATATGACTGAACATGGCCCACAGGAGACCTACAGCTGTTCCGTTTTGGGCAGTACTATCTCATGTCGGCCAGATGTAGCCTTGGTCTGTGTCAGTGCAGCACAGTTCCTCTTGTCTGTGTGCCGACAAGGCCCAATATTCAATCAGTTAGCGTCGCTCCCTTGGAGAGTGCTGAGATAGCGCAGAGCCAGTTATGCACTATTGCAAGTGCAGTGCAAAAGGCGGCATTGCAATTTTGCCTGCCTCTAAATATGTGACCCCATAAATTCACTGAGCAGTCTGTTCTGGTTTGTCATTGCAAAATCATTCATGATTTTAATAGTATCTCCCTTCACCGTTCTATTCTTTGAAGGAGACCAAACCCAACTGTTTCAACCTTTATTCTAATGGTATCTTTTCCAGTGCCTCCATCAATGCCCGAAGCAAGGTAAGACCAGCAGGCAGCTGGGGAATTTCGGGACCTGGAGGAGCAGGAGGAAAGGGAAGGGCATAGTAAAATAATTTGTATGACTTTTTTTTTTTCAAATGTCCCTTAATCTATATTATAGTTGACATCTTCTCTGTTTTGTTAAATGTTATCCATTACATCATTTTGCACTGCTATGCTAATATCACTCAACTGTGAAACTGATACAATAGAAAGTCTATAAAACATAGAAATGGGCAATAGAAAACAGTGAAGAGGGAAAATAAAAGGCCAACTCAGTGTCTATAAAAAGTAGTAAAACCATGTTTAAGCTGGCCCACTGGTGCAGCAGTTGGATTTTCACCTGCGACACCGATGACCTAGGAATGGACCCAGGAGTCAGAGAGCCAGCTGGGGGAGAAGGTTTAAGCATCCCACAACTGCTTGCCTTCTCCAGGGAGGGAGGGAGGGGATCTGAGCCTTGACATTTGCTGCCCCCTGGCAGAGGCTGGAGGCACAGCAATACATTGGACTCCATTGTGGGAAGGAGTCTGATGGATGTTGGCTTCAGCCTAGACGTCGCATGACACATCTCGCCCCCATGACCAGGAAAGTGGAAAACAGCCATCCAGCTGACTAGATGACAGTCGCCAGGTCTTCTTCTGCCACAAAGTGCCCAGCAGGCTGCCTTTTGGGCTGCTCCCATAGCTTCCGTGCCTTGGGAACAGATTAGGTTGCCAAGTCTCTCCTCCCTGCAAGCCCCTTCCAGGGAGGTGGGCCCCCCCAGCAAAGGGATATGTCCAGGCTGACCGAGGGCACAGGAATCAGGAGTGGTGGGTTGGCAGTGACAGGGGGATGAGCCAGGCTGAAGAGGGGGCCATTGGCGACCTGCAGGAGTGGCTGGCCAGATGGCTAGGGAGGCTCAACCCCCCCTCCAAAAAAAACATGTTTTAGCAAATAACAGTCAAAGCATGTCAGAAGAAACAAAGGATGTATAAAGGATTAGATAGTAAACATAAAATGGTCTCCTATCATCTTGAAGAGATAGTGACACTATGGAAAGTGAACATAATGTTGTTCTAAGACATTATTTACTTCAAAAGCAACACCATTACAATCAAAATGTTTAATGAATCTGAAGTACATACATATTCCTGTATGTAATAAAAACATCTTATAGCTGATTTATAGAAATCTACATAAATTCAGATACCCTATTGGAAAGTATTACCAGCAAGTGGTTACCTGTGTCTAGGTATGTATACATATTGTTGTTTTATACTGTTCATTTGACAGCCAACATTTTTTGGTGTCTTGAGAGGACTTTTCAGAGTTGCCACTGTTGAATCTCTGTTGGACAATTCTGGGCATATCAATTGAAAAGTAAAAAATCCAAGCTAATATTTATACCGAATTTATTTGTTGAGTACCCAGAACATATGTTTTCAAGAGGTTAAAAGGCTTTAGAAATAAGGGTTTCTCAAACTGCAAACAGGGTAATAATTTATTACTTCCATCACTTTCTCCATTTCCAGTCTCATAGGCATATCATTTTCATAATGTAATTTTAGACACAACAGCCTAATTATTTAAATTCATAGCCACATTACACTGCAAATTATGAATAAATTATAAATGGACAGCTATTTGTTTTAAATAATACAATATGAATTTATTTTCAAACTTCTTTTTCTCACTGCAGTACCAAGGAGCTCAATGTACCTGTGTGAAACAGAATGAAAATGTATTTGATATTGTAACTCATCTCACTGTAACTTATCACTTAGGAAATCATTGAAAAATAAAGTTTTTTCTATTGGCCTTTTCTTAAGAATAAACATATTAAACAGCAACAATTAAAGAGTTTTGCATCTAAAGTAATATCCTTCTGTTTCTCACCCGGTGAAATTAGGAACTGAGCTGACTACCCTCCAAGAGAAAAAACAAAACATAATACATTTTCTGTTTCAACTTAGCTTTGAGGTTAGCATTACTTGTCAGGAAAGTTAATTACACAGAAAGCTAGTAATTTATATCCATGTTCACTTATGAAATGCTCTTCCTTCTCCTGCTAGAAAATCATTTAATTCAGAAGTGGAATATTACTATGTTATTTGGAATTTAGGATTATAAAATGAGTTGGGGAAATTCTGTACTGTGATTGGTGGAACTGGGTCACATGACCATAATAAATCCTATGATGACCCATGAACTAGAAGATTTCATTACTGTTATAACCCATTCATAAAGAACATTTTTCTCTTTTTTGAAAACTTCCTATAACTGGGATTCATTTTATAATTACAAGAAGGCACAGTGGTATGTGGGATATTATAGGCCTTATCCATTTCTGGTGTGGTTTAAGATACTCAGCTACACCCTGTTCCACACTGCCCAAGGTAAGAGTAAAGCCAACATTTGCACACACCTATTTGTTTCCTAATGCTTAAATAATCAGCTACCCCATGAATCCAGGCTCCATTTTATCAATAAAACTATACTCTTATTTCAGCTGGTATACTGCAGACATTCTTTTTTTTATTTTGGGTGACACTTTTATGCTACATGATGTAATCATTATTAGAACTGCCACACTGAAACTAGCAAGTATTTTTATGCTACAACAAGACAAAAGACTTAATCATAATCAATGAATAAAAATGCATGTATTTATTAGGTTCTAGGTCAAAACCACTAAACAGTAATAGCCCAGTCGAACTGTGAGCAATAAAAAGAGCATGGAGAAAGACAGCGGCAGGGGAAAAAAGCAAATCAAATGAGTGCTTGTTCCACCAAGCAGATCTGCACACCCCAACCACACAAAAAAAACTACACAACACACAAAAGGCTGGGGAATGCAGTAGAGGGGGAGGACAATGGAACATGCCGAGGAACTGTTTAAAATGTTATGTGTGGGGCTTTGCCCCCACTGCACACCCCATACTATATATAATCAACTCCGAGAAAGGGCACAACTTGGGGGGGGTGTGATGGGGCTGGATTATGTTTTCAGTAGCAAAGTTGGTGGCGGACCAGCAAGGGGCAGGTACAACATCTAAAACAAAACAAAAAATAACATGCAGATATCAAACACCACAAAAATAAGACACACAAACTGCAGGGCTGAGACTTAAACTGCTGTCAACTGGAGCTGCACTGCTTTTAAGATCTGTTACACTAACCTCTGAACCATGAGGGCAATATGGTTCACCAACAGTCAGCCACAGACTTACAGAGGTCAGCGTGAGTGAACACAAATACATGTACAGCACTGTAATGTCTGCACTATTGTTTCCCTTTATCTGTATTCGCTCACGCTCTATTCTCTGTGTGGTTTTTACTACGCTCTTATTGAAAAGCACTTTTGACCAGCTGCCTACTTATTATAATCCAATGTTTTATGTCAGTTGGCTAGATAAGAAATCTACTTGAAATATTTGTGGGATTTGGTTGGTTGGATAACAATGCCTTTATATAAGTCAGAACTGAAAGGACCATTTCAAAAAGAGGCATCTCTACTTATTTCCGTATTGTCTGGCATTTCACCCAGCCAATTAAGAAAGCAGAGAACAAACTATGACACAAACCTTGGGAATACAGGCACACTTCAGAAAGGAAATAGAGTCACCACAAATCTTGTAAATAGTGTCAGTCTTGACATATTATTTTAGGTCACCTCTTTTGTTTTGTTTTTGATATTCAACCATTCAAACATTACCTGTTTGTGCAGACTGTTATGGAGGTCACCTTCTGCCACTGTCGTTATCACTGAGGAAGCACCAGTGGGTGTGGACATACTGTAGGGCTGCATTACAATAATAAAATTAATGACTGGTTGATTTATAGGTTTAACTTTAAAAAATAATAAACCTGCTGTTCACAAATGCAGTCTCAAATCACTTACGTGTTTTCAAGTTTTCTACAGTACATTTGTTTTCATATATATGAAGTAGCACTACATTGTCTATTTTGATTGGGTAAACACTATATGTATCAAGCCCTGAGCTACTGGTGTGATAAACATATATATGTTTTTAAATTACACTTAACCACAGAGGTGGCAGTTTTTTATGTTGGTGTATACCAAGAATAAGATGTTCTGGCAATTTTACCTTACCATTCATCAGAAATGTATATAAAGTTTAGAAGAAAACAGCAACATTGTGATTCAGTGCTCCTATAAGTTGTCCTGTTGAGAAGGAGCCCATGTGATTCTCTGTGGTTCCTTCTTTTGGGGTGAGTAATGAACCTGTGTAAGGTACTGTAGCTGGATATATAAACCTACCTTAGCATAGTCAAAGGTATTCTAAAGCTGTGAGGCAAAGGTGGTAGACCTTAACATGTTCTTCTAGGACAAATGGAGGCCAATAGGGAATGTGATCTCAGATTTCAGAATGCTCAGTATGACTGAACAGAGGGAGATATCCTGTATCCTTCTGCAGGACACAGAGACAAATCCGGAGGCTCAAATATGCTAATTTCAGAGGTAATTTTAGAAGGTCCTTCTTCTCCCAGAGAGTGGTGAGTAGGTAAGTGGAGGCTGAAAAAAAGTCACTTCACAAATAACTTTGCATGTTCTGGAACTTTCCCAAGTAAACTCATCTTGCAAAGGTTCACTTTGTGAAGTAAATTCACTTCACAAAGTGGTGAAGTCAGCACTTCAACGGTGAAGTTCACGTAGGCAGTGTTGTAGGCACTGAACTGGAGAGTGCACCATGTGATCTGCAGAGTCAGCAGTCTGAGCAGGACACACAGTACAGTGAAAGAGAATGTAGATCTCATGGTTTTTGTGCTCTGTGCAGGGCATTAGCAGCATGATAAGGGATGTAGAATAGTTGGAGCAGTGGTCTCAAACGTTTTATTTGAAACTGAGTGCACAAAAATATAAAGTGATGCACATTGAAAACAAAATGTTGCCCGCAGAACATTGCAAGCATGGGGGATATGGGGTAGCACTCATTGGAGGAAAGGGACCTGGGAGATGATAAATCGCAGTTGTCTGAAACCTCATCCCAATGTAGTTTGACATATGAGAAAGCTAACAGGATACTGGGATGCATCAGACAGGGTTTCACTGTCACAGCAAGCAGGTTATATTGCCACTGTACAGTTCATTTGTCAGACCATACCCAGATTGTGTACAATGTTGGAACCCCATCTCAAGAAAAATAGAGAGAGAGAGAGAGAGAGAGAGGTTATAGAACAGTTAGGAACGTCCAGTATGGCCACCTCAGTCCCTAAAAAATAAAGTAGAGACAGGGGAGGAGTCTGCTTGAATGTAGCTCACAGATGCAATGAGGAGATATTGGGTAACAGGCTAACTAAACATACATAAAAGATATGGAATTTCTGATTTTTATTGCAAATAAATGCACCAGTGAGACTATTCAAGGTTCCTGAAGTGCAGCATGCAGGGAGTCATGTAGAAGCTTTCTATTCCATTGCATAGAAGCAGAAATGTATGTAATGCAGACTAACAAAGCACCAAGTCAGATCAGATGACTATGTATACTGGAAGAGAAAACATGCTGTTATTGCCAAACACTACTTAATAATTTTGTTTTTTTTCACCAGCAGGGGCAGTAACTCCGTACCCTTAGGAAGTGGGTCACTTCTAAAAGTTGATTTTATGGCAGTACTGATACTCATAATGGTACATGTATCTGTAATAAAAATCAGAAAGTCCATATAATATCTCTGCTGTGACTCTAATCCAATTTCTTCTAGGAGCTTAGAGACTGTCTAGAAGAGGACTACAAAAGTTACCCTGGAGCAGCAGGGCAAGACCTATGAGGTGAGATTGGACAGTTTTAACATGTACTTTCTGGAGGACAAGAGGTAAGGGGGGTGAATGATATAAACATAGATATGTGCAAATATTGAATAGGGTGGACTCCCCAGAGTTATTTAAGTTAAGCAATGAAGCAGCCACATAAGGCACAGCCTTAAACTGGTAGGGGCTCCTTCTTCATGGAGCGTCTCGTGGATAGGCAGAACCCCCTAATCAGTAATGTGTTCAGTGCTGGGACTATCTAAGGGTCTAATACCCAATGGGATATTTTCAAGGGAGTTATCAGGAACAAAAGGGAGGCAGGGGCAGAAACAGTACTGTAGGGGCAGAATACAGCAGCATAGGCATATCAGGGCAAACTAAATGGGGTCATGGTCAGTGCTCCAGATAATTTTCACAGGAAAGAATAATGTGCTTCCCATTTTTTAAATTAGGTAAGTAAAATGAAGTTTTGATGAGCTGGAATGCTTCAAATCTGTAAGAAAAATGCTGGCTTTGAAGCAAAAATAGCATTTTCCGCTATGGAGATAAGTATTTGAACTCATTAAAAAAAAATCCATAGCCTGCCCAGTGATTCTCAGGGTTGAGGTGCTGGAAACCACACCTCGCTCCACGTCGGCAACCCATGTTCAGATATGAGCTCAGGTCACCAGGGATCAGCCACGGGGGGAGAGGATCGAGTGTCTGAGGGACTGCTCTCCCCTCCAAGGGAGGGAGGACTGATTGATCTACCAAATACCTACCAGCAGGTGGAGGCCTGGTGGCAGTGCATTGCGTGAATGGCAGAAAGTGGGTGGTGCTGTGGGACTCCACAGCATACATGTGCCTCTACCAATGCACATTGATGAGCATACCACAGGGTGGGGAAGGAAGCAAATGGAGGGCAATGCTGTGAGAACAGGCTTGTATGAACACCAGCCTGATGATCCCTCACCCACCAGAGGCCGAAAACTGGATTTGTGCTTTGGACTGGAGAGCGGCCCATCACCTCATGACCCTGCCACAGTGGGATGTTCATGGGGGTATTCAGGATGACTAGGTAAGTCCTGAGGAGAGGTAGGATGGTAGGGGTTGGTGGGGAAGGACTGAAGGGAGCCAGCCCCAGGCTGTACCAGCCAAGGAGTATAAAAATGTATATGAAATAAATGTTGAGAATTTCATTAAAAATGGTGAGTAAAATAGGCTGGTACTTACCTTATTTGGAGCACTGCTCATAATCTTTTTCTGTCCTTACCTATGTATGTATGCATGCATGCACAGAAGTGCATACAGAAATTCATAATGCACAGAGGTGGATTAGAAAGAGGTTATGCATAGGGAGGTTAAGTGACTTGCTTAGGGTCACACAGTGAATAAGCGGCAGTTGTGGGATTTAATCCAGAGACCAGCAATAGAACTTGGCATACCAGAGCATTAGGTTAGAATACTTTAATAACGTGCAATACAAAATGAATGCATTCAAAAAATATGCAAAAAATATATTGCAGCCAGCAGAGGAAGACATCAAATGATGTTGAATATATATGGGGAGTTAGTATCTGTGCTGAGTGGCATTTTTGTATCTGGCTTCTTGGTATAATATATATTTTTACTGTATATACTTTTTGTAAGCACTCATTTTGCACTGCATGTTATTAAAGTGTTGAAACTTTATGTGCTGTTGTGTCAAGTTCTTTTGCTGGTCTTGTGTTTTAACTCAGAACTGGCACCCCGTAGGTAATGTTGTGCTGGGACTTTGTGTGTGTGTGTGTGTGTGTGTGTGTGTGTGTGTGTGTATTCAGACCTGAGTATTCAGGTTTGAAGCTCTGTGCTGTATCCACTAAGCCAAAGTGCCATCCATAAAAGTAAGGCTTTCAAAGAGTAATGTTCAGACATGTTGCCTTACTCATGCTTATTGAACATTCTATAGTATTGCTAAAACACATATGACTGCAGGCAGCATGCAGAAGATGGACTTCCTCTATTTTCCATCTATTGTAGGCTGGCTCCATCTGCACCTCCATTTTGGCATCCACTCCAACACCAATGAATTTCTCTCAGACCTCTGTAAGTGCATCCTTACTGCATCATTTCATCCCTCCCACCCTGCTGCTTCTTCTTTCACACCCTCCATGGGTTTTGCCCCTTTAATCCCTCACCCTTACTTAGGGTCACCCCCATTCAGTCTGAGCTTTGGTTGAGAGAATTGGAACTTGAATGCTGCATATTCAACTGAAAGAGGTGTTCAACTCATGGGGCAGTTGCCATCCTCTGAGACTGGATGTTCTGCCTCAGTATTCAGCAGACTCCAGACTTCTTTGGCCTAGTGGGGGAATCACAGGCTCAAGACATGGACCTAGTTGGTTCACCCACAGCGGTTCGACAGGGAAATGGGCAAGGGACTTAAGGGCACCAGCACAATGTCGCTTGTGATCATCACACCTGGCCATTGTGACATCTGACTCTAATTGCGTCCAATGCACGGGGGGCAAGTGTGGGCTATTTGGGGAGGTTATGAGCACCGCACCTTCCACTGCAGAGGCTTCCCCCCCTACACTCCCCAAAACTGTAATATGATCAATCACCTCCACATCAGAAGTGTATGGGGCTAGTAGCACAACACCCCTACAGCCCCATCCATGTGGAGCACTGTGAAATTCAGTTCACCACTATGACAGGTGAATTGCTTGCAGTGCCCTCATTATGGTGACCTAACGACGGCACCCCTCTAACAGTATACAGACCTAGTTCCCCCTCAAGTTTGCACATATTGCTACCACCCCTAGTGAAACTGGGCTTGGCTTCTTTGTTATAACTGCATGGCTGCCTGATCTAGAAGTTAGAAAGTAAAGCTAGGAGTCTGCAGAATCAAGACTGAATCTCTCTTTTGGTACTCATAACTCTGAACAAGTCACTAAACCTCTCTTTTTAACCTACCTAAAGTCATTCTCTATAATCTAGTTTAGTTCTGTGTGAATAATAGCAAATGCATTTTCTCCCTTCCATCTCTTGGATTGGATGCAATTTGTGTAAGAAGCATTTAGTGTGACCCCCCCCCCCAGTCGGCCATGTCGACCCAGGGTTCACACCCCCACCTGCTGGCTGTAGTGTGGCACACCAGGTTGAGGGGGTTGGGTTCATTTGTTCTCCTGTAGGTGGTGGGGTTCATCCCAAAATAGTAAATTGTACAGTGCCTCCACCCAGAGAGAATAAGTGGGCCAGATGTGTGCAGTACTGCCCTCTGGCAAGCAATACGTACCCACCTCCCTACACTGGACAAGACCACCACCTGGGGACCACCAACAGCAATTACCTATACCCGACAAAAATTGAGTCAGGATGCACAAACTGAAGGTGCACACAGAAATACAAATGATTAACAGTGCTTTATTGTGGCACACAGTCTTTGGTAGCTGGAGAAGGAAAAATAGGTTAAGCGCTTGCAAGTTACCATTGAACATTTCCTCCATAATCAGTACACTATACACAGCCCACCTACCCAAGCAAGAAGTCCACTGAGATACATATATTGCACAGGGTGCAGAATACTCTGAAACTGGTACCAGTATTAGAACTATAGATCTAAGTAATAAAGCTACTACCAATAGACTCTGGGAGCCCTAGAGTTAGATTAGAGTCCCAGTATAGGCCTGGTTGTCAAGTTGCCTGGGATCTTTTGGTAGTGCACTTGAGGAACTTAGCAAGCTTGCATTTTAAGCCCCCAACAGCCCATAATATGCTAGCACAGATGTACTAAGGAATGCAATTCTAACAAATGTGTTTGAACAGGGAAATGAAAGTCTTGCCAGCTGTGCCAGCACTGATGTAACCCATGGGTGCAGCAGACCAGGAACAGAATGACAATTTAGCAGGAGCAGGTAGCAGCACACAGGAGCAGGAAAGCAGCCCAGAAGCCATGGATTCTTTTGAGCAATTGACCACACCTCAGCCTTTCTTGTCTCACACCTCTGTGAATGCAACTCTTCTGTATCAGCCATCACACCACAGTCCATCTTGCCCCACTCTTCAGATGTGGCTCTTCCAGCTCACACTTCTTTGCTATGACATCCTTCTGGCTCACACTTCTCTGGTCACAGCTTTTCAGAATCCCCTTCTCTGGTTACAGATCTTCAGAATCTCACCCAGGATACAGGAGCACTATGCTGTGGCTTCCCATTTCCTAAGAAGCCCAGACTCTAAGAGTGACCCCATGGTTTAACTCCCCCAAAGGGATCAAATGTACCCTAGCACTTGAGCCCATGCCCATGATTCCCTGTTCCCTGATCCACCATACTTGATAAGGGTTAGCTGGCCCATTACCTGGCTCCAAGCTACCCTGGACAGGATACAGTCTCTGTATTTGGTGAACCCAGATGTGGGTTAATAAGGAAGGATTCCTGGGGAGGACTACCTGTAGTCTTCTGGATGAGCCCTGGGGAGGACTCCAACAACTCTTTAGGATGAACCCAGGAGAGGACTCAGAGAATGTATGGCCTGGCTAGTCCACTCTCTTCCACTCACGGTGCCCTTCCTGGCACAATCACTTCAGCTCTGACGATGCCCTTCTGGCTCAAATACTTCACTCTGATGGTTCCCTTCTGGTACAAACTCTTCAGTTGGTGCCCTGTCTGGCATAAACACTTCAGATGGTGTCCTTCTTGTTGCAAACACTTCTGACAGTGGCCTTCTGGCACAAATACTTTGTCTCTTTCTCTCTCTCTCTCTCTCTCTCTCTCTCTCTCTCTCTCGCTGATGAATTTGAGCCCAGGAGAGAGCCCACATACTACAAGGAGTGGGCCCTGGGGAGGACCCATGAAACCACTATGGAGTGGGCCCTGGGGAGGGCCCATATGGAGCAGCTCTGAGGAGGCCCTTTTCCCTAACTGCCACGCAGCACTGTACTGCTCGGCATCCCAGCTGAACTGCCCCTCCTTCTGGAGGGCTCAGAAAACTCTTTCCCCTCTTCCACTTTTAATTAGGCAGACAGGGAGTCGGAGGCATGGTGGCTGCAGGCTTAATGGGCGTACCTGAGCGAGGGCGCTTGCTTTCCCACTGCATATCCAAAGCTAAATCCAACCGTTCCTGCTGTCTCCATCCTCTCTGCTCCGCACGGCTAAAGGAGTGTTTTGCCCTCTGGTAGCTCCGTTCTGGACCCCCGGCCCACTCGGGAAGTACCCAGTATTTCCGCCATCTATTTACTCATCTGGCGGCTGGGCCTACCATTAAAATGGAGCCTTCTTCTCCTGCTTTGCATCCAGAGGGCAGACAGGCTGAAATACGGCAGATGTTCGCTGAAATCTTGCACCGCATGGACACTCTGGACAGTGCTACCCGGAAAAACACTGCGGATATTGTGGATCTCTCGCAGCGGGCCAGCATAACCGAACACAGACTTTCAGAGGCAGAAGACAGCTGCTGGCGAACTGGGGCACGAGTGCTGGACCAAGATAGGCTCATTCATCAGTTATGGGCCAGGGTGGAGGATTTAGAAAACCGTAGCAGACGGAACAATTTTAGGTTTGTGGGCTTTCCTGAGGGCTGTGAAGGACCTGATGTTCTTTGCTTTCTACAAAAGGAGCTTCCACCTCTGTTGGGCTGGCATTCTGAAAATCCTCCGGAGATTGATAGGGCTCACAGAATGTTGGCACCCCACCCGGCTCCTGGGGATCGTCCTCGTATCATACTGGCCCACTTTCTCTGGTTCCAGGACCGGGAATCCATCACTAGGCTGGCACACCAAAGATAAGAACTTATATGGAAAGGCCACAGGATCCAGATTTTTGAAGATTACTCCCAGGAGCTCACTGCATGCCGTAGGGCCTTCACTGCAGCACATCGGGCCTGCGCTGACTTGGGGTTAGAGTATTCACTGAGATACCCAGCTTGTCTCCGCATTATTCTGAATGGATCACCGTGGCTAGTTGACAGCCCAACAGCCACTGAGAATTTCTTGGCATCTCAGGCTCCTAAGCTAAATCGGGGTGTGCTAAGGGAATCTATGGACTCGGGGGCCACAGCTATGGAGACTTCTGTGCTAACCCCTACAACCCCCCCCCGGGTCCACCCAGCCTGTAGCCCTACAGCCCAGGACCCCATCTCGCTCTGCCCCTCAGAAATCCCAGGGGAGTAAAAAGAAAAACAGAAGGAGGGTTCGTCTTGATGGGGCCCATATTGATAAGACCCCCGGCTCCGTTCCCAGAGTCGCAGTGCCAGTCCTGACTCCGTGGCCTCACGCTCCTCCATACAGCCCAACATGAACAATAATCAATTCCGAGCCTTGATGGACCTTCCGACAGATGGATCTGAGCTGGACCCACCTCTGCCACCTAGACGATCTCCCAAGGGGAATAAATCCCATGCCGCACGCTCGCTTTCCTGGGCGAATGCTGCGGAGTCGCTAGCTCCTGAGACTTCCACCGTTATGGATGCTGCTTCCACCTATCCAACACCCTTTGGCTCTGTAGCTGCTCCTGCTAAATCTGTGGGCTGAATGTGACTGGGATAGTTTCTTGTTGCTCTCTGTGTTTTTGTTCTCTCCCTCCCATTATAAGTAGTATCGGTGGTCAGCGTTGCTCTCTAGCCCCTGGTATGCACCCATTATACCCGGGCATTCCTGGTGCTACTGCTGGGGGGGGTGGGGATCCAGAGATATGTTTCCCTCTCTGGTTGCTTATTTATTTTATTCCTCCTTAGAGGGGGCACAACTAGGTGACAACTAGTCATCCACGGTGTGTGGCACCCCCTCACTATTTACCCTCTAGCTCTTCACAGCCCTGCAGTTTATAACTACTGTATGGTACGTTGGGTGGGGGCAAGGGGGGCTAGTCCCTCAATGCCTGTGAAACAAATTTAAGGTGGAGGGTGCTACTTTAGTCAATTTGATGGTGCAGGTATGGTGTACCGGTGGGATATAGCATAGAGAGTCTTCTGGGCAGTGGGTTGTCCTACTCCTCTTTCGCTGTAGTTAGATAACTACCTACCTCCCAGCAATTCCTGCTGGTATCTGGGCCGTAAATCGGTCGATGCGTGCAGCAGGAGCTGATCTGTTTGGGGGAGGGGCTTTGGGGAGGGATGGGGGAGGGGGAGAGGATCTCTTACATCTGTGGTTATTCAAAGTTATGGTTGTTGTTTGTAGTTAATGTTCAGGGCCTATTGAGCCCCTTTCAGAAATATGTAGTTATGTATGTTGTTAGTAGTTTAGGCATTCTGATTTCTGAGATTTTGACCTATTTCCATCAAGGCTGTCTTTAGAGAAAGAGTTTCCATCCTGGGGGATTGTGTCTCTGGCCTTGGTGTTTGTGGATGCATATAGGGTTTGCCATGATCCCACCCAGGTCAAATGGAGACTAATCTTATATCCTGGAATGTCCAAGGCCTTAATTCTCCCATTAAATGGAAGAAAGTTTTGCTCCATTTGAAGAAGCTCAGACCTTCGGTAGTCCTCCTTCAGGAGACGAAACTCTCCTCAGTCGAAGTGAGGAAGCTTAGACAGGGCTGGGTAGGGGAAGAGATACACAGTGCGGCAGATTCTCACAAGCGTGGGGTCTTTATACTTCTACATAAATCTCTGGGGTGGAAGGTTAAAAGACATACTCATGATGCAGAGGGGAGATGGATCATGGCCGAAATGGAAACGCCAGAAGGCCCATTAGTTCTAGTTAATTTATACGCTCCTAACCAGGATTGTCCCCTTTTTTTCCATATGGTTAACCAAGCCCTCATGGATTTTAACATTCACAAAGTTCCAATTTTATTGGGGGGTGATTTTAACCTGGTGCTTGACCACTCTCTTGATAGAAGCAATAAGGCCCCTAAACCACATAGGCAGGCCAAAAAAGCCCTCCTGAGGTTAATGGATGAACATGGTCTGCTGGATGCATGGAGAGCCTTACACCCCGGGGTGCGGGGTTATACATGCTTCTCGCAGACACATGGTTCATCCAGTAGACTCGACTTGTGGCTACTCTCTACTGGACTTTTTGACAAGGTGTCTACCTCTTGCATGCACCCCATTTATGTTTCAGACCATGCCCCTCTGGAAATTCAGGTTAAACTGGGACAGGACCACCCCTCTTCCTCCTCCTGGCATTTGGACCCCCTTCTCCTGGAGGACGGGGACTTTCAGAAGTGGCTGGGGCCTGCAATTGCCGAATATTGGACTAACAATGATAATGGGGAGGTCTCGGATATTACCCTATCAGAAGCTTTCAAGGCTACAATAAGGGGTGGGATAATGGCCTTTGCTTCGGCTAGGAGACGCCGCCAGGAGGCAGATCAGAGGGCTTTAGAAAAACAACTATATCTCCTGGAAGCTCAGTATAAATCGTTTCAAGATGAACCTCCACCTCAGTCTTTACTCGCACAACTGGCGAGTACCAGAATTTCCCTGAAAGCTCACCTCACCCGTCAGGCTGAACTGAATCTTAGGCGGGTTCATCACGCCTACTGGGAGGGTGGGGAAAAGGCTAGTAAACTCCTGGCATATCGCCTTAAACAGCAGCAGATGTCCAAGAGGATACATGCCTTAAGGGATCATACTGGGGCCCAGTGTTATTCCACGGCTGGGGTCAATGACATTATGGCTCAGTTTTATAGGCAGTTATATGCCTCCCCTACCCCCCCAGTCTGCCCTCCATCCAAAAATTCCTGGATTCATTACCCATCCCCAAGCTCCCTCCATCGGATGTTAAAGTGCTGGAAGCCCCGATAACCGTGGAAGAAGTGGATAGGGCTATTCAATCCATGAATCTTCATAAAGCCTCTGGGACCGATGGACTCCCCATTGATTTTTACAGGGTCCAAGGTGTTAACCTTGCTCCGTATTTAGTTCGGATGTTTAGGCTCTCCCTACTCACAGGAACCTTACCCCCATCCCTAAGGGAAGCCACTATTACTGTACTCCCCAAGAAGGGGAAGGACCCTCTTTCCCCGGGTAGTTATCGTCCCATTTCCCTCATCAATGCAGATGCCAAAATCCTGGCCAAGGTTCTTGCCAGCAGACTTGAGCCTCTCGTATCAGGGCTAGTTCATCCTTCCCAAGCTGGCTTTGTTAAGGGGCGTCTGGGGTCTGATCATCATAGAACCCTCCTCTCAATAATGCATTATTCCAAACTGTCAAAAAAACACCTTGTAGCTCTAGCCGTTGACTTTGAAAAGGCATTTGATTCGTTAGAGTGGTCATATCTGTTTCATACCCTTTCCTCAATGGGGGTAGCACCCGATTTTCTCTCCTGGATCAAACTATTATATACCTCTCCCCTGGCTAGAGTTCTGATCAATGGCAATCTATCAGCACCTTTCCAGTTGCAGAAGGGTACAAGACAAGGTTGCCCCCTTTCCCCCTCCTGTTCATTTTAGCCATTGAACCCTGGCCATCATGCTTCGGGAAGTGCCCTCTATCCCTGGAATACTGATGGGAGGCATCACCTTTAAGACATTTTTGTATGCTGACGATCTATTGGTCACTACAGAATGCACTCCATAGGTGATTCAATCTATTTTACATATATTGAATGTATTTTCTGGAATATCAGGCCTTAGGATCAACCATACCAAAACAGAGGTCCTCCCTCTCAATTTGGTACCCTCTGGTATAGATGTTGCAGCTGCGGGTCTCAAATGGTCCCCTAATGGCATAAAGTATTTGGGTATCATCCTACACCCTAATTTGTCCAAAATGCTCACAGCCAACTTTTCCCCAATGGTGGAGTCTATTGAAGAGAACACGGCTCGTTGGAAAGCCTTAAGGCTCTCATTAGCCAGGAAAATAGACTCCATCAAGATGATGGTGGCCCCCAAGGTATTATATCTGTTGTCCCATCTCCCAATACCTATTCCTTCTAAATGGTTTCAAAAATTGGATGCTGTCATTGGTAATTTCCTTTGGGAGGGCTCCCGTCCACGGTTTAGTAAGCTTAAACTTTGTCAGCACTGGAGTGGAGGGGTTGGGGCCTTCCATGGTTCCAGAGGTACCACATGGCCTTTGTCTTGGCCCAGACCACTTTATGGTTCTCTAACACTGGCCCTACTTCGCCTACCTGGCTCCCGTTGGAGGCATCATTACTACAGGCCCCTTCTCCTGCGGTGGCGCTGTATAGTAAAAAAAATCTTCCCTCAAATCTTCCCCCTCCCATTCCACTATCCATCCAATATTGGCAAAGAGTTCTAACTCTTTTAGGCCAGGATGTAACTCCTTGGAGGTTTATGCCTCTATGGAACAACCATGCCTTGATAGTGGGTGGTAGTATGATCCGCTGGAAAGCTTGGGAATCGCAGGGTATCCTTTTAGTTCAAGATTTATTGCTCCCAGATTCTAGCTCAATGGATACTTATGAGGCATTAAGATCCAGATACCACCTCCCACCCTCTCATTTTTGGAGCTATCTCCAAATTAGAGATGCCATAACCCATCTACCCAATTTTCCCGAAAATAGAGAGTCGCAATCAAGATCTCATCCTATTACACGCTGGTTACGTCATCCCAGGAACAGAGCCAGTGAGATCTATAATGCCCTTAGAGGTGCCGCTGCAAACCCTACCTTGTCAGCTAAAGCCCAATGGGAAAAGGATTTTCATTCTTCTATCTTCACAAAACCCTCCATAGGTGGTACAGGGATCTGGCTAAACTCAAAAAGATGGGGCTCCTCCAGCATGACACTTGCTGGAGATGTGGTAGTCAAGGTGCCCACCTTTTTCACATACTTTGGGAGTGTCCCTATCTCCAGCATTTCTGGACAACAATCCAATATATGTGTACTTTCCTGTTCCCTCAAGTAGTACAGGACCCCCCTCTTCTCCTTCTAGGTTGTGCCTGTTCCCATACACCCAAGCACTGTCTGGGGGCCCAGTGGGTTACTGCTGTGGGGGCGATAGCCAAACGGCTTATTTTAATGAGGTGGCAGTCCCCAGAGGTCCCATCCTTCCGAGAGTTCCTTCAGGCATTAGCCCAAGGTGCTATGTATGAGAGGCTCTCTAGTTTTGCTGGGGGTTCACTGGTCCAATTTGACAGACGGTGGCAACCATATCTCCAGTCCAAGTACTGTCATGATATCCAACCCTAGGTGGTCAGTAACTCCCGAGAGACCCCTGTCTGGTGTTTTTCATGTTTATGGTGTATATAGTTCCAACTAGTATTAGACCTGATCCAGGATCCAACCCCGTCTACCATACGCTGCCCTGGGCCCTATATGCTATTGTTATTTTTTTGGGTCCTTCAGTTTATAACCCATGGCTTCTACTCTATTGGGTGGGAGGGCCTAGGTAGGTTTGGATCATTACCCATGTCAGTGCTTTTTATTCCATTTCTTGGTATCCAACAGGTTGTATTTCTGATGCTTGTACCAAAGTTGTGGTATGGTTGCATATAACCTCTCAATATTATATTTTTGCTTGGTGTGTCCTGTGTGAAATAATAATAAAAATCTTTAACAACAAAATTAGGCAGACAGGGCTGTCCATCAATTCTTTTGCCCTATCCTGCCCTCTGATTGGCTGGAAAGGGCTGCTAGTCCTTTTGGAGGAGCCTCTTGCATCATCCTCCCACAATGCATTGCTTTTCTCTGACTGCTGTCTGATTGGCCGATTAATGGGTTGTGCATCACCAAGATGGTGGCCTCTTTCTTCAATGCAGCCCTGTGCTCCAAAAGTCTTTTATTGACTTTATTTTTGCCCCTTCCAGTATGCTATACCCTGAGTTGATAGTCACAACTGTGCCTGATGTTCCATTGGCAGTCTAGAGTGGGTTTTCCTCTTGTGCTCCCTGTCGGAAGCTGTGTTGCTCTGTTGTTTGCTACCCCCCCCCAATTTCATTACTGGCAGACTCCATGGTGGGGATTCTCCAAGGGGCAGGAAGTACATGCCAGAGGAACATATCCCACCTGCGGAGCCCTGCACCTGTAGAACGATGCGCAGTTGGCTGTATTCATGGCCACTGATCACCGTGTAGCCCCCTTCCGTGGCCCCATCCCACGAGTGCAGAGATGTGTGGGAGCACTTCTACAAACACAGGCGGGCACCCAATGGGATGCCCGGACCTGTTCTGTCACCGGATCACTTGTGCCCATGTGGTGCCACAGCATACAGGCAGTCTCAGTGTGGCCATGCCACTAGGGTGGGTGGGTGCCTCCATAGGGTACCTGAGGGCTGGGGTGGCATATGGGGGGGATACTTTGTGCCCCAACATGATCACCTCAACCAGCAGCGGCAACCGGGGGGGGGGCGCACAGTGGCTATGTCTGTCCTGGGAACATATAGCCTGTGCCCCTCTTCACCTGGCACTCCACACTTTCAAACATAGCATGGAGTGCAGGCATGCTCCCTGTACCCCCCCAGATTGCCCCCTCACTGATTTCACTAGTGGGACAGGGGATCCAGCATGTAGCAGACCCATGCCCCCATAGGGTGCAGGGGCCACAGAGGGTCTGTGTACCCCAGATACGTGGCCCATAGACTCTCCGAACATTGGAGAAGAGGGGTCCATGTGGCCAGGTGCCGCTGTCTTAAAGGTGCAGTGCACCAAATGTGCCGTACTTTCCGTTTCCTCCCCCCAGTGCCTCCAAGCCCCCTGATGCCTACTGATGTCCCTGGGGTTGAAGCACACTAGGGGAAGTGCAGACTGGCTCCTGTTTTGTCTTTTAGGGATCGCTTGCTGGTGGGCACTTCTAACGCCGAAAAACACTTGAGCCATCTGCGGCTCAATCTGGCTCACACTGTGGTGCACAGTTGCGATGTTTCTGTTTTCTGCTCCTCCAGCCCCCTTTCCCTTGGCAGTCCCGTGGCCAGAGTAAGTGTAGACATGGCTGGCAGAGTTCAGGGATGGCACACAGGGACTCCAGGTAAGGCCCCTGTCCCATAGGGGCGTTACATAAGCACAAATTTCTTTAATAGCCTATCCAAAATAACTGTGTTGAAAACTTTTTTAAATACTTTTTTCACATGTGAACTTCACAGATTGTCACAGAGATTGTTAAAAAACAATTGTTCTGTTTCAGGATTCAAAATATTGAGGAAATTCATAGCAGAAATGATTTGCCCCAAACTATGAAACAGTTGATGTCCAAATTCTAAACAAAGCTTCCTCATCTTGCCTGAGAGGTCATCATACTGTAGCCCTTGGTGACATCACAGTTTACTAAGGGTAGGGAGGAGATGGGAGTGTAAAGGTTAACATGGCTGACAAATGTTGCTCTCTACTCGTGTTTGGATTAGAGTTGCCATTAGGAAAGTCATCAATTATATTAACGTTTTTCTTTTGTAATTTCTCTCACACTGCAGTGTTACATTCTGACAGGGTACACATTAATTCACCCACTCTGGAAGCTAGTTGGCCTAGTTAACAATTTAACAATGTTAACATGCTAAATGATTTAAACCTTTGTAGATGTCAGCAAAGGTGTAATAATATCTGTAAGTCTAATGATTGAAAAACAATGCTTTAATGATTATTTCTTCAAGCACCTGAAGAATGGGCCTATGTAGACACCTGAAAGTACTGAAAATGTCTTGGCAGTCCAATAAAAGTTATCAAATCACCTACTTTGTCCATCAAGTTCTAACAGTGAAGGGTAAACATTTACTTAAGTAAGTTTTAAGTTTTACAATTGAATTCTCTGGTTATATCCTGTGGTGTTCAGAACAAAAGGCCCCACAGACAGCAGCCAGTTTGATCACCAAATGTAGAATGTGTAGTTGTCCAGTCAGTATGTAGGAAGACATAGGTGGCTACTGAAATTAGCTATTAGTAATTCCATTTTCCTGATTTAAAAAAAATAAAACCAAGTGTGATTTTTGTTGTCATTTGGAATGAAAATCCCTAGCCTAGAAAGAAGCAGGGCCCCATGTTCAAAACTTGCACTGACTGGAACAAAAGTATATTAGCACATGAAATGTGTGCACAAGAACACAACAGGTATATTGGAAGAAGTGTGTTAACTGGACCACTATAAGAGACTTGCATTATGCCCCTGGGAGAGCAGGAAAAAAACACAGCACAAACCACAGGTGTAACCACTTGCATAAATCATTTTTGTCACTCTGAACAGGATGGGCAGTTGATGTAGCACATAACCATTAGCAGTGCAGCACTAATGTGAAATATACAGTAGGTATACAAGATACCAATGAGCTAACTCGGTATGAAAGGCCCTAACATCTTTCTACCATACTTACCATATCATGTGCATGTCCTTATCAAGGCACCATGCTTGTTACAGTGAATGGAGGCTGTGTGGGCTTTGAAGTACAACCAAGCAATCTATATCCCCATGTGAGACAAGTGAGACATGAGGATGCAGCACACCATGGTTTATGGTGAAATAACATGCATTGCTCTGTTTAGAGAGGCCAGCATAACATTTCTAATGTGCTCAGTCAAGGTCCACTACATTAGCATGGCACTGTATTGAGTTTCACTGTCTGACCAGGTTTCGAATTAAAGCACTCCACCCTCCATCAACAATAAAGCTGCATTACAAGTGCTTGTCTGTTCACTTGGTTCACCTCACTCTGTAACATAACTGGCTCTTACATTGCTGCAGAGTAGTGTTTTGGATCGACTGCGCAATTCTCCTGCTTGGAACATACTTTTGCCAAGTGTTAAACAGCACTGCACAAACAATCAGCACATTCAAGGGCTTCCAGTATAACACTGTGACATGCATGCACAGCTTGACCTTTTATTTTCATGTGTTCAAGCCTTGCTTATGTACTTATGCACGAACTGCTTGATGACACATACACTGCAGTTTCTAATACAGGGATAGGCTCAAACTACAGGACCTTCTACATATTAACATGCCAGTTTGTGTGGCACAAATACAGTTTGTGAACACAGACACTGTGAGTATGCCACTGTTCTTTTTAGGCATCCTAACTATAATAAGCTGAAATTCACTCTGTTACTGAAGTAATCCTTCAGAATTCCCATGCTTAGATGCAGAAGATAGCATAACATAAAAAAAAATGACACAGATAACTGGCCACCTAAGCAGCACAGAATTTTTGGCAGACAGGTTTTCAACAGCTGGTCCTTAACAAGCAAGCTAGCGATTAACATGTCTGATATTATGTGAGAAAGCAAAATAATCACCTGCCACAGATTTCAGCTTCATGAAAGGCAAGGTGTGGGATCAGATTTCCACATAAGCAGGAGTACTGAGTGTGCCATGACATCAGCCTGAACTCTGAAGAATCTCCTTCTGTTAACTTTAAAAACAGAACATTCATCTCAATTCTCTGACTGACTGCAATGACCCAGCTTTGGCAGACATGGATTTTTTTTTGTAACTTGCTAGGAAGATGATTTTTGGGGGGAAGGGGAGGTGCACATATTATTTTGGCAAGGCTGCAGGAATTCTCAGCCAGCTTTGGCAGTGTATTATCATAGTGGATCCTGCTATTGTGCCCACTCATTTGGAATCTGAAGCAGGCTATTTTACAACAAATTAGTCCTGGTGCAGAGCAGTTTCTTTTTTTTTAATTAATAGTTTATTTATTTTTCCTTTATACAACAAAGTATGACATACATAGTAGTAATGCATCATAGTATATGATACACAGACTGCACCTTGGCAACAATGCATTTATATTGACTCAATAGAGTAAAAACTTATTCCATAGATTCTACTATTAAAAGACAGTATTTTTTCCTTCAGTATGATAACAACCCTTGCAGACCTAATCATTCAGTATACAATATGACTATATTACTGGGATTCAATGCATTAAGTAATAAGACCTAATAATTAAGATCAAAGCTTAGCTGGAAGTCTGTTTCTCAAAATTGAAAGGAAAGGGGACTAAACTTTCTCAGAAACATCTAGCTTATTACTTACTATTGCAGCAATTCTTTCATTATTCGCTAACAGGCCTACACTGTTAAACCACTCATTAGCTGAAGGGGGAACAGGAGATTTCCAGTGTGAAAGTAATAATCTTTTCAGAGCAAGGGCAACTGCAAAAACCCAATATTTTTGCAAACTACTTAATAAAGGTATCTCTGTATCTATACCCAAAATAAACAGTTTACCTGAAAATGGAATACTAACATTGGTTACTTCTTCGCATACTTTATGCACTATACTCCAAATATTGTTAATGATGGTGCAGTCCCAAAACATGTGCATTAGGTCTGCATGTTTTAACTGACATATCCAACATGGGTCCCCGGTAGATAGTGCATTTCTTCTAAACGTTTGGGAGAATAATAGTAATAGTGAAGGATTTTAAATGAGTAGTCCTATCTTGGACCTCTTTGCTACTCAGGTACGCATTCTGTCAACCTCTCCCCCAGTTCTGCTTCCCACTTCAATTTGGATGCTTGCGAAGGTGAAACAGCGTTTTCAGTCTTAGTTATAAACTTATAATATATACCAGCTCCTTTTTTTAATGATGCTAACCGCAGCAGTTGCTCCCATTCATTATGTTTAGGCAGAGTAAAATCTGTTGCTAGAATGGAATTCAACAATGCCTTCCTGAGCTGCAGATAGTTTGCAAATTGAAACTTCTGCAACTTAAATTTCTCCCTTACTTCTGTAAATGAGAGCAGAATTTGACTTTCTCCCTTTATGAGATCGCCTATATTTGTTAAACCTGCTTTTAGCCAATCCTCTTCAAGTAGATGTCTCCCAACATATCCTATGTGTTTATTGCTCCAAATTGTAGTGAGTTTAGTGGGAAAACTTGTGAAACTGAGAATTTTCTTAATTTCTTCAACTGTATGAAGCGAAGAAGTTATACAGGGGTTGTCTTTAATTTGCCTCGGAACCTTAATAAATAGCATATCCAAAAGCTTGAATGGAGAGACAATTGCCTTCTCTACTGCTATCCGCATTGGAGTGTCATTTCCATTTTTCTCAATCATGTATTTAACAGCTTGTTTAAATAAAAAGGAGATATGATACTTTTTCCAATTTGGCACAGCAAAGCCTCCTTCTGTCCATGGACTCCTAAGTTTCTGAATAGATAATCTAGGTGGTTTGGCCCCCCCTTAAAAGGTCCTCATCAAAGTTTCTATTTGGTTAAATATCTTGTTAGTAATTCTTAATGGGATACTCTGAAAGAGGTAAAATAGTCAAGGGGCCACCATCATTTTAATGGCATTAATTTTGCCCCATAAAGACAGATGTAGGTCTTGCCATTTTAAAAGATCACATTCCAAAGTTTTAACAAAGGTAAAATATTCAACTCTACTATTTTACCTATATTATTAACTATTGTAAGCCCAAGATACGTGATTTGATGTTTAAATTGCTCCTTTGGCTCCGATACCCCTATTCCTACTCTTTTTATGGATCGAGGACCGACAGCTAAAATTTGTGTTTTATCCCAGTTTAAATACAACCCAGAAATCTGTGAGTATTCTTCTAACAACTTACACAGGGTTTTAAATGAATCCTCAGAGTTAACAGATGAAATTAACAAATCATCAGCATATGCAAAAACCTTATTAGTCACCCCATTTGTTTTAATCCTACGCACTCTCTTCTCATCTGTGATTTTCCTAATCAGAGGTTCTATGGCTAAAATGAACAAATATGGGGATAGAGGGCAGCCCTGCCTGGATCCTCTGAAAAGATTGAACTGTTCTGATATTAGGCCATTCGTTATTACTCTGGCTGTAGGACTATTATATAAAGTCCTAACCCAAGTAATCATACTTTCCCCTACATTCATATGTCCAAGAACCAAAAACAGATATTTCCATTTCAAGGAATCAAAGGCCTTGCAAAAGTCCAAAGCCACTATGGCAGCTGGTATATTTAGTTTAGTAGCTGACCAGATAACATTTAATAGCCTTCTAACATTATCTGCTCCTGACCTACCTGTAACAAAAGCAACTTGTTCTTTGCCTAGTAGCTTAATAATATTTGTCTTAATCCTGGTTGCTAACACCTTTGAGAGGATTTTGTAGTCCACATTCAAAAGTGAGATTGGCCTGTAACTCTCACATGCCAGTGAGTCTTTACCTTGTTTTAAAATGAGGGTCATGTAGGCCTCTCTCATAGAATCAGGCAGCACATTTCTGACCGGTATCTCCTTAAGCATTTCTAATAGATATCTACAAGGCTGCTCAGCCAAACACTTATAAAATTCTGCCGATAATCCATCTGACCCTGGTGCCTTATTAGAAGGTAGTTCCTTAATGGCCAATGCCACTTCATCTATACATAAAGGTTTGCTCAAACCTTCCCTTTCAGCATCTGACAAAGTTGGGATTTTGACCGATTTAAAATACTCCTCTATAATGTTATTTGGAACCTCCTCAGAGCTTTTGCATAATTTTAAGTAGAAGTGTCTAAATTCTTTATTTATTTCCTTGTTAGAGATCACAAGATAATTTAAATTGTTCCTAATGCCTGCTATGATATTTTGACTTTGACTTGCTTTAAGTTAATAAGCTAGCAACTTGTCTGCTTTCTCATCCATTTCCCAGTATGACTGCCTTGTTCTAAACAATGGATATTGAGCTGACGCTGAGTACACCTTATTCATCTCATATTTTAAACTGGTAATTTTAAATAATAATTTCTCATCTGAATTATTTAGTCTTTTGAAATCCTGCTCAAGCAAGTGTAGCTCTTTTTCTTTTTCTGCTAAGCCTGAGATTCTTTTCTCTGGAACGATGAATAACTTATTATTCTACCTCTAATGAATGCCTTAAATGCATCCCATAAACAAGCATAAGAAACTTCCCCATTATCATTACCTTGGAAATAACTTTCAATTTCTTTACCCAGCCAAAGTTTAAAAACTCCATTATTTAAAAGTGAGTTATTCATCCTCCACCTCCTAGACTTCTCTTCTCCTCCACTAATAGATACTGATAGCTTCAAATGTGCATGGTCTGAAATAATATCATTTAAACAGACTTTGTTGATACCCCTTACCAAGTTTTTAGAAAGCATCAAATAATCAATCCTGCTGTAAGAGTTATGTCTAACTGAATAAAAGGAATAATCTCTGCCTGCAGCGTGAGCAAGTCTCCAGGTATCTACTAACTGTAAGTCCTCAACCATTTTGTGAAGGGAGATCTGAGATTTGGATTTATCCCAAATTGTGGAAATCCTATCCCTGTCAAGAACAGAATCCATAATGTGTTGAAGTCCCCACTCAGTATAATTTCATGGTCCTTAATGGATCCAATCCTACTAGAAATGTGGTAAAAAAAAATGCCTCTGAACATTAGGGACATATAAGTTACCAATGACTATTTTACACCCATCAATGGAGTCTTTTAAAATCTGAACTCTACCCTCTGTGTCTGCATAATGGCCAGTTTTGATAAAATTGACTAATTTCCTTATCAGAATTGCCATACCTCTTTGTTTGCAGTTGAAAACATTGTATTCTGCCAAAGCTACCCAAGATCTAACTAAATTTGCAGCCGGCAATAAATGCATCTCTTGAAGCAAGCAATGTCAATTTTGTTTTTAGCCAAGTATGATAGTACTTTTTTACGCTTAATGGGGGACCCTAGCCCTTTAACATTCCATGAACATATATTCAGATTTTTCATATTAATTTCTAGAACTCATACAATTTATGCGTTTTGTAAAAACAAAAAACAGTAATTAATTAGGCCCACCAAACAAGAAACTTGTTATATATTGGTTAGAAAAAGTTCTCTGAATGAGTCTCAGCACAGTTTAAATCAGATGCAGGAAAGAATCTAGATTAAGAACCAAAAAAAATATCTTTAGAAGTACAGAATATACTGGTAACAGTATGTTTAAAAAATAAATGAAGCAAAGTTCTAAAGTGTAACCTAAAGATGCAATTAACGAGAACAAAGCAATACTATAAATATTATAAAATTTAAAACTAGAAGCAAATAAAGAACTTCAACCAGTAGGTTGGAATTTACTGTGTTGCCAGTGCCCACTGAACTCCTTCAAGTCCAACGTGGATAAGGCGTTAATAAACAGATGTGTAGACACCTACATCAATGGTGTCTTCAACCCACATATCATTGTCTAAATGAGCTCTTGATTCATAATAAACCTACAGCAATAAGTGTCTCCAATTACAGCAGACATAAGCAACATGTCACAGAGTTTTGGCTATAGCCAATATTAAACCCCAGGGATATGATGGGAAGAAAGAGGATGCCATAGTACAAGGAGAACAGTGAGAATGAAAAGAAGAGGGAAAAGGAAAAAATGCATATATATATATATATATATATATATATATATATATATATATATATACAATACATTATACGTACCATCTAGATGCCCTATTTTACTTAGCTAATTTGTGTAATTTGGCATTTCTGTGCTAGGAGCTTCTGGCTAATAAAAGCAGTAGTAAGGAGCATCCAGTGTATGACTATTAGCTCCATCTTAAAATTCATAGTCACCATTTCTAGTGCAGGCTTCAGTCAGAAAAGTCAAATTATTACGCATTTCTAGAAACTGTTCATTTGCTGCTTTTATTATCAAAACACTGTGTTTATCTACCTAGCACTTATATTCTCACCAAACATAACAGGCATCCACTGAATTTATATTTGAAAAAAAAAATACATAAATAAAATATACAGCTCAGTGACAGACTAGTAACAAGAGGGATAAAGAGACATCAAATCCACTGGACTAATTTTTCCCCAAACAGCCATTCAAAACTGCCTTTGTCAGCTGTAAGTGCTGAGTTAATACATAGCTGTATGCTTTATTCAATAAAACATAGCTCATTTCCTGTGACAACTTTGTGCTTTGGATAAGAGAGCAACATTTAAAATACCTCTGCTTACTTAAATATATCATTATATTACATTCTTATTCAAAAAGTTTATTAGATATAACAAATAAAAACATAGTGATATGCCAAATATAAATAATCCAGTTCCTAACATGTCATGTTATTGGGGCAAATGCATTCATCTTCAGTCATATTCAATTATTTCCTTTATGTGATTAGTGACACAATAAAGGAATCTCACCTTTACTTTTCTCTTTTCTCGAAACATTGAGTTGCCAGCATTTAAAATCAGACTGAATATATGCCAGCAAATTCATCAGACCGGTAGTACACTTCTCAGATCAATCTGTGTCGCAACAGGAAGTGTCCACTGAGAATCCTGCATCTCCTGCAGTAACAAACCTTGTTAGGAAGCAAGATCCAGAGGAGCTGAAGATCCAAGACACTCCTTGTCAGCTGACCTTGTAAATTTATCCAGCTCTGGAGTTGCTGTGGAAGATGAGGAATGCATACTGTTTTGGCTCCTATTTAGTTTTCTTGGATTATGAGTAGCTGGTCTAGGAATGTTAGATGGTCGGTAAAAGGATTTTGCTTTTCGACTTATGCCAGGTAATTGAGCACAAATAGTTTGGCTCACTGTGACAGAGGAGTAGAAATGAGGAGTAGAAATCCTTGGCCTAAGTTCCCCATTCACACTTTTCTGCAAGCCTCTAGCCTGTTCTAATTTCTGCTGAGTTCCAGAATGGAGGGCACGTATTCTAGATTCCATATTCTGTGTTTCGGCTGTACCATGGGCTAAATTTGAAAAGGAATGGCAGTTAGGTTGACTAATCAAGGAGCCAGTAGTGTGTGATACTTTTTTACCATTTAACATCTGCCAAGCATCTTGGACTAAATCACACTTTATGTAAGAGCCTTGCTCTTCTTGAATGACCAATGTGGCAGGATATTTAAAATGATATGACATACCTCTCTGCTGAAGCTGCTGTTTAACTTCAGTAAAAAGCTTTCTGTTTTCCACTATTTCTATTGAGAAATCTTGGTCAATTGAAATCCTCTCTCCCCTCCAGTTTAAAGTTTTTTTGCTCCTAGCCAATCGTAAAATTTCTTCCTTAGCAGAAAATCAAAGAAAATAAGCCACAATAGGTCTAGGTCTCCCATTAGAAGCCTTAGGACCTAAAGACCTATGCTCTCATTCAATTTCTAGTGGCCATGGCCATTGATGCCCCAACAAATCTGGACTAAAATGCTGCAAAAAATTCACCATACTGCCTCCTTCCAACCCCTCAGGAATACCTATCAGTCTTAAATTATTGCGGCATCCTCTATTTTCTAAATCATCTATTTTGTTTAGTAAATAGGTGAGCTGTGTGCTCTGCTTCTGAGTTATTTGTTGCAAGTAATCCACAGTATTAGTAAGTGCACATATTTTTCCAGTGTTTGTTTTAATTTTTAATGATAATTCTTCATTGTGCTTGGCTAGGGTGGTTGTAATATCTAATTACAAATCAGCAAGCATTACCTTTAATTGTTGAACATCTCTTTTACTGGCATTGATATTATCCAGTCTAGTTTCTGAGCCCATTGAGGCACCCCTGTTTTCTGGCATCAGTGAGGTACCGACTGACATCGCGGATGCTGAACAGTGCAGAGACGTGAAGCCTGAGATAGGTAAATTGAAATAAAATAAAAACTACTTTTTTTTCATAGGTATTTTTTAACCAAAAAGTAGCTGCAGTACTCTGACTAATAGCAACACACTTACTGACTAACTAGAATAGTGGGATGAGCATTAAATATAATTTAATTACGGGTGAAGAGCCAGCGTGACAGAGACAACCCTCCATTACTTTTAAGCACTGCTATGTGCTCTGCAGAGCAGTTTCTTTAACTTATGGTCCATAAAGAGAGGTAGCCCCTAATGCATGTTGACAGTCTCTATAACCAAATGCATCATAGAAGCATCTCAAACCCATCACTCACCTACTTGTATCACAAAGGAAACATGTCACATTACCTGAAAAGCAGAAAAACATTGTCACTTGCTGTGTCAGCTTAGTGGAGCACTGCATGCCTTCCTACCTTGTGTGTCTTTCACCACAATGCCTGGGTTCTGATCTGAATTAGTACTTCTATAATTTTTTAAACTGATCCGCATTCACTTACAGTTTTCACTTCTGTGGTGATCCATGGCAGTGTGGAGTTGGAATCCTAAATAACACAGAGAATGGAATTACTTCATAGAGGGTTGACATGGTTGCACACCAGCCTGAAGTGCATATAACTGCATGAGATGCAGATTAAAGAAAAATCACTGCCTCTAGACTATATTGACAACTCAAAATTATAAATTCTTAAAAATTGTTTAATCCTTATGAAAATGAGTCAAAGCTATATTGAACTAAAAAATGTTGCAAATTAAATACGTGTTACATACAAACATACAAAGAAGCCAGCAGAAGATGGCCATTTGGTCAATTCAGACTGCTCATATTGCACAGTCCTCATCTTATGCTACTGACCCTTCCCCCTGTCCTCCCTTCCTCCCCATCTGGCCCCCAAGCCTCATGGTTTCCCCTCATGCCTATCACAGCCTTTCTTGAAACTGCTCACTGACTTCCTAGAGACCACTTCATTCAGCAGCACATTCCAACTGGCCACCGCCCTCTCCAGGAAGAAGTGCTTCCTAACCTCTCTCCTAGACCTCCCCCCTTCCAGCTTTAGACTGTGTCCCCTCATGGCTTGGCTGCCACTTAGCTTGAAGAGACCTTCCCTATCCTCCCTATCCACCCTATTTATCCCTTTCAAGTACCTAAAGGTCTCTATCATGTCCCCTCTCTCCCTCCTCTCCTCCAAAGAGTACATCCTCAAGGTCCCCAATCTCTCTTCATATGTCTTACCCTGCTGTCCTGCAATCATCTTAGCTGCCCTCCTCTACACCATCTCCAGCAGACTGAAGTCTTTCTTAAGGTACAGATACCAGTATCTTACTCCACCCTCTAGATGTGGTCGCACTAGCGACCTGTACAAGGGCAGGATAACCTCCTTCCACCTACTGCTGATTCCTCTGTCTATACACCCCAGCATCATGTTTGCCTTTGCTGCTGCTTTTTTGCAGTGTGTGGAGTGCTTCAAGTCGGTAGTGATAATCACTTCCAGCTCCTTCTCCTACTCAGTTACTGCTACCTGGAACCCTCCCCCCCAGGTAGTACTCTGTCCTTGGAATCCTGCCTCCAATGTGCATAACATTACATTTCTTGGCATTGAAGCCAAGCTGCCAAATCCCTGACCACCTCTCAAGTCTTCTCAGGTCTTCCCAGAGGTCTTGTATTCCTTCTGCTGTGTTCATCCTTTCACAGAGTTTGGTGTCATCTGCAAATATGCACATTTTGCCTTAATGCCTCCTAACATCATTGATGAAAACATTGAACAACACCGGCCCCATCACTGAGCCCTGTGGGACCCTGCGGGTGACTTTTCTAGAACTGGATAACTCTTCCCCTACCACCACCCTCTGAGTTCTGTCCCTCGGCCAGTTTTCTACCCACCTGGTCATTTAAATAAAATAAATAATAAATCAAAGTCTACTCCATGTCAAACTCATTTTGATGTTGCAGCTCTTTTGTAAGCTCCCTCCAGAAATGCAGTCATGTTGCTCTTGACCTGAAGAGCCACTGTTCGTTGCCTTCCTCTTCACCGGTGAATACATTTTGAGATTTAACTTTTCATTTTTTGTTGTCCATCTGGTTGAGGTGAAAGTTCTTATTTACAAGTCAGGTGCATGATCTCTAAGACCCTGTGTAGCCTTTATTTGAGTACTATTTAGAGGAAATTGTTCGTGTCCTAAATTAGCTCATCTTTCACCACTAACAGTATGTTCCTATGTTTGGAATTCTCTTTTGGTGAACTGTAAATCTTGTAATTGGAACTAGCATGTTTAAGATGTAGAAGAAAACTTGCCTTTTTAAACTGATTTTAAAATGCACATTTTGTTAGACCACAGTTTCTGTACTTGTAAAGTTGTATTATTACAATGTCTGCATTATATGGAAAGGTACTTTAGGCAGGTTAAATAGTGACTCATTTCTGGGGTGGCACTGACAGAATAGCATTTGACTAGAGATTGTCTTTAGTCATATTGCAAATTTTGTATATAACCCCCGTAGGAAGGAAACTGAATACTAGGAATGTCAATGCTGAGTCAGGCACTGGAGCTAACATTTGGCAAGGGTTGAAGTAATGGGCTAAGTTAAACGGGGGGTTAAACTGAAAGTGAGTGACTGGTATTGGTGTCTGTAGCTCTACTCGGCCGCTGGATTCTGGGAAACATAGAAACATAGACTTTGACGGCAGATAAGGACCGCTTGGCTCACCTAGTCTGCCCATTTCCCTACCTACAGGATAAGCTGCAGATCCTAGTTAACCAACAGCCTATTTCTTCTTACCACCCACAAGAATTGCCTTATGTCTGTCCCATGTATTCTTGAATTCTCGCACAGTTTTAGACCCCACAACCTCCTCAGGAAGGCTGTTCCATGCATCCACCACCCTCTCTGTGACAAAATACTTCCTCACATTGCCCCTGAACTGCCCCCCAATCTTTAAATTGTGTCCCCTTGTTCTTGCACATCTCTTTTTCTGAAAGATGCTACCCTCTTGGACTTTGTTGATTCCACTGAGGTACTTAAACATTTCTAACATGTCCCTCTCCTCCTTTCTCAAGGGTATGCATATTAAGCTCCTTTAGTCTCTCCTCGTATGGCTTCTCTTGCAGACCCTGCACCATTTTAGTTGTCCTGTTCTGGACTGCCTCTATCCTGTCTATGTCCTTGCGGAGATGGGGTCTCCAGAACTGGATGCAGTACTCCAGATGGGGTCTCACCAACTGTCTGTACAGAGGGATAACAATTTCTTGTTTTCTGCTGGTGATGCCTCTCCCTATACATCCCAGTATACCCCTGCCCTCCCTACTGCCTTCTCACATTGCTTGCTAACCTTAAGGTAATCTGATATGATTCCCCCAGGTCCCTTTCCATTTTTGTTGTTGTTACTACCTCCCCTCCATTGTGTAAACTTCCCCTTGGTTTTTGTTTCCCAGATGCATTATTTTGCACATCTTTGCATTGAATCCAAGCTGCCATACTTCTGACCATTCCTTCAACCTTGCCAAGTCCCTTCTCATCCTTTCCACACCTCCTTGTGTTATCAACCCTGTTGCAGATCTTTGTGTCATCTGCAAAGAGGCATACTTTTTCTTTCAGTCCCTCTGCAATGTTACTTATAAAGACATTGAAAAAGACTGGACCCAGTATTGAACCCTGCGGTACCCCACTAGTAACCCCTCTTTCTTCAGAGTGGACTCCATTTACAATTACCTTCTGTGTCCTCTTGTCCAGCCAATGTTTTACCCAGGCTACCACCCTGGGACCCACTCCCAGGCTGGTTAATTTGACTATTAATCTTTTGTGTGGGACTGTGTCAAATGCCTTGCTAAAGTCTAGGTAAGCCATGTCCACAGTCCCTCCCTGGTCTACTACTTCTGTGAGTCAAAGAAATCTATTAAATTCATCTGACATGACCTTCCCGCTGTGAACCCATGCTGCCTTGGGTCCTGTGACCCACTGGCCTCTAGGTACTTAACAATTCTTTCCTTCAGAAGTGATTCCATCACTTTCCCTACCACAGAGGTCAGACTGACAGGTCTGTAGTTCCTGCCTCTGTCTTGGTCCCACTTTTGTGAAGGAGAATCACATCTGCCTTCCTCCAGTCCTCAGGTACCACACCATCCTTCCATGATTTGTTAAAAAGGGTAGTCAGTGGTTTCACTAGTTCTCCCCTTAATTCTTTTAGAATTCTGGGGTGAATTCCATCAGGCCCCATTTCTTTATCCACCTTCAGTTTTAGGAGTTCTTTCAGAACCCTTTCTTCTGTGAAAGGACTGGGATCGACCTCCCATCAAGAGTGCTTCTGTTAATTGGATTAGGCACCTCACCCCTACTCTTTTGTGAATACTGAGCAGAAATATTCATTCAGTATCCCTGCTTTTTCACCGTCCCTCTCTGCCCACCCACCATCCATTCTATTCAGCTTCACTATCCCTCCCTTTGTCTTTCTATGCTCCCTGATGTACCTATAAAAGGTTTTATCTCCCTTCTTAACTGAGTTGGCTATCTTTTCCTCATTGTGGGCCTTTGCTATTCTGACTTCCCTCCCTGCTTCCTTCTGCCTTAACTATTATAGCTCTCTGTCCTGCTCCCTTTGTGTTTCCTTATACTTCCTGAATGCTATATTTTTCTCCCTGAAGTTTTCTGCCACCTCTTTTAAGAACCATAGTGGCTTTTTCTTTCATTTTAATTTGTTTATTTACTTCACACAAAGGCTTGTTGCCTCTGTGATAGCAGTTTTGATGTTTCATCATTGTTGCTTTACCCCTCCTTCTAGCCTGTTTGCTAGTGCTTTTCTAAGGCACTCTCCCATCTTGCCAAAGTCAGCCCTCCTGAAGTCCAGTACCCTCACTTTTGTATGACTTGACTCTGTAGCTGAGTTTATCATGAACCACACTGTTTGATGGACACTTGTTCCCAGATGGCAACCCACTTCTAGATCTGAGACCCTCTCACTGTCCCCATTTGAAAGTACGAGGTCTAAGACTGATCCCTCATGAGTGGATTCTGAAACTAGCTGTCTGAGGCATGCCACCTGTAGGGCATCGAGAATGGCTCTGCTCTTGGATGTGACTGCAGCAAATGTGCTCCAGTTAACATCTGGCATATTCAGGTCTCCCATCAACAGTATCTCCCCTTTCTCTGCTATCCTAAAAATGCCTTTTATCATATCCTTGTCCATTCCCTCCCCCTGACATGGGGGTCTGTATACAACCCCTGTGTGGATTGTGGTGCCTTTTCCAGTCTCCAAGGTGACCCACAGTGCCTCCTTTCTGCCCTGTTTACTCTTTCGTTCAGTTGCTTTTATCCCTTCCTTTATATAGAGAGTTACTCCTCCCCCTCTTCCCCCTCCCTGTCTCTCCTGTAAGTTATGTATCCTGGTATGTTAACATCCCAGTCATGGTTCTCTGTGTACCATGTTTCTGTGACTGCTACAATATCCAGGCATCCCTCTTCCATCAAGACCACCAGTTCAGGGAGCTTGTTGCCCAGACTATGGACATTGATATTCTTTACCCTCCATATCCTGATGGCTTTACTCCTTTTTTCCCCATCCCTGTCCTTATTGCCTTTGTCACTTTCTCCATTTATCTCTGCCCTTCTCCCTATTGACATCTCTATCTTGGTGTTTACCTCACTTACTACCCTGACTTTTTTGGGGGGGCTAGGATTTCCCTGCTCCTTTCCAGTGCCTCCCCCCCTTGGCTAGTTTAAATGCTTGCCAATGAAGCATTTAAACCTGTCACCTAGGATTCTGGTTCCCCTCCTGGACAGATGCAGCCCATCATGCCAGTATAGGCCTGCATCACTCCAAGTGGACCCCCAGTCCCCAATGAAGCCAAATCCCTGAGCTCTGCACCAGATTTTCAACCACTGATTGAATCCCATGGTGTGGAGCACCCTAGCCTCACCCATGCCATAGACAGACAGCACCTCCGAAAAGGTTACCATGCTTGCTACTTGTCTAAGGTCCCTCCCAAACTCCACAAACTCTTCCTACACTGCTGTGATCCCTTTCTTAGCCAGGTCATTAGTTTCTAGGTGGACAATGACATCCACCTCCCTCCCCTGTGCAGCTGCTCCGGCGATCCTGAAGATTCGCTCCCTGTCCCTCCAAGCCATGGCGCCAGGCAGGCACCTTACCTCCCTCTCCCATTCCTCCCCCAGTTCTACCTTCCTAACAATGGAGTCTCCCACCAGGAGTTGTTTCCTTCCCTTGTGGGGTCCCATGCCACCCTCCTGTGGGTCTCCCTGTGGAGGTTCCCAGCATCCTCCTTGGTCTCCAGTGCAGGTGCCTCCATGGGAACCACACTTTGCCAGAATGGCATAAGAATTGTGGAGAGGTACAACTGGAGGGTACACTTCTGTTCCACCACCCTCACCCTCTCTGAGCCCACTGTGGTCCAAACGCTCCCCTTTCTTGGCAATCTCTGAGGCAACAGCAGTGGCCCTGGTGGTCCCTGGATGAAAGAGGAGGTCCCACAAATCCTGGCCAACTCAGCCTGGAGGTGAGCAATCTCCTCCCTCAGCCCAGAGAGATATCTGCAGATAGGACAACACCGCATCCTCCAGAATGTCTCCCGGAAGACTGCTGCTCCACAGCCACTGCACTGCGCCACTCCCATGATGTCTTATTTCTAGCCCCTTCACTGTTGTTTGGATTCCTTACTCTTCCTCCATTTTTTTCTTCTCTCCCTACTTACTTACTGCCTCTGTGCCCTTTAAGCTCCTGATTGTCCTGTCCTGTTCTGAGACAAGAAGATCCTATATTTCTCAAGTAGACTCCTTACTTGCTCAGAGGGTGACCTCCAGCAGCTAGTGGGGGCCGGAGAGCTACTCTTGCCCTTCTAGGATGGTGAGTCTTTAGTGGCTCTGTGGTCACTCACATCCTGCTCCCAAACAGGAAGTTTCTGTTCTCAGTCAAATCCTGTGCCTATAAAAGTAGAACTAGCTTTGGGTGGAATGGTGGAGGGGAGGGAAGGAGGGCAATATAGTCCTAGTAGAGAAGTTCAGTCACACAGCACTCCTTCCTCCTGGAGTTCTCTGCCAAGCCTCTGGCAGAATCTATCTAGGGCAGTGTTTAAATCTAGCTTCCTTCTAGCTAAGCCACTCCCCCTACTTAATAGATCTTTCTGCATGTAATTAAATTGCACAGATAACAATCCCCTTCAGCCACCTGAGATTTTACACCTAGATAACTGCTCAGATAACCATTCACTTCAGCTAACTCAGACAAACACACTAACTTTTCTTTTGTTTGTGTTTTTTTACCCTAAATTGAAGGTCCAAGTAGAAGAGTTCTATTTCTTTAGTCCCAGTAGAGAAGTCCAGTCACACAGCACTCCTTCCTCCTGGTGTTCTCTGGGACTCTACTGATGGGCTCTGGCTCGAGTTCTGGAAAACTGTGGAGATAGGTGTCATGAGAGACAAGGAGAAATGGAGCACTTGAGTTCTGGCTAACTCAGTTGGGACCACTGGGAGGATGCACAATTCTCGAGGGGTTCTCCCTCAAGGGGAGTACTGTGATGGCCTGCTGGCCTGGATACACTTCCCCAAAGATCTGTAGGACTGGGGTGAGTTCATGTGTGTTCCAGCTCAATAGAAGATGGCAGAAGGCCAGTGAGAGTGAACCTTCAGAAGGCTAGATGTGCAGTAGTAAGGCAGGAGAAATCCAGTCTCCAGACTGAAGGGTCTTTAGCGTGGATTGTGCTGTGCTGGCATTTAGGAATGACTTAGTCAGAATATTGTTAATAGCCATTATGGGGGATAATCTCTGAGCCACTCCACATTCATGATATCATGGGTTGTGTACACCTGATAGGTTGCTAAATCATTACTTGTATAAATAAAGTGTGCAGCATTTCAAAGCCCTTCATTGCTGGGGACAGGGTAATGTTGTGATCAAATATGTGGCACCCATGTGCTAAAAGTTTCAGAGTGTGCATTTGGCTTCCATGGCAATTAAACCCTGTGGAGATGTCATAGTGATACTGCAGACCTCTGGGATCAGAATATTCAGCATGGAAACAGAGATAGTGAAGGAGTCTGGTCAAGTCATATTGTTGATAAGTATGTGAAATGTGGGCACTAATGGGATTGGATTATTATACATTGGAGCCTGTGGATCTACGTTCACCAGGAGACCCCTCTATAATAGATGTTTGGATGGAACACCCTGCCAGAGGAAGTGGTGGGGGCTGAAACAATCACGGGATTTAAGAATGCATGGGATAGACATAAAGGAATTCTGCAGGTCAGGGGTAAGGGGCAACAGACTTCTAGGAAAACATAAACTGAACTTACAAGCTCAAATGGGCAGACTGGGTGGGCCATAGGCCCTTATCTACTGACACTATCTATGTATCTATGGGGGGAGTTGAGCTGTTATATTGTCACCCTCACATTTTGTGTCCAAGAAAGTCAAGCTGTTATAGTCATCCTTGCTTACTGTAGACAATGGAATAGAGCTGTTATGTAATCACCACCATACTTTGTAGATGGAGGAGCTGAGTTGAGCTGGTATAGTTACCCTTATGTAATATACAGTAGAAATGACATTTTCATGTTAAGAATGGCAAGACCAAGTAACAGATCTCCTTACCTAGCTGTAATTATGATATGAATCTGAACAGTTTAAGCAAAGTTGACACTAGTGAGGCCCAACCTGGAGTACAGTGTACAGTTCTGGAGACCATACCTACGTAAGGACATAGACAGGGTAGAGAAGGTTCAGAGGAGGGCAACAAAGATGGTGCATGGATTGCATCACAAGTCCTATGAAGACAGGTTGAAGGAACTGAACATGTACTCCCTGGGGGAGAGGAGGGAGAGAGGGATATGATAGAGACATACAAGTATCTTACAGGGGAAACAGAGTGCAGGAAAACACTATTTTAAGAAAAGATGTTCCAGGACTAGAGGCATGGGATGAAGTTGGAGGGAGGATGATTCAGAGGAACGTGGAGAAAGAATTTCTTCACAGAACGGGTGGTGGACAAGTGGAACACCCTGCCAGAGGAAGTGGTGGGGGCTGAAACAATCACGGGATTTAAGAATGCATGGGATAGACATAAAGGAATTCTAGAGGTCAGGGGTAAGGGGAAACAGACTTCTAGAAAAACAAACTGAACTTACAAGCTCAAATGGGCAGACTGGGTGGGCCATAGGCCCTTATCTGCCGACACTGTCTATGTATCTATGTATCTATGTAAGTTAGACATGTGCTGCACTACTGTTTCCAGTATCATATATTTGGGTCTTAAGATGGCAACATTAATCCCCCACAATTTAAAGCCAGGACTCTCAAACTAAATATAAATCTTTGCTATAATGGTTACCTTCAGTCAAGTGCAACCCCTAGTCAGAGAGGATCCCAGAGCATCACACAAGGAAGAAGGGAGTGCCCACTTGCCTATGGGTGCTCTCATCAGGGCTGCCACAGACCAGTAGATCATAGGTGTGAAAGGTTAAAGTATTGTGAGTTGTTTGGAATCTATAGGTAATGTGGTAGACTACAGAATAGTTGAATTGGTCTAGAAGTGATTAGATTGTGTGCTGGAGAGATGGACACAGTGCAGCAGAAATGGCTAGGCCTTGATTTTCTAAAAAAAAATACTGGCTGTTGTGCACTTAGCTGGAAAAATCATAATGATGTATGAAGACATGAGTCCATGTGACAGACTGGCACACTAGTTAGAGTACCACTATCTGAGTGGTCAAGAGTTTCACAGTGGAATAGCTCTCCTGAACAACACGTGACTGCAGTTGTTTATGTACCCTACATGTGCAGAGCCAGAAGGAGGAGGAGTAAATGGCCTTTGCTGGTGTGAGTTGGGACAGTCATCACTGCATTAACACAGTTGTAATTGGTTCAGTAATTCAGGCACCACGCGGCCACCCTCTGACTAAGGGTTACATTCCAAACCCAAAGAACAGGGGCTTTGTACCACACATCCAAACTAAATAAACTATGAGTTATTGCATTAAGTAAGTTAGAAATTATTTTTTTTTGTGATACTGACAGAGTGCAGTTTTCTTGTGCTGTTAGGATTTGAAACTTTGTTTGAACCTGCACTGGTCACTCTACCTGTGTGCGTGTGGAGTTTTTGCTTTTATCTGAACCATTATGTGCAGAAGAAACCTTGTGTAGCAGAGATAGGTTGGTCCCCCATTTCCATGCTACTGGCTGAAATTGACTGGGAATCCCTGTGGCAAAATTATCACTATATGCCTGACTCATTTGGGGAGTAGATGGCTTGTCCTACTACACTTTGTATTTAAGAGCAATGCAAGCTATCCAAGAAAGACATTTTTTTTTTCAATTCTTTGGTAACCAGGAAAGGCTCACTAGGTGCAAGTACCTGTTTTCAGGGGTAATATGGAAGCACTGGGGTGGTTCAGTAACTTGCTCAAAGTCACTTGACACCCAGCATGTGTGAGGTCCCCATGTTGTGAGACATGTGGAAAGGATGGACCAGCCTTCTGAGGAGACATGTTGTGTGCTTTTTGGTGCCTAGAGAAACTGTTTGTTCTGCTCAACCCATGGTGAGCCCACACCAAGGTTATAGCTGCAGTGGAGCCTGCAGTGTCTAAACCACAGGAGGAAAGATGCTTCTGAGCCACTGAAAACAGCAGGTGGAGAGATGGACCAGTCAGTGGAGAATGTGACACTGGACCATCAGGTTCAAAGAGAAATTGAAAACAATGACAATGAAGAACTTTCTAAAGGGGTGGGAGCAATTATTCTGTCTTGTTGGATTCCTCCATGTCACTCCTCCACCATTTGCCCAGACAGACATCCCTTCAGCCCATGCAAGCAGCAGATACTGAAAGGGTCAAGTATTAACAGTGTCAGTGGCTCAGTAGGTAGCACACTTGCCTCTGAGGCCGGGAGATCAGAGGGCTGTGGGTTCAGTTCCCACATCTGGCACTTGGGTTAATATCCCAGTACTGACACTGTAGTGCAGCATGAGAGGGGTGCTACACTTCTGAGGTGCCATCTTTCGGATGAGACATTAAACCAAGGTCCCATCTGCCTGGATCGGTGGTAGTTCAGGTGGATGTTAAAGATCCCATGGCACTTATCAAAAAGAGTAGGGGAATTTTGTTATTCAAAACTTAAGACAAAATATACAAAATTGTATTACGTCATACAAAATCATAATGAAAGAAATCAAGAAAAACATAAATATTACAGCATACATAAAATTCAAACATAAATATTCCGTCTTTATACATATTCCCATCCCATCCCCACTAAAAGAGTAGGGGAATTTTTTATTGAAATCATAGCAAAATCATTAAAAAATTATACAGAATTGTGTAATATCAAACAAAAACATAATGAAATCAAAATGAAAGAAATCTAAAAGAATGACAATGAACATAAACTTGAAAACAGAATAATCTGTAGTTGCACAGAAGCCCCATCTCATCCCAACCCCACTAAAAGAGTATGGGAATTGTTTATGCAAAATTGAAAATACCATACACACAAATGTATAACATCATACAAGATCATAATGCAAAAATTAATACAGAAAATAGGAAAAAATACAATATACATGAACTATAAACAGAAAAATATGCATAGACTCTCAAAACCCCCATCCCAACCCTACAATAGTAAGAGAAGGATATAAAACCAAAAATCAAAAATTTAACAATGTAGTAAGTTCAAAAAAACTCAGAATTGAGACACAATATCCAAACTAATACAAAAATCCCAAATAAACAAAATACAAACAGTAGTCCCTGTATATGTCTATGAGAAGAGTAGTGAAAATGTTACATTAGTGAGATATAACCAAAATCATGGATAGCGAGCTGGAACCAAAAAAAACAGACTACAAGGAAGCAAGTAGGGAAAAAATAATTCAGTGAATACCTAAATTTCAGGATCACCCTGTATTCAACCAATGTAAATGTTTCCAATACTTTTGAAACATAACATCAGAAAAATGTCTTTTTTCAAAATGTAGTATTTGAAGAATAGATGAATGTATTTTCCAAAATACCTGTCTAGGGGACAAATATTACTTTTGTAAGGACCAAGCACAACATGCCTGCCAAAGATGATATTTAATACATGCAAAAAGTACATACACAGTATCGGAGTAAAAGTTGCTCCAGGAGACTGGTAAAATCCCCAAAAATAGAACACGAACAGTTAAGGTTTGTAAAGGTATTTTTGGCCACTGAGTGGTTGCATAGGCCCAAAATTCAATTACATATGTACATTCAAAAAACAAATGTCGTACAGTTTCCAAGGGAGCATGACACAGATGTAGCCTAGGACACCCTCTCTGCGAGACACCCTTATGCTTCAAATTTCCCTTCACATTCAATTTCAAGTGAGCCGAAAGCCATACCACATCCCACATATATGCAGGGATTCTTTTGGAAATTAACATATTACTAATAAGAGAGACTTCTGATAATGAATAAACTGAAAAGGCTGAGGGAACCAAAAATTGTTCCATAATCTTCTCATATAACGTTTTCTTTTGGTAAGATATTAAATGAATCCTGAAAAGACCCCATACCTTTAATTTTAAAAAACAGGACTGAAAATGTTCAGGAAGACCTTTCAAGGAAATTTGTTTAGGGAAACCTTTATGTAACTCCCAGCGTAAGAGCCAGGGAGAGACAGTGTCCCCAACCCATGACTCCCATATTTTCCCAAAATTATGTAACAAAGGAAAAAGATTTTTAGAAATAAACAAGGAAAAAAAGAACACAATAGGATTTACCATTTTAATACCTCCCAACTTGAAATCCTGATATAAGATACCCCTCTTAATTGGGTTCAATCTACTACCCCAAATCGCAGAAAAAAATAAACCATAAAGGGCAGTATCTAAAGAAGTCGGAGGGGGAAAGATCGTGCCTAAATATAAAAACATATTGAGCAAAAAAGTTTTAACCATAAACACCCTTTTCTTTTTGGACATTTTCCACTTATTCCAAGTTGAGACTTTAGACTGTGCTATCTTGAGAGATAGATCCCAATTATACATAGCTGGATTTACCACACCCCAATAAAGGCCTAGAATTTTACCAGGACCTATACAAACTGGGACATTCGGACAATCCAATACCACCATAGGATCCAAATTAAGAGAGAAATACTTACTTTTACTGAGATTTATGTTAGACCCAGAGCCCTCCACATATGCCATCAGCAAGGCCGCAGTGACATGGCACGATGGGAGATCTGCCAAAGTAAGACAAACATCATCAGCATATACAATCGTTTTAATTTCTGTGCACGTATTATTAAAAGACAAACCTCTAATATCGTCATTAGTGTTAAGGTGTGTAAGAAGGGGTTCCAAAGATATAATGTATAACAAGGGACTCAAGGGACATCCTTGTCTAACACCTTTTGTTACCGAAACAGGACAACCTAATCAATCATTCACAAAAGTGAGTGCTAATGCTGCATTATAACATGTTTTTAGCCAGTCTATAAAATATATTGGAAAATTCATATAAGACATACAAGCCCACAAATAATTATGGGAGACACTATCAAAAGCTTGTTTCTGATCGAGGCTAATGATAAAACCTGTAAGATTGCCAGACTGTCCTCTATAAAATATTTCACGCAATAAAATAAGACCATCTTGAATTGATCTGCCAGGCACAGAACAAAACTGAGTAGGTTGGATTATGTCTTCTAAGCAAGTGGATAAACGATTGCTAAGTATTTTGGAAAGAATTTTATAATCACAATTTAGAAGGGTAATCGGTCTCCAATTTTCCAGACAAGTTCTATCACCTTGTTTATACAATAAGATTACCAATCCCATATACATGCTAGGAGGTAACAGATTAACATTTAAACTATAAGCAAAAAGACCAGTACGTTCCTTCAATAACCAGGGAACCAAAAGTTTATAGAATTCATTTGGTAAACCATCAGACCCTGGCATTTTCCCCATAAGTGAATGAACAATTACCTCTCTCGCTTCCTGTTCTGATATGGGCTTAAGTAAACCAGGGATTAATTGATCAGGAATTTGTGGAAGAGAACAAGATGATAACCATTCTTGTATACAGGAATCAGTGGGCTTAAGACTTGCTGTAAATGAAGATTTTAGTCGCTCATCCACTTCTTTCAAAACATCATCTTTTTTGTAAAGAACTGTACCTGAGGAACGTATCAATGTGGTAATATATTTTCTCAGTCTAGAAGCATTACAAAAGTCAAAAGGATTTGTATGAGTCCGTGTCCCACTAATACCAAACCTCTGTTCCTGCCTCAAGGAAGACATACGATCATATTGCAATTTTGTTAATCTAAGTTTCAAATCACGAAATTCTTGCACATCATATACAAGTCCTTGTACAATACGTTCTTGAAAGAAAAGGAAAGATTGTCTGGCAGCAGAATATTCATGTGTCCTATACTTACCAAGCAATCTACCTATTTTCTGGAAATAAGATTGAAATTCAAGTTTAGTATCTTCCCACCACATATGCCTATCGTCGTATAAAAAAATACAGATTGTCTGGCCATAATTATATCTTGAAAACCAGTTTTAACTTCTGGAATATCTAGTAATGATAAATTTAGTTTCCAATAGCCAGACCCTCTAGATGTCGTATGACAATTTGAAAGGGTAACACTAAGCAGTGCATGATCAGAGGTTGCTACCAAAGAGACTTTTGGCAGTGTGACTTGCAAAGAAGATGAAACAAACCAATAATCAATGTGAGAGGATCTCTGTCCTTGAAAAAAGTATGAGGGATTACTGTATTATGCTGATAAATATCCAGTAACCCAGACTGAGTAAGTAAGGATTGTAAAAAATGAGTTTCACAATAAATTTTGGAAGTGGCAAAATGTCTATCTTGCGGTGAAAGGGTGATATTAAAATCACCACCAAATAAAACATTTCTACTTGTAAAAAGAAAAGGCAGTATTTTTTTTAATAGGGAAATTCTACCAGTTTTCGTTTGTGGACCATAAATGTTAATAAGTCGAAAATCTATGGACGCTAAAGTAATATCCAATAAAAGTGCACGACCAGGGGAGATATCTACTATATGCGTGACTTTTATAGAAGGGGTGGTAAAACAAATCCCAACCCCTGAACAAAGATCCTTTCCCCCAGACCAATAACTGGGACCCCATATCCAAGCCTCAGAGGCCTTAGTAAAATCTTGTACTGTATACAATCTGGTATCTTGAAAATATATGATATCAAAAGATAGAGTAGAAAATAAATCAAAGGTAGCCAACATGCCGACCATAGAATGAATACTATTCATATTTAAAGTGGCTATCTTAATATTATAAATATCACCATCAGCAGAAGACCCCATTCAATCAAGTAACATCAACAGACAGTCTAGCACTTTTCCTAGTACCCTTTTGAGGCTTAGTACCACTTTTTTTTTTAACCTGACTAGGTACTTCAGTATCCGAAGCCAACTCCATCTGAGATGAGGTAAATGATGCTGAATCAGAGTCATGATCTAACCCAGACATCTCCTGTGACAATACCGAAAATTTATTAACAGACACAGGCAGCTACATTACTAGTGGTGCAATGGTGGGAACCATAGGCTTAGGAGCAGGAATCTCCATTGGGAGGGGTGTTTGCAAAGCTGTACCTACCAAAGGAGAGGGAGGGGTGGCATAACTTCGGTAATAGGGTCACCTGTCCGGGAATCTAGAGTACAGGAGTCAGAATGGTCAGTGGGCAAAGGGTGCAGGACATCTCCCACAATAGTGTTAGGAGAAGGAGTAAGAGGTTTGGAAAAATGATGTTTAGCAAGCCCTGTCTGTCTCCTTTGAGGTTGAGGCTCCAAGGGACAGGGAATCAATGGTTTTGTAGCCCTATGAACATAAAAATCCTGTATACCATAATCAGCTTCACCCATATTGTGAGCAGCCCAGGGACAGTCTACAAAGCAGTGGCCACTATCTTCACAAAAATTACACTTAGGAGTATTCATGCAATGCATATTAACATGACCAGTTTCCCCACACTATGTGCAAATCTGAACATTGCAAGTTGAGCTCAGGTGCCTAGAAGAACCACATTTAAAACAGCGTTTCAATTGCCTTGCATAAAAAATGAAGCCTTTATCTCTACCTATGTAAAAACAATTAGGGAGATGTTCCAAACCATCCACAGTTTGTCGTAATTTTATTTTCATTTTCCACCCCCCATTCCAAAAACCCTCAGCATCTAGGATCGGGTCTGGGGTACCCTGCAAATCACAATGCTTCTCCAACCAGTAAAGAATATCTGAAATGTTCACCCCCTCATTACGAAACAAGATTGTTATCACTCTAAAAGGTTGTTTCATTAAGGGGATAACCTGGAAAGGAGTCTATAAAGGATTTGTCTTCACCGTCATATGCTTTATTCAAAAGTGTTCCAGGAGCTCAGGAGGTCGAAAACTTACATCAAATGACAAGTCTCCTGGAGCATGAGTCAGTGCATAAACTTCCGAAGGTGTAAAGCCTAAAGACTGTTTCAGCAAAATACGACCCACAAAATATCTGTCAGGAGCCGGATCCATACCCCTAAATACCGTAGATGAACAGCATTTCATCTTTTCGCCAATTCAAGTGGCTTTCTAAATAAATCTGCATAAGAAGAACAAGGAGCAGTTACAGGTGCTTGATCAATGTTTTGTTCATTTGAAATAGGAAGTTTATTAGGTTCCAGGTGAGAAACAGTGTCAGTGTTAGGGGTAGAAACAGAGCAACCCAAAGAATCGTGTGCAACTTCAAAAGAGGTAGGAGAGTCAGAAGCAACTAGTGTATTACCTGAAAGGATAGCAGCAGGTTCAGCGACTGACCTCTCCGGAGTTGCAGGTAGTTTTAATTGCGAGTCTGAAGCCGAGACTTGGGAAGAAATGGCAATAGGGTCCGTTGGCAAAGTAGCCGCCATAGGGGGTCGTGAAATTGACATTAAATCAGCACTCCATTCACCCGATGCCATTCTGACCCAACTGGCATCTTGCAAAGCCCTTTCTGGTGACCATCCGGGTTCTCCAGGCACCACAGATGCTTCCTTGACAACCAGAGCATTGTCTTCCGTGGAAACAGAGTCTACAGCAAAAATTTTGGACAAAGCTGTTGAAGACGAAGCAGATTCAGGACTTCTTTTACATTTTCATTCCAATTCCACAGCTAAACTTTTGAGATGTAATTCTTCTTCTAGGAGAAACAATTGCCTCTGCAGAAGGGAGCGTTTCTCTTCTAAAACGTTAGTGGCTTCCATTTGCAAAGTTGAGGAAGAGGTACTTGCATTGGAAATATCTGGTGTGGTAGATAAATGAAAATTTTCAACCCCGGTTTCCTCCAGGGCAGCCGTCGTAGCCTCCAGTTCAGTGGTCAAAGGTGCAGAGGGAAGAAACGCTGCCTCGCTGGAAAGACAGCTTGCACCAACGGCTTCCAGCTCTGAAGTGATCTCAGCCATCTCTGCAGACGGACGGACTGCACCACCCGTCCACAGAGTAGGGGAATTTCCCCGGTGTCCTGGCCAAATTTCCCTCATTCTCTAAAAAAAATACCACCAACAGCTTAATCTGGTTCAAGGTCAGTTGGCATTCATCTGTATCCCCCTCCCCCGGGTTGTGCCTGAAAATAGGCAAGATTTGTCTAGTGCACTTACCCGGTCAACAAAAACTAAATAAATAAATAAGGCAGTGAGTGGTCCACTGAGAGTCATGCCGCTCTTGTTTGCCCAGTTGTGATTCAGAGATGCAACCTCTCTTGCTATGCCAGGTATAGTAGGAGGAACCAAGTCACTATTTGGTACAGGCTGAGAGGACATTTGAGCCCAAAAATAAATAGTAATGAAGATGCAGAGCCCACTTGTGTTTCCAACCCTGAAACTAACCTGCAGGAAATTGATGAGACAGATGCACCACCACCACTATATGGTTCCTGTGGGGTTGTCCATCTTCCCATCACTACTGAGACAGCCATTTGGGTCACCAGAAGTAAGGCCTGCTGGACACAGAATCTTAGTCTCTGGCTTAGCTCTATGGGAGAGGTAATTACTTCACACAGTGAGAGGGACTCAGATCATTTGTTGCACCTGGGCAATGGCAAGGAGTATTTGCCCAAGCATTGCCAAGTGGGACACAAGATTACCAAGCAAGTGTGAGACAAGTGAGGCATGAGTTTCCATATTTTCCAGTCTGGCTTTGGTGCACTGTAAAAACAAGGCAAGGGTCATGGCTCAAGCAGAAGCCAGAGGAGAACCCCTTTTCTGAATCCTTATGGCAGGATGATAAGGACTGCATTGAACTGATTCTGGGGCACTGGCATTTGGGGTGCAGCATCCACATGCAGGAGGTTGTGTACCACATTGCTTCATGAAAGTTTTTGGTTGAACACGTCGAAGTGTGGACTGGAGAATGTTTCTATGAAAGCCCTACCAGAACCACTACCGGTAAACCTGGGAACAGACTTTGTCCCTGAAATTGCTAGGGAGCTAGTGAGCTTGTGCTAAAAAGCTGTACACTGATACTGTCTAGGCTTGCCTCACTGTTGCTCCCACTGTTGGCCAGATAGCTCTGTTTCTTACATACACTTTTCTGGAAATTTGGACTCAGTAAAAGCACTGCATGGCCTAAGACAATTTACGTATGCTGTGGTTTTAGCCATTGAAATGGGTTGATATTATGCTGTATAGCCTAATATCTATAATGGGAAATATAATGTAGACCATGCTAAGGGAAGAACTGGTGGACCTCTTTTTTTTTTTTTATGTATTTATTAAGATCTTGAATTAAACACCTTTGAGCAAGAGCTCTTTTTTTAAAGTTCAAAATGTTATTGTATTTTCAAAACACAAGACACATACATGAAAATCAAAAATCCACCCATCACATGTTACATAAGATACGACTTGCATGTACTGTAAGTACTTGGAATACATCAAGGCGTACAGTTAAAGTGCCCTAACTAGAAGGATGGCTGCAGCAGTCTTATAAGCTTGACAGTTTTGTATTACATGCTGTGTTATTGGTAATGGTTAGTCCAACCTACTGGTATTGAGAAATGACGGACTATAGAACTTCTCTGTATGTCTGCTAATACCTAAATAGCCATCATAAACTCTGTCTTCACTTGCTACTGCTTGGTGATGAATGGTTATTTCACGGCTATATACTATGAATCTTTATATGCATGACAGATTGCAGCCAGTTATTTTATAGGCCCCGCAAGCCAGGATCCTTCAATTAGTTGGGTGAACCACAAAACCTAAACCTAAACATTTGGCTCTAATTATCTGATACTGAATTTTTTGAGCTATTGCAGGATTGTATGCACCTTTAACCTCTCCACATTGATAGCTGCCTTTAGGAGACTGTGAGATCCACTGATATGAAGCTTAACCTATGCCTTGTCTTGGTGGAGGATTTGACCCTCTGGATGGGTTGTTGCTAAATTGCTGTAAATATCTATGCATGGGGTTCCAGGTCAGGAAGTGAATATGTGCAAGAGCTCTTTTACATAGGTTCCACATCAGAGGGAATTACAAAGGTAGTAACACAAAACATGGGATGTGCAATAAATCAAGGAATTACAAGAAATACAAATGAGCAACTTTATCTGGCATTGTACAATGTATGCCAGGAAGCAGGTTATGGCATTAAAATTATAAGCACACACAGAAAAAGAAAACAAAATAAATTTGTTAGGAGGCCTTGTCAAGTGATAACAGGAAAGCTGGTAAGGTGATAAGGCAGGGAGGGGTGGAAGTGAGGTGAGGTAGCTGGGAGGAAGAGAGGGGAGGGAGGGAGGGTGTGAGGATGTGCGTAGAGGGGGAAGGATAGTGGATGTGGAGGGGAAGGAGTAGGAAGGGACCGATAGTAACTGAGTGAATGGGGAGAGTGCAACAAGTGCTCATAAAGTGGGGCAGAGTAATAAGTACAATGCATGTTGGAAGAGGTGATGATATGGACTGCACAATGTTGATAAGATTTGCTCAGTGAAAGAGTCACACCTGTTGTGTGAAGTTAGGTATTGTCGGAGTTTATGTTTAAATGGGCCTAGCTTGGATATTGAGGAGATGTCATAGTGGAGGGAATTTAGTCAGAGACGAGCTTGGTAGGCAAAAGATCCTTGTCCATGGGTAGTACGGCAGTGCAGTACCTGGAAGATCTGATTTTTTTGAGCCCCTAGTATGACGGGGAATACAGGCATGGTTTAGAATGTTTTCAACCCCTGGTGGCATGAGTTCTAGACTAACCTTCTTAGCTAGTAGACATGTTTGCTATTTAATTCTGTCTTTTAACTGAAGCCAGCTTGTCTTAGCTTATAGGTCGCAGGTATGCGTGAGTTGTGCAGTGCCTGCAAGGAGCCTACAGACCTTATTCAGAGCTGTGGAAATACGTTAAAGGGACGTTTTGGTGGTGGAGCCGTACATAACAAGCCCATAGTTAATTATTGATATGAGAGCTATGGATTGATAACCATAGTGCATCAGTAGTCAGACTCCGTTTATGCCTATGCAGTAATCCAGTTCAAATGTTGACAGTTTTGGCAACATATTCAATATGTTGGGAGTAGGACAGAGAGTTGTCTAAGGTGACCCCAACATATTTAAAGAGCTGAACCAGTCGCTGACTGTCAGTGTGTGGGATCTGAATTTGTTGTGCGAGCCATTGAATAGGATAACCTTGGTCTTTTTATAGTTGAGAATGAGCTTGTGTCTGTTAAACCAATCTTCCACATTCGTAAAGCTTTGCTGAAGTTGTTTGTCGAGAAGCTTGAGGTCATGGTTGTTAGTGAAGATTACTGCACCGTCTGCGTACAACAGGATGCAATCATGACAGGAACTGGGTAGTCTATTCAGGAAGATACTGAACAGAAGGGGACCCAGTATGGATCCTTGTGGGACTCCTGAGTGGACTGCTTACCTGTCAGAGAGGTGGTTATTGATCCTAACCTGCTGTGAACGGTCTAATAGGTAACTTTTGAAACAATCTGTTGTTTCCTTAGATAGCCCTTTGTCTGACAGTTGTTCAAGTGGAAGGGTGTGGTTCACCGTATCAAAGGCTTAGGAGAAATCAATAAATGTTGTCCCAACTAGACAGCCTTGATCAAGTGTGTCATGTATGAAGTCTGTGAATTCAAGAAGTGCCATGGTGGTGCTATGTTCCTTTCTAAACCCATGTTGTTGAGGGCATTGTAACTGGTATTTTTCTAGGTACTCAACAAGCTGGTCTGTGACAATTCGTTCAAGGGCTTTTGAGACAGGAGGGAGAATGGAAATTGGTATGTAGTTCCCGTGTAGTGCCCTATCACCACTTTTATGGACGGGGTCACCAAGGCGGATTTCCATTTATTGGGGAAATGTTATAGCATTAGTGATAGGTTAATTATCTTGGTTAGCAGTTATAAAATTTCCTCCATGGTTAGAACAACACGTTTCAGATCCAGCATATTCCCACTGAATCTGGATTTCCCTAGCACCTTAAGGATATATCTCCTTGCTTTACTGACAGTAACTGTTTTGAAATAGAATGGAGGATGTGCCTGTGCTTGGTTCAGATTAAAAACTTTCTCTGTATTTGAGGAGACTTCAAAGAAGTCAAGGGGCAGGACACTACTGAGGTCCATAAAGGCATCATTAAAAGTGTTGGCAATGGTTGTAGGGTCAAGTGTCGGGGTACCCTCAATATTGAGCATAGATGGGGGCTGTTTTTGATCCTTCCTGTTACATCCTTAATATTACTGCAGAACTTCCTACCATCTTTCCAGGAGTTGGTGAGCGCTACCCTGTAAAACTGGTTCGTTTGGTTGTGGATCACTCGGGTACAATCATTTCTAGCTCTTTTATATTTCTGTATGTCCCCTTTCCTGCCTGTGACCGTTGCACGCTGTCAGAAGTGATTTCTGTTTTTCATGAGCTCCATAAGATCTGGTGATTGCATATGCCTTTAACTTTACGTTTTTTGAAAGGGGCATGGATGTCACAGGTGGCATTAAAGTGATGGATGAAGTAATCAAGTGCTGTGTTTACATTATCAGCTGCATCAAATGGGGCCCAATCTTGCTTGTGTAGCTGTAGTTTTAGTGGCTTGATGTGCCCACGGAGAAGGACCCTTCTTGTAATTGTTTTCGCTGGTGGCTTGGTGAACTTACTCGACCAATTGCACAGGATAGGGGAATGGTCACTAATAGTATCTGGGAGGATGGTTGTATTTGTTATACGATCTGGATGATTGGAGAGAACCCAGTCCAGTAAGGTACAATTCCTTGCCCTGTAATTTGTTCTAGTTGGAGATTCAACAAGTTGTGAGAAGTGTTTGGCATTGATAGCATCCTTGTAGGTGTTTGCTTCAGGGGATAACCAGTTCACATTGAAATCACCCAACATGATGATTTCTGAGCTAGAGTGCAAGCAACGGATACAGCCCAAGACTGAGATAAGTCCAGAGACATTGTGTTTTGGTGGGATATACACTGATGCCACAGTGAGCTATTTATTGTATGCAACAAGTAAGATTTTGATAGCTAGCACCTGTATAGGGTTTCCTAAATTTGGCTCGGGTAATGCATGCCCCACGATCATGCCTATTACGCATAACACACAACCTCCTACTCTTTTGGTAAGCCTGTCTTGCCTGAATACGGTGTAACCTGGAAAGGTAATGGCAGCATCCATTATCTTAGGTGAGAGCCACGTCTTGACAATCGAGAGAATGTCTGGGTTATGTTGGGAAACTCAAACTTAGAGATTGTCCAGTTTAGCCAATAAGCTACAGATGTTGATGGAAGCCAATGTGAGTACTCCTGATTCTTTCCACCATAGGGTGCTTGTTGTGGGGGACTGGGGTTAGGGTGGATATTGTGAAAGAGTAGTAATAACAGCAGTATGAGCCTTTTTAGAGGTTCCTTCAGTTGTTTGTGTGCAATAGAGTGTTCTCAAGTATACGTGGAATGGTTTATGGGTATCTGTTGATCTGTGGAATAGCAAGATAGGAGTGACAGGTTCCCAGGATTCAACCAGCCATGGCTAGGACTAGGAATTTTACAATGAACTTTCAATTCTTTTGAGTCTGTATAGAGACCACAGGTTCCTGTGCCAGTGCCATATGCATTATAGACATGATTTACTGGAGTAAATGAAGAAACCAGAGGAGCCGCACTCCTGACTGTTCTGCCAGCATAAATATATGAGCAGGATGAATGAACTGGGTGGGAGATATGAGGCTGCCATTGTTTTGCTGGGAGAGGGTGAGGCACCCAAAACTTGAAGTGCACAAATTAGGTGGCAATTGTGGTGTTTAGCGAATGTTATCTGTAGTGGTGTTTAAGGTACGTTATCACTAGTGTGAAAAGGAGTGTTCAGAGGGAAATGAAGAGAGAGAGAGAGAGAGAGAGAGAAAGAGAGAGAGAGAGAGAGACCAATAATTAGTGGGAGCAAATTAGCTAAGTTTTGTAGCGGATTAGAGAATGTTGTCGATTAGAGGATAAAAGAAAATCAATAAAATGTTCAGGGGACATGTAGAGAGAGAGCAAGAGAAAGAGATATGCTATCGCAATCCGCCCTCTGGTGGTCGCCATTTTTTTTTTTCTTGGGGAGAAATGGGTTGCAAGTCTTCACACATTATGGATTCACTAAGGGAAGTTGTGCCAGACTAACCTCATTGAGTTCTTCAACTAGGTGACCAGGGCAGCTGACAAAGGTCAGACAATAGACAAAATATATTTCAAGTTTTTTATTTAAAACAGGATAAGATGACAATTAGCCGACTGAGCAATGCTCATTTTCACTGGCCTCCTGATTGCAAATGATTAGAAATTTAAGAGCAGATACACCATAACTTAATTACAGTCACACAGTCAGTAATAAAGACAACATAAATACAACATTTTACACTTCAGAGCATACGATGAAGCCAGTAGATACAGGCCTTTTGGTCTATCAAGTCTGCTCGAGTGTGCAGCTCTCAGTGTTTAGATCTGATGCTGCCCTCCCCCAACCCCCTCCACCCCAACCCCTCCTTTAGCATCATCTGAAGAATGCTGACCCCCTTCCCCATTCTGAGTCTGCCCTTGACCTGCCCCACTCCTCTTAAATGCCATTACTGATGTTTGCAAGATCAGCTCCTCATGCGGAGCATTCAATGCCATTACCACCCTGTGAAAAAGTGCCTCCTCCTCTCTCTTCTGAACATCCCCCCTTCCAGTTTCATACTATGCCCTCTAGTAATTCCTTCCCTTTTGAATGTAAAAAGATCCTCACAGTTAACCCTATTTATGCCCTTCAAATATTTGAAGGTCTCAGTCATATCACCCCTGTCTCTTCTGTCCTTGTCCAGAGCAGCATTTGATAACAAAACAAAAGCTGCAAATTCACATAAGCGTTGCACTGTACCACACAACCTGATTTGAACCATTGCTGTAGAGTATGTATATTTAGAACAAAAGGAAAAAAACACACTAAGTGCCATAAAGTGCTGCTAAAAGTAGATATTTGTGTATATCCATGGTACATATATATATATATATATAATGGTAGAGTAGCACTTTTAAGGTTATGGGGTCAGATTTTGCACCTTAATAACTTTGCCACTGTTTAACAGATTTGTCTGAAATTTGGGATGCTCAATTGGGCATGGTGCATCTTGGGATCTGCCGACTTTTGTACCAGTTGGATATACGGGTGCAGAGTTATTAAGTGACAACGAATTACGGAATTATGCTTTTTTGTGATTTTTTTGCTACAGGTTGCATGGTTTGAGCGACTAGTCCAGAAACTTCAGAAAACATGCGGCCCAGGTCCCAATGTGCCTTTTGAAGATTTCATGAAAAAATATTAAACGGTTCAAAAGTTATTCAAAAAAAAAGTTCCCATTATAAGTCAATGGGAAAAGTTAACAAAAAGTTCGTAAGTGTTACAAATGCAGTTTTTACTTTTGCAAATGGCCCTTTTACTTTCACAAATCTGCCATTTTGTTTTCAGTTGGCTATCAGAAAAATGCTTGCCATTTAAATATGGGACTCTCTAGTAACCTAATTCTTTTTGTATTCACCTAGTCGGAGCCTGAGGATGCTAACCATGTTTTTATTTTGGGGTGAAACACCTCAGAAATATGTTTTTCAAATTTCTGGAAAAAGTACTTTCACATAGTACTTTAGCACATGTGACACTTTCATGCTGTTTTGCGAAAGCTTATGCAAAGTTCGACATTACTTTTCCAGACTATGGCCAGAATGACAGGAGTTTTTGTCACCCTGCTGCAAAAGAACCATTTGGTCTTTTGGGCTGAAATTTGGATGGAAGGCAGCTAACATCTCACAGATGTGCCTTTCATTGGTTTGGTGAAAAAATATTGCATGGCTGCAAAGTTACGGTACTCCAAATTTGGCATTTTTTCCCATAGACTAACATGGTGGCATATGCCGCGCCTTTCGGGGCTCGTATCTCGAAAACTGTGTGAGATAAAGATTTTTCGTCACGAGTTTCATAGCACTATGCTATGTAATACAAAACGGTAGCCAGGAAAATACTGATTTCTGTGAAATGTAACATTTTTTTCTATGTCGTGCGGTTGCTGAGATATTACCAATTAAGTACTTCCAATGCTCATTTTAAGCTTCGATCCCCATTACAATGCATACATTCTTTGTACACACTGTGTTTCTGTATGCACCTGTTTGGAAAACACAGGGTATGCACTTCCGTTGCTGTTACAGTTACTGTCTCCAATTGTGTTTATGTCCCCCTTTGCATTACCGTTCCCGTCTATGCCACCGTGTCCGTTACCCTTTGCGTTGTCATTCGAGCTTGTGTTACCATAATCACCACTGTTCGCATTCTGTTTGCGTTGCTGTTCCTGTTACTATGTCACAAGACATCACATGGTTGGGCCCCGTGCTCCCGCCACCGCATTACATTCACTATTTCTCGTCATCATTCTCAAAAAGAAGGGAAATTAGAGGCAAAGAACTCCATTTAATGCATTAGTTAGGGTTGTTCCACAGTGACAAAAGCGAGGAAATTCAGTGTTAGGGTTGAAAGCCCCCCTTGGACCCCCCTGCCCACACCCCCAACCGGCATCGGGGTGCGCATTGGGGTTGTCAGTCCTAACTCTCACCCCATTCTCCTATACCTTTGGCTTCTTCACACATTGTGATGGGGGTGAGAGTTAGGGCCGGCGACTAATGTACGCAATACCGATTGGGGGTGTGTGAAATCAAAGCGAAGACTTCAACTTAACACCGAATTTCACTTACTTTTGTTGCTGTGAACAACTTAACTAATCATTAACTGTGATTTTGCCTCTAATATGTGTATATATATATATATATATATATATATATAGATAATATATATCTGATTCTGATGGGTGTGAGTGCACCAATTAGCCTGCTTTACCTTTGCCTACAACAAAGCCCACTCTTGTGTGTCCTCCTCTGCCCCATGATACCGATACCCTTTTTTCTCTCATCCTTGCATCCCCCTTCCCCAAGATATTCCCTTTTTTCCTATCTATGCTCGGTGCACTGAGACCAAATCTATCTGGTAAGGCCCGTTTCGCCCCTATGCCCTAACACCCTACTCTTCCCCATTTGACAAGGCTATATTTGACTGCCATTTCCTCCCCTTCCCACTGACAGAGCCAACCAGGCTGCCACTGGTATTGATTTTGAATTTGTCTACGTTGTACTGTTCCTCACACTATGTAACTCTGGAACTGATTGGGCATAATTTAAATACCTTTGTATATGTCATTGTTTGTACTGGATGTGGAACCTCTGTAAATGAGCTACTAGCTCACAGGTTGTTGTAATCCAAGATATTAAATAATAAAATAAATAAAATATTTATTACAGTATAAAGTGCCACAGCAGATCAACCCCTCCACAAATGCCTCAACCTTTCATGCCTCTTGCTCTCTTGACAAAGCACTTAGAACAAAAAGGCTGAGGCATTAGTAGAGGGGTCGGGCTGCTGTGGCTTGTTTCACTGTAACAAATATCTACTTTCAGCAGTACAGTATGGTCTTGACTGCAGGTTTTCTCTTTTGCCTTGCATATGTACTTTAAACTGATGCACTGGTAACTTGATATGCCTTTTCTTTTTTCAAATATTTAGACTCTAGTAAAGCTTTGGACTCAATCCCCATAAGAGATTAATTAAGATACTAAGAGATTTTTGGTCAGAAAAAAGATTAATAGCTTCAGTAGAAAATGGCTGAAGGGAAGAACTGAAAGGGTGGTGGTAAATGAGGAGCACTCAGATTTAACCAAGACCATGAGTGGAGTGCCACAGGATGAATATTAGGATCTGCCCTTTTCAATGTATTTATATGTGATATAGGGTAAGTATAAAGAGTAAGGTCTGCCTGTTTGCAGATGGCACAAAAATCAGTGCAATAGCAGACATACAAGAGATGATATGGGAACTGAGGGATGATCTGGAAGGCTGGAAAATGGTCAGCTATTTCCTGACTGTGCCTCGATGTGAAAAATCATAAAGTTCTGCATATAAGAAAAAAGAACCCAAAGATACATTGCGAAATGGGTGGGTTGGGGGTGTTACTAGAATGCCAAAAGAGGAGAAGACCCAGGGATCATTATAACAAATGACCTCTTAACCCCAGCATGCTCCGCTGCCCATTGAGGCGAGGACCTGCTGCCTCAGACCACATCAGACCAAGAGGCTGTCCTCCAAGCCATGGTTCATGGAGGACCCTGCCTACCCACCTGCCCACACTGCCGGGATTTCCTCCATTGCTCCTGCCAGTGGAGAATTACAGCTGCCACCCTAACAGGTCTCCGCTGCACATTGGGGCTAGGACCTGCTGCCCCAGATCACACCAGACCAAGAGGCTGTCCTCTGAGCCATGGTTCATGGAGGACACTGCCTGCCCAAACTGCCGGGATTTCCTCCATTGCTCCTGCCAGTGGAGAATTACAGCTGCCACCCTAACAGGTCTCCACTGCCCACTGGGGCTAGGATCTGCTGCCCCAGACCACACCAGACCAAGAGGTTGTCCTCTGAGCCACGGTTCATGGAGGACACTGCCCTTCCACCTGCCCACACTGCCAGGAATTCCTCTGTTGCTCCTGCCGATGGAGAATTACAGCCACCGCCCAAACAGTTACATGTAGCTGGAGCTTCAGGAGCTTTACTTTTGAAACTTTGACCCCCTCATTATCATTGTTGGCTGACTGCTCCCAAGCCTACACAGATTGGCTTACAGCTTCCAAGCTCCTCTATGAGTACCTGGAATTAAAACTACACCACAGCCTGTGCAAACTCTTACCTCCTGTTAGTGGCGCATTTAAAAAAAAAAAAATATATATATATATATATAAAAAAACACTACTTTATGTTCTTACTTAGTTTGTATCTCTCCATTATGTGTGACATGTTGTAATAGACTGCTAGTTCATTTTACTGCTTTTTTAGCCTAACTGTTGCATATTTTATTGGTATGTACAAATGTTTTTAAGTGATTTTAAGTGATTCCAGCCCTTTTTTATTCAGTTACAGCCTAGTTTCTACCTCTCCTTCCAGCTGCTTCTAACCTCTCCCTCCTACCTACTCTGCTTCCTTGTAAACCAAGCCAGTTCCCCTCCTCTCACACTTGTTCTCTCCTCCCATGTACTGATCTGCCCTTACTAAGCCTTTTTCTGCTGTTTCACCACACCTCGCTGTGCCCCTTCTTAACCTCTTTCCCTTCCTCTGCCCGAACAGGTCTCCACTGCCCATTGGGGCTAGGACCTGCTGCCCCAGACCACACCAGACCAAGAGGCTCTCCTCTGAGCCACGATTCATGGAGGACCCTGCTTACCCACCTGCCCACACTGCCAGGATTTCCTCCATTGCTCCTGCCAGTGGAGAATTACAGCTGCCACCCTAACAGGTCTCCGCTGCCCATTGGGGCTAAGACCTGCTGCCCCAGACCACATCAGACCAAGAGGCTGTCCTCTGAGCCACAGTTTGTGGAGGACCCTGCCTGCCCACCTGCCTACACTGCCGGGATTTCCTCCGTTGCTCCTGCTAGTGGAGAATTACAGACACCACCCGAACAGATCTCCACTGCCCACTGGGGCTAGGACCTGCTGCCCCAGACCACACCAGACCAAGAGGCTCTCCACTGAGCCACAGTTTGTGGAGGACCCTGCCTGCCCACACTGCCAGGATTTCCTCCATTGCTCCTGCCGGTGAAGAATTACAGCCACCGCCCGATAGTCATTTCCCAATGGCGCTGTGCGCTGGCTCCCCACCCTTCCCCCACCTTACCCACCCTGGTGGGCCCTTTACTTTTATAGCTATGACTTAATCAAATCAGATGATTAAGTGTCTAAACTTCCATTGGGTCGTTATACTTCGTGGACGCTAGGGGCCTTGAAGCAGCATCCCTGTCTTGCTACTTGTTTTGACCTGCACTTCATCCTGATTTCTTACACAGTGTGTTTGTGTGTGGCAGTTGTTGACCTGCTTATAATTTTTTACCCTAACCCTTTGGTGGAACTATTCTATGTTGTATACCCCTGCTGCCATTTAGCCTTTCCTGTGTATTCTTGATATTTTAATCCTAAGCTGTACTGCCTCTTGCATTTAACACTCATCTTCTTGAGCGCTTTGTGCTGACTCCCGTTTCCTCTCTCATACTTGGGTATCCACCCTGTCAAGGTGTTTTGTCTAAACTTAGTTCCTGAGCTGCCTAGCCAGCTGTTTTTCCTTGATAGCTGTCTGCCTTTTTTACTGTTAGTATAGCTGCTGGCACCCTGACAGGCCTGTTCCCTGCACTTTTTCTAGTATCCTGTTTAAATGTAATTTCACTATCTATCCCCTGCACCGGGAAGATTACTCCCACTTGTTCTAGTCTCTCAGATTTTCACTTCTCTAATCTAAATGCTGCATGCCGGGCTGAGCCTTCATGCAACCTACTCCTTTATATTAAAGGGTGTGCCTACTAAGCAGTCTTATCTGCCAAAAAGTTGACATCAAGCCTTGCTATGCCTCTGTCTCTCCGCTGTTGCAGACCCTGGTTCCTTGCAGTCCTGGCTATACTTCTGTCAGGAGATATTGAGATGAATCCAGGTTCCTCTGCATATTTAACCTCAACTGATTTAGGCAAGTTAGCCTACAAGGGGTTATTAATTATAAATATGAATATAAGAAATCTCAGCTGTCATATCTCTGAGCTGGAGGCTAGAGTCAAATTTTATAGTCCTGACATTCTCTGTCTAATGGAAGCTTGGCTCAAACCCGGGATACCAGACTCTCTTTGCTCCCTTGCCAACTACTCCACGATTCATCGGGACAGAACAGCCACTAAGCTACTCCATAAAAGCAACCTCACTACGGAATCTCTCCCCGGTACTGCCTTCACCTCTGTATGTGAATCTCTTCATGCTATCCTTGCTTTAAGGGCTAAGCAACTCCATCATATCTGTATTTACAACCCTTCCTCTGGTGGCCTCTCAGGCCTTGAGGAAATGCTTTGTGAAACTCCGCAGATCTACAACTGACATGAGGTTGTCATCACTGGTGATTTTAACCTTAACTGGTTGGGACCTTCAAACAGCTTGTTGCTATCCATACTCCACAGTTATAACCTTCTCCAACTTATTACTGAACCCACTAGAATCTCTCCAAGACTACAATCATCTACCCTTATCGACTGGGTGCTGGTGAACTACATGGAGCATGCAACTGCTTATGGTGTTCTGGCTGATGCTCTGTCCGACCATTCCCCAACCTTCTTTCTGTGGGTGGCAGCTGCAACTCCTTCTCCACTGCCTCAGCTAGCCACTTTCACAGATTTTGCTAAGCTTGACCCTGACAAATTCCTATATGATGTTTCCAGAATTGACTGGACTGCCATGTATGTCTCTAGTAATGTTGAGAATGCCCTTTGTATCTTCCTTAAAGAATTTCTGACTGTTCAGAGTAAGCATGCCCTGTAGGTAACTAGACCTGTCAGTGGGAAACATACTAGGTGGCTACATAAAGACCTGCTCACTGTCATGTACACCAGAGATAAACAATGGAAGCTGTTCAAATGTACTGGACATCAGTTGGTTCTTCATACTTACAGAGGCCTAAGGAACACATGTAAAAAACAGGTCAAGCTTGCAAAGAGCAAATACTGTAAAGATTTGTGACCATCTCTGCAGGCCATCCTAGGAAATTCTGGGGGCATGTTAAAACCTTCCTCAGTTCCTTTCAATCTGTTACTCCCAGTGAGATGATATTAAATGAAACACACTGCAATGACACTAGGATCATAGCAAACACCTTTAACCACATGTTCTCTGACCTGTCCCAGTATACCTCCTCCTTTCTGCAAGCTGGACCTCACTCTCAGCCCACCCCTGCGTGCCATGCATCTCAGGAGGATCCTGGATCTGACATACCACATGAGGGAACATCTCTCAGCTTCAAGGCCATTACTAGATCCTAGGTCCTGAAATTTCTGAAGGTTATCTTGGATAATACTAGCTCTGGCTCTGACTCAATTGCGGTTTGGCTTCTGAAGCTTGCTGCTCCTCTTGTTGCTTCCCCGCTAGTGAAAATATTTATGCTGTCTCTCTCTTGTCTCTCTTGTGGTATTGTACCTGACCTTTGGAAGATTGCCTGAATCACACCCGTGCTCCAAAAAGGGACCCAAAAGACATTACCAACTACAGACCCATTGCGATTCTCTCAGTCCTGAGTAAAATCCTTGAGAAACTAGTGGCTGGACAAATAACTGACTACCTAACCAAATGCAATCTTCTTGCTGAAGCTCAGCATGGCTTTAGAAAAGGCCATAGCACTTTGACTGCGCTTCTGAAGTTTACGACTAATACCATATCACACATGGATACTGGGCAGTTAACAGGTGCCGTCTTTATTGATCTCACCAAGGCTTTTGATCTAGTAGATCACCCCATGCTTCTAGCTGCTCTTCGTAACTTAAATCTTCACCCCTTGTTGTCGAGTGGCTCAGCAGTTACCTGTCAAACAGGATCCAAGCTGTGAAATTTCACTCCTCCTTGTCCAGCTACTCCTCCATCAACATTGGAGTGCCACAGGGCTCCATTTTGGGGCCCCTTCTCTTCTCTGTTTTTATTAACAACATTACAGATATCTTTCAACACTGCTGTCCCATTCTTTATGCAGATGACCTTGTCTTTTATACTAGCTCATCAAGTGTAGCCACATCAGTGACTACTGACTTTAGGAATGTCCAAAACTGGCTGTGTGCCCATAAACTTGTGCTAAATGCACAAAAGACTAAGCAATGTTGCTAGGTTCTGCTCCAAAACTTAAGGCCTGCTCTGTGCCCCTGAGGGTCTGTGACATAAAGGGGACTTTAATTGAATCCATTGAGACCTTCAAATATCTGGGGGTTCTACTTGACCAATCCCTTGATTTCAGCTCGCACATACAGGCTACCTCCAAAGCTGTCAACTCCAAGATGAGGGTGGCCTGCAAAGCCAGCTACTTAGTCATGCCATCTGCTAAGCTGGCTATAGCCAGAGGGATTCTTCTCTGTGCCTTTACCCATGCTGCTCCTGTTTTTGCTGCAGCTCACAAAACAACCCTGCAGAAATGGGATGTTACCTACAACAACATATGTCATTATGCCTCTTCGTCTCCTCATCTTAGGCATCATTGTCAACTATATAGTGACCTTAATTGGCTCTTCCCGTCAGCTAGCAGGAAATATTCACTTGGCTCGCTCATCGACTTTATTATCAGGGAACGAACTCCCCCCTCGCTCGCAGCATTACCTGCTCCGGTACACTCCTCTTGCAGACTTCGATCTGAAGACAAATCTTTGCTGAAGGTAACCAGATGCAGCACTTCTAAAGGTTCTAGTGCCTTCCAGTGTGTTGTCCCTAGATTATGGAACTCACTTCCCCTTAGCCTTAAATAGCTGAAGTCCCATTGTTGTTTCAAATGAGAATTGCTTTGGTACTTATTGTTTGATGACTTATACACTTGTTTTGACCACACTTGATACTGCTTTATTCCCCACCCTGCTCCTACCTATGCCTCCCTAATCTCACTACTGCCACTCATTACCTTATCCCTCTACCTCCATCCTGTCTCTCTCTGATCCCTTCCCTCTCATCTTAGTGACCCTACCTTTCTCTCCTGTCTTACCTTGGCCCTTGTTTTGCCATATACCTACTGCATTTTTCCCTTGGCTAGTCTCCTGGTTTCAATTTCTCCATGACTTGCTCCTTCTTTACCTATAGCTCCCATACTCCTTATACCTGTCTCTGTTATTGATACTTACCGTACATGTCTGTCAATGTTTACTTTCCTGCTGTTCTGTTTACTGTTGCCATATGCCCTTTTATTTTCACTACCATTTCACATTGTTTAGATTATCTAAACTAAATAACTTATTTCCTGCAATGACTTGTTTGTCCCTGTTTTTTATTACTGCTTATTGCTTCTCACTGACTGTACCTGATATGTTATGTACCTGATATGTACTTTTGGAATGTTGTATGCTTTTCAGTATTGTGCTCTCCCTGATCGTGCCTGAAAATAGTCGTGTAATGGCTAGTGCACCTACCAGGTTAACAAAAACTAAATAAATAAATAAAATAAATAATTAAATAAATGTTGTGACAGATCTGTAAGTAAAGCAAATAGGATGTGGAGATTCTTGGGAGGTTGATAATTAGCTGACGAAGGGAGGTAATCCTCCCACTTTACAGATCTTTAGTAAGACCACTCCTGGAGTACCATATAAGATTCTGGAGTTTTCACCTGAGAAAGGACTGTGATAAGACTGAAGCAGTCTGGTGTAGAGTGACCAAAATAATTCACGGCTTAGGGGACATGATGTATAAGGATAGACCGAGGATTTAGACATGTGAACTCTTGAGAAAAGAAGAGAGAGAGAGAGAGAGAGAGAGAGAGAGAGGAGGGGGAGAGAGAGAGAGGTGTGGCATTATCGAAACACATTTGTACCTTTGTAGCCCAGGTGCCTTGTGCCAATGGCTACTACCCCAGCCTGTTGTCCCTCTAACAGATAAAGGGGCCTGGGTCCTGCTACAGTGGTGATCGGGAGTCGTATCCCAAAGTTATGATAAATAGCCTGGTGCCTCCACCCAGAGTGAGTTAAACATGGGTCAGGTAACTGGTTGGCACAGCCCCCTAGGATGCTTCACCTTCCCACTTACCTGACTAACCACCCCACACACTGAATACCCAACAGTTCTTTAACACTATAAACCATAAACCAGCAAAAACTTGGCAGACACAGAAATACCCTGTATGCAGTAATTTGAAACAGTAAAATCACAGCTTTATTGGGGGCAAGGGTTAGGTTAGAGGTAACTGGACAAGGGATAGCTGTGGAGGAAGAAATGGTTAACAAGAATTAACAGGTTCAGAACAGCTTGGACACAAAGGCCAAACCACCCCTGGCTGTCCACCCCCACTGGTACCAGTGTTTTACCCTGAAATTCTTTTGGGTACCCACTAGTTGCAGGCCTGGACATTGCTGGGGGTTGGTCAGCTGTTGGGACCCTAAGATGTTGAAAAGCTAAAGTTAAATTTAAACTGAACACTGCCCTTTTGATCCCAGAAACAAGTCCTGGGTACTCAAGGTTTGTATCTCTACAGCAGTGCCTTAAGGCAGGATCCTTCACCAGTCCGGTAGTGGGTAGCTCCATCCATAAACACAGAAATGGGCAACAAGATGGTGGTGATCTCTCTTAAAAAGCTTGATCTTGAATGAAGGTCTCACAGCTTGTCCCCTTGGTTGAAGATCTGGCTACTTGTCACCTTCAGCCTCTTCTGGTCCATTGCAGAGCTCCAAATGCAGGTCCCAGCCAGCCTCAGAAGGCCCAGACCTGGGAATGGCTCCTCAGCCTGGCTCCCCACATGGGTCTTAGGTGTCCTAGCACCCCAGCAAGCACCAGTGACCTCCTAAAACCAGTAGGCCCCATTGGGAATGGATTAGCAAGTTCCCTTCCTGGCTCTGTAGAGTGCCTCCAAAGATGTAGAATTCACTCTGTTCCTGCACCAATTCAGCAATTCCTGGGGCAGCCAGGCAATTCTCAGTTTTCAAAATGCCTGTGCCGGTTGGCCACTGAGTTGCAGCTTTGAGAAGCAGCTCCAGTTCACATGGTAAGGCACAGCAGCAGCAGGAATTCTGGAACATGCAAGCACCTGCTCACCTTTCACTGACACAGTCTCTGCATGCTTGAACAGTTCCCAAACATAGCTTAAGCTGTGTCATAGCTCTCAGCCAAATCGATTAGTTCTCAAAGCAGTTTCCACCAGCCTGACTTGCACTCAGTTCCAGGGACATTTGGCCTATCCGCACAGCTTTGCTAAGTCCCAAGTTCAGTGCAGGGTTTCTGCAGTAGATAATCTCTCCCAAAGGAAACAGCACAGTTCAGATACCTGCAGTGTTCTCACACAAACTCAGTCTCTCTCAGACAGGATTCACTTCTTTCTTTCAGCATCAGTTCTAAGCGTAAGTTCTGTGAAAGGCCTCAGACAATTCAGCTCTCTCAGCATGGATCCCTCCTGACTCGATAGAAGCCCGGCAAAGACTGACCCAACTTCCCAAAGTCCCTGGGATCTCTCCATACAAATCTGCCCTCTGATTTGCTGTCCTTCATTATCGATCACATTTAATGACCCTCAGAACCCTCTGACTGGCTGGATCCCTTGGCACCTGAAAACAGTTCACTCCTTCTCCCAGAAGTCCTCTGACACAGTTCTAGGTGCCTAGTTACTTGATTGGCAGCTGATTGGGGGTCAAAGCAGCAACAACATGGCAGCCCCCATCCAGTTCCATACTGTCCTATAGCAGTCCCAACTTCAAATATTTATTGCAGTCAGGGTGTTCACATTTATTTTATTATTTTCCCTGTAAAAGATGGGGACATATGTCCCCTATTAAATGACTGTCTAAACATTTACAACAGCTCCTCCAGTTCCCCATCGCTGGCTCTATTTCAAGCAGTCCCCATGGAGCAATGGCCTGCTCATTGATATTCATGAGCCGGCATTACTATTCATGGAAAAAAAAACATTTCCTAAGTGCTCTCCTACGCTGTTTTAAAACATTAGAGCCACTCCCTGGTTGCCTCACCCAAGTGTCTAACCCCCATTTAGACAGAAGAGGGAGCCAAGAGCACTGGGGAAGTGGAAAAATGGCCACAATGGTGGCCACCAAAATGGAGCAGGCCACATGCTACTGCGCATGCATGGGCCCGCAACCCTCTCCTAAACATACACTGAGGTCGCTGATCCCATGGGATGGATCCCCCAAAGCACATTTTGGGGGAAATCACAGTTAGGGAGCCCACAGAAACCAGGTAAGCCCCCAGAGGGGGGTTACACCTTCATGGAGTGAATAGAGTGCAAGGTCATTTTTCATTAAGTGAAAATATAGGTACTAGAGGTAACTCACTGACGCTAACAGGAAAGGTAGAAAAAATATGTGTAATAACACATGTTCACTGAAAGAATAGTAGATAGAATGGAAATAAAATACCTGAGAGCGTGATAAGTGCCAACTCAGTTGGTAGCTTTAAAACAGGTTGGGACAAGCATATTACCATAGTTAGAGAGGGGGTTGTTTGAGGCAGTAGAGGAGAAAGGCCATTAGGGCCAGATTATAGTAAGGTAGGATGGGCAGACTAGATAGGCTGATTGGTCATTATCTGTCATCAACTTCTATGTATTTGTATTGTGCTTTTTTTCCCCCCAGGTGCAGGTCACAGAAGAAAGAACAGATGGCAGACTGAAGCCATGTCACCAAAGAAATATTTTTAGCTATGTTACAGAAGAGACACTACACTGATGTCCATGGGGAAAGCCACTCCTGGTGTGACGTTGCAGGGTGTAGCCCTAAAATCATTGAACGAGTTTGTTTTAATTATATAACCATGAGACATTCTGTTCATTTATGTGTAGAGAAAGCATATCTCTATGAATGCCATGCACTTGTATTCTAAAAGAAAATGCAAGTAAAGAGAAAATTATGTTTGCATGTATAAATACACTCTCTCTATTTCATGGGGGGACACACTTTATTTATACAAGGATAGAACATGGGACCAGAGGATGGCCATCTTCTGGGTGGACAGTTGGGACTGGTCATGCAATCAGTGCACAGCTAAAAAAATGTTAAATTAACATTATAGCAAACAAATTTACTATAAGTATGGTTCAAATATAATGAAATATGAGTATGAGAAAACAATGTCTTTTAAAATTGGATAGCCGCAGAACAAGAATATGTAGGATTTATTATATTTGTTGTGAAGTACACCTTGGATATAAATATTTTGCTTAACATAAGTATAACATTGTGTTTAGATTGAAGCATAAGGACAGCCATATCCATGAATAAGCCTGTTTAAGCAAGAGAGAAAAAAAATTTAATTACGAATATGAGGTAATGATTAAATTATAAATGCATTCAGAAAAGAAATATGGTATAAGTAGAAGGCTGGTTAATGTGGAATACTGTGTTCTTTTTAGGATATATAATAAGCATACGAACACAGAAGGTAATTGTGTAAAAAACAACAAGAAAATACAACAGGTGAATGACTTTATATAAAATACTTTATTTAAAGGGTTAGTGCACCTTGTCTTAGACATACTTATAATTGTTATTATTACATGAAATAACGTCATTAAAGATTTTTGTTGGGGTAAATTTAAACTGTAATTTATATGAATGCAAATTGGCACCTCTATGTAGCAAATAGCCAGAAATTTTGTTGGTAGCCATTTGGGCTAGATGAGATTTGTATTGCACGGATAATATAAATGATAAATTATATAACAAATGGTTGCATAACGAAGGATGATGTTTGACACTATGGTGGTGGTATTCTTAAAACATAAATTAAAAATTATTTTTATAACTTGTAATTAAATATTTATTATTAGAAATATGTTGACATTTTTCTCATTTACATCTGTTTAATAGTCCCTCAGAAGAAGCCAATTGATGGTGAAACGTTGGGGCATATATTGAATAAAAATAAATAATAAAGGTGAAATGGAACATTACATGTGACTGCATATGGTAATTTACCAGAGATGGAAAACTATGTTTCTTTTGTATGAACTATGACACGACACATCCATCTCTGCACCAGAAGATAGTCATAGAATTATTGTCAAGATTTCCCCTGGAAATACATTGCTTATGGATTAAAGTCATGGAATCCCTCATGAAGGACAGAATAAGGAGTCTCTTGGTTGAGGTCAAGGTTCTAACCCTCTCTCAACATGACTTCATGAAGGGCAGATTGTGGCAAACCAACCTGATTACTTTCTTTGATGAGGTGAGACAGGCAGACAGGAGCAGTGTTGTAGACATAGTTTTAATGGACATTAGCAATGCCTTTGATACTGTGGTGTATAATGAGCTTCTGATCAAGGTACACCTGTGTGGTATACATAAGGTGACTTGCTAAGTGCCTTGCGACAGCAAGTAGAGGACTGTGGTTGATGGGCACTACTCCAAGTAAAGAAGGGGTTTCAGTGGCAACCCTTAGGGATTGGTGCAGGAGCCACAGCTTTTCAACATTTCCATCAGCAATCTGGAAGCTGGAGTCTCAGGCAGGCTGCTTGTATTGCTAGTGAAACTAAGATGACTTGGGTGGTGGACCCCATTGAGGATTAGGAAAAGCTTTTTATTTATTTATTTATTGAGATCTAGGATTAAACACCTTTGAGCTGGGAGCTCGTTTACAAAGGTTCCACGTCAGTGGGAGGGAAGACAATAATTACAAAGGTTATACAAACAAGAGTGTAAAAACATGACAATAATGGGTACAATACCATAGGTCTGAGTAAACAGTAAGCAATTAATGCAGGCAAACTTGAGCTTAGTTGGCAAACAAATAGTTGGAGATAGGAAGACAGGTGTTGGAGAGGGGCTAAAGGAGAAACTGGGTAGGGGAGGGGGTGAGAATGAGGTGAGAAAAAGGGGCGGCAGCATTCATTGACATTGTCATAGTGAGGGGTGGGAGGGAGTGAGGGGGTGGGTAGAAGGTGGCCAGGGGCCATGCCAGTGCAGGGAGCCACTAAGTGGCAGGGCAGAGAGGAAGTGGGACAGAGTGAGGGGGTGGGTAGAAGGCAGCAAGAGGCCAAGCTTCAAGAGTATATGAACAAGATGAGTGACAGGCAAGGGTTAAACTGGGCAGGAGTCCACAGGAATGCTCTTGCAGCACCTCTTACAATGTTGTATGACAATTCTGCTACCTCTGTCCTCTTTCTCCATTGTCTACTATTGGAGAGTTCCACCACCTAGAAATTACAGTTCCACCACCTAGACATCTAGATGTGAGGGTTCTGGCACCTAAATATTTTCAATTCAACCACTGGTAACAGGCCAGACTCCTGAAGTCTTGAATTCAGTGTAGCCAACTGCAAGATATTACACTTGGGGAGGAGGAACTAAGGTGGGATGTATATGCTGTGGGAGCTCCCGTTTGTGCAGTAAAAGAGGAAAAGGACCTGGGGGTCACGTGATGCACAGAGAGGAGTAAGAAGTGTTCTGGTAAGCTCTGTCTGTCCACAGCAATTTCACCAAGAATTCCGGCTCCTAAAACAACTTATAAGCCTTACCATTTGTGCCTGACTACATAGAAACCTGACAGAGATCCCACGAAGTGCTGAGATTTGACTAATCGGAGAAATAGAGACAACTTTACCTCTCTGTGGTGGCGAACAACAGGCCGCAATGGATCCAAAGCTGGAGTCCGATGCTAAGCACCCATGGCGCAGCTGTTCTCCACAGCATGATCTACTGGAGCCAGCCTCTGCTCATATCTGCACGGAGTTAACTACTATAAAGGGGGCTCTCTTTAAGTTAATAGAAGAGGTGGCAGATATAAAACCGGCGATGGCTCAACTCTCCCAAGGAGTAGCGGACAGTAAAGTCATGGTCGGCTCATTGGAAAGGGCTCAGGAGAAGATTCAGCATGAAATAGTGGCTCTAAAATGCACAGTATCCAAATTAGAACACCGCATAGACGATTTGGAAGGTAGGAGCTGGCGGAATAGCCTAGTTTTGCTGGGCCTATCAGAGGGGAAGAGTGTCCAAATATTATAGCCTTTCTCCAGAAGATGTTGAAAAAAATGGTGGGGCAGTCTCCAGATGGGCCAGAATATGTAATAGAAAGGGCACACCGAACCCCCCATCTTAAGCCCACCATATCAGACCCACCAAGGCCAATCATATTCAAATTATTGAACTTCCTGGACAGAGATTTCATCATGAAGGAAGCCATGAAACTGGCTGCAATACTTTGGGAGGGCAAAAAGCTGAAGATTGTGCAAGACGTAACATACAAGACCAGGCAAATGTGTCCCGTCTTTCGCCCGATTACTTCAAAGTTATGGGCTGCCGGAATCCGTCACCGGATGTTATACCCTGCCAGATTAGAGGTCACATCACTAGATGAGGTTAAGAGATATGATTCATCAGAAGAGGCACTAAAAGCCTTGAGGAAAGTTTATCCAGATCTGTTTCCTAAGTGATTTTGACTTAGATATTTGCTACTTGTGAGGCTTTAGCCTGAATGGGATGCTTTGGCTCTGGAGACAGTCTCTCTCTGCTAATGGAGTTGTTATATTATGACAGTTCCGACAGAAAGGACAGTCCTTGAAAGACCTTATCCTACTTCTTCAATGACTTTGTTCAATTGTATTTGTTTGTGGCAAGAGTTCTGGCCTCTACTTAGCATTGCGGTAATGGCAATTTTTTATTGCTAGATGGCGCCTCGAAGTTACTTTTGCTTCATATACTAATGACTGTTAAAATTGGAGAATCTCAGTACTTTTTTTTTACCTTTGGATTTTTTCTGTTTACAGCATTAATGACTGGTTCAGTTGTCATAGAGAGTCATACAAATTAGAATATTAATTAGAGAGCCAGTCCACCAGGGATAGATTGGGTCTCACTTTTGCATTTCAAAAGGAGGGGACTACGAGAGTGGAAGGGTGCCAGTAGTCTAATAGAAGGGGGTGTAGAGAGATGTGAGAAGTCCATCAATATATACAAATTTCTCTGGGTTGCAGAAGTGGGAGGGAAGGGGGAAGGAATGCATTTAAACTAATTGCTCCTTGCTTATCCCTATTCGCAAAAGTAATGCGGGGGCTGGCAGGTATTAATAATAAATATTATTTAGTTATCATTGTATTATGGACATACTTGGCTCACCTCCTCTTTGGGGCATTATGGACCAAGATGGGAGGAGAAGGCCTAGGGCCTGGGGTAGTGAGTTGTACATAGTTAGCCTTTTGGTACTGTTGGAAATACGTGAAGGAGTTAGACTAGATTTAGTTTTTTTTTTGGGGGGGGGATTGTCTGCATGCACTTCCAAATAAGGGTCCTTGATGTTGGTAGATCATATCATGCTGGTAATGGTGAATATGCTTAAAATATGCTCATGGAACATCAAGGGAGGCAGAGCTAACACTAAGAAATATGTTATTTTGAACCATTTGAGTAGATTTAACCCATCAATTGTACTTTTGCAAGAGACCCATTTAACAACGGACCATGTACAATTTTTAAAGAAGAACTGGGTGGGTCAGGCATTTGGGGCAGGTTATAATTCTCACAAAAGAGGCATGGCTGTATTGCTAGCCAAAGGGATTCCCTTCACACCCATACACGTTGTTAATGATCCAGAAGGTAGATATATCCTGGTACATGGGGAAATTAGATAGTATGGAAGTCCCATTAGGATCAATATATGGCCTTAACCAAGAGTCCCCGACCTTTTTCACCGGGTTATCCTCAATTCTGGCTTCATATGGGCATATGCCTCTCTTGTTAGGGGGCGACTGGAATCTGGCTCAGGTAAACGATATAGACAGAACTCACCAGACCGGTTGTGGATTCTCCCTAGCACAACGGGCATTGCAAGAGTTAAGATCTTCTTTAGGATTAATAGACCCATGGAGGCTGATATAGCCCTCTGCCAAAGATTTTTTCCTTTTTTTCACCCGTGCATAAAAGCTACTCCCCATATAGACTTTTTTCTAATAAGTCAACAATTAAGCTCAGGGCTTATGGATTCCCAAATCCATGCAAGGGTCATTTCAGATCATGCACCAATATCGGTTCATATGACCATCCCAGGCCCTTCCCTCAGACCTTGCTCATGGTCCCTGAATGACACACTTTTGAGAGATGACCAAACTGTTCTTCATTTTAGCTCATTTCTCTCTAATATAATTAGGAAAAATATTAGTTCTATCCCTGAAATTGAGAAGATATGGCTGGCTCTCAAGGCCACATGGTGGGGTGAACTAATTCGAATTGCTACAATATCTAAGAGAAAAAAACAATTTCACAGTAATCAATGCCTGGAAAAAATCTGTATTCTAGAGTCCAAGGGGACTGAGGCTCTTTCTACAGATATGACATTAGAACTAGACCACCTGAGAGCACAATACTCTAGGTCTGTCTTAGAAAAAACAGAGAGGATAGCTTCTCAAGTGAAAGCGACCTATATTGGGCAGGGTAATAAGGTGAGTAAATATCTAGCATGGCAGCTGAAACAGCAGGTGTCTGCTAAATGGATAGCAGCTATTAAGCAGCCTAATACAGGCTCCTTGGTATCCGACCCCTAGAGGATGCTCTTTTTCTTTACATAATATTACCAGCAGCTTTATTCACTGCCTCCATTTAAAGACCCCCAATCCCATTTGACTTCAACATTCCTTCACAAGGCTTAACTTCCTAAGTTATCTGGTGAGGACCAACAATCACTAACGGAACCAATATCTCAAAAAGAAATTGAAGAGGCTATAGACTCCCTGAAAACTGATAAAGCTTCCAGCCCTGATGGGTATACAGGATCATTTTATAATAGTTTCAAAGTTTAGTTGATTCCCTTGCTTCATCAATTGTATGGATATTGGGATTCATGCTCGGTGACAGATCCCTCCCTATTTGAAGCTAGAATTACAGTGCTCCCAAAGCCAGGCAAGGATCCTATCCAGATAGGTAATTATCGACCTATCTCTTTGATTAATGTTGATATTAAAATATATGCAAAAATGTTAGCTTCTCGATTGGGTAGAGTATGGTCATCCCTAATTGGGATGGAGCAGGTGGGGTTTGTATCTGGTAGGTCCTCTTTCGACCATTTTCGGAAACTAGGTCATTTGATTTCTGCATCCAGGGACCCCGAGCTCCAGGCAGTTTTGGTGTCCCTGGATGCAGAAAAAGCTTTTGACTGGGTGGCCTGGCCATACTTTTTTGCAGTGCTCCCCTACTATGGCTTCCCTGCGTGCTTTATTAGGAAAATTGGTATCCTCTACCAGTGCCCCTCAGCTAGACCAATATGTAATAACCACTTGTCGGATCCTTTTCCTCTTAGAAATGGTACTCGACAAGGCTTCCCTTTATCCCTCTTACTATTTAAGTTATATATTGAACCATTGGTCAAGGTAATTAAGCAGGAGAGTTCAATTGAGGGGTTTAGAGTGGGCCATCTAGAGTGTAAGCTTTTGCTTTTTGCAGACAATATGCTGCGACATTTAACCAATGGGGTTCGCTCTCTCTCCTCTGCCCTCCAGACTATCTCCGAGTTTGGGGAGATATTGGGGTACAAATTAAACAAGAATAAAACTATGGTCTACCCCTTGTCAGCTCTGATAAGCAAAAATCAAATAGTAGATCCAGGCTTGCAACCGGAAAAACATTCGGTAACTTTTCTGGGTATGAAGCTGTCTTCAGAATTAAGTAAATTAAAGGATCTAAATTTAGACCCCTATTAAAAACTATCAAAGAAGATTTGCTAAGATGGAGAAAACTTCCCTTGTCTTTCTGGGGTAGACCTAATGTCTTAAAAATGATGATCTTACCTAAAATTTTCTATCCCCTGAATAGCCTGGGCTTTTTTCTCCCTCACAGCACTTTTAAATTGATTCTTAGGTTTTGCTTGGATTTCATATGGAATGGGAGATCCCCACATAGGGCCTACTGGATGCTTACAGGCCCAATAAGAAAATTGGGGTTACAACTACCTTATTTCTTTTTATATTATTTAGCAATACATGCAACCAGGTTTTTAAGGTGGTTCCCCTCTTTATCTGCAGCCCCTCATGATCCTATTTGGTCGCAACTGGAGTTGGAACAGGCCAAAAAGGAATGGGTGTCCCTGCATAGTTTACTATTTTGTCTTTGGAAAGCAGTTCCTCTTCCCCTTCAAGATTCCCCAGTTGGTTGGAGCATTAGGGCCTTCCATGAACTATGTCACCGTTTCCAGCTTAGCAATAGGAAAGACATCTCCCAGCTGCTTTTTAACAATCCCAACTTAAAAGTAGGCAACCATATGAACAGTCTTAGGGCTTTACCTTTACCATCATTGATCTGTCATAGACAGTTCTTAGTAGGCCCTGTACCATCCTCCTTATCTCAGCTACAAACAAAGTGAAGCTTATCCTCCAAACACTTGTTTTATGTTGCACAGGTGCAACACTGCTTAAAAAGTTTCCAAGGGAAGATTCCCTGGGTAGATCGACTAGAGCTTTTCATAAGTCCCTATTTAGAAATAGTTACAAAAGCCAAACCTGTCTCAAAATTATGTAAAGCACTAGTTAATAGGCAATGGCAGAGATATGCCCCCGTAGCCTATTACTGGAAATCCACTTTACAAACCCAGCTAACAAACGACCAATGGCAGTCTACATGGTTGAACAACTTTAAGTTGATTAAACAGGATAGATTAAGAAATATCCAATTCAATGTCCTACATAACCTGTATTATACCCCTTATAAGTTACATAGGATGGGGAAGTTACTTTCACCAGAGTGTTCAGAATGTGGTACCTCCCCGGCTCCATTATACCATAAGCTATGGTCATGTTCTAAGATTCAGAGGTTCAGAGAGGTCAAAGACCATATTGTAAAATACCTTCCTCTCTCTGCTTATTTCACAGAGTAAATTTGCATATTAGGCATTACTCTAAGGTTTCTTTGCTTACACTTAGAACTCAGATTGCCATGGTGTGTTTGGTCACTAAATTGACCATTTCAAGACATTGGAAGGACCCTTGGACCCCATCCATCACAGAGTGGTGGTCAGAATTCCTTATTGCCTTAAATGCAGAGAGGAGTATGGTGAATGCCATTAATTCTTGAACCAGATTTCAGGAGACATAGAGAGTTTTTTTAGAGAGTTAAAAGATAAATCCAGATACTATTAGTTGCCCTCCCACTAGTAACTACTCCTCTTGGGAGTGGACAGTTGAGCATTAGGTAACTAACATACTGTTTCAAGAGATCTTTGTAGTTGGGCCAGACCACAGATTCTGTCCTAAATTTTAATGGTGGCAAGCAGAGCATGTGTGTGTGTGTGTGGGGGGTGATTTTATTTTATTTTTTTGATTTGTGATTTTTCTTTGATTTTGAGTCATCATGTGGTTGATTTTAATTTTCTGATTGCTCAGGATTGGGGAGAGGGAGGAGGAGGGTGGATTTCCTTTGCTTCCTTCCTTTTTCTAGATGTGTTTTCCTTTTTCAGTACCTTTTACCTAAGATTGTTATTTCAAGTATTAGAGGGTAAGTCCCCTTGGGGGACTGCAATTCCTTTTCTGTAAAGGGTACTGATCCTTGTTATTGTTTGTCTGTAAATAAGAAAATGACAATAAAGATTACTTAACTGCACAAAAAGAGGAAAAGGACCTGGGGTACATAATAGACAAGGGGCTGAAGCATGACAAGCAGTGTGTGTGGCTGCTGTCATAGAGGCTGGAAGAATGCTCCAGTGTAACAAAAGGGATCTGACCAGCAAGGCACAGGAAGTAATCTTACCAGTTTTTAAGGCCCTGGTTAGACCCCACCTGGAGTGATGTGTGCAACTGCAGTTTTGTTCTCCCCTTTCCAAAAAATAAATTGAGGTAATAGAGAGAGGCAGTACAGGGCCATGAAACTAATCAGGCAACATGCATATTATGAGCTTTGGAGAGAGACTGGAGGCTCTTAACTGCTTAACCTGAAGAGAAGGAGCCTGAAAGAGATAAATACGATATGTAGTCTTCTACATCCTGTGATCTAGTAGGTTGAGTGGACATGCTCTGAAGCTCAAAGGTATTACATTCAAGGGTAATGTCATGAGGCATTTCTTCTTCCAAAGGGTGTTGAACCTATGGAACCAATTGCCAGCAGAGACAGTGAACATGAAGACAGTGCAGGCCTTCACGGTAAGCCCAGAAACATTTCTGCTTAGAAAGCGAATTATAGGGTACCCTGAGTTGTAGGGTGGGTGAGAAATCCCTATATATCTGTACATGTTTGTACAGCATAATCATTGGTCCCTGCCTATGAAACATGGGCGATGGACTTGATTGACCCAAAGTGCCTTCTAACCTTATATCACTATGTTACTGTGTGTTCGTATCAATCTGCATCTGGGCATGGAGAGTATAATACTGTTGTGCAGTGTGCAGGCAAAAAAAGCTTCTGCATTACATAACAGATCTGACTTTGCATTGGTAATGGATTGGCATTGAGTTGTGTGTGGACTGTAAAACATTTTGAGAGGATTACATTAAAGGGACCATATAAATTCAAATGATATGGTATGTAGTACATTACTGGCCTGATGTCAGATCAAACACATATCACTTAAAGTGATTTTGCCACTTACAGGGAAACTATGAAACGCATAACATTTAAACTGCATTCAACTTATATTTGTTGGTTTTCTGTGTGTGTGTGTATATATATATATATATATATTTAAATAGATAGAAATATTATATATATATATATATATATATATGTATATTGCTTTTATTCCTCGTTACTAGGTTAATTTACATGAAAACACGATCCTTGTCCCCTACAATCAATCTACTCCAGATAACATACTAACATACTAAAATGTCAGCAGAATAGGCCTAAGAGTCTTTTGAGTCTGCTCGATTTTCAGCACCCACACTGAGGGACAATTTCGGTACCCCCCCTTCCCCTTGGGTTATACTATCCCTAGTCCCAGATGTTTCACCTATATTGGGCCTGGTCAGATTTACCCTCCCCCGTACCTGTCCCATCCCCTCTTAAATCAGTCCACAGTCTCCGCCTCTACCAGCTCCCTGGGAGTCACATTCCATGGCTCCACCAGCCTTTTAGTGAAATAACACCTCCTCCTCTCCCCTCTGAGCCTGTCTCCTTCCAGCTTACACCCGTGACCTTTCACCCAGCTTCCTTTCTTTGGAGCACCCTAACTGGGCCTCCCTTATTGATCCATTTCATGTACTTCAAGACCTCTATCATGTCTCCCTTGTCCCTCTTCTCCTCCAGGGTGTACATGTCAAGCTCCTTGAGCCTCTCCTCATGGGTCTTCTCCCCCAGGCCCCAGATCATTTTAGTTGCCCTCCTTTGGACCCTCTCTAGGAGTGTAACATCCCTCATTAAATGTGGTCTCCAAAACTGCACACAATAATTGAGGTGTGGCCTAACCAAGCAGTTGTACAGGGGAAGGATCACTTCCATCTTTCTGGAGGTAATCCCTCTGGTGATGCATCCCAGCATCCTATTTGCTTTTGCCACTGCCCTTCTACAGGTCTGAGTTATTCATTTTGACATCTACCACTACCCCCAGGTCCCTCTCACCCTCTGTGACTTGAATTGTGTCTCCTCCCAGGGTATACCCCTGGCCTGGATTTCTGACTCCCAGGTGCAGAACCTTGCACTTCTCTGCATTGAATTTTAGTTTCCATTTTCCTGACCACCTTTCCAGGCCTCCAGTCCTCCTGCAAGGCCACCCTCTCCTCCTCCCCATCCATCACTGCACCCAGCTTTGAGTCATCTGCAAAGAGACTCATTTCACTCCTGATCCCCTTCCTTGTGTCTGAGACATAGGCATTGAACAGAAGTGGTCCCAGTACTGACCCCTGGGGTACCCTACCAGTAACCCACCTTGGGGATGAGGCTAGTCCTCCAACCACCACCTTCTGAGTATGCTCAGAGATCCAATTTTTTATCCATTTTAACAACTGTCTCCCTACCCCCATTTCCTTCAGCTTAGCCAGCAGGCCACTGTGGGGTACCAAATCAAACACCTTGCTGAAGTCCAGAAAGAGGACGTCCACCAGCCTACCCTGGTCCAGGGGCCTGATCACCCAGTCATAGAAATCAACAAGGTTTGTCTGACATGATATTCTTGGGACAAAGCCATGCTGCCTATCATCCAAATACTCAGTTTGCTCAAGTAACTCCCTAGCCTTTCCTTCACAGTACCTTCCATCACCTTGCCGACCACTGATGTCAGGCTAATGGGCCTGTACTTTCCCGCCTCCTCTCTTGATCCCCCCTCGTGGATCGGCATGACATGGGCCACCTTCCAGTCTTGGGGAACCCACCCAGTCCTCAGAAAGATGTTGAAAAGCTCCACTAGGGGGACTGCCAGAGGACATCCACCAGTTCCCTCAGCACCCTGGGATATATCTTATCTGGCCCAGGTGCTTTTTCCATCCGAAGGGACCTGAGGGCTTCCCTTACTCTCTGTACTGGGATTTCAGCCTCCACATCCTCCCCCTTTTCACCATGTACTGCTGGCCCCTCCCACCTGTCTGTGGTGGCCCTCCCTTTCCCCAGACCCATCAGGGCCCCTGCTCTCTACCAGTCCCACCCCTTTCCCCAGTTTGCCCCGTTCCCCCTGCAAGACAAAGCCCCACCATCCCCTCAGTAAAAACTGAGGCAAAGTACTCATTTAGGACTTCTGCCTGTTCCCTTGCCTCCTGTGCCCAACCATCTCGTATCCTTATCCTGCTGATCTGCCCCTTTACTTTCCTTTTTTCCCCTATGTATCTAAAGAACCCCTTGTCCCTCCTCCGGATCCCACTGGCCAAGGACTGCTCCTTTTTTGCCTTAGCTGCTCTTACCACCCTGGTGATTCCCTTGGCTGTCAGCTCATATTAGTCCTGATCACTTTCACTCCTTGAGCGATTGAAGTGCCTATAGGCCACCTTCTTGTCCCTCACCACTTCCTATACCTCCCGGGTCCACCAGCAGGGTTTTCTGGTCTTACTGAACTTATGCCTTTCCCTTGTGCAGGATCTGTAGGGGAGTAGAAATGGGGGAGGAAGGGGAGCGGGAGGTAAGGTGCCTGCCTGGCACCACAGCTTGGAGGGACAGGAAGTGAATCTTCAGGATCGTGGGAGCAGCTGCATGAGGGAGGGAGCTGGATGTCATTGTCCACCTAGGGACAAATGACCTGGCTAGGAATGGGATCAGAGTAGTGCAAGAGGAGTTTGTAGAGTTGGGGAGGGGCCTTGAACAAGTAGCACATACAGTAACCTTCTCGGAGGTGCTACCTGTCTATGGCAAGGGTGATGCTAGGGTACTCCTCACCAGAGAATTCAATAAATGGTTGAAAAACTGGTGTGGAGCTCAGGGTTTTGGCTTCATTTGGGACTGGGGAACCACCTGGAGGGATGCAGACCTATACTGGTGCAATGGTCTGCATCTGTCCATGGGGGGAACCAGGATCCTAGGTGAGAGGTTTAAATGCTTCATTGGCAAGCATTTAAACTAGCCAAGGGGGGAGGCACTGAAAAGGAGCAGAGAAATCCCAGCCTGCCCCCACAAAACACAGTAATTAGTGAGGTAAACACCAAGGTAGAGAAGTCATTAGGGAGAAGGACAGAGGTAAATGTAAAAAAAGGCAAAGGCAGTAAGGACAGGAATGGGGCTAAAAGGGGTAAGACCATCAAAAAGTGGAGGGTGATGAGTACCAATGCCCGTAGTCTGTGTAACAAGCTCCCTGAACTAGTGGCCTTGATGGAAGAGGATACTGTGTAACCAAACCAAACCGAGGAAAGGATAGCCAACTCTGTTAAGAAGGGGGATAAGACCTTTTATAGGTACATTAGGGAGCAAAGAAAGACCAAAGGAGGGATATTGTGGCAGTCACAGAAACATGGTACACAGAGAACCATGACTGGGATGTCAACATACCAGGATACACAATCTACAGGAGGGACGGGAGGGTAAAAGAGAGGAGGAGTAGCTCTCTATGTAAAGGAAGGGATCAAAGCAACAGAACTAAAGAGTAAACAGGGAGCAGATAAGGCACTCTGGGTCACCCTGGAGACAGGAAATGGCACCACAATCCGCATGGGGGTTGCATACACACCCCCATCTCAGGAGGAGGGAATGGACAAGGAAACGATAGAAGGCTTCCTTAGAATGGCAGAAAAAGGGGAGATATTGTTGATGGGGGACCTGAATATGCCAGATGTTAACTGGAGCACCTTTGCTGCAGGCACATCCAAGAGCATGGTCATTCTTGATACCCTACAGGGAGCATGCCTCAGACAGCTAGTACTGGAACCCACACAGGACAGAGCAATCTTAGACCTGGTACTCTCAAATGGGGATGGAGAAAGAATCTCAGATTTAGAAGTGGGTAGCAATCTGGGAACAAGCGACCACCAAACAGTGTGGTTCACTATAAACACAGCCATACAATCAAGCCATACAAAAGCAAGAGTATTGGACTTTAGGAGGGCTGACTTTGGGAAAATGAGAGAGTGCCTCAGAAAAGCACTAGCAAACAGGCAAGAAAGAGGGGTGGAGGAACAATGAGGAGTAATCAAAACAGACATCACAGAGGCAACAAGCCTTTGTGTAAAGCAAATCAACAAAACATAATGAAAGAAAAAAATGCTATGGTTCTCAAAAGAGGTGGCAGGGAAGGTTAAGGAGAAAAGGATTGCATTCAGAAAATATAAGGAAACACAGAAGGAGCAGGACAGAGAACTTTATCAGTTAAAGCAGAAAGAGGCAGGGAAGGCAGTCAGAATAGCAAAGGCCCAGACCGAAGAAAGTATAGCCAACTCTGTTAAGAAGGGGGATAATACCTTTTATAGGTACATTAGGGAGCAAAGAAAGACCAAAGGAGGGATACTGAGGCTTAATAAAAGGGAGGGAATGTGGGTAGAGGGTGACAGTGAAAAAGCAGGGATACTGAATGAATATTTCTGCTCAGTATTCACAAAGGAAGAGGAGGGGGAGGTACCTAGGTAGGTAGGTACAATTTATTTTTATACAGGTATTACATGTCATTTGGGCATAATCCAGTTTACAAGACAGACCTGTGTAAATTCTTATCTAAATACATACAAATAAGTTTTATATTAATACATATAAGTACAAACAGCACAATATACCAATATAAATACAGAAAAACACAGTATACCTAGAACACTTGCAATTACCAAATTATAAAAAAATCTTAAATAAATCCCAAAACATCTCCAAAAACCATTTAACACTCACAAATGTGAGCATATAACTCCTTTATAGCTTGAGTAAACAGAGAATAATTTGGAATTTCTCTTACCTCATCAGGAAGAGAATTCCAAATACCAGCAGCCTGATATAGCAAGGACCTATCCCAATATTTATTATGAAATTTTCCTACAACTATTTTATTTAAGTGAACTGGTCTTGTTAATAACCGTTTTTGACAATTTTTCACTGTAAATAATATTAAAGAAATTGGATGATTTACAGATAAGTATTTCATTTTGTGTATTAAAGATAACCAGTGACACTGATAATTTATATCTAAAGGTGACCAGTTCATTTTCTTCAACAGTAGACAATGATGAATCCAATAATTTCCTTGTAATACATATCTTGCTACATGATAATGAGTCTTATCTAATCTAGACAATAAAGCTTTGTTTGCATTTCTATATATTAGTTCTCCATATCTTAGCACTGGAATAATTAACTGATCTGCCAGGTTTTTTCCTATCTAAAAATGATAAACAATCAGTACTTCTTCTTAATGCCCCTACCCTTCTATTAACTTGTTTAATCAATGCAATAATGTGATTTGAAAAAGACAAATATTCATCAAATATGACCCCTAGATAACTATATTCTTTAACTTGTTCCAATTTGGTTTGATTCCCCATATAGATAGATAAGTTATAAACAGCATCACCACATTTTTTTAATGGGAAATTCATACACTTTGTTCTTTTTGTGTTCGTTATCAGCCTTGACCTGGTGAACCACCCCTCAATTCTTTGAAAATCAGACTGCAACTTAGTTTGTAATATTTCTTCCGTTTTCCCGGATGCAATTATAACCATATCATCGGCATACAGTCGAATCTCTGATTGTTCTATAGTCAATGGAAGATTATTATGAATATTAGGAACAAAAGAGGTCCTAAAATCAATCCCTGAGGAACCCCTCTATTTACGGTCCTCTTCCTTTACAAACATCCCTGTACCTCTACTTTCTGGGAACGATCCTCCAAATAAGATCTTAACTAATGTAGGGGATCGTCTCTCAGGCCTATTTCATGCAGTCTTTCAATTAATAAGGGGTGGTCCACCAGGTCAAAGACCTTTGAAAGGTCTACAAAAATAACAGCTGTCTCCCTGTTTTCTCCCAATGACCTGTTTATTTGGTCATAAAATTCCAAAAGGGCTGTTGTGGTAGAAAAGTTTTTTCGAAAACCAGATTGTTTAGTTGTCAACAAACTGTTTTTATCCAGATATTCCATTATCTGGCTGGAAACAAGGTTTTCAAAACACTTCGACAAAAGAGGTAGTAGGGCTATAGGCCTATAGTTATTAACCTCTATCACATCCCCCACCTAGAAAATTGGTTTTACTCTACGCTCTTTCCAAAGTAAGGGAAAATATCCAATTTGAAGGCTCCAATTAAACAAATAAGTACTGATTGGTGCTATATGAAAAGCAGCTAATTTCAAAAATTTGCCTTCCAAACAATCACTACCAAAGGCTTTATGAGCATTTATATTTTGAAGAGTTTTCTATACTTTAGTAACTGTCAAAATTTTAAATCTAAATGGGGGAGATTTATTTTGAGTAGACTCTATTTTAATTTGTTCTAAATCTAAATCACAAGGGATTTCACAATTTGGGAGATCAACAAAGAAATTATTTAATACATTACAAATTTCCTCCGTATTTTTGGTAATAATATCACCATTTTTTAACCTTAATATCTCCTCTGAGGAATCACATCCTGGTTTGGTCAATTTCTTGACAACTTTCCAAAAACTGTCTTGGATCTATGCTTAAATCTATTTTATTTTCGTAAAATGAAATTTTTGCAGCCTTAATTAACCTTTTACATTTATTTCCAGCAACTTTAAAAGAAACCTAATCCTTTTCCAATTTTGATTTTAACGTTTTTTTTCCAGGTTCTATTTTTAATTCGAAATTGTTTCAGAAGTCTATCATTTATCCACAGTAATTTATTTAATTTCTTCTTTGCTTTAACTCTTGGTGCATGTAACTCACATGCTTCTTCAAAAATTTGGCTAAAATATTTAATTGAAGTATCAATGTCTGGAATTAGTTTACATCGATCCCACTTCATTTTACTGACACTGTCTAAAAACCTAGATTCTGAGAATCTTCTAAAGTCCCTAGTACAATTTTTGTTTTCATACACCAAATTTTGTTTAAACTGAGACCTGGGCAAAGATGCCCAAATCAAATTATGGTCTCCAAAGCATGATGATAAAACACCCACTGCTTCAATTTCAATTTGAGTAGATACCAAAAATCAAATCTAATATAGATCCATTTGTCATATTTGATGTGTACCTAGTAGGTTTTTTATAAGTTGCTTTAATCCCAAGTTAATTACCATATCTTTTAGTTGTCTCCCTCTAATATTTTTCCAATCACAGTTTAAGTCTCCCATCAAAATTAATGGTCTACTTCCTGCTTTATCTGTTATCTTAGTTAAAATTATCTCCAGTTCAGATATTTTTGCACTTGGGGGTGAATATATAATCAAAATTACTAATTCCAAGTGTCCCAGGTATACTGCTAAAAATTCTATATTATTTTCACTTCCCTGTATTACGATTTCTGAAAAACCTAATCTTCGTTTTAAAAAAAGCATCACGCCCCCCTCTAGTTTTTCTGTCTACTTGCCATACTTTATAATCCTGAGTGCCAAATTCATCATCTCAATGTTTGTTTGAGAGCCATGATTCACTGAGCCCTAATATACATGGATCTTTGTCTTCCAGCAAAGTTGCCAAAAGATCAGATTTAGAACTAGTACTATGTGCATTATCATGAAAAATTTTAAGTTCTGAATCTATAGGCCCCGGATTCATTTCAATATCCCCCCCCCCCCCAATATTAATAAAAAAACAGCTTGCCCCAGATAAATTTGAAATGATATTATTAGGCCTAAATGATTTAGAAGCCTATAACATCCTCCCAAAAGTTGATTTTTTAATATTCTCTGAAAGGTATTCCATCTTGGTTTGTTACCATTATTTTTTTGTGGTTGATTAAGTGAAAATAGCCAATTTACCAAGTATTTTTCATTTGTAGATTTTTTTTGCTGTGATAAATTCCTTTTGAGTCACGGCACTCAAAAGACAACAAAGAAATAAACATCCTAAAAAATTAAACATCAACATCTTTCAAAATGATTCCCACAACTAAAATATATCTAAAAATAATTTCTAAAAATTAAACCCTTATTCTAATTTACAAGAATATTATCCAAACGTCACCTAAACTTAGGATAAATTAAATACTTCTAAACAAGCATTTTAAAAACAAAACATTATTAATTTACCAATGGTCTGAGCCTAAAGTTTCCCAATTTAGAAGCAGCCCGTTTTCTCTACGGAGTGGCATTCGTGCCACTCATGCTCATGCCACAGCACTCGCACTGTGAGCTGTGCGAGTCTTTATTGCGCTCTGCCCCTCCTCCTCTCTGATGCAGGACCCTGGTTCTCCTCCCACTCACTGCCACAGGTGTAGAAAGACGCATTTCTCCAGTTTACCGGAGCTTTAGCAAGCAGGTTAAAAGATCTGTCCCACAGAGAATGGAGCACTGGCACAAGTTAAGCACACAGCAGGAGGTAAAAGGTATACAGTTTAAAGGCAGATGATCTTTTGGCTCCTAAAGTGCAGACTTTAAGCTTCCGATGAAAAGGGAGAGAGAAAACAGCTGAAGTAGATGTAGATTTGCAGCTAAACCAAACAAGAGAAACACTCTGAAGACGGGGGGTCTATACCAGTCCATTTACAGAAGAAAGGGTTCTGAAAGAACTAATAAAATTGAAGGTGGACAAAGCAATGGGGCCTGATGGGATTCACCCAAGAATTCTAAAGGAACTATGGTTGAACTAGTGACACCGCTGACTACTCTCTTTAACAAATCATGGGAGGATGGGGTGGTACCTGAGGACTGGTGGAGGGTGGATGTGATTCCTCTTCACAAAAGTGGGAGCAGGACAGAGGCAGGATACTACAGACCAGTTAGTTTGACCTCAGTGGTAGGGAAAATGATGGAATCACTTCTGAAGGAAAGAATTGTTGAGTATCTAGAGGCCAGTGTGGCACAGGACCCAAGACAACATGGATTCACGATGGGAAGGTCATGTCAGATGAATCTAATAGATTTCTTTGACTGGGTGACCAAAGTAGTAGACCAGGGAGGGGCTGTGGACATGGCCTACCTAGATTTTAGCAAGGCATTTGATACAGTCCCACACAAAAGATTAATACACAAGTTAGCCAGCCTTGGAGTGGGTCCCAAGGTGGTAGCCTAGATAAAAAATTGGCTAGACAACAGGATGCAAAGGGTAGTAGTAAACGGAGTCCACAGTGAAGAAAGGAGGGTTACTAGCGGGGTACGGCAGGGTTCAGTACTAGGACAGGTCCTTGTTAATGTCTTTATAAGTGACATTGCAGAGAAACTGGAAGGAAAAGTATGTCTCCTTGCAGACGACATAAAGATCTGCAACAGGGTTGATACACAAGATGGAGTGGAAAGGATGAGAAGGGACTTGGCAAGGTTGGAGGAATGGTCAGATGTGTGGCAGCTCAGATTCAATGCAAAGAAGTGCAAGGTAATGCACCTGGGAAACAAAAACCCAAGGGAAGAGTACACAATGGGGGGTGAGATACTGACAACAGTAAAAATGGAAAGGGACCTGGGGAGTAATTATATCAGATGACCTAAAGGTGGGCAAGCAATGTGAGAAGGCAGTAAGGAAGGCTGGGAGGATACTGGGATGCATAGGGAGAGACATCAATAGTAGAAAACAGGAAGTTGTTATTCCTCTGTACAGACAGTTGGTGAGACCCCATTTGGAATACTGTGTGCAGTTCTGGAGACCCCGTCTCCTCAAAGACATCGACAGAGTGGAGGCTGTCCAGAGCAGGGCAACCAAAATGATGCAGGGTCTGCACCAGAAGACATACCAAGAAAGACTAAAGGAGCTTAATATGTATACCCTTGAGGAAAGAAGGGAGAGAGGGGACATGATAGAAACTTTCAAGTACCTCAAGGGAATCAACAAAGTCCAAGAGGGTAGCATCTTTCAGAAAAAGAGATATGCAAGAACAAGGGGGCACAATTTGAAGACAGAGGGGGGATGGCTCAGAGGTAATGTGAGGAAGTATTTTTTCACAGAGAGGGTTGGTGATGCATGGAACAGCCTCCCTGAGGAGGTCGTGGAGTCAAGAACAATGGGGGAGTTCAAAAATGCATGGGACAGACATGAGGCAGTCATAGTGGGGGTAGGAGGAAGTAAGCTGTTGGTTAACTAGGATCTGCAGCTTATCTGTTAGGTAGGAAAATGGGCAGACTAGGTGGGCCAAGCGGTCCTTGTCTGCCATCACATTCTACGTTTCTATGTTTCTATCTGGTAATCTCCTGTATTCCCCTTCTAATGATCTCCCACCTGCTATCAGCATCCATATCCGGCCTTATCCTGTCCAAACGATCTTTAAGGATCCTTCCCATCTCCTTGAAGTCTGCACTCCTAAAGTTGGTTACCACCATCTTTGTTCAGCTTTCCTCCCCCCATAGGTCCAGGAAGAACCAGACTGTGGTGTGATCACTCCCTGCCAACTGGTCCCTCACCTCTAGGCCCCTAATCTGATCACTGTCCTCCAAGACCATGTCCAGTGTCTGGGCCTCCCTAGTTGGCTCACCCTCCTGCTGGATCAGGAATGCATCCTGGAAGACATCCAGCAGCCTCTGCTCCCTAGCCACTGTTGACTTCATAGTCCCCCAGTCTGTTCCTGGCATGTTGAGGTCCCCCATTACTGCTACCCTTCCCTTTTCCAATCTACAAAGTCCCTCAAGATTTGCCACCAAACTTTCTTCCAGAACCTCTACCAGTGCTGATGGTCTGTATACCACTCCGACCTTTACTCTCTTACCCCCTGCATCAGCAGGGTGACCCAAATAGCCTACACGTTCCCCTCCACCTCCTCTACCCCTCCAATACCCATGCCATTTCTGACAGTGCTACACCACCACCCTTCCCTCCCCCTATCTTTTCTGAACATACTATAGTCCTCCAGATTTAGGTCCCACTCATGCCCTTGAGTGGCCCAGGTCTCAGTGACTCCTGCCACATCTACCACCCCCTCAACTAGCATCACCTGGAGCTCAGGCATTTTATTTCCTAAGCTCCTGACTTTTATCAGGACCACTCTCCACCCCTTTTCTCTCCTTTCCTTTCCCCACCTTGAGTTCCCATTTCTCAGCTCCTGCACCCTACCTAGTGACCCATTTCCATATCTCCCTAGCCCCCCTAGAGGAGTGGAGACCATGTCCCTCATTTATTGTACCTGTTGGCACTGCCCCTTTTTGATCCCTCCCTCCTTCACAAGTTTAAACCTCACCTTTCGCTGATGAACCCAGCTAGTTTGAGCTTAAGGATTTCCTTCCCCTCCTAGCTTACAGCCCCTTATCCTCCCTGGTCTCCCCAAAGTCCCCCACTAGGCCATACCCCAGTTCCCCACACCACTCCCTAAGCCACTGATTTATCTCCCTAATCTTCTTTTTGTTTTCCCCACTAGCCCTTGGCACTTGCAGGATTTCCAAAAAGGAGATCTTATAGACTATGCAAAGGCATACCCTGGTCAACTCCTAGAACCTTGCCTGAATTTCTAGTTCACGATTACCATTTATGTCATTTGTCCCCAAGTGCACTAGAATGTTCGGGGTCCCCCAGCATTCCATTGTTGGTGAATACAACTCATGTTTGGCCTTGTGCACCGTCAGGCCTGGGTGTCATTTGGTTCTGACTAGACAGGTTTTACCCTCCCCCTGCACCTTCCACTGGATGCCTCTGATCATGGAGTCCCCCCAGTAGAAGTACTGTACCCTCCCCCTTGCCTCCCTGTTCTCCCCTCAGGTTTCCCCTCCTTCCATGCCCCTCCTCATCCCTTCGTCAGAGTTCTCCCCTCAACCAGCTCCTCATACCTCCCACAATCTGGGTGTTGAAGGTAGCACCTTCACTGTTTTCCCCTGGTCACCCCCTCTACCTGTATCCTGGCCTTCTTATCCCCCCACCTGAGTATCTTTCTCTGTATCTCTTTCCCCACTACTGACTAATCCATCTCCCCTATCTGTTTGCCTACTTTGCTTTCTGCTCGCTATCATCCCGTTTACATCCTGCACCTTCCTGCCTGTTGTGCTCCCCTGTTCCATTCTCTCAGCCTCTTCCTTGTTCCCCATATCCTCCTTTTTCTTCTCCCCCATATCCCTCATCCCCATCCTGTCTGGGTCCTCCTCTATTGCTCCCTTGCCTCTTGCCCCTTCAGCCTTTCTATCTGTTCCTGCCCCAGCTTCACCACCATCATCATCATCATCATCATCCTTATCCTCCTGCCCCCCATGCTCCCCTCTTCCACCAATGGGCATAGAGGGTTAAAATGATTTGTGAGCCTTAGCCCATCCCCCAGTGCCCCCCAGTGCCCCCCCATCCCTACCACCCCTCTTGGTTTCCTCTGGATAACCCCCATCTCTTGCCTACTGCTGTGGTAATTTCTACATTTTGGGCCCCACCTGCCAGGGTCCCCTAGAGCACCTGTGTACCCCCTTCCCTCCTCCCCTAGTGTGAGCACCTCCCTTCACTCCTTCCCCAGCATGGGAGGCCCCAGCACCTAGTGCTTCCATGTAGGTGACCGCTTGCCTCCTACCTCTCCAATCCTCACCCCCAACACTCCCAGCTGCCTTCAGATCTCCTCTACCTCTTCCTCAAGCTGTGCCAGCTGGTAGCACACTGGGCATCCCCCAAACTTCCAAGCCCAGTCCAGTATCATGGTCGCACCACACCCTGTGCGCCCAACCACCCGCTCAAAGATACCTGCTCTAGTGACATGCAGTCCCTTCCCCATTATCATAGAAGTTTTTTCTAGGCCAAATTACCAACTCAGTGGCTCTACAGTTCTCGAGCTACCAGTACCTATACCTAGACGATCCCCCCATACAGCATACAGACTTTCAAACTTGCAACTCTTGAGTGTCTGAACTTATCCCCACTTGACTAATAGCTTTAAGAGTTAGCTCATAGGGGAAGTTTGCAACTCAGTAAGCTCCTTCCTCCCAGCCTTTAAACCCAACCCCCAGTGACTTTTCCATATTTAAGAAAGGCTAATGCAAAGGGTGGGTCGGAGGGCTTTCCAAAGAAAGATTTTAAGGATTTAGGCTACATTTAAAACACAACAACGAAACTTACAAAAACGTATGACAAAAAGATAAAGAAACTCTCCACAAACAGCCTCACCACATCATCAAACTCCACTGCTAACACTACCCACAGCAAGAAGATTTAAAATGCCTCAGTGAGCATTTAAACAGAGATTAACTGAAATGCAAACAACCTTGATTGGCTGGCTATGTTACTGTCCAAAGAACCCTCCCCCACAACAACAGTCTTCAGCCACACAAAAATTTAAGATTTAAGGATTTCTGTCCCTCTAGACCATACCTCTCAAGTGTCCCTGATTTTCAGGGACGTCCCTGATTTTGCCTCAAAATTTTACTTTGTCCCTCCTAAAATTTGTGTTTTTGTGGCTAGACAGTGGGGGCTGTAAGCACAAAATAATGGCAAGCATTACAGTTACAGACTTCTTGTTCTTTAGAAAATGCATTTTGCACTAAGCCCCATATTCTGCCAGCTTTCTAGGTGGATATCTCTAATTTTGAAGATGTGTCCCTGATTTGGGTCCTTTGACCATGATTATTTTAAGCCTTGTCCCTGATTTATAAAGCAGGAGGTTGAGAGGTATGCTCTAGACACAGAAAGATTTTAAGGATTTAGGCTACATTTAAAACACAACAGCAAAACTTACAAAGACGTATGACAAAAAGATAAAGAAACTCTCCACAAACAGCCTCACCACATCATCAAACTCCACTGCTAACACTACCCACAGCAAGAAGATTTAAAATGCCTCAGTGAGCATTTAAACAGAGATTAACTGAAATGCAAACAACCTTGATTGGCTGGCTATGTTACTGTCCAAAGAACCCTCCCCCACAACAACAGTCTTCAGCCACACAAAGATTTAAGATTTAAGGATTTCTGTCCCTCTAGACACAGAAAGATTTTAAGGATTTAGGCTACATTTAAAACACAACAGCAAAACTCACAAAAACGTATGACAAAAAGATAAAGAAACTCTCCACAAACAGCCTCACCACATCATCAAACTCCACTGCTAACACTACCCACAGCAAGCTGTTTAACCCTTTCCCATGGTCACATTCCTCTGTTTGTAGCATTGCAATATTTTCCCCAGCAACTAACTATGATGTCTAAAATGGAGAATTATGACCTCAGCCAAGGATTAAGCAACGTAACTAGATAAACTGTAATGACCAGGATCCTGTTGCCATGCAATTGAACTTACTCATGAAGGACAAAGGGAAGAAAAATGCAGAAAATGTTTCAAATATGCAGTAAGCCAGATTGTTTCTAAATACTGTACTACTTTTTTCAAAGTTTCTCAAAAGTGAGAAAGTCACTTAGAACATGTTTTCTCTCTGTCAATGGCTGGATGTGTAACATTTGCCCATCCTTCTGAACTTAAATTTGAACTTAAGAACTTGGAACTTCGGTAACAATGGGATACCTTTAAAAAACATGGATTGCTTAAAAAGTGGCTCACACCTCAATATGTAGCTTATAGATCTTTGGTCAGGCCCCGTCCTGAATATAGCATTCTGATCCCCCACATTTAAGGGAGCAACTTTGACACAACGAAGTCACAGGGAAAATAAGAACAAACAGAAGAGACACCTCGGGGAAAAGTCTCTCAGGACAAGTTTTCCTCATCCCCTTCTCTCTGAGCAGATCTGGAAAGGAGCTGTTTAGCTTGGTATGTTTTTTTTTTTGTTTGTTTTTATTTGTTTCTCGTGAAACTCTTGAAACAAGCAAGCAAATAAATAACTAATACATAATAAATAAATAAATGTGAACAGGAGACAGACTAGATCAATGATGAAGCAACAGACTCTGAAAAGCAGAATAAGAAATTAGACAAGAACTGGAACTGTATGAACACAAATGCAGAGTGTAAGAAGCAAATTGTGTGAACTGGAGACACTAATCACTGTGGAGAAAATGTTAACAATAGAACAAACCGATACATGGTGGGATGAGAATGGCTTCTGAGGAATGGAGATTATAGACTAAAAATTATTCCAAAACAATAGACCAGGTAAAAAGGAGGTAAGCTAGCAGTGTACAATGAAGCCATTTGAAAATGACTGAAGTCCAGTACCTTCAAATGGAAGAAACTGAAATGATCTGGCAAAGACTATCTAATGGAAGAGAAGAAATGGTTACAATCAATCTGTGCTACAGGCCACCTAAGCAAAAAAAGAACCATGACCTTAACCATCATGAAGTGATCAGGAAAGCAGCAACTACAAGAAGCATGCTTATGATGAGTGACTGATGGGTGACTTCAACTACCCAGATATAGATGTTGACAAAGGATCAGCTAAATCCAAGTGCAGTCATCAATTTCTAGATTTTATGGAGGACTCTTACCTGATACAGACAGATCCAGAAGCAAATGATTTGATACCTTTCAATGGACCAACATAGATGTAACAAGAAGAAAAAAGTGCTCTAGTTTTCGGACCAACCAGTCCTTCTTCAGAAGCTCATGGCAGTTGTTTAGAAAATACAATACTTATAACAGCTAGATAATGCAGAGAAAAACAGAAAAAAAAATTCCCATTGGTTTAAAATACTCATTTAAAAAAAAAAACCGAAGATGATGTTAGAGAAGTTTAACAGTACCATACTGCCTTCAGCCAGGAGGAATCCTGGGTCAAACGTGCTAGGTGGAACACACATACAAAGAATCCTACTGCATATAAATTTAATTGATTTAAGATTGTTATAGGGCTCATGAAGTTTCAATGTCTGCATTATAGACAAGAATTTACCAGTAAGGCTGTCTTAAAAACATCAGTGCACATTGTGTGATGTGTAAAACCTAGCTGGACCTGTCACCCAGCTGTACTCTCAAGCTAGATAAAAGGCCCAAGCAATTTCAAAAACCTCAGGACTATATAAATGATAATTTAAATATAAATTGATAATGTTAGTGTCAAACAAAAAATTCTAGTCGAGGAGCATTAAGGAATTAAGACCATGTAGCCTGATATGTACTGATGTCAATATACACTGGGAATGTAACAACTTGATGTACCACAAGTGTCTAAGGAATCTGAAAAAGAGATAAAAATGTAATTTCTCTCCTCCTCTTCATACAAACAATACACCCTAACCCAACCCACATCACCATAATGTGGGTGGTGGCGATACATAGCTTTATGGAGATGTTGTCTCTCTCTCTCCCCCCTCTCTCTCTCTCTCTCTCTCTCTCTCTCTCTCTCTCTCTCTCTCTCTCCCCCTCTCTCACACACACACTCTCCTAGTGAACCTATATTCACTTCAGTCACTGTAATTGTTCCCCCACCCACATAGAGAACAGTGACTATACTGTCATCAGATTCACTACTGGAGGGAACAGGGAAAAGTGTAATGGAATGACATACACCGTGCTCCTACATAAGACTGATTTTATGATGATGAGGGAGCTCACAGTAGAGGTACTTTAGCAATTCAAGCTCATGGACAACAGCATTCAGCAAAAGTGGGATATCCTTAAAACATAGACTGTTTAAAAGCAGACTGTATCCCTCAGAGACAAAAGTTTCAAGTTCAAGTTCAAGTTTATTGCAGGAAAGACTCTATTGAGCAAGCTCATTCACAAGGAGTTCCTGAGGCACATACACATACAGTTCACAATTACACAGACAGGAGATATAAAAAATAGAACAACAAAGAAAAAATATATAATACAAGAGGTATACACAATAGAAGTCCTTATGCTATATATGCAGTACATTCCAGCTTTAACCTTGCCCTAAATTATGCAACACATTTCAGCTTAATAAGTAGAGGGCCAGTTGGTACCTAAGAAGTTGACTTGGCATTGGGGGGCCTAGTAGCACCTACATATGTCTTTTAATTTTGTAGGAGTTACTTGATACGATGCTGGTTAGCTTCAGCATGGCTTGTAGTTGGTTCCAATGTTTGGGGGTCATATGAGACAGCTTTTTGGCCAGCTGTGGTATGTGTCCTGGGAACATCAAGTAGGACAAGGTCAGAGTTCCTTAGGGAGTAGGAGCTATGCGAAATGTGTATGAGAGATGTTAAATAGACAGGCAGTTTGTGGAGTAGTAATTTGAGGGTCCAAATGCCAGCAGCCAGGAGGCGTCTGGTGGCAAGAGAGGTCCACCCAACTGCTGCATAAAGATCACAGTGGTGGGTCCTGTACGCAGAGTTAGTAATGAAGTGAAGAGCATGGTGGTAGAGTATGTCCAGTTTAAATAGGCTCAAGGTTAGGGAGGAGATAAAGATAATGTCTCCGTAGTCAAGCAAGGGAAGGAATGTTGCTTGGACAAGTCTTTTGTGGGTCATGAAAGAAAAGAGGATCTTATTTCTAAAGAAGAAACCCAAGCATGCTTTAAGCCTCTTTGATAGATCCTCGATGTAGTCGTTGAAGGAAAGCTTGTTGTCTATCCACATACCTAGATATTTTAATTTAGGTACTACTTCCAAGGGTTCACCTAGGGAGGTAACTATGAAGTTTTTAAGTGGCGTAAGTAGGGCATCAGACAAGACAAGTCTCAAGAAAATCATTGTTTTTTTTTTTGGGCATTTAAGAGAAGCTTGGCATTGATAAGGTTGCTTTCTAACTGGATAAAGCCAGCTTGGAGTGCTTCCCTGACTTCAGTTAAGGACGAGCCTGATGCGTACAAAACCATATCGTCCGCAAGAATTGAAAGACACATACAAACATGGATGCTAAATAAGGTACTTGAATCAATTAGGGACAAAAAGGTGATGTACATGAAGAATAATGTGCAGAGTTTCAGATTCTTCTGATATAAACACCAACTGAGTCTTTCTATTTATGAATAGAAAGTGAGCAGTGATTCCATTTGAAAGAAGAACAACTTAAAAAGCTCATATATGGAAAATTATGAATTTTAAAATCTTAGAAACAAAAGCCATTAATTTGAAAATGTTGAGTTTGTAAAATAATTCAATCTTCATAGTTAATTACAGGTTCCATGTCATAACAGCGATCGCAAAACAGCAATCACTATAATGGAGCATGTATATTGCCTAAAAGCAAATCAGCGATATACACTTAAGGTGACTCGTCTTCCAGATGTTTAAAAAAAAGTGATTTTGCAGAGGGGCAGTGCCTCCCACACCCCCCTTAGAGGGAGCTTTGCCCCTCGCACCCCCTGAATTAGAATTCTCAGCTCCAGGGGGGTGCATGCTGGGATGGGGCAAAATCCGGATCCCAGAAAAAAATTAAGTGCCGCAGCTTGCAGCTGTGGCAAAATGTAACCCGCTCCCAGTGTCGAACCCAGTACCTGCTCTGCCAGAGCTAGACTCCCACACCACTATGCCACACAGCTAGCTTGATGACAGCAGCTACACCAGTGACTGAAAAACCCTTCTCTGTCCCTTCTCTTCCCTTCCCCTCTCTATTCCTCCCTTTCATTCACCCTTCCTCCTGGTTGCTATCCCATACCCTCACTATTCTGTAGGGTAGCCCACAATAATAGCACCCAAAATGAGTCGTTATATTTCTAGTTGCTTATTTTGGGTTATTCTTATTATGTGATAGCATAATTACATATGTTGTGTGATAAAACAACTAAGAGTTGAATAGGACAGACATATTTTGACAGTACAGATAAAACAGTGTGGCTTGATGAATTAAACAATATTATAAAAACAGGTTACCTCTGGTCACCAAAAATAGTGATGGTCTTTATTCATAAAAGCTCAGTGGATGAGTGTTATGAGCTTTCTTAGACCATTATTAACCTTTATGTCCAAGAATATTCACAAATACGTGAATGAGTAGAGAAAAATACCAAGTACTGTTTGTCTACTTAAGGATCAGGAAACAGATGACATTGACTGATTGACTTGATTGATTGATTTAGTGAGAGCCGAATAAGAAGAACTAGCTAAATTAGTTTTGCTATACTGTATATGCAATGATGTAGGACTTATTTAATTTTGTGGTATGTGTGATTTTATGACCTTATTGCTTTTACTGTAATGGCACCCTGCACCTCCATGGAAGTGTGCCAATAACTCTAAATAACTTTACTACTACTACTACTACCACTACTGCTACTACTACTACTACTACTACTACTACTACTGAATTACAAATGATAGACTGATGTCAGAATGCTTAAATGCATACTTCACTTCATTATTTACAGAGGAAAGAGAATGGATGATCATAGATAATGGAATGTTATTCCATGGGAAATAAAGAACACTCTAAAAGCCCTATAGGTAACATCGAAGAAGCTGAAAAATGACTAAACATTTTGCATGTAAATAAGGCAATGGTGTCTGATGGAATACATCCCAAAATCCTGAAAAAGTTAGCTAAGGAACTATTCATACCACTGGCAATGAAATGCAACAGGTTCTGCAGAACGGCACACATTCCTGATAACTTAACAGTGGCCCATGTGATGCCAATATTGTATTTAAGCAAGCATTTGTCAATGCCAAATGTTTGCTTGCTGGTATTAGCATTGGAAATGCGAGAGTTAGACAGATGCAGAATAGGAATGGCAGTGAAGTACTGAACTTCACGGCAACCCCATCTCCATCCTGTAGAGATGGACAGGCATTGGGGTAAGTGTTTGGGTAGTCACCCATGATGGGCATGCCATGTCACCTCACCCTATTCTGCAGACACTGACATGTGTTGGGGTGTGCCTTGGGGTGTTTGGCTTTACAGCCACCCCATTCCATAAGAACATATGCTAAAATGGATGCAGCGTAGGACAATGGGGTGAAGTCTGGGGCTGAAGAGTCCAAGGTACACCTCGATGCCTGTCAGTGGCTGGGGGGGTTGGGGTGGGATGGCATGAGCAGTACAGTCGGCAATGCAAAGGCACACCCCGATGCCTGTCAGTCTGTACAGGGTGGGATGTTATGGTTGGAAACCTAATGGCAAGGGTGTTTGTTGATATTTGCACTACAAATTTCCAACATTGCCTTTTTGTGACCCTATCTCATGAAAGCATTTGGGACCTCTTCTCATGAAGAGTGGCAGTGTGATTTTGTCAATGTGTTCCGAACTTTGAGTTGCAACAGCGACCATGCCATTTTGTGCCACATGTACGAAAACATAGATCGGGCAGGATGTGAAGAATGACAGCTGTACCATCCATAGGGAGGTGTAAAGAGATGGCAATGCTGAAAATCTGTAGTGGGAATATTAAAAATGCTTGCACGTCCAAGCATACGTGGAAACTACGCAATGCATGTACATCACACAGTCATTTTATGGACTTTCGTCTCCAAATTTTCAACATAGGCATTTTAGGACCTCTGCTCATGAACAGTGTCACTGTTAGTTTCCTAATGTGTCCTGAACACTGAGTTCCCACAGCGACCATGCTACTCTGCACTGGAAGTGCAAAAACACATTTCGGCCAGGATGTGACAATTGACAGCTGTACTGTTCTTAAGGAGGTGTGGAAAAATGGCAGTGTTAAAAATCTAGAGTGAAAATATTGCAAATTCCCTAAGTTACGACCGTGCATAACAACTGCACAATGCACGCTCATAAAACAGTCATTGCTTGGATTTTTTCCACCAAATTTGCAACACAGACTTTTTGAGAGGCCGCCTCATGAACAGTGGCACTGTAATTTCATTAATTGGTCCCAATAGGCGATTCCATGCAGTGACCGTGAAATCACCTTTCAGGACCGAATAACACCATGACAGTGGCTGAATTCATGAGGAGGGGTCCCAATAACCCCTATATTGAAAATTTAGTGCCAAAACTTCCAAGAATGCCTAAGACATGCAACAAAGTTGAAAAAACCCTATTTATGCCTTTATACAGCTTGCTGGTATTTCTTCAGTTTGCGATTGGCTTTGAAGAGTGCAGATGTGTTCCCAGTCCACCGAAGATCATCGCGCTGGGATCCAGAGGTAAGTATGGGGTGAGGGGGGTGTGGGGAGGAAGGGTGTGCAGAGGGTGGCCATGGGTTGGGGGCAGGGCCACTGGACTCAATGAGGGACCATTTTCTGATTGGGGGGGACATCGAGGGACATTGTTTTTATTCACTGGGACATTTGGCACACTGGGATGGGCTCCCAGTATGCCACCTGAGTGTTTGTGTTGGGGGGGCCTGTAGCCGACTGGGGATTGGGCACCCCAGTTGGCACATACAGGAGGCAAGAGCTGAGGGGGATTGGGCACCCCTTCAGCTCAAAACCAACATTTTTTTGGGGGGACATTATGCCAATGGGGAGTGGACTCCCCCGTAGGCAAATTACACTGGTGGGGATGAAGCCAACAATGATTGGAGCCCCCATCAGCAAACAAAAACTGTTGTGGGGGCAGCACATGATGCTGAGGGGGATTGGGCACCTCCTTTGCTCAAAACCAATGTGTTTTTGGGGGAACATTATGCCGATGGGAAGTGGGCTCCCCCATTTGCAAATTACAGTGTGGGAGAATTAAACCAATGGGGATTGGGGCCCCTGTTGGCAAACAAAAACTGTTGTGGGGCAGGCACATGATGCCAAGGGGGATTGGGCACCCCCTCGGCACTAAGGGGTCTAATATTGCTTGCGAACATGGCGGCAGCTTGCCGCCACATTCATAAACAATATTACACTTGGCACCGTTCCGCTCAGCAATGACGGGTCGCTTCGTCATTGCAGGGGAGTGGCTGACGCTGCAATGATGAGGCGGCCCAAGATTTCTGTGGTGAAAACGTTACAAGTTGGTGGCACTTTTGGAAGCCAGTGTCATCAGCACACTGTGCCTCTATTGGTCCACCACTGTCAAGCCCCCAAATGCAGTGCCTCCATTGGCTGACACAGTGCCGTGCCTCCATAACTCGCTTCTCTCCTAAGCTGCCACATAATGTTTCTTGCACATGCTCGCAAGCAAACATAAAAAGGCACCAAGGCTGAATCAGAAAACTATGGGCTGGTCAGCTTGATGTTAATACCAGGTTACCTGCTGGAGGCAGTCATAAGAAACAAAATTGTCAAATATTTACAAAACAGCAACTCAGATTTTGTGACCCTATTTGGATTCTGTAAGGGGGACATCCTGCCATACACACCTAATTGTTTTTTGTTTTGTTTTTTGTTATGGGACAGGACAGTAATAAATTGGATGTAAGGAATCCTGTGGTTGTTGTTTATCTGATCTTCAGCAAAAAATCTGATTCTGTCTCGCACACCAAGCTAGTTCGTAAACTAGACAATCTAGATATAATTGGAAGGGTTGATGAAATTATTCAAAACTGGAAGAAGGACAGGAGGCAAGAGTCCTAGTTAATGGTAACCAATCCATATGGAGCCAGATTTTCAGATTTCTTTATTTACAGAAAAACAATTAGCTACAGTCCACAGTAAAATCAATTCAAAACATTATAAAACCTATAAGAAATGCACACTGATTGTGACAAAAATTAAAAGGTTGTGAGCCACATAGCTTTCACAGTTATTTAGACTGAAGAACACATATTTTAAAGCAGGAATAACAGAATATATAGAGCAGTCAGTATCATAAATACCTGGGAAGATATTACATAGCGACACATGTTTTAGCCCTATGAATCCTCCCATTAGCCCATGCAGAAAAGGATAAAGTGTGCTTCTTTTGATGATGTAATAATTTTATATGGTTTAACTTCATCAGGTGCATCTTTCCCTTTCTCTAAGGGTACAAGCCATTTTCATCTTGTCTCTGTTAAGGGACAGTGCAAAATAATGTGATATAAACAGGGTCTTACAAATAAGCCATGCTTACATTTTATCCCATTATCATAGTATTATACATCTTTTGGAAAACTTGTCACTTGGAAATAAAGATAAGCCACAGATTTTCTATTAACCATATTCTTACAGATCAAAAGATAAGGTTCTTCCCCCCATGTAGATTTATATATTTTTTTAACCCTATAACATCTGAAAGCCATGACTCTACCTAAATCATTCTGACTTTCAAAATCAGAAAGCCACTCTCTGTGCCTATTAGTTTCCATGAGTTAATGGCAGCACCAGAGCTTGTATCCCATAGCTCAGTTCTTTGCAGACCAAATACTGCATTTTAATGTTTTTTTTCTTCTAACCAATAAACATGCCCTCCATAGCTCTCAAAATTTCTTTGGGAATGCTACCATCTTCTAATTTCATAGTGCATGCCCCAAAATGTATTATCCATATTGGTGCTAGAGTCTGTAGACACCATGCATCTTTTTCTGCACGCATATGGACACCTGGTATGTAATTTAGCAGTCCCAGTATATATCTAAAAAAATTATTCTGAAGGCTTTCTAAGCACTGAAAGTGATTATCAACTCCCTATAACTCTTCCTCACTGATTAAACTTGTTTTCACTTTTTCTTCTTAAGTTCCTTTCAGTGCCACATATGAATTACCTCTTAATGTTTGCTCATATCTATTTATTGCCCTTTATTCCTGCGTCATAACTTTTTACACGCATCCCAATATACTATCCAGGTGCCAATATGACTTTTAGCTCTTTCTGGTTAACAATCCATCTTTCTCAACTATTATTTAGTTTCTTTGGAAAAAACAGGATGTTACTTTTATTGTAATTCATTTTCAGTCACATCTCAGATAGTTTTACTGTGACCATATTTAGAGAATTTTGCAAGCACCCTCTAGTCTAGGAAAGGATGAGTACATCAGCCACATATTTTGTGTTAGTATTTTATTCTTTTGTAACTCGTAGGACCCCGTAGGCCTAATGCTTGTTTTCAGGGGTGATTTGGGAGCACTACAGAGGTTGAGTGACTTGTTCAAAGTCACACAGTATTCAAGTGGAGGTTTGTGGGTAGGAGGAAGTATGGTGCAGTGGTTTAAGGCTTTGAGCTGCAAACCTGGTGACCTGGGTTTGAATCCCACAGTCCCCACTTGCATACTGTGTGACCCTAAGCAAGTCACTTAACTTCCTTGTGCTCCCAGGTCACACCTGTAAACAAGCTTCTGCTTAGTGTGTCTCTCTTGGTTAAAAAAAATCCAGGTCTCCTGGATGTACCAAGCTTATTCACAGCTTATTACTATAACATCTAGGTTCTCTTACATTGCCAGTTTTGGTTGCTGGCTAAGAGCATACAAAATCATAACCATCATCCTGTTAGTAAATGCATTAAAAAGAATGGATAACAAAAGACTTTCAAGAGCATGCCATACTTGCTTGTCCTGACTTAGGTCAGGATTAGTAACTGAATGACAGGGCCTCAATTAGCATACTGCATCAGCTCCAAGATCTTTAGTAATAAAATACTTTGATCTGATAAATTGTTTCAAGAAAAGTCTTTTTTGCTTTCACTTGGAAAAGAGTCTGACTTTGCCTTGGGTGGTATTTGACAAACAAATCAAGCCACAAGGTTAGAAGATAAATTTAATTGGCAGGCATAATTGTACATGCATGTTTTTGTACTTGCTTGGCTTTTTCTTCAAAACAGGATTTTGTTTAGTATTATTTATTACCATTTATTTGAGCATGCAACGAAACAAGTCCACCACAATAAAATAGATCCAGTCTTGCATTTTTTAATTTACAAAGCAGAGAACAAAGTAAAACAAAAGCATGTGATATGCTCTTTTGTTAGCTAAGTACCTTTTCAAGGAAGGAAACATGCTAACGTACTAATTGTCAGCAGATTAGGCCTTATGGTCTATCGAGTCTGCTCGAACCTCAGATCCCTAGTTGGGTGCCGAGGCCCCTCACCTTGTGTTCCAGAAACCCCTGTCATCCATCCCCACCCCCCTGGACCAGGCCATCATCTGATACATCCACTTTCTGTGTCTGTCCCACCATCTCTTGAAGCTCTCCACCGTGAATCTCTGAACCAGCTCGCCAGGCAGTGCATTCCAAGGGTCCACCACCCTCTTAGTGAAAAACCTCCTCCTCTTTTCCCCCCTCACCCTTCCACATTCCAACTTCAAACCATGCCCTCTGGTGATACCTCCCTGCTTTAGTCTAAGGATCCCCTCCATGTTTACCTGTTTATTCCCTTGAGGTGCTTGAAGACCTCAATCATGTCCCCCCATCTCTCCTCTCCTCCAATGAAAACAGGCAGAGCTCCTCAACTCTATCCTCATACGTCAAATCCCCTAGTCCTCATATAATCTTAGTTGCCCTCCTCTGTACCCTCTCCAGGAGTTGTATGGCCCTCTTCAAGTGTGGTCTTCAGTACTGTACACATACTTTATTTTGTTTTGTGACATCACATGTAACCACTCTGTAATACACACATTTCTTTTCTTTGTCAGCTGTGCTGTCATAATCAGTGAAGTCGCAATGAAGCTGTGTATGATAAGAAACAGAACTAGATTCGACAGCCACCTTGAAGAGTACTGCTGTCTATATCCCACCTACAGTAGTACTGTTTAGTACAGAATCTTCTAATTTATTTAATTTTATTTATTTTTTGTTAACCAGGTTACTGCTCTAGACACAACTGCCTATTTTCAGGCACTACTCAGTAATATTACAGTTCAAGAACATAGAAACATAGAAACATAGAATCTGACGGCAGATAAGGACTGCTTAGCCCAACCAGTCTGCCCATTTCCCTACCTACTGGATAAGCTGAAGATCCTAGTTAACCAGCAGCCTACTTCTTCTTACCCCCACCCCCCAGAATTGCCTTATGACTGTCCCATGCATGCTTGAATTCCACCACTGATTTTGACTCCACAACCTCCTCCGGAAGGCGTTCCATGCATTCACAACCCTCTCTGTGAAAAATACTTCCATAAATTACCTCTGAGCGCCCCATCTTCAAATTGTGCCCTCTTGTTCTTGCACACTTTTTTTTGAAAGATGGTACCTCTTGACTTTGTTGATTCCCTTGAGGTACTTGGAAAGTTTCTATCATGTCCCCTCTCCCTCCTTTCCTCGAGGCTATACATATTAAGCTCCTTAAGTCTCCTTCATATGTCTTCCAGTGCAGACCCTGCACCATTTTAGTTGCCCTCCTCTGGACAGCTTCCATCCTGTCTATGTCTTTATGGAGATTGGGTCTCCAGAACTGCACACAGTACTCCAGATGGGGTCTCACCAGCTGTCTGTACAGAGGATAATAACTACTGTTTTCTACTGATGATGCCTCTCCTATGCATCCCAGTATCCCCCAGCCCTCCTTGCTGCCCTCTCACATTGCTTGCCCACCTTTAGGTCATCTGATATGACTACCCCAGGTCCCTTTCCATTTTGTTGTTGTTAGTATCTCACCCCCATTGTGTACTCTTCCCTGGGTTTTTGTTCCAGGTGCATTACTTGCATTTCTTAGCATTGAATATAAGCTGCCATACATTTGACCATTCCTCTAACCTTGCCAAGTCCCTTCTCATCCTTTCCACCCCACCCTGTGCATCAACTCTGTTGCAGATCTTAATGTCATCTGCAAAGACATACTTTCCTTCCAGTCCTTCCGCAATGTAGCTATAAAGACATTGAAGAGGACCGGTCCTAATACTGAACCCTGTGGTACTCCACTAGTAACCCTCCTTTCTTCTGAGTGGACTCCATTTACTATTACTCTCTGTGTCCTATTCTCCAGCCAATTCTTTACCCAGGCTGTCATCTTGGGACCCCTCCCAGGCTGGCTAACTTGTATATTAATCTTTTGTGTGGGACTGTGTCAAATGCCTTGCTAAAGTCTGGTGAGCCATGTCCACAGCCCTCCCTGATCTACTACTTTGGTCACCCAGTCAAAGAAATCTATCAGATTTGTCTGGCATGACCTTCCCGCTGTGAATCCATGCTGCCTAGGGTCCTGTGCCCCTCTGGCCTCTAGATACTCGACAATTCTTTACTTCAGAAGTGATTCCATAATTTTCCCTATCACTGAGGTTAAACTAACAGGTCTGTAGTTTCCTGCTTCTGCCTTGCTCCCACTTTTGTGAAAGGGAATCACATCTGCCCTCCTCCAGTCCTCGGTACCACCCATCCTCCCATGATTTGTTAAAAGGGTAGTCAGTGGTGTCACTAGTTCTACCCTTAGCTCTTTAAATTCTGGGATGAATCCCATCAGGCACCATTGCTTTGTCCACCTTCAGTTTTAAGAGTTCTTTCAGAACCCTTTCTTCTGTAAATGGGCTGGTATCAACTTCTGTATCCAGAGTGTTACTACTGTTTGTTTTATGTACCTCCCCTCTTCATTTGTAAATACTGAGCAAAAATATTTGTTTAGTATCTCTGCCTTTCACAGTCTCCTCTGCCCACCCTCCTCCCCTTTATTAAGCCTCACTATCCCTCCCTTGGTCTTCCTTTGCTCCCTGATGTACCTATAAAAGGTTTTATCCCCCTTCTTAACTGAGTTGGCTATCTTTTCCTCGGTTTGGGCCTTTGCTGTTCTGACTGCCTTCCCAGCCTCCTTTTGCTTTAACTGATACAGTTCTCTGTCCTGCTCCTTCTGCGATTCCTTGTACTTCCTGAATGCTTTCTTTTTCTCTTGAACCTTCACTGCCACTTCCTTTGAGAACCATAGTGGTTTCTTACATCATCTTGTTTTGTTTATTTGCTTCACACGAAGGCTCGTTACCTCTGTGATGGCAGTTTTTATTATTCCCCATTGTTCTTCCACCCCTCCTTCCTGCCCATTTGCTCGTGCATTCCTTAGGCACTCACCCATTTTGGCAAAGTCAGCCCTCCTAAAGTCCAGTACTTTTGTCTTTGTATGGCTTGCCTCTATTGCTGTGTTTATTGTGAACCATACTGTTCGATGGTCGCTAGTTCCCAGATGGCTACCCACTTCTACATCTGTGATCCTCTCTCCATCTCCATTTGAGGGAATCAAGTCTAATATTGCCCTCTCAGTGGGCTCCAGTACTAGTTGTCTAAGGCATGCCCCTGTAGGGCATCTAGAATAACTGCACTCTTCGAGTGGCAGCTGCAACTGCACTCCAGTTAACATCTGGCATATTCAGATCACCCATCAGCAATATCTCCCTTTTTCTGCCATTCTAAGTATACTTTCTATCATTTCCCTGTCCATTTCCTCCCCTGAGAAGGTCTGTACTCTAACCCTTGCGTATTGTGGTGCCATTGCCTGTCTCCAAATTTACCCAGTGCTTTCTCCTCCTGTTTACCCTTTTGTTCTGTTGCTTTTATTCCTTCCCTTATGTAAGAACTACTCCTCCTCCTCTTTTACCTCCCTGTCCCTCCTGTAGACAGTGTATCCTGGTATGTTTATGTCCCAGTCATGGTTTTGTGTGTACCATGTTTCTGTGACTGCCACGATATCAGATGTTCCTCCTCCATCAAGGCCACTAATTCAGGAAGCTTGTTACCCAGACTACGGGCATTGGTACTCATTGCTTTCCATTTTGATGGCTTTACCTTCTGTTGCAGCATCCCCACTGACCGTTCTACCTCGGTCTTTTCTCATTTAGTACCCTGTTTTGTAGGGAGAGGCTGGGATTTTCCTGCTGCTTGTCAGTGCCTCCCCCTTTGACTAGTTTAAAAGCTTGCAAATGAAGCATTTAAACCAATTGCTCAAAAGACTTGTTCCCTTCCTGGACAGATGCAGACCATCCTGCCAGTATAGGCTGGTGTCCCTCCAGAACAAAGAATGGACAGTACTACAGAAATGAATGAAAAAGTATGCAATTCAGATACAATGACAAACTGACATACTTTATAGGTGGTTTCTGATTCCAGCATTAAATTGTTATAACTAGCAGAGTTCTTAAGTTCTGCTTGTAACTTTGAAGCCCCTGTGGCTTTATAGAAGATACACCTTGCCTGGGTATCTGTTTTTTCCAGTTTGTGGTCAGACACCCATTTCCTAGCCTTGCTTACTTTTTGGGTTTCTCTCTTTTTGATATCTTCCCTTTGTTTCTTGGCGGTGTTCTGGGATGGGATGGGAGGTGGGGTTGGGGAGTGAGGAGGGATTTGGGGGAGATTAGTTTGAGCTGTATTGATTAACTTTTTCTTGTTTTTTGAACATGTATTTTGTTCTTGCAGACCATATATATTCTGTACTGTAACTATGTTATTTCATGCTTGTATTTCTACTTCTGCTTATTTTGAAAAATTAATAAAGTATATTAAATAAAAAAAAAGTTCTGCATGTAACAAGTTCCAGAAACACTGAGCAAAATGTCTGATCCATTCTCCTTGATATCCTCAGTGCCTTAAACAAATATTTGTGGTTGGATCTTTGGTAATGAGTAACAAGAAAAAGTTAAAATGAACTGTACAGACATTTTGCATCATATGATTGTTTAGATGAAGGAGAAAGCCAACCCAAATTGGAGTGCAAGACACCATGTTGATTGGAGTGAGTGGTTCAGTGTTCATAGGCAAATCTGCAGGTATTATTGTATGTTATAGCTCATTTAGAGATAGCCCTAAAAGTGGAATTGTGATACACAAATAATCAGTAGCTCATTTCAGGTGACAATAAGCCTATGCAATAGATATCCAAGCATGCCCAACTAAGTTTTGATGGACTCTTTATGCTAAGCCTAGCCTACAGTTCACAGCCTTGCTCATGTCCATTAAAATACACTGAAGTCCAATGATGGGTGGAGTGTGACTCTTAAGTATTGACCTCCTAAAATATAATGCCATCCTAAGAGTTTTTCATGAACTCACCATTATACAATTTGAGCTTAAATCTAAATAGCACAACTTTATTTATTTTTTTCCTGTTATTCATTGCCAGTTTACTTTATAGCAACCAATGATGGACTTGGCCAAAGTTATGATTTAAATCAGATTTCAACTCTGCCAACCAATCAGAACTTTTGTTAGATGATCAAGTCTTTATCATAGAGTCACATACTATTATTTTGTGCTGAATCATGGTATGTGATGAATACTGACAAGAACAATGGACCCAAAATGAATTCTTGACAAATGTTTTCAGCTATGTAAACTGCGTCAAAAAATATAATCTTGTCTCACTGCATATGGTTATGCAGATAATTTTTAAACCAGGTATTATCAGTTTCAGAAACTCCGACAGCTTCAAGCCTGTCAAATAACAAACTTTGATCAACAAGATTGAAGGTGTTGGTCATCTCATCACTTGAACAATAAACCATTTTTCATGGTTGGGTGATATTGCTTGATAGCCTAGCCAATGCCACTGAGGTCTCATGGCCTTATCTGAATTCATGCTCAGCAGCAGTCAGCAGATCATGATGATCAATATACTTGGAGAGCTGGATAAATACCAGTTTTCTAATATCTTACTCAAAGTGGATGAAACCAAGATAAGTCTGAAATTATCAACTGATATGAGGTATCAAGCTGTAAGTACTGGCACAACATTATCAACTTTTTTAAGTCCTTGGTTTGATACCAGGAAATATGCAACATGTTAAGCACTGTAGTCAGGGGGGAAGTGAGAGAAAGGGAATAATAAAAGGAGCTTTGGACATAACAAACATTTGTCAATGTCAAGGGTTGCTTGCTGTCATTAGCAGTGGAAGTGCAGGAGTTAGATGCAGTATAGGAATGGCAGAGAAGTATTGAACTGATGCCAATTCCACCTCTACCCTACAGAGTTGGACAGGCATTGGGGTGTGCCTTTGGGTCATCGCCCATAATGGTCATGACATTTCACCTCACCCTACCCTGCAGACACTTACACATGTCAAGGTGTGCTTTGAAGTGTTCAGGCTTTACACTCACCTCATTCCATAAGAAGGAAATACACTAAAATGGGTGCAGCATAGGAGAATGGGGTGAACTCTGGGGCCAAAGGGTCCAAGGCACACCTCATGCCTGCCACTGGCTGCAGGATGGGGGTGGAATGGCATGAGCATTATTGTCAACAATCCCAAGTCACACCTCTGATGCCTGTCAGTCCCTACAGGGTGGGGTGTTAGCGTCGAAAACCCTAACACCCTGGGCAATTCTTAGTATTTTTACTCCAAGTTTCAACATGGGCTTTTTGCGATCCCAACGCATGAACAGTGACACTATCAATTCATTAGCCAAAAGGTGATTTTGTACAGTGACTGTGCCATTTGGTGCCACAGGTGTGAAAACACATTTTGAACAGGATGTGAAAAATGACAGCTGTACTGTTCATGAGAAGGAGGTGTAAAGAATGGCAATGTTGAAAATCTGGAGTGAAAATATAAAAAAAACTGGTGAAGTCATGAGTGTGCATAGAAACTGTGCAATGCACACCCATACTATAATTAGTTTGGGGATTTTTTACAGCAGATTTTCAACATAGGCATTTTGGGACCTCTGCTCATGAACAGTGTCACAGTGATTTTCTTAATCTATCCCAAACACTGATTTCCCACACTGACAGTGCTATTCTGCACCACAAGTGTGAAAACACATTTTGGCCAGGGTGTGAAAAATGACATCTGTACTGTTCATAAGGAGGTGTGGAAAAATGCCAATGTTGAAAATGCAGAGGGTGGGCACGGGTTGTGGGAGGGACCACCGGAATCAATGAGTGACCATTTTCTAGTTTACAGGTTTATATATATAAAAAAAAACTAGTGAGAAGGTTTTTTTTTTGCAGGGACATTTAATTTTGGCATGCTGGCGTAGGATCCCAGTGTGCCACCTGAGTGTTGGGGGGGACTGTAGCCAATGGGGGATTGGGCACCCCCATCGGCACATACCAAGTGCTGGGGAGGGAACAAGAGCCGAGGGGCTTGGGCACCCCCCAGCACACAAGAAATTGGGGAGGAGCATTACGCCGATGGGGAGTGGGCTCCCCATCAGCAAATTGAACTGGAAGGGGGCATGCTGACAGGGGGATTGGGCACTCCATTGGCTTTTTTTTTTATTGAAATATTTCACCAGGAAGGCACACTGAATGGCAGGCGGTGGCTTTCCATCGGCTTCCTGGGAAATGTGAGAGGCCGGCGGAGAAGCCGTCGCCATGGGGACTCCAATCAGCTGTTTTGGTAGTTTGTAATGCACCAAAACAGCTGATTACATGGTGACATTGCCCGAATTTCCCGACGCATTTAGGCATTCTACCTAATTGCTGAAAGCAATGTGTTTCTTACACATGCGTGCAAGCAACACAAAAAGGACAATGTGGCTACTTTTAAAAATCAGTCATATTTTCAGCAGTGTTCTAGCTCTTTAAAGGCAATTTCATGGTTGCAAACATTCTATAGTTCTAGTTTTTTATGTTTGCTTGCACGCATGTGCAAGAAACATAGTGCCACCACATGAGTTTTCGTAGGTGTGCCTCCCCCACTTCCAATGCTCTGCTCCCTTTTGCAGGAGCAGCTGCACCACGCCAATGAATGTCAGAGCTGTCGATGATAGCCATTCAGATGCAGGGGCATACAGTTGAAAGTGAAAATCCACTGCAATCAGTGGTGGTAATGTGTAGGCAATTTGCATACTGCTGTCGGCAGGCAACTTATAGACTGCCGTCGGCAGTATGCAAAGTGCCTACACTCTGCACTGCATCTGTACAGCTGTCATAGACAACTCTGTTGTTGTCTACTCTCCCCCCAACAAACACTGAAGTAGCAGGCTGGCAGCCCACCCCAGCATGCTCATGCGCTCCCCCCGTGCACTCCATATGGCCGTACCCCCCCAACAAACACAGAAGTTGAACACTGGGAGCCCACCCCAGCATGCTCATGTGCTCCTACACTCACACCGTATGGCTGATGGGGGTGCCCAATCCTCTGTCGCCTCCACTGTCCCCCACAAAAATACTTTCTAGCTGCCAGGCTGGGAGCCCATCCCAGCTTGGCAAAAGTCCTGCAGTGTAAAAAACACCTAAAGAAAAAAGGTCCCTTGTTGACTGTCTCACCCCCCCTCCTCCAACCCGCACCCACCCTCTGTACACCCACCTCCCCACACACCCCTGACCCCATACTTACTTCCAGAGACCAGCGCAACGATCTTCGGTGGACTGGGAACACGTCTGCACTCTTCAAAGCCGACCGCGAACTGAAGAAATGCCAGTAAGCTGTATAATGGTATAAATGTTTTTTTTACAACTTTGGTGCATATCTCAGCCATTTTTGGGATTTTGTTCACCAAATTTTCAACATGGGGTTCTTGGGGCCCCACCTCATGAACTCAGTCATTGTCATTTTGTTATTCGGTCCCAAAAGGTGATTTCTCGGTCACTGCGCGGAACCACCTTTTGGGACTGAGTAATAAAATGTCAGTGTCACAGTTCTTGAGGTAGACCCCCAAAAACCCTATGTTGGAAATATGGTGAAACAATTCCCCTAAATGACTGTTTTATGAGGGTGCATTGCGCAGTTCCTACGCATGCAAGTAACTTTGAGAATTTTTAATATTTTCACTCCAGATTTTCCACATTGCCATTTTACCACACCTCCTTATGAACAGTCCAGTTGTCATTTTTCATATCTTGCCCAAAATGTGTTTGCACATATGTAGCGCACATTAGCGCAGTCGGTATGCGAAATCAATGTTCGGGACACATTAAGAAAATCACAGTGACACTGGTTATGAGCAGAGGTGTGAAAATGGCTATGTTGAAAATTTGGTGAGAAAAGTCCATAAAATGACTGTGTTATGAGCGTGCATTGTGCAATTTCCATGCACCCTCGTAAGTTCACAAATTTATAATATTTTCAGCCCAGATTTTCAACATTGACATTTTTCCACACCTCCTTATGAATAGTACAGCTGTCATTTTTCACACCCTGGCTGAAATGTGTTTTCGCACTTCCAGTGCAGAATAGCACGGTCGCTGTGGGAAATTAGTGTTCAGGACAGATTACAAAAATTACAGTGACACTGTTCATGAGTGGAGGTCCCAAAATGCCTATGTGGAAAATCTGCTGTAAAAAAATTCCCAAACTACTTACATTAGGGGTGTACATTGTGCAGTTTCTATGCACGCTCGTGACTACACCAGTTTTTTTATATTTTCACTCCAGATTTTCAACAATGCCATTTTTTATACCTCCTCATGAACAGTACACCTGTCACTTTTCACATCCTGTTTGAAATGTGTTTTCGCACCTGTGGTGCCAAATGGCGCAGTAGCTGTGCAAAATCACCTTTCACCTAACAAACTGATAGTGTCACTGTTCATGAGGTGGAGTCACAAAAAACCCATGTGGAAAACTTGGAGTAAAAATACCAAGAAACTCCCAGGGCATTAGGATTTTCGACCATAATGCCCTTCCCTGTAGAGACTGACAGGCGTCAGGGGTGTGACTTGGGATTGTTGACCATTGCACCCATTTCAGCATACTTCCTTATGGAATGAGGTGAATGCAAAGCCCAAACACCTCAAGGCACACTTCAACACTTGTCAGTGTCTAAAGGGTAGGGTGAGGTGAAATGTTGTGACCGTCATGGGCGATGACCCAAAGGCACACCCCAATGCCTGTCCATCTCAGCAGACTGAGGGTGGAGTTGGCATCAGTGCAATACTTCACTGCCATTCCTATACTGCATCTGTCTAACTCCTGCACTTCCACTGCTAATGCCAGCAAGCAAACATTCAGCATTGATAAATGCTTGTTTTTAGTTACTATTGTACATGGAGCAGTAGATTCTAAACCCTGTGCCCAGTACATGTCTGATGGTAATTTTGAAAGGCTGTAAGCCTGTAGTTCAATGGCTGATGCAACAGCCATACCCCCCACACCTGACCTAGATAAACCCTTCCTTTCTGCTTCATTCAGAAGCTTTTCTGTTTGCTGCAGGAGGGAGGCTCTATCCATCCTCTCTCTGCCCAGCCTTTCCTTGGGCCCTGTCCCTCCCTTATGTATTGTTTGTCTTCTACCTTCTTGTGTTTGGAGCCCACTGGCTGTGCTGAACTCTTTGCCTGGTTTGTATACTTCTGCTTCTGGGTCAGTATTTTGCTTCTGGCTGTAGTCTGTATTACTTCTCTCTCAGTAGTTTGTTTCTCCTTTCTGCTCCGGTGCTTGTGTTTACTTTGTTTTTGCAGCTTTTAGTTCTAGCACCCCTTGTTTGCTTTGTTATGTTCCACACAATCTCTCTTTTATCAGTACTTGTTACCTGTATGCTCTCAGTTCCATCTGCTGTTTCCATGCAGTCCCCATGCTCATCAGCTTAATTGTTTACACCTGCTTCTTTCAGTACTGGCTCCCTGTTATACTGTGTCTGTCCTGCAGCTCTGCTTTTACTCACACAGTGCTTGCTCCCTGCACTCTCTGTGTTTGTGTTATCCAGGCTGCTATGTTGCTGCTTCATCATATCCTCCTGCTTCTCCCAGGCCACTGGCTTCACCCGGACTCCTCATCACTAACCTGCTACCTAATCTACAGCCTCAGAATTTTACCAAACCATACTTTTACCAAAGGCCTTGCAGTCCATTTCTGACAATACTTTTACCAACACCTCAGCAGTCTGTTTCTGACTTCTACCATACTAAAACTTCAGCATTTCAATTAGCTGTATTATTTACGGGGGTTTTTACCCTACCATCATTATAGTTGCTGTTGGGTCTCATGGTGTTCATGGTGCTCAACTCATGACTTCCGTGTTATTCCCATGGTGGAGGACTGTGATGTCACGATGTGGTATCACGGCTCCAGATAGCAGGAGCAAGCTTTTATCTAAGTTAAATGAATCCTGCTCCTTTGCCTACATGGCTTTTCAGCTATCTATACATAAATAGATTAACCTCATAGCCGACATTGCTTGCACAATATTCATCGCATGGATTTCAAGATTTTTGTTCCATTCCATTACCATGTTGCAAAAGCTCCTTACTCAAATAACTTAACTACACCTTAAAGGTATTTAAGGAATTCATGCAACCCATATCAAGTCTCTATTTATGCTACAACCATAGCAATCACTGCTAAACCTCATTGATTCAGTTTACTAAACCTCATTGAATCAATTTCTGGCATCACTGCCTCTCACTGCTTAACGGCTTCAGAGCCTCTCACTACTCAATCACCTACCTTCCATGACACCATTAATCAGACTTTCATAGTGGAATTGGTTGGTTTGCTTTAGCTGGCTCTGCTCATATCACACAGTCACATTAAGCATTCCTATCCCATCAATCTCATCAACCAATCATATCAGTCCATTGTATCAGTCAATCATACAGTATACCAATACCTAATTGATGGCTTCTGCTGGACTCCCCCTTGCTGCCTCATATGTAATGCTTCATAGCTTATCTGTCTACTCTCCTTCATAAATTGGAGCCTTGCCAACCATGTCAATTACTTTCTAAGGCTCAGGGCTTCCCTGCAGCTGGCAGTCTCGCTCTGCACCGAAGTCCACACCTTGAGCATGTGAACCTTATCTGGTCCATAGTGGGAACGTCCTTGCTCCAGGTGGAGATTTAGCCATTTCCACAATTGATGGCACCTCTTGATGTAGAATTTAAGATTTCAGTTATGAGGGATGGGGCCCTCACACCCAAGAGCACTCAATTAGCTGGCCAAACCAGGTTTGGAGGAGTTTCCTTAGGTAGCTTTTTGCTGTTGGATGGAGATGGATGGTGGCCCTCCTGTGCCGTTCTCGCTTTCCTTGGGAAGTCATGCCCTCTTGTTATAATTCATTCAACTTATGTTCAAACCATTACTCATTTAAGTAACCTCTGACCACTACCCCCATCTCTGATGACCATGTATACAGTATATTCCAGTCTCAATACCAATTCATTGCATCCACAGTGCCTTCTAATCAACATATTACCTCTGCAATACTTTCTGATCTATATGTGGTGCCCTCTATGCTATTCACTCCATGACTGCCTCTGGTTCACCTGGTCTATTGTTAGTCAGTAGGCCAGCTGAGTACCTTAGTGATTGTTGTTCTCCTCTTCCCATCTAGGGAGTCCTGCTCTAGCTTCAGAGTTTCCATTGTTGCAGAGGACTCTTGCAACCATTTATGGTCTTCCCATTAAAGGGATCGTGAGAGCTTTCCACCAAATTGGAATATTTTCCTCCCCTTGGATTTGGTTTCTAAATTGCAGCAGCAGAGCAGTTACTAAAAAAATACACCTCTAGCCTGAAGGGAAGGAGATCTAGGCCTCCGATCCCCAGAGGTTTCCTCCTCAAAGAAGGATTTTCCTCTCCTCAGCACCAAAGGTAATAATTTTTAGTTACCCCCAAATTACTTAGGTAGTTTCTACAGTTATTTAGGTAGGTTTCCGCCGTTAGATGGAGATGGATGGTGGCATTCCTTTGCCATTTCCACTCTCATTGGGAAGTCATGCCCTCTAGTTATAATTCATTTAACCTAAGTTAAAACTGTTACTCATGTCAGTTATCTCTGACCATCACCCTTATTTCTGATGACCATATGTATATGCCAATCTCAATACCAACTCTTTACCTCTGCAATGTTTTCTAATCTACATTTTTTGGGCTTTTTCTATGCTATCCTTAACCTAAGTGAATCCTTCCCACAGCACCTCTAGGGATGGAACCCTCCTCCAGGGTTCCTGCTTTCTGCATCCCTAGAGGGTGGAATTCCCCAGGCATAGAGGGATGAATAGCCACAACAAAGTTTATTAAGCAAGTTGCAAAAGCACAACACCACACTAAGTTGCATGAGCACATTGAATTGAAAGGCTGTAAGCATGTACTTCAACAGCTGAAGCAACAGCCATGCCCCCTGCCTGACCTATTTAAACCCTTCCTTCCTACTTCATTCAGAAGTTTTTTTCTTTGCCCCACCATCCTCCTCTCCTTCTCCAGCAGCTAACCTCTCTCCTCAGTGGCTTTTTCTAAGCTACCTTTAGCCCAAGAGAATCCTTCCCATAGCACCTGTAGGGGTGGAACCCTCCTTCAGGGTTGCTGCCTTCAGCAACACTATAGGGTGGTGTTCCCGAGGCACAGAGAGGTCAATGGCCACAAAAATGTTTATGCAGCAAGTTGCATAACCACAACACCACACTAAACTGCATAAACACATTGAATCAATGGTTTCCAAATGTGGATGAATATTAAAGTACTGTCAGCATCCAATGGTTCCCTGCATTTGGACATAGCACTGCTAGACCTTCTAACATCAGAAGCATATAGCATGACACAAAAAAAATATAATGTTTGTATTAGACATCATTTACTGTAAATTTGCAACAAAATGTTGGAAATGAATGGAGCCTATGAAAAGAGCTCCAAAGCATCATGGTGGTCATCAGAAACAGCAAAGTGTAAGCAGGTGCAGACACATCTTGAAAGGGTGGTAGATGTCTGGAACATCCTTCAGCAAAGGTGGTGGGTACCAAAATGGTAACAGGTTTCAAACAAGCATGGGACAGACACAGGGGACCTTAGAAATAGGGCTGGGGAGGAGGGGTTGGCCAGAGATCAATTAGGGTCTATGGTAGCACAGTAGGTAGGGACTTTAGGACAGATTAGGTGGGACAGGAGGTCCTTTTCTGCCAACAGCTTCTATGCTTTGAAGTTTTTATCTCCATGTTGTGTGTCTACATCTTTATCTGCCCTTTTAAATATACCACCCCTTCCCTCTAATCTTTATTTATTTTTGAAATTAAAAATGTATTTACCAAAATTAGCTGCAGTACAACATCTTTTTTCAGTGGAATCCTGTCTTTAATCAGTTTTTCATCTGAAAGAAGTTAAGCTCAGGAAGACCAATTATATGTCTCATTTACAGGGAGCATTCTGTCTAGGCAGTAGGCCTATACAAGCTACAAGACATTTCACTTAAGTATACAAATGTTGACTGCAATAATTACAGTACTAATAGAGATTGGCAAAGTGGCCCAAACTTTCAAATTCTGGCACCTTCACTTTGCCGATGACCACAATTTGCATTGTTTTTCACCTGGCAAATTGGATAAATTCTTATGGTGATTCTATGTGAATGGGCAATTTAGAAATTTGCATAGTTTGCTTCAAAAATATGACTGATTTACTAGAAAAAGTCATGCAAATGTAAGCTACACCCCCTCCCACCTCCCAAAAGCATTAAAATCAAAATGATATCCCCTTCCCATCACTAATAGCACCCTCCTTCCTCTTCCTCCACCCAGGCTGATTGCAGCAAAAATACCAAGAATTACTGAATTAAAGTACAATCAATACCCTTCCCATACAGGCACACAAAACACATTACTCCTGTTTCCCCCACCTGAGTCCCATTAAGTAAGTCACTCATCATTATAAGCCCAACCACCAAAACCCCCCTCTGGTCCCCACCACCCTCCTCCCCAGCAGAACCCATAAAGAAAACCATAATAAAGAAACTGTCCAGTGGTGCAAAACATCTGCTCTGTTCAGTGTCCATCTCTTAATTGCGCGAATGAATGAGTGGCGACATATTTGCTGCTAATAAAACCTGAGCCAGTCAAGTTTTACTAGGAGCAAATACATCACCATTTAGTCATTCATGCCATTACAAGATTGACACTGATCAGAGCAGGCATTCTATACTAAAGGACTATGTTTTTGATTATAGTTTTCTTCTGGATGCTGGGGGAGGCTGCGGGGACAAGGGGTGAATGTTCCATGGGGAGGCTTACTGATGATGATGACTTCCTAATGAGCTCAGGTGGAGTGGAAAAGACAGTGTGCTATGGTGCACAAGTGTGGAGAAGGGTATTGACTGATCTTTAATTCAGCAACTGTATTGAACTTCTTGCTGCAACTCTCCAAGGCAGGGGGAAGGTGCCAATGGGGGATGGGAGGTGAGTTTATCATAAATTTTATATTTGTGGGAAGTGGGAGAGGGGAATTACAGCACAGTGGGTTGGGGAGGATTTTATACATTTCAGGGTTTTCTAAAAAAAAAATTGCACAGAAAAGTTGGTGTGTCTGCTGTGAAATCCACAAAGTATTAATTTAAGCAAAATTGTACCAACTTTGCAACATTTCTTATTACAATATCAAGCAAGTAATAGACATTGAAATATGAGGCTAAAACAGAGGACATGTAGAGGGTTAATAAGACTTTATGGCACTAAATACAAAGAAGGCATTTTTTCTCCTGTCAGTAAGAAAAAGCTAGTTTAGTTGACATAGAGTTGCATCCATGCTGACTCCTCTGTGTATCAGTTATAAAACTCAGTGAAGTAGCATGGTTTAGTACAGTGTACTGTCAACTACATACAAATTGCCTCAATTAATGTACAGGTCATATCAAACTTTAAGTGCAGAATGCTAGATGTGGTGTCTAAATATCCAGGGTCAAGAATTTAATGTCTACACACTGAGTAGACTCTTTGATGTCTTGTACATAGACATGTCACTTATGGATGCCTACTAAGTGAGAACAGTACAGTCCATGGTGGGAATTGTATTCAAGGGGCCAGATTCCAAAAGGCATTACACCTGACACAAGGCAATTTATGCCAAACACCAGGCATAATGCCAGTTGCAATTCCAAAAGGCACCTTGCACCATGCTGTATGCGGGTTGTGCCACATGTGAGTTATGCCAACTACTATGCCCGCAACCCACAGCGGCATGGTGCAAGGGTAGGTTACGGCAGTAACTGCACCCTATTCCAGAAGGGTGGCTGCCATAACCCACTTATGCCATTCCAGAACAGGGAATGGCATAGTGGGGTTAGACCAGCTAGGAGGTGGCCTAAGGGTCATCCATTTTGGCACAGCAACGGATGCCCTCCCACAGCATCACAGAAGGTGCACTGCTGTGATTCCCATGCCCACCCATCCTGTCATGCCCCATCCCCCAAATGTCAGTGACCCCTGGGGGCTGTTTCTGTCACTGCTTCTCCAGTGCATGTGGCAACTGGCCAGGCCCCTCCCAATGCCCCCAGGTGCATGCCATTGTGTTCTGGGGTGGGTAGGCTTGGGGGGGCAGTAGAATGCATGCTGCGAATTGTGGCACCCAGGTCTGGTGTGCCATGCCATTGGCGCTAGCCTGTTGCTGCCGCAAGTCACAGGTGTAGGTGCCAGGCACCCTGCTTGTCCTGGAATATGGTGCAGGGTCACTGGCATAGTGCAGCATGGATCAACTCATATACACCCATGAATTGCACCATGGGTTCCAGAATTGGGCCCAATGGATTCATGTGCAGGGCATCGTAACACATACATGACATATATGCTTCCAGTGCTGCAATATTGTGTCAAATGAAGCCAGCATTGTACAACATGTGCAGGGTACTGTCTGTGACAGTGGATAGCATGTATTATAGTAATGTATCCAGGGGCAACACTGTTGTTAAACTCATGTGCAGTATTTGGGTATGAGATGCATTACACAGGGCCCTGACTTGTATGATCTATATAGTGCTACCTAGACATAGTAGGGTGTAATGTCTACCTTTATTTGGCAAATTTTATATAAAAGGACGCCCATCCCGAAGGTGCTGGGTGCCGAACAATCAAGTCAAATATAAATAACACCAACAATATAAAATACACAAAAATGACATATATAATATATAAAATAATATTACAATATAAAATCTAATAATAAATATTCTACACTAAACCTTGCTTTTAAAAATCTTTAAATAATATATTCAGCAATAAGTACCCAGATTAAAATACATAGCCAGGGACAGATATAAGCACAAAAATCATGTATCAGGTAAGTTATAAATCAAAGTCCATGAAGGTCTGATTATATAAGAAGACCTTGAGGCAGACTTTAAAGACCTCAACTGAAGGGGCCTCTGTCACCAGATGGAGACAGTGAGGTCCACAGGAGAAGGGCGGTGACACTAAACGCTCTGTCACCTGCTGTTTTTAGCCTTGTCCTGGGAATTGCAAGGTGGCCCCTAGAGGAGGAGTGGAGGGAGCAGACTGAGACAGCGGATGCAAGAAGGTCCTTCAGGTAACCAGGGCCCAGGCCATGCAGGGCCTTAAAGATGAGCAATCCCACCTTAAAGAGGACCCTCCACCTGACTGGCAGCCAGTGCAGCTCACGCAACACTGGAGTGATGAGACAGTACTTCAACTGCCCTGTCAACAATTTGGCAGCTGTGTTCTGCACCAGCTGCAGCCAGTGGAAGGACTCTGAGATAGAGTCTCTGAGATAGAGTGCATTACAGTAGTCAAGCCTAGATGTCACCAAGGCATGAACCAAGGTGGGGAGGTCCAGGGGTGGAAATAGGGGCTTTATCCTCACCATATTCCTCAGATGATAGAAACTGGAATAAACAATGGACGACACCTGGGACTCCAGCGTCAGTCCACTGTCGAGAATAATGCCCAGGTCACGCATCCTAGAGGAGGCCTTCAATGGTACAGCCACAAGAAAAAGCCCTGTTTCTGCACCAGAGGCCAACCTATAATGCCATCTGTTCGACTCCACCACCAGTACCTCCGTCTTATCTGGGTTCAGTCACAACCAGCTGGAGGCCATCCAGTCATTGATCTCAGCAAGGCAGGTGTTTAGTACTTCCACTGCATTGGACAGCAGTGTAGTGAAATGCAATCTGTGTGGAGTGGAGGTGCACCATGGCCCCAAAGGAACTCATCATGGCACAGGTGGCCAGCACACCCACCTGTACAACCACCACCGTGTACAGTGGCAGGCCAAGGTTGCAGAACAGGGCAGTAATGCACCTGCTGGCCCTGCTGTGGAAAAGGGGGGAAGCACAGTGTCCACCTGCACATAGTGGTGTGAAGCGGGGGAAGGTCATAGATCAAGCAGCTGCTCCACCACCACAACCTGCAGCAGGTGATGGTGGCAACCCTGTCCAACTACCTGCAACACAGGCTGATTTGGGCCTGATGTGGAGTGAGTTGGAGGCTGTTAACCACTGTCTTGACAATGTTGTGCAGCAGTTGAAGTGAATTGAGGGGCGCCAGCTACAAAGTATGGAGATGCTTCAATTGTTGCTGTCCCATCAGAATGCTGATCATTAGTTTTAGTTTGCCTTGCACCCGCCACTCTCGGTGTGAATAAAATAGTTCCTGATGTGGTCCCTGATCCATCCCCCCTCTATCTTTAAATTTTGGGCCCTTCTTCATACACATCTCTTTTTCTGGATGATGTTACCCTTTTGTACGCTGTTGATACACTTTCGGTACTTGATAGTTTCTATCATGTCCCTCCCCCTTTCCTTGTGTTTATATGTAATGTCCTTTAGTGTCTCTTTGTCTGGCTTCTGGTGCTTACCCTTCAACATTTTAATTGCCCTCCTTTGTACAGCCTCTATCCTGTCTATGTCCTTGCAGAGATATTCTCTGTCTCCATAACTGCACGCTGTACTCCAGATGAGATCTCACCAAATATCTGTAGAGAGTGATTTGAACTTCCAGTTTTGTACTTGATTTTAAGGTGATTCCTCTCCAATGCATCCCAGTATCCCCCCAGCCCTCCTTACTGCCTTCTTTCATTTCTTGCCTACCTTTATGTCATCTGATACAGGTCACTTTCCATTTTTGTTATTGTTAGTACACCCCCCCCATCACCACCACCATTGTGCACTGTTTGGTGTATAATTTTAAGTTTGTGTTCCATCTTTCTTTCTCATAACCTTGTTTGGCCCCCAAAATTGTAAGAACATCACCCAAAAACAGTTTAAAGAAAATAACCTAAAAAAGTGTGTCCTTCCCTTCCTTATATTTCTACTTAATAATCTCTGTTTACCAACAGTAAATATATTGCCATGCTCAGTAATGTTTTCTTTCTGTTGTGGGCTGTTTGTGAAAAGCAGCAGTGAGCAGTGCAATAATCTGCTAAACAGCATGTGTGCACTGTCAGGTGCCCACTGCCCATCCCCCAGAAAGGAGATCATTTGAAGACACACGCTGAGCTGCTGAAGAGGAGCTGTTGCAGCAGGAGTTGGCAAAAGCTGTTTTACTCTCTACTACTGGTATGCCACCATTGCTTAATTAGAGAAGGATTTGCTGACCTTTCCAGTACAACTTTGGGAGAATCTTCTAAAAAAGCGAAATACTGCTTGGAGTATAGCATCCAGACTCACAGGCCTCTGAGCACCCCCCACAAAGAAAGGAGTCGCTGAGGTGGGCTGAGCAGCTTGGCGGGGGGGTAGTCTCACTAAAACTTGCAGGGCCCTATGGGCCTGTAATTGAGTGTGTCAGATGCACCTTAAGAGACAAGAGATTGTCCTTTCATCTCCTTGTTTTTTGTACTTGTCAGTAATGTAATAGTACTTTTATTGTACCTTTGTTCTTTGCACTTTTTAGACTCCTAATGTATCAAAGGCTCGCTAACGTTTTTGTCAGGGGCATCAAGAATTAGTTCCAGTTCACACCGGTAGCTGAATAGCAAAGAGGTGAACGTTAAAAAGAGTTAAAAGATTGGCAAACTCGTTTTTATTTTTATTATTGTGTGTTTGTGTGCCTAAAGTCTTTTGTATAGAATTATATACAGTATCTTGTACCTTGTATCTTATACTTTGTGCCTTAAATGTTTTAAGTTTGTGCGCAGTAGCAAGTTAGATACCAATGCACAGGGACCAGATTCTGAGAACCTCCCTTTGGCATCTGTATTTATTTGCATTTATTGTTCATTTATTGTACCTTGTATTTTTCATCTACTGCCATTTACTTACTTACTAGCTCTCGGCGCTAAATTAGCTCGCACCGTTGCCCTCTGCTCCTTAGGCTCCCACGGTCTGAGTTTAAAGAATCCAATTTTCACTTCCAATGAGTAAATTCATAGAATTATTCTAAAAAGCTGTTTTAAAAAATAATTTGTTTTAAAGAGGAATAGAAGGAAGCTATTACTGGGTCATCCAGGAAGTGGTTCTGTAGTTTAATTGGTCACTGAATGCATGTGACCTAATAGTATTTAATGCCCATGTCTAGCACAGAAGGTCCAGATCTGTGCAGACTGCTGGAGCTACAGAGCTACATGCCATGCCACACTTTTGGAAGAAGTATTTAGGAAAGAAAGAGTGTGTTGTTTTTCGAGTCTTACTGCACTTTTTATTTTATCTAACAAAGCGGAGTGTGGTCTACTTGGTTATTGAGTGTTAGCCCCATAGTTTTCTTTTTTTCCCCTGAGATGGAGTCATAGTATTAAAGTAATTCAGTTTGTAATCATGTGAGGGGATATATATTGCACACCTGAAGCTTTTAGCCTAAGCAAAAGAACATGTATGGTATCCCCTTTACTGAGATAACAACGTTCGTTTCTTCTGAAGTTTTTGTTTCTCAAATGATTGGGCAACAATCTGCGGGAGAAGTAAGTAAGCAATTGAAAGCACTTGAATATTTCTGTTGAGCTCATTTTTATTTTTTAGTTCTCTATATGTGCTATTTTATATCCCATATCATGCAGTATATATCACATATATATACTAGCCAGGCAGTTGAGTTAGTAGTATTAATTAATAGTATTAACAGTAGTATAAAACAGCTAATAGAGTTAACCTTTAGAGACAACAGAGAAACAGAAGAGCTAGCACTCTCTTAGGTTGATTAAAAGGGAAATCTAGAAAAGTGTCTAAAGGGAACAAGCATCCTGTTTTAATGTTGCATCATTACTGTATTAACATCATACTTCATATTGATATTTAGCTGCTATAATATTGTTATTTTTACTGTTATCTCACTTCTACTGCACTGTTAATGCACTGATAAGGTACTCAGTTTACTGGTTAGTGTTTTTATTTTTATTCAGTGATAAGCAAGTGGATATTAAGGCCAAAGGAGAAAGCAGGGAGTAGGAAGAAATAATCTTTTATCATCACTATGGATAGAGTGCCGAAGATAACATCACTTTCCACAGCAAGAGTGAATAAGATTGAGAAGAATTGCTTTCTGACTCAGAAATTTGAGGAAACTGAGACTGAGAGCGGGAAGAAAAGGAAGGGGGGGAAATTAAGATGAAGAGAAGCCAAAGTCAGCTATATTTCTTTTTCATCAGAACTTTAGGCGAACACTCAGTGGAATAACAGCAGGAATCCAGGAGTGGTAAACTGGAGAAAAAGCCTGAAGCTCGTGGAAAATCCTGGGTATATAAGGGAAAGAAGACAGCAAAAGCAATATTTAATATAGTACTCAGGGATTTAAGGACTTAAAGGACTTATATAATATTGATCAGGCAGTGGTGATTTAATTTGTGTTAATATTGTTATATGTCTTAGATGTCTTAAAAGCTGTTTTTTGGCTTTGTTTTTCTAATTTGTCCATTTATTTATCTGTTTGTTAGCATCTACATAAAAACATAGACTTTGACGGCAGATAAGGACCACTTGGCCCACCCAGTCTGCCCATTTCCCTACCTACTGGATAAGCTGCAGATTCTAGTTAACCAACAGCCTACTTCCTGCCCCCCCCACTACAACTGCCTTGTGTCTGTCCCATGCATGTTTGAATTCCCCCACTGTTTTAGCCCAAACAACCTCCCCAGGAAGGCAGTTCCATGCATCCACCACTCTCTCCGTGAAAAAAATCCTCACATTACCCCTGAGCCGTCCCCCTCTATCTTTAAATTGTGTCCCTTGTTCTTACACATCTTTTCTGGAAAGATGCTACCTCCTGGACTTTGTTGATTCCCTTGAGGTACTTGAACATTTCTGTCATATCCCCCCTGTCCCTCCTTTCATCAAGGGTATACATATTAAGCTCTCTCAGTCTCTCTTCATATGGTTTCTGATGCAGACCCTGCACCATTTTAGTTGCCCTCCTCTGGACTGCTTCCATCCTGTCTATGTCCTTGCGTAGATGAGGTCTCCAAAACTGCACACAGTACTTCAGATGGGGTCTTACCAACTGTCTGTGCAGAGGGATAACCACTTCCCTTTTTCTGCTTGTGATGCCCCTTCCTATGCATCCCAGTATCCCCCTGACTCTCCTTACTGACTTCTCACATTGCTTACCCACCTTTAGATCATCTAATATGACTACCCCCAAGTTCTGTTCTATTTTTGTTGTTGTTAGTACCTCCCCTGCTATTGTGTACTCTTTTCCTGGGTTTTTGTTTCCCAGGTGTATTACTTTGCACTTCTTTGCATTGAATCTAAGTTGCCATATGTCTGACCATTCCTCCAACCTTGCCAAGTCCCTTCTCATCCTTTCTACCCCTTGTGTATCAACTCTGTTACAGATCTTTGTATAATCTGCAAAGAGGCATACCTTTCCCTCCAGACCCTCTGCAATGTCACCTATAAAGATGTTAAAGAGGACTGGACCCAGTACTGAGCCCTGAGGTACTCCACTAGTGACCCCCCTTTCTTCAGAATGTGTTCCACTTACTATTACCTTCTGTGTCCTGTTGTGCAGCCAGTTTGCAACCCAGGCTACCACCCTGGGATCCACTCCGAGGCTGGCTAACTTGATTATTAATCTTTCATGCAGGACTGTGTCAAATGCCTTGCTAAAGTCTAGGTAGACCATATCCACAGCCCCTCCCTGGTCTATTACTTTGGTCACCCAGTCAAAGAAATCTATTAGATTTGTCTGACATGACTTCCTGCTGTAAATCCATGCTGCTTTGGGTCCTGTGCCCCGCTGGCCTCTAGGTACTCAACAATTCTTTCTTTCAGAAGTGATTCCATCATTTTCCCTACCACTGAGGTCAAACTTACAGGTCTGTAGTTTCCTCCTTCTGCCTTGCTCCTACTTTTGTGAAGGGGAATCACATCTGCCCTCCTCCAGTCCTCAGGTACCACCTCATCCTCCCATGATTTGTTAAAAAGTGTGGTCAGTGGTGTCACTAGGTCCTCCCTTAGTTCTTTTAGGATTCTGGGGTGAATCCCATCAGGCCCCATTGCTTTGTCAACCTTGAGTTTTAGGAGTTCCTTCAGGACTCTTTCTTCTGTAAATGGACTGGTGTCAACCCCCCTACCCAGAGTGCTTCTATTGTCTGGTTTAGGTAACTCCTCCTCATCTTCTTTTGTGAATACTGAGCAAAAGTATTCATTCAGTATCTCTGCCTTTTCATTGTCTCCCTCTGCCCACCTCCCCTCTCCCTTATTAATCTTCACTATTCCTCCCTTAACCTTTCTATGCTCCATAATGTACCTATAAAAGGTTTTATCCCCCTTCTTAACTGAATTGGCTATTTTTTCCTTAGTTTGGGCTTTTGCTATTCTGACTGCCTTCCCCACTTCTTTCTGCTTTAATTGATACAGTTCCCTGTTGTGCTCCTTCTGTGATGCCTTATACTTTTTGAATGCAGCCTTTTTCTCCTTAACCTTCCCTGCCACCTCGTTTGAGAACCATGGTGGTTTTTCACTCGGCTTTGTTTTCTTTATCTGTTTCACACAAAGGCTTGTTGCCTCTATGATGGCAGTTTTGATTTTTCTCCATTGTTCTTCCACCCCTCCTTTTTGGCCATTTGCTAGTGTATTCCTCAGGTATTCACCCATTTTGCCAAAGTCAGCCCTTCTAAAGTCCAGTATGCTTGTTTTTGTATGGCTTGTCTCCATGGCTGTGCTTATTGTGAAGCACACTGTGCAGTGGTCACTTGTTCCCAGATGTCTACTGACTTCTAAATTTGTGATCCTCTCTCCATTTGAGAGTACCAGGTCTAGTATTGCTCCCTCCCAAGTGGGTTCCAACACTAGCTGTCTAAGGCCTGCCCCCTGCAGGGCATTGAGAATGACCCTGCTCTTGGATGTGGCTGCAGTACATGTCATCCAGTTAACATCTGGCATATTCAGGTCCCCCATCAACAGTATCTCCCCCTTTTTCAGCCATTTTGAGAATGTCCTCTATCATTTTCTTGTCCATTTCCTCCCCTTGAGATGGGGGTCTGTATACAACCCCTGTGCAGATTGTGATGCCATTCCCTGTCTCCAAGGTGACCCAGAGTGCCTCTTGTCCTCCTGCTTTACTTTTTATTTCTGTAGCTTTGATCTCTTCCCTTATGTATAGAGCTACTTCACCTCCTCTTTTCCCCTCCCTGTCCCTTCTGTAGAATGTGTACCCTGGTATGTTGACATCCCAGTCATGGTTCCCCATGTACCATGTTTCTGTGACTGCCACAATATCCAATTTTTCATCTTCCATCAAGGCTACTAGCTCAGGAATCTTGTTTCCCAGACTACGGGCATTGGTACTCATTGCCCTCCATTTAATGTTGGCTTTATCCTTTTTTCCCCATGCCTGATCTTTTTGCCCTTGTCTATTTTTCCATTTACCCCTGTCCTGCCCTCTGTTGAGCACTGTACCTCAGTGTTTACCTTACTACCTGTCATGTTTTGTGGGGGGAGGCTTGACATTTCCTGCCTCTTATCAGCACCTCCCCCCATGGCTAGTTTAAAAGCTTGCCAAGGAAGCATTTAAACCTGTCACTTAGGATCTTGGTTCTCTTCATGGACAGATGCAGACCATCGTGCCAGTATAGACCTTCATCTCTATAGGTGTACCCCCAGTCCCCAATGAAGCCAAAGCTCTGTGCTCTGCACCAGTTTTGCAACCATTCATTAAACTGCATGTTGTGTAGTACCCAAGCCTCACCACTGCCATTGATTGCCCCACTGACTGTTTTATTAAGCTAACCTGCCATCTTTAGTGTAGCTTGACCATTGAATTAGATAGAGTTTGTGATACAATAACAGATTAATTATGCCTGTTATAACTAGAAAGGAGAAAAATAACCACAACATAGAAGTGACTAATCAGAAGAAAATGAAAGGAGAGAAACACAGACAACCATGTGACATATTTGATAAAAGTAAACTGAGCCCTGATGGGGTAAAAGACAAACCTATCAAATTAAAGCAGGGAAACTCAGAAATGTTAGACTGTTTACAAAGGGAAAAAGTAAGATAACATCTAAGGAGGGAAGTGGGGTACCCAAGTTAAGGGAGGGGGTTGAGGGGGTTGAATGAGTATATAGAGATGCTAATTCCAACTTAAAAGAAAAATAATTTATATTTGTGACTCTTAAGGAAAATGAACTAAGTCATTTGACTAACTCAAGAATGAAACAGGCATCCATCCGGGATCTTAGGAAAAGGAAGGAACACTACTACACCACTAAAGGATAAAAGTAGTTCATTAGGGATAATTAGTCAGGTTCCTAGATTAGTAGAATTAGTGAATGATGAGGTGAGTAGGACAGTGGAGAAGATAAAAGAAACAATACAAACCAACTATGGAATTGAAAGGGAAATCAGAGAATTCAATAAATTAAAGTTAGATCTGCTAGATAGAAGTAGTTCACCTATAAGCCAAGTCACTGGTCAAAGTGATTTCATTAGCTTGAGCAAATCAATCAATAATCCCTCAGAAGCCTCAAGGTCATCGAGCGAAGTTATCAGCTGTATAAGCCCAATAAAATTCAGCACCCCTTCATTAGAAACTATTACAAAAGGATGTGCTTCAGCACTAAGAGATCCAGTTTTAGCAAATACAATGATTTACGAACAATTAATACAGAATTCACAGAGTCTTTCATTCATAAAGTGAATTTGTATAGAAAACAAATAAATTGACTGGATGTATCATTAGATGATACAGAGTAACATAGAAAATAAGGACAATCAGACTTTAAGAGAGAAGGAGACAAATAGTTTATTATTATTAAATGAGACTCAAAAGGAAGAACACACATATTAGAAGACAATTACACTTTCAGGTCCAATAGATCTTAGGACGATTGAGCATGAAAATGATAGTGAACAAGAATTAGAATTAGTAATGCTGCCTAATAATTATGACTCAAATAACAGTCTAATCAAGGAATTAAAAGTTGGGAATACAGAAATATGGGTGAAAGGAATAAAACAAGACATTAAGAATAAGAAAAGGGGTTATGAAATAAACAATAATAACAAGAAGGATTTGAGTAAGAAAGAGGAGGAGGGGAAACAAAATGAGGAAGCACATCACATTTAACAAAGAAAGAGTTAGAAGGAGTGAAGTCACAAATTCAGATAAGTAAAGAATTAAGGGGAAAAAAGTGTACACAAAATATATCTATGGCAGATATTCAAATAAGCCACAGAGGGAGACTGAGAAAACAAAAATAGAAAAAAACAAATAAATGAAAGAGAGAAACCTAAAGAGAAAAGGACTAGTATTAAAAAGAAAGAGATAAAGAAATATGAACAGCTGAATGTGAACTTAGAACAGGACTCAGAGAAGATAGTTAAGGATACTCTTCAGAATATAGAAGAAGTATTAAGGAAAAAGATCTCTAAAAAGGATGAGAAAGAAAAACAAAAGGGAAAAGAAAGGCAGAACTACTTGAGAGATTTGTTAGACAGAACTCTGGAGACTGATTTTGTCCTACCAGTGTATAAAGTACCCGTAATACTGGAATAAACTGAATCAAAACTTAATGACAATTTGAAGCAATTTATGGGTTCAGTTTTTAAAAATTGTGACAATTTAATGGCAAGATTTAGTGTAATAAGACCAATAACTGACATGGAATTGATCCTTTTGTTATTAGACCAATTTTATGTATTAAAAGCAATAGAGAGCCACAAAGATAAGTTGAAAGAACTGGGAATAGAAGCAGGCAATGTTGTGGGAATAAGGTAGATCTTTCCAGAGTTCTATAGAATAAAAGTTGATTTAGCACTTGTAGAAAATGAATATGTAATCTCAACATATGGTTTGAATGATTTTATATCAGAAATAAATTGAAATATTACAATAAAGGTTATGTATGTGATACAAAATCTGACTAAGGACAACAGTCTAACTCAAAGGATTAGGAAAATAAAAATATGGGAAAATAATGGCCAAATAGCAATTTGGGTGAAAAACAAAAGGGATTATAACCATATTTTGGCAAAATCTCAATTGCTAGATGAGGTTGAAATATACCTACAGGAAGAGTCAGATGAAGTACTCAGTACACACGATGGACAAAAAGAAGAACATTGGTTAAACTTAATTAAAACAGCAAACAGATTTTGGACATTAGAGAATTTGGAGGATTGACAAAAGTTAACACAAAGAAGGGAAGTAAAGAATAAAGATATAAAGAGTAGGTACAATATGATATCTTGTAATATTGCAGGGATTAGGGATACGCTGGCAGATCACACTTTTACTAATTTCTTAGTGCAATATAATTGTATCTGTTTACAGGAAACCTGGAGTAGTAAGTAATTAAAATTAGCTGGCAGTATAGCCCAGAGTTAGAGGAACGAGGTGTGAACAAGCTTGTTACATCTAGCAGATCAGACCTGAGTTTGATTCTCACAACCTCCACTTGCATACTGTGTGACTCTGAGCAAGTCACTTAACCTCCCAGTGCTCCCAGGTCACCCCTGAAAACAGGCATTTGTGCCTAGTGGGCCTTACCTGGTTACCAACGACTAAAATAAAAAAAATGGTTTTAAGGGGTTTCAGAAGGTAGCAAAAAGTTTTAAGAGGTTTGGTGGACCATCGGGGGGACTCATGACATGGTGTAAAATAATAGACAAAGTAGAGCATACAGAACAATTTCTGGACTCTGATCATATCCTCCCAGTTCAAATAGAAGCTAATAAACTAAATCTAGTTATTATAAAAATCTATTTCCCTCACAAAAATTATAATTATGTGGACCACGAAGATGTTGGGAAATTAGGTAAATTTGAAGAAAATTATCTTATAGAGGACCCAGATTGTGGAATAATCATTTTGGGGGTCTTCAATGTGAGGGTGGGACACTCCCTTGAACTATGATATGACCTGGCTGAGGCATGTGCGGCTCTGAATCCTTCCACCCTGGTCCCAACAAGAAGCTGCAGGGATAGTAAGAAATGTGAGAGAGGGATAACACTGGTGGAAGTTCTGGACAACTTAAAAATGATTTTAATTAATGGACGAACAAAAGACGATGCTGAAGGCGATTACACATACATTGGAACCAAAGGGGTGTTAACAGTTTATGTTGGATTTCAATTAATCTTATAACAAAGCTGTTTGGGTTCAGAATAGGTAATAAAATGGACAGTGAACATGGATCTTTAGAAATAAAACTAGACTTATGTTCCACATTAAAAAATAACATGCAAAAAAAGCAAAAATTATCAGGGTTAAAAAAGGGATCAAGTGGGAAATATTAGAGAATTGTAAATCTATACAATTATTGTTTGATTATGGTTTTAGGGAAGAAATTATTGATTTAGGACAATTTTAGGAAATATTGAGAAATATAGCTTCAATATTATTAAAAGTGACAATAAGTAGTGGGAAAAAGGGCAATAAATGGTTTGATGACGAATGCAAAAGGAAGAAAAAAGAACTTAACAAGATTGCTAGAGTTACTTATAACAGACCAACAAGAAAAAATAAAACAACATTAAATAAACAGAGGAGAGATTATAAAAGATTAATGGAAGAAAAAAGGAAGAGCTACAGAATAAAGATGTGGGGTCAACTTGAAAAATTTACAAAAGAGAACAATAATAAAAAATCTGGGCAACTAGTTTCTAAAGGATGGGATGAGGTTTATGATAATATTGACATGGGAAAATTACTTTAGGACACTATTCTATGACCAAAAAATAATCCATACAGTCACAAAAATTAAATGGTCCCCTTATAAAAATAAAATTACAAAAGAGGAGGTAACAGTATTGCAAAAGGAAAAAAAAAAACATAAAGCACCAGGCCCTGATGGGATACCAATGGACATTATTATAGATGATCCATTATTATGGAACCCTGCATTACTGGATTTATGTAATATTACAATACAAACAGGGAAAATACCTCAGACATGGAGGGAGACTATTATAGTCCCCATTTAAAAAAAAGGAAAGTGATCAGATCTAAGCAATTATAGGCCAATCAGTCTACTGGACAATGTTCAAAAACTGTTTACAAAAATATTAACCAACAGGCTTATGGATTGGTTAGATAAAGTAAAAATAATTAACAAAGCACAAGCAGGTTTTATACCTAACCATTCGACGTTGGATCAGTGCTTCGTACTAACACATTTAATAAACAAATACACAATAATTAAAAAAACAAAAACTGTTCTGTGTATTTATATATTTAAAGGCTGTATTTGATAGAGTAAACAAGGACACACTTTGGGAAGTCCTTAATAATTATGGTTTGGAAATATCTATACTAAACTTAATTAAAACTCTATATGAGAACAATCTCACAACTATCAGATACAATACGAAGGGAGACTGTACAGCAAAATTTCCAACTAATGTTGGCCTTAGACAGGGGTGTGTCATATCTTCTATTCTATTTCACCTTTTTCTGAATAAGGCCTTGGAGAGTCTGGGGGATTCTGAGCAGCATATGCCCAGGGTGGGCAATAGGGGGTGTCCCTACCTGACATACGCAGACGATGTTGTATTCATTTCAACTAGTTAATTAGGAATAAAGACAAGCCTAGACAAATTCCAATGTGAATCTGAAAAGTTTTCTTGTTGATAAGAATCTAATTAGAACTGGCAGGATGTGTTCTATGAAATGTAAGGGTTATGAAAAATAATATGTATCAAAGTTTAGTTATTTGGGTATTATATTTACACATAGGCCCGGATAGTCAAACTGCGCCACAAAGGTGTGCAATAACAGAAGCGGGCGCAAGTCCACTGTGCCCATGCGCAACACGCACAATATTCAAACACTGTGCAGGTCAAGATGTGCCTGCAGCACACGAATGAATATAGTGCCAACTGCGCCATAGCACAGCCAGAGATGTGCAGTGGTGCAGGTTAGATGTGCAATAGAACAACCAGGGACACCTAGTGGAGCAGGGCAGCAGTGCAACAGCACAAGCAGGGATGTGCATGGACAGGATGCAGGGACCCACCACCCATGATAGGGATGGGCAGAGGAGCACACAGCAGAACAGACATCACCCCCCACACCCCACACGCTGCACAACCGGAGGAGAGCAAGAAGAACCACTGGCACAGAGACACCAGCAACAAACCCACCGCTGGGGCATGGTGCCCCAGCACACCCCCTTGCAAGCTGTGACCGTCACACATGGATGCCCGTCCACCCTGAGCCACACCATCCCACCAAGGCAGAGCACACCCTGCACCACGATCCCCATACACCCTGCCCAGGAGTAGTGCCCAACAGTGCTGGACACGCCAAGCATGCCACCACCCCCACTGTGACAATACAACCCTGTGCACCACAGAACCATGCAAGGTAGGCCCACCACGAGCACCCATCAATGGGCAGCAGCAGACAACGATGCAACAGCTGCATACACAGTGCCGCCATGCACGTCCTCCCCCAGGTACAGCTGTGAGACTGACCATACGTCAGCACATGAGGTACCCCACACATGACAGGGCATGCCCCGGACCCCACCACCAGTGGTACAGCACCCTGAACACCCTCCCAAGGACACACCCCATCCCAGCACTGGCCACAACAGCCAGTGCAGACACCCACAGTGTTGCATGGAAGCATGCGCCACACAGGATGCAACACAGTGCACAGACAAACAACTACCCATACCCAAGGGCATACCAACACAGGGACACAGTAGCAGGTCAACCAAGCCCATGGCGTGTGGTCACAGCAGCTGTGTACATACAGCCAGAACCCCTCCATGGCACAGGTGTGCCAGCAACCCTGTGCAGGCACCATGGTGCCATACGCCACCATCATGCAGCTGAAGCATAAGTGATAGACAGTGGAGCACATCCCCTGCAACAGACACAAGTGATAGCATCAAGGTGGGACAACAGTGGAGGCAACAGTGCCACCCGAGGCAGATGTGAACCACACCAGTGACAGGAGGCCACCCGTCATTATGCTGAGTACAGTGGCAGTCCAGCATGGGCAGCCACCACTGATATGCCAGCAGACTGTGCAGGTCACAGACATGCAAGGGTGGTAGCTGCACAGGCCATGGGCAGTCTGACAGGTGCACCATGGACACAGTGCATGCACCGTGTACCACTGCATACAGCCATCCAGTGCACAGGGAAAAACACACAAACCACAGACAGTGACTGAGAGCTACACCCACACCAAACCCACCTCCCCTACGGACACACACACACACCCATGAGATCACCACCCTCGACGCCATGCACACCACTGCAGCTGAGCACCATTAGCACGCTGCAAATCAGAGACCACCACAGCAGGCATAACTAAACAAATGTATTGTAACAGTATTAACAGAACTATGTACATATATTTACAAAACAAAAGGGGTGAGGGCCACCAACTGGGTGGTGGTTGGTAAGGGGCAAGGGTGAACATATGGGAGAGGGAAGGAGGGGTCTAAGGGTGGGTCTGAAGTGTAGTCCAGGGTTTGAAGTAGTTCAACAGGATCCCGCTCCCTGCCTCTATGTGGCCTCCTGCCATGTCTCCATCTCACAGCATGCTGCTCCACCCTCTGTAGGATCTCCAGAGAGGCCTTGGCCACCTGAAACAGCTCCTGCAGCATCCTCTCTATGTGCACCATCCGTTGTATACCTAGGACGAGGGAGCATAGACAATAGGCATGAATGAACAGCCCCTGCAGCCCACCCATTGTGCATGGCATACAGTCTTTGGACACGCCCCTGTGATGGTGTGTGACCATCCACAGTGATCATGTCCACAAGACCTGCCCACCCAGGTGCACGCAGCCATGTGGACCGCTGCACTCACCCACCATCCAAGTCCCGCACAGCACCACCGTGGCTGTACAGTGACATGGCTTTTCAGTGTGAAGGCAGTGGCACAGCCATGTACCCAGTGCATGCATCGACCACCAGTGATGCACACACAGACATGCAGTGCCACTGGACAGTGCTGACTGTACCATGCGGTGTGCACGGCAGTGATGTCAATAGATGGTGGCCATGCCCCACCACCTGCCCTGCTACACAGTATGCACAGAAAACCTGGATGTAAGGCACTCACCATCATCGGGCTGGTCCTGACACTGAGCCTGTATGTGATCTCCGGCATGGGGACGTGGCTCATGTCTCTGCCTCTCCTCTCTCACATGTCGATGCTCTACAGGGCCTAGGGTGAAAACATGGAGAGGGGAATATCAGTACAATCCAGTAGCAAAGACCCTCCACCCCAGGTGTGTGCGATCCCACACAGCCAAACCATTCAGGCCCCCACCCCTATACCACCACCACTGCCCACACTGGATGGACCCCCTCATGTGGTGGACACATGCCCACTGTGATACCCGTATGGAGGCAACCAGTGTATGGATGGGGCACCTACCTGGCTGTGGAACAGCACCTCTCCTTTCGCATGTCCGCAGGCAGGCAAGCCTGCCTGGGTCCCTCCTCTGTAGGTCCCCATACTGGTGTCGGCACTGCTCAGCCATCCTCTGTATCCCTGTCGCCTCCTCCAGTGCCACCGCCACCTCCTCTCACACGACACTCCTGGCCCTGTCCAGGGGTGCCTCACCAAACAGAGCTCCAGCATGGGGCTCAACCAGTGAAACTAGGTTTGCCAGTTCTACCTGGTTCCAGATCGCTGCTCAGCACCATGCCATCTTTGGACCATCTCTGATTCAAAATGGCACTCCCTAGCGCAGGTCCTCCATGTGCAGATGCTGCACAATACTGCACTGCCATTCCCCATCGCGCTGTCACCGAACAGTATGATAAGGTTGCACCCATGCAGATGCATGGCACCAAGGGGGCAAAGGTCGGGCACAGGGTCAAGGGTCTGTCGCGCATGGACTGCCACAGCATGATTGGTACTCACCACGTGAAGTGCAGTAGGGCACCTCTGTATGACTTCCTGTAGTGGCCTACCATGCTGTGGTACCACGGTGCCTACGGCGCACCAGGGCAAGGGCTCTATACATGTGAACAGTGCACTATTGCCACTGGCACAGTTGTGTACAGGCCCTGCACTGCCTGCCATGCTCAGCATGTCAGCAGCACAGCAGGCATCAGTGTCAGCACCCCAGGCATGCACAGTGCAGTGTCTACTGTGCACGTCACAGAGCTGCGCCCTTGCCTGAGTACATTCAACACGATTGTGCAAAGCACAACAGCACGATATTCAGCAGGCATATGCAAAACAGCTCATCAGCAATTCCATGGTGCAGCTACTGCATTAGCATCCACTTAAAATTCAGCCTCACCTCATTTGCATGCGTTGCGCTACATAAATGCAACATGGGGCTGCAGAGGCCATAGTCTGGTATTGCAGTCTATTGTGGTAGGTTGCATGCTGTTTGCCAGTGTGGACTGTGGTGTGTGGGAGATGCATGGGACTGCACATTCAGAGGTAACACCTGTCATTCCCACAAGATCAATAATGATCGAACGTGAGGTGGAGGTGGAGGAGGAACAGAGACGTGGGAGACGGAGGAGGCCCAACTTCAGCCAGGCAGAATCAGATGCCCTGTTTGAGGCCTACCTTAACCAGGAACCACTGCTCAGCGGACAGTGAGGAACACCACAGGCCCATGCTGTGGCATGGGATGAGGTGGCGCGTGCCGTCAACCAGCATGGCAGCCACCTGCGGTCCATGCAGGAGTGCAAGAAGAAGGTGGGCACGGACAAGAGGAGGATAAAAGATAAGGCGGCTGCCATTAGGGCAGCATGTTCTGTGACTGGTGGTGGACAGCTGGCCATGCCACGCCTGATGCCACAGGAAGAGCAGGTGGTTGGCAGCATGTGGCGTTGTGCCCTAGAAGGCGTTCCAGGTAGTGGCTTCCAGACGGGTGGCAGCCCGTCACTGCATGGTAGGTCCTGATCTGTCACTGTGTGGGGGGTTGGGGGAATGCCACAGGGTATGGCAGAGACATTAATGCTACTGTGTTCCCTTACAGCACCTGAGTATCTACATGGGTCAGCGGTGGTGGGTTCGTCCACTGAGGACAATACCCTGGACACAGAGGAGTGCCCATCCACCTCCACAGGTGTCCAATGGTCAGGACAACAGTGTACCCGCCTGTCTGTCAGGACTGAAGTTGGTGGAGCTGGTGTGGAGGAGGCCCTGCCCGTGTCCCAGCATGACAGCATCCATGGATGCCAGCAAGCTGAGAGTTGGACTTGTGCCGGATCCATCACCGATGATGACGGAGCTCACATCATGGACAGTGATACATGTGGGATGCAGGATGGCCCCACAGCAGGTAACAGCATGGGCATATCTGTGGGTGGTACTGCCATGGAGGGCTGTGTGACATCACAGTCCCAGCCTGTGCCTGTCTGCACCAGTGGGGCAGCACTGCTGTGCGTCCAGGCTGGTGGGGCTGTTGCGGCCGCTGTGGTGAGTGGAGGCCGGAGGGGCAGTGTCAGCAGTCGGCCAATGGCGACGGGGGGACAGGGTCGGGGGGCAGCGTCAGTGCACCTCATGTGGCCATTCCCCGGCATGACTCTGGTGTGCAGCACCCATCATCAAGGGATGATGCCCAGCAGGGCCAGGAACAACATGAGGGACGTCATGCCGATCCGGTGGATGACCTCTTTGATGAGCACAGCCAACTACTCCAGGCTTCCATGGATCAGCAGTCGCAGCTTGTCAGGGCGGTGGATGCACTCAGTGCAGTTCTGCACCAGGCAGAGGAGCGGCACACTAGAGACCATGCTCTGCTCCTGGCAGAGATGGCCCAACAGTGGGAGGATGTGACCGCTGCCATTGACAGGCAGACACGTGCTTTCACAGCTGTCATGGCCATATTGGGCACACAGTTTGTTGCCCATGCACTGCAGACACTATGCAGTGTCACGTCCACCCCCCATTCCCAGCATTGTGTGACACCCTCCATGTTGACACCGGGTTCAGCTGTGGGCAACCCGAGTACGCCTGGCGCAGGCATGTTCAGTGAGCTGCAGACCCCTGCTCGAACACGGTCACATTCCCACAGCGTCACCCCGGGGGGACTGTCATTGCCACCCCATGAGGCCATTGGTCAGTTTGTCACGGCTGGCAGGTCTCGACTGGGCTGCCCACGCATCCGTGGTGGCTGTGGTACTGTGCTGCATGACTGACCTGTCTCCCACCATGGTGACTGTCTGATGCTGCCCTGTGTGCAGTGTGTTGTTCAACGTGTGATGCATGGGTGGGGTACCCATCTCTGCACACACACGGTCCATGTGCACACCCTCCCGGCTGCTGGCCACCGTGGCATGTGCATGATGATGCATGCATTGCACTGTCTGCCACTGTGCAATGGTGCCCAGCATCTGAGACACGCACAATGATGGGCACTGGGTGTGGTCATCTGTGGACCTGTGTGTGGCTAGGGGTAGCAGTCTGGGTTGGCGTGCCTCCTACCCCTTGTGCATATCTTGTGGGGGATGTGTGTGTGTGTGTGTGTGTGTGCATGACCGCATGTCATGTTAGGTCTTGCCCATCCCTGATGGTGTGTGCGGTTCCACGCTCAGCCAATTCCCTTGCCGCCATGTGCCCCTGGGGTTCATCCATGCGAGTTTGTGGGTTGTGCCCTTGCCACTGGTGGTTGCACATGGCCCCATGACTTACCTGGGTTGGTTGAAGTGCTTCTCTGTGATGGTGTCCCGATGCAGCTGCAACATCCAGATCAGGTGGGGGTCCCTTCGCCCAAGGGGGGGCTGCCCATCACCATCTGCACCGGCGTCCTCATCGTCCCCATCGCTGTCCCCCTCTTCGACCTCTACAGCTATCCCACAGTCATTGACCATGTTGTGCAGGATGCAACAGGCCAGGAATAGCCCACAAGCCATTGAGGGGCTGTACTGTAGGGCACCGCCAGACATGTCCAGGCAACAGAAACATGCCTTCAGCATCCCAAACACCCACTCTATGACATTGCGTGTGGTGACATGTGCCTCATTGTACCATTGCTGCGATGGATTCGTGGGCCACCGGTATGGTGTGAGCAGCCAGGGATGGAGTGGATAGCCACTGTCATCTGTGTGTAGAGGGTGGACATTGGTATGGTGGTCAGCGTCGCTCTGCCATGGGCCATCAACGTCAGTGTCCATGGCACCTCTGACTGTGCTCCCCCAACATCCATGTCATCCTGCGTGATTTGCATACTCATCCAATAGGTGGCCAGTTGGGATGGCCCCACTCTTGAACCTGTGGCACAGTGCAGACTGGTGCCAGATGAAGGCATCATGTGCTCTCCCAGGGTGCATGGCACAGACATTGGTTATGCGCCCCCTAGCATCGCACAACACCTGGCAGTTGATGCTGGCATTAGTCCTTCCGGTTGATGTAAGCGGCACCTTGTTGGCCAGGTGGCATGCGGATGGCCACATGGGTGCATTCAATGGCCCCGAGCATGCCAGGCATACGTGCTACCCTGTGGAACTCTTGTATGTGTGCTGTGCACTCTGGCGGTGTGCTGGGGAAACAGATGTACTCCACAGCATGTGGCAGCATGCGCTGAGGAATTGTGTGAGTAGGCGTGATGTGGCCAACTGGGTTATGCCTGTTGTGTCCCCTGTTGGTCTCTGAAAGGTGCCCGTGGTGAGCAGGCACATGACGGCTGTTACCTTTGTCTCCTCTGACAGAGCATGGCTCCGTTGTGTGGGTGTCTGCATCTCATCACTGCACAGCTCACAGAGCTGCCTCAGGATCACCCGGTCAGGTGGTACCGGCCCACAATCTCTGTGTCACTGTAGTGCTCGAAGCTGGTGCAGGCTCGCTACTGCCTGTTGGGGGCATACCACCGATGGGCTCTTCCATGGCCATACCTCCCCTGCTGTCTGCCTTCTCACACTCCTCCATCGGAAAGGTGGCACTGGCCATGTCTCTGGCTGGTGTTCCCCCCCCAGCAGCTGTTATCCCATTCCCCCCACTGTCCTTTGTGATGCTCCCCCTGCACTGGGTACACTTCCAACCTTTGGCTGTCCTGCCCACTGCCACTGCCCTCAGTCCACTGTGTCACTTCCCCTGTCACTCCTGCACAGTGGCACAGGCTCCCCACTCCTGTCTTGTTGTTGGTTGTTCCCAGGTGTGCCCTGTCCTGCTCCTTTCCAGTCCCACTCACTGCTACCCTCTTTTTCTGTTGCTGTCACCTTTCTCCCACCTCTGGCTTCCCTATAGTGTTCTTGTGCCTCTTTCTTGTTCCTTTTTATTTTGGATCATTTCCACTATCACGCAACTTCCGCTTGCTCTCCTATTGTGCATGGCGCATGCTGTTGAATATCGCACTGCACCATTTATTCAAGGTTCCTCCCCCTATAGTTGCACATGCATTCATTACCATTGCGCTGTTGTGCATCGCAGTTTGGGCAGCGCAGCTGCCTCCCGCTGAATATCACAGAATGGTGCATTTTCGGACTTGCACAGGCGCAACACTGTTGCACATGGCGCAACCCTTTTGAATATCTGGGCCATAATCTTAAATAGAAGGAGCATATTTCAGGAGTAATAAAGAAAATTAAAGGGGTAATTCCAGCATTAGATAGATTTAATTATAAATATTGGGGGAGATCAGTTGTAAGACCACTGAAGGTACTAAATGCGAAACTGCAATCACAAATACTTTATGGGGCAGATATTTGGGGGACGGGGAATAGGGATGGATTAGAAATACTAATGAACACATTTTATAAAAGGTTATTAGGTCTCCCATGTGGAGCATCTAACAGTTTGTCTAGATTAGAATTAGGACAATAACCAATGATTTGTAACATAGAGCAAAGGAGGGTGATTTACTGGATTAAAGCGTATAATCAGAGAAGTGAAGGCTTCATATACCCAAGCCCACATACACTTGAAAAATGTATATTACCTCATGAGTTACTAGAATTGCTCCCAGAAAGTATAAGAACTTCTCCTGAAGTGATCAATGAGATTATTAAGACTAGATTAAAGGATATCCATATCCAAAAGGAAATGGAAACAGCTAAAAACTGTAAATTAAGCTCATGGCTGACATTAAACACTGGGAGACAATTTGGGTTACACCAATATTTAAGGAGAATAGACAACCCAAGTAACAGAAAAGCTTTCACCAAATTTAGGTTTGGTTACGTGCAAAGTAACAGTTTAAAATAGAAAATGGGTATGGCAATTAATATAATGTGTGTTTGTGGTTTAGACGAAGGTACACCCAAACATTTATTAATATTGTGCCCTCTGTACAAATCAAAGATAAATCTTTTTCTGGGGGAACTATTAAGGAATCTCGACATGGACTCAACTTATCAATACAATTACTTATTAAAAATGAATAATATTTTCCATTTGACTAGGGTCTCTAGATTTTGTAGACTTATTGAATTAATCAAGTTACATATACAGAAAATGTGATGCAATAGGGAAATTAACTCCTTCTTTCATATAGTGTAATATGTGAATTTGGATATGGTTTTAAATATGGTCTGTATAAACTGATCTTAAATATGTATTTATGTATTTGTAATGATCAGATATTGTTTACAGTAATTTTGTTAATGACTAAAGCTTTTGTCAAACAATAAACTTTTACCTACCATGGCATGTTGAAGTAAGCCAGTGATTGGTGTGCATGAAATATATATTATCTGTCATACCTGTTACCTACTTTGCATGATTTACACAGGCTTAAAAAAATTAAAGACCTCAAAGAAGTGATGAAATAAGATTGATATACTTACCTGAAACTGATATCCTATAGGTGGTAGTAGAGAGTACTACAGTATTCATGTCCTCTGTTCTGTTACACTGTTTGAAACTATAAACCTGTAAAAAAAGAAAACAAAAATTACTGTATATGTTTCTCAAGTGCATTTCAACAATTTTAAAGGAAGCATTCACACAGCTCAAAGAAATTCTGTAGTATGACAAATTAGTACATACTCACTGTAAACCACTAATAATAAGCATGGTGGTTGTGGCTGTATGCGGGCTCCTTCTGGCAGGTCCTGGTAACAGGAACACATTCCCTCTCACTGGCGTAGCGATTGGTGGCTTTGGCTGGCTGTGGGTTACTTGTGGTCATGGGCACAGGAACACATTCTCGCTCACTTTCAGACAGACGGACTCGTGGCTGGATATGGTGTGTTACAGTATTTCAGTGTCACTCAGAATGAAGATATCTTTTAATGGCAGTATTTAAGTAGCTATCACCAACTACAAATAGACAGTTCTGTTTAAGAGGCTGACTGTGTTTGCTAATGACAGCACACATTCTGTTAAGGAGCAGGTAACCACAACTGCCAGTTACCCAGCCCACTTCACACATATATAATAGCCAACCTGCTCCACTATTCAGTGGTATTAAAAATTCCATGCGCTTCACTCCAGTTAAAAGTTATAACACCCTGAATGTGCACCCCCATAAAAACAGAGCAGTGCCTGACATGCCACCAGAGATGTACTCCAAGCCCCCTTTTGTGATGTCAGAATCTGAATACTGAGTGTGCATTCCATTAACCTGTATGAATGCGCTATTTATGTGGTTTTTAGTAATATTTATAGATGTCATGTATAAAAATTAAAGCAGCCTCTGTAGTAACAGTCAGTGTTTACTGGAGTGGTCACTTTCATTTTTCCAAGTGGCAACTCTAAATAGTAGTAAATGTCATTGAAAACATGGGGTCAATACAGATCTTTGGAGCACATACACAACCTTCATTTTCTGACATCACAAAAGGGGTCTGGGGTACATCATTGGAGGCGTGTCAGGCACAGCTCTGTTTTTGTGGTGGTGCACATTGAGGTGCTATAACTTTTTACTTATTACAGCACTCAATAGTGGAGCAGGTCAGCAATTATGTATGTGTGAGGGGGGCTGGGTACCTGACAGTGGGTACCTGCTCTTTAAGTAGAATCAGAAGATATACCAAGGAGAAGGTAAAATGGAATGATTGTGATGGGGCATTATTTGTGCCAGTCTGAATTATGGAATGTGAGTGAGTCAAGAACACTGGTTTTATTTTATGAAAACCAAAAAATGTGCCATTAATTAAATGTGACAGCCTTTCAAACCATTAACTTAAATACAACCAACGTCCACCTCATTCTCATCAAACAGGAAGTTGCCCTCACAGTCATCAAGGTCAGAATTGTGCCGGCAGGGAATTCTTTGTCCATGATTGCATCATCAACCTCAGTGGTCGGCCATTTGACGCTGCCACCAGGATGGTCTTCTTCTCCAACATCATCAGCAAAACCATCAAAGAGACAGGTTACAAACACAGAGGTGGTAGTTCGAGGTGGGATGTGACCTTCGTTCATTTTTATAAATGTTAGCATGCTGACATTTGTTGGTGAGAGGTTGCTATGATGGTCATGAACTATTGCCCGCACAGAACTGAAAACCCTTTCCACACTTACACTGGAGGGTGGGCTGGTCAGGTACTTCAGTGCCACTGAAGTCAGCTCTGGCCATTCACTCACCTTTCCACTCCAGTACAGCAGTGGATCATCAATTACTGTCAGATGCCTTTTTTCAGACAAATATGAGTCAAACATTCTCTATGCTGCATGCAATTCTGTTGCTGACTCATCTTCCAGTTCACCAGATTTATTGATGTCACAGATTCCCACTTGGGATAAGGCACCCCAAACTGGGTTAATGGAAACTAGATTTACTGACATCCCACCTGGATCCACAGCCACCTTACTGGATGTACCTAGTAGTAGTCCACAGTGACCTTAAGCCTTGTCATGCTGTGGTTTGCTAAACTTGCCACGTGACTTCTGTGCCCCATGAACCAATCGCACCGGTTATCCACTAAGATTTTTAACCTGTTCAGGCCTTCCCTCCAGTAAGAATGCAATTCCACATTTGTATTGTGGGTCCAGCATTGTTGCTATTCCGAATTCGGAACTTTGCTGAATACTTGCGATTTGGTGATTGTGGTCCAATACTGTCAGCATGTGTTTAAGCAAAGCACTGCTTGAACAATCTCCAGAAACATCAAAGCTAAGCTGCAGATTTAACAAAGTCTGCCTCAGCACCCACATCAGTGGAATGGATTGGCTTATGGAGGCAGTGTAGCCACCCACTGCCTGTGTGGCATGTTCAAAAGGCCTCAAAACTGATATCACCGAGTCCATGAGGCACCACTGTTTTGTTGTCATAGACACTGTGGCCCCAGAAGTGTCACAGCTACTGCGAATGACTAGGTATTCTTAGATGGCTTTGTACTGTTCGTACAACCTCTCTGCCATGTAAAGAGCTGAGTTCCAGTGCATGACAACTTCAAGTCTGAGACGGTGCTGAGGGAGGCTGTTTGGAATCTTCAGCTGCTGAAGCTGGTCACGGGCCTTTCTAGAGTGTGAAAAGTGTGCACAGATGTGGCATGCATCTGTCAACATTTTCTCGATGCCAGGGTGCTGCAGAAACTCCTGGGTCACGAGATTTAAACAGTGGGCCGTGCATGGAACCAGAACAAAGCCAACATCAATGAAACATTTCACAATATTTGAGCCATTGTCACTGGCTATAAAGCCAGCTTTCAGGGACAGAGGGTTGAGCCACTCATTAATTTTGGTCACTAGCAAGTCAAGCATGTGTTCACCAGTGTGAGAACTGGCCACACAGCACATTTCAAGCATTGCATGCTGTCGAATGCCAGGAAGGTTGCTACCATGACAGTCTGCCTTACTACACTGATTTCCAATACCGCCAGCACAGACAACCCCCAGTACCTGCACCCAGTGTGCAGTAATATACCAGTATGAACTGCCTGCTGTTTTGCCACCTTGTGTACATATCTATACTTAAGTGGATAAATGGTGATGAGGAATGTTGGAGGGTATGTCTTACAGACTCTGTCACAGTCCGGTATAACTCCGGGACAGCACGGGTGGAAAAGTATGTCCTGGAAGGGACTTTCCATTTGGAACAGGTGCATGCTGCAAATGCTGGAATCTGGAATTCTCCACAAAGGAGAAGGGCAACAGGTCAATTGCCAGCATTTCCGCTACAGCAGCATTCAGTTCATGTGACACCACATGATTGGGTGGGTATTTCATCTTCCGGGCAAAAAGACTCTGCAACATGGGTTGAGTTGTTACCCATTTTGCACGTGGTGTGCCAAATGGCTCTGCTCTGTGAACAGCCATGGGTTGGTGCTTTTGCTGTGTGATAAAGAGGGATGCACAGGTAACACTGACAAGTCCACAAATTATGTTATTTTACCCATTTAAAGCTCAAGGGTTGATGTTGGACTAGAAATACTGCTGCATGGACCATCAACACTGCTGCTACTCTGACCACCACATGACCACAATTCAAAATCCTCCTCCTCCTCATGCCTATAGTACTCCTCAGCTGTTATTTCACCACTACTACAGACATGGCTACTTACAGTCATGGAAGGGGTTAATATGCTTAATAAGGTGGATAAGGGTGAATGCCCCACTATGGCATTAGCTCCCCTCTAGTGCCAAGTCCACAGTGCCATGTGCCTGTTCTTCAAATGTGTATGCTGGCCCCTGGTGCCCAGATGACTACCATTTTTACCACATCTGACACACACTTGGAAAAGCTGTCAGACTGCCACTGTTTCATCACTTGGATCTTGTACAAAAAAAATCCCAAACGATGGATTTTGATCCCCTACTTTTAGTTTTCACTTTTCCCTGATGCTGCAGATTGGACACAGGTTTTTTAGACAATGACACGAGGGGCCAAACTTGGGCTCTCCTGGCCTATCACTATCTATGATGACTACTACTGGGTCATCATCATCAACAGAAACTGCCACATCACAACTTTGAAGAGGGGGTGATTTAACCCAAACAGACTGAGAGTGAGACTGTTTACACAGTCACCTTTAATTTCTTTTTCTCTGGCTCTCAACTGTGGTCATTAAAATCATCATCATATTCTTTATTTACATCCACAATGTCACCTTGCATGCTGTCCTGTGGAGAACTAGTACCAACCGCAGCATCTTTATGATCATACAATATTTTTTCTCCAACATTTGAAGGGTTGGATGGCACAGGCATGACCTCATCAACAGCACTGGAAACATGAGATTGCGATGACTCTTCGTCAGCATCAGAATCATGTTCAACCAATGTGAGGACAGGAATGGGGACATCGGGGGATGTGACATCTACTACACTCTGACTCACGGTCACGCCTTTAGACTCCACAGTATTTGGGAAACCGTTTACATTGTTGCCATTGGCACGGGTTGAACATGGGGCAATATTCATGCCATCAGCAGTTTCACTACCACCAGCAGGGTCAACAGCATCTCCAACCATGATTGAAGCTACTGATTGTGCTGTGAAAAACATAGTCGGAGAAATCCCTTTACTGGCATCAATTATGCACTTCTTCTGCATTCTATTTCCATGGCCACTCTTGCCACTGGCTGCAGTGCCATGGCCAGAAGCATTTTTGCATGCATGTCTCTTTGCAGACATTTTTTGGGATTACACGGAAAATTCACAACAAATAGAGATTTCTAAAGTTTGTGGTGGATGGAAAGCCAAAAAAACAACAACTGTGGCTTACAGATGCTGATTTGGCACTAAACAGATGCAAACGCACAGACACAGATTGCACACTATAAAGAGATGCAGCCGCACAGGCACAAAAACGCTTGAACGAGTGTTCACACAAATCAAAAACTGGAAAAATAAATTATACCTTTTGCCATTGGGGGAGCGCTGCAGTAGAAGTTCACTATCTAGATAGAAGGAAGCAATAAAAAATACCGCAGATGGATAACTGATTTAGAGCTCGGCGATTGCTGTGGGGCACAATAAAATGTGTGACTTGATGGCACTCACACACACTACAGTGAGGTAATGCGCGCAGAAACTTTAACAGTGCAGTACAGTATATAACTAAATCTTTTAAACAGAATGAAAATATGGACTGCACCACAACAAACAGAAAATAATTATCAAAAGTTTATTCAACTATTACTGTGTGTACATAAACACACAAATACTGACATACACTAGTACAAAACAGAAAGACTGCCTTTCTCATGTGAATCTCACTCCACCACAGATACTCTTCTCCCCCGAAGCACACTTCAACAGTGTCTGTCAGTACGCAGATTGAATGTTCTAAATTAACATTCAAACTGCACACAAAAGCAATCAACACTCGATGATCTAAGCACATGAGAGTTTCCTACAGTTGATGTACTAAATCTGGACCAAAATATTTGGATCAAAAAGTGATTTTTTTAAAGCTTTTTTGATGGTTTGATTCTCAGAGCTCTGAGAGCAAACTGTCTCCAGCTTTCCACTACACATACTACGCAGAACTGAGGCTGTGCAAGACAATATAGAGCCAGTGTGACCTGCCATCCCTTGAATAAATGCAAAATTCACCTCACATAGCAATAAACATGCGAAGCAAAGCAAAGTCAATTCAAATAAATGGTACTTTGCATTAAAATTAAAACGAAGGCTGTAATACAAGGCGAAGTAGTGCAAAGTCCATTAAAATAATACACTTCGCATTTCTCATTATGAAGGCAGAGTAATTCGCTTCGCATTACTTAGAACTATGCTGATTAAGGAACAATACGCGAAGTGCTCCGCATAGCGAAGCAGGAGCACTTCGCCCACCTCTACCCACCACCACCTCCCACACATAGCCTTCCAGTATATTGACAGAAGCCCAAATACAGAGAACTTCACATCCTCACGGATGGAGCTGCTGCCCCATCACCAGGGCAAAGGCACAAACACACATCTTTATTGTTTTTGAGAAAATATATTAATATCACATAATGTATTGTTAACAACATGCAAACAGCTACAAAAACACTGTTTCATATGTTGCTGATTCACTGACAATGGTAATGTATGATTATCTCTTGAAAAGTGAAGAAATCTTGCAAAACAATATTTAAATATGATTCTAATTATAAAATTGTATCAATAGGAACACAAAAAAATAAGAAGTATACCTATGTATTTTTGTAAAGCTTGCCTACAAATTCTCTACATTTTGAGACTTTAGACAATTGTTATCACTGTATAGTAGCGTGGCTTGGTGTAGCATAGTGTAGTTTCACCAACACGTAAGCATTCTCATTGAGCTGTATCCTTTCTGATTCACATTTGCTCCTCATTTTGAACTGGTACCTTGATTTTGATGAGGGTGAACTCTACTGCACTGAGGACTCATGGGAACCTTGCAACTGTATAAAGGTCTATTTCACACCACTCTGTTTCTGTCACAATGTGTATGTGGACATGTTGCAGCAGAACATATAGCTATTTATGCAGGCATTTTGACAGAGATAACTGCTTGTTTCCCATCAGTGGGCATCTGGAATCTTCTTGTCATGAGGAAGTATGGTGTCTTAGTTTCCATGACCTTGACTGGTAACGTGACTGGTTATGTGGCTCTTCACTTGAGGGCATAGTAGGGTGTCAAGGTCAGTAATGGTCTCACAGAGTCTGTGTTTTGCAATATATTGATTCTCAGGAAGTCCATGGCCAGTATACCTTCAGCCTGTACCTGCAGATTTGCACCAGGTATGACCTCTACAGTATTTTGGTGATTGTTGCTGTTGCTCCTCATTTTCCTCCTTACCCATAGCTATGGCTATCAATAGACTACTGAGTATCATTAGTTTTTATGTATGGGGGTGGAGTGTGTGAGATGATATAAGTAAGGTGCAGTCATGCACCTGTGTTGTGAGTATCATGTGCTTCTATAAGTCATTTGTGTTTTTATGTTGGTTAGTGTGCATGTATGGTAGATCTAGGCAAAAGTAGTAAATTTCACTTTTGCAAAAAGTTCATGACTTGTGCTCTTGGGAAACTGTTACATCAGACCCTCTCCTGTCCTCTAGTTTAAATCTCCTGACTGACTTTCCCATTTCTTTGGCCAGTACCACCTCCCTCTTGCGATACTTGGAGGACATTGCACTCTGCCGAAAGGGAATATACAGTACCTTCCATTCTGCAGTCCATGGCTCAGCCTCACACATTGATTACTTTTAGATGAGTAAAACCCTGATACATGGGCTAAAGGACAGCAGAACAGAACCAGGATCAGGTTCAGATCACTCCATAGTAACCTGTTTCCTTTCCCTGTCTTTAAATTGGAGCTCAGATAAACAATGGAGACTTAATAACCAAATATTAAAGGACAAAAAAGTTATGGATAGTATACTTGCCTCCCTAGAATCCTATAAACTTAATAATTGGGGCACCACGCACTCCCCATCCATCAAATGGGGTGCACTTCAATGTTTCCTTAGGGGAGAATTTTTTTTTTATCATATAAAATTGTATTCATTTTTCAGATTTTTCCAACCACGGCGGAGGCTCTCCAGCCAGCCTCCTGCTGCCAAACTACAATGTCTCAAACATGGTTACACATTACAGTATTACACCAAGGAACAATATATCTCTGACATCATCGGCTGTACAATTATCTTCTTACATTCAGTCCTCACTTTACAGGGTTCAACTATTTGTCAAGCTCACAAAACTGAGTCCACCTGTGTATATAAAACAGTCAGCCTCTAAAACTGTAGCATTATCATCCAACCGGGGGGGGGGGGGTTCCCGGAGTTCCTTATACCTACACTATTCTAGCTATTTCCATACCATATATTCCATGTCCCTTCTCCTTACCCCATTTTTACCAAATCTTCCACAGAGAAGGCCTGCTCCTAGTGACACCGGACTATACGAATAAAGCCAGACTAATAGCAGACCATGAATTATGAGGGAAAAGCTCCAGACTATCCTTAGCCTCAGTCATCCCATAATTAAGAGCCAGCACTTATAAAAGATGCAAACTTCAGTAGGGTGTGAGGGATGTCATTATTTAAACTATCAGTGGGTTATGCAAAGGGGGCGTGGGACCGAACAGATATGTGAGTGTAGGTATGCATCCCATTTCTTATAGTATCTGGGGAGATGTCCTTTCCCCATTGCAGAAAGTTTTTCAAAAGTAGCAAGCCACACCATAGCCACCCACCACTCGGTGATCGTGGAGGGGAAGGTGGTCGCCATCTTTTCAGAATCACCCTTTTTGCTTCCATGACAGCAACCAACACCATGCCTTAGCGGATGTCGACAAATGACCCAGAAAGGAGACATCCCCCAGCACCAACGTAACTTGGGCAGTTGTCAAAGATCTGCCCAGAACCCTGGAGCAGTCCTCCAGCACCTGTTCTCAGAACCCCTGGACTAATGAACATGCTCACAAAATATGGAGTAGGTGAGCTGGAGAGGCGTCACATCTCCAGCACTTGTCGTGTTTCATAATGTTTAATCTTTGAAGCACTGCCGGTGTCTTATACCATCTGAGGAGGATTTTCGACTGAATCAGTTGGCTTTTGGCATTCTCATATGTCAGGTGGGCAGCTTTCAAACAATCCTCCCAAAGTTGCTGAGAGAGAGGGCATTTAAGTTTGGTTTCCCAAGCCACATGACTTGCCAGTGTATTATCGGGTCCACACGACTTGCCAGTGTATTATCGGGTTGTGCCCCCATAATAACCCTATAAAAAGTTCCCACCAAGCCCCTTTTCCTACCGGGTTCATGCAGGGTAGTCAGGGAGAATTTATTAAATGGTCAGTGATCAAGAAACGAAAAGAAACCCAGGAAGCTAAAACTTTGCTAGATCAAATTAGAGAAAAAGAGAAATACCTATCCAGGAGTACCTTGAATCTAGAGAAAGAGGCTCTCATAAAACTACAGGATAAATATTCTGAACTACTCAGAGAAAAGGCTAAGTGGGCAATTCTAAAATCAAAGGCTACTTATACCGAACAAGGGGAAAAGGCTGGCCAGCTTTTGGCCCTGCAGCTTAAAAATTAGAATCATCAAAATGTAATACGGCAAAACAAAATGACCTCCAGTGACCGCCCTTAACCCAGGCTAAAGACATAAATAAAGAATTTGAACATACTCTAAGCAGTTATATGCTCGAATGCCCAACCGCCCTTCCCAACAGAAAGTAGATTGCTACCTAGAAAACCTCCCTCTCCCCACTCTCACCCCCACCCAAATTGAAGGACTAACTGCAGAGAACTGTATCAGTTAAAGCAAAAGGAGGCTGGGAAGGCAGTCAGAAAAGCAAAGTCCAAAACCGAGGAAAAGATAGCCAACTCAGTTAAGAAGGGGGATAAAACCTTTTATAGGTACATCAGGGAGCAAAGGAAGACCAAGGGAGGGATAGTGAGGCTTAATAAAGGGAGGGAGGAGGGTGGGCAGAGGAGACTGTGAAAAGGCAGAGATACCAAACAAATATTTTTGCTCAGTATTTACAAATGAAGAGGGGGAGGTACATAAAACAAACAGTAGTAACACTCTGAATACAGAAGTTGATACCAGCCCATTTACAGAAGAAAGGGTTCTGAAAGAACTCTTAAAACTGAAGGTGGACAAAGCAATGGGGCCTGATGGGATTCATCCCAGAATTTAAAAGAGCTAAGGGTAGAACTAGTGAGACCACTGACTACCCTTTAACAAATCATGGGAGGATGGGGTGGTACCCGAGGACTGGAGGAGGCAGATGTATTCCCTTCACAAAAGTGGGAGCAAGGCAGAAGCAGGAAACTACAGACCTGTTAGTTTAACCTCAGTGATAGGGAAAATGATGGAATCACTTCTGAAGGAAAGAATTGTCAAGTATCTAGAGGCCAGAGGGGCACAGGACCCTATGCATCATGGATTCACAGCGGGAAGGTCATGCCAGACATATCTGATAGATTTCTTTGACTGGGTGACCAAAGTAGTAGATCAGGGAGGGGCTGTGGACATGGCCTACCTATACTTTAGCAAGGCATTTGACACAGTCCCACACAAAAGATTAATATACAAGTTAGCCAGCCTGGGAGTGGGTCCTAAGATGACAGCTTGGGTAAAGAATTGGCTGGAGAATAGGACACAGAGAGTAATAGTAAATGGAGTCCACTCAGAAGAAAGGAGGGATACTAGTGGGGTACCGCAGGGTTCAAGATTAGGACTCGTCCTCTCAATGTCTTTATAAGCTATACATGTGAAGGACTGGAAGGAAAAGTATGTCTCTTGCAGATGACACTAAGATCTGCAACAGAGTTGATGCACAGGGTGGGGTGGAAAGGATGAGAAGGGACTTGGCAAGGTTAGAGGAATGGTCAAATGTATGGCAGCTTAGATTCAATGCTAAGAAGTTCAAGGTAATGCACCTGGGAAACAAAAACCCAGGGGAAGAGTACACATGTGGGGTGAGATACTAACAACAACAAAATGGAAAGGGACCTGGGGGTAGTCATATCAGATGACCTAAAGGTGGGCAAGCAATGTGAGAGGGCAGCAAGGAGGGCTGGGGGGATACTGGGATGCATAGGGAGAGGCATCACCACTAGAAAACAGGAAGTTATTATCCCTCTGTACAGACAGCTGGTGAGACCCCATCTGGAGTACTGTGTGCAGTTCTGGAGACCCAATCTCCGCAAAGACATAGACAGGATGGAAGCTGTCCGGAGGAGGGCAACTAAAATGGTGCAGGGTCTGCACCGGAAGACATATGAAGAGAGACTTAAGGAGCTTAATATGTATAGCCTCGAGGAAAGGAGGGAGAGGGGGGACATGATAGAAACTTTCAAGTACCTCAAGGGAATCAACAAAGTCCAAGAGGGTAGCATCTTTCAAAAAAAGAGGTGTGCAAGAACAAGGGGGCACAATTTGAAGATAGAGGGGCGGCTCAGAGGTAATTTAAAGTATTTTTCACAGAGAAGGTTGTGGATGCATGGAACGGCCTTCCGGAGGAGGTTGTGGAGTCAAAATCAGTGGTTGAATTCAAGCATGCATGGGACAGTCCTAAGGCAATTCTGGGGGGTGGGGGTAAGAAGAAATAGGCTGCTGGTTAACTAGGATCTGCAGCTTATCCAGTAGGTAGGGAAATGGGCAGACTGGGTGGGCCAAGCGGTCCTTATCTGCCGTCAAATTCTATGTTTCTATGTTTCTTTTACAGAAACGGATATTATACAAACTATCAAAGACCTCCCCTCAGACAAAGCCCCCGGACTGGACAACTACTCACTCAATTTTTACAGGAAGTTTGCACCCCAGTTAGCCCCATGGCTACTTGCAGTTTTCTCAAGTATGCTAAATGCGGCAAATTTGGACCCCAGGATACTAGAGGCAATGATAGTCGTCCTTCCTAAACCTTGAAGGGGTCAGACACGAGTGTCCAATTTCCAACCTAGATCCCTTCTTAATTTTGACCTAAAAATCCTTGCCAAATTATTAGCTCCTAGGTTAGAACAGGTACTCCCTTCCCTCATCAGCTCCGACCTAGTCAGATTCATGAAGGGTAGGTCTTCTGTAGATCACCTCTGTCACCTGTCTTTCATCTTCTCCACGTCCAGAGAAGCCCCTCATGCCATGGCACTGGTCTCTCTGGACGTGGAGAAGGCATTTGACAGGGTAGACTGGCAGTTCTTGTTCAGGATCCTTCACAGATTTCATTTTCCCCCTAAATTCATCTCATGGCTGCAAGTCCTGTACTCCACCCCCACTGCACGTACCTTTTGTAATGGGATTCTTTCTTCCAGTTTCCCTTTAGAGGCCTGAACTAGACAAGGATGCCCCCTATTCCCCTTGTTATTCAACCTATACCTAGATCCCCTTTTCGTATCTATACAGACATCCCCTGGAATACATGGAACACAATTAGGCTCAACCAATACTAAGACAGCGGTATATGCCGATGACATCTTGTTACATATCACACAAATCATACCCTCCATACAAAATTTATTACACTTAATTCAGGAATTTGGTTCCCTCTCTAATTATAAGATCAACACAGAGCAATCATCGGTCTTCCCATTAAACCTTAAGGTACATAAATAGGACATTTTGGAGTTGGGACTCAATTGGGCTCCCAAAGCCATAAAATATCTATGCTTATACCTGTCAACCAGTGATACCCAGCTGCGTTAGTTGAACCTAGATGACCTGCACAAAAAAGTACAGCAAGATTTAAAACAGTGGCAGGATCTCCCTCTAACCCTGCGGGGCTGAGTGAACATCATTAAGATGAGCATTCTCCCATGCATCTTTTACCCCCTGAACCTTTTAAATTTATGGCTTCCCAAAGTCTGTTTTAAGCACATCCACTTTTTTGGTTTTAATTTACATGTCTGTATCCACTCAATGTACACCATGTATGATGTATACTCATGTAAAAACTTAATAAACTCTGAATTAAGAAAAAAGAGAAACCCATCCCTTGCATAGAACAGATGACACACAGGAGGTGATTGATGGAGGCTACCATCATCCCCCAACCTGTCATGGCCTGTGGCAGAGAAATTTACGCAGACAGAGACAATCAGTAACCCCACACCCAACAACAACCAGAGACCACACCTACACTTGTTGGCCAGAAGAGCAGTCACCTACCAGTGCAGAAGCCCATATGGAGCAGATAGAGTGGCAGTGGTGATGACCCAGTGACTGTGGAATCAGCATGATGCCTCATGGATGTGTGGTACCCTGTGCCATGCTTGCGCACAGACCAATGTAGTACTCTGTGTCACCATGCATAAAACCAAGGATGACCCCCAAACAATGACAGCAATGTGCAGAGATGCTACACCATGTCTGCTGTGGGTATGCCACCTGCTACTGCCACAAGCATCCCTGAAACCAGCAAGCACAAGTCACCGACCCACTACGAACAACATGAGTAACACCTCTTGAGCTACCACCTAGTAGGTAAGACTGGTAGCAGAATGCAACACAATAATGGACGACTGCTGCCTTCCATCAGTGGGTGCAGTGTGTCTCATAGTCATGGAGCCACTGACAGCAGGTACCCATGTTGAGAGGCTGATGGGCAGCATGCAGCAGAGGATTTGTTGGCAGCAAAAGGACATACCAGGCACAGCACATCAGGCAGTACAGCAGGTTGATGGGGATGATACTTGTTGGTGTTCACAACTTGTTGGCCTTGCCACTGGTACCGCAGTGACAGAAGCTACCTTTACATAGTTCCGGGCCACATAGTCAGGCTGTATCTTTGCCATGATGGGAGTCACATGTCTCCACTCAGCTGCATGGTAGGTGTGACCAGTATGATGGCACGCTGACACCAATGTTGCCCAGTAGTGGACTGTGGTGACTTACAGAGACATACCATTAGGAATGCCACATGCACCCCCTACACTGGTATGCCTGGTGAAGTGGCACATGTCTGTATCCACTCTATGCACACCATGTATGATGTATACTCATGTAAAAACTTAATAAACTTTGAATAAAAAAAAAGAGAAACCCATCCCTTGTGTCCGCTGCAGTCAGCATGGGAGGAATACTGTGCAGGACAGTTTCATTGGTGGCACTAAAACATTCTGAGTACCTGCTGCAGAGGTGTCCAGTCCAGAAACTGTGCCTGCCAAGGGCATGTGAAGGCTGAAATATCCTGGCAGATGGTAGGGTGAGGGGGACTGGCATCACTGGGACTCATATGGCTGTGTACACATATCATGGGTACCATTGCTGACCTTGCTTCCATGCTCTGGCATGCCCTGCGGGGTCCCAGTGTCTGTTGTGCATGCCCGCCATGCATTGCAGTTTCAGCACGCTGGTCCTTATACCAGCTCTGGCTGGTCTATCCACAGCCATAGGTTGTAGCCACTGTAGTTCTTTGAGAATCCCATCATTTGGGATAAAGCAGCCGAGTAGTGGCAGAAGCCCTCTCAATGTCATGGCTATAACTGTGAATTGGCTGAAGCCTGCCGCAGGACCATCAGGTGCAACAGGTCAAACTGGTGCCGCAGGCACCATTTGAAACTCATGAATGAGGCAAGGTGCAGTGCAGTGTGCCCCTTACATCATGTCTCTTTCACACAGGCACCTTGCATCATTCTCAACCCTTTTAAAATTGAGCCCATTGTGCTATCCAGCTTTAAAGTTGTAGAGGCTTAGTATTGTACTAGTTACTTACTTGCAAAAATTCATAAACTTGCTAAGAGAGCATGATTGTTTAGAACGTAACCATCCTTAGAGTTAGTGATCTGATTATTAGCATGAACACACATTGCTGTATTTATAAAACGTCTACCAAATGTTGTAGCATACTATTTAGTTGCTCTTGTTACAGAGACTAACAATTGAAAGGCTACTAGCCTGAAGTTCAATGGGGGGGGAATAGCTCCTCCCACATCCCCTTCTTAAAATTCAGTGCTTCCACTTGCTCAGCTTCGAGCATTTTATAAACACCCACCATCCTCCCCTGCCTCCTCCTCCTCCTCCAGCATTCTTATCTCACCCTCTTCACTGGTCTTAAATGCTACTCCTACCCAGCATTCCATTGAGGGTGAGAAATAGAGAAAAGCCAAAGTCCAAGTTTATAAACATCAAGCACATAACAGTCAAGCTTATAAGTATACACAAGCACTGAGCTATGTACCATGCATTGAATGATGCCATTTACTTACTGTATCCGAAAATATTTTTGAACTTTTATAAAATATTTTGAGGCTTTTATTTCAACCACCCTTCGAGCTATAGACCTGGTTTGTTTACTGCTAGGTGTGTTCCTTTCTACCATCCAAATAGTGCCAACTTTTATCAAGTAGGTTTAAAAGAAGATTGAAAACATAGAAAACTACATTTTGGCAAACATTTGCAAAATGCTTATGAACATTTCTTTCAGTTTTGTGGAGGCAGACTCAATAATTTACCTAAATTCTGCCAGGGAAATTTAAATTTCAGATATCACTAGTGTACTGTGTAAGTCTCTCTATTTCTCCCTCTCTCCCACTTTCCCTTCATTAGATCCCTTTTGTGTTGGTGTAACACAGGCATCCACATTTAGCATTGATTTGAAATTGTGTGTTTTCAGATTTTTGGATCATTAGTTTGAATGCCATTGCATCCACCACATGCAACTCCCAGTTGAATTCATAGCTCCAGACACAGCTGTAGTTTACAGAATATTGGACACAGTTACTGGCACATCTATTGCAGACAAATTCAAATGTCTGGTCTAGGTGTTTCTGTGGTGGATCCAACTGTGTGCTGCATTCATTATAAATGTATCTGGCATGTACATCCAGTGCAGGCACTTAAAGAGACACTGTCAACACCCTTAGGCCTCAAGAATGTCCTTCTTTGAAAAAAAAATGAACAGGTTTTATGATTTCTCACATTCAGTAAACTTTTTTTTTTTAACACAACATTCTTTTCACTCCTATTGTTGAGCAGGTGGCAAGTCCTTCGGCTGCCAGCTCCTGCACCCCCAGACCTGGTCTAGCCAGCGACATGCACTCATCCATGCAGGTTGAAATGCAGAGTTGTCCCCCCTCAGGGGACCTGGATCCTGATACTTGGGGGGCATACCTCTTGTGTCTGGGGGTGCAGGACACGGCCATCAGTCACCATAATCGCCCTGCAATTTTCTACCATTTTTTCTCCCTCAGAGTCAGTAGTGCAATGGCATCAGCACACTACGTGCCTGCCGTGCTCCAGCCCTCAACTGTGCACACTACCCGCAGTGCCCCAGGCCTCCGCCAGTTGCCACTGCAGAGTGATGCGATCCCCCCACCTACCCCACAGAAAGGAGAGCAGTCACTGGATGCTCGAGGCCTCCATCTCCCCTGCCAACCCCTGAAGGCCTGAGTCTGCTCCCGAACCCAGGTTGCTAGCATGGTGCGAGGTGTGGTGTCCAGCACCTCAACCATCAGTGCCACCAGGCTGGCACATTCAGGAAACTTTACTGATATACTGTAGCTGGTAGTGTGATTCTGATTGCTTTTTTTCCTTTTAAAAGTGAAAAACAGACTACCCACCATACTGGTGTTACCACACAAAAATGTGTTTGTTTTCATTGATCAACTCCACCTGCATCTTTTCTTGATTTGGTAACACCTCCATCACAGTCTTGCCACTCAAGATGCAGTGGGAGGAGAGGAGACTGTAGCATCATGTGTGACTACACTGTTTGGAGTGTTGCTAATTTTCAGAAAGTATGAAATAAGAGAAGATCAAGGATTTGAATAAAACAAGGCTCAGTGTAACTACACCATTAGCATGTATTTCAGTTGTACTAAGAAAAGAAGCAGACAAAACAACCAACAACTTCAATGAATTTTAGAGTAGGTAAGCAATCATAAAATGGGGTCGGGGGGTCAATTAGAAATGATATGATGCAAAAATGGTTGCCACTGTCCCTTTAACATCCTACTTGAGGGGGCTAATTCCTCTTAAAGAGAAGTTAGCTTCTGGACAAAAGAATAACAAAGATCTACTTAAAACTTTCAAATCAGGTGAGCTAATTCACAGCACAGTTGTTATCCAGCATTACCAAATTTAGTTCTAGACTACAGTTTCCAAAGGTGTAGGCAGGTGTACCCACTGTACTCATTTGTGTAGGATTGACTGATGTCACTGTTCTGCTTCATTGTAGTCCCCAGCTCAACTGATATCACAGGGTTCTGGAACTGCTAAGTAATGAAAAAAAAATAATACTGGACAGGAAAAAAGGTTGCATTAATGTAAGGCCAAAATATGAAAAAAATCAGACTATTTCAAAACAAAATCACAAAACGAATACACTATGACAATAAAACAGACTTCACAAATGCCCAAATTTATAGTTCTATTAAAAAATGTAAACAACATTATTTCTGTTCACTTTAGGTACCTGTCCCAAACCATATGCCCTTTCATAACAATTATCTTATAATCTGGAGTGGAACAGAATATGCCACTGCTACGCTCTAATTTTGATCACTGGCTAGTGCCTGAATCAGTTGAAAAGTCTGTTATCTTCTTATTAATTTATTTAGCTTTTGTGACCTCGAAAGGAGGGATAGGAACTACTTCCTGTTCTCAGAAGGGAAACAATTCACGATTAAAAATGAGGGGCAGGTATATGAAATCCGCCAACTGATAATGTGTGACGCTCAAGGCATTATCTATAAAGCAACTTGTAGTTGCAGCTCATTTTATATCGGTAAAACTAAAAGAAATTTAAAGACACATATGAGTGAACATATTAGAGCAATTGCTAAGGGGGATTTGACATATGCCACGGCTGCACATGTTGCAGGGTCTGGAAGCAGTACTGAACATGTGTTTAGTTTTCAGGGGATTGATAAGGTGAATATTAGACCAAGGAGTAGTAACTTTAATGATTTATTGTTAACAAGAGAAGCTTTTTGGATCATTAATTTGAAGGGCACTAAAAATCAGGGCCTTAACTATGGCTTTGAGTTAAGACCTTATTAAAACAGAAGAAGAAATAGGGACATTTAGTTCAGACAAGTTGTCCTCATGAATTTTGAAAATATGACAGGATTTATTTTATATGTAATACATGTTTAGTTGTCCTTATGAAATCTGAGAATATGATAGAATCTGTCATATGTATTAAATGTCAGTTTTGCTTGATGGTTTAATCAATATGACATTTGAATATGTGCATATTGTATCTTCTTTTGAATCCATCCTATACTAAACCAACCCCCTTGCTTTTAATGTTGTGAATGCTGCATTATTGTGATTTGTACAAGCAAAAGGGTCCTTCTGTGTAGAATCTGTATTGTGTATTTAATTCTTTTTTAAGAATTAGAGTGCTTACATTATATATTGGTGCTGATCTTGACACGTATAGGATACTGCAGTTTTAACCAATCAAATTGACTGAATGATTCTGACATCATCATGATGTAATTTGAATGCACTATTTAAACTGCCATTTGATATTGTAATGCAGACTTTGATAAAGGATATGATTTTATCTGAAATGCGTCAGGCTGCTGGCATTCTGTATAAATACATTTTTCTAATCTGGAGACCTGTGCCCATGTTATTGAGGTTGGTGTGTGCTCAACTTTTCGGTTTTGTATGTTTGATATTGTAATGTAGGCTTTGATAAAGGATGTGATTTTATCCGAAATGCATCAGGCTACTGGCGTTCTGAATAAATAATTTTTTTTAATCTGGAGACCTGTACCCATGTTCTTGAGGTTGGGGTGTGCTCAACTTTTTGGTTTTGTATGTTTGATATTGATTTGATGCACCACTTGCCTTGTGCATACTCTGTGCTGGAATTTGTTTGATCCTTGAGCTAGTACATGCACAGGTTGCAGTCGGGGACCTAATTGCCCCTAGTGAAAAACCTCACCATTGGAGCACATTATAGGTCCCTAACTTTAATATTGATTTACAATACTCCCGGAAGAATGTCGATCAAAGATAGCACTAATTTGATTTTTTCAGAAGAAAGTAACACTATACCTCGAAGCTTTATGAGTGAACTCCTTAATGCGGCTGTTAGAAGCAATCCATTCTTAATCGACACTGAAGAGACAGCCAATTGCACACCTGGGAAGCAGTCATTACTTTTGGCATTCCGGGAGCTAGAACACCTAACACATCAATGGAGTAGGGTCTTTTGGAACTCCATGAATATGGAAGCATATCAGGTGGTGAAGCAGATCACGAGAGGTCTGAGACTACTTAAAACCCAGCATGCAAACAGGAAAACAAAGTATTTTTAAAAACTTGGGAGGGCATTCTTACAGAGGCAAGTTTTAAATTGATTGATCTGATTATTAAGTTCAGTAAAGAGAAGGAAGGAGGTTTAAAAGCTGAAATTAAAAACAAGGAGAGAGACTTCCTCAATTTTAAAAACCACGCTGCGTTTGATGTATTTAATCTAAAGTTGAAAGAATCAATACAAAATTTGGACAATGAACTGAAAGCTGCAAAATAAGTTACATTTATAAGGGACAAAAATGATTATGAGCTGGACCCCATTTATAGTTAGAAAAAAAGCCCTAGAGGAATTTTAAAGAGAAACAGACATGTGATTTTGAATTTAGCAGTGCCAGTGAGTCAGAGATGGAGGAACCTGTTAATCAACACCATTTTCACAGGGAATAACGGAATACAGATCCCCCATATGAACCATGAAGGAACCCGAGGTTACAGCAAGCAGGACGAGAACAATACACATCAGGGCCTAACAGATGAGGAGGGGGAAGGGGAGGAGAAGGAACAAGAGGTCGTCACAGAGGCTTCACCCAGAGCTTCAGGAATCCAAGGAATCACATGGGCAGGAGGTGGCAAAAGAAACAAACACCAGTCTCCAGGTAATAAATATCTCTGATACAGAACTAACACCAACTGAGACTGAAGTACTAAACAAAGGGATGAATTGTGCTCCCACTGTTTCTGTTAACACATTTCAAAGAATGGTGGATTTAAATATAGCATGTAGGAACCTTAGCTTAAAGTCCTTCTTCTATAAAAAAAAAAAAAACTAAGTGCTGAAAACCAGAATGGGAATACTGTAAATAATGACTGTGGTGAGACAAGGGATAGATTTAAACCTGTTTCTACATTTAATCCCACTCCAAGTGCAGCTATTGGGGTGTGTAAACAACTGGTAGAAAATGACTTTGAAACACTATTGTCCAATCCTTCTTGCCTAAAGTTTAATAATTTATCCAGGGATGAGAAACTGGCAATTGACAGTTTACAGAAATGAACAGAACTGATTATTAAAAGAGCAGATAAAGGGGGCAGTGTTGCCATGATGAATAAAACAGATTATGTGAATGAAGTTAAAAGACAACTAGAAAACGTTGCTTTCTACAAGAAATCGGACTCTGATTCTACTCATAATTTTAAGTTTGAGGTGGATGAATGTATTGGGGAGGCCTTTAAAAATGTTAACATCAGTTAAAAAGAGATGGAATTCCTGATCATAGAATCTCCTATAAGGGCAACATTCTTAACTACTTCCAAAAATACACACAAGTCTATGACTAATCCTCTGGGCCACTCTATTGTGAGCAGGATAGGCTCATTAACTGAAAGCCTCTCACAGTGCATAGATTTCTACCTTCGACGCTTTGTAAATTCACTACCATCATTCTTACAGGACACTAACAATGTTTTAAGATATATACAGCAGGTGGAACTAGATGAAAATTGTTTGTTGGTAACTATGGATGTTGAAGCACTCTATTCGAACATACCCCACGAAGGGGCTTTGGGTGCAGGTGCTAGTTTCTGGAACAGCATGGGGGATAGTGTTATACCATCTACAACTTTCTTGCTAAAGATCCTTAAATTTGTTTTAAAATATAATACATTTTTGTTTGATTATAAATTTTGTTTACAAATGAAAGGAACAGTCATGGGGGCTACAAGTGCCCCCTCTATTGCGAGCATATATATGGGGCTGTGGGAAAACAAACAGGTTCTTGATAGAGACAAGAATCCATTTTTTGATAAAATCAGAGTTTGGAATTCAAATGATACATCGTTGATTTATTCTTTATTTGGAGGGATAGTGAGGTAGAATTATACATGTTTAAAAAATATCTGAAAGATACCAATAGTAACTTGAATTTCACATACCAAGCCTCAAGAGACAGAATACATGTCCTTAAGTTAACTATCTATAGAGAAAAAGGGAACAATCTGGTTACTGACATTTACAGGAAGCCCACAGATGGCAACACATTACTGCAAGCTACTTGTTGCCACCCCCCACATACAATTAGAAATATACCGATGGGACAGTTCCTGAGAACAAGGAGAAACCGTGGTAATGATGACAATTTTGGGAATGGTGCTAGGGACTTAAAGACACATCTCCTAGAAAAGGGCTACAGTATGAAGGATAGAACAGCTAATATTTTTCAAGTAAAACTACCTCTGGCTGGAAGCTGCAATACTGAACATAGGATTTGCAAGAAAGCGAGTTGTGCTCACAACAGAGGGAGATGAACCTTACAATTGTCTTTGGTTTGTAGCAGATATTCTGCAGGTGGAAGCTACTTCTAACTGAAAGGTGAAATAAGGAACTTAGAATTATCAGGAAAAGACAGTCTTTGTTACAATTCTTAAGATTTTCAGTGCAGGAAGAGTTTAAAGCACAGCTGACTTATTTTGAGGCTGACTGCTTTCAGAGCACAAACCACCAGGCTGTTTTGGGGCTGGGGAGGTTTTACCTGTGTCTGACTTGGATGCCTGGATTTTTCTCTGTTTGATTAACAGGGTATTTTCTCTGTCAAATTGTTGTGTACGGTATCTTGCTGACAGGAAGGCACTCATCGCAGCGGTGGGTCAGAGCTCTTAGCTGATTGTTTTGTGAGGGCACAGTTTAAGCCCAACCCCTTCCCACCCCTCACCTCACCTCACCCATCCCAGGAAATAGTTCCTTTATACCTGGGGTTCTGACATCATTTCCTCAAGAGTGCAAGGTGCATATCACTGTCATATCCTCTCTAGCACACTGCACTGACAATATAAGCATACACATTGTATACTATATATATTTCTATATAACAAACCAATCACACACACAAACACACGAAAAACAAAAAGTAGATAAACATGTGGGGAGTAGTGCAATGTAATGGCTGTGGGGCAGCAGTCTTCTGGGAGTCTTTCTGGAGGCTGAGATGCTGCCCTATTTGCAAACAACTCTCTGCCCTGAGGGAGGAAGTTGCCCGTCTTCAGGCCACACTGGACAGTAGTAAGGGAACCTTCCCTCAGGCCACACTGGACGGTAGGAAGGGAACCTTCCCCATCCAGGGAGCACCAGAGCCACCACCACTACCTCAGAGGTTGCGAAGAAAGCACAGCAGTTGGACCACAGTGGGCTCAGAGAGGGTGAGGATGGTGGAACAGAGGTATACCCAGTCAGTTGTTCCACTCCACAATCCATACACCATTCTGGGGGAGCATAGCTCCCCTATGGATGCACCCACAGAGGAGACTAAGGAGGCTGAGGACAACTATCACAAGGGAGGTCCACAGGAATCAGGCAGAGGACACCACAAGGAAAGGAAGCAGCTCCTGGTGGGGGACTCAATTATTAGGGGGATAGAACTGGGGGAGCAGGGAAAACTGAAGTAAGGTGCCTTCCTGGTGCCATGGCTTGGAGGGAGAGGAAGCGCATACTCAGGATCACGAGAACAGCTGTACGGGAGTCTAAACTGGATGTCATTGTCCACCTAGGGACAAATGACTTGGCTCAACATGAGATTACAGCAGTGCAGAAGGACTTTGTAGAATTGGGGAGGGGCCTAAGACAAGTAGCACACACAGTATCCTTCTCAGAGGTGCTGCCTGTCAATGGCACGAGTGAGGCGAGGGTACTTTGCACCATGCAGTTTAATGAATGGTTGAAACAATGGTGTGGAGCACAGGGTTTGGCTCATTGGGACTGGGGTTCCACCTGAGGGACACCAGCCTATACTGGCAGGATGGTCTGCATCTGTCCAGGAAGGGAACAAGTCTTTTGAGCAATCGGTTTAAATGCTTCATTGGCAGCTTTAAACTAGTCAAGGGGAGGCACTGATAAGCAGCAGAAAATCCCAGCCTCCCTACAAAACAGGGTACTAAATGAGAAAAAGACCGAGGTAGAAAGGTCAGTGGGGATGCTGCAACAGAAGGTAAAGCCATCAAAAAATGGAGAGCAATGAGTACCAATGCCCGTAGTCTGAGTAACAAGCTTCCTGAATTAGTGGCCTTGATGGAGGAGGAACATCTGGATATCGTGGCAGTCACAGAAACATGGTACACACAAAACCATGACTGGGACGTAAACATACCAGGATACACTATCTACAGGAGGGACAGGGAGGGTAAAAGAGGAGGAGGAGGAGTAGCTTTTTACATAAGGGAAGGAATCAAAGCAACAGAACAAAAGGGAAAACAGGGAGGAGAAGAAGCACTGTGGGTAAATTTGGAGACCGGCAATGGAACCACAATCCGCACAGGGGTTGTATACAGATAACCTTCTCAGGGGGAGAAAATGGACAAGGAAATGATAGAAAGTATACCTAGAATGGCAGAAAAAGGGGAGATAATGCTAATGGGTGATTTGAATATGCCAGATGTTAACTGGAGTGCAGTTGCAGCAGCCACTTCGAAGAGTGGGGTTATTCTAGATGCCCTACAGGGGGCATGCCTTAGACAACTAGTACTGGAGCCCACTCCAGAGGGAGCAATCTTAGACCTGGTTCTCTCAAATGGAGATGAAGAAAGGATCACAGATGTAGAAGTGGGTAGCCATCTGGGAACTAGCGACCATCGAACAGTATGGTTCACAATAAACACAGCAATAGAGTTAAGTCATACAAAGAGAAAAGTACTGGACTTTAGGAGGGCTGACTTTGTCAAAATGGGTGAGTGCCTAAGGAATGCACTAGCAAATGGGCAGGAAGGAGTGGTGGAAGAACAATGGGGAATAATAAAAACTGCCATCACAGAGTAACACGCCTTTGTGTGAAGCAAATAAACAAAACAAAACGATGTAAGAAACCACTATGGTTCTCAAAGAAGTGGCAGTGAAGGTTCAAGAGAAAAGAAAGCATTCAGGAAGTACAAGGAATCACAGAAGGAGCAGGACAGAAAACTGTATCGGTTAAAGCAAAAGGAAGCTGGGAAGGCAGTCAGAACAGCAAAGGCCCAAACCGAGGAAAAGATAGCCAACTCGGTTAAGAAGGGGATAAAACCTTTATAGATACATCAGGGAGCAAAGAAAGACCAAGGGAGGATAGTGAGGCTTAATAAAGGGAGGGAGTGGGCAGAGGGTGACTGTGAAAGGCAGAGATACTAAACAAATATTTTTGCTCAGTATTTACAAATGAAGAGGGGGAGGTACCTAAAACAAACAGCAGAAACACTCTGGATACAGAAGTTGATACCAGCCTATTTACAGAAGAAAGGGCTCTGAAAGAACTCTTAAAACTGAAGGTGGACAAAGCAATGGGGTCTGATGGGATTCATCGCAGAATTCTAAAAGAACTAAGGGTAGAACTAGTGACACCACTGACTACCCTCTTTAACAAATCATGGGAGGATAGGGTGGTATCCAAGGACTGGAGGAGGGCAGATGTGATTCCCCTTCACAAAAGTGGGAGCAAGACAGAAGTAGGAAACTACAGACCTGTTAGTTTAACCTCAGTGGTAGGGAAAATGATGGAATTACTTCTGAAGGAAAGAATTGTCAAGTATCTAGAGGCCAGAGGGGCACAGGACCCAAGGCAGCATGGAATCACAGCGAGAAGGTCATGCCAGATGAATCTGATAGATTCTTTGACTGGGTGACCAAAGTAGTAGATCAGGGAGGGGCTGTGGACATGGCCTACCTAGACTTTAGCAAGGCCTTTGACACAGTCCCACACAAAAGATTAATATACAAGTTAGCCAGTCTGGGAGTGGGTCCCAAAATGACAGCCTGGGTAAAGAATTGGCTGGAGAATAGGACACAGAGAGTAATAGTAAATGGAGTCCACTCTGAAGAAAGGGGGTTACTAGTGGGGCACCGTGAGGGTTCAGTATTAGATCGGTCCTCTCCAATGTCTTTATGTTTACATTGCAGAGGGACTGGAAGGAAAGATGTCTCTTTGCAGATGACACAAAGATCTGCAACAGAGTTGATGCACAAGGTGGGTGGAAAGGATGAGAAGGGACTTGGCAAAGTTAGAGGAATGGTCAAATGTATGGCAGCTTAGATTCAATGCTAAGAAGTGCAAGGTAATGCATCTGGGAAACAAAACCCAGGGAAGAGTACACAATGGGGGTGAGATACTAACAACAACAAAATGGAAAGGGACCTGGGGGTAGTCATATCAGATGACCTAAAGGTGGGCAAGCAATGAGAGGGCAGCAAGGAGGGCTGGGGGATACTGGGATGCATAGGAGAGGCATCACTCAGAAAACAGGAAGTTATTATCCTCTGTACAGACAGCTGGTCAGACCTCATCTGAGTACTGCATGCAGTTCTGGAGACCCAACTCCAAGAAAGACATAGACAGGATGAAAGCTGTCCGAGGAGGGTAACTAAAATGGTGCAGGGTCTGCACTGGAAGACATATGAAGAGAGACTTAAGGAGCTTAATATGTATAGCCTCGAGGAAAGGAGGGAGAGGGGGACATAATAGAAACTTTCAGGTACCTCAAGGGAATCAACAAAGTCCAAGAGGGTAGCATCTTTCAAAAAAAGAGGTGTGCAAGAACAAGGGGGCACAATTTGAAGATGGGGGTGGCTCAGAGGTAATTTAAGGAAGTATTTTTTCACAGAGAGGGTTGTGGATGCATGGAACGGCCTTCCGGAGGAGGTTGTGGAGTCAAAAACAGTGGTGGAATTCAAGCATGCATGGGACAGTCATAAGGCAATTCTAGCGGGTGGGGGCAGGAAGAAGTAGGCTGCTGGTTAACTAGGATCTGCAGCTTATCCATTAGGTAGAGAAATAGGCAGACTGGGTGGGCCAAGCGGTCCTTATCTGCCATCAAATTCTATGTTTCTATGTTTCTGTCACAGCAGGTTGTGATTATGCAGCACAACAAAATAGGGACACCCTGTTAACTGAGCTGACAGCAGTGGAAAGTGAAAATCTGAAAGAAACATGGTTTAATTTTGTAACCACATATTCAACACAGGCCAGTGAAGTAGAAATGATAATTCAAGCTCACTGGGGGTACTAAGCAGTGACCCTGGCCCAAGAGAAATAGCTTTGGTCCCACCAAGAATGGCCTATAGGAAGGCACCTACTATAGGGAACAAACTATTAGATAGCCACTTTGGTAGAAACAACAGCACTTGGCTCAGCAGACCAGTGGTGGGATGCTACCAATGTAAAATATGCAATATATGCAGTCATGTAAAAGAAGGGAACCAATTCACCAGTCAAAATGAGAGGTGGTATAAAATCCACCAGCTGATAATGTGTGACACAGAAAGCATTATCTATAAAGCAACTTGTAGTTGCGGCTCATTTTATATCAGTAAAACTAAAAGAAGTTTAACAACAAGTATGAGTGAACATATTAGAGCAATTGCTAAAGGGGATTTGACATATGCCACAGCTGCTTGTGTTGCAAGTTCTGGAAACAGTGCTGAACATGTGTTTAGTTTTCAGGTAATTGATAAGGTGACTATTAAACCAAGGGGTGGTAACTTTAATGATTTATTGTTAACAAGAGAAGCTTTTTGGATCATTAATTTGAATGCCACTAAAAATCAGGGCCTTAACTATGTCTTTGAGTTAAAACTTTTTTTTAAAACAGAAGAAGAAATAGGGACATTTATTTTAGACACGTCCTTATGAATTTTTAAAATATGACATTATTTTATATGTAATACATGTCTAATTGACCATATGAAATCTCAGAATATGATAGGATCTGTTATATGCAGTAAATGTTAGTTTTGCTTGATGGTTTAATCAATAAGATATTTGAATATGTGCATATTGTTATCTCCTTTTGCATCCATCCTGTACTAAACCCCCCCCCCACGCTTTGAGGTTGGTGTTTGCTCAACTTTTTGGTTTTGTGTGTGTGTGATATGAAACCAAAGAGCATGTGATCACTTCTAATAAACAGAGACACAGCTATTTTATTTATTGTGTTTTAATGTTTACATTATTACTTTTATGCTAAATTGTGTGTTCAGGCAAATAATCTAGTGGGTTTTTACTTTTCAAACTGCAGGTGAAACCTATGAAATAGGATTCTGCTATTGTGATGTAAGAAAATCTCAACTATGTATGAGTCCAATGTGTTTTAAAGAGAAACGATACATTTACATCTTTATTTTTTCAAAGAAACACACTTCTGTCTGCAGCAAATTGTACCTTTTAAATGGGCTACAGCTCATCTGCACTGTATGATCTTACAATGAATTTATAGAAGTAAATAGCCACTGTTTTCTTCTTTCTAAGTCTATCTGGTTAGGAAGAAGCTGTCACCTACTAAATTAAAATGAAAACTTGCAGATTACCAAAATTACATATTTATGATGAATCTGTAACATTTTGGTAGAAGAAAGATCTATTTCACTGTAACAATCTGCAAACAGTTCTGTAGTTTCCTATTGAAAAACACTGTCTGCTTAGCCAGTAAACAGTTTCTGACTTCATAACGCAGGGATTTTGTTGGGTTCTTGGTCACTAGTAGTTGATAAAATAAAAAGAAAACAATGAGAAAGATGGTTAAAAAAAACTAAAACATTCATATTTTCACTAAAGCGTCTAATGGCCCCAGACCTTCATCCTGTAAGATATATAGCCTTAAGAGGCATAGACTTTTTAAACTGTTAGTGTTTTTGTTTTTAGTGAATAGGGAAAATTTGGCCAAGACACTGGGAAAATTCCCCTACTCTCTGGAGGGGGGGTACTGTTGCTTAGCTTGCTGTCCTGTAAAATGGCTGCCTGGGAGGATGAAAGAGGAGGGGATCATGCTAGCTCTGTTTTAGTGGAGGCAGAGACTTCAGTGGGGATTGGAAATGAGCCTAACCAATTAAAACTGCTTGTACCTGATATCTAGTTTAGCTGAGGGATATAAATCACATTGGCTCCATGTTCAGTAGCCGAGTTGGCTATTTCCAGCAATGTTGACAGTAACGTTCATGTACTCTTCAGATGCTCCTGTTCCCAAGGTTCCAGCAGAGACTCTTGTAGAAGCAGGAATCATGTAGTGAAGAATTTCACTGCTCCAACAAATGTTAGAAGAGGAGGCAAATCTGTCCCACACTCTAGGCACACCAGAGGCTGCTCCATTGCAAATACGAGCTGAGAGGATTACTCAGTATGAATCTGACAACAACAGCTCAAACAGATGTTGAACCAGTCAATAGGAAGCAGACCAAAGATAGTCTGAGTCTCAGAAGAGGACACCCAGCCCCAACCTCACTGATGAGTGCTCCAGGGCCATTGTTGGTAGAGTCAGCACTCCAGGCAGCCAGTTGGATCAGGTTGCCTGGTCTGGTCCCAGCTAAAGCCAAAATCCTCACATTACCCCCTGAAGTTCTGCCAGATGACAGCAGGGACTGGCTTCACTGCCATGATTGCTGCAAGCTCTGCAGGTAATGGTAATGGCATTTTTTCCAATTACTGTGAGTAGTCGGGACAATATGGGGAGAAGTCAATGGGGAAGTAATGTCACACTGAATCGTTGCAAGCCTGCTGTTTCAGCCACATCAGTAGTTACCTCCCACCTCCACAGTGAGACAACATACCAGCTCCTCCTGTCACAAATCACAGGGCATTTCCCAGCTTATTCTCAACATGAATGGTGACATTACAGACTCAGATTGTTGAACTCCCCTCAGCTTTAATCCCCTCAAGAGCTGACCTGGTGGCAGACAAGTTAAGCTCTGACAGAATGTGGGAGCCTCAACCCCCCCCCCACGATGTTGCAGCACAGCAGTTACCTGCCTCCCCCAACTGCATCTGGCCTGAAGTTGAAAAGTAAAATGATTCATATAGAGATTGATAATGATATTCCTACCAGCCTCACTCCTGGTCCTTCTTGGTTGAGCTGCAAATCTGCTACTTCTGAACCCTCTACAGATATGCAGAGTTGTTTTTACCACCACTACAGTTGCAGACATAGATATGTTCAGATATTTCCAGATATTTTGCAAAATATTTAAAGATGTTCTCTCCGGTGGCCCATGGTGGTACTACAAGCAGGCAGGGGATTTCTTCAGATGTATCCCACACATTTAAGGAAATATCTGACAGTGTTTGTGGCTGCAACTGTACTTCCACCCCCCCCCCAAGAGCAAGGAGGCCTGGAGCAACAGCTCAGACTGCTACTACTTCTGAAGTGACCCCCAACACTCACACTTAAGTATTTGGCGTGTTCTCAGCTAAAGCTGAACCAGCACAGTGGAGTAATGCTCTTAGGCTTTGCTATATTGGGGGTGTAAGGAGTATATAGGACCTGACCTATATCATTCCCACATTAATAAAAGCCTTTATGAATTGATTGGCCTCAGACATGTGTGCCCTAATCCATATTGTGGGAGAAGGAAACTTAGAATATAAGTTTTAAACAGGTGAATTCACTGGACAGCTTTTGGGTGCAAGATTCCCTATTTATTTATCTATGGACCAAGAAAACAAAGACCAATGCAAAATGGCTATGTCCTGAGCAAACATCTCATGGGCCATTAGAAGAAACATCACATCCAGAGATAGTAAAGTAATTTCCCCTATACTGTGGTTATGTATGACAACACCTAGATTATGCCACTCAGTTCTGGTGTCCTTGTAAACAGACATTACTAGACATCATCTGCTACAGATAGAGGGAACGCATTTTTACATCAAAAAGAGATAATACTTCTATAGCCACTAGTGAATCCTTGGAATGCTTTGTCAGTTGAAGTCATAATTAATCATATAAAAGCAAAGTATAAAAAGGAACTTGATTCTTTTATAATATTGACTAATATCCTCAAATATTACCTATAACATAGAACATCAAGGGTGGGTTGCCTATTTATGCCTACATTTGTTTGCAGGAACCTCTTAATATATTCCAGGGATATATAATATAATATATACAGGGACGTTTCAACTATGCTATGAGCAGACTAACTGATAACTCACTTAGGAATCACCAGCTGTCCCCTTTCTCCTCACTACTGTTAGATAAGGTAGTGCCCAGAACCCTTAGGTCTTTCTCCACTCCTCCTCTGGAAGTTCCACCCACCTATTTGGTCATGGGTAGTAAAGCCTTCTCCGTGTCTGCCACCTCTCTCTGGAACAAGCTCCAACTATCGATCCGCTCCTCCCCTTCCCACATATCCCTCAAAAGAAACTTATGAGCCTGGCTACTGATGGAATCTTCCTGTATCTGTTCACTAGGCCATGCTTTGGACCATGACCCACCCCAGCCCCCACAGTATGCTCCTTTTTCACACTGCCTCTCTCTATCCTCTGATTACTACCTCTTTCAGCCTCCTCTCCCTTATCCTGTCTGCACTCATGTATGTTTCTGTTGGCTTTCTCTTACCTTGCTGGTTTTCTGGGACTGTTCCTGACCAGAAAATTACAGTTTCTACTGTATAGATTTCAATTGCCTTTCAGATGTAATCCTATACATCAACTCAACCACTGTCAATAAATGTATAGCTTGATCTTTCTACCCAGTCCTTGCATATATTCCTTATTATATTTGTACAAAACCGTTGCTCTGTATAGTCCACACAGCCTACTTCTTGGTAACCAGTTGTTCTTATGTGCTCCAATGTACCTGTATTTACTGCTTGGATATGCACTATGTATTACCACTGTATTTTCCATCATTTGTTTCCTTCCTGTTGGCCTGGGTCATGGCTGAAATAGGTCTATTTGGATCAGTCCTCCGACCCGGTTATCAAAGACATAAATAAATAAATAAATTCCACTTGGAAGGACATAGCATAGAGGATACCTTTCCTAGCCATCTCACTGATGCAAACTGACATCAGGACTGTATTCAGAAAAGAGGGGTCAGTGTAACAGATATCACATTCCGGCTTCACCAGGAATGTGAAGTGCTGGACATTCCCATACCCATTTTAGAGAGAGAGAGAGAGAGAGAGAGAGAGGGAGAACATGGTAGTAATAGGCTAATCCATCTGCCCAGCACTTTCTTCCGGAGCAGAGACAGGGGAGTGTATTTTTACCAGGAACAACCCCTGTCTTGATACAAGTGTGGATTCCTTCACCACTACAGTGGTGCGTGTGACCAGCACAAATCTGGACTTTGTTTAGAATACTGCCATACTAGCTCAACCTGCCCTAACTGTTTTCATTGTAACTTATGTGATGACAAGGGACATTCATATAGAAATTATCCATGAGCCTCCCACAACTGAGAAGATTGATTAGACCAGGACCACGTAATAGAAAAGGCCCAGCAGTCAAGGACTGCAAAAAAAAGTTGGTGGAAATGGCAAGCAAAACCTTTTGTAAGCCACAGAGGTTTGCACTGGTCCTGTTAGAACCTCTTCCACTCAATAAGGACACTGGTATGCAGGAAGTCTAGAAGGACAGTCCTTCTGTCCCAGTTTGTTCCATTTCATCTATCTCTGAGGAGCCCCCAAGACAATGGACTCCAGATGAAAACATTGTGATCACTCCTCCAGACCCTCCCAACCTAGTACCAATCAGTCAGAAAGTTTCCTTGGAGATGGCGGAGGGGAACCAGGACATGCCATCACCACTCCTCTACTGAGAAAAAAAAATTAAAAAACGCTTCCTTCCCATTTGGATGAGATAGAAGTAATGCATCCTATGACCAGGAAAAAAGGTGATGTTGTTGTAAACCAAAAACCCAGAGGGTTACCCCCATCCCTGTCACTAACAGATCCCCTGCTCTACAAGGTGAAAAAAGGCACCAGGTCAATATAGCACTACAATAACTGTGCTGCAAGATGTGCACTGTATTAAGTGTGAAAGCGTTTAGAGCGATAGGGTATAATAGCAATAGGGAATTACTGCTACCCCTGTTGCTCTGTGCTGATACTTGCAAGGGATCAAGTTGCCATGTGTGTGAGTGATGCTTGGTTAAGCCACTCCTGTGGTGGAGTGGATAAGGCACCAGCACACAGCAAGGTTGGAAACCTGGGACCATGGTTCGGTTCCCCCTCGTGTTATAACATTTTTTTTTTTTTTTTAGAAAATAGAATTTTACCCCCTCCCGAGTTTGTCCCCATCCTTGAAGTCCACACCACTTAGGAGTTTGTTATTTTAAGTCTGAGGTGTGTGGTGGGTGCAGGGGGTGAAGACCCCTGCAAAAAACAGAAAGCCCCATTATTTCAAATAGTGTGCACTTTTTGCATTGGGTCAGTGTTTTTACCAACGTTATTTCAGTGCACGCTGTTTTGCTTGCAGCATTTATTGCCGCTTTATTTTTGTTAGCGACATTTTGACCCCGTGCCAAAAAAAAACATGAGGAGATAAAGATGAGGAAGATGATTCTCAGGTCTCTTCCATTCCTCCTCAAAGGGACCCTTCCTTAGACCCAGATGACTCACAATCTGAGGCTTCTTCATCAAAAAAAGAATGGATGCATGAGATCCCAGTCACTAAGGGTGAGTGGTAACTCTTAATAATACAGACATGATGGCTTGTCCTTTTGTTTGATTTTACTGATAGGTGCCTTCACAACTGTAACACTTACTATGAAGAGCCTGAAGTCCCAGAGGAAGTGTACTATGACCCTATTTACCTTGCTTCATTTGCCTGGAGATTTGTTCCTCTTCCAGAATACCAGATTAAAAAAGCAGCACAAACTTTCCAGAGCAAAATCTATGTGGACAAAGGATGCATCCTTTTGGTCTATTAAGGATGACAAGTGTGATCAGCTGGGCATCCTTTTCACTAGCTTTGATTAACGTGTCACTAGACTGGTGGATGTCCACGTGGGATGAACTCTGGTACTTGTTGCCTCTCTGGAAGCATTGCATTTTGCTTTATATGTGTCTATACTCCCCAAAATAAATCTGCCTGCAGTGAACTAATTAAAGAATGTCAGTTTTTACTGTTCTCTTCAAAAATGGCAGTATTAGAGGAAGATTTTGATTGCCCCTTCTTTCAGGTTTACATGACCAAAGGGGATGCACATACACCAGGGGATCCTTGTCTTTTTGCACTGATTTTATGTTTGTGTCCAGAACTGTATGGGTCATCAGAACTGAGGTTAGTGCCATGTGAACTTCAGATAATCAAGCACTTCTGTGTACATAGTCCTGTGGTCCTACTCCTTTTTGAGGCAGAATATCCTGGAGCCTCTATGGTAAATGACACCAGAAATAAATTTAGATGGAAGGCCAGGTTATCTATTACCTGCGCCTATGACTCCATATCTCATTGGTGGGAATATACGGTCCCTGTCATTTTTTTGTTACCCCAGTAATCCAGGAATATCCACCAGGTCAGAATTCAGTGATTTTAAATCACCTTCAGAGCAAAAGGAGTCCCACACAGTTGTGAAATGCAGTGTGGATGAGTACACCTGGCTGTATGGGGGTTTAGAACTCCTGAAAGCAAAAATGGATTGAAGAGCAATATCACCCCAGAGTGAGGTGTGTTTCTCTCCTAGAAACCCAAGCCCACCTTACTATCACCTGTTCTTACATACAGAATGTCCGGGGCTATTTTGATGATTTTTGTGGTTTCTACCATTTCAGGAATTTCACCTATAAGGAATTAGGGTTTTGGGATGTTCACACCCTGATAGTGCTTTTTCCCATACTGAAGTTCTATATTTGGCAGTTGAGATGTTTTTTTTTTTCCCTTCAGCAAAAATTTATACCATATCAGGAGATTCTTATATCTGTACAGCTGGCCTTACATAAAGTGTACATCACCAATGCTGTTTTAATTAAAAAACCTAGATTGAAATCCTACTGAAAGGGTTTTTCTGCACATTTATTATGATTATAATGTGACGGAAACATAAAAGGTGGTGAGGAGTGATGGTGTGGTGATAGGCTGCTACATTTTTTAGGAGAATATGTATATATTGGGTACTGCTTTTGACTATTTCCTAATTTTTATTCCTTTTGATGTCTTTTCATAGAAACATAGAAGCTGTCAGCAGAAAAGGACCTCTAGGCCAACCCAGTCTGCCCTAAAGTCCCTACTTACTGTGCTACCATCGACCCTAATTGATCTCCGGCCTCCCCAACCCTGCTTTTAAGGTCCCCCTGTGTCTATCCCATGCATGTTTGAAATCTGGTACCATTTCAGTGCCCACCACCTCTGCTGGTGTCCACCGCCCTTTCAGTGAAGAAATATTTCCTTCCATCCCCTCTAAGTCTTCCCCCTTCCAGCTCCATATTGTGCCTCCTTATCCTAGAGCTTCTTTTCCTGTGCAGTATACCTCTCTCCTGTACCTTATTCGTACCCTTGATGTATTTAAATGTTTTTATCATGTCATCCCTTTCCCTCCTTTCCTCCAATGTGTACATATTTAGTTCCCTGAGTCTTTCCTCATAGGGCTTCTCATGCAGGCCATGCACTATTTGGGTTGCCCTTCTCTGTACTGCCTCCACCCACTCTATGTCCTTCCTGAGATGGGGCCTCCAGAACTGGACACAGTACTCTAGGTGTGGCCTTACCATAGATTTATACAGGGGTAACACAACCTCCCTTCTAATGCTGGTGATACCTCTCCCTATGCAACCCAGCATCCTACTAGTCCTTTTCTTTCCTTTTTATTCTGATTGTAAATACCCTTCTGTAATATTTTGTTTTTCTTGGATTTTTTTTTTTTTGCTTTAACTTTTTATGATTATGTGCTTTCGTTTTTTCATTCAATAAAGAATTTCCCTACACTTTTCAAGAAGTGCCATGGGATCTTTAATGTCAACTTGAACAACCACAAGCACAGGCATACAGGATAGTTTTATGTGATAATGGCAAGTCTTTTACTGTGCTGCTCACAAAAACCGAAAGCAAAAGCACTCGACGTCAAAAAAGTGATTAACATTACAGCAACTATCACAAACGGTGACGATTGCTTCCTCCATCAACAAATAAAAACAAAATAAGTATTTTTGTGCTGGGGAGCTATGCCCCCTGTGCCTCCCAAACTTAAAATAATCAACTCCATGGGGAGGGACCATGGGGAAACGTACAAAAAAAAAAAAAAGATGTTTTCCATACAGCCACACCCGAACTTGGATCTGCTACCATCAGGGGCAGTAGCTTATGCCACTATGCTAAATGGCCAGCTTGGCGGGCTTGGCCAAACAACTCTATATCCTGCTGTAGCGAGTGTACCTCACTGCTACACTCACTCTACAGGACATAGAAATCTCCTTTTCTACTCACTCTAAACTATGAGCGGTATTATTGAGTCACTCATATTGAGTATCTCAATAATACTCTCTCTCATATCACTGTACACCCACAGGATCTCAGTTTAATGCTTCATCAGAAAGATGGCACCTAAGACAGCTCAGATTCCCCAGAACCAGGGGCCAGATTTTCACAAGTGGAAAAACTGAACACCTGTGAGAAAAAAAAAGTTACATAAGGGTGGAGTTCCTTGCACTAGAGCAATTTTTTCCATACGCACTTGGTTTTCAAAAAGATTGCATCTTTGCAACCTTTTCCACAATTTTCAACTGTTTTTTCACAGCTGTGGAAAATAGCTGCGCCTGGTATGACCAGGTGTATAATTTTTTGTGCAGCTGTGAAAAGACAAGGAAAATGCTGCCCATGCATATAAAATGTTGAAAATGGTAGATTTGCAGGTGTGGGGATTACCAGAATGTTGCAAACAGGAACTTTGTCATTAGGCCATGTCAGGCCCTTTGAAAGTCTGGTCACTGGCTATAGAGATGTGCAAAACTGGCAAATTTCGATATGCGAAATATTTTGTGAAGTTTGCCCATTTCATTAAATTTTTTGCAGAAGCAAAATTTTGCCCGTGGTAGGCAAAATTTCACCCTTGAAATGGTGACATTTGCTTTTCACTGGTGACATTTTGTCAATTTTCCGCCAAAAGTTTACATTTTGCTGGCTAAATTCCACATTTCACACCCCATGAAATATTTCACGTAATAGGTGAATTTCATAAAATATTTCACATGGCAAAATTGCCAATTTTGCAGGAATTTCGCAACCTCTCTAACTGGCTAGGACATCATGATGGTTACTATTAGCCAAGGTGGGATGCCTCCTGCATATTTATCAACACCACTTTCTGAAGCACCTGGTGTTCACTGGAGGTCTCCCAAGTTACTGCTGACCTGGCAGGACACTGCTTAAGTTCTAGGCTATGATAGGATCAAGGTCCAAGGTGATATGTCTGCAGGACATTGGTATAAGTAGACAACCTGTTTTGAGATTAGATAAGGCATCTTCTGGCAGTAATCTGATTGTTTTAATTACCCAAGTACAATGACACATAACAGTGGTGAAGGAGGGAACTGTGGCAGATCTAGGAGGAGCAAAGGAGACAACTGCTGTCCCCCATTGTAACTTAATCGCTTGATGCTGTTGCATTTCACTTCATTAAAGAGGTCTAATATATTGATTGTAAGAAAATGTACATCCAGAACTATAGATTACATTGTGGTTTGTCCATCTAATGGGGCAGACATATTTGTCCCCGGGGACCCATACAATAAAGGGATGCTCGATAAGGGATGGGGGAGAAAAGGTGGGGAGTGGGTGGGGGTATTTGGATGTAGGTGGGATGGGTTGAGAATGTGAGAGAGGTGAAGAAAAGAAAGGTGTAGCAGTAGTGGACGGAATACGGTAAGTGGCCAGGTGACCTCACAAGGGGGGTGGGGCCTCGAGTAACTTGCCTTGAGCCTGATTGGAGGACGAAAAGAGAGAGGGGGAGAGAGAGAGAGAGGGAGAGAGAGAGAGAGAGAAAGAAAGCCTTAAGGTGTATATAAGGGCATGCCAGAGGGGCCAAGGCTCACAATTCTGCTCCTTATGACTTTGTTCTAAGAAGCACATTCATTTGGCAATCACTTTAATTGGGAGAGCCAGAATTCTTGGCAGTAATTTATATTTGTAATTTATCTGTGATCTTAATTATTGAAACAGCAGTTTTGGTTTCCGGAGCTGTTTTAGTTAATTAATTAGTGCATTTACAGCAATAATCAGCCTGTGATGGCCGACCTAGTTCGTACGATAAATAAGTAAATAAGAATAAATAAGTAAAGTGTAAAGAGCTGGGAAGTGCTCCTGATGCAGCTCCCATTTGCAGGTTGGCATCCCAAGTGATTCCTGTGAAGGCCTGATTGGTTGGGAGTGACCACGTGGTTGTGGGAGCCTTGGAAACAGGCTGAGCGAGGACAAAAAAGGTGAAGAAAAAGCTGGTCTTTCTGTGTTGTGGGGCAGTGAAAAATGTGAAGTGCTGCATAATTGGTGCAAAACACAAATTTTGGAAAAGGGAGCTTGCCACCTTTAGAATTGGGATGGAGACACACAGCGGGAAGGGGCAGGTGGATGGATGTTGCAATGGATGTTAGTGACAGTTTGTAAGAAAACTGCCTCCAGAGAAAAAAATAAAACAGGAAGATGAGGCTAAATAATGGGAAAAATGGCCACAGAGTGCCCGTGAAAGCGGGTGCCATGAGGGGGCCTTTCTTTTACTGGCATGCGGTGCCATTTTAGATTACAGGTGTGGGGCCACCATTTTGTAAATGGAAGGTGTGGCAACTGCCATCTTGCCACCGTGATACAACAGAAGGGCCTAGCACAGAGCAGAAGCCCTATCATGGGGAGGGGGACCGTGGGTAATTTTGGGGGATATTTTGAAAATGGCAGCAATTCGGAAGGGTGATATTTGGGTGCAGGAGTGAGCACTAGAGGGAGGAAATTAGTAGAAAATAAATAAATGTATACAAACAGCAGAAAGCACATAAGGGCAATTTCTGGGGAGGGGGAACAGTGCCAATCACATGGTGTGTAGGGCTGATGAGCGGCAGCACAATTTCAAGGAAGGGGGACCAGAGGTAACCCTCAGTGTTTGGTGACCACATATAAGTATGCAGGAAAAAAAAAGGGGGGGAATACAGGGACAACAAGCCAAGACCATAAGGGAGAACAGGGATGGCCATAGATCTTGCACGGGATAATGCAGCACCATGGGGTACAAAAAAACAAAATAAAAAAAACAAGGAATGGAGAAAAGGAGAGGGAACAATAATTGGTGGGGTGTTTTCAAGGCAGTTGTTCAAATAATAATAATATGGCATGCGAATGAGATAATTTTGTAAGATTGGCACAAAGTGATAGCGGGGCGCTAAGGGTGGGGGGAAATGGGAAGAGAGGGCCAAAGGGGGGCAAGACTTATTGGTTATGAGGAATGACTTGTTCTTTCTGATTGCAGCTTACAAGGTAGAAATTATGGCTTCTAGGAAGATGAAGATGACCACGGAGGATGCTTACAATTAATTTGTTTTTACTTGCTTTATGTGCTAACTATATTTATACTAGTTTATATTTATGCTTTTAACATTTATTTAATTGTACTGTGAGGTGCCCAGAGACCCCAGGATTTGCCTTACAGGGCTATTGTTGACCTTGTGAATAAGGCAAATAAGATATGAGAACTGGCTGAAGGTGTGCCAAAGGGGCAAGGGGAGAAGCGGAAGGCGGAGAAGGGTAGAAGAGGCAAGGGAAACAAAAGGCCCCCTGCAAGGCGAATTATCCCAGCCCCTCCACACATGGTTGCTCTATGCCTCCTGCCCCTGCAGCTCACTCCTGAGCTGGTGCCAATGCCTTTGCCTGTCCCAGTTCCGCTGCCACAGCAAGGGTCCAGTTGACCCAGCTTTTAAGTTTGAGGTGGATGATTGTATTGGGGAGGCCTTTAAAAATGGAGACGTCAGTTAAAAAGAGACGGAATTCCTGATCACGTAATCTCCTATGAGGGCAACAGTCTATCTACTTCCAAAAATACACAAGTCTATGACTAACCCTCTGGGCCACTCTAGTGTGAGTAGGATAGGATCATTAACTGAAAACCTCTCACAATACATAGATTTCTACCTTCGTCCCTTTGTAAATTCATTACCATCATTCCTGCAGGACACTAACAATGTTTTAGATTTATACCGCAGGTGGAACTAGAAGAAAATTGCTTGTTGGTAACAATGGATGTTGAAGCACTCTATTCAAACATACCCCATGAAGGGGTTTTGGAGGCAGGTGTTAGTTTCTGGAACAGCATGGGGGATAGTGTTATACCATCTACAACTTTCTTGCTAAAGATTCTTAAATTTATTTTAAAATATAATACATTTTTGTTTGATTATAAATTTTATTTACAAGTAAAAGGAACAACCATGGGGGCTACATGTGCCCCCTCAATTGCATGTTGACATGGTGCATCCTTTCTCTCTGTCTTCTGTCAGGTAATTCTATAATATAGTTCATGTCATTTACCTTCCTATCTACTTTGTATGGTCCTGTCCACTCAGCCTGCAGCTTGTCTTTCTGGACCAGAATAAGGACTATGACTTCCTGACCCACCATGTATGAGCGAGCTCTGGCTCTGTGGTCGTACCACAATGTTTGTTTCTGTTGGACAGCTGCCAGGATGCTCTGGGCTGTCCCCATAAGCTCGTTCAGCCTTCCTCTAAACCTAAGGACGTAATCCCACTATGGGAGTTCCCTGGGTGGTAATCTTGCCCTCCCAGTCCTCCCAGATCAAATCTAGGGGCCCATGTACCCAGCATCCATATAAGAGTCGAAGGGTGGAAATCCTGTCTACTCGTGGGGCACCTCCCTGTATGCAAACAGGTGGGAAAGGTATTTCTCCCAGTCCCTCCCATGCTGTTCCACAAATGCCTGAAGCATTGACTTCAGGGTACCATTAAATCTTTCTACAAGCCCATTGGCTTGGGGGTGATATGGTGTCGTGCATCTCTTCACCACCCCACACTTCTCCCACAAACATTTCATCAGGTCCGACATGAAGGAACCCCCTCAAACGGTGATAACCTCCTGAAGAAACCCAACATGGGAGAAAATCCCAAGTAAGGCATCTGCCACTTTGTCTGTCCTTAGTGAGGATAGGGTGACTGCCTCTGGGTACCGAGTGGCATACTCAACCACAGTCAGGATGAATCTCTTCCCTGAGGAGCTGTGGGTATTTAAAGGCCCCACAAGATCTATTCCCAACCTCTGGAATGGTTTCTCCACTATGGGCAATGGAATTAGGGCAGCTTGGGTTTTCTTGCCCACCTTCCCTATTTCTTAACACCGGTGACAAGACCTGCAATACTCCTTCACCTGCTGGGTGAAGTTGGGCCAATAGAAATTCTGGGCCAACCACCACGTAGTGCATGCGATTCTCAGATGACCAGGCAAGGGAATATCATGTGCAATCTTGAGCATCTGCTCACGATACCCCTGGAGAACTACAAGCTGCCTGACTAGCACCCCCTTCCTCTGTCTGCACAGCCTGAGTATACATCAGTCCATTTTCCCAATAAACATTATGTTTGCCATCACCTCCTTGTGCTCCTTCAGAGTCTGCCCAAGCCCTCAGCTTCTCTAGGCTAGTGTCACTTTTCTGAGAAGCTGCAAACTCCTTATACATTCCCAAGGTATGGGACAGGGTCCCTTCAGTCTCTAAACTAGGGTCCCTAGCACTAGCATCAGGGAACTCAGGATCACTGTCATTCCAAAACCTCTGACCATGGGTCACCCCTCCCTCTTCAGAGTAACCCTCTGTAGCTGTGTGGTTAATTGCTTCTGGAGAAATTTCTAACCCCTTTTCATTAGTCTCCATATCAGGAGACACAGGCTGGGGAACCAGCCTCCCCATGGTTTTCCACAATGGCTTCTGTGGGGTTCAGGGAACTACAATTTTCCCTTGCCGCTTGGCTACAGGTAACTGCACACACCATCCCCTGTTGGAGATTGTTGCCAAGGATGAGGTCCACTGCTAATGTTTTGGCTACAGCCACCTGTTGCACAGTTCCCCCTGTTTCACCCCTGTCTAGAAGAACACCAGTGAGGGTCAATGTTTTCTCCTTACCAGTAAAGTCTTGTACAGTGACATATTTATTGTGAATAAGCTGACGAGGCTGTACCAGATCCCCTTTTACCAATGTCAGGGATGCCCCTGCCTCCCTTAACCCTTGCATCTGTACACTGTGCCTGGGTGCATGTGTTCCCTCATGTTCACAGGCATGCTTCCAGGGACACACAAACAACCCACTTCTTTACTAGTCCCCTGTTGTGTATTGCTCACCCTTTGGGGACCCTGTCTGGCAATATGCCCAGTTTCTTTACACAACCAACATTCATTTCTTTTCTCAGAGAAATCTTTTCTCTGAAACCTGGGGCTAACTGGTTATGGTGGAGGCAGTGAGGGTTTTAGCTGCCCTGAAGGAGCACTTTTCCCTTTCTGTGCTGCCATGCCCACCCCATTCACTCTCAGAGAAGGTCTGCTCTTGGCATAGCGGTCCGAGAGTTCAGCAGCCTCTTGCATTGTTTTGGGATCTCAGTCCTCCAGCCAGGTTTTCGGCTCTGTTGGGCATGCCCAGAAAAACTGTTCTAACAGAATCACATTTTCAATTTTATCTACAGAGTTTGCTTCAATTTCTTCCAACCAACATTTTAAAAACTGACATTGTTTTGTGGCTAGCTCCTCGTAGTTCATGTCAGGGCTTCTCCTGAGCATACGGAATTTAGCTCTGTATGTTTCAGCAGTTAATTCAAATTTTTTTAGCAGTGCAGTTTTAAGTTTGCTGTAATCATTACTGTCCTCATTGTCCATTTAAACCAATGCATCCCAAGTTTCCCGGTAAGTTGAGGGGATAGCTGGAAGTTCCAGGACTCACTAAGAATTTTAGCCTGAATACAAACATTTTCAAACAAATTTAAAAAGGCATCCATATCCTCCCCCTCTTTAAATTCAGCTATCAATTTGGAATTCAATTTGTAACCCAGTCCTGTAGTTCCAGTTAAACCCAAGCCACTTACCTACTCTGGTGCTGATGGTTGGAGTCGTACCTTCTCCAGTTCATGTGGCCTCTGGTGCTCTCGCTGCTCTCGGTCTGCCTCTCACTGTTCACACTCCCTCTTCTCCTCTGAGGCTTGCTTCTCTCACTCTGCCTCCCTCTGGAACTCCAGTTCCATTCTGCACAACTCAATCTACAGCCTGAGTACTTCTGGCTCCAGAATGCTGGTGACCTTCCCCTGCTGCTGTGGCCCTTCACTGGTACTGGCCTGCTGTCATTCTCACCAGGTCTGGACACTAGCCCTTCCACACTCAAGGTTCAGTCCCTTACAGTCACTGTCTGTGACTCAATGCTCTGGGCATCTGCTGCCATCAGGGCATCCACAAGGTTCTACTTGGTGGCTTTCACCTTGTACAGGACTCCTCTGTCCCTGCCCAACTGCTTTAAGTAGTCTACAGTGTGCCCACTTTAGTTGGAAGCCATCTTCTTCCCTAACTATGACTACTCTAACTTGCTCTTTAAAAAAAACATAAAACAGGTAGGAACTTGACTGTAAGCCAAGTGATATAGTTCTGTGTCCTTTTTAAAAAAATCACTGCCTTGTTTTGCAAGTGAGCTGATAGTATTAAGCTGACACACTGAACAATAAAAGCTTGTATTACCAAAATTATGCACACTGCCGCCAACCAATCTGTCACAACTCTACTCAGCAGGTCATGCCCTCTGCTCCCACAGTGCCAACCTCTGAGTGCAGTATTGTGAACAGGGTAACAGAACAGGGTAACCCTCCTGTCTGTTTTGTGGGTCCAAATCACCTTTGGTCTCATGTTCTGGAGGGATTCAAACTGTGAACCTCTTGCTAGTGTACCCAAATGTACAGGCTCAGAGAATCTGCTTGTTAGGGAATGCCAGATATCTTTCGCCTATGGGCACCTAACCAGGTATATAAAATAACCCCTTAAAAACTCTGTGAAAGACCTTAGATACATTCTTACCTTTTCCCAGTTTGGAATACCATTAAGCTTATGAACAATGTTGTCAAAATCTTAACCATCCATGCATCACAGGCAAAAAGAAAGGACTTGGAAGACACAGGCAGTCTCTTTAAAATAAGAGGTTTTACTTAAAATGAATAAAATATGTACAATGTAATAACAGGACAATATATCACAAAACATACAATCAATTAAAAGAACAAGGTAAAATAGAAACATAAACTCCTACCACAATACACTTAGAATTGTCTGTCTAATGTATACCTTCTTACAGTGCTTTAGTTAGCTCTTGTTTCAAGAGAGTCCAAAGAGGAATGTCTCTAAGTGGAAATACAGAATACAGTTAAACTGTCTTTAAACCTGCCCCTTCCATGATGTCACCTAGCTCATCCATGTAAAATATAACAATACACACAGGATGTCCCATCACTCAGGGGGTATATTAAAAAAGATGACATCAGCAAAAACTTGTTTCCCCATATGACCCTTTGATCTTGAGTCTTTTCTTTGATCTAGTGTGTTTTCCTGCTTTGTCAAAGACATCACAGAACTTGTACAACTCTGTAGTTTTCTCACCTAGCTGCAACATAGTTTTTCAGCACCAGTCGAAATTAACTGCCCTTATTGAGGCTGTCATAAAATGGATATTTCAGTTACTGGCTTCAAGCAACACAAATCCTAAACAAGGCTATAAAATGTAAGTTCTTGGAAGTTAATCACATACAGAGATCTGCTGTTTAATGTATCCTGTCCTTTGAACTGAAACCTTGGGGGGGGGTCATCCCAGGGGCACAGGATGTGCCCTGTGAGACAGGTTGTGACACTTGGACAGCTGATACTGACCGCTGTATGATTTTTGTAATATAAAAATGTGTTATTGAATGTCTGTCATGAGAGATGCTGAAACAGCCTGTGGAATCCCTCCCCCCCCCCAGCTCCCAGCTTTTGGCTACAAGGCGTTACCTGGAAGGCCAGGAGATAATTACAGGCTAGAAGAGCCCTAAATTAGGATCTCCTTTTTATCTAGCTTAATAGTAACTTGCCAGCTGCTAAGATAGGAAATCATAAACTTTTATAACATATAGAGGAAGAGAGCAGGTTATGATGCTTTAGTGCAAAGTCATAAATGATTCTTTGATGTGTCCTGGGAAGAAAAGCTACTTGAGATCAAACAGGGAATGTTATTTAAAGAAAGTCATGTTGGGATATGAGTTTTGCTGAGGTCACCTTTATTAATTTACCTCCTGCTGGATAGACATCCTCAATGTATAATTTTTATATTCTGACAGGGAGGAGCTATGTGATCTCATGCAAAGAGGTTGGCAAAGCCAGTTTTAAAACAGTATTCTGTTTTCCACTAACACATATGTTTGGACTCTAAGAAAAGCAACATCAGGCACTGCTAGGAGATAAGTATACATTAGAAAAGACAATTCTAAGTGTACTGTGGTAGGAGATTTTGTCTGCACTTTTAAACTAGTTTTGTTTAAGTGATTGTATGGTTTTGTAATATACTGTTCTGTATTTATATTTTACATTTGTAAATCTATTTTTAAGTAAACCTCCACTTTAGAGACTACTTAGTGTGCCTTTTGAAATTCTTTCTTTGACAATGGAAGCATGTACGGTTAAAGCTGACACTGTACAAAGCTTACTGGTTTTAACAAACTGGGAAAAGGTAAGAGTTTATTCTGAGGTCTTTAATAGAGTTTAAAGGGTTCATTTTGTACACCTGGTTAGGTGCCCGTAGGCAAAAGATATCTGGCCCCCCCGAAGAGCAGAATTATCTGAGCCTGTACATTGGGTATGCTAACAAGAGGTTCACAGTTTGAATCCCTCCAAGACTTGAGACCAAAGGTTGATTTGAACCCACAGAACAGAAAGGAGGGTTACCCTGTTTCTGTTTCCTGTTCGCAAGACTGTGTTCAGAGGTTGGCACTGTGGGAGCAGAGGGCCTGACTTGCTGAATAGGTTTGTGACACAGGTCACATACCACATTCTATATTACGAAAATCATAGAAAAATCATAACCAGCTGACCAAGTGTCACAATATGAAACCAAGTTAAAGAGCATGTAATCACATCGAATAAACAGAGAAGCAGCTATTTTATTTATTGTGTGGAATATATAGACTGCACCAGACAGGGGCATAAGTCTGGGCGCAGCACAAATGGGCTGTGACAGGGCATGGATCAGGCAATATTCAATGGTGCTATGCCATGGTTCAGCACCATTGAATATGGCACTGAGGGTGCACGCATTGTGCATGGCGCAGTGTCAGTGCACCAGCACAAATGGCAGAAAGGGAGCAGGGGGGTGCACCAGCACTAGTGCAGTTGCGCTAGGTGCATCAACTGTGATATTCAGCACTGGACATGCAAATCAGGCCATTATGCATGCAAGGCACAAATGGGGCCATTTGCATGTCATTATGGCCCCATTTGCATGCGATGCACTGATTCCGGATGACTTGTGCCTGGTGCCCTGCCAAGCTGCAGCCGTCGGAGACCGATGCCCTGCAGTCCCTTGGTGGACCCCACTCTCCATCGTCTGATCATGGGCATAAGCAATGTAAATCCCTGGTGGTCCAGTGGACTGCTCTCCATCATCCGATCACAGGCATAAGTGATATAGATGTCTGGTGGTCCAGTGGACACCCCCCTCAGTGCCCAATTGTGGGTGAATATGCTGAAACTAACCCTGGTGGTCCAGTGGTACCCCATTCCACCCACCCACTGAGGTCCCCCACCACCCAGCACCACCCCCCAGTCAGTGGTGGGTGGCAGCACCCCACCTGCATGCCGCCTTGCCACTCACCTACTGACAGCATATGGTAAGGTCTGTACGCCTACTGGTCCACTGCATGGGTCAATGGGCATACAGACTATACTGTACCACAGGCCCAAAATGTGAATGAAAGTGTGGCGGAGGACCCCAGTGGGTGGGTGGGAAGGGGGCACCACTGGACCACCGGTTAGTTTCACCATATTCGCCTGTGATTGACACTGGGGGTGTCCACTGGACCCCTGGGATTTACATTGCTTATGCCTGTGATCGGGCTATGGAGAGCTGAGTCCACCAAGGGACTGCAGGGTGTCGGTCCCTGACAGCTGCAGCCTGGTAGAGTGCCAGGCGCAAGTCACCGGGGATCAGTGCATTACATGCAAATGGGGCCATAATGACAGGCAAATGGACCCATTTGTGCCTTGCAAGCATAATGGCCTGATTTGCATGTCTAGTGCCACCCAGCACCACCCCCCACTCAGTGGCTGGTGGCAGCACCCCACCTGCATGCCGTCCGGTCGCCCGCCAACTGACAGCATAGAAGTACAGTCTGTATGCCTATTCTCTGTTGGCCAATGGTACAGACATACCTTTTCACAGGCCCGATATGTGAATGAATGTGTTTGTTCACATATCAGGCCTGTGTAGTACAGTATGGTCTCGTATGCTCATTGGCCCACTGCAGGGACCAACAGGCGACAGACTGTACTGTACACTGTCAGTTGGTGGGCCCAAGTGCGGGTGCCACCACCTGATGCTGACTGTGGTGTGTGCTGGGTGGTGGGGACCTCAGTGGGTGGGTGGGGAGGAGGGGACCACTGAACCACCTGGGTTAGTTTCACCATATCCACCCACGATTGGGCACTGGTGGGGTGTCCACTGGACCACCTGGGATCTATATCACTAATGCCTGTGATCGGATGATGGAGAGCAGTCCACTGGACCACCAGGGATTCAAAATACATATGCCCACATTTGGGCAATGGGGGGCACAACACACCCAGGGCAGGGAGCTTGTGGACAGTGTTATGGGTGGTGGGTGGCCACACACGGCTGGTGGCTGACGTGTTGCGCCCTGCAATATGGCAGCTCACCTGTGGGTGGCCAGGATTTGTTCCTGGATTTACCAGGCACAACTTTGCACCCTCCTGAGCAGCGTGAGGCAGAGTTGTGCCAGCATATGTGCTGCACATCCCGGGCTGACTATCAGGATGTGCTGCATATGCATGGTCACATTCCCGCACTTGCGCTGCATGCATTACTTATGTGCCCCAGTGCATCGGGAGTTGCATAGCACAACTTGCCCCTTTGAATACCGCTCCACGGCGCATGGGTGGGTTGCGCATGGTGTAACCCTGTTGTGCCATGGACAACTCTTTTGAATATCTCACCCACTGTGTTTTAATGTTTACATTATTACTTTATACTTGTATACTGAATTGTGTGTTCATGCAAAGAATCTAGTGGGGTTTTACTTTTCAAACTGCAGGTGAAACCAATGAAATAGGATTCTGCTATTGTGATGTAAGAAAATCTCAACTATGTCTGAATCTAATGTGTTTTAAAGAGAAACAATATATTTACAGCTTTCTTTTTTCAAAGAAACACACTTCTGTCTGCAGCAAACTGTACCTTTTAAATGTGTTGCAGCTCATGTGTACTGTATGATCTTACAATTAATTTATAGAACTAATTAGCCACTGTTTTCTTCTTTCTAAGTCTATCTGGTTAGGAAGAAAAAGTCACCTGCTAAATTAAAAATAAAACTTGCAGATTATCAAAAATTACATATTTATGATGAATCTTTAACATTCTGGTGGAGGAAAGATCTATTTCACTGTAACAATCTACAAACAGTTCTGCAGTTTCCTATTGAAAAACACTGTCTGCTTAGCCAGTAAATAGTTTCTGACTTCATAATGCAGGGAGTTTGTTGGATTCTTGGTCACTAGTAGTTGATAAAATAAAAAGGAAACAATGAGAAAGATAATTAAAAAAACTAAGACATTCATATTTTTACTAAAGCATCTAATGGCCCCAGACCTTCATCCTGTAAGATATATATCCTTACGAGGCACAGACATTTTAAACTGTTAGTGTTTTTTTTTCTAGTGAATTGGGAAAATTTGGCCAGTACACTGGGAAAATTCCCCTACTCTCTGGAGGGGGGCACTGTTGGTTAGCTTGCTGTCCTGAAATATGGCTGCCTGGGAGACTGAACGAGGAGGAAATCATGCTAGCTCTGTTTCAGTGAAGGCAGAGACTCCAGTGGGGATTAGAAATTAGCCTAACCAATTAAAACTGCTTGTACCTGATATCCAGTTTCGCCAAGGGATAGAAATCACATTGGCTGCAAGTTCAGTAGCCGAGTTGGCTATTTCCAGCAATGTTAACAGTAACGTTCATGTACTCTTCAGATGCTTCTGTTCCCAAGGTTCCAGCGGAGACTCTTGTAGAAGCAGGAATCATGTAGAGAAGAACTTCACTGCTCCAACAATTGGTAGAAGAGGAGGCAAATATTTCCCACACTCTAGGCATGCCAGAGGCTGTTTCATTGCAAACACAAGCTGAGAGGATGACTTTGTATGAATCTGACAACAACAGCTCAAACAGATGCTGAACCAGTCAATAGAAAGCTGACCAAAGATAGTCTGAGGCTCAGAAGAGGATGCCTATCCCCAACCTCACTGATGAGTGCTCCAGGGCCATTGTCGGCAAAATCAGCACCCCAGGCAGCTGGTTGGGTCGGAGCTATGGATGGGTTATTTTGGTTGCCTGGTCTGGTCCCTGTTGAAGCCAAAATCCTCACGTTATCCCTGAAGTTCAGCCAGATGACAGAAGGGACCGGCTTCACTACCATGACTGCTGCAAGCTCTGCAGGTAATGGTAATGGCATTTTTCCAATTACTGTGAGTAATTGGGACATTATAAGGAGAAGTCAATGGGGAAGTAATGCCACACTGAATCATTTCAAGCCTACTGTTTCAGCCACATCAGTGGTTACCTCCCCCCCTCCGGTGTTGCAGCACAGCAGTTACATGCCCCCCAACTGCATCTGGCCTGAAGGTGAAAAGTAAAATGAGGCATATAGAGATTGATAATGATATTCCTACCAGCTACACTCCTGGTCCTTCTTGGTTGAGTTCAAGTTCAAGTTCAAGTTCAAGTTTATTGCAGGAAAACTCCATTGAGCAAGCTCATTCACAAGGAGGTCCTGCAATGAGATGCAACTCTCCTACTTCTGAACCCCCTACTGACATGCAGAGTTTTTTTTTTTACAACCACTACAGTTGCAGCCATAGATACATTCAGATATTTCCAGATATTTTGCGAAATATCTAAAGACATTCTCTCTAGTGGTCCATGGTGGTACTGCAGGTAGGCAGGGAATTGGGTGTTTACTCACCTGGTAAAGGTGATTGTGTTGGTCGGAATCCATGGCACTCCAGACATTACATCATGGGTTATAGCCCACCTGATAGGCTATAGATGCACATGTGACCTAGTATCAAATTTCATAGTATATCTTGGTCCCAGGAGTCCCTGCTTCTCCAGTTCAAATGTTTTCCCAAGCTGAAACAAGGTTAGCCAATAAAACAACATACACTATTCATTATGTACCATTCTCAGAAGAAAGGATGGAGGAGTCCAATCCATGTACCATAAGGGTTTATTTTCTGTTGTTACTATGCGAATGCACAGGCATCTACTTCACCTGATGAAGTCAGGAAAATGTCTCATCATTATGTTGTGCCCAACATATTTTGGCTCAGGATCCATACCCACTTGAGTATCTCTGTGCACTCTGATGGGAGAGCCCTAGACTGCCATGGATACTGACCAACACAATCACCTTTACCAGGTGAGTAAACACCCATTGTGTTGGTCGTCTATCCATGGCACTCCAGACATTACATCACGGGTATTTAAGCAGTAGTATACGTCCCATCAGGGTGGGACAAAGCGACTAAGAATGGGTATGTAGGGAGGCTGCTGAGAGGACCTTGGTGGCAAAGGAAGCTCTCTGTTTATACAGTGTCTGTAGTCTGTAATGTCTCACAAATGTGTGAATGGACATCCAGGTTGCTGCTCGGCATATATCCTCAGACAACGCGTTGGCTCTTTCAGCCCCAGGAAGTGGCTACTGCCCTGGTTGAATGAGCCTTGATTCCCTCTGGTGGAGTGACATCCTTGAGTCTAAATGTCTCTTGAATTGTCCTCTTTAGCCAATATAGCAATTGTTGCCCTTAAGGCTGCCATGCCCTGTCTATGCTCCTTTGAGATGACAAAGATCCTTTCAGTCTTTCTAATGTTCTGAGTCCTGGTGATGTATGTTGCTAGAGCAGTTCTCACGTCAAGGTGATGTGGGATAGATTTTCATCCCCAACTCTCCTTGAGTATACAAAGCTGGGAACTCTAGTGTATGTTCTGTGTGGAACTGGGACGCCACCTTCGGAATGAAGGAGGGTACTGTTTTTAAGGATATGCCTTCTGGTACAGGGTTCTTTGCATGATAAGGCCCCGATCTCTCCTACCCTGTGGCCTGAACATATGTCTACAAGGGAGCAGGTCTTCAACACCATCCAGTATAGCTGATTGTCTTGAATTGGTTTGAACCGTGGCAATGCCAGGGTATCTAGTACCAGTGTGAGGTCCCAAGGTGACACGGATGGTCTGGTTCGAGGCCTCATCACTTCTACAGCTCTCATAAACTTGACAGTGTCTCAGTGGGGCCCTGGGCTATGTAGGCCCACTGGTCCTATGGCTGTCCCTATAGCTGAAAGCTGTACTCTGAGGGATGAATGGGACAGTCCTTGTTTCATACCCTGTTGTAGAAACAGCAATATAGTAGAAATGTCTGCTGAAGTGGGGTCTCTGTTCCTGCTGTGGCAGCAAGCAGAAAAGATGTTCCACTGACGGCCGTACATGGATGTGGTAGGGGACCTTCTGGACTGTAGCATGGTGGAGATGACTGTGCTGTGATAACTTGCTTTCAGCAGTCTCTGCCTCTCAGGAGCCAGGCCGACAACCGGAAGGAGTCCGGTGCCAGGTGGGTCATTGGACCCTGAATCAGTAGGTCCGATCTGCACAGGAGTTTCCACCTGTCTACTGCCACGGCCATGGCCAGAAAGAACCATGTCCTCTGTGGCCAGTATGGTGCCACCAGAATGATAAGTCTCTGAGACCCTCTGATCTTGGCCAGTACCTGGGGGATCAATGGGACTGGAGGGAATACATACGCCTTATCCGGGTCCAGTTCTGTGACAGTGCATTGACTCCCTTGGCCTTTCTTTCCCTGTACCTCAAGAAAAATTCTTCCACTTGGTGATTTGCCTCCATGGCCATGAGGTCCATAGTAATAGGTCTCCACCTGCTCTGGATTAACTGGAACACCTCTTGGTGGAGCTACCACTCCCTGGAGTGAACCCATTGTCGACTTAGCCAGTCCACCCTGACATTCAGCTTTCCTGCTAGGTATATGGCTCTGATGTGTTTGAGGTGGATTTGTGCACAGGTCAACACCCTCGTTACGTTGAACAGCATGGCCCGACTTCTTGTGCCCCCTTGTTTTGACAGATAGACCACTGTGACCTGGTTGTCTGGAGGTATCAGGATGTTGCATCCCTGCACGGTATCCTTCAATTCTTAAGAGTCAGAAACACAGCTCTCAATTCCAAGACATTGATGGAGTGTCTGGCTTCCACAAGTGGCCATAGGCCTTATGTTAATTGATGGCTTAGACATGCTCCCCATCCCATGAGGCTGGCGGCGGCTGTTTCTACTATGATCTCATATGTGAGATCTAGAGGGTTCTCCCTCTGGAGGTTGCGCTGATTCAACCACCAGGTGAGGGAGAGTCTCGTTTCTTGAGGAAGAGCGACCCTGACTCTTACAGTAGTAGCCACAGATATTGCCAGCTATTTCCAGATAGTTCACAAAATTTCTAAAGAGTTTCTCTCTGCTGCCCTTACTGTAGAAATAAAGAAAGCATTAGATATATCACAAAAATGTTGGGAAATAACTGGCAGTGTATGTGGCTGCTACTGTAGGTTGTCCTCGGATGGAGAGCCCTGAGTCAGTAGGTACGTTTGCAAAGGTCTCATGTTCCACCTGGCCCAATGGACCAGATCCATGCAGGAGGCCATGCATCCCAGCACCTGTGATATTTGCCTGATGGTAGGTCAATGGCATGCTTTTAGGGCTCTTAGCAGACCCATTATGTTGTCTATACACTTCTGTGACTGTCGAGCTATACCTGTGGGCATGTTTATCTTCACCCCTAGATGTTCCAGCTGTTGTGTTGGTACCAAGGAGCTCTTGTTGTAGTTGACTACCCAATTGTGCTCCTCTAGGGTTCATAGTACTAGTTGGGTGTTTCTCTGTGCCTGAGTCTTGGACCTGGTCCGTATCAGTCAGTCGTCCAGATAAGGGATGATGTCCACCCCTCTTTGCCTTAGACGGGCTGCCAGAACGATTGACACCTTTGTGAAGATTCGTGGGGTGGATGCTAGACCAAAGGGTAGCGCCTGGTACTGGAAGGGTTGGCCCAGTACCTGGAAATGTAGGTACCGCTGGTGACTCGGTGGAACGGGTATATGAAGGTAAGTGTCCCTCAGGTCAATCGAGGTTAGGAAGTCTCCGACTCTGACGCTTCTGAGGGTGGAGTGGAGGGTCTCCATCTTGAACTTTTGAGTATGAACAAAGTTGTTCAGGTAATTGAGATCCAGGATACGGTGGAGCTCTACCATCTTTCTGGGGACCAGGAAGAATATGGAGTAAACTCCTTCTTCCTGTTCTTGAGCAGGAACGGGCTGAATGGCTTTGTTCTGAACTAGATCCAGAAGGATCTGCTGCACTTGGTGAGCAGATGCCCTTCTTCTTCTGGAGATTGGGGATTGTACGAATCGGTTTTAGTGTGGTTGCTAGATGAATTCTATTGTGTATCCTCTGGATACTACCTCCAGCACCCATTTGTCTGAGGTAGTGTCCACCCGCTGTTCCAGGAACAGCGAGAGTTTCATTCCCAGAGTAGGGAGACACTCTGTTTCCTTCCAAGTGGGTGTTGATAGGTCTCTGTGATGGTAGTCATTGTGCCTTTCCTCTGCCTCCTCTTCCCCTGTACCTGTTTCTTCCTTTGAATGAGGAGAACGAGGAGGAGGCATAGTTGATGTGGGGGGTACCATGGCTGGCGTTGCCATTGTGGTACCCTCTGCTTTGAAAGGAAGTGGCCTGACTATATTGGTTCTGCCTCCTCCCTTGATGAGACCTGTAGTTTGCCCAAAATCTGCGTTTACTGGATGGCAGGTACGTGGACCTGTTGCTATTATTCCCCAAATCCTTGCCTTCCTCTTTTTGCTTCAGATAAACCTGAAGTCCCTCCCCAAAAATATGCTTTCCTTTCAGGGGAATGTTTTGTAAAAGATTCTTGGATTCGCTATCTGCCTCCCACAATTTCAACCATAGAGCCCTCCTAGCTCTATTAGTTAAAGCTGATGTTCTGGCCTCTAGTTTGAGCGTATCTACAGCCATATCCCCCAAATACTTTGCAGTGTCTAAGGAACATTCCAGCAGTTCTGCATCTATTGACTTGGGGTCTGCTGTAAGAGTTTCTCCAGCCATCTGATCTGTGCCCAAGCCACATAGACTTCTGTGGTGGCCACCCGTGCTGCCATGCCAGTGATCTCAAACATCTTTTTCAACATATCCTCTACCTTCTTGTCTGTTGGGTCCTTCAAGGATAATGTTCCACATAGCAACACTGTTTTCTTGCTGAGGGCACCAATCTGTGGGTCTACTGTAGAGGTCGCACACCAGAGCTGTGCTTTGTCCTCCTGGATAGGGTACATCCTGTCCAAGTTCCTCTTCTCTGACAGGCACCCAGACTTGTTTGATTCCCATTCCTTGGTGAATATGTTGTCGATCGCTGAGCACGCTGGGAAAATCTCTTTACACTTTGGTCTTTGTTGAATCATTGAGTTGAGTTTAGATTCTGGTTCAGCAGCACTCTCCTCGAATCCCATTGTGAGTTTTATGGCTTTCATGATCCCTGGGATGAGATCGAAGGGACATATCTTAGAAGTGAGGGATGGGATAGACTGGGAGATGTCCATCCCTTCCTCGTCCAATTCCTCACCCTCTTCATCTTGCAGTTCTTCCTCACCTTGCCCTTTGTCTGGGTGCAGAGGGATGGGCTCTGCGGGTAGAGGATCCTTTCTGCCGTAATCAGCGGGAGTGCGAATGGGTTCCGGTCTGGGGTTTAGTGGTGGAGACAAGTTCTGGGTGAGAGCCTCCAGTTTTTCCACATCCCGCAACATAAAGTTCTGTTGACTTTCCATCATGGCAGCTGTGGCCTGTTGATTTTGGATGAGGAGGGCCACTGGATTAACCCACGTACTTCCGCTGGTTCCTTGGATGCTTGAATCCAGCGATGGAGACTGCACCAGGGACAAAGACGTCTTCATCATGGAGGCAGGCCAGACACTGCAGGCCTGAGTTGTGGGGCAGGAGAGTGGCGCTGCAAGAGGTACACTTTTTGGTTTTTGGCATCTGAAATATATAATTGGACAAAAACAGGGCAGTTAGGGGAAGTACTAGGTGCAGAGCCCAGTGGGTGAACCAGTGGTCTCACCTCCTTGACACTTAAATTCTAGATGGCAGCAGTCACCACTAGTAAGATCTATATCACACTGTGGTCTAGGGGAAACAGTGTAAACTCTGTCTTGACCCACTAGTTAGGTGGTCTGGACAGAGAAATTCACTCCCAATATCTTGTCTCCCCTTTACCTATCTAAGCTGCCGCAGATGAGGGGTAATCTAGATGGATCTATTGAGTGGGCTTTGATTCGCTGTGATAGGTGACCGAAGCTGACCTTAAAACTTTAGGATAGGATTATAACAGTGTGTTATTATCAAACTAATTATTTTATTCTGATTAATGTTATTTGTGTGAACCCACTGTGCCTTCCTCCGATCTGCTGTGTGAGGTGATCGAAAGGCCATGCCAGCTAGTGAGGGCTGGGATTTACAAAATGGTGGCTCTGCTCAAAATGGCTGTCATAGCCTTCATTGTTCTCATGGCCGCATGGCCAGACCATAGTATGCCAGGTTGTAATAGGTGAAACAACAGGTGAGGACTGTGGTATTCAAACCCACGTCTCCAAATTTTGTAGTTCAGAGCCTTAAGCCAATGCATTATGCTGCCTCTCCTAATCATTTGCAAGTGGCTGCCATATGTATCTCAGCCACATGGTTTGACATTGGGGGGAGGGGGGAAAGAAGGAGACATGGGTCTGTAACCAAAAACCTTCGTTTCAAGGCTTAAAGAACTTCATTTCCCGGTTTTCCCATGTCGTACGTGACAGGAGAGGGAGAGAGGCTCCTGACTTTGCTCTTAGTGTGAGTACAAGCCAACTCCAGTGGAGAGATTCTCACTCTGTGGCATCTTGACCCCTCAGTACAAGCAGAAAGCCACCGTCAGAGTGAGGATGCATGAGCGTGCTCGCAGCCTGCTATCAGGCTCTTGAGAAGTGAAGTGTACAAAATGCTGTCAGCCAGTGTGAGGAGTGCACTCACCAGAGAAAGGGGTACATGGGAATGCTCACAGCCTACTATCAGACTCTCCAAGGAGTGAGGCATACAGAACACCACCTGCCAGTGTGGGGAGTGTATGAGGGCTCTTGCTTCCTGATCCCTGGTTATTCAAGGGCAAGAGCATGGCATGGAGTGTTGAGCTGCCCTACTAGTGCTGTGGCGAGAGGCGTGAAATTCAAAACAAAGGCAGGCACCTGTGTCTGCCTATTTTTTCATTTTTCCCCCTACCTCTGCTATACTCTAAGCAAATGCCACAAGGGAACATGGTCTTTCCAGACAGCTGCATAAACTTGAAACATCAATGAATATGAGAAGCTCTCAGAATAGATACCAACCAGCCATTTAAACAGCTCACTCACAAACTAAACTCCACAGAGCAATATCCTATCTTATGAAACTCACTCCTGAGTGGCTCCAAATAACCAAATTACTTCTCTTGCAGCACTTAAATGAAAATATGGTCAAGTAAAGTAAACACCAACATCAGGTTCACTTAAAAGGAATGTGATACCCAGCTCTCCAAGGTAATACACTTCTTTAGAACAATGAATTTGAGCAACTCAGCAAACTAATCGCTGTTAGGCCCAATTAAGATTTCATTTAGCTGCCCTTAAGGTAAAAAATTCCACAGTATTCAAGCATTCATTTAGGACCAATTAACTAATTATCCAGGTATTTAAAGACAGCTTTTAAAATTAAAAAAAAAAGAGTTAAATTTCTTTGTCTTTTACCTTGTTTAGAATTCTAAGCATGGACCCCTGTGTGCTAGCCTTTCAGATGCACAAGAGAAATGGGGAAGCAGGGACTCCTGGATTCAAGGTATACTGAGAAATTTTATACTAGGTCACATGGGCATCTATAGCCTATCAGGTGGGCTAAAACCCATGATGTAATGTCTGGAGTGCCATGGATACACGACCAACACAATTCTCCAGATGTATCCCATAAATTTCATGAAATATCTGTCTGTGTTTGTGGCTGCAACTGTAATTCCACCCCCCAGAGCAAGGAGGCCTGGAGCAACAGCTCAGACTACTACTACTTCTGAGGTGACCCCCCCCCCCCCAACATTCACACTTAAGTATTTGGACTTGTTCTCAACTATGGCTGAACCAGCACAGTGGAGCAATGCTCTTAGGCTTTGCTATATTGGGGGTATAGGGAGTACAGGGAGTACCTAGGACCTGACCTATATCATCCCCACGTTAATAAAAGACTTTATGAATTGATTGGCCTCAGACATGTATGCCCTTATCCATATTGTGGGGGAAGAAACTTAGGACATAAGTTTTAAATGGGTGAATTCACTGGACAGCTTTTGGGTGCAAGATTCTCTGTTTATGTATCTATGGACCAAGAAAACAAAGACCAATGCAAAATGGCTATGTCATGAACAAACATCTTATGGGCCATTAGAAGAAACATCACATCCAGAGATATTAAAGTAATTCCCCTTATATAGTGGTTAGGTATGACAACCCCTAGATTATGCCACCCCAGTTCTGGTGTCCCTGTAAACAGACATAAGTAGACATCATTCGCTATAGATAGACGGAAAGCATTTTTACACCAAAAAGCGACAATACTTCCATAGCCGATAGTTAATCCTTGGAATGCTCTGTCAGTTGAAGTCATAATTAATCATATAAAAGCAAACTACAAAAAAGGAACTTGATTCTTTTATAATATTGACTAATATCCTTAAATATTACCTATAACATAGAACAACCAGGGTGGGTTGCCTATTCACGCCTTCATGTGTTTGCATGAACCTCTTAATATATTCGACTTTGAAGGATATAGCCTAGAGGACACCTTTCCTAACCATCTCACTGATGCAGACTGACATCAGGACTGTGACTACCTTATTCAGAAAAGAGGGGTAAGTGTAACAGATATCACATTCTGGCTTCACCAGGAATGTGAAGTGCTGGATATTCCTATACCCATTTTAGATAGAGAGAGCGAGAGGGGGAGGGAGAGAGGGAGAGAGAGAGAGAGAGAGAGAGGAAAGTGGGAGAGAGAGAGAGAGAGAGAGAGAGTGAGAGAGAGAACATGGGTGGAAATTCTGAGTATAACAAAAACATGGCAGTAATGGGCTAATCCATCTGCCCAGCACTTTCTTCTTGAGAAGAGACAGGGGAGTATATTTTTTAGCAGGGACAACCCCGAATACTGCCATACTAGCTTAATCTGCCCTAACTGTTTTCATTGTAACTTATGTGAGGACAAGGGGCATTCATACAGGAATTATCCATGGGCCTCCCACAACTGAGAAGATTGATTAGACCAGGACCACATAATAGAAAAGACTCAGCAGTCAAGGACTGCAACAAAAGTTGGTGGAAATGGCAACCAAAACATTTTATAAGCCACAGATGTTTGCACTGGTCTTGTTAGAACCCTTTCCACTCAATAAGGACACTGGTATGCAGGACGTCTAGCAGGACAGTCCTCCTGCCTCAGTTTGTTCCATTTCGTCTATCTCTGAGGAGCTGTCAGGACAATGGACTCCAGAGGAAAACATGCTGGTCACTCCTCCAGATCTCCACAAACCTGGTACCAATCAGTCAGGAAGTCTCCTTGGAGATGGTGGAGGGGAACCAGGACATGCCATCACCACTGCTCTACTAAAAAAAAAAAACACTTCCTTCCCCTTTGGATGAGATAGAAGTAATGCATCCTGTGACCAGGAAAAAAGGTGGTGTACTTGTAAACCAAAAACCCAGAGAGTTACCCCCATCCCTGTCACTAGCAGATCCCCTGCTCTACAAGGTAAAAAAAGGCACCAGGTCAATATAGCACCACAATAACAGTACTGCAAGAAGTGCGCCGTATAAAACGTGAAAGTGTTTAGAGCAACAGGGTATAATAGCAATAGAGAATTACTGCTACCCCTGTCATTCTGCTCTGATACATGCAAGGGGTCAAGTTGCCATGTGTGTAGTGCTTGGTTGAGCCACTCCCCTTGATGGAGTAGATAAGGTACCAGCACACAGCAGGGTTGGAAACCTGGGACCATGGTTCGGTTCCCCCGGTGTTAAAACTTTTGTTTTTTAGAAAATAGAATCCCCCCCCGAGTTTCTCCTCATCCCCGAAGTCCACACCACTTCAGAGTTTGTTATTTTAAGTCTGGGGTGCGTGGTGGGGGCAGGGGGTGAAGCCCTCCACAAAAAACAGGAAGTCCCATTATTTCAAATAGTGTGCACTTTTTGTGTTGGGTCGGTGTTTTTACCAACGTTATTTCAGTGCACGCTGTTTTGCTTGCAGCATTTATTGCCGTGCTATTTTTGTTAGCAACATTTTGACCCCGTGCCAAAAAAAAAGTGGGGAGATGAAGAGGAAGATGATTCTCAGGTCTCTTCCATTCCTCCTCAAAAGGACCCTTCCTTCGACCCAGATGACTCACAATCTAAGGCTTCCTCATCAAAAAAATTAGGGGGTGCATGAGATCCCAGCCACTAAAGGTGAGGGGTAACTCTTAGTAATACAGACGTGATGGCTTGTGCTTTTGTTTGATTTTACTGATAGATGCCTTCACAGCTGTAACACTTACTATGAAGAGCCTGAAGTCCCAGAGGAAGTGTACAATGACCCTATTTACCTTGCTCCATTTGCCTGGAGATGTGTTCCTTTTCCAGAATACCAGATTAAAAAAAGCAGCACAAACTTTCCAGAGCAAAATCTATGTGGACAAAGGGTACATCCTTTTGGTCTATTAAGGATGACAAGTGCTTTTCTGGGGACATCAGGTGGGAACAAGTGCCAAGAACCTGGGCTTGATAAGGGGGAAGGAAGATATTTTGCTTCAGAAAATACAGAAAGAAATAGCAACAGTGTGGGTAGAGGGTGCCATTTCAGGCCCCTCCATTTCAGAACTTGAGGGTCGCCCCCTTGGGACTGGTTCCTAAGAAGCAGCCTGGAGAATTTGAGGTAATAAATAAGTTATCTTTCCCTGCAGGGGAATCAGTAAATTATTATATAAATGAAGAGGACAGCAGGGCGACTTATGCCACTTTGGAGGAAGTGGTAAGGGTGATAGGGGCGACCAGGGGGGCATGGCTAGCCAAGACAGATATTGAAGCAGCCTTTAGGCTGCTGCTAATGTGTCCAGAAGATGAAGTTGCTGGGTTTTTGGGTCAGTGACCAATACTACTTTGACAAAGCCATGTCCATGGGCTGTTCTATCGCATGTGCCACATTCAAAATGTTCAGCACTTGGCTACAGTATACATTCCAACAAAAATATGAGTACAGAATGGTTATGCACTACTTAGATGATGTTTTGCTAATTGGGGAAGGATGAGAGGAGACAGAATATATGCTATCTTGTTTCTAGGAGTTCTGTCAGGAGCTGGGAGTCCCAAGATGGCGGCTGAGCTGTGCCAGCCACTTGCAGCTGTCAGAGCTTGAGAGCACCTCTTTACTGATTTCAGTTTTTGTTCACTTTATTTTTATCCTTTAGAAGCAAATTTGATACAGCTTGATCTCCCGGTTGTCTTTCTGACCGGAGATCCCAAAAATGCCTTATTAGTGGATAGTTCAGGGTTACAGCATGAGGCAGGGTGGAGGAAGTGAGTTAGCTGTAGGAGTCTGCTTTTTTGGTTTTAGAAACCCTCCCTGGATCCCTGCCTTTTTAATGTGCTTCTGGTGAGGAGTGCCATTCTGTGGGGAGTCCCGGATTGTTGTTGGATACCGGTTCCTACTGTCTTTCTGGGTTGTTATCTACCCAGCCACCGTGAGCTGGCTGTAGTCTTTCAGACTGCTATAGCTGAGCACCGTGGCTGGAGTTGGTGCTCCTCTGCATGGAGGACTGACATCTAACTAATTGTCCCTGGACTGCACAGCTGTCTTCACCATCCAGGCAGTGTTTCTGAGCCATCTGCATCACATCTCGTTTGATCTTCGTAGGGCGCCTTGCTTAGCACCATACATGAGGGCCATCTGGATCACTTTGGGCCATTGTTGCTACACTGACTTTCCCCCAGGAGAGCACGAGCATAGAAGGCATTGCCATGCTAATTTCCTGGAGGAAACAGTCACTTCTCAGTTGGGAGTTTTCACCCAGCGGACCTTTGACATTCGTTTGTCTCGGGTAGGCTGATGCCTTGGTGCCATCCGTCGCAAGTACTATTTGGCTATCAGCCGTGGTTCTCCTCGACCTCCCCCACTGGATTATCATAAAGGGGGGGCTGGACTGTTTAGATGCCTGACCTATACTTATATCTGGTAACTTTTTCCACCTTGAGGATCTCCCCTCCAGCGCACCAAAATAAAATTTGCTGCTTAAACTTCTCTTAAGTTCTGGCCCTGAGGCAGTGGTTGTGAGAGGACCCCCACATAGAAATCTGTGGGCTGAGAAGACTGCTGTTTGTTCTTGACCGTAGTTACACATTTGCGATACTTAGCCCAGCTCAGCTGAGCACTAACTTCAGGGATCCAGGGATATTTGCCTCTGTGAACTGAAAGGATTTAATCTTGCTGCTTTTGCTTCCCTGTGGTGGTTGGGTGGGTGTGGGGTTGGATATTGTGGTTTTATAGTTTAGATAATGTGAATGGTGGCTTGAATGGTTAGAATTGTATTTTGTGTTAGAGGTGTGGCTGGATTTGAGTGATTGTGTAGTCAGTTAGCTGTCTAGGGGCCTTCGGTTGGACATCATGTGTCTGGGATGATAGGGGGGCCCGGGGTGGGCCCAAATAATGTATGGGGAGTCCCAGCTACTCGATCTGTGGTCCTTCATTGACCTCCCTGTTTCCACCATTACAGCACATTGCTGTCGGGAGGGCAGGATAAATAGACGCCACATCAATTGTCCGTGGCAGGGCACCCATGAACCATAAGAGGGGGCAGGATTGAGGTTGTCAGGTGCAGAAGGCACCCTGGGTGTTGATGGGTCTTTGGGAGAGGCGATACATGTCTGATTCCCGTCCCCAGGGCTCCCACCAGACCGAGTGGGCAGGTAGCCAGAGGGGCTACACTATCCACCAATCCCCTGAAGGTAGTGCTATGTAATGCCAGATCAATCAGGAACAAGACTGCTATTATTGTGGACTTGATTTCCTCGGTCAATCTGGCTTGCATCACCGTGACCTGGGTGGGTGATTATGCTGGCCCAGTTTTAGAGGCCACCGTCCACCCATATACTTGGTAGTGCACTGCCCCAGAGTGGAACACAGGGGTGGGGGAGTGGCCATCTGTTTTAGATATGAGCTTGGCTTTTCCGTGCACCCAGTGGGAAAACCGGGTACATTTGAATGTGTGGCCGTATGTGGGGATCCGGGCACAGGTTGTAGGAATTTCCTGATTTACCACCCACAGGTGCGGCAGGTGAATTCCTACAGGAGGTAGCCGACTTTGTCATCAGTGAGACATTGGAGTCTCCCAGTATTTAGTCCTGGGGGACTTTCATGCCTGGGGCGATGATGAACCATCTAGGCTAGGTTACAACCTTCTCCATACTATGTCATCTCTGGGCCTCTCACAAGAAGTTTCTTCCTTGACCCACCAGAGTGGGCACATTTTGGACCTGGTTTTCTCACTGGGGCTTGAGGTTAGTAACCTCAAGACTGACTGGGTCATTTGGTCCGATCATTGTACGGTGAAGCTCTCATTCGGGGCCCCCAAGAGCCCTTCCTCTGCAGAGATGGTTAGCTACTTCCTTTTGAGGGGTTTGACCCTAGAGGGATTTCTGGCAGTGGCTGATCTATCTAGTGTGAATAGTGCATGCGTTGGGGGTCCAGATGAGGCTGTCGCCACCTATAATAGGGTGGTGTTGGCTGCACTTGACTTTCTTGCACCAGCTCGTGTACGACCCAAATCTTCTCATTTGAGGTCCCCTTGGTTCAATGGGGAGCTCAAGGTGATGAAGACTGTGTGTCTGAGGCTGGAGCACTGATGGCAGAGGTCTGGCCTGGAGGCAGACAGACTGGCTCTGCACTCCCATTATAATGAGTATCGGGGGCGATCACTCATAAGAAGGCAGAGTTCCTGTCCAATGAGTTTGATGCCAGGAAGAATGAACCTACAGTGCTCTTTCAGACTGTGGACAGGCTCCTAAACCCAGCCTGCCTTCAACTGTAAAAGACTTTTTCTGATGCTTTGTTTATGAAGAGCTTGCTCGATTCTTCTCATACAGGGTGTCAGCCATTTGAAAGGACGTGCCACCAGTGAGCCTCATTGAGGCGTACAGAGATTGCATGGGTCACCCGGAGAGCGTTCTGCCTAGTTAGGGGGGGTTTAAACCAGTGGAGGTGTCGTAGGTCATTGGGGTTGCTTCCATGTTAAAGCACACATATTGTGAACTGGACCCGGTGCTGACTTGTTTCTTGATGGGATGTGACTGTTGGCCTGGTGTTTGCCTTGATTGTCCGGTGCTCTTTGTCAGATGGGGTCTTTCCAGATTCCTTGAAGGAGGCACTGGTTCATCCACTCCTGAAAAATCCTATCTCTAGACCCTGACATCAAGGCAAACTACCATCTGATCTCCAACCGTCCATTTTTAAGGAAGGTTGTTGAGAAGATTGTGGTGCTGCAACTTGAGGAACACCTCATAGCCTTCAATCTCTATGAACCATTCCAGTCAGGATTTTCTGCAAGGCATAGTATGGAAACTGCACTAGTTCTGGTACACAATGACCTCCTCAGGGCTAGAGATCATGGGGAGGGGACAATTCTCATTCTCCTCAATCTCTCCTCAGCCTTTGACACGGTAAACCATTGTGTGTTGCTTGACTGCCTGAGGGAATTTTGTGGACTCACTGGGTCTATCATCTGCTGGTTTGAGTCCTACCTCACGAATAGAGAGGCAATGGGTAGTGATGGGGAATTTCTCTTCCTCTCCTAGCCTCTTGGTGTGCGGAGTACCTCAGGGTTCCGTCTTGTCACCAGTGTTGTTTGCCATGTACATGCTGCCCTGGGTGAGATCATTAGAAAATGCAGTCTGGGTTTTCATTGCTATGCTGATGATACCAGCTATATTTTTCCTTTGCCTTTGGGACATCCATGTGGTGGAAGTGCTAAACAACTGCCTTGCAGAGATAAGTGACTGAACCCTGATAAGACGGAGGTACTGGTGGTGGAGTTGAACAGAGGATGGAACAGGATGGCCTCTGACACTGAAACTGGTTTGTTCCTGGGATCAGTGTCATTAAAGGCCTCCTCTAGGGTGTGAAATCTTGGTGTGACCTTTGACAGCAGATTGAAATTTGAATCCCAGGTGTCATCCGTTGTCCTGACCAGCTTTTACCATGTTAGGAATATCACCAGGGTTAAGCCCCTAGTTCCGTCCATGGACCTCCCCACCTTAGTGCATGCCTTCATGGCATCCAGACTTGATCACTGTAATGCACTCTACCTTGGGGTCTCAGGAGGTAGCCCTTGCCGGCTGCAGCTAGTGAAGAACACAGCCACCAGGTTGCTGATTGGGCAGTCAAAATTCTGCCACATCAGCCCAGTACTGAGTGAACTGCACTGGTTGCCGGTGAGGTGGAGGATCCTATTTAAGGTGGGCTTGCTCTCCTTTAAGGCCCTACACAGGTTGGGCCCTGCCTGTCTGTCAGACCTTCTTACACTCATTGCCTTGGTCTGCACCCTCCGGTCCTCCTTTGGAGCCTCCTGGCGATTCCCAGGATGAGGCTTAAAACCACCAGTGACAGAGCTTTTAGTGTCATCAGTCCAGTCCTGTGGAATTTGCTCCCTCCATCTGTTTGGGAGGCCCCTTCGGTTAAGGTCTTTAAGGCCCACCTCAAGGCTTACCTGTTTAGTCAGGCATTCCTGGACCTTGTTTATTAGTCCAACTTGGGAGCTCCCTCTCCCTTTCCCCCGACTATCTGTTTTAATAGGGTTCTGTGTAGTCATAGACAATATTTATGTTATGCTGCAATTACTGTGATATTTATTTGTTATTTATTTATTATATTGATAGTGTGTTTTTATTGTACAGCACCCAGAGCCTCCGGGATTGGGCGCCTGGAAAAATAAAACTTGCCTTGCCTTGTCTTCCCATTAGCCCTGGATAAAACTGAAGGCCTTTGTTGCAGTATCAAGTTTCTGGTGATAGAGATTGATGAGGAAGTAGAGGTCTTCCACCTACCAGTCACGAAAAATGAAAAGCTGAAACAGTTACTGCAGGACATTAAGGGGCACAGGATGGCACAGTTGTGGCAGGTACAACAGTTGTTAGGGCACCTCAACTTCACCTGCAGGGCCTGGCATTGGCAACCAGGGGTGCCTCGGGACCCCACATATTAAACGGCATGAAGGATGACCTGTTGATATGGGAACTGTTCCTTAGAGACTATAATGGGAAATCATTTTGGCAAGATGAGTGGATGTTTAACACTGACCTAGACTTTCATAGATGCGGCCGGAGGCCTTGTGATGGGAGTTTATTTTAGGGGAAAATGGTGTTCACAGGCATGGCCCATGAAATGGAAATCCAGGGGGATTACAAAGGACATTACCTTCTTAAACATTTTCCCTATCTGGGTCTGCACGATACTTTGGGGAGAGGAGCTGAGGAATCAGAAAGTCACGTTTTGGTGTGATAACAGGGCCATTGTCAAGGTGCTGAATAGAAAAGGGGCCAAGTCAGAGAGGGTGATGAGGGTGTTAAGACAGCTGGTACTCTAAGGGTTGTGGCTTAACCTGTCATTTAGAGCTAAGCATATAGGGGGGCTCCAGAACACGATAACTGACAGCCTCTCCCATCTACAGCTGGACAGATTCTGAGCGATCACCCCGAAGGCAGAGACGAAAGAGACAACAGTGCCAACAGGCATTTGGGAGATTGGCTGGAGGTAACCAAGCTGCTATTCCATAACTCTTGGTCACCAAGAACACTAAAGGCGTATGAGGGGTCATGGCATTTGTTTCAGGCCTTTAGAGAGGGACAAGGCCTTAAGGTAAGTGGGATGGTTATGGAAGACAAAGTAAGTAGATTTGCAGTGGATGGGTGGAAAAGAGGTAATGTGCACCCAACCATGGGACTACACCTAGCAGCAATCAGTATGGTTTGCAGCTTTACAGGGTGGGCTGATCCTTGTAGGAGCATGCTAATAAAGAGAATGATGCAAGGATGGGTCCAGCTAAAAGGGAAGGCATTGGACAAGAGAAAGCCGGTATCTGAGGCCATCTTGGAATGTCTCATGGGGGTTACGCAAGTGATATGCAAGTCCAAAGATGAGGCCACACCGTTTGTGGCCATTTTTTTTTTTGGAAATTAAAATTTATTGAAGAGCTTTTTTCATCCCTTACAATTAAATCCATACATTAACAAACAGACGTGAAGTCCATTCCTACTCATATACACAGATTTATATTTCAAGTCAGAAGGGAAAAACCAAGGAAAGAAGAAAGAGTTCAAAAAGGAGTAAAGAGGAAAAGGAGAGGAAAAGAGAAGACGAAAGAAAGTAGTCCTGGGGAGGAGGATGCCTCGAGTTCTACCAAGAAGTAAAAAAGAGAGATAAGAAAAGCGAAAAGGATAACCAGAAAATTAAACATTTACAAGTCATACCTGTCTATCTACTACCATTGCTTTACACAATTAATAATGGGATCCACATCTAAAAAGTGGACCATTACAAACACCATGTACTTAGTTATACAATGACATAACCAGCACCCCAGAGGAGGAGCAAGGCTCAGAAGTTATTACTGTAAATAAGATGCAACTTTAACATACTGGAGTCTCCCATCCAAGCCCACCATTCAACCCTGTTGAACCGGAACTGGGAGGCCACATCAAGTGTATCTAGCTAGTACTTCTAATACAGGTCTCTTTTCCCGGGAGGCCATGAATTGCATAAAGGGAAACCAGCTTTCCTTGAACTTTTCCATGGAAAGTCTCAGTTTGGCCGTTAAATACTCCATATCTAAAATCCTAATACAGATTCTAAACCAGGAGGAGATGGTAGGTTTGTTAGGTGTCAACCACAGCAAATTGATGGCCTTATGTGCTGCCATTACCAAAATTCCAAATAAAAGACAGGATGATCTTGAGGGTAAGGAGGGAGGATGCAATCCCAACAACCAGTGTTGTGGGGGATCTGGCATAACAGTCTCAAAAATCAACTCAAAGACACCTTTATTTCCTCCAGTATTCCTGCACAATATTGCATTCCCAATAAATGTGGAAATATGTACCAACCAGCTGGCAGTTCCTCCAACAGAGGTCGGATTGATGTAATCCATAATGCTTAGTTACCACGGGACCCTAAAATCTCTAATAATTTTCCAGCGGAATTCCTGCCAGTAAAGGGATGAAGTAGTGGTCTGCGAGCTTTCCAAATTTGTGACCAGTCCATCTCAGATAGGCAATAATTGCAACTCTGTGCCATGCCTCTTTAATACTTGGTACTGGATCTGTCTCTACATTGTGAATCGCTTTAACTAGTTTAGAAGTCAGGTGTTTCTGATGTGGGAACAGATCATGGAGGATAAAAGTGAAAGCACGGGTTTGATAAGGACTCGAGCTAAGTTCAATGGCTTAACATTTACTTGGATAAAGTGTCTTAACTGGAGGTACCGAAAAAGTCATTTTGTTGTAAACTGAATTCAGTTTTAATTGCTGGAAGGATTTAATCAAATTTGCTCAAAAGTTGACCTAAACTAGTAAGGCCCACTTCTTGCCCACCGGTGGAAACCCAAGTCCCATCTAAGTGGTTTGAAATCCAAACAACTCAATATAGTTGTGTTTGGGTTAAGCTTTAAAGTAATGCCCAACTTAAGGTTCATGTCCCTCCAAATTTGGGGAAAGACCCTTGTAAAAGGGTTCCTGAACTCCAGTCGTCTCATTCTAGGGGAGTCCAGATGTATTAAGTCCACAGCCTTCAGTAAGGGAAGATCAACCTCCTCAATCTGGACCCATTTTGGTGGTGGATCCTGAGCCCAAGCCACCAGAGTCTGCACCTGAGAGGCCCAAAAATATTTCTGGATATCAGGTATCCCAAAGCCACCCCTCTCCTTAGCAACCATAGTCTTCCACCTCACCCGTGGTCTTTTCCCCAGCCAAAGAAATTTAGAGAGGGTGGTTCTCAAGTCCTGCCAAAAATTTCTCGGGGGTTTGTACGGGATAGCACCCATTATGAACAGTAAACGAGGAAGAATATTCATACGTATTGTCTCCCCTGCCAGAGACAGAGAGGGGAAGCTCCTTCCATCTGTTACAATCCTCTCTAATCTCCTGAAGCACTTTTAAATGATTTGTGGAGTATAAGGTTTGAAAGTCCCTAGGAATCCACACCCCCAAATATCTGAACCCTGACCTGCACCATTTAACTTGCTGTAACCTAGGCAAAGGGTGGCCCCAGACACCTCCTAATGGGAATAATTCCAATTTAACCGGATTAACTTTATAGCCGGAAAAGGATCCAAATTCCTTAAGAAAGGTGAGAATTCTCGGGACCGTGTTTAATGGATCTGAAACATATAACAAAGTATCATCTGCATATAACGAAATTTTGACCTCCACACCCCTAACTTGGAGACCTGTAAAAAGATCTGATTGTCTAATGTACATAGCCAGGGGTTCTAAACTCAGGGCAAATAAAAGGGGAGAAAGGGGGCAACCTTGCCTGGTTCCCCTCTCAATCTCAAACTGGGAAGAAACCATCCCATTAAGCCGGACCCTGGCTCTAGGCCTGGAATATAAGTTAGAAATCCATTTGCGAAATTTGTCCCCAAACCCAAAGCCCTCCATTACTAAGTCAAGATATTGCCAGTTTAAATGATCAAAGGCTTTTTCGGCATCAAGCATTAGTACTGATGAGAGTGGTGAATTTAAGGTGCGTTGGGCTGAGGCAATCACATTCAGTAATAACCTTATGTTATCTTGTATGTGTCTCCCGGGTGTAAACCCAGTTTGGTCAGGATGAACCAAGATGGGGACCACTTTTTGTAATCATTCGCTAATTATCTTAGCGAAGATTTTAGCATCCTGGTTAAGCAATGAGATGGGACGGTATCCAGCACAAGATGAGTGGTCTTTTCCAGGCTTGGGTAATACTGAAATAAGGGTCTCCCCCCATGTATCCGGCAGGGCTCCCGGCTCCTGTGCCACATTACAAACTCTGGTGAAAAGTGGGGATAAAATATCAGAGAATCCTTTGTAGAATTCCGAAGTAAACTCATCTGGGCCGGGAGCCTTACTGGACCTCAGGGTTTTAATAGCCACCCCAATCTCTTCCGCAGTAAAGGGAGCCTCTAATAATTCCCTCTGGACCTCTGACAAGACAGGCATCTCTAAACCTTGTAAAAAATTCTGAATTCTTTCCCTGTGCTCGTGTGTTTCCTCTTTAGAGTAAAGTTGTCTATAAAATTCTGCAAATTCTTGTGAAATCTCCCCTGGAAGTCTCTTATAAGAGAATATAGAAGGGTCTTTACTAACCTTAGCTACATATCTGTCAGCTGCTTGCTTACAAAGCCTCAAAGCAAGAAGTTTGCCTGCCCTCTCCTCCCTCTCGTAGTAGCGTTGCCCGGTATATCTAAGGGAATTTTCCACCCATCTCTGCAGCAAAGCATTATAAATATTCCTGGTCTCTATCAACTTTTTAAGAGTAGATTTTGACCCTGTGCGTTTATGTAATGTTTCATGGGTAGCAATTTCAGTAAGGACTTCACTAATACGGGCTTGATGCTGTTTATACTTATAGGAAGAGTAGGAAATTGTATGACCCCTCACCACCGCTTTCAGAGCATCCCATATATATTTGGGTTTAGAGAGTACCTCCGTATTTTCCTCTAAATAACGTTGAAAAATTTTGTTAGTGGAGTCTATATAGTGTTTGTCATTGAGAAGTCCAGGATCAAACCTCCAGAGACCCCTCCCCTTCCTTATGCCCCAATGTAGTTTAGTCTTAACCATGGCATGATCTGAAATCGTGATCGGGAGAATGGAAACATCTTTAAATGTATGCAGGTCACTTCTGTGTGTATAAAATCTGTCCAGCCTGGAATACATTTTTGCGGCCGATGAATAAAAGGTAAAGTTTTTTACCAAGGGGTTGAATTGTCTCCAGGGGCCCATTAATCCAGCCTCTACCAACAAACTGCGAAGCAGTTTGGAGCAAGATTTAGAATTAGGGGCTTTGGTTGAGCTCCTGTACAGACTGACATCCTCCACACAATTCCAATCCCCCATTAAAATAGTTTGTCCAGGTGGTAACTTCGCAATTGAATTAAATAGGGAGCGTAAAAACTCACCAGAGGGTGGAGTAGGGTCATACACCCCAACTAGATGTATAATTTGACCCTTGTAATTCCCCGTGACTATCAGCTGGTGTCCTGTACCTGAATGGTTTATTGATTGAATTTGAAATGGGAGACCCCTGCGAAATAAAATGGCCACTCCCCCTTTTTTGGCCTGAGGGTGCTCATCAGAACACACCTTACCCACCCAGTCCCTTCGCAATTTCATATGTTCTCCCTTGGTTAACCTTGTCTCCTGCAGGCAGGCAATGTCGCACTTCTCTCTTTTAAATTCAGTTAATATCTTAGCTCTCTTAATGACATTATTAATGCCCTTGACATTCAATGAACCAATTATCATGTCACACATATATTAATCCACAGTTGTTACAGCAGCTTGTTATACATCCTACATTCCTTTGTGTAACCATGACGTAAATAAGCGCCATGAGGCATCCTCCCCAGTGCAGAGAATAAGAGAAAGAGAAAGTAAAGTAGACGAAAGATAGAACAAAGATGAACACAACTTTTAAGACCAAAGTTTGGTCTGACAATCTAAAGTTTCCCATAAAGGAGACCAAAAACATGCCTCCCATGTGGGAGGGCAACGACAACAGGTCAATGCCGAAACTAGGACTATCAGCCGAAGCACCCTTCCTAACCGTCCTTCAACAGCTTGGCAGGTGCACCGGCATGGAATGAGGGGGAGAAATGTACCAAACCCCCTTGAGGGAACAACACTCTGTCAAGAGTGAAAGGGCTGGAAATAACCCCAGGAGCCTGAGGTAGTACCCGCCTGTGCCCTCTGTACGTCTCTTGAATGTAGAACTTTCCGGGAGGGGCTGAAATACCTAAATTGCCCCTCATGGTACCAACATATTTGCAAAAATTAACCCAATCCATAATAAGAGAATCCAATGTACTAAAAAAATTAAGAGGGGGGGATTCCAACCTCCACGGTGGGTGGCCACCTTACAGTTGGATGACTGCAGTATTAATTGCCCCAACATTGAAGGACCCATCAGTGCCAAAGTCCCCCTTTAGTTCTTCCACACAAAAAAAAAGAAAAAAAAAAGGGGGGGAGAGGGAGAGATCCCACCGACAAATACTGGCCATTGATACACCGGCACCTGACTCCTGTTTCAGTTAATCTGGGCCGGGTGAGATCAGTGATGTCAAAAGCAGCCCCATCCGCTCTCTCCCCAGTTCAGCCAAAGACACCGCAAACCCTGCTTGCAAACTTCTCACCAGAAATGAAGGTTAGCTCACTCTCGTTCTACACTGTTCCTACTGAGGGGAATGGGAGCAGAAACGAGAGATCAAGAAGGCCCAATTCTGACAGGGGGACCGTAAACTTTACCGGACTCGGGAAGGTGCCACCATAAAAAAAATACCCATCTCCCCTAAGAACATAAGACAAAAGGGCCACCCCATCTGTCCTCCGGAGCGCCTATCTCTGCTCCGTGTTCGCCTGGGGGGGAAGTGGGGAAACCCACAGGAAGCCAGGCCAAGAGAGACAGAAGCGAAGGGGATCCCCTTCCCGATCACAACCAGGTAGAACCTGTGAGCAACCCATTCCTCTGCCGTGGAAGTTTTTTTTTTTTTTTTTAATTATAACTGGCGACTTTTATCTATAGTCAGTCCTCTGGCAAGCCAGGTGGGCATATGAGTAATCTTAAGAAACTGTAGGCACGCAAAGTCTCACTTCTGGAAGCAGGTAGGATCTTAAATCAATATGTCCCCCATCGACACCAAGTGGAAATACCAACATTGCCAGCTAGTACAAGTTTACCCCCTTTACTTTGCAAACTTCTCTCTTGAAATCCATCTGGCAAGGTCCACGTGTAAAGGCACAACAGAATCAACTCTCAGGTGTGACCGAGTACTGTTCTTAGCTCCTGGCGCTGTTGCCCATAAAAGCTTCTCAATTTCTTTTCTGCTATTTCTTCTTTTATATCTGGGATCTGGATATCATTTGAACTCAAAATTTTTTAGCCACAGAAGTCTGTCGAACGCTTTCTGCCCCTCTGGTAGGTCTACCCAAAGTCTGGCCGGTAACGTAAGTTGGGCCAAGCCTCTCTCTCCTTAAGCTGTTTCACAACCCCGGCACTTTTCTCCAGCACTCGGGGCCAGGGAGGGGGATATCTTGGTCCACATACACCTTCATTCCATCGGGTTAAGGTCTTTTTTTTCCTCACGCCAGAAAACCTTTTCCTTCGTGGTATACCTGAGAAATTTAACTAAGATTGCTCTCGGTGGAGCTCCTTGTTTGGGCTTAGGGGCGAGGGTTCTATGCGCCCTTTCGATCTCCAATGGAGTATCTTCCTCGATCTGTAACTCTGTTTTCAACCAACAATCCATGAAGGTGATCATGTCTACCTGATCAGCTCCTTCTGGGACTCCCACGACCTGAATATTATTACTTCTAGAGCGAGCCTCAGCATCTTCGGCTTTGGCTGTCAATGCTTTCTCCCTTCCATATAGGAATGCCAAAGATCTGCCGAATGCCATATGTTCTGTCTGCAGCCCTTCTACATGCTGTTCAACTGCCGTAGTTCTGGATTCTAACTTTTTAAAGTCCTTTTGAATATCAGATACTTTGGCGTCAATTTTATGTAAAAGCTTGATGATCTTCCTAGACTCAGCTCTTGTATTCGTGGAGCCAGAGTCCGAGCATGAGTCTTCGGCGCCTGATGCAGAGAGCACCGATGAGCGCGAGGGTGCTGGGCTAAGGCCTACTGGCTGTCTACTCGAGGTGTTCTTCAATGACATGTTTGCCACTTGGGAACCCCTTTTTTTCGTGCGGACCATCCCAAGTCCTTTCTTGCACCTTTGTAAAGCTCTATAGATGCAGGATTCTATCGATAGGCACTGGATTCTCTCCGGAAAAATAACGTTGACAACCGGAGCGGGGAACTAAGCAGCCATTCCCGCCTGCTACGTCACCGGAAGTCCAATACAATTCGTTTGTGGCCATTTTCTCAGTCATGTTTCATGAGGCATTTCGGGTAAGTGAAGTGGTAGGATGAGGGAAAAAATGATCCCCTGAGGGGCTTCAATGGGAAGAGGTATCATGGGGGGACAGGAAATTATTGTATACCTAAGGAGGTCAAAAACAGACCAAAGGGAAAAGGGGCTAGTGTGGTGCTAATATAGAATGAGATGCAGGCCATATGTCTGGGAATGCACTGTTTGTGTGTGCAGCAGTGTGATCCAACGAAAAGAGAACATTATTTGTCCACAGGGATAGTAAAATAGTGACAGGTGCCCAAGTGGCGGCCCTGATGAAAAAAGGAATGGAATTCATAGGGGAAGATCTCAGGGGCTTTCCCACCCACTCCTAAAGGATTGGGGCAGCATCAGTGGCTGCAGAAAAAGGGAAGTCTGAGAAGGAGGTGAAGGAAGTTGGGCAGTGGGCCTCACCTTGTTACAAGAGGTATGTGAGGAAAAATTAAACAGCAAACTAACACGGTCTCTCTTTTCTTTTGCAGGAACATGCAGCAAGGTAATGGGGGGAAGTGGGGCAGAGGGGGCCGGGGGTACAAGCCAGGAGTGGGGGGATGGGGAGGAGTGGCAAGGGGAGGTGAATACAGTACCTTATCTCACAAAAGGCGACAGGAGATATGGATCTGTGGGCATTCATTCATATTTTGGGCCAAAAGGAGAGCAGCAAGGACAGCAGGGGGCTGGCAGCTTTACCAGGATCTAAGACAGTGTAAGATAACATGGACAGGAGTCAGAGAGATGAGGTGGAACTCTACTCTTACCAACCTTGCAGAAGATGAGGGGTAGACAGCCCGAACTGGACATGATAATTATTCATCTGGGTGGGAATGGCCTGTGGACCAGATCCTGGCTTGACATATACTACCAGATTAAAGAGGACATTACCAAAATAAAGCAATGGTGGCCAAGTATCATGCTAGCCTGGTTGGATATGGTTCCCAGAAGGGTTTGGAGGAATGCCCACAGTCGCAAGGCCATTGATAAGGCACATAAGTGCATGAAGCATAGAGTGGGGGCCTTTCTTATAGGGATGGGGGCAGAGCAATACATAGAGGAATTGAGGAACACAAGGATGAGTTATACAGAGGGGGATGGCATGCACCTATCAGATATGGGAGCAGACCTATTTAACTCTGAGATAGCTGATTGCATAGAAGCATGGAGGAGAGGGAAGGGCTGTTAGAACAGGGGAAAGGCCCGCCATGCTGTTCAAGCTGGAGGCGGGCTATTGGAAGAAATGAAAGATGAGGGAGTGGGGGAAGAAAAGGGAGAGGGGAAGGGCAGGCAGATCTAGAAGACCACATGGATAGGATGACCGGAAGAAGGGTACTAGTGTAGGCTGGCACCCTGAGAAGAAAGAAAAGAAGGAAAAGAGGCCCCAGATGTACATCTGGCAGGGAGAAGATAATGAAGAAAGATGGAGAATATAAAAATGTGTATATATATATATATATATATATATATAAATGGAATGAGTTAATGCAGTGGGAAAGAAGTGATGATGGGATGTATAATAATACTGAAGCAATGTGTGATAAAATGACAAGGTGAAAATGTAAATTATTATATGAAAGAGTTGGTGTAAATTGATTGCCAATATGATCACCCACAAAAGCAGGTGTCTGCATTTTTATTGGATGGGGAGTCCAGGAACAATGTGGTTTGCCCATCTAAAGGGGCAGACTTATTTGTCCCTGGGGACCAATACAATAAAGGGTTGCTCGATAAGGGATGGAGAGAGAAAAGGGGAGTAGGGGAGTGGGGTATTTGGGTGCAGGTGGGATGGGCTGAAAGTGTGAGAGAGGCAAAGAAAAGAAAGGTGGGGTAGTAATAGAGGGAATAATGTAAGGGGCCAGATGACCTTATAAAGGGGCAGGGCCTTGAGTAACTTGCCTAGAGCCTGATTGGAAGATGAAAAGAAAGAGAGTGAGCTTAATGGGTATATAAGGGCATGCCAGAGGGGCCAAGGCGTACAAATTTGCTCCTTATGACTTTGCCTCCCACCCACCTTGCATATTAGTAAAGAAGGTATATGGCGTAGGCACCAGCACTGAAAATGGATGGCGTTTTCTTTTTTTGGGGGGGCGTATCCGGAGGCCAGTATGAAGATGGATGGCTGGTCAGAAAGGTTTTTTTCTTTGAAAAGGAAAGTTGGGGAAGAAATGAAAGATGGTGGGTGAGGGGATGGGGGAGGTGAGGGGCAGACAGACCTAGAAGGCCACACAGATAGGATGACTGGAAGAAGGACACTAGTGTACACTGGCATCCTGAGAAGAAAGAAAAGAAGGAAAAGAGGCCCCCAGATGTACATCTGGGCAGGGAGAAGATAACAAAGAAAGATGGAGACTATAAAAATGTGTATACTATGTGTATATATAAATGGAATGAGTTAATGCAGTGGGAAAGAAATGATGATGTGATGTATAATAAAACTGAAGCAATATGTGATAAAATGACAGGATGAAAATGTAAATTATAATATGAAAGAGAATAAACTGATTGCCAGTTTGAGCACCTACAAAAGCAGGTGTCTGCATGTTTATTGGAAGGGGAGTCTGGAAACAATCATATTTTCTGTCAAAATGTAAGAAAAAAGATAATAGCAGCCTATATAAAGGATTTAAAAAAATGCATATTAAGTATGCATACCATTCAAGCACCACCACCCATTGTAAAATCCTGGATCTGACACGGGGGGAAGGGGTTCCAACAGTTGAAGAGTGAATGTACAAAACTAAAACTTCTAGCTACACTCTTGACAGTTTCAAATGAATCTAAGCCAAATTTAAATGCATTCTAAGCTTTTAAAGTCTGATCCAGTTCCCAAACTGTTTATAATTCCAAACTTTTTCACAGCTCTCTGATAAATCATCAGTCATCATGATACACATTCAGTCCCCGATAAATTCATTAGTACGCAGAACAAAACTGATGCTGTTCAATGTTGCTATTGATTTAACAGTCAGCATTACCTGTGAGCTTGTGAAATGTAGTCCTGCAGGATTCGTACTCTTGCTTAATGCATTCTTATTAGGATTCCACTCTAATAATTTTATGTAAGTTATAATTAACATTTTCAACATTATGCCAAACTAAAGAGTAAAATTCTGCATCTGCCTCTTTTCATTGTGTTCCAGTTGTAAATTCTGGGTTGGCAGAATGTTGAACTTTCCAGAACAATATGTGTTAAAAACACACTGCCAATTTTTTTTTTTTTAATGTTAACTGTAAAGGAAAGGTTTCTTCTAGGGATCATGCAAGTATTTAAATTAAACTGAAACAGGACCCTTGAATACACAATTGTGTATGCAATGTCTAGGGTAAATGATGTGTAAAATGTTAAGGTTCCAATTACAACCTTGTTAGAAGTCTCTGAATCACCAAAGAAAACCAGAGCTCATTTTCAAAAGTAAAAGTTGGCAGAAAAACAATGTCTACTGGACACATACTGGGAGATTGGCAAAATTCATCCTAGACATACTGTATCATAACCTTAGTTAAAAGGCGATGGTTACATTTTTTAAAAGAAAACTGTGATATTGTTTCTTCCATTGTAGTTGATTGTAGTGTGATCTAGCAGTTAGGGTCTGGGAGCTGGGGGTCCCAGGTACAAATCCCACTCAGCCACTTAGAAATATTATAATCTCAAGTCACTTGATTCCTTCATCCTTTAGTCTGTCTGACCAGCTGTAAAATTGTGTAGGGGTGGGACCCCACTGAAACTGAGATGTTCCATCTCAGCTGGGTTATCCTGCTTATGAACAAAATTCTTCAAAATATAAAACTGTGTAAACACTGCATTACTAGAATAAGTCATTTGTCTTCGCAGAATGTGTGACTTTCTCAGCTGACGCGTGCAGCACATGCACTGTGTAATGTCATCTGAGCACTGACTGTTTTATGAGTGTGCTGGAGTAAAGCCTCTGCAGGTGCTGCTAGCTATTTGTTACCAACTTGAGGATCAAGTTCTTGCAGATAAACTGAAGATGACACTTCAAAAATAAACTTGAATCACTTGGTGTGTCTCCACTATTTTAGTTAAATATGACCCATGAGCTGAAAGGGTCAAGGGTCACATTAGGTTTCAATCATTACTTTCCCCACCAAGAACTGTGGTTATATTTAAAGCTTCAGTGCATGCGTTTTAGTCTGATTTGTATAGATAGTATTCGTTGTCATGATACAGCAGGGAAATTATTGTATTTTCAATGGAATTACTCTTTGGTGGGGGTCTTGAATTTGTAACTAGCTGTTGTAAAACTGATTCTGCACACCTGAAAAATTGTATTCAGTTGTTATGCAACTTTTATTTTGACATCAATACTGCACTAAGTTGCCCTGCTGTATCATCAGCATTTAATAGTAATTCCCACTACTTCCTCAGGATGCACAGAGACTTACAGTTCCAGAATGTTTTGAGTTTCAGTATGATTATTTTATTGGAAAACCATCTGTTCAGTCCATTCTCCCTTTTCTTTATATGTTCAGTTATTTTTCATACACTACCTTTCTTACAGGTTCTCTTGCATGCTGCCACATGCTTGTCTGTCTCTGATGCACAGATGCTGGACTCGGGACTGGGAGGCACCTTCCTGTGCTGAACTTGTGAAATTAAAAGGAATAAACAAATGTGACCATGTGCTTCAGGTGCTGACAATACAGAAGGGCAACATAGTGCAATACTTGAGGTATAAATAAACGTTACTGTACATAACACTTGAATCAAATTATGTCATTTTCCAAGAATCAGTTAATTACACTAGGTGACCTTACCTCAGAACAGACTCCTCCCTGTGTTCTGTTTTCATTTAGGCCTTTACAGCCACACTGGGTAGCTACATGGTCATTAATTTGTAACTGTAATTCCAAGTGTTTTTCAACCTCTTATTTCAGCTAATTTAAAAGATGAGGCATGAAACTCCTTGACAGCCAAGGTTGTGTTGTGTAGCTAAATGGATAATATGTCACTGATACTGCATGTCTTTAGTTGGCTAACTTGTGCAAAAGTGTATAATAACATGTCTGTTCAGTGCCAAAATACATGCATAACTGAAATGATGCCAAATCTGCCAGGAAAGGAAGACAGCGCAATACAAAAAACAATCCCCAAGGGCTAATCCGAGATTGAGATGTTTTCTTTCTGATGAAGAGTTAATCTAGAAATATCATTTTTACATTTTTGTATTATAAATCACTTACCAGGTTTAAGCCAATCAGAGATCAGTAGTAATGTCTCTTATTTTGCATACAGTTGTCTTATGTGGTATCGTTGGCGTAGAGCATTTCACTTCAGAGGTGTGGGGGGCAGCAATACATCTGTCATTTTAAATTAAAAATGGAACATAAATCATTATAAATCACTCGAGCAAATGTAGTGCCATAGTAAGTTTATGTGTGCTATGAAAGATATCTCTCCTTGCAGTTTCAGCTGACAGGAATGCACAGCTTCAGTCTACAGTCATTTCACGCAAACTGTACAAGGTGACACTCATATACCACGCGATACATCATTCACAACACATACAGATTTATGTTATTTAGCAGTCTCCATGTAAAGTGACCTTGGGTAACCCCTGGGTCATTTCTAATTATACACAAGTGGAACCCTTTCTTTGTGCATTCAACTCTGAGGTAGATTCTGTAGAAGCTCTGAGACAAAATTAAATATTTCTTCGGGTCCCTGGGGTACCATAGACACCACTATGAAAGCTCCTTCAAAGCCATACTACCTCAGAAAAAATGAAGAGCAAAGGAAGGCAGATGATATAAGGTTATAAATAGCCCACAATGGACTATATATGTAGTTTGACATATAAATCCCTTATTATGAGTATACAATATGGCTATCTGTTTGGCGAGTTCCATTGACAGAAATCACTTTTAACATGCTCCCTGGCTGGCTCCTTAAAATGAAAGGAGTCATTCACCCATATACTATATATCATTAGTAGACCATGATTCCTGGACAGGTTCCCAAAATTCTGAACCAATATTTCCATGTTGCTCTCCATGTTTATAGCTTGCTTTAGAATATTCATTTAAATGTAGAAATATAGAAACCTCTAATTAGTTGACAGAAAAGCACCACTAGGCCCACCCAGTTTGCTCAAGTGTTACCTGTCTATTGTACCTTTGCAGACCCTAACTGGTCTCCAGTGACCTTCCTTGTTTCTGTTATATACCCCTGTGTCTATCCCACACAGATGACACAAAGATCTGCAACAGGGTTGATACACAAGGTGGGGTGGAAAGGATGTGAAAGGACTTGGCAAGGTTGGAGGAATAAGCAAATATATGGCAGCTTAGATTCAATGCAAAGAAGTGCAAAGCAATGCACCTGGGAAACAAAAACCCAAGGGAAAAGTACACAGTGGGGGGGGGTGAGATACTGACAACAACAAAAATGGAAAGGGACCTGGGGGTAGTTATATCAGATTACCTAAAAGTGGGCAAGCAATGTGAGAAGGCAGTGAGGAGGGCTGAGGGGATACTGGGATGCACAGGGAGAGGCATCACCAGTAGAAAACAAGAAGTTGTTGTCCCTCTGTACAGACAGTTGGTGAGACCACATCTGGACTACTGCGTGCAGTTCTGGAGACACCATCTCCGCAAAGACATAGACAGGGTGGAGGCTATCCAGAGGAGGGCAACCAAAACGGTGTAGGGTGTGCACCAGAAGACATATGAAGAAAGACTAAAGGAGCTTAACATGCATAGCCTGAAGGAAAGTGGGAGGGGGGACATGATAGAAACGTTCAAGTACCTCAAGGGAATAAAACAAAGTCCAAGAGGGTAGCATCTTTCAGAAAAAGAAATGTGCAAGAACAAGGGGGCACAATTTGAAGATGTGGGGGACGGCTCAGAGGTAATGTGAGGAAGTATTTCTTCACAGAGATGGTTGTAGATGCATGGAACAGCCTTCCTGAGGCGGTCATGGAGACAAAAACTGGGGGAATTTAAGAATGCATGATACAGACATATGGCAATTGTAGTGGGGGTAGGAGGAAGTAAGCTGTCAGTTAACTAGAATCTGCAGCTTATCCCTTATGTAAGGAAACAGGCAGACTAGGTGGGCCAAGCCACCCTTATCTGCCATAAAATTCTAAGTTTCTATGTATTCTGGAAGCTTTCCACTGTTCTAACCTCTACAACTTTAACTGGCAATTGGTTCCATGCTTCTACCACCCTTCCTGTGAAGAAGTGTATGCTCACAACAGTCCTTAGATTTTCCTCTCCAGTTTCATTGAATGCCCCTAGTCCTGCAGTTTGTCTTCTTTCGGAAGAGGCGCACTCCCTGCCCTCTGTTCATCATGTGTGGTATGTAAAGGTCTCAGTAATATCACCCCTCAATCTCCTATCCTCCAGAGTGTATTTATTGAGATCCTTTAGTATCTCCTCTTAGGGCTTCCCTTGGAACTCCTGCACTATCTTGGTTGCCCTTCTCTGGACTGCCTTCACCCTGTCAATATCTTTCCTCCAGAACTGGACACAGTATTCCAGGTGGGGGCATACCAGAGAACAGTAAAGTGACAGCAGCACCTCTCTCCACCTGCTGATTATGTACGTCCCTATACATCCCAGCATCCCACTAGCCCTGCCCATGGCCTTGTCACACTACACTGTTACCTTGAGGTCCTCTGAAATAATTACCCCACAATCCCTTTCTGCTTAGTAACTGCCAATTTACACCCCCATCGTATACTCAACACAGGGATTCCTGTGCTTTGGGTGGATGATTTTGCATTTTTGGGAATAAACCTCAGCTGCCGTGCCTTTAACCAATCAACTAGTTTCCCTAGATCTCTGTTCATTCTCATCACTCCCTCCTGGGTGTTTACCCTATTGCAGATCTTGGTGTCATCTGCAGAAATAAAGACCTTCTCCTCCAGTTCCTCTGCAGAGTTTCCTGTGAAGGTATTGAAGAGAACCATCCCAAAACTGAAGCACGTGGTACCCCATGGATCACCTCCCCCCATTCTTAGAGTGTGTGCTATTTACCACTGCACTCTGCCTCCTATCTCTTAGCCAGTTTGAACCCAATTTACCATTTTGGCCCTCACCCACAAATTGATCAGCTTCCTAATCAGACTTAACCTGTGATGCCTGTGGCCATTCAGCCCACTTACATCTTGGTAATCATCCAGACTCTCTTTTAGTAGGATTTCCATTAGTTTCCCCACCACTGATGTTAGGCTGATTAGCTTATAGTTGCTTGATTCCTCCCTGCTGCCATTATAATGCAGAGGACCACAGTATCCCTTCTGCAGTCCTCCAGAACCACTTTGTTTCCAGTGAGCTGTTCACCAAGGCTGCCAGTAAAGCAGTTAGCACCTCCCTGAGCTCCTTCAGTATCCTGGGATGTAGCCCATCCAGTCCCATAGCTTCTTCCACTTCCAGGGCTGCAAGTTCTTTTAGTACTCCCTCCTCTGAAAATGATCTTGTGTCCAGCCCTTCTTATCCTCTCTTCTTACCCCTCTCTTTCTGGTCACCCATCTTCCCTTCCCTCTGCTGTGAAGACTGAGCAAAAGCACCTGTTCAAAATGTCAGCTTTTTCTTGGTTTCCTTCTGCACTGCCTCCCCCTTCTGTCCTTCTTACTGTCACTATCCTAACCCTAGAGTACCTTTTTCTTCCCTGCCTGTACCTTAGCTCTCCTAACTGTCTTTCCTACTTCCTTCTTCCTGGCTTGAAACACTCCCTTGTCCTCTTCCCTTTGGGTTTGCTTTTACCTTCTGAATACCACCCTTTTTTACTTTCACTGTCTTTGTCACCTTCTTGGAGAACCATAGTGGTCTTCCTTTCCTCTTACCTTCTCTTACATCTTTCACACATAGGCTCATTGCCCTAATGATGCCGTCCCTTATTCCTGTCCACTGTCTCTCCACCCCTCCCTGGCTATCCCCCAAGGCATTTTCCTGAGGCAGTCTCCCATTTCTTTGAAATCCACCCTCCTGAAAGACATTGCATCTTCATGTGGCTCACCTCAGCTCCTTTCCTTATGTTAAACTACACTGTGCAGTGATCATTGGCACCCAGGGGACTTTCTACTAACATATTTACAATGCTGTCCCTGGTCTTGATTACCAAGTCCAACGCTGCCACACCCTTATTAGGTTCTTCTACAAGTTACCTGAGGGAAGCTCCCTATTGGGAGACTAGGATGGCCTGCTGATTGCCGAAGCAGCAGATGGTATGTTCCCCTCCATATCCAGAAGATTAAAATATCCTACTAATAGCACCTACCCTTATCCTTTCATCCTATGGATGGCCTCCTCTAGAGACCTGTCCATCTCCTCCTCCTGATCAAGTCATTTTTTTATACAGATGTTGTTTTTGAAGTTTTCCAATAAGAACATTTCAGCAGAGTACACAAAACAGTATGCAACAGAACAGCATTAGCAAGGACATGTGCAAAGTATGCAGATACAGCTTATCAAGACATAAGATCTACAGTGAACAAAGTTTATAAACAGTATAAAAGCATGGAAGGAAAACATTTCATGTCAAGTATATAAATGGACATCCATTATTATTAAGGAATAATAATAATAATAATGCCTTTATTTATAACACACCTTTCAAAGAATCAAGACGCCTTGACAATAAGATAAAACAGAATACAGTGAAAGACAATTAAATACAGGCTCTCATAAAGGTCAAACTTCAAGTAAAATCAAACAAGGTAGGCTAGATGCCACAAATGGGTCTTTAAGGCCTATATAAATCCCTGCACAGTCACGCAGTCCCAGAGCTGGTGGGGTAGAGAATTCCAAAGGACTTGGGCTGCTTACATAAATGCATGGGCCCCCGGAGATTTCAAAGAAACCTTTGGAATCTCTAGCAACCCCTCGTCAGCCTAGTGGAGCGATCGTCCGGGGCACTAAGGAACCAGAAGCTCTTTCAGGTAGTCTGGACCCTGTCTGTGTAGGGCTTTGTAAGTCAGAAGTCTGACTTTAAAGGTGATCTGCCACTGCACCAGCAACCAGTGCAGTTCATGGAGCACCTGAGAGATGTGACAAGTTTGGGGAGTTCCTGTCGTACTAACACAGGAAATTTGCCAGCAGATAAAGGCCTAGAGGTCTTTCAAGTCTGCCCGAATGTGCAGCTAGCCCCCTTATTCTGTAGTTGCCCCTCCCTTCCACCCTTTCCCTCCATTGACCCTCCCCCTTGTCCTGTCCCATCCCCTTTTGAAGCAGTCCACTGTTCTACTGGATACCACTTCTGCAGGTAACACATTCCACCTAGCTATCACCCTCTCTGTAAAAAAGTGTCTCCTCATCTCCCTCCTGAATCTTCCTCCCTCTGGTCTCATATCATGGCCCCTGGTGTCCCTCCCCTCCCTTACTTTGAACAGTTCCTCTGTACTTGTCTTGTTTATTCCTTTCATGTACTTAAAGCTTTCAATCATGTCCCCCCCGTCCCTCCTCTCATCAAATGAGTACATGTTCAACTCCCTCAGCCTCCTCTCGCATGATAAGTCCCCTTGCCCCTTGATCATCTTTGTCACCCTGCGCTGCACCCTGTCCAGTAACTTAATGTCCCTCTTCAGATATGGGCACCAGTACTGCACGCAGTACTCCAGGTTCGGTCTAACTATTGACCTATACGGTGGCAGAATCACCTCCTCCCTCCTCGAGGATATACCCCTTGCAATGCAACCCAACATTTTGTTGGCCTTTGCAGCTGCCTTCCAACATTCTGCCAAATTGTTTATTGACCTTGTAATGAGCACCCCCAGATCCTTCTCCTCCTCTGTCTCGGCTAGCTGCACTCCCCCCTGCTGGTAACTCCTCCTCCTTGGGTTCTTCATCCCAAAATGTAGCACCTTGCACTTTTCAGCATTAAACCCCAGTTGCCAGGCGTCTGACCAGGTTTCAAGCTTTGCCAGATCATCCTGCAACCCCTGCCACCCCCCTAGGTCGTCCACCACAGCTCCCATCTTGGTATCATCAGCAAACAGACTGATCTTGCTCTTGATGTCCAATAATATGTCTGCAATGAATATCCCAAACAACACTGGTCCCAACAATGAGCCCTGTGTAACACCGCTTGTCACTACCCTTGGGTGTGAGAGCTCCCCACCCACCCACCACCACCCTGTGTTGCCTTCCCTGAAGCCAGTTCCCTACCCATCTCACCAGCTTTGCACCCGCCCCTGTGCCTTCTATCTTACTTTCCAGCCTCCCATGTGGCACAAAGTCAAATGTCTTACTGAAGTTCAGATACAAGACATCCACTGCATGGCCCCTGTCCAGTTGCCTAGTTACCCAGACATAGAACTCCACCAGGTTTGTTTGGCAGGATCTGCCACATATGAAGTTATGCTATCTGCTGTCCTGTAGTCCTTTGGCCTCTATGAGGGCCACCAGCCTCTCCTTCAGGATAGTCTCCATTTGCTTACCCATGATGGATGTGAGGTTCACTGGTCTGTAGTTCCCCGGTTCATCCTTGGGACCACTCTTGTGGAGGGGCACCGCATGAGCCATCTTCCAGTCCTGAGATACACACCCTGAGTGTAGTGAGTCATTAAATAGGTCTGCCAAAGGTCCTGCAAGGACCTCTGCCAGCTCCTTCTGTACCCTGGGGTGGATGCCATCTGGACCTGGCGCCTTGTCCACCCTCAGTGCCTTCAAACCCTCCTGAACTCTGCCCTCCATGATTTCCCCATCTGTTACCCCCCTCCTGCCCTGTTTCTGCCATTCCTCCCCCCGAGGGTATCACCCCCCTCTTCTCCTTAGTAAATACATAGCAGAAATAATCATTTAGTGCTTCTGCCTTATCGTACCCTGCTTCCACCCAACCCCCCTCCTTCCTAATCCTTACTATGGGATCCTTACAGCTCCTTTTCTCCCTGATGTACAGTACCTAAAGAAGTCCTTCTCCCCCTTCTTAATGCCTTGTGTCAGCCTGAGTTCCGTTGATGCCTTGGCTCCCCTTACTGCCAGTGTCACCTCCTTCGATTCCATCAAGTACTCTTCCCTGTCCTCCCCCATCCCTGTTTTCTTGTACCTCCTAAAGGCAGATCTTTTCCTCCTTACCTTTTCTATGACCTCCTTGCTGAATCAGCTCAGTTTCTTAGCCCTAGCCTTCTTGCTCTAGGCCTTGCAGCAGGTTTTGGTTGTCTCCGCTATCCCCAGCTTTATGAGCTCCCACCTCTGGTTAGTGTTAATACTAGGCTGAATTCTGGCCAGGTACCCTTTTACCACTTCCCCCATCCTCCCAAAGTCGGCCATTCTGAAGTCCAGCACTCTTGTGCCAGATTCCACTCCTTCCTTGCCCATATCCAATTTGAGCCATACTGAGTGGTGGTCACTCCCTGACAGTGGTTCTTCCACCGTAAGTTCTCTCACAAAGTCCCCATTTGCCAGCACAAGGTCAAGGGTATTCCCTAACCTGGTTGGTTCACTGACCATTTGCAGCAGGAAGCTGTCCTAGAAGGCATCCAGCAGTACCTGCTCCTTTCTGTTCCTGGTTGTTGGGGTACTCCAGTCCACTCCTGGCATGTTGAAGTTCCCCACAGTCACCACACTACCCTTCTCGCAGGTCCTCCTGATGAGCTGGCGGCCTGTACACCACTTCCATTCTGAGAATCCTATTCTTGGAATCCTGGATTTGCATCCAAAGTGACTCCATACTACCCTCCTCCCCTTCCTCTCTTACACACTTCAGTCCTTTCTTCACATATAGTGCCACCCCCCCTCCTTTCCCAATCACCCTACCCTTACAGAATAACCTGTACCCTGGTACAGACAGGTCCCAGTCATTGTATTGGGTGGCCCATGTTTCTGTGATGGCTGCAATGTCCATCTCTTCCTCTGCCATGAGCACCTTTAACTCTGCAATTTTCCTCCCAAGGCTCCTAGCATTAAGGGTAACCACTTTCCACCCTTCTCCCCCCTCCCACCTGCCTTCTTTACTAGCAAGACCAACAATACTTGCCATTTGTCCTTTGTCACTGTTATGGGGGGGGTAAGCTCATATGGTTTCCCAACCTGCTGTCTCTGCATGTCTCTTGCCCACTTGCCACCCCCAGCTCCTAGTTTAAATTCCCTCCTTCCTCTATGTACTCCTCCATTCTCTTTTTCAACACTTCCTTTCCCTTCTCACGCAAGTGTAGTCTGTCCTTGGCATAGAGACTACTGTCCTCCCAGGTCCCTCCCCGCCTCCCTAACTGCCCATATCCTTTAGCATAACACCAGGTTCTTAGTCATCCATTAAATTCCTCTATTCTCAACTTTCTTGTTGTGCTTGCCTTGGGCACTGGAAGTATCTCTGAAAAAGTTGCTTCCTTCCTGCCCCCCTCATATAATTGTCCTAGTTCCTCAAACCTCCTCTGGACTATATCTACTGTCTTGTCAGCCCGGTTGTTCGTCCCAAGATGTATAATTAAATGAAGCTTGTCCCTGCCCCTTCTAGCATATTTCAGAATGGATTATCTCACCTTTTCCGCTGTCATTCCTGGCATGGCCTCCATCCAAATGTGACTATGCCTCTCTCCTTTGCTACCACACCTGACTCCTCTTAGTATTGAGTCCCCCAGCACTAAGATTCTATCCCCTTACTCCCTGCTTACTTCCATTCATCTGCATCTCTCATTCCTAGCTCTTCTTCTTCCTCCTGCACATTATTTCCCCCTTTTGCCCCTGTTGCAATTCTCCCAGCAGAACATCCCTCCGCTCCGGTTTGGTCCAGGCATTTATCAATTACTCCTCCAATTGCATCACTTCCCTCCTCCTTCTTCCCCTCTAGCAGTGCAAAACTATTTTCAGAAGACCCTTCACAAATGCCTGCTCCCTCTCTCTTCATAGTAACCTGTTCCCTCCTTTCCACTCCATGACTGTTGCCACTTCTTCTCCTCCCCTCACAAGTCCCTGTCTCCTCCTTCTGTTTGTCTTTTGTCTCCTGACCTGGTTTCCTTGGCAATCGTTCTTCCTGGCCTGGGCCCCTTTGTCTCTGCTTCCCTTCTTCTTACCCTTTCCTCACCACTGTTGGCTGAAATTGCCCTCCCTCATCTCCCCTCCTCCATCCCTTCAGTATTGGGCTAAACCCACTTCCAGTCTGCTTTGCCTGTCTTAGTTCCTCCTGTAGACCCTTGATCTCCTTGCTAAGTTTCTCTATGTGGATGCAAACTAAACATCCCCCTACCCTCCAGGCAATGTTTAGAAAGATTGGTGCACCACAGTTGTTGCAGCCTACCACCCTACCCATTGCTCTCATTGCCCACCAGTGACCCCCCACCTTTCCAGATGAAGGATAACAAACACTCCCCCAAGTCTCCCCTCTCACCCCTCTATCAGTGCAAAACATTCTTCTTTTCTTAATTTCCCTTACCCCCTTTGTTGTACACGTTAAGATAGACTGATCAACTGCTTTCTACATTCCCATCCTTCCTATCCACACCCAAAAAGAGACTTTAAGTAACTATTGCACAGCCTACTTCAAACTCCTACTCCTCCTTTCCACAATGCAAATAGCAATTCAAAGAAGTAACAATGAAAGCTCCTTGATTTGCAGTTACTTCCCATCCACTGAGATAGCAGTCACCTCTTCACTCGCTTCTGTTCCTTTTCTGGATGTCTGCTTCTGCTATAACAGGTGCATGTCCTTTGCCCATTTGAGGAAGTGATGTCAGAACCCCTGGTATAAAGGAAATCACAGACCTGGGGTGGGTGGGGTGAGGCTAGAAGGGTGGGACCAGTCCAAGCCTTCCAGAAACAATCAGGTAGCTAAGGCCCTGGTCAGACCATTAGCACCCTTTCCCCACTATGCACTAAACTTTGCAGCTAGTGAAGCCAGAAAAAAGGAATCACAAGTCCACACAAAGCCCAAAGAATAGGTTTGTTACCAAAAGAAACAGGTCTCCAATTCAAGCAGCTTCACCAACAACACATCAAAATAGGCTTGAAATTAGAAGATATAGGGCTCCAATTCAAAGAAACAGCCCCAATTAAATCACAACAAATAGGTTTTAAATCACAAGAAATAGGTCTCCACAAATACAGCCTGCTACACAGTGAAACATCAAACAAATGAGCCCACTTATAGCCACCAAAACAGGTTTCACAATTCCAACAGCCCCAAAACAATACCCTGCTAACCCCTTAGAGGTAGTAAGAAAGAAAATAAATAACCTTCTACCAAGTAAAATCCACAAGAAACAATGTAAAAACAACAAGAAGACGCTACTGTACTAGAACTGATCTGATCCCTTTCCCTTCTGGTTACTTCTGTCAATAACATTAGACATCATAACAGTACAGCCTAAACTGTGTCCACATGGACAGTATTTACCTAGGACTGAGATACAAAGCACTGTTTAATGTCAGAAGACATGAAAAACAACTACATGTCTACTAGGGTCAAACAGATGCTAAGGGGCCATGTTGGAAAAGTGGTCATGTCAATGGGCAGCCAGAAAAGATCCTCAGTCACACCACCATTGAAGCAGCAAGTGGCCTGGAGATGACATCTAATTTACAGTAAGCTAGAGACCTCAAGGAGAAAGGTGGGTCTAAGGTGTAAAGGGGGAAATAAATCCTCAGATTCCTTTGGATTGGTGGGGAATTCATCCAGGACCATTGGGGTGTGAATCCACAACCCCAGTTTTAATTAACCAGGGTACCCATGATTTATAAAATTTCAGGATAGTATCCCGGCACCAATGCAAAACATGAAGGTATGAAGCAGCAGTGGATATAGCCTGAAGCCACTGCATAACTGGTAGACAGTCAGGTTTCTCCCATTGCCATAGAATCTGGTGCTTAGCTCCCAACGCTGTGGAAAATAGAAGGGATTTGTGATGAAGCCCTTCCAGGGAGAGTAAGCCAAAATCTCCAAGAAGTCAGAACCATGTGGAGCAGGGTAAGGGGATCACTAGGTTATGCTTCAGACCTTCTATGAGTGACAGCTACCAAACCTGAATGTGGGGGCAACCCCTGAGAATATGTAATTGGGTTCTGGGGGTAGCCTGGCATCACCAGCACTCACTTGGGATTGTGAGGCCAATGTGGACTGGTTTGTCTGGGGTCCAATGCCATCTACTTAAAGAACTACTGACACCTCAAATAACACTTTAAAGAAATATAATAAGTAGATAGAATACTGCCTACATTCCATTTATATTTTTTATATTTCTTCTCCCCATAATTTATTACTAGGGAAATGTATATGAATATATGCTCATTGTCCCTTAGTGTGTATTTTGAGTTCATCAGCCTGTATAGCTTACTCCCTACTCCAAGTCATAATCCTCTGTTGTGACATCACAGTCTGTTGCCATGGGAGTAACTGTGAGGTCACAAGCAGTGCATTATGACCTCAGGTAGAGAGAAAGCAGAAGGAACAGATGAACTCTCTTCAAGAGCAGAAATCCTGTTTTCATACAAATAACCTCAGTAATAAATGATGGGAAGGAGAAATACAGAACTAATGGAAACTATAAGCTGGACTGTGTTTAAATATTATTTTTGTTAAAGTTCACCTGAACATGTCACCGGCTCTTTAAAATATTTATTTGAATTGGAATTTAGGGTCAGGAGAAGCCAGAAGTGCTTCAAGCCAGCAGTGTTTCCAGGTATCTGGGTCCAAACGTTCCTGTAATTGAGAAGCCCATTTCAATCTATGGATGTCCCAGTTAGGCAGGATGCAAGCCTGAATTGTTTTGTAAATTTCCCCAGTGTGGCCTTTCTGTCATGCTAACCATCTCGCTATTTTAACAGTCAAGTCATTTTGTGAAAGAGTATGCTCCTTAGTGAGCCATGGCTGAAGAGCATACCTGATTTGAAAATATATCCAGAGACTGGGATTGGGAAGGGCATATTCAGTCTGAAGTTGATTAAAAGATTTAAGACGGCCTGGTTGTGCATCTGTTAAATGGCCTACCATTTACAACCCCCTAGTCACCCAGGAGGTCCATTGTATTGGAGAGCACCCCATTCGGGTCCTTGGATTAGTCCATAGAGGTTCATATGGACTGAAATGAAGGGATTTCCAGTGCATAAGTTCTGTTATGTGAGCCCAGACCTGTTTAGTAAAGAGAATTGGTAGGGTGATGTGTCATGTTTTTGGAAGAGGATCCCGGCGGGCTGTCACCAGTGGGTGCAGTCCTAGGATGGCTTGCTCCAACTCCACCCATAATGGTGCAGAGGAGTTCTCTGGGTCAAGCCAGCAGAAGGCTTGTTTAGCTCCATGCCTAACATGGTAGGTCCATGGCCAGAGCATATTCCAACCCCCCATCTCCCCGGCTCCCAGAGAGTAAACTTGCTAAATCTGGAGCCTTTTACCTCCCAAAGAATGTTGGAAACAGCATGTCCACCTTATGCCAAGTTTTAGGGGGGATGGGCATTGGCAAATTACTGATACAGAAAAAGAGCGTGGGAAAGGCCAAGTGTTTGATGGCTGGAATCTTTCCTGGTAATGTTAAATGCAGTTTGATTGGTCTAGTTATGTCTACATTTAGGGAACTGAGTAGCCTGGTTATGTTTTTCTGACACATCCCGTGAATGACCAGAGACCAGCATGACTAGATAGCGGATTGCACCTGGTGCCCAGTCAACCCTTCTATGACCTACAGTAGCGAGACTAGGATCCCACTTATAAAGAGGCAATAATTCAGTTTTATTCCAGTTTATCTGGAGCCCCAAGATGGCTCCAAAAGAGTCAAGAAAACTTGATGCATTAGGGAGAGAGGTCTTGAGTCATGATAGCATGAGGAGAAGATCATTGGCATATGATAAGGTGGTATACAGTAGGATCTGTCCCCTAATGTGATGCCAAAAGTAGCAGAGTGCTGTCTAGGGGTTGCATTGAGAGGCTCCATGGCTAACAGAAAAACTAGGAGGCTAAGAGGGCACCCCTGTCTGGTGCCACAAAATAAAGGAAAGGAGTCAAATAGCACACCATTAGTCAGAACCTTGCTTTGAGTGACTAATACAGAATTTGGATCCAAGACTCAAAATGGGGTCATACTAGCTGCCATAGCAAGTAGTACAGGGGAGTCCCATTCTATGGAATTGAACACTTTTTCCGCATCTATAGCACCCAGGGCTGCCATACGGGAGGCATGATTAGCGTTGTGAATGAGATTAATCACTGCCTGGAGATTACCACCATGCGGCCAACCCTTCATAAGCCCAGCTTGTGATTTTTGTATCAGAAGGGGGGGAAGAACTTCTCCAGGTGGAGTCCCAGGATCTTGGCCAGGATTTTGGAGTCAACACTGAGTAAAGATAAAGGCCTATAACTGGAACAAAGGGATGGGTCTTTGTTGGGTTTTGGCAGGACAGTGATAACAACCTCTTGTAGTGTGGGTGGAAGACAGCCTTTAGTTTTGGTATGACGATAAAGGTCATACAATCTTGTTTATTTGTTTCATTGTTTAATTAGTATTTCGGAAAGACCTTTGAGCGTGAGGTCTTTTACAAAGGTTCCACGTCAGGGTGGACAATAAGACAATACACATATTCAGTGGTTAAAAAGGTCTGATCATTAGGCATTAAAGAGCGATTACATGACAATTAGTTAAATAGGAGAAAAAAAAACTGAGCAGTTGTAATTGAATACTAAGCTATTTCTAATTGGTTGCCCTAGGTAGTACACCTGAAACCTCAAATCCATTGATAAACTATGGCAGAGTAACTGCATAGGGTTTAACACTATCCCAGATGGCGAGAGAGACTGGGTGACAGTGAAACAAGGGGGACTGGGTTTGAAACCAACCACAGACAGAGAGAGGTGGGGGGATAGTGAAACGAGGGGGGGGCTTGATGGGGGGAGCAGCTCCAGAGGGCTTTGTCAAGTATGGTGTGTGTGTGTGGGAGGGGAGGGTTTGGGAGTGGCAGTACTAAGTGCTTTTAAAGAGGACTGATAGCTTACTTAAGCCCTTGGCTAGGCTGGAATGAAGGCAGGGTTCCCTAGGTAGCCCTGCTGGGTGTTACCTTGGGGTAGGCCTGCCCATCAGGTGGGGCCTGAGAAGCAGGTGCATTTTGAGTTAGATATTAGGTGCTGTTTGAGGCCATCATCGGGAGTTTATTTATCCAGAGGGGGGCCCGATAGGAGAAAGCATGCTGCTCTAGTGAGGTTCAGCAGAATGGTATGGACAGTGCTCCATTCTTCCTCCATCTGGTGATGTGTGTTGAGAGAGAAGCCTCGAGCAGGTTTCCTGTACAGGGTGGGGGTTTTCCAAGGAGTGCCTTCTTTCCCAGGAGGCAAGTTTGGTATTTGATCCTGTCTTTTAGGTTAAGCCAGTTTGTACGCTCATACAAGGTGCAAGTATGAGTGTAGTGATCTGCACACAGGGTGAAGCGGCATGCCTTACTGAGTACAATTTGGACCCTTTTGAGTACTGTATCAGTAGCAGCTCCATAGACCACCAGCCCGTGGTCTGTCGTGGAGAGTATGGAGCTGGAGACTGAGATTCGGAGTGCTTCTGGGGTGAGGGATTTCTTATGGCTATAGAGAACCCTGATCTTTGTGTTTACTACTTTGACAAGGGAGTCTACATGGTGCGTATAAGTGAGAGAGTCATCAATGGTGACTCCAAGGTACTTAAACAAGTGCACCTGCTCAATCTGCTCACCAGCCTTGTTGGTGATTACGAGAGGAGCATGCTTGTGTTTGTTGTAGGGGCTGGATTGTAGCATGGCCTTGGTTTTCTTGTAATTTAGTGGCAGCTTTTGCCTACTGAACCAGTCCTCAAGTTTATTGAAAGAGCTCTGTAGTTCTGTTTGTAGGGCAACCTGAGAGGTGCTGCTGCTCAGCAGCACGGCATCGTCCGCATACAGAATAAGTTTGGTGTCACAGACTGTGAGTAGGTCATTTACAAAGAGGCTGAAAAGCAGGGGCCCTAGAATTTATCCTTGAGGGACTCCTAGGAGTACATCTCTGGAGCTGGATAACGTCTGCCCGATTTTGACTTGCTGGCTCCTGTGTTTTAGGTAGTCATTGAACCAATTCATGGCGTTTGGTGCCACACCCAATCTTTGGAGCTGGAGTACTAGTAGAGAGTGGCTGATGGTGTCGAAGGCTTTGGTGAGGTCAATGAAGATGGACCCCACCAATTTGCCTTCATCCAGCACCTTGTGTGCATAGTCAGTGTATTCCAGCAGTGCCATGGTGGTACCGTGTTTTTGCCTAAAGCCATGTTGGTTTGGGCAGAACAGATTGTACTTATTGAGGCATTCTGTGAGTTGACTTGCCGCAATTTTTTCCAAAGCTTTGGATAGTGGGGAGAGGATAGATATTGGCCTGTAGTTTGACACCAGCGCCTTGTCTCCATTCTTATGCACTGGAGTTACCAGGGCTTGCTTCCATACCTCTGGAAATTGAGCTAGGGCCAAGGATTTATTAAATAGCATTGTTATGGGCATAATAAGAATATCAAGGGTGAGAGATAGTAACTTCATGTCTAGCCCGTCACTCCCCAATCTGGTTTTGCCTAGGCCTTTCCTGACCATCATTAGGGCCTCCTCCACTGTCACCTTCTTAAAGTAGAAAGCTAGGTGGTTAGTTATGAGCAGGCTGGAGCAACCTTCGTCCTCCACAGGCAGAAGGTAGTCTGGAGGCAGCACTGAAGACAGGTCTGTAAAGGCCTGGTTAAAGGCATCAGCAATGGCTGGTGGATCTGAGGAGGATGAGTTATTAATGTTGAGCATCTTAGGGTGCTGCTTTTGATCTTTATCACGGATGTTCTTGATGTTGTCCCCAAACCTCTTTCCATCTCCCCATGCATTGTTAAGCTGGGTCTTATGGAAATTGGCTTTTGCGAGCCTGATAAGTTTGGTGCACCAATTTCTAGCCGTTTTGTAGCACTGTAGGTCATGCTTGCTGCCTGATTTAAGGCTTTTTCCCAGAGGCAGTCCCTCTCCTTTAGGAGGGAGAGGAGCTTGCCATTAATCCAGCCATTAACCTCCCCCTGAATTTTCCATTTTGTGCATGGTGCATAGGTATCACAGATGGAATTGAAGCCCTCAGTGAAAAAACTAAGGGCCTGGTCCAGCGTAGGTGCCTTGTTGATGGGGGACCAGTTGTAGGCAGACAGGGCCAATTTGAGAGATCGAAGTTTGCCTTTCTGCAGAACCCTGCTCTCGATGAGGCGGGGTGGGATTTTGTCAGGTTTAGTCGTTCATATAAAGGAGATTGGGGAGTGGTCACTTAGAACGTCTGGGAGAACCCTGAGTTCAGAGAATCAAGTCAGTGAGCTAGCTAAGACCCAGTCAATGAGGGTGCTGGTACCAGCCTTGTAGTTCTGCCTGGTGGGGTGAGTTATGAGTTGCGTGAGATTGTGGGTGGTGAGTAGGTCTCTGGAGGGTGTAGCCTCCTTACATAACCAGTTAATATTAAAGTCACCAGTCAAGATGAGTTCTGAGCCCTTTCTGAGTACACTAATTTCTTCCATAACAAGAGGAAGGCCTTCCTTGGCTTTCTTTTGGGGCAGGTAGAGTGTGGCGATGGTAAGGGTCTTGCCTTTTAGGCTGACTTGTATTTTTACCACTAGTAGCTCATAATCCTCCACAACTTTGGAGATGGGAAGGATGGAGCAACTCAGTGAGTTTCTGGCATATAGGAGGCAGCCACCACCTTTCCTGCCTATTCTATCAAGTCAAAATGCTTGGAATCCTTCAATGGCCACCTAATCATCTTTGATCCTACCCGACAGCCAGGTTTCAGTTAGACAGAGTATGTCAGGGGCATGGATGGTCATCCAAGCCTGGAGCTGGTCGAATTTGGCAGTTAGGCTACAGATGTTTAGCGATGCTATCTGTAGGCCATTCACTGTATGGACCCCCTTGCTCCTCAGGGTTGTTGGTCCAGGGTTTAGGTGAACATTGCCAGAGAGTGGCAGTAGCAGAAAGATAACCTTTCTGGCAGATAGGGTGATGTTTATCTTCCCCTGTGTCTTCCGTCACCTGCGCTTCAGGTGGGGGAGGTGTCTATATACCTGTGTTAAATTAGGGGGAAAGCTAACCATTAAGGTTACGGTTTGCAAGGTTGGATTGGTGATAACTGTGTATGGGAGGTGCAGGAGGATAAAGAGCCTATCGTTACCAGAAGTGGTAGTGGCCATATGTATGCTTTTCTTCCAGCTTGCACCCAGTGAGGATTCAGAGTAGGGAGGTAGGGGTCTGAATTTATATATGGTACCAGTAATGCCGAAAGAGGTACTGAGGAGTAGTAATAGGTGGTTGCACCCCATGGTAGTTTGTTTGGTGTTGCTGGCCTGCTTAATTGCTAGCTGGTTTATAGTTGAAAGAGCATATAATCGAATTAGGGTGAGGTCACTAACAATAGGGCAGGTAGAGCAGTAATTGAGAGGAGTTAGATGAAGTGGCTGGAGAAAAAGTTGAGAGCATGTGTGTGATCCTGTGGGTGGGACTGCTTTAAAAAGGGGCAGTGAGAAAGTGGGTCAAGTCAGGTATTGAAGACAGGGAGGCCAATAGTATGAAAATGTGCAGCAGTGGAGTGACCAATCAGCTGCTAGGCTGAGGAAAGGGATGGAGTAAGGGTCTATTTAATACTGTGAGGAGGTGGGGGGGTGGGTGAAACAAATTCAGTCCAGAACACAGCACAGAAAGAGATTTCTTGGAGATCAGGAAGTGCCAGGCGTTGGAAAATCAGCCAAGGAGCAAAGCTGCCAATCAGTGCCTGGCTCCTCCACTGGGCGTCCAGTCAAAACAGTGGCATTCAAAACCATGAGTTTCAGAGGTCCGGTGCATACCTGAATCTGTCCGGGGGTCAGTCGGATGGTCTGTTAGCTGTGGCCTGCTCGGAGAGAGCCAGGGCCGCAAGAGCAGCTTGGGAAGCCCGCAGATGGGCTGTCTGTGGAACAAGGAGGGAAACACAGAGGATTAAATACAGTTAGAGTACAATAGCAAGCTCAGTGGGGGGCAGACAATGGGGTAGGACAAAGCATGAGGTAAAGAGGTGGTAAATGCAGGGCAAATATTTAGAACAAGAAGAGGAGTTAATGGGGAGGTCTGTGCTTTGACACCAGGACGTCTGAGGAGGAAAGCAGCAGCAGTGAGGTGTAAGAGAAGGGTTTGTCGGTAAGGCAGAGAAGAAAGTAGAGTGTTTAGAGAGACAGAATTACAAGTGGGGCAGAGAGAAATTAATAATTAGCAGAATGACCAGTGTAGGGAAGGGGCAGAGTTTGTCAGTAGGGTAGAAATGGAAAACTGCAGCAGTCTTGCTCAGTAGCTAGGTCCAGCAGTCAAACATCAGCTACTATACAATACAGTTTGTCCAGCACTAGATTGCACAGCACTAAGTATCACCAAGAGACTAGACTAGTGGCTTGTAATAGACTAGCTAAGCTGGCAGGTAAAGTAAGACCAATTGATGCATTACATATGTAAATTACATTAACAAAAATTCAGTCCAGAACACAGCACAGAAAGAGATTTCCCCTGAGATCAGAAAGCTCCAGGCGTTGGAAAATCTGGTAGTTAAAAGGGGTTTGAAGGCCTGATAAAATTCAGCACTCAGGCCATTGGGTCCTAGGGCTTTCCTTGAGATTAGGCTATAAATCACCGCCATTATTTCAGCAGATGTGATCTCTTCCTCTAGTGGCTGTACAATTTTTTTTGGGGGGGGTAATTTGGGCAAGAACAGGTGTTTAAAGAAATCGATGTAAGCTGCTTTTGGCTGGGTAGTAGTTCTTCTGTAGAGGTTGGCATAGTAGTCCCTGAAGGCTGCCCTGATCTGTGTAGGGTTTGTAGCAAGCATGCCTTCCAGAAGTTTAATAAATGGTCTCTGTGTCTCTGCTTGCCTGTGCTTGAGTCGGTATGCTAAAAGCTTACAGGTCTTCTCTCCTGACTCCCAGTAGGATTATTACAAGAAAATTTGCACCCTAATGGCTTGCTGATGGTATATAGTATTCAACTTATACTTGAGATTTGATACTTGTCTGATCTCCTGTTCCTGTCTCTGTGCTTGTTGATATAAAGCCTCTTTTTGTTGTTTAAGTTGTGCAGTGAGGTCCCAGTTTTCCCCTTGCTGTTTTTGTTTCCTTTGGAGGCATAGGAGATAATTCTGCCTCTAATGAAGGCTTTACAGGTCTCCGATATCATGGATTGGGAAACATCAGGGGATACATTTGTGTCAAAGTGCAATGTGACTTCTTTTTGCAACTAGTCGTTGAGGTCCACATAGCAGAGCAGAGCTAGGTTAAAATTCCATCTGGGTGACTTATTTATTTATTTATTTATTTACGAGTTTTACCAGGAAAACATACTGAGCAAACATGCTCGATTCCAGATGTGACCTGGGGGCCAAGGCCCACATAATGTGACAAGCAAAGACCATACAGAGATGAGCATAGGCTTGTACTTTACATTTTAGGAGAAAATTACATGCAGTGTAACCATTCAGTTAGTTCTGTACAAAACATATTTAATTATAAGAGCAAGACATATATAAAACTTTCTTAGCTAAAACAGGAACAGCTGGAGGTGAAATGTGCGCTAAGTAATTGGTTTGGAGGAGGGGTTTGGGGCATGTCTGATGGGGGCAGGTAGGGCATTCCAGGTCTGGGGTATATGATATTTAAAGTGGCCTGTCCTTTGGATGTGCGCATGAACGGGATATGGAACAGTCTTTGGTCCACACTCCTGAGGGAGTATGCTGGTGTAAGTTGTTGGGAGAGGACAGAGGACAGGTAGGGGGGAAGAGAGTGGGACCAATATTTGGCAGTGAACCTAGAACAGTTAGTTTGTCTGCGGTCATGTAGGGACGGCAGGGTTAGTGAACTGTAGAGGTTGCAGTGGTGTGTAGATTGGGGGCAGTCGAGGATGAAACGGCAGAAGGAGTGGAACAGGGTGTCTAGGCTGGCCAGGGCGGACTCGGGGGCGATAGAGTAAACTATATCTCCATAGTCAAGTACAGGAAGGATAATTTTTTGAACAATGGCCCGCCTTGTCAGGGTAGGGAGGCAGCTTTTGTTACGATGAAGTGCGCCGAGTTTGGGGAGCAGCCGCTTGTGTAGAGAGGAGATGTGAGCAGAGAAATCTAGATGTTGATCTAGCCAGACGCCCAGATATCTGAAACTCGTGCAGTTATCCAGGGGAGTCCCATCCAAAGTATTGAAGGGTGGACTTGGGGCTTGACGGGAGAGTCTTTGCGGCGAGCCAAAAGTAAGTGATACTGTTTTATTTGGGTTAAGAAATAGCTGGTTTGATCTGAACCAGTTCTGGATGGCATTGAAATCTTCCTGTAGTAGGGTAGCTACACTGTGTGTTGTGGGCCCAGAGGTGTAGAGAACAGTGTCGTCTGCGTACATCTGAATGGAAGAGCGGAAGCATGCTGTAGGGAGGTCGTTTAGAAAAACGGAGAAGAGTAGTGGACCCAGGACAGAGCCTTGGGGGATGCCTGAAAGGACTGGCAGAGGGTGGGAGGTGTGAGAGGCAATTTTGACTACTTGTTTCCTCCCTGCTAGGTAGTCATGGAACCAATTGGTGGCCTGTGAAGACAGGCCTGCATCGGAGAGTTTGGAGATGAGAAGGGGGTGAGATACGGTGTCAAAGGCCTTTGCAAGGTCAATGAAGATGGCAGAGGTGATAAGTCCATTGTCCATATTTGTGAGAATGTCATCAGTGACTCGAAGCAGAGAGGTGGTGGTTGAATGGGATTTGCGGAAGCCCGATTGGTACGGTGTGAAAAAGGAGGAGGCGTCAAGGTATGGGGTGAGTTGAGACAGGACCAGACGTTCCTGTAATTTGGCCAGGGTTGGAAGTAGGGAGATGGGTTGGTAGTTTCCTGGGGAGGAGGAGTCTCCTTCTTTAGGCAGGGTATAACGGTGGCCAGCTTCCAGGCTGTAGGAAGCTTGCCTAGGAAGAAGGATAGATTGAAAAGGTCGGCTAGAGGGGCGGCTATGGCCGGGGCGGAAAGATAAAGCATCTTTGCGTCCAGGGAAGCAGGGCACTTACCTTTGTTTGGATTTAGCGTGCGGAGGGAGCGAAAGACTTCAGCTTGGGAAACTGGGCGGAAGTTGAAAGGAATGGTTGAGGGGGTAGTCTGAGGGGCTCTTTTGCGATGGGGAGGGATCGGGGCTGAGAATGAGGGAGGGATGAGAGGAGCTTGTCAACGCAGCTGGAGAAGTGGGTATTAAATGCTTCAGCCACGTGTATTGGGTCGGAGATTAGGATACCCTGTACAAGTAGTGTTGGGGGTGCAGGATGGGGGGGGGGAGAGCAGGGTTTTGAGAGATTTCCAGAAGTTGGTAGGGTGATTTAAGTTTTGACTGAAAGCCGATAGGAAGTAGGTTTTTTTTGCTTGGCGGATGCTGTTTGTACACGCGTTACGGAGGGATCTGTATGTAGTGAGGGAGGCCTGTGTACCCAATTTCTTATGGGCTTTCCAGGCGAGGTCTCTGGAGTGGCACTTTCTAATTATGTTAGCCGAGATCCAGGGGAGATGCGCTCCTCTGACTCTTTTCTTGCGTAATGGTGCATGTTTGTCCCAAATTTTAAGGAAGTTTGTTTTAAATGCCTCAAAGGCGGTGTCGATAGTGGGAGCCTCTGAGATGAGATTCCAGCTTGTACCCTTAGGTCCGACAGGAGTGACGCTAGGTTGAGGGAGTTATAGGACCTAGTGTATAGTGTCTTAGGGGGTGGGGCAGGGGGGCTGTGTACCTTCCTGACCATATAAATCATATGATGATCACTTATGGAATCAGGTAGGAGGCCTGCGCTTAGAATCCTGTGGGGGTGGGAGGTGAGAGCCCAGTCCAGTAAGGTGTGGTTTTGGGTTTTGTGGTTTAGTCTGGTGGGATCAGTAATGAGTTGAGATAGATTCTGGGCCTTAATTTGTGTCTTTAGGTGGGCTTTGTCTGGGCCGAGCCAATTTATATTGAAATCTCCGGTGACGTGTAGCTCACCCCCAGCCGCTAGTGACTGTAGGTTGCCCAAGTGGGAAAGGATATCCTCGGGGGGAGTGCAGGGGGGGCAGTATGAGCCAGCCACATAGATGGGGGCAGAACTAGGGAGAGAGATTTTGATGAGTAAGGAGTCTATGTTACCTGGGGATAGGGGGATGTCCACTAAAGTGAATTGGCGACTGCTTGAGATGTACATCGCCGTGCCCCTGCCTCTCTTTTTACCTATGCGGTCATGCCTGAGTATTGCATACCCTGGTAGTGATATTTCCGTGTCAGTGTGATGCGGTTTTAGCCAGGTTTCAGAGATCACTAGGATGTCAGGGCGCAGGGTTAAGGCAAGTGGCTGCAGCAGGGAGAATTTAGATAGTAGGCTGCAGGTGTTTAGGTGGAGGATATGGAGGCCTTTGGGGAAGAGAAGGGCGTGGGTACCTGAATTTGGGGTATTGGACGGGGTTGGCCTCTATGTCCCTGACATGAGTAGAGAAGGATGATGAGATGTTTAAGCTTGCGCCGGGGTTTAAGGCAAGTTTTAGCGGTTGAACGGTAGAGGCAGGTTGGGGTGACGGCAGATTGATGTGTGTAGAACCGAGTGGGACATGTAAAAAGAAGGCGGTAGGATAGTAGCACCAATCGGACTGTAATGGTCAATTGTGCTGGCTTGAGCAGGCGTGGTATCGTGGGATGTGTGGTCAGGCAATGAGGTTAGGCTAAGGTACTTAAGTGTCGGGTGTACGTTGCATGAGGAGATGATTGGTGGCAGGGAGGATAGGCTTGCCACGTGAAGAAAAACTAGTAAAATAGGCTTCAGCTGCATCCTAGCCTGAGTTATATTTGGGAGAGAGAAAAATTTGGTTGGGAGCCCTCTGGTGGAAGCAGCTGATAAGCTGCAAATGGAGAGTCGGGCTGATAGGTTTTGAAGAGTCATGTGACTAAGCCTACATAAGGAAGAGCTCACCAAGGGCGGTGGTGGGGAGCCGGCGCTAGCGCCCGACGGGCAGAAGCTCGCACACAGTGGAAAGCAGTAGTATCTGTGGTAGCCAGGCAAGGACTGTTTGAAAATGGCGCCTGAATCGTCTGCCGGCGTTTGCGGTGGTAGCGTACCTGGGTGATTCGGGGTTCCGTCCACGTCTGCTGCTGGGGAGGGTTTCTTTCCTGATCCTGGGCCCTCGACCCTTTCCCGCTGCCGCTGGCTGGGTGATTCTGGGGTGGTGCCTCCTGTGTGCTGCAGGGAGGGTTAGACTCCCGGTCCTGGGCCCTCTCGACCCTTTTCCCGCTGTCGCTGGCTGAGGAGAAGAGGATTTATAGTCAGAGATGAAGGAGGAGCTGAGGAAAGCAGAGCATTCAATTGGTATACTTTTGGAGGTAAGACAACAGCTAAGCACTGCGAGTTACTTTTCCCTGCACCAACCACGCTTTGCAGCAGATTTACTAGGCATCAATCGGCAACAAGTATTATAGCGTTACAGAGAAGTAGAACATTAAAGGCAATTAGCGATTCAAAGAGTGGTAGCATTAGAGGCAAATTAATTATCGAGGCAATTTGTGGTGGTAGACCTTGCTGCACTATTCTTAAATCACTTTACAGTAAATCAAAATAAGAAAAATGGTTATCAAATGTTCTGAAGCTCGCACACAGTGGAAAGCAGTAGTATCTGTGGTAGCCAGGCAAGGACTGTTTGAAAATGGCGCCTGAATCGTCTGCCAGCGTTTGCGGTGGTAGCGTACCTGGGTGATTCCGGGGGGGGTTCCGTCCACGTCTGCTGCTGGGGAGGGTTTCTTTCCCGATCCTGGGCCCTCTCGACCCTTTCCCGCTGCCACTGGCTGGGTGATTCGGGGGTGGTGTCCGTCTCGTGTGCTGCAGGGAGGTTAGACTCCCGGTCCTGGGCCTCTCGACCCTTTTCCGCTGTCGCTGGCTGGGTGATTCGGGGGGGTTCCGTCCACGTCTGCTGCTGGGGAGGTTTCTTTCCTGATCCTGGGCCCTCGACCCTTTCCCGCTGCCGCTGGCTGGGTGATTTGAGAGTGGTGTCCGTCCTCGTGTGCTGCAGGGAGGTTAGACTCCGGTCCTGGGCCCTCGACCCTTTTCCCCTGTCGCTGGCTGGGTGATTCGGGGGTGTTCCATCCACGTCTGCTGCTGGGGAGGGTTTCTTTCCCGATCCTGGGCCCTCTCGACCCTTTCCACTGCCGCTGGCTGGGTGATTAAGTGGTGTCCGTCTCTTAGTGCTGCAGGGAGGATTAGACTCGGTCCTGGGCCCTCTCGACTCTTTTCCTGCTGTCGCTGGCTGGGTGATTCGGGGGGGGGGTTCCGTCCACGTCTGCTGCTGGGGAGGGTTTCTTTCCCGATCCTGGGCCCTACAATAAGTTGGGACATCCAAACAATGGAAACCAGGACATGATCCGAGAGCAAAATAGTCTGGATAGAGGAACCTAGAACATCGGGGAGGATCGCTGAGCTGCATAAAAATAGTTCACCCGGCTACACATTTGAAAACTGGTTGATCTGTAAGTGTAGACTTTAGCCATGGGAAGATCTACCCTCTAACCTATGCAGATCATTTGTAAACTACCCCCATGTAGACAGCAGTTCCAAAGCCAGTTTCCAGTGTAACCCACATCATCTCTGTACCCTTCTTACCTTGAACTACTTGCACTTCAGTTGCTTTTATTCCCTTCCTAGCATACAGTGCTACCCGTCCTTCCTTCCTTCCTTCCTTCCTTCCTTCCTTCCTTCCTTCCTTCCTTCCTTCCTTCCTTCCTTCCTTCCTTCCTTCCTTCCTTCCTTCCTTCCTTCCTTCCATCACTGCCCTGTAGCTCCTAAAAGTGAATAGGCTGGTATGGCCATATCCCAATTGTTGAGCGTGGTGCACCACATCTCTGTGATGGACACTAGGTCTAGGTTAGTCTCTGTCATGACAGTCTACGAGTTGCAGATTTTGTTCCGAGGCTCCGGGTGTTAGCACACATGGCTCTCTGCACCTTCTGGCCCCCCTGCCTGATACCCTGTGCTTTCCATCCCTTCTTTTCTATACTAGCAAAAACAAGAAAGCAGCTTGTGCACAAGTGGTACTGAGAAAGGGTGCTGGGGCAGGTTAGTCAGACCTAAAACCATTCAGATTGTGTCAAGAATCTCCGCACTCACATGCAGGTCAGAAACATGCTGCAGGATTGCAAAAGTGAAAAAAGAAAAACGTAATTTCCAAAATAACAAATGCATGAAGGTGAAGTAAAAATGCTGGCAGCAATCACCAGTTACCCCAGCACTTCGACACTCAGTCTTCATCATGGGGTGGGTTTCTGGTGAAACACCCCTTTCTTAAATACCCATAAATCATGGTCTCCACCAGTCAGGTGGATCACTTACATTTAAATCTTGTTTGCAAGCACTGGTGGGATTCGAACTCATGAAGTCAAAAACAGATAATATTACAATTAATAGACAAAAATACCAGTTTTTTAAATATCCCAGATGTATAAATACAATAATATAAAAATCATATCCATCATCCAGTCAGATACAAAACTAGATATGAGTTTTAACACTTCATAGAACCTTCACAATATTTACATATATCCTAACATGTTGGAAAGCAGTAAAGTGCATACTTATCATTTGAATAACATCTTTCACTAAAAACATTTTTTCAATTATTTGTTATCCACAATTTTCATGCAGTAACTACATAGAGAATAAAGAATGGGGATATGTGTGGTATGAGAATTTAATGCACACCAGAGGTGTGGGATGCTACATAAACCCCAAAAGCGAAGTTTGAAGGGTTTGTAAAAGCATCTCACACTGACGGTGTACATTAAATTCTCATTTGCACACTACCCCATCCTTTAGTTTTTATAATTGTTGAACAGCAACTTTTCTCCTGCCTAATTTAAATGACCTGTGACTATTTTTTTGTCAGTCTGACTTTAGTGAGACACACACACATGCACACACACACGCATGCACTCACACAGATGCACACACAGTCAGACACGCACACATGCATACATGTGCGCACGCACACACATATATGCTGTATGTGTCCTTCTTTCCTGAGAATGAACATTTTCTTTTTCCTTTTTTGTTGCTTCTTTTTTTTTTCTTATACTCACAATTTGCTGTCTGGGATTGTGTGTAACAAGCACTACAGCAGTCAGCCACTGCTCAGGTTGAGATCACGCTGGGTACATCCCAAAGCAGACAAACAGCAGGATCAACCAGATGCAGCTTTTTTTAAGCTGTAAAAGGTAGGATCAACCAGATACATTTAAAAAAAAATATAGAAAGATGGGTCATGTTGTGATGGCTCCTCAGTAAGCGAGTGTCAGAGTCGCAATGTTTGTGGAAGTGTTAATCCCACCCACACACAAAGCGAAAGCCAATAAGGGAGCACTACTTGTGAATGACATTGTGTGTGAAAGCCATAATAATAAACAGCTGGTTATTACAGCAAATATCAACTGGGTCAGCCCATAGGGAAACATTGCTGACCAGTAATTATATTAGAAGAAAACCATATTGAAAATTATTTTGCAAGGGAAACAAAGGAGACATTTTAAAAATTAATTCAAAGAGAAACCTATTGGATTTTCCATCTCAGGTCTTTGAGACCAAGAGAAGTTTAAACAAAGAATGGGATTTAAAACCATATTTATAATGGAAATTTCCCCCCTTTTATCTGACATGTCATACTGAAATTATTTAAATTTTGAATTCAACTTGAAAATGAACCTCAACAGTCTAAGTACAATATTAAAAAGCAATTAGGTTCATAATAGGGTTCCCTCACAAAACAATTTTTAATATGGTTTTATTCTACTGCAGTTATTGTATGAAAATTATGGATGATGATAAATAACTGTAAAAATGTTTTTAGTGAAAAATGTTATTCAAATGAAAAGAATGTACTTTACTGTTTTCCAACATGTTAGGATGTATGTAATTATTGTGAAGGTAAAATTCGTATCTAGTGTTGTATCTGACAGAATGATAGGTATGATGTTTATATTATTATATTTATACATCTGGGGCAGGATTCACAAAAGACCTGTGCTCGACACATCTTGGGTGCCCTGACACAAATAAGATGCACTAAGCACCAACTGTGGTATTCACAGAAGATGTGCTGGGGAATGCTCCCAGTGCATCCACTCTGTGAATACTGCAGTTGTGCCCAGCCCTAGATGCACAGGCACAACCCTCCTGATTGTGCTGGGAGACCAATGAGGCAGCACATCTTATGATGCGCTACACCCAAAGTTGCCATTCAGAGTGAACAACATGCAAATGGGGCCATTAGGCATGCAAGGCACAATGGGGCAATTTGCATTTCATTAAGGTCCCATTTGCAAGCTCCATGCAGGGATGCACGTGGCAGAATGCGCCGGGTGCCCTGCAATGTCTGTGGGCCACAAACATAGCCCCAGGGAGGCAAATTGTACCTCCCACCCATCTCCGTCTGATTCGCTGACTGTGAAAGACACCCCACTCCCTGCCCACAGCCCTGTTTCCAAACCACACACTGCAGCGGTGGATGATTGTCCAAAGAACCCACCCCACCTGTATGCACGCACTGCCAACGAACCCAAGTGACTTCATTAGTCCAGCAGACCCCCCCACGTACTCAAGCACCCTCTCCCCACCCCACTTCCCCCGTACCAGCAGATCCCAAAGTTCAATGGGAAGCACAACCCACCCGCATACCACCACAGCTGCCTACCAACAGAGCTGTCTGACCAATGGGCTTGCAATGAGTACTGTACTCTGTTATTTGAGAATGAAAGAATACAGTACTTACTTCAAGCCCATTGGTCGACATGGTCCACTACTGGGCTTTCAATAGTTTAGTAGCTGTCATTCATGGATAGTTCTGTTGACAGGCAGCCGTGGTGGTATGCGGGTGGGTTGTGCTGCCTGCCGAACTTCAGGACCTACTGGGACGGGGGGAGTGGGGTGGGGAGAGGGTACCTAAGTGGGTGGGGTGTCTGCTTGACTAATGGGGGAGTCATTTGGAGCACCACTGGTGGTGCGTGCATGTCGGGGTGGTGAGGGGGGTTCTTTATACAAGGATCCACCGCTGCAGTGTGCGGCTTGGAAATGGGACTGTGGGCATGGAGGGGGCTGTCTTTGTATAACCATCTACCACTGTAGTGTGCAGCTTGGAAATGGGACTACAGGCAGGGAGAGGGGAACTCTGGACCGGCAGGGTGGGCAGACTGCAGTGCTGCTGTCTGCAATACGGCAGCCTGCCTGTGGGTGGCCATCCACTCACATCTACTTGGTGTAGACTTATCTCTTGGAGGTGCATCTCCAGACTTGCTCCAGGGATGTGCCTCCAAGATGGGTTGTGAATGGGGCTGTGCACCATATGCATGGGCACGTCCCTTGCACAACCCCTCCAGATGTGCCACATATCATTATGGGTGGTGTGCTGCACATCTGCGATGCATTGGTGCATCAGGGATGCACTGGAGCACTGGAGCCCTTCCAGAATCATGAAGATGTGCAAGTCAGGGATGCACCGGCACATCGCAGATGTGCTGGGCAGATCCCTTTTGTGAATCCTGCCCCTGGTATGTTTAAAAAAAATTGTACTTTTGTCTAGTAGTTGAACTATTATTTGATTTTGACTTCATAACTTTGAATCCCACCAGTACCTGAAAACAAGATTTAAATGTAAGTGGTCCACCTAATTGGTGGAGACCACAATTTTGTTGGTAAGGAAGGGGTGTTTCACCAGAGACCCACCCCCTGACTAAGACCGAGAGTTGAAGCACTGGGGTAACCTGTGAATGCGGCCAGCCTTTTTACCTCACCTACATGCATTTGTTATTTTGGAAATAACGTTATCTTTTTTCCACTTTTGCAATACTGCAGCATGTTCTGATCTGTGTGTGAGTGTAGAGCTTCTTGGCACAACACTTTTCATACTAGCATGTACTGCTCCTTCTGATCCATTGGTTTTGCTTACCCTGTTCCTTTTTCCCTTTGATCAACTTATCTCACCTTTCTCAGTTGTGTCCCTGACCCTTTTTTCCCTTGTCCCTGTCACTGACTCACTGTGACAATTCCCTTGGGGTTGAGTCATCCAGTGGGATCTACCTTTTGTCCCTCCATCATTTGGGAATAGGCAAGTACAGCCTCCCATGGTTTTTATGCCTCCCCCTGGCTAGTTTAAATACTCATCCAAGTAGCATCTAAATCTCCTAATGAGCACTGTGGTTCCCATCAGAGAAGGATGCAAGCTGTTTTTCACATAGAGACCCCAATCTTCCCAGGTTGGTCCCCAATCCCCAGTGTAGGCAAAGCCCATCTGCATGTGCATTGCCTTCAGCCAGATGTTAAAGGTACTGGTATGGAGTTCTCTTGCCTGCCCCCTGCCCTTCACAGGTAGCACCTGGGAGAATGTCGCCATGCATACTATTTTCTTGAGGCCCCTCCTCAGATCCCTGAAGTTTTCCTGAACTACCCATACTCCTTCTCAAGCTAGGTTTTTCATCCTAAGATAGGCAATGATGTCCAGCTTCCTCCACGCTCCTGTTACCCTAGAGAGCTATAGGATCTGCTCCCCAACCATATCTGACAAGGCACCCCTCAAGCACCTCACATACCTTTCCTTCCCCATCCCAGCCCCAGCTCTATATCCCCAATATGGAGTACCCCACCAGTAGCTGTTCCCTGCCTTTGGGCTCTATTCCTGAGACCCACTCCTCCTCTCCCACATGAATGGGGACCCTGTCTCAGTTGTCACTTTGTGCCAGTATGGCAAAGGAGTTCTGCAATGGCATCAGTGGAGTAGTGTGTACCCTACAAACCTTTGTATCAGATGTTTGCCATTCTTTAAATTTTCAAATTCATGGATTATTCGGATGATTATGAAAGCAAGTCAGTATACCTTTCAAATCCATTTCCTCCTGATGATTGATAACCATTTTCCAAGATCTAACACATATGATGCGTGAAGAGGAAAAATATGGTGGGCAGCAAAAGAGTTCTGGACATATCAAACTTTCTAGGAATCTGGGGGAGTTACGGTCTCTCAACCTTGCTCCTCTCATAAAGCAAATTGCAGAGGATCTGAGACAGTGGCGATCACTTCCCTTAACATTCTGGGGATGGGCCAGTGTGGTCAAGATGTCAATTCTCCCAAAATGTTTTTATCCTTTGAACAATTTGAATATTTACCTACCTAAAACTTTTTTTTCTAGCCTGCAACAGTAATGTTCATACTTTTTATGGGAGGAAAGACACCTCGTCGGGCATACACAAAGCTCACCAGGCCTAAAAATGCTGGAGAGCTACAATTGCCAGACTTTTATCTATATTATTTAGATATTCATGGTGCTAGATACTTACAGTGGCTCTCTTTGGATGACCTTGCCACACCCCTAACAGCTTGACAGTTGTTGAAACAGGAGTTGATGTCCAAGCAGAAGTTATATTTGAAAGCTCTGTGGTTTCAGCTGTGGTCCAAGGTTCCCAAGGATCTGCGGGAGACACCTATAGGCTGGGATATCTGAGCTCACCATCAGCTTTGTCTCTGGCTCAACATATGGGTTCATAAAGACTTGTCTCAACCACTGTTTCGTAACCTCAGCTTGACCATTGCCAAAGCCCCAATTCTCCCGGACAGCTGGTTGCTGGCCCCTGAGCCTTCCTTGGGTGATTTCTTGGGCAAAGGGCAATTATTGCCCCTTTCCATTCTTCAGGAGAAATTTAATATAGCCCCAAAATTTATTTTGAAGTTGTTACAGATTCAGAACTGCTGTTCTTCTTTCTAGGCCCAGCACCCTGGGCGAGCACAGCAGGTACAATTCTGTTATCCCTATCTGCACTGTCCAAATGCCCTAAACCAGTGTCTAAATTATAATGAGAAATAGGGTGTCAGCTATGGGACACAATTCCCCCCAGCTGCATTTTACTGGAAGTAATGTTTAGCACTTCAGATTTCCGAAGCCTCTTGGCGAGGAATTTGGTCGGACACCTACTGTTTCACCAAACAAGACCACCTTAGACAGGTCCAATTTAATGTGCTCCATAATACATATCTAACACCCACTAAATTAGTTAAGTTGGGCAAGTGTCCTTCTCTAATTTGTGATAATTGTGGTGCAGATCAAGGTTCCATATACCAAAAATTACGGACATGTCCAAAAATCCTAAAATTCTGGGATACCATCAGGGGAAACATTTAGTCTTTTCTGGGTTTATTGTCTTTTTTCACGAGGGAGGTTTGTCCACTTGGGCACTACTCCTCCATTCCTACACTTGTACAAAAAATGCAAATGGTGACTATTTCCCCGTACCAGGTCATAATGTCGTACGCTTAATAGAGTACGGCATTAAGGCGCAGCCTGGACCTGTGCGCTCTGTGAGTTGGACCCCCCTGGAGTTAGAATCCTTACTGGGGTGGTCTGAGAGGGGCAGCACCCCATAACAGGGGTGTAGGGGCAGAGCCCCCCACAGAACGGAAAATAAGCTCAAATCAAGCAACACGCTTGTGCCGCAGGGCATTCTGCCGTGCAACATTATGACTCCGTGCCCTATTTCCCTGATCACAAAGTTGATTATTCTGCATCATTGGAAAGGAGAATGGTAACCTTCATATGCTGAATGGTGGACAGAATTCCTCACTGCTTTAAATGCTGAACGTGCAGTTGCCATTGCAAACCATGCGTGGAAGAGATCAATGCTGTTGGTCCCCTCTTTATTCTCAGATTAGATAACATTTTGGTTATTAAGGTTTATCCCTCAGCCCCTTTCTGGGGTGATGTATTGGTATTCGTTGTTCACGTGTGCCATGTTTTTTTTCCATAGTAGGAGTGAGTTCTCAGTTCTTTAATGGGGTTGGTGGCCCATCGGGGTAGGAGGAGGCTGGTTTGGAGTAGGGGGTGGCTGGGTGAGGGGACTACTGTATGTTTTGTTATTAACTGTTGTACTTATCAGTTTTGTTTTGTATTTTCTTTTTTAATAAAGCTTACTTAACTGCAAAAAAAAAAAAAAAAGAGTTCCGGACATATTACTGTAGGTTTCTTAAAATAAAATCCTGCAACCAAGAGATAGCACATGATTAAAAGTCAATCTGAATATTATCTTAATGTTTCTGTCAGATACAAGACATAGAAGTTCCCTGTTGCTCTGATTGCAGTGGTCACACCTTTTTAAGGCATGCTTACATGGCCGGATCTGCACCTATGAGAGCGCGGTGAAGATAAGCTGCACAGGTGCAGATCAGGCTGCCTAATCTGCCTGCAGACCATTGTAAATTGCTCCATTGGGGCACAGAATGATTGCAGGTTTTGTGAGTTCATGTACTGGTACAGACATTTTTACCTAGCGTGTAAACACACTGCTCAGCCTGCATCAGTACAGCATGCGTTACCCTTCACCAACTGATAGTTCACGTGTCCCTCTACAAGCTCTGCCGCTTATTAGTTCTGACCTCCCCTATCCTGGCTGCATTAAAAAAGTGAACTTATCGTTTTCTTTTCTTTTTATTAACACTCACTGGAGAGCCAGTCATCAGCATAGTGGTTTAAGAAGAGTCCCACCCCCCTATCCCAGCTCACACCCATGCAAACGGGTGCACACATCATTGATACTACTGCAATATAAGCACACATGCCAGGCATTATCCATCTCCCGTGGGCCACGGCAGAAATACAGTGAAAATTCAAGAAGTCCAGTCACTGACCCTGCAGCTGTCCAGTGCTACATCAATACTGCAGTTGAATTGCCCTCCCTACATTAGGAGGCAGACCCAGATCCATTGATACAGGTTAAAGCTAATCATGGTAAAGTGTTAAGAGTACTTATAATACCTCCTCACTCTCATTGACTTCCTAAGTACCTAAGGTCCTAACCGCTATTGCATCTAAAAGTCCCCCAAACAATGACCGAAACTGGGGAAAAAGTCTTCAGCTTTCTGGTTTAGTAGTCCTGGAACAGGATCCAAGAAGACCTAAATATGGCAACTCTGATCCCCATTGAATGATTTTAAAGCTCCAGCAGTAAACCAAATACTGTAAGTGAACCTCAATTCTAAACTATAATTTATTAGGGTGAATACATGCTACTACTAATGTAGCAGCACTATACACAATGACATCCAGTTTTTACACACGTGGTTTTATGATCAGAAGTCCTTCATGGATCCATTCTGGGTCCTGTCTTGTTCTCTACCTTTCTAAATTACCTCCCCTCTGTCTGTGTTTCCTTATGTATTTATAAGTACATGGACATCATATATAATAATGGATGAGAAATCATACACAACAAAGCTGCATTTCAATTTAGGGATTCTGATGACATCACAGACCTTGGCAGTGAAGCTTGAGAGGTCTCTAATTCATCAGAACTCCAAAATAAAGATACACACCTTGTTTGGGTAAGATTTTCTATCCGTCATTTTTCATAATATATAGTTCTTAAAAATAAATAGAAAAATGTATCTGAGTATCTCTCCCCTGAGTCCCTGCTTGTGAACTTACCTTATGTTTTCTCAATTGTTTGTTATGTAATATATTGTTTATTGTTTATATTGATTGCCATGCACTGTATTGTTTATTGGTTTGTACTCTCTCAGGTCGAGCCTGAAAACAGGCAAATATTTATCTATGGCACCATACCTGGTAAACAAAAACTAAATAAATAAAACACAATTTTGCCATTTCTTTCTGTAATGTTTTTTTTCTTCCTTCTGACTGTGCTGAATCTGAGATAGAAGCAATTATAATGAAGATGTGACCCCTGGCAGTGGACATTTTAATAAACAATATTAAAAATGAACTTTTTTTTACCGGGAATGGTTTGGTGCACTGGGCCAGTAGTTACTGTGTAGCTGTGTGCAGTGTACGTGTTTGTTTGTTGTTGTTGTTGTTTTTTTTATGATAAATTATAGAAAATTGTTGAATTTGTGTTTCAGAGGTGAGGGTGTCAGAAGCACAACATCTGAAGAATTTGAAATGCCACGTGAATAAAAAGTTATTGTATTATATTAGTAATAGCATTACTGTGGTGCAACAACTTTTGTGACCTTTGAACTGTGGTACAACAAATATTTGTTTCCTTTGAACTGTAGTACAATGACTTTTTCAAGAGTATGGATTTCCATACACAACAACGCTGAACCATATTCTATACTGTACTTTTTGCTTCTGGTGCCTCAGTCCCTGAACAGGAATTGTCTGCCATGCAAGTTGACCATGTTTAACACTGGTTTATCTCAAACCAACTATTCCTTAATGCCAAAACAGTGGTCTCTATGACTTTTGGTACAAAGCAGATATTTGCTATGCTGCCCAGTACCCCTGTCTCCAAGACTCATAATGTGCCCTCCTTTAACAGGCACTGCACTTTTTTCCTTGAGCGTTTTGTCCACTGTTGCCACCTCTCCAGTTCTTGGGCCTGGTGGTGTACCCTCGTGGCAGCCCTCATCCCCACCCTCCACCATCACCACCACATTTCTGGAGGGTGTCCACAGTATGGGGCACAAGGAAGCCACAGGCCATCATTCTGATGGCAGCTGGATTGTTTCCCAGTTTTCTTTTGTCCCACCGCCCTGTACCCACAAAATGGAGTTGCCTGCCTTTCTGATGCCCAAGGGAGCATGCTGTCTGGCCTGGTAATGGGAGGTACAAAGCACACATTAGAGCACCATTCTCTCCATAGCTTGGAAGTACTGCCAGTAGCAGTATTGCTTCTCAGCCCAGCTGCCAGCTCCGCATGCCTCGAGTCTGCTACCAAACCTGGGTGGCCAGCATAAAAACACAACATGCTTCCACTGGGACAACAGATGGCTAGCAGGTCCCTCACTTAAAGTATCTCAGTGTGTGATGGATTCAAAGCCTCAATGTCACTGGCCACACTGATACCATGCACAAGAAATTGCACCCTATGTTTGAAGCATTGCAACACAAGTCTTTCCTCCCACTCTCAGTCCATTGTGAGATTATCCATAAAATGGTCTTCCAGGCTTTTGAATATGCGGCTGCCCCAATATATATCCTAACCAAGCTGGGACCACCTCTTTTACTCCATCTTTAATTTTCCCTTAGCTTCGTTCTTCGCACTCATCACAGCTCCCTCTAATTACACCTCTCTCTTTCCACTCTTTAAGACTGAGTCCTCTTGCACTGTTCCTCCTTCCTAGGCAAATACTGCTTCAACTCTCTTCTCACTCTCTGCTTACTCCTCTCTCCTCTCTCCTCTACACACTCCTCATAGAACCTCCACTATGATGCCTTCTCCTCTTTCCCCTGTGGCAAACCCTTTGCTGGGTAGTCTGTCTTCTCCTGCCTCAATCTGAAACAGTGTCCCTTCTCTGTCTGTCCCTCTTCCTCCCCCTTCTTATTTAAAGGCATCCTCCAAGACCAACTTGCCCCATATTGCTCCTACGCTTATCCCCAATACTGCCCCCCCTTATTGTTTGCCCTGTCTCTTTCTGGCTACTTGTTGTAGGTTTGTCTTCCTACCCATATCTCTAGTGCATTAAAATGTACTTATTGCACTCTGAGTCCTTTTTCCCCTTACACATTTCCATTCCCAGACCAATACACACTGTGTTTGCATTTACTTTTTAATGGGTTGCATTTTCTTTTGCAGGCAGTAAGACACACCAGTGTGTGATTATGGCTAAATAATTGCACGGCTCGAATGTTTTGTTAAGCACCAGGTGCTTGCACTGACAGTAGCATAGCAAATTTCCAGAGGGCCTGGGTGCAAGGCGATGTTACAGGGCCCCGCCCCAGTTTTGAATAAACATCAAAATAATGTAGTATCTTTAAACACACAAGACCAAAGTGAAAATATTCCCCATAGGCACACATCCTGAAGTGTCTTAACACACTTATAACATGCTGAGAAAATGTTTATGCTTAATAACTGACCAGAACACGTTTTTTATGCTTCAAAATAAGAAAACTGTGTTTTAGCAGTTATAACCTAAAGTAATCCCTGATGAAAATGTTTTTTAAATAAGAATCAAAAACCTTTTTCTACAACATTTCAATTTCATTCATTATTTCCTTATCAGTTCTGTTGTCAATGATCTCAAGTGTAAGGGAGGGAGGAGTTGTGTTTCCCCGTCATGACTGCCAAAGCACGCTTCTTCAAGCATAGTTTGTAGGTGGGTGAACTGATTCTTTACTATGGTGTCCATAATGAGGTTGGCACACAGAAAACTAATACAGGAGTGTTATTATAGGCTAATGATTGCATAGCTTATTAGGTGTTTTAGCCAATCAGGTTGCTCAGTTTCCTGTAAATTTTTCTTAACATGTTATAAACTGTATTACTATGTAGCATGGCTCTTCTTTGCACATTTTGTTCTACATATTCAGAAAGTTCATTCTCTCTGCTGCATTGTATATTTCGTTCTAATCTTTGCTCACTACCGGCTACTTATGATCCCCCATTGTAACCCACTCCCCAGATCACATGCGGATCTGAGCTATAGCTCAGTGTGTCTTTCCTAGACAATACTTTTAAATCAATCAATAAATAAATATATATGTTTGCATTGTTTATGCTTGTACAAATTATAGTACTCTACCTCTTTTATGTATTACATTTGTTAATTGTATTGTGCAAACCAGTTAAACATGCACTCATGATATAAGTCCTGAATTTATCTAAACAGGTCACTCTTGCAAGACACCTCAGTTTCAAGGGAATTCTACCTAGCAAAGCCAATCTTAAATAAATATATGCAAATGCATCACATCATGCAGAGGTACTGTTTACTGTTAGGTCTTTCAAAGGCTAAGACCACAAAGCACTAAAATCAAGTCCTGCTGTTTAAGAAACTGAGATCTATTTTTTGTATCCTTTAAATGCCCTGCAAGCTAGGCAGCAGAGGGCTGTGTTCAACGAATCAGAAGAGAGTGAGCTCACAAGTGAGGTGTCACAGGGATCCGTCTTGGGCCCGGTCCTGTTGAATATGTTCACCAGTGACATTGGAGAAGGTATATGGGGCAGGTTGTGTCTCTTTGAAAATGGCACTAGGCTCTGTGGCAGGGTAGATAGTGACAAAGGAATCAGAGAAATGCAGAGTGACTTATAAAAGGTAGAGGGGAGGTCTAAGGTTTGGCAGTTGAAATTCAATGCCAAAAAGTGTAAAGTGATGCACCTAGGAAATAAGAACAGCAAGACAGAGTACTGGATGGGTGGGGTGAGAGTTAGCACTATGGCTGAGGAATTATCATCAGTGACACCCTCAAGCAATTGAGCCAGTGCAACAAGGCCTATGGTAAGGCAAGTAGAATGCTGGGGTGAGTAAGGAAGGGTACTGATAGCAGAAGGAAGGAGACAATACTATCCCTTTATAGATCTTTAGTGAGGCCAAACGTGAAGTACTGTGCCTAGTTCTAGAAGCCCTCACCTCAGGAAGGATAGTGACAGGCTGGAGACAGTACAGCAAAGGGTAACAAAAATGATTCATACTAAGGTGAAAGAAAAGAGCTAGTAGGCTGAGGTCCATAATGCTCTTATACTAGGCCAAAGCGTAAAAAGATAAATTATATCCAGAAACTATTAGTTCATCCAGATAATATTTAAAGGTATGCTTAGTATCGCTCATGACAACAAATGATGGAAGTTTATTCCAGGGTCCTATTGTACAAAAAATGAAGAAAAATTTCCGATTGTTATGTTTAAATGATTTTCCAACCAGCTGTAAAGGATGGCCTCTGATATCATATGAAGAGAACTTAAATTCTAGACCTAACTCACTCATCACATAAAGATCATGTACAACATCGTACAGAAAAAGAAGGTCACCTCTCCATCTTCTAGCAGAGAGAGACATGAGTTTCAAAGTTTCCAATTTGTTTTCATAAGATTCAGATTCAAGACCAGATATTTTTTTTGTGAATTTTCTTTGAATTTTTTCAAGGGACACTCCATCTAATTTTTTTAAATGGGCACCATATCTGCAAGGCATATTCAAGATGAGATCTGACATATGACCTAAACAAAGGCATTAACACATCACGCTCTCTAGATCTGATGTTGCGAAGAACTGACCAAACAACCTTATTAGCTATACAAATAACAGACTGCAAATGTTTGGCATAAGTAAGATCACTGGAAATAGCAATACCCAGGTCCCTTTCATCAGTGGTAACACAAAGCAGTGAGTCATTCAGGGTATACGAATAACTAAAATTGTTTAATCCCAAATGCATCACTTTACATTTGGAGACATTTAATTTCATACCCCATGTACAGTACGTATCCAGTTAGAAATAATGTCAAGATAGTGTTGAATTGAATCTATCTGGTCAGCATTTGAACAAGGTCCTCCAATTTTCACATCATCAGCATATTTTGTAGTAATGGAAACACAATGTTCAGTTAAGTCAGCAATAAAGGCTTGGAACAGACAAGGACCAAGAACAGATCCTGTGACCTCCCTACTGAAAGTAATTGAAAGCAATACATACCATATGCACCAGGGATGACAATATAGCATCACATGATTAGAGAGATAGAGATTTAATATACCTGCAGTAAATAGTTTTTTATGGAAATATATAGTAAATCAAAGATGTTTTATATTTGTGTATTTTTGTATGTGTTGTATGTAACATAGACATAGAAACATAGAATTTGATGGCAGACAAGGACCACTTGGCCCACCCAGTCTGCCCATTTCCCTACCTAATGGATAAGCTGCAGATCCTAGTTAACCAGCAGCCTACTTCTTTCTACCCCCAACCCCTAGAATTGCCTTGTGACTGTCCCATGCATGCTTGAATTCAACCACTGTTTTTGACTCCACAACCTCCTCCAGAAGGCCGTTCCATGCATCCACAACCCTCTCTGTGAAAAAATACTTCCTTACATTATCTCTGAGCCGCCTCCATCTTCAAATTGTGCCCTCTTGTTCTTGCACACCTCTATTTTGAAAGATGCGACCCTCTTGGACTTTGTTGATTCCCTTGAGGTACTTGAAAGTTTCTATCATGTTCCCCCTCTCCCTCCTTTCCTCGAGGCTATACATATTAAGCTCCTTTAGTCTCTCTTCATATGTCTTCCGGTGCAGACCCCGCACCATTTTAGTTGCCCTCCTCTGGACAGCTTCCATCCTGTCTATGTCCTTGTGGAGACTGGGTCTCCAGAACTGCATGCAGTACCCCAGATGGGCTCTCACCAGCTGTCTGTACAGAGGGATAGCAACTTCTTGTTTTCTACTGTGATGCCTCTCCCTATGCATCCCAATATCCCCCAGCCCTCCTTACTGCCCTGTCACATTGCTTGCCCACCTTTAAGTCATCTGATATGACTACTCCCAGGTCCCTTTCCATTTTTGTTGTTGTTAGTAATGACTTAATGTAACATTTTATGTGTTGTTGTTAGTAATGACTTAATGTAAGTTGAGCAATAAAATTGATTGATTGAACAGGGCAGGAGTGCCTCAAGGCAATGAACATGTACTTGCTGGAGACCAGAAAGGACAGGAGAGATATGATAGAGAGCTTTAAGTTCCTAAAAGGGTTAAACAAGGTGAACTGTGAGGAACTATTTAACTTGAATGCTAGTTTGAGGTCATGAGGGCATGAGTAGAAACTGACACAAGGGAGATTCAGGAGAGCCATGAGGAAGTATTAATTTACAGACAGGGTGGTACAGTTGTGGAACAGTCTACCAGTCAAAGTGGTGGGTACTAAAACTGTTGATGGTTTCAAGCATGGTGGGAACACAGTGAAAGGTATGGTCATCACTCAGGGTGACAGAATCGGGAAGGAGAATTGGGGAGGAAGAAAAGGGCTAGGACCCTGGATGGGCAGTAGGTCCCAGGGTTTGATAAGGAACTCAGGCAGACTTGATGGACCACTGATCTTTTTCTACTGTCATTGTCTATGTTTCTATGTTCCTAAGCTAAAGAGGTAATATTTGCATGAGTTTTTACCCCAAGATGTTTTTTCTTACATTTCAGCAATTTTTATGCAATTGTCTGAGTGGAAATATTAACCAACGTACACAATTATTTTAATTCATTTATATCAGTCCAGAGGGCAATCCTTTGGTGGTCTGTAAACAAATCTGACCCTAATCTTCTAACTTCTGATGTTGTCAGTTGTACCCAAACTGCTGGTGCCCACCCCCAAAGCCTCTATATCTTCCCTATTGTACAGGGCCATCCCTCATCCTTGTGTTTTGGCATGTCCCTCTTGTGAAGTGAGTAGCTTTGTACTGCAATGTTCCAGTTGTTGTTTCCTGTTGCCCATATTTCTGTTATGGCTAGCAAGTCCTTTTTAGCCTCTGCCAGCAAATCCTGGATCTTGCTCATTTTGTTTTCAAGGATTCTGGCATTTCAGCAAACCACTTTCTTGGACCTCTGTCTCCTACATTTATTCTTACCATGGACCAGACTTACCATGCTCACTTTCAGAATTATTTCACTGTCATTACCTCCCCTCTGTGTGATCTCTGGTCTGAAGTATTCCCCTTTCACCATCGCAGTGTCATCCTTTCTCATAACTTCACTAGTTTTGAAAGAGCTAGCTAGGTTATCTGAGCCTCCTTACAAAAGGCTTTAGTCCCAGCCTTTCCCCTTGGTAATTTTAAATGCTCTAAAATGAATGCCTCATACATCTGCCCTACAGTATGTTTTTTGTTTACAATCACAAGATTGCAGTGTGCATATATATGGAACACGTACAAACAGAAGAGAGAAAGAAGTAAGGGCACTAGGTAAGGACCACGCACACAACAACAGCGGGGTCCAAAAATGCAGCAGCAAAACCGCGCTGTAAACTACAGTGCCTGGGGAAATGAGTGACAGCAAAAATGACGCCAATGATAATGGTCCACAAACAGACCGACCACTACCATGGCTTACAAAAAAAGAATAATGAGTGTTTTTGTGGGGGTGCTCAACCACCTGCACTCCCCAACATGGGGCTTAACCCCTTGATATTTTTGTTACTAACTCCACGGTGGGAGGGGGTGAAACTCAGGGATGGGGAGAAACTTGGGGAGGGGGGTTACATTGGTGAGGGACCGATAAAAACATTAAACTTTATGTATGTTGGGGGAGACAGGAAACAGAAGTACATTAATTGTAAGACCAGGAACAGAACCCTGGTCTCCAGGAGGATTCCCTACCATAGTTGCTCAGGACCTTAGCCCCTGACACCACAGGAGCAGCTTGGTAGGACACCACACTTCCAGATACTTCTTTTCTCCTGTAGCACTGTGTCTTGACAGTTACAGAGGTAGCCATAATTGACTTTCATTATCCTACCCCTATCGCTGTCAAGGAAACACGATTTCTGAAGCACAGTTTTGCCTGCGCTATTGTTGAAATGCTGTTTTCACCCAGTACGAGAAGTAAGTGCCTCAGCTGGGACTTGAACCCAGGCTACCCAGAATACCATTCTGGTTGTGATACCAGCTGTTTTTGACCCCTCCTTATTTGGATGATGGCTTTCTGGTTTAAATAGCTCTTTATCCTACCACAAAGAATTCCAGTGTCCCAGAAAGTGAAAACTCTCTACTCACACAACTCCTTCAACCAGTTGTTAAATTGGTAGGTTTTCAGTTTCCTTGTTCCCCTCTCCTGTGCACTGTGAGGACCTCTGAGACGTTCATAGTACAGAACCAGCCAACCCCATACTTTAAGGCTTTAACCCAATATCTTGGAGCTAGCTTTCACTACTCCTAATGGCGTTTCTGCCAGATCAGTCATCCACAGATGGGCACTAACATATGGCATCCCTCCCATTTCCCTAACCAACACATCTACCCTGTGAAGTATTCTAACTGCTGTCACTCTGGGTGACAGCGCACCACCCTCCACTCCATGTCTGAGGCACAGACCACTGCCTTATTACCCCTGACTGGCTACCTGAGAGACCTTCTGACTCCTTATCAGACCTCATGCCCCCCACTGCTCCTCTAAGGTGGGCCTCTTAGCAGTTCCTAGGATGAGACTGAAACCCTCAAGAGACCATGCTTTTTCACTTGCCAGCCATGCCCTTTAGAACAGGCTTCCTAGGGCTCTGAGAGAGGCCCCCTTGGTGGTGGTAGCCTTTAATGGGGGCCTGATGTCTTCCTTCTTTTGGGAGGCTTTTGGTACTGCTTGACTTGTAAGCTTTGAACCTCCACACTGTACTTCTCTCACAGTTTCATTGCATGCTTTGTTTTATATACATATTATTTATAATTTTATTTTTCTTTATTGCATGTATGTAATGTTATTAATTGTATGTTTGTTTTATAATGATTATGCAGCTCTTAGAGCCCCTGGGATTGGACACTAAAGAAATAAAGTCTACTATTACAACTACTAAATCCCTTAGTATAAGTGTCCTCCTTCTAACTCTCCCTTCTATGCTACTAGGGCCATGGATACAAATGGGGGAGGTCTCTTATGGAAGAGGAAGTAGCATGCAGTGCTCCACTCATGGGAAGAAATTAATGCTCATTGCTGTTCCAGGGCTGCTTCCTTCCCAGGTTGTTGCCATTCACTGTCCCCTTTCCTTGCCAGTTGCTTTCAACCCCCATTGCAAATTTTTGGAGGTCTCCAAGGAAGAGAAGTGGGCATACCCAGTCCCAACTGTGACAAGCTGTGCACCTGGTGAACTATAGCCCATGCTGCTGCTAGCTCAGAATTGAGCACCTCCAACCTCTTGCAGCCTGTGCAGCTTGTACACCTCCACAGTGTACCCAGTAGAAGTGGGGCACAATAGGTCCTGCAGCTAACTAAATCCTCTTCTTAAGCCCTCTCCATCTATTTATTTATTTATTGACTTCTCAGATTACAATCTTTGAGCTACCAGCTCATTTACAAAGGTTCCATGTCAGGACACAGAAAAAAAAGAGAGCAAATTACAGTTACAAAAGAATCACAGGCATATATTGGTGCTAGAAACTACTGACAGTACAGGTCCTTGATATGGGTAGCAGAGGGGATGGGGTAACAATGGATTGACAGATTTAGCAGCTACTGAGCAGAGCTGGTGTATAGGAGTAAAGGGAGAAGGAGGTGGTGAGTAGGTGAGTAGACCAGGATAGGTGGTGAGTAGGAGAGAGTAGAGGTGAGAGGTAATGGGAAGAAGGAAAAGGTGGATAAGTAGCTTGTTGGGCCATATAGAAGAGCATAGTTGAGGTAAGCAGAATGTGTTCTGGGAGGCAGTGGTCAGGGTAGCAAGAGCATTGCATTCGACTGGACAGGTGAGTTTTAAGTGCAGATTTGAAAGGGTCTATCTTACTGATGGAGACTATCTCAGGTGGGAGAGAGTTGAGCCAGAGTGGTGCTCAGTATTCAAAGGAACGTTGCCCTTGAGAGGTGCAATGGAAGGGAGCCTTGACAGAGGATTTGTTAGATGTCCCTGTAGTCCTGGCAGGTTTGACCTGTTGTAGGAGGGAACTGGTGGCAGGGGGCAGCAGGCCTAGGACCACTTTTTTGGCAAGAAGGCAGACTTGTTAGCAGGCCCTATCAATTAAGTTTAGCCAATCCATTTGTGAAGAAAAATTGCTGGTATGAGTGAGACATGGTGCTCCTAGGGCTAGTCTGCAGGCTTTATCAAGTGTGGTGGCAAGCAGCTTGATGGTATTGTCTGGAGCGGTGCTATAGATGGTGAGCCCATAATCAATGGTTGAGAAGACTGAGCTAGTGATGGCGAACTGAAGGGCTTGATTGGTGAGGCAGTTGCAGTGTTTGTACAGAAGACCTATCCTTCTGTTAGCTGATGTGGCGACGTGGTCCACATGAGAAGAGAAGGAGAGAGAGCTGTCCAACATGAGCCCTAGATACTTGAAGCTATGGACCATTTCAATGGCTGCACTTTGTTTAGTACGGATATGTCTTGTGGTGGCTATGGGCTGGGGCAAAGAGCATGGACTTGTTCTTTTCGTGGTTAACAAGTAACATGGCTTTGGCAAACCAGTCCTTCACTTTGCTAAAGTTCTGCTGTAGACGTTGTTCTAGGGTGGTTGGGTCAGTGTGGCTGGAGTAGATAACTGCATCATCTGAGTAGAGGAGTATTTTATGTTGGCATGCTTGTGGAAGGTTGTTTAAAAAAAGGCTTAATAGGAGGGGTCCCAGGATGGAGCCATGGGGGACCCCAGTAGAAACTTGCAGGGGATCCGTGAGCGTGCTACTTATTTTTACCCTTTGACATGGCCTGTGAGGTACAGTAGCTCTGGAACCAACCCAAAGAATCAGCTGATAGCCCTGTTGCATCTAGTTGGGCTAGGAGGAGGTCATGGTTGACCGTGTCAAAGGCCTTGGTGAGGTCAATGAAGGTTGTACCCACCAAGTGCCCTTGATCAAAGACATTGTGAATGAATCCTGTGAACTCCAGCAGTGCTGTAGTAGTGCTGTGGAGTTTTTGGAAGCCATGCTGCTGTTGGCATTGGAACTGATATTTTTCAAGGTGGTCAACCAGTTGGTTGTAGACTATATGCTCAAGAGCTTTTGACAGTGGGAGGAGTATTGATATTGGATGGCAGTTGGTAGGGTCAGTCATGCTACCTGCTTTGTGGACAGGGGTTACAACTGCGGCTTTCCAGATTTTTGAGAATGTCCCAGTTGTGAGGGACAGGTTAATGATTCTGGTTAGGGGAGTAAGCAGTTCTTCAAGTGTAAGGGAGATCAGTTTTAGATCTAGGCCCTCAACACTGTGCCTAGACTTACCCAGGACTTTGGAATGGTATTTTTTCACTTCGGCTTTGGAAATTGCCTTAAGGTAGAATGTGGGGGGCATGATTTACTGGTAGTGTTCATTGGGGGTTTCATAGATTGTTGCCTGCAGAGCTGAGGATGTTGGGGGGGTAGTACGGTATTGAGGTAGGTGAAGGCTTTATTAAAGATGCCAGTGATAGATTTGTGGTCTTGTGTAGTAGTCCCTTCATAGCTCAGCAGGGCGGGTGTAAAGGTAACCCACTTTCCAATGACCACAATGATGTTCACCCAGAATCTACAGCCATCACCCCAGGAGGAGTTTAGCTCAGATCTGCAGTGATTGGCTTTGATCTGGCATATGGCCTGGGTGCATTTATTCTGTGCAGCCTTGTAGTTTTGCTTATCACAGTCTGTGAGGGTGCTATTGTATTTATGCCAGAGAAGGTCCCTGGAGCTCATAAGGGCAATTAGGTGGGGGGTGATCAAGGTTTTGTGGGTGCCATTGACTTTTCTTTTAGATATGGAGGCATAGGTGTCGCAAACAGTGTTGAAAATTTCTATGAATTTGGCTAGTGCTGTATCAACATCATCCGCAGTTAGGATTGGGGTCCAGCACTGTTGTTTCAGGTGTTGCAGTGCCAAAGCTTGCCCTTATTAGTATGTGGGATATTATGACCTTTGCTGGCAGTTTAGCAGCCTTGTTTGACCAGTAGAAGATGACTGGTGATTGATCACTTAAGGAGTCCAAGAGCACTTTTAGACTGGATACCCGCTCAGGGTGGTTTGCTAGTACCCAGTCTAGCAGAGTACAGGTGCCCGTTCTATAATTCGTTCGGGTGGGTCGGTCCACTAGCTGTCGGAAGTTGATTGAGGAGACTGCGTCCTTGAAGGTGGCAGTGTTCTGTGATAACCAATTTATGTTAAAATTGCCCAGAACTTTGACTTCATTGTTGGAGCAAAGGTCAGTTAGGTGCTCATGCAGTACTCTAAAGCCTTCGGCTTGTTCTCTGGGGGTATGTAGACTGAGACAAGTGTGAGGCCCTTGCCCTGGACACCAAGGGTTAGCCACACAGACAGTATCTGCACATTCTTTCCTGTATTTAACTGTGGAAGAACTATTCCCTAAAGGTGATTTTTTATGTAGAGAATGCAACTGCCTCTCCTTTCGCTGAGCCTGTCAATCCAGAAAGGGGTATACCCTTGGAGTTTGACTTGTGAGTCCATCTGCCTACTTTACATGGATACTGCAAACATTCATTGTATTTCCTTTCATTTGATGTAATCAGATAGGGCTTTTGCCTTTCTGTTTGCTACCTTGATACCTTTACCTTGAGGTATAGTTTTCTAGGTATGTTTTTCGAATACTTCCCAAGTTGTTTGCTAATGAAGTAGTAGTAACTATGGAATATATTTTAAATTTTCTGTTGTATTTTCCAGTGGTTGAAACTGCATTCATATCAATAAAAACAATATTAAACTGCAAGAGTGGACTTTAATCATTTTCAACTCTGACTCAGAGATCTATTGCTCTTAAAAAAGTAGTGCCCCCCCCCCCACCACCACCTCCCCCTTCCTTGACAAGGCCTTATTTCAGGCTGCAATCCTCTAACTGTTTGGCTTTTACAGATAAAACCTGGATTTCTGTAATCCCTCTGTCTGCTCCTTGTTTCTGGTCCTTCCTATGACTGCTCCTCACTTCTGGCCCGGGCAATGGGTCACGCCATCCCTAACCTAAATCCCCCATTCCATCATAAACCTAATTATCCCTTCTCCCTATTTCTGTCCTCTCACCCCACTATCTCTTGATGCTACCAGTTGCCTCACACTTGTTTTTTTCCACCTACATTCTGAACTCCCCAACCCTCCTCTCTCCTACTCCCTCCAGTCTCACTATAGCAGTCCCTCCAACCCATTACCCCTATCCACCTATGTTTCTCCCCACTATCTCCTGCATGTTTCTGACTAAGACTTCTCAGGCTGCAATCCTCTTGCAGGTTGGAACTTAATAGATTATTAGTGGGCTTCACAGTTCTTAACCAACATGTTGCCTTGGTGATTTTTCTATTATTTTTTAATGCAATGCACTTCTAGTAACTATGCAATGAAATGTTTTACCCTGATTAGCCTATGCTATCTCTGCATTTCACTGTTTTGTTGTATCTGAACATCATGTGATGTATTGTTTTGTGTTTACCTCGACTTGGAACCTTTGTAAAATAGCCTTTTTGTGCTCAAAGGTATTAATCCAAATTGTGAAAGAAATAATAAAAAAACAGCAATTAAAATTAATGACTTTCAGAATTCTTCAAAGAAAAAAACTAATCCTTGAAAATAGTGTGCTGGGGAGGATACGTGGAGTGTATCAGCAATTACAGTAAATTACAGGTTCTGATTAATCAGAGCCTTTTAATGGGTTACCTTATTAGCAAACTGATAAAAACAGTAAACACAAACTTGACTTTTTGGTATATGCAGAGTCAAGAACAACATGTCTACTGTCTACAAAAGCAGTAGTCGGTCACATAGTTACCCATTCTCAAAAATTGAAACATCCTGTTTTATGGCATACAGACAACTGATCTCAACCAGGTTAAATGCTATCTACATTACACAGTATGCTACTTTGCTTTAAATGTGGCAAGACCCACACATCAATGCCACTTTTATGTCACTCATGGTAGCGGGTCTCTGAATGTTAAACTCACTCATCACTGGTCAGTTCAATGGGCATACACAACCAGGTAAGGAGCTGTGCATCATTGTTGATAGGTGGTTAGTTATACCTGACAGACTGTCACATGTGAATGTTTTGACCATTCACACTCTGTCCCTTATGGGACTACCACCCCATCTGAGTACCTTGATGGCAAAGGAACCCTCTTTAGGAGGGTTCCACCCTTAGAGGTGCCATGGGAACATAATTACCCAAGGACTAAATGTACGTTAGGAAGGCTTCCAAAAATAACTGGAAAGCAGGTGCTGCAAAAACAAACTGAATGACGTAATGACAGACAGATGAATATGTGACAATTGATAGACAACAGAGGCATGTATGACTTTCAGAGGAGAGAGTGAATGGCAGAATTGAATGATGATAAAAGCAAGTCACCATCCACCCCCAACTCACAGCAGAATCCTACTATTAGGGTAAACACTATAATTCTTTTGCCTTCTGCCACTTAATCTCTACTTGCCACCTCCCCCCTTCTGTGGCAGCTCCTACTAAACCTAACCTTGTCCCTCTTCTCTCTCTCTTTTCAGCCACCACAGCTCCTTGACCAGGCACTGTTTCTGGTGGTGCAGCATTTTTTCTTGCCACCACCTGCCTGCTCCACAACGAGCAACTACCTCGAGATCCTCTCAGCCACCACGGCCCTCTGACTGGGTGCTATCTCTGGCAGTGCAGCATTTTTTCCTGCTGCCGCCCACTCACTCCACAACAAGCGTCTGCCTCAGAGATCCTCTCACGTATATGTAGCTCCTATTCAAATCTGGTGCCTTCCTGCACCCGTAGCAATTGGCCCCTTCCTCTGTCTGAGCTTCAGTATTGGCTAACTCAGCCTCTGTTCTGCTTGTCTGCAGCTTAGTTTAAACCTGTGCTAGAATCAGAATCTAATTTTACAGAACTACTGTTTAATTTAATTCCATTGTCTGTTGTTAAATTTTTAGAGCTGTTTAACTTAATTCCATTGCCTGTTGTTAAATTTTAGAGATGTTTTTTTTTCAGTCTACCATCCTACTCTAATACATGTAATAGCTAAACTGTATTACATTTTAATAATAATTACAGCTCCTTTAGGCACTGAATTAACTGTTTAATAGTGATTACTGTTCCTTTAGGCACTGTATTAAATAGTTAATAGTGATTACTGCTCCTTTAGGCACTGTATTATATATTTATTAGTGGTTCAGCTCCTTTAGGCGCTGTATTAAATATTTAATAGTTGTTCAACTCCTTTAAGCTTTCCTTGCTTTCACTATCTCCCTTTCTGTCTTCCCAGTCTGCAATTTACCTCCTTCCTTCCACTCTTTAACCCCCCTCCGGAGGCACTGACCCTGCCTAAAGTCTCCACTGCATTCTCCTAGCTCCCCTACCCCTCCTCCTCTCTCTTGTCCTCTCTCCTGAGCATTGGCCTGTTTGGCTGGGACCCGCCCACCGATGTAGTGGCTGGCTCAATTCTTTTGTCTTCTGCTACTTAATCTCTCCAAACCACACCCTTTCTTCTGTTGCAGCTCCTACTAAACCTAACCTTGTCCCTCTTCTCTCTCTTTTCAGCCACCACAGCCCCCTGACCGGGCACTGTCTCCAGCGGTGTGGCATTTTTTCCTGCCGCTGCCCACTCTACAACAAGCAGCTGCCTTGGACAAATCCCGCTGGTGCTTTCCTCTGGCTTGCCACCCTTCTCCCTCCCACCCTTTGTGGGCATTTACTTATATGGTGGTGTGATATCACATGACTAAGTGTCCAATTTCCCCCTAGCTCCTTATACAAGTCTGCCACTAGTTGAGTTCTTCCTCAGACTACAATTCTTTGCTTCTCCTGTGTGTCATATTCATTCCATTACCTGACACACTCATCTAGCATCTGTTGGGCTAGATTTACTACCCAGATCTCAAAATGCTAATTGCATAGTCCTAACTACTCTTGCTTTTTCTTCCCATCCTTACCACCCCCAGTCTCCTCATAACCAAACAATTTGTCCCTACAGTTCCTAGTCCACCTCCCCTTCTTACTGCCACATACATTTTTGCAGTAACCCCGCTGTCCTTCTACTATCAATGGACTCACTTTCCTCTCCTCCCCAGTCCCTCTGTTATATCTACACCATTTTTCACTGCCACTCTCTGCCTACTCATGATCTCCCATATCCCAATTTCCCACTTCTCCTCTACTTCTTACTCTGTCGCATCCCAATCCTGGTCTAAGAATTAAAAACATAATTATATTTTAATTGCATTACTACTCCTTTCATCAGGTGACATAAACCCAAACCCAGACCCCTCCTCCATCAAAACTGAAGCTTCCAGTGCCATCCCAAATCTCACAATGCCTAACCCCCACCCTACCAAATGGTCTCAAAATACTCCACCTAAATATACGAAGCCTTCTGCCTAAACTTGCTCTTCTCCAACCACTCATGATATCTCTGGCCCCCAACATACTCATAATTTCTGAAACCTGACTCATTAATAAAACCCTAGATCTCACTATCTCCGTATCTGGCTATTCAATTGCTCATCAAGATTGGACAGCAAGGGGAGGAGGCATAGCAATGTATATCTTCTCATCACTACAATTTTCTATCAATGTATCCAAGTCCCTTCCCTCAACCTAGAAGTCACTTGTCATAAGGGTCACCCTACCTTCCTCTTTCCTCATTTTTGTAGCTGGTGTCTACTGTCGCCCGGGTCTCCTGTATTGTACTGTACTGTTGCCATGGATCTCATTACAAACATAGTCTCCCAAGCCCATGCCGGTGAACTTTACATGATGGGTGATATTAATCTCAATTGGCTGGCTCCCTTCCTAAGCAATGTTCATACCAAAATAAACACCCTCAACTTATCCCAACTATGTCTCAAACCTACTCACCTAAACCATAAATCAAATACCGTATATACTTGTGTATAAACCAATATTTTTGCACCAAATTAGCATTTCAAATTAGGGGGTCATGGGCTATGCGTGGGTCAGTCATTAAAGCAAAATAAATCCATGTCACCTGGTTGGGAAAGATGGGAGAGTGCAATGGGACTTGAAATAGAAGAGTCTGTACAGCCAGCAGCATGATCTACACCAGCTTCTGCTGCTACTTCTTTCCTGGTGAGTTAAATGTACTCAGTAAGCATAGACAGAGAACAGGTGGGACACAGCAATGAGCCGCATAGAGTCAGCACCACTGACTTCAGATTATGGCTCTGCCAACCCTCCCTCCCCTCTCCTGTAATTATTCTCACAGTATCACACTACTACTACTACCGTTTCTCCTGTAGTTAGCCCGCACCTTACTTTTGCCATGATGAAAATCTCAGCAGACACCCATCGTTTTCCTGTCTCCATGGTCTGATGTTTATTTTATACTTTCTCACTCTGTTACACCTACGGGTGGGTAAGGACCATACTCATTGATGGGATTTGGTAATTGGGACCTCGTGGGCAGTATGATTTACTTCCTGATTACAGGCAAAAATTTTAATGTAAATTGTGAATCTCAACACAGTAATGCTCCCTAACAAACACATGCACAGTGCTGTTCATGCAGTTTTAGTCTACAACTACTGGTATCTTCAATTTCAGTCATCATTCGGCTCATACATGGGTCAATGCAATTTTTAAAATACCGCATGGTGGGTGTGGGGGGTCGGCTTATACGTGGATCAGTTTATCCGAGAGTATATATGGTAATTACTCACTCACTCACAGATTGAGCCCTTACCTCCCACCCCCAACAAGATCATACAGTCAGGGCTACTCCCTGACGAGCTTAGCGATCACCATACCATCTTTCTAGTCTGTAAAATCTATCTGCCCAAAGTCCCATATAAAACCCTGCTAATTCAATCCTACAAAGCCCTGGACCAAACCCTGCTACTTCATGACCTGACTCATACTGATTGGACACTGATAAGCGTGGCTGACACCATTGACTCCACCTTCGAATATTTTAAATCCAAACTTCTTAACATCTGGAACCGCCATATGCCTCTAAAAAAGTCCAGAGTTCACAGCAGCCACCTCCCCTGAATAAATCCAGAACTACTAACCTGTCAAAGGGTCTGAAACTCAGCTTGGAAGCAATAAAAGACCACCAAGCTACCAGCTGACCTCAGCAGATACTGGTCACTTCCCAACTCCTGTACAAAAAAATCAGGTTAGCAAAGACTGAATACTTCCATACCAACTTCAACACAAATATAAATAACTCCTCCAAATTCTGGAAGGTGGTAAATGCCCTTTTCTCTCCCCCCAAACCCTCAATCCCCACTTTAAATGTAAACAGCTCCCTGATTACTGACCATGCATCAGTTGCTGAAAATTTCAACTCCTGTTTTTTATCCTGTGCTTCAGTCCTCCTGTCCTCCCTCTCTCTGCTCCTGCCTAACTCACCTACCAAGAACCACCCTACCAACATGCCTTCCTTATCTGAAGAGTCCCTATTTACCTTTGCAAATACCTCCCAAATTGACACACTAAAAGCCCTTCTCTTCCTTAACCCCTCCAAAGGCAAGTCCCCTGATGGACTCAACCATAAGTTGCTCTGTCTCTTTGACCCAGCAATTACAGCACCACTAGCTACCCTCCTAAACCTCTTTTTCTCAACAGCCACAGTCCCTGCTGCCTGGAAACAGGCCATTGAATTTCCTCTTCCAAAGGGAGGTGATCCTTCCTTCCCTGGTAATTATCGTCGTGTCTCACTGCTCCCCCCCTTGCTAAACTTCAAGAACATCTGGTTCTCTTCCAAATCTCCAGCTTCCTCTCTGACACCTCCTTCTTCACCACTTCCAGTCTGGTTATTGGAAAAAACACTCTACCACCACCTCTCTGCTTAGGCTCACTGACTCCATCCTCTCAGGGATGGACTTGGGCCTAGTCACAATGGCCATCTTTGTCGACCTTGCCAAGTCCATCAGCACAATTTCCCACATCCTGCTCCTTGATAATCTCACATCAGCTGGTCTTTCAGATTTGGTCACTAACAAGTTCGAGCCTACTTTACAGGAAAGATGCAATAAGTAAGATTTGCCGACTGCATCTCCCCCCTCTTACAGTTAACACTAGAGTCCCACAGGGCTCAGTTCTAGGTTCTCTGCTCTTCTCTATCTCTCTCAACAATCTTCCCTCTGTCTGCACATCATCTTCCATCCAAATGTATGCAGACAACACCATCTTATTTACCTCAGGTCAATCGCCTTCTGACGCAGCTGCCAGACTTCAGCATGAGCTCAATAAGTTTCAGCACTGGTTCAGCTCACACTGTCTTTTCCTCAATGTCAAGAAGACTGTCTCAATGACCTTTGGCACTAGGCAGAGATGCTCATGGCTACCAGCCATGTCCTTCTTCCACACGCTTGACAGGACATTACTTGAGGACACATCCTCTTTCAGATACTTAGAGGTTTGGCTTGACCAACACCTCAACTTCTCTGGACATGTCAACACCATCCTAAAAAAACTGCACCCCAAACTTGGTGCCCTTTACAGGAATTGCAGCTGCATACTACCTATGGCAAGGCATGAACTCATTCAGAAGATGATCCTCCCTATATTTGACTACTGTGATGTGGTCTACAATGATGCCCCCCCATCCTCCCTTACCAGATTGGACACACTCTTTAATTCCTTCTGTTGCTTGCTCTAGACTCCCCTCTCCTTATGCACCACTGTGAGCTGTATCACTCTTTGGCATTTCCCTCACTTGCAAACAGGTGCCTCTATCACTGTGTGAAATTTATCTCTAAATTCTGGTTTGGGACTCTCCCACCCTACCTTTCAGCCTCTCTACCAACCCCTCTTCCTCTTCCTCCCCCCATCACTTCCTTAGATCCACTGACACATGCACTCTGGCTGTCCCTCGATGCTCCACAAAAACAGGACAAAATGCATTCTCTCACTGATTCACTAAGCTCTGGAACACTCCCCCACCTCAAATCCACTGCTCCTCCTCCTCCCCCCCGGCTCCATCTTCTCTGCTTTACACAACTTCCCAGCACCCAACTGCACCTGCCCTTGACCTACCTCTCTCTAGCTACAGATGACATCTCCACTTCAAATAATTACTACCTTCCCTGGTCCAAGCTGTTCTATGTACTGCTGAACTCCCACAACTGTTCTCTAGCACTTTAAATTAGATCTAAATTGTACTGTGAGCACTTCAATTGTCATATTTGGCTTCATCTTATTGTTGAGGTAATTTTTACCTAGCTCATTTGTCTGTATGCTTGCTTTCTTTGTATTGTGTATTGTATCCTGTATCATTGTTATATGGAATTGTATTTGTTGCTCGACTCCCAAGTCCCCCCCCCAGGACTCACCATGAGATAAGCAACTTTGTTGTTCAGTGTGCCCTTTCCTGGTAAAACATTTCAATAACTAAAATAAATAAAATTCATAAATATACTACATTATGGCCTTTGGCATGCAAGAGAGTAAAAATAAAAACAGTGGTGACATCTCTGGAGAGCAATCTCCTTACCTGCCATCACTCCTGGCATGGGTAATTCCTATTATGACAGCTCAGCTTGTTACAATAATCTGGAATTTATTTCAGTGGAAGTTTGCAGGGATACCTCTCACTCTATCCCTCTACCAGGATAATGTTGTGAAGTGCCATCAGTTGATCCCTACAGCCAAAGGAAATTTCCCTGTGAAGGAAGCCTACCCCTCAAAGTAGGGAATGAGGAAATATGTGGCCAGTGAAAGGCTGGCACCCAGTCTCAAGACCATGGGGAGGTCTTACCTTGAAAAGAACTAAAGAAAGGGGATACAGAGTAAGATGAGGTGGACCTTAGGCTAATACATGGAGAATAGCTAACAGAGGTGCTGCCAATGCAGTCTGCATAGCTAAAGGAACTCATGTGGGTTAAGGCTCCACCCACCAGCAACTAAAGTTCTAAATACCATACTGTGAGATGCCACCAAACTCAGGTCCACATGGCTAAAGATTCCCCCAGAGCATTGGACCTTACCACCCAGTGGGACTGCAGGGAGACAACACAAGAGACAAGCGGCCTAAAGTGAGGGGCTCCCATCTGGTGAGGGACCCACCCAAAAGCTGCAGACTTCAAGGGGAGTGAGTGAGCATGTCTTCTCACAGGGCAAGCCTTTGAAGATAAGATTCTGGGAATACAATAATGGCCAGCATTAATTCATTCATACAGCCTGATGTTATGGAGGCAGAAACTGACTGACAGATTTGTACCTGCTGAAAGGACTGACAGATATGATGAAGAGAATGACTGAAAAGAGTGTGACAGGAATTTGAGTAGATTCATTTAATTCCTTTTGTTAGCGTAATTTCTTTTTTGTCTCTACTTCTCTGAATGTAAGTTCTTTCTGCTTGGAATGGATATAAAATGGATCCAGATCACATGTCTCAGCAGCAAACCCTGGGAAAACTTAAGGGAAAACAAGGGCCAGATGTGAATGTGCTGTTTTCACCACAGAGACATTTGAGCAAGGAGGAAGTAATCAGTGTCTTAAAGCTGTGAGCAAGGATGTGCTAGGTGAGAACAAGGTATATTGGTCTGGTTATGTAATCACACACACAGACCCTCCCCCCCCCACACACACACGTGGGTGGGGAATACAGGACGGACTGTCACTCTGGGGAGAGGTCCTACAGCCTTGAGCACATAAACTGAGGAGTTGGACCACAACTCACTCTCTGAATTTCAGCAGCATTTCGAAAAGGACATGAGAATGACACTCTTGGTGAGTGGAGAACCCTGCTTGATAGCTGACTTATCTGTGTGTGGGAAGGACAGTCTAGGTGAATGTTCTTTTAAGCTAGCTGGGAGATGAATATAGATTCCAGTAGATTTTTGAGATTATTCCAACAGTCATCTGTCTATGTACACTGCATTGGTTTTCCTTTCCTGTAAATGTGCAAAATGTTTTGGTTTGGTCTATATATCCTGTGTGTTTGTTAATATCTGTAGTAGTTAGCAGTAAATAATCTATTTTTACAGAACCAGTTACTGTGCCTCATTATTGCAAAGGTAACTGTAATATTTCTACTAGCAAGGTGAGAATTCTGTTTAAAGTCCAACATCCGAAGTGCACTCTACCATACATTATACATTATTGTGTTTGACCTTCCAAGTACCTGAGCAGAATGGAGATATCTCCCTGATATAATCTGGTGGTTGCAGGAGAAGAAATGAATCACCCCTAAACTGCACTGTAAGCTAGTACAGCCCAAGGGGCAGTTTGTCACAAACCTGCGGCAGTGCTGCAGATCAAAGCACAAATTTAAAACCGGAATGTGTGTGCTGTGTGCTTTCCTGGTGGAAATAGGAACTCTGAGAGAGAGAGAGAGATTAAAGCCTTACTTGGCACATAAAGAAATACAGATTGCCAGTAGAAAAATTACTTAGTCATAAAACTGGTTATACAAAAAGATTATATCTTTTTGTACTGTTTTTTATTTCCAGAAACACAGATTAATGCAGTGTAGTTATCAAGTATGAGCTCCTCAACATATGGCAGATTTAATGTGCCTCATCTCCATCAGCTGTGCAAAGACAGGGGGATTCTCTAGTAGGGCCTGACAATAAATGTACTTATAGAGGCCCTGGCAGAACAGGATTGAATGCAGAGGGTGGACACTGAGGGAGGTGGCCAAAGTAGTGAGACTGAAGTCACAGAGGCTGGGATAGAGGGGGACCTTGCAACATGAGCTGGTGAAGCAGTACAGCCCAAGTCTGAGCCAAGAACTGCTGCAACAGAGTCTCAAAATTAGCTTGAACTCATGAAAACAGAGATTGCACTGAAGGAGGCAGAACTGCAGAGGGCAAGGCTTGAGGCTGAGATGGAAAGAGTAAGGCTGGAGACTGAAGAGAAGAAGAAGACACACCAGCACAAATCTTGATGCAGCAGGAGAGAGAGCATCAGCATCAGCATGAGCTTCACACGCAAGAAGCAAGAGAAAAGGAAAGAGAGATGCAACGAGTGGAAAGAGAGAAGGAATGAGCTGAAAGAGGGAAGGAACAACGGCATGAGAAAAATGGTAAAACTGCACCAGAAAGCAGCACAGCTTTCCAAGTGTCATGTCATCCAAACAAGGTAAGATGACGCTACTTATCATCATTACTGAACCCAACCAACCCGGTTCTACTAATAACACCCCCATCTTCAATGGGTTTAAGTTAAGCCAGTTGCCTGCCTTCCAGTCCTGAATTTCCCAAAGGCACTTGCTGAATTCTGAAACAACCACAAAATCATCAGTGGCACAAGACACATACAGCTGGGTATCATTGACATAACAATGACAACCCAAGCACATACAGCTGGGTATCATTGACATAACAATGACAACCCAAGCACATACAGTTGGGTATCATTGACATAACAATGACAACCCAAGCCATAGCATCTAATGATCTCCCCCAATGGCAACATATACATGGTGAATAGCATGGGAGCTAGAATTGACCCCTGAGGCACATCATAGCAGAGTGCAGCACTGCTTGTGGTACAAGAGCCAAGTGCCACCTGCTGCACCCAAAAACAGACTTGGTTAAGGTGAGCTAACTACAAAAATTAAAACTGCACTGCCTAATGCTACCTCACGTAGAGTCCCTTACTAACTCTGAAACCCTGCACTAAAACTAAATAAAAATTAAAATCAGCTGACATATACAGCAGACAACAATAAACTTGAGTTCAACCACAGAGAACTCACAGATGGCCACCCAGGGTGGTAGCCATCTTACATTTTCCAGAGCACTGTATGTTAACAGAGCACTACCTTCAAGTCTGCCTTGTTAACGTACAAAGCCCTGCATGGATCTGGCCCTGCCTATCTGAAAGACTGTTTGGTCTGGTATATTCAAGGCCTCCCTCTCTGCTCCACCAAGGAATTAGTGTTAATCATCCTGAGGTTTCACCTTAAGCAATCGGGGACAGAGCATTCTCCATGGTGGCCCCAATTATTTGGAACCCCATGCCTTTCCATCTAAGGAGTTCCCCTTGGTGGAGGCATGTAAAATGAGATTAAAAAGTTTTATGTTTACCCAAGCATTTGGGACCAGTACTTGATTTCATTGAATAGTACCTCTGCTTTTTAGATCTATTTTTGACTCTCTTTATTTACTAAGTGACAGTGTTATATATTTTCTGAGAATTATTGAGCAATTATTTATTTATTTATTTTTTTAAACTTTCTTTATTTTCCATTTTTTAATGTACAATGTTTGACAATACATATGAAACATACAATAGTTAGGACAAAAAAACAGAACATAAAAGAGAATAAAAAGATAAATAATTTCAGATGTATATAGCTGCGCAGTTCATTTATAAGTAAATATATCTCATGAGTTGGGGTCCCCTGAATCTAATTCAATGAAAGATTCCCAAGTAAATATTAAAAATATATTCAGACAGAATATATAAGGCATTTCCCATGTCATAGGTGCTCAGGTAATAAATTCTGGTCTGAGTGGGGAGATGTATGATACCCATGTTCTCCATATGATTGCAAATTTTTCCTTTTTTTTTATTTAGTAATGCAGTCAGAGATTCTGTCCTGTAAATGGCTATCATTAGATCCTGCCACTGTACTAAAGTTATCTTTTCCTGTCTAAGCCATTTTCAGGTAATAGCATTTTGGGCTGTCAGTATGCAGATTTTAAGTAGCTTTCTTGTGTTTCTATCTCTGCATTCTGGGGGCAACACTGAGAAAAATAACAACTCTGGGGAAAGGACTAATGATTGGGTGAAAATATTCCTCAAACCTCCTGGAGCGCATTCAAGAAACCTCTTAATCTGGGGCAGGACCACATGACATGGACCAAGGCTGCAGAATCTTCCCCAAAGCCTCTCCAACACTCTGGAGTTATCCCTGGTAGGTACTTTGCCTGGATCCTGGGGGTCTTCAAGAATCTCACAGCCATTTTCCATGAGAATTCCTTCTTACTAAGGGCACCAACTCTGCTATGTATCTGGACTATATGTCTACCCCAAATCTCCCTGGGAATCTGTGTATTTAGGTCTGATTCCCATATCAATCTGACTTTATTCATCAGGTCACCCTGCAGATAAATTAGAGCCTTGTATAGATATGAAATAATATGCTCTAAACTTGCCTTACCATCTATGATAGCTATAAGTGTAGAGATTATTACTGGAGTGGAGGACGAGACCCAGGAACCAGGCGAAAGGGAGTTGATGAAGTCCCTCACTTGAAAGTGCCTAAATCTATCATGAGGGAGAAGCCTATATTGTTCTGTTAATTCCAAAAAAGACAAGATCCTTCCCTCCCTAATAAAGTGTGCCACTAAATGGAGCCCTGCCCTCTCCCATCTTTTAAAGCTTAAATCCATCTTCACCAGAGTGAAGACTTCTGTGTAAGGGATAGAAATGAGGAGGGGTCTCCAACCGGCTAATTTCTTCTCTGATAGAATTTCTCTCCAGATCTGGAGGATAACTCCTGTGTAAGGGTTGGACCTCCCCTTCTGGTCTCGGGGATTAAGTGGCGACAACAAAATGTTATTTGTGTGGAGGAGGTCCTCCTCCCTCATCTCCAAATCCTTCCAATGGGCAATGTAATTATTCTGGTACCAATAAACAACTGTCCACAGCTGGGCAGCCCTGTGGTATTGACTGAAGTCTGGGAGGGAAAGCCCTCCTCGATACTTAGGTTCTTGGAGAACTGAATATTTGATCCTTGGTCTGTGGTGTTGCCATAGAAAGGCAGAGGTCCTCCTGTTTAGGTCCTTGAAAACGTCCCATGGAACCCGCAAGGGGAGAGTCTGTGCAAGGTAAAGAAACCTTGGAAGAAGCACCATACAAACTGCTTCCACTCTTTGCATGAGCGGAATGGGGACCAAGGCCCAGTCTTCTAAATCTCTGCTCAAGTTCTGCAGCAAGGGAGTGTAATTGTTTTTAAACATTTCTGAATCATTATTGGTTAAGTTGACCCCTTAATATTTCAGACTTTGAAGATTCTATTTAAATGGGAAATCAGCTCAAATCTGGGGGAAAGGAGTATAGTTTAAATTAAGAACCTCTGTTTTGTTATAATTCAGTTTGTATTCTGCCATGGATCCAAATTCTTCAAGGGTTTGCCACAGGGGTCCCAGAGAATCCTTAGGATTCAACAAATAGATAAGCAGGTCATCTACATATAAAGCCAGCTTATGGGTCTCCCTCCCCCCAATCTCCAGTCCCGCGATGGTTCCATTCTGTTTTAGAGCCTGAGCCAAAGGTTCCAAATACAAAGCAAAAAGGAGTGGGGATGTGGGCACCCCAGTCTCATACCCCTTCACAAAGGGAAGGGAGCTGAGACACCCCCATTTATTTTAATATAAGCAGAAGGGGATGTGTAAATACTATTGACAATCGAAACAACATTTTCAGAAAACCCCATTTTATGGAGAACTGCTCCCAGGAAGGGCCATGGCACCCGGTTGAAGGCCTTCTCTGCATCCAAACTCAGCATTAAGAAAGAGGTCCCCTGACCAGGTCGCATAGTGCAGTAAATTAAGGGATCTTTTTATGTTCTCTTGAGTTTGTCTGCCTGGCACAAAGCCCGTCTGATCATGGGCAACCAGTAAGGGTAGTATAATTTTCAGCCTACCGGCCAAGATTGCAGCAAATATTTTATAATCTATATTTAATACTGAAATTGGATGGTAGGCAGCACAATTAGTTATATCCTTACCCGGTTTAGGAATGCTGGTAATGGTAGCATAATTCCAGCTTAATGGGACCGGATTTCCTGCTTGCACTTCTCTGCACACCTCCAGCAAAGCTCCCTGCAGGTGCTTCTTAAAAGATTAAAAAATATCTATTGTGAACCCATCAGGGCCCAGGCTCTTCCCAGACTTCAGTGTTAATATAGCTTGATGAAGTTTTTGATTTGTGATGGGTTTGTCTAAGCCCTGTTGGAGGACCGAGGCAAAGATGAAAGTTGGAGGAGTGACAGATATGCCCTAATTTTCTCAAGCTCTGATGTTTGTTCTGGAGTGTAAAGGACTCAGTAGAATCTCAAGAAGGCTGTCATAATCTCCTTCTGAGAATGAACCATTTGTCTAGATTCTGGGTCTCTAATTTGATTAATTGTTGATCGGGTCATTTTACGCCTTAATCTATGTGTGAGCAGATGGGTGGCTCTAGGGCCGCCCTCATCGTATTTTTGGTTTAAATATTGCAGTGCTTGTTTTGTGCGAATGTCCAGCAGGTATTGTATCCGTTGTTTCATGGCTAACAATAATGGAGCCACTCCATTGTCCCTCCCCCGCATGTTGTTCCTGAAGGGTCTTAAATTGTTGCTGTAATGAGGCAAGCTGCTGCTCCTGCCGCCTCTTATAATTAGAGACAAATTTTATTATGTCCCCATGAAGGACAACTTTAATGGTGTCCCATAGGATAGATCTGCCTGTCTCTGGGGAATCATTCTCCTGCACAATCTGGGGCAGCCTAGTGTTTACCATTTCTCTAAATTCGGGTAGGTTCAACAAAAAATCATTGAATCTCCAGAGCTTTGAGGACCTGTCCGTCAACCACTCCATCCCAAGAGTCACCTGAGAATGATCTGACAGGACAGAAGGGGTATGCTGACAATCTGTCACTAGATGTAGATGCTCCCTAGAAATATAAAAGGAGTCTATTCTAGTGTAGACCTCGTGGGGGGCCGAATAATGAGTATATTCTTTCCCCCTTGGGTGGAGGGCTCTCCGTACATCTACCAATTGGACTTCCTTAGTGTATCTCATGGTTAACTTTTGAGCTGCTGATCTACTCACTGCCCTAGGGTTAGTGGTGTCTTCTTGACTATAAATCTGGTTATGGTCCCCCTCTATGATTAAGGTCCCCTTCTGCAATTCTGTTATCTTTTGACATAGTCCAATCAGGGATGTGTACTTTTGGTGTACATGGCCTCAGTTTGCTGTGGATCTCCACTGAGCATGCAGTACCTGGTCAGGTGGGTGGGGATGTGTTGTACTACATTTAGACAGTTGTATTTTATTTCTGTCTCCTGCTGCTGGTTGTCTGTGATTGGTCACGTTGCCTTGGTCCTCCCCCTACTTGCATGTGTGTGTGTGTGTGTGTGTGTGTGTGTGTGTGTGGTGCTGGGGGGGGTGAATGCGGAGTTAGGGTTTTCAACCCTAACTCCGAATTTCCTCGATTTTGTCGCTGTGGAGCAACCCTAACTGATACATTAAAAGGAGTTTTTTTGCCATAAATTTCCTTTCTTTTTTAGAATGAGAAGTAGTAATGTTACCTGCAATGTTGTAGTGGCAGCACTAGACACACATAGCCAAATACACGCATATGGAAGAACACAGTAAGTCATCTAGCAGAATTGTCTGTTATAAAGAGTGAGATAACATCCATGTAAAGCATATGCCTCTCAATATTTCTCTATTTTCTTGTGCTTACCATTGGCATGTCACATAGTAATTTATCTAGTTGTGCTGTTTCACACACTGTCATTTTACAGTCAATGCTACTATTCTTGTAGGGCATAAAATGTGGCACTGTCTTTCTCAGCACCATTCTTAAATATCTACATATTTTACATGCTCTTCTTCTGTACCTTTACTAGACACAAATTCTGAACATGACTGATACATATTAATGTACCTCCAAAAAATTTGTAATAACACTGCAAGGTATGTAACACATCAACAATGGTGACGTGTTATCCCTTTAAACCTGAAACTGTGTGCAAATTGCCATTCCTTACCAAAGTAAGTAAAAGGGACGCTGTCTTGTGCTATATGTATTGATGACAAATATCCGTAGAAGTTAAGAATACTGCAAGACAAAATGTTCGTTACAAAAAATATTTATTTCTACATATACAAAATGTATCAAAAATATTTCTTACATCTCCAAATTAAACCAAGTCAGTGCTGACAAAAATGTGTAAAATAAATAAAAATATTTGTTTATTGAAAGAAAAAAATAAAACATTTATTTGTAGTTAGTCATTCATTTATAAACTAAATGCTATATAAAAAATATATCGCTTGAATAAAAATAAATTTAGAAGAATAAAACCATTTTACAAAAGCAGTGAAAAAAAAAACTATGTACAATATATATACAACTCTAGAAGAGAGGTGTGCTGCTGCTTGAGGCAGCCCAACCCAGAAGTTAGACACAATGTGGAGGCACAGTAGAAGTGGAAACTGTTGAGCCTTACAGATGAGACACCACAGGAGCTGTGGAGGCTATTCATTTTGGCTCAGGGAGGCTAGATGCCACTGGTGCAGGTGAAGTAGTGGAACTGGCCACAGTGTCACTTGCTGCTGTCCCCACAGGCTCAAGCACAAGGTTGACAGTCACTTGCTGTGCTGTCATGAGAGACAGTAATTTATCCTGTCCTTCATGCAGTGCAACGTTGTCTTTTATTAGACTGTCAACCTTGCGTTCAAGCCTGAGGTAACAGCGGCAGTGGCCAGTGCACCGTCTTAAGCGAGGGCGTCCTGTAAAGAGACAAAAAACATCTATAAATATATGACCCTCACAATGGTGGTTGTCTGCCTGTCTTGAATCTTTAAAGATTTTTATTCTATAAATAATTTAAATATATGTTGCTGGCCACTGTCAAGACCATCGAGGAATGTGATGCAAATCAGAACTGCTCTCTTGTCAGTCCCGTTATTATATTTTTTCTACTGTGCTATATTCTTTGTAGATAAGTTTGGTGGATCTATAAGAATGGTACAAGTCTTACACTGGTGTTGTATATCAGTTAGTCTTTGACAGTCCTCACTAATTAAATGGTTTGTTATTATCAGCAACACAGTGTCATATACAATGATACTAGTTGTTCAATTGTCTAAGAACAAGTGAAGTGGCACATCCACATCTATATTATTTGTTCCCAGTTGCATGAGAATAAGTGTGTCCTGTAGTCCAACACTACTATTTCAGTTATGTGATGCTCAGATTATCTTCTTTTTAATGCCTGCCTGTTCATATTTACCATTGTTGTTGGGCACTGGGGATTGCTCCGGGGAGTCAGGGTGGGTGGGGGTTTCGGACAGCGGAGTGAGCGGGGCCTTCCCATAGGGATGGTTAGGCCCAGAAGACACCCTGGGGTGAAATGGTATCTAGAACGTGGTGATTCTGTTCTGGTTCCCATACCCAAGGGCACCTCCAATTTAGGAGGGCAAGTGGTAGGGACAACTCGCCAACCTCGTCCAACTCGGGTGTTGTTATGCAATGCCAGACCTGTCTGCAACAAGATTGGCCTTATTTCAGACTTTGTTGCGAGGGTAGATCTGGTTTGCATTACTGAGACCTGGTTGGATGGGAATGCAGCCCCTTTTTTAGAGGCCGCTGTTCCCACCAGGTACTCAGTTATGCATCGCCCGAGATTGGATCGTAGGGGGGGGTGGCTGACTGTTTCAAGACTGAATTGGGCCTAACTGGTGTACCAGTTGAGGAGGCCAGGTCATTTGAGTGTACTGTGGTAGCTGGTGTAGGGTGTAGGATTGCCCTCATCTATCATCCACCAGGTGATGAGAAGCTCTTTCTGCAGGAAATAGCAGATTTCGCCGACGACATGGCCTTGGAGTCGCCCAGACTGATGGTTCTGGGTGACTACGGTGCTTGGGTCAATGACGAATCTTCACTTTTTGGTCAAAATTTCCTCCAGGAAATGACATCTCTGGGCTTTACACAGGTTGTTTCCTCAGCTACACACAAAGGAGGTCACTCTCTTGACCTGGTCTTCCTCCTGGGGATCGAAGCCTCCGATTTGGTGGTAGAACCAATCGGTTGGTCCTATCACTACTCAGTTGGGTTCAGTTTTGAGGCCCCCCTTGGTAGGTCGGCCCATGTGGAGTTGGTCAGGTACCGTCCATTGTAGGACGTGGTCCCTGAAGACCTGATGGCGGTTATTAACCTCTCGTTGTTGGACAAGTTCTGCACTGATCCTGAGCAGTTGGTAGTGGCCTATAATAGGGCTATATCGGCAGCCCTTGATCAGATTGCGCCTGTCCATGTTCACCCCCTTCTGCGTCATCCCAGCGCTCCATGGTTTGATGGTGCTCTGAGAGGGTTATGGAGGAGGGGGCGTAGGTTAGAGCATCGTTGGAGGAAGACGACCACTGATGCCGACCACCTTATTTTGCTAGAGCATTATAAACTCTACCAAACAGAAATTTCCCATAAGAAGGCAGAATTCCTGTCCAGGGAAATTTCTGTTGCACGGAATCGACCGGCCCAGCTCTTCAGAACTGTTGACAGACTGTGCAACCCAGCCTGTCAGCAGATCCATCGAGTTTTTACTCAAACTAATTGTGAGGAGATCGCTCAATTCTTTGTGAATAAGGTTGAAGACATCAGGAGGGAGTGCCTCCAACTTCATTCTAAGGGTGTTGCAGTTGATCAGTGCCCTGTCACAGAGCCCGGAGTTTCCTGGAGTGCCTTTGACCTGCCGGATTTCATAGATACTATGAGGATTGTCCAGGAGATGCATCCTACATGCTGTAGTTTAGACCCTGGCCCTACCTCCCTGATCTTGGGTTGTTGCGAGATCAGCTCGGATTATCCAGTGTTCTTTAGATATGGGAGTGTTACCTAGCTCCCTGAAGGAGGGGGTGGTGATCCCCCTTCTGAAGAAAGCTTCTTTAGACCCAGATAACCTAGCAAACTACAGGTCAATCTCTAACCTCCCTTTTGTGGGGAAGGTTATTGAGAAAGTTGTGGCTGCTCAATTGGATAACCATTTGACCATCCATAGTTTATACGAACCTTTCCAGTCTGGTTTTCATGAGGCATAGTACTGAGACAGCTCTGGTTCGGGTGCTCAATGATCTCCTGATGGTGAAGGGTCGGAGACACCATTCTATCTTGGTTCTCCTTGATCTATCATCAGCTTTGGATACTGTGGATCATGGGGTCCTGCTCAAATGCCTGAGGTCCATTTGTGGGCTGTCGGGTACAGTCCTCAGAGGGTTTTCATCATTCCTCACAGGGAGAATACAGAGTGGTCTCGGGTTTGTTTTCATCCGGGGCCTTCTCTCTTCCATGCGGGGTGCCTCAGGTCTCGGTGCTGTCACCCGTGTTATTCGCAGTATATATGCTACCCCTCAGAGACATTGTAAGATGGTATGAGCTGAGGTTTCACTGCTATGCTGATGATACCCCGCTCTTCCATCTTTTACACCTGACCAGGTTGGTGCTATCTCAGTACTGAACAACTGCCTCACAGAAATCCAAGACTGGATGAATTCCGGCGGTTTAAGGTTGAACCCAGGAAAGACTGAGGTTATGGTTGTGGACCCAGGTCATAGGGTAGAGGGATTGAGGACTGGGCTTCCCTCCAGTTTAATCCTGGGTGAGGACCAGATCCTCACCTCTGAACGGGTGCATAACCTAGGAGTGGAGTTTGATGTTGGTTTGACCCTTCGACATCAGGTGTCTGCAGTCATCAAGCTAGCCTATTTCCATCTTAGGAACATTGCCAGGATTAGGCATCTTGTTCCACCCAATGACCTGCCAGTCTTGGTCCATGCCTTTGTGACATCGCGCCTTGATTACTGTAACTCCCTTTACCTTGGGCTTCCTGGGGTTGATATCCGCCACTTGCAGCTAGTGCAGAACGCGGCAGCATGTTTGTTGACTGTGGCTTCAAGAAGATCGCACATTACCTCTGTGATGCGCGCTCTGCACTGGCTGCCAATACAGTGGCAGATCACCTTTAAAGTGGGTCTTTTGACCTACAAAGCCCTACACAGTTTTGGTCCCGATTACTTGAAAGAGCTCCAGGTGCCTTACACCCCTCTGTGACAGCTCTGCTCGGCTAATGAGGGGTTGCTAGAGATTCCGAGGGTAAATTTGAAGTCATCTGGTGCTCGTGCATTTGGATTTGCTGCACCTACCCTCTGGAATTCTCTGCCCCGTCAGCTCCGGGAGTGCAGGACGGTGGGGAGTTTTAAGCAGGCACTAAAGACTTTTTTATGGGAAAAGGCATTTCCTATTTTATTCTGATTTTAAATTGAATGTATTTGAATATGTGTTTGTATTTGATTTTATATTGAATGTATTTGAATATGTTTTTATGTTTGTATTTGCTGTGCAGCGTCTTGAGATTTTGAAAGACGCTCAATAAAATAAATTTTATTATTATTATTATTAATAATTGCTGGAAAACAGACACACATGTCATATACTCTTTCATTTTGTCTACATATTTTCATAGAAGTAAATCATGTTTTGCTGCCGTTACATTAACGTTTGAAATAATGTTAACCATTTAGAAACCAACATCTGATTGGTATCGGCAACTGCTTAATTAAATATTACCTCCACACATCATGTAAAGAAACACAATGTCCAAATAATAAATAGCTAATATCACATGAATGTGTTCTAATTAAGTAACAAGTTCTTTTTATCTCAATATTGTACCTAATACAATAGTTCTGACAAATACAACTTTTCGATTGCCTATGAACATTGTAACTTGCCTATGTAAAATTAGTATGAACACTCATGTAGAGCTTCATCATATGCTGAAGAAGGTGTAACACAATTTAAAAAAAACACTATTATTATAATAGCAATAAGGTACACTCAGGACTTATGTTAATAGTCAGCTAATCACCCTCTAGTGGCATGTAGCACTCAGCCACACGTTGTGCCACATTATTCCCCTAGACAAAGATTTACAGATCATGATACATAGATACATAGACAGTGTCAGTAGATAAGGGATTGTGGCCCACCCAGTCTGCCCAGTTGAGCTTGTAAGTTAAGTTTATGTTTTCCTAGAAGTCTGTTGCCCCTTACCCCATGACATTACCCTTTCGCATTCCTTAATTCTACTTAAACCATGAGAACATTAATGTATAGAGTCAGCATTGTTAAACTGTTGAATCCCACCTCACTATAAGCAATGCAGCAGCATTGAATTTATCTTTGGAACACCTACATTGGACTATGTTAATGAGTTGCGCATGTTGCAACAGTCTTATGTCATGAAAAGCCCAAATGATGCATCCCAGTGCAATATTCAAAATGACAACTCGCTCTGCATTTTGTTATGATGAAGCAGGCTGCAGCAGTAATCTATGCAATAAAAATAAGTGGCACGTGAACATGCATATTTATGACTTTCCAATATTCACTCTGTGATCTGTATTGTATATACAAGTGCATACTCATCTTCCACTGTGTGGGGGGGAGGGGTGTGAACATCCACCATAAGAAAACAGGTACAAAATGTAGCCAGTTACAGGTGGCTTGACACATTGCAGAGTGTAACACTGCACCCGTCATCCGTGTATGGCAACTAGACCATGTTACATGACCATTGTACCCTCCGCCACAATTGATCACACTCTTACTATATGGTAACTAGCTCTGTTGGTACACTGGGCTCTACCCATACAACTGATAACTCGTTTTGAATTTGTTGACCATCCATGGTGGTCCAGTGGGCCTTACCATTTTGGTTATTACGAGCTTTCCATGTATAAATACAGTTCTTGGCCCAGTACACTCCACCCCCTCATACAATTACGGTTATGATGACATACATGCATGCATGCCACACCAGTCCAGTACAGACTGCCACCCTTGCACACCCATTGGGATAATTATATTAAGCTAGTCAGAGTTGGTTTAATACACTTGCTCTCATGTGTCATAGTAGTCTTTGCAAATCATAGATTCCTCTTTCGTGCAGTAGTACCACCTCAACCACCCACCCACTGAGAACCAACAATGTAATCCTAACCATAGCATCATCAGGAACAGGTCACACTGTACAGCAAGACACCTTCCAGCTATCCACGAAGTGACGCCAAACAGTACAGCTGTATGCATAGTAATGCAAAAAGTGTGGCACTGAACATGCATAACAGATTGTGTAATAGAATCTCAATATATAAATGGTTCATCCACATATTGAGACTGTGTACTGCAGTACTGTTTGCATACTCACTTACTCATCCCTTTCACAAATAGCCACACAGCTGTAACACTACCTAACAATCAACAGTTGTATGGCTGGCTTAGGGGTTATAAGGTCCTGCATACTGTCGAAGAGAGGTTGCGGGGGGGTGGGGGGTTGTGACAGTACATCTTGTGTGAGTATCTTCTATTATGATACTTACGCTCAGAACTGGTGTCAGGTTCCTTCTTCACCTGTACAGCTGGTACCTGCACTGCTACCCTGGCCATTACAAAATATATAAGTAAAGAATATTATACCATATACCTCAATATGTAAATCTATCACAAAACTTTTATTGTGAAAAAACATTTTTTGTATTGTCTCATGGTGTTATTCAACCATGTACCACGTTGCCTTTTTTTATCACATCTCTGTGTTTTGGAGCCTGCTGTAGAGCTTACCAGCAGGGACATCCAGCCACCGGCCCTGCCTGTGGGGAGAGCAGCAGACTCACTCGCATGAAGGGGGCCCGGCACAGCCACAGCTGATCTGTTGGAGAGGTTCCCGACCTTTACCAGCCAGATCAGCGCCGTACTCCCCCCAGCGTGATTCCACAACAGTCCTTCATGCAGTACTGGGTGTGGCCATCCAGCTGCTCAGTCGTGCCCACCCCATTTTCAATGATTCTTCCAATGGTAGCACGAATGTACAATGACGTCCATGCAGAAATGTGCAGATGTTCAACGTACCACCTCTCCTTGGTTACATGTGCATCAGCAGTGCCACCAGGTGTACCTAGGGGCTGCTAGAGTGCAACATAAGACCACCCCATTTGTCAGCAGTAAGAGAACAGTCATGGGATGCTGAATACTAGTCCTCTGCTGCCAACACCCGATGGCCCAGGCTCGTTCCTGACTCCGGGTCTCCGTTGTGGAGCGAGGTGTGGTGTCCAACATCTCAACCCTCAGCGCCACCGGAACGGGTCATGTACCACAGTTCTTAATGTGGCTGTGTACTACATGTGTAAAGAAATGCCATTAAAATTCCCAAGACTGTAAAAGTCCTGTTAAAACCTGGTACCCCCCACTAAACAGGTAGAAGGGTTATAATGGTATGACTGAGTAGATGGTTAGAAAAGGGTGTATCTCAGTGCCACAAGTGACTGCTAAGTTTACAAAACACAAAATAAGGTCTGCAAGTGGCTCCAGCACAACATCAGAGATACACAATACTTCACAAATACCATTATAGTGATTCATTTGTCCCACTGGCCCACTTCAGATACAGTTATTGTTACAATGCACACAATCAACGTTGGTAGCAACTTCATTGGAGAATTAGTAATATTTTTACTGTAACAAAACCTGAAAACAGGCACTGGGGCACAAAACTGACAGAGCATCACAACACAGCTTCCTTGGCACCTACAGGTCATGCCTATTGCACAATGTCCTGAAATACAGTTGCTCTACTGTGGGTGGGCATACCTTCATTTTTTATTTCATGTTTTTTGTGATTAAGTTGCAGCAGTATACAGTTGATCTTGAGATTCTGGCAACATATGTTCAGGACATAACAGGCTGAATATCACAATCTGCTAGATATACATGGGTCCCCCCCAAACTTGAGTAGCATATATTACTATTCTTCCCCCTCTCACATCATTATTTGAACAGCAGAACATTCTCTTTTGTATATTGTGTCTGGTCACATCAGTAGGTCTCACATAAGTGGGCACTACATCAACATGGAAAAACTCTTTGAATATACCACCCAGGGATCTAGATAAGATATATTGGGATGAGTACCTATACTACTCATTTTTAGAGTGAGATGACAGGAAACAAAATTCAGATGTGTACAAATGTCTTAGAGTGCAATGAAGATGCCATTTATTTACAAAAAATGTAATTTTTTTTTCTAGATAAGAATTTCATATGACAACAATGCTCCAAATAACATTGGTGGCTAGAAATTTACTCACCAGTTTAGAACATAGTGAGTAAAAAAAGTGAGATGCATACAAGTACTGTACATCTGGCAATAAAAACTGTTCCTTTTGAATCACCAGTTATGTTATGAAGCACTATTCCTTGTCATTTGGAATATTTACAGATATTGGGTGGGTACTGGTACTCATGGAAAATTTCTGAAGAGTATTTCCTAAAAAGAGGTGAGTAACATAGTCCAGTACATACCTTATCTGATGCCCTGATACCACTCCAATTATCCAATGTAATTGTATCTATCAGCATCTTACCATCTGATTCGACAATAATGACACTGTCAGTGTCAGAGTTGTCAGCCTCCACAGCTTCTTCCTGTGCTGGTACTACCTCAGGTGGGCATGGGGGTTGCCTGCACTGATCTGTGAAAAAAGGTAATAAGTAGATTCACTAAGTATTTCATTTCAATGTTCACTCATTTTAGAACACTTTCTCTAAGCAATCTACATGTTTCAGGTACCTGACATTGTCCTTTATCAACTATTGCACAGTCATTTCAGACGCATATTAAATCAGAATTAGTGCAAATAAATATTTGATAAATAGAAGATAAGAAACTGACTCAGCACGCAATACTAAGTACTTATATAGTATCAGATATGAAATACAACTCTGCTTGAATGAAATTGATACTGCATAGTAACTCCCCACTATTATGTCATGACAGCAATACATATGTAATAGTAGAAGTACATAATAACACTTGAAGTCTTGAGAACACATTGAAGAATGCAATTTGTATGTTACACCGTTTGCCCCCCCTCCACCAAACATATACAAAGACAGGTAAAGCCAAGGTCACAGCCTGTCATCAGTCAGCACATCATATGTTGCATAATTGTCATGATAGAATTGATATATATATATATATATATATATATATATATGGATACATGATACCCAGGAGTGTAATATGGAAAATATTGTCACTCCTGCAGAATGAGCCCTAGATACTCACGAGTGCTGAATATTTGCCATAGCACATGATCTGGGCATCATGTGTGTGATTAATACAATAGGGTTCATTTTTTTTGGTTTGCTACTGTGTATTTCATGGTTTTGTGATTTTACACAGACTCTTTTTCTTTGTCTGTGTGGGGAGGGGTGGGGGGTCATGCTGGGGACCTGTAATAGCACAGTAGAGATTAGTATTTCCTTTTGGAGTTTGTACTGATATATGCCCTGCAAATGAGCTGTTCGAATCCAGTACACCTGATGCTTGAGGAAAATGTATGTTTCTTATGCTTCCAATAGCTGTGTGGAATTATCTTTTATGTTGGGTGAAAGTGGTGCAGGTGTTCAATGTTTGTGTTGCTATGGAGCTCTGACATATGCACAGTGGTAATATCAACTAGTGACATAGGGAGTGTATGCATAAATGTAAGATTTATGCACATCCTGTATACGTCATTGGGTTATTTATTCAACTGGGGTAAGAAATACATGTTTTTATCTAACTCAATATCAGCCCACCTCTATTGTATAAACATATATTATAGTGGCACGGTAGTGCCACTATAGTTAGGGTTGAGGAGCCATTTACATGTTAAACCCAAAATGTTGCACCTTAATAACTTTGCAACCGTTTGACAGATTTGCCTGAAATTTGGAATACATGATCAGGACCCATATGCCTTGGGATCTGCCAAGATTCGTACTGGTCACATATACAGCTGCGGAGTTATTAAGCGTGATCTGAGCACGCATTTATGCTTTTCTGGAATTTTACTGTCGTGCCTACAGGTCACACGGTTTGCGCGACTGGTCCGAAATCTTCAGGGAACATGTGGCCGAGGTTCCTGATGTGCCTTTTGAAGATTTCATGAAAAAAATATTAAACGGTTCAAAAGTTATTCAAAAAACAAGTTCCCATTATAAGTCAATGGGAAAAGTTAACAAAAAGTTCGACAGTGTCGCAAATGCAGTTTTTACTTTCACAAATGGCCCTTTTACTGTCGCAAATCTGCCATTTTGTTTTCAGTTAGTGATCAGAAAAATGCTTGACATTTAAAATTGGGACCCTCTAGCAACCTAATTCTTTTTGTACTCACCTAGTCGGACCCTGAGGATGCTAGCCATGTCTTTATTTTGGGGTTAAACACCCCAGAAATAAGTTTTTCCAATTTCTGGAAAAAGTACTTTTGCAAAGTACTGTCACACTTGCGACACTGTTGAATGAATTTGTGAAAGCTTTCACAAACTACGACAGTACTTTTCTAGGCTGTGGAAAATGACAGCAATTCTTTGGCATCCTGCTGCAAAAGAACGGTTTGGTGTCTTGGCTGAAATTTGGAGTAAACGCAGCCAACATCTTACAGATGTGCCTTTTTGTGGTTTATTGAAAAAATATTACATGGATGCAAAGTTACGGCACTCCAAAGTTGACGCTTTTTCCCATAGGATAACATTATGGCGTCCAACGCATTACAGGAATCCTTTGGCCCCTGCTGCAAAATAACAGTTTGGTCTTTTGGGCTGAAATTTGGAAGGAACACAGCCAACATCCCACAGATGTACCTTTTTGTGGTTTGGTGAAAAGATATTACAGGGAGACAAAGTTATGGCACTCTGAACTTCTTTTTTTTTCCCCATAGGATAACATTACGGAGTTTGCTGCGCCTTTCAGGGCCTGTATCTCGGAAATGGTGTAAGATACAGACTTTTCATCAGAAAAATGCTAATGGGGGCTAAGTGCAAAACTAGCCAGGAAAGTCATAAATCGTATGACTTTTAAATTTTGTTTCTATGTCATATGGTTCCTGAGTTATAAGCAATTTAGTATTCCAACCCCTCATTTTCTGCTCCGAGAACCATTATTATCCATACTACTTTGTACTCACTGTCTTTCTCTATGCAGCTTTTGGGGAAAACCAGCCTGTGCACTTCCATTACTGTTACTGTTACCATTTCCGCTTGCAGTTCCGTTCCCGTTTCACTTAACGTTCACGTCTACGCCACCATGTGCGTTACCCTTTGCATTTTCATTTGCGCTTCCTTTTGCGTTGTTTTTAACATTTCTGTCTACACTACTGTTTCTCTTTCTGTTTCACTTTGCGTCACCATGCGCATTACCATTTGCATTTGCGGGTGGGCCCCATGCTCCCGCCGCCGCATTACATTCACTATTTCTCGTTATCATTCTCAAAAAGAAGGGAAATTAGAGACAAAAAACCCCATTTAATGCATTAGTTAGGGTTGTTCCATACCAATGAAAGCTAGGAAATTCAGTGTTAGGGTTGCAAGCTCCCCTTGGACCCCCCACACTCCCAACCGGCATCGGGGTGCACATTAGGGTTGTCGGTCCTAACTCTCACCCCATTATCCTACACCTCTGCTTCTTTACACATGTGATGAGGTGAGAGTTATGGCCGACAACCCTAATGCACACCCCAATGCTGGTTGGGGGTGTGGGGGGGTTCAAGGGAGGCTTTCAACCCTAACACAATTCCTCACTTTTGTCGGTGTGGAACAACCCTAACTAATGCATTAAATGAGTTTTTCCTCTAATATATATATATATATATATATATATATATATATATATATATATATATATATATAGAGAAAAATCATTTAATAGATCAGTTAGGGTTGTTCCACCAACAAAAGTGAGGAAATTCGGTGTTGGGTTGAAAGCCCTTGGCCCTAGCTTACCCCAACTGGCATCAAGGTGCACATTGGGGTCATCAGCCTAACTCTCACCCCATCACATGTGTAAAGAAGCAGAGGCATAGGAGAATGGGGTGAGAGTTAGGACCGATGGACCCAATGTGCACCCTGATGCGGTTGGGGGTGGGCTGGGGGGCCAAGGGGTGCTTTCAACTCTAACACCAAATTTCCTCACTTTTGTCACTGTGGAACAACCCTAACTAATGCATTAAATGGAGTTTTTTGCCTCTAATTTCCCTTCTGGGCACCACGCTCCCGCCACGTGATGTCTTGTCACATAGTAACACGGTGCCCACAAATGCAAATGGTAATGTGCATGGTGACACAAAGTGAAACAGAAAGAGAAACAATACTGTAGACACAAAAGGTAAAAATAACACAAACGCAAGCTCAAATGAAAACGCAAAGGGTAATGCACATAGTGTCATAGACGGGAACGGTATGTGAAACGGGTATGGTACCGCAAGCGGAAGCAGTTACGGTAACAGTAATGCTGGTTTTCCCCAAAAGCTGCATAGAGAAAGACAGTGAGTACAAATGATGTATGGATAATAATGGTTCTCGGAGCAGAAAATGAGGGGTTAGAATACTAAATTGCTTATATCTCAGGAACCGTACGACGTAGAAAAAAATTTCAAAAGTCATATGATTTATGACTTTCCTGGCTAGTTTTGCACTTAGCCCTTTTTTCTGATGAAAAGTCCATATCTCGCACCGTTTCTGAGATACGGGCCCTGAAAGGCACAGCGAACGCTGTAATGTTATCCTATGGGAAAAAAAGAGAAGTTCGGAGTGCCATAACTTTGCCGCCCTGTAATATTTTTTCATCAAACCATGAAAAGGCACATCTGTGGGATGTTGGCTTTCATCACTCCAAATTTCAGTGTAAAAGACCAAACCGTTATTTTGCAGCAGGGTGGCAAAGAATTCCTGTCATGCAGAGGACGCCGCAATGCTAGTGTATGGGAAAAGTGTCAACTTCAGAGTACCATAATTTTACATTCATTCAATACTTTGTCACCAAACCACCAAACAGCACATCTGTGAGATGTTGGCTGCCTTTCCTCCAAATTTCAGCCCGAAAGATCAAACCGTTCATTTGCAGCAGGGTGGAAAAGAACTGCTGCCATTTTGGCCATAATCTGGAAAAGTAGTGTCGCAATTTGCGACAGCTTTCACAAGCATTTGCGACACTTTCGGGAGTGCGACACTACTTTGTAACACTACTTTTTCCAGAAATTTAGAAACTATATTTCTAGGGTGTTTAACCTCAAAATAAAGACATGCCTAGCATCCTCAGGGTCCGACTAGGTAAACACAAAAATAATTGTGTTGCTAGAGGGTCCCAAATTTAAATGCCAATCATTTTTCTGATCACTAACTGAAAACAAAATGGCGGATTTGCAACACTACTAGGGCCATTTGCAACACTAAAAAGTGCATTTGCGACACTGTTGAACTTTTTGTTAACTTTTTCCATTGACTTATAATGGGAAATTGTTTTCTGAATAACTTTTGAACCATTTAATATTTTTTCATGAAATCTTCAAAAGGTACATCAGGGACCCTGGCTGCATGTTTCCTGAAGTTTTCAGACTGGTCGCACAAACCGTGTGACCTGTAGGGAGGGGCAAAGAATACCAAAAAAGTGTAAATGCACATGCAGATCACGCTTAATAACTCGCAGCCGTATATCTGAACAATACGAAAGTTGGCAGATCCCAAGATGCATAGTTCATGATCAAATTTCAGGCAAATCCATTGAACTGTTGCAAAGTTATTAAGTTGCAAAATTTTAGTTTTAACATGTAAATGGCTCCTCAGCCCAAACTATGGTAGCACTACAATGCTACCATAATATTATATATATATATATATATATATATATATATATATATATATATATATATATATATATATATATATATATATATATATTAATAACAAGAAAAATGTTAATCATTATTTAATAACAGTTGAAAAATACTTTTCTCCTTAAGACACAAAAACAAAACAAAAGACACAAAAAATGATGTCCCTCATGACCTAGGCAATATTCAGTTGTTTCACACTACTGAGACTTGACTTGGGGTGTCATGGTATGATAATAACATGGCTACAGCAACAAACGGTTCAATCAGAGAAAGACTTGTTTGTTTCACTTGTGTACCAGTACTATTATATGATTGAATGAGTGGATTTATTTTTGAATAACTTACGTTGAGTGAGACGTTCCCCTGCAGCTGGCTTGCCTGCAGCCTCCCACAGTTCATACATGAGGTAGTACCAGCACTTGTCACTCTCTGGTATCTCCTCTCTCTGCTTCAGTACATAGAAATGCTGGCCCAACAGCTTCCACTTCTTCTTTAGCTGCACCACGGTCTTGTTCTTTATTTTAAGCACCATGTGCAGAAAACTATTTTTGCGCCTCCACATTGTGTCCAACTTACGGTTAGTGCTCCGCATTAAAATGCGAGCACTACCTCTCGCCTGGACTTCCGCAAGCAGCAAACACACCTCTCTCAGGCTCCACTGCCTCATTCTTCAAGCTTGTGTTCTGCAGTGAAAACATAAAGAAACATTCCATTACTTTCATGTCTCAGAACCTATCTAGCTCTAGTTATTCTGTGAACTATAATACTTAGAACGTGTCAAGGACAGTATTTAAAAAACTAAATTCTTGTTATTACAAATATTCCCATTCATGTACGGAAAGTGGTGCTTTGCAATACATTCATAACATACACAACTCTGTGTTGTGCCATGCTATGTTCCACTAATAAGACATACGAGAGTTTGAATACAGGTACATCAATAGTGTACCTTGGTGTCTCTTGAAGATCAAGAATTTTCATTTTTTTTAACAACCACATAAGCTTCAAAAATCCAGGATAGCACATCCCCTTTAGTTGCTCAGAACAACAATATCAATAGTACACTTCACAATACTTTTCATTGTACTGTTAAGCATCTTGTTTTCTGCTGACCCTGTTAGTGGAACAATAACTGCTCAGTTGCAAGGCACAGGTAAGCAATTATTACCTATCTCTCTTCCTACCCATCTCTTTATGTCTATTGTATGTCAAGATGTCACACATAATAAACTATTACAAATCCATGCTCTTTACTATGTATTTAGCATTCACAGAAATCTGCACATGTAAATGAATTAAACATAGTACATTGCAGAAAACTGATATTGACTGCAACATATCCATACATTGCCAAAGTGTAGGTGCAGTCCTACCTACAGCATGCCTGGTGTAAGCCGATGCAATCCAACCATTACTGAACCATCCTGCAGCATGGCTCAACAGTATCTAAAATACTCAGATATCCACCTGCATTCTGTGTGCTCCAGTAGGACTGTCACAGGACAAGAGTACATGAAGTAGAGCAGCATGCATCAGCAGAAGTGCACTTACATAACTCAGAGGAAACACAATATTCAGCATCAGGTACACAAATTAGCCTATCACCTATGTAGACCATAAACTGGGCAATCACCATTCCATTATGGTCACATATCATCCCTGGTTGTGCCAATGTGTGCTCAGCATGATCTCAGTTCACATGGTGGGAACAGCACCAAAGGTTCTGTGCCACTGGCACACTCTCCACCTTCCTAGTCAGGCCCAGTACCAGATCCCCCTCCTTTCAGTTGCACCTATGTGTGTGATATGAGAAGTTGTTCTATTTTTTGAGCAACTGTTTTTGGTTCTGAAAACAGATATTTTTACTCCAATATCTGTTTACACACTCTAACATTTGTACAGCACTTTCAGAAATGCATCTTGAACGTCTCCTGCAGAAATGTCAATTCCCCACCTTGCAACAAGCATACACCATCTACTAGGTATACCCAATAATAAGAATACTTAATTTCAGGGCGAAGTATGTTGCACATTCCAGGCATACATAGAAATGCACATATTTGTATGTTAGACTTTCTTCAAGCTGTGTCAATCAGGTACATATGGTGTTCTGCTTACCAGACTCTGTGCTGCGTAATGTGTAAAAAAAAATACTTTCACAGGCAGGCAACATACTCATGATAGAAGTGAGGTCTAACTTTGCTTCTGTGACTAAATAAACTCATTGTTTCCTGCCCAGATTACCATGTACAAGAAGTTTCAGCAATATGTCTGGATGAGCCCGAGTACTCAGAAGCCTCTACATGGTTGTCATGCATTATGAATCCATTTGCATATTCATGACTGAACATCACAGTAGTCACAGTTAGCACAACCACAGTCACAGTGGTGCATGCTGCTCCTCCTCTGTGGGCACTTACAGTGGCACAATGACAGAGAACCATGCAGAATGCAAGTGCCACAGTGACATATTCAGCACATCTGAGACATGGCACGGCACCATTAAATATCATCCTGGCAACACCCTAGCACATCCAAGCTCAACTGTTACAGGCTTACATCTCATAGTGAATATCCCTAAGTATGTGTTACTAATGTGTGAGTGATGTGTATACCCATTTTATTTTTTGACCAACATTTTTGGTTCTGAAAAGAACCTTTTTTTCACAGTTCAATATGTGTACAGTCTGACATTCTTAGAGGACTTTGAGGACTCCATCTCAAAGGCCTCCCAGGAAAAGGCAATTGCCAGCATGTGAGAAGTGCGCACCGTCTGGTAGGTATAACCAATCATAACAACACTTAATTTCAGGGTGACATATGGTGTGCATTCCAGACATGCGTAGATATGCAGATATTTGTGTGTTCACCTTTCTCCATGCTTTGTCAAGCAAGTACATGTGTTGTTCTGCTTGCCAGAGCCTATGCTTTGTAATATCTTAAAAAATGATTTTACAGGCAGATAACATACTGATAATAGAAGCAAGGTCCAATTTTGCTTCTGTCACTAAATCTACCCAACGTTTGGTGCCTAAATCATTCCCTCCAAGATGTATCACCAGTATGTCTGGGTGAGCTTGAGTACTCAGAAGTCTGTGCATTGTTGGCATGAGGTGCTGCCACCTCATCCCACCCCTGCCAGACCACTTCACACAGCAATTTGGGAGCTGCAGGTTTTTCCCAAAATCACTGTTCTGAGCATAATACTCAGACGCTCGCCTCACTATACTGCTGCCAACATTCCACAAAGTCCTTTTGCTGTTTTCTGCCATTCTCAACTTTTCAACTTAGAAGTGGACAGAGAGCTAACAAAAAAGTCAGTATTCACCCTGCAGTACCCAAGCAGTAGTGAAAGTAAAACTGCAATTTCCCTCCCAAGTTCAACACTGCTTCAGTGGGCTGACCCATGAGACACAAATAAAACAAATCATTGGCTAATACTCTGCCTTCCTTAACCAATGTAGTGTGTGCACTGACTATCACTGCAGTTCTGCTCCAGCTAAAACATGGAAACATTTCAAGGTGGCAAAAATGCATCCTTTTGATAGGCAGTTTCAAACAATTACAAGTGCAGAGACATGTCTGATTGGTTCCCTCTTCTGTTATGGTACATGTGCACCTTGCTATCTACCTCCATTTGCAGCTGTATCTGTGCAAGTAAGTACCAAATAACTGTCTGACTTTAAACAGTTGTACCTAAATAATGCAACACCATAGGTTATTTCTAGCAACATAGTCAAATAGAGCAGTAAAAAACTTTTTGATTAATACTATTTACCTGTTTCTAATACTTTTTATCATAGTAGAAAAATTATTTATAAAATGTTAGTCTATGGGAAAAAGTGTCAACTTTGGAGTACCGTAACTTATTTATAAAATATGATGTACTTACACTGAGAAATGTGCTGTGTCTCGGTATACTCTAAGATGGCTGCTGTGTCCTTCTTCAGTCTTCTCCGTCTCTGATTGGTTGTCTTACATGGCCTAATAAATGTAGCACAGCATTGGCAGAACTACCTGTCAGTCAAATACCAATCAAGATATCATTTGCTAATGCACATAGTTACTCCCTATAAGTTAAAATTTGCAATACTTTCGAACGCATGACACTACTTTTGCGACACTATCGAATGATCAACACTATTTTTTGCGATACTTTCGAACACGTGACATTACTTTTGTGATACTTTCACAGCACGAAACTACTTTATTTGACACTTTTGCACATTCGACACTACTTATTTGACACTACTTTCCACGCTTCCGCACGCAAGATGCTGCATTTTGTGACACTTTTGTGTGATCAACACTATTTTTTACGACACTTTTGAATGCACACTATTTTATCTATTTGTCTCATTCCTACAGCATCATTTTCTGATTTGATTGTATTCAGTTACTTAAGCACTGACCAGTATAGTCATTCAAACACATTTGAAAATGGCAGTAATGAATTCTCAAACTTGATTGGCTGACACAGTCTCCAAGATGGGCACTTAATTTTCAATCGAAGACTAGCTGAAAATAAGAGACCTTCTAAGTAGCCATTTACAGACTAACATTCTACAATGGGCCATTGTCTAAGCACAAAAATGCCCTCCAGGGTGGGCATTGTTGTGAAATAGTGGTCCTTCTAGGGGGTTCAAGGCCCTCTACCTGTGGCATCAGGCCTCATCACACCCCTGGTCATTGTGAAATTCCCCAATAATGCCTACCCAGTCAGGTATTATTGCTTACACTATTGAGAAAATTTCTTAACACAATAACACTTCACCAGAGTTACCCTTAATCAATCAATCAATCAAAACTTTATTTTTAAAAAGCGCCTTTCCAAAACCAAGGTGATTTTACAACAGATCAATACATAAAATTAAAACAACATCCTAAAATCAATCAACAAATATATTAAAACATCTGAATATGCCAGACTAAACAAATACATCTTTAGGGCTAACTTAAAACTTTGGATGGTCAGGCAATCTCTCATCCGATGAGGTAGAGAATTCCACAGGGTTGGGGCCATAAAACTAAATGATCTTGCCCCAGATGTGATTTTTGCTGATGCTATCCTGAAATGTTAATAACTGAATAGCTGCACTGTTTAAAAAGCTAGCATAAATTGATCAACAACTACAGTAACTGTTAGCCATTTCACAGATAGTGAGTAGGAATTACTGTGAAAACAATAATTAATTGTGTGCTGAATTTCTGTCTGGTTGCCTAATGTTCTTAGAACTGCTGTCAATCTATTTGGGTAGACTACTGTTTCAACTCTGCTCTTTCTCCTTCCTGTTTCACTTTTCTGGGACCCCTCTATTCGTCTTACACTTGCATCGAATTCTGTACTTAAACCCACAGCCTGACTAGCTGTTGTTACCGATTCCCACCCCCCAGAGGGCTACTAACTCCAGGCTCTGACCCACATTCTGCCAGCCCTATCCTCACATGATCTCCCACCTCCTCTCCCCTTCCCCACTTATTGTGAAACCTTCTCACCTCCAAACAGTACTACAGGGCTCCTTTGTGTCTCTACCCCACCCTCAGCCATGACACCTCTTTACAATTGTAAACTTTTTTCTAATGACCCTGCCCCCAAAGACGAGCTGTCACCAGTCTCCCTACTGTACCAGCCAGCTATTTAACAACTGTGCTCTTTTCTGGCCCCATTAGGGATCCTGTTGCATCCTCAGCACTAGCACCGAAAAGAGGCGTTCAACGACCGCCGCACCAACTGCAGCGAACAAAAGCAGCTGTCAAAAAAGATCAAAGATGGTGAGGTTTCCATTGCAGGATTCCAAATTTTCAGACTAGACAGAACAGGCAAGAAAGGTGGTGGCTGCCTCGAGTATGCAGGGTCCTGTGAAAGGGCAAACTTGGGTCCATCAGATCAGCACTGTCTGCCTACAACTGGTCCCCCATACACTAGGCACCCACTCTGAACCAGGCACTCATCTTTTTCACGGAGGGCTTCAACTCCATCTGTGATATTCATGCCCCACACACTAAACGGAAAATCCGAGGAGTGGAAAATGGCTGGATGGATGGAAAGCTCCTTTCACTCTCCTAAAAGAAAGGGACTGCTTCTGGGCCAAAGCCTTAAATTCTGGTTGTAAGCATGACTTACAATGTTACAAAACTGCTAGAAATTAGTGCACTAAACTGGTCTGGCTTGCAAAGGCCAACTTCCATAAGACCCAACTCAACAATGCTTGGGAAGATGGAAAGAGGTTTTGGGATAATCTCAAGAAAACCCTCAGCAAAGACCAGAAGCTGAGTCCTAAAACACTCAAAATAAACAACGCACCCTCCACAGATCCTCTAGTCATTGCGGACGACTTCAACCAGGCCTTCACTGACCTGGCCCCAGTACTACCCCCAGACTACCTTCTGCTGGTGGATAACCAAGGCTGAGCAAACCGCACCACTACAAATCACTCAACTTTCTACTTTAAGAAGGCGACGGAAAGGGAGGCCCTAACAATGGTCAGGAAAGTCCTAGGAAAAACTAGGTTGGGGAGTGATGGGATAGACATGAAGATACTATCTCTGACCCTTGATGTTATGATCAAACCCATCACAATGCTATTTAACAAATCCCTGGCCCTAGCTCAATTCCTGAAAGTCTGGAAGCAAGCCCTGGTAACTCCAGTGCATAAGAATGGTGACAAGACACTGGTATCTAACTACAGGCCAATATCTATCCTCTCCCCACTATCCAAAGCGCTGGAGAAAATTGTGGCAAACCAACTCACTGAATACCTAAACAAGTACAATCTGCTCTGCCCAAACCAACATGGTTTCCAGCAGAAACACAGTACCACCACTGCATTGCTTGTGTACTCTGATTACACACACAAGGCACTAGATGAAGGTAAATTGGTGGGTTCCATCTTCATCGACCTCACTAAAGCCTTCGATACAGTCAACCACCCTCTACTGATATCCCAGCTCCAAAGAATGGGAGTGGCACCAAAACCCCCTAAATTGGTTCAATGATTACCTATCACAAAGGATTCAGTGAGTCAAAATCGGGCAGATACTATCCAGCTCCAGAGAGGTACTCCTAGGAGTTCCTCAGGGATCAATCCTTGGTCCCTTGCTTTTTAGCCTCTTTGTTAATGAACTGCCCACGGCCTGTGACACCAATCTCATCCTGTATGCAGAAGTTGCTGTGCTGCTGAGCAGTGGCACCTCCCAGGCAGCACTACAAACAGAACTACAAACCTCCTTCAACAAACTTGAGGACTAGTTCTGTAGGAAAAGGCTGCTGCTGAACTACAAGAAAACCAAGGCTGTGCTCCACTCCAGCCATTACAATAAGTGCAGGCTCCCCCCCTCAATATCACCAATAATACAGGTGAACAGATTGAGCAGGTACAATCATTTAAGTACCTAGGGGTCACCATTGATGACTCTCTCACCTATACAAACCATATTGACTCCCTTGTCAGATCAGTAAATACAAAGATCGGGGTCCTCTCCAGACATAAGAAATCCCTCTCTCTGGAAGCACTCCGACTCTCAGTTTCCAGCTCAATACTTCCCACGATAGACTACGGGATTGTGGTCTATGGAGCTGCCACTGACACTGCACTCAACAGGGTCCAAATTGCATTAAATAAGGCATGCCAACTCTGAGCGCAGACCATTACACTCACACTTGTACCCTTTATAAGAGCACTAACTGGCTGAGCCTAAAAGACAGGATCAAATACCAAACCTGTCTATTGGGTAAAAAGGCAGTCCTCAGAAAAACACCACCCTGCATAGAAAACCTGCTCAAGGACTCTTTCTCATCACATATCACCAGAGGGAAGAAAAATGGAGCACTGTCCATCCCATTCTGGCGAACCTCACTTGGTCAGCGTACCTTCTCCTACCGAGCCCCACTCTGGCTAAATGAACCCCTGCAGAAACTACATACACACAGCCTGCCAAAGTTCAAAACTGGCCTCAAACAGCACCTGCAGTCTAACTCACAATGCACATGCTCCCCAGGCCAAACCTGAAAGACTCACCCACTACCACCGTTAAACCCACCACTGAAACCGTGACTCTTAAACTGCCTAATGTGCTGAACCCTGTATGACTGTATTTGTTCTGTAGTCTGTAACCACTGTATTTGAGCTAAATCATGTAACAACTGTATTTGCTCTGAAATCTGTAATTACTGTACTGGTGTTTTGTATCATTTGTCCTCCCTGACGTGGAACCTTTGTAACTGAACTTGTTCCGAAATCTGTAACTACTGTATTTGTGTTTTGTAATATTTGTCCACCCTGACGTGGAACCTTTGTAAAAGAGCTCACGCTCAAAGGTTTTCTGAATACTCATAAATAAATAAATAAATAAAAGATGTCTTTAAACAATCCCTGGGAATCTCTAGCAATTCCTCTTCGGTGGATCGGAGCCAATGAGGACACTAGGGATGAAGAAGCTCTTGCAGGTAACTAGGTCCCTGATGGTGTAGGGCCTTATAGGTCAGAAGACCGACCTTGAAGGTAATCCGCCACTCTATTGGCAGCCAGTACAGTCCGCGGAGGACAGGCATTATATGACTGGTCCTTGATGTACCAGTCAAAAGCCTGGCCACTGCATTCTGCACTAACTGCAAGTGGTGGATAACCACCCCCTGTAGCCTTAAGTACAGGGTGTTGCAGTAGTCCAAGTGAGAGGTAACAAAGGTGTGGACCAACGTTGGAAGGTCATCAGCAGGAACCGGATGCTTCACTAGGGCTATATTCCTCAGATGGTATAAGGAAGTTTTGACAACGGCTGACACCTGATGTTTAAGGGTCAGACAGTCATCAAATATAACACCCAAGTTCCGCACCCACACTGAGGCCACCAACTGGGTTCCCCCAAGCCAAAGACCTGAAGGTGACCCAGTCAGCAAACCCACCCCTCGATAACCTGGGTCCACAACCAACACCTCAATTTTTGGGGGGTTTAACTGCAACCACCTCACAGTCATCCAGTCCTGAATCTCAGTGAGACAATTGTTAAAGACCGAGACAGCATCACCCTGGTGGGGCACAAAGGACATGTACAGCTGAGTACCATCTGCATAGCAGTGAAAACTCATGCCGTACTGCCTAATAATCACTCCCAATGGCAGCATATATACTGCAAACAACATGGGTGCCAAAACAGAGCCCTGTGGCACCCCAGAGGATGGGGGAGTGATGCCGAGGAAAAAATTCCAGACACCACCCTCTGAGTCCTACCCTTGGAGAATGATCGAAACCAACTGAGGACAGAGCCCGATAGTCCACAGATAAACTGCAGGTGCTCCAAAAGCACTCCATGGTCAATGATATCAAATGCCGCAGAGAGATTAAGAAGGGCCAAGATGAAACGAGTATTTTGATCTCTCACTACTAGGAGGTCATTTAGTACCCGAACAAGGGCTGTCTCGGTACTATGTCTCTTCCTAAATCTGGACTGGAGAGAATCATAGATGTTGTGGTTGGTCAAATGATCATCCAGCTGCAGCACAACTGCCTTCTCAATAACCTTACCCACAAAAGGTAGGTTAGAGACAGGCCTGTAGTTAGCCAGACAGTCTGGGTCCAAGGAGGGCTTTTTAAGAAGGGGCCTAATCACGGCTTCCTTCAAGGGATGAGGAAAGATACCCTTCTCCAATGACAACCAGACTATCTTGGCATGGATAAGGCTGATTTTATCCACACATCCGACTAAGAGGAGGGTGGGGCCCCGGTCCAAACTACAGTTGGTCTGTCGCAGTGATTGGACGATCATCACTATGTCATTGATTGTGGGCCGGTCAAAGTCAGACCACACAAATTGGGTGTCTGACATCTCCTGCCAACCACCACAACTCTGGTTTGAAAGAGTTAGAAGGAGATCAGACCTGATTGTGTCAACCTTATATGCAAATAATCTATCAAACTCCTCACACCGTTCCTGTGAAAACACTCTCTCAGGCTGAAGACAGAGTGGATTGCACAGTCTGTTCATGGTCCAAAAGAGCTGGGCTGGTCAATTCTGTGCGGCAACAATTTCCCTGGACAGGATTCTGCCTTCTTACGGGTAATTACTGATTGATGGTCCATCAAACTAAGCCTGTCACACTCCAGACCCAACTTCCACCAACATCTCTCAAGCCTTCTCCCCACTCTCCTCAACTCCCTCAAAGTCTCATCAAACCAAGGAGACTTGGGGCAAAGGGTGAGGGGTCAAACATGAATAGGAGCAATGGAATCCAGGGCCCCTACTACTGCCTTATTATAGGCAAGAACCAGGTCCACAGGATCCATGCATTCACTCTGAAAACTCAATAGATCCAGCACTGCCATCAGGCCCTCCATTGTAACACCCCTCAAAGGGTGGTACCGGACCATTTCCATAGGGGATGACCTACCGGGGGGGCTGAGAAACTGATCCCAATGGTGTGATGGTCAGACCATCTGACTGGCTCCACCACCAAGTCAGATAGCTCCATCCCCAGGAGGAATACCAAGTCCAATGAATGACCATCTATATGGGTCAATGAGGAAATAACCTGTGTGAAGCCCAGTGAATTCATCAGCTGGAGGAAGTTTTGACCAAAGTGTGAGAGTTCATCATTGACCCAGGCATTGAAATCCACCAGGATCAGCCATCTGGATGATCCCAATGTCATATTGACAATGAAGTCTCAACTTCCCACAGGAAAACATTCCCATTACCTGGTGGATGGTAAATGAGAAGAATCCTGAACCCCACACCCTCACCCAAGATACATTCAGAGGAGTTGGTAATTCCTACTGGTACCTCCATCATGTTCAGTTCTGTTCTAAAACAGATTGCCACTCCCCCTCCCCTACAATCCAATATTGGACATTGTATCACCAAGTACCTGACTGGTACAGCTGAAGCCAAAACAGGGCCAGCATTATCATCCAGCCAGGTCTCAGTGATGCATGTCAGGTCTGATGATCCTACAAGATCAGCTATTATAGCAGTCTTGTTTTTAATGGACCTTGCATTGCATAACACCGTCTGAGTAGGATGGGTTGCCGGTGAAGACTGAGCCACCTGCCTGGCACAGACAGAGCCCTTGGGTATGGGAATCAGGCAGGGAGGACCCCTCTCCTGAACCCATTTCACCCCAGGGCATTTTCTCATCCCCACTATCCCAATCCGTCCACTTCTTTCCATTCCCCCTTCAGGCCCCACCTCCACCTTCCTCCTCCTCACAATCCCCAGAGCCCGACACCATCTATATACCTCTAGGGATAATGGGGGACAACTAAAAGGGTGAAGATCCTTAAGCCAGGAAGGGGGATAATGCCTGACCATCTGAATAACTCCCCAACACATCTTCACACACTCAAAATACACACAATAAATTCAGACCAACAACACAACACCACACATCCAACCACTCAACTCTCAATCATACACCTCACACCAAATACTAATAAATAACACAAAATAAACAAAACAGAGCAAATTATAAATTACAACATGGGTATGAGGGGAAAATACCTTAATCACACCCCTCCAAGCCTGAAATGTTGCACGTGGTGCAATGAACTGCAATATTACCACAAGCACATCACTTATTGACTGTCAGTGTTACTCTTGTGAATGCATTATTGCTACCATGAAAATATATATTTAGAAAAAAAAGTGTAACAACTAAGTTTTTTTAATGTGTTATCATCAATACACAGATTGTTAATAAAACAGTCCTTCCAGCAATAGTTTTAGAGTACTAAGTCAAAATCAGAAGGCATCAGTGAGTCATTTTGTGGCCGTAGAGCATGAAAAGTTGACAGGAACAATCCATGTGCCATGATGATAATACTATACAAAACATCATAACATTCATCAATATAATGCTACTGCAACTGTTACAGTCAATCTGATCACAGCATTTCTAAGAACTTTCTTATAATGTGCAATACATAACTAACGTGCATCAGCATAGAATATTAGAACTGAGCATCACAAACGGATAGTAATATTTTCTTTTTCTGTGTCTATTATACAGGTGCCTGATACTTCTGTAGGATTGGTGACTGCTACTGTGAAGTTACACATTGCTAAGATGCTGAGTAAATACAGACGTACATCAATAGAAAGACAAAGCAGGTATCGTAGTACTTCACTGTTGCTTAAGAGTGATAAAAAGACCAGTGATGTCAGTTCAAGACATAAAACAATTCAGTCTTCTAGTGGAATAGTGAGCTCTACATCAACTCACTCCACAACAAAGTTACAAACATGCTCATCAGCAAGGAAGAAATGTTCACATGAACAGCAGTTGTGCCAGTCTGTCAGACGCAATGCAACTCAATCAATCAATCAATCAAAATCTTTATTTATTCAGGCGAACATCATTGAGCATAGCTTATTTACAAGATGGACCTGAGTGGTCATAACAATATAAGGTTACAAATTTTACACAAAAACATGGTACTGAATAAACACAAATACAATGATTTATGAATGAGACAGATAAACAAATATTTTACATATATACAAGGCAAAATGACAATAAACCTAAATCATATTAAAAGGAAAGAAACAAACAGTATAGTAGGGATAAAGCTCGGGTAGTTGGACTTGGGTGGGCATTTTTGTATGAAATAGGTTGGAGAACAAGCTAGAAGAACGATAGAGAAATAGGGGGTAGCATAAAAAGGGGTGGGGGAAGGAGGGGGTGTGAGAGGACTAGGCCTTATGGACGCAGTTGCATGATTATGGAGTAGACTAGTGTACAGTTTTTGAAGGATGTTAAAGGAATGAGGGTATCCAATTTCAAGGTCTTTTGAAGAGAATTCAGATAAGTGCTAGGGAATAGCTGATTGCAGCCCTTCCATACGGTGCAGGTAATAGAATCTTCAGCATGATGAGTTTATTGATCCTTAGGGTGTAAGGCCTGGATGTGATCCGTTGAAACAGTCTGAGATGGGAAGGGAGTTTGTTTGTCAGAGCTTTGTAGATCCAGACAGCAGCATTTTTGTTTCTTCTATGTTGTAGGGATGTCCAACTGACTGCATTGTAGAGAGAGCAAGATGGGTGCTGGGGAGAAGATCTGTAATGAATCTAATAGCTCTATGATACAAGGCGTCTAATTTATTTAAATGGGAGAGGAGCAGTGGCCATAGAGGAAGTCAGCATAGTCAATGAGGGATAGAATGATGCCAGGATTAGCCTTTGTTTGGAACCTCTGGTCAGGTAGTGTTTGATCCTATAAAATAGGCCAAGTCTTTGTCTAAGCTTTTTCAGGAGCTCTTCAATGTGGCTGGTGTAGTCAAGTTTATTGTCAACCCAGACTCCAAGATATTTGAATTTGTCCACGTATTCCAGATTTTCACCAAGGATGGTAGATAATTGTGGGAGGGTGAATTATGGGACAGTGGAAGAGCAGCTCTTGGTGGCAAAGAACATAGCTTTCGTTTTCTTGGCATTTAGTAGTAATTTCTTTTCTAGTAAGTTGTGCTGTAGGAGGGAGAACTCAGACTGTAAAAGCTCACAGGCAACTATTGCCACAGCAAGCATAACTGTATGTTCTAAACAGCATTGGAAAGGTACACCTGGTGATTTGCATCTAAAAAAGCAAAAGTATTTTTTATCACTAGCATCTAAAGCTAAGATCGACAGGCCTATTGCTGCTGTAATGAGACGTGAGTGCAAAAAGACAAAGAGTCACCTGTCTTTGATGAAACTGCATCTCAAAGTACTTGCATTTGTGAACAGAGCATTATTTGTTCTTCAACGTTTATGGCGTAAGATGTCTCATGCGCTTGAAATATTCAGGAAAGTTGTGTACGACATCAAGAAAAGGCTACAACAGTATCCTGTCTTGACTGTCCACAATTTCTGTGATGTTTTCACAGGTCGCTGGATGCACACACATCACTCAGAGGCATATTTCTGGGAAGAATCTTATTATTTACAGAAAAAAGACAGCAAGTTCACCATTGATGAGTCCGGTAAGCTGGTCAATGTGCTCAGTGTATCTGATGACACAGTAATGGAGTCAGATGATGACTCTGAGGCAAACACCGTGACCTCAGAAACGATACTCGCCTCCTGCGGCCATGTGATGAAAACTTGCAACCGAAGGCAATCGACATTTGACAAAGTTGAGCAGTTTGTCAACCTATTTGTGATAACAGATCGGAAAGACAGATTTAAACTGTTTAACGAGATTGAACTTTGTGAGGTCCAGCAACATACTGGACTTATGGGCCACTCATTAGCATGCCTGGATAGCAGTGTTTGTGACTGTATTTCACAACATGAGGATGCTGGGAGTGCATCAAACAGGCATGCGGAAATTTGTATACAGGGTATATGAAGTTCACTGAGTTGTCAGCCAGTACACTTGCTTAAATGACTTACTGCAGTCTGGTGACATGCAGGGTGCCATTACATTTCTCAAACAACTGCAATGTGTAACTTCTGTACCAGAAACAAGCATTTATCAGTCAACAACTTCTGATGAAACATCTGTTTCAGTGTTAGAAAGTGACATTCTGAAACACTTTGGAAAAGAAATTGTGAAATTTGAACTGGCAAAGGCTCAGAAATTTGACTCTGCATGTGTGCCCTGTGATTGTCTGTGCTGCAGCAAACAAACAATCACAGTAAACCTTGAAACATTGTCGCCATACAATGACATGTGGTTCCGATGCTCAGCATTTTTGCTGTTGAAATCTGACTTCCAGTTTCAGCCCACAATTGTGCTGTGCAAACACTGTTTCTCCAAACTAAAGTACAATGTTCTGCCACCATGGTCAGTGTTGAATAATATGGAGGCACATGCCACACCAACGGAGATTGCCACATTGAATATGTTTGAGCGCATTCTAATTCAGACAATGAAACCATTTTAGACTATTTTACATCTGAACACAAAGACACAGAACATTCCACAGAAAGAACTCATTAGATCTCTCAAGGGTTCCGTCATGTATCTCCCACTTTCTCTACAGGAAAATGTGGAGGCAATCTCCACAGAAAATAGTTTGATGATTCTTGTAAATGGTGTCCCAACAAAGTTCAAGGTCATCTGGCAAAATGTTGTCAATGTAGAGAAGGTGAAGCTTGCTCTTAGTTATTTGAAGAGCAACAATCCTTTTTATGCAGACCTTTATATTGAACACATGAGTAGTCTATCGGTTCAACATAATGTTTTGGATACAACAAAACCAATGATAGAAAAGGTCAATGTTCAGACAAATGATAATGTGAATGAACAGTACACAATTCACCCGTTGCATAGCAGAGATCCAGTGGGTGACAACATTGATCTGTATCAAATGAAACAGGAGGAAGGTGAACCTGTCAGTATATGGGAGGCAACACTAGAAGCACACTGTTTCCCAGACTTATTCCCCAAAGGGTCAGGTGGACGCCTAGATGAAAAGAAAGTGCATGTACAGGGTGCTGAGTACCGTACTAGCCGTGTCTTAAGTAAGGATAGAAAATTCAGGTGTAACATACAATGCCTATTTCATCTCCTCTGGGAGACAGAACTTAGCATTCTGTCTATGTCTATTGCATATACTATTCATCTCACAACTCCACTAGATGGAATAACAGCTGCTCAATTTCTAGAGAAATTAATGCAGAAAGATGAAAATGTGCAAGTGAATCTGTCTTCCATTCTGTCAAGTCTATGTGAACTAAAGAATACTGGTATTGTAGACACTCTGAGGTGATGACAATGCTGTGAGAGTATGGTCCAGCCACATGGTTTGTCACACTGAATTGTGCTGAATATGCCTGGGATGAAGTCATTAAACTGTTGAAGTGGGCAAATTCTGATGTCGATGGCATTTCCTCAATGACTGTCAGAGAAATGTGCTCACTTGACCCTGTGTCTGTCACAAGACATTTTCACAAGCGGTTCCATGACATTCTGACTTTCATTTTGTCAAAGGACAATCCACATCTTGGTTATGTGGAACATTGCTTTTGGAGGACAGAATATCAAGCACGGGGTGCTCCTCATATTCACATGCTATTGTGGATAAAGGATGCACCATGCATAGGTGAGCATGAAGCAGCACAAGTGCTAGCATTCATCAAGCAATACATCACTTGCTGCATTCCGGACAAGTACAAAAGCCCCACACTGTGGAAGTTGGTACAAAAATTCCAGCAGCAAATGTGTGCAAAATACTACCGGTGAGTAGTTAAGAACAAATCTGATTGGTACACATGATGTCGCTTCGGATTCTCTAGACGAGTTTGTCAGGATGGTTCCATGAATTAACTTTTTTCAGCAATGCGATGCCACTTGAAGGCAAAATCAACCAACAGGGTATATGAGTTACTCAGAGATGAAAAAGAGGTCTATATCAATGACTACAACCCAACTTTTCTCCTAATGTGGCAAGCAAACATACGTGTTCAGTTTGTGGCTGATAACTCATTGGCCCTGGTGTGGCACGTCACTTCATACATTACCAAGCATGAGCAGACAAGCTTGCAAGATCTTTGGGAGGATATTGCCAGTTCAAGCAAAAGTCTGACATCTCAGCTGTGGTCACAGGGCTTGAAGACCCTCTCACACAGAGAATGTGATGCCTATGAAGCTAGTGACTGATTAACGGGTACACATCTGTATGGGAAGTCTGATGCTGTCCGGTTTCTCTGTGTAAACTACAAAGAGAAATGCAAACGTGTACTTATTCCTCATTCTGAAATTGAGGAACTCGCTGCCAATAGACCTTCTTCAAAACATATCTTGAAGACTAATCTGATTGACACATACCACCCCCATCGACATGATGACATGGATGATATGTGTCTATTTCAGGTGACTAAGTAGTATGACTACAAGGCAGATATATCACCTGACTCAACACAGCACATTTACAAGGTGAAAGGAGTGGATGGATGGCTGTCTCATTAAGAGACACAAGCCTTGGCACATAGAACATAGAAACATAGAAACATAGAAGTTGACGGCAGATAAGGACCGCAAGGCCCATCCAGTCTGCCCATTTCTTTTTCTACCTTATAAATGTGCCATCGGCCTTTGCTCTGTCAGTGACCTATCTATTCATAGTCATTTGTATTGCTCCCTTATGCCTATCCCATGCCTGTTTGAAGCCCTGCACTGTATTCATAGCCACCACTTCTTGTGGTAAGCCATTCCATGCATCTACCACCTTTCTGTGAAAAAGAATTTCTCACATTCCCCTTAATCGGCCTCCCTCTAATCTCATGCTGTGTCCTCTTGTCCTGCTATTTTTCTTATATTTAAACATGTTAGACTCTTTCACCTTGTTTATGCCCTTAAGGTGTTTAAATGTCTCGATCATATCACCTCTCTCCCTCCTTTGCTCAAGGGTATACATATTGAGCTCCATTAATCTGTCCTCATATGTCTTCTGATGCAGTCCCTGCACCATTTTGGTTGCCCTTCTGGACTGCCTCAATTTGGTTAATGTCCTTGTGAAGGTGTGGCTCCAATACTGCACGCAGTACTCCAGATGGGGCCTAACAATGTCTTGTGCAGAGGGATTATTACCTCCTCTTACGACTTGTGATACCCCTACTAATACACCCCTAACACCCCCTAGCCTTACCTACTGCTTTAGAGGTCTGCTTGATGATTTTAGGTCATCAGTGATGATGATGCCCAAGTCTCTTTCTTCCTTTGTGACTGCTAGCAACTCCCCTCCCAGCCTATAAGTGGCTTCAGGGTTTCTCTTCCCTATGTGCATGATTTTGCACTTCTTTGCATTAAATCCCAGTTGCCACTCTTCTGACCATTCTGCTAGTTTATCCAGATCTCTAGTTTATCCATAGATCACTGTAAATTGCACCTAGGCACATCGGAAAGCAGAGAGCATTACTACTTTGCTCTCTTATTCCTATTTAGGCCCTGGAGGAATGAGTCTGAATTAAAAGGTAACTGCAACACATTCGAGGATGAATTCAATCTCAGTTATGAGAGTTTCAAAACTGAATACTCAGATACATACAGAGACTGGAGGCTGAGAAAGAACAGCTCGAGAAGGCAGAGAAACAACTTCAAGAAGACAGTCCTGTCAGCTCACAAGACAATCTTGATCCAGAAGGACAAGGTGTTTTAGGTGAGCCTCTGCCTTTAAATGCTCCAGAAGTGTTGATCTCAGAAGATGAGAGTACCATGGAACATGGAACACACTGCAGTATCAACACAGCTGACTTGAGAGAAAGACTAAATCAGTAGCAGCACGTGGTTCACTCTCAAGTGATTGATGCTGTTTGACATGGACTATTACATGAAGCAAAAAAATGTGACTGTCTTGACTATAAACCATTACTGATCTTTGTTAGTGGCTCAGCTGGAACAGGAAAGAGTTCTCTTATTGAAGCCATCACTGCTGAAATACGGAGCCTGACAGGGTTACCAATGTCTGTAGCTGTTACTGCTCCCATAGGACTAGCTGCATACAACATTGGTGGAGTAACAATATACCGTCTCTTTATGTTGCCAGTGGAACATGGCAAAACAGGAGAATATCATAAACTGTCATTTGAGGTTGCATCTCAGCTCCATTCCATGTTCACAAAGATGAAGTTACTCATCATTGATGAAATCAGCATGGTCTCCAATGTAATGCTCACCTGTATACACCTACGTCTACAGGAGATCTTGGGCACTGACTATGGAGTACCATTTGGTGGCAAAAGTATAGCTGTATTGGGAGACCTTTAAAAGCTTGCACTGGTCAATGCAGAACATGTCTTTGCAACTCTGACTGCCAAGCAGGCTAAGAACACACTAGGCTGCATTGGAGGTTGTAACCTTTGGGAGTTATTCACCTATGTCAAGTTGTATGAGAACATGCGACAAAGTGGTGATCTGGCTTACAAATCACTTTTAGATGAAGCTCATGCAGGTGCTCTATCACCAGAACATGTCACTATGTTGAATGATTGGAGAATCAGGGTAGATACTACTGTGACAGAAATGGGAAGGAAAGAGTTAATGGTTTGGATTCTGTAGATGCCTTATTTTTTTAGCAGTGTGGAAAAAATACACTGAGGCTGAAATCCTCCAGCAGCAACCAGCTTGTGGAGTTCCTAGCTGCTAGATAAGAGCTGGGTCATTAATCTCGAGTGGACATCTCCAGACATACCCAGACCTTGCAGACACGGACACAGGGCAGTTTGAATGGATTGGATCATTCAAATATAAACTTAAGGTGAAAAGGGAATATAATTGGTCACCAATAGGTGTTCACTCTGATTGGGACAATTAAATAGATACATGTTAGTTGGTTGGCATTTAAGGGAGAATAGGAATGACCTAGTCTCCATAGACTATATAAGCTTCTGTAAGACAGAGAACGCCTCTTGCCCTGGAAGCTGTGGAGGGAAACATAGCTTGGAGCCTACCTGGTATGTCTGTGGGAGCTGGAGTAGGAACAGGGTCCAGTGTCTCTTGTAAGGACAGGGAAGGGTAAGTTTAGTGATAGTATATTTCAGTAATAGCTTCTTCTTCTTTGCCATCTGTTGTTTAAAAACATTTGTTACTTTTCCTGTATAAGTGTTATTCTCTTGTGTTGTAAATACATTTCCTGTAAATGCTCATTGCACTTTCTGTTAAGTAAAAGCTATTTATTTGCTCAACAGTTGTGACTCTGATGTCATTTTTCTAAGGTAAGATTTGGTTTTCCACTGGCTAAGGTAAACTCTGTGTAGCATCCGCCACCTGAAAGAGACACACTACCAGACTTTAACTTGTGCAATTGCACGTGTGATTTTTCAAGTTTGTACACTTGAAAGAGGTGCCGGAAAGAAAGTCCGGCTGGTGGCAGTGAATACCTGAGGGCACACACACACCTCTCTAAAAGCTGTTTCAGCCCAGAGGGAGAGGTGGGTTGTCACAACTACATCCATAGAAACAATATGTTATGTTTTCAACAATGTGTACTCCACAGGCACACGCATCATGTGTCTTATGCAATGACTGAAGAAATGTGCTGAGTTCAACAGTGTAATGTTGCAGAGAGAAAACCAAGACATTCTTATTCTGCATGCTGTTGACACAGTTGATGTTATCATTCTCAGTCATAAGCTGGTAGCAAAGATGACTGAACGACTCACTGAACTGAAGTCAGATGTTTCACGCATAGCTGGCCTAGAAGCTGTCCTTACACTTTGTAAGAATGCACGTGTCATGCTGTGGCGTAATCTCGATGCTGAGCATGGGATGGTAAATGGTGCCATGGGTAACATTACTGACTTTGTTTAAAATGTCCAGAAGACATTTATCAAGACACTTGTAGTTTACTTTGACAACATGGAGCAGCCTGCACAGATAGAACGTACCTGCTTAACATTTCAGGTGTTCAAAGATATCTACGTAAACAGGAAACAGTTCCCATTATGTGTTGCATATGCTGTTTCTATTCACAAATCTCAGGGCTTAAGTTTGGATTCAGCAATGGTGGACATAGGTACAGACATTTTCAAAGATGGCATGAGCTAAGTGGCACTTTCACATGTCCATAGTCTTTCTGGGTTGCACATAATAACTCTTGCACCTCAGAAGATACGTGCTGACAAGCAATGTATCATTGAGTACAACAGGTTACGTACTTTGTATTAGCCACACATGTCTTTAATACCACTGCCTACATGTCTGGCTGTCTCACATTGTTCAGTGATATCTGCAACTGTCAGCAAACAGGCATGAGCTACCACAAGTGATTCAACTCTAAAGAGTTCAACAAAGGTCACAATCTCAACTACACATTCGGAACCAGCTGTTGGTCAGAGATCAATTGGCGTAGCTACTGTGCCAGTGTTCGACAACAGCACTAGAGTGAACTGCTATGCTAATTCAGCTATGCAAGTTTTTCTCCACACGCCACACTTTGTGCAGGCAATATCTGCTTCACAAAACACTGCCCTATCGATGGAGTTGAAGCAGATTGTGAACATGGCTTCTAATAACACTAACAATATTCAGTCACTAACAACCCTACGCCAGGTGTTAGGTACATATGGTGGGTGTAGAACATTTGCTACAAACATACAGCAAGATGCCAGTGAGTTTATGATGGCAATCATAAACACCTTGTATGAAGATGGCATCGCAATGCGTCAGTACTTCACATTGTCATATGTTACCAAATATCTATGTGTATCATGTGGTCATTCAGAGCGTCAAACCACAAAAGACATACTGTGGATTACTCTGTTTGTCCCTCAAGCCAAAAGTGTCAAATTTCGCCAGCTATTTACCAATGCTCAATGTGGCCACTCCTGTGAAAGGTGGGGAGGCACATGTACTCAGTCCATAAATCTCAGGACTTCATCTCAATATCTGTTGCTAATATTGCACAGATTTGACTCCAACGGGCTCAGAGTTGACACTCCCATCACAGATTACACAGCTGGTAGAATAGTTTTTAACCAATCAGTGTTTGACGCTCACAGTGTGGTCTATCACCATGGTCAGTCTATGCATTCTGGCCATTACACCTGTTTGCTAAGGTACAGAAGTGGATGGGTAGAGTGTAACAACTCTACAAGCAGTTTTAAACAGAGACTGCCATGACACTTAAAAAATGCATATCTTCTAATATTGAAGAATTATGACAACCTTCATATCTCAGAAGAATAGCACACACCATGTGGCATTCTTTGCTGACTACTTTGTGACAGAGTCAGTCGTAGGGTACTAGGATTGTTTCTAATCTACGACTGTTGATAAATGGTTACATATCTACAAAATGATATGCTGCCCAAGGACATTTTATACACTATGACATATAAGATCTTGTGTGGATCAGTGACAACGTGAATTTTGTTGTAGTGGTCTTCAGTCAGTACCAACTGTCTTCACAGTCACTAGAGAAACCATGCTTACATGTCTAACAAAGATTGTACATGTCAAAAGAGAGTCCTTTCTGGCTCCCCTGTTCTGTACATATCTTTTCTTGTAGTTGCCAGTTGCTAAATCTTTGCCTCTACAGAGACACAAACTTGCCCCTTATCATTTTAAATAAGTGTGTAACACATGTCTCATTCACCATAGAGAACACTCTGTCATAAGTTTCTTATCTCCAGCTTTTTTTTGCCTCTTATTTGTTAACATCTTGACTACATCATCATTTTTTCACCATGCAACAGTGTTGTACTATGGCTGATATATTTGTTGTAGTGAAACTGTACGAATGTAAATATAAAACTCTTTATACATAATCCTGCAAGTGTAAATACTGAAATGTTGCAACTTATTGCCAAATGTATATATTTGTAGAGAAACAAAATGAATATAAATGTGCAAATACTGTTTTGCTATTCAAGTATTCCAATAACACATCAATAAACATTGACTAGCTATGTGATCACACATGTAATAATATATTTAGTGTTATTTTGTCTCACCATCTTTGGTGATTATTTTTAATTGGTGTTGAAAAAATTGTTACCGCAATAGTCAACTAAGATTTTGTCCTTGATATACAATAGAATGCAATAGTAATAAAATTCTGCAAACTTCATGTTTGATAAAAAAAACATGCAATACACATTTTTTTCTGTACTGATTCACACCTCATGTAGCAGCTAATGTAAACATTGAAAGAAATGTATATTGTACCTGTAATGGTATTAAACGTGTTGTACTTCGCATGCAAGTAAATGTAATGTATGTTAATAATACTCAGAATTGTAAGTCAGACACTTCTGCTGATTACAACTCATGTCATACCTGTTCCTGACTATGTTTATGATCGCCTTTATTGAGGGGTTGGACGGGAATTTTCCATATGCACCTACTCAGTGATATATATACTTAAACATTTAACTAGACATACCAGTTATGTAATGTCACTGAAACAATGATATCTATTTATTGCTATTGCTTAAACAGTCAGCATTTGGTTTTTTGCCCACCCCAGGAACACACACATTATCAGTCACACAATAACAACAAATCATAACCTTTCCATGTGTGTGATCACTGTTTACAGGTTCCTGGCATACCTTCATGAATGCAGGTACTTATTCCAAGACACATAATCTATCTACTATGGATGACACACATTTAAATATATTCCAAACAATAATTACACACATATAATGATAGTATTGTGAGACTGATTTTGTGCAAGAATTTGAATCTTAATTGGTCCTTTTTCACGTTTTCCAGTTGGCAATCATTTTTTTTAAAACCTAGCCACCTGTGTCAAGTCTTTACTTTACCATCAAATCAGAATGTTTGAATTTAACTCTTATTGTTTATAAGCATGCAAATCAACTGTGATAAATTGTGCCACACATAATAATAGAAACTACAACATAAGTGAAAACACTAGCAAGTGTGTACATATCAGCAGAGTCCCAATTACACAGAACAGGTCTTAATAAGCACACTCACCCAAAATGTTACAGTGTCTAAAACATGAATGACAACAACAACTAAAGCAAAACACAAAGAAGTACAGAAATATTTGGCATGCTGCATAACAAATGTAAGTGTATCACAAAGAAAAGCAGTAATAAGAATCTACATGTTGATGCACTCTTAGTATTTCAGGACCTGCACTACCACTGCATGATCTATGTATGCAGTGTTACAATCACTAGCCCTTCAGGACCTGTCCTCCCATAATATGATATATGTATGCACAGGGACTACCACTCTACCATCAAGGTCTACAATCACACTGCACAATATTTAAGCAATAAGACACCACCGGGTGTTTATAGTAATGTGATAACCACACACCTAGGTGCATGGTGATTCATGAAGATGAAGGTCAACTACCCTTCTGCACCTAGGTGCACGGTTATCACACAAGAAACACAACCCTGGAGTGTCTTATTCCACCAATAAAATGGGGTATACACATAGAAAAAAGGTACAATAGCAAGGTCTTTTGATCCGAAGTGGTGGGAGTGCAGGCCCTTTCGCACTCCAAATGGACTACATATGGATGCAGAGGTGCTAACACAGGCCATCCAAATCCTTCACTGCCAATACATGATGCATGCATGAAGTGGTGGAAGCACAGGCCCTTCATGCCCTGTGGTAGGAGTGTAAGTAGTTTGGACCCTGCACTCCCAATGCATCATGTATGCACACTGTGGTAGAAGCACAGTCCCTTCAGAACATGTTCTCCCACAGCGTGATATATTAATGTAATGGTGGGAGCACAGGGCCCAACCCTGCACTCCCACAAGATCATAACATACATGGATGCAGTGTTGGGAGCACGGGCCCTTCTGGCCCTGCACTCCCACAACATGATATATGGATGCAGTGGTGGTGATGCAGTTTCTTCTAGCCCTACAGAGAATGGGGTGACATTTAAGAACAACAACCCCAACGCAAACCCCCATGCCGGTTGGTGGGGGATAGGCTAGAGGGGTACAAGGGAGAAATTCAACCCTAACACCAAATTTGCTTGCTTTTGTCACTGTGTAACAACCCTAAGTGATGCATTAAACAGATTGTTTTTCCTCTAATTTACCTTCTTTTACAGAATGAGGACGAGAAATTGTGAATGCACTGCATTGGCAGGAGCATGGGACCCAGTTCAGCCACATGATGTCTTGTGAAATTGAGAGAGGAACAGCAATGCAGACACAAGCACCAACAGTGACGTACATGGTAACACAAACATAAATGGTTAAGAAAATGTTGATGGAAACGCAAGCAGAAACTGTTGAAGGAGTGAGTAGTGACGCAAATGAATGTTGAAGCGCATACGAAAACGCAACTGGTAATGTACACAGTGACAGCAGCAATATTTTAAACAAAAGGCCTGCTGGAAATGCAAATGGCAATACACACGGTGATGTAAACCAAAACGCAAACACAAACAGCAGTGGAAACATAAATGTTAACAGTAATGCTAACGCAATCGCAAATGAGAATGCAAACGGTAACGCACACGGTGTCACACACGGGAATGGTAATGCAAACAGGTACATACGCAAGTGGAAACAGTAACTGTAACAGTAACAGAAGTGCATACCCTGTTTTTGCTGGACAACTGCATAGACAAACACAGTGTGTGCAAAGAATGTATGTATTGTAATGGCAATGGAAGCTTAAAAGCAGCATTGGAAGCACTTAATTGCTAATATCTCAGCAACCACACAACATAGAAAAAAAAATTAAATGTCACAAAAATCATTCTTTTCCTCACTACCATTTCATATTGCATAGCCCAGCTCATGATGAAAAATCTGTATCTTGCACCGTTTTCGAGATACGAGCACTGAAAGGCGCGGCAGACGTCACCATGTTAGTCTACGGGAAAAATCATCAACTTTGGAGTACCATAACTTTGGAGCCATACAATATTTTTTTACCAAACCACCAAAATGCATATTTGTGACATGTTAGCTGCCTTCCCTCCAACTTTCAGGCCAAAAGACCTAACCGTTCTTTTGCAGCAAGGTGGCAAATAACTCCTGTCATTTTGGCCATAGTGTTGCAAAGTACTTTCGTGATTTGCAAAAGCTTTCGCACAGATTTGCAAAAGTGTTTTGCGTTCGACAGTACTTTGCGAAAGTACTTTTTCCAGAAATTTGAAAAACATATTTCTGGGGTGTTTAACCCCAAAATAAAGACATGGCTAGCATCCCCAGGCTCTGACTAGGTGAACACAAAAAAATTGTGTCCCTAGATGGTCCCAATTTTAAATGGCAAGCATTTTTCTGATAGCTAACTGAAAACAAAATGGCGGAATTGAGAAAGTAGTAGGGTCATTTGCGACAGTAAAAAGTGCATTTGCAAAACTGTCGAGCTTTTTGTTAACTTTTCCCATTGACTTATAATGGGAACTTGTTTTTTGAATAACTTTTGAACCGTTAAATATTTTTTCATGAAATCTTCAAAAGGCACATCGGGGACCCTGGTTGCACGTTCCCTGAAGTTTTTGGACCAGTCGAGCAAAATGTGTGACCTGTAGGCACGAGCAAAGAGTTAACCAAATAGCGTAAATGCGTGCACAGATCATGCTTAATAACTCTGCAGCTGTATATCCAACAGGTACAAAAGTTGGCAGATCCCAAGGTGTATGGATCTTGATTGTGCATTCAAAATTTCAGGTAAATCCGTTAAACAGTGCCAAAGTTATTAAGGTGCAAAATTTGACCCTTTAACCTTAAAAGGGCTCCTCTACCATAATATATATATATATATATATATATATATATATATATATATATATATATATATATATATGTACGGTTGTCCTTTATGCAGATAATCATAACTAGATATGACAAGGAAGTAAATAGGTTCCATTGAGATGGTGGGTAAGTAGAACATTAACAGATACTGCATTACTTTAAAAATGTACAAGAAAAAAAAAACAAAGATACATAGAATCTGACAGCAGAAGCAGAGCAAAGGTCCTTCTAGTCTGCTCTTACTGTAATTATCTCAACACACTGACCTGTTGTTTTAGCAGGAGCTATTCCTTTCCCTCTGCTAGATTATATTTTCACACAGTCCCTTATTACCCATATTTTAGCATATTTGTCCCTTTGCCCTGTCCCAACCCTGTTTAAATCCATTAATGGCTACTGATGGTGGACTGTTCCAAAGATCTACCTTTCTCTCCTTAAAATCAAACTTCCTCAAAGTTTCCATAAATTTACCTCAACAGCCTCCATTCTTGACTCTAGTGATTGCATCCTTGTTTGTTACAAGTATATCCAAATTGTTTATTTATGCCTCATAGAACTATATTCCCTGTCTCCTGTCTGGTCTCTAGTGAAGATGTTTTTAGATCATCCAACTGCTCTTTACAGTATTTACCCTGTTGCCTGCATCATCTTGGTGACCCTATGCTGCACAGATTCCAGTCTATCAATCTTTCCTCAGATAGGGGTTCCAGAACTAAACACAGTACTCTAGATGTGGCCTCTCAAGGAGACCTGTGAAGTGGCAGAATCACTTAACTCCTCCTACTATCAAAACCCCTCCCTACACAACCCAGCATGCTTGAGACTTACTGTATGCCTTGTTACATTGACTTGTTGGCTTAAAGTGAAAGTCCTCTCAAACATTTTTCTGTATACTGGTTTAGTTTGTAGGCATGAACAATGATTCCCTCTCTTACATCTCCTAATTTCATCATGATTTAAATTTAAATGAAGTTGCTTCACCCTGTTCTACTCTGGTGTGAAAACCTGTTTGGCTCCATTGCAAAGATCTTGACCTGACTCATGCAAGGCATCGTGGAAGTAGTTGATGATGTGTAAATGCACAAGCTAGCAGAAGTGCCACCTCAGTCAGTTCTGTTATATGTCTTCTGTGCTATGTTCTTGTCTTGCACTTGTCACCAAACTTTTCAAGGAAGCAGTAATAAGTACTCATGACTTCTGCTTATCATCCTCTACAACATTATCTTTATTAACTCACCCAACTATCCCCTCCTCTATTTTTTACTAAGGTATCTAAAAATAATGTTTTCACATCCTTTACTCTCTTAATAATACTCAGTTTTTCCATATCCTTTCCTCTCTTAGTAATATTCAGTTCAGTAGCAGATTTTGCCTTCTTAATCACCACTCTGGTTTCATTGACTTTAGCCTACTAATCCTACCTAGCCTCCCCCACCTTTTGTCCTTTTATATAAAAGGAAGACCTTTCTTTTTGCCCTCACTACTTCCTTCACTCTTTTTGAAAACCGCATTGGTCTTTTATGTTTGTTCCATTTTGTGACCTTACATAGAAACATAGAATTTGATGGCAGATAAGGACCGCTTGGCCCACCCAGTCTGCCCATTTCCCTACCTAATGGATAAGCTGCAGATCCTAGTTAACCAGCAGCCCACTTCTTTCTACCCCCACCACCTAGAATTGGCTTATGACTGTCCCATGCATGCTTGAATTCCACCACTGTTTTTGACTCCACAACCTCCTCCGGAAGGCCATGCCATGCATCCACAACCCTCTCTGTGAAAAAATACTTCCTTAAGTTACCTCTGAGCCGCCCCCCCTCTATCTTTAAATTGTGCCCCCTTGTTCTTGCACACCTCTTTTTTTGAAAGATGCTACCCTCTTGGACTTTGTTGATTCTCTTGAGGTACTTGAAAGTTTCTATCATGTCCCCCCTCTCCCTCCTTTCCTCAGGGCTATACATATTAAGCTCCTTTAGTCTCTCTTCATATGTCTTCTTTTCATATGTCCACCTTTATTTACAAATGCTTTGATTGCTTCAAGGATTGCTCCTTTGAACCTGCTCCATTGTTCCTCCACCTTCTCAATATGGTTTATACCTGTCAACCTTTCACTAACCAGTAACTTCATTTTCTCCACATCTGCTCCATTGATGTCTAGGATCACTGTTTTTGAGGGAGGACCAATATTTCTTCCTGCCAGTTTCATTCATACAATGTTATGGTTGCTAGACCCAAGAGGGTCCCTGACATTCACTCCTCCCACTATCTCTGAATTGGTGAGAACCAAATCCAGTGTGATGTCTTACCTTGTAGGATCTTTGACCATCTGCATCAATAGACAGTAAACAACAAGTATGTTAATGGTAATACTTTTAATTGGACTAACAAAATTGCTTTTGAGAGCTGTACTCTCATCTGCAGGTCAGTGACGGCAGCGCTAAAAAACATGTCAGATAGGGGAGGGGTTACTAATGTGATGGTTTAAGTATGAAAAAAGAGAAATATTAAGAGTCTTTTTTTCTTGGAGGGACAGATATGAATTTATCTCTGTTAATGTGCCAAAAAGCCAACATCATTATTAAGTCCTTTACGTTCTGTGTTGAAAAGTTAGATAATTTTTAATTCAAATGTGTGTCGTTCTGAATATTCTTGAAATTGCCTTTTAATGCTCTGATAGAAAGTTCAGTGATGGAGTGGCCTGGTCATGAAAAATGGTTCCCTATTAGGGTATTTTCATCTTTGTGGGTGATTGTGAATCTGTTGTGGTTCACCCTTATTTAGAGCTTCTGTACAGTTTCACCAATATAGTAGCCATCCTCACATTTTGCACACTGTATCACATATACTAAATTGCTGGAAGACTAGGAATATCAGTTGTGGATTTCAAGTGTTTTTCCATTGTGACTGACAGATGTCTCAGGAGAGATGTGTGCACGTAAGGCCCATTTACATGACCTGATCTGCACCATTGTGAGAGTGTAGATGAGTTGGGTACCCGGTCAAGTGAGCACTACCAGAATAGTGCCACAGTTCACAGCGCTAGTCTGGTAAGCACTCACATGGACAGTAAGAGGGGATTTACAGTGCTTGCTGTAAGAGCTCCTCTGGTTGCTATCTGTGGTGCTGAGGGAAGAGAAGAGCACCAGGATCCAAGAGGCTGGCCAAGCTGCTCCTGTGGCATGGAAGGCTGGGGTATCAAGCAGCTTGTCCAGTGCTAGTGGAGACCAGGGTTTTAATCCTGGTTTCCCAACCTTTTTTATGCACTCTGGACTTAGAATATTTTATGTGGGGCTGTGGAAACAGTATTCCATGGCCCCGCAATTTTTAACTTTCCCCAGGATCTGCTCTCCCTTGGGTAAGAATCCTAAAGTAGGGGGATGCAGGGAGCCCCCCACAAAAGAAAAACTGGCACCTTTTTTCCTGTGCACTCCTAGCTGATGCAGTTCTTTTCAGCACTCTTTGGACCCAGTGCAGATGAGCTGCACTAGTAAAGAACAGGTCGTGTAAACAACTTGGGGAGCATTATACATCATCCTGTTGCAGTGAACTGCAATTCCTGGTTTTGTGGGATCATGTACCGGTTCAGTCATTTTTTGTAAGTGTGTAAACACACTGCTCTTCCTGCACCAGTGTGCCCCCATGACATCCCATGCTGTAATTGTGTTTCTTTACAGACAGTCCCACATTGCTTGTGTCTATAAATCTGGACTGGGTGTGTAGGCTTGAATAATGTCCATTATTACACTAGTACAATGCAGTACAATTAGGTACAATAGAACAATAGATATTTTCCACAACTGCAAATTACCTGACTCCCAACACCACCTGAACTGATGAAATACCCCCCAGTACTCTGACCCCGGCCCCAGCAGAAATACACTTGAAATGCAGGAAATCTTCCTGCATCATCGCACAAGGATGGTGTGTGAACAGGAGCCAGGTAGTGGTGACCCCACAGTGTAGATGGCAGTGCACCAGCTCAGTAGAATAAATGTGCCTATAGTTTGCAGTGAGGGTTTTTTGCATGGTTCCTTACCTTTCTCACCTAGCTGGAGCTCTGTAGGAAGTTTGCATAGCACAAGTTTCTTCTTCAGGTTTGGTGGTTGGTAGCAGGCATGTACTGGTGGTGTGGGAAATATATTTTTTGGAGTCTCAGTCTTGTCTTCAAGCAATAGCAGCTATAAATCTTTTATTATTTTTGTAAAAATGTACTCATGAAAACAGAAGCCTAGTCTTTGCACAAGGGGTTTTGATCTGAATACCTGCATTCTTTTTGTGCTAAGCATCCTCCCATACTCAAATCCCCAGGTAATCCAGCTTGTAAGCTAAAAATGTTATTTTACCTATCCTTCCAGATATAATATCTTCAATCATTATACCTCCATAATCCACAAGGTGTCCTTCCAACATATAGATGTCACCCTGAAGATTGCTTCTCTACACTAGAATTGGTTATGAATAAACCCCCATGTCAAATAAATACAGTTATTTGGCTGAACCCTGTTACTATCCCCTTGACTGCAACTTAGCTGCTACATATAGCTATGTATGTGTGCTAATTCTGTGGAACTGTTCTTGTTTTAATGTAATTGGACTTATACATTTATCTTTATTTATGCTTTATTTATTGGTATTGCATCCTATTTTCTGATAAGCTATACTCCCTCCTTCATCTCCCTTCTCCCACAACTTCATAAAGTTTAGGATGCTTTGGAAAACCAATATAGTAAAGGGGAAAACAGAGCAGTTCTTATATAATAGGGGGAATTATGTAGCTATAAGAGAGAGGCTGAGTAGTATTGACTGAGAGGTTGTGATGAAAGACCTAAGAATGGAAGAATCTTGGGAGTTATTCTCAGGTATAATAAATGAGATATATACTGAGGAGCAGTGTGTATAAGCATATTGGTAAAAAAAAACACTGTGGCTTATAAAAACTCTAATTAGATTACGCAAAAAAAAAAAGAAAGTGATGTTTCAGAGAATGGAGAAAAAATTCTTTAACATCTCAAATTAGGTATAAGACTCTATTAAAAAAAATTAAAGAAGGAAATTAAAAATGCAAAAAAGAAACTGGAAGTTAGACTGGCAATTGCCAAAGATAAGGAGAAATTTGTTTTTTTGCATATTTAAATAGTAAAAGGAGAGGAAGTAGTATGGTTGGTCCATTAAATATTGATGGGGTTATGACTTCAAACCCTAAGGAGATGTTAAATGAATTTAGTAGATGTTTTGGAGCAGTGTATAAAAAAAAAACATGATGAAGTTATAGGGAAGGGGCTGTTGGGAAAAAGTATATTAAATCCCAAAGAAATAGTAACTGAGGAAAAGGTTAGAAGTAGGATAAAGAGACTAAAGGCTGAAAAGGCAGCAGGTCCAGATGGAATTCATCCCTACTTCTTAAAGGAGTTGGAAGACATGCTAACACCAGTTATCACCAGGCTGGGAAAAAAATCACTGGCTGAGGGAGTGGTACCAGAGATGTGGAAATTGGCATATGTGGTGCCTATCTATGAGAAGGGGAAAAGGGAGTGAGGCAGCAAATTATAGGCTGGTGAGCTTGACCTCTGTCATAGGAAAGATTATTGAGGGTATCTTGTGTGAAACTATTACTGATCATATGAGAGGAAATCAATTAGTGGATAAAAGTCAGCATGGCTTTGTGGTAAATAGATAGTGTGAAACAAATTTGATCACCTTCTATGAGCTTATTAGTAAGCTTATTGAAGAAGGAAGGAATGTGGATGTGGTAATGCTTGACTTTAGTAGAGCATTTGATACGGTTCCGTATTGTAAAATTATTGAAAGGTTTATTAAAATATGGATAAATTCAGCCATAGTAAGATAGGTTGAACAGTGGCTGACAAATAGATTGTAGAAGGTGAGACTGCATGGCCATGTGTCTGATTCACTGAGGCTGGTGAGTGGTGTTCCCCAGGGTTCAGTGCTTGGACCATTGTTGTTCAGCATTTTTACTAGTGATTTGAAGATAGCAAAAATAAGCTAATAAAATTTGCTGATGATGTCAAAATGGGGGGAGTGGTGGATACATTTTATGATAGATTAATATTTGGGCAGAATTTGATTTATATAATGGAATTGGCAAATAAAAATAGGATGACCTTCAACAGGGAGAAATGTATTATAATGTATTTTGGAAGGCATAATGTACAGCAGACTTATTATATGCAGGTCCTTCAATTAAAGTGTCAAAGTGTGAAAAAGACCTAGGAGTGTATGTACAAAATTACCTTAAAAGTGGTGCCCAAAGTAAAATTTCATCTAATAAAGCTATGCAGTTGGTAAACTGTATGAGAAGGGGGTTTCAATCGAGGAGTGGGGAGGTTTTGTTACCACTGTATAGGACAATGGATAGGCCCATTTTGGATTATTGTTCCACCGTTTTCTGTCCTTTCCTTATAATAGAGTTTGCCCTTTAAGGGGCACACCAAGTTGTCCTGTTACACCCCTTCCCCCTACTTGAAGATGGTGTGCTCAGAGGGGAGAGGGGTAAGAAAGGGGGAGGAGCAAGAGGAACAGAACAATAGGATGGCAATAGGAAGGGGTGGGGCTAAAGGAGGTACATAATGGACAGCACAGGAGTGGTTCAGCCACTTTTTGCTGAAGTTTTGATTATCCTGAACTACAGCACAGCAGATTGGCATCAGAGCAAAGGTTGGGGATTTAGTCAGGTAAGCAGCAGCAGATTTTCCCGATGCAGACTATAAAAAATACAAGGGTGAAAAAGGGGGCTTTAATTATATGAATGATAAGTGACAAGTATATCATGGCTTTAGGCAGTAGGTCATTTGCAACAGTTGTCAGAAATAGCCTCCTTTGTTGTAAAATAAAAAAAAGAGAGAAAAACCTCAGATTTTGTACTTTTTATGCCAGCATTTGTGAGAAAAAAGCTTTATGGAGCTAGATAAAACATTGCTAGGGGACAAGATTTATGCCCGCTTGTCTAAAAGGTGTGGTGGCTGGTTTGAATGCAGAAGGTAGCTCTTGGGGCTGAGAAGCAGACCAAATAAGAGATCGATGGGAAGAGCAAGAGCACCACGTGGTTTTATGGCTGCTTTTGGTCGGCAGGGCAGACACCGGCTTGTTTAAGAGGATTTTGTGGCTAGTTGGGGAAGGGCGAGAGTGCCACGTGATTTATGGCTGTTTTCATTGGCAGGGCAGACCACCACTTTTTTAAAGGTTTTTATGGCTAGTTGAAGGCAGGGGGTAGCCTTTGGTTTGGAAAGAAGGCTGGAGAAAGGCCATTTGTAGGGGCGAGAGTGCCACGCGGTTTAGGTTGGTTTTCGGTCAGCATGGCAGATGCCCGCTTGTTGAGAGGCATTGTGGAGAGTGGAATGTGGCCACAGGAATATATGCTTAACCCTACAGGAGAGAACAAGGGCTTGTTTGTGATTGGTGCCAGTGGCTAGGCCTGTCACAGGGTTCGAGGGCATTTCGGGGCCTGCAAGGCAGATGCCTTGAACATGGTTAAAGTCTGGTAGCTGAACAATAAAGCAAGAATGTTGCAGGATTAGGACACTGTTGCATGGCCTGCGAGGAGAACAATGGGGATGGGGAGCAATTCAGATGATGAACCAGCAAAGTCGGGCCATGCAGCATGACATCACACGCCATGGGGGAAGGCCAGAAGAAAACAGGGGAGCCAAAGGGGAGCAAGAGAAACAAGGAAAAAGGGGGGAGCCAAGGTAGTTTTAACAGCCATCAGGCTGAATTGCAAGGTAAGGAGGAGGAACGGAAGCAGAAACACGATCGGGGAGGGGGGAATACCATGGAGGGTCATCATGGTGGCTGCAGGGGATGACGGTCATGCTGCTGGGTAAGGCCCAAGAACCGGGGAGGGGAGCAATGCCAAAAAAGAAGGGGAATCACCTGGGAAAGATTCCAGCAGGATGTTAAAAAAAAACAAAAAAAACAAAAAAGGAAGCCAGTGAAGTGTGGCAGGGGAATAAGGAGGACGGCTCCAGAGCCAGCTAGGTGGCCAGGCTGAGGACACGCCACAGGATGAGGAGAAAAAAAGATGCTCAAAGTGACCGGGGAGGCCTACGAGTAGGAAGCATTCGGGGGGGAAGGAGAGAGCATCACCACACCTGGCAGCGAAGAAGCTATAAGGCAGTGGAATGGGTATGTGCCTAGGGGAAAGAAGAGGAAAAGGTGCAAGAAGGGGCAGAGTCCACAGGAGCAATGGTCCCAGAAAGGGGGAGGTACCAAAGAAGGGCCCGGGGGAGACACGAGCTCTGCTGCAGCCAGGAAGCTTGGATGGCCATGCGGGGAGGCTAAAGGGTCAGGATAGGGCTGGAACAGGGCAACAAGGTCCAGAAGAGGCCTACAGGGATTGGGGGTGTTACGGGGTAGGTGTAAAAAAGAAAAAAAGGGGTGAGGCCAGCTAGGTCACGTAAGGGGGACATGAGGCCTAAGGGGCCATGTGGAGAGTCACCACCAGACAAGAGGTTATTTCAAAGTAGATACATATAGATATGATGATGATTCACATGGCCTTAATTTTCTTGGTTTTTGGGCAGTATCTTTACAGCTTACAAGGACCGACACGAGGAGATGGCACCGAGGAAGAGCAAATCATCTAAGGAGGACGCCTACAAAGCCATAATGGAACTCATGGAGAAGGCCAACAGAGTGTGGTAGATGGTAGAATGAGAGGAGCCAGGGAGATCTGGGGAGAAATGGAAAGTGGGGAAGGGAAAAGGGGGTGATGGCAAGAGGCAGGCAGATAGGCTGCGCAGCCCTACCAGGGTGCGCTGCGACCCCAAGCAGGGATACCTTCCAGAATGTCCAGTCCAGTACTGCCTCAGCCCCAGATCCCTGTCAGATTAGTACCTCCCCAAGACCAGGTGGAGGTTCCCCAGTGGAACCTAGACTGGATCCCCCATGCATACCAGCCCTCCCACAGCCAATAATACAACCAGCTAACCCAGGGTATCCCGAGGCCAACGGGCTGCAGGAAACCGATAAGGCCGCAGGTAAAGTAGCCGGGGCAGTAGGAGAAAGCATAAAAGAGTACATAGGACAAATTATAGCAGCACTTGGGACGGGGGGGTTGGGTCAAATGGAGTCTGCCATGGCAGAGATTAGGTCAGAGTCAGCGGTAACAGAAGGGGAGGAGAAAGGGTCAAAAAAGGAGGGAAAAGGAATGAGGGATATAGGAAGCCCGGGAATGCGAATAGGGGAACACATAGCATTGGCCACTAAGGAGAAGATTTGGAAGGGTGAATACGTGGACATGTTTGCTCTAGGGAGCTGGGAGGCAGCAGCAAAATACGAGGAGGTGGAGAGCATAGGGAAGAGCGAGATGGCAGCAGCCATGGTTTTGCTGGGCAAAAAAGAGGAAGATAAATTTACAAAAGGCAAGATGTGGGATGGAAGGTTCATAGGTTTTGCTACGTACTCAGCTATAGTGCTGGAAAAGAAACCCGAGCTGGGCATACCATTGATCACGTATTCCTTGTTAATAAGATGAGCAAAGGCAAAAGGGGGGGTAGGCCGGATATATTATGATGAATTCTTCTGGCAAAGGATGGCAACTTATGGGGATGTACGCTGGGACACAAAACATTTAGATCTGTGGACGGATTATGTAACTGACCAGTCCACATCGGAAGGGGAGATGGGAAAAGGGGAGGAGCACATCAGAGAAGCTGTTGGGCTTACAGTAGGGCATTCTGTTCTTGGCCCCAATGCCGATTTCCGCATGCCTGCTCAAAATGTGGGGGTTCGCACCTGGCGAGTAGATGCAGAACGACATGGGCACAAGGGTCACAAGGTGCAGGGGGGCAAGGCACAGGCCAGCAGTTTTTTCGAGAGGGACAGGGATATGGGGGTACACCTGGAGTAAAGGGGGGAAGGGTAGAGGACATGGAGGTAGAGAGAGCCAGACCTACTAGAAACAGGAAACCAGAAAGGGAAAAAGAAAGGGGGGATAATAAAGATGAAGGGGAAATGACAAGGGATCAGTTCCAAGCAGCAAGAACACCCTTCAAGTCGGAAGTGTGGAGAAAATGGCTACTGGAATATCCCGATAGGAGGGTGGCGGAGTCACTTAGGGTAGGTTTTGAGTCGGGCTTTCTGCTAAAATGTGAAGGCCAGAGGCAAGTGACAGAGGCGAATAATCTGGGTTCGGTAAGGGGAAAGGAGGACATTTTGAGACAAAAAATAGAAAAAGAAAAGGTGGCTGGTAGGATAGAAGGACCCTACACAAAACCACCACTGTGGAACATGAGAATATCTCCACTGGGCTTAGTTCCCAAGAAACAACTGGGGGAATACAGAGTGATTCACCACCTATCATATCCAGAGGGGGAATCAGTGAATGATTTCATAAGCGAAGAGCACAGTAAAGTGAGCTACGCCACATTAGAAGAGGCGGTGCAGATCATCTGGGCAACCAAGGATGCCTGGATGGTGAAAACAGACATAGAATCTGCATTTAGATTGCTTCCGGTCAGGAGGTAAGATTGGGACCTACTGGGGTTTAAGGTGGGGGAACAATACTATTTTGATAAGGCAATGCCCATGGGGTATTCCATAGCATGTGCAACATTTGAGGCATTTAGCACCTGTCTACAGTGGATATTCCAGGAGCGCAGTGGGTATAAAGTGGTAGTACACTACTTGGATGATTTCCTTCTAATAGGTAGCAGGAAGAGGGAGACACAGAACGTGTTAGCCAGCTTTCATGACTTGTGTGAGGAGCTGGGGGTCCCACTGGCTCTGAAAAAAACAGAAGGGCCCAGTAAGGTCTTAGAGTTCTTAGGCATAGAAATAGATGCCCAGAATGAAATCATTAGGTTGCCAGATAGCAAAGCATGAAACTGAGGGAGCTGATTAGAGGGATCATGGGAAGGAGAAGGGTGCAGTTAAAACAGGTGCAGCAGGTCATGGGACATTTGAACTTTGCATGCAGAGCAATCAGACTGGGTAGGGCCTTTACAAAATGACTAGCGAGGGCAACAGCAGGAGTAACAAAACAGCACCACTGGGTGGACATAAAAAAGGGAGTAAAAGAGGATTTCAAGGTATGGGAGATGTTCCTCAATAATTATAATGGCTGTTCCTTTTGGGAAGATGAATGGGTGTATAACATGGATTTGGAGCTCTATCCAGATGCAGCAGGGGGGTTGGGTATGGGAGGCTATTTAAAAGGAAAATGGTTTGCAGAACTATGGCCGGCAATCTGGGTGAAAGTCGGGAAAGTGAGGGATACCACACTGCTGGAAATCATGCCAATATGGACCTGTACACTGGCATGGGGAGAGGAGTTGCATAACCAGAAGGTCACATTTTGGTGTGACAACAAGGCAGTGGTGGATGTTTTGAATAACAGGGGAGCCAGATCGAACACAGTCATGGGGGTGTTGAGACAGTTAGTTTTAAGGGCCCTGCAATTGAATATGTCATTCAGGGCAAAACACATAGAAGGGGTACAAAATACCCTAGCTGACAGCCTTTCCCGTCTGCAGCTGGACTGTTTCTGGATGCTGGCACCAACAGCAGAGGATCGGAAAACAACAATACTAACGAACATCTGGGACATTGGCAAGAGGGAGCAGAACTGCTGTTCCGCAGCTCCAGGGCACCACGGACTTTGAGGGCCTACAAAGTGGCATGGGGGGTGTTCCAAACATTCAGGGCAATGCACCGCATGGAGGTAAGTGGGCCATTCACAGAGGAGCAGTTAGGGAAGTTTACAGTAGATCAGTGGGAAAAAGGCACAGCTCACAACACGATGGGGGTGTACTTAGCAGGAATAAGCTTAATCTGCAGCCTTAAAAAATGTGGGGACCCAACGAAGTCTGTGTTGATCCGGAGAATGATGCAAGGATGGGGAAGATTGAAGCACAGACCCGCGGATAGTAGATGACCCATAGGAGAACATTGGCTGGTGAAATTAAAAGGGGCATTGCAGATGATCTGCAGATCAAAAGACGAGGCATGGTTGTTGCACACAGTCTTCCTGGTAATGTTTTCAGGGGCCTTGAGAGTGAGTAAAGTGGTGGGGCATGGCAAAAAAGAGGAAGAAGGTGGACTGGAATGGGAAGACATAAGTTGGGGGCCAAAGGAGATACATATACTAATAAGGAAATCAAAGAAGGATCAAAGGGGGACAGGTTGCACTGTGATCTTGAAGTTGCAAGAGGAAGACTCAGTGTGCCCAGTAAAAGCTTTGTGGGCTTATGCCGCAGAGCGAGGAGAAAAAACAGGGAGTTTATTTAATCACGGGGATGGAAAAAGAGTCACCAGTTACCAGGTTACGACCATGCTTAAAAAAGGCATGCTATTTCTGGGGGAGGACCCAGGCAATTATTATTTCACTCGTTTCGGATAGGAGCTGCATCACAGTGGGCAGCTGCAGGGGATACAGTGACCAGGATGTCGGAAAAAGGGCACTAGAGGTCTGCCAGCTACAAAAGATATATCTGGACATTGCAGTACAGAGACTAACATCTCATCTGATTGGTGGCAGATGATAGACTGAAAAGGGGAGGGGGGAAGGAAGGCCTAGAAAATAAAGATGTTCAGATATATATATATATATATATATATATATATATATATATATATATGAAAAAAGGGAAAACTTGCCTTGAATAATATATTCTGCTTAATTCCCATAGGAAAAGGGAGGATCAGGAAATATGGATCTGTGGTCACTCATACGTTTTATTGGCGGAAAAAGAGCAGAGAAAAAGCCCGGGGGAAAGCAGTTATACCAGGATGTGAGGCAATGTAGGTTGGTGTGGCATGGCATTCGAGGGATGAGATGGGCGCAGCAACTTCCCACACTGTGAGAGATTAAAAAGCGGCGGCCAATTCCAGACCTAATTATCTTATATCTAGGGGGCAAAGACATTGGGGGAAAACCATGGGTGGATACATATATGCAGGTAAAAAGGGATTTGGAAAAAATCCAACAATGGTGGCTGGGGGTTTGCCTGGCCTGGTCAGATATAATCCTGAGAAGGGTCTGGAGGCATGAGCATAGCCATAGAGCTTTAGACAGGGCTAGGAGAAAAATGAATCGGAGAGTAGGGACATTGATAAAGAAAATGGGAGGGGAGGTAATATGGCGGGGGGTGGAAGGGTGGGTGGATGATTTCTACAGGTCAGATGGAGTGCACCTGTCAGATCTAGCCATATATATTTAATACAGAGATGATGGGTTTTGTAGAGGCATGGAGAAGGCATGTAGATGGTACAAGGTAAAAAAAAAAAAGAAAAAGGGGAGTCTCCAAGCTGGTTTTGAGGAAAGCCAGACATCCAATGCAAGCTGGAGACTGGCTAATGGGAAAAAGGGGGAGAAGGGGAGAGGGGGGAAAGGAAGAGGATGGAAAGAAGGAGAAGTTGAAGGAGAAAAAGTGGTCTCGGTGCTCACCGTTACCTAATAGAAAAAGAGGAGAAGAAGGCACCCAGGTTTTCACTTGGGGGAGCGAGGATCAAAAATTGATATATGGATGTAATAAAATTCAATGGAGGAAATATAATAATAAAGAAATGAGAAGGAAATGGAAGCATGGTATATATAAAGAAATTGATTGCAATCTGAGCACAACAACATACAGTGGTCTGTGTTTTTTGTGGGGGAAAGAGGGGGGAATCCGGGACAATAGAGTTTGCCCTTTAAGGGGCAAACCAAGTTGTTCTGGTGCACCCCTTTCCCCTACTTGAAGATGGTGTGCTCAGAGAGGAGGGGGGAAAGAAAGGGGGAGGAGCAAGAGGAACAGAATAATAGGATGGCAACAGGAAGGGGAAGGGCTAAAGGAGGTACATAATGGACAGCACAGGAGTGGTTCAGCCACTTTGCTGAAGTTTTGATCCCTCCCACCCACCTTCCTTTAATTATGAAACATGGGAAGACAGTCAATAAGGGACTGTGTGTTAAGAGGAAGACATTCAAATTGGGATTGTGTGTATGGTCTGTCAAAGGTGGATGACAGAATTTGTCCAGGAGGATGATATTGGACTGCCAAAGGTGGATGGCAGAAAAGGGGGGTAAAAAGGGGGGTGGGAAGGAGGGGAGGGTGGAAAAGAAAAAGGAAGAGGATGGAAAGAAGGAGAAGCTGAAGGAGAAAAGGTGGTCTCGGTGCTCACCGTTACCTAATAGAAAAAGAGGAGAAGAAGGCACCCAGGTTTTCACCTGGGGGAGTGAGGATCAAAAATTGATATATGGATGCAATAAAATTAAACGGAGGAAATATAATAGTAAAGAAATGAGAAGGAAATGGAAGCATGGTATATATAATAAATTGATTGCCAATCTGAGCACAACAACATACAGTGGTCTGTGTTTTCATGGGGGAAAGAGGGGAGAATCTGGGACAAAGGATATTAGGGTGATGGAGAGGCCCCAGAGATCTTTTACCAGACTAATTGTGGGAGGTCAAGGAAACTCTTATGAGGAAAGATTGGAGAACTTGGGTTTGTGGCCATTGGTAAATAGAAGGGTGAGGGGTGACTTGTTGTTACTATATAAAGTTTTGGGGATGAAGATCTTAAATTGGAATTGGGTTTGTAATCAGTGGTAAAGCCATATCACCTGAGAGTACATAATAAACAATTGAGGGAGGAAACAGTAAGGACTGAATTGAGAAGAAATGGTTTCAAGTGTAGTGCAGTTAGGATGTGGAACAGACTGCCGCAGGATGTGGTGGATGCTGATAGTTCAGTGATTTTCAAAAACAGATTGGATAATTACCTTATAGAAGTTGGTGACTTATGTCACCACCACTGAATTGTGGGAGAAGTCTATATGGGCATTGCCTTCTTGATTTCCTTAACCTCCAGTATGAAGTCCAGTATGAAACCTCCCCAAGGGGTACATATTGAATGAGCTGATATACCAGCTCAATATTCTTCCCTGGTAAAAAATTTGAAATAAATAAAAATACTGTTCTGGAAAATCAACAAGATCTGAGCTTGATTTTCATGCATTTTACAAACAGATGTTTGCATGACTAGTTCTGTGAGCAGGGCTGGGTTGAACAGAATGATAAAAGTCTGAAATGTAAAGATTCAAAACTGATTTGTGCATTGTTTGAAAGTACACTATAGGAGATATCCTTTGTTTATTTTTGCTAACCAGGTACATCCGCTGAGAATAAATACCCATTCATGGACAAACTGTGTGCAAAACACAATCAAACACAGTTTACATAATAATACATAGTATAAATAGTACACCTTCAAGTTAAAACAATAAGCATAAATAATTCATTAAAACATGTGCATTAACAAGTATCCAGCAAACACATTTACATAATATTTTTAAAACAAGCTATTGCTTTCCCTGTTCTGATCTGTAGAAGTAAGGCATACCACACTTTAACAACAATATAAGAAAATGATTTCTGACTTAGGTTATTTTTGCAGCTTAGTAAGGCAAAGTTTTGATAAGAGATGGCCCTGGTGACACCACGTCTTGTTTGAATTTGAACTAATAATTTAAGACTCTTTGGTACATTAGCATTTAATGCTTTCCAAAGCAGTGCTGTCTGAGAGTATTGAACTCTTTTCTTCAAAGGGAAGCCATTGGAGCCAGTTATATAAAGTACAATGATATGTATTTCTATCAGTTTTTAAGCAAAATCAACAGATACAATTCATAGATCTTGCATGCCGTGTAATTGGAATGGACAGCTACAAACAGTTGCAATAAATCAGGGATTATTAATAATGGTTCCAGGCCATATATAATTGGAAACACCAGATAAAAACTGCCACGTGCATGCATATAATAAAACACAACACTTTTAAAGTGGCTAGTTCCCATTATTGCTTACATCAGATCACTTCTGTTTTATTTACACTGAGTAGGTTATATTCTACTAAGGGTCTGTTTGCAGAGATATCATATCAACATTTTTAAAATACTTTTAATCTCATCCCATTATTCAAGATGTTTACTTCATTGTGTCAGTCATGTGGTGGATGAAAAACATGTCCTTTATCTTTGCTTGTGCACAGGTGTAAAGTGAACATGTTGTGGCTACTCTGGAAGGTAACAGCTACCGAGGTGGGACAGTGTAGCATCCAATGCAGCTCAGATAGTAGAAGGCTTAATAAGTGACAGCCCAACCAGAAACAAGTTGATCAAGACAGTGTTCAGTCTGGCTAATGGGTGAAAACTTTATGTAGTTGAAAGGATGCAGCCGCACTTATCAGAATGCAGCTGTATGCTTTCATCTACAACACACGGCATCCAGCAGCCAGCTAAGTGATGTCATAGTCAGCCCTGCTGCCAGTACTCTCCCTTGACTTCTCTGGCACTTTGTTTGAAGAAAAACAATCCTACTCTCTACAGTTAGGCTGCCCACACCCTGATTTCTTCCTCTGGTGTTCACCCAGTAAACCAAGAATCCCACCATCTACAGTTTGCCCACCCACCACCCAATTGCTTCCCCTAGTGCTCCCTCAGCAATCCAAGAATCCTACCCTCTGCAGTTAGCCTGCCCACCTTCCAATCACTCCCCCACTAAGGTCCCTAAGTAAAACAAGAATTCCATCCTCTGCAGTTAGCTGATCCACCTCCCTATCATTTCTCCTGGTGCTCACACAGTAAACCAAGAATCCCACTCTCTGCAGTTAGCCTACCCATCACCAGATCACTATCTCTGTTGCTTCCTCAGTGATCCACACTCTGCGATTAGCCTGCCAACTTCCCTGTTGCTTCCCCTGGTGTGTTTTCTGGATACACCTTCAAAGAAGACAATGTTCCCATGATGACTTCTCCCCTTATGCCCACTTCTACCCTCCTCTTGACACCCATCATATCCCCACCCCTCTCTAATCTATTCGGTCCACAGACAGCATGTCTTGCTGCCTTCACTAGCATGTCCTGCTGCTGTGGCACCTGATTTGGAAGAGACTGAAAATTCAGTTTATGGCTCTTAATGTATTTTGAACTTTTAATCATAACGTTGTCATTTTTTTAATACTTTTGCCCCCAAGTTTCAGCATAGCATTTTTTTACCCCACCTCATGAACCAGGTAGTTGAAAGTTTTCAAATTCCCCACAAATGTGTTGTACAGTCACTCTGTAAAATCCCACTTAAGATAGGATTTATAATGTTCATCCTGTCTGGATCATAAATTGGGGTCATAAAAAGACTATGTAGAAAATGAGGGGTCACAATCTAAAAAAAAAGTTATGAAGAAACATTGAAATCTTCAATGTCCACTCATAACTTTGTTATTTTTCCCCCAATTATAACACCACATTTACAAAATAGCTTTTTTTACCCCATGTCATGAACCAGGTAGGTGAAATGTTTCACATCCCCACAACTGCCCAAATGTATTTTCAAAATAACTCTGTGAAATAACATTTTGGATGGGATTTAGAGTTCTATCTGTGTTGATCATAAAGTGGGGCTATGAAAAGATGATGTGGAAAATTTGAGGTTAAAATCTCAAAAAGCAACAGGTTAACAAGAAATGTTGAAATTCTTCAACATTACCTCATAACTTTGCTATATTTCCAGATTTTTACCCCCAATTTTCAACATAGCCTTTCATTTAACCCAATTAATGAACAAAGCAGGAGTATTTTTTTAATCCCATCCAAATGTGCTTTCTCAGTCATGTCACAAAATCACCTTTTGGATAGGATTTAAAACATTTCACCTGTGCCGCTCATATGCTGGGGTGACAAAAAGACAATGTTGAATTTTGGAGGCACAAATCTTAGAAAAAATGACAAAGTTATGAAGAAATTCTGAAGTCCCTCAATGTTAACTTTGAGTTTTGTTAATTTTCCAGATTTTGACCCCACATGTTCAACAGCGCTAGTTTTGAACCCCAACTCAAGAATGTGAAATAGGTCATACTTCTTTTTCAAGTCATGACAGAAACAACTTTTCACATTTGTGCTGCAAAATTAAATTTTTGACAGGGTGTAATACAAAGACTATGCTGAACAATAAAACTGAAAGAAAAAAACACATGAATTAAGGCTGACATTTTTAAACATTTACTCATAACATTGCAACATCTTTCTTTTTGAAACCACATTTTCTAGATACTCATGTATTTACCTTCATCACATGAACATGGCAGGTGTTATTATCAAATACCCCTCTGAAACCTGTTTTTGCTGTCATTCCACAAAACAATGCTTTGGGATGCATTTAATAAATGACACCTGTTATGTTCATATGCAGCAGCAATAAAAAATAGCATTTTGACAAAAACAGTCAGCACTCCAATGAAATAGCCTACCACACTTCTTCATTTATTAATGTCAGTTTCTTTTCTTTATTGATTTTATTTAAAATTGCAGCAGCAGCATACAAGCTAAAGACTACCTAACTAATATTTCACTGTCACAATGACGTCTCCATCAGACTCTGATGAAGATGTCTTTGTGATGTTGAAACATTAATCAGGTGGTCTCTAGCTCACTGGGAAGTAAGACAGTCGGTAGGAGTTTTGAAAAATTTGTATACAAATTTAAATTGCAAGTTGATGGCTTTAGTATTTGCACTTTTAATGTGGATTTATCCAGGCTTGGAGATTATTCCTTATGTGCTGCTGCTGTGATTTTAAATGAAATGAACAAAGAAAAGAAATTGATATTGCTAAACAAAGAAGTGTAGTAAGCTGTTTGGATCTATGTGATAACTGCTATTGGCGATCGCCTTTAAGGCAATGGCACATCACTGAAAAAAATATTTTGGCGATGTACTCCCCAGCACACATCAAAACAGCACTGGGGAGTTGGGATTTTGCATTTTATGTGGGAGGCTGTGCCCCCTGCATCCCCTAATTAAGGATTCTCAACTCCAGGGGGGTGCATGTTGGAGGGGTGCAAACATGGCAAAAATAACATTTTGGGCCAGGCGCAACAAAAAAGTACCTGTGCTTGGACCCAAACCCAGCACCATTCCAACCATAGCCCTGAGCTCACCCACCATGCCACGGAAGCAGCTTGGCAGTTCACTGCTGTACCACCCCATAGCCCCTCCATCCCCTCCCACCCCACGCTTGGCGTGCTCACTCTCCCCCTGCATGCATAGGCATGTAGCAACAGGATGTTGCTATTTTGTGCACTCCTCCATCTGGTCGCCCACCTTCCCCAGTCACCACAATGACAGGCATTGCGATTCAGTCACCCTTTCAGTAGATGCCCAATCATGGTAGCCAAAGTCATGGGATACCAAGCTGTTTCATTGGAGTAATGACCTTGCCACCATGGTGGCATTGTGACTTTATTCTGTTTCAAGAGTTCTGGTATGTGCACTCATTTTGTTGTGTACAGAAATAAGATCCACTGTTGTGCTGCATTGTATTTTGAAAATTCAATGTCACAATCTAAGAAAACAATATTGTTTTTTGTATGAACCTCTTCATTTCTCAAACACGACAATTTCACTATTGTAATTTGTGTTATTACAGTACTTTGTTAATTTTAGCATGTGTACTATCAATACCATACAACCACACAGTAAATACAAGCTAGAAAATATTCAGCATTGACAGATATTTGTTCAATTAAGTGCATGTTACTTGTTTCCCAAAGCTGAAGGCAAAAGAAAGTCCAGCAGTTAATTTAAGTAGGAGGAGAGCTGATGCAGTCCCTCTGCAGAAAAGCAGCACTAAGAAGGATTCTAACAACTACATGCCAGTCAGTCTTACAGTAGTGGTGGGGAAGTTAATGGAAACACTACTGAAGGAGAGGCGTGTGAATCAGCTGGAGGCAAAAGGGCTGCAGAACCAGCAGCAGCATGGCTTCATGGGGTGGGGGGGCAGTCATGCCAAACTAATCTCATAGATTTCTTTGACCGGTTACCAGGGAGGTGGATCAAGGGAGAGCAGTGGACATGGTCTATTTGGAATCCTGTAAGGCATTCAACATTGTGTTGCAGAGGAGGCTAGTTAAGAAAATAAGCAGCCTCAGAGTGGGGAAGAAAGTGGCAAGTTGGTTATTAAACTGTTTCAGGGTTAGGAGGCAAATGGTGGTTGTAAATGGTAGCCACTGGGGTGATAGGAGAATGACTAGTGGCATGCCACAGGATTCTAGAAATGGATTCCATATTTTCTTTCATTTGTCAGATTTATTCAGCAAATTATAACATATTCTTTCATTGTTAGCCAACGTACTCATCAAATCAAACTGTTCTCTTACTGAGGGGATGTTGTTAGTTTTCCAGTTATACAGTAAGTATTAACCTTTTATATACGAGTACAGCAGCTAAAATCCAAAGCTGGAGTGGACATGGAGTATTTACTAATGTACCTGTGTCCCTTAGTATGAAAAAAGAGCATGGAAAGGATTGGACATGTGCAAAACATCTTGACATGATGAATGGTTAATTTGTCTACCTTTGAGTACCTCCAGGCATTCCCAAAATATGTGAGTCATGTTAACACTGTCACTACCACATTGCAATCATCTGGCTTGGTTGCAGTAACCCTTGTTATTTAGTTGTTGTGGTGAATAGTGGTACTGAAGACAGATTTTGAATTGTGCCAGTCTACTCTGCAATTCTCTACAACAGAGATAGGCATTTTCCCAAAATTTGATCCAGTAATCTTCCAATAGTTGGATAGCTAAATCTTGTTTTCATTTAGTTTTAGTGGTGAAGGTAGTAGGACCTTCAAAATCTGATATAACTTTATAAATCAAGCTAACTCCTTTTCTTAGTTGACCCATTTTAATGAAGCTACCCTAATCAGAGTAGCTAGGAACTTTAAGATCAGTATTCAAACTTTCAGGATAAAGATTCTTATTTGTAAATATTGCCAAAACTGTAGTTTATCTAGTTCAAATTTTCCCCTTAATTCTTCAAAGCACAACAGACTATTATCAGTACCATTTAACAAATCTTTTTAATACCTTTCTTTTTCCATCCTACTGTAAATCTCTAAGGATTTGCCATTATATGTGATTGATGGATTGTTCCAGACTGGCATATAGTTTATTTATTTTGTTTTTGTTGACCGGGTAAGTGCACTAGACAAATCCTGCCTATTTTCAGGCACAACCCGAGGGAAGGGATACAGATGAATGCCAACTGACCTTGAACCAGATTAAGCTGTTGGTGGTATTTTCAGTGAATGAGGGAAATTTGGCAAGGACACCGGGGAAAGGGGAAATTCTCCTGCTCTTTTCAATAAGTGCCATGGGATCTTTAACATCCACTGTCTCATCCGAAAGACAACACCTTAGAAGTGCAGCACCCCTCTCATGCTGCACTACAGTGCCAGTACTGGGATATTAACCCAAGTGCCAGATGTGGGAACTGAACCCACAGCCCTCTGATCTCCTGGCCTCAGAGGTGAGTGTGCTACCTACTGAGCCACTGACACTAGTTGAGAGGTAAGGAGTTAGAATTCAGAAATTTAGATAATTTCTTACATAAAGAGATGATTACTGAAACAGAGGGATGAGAGGCAATTTGTCTACGTAAGTTAAGAAATAATAAGTCAATACTAAGGAAAGGTTTCACTAACCAATTCTCTACTTCCACCTATAGTGGTGTAGTTATGTGACAGTGTACAGTGAAACAATAAGTTGCTTGCTTAAGACATTAAGCCCAGTAATATCTTTGCCACCAAGGTGGATTTAATTCCTTAAGAACTTAGAGAATAAGCTTTATATTTTCCTGAACCAAGACACTTCTATCATAATGGGTGGAATATTAAGAATATAAAATATTTTTGGTGTCAATGTTAGTTTTATGGAGTTTATCTTTCCCCACAAAGATAAGTTCAGTTTAGACCATCTGTCCATTTTAGAGTTAATATCTGTTATAAGGGAATTTAGTTTAGAGGCTACAGTCTTCTTAATGGAATTGAGAATGTTCATATCTAAACATTTTATATCCTTATCTGCCCAAGGAAAGGTAAATTAATTTTAATTTTTTTCCTTTTCAAAGTTAGAAGCAACTAACACTATACCTTATGTTTTCTGTCAGTTTACATAAAGGCCAGGGAAAGATCCAAATTTTTGTAGAAGTTGTTGCAAAATTATCATCGTAACATGAAGCTTTGAATGAGATGAGTTAATAAAAGATCATTCATAAAGGCCAACACTTTGCTAGCATAGTTACTAGTTGTAATACTATGTATTCTAGATGAATTCATAATTCTTCTAATGGGGGGTTCAATAGCCAACACAAATAGCAGGGGAGATAAGGGACACCCATGCCTGGTTTCTCTAAATAAGGAAAATTATTCTGAAATTACTATGTTGGTAATGATTGCTGCCTTGGGGCTTTTGAATATCATTGAGAGACAATTTTGAATTTGGGGTCCAAAATTATTAAAGTCTAGGACTTTATGTAAATATGCCTATTCCATGACAGGTGAAAAGAGCCAATCAAGAATAGCGCTGTCAAAACAGAGTTTCAAATACTGCATCTGCCTTGACAGCAACAGGGGTAGTATAGTGAAAGTTAAGTACCACTACTCCTGTAACTGTCAAGGCAGACAGGAAAGAGTCAAGCAGCTGGAGTCAAGTAGCTGGAAGAGAGGTGCCTGTTTGAGCCACTCCCATGGTAGAGAGGCTAGGCGCTCACATCCAGAGCAGGGGAGACCTGGAGACTGGCACAGGGTCATAATGTTGCAAGACATTCTGCCGCAGCAATAAACCGCGCTGTCAATACAGCGCAGTATATTGCCAGTGGCATATCTCTGTACATCCCAAACCACCCTAACTAAAATAACCAACTCGGTGGGGGTTTGGACACTTAATTCACAAAAAGTGTGAATAAAAGAAAAATTCCATGCGTCTGGGATCAGGATTCAATACCCAGTCTGCAGACACACCACATCCATTGCTGTCTGTAGCTCATCCTGTTGAGCCACGGCAGCTGCTCGGTGGACCCTCCTCCCAGCAGAAAACTTGTCCTCTGCTAGAGAATAGTGACAGGGTGCACAACTGTGCATTGACCATTTAGCAGTTTTGCACTCTGTTGCTATTCCCACCCATGCTGTCTGTGTTGCGTGGTTTTAGCATATGCCATCTTTTATACGGTGAACTGACCCAGTAGGCTGGAAACATGTGCTCTGTTTCCAGTCTCCCAAGTAGTACATTTTAAATTTTCCTCTGAAATTTAAAGTGTCTGTTTGTTTTGCCCCCCCCAACTGTTATTTTGTATTCCCTGAGTGTTGTTTTTGCTTAATTCCTCCCCCTATGGTTCTCCACATCCTCGAGTTCTACCCCCCCATGGAGTTGATTATATAAAAATCAGGGGGTGTGGGGGGTGAAGCCCTATGTCAGGGGTGCATGGGGAAGTTCTCCCTGCAGAAACACAAATTTCATTGTTTTGCTTTATCATGGTAGCGGTCCTCCATGTGTTTTTGGACCACTGCAATTGGCACTATTGTTGCATATGGCATTTTTCCTGGGCGCTGTTATTGTTGGCTCTGTTTTTCTTGCATGGTTCTTGGCCATGCTATTATTGTAGTTGACATCTTGACTTGGGCCTGCCCATTCGGGAAAGTCAAAAACTTTCCCTATTTCTGTTGACAGTGCAATAGAACGTCTGAGTTTTTATGTGCTATCCAGATAATTAAAATAATCTCCATAGATTATCAGATGCTTGTCTTCCTTTCATGAAACCTACTGGCTCTTTTCCGATAATGTTTTGCATGACCATAGAAATTATTTTTGCTAGTATTTTTGCTAGGATTTGTAATAAATATTTAAGAGAGATGTAGGTTAATAGTTTGAGAATTCTAGGGGTTTTGTCTTTTGAGCCAGTAAATATATTAAAGTTTCATTCTTGGAATTTGATAGGGCATCTAATTTAAAAGAATCTTGAAAGACTAGAGCAAGTTGATGTTTAATACTATGGCCCAAAAGTTTTATTCTTCCAGGGTTTCTGTGGTGTTTTGCCATTGGTGGCATCGTTAATTACTTGCTTAATTTCAGTTTTTGTAATTGGCATATGTATCATTTATCTTTTTCTGAAATTTGTGGCAATTTGGCAGCATTCAGAAAGGAAGTCATGTTTTCCATGTCTGGGGAGCCTTGAGATTTACATAAATGTTGCTAGGAATCCAGAAAGCATATATTTATTAAGCAACATTTGTAAGAAATCCTCCCTTTTCGGTTATATACCCCATTCATTGAGCTATGTAATTGTTGCTTTTTAAAAATGAAAAGCTAGGAGTTTGCCAGGGTTTTCTTCAGATTCACAATAGTTTAGTTTTGTTTGGACAAAGCATATTCCGCCTTTGCAGATTGTATTCACATAATTTCAAATTTCAAATTACTAATCTCATATAGTAGGTTTTGTTTAGTATTGGGATCTTTTTTTAAATTCTGTAAAAATCTTAGTTAATTGTTGTTCCTTGGAGATAAAATCTTTCTGTTGTATTTTTTTTCTTATTGGCAGCATACCCGATTATTTAACCTCTAATGTAGGCCTTGAATACCATCCATAAATTGTGCTATGACACATCATTATTGCCATTAATTTCAAACTATGCTTTAGTCTCATTAAGAAGTCATTCCTTAAATGTAGGCTTTTGATGAAAGGAGGTAATACATTTCCATCTAAAACAGTATTTGTCATTTTCCAAAAATAAAGACATTTTAAGCATACTGTGATCTAATATAACAATGGTGTTATAGTTTACCTCCAATATTAGATTGCAAGGTTTCAATGACAAGAAAAAATAATAGTCTAGCCTGCTAAAAGAGTTGTGCTGGGTAGAATAAAATGAAAAATCTTTGTTGGTGGAGTGCTTTTTGTATATCCCCAGTTAATAAAAAAAAACTGCATTATTTAAGCCTGCTCAGCACAGTGGACAGAGGAATCTCCCGAGTCAGTAATATGCCCCATAACCTTGACCCTCACAGCAGGGATATTCTCATGCAACAATGACACATTCCACTAGTGCTCCTCTTAAATTATAATATGACTTCTCTTCACAGCTCATCACTAGAAACTTCCCTAGTCTGCAAACTGACCCTAATATCTAATCTTCCATTACAGAGCCACCAATTGCCTCCTACCACCGACCACCCAACCTGTGGCATCTACTGGTATGAAGCAGCCTACGTACTCCCAACAATTCCTCCCTACTAGGTACCAAAGCTCGCAAAACACTGTTATACCTTAAAATTTATTTCTACTGTCACTGACATTCAAGGTCCTACAGATGTTTTTCACATCACCAAGGAGTTCTAATGCACTTCCAGTAATGTGGTATATTGTATTCTTTGCAGGAAGTGTGCAGCTATCTACATTGGAAAAACTGGCAGATGCTTGGTTGACCAATTCATCAGGGAACATTACAGGGCTGTCAGGAATGCAGGCACTGGTAAACCCATTGTATCCCACTTTACCTCCGGAGACCATAACTTGAGTGACCTTTCTGTTTGTGTCCTTCAGCAGGGTTTCCAGGATGCTGACCAAAGAAAAAACATGGAAACCAAGCTGATCATCCACCTAGGCTGCCAGCAGCCTTCTGCTTTAAATGACAGACTTATTTTCTACTAACATCTTTCAGCCGCCTTATGGTTTACCACCGTAGTCTGTCATTTTTACCCCACCCCCATCATCTCTCACACTAAAAGGTAAGGGCGAAAAGGGTGGCATTCAGGACGTACAAGAAAACACAGAGAGAAGACAAGGAACTGTATCTGGAAAAGCAGAAGGAGGTGGGAAAAATAGTCAGAAGTGCAAAGGCACAAACAGAAGGAAAAATAGCCCAGGCAATAACAAAAGGAAACAAGAACTTTTGCAGTTATGTTAGTGAAAGAAAAAAGACTAAGAGTGCGACTGTGAGACTAAAAAGAGAAGGAAGGAAATGTGCAGAGGGGGACCAAGAAAAAGCAGAAATCCTGAACAAGTATTTTTGTTCAATATTCACAGAAAGGGGGAAGGGGAGAGACCAAAGTTAGGCGATGGAAGCACCACTGGGAGGGAGGTGGACACAAGTCCATTTAAGGAGGAGGGAGTCTTAAAGTAACTCATTAATCTGAAAGTGGGCAAGACAATAGAGCTGGACAGGATACATCCCAGAGTATTAAAAGAAATCAGAGAGGTGATGGCAATATAACTGACGGCCCTGTTCAACAGTTTGCTGGAAACAGGTATGGTACCAAAGGACTGGAGAAAGGTGAATGTAGTCCCTCTCCACAAAAGTGGGAGCAGGGAAGAGGCTGGCAATTACAGGCTAGTCATCCTGACCTCAGTGGTGGGGAAACTAATGGAATCACTACTAAAAGAAAGGTTTGTGATGCGTCTCAGATCCAAAGGAGCAAAAAATCTGACTTTTTAGCATAGACTTATCCACTCTGTTGAGCATGCTAACTACTTTAACACTCAATCAATTAAAGGCTTGTAAAAATAAATATGAGTTGAGGGCCTTCTTAAAGGCTTCTACCGAGGGAGCCTCCCTCAGATGGCCAGGCAAGGAGTTTCACAGGGTAGACACGGCCACCACAAATGCTCAGTCACCTGAGTGCTGCAGCCTAACCCATAGAACCCCAAGATGATCACCCTCAGCAGAACGGAGGGCCCGGGATGGACGGTAAGGCACAAGGAGCTCTTGCAGATAGACTGGGCCCTTTCCATGCAGGGTCTTATAGGTCAAAAGCCTTATCTTGAAGACAACTCTCCACTGAACCGACAGCCAGTGCAGTTCGCGGAGCGTCGGGGTAATATGCTCGTATCTTTTCACCCCATCAGTAATCTTGCTGCCGCATTGCTTAGAATCTCAATATGTAGTCCGGGGGAGAGGGAGAGAGAGAGAGAGAGAGAGAGAGAGAGAGGATATGATAGAGACTTTCAAATACTTCAAGGGTGTAAATAAGGTACAAGAGGGTAGCATCTTTCAAACAAAAAAAAAGATGTTCAAGAACAGGTGACTATGATATGAAAATAGAGGAGGGGTAGACTTACGGGTAACATGAGAAAGTATTTTTTTAACAGAAAGGGTGGTGGATCCATAGAAAAGCCTCCATACTGAGGTTGTTGGGGCAAAAACAGTGGGGGACAGACATAAAAGAACTCTAGTGATAGGAAAGAGAGGGTAAGCTGGAGATAATTTAGGATCTGTGGTATATGAAACAGGTAGAGAAAATGGGTAGACTAGGTGGGCCAAGAGGTCTTTATCTGAATTCAAATTCTATGTTTCTATGCTTGCATGTGTGCATGGTATGTTTGCATGTGCGAGTATGCCTGCACACACTTCCATCCAATAAATGTGAGTGTGTGTGTGTGGGGGGCATACTCAGATGGGCATTGCAGCTATATGTGCACACACATTTTCATTTCCCAGATGTTCCTAACTCTGCCCCCTTCCCCCACATTTCTCACTTTTCAGCCTTCTTACTAGGCCTTGTTAATTAGTCCCCACATGAGGACTCCTCAGCTCATTCACTCCTCCAATGCCTTTTCATACTGCACTTGTCGTCACCTTTTGTTTTTCAGATTTGTTTCTTACCTTGCCTAATAGTATATGGTTAGGGCTTATTTTAGATGGAAAACAGTGGCTTCCCAAATGTTGTTATAGGACAGTTCAAAGGTCAAAAAAGTTGTTGTACTATCGTTCTGAAGGCAGATCGATAGTACAACTTTTCAGACTTGAGCTGCTACATGATTGGCTGGAAACAGAGCTGATCAAAAAATGAGCTCTAAAATGGCGGAGGTGCTTAACGAGCAGTCGGTAGTGCCATTCACTCAGATAGTTCGGACACAGACTGCCATACTCGGCACCATTACTATCAGTTTGGCAGTTTTTTTTATTTCTGTTGCCGTTAATCTTCCGGATCAGAACAGAGCAGGACTGCAGGAAGCAGTGAAGCACCGGCATCGAAAATGGATGGGGACTGCAGCATGGACTGAGAGCGAGCGAGAGGGAGAATATTTACAAGGTATGAACCATGTCAAACATTAAACATCCTACATTTTGGGGAACCATATACTATATAAATTAGTATATGGTTGCCCAAACACAACAAGCCTTTGTTGCCATCTCAGGGATGTGATTCTGTCACATGTACCTCTCGAACTTTGTTCTCTAGGTCTGTGTGACGTCATCACATCCCCTCGATGGCAACATAGCCTTGTTGTGTATGGGCAACCATACACTATTCTATATTTATCACTTTTTCTCCTAGAACCACCTCCTTTTTTCTTTCCTCACATATATATCCCTTATTTCCCCTTACTTTTCCACTAACTTTGCTTTTTCCTCTTTTAGATAATTCCTGAAGAACACCTGTGGTTGAAAATATCAATTCTAACTCTATTTTCCATCTTCAGTGTGCTTTTAATATTATCAATTTGTTTTGTTTTTAGACCACAATATGATGCAGCACCTTGTTTTTTTTTTCTTACTACTGTAGTTAGTTTTAAAGCAGCAGTGCAAGATTAAAAAAAAAATCTGCGCTTTTGCAACAGTGTATTCCCTGTGCTCTGTTGAGCATTTATCGTACCTGGTAATCTTACTCACTGGCATTGTAATATCATCCTGTAATTTGCTCTGTTTTCCTTTGGTTTTTGTTTACATTTCTGCCACCCTCCATGTTGAAAGCAGAAGTACTAGATAGGCAGCCTCCATATTTACTGTAGGGCTACAACAACTGGAAAATGATCACTTCCTGATTATCTAGTACTGCTGCTTTAAATTACAATACTTGGTACAATACCTAAGTGATAAGACAGAAGAATGCTTACAGCCCATCAAGTCTGCCCCTCACATCAGTGAGGCCACTTTATCCTTGTGTTCAACAATATATATTTGTCTAGTTCATTTTTGAATGTGGCCAGTGTTTTTGAGTCTACTATTTCATTTGATAATGCATTCTATGCTATCCCATCTCTTTGGGTAAGAAACCATCTTCTATCATTCTTTATTGACTTATTTAATTTGATTTGCTTGTTGTGACATCTCAAAATAAAGTCCTTTTCCTGTACTTGTATATACCCATATCCACCATTACTTCTTGATCATTAATTATTTTGAACATCTGGAGTATGTCTTCTCTTGATCTCCCTTTTATCAAGACTGTATAGTCCTAACTTGCTCAGCCTGTCCCCATAAGGTAGATTTCTAAGCCTTGGAATGAGCTTTGTTGTTCTATGCTGTACTCTCTCAACGTGATTTATGTTTCCCTTTAGATATGGATCTATAGCTGTGACCCAAAATCTTGGTATGGCCTTATATAGGTCCAGCATAGTGGCATTATACATTCTTCTTGTCTTCTCATGAATGTCATATTAGTGCATCCTAACAGACTATTGGAGGTATTTATGACACTATTATGGTGTTTACTAAATTTAAGATCTTTGTTGATCGGTATGTCTAAATCCTTTTCACTTTTGGCTACCTTTAAAGCAATATTGCTTACAATATACTGTATCTATAATATTTACATAAACACATAGATACTGATGGTAAATAAGGGCATTTGGCCCACCTAGTCTGCCCAATTGCATATGTTATTTTGCCTCTTCAAACTTCTTTTGAACTGGGTTGTCCCCTTCCCCAACTGCTAGGATCCCCTGATGCCTATCCCATGCATTCTTGAATCCTGTAATCGTTTCAGCTCCCCCCACCCACCTCCTCTGGCTGGGAGTTCCACTTGTCCACCACTCTTTCCATGAAGAAATACTTTCTCACATTACCTCTGAACCTCCCTCCCTCCAATTTCATCCCATGGTCCCTAGTCCTGGAACATCTCTTCCTCTGAAAAATAGTGTTTTCCTGCACATTGTTCCTCCCCGTGAGGTACTTGTATGTCTCTGCCATATCCCCCTCTCCTTCCTCTCCTCCAGGGAGTATATATTCAAGTCCTTCGGCCTGTCCTTGTATGACTTGTGATGCAAACCCTGTACCATCTTGGTTGCCCTACTCTGAACTGTCTCCACCCTGTCTATATCCTTACACAGATAAGGCCTCCAGAACTGAGCACTGTACTCCAGGTGTCGCCTCACTAATGTCTTGTATAGTGAAATTATGACATCCCTTTTCCTGCTGGTGATGCCCCTGCCTATGCATCCAAGCATCATATTTGCTTTACACACTGCCTTGTCACACTGACTCCCAAACTTTAGGTCATCAGAGATGATAACCCCTAGGTCCCTTTCTTGCATGGAGCATGCTATATCCTCCCCCCAGCTGATATGTTGTTCTAGGGCTTTTGTGCCCCATGTGCATTATTCTGCACTTTTTTACGTTAAATCTAAACTGTCACACCCTTAACCATTCCTCAAGCATCTGCAGGTCTCTCCTCATTCTAGTCACTCCCTCCGGTGTGCCCACTCTGTTACAGAGTTTTGTATCATCAGTAAACAGGGAAATTCTCCCTTCTATGTTATCCATAATGTCACTGATGAAGATGGTGAAGAGGACTGAACCTAGTACTGATTCCTGTGGCACTCCACTGGTCATCCTTCCTGCTATGGAGTGACAGCCATTTACCATCAATCTCTGTGTCCTGCCATCCAGCCAGTTCCCCGCCCACCACACTACTGCCCTACCCACACCCATATTGCCCAGCTTATTTAACAGCCTTCTATGGGGTACAATGTCAAAGGCGTTACTGAAGTCCAGATAGGCCACATCCACTATCCCCCTGCTCCACCTTCCTAGCCACCAAGTTGAAAAATTCTATGAGGTTAATCTGGCACAACCCCCAGTAAAACCATGTTGCCTTGGGTCCTGCAGATGGTTGGCCACAAAGTGTTCCACTAATCTCTCCTTCAGTAGTGCTTCCATAATCTTCTCCACTACTGAGATGAGGCTGACCCTTCTGTAGTTCACCGCTTCCTCTCTGTCCAGCTTTTGTATAAGGGGACTATATCAGCTGTTCCCCAGTCTTTGAGCACTTCACCTGTTTCCAGTGAACAGTTTCACCAAAATTTCAGCCACCACTTCTCTGAGCTTCCTCAGCACCTGGGGTGCATCCTATCCAGATCCACAGCTTTATCGACTCTTATTCCTTCCAGTTCCTTTAGGACCCTTTCCAATGGAAAGGGACTTGAATCCATTTCTGTGCCCTTCCCCCCTTTGTACTCCCTTCTGGCCCACTACGTACCCCTTCTACTGTAAAGACTAAGCAGAAATATCTGTCCAGTATGTTTGCTTTACTGTTGTCATCCTCAAAACTACTCTCACCCTCACCCTTTAGCCTCACTATCCCTTCTTTTGCCTCCCTTTTTTCATTTACATACCTATAAAAGGTTTTGTCCCCTCCAACCACTGTTTTCACAATGCACTGCTCTGTCTGTGCTTTGGCTTCCCTTACTGCCCTACCTGTCTCCCTTTGCTTCTCCTGGTACTTATCCCTATCTCCTTCTGCCTATGTCTTTTTGTATTGCTTGAATGCAATCCTTTTGGCTTTCACTTTTTCTGCTACAGTACCTTGCAACACCATAAGGTTTCCCTCTTCCTTTTCTCCTTGCTAATCTGCTTAACACATAATTGCGTTGCCCTTGCTATCCCTGTTTTAAATACTGCCCACTGTTCCTCCACCCCTAATTCCTTCCTCATTCCAGCTAGTGCTTCTTCCAAGAATTTCCCCATTTTCTCAAAATCTGCCATCCTAATATCTAGGATAATTGTTTTAGTGTGTCAGGGATCTGCCCATTCAGTTATTTCAAACCACTGTGTCCAGTGGTCATTGTTCCCTAGGTGCTCCGCCACTGTGACCCCCGTCACACTGTCTCCATTTGTGAGCACCAGGTCCAGTATTGCCTTCTGCTGAGCTGGCTCCATGACCAATTGTTTAAGGAAGGCTCCCTGAAGGGAGACCAGGATAAATCTGCTCCTGGCTGCTGCTGCTGCTGGAAGGCTCCAGTCCACGTCTGATATGCTGAAGTCTCAAACAAGTACCACCTCCCCCTTGTCTGCCATTCTTTGGATAGCAAGTATCAATTCCCTATCTGTCTCTTCCACCTGGGTTGTGGTCTATAGACTACTGCTGTGCAGATGGCTGTCCCCATTTTTCTTTCAAGCTTAACCCACAGTATCCCCCCTCCATTGCCCTCAGATCTCTGTGGCCTTAATGTTATCTTTCATATACAGTGCCACTCCTCCCCCCTTCCTGCCCCTCCTGTCTCTCCTGAATAAGTCATAGCCAGGTATGGCCAGCTCCCAGTCATGGTTATCATTACACTAGGTCTCTGTGATGGCCACAATGTCCAGCTCTGATTGTGCCATAGTTGCCTCCAGGTCCTCCATCTTGTGGCTAAGGCTCCTGGCATTGGCACACGTGGCTCTCCATGATGTAACTTCCCACCCCTGTTTTGTTGTCCTACACTCCCCTGCTTCCCAGGTGATCTTTTTGCCTGGCCCACCCTGCCTTCTGCCCTTCTGTTGTGTTCTGCCCCCTGATTGTCTATCCACTCCTTGGGTCCCTGTGTTCCGTCTGTTGTTCCCTTCCTCCATTTTTTGCACTTTGCATTGCTGTGATATCCCCCATTCCTGGTCCCCTGTTCCTTTTCAAGCTCATTTTCTGTTCCTGAATTTATTTTCTGTTCCTTAATGCTTTACTACACATTATCGCCAGTGAATGACATACCATTATTGATTGCTCATTGTTCAATTCTTTTAGGTCTTTCTTAATTTTGCTGATGTTCTCATCTGTATCTACTGGCCCTCCTACCTTGGTGTCATTTGCAGATCTGACTACCCAGCTGTCCACTCCTTCATTAAGGTCTTTAATAAACAGTGAAAACAGGACTGGGCCTAGCTCAGACACCTGTGGCATCCCACTAGTGACCTCACCTGACTCTGAAAGTGTTCCTTAATTCTTACCCACGGCATTCTGTTATGTAGACAGTTTTTTATCCATTTCACTAATTTGGTGCCTATGTCCACAGTTTTAAGTTTTTCAATTCATATACTCTATGGAACTTTGTTGAATGCCTTTTGGAACTCCAAATATGTTATATCTTTTTTTTAATCAAGTATACTTTTTTATTAAGTATACTTTATCAAATGTGTTATATCTACTGAATGTTACTATTAATGTTCTGACTGACCTTCGTATAGTAAACTATTGTATTTTTTTATACATGACCTGTTCTTTTTGAATTCACATTGTGTTATATCTTTTTCCATTTCTTCTGTTATTAAACTTTCCATATTTTACCCAAAAACAGACAGAAGACTTATAAGTCTATCGTTAGTAATACTAGTTCTGTCTCTTTTCGTGTTTGCTTGCACACGCAGTGCACAAGAAACATATTGAGATAGAGCATTTCAGAGGTGTGGCAGTGTTGTGGCCAATGCAGTGGACACTTTAATGAACGCGTCCCTTAGCCACCAATTAATGTTGAAGCTGCCAATAATGGCAGTTTCAGAGAGAGCCCCACACTTGAAAGAAATCTGCTGCTGCAATCAGGGGCAGTTTTGTCATTGCAGCAGCAGTCCCCCCTCCCTCTCAAGCAGGCACACAGCAGGACAACAAATTAAAATTTTATCTCCCTCCCACTGCTGCTGCCCACACCATACCCCCTATTCTCCATCCCCTGCTGACATCAGTGTGCTCAATCGCCATGTCAGCATGTATCCTCCCTACCCCCATTAATATGGCACACTGGGAGCCCAACCCAGTGTACCAAAAAATACTTCTTTGATGTTTCTGACATCGGGATGCCCAATCCCGGTGTCAGATGTGCCTCCCCATACCCCTATGCTCTCAGCCGACCTCAGGGTGCCCAATCCCTGGGTCAGCATTGATCCCCCACCAGTACTCTGGCACACTGGGACCCCACCCCAGTGTGGCAAAATCCATTTTGTTAATAGTTCACCTGTAAAAGAGAAAACAGTCCAACAATGTCTTTTTTTATCTAAAAAAAAGAAAACAGTCCCTCGCCATTCCACCGACCCCCCTCCCCAACCCCACCCTCCCTCTGTGTGCTCCACCTCCCTGTTACTCCCTCACCCATACTTACCTCTAGAGTATGGGAGCAGTGATCTTTTGTGGACTGGGAACACGTCTGCACTCTTCAAAGACCAACCGGGAACTGAAGAAATGATGGTAAGCCCTATAATGGCTGTCAATGGAGAGTTTTTAACTTAGATTGATATCTCAGCTAATTTTTGGAGTTTTGGCCCCAAATTTTCAACATGTGGTTCTAGGGGCCCCACCTCGTGAACACTGGCATTGTCATTTCGTTTCTCAGTCCCAAAAGGTGATTTCACAGTTACTGCGCAGAATCACCTTTTGGGACCAGTTAACAAAATGACAGCGCCATTGTTCATGAGGTGGGGTCCCAAAAAGTCCTTGTTGCAAATTTGATGAAAAAACTCCAAAGAATGATTGTGTTATAAGCGTCTGTTGAGCAGTTTCTATGCACGCTCATAAGTTCATCAGTTTTTTTATATTTTCACTGCAAATTTCCCACATTGCCATTTTTTCACACCCCATATGAACCGTACAGCTGTCATTTTTTGCATCCTTCCTAAAATGTGTTTTTGCACCTGTGACACAGAATGGCACGGTCGCTGTTCGAAATCAAATTTCAGGACAGATTAACAAAATGTCAGTGCCACTGTTCATGAGGGGAGGTCCCAAAAAGGCCATGTTGAAAATTTGGTGAAAATATTCCAAAAAATGACTACATTATGAGCGTGGGTTGCATGGTTTCTATGCACACGCGTAACTTCGCCACTTTTTCATATTTTTACTCCAGATTTTCAACATTGCCATTTCATCATACCTCCTCATGAGCAGTACAGCTGTCATTTTTCACATCCTGCCAAAAAGGTGTTTTCACACCAGTGGCGCTGAATGGCACACTCTCTGGAGTGAAATTACCTTTTGGGATTGAGTAACAAAATGATACTGCCACTGTTTATAAGGTGGGGTCCAAAAAAGCCCTTTAAAAATTTGGAACAAAAATACCAACAAACGCCCAGGGCATTAAGGTTTTCAACCATAACATCCAGCCTGTACAGACTGACAGGTGCTGGGGGTGTGACTAGGGATCGTTGGTCAAAATGATCATGCCATTCCACCCCATCCCCACCCCCACCCTGCAGCCACTGACAGGCATTGAGGTGTTCTTTTAGGTTTTTGACCCTAATGTTCACCTCATTCTCCTATACTGCACCCATCTCAGCTTATTTCCTTATGGAATGGGGTGAGTGTAAGGGCTGAAGACCTCAAGGCACACTTCGACACCTGTTGGTGTCTGCAGGGTGGGGTGAGGTGGAATGGCATGAGTGTTATGGCCAATGACCCAAAGGTACACCCCCAGTATTATTTTATTTTTTGGCATTTTTCTACTACCACCCCCCCAAAAAAAAATCATGGACCCATTTTATAATCACGATAAGACAGCCCAGGATGTGTGTTGCAGTGGGATCATTGCATTTCTTGGGTGGTTGAAAACACCTGACCATACCCTATTATATTTCATTGCTTAAATAAAGCACTAATCAACAATTTCAGTAACAAGTGACAAAAAATCAGATACTATATCTGTAATTATTTCCATTTTCATTTACTGTTACATAGTTTTAATGTTATATCATAGATTAATGTTTAGTGATCTTAAAATTGAACATTTCAAAAATGAAAGTGAATGCAGATGGGGCTGACTGAGAAGTGATGTTGCTATCAGCCACCTAAGAAACTGGAGTTTGCATTTACACACTGGCCATGTCTAAATGTCTAGGGAGGCAGTATAGCGCCGTGGTTTAAGGCTCTGACATCCAGCAGACCAGATGTGGGTTTGAATCCCACAGCTTCCACTTGCATACTGTGTGACCCTGAGCAAGTCACGTAACTTCCCTGTGCTCCCAGGTTGCACCTGTAAAAAAGCTTTCAGCTTAGTGTGTCTCACCTGGTTAAATAACTAAATAAAAAAAATACTACTTTTCTGGCACCTGTTTTCCCTACCTCTCTCCTCTTACCCCCCCACACCACACTGCATCACCCATCCCTCCCCTCTCTAATGGCACTTTCAGATATGGGGCCTTCCAGCCCATCCACCTCGCACTTTTGCCACCCACCTCTACCCACCGACAATGGCCCTTTAGCCTGCCTACTTCTTCCTGACTCCCTCCTACCCTATACTAACTATATACTGTTCACCCTGAAACTTGTCTGAAGCTGGCTTATGTTATCTCTCTCCATTTTTGGCTGTATAATAAATTCTTAGACATCTTTGTGTTTTTAAGACTGTAACCATTGCTGACCTTTGTATGTATGTCACCCTACATCCTTTGATGTGGAACCTTTGTAAATAAGCTGTTCCTGCTCAAAGGTGTTTGTAATCCTAGAGTTTAATAAAACAAAAAAAAACCATACTGGGGTCAGGGCATACCATTTTCAGCTCCGAGACATGGAAGGTGCAGGCCATCTGACATTCCCACATTGACTGTCAGCCAAACCAAAACAGTTTTGCAGTTGAATGCCCCCCCCAGCTATAGGAATGGTTCAGTCATGGTAATCTTGATTGATATCACTGATAATATGGGAAAAACAATGGGGAATTGGGGGATGTGAGGTCAGAAAAAAAGGACATGTCTACTGCTCAATTTCAGATGATAAGGGTCATCAGGTTCATGTTACAGTGTGTCAGTTGCACACCCTTTGTGGGATTCTTTTCAGAGGTTTTTTTCCAGCCACATCACCAGTCCTTCTGCTGTTTTGTATTGCTGATTTACAGTGTTTTGTCACTGATACACAGGGACAACCACTGATAGAATCAAGTCTGCTGCAGATCTGCAAGATTACTCCTAATGGGTGACTAAATGGCTGTGCACTGGCCATGTCTAAATTACTGCATCAAAAAAAATCATCCTTTCAGTAGTGGCCAGAAGCCTTCCACTGATGGCTCATCAAAGGACAGTAGAAAGTGAAACGCTGTGGTCACAATTTAGTTCAGAGCAGACCTCTTTCTCTGGCATCACTGATGTGACGAAAGACCAGACTCTAAACAGGCATTCTGTACTATTTATGTAGACCAGATGACAGTCTACAGCACTGTAATCTGTTTGGCAACTTTCGCAAACATGAAAAACTAAGAGACCCCCATTCCCCTTTGGGATGAAATAAGTGAGTAGCCATTTGAGCAGGGGCATAGCTGCAAGGGTGCAGGGGGTGCAGTGGCACCCAGGCCCATAAGGGTTGAGGGGCCCAAATCATAATTTTGATGTTTATTCAAAACTGGGAAGGGGCCCTGTAACATCACCTTGCACCCAGGCCCTTTGGAGATTTGCTATGCTACTGCATTTGAGGCTGAAAGAGTGTTGCAATTATTTAATGATCTCACAGTTTTGGGGAGGGGGGATGTGCACTGGGTCTTTTGTTTTAACTTATAGCACCCCAATGAGAAAAGAAATATTACATTTGTGAAAGTGCATGGGTTGAACAGCTAATTCTGGATTTATATATATTTGGGAGATATATGGCTCTCTCTATTAGCTGGCTCACCATCAGTCACCAGTACCTTGGCTGGGGATCTCACCTTACTTAAAGTGAGCCAATAAGGCAGTGCACCAAATCTGAAAAGGAAACCACCTCTGGCAGTTGTATTTTAGAATAGATCCTCAGCCAATGGGAGGTCGACCTTGCCAACTAGTGACTGAGCTTACTTTCGCACAAGAGCTCAGATGTGAAACTCTAGGAGTCCTCCATTTGCCTTGGGATGAAATAAGTGAGTAGCCACTTGAAGCAGAAAGCACATACTAATTATTTAAAAATTTGCTAATTTGGGGAGGAGGGTGTGCACTGGGTCTCTTGTTTTAATTTATGTATACCATAACCGGTAGCACCCCAATGAGAAACACAGATTAAATTTGTGAAAGTACATGGGCTGAGCAGCTAATTGTGGATTCATTAAAACTGACTAGAAGCCCATCGTATGAATACTGGCTCCTTCATTTAATAACTTACCATTAGACAGTGTTCAGGATTTTCTGTCTTTTTTCCCCTGGCTAATCCCTGGATGTAGTACCCCTTAATATCTGGCAAAACACACAATGGAAGTGGATCACTTGGTTGCTTTCTTTCGACAAGTGTATTAGCTTCTCTGCACTTCAATGGTTCCAGCTGTAAAACTTGTGAAAGCAGGACATAACCAAAGACTAGATGCTGCCATTCATTTGAGATGTTATGGATAAACTTATCATTCTCGTTAGTCTGGAAAGTCAAAGCCAAATTCTGATCCATATACCCAAATGGGAATAAAGATGTATATATGGCATACAAGTCACAGTATATCTGTCAAAGGTCATTGTTAATTTAAAGTCTTGCTACCATATGAAAATGTTCAATTTGTAATCAGTATTCCAGAATACAGATAATCATTTGTTTGAACTTTAAAAGTTAAATTAGGCTTGAAACTGATCTATTTATTCATTTTAGAGTAATAAATCATTTACTTCTCAAACCAAATGAGAAGATCACTTCCCTTGGAACTTATTAAGTACTAGAACATGTTGCAGTAACATCTATTTGTTAACATTTCATAAACCACAGCATGTTGTGGTGGGTGACACACACACAGACAACAAGCACATTGCAATGATAAACATCTCCTCCCAAACTTAATATTTTCCTTCTGTAGTGTTTCTAAAACCAGGGGTATGCATAACAATCTATTATAACACTTTTGTAAGATATTTCCATAAAAATGATTTACATTTCCTGGACTTTTGAATTTCTGACAAGTTACTCTAAAAGGGACATTCCTACTGTTTTAAAGTTTAATTTAGGTAATTTTCTCAGCCACCTATTCAGAAATTATTTTCTTGGTAAGAAAAACTAGTGTGATATGTTTAAAATCTGTAACTTCACCAGAAGTCTGAATTTTGGATACCCTGTGGAATATGAGATAATACGTGCAGGCATGTACAGTAATTTGAAAAGTGTCAGCCAGTTATAAAATAACTACAGATATATATGGCTGTGTGTCTATATGTCTAGGTTTATTTTTTGCAATATGCTTAACCCAAAGACTTCACAGACGCTTACTTGGGAAGTGCAATCTTTCTTAGAACGTGTATATTTCAAAGATATGTACTACATTCTTCCTTAACCTCTTACACTGCATACAGTATACATTATTGGTACTGTAGGGCAGAAGAACTATTATACCATATACTGTAAACATAAGTTGCTGAATACCCTAGTTAAGATACAGTAGCTTAATAATTATATACAGTACAGCTGTTGCTAAAGGTGTATCTCGGGATGGACAGTTCATTCTAGTCATTACCATTATTAAGAGTTCAATGGGAATATAAATCTCTGTCAAGAAATACCTTAAGGAGTTGAACTAAGTGACTCATGTCCAGTCAACAGGACAAGGTGCCTCTGGGCACTGCCACCTTACATTTCATGATTATTATCAAGCTTAACCTGGTGTCTTGGTATCTCTTTTCTTAGTGGTAGGTTTTGGACTGTCATTCCTCACTGAATCTTTTGTACAGTTCTCCATTTATTTTATCTTGTCAGTCTTGCCTTATCCATCCATTTTCATTTTTAATTATTAGGGCACCTTGTCAAAGGACCTTTTCACCTGGTATCATTCAATGGTAAATTGACTTTTGACTTCCCCTTTCATATTGCTGTTGGCTATAGTTTGATCCCACCTAGTATAGAAATGAGGTTGTATTCTTTTACTGCATTCTTTTTATTCAGTTAAGAAGCATGTAACTTCATTTTCTATGTAGTGCTATCTGTGGAAAAGATTTATTTGTGGGAATGCAAGTTACAACATACAATTAGAAGGAACAGTTTTGTCAACGTGTAATTTGCTTTAAATACTGTAAAAAAACACATTCAAATGGGTACTTTAAATGTATATAGATGGCTAGATAGACAGACAGACAGATAAGTATATAGCTTTACATATATGCTGGGACAGGTCTCTGGCTACCAGTGTGTGTGTGTGTGTGCGTGAGTGTGTATGTGTAGATAGAAAGATAGACAGACAGACAGACAGATAGGTAACTAGATAGATAGATAGATATTCTTTGCAAACAAACTTTGTTAATGCACCAGTTATGATAACTTAATAGTGCAGAAGTAGAGAAATGTGGCATTAGGGTTCCCAACCCTAACTCCCCACCCCCATCTCAAAGCAGCAAAAGGAAAAAACATTAGAATTTTGGATCTTCAGATTCTTGGCAAATCAGTGGTGGGGTCTTATTTTGGTTTGTCAACCTTAATGCTCACCCTGCCTGCTGTAGCCTCCAGTCTAAAGCACAAGGTACAGCTTCAACCCAGTACCTCATAGAGATATGCTTTTCAGAGGTAAAGAAGTATATCTCACCACATGATGCCACCTCAATTTGTTGCAGCTTTCTTCATGCAGTGCCCTGTGGGCCTTGCAAGAATACAGGAGATCATTTGAGATATTGTTGGTTCAGGGAATGAGTGAGCATTAGGGTTGACAACTTCATGATGACCCCTCCACTGATTTGCCAACACTCCAGAGATCAAGAACCCTAACATTTTTTTCCTTTTTGCTGCTTGGGGTGTGGTGGAGAGTTAGAGTTGGAAACCCTTATGCCACATTTCTCCACTTTTGTGGCATTGTTACCCTAACTGGTATATTAACAAGTTTTTTGCAAATAATTTCCTTTATTTTTGAGATAGTGCATTCCTATCCTCATTCATGCATGCCCCTTTGGGACCTGTGTGAAGAGGTGCAGATGTGCAAAGTGTTTTTGTCCCTGCACCATGGGAAGATTCTGTTTACCTACAGAAGTGCAGGGCCTGGCACATTCACTCTTTATAATTTATTCTTTACACATTCACTCTTTACACATTCATTTTTTATACAATCAATCTTCACACATTCACACTTTATTTTTGTTTTTTAAATTGAGACCCCATGTTTTCAAGACAGTCATTTTATGACTGTCTTCGTAAACATGACATATAGCATTTATGGTATATTGGCTGAAATTACCAGGCGGGTGACCTGGAGGACAGGGAAGAGAATGAAGTGGTACCAGAGGTGGGCACCCTGGTCCACTTCAAGGAGAACTGCTTTGATTTCAGGGGACCTACGTGCTTGCAGCTAAGAAGAATAGTATCTGTGGCTACTACTAACTGCACTGCAAGCTTTAACCCCCTTTTTTGAGTTTAGAACTATGGATGAATTGTGCTGGCAATGTTCATTTAAGTTTTGCACCACGTAGGTAATGAGATGCATCTTGAACTGATGTAAAGTACAGTAATTAAGAACTGCAGTAAGCTATAAATCCTGTCCCATTCACAATTTTTAAAAGCAAGAAACACAATTTTGATTTTATTTATGTGAATGTCTGAGTGTTATTCATACAAGTACAACCTCTTATTCCACATTGTGAGCAGCACAGTAAGCACTGTAATGAGGTAAACATTACATTGCAAGTTATCTTCCTGATTTCTCAGAATTGCAAACAGTCACAGTAATATTATATGTTATACTTGCACTATTTCAATTAATGTTTCTATTTTCATTCTCAGTATATTGCTGCTGTTCCATCAATTCTGATTTTAGTGACAGGGTGGTTATGCAATTGAGATTTATATAATCAGCTTGCAAAATGTGTTCTACTTAAGATTAATAATGCCAAAATGCAGCATTTTTTTTTTCATTTTTTTGTAGCCACACTCATTTCACTTTGTATGGTCTTCTTCAATACTTTTAGCCTTAACGGATTGTTAATTATATATAGGAAACTTATCATGTACATGTACCACTGCTTCTGTACTTGCTCAAAATTTGTGAATAACTGTTCCACTTTTATGCTGTCTGTAAACTAGCTTCCTGTTAAGTATGACTTTAATACCCTTGTTATTGTAAATTTTTGGATGTCTCTTTGCTTATATATGTACCGTTTCCATCTCCTCCCTTCCCCCATGACTCACCTGGAATTGAGCACTACTGCTCAGTGTGCCTTCCTGGTAAAACTTTTAAATGAATAAATAAATAAAATTTGACTCCAAACTTATTCTATATGCAGATGATGTGGTCATTCTCAACACTAACTCACAAATTGGGTCTCTCCAGGATGCACTTCAGCACTCCTATAACCAACTGAAGGACTGGTTCCAAGAACACAGGCTCCTGCTCAATTACAAAAATAATAAGACCATGCTCATATCCAGCTCCCAGCTCAAGAAAAGGGCCACCACCCTCTCCATCTCCAATAAAGTCCGCATGCCCCTGGAGCAAGTGTACTACTTTAAATACTTGGGGGTTACCCTTGATGACACCGTGTCCTTTGTTCAACATGTAGACTTAGTGGTCAAGGTTGTGAACTCAAAACTGGGGTTGCTCTACAGGCACAGGAAGTACCTTACTCCAGCAGCTCTCTACCTCACAGTTACTAGCTCCATCCTATCAACCATTGACTATGGCCTGGTAGTATATGGGGTGGCCACTGAAGCCGGCACTTAACAGGACCTGCAGACTAACCCTGGATGCAGATCACCTCACCCATACCTGCTCTCTTTATAAGAAGACAAACTGTTTGTCTTTAGGGAGTAGGATCAAATTCCAAACCTGCCTACTTGGAAAGAAAGCACTACCAGACAAAGCACCCCTGAGTATTTCTGCCCTCTTATCCAAAACTGACACAGGATACAGCACCAGAAGCATGATGCAGGGGGCACTATTGGTGCCATTCTGATGAACCACACTTGGCCAACATGCATTTTCCTACAGAGCACCCCCTGGCTAAATGGGATTCCTGAGGCCACCCACAAGATAGAAGTCTCTCCATTTTCAAGGCCAAACTCAAGCGCTACCTTACCTCTGACAGGACATGTGAGTGTTCTCAGGTCACCTGATACACCACCCCCTGGTAGCCTCTTTACTTGTAGCATGGTGCTATCACTCATGCATGGCACATGGGTCACTGCACAGTCTCAACCCCCAACCCTGACTCTCTCCCCTTCAATCATACCTCCCCACTTTCTCCACCCTGCCCTGCCTCCACCCTCACCTTCCCCTCTCCTATTCCCTCTATCCTACCTCCCACTATCTCCACCCCTTCCCTGCCCCTCACATCTGCCCCTTTCCTATTCCTCTTCTCCTCTCCAGCCTCCATACCATATTCCCCCTATGTGCTTCTTGACATTGCCCACATTGGCTTCTCCCCATCATCCACCTACCAACTTCCCCCCTTCCCCAACCAACTCCTGGGTGTCTCCTCCAATTTCCCTGCTTGGGCCTGGGGCACACCATGTGGCAGTCCCCTCCTTGCACCTCAAACTGTAATCATTCCTACTCCTCTGATGCCGCCATTGCAGGACTCCAGGACAATTTAGAATTTAATTTTTGTAACTTGTTATGTTTTCTGTGGTACATTCCCATGTATTGTTTGTTTTTTCTGTTTGTGTACTGTTAGATGACATGGAACCTTTGTAAAAGAGCCTTGGCTCAAAGTTATTATCCGAATTCTTGAATATATAAAAAAAAAATTGAGATGAGTATGGGTGTGCAACATAGTTTGTGTGTGGGGGGGTGCACATTTCTTGTTACTGTATTATGATTGTGATCACTGCTGTTACACATATTTTGCATACTCGATATTTGCAGCCTGTTATGATATGTCAAATATCTTGAGGTAATTAGAAAAATGAAGATTCATTATTTAGTGTCCTTATACCTGTAGCCATTGACCACCTAAGAGATTAATTTTGGCTAAATTTAATTAAATTAATTTAATTTGAGTTCTGAGACAGCTCCCTTGGGTATCAAACATCTATCCAAAAGATCCTAAAGAGCATGCTCAGAATCAAAATATCATATCCTTTTAACATGGGAACTAATTCATAATTTTCAATCAAACCCACAAAAAGCACCATTCTGGGGCAAGCTCTTTCTACCCTGAATATTTCAGGCCAAAATTACAAACCATCTGGGCTGTAGGTGATGACAACAGCAAAAAAAAACCTACAAAAATTCACAATTTTTCCTAAAACCGTACTATCCTAATCTCAGAATCTGCACATGTGACTGGAACTAAACTTGCCAAATCAAGAGAGCTTGCCCACAAACTGTGTGTGCAAAATTTCATGCAATTCTATTGAGTTTTCAGTGAGCTAGCTGGATGGACTGAGGCTGAGGGCATAGCCCTGCCATACGGTACCACTCTCAGCCTGCGGAGGGATGGTGCACTGTTGACTGCATGGGCAACAAGTAACCATATAGTGAAGATAACTCTTCTCTTTTCATACTGTCTTGAGGACCTGTACCTCTGCATCTGTAACTGCACAGAGCAAACAGGGCCCTGTGCTTCAACAGCCAGGTGGACTTTTGATCCTGTGTGTCTGCATCTGTTGCCGCATGTAAGTCCAAGGCCCAGAGGGCCCTGTGCTTTCACAACTCACCAAACAGCCACTCATATTGTTTCCATTTATAGTAGCACAGAAATGCAGATTTCAAAGGATCCTGTACTACTGCAAGAAGGTGCACTCTTCCCTAGGTGCAGAGCCCAGAGGAAGTTGCCTGAATGAGGATATGATTCCACTATCACAAAAAGAAAAGAAATTAACTGAAAAAAATTATGTTAATGCAGACATTGGGGTGAAGAACGCAAAGCAAAGTAAGGATATGAAAAACATCAGGGTTTGGAGTCTCAGGAGTCTTGTTGAATCAGTGGTGAAGAGTACCTTGCTGCTTCCAGCCCTAATGTCCACCTGCTAATCTGAGCAAACAAATATAATCTCTTGCTTCACGCAGAACCCAGTGAGAACAAAGCTATGACTAATTATGTTGGTCACATGTGGTGAGATGTAATGTTCTACCTCAAAAGAGTACATACCTATGAAGCACTGCCTTGGAGACCTTATGCTTCTGACAGAAGACTATAGGCTAGGGAAAGTGGTGGGTATTAGGGCTGACACCACCAAGGAAACATCACACCACCACCAATTTGCCAAGACTCCAGAGACTCCAAACCCTAATATCTTTCATTTCTTTACTTTCTCTGCTTTGTGTTCTTCACCGCTAATGTCTGCATTAAAGTAGTTTTTTTTGCAATGAATATTAATTATATACAGGAGCAGTAGTAACTATTAGGGTTGAGTAAGCACTTTAATGTTAAACCATGATTTTTGCACCTTAATAACTCAACTCCCATTAACCAATTTGCTGGAAATTTAGCAGTGATGGACTTGGTTCCATGGTCTTTGGATCCTAAAAATTGTGTAACAATTGGTTTGGAGGGAGGCAAAGTTACAGAAGTGCAAAGACACTCAAATTCACACTTTTTAAGAGGTTTTTTTTTTTGTTTTGCTTTTTTTTTTTGCTCACCCGTAACTAAAAAGAGTTTTGTTTTGAAACCTGAAACTTATAGGTCTGATAGAGTCTGGTCCAAGGTAGATGCTTTCACAAGAGGGAAGTTTTTGGAATTCTAAGTTTAAAACTGCCACTTTATGAGCATGCTGAGTTAAAAAAATTAACATTCTAAGGATGGGGTCAGCAGTGTGATCATGATTTCCTGCACATTGCTTTCATCAGCCATAGCTGATGAAAGCATTGTCAAAGAAATCGCTTTTGATCATTCTGCGTTTAGTCCCCTCTTTCCTTAGAATAACACTGTCTGGTGCTCACACATTGCCATTATCCCCTTCCCTCCCAACCCATGTTTATTTATAGAAACCAGACAACAGTTTCCCAGTCCAACTGCTGGTATCCCCTCTCCCCAATTCAATGTTTATTTCAAAAGGGACAGCAGATGCCAAAACCTACTGCTGTTATATATTGTATTTAGCAAACACTGGGGTGCCCAACCCCTATTGCCAGCTAACACTGCTCAATGAATATTGACTGACACCAGGGTGTCCACCGCAGGTGTTGGCTATGATCCCCCCCTCTGAATGATATTTGGACAGAATTGCTCACCCTCAGTGCCACTGTACATAACCCCTCCCTTCCAGTTCATCCCCTCATAGCTGGCAACACCAGATTGTCCACAACAAGTGCCACCAAACAGCCTACCAACACTTGGGCCCCAATTCTCAGTGTTGTCAAACCTGAAAAAAAGTGAACTGTCTCTAAAAATGCTTTCTTTATTTGTAAAACTTGAAAAGGAGAAAATGCCCACTCAGCGATGTCTGACCTCTCAACCCTGATCCCTACTCAGCACCCCACCCCACCCCACCCTCATATACCCTCCCTCACCTGAAAAAGGTCTACTGCTATTTATTCATTCTCTGTGAATTAATATGTCCTGCTCCTTCAATGCCGACTGGCAAGTGAAAGAAACAAAGTAAGTACTGTTAAAGTTTGTGACACGCAGAATGTAGAATTCCACTGGTGAAATTAGCATGGAATGACTATTCCACTGCTGGAATTTCTGCTGGAATTTCACTGGTTCTTCTGTGGAATTTCACCTGCTGTGATACGTGGAATAATATTCCTCAGAATAGCTATTTTTCTACAGGAAATAATTCCACAATCACTTCTGCAGAAAATATTGAGAACTGTGGAATAATATTCTGTGGAACAGCAATTTTTCAGTAGAAAATCATGCCACAACCATTTTCTACTATGGAATTCCACCATTTCATTTTTAGTGAAATTCAGCAGAATTTTGGTGGAATTTCAAAAATTTCTTGAAATTTAATTCCCTGGAATTTGAAAATTCTGCACAGCACTAGGTCAACTATTTTCAATGAGTTTAAGAACTTTTACTCGTAACTTGGTCATCCTGTAGTATTTTGTCACCAAATTTTCAATGTGGCCTTTTTTGATCCCACCTCATGAACAATATATTTAAAACATATCTTCAAATCTGATCTGAAAGGTGATTCTACAAAGTCACCTTCTGGGTGGGATTTAAACATTTCACCTACTGGGTTCATGCAGTTGTGTAATAAAAAGATTATGTTGAAAGCTTCGGGTCAAAATCTTTAAAAACAACAAAAGTTATGAAAATACATTGAACGTTTCTCAAAGCTCACCCTCAGCTTTGGTAATTTTTTATATTTTAAACCCATATTTTCAGAGTAGCTATTTTTTACACCGTCTCATAATTGTGACAGGTGTCATTTTTCAAATCCTGGCAAAAATGTGTTTTTGCACTTGTGGCACACAGTGATATTTTGACCAGGATTTGAACACTCTCACCTACTGGCTGCATGAGCTGGGGTCATAAGAAGATTCTGTTGAAAATCTGGGGTCAAAATATTGAAAAACAACAAAGTTATGAAGGTAAGTTGTCATTTCTCAATGTTCGTGAATATAACAGGTGTTTTTCAAATCCTGGCCAAAATGTGTTTTCGTCCTTTTGGTGCAAAATTACATTTCAAGCAGTATTTAATAAAAGACACCTGTCATTTTCAGTGGAGGGGGTGTCATAAAATGAATATATTGAAAATTTGAGGTAAAAGCATAAAAAAATTACACAGAACCATTGTGTGCAGGGTCAGCTGTTGGCTTACCGTGTAGTGTACTGTGTTCCATCTTGATGAATTAGGATCAGGGAGGAGCTCACGGGCTAGTGGGGCAGCACAAGGATGGGGCTTGAACTGTAGTGCACCTCTGCTCCTAGACTGGGAAGGGATTGCACAGTGTTCTGCCACACAGAAAATACCTTGTGGAGGGCTGGGAACCTTCCCTCACAAGTGGATGATGTGGGACCTGATGGGGCCACATACTGCATCAGGAGAAGTGGGTTGACATGAAAACTGGGGCTTGAAATAGCTATACTATTCTGTTTATTCTAATAAGGATATGATTCCACTGTCACAAAATAGGGGAAATTAACTGTAAGAAAACTACATTAATGCAAACATTAGGGTTGAAGAACACAAAGTTTACAAAGTAAGGAAATGAAAAACATTAGGGTTTGTAGTTTCAGGAGTCTTACCAAATTGGTCGTGTGCTGTTCCTTGGGTTGTTAATCCTAATGACCATCCCTCCCAGAACAAACAAGTTATACATGTGGCCTGATTCAGGAAGGATAACCCAGGGTTTGCGCCAAACCCTCCATTATTGCAGAGTTTGGTGCAACTGCGCCACTGTCATTTGGTGCAATGTAACCTGATTCCCAAAGGACTAGCACAGTTCTAACAGTTTCCTCATATTATGGCAGCTTGTGCTACTGCTTTGGCACAAGCCCCATAATATGGGTCCACCAATGGTGCACAGGTAGACCAGGGGGAGCTGGACTAACCTGTTGTGGTTGGCACAGGGAACATGTAGCTGGAGGTTTGCAGCAAGTGTCAATACTGAACCGCACTTACCTCACGGTTTGATGCAAATCACTCCTTGCAGCAAACCATCTGCCGCAAGTGTCCTGGGCTGATCCAAATCCTTTCCTGAATCAGGCCCATGATATCTTGCTTTATGCAGTGCCCTGCATGAAGAAAGGGACTGATTCTGTTGGCCATCCATGGTGGGTCATACTTCTTGACCTACAAAGAGTATATGTGTATGACATACTTGCTTGGAGCTGTACCATGTGCTTCAGACAGAGGCTGAGGTCTGGGGGTTGGGAGATGGGCATTAGGGCTGATAACCCCAAGGAACACCACACAACCAATTCACCAAGACTCTTGAGACTACAAACCCTAATGTTCCTCATTTCTTTACTTTGTACTCTTTGCATTCTTCAACCATACTAAGGTTCATACTATGGTCTTTGAATGAGCAAGAAGGTGTTAGCCCATGACGCTCTTATACTAAGCCAAATATCATATCAAAGATCATATCCTGTATTTATTAATCAATGTGGCCTATATTTAAAAGTGTTCTTAGTATCACGAATAATAACATTAACAAGTAATTTGTTCCAGAGGCCCACAGTCCTAAGTGTAAAAAAAATATTGACGACTTGTATGTTTAAATGGTTTCCTTACTAATTGTAATGGATGACCTCTAATATTATATGAATGATCTTTAAATTGTAAGCCAACCTCAGTCATAAGAAAGGGATCTTGGAAAATATCAAAAAGGAGTAATAAATCACCTCATAAATGACGGGTAGATAAAGACATAGGGCCCGATTCTAGAAGGGTGGCGCATGTCACCGACAAATCTAACTACCTGCCTTCAGCAACATTGACCTGCACCCTATTCTAGAGGGGGCAGGGTCTCCGCAGCTAAGTCCTGCGATTTGCAAGATGTGGTCTGGTATGCCGAACAGAGGACGCACCTGGCGAGCATGTCGCATGCCGCAATGCAGGATGCAAGTGCCCCCCCATGTCCAGCTAGCCATGTTAGGCACCCCACAGGGCTGCCCACAGCAACTGACCCCCATAACATAATGTCCCACAGGGCTGCCCACAGTAACTGACCCCATAACATAATGGCCCACAGGACTGCCCATAGCAACTGACCTCCATAGTGTACATCATGCCCCGCAGGGCTGCTCAGAGCATCTGACCCCCATAACATAATGACCCGCAGGGCTGCCCACAGCAACTGACCCCTGTAGTGCACTTGATGCACCACAGGGCTGCCCACTCCCTGCCCCAACTCCCTGTGTAATAGATGCCTCAGAGGGCTGCCCACACCCCCTGACCCCCAAATCCCCCAATGTAAAATGTCCCACAGGGTGGTGCTGTCACCCCCCCAAACCGTGCCCTGATCCCTGAGTCACCGGCCACAAATGCAGCAAAAAACCTGACAAGCCCTGGTAGTCTAGTGGCCCCACAACCCCCACCCAGCAGTGCCAGCCCACCGAGCACCCCCCACCCATCCCCAGTCAGTGACTGGCAATGCCTACCTCTCACCTCTGTGGCCAGCCACCGCCTGAGTTCCTGAGGAGTGCTTACTGGAAACACATGCTCAGAAATTAATTTCTGAGTGAGTCTTTACAGTAGTGCTCCTACAGCACTCAGTCAGTGGTGGGCCATGGAGGTCGGAAGTGGGCTGTGCCAGTCACCAGCTGGGGTGGATGGGGGGTGCTGGATGGTCTGGCACAGCTTGGTGGGAGGCTACTAGACTACCAGGGCTTGTCAGGTTCTTTGCCGTATTTGCAGCCAGTGACTCAGGGGTCAGAACACAGGTGGGGGGATGACAGTGCCACCCTGTGGGGCATTTTACAATGGTGGATTCGGGGGGCTGGGGGTGTGGGCAGCCCTGCGAGGCATCTATTACACAGGGAGTCAGGGTGGGGGGGGCCTGCAGGGCATGCATGTACACTATGGGGGCCAGTTGTGTGGCAGCCCCTAGAGGGCATTATGTACATATGGGGGTTGGTTGTTGTGGGTATTCTGTGGACCTTACTATATTGGGGGTATGGGGACAAGTACAGTACAGGAGATGGGGCCAGAATGTATGTGGTGCCCACTGTGGCAACAACAGGGGTGGTCTTGGCATGGGGGGGCCCATGGACCGGGTTCTACGAACCCTTGGAGGATGTATGTAAGTTACACCAGCTAAATGCAGGTGTAACGCATGATACCGGTTCTCCTCAGGGGGTTCTTGTAGAATTCTGATGTTGGAGTCTTTGTTGTTGGCCTTCTAGAATGGGGCACAACTGCTGCCATAAACCCCCTAGCACTATGTCACAGGGGGTTTATGATGCAACTGCTGGTGAAACTGCTGTTTGGCACAAGCAGCCTGCAATATGTTGCAGGCCACTTTGTAGACTTGCGCAAGTCTCAACGGCTGGAGTAAGTCGCTACTTGCGCCATTCTACTTGGTGCAAGTGCTGTTATGCCAGGCATAACTGTACTAGAATCGGGCCCATAAGGTTTAATGTTTGTAAAAGATTATTATATGATTCATTTTTTAAACCAGATCTTTTTTTGGTAAATCGTCTTTGAACCTTCTCAAGCGAATTTCCAATAGATTTTTTATATGGACACCACAGTTGGGTGGCATACTCTAAATGTGGTCTAACACAGGATCTGTACAAGGGGACAAGAACCTCAGATTTGTGTGATCTAATGTTATGTAAGCTAGACTAGACTACCCTATTAGACTTATTGATAACACCATGGATATGTTTATTATAAGACATATCATCAGAGATGGTGATTCCCAGATCTTTTTCATCAGAAGTACTAGTAAGGGTAGTCCTATTCAGTTGGTATGTATGGTTTAAGTTGTTGGTACCCAAATGCATGATGTTACACTTGTTTGAATTCAACTTCATACCCCACTTATCCACCCATGATGAAATAATATCCAAATCCTTTTGAATGCCAGTGGCTTGTATAACATCTAACAAGGACCACCAATCTTAACATCATCTGCGAATTTAATGGTAATAGACTAACATTCATCAGTCATATCCACAATAAATGCTTGAAAAAGGCATGGGTCCAACACCAAGCTCTGCGGTACCCCACTAGACACATAGCCTACCTCAGATCTAAATCCATCAATAACAGCACTCTGTGTCCTATCCTGCAACCAATTGCTGATCCAATTAATAATATAACAATTGATTTTAATGCTGTGTAGTTTTGTAATAAGAGCCAAATGAGGCATAATGTCAAATGTCTTGCTGAAGTCAATACAGATAATGTTACAAGGTATATTGTGATCGAGAAGTAAACTAATATTCTCATAAAAAGACAACAGATTAGTAAGACAGCTTCTGCCCTTTTTAAATCATGTTGTTCTGAGTCATGGCTATTGAATGTTGGTGTAATAATATATTGAATTAGACTCTCCAGAACTTTACATACTGTAGAGGTCAAACTAATAGGGCGATAATTCTTCCAATTGTTTTTGGGTCCTTTTTAATGGACTGGTATAACATTAGCTTTCTTACAATCATCTGGAACATAATTTTCAAATAGAAATTTTTAAAATATGATTTTAAGTGGTAAGGCAATATATTTTGCTAACAGGAATAATAAATGTCCTGCTAAGTTGTCCGTACTAGAGTAATATTTTTCTTTAAGTGTGAGAAGTTAATCTAATATTAATTTTTCTTGAAATATTATAACAGTATCCTCATTATTATAAATAACTTTGGATGAAGTATTGTTAGTACCAGTAAATATTTTACAAAATTCCTTATTAAATAGATCTGCCATAGATTTGGGATCATGCACTATGTCATTATTATGTAAACAAGGATCAACTTGACAAACAGGTTTTTTTAATGAATTAATGTATGAATAAAAATCTTTACTATTATTTTTATTTGCAGTATTAGCAAGCTTATGTTCCCATCTTGATTTTGCCTTCTTAATAGTGTATTTACACTTGATCTGCATTTGTCTATAGACCTCCCAAGTAGTACTAGATTTATTGTTTATGTAATTATTGTATTTCTTCTTTTTTAATTTTATCAATTTTTTTATTGCTGGGTTAATCCATTTAGGTGAACATTTTTTACTGTGAATTGTGGGTTTGAAGGGAATAAATATGTCTCTTATGTTGACAATTGTTTAAAATGTAGTCCAACAATTTTCTGAACTTAAATTGGAAATGGTGAACTTTCAGTCTACCTGCTTCATAGCATTCTCAATAGACACCAAATCTGCTTTATTGTAAAAATAAACATTAGTGCTTTTATTAACAGAGGAATATAATTTATTAATTGTAAATACAATAGGGTTATGATCACTTCTGGCAACTGGATCAATAATTCTGAGGTCTATAATAAGTATAGAATCACTGCTGATGACAAGGTCTAGGATATTTTTTGTCCTAGTGGGTTCTGTAACATGTTGTATGAGATTCAATTCAAGATAAGTGGAGAGAGAATATTTTTTCCTTTACTACTTATAGCGGTGGAATCTTGCCAATTGATGTCACCAAGATTAAAATCACCAGTAATGATAATATGTTCAATTTCACTCACCTGCGCAATTTCTAACAAAATGGCTTTGAGTACACTAACCGGTGAGTTAGGAGGAAGGTAGCAGCTACCAATTATGATAAAATCATTTTGTGTCAGACGTTTGACTCAAATAGTCTCTGTAAATATATTATGAGTTTTTATACAGTTAGTTATAACTGCAGTATTCAGAATGTTTTTAAAAAATAGGGCAACACCTCCACCCCTTCTATGAGATCTATTTAATCTATATGACTTATAATCCATTAAACAACTCTCCCATAAAGCTTTATCATCACCCCATGTTTCACAGATTGAAACAATATTGATGTTGCAATGTAAAGCTTTCAATTGACGTTCATCCATTTTTTGAATTAGTCATCTTGCATTGAAACTTAGAAGCTGTATTTATTTGTTTAATAAGATAGTATCACAAACAGTATCATGAAATGTTGGCTGCACCATCAACTCCCCCCACCCCCATTATTTAGTTTAAATAGTTATTAATAAGTGACAAAAACTGATTACTCAAGACAACATTTCCCCACCTACTTAAATGTAACCGTCCCTACTAAACAGTTTGTTTCTACTATCAAAGATTTCCCAGTGGGTATTTACAAATGATGTCTTGTTGGAGACACCATTGGCAAAGCCAGTTATTGATGATCTTAATCTTTTGATTAAGGAATGTGGAGATACGAGGGATGGGAAGGATTTCTTATATACATATTTGACATCCAATGTCTACCAACTTATTAGTTAGCCCCACAAAGGCAGACTTGGTATCTTGAATGGAGTCATGATGGATATTATTAGCTCCAACATGTATAATGACAATAGGATTACTACCGCAATTGTTCATAATATTGTCCAACATGCTAGAGATATCAGCTACGTTAACACCACTAAAACTAGTACAAGTTCTATTAACATTATCAGGATTACAGATGGACCCATCCAGATACTTAATCATTGAGTCACCTATAACCAAAGTCTGTCTTAAAGGGGGAGTGGAGAGAGGAACATTGCTATTATGGATTTGAGTATCTAAATTACTGATTAATGTTTGTATTAACAGTTGTTTGCAATATATATATTCTTTGCAAAAAGATGGCATTAATGCTCCAGTTAGTGTTTAACTTAATACCACAAAAGTAGGGAAATGTGGTGCTAGGGTTTCTGACCCTAACCCCACCCCCACCTAAGCAGAGATGGACAAGACCACATAATCAACTACAGACAGCCATCATCAGGTGAGGTAAAAACATCCAACTGTTTCCAATTGACACAAATGCAATAACACTGATGTGCTATCTTTGTAGATTTGTATCTGTGGTATGCACACCAAAAGACATACACATTCACTTCTAGCTGTAGATAGAAATCCGTGATACTCAAATCACAATACTACTTCTGTCTGCAAATGCACAGGCCTGTGCAGTCACAGATACAAATCCATGAATCACAAATTACATGAGTTCTTTTGACTGCAGATGTACAAGTCCCTAGGGGGCCAGCACTTCTGTAGCCAAAGATAATCATCCACACTGTAAGATATACACATAGTTCACACTGCAGAAGTGCAGGCCCCTCAGGGCCTGCCATTCTGCATCCACAGGTGTAAGACATACACTCTGACCTCTGGCTGCAGAATTACAAGCACCACAAAATCCATGACATCAAAATCATAACAGTACTTCTGTCTGTAGAAAGGCAGGCCCTTGAAGGACCTGCAACTCTTCAGCCACAGGTGTGAGACATACACACAGCCTTATGCAGCTGCATATAGAAAACTATACAATGGTCGATTCAGCTATGTTGTGAGTGCCACCTGCTACCCATCTAGACCAGCAAAATGTAATTGTTTTAATCTAATCTGAGCTTTAAAAGGTAACATTTCACTTTTTGGGAGGTGCTACCCCTAGAAAAAAATTACTACTTCTTTGATACACCCCCTTGATAACCCTAGATCCACCACTGAAACCATGATATTCACAATGCAGCAGTACTTCTGTTTGAAGCAGCACATCTGTAGCCACAGGTACTTATGTACACTGTACAACATACATACACAGGTGTGGCTGCTGAAGCACAGGCCTCTTTGTGGCAGGGGCTTCTGCAGCTATAGATACATATTCACAAGGGTAAAACATCAGTGCTACTACATCTGTACTATCTGGAAACCATTGTATGATGTTTGTCTTACCTGATGATGTCTGTCTATGGTTGCTTGTGTAATCTTGTGTTTTTGCTGCTTGGGGGTGAGGGTGGGGAGTTAGGGTTGAAAACCATAATGCCACATTTCCCTACTTTTGTAGTGTTAAGATACCCTAACTGGTACATTAATAAAGTTTTTTTGCAGAAAAATTCCTTTCTTTTTGAGATAGTGGAATCATATCCTCTTTCATGTAGGTCTATCTGGGTCCTGCATGAACAGATGTAGATGCCCTGTACCAATGGAAATCTCCATCTGCCAACAGAAAATCAAGCTCTTGTAGGCCCTGCACTTCCATATAGCAACATATGTGAAGAATTCATGGGTCTGTCTGGTGGGCTGCAGAAGCACAGGGCCCTGAGGTCTGCACTTCTATGTGGCTGCAGAAACAGACGCATAGGGCAAAGAGTACATCTGGAAGTCAATGCACAGTGCACTCTGCCACCCACTGGTTGAGAGGTACATGGCCCTACACCAAGAAGACAGTTGTGTTCAGTATATGGTACCCAGACCCATGCTAACAACCCTGCACCTTTCATTCTCTGGCTGGGGGGTCACATAAGAGTGCAATCCCCCCACCCTCCTTGGCTGGGGGGTCACATAACAGTACAATCCCCCAACCCTTACCCAATCCAGCTGGATCACTGAGCTCACCCTTGAACTCAGCTCAGCGGCACAAGATCAAAAAGCATATCCATTGGGGTAAAGACTGACTGTACACACAGAGTTTGTTAACAATTATATATTTTCTTAAATTTTAAACCCAGATTTTCAAGATACTCATTTTAGGATTCACCTTATAGACATGACACATACCATTTATAGTATATTGGCCAAAATATTATTTTGCAGCAGAAGTGTGAAAACACGACTCATCCAGAATTTAAAACATAACGTGAGTCATTTTATGAGGTGTTGTGGAAAAATGGCTAGTCAAAATATTGAAAATTAGCAAAGTTATAAATGAATATTGAAATACCACAGCTATTCTGAGGTGTTCCTCCTTTAGCTTCCATCCAGTAACCTTTAAACAGGTGGAGGACCTCCTACTGACCCTGGACACAAAAAAGAGTGCTGGCACTGACTACTTAGAACCATTCTTCTAGCCAGCCCGGTGGCACTGAGGGTTGAGGCACTGGATGCCACACCTTGCGCCACACCTGCAACCTGTGTTCAGGAGTGAGCACGGGTCACCGACGGCTGGCAGGTGAAGAGAGGGATTGAGCATCTGATAGACTGCTCTTCCTCTCCGGGGAAGGGGGTCCACAATGGTCGGCATCCGACTGACCCCTGGCAGAGGCTGGGGAGTGTGGATGCACACCATACTCTGGGGAGGAGTCGAGGGCAGATGCTTGGATAGGGACGCTTGCAGATGCATGCGTGTTCACGCTCACTGGTATCATTGCATGCCCTCAGACTCCAGGGAATTGAGAACAGGGGAAAATTGGCACCGGTCACGGAGGCTTGATGGCTGTTCGACGGGATGCCCAGCTCTGAGGGCTCACAGCTGTGATTGGATCCTGTGTCGGTGAAGATAGGGGGTCTCTCCACCACCCCACAGTGGTGGGCAAGCCATGGGGGTATGCAGTAAAGCCCCAGGTGGGAGTCAGAGCAGTCTGGACAGTGGCTGGATGAGGTGGATGCCTGGACATCGATGCAGACCGGGGGCGAATGTAAGAGAAAAATGACCAACTAAAAAAAAAAATAACCTTTCTTCTTGAAACATGGCTGTTATCACCTAACAGCTCCAATCATCCACCTTTTTAATAGTTCCTTGACTTATGAGGAGTTACCACCACTTTGGAAAATAGCACACATTATTCCTCTTTTCAAGTCTGGTGACCCAACCGACCTGAACAATTACTGTATGATTTCCTTTCTCCCAATCCTTTCAAAGATCCTGGAAAAAATTGGTAACTCACAACTTAAGGAGTTCCTTGACACTGAAAACATCCTAAACCCCACACAATCAGGAGTCATACTCAAGCACAGTACTGTATCTGCCCTTGCCAAAGTGTCCAATGAATGGCAAACTGCTCTGGATACTAAGCAATACATTTATGCCCTCTTTCTAGATCTTAGCAAGGCCTTCAATACAGTGGATCATCACATTCTACTTAATGTCTTGAGTAGTATTGGCCTAAACAACACTGCTTTAAAGTGGTTTGATTGTTATCTCATCAACTGAATGCAACAAATTAAAGATTAAGGGGAGCTGTCTCCGCTAAAAATCCTGCTGCATGGTGTGCCGCAAGGCTCCATCTTGGACCATATTCTCTTTGCAGTTTACATAAACCATATAGGCTCCCGCATACACACAGGTAACATTCATCTATTCACTGATGACACCATGCTCTGTACTATTAACCCCTCCTTAGACATAGCCCACAAGGAGTTTCAGTTCGACTTTGACATCCTTCATCACAACTTAATAAAGCTCAAGCTTCTGCTTAATGCTAAAAAGACCAAAGCTATGATTATCTCACCATATGCCTCCCACAACACAGGACCACCTCTGAGCTTCCAGATGTATACCTTGCTTGGTGAAGCCTTGGAACTAGTGGACAAATTCAAGTACCTGGGTGTCTGACTGGATAACAGGCTCAACTTCATCGCTCACCTTAATGAGCTATCAAAAAAGCTAAGGCAACGACTAGGCATATTTTATCGGATAAGGCACCTCCTTACACTTGAAGCCAGGAAGCAACTTGTCCAAACAACTTTTCTACCACTGCTTGATTATGCTGACTTTCTTTATAGTCATTGTCCTAACCAGGCATTATGTAAACTTGACACCTCTACCATTGCACTCTGAGATTTATCCTAAACAAGCCACTATGTACCCACCACTGCTTGCTCTATCAGGCACTAGACTGGCCCTCCATCACTCTGAGGAGGCAAAAAAATGCTCTCATGTGGATTTACAGGGCTTTAACCAATAAGCTACCACCTTATATTTCTAATCTTTTTAAGTGTACCAAGAGCACGTATGGCCTAAGGACTTTGTCTCTTGTCTCCCTTAAAGTACCTAAAAAAAGGACACGACATGGTTCAGCTGCTATCTACTTTTCTCTGCCCTCCATTTGGAACACCATGCAAAAGATCATCAGGCTCTCCTTCCTCCCGGTGACTCATGCTTTTAGGTGACTGCTCGCTCACAATCTTAGAGTCCTGTGTGCATGCCACAGATAACCACTTTCCATCCATCTCCTGTGGCTCCCCGAACACTAGGCACTTACATGTATTCTCCTAACACTTCTCTTGTTCATGCCTACCTTCAGATTAATCTGCCCAACTTCCCCCATTTGTTACATCTATACTGGTAATCACCCTCTCACCTACCCCTCCCCTTGTTTTTTCCCCCACTGTTAGGCCTTCGGGTGTTGTACCCCAACTTACCCTCCCTGGTATCCCTCACTTTATTGTAACATTGTGGTATCTGGTTGTAAAAGGCCCCTTCATTAGGGAATCCTTTGTATACACAGTCATTTATCAACCCACAGATAGTTGTGCATTGTACAGTATGTATTCCCCAGCCCTGATCCTATTTGTTATACTGTAACTGTCAATTATTTGCTCAATGTATGTATTCTGCAACTCTGATTATATGCTGTAGTTGTATATGTCCTACTTGTCCAGGTCCATCTTGTAAATGAGCTTGCTCAAGGATGATTTTGCCTGGTTAAATAAAGTTTGATTGAGTGATTAATTGATTTGTACACCAAATTTTCAGCATAGTCTTCTTATTACCCACCTCACATACCCAGTAGGTGAACATGTTCAAATACCTACAAAAACAACATTATGCACCATCAAAACATCATTCTGTGCCACAGGTGCAAAAACACATTTTGGTCACGATTTGAAAAATTACAGCTGTCACGTTCGTGAGGTGGTGTGAAAAAATGGCTATGTTAATAATTTGGGCTCAAAATATTTAAAATTATTAAAGTTATGAGCAAGCATAGAAAACATTCAACATACTCTTATAACTTTGGCATTTTATGTATTTTGACCCACATTTTTCAAAATAGCTTTCTTATGACCCCCACCTCATGAACAAGAACAGTGAACATTTTCAAGTCTTGCCTGAAAGGTGATTGTGACAAGTGATGAGGAAATTGCCTTTCTGTCCTGATTTGCATAATTCCACCACCATTTGGTCATTAGGTGGGGTCCCAAAAAAGCCATGTTGAAAATCTGGGGTCAAAATATGCAAAATGATGAAGTTTGCATCAAAATTCAAAACCCCATTGAAATATATTGAACTGTACTTACCTTAGTGTCTCATTTAGCTGTTGTGGGTCTTTGAGTGGATATTTACTGTGGTACATGTTCAGGTAAGTGAGGGTGTGAGGGTGTGTGGAGTGGTGAATGTTCAGTGGGAAGTCAGGTTAGGGGGTCAGATCAGCAAGGGACCATTTTCTGTTTTGCAGGGACAAAAAAACAAAGAGGGATAGTTTTCTTCTTTACAGGGAATCAGGGAATAGTGATATTCTGACACTGGGGATTTGACACCCCAGTGTCAGGCTAGTGTACAGCAGCACCAGGAGTGGGCACCCTGGTGCCACCACATACAATATGGGAATGGTGGGATCATTTTGAGGGGAGGGGGGTTAAGACAAGTGGTACTGGGGGTTGGGCACCCCTGTCCACTTAAGAAATAATATATAAGATAGATATTTATTTATTTCAAACTAGGAAAACACCTTTGAACCAAAGGTTCTTTTACAAAGGTTCTGTGTCAAGTCAATACAATGCATACAATGAAACAACAGAACATAAATAAGTGCATTAATACAAAAATAAGAGATCATTCAAAAGGCAAGGAGGCAACTGCCAAAAAAATAAAGATAACACAGAGTTGAGCATATCAAGATTGTGAAGTTCATGGCAGCAATATGGTACATCCTCTAGGGTTATTACAAGTTTTACATGAAAACATTACAGAGGTATCTCAATATGAGTATTGCAGAAAACAGTTGGAAGAGTAAGCCAGCCCAGATAACCTGTAGAGGTGAACAGTTGATAGCAGATCAGGTAGAATGGAGAGAGCAGAATATAGACAGGGTGGAGAGAAGGGTGGAGATGGATGAAATGAGACTGAGAGAGGGAGGGAATGGGAGGAAGAGAGAATATAACAAAGGGCCATAGGCCCAAATACACCAAGATGGGGAACAGAAGGTCCCAAACAGGGGTCACAGGAGAAAGAGGTGAACAGGTGCTAGCAGGGTGAGGGAAATTAATGCCCCAAGAGGTATATTAGCAGTGCAATGCTAGGCCTAAGTCCCAGTTCGTTGAAAGGGCGGGAGAGAGGGTTAGGAGGGGATTGGAAGCAAAGGAGGGGAAGAAGTAAAGGTGTATTCAGGTATAACATGTGAGATCAACACCAGAGTTTACAGTCTACCCAGGAGGGGAGGGGCAATGATCCTTTGTACAACAGTTTGGAGACTAGAGCAACAGATAGATAGATAGATAGATAGATAGATAGATAGATAGATAGATAGAGAAAGTGAAAGACAGGGACAGGCAGAGATAACAGAGGACTGGCGGGGTCACTGCTCTTACTGTAGTCCACAGCATGACTTCAAGCTATGGCTGTAGAGCTCAAGAAAGTCCCGCTGTTCACATACAGAGAACGCAAATAAACAGCTCCTCTAATAATGCTGGGCACCCTGGATTTTGGGGTGCCCAGAAAATGTGTTTCTGACAACTTTTATTTAAAAAATAGGAGAATCTAGCTAATTGGGTCCCATTTAATTAGGTTCAGATGATTGTTTTTTTAAAGAGATAAGTTTTATAGATTTTCAATGTTTAGAAACATAGAAATATAGAAGGTGATGGTAGAAGGAGATCAAGGGTCCATCTAATCTGCCTATGGATTTCCAAGACCTTCTACAGGTCCCCGGGACCTAGGCTCCTTTGTGGCTTTGGTCAAACCCAGTTCCATTCTTTCCCTTGCTCTGTCCCACCCATGCTTGAATGCTGCCACTGTCTAAGTTACTACCACCTCAGCAGGCAGGCTATTCCATGGTTCCACTACTCTTTCAATAAAGTAGTGTTTCCTTAGATCCCTTCTGAAGCTCCCTCCCTGCAACTCCCATTTGTGGCTTGTAGTGGTGGAGCTATAGACCTTGTTGAATAGTTCAGAGTAGGGCACTCTATTTATACAGAGAGAAATAGTAGCCAACACTTGCTGATAGCCACAGAAGCTTTGAGGTTCTATTCAACTTGCATAAAAGCTTATTTAAATCCACATGAAAGGCAGTCACTGTCAAACTTATATGAGGAAGAGAGCATACCTGGATGGGTTCACCAAAATGTGCTTCACTTTAATTTTCCACATGACTGTGCTCCATAAGTGAAAACAACAATTGCAACAATCCAGGACGCTACAAAAAAATTTTCCAAACCCTCCTAATGAAATGAGAGGGGGCATATTACAGAGGCCTTCAAATTCCTAAAAGAAATTAGCAGGGTAAACTCTGGGAAACTATTTAACATGAATACCAGCTCGTTGTCACTTGCTCATGAGCCGAAGCTCACAGAAGGGACATTGACAAGACACGTGAGAAAATACTATTTTAAAGAAAGGGTGGTGAAGTCATGGAACAGGCTGCCAGTTGAGGTGAAGGGTACATAAAACATTAGTAGTTTCAAACACAGATGAAGCAGAACGAAGATTATTGTGGTTGCACATGGTATCAGAATCCAGGAATAGAATAGAAAGGGGGTTGGGAGGGCTAGGATCCTAGAGGAACAGTAGGCCCCAGGGCTAAATATGGAACTCTGGCAGACTGGATGGACCTTAGGTGTTTTCTGGCCTCATTGTTTGTGTTTATTTTCTCTATTCCTATGATTTAGACCCTGTCAGTGGTTCAGCTTTGACACTTCAGCCAAAGACACTTTGGGCCCGATTCACAAAGCCACAAAAATGATGCAGGGTGCCTGTGTCAAACATGTATAATGCAAAAGGCACCTTGCATCAAACATTATGCCTTGAGCTATTCTTTAAAGCAACCTGTGTCAAACACAGGCTGCATGCACCAAAGGGGACTTGCACCAGCCCTGCACCACTAAACAGGCTGTGACATGGCACAAGGGGGTATGCACCAGATTCAAGCTGCCACATCCCCATATTGTAATTCACAAAACTGTCACAGGGAGAGGATTTCTAAGTACCCATAGACTACCCAGGTATGGTCTAAGGGTACTTGGAATATGTCCCTCTGGGATGGTTGTACAATGTGCGGCAAAGTGCTGCTTCCCTATCCCCTGTTAAATCACTGCAAGTCCTGTTGTTGGTGGTATAGTGCCACCCTCCCTGATCCCTGATGCTGCCCCATCATTTACATAATAAAATACCCCCCATCCCTGATCCCCGATGCTGCTGTGTATGTCATTAATACAAAAGTACCCCCACCCAATCCCCAAAGATGTCCAGTTGTAGAAATAATAAGATGCCACCCTCCCCGATGCTGCATTGTAATTCAGTAATAAAAAGGTCCCCCACCTGATCCCCAAAGTTGTTCCATTATAGTAATAAAAACATGACCCCCTCCCCGATGCTGCAGTGAAATCCAATAATAAAAACTTCCCCCATGCGATCCCCGAAGCTGTTCCATTAATGTAATAAAAAAATACCTCCTCTCCCCGATGCTGCTGGTATTAGTTAATAAACAATTTGACCACCTCATGGTAGTCTAGTTTCCCCTCCCCCCATGCCCCGATCACCCATAATACCCATTTAAATAGTCCTGGTGGTCTACTAGACCCCACACCATGCAGTGCTCATCCCATTGAAGCTTGCGACTGGGTCTGCCTACCGCTTCCCCCCATGGCCAGCCGCCAATTGAGCTCTGACTGAGCATCAGTCAAAGCTCAGTTGGCGGCTGGCTGCGGAGGTGAGCGGTGGGAAGAGCCACTCACCGGCTGCTATGAAATGTGCACTGCAGGTCAGGGGTCCACTAGACCATCAGGGCAATTTCAGTACATAGTATGGGTGATTGAGGCATGGGGGGAGGGGGCACTAGACTACCTCAAGGGGGGGCATATTATTTATTACTTAATACCGCAGCATCGGGGAGAGAGTGTATTTTAATATTATAATAATGGAAGAGCTTTGGTGATCGGGGTGGGGAAACTTTTTATTAATGTTATACACTGCAGAATCAGAGAAGGGGGCATTTTATTAATACAATAATGGGACAGCTTTGGGGATTGGTGGGGACCATTTCATTACTGAAATATACTGCAGCATCGGGAGGGGCATCTTATTATTTACATGATGGGGGGATTCGGTGATTGGGTGGGGGAACATTTTATTAGTTACTAATGCGGCAGCATCAGGGATGGCGGGGGGGACCCACTGTTTGTTGCAAGGGGCCTGCAGCAGAACCTTCCTATGCTCCAGGTGTTTGCTGCATGGGAGGGGCTGCCATAAGTGTACGGACTTAGGTGCCAGGGTCCCTGGTGCACTGGGATTCAGCACAAGCTGGTGTTTGCCACAGCTTGCGCTGAACCAAGCCCAGTTTGAGAATTAGATCCCTTGGATCCTTAGTATTGGGGTCTATTAGGCTAATAATGGTGGTTGGAAACATACAAACGTATATATTGTCAGCAGATAAGGCTTTTTAGAACATGGGTTGTGAAAAATGTGCAACCTGATTGGAGGAATCCCTCTGCATGGCCATACATTAAATTTCCTTTTTAATGCATGGTTCTATGGAGGGACTCAGGGAAACTGCCATTGGCACTCATTCTCTGCTTGAGAAAGCCAAAGTAAAGGGTGGACATTGAAGCATGTGAGGAAGTGAGAGAGCCCAGCTGTCAAAATAAGTCGAGGTATGAAGCAGAACTATGGCTGTGCTTTACCGTTGTCGGCTATGGCTCTTGCTGTCCCTGATTCAGCAGTGAAGTGGTGTTTGCATGTGGGGTGAGGTGCTGTGATCGCTGTGGCACTGTGTCTCTTCAGAGAGTGCCAGACAGTGCCCCCCTCCTCCTTCCTAGTGGTTGCTGTATTCCACATCTGATTTTTGAACAGTAGTTAGCCTATTGTCTTTGGCAAATTGTCTAGGACATGGACAGTGAGAGAAAGAGAGAGACCAGTGACAGTGAAAGAGTGAGAGACAGAGAATGATCTGCTGTGGGAAAAAAATTGCACTTGCTGTCAGGTATGTGTGTGTGTGGGGGGGCATACAGTTAACGTTGTAGGCTGCGGCCGCACATCACAGACAGAGAGAGGGAGAGAGAGAGAGACTCAACGGGCAGCAGGTGGTGCAGCAGTAATAATGGCATATTAACATTCCCCAACAGTGCATGCTGTTTCTGTCATTTGGTGCAGTGTTGGCCCCCTCACTGTAAGCAACAAACATCATTGAATGCTGATCATGGCACTGTAATCCTGGTCCTCCCCCCATCTGAAACAGTTTGTATTGTACTTTCAAAAGAACACAGTCATGTTTTCCCTCCACAGCTTGTCGCATGAGTGGTCCCTGACATTGGCTCAGCACTGTTACAGTGCTGCCAATGGGAGTGAGTCGCAGCAGAGCAGTTGTGAGACCTGGCATGACAGCAAAACAGGGCATTTTCTTCAGAGAGAGAGAGAGAGAGAGAGAGAGAGCGCATGGTCAGTGGGGGCAAGTCCGATAAAAGTGAAAGATTCAGTGTGGTGGGAAAGAGAGAGAGAGAGGGAGGGAGGAGAGAAAGAGAGGAGGAGGGAGGGAGGGGGAGAGAGAGAGAGAAAGAGAGAGAGAGAGTACTTGAGGAGAGAGGGGAATTCACCAGGACATGTCCTCTGTCTCTGTCATACAGTGATCCACGAGGAGTTTTGCCTGTCTTTGGTGCACTTTGTTGTATCAAGTATATTATGCATGACAAATATCAGAAATCATGCCAGCACTGTATTTCTGACATTTGTATGTGCATAAAACCAATGAGATATAGATTATTTGTTGGTTATTATTTGTCCAGGCGGCAGGATTCAGTCAGTATTTTGTTATTTAAAGAGGTGGAATATCCCTTTATGCTGTTTTCTCCTTGCTTTAAACATAACTCATGTTAAGTGCAGTACCGCACTCAAGGGTATGGGGTTATAGGCATTTAATGCACACCTGGGGTGCTGAGAGGACACTCAGCCTGTGACCTCATGCCTCACAATGCACCCCAGGCATGCATTAAATGCCTATAACCCCATACCCTGTCGTGGGTTATTGCTAATGTGGCCCACCCAGTCAGCCTCAAACCTGTCTGTTAGAAGGAATTTGGTAATGCCCCCTGCAGTTGTTCTTCCCACCTTCCCACTCCGCTGATCCACTTGCAAACTTTCCATGTGTCAGTCCTACTTCATTTTGAACCTCCCACCCCCAACACATTTAGTAAATGAAACCACTGCTAGATACCTGCTCCATTTTTCCACTACCCTTTCAGTAAAGTAGTGCTTCCTAGTGTCCTTTCTGAACCTCCCCACTAGCACCATTGCTAATTTAAAATGTGTGTGCAAATTGCTGTGAATTCAGCTGATAGACACTATGTGTTCCATTTGCATAGTGTGCATTATGCAGTTCATCACACTTGTGGTGAATATCACTGCATGAAATTTTGCAATTTGCACTTTGCAGTGTTTTTACCATGAAGTGCATCAATTTGTGGAGTAAAACCTGCCACAAGGTGTATAGTGCGTGTGTAGTGTGGCAATTCACACAGTAAAACTCATGCAATTGCATAAATGTTACTATACGAATTTCTGCATGCTATCCACTGCATGAATTGCAGAGTTTTTCTTTATGCCTGCAACTACTTCAACTCCCAGCTTCATGGAGTTTTGTCTGGTGCCGTGTTCCCACTCAGTGAAAACAACTCGCTGCTTACACCATCTTGTCCAACTTACAAGGAAACAGACGCATAGAAATTTTGCAGGCTGAAAAAGACTTGGCATCCATCGAGTCTGCACTTTTCTGCCTATACCCACTACAGCCAAACACTGAATGTCTTATTCTGAGCTCTAACCCACTGGTAGCTTTGTCTTCCTCCCCACTCCCCAAACCCACAGTCACTATACCTCTGTACCTGACCCATCTCACCTTAAACCCCTTGACAGCCTTAGATCTTTCAAAATGCTTGGTAGTCTGTTAGAATTGTATGTGAAGTAGAACTTATTTGCCTCTGAAATTGACCCCCCACCAGCTTGTACTCATGATCCATGGTGCCTGCCCCCCGCCCCGCCAGGCCTAAACAGTGTTGACAGCCACTTCTGCTGATCCCATGGATATATCTGTAGGTCTTTATCATATCCCTTTTGCTGTCTTGCCTCAACCATGTACATGTCAAGGCTAGTTAGCTGCTCCTTGTTTGTGTTCCCCTGCATACACCCACACCATTTTAGCGGCCCTTCTCTGGACCCTCTCTAAACAATCTTGGTCTTTTTGGAGGTGGGTGTTCTGAAACTGTGCATAGTACTCTACGTACAGCCTCAGCTGGATCCTTTGCAGTGGTAAGATGACCTCTTGCTTCATGCTGGGGATGCCTCTACAGATACAGTACTGCATGCACTTGACCTCTGCATACACCCTGTTGCACTGGGTTGCTTGCTTGAGACTATCATTTATGGTGACCCCTACATCTCTCTCTTCAGTAGTCTAGTTAACTCTGACTTCCTCTATCCAGTACTGTATTTTGGGGTTCTTGTTTTTAATATGCATCATCTTGCATTCTTGCATAGAATTTCAAGTGTCAGATCCTGGGCCAACTTTTCCAGTTTTGCCAAATCACTCCTCATCACCATAATGCCCAACTCTGTGTCAGCTCTACCTCCTAAGTTGGTATCTTCTGTGAATTGGCATATCTTACTGTGAATTTCTACAGCTATGCTATAGATAAATGCATTAAAGAGTACTGGTCCGAGGATTGACCCCTCGGGTACCCCACTTATTTTTATTTTTTTTTCTTTCTCCACCAGCACTCCTAACCCCGCGAGCTGGCTCACCCTGCGCTCGGTGACCCAGACCCTCACCTGGGGATGCCCTCTCCCGAATGGGGCTGCCAGAGGCAGAACTGAAGATGGCTGGAGGGTAGGGCACCGAGCCTCGGCTCTTACGCGTGGGCCAGCGGAATTTTTTTTACAGTGAGTCCCCTTGGAGCTGGGGATGTGCAATGATACTAGCACCTTATGGCAAGCGTCTGTCCCAGCTCCATCCATGTTGCAGTGCAGCGCCATGCTTCTGGCCTCCACCAGGGGGCGAATGACACCAGAACTGGTTACCTTACCCTTCCCGGAGAAGGAGAGTTGTCCTTCGGATGCTCGATCCTTCTCCTCCCCTGCCAACCCCCAGTGATCCCTGCCCATTCCCGAACACGGGTTGCTGGCGTGGTGCGAGGTGTGGCGTCCAGTGCTTCAACCCTCAGTGCCACCGGGCCAGCTACTTGTTACCTTTCTAACCACAACATGTGTTTTGGTTACCACCACAGTCTGAAGTCTGTCCACTAACCAGTTCCTGATCCATTTAAGTAAACTGTCCCCCACTCCTATGCTTCTTATCTTTTCATCAGCCTTCCATCTGGGACTGAGTTAAAAGCCTTGCTTAAGTCCAATAACAGGTGATTCGCAGTCTGACCACTATCCACCACTGGAGCTGCAGTATTGAAAAAGCTGTGCTATCTTTCATCCTGCAGTCCCTTGTCCTTGAAGAATTTCACCATCCACTTCTTTATGACAGTCTCAAGCAGTTTCCCCAATATAAAGGTCAGATTTATTGGCCTGTATTTGCCTGGATCCCCAATATCCCCTCTCTTATGTAATGGGATCACATGCACCTCCCTCCACTTCCTTGAAACCACCCTTGTGGTCAGGAAACAATTAAATGGGTCTGATATCCTCCTGGTCAGATGCTCCCTCACCTCACTCAGTACCCAAGGAAGTAGCCTGTCAGGCTCTAGTTCGTTGTCCTTTTTCAGTCCCTGAGCACCTTTTGGACCATGCTTTCCATGATCATCCTTACATTCAGTTCCAGGCTCCCAGCCTCTGACACCCCTATTGGGTTTTGGCAGACTCAGCACTCCTGGAGGGATTCCCTTTTTCCATTATGAATATTCAGGCCAGGTAGTCAGTTAGGAGGTTCATCTTGCCAGCATCATTGGGTCACCCATTCCCCTTACTTACTCAGTCTCTTGATGCCCTAAAGAAGGCTTTGCCATTCTAATCCAATGTGCATTTCTGAGCTCAAACTCTGCCTTGTCTCTCCTCATTTCTGCCCTTGTTCCCTTCTGACTGCCTGGGTTGGCTGACCTGCTGTGCTTCATCTGTTCCTTCTTGCATGACCTAAAGGCCACCCTTTTTTTTATCTACAGCTTTCCTCAACTCTGCTAAATCAAAGATACCCATTACACTTCTTGGCCTTGCCTAACATACACATACAGTTCTGAGAACCCTCTAGGACTGCATCTATAATGGCCTCCCACTTGACTTCAGCCCTCTTTCACTTTGTTCACACCCTCAGGTTGCTGCCCAGCACTGTAGTGGGCCATCCTTTTCCTGCCTACAGCTTTCCTTACTTTCTGCCTATAGCTTCTCCTACCTTCTTAGTAAACCAGAAATGCTGTTACATTTCCTGGCTTTGCCTACCATCCTTGTACAGCTCTGTGAAACCTCCAGAACTGCTCCTTTAATGACTTCCCACTTGGTCTCAACTCCTTTCATCTTGTTAACCTTCTCAAACTGTTCTCCCAGTACTCTAGTAGGCCATCCTTTTGCTGCCTACAGCTTCCCTTACTTCTTGCCTACAGCTTCACACACCTCCTTGGTAAGCAAGAGAGGCCTCTTACATTTCCTTTCCTTGCTTGCAGTCCTCATAAAGCTCTGTGAAACTCTAGGACTGCTTTTTCAATAGTCTTCCACTTGCCGTCCTTGCATCCCAGCATTCTAGTTGCTCTGCCCATAGCCCTAGTAAAATCTGCTAATTCTTTCATGTTCTCCATTATTAATATCCCTAGGTCTGTTTTATCCATTGTTGTCTCCCCAACTTCTCCCATCCTGTATTCTGTTCCAAGTCTCTCGCTTTTATATGCATTACTTTGCACTTCATGGCATTCAGTTGCAGTTGCCACATACTTGACCTCCTCACCAACCTTTCCAGGTCCTCCCTCATGGCTCTTATTCCCTCTTCACTGTCTACCATTCTACAGAACTCAGTATTGCTGTGAGTGGGATATATCTTTCCCTGGACCTCCCCCCCTTTCTTTTTATGACTGATCACAAAATTGATCCTTGGAGTACTCCATATGTGATTGCCATTAGCTCTGAATGGTCTCTGTTCAGGACCACCTTCTGGATTCTCACCTCAACTAGTTACTCAGCCATCCCATTATTTTGTCCCCCATCCATAAGATGCCCAGTATCTTGACCAGCTGTTCATCTGGGCCAGAGGCAAAGTCCTTACTGTAGAACAGATAAAGGACATCCACTGTCTGATCCTCGTACACAGACCTTGTCACTCAGTTGAAGAATTTGATCTGGTTCATTTGGCAACCCATGTTGCCTGGTGTATTGTACATCATTTGCCTCCATACATTCTACTCTCCCCTCCCTTTTTATCGATTCCAATAGTTTCTTCCCAGTAAACATCAGACTGAGCAGTCTGCAGTTGCCCATCTTGTCTTGCCTATTACTTTTGTGCAGGGGACCACATCTGCTGTGCTAATGTCCCCCAGAGTTTCCCCACTTTCCAAAGATCAGTTGAATAGACCTGACAGCAGTACTACATGGACCTGCCCCACCTCCCTCAACACCCTTGAGCACATCCCACAAGATACCTTCAGTATGCTGCATTCAGGCAATGGTCCCCTGCCCTTCACCATGAACACCAATCCAAAGTATTGGTTCAATAAGTTCACCTTCCTCTTCTTGTCCTCTAACCACCACCCCAAGCCTCACCGCCAATTCCATAGTTTTGCTTTGCTCTCATATGTATTGAAAAATATGCTTTGTCAGCCATTTAACCCCCTCCACTAACCTCAGCTCTGTATTCACTTTTGCCTGTCTCACTATTCTATTGGCCAATCTCAACCTCTGCCAATATTCTTCCCTGTCAACTTCTGACTTGCTTTGTACCTAATGAATGCCATTTTTGCCTTCATTGCCTCTGCTCACTTGGAAAACTATATTTGTTCTCCCCATCTTGCCCTTCTCCATTATCATTGTACAAAGAGTTGTCATCATCATTGCCCCCTCTTTTATTAAGTCCTATTTGCTGCACACTCCTGACACTTTTCACACCCTGCAACAGTTTCCTTTGTACTTCCCTCATCCTCCAAAAATCCACCTTCCTGAAGTTTAAGACTTTAGTCATGGAGTTCACCATCTGTTTGCAGCTTGATCTTCACCCATATGATCTTGTGCCTCTTCTGCACTGTCCTGTTGGGACTCGCTGCCTCCCTCAATCCTGGCCTGTTCTTCACTTCCTTGCTTTCAAAGCGTATTACCTCCTCACCTTGCTGCCTCGTCTTGCTCCTGTTTTAGATGAGTCTTGGTTCTCTCTATCTTGTCATGTAAGTTTACTCTTAGCCATAATATACGTAAAATAATGTTTGTTACTGATGTAAGATGTTTTACCTCTGTCATGATGTATACAAAAATAATTGTCCTCTGTCCTAATGTCTACAACAATAATGCTGTAAATAATGTAAGATGTTGTAAGATGTTGTTTTAGCATTGTTGTCCTACCCTTTAGTGTGACTGTGTAAGTTGTTTGTTTCCTCTAGCCATATATGTTACATATCCCAAACTTGTAAACCATGTTTTGCACTGCCAATGTAATGCTCTTCCTGGGTCACCCCTGAAAAGGGGACTGTCTTGTCTCAGTGGGCTCACCCAGTTATCAATATTCAATAAATAAGTAAATAAACAACTGGAGCCCAATGGTTCCCCGACTCTGACCTACCCCATGCTGTACCAATTTGTCTAGTTTGGTAACCTGTGATATGAGCTACCGAAATTGGGTGACTCAATATGGGCGACTTAGTTTAAGCGACTTTTAGAATAGTGACTGGTACAGAATAGTGAGGGGGGGAATAGCAAGTATATGGGGATCAAAAGAGTGAGTTCTAGATAAATAGGAGAGCTGATATGGGTATGTTGGAGGAGTTAGCTCAAGCTGCTCATCTGGCATAGTAGCTACAGTCACTGTCCATGGTACAGGTAGACCCAGTTTCGGAACTGGGTATGTGTGTTTTGTACTTTTGTGTTTTGTGTTGTTTAAATATTTTTATTTTTTACTTTTCAATGTATGTCTTGTCTCACGATATTTTCCCTCCCTCCCACAGGTTGCCCCACCCAACATTCTCCCTCCCATTTTATCTCCCTCCCAAAATGTGCACCCCTGAGCTGGTTATATAAAAGAGGTGTAGTGGGGAGGACAGACCCCCGCATCTAAAGTTTCTGAGTATTTTGTTTGCTACATACAGCGTTGCAGTCTGTAGCTGTTTTTGTTGCTGCTGGAGTGTAGATCACTGTTTTTGGTATTCAGTGATTTACACTTGCTGTTTTGATAGTGGTGATTGTACAGTAGCTCATATCACATGGTACCTTCTGGTTCAGATCCAGTGTGACCCTCTTCCTAGTTGGTTCTGCAACCTTCTCTACTAGAAATTCCTCTTTCATTCCATCCAGCAAGGACGGGCTCCTTATTGCCTTCACCACCCATCATCCACTCCAGTCAATTCAAACCTGGTAAGGCCAGAATGTTTTTTCTTTTAATTACTTGGCCAAAATAGCCCAAACATTCGATTGGACCAAATCAAAGGTAAAAGCACAAAATTCTTGCATAGTCAGTGAATACAAATTTGGTGTTGGCTCATCCTAATGGAAACATAGATATATACATGTTGTTGGCAGATGAGGGCCTTCGGCCCACCTAGTCTGCCCATGAATGCATGTAACTGCGCTTCTTCAAGCTTCCCTGGAACTAGGTTGTCTCCTTTCCCCGGAACATGAAGTTTTTTCCTTGAAAGTCATCAGCTGCTGCTTGTCTGCAGTACATGTGAAGCCACAATCTACTGATTGTGACATCATGACCATTCCCATGACAAACAATTGTGATTTCTAGACAGAAGATTATGATATCACATGTAGTAGGCATGCAGCAAGGGCAGATGATATCTGATGGATAAAGATCCGTTTTTTTCAACATGTTGCCCTTAGTAATCAACAAAGAGGAGAAGAAGAAAATAAAAAAAAAATGAAATATATGAAGAATGTTTTTTAAGGATTGTCTTTCTCACTGTTTTTCCTGAGATGTTACAGACTCTTTACATGTAACATTCAAATGAGAAGCTGTGTATCAACAATTTACTTTCAAGAGTTAAAGGCTAGAGCAATGAGTTTAGACCCTAATCACATCCCTTAACCATGCTGTGCTCCAGAGATGCACCTAGAAATGTGTTTCAGCTCTCTGTGCCTTTCGAGGCATGCACTTGTAAAACAAATAAAAATAAATAAATAGGATAATTTTAAAACCATGTTTATAGTAGGAAATGAATGATATAGTTAAAATTGTGACTGGCTTCTTAACTTGACGTTATATCACAGGCTAAGCAGACATCCTACAGTTATATAAGAGCTATGTGACATCAGAATAGTTTAGCAGCTTATGGGATTGTCTAAAGTTCAACCATGTTTTTCTCTATTGGGACAAAATAATGTACTTTTAAAATACCTTCATTTTTATGTTGCTTGCACGCATGTGCAAAAAACATAGTGCCATCATCCGAGTTTTTGGAGATGTGGCAGCCCTCTTCCAATTCAGTCAGTGTGTTTGCAGGCCAATCGCTGCTGGAGCTGTCTATGACAGCAGTCGAAAATTCAGTGGAGTACAGTTGAAAGGGGGAGCTACGCTTCAGTGAGCAGCGATAAGATATCACCTGCTCATGCGCTTTCCCACTACACACACACACACACACACATATGCATACTGCGTGCTTGTCCCCCACCCACACTCACTGTATAGCCGACGGAGGTGCCCAATCCCCCGTCGGCTGCGCTCCCCCCCAAACAGGGTTGCATATGCCATGCTAGGTGCCCACCCCAGTGTGGCAACACATCATATAGCCAACGGGGGTGCCCAATCCCCCGTCGGCTCCACTGTCCCCCTTCCCGAGAGTACACGGTGCCATGCTGGAAGCCCACCCCAGCGTGGCAACAGATGATATCTCTGACGGGGTGCCCAACTCTCGCTGGCTCCACAGCCACCCCACCAAACAGCTCTTGTGCCACGCTTGGGAGCTCCACCCAGCATGACAAACGCCCATCAGTCCTCCTGTTTTTTACAAAAAACAACCTGCAACAGAAAATGGTCCTCACTGTCTGGGCCCCCACCGACTCCACCCACTGTGCACCCTGCCTCCCACACCCTCCTCACCCCATACTTACCTCTGGACTCTGGCGCGACAATCTCGTTGGACTGGGAACACGCCTGCACTCTTCAAAGCCGACCATGAACTGAGGAAATGCCGGTAAGCTGTATAATGTAATAAATAAGGTTTTTTCAACTTTGCTGCATATCTCAGCCATTTTTTGGAATTTTTGCACGCAATTTTCAACATGGGGTTTTTGGGACCCCCTTCTCATGAATGCTCTCACTGTCATGGCGTTAATTGGGCCCGAAGGGTGATTTCACAGTCACTGTGTGAAATCACCTTTTGACACTGATTAACGAAATGGCACTGCCAGTGTTCATAAGGTGGGCTCTCAAAAAGCCTATGTTGAAAATTTGCTGGGAAAATTCCTAAAAATGGCTGTTTTACGAGTGTGCATTGAGCAGTTCTTATGCACGCTCGTAAGTTCGCGAATTTTCAATATTTTCACTCCAGATTTTCAACATTGTCATTTTACCACACCTCCTTATGAGCAGTATAGATGTCATTTTTCACATCTTGACCAAAATGTGTTTCCGCCCATGTAGCGCACAATGGTGCAGTCGGTGTGCAAAATCACTATATGGGACACATTAAGAAAATCACAGTGACACTGTTCATGAGCAGAGGTCTTAAAATGACTATGTTGAAAATTTGGTGGAAAAATTCCTAAAAATGACTGTTTCACGAGCGTGCATTGTGCAGTTCCTACACACACTCGTAAGTTTGCGAATTTTCAATATTTTCACTCTAGATTTTCAACATTGTGTTTTTACCACACCTCCTTATGAGCAGTATAGCTGTCATTTTTCACATCTTGCCCAAAATGTGTTTCCGCCCATGTAGTGCACAATGGCACAGTCGGTATGTGAAATCACTGTATGGGACACATTAAAAAAATCACAGTGACACTGTTCATGAGCAGAGGTCTTGAAATGGCTATGTTGAAAATTTGGTGACAAAATTCCTAAAAATTACTGTTTTACGAGCCTGTGTTGCGCACTTCCTACGCACACTCACAAGTTCGCGAATTTTCAATATTTTCACACCAGATTTCCAACATTGCCATTTTACCACACCTCCTTATGAGCAGTGCAGCTGTCATTTTTCACATCTCACCCACAACGTGTTTCTGCCCATCTAGCGCACAATGGCGCAGTCGGTGTGCGAAATCAATGTATGGGACACATTAAGAAAATCACAGTGACACTGTTCATGAGCAGAGGTCTTAAAATGGCTATGTTGAAAATTTGGTCACAAACTTCCTGTAAATGACTGTTTCATGAGCGTGCATTGTGCAGTTCCTACACACACTCGTAAGTTTGCAAATTTTCAATATTTGCACTCCACTGACTTCCAAATACCTACACAGCACATACAAGCAAGCAACATTCGGCATTGCCAAATGCTTGTTAAGTTTGTTTCCCCTCATGCACAAGAAACATTATGTGACAGCTTAGGAGAGAAGCAGAGTTTTGGAGGTGCGGCACTGTGGCGGCCAGTGCCCCCACTGCATTTAGAGGCTTGGCCCCCTTTCCAAACTGAGGTGGCACGCTGCTGCTGATACTAATTCAGTAAGCATGCCACCAACTTGAAACAAAATCGCCACTGCAATGAGGGAGCGACCCGTCATTTCAGGGTGGTACCTTGCCTGTTGTAACATTTCCAGTAACATGGCGGTGGCTGTCACCGTCCGCCTCAGAGTCCCCATGAAAGATGATGGGGTGCCCAATCCCCCTGTAGGCATGCCCTATCCCCAGTTAATTTGCCAATGGGGGAACCCACTCCCTGCCGGCATAATGTCCCTGTGAGATCTTGTTTACGAGGGGTGCCCAACCTCTTGGCATCATGTCTCCAATAGATTCTTTTTTTGCCAATGAGGGCCCCAATCCTCATCTGCACCAGTCCTCCCCAAAGAAACATGCAGGTGGCATGCTGGGAGCCCACCCCAATGTACCAAATCTACCTGCACAAAAAGAAAACCTTCCTGTGAAGTTTGTTTTGGGGGGGTTTTACCTGAAAAGTAGAAAACGGTCCCTCGGTGTGTCCGGTGCCTCCTCCTCCAACCTGCACCCACCCACCCTCTGTGCATCCACATCCCCACACCCCCCCCTCACCCCATACTTACCACTGGAGCCAGGTGCGACAATTTTCAGTGGCCCGGGAACACGTATGCACTCTTCAGAAATGACTGCGAACTGAAGAAATGCCGGTAAGCTGTATAATGGCATAAATGTTTTTTTTTTTCAACTTAGGTGGATATATTGGCCATTTCTGTGAATTTTGGCATCAGTTTTTCAACATGGGGTTCTAGGGACCCCACCTCATGAATTCAGTCACTGTCATGTCGTTATTCGGCCCAAAAAGGTAATTTTGCGGTAATTGTGCGGAACCACCTTTCAGAACTGAGTAATGAAATGCCAGTGTTACTGTTCATGAGGTGGGCTCTCAAAAGGCCTATGTTGCAAATTTGGTGAACAAATTCCAAAAAATGACTGTGTTACAAGCGTGCGTTACGCAGTTTCTACGCATGCTCATAACTCCGAGAATTTTTAATATTTTCACTTCAGATTTTCAGCAATGCCATTTTTGCACACCTCTTTATGAACAGTACAGCTGCCATTTTTCACATCCTGCCCAAAATGTGGTTTTGCACATGTGGCACACAAAGGTGCTGTCGCTGTGGGAAATCAGCGTTTGGGACAGATTAACAAAATCACATTGACACTGTTCATGAACAGAGGTCCCAAAATGCCTATGATGAAAATTTGGTGAGAACATTTCACAAAATGACTGTATTACAAGCGTGCATTGTGCAATTTCCACACACGCTCATAGCTTCGAGAATTTTTAATATTTTCATTCCAGATTTTCAACATTGGCATTTTTCCACACCTCCTTATGAACAGGATAGTTGTCATTTTTCACATCCTGCCTGAACTGTATTTTCACACATCTGGCACAGAATGGCATGGTCACTGTAGCAAATCAACATTCGAGACACAGTAACAAAATCACAGTGCCGCTGTTCATGAGCAGAGGTACCAAATGCTTTCGTGAGGTGTGGATCACAAAAAGGCCATGTTGAAAATTTTTGCAGTGCAAATACCAACAAATGCCTGCGCCATTATGGTTCCTAACCACAGCATCCCACCCTGTACAGACTGACAGGCGTCAGGGGTATGCCTTTGGATTGCTGGCTGTAATGCTTATGCCATTGCACCCCCATCCTGCAGCCAGTGACAGGTATTGAAGTGTGCCTTGGACTCTTCGGCCCCAATCTTCACCCCATTCTCCTATACTGCACCCATTTCAGTGTATGTCCTTATGGAATGGGGTAACTGTGAAGCCGAACACCCCAAGGCACACCTCAATACTTGGTGTCTGCAGGATAGGGTGAGGTGAAATTGAGCATTATGCACAATGACCCAAAGGCATACCCCAATGCCTGTCCATCTCTGCAGGGTGGAGGTGGGGTTTGCATGAAGTTTAATACTTCACTGCCATTACTATTCTGCATCTGTCTAACTCCTGCACTTCCAATGCCAATACCAGCAAGCAAACATTCAGCATTGACAACTGCTTGTTAACTTTGAATTTTCTTTCATAGTTGAACTGTTTTTTAAGAACTATGGCCAATGTTCATTTAAACACAAAGATCGATCGATCGATCTATCTATCTATCTCTCTATCTATCTGTAATATCTATCTATGTATGATGCAGGTCACAGTAGATGTGGTGCACCAGTAACCCGGGATATTAAAGCTAAAAACAAAACCCTACAAAGTCACAGAATCTGCTGAAATTGGTACCCATCTGAAATAATGTCTTGATAATTAACATAAGCTTAACCAAACTAGTGCCTAGTTGATCAAACTGTACTTACATAGTTAATACAGTATTGTGGCTGTTGGGGCCTTTGATGCTGATTTTTTCTTCTTGCATTAGGCACATTTTTGTAACACTTTTTAAAATATACTATTTTCATCTTTTTCAATTTAATTAAGATGGTTTGTATATTTGCAGTTGCTCATGCCAATCAGAACCTGAAAGGCTGTTATTACTAAGTCAATACTGAGTAATGAAAAAAAACTTATGGAATTTCAAACAAATACCTTTGTATATTTACAATAGCAGTGTGACTTCTTTATAAGATAAAATTTAATAGAGGAAAGTTTGTTACTCTACTATATTTTTGTTCTGACTAGGCCAAAACTGCTATTGTAGCATTTCTCACTTGAACTGTGAGATGGTGATTGGCTTAAATCCTTCATGGTGACCTTTGACCTCTGACATGGTGAACATATGATAACAAGCAGGAGCTGGGTCCCTTAGGGACTGTGTTAAGGTCTGCAGTGGATTAAGTGTTCCTTAGCAAAACTCCTTCCACAGAGCAGTATGTAGGTAGAAACCAGCTGCATGCACTGTTGATTAGGGGCTGTATTACATCTATATATCCCACCCCTGCAAGCTTACCTGGAGAATTACCAACAGCCTTCATTCATCTTGGATGACATGTCCACAGTAGATTCTTTGACATTTGTATAAAAGTAATGGATAGCATTTACATACTTTCCATTATTTGATTACTTGCAAGAAATGCTTTTGAAGGTAGGAAGACATATTAATACTGGAATATGAGATAGTATCTATATCTATATATATATATATATATATATATATAGTTGTGTAATGGCACAAGTAGTTTGGGATTATAGGGATTATATTAAAAAGACTAACGCTGTTACAGCAGTACAGCTGGTTATGTCCTATTGACACAGTTTATATCTGCTGTAGATAAATACTAACAAAAGGATTGGTTTAAAAACAACCTGCTTACAGAAAATACAGATCACTTGGAGTTCCCATAAATAAATAAACTGACTAGCTGGAGGCCTTTTCTTTAAATAAGTGCAGTATTTTGATCTGAAAGGGTTAATGTTTTACCTATAGAAGTATCACTTTTTCCCAGCATAGTTATCTGATGAAAGAGCAGCTGGGAGCATTTGAAATTGTCACAAGTCATTAAACCATCCCATTTTTTGCTGGCATTTGAATAAAGAAATTGGTCTTGTGACCCTTATGGTGTGTCTGACCTAGAGATAAAGTAGGACACAGAGCAAAAGAGTGAGATAAACACAGACAACATGATTTGTACATACTCCACAGAGTGACATAATAGCAACCGGCTTTTGGCACTTTACTGCAATCATAATAATGTGCCCACTGGTTTCAATTAGTTCTAAGCCTTCATGGAATTGATAATGACATTAGCAACAGCATTTGTGAATAAAACAACACTGATTTTTGTCTTGAAAGGATAATCCCTGTTTTATCATGTAATTATACTGCTATATAATAAGCCTCTGGTTAAGATCATGAAAACCAACATGATTAATGTAGAATGTTTCAGGTTTTGGTATGAGCAAGCATCTTATATGCTATTTATCTTGCAGGGTTTTGAAATATGCATACTGTATCTTTGACCAACTGCTTAAATGCTTATATGCAAATTCAATGCAAACAATTTTGTTAAAGAGTTAAAGTGTTAAAGAGCCAAAAGTAGGGAAATGTGGTGTTAGGGTTCCCAACCCTAACACCTCACTCCCACGCTGCAGGCAGCAACAGGAAAAAACATTATGGTTTCACCTCTCTTGAGTCTTCACAAATCAAGTGTGGGGTGTACATTGGGGTTGTCAACCCTAATGCTCACCACATTCCATCTGTAAATATGCTGAGATGTGTAGAGTATATGAGAAATTGGTGAGCGTTAGGGATGACAATCCCAGGGTACTCCCCACACCTTATTTGCAAAGACTCAGGAGAGGTGAAACCATAATTGTTTTTCCTGTTGCTGCCTGAAGGGCGGAGATGGGGTGTTAGGGCTGGGAACCCTAACACCACATTTCCCTACTTTTGTCACTTTAACCCTAACTGGCGCATTAACAAAGTTTTTTGTAATAGACATCCTCACTTTTTAAGATAATATAATCGTATCCTCAAGGGGCCTGCATGAACATATCTATTTACCTGTGGAAGTGCGCAGTCCTCTGGGCCCTGCATTTCCATTTCTGCCACAAAAAAAACAACACTTTACTTGCTTCCTTGCTTGGCTGTATGGCTTGTTCAACTTTCAGTGTTATCCTATGGGAATTTTCATGTTTTAAATTTTGTCGTCATTTTACTTGCCCTCTAAATTGTTGGGGTGGGATGTTATGTGTCATTCTTGTAGTACTTATTAAGACATTTTCTTGATATATAGATTGTCCCTCAACTCGAACTATTGAGGGAGTTAATATTTGTTGAAGCTGAAATGTGGTTAAAAAAGTCCAAAATCTTTTTCCATATAAAGGCATCTTTTTTCGTTTGAATGAAAAACCCATACAGAAAAAGGATCCCTTCGTACAAAATAAGAACCAAAAAAAAACCACTGTCTAAAATCTTTTTTGTATGATGACATCCTTTTTCGTATGACTGAATTCCTTTTTCGTATGACCTTACGAAAAAAGGAAATTGAGTCACAAAAAAGGATTTTAAAATAAAAAAAAAACATATTTTGAGGTCATTTTTCCAAGAGGTAAGTATAGAATCAGCCAATGGGTCCTGATTAGTAAGATACGTGTGTTGGTATGTGCATGCAGGATGTCATTTTTGTAGGTTTTGAAAAATATTTTTCTGAAAAAAAAACAGAAACAAGATGGCAGCCATATGAGAAAGGATTTTTTGCTGATGAAGAAGGGTTATCTCATTTGAAAAAGAGTCCTTTTTTGTATGGACCAAATTCTTTTTTTTTGTTCAAAACAGCTATTGAAAAGACTGTATTGAGCATGCTCAGACCCACATTTTAAACTTTAATTAATTTTGAACAGATTAATATGTTTTCTCCAAACCAGCAAAAAACACCACTGTTGCCCAAACCCTTTTTACCCTGAAAATTTCAGATTAAAATTCCAAACCGTCTGGGTGCTAGGCAATGACAAAAAAACAGCAAAAAAAAAAAACCCTATTTATTTCACTTTTTTCACTATCTGCATCTCAGAATTCACACATCCTAGTGGAACGAAACTTGGTACCTTAAGAGATCTGCCCCTGAGACTGTGAGTGCAAAATTTCATGCAAATTCATCAAACAGTTGTGAAGCTATTAAAGTGCAAAGTTTGAGGTTTAACATAGAAAACCCTACTCAGCCTTAACTATAGTGGTACTGTTTCACCACTATAATACCATTCACACTACATTAATTATGTAACTATATTCTAATATTAAATTTGCTGTGTTCCAGCTGGTAATACAGAAGGGCCTAACCCAACCTCTGAGCACCATACTAATCTTAGATTGTTTTTGAAATAATCACATTATCTATTTACAGTGGTCTGATATTTGCACCTCTATATTTCCCTAAATAGTGCACTGGAAGCTACTCACATGAGTTTCTTCTTGTGAAACTTTCGTTTACCTTCTCATTAAACATTTTTATTGCTGTTTTCTATTTCTTGCAGTTTTCTGTTACCCTCCAATAACCCCCCCAGGGACTCACTCCTTAGCCTCACCTCACACTCCTATGCTGGGGAGCTTATTCTGCTGGGGGACTTTAACGTTAATTGGCTTTTCCTCACCTCCAGGCCAACCTCCCTCAGGACTGAGTCCCTTAACCTCTCACAACTCATCACTGAACCCACCCATCTCAATCCTCATTCATAAAACCATACCCCCCTGAACTGGGTTCTTGCCTCATACCCACACCACATCATCGCAGCAGGTGGGCTCTGGGATGGTGGAGGGAGGAAGAAGTGAAATCACCCCACAGACTTTATCACTGCACAATTCTTTCATAAAACAAAAAAAAAGACCATGCTAAGGGAACCACAGAGACAAAACAACCACAATGTTGATTCTCTGACTCAAAAACTTTTATTTAAAAAAAAAGATCATGTTAGCATCACTCCTTCTGCAATGCCAAACATGTTCAAGCCCCACGTACTTTTTCTATTGTGTTTTATTCAGCAGTGTTATCTCTGGTGCTTAGCTTATCTATCCAGTGGCTGCCTATTACTTAGAATTTACACAATTCCTTCATCATTCAGGTGGGATAGGGAAGCCAAGAGGAGGAACCTGAGGTAGGAGTAATAAAGACGGTGGGGGTCATCCAGGGAGCAGGCCCCTAGAAGGGTAGGAGAGTCCAAGAACAAGGAAGTTGCCTGTGTGGGGGCTCCATAGTCAGGGGGATTGAGCTGGGGGCAGGGGAAGGGAGGAACAGGGTAGTACAGTGTATTCCAGGCATTCCACTGGGGAGGACTGGAGGGCAGATCTTGGAGATTGTCAGGGAAGAGGATGCAGGGAGGAAGCTGGCTTTTGTTGTTCACCTGGGGATGAATGATCTGGCAAAGGAAACTGTAGGAAAGTAAAGGATAAGCCTAGGGAGCTGGGGAGGGGCATGGAGAAGGTAGTTCGCACAGTGGCCTTCACTGAGGTGCTACCCATACACATTCAGGGCAAGGCTAGGGAACTTTTCACCATGTCCTTCAAGGAGTGGTTGAAGAAATGGTGCAGGAAGAAGGGCTTTGGCTACATCGAGGACTGGGGTCACACCAGCAGAGATGGAAGCATATACAAGGGAAATGGCTTCCATCCATCAAGGAGGGGAATGGGAGTTTTGGGTGGAAGGTTTAAATGCTACTTTGATTATCTTTTAAACTAGTCAATGGAGGAGGCAGAAAGATTGAGGGAGGCAGAGATTCCCCCTCCACAGATTAGTGCAACAGGGTAGGTTAACCCAGGGAGGAGAAATTCCTTGGAAGCTGATGGAAGCAAAGAGAAGGACAGGACAGACAAGTTTGGAGGAGGAAATTCAGTTGGAAGAGTTGGATGGAGGGAAGGCAGGAAGACAACATAATGGGAGGGGCAGGGCCAGGGTAGCAGAGTGGGCAAGGGGGGTAAGCAGGAAGGGGAGTTAAGTTACAGGGAAAGAGGGATGAACAGAAAGGAAAGCCATGTGTGGTAATGCAAGGAGTCTGGAAAACAACATTTTTGATCTTGAGCAACCACTGCAGAGGCAGACCTGCATCTGGTGGTCATAATGAAATCATGGTGCAAGGACAAACACAGCTGGGAAGTGGCCATCAAGGCTACACCATGTTCTGGAAGGACAGATCAGGGTGGAAAGGTGGTTGGTTATTTCATATGTGAAGGAAGGTATAAGGGGGACAAAGAAGGGCTGGCGGTACTATAGGTCAACCTAGTGATGGGTTTGGACCATTTTTCACACAGGGGTAGTGTACATGCCTCTGACATGGAGGATTTAGATAAAGCCCAGTGGGAAGTAATTAGCAAAATTTCCGGTAAAGGGGAAGTTTTGATTATGGAGGACTTTAATCTACTGGATGCAAATCAGGGCATTCTCACTGCAGTTACATAAAGAGAAAGGGCCATCGACGACTCCATACAAGGAGAATTTCTCAGGCAGCTGGTTTTGGTACCCTCTACAGATGGAGAAGTGCTGGAGTTGGTACTTTCAAATGGAGACAGTATTTTTTTTTATTCTGTTTATGCGATTGCCCTGCGGAAATCTCTCCAGCTGCTGCCCCATGACTGGCTCTATCTCCCAGGCTGAAACCAACCAGAGCCAGGCCACACTAGTCCAGTGATTCCCCCGGCTCTGAGTCCTCCGAGGTAGGGCTGCCCACCCTGACAATCTATCTAGAATCCAAAATGCAGGGCTGGAGTGGGGGGTTTCCCTGGATGCTGGGTCTGATGGAGGGAGTGTTGCCAGATCATAGGTGGAGCCTTCGCCTATCTATGAATTGGGGGGTTTTCAGCTTTACTTCCGCCCCCCACCGGCCCGGCAGTGCAGTGCATGCCAGCGCGGTACATGCACGCTTCTGCCCACACCTGCAGGAGAGCCACCATGGCCGAGCTGCATTAGTTGGAACCTGACTGCTAGAAGGAACTCCCAGTCTCCACTGGGGATTGCCAGATGGTGGAATCATGTGTCCCTGTCCCTCCCAGAGAAGGAGAGAAGTCCTCTGAATGCTTGATCCTTCCTTGCCCCACTGACCCCCCGGTGGCCCGAGTCCATTCCTGAACCTGGGTCCCCAGTGTGGCATGAGGTGTGGCATCCAGTGCCTCAACCCTCAGCGCCACCGGGCTGAAATGGAAACAGTATTGCGGACACCAAAATGGGTAATCCCCTGGGTACAAGTAATTACCATACCATGTGGTTTGACATATGGATAGGACAGAAAACAAACACTAAAATGAGGGTCCTGGACTTCATGTAGGCAGATTTTAAAGAAATGGAAAACTGCCTCAGTGAATGCTTCAAAAGGGGGGGGGGGCGGGGGCAGAAGGAAAGTGGAGGCTCAATGGAGGGTATAGCCCAGGCAACATCATCCTGTTTGAAGCAGTGAGCAAGGGAAAGTAGAGGAAGAAGCTGCTATGGTTCTCTAAGGAGGTACAAAGGCAGCGAAGAAGAAGAAAGCAGCAGTTAGATAGTCCAAGGAGAACCGGAATGATAAAAACAGAGAGGTATATCTGGCAGAACAAAGGGAGGCAAGAAGGAGGGTGAGGGAAGCTAAAACACTAACAGAGCAGAGGATAGCTAAGAAGGTCAAAAAAGGGGACAAGAGTTTCTTCAGATATGTAGGGGAGAAGAGGAAGACAAGGGGAGGGATAGTGAGAGTGAGGAGGGCATGGGGACTGCACAGAGGAAGATCGAGAGAAAGCAGAAATACTAAAAGTTTATTTCTGCTCGGTCTTCATGGTAGAGGGTGGTGGTGGGGGGGGACCAGCATGCTGCAGCAAACACAAGGGAGAGGGGGGAGTTGACACAAGTCCATCCTCAGCGGAGAGCATCCTGAAGGGATTGGAAGCCTTAAAGGTGATAGATTCAGATGGGATTCATCCAAGGTTCCTAAAGAAACTGAGCACTGTGCTGGCCACCCCTCTGGTAGTGCTTTGTAGCTCCTCAAGTGGAGATGGGGAAGTCCCATAGAACTGGACAACAGCTGATTTGGTCCCTCTGCATAAAAGCGTCTGTAGGAAGGATTTATTTATTTATTTATTTCTGATCTCAGATTAACCATTTGAGCTCAGAGCTCTTTACATATATAACCCCCCTACAAATGGGGGTTCCAGAAAAGTCTTCTAAGAGCGTGTTTAATTGCTCATGGTCTGGTTGGTGTTCAGCATTAAAGCCGTTTTAAGTGGTGTTGCAGTGAGTGCTTTTAAAGCCTCCATGTACTGTCTCAGTAACTGCTGCCTGCTTGCAGTCCTAATTAGTTTAATGGGGGGACTGCGTGTTTCTATGCCCGAGTCCCACCCGGGCTGCTGACTAATCGCTCTGTTTCTGCCATCACTAAATGTGCAGAGTGAGCCCTGCTGAAAGATGTAACTAATTGCTGGAAATCATTTAGAATAGAGATGAAAATGTAGCTTGTTCTAACCTGCCTTTCTTGCAGCAAGGACTGTTCTGTGTAGCTCCACCGTCTTGGTCCCAGACTGCCGAATGGGACCAATCAGTACTTGGGACTGTCAAATGGAGCCTGCTGAAATGGGGCTGTGTGGAGTGAGACTCTGGGAATTGTAGTTTTTGGACTGTTGGCACCTTTTTGCACTGATAGAGGGAGCCCTGCTGTGACTGACATCTGAACTGACCAACCAAACCTTTTGGATCTGAGTGAAAGCCCCTGAGCTGTCTGCTGGCAAGCCAGATCTGTGTGGGAAGCTGAGAGAGAAGGAGCTTGTCTAGTTCAAGTGGTCGTGTTGCACAGTAGTTCGCTTGGGAGAACCGTGGCAGGCCTGAATTCTGGCCTGCTAGCCTGATTTCTGCCCCGAGAGGGAGAAGTGGACTTTTTTTGGACTAATTCCAAATTCCTGTGAGAACAAAGCAAGCTGCTGATTTAGGACCAGACTTAACCTATAGAAGACAGAGGATTTTGCTGAAGGCGATCGGTCTGTCAGGAATTTCAGTTATTTCTGAGCTCACAGCGTGTGCAGAGACTTGCGATCATGACTGGGGAGCATTTGGCCTGGTACAGGTAGAATTCTGGTATATAAATGTACTGTGTACTGAAGGAGAATCGTGATTTAGTTGGCTGTGTGTTGCTGGCGTGTACATATGAATGTGCTATGTGCTGGATGGGGATCACAATCTAATTCCCCTTCTTCTGTGAACTATGTGCTAGTGGCTGGAAGCTGTTTCCCAGCTAAAATTGGACCAAATCCGTTGTTGCCTGCTGCAGAGTGGCCCTGCCATGAGGGCCTTGTTTACCTACCCTGCTGCACAGAGAAAATCCATCGACAAGGGACCAGGCAGGGGATCAGGCCTTGCTCTCTGCCTGAACAAGAACAGTGCCGAAGCAACTCACGTGGGCTCTGCTTTCTCTGGCAATCCAGAACGTCCATCCATCAGCCCTCCTGTGTTCAGCATAGGTACCATGAGTAATAATCAGGGTAGCACCCTGCAACATTTCTTAATTAAAAGTGTGTCATCTGATTCTTGTGTTGTTCCCTTTCCACGAACTGAGCCCTCCGGCTCTGGATTACAAATTGTGTGTGTGCATGTTCTTTTTCCATCACATGGCCCCAACCAGCTGCGACGCCAGCCTAGCTCAAGCAATGGTCCTGGCTAGCCTTTCCCTTCATCCTGGGTACCCAGAGAGTGTGACTGAGTGGGACTTTGATTGCAAGCACAGTAGAGTGATTCTTAGTGTTTTTAAGCCAATTAACCTGATTATCCCCGGTCCTTGTTATAATCCCTTGAATAAATCAGATCTGTTTCTTTCTGCAATTCCCATTGACTGTGGTGTCAGTTTATGTTGAAGGTATTGCATTGTTGCTTTTGTACTGAATCACCTTATTTTACAGGGGGTCCCCAGAGTCAAGTTGAAGGAACCAGTACTGAAGGTAAGTGCTAAATATAAGTGTATGTACCAAGCATATCTGGGGTGTTGGGAAGGTGCATATTGTGTATTGTGTGGGCCACTAGTAGGAGACCAGGGGGGGTCACAGTGTATCAGAGGGCTGTGACTTGGTTATTCAGACTAATACCAACCCAGAACTTTGGGTGGAGGCACCCGTCACTGAATCTAGGCCCCTTAACCTGTTGGCAGCCAAGCAGGTAGGGGTAGTAGCCCAAGGGATCGTGCCACCTAGGGGTTACACACAGGTTCCACGTTAGTACATTTAGAACAAGTAGGTGATTATACAGAGGATTGAGACAAACAAGGCAATAGAATTAGAAGGAGAACATTTAGGTACAGTACATTTGGTCTTTAAACAACAGAATGCAAAAAATACAGTGAAAACTAAAACTGGAAAAGGTAAACACAGTCAGATGCATTCAGGAACAGACTAAATAATTGCCCAACTGGGAGCCTATTAGTTGTCAGCAACACGAGGGGGTTAACACAAAGAAGTGCTGAAGGGTTGAGCCCCAAGTGCAGGGTGTCCTAGAGAGAGAGAGGTCTGTTTGGCAGAACAAAGGGAGGCAGGAAGGAGTGTGAGGGCAGCTAAAACACTAACAGAGCTAGGATGCTAGCAACTACAGAACAGACAGTCTTACAACAGTGGTGGGAAAGTTAATGGAGACATTACTGAAGGAGAGGCTTGTGGAGCACCGGGAGGCAAAAGGGCTGCAGTACCACCATCAGCATGGTTTCACAGGTGGGAGATCATGTCAAACTAATCTCATAGATTTCCATGACTGGGTTACCTGGGAGGTGGATTCGGGGAGAGCAGTGGACATGGCCTATCTTGACTTCAGTAATGCTTTTGACATTGTGCCACACAGGAGTCTAGTAAATAAACTAAGCAGCCTGGGGATGGGGATGGGGAGGAAGTGACAAGCTGGGTATTAAACTGGTTAAGGGATAGTAGACAAAGTGTGGTGGTAAACAGTAGCCACAAAGGTGATAGGAGAGTGACTAGTGGGGTGCCACAGGATTCAGTGCTAGAACCAGCTCTCTTCAGTATCTTCATATGTGACATTGTGGAGGAGCTTGAGTTTAAGGTGTATCTCTTTGCAGACGATACAAAAATCTGCAACAGGGTTGACACTCAGAAAGAGATGGAGAGAATGCAAAAGGTATCTGAGGAAACTAAAGGAATAGTCTTGAGGGGGGCAGCTTGGTTTCAATGACAAAAATGCAAGGTTATGCACTTAGGATGTGGAAACCTGGGGCTGTGTATAAGATGGAAGGAGTGGAGTTTACAGTCACCAAGTAAGAAAGAGACCTAAAGGTCATCATCTCTGATAACCTCAGGCAGTATGACAAAGCAGTGGGAAAAACTGGCAGGATGTTAGGGTGCATTGGGAGAGGGATCTCTAGCTGGAGGAGGGAGATGGTCCTGCCGTTGTATTGCTCATTGGTGAGACTCCATCTGGAGTACTGTGTCCAGTTCTGGAGGCTGCACCTCTGCAAGGACATTGAAAAGGTGAAGGCTGTACAAAGGAGGGCAACCAAAAATAGTGAGGAGGTTGCATGAGAATCCATACGAGGAAAGGCTGCAGGAACTCAACATGTACTCACTGGAAGAGAAGAAACTGAGAGGGGACATGATTGAAACCTACAAGTACCTGACAAGAGTGAACAAGATGTAAGAGAAGGGTCTGTTTCAGAGAAAGGAAGGCACCAGAACAAGGGGGCATGCAATGAAGTTAAGGGGGAAGTTTAGGAGAGATGTGCAGAAATACTTCTTCAGGAAAAGGGTGGTGGATGTCTGGAACAGCCTGCCTGAGGAGGTAGTGGGGGCAAAGACTGTGGGGAGCTTCAAGAATGCATGGGATAGGCACAGAGGCATATCAAACAAACCTGGTTCACTTTTTTGACTGTGTGACAAAAGAACTAGAAACTGGTCAGGCAGTAGACGCCCTGTATCTGGATTTCAGCAAGGCCTTTGACTCAGTTCTGCATGGCAGATCAACTAGTAAATTGAGGAATCTGGGAGCAGGGGAGAAACTAGTTAAGTGGGTTGGTAACTGGTTGGGGGACAGACATCAGAGGGTGGTTGTGGGGGGGGACTCTCAACTCATAGGGCAGTCACCAGTAGGGTCCCCCAGGGTTCAGTGCTGGGGCCAGTGCTGTTTCACATCTTCATAGCCAATATAGCAGTTGGAGTTAAGATCAGAATCAGTCTATTCGCAGATGACACCAAGATAAGAGCTGTTGTGGATGGGGTAGAGGGAGGAAAAGTCCTCCAAGAAGATTTGGGAAGACTTGACCAGTGATCAGACACTTGGCATATGGGTTTCAGTGCTAAGAATTGCAAGGTCATGCACTTCAGAGCAAGGAATCCTGGGTACAGTTACCATCTGGGAGGGGTTCAACTGTCCGTCTCTGAGGAGGAAAAGAATTTGGGGGTAATGGTCAAAAAGAATATGACCACTCGTCTCAATATAGGAAAGCAGTGGCAAAAGCCAATAGAATGCTGGGTGCATTGCTAGAGGAATCACCTCTAGGAGGGAGGAAGTCATTCTGCCACTGTACAGGTCACTGGTGAGGTCACACTTGGAGTACTGTGTACAGTTCTGGAACCCATACTTACAGAAGGACATCAGGTTACTGGAGGGGGTACAGCAGAGGGCAACTAAAGTGATCAGAGGTATGGAGGGGAAGCCTTACGAGGATAGGTCTTGGGACCTCATCATGTACTCATCGGAAGAGAGAAGGGAAAGGGGTAATATGATCAAAACCTTCAAGTACTTAAAGGGCATCAACAGGGTAGTACTGAGGGCATGTTTTGATTAAAGGGAGATGGGATTACTAGGGGCACAGCCTGAAGTTGGTGGGGGTAGAGTCAGAAGGGAGGCAAGGAAGCATTACTTCATGGAGAGGGTGGTAGAGGGATGGAATGCGCTCCCTGAAGAAGTGGTATCTCTTAAAACAGTGGAGAGCTTTAAAAGGGGATTGGATAGGGTTAAGGGCAAGATACTAGTTAGTGGGAAGATGAGGGGGGAAGAGAGGGTGGCAAGGGGGGGAGGGAGCAGCAGGAGTCTAACCTCTGTGCTGCACAATCGAGCAGATGCGATAGACCATTTGGCCTGTATCTGCTGGCAGTTTCGTATGTTCATATATTAAGTGGGTGAATGGGGGGAGGGAGTGACAACTATGACCAACTAGGATCAGTGGTGACGGAATAGGCAGGTAAAGGGGTAGACTGAATGGGCTTAAAAGTCATTTTTTGCCCACAAAATTTATGTTTCTATGTATATTGCTGGACACCTTCAGTAACCATTACATAACATTTTTTGTCAGGAAAGTCCTTCCTCCCTCCTCCCTCCCTCCCTCCCTCCTCCCCAGTTACCTCTGGTCCAGGTCCTTCGGCCACTGAAAAAGAAGCTCTACTGAGTGACCTGGCTGTAACTGACTGGTCCCCCATACACTCTGCCCCAGAAATTGATATGGCCCTCTCCCTTTCCCACTCTACTTTTACCTCTATCTGAAAAAAGCATACCCTCATCAGCAAATCAAGGGTAAAATCTTCTCACCACCCCAGCTCTCCTATGATTTCATTGACATGTGCAAGTCTTGTAAAAATGCCTGGGCCAAGTATAAATAATCCTGCTCCATTTCAGACCTCCTGTCTTACAGGCCACTTAGGAACTCTTGAACCAAAGCCATTTGCACCACAAAGTCCCTCTATTTTGATGCCAACTGCCAAATTCTGGAAAGTGATTTGCTCCCTTTTTGACCCCAGCATATACTTGTCTCCCAATCCTCATGGTTAATAGCTCACCAATATCTGACCCTCCCTCTGTTGCTGATCACTTCAATTAGTTTTTCATCACTTGTGCTCTCCCTCCCCAACTTCTCTTCTCTTCTCCATCTCCTCCCCCCCTCCGGGTTTCGTTTTCCAAGTGTCACTCACCAGGAAATCCTGCTTGCCCTTTCCTCACTCAACCCATCCAAATCTAGTCCAGAAGGTCTGGATCCCCCACCACCACCACCACCACCACCACTTCTTCATCTTTCTTACAGGTACAGGTAGCAGGTGCCCTGCCCCCATCCCTCCCTATCCAGGGCAGGTTCCAACAGTGCTCCATTCTGGGTTCAATCCTATTTTCCATGTTCCTAACTGACCTTACCTCTGTCTGTGCCAAGTTTCATATTCACATAAATGCAGGTGATGTAGTTCTTTACAGTTTCAGCCCCTTGACTGTATCCGTGGATGTTTCAGTCCAGCAATACTTTCATAATGTTCTGCACTGGTTCAAGCCCAATCAACTTCAGGTCAGCAGTAAAAAACAGTGTTAGTGACCTTAGGTAGCAACCAGAAGCTAGTCAGTCTCTCCCCTTTCCCATTTTCTCAACTTTGGATGGCACCCCCCTTTGAAGTAGTCCCAACTTCCAGTACCTCAGTGTGTGACTGGATAACAGGCTTGACAACTATGCCCACATTGATGCCATCCATGCCAAACTCTGCCCCAAACTTGGTGCTCTTTACCACAATAAGGATTACCTTTCTCCCCAGGTCCACCAGGAGCTGGTCACCAGAATGGTTCTCCTAGTTTTTGACTATGCAGATGAGGTCTGTAGCATTGCCATCTCCTCTTCCTCTGCCAGACTGGACACCCTCTGCAATGCTTTCTGCTGCTTTGCTACCAACTCACCATCTCGTACCCTCCACTATTCCCTATACTCCTCCTCATCATCCCTCCTCCTTCTCCCTTTACATCACTAGTCCCACTGTGCTTACATTATCTCTTAATACTGCTTTGTGTCCCTCCCCTCATACCTACCCATGGCCATCTCCTCCATCACCTCCTCCTTCTACTCCCTATGATCTAGGAACCCTCATACCTTCTTCCTCCCACACGCTCACTCCTCAGCAGGGAAATCTGCACTCTCCTATACCTCCCCTCCCTATGGAGCCAGCTACCTTCCTCCATCTGTCTCTCCACCTGCCTTATGTCCATTTGGCACCAGCTAAAACTTCTCCCGTCTCCCTGCTGCTAATGCCAGCCCTTTACCTGAACCATTGCTAACCCTTCTCTTGCAATTCTGGTTTCTCCTTACCTTCCGCCCCCCAACCAAATGGTTTTAACTATTTTGTATGAAGTTTAATTAGCATTTTTCACTACTCCCCTTAAGACTAGGCCAGTCTCTGCTTATTCAGGCATTAAGTACTTTTTGATCATGTCCAGTTGTACATGTAACCACCCAGTCCCCTGAGGTTACTAGAATCCCATTAATACTAGTCTATAGGCAGGTGAAAAGGCAGCTGACAAGGAGCTCATTAAATGTTTCTTACATAAAGACATCATTGTTTATTCAGCTAGCCTGAGTGGGAATGATTATGTCATTTAGAACTCTCATACAGCATAACTATTTTTGAGTCAGCTGCTCAGGGGAAGTTTAGAATGTTCAGTTAGTCTGAGTTTGGAAATCAGAGTGGCAAGAGGTCTGCCAGTGTGGTTCTGTCACAGAGAGCCCTATGTTTCTTGTCCTAGTTTGGATTAAATTTACAGTTGCCAGTGAAGCGGTGGAAACCTTTTGTAGCAGGATTCTTTGATTTCACTCCAGGGGAAGTGAGAGGGACTGCCAGTTCAGTGGATCCAAGGGGCAATCCCCTGAAGGTCCTGGAGTATGTACAGCTGCCTTGGAGAAGGACATTTGTGTGAAAATTCCTGACAATCTACAATGGAAAAAGGGTGCTTTCTGGGTTGTTTCCATTCCTTAAGGAAGGCACAACAGATATGTGAGTGCAGATGCAGAAACTGTTCTCATTAGGGAATTGGCTGAGGTGTGTGTGCCCAAGATAAAGCTAGATCACACCTATCAGGACCCCTCATACACTTTAGTGTCAAATTTAAAGTTTAAAGCTTGGCGTCTTTAGCAGTTCTGTGGGGATCAAAGGCTTCTTTTGATGTAACCCTGAGGAGGGCAGAGACTGTCAGTTGGAGCAAAGAGTGGGAAGAATGCTATCTGGAGTCAACAGAGCAGGGCTAACTAGTTCACTGATGGGCACCAAGGTCCCCTTGGTAGAGGCCAATGCCCAGGATGAAACTGGAATATGTGGCTCAGGTCATGAGTTTACCCTGTGAAATTGTGTTTTGGAAATGGCTCAAGAATGTGGTTCAGGCCACAAGCATCCTATTGGGGAAATGGAAATGTGATTGAAAGTAGTTCAAGTATGTGGTTCAGGCCATGAGCACTTTGGGCAAAATGGATAGAGAAGTTTCTGTGGAAAACTGTACTGCCTAGCAAAGAGGTTTCTGGAAAAAGAGTGTACTTGTTTTGCCATGACCAACCACTGCGGGTCCACTTGTGCTTTAGTAACATCTGTGAATAAAGCCAAACTGCACAGTCCCAGCTGCTGTATTGGATATTCTGATCATTGCTTTCTGTGTGGAGTTATTGGGCCCCCATCAGCAGTTAGGTCTAGCACACATATACAAACAGAGGTAAGTGCCTCAGCTGGGACTTGAACCCAACCTGCCTGGAATACCATTCCAATCGTGAAAACCAGCTGCACCACTGAGACAACAGGTACCTGGGCTGTCCCTGAGCATATTACTCTTTCTCAAATGCACAACCCAATGGAAACACAAATATTTACTTGTAACAATCACACAGGAGTGTGGTGTGCCTATTTATGGAACTCATACAAACAGAGGTGAGAAAGAAGTAAGTGTCTCAGCTGGGACTTGAACCCAGGCCACACAGAATACCATTCTGATTGTACTAACCAGCTGTGCCACTGAGACAACTGGAATCTGGGCTTTTCCCAAGCACATTACTCTTTCTCAAATGGACAACCCAATGGCAATGCAAATATTTACTTGTAACAATCACACAGAAGCATGGTGTGCACATTTATGAAACACTTACAAACAGAGGTTTGTGTTGCCATTGGGTTCAGCATTTGAGAAAGAGTAATGTGCTCAGTGACATGCCAGGTTCCAGTTGTCTCAGTGGTGCACCTCTGTTTGTAGATCTAGCATATGCCTAGCATCCTCTATGCTGGGCCTGATTCTATTTGCAAAAGTTAATTTTGGTAATTGAACCCTCACCCACTTCCTTTAGATAATGAGCTTGGTATACACCCTAAAGCTAGGGGTGGTACCAACCTGAGTATTTCTGCAAAAAGTAAATGGTATGCCATATGTGGGTACAAGTGCTTTTAGTGGAGGGTGCCAACTTGCTAAAAGTGGTGTGGGGGTTGCAAAAATATGGAGGCTTGTCCAAGGGATATGTTTTTGGGTGAGAGGCAGAATGCTGAGGGTATGTCTAGGATCTTCTTGTCTGGTGGCAGTGTACCCAAACAGAAAATCATTGCAAGAAAAACAAAGTGTGTGCCAAGGAAAATGCCATCTAAGAATATTTTGCTGCCTGTGGTTCTGTGAAAGAAAGTGGAAAGAATGTGCTGCTTGCATGTTTAAACAGGAAAAATTTACTGTTGCACTGAGCAATTATTGCCTTGCTTGAGAAACAGTTAAAAGTTGCAAATTGCAAGAAAAAAAAAGTATTTGTGGACTGTAAAAACAGCAATTTCTAAGTGCCCAGAAAGTTTCAAGTGTGTACAGGAAAAATTGGGGAAGTTGCTAAAGAAAATGCACCAAGAACTGTGTCAAAAAGCCTTAAAATGCTTTGCCCCTCTGAAATTACCAGCCAAGTAAAAAAGTGACAGCTTGCTTTTTAAATTTGCCTGATCAACGTTCGCCATGCAGGAGTGCACCTGAGAGAAAGAGAGAGAGAGAGAGAGAGAGCTCATTTGCATGGCATTGTGTGATTTTGTTTTTAATTTTTTTATTTATTACAATAATCGGAAATACACCTTTGAGTCAAGGACTCCTTAGCAAAGGTTCCACATCAGAGATACAAAGGATAACACAAATACATAATAATTAGTCAACAAGAGACACAGTGTAAGACCAAACATGCCCGGCATCACAGAGTTAAAGAGCAACAAATAAAAACAGCAAAATGTAAAGGGTGAGATGGCCTGACCCAACGTTAAGTGCAAAAGGAACAAACACAATGGAGGGCAAGGAGGGGCCGAGGGTGTCACGGTATGGAGTTGGGGTAGGAGGACTAGGGACAGTCACAGGATGAGTATTTAAGGAGTTGTTTTTTAGGATGATTTTGACGTGGCCTAGCTTGGGTTCAAGTGTGATGGAGGTGGGAAGCTAATTTAGCCATGTAGGGGCTCTAAATGGAAATGCCCTTTGGCAAAGGGAGGTCTTGCAGTGGGGGACAGCTATGAGGGACTTAGCAGCACTTCTAGTGGGCCTATTGGAGGGGGCCTGTTGGACAAGTGGGCCTAGCCCTGGGGGGGCAAGGTTGAGTAGGATTTTCTTGGCTAGGAGACAGGTGTAATATTTAAGCCTCCTGTCGAAGTGTAGTCATTGGGTCAGCCTATATAGGTCGCAAGTGTGGGTGTATCTGTCACAGCCTGAGACCAGATGGCATACTTTGTTAAGGGTGATTTTGATACAGCTTAGGGCAGTTGGGTCCGCGGAGCCATATATTACTATTCTATAGTCCATTAGGGTGAGTACTGAGGAGGATATTGCCAGGCAGATGGCTTCTGGTGGGAGGCAGTGTTTGAGGTGATAGAGGAGACCTAGCCGGGTGTTGAGAGAAGTGAATCAGAGCTGAATATGTGTGTGGAAGGTGAGGGATGTGTCTAGGGTTATCCCAAATATTTGAAAGTGGTAACCTGCTCTCGCGGGTTGCCCAATGAGTTGAGGATGCAGAGGGATGTACCAGAGTGAGGACGGTGGGTGAAGATCATTGTTTTTGTTTTATTATGGTTAAGTGTAAGTCTATGGACCCCGAACTAGGATTCAGATTCAGAAAAGTGGTTCTGGAGGATGTGCTGGAGGGTGAGGGGGTGTTGGTGACTACTATAAATGACAGCATCATCAACATATATGAGAATCTTAACAGACCAGGTGTTGGGAAGGGAGTTAAGGAAAAGGTTAAAGAGGAGGGGGCTGAGTATAGAGCCTTGCAAGACTCCAGAGTGGATGGGATTGCAGTCAGACAGTGTGGACCCAATTTTGACATGTTGGGCTCTATCAGTAAGGTAATCTGCAAGCCAGGATATTGTCTCTTAGGAGAGGTCCAGAGCAGGTAGTTTGTGTAGGAGCAGGGCATGACTAACCATCTCAAATGCCTTTGTGAGATTGATATAGATAGAGCCAACTACAAGATCATGGTCTTTATAATGGGTAGCCTTAGCTTGGTGAATGGCCCAGGTGCACTTGTTTCTGGCCTCTCTGTAGAGCTGCCTATCCATCGGGAGTTGTGATTCAATGGCTTTATGCCAGAGGTTTTCTTGGTACCGCATCATGTCTAGATGAACCTGTGAGATCCAAGGGGTGTCCTGAGTTTTGGACTAAAAGTTTGAGAGGGGGGTGTAAATGTCACAGGTTGTATTGAACGTGGTGATAAAGTGGGAGAGTGAGGTGTCAACGCACTTGGTTCTATCAGTTGGGGTCCAGTCACTCGCCCAGAAATGCAACTTGAGCCTGGAGAGGGAGGCTTTTTTTAACCACCGTTGGTAAGTGGGGATGGGCTGGGGGTTTTGTTACACCAGCAGACAACCAGTGAGTGGTTGCTGAGAACATCAGGAAGCACCTTGATCTGGGAGATATATTTGGGTCTATTGGTGAAAATGAGGTCAAGTAGGGTTGTGGTGCCTGTTTTATCATTAAGTCTAGTGGGGGATCAAATAACTTGAGTGAGGTCAAGGGCTAAGGCAGAGTCATTGTAATGTGAGGAGTGAGACAGCCAGTTAATATTGAAATCACCAACAATGATGACTTCCTAACTGGAGGGAAGTAGCGAGATATAGTTCAGGACGGCATTAAATGCAAGCTTTTGGGTATGGGGTGGGATATAAAAAACTGAGAGGTAAAGGGTTTTCCCTGGGTTTCCAAGAAGCAATTTGACAGGGAGAATTTGTGCTCCTTGGTCGGGGGAGGATAGGTTTAATGGAATGGCACATATTGTGTTCTTGATGTAAAGGGCACAGCCACCACCTCTTTTAGTGAGTCTGTCAACTTGGAACATGGTGTGGCCATCTAGGCCACTGCAGAGTCAGGGGTGTCCTTGGTAAGCCATCTTTCTGTCAGTGCCAGAATATCAGGAAAGTGCTGGGCAAGCCAGCCCTGGAAGGAGGAGAATTTTTTTCACAAGCTGCAAATTTTAAGGGAGGCTATTAGGAGCCCACTTTGCTTGACAATATGGGGGTTGTCACGTGGGGCTGGATCAGGGTTGGGGTGGATGTTTTCAGAGAGCAGTAGAAGCAGAAGTGCATATCATAGGAGAGCACATTTTGGTAGTTTCAGTTTACACTGGTTAAAGCAGTGGGGGGGAGGTTTACGTGTTAATGTCGGTTTATGTGCTAAGGTTGGGATAGATAGAATTTGAAGGTCAAGTGCTAATCAGGTAAGCAGGAGGGGGTTCAGGTTTAGGATAATGGGGTTACAGGTGGGTGGAATGCTGTGTGTGGGTGTGATGAGGCTGGAGGTGCCCCACGTTTCATGCAGGGGGGTTGGGTGGGGTGTGCCATAGGTAGGCAGGTGGGGGTGAGTTGTGGTAGTGGGGAGGGGGTGTTTATCCAAACTGAGAGGATGAGCCATCACAGTAGGACCATAATAGGGCTAAGGAAGTGGGCCTTGGGTAGAAGAGAGGTAATGATCAGGTGGGAAGCAGGGCAGACATGGTGGTACTGTGGTAGGGTGTCAGCTTAAAAAGCGTGAGGTGCAGGGTTCAAATCCCTTTCAGGGTGATGTCTGTTGGGGGCAGAGCCAAGAGCGGGCCTACAGAACAGGCTGTGACACTAGGTGAAAATCAGCAGAGGAATCAGAGATAGAAAGGTGTAAGAGAGGCTCCAAGCAGGGGAAGGGGGTGCTCAACACTTACTGCTGGTGGCAGGTTTGACATAGCCTGCAAGTGGAGAAACAGACACTCTGAAAAATCCACTTGTTGTACCAGGTGACAAATGATAGCAATAAATGAGGGGCTGGCCTTGGGTGGGAGGGTGGCTGTTGCGGGACAGGAAGTCAACATGAAACATCGATGGGTAAACACCTCAGACAGAGGTGAGTAGTAAGGAGGGGAGCCTCTACCTCTTGGCTGCCCCGCGTCCGCTCCTGTATTTCGGTGGCCCTCTGAAGTCCTGGGCCTTGTGCTCGGTAGAGCGGCCAATGGCCGATGTCAGAGTGTGACTGTGTGTGGGGGGTTAATATGCACCTAAGTAGGGGGAGAATAAAGGGCTCCAGTTAGCGGCAGGAAGACACACAAAGGAATGGTTGGTCGCGACTGAGCATGCATGACAGTCATGAAGGGGCTGAGGAGACAAGAAACAATGGCAACAATGCAGATAACTAATTTCTGTGCAAATTGTTACTGTGCCCACCAAAATCACTACCAGAATCCCCACAACACAAATCACTGGAAACGGAAGTAGAACAACAATCCCCCAAATAATCAGTACAGTAACAATCCCATTGTGTTGAAAACAGCAGGTAAAGCAGGTATTAGTTCTTAAAGTACTGCCCTGTAACTGCAGAAAAGTCAGTCTGCCACACTAGTAGCAGAAATAAAAACAATCAGTCTCTGTCAACCAAATGCCAGTAATCACCTCAGACAGAGATGCATAGTAAAGAGGGGAGCCTTTACCTCTTGGCTGCCCCGTGTCCTCTCCTGTAGTTCGGTAGCCCTCTGAATCCCTCAGCCTTGTGTTCAGTCGAGCAGCCGATGGCTGATTTCGGAGTGTGACGTGGAGGGGGGGTCGGTATGTGTCTCTTGGCTGCCCTGTGTCCTCTCCTGTAGTTTGGTGTCTCTCTGAAGTCCTGGGCCTTGTGTTCGGTCGAGCGGCTGATGTCCAATGTCAGAATGTGACTGTGTGTGTAGAGGGGGAGGGCGGTATGCACTTCTTGGCTGCACTGCATCCTCTCCTGTAGTTCGGTGGCCCTCCGAATTCCTGGGTCTCATGTTCAGTCAAACGGCTGATGTCCAATGTCGGTGTGACTGAGTAAGCACCAAGTGCAAAATAAAGTGAACTGTGATGCAGAAGAGTTGGAGAACTGTAAAACAATGCAGCAAAATAACAGAGAAAGAGTTTGTGAACATTTAAAAGTGTGCTGTGTGTTTAGTGACTATTTCAGGAGAGAGCTCCAGGGCAGTACTGATCCAACAAGTCCAGAGAAATGCAGAGACAGTATGAATGTGCTGAATTGTGCTAAAAGTAAAATGAAAGTTGTGCCTTAAGTAAAGCAGTTCTAGCAATTTTGAACTGTGTGTGTGATGGAGAAAAGTTGCAGTTGTCATTTTGGGGTATGGTCAGCAAATGTAAACAAAGCAGTGCCATCTTGGAATAGTGTGTCAAATGCAGAACATTTTCAAGTGGTTGTGCTAAAGTTGTGGAGCAAAATGCAAAAGTCAGACAGTCTGTTAATAACTGTTGGCAGTGTGTTTAAAGCCAAATCTCAGTTGGATTACAGAATAGTAACTTGGGACTTGTGTGTTTATTTACAGAAAATGGCCTCAAAGCTCCCCCACTACCCACTCCATGCCAGGACATGGATTGCACAACAAGAAAGAGTTACCTCGCTTTGAACAATTGTACAATTGTAAATCAGTACCATCTGATGTGGCTTTACCGAACTTTCTGGTCAATGTATGCATTTTTGTTTGCAGCCAGGGAGTGATCGTCTGCTAATCTCCCATTGCACAGACTGTCGCAAGCAATTTGGGATGTGTGAAGCAGGTTGCACAGTAGTAGCAAAAGCAAAAAACATCCACTTAGCCCCAACATGGACACTGGCAGGGAACCCTGTCGGATCAGAACAGCAGCAGGCTGGTTGCAGTCAGAGGGACCCCACTGAGTTTGTCAAGGAATTCTTGGAGAATGTTTGTTAGAATACTTTGCAAGGACAGAAAGCCATGGAGTTTTCTACACCACAAAGGGTGGATTTGGACACTGCAGATGCAGGTTCTGCAGATTCATGGGTCAAAGGCCTGAGCCCAAGCCTACTGGGCGAAAATGAGATGACTAATGCTCTGTGTTGGCAGGCCAATACCTCCATGTGCAGTGAGGAATGGACAATTTCAGGAGCTGGTCAGCTCCTGGGCAGAGCTTGTAGAACAGGAAGAAGTTGCAATAGCTATGGTGGGGCCCCAAGAGTCGCCATTAGCATTGTCTTCAGTGGAGCCTCCTGAGACAGAAATGGAAGAGGGCTCTAGAAACATGCCATTGAGTGCAGAGGTGGACTGCTTTTACTCTGCACTGAGTGTTTGAAGCTGGCTTAACCAGGATCACCCCCAAGCAGTGGCCCTGGGTTGGACCTAATCAAAAGCAGTAAGGAAGAAAGTATAATTCAAAGACGGGCCATGTACAGACGTACCCTTTCTTCACTCGAGAAATTTGGGAGGAAATAGAGGAGAACAGGCATGCCTGGTTGTGGTAGGAAGCTAGTGCCAACCTGCACCCAAATGTGAACAAATTTATGAGAAAAAAATGAGAGACTTCAGTTTTGGAAGCGTGGCAAAACTTTGCTAATTGATTTAGTGTGAATCATGGACAAGGCTGGCCAAGAGACATTTTACAATGTTCCTGTAGTTCATCCTGATGGAGAGACAGTCTGTGCTCCACACCTTGAGTGGTACTACTCATGAATGGTGCCACGCATTAGTAAATATGCCCGCATGCCAAGTTGAATGTGGCAAGGCCAGAGCAGCAATCTGCCACTGAAGCAGCAGCAACCGAGGAGGTGCCTTTCTTCTGGTGTTCCAGGATCATCTGCAGCAGCTTCCAGGTTCATTTGTAGCAGCATCCAGGCTCGCATCTAGGTCCAGTAGGAAGCCATGGAAGAATCTGATTCAGAGATTTAGTTTGTCCAGCAGCAGAAGATCATTAGGCCGTAGGTCCAGAAAGGTAATGTAGACATCCATCTGTTGCCTAGAATGCAGTAAGATGCAATTTACATTTTAATTTGACTGTTTTGCCTACAATTAATGATGTCCCAGGAACTTTGGTTCACTAATAGACACTCCTGAACAGGACTGCAGTGCTAGCAGGGCTCGTGCCTGTCCAAGAACTGTGTTTCAGCAGGCTTTGGCCTAGGAGAGACTCTTATGGATTGTGCCATGGCACTCTGGACATTTCTCTTTAGAACATAGAACATTGTAGGGTTTCCCTTCCCCCCAAAATGTTTTTGCAAATGCTTTTATGTTTTCTATTTTTGTACTTTTATAGAAAACCCCCTTTTAAAAAAAACAGCTTTTTGGGATTGCGTAGTATCTGCAGTGGGAGGTTTGGTCACTGTGTGGTTTACAGGTTGTGTTTGTTTGCAGAATGTGTTTTGCAATGTTTTCTTTTACAGGTGTTCCTGAAAGAAGACAAGAGAAGGATTCTTCAGGCTCTTCAGAGCCCTCCATTTTAAAGTTGCTAGGCTTGGTGTAACTGTGTATTACAATGATAACCATATTTCTGCTTTGCAGGTTTAGAGTTTGTAGTTCTTAGATTTAGGAAATGTAATATTAAGTACATGTTTCTAAAGTGGGCTACAGTTCTAAATATTGTAAAACGGTTTTGGGTATGAGCACCTGGTAGATAGTATAGGTCAGATAGCTTTCCCTAGAGGGCTAGGGGGGAAGGCAGGTTGGTGGTCCTGAATCCAGATAGGAGTCAACAATGCCATCTGCTAGGACATGCTTCAGGCAGTCTCTTGGAGCCACTGAAAATCCATAGATAGTTGTAGGGTAGGAGCTGAAGTTTCTTCAGCAGGCCTCTATCCTTTAGTGTTACCTACCTGTGACTAGCACATGGTAGAGGAGGACCTGATCAACCTTCTGTCTAGGGAGCACAGAGGTAGGATGGGCTGGTACTGGACCATAATCTGGCTTCAGACAGCCTGTGGTCTGGTTGCGGTGAATGTAACCATTCAGTCCCTTGGGGTTATTTGAATCCCATTACTACTAGTCTATAGGCAGGTGAAATGGCAGCTGGTAAGGAGTTCATTAAGGGGCTTCATACATAATCATGTAACAATGACATCATTGTTTACTCAGCTAGCCTGCGTGGGAATGATTATATCATTTAGAACTCTCACAGCAGCATAACCCTTTTTGAGTCGGCTGCTGAGGGGAAATTTAGAATGTTCAGTTAGTCTGAGTTTGGAAGTCAGAGTGGCAGGATGTCTGCAAGTTGGGGCTCTGTCACAGAAAGCCCTGTGTTTCTCATTCTAGTTTGGATTGAATCTACAGTTGCTAGTGAAGTGGTGGATACCTTTCACAGCAGGATTCCTTGATTTCACTCCAAGGGGAGTGAGAGGAACTGCCAGTTCAGTAGATCCAAGGGGCAACCCCCTGAAGATCCCAGAATGTGTACCGCTGCCTTTGAGAAGGACATTTGTGTGAGAATTTCTGACAAGCTACCATGGAAAAAGGGTGCTTTCTGAGTTGTTTCCATGCCTTAAGGAAGGAGCAACAGATATGCCAGTACAGATGCAGAAACTGTTCTCATTAGGGAGTTGGCTGAGGTGTGTGTGCCCAAGATAAGGCTAGATCACACCTGTCAGTACTCCTCATACACTTTAGTGTCATATTTAAAGTTTAGAGTTTGGAGTCTTTAGCAATTCAGTGGGGACTGAAGGCTTCTTTTGGTGTAACCCTGAAGGAATGGCAGAGACTGTCAGTTGGGACAAAGGATGGGAGGAATAGAAACATAGAAACATAGAAGTTGATGGCAGATAAGGACCGCAAGGCCCATCCAGTCTGCCCATTTCTTTTTCTACCTTATGAATGTGTCATCGGCCTTTGCTGTCTCAATGGCCTATCTGTTCATACTCATCTGTAATGCTCCCTTATGCCTACCCCATGCCTGTTTGAAGCCATGCACTGTATTCATATCCACCACTTCCTGAGGTAGGCTGTTCCATGAATCCACCACACTTTCTGTGAAAAAGAACTTCCTCACATTACCCCTTAATCAGCCTTCCTCTAATCTCATAAGTGTGTCCTCTTGTCCTGCTATTTTTCTGATATTGAGACATGTTAGACTCTTTCACCTTGTTAATGCCCTTAAGGTGTTTGAATGTTTTGATCATATCACCTCTCTCCCTCCTTTGCTCAAGGGTATACATATTGAGCTCCGTTAATCTGTCCTCATATGTTTTCTGATGCAGTCCCTGCACCATTTTGGTTGCCCTTCTCTGGACTGCCTCAATTTGGTTAATGTCCTTGTGAAGGTGTGGCCTCCAGTACTGCACACAGTACTCCAGATGGGGCCTAACCAGTGTCTTGCAAAAAAGGATTATTACCTCCCTCTTACGACTTGTGATACCCCTGCTAATACACCCCAACATCCCCCTAGCCTTACTTACTGCTTTAGTGGTCTGCTTGGATGATTTCAAGTCATCTGTGATGATGATGTCCAAGTCTCTTCTTCCCTTGTGACTGCCAGCAGCTCCCTCCCAGCTTATAGGTGGCTTCAGGGTTTCTCTTCCTTATGCGCATGATCTTGCACTTCTTTGCATTAAACCCCAGTTGCCACTCTTTCAACCATTTTGCCAGTTTATCCAGATCTCTTCTCATTCTGCCCACCCCATCTGGATCATCTACTCTGTTGCAGATCTTGGTGTCATCTGCAAATGGACAAACCTTACCCTCCAGTCCATCTTCAATGTCACTGATGAAGATATTGAAGAGGACTGGCCCCAGGACTGATCCGTGAGGTACCTCACTTGTGACTTGCATCTCTTCTGACTGTATACCATTTACCACCACTCTCTATTTACTGCCCATCAACCAGTTTTCCACCCAGTTGACCAACTTCTGACCCACCCCAAGCCTACTAAGCTTATTAATCAATCTTTTATGTGGAACAGTATCAAAAGCTTTGCTGAAGTCAAGGCAGGTGACATCAACTGCTCCCCCTTGGTCCACCTCTCTGGTTACCCAGTCAAAGAAATATATAAGATTAGTTTGACAGGACCTTCCTGTTTTAAACCCATGCTGTCTTGGATCCTGTGCTCCTATGCATTCCAGGTATTGCACTATCCTTTCCTTAAGAAGTGTCTCCATAATCTTGCCCACTACTGAGGTAAGACTGACTGGTCTGTAATTCCCTGCCTCCTCTCTGCTACCACTCTTGTGAAGCAGGATCACATGAGCCAATCTCCAGTTTTCTGAGACCTCTTCTGTGCTCAGAGACTCACTAAACAGTTCTGATAATGGCTCTGCTAGTTCCACCCTTAGCTCCTTTAGTGCCCCATGATGTATGCCATCAGGTCCCATTGCCTTGTCCACCCTGAACTTATTGAGCTCTTGTAGGACCCTTTCTTTTGTGAGGGACTAGTACACACCTCCCCCCCCCATGTCCATGGTGCTGAGCTGTGAGTCCTGCCCTACCTTCTCTTCAGTAAATAATGAGAAGAAGTATCTATTTAGGATCGATGCTTTTACATGGTCCTCCACCTCCTCACACACACCCTTATCCCCTTTTATCTTAGCAATATCCCCTTTGGACTTTTTCCTTTCACTAATGTATCTATAGAAAGCCGTGTCCCCTCCTTTTACTGTTCATGCTAATGTTTCCTCAGTTTGGTCCTTTGCCTTCCTTACTGCCTTCCCTGCTTCCCTTAGGGAAGTTTGGTATGCCTCCCTATCTTCATCCCGCTGCATTCCCTTACAGTCTCTGAATGCCAGCCTTTTGGCTCTGACCTTTTCTGCTACTGTTTTTGAGAACCAAAGTGGTTTCCTTCTTCTTTTGCACTTCCTTTTCACTCTAACACAATGAGATGTTGCTTCAAGTAAATTCCATCCTTAATGTTTGCCCACTTTGCCTGTACCCCCTCACCTGTATTTCTTTTTGCCAGGGCTAGCTTAACTCTGTTGGCCATCTTATCAAAGTCAGCTCCTCTGAAGTACCATATTTTTGCCTTGGAATGGGCTGATTTAGTTCTAGTTGCCAAATTGAACCATACCATGTGATGGTCACTGGCCCACAGGTGACCTTCTACCTGGAGATCTGTGATCCTTTCCCTGTTAGTCAGTACTAGATCTAGGATCACCTTGTCTCTTGTGGGTTGTTGTACCAGTTGTTTTAGGCCATCTCCCTGCAGGGGATCCACTACATGTCTAATTCTGGCAGATGTTCCTGCTGGTATTGACCAATCTGTATCTGGCATGTTGAAGTCTCCCATTATCAGAACCTCCCCTTTAGCTGTCATGTTTTGTATATCTTATGACAGTAATGTGTATATGCCCTCCCCCTGGTCTGGAGGCCTGTAGCAACCCCAGTTCGTATGGCTGTCCCATTTCCTCTTTCCAGGGTGACCCACAGTTCTTCTGGCTCCTTAAGTGTATTCTGTATTTCTGTACCTTTGATATTTTCATTGACATAAAGGGCCACTCTACTGCCCCCCCCTTTTTGCACCTTAGTCTCCTCTGAACAGTACATAGCCAGGTACTGAAGTCTCCCAAGTGTGGTTACTGGTAAACCATGTCTTGCAAATGGCTACTATGTCTAGTTTAGCCTCTGTCATTATTGCCTGCAGGTCTGGGATCTTTGGCCAGATTTCGGTGTGTTAGTTGCTGGGTGAGGTCTGGTATTTCCCCTGTGCATCATATAGGGAGCTGGACCTTTCTCCTTACCTGGTGATGCAAATGAACCACAAACATGCTGAACTCCTGTTTGACTACTAGCTAAGGTGGGAGGGGTAATCTTCCCATTCGGCGTCTCAGGTGATGCACCCCTCTCCCCATTTGCTAGTTTAAATATTCTGTAAAGACATCAAACTTCTGCCCCAATGCACTGACTCCCTCCTTAGTCTGATGCAGTCCATCAGATTTAAAGAACTTTCGCTCCCAAAACTGTTGCCAGTTCCCTACAAATTTGTGTCCTTTTTCCTGGCATCAGCCCTTGAGCCACATGTTTAGCTCCCCTATCTCCCTTCTCTGATCTTCTGTCCATCTTCCCCCCCCCAGACTGGCAGGATCTCAGAGAAGGAGATGCCTGATGAAATGGATGATAGTTTGTTACCCAGCCTGGCCAGTTGTTCCTTGGTCTCCACAACTGACTAGCTGGTGAGATCATTAGTCCCTGTGTGTACCAGGATGCCAATGTTTTCTCCTGCTTCCTGAACAATTTTAGCAATGCGGTTAGTGTCTCTCCACGTTGATGTACCTGGGAGACATCTGACCATTACCCCTGGCTGGAGATAGGTATCAACTCCCGAATCATGGAGTCTCCTATGATCAGAATTTTTTTTGGTTTCCTATTTGCTTTTTTTGTTTTGGTTCCTGTTTTGAGTGAGTTTTGTTGTGCTAGGTCCTGTGCTGTAGTGTCCTGCTCTGCAGTGTCCTCTGCCCCTTTGTTTGATTTCGGAGGTAGAGGCAAATACCTGCTTGTAGTTTTTATATGGTTTGTGGTGGTGAAATGTTGGAGAGCACCGAGTGATGGGGCACCTGATTTGCCCCTCCTAACCACCTGCCATCCTCCTGGACCAACTACCCTTTGTGGTCGAGGTGCTTCTGTTGGATGTTGGGGAAATGGCGGGCGATTCTTATAATATATTTCCTCTCGAATATGCAATTTGAGGCACGCAATCTCTGTCCATGCTGCCTGAAGCTGAGCCCTTAGATCTCCAATGGCCCAGCATGTAGGACAGTGTCCTAAATCCTGTAAAACTGCCCTTCTGAAAAGTGTTCTGCAGTACCTGCAGTTAATGATATCCATTCCAGATAAGTTGCTGGGTTTATAACCTGGTCAGTCTAATCAGAAGGAGGAAATGAAGACAAAAGTTTGATTTTGTGTTTTGTTTGTTTGTTTTTGTATAACTTGTTATAACAAGTTAAATTACTTGTGCCCCTGGAAATGAGGTCACTGTGTGGATACCCCTCTGATCTGCCTCTTCTTCCTTTGCTACAGGAAATGTCACGACTTTGCTACCCTATAAAAGGATTGTAGTGTGGGGTGGTTGGGGATGGGGGTGGGTGGTTGGGGCCTTCCCCTGCCAAAAAAGAAGAACCACAGATGAAAGAAACAAGGAGGTAAGAGCAGAAACAATCAACCAGCAACAAATGCAGTAGCCCAGAAAGCTTATCCTAATGATAGATAAAAGTGTAAAACCTGTAAAGCACCACCTGTAATAATTTCACAGAAGATATACCCTGTAAGAAACACTTTGCTACAGAAAAAAATAAAGTAGTAACAGAAGATATACCTTGAAAAAGACAATTTGAATCAGAAGATTACAGCAGTAATCTGTAAGCACACACCTGTAGGCACACCCTGTAATAATGCAGCAGAAGTTATATCCAGCAACAACAATTCAAATCAGAGAAAAATAAAGCAATAAAATTTTAGCAACAAACAGTAACAATCCCTGGGAGTACAAAATAAAAATAACAACACACAGTAAATCTGCCTAACCAAAAGAAGACTTAATCCTTTTCCTTGCTCTGGTAAGGTTCTTTGCTCTGTCTTTTCAAGCAACCTAGAAGAAAAGAACTCAGGTGAAGCTAGGTGCATTTGCCAGCAAGCCTAGTCTTCCACCTCCATGCCATCTGGCGTCTACAAGGCAGGGCTAACTGGTTTGTTGATGGGCACCAAGGTCTCCTTGGTAGAGGCCAATGCCCAGGATGAAACTGAAATATGTGGCTCAGGTCACAAGTTTAAAATCTGAAATGGTGTTTTGGAAATGGCTCAAGAATGTGGTTCAGGCCACGAGCATCCAATGGGGGAAATGGAAATGTGTTTGAAAGTAGTTCAAGTATGTGATTCAGGCCACGAGCACTTTGGGAAAAATGGTTAGAGAAGTTTCTGTGGAAAACTGTACTGCCTAGCAAAGAGTTTCTGGAAAAAGAGTGTACTTGTTTTGTCATGCCCAACCACTGGGGGTCCACTTGTGTTTTAGTAACATCTGTGAATAAAGCCATACTGCACAATCCCAGCTGCTGCATTGGACATTCTGATCATTGCTTTCTGTGTGGAGTTAATGGGGCCCCATCAGCAGTTAGGTCTAGCATACACCTAGCATCCTTTCCTCTGGACCTGGTTGTATTTACAAAGGTTCATTTTGGTAATTGTACCCCCACCCCCTTCCTTTAGATAATGAGCATGGTATACACTCTAAAGCTAGGAGTGGTACCTGTCACAAACCCACTCAGCAGGTCAGGCCCTCTACTCCCAAAGTGCCAACCTCTGAGTGCAGTCTTGTGAACAGTTTAACAGAACAAGGTAACCCTCTTGTCTGTTTTGTGAGTTCAGATCAACCTTTGGTCTCAAGTCTTGGAGGGATTCAAACTGTTAACCTCTTGCTAGCGTACCAGATGCACAGACTCGGATATATCTGTCTTCAGAGGGCCAGATATATTTGCCTACAGGTATCTAACCAGGTATACAGCTTAAAAACTTTAATAAAGACCTCAGATTTAAAATGCTTCTCTTTCCAGTTTGGTATCACCATTCAAGCTTATGTCTATTGTCTGCTTTAACCATATATACTTTTCTTACAAATGAAAGAAATGCAAAGACAGACCAAGTATGCTCTAAAAAGAGTTTTACTACAATAGATAAAATATGTAAAACATACAATACAGAACTATTATATCCCAAACACATATAATCTTAAAAACAAAACGGTTTAAAAGTGCAATTTCTACCTACAGTACTTAGATTGGTCTCTTTCTAAATACCTGCTTAAAAGTGCTCACAGATGTGTCCTTGTCAGAGTCTAGGTAAAAGTCTCTAAGTAAAACAGAATTATTCCTTAAAGTAAACTGTATTTGCCAACCCCTTTTCTGTGAGGTCATCTAGCTCCTCCCCTGTCAGATTATATATAAAAATATATCTAATAAAAAAACAGGATGTCTTTTCAGAGTATTAATTTGTAACCACAGCATAACTCATATGTGTCAAATCACATCTCTTTGATCCTTGCTGCATCCTCCCTTACACAGGCTTCACAGGTGCATTTACAACCTTGCACCAGTTTGCTAAAACTGGTTTTCCCTTTGGAACATCACAAAAGGGATGCTGATCTTCCCTTCAGCAGCCAAATCTATAATTAACTTTGAAAAGTCTGTAATAAGCTTCTGGCCTGCCACGTAACACCTTGTCTCTAAACCCTGGTGTGTGTGTGATCTCACATGCTGTTTTCAGCAGTTTCTCATGGCTTTCATCTTTCAGCTGAAACCTGGGGGGGGGGGTGAGTGATGTCACTCCTAGAGCATCAGATTTTCAGAAGAGACAGTCAGTAATACATTTTATATAAAAAAATGATACAGCACTCAGAACTGGCTATCCATATCACAGTACCAATCTGAGTATTTCTGCCGAAAGTAAATGGTATACCATATGTGGGTACTAGTTCTTTTAATGGGGGTGCCAACTTGCCAAACGTGGTGTGGGGGTTATATACAGCTGATTTGTATGCTAATTTATTTGTCCTGTGTTATGTGAAACAACCTTGCTTTCTTGTTTGTTTTGCACTCTACTGTTGCAGTTTATTGTCATTGTCATTGAAACTGCATCACCTGACTTGCTATAATCTTTGTAACTTTGTTTTCCCCTTCCCCTTCCCTAGGTCACACCTGGAAGGTAGCCTTGACTCAGTGTGCCCCTCCTTGTCACCGATTTTTAAATAATTAAATGTAGCAGTGACCCCTTTGGTGTGTTGTTTCTGATCAGTTTTTCTCTTTTGTATTCAGGCTGAGCCACCCAAACCCATCTCTTTGGATTGGAGCTCTTTCCTAATGCCAGACCACTTTTACACACTGCAGGATTCTGCAATACCTGATAGTCATCTTCTCTTGAATACATGTACTTAGTGCAGTTCAAAATCATATATGCACAGAGCAAAAATACACAGTTTAGCCAAAATCATTTCTATAATGTTCCAAGTTAATTTCAGACCCTTCCATCCATTATTATTTGAGGTAATTATGCAGAGACTTACTCTGGAGCTGACATCATAATGACATCAGCTCCATAGAAATTCTGGAGCTGATATGATAGTGCCCTTCCTATTACAGGCCATAGTGTCACAAGCAAGAAATTATGACTTTCAGGGGCCAGATTCACAAAAAATTGTAAAGTACAGCACAAAAGTTTGTGCTGTGTTTTACATACATATGAACATATGAAATTGCCAGCAGATAAAGGCCTTATGGTCTATCAAGCCTGTTCAATTGTGCAGCTAGCAGCCATTATACTGCAGCTGCCCCTCTTTCCCCCTGCCCCCCTCCATTGACCTTCCCCCTTACCCTATCCCATCCCCTTTTAAAGCAGCCCACTGTTCTACAGGATACCACTACCTCAGGCAATGCGTTCCACCCAGACACCACCCTCTCTGTAAAAAAGCATCACCTCATTTCACTCCTGAACCTTCCTCCTTCCAGGCTCAGATTGTGCCTTGAGTGTTCCTTCCCCTCCTTAATTTGAAAAACCCCTCTGTGCCTGTCTTATTTATTCCCTTCATGTACTTGAAGGTTTCAAGTCATGTTCCCCCATCTCTTCTCTCCTCCAGGGAGTACTTATTTAACTCCCTCAGCCTGCTCTCATAGAGTAAGTCCCCTAGCCCCTGGATCATTTTTGCTGCCATGTGCTGCACCCCCTCCAGTAACCTAATTTCCTTTTTCAGGTACAGTCAGCAGAACTACATGCAATACTCCAGGTGTGGTCTAACCAGAGACTTGTATAGCGGCAGGATCACCTCCCCCCTCCTGTAGGATATGCCTCTGGCAGTACAATTTAGAATCCTTTTGGTCTTTGCAGCTGCCTTTCTACACTGTGCTGAGTTGTTCATTGCTCCCATTATGATCACCCCCAGATCCTTCTCCTCTTCCATCTTGGCTAGTTGAATCCCCCCTAGCTGGTAGCTCCTCCTTGTTTTTTTTGCATCGAAATATAGCACCTTGTATTTCTTGGCATTGAACCCCAGCTGCCAAGTGTCTGACCAGGCCTCCAATTTTGCCAGATCATCTTGCAACCCCTGCCACACTTCTAAGTCATCCACTACTGCTCCCATCTTGGCGTTGTCTGCAAACAGACTGATCTTGCTGTTGATGCCTATTGAGATGACTGCTATGAAGATCCCAAACAACACTGGCCCCAGTACAGAGCACTGGGGCACCCCACTTGTCACCGACCCAGAAGATGAGAGCTCCCCTCCAATCACCACCCTCTGCTGTCTCCCTTGCAGCCAGTTCACTACCCATCCCACCATCTTCACCCCCACCCCTATGCCTTCCAGCTTACTTCCTAGTCACTGGGGCACCCCACTTGTCACCAGCCTGGAAGATAAGAGCTGTCCTCCAATCACCACCCTCTGCTGTCTCCCTTGCAGCCAGTTCACTACCCATCCCACCATCTTCACCCCCACCCCTGTGCCTTCCAGCTTACTTCCTTGTCACCCATGTGACACCAAATCGAATGCCTTACCGACATCCAGGTACAGGACATCTTCTGCATGGCTCCTGTCTAATTGCCTGACTACCCAGTCATATTACTCTACCAGGTTGTTTTGGGGTTGCACAGGTGTGTAAATCTTGCTATTCACAGTTGAAATTTAATACAATGTTTTAGTTTTCCACCAACAACATTACAATATAAACAGAAACACATTCAACCAGTACAAGTCAGCTGTAAACTGAAGGGAAACAACAGTAACCAAACTCCGCAGCCCACCAAACCAATACCACACCCCACCCTCTCCCATAAACTGCTGGTTAAGATTAACACAATCCTTCACTGGGATTCCAAAAGTAAATATCCTGGTTGAAAATAATAGTAGTCCACATGCACAGGTATCTTATCATGCATCAATACAATCAGAGTATGGATAGTTTACTATATATAGAATGTTAGGTGGAGAGATACACAAAATGACATCCTTTACAAAGATGAAAATGTACACAGGGTATGAAGTTTGTCCCACCTTTTGTGACATTCTGAAAACTTGCCTCTTATGCTAGCTATTGTTTTCCCCATCGTAAGATTAGCCAAAAATTTGTTTTTCCACTCTAGATATGGGATGCTCATTTGATCTTTCCAGTGGTGTAACACCACCCTTTTGACAGATAAAGAAATAAGGAACGTATAGTACCGCCGCATGTTTGGTCAAATTTGTGAGAAGTCTCCCACTAGGCAAATTTCTGGTGTAAACAAGTCTTGAAGCCCCAAAAGAGGATCCAACCTGGATTTGATTAAGTTCCAAATGGAAATCACCTTTGGACAGTCCCAGAAAATGTGGAACAGGGAACCAGTATCCTACCCACATCTAGAGCAGGTAGGGGAAGGGAGTTTACCCATAGCGTTCAACTTGGCAGATGTATAATAAATGTAGTATAATATGTGGAACTGCATCAGACAGAGCCTGTCATTTGAGGTGTATGCATAAAGGTCCTGCCATATCTGTTCCCAATGAGAGGCCTAGGCGGGAAAAACTGAAGACCAATAGGAGGATTGCCCCCACACCTCTGTGTAAAATTCAGAAAATAACACCAAAACAAGGTGGGACACTGCATGTGGCTGCCAGACCAGAGATCAAAGTAGGCAGAGGAGGTCACTTTGATCAGTAAGCCATGGATTTGTGCCAAACCAGCTAATTAGGAGGTGCCGAATTTGGTATACTCTGAACCTATAATTGGATGAAAGTTGGAAATAAATCAGTAGTTCTGATATGGTGCCAATCTGCCCTAGGGTAACAAGTCACTAACCTTGGTGTCAGTTTTGAGAATGTTCCTCTAGAGATCGATAACTGTCCCCCTAGTCAAAAATTAAAGTTATTGGACAACGGTTGTGACACATCATTAATATTGTCATATTTTAAGAACTTACATAGCTGGCTGTGAACCTTAAGTGAGATGAGAATGACTGTATGCCGTAGGGACTCTGGTTCTTTGTTCAAGGCAACATAAAGAAGACTATTCAGGGAAATAGTCAAGGCAAATATCATATGGTGTTCAATCTGAAGCCAAAGAGGGAGATATTGAGATTCCACTTCAGGCAGAGGAGGTGTTGATCAGTGAAGATATTTGGCCATATGACCGGCCAAGTAGTAGTGGTAGAAGTTGGGTAATTTGAGGCTCAGATTGTGCCCTTGAGTGTTCCTTCCTCTCCTTAATTTGAAAAGCCCTCTGTGCCTGTATTTATTTCCTTCATGTACTTGAAGGTTTCAAGTCATGTCCTCCCATCTCTACTCTCCTGTCCTGTCCTGTCCTCTCCTCTCCTCTCCTCTCCTCTCCTCTCCTCTCCTCTCCTCCAGGGAGTACTTATTTAACTCCCTCAGCCTTCTCTCGTAGAGTAAGTCCCCTAGCCCCTGGATCATTTTTGCTGCCATGTGCTGCACACCCTCCAGTAACCTAATTTCCTTTTTCAGGTACAGTCAGCAGAACTACACGCAATACTCCAGGTGTGGTCTAACCAGAGACTTGTATAGCGGCAGGATCACCTCCCCCCTCAAGGAGGATATGCCTCTGGCAGTACAACTTAGAATCCTGTTGGCCTTTGCAGCTGCCTTTTTTACACTGTGCTGAGTTGTTCATTGCTCCCGTTATGATCACCCCCAGATCCTTCTCCTCTTCCTTCTTGGCTAGTTGAATCCCCCCTAGCTGGTAGCTCCTCCTTGTTTTTCTTGCATCGAAATATAGCACCTTGTATTTCTTGGCATTGAACCCCAGCTGCCAAGTGTCTGACCAGGCCTCCAATTTTGCCAGATCATCTTGCAACCCCTGCCACACTTATAAGACATCCACTACTGCTCCCATCTTGGTGTTGTCTGCAAACAGACTGATCTAGCTGTTGATGCCTATTGAGATGACTGCTATGAAGATCCCAAACAACACCGGTTCCAGTACAGAGCCCTTGGGCACCCCACTTGTCACCGACCCAGAAGATGAGAGCTCCCCTCCAATCACCACCCTCTGCTGTCTCCCTAGCAGCCAGTTCACTACCCATCCCACCATCTTCACCCCCACCCCTATGCCTTCCAGCTTACTTCCTAGTCACCCATGTGACACCAAATCGAATGCCTTACCAGCATCCAGGTACAGAACATCTTCTGCATGGCCCCCTGTGTAATTACCTGACTACCCAGTCATATTACTCTACCAGGTTGTTTTGGGGTTGCACAGGTGTGTAAATCTTGCTATTCACAGCTGAAATGTAATACACTTTTTCAGTTTTCCACCAACAACATTACAATATAAACAGAAAAACATTCAACCAGTACAATTCAGCTGTAAACTGAAGGGAAATAACAGTAACCAAACTCCGCATCCCACCAAACCAATACCACACCCCACCCTCTCCCGTAAACTGCTGGTTAAGATTAACACAATCCTTCCATCACTGGGATTCCAAAAGTAAATATCTGGTTGAAAATAATAGTAGTCACATGCATGGGTATCTTGTCATGCATCAATACAATCAGAGTAGGTATAGTTTACTATATATAGAATATTAGGTCGAGAGATACACAAAATGACATCCTTTACAAAGATGAAAATGTACGCAGGGTATGAAGTTTGTCTCACCTTTTGTGACATTCTGAAAACTTGCCTCTTATGCTAGCTATTGTTTTCTCCATTGTAAGATTAGCTAAAAATTTGTTTTTCCACTCTAGATATGGGATGCTCATTTGATCTTTCCAGTGGTGTAACACCACCCTTTTGACAGGTAAAGAAATAAGGAACATATAGTTCCACCACATGTTTGGTCAAATTTGTGAGAAGTCTCCCACTAGGCAAATTTCTGGTGTAAACAAGTCTTGAAGCCCCAAAAGAGGATCCAACCTGGATTTGATTAAGTTCCAAAGGGAAATCACCTTTGGACAGTCCCAGAAAATGTGGAACAGGGAACCAGTATCCTACCCACATCTAGAACAGGTAGGGGAAGGGAGTTTACCCATAGCGTTCAACTTGGCAGATGTATAATAAATGTTGTATAATATGTGGAGCTGCATCAGACAGAGCCTGTCATTTGAGGTGTATGCATAAAGGTCCCGCCATATCTGTTCCCAATGAGAGGCCTAGGCAGGAAAAACTGAAGACCAATAGGAGGATTGCCCCCACACCTCTGGGTAAAATTCAGAAAATAACACCAAAACAAGGTGGGACACTGCATGTGGTTGCCAGGCCAGAGATCAAAGTAGGCAGAGGAGGTCACTTTGATCAGTAAGCCATGGATTTGTGCCAAACCAGCTAATTAGGAGGTGCCAAATTTGGTATACTCTGAACCTATAATTGGATGAAAGTTGGAAATAAGTCAGTAGTTCTGATATGGTGCCAATCTGCCCTAGTTTAACCAAGTCACTAACCTTGGTGTCAGTTTTGAGGAATGTTCCTCTAGGAATCAATAACTGTCCCCCTAGTCAAAAATTAAAGTTATTGGACAACGGTTGTGACACATCATTAATATTGTCATATTTTAAGAACTTACATAGCTGGCTGTGAACCTTAAGTGAGATGAGAATGATTGTATGCTGTAGGGGCTCTGGTTCTTTGTTCAAGGCAACATAAAGAAGACTATTCAGGGAAATAGTCAAGGCAAATATCATATGGTGTTCAATCTGAAGCCAAAGAGGGAGATACTGAGATTACACTTCAGGCAGAGGAGGTGTTGATCAGTGAAGATATTTGGCCATATGACTGGCCAAGTAGTAGTGGTAGAAGTTGGGTAATTTGAGGCTCAGATTGTGCCCTTGAGTGTTCCTTCCCCTCCTTAATTTGAAAAGCCCCTCTGTGCCTGTCTTATTTATTTCCTTCATGTACTTGAAGGTTTCAAGTCATGTCCTCCCATCTCTCCTCTCCTGTCCTCTCCTCTCCTCTCCTCTTCTCTCTTCTCCTCTCCTCCAAGGAGTACTTATTTAACTCCCTCAGCCTTCTCTCGTAGAGTAAGTCCCCTAGCCCCTGGATCATTTTTGCTGCCATATGCTGCACCCCCTCCAGTAACCTAATTTCCTTTTTCAGGTACAGTCAGCAGAACTACACGCAGTACTCCAGGTGTGGTCTAACCAGAGACTTGTATAGCGGCAGGATCACCTCCCCCCTCAAGGAGGATATGCCACTGGCAGTACAACTTAGAATCCTGTTGGCCTTTGCAGCTGCCTTTCTACACTGTGCTGAGTTGTTCATTGCTCTGGTTATGACCACCCCCAGATCCTTCTCCTCTTCCATCTTGGCTAGTTGAATCCCCCCTAGCTGGTAGCTCCTCCTTGTTTTTTTTGCATCGAAATATAGCACCTTGTATTTCTTGGCATTGAACCCCAGCTGCCAAGTGTCTGACCAGGCCTCCAATTTTGCCAGAACATCTTGCAACCCCTGCCACACTTCTAAGTCATCCACTACTGCTCCCATCTTGGTGTTGTCTGCAAACAGACTGATCTTGCTGTTGATGCCTATTGAGATGACTGCTATGAAGATCCCAAACAACACCAGTTCCAGTACAGAGCCCTGGGACACCCCACTTGTCACCGACCCAGAAGATGAGAGCTCCCCTCCAATCACCACCCTCTGCTGTCTCCGTTGCAGCCAGTTCACTACCCATCCCACCATCTTCACCCCCACCCCTGTGCCTTCCGGCTAACTTCCTAGTCACCCATGTGACACCAAATTGAATGCCTTACCAACATCCAGGTACAGAACATCTTCTGCATGGCCCCCTGTGTAATTACCTGACTACCCAGTCATATTACTCTACCAGGTTGTTTTGGGGTTGCACAGGTGTGTAAATCTTGCTATTCACAGTCGAAATTTAATACACTTTTTTAGTTTTCCACCAACAACATTACAATATAAACAGAAAAACATTCAACCAGTACAATTCAGCTGTAAACTGAAGGGAAATAACAGTAACTAAGCTCCGCACCCCACCAAACCAATACCACACCCCACCCTCTCCCGTAAACTGCTGGTTAAGATTAACACAATCCTTCCATCACTGGGATTCCAAAAGTAAATATCCTGGTTGAAAATAATAGTAGTCCACATGCGCAGGTATCTTGTCATGCATCAATACAATCAGAGTAGGTATAGTTTACTACATATAGAATGTTAGGTCGAGAGATACACAAAATGACATCCTTTACAAAGATGAAAATGTACACAGGGTATGAAGTTTGTCTCACCTTTTGTGACATTCTGAAAACTTGCCTCTTATGCTAGCTATTGTTTTCTCCATCGTAAGATTAGCCAAAAGTTTGTTTTTCCACTCTAGATATGGGATGCTCATTTGATCTTTCCAGTGGTGTAACACCACCCTTTTGACAGATAAAGAAATAAGGAACATATAGTACCACTGCATGTTTGGTCAAATTTGTGAGAAGTCTCCCACTAGGCAAATTTCTGGTGTAAACAAGTCTTGAAGCCCCAAAAGAGGATCCAACCTGGATTTGATTAAGTTCCAAAGGGAAATCACCTTTGGAGAGTCCCAGAAAATGTGGAACAGGGAACCAGTATCCTACCCACATCTAGAACAGGTAGGGAAGGAGTTTACCCATAGCATTCAACTTGGCAGATGTATAATAAATGTTGCATAATATGTGGAACTGCATCAGACAGAGCCTGTCATTTGAGGTGTATGCATAAAGGTCCTCCATATCTGTTGCCAATGAGGAGGCCTAGGTGGGAAAAAACTGAAGACCAATAGGGGGATTGCCCCCACACCTCTGGGTAAAATTCAGAAAATAACACCAAAACAAGGTGGGACACTGCATGTGGTTGCCAGACCAGAGATCAAAGTAGGCAGAGGAGGTCACTTTGATCAGTAAGCCATGGATTTGTGCCAAACCAGCTAATTAGGAGGTGCCGAATTTGGTATACTCTGAACCTATAATTGGGTGAAAGTTGGAAATAAGTCAGTAGTTCTGATATGGTGCCAATCTGCCCTAGGGTAACCAAGTCACTATCCTTGGTGTCAGTTTTGAGAAATGTTCCTCTAGGAATCGATAACTGTCCCCCTAGTCAAAAATTAAAGTTATTGGACAACGGTTGTGACACATCATTAATATTGTCATATTTTAAGAACTTACATAGCTGGCTGTGAACCTTAAGTGAGATGTGAATGACTGTATGCCATAGGGACTCTGGTTCTTTGTTCAAGGCAACATAAAGAAGACTATTCAGGGAAATAGTCAAGGCAAATATCATATGGTGTTCAATCTGAAGCCAAAGAGGGAGATATTGAGATTCCACTTCAGGCAGAGGAGGTGTTGACCAGTGAAGATATTTGGCCATATGACTGGCCAAGTAGTAGTGGTAGAAGTTGGGTAATTTGAGGCTGCCATTTTGTTTAGGGTCTCCTAGGCGAGTATACAAGCGCCTGGGGGGCTTCTTATAACAGAGAAATCCAGAGACAATATTGTGAAGGATATTGAACCACCATTAAAGGGAGGTAAAGATTTAGCATATTCAGTGGGTAAAACAGACAGGGAAGTACATTCATTTTGATGATACTAACTTTGCCAGGAAGAGAGAGAGAGAGAGATAGAGGGGAGACCATCTATCTAAGTCTTGCCAAATAATAGTGAGAAGGTCATCTAAATTGACTTTCCTCAACTGGGCTGTAGTTGGAACCAGGGTGATACCCAAATACCTAATCTGGCAGGCCCAGGATAAATGAAGTGCTGTGATGTCTGACCGAAAGATATGGGAGTTCAGTTGCATTACCACTGATTTATCCAAATTCAGTTTATAGTTTGAGAAACTACCAAATTCTTCGATTATAGTCAGCACAACTGAGTTGGAATTTACTGGATCACAGACATGAAGGAGTACATCATCAGCGTGTGCAGAGAGACTAAGGTCAAAGGGACCCAGAGGGATGCCTTTGAGAGAGAGGGAATTATTAAGTAGATGGAGGAGAGGTTCAAGATATAAGTTAAACAATAGGGGTGATAATGGGCATCCTTGCCGTGTGCCTGAACAGAGTGAAAATGTAACTAAGAACACCCCATTACAGTAATCTTTAGTGCTGTGCTGGGAGTATAGTATCTATATCCACTGACTAAAACTCAGGAGGAAACCAAATTTATGCAAGGTTTCAAACATGAAGGGCCAACTGACTCTGTCGAAAGCCTTCTCTCCATACAGGGAGACCAGCACCATAGGTTGGGTGGCCTCCCCAGCCATGGAGAAGATATGAGAAAGCTTCCTTAAGTGGTCAGATGAAGACCGACCTTTTACAAACCCTATCTGTTTGGGGCTAAGTAGGTCCACCCATACCTGTGTGACACGGGTTGCTAATATCTTAGCAAATATCTTAACATCGTAGTTCATAAGAAAAATTGGGCTATAGTTCGTCACCCTATCTTTAGCCTTGCCAGGTTTTGGGAGTACCACAATTAGTGCCTCCAGAATGGTAGGATCCAAAGTTCCAGAACTACAGAGGTACATAAATAGTTGGTGAAGTAAGGGAATCAGTTCTTTCTCAAACAATTTATAAAAATTAGATGGGAAGCCGTCTGGCCCTGGAGCTTTATTCAATGGTAAGGAGTGGATGACATCTGCAATCTCTTGCTGAGTAATAGGTTTTGTAAGGAAAGACTGTTGAGCAAGAGTGAGAGAGGGGAGGGGAATATTTGCCAGGTAGGACTTAATTTCTTCCCTGTGGGAATCCATTCAGGAGAACTATACAACTGCCGATAGTAGATTTCAAATTCTCGGGCAATTTCTCTCGGAGTAGTAAGTAGGGTACCATCGACCACAGAAGAGAGGGCAGTCACAATTCTGAATTCCTCCTTTTTTTTGAGTCTCAGTGCAAGAAGGTGACTCACCCTGTCTCCTTGTTCTATATAACGGGCTTGGGTTTTAAATAAGGCATACTCAGCCTTTTCCCCTCAGGCTCTCTGCATATTGATCCTTGAGGGCAAGTAAGTACTCCGTGTCTTTCTCAGAGATGTTTTCTGAAAGAGATGTCTCAAGTTGCTTGATATGGCTAAGTGGAGAGAGAGAGAGAGAGAGAGAGAGAGAGATGCAGCTTCTTTCTTGCATTTTTTATTAGTGGAAATGCAGATAAGTTACCCTCTAAGTACACACTTCAGTGCACACCATATTTTATCTACAGATGGGATAGAGTCAGCATTATGCATTACAAACTGGGAAATAATATCTCTAATCTGTTGTAAAATGTTTTCATCATGGAGCAGTTGGATGTTTAACTTCCAGGAACTGTCTTTTTGGGCATTGGGGGAGATTGTTCCCTCCATCCATACCGGGGAACGGTCCGAGAGGACTCTTGTTGCAATACCACAGCCTAACAAGCCCATTAGTACTGCCATATTGACCAGAAAAAAAAGTCAGTATGAGACAGGGATTTATGAGAGGTGGACTAAAAGGTATACTCTTGGGTTTGGGGGCTTAGGAGTCGCCATGGGTCACTAAGGCTGAGAGATTCCATGAATTCATGGAGTGATCTTTGACTGGGAGATAAAGCCTGTCCACAATAAAGGGATTTATCTAGGGCTGGTTTGCTATTCACAGTTGGATAGTATAGCACACTATCCAGGTATGAATAGGGGCTGGGGGGAGCATCTCTAACCCAGTAAAACCACTGCTTACCCCACTAGTGCTGCCCATACAGCCAGTCAGGAGAATGGCCCCACAATGACTAGCGTACCTGTGCTATGTTCTATTCAGTACAGCAGCCATGTAAATGAGCCCATTTAGCATGCAAGGTGCTATGTGGCCATCTGTATGTCCATTATGGGCCCATTTACATGGGCAGTGACAGAGTTTAGTGTGCCCCCCCAACATCGATCACTGTCCTGTACAGTAACAAACATATCCCTGGTGGTCTACTGGTTCCCTCCCTCTCCTTGATTGCAGATTTCCGTCCCTATAGAAATGAAAATTAAAGTATCTGTGGTGGTCTAGTGGTTCCCTCACCCTCATTGATCACAGATTCATGTCCCTGTTGAAATACAAATGAAAGTGTCCAATGTGGTCCAGTGGTTCCCTCCCCCCCTCACTGTTTGCTTATCACCATCCCTGTTTAAATAAAAATGAAAGTTTCTATTATGGTCTTGTGGTTCACTACCCCCTTCCTGATCACCGATCGCTGTCCCCGTTGACATAAAAATGAAAATATCCGTGGTAGTGTAATGGTTTCCTCCCTAATTGCCAGTTGCCATCCCTATAGTAAAATACACATGGACAGCATGCTGTGGTGGAAGTGACCCTCCCCCCGATGATCACCAATTGCCATTCCCTAATAAAAGAAGATAATGTTCCTAGTGATTTACTGGTCCCTCCCTTTCCCTTCCCTGATCACTGATCGATGGTCCCAGCAATGAAAACCAGTCTCCCTGTTGGTCTAGTAGACCCTCCACCTCACTGATCACCACCCCGCTGTAATTGTACATATGCCCTGGTGGTCTAGTGGTCCCCACCCCCATTGATCACCATCCCAATCAGAATGACACATGAAACTACAGCAACCCAGGTGGAGAGTGTCCCCTCTCCCTACCTGATCACCCACCCGATGGTGGCCAGTGTCCCCATCACATCATGATCCCTAGTAAAGTTACAGGAAAATTGTCCCTGATGTCTAGCAAACACTCCTCCCATTCTCGATGCCCAGTTCAGTGAAACAAAACAAGTCCCTAGAGTGTAGTGGTCCCACACCCTCCCACCCTGGCAGGTAGGCTACACCACCCCATTCCCCCCACAGTCCTGACACTGAGCCAGCAATGGACACAGCCCTCCTCTCACCACCATGGCCAGCCTCAACTGAGCTGTCAATGGAGTGTGCGCTCTATACAGTATACACCCATTGATTGACAGCTCAGTGTGTTGTCAATCAATGGGCGTGTACTGTATACAGTGTACACTCCATTGACAGCTCAGTCAGCTGCCGGTCATAGAGATGAGAGGAAGAGCTGCTTACAGTTGCTAGCTCAATGTCAGGATGGGGAGGGGTGGTGGCATTACGTGCCAGGGTGGGGGGTCCGGGAGGGTCCACTAGATGCTAGGGACTTGTTTTAAACTGGGGATCAGGAATGGGAGGGGGGGCCACTAGACACCAGAGACAGTTTTCTTGTAACTTTGCTGGGGCTCATGATGTGATGAGGAGCACTGGACACCATCGGGTGGGTGATCAGATGGAAGGAAGAAGCACTCGCCACCAGGGTTGCTGTAGTTTCATGTGTCATTCTGATCGGCATGGTGATTGAAAGGGGGGAGACCACTAGACCATCAGGGCATATGTTCCATTAGATTGGGGCAGTGATCGGGGGAGGAAGAACTACTGGACTACCAGGGAGATGGATTTCCATTACTGGGACTGACAATCAGCAATAGAGGAAGGGAGGGACCAGTAGATCACCAGGGACACTTTCATTTTTATTTCAACAGGGGCAGCGATTAGTGATCAGGGAAGGGGAAGGGACCATTAGGACCACCACAGACATTTTCATTTTTGTTTAAACAGGGACGGTGATCAGCAATCAGGGATGGAGGAGGAAACAACTAGACCACCATGGACACATTCATTTTTATTTGAACAGGGATGGCAATTGGTGATCAGGGAAGGAACCACTAGACCGCCATGGACATTTTCATTTTTATTTGAACAGGGATAGCGACTGGCAATCAGGGAGGGGGAAATGAACCACTAAACCACCAAGGACACTTTCATTTTTATTTCAACAGGGACAGCAATCAGTGATCAGGGAGGGGGTAGGAAACCATTGGAACACCAGGGACACTTTCATTTCTATTTCAACAGGGACGGTGATCAGCACTCAGAGAGGGTGGAAGGAACTACTAGACCACCAGTGTATTAGTTTGGCATATCAACAGGATGGCAGGCAGTAGTACCTCTGGCTGCCACTAGGGTTGTACAGATTTACTGCCAGGTCTGGCTTGGCAGTATTTTCTCTGCACAAGGGACCTTCGCAAAAGGCCCTTGCATGGAGAAAATGGTTTGTGAATGGGACTGCACAGATATGCAGATCCCCTGCCCCTCATTTGCATTGTAGCCCCGAAAACCTTGTCTCGGCACAAACCCAGTTTGCGGGTGCAAACTGGGCTTTTGTGAATACCACTCTTGGGTAAAACCAAGTTTGCACAGCACAAACTGGACTTGTGCCGGGGCAAAGTTTTGTGAATCCAGCCCCAGCTCCATAGAAATTCTTACATGTACTGTACGAAATCACTAAAAAAAAAAATCCTCCTGTTTTCTTGTAAATTCCCTAGTAATGAAAATGGGAATGGCTTGATATCTCATATTCATTGGAATGTTGTGTTCCTGAGCTTCTCTTTTGGCTAGTAGGATTTGTTTGTGACCAGGCAGCTTTTTTATTTTCTCTGTAGTGGTTAGCCTATGGTTGTTAGTCACACAACTCCCAACTCCCATACTCATTTATGCTATTAAAAACTGTTCATATCCAGGGAAAAAAAGCACACCGAGACAAAGCTCATTTCAAGGTGTGACCTTGGGAAAGGGATATGAATACATTCATTCACAAAACTGGACTGTCTTGTACGGTATGGGCTGCATGCCAATTGGCTCTTGCTCTGCACCAATGGGCTCGCGGCCCTACTGAACAGTCAGTCGGGCAGCCGGGCAGCAGGCGGGTGGGATGCTGCCACCCGCCGGCTGCTGAGGGGGACCGGGTGGTGGGGCTCGTGGGTGGGTGGGGTGGGAAACTAGGCACCAGGGCTATGTTTGGGGGTTTAATTATTCCATCCCGCGATCGGGATTTTCAGTCCACTGGACCACCAAGGCTATGTTCTGGGGTGTGTGTTTACAACTATATCCCTGATCAGGATTTTCGGTCCACTGGACCACCAGGGATGTGTTCGGGAGACATTGCTGCCCGTGATCGGGCTGGTGGGGGTTTAAGCTTTGCCTGCGATCAGGCCAGTGGGGGGTGGTGGGGGGATTATTACATTTTGCCGTGATCGGGCTGCAGGGGCACAGGGAGTGGATGAGGGTCAGCCACAGGTGGCAGCTGCTGTGTTGTGCCCTGCAATGCAGCAGCTCATCTGTGGGTGGCCTCAACTTGAGCCTTTTTGGCTCAAAGTTGTGCAGGCGCAGGTTGGGGGTTGCGCCTGCACAACTCTGCACAGCCCGGCTGAATATCGGGCTATGCAGTTTATGCATGGTTCCTCCCCCTCCAGTTCAGCATGCATTCATTTGCATTGCGCTGTTGTTCAGCATGTTTTCTGTGGTGCAACTGCCTCCTGCTGAATATCGCAGAATGGAGCAAGTTCGGACTTGCGCAGGCGCAACCCTATTGTGCATGGCGCAACCCTTTTGAATATCTGGCCCAGTATAAAAACAGATTATCAATAAAATCCAGTGAATTCAATAAAATCAATCAGAAAAGGCTTGGCACCAATGCTAAGTTTTTAGGACCTGCTTAAATCCCCCCATGGTCACGCACTCCCGTAGCTGATGGGGTAGAGAATTCCTAAGGGTTGGGGCCACGTACATAAATGCATGGGCCCCCGATGATTTTAAAGATACCCTTGGAACCTCTAGCAACCCCTTGCCAGCTGAGTGGAGTGATTACTCAGGGCAGTAAGGGAACAGGAGCTCTTTCAGGTAGTCCAGCCCAGTCTGTGTAGGGCTTTATAAGTCAAGAGTCCGACTTTGAAGGTGATCTGCCACTCGATCGGCAACCAGTGCAGTTCATGCAGCACCGGTGTAATATAACACATCTGGGGAGTCCCCGTCAACAACCGGGCTGTTGTGTTCTGAACCAGTTGCAGGTGGCAGATATCAACCCCCGGTAGCCCTAAATAAAGGGAGTTGCAATAATCAAGGAGTGAGGTCACAAAGGTGTGGACTGGCGTAGGAAGATCACTAGACAGAGCCAGGTGCTTGACCCTGGTGATGTTCCTCAGATGGTAAAAGGAAGACTTGATGACTGCCGACACCTGGGATCACAGTGTCAGCCCATCATCAAGAATCACCCCCAGGTCCTGCACCCATTCAGAGGCAAGGAGCTGGGAGCACCTCCAGAAAAAGCCCTGTAGGCTGACCAGCCCCAACCCCTCTATCCGGCAACCCAGGTCCACAACCATCACCTCAGTCTTTCCTGAGTTCAACTTCAGCCAGCTGGAATTCATCCAGTCCTAGATTTCAGTGAGGCAGTTATCAAATACTGAGAGTGCTCTATCCTGGTCTGGTGCAAAAGACAGGTAGAGCTGGGTATCATCAGCATAGCAGTGAAACCTCAGCTCATACCACCTTACAATGTCTCCGAGGGGCAGCATGTACACTGCGAACAACATGGGGGACAATACCAAACCCTGAGGGAAACCACATGAGAGAGAAAGGGGCAGAGGAATAAATCCCCAACACCACGTTCTGAGTTCTGCCAGTGAGGAAGGACTTAAACCACCTGAGGACTGTACCAGACAGGACACAGATGAACCTCAGGCATTCAAGCAGTACCCCATGGTCCACAGTGTCAAACGCTGAAGAGAGATCAAGAAGAACCAGGATGGAATGGCTTTTCTGTTCTCTCTCCATCAGGAGATCACTGAGCTCCTGAACCAGTGCAGTCTCGGTACTATACCTCTTTCGAAAACCGTATTGGAGAGGTTTATAGATGTCACGGATGGTAAAATGGTTCTCCAGTTGTAAAGCCACTACCTTCTCAATCACCATCCCCACAAAGTGGAGGTTAGAGATACATCTGTAGTTAGCAAGGCAGTCTGGGTCCAAAGAAGTTTTTTTTTTTTTTGCCATTAAAACTTTATTCCAATTTTTACAGAGAATACATACAAGCACCATAAACATGAGCATAAAACATACAAGAGTGCACCAATACATCATACAATTATTGACAGGAGTCTTTCTCTGCAATACCCCTAATAGCAAACAGAACAAAACAAAACAAACACCTCGAAAATAAATAAAATATAAACCCCCCAATAAGGGTGAAGTTCCCTTGCCCCTTCTTCCTCCCTCCCTCCCTCCCTACACAACACCATACAAACTAATTTTAACCCAAGAGGGTACTTAAATCACTCACAATGAGTAAATAGTATAAAATGGCCCCCATATCTTTTCAAACAGAGGACTCTTGTTTTGGAGGACAGCTATCATCCTCTCAATCCTGAGGCTCGAAAGAAGTTCCTCCAGCCATTCAGAATAACTGATCACACTATTGTCCTTCCAATGTCTGAGGACCACTTTTTTCAGAGTAATCGAGATCAAGGCCATATAGAATTTCCTATTCTTAACCATAATACTTGACATATCCCCCAGCAGACTTATCTCAGGCTTAAAAAGGTCATCCAGGCCCAGCAAGGGGTCTATCTTATTTTTAATCTCTGTCCAAAGTGGGACAATTTTTGGGCAATTCCAAAAGATATGTAACAGGTCTCCGTTTCCGAAGTTACATCTATTACATTTGGGGTCCTCTATCAGCTTTAAATTCACAAGTTTTTGAGGGGAGTAGTAAATGTTATGGAGAATTTTAAACTGTATAAGCCTTAACTGATCTTGCCGGATAAATTTATGGCAACCTTGCCAGAGGACTGGCCAATTCAGAACTTCGTCGAGAAATACTGTGACCCAGTATGAGCATGGGGCGAGATTTTTAGAATAGGCCCAATTAAATAATACGGTATATACCTTAGAAATTGCCTGTGAGAGTCCCACCAGAGGTTCCATAGTCTCAAGAAAATCAACCTGTGGAGACTGGACTGGATTTCTACCTACTTTTTTGAGTAGAAGGTGCCGAAGCTGATATGTTTTGAAAATTGCTTTAGAGGGCACCAAAGAAGTTTTCTTTAGGAGGGGTGTCACCACCGCCTCCTTCAAGGAGCTGGGAAACTCACCTGACTCAAGGGAGCACCAGACTATCCGTGCCAGGACCGGGCCAATGATGTCACAACAACCCATAATCAGGGAGGTTGAGCAAGGATCGAAACTACAGAACATAGGGCGCATACCCTGGACAATCCGCATGACATCCTTGAGCTCCAGCCGGTCAGAGATACTCCAGAAAAAGTGAGGGGAAGTAACCGAGCACCAATCAGTAGCATCCTCTATAGAATGTGCTGGTTGGATCTCTGCCCTGATGCCTGCCACCTTATCCGCAAAGAACCAAGTGAGCTCATCACACTCCAATTGTGAAAAAGCTCTTCGAAACTGCAAACAGGCCGGGTTGCACAGCCTGTCCATAGTTTGAAAGAGCTGAGCTGGTTGGTTCTGAGCAGCAGCAATCTCCCTGGACAGGATCTCTGCCTTATTATGGGAGATTGTTGATTGATAGAGTTGATAATGTTTCATCAGTCTAAGATGATCTGCCTCCAGGGCATATTTCTGTCAACAATGTTCTAACCTTCGTCCTAGTCCCTGCATCTCCCTCAAAGTCCCATCAAACCAGGGGGATCAAGAGTGAAGAAAGTGAGGACGAACATGGATGGGAGTGATAGAGTCTAGAGCTGTAGCAATGACCTTATTATAGGCCACAACCAAAGCCTCTGGGCTCCCGCTTACCTCAGGAATCACTGATAGGTCAAGTACCGTCGCCAGGCCATCAGGGCTCACATCCCATAATGGGTGGTATCTGACCATCTCCACAGAGGTAGGCCTATGAAGGGGGATGCAAAAATTGAACTCCACGGTGTAGTGATCGGACCATCCAACATGTTCCATCCCCAAATCAGAGGTCTTGATCCCCAGGAGGAAGACCAGGTCAAGAGAGTGACCGTGTTTATGAGTAGCAGAGGTAACAATTTGTGTAAGACCCAGTGATGTCATCAATTGGAGGAAGTGTTGTCCAAATTGCGAGAGTTCTTCATCGACCCAGGCGCTGAAGTCACCCAGGACCATCAGCCTGGGCAACTCAAATGGCATGTCGATCACGAAGTCCGCTACTTCCTGAAGGAATCACTTCTCATTCCCGGGTGGATGACAGATGAGGGCGATCCTACAGCCCACACCTGCTACTACAGTACACTCAAATGATGCAGCCTCCTCAACTGGTATACTCATGAAGCCCAATTCAGTCTTGAAACAGACCACAAACCCCCCTCCGCTGTCCAATCTCGAGCAGTGTATCACTGAGTACCTTGCCGGAATCGCAGCCTCCAACATGGGGCCGGCATTCTCATCCAGCCAGGTCTCAGTGATGGAAGCCAGATCAGCTGTTCTAACAAGATTTGCAATAATTGCAGTCTTGTTTTTAATAGATCTGGCATTGCATAATACCGCTCAATTTGGATGTGTTTCCTGGGCTGCCTGGGATACCTGCCCACCAGTAGTGGTGATGCCCTTGGGTATGGAGACCAGACGTGGGAGCCCATGTTCCAGAATCCATTTCACCCCAGGGCGTCTTCTGGACCTAACAAGCTCAATGCGAGAGCCCCACTCATTCATCCTCTACCGTTCGCACCCAATAAAATAGATTTAAAACAAAACCCCAAAATGAATAAAACAATCCAGTACTCCCACAACTCTCTTGAAGGAGGGTCAAATAAAACAAATAAAATAATTTAAACAAACCACCAAAATAACAAATTAAATAAACCCCCTTTTGGAAACTCTTCTTCTCTTTCTCTCACCGGGAGGAAAGAGTTTCAGATATTTGTACTAAATCAAAGCTTCTAAAAAGCCCTATGCACCCCCCTACATACACACACACATATACAATAAACTAAAAAGTTAAAATTAAAATGGCTACTCAAAAATTTGGGCTGTTAGGCTAAACACCAAAGTCCAAAGTCCCAGACAAAATGGGTCTACTTGAAAAAGTTTAAGTCACAGAAAAGTAAATAGTGAATCTTCCTGAACTGTAACTAAAACCGGTTAATGCAAAATGTAATTATGAAAGCACCTCCTCTCACTGAAGATGCAAAAGTCAGGTGATACAGCAGTCGATGTCTTCAGACCCCTAGGCCCTCTCACTACCTGGGAGATCTTAAAGGAGACAGGCACTCTCACTGCCTAATAACCGGAAAAAGTACAAGTCACCAAATAAATAGAAAATTAGGTTTGACCATTTTTTTCTTTCTTGGAGGCAGTTGTCCTTTTAGAGAAGTCCTCTCAGTGATGTTCGGAACCATGCCATGTAGTACAGATGGCTCAAAAAGCCTTATCCAATGAGACTGCAGCTGTAAATGCTTGCTACCACAGCCTCGGTTCTCCACCAGCACCAGCCCACCAGCTGGCCCACCGGAGAACCTGAGAGAAAACTATAGGCCCACTAGCCAACTACCAGGGAAGTCCACGGCCCAACCCCCATGCGGCAACGAGCTCCAGCCACAGACCTCCCAATGTTATAAGGACCACCCACTAGGCTAGCGCCAGTCTGTACTCCAATGCCCACTGAAGGCTTCATCGCGGGATCAACCAAACCACCGGCCCAGTACTCCAAAGATCAAATCCCAGCCATATCCTCTCGGGCACTGCACCAGCACTATAGATCCGTTCTGCCCAGGCAATTTCTTTGGCAATCCACTCTGTCTCCTCACCTTCTTCTATCCATAACTTCCTCTACCCTGCTATGGCAAAACAAGATAGTGGGAAAGGGAACAGCAGCAGTTCTGATTTAGGCAGATGTACACAAAGGTATGAAAATTTAAAATAAATCCTTTCTGGTTCAGGGCAGTAACGGGGCCAATCAAACAGCCCCAGTGCACACTTCGAGATTGTTTGGATGTCCCGGTATCACTCTTATTCTAAATCACTTACTAAAATGCCCTTACTATCTAACATAATAGCGTAAGATTAGATAAGCAGGAAATGAAAACAAAGGAAGCAAGCAGGATAAACAGAAACAGAATAAACAGTCTAGCTATAAAGAACAAACTTTCAGCACACCCAGTCCGATGGCCATCTTGCATCAAGTTTGGTTTGTATTGAGTCTCAGGATACTGAGTTTACTGGTCCAAAATACATACTTTTGAATCAATCAGATGCCCAACAATACAATGTCAAGCATCTGATTGAAAAATACAAAATACAATTCTCCCCCCGAACACTCCATGTGGGGAGGTCCATCCCCCACTCCCCTGTAACTAAAATAACAAACTCCGAGAGGGAGCAGACCTTGGAGTTAAACAAAATTAGTTATGGGGGTATAAAACAAACAGACGGAGCACAGACCAGAACCGAGGCCTCCCAGGGCACACTGGCCGAGTTGCCAGTGGTTTAGCCTGCAACACCACTGGGGCAGCTTGGCCAGCTTCTGGATCCAACCTGCATTTGTAGACCATCAGCATGGGTAAGGTAGCAACCCGTCACATCCACTACCTTACCCCTGTAAACATCTGTCGGGTTTACTATCACTGAGATTCTCATTATCAGGATACTGCACCTGTCGGGCAATAGTGCAAGGGCAAGTCAGTGTCAGGATAGTGAGTCTTGGCATAACATAAGGATACCAGTTGGCGTGTAAGGAGTCAGAAGCTCATGGAGCTAGTGGGGGCCAAGTTCATTCAGGGCTTTAAAGAACCTTGTAGTCAATTCAAAACTTAATCGGTACCCAGCTCAGAGCTCATTGCTCAGGTGTAGTATGTTCTGACCTCTATATGGAGGTCAGCATCCTCGCTGCTACATTCTGATCTAGCTGGAAGCAATGGAGATGGCCACCAGGTAAACCCTTAAAGAGCGTATTACAATAGTTTGGTCTTGAGAACACTAGGGTGTGCACTACAGTAGTGCACTCAGATCACTAGCCTGAAGAAATGGTAACAGCCTTGCAGTGTTTTCTAAATGATAAAAGCAGCATCTGATGATTGCTGACACCTGGGTCTTAATAGATAACACTAAGCTCTGTGACAGGGTAGACAGCGAGGAAGATATGTAGTTGCAAAGGGATCTGCAGATGTTAGAGAAGTGATTCAAGCTCTGGTAGTTGAAATGCAATTCCAAAAAGTGCAAGGTAATGCACATAGGGAACAAGAACCACAGCATGGGAGGGGTTAAGTTGGACAGTACCTCTGAGGAACGGGATCTGGGAGTCATCATAAATGACTCCCTTAAACAATGTAGCCAGTTTAACAAGGCCTACAGCAAGGCAACCAAAATGCTGGTGTATATTGGGAGGAGGTTCTATAGCAGGAGGGAAGAGGTGATACTACCTCTTTATAGATCAATGGCGAGGCCACATCTTGAATACTGTGCCCACTTCTGGAGTCCCCACCTAAGAAAAGACAAAGACAAGCTACGGGTGGTCCATTGTAGGGAAACCAAAATGATTCAAGGCCAGCAGGCCAGATCCTATGAGGACTGTCTTAAGGCCTTGAGCCGGTACTCACTAGATACCAGAAGAAAGAGAATCAATATGATAGAGACCTTCAGGAGCTTGGCCATTGAACTCCAGGCAAAGCTTTTCCAATTCAATGTCCTGCACAGCCAGCATTGTGTTATGCTTGTGCAACTGTCTTAGTTTGTTTTTGGTAGTTTGCACTCTCTATTCCAGAGGAATTACCACCGGTAGGGGTACAAAAGGCAAGGAACCCTCAGAGAGGGTTCCACCCATAGAGGTGCCACCAGATGATTCCCGTGGCTAAAGGTACCTTAGGAATCACCCCAAAAATGTAGTACAATCATAATCCAAAGAATGATGTGACACAAAGCTTATGAGCAAGCAGAAACTGTGAAGTAGGAGCAGTAACTGTAATGTAGTAATAGTAGTAGAGAAGCACAGACAGTTTGATAACGTAATGAGATGCTCAGTTTGATAATGTAATGAAATGCCCAGGTTTGCGTAGCATGATACTGATGGTTTGCATTGAGAATGAGGGGATCCTCTAAGGAGAAAGGGAATGGCAGGACATCCTCCAACTCCATCCAACAGTGGAATCCACCTAAAGAAACTAGGGGACACTACTATGCTAACTAACAGTTATGACCTGAGGCAATAAAGGAGAGAAAAAAAACCCTATGAGGAGGAAATCTCTCGGGATCCAAGGCCTAGGTCGCCTTCGCTCCAGGCGTGGGATAGTTTATTTAGTAACAGCTCTGCAGCTGCAATTTGGAAAACCCAATTAAAGGGAGATGGAAAATATTCCAATTTGGAGGAAGGCTCTCACTCAAACCTTCTAGCAGGAACGCCGTGGAAGGTTGCGAGAAAATTCTGCAACAATATGTGCAACCAAGGTGAAGAAGGAGAGCGATGATTGCTGAGGCACTCACATGGCCTACCCACCCTAAACTCAAACCAGGTGAACCAGAGGCAGTTGTAGGGAGAATGTGGTGAAGGTGCCTTGCTAGGGAAACCACTAAAGTCAATGGATAACCATTATAGTGAAACACTAGAGCCAAAGGAGATCGTCGCAACCACTCTTCACCTTTAGTCTTAAATTCTACACCAGGAGCTGCTGTCACATAGCAGGTAGCTAAATCCAAGCCTGGGGTGAGGACATTCCCAGCTATGGGCCAGGTGAGAAGGATCCCACCCCAAGTTGTACACACTCAAGATGTGGACTAAATGCAGGGCGAGACCATCGGCTGCAGGAACCCTGTGCCAGAATAGAATGGCTGGCATGCCCCAGAATAAGACTGAGAGCTGAGAAGCTGTCCAGGTGATTGAGCACTAGTGTGCTGATCGTAATGAACAGTGAGTGCTGAGACCTTGCAAGGTCGAAAGCAGATTGAGTGCAGTAGACATCCCAGAGGCTGAAGTTGAGAGGATGCAGTAGGCATAAGCAATCAATTGCATAAGCAAGTGTGGACCTGTATGTAGGTCAGTAAACACAGTAGTAATAAGTGGACCTGCACATAGGTCTGCATAACGTAGTAGCAATGAAACAGCACTGAATAGTGGGGCAAGCCAGTCAAACATTTAAAAGCCAAATCAAGGTGACAAATACTCAGGATTTTTGGTGGTGAAGGCAAGATTTAGAACATAAATAATTAGTCACATGGGACAATGACTCCCCAAACACTTCCCAGTTCCCACCATAGGACAAACAAGAAAGTGATAGAAGGGCTGATAACCAATGCAGATATTAAATCTAGTTTAACAGCCAGGAGTTTTTTAGCTGACCTCAGAGTAGAACAAGGTACAATAGCAATGGGAGTAAACAAAGCAGTAGCAGTAAGCAATTTGGCCTGTATCAGCAGTAGTGAATACAACTGAGTACACTGAGTTGTAACTGAAATAAACAAAATAAAAGGAGGCACAATGCTCTGAAAGCACTGTCACCAGGCAGTGTGATGAGACTGCTGCAATGAGATAATTAGAATGAGTTGAGAGAGCATGATTTGAGCTGCATAGCTAGGGTTCTGAGTAAGCCTGAGTCAGGTGAAAACAATTAAGTAAGCAACATGAAAGCAGCTATGATTGAGCTGAAACACGCAGATAATGTTTGCAGTTGCAACACAAGTAATTTGAGAGTTGTGAATAACTGAAAGCAAGTAGTAGGAGTTCTGGGGCAATATGCTAAGAGCTTAGAAACAAAGCCCCCCAAAAATACAAAACCAAAGACACACAAACACAGAAAAAGCCCCCAAGAAAGACAAAACCAAAGACACACAAACACAGAAAACAGGGAACAAAGAGAGAAGAAGCACACACAGCCGAAGGCAAAATACAAAGCAGAAGCAGGAGAGAAACAGAAATCCAGCAGACAAGCAGGAGCAGCAAGGTTGGTTGGGCCCAACCAGCTCAGAGGACAGACGGACAGAGCCTTCGGCTGCAAATAAAAAGGGCTTCACAATGAGGCTGAGAGCAACTGCTCATATATCTCAGGAAGTGGGAGTGACTGGCTGCTTGGCCATTGAACTACAGGCAAAGCCTTTTCAAATACTTACAGCAAGCTAAAGCTGACAAACTGAAAAACTGGAAATTAAATGAAAAATCTGAGTTAGCAGGCCTGCTTAACTAATTCTCTCCCAGAGTATATATATGAGACATGTTCTATGCTTAACCTTATTCAGAATGGCTGCCTCGAGCTGAATGCAGAGTAAAGCTGAAAATTGAAGCTGGAAATCGAGCCAACTACAGAAAGTAGAAAAACAAAAGAACTTGTATATGCATCTATTTTAGAGAGCTGGTTAGAGTGGAACCGGTGTTGGATGTTGTTACAGTCCATTTGTACAGACAATCCAAACACAGTAGCCAAGGCATCTGTGACAAAGAGTACACTGTCATTCTCTTGCATGTGAATTTGTTTGCATCCAACAAGTGGGCAAAAGCAAGCATAAACTGAGACTAGTGTGGTTCTCAAAAGAGGTGGCTGAAAAGGTAAAGGCTAAAAGGGTAGCATTCAGAAGGTATAAGGAGACACAGAGGGAGGAGGAGGATAGGGAGGTGTACCAGGGGAAACAGAGGGAAGCAGGGAAAGCAGTAAGGAGTGCAAAAGCACAAACTGAGGAGAGAATAGCCCAGAAGGTAACAGAAGAAAACAAGAGATTTTTAGGTATGTAAGTGAATGGGGAAGACCAGTGGTGGGATTGTAAAGTTAAGCAAGGAAAGGATAGACTGTGCAGAGGGGGACAAGAAAAAAAACAGACTTCCTGAGCAAATACTTTTGTTCAGTATTCACAGAGGAAGGAGAAGGGTAGAGTCCACACAAAAAGTAACAGAAGCTTTAGAGGGAGGGAGGTGGGCACTAGTCCTTTTTTGAGGTGAGTATCCTGAAGGGACTTAATAATCTTAATGTGGATAAAAGAATCAGGCCAGACAGGGTGCATTCAAAAGGACTGAGGGAGCTCAGGGAGCAAATGACTTAATTTCTGACAGTCCTGTTTAACAGCTCAATGGAAAAAGGAGTGATTCCAGAGGACTAGAGGAGAACAGATGTAGTCCAGCTTCACAGAAGTGGTAGCAGGGAGGAGGCTGGCACTTATAGGCCAATCAGCCTGATATCGGTGGTTGGAAAGTTAATGGAATCATTGCTGAAGGAAAGGATTGTGAAATATCTTGAATCCAGTAGATTACAATACTTGAGGCAGCATGAGTTCATGCGTTGGGGAGATTGTGTCAAACAAATCTGATAGATTTTTTGACTGGATGAGAAAGACATTACATCAGGGTGAAGTGGTAGACACGGCCTACCTAGATTTAAATAAGGCTTTCAACACCTTTCAGCACAAAAGACCAGTAAGAAAGCTGTTGGCTCCAAAAGTGGTAAACTGGATAAGAAAATAATTAGACCATAGGCAACAGAGGATGGTGGTAAATGGAGTTCACTTCAATGAAGGGAGGGTGACCAGCAGAGTGCCTCAGGGATCCATGCTGGGACCGGTTCACTTTAAAGTGTTTATAAGTGATACTGCAGAAGAGCTGGAAAGGAAGGTCTGCCTCTTTGCAAATTATACCAAAATCTGCAACAGGGTTGACACTCCGGGGGGGGTGGAAAGGTTGAGAAGAGACCTGAGAAAACTAGGAGAGTGGTCAAGGGTATAGCAGCAGGGTTTCAGTACGAAAAAGTGTAAAATAATGCACTTTGGGCACAGAAACCCATGGCTGGAGTTCAAAAATGGTGGCGTGGTATTGGCATCTACTAAGCAGGAAAAAGACCTGGGGTAATCATATCTGATGATATAAGGTGTCCAGGCAGTGCAACAAGGTAGATAGGAGGGCAAGTGGGATACTGGGGTGCATAGGGAGGTATCTCAGCAGTGCATTATGGGACTGTTTCTTCACATACTTATGGAATAATGTTTGATTGAGACATTTGATATCTATCTCCTGGTTTTGGTATATGTGAGTGAGTATAGCATTTGCTGTATTATAGAATTGATTGGGAATGAATTGCACCCCTCCTAACATCCTAAGCTGCTTATTTTGTACTTGATGAAAGGTTTAGAAGGACATAATCTGGGGAAGTAATGGACAGGGCAGGGAATTTGAGAAATTTTGGGGCCTACTTATTTGGGCTATGACCCTTGGAGGGGTTCATGGAACATAGAGCAGACAATGTGGTGGCAGAAGTGATTGGGGAGAAAGAGAAAAGGGTGGAAGGATGGTGTAATATGTATCTATATATTTACAGAAGTGGAGGTACTGGAGGGGGAGGTTGGGGAAAGTAGTGAGTACTAAGTGCAGGAAGGTGGGATGGGGCAGGTAGAAGGAGGAGAAGAGAGAGAAGGGGAACAATGGAGCGTGCACCACAGAAAACTTGGTAAAGGCATCAATGACCTTAGAAGGGATGCAAAGCTGGCAAATTTAAGAACTATGATATTTGACTGGCTAGGTGCCAAAATGGAGTGCATCATCTCCTACAACTTGACTGGGGAGTTTTTGGTTGTCCTAGCAGTTGTGAATTAATGTGCCTTGGCACCCTTGGCAGCATTTGTGCAAAGTAATTTGCCTTTTTCTCCCAGTAGCCTTTGTGTTGGTGTTTTAAACTTCTTTGCACCTCAGTTATTTCACTGGAGAGCCAGAGTCACAGGCTTTGTACTATGTGATGAGCTCTTTAGTGATCAGGGGAATCATTGACCTACCACAGAGATTTTCTTTGAGACTGCCTTGCCTTCTATTCATTTCTTCATTCTTAAAATGTATTCATTTTTGAAGGGAAGGAACATAATTATGCTCAGGTTCATAAACAAATGTACATTACACAATATCATGTAGGGGTCCATAGTATATCCAGTTCAACTATCAAATCCATCTGAAATATAAACCTCATATATAGATGTTTCCAGTACTAGGGAAATATCAGGCAAGTGTATGCAGTAACTCTGCAAGTAAATTATAGGGGCAAGATCATGCCCCTATAGTTAGGGTTGAGTAACCTGTTTAATGTTAAACCTCAAATTTTGCACTTTGATAACTTTGTAACCATTCTACGAATTTGCACAAAATGTGGTACGTGTTGTCCTGTGGGGTAGATCTCTTCAATCAATCAATCAATCAAAATCTTTATCTGACCAGGCAGACACCATTGAGCAAGCTCATTTTCGAGGTGGACCTGGGACATACAAATAGGTGGATACAATTTTTGGTAAAGAAGAACAATACAAATACAATTTTGTGTACAGCAATTGGGCATAGGCAATATAAATACAAGTAAAAAGTGCAGATTAATGTACAACATTATTTTACAAACAGGCAATGCATATAGCACAGACAGAATTGCAGAAACATACAGGCAGATAGTAGGTATAGAGTAGGTGCAAATAAGGATGAACCAATTGTTACCCAGCGGTACATAAGAGTGAGATGAGTTCAAAGCGGGGGGTGGGAGGTAGGAGGAAGAACAGAAAAAAAAGACAAAAAAATAGGTTAAGGAGTCACAGGTAAGAGGATATGAGGTATAAGCTATTAAGGGGAGTGATATGATGACACCAGGGGAATGGCGAAGGTAGGCATGAGGACAGCAATAAATGGAGTCTAAGAACAGAGAGTGACCTAAGATCATGAGGAGGCTGAGACAGAGTCAGAGATGTGTGCAGGGAACTCTGTATGGGATAGGTGTACCTAGAGTCAAGGGGATCAAAAACAAGATTCTTTAATATAGCGTGAATATAAAGATTTCAAGGCTGCTAGACTAATGGGGTGATTAATTTGGGGGTTTTTTTGTATCTTGTTTCACAAAAGGGGCAATACATGACTAATAGATGCCCTGCCAAACCAAGATTTGGCCTTGGAAACCTTCAGTAAAATGTAAGAGGCACTTCTCAAGGCATACTTACTTATTGGGCAGAACAGTAAATAGTCCGAGATGTAATCTGGCAGTTTGTTTAAGATAACGTTTTAGGCCCAGATAGCAGCATTTCTCTGGTGTCTAAAGCTAAGGGATGACCAACCTACCACCATGTACAAAGAGCAATGATGGGTAGAGTAGGGAAGGCCCATTATAAACCTTAGAGCTCTATGGTAGATTGTATCAAGTTTGGAGAGAGCACCTGCAGGACCCCGGCTGTAGAGGAAGTCAACATAGTCTAACAAGGAGAGAAAGGTTGTTTGGACTAGCCTCAATTTTGCATCTCTAGGGAGGAGATCTTTTTATCCTGTAGAAGAGTCCAAGTCTCATTCTAAGTTTCTTTATCAGCTGTTCTATATGACTAAGGAATGAGAGTCTAGTATCCAACCAAACCCCCAAATATTTAAATTTTGATACATTCTCCAACTGTTCACCCAGAATAGTGGTGATTGAGGGGTGTAACTCAGCCATGGCCGGATTTGCTGAGTTGGGAAAGGATGACAAGAACATAGCTTTTATTTTCTTGGCATTTAGGAGCAACTTCTGGTTTAGGAGCTGGATCTGAGGCAGATTGAAATCATCCTGGAGTTCTGAGCATGCCATTAGAGGGGAAGATCCACTAGAGTAAAGCACTGTATCATCCACAAATGGGTGTATTTGGGCCTTTTTGATGGTGGCATCGATTCTATTGATATAGATTGCAAAAAGCAGGGGACCTAGAATGGAGCCTTGTGGTACGCTCCTCTGAAGGGGTTTCAGCAGTGAAACTTTGCCATCCGCTTTTACTTGCTGTGAATGGCTTGAGAGATAGTTACCGAACCATCTAAGAGAAAGAGCATCCAAACCGATAGTTTGAAGGGATGTGAGGAGCAGACTATGATTGACGGTATCGAAAGACTTACTTAGGTCCAGGAATACTGGGCAAAGTTCTTATTGTCCAGTTCACGCTGCCAATCATTGGTAACCTTGGCCAATGCAGAAACTGTGCTTTGTTGTGCTCTGAACCCTGATTGTAATGGGTTGAGAAGCTTTGACGATTCCAGATGGTTCCTGAGCTGGGTGTTCATGATTTTTTTCCAACAACTTAGACAGGATAGGGAGAAAGGAAATCGGCCTACAGTTGTTGAGGTCACAGGGGTCTCCTGACATAAACAAAGGGATGATGTGTGCCATTTTCCAGTAAGGAGGAAGGTCGCTTTGTGACAGGGGTAGGTTGAACAGGTGTCTAATAGGTGCAGCTAAGACCCTGTAACACACCTTTAGGAAACATGGATTGACGAGGTTGGCACCTGCGCTTTTTCTGACGTCCAAGTTTAGTAAAATGTCTTCAACCTCTTTCAGAGATGTAGGTTGAAGTGAGAAGGTTGGGCTGGAGAAGGAGGGGCCTTGATTATCAAACCCAAGTTGCGTTCGAAGGTTACTGGCTGGGGAAGTATCGAAGGCTAGTCCTGCTGTAGCAAAGTGATTATTGAAAGCATCAAGGATTGACGATTTATCATTGAGTGTGGTAGTACCCATCGCAAATCTGGTAGGCAAGGAATTCCCGGTTGAGTGGCCTTCTATATCCTTAATTACTCTCCAGAATTTGGAGGGGCCATTGGCTGAAAGATTAAGTTGTGAACGATAAAAGTTAGCCTTTGCTTCTCTGACCTTCTTAGTGCAAAGGTTTCTCACCCTCCTTATAGAAATCCAATCATTTGTGAGTTCAGTTTTTCAGGTGATTTTCCAAAGCATATCCTTATTCCACAGGGTGTCCTTCAGCTTCTCTGTAAACCATTGGCAAAATTTGTTTCTGACTTGGACTTTCACTAGAGGTGCATGCCTGTCTCCTAACACAATTTCTTGGAAAATGTCATATGCTGAGTCCACTGATTTAACTAGATAAAAGTCCTGCCAGTGCATGGAATGGCCCAACTCAGCGATATATGCAAAGGGATCAAAACTGCATCGACATCTTTTAGTAGAAAATTTAGAAGCAGGTGGTGGAGTGTGATTTGACCTTACACAAGCAATGAAAGAGTGATCACTGATATCAGAGAAAAAGACACCAGCATGGGTAAAGAAATAAGGTTTGTTAATTACGATAATATCCAGCAGAGTGCTGTTGGTAGGGTTGAACTTGTTTGGGCGAGCAGTTTCATTGATATGCTGGGTCCATCCAAGTGAATCGTAGAGCATTTTTAGAGGAGTGGAGGCACTGGAAAACCAGTCTAAGTCTTGATGTGGCAAGTTTCGTTCCAATTGGATGTGCAGATTCTGAGATCTGGATAGTGTCAAAAAGTTAAAAGTCATCACTTTTTGCAGTTTTTTCCCTTATCGCCTTGCACCCACATGGTGCGGAATTTTGGTGTGATTTTTTTTATGGTAGAAAGAACTTGGGTAACAGAACTGCCAGTGTCTGTTTGGTGCAAAAATATTAACCTGTTGAAAAGTTATTCAGTTTTTAAGTTCCCATTATTTCCTATGGGAAGTTCATTTTTCAGGCTAGAGGTAAAAATTTGACAAAGGAACTGATCTTTCGAAAAAGGATTCAGTCTCAGGAGATCATTTTCTTTTTTGTAAGAACAAAATCCTTTATTGTGAGAGAAAATTCCTTTTCCCCAGCAGCCATCTTGTGTTTTTTTTTTCACAAACTAAAAAGCCTGGAAAATACATAAAAATGTAATATTACAAATCAAATACCAGAACCTAGCAAAATGGGTTCCGTTTAGCTACTGTAGATTCTTGTGATTGTTTTTCACAACTATGGTCAGAAATCTCAAGCCTAACTCCTAAAGTCTACTCACATGACCTTATTTGCAGATGGAATTGGGTGAACGTTAGGCTTGAGAAGCCCAAGGCACACACCCCCAACCCCGCACCCCACACCTGTTCTCCTGCCTATTTTGGGAGGGTGGTATGTTAGGGAAACCGTAACACCTCATTTCCCAACTTTTTTCACTTTGACCCTGCACGGAGCATTAGCAAATTTGTTTTGCAACTTATATGTAATATATGACAGTCAATTAAAGCGGACTTAGTTATGTGGTGCATGAACAATGCTAACATCATGTACTGACCACATAGATTCCACCATCCCAACCTCCCATTCTCAAAATGATAGCCATGGTACAAAGTCAGGATCAAAACTCATGACATATAAGACTCACCATTGCCAAGTTGTCTGGTTTTTGGGTGAGTGTCCCCGCATTTTATTGGGCAATTTTTCTAATCCATAAATAGATGTTACTATGACCCTTCACTGGTCTATAGTAGGATACTCTTGATGCAGCCACAAATGGGGAATGGCTTTTTTAGCTATCAAAAGGAGGACCAATGCTAGGGAAAGTGATCCAGTCGTATGCCCTATGGCGTAGCAGTGAGGAGTATTATAGGGGCTGTGATAAGCAAGGGGTCCAATGAGAGCAATACAAATTGCTGCTGTAGCCCCTGCCAATACTCCAAGAGAACTGGACACTCTCAAAAGACGTGCATTTGGTCAATGTTAGTTGTTTCAGAGAGAGGCATGCCAGCAGAAGCCATAATTAATTCCCATGTATTTTGCCTGTATTAAGGGTGCATGGAAATATCTGTTTGTTCTATTTGTATGCCAAGTTAACTAACTCCACTGTATTCCAAATGTATAAATAACCAGTCCGCACCATGAACTAAGACTCAAACGCTGCATTGTGCTGGCCAGATTATAACCTGAAATGGCCGCAAGCACCCTCCTGTTATATATTCTCTCTGTACGTGAAATGCTCTTCTGTGTAACTAACTCTGGGTCGCCCCTGAAAAAGGGACCTTCAGGGCCCAGTGGGCTTACCCAGTTACCAAAATTGAATAAATAAATAAAATAAATAAATAACATTTCCAAGCAAATTCTGTCCATGTAGTGGAGACCAACACCTTTAAATCTGGGAGAGTGAATTTAATCCAAATAGCATATGCATAAGGGGCACGCAACTCAGAAATCCAATGATCTAGGATGTGTCATGATGAAGTGTGTTTGCAAGTCAGTTGTAGCTCCCTATTAAATGTTGCCAGCTCTCCCCTTTCAGAGTGCCCATGATGAGTCCTATAGTTTTTATTCCCCTGATTAGTGTGTAATATGTATGTTCTAAACTGCAGGTATCTGTAATGTTCTCTGCTGGTGAAGCCAGCTGTATCCTGAATTGCCTGTAAAGGGAGAATGCCTTGTGTATCCATAAATTGGTTTTATATATATATATATATATATATATATATATATATATATATATATTTAGAGGCAAAAACTCAGTTTAATGCATTAGTTAGGGTTGTTCCACAGCGACAAAGTGAGGAAATTAGCTGTTGGGTTGAAAACTCCTAACTCCAATTCACCCCGTACCACACACACACAGACACACACACACACATATGCAAGTATGGGGGAGGACCAAATCAACACAACCAATGACAGACATCACAGCAGGTGACAGAAATAACAAACAATTGTCTAAATGTACTACGAGACATCCCCACCCACCTGACCATGTACTGCATGCTCAGTGGAGATCAACAGCAAAACTGAGGCCATGTACACCAAATGTACACATCCCTGATTTGCAGCTGCACACGACGTACCACACTTAGTAGTTGCATGGCCTTACCTACTGATGCCCCACACCATACCATAACTGGTACTGTGCCGTTAGTCAATATAAATGCTGAGGGTGCATGATGACAGTTGTAGAAAGGTTTTAACACTAGTGAGTATACATTAATTAAGTGAAGTACATAAATTAACTACAAGACACTAGCATGCGCAAGATAAAAGTAGTGTTACATTTAGTATGTGATTTACATATAGTAGTACATTTACTGCAACTGTTTACTCAAGATAGAGAGGCTGATGTAAACATATGGAAAAGCATTGCCTGTTCAGCTGTGAAATTGTACTGCTAGTATCAGATGCATTCTTACTGATGAAGGTGTACTGCTGATGTACATACATAGACCTTCAGTGTGTTTCAATACTAAAGATGCAGTAAGTATGCTTATAAGAAACAGTGTAATTGCATGGATCAGGCCAAGCAACTTCTAAATATCATAGCACTACTGAGCCAACAATGACGTACCTGTATTGGAGGTGTCTATGGATAGATTTTCCTGTAGGCACTTACTGAGTATGTTGTACCTGAGAAAACAATCTCATTGCATCTGTGATGACTAACTTATTCAAATAGTGATACATTTACTATTGTTGCAATGAGTGATCTATGCCACTTATGGACACAGTGTAATTTTTAACAGTTGTTTCATACTCAGGCTGTATGCCTAGTGTTTGGGTTGCCACACTTCTGTCTCTGATGCTATCAAAGTGATAACTATGTTATGTGGTACAACAGGAATCAAGTAGGTATAGTGTAGATATAAACAGAATGTCTTTAGTATTGATTTAACTCACAATGGGATAAGTGTACTAGGACAGCAGGGTTATTCTCTATCACTGACTCTGTCAGTTATAAGCACACTAAGGTTTCGATGACTGTAATGATCAAGTTACACTGTTCATCTTCATGAGTTCATATTCACAGCCATTCTCCAGTAACTAGACAGTGTATGGTGTAACTGGGTGGGACACTGTGTTGCAAAGCTGCTGCAGTGCCTAGCAGAGGGAGAGTATCTACTCATAAAGACAATTAAGCAATAAGGCATGACCAACAGTTATGTTAAATGGCCTGTTAATCACCCTGTAGGGGTCTAATGTTGAATGAGGCGTAGCTGAGTGCCACATGTCTCTAGACAGTGATAAACTGACCATTAACATAATACCTGGGAGTGGCTTATTGCTATCATAATAAAACTTTTTTTTAAACAACATTAAACCATGTTCATCATATGGTTAGGCTCTACATGTATCTTAATAAAAACTAAACATAAGGCTGTTACAATGTTTACAGTCAATTAGAAAGCTGCATTTCTCAAACCCTTGTTATAATCAGAGATATAATACCTGTACAACTCCTTTGTTTTGCTCAACTCTATTACTGAGGTGGCCCACCACATGTGGTGTGGTCTGGTGTGGAGCATCGGTAGGTAAGGCCATGCAACTACTAAGTGTGGTACGTTGTGTGCAGCTGCAATCAGGGATGTGTACGTTTGGTGTACATGGCCTCAGTTTTGCTGTTGATCTCCACTGAGCATGCAGTACCTGGTCAGGTGGGTGGGATGTCTCGTAGTACATTTAGACAATTGTTTGTTATTTCTGTCACCTGCTGCTGGATGTCTGTCATTGGTTGTGTTGACTTGGTCCTCCCCATACTTGCATATGTGTGTGTCTGTGTGTGTGTGGTGCTGGGGGGTGAATTCAGAGTTAGGGTTTTCAACCCCTAACAGCAAATTTCCTCACTTTTGTCGCTGTGGAACAACCCTAACTAATGCATTAAACTGAGTTTTTGCCTCTAATTTCCCTTCTTTTTGAGAATGATAATGAAAAATAGTGAATGTAATGCAGCGGCGGGAGCGCGGGGCACAGAGGGCCCCGAGCTCCTGCTACATGATGTCTTGTGGCATAGTAACAGGAACAGCAATGCAAACAGAAGCGCTAACAGTGGCGCACATGGTAACATAAGCGTGAATGAGAACAGAAAGGGTAATGCACACGGTGGCGTAGACGGGAACAGTCTGCCACGTGATGTGTTGTCACATAGTAACATGGTGCCTGCAAACGGAAATGTCACTGGGCATGGTGACGCAAAGTGAAACAGAAAGAGAAACAGTACTGTAGACACAAATGGCGAAAAATAACAGAAACGCAAGCGCAAATGAAAACACAAAGGATAGCATATGGTGGCGTAGACATCAACAGTGAAGTGAAGCAGACGCGGAACACATAAGCCGGAAAGGGCAACGGTAATAGTAATGTAAGCGCACAGGCTAGTTTTTCCCAAAAGCTGAATAGAGAAAGACAGTGAGTACAAAGAATGTATGCATAATAATGGGTATCGGAGCAGAAGATGAGGACTTGGAATACTAAATAGGTTATATCTCAGGAACCGTACGACGTAGAAAAAAAATTTAAAAGTCATATGATTTATGACTGTCCTGGCTAGTTTTGTACTTAGCCCCCTTTTGGGGGCTAAGTGTTTTTCTGATGAAAAGTCCTTATCTCGTACTGTTTCCAAGATAAGGGCCATGAAAGGCGCGGCGAATGCCGTAATGTTATCCTATAGGAAAAAAAGAGAAGTTCAGAGTGTCATAACTTTGCCTCCCTGTAATATTTTTTCACCAAACCACTGAAAGGCACATCTGTGGGCTATTGGCTGTCTTCTCTCCAAATTTCAGGAAAATAGACCAAACCGTTATTTTGCAGCAGGGTGCCAAAGGATTCCTGTAATGCGTCGGGCGCCATAATGTTATCCTATGGGAAAAACTGTCAACTTTGGAGTGCTGTAACTTTGCCGCCATGTAATATTTTTTCAATACAACACTGAAAGGCACATCTGTGAGATGTCGGCTGCGTTCCCTTCAAATTTCAGCCCAAAACTCCCAACCGTTCTTTTGCAGTGCAGTGCCAAAGAATTGCATCATTTTCCCACAGACTAGAAAACTACTGTCACAATTTGCAAAGCTTCACAAAAATTTCTGACACTTTTGTGAGCGAACTACATTTTTGTGAAAGTATTTTTCCAGAATTTGCTAAACGTATTTCTGGGGTGTTTTACCCCAAAATAAGGACATGGCTAGCATCCTCAGGGTCTGACTATGAATACAAAAGAATTAGGTTGCTAGAGGGCCCCAAATTTAAATGCCAAGCATTTTTCTGATCACCAACTGAAAACAAAATGGTGGATTTGCAAAAGTAACAGGCCCATTCAAAGTAAAATGCGCGTTATGAAGTGTTGAACTTTTGTTAATTTTTCCCATTGACTTATAATGGAAATTGTTTTTAATAACTTTTGAACCGTTTAATATTTTTTCACCAAATCTTCAAAAGGCACATTGGGACCCTGCCGCATGTTCCCTGAAGATTTGGGCTGGTCAGGCAACCAGCGACCTAGCAAACGTCAGAATCTAGAAAAGCGAACATACAAGATAACCATGCTTAATAACTCCGCAGCCGTGTATCCAATCAGTATGAAGCTTGGCAGATGCCAAGGCCTGTGGTTCTTGATTGTGTATTCCAAATTTCAGGCAAATCTGTCAAACAGTTGCAAAGTTATTAAGGTGCAAAATTTGGGGGTTTAACATAGAAATGTCTTCTCAACCTAACTATGGTAGCACTACCATACCATTATATATCATATATATATATATATATATATATATATATATATATATTATATATATATATATATATATATATATATATATATGCGAGACCCAAGTGGCTCCAGAAATTAAATGTGTGATCAATTTGTAATGGGGACAGTACAAATTGTAGGCTAGAGCACAACAAAAGTATAATTTATGGCCTACCACTGGGGAAGCAGAGAATCTGTCCCACTGTATAAATACAACTGATGCAAAATTCATAAAGTGGCTGGTTCAAGAACAACCAGAGAGATGAGAAAAAAATATACATATTAATGTTGCAAAGGTTGTTTAACTGAAATTCAATGTGCTTGCAGGGGCCAATTAGTGTAGAGATATTTATCAAACACTAAACATAAATAACCTCAGGCTGGTCGGTGTCCCAGAGGGTTGTGAGGGCCATGACTGCATTGCTTTCCTGCAGAAAGCACTTCAAAACATCCTGGGCTGGTAGGGCTCCGGTGTGCTTGAAATTGACTGGGCCCACAGATCCCTAGACCCCAAGCCACAACCAGGGAGCAGACCCCATCTGATCCTGGCCCGTTTTCTTAGATTTGGAGACAGAAAGTTTATTATACAGAGGGCCAGGGCCAAAACAACTCTACAATGAGATGGGAAGAGTATACAGATCTTCCCCGACTACTCTCAAGATCTGTCAGCTTGCAGGCGCACCTTTACCTATGCCAAGAAGGCTTGTGCTACGGCCAGCCTGAAGTACTCCCTCCAATACCCAGCAACTCTGAAGGTTCTTGTCAATGGGACCCCGAGACTTTTTGACACACCGATGGCAGCAGAACAGTTCCTTGCCCAACATGCTCCGAAACATGATCAGAGCAGACAAAATGCTTCCCCTTCCAAAGCCAGATCGAAGTATATGCTGGGCTGCATGGACTGTACATCTCAAGAGGCCTACACACTGGCCCCAGCTTTTCAACCACCTAGGCAACACGACCCTTAGCCTCCAACTGCAGATTCTGAAGCACATGCTCTAAAAAAACAACACCGTAACTGGCGAAGAAAACCTCCTGAGGGCACTCACCTCAACAAGGCTCCCAGGCTCTGATCACGGAGCTGCAGTAGTAACAGTCCCTGTTCGGAAGAATCCATTAAGGCCTCCGACTATCCTACCTGCTCAAACCAATTTCAGGCCTTGAAAGACCTGCCGATGATGACCCTCCACTGGAGATACCTCTTGACGCAGCCTGGGAGACTACAAATGGAGGGAAGGCGATTGAAAAAACCTCCATGTCCTGGGCCGAAGCGGCTGAGGTGTACCCAGCGGCCGGGGAAAGCATGTGAACCAGATGACCGGAGATGCACAGCAGGAACATAGTCCCAACATGCAACTGAAGGAATCCAAATCGGAGCAAATGAGGGACTGAATTTTGTTTAATGGTTTAAGCGGAGGCTGACACCTCCATAATACTGGACTTCCAGTGCACTGGGCAGCACTTACTGGTATGGTGGGTGTGGGGGGGTATCGTATTGTGGGCAAGGCCTTAAGGGCCATCTACTTCCATCCCACTCATAACATTAGTGCAGTGCCCAGGCTGGGCATCTTCATTTACCACATATCGACCGCCCAGGCTCTTAAAGCCACAGCACCAGTTAAGAAATGTATATAGTTGGCAAACTTTCTTTTTTCCTCTTGGAGATATACTCCGCTGTTTCAGATTTGTGTTAATGAGTACCACTCCAGCAATTAAAGGGGTTGCTAAGTGAGGGTCTGGGACTCCCATGGAGGACCAGACATAGAAGAGAAGGGTAGAAGGGACTTGGGGGGGGGGGGAGATTCCTACTCAGACATAATCATGAGCTCTACCAGGGGCTGGTAAATTCCAGTGATGACATAAGACCCTACCCTCGATCAGCAGCAAGGGCACTATAACAAACAAGTAGTTCAGGGACAGGATAAACATGGAAGGTCCTTCTCTTGCTTTGCAACCCCATAAATTAGGGGGAAGGGGCAGGGTAAATGCAGATGTAAGATAGCAGGAAGCTACCAAGCTTACACCACCCCACCAACCGACATCCCCATTTGGGCTAGTTATAGCCATTGGACAGGATGTCAGCTGGTCTACTGAATGTTACTGGAGAGGGGGATTTCAACATAATTATTACCCTACTACCAGTCTATGGGGACTATTCAAATGGCAAAGGGATCATATATCTTTATACACATGTGATGGTGGTTTAGTGAATGGCTCTGGGGTGCTGTCACAGATAAGTGGAAGGGGGACTTATACCAAAGGGAGGGGTGTGGAGATATGCCATATCAAGATGATGGTACTATGTATAGATTTCAAATGCACTGGATCAGGAGGAGAAGTCCCCGTGATATACGTATTTATATACTGTATATACAGTATTTGCCAAGATGGAGGTTAGTATGGTATCGTGGAATGTGAGGGGGCTCAATTCTCCCAAGAAGTAGAAGAAGGTTCTTATCCATCTAAATAGATTGGGCCCCCACATAGTTTTCCTACAAGAGACTAAGTTCTCCTCTGGGGAAGCTCTCAAACTACAGCAGGGGTGGGTGGTGGAGGAGCTGCACAGTTCTGCTCTTTCATGTAAACGAGGGGTTTCCATTCTCCTCCATAAAGACTTGGGGTGGAAAGTGAGTCACCAAAAATCAGATAAGGAGGGGTGTTGGATCATGGCAGAACTTGCTACCCCCACCCCGGCAACCTTTAATGCTTCAGAATATATATGCCCCTAATCAAGATACCCCCAGAGGTCTTTCATCAGGTTAATCAAGATCTTACTGTATTTAATGTACACAAATACCAAGTGGTGGTGGTGGGGGATTTTAATCTCACCCTGGACCACACTATCGATAGAAGCAGGAGGAAAGAAGAACCCCACAGATGGGTGGGGGGGCCACAAAAAGTATGATGGGTGAGCACTCCATTCTGGACGTATGGCAGACCAAGTACCCAGGAGCTAGGGACCACACATGTTTCTCAGTGGTGCATGGCACCACTAGCAGGCTCGACATGTGGATGTTATCCAGTTTTGCATGTGGATTGGTCACCAAGGTCCTCTCACACCAGATCGTTATCTCTGATCATGCCCCACTAGAACTGAGAATGGACTGGGACCCTGAAGAAAAAAAAATCTCCTTGTGGAGGTTGGATTCCCTCCTGTTGGAGGACACTCAGTTCCAGGAATGGCTCTTGACTGAGGTTAGGGAATACTGGCAATACAATGACAACGGAGAAGTCTCCGACTCTACCCTATGGGAGGCCTTTAAGGCCACTATTAGGGGGAGGATCATTGCCTACACCACAGCCAGAAGGGCAAAAAGACAAGCCGAACAAGCCAAACTTGAATGTTCCCTGGCAGCACTAGAAACACAATATAAAAAGTTGGGAAATAGAGACCCACCCCGAACCCTTATGGCCCAACTCACTAGCACAAGACTCCAGCTAAATTCCCACCTGACCAGGCAGGCTGAATTCCAAATCAGGAGGATTAACCACTCTTACTGGTGGGGGCAAGCAAGCTACTGGCCTACTGGCTAAAACACTGACAGGTGTCTAGAAATATCCTAGCCCTGAAGGATGTTGGGGGCACACCAGCTTACTCCTTATCCACCATCAATGCAATCATGGCCAAATACTATGAAATGATCTACTCCTCCCCCCCTTATCCTCCGGAGAAGAGGAGGATTGACACCTTCCTAACAAACCTCCCCATACCTCACCTGGGACCCGCTCTGGCAACACAGTTAGATGAACCTCTAATGGAGGAGGAAGTCACTTCATCTATTAAGAGCATGACTCCAAGGAAATCTCCTGATAAGAATGGGCTCCTAATAGATTTTTATCAGGTAGCAGGAATAAGGCTTTTGCCATATCTCCTCAGGGCCTTTACCCACTTCTTGGGAGCTCGCTGTCTACCCCCAACCCTCAGACAGGTGGTTATTATGGTCCTCCCAAAAAAGGGTAAGGACCCACAGGCCCCTAGTAGTTACAGACCAATCTCCCTCATTAATGCAGATGCCAAGGTTCTGGCAAAAGTCCTAGCGAGCCGCCTCGGGAAGTTCCTCCCTGGGCTGATACATCCAGCACAAGCAGGCTTCGTTAAGGGGAGATTGGGCTCGGACCATCACAGAACCCTGGCTACAATTATGCACTTATCCAAAACATCTCCAGATCCAGCAAAAGCACTGGCAGTAGATTTTGAAAAAGCCTTTAACAGTGTTTAACATATTTAATGTGAGTGCTAGAGGTGATGGAGTAGGGAATGCTTTCAGAGCATGGGTGCAGTTACTGTACACATCACCCGAGGCCTCAGTTCTCACAAATAAGATGGTATCCCCCCCTTTCCCACTGTTCAGAGGCACCAGGCAGGGCTGCCCTCTGTCGCCATTGCTGTTTGTCATGGCTATAGAGCCTCTTGTGATAGCTATCAGAGAAGCCAAAGGGATACCTGAGAAATGAGTGGGAAAAGATATTCTTAAATCTTTTCTCTACATGGATGATCTCTTGATCACCATGACCTACCCCCCCAAGTCATTCAAAACATCCTGCAGTTGCTGAATAGATTCATCTCTGTCTCAGGCCTTAAAGTGAACCAGACGAAGACAGAGGTTCTACCTCTGAACGCTGCCAGCAGCAGCCTGCCTTTTACCTCCCAAGGCCTAAAATTGTCCCCAGAGGGTGTCAAATATCTGGGTGTGGTGTTCCACCCAAATTCAACCATCTCCCATAAGGCCAATTTTGGGGCACTACTGTCCACTTTTAGAGATGACTTAGATAGATGGAAATCGCTGAAGCTATCACTGGCAGGGAAAATAGATTCCATCAAATTCATGCTAGTGCTCAAAATTCTCTATCTTCTGGCCCACACCCTCACAGACAACCCCCATAAATGGTTTCAGAAGATCGACACCCAGATAGGAGGGTTCCTCTGGGAGGGAAACCCTCCCCGTTTCAGTCGACAAAAGCTGAGACAGCACTAGAGCGGGGGATGAGGCCTACCGTGGTCCCAGGGATACCACCTGGCATTTACTACAGCACAAACTGTTAAATAGTTCAAGCATCAGGAGGAGACCTCCCCACTATGGGTGGGTCTCAAATCGAAGGTCATTGGATCTCCATCTCCAGCAACATTGCTCTATTCAGGGAGATGGGATACACAAAAATATCCTCCTCCAATATTGTAATCTATTAAGTACTGGAGGAAGGTACACAGCATCTTGCAATCCCCTTCAACCCCATGGTTGCACATGCCACTCTGGGAGAACCTGAAGGTCACCATAGCCAAGATCCCTGTCCACTGGAGAATTTGGGAAGCACAAGGCATTGGCTTGGTCAGTGACCTACTGGTACCTGGTACGCCTGTAGTGGACACCTTTCAGGCCCTGAAGGAGAAATACCACTTACTTGCACATTTCTGGAGATATTTCCAACTAAGAGACACAATCAAGGGTACAGCAATGACAACTTTTTTGCACAGCCACCATCCCCGCTCACTACCTGGCTGAAACTTCACAAGGGAAGAGCCAGTCGGATATACTGGTCCCTAAGGGATGCCCAACCAGACCCATCTATACAGGCCAGAACCCAATGGGAATTAGATCTAGACATTCAGATTTCTGACAGACAGTGGGCCCATTGTTGGCAAAGGACCCATCAGGTGTGCAGAGATGGGAGGGCGTGCCTGATTATGAACAAAACTATAAATAGATGGTGCTACACCCCCGCAAAACTCAAAAGGCTGGGCCTACTATACTACCAAATAATAACTGTTGGAGATGTGGGCAAGACGGGGCACACCTCTACCACATCCTATGGACATGTCCCCATATCAAAGGATTTTGGGAACAGGTCATTGCCATGGTGCAGGACGTTCTCCCTGACACTAGTATTGACTCTCCTCTGCTCCTGTTGGGATGTGCCCCTGCTGGCACCAGCAGGTCAGACCCTAGGGCCATTTGGCTCACCTCATTGGGGGCAGCGGCCAAAAAGCTTTTGCTAATGAGTTGGTGCACTGTAGAGAGCCCTACCCTGGTCGAGCTGTTAAACTCCTTAGCACAAGTGGCCACCTACAAGAGACTATCCAATTTTGCACAGGGCTCCATCCCCAAATATGACCAGATCTGGGGCCCATTCCTTTGGTCACAATACTGCCACTCGGCCCCCTGAACCCTACAGGCCTGGGGGACATCACCCATCTTCTCTTGTTACAGGATATCCACACTGGTTCATACTCCAGTCTGAGCCAGACTTCGATCTGACAGCCTTCTTAATCTACCCTGAACCACTCCATGGTGTTCAAAGTGCTATTGACCATGTACAGATGATTTACAGTGTTATACCAAACTGTGTTTGTAAATTTTACTATTTGTAATGCTTTATATCACATTCTTGTGTAAGTTGAACCTTTGCATAGGGTCCTCTTTTCAAAACACAACTTTCGCTAATTGTTGTTGTATGTTATTGAAATACAAAAAAATGTTCAACTATAAAACACTAAACATAGGTAGAGCCGCAATGAGCAATTGTAGAAATGTGGCACCTTCCCTTTATTTTTTAGTTATTTGTCTTGCCTAATGGATCAAAAACAGTGTGTGGTTGGTCTCCTCTTCCATAGCTAGGCTTAGGACTATCTTGAAAATATACAAGTTTTTGCATAGTTGATTTTGCATTGACAACATGCTTGTTACTGTTGTTTTACAATCTCTCATCTCGTTCATTGGTTTATGTCTACAAACCAGACAAAAAAGGCCTTGGGGGCCTGATTTTCTAAACCACCCCTAGAATACTGCATACAGTTCTGATCACTGCGGTACAGAAAGGACAATAAATGATATTGAGATGGTCTAACACAGAGCCTCCAGGCAGATTAATTGCTTTGGGGACAAAAGTTATGAGTAGAAACTTGGCATAATTAAATTACAATTGAGAAGGGACAGGACCATGGTGTTCTGGAAACCCCACTCATTACCATCCTGACATCTGAGAATTTGCCATTTAGGCCAATAACAAAACCAAACAGAGCCACAGTAGGGAGATGGGAGAGCATGGTAACAATGTGCTAAATTCATAAAACAAAAAGGGAACTCACCACGGAATAAACTACATTGATTCACAGTTCAAATAAAGTTCACAGAAGGTATCTTTATTGCAGTGACAACAGAAAAAAAAGTTAAAAATGATCCTAATTTATCTGCATGTGTGATGTAGAAAAACTATGACTCACTAATGGCAAAACCAAGAAAGACTTACCAACATCTTTAACAATCACAAGTGAAGATAGATCATGTATTCTGAGTTATGCCGTTGTGTTTGTGTACCCTGTTTATACAGCATCAGTTTAAAATTTTAATTAGTTAAATGAAAGTGTTTTACAAGGAAGAAAATACTGAGATGTAACAGCTCGTATCTAGAGGCATTCTGGGGAGGGATACATATGGAAACATACAACAGTTTAACAACAGACGAGAATTCATATACAGTGAATAATTAGTAGTTTATTAAACAGGCAGTAGGAACAATACCCCAGTAAAAAGTAAATAATATTATCATAACACAGTTCTGCATCTGAATTAATACAATGAATAGTAGCAGTTTATAATGTTATTGGTGGGAGTGGTGCAGACAAAGACTAAATATATTTGGAAACATAGAAGATGACAGCAGAATTGGACTGTAAGGTCCATCTAATCTGCTCAAGGTATTTACTTCTACCCCCCCCCCCATTTACCACCCTGGTGAATGATGCCTTTGCATTTGTCCCAAGCTCTCTCGAACTCCTCTACCCTTTTTAACCCCACTGCCTCTAGAGATAGCCTGTTCCAGGCATCCACCACCCTCTCAGTAAAGAAGAACTTCCTACTGTTGTTCCTGAACTTCGCCCCCCTCAGTTCTAGATCATGTCCCCTTGTTCTACTACCTTCCTTGACATGAAATAATTCCTGCATCTGTACCTTGTTTATACCCTTGACGTATCTGACGGTCTCAATCATGTCCCCCCTTCCCTCCTCTGCTCCAGGGAGTACATATTTAATTCCCTCAACCTATCTTCATATGTCATCTGGTGTAACCCCTGTATCATTTTTGTTGCCCTATGTTGCATAGTCTCTAACCAATCAATGTCCTTTCTGAGATGTGGTCTCCAAACTGCAAGCAGTATTCCATGTGCGATCAGACAAGTGCCTTGTAGAGTGGCAATATCACTTCCCTCTTTCTGCTCATGAGTCCCCTCCCAACGCATGCCAGCATGCCACTAGCCTTTAGTGTCGCCTTGTCACACTGTCTACCCACTTTCAAGTCTTTAGATATCATGATCCCCAGGTCTCATTCTTGGTTGGTGGCAGCAAGCCTTTCTCGCCCCAAGTAGTACTCCCTTTTTGGGTTGCATCTTACTAGCTGCATGATTTTGCACTTTTTGGTGTTGAGTTTCAGCTGCCATGATCTGGACCATTCCTCCAGTTTGTTCAGGTCTGATTCCATTTTTGTACTCCCTCTGGGGAGTCTACCCTGTTGCAAATCTTGGTGTCATCTGTGAACAGATGCACCTTCCCCTCTAGCCCATTTGCAATGTCAGCTATGAATACATTGAAAAGCAGCAGCCCAAGCCCAACAAGCCCTGGGGCACCCCACTGGTTACTTCCCCCACTTTGAATAATGTGTTGTTTTCCTACCCTCTTTGTGTCCTACCGTGCAGCCAATCTTTCACCTAGTTAACTACCTCCTGTCCCAGTCCCACCCCTGTGCATTCTAGTTTCTTTACTAGCCTTCTGTGTGGAACCGATTTAAAGGCCTTGCTAAAGACCAGGTAGGCCACATCCACTGCTCTCCCACCATCAACCACCTTTGTAACCCAGTCAAAGAACTCTACCAGGTTTGTTTGGCAAGATCTCTCCACTGTGAACCCATGTTGTTTGTGATCTTGCTGACCGCTGGATTCCAGGAATGTTAATATTCTCTGCTTGAGTAAGGACTCCATCAGTTTCTCCATGACTGAAGTGAGACTCACTGGGCAGTAGTTTCCTGCTTCCTCCCTGCTCCCAGATTTATGAAGTGGGACCACTGATGCCCTTTTCCAGTCTTAAGAAACTTCTCCGGTCATGAGTGAAAAAGTGACACAAGGGCAGAGATCATGTGCTGGAGCAAACATGAGTACACTGGTGTGACTTGAAAGGTCTTCAAGCTGGATGGGAAGGAAGCAGCATGGATGTAGATGGGGTGGAAGGACCAGAGTAGAGGCTATACATATCTGTCTGTCTGTCTGTCTGTCTGCCTATCTATCTCTCTATCTAGCTATCTATCTATCTATCTATCTATCTATCTATCCATCCATCTAAATATATATATATATAAATTGCTTAATATACAGAGAAAGTGAGTAAGACTAACAGACATAAAGATTTTATTAATGACTGCCAACTCCGTTTTTAGGACAGGACTGCTGGCAGCACCAGGGATGGACTGTCAGTGCTGGCCCAAATTCTGTGGCAGAGCAATATGACTCTGGATAGTGGAGTTGGACTCCTGATGACAGTCTGATATGTGTGAGAGGAGGGAGTTGTTTATTGACAGCACCAGTAATAAGTTATCGGTGCTGATCCTATACAAGGGGTATTTATCTCCAGCATCAAAGATGGACTCCCAGTGTCAGTTGATGTGTGTGTGTGTTGTGGGGGGGGGCTATAGTTGTTTTTTTCTGACAATGCAGATGGGCTCATGCTGCTGGTCTCATTTTGGGAGATGTAGTGGTGCTAATTTATTTCCAGCAAAGGTGATGGGTGTGTGTGTGTGTGTGTGTGTGTCTGTACTTGTGTTGGGATCCCAACCACAGTTTTGGGGGAGCTGATTGTTGGCACTGCATGTTTTGGTGAAGAACTTGAATTCTGAGTCATATTCCAGCACATACGTTAAGTGGTGGAGTGTACTCTGGCAGAGAAGTTGAATACTGAAATACATGATTGTGTAAATTGTAAAAGCCACATCACTGGTTCTGATTTTTTCAAAGCAATATTTTTAAGTGTTCCCATTCTTAGTTGTTCAATATAAAACATATTACCATGTTCAAGACAAAATCTACTTTCAGGCCATATTTTTATCTCAGAGTGCTTAAAATATGCATACTTCATGCATGCAAGAGTTTATGTCAGTTCAAGGCCACCTTTCTCAGACACACATTCTCTTGCCCTCAGGAATGCACAGAGGCATCAGGTGGGTGGAAGTTTGGATGAGCTACAAGGTAAGAAGCTTCGGCCAAGCAAAATCACATTTTGATTGAATAACAGCAATAATCTAATGAATAAGCAAACTGGGCAGCCTAAATACAGTCAGCTAGTATGTAATCTTTTACAGGTACACTGGTCCCCTAGGACAAAAAATGAATACTAAAACCTGACAGTGCCTGTGATGGACTGTATGTCCATCCCACTCCTTTCATCCATAAATCCCTTCACAACCTTGCAACACAGGTTTGGACAGGGGTTGTGGGGGACTTGTACAAAAGTCCTCTTGCTTTAAAATTGGCCCTTTATGACCTCACTACACTGCATGCTCTACTTGTTGGCTATCCCACAGGGGGGAGGTTAACAAATTAACCTGTAGCCAAATAATGGGGGAGGGTGAACAAGGAAGAAAATGGGGTTTTGTTTTCTATTATGGGAAAACAACCAGAGGCTAAAGTGCAAGAATCCTTTCGGTAAAGCAGAATACAAGCTCTTTGTTTTTTTACGTTATCAAAAGTAAAGCAGTTTCCATTTAATTTGAACTGGTGTCCGGGGTGTTTTCCTTGTGAGCTTTCCCAAGAAGCTGCTCAGTTTGCTACCCTATCAGAGTGCCCCAGTGTAAAAATAGAGCAGCAGAACCAAAAGCATAAGACAGGTTTCAAGCATGAATTAGGAGTTACACAAGAAAAATGTGCTGCTTGTATTTTTCAGCCTTGTGATTAGACAAGGGCTTCAAAAACAAATGGAGGAGCAAGAAGAAAAGTGGGCAGAATTGGGGAGGAGACTTGGTATTCTAAAGCTGTGATAGGTGGAAGAGGGGTGCACCTCCCAAAGCCCTCTCACAGTTAAGACTGAAACCAATATGTTTATATGCTTTGCAAGTGAACATAAAGACAAGCACATGCATGTATTGTCTGCCTATAGACCATATGCAGTAGGTCTTTTGCATGCATCGCATATTTTCCAACTCTTTCAAATATTTAAATATACCAAAAGAATGCAAGTTTGATATATTTTAAAAACATGGGTTGCCAAATACACACACACACACACACACACACACACATATATATATATATATATTGCAAACAATTTTGTTAATTCATCAGTTAGTGTTAAGGCAACAAAAGTAGGGAAATGTGGTGTTAGGGTTTCCAACCCTAACACCCCACCCCCAACCTACACAGACCAAGAGGCCTCGGTGGGGGCAGCATTGGGGTTGTCAGCCCCAATGTTCACCCCATTCCATTAGAAAATAACCTGGGTGGGTACAATACAGGAGAATGGAGTGAGCGTTAGGGCTGACGACCCCAATGCCACTCCCCAATGCCTCTTGGTCTGTGCAGGGTGGGGGTGGGATGTTAGGGTTGGAAACAATAACACCACATTTCCCTACTTTTGTCACTTTAACCTTAACTGATGCATTAATGATTTTTTTTGCAATGTATTTCCTTACTTTTTGAGATAGTAGAATAGTATCCTTATTTTATTTCTGACCCTGCGCTCCCATCCCTCCGTAGATGCATGTATATATATGTAGCTGTTGAAGCGCACAGCCCTCCGGGCCCTACACTTCCATTTATAGGACAACAGTGACCAAATTGTCAGCATAGCCTTCTTATTACCCCACCTCATCTACCCAGTACAGAAAATTTCTGTATCTCTGCCAAAATGTAATTCTGCGCAACTGTAACGACATTCAAGCCACAGGTGAGAAAACACATTTTTAGGTTTTGAAAAATTGACAGTTGGGACAAGCACATGAGGTGGTGTAATAAGAAGGCTTGTTGAAAATCTGAGGTAAAAATATATAACATTTCTGAAGTTATGAGCGGGCACAGTGAAATTGCAATAAATAGTCATAACTTTGGCATTTTTTCACATTTTGACCCCACATTTTCAAAATAATCTTCTTATGATCCCACCTCATAAACCACATAGGTGAAAATTTTCAAACCTGTGCCAAAACATTATTCCATGCCACAGATGTGAAAACACATTTTGGACAGGATGTGAAAAATGACAGCTGTATTGTTCATGAGGTGGTGTGAAATAATGGCCATGTTAAAAATTTGGGGTCAAAATATTGAAATTTACCAAAGTTATGCATGTGCATAGAAAAATTCCAAAAAACACACATAACTTGGGCATTTTTAGGAATTGTTTTCACTAGATTTTCAATATGGCCTTGTTTGGGACCCCACCTCATGAACACTGCAACTGTCATTTCGTTAATCGAGCCCAAAAGGTGATTTCATGCAGCAACCACAAAATCACCTTCCAGGCCTGATTAACGAAACAACAGTTACAGTGTTCATGAGGTGGGATCCCAAAAAGGCCATGTTGAAAATCTGGTGAAAAAAGTCCAAGAAAATAGCAAAGATATCAACGTAAGTTCAAAATGCCATTGAAATACATTATGAGGCTCTTACCTTGATTATTCAGCTCATGGTTCAGCTTTGAAAAGTACAGATGTGTCCCGGTCCACAAATGATGACAGCCTAGGACCTCCAGAGGTAAGTATAGGGTAAGGAGGATGTGGGGTGATGGGTGCTCAATGGGATGGTCAGGGTGAGGGAGGGGGATGGTGGGGATGACGAGGGACCATTTTCCTTTTTTCAGGTCTAAAAAAAAAGAGGTCGGGGAAACACTCTCATTCATTCAAGAGCTCAGTCACTCTCAGTCAAGCTGCCGGCCATGGAAGTGAGTGGAGGACTGTGCTGGTGGCCCAATCAAGGTACTGGGAGTGGGGTGGGTGCTAGCTCATGATGACAGGGTGGGGGGTGGGTAGGTGACATTGCAGAGGGTCTGGAGGGAAAGGTATGCCTTTGCAGATGATACAAAGATCTGTAACAGAGTTGATACACAAGGGGGGTAGAAAGGATGAGAAGGGACTGGCAAGGTTGGAGGAATGGTCAGACATATGGCAACTTAGATTCAATGCAAAGAAGTGAAAGTAATGCACCTGGGAAACAAAAACCCAGGAGAAGAGCACACAATAGCAGGGGAGGAACTAACAACAACAAAAATGGAACGGGACTTGGGGGTAGTCATATCGGATGATCTAAAGGTGGGTATGCAATGTGAGACGTTAATGAGGAGAGCCAGGAGGGATACTGGGATGCATAGGAAGTGGCATCACAAGTAGAAAAAGGGAAGTGGTTATCCCTCTGTACAGACAGTTGGTGAGACCCCATCTGGAGTACTGTGTGCAGTTTTGGAGAACTCATCTACGCAAGGACATAGACAGGATGGAAGCAGTCCAGAGGAGGGCAACTAAAATGGTACAGGGTCTGCATCAGAAATCATATGAAGAGAGACTGAGAGAGCTTAATATGTATACCCTTGATGAAAGGAGGGATGGGGGGACATGATAGAAATGTTCAAGTACCTCAAGGGAATCAACAAAGTCCAGGAGGGTAGCATCTTTCAGAAAAAGAGATGTGTAAGAACAAAGGGACACAATTTAAAGATGGGGGGACAGCTCAGGGGTAATGCGAGGAAATCTTTTTTCACGGAGAGAGTGGTGGATGCATGGAATTGCCTTCCTGGGGAGTTGGTTGGGACTAAAACAGTGGGGGAATTCAAACATGCATGGGACAGACACAAGGCAATTGTAGTGGGGGGTGGCAGGAAGTAGGCTGTTGGTTAACTAGAATCTGCAGCATATCCAGTAGGTAGGAAAATGGGCAGACTGGGTGGGCCAAGTGGTCCTTATCTGCCGTCAAAGTCTATGTTTCTATGTTTCTATGTTTCTATGTAGCCCATGGGTGGTGAAATTTCACCCGTGGATGTGAAATTGCACCCAAGGGTGTGAAATTTTGCCTGTGAACAGCACATTTTACTGGTTTGTAGGCGAAATTTTGCTTGCACCAGGGGTGAAATTTCACATTTCGACCTGCGAAATATTTCACATAATGAGCGAATTACGCAAAATATTTCATTGAGCAAAGTTTTTCAATTTCGCACAACTCTAATTACTGGAGTATTAATTTCCCTGGCATTAGTTTTGCTAACAATTTCATTATTAGAATTACGAGCTGCCGTTTATGAAAATGAGTCCACCATCTGGTCATACTGACAAAGTCCACGATGAGAGTAAAAGTGAAAAATGGTTCATCTTGTAGGGTTGGGGAGGAGAAGCAAATGGCTTACCTGTGGGTTACCAAGTGAAGAGAGGAAACAGTGGCCAAGGATCTGTCTGACACTTGCTTGGATACATTGAATGCCCATGTGATTTTGTACAAATGTGGGATGTAAGACTATGTTGTGGTGCCCCAAACTGACAACATTGCTAGCTCCTCTCCCGTGTCCCCATCGGTTCCCACAACATACTAGTAATGTACATCTGGCACAAGAACTTAGTTTTTCCCACAAGAAGTGGTTAAATGAAAATGACAAAACAAGCAAAATAAACATTTGTCAATGCTGAATGCTGTCTTGCTGGCATTGGCATTGGTAGTGCAGGAGTTAGAGAGATGCATAAAAGGAATGCAGTAAAGAATGGAACTGATGCCAACCCCACCCAACCCTGCAGAGACTGACGGGCATTTAGGTGTGCCTTTGGGTCGTCGGCCATAATGCTCATACCATTTCACCTCACCCTACTCTACAGACTTCGACAAGTGTCGCATTGTGCCTTGGAGTCATTGGGCCTTACACTCATCCCATTCCATAAGGAAATACGTTGAGATGGGTGCAGTATAGGAGAATGGGATGAACTTTGGGGTCGAAGCATCCAAGGCACATCTTGAATCCTGTCACTGGCTGCAGGGTGGCAGTGGGGGTGGAATGGCATGAGCATTACAGTCAACAATTCAACGTCACACCCCTGATGCCTGTTAGTCTCTACAGGGTGGGAAGTTATGGTTAGAAACCCTAATGCCGTGGGCGTTTGTTGATATTTGCACTCCAAAGTTTCAACATGGGCTTTTCGTGACCCCACCTCATGAAAGCATTTGGGATCTCCCCGCCCGCTTGGGCGCTGTTTGGACCTTCTACATCCCCGGACCCTCCGCAGCCCCAGACAAGCCCCAGATAGCTCCCACTTGGTGGTCCTATTTGCAGGAGACCACCTGCCACCAAAATTAACTATAAGGACTCCCTGCCTACTCGGGCATGACTTGGACCCTCCATGGCCCCAGATCCTCCGCAGCCCCAGACAAGCCCCAGATAGCTCCCACTTGGCGGTCCTGTTTTCAGGAGACCGCCCACCACCTAAATCAACTCACAAGGTAATTTGAAGGGAGCCTGACCGCCAGCCCGGCTGGTTGTCAGTGCTACTGCACAGCTGAGGACATTCTGAAATTTCTTTGGCGCCTTTTCTGCAAGGCCATTGGATCGCAAAGCTCCTTTTTCACTGAACAAGTAACAGAGTTTAACAGTACTTCTTGGGCACTATATTTCTTTACCTGCTGCAGTGGTAAAGTTCAAAAGTAATGCTGTGATTTATTTTTACTGGCTGCAAGCAATCTGCAGGCTTTCTGCATAGCTGTGGCACAGTTTAAAACTTATTTCTGGGCTCCATTTGTGACATTCTGCTTTAATTAGTGTGAGTCCAGAGTGCCTTGTAATCACACTGGAAAAATACTGGGATAACTGAAATTGTGTTTAAAATATCCAAATTGCCAAGGATAAATTTGGGGGCTGTATCTCCGAATTAATTAATTGTTGCTGGCATTTGAGTAGCTCCTGATACTAAAGCTGTGCTGTCTTGCTCCTACCCGCCCCATTTTCTTTGTTTAAATGTAGCCCTGCTTATATCCCTCACTGCTTAAATCTGCTCCTTTTCCTCTCTCCCTCAAGACTCCCCGCCTGCTCGGGTATGACTTGGACCCTCCACGGCCCCGGACAAGCCACAGATAGCTCCCACTTCGCAGTCCTGTTTGCAGGAGACTGCCCACCACCTAAATTAACGTGCAAGGTAATTTGAAAGGAGCCCTACTGCCAGCCTGGCTGGTTATCAGTGATACTGCACAGCTGAAACCCTTCCGGCGCTGTGCACCAGTTCCCCGCCCACCCAATCTCAGCATTTACTTACATAGGGTTAGCTTGTCAGTTTCACCTGAAGTTTAACAGGCCACATTACCATTTGCTCATTATCACATATTAACACTAGGGTCATCGGCTTATCTCTAGTGCTCATTTCAAAACCTGGAGTTTGCTATCTGAATCTGCACAAAGTTTGGTTGTGTTCTTCCTATATTTTTGGGTACTATTACTGTGTTCTTCCAATATTTTTGGCTACTATTACTGATACTGACCATAATGACACATAAAAATAATTTTCTTGCCTCTTTTGTGACCAATCTGCTGCTCTGTTCACTTACTAGGCTATCCCTGCTCCCATGCTCCCACAGTTGTAATGGGCAAATAAACCAGAATGAAACTTTCAAGTACTCGAACATGCTGGTTAGACCTACTGACTACCCCAATCTCACTCCACTAATAATCCCAAAATTCAACAATTATCTTGTGACTGCCTACGTAGATTATAGACTCAACTCTAGAATCAAAATGAGTACTCCTTTTATTAATTGTAAGCTCTGGTATCTCATACGGCTGCTGGCAGGAGATGTGGAATTGAACCCTGGTCCCTTACATCCCCAGCCATGCAATCATCATGTCTCCTGGGCTACCAACTCTGGGCTCTGGATAGCCCTTCTAAACAGGAGCCTCATGCATAATTTTGTAGAGCTGGAGGCGTGGGTCGCCACCTACAACCAGAATATTCTGTGCCTGTCTGAGACGTGGCTCAAACCTTCTATCCCTGATTCAAGCTGCTCTTTGCTAAACTATAGCCTTATCAGGAATGACAGAATATCTCCTAAGGGGGATGGAAGAGTTGCATTGTATCACAAAGCTCATCTAAATATCATGCAGAATGCCAAGGCTAAATCCTCCACTTGTGAACACACTCATGCGCTTCTCCGATTGGGTGCTAAAAATCTACACATAGTTGTCACAGTGTCAGTGGCTCAGTAGGTAGCACACTTGCCTCTGAAGTTGGGAGATCAGAGGGCTGTGGGTTCAGTTCCCACATCTGGCACTTGGGTTAGTATCTCAGTACTAACACTGTAGTGCAGCATGAGAGGGGTGCTGCACTTCTGAGGTTCCATCTTTTGGATGAGATGTTAAACCGAGGTCCCATCTACCTGGATTGGTGGTAGTTCAGGTGGATGTTAAAGATCCCATGGCACTTATTGAAAAGGGTAGGGGAAGTTTTATTGAAAAGAAACATAACATCACAAAAGAAAACAGAAACAATCATAGTCCAACATTATACAGAATGAATAATAAAGAACAACAGTAAAGGAAAATTTCATATTGAAGAGGAAATACATTATAAGAACCACCCGCCATTTCCCCAGCATCCAACAGAAAAACCTCGACCGCAGAGGGTAGTTGGTCAAGGAGGCTGGCAGGTGGTTAGGAGAAGCAAATCAGGTGCCCCATCACTCTCTGCTCTCCAACATTACCTCAAAAACCATATAAACACTACAAACAGGTATCTGCCTCTATCTCTGAAATCAAATAAAGAGGCAGAAGACACTGCAGAGCAGGACAGTGCGCACAAGAGCTAGTACAACAAAACTCACCCAAATCAGGAACCAAAACAAAACAAGCACAAAGAAATCCAAAAACTTGATCATAGGAGACTCCATGATTCGAGGAGTTGATACCCATCTCCAGCCAGGGTGATGGTCGATGTCTCCCAGGTACATCACAGCATGGAGAGACACTGACCGCATTACAAAATTGTTCACAAAGCAGGAGAAAACATTGATGTCCTAGTACACATAGGGACTATCGATCTCGCCAGCCGGTCAGTTGTGGAGACCAAGGAACACCTGACTAGGCTGGGTGACAAACTATCATCTATTTCATCGGCATCTCCTTCTCTGAGATCCTGCCAGTCTGGGAGAGGGCAGATGGGCCGGAAGGTCAGAGAAGGAGATAGGGGAGCTAAACACGTGGCTCAAGGGCTGGTGCCAGGAAAAGGACACAGATTTGTAGGAACTGGCAACAGTTCTGGGAGGCGAAAGTTCTTTAAATTTGATGGACTGCATCTGACTAAAGAGGAGTCAGTGCATTGGGGCAGAAGTTTGACATCTTTGCAGAATATTTAAACTAGCAAATGGGGAGAGGAGTGCAGCACCCCATACGTCGAATGGGAAGAACACCCCTCCCCCCTCAGCTAGTGGTCAAACAGGAATTCAGCATGTTTGCTTTTCATTTGCATCACCAGGTAAGAAAAAAGGTTTGTCTCCCCATACGACGCACGGGGTAATGCCAAACTTCACTCAACAACCAACACACCAAAATCTGGCCAATGGAAAATCATGTACACAATGCTCACAGCCTGGGAAATAAGATCCCCAGACCTGCAGGCAATAATGTCGGAGGCTAAACTGGACATAATAGCAATTAGTGAGACGTGGCTTTACCAGTAACCACACTTGGAGACTTCAGTACCTGGCATGTATTGTTCAGAAAGAATCGAGGCAAAAGGGGGAGGAGGGCCTGTATCGCTAATGAAAATATCAAAGCTACAGAAATTCAGAATACACATAAGGAGCCAGAAGAACTGTGGGTCACCCTGGAAACAGGAAATGGGACAGCCATAAGAACTGGCGTTGTCTACAGGCCCCCAGACCAGGGGGAGGACATAGACACATTACTGTTAGAAGATATACAAAACATGACAGCTAAAGGGGAGGTTCTGATAATGGGAGACTTCAACATGCCGGATACAGATTGGTCAATACCAGCAGGAACATCTGCCAGAACTAGACTCATAGTGGATTCCCTGCAGGGGGAGGGCCTCAAACAACTGTTACAGCAACCCACAAGAGACAGGGCTATCCTAGATCTAGTACTGACTAACAAAGAAGGGATCACAGATCTCCAGGTAGAAGGTCACCTGGGGGCCAGTGACCATCACATGGTATGGTTCAATTTGGCTACTACATCTAAATCATCCCATTCCAAGGCAAAATATGGGACTTCAGAGGAGCTGACTTTGATGAGATGGCCAACAGAGTTAAGCTAGCCCTGGCAAAAAAACACAGGTGAGGGGTACAGGCAAGTGGGCAAGCATTAAGGATGCACACTTGAAGCAACATCCCATTGTGTTAGACAGAAAAGGAAGTGCAAAGAAGAAGGAAACCACTTTGGTTCTCAAATACAGCAGCAGAAAAGGTCAGAGCAAAAGGCTGGCCTTCAGGAAATATGAGGGAACACAGCGGGATGAAGATAGGGAGGCATACCAAACTGCCCTAAGGGAAGCAGGTAAGGCAGTAAGGCAGGCAAAGTCCCAAACTGAGGAAACACTAGCACGAACAGTAAAAGAAGGTGACAAGACTTTCTATAGATACATTAGTGAAAGGAGAAAGTCCAGAGGGGGTATTGCTAAGCTTAATGGAGAAAAGGAGCATGTGAGGAGGAGGACCCTGTAAGGCATCTATCCTAAATAGATACTTTGCTCAGTATTTACTGAAGAGAAGGTAGGGCAGGCCCACAGCTCAGCATCATGGACACAGGGGAGGGAGGTGAGCACTACTCCTTCACAAAAAGAAAGGGTCCTACAAGAGCTTGCTAAGCCCAGGGGTGGATAAGGCAATGGGACCTGATGGCACACATCCCAGGGTACTTAAGGAGCCAAAGGAGGAACTAGCAGAGCCATTAGCAGAATTGTTTAGTGAGTCTCTGAGCACAGGAGAGGTCCCAGAAGACTGAGAAGGCTCATGTGATCCGCTCCACAAGAGTGGTAGCAGAGAGGAGGCGGGGAACTACAGACTGGTCAGTCTTACCTCAGTAGTGGGCAAGATTATAGGCCTCCTTAAGGAAAGGATAGTGCAACACCTGGAACTATGAGGACAGGATCCAAGACAGCATGGGTTACAAAGGAAGGTCCTGTCAAACTAATCTCATAGATTTCTTTGACTGGGTAACCAGTGAGTGGTGACCAAAGGGAGCAGTTGATGTCACCTACCTTGACTTCCAGCAAAGCTTTTGACACTGTTCCACATAGAAGATTGATAAATAAGCTGGGTAGGCTCGGGTGGGTCAGAAGTTGGTCAACTGGGTGGCAAACTGGTTGACGGGCAGAAAACAGAGAGTGGTGGTAAATGGTATACAGTCAGAAGAGATGCAAGTCACAAGTGGGGTACCTCAGGGATCAGTCCTGGGGCCAGTCCTCTTCAACATCTTCATTAGTGACCTTGCAGATGGACTAGAGGGTAGGCTTGTCTGTTTGCAGATGACACCAAGATCTGCAACAGAGTAGATGATCCAGATGGGGTGGGCAGAATGAGAAGAGATCTGGATAAACTAGCAGAATGGTCAGAAGAGTGACAACTGGATTAATGCAAAGAAGTGCAAAATCATGCACATAGGAAAGAGAAACCCCGAAGCCACCTATAGGCTGGGAGGGAGTGCTAGCAGTCACAAAGGAAGAAAGAGACTTGGGCATCATCATCACTGATGACCTAAAATCATCCAAGCAGACCCCAAAGCAGTAGGTAAGGCTAGGGGGTGTTAGGGTGTATTAGTAGGGTATCACAAGTCGTAAGAGGGAGGTAATAATCCTCTGTACAAGACACTGGTTAGGCCCCCATCTGGAGTACTGCATGCAGTATTGGAGGCCACACCTTCACAAGGACATTAACCAAATTGAGGCAGTCCAGAGAAGGGCAACCAAAATGGTGCAGGGACTGCATCAGAAAACATATGAGGACAGATTAACGGAGCTCAATATGTATACCCTTGAGCAAAGGAGGAGAGAGGTGATATGATTGAAGCATTCAAACACCTTAAGGGCTAAACAAGGTGAAAGAGTCTAACATGTTTAAATATAAGAAAATAGCAGGACAAGAGGACACAGCATGAGATTAGAGGGAGGCTGATTAAGGGGGAATGTGAGGAAATTCTTTTCACAGAAAGGTGGTGGATGCATGGAATGGCTTACCACAAGAAGTGGTGGCTATGAATACAGTGCAGGGCTTCAAACAGGCATGGGATAGGCATAAGGGAGCAATACAAATGACTATGAATAGATAGGCCACTGACAGAGCAAAGGCCGATGGCACGTTTATAAGGTAGAAAAAGAAATGGACAGACTGGATGGGCCTTGAGGTCCTTATCTGCCGTCAACTTTTATGTTTCTATGTTTCTATGAAAGAAAAAACAATGTTACCAAAATTCATACAGAAATAAAATGTTGCTAAAAAGAATCAACTTTAGTTTTTGAAAATTTAACATCATCTCTAGTTTTTACAGAAGCTAACCCATTCTCAATCTGCAAAAACATGGTACTAAATAATACTGTTTGCTGCTGCAGTATAAATTGGCATCAAGCCTGCCATAAAAAAATTGTACAAAGGAAAAAAAACATTCAAAGTACTTTTATGATATAAATGCCAAATCCCTGTATAATCTCCCAGAACTATGGTTTGATATGAAATATGAGCTAAAAAGGGTAAATTCCAATGTATAGCAGCATCCTGCCAAAAATTTTGACTAAAGGGACAAGTAACAAAAAAATGAACCATAGTCTCTTCACAGTTTATACAGGTAGACCATAGACAGAACCTTTCCGTAATGGGTTTATATTTTAAATTACCTCTAATCCCTAACCTTCCTTGCATAGAGAGCCAGACAATATCCCAAATATGTGGGGGAATCCTAAAATCTGTTAATTTCCTGAGAGAAAAAAGCATTTTAGAGGGCACACATTCTGGAAATAGAAGAACACTTTTTCGAACATCAAAAACAATGAAATTGTAAAAGGGCTTTCTGGAGAAAATAAGCAAGTGTGGAAAAGAAATTTTCCAATGCTGTAGTTTTTTCAAAGTAGAAATACTGTAGGATGGTAAAGAGTCAGTCAACAGAATCTTTGGGGGTAAGATGGACCATTTATCCAGATACCGAGACCATGAAAACTGTGACCAGAACTGCCAGGACATAGTGGCAGGAGACCAAAGATAAGAAAATGATTCAAACAAAAACAGGGAGTAGTAAAAAACAATAGGATTAATCATGGCCAACCCTCCCTTATTAATAGGTAAATAAGTAATGTCCCTATGTACAGGGTTCAATCTATTACCCCAAAGCATCTGAAAAAAGAGACTAAAGAGTCTTGTTTCCAGGTGAATAGGGGGCCGAAATACATAACCTAAATATAAAAAAATAGGTAACAAAAATTGTTTAATAATTGCAACCCTTTTTTTCTTCCCAAATTTCCAATCCTTCCAGCGATGAATCTTAAACTATCCAATATATAACTGTTTCTCCCAATTATATGAAGCCAAATCCCCCGCCCCGAACCAAATACCTAAAATTTTATGGGGAGAAGAAACAACCGAAATACCCCTAATATTGAAAGGAACTGAGAGTGTAGGGTGTAAGAAAAAAATAAAACTTTTTTCCATAGTAAGTTGGGCTCCTGATAATACACTAAAATGAGAAAAAATCTGTAGTGCATTGGTTAAAGAAGGGATATCTTTAAGTAGTAAAGTAACATCATCCGCATAAGCGGTGACTTTTTGAAGTGGTAAAGTAGAAGAAGGGGCCAAACCAATAATACTAGTGTCCCATAGAATTTGTCTAATTACTGGGTCCAGAACAAAAGAGTAAAGAAGTGGACTTAACGGGCATCCCTGTCTTACTCCAACAGAAATAGGGATATCTGTACCAAAAAGGCCATTAACCATGGGTACAATAGTAGCCCCTTCATATAGGGTAGAAATCCAAAATACAAAAGGTTTTGGAATACCATACTGCAAAAGTAAGGAGAATAGATAAGCATGTCGAACCTTATCAAAGGCTTTAGCCTGGTCTAAGGCAACAATATATCCTGAAAATTTACCTGTATGACTCAGCTCAAATAAGTCTCGTAAAAGATATAAATTATGTTGAATACGCCTATTAGGAATAGCACAAGTCTGAGCCAGGTGTATAAAATAATCTGCTACCAATAATAATCTATTGTTAAGGATTTTAGCAAAAATGTTGTAATCACTATTCAATAGACTCAAAGGCCGACAATTAGATAATAAAGTTTTATCTCCTGATTTATATAAAAAATAAAGTAAAGAGGTACTAAACCCCTACTGGGAAGCAGAAGAAAACAACAAAAAATTAAAAACTTTAGGCAGAAAATAAAGCATGTAAGAAAGAAAAAGTTTATAAAAATCATTAGGGATACCATCCAACCCTGGCGAAGTACTCTTACTTAATTGCGAGATGGCTCTATCAACTTTCTGGGAAGAAATAGGCTGGATTGATGGGGTCACTTGAGAAATAGGAACCTGAGGAAGTGGGGCAGTGAATCCAAAAAAAGCAGGCAAAGGTTGATCAGACCTATCCTGAAAAGAATTACCAACATATTGCTGAACTAGTGCTAACATTTCTATATCTGTGTTAACTAAAGTTCCATAAGGAGAAACAAGCTGAGTCATAAGGGTATTCTCTAGCCGCTGCTTACAGGCCTCAAATGGATCTGAAGCTGGTGTTTTCCTGGTTCCAAATTTAAATTCCAGTTCTAAGGATTTAGCTCTGTCGTATTGGTAAGATTTCATTTGTTCTTTTAGCGTCAGAATTTGAGAAGTAAAATCATGCCTATTGCTAGGAGGAAAAGACATTAATTTATACAACTGGTTTCGTAAAAGAAGATATCTCAAATAGTTAGAATTAGCCTTCGCTTTACCAAAGGAGAGTAAAAGCTTCTTTAGTTCCCTTTTGGTATCCACCCACCAACTCAATGAAGAGGCATAAGCACAAAAAACAGAATCTCTATTAGCAAAAAACACTTCAATCTGCAAAAAAAGGGAAGGATTATCAAGGAGTGACATATTCAATCTCCATCGGTTATATATTGAAAAAATCTTGGGAGGAAGAGAATGCAAACTGAAAGAAAAAAAAGAATATTATGATCAGAAAATTCTGAAGGCTGAGATTTACAAAAAATGGGATTTAAATGTTGAGAAAAGAAAAGCATGTCAATTCGAGTGGCATAAATAAATCTGTGATAGGTAGCTCCATTACCCCTAGGATGCAGTGTACGATAAGCATCCTTCATACTGGTTCCAGAAAGAATTTGTGACAAAGCATTGGAATCACAGTATATATTTTTTTGGGTGGCTCCTGACAAGGTAGTATCCAAAGTGCAATTAAAATCCCCTCCCCAAACAGTATGCAGTCTAGTAAATAGAAATGGCTTAATCTCCCCAAATAATGCAACCTTAGCTGATTTAGTTTGCAGGGCATAAATATTAATAAGACGAAAGGAGAAATCTCCAAGGGAACCATCCAGAATTAGGGCTGTGCCTGGACTAACATCAATAAGTCAAAATATATGGAAGTGGGTGGATTTAAAGAGAATGCCAACACCATCTGCAGGTTCCAGCCCAAAAGTCCAAAATGAAGGCCCCCAGTGCCATCTCTTTTTGATAAGTTCCACCTCAGCAAGTGAAGAGAGATGACTTTCCTGAACAAAAATAATGTCCACTGGAAGAGTTTCAAAAAAAGCCAATATAGATATTTGCTTTTTATATGATTTTAAACTGCAGACATTAAAGGATAATAGTTTTAAAGTGGCCATAAAAAACTAAGGTTCAGCAAGGCCCTCCTTTCAGACTGTTACTGGCCTTACTTTTTTTTCCCCTTTCTTTCCCTTTTTGTCCTTAGATAATTCTGTGGATCTACTTTCTTCATCCTCAGTGACTATTTCTGCTCTATGCGAAGCATCTGATTCTAAATCTGAATCTCCAAGATCATCTTGTAAGGGAGAAGAAATATTTGCGGTGGGGATAGGACAGGGAGTATGAATTTTCAACGAAGATCTAGTAAATCTTCGGCCCTTAACAATTTCAAAAATGGGAAGGGGGGCATAGTGGGCCTGTCACAAATAACATCCTTTTCAGAATCCTGATCTGGGATTTGAGTTGGTCCAAAGTCATCAACAGAGGGTACTGATTCTAACACTACTGGAAGTAGAGTGTCAGGAACTGGTGCAGATTCACTGGGAACAGGGTTTTGTAGTTTGACTTGGGCCTGTATCACTAGCTCATCATGATCCCACCCTTCCACCCTATTTCTTTTAGCCCAGGGGCACTGATGGAAGGCATGCCCTTTGTCATCACGTAAGTTGCATTGAAAAATATTCTCACATAGGTCCACAGAATGCCCATATCCCCCACATAATGAGCATTTCATCATATCACCTGAACTACTAATATGTGTCCGAGAGCCACATTTATAACAGGCCCTGGGCTGACCACTATAGAAGCACACTCCTCTATCTTTACCTAAAAAAAAACTGTTGGGGAGATGAATGATATCAGAATTTACCTGAAATAATTTCACTTTGAATTTCCAGCCTCCAGTCCAGATACCTTTTAAGTCTAATAAAGCCTCATGAGGACCAAGTATATCACAGTGATTTTGCAACCAATGGTAAATGTCACTTACATTTACCCCCTCATTCCGGAACATGATAGTAACATACCGGATTTATGTCCTAGTCAGAGGGATGGCCAAAAAGGGGAGCCACAAAGGTGTACTTTTTAAAACAGAATATTTTTCCCAAAACGTTTCCAGGCTTTGATTAAGTCAAAAACTAACATCGAAAGAATCCTCCCCAGAGACATGTATTAAAGCAAACAGATCAGAAGGTACAAAAGACATAGATCCCTTAAGTAAGGTGTTAGCTACATAATAAATATCAGGATGAGTATTAAGACCACCTCTATACCTTAGTCTGACTGCATTCCTCCTGGGAGCTTGTTCAAGTTTATTTTTGAACAAGTCAGCCATAGGAACAAGATTATAATGTTCAGGGCCCTTATCATTAGTAACCCTGTTATGTGGTTTCAAAGTATCCCTTGACCCCCCCCTTCCCCGAGGACGTACTGGGGCCAGAAAATGCCTCAGAATCCTCCAACAATAGGTGTGCATCCTTAGTAATATAGTCAGCAGAAGAACCAGTGTTAATACCTGAGCTCAGGGAGTTGGCATGCTTAGAAGAAATTGTTGTTACGTGTGTCCAGGCAGGGTCAGGAATCCAAGTCCCCATTTCATTCTGAATCCATCCAGCTTTAGATAAGGAGTCCTCCTTCGACCAGTCTTTAAAGCCATCCGAGTCCTTAGATGTTAAGCCAAATTGTTGTCTCAAAACCTGAGATGTAGAAGGGCGTTGAGCTGCAGCATCTAGTACCTCCGGAGCTACCGAGCCATCCAACGCCATATCCGGAAGCGTGTCCTTCTGAAAAACTTCTGAAGTAACAACATCTTCTCCCGACCCAGAAGTTCCCATATCAGGAGGTAAACAAACAGAGCCCAAAGAGAAAGATAAAGGGGTAGAAGCGGAGGATACCTCCCGAATCGGCAGTTCACCGATCATCTCCGGAACGACATCCATCAACTCCAGGTCAGAAGCACCATTTTCAAAGGTGAGAACAGCTTCTTCCAAAACATCTTGCAAAACCATATCAGCAGGATCCTCCATACTAGTGTCCGTCTCCACACAGCACAGCAATGCTTCTGCCATTCAGCAGAGCTAACACAGCCCTCTACTGGCCACAGAGCGCCAGCAGAGTAGGGGATTTCCTGGTGTCCCACAATATCCTCATTCACAAAAAAATACCACTCAATAATCTGGTCCAAGGTCAGTTGGCATTCGCCTGTATCCCCCTCCCCTGGGTCGTGCCTGAAAATAGGCAGGATTTGTCTAGTGCACTTAGCCGGTCAACAAAAACTAAATAAATAAACAAATGAAATATAACCCACCCCAGGGAGGACTGACTGCCTTCACTAACTTGCTGGAGGAAATAGTAAAACTGATAGGCCTAAACAAAGTGCTTATTTTTGAGGACATGAATCTAAACTAGCTTGGACAAACTCATGCACACGTCTATCTTTAATCCAAAGCTACAACCTGCATCAAGTTATAACTGTGTCCACAAGGATTTCTAATAATGCAATGTCAAGCACACTGCTGGACTGGGTGTTAACAAATAGGGCTGATAGAATTGTGGACACAGGCAATCTACTGGATGCTATATCAGATCACACCCCTATTTTTTGTGTGTGGCAACACTCTAGCTCCTAGTCCCTGCCCCCATGCTACATCACTTTCAGGAACTATGCTAATCTGGATCAAGTGAAGTTCCTGTATGAAGTCTTGACTATTGACTGGTTATATCTTTCACAGTCCCAGGATGCAAAAACAGCTCTTGACTACCTTCTAGACAAATTTAGTGAAGTCCAGAATAGACATACACCCCATGTAACCCGACGTGCCCATGCAACACCCACAAAGTGGTTGCACAAAGATCTTCTGGCAGCATTGCATGTCAGGGATGAAAGCTTGAAGCACTTCAGAAAATCAGGACTTATAGCTGACTACCACATCTACAGGACTCAGAGAAGTGACTGTTAAAAGTGGATCAGACTAGCAAAAAGCACATATTGTAAGGGGCTTCTGCTGGAAGCATCAGGTGACCCCAGGAAATTCTGGGCACACAAATCATTCCTAGACACAAAGAAAGCTCAACTGGCTGATGAAATGATCATTAAAGGAGTCCACTGCAACAACCCCAGGACCATTGCGGAAGCATTCAATAAGCAATTCTCTTTCTACTTCAAGGTGATATCCAAATCAGATGTTCTGGGTCTGCTAAATACCATTTCGGACAACACTATCGTAGGCTCAGACGGTATTGAACCCAAACTTCTTAAACTGGCCGCACCATTTATTGCCCAGCCTTTAGCAAGGATTTTCACCCTCTCTCTTTGCAATGGAGTTATCCCGGATATCTGGAAGATGGCCAGAATCACACCGGTCTATAAGAAAGGTGATAATAGGAAAATAACTAATTATCAACCGATAGCTATACAATCAGTTCTGTGCAAAATAATAGAAAAGCTAGTAACAATCCAGGTCACTGAATTTATGACAAAGTATAACCTTCTCTTGCCTATTCAATATGGCTTTTACAAAGGTCATAGTATCACCACGGCAATGCTCCACCTTATAAATGATACTCTAACAGCTATTGACAATGGCCACCTCACGGGGGCAGTTTTTATTAACCTCACAAAGGCGTTTGACCTTGTTGACCATTCTCTTCTTCTAGATAGTCTCCTAGCCCTTGGTTTCTCTCAAACCACAGTGGACTGGTTCAATAGCAATCTATGTAATAGAACTCAGTTTATTAGATTCAACTCTGCCATGTCCAGCCCAATGACTATTAACCTACTGTAGGTGTTCCCCAGGGATCAATGCAAAGGACCCCTTCTCTATTTTTATTAATAATATCTCATCAAATATCCCCGTATGCTCGGCTATCGTGTACGTGGACGACCTGGTCTTATACTGTACTGATAAAAATATGCACCATATCAACCTGACCCTCACTACTGCTTTTAAATCTATTCAATCATGGCTCTTCCAACACAAACTAATCCTTAATGCTGATAAAACACTTACGATGCTGTTTGGCTCTACATTTAAATTAAATAGCAACTGGGACCTTTTTAAATTCTCAGGTCAGGGTGGGATGATTCTTGAACCAGTTCACTCTTTTAAGTATCTAGGAGTACTCCTTGATGAGAATCTTAACTTTGATAAGCATATAACGTCTACCTGTAAATCAGTTAATGTTAAAATTGGTGTAGCCTACAAAAACAGCTACATCCTTACGCAGTCAGCCAGATTAGCCATAGCCCGTGGTATTTTACTCCTGTCTTTATCTTATGGGGTAGTCACTTATCTCAATGCATCCTCAACTCTCCTCAGGAAGTGGGATACCACTTATAACAGCATATGTAGGTATGCCTCAACCTCTCCCTAGTCAAAACACCATTGTCTGCTCTATGCGGATCTGAACTAGCTGCCCCTCTCTGATGCTTGTACTCTCGCTCTTGGCTCACTGACTGATAATGTTATTAGAACCAGCATCCAATTCTCGCTGGTCTCCCTACTAACTCTGCTGCCCTTCTCCCATGGCCTCCACTCATCTGATAAAGCGCTGCTGACAATACCAAGATGTAAATCAAACAAAGGCACCCTTGCCTTTTCTCACTCGGTGGCCAAACTCTAGAACTCCCTGCCTTTTGAGGTTCGCCTAGCCCCAAATCATGCCCAGTTTAAAAGAAATTATCGCTCCTTCCTCTTTAGCCAGGTCTTCTGTACCTGCTTCAAACCCCCCTGAACCTGTTATCAGACTCCCTCTCTCTCACTTCCCCAACTGCTAAAAACTACTCTCTGGTTAGCCCATCTAGTCAGATTAATAAGCACTTATGGGGTATTCTTGTATCTGTTTCAAGCTGCTCTCAACCTCAGTTGTTTGCTAGAAAGAGTGAGTACTAGTCACGAAATGTATGCTACTGTTATGCCTATTTTGTCTCGTATGCTTGCAATTTGAGAAATCTTTATGTCATTGTGATTTCCCTGAATTCAAAATGTATGTATTCTTCCCTGATTATCCCTACCTATTATCAATTACACCTGCAAATCATGTAATCTTGATTGTGTTTTTGTATTTCTGTTGCTTTCCCTGAATTGCAAAATGTAGGTATTGCAAAATGTATGTATTTCCCTAATTATTCCTACCCACTGTAATCTCCCAGGTCGTGCCTAAAAATAGTCATGTCTTGGCTATGGTGCTTACCTGGTTAACAAAAAACTAAATAAATAAATCTCCTCTCATGAACAGTGGCACTGTGATTTTATAATCTGTCCTGAATGTTGATTTCCTACAGTGACCACGCCATTCTGCACCAGATGTGTGAAAACACATTTCGGGAAGGATGTGAAAAATGACAGCTGAACCATTCATAAGGAGGTGTGAAGAAATGACAATGTTGAGAATCTGGAGTGAAAATATTAAAAATTCTTGAATTTACAAGCATACGTAGAAACTGCACAATGCACACTCATAACACTGTCATTTTGGGGAATTTTTTCATCAGATTTTCAACATAAGCATTTTGGGACCTCCGCTCATGAAGAGTGTCACTGTGACTTTCTTTATCTGTCCCAAACATTGATTTCCCACAGCGACCATGCCATTGTGCGCCAGATGTGCAAAAAAAATGGGAGGCAGGATGTGAAAAATGACAGCTGTACTGTTCATAAGGAGGTGTGAAAAAATGGAAATGTAGAAAATCTGGAGTGAAAATATTAAAAATTCTCAAACTTATAAGCGTGCGTGGAAACTGTGCAATGCAGGCTAGTAACACAGTCATTTTATTTTCATTTTTTAACCAAATTTGCAGTGTAGGCTTTTTGGGAGCCCACCTCATGAACAATGACACTGTTGTTTCATTAATCAGTCCCAAAAGGTGATTCCGAACAGTGACCGCAAAATGAACTTTTGGAACCGAATAATGAAATGACATTAACTGAGTTTATGAGGTGGGGTCCCAAGAACCCCATGTTGAAAATTTGGAGCCAAAAGTCAAAAATGGATGAGATATTGACCTAAGTTGGCTCCCCCCCATTGCTGCCATTATACAGCTTACTGTGATTTTCTTCAGTTTGCAGTCGGCTTTTGAAGAGTTCAGACATCTCCCACTCCACTGAAGATCATCGCACCAGGCTCTGGAGGTAAGTATGGAGTGAGGGAGTGCAGGGAGGTGGGGTGCACAGAGGGTGAGTGCAGGTTGTGGGAGGGGGCATTGTGACTACAAGGGACTGTTTTCTGTGTTACAGGGAAGGAAAAAAAAAGACATTGCCGGAAGTTAATTTTTTACAGGTTTGCTTTGGGCACACTGGGGTGGGCTCCCAGTGTGCCACCTGTGTTTTTGGGGACAGGGGACTGAAGCTGACAGGGATTAGGCCCCCCCATCAGCAAAAAAAGTGTGTCTGTGTTGGGGGGTATGATGCTGAGGGGGATTGGGCACCCCCCTCGGCAGACAAATAAAACAAGCGGGAACATTATGCCAATGGGGATTGGGCTCCCCCATCGGGAAACGAACTGGGGAGGTGGCATGCCGACAGGGGGAGTGGGCACCCCGACGTCGGCTTTCTAAGGACTGTGAGAGGAGGACGGCGGCAGCTGCCGCCATGTTTATTGAAATGTTTCAGCAGGCAAGGCACGCCCTGCAATGATGTGGCACTCCCTCATCGTGGTGGTGAAATTCATTCAAGTTGATGGCACGCTTCTGAACTGCTGTCATAGTCAGCGTGCTCATTCATTGGTGCCACAGAGACCAGCCCATAAAAGCAGTGGTGCCATTGGTCACAACAATGCCACACCTCCACAACCTGCTGCTCCAGCAAGCTGCCACAAAGTGTTACTTGCACTGTGCACGCAAAATAAGATAAAAATCAACTCCTTGTTTAAAACTGCAAGCCGTCAGTCTGGGCATGCACAGTATCAAGAATATGGAAGTTTCAAACAGTTAATTACCAGTTAGAGCACTCGGTTTGAAATGAGCATTAGCTTGTACAATTCAGGATACTGTTTATGAACTTGCAGACAAGTCTGTAAATTGTATTTTAGTTATGCACAATAAAACTGTTGTCGCACTGACCCTGCATTTAGAGGTTCTAAAAAGTATCAACGGAAGGTGCTTCCACAGAGGATATGAATGTAGCACACTCACACTCATAACTGCATGCCTTGTGTGGGAAAATTAGTTTCAAAATGGGTGAGTTGTCTTTGGCTGGACGATGCAGCTTTAGCTTGGTGTGGGAAACAGCCAATTTTGCACTGCCAGTTTTCGTATGCCCCATTTGAGAGCTTTGGATCTCAATGTGATTCACGGACAAAGGTGCTCAAACTGGAGCAGAAACATCACCTTTGATGCACTGAGCACACCGGGTGAGCACTACAGCATCTCACTTCACTGTCTTACTGGACGCAGGAACGGGAAGACTGTCAAAGGAGAGCGGATTGGCATCTCACTACAGTTCGTAGAGCAACTTTTTTTTATATATTTAAAATAAAATAAACTGTCTGACTGGGTGGGCAGGATCAGGAAGACTGCCAAAAGACAACTGATTCACTGAGCGCTGCCAGCAGAGTGGTAAAGGGAAACATTCTGGTACTGCATTTGTTTAATTCTCCTGACTTGGAAATTCTCTCTCTCGCCCTCTCTCTTTTGACGTGTCTCTCTCTAAACTTTCTGCCACTACATCATTTATTTATTTATTTATTTCAGTTTAGGATTAATACCTTTGAGTCCAGGACTCGTTTTTAAAGGTTCCAGGTCATTACTGTACAATCATTACAAATATAACAGTGATTACAGATAACCGAAAACAGTTATACAGGCATTCAAATATCAAGAGATTATATACATCCAACTGGTTATGGTACAGTCATTACAAATACAACAGTGTTTACGGATAACTCGAAACAGTTTCACAGGCATTCAAATATCAAGAAATTATGTATTTCCAACTACAGGTTTAAGAGGATAGGGTCAGATAGGGTTCCGCCTTGTAGTTCACTAGTCAGATTAGGCGGAAGGGGGGGGGTAGGAGGTCCACCAGGTATTGCATCATCATAGAAGAGGTAGTTTGTCAGCCAAGCAAGCTTTGTTTGGGGAGGGGGGTTGAAAGGATAAGAAAAGAAAAGGGGGGTGAAAGGGAGGGGGTTGGGTGGCTGGAATCCTGCCACATTAGTGCAGGCAAGTACAGTTCTTTTTTGTGTCAAGAAGGGATCTGAGCCCAGATTTGAAGGTGCAAATTTTTGGTTGATTCTGTGAGGTTAGCAGGTAGCTCACTGCACCATTTTGGTCCTTGGTACAGGATGGAGTTCTGGGCAAGATTTGTTCTTTTGAAGGGGATCACCAGCTTATCTGTAGCCATGCTCCTAGTTGATTTGGTGGAAACTGCCAGCGTGAAGATGCAGCCCAGTGCAGGGGGGAGCCAAAAAGCACTTTTTTCAGGAGTATGCAGGTTTGGTATTGTGCTTTGAGATGGAGTGGAAGCCGCCCAGTTTTGTTGTAGAGCGTACAGGTGTGGGTGTCTTTAGCAGACCCTATTGACAGATGGCAGGCTTTATTTAGTAGTGTGCTGACCGGGCAGTATTAATGCCTGCCCCATAGATAGGCAGCCCATAATCTATGGCAGACAGTACTGAGCTACTAATGGCAAGTTTCAGAGCTTCAGGTGTCAATGAGTGCCTGTGGCAGTAGAGGACCCCAAGTTTTGTATTCGCTGACTTGACCACTGAGTCTATGTGGCCGGAGAAAGTTAGTGTATCATCAAAGGTGATGCCAAGGTATTTGAACTTTGTTACTTGTTCCAGTGTTTCACCCTTGTGGTTCTGAATGAGCAAAGGCTGGTCTTTCTTTTTGCTTTGTGAGGTAGAGAAGAGTAGACTCTTAGTTTTTTTATGGTTTAGTAGTAGTTTGTTTTCTGTAAACCAAGATTCAAGCTTGTAGAAGCTGTCTTGGAGTTCGGTTGTGATGGAGTTGTGATCTTTGCCAGCAACCGATATCACTGCATCATCAGCATAGATAACAGTGCAAGCTGTACACGCAGACAGTGCAGAGTTCATGAAGAGGCTGAAAAGCAATGGGCCAAGAATAGAGCCTTGTGGGGCCCGAGGGACCCTTCCTTGGTTGATGATAGGGTGTCTCCAATTCTGACTCATTGTGTTCTGTTTGTAAGGTAGCTTTCAAACCACATTACCATGTCCAGGGATAGGTCTGTTGAAAGGAGGCAGTTTAGGAGTAGTTTGTGGTTAACAGAGTCAAAGGCCTTCTTAAGGTCGATAAAAACTGAGCCTAATACCTCTCCATTATCTAAAGCATCATAAAGCTGGGATGAGTAATTAACAAGGGTGGTAAGTGTGGAGTGCTTTTTATGGAAGTCATGCTGCTGTGGGCAAGGTAGGTTGTATTTAACAAGATACTCTGTAAGCTACTCTGAGACCATTCTTTCAAGTGCTTTAGAGAGGGGGGGTAGAATGGATATAGGTCTGTAGCTGGGCATTTGAGTTCTGTTTCTGGCTTTATGGACAGGCGTGACGTTGGCTAACTTCCATAATTTTGGAAACACCCCTGTTCTCAGAGATGCATTAAACACCATCATGAGGGGACCGGCCAGTTCATTTAGGAGAAGACCCACGAGTTTCATATCCACTAGATCAGTCCCCATCCTGGGTTTGCCAAGAACCCTCTTTATGTGCTTGATAGTTTCGAACTCAGTGACCTGCTTAAAGTAGAAACTTGGTATGGCATCCTTTGGAGGGTTTGGAGGGGTAGTGGAGTGCTGTTGCCCAAGCTGGTCTTGAAGATAATTAGTGGGGAGGATGCCAGAAAGGTCTCTGAAACCGTGGTTGAGCTCATTCATGACGTCAAAGGGTTCCTGTAGGGGGCCATCCATGGTTACTAGTAGATCGGGTGGGGCCTTGGGGGTCTTTCCTGTTAGGGATTTGATGGAGTTCCAGAATTCCCTACTGGAGCCCCAGCTCTTGCTTAAGAGATCCTTATAGTAGGAAGCTTTTGCCAGCTGAATGAACTTGGTGCAGGTGTTTCTAACTGCCTTGTAGGCACATACCACTGTGTGCCACTACATCATGGGCAAATAGTATGTTGGGGGACAGTGTCATAGCACATTGTAGGAAATTCACTGTCTCTCATTGTGCTATTCTGCTTTGCTTCAGCCAGTCCGGGGAACTAAACCACTTTACTCAACACTCCCAGTCAGGGGAATGAAACACATTAACTGTACAGAAAGCTCTCCTTTACCACAATGCCAGATCCAGTAGCAGAATCATGGCAGCACTCAGTGAATCCATTTTCCTTTCACAGTCTTCCTGCTCTTGCGTCCAGTCAGGCAGTTTATTTTAAATTTGTAAAACAAAGATGATATTTGTACTGAAGTGAGCGATTGCATTTGTCAATAGATTCTTACTGATGCAATAAAGCCCCTTCTTGTGAAGACTGAGTTAATTTCAGACTAGGGCTTCACAGCATGCCTTTCTTGTTAGACTACTACTGTAAACCTTTGGCGTAGAGACTATTTTACGTCAATGGTTAAGAATAACTGAAATAAATACTGTATGTCATTTAAAAAATACAAGAAAAACTGAGCCCAATCATAATAATAGCAATAAAGTACTCCCAGGGGTTATGTTAAAGTTAATCACCCCCTGGGGACAATATGGCACTCAGCTACACCTCGTGCCACATTACACCCCCAGGGAGTGAATAACTAGAACATTGACATAACCCCTGGTCATACCTTATTGCTTAAGAGATCAATGTTGTCCAACATTACCTGTATTCTGTATGTTCATTTTTTGCGTAATATTTCCTTTTTTTCTTAGATTTAACTATACACACGGGCACCTTGAAAACAGGACAATTATTTGACTTTATGGTGTTGGTAAAGACTTTCTACATTGTAAAAGTTCCTGTATAAATAAACATTTTACTACTACTACTACTACTACTATTATAGGTGTCAGTCAAAAACCCAGCAAATCCATTGGGAAAACACTTACGGCAAATCACTTTTTGCACTATCCAGAACTCGGAATCTGCGCATCCAACTGAAAAAAAACTTGCCACATCCAGAGATCTACAATACGGGACAATGCATGCAAATTTCATGCAAATCCATTGATTGGTTGCGAAGCTATTAAAGTTCAAACATTGGAGTTTAACATAAAACTGCCTTCTCAGTCCTAATTATAGTGGTGCTACTGCACCACATACACATATATATATATATATATATATATATATATATATATGTGTTTGTGTGTGTGTGTGTGTTCTATATATATATATATATATGAGACATATTCCTGTGAGATAAAACTAGTTATTTTCACTGCAGTGAAATAAATCCTGATGACATCAGCAGAGTTAAAATAAATGCCATTTATTACACCCCCAGAAACCTTTTTTGCAACAATGAGGCCCCCATTGTATAAATAGGATACATGATGTGCACTCATGTGATGTGGGATATATGTTCAGTCCTGTACATTGACCTCTGAAACCTCATTCCTGGCTTCGCCACTCATGAGTAATCAGAGGTAACTCTAGAGGAGTGAAAATATTTTCCATATCACACTTGTGCCCATCATATATCATATATATATATATATATATATATATATATATATATATATATATATATATAGATATGAGGCAAAAACTCCATTTAATGCATTAGCTAGGGTTGTTCCACACCAACAAAAGCAAGGAAATTCGGTGCTAGGGTTGAAAGCCCCCTGGCCTCCCTGCCCACACCCCCCAACCGGCATTGAGGTGCACATTAGGTTGTCGTCATAACTGCCATCCCATCACATGTGTAAGAAGCAGAGGTGTAGGAGAATGGGGTGAGAGTTAGGACTGACAACCCTAATGTGCACCCCAATGCCTGTTGGGGGTGTGGGCAGGGGGGGCCAAGGGGGGTCTTTCAACAGTAACACCAAATTTCCTCGCTTTTGTCAGTGTGGAACAACCCTAACTAATGCATTAAACAGAGTTTTTTTGCCTCTAATTTACCTTCTTTTTGAGAATGATAATGAGAAATAGTGAACGTAATGTGGCGGCCGGAGCCACATGATGTCTTGTCACATAGTAACATTGTGCCCACAAATGCAAATAATAACGTGCATGGTAACGCAAAATGAAACAGAAAGAGAAACAGTAGTGTAGACAGAAATGTTAAAAACAATGCAAAAGCAAGCGCAAATGAAAATGCAAAGGTTAACGCACATGGTGGCATAGACGTGAATGGTAAGTGAAACGGGAACGGAACCACAAGCGAAAATGGTAACGGTAACAGTAATGTAAGCACACAGGCTGGTTTTCCCCAAAAACTGCATAAAGAAAGACAGTGAGTACAAAGAATGTATGCATAATAATGGCTCTCGGAGCAGAAAATGAAGACTTGGAATACTAAATTGCTTATATCTCAGGAACTGTACGACGTAGGAAAAAAATTTAAAAGTTGTATGATTTATGACTTTCCTGGCTAGTTTTGTACTTAGGCCCTGCTAGGGGGCTAAGCACTTTTCGATGAAAAGTCCATATCTTGCACAGTTTCCGAGATACGGGCCCTGAAAGGCGCTGCAAACGCCATAATGTTATCCTATGGGGAAAAAAATGAGAAGTTTGGAGTGCCATAACTTTGGCTCCCTGTAATATTTTTTCACCAAACCACAAAAAGGCACATCTGTGGGATGTTGGCTGTGTTCCCTCCAAATTTCAGCCCAAAAGACCAAACCGTTATTTTGCAGCAGGGTGCCAAAGGATTCCTATAATGCGTTGGACGCCGTAATGTTATCCAATGGGAAAAAGTGTCAAATTTGGAGTGCCGTAACGTTGTCACCATGTAATATTTTTTCAATGAAACAGTGAAAGGCACATCTGTGAGATGTCAGCTGCATTCCCTCCAAATTTCAGGCTAAAACACCAAACCGTTCTTTTGCAGCAGGGTGCCAAAGAATTGCTGTCATCTTCCCACAGCCTAGAAAAGTACTGTCGCAGTTTGCGAAAGCTTTCACAAATTCATTCGACAGTGTCACAAGTGCAACAGTACTTTGTGAAAGTACTTTTTCCAGAAATTGTAAAACATATTTCTGGGGTGTTTTACCCCAAAATAAAGACATGGCTAGCATCCTCAGGGTCTGACTAGGTGAATACAAAACAAATTAAGTTGCATAAGGGTCCCAAATTTAAATGCCAAGCATTTTTCTGATCGCTAACTGAAAACAAAATGGTGGATTTGCGACAGTAAAAGGGCCATTTGTGAAAGTAAAAACTGCATTTGCGACACCGTCGAACATTTTAACTTTTCCCATTGACTTATAATGGGAACTTGTTTTTTGAATAACTTTTGAACCGTTTAATATTTTTTCATGAAATCTTCAAAAGACACATCGGGGACCCCGACAGTACGTTTCCTGAAGATTTCGAATCAGTCGCTAAACCGTGCGACCACAAAATTCAGAAAAAGCTGAATGCGTAGTAGATCACGCTTAATAACTCAGTAGCAGTATACGCGACCAGTACGAAACTTGGCAGATCCCAAGGTGTATGGGTCTTGATCGTGTTTTCCAAATTTCAGGCAAATCTGTCAAATGGTTGCAAAATTATTAAGGTGCAAAATTTGGGGTTTAACATGTAAATGGCTCCTCAATTCTATATATATATATTTATACAATAGGGTGTGTTGTGTTCATTGACAATATCATCATGTATTCTCACCCCAGTGAGATAAATGGTTGATGACATAGCTTCAATGAAAATATTTACATTTACACATACTGTAGCTATGTCATCAGCCAATATTCTCACTCCAGCAGCACGTCCCCAATGCAAGCTAGAACTTCTTTTAAATGTGAAACCAAAATGTTTGAGGTACCTAATTAAGCAGCTGGTCTGCATTTTTCATTCTTTGCTTGCAGTTTCACAAAAGCCAGAAGCCTGAAGCAGTATAGTCCTCACTGCATCAAATGGCACCCACCCAAAACAGCACATTTCTGTACTACAAGCTGCTGAATTGTCATGCAGTCTCTCATACTGCATTCAAACTGTAAACCTGTCGGGTCCCATTTATGATCTCTGTGATAACAAATATAAAGAAAATCTGTCTACAGACTCTGACTCTGACTAACATACCAGTGAACTGCACAGCACACATATTTCCACACCGAAGCCTTCAGTTCTTAATTTCATTTCCTCAGATGTTACGGCAACCTAAACATGACCTCTTTAAACTGGTATTACTTACATGATATATACTCTGGAACTGTATAATTCTTGCTGTCGGTCTCCGTAAAAAATAAAGCTGAGCGTCTCAATGACAATAAAAGTACCTTGCACAATCGAAACTGCTCTCTTAAATGTAGTTCCCATGGAGTTTCTCACAGACATTCCAAAACAAATAAAATATAAGCCAACAACAAATGAAAAAGTTACGCACAGCAGCATACAACAAAAATTAAACACTACACATAATTAAATATGGGGAAAAAGGAAAATCACACACAGTATCTACAGAAAACCTTCCGGACATGTCCTGCATACCAAAACACATCATCCAACCATAGATCACACTCACACACTCATCAACCTATTACCACTCACTCACACACACAATGACCATCACACAACATATACAAACCCCATTCATACCCATTCACTCACAGCAGCAACTCACAGCAACAGCATGGCATAAGATAAAACAAAACAAATTAAAGTTTCCATATCTATTGTATAAATTGCACACATGATGTGCAGATCGTAGAATATGGCAAATATTCTCACTCCTACAGAGTGAGGCATGGATATCTCAGTCATGCCTTTGGCACTCATGAGATATCTATGTCTCACTCTGCAGAAGTAAGAATATTTTCTATATCCCACTCCTGCCCATCATGTATTCCCTTTTATATATATATATATATATATATATATATATATATGTATATATATATATATATATATGGGATACATGATGGGCATGAGTGTGGTATGGCAAATATTGTCACTCCTGCAGAGTGAGCTCTGGATATCTCACGAGTGCCGAAGGCAAGAGTGAGATATCCAGAGCTCACAATGCAGGAGTGACAATATTTGCCATAGCACACGATCTGCCCATCATGTATTCGATATATACAATAGGGCCAAGAGTTTTAGAAGTTTTGTTATGCTGTCTTGTGTTCTGTTCCTGTTTATCTGTTTGTTCATTCTGTGTGTGAGCTTTTCTGACTGGGCTGGCAGTGTTACAAACTCTGGGAGACACATGAGTGTGTTTTGCAATGCTAAATGAGTTGGTTTTAGGTAGGCGTGAGAAATATAATTTTGTGAGGCTGTATTGTTTAGAAGTCTGTCTGCAGTGAAGCTGAGAGCATCATAGTAATTGTAATGAGCTGAGAGGCAGAGTGTCAGAACAGCTGATACTATTTTCAGTTGTAATTAAGTTAACTGCAGGCAGAGTGTTCTGTGAAATTGTGCTCTTTAGGATTCTGGCTGCAGTCAAGCTGAAAGTATCACAGTAATTATAATGGGTGAGAATCAGAGTTTGAGGAAAAAGTGCTAGTGTGTTTCAATGGTAGTTGAGTTAGCTGCAGGCAGTAGTTTAGACTGTTCTGTGAAGCTGTGCTGTTTAGAATTCTGGCTGCAGTCACAGTAATGAGTTGGCGGGGGAGGGATAGGCGTGTTTTGTAATTCTCATTGAGTTAGCCTTAGGCAGCAGTGAGACCTCTGAAGTAGTTCTGCATTTGTGTCTATAGTAACAGCACAAGTGTTTCTTGCATACTGAGGGGAAAGCTGCCTAGAGTGATGACCTTTTGTGACCTGTGTGTGTGTAAATGGCTGATAGCATCACAGTAGAGCAGAGGATAAAAATATCACACTGCAGTGGATGATATACTGTTTTATCTCACTCATTTACCACTCACCCCTATTGTGTGTGTGTGTGTGTGTATATATATATATATATATATATATATGTGTGTGTGTATATATATCTATATGCTGGCCAAGGCACCTAGCTTCACCTGAGCTCTTTTCTTCTAGATTGCTTGAAAAGACAGAGCAAAGGACCTTACCAGAGCAATAATAAGGATTAAGGCTTCTTTTGGTTAGGCAGGTTTACTGTGTGTTGTTATTTTTATTTTGTACTCACAGGGATTGCTACTGTTTGTTGTTAACATTTTCTTGCTTTATTTCTCTCTGATTCAAATTGTTGTTGCTAGGTATACATTCTGCTGCATTATTACAGGGTGTACCTACAGGTGTGTGCTTACAGATTACTGCTGTAATCTTCTGGTTCAAATTGTCTTTTGCAAGGTATATCTTCCATTACTGCTTTGTTTTTCTCTGTAGCAAAGTGTTTCTTACAGGGTATATCTTCTGTGAAATTATTACAGGTGGTGCTTTACAGGTTTCAGTTTTATCTGTCATTAGGATAAGCTTTCAGGGCTACTGCATTTGTTGCTGGCTGATTGTTTCTGCTCTTTCCTCCTTGTTTCTTTAATCCACGGTTCTTATTTTTCAGCAGGGGAAGGGCCTAGCCACCCACCCCCACCCCATCCCCATCCCCAACCACCCCCACTATACTCCTTTATAGGGTAGCACAGTTGTGACATTTCCTGTAGCAAAGCAGGAAGGTACAGATCAGAGGGGTATCCACACAGTGACTTCATTTACAGGGGCACTTGTAATTTAACTTGTTGTAACAAGTTGTACAAAAACAAACAAAACACAAAATCAAACTTTTGCTTTCATTTTCTTCCTTCTAATACTCTGATCAGGTTATAAACCCAACAACTTACCTGGAATGGACATTATTAACTGCAGGCACTGTGAAACACTTTTCAGAAGGGCAGTTTTACAGGATTTAGGACACTGTCATACGTGCTGGGCCATTGGAGAGCGAAGGGCTCAGCTCCAGGTAGCATGGGCAGAGATTGCACACCTCAAATTGCATATTCAAGAGGAAATATATTATAAGAACCACTCGCCATTTCCCCAACATCCAAGAGAAGCACCTCAACCGCAGAGGGTAGTTGGTCCAGGAGGTTGGCAGGTGGTTAGGAGGGGCTAATCAGTTGCCCTATGACTCGGTGCTCTCCAACATATTCCATCTAAAAACCATATCACAACTACAAATAGGTATCTGCCTCTATCTCTGAAATCAAACAAAGGAGCAGAGGACACTGCAGAGCAGGACACTGCAGCACAGGAGCTAGCACAATAAAACGTGCCCAAAACAGGAACCAAAACAAAAAAAAGCAAAATGGAAATCCAAAAAACTTCTGATCATAGGAGACTCCATGATTCGGGGAGTTGATACGTATCTCCAGCCAAGGATAATGATCAGATGTCTCCCAGATACATCAGCGTGGAGAGACACTGACCACATTGCTAAAATTGTTCAGGAAGCAGGAGTAAACATTGATGTCCTGGTACACATAAGGACTAACAATCTCGCCAGCCGGTCAGTTGTGGAGACCAAGGAACACCTAACCAGGCTGGGTGACAAACTATCATCCATTTCATCTGGCATCTCCTTCTCTGAGATCCTGCCAGTCTAGAAGAGGGAGACAGATGGACAGAAAGTCAGAGAAGGGGAGATAGGGGAGCTAAGCATGTGGCTCAAGAGCTGGTGCAAGGAAAAAGGACACAAATTTGTAGGAAACTGGCAACAGTTTTGGAGCGAAAGTGCTTTAAATTTGATGGACTGCATCTGACTAAGGAGGGAGTCAGTGCATTGGGGCAGAAGTTTGATGTATTTGCAGAATATTTAAACTAGCAAATGGGGAGAGGGGTGCAGCATCTGAAACGTCAAATGGGAAGAACACCACTCCCCCTCAGCTAGTGGTCCAACAGGAGTTCAGCACGTTTGTAGTCATTTGCATCACCAGGTATGGAGAAAGGTCTGGCTCCCCATATGATGCACAGGGGAAATGCCGGACCTCAACTAACCCACCGAAATCTGACCAATGGAAGATCATGTACACAAATGCTCGCAGTCTTGGAAACAAGATCCCAGACCTGCAGGCAATAATGACAGAGGCTAAACTGGACATAGTAGTCATTAGCGAGACATGGTTAACCAGTAACCACACTTGGGAGACTTCAGTACCTGGCTATGTACTGTACAGAAGAGACCGAGGTGCAAAAAGGGGGGGGTGGAGTGGCCCTACAGAAATTCAGAATACACATAAGGGGCCAGAAGAACTGTGGGTCACCCTGGAAACAGGAAATGGGACAGCCATAACGAACTGGGGTTGTGTACAGGCCTCCAGACCAGGGGGAGGACATAGACATGTTACTGTTAGAAGATATACAAAACATGGCAGCTAAAGGGGAGGTTCTAATAATGGGAGACTTCAACATGCCAGATACAGATTGATCAATACCAGCAGTGACATCTGCCAGAACTGGACACATGGTGGATTTCCTGCAGGGGGAGGGCCACAAACAACTGGTACAACAACCCAAAAGAGACAGATCTATCCTAGATCTCATACTGACTAACAGGGAAAGGATCACAGATCTCCAGGTAGAAGGTCACCTGGGGGCCAGTGACCATCATATGGTATGGTTCAGTTTGGCCACTAGAACAAAATCATCCCATTCCAAGGCAAAAATATGGGACTTCAGAGTAGCTGACTTTGATAAGATGGCCAACAGAGTTAAGCTAGCCCTGGCAAAAAGAAATACAAGTGAGGGAGTACAGGCAAAGTGGGCAAGCATTAAATAGGCAATACTTGAAGCAATATCCCATTGTGTTAATGAGAAAAGGAAGTACAAAAGAAGGAAACCACTTTGGTTCTCAAACAGAGTAGCAGAAAAGGTCAGAACCAAAAGGCTGGCCTTCAGGAAATATAAGGAAATGCAGCAGGATGAAGATAGGGATGCATACCAAACTTCCCTAAGGGAAGCAGGGAAGGAAGTAAGGCAGGCAAAGGTCCAAACAGAGGAAACACTAGCATGAACAGTAAAAGAAGGTGAGAAGACTTTCTATAGATACATTAGTGAAAGGAGAAAGTCCAGAAGGTGTATTGTTAAGATCAAAGGGGATAAGGAGACGTGGGAGGAGGACCATATAAAAGCATCTATCCTAAATAGATACTTCTGCTCAGTATTTACTGAAGAGAAGGTAGGGCAGGGCCCACAACTCAGCACCATGGACACAGGGGGGAGGGATGTGTGCACTAGTCCCTTCACAAAAGAAAGGGTCCTACAAGAGCTCGATAAGCTCAGGGTGAACAAGGCAATGGGACCTGATGGCATACATCCCAGGGTACTAAAGGAGCTAAGGGTGGAACTAGCAGAGCCATTATCAGAACTGTTTAGTGAGTCTTTGAGCACAGAAGAGGTCCCAGAAGACTGGAGAAGGGCCCATGTGATCCCGCTCCACAAGAGTGGTAGCAGGGAGGAGGCAGAGAACTACAGACCAGTCAGTCTTACCTCAGCAGTGGGCAAGATTATGAAGACACTCCTTAAGGAAAGGATAGTGCAACACCTGGAATCCATAGGAGCACAAGATCCAAGATAGCACGGGTTTACAAAACGAAGGTCCAAACTAATCTCATAGATTTCTTTGACTGGATAACCAGAGTGGTGGACCAAGGAGTAGCAGTTGATGTTGCCTACCTTGACTTCAGCAAAGCTTTCGATACTGTTCCACATAGAAGATTGATTAATAAGCTGGGTAAGCTCAGGGTGGGTCAGATGTTGGTCAACTGGGTAGCAAACTGGTTGACGGGAAGAAAACAGAGAGTGGTGGTAAACGGTATACAGTCAGAAGAGATGCAAGTCACAAGTGGGGTACCTCAGGGATCAGTTCTGGGGCCAGTCCTCTTTAATATCTTCATCAGTGACATTGCAGATGGACTGGAGGGTAAGGTTTGTCTGTTTGCAGATGACACCAAGATCTGCAACAGAGTAGATGATCCAGGTGGGGTGGGCAGAATGAGAAGAGATCTGGATAAACTAGCAAAATGGTCAGAAGAGTGGCAACTGGGGTTTAATACAAAGAAGTGCAAGATCATGCACATAGGGAAGAGAAACCTGAAGCCACCTATAGGCTGGGAGGATTTGCTGGCAGTCACAAGGGAAGAAAGGGACTTGGGCATCATCATCACCGATGACCTGAAATCATCCAAGCAGACCTCTAAAGCAATAGGTAAGTCTAGAGGGATGTTGGGGTGTATTATTAGGGGTATCTCAAGTCATAAGAGGGAGGTAATAATCCCTCTTTACAAGACACTGGTTAGGCACCATCCGGAGTACAGCGTGCAGTACTGGAGGCCACACCTTCACAAGGACATTAACCAAATTGAAGCAGTCCAGAGTAGGGCAACCAAAATGGTGCAGGGACTGCATCAGAAAACATATGAGGACAGATTAACTGAACTAAATATGTATACCCTAGAGCAAAGGAGGGACAGAGATGATATGATTGAAACATTCAAACACCTTAAGGGCATTAACAAGGTGAAAGGGTCTAACATGTTTCAATATAAGAAAAATAGCAGGACAAGAGGACACAGCATGAGATTAGAGGGAGGCCGATTAAGGGGTAATGTGAGGAAGTTCTTTTTCACCGAAAGGGTGGTGGATGCATGGAACGGCCTACCTTAGGAAGTGGGGGATATGAATATAGTGCAGGGCTTCAAACAGGCATGGGATAGGCATAAGGGAGCAATACAGATGAGTATGAATAGATAGGCCATTGAGATTGCAAAGGCCTATGACACATCGATAAGGTAGAAAAAGAAATGGGCAGACTGGACTGGCCTTGGGATCCTTATTTGCCATCAACTTCTATGTTTCTATGTTTATGCAATAGGGTGGCCATATATGTAGTTAAATAAACACATTTATCTGAGTCACTGTATGTATAAATAAATTTATACATACAGTGACCATTTATACATACAGTGCCGGACTACTTCCTACCTCATCATACTTTCACTTTCTGGCACTCGCACACAGTCTCTACTGATGTCTACATACAGTATGTTGCCCCATCCACAGTAAAACATCCAGTTAAAAATTCTGTTTTTTTTTTTTATTTCTCCCCAGCATTAACATTTCTCACTCACAGTCCTCTGGCCAGTATTGCGTTCCCAACTGCATCCCAAACTGCCTCAGCTCCCAACTTCCGAATGAACTGCTAAACTACTAAACAGCCAAACTGCAGCTTTTTTAAAACAAATCTCTCCCCCTGCATCCATAACCCATAAAGAACAGAACTGCTGACCTAAAAAGAAAATGCTCCAAAGCCGCTGTTTTTTTTTTCTTTCTGCCCCACTCACTCACTCGCTTACACTGCAAGTAGAGGTTGCTGAACTTGGATGCCTTTTCCTCCTGACGCTACTCACTCTACTCCGAATTCACAGCTTTCAATAAAAAATAACTTAAAAAAAACCAACCTTCATAACAGCCACCACCTTTGTCACGGCGAGCGATCGCTAAACTGATGTGACGTTTTTCTGTATTCCTTTCCATGACCACTCTGTGTGGCTCATTAAAGCTGATTGGCTGACAGTATGGCTTAACAGGTTTTAAAAGAAAAAAAAGGATGCTGAGTTTTGTGAGTGAAGAAGAAGAAGAAGAAGCTTGGCTCAGTTGGTAGCACATCCTCCTCTGGACCAGAAGGTCGTGGGTTCTCGTCCCACACTGGGATTGGACTTGCACCTAAAAATCGCTGTCATCTGAGTGCAGTATTGGGGGGTGCTGTACTGCTGGGGTGTGCCGTCCTTCGAATGAGATGTTAAACTGAGGTCCCTTCTGCCCATTCTGGTGTTGTCCTGGTGGGTGTCCAGGTGGAAGTAAAAGAACCCAGGGCACTCTTCGCAAAGAGTAGGGAACATTCCCGGTGTCCTGGCCAACATTCCCCGTCCCATAAACCGGTTCATGCAATTATCCAGGCTGTGTGTGGGTGATGATGTGTGATATGGCCGCCACCACACATTCAGTCACTTCACTACCAGTCTAGCTTGTAAGTGAAATATGCGGGGGAGACCTTGTGTGATATATGATTTATACACACTTATGCTGTTTGACCTTGGCCACCACACCCGTGGGTTATGCCACTCGTGAGGTTACCCAAGGTCAAACAGCACTCGTGTGCATAAATCATATATCACACAGGTCCCCCTGCTCCATATATATATATATATATATATATATATATATATATATATTTATATATATATTTTTTGTTATGTAATAAACTCCATTGTCATCCCGGCTGAGGGTTGATTCCACTACAATAAAGTCTGAAATTGATGTTAGGGTTGCTCAACCCTGTCTCTCACTGGTTTCTCCACAGACCAACAGACACCAGTGTGTGCCTTTGGGTCATCATCCCTAACTCTCATCCCATTCCATATGTAAACAAGTTGAGATGGTACAGTATAGGAGCATGGGGTGAGAGTTAGGCCTGATGACCCCAACGCACACCCAGAGCCTGTTAGTCTGTGGATGGTGGGGGGGTTGGGTTGAGTAATCCTAACATCAAATTTCCAGACTTTTGTTGGTGTGGAATCAACCCTAACTGATGCATTAATGGAGCTTTTTGCAATGAATTTCCCTTCTTTTTGGGAAAGTAAAATGTTACTCATATGGTATCCATAGGTGGGAGTGCGGGCCCTCCTGGCCCTGCGCTTCCACCCACCCATCAGTGTAGAGGCATGGTGCAGGAGGTCCCTGTGTTCCCAGTTTTACATAATGGGATGTATATTTGGGAGCATGGGCCCTCTGGGCCCTGCACTCCCTCCCACCAATAAGTGTAGAGACATAGTGCCTGAGGGCCCTGTGCTCCAAGTACTGCAAGACGATATCCATAGGTGGGAGTGTGAGCCCCCTGGGCCCTGCACTCCCACCTACCTATAAGTATAGAAACATAGTGCAGGAGGGCCTGTGCTTTTAGTTTTGCATAATTGTATCCATCGCTCCCACCCACCCATGAGTGTAGGTGCATAGCGTAAGAGGGCCCAGTACTCCCAGTTTGACATAAATATTATGCATAGGTGGGAGTGTGGGCTCTCTGGGCCAAGCGCTCCCACCTACCCACAAGTACAGACACATAGCAGAAGCCTAGAGGCATTCCAAGTAACCGTGTAACGCTTATTTGGCAATATCTCAGTATCCATAGAAACTGCAGAAAAAAATATTTCACAGTTGCATTCATGACCTAGCCACCTCCACACAGGCTTATAAGCTGTGCTTAGCAAAAAATCTGTATCTGGAATCATTTTCGAGATATAGGTGCCAAAATGTGACACAGCCACCATAATGTTATCCTATGGGAAAATCTGCAACTTCAGAGTGCTGTAACTCTGGAACCAGTATAAATTGTTACACCAAACCAGTAAATGCTCATCTGTGGTGTAAAGGCTTGCAACCCTGCACATTGCAGCCCAAAAGACCAGACCATGTAGTGGCAGTGAGGTAGCAAAGAAACTATGATTTTGTGGATTGTACTGTCACAAACTGCGAAAGTATGTCACAAATTGAGAAAGTACGGTGCAACACTTTCACAAATTTGCAAATGTTTTGTGCTTGTACTGTCACAAATTGTGTCAGTACAAATGGCCAGATCAAAATAAACATATTTCTAGGTGTTTTTTTTTTAAATTGTGATGCATGGATGCGGTTCCTAGGGCTCTTTGTTGGTAAACACAACAGTCGGTGTTTACCCAGGGGAAGTAGTTTTTAAACTATAACATTTTTTCTCCACCGCTAATTGAAAACAAGATGGCAGTGGCATGACAGTACAGAGGGCATATGCGACAGTAAAACGTGCTGTTGTTAACTAATCTTTAACTGTTGCATGGAACATATATTTTTTTCCCATAGGATATAATGGGAAAGTTTAATGTGAAATAACTTTTGAACAGATTAATATTTTTTCACCAAACCTTCAAAATGCACTTCCCTGACCCAGTCTCCATATACCCTAAAAATTTCAGACCAGACAGATGAACCATTCAGGCTGTGGAGACGAGCACATAATTCACAAAAGTTGAGGAATTTCACACTTTTTGACGCTGTGCAGCTCTGCAACCGCAAATCCAACTGGAATGAACATTTCCAGATCCAGAGCTCTATGGTACAATACTGCACATGCTAACTTTCAGGTGAATTGAATGAATAGTTGCAAAGTTATTAAAGTGTAAAAGTTTGGGTTTAACATAAAAGTGGCCGTGCAACCCTATCTATATCTTATATATATGTGTGTGTGTATATATTTTATATATATATATATATATATACAGTATATATATATGTGTGTGTGTGTGTATATATATATATATATATATATATATATATAGATATAGATATATCTGTATGTGTGTATATATATAGTCAGGAAATGAGACCTTCATTCACCTTACCAGCCGTATTCCATCCTCCACAGATCGACAGATGCCGGGTGTGTCATTGGGATGTGAAGCTTCAAATGTCACCCCATTCCATTTGTAAGCATGTTGACATGTCACAGTAAAGAAGAATGGGGTGACATTCAGGCCTTGCATCATCAATGACAGACCCTGGCATCTGTCAGTCTGTGGAGGATGGGGGGTACACGATATGGGGGTAGGGGCGAACCCTAAAGGTCTAATTTCCTGGCTTTTTGTCTTTAGCCCTAAATGATGCATTAACGCAGTTTTTTGCAAAGAATTTTCTTACTTTTTGAGAAAGCATAGAAAAGTACAAACTCGCGTAAGATGGTGGAAGCGTGTATTGGCCCGACGCTCCCACCAGCTTGAAACAAATTTTCATTTATCAGAGTGGCATAATTCCACACCTGTTTACATTTTACACACCTAATCTAATGGATTTTCTGTCTGCATTTTTATCAGTTGGCTCCATCATTACATTTCATCCTATGCTACTCTGAATTTGGGGTAACTGTAGATGTGAGTTGTGGGGTGAGCTACCTGGGCTGTTCGTTGCTCTGGCTGGGCTTGGGATGGGCGACACTGGTTCTAGGCCTGCTGAAGGGTGGGCATGAGTAATTGGTGCCTCCTAGGCCTACTGGGGGGACCTGCTGGTGGGTGGTTTCATTGCTGGGGGCCGTTGTCCTGGACCTGGCTGGGGGCTGCAACCTCCTGTATGGTGGTCATTTTCCCTCAGAATCCCTGATATTGGATTTTTATATCTGCAGGCCTGGAAGGGCTACTACACTGAAATGGCCATAAATCAATGGTATTCTCTTAGATCTCTGGTGAGAGCAGAGTCTTAGAACAAAGCCTGGTGTAGGTGGGGAAGTGAGAGTTCCCTTAGCCTACAATAATAAGAACATTTGATGGTCATTTTCTAAATAGTGTTGTCTACTGTCATGACTTGCATGAACTGATCTGGACAAAAAGGGACTGGTTTCCCTATAGGAGCTATAGGATTTAATTGGACAATAAACATAAATAATTCATTTATTTTATTTTATTTTTATGTGGTATTAATTGATTTTGTTTAATTTAAGTTGATTTGTCGCAGTGTGTGTGTTTGACTGATTGGATATTTGTGTGGTTGTATGTGTTGGATGTTGATGTATGTATATGATTGATAATTATATTGTGGTAGTGCTACGGTATAGTTTGGTTATTTACTTATTGTTTGATTAAGATGTGCTGGGAGGGTCTTAAGATGGTCTGGCATTATTCTCCCACTCTGCTTCAGGATCTCCACCCATTTCATTGTTACCCATTATTAGCTGATGTCTATAGAAGATGTCGTGCACTGGGGATAGTGAAGAGATGTCTGAGGGGTGGATGGACTGAGCAGAGTGGGAGAATGGAGAGGGGTGGGCAGATAGAGACAGTAGGGACTAGGAGACATCCAGGAGTGAAATGGGATCAGGAGAGGAGTTCTCCTTGCCTGATTCCCATACCCAAGGACTCCCCAAATTGTGGGCAGATATTGGAATCCTCCTTGATATCCCATCCAACCCGGGCAGTGTTGTGTAATGCCAGGTCAATTAGGAATAAGACCGCTATTATAACTGATCTTGTTGCAACATCTGACCTGGCATGCATCACTGAGACCTGGCTGGATGAGAATGCAGGCCCTATATTGGCATCTGCTACTCCGACTGGGTTCTCTGTGATACACCACCGGAGGTTGGATCATAGGGGCAGGGGTGTAGCCATTTTCTTTAAAATGGAGTTGGGCCTTGTAGATGTACCAGTGGGTTACACTCGATCCTTTGAGTGTATCCTGGGAGCAGGTATAGGGTTCAGGATTCTCTCATCTACCGTCCACCCGGCGATGGTGTAGAATTCCTGAAGGAGTTCGCAGACTTTGTTGTCGAAGTGGCATTGGAGTCACCCAGGTGGGTGACTTCAATGTCTGGGTCGATGATGAACTCTCGCACTTTGGAAATAACCTCCTCCAACTTATGACTATGTTGGGCCTTACACAGGTGGTTACCTCTGCTCCCCATATAGGGGGTCACTCATTGGACCTAGTGTTTCTCCTGGAGATGGAAATCATGCAATTGGGGGTGGAACCAAATGCCTGGATGGACCATCACACCATAAGATTCAACTTCGGGGCACCCCCAAAAAGGCCTGCCCCTACGGCGATGGTCCAGTATCGCCCTTTGAGGGGGATTACTCCAGAGGGCCTATCGGCAGTACTGGACCTATTGGCTATATCATGTGAGTGCATGAGTTCAGGGGACCTCGTACTTGCCTATAATAAGGCAGTTGGTGATGCCCTGGATTCAATTGCTCCTGTTCGTGTTCACCCACTCACCCAGCACCCAAGAATCCCTTGGTTTGATGGGTCCTTGAAGGAGCTGAGAAAAGTGGGGCGAAGGCTAGAGAGGGCTTGGTGGAAATCCGGCCTGGATGTTGACAGGCTTAGATTGATGGACCACTATGGTGTCTTCAATCAGCAATCACCCATAAGAAGGCAGAGTTCCTGTCCGGTGAGATTGCTGCTGCGCGGAATCAACCAGCTCAATTCTTTCAGACTGTCAATAGATTGTGCAATCCACTCTGTCTGCAGTCTGGAAGAGATTTTTCACAAATAAAGTGTGATGAGCTTGCTCGGTTCTTCTCAGATAAGATTGCCAGCATTGGGTCAGGCATTGGCCCAGCTCCCTCTTTAAGGGATTGCGGAGATAGGCAGGAAGAAACGAATACCCTTGCTACCTGGTTTAACTTTAGTAGGCCGGAGTTCATGGGCATTATGAGGATTATTCAGACTGTGCGACCAACCAGCTGTAGTTTGGATCCGGGCCCTACGCCACTATTATTAGGTTGCGTAGATATTATCATCCCGATCCTTGCTGAAATTGTCTAGAAGTCTTTGGAGCAGGGGGTCTTTCCTGATCCCTTAAAGGAGGCGGTCATTCAACCACTCCTTGAAAAACCCTCCTTGAACCAGGACTGTCTAGCTAACTTCAGACCTATCTCTAACCTTCCCTTTGTGGGTAAGGTTACTGAAAAGGTGGTTGCATCACAGCTAGATGACCATCTTACAAATCACAATGTCTATGATAGTCTCCAGTCTGGGTTTAGGAAAAGACATAGCACAGAGACCGCTCTTGTCCGGGTTTTAAATTACCTCCTAATTGCGAGAGATTGAAAGGCTTGTACTATTCTAGTCCTTCTTGATCTCTCTGCAGCATTTGATACTGTGGACCACTGTGTGCTTTTGGAGCGCCTGCAGCTTCTTCGTGGACTGTCTGGCACAGTTCTACATTGGTTTCGATCTTTCCTCACAGGCTGGACACAGAGGGTTGTCACCAGAATTTATTCCTCTGATGCCATCTCTCTGTCCTGTGGGGTGCCGCAGGGCTCCATTTTGGCTCCTATGTTGTTTGCAGTTTACATACTGCCATTAAGAGATATCATTAGGCGATACAGTCTGGGTTTTCACTGCTATGCAGATGATACCTAGCTGTATCTGTCCTTTACTCCAGGACAGGATGATGCAATCTCCGTGCTTAACAGCTCTCTGTCTGAAATAAAAGACTGGATGAGTGCTAGCTGGCTGAGGTTAAATCCGGATAAGACCGAGGTGTTGGTTGTGGACCCGGGTTGCCTTGAGGTGGGTCGTAGGGCTGGGTATCCATCAGGCATATGGCTTGATGGTGTCTAGCTCTCGACCTCAGACCGGGTGCGTAATCTGGGCCTTATTGTTGACGACGAGGTTGATCCTGAAATTGCAGGTGTCTGCTGTTGTCAAGTCTTCCTTTTACCATCTTAGGAATATCGCCCAGGTGAAACACCTAGTCCTCTGGCTGATCTTCCTACTTTGGTCCATGCTTTCATGACCACCCACCTTGATTACTGCAATGCCCTGTACCTAGGACTACTGGGGGTTGATATCCATCACTTGCAGCTAGTGCAGAACGCGTCGACCAAGGTCTTGATTGGGACATCTAGAATTAGTCATATTATGCCTGTGCTGGCTGCCGGTTCAGTGGTGGATCACCTTTAAGGTCGGATTACTGACCTATAAAGCCCTACACAAACAGGGACCCTAATATCTGCAAGATCTTCTTACTCCCTATTGCCCCTCTCGTTCACTCCGATCCGCTGACGAGGGATTTCTAGAAATTCCCAGGGTTCATTTGAAGATATCTGAGGCACGTGCATTTTCCTATGCTGCCCCTGCCCTGTGGAATTCTCTGTCTGGTTGGATACGTGAATGCTGACCGTCGAGAGTTTTAAATCGGAGCTCAAAACATTCCTGTTTTTTTTTTGGCTGTTAAATTGTTTATTCACATTTTCAATTTTTTACAAAAATCTAGATCAAACAAAAGGTAAACAAAAAGGGTGAGAGTTGTTGGTTACAGATACAACTCGACAGCAGATATTTTTTCAGTAATAGTTTAGTATGTACTTGCCAGTCTGTCTGTGACGGACCAATCAGGTTTCGAGTTCTCGGAGAAGCAAGACTTTCATGCTCCACTACTGACCATCAAGGTAGTCTTCATGGGTTCGGGTGCTGTCCATGCTTCTGACCCCCTGAATAAAGTCAAACACAAAGAACCACTATTCTACACTATTACAAATTCAGCTATATACAATAGGGGTTACAGCTAGTCATATTATTGGCTTGATATGCCACTATATTATGTCTGTGCATTTCTGCATATTGTAACCAATGTCCTGTGCCCTCCCGGGTCGTGTCTGAAAATAAGCAGGTCTGTTGCCTAGCGCACTTACCCGGTTACCAAAAGCTAATAAATAAATAAATAATTACTTGGGAAAACTACTGTAGGGTATAGCCAATGGTCAAAAACCTGGAATTGAGGCCTACTGTAAGTCAGTTATCCCACTCCAGTTTTGGGAGTAGTATATCTAGTGAATGGGGTCCAGCATTCTTCATATATCAGAGTGGAATTTTTGGCAAGGTGAGAGAGCCAATCCATGGTGGCTACCTGTGCCATAGATGCCAAGAGTTCTTGAGGACTGGGGGTACCTACAGATCTACAGTTCACCACCTACATAGCAGGAGGAGTTTGGCTTGCATGGCCCATATGGCCAACCATCGGTGTTCTATATCTCTGATATGAGGGGCCTCTGACTTAATTCCCAGAAGTAGGAGGGAGGGGGATCTAGGAACTGGTGCTTGTAAGACCTGGGTCCCCACCTCACGAACATAATCCCATGTTTGTTGTATCAGGGGGCAGGACCAAATAATATGCAGGAGATCGCCTGGCTGGGAGTTGCATCTCCAGCAGAGGCTTGAGTTCAACAGCCTAGCCTTGTGTAATACCACAGGTATACGGTACCAGGAATGGAGGATTTTGTTTTGTATTAGCCTGCTTTTTACATTGGTAAAGTATTTTTGGGCAGATTTCCAGTATTCCTTCCATTGTTTTTCTATAATATCACAAAGGTTGCCTCCCATTTCTGTTTGGATTTTATGGATTGACTGGGTATAGTGTCCCTAAGGGCGGCATAGATGAGACTGGCTGTACCCTTTTCTTTGGACAGCCAGAAGAGGAGTGCTTGGATTTCCTCTTGAGGTATGTGGATTATATATTCCTGTGTCGTGCTTTGGAGTTGTAGATACCTCCAGAAGTCAGAGGGGGGAATGACCACTGGAATTGTAAGTTGGAAAAGGTATCGATCACCGTAGAGGCTGGGATCATCAGCTCCTCTATTTTGAGTATACCCTTGGATTCTCACCCCCGCCAATGAAATGACTTTTTTCCTATGCACAGCTTGTCATTGCCCCACAATGGGGCCAGCTTGACTGGGGCTAGGTTTGTCCTAAGCCTTCTCCTCATTTTGGCCCAACATTGCAAGGAAGCTCCTATGGTGGGGTGGGATTTGAGCCCCACAGGGGGTGTATTGTACACCAAAAGTGCCAAAGAGTTGTTTCTGACTGACAGCTAGTTCTATGTCCATCCATTGGGGTTTAGGCTTGTTACTTGGCTTAAGCCATTGCAAGGATTGTGTCATTTGAAAAGCTCATTTGTAACCCTCGAACCACAAAGACACCACCCTTCCTCACTCCAATGGGTCCTCAGTTTATTCCTTATGTATCTGGGGGGTGTTCCCTCCCACAGGAATCTGCCTATCGCTTTATCTATCTTCTGTGTCATGGACACAGGAAGGGAGAGGGGGATATGTGCTATTATGTAAAACATTTTTTGAGTCAGGATCATCTTGATTGCTGCCATCTTCTTGGCCAGGGTTAGATGGAGTTTACTCCATCTGGACATGTCTTCCGTTATGTCTGTCAGGAGCGGCTGGAGATTTTGATCCCACAGTTTGGCCATTTTGGTAGTAAAATGGATGCCCAAGTATGTGATACCCTCCCCTGCCCATTTTAGTCCAGTGGTCCCCAGGTCATGGGTTGTGCATTTAGGGTTTAGTGGAAGCACCTCCATTTTAGTTTGATTAAGGCTAAGTCCAGATAGTTCCTTGAAGTGTTGAAGGGTATTCAACAGTGGCGGCAGAGCTTGGGGCAAGTCAGAGAGCAGGACCAAAAGGTTGTCTGCGTACATGAGGGTCGTGTATTCTTCCCTGCCTACTGAGATCCCTTGTAGCCCTTGTAGCCCCCTGCCCTCCCTTAGTGTGGCCGCTAGTGGCGCTACTGCTAAAACGAACAATAGGGGTGATAGAGGGCAGCCCTGCCTGGTGCCTCGTGTGACCCCAAATGGGGGGGACAGGGTGGAGTTGGTCAGGAGTCGGGCGGAGGGGGAATCATACAGAGCTGCTACCCATGTCCTGAAGCGCAGCCCGATTTCCAGCTTCTCAAGGATGGCCTGGAGGTAGTCCCATTCTAAGGATATGAAGGCCTTTTCAAAGTCGATAACTACCACCGCCGCCGGAGTGTTAAGGGTCTGGGCGATGTATGACAGATTGACCAGTGTTTTAATATGGTCTGCACTGTACCTACCAGGGACAAAGCCCACTTGTGTGGGGTGTATCAACTGCGGTAGTAAAGGCCCTAACCTAAGGGCCATGGCTTTGGTAAATATTTTGCTGTTAGCATTGAGGAGGGAAATTGGGCTGTAGCTACCTGGAGACGTGGGATCTTTCCCCTTCTTTGGCAGCACTGTGATCACTGCCTCCCTGACAGTGGGAGGCAGAGTCCCATATGCTTCTGCCTCAACATACGTTTGTTGTAGGGTTGGGGCTATAAGTTCTGATAAAGCCTGTCAAAACTCCACTGTGTACCCATCTCCCCCTGGTGCCTTCCCTGGCCTAAGGGATTGTATGGCCTTGTCTACTTCTTCAACTGATAAAGGCGCATCCAGTTGTTCAGCTTGCTGTTCCTTTATATTGGTAAGGTTAATCGACTGGAGAAAAGTTTGAATAGCTTGGGGGCTACCTGTCCTAGAGGAAGTATAGAGGAAGTATTGAGGAAGGTATAGTAGGCAGCCATAACCCTGTTCAGCCCAGTGTCTTTTGTGTGCACCACCCCATTGGTATCTCTCAATCCAGCAATGTGTCTCTCCATTTTCTGCTTCTGCAGCCTGTACGCCAGGACTTTCCCTCCTCTCTCCTCCTTCCCAGTATTTGTGTTTCAACCACAGGATGGATATCTCCACTTTCCTTGATAGGAGGGAGTTAATTTCCATACGGATACCTAACACCTTTCTTCGCAGGGGATCATGTTGGGTCTTCCCTACCCGACCTTTCTGCTGTTTTTCCACCTTCTGTAACTCCTCTTCCAAGTCTTTCAATCTCTGTTCCCTCCTGCTTCTCCATGCCCCTGCATATCCAATGATTTTACCTCTCATTGTGGCTTTGTATGCCTCCCATGTATTTCCTGCAGTGGTATCATGGATGGGATTTTCCTGGAAAAAGAGCTTTGTCTCTGTTTGGCCCAGGAGATGAAGTCTTTATCCTTAACCAACAAGGGATCTAGTCTCCATGAGGTGGAGGTGGGGGGGCGGCGGTCCCCAGAGAATGGCTGTCTGGACTGGGGCATGATCAAATATTATTATGGGAAGTATGGCGGATGTCATAGCGGCCTGAGTAAGTCATGGGGAGGATAGAAAATAGTCTATATGACTATAGGACCCATGAACCGGTGAGTAGAAGGAATAGTCTCGCCCCCTAGGGTTCAGTATCCGCCAGACATATGTCAGCCCTTGGTCGGCCATCCAAGATAGCAAGACTTGCCATCCTTTCCTATGGGGGTTCCCACCCACCATTACATTTTTATCCATTTGTGGATCCAAAACCAGGTTGAAATCCCCTCCTATTATAGTGGGGATCTCTTTTTTAGACATGTTAAGTAGGGTTTGGGCGATATGGTGGAAGAAAGTTGGGTCATCTTCGTTGGCACCATACAGGTTCCCCAACAGGATCTGTCCTGTGGGGGTTTGAAAAATTCTGAATATCCATCTACCCTGAGGATCAGCCTTTGCCATGACAAGGGACCATCTCAACTGTTTATGTATCAGAATTGCCACCCCACACATCTTAGTACCTGCGGAGGCAAGGACCAAGGCTCCCACCCAATCTCTCTTCAAGAGTTTGTGATCTTTCATAGTAAACTTCATTTCTTGCAGAAACGTCACTTGAGTCTTAATCTTTTTCAGGTATGTCAGCACCTTTTTCCTCTTCACTGGTGTGTTGAGCCCCCGGACATTCCAGGTGGAACATGTTAAGTTAGCCATACTCATAATACCCTGGGAAAAATGGGAGTCGAGCTAGCTGCATTTCACCAGTGAGAGGAGAAAGGTGCCACATGTCAAAAAGGAGGTGTTGAGAGTTCCAGGAGGTCATCCACTCAGGGGTTATGAGAAATTCCAAATTTCTTAAATGGGAGGTCTCTGTGTTCTCCCCTTATGCCACTGTATGAGCTTACTGACTGTTGGGGTGAGTGCCCCATTGCTCTGGGAGTTCGGGGTATTGACTTTTAACTGAGTGCCAGAGCTGTGCCAGCATCTTTGCTCAATAATACCAGTAGATTGTACCCAACTTAAGTATGAGACTGACCTACAGCTGTGCATTTCTTCTCTATTATCCCTATACAATGCAATATCACTGTTCCCATGAAGTTCAAAAAACCAAAACATACACAAGAACATATTTACATTTTGCACTACCGTGCCTGGAGGGAACCACCTGGCCTCTATGATCGCTTGCTTGTTTCGGCTAAGCAAGATCTGGTGGGTGGCAGCTGTGGGTGTGATGTTCAAGTTTATCACCAGTTCAGTGCTTCCACTTTCTTCCCCTGCTGTTGTGATCTGGAGGAGGGGGATCAGTCACTCAGCGCAGATAGGGTGTGCAGCTACCAAGTCTGGTCCAGAGTTAGGGCTTGCTCTGAGATCCGGACCGTCTATGCGAACTGTTCCCTTATACTCTCTGATATGGGGGGGTCAAGGACAAACATAGGGAACATGATTAGGTGGTCTGCTCATGGGGGGGTAGGACCTAGGCAAGCAAGTGAATCTTCATGTTCTAGATCACTGTATAAGTGGGGGGAGGTGCGTGGCCATGCAGAGTAGCAAGCTACCGCCCCATCCGAATTCTATCTGAAAAGGAAGATTATTTAAAGAGAAAAGGTAAGAGGAGGGCAGACATTCGGCCTTACCACTCCATCATACCCTTTCACCGAGGTTTGCCAAGCAGAGCACTCTCCACCCTCTTCTCTCTCACTGCCCAGCCATCCATGTCCACCCACGAGCCTCCTCTCCTTCCCCCATTCCAAATGAGGTGTCTGTTTTGTTTAAAATCTGGGGGAGGTGGGTTATCTGGTGGGGCCATTCTATCTGAAGGCTATAACCCAGCTACCCTGCCAGCTTATTTACCTAGTTTGGGTCCTTGGGTAGCCCCTTCTCTGACCTGTCATCTTCTCAGACTAGGTCTCCCCCCCTTGGCGTCTCCTTCTCATCTTGCTGTTTCCCCCCTCGGCTCACAAGTCTTACTCCCTGCAGTCCTTTCCCAACCCACTATCCATTCAGAAGAAGGTGATCTCTGATGGGGTAGAGGGCAGTAGATTAAACATGCCCTAAAAGGGCTAAAGTCTCAGTGTCCTGGAAATCCTCTGCACCACTAGGGCCACCCTGTTTGGCCATTATCAAAAAAACTAAGATAGATCATCTCCCCTCCCTCCCCACATTATTACTGTATTGCATTACTTATCTAATGGGTCTTCTGCTGCTCCTTGTTGGTCCCAAGAATTTCTGGACCTGGGTCGCTATTCCATTTCTGCTTGGTGCTCTTTGCGGTCTTCTAATGCCGAATCGGGGGGTTGCTGCGTCATAGGAGGGCTTATTTCTTCCCTTCCTGAACTGGATTCTGGAGATGAGTGTGGTCTGCGTGAATGGGTGGTTTCCATCTCAGTTTCCTCTTCTGTATGCTGGCACCTTGTAGTTGGAAATGGGGATCGTAAGGCCGCATAGCGATTCACCATCATTTATTTTACCAGAGCAGTACTTTCCTCCCATTGCTGGTTTTTCATTCTTTCTGCATACTGTGGCCCGGTCCTCACCAAAGGATTATCCTGTTTTTCTATGGCTATCTCTCGCTGTCCATTTTCTGCTGCGCCATGGGAGGGCCTCCTGGTTCTCAGCTGGGGTCCCCTCTATTATGTGCAGTCCATCCTATTCAGTAGGGTTAGCATGTTCAGGAGGGCCAATCTGTGGCCCGCAATGCCTCTCCTCGTCTGGGCATTTCAGGAAGGCCTCCAGTGCTTCTGGTGTTTCAAAATACAGTGGGACCCTGTTTTTCACTATCCGCATAGTTGCTGGGTACCGAAGGGAGTATTGTATGCCCATTTTTTGCATAGTACACCGGGCTGGTGTATACTCCCTCATTTTATTTCAGAGCTCTTTTGAAAAGTCCTGGTAAACAGAAATGGGATGGCCTTGCCAGTTAAGTTGGCCCATCTCTTGGGATTTTTGTAAAATGTCCTGTCTGGTATTGTAGGAGAGGAGTTTCATCAAAATTGCCCTCGGCCTCCCTCCTTTTTGTGGGGCAGGGGCGATAGTCCGATACACCCGTTCGATCTCTAATCGGAACTCTTTTTGTAAGCCTCAAATTTCAGGGAGGGCTTTCTGGAGGAACTGGACCGTGTCCCACTTTTCGGAACCCTCTGGAAACCCCAGCAGGTGCAGGTTGTTCCTCCTGCTGCAGTTCTCCAGGTCATCCACCTTAGTAGTAATTCATTTATTTTAGTCTGTTGGTCCCTTTGAACCCCATGGATTCGGTCAATCATCATGGTTTGGGACACTGCCTGCTGTTCTAATTTCACCATTCGTCCATCCAGATGTTGTATTGCCTGGGTAGTATGGTGGGATGCCTCCGTCACTGCATCCATGCAAAGAAGGAGCCTCTCGAACATGGAGTTAAAGTGATCCAGGTTGAGTGTTGATCCTGGCGTTGCCGCCATACTGTAGGTCTGAACTTCGGAGGTTGCACCAAGGGACAGTATTAGCCACAATCCGGACATAAAGGTACTGTTTTTCTACCGATAGCCCGAGCTATCAAATCTTTTGATTTATTACTGCCGGTAGCCGCTTAGCATATGGTAGATGCCGGATTAATTTTCTGCACAATGCAGCTCACGATTTAAGCATCCATCCTGTTCATCGGTTAAGCCATGCCCCCAACATTCCTGTTTTTTAAAGCATATGGAGAATGATTTTATTACTGTTTATTTAATTGTTGTTGTCATTTAAACTGTTAGTTTTAACCTTTGTGCAGCACTTTGGTTTTGAAAAGTGCTTAAAACATAAAGATTTACTTACTTACTTACTTACTTACTAACCACTGAAAATGATCTCTGTGGCAGTAAGGCTAACTACCCTATAAATCAATCAATCAATCAATTTTTATGTATAAAAAGGCACCTTTCTAAAACCAAGGCGCCTGTACAATAAAATACATAAAATACAAAAAAATAAAATCAATTATTATAAACAACATATAAATTCCAACAAAAACCAGTATAAAACCACTTAACGAATAACCACATCAATCAATTAAAGCCAGGTTAAAAAGATAAGTTTTTAAAGCAATTTTAAAACTCTGAACAGTTAAACAATCTAAGTACCCGATGGTGAGAGAGTTCCACAAGGAGACGAACAACAAAGCTAAATGCCTTGCTCCCGATGACTTCAAAGCGATACCCTAGGAACCTCTAGCAATCCCTCATCGGTGGATCAGAGAGGATGGGAGGGACAGTAGGGACAAAAGAGATATTTCAGGTAACTCGGTCCCTGGTCATGTAGGGCCTTATAGGTTAATAAAGTAACCTTAAAGGTGATCCACGCGTTATATGACTGGCTCTTAATAAACAGGCATTTGTCAATGCCGAATGTTTGCTTGCTGGCATTGGCATTGGTAGTGTAGAAGTTACAGAGCTGCATAATAGGAATGGCAGTGAAGTATTGAACTGAAGCCAACCCCACCACCACCCTGCAGAGAGTGACAGGCATTGGGGAGTGCCTTTGGGTCATCAGGCATAACGACCATGCCATTTCATCACACCCTACCCTGCAGACACTGACAAATGTCACAGTGTGCCTTGGGGTCTTTGGCCCTTATGCGCATCCCATTCCGTCAGGAAATACGGTGAGATGGGTGCAGTATAGGAGAATGAGGTACAGTTTGGGGCCGAAGAGTCCGAGGCACACCTCGATGCCTCTCACTGGCTGCAGGGTGTGGGTGGGGGTGGAATGGTATGAGCATTACAGGCAAGAATCCCAAGTCACACCCCTGATTCCTGTCATTCTCTACAGGGTGGGACATTATGGTCGGAAACCCTAACGCCTCAGGCATTCGTTGGTATTTTCACTCCAAATTTTCAACATGGTTTTTTTGTGACCCCCACCTCATGAACAGTGGCAATATCAGTTTGTTAGCTGAAAACTGCTTTTTGCACAGCGACTATGACATTTGGCACCACAGGTGCAAAAACATATTCCGAACAGGATGTGAAAAATGACAGCGGTACTGTTCATGGGGAGGTGTAAAAAATGGCAATGTTGAAAATCTGCTGTGAAAATACTAAAAAAAACTGGTGAAGTCACGAGCGTGAGTAGAAACTGTGCAATGCACACCCGTAATGTAACTAGTTTGGGGATATTTTTACAGCAGATTGTTAACACAGGCATTTTGGGACCTCCCATCATAAACAGTGTCAGTGTGATTTTCTTTATCTGTCCTGAACAATGATTTCCCACAGCGACTACACATTTCTGCGTTCAAAGTGTGAAAACACATTTCGGCCATGTTGTGGAAAATGACAGCTGTACTGTTCATAAGGAGGTGTGGAAAAATGCCACTGGTGAAAATCTGGACTGAAAATATTACAAATTCATGAACTTATTAGAGTGCTTGGAAACTGCGTAATGCTCACTCGTAACACAGTAATTTTATGGAGTTTTGTCACCAAATTTTCAACATAGCCATTTTAAGACCTCTGCTCATGACCGGTGACACTCTGATTTTCTTAATCTGTCCCAAACATTGTTTTCGCACACCGACTGTACCATTGTGCGCTACATGGGCGGAAACACATTTTGGGCAAGATGTGAAAAATGGTAGCTGTACTGCTCATAAGGAAGTGTGGTAAAATGGCACTGTTGAAAATCTGGTGTGCAATTATTACAAATTTGCAAACTTGCCAGCGTGCGTAGGAACTGCACAACGTGCGCTCCTAAAACAGTCATTTTGGGGAATTTTTTCACCAAATTTTCAATATAGCCATTTTAACACCTCTGCTCATGACCAGTGTCACTGTAATTTTCGTAATGTGTCCCATAAACTGATTTCGCACACCGATTGCACCATTGTGCACTACATTGGCAGAAACACGTTTTGGGCAAGATGTGAAAAATGACAGCTGTACTGCTCATAAGAAGATATGGTAAAATGGAAATGTTGAAAATCTGGAGTGAAAATATTGAAAATTCGCGAACTTACGAGCGTGCATAGAAACTGCGCAACGCACACTCATAAAACAGTCACTTTTAGGAATTTTTCCACCAAATTTTCAAAATAGGCTTTTTGAGTGCCCACCTTAAGAACATTGGCTGTGTCGTTTCGTTAATCAGTCCCAAAAGGTGATTTCACGCAGTGACTGTGAAATCACCTTTTGGGCCTGATTATCGCCATGACAGTGACAGCATTCATGAGAAGGGGTCCCAAAAACCCCATGTTGAAAATTTGGTGCAAAAATTCAAAAAAATGCCCGAGATATGCATTAAAGTTGAAAACCCTATCTATTACATTATACAGCTTACCGGCATTTCCTCAGTTCGCCGGCTTTGATGAGTGCAGATGTGTTCTGGTCCACGAAGATGTCGCGCCAGACTCTGGAGGTGAGTATGGGGTGAGGGGGGTGTGGGAGGCAGGGTGCACAGTGGGTGGGCGCGGGTGGGCTGGGAGATGCCTAGGAGCGTTTTCTTTTTACAGGTTTTTTTTCTTTAAGGAAGATGACCGGGATGTTTGCCACACTGGGGTGGTCTCCCAGCGTGGCAGCTGTAAGGCTGTTTGAGGGGGCTGGAGCCAACATGGGATTGGGCACCCCCGTTGGCCATATAGACATGTGCCACGCTGGGGTGAGCTCCCAGCGTGGCACCTGGAAAGCTCTTTTTTGGGGGTGGGTGTGCAGCTGACGGGGCATTGGGCACCCCTGTCAGCTATACAGTATGTGCTTGGGGGGTAGCGCGTGAGCACACAATATGCGTGTGTGTTGAGGGGGGGAGTTCTGCTCACTGAAGCGGTGCTCTCCCTTTCAACTGTATGCCACTGCATTTTGAACTGCTGTCATAGACAGCTGGAGCAGTGATTGGAGCACTGCGACTGTGCCTGCAAACACACTGACTGAATTAGAAGAGGCTGACACACCTCTGGAAAACTCGGATGATGGCACTATGTTTCTTGCACATGCGTGCAAGCAAACATAAAAATTGATTGATTGAAATGTCAAGCCACTACCACAATGGAGAATGCTATCCACAAAATGTAAACTACATCACACAATATCTCCACAGCAAATTAATTTTTTGACACCTACACACCATAATTCACATCTACAGGACATCCTCTCAGCATCCTCCAAATGTCAAGTTAAAACACCAAACTATTTCCGAGATATTTAATTTCAAAGTTTCGCTTTAAAAAATCTTTGATTGCGAGAATTGACCACAAATTTGCGATCAAACATCATCTTTGATTGTGAGGTTACATCAGGTGATGAAATATGGGCTATCTAGTCCTTCCCAGAGACATCCAAAAAATCTAGCAAAAATCTAGCCATCTTGTCCCGCCCTCACAAACAAAGTTCGCGATCAAAGAATTCACAGGCTCATGGTCAAAGAATTAAAAAACATTAAAACTCCATTTTTTGACACAGTTACATTAAACAACAGGCATGGCTCGATAGAGGGAAGCCTCCTGAGCAAAACCTATCCTAGTTTGACTTCACAAGTCACCCCTGGGCTGCGATATTTGATTTTTTCCAACCCAAAAATCTGGCCATCTCGTCCCTCCCTCAAGAACGAAGATTGCGATCAAAGAATCTCGCGATCAAAGAATTTGCAGGTTCACTATCAAAGATCGTTAGTGAGCTATGGTCAAAGAATTTAAAAGTTTAAAACTCTATTTTTTGACATAAGTACATTAAACCACAGGCATGGCTTGATAGAGGGAAGCCCCCTGAGCAAAACCCATGTAAGGTTTACTTCAGAAGTCACCCCTGGGCTGAGATATTTGTTTTTTTTCCAACCCTAAACTGAAAACAAGATGGCAGCCATCACGATCAATACATTTCTCGTGATCAAAGATTCTTTGATCGTGAGCCTGCAAATTCTTTGATCGTGAGGAGTGACCAGATGGCCAAAACCTCCATTCTTCTTTCGCAAAATAACCATATAAATTTTCCCATAGACTTATAATGGAAGCTAAAAAGTTTAATAACTTTTGAATGGATTAATATATTTTCACCAAACAAAAAGTGGCATGTTCCTTGACCCAAGCTCTTTCTACGTGCCAAGACTCAGACTAGCAGACTACACGACAGCTGCACAGCGCCACAGACAAAATCTGAAAAACTGCCCACATAATTGCTGAAAAGTGCATTTTTCAGCATTTTGGTGTGCAAAACTCATAAGCCAGACTGAAATGCAACTTGGCAAATCAAGAGATCTACCATGTCCCACCGCGCATACCAAATTTCATGCAAATCCATTTGATGGGTCCAAAGTTATTAACGTGGAAAATTTCAAGTTTGACATAGAAGTGCCTTCATAACCCTAAATATAGGTGCGCCCCTATAATAAATAAATATATATATATATATATTTATACAATGGGGGTGACACATATTCCAGTGAAATAAACCATGTTATTTTCACTGCAGTGAAATAAATCCTGATGAAGTCAGCAGAATTAAAATAAATACCATTTATTCCACCCCAAAACCCACGCTAAACCCGTGCAAAGCTGCACAAAGCCACACTAAACCCACGCAATCATGCTAAACCCATGCAAAGCCATGCTAAACCCATGCTAACCCCATGCAAGCCACACAAACTGTACATTTTGCAGCAGTGAGGCCCCATTGTATAAATAGGACACATGATGGGCACATCCTGGAATATGAAAAATATTTTCACTCCTGCCTCGTGAACACTGCATATTCTACTTGTGCCTTTGGCACTCATAAAATATCCAGGCTCACTCTGCAGGAGTGAAAATATTTTCCATATTCCACTCGTGCCCATCAAGTACCCCCTATTTATATATATATATATATATATGTGTATTGCAAAAAACTCCATTAATGCATCAGTTAGGATTGATAGCACAATGACAAAAGTAAGGAAATGTGATGTTAGGGTTACACCCCTACCATCCCACCCTCAACTCCCCACCCTCCACTCACCAACAGGCGTCGGGATGTGCCATGGGGTCGTCAGGCCCAATTCTCACCCACTCCATGTGTAAACAAGCTGACATGCTACAACATAGGAGAATGGGGTGAGAGTTAGGCAACAGACCCATGCACACTGCAGCTCTGTTGGTGGTGGAAGGTGGTGGTGTGGTAGGGGTGTAACCCTAACATCGCATTTCCATACTTTTGTTGTTGTGCTATCAACCCTAACTGATGCAATAATGGAGTTTTTTGCAATGAATTTCCCTTCTTTTTGAGAAAGTATAATATAACTGGTAACTGGCATGTGTTAGTGGTAGTGCAGACTCTCCAGGCCATGCACTGCCACTTATACATAAGTACAAAGCCATACAGCAGCACCATAGTACTCCAAAGGAGCCTTTGTAACACTTTTTTGGCACTATCTACATAACCATAGAAAGTAGGAAAAAAAATTCTGCTGCAGAGGTATTCATGACTTTCAGACCTCCACACATGCTTAGGCCTTCTAAAGGTGGACTAAGCTGCGAACAATGAATAATCTGTATCTTGCACCGTTTCTGAGGCAGCGAAAGTCCCCATGGGCTCCGCAATGTTATCCTATGGGAAATTTCTCAACTTCACAGTGATGTAACTATGTGTCCGTTGATTGTTTTGGGATCAAATCACCAAAAGGCACATCTGTGGGAGCAGGGCTTGCCACCCTCCAAGTCTCACGCCAAAAGCCCCAATCACTTTGGTGCACTGGGCTGGCAAAGAATTGTTTTTTTGTGTGCAAAATACTGTCATAAATGGCGACAGTTTTGCAAAAATAGGCATGGCACTTTCGAGATTTGTGACAGTGTTGTGGTAATTTCTCTTGCAATTTGTGACAGTCTGATCTTGAAAAAGGTATTTCTGGGTTTTCTCCCCTCCCAAAAAAATAGTACTGTGATCCTCAAGACCTGACTAGGTAAACACAACAGTAAGTGTTTACCTAGGGGGTTCAAAATTTAAACACCAGGCATTTTTCTCTCGTGCTAAGTGAAAACAAGATGGCTGCAGCATGACAGTAAAAGGGCCATTTACAACAGTAAAATGTAGTGGCGGCAGCTTTTGAGAGGCAAATACATTTTTTTCCCATTGACTATAATGGGAAGCTTGTCTTTTGAATACCTTTTGAATGGTTTAATATTTTGTCATCAAATCTTCAAAAGGCAAATCAATGACCCAGACTGCATCTTCCCTGAAGATTTCAGACCAAATGGGCAAATCATGCATGCTGTAGCCACGAGCAAAGAAATGCACCCAAAACTTTTTTTTGTGTGTTTTGGGGCGTTATGCAGTTCCACAACCATTCATCTGACCGTAACGCAACTTGCCAGATCCAGAGATCTGTGGTACCAGACCATGCATGCACAATTTCAGGCAAATCCGTTGTATGGTGGCAAAGTTATTAAAGTGAAAAATGTTGGGTTTAACATAAAAGTGGCCATGCAACCCTAACTATATTGGCACTGCCATGCCAGTATAATATATATTATAGTGGCACGGTAGTGCCGCTATAGTTAGAGTACCCCATTTAAGGTTAAAGTGTGAAATTTTGCAGCTTAATAACTTTCCAACCATAGGATCAATTTGCCTGGCATTTGGCACACATGGAGCAGTACCATAGGTCTCTGGATCTGCCAAGTTTCGTAATGGTTGGATATACGGTTGCGGAGCTATAAAGTGCTGTAGAAAGTCATATTTATTCTTTTTTGCGCATTCTTTGCTCACGCCTACAGGTTGCATGGTTTGCATGACTGGTCCAAAAACTTTAGAGAACATGTGGCTGGGGACCCCGATGTGCCTTTCAAAGGTTTTGTGAAAAAATATTAAAACGGTTCAAAGGTTATACAAAAAAAAGTTTCCCATTATAGTAAGTGGGAAAAGTTAACAAAAAGTTTGACAGTGTTGCAGATGCAGTTTTTAGTGTTGTAAGTGACCCTTGTAGTGTCGCAAATCCACCATCTTCTTTTCAGCTGGTGGTCACAGAAATGCTTGGCATTTAAATTTGGGACCCTCTAGGGACACAATTCTTGCTGTGTTCACCTAGTCGGGCCATGAGGATGCTAGCCATGTCTTTTTTTGGTGGGTTAAGCACCCCAGAAATGTTTTTAACATTTTTGTAAACAGTAGTGTCACAAAGTAGTGTCGCACATGTGACATTTTTGTGTTTTTTTTTACGTAAGTGTCGCAAATCACAACACTACTTTGAGACACTATGCCCAAAACAATAGGACATCTTTGCCACACTGCTGCAAAAGTACAGTTTGGTCTTTTGGGCTGAAATTTGGAGCGAATAAAGCCAAGATCCCACAGATGTGCCTTTTGTGGTTTGGTGACAAACTATTAGAGGGCTGCAAAGTTACAGCACTCTGAATTTGACAATTTTTCCCATAGGCTAACATTAAGGTGTCCGCTGCACCTTTCGGGGCATGTATCTCGAAAATGCTTCGAGATACGGACTTTTTGTTGGAAAAATGCTTAGTCCCTCACAAGGGGACTAAGTACAAAACTAGCCAAGAAAGTCATAAATAATATGAGATGTAAAAATTTTTTCTACATCGTACAGTTCCTGAGATATAAGCAATTTTGTATTCCAAGTGCTGATTTTCTGCTCCGAGGGCCATTATTATGCATGCATTCTTTGTATTCACTGTGCTTCTGAATGCACCTTTTTGGGAAAAAAAGGGTGTGTGTTGCGTTACTGTTACAGTTAGTGTTTATGCTTGCATTTCCGTACCATTTACGTTAGCGTTTACGTTTACGTCACCATGTGCGTTACCCTTCGTGTTTGCATTTGCACTTGCATTTGCGTTACTGTTACCATTTGTGTTTCCATTACTGTTTTTGTCTGCATTTCCCTTTGCGTCACCGTGTGCATTACCATTTGTGTTTGTGTATGCGCTTCCTTTTGTGTTTCTGTTTCTGTTTCCTTTGGTGCCATCGTTGGTGTTATCATAAGCATTTGCATTTCCAATTGCGTTACTGTTTGTGTGTTCAGCACCGTTTGCATTTGTGTTTCTGTTGACCTTAGCGTTTGCATTTTCAGTAGCATTTCCATTTTTCGAGTGCGTTACTGTTTCCGTCTGCATTTCCGTTGCCATTACCGTTTGCATTTCTGTTTGTGTTTGTGTTAACATTTCCATTTTCGTTATTGTTTGCATTTGTGTTTCCGTTGGTGTTAGCATTTACATTACTGTTTTCGTTATCGTTTGCATTTCTGTTGCCGTTAGAGTTTGTGTTATCATTTGCATTACCATTTCTGTTTTCATTAACTTTTGTGCTTGCATATCTCTTACCATTTGCATTATCATTTACGTTTGTGTCACCATGTGCATTACCATTTACGCTTGTGTTTGCGTTACCATTAGTGTTACTACTGTATTTTATTTTACCTTACTGCTTCTATCACCATTTGAGTTAACATTACCATTTGTGTTTTTGTATTTGCGTAGTGCAGTGCAAATCATTATGCTTTTGCTATTTTTCTTCACTGTCATCTGTGACACATAGCACAGCCAGTGTGTGGTTGATTGGTCTGAAACTTGGCAGGTAGAACGACCTTTGTTCAAGGAACATGACAGTTTTTGTTGTGGTGAAACAAATGTTGTTCTTTTCCAGAGTTATGGCCATTTGAAATCGGCCTGCTTCAGAGTTACTGATTTTTTCATCCACCAGGTCTGCCATTTTAGTGAATTTTTGGCTGCAATTCCTGCTATTTTGTGGTGGAAGACTTCTTAAAGGTACAGAAACATAAAAATTGAATATCTCTGGAAGGGTTTGGTCTTTTCACATGAAATTTGGAGGGTGTTGAGTGGATGTCCTGGGGATGTGAAGTATGTTGCCTACATGTTTGAGAAATAATTTGCTGTGGAGATACTGTGTGACACAGTTAACATTTTGAGCATAGCGATCTGCATGGTGCTACTGCCTTTAAATTTAAAGCATAGGTAGCCCTAGTGGCACAGAGGTGCCTTACAGTGGTTTCATGTGTAAAACTTTAACAGGTGCAGAATTATACCACTCCGACAAATGAAAATTTGGTTCATTATGCTTCAGTAACTTCTGACCCGTGTGTCCGATTTGCCTGGTATTTGGAATGTGCACAGATTTTTTAATCCATCTGTCACTGTGCCAATTTTCAGGTCACTGGCATTTACAGTTGCTGAATAGTGCATGTTACGTTTGCTCGTGGCACTGTGTGACCCTTGAAAGGATGCACACACAATTCTGGACACATGGTGTGCCATGGTACATGTCTTCATTTAACAATTTTCATTTCAGTTGGTCATACAGTTTTTGAGCAGTGAAGTGACAAAAAATAATATGGCGTTCCCGCGCTCCCACCACCACATTCAATTCACTACTTATAGTGCACATTCTCAAAAAGAAGGGAAATTCATGGCAAAAAACTCAGTTTAATGCATCAGTTAGGGTTGCACCATGTGGCAAAATAGAGGAAATTCGGTGTTAGGGTTGCTACCCCTGCACCCCACGCCCACTCCATCCCTTCAACAGGCATCAGGGTGTGCGTTGGGGTCATCAGTCCTCTCACCCCACTATCCTGTACTGCCTCATCTTATTTACACATGGAATGGGGTAAGAGTTAGGGCCAATGACCCCAATGCACACCACGATGCCTGTTGGTGAGGACGGGGTGGGCGTGGGGTGCAAGGGGTGGCAACCCTAACACCAAATTTCCTTACTTTTGTTGCTGTGGAACAACCCTAACTGATGCATTAAACAGAGTTTTTTGCCATGAATTATGGTAGAGTACCCCATTTAAGGTTAAATGGTGAAAATTTGCACCTTAATAACTTTGCCACCATTCAACGGATCTGCCTGAAGTTTGGTAGGCACGGGGCATAACCATAGATCTTTGGATCTGTCAACTTTCATACCAGTTGGATATATGGCTGCAGAGTTATTAAGCAACATTCTGGCATGCAATTACTTTTTTTTGTGCATTTTTGCCCACGCCTACAGGTCACACGGTTTGCACGACTGGTCCAAACACTTCAGAGAACATGTGGCAAGAGCTGTCGATGTTAATTTTGAAGATTTCTTGAAAAAATATTGAACGGTTTGAAAGTTATTCAAAAAACAAATTTCCCATTATAAGTCAATGGGAAAAGTTAACAAAAAGTTTGACAGTGCCGCAAATGACCCTAGTAGTGTCACAAATCTGCCATTTTGTTTTTCAGTTACTGATCACAGAAATGCTTGGCATTTAAAATTGGGACCATCTAGGGACATAATTATTTTTGTGTTTACCTAGTCAAGCCCTGAGGATGCTAGCCATGTCTTTATTTTGGGGTTAAACACTCCAGAAATATGTTTTTCAAATTTGTGGGAAAAGTAATGTCACACTTGCGACACTGTCGCAAATTTTTGCGAAAGGTGTCACAAATCACGACACTACTTTTTAGCACTATGGCCAACATGACTGGAATTGTTTGCCACCTTGCTGCAAAAGAATGGTTTGGTCTTTTGGGCTGAAATTTGGAAGGAAGGCAGCCAACATCTCACAGATGTGCCTTTTAGTGGTTTGGTGAAAACATATTGGATGGCTGCACAGTTATGGCACCACAAATTTGACGCTTTTTCCCATAGACTAACATTACGACATCAGCCGCATGACAGGAATTCTTTGCCACTCTGCTGCCAAATAATGGTTTGGTCTTTTGGGCTGAAACTTAGAGGGAAGAAAGCCAACATCCCACAGATGTGCCTTTTGTTGGTTTGGTGCAAAAATATTACAGGGCGGCAAAGTTCCGTCACTCCGAAGTTTACATTGTTTCCCATAGGATAATATTACAGCATCCGCTGCGCCTTCCGGGACCCGTATCTTGGAAACGGTGCAAGATACGAACTTTTTGTCAGAAAAATATTTAGTGCTAAGTACTAAACTAACCAGGAAAGTCATAATTCATACGAAATTTTAATTTTTTTCTACGTCATACGGTTCCTGAGATATAAGCAATTTAGTATTCCAACTCCTCATTTTCTGCTCTGAGCCCTATTATTATGCATACATTCTTTGTACTCACTATGTTTCTCTATGCAGCTGTTGGGGAAAACCCAGGTGTGCGCATACGTTACTGTTACTCTTACCATTTCCGCTTGTGGTTCTGTACCCGTTTGCGTTACCGTTCCTGTGTACGCCACCCTGTGTGTTACCCATTGCGTTTTCATTTGCACTTGTGTTTGCATTACTATTACTATTTGTGTCTACAGTACTGTTTCTGTTTGTGTTTTGCTTTGTGTCACTGTGCACATTACCTTTTGTGTTTGCGGCCGCCCTTCCATCTGCGTTTGTCTTTTGTTTTGCATCAAAAACGGTTCGAGATACGGACTTTTCATCACAGAAATTCTTAGTCCCCCACTAGGGGCCTAAGAACAAAACTAGCCTAAAAAGTCATAAAAAATATGCGATTTTAATTTTTTTTCTACGTCGTACGATTCCTGAGACATAAGCAATTTAGTATTCCAAGTACTCATTTTCCTGTTTGAGGGCCACTATTATGTCCACATTCTTTGTATTCACTGTGCTTCTGGATGCACCTCTTTTGAACACAAAGCGTATCCGTTTGCATTACTGTTACTGTTAGCGTTTGCGTTTATGTTTCCGCTTGCATTTCCATTTGCGTTAGCATTTCCGTTTGCGTCACAGTGTGGGTTACTGTTTGCGTTTGTGTTACCATTTGAGTTACTGTTTCTTTTTGCGTTACCGTTGGCATTACCGTTTGCATTTCTGTTACCATTTTCATTAGCATTTCTGTTTGTGTCACCGTGTGCGTTACCGTTTGCATTTGCGTTACCGTTACCGTTTGCGTTTTCGTTACCGTTTGCGTTACCATTTCCGTTTTTGTTTCCATTATCATTAGCATTTGCATTGGCACTTGTGTTTACATTGTTACTTGCGTTACTGTTTCCTTGTGTGTCACCGTTGCCATTGCCATTACCATTTGCATTTGCGTTACCGTTACCATTTGTGTTTGTGTTTATGTTTGCGCTTGTGTTTCCATTACCATTTGCGTTATCATTTCTGCTTGTGTCACCATGTGCGTTACCATTTGTATTTGCACTTGTGTTTGTGTTTCTGTTTGTGTTACCATTACTGTCAGCATTTCCATTGCCATTTGCATTACCATCTGTGTTTGATTCACGTTTGCACTTGCATTTCCATTACCATTTTTGTTACCATTTCCATTTGCTTTTGTGCTTGCGTTTGCGTTACTGTTTCCTTTTATGTCACCTTTGGCATTACCATTTCCGCTTGAGTTTGCGTTACTATTGCCGTTTGCGTTTTTGTTACCATTTGCATTACCATTTGCATGTGCTTTTCCGTTACCATTACTGTTCTCATTACTGTTACCGTTACCATCTGCGTTTGCATTTCTGTTTGCTTTTCCATTACTGTTTTCATTAGCATTTCCATTTGCATCACCGTATGCGTTACCATTTGCATTCGCATTTTCACTTGCGTTTGCATTTCCATTTGCATTACCATTACCATTTGTGTTTTCATTGCTATTTGCATTACTATTTGCATTTGTGTTTGCATTACCATTAGCATTTGTTTTTGTGCTTAGGTTTCTGTTGTCACGTGTGTTACAGTTTCCTTGTGCATCGCTGTTGCCATTAACATTACCGTTTGCATTTGCGTATGCATTTGCTTTTGCATTTCCATATGTGTTACCATTACTGTTTGCGTTTCTGTTACCGTTTGCTTTACCATTAGTGTTTGTGTTTACGTTTGTGTTTGCGTTTCCATTACCATTTGTGTAATCATTTCCATTTGCGTCACCATGTGTGTTACCATTTGTGCTTACGTTTGCATTACCATTAGTGTTGCTGTTTCCTTTTGAGTCACCATTGGTGTTACTGTTTGTGTTTGCATTACCGATACTGTTTTCATTGGCGTTTTCATTTGCATCACCTTATTCATTTGTATTTGCGCTTGCATTTGTGTTTCCATTTGCGTTACTGTTACTGTTTTCATTTTCATTGCCATGTACGTTACCATCTGTGTTGGTGTTCACATTTGTGCTTGCGCTTCTGTTACCATTTCCGTTACCGTTTCCATTTGCTTTTGCACTTCAGTTAGAGGTGAATGGGGAAAGAAGCTTCTAGCTGGATGCTGTGAGTAAGTAGGCTTGAAAGATTTTCTTAGCTGGTTTTCTGTGTGTTTCCACCAGACAATTTGGTGTTTGTGTGTGTTTAAAAGCAGGAGACTGTGAGAGTAAGTGAACTTGAAAGATTTTCTTAGCTGGTTTTCTGTGTGTTTCTAGCAGACTATTTGGTGTGTGTGTGTGTATGTGTGTTTAAAAGCTGCTATCTGGTCTGTAAGTGCAGGCATCATATTACAGAGGATTAGTGCTGTTTGAAAGTAAGGTGGGACTCTCAACTCAGTCAGTCTTTAGTTAGAGGTGAATGGGAAAGAAACTTCCAGCTGGATGCTGTGAGTAAGTAGACTTGAAAGATTTTCTTAGCTGGTAGTGCTTGGAGGTGCAGTGAGGGGCAGTCACAGAGCTGATATACTCTCATGAGAGCTGGTTGTAGGACCTAGTCCCACCCTCCCACACCCCTCCCTTTCCAGAGTTTGACTCATTTACAGGGGAACGCCTGCCCTGCAATTGGAGGAAAAGGCTTCAGGTGCAGTTCATGTAGTTCTAGCCACTGGGGGCTGGTTTTAAGGGCTGGGAGAGGAGCTTAGGGAGTTGTACACTTCCCTATAAGTTTACTGTGTAGTACTGCACCTAGTAATGGGGGTACCTGTTTACTGTCGGACTGTACCTAGGATTAGTGGGTGACCTGATTAGTGGGTAGGGGTGTATCTTGGACTAGTGGGGAACCTGGTGGTTCACCCAAGGAAACCTACTTGGAGGGGGATGGGATCACACATCATTAGGGTCGGAATCATTGGGAGGGTGGTGGGGTGCACAGGTTGTGGGGCAGCCATGATACTGGACTGGGCTTGAAAGTTCGGTGGTTGCCCAGTGTGTCACCAGCTGGCACAGCTTAGGGTGGAGGTTGAGGGTATTAGGACACAACTGGAGGGGGGGAGGTATGGTTGGGGAATAGGGTAGGGGCTCTTCCACGGGGTTGCACCAAGCACTACGAGTGGGGGAATAGGGAAAGGAGTGCAGGAGAGTACTCTGGGGTCACATAGGGACCCTGACAGAGGGGGCCCAAAAGAAGGACACTACCAAGGAAGCAGGCAGGTAACTGGGAACCCTCACAGAGGGGGGCCAAAGGGAGGACATTCTCAGGGAAGTAGGCAGATGGCTGGGGCAGGACAGAAGGAAGCAAGGGGGGAGGTGGATCAGACCTTAAGCTCAGTAACTGCTTCAATTCTTTTCTTCTGCTTGAGGATGAGGGGATGATGTAGCCATAACAGGGGTGTTTGGAGATGGAAAGGGAGTGGAGGGCAGGAGGCAGGGGATGGATAGCAGGAAGAACAGGGGGGAAATTGGAACATGGGAAAATGGGGGAGCGGTGGAGCAGAGCAGGAGGAGGAGGGGGTTATAGAGAGGAAAGCACAAGGAGAAGCACCAGTTGGGAGGAAAGGGCAAGGAGAGGGACCAGAAGTACAAGGAGGATACAGTAAAGGCAGCTGAGGGTTTATGCCAGGGGAGCATGACAGGCAAGGAGGGTCTGAATGGAGACAGGAAAGAAGGGAGGATGAGTCAGGCAAGTTTAGCAGATGGGGGGAAGGACCAGTCATGAGCAGCCATGGGGGTAGTGGGGTACAAAAGGATATTCAGGAGGAGGAGATGCATAGGATCAGAGGGGAAGGGGTGGCCAGGGTAAATAAGGAGGGGGTGGCAGGGGGCACCCAGATAGGGTGAAGAGCAAGAAGACGGCTTGGGGGAGGGGCCGGAAGAAAGGATGAGGGATATGGAAGGGTGCAAATGGAGGAAAGGGGGGGTCAGAGTGATCCTGTTGGGTGATTCCATGATCAGGGGTATCAAATGGGATAGGCAGGGGGAAGCCTGCCTGGTTAGAACAAAATGCTTCCCTGGACTAATGGTGCACAGGGCCAAGCATAAGGTATATCAGCTGGCAAAGGATTGTGGAGGTTCCCTGGATATACTAGTCCACCTAGGTACCAATGACATTGAGGGAAATAGTGAGGTAGAGATACAGGCAAGGTTCAGGGAGCTTGCCAGGGTCTGTCATGACATAGGATGTGTGATTTCCTTCTCAGAAATCCTGCCGGTGCCAAGGGCTAGTGGGGAACACAAGAGGAAAATTAGCGAGATAAACCAGTAGCTCAGGGAGTGGTGTGGGGCCAGATGGTATGGGTTGATGGGGGATTGGGGGGAGACCTGGGAGAATAAGGGGCTAGATGCTAGAGACAGGCTTCTTCTCAATTTGGAGGGGAAGGAAATCCTTAAGTTGAAATTAGAGGGGCTCGTTGGTGAAAGGTGGGGTTTAAACTTGTGAAGGGGGAGGGATGGGAGAAAAAGCTGTCAAGGGGGTCTGATAAAGGAGGGACTCAGTCTCCACCCCCCTGAGGAGCTGCAGGAATGCAAGAAAAGGCCAACTGGTAAGGTGCTGACTGGAGGAAGATGGAATCCCCATGGGAATGCGAGTAGGGGAAATGGAAGTATACAGAAAGGGTGGAAGATAGTTCTGCTAAATGCCAGGAGCTTGGGCAATAAAATGCCTGAGCTCCAGGTGATGCGAACTGAGGGAGAGGTGGATGTGGCAGTGGTCACTGAGACCTGGGCCACCGCAGGGCATGACTGGGACCTGAACCTGGAGGGTTACACCATGTTCAGGAAGGACAGGGGGGAAGGATAGCAATAATAGTCAAAAACTGCATTGGCATAGGAGGAGTGGAGGAGGTGGATGGAACTGTAGAGGTGATTTGGGTGACCTTGATAACAAATGGGGCAAGAGAGTAAAAATAGGAGTGGTGTATAGACCATTTGTGGTGGCAGAGGAGCTGGAGGACAGTCTGGTGTCAGATGTTGGGAGACACTACAAATTGGGCAGGGGAAGGGTGGTGGTGGTGTTGGGGGACTTAAACATGCCAGGAATGGACTGGGAGACTATGATGTCCTCGGTGGCCAGGGAACAGAGGTTGTTGGATGTCTTTCAGGATGCGTTCCTAACTCAGCAGGTGGGGGAACCGACCAGGGACATGCAGATACTGGATGTGGTCCTGGCAGACAGTGAACAGATTGGGGGCTTGGAGGTAAGGGACCCACTGGCAGGGAGTGACCATGCCACGGTCTGGTTCTGCCTGGACCTAGGAGGGGTAGAAGGCTGCACAAAGATGGAGGTAACTGACTTCAGGGGGCAAATTTCAAGGAAATGGGAAAGATCCTTAAGAAGCATTTGGATGGGATTGGGCAAGACATGGATGCTGACAGTAGGTGGGAAATCATCAGGAGGGGGGTACAGGATGCTACTAGCACCTGTGTAAGAGTAAGACGAAAATGTGGTAGGGCGGGTAAACCCTGCTGGTGGACCAGGGAGGTTCAGGAGATGGCGAGGGAAAAGAAGGTGGCTTATAGGCATTTCAAGTGCTCAAGGAGTGACAGGGATAGAGGGGAGTATGCGCTGATGGCCAGAAGTGCCACTAGGGTGATGAGGGTGGCTAAGGCAACGAAGGAGCAGAACCGGGCCAGGGAAATTAGGAGAGGGAATAAGGGGTTCTTTAGATACATTGTGGAAAAACGAAGGGTGAAGGGGCAGATTAGCAGGATTAAAACAGGGGAGGGATGGGCACAAGATCCGGGGAGCAGGCTGAGGTACTAAATGAGTACTTCCCCTCAGTTTCACCAAGGAAAATGGGGGGTGCTGCATCATACATGGGAGGAGATGGTGACACTGGGGGGGGGCCCTTGCCGATCGTCGGGTCTGGGGAGAGGGTGGGCCATCAGTGGCAAGAGGGGGGAAGGCAAAGCAGGGGAAAAAGGTAGCGGAGGTGGAAATCATGGTAGAGAGAGTGAGAGAAGCCCTCAGGTCCATTAAGATGGAGAAAGCACCGGGGCCAGATAAATTACATCCCAAAGTGCTGAAGGAACTGGCGGATGTCCTGGTGAAACCCCTAGTGGAGCTTTTCAACATCTCTCTGAGGACAGGGTGGATGCCCCAGGACTGGAAGGTGGTGCATATAGTGCCTATCCACAAGTGGGGATCGAGGGAGGTAGCAGGGAACTACAAGCCCATCAGCCTGATATCGGTGGTGGGCAAGGTGATGGAGGACATTGTCAAGGAAAGGCTGGGGGAGGACCTGGAAAAGTCGGGGTGCCTGGATGGTAGACAGCATGGATTCATCCCAGGGAAATTGTGTCAGACAAACCTTGTGGAGTTCTATGACTGGGTGACGAGAACCTTGGACCTAGGTAGATCGGTGGACGTCCTCTATCTTGACTTCAGCAAGGCATTTGACTCTGTTTCTCATGGGATCCTGTTGAATAAGCTGGGAGAAATGGGGTTGGGGAACCACATGATCAGATGGATAGGCAATTGACTCCAGGACCAGACCCAGAGGGTCATTGTTGGTGGGATAGTTTCATCCCCAAGGAGGGTCATTAGTGGGGTCCCTCAGGGATGAGTTCTTGGGTCCCTCCTGTTCAATGCCTATGTCTCTGACATAAGGAAGGGTATCAGGAGTGAGATGAGTCTCTTTGTGGATAACTCAAAACTGGGGACGGTGGTGGATGGGGAGGAGGGGAGGGTGGCCCTACAGGGTGACCTGGAGGCTCTGGATAGGTGGTCTAGAAAGTGGAAGCTGAGGTTTTATGCAGGGAAATGCAAGGTACTGCATCTGGGAGCCAGAAACCTGAGCCAAGAGTACACCCTGGGGGGGGGGGAAATGCTACAAGTCTCAATGGCTGAGAGGGACCTGGGGGGTGGTGGATGTCAAGATGAACAACTCTGAGACTTGTTGGAGGGCAGCAGCCAAAGCCAAAAGAATGCTGGGATGCATCACTGGGGGATCACCTCCAGAAGGAGGGAAGTGATACTCCCCCTGTATAACTGCTTGATGAGGCTGCACCTCGAGTACTGCGAGCAGTTTTGGAGGCCATACTTAAAAAGGGACATTGAACTCCTGGAGAGGGTTCAGAGGAGGGCAACCAAAATGATCTGGGGCTTGGAGGACAGGACCTATGGGGAGATGCTCGTAGAGCTAAATATGTACACATTGGAAGACAGAAGAGACTGGAGGGACATGATAGAGGTCTTCAAGTACATGAAGGGGGTTAAATAGGGGAGGAGCAGTCAAGGTGCTCCAAAGGAAGGGGGGCAGCTAGAGGGCATACGTGGAAGCTGGAGGGAGATTCAGGAGAGAAAGGAGGAGGTGCTACTTCACTGAGAGGTGATGGAGCCATGGAATGTGCTGCCCAGGGGGCTGGTGGAGGCAGAGATGGTGGATGGGACTCAAGAGGGGGTGGGACAGGTACAGGGGAAGGGTTCTGGATGCAAAGTCCTGTGCAGTGGGAATATCCAGGACTGGGAAGGGAGAAGCCAGAGAGGGTGAGGGGGGAAGCAAGGTCAGCTCCCAGGGTGGAGGCTGAACAAACGAGCAGACACAAAAGACCATTAGGCCTATTCTGCTGGCATTTTAGTATGTTAGTATGTTTGTGTTACCATTTGCATTACTGTTTCCTTTCTTGTCACAATTGGCATTACTGTTTCTGCTTACATTTGTGTTACCGTTACCATTTGCATTTTCATTACCGTTTGCATTACCATTTGCATATGCATTACTCTTCTCGTTACTGTTACCGTTACCATTGCCGTTACCATTGCTGTTAGCATTACCACTACTGTTAGGGTTATTATACACAAATGGGAAGCATGGTGGGAGCACGGGGCCCTTCCACCACCACATACCAGTCACTATTTATAGTGCACATTCTCAAAAAGAAGGGAAAGTCATGGCAAAAAAATCTGTTTAATGCATCAGTTAGGGTTGTTCCACAGCGACAAAAGCAAGGAAATTCAGTGTTAGGGTTACCACCCCTTGCATCCCTCACCCACCCTGCTCCCACCAACAGGCATTGGGGTGTGCGTTGGGGTCATCGGGCTTAACTCTCACCCCACTCTCCTATACTGCAGCACCTCAGCTTATTTACCCATGAAATGGGGAATAGTTAGGGCTGACGACCCCAACACACACCACGATGCCTGTTGGTGGGGGCAGAGTGGGTGTGGAGTGCAAGGGGTGGCAACCCTAACACTGAATTTCCTCACTTTTGTCACTGTGGAACAACCTTAACTGATGCATTAAATGGAATTTTTTGCCATGAATATATAAGGTCTGACAACACTGCCCTCTCCAAAATCCAACTCTCCATTATTAAGGCCTGTAGGCTGCTGACCGGTGCCCCCAGCCGCACTCACACCTGCCTTCTCTATACTACCACTAATCTGCTCAACTTTGAGGAGTGACTGCTCTACCAGACCTGCCTTCTCACTAAGAAATCACTGCTTGGACTCTCCCCTTCAGGGATCTCCACCTCCCTATAGCAGTCTTCATCATCCATCACTACCCATAGCTCAGTTAAGGCCACTTTCAAGGTGCCCAGAACCAAGACATCTCTTGCCCAGAGATCCTTCCTCTACTGAGCCCCCACCTGGTTCAACTCCCTCCCCAGCTGCATTTCCTGCTTGCCAAAAATTGGCTTCTTCAAAACAGCCCTTCGTAACCATATCTTTAAAACCCACAGTTGTAGGTGCAACTAACCCCCTGTTGTAACCTGTGGTACCCATACGCCTTGTCCTTTGGCTCGACAACGTCCACTGGACAGCCTCTCTCGCCCCCCAGATCCACTCCTTCCCTACTGTGTCCAAACAGGGATGTAACCCACTGTCTTCTCTGAGGACCTACTATATCCATGAGTATAACTCACAATTTTGTAACACTATGTAACCTAAGTAACATACAAACTACTACATTTTGTAACCTAAGTGTATCCATGTTAAATGTTCCTTTTACTGCACCTGTAATGTTATCCTCTGTTTTAAGCTGCACTGTAATAACTGTCTTGATGTCTGCCCCTTCCCACGATGAGGTGCCTTTGTAAATGAGTATCTGATTCGAAGGTTGTAAACCCGGTTTGTAATGAATAAATAAATGAATAAATATATTCATAGCAAAAAAATCCATTAATGCATCAGTTAGGGTTGATTCCCCACCAACAAAAGTCTGGAAATTTGATATTAAGGTTACCAACCCTACCCCCCCCACACACACCCCCACCATCCACAGACCAAAAGGCACCAGGGTGTGCCTTGGGGTCATTGGGCCTAACTATCACCCCATTCTCCTATACTGTGCCATCTCAGCTTGTTTACACATGGAATGGGGTGAGAGATAGGGCTGACAATCTCAAGGCACACTCTGACACCTGTTGGTCTGTGGATGGTGTGGGGGGGGTGGGGCGTGAGGGTTGGTAACCCTAACAGTGAATTTTCAGATGTTTGCTGGTGGAGAATCAACCCTAACTGATGCATTAATGGTGTTTTTTTGCAATGAATTTCCCTTCTTTTTGACAAAGTGAAATGTTACTCATATGGTATCCATAGGTGGGAGCACGTGCCCTCCATGCCCTGCAGTCCCACCCATCAGTGTAGAGGCATATCGTAGGAGGGCTCTGTGCTCCCAGTTTTGTATAATGGGATGCATATTTGGGAGCGCAAGCCCTCTGGGACTCACAACTCCAAGCCACCCATAAGTGTAGAGACATAGTGCCTGAGGATCCATGGATGGGAGCATGGGCCCTCTGGGTCCTGCACTCCCATCTACCTATAAGTATAGAGATATAGTGCAGAAGGGCTCTGTGTTTTTGGTTTTACATAATCTTGTCCATAGGTGTTAGCACGGGCCCTCTAGGCCCTGCTCTCCCACCCACCCATGAGTGTAGAGGCATACCGTAGAAGGGCCCAGTGCTCCCAGTTTAGCTTAACTAGTATGCATAGGTGGGAAGCAGGACCTCCTGGCCCTGTACTTCCACCTACACATAAGTGCAGACACATAGCAATGCCTAGGTCATTCCAAGCAACCCTCATAACACTTATTTGGCAATATCTCAGTAACCGTAGAAACTGCTGAAAAAATTATTTCACAGTTGTATTCATGACCTAGCCACTTCCACACATTCCTAGTACACCTATAGGTGTACTAAGCTGTGCTTAGCAAAAAATCTGTATTTCAAACTGTTTTCGACATATAGGTGCAGAAAGGTGCTGCGGCTGCCACAATGTTATCCTATGGGAAAATTTGCAACTTCGGAGTGCTGTATCTCTGGAATCAGTGTAAATATTTTCAACAAACCAGCAAAAGGCACATGTGTGGTGCAAGGACTTGCCACCCTGCAAATTTTAGCCCATATGTTTGAATCGTGTAGTGGCAGTGAGGTGGTAAAGAAACTGTGGTTTTGACACATGCCACAATGTCATCCTATGGGAAAAATTCACAACTTCAGAGTACTGTAACTATGTAACCGATGTAAATTTTTTCACCAAACTACCAAAAGGCACATCTGTGCTGCAAGGGCTCACCACCCTGCAAATTGCAGCCAAAAAGTCCAAACCGTGTAGTAGCAGTGAGGTGGCAAAGAAATGGTAATGTTTGGGCCAGTACTGTTGCAAATTGCGAAACTGTCGGCAGATTTGCAAAAGAATACTGCAATATTTTCACAAATTTTGCAAAATTGTCACACCATTCTTTCACAATTCACGACAATACAAACAACCCGATAAAAATAAACATATTTCTGGGTGCTTTTTTAAAAATTCTGATGCATGGAAGCTGTTCCTATGACCCCATTTAGGTAAACACAACAACTGTTGTTTATCTAAGGGCAGTAGTTTTTAAACTATAACGTTTTTTCTCCACTGCTAATTAAAAAACAAGATGGGTGCAACACGACAGTACTGACGGCATTTGCAACAGAAAAAGGTGCTTTCACAGATGAATCTGACACTGTCACACAGAACATACATTTTTCTCCCATAATATATGATGGGAAAGTTTAAACTTTAATAACTTTCGAAGGTATTAATATTTTTTCAACAAATCTTCAAAAGGCACATCCTTGTCACAGTCTCCATAAACCCTGAAAATCTCAGACCAGATGGGCAAACCGTTCAGGATGTGGAGATGAGCAAAGAATTTGTAAAAGTTGAGGATTTTTCACACTTTTCGACACTCTGCAGCTCCGCAACTGCAAATCCAACTGGAACAAAAATTTCCAGATCTATGGTACAGCAACATGCATGCTAAATTTCAGGCAAATCAGATGAATGATTGCAAAGTTATTAAAGTTTAATATTTGGTGTTTAACATAGAAGTGGCCATGCAACCCTAACTATACCTGCCCTACTGGGCAATATTTATATATATATATATATATATACACATATATATATACACACAAAGGCACATACACACAAATATATATATATATATATATATATATATATATATATATATATATATTCATTGCAAAAACTTTGTTAATGCATCAGTTCGAGTTGATAGCACAGTGACAAAAGTATGGAAATGTGATATTAGGGTTACCACCCCACCCTCCACACACCAACAGGGTCATCAGCCCCAACATTCAACCCATTCCATGTGTAAGCAAGCTGATATGCTACAGTATAGAAAGAATGGGGTGACAGTTAGATCTGATGACCCCATAACACACCATGGTGTGTGGAGGGTGAGGATAAGGGAGTGGTAAGAAGCCTTAACATCACATTTCATACTTTTGTCACTGTAACTTCTAACCTTAACTGATGCATTAACAAAGTTTTTTGCAATGAATTTCCCTTCTTTTTGAGAAAGTGTAATGTATCTGGTAACTGGATGTGTTTGTGGGAGTGCGGGCCCTCCGGGCTCTGCGCTCCCTTCATGTTGCCTATTCTTTGCATAATGGTATGTGTCTGTGGAAGCATGGGCCCTCTGGACCCTGCACTTCCACTTACACATAACTATGGAGCCATACAGCAACCCCACAGTACTGAAAAGGAACCCTTGTAACACTTATTTGGCAATATCTCAGTAACCATAGGAACTATGGAAAAAATTCAACTGCAGTTGTAATCATGACTTTGAAACTTTAACATAGAATCGTTTTTGAGATACTGGTGCTGAAAGGCACTGCGGGCGCTGCAATGCTATCCTATGGAACATTTCTCAACTTCAGAATTCTGTAACTATGGACCAGTAGAATGTTTTGGGACCAAACCACCAAAAGGCACATCTGTGGGATCAGGGCTTGCCACCCTGCAAATGTCAGCCCAAAAGTACAATCCACCTTGGCACAATGAAGTGACAAAGAAAACAACACACAGGACAATGTTTTCGAGCATTGTTTTCACGAAAACAAAAATGTTTTCACAACACCCCTATACCTTATAATGAAATCTTATTATGCACAAAAATATGTTGCCAAGCCACCTTTTATTTTGTGTGTGGCTATTATCGTGCACACAAAAAATGTCTTTGTGAAAACAAAATGGTGGAAAAATTTTGAGAAACATATTTTCAGACTTCCTGCACAAAAACTGATACCAGGTGCAAGTTTCTCAAAGCCAGAATAGGTAAACACAAGTCTTGGTATTTAGCAAGAGGCACTATTTTTCTGTTAACAAAGTTTTTTGTCTCTCGCTAACTGAAAACAAGATGGCAGCAGTACAAAAACAAAAATCCAGAGCAGGAAAACAAAAATGTTTTTGTGAAAGATTTCATGTGGCCCATATAAATGTTCCCATAGGCTAAAATGGGACATGAAAAACTTCCATGACTTTTGAACAGATTCATATTTTTCACCAAATCTTCAAAAAGAACCACCCTGACCCAGACCACATATACAAATGACCATTTGAAGCCAGATACACACACATACACACACACACACCATTCGCTCTCTGGAGCCTGACAAAGAATTGTTCAAAAGTTGAGAATCTTTCAAATGTTTGACACTCTGCAACTCTGTAGCTCTATATCTGACTGAAACTGAACTTTCCAGATCTGGAGATCTATGATTGGGCACCACGGATGCACAATTTGAGGCAAATCAGACAAATGGTTGCAAAGTTATTAAAGTGCAAAGTTTGGGGTTTAACGTAGAAGTGGCCTGCCAACCTTAACTATAGCTATAACATATATATATATATATATATATATATATATATATATATATATATATATGACCATGATTATATCAAGCGTGACCACACCTGCACTTTACCCCCTCCAAAACAATTTTGACATTTTATAAGATAGATAAACCACTCTGAGATGTCGGTCGCACTCTGATATACGCATACGCTTGGGCGATTGGCCAGCGTACAATGCACACCAAGGCATCGTTTATCAGAGTGTGACTACACCTCAGAGTGATATATCATACATATATATATATATATATTATGGTAGCATGGTAGTGCTACCATAGTTAGAGTTGAGTGGCACTTTTAAGATTAAAGGGTGAAACTTTGCACCTTAATAACATTGCCACCGTTCAACAGATTTGCCTGAAATTTGGTAAGCGTGGTTGGGCATGGTCAATCTTGGGATCTGCCAACTTTCATACTGGTCAGATATACAGCTGTGGAGTTATTAAGCAACATCCGAATGCACAATTATGTTTCTTTGCGCATTCTTTGCTCATGTCTACAGGTCGCACAGTTTGTGCGACTGGTCTGAAAACTTCAGGGAATGTGCGGCCGGGGTCCCCAATGTGACTTTTGAAGATTTCATGAAAACATATTGAATGGTTCAAAAGTTATTCAAAAACTAAGTTCCCGTTATAAGTCAATGGGAAAAGTTAACAAAAAGAAAGTGTTGCAAATAAACTTTTTAGTGTCACAAATGGCCCTAGTAGTGTTGCAAATCTGCCATTTTGTTTTCAGTTACTGATCAGAAAAATGCTTGGAGTTTAAAACTGGGACCTTCTAGGGACACAGTTCTTTCTGTGTTCACCTGAGGATGCTAGCCATGTCTTTATTTTGGGGTTTAACACCCCAGAAATATGTTTTTCAAATTTCTGGAAACAGTAGTGTTGCAAAGTAGTGTCGCACCTCCGACACTTTCACAAATTTTTGAGAAAGGTGCCGCAAATTGCAAAAGTACTTTTTCAGACTATGGCCAAAATGACAGGAATTCTTTGCCAGCCTGCTGCAAAAGAACGGTTTGGTCTTTTGGGCTGAGATTTGGAGGGAAAGCAGCCAACATCTCACAGATGTGCCTTTTCATGGTTTGGTGAAAAAATATTGCATGGATGCCAAGTTATGGTACTCTGAAGTTGACATTTTTTTCCCATAGACTAACATGGTGGCATCTGCCTCACCTTTTGGGGCTCGTATCTCAAAAACGGTGCGAGATACGGAGTTTTCATCATGACAATTCATAACCCATTCAGTGAAAATGTAGCCAGGAAAATCATGAATCATGTGAATTTTTTTTTTCCTACTTCGTATGGTTACTGAGATATAAGCAATTTAGTATTCCAACACTTCATTGTCAGCTCCGAGGCCCATTATTATGCATACATTCTTTGTACACACTGTGTTTCTCTATACAGCTGTTGGGGGGAAAAACAGGGTATGCACTTCTGTTAATGTTACAGTTACTGTTTCCACTTGCATTTACGTACCCGTTTGCATTACCATTCCCGTGTGAGCCACCGTGTGAATTACCCTTTGCGTTCTCGTTTGTGCTTGCATTTGCGTTACCGTTACCATTTGCGTTTCACTACTATTTTTGTTTGCATTTCAGTTTGCATCACTGTGTGCATTGACATTTGCGTTTATGGCAGCCCTTTCATTTGTGTTTGTGTTTGTCTTTCGTTTTGCAGCTTCGTTGCTGTTACTGTTACCATTTGTGTTTCCTATTGCATTACTGTGCCCGTGCGCATCACAGTTTGCATTTCCATATGTGCTTGCATTTCCTTTTGCGTTTCTGTTTCCTTTAGCGTTATTGTTGCCGTTACCATTTGCATTTACAATTGCAGTAATGTGATTGTGCGCATTATGGTTTGCGTTTACGTACGTGTTTGCATTCGCATTTACATTTCTGCTTCCTTTGGTGTTATTGTTCATGTTAACTTTATCATTTGCATTTACAATTGTGGTATCATGCCCATTACGGTTTGCGTTTACGTGCGCGCTTCCGTTCTAGTTTTCGTTTCTGTTCCCTTTGGCGTTCTTGTTGCTGTAACACATAACATTTGCATTTACAATACCAGTGCCATCACTGTACGCGATACCAGTTGCATTTTTGTACTCGCTTGTGTGTTCGTTTGCGTCACTGTTCGCTTCGGCGTCACTTTACGCTTATGTTTCTATTAACGTTTGCTTTATCATTTACGTTTGCTTCACCATGTGCGTAACCATTGCCGCTTGCATTTGCATTGCAGTTGATGTTACTATCTAACAAGACATCACATTGTGGGAGCATGGGGCCCTTTGGGCCCTGCGTTCCCACCACCGCATTCCATTCCCTATTTATCGTTCTCATTCTCAAAACGAAGGGAAATTAGAGGCAAAAAACTTCATTTAATGCATCATTTAGGATTGTTCCACAGTGACAGAAACGAGGAAATTTGGTGTTAGGGTTGAAAGCCCCCCTTAGATCCCCTAGTCCACCCGGAACCGGCATCAGGGTGCACATTGGGGTTGTCGGTCCTGACTCTCACCTCATTCTCCTATACCTCTGCTTCTTTACACATGTGATGGGGTGAGAATTAGGGCTGATGACCCCAACCCGCACCCCGATGCCAGTTGGGGGGTGGGCTGGGGCATCCAAGGGGGGATTTCAACCCCAACACTGAGTTTTCTTCTACTTTTGTCACTGTGGAACAACCCTAACTGATGCATTAAACTGAGTTTTTCCTTTAATATATATATATATATATATATATATATTTATACACACGCACACACATCTATATATATATATATATATATATATATAAAACTATAGATATAGATATAGATACACCTTAACACCTCCCCCACCCCACCATCCACAGGCCAACAGGTGATGGGGTATGCCTTGAGGTCTTCAGCCCTAACGCTCACCCCATTCCATGTGTAAGAAAGCTGACATGGTACAGTATAGGAGAATGGGGTGAGAGTTAGGCCCGATGGCACCAAGGCACACCCCCATCACCTGTTGGCCTGTGGATGGTGGGGGTGGAGTGGTCATTTGGGGGAGGTATTAGGGTGTCAACCCTAAGATCTCATTTCCTTACTTTTGTTGCTTCAACCCTAACTGATGCATTAGTGAAGTTTTTTTTAATGAATTTTCAGAAAGTGTAATCTTACCCTTATATGTTTTTGGGAGCCATGGTATATGTTTTGGGGAGCTCTGGGCCCATCTATCCATAAGTGTACAGACATTGTAATAAACTGTCATCTCCTTGAGGGAGCGCCAGGCCCCCTGGGCCCTACACTTCCACTACTGCATAAAAAAGGACCCTGAAGCCACATAGCTACATAGTAGCATCCATCTCCCTGTAGGAGCAAAGGATCCTCCTGGCCCTGTGCTCCCACCACTGCATCTCTCTCTGGGCCCTGCACTCCCTTCACACTTCCATCACTCTGTGATGGGAAATTTCCAAACTTGAAAATCTTATAACAATGGAGGCAATGTTAATTTTATCACCAAACTAGCAAAAGTCCCAATCCCTTTTCACGAGCCAATCCTTGTTCATGAAGTAGTGTCATGTGACCCTCCCTCTCATGAAAAGGGATTTTGACAGCTCACGAACAGGGATTGCGAAAAGGGACTGGCACACTAAAAGGGATCATGAAAAGGGATTTTAAAGTCCCATAACTATGAGACCAATGAAAATTATTTCACCAAACCAGCAAATGTCAAATCCATAGGGCAAGCCCTTTCTATCTTGAAAATTTCAGCCCAAAATTCCAAGCCATTTCTTTGCAGTGGTCTTTAAAATCCCTCTTCATGATTCCTTTTCATGAGCCAATCCCTCTTCATGATCCCTTTTCATGTGCCGATCCCTTTTTGTGAGGTTTAAATCCTCCATTTTTGTAAATAACTACAAAAAAACAAAGGCATGGGTGGGCAGAGGATGTCCCCCTCACCAAAACCTGTGCCTTGGTTTTTACAAAGCACTTCCCTGGGGCAAGTTATAAGGTTTTATTTCTTCCCTCACTAAGCAACAAAACAAAATGGCGGTCGATGAACAGGGATTTCCTCATGAAAAGATATCCCTTTTTGCAATCCCTTTTCACAAGCCATTTGTGATCAGGGATCCTTGAACAAAACTGTGCATCTATCCCAAAGACTGAATTGAGCATGCTCAGAACCGGGAATTTTAACATTTAATAACTTTGGAACGGATTCATATTTCTTCACCAAACCTGTGCTGGCTTCTTCCTTAGGATAACTTCTTTCTACCCTGAAAATTACATGCCAAAATTCCAAATGGTGTGGTTGCAGCATGATGAAAAAAACACATTTTTTCACAATTCACTGCACGAAATCTGCAAACCCAATCAAAACACAACTTGGCATATCAAGAAAATACAAAATCACACATGCCCCCACAATGCAAAGCATCATGAGCTACATATGCAAATCACCACAGAATGTTATGCTAGTCCAACTTTAAGCAGAATCGCATGGTGCCAAAAGGCCTCTCACACAGTTTGCAAAGGGTGCTAACAGAAGACATAGACACGTGTTTCGTCCTACCAGGACTCATCAGTGTGCCTCATCTGTTTGACAGCCCAGTGGAATGGACCAGCTACCCTTAAGGCAGTGTGCCTTGGATATATTGTGGTGAACCCATTAAAATAAAAAACTATTTAAAGACAAAAAGAACCTCTAATAGCAAACACTGAGGCAAGGTTACCCCAAAGGGCATTTGGCTGGGAAGCCAAGTTTCAAGAAAATACAAAATCACATGCCCCACAATGCAAAGCATCATAGGCTACATACGCAAAATCACCACAGAATGTTATGCTAGTCCAACTTTAAGCAGAGATCGCATGGTGCCGAAAGGCCTCTCACACAGTTTGCAAAGGGTGCTAACAGAAGACATAGACACGTGTTTCGTCCTACCAGAACTCATCAGTATGCCTCGTCTGTTTGACACCCCAGTGGAATGGACCAGCTACCCTTAAGGCAGTGTGCCTTGGATATATTGTGGTGAACCCATTAAAATAAAAAAACTATTTAAAAGACAAAGAACCTCTGTCCGCAAACACTGAGGCAAGGGTTACCCCAAAGGAGAGGCCTTTGTGAGAGGCCTGTGTGAGAGGCCTTTCGACACCATGCGATTCTGCTTAAAGTTGGACTAGCATAACATTCTGTGGTGATTTGCATATGTAGCTCATGCTGCTTTGCATTGTGGGGGCACGTGTGATTTTGTATTTTCTTGAAACTTGGCTTCCCAGCCAAATGCCCTTTGGAGTAACCCTTGCCTCAGTGTTTGTGCACAGAGGTTCTTCGTCTTTTAAATAGTTTTTTATTTTAATGGGTTCACCACAATATATCCAAGGCACACTGCCTTAAGGGTAGCTGGTCCATTCCACTGGGGTGTCAAACAGATGAGGCATACTGATGAGTCCTGGTAGGACGAAACACGTGTCTATGTCTTCTGTTAGCACTCTTTGTAAACTGTGTGAGAGGCCTTTCGGCACCATGCGATTCTGCTTAAAGTTGGACTAGCATAACATTCTGTGGTGATTTGCATATGTAGCTCATGATGCTTTGCATTGTGGGGTCATGTGTGATTTTGTATTTTCTTGAAACCTGGCTTCCCAGCCAAATGCCCTTTGGGGTAACCCTTGCCTCAGTGTTTACGCACAGAGGTTCTTTGTCTTTGGCATATCAAGATACCCAACATCATCTGTTCCACATTTCATGCAAATCTGTTGAATGGTTGCAAAGTTATTAATGTGCAAAATTTGGAGTTTAACATTAAAGTGCCTGCTGAACCCTAACTATTGAGGTGTGGCTGCTCTATGATATATATATATATATATATATATATATATATATATATATATATATATATGTGTGTATACACACACATACATATACATATACATATACATATACATATACATATACATATACATATACATATACATATACATATACATATACAACATATATTCTTTGCAAACAAAATGTGTCATGCACCAATTAAGATTCAATTTAATACAACAAAAGTAAAGAAATATGGTGCTAGGGTTTCCAGCCTTAACTTTACACCTCAACCCCCAAGCAGCAAAAGGAAAAACATGAGGGTTTGGGGTTTCCAGAGTCTTGGCAAATTAGTGGTGGGACTGTCAAACCTAATGCTTATCCCACCACCAGTCCATAGCCTCCTGTCCAAAATAAAAGGTACAGCTCCAAGACAGTGCCTCACAGCAATACACTCTTTAATGTAGAGAAGTATGTCTCGCCACACGTTGCCAAAAAAATATGTTGCAGCTTTCTTCACTCATGGTCCAGCATGAAGAAAAGAGATCATGTCTGAACTTGTTTGCTCAGGAGAGAGTGTGAGCATTAGGGTTGACAACCCTAAAGAAGATCCACTGATTCAGCAAGACTCTGTATACCCAAAACACAAATGCATTTTCCTTCTGCTACATGGTGGGGGTGGGCAGTTAAGGTTGGAAAGTACAACACCAAATTTCCCTACTTTTGTTGCATTAAGTTGTACCCTAACTGGTCCATTAGTGCATTTTTTTTGCAAAGAATTTCCTTTCCTTTTGAGACAGTTGAATCATACCCTCATATACACAGGACCCCTATGGACCCCCTTGAACAGCTGCAGATATGCAGGTCTCTCTGTGCCTGTGCCAAGGGAAGACTCCATCCGCATATGGAAGTGCAGCGATGAATGTCAAAAATTCATGGGTCTGTCTGGTGGTCTGCAGAACAGCAGGGTCCTCTGGGCCCTGAGCAAAAAAGCCAGTTCTCACTAGTGCTGGTGGGGTGCTAACTGTGGGCTTGGCTAGCCCAAACAACATGAAGTATCCAAAACTCAGTTGCACTCCAGAGATCTGTATGTGAGATCAAGTCGGCAGTTGTACACCAAGCAGCTTTCCTGAATTATTTATTGTGTAGAGCTACATAAAAGTTGCAATAAAATACACCAGGAAAATCAATGCTGGGAACAGTTACCCGGATACCTTGCCACTTCACTCGTTAGAACTTCATCAGGAGGCAATCATCTGGGGAATTAGGGACCCTTAAATAATAAAGTTTGTGCATGACATCATCAATCTTAATTGAATAACTCCTTGTCCCATGTGTAAAAGATATAATATTAAAAAGAGAATAATGGATAGGTTAGTATCCATTACCGGGGAGTAATATCATTGAGAGGTTCTGGACACTTCGCTCGAGAGGTTCCAATGTGTCCAGAACCTCAAGATGGTAGAACTCACTGGTAATGGACACTAAGCTGTCCATTATTGTTTTTAATATATGGATCCATTTTTTTTTTATTTTTCTTTTACACATTCTATGATGGTCGCTCACTTCAGTGAAGAAGTTTCTCAGTTCCAGATGAGCGCCGCACTGTCTGACTCCGTCTCCCACTCACTGCATTGTCGCGTTTGTCTCTGCCCTTGGTACACTCATTTTTCAGAAAATTGTACGCAGTCCTACCTTTTGTTTTTCGGTACCACAGGATGAACCAGATAATTCCCTTTTTGCACAGGAATAAAGGACAAATACTGATGGCACCCGAGGACATAGTACAGTGATGCTAAGCGAGACACGGCCGCCATGTTTTAAAAAATGTTCTACCCGCCCACAGAGGGAAAGTGTCCAATGATGGACCGCGCTGTTTGAGTGGCACTTCCAACATAGCCAGGCATCGAAGACTGCTACGCTTGCGCATTTCAGTTTCAGTGGTAATAGTATCATTCAGAGCACTGAATGATACTATTACGGGCTCTGAAGGATACTATTATCACTTTTGAACTGTGCTATCATCACTGTTGACTGATAGCATTATCACTTGATGTCCGGTACTATTACCGGGATTTTTTTGTATGCTTTAGTGTAGTATTAAATTGTATAGCCATATATTAAAATACAAAAATATGTAACAGCTAATATAACAGAAACAGCAGTTCGGCACTATATAACATTGCCAATAAGTAACATTCAAAATTAACAACTTAGGCAATATAAAGAGTAGAGCACAGTACAGCAGGAATCATGAGCTGGTTTGTAAACAATACAAAACAGGAAGTTCCTGCACTTGCCACACCTCCAGGCTAAAAAAAGAAAAGAAGAGAAAGTGAATTATTTATTAGAATGCACAAATTGAATAAATACATGGCACAGTAAAAAAAATTAAATATTATTCTAATGTGTATTATCAGAACTTTGATTCATAAGAGGTCCTGGTGTGTCTGTGTGGGGGGGACTGCACTTCCATGTGGCCACAGATAAAGATCACAGAGCAAGGAGTCCATCTCTCAGACAAAGAGCAGGGCCCACTGCCATCCAAGGGTGTAGAGGTGCAGGGCTCTATGCCAAAAAAAGACCTTTCTTCACCAAATGGTACCTGGGCCTGTGCGAGCAATCCTGCACCTTTCCTTCCCTAACTGGGGTGGTGGCATCTCATAACAGTGCCATCCTCCCAGCCATGGCCCATCCGACTGGCTCACTGATCTCACCCCAGAAGTCAGCTCACCAGCACGGGATGACAAAGCACTACCTACTAGGATGAAGAGTGGCACAGAACAAAATGTATTTTAATTTTTTTTTTTAATTATTTTTACCCCAAATTTCCAGGATGGTCATTTTATGACTCCTCTTAAAAACATGACATGTGGTGTTTATAGTATACAGGCTGAAACATCATTTTGCACCACAAGTGTGAAAACATGTCTTGTCCGGCATTTAAAAAGAAATGACACCTATCACATTTTTCAGGTGGTCTGACAAATGGCTATGTTGAAAGTTTAGTCAAAATCTTGAAAAAGATTAAAAATTAACACAGTTATAAGCCCAGTAAGTGAAGAATTTTAAATCTAGCCTGAAGCCTGGTTTCATGTAGTGTCTGTGAAATCACCTTTGGCATGTATTTGAAAAATTTCAACCGCCTTGTTCATGAGGTGAGGTCAGAAAACAATAATGCTGAAAGTTTATGGGAAAATAAAGAAAATTAGCAATGTTGTGACTGAACATTGAAATATTTTAGCATTCACTCATACTTTTTTCCACATTTGTTCACCAAATTTTCAACATAGCCATATTATGACTAAGGATGTAATTTTGTCACAGATAATTTTTGAAAAATCATGGGCTAGTCATAGAAAAATTATTAAAATTCCTGGCATTGTCATGGGTGCTACTTTTTAATGCAGAACATAGGCAAAGCAACATTTTTATGCTTTTTTACCACACCAAACATGCATATCAGAACAAAAATCAAACAAATATGTGTATATTTCTACTTCATTTGGTCAGTTCCGGACTTCATCATCTTCTATTTAAAACTTGTATGAAAATTATATGAAAGCTGGACCTAATTTTCTATGAAAGTAAATGAAACGTCCAATGTAATGAGCAAGCAAATAGAACAAATACCATGGAGACAAGAAACACCCAACACACATTACTGTGAATGTAATTTGGTCATGGGTAATTTTTAAAAAATGTCACAGGTTGATCATGGACAAGGAACCCATATTATGCATTTTCATGAAAATAATCAAAGTCATGAAATTTCTGAAGAGAAACCAAAAGTCATGGTATCCATAATATCCAGGGAGGGATGGGAGGTTAGGCTAGCAGGGGGCCATGCCCCAGGGATGTTTCAGATCAGCTCCCCATAGGAAGCAATGACCAGGGGTAAGCTGGGGTATCAGGGGCTCCCTAAGTCAGTGTCATACATAGTCTAACACTCCCAGGTCCCTTCTCTAAAGGCAGAGCTCAGTACTTAACATGGCAGGATAGCAAGATTTTTCTGGACTGATATGCAATTACTGAGATTTAAACACCTTTTCACTTGGGATCTTGTAGTACCTATATATGTGTCTGAATAGCCCTCCTCACTGGAGGATCTTTGATAATGTGTCTATCCCAAGCTGACTTAGCATGTTTTCCTCTGTGTTCTTAAGGGAAGGGGGGAGAGGTGTACTGGGTTAGAATGTTGGAGCTACCTATTCACCTAAAGTATACAGTGGTGACCTGAGAGTCTATGATGTGATGTTTAATAGGGGTGCTTCTTCTCCCTCTACTTCCTTCAGTTACAAGCTGCCATATTGAGATGGTCAGTCACTAATTAAAAGATTAGAAGGGGGTATTGGGACAGCAGACCCAGTAGCCCTGATCTGGATGTGTGCAAACACCTATAAGACAGCATTCGCCCCGCTACCTAAAGGGGGCAAGTAAAAGAGTTCCCTTACTATACTTGCTGTTGCATGCCAGAAACAGAGTCCCAGACCAATGCCCTAAGTTTAATGTATGCACTTTAACAATAACCACATAGTCAAATACTTATCTAGGGCAGCTTGATACAGGTAATGGCTCACTAAGGGCTATGCCTGAGGGCTTGATTCTGGAGGTAGTAAACACACTGAACATAATGCTGTATAAATGCTGACAGCCTTGTGGGATGACGGGCTTTGTAGGCCTATTTATTCCTCTGGACTGGGTCTTTCTATTAATGGAAAGCATTATGGGTATCCTAAACAGACCTGAGACATGCAGTAGAATGCCAAAGCATCCCAGAGCACAGAGGCTGGCCTTGTGCAGTTTCCAACTGCCAGTTGCATGCTTCGACTGCTCCATACAGAAAAGCAAAAGGTCTAATGTAAATAGTTTTGGTTTATGGGTTAAAATAGGTTTTATAACACACTACAGAGGAATGTATGGATGTGTGGTCTACTTAGCTGATGAGAGATATGGAATGTACATTGGATATGTAGTCATCGTCAACACCAGGGTTAGTGGTCTGTTGTCAGAGGTGCAAGGGGAGTTGAAGTGGATCATGGCTTCTGATTTCATCTATGTGATTGCAACACATAAGGGGGTTGATATCCACCACTTGCAGCTGGTACAGAACGCAGCTGCCAGGCTGTTGACTGGTGCTTCAAGAGCCAGTCATATAACGCATGTGCTCCATGATCTGCACTGGCTCCCGATTAAGTGGCGGATCACCTTTAAGGTTACTTTGTTAACCTATAAGGCCCTACATGACCAGGGACTGAGCTACCTGAAAGATCTCCTTTGTCCGTACTGTCCCTTCCATTCTCTCCGATCCACTGATGAGGGATTGCTAGAGGTTCCCAGGGTACGTTTGCAGACATCGGGAGCAAGGGCATTTAGCTATGTTGCTCTGTCCCTGTGGAATTCTCTACCTCATTGGGTACGAGATTGCCTAACCATCCAGAGTTTTAAAACTGCATTAAAAACCTATCTTTTTGACCCGGTGTTTGGTAATTGAACTGTTTTTTATGTGGTTGTGTATTTATTGGAATTTTTATAATGTATGCAATTTTACTTTATTTGTTTTATTTTATTGTACAGGCACCTTGGTTTTGGAAAGGCGCCTTTTTTATAAATAAAAAATTGATTGATTGATTGATTGATTGATTGAAGCCACCAAAAGGGAAATACAGCTGAGATAATTTGCCACACCTGAAATGTATAGGGGCTTAATAGCACTGTGAAACGTAAACAGGTGCTTTCCCACTTAAAGAAGCTTAGGTCCACAATAGCCTTCCTGCAAGAAACAAAGCTAAACCCAGCAGGCCAAGCAAAACTGACCAAGGACTGGGTGGAAAAGTGTTTCACACCTCAGCCCCCTCCTGTAAAAGAGGGGTAGTGATCTTAGTACATAAGACCCTTCAACTGACTCTTAAAATGTTTGTCAGTGACCCACCTGGCAGGTGGATTTTCTCATTAATGGACACCCCTACCAGGCACATCCTCTTAGGGAATATTTACGGCCCCAATAAGGACAATCCATTTTTTTTCATGTTATTGCACAAAAAATAGGTCAATTGGTACAGGTACTGTAGACACACCAATCATTCTGGGTGGAGATTTTAACCTTACCCTTGTTCCATGTTTAGACAGAAGCTCGACCGGTAAGGAGCCTCACACTAGGGGGCAGTTGGCTTTGTCGCAGTTACTCCAAGATCTCGGCCTAGAAGATATTTGGAGACTTTTTCACCCTTGAGATAGGGACTATTTCTATTACTCACCCATCTATGGTTCCCACAGCAGATTGGACTTCTGGTTAACCTCCCTTAAAATCACGCAAGCTTCTTTAGATTTGAAGATCCACCCAATGGTGACTTCAGATCATGCACCAGTCCAGCTGCAATTCTCATGGGGTCCCCTGGTTGCCAGATCCCCATCTTGGAAATTGGATACTCTTTTGCTAAGAGATCTGAATTTTATCCCTTGGGCTAAGCAAAAGGCCATTCTATTTTTCTGAGAAAACCCCACGACAGATGCTTCAGCAGGAAATACTTGGGAAGCATTCAAAGCTACCCTACAAGGGAAGATATTAGGATATTCCGCTGCCATGAGGAAAAACAGAGAGAAACACCTTTTGAAGTTGGAGACAGAGTTACAAATAGCAGAGGGGGAGTTTAAATCCCTACCCTATGCCAATCAACACTCACCTTTAGGTTGCACCATTTTAGGTCTTGTATGGAGATTAATACCCTGTTATCTAGGAAAGCAGAGATCACTATACTCCAGTTCAGGCACAAATACTGGGAAGGGGGAGGGGGGAAGGTCCAAGCCTACATGGTAAGGAAGCAGCTAATGGAGAGATTTATTTCTGGCCTCACTGACATCAAAGGACAAGTCCAAACTAGAGCACAGGAGATAAACCACATTATGGCAAGTTTCTGTGCCAACTTATACACTACTTCCAGAAGCCACTACTTCCCCAAGATGCAAGCCTTTCTGGATTCAATAGAGATCCCTAAACTGACAGAGCAACAAACAATACTGTTGGACTTGCCCCTGACAGACATAGAGGTGATTCAGGCACTCCTGTCACTTAAAGTGGGCAAAGCACCTGGGGGGATGGATTCCCGTTTGAACTTTGGCAGCCTCTAGCATCGGTGATTACCCCAGTAATGTGTGCTGTGTATACAGAAGCACTAAAGACAGATAAATTTCCCCCCATCCTAAGAGAGGCGGTGATAATGGTACTACCCAAAAAAGGGAAAGACCCCATTTTAGGTGTCAGTTACAGACCATTCTCCCTTATTAATATGGACAGTAAAGTCTTTGCAAAAGTTTTATCAACCAGACTTAAGCCCCTGCTACAGAACCTTATCCCTCACAAGTGGGGTTTGTACAAGACAGGTGCAGCACTGACCACATCAGGTCCCTCCTGAACCTGATCCATGTTGCACAGAATATCCCTACCCCCACAGCAGCAATAGCAGTGGGTTTAGAAAAGGTCTTTGACTCCATTTAGTGGGATTATCTTCAAGCGGTACTCAACATATGGGATGTGGGCCCCTATTTCTATCATTGACAAATGCAGTATTCACACTCCGATGGCAAGAGTATTAATGAACTCTCTGATATCAGACCAATTCCCACTTGAAAGAGGCACAAGGCAGGGTTGCCCACTTTCCCCCTTACTATTTGTACCGGCAGTGGAACCTTTAGGTGCCGCTATCAGACAGCACTCCCAGGAGTTGCTATCGGACAACAAAAATACTCAATGCTGATGTACGCATATGACCTATTGGTACCAATGGCAACTATAGAGGAGTCCATCCAACCCCTTTAGGGCATTATCACCTCCTTTCCCTGGATTTCTGGCCTAAAGTTGAATCAGACTAAGACGGAGGTCCTTCCACTAAACCAAAGGTGTAAACCCAATCTGGTTAACAAGGTGGGCTTAAAGTGGGCATCGTCTGGCATCACGTACCTAGGAATTAAAATCGTCCCTACAATCGCAAACATTTGGGAGTTAAACCTGAAACCCTACTTACAGAAATACAGGCAGAATTTGAAAGGTGGAAACTACTCCAACTTTCACTGACAGGGAAGATTTCATTCATCAAAATGGTTACTGCCCCCAATCTCTTTTGTATACTTTCCCACATCCCCTCAAATTATCAGCAAAGCGGTTTACCGAAATGGATAGTGTCTCTGGGATGTTTCTGTGGGAAGGCAAGAAGCCGAGGTACAGCATAAATAAATTAAGGATGCACTGGAGAGAGGGAGGATGGTGTCTTTCATGGCTGGTAGGGTACTAATGGGCCTTCCATGCAGCGCAGACTTTAAAATGGTTTACTGCTCATAGAGTACACTACACTTGTCTCAGTTGTTCAGAATGGAGGAAGTTCAAGGTGAGGCCAAACATATGTCCCTGTTCCTGTACACAACTCCCCCCTCCGCAAATATCTCATCTCCCACCCCACAATAGGGCCCTGGATCAAATTCTGGGGTAAACTCCACAAGAAATTAATCTCCAGCCCTACTCAAATCCAGTGTAGCCCCTTATGGGGACACAGGGGCATTACTATAGTCCATAATCCCCTATGCTGGCCACACTGGGCCATTAAAGGAATTTGCTACTTGCATGATATCTTAGATCAGACTGCTTTGAAGATGGCCACATTTCCTGGGCTACAGGAGTGTTGAGACCTTCCTAAATCAGATTTCTGGAGATATCTTTAAATACGAGAGCAGTGCAGACATATCTCCAGATCTGGCCTCAATGCACCCGGAGAATCTTACAGAACAGTGGCTCTCTGAGTCTAGGGGTATAGCTAGTAGTGTCTATTCTGTGCTCAGGGACAGAACACCTACCCAATCTGAGAGATCCAAGGCCAAATGGGAACAGGCGTTGGGCATCAGCAGTTCAGAACAGCAGTCATGTACATATATATATATATATATATATATGTATAAATATATATATTCATTGTAAAAAACATTGCTAATGCATCAGTTAGGGTTGTTACTAAAGCAACAAAAGCAGGGAAATGTGGTGTTAGGGTTTCCAGCCCTAACACCCCACCCCCACCATGCAGACACCGACAGGCATTGAGGGGGTGTCTTTGGGTCATTCACCCTAATGCTCACTCCATTCCAAAAGTAAATGAGCTGAGTTGGATACAGTATAGGAAAATGGGGTGAGTGTTAGGGCCAACAACCCCAAGGCACACCACCGACGCCTGTCAGTGTCTGCAGGGTGTGGGTGTTGGTGGGGTGTTAGGGTTGGAAACCCTAACACCACATTTCCCTGCTTTTGTCACTTTGGTAACAACCGTAACAGATGCATTAATGAAGTTTTTTGCTATGTATTTCCTTATTTTTTTAGATAGTATAATCATATCCTTTTTTGTCTGTGGGAGCACAGGGCCTTCCCATCCCCCAGTAGATACCTATATGTATGTAGCCACTGCACTTCCATTCATAGGACAACAGTGACCAAATTGTCAGCATAGCTATCTTATTACCCCACCTCATGTACCCCTGGTACAGAAAATATTTGAATCCATGCCAAAACATAATTCTGAACAACTGCAAAGCCATTCCATGCCACAGGTGCGAAAACACATTTTGGGTAGGATTTGAAAAATGACAGGTGTGACATACTGTACATGAGGTCAGGTAATAAGAAGGCTACATTGAAAATCTGGGGTCAAAATATTTAACATTTCTAAAATTAAGAGAGGGTGTAATGAAATTGCAACAAATGGTCATAACTGTGGCATTTTTTCACATTTTGACCCCAACTTTTGAACATAGTCTTCTTATGACCCCACGTCATAATCTCTATAGGTGAACATGTTCAAATCTGTGCCAAAACAGCATTCCATGCCACAGGTTTGGAAATTCATTTCGGACAGGATGTGAAAAATGACAGCTGTACTGTTCATGAGGTGGTATGAAAAAATGGCTATGGTGAAAATTTGGTGGCAAAATATTGAAAAGTACCAAAGTTATGCACATGCTTAGAATTAACTCAACAGATGCATGTAACTCAGTCATTTCTAGGAATGTTTTCAACAAATTTTTAACATGGCCTTTTTGGAACCCCACCTCATGAACACTGGCACTGTCATTTCATTGGTCCCAAAAGGTGATTTTGCAGATGTGAAAACACATTTTGGGCAGCATGTGAAGAATGACAGCTGTACTGTTCATAAGGTAGTGTGTAAAAATGGCAATGTTGAAAATTTTGAGTGAAAAAATAAAAAATTGTCAAAGTTATGAGCGTGCGTAAACAAATTTCAATGTGCACGCACAACTCGGGTGTTTTTTGATATTTTTGCACCAAATTTTCAACATGGGCTTTTTGGAACCCAACCTCATGAACACTAGCACTGTCATTTTGTTACTCAATCCTGAAAGAGTTGGGATGGAGAAGGTGGAGGGGAGACAATGAGGGACTTTTTTCCTTTTTAAAGGATAAAAAAAGACATTGGGGAACAGTTTTCTTTGTTTTTACAGGGTAAAATGTTACAACTTTATTTTGGGACACTAGGAGTGTGCTCCCCAGTGTCCCACACTGCTGGTGGGGACTCCAACAATGGCATTTTTTGGGTGGGCATCCAACACTGGAGTGGGCATCCCAGTGTTGAAATTAACAAAACATGATTTCAGGACACTGGGGGTTTGCTTCCCAGTGTCCCACACTACTGGGGGAGAGGGATAAATGCTGTCACAGAGATTGGGCACCCTGAAGTCAGCAAAAACATTGTTATTATTAAAACATGAAGAATCAAAGTACCATCACATTCATCCTCAGGAGAAAGGGAAAAATAAAAGTTTTTTACCAAGTGGAAGAGGCCTTAAACCAATCATGCTAAAACAGGAGAAACAGATTGGAATGAACAGGCCCACTCACCACAATATCATATATTTATATTTATTATGTCTCTTTATGACATCCAGATTTATTTTCCTATATTTTTATGGTACAAAGAACCCCTTCATCAGGGAACTGGTTTTCTTTTTTTAAACACCTTTCTCTGGTATAATTTCTTAATTCTTGTAGTTAATTTTCTAAGATTTTCCTGCAGAAACATATGAGGGTCTTTTATAGGAAGCTTTTACGCTCCTTTTTACCCAGTAAATCACCTTCCTTTTTATAAGCTTCCTCATGTAGCAACTCTGCTCCTTCACAGTAATAATTGACCCTCATAAGTCTCTGCAGGAAAATCCTAGAAAATTAATTACAAGAATTAAGAAATTACACGTAGGAAAATAAATCTGGATGTCATAAAGAAAGATAATAAATATAAATATATGATATTTTGTTGAGTGGGCCTGTTCATTCCAATCTGTTTCTCCTATTATTAAAACATGCCTCAGCCCCCTTGAAGACAATAAAAGGATAACATATTCTTTTATTAGATGTTTACCTAAACAGGGGCCGAGGAGTATGATTCTGGCCCTATTTGAGCCAAAAAATGGCCAGGGAAGATTTGGCCATTTATAGGGCTGATTTTTTTTTTTTAATTAAAGTAGTGCCACAAATTTGTGGCAGTTTGTGAGCAACAGTACTATTAGGTGCACGAAAAACTGATGCAAATTTGCAGCGGTTTCGCAAAATAGGGCCGCCAATTTGGGCACTACCAACAGCCAAGTGGAGAAAACATTTTTCCAGCCACTATTGTAAATAAATAAGGCCTGAATTGTGTTCCTTGGGCCCCAATTAGGTGAACAAAACTGTTGATGTCTAGCAAGGTGCAGCATTTTTTGAATTACAGTGTTTTCCCCATCGCTAACTGAAAACAAGATGGCAGCAGCATAGCAGTAGCTTTTCCATTTGAGGCAGCAGAAAGTGCTTTTGCAAAAGCAGAAACAGCTTTTGCATGGCACATATATTTTTTTCCCATAGGCCATAATGGGAAACTTTAAATTGTTATAACTTTTCAATGGAGTAATATTTTTTCACCAACCCTTCAACAGGCACATCTGTGACCCAGGCCCCATATACCCTGACAATTTCAGATGACACGACCAATCCATTTTGGAGATGCTGCTGATTAAAAATGTGCACCTAAATGGCAAATTTCAAATTTTCTGGCACAATGCTGCTCCACAACTGCACCACCAACTGGAATGAAACATGCTGGATCCAGAGATCTAGGGTAACTAATGGTGCAGAAATAATTTGGGGTGCATCGGTTGGTCATATGGTTGCAAAATTATTAAAGTGCAAAATTTGGGGTTTAACATAGAAGTGGCTGTACAACCTTAACTATAGTTGCACTACTGTGTCATATATATATATATATTATGGTAGCACGGTAGTGCTACCATAGTTAGGGTTGAGGAGCCATTTCTATGTTAAACCCCAAAACTTTGCACCTTAATAACTTTGCAACCGTCTGATGGATTTGCCTGAAATTTGGAATTTATGATTAAGAACCATAGGCCTTGGGATCTGCCAAGTTTTGTACTGGTTAGATATACGGCTGCAGAGTTATTAAGTGTGATCTGTGTGCGTGTTTATGCTTTTCTGGAATTCTGTGGTCGCACCTACAGGTCGTATGGTTTGCGTGACCAGCCCGAAATCTTCAGGGAACATGCAGCCAGGGTCCCCGATGTGCCTTTTGAAGATTTCATGAAAAAATATTAAACGGTTCAAAAGTTATTCAAAAAACAGTTTCCCATTATAAGTCAAAGGGAAAAGTTAACAAAAAGTTCAACACTTTCGCAAATGCATTTTTACTTTCGCAAATGGGCCTGTTACTTTCGCAAATCAGCCATTTTGTTTTCAGTTGGTGATCAGAAAAATGGTTGGCATTTAAATTTGGGACCCTCTAGCAACCTAATTTTTTTGTATTCACCTAGTCGGGCCCTGAGGATGCTTGCCATGTCTTTATTTTGTGGTAAAACACCCCAGAAATATGTTTTTCAAATTTCTGGAAAAAGTACTTTCGCAAATTACTTTTGTGCTCATGAAAGTGTCGCAAATTTTTGCGAAAGCTTTCGCAAATTGCGACAGTAATTTTCTAGTCTGTGGGAAAATGACAGCAAATCTTTGGCACTGCACTGCAAAATAACCGTTGGGAGTTTTGGGCTGAAATTTGGAGGAGCAAGGCTGACATCTCACAGATCTGCCTTTCAGTGTTGTATTGAAACAATATTACACGGCGGCAAAGTTATGGCACTCCAAAGTTGACAGTTTTTCCCATAGGATAACATTACGGCACCCAAAGCATTACAGGAATCCTTTGGCACCCTGCTGCAAAATAACGGTTTGGTCTTTTTTCCTGAAATTTGAAGGGAAGACAGCCAACAGTACACAGATGTGCCTTTCAGTAGTTTGGTGAAAAAATATCACATGGCGGCAAAGTTACGGCACTCCAAAATTGACAGTTTTTCCCATAGGATAACATTACGGCGCCCGACACTTAACAGAAATCATTTGAAGCCCTGCTGCAAAATAACGGTTTGGTCTTTTTTCCTGAAATTTGGAGGGAAGACAGCCAACAGCCCACAGATGTGCCTTTCAATAGTTTGGTGAAAAACATTACAGGGAGGCAAAGTTATGGCGCTCCGAACTTTTCTTTTTTTCCCATAGGATAACATTACGGCGTTTGCTGCGCCTTTCAGGGCCCGTATCTCGGAAACGGTGCGAGATACGGACTTTTCGTTGGAAAATCTCTTAGACCCCAAATGGGGCTAAGATTCAAATTAGCCAGGACAGTTGTAAATAATATGACTTTTAAACTTTTTTTCCACGTCTTACGGTTCCTGAGATATAATGTATTTAGTATTCCAAGATCTCATTTTCTGCGCCAATACTCATTATTTTGCATACATTATTTGTACTCACTGTCTTTCTCAATGCAGGTTTTGGGGAAAACCAGCCTGTGCGTTTACATTACTGTTACTGTTGCCCTTTCCGCTTGTGGATCCGTTCCCGTTTCACTTACCATTGATGTCTGTGCCACCATGTGCGTTATCCTTTGCGTTTTCATTTGCGCTTCCATTTCTGTTATTTTTTGCCATTTCTGTCTACAGTACTGTTTATCTTACTGTTTCACTTTACATCACCATGCCCATTGACATTTCTGTTTGCAGGCACCATGTTACTATGTGACAACACATCACGTGGCAGACCATTCCCGTCTACGCCACCATGTGCGTTACCCTTTCTGTTCTCATTCGTGCTTGTGTTATCATGTGCGCCACTGTTAGAATTTCTGTTTGCATTGCTGTCCCTGTTAGTATGCCACAACATATCATGTGGTGGGCCCTGCGCTCCCGCCAATGCATTATGCAGCGGGAGCGCGGGGCGCTTCGCCGCTGCATTACATTCACTATTTCTCGTTATCATTCTCAAAAAGAAGGGAAATTAGAGGCAAAACTCCATTTAATGCATTAGTTAGGTTGTTCCACAGCGACAAAAGTGAGGAAATTTGCTGTTAGGGTTGAAAACCCTTGACCCCCCCACCCCCACCAACCGCATTGGGAGTGCGATTGGGATCGTGGGTCCTAACTCTTACCCATTCTCCTATACTTCTGCTGCTTTACACATGTCATGGGGTGAGGAGTTAGGACTGGCGACCCAATGCGCACCCAATGCAGTGTGATAGTGAGAAGAGAAATCAGGTTTCGACCCCTAACAATTCCTCACTGTCGCGTAGGCTAACCTAATAATGCAGTAAATGGAGTTTTTGCCTAATATATATATGCGATATGTAGGATGGTGTGTAGGAGGGGTGGTAAGGTTAAGTGAGGATGGAGGGGGTGTTAGGATTTAAACCCTAACACTACATTTCCATTCTTTATTGTTTTATTTTGAACCCTAACTGATGCATTAACAAAGTTTTTTTGTAGTAAATATATATCTATATAAATATAGATATAGATATATATATATATATATATATATATAGTATATATATATATGTATATATATATATATATATATATATATATATATATATATATATGATATATATATGTATCGTGACGAGTAGCTACCATAGTTAGGGTTCAAGAGCCATTTCCATGTTAAACCCCAAATTTTGCACCTTAATAACTTTGCAACTGTTTGATGGATTTGCCTGAAATTTGGAATTTATGATCAAGACCCATAGGCCTTGGGATCTGCCAAGTTTCGTACTGATTGGATATACGGTTACGGAGTTATTAAGCACGATCTGTGCACGCATTTACGCTTTTCTGGAATTCTATGGTCGCACCTACAGGTCGTACGGTTTGCGTGACCGGCCCAAAATCTTCAGGGAACATGTGGCCGGGGTCCTCAATGTGCCTTTTGAAGATTTGGTGAAAAAATATTTAACGGTTCAAAAGTTATTCAAAAAACAGTTTCCCATTATAAGTCAAAGGGAAAAAGTTAACAAAAAGTTCGACACTTTCGCAAATGCATTTTTACTTTCGCAAATGGGCCTGTTACTTTCGCAAATCGGCCATTTTGTTTTCAGTTGGTGATCAGAAAAATGGTTGGCATTTAAATTTGGGAGTCTCTAGCAACCTAATTTTTTTGTATTCACCTAAGTCGGGCCCTGAGGATGCTTGCCATGTCTTTTTGTGGTAAAAGACCCCAGAAATATGTTTTTCAAATTTCTGGAAAGCATTAAAATTACTTTCAGAAATCACGAAGAATCGTAAATTTTGCAAAAGCTGCGAAATTTCGACAGTAATTTTTCTAGTCTGTGGAAAATGACAGCAATTCTTTGGCACTGCACTGGAAAATAACCGTTGGGAGTTTGGGCTGAAATTTGGAGGATCGGGCCGACATCACAGATGTGCCTTTTCAGTGTTGTATTGAAACAATATTACACAGTGGAAAAGTTATGGCACTCCAAAATTGACAGTTTTCCCATAGGATAACATTGCGGCGCCCGACACTAACAGAAATCATTTGGAGCCCTGCTGTAAAATAACGGTTTGGTCTTTTCCTGAAATTTGGAGGAAGGCAGCCAACAGCCACAGATGTGCCTTTCAGTAGTTTGATGGAAAAACATTACAGGAGGAGCAAAGTTATGGCGCTCCTGAACTTTTCTATTTTCCCATAGGATAACATTAACGGATTCGCCGTGCCTTTCAGGCCCGTATCTGGAAGCGGTGCGTAATTACGGACTTTAATCCGGAAAATTTTAGCCCCAAAATGGGCCTAGATTCAAATTAGCCAGGACAGTTGTAAATAATATGACTTTTACATTTTTTTCTCGCCTTACGGTTCCTGAGATATAATGTATTTAGTATTCCAAGATCTCATTTTCTGCGCCGATACTCATTATTTTGCATACATTATTTGTACTCACTGTGTTTCTCAATGCAGGTTTTGGGAAAACCAGCCTGTGCACTTACATTACTGTTACTGTTGCCCTTTCTGCTTGCGGATCCATACCGGTTCACTTACCATTGGCGTCTGCGCCACCATATGCGTTATCCTTTGCGTTTTCATTTGAGCTTGCTTCTGTCATTTTTGCCATTTCTGTCTACAGTACTGTTTATCTTACTGTTTCACTTTACATCACCATGCCCATTGACATTTCTGTTTGCAGACAACATGTTACTATGTGACAACACATCACGTGGCAGACCATTCCCGTCTACGCCAACATGTGCGTTACCTTTTTGTGTTCTCATTCATGCTTGTGTTACCATGTGCGCCACTGTTAGCATTTCTGTTTGCGTTGCTGTCCCTGTTAGTATGCCACAACACATCATGTGCTCCCGCCAATGCATTACATTCACTATTTCTCGTTATCATTCTCAAAAAGAAGGGAAATTAGAGGCAAAAAACTCTGTTTAATGCATTAGTTAGGGTTGTTCCACAGCGACAAAAGTGAGGAAATTCGCTGTTAGGGTTGGAAACCCCCCTTGGACCCCCCCGACCACCCCGCGAACCGGCATTGGGGTGCGCATTGGGATCGTGGGTCCTAACTCTCACCCCATTCTCCTATACTTCTGCTGCTTTACACATGTAATGGGGTGAGACTTAGGCTGACGATCCCGTCTATCTCACCATGTGTGTACCCTTTGTGTTGCTGTGTTACTGACTGCATGTCATAGGTACCAAACAAATAGATGGAGGTTTACTTGTAGCAGTATTAGTAAACATTTATTTGTATGCTTAAGTCATAGACACTTATTTTTATGCATGATGGTATTTAAAGTAAGGAGACGACACAGGTGGTTATGGTTTTAAAATTTATTACCAATTTGCCAAATGGAGAAAAGGTCCAATCAAGAGTGAAATTAAGTTAACAGAAGCAGTCTCACAATACAATGTTTGTATGTGTGCAATCATTACTTGTAAATTTGTAAATGTGTAAGAATAATAAGTGTATCATGTGGATTGGACTAAGTGTGTGATATTATATAAAACTAATCAGATGTGTGTTTTTAGTTGTTCTTACTCGCTTCTGTTTATATGTGGAAGTATTTTCTGGCATTTGAATTTTTATTTTAATAGTCAGGCTGAAGCTATTGCTATTGAATGTGAATGTGGTTTGTAAAAATGTAAATTTTTAAATGGTTGTATGTTGTAACTATGTGGTAGTGCATTAGTTGTCTGCTATGTTAATAAGGTAATGTCAGTTGGTAGTGAAGTGTGATTAGACACAAGATAGACAAGTGTTTTTGTTGTAATTGTGACTGCTAATATGCATGTTCCTGGGGTGGGCGAAAAACCATATGCTGATTGTCTAAGTAGTACAGTTTAACAATTGTAAGTTTAGTGACATTTGATTGTTATTATTTAATTATATGTCACTGACTAAGTGCAAATGGAAAATTCCACCCGACCCTCAATTGAAGCGATCATAAATATTATCAGGAACAGGTATGCAGTTTGTTGTGATCAGCAACAGTGCCTGATTTACAATTGTCAATATTTTGTACATACAGTACAGTTAGTTATGTGACAAGTACAAAACAAAAATACAGGTTTTACATGAACAAAAAATGTTATCAATTCTTACATTGGCTTCTATGTAAATTCTTAACTTGTAAATACTAAAACTGTGATGGAATGCATTTTTCACAAACTTATGCTTGAATTACATGTTGTTAGTATACTGCAGAGTAATATGTAAGACATTCACTTGTACTGTAGTACTACACTGCTATTTTTAGTTCAATTATTAAATAAGTTATTAACGATGTACACTGAAAACAAATGTTTCTATTATGTACAAGTAATTTAAAACAGTTGTAAGGTCACTATGAATTACATTCAGTAATTGGTTATATTAACAGTTGTATAAGTCAGCTTCTTGCATTATCAATAGCAGTAGTTGTTTTTACATATGTACAACTACTAGTACTATATCTGAAAGCGTGATAGTTCTACACTGTTGCATGGTGATCTAATGATGTTCTCTATATGTGAAGAGTCACTAGAAGTGTTAAAGACTACTTCTGACACAGTGGAATGTTTGTTGAGTATTAAAGAGAGTAGAATCTTTCACAGACATGTAATCATGGTTTCTCTAGTGACTGTAAATATTGTTGGCGCCGATTGAAGCCACTACAACAATTTCCATGTAGTCACTGATCTACACAAGATGTAACATGTCACAGTCTATATAATGTCTGTATTTGAATTCAATTTTGTTGAAATTATATTGTTTATTTACAGTTGTTAATTGTAGAACATTGTAACGAAGTTATGACATTTTGGGGACAAAGTACTCATGTAACAATGGCATCGCTTTGTCCTATTCTTCTGAAATATGAAGGTTGTCATAATTCTTCAATATTAGAAGATATGAATTTTTTGAGGTGATGTGGGGTGTCTATTTAAAAGTTGTTGTAGAGTCATCACCTCTAACCATCCAGCTGTGCAGCTAGTGACGTTTTAGATGTATAGTCTTGTATAGACATGTAATCATGGTTTCTCTAGTGACTGTAAATATTGTTGGCGCTTGAATGAAGCCACTACAACAATTTTCATGTAGTCACTGATCTACACAAGATGTGACATGTCACAGTCTATGTATATCTATATTTAATTCAATTCTGTTGAAATTGTATTGTTAATTTACAGTTGTTAATTGTACAACATTGTAACGAGTTATGACATTTTGGGACAAATACTCATGTTAAAAATGGTACATGTTTTTCCTATTCTTCAGAAATATGTGAAGGTTGTCATAATTCTTCAATCTTAGAAGATATGCATTTTTCAGGTGACGTGGCAGTCTGTTTAAAAGTTGTTGTAGAGTCATCACCTCTAACCATCCAACTGTGCACCTTAGTAACAGTGTAATGTCCAGAATGCATGGATTGACCATGGTGATAGATAATGCTATCACGTGTCAAACAGTGATTGGCTGAACACTATTCTACTAGCTGTGTAGTCTGTGATAGGAGTATCAACTCTGAGCCCATTGGTGTCAAATCTGTGCAACATAAGCAACAGATATTGAGATGAAGTCCTCAGGCATATGGACTGAGTGCATCTGCCTCCGCACCTTCCACAGGCATGACTACATTCAGCATTAGTGAACAGCTGTCGAAATTTGACACTTTTGGCTTTAGGAACAAAGAGAGTTATCACAACATGTCTTGTGTGTTTCACGCTGTGAATTGCCATAAAACACATACATATTTTGTAACGTATGTTACTGTGAAGTACTGGCAGATTGGGGTGCCGTCTTCATCAGGTTATTTATCACAGCCATCATAAACTCAGTACTGTCTTGCCGTATGTCTGCAGCAAATGTACTACATCCAGCATATGTAGATAACACCTGTCGTATGAGTGTTAGTGAGTGTACATTGTTAGAGTGGTCAGAAGTCATGTTGATAATCTGCTTCAAAGCATTTGATAGGGAGTTATGTTGTAGAAGCAGATATTGCTTGCACAAATGGCATGTGTGGGAAAACTTGCATAGCTGAGTTAGCATAGCAGTTTACTCTACTGCTGTTGTCAAACAGTGGTACACCAACTGATTTCTGATGAATTGTTGGTTGTGAATGTTTACTTGAGGTTGTGGCCTTTGCTGAACTCTTTTTTTTTGAATCACTTTTTGAAGCTTGCTGCTGTTTGTTGCTTCGTCTAGCTGTGACTGAATTGTGTGAGACAGACAGATATGTAGGCAGTGGTATTAAAGACATTTGTGGCTGATGTAGAGTACGTAATCTATTGTACTCAAGAATACATCGCTTGTCAGCTCGTAGTTCCGAGGTGCTATACTAATGATGTGCAATCCAGAAAGGCTTCATGTACACGTGAAAGTGCAACGTAGCCTGCATGCCATCTTTGAATATGTCTGTACCTATGTCTATCATTGCTGAATCCAAACTTAATCCCTGAGATTTGTGAATGGAGACAGCGTATGCAACACTATAATGGGAACTGTTTCCTGTTCACGTGAATATCCTTAAAACCTGGAATTTACATAGGTTCTATCTATGTGTATAGAGTGTTGCATGTTGTCAACACTGCACTACAAGTGTCTGAATAAATATCTTCTGTACATTATAGATAAAGTCAGTGATGTTTCCCATGGCACCATTTATCATGCCTTGTTAGACATCTAGATTATGTTGTAGCATAGCATGCATTCTTACAAAGTGTGAGAAAGAGCTTCTAGGCCAGCTGTTCGTGAAAACATCTGACTTCAGTTCACTTAGTCGCTCAGTCATCTTTGCTACTAGCTTTCGACTAAGAATAATGCCATCAACTGTATCAATTGCATGGAAGTGACAATCTCTTGGTTCTCTCTTTGTAGCATTAGAATTGCTGAATTCAGTGCATTTCTTTAGTCGTGGCATAAGACACACTATGTGTCTGGCAGTACAGTATATGTCGCTGAAGACATTACATGCTGTTTTTATGCATGTACTATCTACTGTGATTTTTCGATCATTTAACATACAAACATGTTCTGATGATAGAGAACCTGTACAAGCTTCATCTAAAAGTGATTTGTAAGCTAGGTCACCACTTTGCGCGTGTCTCAGACAACTCAACATAGGTAAATAATTCCCATATGTTGCATAGCCTGCAATGCAACCCGAGGATATTCTTAGCTTGCTTGGCAGTCAGAGTTGTGAATACATACTCTGCATTGACTGGTGCAAGTTATGGTATCCCAACACAAGTATACTTTTGCCACCAAATGGCACTGCATCATCAGTACCTAAGATCTGCTGCAGGCGTAGATGAATACAGGCTAGCATGACATTGGAGACCATGCTGATTTCGTCAACAATGAGTAGCTGCATCTTTGTGAACATGGGACGGGCTGAGATGCAACCTCAAATGACAGTTTCGATACTCTCCAGTTCTCCCATGTTGGAGCTGGCAACATAAAGAGACAGTGTAATGTCACTCCACCAATGTTGTATGCTGCTAGTCCTGTGGGGAGCAGTCACAGCAACAGACATTGAAGAGCCTGTCACAGTCAAGTATTTCTGAAGTGATAGCTTCAATCAGGAAACTCTTTCCTGTGCCAGCTGAACCACTGACAAACATTAGTAGTGGTTTGTGCTGAGTGCAGTCACATTTTTGTTTCATGTAGTATACCATGTTGGACAGGCTTCAACCACTTTGGAGTGATACTGTATGCTGCAGCTGATTTAGTCTTTGTCTTACGTCAGCAGCTTGGTTGACCATAGAGTGTGTGCCATGTTGCATGGCTGTCTCAATTTCTGAGATTAACAGTTCTGGGGCATTTAACGGGCAGAGGGTCACCTAGAACACCTTCGTCCTTCTGGATCAGGTTGTCTTGTGAACTCACTGGAGTGTCTTCCTGAGGGTGCTTCTCTGCCTGCTCGGGAGCTGTTCTTTCTCAGCTTTTAGTCTTTGTATGTATGTTTGTGAGTAGTCAGTTTGGAAATTCTCAAAAGTGAGATTGAACTGTTCTTGAATGTGTCAGAGTCACCTTTAATTCAGACTCACCTCCAGGGTCTAAATAGGAATAGGAGAGCAAAAGTAGTAATGTTCTGTGCTCTCAATGTACCCTAGATGCAGTTTGCAGTGATCTACTAAGCCATGGCTTGTTCCTCTTCACAAGACAGCCATCTAGTCCATTGACCTTGTAAATGTGCCATGTTGAGTCATGTGCTACACCTGTCTGTGTAGTCATACCCACTTAGCCACCTCAAACAAACACATATCAGTCATCTTATTTGTACTACGTCGTGGTAGTATGTGTCTATCAGGTTATTCTTCAAGATATGTTTTGAAGAAGGTGCGTTGACAACAAGCTCCTCAATTTCGGTATGAGGAATCAGTACAACTTCCGTTCTCTCTTGTAGTTTACACTGAGGAAGCGTACAGCATCAGAACTTCCCGATACAGATGTGTACCCATTAAGCAGTCACTCGCTTTGTAAGCTCCACATTCTCTGTGTGAAAGAGTCTTCAAACCCAATGACCACAGCTGAGATGTCGAGCTTTTGCTTGAACTGGCAATATCTTCCCAAGATCTTGCAAGCTAGTCTATTCATGTTTGGTTCATACGAAGTCACATAAGCAAACCAGGGCTAGTGAGTTGTCAGCCACAAACTGAACATCTATGTTTGCTTGCCACATTAGGAGAAGAGTTGGGTTGTAGTCATTGATATACACCTCTTTTTCATCTCCTGGTAACTTCGTACCTCTTGGTTGATTTGCCTTCAAGTGGTGTAAGCATTGCTGAAAAGGTCATTCATGGCACCATTCTGACCAAACTCTTCTAGGAAATCCAAGCGACATCATGTGTACCAATTAGATTTGTTCTTTACTGCTGCGCCGCAATAGTTTGCGCCAAATATGTCGCTGGAACTTTTGAACCAACTTCCCATAGTGTAGGACTGTCATACTTGTCTGGAATGTGACAAAGTGATATATTTTTATGAATGACAGCACTTCTGCTGCATCATATTCACTGATTCGTGTGCATCCTTGATCCATAATAACATATGGATATGAGGGGCACCTCGTCATGATATTCTGTCCTCAAAAGTAGTGTTCTACAATGCCTGAGGAGGATTGTCCTTTGATAAGATGAAATTGAGAATGTCATGGGCGGCTTGTGAAAGTGTCTTGTGACAGACACAGCATCAAGTGAACACATTTCTCTGATAGTCATTGATGAGATGCAGCTGACATCCAGATTTTCCCACTTCAACAGTTCAATGAGTTCGTCCCAGGCATATTCTGCACAACTAAGTGTGACAAACCGTAGCTCGCCATACTTCAGTAGCATTGTCATCACTCCGAGTGTCTGATACCAATATTCTTTGGTGCCACATAGGCTTAAAATATGGAAGACAGATTCTACTTGCAATTTTCATCTTTCTGTTTCAATTTCTCCAGAAATTGAGCAGCTGTAATTCCATCTAGTGGAGTTATTGCCAAATGGTATGTGCTATAGATGCAGACAGAATGCTAAGCTCACTTTCCCAGAGCAGATGGAAGAGGTACATATATTACGTCTGAATTTGCCATCTTTGCCCAGGATACGGTAGTGCGGTACTCAGCACCCTGTACCGAACTTCTCTTTCATCTAAGCGTCACGCCTGACCCTTTTGAAATAGGTCTGGGAAGCAGCGAGCTTCTAGTGTTGCCTCCCAAATGTTGACAGGCTCACCTTCCACCTGCTTCATTTGATAGAGATCAATGTTGTCTCCCTAATGGATCTCTACCATGTAGTAGGTGAATTGTATTACTATTCATATACATTGTCACTTGTCTGTGTGTAACTTTCTCAATGATTAGCTTACTTTTTCTAATAGATCATAGTTGCACAGAGAGGCTGGGCATTTGATCTATGTCAAAATCTATATAAAAGAATTGTTCTTCTTAAATAAGCCAAACAAGCTTTACCTTTTGCGGAGTTGACAACATCTTGCCAGATGACCTTGGCCTTTGTAGGCACACCATTTACTAGAATGACCAAGCTATTTTCTGTTGAGATAGCTTGAACATTTTCCTATAGAGGAAGTGGTAGATACATCACAGAGCCTTTTAGAGATCTAACTAGCTCTTTCTGTGGAATCTTCATGTGTCTTTGTGTTCAGGCGATAGAATCGTTTGGAATGGTTTCATTGTCTGAATTAGAATACATTCAAACATATTCAATGTTGAAATCTCAGTTAAGTGTGACATCTGTTTCCATGTTGTTTACCACTGACCTTGCTGGCAAGTGTTGTGCTTCAGTTTTGAAAAACAAGTGTTTGCATAGTACAATGGTTTGTTGTGGATGAAAGTCAGATTTCAGAAGCAAAGAATGCTGTGAGGCACAACCACATGTCACTGTATGATGACGAGTTCTAGGTTTTACTGTGACAGTTTGTTTTGCGTGCCCTGGCAGGTCGATGACACATACAGAATCAAACTGATACTTCGTATATCTCAAACTTAGTAATTTCCTCTATGCTGGTTTCAGAATGCTTAACACTGAAACAGATTTTCTATCAGTGTGACACTGGAAATTCCCTGTTTCTGGCTCAGAAGGAATGTGTTTCAGTTTTTCATAGAAAGTCATGGCACCGTGCATGTCACCCTGACTGGCAGTAAGTCATTTAAACAAGTGTACTGATGCATGTGCCCACTGTACTCATATACTCAGACAAAGTTCGATGCCTGTGTGTGTGATGCACTCGTGAGCATCCGTGATGTTGTGAAAAAACTATCACAAACACCACTATCGAGACATGCAAGCGAAAGGGACCATGAGTCCAGTATATGGACGATTTCACAATGATTGATTTCAGTAAATAGCTTATGTCTCTTTTGATCTGTTATTATGAATAGGTTAACAAACTGTTCTACTTTTTGAAATGATGATTGCCTCGGTTGCAGGTAGCATCACATGACCATGTAAAGGCAGTGCCATTTATTCAAGACTATGGTTGGACCACAGTCATCATCAGTATCTAATTGATTGTCATCAGAGATACTCGAGGACATTTGTAAGTTTTCGGACTCATCGATATTGAATGTCTGTTGTTTCGTAAAGTCATGATAAGTCTCTTCCCAAAATATGCTTCTGAGTGCTGTGTATGCATCCACTGTCCTGTGAAGACATGGCAGAGAAGTTGTCAACAGTCAAACAAGGATACTATTGAAGCCTTTTTTTATGCTATATACACAGTTTCCTAGATTGTTCAATGACATGAGACATCTTACGCCACAATCTTTGTGAGTACAAACAGTGCTCTGTTGACAAATGTTTGTACTTTCAGGACGGAAATTCATCAGAAAAGGCGACTCTTGATCTGTTTAAGGCTGTGCCGTACCACAGCAGCAGTAAAATAAGTCTTTCGATCTTAGCTTTACTACAGTGATCAAAATACACCTTCTTTTTCTAAATTATAAGTCACAATTTTTCATTTTATGTTGTTGATTTGGCGTCTCTTGATGGTTACACTCAAGATAGTTATGTTTAGTCTTACAGATCGACACAACATTTGTGCTGTTATACATTTCTGTTTCTTTTTATGGATTTTGTTTCTTTGTGCAGTGACTTGATGTAGGAGTCACTGTTGCAGCAATGCTCTGTCGATTCTCATCTTTTGGGTAACTTTACTTTTTAGTTTGTGCCTTATACAACAGTCATAGTACTATTATGCACGCTCTCGTTTTAGAGATACACACGTCTGCATTTAGATGGCATTTTCAGGTACTCTAGTTGACAGTCAAGTAACCAATCTTACAGAGTATCAGGCACCTGTATGAAAGAAAAAAAGTTTTAAGAATATGCTTCAGTACATTTCTTATAGTAATGTGTATTACTAAAATATCATGTTAATAATGTTGAATTTGGTGAAAAGAGAAGCAAATGATAGCTGGTATGATGTGCATTGCACAGCTGCTATGTAACATCAAATTTTAACATTCTCAATATTTCTGTGGAGATTTGCATGTTTTTTCTTCACGTGTGTTCTTCACGATTATGATGGATGGCATTTTTGTAACAATATGCTAATATGTATTCAATGCTGTGGCGTGTTATGTGATAGTCAGGTTGATAAAATATATGGTGGAGCAAGAAATGGAGTGACAGTGTGAGTAATAAATGTATCAAATTAGTATATTTACAATAATGTGGAGGATATGCCTCCTATTGCTGTTTGTGTGACTGTGTGTGTAGCAGGGTGGTAGATGGTTGCATGTTGAAATCTTTTTTTATATTGATGCTGCATTAGTAACATAGTGTTTCTTGTGCTAGTGTGTATTGTTATTAGTCATGCCACACCATGCAAAATAATTTCTCTATATGTACTGTGCAATGATGAAGTTTTTGCAGAACTATGTGTGAGCAGTGAAATTAGTGTGCATGCTTTCGAACACACAAATTGATATCTTCCAAATGTGTGAGAATTCTAAAAGCTGGTTACAAACGCATTACAGTTCACAGGTACACTACTAACTGTGTTGTGTCATACTTTTCAGTTCAAATTTACTATATTTTTGAAAATGGGTCACAATCCAGCCTTCTGTTGGCTATATGCAAAATAGTGGTTGGTATTTATGAATAGATACCCATAAAGAAGTTAGTATTCGGGCTGCTACGTTACTTGTATTGTAGCGAACCCGGTCTTAACTTTTCACCCAACATCTTGTACCACTAGCAAAAATAAGTTAACAAGACCATGATGTCCCCCACACACACACACACAGTAGAAAACCCCAACTGGGCACAGTACTCGTTCAAGAAACCTCCAAAGACAGCATCTAGGTGAGAAAAGTAAAAGTATATCACTTAGTCTATCAAGGGCTGAGCAATCCATTATGGTGAAAGCTTAAGGATGTGTCCATCGCGGCCACTGTAAGTTATGAAATGCTGTGATGTTGACAGCTCTATTCAGAAAATCTATAAAGAAATGCTGAAATCCCTCCTATTATTTACTAATCTTGCATGTGTCCAAACACTGGCAGGCACAGAGTACCAAACAAAAAAAATCTTCAATGAATGGTTGCAGTAACCCAGATTCAAACCCTCAGTGTAACTTTAGTCACAAAGTGCATACCAACAAAGTGCCCTGTCATAATGGGTCTAATAGTTTATATATCAAAACAGCCAGAGGATTACTTATTCATTAAGTTGTATGAAGCTCATTTTGTATTTTTTATATATATTTTAAATTTCTTTTTGCTCTCATTTTTCACACTTTAGGTGCACATTTTCTAAGTGCAATGTCTGCATCAGGGTGGCTGATATAAAGAAATACTGTAACTTCCAATCTTATAGCCCTTCCTCCTGTTTATGGTCTCATTACACCTCTGATTGGTTTGGTTTTTGCCTACACTATCCAGTCTGGAGATGTATTAACTTCAACAACACTGTTATAAATATGATTTCATTTGTAACTTCTTGATGATACTGTATTTTTGTTTGTATTGCTGCGTTTTCACGGTAGTCTATGTGACAAATATGACTATTCTGTAGAAATTTAATATATAAGGTGTAATGTTATGAGCAGAGTTGTGCAATGCATATATAAGGCGTTTGATGTAAAATACTACAAATAAGTGTTTTGCAGTGTACACTGCTGTAGTTAAGCCAAATTACGCATTAAAGGCATTGTAAATCTCAAATCTCTGCACTACGCTGAGTTTAGGGCAGTCATGTAGCAGATTATGTGTTTACAATTGATAATTAATTCATTTTCCATAAAGTGAAACTGTGTCAATATATAGAAGTTCTTGAAAGTACTTTCGTGAACCGAGTGTCGAACAAATTGCTTTCGTGCATTGAAGTGTCATAAATTGTACTTCGTGCATTCAACACTGGGCAAAGTACGCCGAGTTAAACCTTTACAGAAATTTACTTCGTGCTATCGAGAAAGTGTCGCAAATGTGCTGGTGCGTTCGAAGTAAAATAAATCATAATACCAGGAGTGGCAGAACATTCATTATCAAATCATTCAATAATCTGTTTGAGTGACAGATAGGTCTCAATGAAATTTGAATTTATCGGCCACTTCTGAGAACCAATCAGTGACAACAACACTGAAGGAAAACAAGTCCATTTGAAAATAGCAGAGAAGCAGTTTAAACTGTAAGTACAGTCTATGTTCACATGATTTTTCTAGTATTTAAAAAATTATTGAACATGTAATATCATTAATCAAAACGTTTTGGGTGTTAATCTGATGATGTCAATTGTTATAATGTAATGCTATTTTCTGAAGAAAAACTCTAAAGTAAGAAAAGTTCAGTACTCACTTGTACAGATACAGCTGCAAATGGAGATAGGAAGGTGCACAGGAGTTGTATGATAAGCGCAACCAATCAGACTTCTTTCTGATGTTATGGTTTTAAACTCCTATAAAACGCATTTTGTTTAGTTCTCGTGGTTTTAGATTTTACCAGAAACATAGTCTAATAATACTGAATGCATGGGCTACATCAGTTCATGGAAGCCAGACCAGGAGGAATTTTTTTTAAATGTATTGTGTTTTGACTGAATGCAGTGAGCTAAGTTGAAATAAGGAGGAAAATATCAGTTTGATTTCAGTGCTGTCTGGTCACTGGGGTGAACGTCCCTTTCTTAGTAGCTTTCTGTGCAGTTCTGGGTGAAAAACTTAGAATGAAAATAGGAAAAGTTTTGTGGATTGGAAGCAGTTATATAAGACGAGCAGAGATTGCACTTCATAGTGATTTTGGAAGGACCTGCAGCTCCAATTTCTACAAAAATAGTTTGATCGTGGTAGGATGAGATGAGACATCTATGCAACCATGCACAACTTTGAACCACTCTCCTCACATACTGCTAATCCATCTTGGAGATGATTTGGGCTCAAAACTGGGTAGATTTAGTAACAGAGGCAAAGTGGACCTTGCTTCTATGTCTATATGTGCCTGTATTATCATGTTCAGATATTACAGGCGCAAGGCCACAGCAAGCAGAGCATCATATGTATCAGTTGACAGAGCTCGCAGAAAAAGTAATGTCCTAGGTACTGCTTTTTCACGCATGGAATGCATACTAAGAGCGTCACCCGAAATTAAATTCTGTGATTGGCTATTCCCACCAATGGTGCATTCTCGCATGCTGGTTATCATTTCTGAGCACTTCAAGATGGAATCTGAAAGTCCTTTAAAGTTGTGAGACTGGCCCAGGAAACATGATAGTATACAAAGGTTCTTTTCAGAACCATATTTATATAGTCAAAAATAGATTTAAAAATATACAGTAGCCTAACTGCCATGGTGAACTGAGTGTCTAGTAATTTATCCCAATTGTTTACTGCACTAATGCTTCAGTGTTTTAATTTATCAGGTTATAGGAGAATACTACATACCTGGTTAACTGTTGAAGGATGTTTGCCCAGTATAACTGTTTGACAATACCTATAACGTGTCCAGTAACGGTTACGACTAACAGCCGTAAGCAATACTTGCAGTATCAATAACGGTAGTTGTTTTACATGTACAATACTAGTACTATATCTGAAAGCGTGATAGTTCTACACTTGCATGGTGATCTAATGATGTTCTCTATGAAGTCACTAGAAGTGTTAAAGACCACTTCAGACACAGTGGAATGTTTGTTGAGTGTTATAAGGTAGAATCTTCACAGACATATAATCATAGTTTCTCTATGACTGTAAATATTGTTGGCGCCGATTGAAGCCACTACAAAAATTCCATATGATACTGATCTAAACAAGATGTAACAGTCACAGTCTATAACATCTGTATTTGAATTGATTTTTGTTGAAATTATATACGGTATTTACAGTTGTTAATTGTAGAACATTTAAGAAGTTATGACATTTTGGGACAAAGTACCCGTAACAATGGACGCTTTGTCCATTCTTCGAAATATGAAGGTTGTCATAATTCTTCAATATTAGAAGATATGAATTTTTAGAGGTGATGGGAGGTCATTTAAAAGTTATTGCAGAGTCGTCACCTCTAACCATCCACGCAACAAGTGACGTTTTAGATGAATAGTCTTGTATAGACATGTAATCATGGTTTCTAGACTGTAAATATTGCTGCCGAAACAAAGCCACCACAACAATTACATTGTAGTCATGATCTACACAAGATGTGACAAGTCACAGCTATGTAATATCTATATTGAATTAATTGTTGAAATTATTGTTAATTTACAGCTGTTAATTGTACAACATTACAACGAGTTACAACATTTTGGGACAAAGCACTCAGCAAAATGGTACATGTTTTCCTATTCTTCAAAATAAAGTTGTCATGATTCTTCAATCTTAGAAGATACATTTTTCAGGTGCGGGCAGTTCTATTTAAAAGTTGTTGTAGAGTCACACCTCTAACCATCCAGCTGTGCACCTTAGTAACGAAAAAAATGTCAGAATGCATGGATTGACCACAAATAGATACGCCAGCGTGTCAAAGTGATTGGTTGAACATATTCTACTAGCTGTAGTCTGTGACGGAGTATCAACTCTGAGCCCAGACAGGTCAAATCTCAAATATAACCAACAGATATTGAAGTAAGTCCTCAGGCATACGGACACAGTGCATCTGCTCACCACCACAGGCATGACTACATTCAGCATGGTAGACAGCTATCAATTTGACTTTTGGCTTTAGGAACAAAGAGTTATCCAACATGTCTGTGTGTTTCACGCTGTGAACCATGAAACACATACATATTTTAAACGATGTTACCGTGGAAGTACTAGCAGATTAGTGCGCCTTCATCAGGTTGTTTATCAGCCATCATAACTCAGTACTGTCTTGCCGTATTCTGGCAAATGTACTACATCCAGCATGAATAACACCCGTAGGAGGGTGTTAGTGAGTGCACATTGTTAGAGCGGTCAGAAGTCGCGTTGATAATCTGCTTCAAAGCATTTAATAGGGATTGTCTAGAAGCAGATACGCTTGCACAAACTGGTGGTAGGAAAACTTGCATAGCTGAGCTAGCACCTTACTCTCTACTGTTGTCAAACAGTACAACAACCAATTTCTGATGAATTGTTGGCTGAATCACTTGAGGTTGTGGCCTTTACTGAACTTTTTGAATCACTTTTGAAGCTTAAGGCCGTTTGTTACCTAATCAGCTGTGACTGAAATCTGTGAGACAGACAGATATGCAGGTGGTATTAAAGACACGGTGGCTGATGTAGAGCACATAATCTGTTGTATCAAGAATACATACATCAGCTCAAGTTTCAGTGCCATACTAATGATGCAATCCAGAAAGGCCCATCACACGTGAAAGTGCAACGAACTCATTACCATCTTTGAATATGTCTGTACTATGTCTATCATTGCTGAACAAAACTTAATCCCTGAGACGGAATGGAACAGCGAAGCAAATAATAAACTGTTTCTGTTCGAGATATCAAAAACCAGTTTAACATGAGTTCTATCTATGTGTATAGAGAGTTGCATGTTGTCAACCAAATTACAAATGTCTGAATAAATGCCCTGTACATTATAGATAAAGCCACTGATGTTTCCATGGCACCATTTATCACGCCGTTGACAGCTAGATTATGTTGTAGCACGATACATGCATTCTTACAAAGTGTGAGAAGGCTAGGCCAGCGTTCGTGAAACATCTGACAGTTCACTTAGTCGCTCAGTCATCTTTGCTACTAGCTTTCGACTAAGAATAATGCCATCAACTGCTCAATTGCATGGGTAACAATCTTAGTTCTCTCTTGTAGCATTAGTTGTTGAATTAAGCACTCTTGTAGTAGCATAAGACACACTATGTGTCTGGCAGTACAGTATATCGCTGAGACAGTACATGCCGTTTCTGCATGTACTATCTACTTGATTTTTCGATCATTAACATACAAACATATTCTGATGATAGAGAACCTGTACAAGCCCATCTAAAAGAGTTGTAAGCTAGGTCACCACTTTGCACATGTTCTCAGACAACTCAACATAATAACCACGCGTTACAACCTGCAATGCAAACGAGGATATTCTTAGCTTGCTTGGCAGTCAGAGTTGTGATACATACTCTGCATTGACTGGTGCAAGTTGTAAAAGGCATCCCAACACAAGCATATTTCACCAAATGGCACTGCATCATCAGTACCTAAGATCTGCATGATGAATACAGGCTAGCATGACATTGAGACCATACTGTTTCGTCAACAATGGTAGCTGCATCTTTTGAACACGGGACGGAGCTGAGATGCAACCTCAAATGACAGTTTGATACTCTAGTTCTCCCATTCGACTGGCACAAGAGACAGTGTAACGTTACTCCACAAATGTATGCTGCTAGTCCCGAAGAAATACAGCAACAGACATTGAAGAGCTATCACAGTCGTATTTCTGATGATAGCTTCAATCAGGAAACTCTCCTGTGCCCGAACCACTGACAAACATTAGTAGTGGTTTGTGCTGAGTAACATTTTTGCCTCATGTAGTAACCAAGTTGGACAGCTACCCACTTTGGAGGTACTGTACTGCAGCTGATTTAGTCTTTGCCCACGTCAGCGGTTGACCATAGAGTGTGCCATGTTGCATGGCTGTCTCAATTCTGAGATTAACAGTTCTGGGGCATTTAACGGAGGGTCACCAGAACACCTTGTCCTTCTGGATCAAGGTTGTCTTGTATCACTGGGTGTCTTCCCCAAGTTGCTTCTCTGCCGCTCGAGCTGTTCTTTTCAGCTTAGTCTTGTATGTATGTTTGTGAGTAGTCAGTTTGGAAATCTCATAAGTAGATTGACTGTTCTTCGAATGCCAGGTCACCTTAATTCAGACTCACCTCCAGGGTCTAACAGGAATGGGAGGCAGCAGTAATGTTCTGTGCCTCTGATGACTAGATACAGTTGCAGTGATCTAACCATGGCTTGTTCCCTTACAAGACAGCCATTAGTCCATTGACCTTAGCAAATGTGCCATGTTGGTCATGTGCTACAACTGTCTTGTAGTCATACCCTTAGACCTCAAACAAACACATATCAGTCATCTTGTTGTGTCTACGGGTAGTATGTCCTACAGGTTATTCTTCAAGATATGCCGGAAGAAAAGGACAGCAAGCTCCTCAACCTCGACATGAGAATCAGCACATCGCCTGCTTTCTTTGTAGCTGACTGAGAAACGCACAGCATCAGACTTCCGTACAGATGTTACCCATTACAGTCACTCGCTTTGTAAGCTCCACATTCTCAGTAAGAGTCTTCAAAACCCAATGACCACAGCTGATGTCAGGCTTTGCTTAACCGGCAATATCTTCCAATCTTGCAAGCTAGTCTATTCATATTTGGTTATATACGAAGTCACATAGCGAACCAGGTGAGTGAGTTATAAGACAAACTGAACATCTATGTATGCCACATTAGAGAAGAGTTGGGAGTCATTGATATACACCTCTTTTTTCATCTCTAGGTAACTGGAGAACCTCTTGGTTGATTTTGCCTTCATGGTGTCGCATGAGAAAAGGTCATTCATGGCAACAATTCCCACAAACTCTTCTGGAAAAGCCACATCATGTGTACCAATTAGACGAATTACTGCTCACGCAATAGGTCATAAAATATGTGGAACTTTGAACCAACTTCCATAGTAGGATCACACTTGTCTGGAATGTGACAAGTATATTTTTTATGAATAGCCTTCTGCATCATATTCACTGATTAAGGTAAACTTATCCATACAAATAAGGAGAAGAGGGGCACCTCGTGTAATATTCTGTCCTCCAAAGTAGTGTTCTACAATACCCCAGAGGAGGATTGTCCTTTGATAAGATGAAATTGAGAATGCCACGGAAGGCCAGAAAGGTTCCCAGACAGACAGCATCAAGTGAACACATTTCTGGATAGTCATTGATGAGATGCCTTGACATCGAATTTTCCCCTCAACAGTTCAATGAGTTCGTCCCAGGCATATCTGCACAACTGTGACAAACCATGTGGCTGCGCCATACTCGAAATGTCATCCTCGAGTGTCTACGACACCAATATTCTGGCACCACATAGGCAGTGGAAGACAGATCACTTGCACATTTCATCTTTTGTTTCAACCCTCCAGAAATTGAGCAGCTATAATTAATCTAGTACAGCAGGCGAATGGTATGTACTATAGATGGACAGAGACTGTCATTTTAAGAGCAGATGGAAGAGACTGCATGTCAAACCTGATTGCCATCTTTGCTCAGGACACGGCTGGTGCGGCACTCAGCAACCCTGCACGGACCTCTTTCATCGGCGTCCGCCTGACCCTTGGAAATAGGTCTGGGGCAGCCTACTATTGCTCAAATGCTGACAAGCTCACCTTCCACTACTTCATTTGATAGATCAATGTTGTCCCTAATGGATCTCTACCATGTGGTGAATTGTGTAATGTTAATACATTGTCACTTGTCTGTAGTGACTTTCTCAGATTGGCTTATTTTTCTCTAATAGATCATGTTGCACAGAGGCTGTATTTGATCTATGTCAATCATATAAAAAGGAATTGTTCTTCTTTAAATAAGCCAGAGCAAGCTTACCTTGCGGTTGACAACATCTTGCCAGATGACCTTGGCCTTCAGACACACCATTTTCAGAATGCCAAGCTATTTTCTGTTGAGATAGCTTGAACATTTTCCTGTAGAAGTGTAGATACATCAAGGCTTTAGGATCTAACAGCTCTTTCTGTGAATCTGCGGACTTTGTGTTCAGAAGAATCGCTTAAATGGTTTCACGTTCAATTAAATACATTCAAACATATTCAATGTTGAAATCTCAGTTAGTGACATCTGTTTCCATGTTGTTTAAAAGCCTTGCTGGCAAAGTGTTATACTTCAGTTTGAAACAGTTTGCATAGTACAATGGTTGTTGTGGATGAAGTCAGATTTCAGAAGCAAGAATGCTGTGAGCACAACCACATGTCATTGTATGACCAGGTTTCTAGGTTTACTGTGACAGTTTGTTTCATGAAAACAGTCCCGTAACCACTATAAGAATCAAACTCGATTGCTATTCAAACTTAGCAATTTCCTTTCCATGCCGTTTCAGAATGTCGTTTCTAACACTGAAACAGATTTTCTGTCGAAGTGTGACACTGAAAATCCCTGTTTCAACCAGAAGATGTGTTCAGTTTTTCACAAAGTCATGGCACACGGCATGTCACCTGACGCGAGTCATTTAAACAAGTGTACTGACACAGCTCCTGTACTACAAACTCTGTGAACCAAGCTTAGCATGCATCAAGAGCATCGCATTGGAAAAAAAACTATCAACAAACACCACGAGACATACAAGCGAAAATTAGGTCAGTATATGGACGTATTCACAATGATTGATTTCACAAACAGCCGAAACTCTCTCTTTGATCTGTTATTACAATAAGCAACAAACTGTTCTACTTTTTGAAATGATGATTGCCTACGGTTGCAGGTAGCATCACATGACCATGTAAGGCAGTACATTTATTCAAGATCATGGTTGACCACCTCAGTCATCATCAGTATCTAATTGATTGTCATCAGGATACTGAGGACATTTGTAAGTTTTCCGACCCATCGATATTGAATGTCTGTTGTTTAAGTAAAAGTCATGATAAGTCTCTTCCCAGAAATATGCTTCTGAGTGCTGTGTGCATCCACTGTCCTGTGAAGACATGGCAGAAGTTGTCAACAGTCAAACAAGGATACTGTTGAAGCCTTTTTATGCTATATACAAGTTTCCTAGAATTGTTCAATGACATGAGACATCTTACTACAAGTCTTTGTAGTACAAACAGTGCTCTGTTGACAAATGTTTGTACTTTCAGACGGAAATTCATCAGAGAAAGCGACTATTGATCTGTTTGCAGGCTGTGCCGCACCACAGCAGTAATAAGTCTTTAGATCTTAACTTGCACAGTGATCGAAAATACCTTCTTTTCTAGTTGTAAGTCACAAATTTTCATTTTTATGTTGTTGATTTGAGCGTCTCTTGATGGTTACACTCAAGATAGTTATGTTAAATCACCTCGTACAGAGCGACAACATTTGTGCTGCTATACATTTCTGTTTCTTTTATGGATTTTTGTTTCTTTTGTGCAGTGACTTGATGCTAGAGTCACTGTTGCAGCAATGCTCTGTCGATTCTCATTTTTGGGTAACTTTACTTTTTAGTTTGTTGCCCTTATACAACAATGTAGTACTATTATGCCGCCTGCTTTTGGAGATACACCTGCCTGCATTTATGCATTTTCAGGTACTCTAGTTGACAGTCACAGTAACCAATTCATGGTGAAGTATTTGTGGCACCTGTACAGAAAGAAAAAAAGTTTTAGAATATGCTTCAGTACATTTCTTATAGTAATGTCATTACTAAATATCATGTTAATAATGTTGACAATTGGTGAAAAGAGAAGCAAATGATAGTTGGTATGAATGTGCATTGCACAGCTGCTATGTAACATCAGAAATTTCAACATTCTCATTATTTCTGTGAGATTTGCACGTTTTTTTCTTCACGTGGTGTTCTACGATTATGATGGATGGTATTTTTATCTGTGTGCTAATATGTGTTTAATGCTGTGTACGCGTTATGTGATAGCAGGTTGATGATAAAGTATATGGTGGAGCAAGAAATTGAGAGGACAGTGTGCATTATTAAATGTATCAGAATTAGTATATTTACAATAATGTGGAGATATACCTCTATTGCTGTCGTGACTGTGTGTGTGGCAGAATGGTAGATATGGTTGCATGTTAGCGATCTTTTATGTTGATGCTGCATTGTAGTAACATAGTGTTTCTTGTGCTGGTGTATTGTTATTCGACCGCTGATTTTCACACAATGCCAAAATAATTTTCTATATGTGCTGTGCAATGATGAAGTTTTCTTGCAAGACTAACTGTGTGGAAGACAGTGTGAGAATTAGTGTGCATGCGCTTCTGAACACATAAATTGAATATCTTCCAAAATGTGTGTGTGAGAATTCCCAAATATTTCTGATTTACAAGTTTCAGCATTACAGTTCACAGGCACACTACTAACTTTGTGTTGTGTCCATACCTTTCAGTTCAGAGTTTACTATATGGTTTTGAAAAATGGGTCTGAAAATCCCAGCCTATGATTGGCTATGATACCAATCTCAGAGTTCGGCATTTATGAATAGATACCATAAAAAAGTTAGTATTCGGGCTGCTGCATTACTTGTGTATTTGTAGCGAACCCGAGTCTTAAGCTTTCACCCACCATCTTTGTACCACTTGCTAAGAAATGAGTTAACAAACCATGATGTCCCCCACACAAAAACAGACAGAAACCCAACTAGCACAGTACTCATTCAAAACCCTAGAGCACTGACATCTACCAGCAAATAGGTAAAGAAAAATGCAAGCGTATCATAGTCTGTCAAAGGACTGAGCAATCCATTATATGGTGAAAGTTCATGATGTGTCCATTCATGGCCACTGTAAGTTAGAGAAGTGCTAGAATGTTGCCTGGCTCTATTCAGAAAATCTAAAGAAATGCCACAAGTCCTCTATTATAATTACTAATCTTACTATGTCCCAAACTACTGGCAGGCTAAGAGTACCTTCAAACAAAAAAATCTTCAAATGAATGGCTACAGTAACCCAGATTCGAAGAGCCCGTGGTAGCTTTAGTCAAAGTGCATGCCAACAAAGTGCCCTGTCACATAATGGAGTCCCTAATAGTTTATATATCGTTACTTGAGGATTACTTATCTGACAAAGTTGTATGAAGCTCATTTTTATTTTATATATATTTTAAAAATTTCTTTTTGCTCCATTTTCTTCTTGCTTTACAGTGCACATTTACAAAGTGTAATAATACGCCCAGGGTGTATTGATATAGGAAATACTCAGCTTCCAGATTTATGTTCTTCCTCCTGTGTTGTCGGGTCTCATTGTTAATCTCTGGTTGGTTTGTTTTTGCCTACACTATCCAGTCCGGAGAGTGTACTGTTAACTATCAGACAACACTGTTACGAAAGTGTAGATTTCATTTGTAACTACTTGATGATGCTGTGTTTTTGTTTATGTGCTGCGCTTACGTGAGTCTATGTGACAAATGACTATTCATAGAAATTTAATATGAAGAGTGTAATGTTAGAGCAGAGGTTGTGCAATGCATATGTAAGAGCGTTTGAGTGTAAAATACTACAAATAAGGTTTTATGAAAGTGTACACTGCACAGTTAATGGGTACGCATTAAGAGCATTGTAACTTAAACTTGCACCGCGCTTGAGTTTGAGGCAGCCGTAGCAGATTATGTGTTTACAATTGATAATTAAGTCATTTTCCATAAATGTGAAACTGTGTCAATAGCATAGAAAGCCCTGAAAAGTACTTATTGAGCAAAGTGTCGAATAAATTGCTTCGTGCATTCAGAAGTGTCGCAAATGTGTACTTTCGTGCAATTCAACACTATGGGCAAAAGTACTGTCGAAGTTAGACAATTGCAAATTTACTGTGTTATCGTAGTGTCGTAAATGTACTTGTATCTGAAAGTAAAGTAATGTAATACTTGGGAGTGGGTAGAAACATTCATTATCAAATCATTCAATAGTCTGTTTGAGTGACAGATAGGTCTACCAATGAAATTTAAGATTTGTCAGGCCACTTCTGAGAACCAATCAGTGACGGACAACACTGAAGAAGAAGAAAACAAGATCCATTTTGAAAATAGAGAGAGAAGCAGTTTAAACTGTAAGTACAGTCTAAGTTCACATGATTTTTTCTAGTATTTAAAAAAATTATTAGAACATGTACATATCATTAATCAAAACGTTTTTGGGTGTTTAATCTGATGATGTCAATTGTTATAATGTGGCATGCTATTTTCTGAAGAGAAAATACTAAAGTAAGAAAGAAGTTCAGTACTCACTTGTACAGATACAGCTGCAAATGGAGGGAGATAGGAAGGTACAGGATTGTATGATGAAACGCAACCAATCAGACTTCTTTCTGATGTTGTAATTGTTTTAAACTGCCTATGAAAAGCATGCATTTTGTTTAGTTCTCAGTGGTTTTAGATTTTAGCAGAAACATAGTCTAATAATACTGAATCGCATAGGCTACATCGGTCATGGGCGAAGCCAGACCAGGAGGGAATTTTTTTTTTTAAATGTGTGTGTTTTGACCTGGAATGCAGTGAAGCTAGGTTGAGTAAGGAGGAAAAATATCAGTTTGATTTTCAGTGCTGTCTGGTCATCACTGCAGGGTGAACAGTCCCTTTCTTAGTAGCTTTCTGTGCAGTTCTGGTGAAAACTGAATGCAGAAAATAGGAAAAGGATTTTGTGGATTATTGGAAGTAAAGTTGCATAAACGCAGGCAACTGAGTTTGCACTTCATAGTGATTTTGGAAAGGAACTGCAGCTCCCGAATTTCTATATAAAAAATGCGTTTGGTATTGGTAGGATGAGATGGGAACATCTTATGCAACCATGCACAGACTTTGAGAACTCACTCTCCTCCTGACATACTGCTAATCCATCTTGGAGGCAATGATTTGGGCTCAAACGCTGGGTAAGTAGATTAATAACAGAGGCAAAATTGGACCTTGCTTCTATTATGTCTATGTTGCCTGCCTGTATTATCATATTTTCAGATATTACAGACGCGCAGAGTCTGGCAAGCAGAGCATCATATGTATCTGATTGACAGACCTCTAGAAAAGTAAATGTACAAATCACTGCTTTTACATGCATGGAATGCATACTAGACGCCACCCAAAATTAAATTCTGTAATGATTGGCTATTCCTTACCAAATGGTGTGTATTGCGATGCTGGCAATTGTCATTTTCTCTGGAGCCCTTCAAGATGGAATCAGAAAGTCCTTTTAAGATTGTGAGACTCATTTGAGGAAATATGATAGTATACACAGTTGTTCTTTCAGAACCATATTTATGTGGTCAAAAATAGATTTAAAAACATGCAGTAGCCTAGCTGCCATGGTGAACTGAGTGTCTGGTAATTTATCTGAATTGTTTGACGCACTAATGCTTGTAGTGTTTTCGAAGTTTGTCAGGTTGTAGGAGAATATTTCTCACCTGGTTAACTGTTGAAGGATGTTTGCCAGTGATAACTGTTTGACAATACCTGTAACGTGTCACAGTATGATTCCTTCACGGAATGTTAAAATACACACCTGAATAAATGCTAGTTTTTTCATTCTGAGAAAAACAATCATGAACAGCGGCAGGCTACAAATGGTATTAACCACAAATGAACTATGGTAAACATCGCTTGAACAAGTAGAGTATGAAGGATATATTTGAATCACACCCTGTAGCATTTTGTGTTAGCTAACTCACCCTCATGAAGTTTCATCTGTAGGACTTTTGGCTTCCCAGGACCATGTAAAAATATTCTTCACCCCTTTTCAGCGATACTAGCACTATGGATTAGACTCACCCACATTACATTTTGGCTACACGTGTCTCAATTTATTTACTCACAGGACAGACCTGGACGAGCACTAGAGTGCTCCTCAAGTTGCTGCCTTTTAAAGCAGCAGGTGGCAATTACTAAAACTGAAGTGTATTTTAGTTGTCAGTGCCCACTTTTACGACTCCTGTAGTGCATTCTCATATCATGAGGTCCTGACATCACTTTTTTCTATATAGAGTGCTGTGTTTGGGGCCCAGCAGCCTAATATGTGTGGCAAACTCAGAATCAGAACTGCCTGTCTAAAGGACAGGCCAAGAAAGTAAAGCACCTCTCCCAATGAAAAAGCAGAGTCTGAGCTGCATGGAGAGTATATTATTTCAAGGCCTGTGTACCAGTAATGTATGTTTAGCGACTAATAAAACACAGTTCTGTGATGTGTGTTTCATCTTGTAGTCAATAGCACATTACAATGTTATGCAAATATTTCACTGTGGTAGAGATGGATATGTTATGTGGTATCCCAAATGTGATGTTTGATAGTTACTCCAACGCATGAGACTACAGCATAGCATGTTAGTGTACTAGCAGTTGCTTTTACTGTCAAGGTGGCTGTATCCTGTTTTTTTTTTCTATTATGGTACTGATATGTGTTTGTGCTAGCTTGAAGGACAAGTGGTGTTTGATGTAATTTAATCACTATTGTATAGAATTTGTTTAAGAAATGATGAATATTGTTACATGAAACTAATGTGCATGTTTTAAGTTTTGTATTGCAGAACTAATAACACTCCAGAAACCGAGATCAGGCAGTGGAACTTCCGAGGAGGTGTGTGTGCACTGCTTGAGCAGTCCAGGCCTGGGAATACTAGCAGTCTTGATGCGCAGTACCAACCGGAAGCTGGATGCAATGTGGAGGCATATAATAGTTACCTTTATATCGCCCAAAGGTAAAAATAAGTCAATTGTTCAATTGAAAAGAAGTGGAAGCTCGTTGCGCCAGCCTTCACGCGATAAAGGAACGGGAGGTGATACACGACAATGGCACATGCTGGTACCACCTGCTCACCTAATTGTGGGAGGCTGCTGGGAAGCCAAGTGCGGGAGTGCCTTACTAGGCGTAAGTAAATCTCAGCACAAATTTGAACTATAGTTGTGAATGTTTTCAGACTCTTAGTGAAAATGTCTTATAGAGTGGAACACATATTGAAAAGGGTCCTCGATGTGCAACAGGGTTGTGTTTGTGCAAGTTCAACTTTTTACATTTGTGCGACATGTAGCAAGAGGCAGTTATGTGATTCACAACAGATTGTGCAAAAGATTTATGAAATGAATGCATGAGTTAAGAGGAGGGGAGGAACGATGGATAAGCTGCCCAACACAATATTCAGTGGTAATAGATAGTTGTGCATGCGCACGACCAACATATGGCTGCACAACTTAAGGCCCCCATAAACACGAAGATTGATGAACAGCAAACCACAGGTGAGCTGCCATGTGCAGGGTACAACACAGCAGCTGCCACTACTGGCTGGACCCGTAGTTAGTTCCTGTGCCTCCACCAGCCCCATTGTGTGCATATAGTAACACACCGCCCACCTGCACATCTCTTGATGCCCGCTGCAGGAATAAAAGTTACATGCCCACTTCTGACAGATCTCCCACAGTGTGGTCGAGGACAATAAAGCAACATGACCTCCCTTTCCTCACATCCTCCCCGAAGACCAATCATGGCCAGAACATGTATCACCTACCCAGTGCATGATCATGGGCAGAATCTGGAGCCCTTCTCAACCAAAATATGTCCCTGGTGGTCCAGTGGCTTGTAATCTCTGATTGTGGGCAGAATGTCAAGTTACTACCAGCTCAAAAAGTCAGCCTGGTGCCTAGTGCCCCTACAGTCCTGTATGAAGCCCTCTACCCTGCTCCTCCATTTTTAGGCGGGTGGCAGTATCCCACCCCGCATGATGCCGTGCTGACTGCCGAATAACTGCCTGAATACGACTGCATCACCATTGATGCCCGAACTATAGCCAATGGACGTGCAGCCCATAATCATACATGACAGTCCATATTTATGAATGATGTTACTGTACTGCCTGTGATGGGGCATCGGTAGGTGTGGTGGGGGGGCATGTTACTTTATTGCCTGTGATTGTGCTTAAGGATCTGTCTAGGGGATGAGTGAAATGTTGACAGAGATAGATGTGTGTCATTGGGCTGCAGGGTGCATCGGTCTCCAACAGCTACTGCTTAGTAGGAGTGGTGAGAATTGCAAATGCTTGTGCATCATGGACCTACATACTAATGGCATACAAATGGGGCCATAAATAGATGTTAATTATCCCACGTTAAGTCTTGTATAAACTATTATCTCATTTGCATACCAGCTTTTTGAATTTCTGAGGAATTTGTGTAGGCGCAGTGGGTACTTCTGCCACTGCAAAAGTTATAACTCAACTCAGCAACTTGTGGTGGTGCAAGTTGCAGTGCGACACATGTCCAGTGTCTGTTGCTGTGGGGGTGATAGTGAAAGCAAGTTGTACCATTGCACAATTTTATTGAATATTACCCTGGAGACACCTGTGCAAAATTATTTTGAGGCGCAGGGCTGATGATTCAGAATGGTGCAGTTATCAGATGTGTGATGCATGAAATAACCAATGAGACATCAGTAGTGATTATTCAATGTTGTGTAAATGAGTGCTTACTGGTGTAATGTGGTATGAGGCACAGCTGAGTACTACATCAGTTACACAGTGATAAAGTGACCATTGATATATACAGTCAGAGTGCCTTATTTGTATTATCATACCAATATTTTGAAAAATAGTAGAGAACATTGTTTTGTTTGCCCTTAGTCTCTACATATATCAATAAAACAATAGTGCTCAACAGGGTGTATATGGAAGTACTGCGATAACGTCGTTACCTCTGAGTGGTTGGGCATGGGGCGCAGTCCTAGTGTGTCCAACAGAGTGGTGATGTTATCCCCAAACACACACCCTGGAGGCAGTATTGCTATAATGCAATGTTTCATTGTTATACGAGAAACAAAAACATTGATTTTAAAGATGTTTTTGTGTGAAAAATATTTTTTAAGAGCAGATGAAATAATGAAGCAAATGATCAGCATGTCATGCTGATCAGCAGATTCCACAATGAAAATGAGACTACACCGTGATCTGGTACCTGAGTCTTAACATCACACTGTTATCTTTGACTACTAACATCACGGTCCAGCCCAAGACTGACCAATCAGACCCAGTATTTTTATTGCATTGTATAATCAAAGATTGAATACAGCAATACCATTATGATAGAAATTCAAAAGTAGTATTTTTAACAACTGTTGCTGTCAGTGTTAAAAAATGTTGTCTGATTTACACGTAACAGTAACATGTATTTTTTAATTTATTGTAGAACATCGGAGTGTGTCCCAGCCACAGCGAGGTAGTGCCAGCAACGAAGAGAACCTATGGGTGGCCAGTCAGACACTCTGAGAGTGTCATTGTCATTGAGTCTGGACGGTAAGACTTTATAATTACAAAGTTCCTAGGTTGTTTTCAAATAAGAAATGAGGGTTTTCAACACAAGTGTGTGATATTGAAATGGCAATTGATACACGGAAGGTATTGTGTTGTGCAAATTTCGTGGACAAGCTGTATGTATGGGTCAATATTTGAAATGTGACATGAAATGTGGTATTATCGCATGATTGCAAGATGCGGTGTGGGCACATTTGTGTTGTCATGCTGCAGTTGGGCATTTTGCTGCTCTTGAGCTGAAGTGACATTTGTAGTTTCCAACATTATACAAATGGCAAGAAAAATCCTGGACTGTGATTGGTCAGTATTGGTTGGACTCGTGATGTTAATCAGTACAGTATCATGGGTCTAGTCTCAGCTCTATTGTGAACCTGCTGATCAGCATGAGCATGCTGATCATCTGCTTGATGATCATACTGATTATTTACTTGATTAGTTTAGTCTGCCGTTAAGAAAAAAAAATATTTGCACACAAAATCATCTTCTCGACTAGTCTTTTTCTTCCTAGTAACAATGATCCATTTGTATAATAGCAATAATGCCTCCCAGGGTGTGTGTTGTTTGGGATAACGGCCCGCCTCAGCTGTTGAACGACTCGGACTGCGGACTTGTGCCCCAACCACCTGAGGTGTGACGGCTATCCTAGCACAACACACACTCCGTCGGGAATTATTGCTTAATTATAGATGACCGGGCATTTTGTTGGAGGAGTTCATCGTACAATTACAACAATGCTCGACAGGTGTGTCGCCTTGGGATAACTGCGCACGGGTGGTTTCACAGAGTCACGCCAAGCTGAGTGTGTCCAACAACTGAGGCGTGACGTTATACCTAATGACACACACCTATTAGGCATTATTATAGCAATAATGCATGACACGGTGTGGTATATCATTGACATCACTGGTGAAATAGGCATGAGGCCGTAGGACGAGTGCGTTCAACGACCTGAGAAGTTACGACATCCCACGATATACCACACCCTGGAGTGCATTATTGATATTATGAACAGGAATACAAGTTTTAGCAGTAAAAATAAAGAATCTTTTAAATCGTTCTGAAAAAGTGTTTTGTTAGGTGTTGGAGGAGTACCTTTTAATAAAATAGTTCCTGGAGTCTGGCCCAGCAGGTGGTGCCAGTGTACTTGAAGTTGTTTGGTTGAGGAGGTGCAGCTGTGAACATTGTACCCCACCCAAAAAAATAGTGTGTCAGGACACATCCTATTTATGTGGGTGACTTTTTGGGAAAAATATGAAAGTTTCTAGTGCTACCACATATGTGAAAGTATCATTGGAGCCATGAAAGGACTGAAGTAGAAGTTTGAAAGGGAGCAGACTGACTAGGGGGCACTTCAAGAGTTTCCAATATATATGCTAAGTAGGCAGAAAGATGTTACAAATGTAAGCATTAGTACATGAAGCAAACGAGCAGGCAAGCACGCTTTTGAAAAGAGCGAGGAAGTAAGGTGACGAGCAGCTGCATCTAACGTAGCAACGCTGCCTCTAAAAAAAAAAATTACAGCTTTGTCTGTATTAATAAATGTCAGCAGTTTTACTGAGAGTGCCAACAACGACATGGTTTTTAATTATCTTGCTGTGTCTCTCCGCTTGTGACACTCAGTGCTGCTGCTGAAACTGTGATTTCCATCGGAGCGAGTGAAGAGCTGGTCGAAGTGTGACTGTCCATTGCCGTTGGAATGATTTGCTATGGGTAAGGAGGCTGGTGGCCGGAGACTTTTTGAAGGCATGATGATGTAGCTAGATTTCATCACGGCTTCAAACACTTCTCAGCCAATCAGAATCGTCCATTTATGATCACCGGTTCATAATGAGTATTATAACAAGGGTCTGAGAAATACAGCTTTTTGATTGGTTATACACATTGTATCAGCCCTATGTTCATCTTTGATTTACACATGTACAGCGTAATAATATGCTGAACAAGGTAAAACACTATTTAGAAAGCATTGTTATTATAATAGCAATACAGTCTTCCTTTAGGGTTATATTAATGGTCAGTTAATCACCCTAGGGGTATGTAGTACTGGCTATGCCTCATGCCACATTACACCCTAGAAGTAATTAATAGACCATTAACATAACCTCTGGTCATGCCTTTACTGCTTAAATAGATAACAAATTTAATGTTGTTGTACTGTTGTAGGTGTGTCGGTGGAATTCAATGGTATGCTGCTAAATTATCTGGTGCAATAATGATATGTCTTTAGATTGTATTTAGTTAATATTTATATATGTAATGGCAATGTTTCATTTTTATTATTGTAATAGTTATTAATGTGCATAATAGAATATATACATGTTTGTTAATGTGTTTTTATACCCCTGTAGGGGTCATATGGTTAATAACACATCCATGGCTTCTACATTCAGCTAGAGGGTCATTGAGTGAGCAGTGACATTATCGTTGTGTTTGTGTTGTTTTTATTATAACTGACATTTTTAAACTATTAAAGGGACAGAGTGTCATATTATTAGGTATGCATGTATGTAAATATAACATACATGTAATGTTTTTAGGATGTTCATGTGTCCCAACCATGCATTATGACAATGTTATAAGTATTGTGATCCATGGTCAGGCACTACTTGTTCTGCACTGAATAAAATATATTTGTGAGTAATGTTTTTGAAAATACGTTATTGAAGAAATTGATGTTTTAACAAAACAGTTTGACCTTGATATTTCATCTATTCATGTGATCTTTTTTTTCTTGTTTCCTTTAATAGAGCCCGGGGAAGCTGCTGTTGTGGAACGTGTGGAGGTGAAGCAGGAAGCCGGCGCCAGCCCACCACGTAAGTGAAAATCTATTGCTGATATTATCTGCATCCTTGAGAAGTACCATAGGGTTGTAAACGTTCTGTGGTGATCAATGCTCCTGTTGAGAATTACACGTTGCAGTCCTACTGTATGATAGGGGGAGTGCACTGTCCATTGGATACTCACTGCTAATGTTAAATACTTTGGGGTGTGACAAGAGAGCTTGCTGCTAAGTGTAGACCACTTTATTTTGTTTGTTGTGGGTGGCTAATCACTGTTTACATTACTTAGTTTACGGTGATGTAACCTTGTAAGGTTGGGAATGCATTGATCACTGCAGATATCCAACAACCCCAAAACACAAACATGGTGGTAGGATATTATAGTTACATAAATGTTGTGCACTGCATAAAGTGTACAATAATGTTTAATTTGTTTTTTCAATAGACAAGTTTAAAAGTGTGCCTTATATAGTTACATGAGCCGCTTTTCCCAGTAAAAGTGAATAGCTGTGCAGTGTTTATGTCCTCAGCCTTGCCAGCCTAATGCTTACCTGTACAATGTAAAGCGATGCTGTTCAGTCACTGGCATATGTGTGTATTTTTAAAGGTGATCATGTAATTGAGGGAATGTTGATAAAAGTAATAATCCAGGTAATGTTGGGACTGTTTATGCTCACTCTATGAATATCGTATATTTCTAAATAACACTATGGAAGTTGTCTCACTACACTTAGAAAATGGGGTATTTGTTTCCTGCATCTGATTGGCTAGTGCCTTCCAGGGGTGTACATTAACTTTCAATACATGCCCAGCAAATAAAAAGTATCAGCCCCAGTACCCTCTCACCCACTCAAGTATCCCTCTGTCCATGCAGGTTACTCATTGGGTAAAAACATCTAAATTAATTTAAAATCACTGTCATTTTTTTTCTGTCACTTAGTCAAAGATATTGGCTCATTTTTGACAAGCTGTCTCAAAAAGATGCTGCACCACACCACACACACACACACACACACACTGTCACTGTTCCTCAACAAGTTTTGTCAGGCAAATTCATTCGGTGCAGAACTGTAAATATATGAATTTTATAAATTGAGGACTTTATGAACTTAAATGCAAACATTTTTACAGTGCTGTGGGCTTGTAATTGTAAAATTAGATTGCGCTCCACGGTTTTCCTATTCTTTCAACATTTAGAGAAGCAATGTAACACATTTTGGGAACAAACACTTAAGACGTATGAGACAGAGTGTTGACAGCACGCTACAGGTGGCAGCTCCTGTGTTGCATCCTGCAATGCAGCAGATCACTTGTGGTTGGTCCTGAAATTGATCCTTTCTTTTCTCAAAGTTCTGCAGGCAGAGCTTTGGGTTCGCTGCTCACAACTCTGCTGAGCTTGACTCGATATCTGGCATGGTTTTGCATCGACTGTTATATTAGTGACTTATTTATTTAAAGTACTGATCTGTGTTGAGATCTTGAAACACGGGTCAAAAGCTGTCCGTTTCAAAGTATCATTAAACTTATCATGATAGTGTACGAATGAAAACAATTTTATTATACTGCTACTGTCAAAGGTACTTTCATTTCACGAATAGATGACTACACATTATAGGCAGACATGGTGAAATAAACATTCTCACACTTGATGAGGATGTATTTCCACTCTATGGCATAATAGTGTAAACAATGCTAAAGTATGATATACAGAATAGTTCTGAGTAGTGAAAGAAAATCTAAGGGTATCACTATAAGCCACAGCTAACTATACATTTTTATGTTGTGAGCTTCTTAGATAATATAGATAGTCAAGTATGACAGAGAGACAAATTAGATATTTAACAACTTATCCTCCAGGGAGTAGGTACACTGGAGGATTTAACATAGCTGGTGTGATTGGTCACGAGTCGCAGCCGAGTGACTGAGTCACACCAGTGGTGTTAAATCCTCCAGTGTACCAGCACCGTCGGAGGATACATTTTATAATACAATGCAGAATGTTGTATTTTATGTTTTTAAACTGCGTTATAACTCACTGAGGTCCCTACAGTTCGAAAGAGGAGGTCATTTAGCTAAAAATTTCTGTGGTGTTTTAGCGAATCATAACGGGACAAACTGCAGCAGTTTTGTTTGAAGTGAATGTGACCGGATTAGTATGGTATAAGGTTGGATGGCACTCTTCCACTGGGTACACTGGAGGATTTATCATGGTGGTCATTGTGCCAGCCAACCACTCAGGATGCAGGATTCTGCATATCGGATTTACCACATTGTATAATTAATAGTGTAGCATCATAGTTTAAAGTATTATCATAACTTTAAAATGAATGCATTTCTGATATTTTATTAGATTAGAAATATTTGAAGTGAAATATTTTAAAGTTGTAATTGTTCAATTTGTGTATATATTCCACTATTACTGTTTTTCTTTTCTTTGTAGGGGACTGCGTAGATGCACAGGCCATCGCTGCTCACCTGACTCACTCGCGAGGTTAGCAGTCTGCGAAGGAGAATGCTGGCATCCTTGAGAGGCTGGACAAAATCCAGTCTCTCTTGGATGCGCAGCAGCAGACTGTGAACCTCGCCCTGAGCCGGTCGAGCAGTGGGTGATGGTGCTGTTGCACAGCAGTGCTTCACCTCCGCAGCTACCAACTGTTCCTGCAGCTTCCTGGGTGAGACTGGCCACCCTTCAGAGGTCCGCTGTCATCTCCCGATGGCGCAACAGTTTCTACTTCTTTTTGCGCCTCCACATTGCATCCAGCTTACAGCCTGGATTGCCTGATGCAGTGCACACACCTCTATCAAGTCTTGACTGTATAAAAACAAATAAATGAAATTTTATATGTTTTATTAATATTTTAAAAAGATTTTGTATTTTTCTATGAAATGTGTATGAAGTAATGCACACCTTTTTTGTGTATGTATATATTGTTTTATAAAATCTATTTTTATGTATAAAAATATATTTTTGTTTGTGATTTTTATATTTAACATATTTTATACTAAAGAACTTAAACTATACTCTCTTGCGCTTGGTGTCTTATTCATATTCAAGAGACAAAGTGTGACATTCAAGCCGTTAAACATTTTTAGACAATTGTCATAACCATATCATCTTAACATTGGGTATATGTGGCAGTATTGTTATCCGTAATATAAAGATAGTTAATAGAAAGGTTCATAGAAATTTTCAAGGAGTGGAGGAGGCCAGACAGTAAAGAATAGGCTATAGCTGTTCCCAGCCAATATCTCTTATGTAGTCATGTTAGCTTCCTTCATAACAATTTCTATACAGCTGAGTTTTAAAAGCATCTTTGACTTAGGACAAATAAGTGACAAGGACCTCATTCCAAGGGCCCACCAGTCTCTGTGTGACAAATGCCTTCCTTCTATTAGTATTATACTTTAATGGGCAAGATATTCAAGAGGTTGCAACATGTGTAAAAGGGTAGTGCCTGTGCAAGTGAAGACTTGCTGCATTCTGGATATTCAGCAGGAGGCAGTTCCACCACAGAAAACATGCTGAGTAACAGTGCAATGCAAATCAATGCATAACGAACTGCAGGGGTACGAACCATGCATTAACTGCAATAGCCTGACATTCAGCAAGGCTGTGTAGAGTTGTGAAGCCGCAACCTGGAACCTGCGCCTGCACAACTTTCAGGCCAAAAATGCTCAAGTCAACAATCATGCCCAGGTAAACTGCTGAATTGCATGGGCCGACACAGCACGCGGACAGCTGCCGCCGCCTCAAGCCACTCCATGTCCTGCTAGCAGCCTAATCATGGTCAAAGAGTGACAATTCCCAACAACACCCCACCACTGGGCCTGTAGTGGGGAACAGCAGAAATGTTTCTCCCCCAGAAGCCTGACCATGGGCTGCTCTAGTTTAGAAACAGACCTCCTGTGAATACAACCCTGGTGGTCCAGTGTACTGAGAAGCTGATTTCAGGGTGTATCAGTGTGAAACACAACCCGGCCTCCTGCCGAACATAGCCCCTGGTGGTGTAGTGGACTGAAAGTCCCATTCATGGGATGTAAACAGTAAAGCTGACCCTTGAACATAAGCCTGGTGGTCTAGTGGAGCAAAACTCCTGTTCCTGGATGTAAGCAGTAAACCCTGTCTGAACATACCCTGGTGGTGCAGTGCACCGAAACTCCCGTTCTTGGGATGTAAGCAGTAACCCCTGAAACATTGCCCTGGTGGTCCAGTATATGTATTCAGTACAACAAACCTCTTCCACTGCTGTTCACATGATTGATGATCGACCTCAGTTGGTAGTGGAAGCACTCTTTGAAATCTCAAGTTACTATAGTAGCATATCCATTTGTTTAGTACATGAACTAATAGTGTCCATGTCATGTCATATTGTCTTTTAGTTATGCACATTTTAAAGTTACATATGTGATCAGAAACAAAATGATTAAGACACTTTAACATTAAAACTACTACATGGAACGAGAATGACAAATGACAATTAATAAAGTAATTAAGAGAATGACAGTAAGTGCAACCACAACAGTAGAAATATTTCTGATACTGAAACATTGTTTTATATGTATGCACTATTCTTAGGACTATAAATCATGTAGTATGCTGAGTGATACTCTGAAAAGACAGGATATTCATGGCAAAAACTCCATTTAATGCATCAGTTAGGGTTGTTTCACAGCGACAAAAGTGAGGAAATTCGCTGTTAGGGTTGAAAACCCTAACTCCGAATTCACCCCCAGCACCACACAGACACAGACACACACACACACATTCAAGTATGGGGGAGGACCAAGTCAACACAAACAATGACAGACATCCAGCAGCAGGTGACAGAAATAACAAACAATTGTCTAAATGTACTACGAGACATCCCCACCCACCTGACCAGGTACTGCATGCTCAGTGGAGATCAACAGCAAAACTGAGGCCATGTACACCAAACGTACACATCCCTGATTGCAGCTGCACACAACGCATCACACTTAGTAGTTGCATGGCCTTACCTACCAATGCCCCACACCACACACACCACAACTGGTACTGTGCCGTTATTCAATATAAATGCTGAAGGTGCATGATGACAGTTGTAGAAAGGTTTTAACACTACTGAGTATACATTAATTAAGAGAAGGACATAAATTAACTACAAGACACTAGCATGCTCAAGATAAAAGTAGTGATACATTTAGTAGGTGATTTACATAGTAGTACATTTACTGCAATGGTTTACTCAACATAGAGAGGCTGATGTAAGCGTGATAGAAAAGCATTGCCTGTTCACGCTGTGAAATTGGCACTGCCAGTATCACATGCATTCTTACTGATGAAGGTGTACTGCTGATGTACATACATAGACCTTCAGTGTGTCTCAATATTAAACATGCAGTAAGTATTCTTTGTAAGAAAGATTGTAATTGCATGGATCAGGCCGAGCAGCTTCTAAATGTCATAGCACTACTGAGCCAACAATGATGTACCTGTATCGGACATTTATATAGGATAGATTTTCCTGTAGGCACTTACTGAGTATGTTGTACCTGATAAAGACAATCTCATTGCATCTGTGATAACTAACTTATTCAAATAGTAATAGATTTGCTATTGTTCAACTGAGTGATCTATGCCACTTATGGACACAGTGTGATTTTTTTAACAGTTGTTTCATACTCAGGCTGTATCCCTAGTGTTTGGGTTTGCCACACTTCTGTCACTGATGCTATCAAAGTGATAACTATGTTAATTCTGCTACAACAGGAATCAGGTAGGTATGGTGTAGATATAAACAGAATGTCTTTTAGTATTGATTTAACTCATAATGGGGTAAATGTAGTAGGACAGCAGGGGTTATCCTCTATCACTGAGTCTGTCAGTTATGATCACACTAGAGTTTCGATGACTGTAATTATCAAGTTACACTGTTCATCTTCATGAGTTCATATTCACAGCCATTTTCCAGCAACTAGACAGTGTATAGTGTAACTGGGTGGTACACTGTGTTGCAAGCTGCTGCAGTGCCTAGCAGATGGAGAGTATCTACTCATTAAGACAATTAAGCAATAAGGCATGAGCAACAGTTTTGTTAAATGGTCTGTTAATCACCCTGTAGGGGTTTCATGTTGAATGAGGCATATCCGAGTGCCACATGTCACTAGACAGTGATAAACTGACCATTAACATAATACCTGAGAGTGGCTTATTGCTATCATAATAAAACTGTTTTTTAAACAACATTAAACCATGTTCATCATATGGTTAGGCTCTACATGTATGTTACTAAAAACTAAACATAAGCCTGTAACAATGTTTACAGTCAATTAGAAAGCTGCGTTGCTCAAACCCTTGTTATAATCAGAGATATTATACCTGTACAACTCCTTGGTTTTGCTTAACTCTACTGCTCAGGTGGCCCACCACAAGTGGTGTGGTGTGGTGTGGGGCATCGGTAGGTAAGGCCATGCAACTACTAAGTGTGGTACGTTGTGTGCAACTGCAATCAGGGATGTGTACGTTTGGTGTACATGGCCTCAGTTTTGCTGTTGATCTCCACTGAGCATGCAGTACCTGGTCAGGTGGGTGGGGATGTCTCGTAGTACATTTAGACAATTGTTTGTTATTTCTGTCACCTGCTGCTGGATGTCTGTCATTGTTTGTGTTGACTTGGTCCTCCCCCATACTTGAATGTGTGTGTGTGTGTGTCTGTGTCTGTGTGGTGCTGAAAGGGGGTGAATTCGGAGTTAGGGTTTTCAACCCTAACAGTGAATTTCCTCACTTTTGTCACTGTGGAACAACCCTAACTGATGCATTAAACGGAGTTTTTGCCATAATATATATATATATATATATATATATATATATATATATATATATATATATATATATATATATATATATATACACACACACACACATAGATATAGATATAGATACACATTTTAGCATAGGGTTACAAAACATTCTGAACAAATTACCAAAAGTGTCCACAATGGCAGATACAGCTAAACAACTGCTATTTAATTAAGTATCGGACAATCTCAGTTCAGGTGCAAATTGAAATTACCCCAACTGTGGGTACGGTGTCGTTTGCAACAAAATTTACTTTCTAAGAATCTGGCCTGTTTATTTCAAGAGTGAGTAAAAAAGAAGTTAACACAAGAGTAGCAGAGTCTTGAGTGAATTTATATAGGTTTTTGTTCATGAGTGAGATAAATAAACATTGTTTTTTTTTCTTCAAAACATGTGACATTCTGTTTATACAATGTGTTCTAAAAAGCAATTTAGCTGTTATTTTTAGAATCAAGTCAATGGCAGCATGTGACTTCATAAAGGATTATGAGACTATGTTTTTCCAGCATAGTTAGAATGCCACACACGTTGTATATACATATACAAAGACTGACAGACAGGCAGGCAGATGGATGGACAGAGGGAAGGATGCTGCTCTGGGGTTTGCATTCATTTTGTCACTTGTGCTAGGGTGTGAAATCAAAAGCCCGTAAATCTCTTTATCATTTTATACTTGAACATCTGGGTACTTGTGGCCCATAAGTAAGTGAGAAGACCTGCACAAGCTTGTCTGTGAAATGTTATATCTGAAAGCAGGCTTTCACACCTCCTGGGATTGTCACCTTTAAACAGCGAGGCCCACAATAACACATTTGGCTAAGTAGCACAGCACCGTGGTCTTTTTCAAAAGCTGTCATTATTTTTGGAAAGTCGGTAACATTTTTTACAAAAATATCTTTGGTAGGGAAAGTTCTTTCTCAGCCATTTGGCTTAAATCCTTGGGACCAACAGCTACTGAAATAACATGATGGATTTGCCAGCTCTTAAAATAACAATGATTCACAAACAAATGAGTGTCTTTTTGATCTTTTTAAATTACTCAAATGCAATTTAGTACGCACACATTGAACTGGTAAGATGGGCTGCTGTGGAGCAATAAACATGCAAAGACACAAGAAGAAATACCAAAACTGCATATAATACTATTATTGCAAACTAAATAATATTGATTAGTGTGAAGGAGTCAAAGAATTGCATGGTGCAAGTAAACAGTCAGAAGGAAGCAGTGCTCACCTTCTCTGAATTACCCTGTTAAAGGGACACTAAATAGTGTTTCTGGGCACACAGTGCACAGTCAAGTGGTGTTCTGACGCTAATTGCAATGAGAGATTATAGAAAACATAGATATTACCTTTAAAAAGCATAATTTTGATCTTCCCACATTTCTCCTCCATTGGTTTGGTGCTTTGACCTCGCGTGACTGGAAGTGACTGGATCGGCAGGCCGCCCCAGTCTTTGGAGTTGCAGGAGTCAGTTTGGCTGTAGCTTCTGGTACCATCTTTGGTAGCCTTTCCCCTACTGACTTGTTTCACTAGATATTTTTCTGCACTTTTTGTTTGAAATCTACAGTTTCAGTAAGTGACAGTGCTGTGGTAAGAATTGGTCATGTGTGTTTGTTTCTGTTTGACTCTCATTCGGGATTCAAGTAACTGGTACAGCATACATTGATTTTTAAGAGAACCATTCTTTACAAGTAACAGCAGTTTAATGCTGCGCTTTATCATTTGCTATATAGCTGCTTTAATTAATTTAGTGTAGTTCTTTACCTAATAGATTATATTTGAACAAGTTAATCACTTACGGTACTTGCATCATTTTCTGTGCAATGAATTCCAACGTGCCTTTCTTGCAGACATGCTATGATTTGCTGTGGATGGAGAGGGCACAGTTTCATGATGTTTGTCAGGCAGTCCTTATTGCCAGTTTTCTGCTGTGCTGTGACTTTTACAATGCTTGCATAACCCAGTTACTAAGGCAACTTTTAAGGGACACTGTCAACCTTTTCCCTTCATTATATGAGTAAAGTAAGCAGTGTGCCTCTTGACACCCATCTATCCTAGATGCACCCCACAATGCCCCTACATGTACAAATTTACAGCCTTTTGGCGGTTTTAGATTTAGCAAATATGACCCTTTCGAGTCAACTAAAACTCACCCGTCCGGAAGCACAATGTGGTTGAGAATGCGCCTCTAGCACGAGCGCTGTCCCAAACAGTAATTTTTTCAGAATGAACCCGAGATAGAATAATAAGCCTGCTCCTCGTGTAGAAATAAAATGTTGCTAGTATCTCCATTGAAAAACCGAGCACTCTACAGAGTACAATTTTGAATTTCTAGTAGTTGCCGAAATCTCGCACCTGCGCTTCAGAAGTGCGCTCTTGGTCATTCGCGGGATCTCTGTTCCTGCCTCTGAAGTGCACGCATGTGATTTCAGCAACTACGAGAAATTAAAAATTGTGCACTGTAGAGTGCTCGGTTTTTCAACAGAGATACCAGCAACGTTTTATTTCTACATGAGGAGCAGGCTTATTATTCTATCTCGGGTTTGTTCTCAAAAAATCACTGTTTTGGACAGCGCTCGTGCCAGAGGCGCGTTCCTGACCTCATTGTGCTTCCGGGACACGGGTGAGTTTTCCTCCAACCAAGTGTATGAATATTTTCCACATATTTCAAAAACCAGCCAAAAGGCTGTAAGTTTGTACATGTAGTGGCATTCTGGGGTGCATCTAGGAGAGATGGGTGCCAAGAGACACACTGCTCGTTTTACTCATAAAACGAAGGGGCAAAGCTGACAGTGCCCGTTTAAGTTTTTATACTATGGATTCAGAAGTAGGGAAAAAAAATTGTGCTTCTTCTTTAATTCTGTACAAAAAGCACAACGTTTCTACCATTAGCAATGCAAATATGCCAGTGCAATAATGGTCTCTCAGCTGATTGTTGCCCACATTCCCATTCTGTACACATTACTGTCCCCAGTTTTGTGGGTTAGATGGCATAATAGTCAACTGGGTGGTGGACTGTGGTGACCCCCCACACACACACACAGTTCCAGACCTGGGCTTGTTTGTTTTAATATGAAGTTCTTTGACAAAAACAACAGTTAGCTCCCATGGTAAAGGTTAAACCTTCATTTAGTCTGCCATTGGAAATGCAAGTCATGTTTAGTAAACTTGACCTGTGTGTACATAATAATATTAGTAGAATTGGTATCATTTTGTTAAGTGACACGTCCTAGGCACCTGCAGAGTTTGTGCCATGGGTGTCCTTGAGTCTGGACTGCTGCAGTTCATGCTTTCCATTCACAGGCTAAACATTCTGAGGCAATGCTGTGATCCCATGTTGTTTTGGAATCAAACTTATGCATGTTGCCAGCTATTAGTAAGAAGGCTTACAAAGAGCCTAGGTAGTAGCATGCCTGCACATCTGTCTTGCAGGGGTGCTATTGGAAGCTAACATGATTTGTAAACATGTACAAGAATCTGGTTACTATCAAAAAAATTAAGATAGCAGCGACTCAGGCCGTTGTCATATGGACTGGTTATATTTTCCTTTTCTTGGTGTGCTGTCATTGGGTTTGGGCTGCGGGGAGGGACTGATTGAGTGCCCAGCAGTGTGGTGGTATGTGCTTTGGGGTTGGGTTATGGTTGGACCAGATGTCTGTGTACAGTAGTCAGTGCACATGCAGTCACAGCTTGCTAGCCAGTGTGTGGTTTAGTATAGCCCTAGGTTCTGTTGGCTGTGATGTCAGGAATAGTGATAGAAAAATAGCCAGCATATTTGGAGTGCGGGGCTGGGGGCTGGGGGTTGTGGAATGGACAGAGCATTCTATGTCATTTACAATTGTGAAAAATAATAATTGCATAAAAGGATGGTGTCACCATTGTGTACTGTATCAGGGGTTATGCTTAACCTGTTTTTTTTGCACTGGCCTAGCTGAGAAAGTAGTCCCAATTTGCACTGGCCCCCCAGTATTTACACTGTTCCCAAACTATAATGGGGATTCTGGGAGGGAGGGAGGGAAAGAATCCCTATCTTCACCTCTTGCAAATGAATCCATGTTTTCCTCATGGCCCCTTTCTCTTCCCCATAAACTTTCACTGTTGTCTAGTGGCAGCCCCTTCCTCACCTGTTCCCCATAAGTTCTCATTGGCATCTACTGGCATTGCCATCCTGGCCTCTTCCCCATAACTTATCCCTGGTGTCCAGCAGCACCCTCTCCCTCTCTTCTTCCTCATAAGTCTTACATGGTGTCCAGTGGTAACCCACTCCCTTGCCCCTTCCGCATAAGTTCTCCCAGGTGTCAGTGGCAACCCCTGCCCTCCAAAGCCCCCAAATCCCACACTAGTCACTGATTGTGAGAAAAACAAACCCTCCACTCCCATTTTCATCCAGCTACCATCTGACTCTAACAAGGAAAATAAATATTTCCCACTCATCTGGACTCTACCCCCCTTCCTCCTCATGACTCCTTAGCAACTCACCAAAAGTTGTAAAGTATGTAACTAAAATCTTTAATGAGGTATGCCACCTATGATATAGTAATGGTCTTAATGCAGGTCCTGAATGCTGGAAGTCTTTCCTGACAATGCTTTGCAATAAGAGTTAAGAGACTGTTGGCATTTGAGCTCAAAGGTGACACTGTTAAGATACTATCAGCAGTGTGCTTTTCAATGAATATTATTTTCATACTTTTTAACTTTTGGTGAGTTTCTGACTAAGGGGACATGGGTGGGAAGGTTTGTGGGGCTGGGATGAGTAGGTGTAGGGTTTTATTTTTTACACTAGCTCCATTGGGCAATTCAGTTGGAAAAGTCAGTGGCCCAAGACAGTTTGCACTATGCCCCTGCCAGTAAATTAATGATAAGCATAAATTCTGTGCATATGTGTGTATGGGTGGGTGCCGCTGGCTGATTACTGTCACATTTGATGTAGTGGTGGTGGCTGTGTACCGTGCCAACCTCCCTGTCTTCTACAGAGCCTTTATTTCCTCAGCTATAGCTGTACCTTTTCTCATACTACATTTGTCATGGCCATGACCTAGTATAACATGCCTCTCTGTGTATGTGGAATGTGTGAAGGGGCGTATTATGTAAGTAACTTTCTGTGTCATTTTTGCATTTAATTTTTGGGGCATGATTTCTGTTTTCTGCAGGAGTCTTGTGCAATGTGCATCACCACTGTCTGTGTTGTACCATATTTTGTATGTAACATGTGCAATTACAGTGTTTGTCACTTCCAGTACTGTTGGCATTACATTGTGCTGCACTTTGTCATCACTGGCCCCTTCTGCTGTACTCACTGATGGCTATAACTGTACTTTTTTTTTTGTTATATGTAATTACTTATGTTTTTTTCACTGTTTGCACCCCAGATCCTGGACCCTGGCAGACACGTACATGTGCGTGCATGGAGGCACACACTGGGTACAGCTAGGCCTCTTCTGCCCCACCCCTGGCATTCACCACCACCACCTCCCCCTCACCTATGCTTCCCACTGGGCCTCCACCCGGTGGGAGTGGAACTACGGTGAGAGCAGACAACCACCCCCAGGAGGGGAGAGCTGCCTATGGCAGCTCAATACCACTCCAACCCCCGTGCTAGCTCTCTGGTCACCTAAGGTTGTTCCTGAACCCAGGTTGCCAGTGTAGCATGAGGTAAGGCATCCAACACCTCAGTCCTCAGCGCCACTGGGCCAGCTTATAACTGTACTTTTCACTATGGTGGAAACAGGCAGTCACCACATTTAGTGGTGTCTATCTTCATGCTCTGACTGTGTTTGATGGAGGGGGAACAGTGGAGGTTCTGCCTTAACTGTCACAAATGCACATGCTGTCACATGGACCCTGGTACCACCACCTCACTTGTCAATGACTGGCAGTTGGGTACATGGAGCACTACTCCTGACCCTACCAAGTCACTGCTGGTGAGTATGGTTTCCAAGTTACTCTTTACATTGTATTTCTTATAGTTGTCACACCTTCAAGGTAACTCTGTCTACTGTTTCCCTGTAGGTAACCAGTGTCATGGTTAATGGTATTGTCTGTGCAGTACTGCTTTCTAGCTACATTCTGACATCCTGTGTTGTCCTGCATTTGAGTATTTATTTTTCTGCCATTTATCAACTTATACAGTTATGTGTCATGTGTCTTCCCTCATAACATTTTCTTCCCCAATGTGTGCTTCTTCTGCTGCCTTGTTCTCTGATTTTTTTTCCTTTTCTGATTGAGAATGCATGTGTGTGACTGATACTTTGTGTGCATGTGTGCATGCATGCGTGTGTGTGTGTATGATTGCATGTATCATGGTGGGAGGCCAAAGTGTTGTTGTAGGTGATGTGCTTCTGTGTGTGTGTGTGTGTGTGTGTGTGTGTGTGTGTGTGTGTGTGTGTGTGTGTGTGCATGTCTGTGTGTGTGTCTCTCTCACTTTCCACATCTTTGTTATGTTTTGTGCATCTGCAGCTACTTGCACAGCCGTCACTGGTTATGTGAATTTACTGGTTACTACTTTTGCGTGTGCTACTATGGATGTGATTCCTCACTGTTTCTATTTGTCTTTATTTGACATGGCTTGTCATGACTGTGACATTGCCATGGTACTTGTGTACACATTACACATGTAAGCAATGAGAATGTATATGTTCTTGCATTGACTCAACACATGCATGCAGTGGGTTTTATTCTTTGTCAGTAGACAGGTAAGTATGCAGGTGTGAAGAACTGGTAATATGTGAATCCTACTGTGTCATTCATATCAATATAATCAGTATCTTTCTATTTTCAGGTCACAAATAAAGTGTCATTGTCTGGGGCATTGGATTACAGTGAGGATGAGTTGCCAACCTAAAGTTAAGCACATGGTTTGCAATCCTACATATTTGAACTGGAGTACTGAGAGGGTGAAATGCCTGGGAATATGGAGAATGGTACCATGGACTCTGACAGTAGTGATGTGGATAGTGGTGCTGTTGGTGGAAGATCTGGTCATATGGATTGGTGTTCACGCAGTGTATATGAGGTTATGCCAACAGAAAGGGAGAGCATCTGTTGTCATGAGGTAGATGCAGTGAATGAAAAACGTCAGAGTAGCATTTGTGTTCTTTCATTTATTGCAGAATGTCTTATGACTTGTGAGTTTCAGTGACACACTATAGTGTGTTACAGTTTACCTGTTTCGGATGCACAATGTGTAACCCAAGAGCAGAACTTCCATAATGTGTGTCTGCATGAGGAAGTAGTGGTGTACCCTGGTGCAACTTCATGACATGAGGCATGATGTATATAAGTAAATATACCCCCTATTTAATACTTGGTAATACTTGGTTTATTCAGACAAAGTAGGCTGAGAGCTCATTTAATTGTCTCCCACTCCTAGTAGGGTTAATGGCCCATCTGATTAAGGATAAGAAAGTCATCTGATCTATGCTTAAATTGCTCAAAGCTGGTTGCATGCACAATGTCACTTGGTAGGGAATTCCATAATTTTGCAGTTCTAATAGTAAAAAAGTTGGATCTTTTAACGGACTTGACCTTAGGAACATATAATTGTCTTGTATGGGATATCAATTCCTTTGATAGCAAGTTATTTCTTTTTAAGCCACATAGCCCCATTAAGTTTGGGTTCTGCATTATCTTGTACATACGAAATAGGTCACCCCTTTTTCTTCTAGTCTACAGGGGAAATAATTTTAAGTCATTTATTCTTGACATATATTCCTTGTTTTTAAAACCTACTAATTATTTTGTTATTCTCCTTTGAGTTTTTTCAATTAACTTGATGTCCCTTTTTAAATAAGGGCTCCAGATAGGAGATCCATAGTCAAGATGTGGAATGACATAAGATGTATACAATTTCATAAGACAGTCTCTCTCCCTTGATAAGAAGGTTTTATTAATTGCTCTTATTAATCTATTTGTAGCAAGTGATATGTGACGGCAGTGGTTAACAGAATCTAAGTTAGTATTTACAGAGCTGTATGCCATCTTTTATTTATTTATTTATTTATTTATTCGAGTTTTGTTAACTGGGTAAGTCCACTGACACAATTACAGTCCCTTTTTCAGGGTCAGCCCAGGGTAGAAACAAGCAAATACAGAATGGCACAGTAAAACAAGTAAATACAGTACTGTCAGAATTAAGCAGCTATATATATAGTAAAGATTACAAAAAATGGGCATGCAATAAAAGGAGGTACAAAAAAAGAAGCATTATACATTAAATATAACAAGGTAGAATAAAGGTATATAGAATCTTCACTTTGTACAAAGATGCAAGATTTATACTGTTGAGTTAACAGGATACAGTCCCAAAGCTGAAAGGAGTAATTTATGGAATAGGGGCCAATTAACAAATGGCATAGTAAGATGAGGATTCACCAGAAGTTGAGTAAAAAGGTATGACATGTAATACCATCCGGTCTTGTGTGGGCAATCCGTCACAAGTTCTCAGAAGAGTCTGACAATTACGTTGGGTACTTTGAAGCATATGAACCCAGATATGAATATTAGGATATCAATGATGTCAGCTTCTCAGTACTGTGCTTTGCAATATAGAACTCCATGACACACACTCCCAGTCAAAAACTGCTTTAGTGATAACTTAAAAATGACATCATGACATTCATTATAACCTTTTCTTCATCTGCAACTTGATTTAAGAGGTGATTATTTCAGTCATGTATGTTTTGAATTTGATTAATAATCAATGAGAAGGGACACACAGGTTCAGTGGTGGTGGAAGTGACAGTTAACAACAGAGATATTCCTTAGTGACATGAGTAACAGCGGTGCATCCCAAACAAAAAACTGTTACTGTTGCCACTATAGGTAATGCATCATCAAAGTGGACCACAGAACTATTCAGCTGATCACATCACAATGCTTACTATTTATTTATTTAAAATGTGGTAATTGGGAAAGGCACACTGAGACAGGGCTCATTTGCAGGTGTGACCAGAGGGGGGTTGGGTTACAATAGTGAGCGACAGTACAAGCAACAAAAACAGAGAAAGATAAAACACAAAACCAATAAAAATAGAGAGTTAGAGTATAAGCAATGAAGATATTGTTAGGAACAGTGCGAGCCAAGTGTTAACAGGGAGCAAACAATAACCACTAGTGATCCTGAGTAAGGTGCAGTTGTGAAAAAGTGGATAAATAAGAGATCAGGAGGGGGAAGGGCACGAGAAGGAGAGTTGGAAGGTGAGCTTAAGGAGGTGCTTGATGACCAGGAAGGAGGTGGAGAACTGGAGGGGGGGGGTTGTTCCATAATGAGGTGAGGTGATAAAAGAAAAGAGACTGACCTGGAGACAGGGGATTTGAGGAATGGAGAAAGTCTGAGCATCTGTGAATCAAAGGATATATTCAGAAGTGGCACATGGGGAGAGAAGGGAGACAAGGTAGATGGACAGTAACTTGAACCAGTATTTAGCCATGAAGGACACACCATGCATCTGACATCGGAGAGGGAGGGGAAGGATGGATAAGGAGGTGTAGATGGAGCAGTGGTGTGTGAGCAGAGGAAGGCAAGTAATGAAACGGCAAAAAGCATTACACAAGAGGTTGAGCTTGGAATGGGAAGAGTGAGGGGCTGAGCTGTAGACTATGTCTGCATAGTCATGGATGGGGAGGATAAGTTTAGTAAGCATCTCATGATGATTTGAGGTAGGCAAGCAATCCTTATTGCGGTAGAGGACACATAGTTTGGGACACAACTTGCCAAGAAGGAAGTCAATGTGTTGGGAGAAGTTGAGCCTGCTATCGAGCTAGATGCCTAAGTATTTGAAGGAGGAGACAGAATCAAGTTTAGTGCCAGATAGGGTGATAAACTTGGGGAAGGGACTGGAGTTTGGCAAGTCTCTGTGAAGTCCCAAAAGTCATTGCAGTGGTCTTTTTGGTGTTTACTGTGAGTTGGTTTGAGTTGAACCAATGAAACACATTTAGGAAATCAGACTGGAGTGGACCCTCAATGGGACTCACAATAGCACCAGAGAAATATATAGAATTGTGTCATCGGCACACATGTGTAAGCTTGAGAGACTACATGCCAAGGGGAGGTCATTTTTAAATATAGAAAATAGTATGGGTCACAGGAAGGAGCCCTGGGGTACTCCAGTTGAGATGGAGGGATAGTGAGTTGCCAATTTGCTCTACTTGTCTTCAATCTGAGAGGTATGAGTGGAACCATTTGTTGGTGGTTGGGAAGAGGCTGATGGAGGAAAGTTTACTGAGAAGGAGTGGGTGGGACACCAAGTCGAGTGCCTTCACTAGGTCTATGAAGATTGCTATGGTAAGGTTACCCTTGTCTATTTCTGAAAGGATAGAGTCAGTCACCCTGAGGAGGGAGGAGATGGAGGAGTGTTTCTTATGAAAGCAAGCTCGAAAGTGGGTAAAGAAGGAAGAGTTATCCAGGAAGGAGGATAGCCTGGAGAGCATGAGGGATTCTTGCACCTTAGCTACAGTAGGGAGGAGGGAGACTGGTCTGTGGTTACCTGGGGAGGAAGGGTAGATGCCTTTGCATAGGGGCAGAACTTTGACTAGTTTTCAGGCTCTAGGAGCAGTACAAAGGGTGAAGGAGAGGTTCATCAGGTAGGTAAGGGGAAGTGAGATGACAGGGATGGAGAGCTGGAGGAGACTGGGATCTAGGCCATCAGGGCTATGCTTACAGGGTTAAGAGAAGAAAGATGTATCAGTACTTCTAGGGTGAAGTGGGAGGAAGGAAAGTCTAGTCAGAGAGGGAGGGCCAGTTGGGGGCAGGGTGGGAGGGGTTGGCTGGGAGGGCACGGGTAGTGAAATAGGTGTTGAAATTGGAGGCAATGATAAGGGATCTGAGATAGTTTCACTATTAATTTGGAGGGATGGAGACAGGTATTGGGCTGGTGTGCCAAGGAGAGAGTAAAGGACTCTCCAGAAGAAGGCCAACAAGATGCTTGGATGCATCGCTTGGGGGATCACCTCCAGTAGGTGAGAAGTGATACTCCCACTCTATAACTGCTTGGTGAGGCCGCACCTCGAGTACTGCGTACAGTTTTGGAGGCCACATTTAAAGAGGGACATTGAACTCCTGGAGAGGGTCCAGAGGAGGGCAACCAAAATGATTTGGGGCTTGAGGGATAGGACCTATGGGAAGAGGCTTGAAGAGCTAAATATGTACACATTGGAAGAGAGAAGGGATCGGGGGGGACATGATAGAGGCCTTCAGGTACATGAAGGGGGTAAATAGGGGAGGAGCAGTTAGGGTGCTCCGAAGGAAGGAGGGGGGCAACTAGAAGGAAGGAGGGGGGCAACTAGAGGGTTTCACCATTAATTTGGAGGGATGGAGACAGGTGTTGGGCTGGTGTGCCAAGGAGAGAGTAAAGGACTCTCCAGAAGAAGGCCAACAAGATGCTTGGATGCATCACTAGGGGGATCACCTCCAGTAGGTGAGAAGTGATACTCCCACTCTATAACTGCTTGGTGAGGCCGCACCTCGAGTACTGTGCGCAGTTTTGGAGGCCACATTTAAAGAGGGACATTGAACTCCTGGAGAGGGTCCAGAGGAGGGCAACCAAAATGATTTGGGGCTTGAGGGATAGGACCTATGGGAAGAGGCTTGGAGTCCCACACAAAAGATTAATATACAAGTTAGCCAGCCTGGGAGTGGGTCCCAAGATGACAGCCTGGGTAAAGAATGGCTGGAGAACAGGACACAGAGAGTAATAGTAAATGGAGTCCACTCAGAAGAAAGGAGGGTTAATAGTGGGTACCGAGGTTCAGTATTAGGACCGGTCTCTTCAATGTCTTTATAAGCAACATTGCAGAAGGACTGGAAGGAAATATGTCTCTTTGCAGATGACACTAAGATCTGCAACAGAGTTGATGCACAGGGTGGGGTGGAAAGGATGAGAAGGGACTTGGCAAGGTTAGAGGAATGGTCAAATGTATGGCAGCTTAGATTCAATGCTAAGAAGTGTAAGATAATGCACCTGGGAAACAAAAACCCAGGGGAAGAGTACACAATGGGGGGTGAGATACTAACAACAACAAAAATGGAAAGGGACCTGGGGGTAGTCATATCAGATGACCTAAAGGTGGGCAAGCAATGTGAGAGGGCAGCAAGGAGGCTGGGGGATACTGGGATGCATGGGAGGCATCACCAGTAGAAAACAGGAAGTTATTATCCCTCTGTACAGACAGCTGGTGGGACCCATCTGGAGTACTGTGTGCAGTTTTGGAGACCCAATCTCCATAAAGACATAGACAGGATGGAAGCTGTCCAGAGGAGGGCAACTAAAATGGTGCAGAATCTGCACGGAAGACATATGAAGAGACTTAAGGAGCTTAATATGTATAGCCTCGAGGAAAGGAGGAGAGGGGACATGATAGAAACTTTCAAGTACCTCAAGGAATCAACAAAGTCCAAGAGGGTAGCATCTTTCAAAAGAAGAGGTGTGCAAGAACAAGAGGGCACAATTTGAAGATAGAAGGAGGCTCAGAGGTAATTTAAGGAAGTCTTTTTACAGAGAGGGTTGTGGATGTCATGTAATGACCTTCCGGAGGAGTTGTGGAGTCAAAATCAGTGGTGGAATTCAAGCATGCATGGGACAGTCATAAGGCAATTCTGGGGGGTTGGGGTAAGAAGAAGTAGGCTGCTGGTTAACTAGGATCTGCAGCTTATCCAGTAGGTAGGGAAATGGGCAGACTGGGTGGGCCAAGCGGTCCTTATCTGCCGTCAAATTCTAAGTTTCTATGTTTCTATGTAAAGGTGAAAGCTGGAGGGGGGGAGATTCAGGGGAGAAAGGAGAAGGTGCCACTTCACTGAGAGGATGTTGGAGCCATGGAATGCACTGCCCAGGGGGCTGGTGGAGGCAGAGATGGTGGAGGGGTTCAGGAGGGGTGGGACAGGTACAGGGGAAGGGTTCTGGAAGCAAAAACCAGTGCAGCGAGAATATCCAGGACTGGGAAGGGAAAAGCCAGAGAGGAAGAGGGAGAGGGGGGCAGCAAGTTCAGCTCCCAGGGTGGGGGCTGACCAAATGAGCAGACACGAAAGACCATTAGGCCTATTCTGCTGGCATTTTAGTATGTTAATATGTAAGTTGGTGGAGGATTGAAGATTGGGCAGGAGTTGCTCTTGGTAGAACTGTGCCTTGGCAAAGCGATTAGCTTTGGTACAGGAGTTTCAAAAAAATGTATAATTCTGTAAGGCCAAGAGATTACTTGTGGATTTGTAAAGTGCCCAAGCCCGGTCTCATGACTTAAGCAGGGCAAGAAGGTCAGGAGATATCCAGGGATAGTGATGTCTTTTGATGCATAACTTCCTGTGGGGGGTGTGGCTGCCCCAGACTCTGAGAAGTGTATGTGTGAAGAGGACATGGGCCAGATTGAGGTCTGTTGTAGCATATACTGGGGACCAGTCAGTGCTATGGAGGTCTGAGAGAAGGGCAGTAGTGTTAAGGAATCTGAGGGGCCAATGCCAGATGTATTTAGGGGGTGAGCAGGGGAGGTGGACCCTCCTGATGCAAAAAGTGAGGCAATAATCTCTGAAGGAGCCAGACTCAGTTCCAGAGTCGGTGATCTTGTGGCGGTGAGTGGTTAACACCCAGTCAAGGAGGGAGTGGTTGTTGGAACAGGAGTTTAACTTGGTGGGTTCTTTGATGAGCTGGGTGAGATTCAGGGACTGAGTGGCTTGCAGTATATGGAGGATGAGTTCCCCTGAGGAGGCGAGGGAAATAAGAGGGGAGAGTATGTTTTTAGGTTGGTGGGGGGAGATGGAGGAGATATAGAGGATGCTGATGAAAAGGGGTGTGTAGGAGATGGGAGGCAGAGTTTTAGGATGAGGAATTCATTGGACAAAGGGGTGGACTGCTTGAGGTGTAAGGAAGAGGGGATGGAGGCACGTGTGTATATGGCTACATTGCCACCGTGTTTCCCCCTGTCCTGTCAAAACAGCTGATAGTCCCGCAAACATAACAGAGAGTCTGTGATCCTGGCTGAGAGCCAGGTTTCTGACACACATAGGATAACTGGAGAATGCAGTGAGGAACAGACCTTTAGTAAGTCAATCTTGAGGACAAGACTGTGGACATTAAGGTAGAATATATGGAGTCCTTTACGGGGAGGGGGGAAGGGACCTGGGTTGAGTTCACTGTCACCAGAAAGAAGGAGAAGGAGGAAAAGAGGGAGAAAAGTGGAGGACACACCTTGAGATTTCTGTAGGATGGTGTGGTGATGGGGGGGGAGAGGGGGAGTGATAGGTAACTTCTATGAGGGGAACTCTAGGCTCAGGAAGGAGAACAGTAGGATCCCTGAGTGGGTTGGGGATGGGAAGTAGCAGGAGGGAGGTAGTAACTGGGTGGGGCCACTTGTTAAAGGCAAGGAAAAGCATCAGCATTTTCTAGAGAAGTACAGAGTTAAGAAATGTAACTTGTAAACTAGTGTTGAATGTTTAACATATACACAACAGCAAGAGTCAAAGTGTGCACTGTATCATCACTCTTAAATGGTACAACTTGCATAACTCACTTGTTGCTTGGCCACCCGTGATTAATGACCAGAAGAGTCGCACTTCATGATGCATAGCATATTTACAGTAACCCCACTGAATATCTACAAACTTTGATGAACAATTAATTAGCTTGCAGATTTTTTGGGGGGGCAGTATTATCGTCACTGATTTTGAGAAAAGCAGCATAACATGACAACAGACAAACTGTTATGCTGAAGTTCAACATGAGATGTTCACAATAGAAACAATCAACCCAACCACATTCCTGTGTGAACAATTACAGTTTTACTTGAGTGAACATTACAATTAATTCTATAATCCTCACACTGGATTTGTCTATAGCTTAAACAGTGAAGACCAAACTGATGCCACACTGCATGTATAAAAAGCACAGTCCACTAACATGGCACTGTCATTTGCCAACCAGCATATGCCCACCACATCATTGCCTGATCAAAATACTGATCACATACAAGCTATTATTTAAATGGCCTAGGTGAGCAGAAAAAAAAAGTTATTTATTTGTTTGCTTCTGTCTCTTGGGTCCCCACTCTGTCCTCTTGGTTTTGTGCATACCTGCAACACCTTCTCCTCCACAGGAAGCTTTGTATCTTATACCTCATGCCATGTGGGATGTAGCAGCAGTAGACCACAATTTCCAAAATCCTTACTCTTGTGGCGAAACACAGGATAAAACTATCTTGCCCAGTAGCGCCAGGAGTTAGTTTGCTGCACTGGTTGTTGTCATAACCACCAAACTGTGCTTCCTCGGGGGGGGTCTTCCATTCAATATTACTTTTTGTCCCGCCCACTGCCACCTTCACCTACTTTGTGAAGATGAGTCATGGTGTTCTACATGATTTTCTCACTGTAATCCAGGGACACCAGAACACAGTTGCACATGTTCATGGAGTCATGCAGGCACTTCGTGGCTCCTGTGATGGCACCTTACCAGAGGTTTCCCTTGTAGCTTTGTTCTGCAACCTAGCTTCATTCTGATGGCAGGCATGAGCCGGGGAAACTCCACGTCCCTCTCCGGGAGCAGAGAGCTGTTTTGTGGCAGCTCAATCCAAATCCTCACCCTCACCCCCATGCCTGACAACTGTCAGCTTGATCTCACTCCTGAACATGTATCATCTGCATGGCACTAGGTGTAGGTTTTAATGCCTCAACCCTCAGAGTCAGCATGATAGCTTGAGGGAAGAAAGATCTTCATTGCATGGAGATCGTTGGAAACATAGCTGCATCACGAGAGCCAGTGATGCACCCCATGCTTACTACCCCATCTGCTAGAATGTCTATGGGGTGGTGGACAGATAAAAACCTGCAGCTATTCCCACTGACAACAAGTGGAATGCTGTTTATTTCATGCCTCAAAGTTGCCTAGTTGAGTGGTTAGGAACAAGGGAACAGACACTCTGAGCTATTGTACTTGCTTAACATTGAAGAGCTAAAGCAGATTTCTGTGGTGCTCCCTGGTCCAGATACAGCTCATGAGAGGTACAGAACAGTGAAGACACATGCAGCTGCCAGTCACAAAAGAAACGTTTTCTGCCATTTGAGGCTAGTGATGCTGCTGCACCCCACATGACATGAAGGGTAAGCTACAGAGCCATCTTGTGAGGAAATGGTGTGGCGTGTTTACACCAAACCATGCGGATAGGGTGGGGTCACAAACAATGCCAGGTAACTAAGAAAAAACAAAACTGGTATTTGTAGGCCAAAATGAAACATTAAAATAATCAAGAGCTGTTCCATGTTCTGTACTGCTGTTGCCTGAGGATAGGTTGGGAAGGGAGCTGCGTTGCCTGCCACCAAATGACAATACAATGTGAGTCGTCTGTTGTTTTTATAAGTGAATGTTGTAACTGCAATCTGTGACATGAAGATTTCAGACCTCGCAATGTGCTGCCTTATAATACAGAGACACAGACTATCTGGTAAATGGTGAGTTCAACATAATGAACATTTAAACAAATGTGCATTCTAAACATTTACAGTAGTAGCAGAAGCACCCAAGTAAGCCACTATTTGATATTTATAATTTGATTTACAGTTAACAGTAGGAAATAATTTTCAATGTCCTATAAGGAATTTTATGTGGGTCAAATATGCATACTTCAGGCATACTCTGAATAATAACAAATACAGATGAAATGTGCATAACACATGTGACAAGCATCACTTCTCTGTCATTACTTACACATGTTTACATGTTAATGTCATACTCATGCATTTAAAACAAGCATACAATGGTATGGCTGTCAGTATTGCTACAAAGTCTTCAGATGACATGTCCTGCATGGAAATCTACTACACATTTTCCATTTCTGTACTTTTGGAATCTTAACATATGGCTCCATACTACTTCTGCCTTGTCTGGTCTTGGGTGCTCAGCTATGTTTTTGGCAAGTTCTCTACATTTCACTGTGGTGGGCTGAAGTTTGCTTCTCTTGCGGGCCACGACATCCTGGACCATTTTTGCCATGTATTCGTATGACTTCCTCTCTTTGATTGGTTGGCAACCCATGGCTTTTTATTTTTGGGATAAAAAATTCTGTACCTCTCCTCACCACTCTGGTTCAATGCAGCAACCCTGCAGACATTGTTGTTGTGGTCCATCACGGCCAATTGATGCGGTGCCAACAGTGTTGGGTACTAACTAGTTACTTGTAACTAGTAACTGTAATCTGATTACTTTTCTAGATAACTAGTAATAGTAATTGATTACTTTTAAAATAAAGTAATAAGTAACTGTAATGATATTACTTTTCCCTAAAAGTAACTAGCTACTGTAATATAAATAGTAATATAAATACATAGAGAATAATGTATGGTCTTTGGTTAATAATCATGCTATAAACACTTCGAGAGGTTGCCATGACATCACTGTGAACCTCGAGAGTGCAGTTCGAGAGGTTTCCAGATGTCATGACAACCTCGAGAAGTGTTTTCAGCGCGGTTGTTAACTAAAGATCATACACTATATTTTATAGTGTATGGGCTACCAAGAGTATGTAATCATGGATTGAATTATTTTACTGAATTACTTTACAGAACATTGATTGCTGTGAGCATTCCATTTTGCTATATCATAGATATGATATACTCAAGAAGGGTTAACAACAGAGTGATGTCATAACAAGGTGGTAATCTGCTTGATTTCAGTTAATAAGGGCTCCCCATACATTATAGTAGAATTACAGATGGGCATCCATCTGTTACGGTTGCTGTAGTCCATCAAGGGCTTCCTGTGACTTCATAAACCTCAAGAGTGAAGCTCAAGAGATTTATGATGTCACAGAAATCTGGAGATTGCGCTGATGTCTTTTAATATTCATGTTTCAGTGTAAACAAAGACTGCTCAGCTGACAGTGTGTTTGATTTATTACAACATCAGGCTAAAAAAAATTGCCTGTCTGGCAAGCACTGCATGAGCACGCAACATCTTCACCTTGCACATTCAATACAAGTTGCCTACCACGTTTTGCATTTTTTCACAATAAAAAATGTAGGCAACATTTCATGGCTGTGAAGTGCCATTTTTTGTAGCCTTGCTGATATTCAGATTCGACTAGTCGCAGTGTCTAGGTATTATGAGCTACCAGAGGTACGGGGTGGTGTAAACCAATGGCACAACAAATGAAGCAAAGACATGCAGCCTTGTAACATTTAGCCTAGGAATTTTTACCTAATACTGGTTTTCCCTATGAGATCTTTGCTCTAACACAGTGGCTATGACTACAAAATGGCCTCATTTATCACAATACTGATTTCTACATTGTTACAGTCTTACTGCCTTTGGGTGGTGGAGATGTTTTTGCCAGTTGTCTCATAAAAAATCTTGTTAGTCTGAATGGCTGTGGTGAGGTGTTGTTGCACTGGGTGTCCTTATACCAACTGTTGCAGATCCAGGTGTAAATCACTGGCCTCTCCAGTTTGAATATTTCTTTAATCTGTAGAAAGTGAAAATGAATGTGCACGCATAGCTTTCACCAGTTTCATGTCATAATAGCGAATGCAAAACAGCGATCGCTATTATGACGAGTGTATATCTCCGAAAAGCAAATCGGTGATATACACTTTAAGGTGACCCAACTTCTGGATTTCCAAAAGTGTTTTTTAGGGGCTGCACCACACACACCTCTCACTGGGGTCTTTGCCTCCACACACCCCCAATTAGGATTCTCAACTCCAGGGGGGGTGCATGTCAGAGAGGGGGGCAAAAATCCAAATCTAGCAGCTGCGGCAAAATGCAGCCCACACTCCGTCCCAAACCCAGTACCTGCTCTGCCAGAGCTAGTCTCCCACACCACCACACTACATGGTTAGCTCAGCAGTAGCAGGTTCTCCAGTCCCTGAAACCCCCTTCCTTGTCCCTCCCCTTCCCCTCGCTATTCCTCCCTTCCATTCACACTTCTTCATATTTGCTGTCTCATACTCTCGCTATTCCACAGGGTAGCCCACCATAAAAGCACCCAAAATTAGTCACTATATTTCTAGTCTCTCATTTTGGGTCACTCTTATGATGTGCTACTGCTTTCGCCTTTTAGCCTTCTTACTAGCTCCTGATAATTAGTCCCCACTTAAGGACTCCTCAGCCCATTTACTTCTACTCTGTCTTTTCACACCTATCACCTTTTCATTTTCCAGATTATGTTCTTACCTTAAGTATTATCCTGTTATATTAATTGGCTAGCGTTTTTTTTCCTAAGGGAAACCAGGTCATAATTTGCATTATAACCCATGGTTTATAACAGCCAACACGCACCAGCTTTCCCTTGGTCAACATATGTGCAAGCCGCAGCCCTTCTCTCCCTGTCTGCCTTGCTGTATAGATGCATGCCTGCACACTTCACTGTGTCTGGCACTCGTCGGTAAGTTAACTAAAGGAAAAAGTAAATAACTGGCCTATGCCTACTATTATGTCTAAGCTGTAAAAGACAAAGACAAAAAAAGGGTGAAACAAAATGTTTTAGCAGTGGAGCACTGACAGCGGACTGCACTGAAACCCTGGGATGGTGACTACACAGGGATGTGACTTTGTTTTATATAATTGTTGTGTCAAAAAAACACTCCCTAGCAATTATGTAAAATAAAACATGGGGTGGTATGTTTAACTCAAGATTTTACACACATTCTCAGTGTTGAATTTTTTAATGGTCTATTTTTATTTATAACTTTTTATGGAATTTGTTGTTAAGATTGTAAAGTGCCTTGGTATCTGAAAGGCACTTAATAAATAAAATGTTTTATTATTATTATTAAATAACCCCCTTGAGCTTCACTCTTGGGATTTATGTGGCATCCAGCACCTCGGGTGTGTGTAAAATCTCATTAAATACACCACCCCATGTATTATTCTATATTTCTCCTACAGCGTCCCCTATTTTCTTTCCTCATATATATTTCTCATATTTCTTTAACCTGCGTTTTTCTCTTTTAGATAATTCCTGAAGAAGACCTATGGTTGAAACATCGATTCTAACTCAGTTTTCTATTTTCAGCATGCATTTAACATTACCATTTTGTTCTGTATCTGTTACATGTGCTGTGCAAATAAAAGTTAGAAAACATCATTTTATTTGTTGGTTTATTATAAATATATCATTTTTCAATATTTGATATACAAATTATACTACTTATTCTCCGCTACATGGTACAGCTAAGAATCACTATAGGAATTGTTAAAAATGTGCTTGAGAGGCAACAGATTGGCTAGTTGATGTACAATTAATAGATAGCTTGCTACACCCATGCATGACATCAGGTGTGACCCTCTATAGTAGCCATTGTGAACCCCAAGAAAATTGGGGCCAGAATAGCTGTTGTAGGGAAAAAGGCAAGTAGTCAATCTGGAGGCAGGGCTCAGGGCATATTTCCATCAACACCACATGTGCCAAACTGTGACAGCAGGCAGCTTGATCATCCATTTGCCCACCTGCCACATCTATCACCATCACCTGCCCCATCTCAAAGAAAATACTCATCGAAAGGGTATGTACCAGGGTGAAACAAGTGTTTTGTGTTGTGTGATAATTCAATTGTACGTAACACTGTCTGACTTCAGTTGTGGCATATTGGTAGTGGAATAATAGTCATGGCAGACTTGGTTCTATGTCATAATAGTGAACATGAAACGGTGATCGCTATTCTGGTGAGTGTATATCGCCAAAAAGCAAATCGGTGATACATACTTACTGGTGAACTGACATCTAGCAAAATAAAGTGTTTTTGCACAGGGACTGTGCCCCCACCATGCCCCCTCATGGGGGAGCTTTGACCCCACACACCCCTGATTTGGGATTCTTAACTCCAGGGGGGTAAATGTTGGGGAGGGGACACAGTCCGCATGAAAAATAAATAGTGCCACAGCTGCAGACAGTGGCAAAATTCTTCCCTCATGGTCCCCAGCTCTGAACCCAGTACTTACTGCGCTGGAGCTAGCCGCCTTCACCACCATGCCACATGAATGGCTCAGTGGCAGCAGGCACACTACAGCCCAATAATCCTATCCCTTCCCTTCCCCTAGCTATCCTCCCTTTCCGATCATCCTTCCCTACCCTCGTGGTGGTAGTAGTAGTAGTAGTAGTAGTAAAAGTTTATTTTTGTACAGGTAGCAAATAGTAATACATCATTGGGAAAAAAAGACATTTTCAAGATGGATCTGTGTCAAATTTCATTACACAATTTACACAACAACATAAATAATGTAGTAGATAGGAGACAGCACCTTGCAAGGACACCAGTACTGATTGGAGACATGATACTCCTGGGAGTTGTGTAGGTGACAGTGGATACCCACTCAGGCCCTGGCTAATGACACCAATGGCAGGACCACAGACGCAGCAGGAGGAGAGAAGAAATAAGAATTGAAGAAGGAGTGAGAAGCAAGGGGCAGAGATGTTCGCTATTAGGTGGCACCCGGGAGGGTTTCCCGAGGTGGATCCCCCGGTTTGGAGCACGGACAACAGTCAGTCGGAACGGCTCTGCACCAAGAAAGAAAGCTCTGTTCCTTTTTATTAAAATTGAGTATTCTTTCTTCCTCCAGATTGACACTTATGTTTTAGTGCTTAATACTAAAATTTTAAAATCCTTTTAGGATTTGGGGCGTGATTTTTTTGATCTGTGTTGTAATTTGACCAGTGAGATGTGCTTATGCTTTAGCGTTTTAGGGTTTTTAATGTTTATGGAATTATTTTAAGTATATAAAGTTTATGAGGTTTTTATTTTTCATGCCAAAATCACTTTTTTTCAATCACTTGAGCCGCAAGAGCAAGGTATTAATACGCATGCGTGGCGTCTTAGCTCAGATTTTCTCTGCGACTGAAGATCAACGGCATATTACATTTTTATGGGTGACATCGAGTAAAGTTATATTTTTGTATTCTTCAGCTTTAACTCACTTTAGGATGAGTTCTTGTCCTTTAGTGTAGGAGATGTTCATTTATTAAAATTACGAGCCTTCTACGAAATTTGATGTAAACGTGCAAGAGGACATAAGTCGTTATTCTATGTGCGGATTTACCCGACAGAAATATTTAGCTGCTCTTCTTTAAAGAAGTAGGTTTTTATATAGTTTCTTTAAGTATAATGGACTCTGAGTTAAGGAGCTCAGGATGTCTTGCTGTTTTAGAGAGGAATGCGACAGGCATTTAAAACATATACTAAGCAATTAGTCACAAAAGCAACAGGTTGTTAGTGAGATTTTCCTTTTGGTATAACTTGTAATTAGTTCTAACAAATTACATTATTAGATTTTTTGTATTTTGCTTGATACTTATGCACTTTTTCTTCTCCATTTTTAGTGTATTATTTGGATTTTATAAACTACGGAGACTGTGATGCACTATATGTTACTAGAGCCCTCCTACAGACTTTGCTGGGGATTTTACAACCACTGTAGAGATACAGAGCCATGGAGCCTGACAAATCCTGGTCCTTAGCTAAGGATTTAACTTTTGACTTGGGCCTTTCTACAAGATTCTAGACTGTAAGGCACGGAGATTAAAATTTGGATTGGTGTTTGAAGTATTTGCCTCAGTGAAAGGAACTGTATCAGAGAGGTGCTTGAAGTGCTTCCTTTTTACAAGATTCTAGACCATAAGGCATGGAGATTAAAATTTGGATTGGTGTTTGAAGTATTTACCCAGTGAAAGGAACTGTATCTGAGAGGTGCTTGAAGCACTTCCTCTTTAGTGGAGAAACCGTACTGAAATTCTGCTACTCGGATTTGCTGGACTTGCTGCTGTTCATTTGAGGACTATAACATCATAATATTTGAGGATCTAAAACCTTCTTTTTTTCTTTTTTTTTCTTCTTCTTTCTAGTATGCCTCCAATTACTAGAAGTAAAATGCCTATTAGTCAGAATTTGAGTCTGGCTAAACAAGGAAGATCGTTTAAGGGTATTCACAAAAAACACACTTTCCTTAAAATAATTGGCCATGAGGTCACTTAGTAAAAAACATAATTTTTTCAGTGATAAGTTTATAGAGCAAGAAAATAGCACTAAATTTAAAGGGAAAAAGGCTGATATTCAACTAGCATCTACACCAAATAAAGGTATACTGAAATGTTTTAGTGTTGTCCCAATTTATTATAAAAAAGATAATTCAAAGTCCACAAGAATGACAGATCTGGTAAACAATGAAGAGGCCTCATGTGATTTAATTAGTAATGTGGCAGATAGGCCCAGTCTGCCCAAATGTAGGGATATTGAGGAGTCCCGTAAGATCCATTATACTAAAATTGATTACTCAAATATTTTTCATAACCTGACTATATTAGACACAAAGGTGAAAAGCATGAGAGAAACTTTAAGGCAAGATTTGAGTGACCTTCTGCAGACTGAGATTACTCAGTCTGAGAAAGAATCTCATATAAGTAAAAGTGATACAAACGGAAATATACAAGCAAAGTTTCCAGGAGGAGGGGAGAATCAATCAATGGAGGTCTCAGATCACTCGAACGGGGCTGAATATACTAATACCACATGAACAATGAGTCCAATGAGTCCAGAGAATAGAAGTGTTCCTGATTTTGAGGGATTAACAAGGGATATTGTAAATGTATTGAGAGATCCATTTAACTCTAATATTTTCTTGTTTAAACAATTACTTGATATCAAACAAGATATTTATTTTATTAAAGGGGTGTGTCTGGAAAACAAAGATAAGTTAGATTTGATGGGCAAAAGATTTGTGGAGGAAGATGAGGGAAGGATTATGCCTACTCAATATATCAGAGAAAACTTAATCTTAGATCAAAGTGCAATTAACACTTCTTTGGGACAAATTCCAGGTCGTAGTGATCAATTTTATCAGGAAACTTATTAGGAGTCTTATAATTCAGGACTTAACAACTCTTTAAGGCAGAATGATACCATTCTGATGCAGTCAATTATTAGTAATGGTCCAGAGTGTATAATGTTACCTAATAAAGATATAAGAGATATAAGTATTTGTAGAGAAATGGCAGAGAAGTTTCCAGTTTTATGGGAAAAGGGGGAGAAGCAAGAAGGATTTGGAGAGATTCTTAAGGTTAACGAAGGCAAGTGTAGATGTAAATGTAAGAGTAAGTGTAAATGTAAGAGCACTAAAGGAGATGGGGTAGGAACTGAAGGACCCAAAGTGAGAAAGAAGAAAGATGAAAAGAAAAGTAATGAAGCCTCAATAAAATTTAAAGGACCTCCTAGAGCAACTATAAGCCAAATAAAATCTGACATTGTTCCTTTATCCTTAAACGCCACAAGACTTAGCCTAGATTTTATTGAACATCATGGACAGAGAGAGAAAATAAGCAAATGCAATTCTAAAAAGGGGACTAGGGAACAAGTGACCATCAAACAGTGTGGTTTATGTTAAACTCAGCTACAGAGTCAAACCATACAAAAGTGAAGGTACTGGACTTTAGGAGGGCTGACTTTGGCAAGATGGGAGAGTGCCTCAGAAAACACTAGCAAACAGGCTAGAAGGAGGTGTGGAGCAACAATGGGGAATCATCAAAACTGCCATCACAGAGGCAACAAGACTTTGTGTGAAGCAAATATACAAATGAAAATGAAAGAAAAAGCCACTATGGTTCTCAAAAGAGGAGGCTGTGAAAGTCAGGAAGAAAAAGATAGCATTCCAGAAGTATAAGGAAACACAGAAGGAGCAGGACAGAGAGCTGTACCAGTTAAGGCAGAAGGAAGCAGGGAGGGAAGTCAGAATAGCAAAGGCCCAAACTGAGGAAAAGATAGCCAACTCAGTTAAGAAGGGGGATAAAACCTTCTATAGGTACATCAGCAAGCATAGAAAGACAAAGGGAGGGATAGTGAGGCTGAATAGAATGAATGGTGGGTGGGCAGAGGGGGACAATGAAAAAGCAGGAATACTGAATGAATATTTCTGCTCAGTATTCACAAAAGAGGAGGGGGAAGTGCCTAATTCAATTAACAGAAGCACTCTTGGTAGGGGTCGATCCCAGTCCTTTCCACAGAAGAAAGGGCTCTGCAAGAACTCCTAAAACTGAAGGTGGACAAAGCAATGGGTCCTGATGGAATTCACCCCAGAATTCTAAAAGAATTAAGGGAGGAACTAGTGAAACCACTGGCTACTCTTTTTAATAAATCATGGGAGGATGGTGTGGTACCCAAGGACTGGAGGAAGGCGGATGTGATTCCCCTTCACAAAAGTGGGACCAAGACAGAGGCAGGAAACTACAGACCTGTCAGTCTGACCTCTGTGGTAGGGAAAGTGATGGAGTCACTTCTGAAGGAAAGAATAGTTGAGTACCTAGAGGCCAGTGGGGCACAGGACCCAAGGCAGCATGGGTTCACAGTGGGAAGGTCATGTCAGATGAATGTAATAGATTTCTTTGACTGGGTGACCAAAGTAGTAGACCAGGGAGGGGCTGTGGACATGGCCTACCTAGACATTAGCAAGGCATTTGACACAGTCCCACACAAAGATTAATAGTCAAATTAACCAGCCTGGAGTGGGTCCCAGGGTGGTAGCCTGGGTAAAACATTGGCTGCACAACAGGACATAGAAGGTAATTGTAAATGGAGTCCACCCAAAGAAAGAGGGGTTACTAGTGGGGTACCGCAGGAGTTCAGTATTGGGTCCAGTCCTTTTAATGTCTTCATCAGTGACATTGCATAGGGACTGGAAGGAAATATGCCTTTTGCAGATGACACAAAGATCTGCAACAGGGTTGATACAAGGAGGCGTGGAAAGGATGAGAAGGGACTTGGCAAGCTTGGAGGAATGGTCAGAAGTATGGCAGCTAGGATTCAATGCAAAGAAGTGCAAAATAATGCACCTGGGAAACAAGAACCCAGGGGAAGAATATACAATGGGGGGAGGTAGTAACAACAACAAAAAAGGAAAGGGACCTGGGGGTAATCTTATCAGATGACCTTAAGGTTAGCAAGCAATGTGAGAAGACAGTAGGGAGGGCTGGGAGTATACTGGGATGCATAGGGAGAGGCATCAGCAGCAGAAAACAGGAAGTTGTTATCCTTCTGTACAGACAGTTGGTGAGACCCCATCTGGAGTACTGTGTCCAGTTCTGGAGATCCCATCTCCGCAAGGACATAGACAGGATAGAGGCAGTTCAGAGGAGGGCAACTAAAATGGTACAGGGTCTGCAACAGAAGCTGTATGAGAAGAGACTAAAGGAGCTTAATATGTATACCCTTGAGGAAAGAAGGGAGAGGGGGGACATGATAGAAACTTTTAAGTACCTCAGTGGAATCAACAAAGTCCAAGAGGGTAGCATCTTTCAGAAAAAGAGACATGCAAAAACAAGGGGACACAATTTAAAGATAGAAGGGGGTGGTTCAGGGGCAATGTGAGGAAGCATTATTTCACAAAGAGGGCAGTGGATGCATGGAACAGCCTTCCTGAGGAAGTTGTGGGGTCTAAAACTGTGGGAGAATTCAAGAATGCATGGGACAGACATAAGGCAATTCTTGTGGGGGGTAGGAAGAAATAGGCTGTTGGTTAACTAGGATCTGAGGCCTATCCTGTAGGTAGGGAAATGGGCAGACTAGATGGGCCAAGCGGTCCTTATCTGCCATAAAAGTCTATGTTTCTAGTCTGAAGAAGCAGGTAAAATCAGGGATAAGTAAGATAAGTAGGAAAATGTCAAATAAAATACCTGTATTAGTAAATAAGGGAAATGATGTTATGACACAAGAACTCAGTGCTGTGAATAGACAGGATAGTGTGTCTCAAGAAGATAGCAAATGTTTTAAAAACCTTTTGTCAAAATCCTTAGGAAGTGATTTTGTGTTACCATTATTTAATGTGTCATGTATTCCACAAGAAACTCAGGAAAAGTTAATGGATTTATTGAGTAATCTAATAATAACTTTATTGGATGGATGTATTTTAGTCAAACATTATATTAGTATAGTTAGACCAGTTTCAACTCTGGAGCTGGTTCTGCTGGTTTCTAATCAATATCATCTTTTAAAGGCAATTAGCAAAAAAACTAAGGAACTTGACTCAATGGGGATTAATGTTGGGGATTTGCTGACCATGAATGATCTGTTTCCGGAATTCTATACTGCCAGAGGATATGTAGTAACTCAGCATGACACATTGGTTTCTATGTTTGGATTAAAACAATGGTACAAAGAGGACAAATTTAATTTAAAAAATCAATTAATATACTTTTTAAGTCTTTGCCTGGGAACTCCTGTTGGCAATACTGAAATTGACAGTGTTAAAAGATTAGAATATGATTGACAGGTTGTTTTTAAGGTTAAACAGGATAATTTGGTCAGAGAATTAAACAGGAAACAGTTTATTCTGAATCAATTAGGTATTCACTTTTGTATTGAAAATGCCAGAGGCAAGATAGATGATTCCCTCTCATTCATTCAGCAGAAGGGAAAATGTTGGGAGTTTATGGTCGAGACAGCAAATAGATACGAAATGTTATCTTCATTGAATCAATGACAAATAGATCTTGTCAGAGGGAGGCCACAGGGATTAACTACTCATTTTTCATTTATGCCTGATTTCAATAAATCAGATTTGTCTATGATTAGGATTTTGTCTTGGAACATGGCAGGACTTGGGGAGAAGTTGGGGGATCCAGAAACTATTCAGTATCTGAATTTATTTGATCTTATTTGTGTGCAAGAAACAGGGGCACTTTCTAATGTATATTTGGATGGGTTTCAATCATATAATAAATTGGCTAGTCAAATTAGGAAATTTGGAAGGGGCTCTGGAAGGCTAACTATTTTTATTAAATTGGATATTGATATAAAAACTGAAGAATTAAGCAGTAATAGTAATGGTTTACAGGTAGTTAAAATAATAGAGATAAGAATTTGTGGTTCATAATTAATGTCTATCATAATCCTGTTAGAAGTAAATATAGTGATTCAGATTTATTTTCGTCTCTCAATGAAGTAGTGGTAAACATTCAAAATGATTTCCCTGAATGTGGACTGTTAATTATGGGTGACTTTAATGCTAGATTGGGAAATTTAAGGGCCTGTAATGAAGATATAGAGGAGGTTTTGTCTTCAAGAGATAATTCCAAAGTACGAATGATAAGAAATGCAAAGGATATTGTAATAAATAAATGTGGAATTGAGCTACACAGGCTAATGATGGATAGGAACTTGTGTCTATTGAATGGAAGGGTACAGCAGGACTTAGAGGGTGAATACTCATTCAGGGGGAGTAATGGCTCATCAACGATTGATTTTGTATGGGTAGATTTAAACCTAATAGACCAGTGTCATTCACTGTATTTGAATCCAAGACCTGAGAGTCAACATTTAGGAGCTGAATTTAGTTTAATTAGGAAATTCAGTATTACTAAATCTACCAAATATGAACCATTAATGATTCAGTTAAGAAAGAACAGCATTGAGTGGGATATGATTGAAGCACTAAACTTTGAAGAGATTCTACAAAATACAGGTATCTTAAAAAGATTATCAGAATCAGCGGGTAATGTGTGCTAATCAAATAATATTTGATTATAATATTATTATAAATGCTGTAGCCCATATAATAATGAAGGAAACAAAAATTAAAAAGAAAGGACAACCATGGTATAATATAGAATGTAAACAAGCTAGAAAATGTCTTAATAAAGAATTTAAATTGTTAAAACAGTATCCGAATAAAGAGAATAATAACAAAAATGAATCAAATAAGGAGAACCTATAAATTGGTGTTAGTTAAAAATAAAAAGAATTACACCAAACAATTGTGGATGGAATTAAAAATGGCGGTCCATTTAAAGGATAACAAATTATTTTGGCAAATTGTCAGATTTGGAACCAAAACTTTTGACAAAATTGAGGCACACATTGAGCCCAGCAGTTGGGAAATTTATTTTAAACAAATTTTCTGTAGGGATGACCCTGATTATACCTTAAAAATAACACAATCAAGGATCAGTGAACGAAAACATAGACCCACCAATGAGATAACTATAATGGAGATAGAAAATGCAATGGATTCATTTAAAAAAAGAAAGGCACCAGGACCAGATGGGGTACCTTTGGATGTTGTAATTAGGACCAAACAACACTGGATTCCATTTCTTTACAAATTATATAATTATGTGTGGACAACTGGATTATTTCCGAGCAGTTGAAATTTAAGTATTATAGTCCCCATTTTTAAGAAGGGTGATAGAAATGATCCTAGTTGTTACAGGCCAATAAGTTTACTCGACACTATAAGGAAATTATTTACCAAAATTATTAATAGAAGGCTATATTTATAGGTAGAGTCTAATAATATAATCGACGACGCACAAGCTGGATTTAGAAATAATTATTCAACAATTGATCAGATTTTTGTCTTGGCACATTTAGTCCATAAGTATAAAGTAGTTAAAAAACAAAAATTATACTGTGTGTTTATTGATCTTTTAAATTAGCATTTGACAAAGTAAATAGAATTTTGCTCTGGGAAAGACTTTTAGAACTTGGAGTAGATCCCTCATTATTGGAAATAATAAGGCTAATGCATCAGGATAACTATGTAAGTATTAGATATAGCAATAAAGGCGAAATCAGTAAATGGTTTAGCTCAAATATAGGAGTCAAACAGGGTTGTTCATTAGCACCACAATTGTTCAATTTATTATTTTGCACTGTGCTAAATAAAATGCACAATAAAGAATTTCATCTCCCTAAAATCGGTCAAAGGGCATTACCCTATTTGGCTTATGCCGATGATGTAGTTTTACTGTCAACCAGTCATTTAGGTCTTTCAAGAAGTCTGGATAATTTTCATATAAACTGTGTTAGTGCAGATTTCCAGATAAACTATAAAAAAAGAAAGATATTGGTATTTGGTGACAATAAGAATAAATATAAATATTATATCAATCACAAAAAAATAGAAGAGGTAAAGAGTTTTTGTTATTTAGGTATAACATTTAGTAAACAAGGGAATTGGAATGAACATCAGAGAGAAACCAAGATAAAGGCACAGAAATTTGTCCCTGCTATTTTGTCTTTTTTTTCAAGGTTTGGTGAGAACTCTATTAAAGGGAACTTGATGGTTATTGATGCCAAAATTAGATCACAGCTCCTTTATGGAGCTGAGATCTGGAGAATCAATTATAACAATAGAAGGGGACTTGACCCAACTCTGAACAAACTTTATAAGAAGATGCTGGGACTCCCAATTTCTGCCCCATCTTCATTAGTTAGAGCAGAGCTGGGTAGGGTCTCAATTGAATGTTATATCCAGCAAAGGCTGGTAAACTATTGGTTAAACGTCTTCAGAATGAGTCAGAACAGACTTCCCAGGATTTGTCTAGAGGAAGGTCTAACAAATTTTTATTCTTATAAACTTTTCCCCTGTATGCAAGTGCTGGAAGAAATCATCAAACCATTAGGTTTAATGTCAATCATAACAGATAGTTTAAGATTTTTCACCAGTCCAAATAAAAGAAGAAATTAACAACAGGATAATTAATGCATATATACAAAATGATCTAGAGTTTTCCAGGTTGTCAAAAGTGTGCCCATGGTTAGCTGAAAATAAAAGATCACATAAATTTGAATCATATCTGGAAATATTACAAAATCCTAAACATAGGAAAGCAGTTACTAGATTTCAATTTGAATGTTTCACTAGCAATGTTAGAAGAGGAAAATTTGTGAAAAACAAAAACATGGATACTAATTGTAAGTGTGGACTAAGTGAAGATAATTTATTACATGTAATTTTGCTTTGCCCTCTGTACAATAAAATGAGGACTTCTCTTTTGGGTGGTCTACTCCAAAAACTTACATATCAACCAGTCCATATTCTGAATTTTTAATTAAAAACACAGAAAAAAGAAGTGCTTGTCCCTGTGGCCTCCCTCTTAAGATATATAGAACTCAAATGTCTCCATTTAAAAACGTTACCCACGTAAAAGAATGTGACATTGTGTAATTGGTGGTGATAAAAACTATATATATGTTGTAGGTATAATTTAAATTAGGATAAATATAAGAAAGCCATACGGTAAATGGATTTAAATTGTGATAACTTAACTGTAATGAGTCTGTGATAATTTGATATTATATGGTCTCATGTACTGTTGATGTACTTTTATTATTGAGAATTTGTTCTTTATAATATGTCATTTTAATATTTTTTTTTTAACTTGATATTTATGTCTTGATTTGTAATGGCATAAAATGCCGAACAATAAACTTAGACTAACTAAAAATAGTAGACAACAGATACAATAACAAGAACATACTAATTTAGATCAGTATTCCCTTAGTAACCTTTATGCAATCACTTAGGGATTCATCAACAGTCCAAATTACAAAATACATGGATATCTAAACTCATTTAAACAAGCATTTGTCAATGACGAATGTTTGCTTGCTGGCATTGGCATTGGTAGTGTAGAAGTTGCAGAGCTGCATAATAGGAATGGCAGTGAAGTATTGAACTGAAGCCAACCCCCCCACCACCCTGCAGAGAGTGACAGGCATTGGGGTGTGCCTTTGGGTCGTCAGGCATAATGGCCACGCCATTTCACCACACCCCACCCTGCAGACACTGACAAGTGTCACTGTGTGCCTTAGGGTCTTTGTCCCTTATGCACACCCCATTCCATCAGAAAATACAGTGAGATGGGTATGGTATAGGAGAATGGGGTGAACTTTGGGGACGAAGAGTCCAAGGCATACCTCATTGCCTCTCACTGGCTGCAGAGTGTGGAATGGTATGAGTATTACAGGCAAGAATCCCAAGTCACACCGCTGATGCCTGTCATTCTCTACAGGGTGGGGCGTTATGGTTGGAAACCCTAACACCTCAGGCACTGCTGATATTTTCACTCCAAATTTTCAACATGTTTTTTGTGACCCCCACCTCATGAACAGTGGCAATATCAGTTTGTTAGCCGAGAGCTGCTTATGCACAGCGACTACGGCATTTAGCACCACAGGTGCAAAAACACATTCGAACAGGATGTGAAAAATGACAGCTGTACTGTTCATGGGGAGGTGTAAAAAATGGCAATGTTGCAAATCTGCAGTAAAAATGTTAAAAAAACTGGTGAAGTCACAAGCGTGCATAGAAACTGCAATGCACACCTGTAATGTAATTAATTTGGGGATTTTTTACAGCAGATTGTCAACACAGGCATTTTGGGACCTCCGATCATGAACAGTATCATTGTGATTTTCTTTATCTGTCCCAAACAATGATTTCCCTCAGTGACCACGCATCTCTGCGCTGAAAGTGTGAAAACACATTTTGGCCATGTTGTGAAAAATGGCAGCTGTACTGTTCATAAGGAAGTGTGGAAAAATGCCACTGGTGAAAATCTGGACTGAAAATATTACAAAGTCATGAACTTACGAGGGTGCATGGAAACTGCGAAACGCTCACTTGTAACACAGACATTTTATGGACTTTTGTCACCAATTTTCAACATAGCCATTTTAAGACCTCTGCTCATGAACAGTGTAACTGTGATTTTCTTAATCTGTCCCAAACATTGCTTTCGCACACCGACTGCACCATTGTGCGTTACATGTGCGGAAACACATTTTGGGCGACGTGTGAAAAATGGCAGCTGTACTGTTCATAAGGAAGTGTAATAAAAATCTGGAGTGAAAATATTGAAAATTCGCAAACTTACAGGCGTGCGTAGGGCACGCTGCATAATGCGGCTAAATAAAATGATCATTTAGGGTGTTTCACCAAATTTTCAACATAGCCATTTAAGACCTCTGCTCATGAACAGTGTCACTGTGATTTTCTTAATGTGCCCCATACATTGATTTCGCACACTGACTGCACCATTGTGCGCTACATGGTGGAAACACGTTTTGGGCAAGATGTAAAAATGACAGCTGTACTGCTTATAAGGAGGTGTGGCAAAATGGCAATGTTGAAAATCTGGAGTGAAAATATTGAAAATTCGCAAACTTACGAGCGTGCGTAGGAACTGTGCAATGCACGCTCATAAAACAGTCATTTTTAGGAATTTTTCCACCAAATTTTCAACATAGGCTTTTTGAGAGCCCACCTTATGAACAGTGGCAGTGTCATTTCATTACTTGGTCCTGAAAGGTGATTTCATGCAGTGACTGCGAAATCACCCTTCAAGCCCAATTAACGCCATGACAGTGAGAGCATTCATGACAAGGGGTCCCAAAAACCCCATGTTGAAAATTTGGTACAAAAATTCCAAAAAATGCCTGAGATATGCAGCAAAGTTGAAAAAACTCTATCTATCCCATTATACAGCTTACCGGCATTACCTCAGTTTGAGGTTGGCTTTGAAGAGTGCAGATGTGTTCCCGGTCCACCGAAGATTATCGCGCCAGAGTCCGGAGGTAAGTATGGGGTGAGGGGGGTGTGGAGAGGAAGTTTGCACAGTGGGTGGGCGCAGGTGGGGGCAGAGACAGTGAGGGACCGCTTTTGTGTTTCAGGTTGTTTTTTTTTTTTAAATGACGACGACGCGGGATGTTTGCCATGCTGGGGTGGGCTCCCAGCGTGGCACAAGGATGGATTTTTGGGGGGCATGGAGCCAAAGGGGGATTGGGCACCCCCGTCGGTGATAGCATCTGTTGCCACGCTGGGGTGGGCTCCCAACGTGGCACCCTGTACTCTCTGGGGGGGAGCCAGTGGAGCTGGCGAGGTTGGGCACCCCATCAGCTATCACGATGTAGCCACGCTGGGGTGGGCACCCAGCGTGGCATGTGGAACTCTGTTTGGGGGGGAGCGCAGCACAGCCGGTGGAGGATTGAGCACCCCCGTCAGCTATACAGTGTGTGCGTGGGGGGGCGAGCACGCAGTATGCGTGCATGTGTGTGTGTAGGGGGAGCACACATGAGCAGGCGATATCTTATCACTGCTCACTGAAGCGTAGCTCCCCCTTTCAACTGTACTCAACTGCATTTTCGACTGCTGTCATAGGCAGCTTCAGCAGCCATTGGAGAATTGCGGCCGCGCCTGCAAACACACTGACTGAATTGGAAGAGGGCTGCCACACCTCCAAAAACTCAGATGATGGCACTATGTTTCTTGCACATGCGTGCAAACAAACATAAAAATGCATCTACGTCCTGCCCTTATAAAAAACCAACTACAATCATTTACCCTCTTATCTAATCAATGATTAGGTCAAAACACTTCAATCATTACATATACACTTAATTTTCAGATCATATCTAATAACATTCATAAGGTGTTTAAATTGTTGAATTTGTTTCTTTTCATCATCTATAGGAGCACACAGCTCAACTACTTTTGAACTAAAAGTCATTTTTCTATATCTATTGTTTGGTTTAGGTATGACAAAGAAATTCCCCTCATTTCTTCTAAGTTTATGTTGATGTTTATAGGTGACATAAAACAATAAGTCACTACCCTTTCTGGTTACCCATGACCTTAGCACCGAATATGAGTCGCTATTTTGATGGTTGCCCATATTCAGTTGCTATTATCAGGGGATACTGGCAGACTTACTTATAATTATAACTGTGACTCAGTGGCAGTGGCAAGTCACAGTTCAGCTGTGGGAAAGAGTGTTTAAATTTTTCTGAGGTAAGCAGATGTGTGCTGGTGGAATTTATTGTATATGATGTGGGGTGGATCTGTGACTGGCAATGGCAAAGTTATGATTCAGGCTGCTGTGGGGAAATGAGAAAAGATCACCAAGGCAAGGAAAGGCAGTAGATCTGCAGGGTGCATGAGTGTAGAGGGAGCTTTGTGAGGGTGGGATTTTATTATAGAAAATTAAAGGGGTAGTTGTGGCTCTTGCATAGTCAAGAGGAGAATACAGGCTAGATGTGGGAATGATTACTAAGTGCAGAAGATGCAGCAGGGTGTATGTGGCAGTGGGGTAAGGGTGGTATGTAAAGAGGTAGTTGCGGCTGGTATTGTCAGGATATACAGCTGTATGGGAAACATACACAAGGGCACTGGCAGTAGATGCAGGGTGTGTGTGTGTTGGAGGGTGAGTGTGGGTGTTATGAAAATAAAAAAGGTCAGGGACAGCAATGGCTGGCAAAGCCAGGATTCAGCTGTTAGGGGAAAAGATTGTGAAGGGCAACAGTAGATGCAGGGTGTGTGTTTGAGTTTTTTTTTTTTTAATAGAGCTCTTATTTATAAAAATGTAAAGGGATTGTTGTGGCTGGCAATGTCAGATGGATACTGTGTTATAAATTAACATATTAATTTTCTTTAGAATGTGTTGTATTTCTCTTATACACTTCTTGGGGTTTCATGAGCACATAGCTATGTTCAATGAGTAAATACAACCATGTTATCAAAAGTAATATAAAGTAATATGAAATGTAATATGCATTACAGTTATATTTACTAATTAATTTTTATATAAAAATAATAAGTAACTGTAACTGATTACATTTATTTGAAAGTAACTAGTTACTTTTTAAAAGTAACTTACTCAACACTGCGTGCTAACATTCTGTTGTATATATAGTGATGCCTCTTGGGGCAGTATTTCAGAACAAATGCATGGTAGACCTCCAGGTCTGCAGTATGGCAGAACATTGTTGCTTTGGAAAGGTCATTTAAGATTTTCTTATTGAAGATGACCTTTTTTAAGTCATTGTAAGAAAGTGTACTTTCTTTCAGCCAAACCATCTTCTGTTGAGCCTCTTTTGACATCATTAGATGGCTTCACTTCTTGAATTTAGGACTCCCAGACCAGCTGTGCTTATTTGCAAGGTGGTAAATCACAGACATGAATATTTGCCGCAGAGTTTTGGCATCACCTTTGCAGTTTCCACAGGATCACCAGAAGTGGTTTGACACTGACTGGATATGACTGGATAGACTGGCTGAGTTCTGTACATTCTTTCTGTTTTGCATATGTGAAAAGTTATTTTTTCACACACTTGCCCGAGTACCACACATCATAGTGATGACTGATGTTATGGTCTGGTGTATACACCTTATTCATCATGCTGTTGATTTGTACTTGTCAATCTGTGGCAATGGTATGTACTTTCACTTCCTTGCTCAACATGTACTCGAGTGATCGCTTAAATCCCTCTTTCACCATATTTGTTGAAAATTTAACCTCTGGGACCTGCACCACTTGAAAGTCACATATCAAGGCTGTGTCCTGGTCCACGAAGGTATAAACTCCATCCTTTGTGGAAAAGCCAGGAAATTCATGCAGACCATCACCATACAACACCTTATTCTCCTTGGACTTCATTTCATGCGGTATAACCTCCTGCTGTTTCTTTTTTTTATGTGTTTTTCCCATTTTCGCCTGCCTTGAGTCCTGGCTGTGCATGTGTGCACCGTGTTTCCAAGACTCCCTCCCAACTTGCTGTCCCCACCCACTTGCATTGCCACCAGCCCTCCACCTGGTGGCAGTGGAACTATGGGGGCAGACAATCACCCCAGGAGAGGACAGCTGCTGTTAGGTGCTCAATCCTGGTCCACCCCTCTCCCCTCCATGCCAGCACCCCGATGACCAGAGATCATTCCTGAACCCAGGTCGCCTGCATGGCATGAAGTGTGGCATCCAGCGCCTCAACTCTCAGCGCTACTGGGCTGGCTAACCTCCTGATGTTTCACATACTCTTTATTGATCATGGGGAACAGGTACTTCTGCTGGATGTTTACGTACAGTATGTCACCATTGACATACAGTATACTGAAGATTCATTTGGTTGGCTATAGTCTAGAATATTTGAAAAGAATTTTCACTATATAAAACCACTGCCACAAGCTCAAGGTTTCTGTATGCCATCTTACGTAGAGTGGGCTGTGAGAACCAGTTTGTGTCATGACTGTTTTTTTTTTTTTTACTTTGTGATGCTTGCACACCTACTTTATCCACCTGCACTACCCCCTTGGTCCACTCCTTCGGACCACTGATCAACCCCCCCCCACGGGAACACCCGACCCTGAGTCTGCCCGTAGAGTGCTCTCCTGTTCTCCCTGTATTACCTTGGATGCCCAGCAATCCCCCCTGGGTGGGGTGAGGATGAACCTTCCTCAATCTTACTGGAGGAGAACTTTGGCACAGCGAGGTCTGCCCATAGTCTGGTGGATCCCAGTGAGGCACTGATCAGTCTTCATCTAGGACCGAGAGGGCTCTTTTCCGGTTTTCTTGTTTTTCTCCACCCAACCCCTAGAGGCACCAGTGCGAGGACCAGCATCCAGAGAGTGACATGCTGATGCAAGTCTGCCTCCCAAGCACCCAACAGCATCTCTCCCTTCCCGACTCCACTGTATAGATAAGCCAGAGCCCTTTGAGAGCCCGTGCTTCCACCAGCTCTCTTTGGGATGTCGGGTACCTCCCAGTACCCCTGGTATCCCTCCCCAAGGAAGGAGAGCATCCGCTGGGATGCTCAATCCTCCCTCTCCCCGCTGACCCCCATCAGCCCAAGTCCGTTCCTGAACCCGGGTCGCCAGCGCAGCATGAGGTGTGGCATCCAGAGCCTCAACCCTCAGCGCCACCGGGCCCGGCCGTGTCATGACTGTTTTGACAGTACATTCTCACTGCAAGCATTGATCCCTGGACATGTGTTGTGGTGTCCACTATGACTGCTCTGCACACACTGCAACATTAAAACAGCTGTTTGAGATTTTCATAATTTGCAATGGATTTCTTATTGTCACTGACTGTGTCACAGACAAGGTCACTATCCTCATCACCACTATCAGAACCTTCATCTGACTTGTCTGGTTCATGATCTGTATCACCTTCATTATTGTCCTCATCAGATTTCTAGCTGCTGAAGTCAGCCACCTCCATCACTGTTTCTGGCACTGTTGTGTTTGGCCTAATATAAGCAGACTCGTTAAAGACACTAGAGTATGTATGTGTGATCCGTTGTCACCTTCCATGTGTCTCCAGAGAAATTAAATTTCTATTCTGGCCACTGGCACAACGTGTCCATGTATGATATGTCTTCAGTTTGTATTCCTACTGAGCAGAAACTCTTCTGCGGGTCAGGTTCTGGAACATACAGCACATGCCTTCCTGTGAAAGCCAGAGGGACTTAGTACTTCAAACACAGATAAAAAAGAATGATAAAAGTGTGCTTGCACAGTGACAATGTGACAGGGGGTGTTTAAGCTTACAGATGATGTCTCAATTTAAAACTCGAGAATATTTGGTGGGTCAAAAATAGGGTCTTTGACATCTTCGGATTCATTTCCACATTGTGCTGCCTTCACTGCTTCCTTAATGATCTGTAAAGAAATGCGTGTTGGCATCAATGTATTACGGTGCTTACACTGAATTACAATAGTCAAAACAGTGTGATGCATAACCATTGATGCTGTACCTCTCTCTTTCTTTTCAGCTCTGCACGTTGCTAACTGAATGGCCTCCCTGGTTTTGGGACAGAGGGAGCATGCAAAAAAATTGTTGGCATTGCATCCTCCTTTAGAATAGGTGGTCAGTTTAGGTTCATCATTTCTGCCTGTCAAAGAAAAGGTAAAGGGGTTTACTGTCAAGAAGTACAGCACTTGTCTGCATTAGTTGGCAGATATGTAATACTTACACAACATGACAACAGTATATATCTTTGAAGTTGACAGCCGATAAGAGCATGTAAACATGTTTTGGAGTAAGTTCTAGACAACCGATGTTTAACATTGCGGATGTTTCTGGGATGGCAGTATGTAGCTGCAGATGTGGCTGTTGAAGTACTGGCATACAGTATGTCAGTTTGACTTCTCCAGTGCACCTCTTGCCTGATGTTGTATGCAGCACACATGTCAGATGTTTGTGCAGCACAGGAATGCTGATGTTCTGCTTGCATCAACATGTATGGGTACATTGCCATTAGGCATGGGTGGACTGACCCTCCAAAAATCAGAACCCCTCCGGCTCCAATGTGGTCTGACAGACCCATATTAATAAGAACCAAATGCTGAATTGTACGGAGTCCAGATCCAACGGACACAAATTAAGAAAGGGGTTTACAAATATGTCCGAGGGCTGCAGCAGTGAAACAAATACAAAATGAATAATTTCATTAGCCTACCTATAGATAGCATGGGAGCATGACCGGTGGGCACTCCAGTCTGTCATATGATGGCCAGTACTGCAAGTCATGTGGCCACTGCTGGACCATCACCCCCACCTGTCTTGATCACTCATGCAGCTTTGCATTTTTGAATCATGGGAGCTTCACATGAATGAGCACGCTATGGCTGAAGAATGGAGAGGAGATGAAGATCTGATTGGCCAGATGCAGCCAGACTGACAAGCTAGACTGCCTATTGCCTGTCAGTCCTGGTAACTTGGTGCTGTGGTTGGCAGGGCAGAGCTGGAACACTTCAGCTTGGTGTTCCTAGTGAGGGGCACCATCTCAGAGCTGATTGTTGGAGAGGATGGATCTGTCTCGACTTTGTCCATCTCTCTCTATATAAATTGTGTGTGGGGGGGTGTGTGTGTATGTATGTGCTGGACACACTATCTTTTTTGGTGAATATAATTAAAAAAGTAAAAGGAGCATATGTGAAAAAATAAATAATTTTCTTAATTTTGGTGGGGTGGGGATGGGTTGAAGTGAGGGAACCTCGTGGTGAGGGCGGTGGTCATCTGAAGGGCTCCTGGTGGGGGACCAGACAGCGAACTATCAATATACAGGCTGCTGATTGTAGAAAACAACAAAAGGATTAAAAAATATATATATTGAATTAGGGTGTTTTATTGACTGCGTTCACTTTGTGGGGATTGTGGATTGAGTAAAGTTGAAATAGTCTAGTCTAATCTTCACTGAACAATTAAACATCATCTATACTAAAGAAAAGAAAGTATTCAAGGAAAGAGCGTGTTAAAGAGTGGGTGAAGGGTGTGTGGCTCGGAGGTCATACATGACAGCCCTGGTAGGGCAGAGGAACTAAGGAGCAACAGAGAACAAAGTTGCAAAAAAAGATAAAAAGAATAAAAAGCATTTTTTTTAAAATAAGAAAAGAAAAATCTAGCTACCTAAACTGGTGGGAGGGAGTTCATTGTGTCTGTGAGAGCAAGCATGCCTTGGTCCCTGTCGGGCACAGAAACTTGGGAACAACTGAGGACTAAATAAAAAAAAATACATAAAACAAAAAGTATTCTTTTTGGTTTTCAAAAAAATTAAAACTAGCAACAGTGGCTCTGAGGTCGATCTTATACTGAATGGGTAGTGGACACAGGAACTTGGGAACAAGAGAGAACTAAATAAAAAAACACATACATGAGAAAAATCATTTTTGTGTATAATTAAAAAAAATAAAATAGCTACTACTGTGGTGGAAGTGGGAGTGTGGCTGTGAGGCCGAGCCTGTACTGAGTGAGCGGGCAGAGGAACTTGGGAACAATTGAGAGGACTGCATAATACACCTGCGATATTGTAACAGTCAAGAAATATTTCCTCCTATGTAGTAAAAAAAAAAATAGCTACTGTGGTGGAAGGGGGAGTGTGGCTGTGAAGATGAGCCTGTACTGAGTGGGCAGTGGGCACAAGCACTTGGGAACAACTGAGAAGACTAAATAAAAAAACACATACATGAGAAAAAGCATTTTTGTGTGTAATAAAAAAAAACTAGCTGCAGTGGTGGAAGGGGGAGTATGGCTGTGAGACGGAGCCTATACTGAGTGGGCAGAGGAACTTGGGAACAACTGAGAGGACTATTTAAAAAGAAAATATCTACAGAAAAAAACATTTTTGTGTGCCACTTAAAAAAAATTAACCTAGCTATTGTGGTGGAAGGGGGACACTGGCTGTGAGGCAGAACCTGTACTAGTGGGCTGCAGAACTTGAGAACAACTGATAGGACTAAATAAAAAGAAAACACATACTGGAAAAAGCATTTTTGTGTGCAATAAAAAAAATGGAAATGTGCACCAGACCAGGTGAGGAGGAGGAGGCCGAAATGGGGAACGGTATGGAGAAACGTATGGCACAAACAACACTATACAGTCTAACTGATAAAAGACCAGTTGAGGGGACTTCATCAAGTAGCAGTAGTGGTTCTTCCATAATGGTGTCCAAACAGACAGGAAAGGTCAACACTACCTTAATTAAAACTAAAGGAGTAGTCGGCATCACAAGGAGTGGCAAGCCAACATATGGTACTTACAGTATGTGTACCCTAGTACCCATACCGATTTAAATGAAACAAAGGGGGAGAAATCTAGCTCTGATGAGAGTAATGATTATGAAATGGAGGATGTAGAAATGCAGAAATAAATGGAAAGCTGGAATGAGGTAGAGGCAGCAGTTGCACAGGCGCAGGATGAATGTGATGATTTGGACTTGGATGTGATGGGCAGTTTGGGTACGAACAGAGTGGTGCAGGTGCAGGAGAAACCAGATGAGGGGCAGTGCATTCAGATTTAGGTTGTTAGTGGCCTGGAGGAGTTGTTGGATGATGATAATGGTGAAACAGAAAAAGACCATGATGAGCAGCTTCCCAGTGTTGAGAAAGAACAACACAGTGGAAGTGACAAAGGAGGGCAGTATAGTATGCCTGGTAATAAAACAAAAGAGGTGACATCTTATGTGTGGTCTTACTTTTCTCTGGCTGACAATAATAAGTTATGAGCAGTTTGCTCTATATGTGAAAAGACCATCAGCAGAGGGAGCAAAAAAAGTGCTTTGGATATCTCAGCATTAAAAAGACATTTAGAGAGATGTCACCCATTACATCTCAGGCATGATTTTTTGGTCAGAGGGAAGGAAGATAACAACATGCAGGCTGAGTTAAGTCAGACTACACCTGCTGCACCTGTTATATCAAGCCAACTCCTTCTCAGTCATCTAGAATAAGTACTACAAATAGTCACCTTTTGGCCTTTTCATCATCCAGCATTCCTAATGTTGGCCATCTGAAAACTTCAACTGCTAGAAGATAGCTTACGAATTCACAGACAATTAAACGTAAAGATAAGTACCAGTGCAGTCATCCTGAGGTAATTGTTATAACAAAACTAATTTCGGAGATGATAGCACTGGACTTACAGCCTTACAGAATTGTGGAACATGTAGGATTCAAAAGGCTTTTGAATCACCTGTCAACATGACACAATATTCCATCCAGGAAATATTTCTCGACTTTTGCAATACCACAGATGTATGATTTAGTAAGTGCTAAATTGAAAAATGCTTTAAAATATGCAGTTGCTGGGATTGTCCCTCTGACTACTGACATATGGACAAGCTGCCAGCCAGAACCATTTATGTCACTGACTGCGCATTGGGTATCGTTTACTCCCTGTAGTGACACTGACAATTCCCCTCTGAAACTGTCTTCCCTTCACATCCAGTATATCCCACAGGATCACACGTCTTCCAACATCCTGAATAAGCTCAATAGAGAGAGATACAGTACTGACTTACATCACAAGGGCTTTCTGTAGGTTTCATTGTGGCTGACAATGGTTCAAACATAAAGAAAGCATTGTCTGACGGCGGCTTTGTCCACATTCAATGTTTTGCACAATGCCTAAATTTGATTGTGCATGCATTTATGGAAGAGGACAGAGATATAAAGTCTCTCACATATGCTGCAAAAAGAATATGCACACATTTCAGCCACTCCTGCAAAGCACATCAACATCATCAGGCCATACAAGAAGAACACGGGCTGCCTTATAATACACTCATCAGGTGTTGCAACAAGGTGGAACTCTACCTTTTACATGTTCCAAAGATTGCTGGAGCAAAAAAAAAGGCTGTAAGACAGTATACACTAGAGAACAGCATAGGAGATGCTGATGTGTATATTAGCCCTCAGCAGTGGGCTGTTGTAGAACTTACAAAGCTACTGCGACCCTTTGAGAAAATTACTAGGGAAGTTAGTTACAACAGTGCCACACTCAGCCAAATAATCCCATTAATCAGGATTCTTAGATTTCAGCTGAATGCAATCAGGGATGAGTTGGAAGATACAAGAAGCCAGTTTCAGATGGGAAAGTCTAGTGCAACTGAAAGGGACTTGCCACTCAGAATAAAAAAAGACATAGTACATAAAATGATTAAAAAAGTCAGAGATGATGAGGAACTCTGTGAAATGCTCATGGCAGAACATTACATTATTGCAGCAGTACTAGACCCACAGTACAAGATGAAACACCTCTCAGAGAAGGACCCAAATGTGTTCCCAAACTGCAGAGAGAAAATCATTCAAGAAGTAGATTTGCTTTTGAAAAAAAAACATGACAACAGATGCAGCCCTCTCATCCATTCCTCCTGCACCTTCACAGCTCTCTCTCTTCTCAATCAGCCTATAAAACAGTCAGCTGCTGCCATTCATGCTACACCCAGCAGTCATCTTTGGAGTCACTTGGATGCTGTCATCCTTGGAAAAATCAGCCCTTCCTTCTCCATATGTCACTGCTTCTGCCCAGGCCATGGTTGACTGCTATTTAGTAGAAAAAGGTATCGAATGGAATGAAGATCCCATTAAACACTGGCAAAGCAAGGAGCCTGTATGGCCTGCACTTGAGCAGGTAGCCTTGAAGTACATGGTCTGTCCCCCAACTAATGTATTTTCAGAGTGACTTTTTAGCTGTGCAGAAAATGTGGTAACAGATACAAGATCTAGGCTACTACCAGAAAATGTTGAAAAGTTAACATTCTTAAAAGCAGACCTTCCATTGGTTGGTTACACCTATGACCCAGAGGCAGCAAATACAATTTGCACTGCCCTCAAAGATGACTGCTTGGAAGAGTAGAAAGATCACCGTTTTTTCATAAAAATAAATCAATGGTACTCATGTAAGCCCGCATGTGGCCTACACAGTTTTTGTACCTGATGGCACAATGTTTTCATCATGTTCTAATAGACTTTGTTAATTTTTGGATTGCCTGAACCTGATGGCACCCTTTTCACAGCATGTCCTAATGGACCTGTGTAATTTTTGGACTGCCTGAACCTGATGGCACTTTTTTCAGCATGTCCTAATAGACTTCTCTAATTTTTGGCCTGCCTGAAGTTGGGACTGATGGCACAATGTTTTCAGCATGTCCTTCTCGTGTACTTGACTAATTTTTGGATTGCCTGAACTTCATGGCACACTTTTCACAGCATGTCCTAATGGACTTGTGTAATTTTTGGACAGCATGAAGCTGAGACTGATGGCACAATGTTTTTGGTATGTCCTAATTTTTGGATTGCCTGAACATGATGCTACACTTTTCTCACATGTACTAATGGACTTGTCTAATTTTTGCATTTTTGGATTGCCTGAATGTAGGTCTCTGCCCACTCAGTACAGGCTCGGCTTCACAACCACACTCCCCCTTCCACCACTGTAGCTAGGTCTTGACTCTGGGACATGCAGTTATTTTTTCTTGGTAGGGGTCCCTAAATGTGTCATCAAATTGGGGTGGGTGGGTGGAGGGGACCCCATGCCATAGAAAATGACTGCATGACTTTCAGTGGAGCAGAGAAGGAAGTGGTGCAACAATGATAAACTGGTATCTGTTAGGAGAAAGTAGGCTGTTGGTTAACTAAAACCTGCAGCTTATTCAGTAGGTAGGGGAATGGGCAGACTGGGTGGGCCAAGCAGTCCTTATTTGCTGTCAAATTTAAATTCTCTGTTTCTGTGTTTCTATGATATGAGCATTGTATAGTGTATAGTGTATACTTCAGGCAGGCTAAATGAGAATGGGATTCCTCCTCTAAGGTCAGACAGGTCAGTTTACAGTTGTAGCACTAGTACTACTGACTCTGAGACAGGAAACAGACAGAGGTCAACTGCATGACTGCCATATTCAACTGATCAGCACATCAGAGCTATAAACTCACAGTTTTCATATCTTGAAATGTTAATTACAATTCTATGTGTGTGTCACAGATCTCAGTGTCATTTTATGCATTTATATACCATATTTTCAGTTTTCATCACATTTTACAAAAGGTTCTGATTCGAATTAGAACTATTCAGAACTTATCAGGACTTTGGCCTGGATCCTGATCCTGATAACAAGGGTCAGGACCTTTTCAGGTCCATCCAACCCTAATTGCCATATTTGGTTTTGTCAAGGAACAACATAACTCCAGGTGTGGGTGAGGCTTCTGGCCTTATGAAAGAGATACCACTTAAGTGGAAGTGTTAATAAAAAGCAGTGCCACTAAATCAAGGTCCTTCGTGCATGCGCTCATTCATTGAAAGTGGCAGGCTCACTCTGTCTCCTTTGGCAAAAGAGCTCAGTCGGGCTGCTGGCTGGGAGGTGAGTGGAGGGCTGTGGCAGTGGCCCATGAAGGGAGAACTTGATGGGGGGTGCACGGGGGATACTGCTACCGGACAAGCCGGGGGTCCACTAAACACCAGGGCAAGGTTGCGTGTATGGTTTTTTTTTGATGACATGATGAATCGGCTGCAAGCCTGCACTTTGGACACAATGGGATGGAGGTGAATTCTGGGGGTCGGGGAATCATGGTTAATTTGCCAGTGATCGCCAGGGGGGGGCCACTAGACACCAGGGAAATTAATTTGAAAATATGTGGATGGAGGGGATGGGGCTTAATTTCTGGGGGGGAGGGATTCTTTCTATTTGGGCTGTCAATTGGCCTGGGGGGGCACTAGACACCAGGGATGTGGATGGGAAAGCATATTTTTTGTAGTACCCACATAAAATTCTACATTTTGCACAGATGAAATTCCTGCAAAATGTGTGAATTTTGCAAACTGTTTCACACTACGAAATTCCCGATTTTTCCAGAATTTTACCGGTGAAATAAAATGTTGCTGCATGTCTAGTGGGAAAGCTGATAACGGGACTCCTGCCTCAATTCAGAAGTTGGCCGAGAGACCAGAATTCTTTGCCATGCACCATCAAGGGCCCCAACATCAGCTGCAAAGACAGTCTCCCGTGGCACCAGTCAAGCATGACTGCATCCTAATCTGGGTACCCAGTGTATGCACAGACTAAGTCAGGGACACAGTAATTAACCTAAAATTGCCAGCCACCTGTCTTTATTACAACACAGTAATGATTGCACTAGATCTGTGCTGTCCTTGTTACTTCCCCTAAATAAACCTAATTTAAAGTTTTACTGTTAACCTGGCCTGTAAGCATATTATTACTTGGTGTACAGTGATAGGATATATGCTGAGTACTGTTACAGTGCATGTTTGCTTCAAAACTGTCTATTACAGGGGAAGCACAGCGTGCAAGCCAAAGACCCAGACCCTTTTAGTAAGTGGGCTAAACATAAGCATGTCATTAATGGTCAACTGTTTGGTATTCTAATTGTTAAACACTGCAACTGTCCAGGTTTTCAAAAAAGGTCACTAGGCAGGATTGTGGGTGGTATTAGCTTCCCAGAGTGTTGTACCTACTGTAATAGTTACTCATGTAATTACTCTGGGTGGAGACACCATAATTATAGCACTACTTCTGGAAGGGGTGCCCCCATACTAGGTACTTATGAACCCAGGCCCCTCAACCTGTTATAAGGGACACAGGCAGGGGTAGTAGCCTTTTGTATAATGGTGCCAGGGCTACACTTACATGCTGATACCATGGTTACAACACATTTCAGTTATGTCATTCACACTTACAAGGTAGGAGATAGCCCATTAGGTGCCACACACCTACAGTGGCATAAGGAAGCTGTGACAGGTTTTGAGGATCTGTAAACATGGAATTGTGCTAACAGTGACTGTGAAGGGTGATGATATGTCAATGGGCAGCCATCATGATGCACTTTGAAAAGGTGCATGCAGTAGTGGTGGTGTGTTGAAGTGGTGTGTGATGTCAATCTGCATGTGATCACTTTGGTGGATGGTGGTGTGGGTTCGTCCATAGGGAGGGAAACATGGATATGTGAACAAAACTATGTATGGTGGGTGTAGATAGGGAATGTACGTGTTCCTGCAGAAAACAATGCTGCCCCAAATAGTCCATGCCACTGTGGCAGGTAGTGTGGTGGAGGGGGTTGATGACTACTGTGGGTAATGTGCAAACACTGACTTTGTTGGAGGTGGTGGTGTGACTGAATGTCTGTGAATGAATTGTCTTCTACATACACTGCAAGGGCAGAGGGTGATAGGGTGGTTGTGTGTTGATGGTTCTTTTTACCATGCAGGGGTATCTGCCACCAAGTTCTTTCTGCAGGAATTGAAGTGTTTTTCCTACTTTATTGATGTAACACAACATGAGCCAGTGGCACCAAACTGAAACTTACCAGGTCATTGGAAGTAGTTTCCTGTGAATGAGTGGCTGTTCAGGGATGTCACTCCATCACCACTCACCTTCACTTGATAATCTGTGGTGTCAGAGTCTCGGTATTTGGGATCACATCTTAGCCATCATTTTGAATGTTGCTGTCTGGTGCTGGGGATGGGAGGTGTTGGGCACCTCCACATCAACAGGAACTGACTTTCAGATGACAGTGCATGGTGAGGGATTGACATCAGACAGCCCTCCCCCCCAAACACAGTGACATGCACCTGGCAGTGCTCAACAAGTAGGCGACATTCTGGTGTTCGCAGTGCTGTGTCACGGTCATTGGTTTATATGAATGGGTGGGTGATCAGGGGGGTCACTCCATCACCATTCACCTTCACCTGGTAATCTGTGGTGTCAGAACCTCGGTATTTACCATCACATCTTAGCCATCATTTTGAATGCTGCAGCTGGGTGCTGGGAATGGGAAGGTGTCAGGCATGTCCACACCCACAGAGACTGATTGCCAGGTGATGGTGCATGGTGAGGGATTGACATCAGACAACACCTCCCCAAACACAGTGACATGCACCTATCAGTGTTCAACAGGGATGGTGACATTCTGGTGTCCGCAGTACTGTGTCATGCCCTTGCTGTCCTCCGTCACCTGTTTACATGAAAGGGTGACTGGTCAGGGGTGAGACTCCATCACCATTCACCTTCACCCGGTAATCTGAAGTGTCAGAACCTCGGTATTTGCCATCACATGCTAGCCATCATTTTGAATGCTACTGCTGCTGGTTGCTTGGGATGGGAGGTGTTGAGTGCCTCCACACCCACAGAGACCAACTGTCAGATGATGGTGAATGATGAGTGATTGACAGACCCTCACCCATAGTGACAGGCACCTGGTGGTAATCAACAAGGAGGTGACATTCTGGTATCCACAGTGCTGTGTCACACCCTTGCTGTCCTCTGTCACTGGTTTGCAAGAATGGGTGGCTGGTCAGGGGTGTCACTCCATCACCACTCATCTTCATCTGGTAATCTGTGGTGTCAGAACCTCTGTATTTTCCATCACATCTTAGCCATAATTTTGAATGATGCTGGTGATGGGAGGTGTTGGGCACCTCTTTACCCACAAAGACTGACTTTCAGGTGATGGTGCATGGTGAGGGATTGACACCAGACAGCCCCCCCACCCAACCACAGTAACATGCACCTGGTGGTGCTCAAGAAGGAGATGACTTCTAGTGTCTGCAGTGCTGTGTCATGCCCTTGCTGTCCTCTGTCACTAATTCACAAGAATGGGTGGGTGGTCAAGGGTGTAACTCCATCACCATTCACCTTCATCTGTTAATATGTGGGATCAGAAACTCGGTATTTACCATCACATGTTTCCCTTCATTTTGAATGCTGCTGCTGGGTGCTGGAGATGGGAGATGTTGGGTGCCTCCACACCTACAGAGACTGACTGTTGGCTGACAGTGAATGGTGAGTGTTTGACACTCCCCACCCATAGTGACATGGACCTGATGGGAATCAACAGGGAGGTGACATTCCATTGTCTGCAATCCTGTGTCACACCCTTGCTGTCCTCCGTCACTGGTTCCCAAGAATGTTTAAAGAAACAGGCATGAGGAAATTGAAGGAAATGATGAAGGTACCTAGTAGTCAAACTAACACTATAGCTTGCAGAAGCAATGTTTTGTTTCCCTTTAATGCTACAGTCATTTACATGAGGATTTGATGATCAGTGTTATTATAGTATTAATGTTGTGGGACAGCCTTGGTTGGGGTGGCATACTGGCATCACTGCAATGAGTTGTACATCTTACTTCATGAACAAGGATGCATCCTGCAGGGGAGAATGTACAACAGCAAGAAATGTAAACCTATGTGGATGAAGAAGAGAATGTTTTATTTTACAGAAAGGGTGGTGGAGCTGTAGAACAATCTGCCTGCTGATATAAAGAGCACCAAAACTATTAGTGGTTTCAGACATGGCCAGGACACAGTGAAGGGCTTAACGGTTACTCAGGGTGGTAGCGGTAGTGCAGGAAGTATGTGGTGGATAGAGTGGACTAAAACCCTGTATCGACAATAGATCCTGGATTTATTAGGGTTTTTTTAATGGCACTGAGCTGCAAAACCTGGAGACCTGGGTTTGAATCCCATCAGCACATACTTACATACTGTGTGACCCTGGGCAAGTCACTTAACTTCCTTGTACTCCCAGGTCACACCTAGAAACAAGATCTGGCTTAGTGTGCCTTTTCTGGTTAAACAATTTCTCCTTTCCCTTTCCCTCTTGGGGCAGACTGGTTTGACCTATGGTCTTTTTTCTGACATTATTGTCAATGTATCTGTGTTTTTATCATATGAAACATATGTGACATCTGGGCCAGGATTCACAAAACTTTTCCTGGGTGCAAACCTGGTTTTGTGCAAGCAAACTGGGTTTTGCATATAATTGCCATTCACAGAAGCTCAGTTTGTGTGCTCAAAACAGGTTTGTGCGGGGGCAAAGTGTGGAACAGAACACAATGCAATTGAGGGGGAGGGGACCTAACTATCGGTGCAGTCTGATATATAGAGTATTTACCTCATGCAAGAGCCTTTTATGTTGTCCCCTTGCAGGGAGCAGATATCATTGACCAAGGCACTGCCTTAATTTGCCAAATCCCTAGTGGTTGGCAGAGGTACTGTGGCAGCCCCCCCCCACCTGACCCATAGCACAATATTCCCTGGTGTCCAGTGGTCCCTTCCCCAATCCGATCACCTGCCTGATATATAACAGAAGTTTTCCTGATGATTCCCACTCTATGCCCCCCTGACATAAACAAAATGCTTTCCCCTGGTGTCTTGTGGTCCCTCCTCCCACCCGATTGCCCACCCAATATAGAACAAAGGTTTCCCTGGTATCCAGTGGTCCCACCTGACACACACACACAATTTATCCAGGGTGTCCAGTGTATCCCCCATCCCAATCTCCTGTATATTAACATTAAACCATTCCCTGATGTCTAGCGGACCCCCTTTCCTATCCCTGATCCCACTTATAAGTATACACAAAATTTCCCTGGTGTTTGCTTGAAATCCTACCCCCCACCTGACAGGTGGTGCCCCACCAGCCTGCTCCCCTCATCCTGACCTGAGCCTGTGACCAGCACAGCCCTTGCTCACCACCACAGCCAGCTGCTGACTGAGCTGACAAACGAATGTGTTCTGAGCTGTCAATGACACACTCTTTGACAGCTCAATACATGTTCATTTGACAGCCCAGTCAGAGCCCAGCCATTGTGGTGAGTGGAGGACTGTGCCAGTCACTGTCTCGGAGTCGGGATGGGGAGAGAGGGGTGGTGGAGAACTACCTGCTGGGGTGGGGGATCCACTAGACATCAGAGAATGGTATAACTTTTATATACATGGGATCAGGGATAGGGAGGGGGGGTCTGCTAGACACCAGGGAATGGTTTAACATTAATATACAGGAGATTGGGATGAGAGGATATGCTGGACATCAGGGATAGGTTGTGTGCATTGGGTGGGTGATTGGGTGGGGATGGGACCACTTGACACCTGGGAAACCTTTGTTATATATTGGGCGGTGATGGGTGGGGAAGGGGCTACTAGACACCAGGGAAAGCATCTGTTTTACATTGGACAGGCATCAGATGGGGGAGGGACCAGTGGACAGTAGAGAATCCTTTATTATATATCAGGCAGGCGATTGGGTGGGGGGGGCACTAGACACCAGGAAAAACATTTGTTTTACATTTGGCAGGCATTGAGTGGGGTGAAGGACCACTGGACACCAGTGACTGAGGGCTGCCTATCGGGCAGGGGCTGGGGGGATGCTAAGCTCCTGTGCAGCCATTGTAAAAGGGTCCATAATTGGCATGTAAATGGCCATATAACACCTTGCATGACAAATGGGCTCATTTACATTACTGTTTTTGTGAATTAGAAATAGCACACCTGTACTATTCATTGCAGAGCCATACTCCTGACTCCATATCATGGTGGAACTGATGTGGTTAGTGCTAGCGCTAGTCGGTTTAGTGCTGACTTGCCCAAGCCCTATTCTCAGTCAGATAGCGCTGCTGCAATATCCAACTCAGAATAGCAACCTTGGACACCTGGGCAATCGCAAAATGCAGTGCAAACCTTTGCACTGTGCTTTGTGACTTTTTGTGAATCAGGCCCCTGAAGAGATTGAAATAATGTTTCAGATGGTAAATGTAAAACAATGCAATGGGGCCTAATGTAGTACACACAAAGATCCCAAGGGAACTAGCCAATTAGCTAGCTATCTCACCCTAGGTATATCCAGTTATGTAATGTAATGAATTAAAACTTGGTGCATGACAGGAAACAATGGTGTAATAAGTGGTGATTTAGCTACATGGAAACAAGTGATCAGTGGAGACCTGCAAGGTTCTGTACTAGGATCAGCATTTTTTAATATATTTTGATCTGAGGTGGACACCTGTTGCTAGGTTACCAGATTTGCAAACAACACCAACATTAGAAGTGTAGTTGCAGGAGGTTGATAAAATGCAGAGGGACCTGGACATGCTTGGCATGTGGGCAGTAAGATGTCTGATGAACTTCAATGTTATGAAATGCAAAGTGATGCATCTAGGTGAGAACAAAAAAGCAAAATGCTACCTAAACAATGCAGAAATTGCTAAAACACAGCAGAGAAAGGACCTGGAGATAATGATCATCAACATCTTTAAAATGTGGGTAACAGTGCGAGGCAGTAGCTACTTTAGCAAAGTAAACAAAATCAGGGCATGTATTAAAGGGACACTGTCAACCCCCTTAGGCCTCAAAATGTCCCTTGTTTATAAAACACATTTTATGTCTGCTAACATTCTGTAGAAACTGCTGATGTTGCTAGTAGTTTGATTCTGATTCTTTTTTTCTTTTAAAAAGTGAAAAATAGACTACCCACCAAACTGGTGTTACCACACCAAAACAGGTTTGTTTACATTCCTTGATCAGCTCCCACTGCATCTTTCCTGGATTTGGGAACACCTCCAATAGAGACTTGCCACTCATGATGCAGTGGGAGTATAGGTAGCTACTGCCTCATAAGTGACTGCACTGTTTGGGGGTGTTTCTAATGCTCAGGAAGTATGCAATAAGAACAGATCCAGGGTTGTATACAAAACAAGGTTGTTTATAAATATGCATTATCATGCATTTCAGTTCTACTAAAAAAGGGGACAGACAAAACAAACAGCAACATTAATGAATCTTAGAGAAGGTGAGCAACCATATGATGTGTGTTTTTAACTAGAAATACTATGATGCAAAACAGGCTGACAGTGTCCCTTTAAGAGAAACTTTGTAAGTAGATCAACAGATACAGTAGTGTAATGCCTCAGTACCGATCACTTGTCAGACACCATCTTGAGTATTGCAAACAGAACTGGTCCCCTTATCTGAGGAAAGATATCAACAGGGTTCAGAAAGTGCAAGGAGAGGGATCAAGGGCAAGACCATTGAAGGTTTGGAAAATAAAGTCCAGGAAGAACAATTGGTGGAACTGGGACTGTTCCCCATTGGAAATAGGTAACTCTGGTGTGGCATGATAAAAATACTTGTAAATCTGAAAGGGATTAGCATGAAGGGAGGCAGGCACAGCAGAGACCATTGCCAGGATACAGTGTGAAGTCCTGCTAAGTGCACTGTGTGTTTGTCTGTGGACTGTGTGACTGCAATACCCTTAACCCCAAATATCCAACAGTGTGGCTGAAGTGGATTACTTTAACAAAAGAAACAACAACAACAAACAGACTATAAATCTATCTATCCTGGCTACCTACATATCTAACTGCATAGTGTACTGTGGACTGTTGCCAGGACAACAGCTGAAGCTGCTGGGAGTTGTAGTTCCCTGTTAGCATCGAGGGAACTACAGCCTGTAAATGGAGGTAGTCTGAAGCACTAAACGTACTCTTTTTTTAGGAGAGAGAGGCTGGAGTGTGCTAATACACTGGTCAGGAGACAACCAGTATATTTTTTACAGGGGCTAATTTTAGTGTTCTGTTATGTGCGTAGCACATTTGGCAATTAGTCCTTCCAGGTCCATAGGGGATAAAGGCTTGACCCTTGCGAGAGGCAGTCTAGCATGATCAGAGGTGGGCATCTCAGAGCCACGTGTTTGCTGTGTCAGTTGGAGCAGACGGGGAGATGGGACAGGACTGTAACCTGGTAAGTATCTGATTTGACTAATACAATGGACTTTGAATGTAGTAACATGGGGATTTGGATTAAGTGCAGCATTTGCAATGTATATGTGACAACAGTAGAAATACGCTTCTATGAGATAATGGCGATTGCAGAATTGCAATCGCCGTTTGGATGAGTGTACATTGCCAAAAATAAATTTATTTATTTATTTATTTAGCTTTTGTTGACCGGGTAAGTGCACTAGACAAATCCAGCCTATTTTCAGGCACGACCCGGGGGAGGGGGATACAGATGAATGCCGACTGACCTTGAACCAGATTAAGCTGTTGGTGGTATTTTTAGTGAATGAGGGAAATTTGGCCAGGACACCGGGGAAATTCCCCTACTCTTTTTTCTATAAGTGCCATGGGATCTTTAACATTCACCTGAACTACCACCAATCCAGACGGCACCTCAGAAGTGCAGCACCCCTCTCATGCTGCACTACAGTGTCAGTACTGGGATATTAACCCAAGTGCCAGATGTGGGAACTGAACCCACAGCCTTCTGATCTCCCGGCCTCAGAGGCGAGTGTGCTACCTACTGAGCCACTGACACTGCTATAAATAATGGCGACGTACACTTACAGTGTCTATGAAACCAGTGAACCTCTGCACACTCCTACTTAAAGATTTTCAACTCCAGGGCTGGTGCATGTTGGGGGGGTATAAAATAAAAAAAAAAGAAAACCCAACCTGATGCAAAACGTGATTGCACCCCAGAACCAAACCCAGCACCCTTCCAACCACAGCCTGCCACCTACCCACCATGCCACACGGCCAGCTAGGCAGCTGATCACTGTACTACACTCTACATGCCGTCCCTCCCCTTCCACCCATCATGCAGCGTGGTCCCTCTCCCAAACACGCTTGTATATATAGCAACATTCTGTTGCAGTATTTGCCTATCCCTGTATCCAGTCGCTACCCTGCCTGGTAGCCCAGAACACAGGCGCCGTGATTGAGTCACCCTTTTTATAATCGCTCAATCATGGTCACCATGTTCATTTGATACCTAGAAATACAGGCTAGCCACTGTGTCAAGTGTAAATGAATTAAACAGCTGGAGTTTCAACATGATCATTTCATTTATTGGATGGCAAATTGACAGCGTAAATTTGAAATCAGCATCTTGAAAGAAAGATTAGAATGTAATAAACAAATAAAGGAAATGGAAGAATTTATCACTAATACAAGGCTGTTGAGCAGGGTGGGCAGAAGACATTGATAGAGGGAGCAGATGCCTATGCTGATATGCAAGCAGCTCACATAACCATCAGTAATAAATGTAAATGAATGCTCAGTACCGAATCTGAGGATGGGGGATTTGGAACAGAAGGCAAATGGTGCACAGTGTGAGGTGAAAGTAGTAGGGGGAGAAAAGACAAAGGAGGTAAATTTGCCTGGAAGCAACAAACATGTTTGAGGCCCTTGAAGATGTGAACCAAATGGGTCACAGTGATCCTGACCTGCACAGTAGTGCAGCAAATCAAAACAGTTATAGTGAGCCTGAACCAAACAAAATAGCAAGCCAAATAGGGTATAGTGAATCTGAACCATACAGCAAGGGCCAGCCTATCATTCTAGAGATGCTTCCCAGTGAGTAATAGATTGGGGAGGTTTGTGCAGATTGTATAGAGAGCAGAAATAATATTGATGCTAATTCAACCCCAATGGTGTTGTCTGAAAACACAGACACAGCAGCTCAGAAGGAGGGCCCCTCAAACAAGTGATAGCAACACTAAGGAAATAATTGTGGTGGAGGACTCAGTCCTCCATTTCACTGAATGTCAAATATGCAGAGAAAGAAATGATCAGACTACTGTAGGCTTCAGAAAAATGCTAAAGAGAAATAAAGTTTTGCTAGGAGCACTGCATATTGGATGTGGGCAGAACCAATATTAAAAACCTTGAGAAAAATATTGTGGAGGGTTGAAAAATGCTAAGAAAAAGAAACTGCCAAGTAACTATTTCAGAAGTTCTACTTGTCCTAAGGGGGAAGGCTGCCAGAAACAATGAAATAAAGTATGTCAATGGATGACTGATGAGATAGTGAAGACAGAGGGAGTTCCTGTTAAAGAGGTTTGCTAATGATTTCTTTTTGTAAGCAGAAGATGGATTACATGACATCTTAGTCCATATGGAGCAAGGGTGTTAGAAAATATAATGTTATACTGCAGTATAAGCCGCCATTTAAACTAGATGTCAAGGGTAAGATGGGAGGAGATACTGCCAATATAGAAGGTATACAATCCTCAATTAAGAAAAGGAGAATTAGAACCAAGGAAAATATCAGCAAAGGCTGGACCTGTCTTCTTATTAATGCAAGAAGCATGAGCAATAAGAAAACAAACTTAGAGACAGCCATTATAAATGTAAAATCAACATATGCTCAGTCATGGAGATGTGGAGAGAGCGAAAAATGACTGGAGGAAATCAATTGATGGTTATTAACCTCTTTAGGAGAGACAGGAAAGGAAGGGAGTGAATGTGTAGTTCTTTATGACAAGCAAGGCACTAAGGTTGTTGAAGTTAAGAATGCAAATGAAGAACTGGAAATTCTGTGGGTTGCTACTTCATCTAAAGAAGCAAAAATACACTTTGGAGTGCTTTACAAATCCCCTTCTCTACAAAATGAAATGGTTTAAAAACTGCACAATACCCTCAGATCCTTCAATACTGAGGATAGACTGTACCCGGTAGGAGATTCCTATATTCCAGGGATAAACTAGGAGAATTTGTCAGGTACAACCAACCAAGAGAAAGAGTTAAATGACATTACAAATAAACTTAATATGGATCAGTCATGCAACACTATACTAGAAAAGCTTACATAATATAGCTTGTTCTTAGCAATGTGAATGGGTGTGTGTGTCAGGCTGTAGAGTGGAAGAACCACTTGGGGGATTTGACTATAACAGTTTTTGTTCAGTAACAATGAAAAGGTAGAGAGAGAGGGAGGACAACAATAAAGTATTACTCAAAGGCTAACTTTTCTGAAATGAAGAAAGCTCAAAAAGAGGAATTGGGACGTGAGAAGAAATTATGTGGGCTACACGTAGAAGAAGCTTGGAGGATAAACAAGAATAAAATCAAAAGTTGGTTTATCCCACATCCCAGAATTGGTTAAATATGGCACTAAATGAAAACTCCCAACATGGTTATGTAATAAAATTAAAAGGTATTTAAGGAGAAAGAAAAAAGCTAATAGTCGGGCTAAATCACTTTGGGATTGCTATAGGAAAATGGTCAGGCTATGCAGAAAGGGCATAAAATGTAATACTGGGTACTTATACTGGGTATAGAATGGAAGAAGGCATAACTTTCCATTGTTACCGTTCACCCACATCAGTGGGTCCAACTAAACCCCTTCTTTAATAGTAGATTGTCTATCTGCTTTTTAAAGATGTTCACAGAGCTATTAGAAACAATGTTACTAGATAGGCTATTCCATATTCTACCTGTTCAATGGAGAAAAAAATAGTACCTACCATTTTTCTTGGCAGTATCCAGCTTTATTTGTTGTTTATGCCCCCTAAGATATTCTGGTTAGTCCTGAATAATTATACCCATTTCTTCCACCATTTCAGGATCATTTATTATTTTAAACATCGTTAATAGATTGCATCTTATTCTCCTTTGTTCTAAGATAAATAATCCTAAGTGATGCAACCTATCCATATAACTGTGTCCTCTAAGGGAGCCAATCATTTTAGCATATCTCCGCTGCACTATCTCCACCCTATCTACCTTACCCCTAGTGTATGGATTCCATAACAGAGATCCATAATCGATATGTGGCCTAACATACTGTATATTTTATATAGGGGAAATAAACATTTCTTAGTCCTAATTATGAAACTCCTTTTAATGTTTCTTATCATAAGGTTGGTCTTCTGAATCACTTTTGTCCGATGTAAATTAAAGTTAACATTTTTTATCTATTATAATTACACAGTCTCTTTCACTTTCAATCATGTTTAAGTGAATCCCATTTAGTTCATAACTTTGGTTTTTATTACACTTGCGTAAATGCATTACTGTACATTTGTCCACACTAAATGGCATTCTGTTAACCCTAGACCATTGTTCAATTTTGTAAAGATCATTTCTCAACCTCTTGATATTGTCTGGTGTATCTACTGGTCCACCTAGTTTTATATTATCGGTGAATTTAACGACCCAGTTGCTAATATTATGATGAAGGTCACCAATGTAGAGGGCAAAAAGTACCGGCCCCAGGACCGAGCACTGCAGCACTCCAGTCATAACTTCACTGTAATCTGAACATGTTCCCACAACTCTAACCTGCTGTTTCCATTCATTTAACCAGTTATCTATCCATTTGACTATTCTACAGTCAATTCCTATTTTTTTCAATTTTATTTAACAGACTGTTATGCAGGATCTTATCAAGGGCCTTCTGAAAATCCAAAAAGAACACATCAATAGATATGTTTTTGTGTATTCTTTTGTTTACATGTTTGTAAAAACAAAGCTGATTTGTTAGGCAGGCACAATTTTGTTTAAAACCATGTCGTTTATTATCTGTATAATTTATCATATTCAAATTTTCTTCTATTTTCAATTTCAAAAAGCTTTGTGCTATTTTGCATAGGATCGATGTCAAACTAACTGGTCTATAATTTGATCTAGGTGCTCTGTCACCTTTTTTAAATAATGGGACCACAGTGGCTAGTCTCCAGTCTCTAGGCACTACCCCTGTAGTAAAGAAGGCATTAAATAAAACAGCAAGAGGTTTAGAGATGAGTCGTCTCATTTCCCTTAGTAGTCTAGGATGCAGTTGATTGGGACCAGCAAATTTACATTGTTTGAATTTTTTAAGAAAGTCTTCTATTTTGGTTGCACTTATTTCTAGTGAAAGACTGGGGTATATATTATTTACTGACTTTTTTCTGCCCTCATTACCTTTATCAGACATGGAACAAAAATATTCATTAAAGGCATCTGCCATTTCTGTTGTTGTTTTTAACTCTTTCCTATCATTCAATAGGGGTCCAATCTGATTGTTGGTTCTGCTCTGATTATTGACATAGGCATAAAAACTCTTGCAATTGTCATTCCTATATGAAATGTTAAATTTGAGTTTATTCCTTTCCTGCCTTATTGATTTCTTCAATTTTTTTCAGAAGGCTTTTAATGGAGTTTACAGAGTCAGCTGTACAGTGTTTTTTTAATTTTGTTGTATGCCTTTTTCATTTTTTTGTGCATACTTTAACTAGGTTACTAGTGCACCACAGTAGTCTCTTTCCTCTCTTGTTGTACATGTTTTTACCAAGTACATATTTATTCTCTACATTTTTATTAACTCCCATATTTCTTCAAAATGTTTCTGTTTAAAGCAACCTTCCCAGTCCCAATAAGCCAACTTCTTTTTAATTTTATGGAACTGTGCCTCATTGTAATTTTTTGCAATAATAGAACCCCTTGTAAACAGTACTTGTTTCTTCAGGTAAAATGCCACAATATTATGGGCACTATTGCTCAAGTGTTCTCTGATATTTATCTTAGCCACTATATCCTCTCTGTTACAGTAGTTATCAAGAGATCTAGTTCATCTAGTACATTAGCTTAATCTGATTCAAGGTCAGTTAGCATTCATCTGTATCCCCCTCCACCCGGGTCGTGCCTGAAAATAGGCGCGATTTGTCTAGTGCACTTACCCGGTCAACAAAATGAAATAAATAAATAAATAAATTTCTCCTCTTGTAGGTTTATATATCATCTGATGTAATCCTGCCATATTTAAAGTTTCCATAAATCTATATGCATGGGCAGTTTTTGCTGATTGACTGATCCAGTTAATATCTGGGTGATTGAAGTCCCCCATGATGAAAATGTCTCCTTCAGCAGCCATATGTTCAGTCTCAAGCTCTATACTATTGTCAATGTCTCTGCTGGTGTTGGGCAATCTATAATAACCCTCCAATTTTTTTTTGTTGGCTTTCATCTGCACGACTATCCAAAGGGATTCTATCACAGTATCAGTACTGATCTGGGTATAAGATGTACTCTGTATTGTATCATTTATATATATTGCAACGCTACCTCCCTTTTTGTCCTATCCCTTGAGTAAAGTGAGTATCCTTTGATGTTCCTGTTCCAGGTGACCACAATGTAACATCAGGTTTGTGATGAACCATTCTGCTTCTGGTTATCATGCGTATAGGACTTTAAGGAACCAATGTAAGGCTAAGATAAGGAAGGCTAAAACAGACTATATTCATCATAAACAATGTGAAGGGTTATCTAACGCTACTACTTTTTGGAAAACAATTAATAATTTCATAAGGCCTAATGTTTGTCAACCAGGTTCAATGAGGTTGAATGGTGACTTGTTGTCTTGTCCACTGAAGATAGCTAACGAGCTGCATTTGAAATTTACTACATTGTCTGATTCCTTTAGTGACCAGTCCAAGGTGAACTACTTGGGATTGACTGAAGATTTTACAGTTAATCCTAAACTGTACTTTAGGACTACTCATCTCAAGGAGGTAGAGAAGTTGTTGCATTGTATTAAGAGGGACAGCTCAGCTGGTTCTGATGGCTTATGTCCTAGTTTATTGGCGGATGCTGCCTCGGTTATAGCACTTCCAGTTAGTATTATTTTCAACTTGTCTTTGTTACAGGTACTATACCTAATATATGGAAACATACTTTGGTCACTCCTATATTTAAATCTGGTTCACAACATGAGTTTTGTAACTACAGACCTATTTCTATCTTGTCTGCTTTAGCTAAAGTTCAGGAAAGAATAGTTTATAATCAGTTGATTGGGTATGTGGATCGTTTTGGATTATTGTCTCAGAACCAACATGGTTTTAGAAAGGGAAGGAGTACTGAGACTGCCTTGGTCGAGTTCACGAACGCGGTACTTAATGGCATGGATAAAGGGTGTCTGACGGGTGCCGTGTTCGTGGACTTGACCAAGGCATTCGACTCAGTTGATCACCAATTGTTGATTTCTAGACTTGGGTCATTGGGAGTTGGTGAGTCTTTCTTGGACTGGACGAGGGATTATTTAACAAATAGGTTTCAAAGGGTTAAATATAGGGGTGCTGTATCAGACTCTGTAATGGTTAAGTGTGGGGTTCCACAAGGTTCTATTTTGGTGCCACTTTTGTTTTCTTTGTTTTTTGATCAACTAGTAAGTGTGATTAATAATGCTTCTTTAACACTTTACGCTGACGATGCAGTAATTTATACGCAGGGTTTGTCATTTGGAGATCTAGGTGTTTCTTTAACAGAGGAAATGTGCAATTTTCAGTCTTCACTTATGGCCTGTAAATTACTCTTAAACAAATCTAAGACAAAGGTGATGGTTTTGGTACCCCACCTAGACTGAGATCTGAGGTTGGTACTTTGGAAGTTAAATCTTGATGGATTACTGTTTGACTATGTTGATACATTTCAATATCTTGGGTATTACTAGATTCTCATCTAAGTTATGAATCTCATTTTTGAGGGTTACCTCAAGAATACATTGTAGATTAGGTTCTTTGTACCAGAATCGTTCATTTCTTATTCCTGAGTCTAGGCTGGTTATTTCAAATTGCTGCTTACTTCCTATTGTGAACTATGCAGCTATGATTACTGACACTGCTTTCATGAAGCAGTGATTTCAAAGAAATCCACTTACTTCACTTGATAGCTAAGTTTGCTTTAAATTGTTCTAAGTCATCTCATCATTGTGTGATTTTGAAAGAAATGGGCTGGTTACGGTTTCATTAAATTTCCAATACTGTGTGGCCAAGTTCATATATAAAGTTATGGACTCTGGAATTCCACATAGTATTTCAAAGTTTTGAGACCATATATTGATGGTCATTATTCTAGACATAGGTCAGACAGTAGGTTTCTAGATTCCTTTTATGAAATCTAAAAGTGGACAAAGATCCTTTGCTTATATTGCTCCATTCATTTGGAATGAAATTCCTCAAGATATTAGGTGGTTGTGTTCTGTCAAAAGTTTGCCCGATGCATTAAGGATGTATTTGAATCTCAATTTAATTGTAACTGTTTTTTATGAATTTTTTTTATGAATTTTATACGTAACAAAGACATTTTTGTCTGCAATTTGCTGCATTGTATATGTATGTTTGATTATGTATTGTCTGTATGCAATATATGTGGGTCGCACCTGTAAAAGGAACTTGTTTCCAGTGTGCTTACCCGTTAAGCTAATAAACAAACAAACAAACAAACAAACAGGTTTCAGTGATGAAAACAAGTATCAACTCCCTCAGTTTTAAGCTGTGTCTTCAGTTCAGATTTTGTACTTATATTAAGACTTCTTGCATGTAATATCCGTACTTTAATCCCCTTGACTTTGTTACAGGCACTAGTTTTCAGTCCTCTAGTCTTAGCTACCATACCATGATTTCTAAGTCTATCCTCTCTCCTCCTCTTTGTTAGTTAAACAACTATCTGCCACTTTTTTATTATTAGATCAAGTTTTTTGCTTCCCTTCTTGCTCAAGTGAAGTCCATCTTGACAGTAATACCCCAGTTCATTTATGAAGTCTTCCCAGTGGGTTATATACCCTATCCCTTCCTGTAGGGTCCAATGTCTAAACCACTTATTTAACTCTTCAGTTTTAATTGTATTGAACCTACTCTCTCAGCACTGGTAAAATTTCTGAAAAATGTAATTTACACTTCATTCTTTTTGTTTCAAGTCAAATGCTTCTAAATTCTTCTTTTATTTCTGTTTGGCCTTGTTCCTTAATGTTATTTATCCCTAAATGTAATATTAGTGTTGTAGACCAATCATTCTCCTTTATAATATTTGGTAACATTCTTTGTATGTCTCTTAATTTTGCTCCTGAGAAATAACTGGTTATGATATTCTCCTTGTTTCCCCCAGAGGTGTATCTGTCCATATACTTTAGGATCAAATCACCCAGTACATACACATGTTTTGCAGTCTGTAAATTATTTTGGTATTCACCTCATTCAATGGAACATTTGGGACTGCAGTATCTATTTCTACTTCACTAGTTGCCCTGCCTTCTGGTCTAAATTGGGCACCAACAACATGCCTAAGTGAACTTCTTTTTCCAAATCTGTCTAACTTATTGTCATTGTAATGTGGTTCTAGAATTTAAGGTAGCTGTCATTGATAAGGATAACCATAAATATTTTTTACAGATATACCAGTATTATTAAGGGTTTAAACCATGGATTGGACCCATTGAATGAGGGTGGAATAGCAATCTGCAGATAGGAGGCCATGGTTAATGTAGTTAACCAGTTCTTCTGTTCCATCTTTCATAAGAGGTCAAAAACAACTGAAGAGATCAAAATTCCACAGGACACTCCTTGGCTAAGCATAGATAAAGACAAGCTAATTACCATACTTGAGGGCCAGAAAAAAAATAATTCCCAGAAACTGGATGAGATTCAATTCATGCATCATTAAGGAATTGGCATTGGAGCTGATGGGACCTATTGAATGCATGTCTGAGAGATCCTTGAATGCAGGGCAGGTGGTGGATTACTGGAGGGAGGCACTAGTGGTGCCAATTATTAAAAAGGGATTGAGGCTGAATCACCATAATTACAGACCAGTTAGCCTGATGTCAGTGTGAGAAAGATTCCGGAAGTTTTTTTCAAGGGTGAGATAAAGAAACAAATATTTAATAATAAATTGTTGGCAGCACCCAACATTGTTTTCAAGGAGGGAGCAAGATCATGGCAGACACAGCATACATGTTTAAATTTGAAAAAGATCATATTTAGACCAGAAGGCAGGGCAACTCTTTATATAGTGGTGCCCAAACCTCGTGAACCAATCAGCCCACTTTACCATTAGTCCCTTATACTGCTCCACCACTAGCGGCCACTGCTGAGCAGTCTGTGTCTTCCCTCCTGCACACAAGAAATCCCACTGGTACTGAAAGCAAAAAAAAAAATGCAGTTCCTCACTGCTACTATTACTTTGCTCTGCATAGCCCAATCCTCCCTCCCTACCTCATTCAAACCTCACTCTACCAGACCCTGTGCCACTGCCTGCCCTCTCTCAAACCTACACCCCACTCCTCCTCTGCTCCACCTAAGCACTACCTTCACCTAGGGCAAAACTGGACACTTGGCTTTATCCCCCCTCTTTCCACGGTACTGCACCTGCCCTATATCCTCAATCCTCTAAGCCCCAAAGACAAACTTAACACCCGCATCTCAAAATACCCAAAGGGGCGCATCATTAAAGATCATGTGCCAGTTAAGAAAAGCCCTTGTATTCCTGCTACTCTTAGCAGGGGACATCGAATGGAACCCAGGGCCACAGGCACCCATAGCTCCCCCACCACCAGCTCAACCCACACCCCTCCAAAAAGGTCTCAAAATCGTGCACCTAAATATATGCAGCATCCTAAATAAAATTGCTGCCCTACAAACAACTGTTCTTACCCTGCACCCAGACATCATAATCATCACAGAGTCATGGCTGAAGCCCCATCACCAGGATGAGGAATTCTGTATTCCCGGTTTCTCGCTAATCCACCAAGACAGGCAGGGGGAAAAAAGGGCGGCGGCGTTGCCATGTACGTCGCCTCAAATCTCCAGTTTACAGTAATCTCCTCACCTACACCCTCAATAAACATTGAGTCCCGCCTGATCAAAATCCCCTGCCTCATTCTATCCCAATCTACGTAGCTGGGTCATACTGCCTACCAGACACACCGCTAATCTCCATCCTTGAATACCTAGGCAACCTGAGGACCCTCACTGAAGGTGGTGAACTCCACATCCTCGGGGATTTCAATCTTAACTGGTTGGGATGTGCTGCATCCAAGGCATGCTGCCAGATAAGTGCACTAAATTTACACCAGCAAATAGGGGAACCCACCCGCCTAAACCACAAATCTAAGAAACACACACTACTGGACTGGGCACTCACTACCCACCCACACAGGATACTCAAAGCAGGCCTCCTACCGGACTCCCTTAGCGACCACCACATGATCTACTTAGTGCGAAATCTTCCATCCCGCCCCCCACCCTGCCTGCTGCACTGCAGAGCCTACAAATCTTTGGATCTGCCAGCACTTCTAAACACACTCTCCACCATAGACTGGTCTCCTATCCCAGCGCCACCTCCTTGGACGAGGCCCTGGGCTACTTCTCACAAAATTCTCGCTATCTGGGACATATATGCCCCACTAAAGAGATCCAGAGTCAGGGGCTCCCACTTACCCTGGGTAACCTCAAAACTCATGGAAAAACTCCATGCCAGAGACCGGGCCTGGAAACTTTTCAAGACCACTGGTTCACACTTGGCACAACAACAATACCGGTCCCTTCAAAATGCCTGCACACGTCTCATACAGCAGTCCAAATCAAACTACTTCACATTGTCGTTTAACAAAAACCACACCCAACCATCTCAATTCTGGAAATCCATAAAATCCCTCCTCACTCTGCCAACCCAACCCCCCACCCCCACTCTCAACCTAGCAGGCAGAATTGTAAATGACCCTCGCCAGGTTGCATCTGAGTTTAATGCCCACTTCTCCACCGCTACTGCCTCGCTTCTCTCCTCCCACCCTCACCTACCTCCAAAGGACCCCCCCACTCTCCCTAACACACCTCCCCAGTCCTCCTTCTCGCTCCACCCAGTCACCCCTGACCAGGTGTTAAAAATCCTGCACTCTCTAAACACAACCAAAGGTAAATGCCCATCAGGATTAGACTCAAAAATGCTCCAACTCTCTGCCCCAGTCATAGCCTACCCCCTAACCATGCTCTATAATCTGTCATTTAAACTTGGAGCTGTCCCTACACAATGGAAACAGGCCACGGTCATTCCTCTCCCTAAGGGAGGGGACCCCTCCTCCCCTTCAAACTATCGGCCTATATCTCTGCTCCCCATCCTTGTGAAAATCCAAGATCGCCTTGTTCTATCTCAGCTACACAACTATCTTGATTCAATCTCCTTCTACACCCCCTTTCAAGCTGGTTTCAGAAAAAACCACTCCACCACCACATCCCTCCTTCGCCTCACTAACGCCATCCTTACAGGCATTGACAACGGGGACATTACCGCAGCTATTTTTATAGACCTAGCAAAAGCCTTCAACACAGTATCTCACCCCCTCTTGATCGCTAAACTTGCCCAAACTGGTCTGATGACGACTGCACTCAGTTGGTTCCAGTCATACCTGTCCGACAGAACTCAAACAGTCCGCATAGGCACAGCTCTATCCTTCCCCCTCCCTGTCACCAGTGGTGTACCTCAAGGGTCTGTACTTGGCCCGCTGCTCTTCTCAATTTTCCTTAATGACCTGCCTACTGTCTGCACACAATCTGGTATCCATATGTATGCAGACGATACGGTGATATTCGCCTCTGGCCCATCTGGAACCACTGTAGCATCTCACCTACAGCAGGACTTTGACGCCATCCAACACTGGTTCATTAAGAACCAATTATTCCTAAACTCAAAAAAAACTGTCTCCCTCACCTTTGGCTCCCGTGCCAAGCTAACCCGGCTAAAAGATGCACCCACCTTCTTTACCTTGGATAGGACCCCTCTTGAGATCACCTCCTCATATCGTTATCTTGGCATCTGGCTGGATCAGCACCTCGATTTCTCTACTCATGTTGAGGCTCTGCAAAAAAAATTACATCCTATGCTGGGAGCTCTCTATTGGAACAAGTTCTGCATCCTTACACAAACCAGGCAAGAAATGATACAAAAAATGATCCTTCCAATTTTTGACTATGGCGATGTCATTTAGGGCCGCCCCAAACATCCTTAGCCAGGCTCGACCCTATTTACAACTCCTTCGCCGGTTGGCTTTGGATTGTTCTACAACACCCACCACTGTGACCTCTACAAACTCTTTGACCTCCCATCTCTTCAAAATCGGTGATTGCTGCACTGCACTAGAATCACTGCTAATTCTGGTCGACACGCCACCCTCCTACCTATCAACATCCCTAACCACCGCCACCCCACCTACCTATGATCTCAGGAACCTGACTCAGACTTTCCACATTCCCCACAGATCCACTTCGATCAGGTCAGGTTGCTTTCAGTTCAGACTCCCCAAATATGGAACCCCTAGCAGCCGACATCAGACACACCAACAGTACCCCACATCGAAATGCCCTCCTCAAAACACATTTCGACACCAACTGCTTATGCCTTCCCCATCGCTGAACTCACTGCCAAATTCCTATTAGCTATCCTGGGCCCCATTCTTTCTTTTTCTAAATTAGTACCATATGTCATCTGGTATTTTGACCCTCCTCTGTTACTGTCTGATTTCTCACCTAAATCCATCTAGTAGGTTAATCTAATCTCACTATGTAATTGCTGTTATTTTTGCTACTGCATCACCGCCTGTAAATACTGCTACTGTACTCACTGCCTGTAAAAACTGCCTGTACTACTCTACTCTGTGTATAACTCCATATGCACCTCAGTTACCTCACCCATTCCCTTGGGCCTTTGCTGGATACCAACAATTTATGTATGTTCTATTGTGCTTATGTATTATGTACTACATCCTTGTAACTCCCTACCCCCGAGGATCTGGAATCGAGCAGTACCCTGCTCAGTATGCCTTTCCTGGTAAATCTCTTAATAAATAAATAAATAAATAAATAAATAAATAAATAAAGACTCTAATTCATATTACAATTTTATACATGCATGGTACCGTTATATTGATGATATACTATTTATTTGGAAAGGAAGTGAACAACAGTTACATGATTTTCATCAATATACAAACACTAGAGACAATAACTTGAAATTTGTAATGAATTACAGTCAGCAGAAGGTGACCTATTCAGATATACAAATCATTAAAGAAGGCACACAAATTTAAATCACATTATTCAGAAAAGAAACTGACAGAAATACATTGTTACATGAATATAGTTACCATGCTCCAATACTCAAGCAAAGCATTCCATACTCACAGCTTGTCAGGGTTCAGGGGAACTGTAGCACTGAGCAAGGATATATTAAAAATAGAGATGAAATGGCTAATAGATTTCTCACATGGGGTCATAACAAACATATCATACAAGAAGCAACCAACAAGGCAGATAAGTTGAATAGGATGGAGCTCCTGACACTGCAGGCACCACAACCTCAGCTACAGAGAATGTTTTTTTCAACAAAATATAATGACAAAGTTCCCAAAGATCTGACAAATTATCGACAAAGACTGGCACCTAGTAGGTTTGGACAGTAATAAGCTGGCTTTTCAAAGCTCCACCTCCCCCCATCATAGCAGCCAAAAAAGTACCTGCCATTAAAGATAAAATAGTGAGGTCACAATTCCAGGCTCCCAAACCCAAAGTCACACAGCTACTACTGAGACCCATACAACCAGGGATGGTACCATGTGGGCGATGCTCAGTATACAATCATACTTCAAAAAAGAGTATATTTCATCACCCACAGATAAATCAAGATTTCAACATACAACATATATCTTGCGCACAGAATGTGTAATTTACATCATACAATGTCCTTGTGACAAACTACAGTACTGTATATGTGGGCCAAACATCAAGGGCTTTAAAAATTTGCATTAAAGAACATAAGGGGGGCATTCAATATGGGATGAAACATCTCAAGTTGCCACACACTTCATGGAAGCAGGTCATACGAGGCATCCCTTAGGTTTTGGGGCTAAGAACAAGTTAAACCCCCAGAGAGGGAGGGTAATTTACAGCAATTGTTAGATCAAGCAGAAATGCGATGGATTTTTAACTTATAGACATTAAACAGGAACATAAACATGAACAAGGGTACCAATTGGGCAGCCTGCAGTTGAAACTAATACACAGCATAGGTTATAACAGGTGTCCATCCTGCATAACAGGTCACATAGCAGATATGACTTGTTTTAGCATCATTTATTAAGGCACAAAACAAAGTATTCATCAAACCATCATGCCTTTCTTCATCTTGTCCCTTCAGGGATGAGCTCATTGACTGGACATCCGCCCCCCCCACCTAAACCTATCTTATTATCCCATAATGTGATATATTATTTCCAAAAATCCAGTTAGGCATATGGGTCCAGATATTCAAAAGGGTTGCCATGCGCTAACAGGGTTCTGCGCATGCGTCCAAACTCGCCTATTTGCTATGATATTCGGAAGGAGGCAGTTGCACCGGAAACATGCTGAGCAACAGCGCAATGAAAATGAAGGCATGCACAACCCGAAGGGGCAGATCCATGCATAAAGACCGCAATGCGATATTCAAAGATTTGAAAGCGATGCGCGCAATAGCGGCACAGCCGAAATTGCGCACTCAGCGGAAATTAGCCAAAATAAAAAGGCTCAAGGAAGTGGCGCAAGAACACTACCAGGCTGCCAAGTGGGGGAGAGAGAGAGAGAGACAGAGACAGACAGACAGCAAAGGGCAGGCAAGGAAAGTGTGTCCCATAGTCTGTAGAGGCGAGCGGGGGTGCCTGCAGTGGAAGTAGCAGTCAGGACAGTGGGGTAACACAGCAACACCAGCCAGGGGGTCAGAAGCCAGGAGATGGACAGTGCCAGTTTCCACATGGAGCTGTAATGAGGGGGGTGAGAATGCATGCTGCAGGGACTTGCCATGGAAGGGCCTGTCGGCGGTACGTCCCCGACAGGCGGTACCGTGCCCACATCAGCTTTGAGCTGTACACAGATGTAGAGATCGTGGGCCGGTACCACCTGAACAGGGCAAAACTGAGATGGCTCTGTGAGCTGTGCAGTGATGTGATGCAGGCACCCTCACGACGGAGTCACGCTCTGTCGGTGGAGACCAAGGTGACAGCCTGCATGTGCCTGCTCGCCACGGGCATCTTCCAGAGGCCTACAGGGGACACCACAGGCATCACACAGTCAGCCACATCACGCATCCTCACCCAATTCTTCAGTGCACTGCTGCCACATGCTGCGGAGTACATCCATTTCCCCAGCACCGCGGCAGAGCGTTACAGCAAACATGCAGGAGTTCCACAGGGTAGCACTTATGCCTGGTGTGCTAGGGTCCATAGACTGCACCCATTTGGCCATCCGCACGCCACCTGGCCCCGATGGCCACGCATATCGGAACAGAAAGGGATTCCCTAGTGTCAACTGCCAGGTGGTGTGTGATGCCACTGGGCGCATAATCAATGTCTGTGCCACACACCTGGCGGAGCACATGATGCCTTCATATGGTATCAGTCTGCACTGTGCCATCGATTCAGAGTGGGGACATCCCCACAGGACATCTAGTGGGTGAGTAACATGTATGGAATGCAAACTCTGGGCAAGGGTGGAATGCTACAGGTGCCATGGTAGTGGCACACAGGAGATGGCCAATATGGACCTGAACATGACACTGATCTCCACTATCTCCATACAGGTGACTGCGGATACCCACTCTGTCCCTGGCTGCTCACACCGCACGCGCCCCATGACCCAGCGAGCTATGCTATATAGAGGCACATGCAACACGCAACATCATAGAGCGGGTGTTTGGGATGCTCAAGGCATGCTTCCGATGCCTAGACACCGGGCGGTGCCCTACAGTACAGCCCCAAAAGGCATGTGGATATTCCCTGGCCTGTTGCATCCTGCACAACATGGCCAAAGACCATGGGATAGCCATACAGGTCAAACAGGGAGACAGCGGTGGGACGCCAGTGGCGCCGGTGATGATGGTGATGAGCAGCCCCCAGGACGGAGGGACCCCGACTGATCCGGCAGGCGAGCTGCACTGGGACACCATCACAGAGGAGCACTCACGCAACACAGGTAAGTCAAGGGACATGTGAAACCAACACTGTCCATGCAAACCACAGGCACACAGGGGAACACACCAGGGGTGCATGATGGTCAGGAGTGGAAGGGTCCAGGCATACAAACACACCATCAGGGAGGGGTGAGCACTCATATGGACACACACACACCAGGCACAGAGGCGCATGGCAGATGCACAGCACTGCAGAACTGACATTGCTAACACACAGCATCACGACACCCCACCACCTGACTGTCCAAGCACGTGTGTCAGAACCTGGGCACCTTTCACCTTGGTGTACAGTGCAATGCAGGCATCATCATGCACACGCACCTGTGGACAGCAGTTGGGAGGGTGTGCAGGTGGTCCGTGTGTCGGCATGGTGAGCAGAGCACCCAGCAGTGCACTGCCCACCATGACACACATTGCACACATGGCAGCACCAGACAGGGCCCACACTGGGAGACAGCTCAGTCATGTAGCACTGTCCCATGGCCACCGCGGATGCGTGGGTGGCCCCGCCGTGACCCAACAGCACGGGCAGGCTGAGCAGGGTCCACATGGGGTGGCACTGTTGCACCACCAGGGGTCCCACTGCGCGAACGCGACCTTGCCCACACAGGGGTCTGCAGCATGCCGAACAAACCTGCACCAGGGGTGCTCGGGATGCCCACAGCAGAACCCGGCATCGACAGGCCTGTTGTCACATGATGCCAGGAACAGGGAGTGGAGAGTGCACTGTGTGGGGTGTGCGGTACAGGGGCACCTGACTGTGTGCCCAATGCGTCCATGACAGAGACCACTGCCTGGGTCAGCCTGTCAATGGCGGCGGTCACATCCATCCGCATACGGACCAGCTCGGCTCAGTCCCGCACACACTCCCTGCTGTGCCACTCCACGGACACAGACAGTGCCTCCATGGACCTTGCAACCCGCCTCTGCAGCTGTACTGATTCCTGCAGCAGGCGGGTGTGCTCGTCCAATGGGTACTGTGCCCCAACGGCATCCTGACCCCCAGGGTGTGGACGGTCCTGATGCACAACACCCCTTGAGGGTGGGCGCTGTTCGTCAGGACCAGGAATGGGCGGATCAAAGGGTGGAAGACATGTGCCACTGCTTGACACTGTACCCCCAGACCTGGTGGGTGACTGCTGTTGCTGCCCCTCCAACCGCTGTGCCCCCGGGTCCACTCATTCCACCGCTGTGCTGGCAACAGTGCCAGACACCTGCACAGCCACCGGTGCTGCCCCACGGGTGCTGACAGGCACAGCCTGGGACCGTGCCAGCATGCTGGTACACAAGTTGGAACCAGACAGGCCCAGGGGCACGTGCTGGCCTGCGCCGTGTGTCCGTCATGGGACACACAACCATCACTGCCCATTGCAGGCCTTCTATCATCAATGGTGCAGGTATCGCAGCACGCCATGGTCACAGCGTGCTGGCATGCTTGCATGCCAGACTGCTGAGACACAGGCTGTGCACCCCCCGCACCCGTATCACTGACACCAGAGTTTCTGGCCCAGCGTGCATGCTGCTGCAGTGCCTGCTGGCTGTTGGTGGAGGTGGATGTACCCTCCTCCATGTCCAGCAGGTCAGCATCACTGTCTGGACCCACCACCACCATCTCCTGAAGACGAACAGGATCTGTAACAGAAAGAGAGTACATGTGAGTGCATGTGAACAACCGCCCCCCCCAAACACCACCACCATGTCATACCATGCAGTGATGGGCTTCCACCTGTCTGGAATCCTCCGCCTGGTATGCCCTCAATGGCGCTCGGCTGCATGGCTGCGACCAGTGTCTCCTCAGTTGGGGTCAGCTGCAACACCACTGGCGGGCCCCTGCCAGTGCCAGCATATGCCGCCCTGAAGGCTGCCACCTTCTCCTTCAACCTCCTGCGGTCTGTCCCCATCTTTTTCTTGCATTCCTGCATGGAGCGCTGGTGGCTTCCATGCAGGTTAACGGCCCAAGCTACCCCCTCCCATGCAGCCGCACTGGACTGAGGGGTACCCCTCTGTCCACTCAGCACTGGCTCCTCATCCAGGTAGGCCTGGAAGAGAGCCTTCGTCTCTGGTGCTGTAAAGTTGGGCCTCCTCCTATGCCCACCGTCCTCACCCTCACAATGACTCTGCTCAGTCATGGCGATCTGTATGGGGGGAAGTGGACACCTGTCACTGTGCAGTCTACAGCATTTTCCCATGACCATCTCCCTGAACATCACACAGCGCGCAACTCACCTCTCACCTGCAGTAACCGATCTGGCCAACGCAGCCCAATGTCCACATTTATAGCGCAATACATGCAAATTAGGAGTGGAGCAACTATAATGACATGCAAATTGCGCCACTGCGCCCTTGAATGGCTGATCAGATGATTTGCATGTGTCGGCTGAATATCGCGAATCTGCGCTTTGCGCAATACGGAAGAGTCGGCTGAGCCAATGGTGCAGATCTGTGCCTGTGTGGTACACTGCATTGCGCATGCCCAGATAGCTTTCACAGGTGTCTGTCATGCTGCTGACATGCTGAGCGTGATCGGCAATTCAGGCCATGGCCACCATTGTGCCAGTGGCGCTACAGCAATGGGCACTATATGGCGCTGTGGCACTACTGCGCAATACTCCACTGTGGCACTGGTACGCAGCTGGTCGGTGGCGCAGGATGCCTATACATCAGATGGCACTGTGCGTAGCCTTGCATCATTGCCCATGACCTTGTGTATGACCTTTGCCCCGTGGCACTGTTCGCCTGCCATGTGTACATCCCTATTGCACTGTCTGGTGACAGTGCTATGTGAAGTGAAGGCGCTGTTCGAACAGCCGCTTGAAGCCCGTGTGGCTATTGCACAACATCTCCACATGGGTTACGGGCGCAGCTGGGCACCATATTGCCTGCCAAAGTTGGTACCATGGCTAGGAGGAGGGGCGTGTCCTGGAGCCAGCTGGAAGTGGCCAACCTGGTGGCCCTAGTTGAGCCACACTATGATGGCCTTTATGGTGAGGTGCCCTCACCAGTGCAAGGACTGAGGTGTGGCAGCGTGGCCACTGACCTGGTGGGGTCACTGGACAGTGTCGGTCTGCTGAGCAGTGCCAGCACGGTAGAGTGACCTCTGCCGAGGGAGCCAGAGCTTTAACGTGCTGTGCTCACGTGCCAGGCGGGGCGTGGTGCTCAGGCCAGGTGGTGTGCCATCTATGCACCTGTATTATCTGTAGGTGTGTGTGTGTTTTGTGGCTGTGCATAGGTGATGGCTCGCCACAGTTGGCTGTGTCAGTGTGCAGCTGTGAGATGAATGGGTATGGCTGTGTGGACAGGCACTGTCACTGGGGCAGGGGCAGTCTGCTTTGAGTCACACTGATGTTTGTCTCAACATATGTCTCCACAGGCTGGGATGAGGATGCTGGGCAACAGTGATGAGGGCCTTGCCAGGGACCCTGGTGCCAGCAGGGGTTGAACCCCACCAGCAGCAGCAGTGCCAGCAACAGCGCCAATCAGAGCTGCTTGAGCAGTGTGAGTATCATGACTTCATGGATGCTATTGCATGCTGGGGGGGCCAGTAGCCCTGCACAATACAAACATGCAGGAAAGGGAGGTCATAATTCCAATATACAAGACACTAGTGAGGCCCCACCTGCAGTACAGTGTACATTTCTGAGACCATACCTACGTAAGGAGGTAGAGAGGGCAGAGAAGGTTCAGAGGAGAGCAACAAAGATGGTGCATGGCTTGCATCACAACCCTATGGAGACAGGTTGAGGAACTGAACCTGTACTCCTGAGGAGAGGAGGAGAGGAGGATATGATAGAGACATACAAGTATCTTACAGGGTGGAACAGGGTGCAGGGAAACACTATTTTGAAGTGCAAAAGATGTTCCAGGACTAGAGGGCATGGGATGCAGTTGGAGGGAGGATGATTCAGAGGAAATATGAGCAAGACTTTCTTCACAGAATGGGTGGTGTACAAGTGGAACACCCTGCCAGAGGGAGTGGTGGGGGCTGACACACTCACGGGATTTCAGACTGCACAGGATAGACATAACGGAATTCTTGAGGTCAGGGGTAAGGGGCAACAGACTTCTAGGTAAATAAAGTAACTTACAGGCTGAAATGGACTGACTGTGTGGGCCATAGGCCCTTATCTGCCGACACTGGCTATGTATCTATGTCTGTAGGCATGACACAGGTGACATGCATCACTGTCCAGTTTCACAGCACGTCTATGTATGCATCACTGGTGGTCCATTCATGCACTGGGCACATAGCTGGGTAACTGGCATCGCACCACGTTGCCACATCACTTGCCAGCCTTGTTTGTGCTGTGATGGACATGGGCAGTGTGCGTGTGCAGTGGTGCACATAGCTGGTGCCGCCTGTTTGTGATGGCCATGTATGTTCACTGTGGTGGGTGCATGCCATCACAGGTGCGGGACATTGGGCTATGGCTTGCAGGTTAGGTGGTGTTCAGGGTTGTGGTCAGTCACAGCCATTGACTGTGTTCCCATTTTCCTAGGCCTCGAGGTTCTCCATCGGATGGCGAGGGATGTCAGGGCCATCCGACAGCTTGTGGCCCAGAACAGCGACATCCTGCAATCAATACACCGCCATGGCATGCAGAGGAGGCGGCAGGGAACTGCAAGACACCAGCAGGAGGACGGCCGGCCGGCTGGCCCATGACCTCTCTTCCTTCCCACTTCTCCCATCCCTACCACCCTGCCTTCCTCTCCAAGTTTGTCATCCTACCCCTTGACCAACCCTACCTTGTACCCGTCCCCCTTGTAAATAGTTGTACTTGTTCTTGTTAATGTTTGTTGTGTTGAAATACATTTTATATTTTATATGAATAATGTGTTGGTCTCTGATTTGCAGCTGCCTATGGGTGCTGAGTTGCAGGGGTGTACATGCCATCTGGGCTGGTATGGTCCTGGTATGTGTGTGTGTGTGTGTGTGTGTGTGTGCATGGGGAGGTATCTCCAGCATGGCAGTGACTTTCAGTTGGTGTTGTTGCTGCTGCCACCCACTGCTGGGTGCACAGAGGTGTCTGGCTTGTAGGCTTCTGTGCTGCACGGGTTGACGTGTGCTGGGGGATGCATGGTTTCCTGCAGTGCCAGTCACTGCACATAGGTGGTGTCTTGGGATCACAGTGCAGGTGTGTGCTGTGCAGGGGGCTGATGTGCATTGTGGTTGTCAACCCCTGTGTGTGGCACTCCAGCCTGCCAGTGGTTGTGCTGAGTGTCATGGCTCTGCTATGCTTTGTTGGCTTGTCCCCATGGGCAAGTAGATCATCCGTCCCACCCCAGTGATGCTGTGCTTGGGTGTGCAGGTGTGGTGTGGGTTCTGCAGTGTGTTCCTGTGCCCATGTGTGGCATGGCTGGCGGTGGGCCCAGCCTGCCTCCCTGGATGTGCAGTTCCATTGCTCTGGGGGCTCTGCTTTTATATGGCACCTCTGGAATGCTCAGCTGGGCTGCCCTGTTTGCGCCATAGCGCAACATTTTGGCTCAGCTTCTCCTTCCTGGTTGCGCTATGGCGCAGTATGTGCAATATTCAGACGTTGGCTGCTTGCGCAATTTGTTCTGCTCCATGTTTGAATATCGCACCTGTTGCGCATTTGCGCAACTGGTTTGTGCTTGCTCCTGCTGTTGCACTCATTTTGAGCGCAGTTTGAATATCTGGGCCATAGTTCTTTAATTTTCATATAGCACTTAAAACACTAGTTAAAGCTAAGCCCCAACTTAAATATCATACAAAATTACTTAGGGCATACATACTGTGGTACGGACCTATCTGCACTGGGTGGGGATCTTATCTCCCCCACCATTGAAATGGAACAAATTGCATGCATCATTAAGTATATACTTTATACATTTTAAATAAAACCTGTCCACAGGCATAAGGAAGAAATAACACTTATAAAATAAAAAAATATACTTTTAAGATTTTAATTTCTTTAATATATGCTACTTACACACTTTTTTTAAGTTCAACACACACTGGCAGAAATCATAGATCTGCCCATCACAACACTGCTTTAATTCCATTACTAGCAGTGTCAGATAGCTAGGCAACACCTGGCCTTGCTGCCTAGATCTTGTAGGATTTCAGTGTGAGATCTCAATGAACAGATCTAAAAGGAAGCAGAGTGCTCCTCTCACTTGCATTTGTCAGAAGCTCCATTTTCAAATGCCACACCTTTTGTGGGAACAAACAAAAGGTAAGCCACAAAGTAAGCTTTAAAACCTAAAGAAAGGTGCTTATTCTATGTTTCAGCACAATACTTGTCCTAATCTGTTTACAGCTTTTGGCCAGCTAACTAGAAAGAGACTCTGCAAATACAAAAATAAAACATTTGGTGAGATTTTTATATTTCACTGACTAGGCACACATGGTGCTGGTGAGGTGAAGGTTTAAATATACAGGTCTACTAAAAAAGCAACACATGAAGTGCCTATATTAAATAAATTGTAATGTTCTTTCAGGTATAATATAGTCATACAAATGCAGAAGTAGCAATACAGAACACGTAGGCAGGTGTGAAATTTGAGTACAAGGGTGCAAACACAAATGGGTGAATGAGGTGCTGACATAGCTTCAAACACTAAATACTGAACTTAAAAATCACAATACTGAATTTATAAATTACAACTGAGTATTTTATCTTTGCAGTACAGTTTTAAGTGACTAAACATATTCCAACTTGGACCAGAATTGATTTGTGTGAGTTGATTCAAACAAGTGAGCCCAATTACCTGTAACGTATTGACAAACTATATTGAAAGTTTTTGTTGAGAGCTCAAGATAAAACGTTTTTTTTGAATTAATCAGTGTTTAATGTAAATATACCAGAAAACATGAAGAGTGGATTTAAGATGATAGTAAAGCTGTTGTACTAGAATTAACAATAGTTACATAGTTGGAAGTAAAAGGCTAGTAGGCAATGTGCAGTAAGGCTCAGTGCTTGTTTGCAATGGGGAGTTCAGGCCACTAGGAGGCAGTATGAAATACATTTTGCTTGTGTGGTTAATCTGTATTTTGATTTAAACTTACAAATTGTATATATTTTTTTTTAGGAAACTGCTTTATGCAGATTCACTTACCAGCTGAATATACAGCTTTCTTTTCAAGAAAACAATTCTTCTGTCAAGAACTAATGTGGTAAATTCATTAATTCAAGAAATTAATTCTGCACATAACTGCATTTTGAAAATGGGCATACTAAGTGAAATGGCTATATGTTTGTTTACATTTCAGAGAAAATAATTCAAAGGCCCTTTGAAAAAGCTTCAATAACAAAGTGAAACATCAGGGTTTATTTTATTTATTTAGTTCTAGGATTACAATTACCTTTGAGCCAAGGCTCTTTTACAAAGGTTCCATGTCAGCTGAAAAAGTAGCACAGAGGAAGCAAATAGGAAAAACAACATTGCAATGGAAATAACAGCATTGCGGGTGATTACAGTACAAGTTGGAGACAGTAAGATACAATAAAATAGCACTGTGTACAGTTATAGATACGGAACAATTGGTGCAGTTGTTATTAAAAAACACATTTATGAAGCGATGGCCAAAGTTTGGCCTGGGGCAGCAACCACTAAGAGAGGGGCACAGAGACAAAGGGGAGAGGCGGTGGAGATGGGCGTAGAAGCAGCCAGAGGCATTTGTCAGACAAATATTGGGGGAGAAGCATAGGTAAGAGGGGGAAGGGAAAGAGAGAGATGGGAAGAGTGTGGAGGCAGTAGGAAATGGGGGAGATGAGGAAATAGTGCAGATAGGATAAGGGCAGATAGGAGATGGGGCAGCTAAGGGATGGGTAGGTAGGGGATAAGTGCTATGAAGGGACACAGAGAAGCTGTAGAATGTGGCAGGTGTTTCTGAGTTTAAGTGAGACAATCACAGGAGCTGAAGGTGATGAGGTGGTGCTGGAGCCTGGTTTTAAACATACCAAATATTGGAGCAGAGGAGATGGAGGAACTGAGTCCATTCAGCCAGAAGGGAGCCCTATAGGTGAAAGAATGTTGACCCTGTGTAGTGCAACAGCAGGGAACTTCTAGAAGCTACAATTTGGATCAGAGTGAATTTTAAATAATAAAAGAAACATTTTTGGAACTGAAACATGTTTATTCTTGCATTTTGTGACAAAAAAGGCTTCAGTCCAGACTCTACCTCTCAGCCTAAACCTAATTAGGTTCTTTGAACCTGTAAGCAAAGCCCATGATACTACCAGTTGATAAAACATTCTTAGATTACAATAAAGCCTCTGACACAGTTCCACATCATGAACTTGTTGCAGAACTGGGCAGATTAAGTTTAAATAGGAGACCACTTAGATGGGTATCATCATGGCTAGCAAATAGAAAACAGAAGGTATGTATTAGAAGAAATGTATCCACTGAGGGGGTATTGATGAGCAGGATCTCATAGGGCTTAGTTCTAAGACCAATATTTTTAACACCTATGTTTCCAGTAGGCAGTCTAGGGGTGTAGCATGGATGTGCACATTTGCAGATGATACCAATATTGGTATGGTTGTGGATACTAAGGTGAGGGTTAGCACCCTGAGGAAAAACCTTGAAACCATTGAAGTGCAGTCTAACCAATCTAAATTCATGTTCACCACTGCCAAATACATAGTCATACATCTGGGTATGAGAAATAAAGGGAATTGTTGAAAACTTCATGGGTTAGAACTGAGTAAGCAATTGAGGAGAAGGACCTTGGCATCAGAGTCACCAGTAATTTGAAGTTTAATAATCAAAGTAAATGAATCACCAGAAAGAGATGTAAAATGTTGGGATGTATCAGCAGGAATATAACAAGCAGAAGCAGGGAGGTCTTAATGCCCTTATACAATTCTTTTGCGAGGTCACACACTGAATAATGTAGCCAATTGTGGGCACCTCAATGCAAAAGAGACATAAGACTTGTGGAGGGAGTGCAGAGAAGATCCTTGAGAATGGTAAGATTGATGAGGGGCAGGAGTTATGAAGAGAAATTGAAGGAAATGGATATGTACATCATGGAGGTGAGAAGATTGAGGGGGACTATGTGCCTAGTCTTCAAAGTCTTTTAAAACAAGGACCTATGGGACTGTTTAGGACTAGAAACAAGGCATAGCATATATAAGGGTAGAAGGCATACAAAGCAATTGAAAGAAGACCACTATAAAATCACCAAAAGGGTACATTGGTTTACCCAAAGGGTAGTTACCATGTGGAACTCACTCATTGAAGTTGAAGCATCATACCAGACAACAAACAGTTTCAAATTACATTTGAATATGCACTTGAAAGCAAGCAGTATTAAAAGATATATCCATTGAGAAATGGTGAGCATGTAATATAGTCCAGTAGCCTACTTTGGTTGTATATATTCCTTACGATTTCTGTGATAACACCATTGGAATAAATACAGTTCTTCAGTATGTATAAGGATGGGAGGACAAAGAAGCACTCACTATTGTTGAAATGGGGTAAATTCAAGGGAAATCTCAAGAAGAATGACTTCACAGAACAAGTAGTGGCAGTTGGGTGAGACTTCCACAGCAACTGGTGTCAGCCAATATTGCTTACACCTTCAACTACAAATGCAATAACTACTTCATAGAAAAGGGGTAATAGGGTGTTCCTGATGAGTAGTTTGGGGAAAGACCTAAATGGAGCAGTAGTTTTCTTTCTTTCCTAAATGCATATGCTATATTATTAAAACATTGTCATGATTTTAAAATTGCTTGTTTGCTATCTGAGTCTATGGAGCAGTCATAAAATGCTGCATCAACCATTTTCGGATTAGTGGGATTAGTGGGATGGTATGTAAATTCCATCACTAATGATGATTAGACAGTGAATTGTGAGTGATACAAGATCAAACTGAAAGCAAATATAATGTCAATTTATGACTCAGTAAATGCTTAAGCAGTATACCATGACAGGGAGTTGGTTATGCTGGGATTTACCCATGCCTGGTGTGATTTGGTCGCAAGGCCACAGGATGAGTGAGTAAACCATACCAGAAGTGGGTAAATCCCAGCGTACCCACACTCTGGAGTGGTATGTTTCAATTATACATTGAGAAATTTAATATAAAAAAGAAAAAAACTGTTAAGTACTAAGTTGTTTTTTTTTAAGGTTTTTTATAGAAATATTCTTTTGCAGTACTGTAAATAGTCCTTTGTTGTCACATAAGTTATGGTTATACATGTATATTTGCCTTGCATGCAGGGTCCTCTTATCAACAATAAGAATACTTCTTATCCAAGATTTGGAAAAGTGGAATATTCATCTTACAAATATTTTATAAAATCACGTTTTATAAAGATGATATCAAGTTTGAGGTCAGTATATTCTTCTAAAACATAAGTAGATTTTCTTCAATGTACTTCAGAATTTTTTTTTTATTTTACTTGTCCCTTTCAGTGTTTAATATTGATTTTTGTCAACTTGCCATTGCAATCTGTACAAAATGCTATAATGAGATTTGTAAATGTAATCAACAAGCTAGAGTGTAATTCATGCATTTAGCAGGCCAGTGTGTTGAACCCAGACCCTGGCTGTGGTTTTGAAATCTGTTTGGCTTATTTTTTTATTTATTTTAAAAGTTTCACCAGGAAAGACATACTGAGCTGAGAATGCCTCATTTACAGATTCATCCTGGGGAGAACTGGATAATGAGGCAAATAGGTGACAACAAAAATAAATAAAAAGTGTTACAGGTACAAATTAAATGTATATAACAGGCAGTAATGATTATGCTTAACAGAGATTATGCAAGCTATGCTATGTATGTAAAATACTTGATGTAAAATACAAATATGAGCTAAGAGAATATTGTTTTTCTCAGCCCCAATGTTTACAATGTCAGTCATTCATGTCTGGGTAGAGTTTAGAACAATAAATAAGTCTGCACTCAGGAGAGTCCATGAGAAGTCTCAATAAGCTGAGAGTTCTAATTTACTGTTTTCTTTTCTCTCTCTTTACATTGAAGTTGCCTGTAGAAAGTAATGGAATATTGTATGCACAGCATTTAAGCAGACATTTTGCACCCAGATTCTTTTATGTTCTGTACTTAGTCTGCTAGTTCAGCACCCAGGTATGCTCATTTCTAAACAAAAATGAATTCAAACTGGCAAATATTTCCCGACTTCCAGTTCCAAGACTGTTCACAACAGTGGTCCCTCAGAAACAGTTAGTAACCAACTAGAATTCATGTACTGTCTTTGCTGTGCTTTTTTGATAAGTTAGGAATGTGGGCACAACTTACTTAACCCACCCACTTATTTATTGTTCTCATTTGTTCTCATTGTTTTCTCTTCTCTGTTGTTTTTTAAAGAAATGCTCATCAGAAGTGGCCATCAATTAACAGGCTGGGTCTGAGCAAAAAGAAAATCAAGGGATTGGGAAAAGAAAATCTAAGCATTCACAAAATATATATTCCAGTTATTAAAATAGGTCAAAATATGACTAAAAACTAGACTATGATAGAAGTAGTTCCAGTAACAATGAGGAAGGTAATCAGTCAATAGAGTGTCTGGGAATCTGACCCCAGAAGACCTTTCCTATTTGTTTGTTGATCAATTCACAGTTGGTGATACTGTCCCATAGAACAATGGAACAACTAACTCAGGCACTGGCGGCTGTGTGTGTGTGTGTGTGTGCTGAGGACAGAATATTAGATGATATTAATTTTAAAACTGCATAAATAGCTCAAAAAAAGAAGTAAGAATCAAAAATGGATTTCCTGCTCTTGATCCTTTACAGGACCCTATTACTATGTTTCCAGAAAAGAAGCCAATTTTATAACTGGCAGTAAAAGGCTTAACAACAATTCAAGAAGTTATACATATGGAGAATCTTAATAAATCATGTGACTTAACCGCATTTCACTCACCCACACCTTGTATTGTCATAAATGACTCTTAACATATAATGTAAACTGGATTTATTTAGTCTCCTTAGTATTAGTTTAGATTTGTATACAGTATTAAATCAAGCCGAGGAAAAATCAAAGGAAAGAGAAATAGTTGCAATGCAGTCTCGGTCTAAAGAGCTGCTAAGTAACTCTGGTCCAGACTTTTCAAGACTTTCTAACTTGGGACTGGAAAATAATGTAGATAGCAATGTGATTAATCATACCCCCTCAAAAACTGTACATTCAATACTAAACAATAGTAAAACACCACCTAAGCTTAAAGTGCATAATGCTAAACAGGATGTTCTGGTCAATCAGAACTCTAGTATATTACAAATATTAATGAATTTAAAAAGTGAGGTTTCTGAAAATATTGTAGTACAATGGACTGCACTTCTAAACTTAGTCCAGCAAAAACCTGAAAACTCTCAGAGTTCTAACAAATGTTTCTCAGAGGCAATATTGCAATACCCGATACTCCAATAAAACAAAAAAGTTAAACGAAAGTAAAAATTAAAAATGGCAAAAAAGTCAAAAAAGAAAAATAAGGCAGTCAAATCAGTAAAGTATCCTCTTCGTCCTTTGTAGAAAATGATTAAGGTTACAAACAATAAGGGAGAGGCACAAAAATTGTACCACAGTTACATCAAGAATCAAGATTAGTGCAAACTGAAAGTAAAGCAAGCAGTATAGAAATAAATCATTAATTAGCCCCAAAACATTCCCCACAGGAGAGCATCAAGCTCCTGCAGAGGGAGTCTTTTCCTCTTAGGGTAACCCCTCAAAGGAGTACTGATACAGGAGGTAATGATACAATACTGCTAAATGGCAAGGAAATGGTCCTTAGAATTGCTAGAACTTATAGGAAAGTATATGAGGAATATTAATATTTATTATAAAAAAGGTCTGAGAAATGGAGCTTTCTGACTGGCTGCAAACATTTTAACAGCCTTATGTTAATCTCTTATTAACATACTTGTAGAGCTTAGCCATATGCTGAACAAGGTTTAACACTGTTTTAAAAACATTTTTATTATAATAACAATAAGGCACTCCCAGGGATTATGTTAATGGTCAGTTAATCACCCTCTAGGGGCATGTGGCACTTGACTACACCTCGTGCCACAGTACACCCCTAGAAGGTGATTAACAGACCATTAGCATAACCCTTGGTCATGCCTTATTGCTTAATTAAATCTCACACATCACCTGTGGTGGCAGAGTTAGGCATTCATTGTTCTAAGAAAGAGTTCTTGTTTGTATGGAGAGATATAAATTCATCAGAGGTGCCAGTTTATGTTAATATTATGGATATGAAGGTTGCCAAAGTTATGTGGACATTGATAAAGAGAATGTCAGAACTTAATTTGAATATTAGTTTAATAATTTATTGGCAATTGATTATAAAATCAGTTCTGAAAGAGAAAAAAATCTAAGTTCAAAAATACTTAACAAGAATAGTATCTCAGATATGATTAGCACCTTTGACTGGAAGCCCCTTGGGGAGTAGAATTGAGAAAAAGGGTAGTCCTGACATATAATATTGGATTTTTTTAGTTTAGACCTCTCTTCCTTGGAAACTAATACATCTTTATGTCAGACAGTGGTGTTACTTATCACAACATTTTTGGAAATTGAAAGCGGACCAGACAGAATAACGAAAACCCAAAGACCAAATGGGAAGGATGGAAGGTCCCAAGTTAATACTGTATATAGGTGTGGGATGAAGTCCCAGTGAAGAAATACTTAGTCGCTGAAAAAGTCTTGATAACTCTGGTTTACACTGAATTGACTTGGAGTAGGTCTTTAAAGACAGGGATCAATCCCAAACTTGCCCAGTAGGCTCTGTGGGTAACTCTATGAAATTTCCCTGTGTGGACAAGTGAATACAAAAGCAATTTGTTACAGAAATTATTAAATATCGTTGACAACAAATTGCAAGAGTATTGTCTTAAAAATCTTGTTACTCTCTACAAACTACCAGATATGACCATAGAATATAGCTGTTTTAGCCTTGAATTTTTCAGATCTAAATTAGTTGGAATTCATAAATAATTTTCAATGTACAGCTTTACAGGAAACCTGGATTATGGATGACCATAAAAAAATGGTTTTCAGGGTATTCATTCACCAGCCATGGAGATTCTGAAGAATGGGAGACCAGTTAGGGGGCTGGCTCTTTTTGTAAAACTTTCACCTGTATTAAAGGAGGCAGTATAGCATAGTGGTTTAAGGCTCTGAGCTGCAAACCTGGAGACCTGGGTTTGAATCCCACAGACCCCACTTACATACTGTGTGACCCTGAGCAAGTCACTTAACTTTCTTGTGCGCCCAGGTCGCACCTGGAAACAAGCTTCTGCTTAGTGTGCCTTTCCTGGTTAAATAATTCCCCAAAGGATGCTAAGTTAATACTGCAGAACTCCAATTTTTAGCTAGCAAAAATAATTTTTGAGGATTTAAATATTTTTATATTAAATACTTATATCCCCCTAAAAATTTTAAATACTATGGGGATGGTATTTGGGCTAATTTGGAGGAAGACATATTTGAAACCACTGATAACAACTTTAGGTCAAAAGTACTGATCATGGAAGACTTTAATGCACATATTGCTGTTTTTAATTGCACTGAAAATACATCAGTTTGCCTGCCTGATGTTAATTTGCACAGAAAATACAAGGATACAACAGTGAATGAGAATCGTCCAAAACTAATTTCAGTCTTGGAACTACAAAATCTGGTGGTGGTGAATGGGTGTACTGAGATGGAGCCTGAAAGGGAATACAAATGCCTCACTAGCACTGATAAAAGCACAGCTGACCTAATTATCACACATATTATGGATCTGGATTTTAGCAAAAATATTAAAATACTACCAAGGGTTGAATTCAATCATACACCCCTTTATTTTAATGTTAGATGTATGGTGTCACAGGGTGCTCCTGTGAAGGGTTGAGGGTCCTGAGATTATATTTGTAAAAATGCTGGATACCTGAAGGTCTGGCTGTTTACTGCCCTAAAGGTGCTGTGATAGTGCGCATCGTCGCACAGACAGGCTGTTTAGTTCAGCCTGACGTACATCTTTGGGTTGCTGGATTTATGTGCTCATGTTTGTTTAATTGTAAGGCAACTGCTATTCTCTGGGGCATCCTTTGAAATAATAAAAGAAGAGAACCTAGCAGCTGAGCCTTAAACTTGTTATAACCTTATAACTTAGTGTTTAAAAAAAATTAAACATAATGGGCCGGATATTCAAAAGAGTTGCGCCATGCACAATAGGGTTGTGCTTGAGCAAGTCCAAAAATGCGCCATTCTGCCATATTCAGCGGGAAGCAGTTGCGCTACTGAACACATGCTGAGCAAAAGCGTAATGCAAATGAAGGCATGCGCAACCGAAGGGGTGGATCCATGCATAAAGAGCGCAATGCGATATTAAAAGGCTTGCGTAATGCACAACAGCGGATCAGCCGGAAGGTGCGCCACGGTGGAAATGAGCCAAAATAAAAAGGCTCAAGGAAGAGGCACAAGAACACTACAGGGAAGCCACATGAGGCAGGGAGACAGACAAGGCGACAGTGGCAAACAGTGCAGGCCAGGGAGTGCACAGGAGAGAAGAGGGACAAGGTAGGGTATGTGGGGCCACAGACTGCAGAGGCCAGTAGGTGTACCTGGTGCAGTGGAGGTAGCAGTCAGGACAGCGGGGGTAACAGAGCAACAACAGCCAGGGGGGACCACAAGCCAGGGAAATGGACAGTGCCAGCTTCTTCATGGAAGCTGTAATGAGGGGGGTGAGAAGGCATGCTGCAGGGGGACGTGGCCATGGAAGGCCCGTCGGCAGTCACGCCCCCCAGCAGGCAATGCGTGCCGCGTTAGCTTTGAGCTGTACGGATGTAGAGATTGTTGGCTGGTACCACCTGAACAGGGCAATACTGAGGCGGCTCTGTGAGCTGTGCAGTGATGTGATGCAGGCACCCTCACGACGGAGTCACGCTCTGTCAGTGGAGACAAAGGTAACAGCCTGCATGTGCCTGCTCACCACGGTACCTTCCAGAGGCCAACAGGGGACACCACAGGCATAACACAGTCGGCCACGTCACGCATCCTCACCCAATTCCTCAGCGCACTGCTGCCACATGCTGCGGAGTACATCCATTTCCTCAGCACCGTGGCAGAGCGTACAGCAAACATGCAGGAGTTCCACAGGGTAGCACGTATGCCTGGCATGCTAGGGGCGATAGACTGCACCCATGTGGCTATTGCATGCCACCTGGTCCCGATGGGGCAGCATACCGAAACCAGAAGGGTTTCTCGAGTGTCAACTGCCAGGTGGTGTGTGATGCCAGTGGGCGCATCATCAATGTCTGTGCCACACACCCTGGTGGAGCACATGATGCCTTCATATGGTACCAATCTGCACTGTGCCATCGATTCGAGAGTGGGGACATCCCCACAGGACATCTAGTGGGTGAGTATGCATGTAGGAATTGCAAGGTTGGGGCAAGGGTGGGAAAGCCACAGGTGCCATGGTAGTGGCACACAGAGATATGGGCAATATGGACCTGTACATGATACTAATCTCCACCATCTCCACACAGGTGACAGCAGATACCCACTCTGTCCCTGGCTGCTCACACCCTACCAGCGCCCCATGACCCCATCGCAGCAATGCTATAATGAGGCACATGCCGCCACACGCAACATCATCGAGCGGGTGTTTGGGATGCTTAAGGCATGCTTCCGATGCCTAGACACCTCCAGAGGTGCCCTACAGTACAGCCCCTCTAAGCCCTGTGGGATATTCCTGGCCTGTTGTATCCTGCACAACATGGCCAAAGACTGTGGGATAGCCATACAGGTCAAGGAGGGGGACAGCGATGGGGCCACCGGTGACACCGGTGATGATGGGAATGAGCAGCCCCCCCTTGGACGGCGGGACTCCCGACTGATCCGGCAGGCCCAGCTGCACCGGGACACTATCACAGAGGAGCATTTTGCATGACACAGGTAAGTCAAGGGCCATGTGCAACCAACACTGCCTAGGCGCAACCCACAGGCACACAGGGTAACACAGCAGGGTGCATGACGGCAAGGGAGTGTTAGGTCCAGGCGCACAAACACACCATCAGGAGGGTGAATAGTCATATGGACACACACACACACACACACCAGGCACAAAGCGTACATGGGCAGGTGCACAGCAGAGCAGAAACAGACATGGCAAACACACGGATCAACGGACCACCCCCACCACCTGTACTGTCAAAGTACGTGTGTCAGATGCTGGGCACCCTTGCACCTTGGTGTACAGTACAATGCAGGCATCATCATGCACATGCACCTGTGGACAGCAGTCGGGTGGGTGTGCAGGTGGTCCGTGTGTCGGCGTGTTGGGCAGGGCACCCACCAGTGCACTGCCCACCATGACACACATTGCACACAGGGCAGCATCAGACAGGGCCCACACTGGGAGACAGGTCACTCAGGTGGCACTGTGCCACGCCACCTCGGATGTGTGCGGCCCCGCCATGTCCCAGCAGCACTGGCAGGCTGATCATGGGCCACATGGGGTGGCACCGATGGACCACCAGGGGTCCCACTGCATGATCACGACCTTGTCTGCACAGGGGTGTGCAGCATGCCGAACATACCTGCACCAGGTGTGCTCGGGATGCCCACAGTAGAACCCGGCGTCAACAGTCTGGGTGTCGCACGACACCGGGAACGGGGTGTGGAGAGCGTACTGTGTGGGGTGTGCGGTACAGGGGCACCTGACTGTGTGCCCAATGCGGCCATGACAGACACCACTGCCTGGGTCAGCCTGTCAATGGTGGCAGTCACATCCGTCCACAGTCTGACCATCTCTGCAAGGATCAATGCATTGTCCCTGCTGTTCCACACCACAGCCACGCACAGTGCCTCCATGCACATTGCAACCTGCATCTGCTGCTCTACTGATGCCCGCAGCAGGTGGGTGTGCTCGTCCAATGGGTCCTGTGCCACATCAGCATTCTGTCACCCAGGGTATGGAAGGGCCTGATGCTCAACACCCCTTGAGGGTGGGCGCTGTTCACCAGGACCAGGTGTGGGCAAGTCAACAGGCGGTGTGCATGTGCCATCACTGGACCCTGTACCCCCAGATCTGGTGGGTGACTGCTGCTGCTGCTGCCCCTCCAACTGCTGTGCCCCAGGGACCACTTGTTCCATTGTTGCGGCTGCAACAGTGCCAGAGGCCTGCACAGCCACTGGTGCTGCCCCACCGGTGCTGACAGGCACAGCCTGGGACTGTGCTGACGTGCTGGCACACATGTTGGAACCAGCTAGGTTCAAGGGCATGTGCTGGCCTGCTGTGTGTCTGTTATAAAACACACATGTGTCACTGCCCATTGCAGTCCTTGCATCATCAATGGTGCAGGTTCGTGCAACAGCCACAGTCACAGCGTGCTGGCATGCTCGCATGCAAGACTGCTGAGACACAGGCTGTGCACCCCCACACCTGACTCACCGACAACAGAGGTGGCAGCCAGAGGTGGATGGACCCTCCACCAACACTGGCAGGTCTTCCACACTGCATGGTCCCACCACCACCGTCCCCTGCAGATGAACAGGATCTGTAACAGAAAGTGAGAACATGTTAGTGCATGTGATCAACCTCCCCCCCTCCAACACCACCACCATGTCATACCGTGCAGTGATGGGCTTTCACCGGTCTGAATCCACCTCTGGTATGCCGCCTATAGCACTACACTGCATTGATGCAGCCAGACGGTCCTCCGCCGGGGTCAGCTCTGCCACCTCTGGCTGGCCACCGCTGGCAGCGCATGCCGCCCTGAGGGCTGCCACCTTCTCTTTGACCCGTCTCTGGTCTGTCCCCACCTTTTTCTTGCATTCCTGCACGGAGCGCTGGTGGCTTCCATGCAGGTTTACCACACGGGCTACCCCCTCCCATGCAGCAGCACGGGCCTGAGGGGTGCCCCGCCATCCACTCAGTAGTGGCTCCTTTTCCAGGTAGGCCTGGAAGAGTGCCTCTGTCTCTGACTTGGTGAAGTTGGGCCTCCTCTTTCACCCACCATCTTCATCCTCACCTGGTCTTTGCTCGGTCATGTCGGTCTGTATGGGTGGAAGTGGACACCTGTCACTGTGCAGTCTACAGCGTTATCCCATGACCATTGCCCGGAACATCACACAGCTTGCAACTCACCTCTCACCTGCAGTACCCGAATCAGGCCAGCGCAGTCCACTGTCGCATATTTATAGCGCAATGCATGCAAATTAGGAGTGGAGCAACTGTAACGAGATGCAAATTGCGCCACTGCGCCTTTGAATGGCTGATCAGATGATTTGCATGTGTCGGCTGAATATCGCGCCATTGCGAGTTGCACAATACAGTTGAGCCAGCTGAGCCAATGGTGCTTTTCTGTGACTGCGTAGTACACCGCATTGTGCATGCCCAGGTAGCTTACGCAGGCGTCTGCCACACTGATGACGTGCTGTGCACGATCAGCAATTACGGACACAGCCACCATTGTGCCAGTGGCGCTACAGCGCTGGTCACCAAATGGCGCTGTGGCACAACTGCGCAATAGTCCACTGTGGCACTGGCACGCAGGTGACCGATCACGCAGGACATGTAGACGTCTGATGGTGCTGTGCGTGGCCTTGCGCCACTGACCCATGACCTTGTGCCCGACCTTTGCCCCCTGGTGCTGTACATCATGTGTACGGCTCTATTGCGCTGTTCGGTGACAGCGCGATGTGGACGGCCGGCTCTGTCGCATAAAGCACGATAGGGACTCATGGACTTGTATTACAACATTTTACTGCAATATACTGGCGTGGAGTACCATATTGCCACTGTATCACTCTGGAATGGCACGCAGGAGAGCTCGACAGTGGAGGGCCTTGGAGCTGGCAAACCTGGTGGCTGTGGTGGAGCCACACCATGGGACACTGTTTGGAGGACAGCCCCTGCAGATGGCATGCACCCATGTGTGGCAGCAGGTGGCAACTGCCCTAGAGCAGGTCACTGGGTGGAGGAGGACTCCTGAGCAGTGCAGGCACCACTATAGTGACCTGCAAAGGAGGGAGCATGCTCTGCTGGAGCACCTCAGGTCTCATGCCAGGAGGGGCATTGTGCCTAGGCCAGGTGGGTGTGCTGTGTATGCACCAGTATTGTCCGCATGGGTGAGACTGTGTAATGTGACCTGCGCCTGGGGTCGGGTTGGGCTATGGTTTGCTGTGAAGGTGTTTGCAGGTGTGTGCTGTTTGGGTCTGGTTGTGTGGGCAAGCACACTCAATGGGGCAAGGGGCTGTCTGCTTTGGGATCTCACTGATGTGTTTCTCTTCATTTGTCTCCCACAGGCGTGGAGGAGCGGAGGCGGGCTCAGGCTGAGGCATGGGATGGCGGTGCTGGGGTGGCTGGCAGAGGTGGTGTGCCACAGCCACAGCAGCAGCAGCAGCAGCCACAGCCACAGCAGCAGCAGCCGCAGCAGCACCAGCAGCAGCAGCAGTGAGGGTGAGTGTCATTACATCATGGATGCTGTGCATGCTGGGGGGCACGGCCACCGTCCATGGACTACACTACCATGCACGCAACATGTGACAGTCATCACTGTCCAGTGGCACTGCATGTGTGTGCATCACTGGTGGTCCATGCATGCACTGGGCACGTGGCTGTGGCACTAGCATCCCACCATGTAGCCACGTCACTGGGCAGCCTTGGTTGTGCTGTGATGGACATGGGCGGTGTGTGAGTGCAGTGGTACACATGGCTGTTGCTGCCTGGTTGGGCATGTCTTGTGCACAGTCACTGTGGGTGGGTGCAGTCCATCACAGGAGCGGGGCACTTGGCTGTATGCCATGCATGATGGGTGGGATTCAGGGATGTGGACAGTCGCAGCCATTTACTCTGATCCCTTGTCCTAGGTATCCAGATCCTGCTTCGCATAGAGCAAGCACTGCGGAGGCTCACACAGGTGGCCATGGATTCTCACGCCATCCTTCTGGACATGCAGCGGCATGGGATAAGGCGCCGGAGGAGGACCCGGGCACAGCACCAGGCGGAAGGAGGGCAGGCTGCTGGCCGGTAGCTACCCATCGCCACACCCCACCTTCCCTCTCCCGGTTGTTCACCCCAGCCTCCCTGCAATTGGTTCAGCTCCTACCTTGTAGGAAGAACTCAATCTGTCATAATAGTTGACTCCAAGTTCTCACCTCTCCAAATCTTGACTGGTGTGCCTCAAGGCTCTGTACTTGGTCCAGTTCTATTCTCAATTTTCCTAAATGACCTTCTGTTTGCAAGCTCCTCATCAATATCCATATGTATGCAGATGACACTGTCCTGTTCATCTATGGCCCTCTCCCTCTGATGTGACTACCAGACTACAGCATGACTTCAACAATGTTCAGCATTGGCTAAGTACTCATCAACTCTTTCTCAATGCCAAGAGGACAGTCTCCATGACCTTTGGCACTAGGCAGCGACTCTCTCGGTTGTCCTCTCTCCCCCCTCCTTTCACATCCTTGATGGGACTACACCAGAGAACTCTACCTCTTTTAAATACCTAGGTGTTTGGCTCAACCACCACCTTAACCTTTCTGCACATATTGACGCTATACTGAAAAAACTGTGCCCCAAGCTCGGCACCCTTTACAGAAACTGGAGTATGCTACTAATACCAGTGAGGCATGATAGTGACAGAAAATGATCCTCCCCATCTTTGACTATGATGACATAGTCCACAGTGCTGCTCCCAAGTCTCCCCTTGCCAGGCTGGACTCACTCTTCAATGACTTCTGACGTTTTACCCTTGATTCCCCTGCTCGCACTCACCATTACACCCTATATCACTCTATTGCTCTACCTTCCCTTGAGTGCAGGCACCTCTCCCACTTCACCAAGTTCACTTCCAAACTCTGGTTTGGGACTCTGCCCTCCTATCTTTCCTCTTTGCTCTTGCTTCCAACTCCCTTCCTCTTAGACCCTCAGTCTCTCGCTCTCTCGCACTTCCTCGTTGCCACACTTCCACTGGTCAAGAAGCTTTCTCCTATCACTTCCCTAGACTCTGAAACTCACTTCCTTCACCTATTTGCCTTTCCTCCTCTCCTTTTTCCCCTCTCCCTAGCCCTTTGCAATTACTTTGCCCCAACTGCCCTGCTTCTAGCCCCACCTTGCTCCCCTCTGTCTAAGGCCAATACTTCAATATCCCTTTTCTGACATTTCTTCCCCTTCCTCCTTCCCCAAGCCCTATGCATCTTCATTCCCCCTATGCTGAGCTTTTACTCTGCTCTCCTCTTCCCCCTCCCCTGTACCATACCCTCTCTAACCCACTAATCAGCCTCCATTGCCTAGTAGATTTTAGTTTCTCCACTCTTGTTCCAATTCCCTACTGAGCCGTCTCTGCCCCTCTTTTACCCCTCCTTCCAGTTTTGTGCTCCCTTTTCATTAGTCACGTAGTCACTTCCTTCCTCTTCCCCCTTCCTCTCTTTCTCTCTCTCTCCCTTCCAATTTTTACATCTGATCCTGCAACCCTTGCAGGGTTTCCATGTATACTGAAGGAGTTTCCCTGGACCTGGCTCTCCTTCTCCCCTTCCCTCTATTTTCCTCTCTCGCTCTTTCCCTAGGATTTCACTAGCACTTACAAAAGCCTTGCTTCTAACTCTATTGATGCTTCTGTGTCTTTTTGCACCCTCTGGTCCCTTGGCCTTTGGCCCTGGGTGGCACCATATAAGTTTTCCTGGAGGTATACTCATCCCAGCCCCTGGCTTAGGTATATAGTACTGTAGTTCACTACTCTTCTATGAAAAATGTTTCCTGTATTGTGTTATTATGTAATAATGTTTATATTATGTTTAATTGCTCTCTCTGTCCTTGTACCCCCCTTCCCCACAACACTTGTGGAAATGAGTTGTTCCTCAGCTCATGTTGTCTTTCCTGGTGAAATGTTTTGTAAATAAATAAAATAAAAAATACAATCAATTGGAAAATGATCTACAAAAATAAAGTTCCTTTATTAATCTCCTTTGTAAATGTGGAAGACACCATCCTAATGTGCAAAACCAAGAAAGCCCATTGCTTTGATAGGCTCCCGGAAGGTGTGTTCAAAGTTCATCTAAACATCTGGGTGCCTCTACTTACAAACTTTTTTGAGAAATGTTTAAAGAAGTTTTTTGTGCCTGATAGAAATAAATGTCATTATTCCCCTATTTGAGAAAGGGGATCTTACTGACCCCCAAGATTTTGGGCCAATAAGTTTGATAGCCACAACTGCAAAAATCTTTTCATACATGTTGTTAAATAAATTACAAAAATAGATAGCTAGTAAGGTAATTTTATCCCCTAAACAGGCCAGCTTCAGAAATGGTATGTTCAAAATAGATCATGTATATGCCTTTGCTCAGTTGATTGAGAAATATGTACACAAACAGGGATTAAAACTTTATGTTACCTATATTGACTTCACATGCTTCAGATCCTGGTGAAGAGGGTGTGGGAAGACCTTAAGTCATTGAGGACAGGCAAGACCCCAGGCCCAGATGAGAGCGACCATAAAGTCCTGAAGGAACTGGTGGATGTTCTGGCAGCACCTCTGATGGAATTATTCAATTCCTTCCTCCTATCGGGATGTGTACCACTGGACTGGGGGATGGCACATGTTGTGCCCCTCCATAAGAGTGATCCTAAGGGCGAGCCAGGAAATAACAGGTTGGTCAGCCTGATGTTAATAGTGGGGAAACTATTGGAGACCATCTTAAAAGAAAGACTGGTGGAGTTCCTGGAAGTAAACAGCCTTCAAGATGTCCAGCAACATGGATTCGTCCAGGAGAGATCTTGTCAAACTAACCTGGTTGAGTTTTTTGATTGGGTGAGAAGGTCTCTGGATGGTGGTCAGCCAGTTGATGTCGTGTACCTGGATTTCAGCAAGACATTTGACTTGGTGCTGTATGGGAGACTGCTGGGCAAGCTGAGGAACTTAGGGGGTGGGTATAAAGATGGTGAAGTGGATTGGAAACTGGATGAGCAACAGGCAACAGTGGGTGGCAGTAGGCGGGGAGATTTTGACACCCAGAAGAGTCATTAGTGGGGTCCTGCAAGGATCTGTACTGGGTCCACTGTTATGTAACATTTTCATTGCGAACATTGCAGAGGGAGTTGTGAGCAAAATGAGCCTGTTCACCGACAACTCCAAACTGGGATCTGTGGTGGACAGTGAGGAGAGGTGGAGGACTCTCCAGAAAGACCTGGAAAGACTTGAACAGTGGTGAGACACATGGCAGCTGGGTTTTAACACTCAAAAGTGTAGTGTACTGCATTTGGGGGCTAGGAAGACAGTCTTGGAGGAGGAAAACGATCTAGGAGTGGTGATCACTGGCAAAATGAATCACTCAGATTAGTGCAGGAAAGCAGTGGCAAAGGAGAACAGAATGCTGAGGTGTATTGTTAGGGGATCACTTCAAGGAGGGAGGAGGTTACCCTGCCAATGTGCAAATCCTTAGTGAGGCCATACTTGGAGTACTATGTGCAGTTCTGGCATTACTTAAAGAAGGATGTCATCCTCCTGGAGAAGGTCTAGAGGAGGGTGTCTAAGATGATCCTGGGAATGGGGGAGAAGTCCTATGTGGAGAGACTTAGGGAGCTGAACATGTACTCCCTGGAAGACAGAAGGGGCAAAGGGGATATGATTGAGACCTTTAAATACTTGAAAGGCATCAACAGAGTAAACACTGAGGATTTGTTTAGACTGAAGAAGGAAGGGACCACAAGTGGTCATAGCCTAAAACTGATTGGGGGGAAGTACATAAGAGAACTGAGGAAACATTACTTGACAGAAAGGGTGGTGGTGCCTTGGAACGTGCTAGCTGAGGAGATGATTTTATTGGAATCAGTTGGCAGTTTTAAGAAAGGATGGGAGAGGTACTGTACATGGACAAGGTACAGCAGCAGATGGAAGTGACCAGTAGAGAAACTCAGGGTAGAAAAACTTGGGGGGAGAGAGGGAGGGGAAAGGGGAGGGGGGCAGCAACTGTGAGCAGACGTGATAGACCTTAAGGCAATTGATAAAATCTGTTCTGAAAGAGAAATAAATCCAAGTTCAATAGTACTTAATAAGAATAGTATCTCAGATATGATTAGCACCTTTGACTGGAAACCCTGGAGGCCTCTTGGGGAGTAGAATTGAGAAAAAGGGTAGTCCCAACATATAATATTGGGTCTGTTCAGTTTAGACCTCTTTTCCTTGAAAACTAACACATATTTATATCAGACACTGGTGTTACTTATCACAAAGTTTTTGGAAATTGATACCAGATGAGAGAATAACAAAAACCCAAAGACCAAATGGGAAGGATGGAAGGTCCCAAGTTAATACTGTATATGGGTGTGGGATGAAGTCCCAGTGAACAAATTCTTAGTCTCTACAAAAGTCTTGATAACTCTGGTTTACACTTAATTGATTTGGAGTAGATCTTTAAAGACAGGGATCAATCACAAACTTGCCCAGTAGGCTCTGTGGGTAACTCTATGAGAATGGCGTTTGAAGATTCTTTAAATTACCCATAGTGAACAAGTGAATATAAAAGCAATTTCTTACAGCAATGACTAAACACCACGGACAACAAATCTCAAAGTATTGTCTTAAAAATCTTGTTACTCTCTACAAACTACCAGATATGATCATGAAATATAGCTGGTTTAGCCTTGAATCTTTCAGATCTAAATTAATTGGAGTTCATAAATAATTTTCAACTTTTAGCTTTACAGAAAACCTGGATTATGGATGACTATAAACTAAATGGTTTTCAGGGTATTCATTCACCAGCCAGGGAGTTTCTGAAGAATGGGAGAGCAGTTAGGGGGTTGGCTCTTTTTTTAAAAATCTCACCAATATTAAAGGATGTTACGTTAATACTACAGAACACCAATTTTCAGTTAGCAAAAATAGTTTTTCAGGATTTAAATATTTTTATTTATGTGAGTAGGGAGGCTGGGAGGAGTGGGGAGAGAGGGCAGGGACAGTAACTCAAACTGTGGACCCTGCAACATGAGTAGACTTGATAGACCAAATGGCCTTCTTCTGCTGGCTTCTTCGTATGTTTGTATGTAATACTTATATCCCCCTTAAAATTCTAAATATTACTGAGGCGATACTTGGGCTACTTTGGAGGAATACATATTTGAAGCCACTGAAAAGAACTTTGGGTCAAAAGTATTGATCATGGGAGACTTTAATGCACATATTGCTACTTTTAATCATATTGAAATTATATCAGTTTGCCTGCCTAATGTTAATTTGCACAGAAAATACAAGGATACAACAGTGAATGAGAATGGTCAAATACTAATTTCAGTCTTGGAACTACAAAATCAATCTGGTGGTGGTGAACGGGTGTACTGAGTTGGAGCCTGAGGTGGAATACAGATGTTTCACTAGCACTGGTAAAAGCAAAGTTGATCTAAATATCACACATATTTTCAATCTGGATATTATTAAAAATACTGAAATACTACCAAGGGCTGAATTTGATCATACACCCCTTTGTTTTAAAGTTAGATGTATGGTACCTGATATTTGTGAATTGTCAAACAGGCAAACCTTAAATATGCAGTCAAATACTATTATAACTCAAAGATTATGTTTAGTACCCTCTGTTCACCAGACCCTAGAAGCCCTGTTGTTCCATCTGGAAAACCTAGAATTACTGGAAAATATAAACAAGCATTTGTCAATACTGAATGTTGTCTTGCTGACATTGGCATTGGTAGTGCAGAAGTTGAACAGATGCATAATAGGAATGGCAGTGAGGTAGGAAAGTGATGTCAAACCCCACATCACCCTACAGAGACTGACAGGCACTGAGGTGTGCCTTTGGGCATTGGCCATAATGTTCATTGCATTTCAGCTCACCCTACTCTGCAGTGCGACAAATATCGCGCCATGCCTTGGGGTCCTTGGGCCTTACACTCACCTCATTCAGCCATAACACTCATGGCATTTTACATCACCCTATCCTACAGACACAGACAACTGCTGAGGTGTGCTTTAGGGTGTTCAGCTTTACAGTCACCCCATTTCATAAGGACATACGCTTAAATGGGTGCAGAATAGAAGAATGGGAGAACTGTGGGGCCAAAGAGTCCAAGGCACACCTCGATGCATGTCAGTGGCTTGAGGGTGGGGGGGATGGTATGGCATGAGCATAACAGCTGGCAATGCAAAGGCACACCCCTGATGCCTGTCAGTCTGTATTGGGTGGGATGTTATTGTTAGAAACCCTAATGCCCTGGCCGTTTGTTGGTATTTGCACTACAAATTTGCAACACAGCATTGTTTGATCCCCACCTCATGAAAGTGTTTGGGACCTCTGCTCATGAATAGTGGCAATGTGATTTTGTTAATCTGTTCCGAACGTTGATTTCTCACAGCGACTGTGCCTTTCTGTGCCAGATGTGGGAAAACACCATTCGGGCAGGATGTGAAAAATGACAACTGTACCATTCATAGGTAGATGTGAAGAGATGGCAGTGTTGAAAATCTTGAGTGAAAATATTAAAAATGCTTGAATTTACGAGCATACATAAAAACTGCACAATACACATTCTTAACACAGTCATTTAGTGGAATTATTTCACCAAATTTTCAACATAGGCATTTTGGGACCTCTGCTCATGAACACTCTCACTGTGATTTTCTTCATCTGTCCTGATCATTGATTTCCCACAGTGACTGCGCCATAGTGCACCACTTGTGCAAAAGCACATTTCAGGCAGGATCTGAAAAATGACAGCTGTACTGTTCATAAGGATGTGTACAAAATTGACAATGTTGAAAATGTTGAGTGAAAATATTACAAATTGTCAAAGTTACAAGTGCACGTGGAAACTGCGCAATGCACTCTTGTAACATAGTCTTTTTATTGACTTTTGTCACCAAATTTTCAACATGAGCATTTTAGGACCTCTGCTCATGAACAGTGTTGCTGTGATTTTCATAATCTGTCCTGAACATTGATTTCCAACAGTGACCATGCTATTTTGTGTAGGTAGTGCAAAAACACATTTTATTCAGGATGTAAAAAATGACAGCTGCACTGTTTATAAGGAGGTGTGAAAAAATGGCAGTGTTGAAAATCTGGAGTGAAAATATTACAAACTGGAGAAGTTACAAGTGCGCGTGGAAACTATGCAATGCATGCTCATAACACAGTCATTTTGCTGAATTTTTTCACCAAATTTGCAAAATAGGCTTTTTGGGAGGCCACCTCATGAACAGCAACACTGTCATTTTATTACTTGGTCCCGAAAGGTGATGCCATGCAGTGACCACAAAATCACCTTTCAGGACCGAATAACACCATGACAGTGACAGAATACGTGAGGAGGGGTCCCAAAAACCCCATGTTGAAAATTTGGTGGCAAAAGTCAAAAAATGGCTGATATCCACATAAGTTGAAAAAAAAAATTTATGCCATTATACAGCTTACCAGCATTTCGTCAGTTCACGGTCAGCTTTGAAGAGTGTAGATGTGTTCCCAGTCCACCGAAGATCATCGCGCTGGGCTCTGGAGGTAAGTATGGGGTGAGGAGGTGCGGGGAGGCAGGGTGCGCAGAGGATAGGTGTGGGCTGGGGGAGGGGCCACCGGACTCAACGTGGAACTGTTTTACATTTTATAGGTTAAAAAAAAACATTGCAGGACGGTTTTTCCTTTACAGGGACATTTGGCACACTGGGGTGGGCTCCCAGCATGCCACTTTTTTTAAGGGAGGCTGTAGCCGATGGGGGATTGAGCACCCCCGCTGGCCATACAGAGTTGGGGGGATTGCATGAACTGAGGGGGATTGTGCACCCCCTCGGCACACAAGAAATGGAGGATACATTATGCTGACGGGGATTGGGCACCCCCATCAGCAAATTAACTTAGGAAGGGGCATGCCGACAGGGAGATTGGGCACCCCCATCAGCTTTCAGAGAGACTGTGTAAGGCAACAGCTATTCTCTCAGCTTCTGTGGGGACTATGAGAAGCTGACGGGGAAGCCGCCACCATGTTGCTTGATGGAGACACCAGACGAGGCAAGCAGTAATTGGCTGCTGCAATCAGGGACCGCCCCGTGGTGCTCTCTGACTGCAGCAGCTAATTTCTTTCAAGGTGGTGGCATGTTTCTCAACTGCTGTCATAGACAGCGTACTATGCCATTGGTGCCACAGAGCCTGGCCACAAAAAGCAGTGGCATCATTAGCTGCAGCAGGACTGCATCTCTGAAACCCACTTCTCCACTGAAGCAAACACAATATGTTGTCTGCACTGTGCACGCAAGACAACATAAAAAGGTCACCTGAGTGCAGGCAGCTTCAGAGTTAGTGGCAAAATTGTTTGGGAATCTAACATCAGTGCTTCATAAAAACAAAAATCTGAACGTGCATAGAGAGAATACATTGTATTCTCAAAATGATAAGGAAGCAAAAATCAGGAGCTTCAAAAACTGGTAAAGTACACACACGCACACACACACACAAACAAAACAATCCCATAAGACAAAATCTTACAGCTTTGAATAAAGCTATAAAAGGATATAAAGAAACACTGATCAAAGAGAAGGAACATTTTCAAGTGAATTTATGGATCCAGAGGCACAATATTATAATAAAGAAGGATGATAAAGCTTTTAGGCAGATGGTGGCTAAGGGCACCAATAATTTTGAATCTAAGCCGGCAGCCACTGTTTCAGCAAATAAATGGGTAAGTCACTTTAAAAGTATTTTCCTTGATCCATCCAGTCCTATTCCTTACAATCAATTGGAAAATGATTTACAAAAATTTAAAGATCCCCTAGTATTCTCCTTTGTGAATGCGGAAGACGCCATCCTAATGTACAAAACCAATAAAGCCCAGGGCTTTGATAGGCTCCTGGAAGATATGTTCAAAGTTCATCTAAACATCTGGGTGCCTCTAATTACAAACTTTTTAGATAAATGTTTAACAAATTTATTTGTGCCTGATAGCTGGAAATGAATGTCATCATTCCCCTATTTGAGAAAAGGAATCTTACTGACCTTCAACATTTTAGGCCAATAAGTTTAATAGATGCAACTGCAAAAATCTTTTCAAAAATGTTGTTAAATAAATTACAAGAATGGATAGATAGTAAGGAAATGTTATCCCCTAAACAGGCCAGCTTCAGAAATGGCGTGTTCAATATAGATCATGTATATGCCTTTGCTCATTTAATTGAAAAATATGTACACAAACAGGGATTAAAATTTTATGTCAACTGTATTGACTTCACATCCGCATTTGACTCAATGGACAGGGGTATACTTTGAAAAAACAGCTGGTACTGGATATTTCCCAAAACCCTTTGCTTTCTATATTTCAATTAAACTCACACAGCAGAACTTACATAAGATTGGATAGGCAGGGGAATCACACAGAATTTGAAGCCAACAGAGACATTAAACAAGGTTCCCTTCTAGCCCTATGTTATTTAATATCTATATAAATGACATATTGCAAAATATCAAACACTTATATTTTCTTTCTACTAATATTAAAGGCACTGTCTGCCTGGCTCTCGCATATGCAGCTGATATGCTCCTATTTTCTTTGCCACAGATTTGTCTCCAGCAAAAACTGAGACATTTCTATCGATCTGTCTCAGTCACAAACTAATTATAAATTACAGTAAATGCAAAATTATGATTTTTGGGGGTCAGACGCACCCAGTATTTTGCATCAATATTCAAAAGCTGGAAATAGTTAAGCAATACTGCTATTTGGGGGTTATGATCTTCCCTAAAGACAAGTGGACAAAACGCACTCAAATTCAAATAAAAAAGTCAAAACAAAGCCTACAGGTCGTTAAAAGGTTTAGCTATAAAAATGGTAGCATGACTGTCATTCCAGCTCTGAAAGCAGCTGAGTCAAGGAGTAACCCCATACTTCTATATGGGACAGAAGTTTGGGGATACTCTCTGCCTCATTACTTGAAAACACCATTCTCTTTGTTTTATCATAATATTTTAAGAACAAGTAAGTCTTGCCCTGAGCAGCTGGTAAGGGCTGACATTGAGTGAGCTCCATCAAATTTTATCTTGCAAAGTGGAGAATGGTGTGCTACTGGTTGCATATTCTAAACAGCTCTAATAATCCCTGTCTTAAATTGTGCCTTAAAGTGAAAAAAGAGCAGGGCACAAACCCAGAAAAAATCGTTATGGTTGGTCAAGCTACAGGAGATGTTAAAACAGATGAATACACAGCACTTGTGGCAGGACGCTCTCAAAGGGATAATAATCTCCAATACATATAAACACTTAACGAAAACTAAACTTATGGAAATCACTCAGGAAACAGACAACATCAAGCTAAGTTAAAATCAGCACAATGGCATCTTACTTATAAGCATTTTTACAGTTGTGAACTTTATTTTACACTGCCACTTGAGGCAAGACAGCACATAATTATAACAATGTGCAGGTTCAATATGATCCCAGTGAAAAAGCTGGAAGCAAGGTACAAAAACACAATATATTTGATACCAAACATTTTCACAGTGATGGTTAGGATGACAATTTATTTCACGTAATTTTTAAATGCCCCCTGTATCTGATATGGAGATCAAACTATTTGGATGCTTTCATAAAACCATATGTTAGCTCTACAAGATTGCATGGAAGTATTACTTAAGTCTACCAATGTAAAGGATGTAAGAATGTTGGTTGTGCTAAATCACAGAAACAAAATTACTGCTATGAATTAATTCACTGTATTTTAAGTCATGAGCATCTTTCCCATTTTATTATTTTATATATATATATATATATATATATATATATATATATATATATATATGTGTGTATACCTATATACTCAGTAAAATAAGGCATAAGTAGGCTTGTGCCCATCTGGAATATCTTCCCTGACATCATGGGTGTATCCGTTTTCTGTATGGTTCCAACCTATGTATAAATCTAGTCTTGATTTTAATATGTCAAAAGTTGGTGCATCAGCGACATGTTTGGGAAAGCTATTCCATGCCTTCGCCACTCTCACAGTGAAATAATTGTCACGTTTAGTGGCATTTGTCTTTGGCACCCTCAGTTGTTTATTGAAACATCTAAGGTTATTTAGACATGATATTATTTCAATGTTACATTCTTTTTGTAGGTCTTGATTTTGTAGTATTTTGTAAAGATATAATGGGCCCCCCTTTTTCTCCCCTCTTCAAGACTTACTAATTTTGTATGTTTTAATCCCTCAGTATATCTTATATGTGAAAGTTTTGGAATTATTTTGCTGGTTCATCTCTGGACCTTTTCCAGTATATCAATATCCTTTCTGAGGTGTGGACTCCAAATTAGAGAGCCCATGTCCAGTTGCGGACTGATATATCATCTGTAGAGTGGTAGTATAAACTGTTAACTTCTGTTAGTGAATGAGCATGTGACACAGTTTAATAACCTGTTTGCCATGAGTGCGATTCTTTTGCAATGATTGGAGGATGACAATTTATTGTTGACTATAATTCCAAGGTATATTTCTTTGTCTACAGCTCTCAGAATTGTATTATTTATGGTATATGGGTATAAAGGGTTATTTCTTCCAAAATGCAGGACCACACACTTTTCTGGGTTGAATGTCATTTAATTATTTTCTGCCTAGTTTTCAATTTCTTTTAAGTCCTTGACCATTGTATTGTATTTTTCAATTATATTTACCCCCTCAGTTTACTATCATCAGCAAGTTTCATTAATGTATTGTTAATATTGTTGTTTAGATCAGCAATGAATAAATTGAAAAGGGTCAGTCCGAGGACCGAACCCTATGGAACCGCACTAGTAATAGGACCTGGTGTGGACAATGTTCCCTTTATATGGACTAATTTATATGGACTAACCTTCTGATTCTCTGTTGAACTCAGCACTACCCTATATTTCTAGTGCTTGGTGCTCTTACTGACTCTGTTTTCTGTATCTACAGTGCCAGGCACTCCTGTATAACTGAAATTGCAGTGCAAGGCACTCCTGTAACCCTCTGTGCTTTTTTTTCTTCATGTGTGTCCATTTTCCCATTAGCAAATTATGCTGTGTGACACTTGGACAGCTGGTTCTGATTACTGTATAATTTTTTGTAATATAAAAATGGGTTATGGACTGTCTCTCTTGAGAAATGCTGAAACAGCATGTGAGTATGATACACACACACAGGTTTTAGATACAAGGTGTTACCTGGAAGGCCCAAAGCTAATTACAGACTTTAACTAAGTTAATTATTGCTGTAGTTGCTAAGAGGAAAATCATAAATTTTGATAATGCTTAGAGGAAGAAGAGCAGGTTGTGACATTTTAGTGTGAAGTCATAAAATATGCTTCATGTCCAGGAAGGGGGAAGCTTATCATAACATCAAAGAGAGTCATTTGAAGAACATGAGTTATGCTGAGGTTGCAGAATTTAATACTTGGAAAATACATCCTGTTTTTATATAAATATATTTTTTATATATTCTGATGGGGAGGAGCTAGGTGACCTCATGCAAATAGGTGGGGAAACCCAGATTTTAAACATTATTCTGTTTTCTTTCAGAGACACTTTTATCTAGACTCTGACAAAGAAACATTGTTTAGCACTTTAAGCAGGTATTTAGACAGAGAGACAAATCTAAGTACTGTTGTAGGAATTTCACTGTTAAAACCTTATTCTTTTAAAAGATTGTATGGTTCTTGTGATAATAGTTCTGTATTTTATGTGTTACATATTTTTTATCTATTTTAGTAAAACTGTATTTTTAGAGCTTACTTGGTCTGTCTTTGATTTCTTTCCTTTACAAGTAGAGTATATATGGTTAAAGCAGACACTGTACATAAGCTTGAATGGTGATACCAAACTGGAAAAAGGTAAGCATTTTAAACCTGAGGTCTTTTATTACAGTTTTTAAGGGTTCATTTCTGTACACCTGGTTAGGTGCCCATAGGCAAAGATATCTGCCCCCCAAGACAGAATTATCTGAGCCTGTGCATTGGGTATGCTAGCAAGAGGTTCACAGTTTGAATCTCTCCAAGACTTGAGACAAAAGGTTGATTTGAAACCCACAAAACAGACCAGGAGGGTTACCCTGTGTCTGTTAACTGTTCACAAGACTGCACTTGGAGGTTGGCACTTTGGGAGTAGAGGGCTGACCTGCTGATTTGGTTTGTAACATACTGTACTGCCACCAAAGGGACATAATCTTTATCTAAAGGAATCCCTGCCTGTTGTTCATATAGATACCTTCCTAAACTACAGTTCCCCCTACATCTGACCAGACCCCCCCTCCATACTCCCTGCTTGCAAATTCTTCCTGTTTCTCAATCAGTTATTCACTAATTTCTCAGCCTTTATGAACAATGCATCCCTTACTCTCCTCTCCTCTCCTCTCTCTCCCTGTTCTGCTCATATCCCTCTCTTTACCACCTCCACTTGCTCACTAATCACCTATTCCTAATAACTCTCCCATCCCCATCAGTAACTATCTCCAATCCCCTACCCAAATCCATGCTAACACCCCCTCCACACCATTTGAAATATGGTCTCACTCTACCACTATTCCTCATGCGGCTTTGATAATGGTGTACACTTTCACTGCAGTTCTCCACCTTCTTCTTCCTTTTCTACTCAAAATACCCAACCTCCTTGCCAGCCCCTTAAAAATCCCCTAAGATCCACTTTCTCATACTTGCCCTCTTCTTGCTCTCCGCTGAGGATATCCACCCCAGCCCAGGCCCCATTCCCCTTTGGGCCTCTGATGCTTCCTCCTCTACTACCTCCCCCACTCTTTTCTCTCAGTCCTTCCAAAGATCTTAAAGATCCTACATCTAAATACCCTCAGCTTGTTGCAAAAAGTAGACCACATTCAGCCAATGGCATGCACTCTAAAACCAGACATTATAATCATCTCAGAAACTTGGCCTAAAAGCATTGTCCCTCACCACTCGGTCTCCATTCCTGGCTACTCACTGCTGAGGCAAGACTATGCTGGCAGGGGTGGTGGTGTGGCCATTTAGGTCCTAGCCTCCATCCAATATTCCATCATCTACTCATTATCCAATCCTGAGCCCCATAATGCCCTAGCTATTCATGTGACCCTACCCTTCAGTCTCCCAATCTTCGTAGCCAGCATATACTGCCGACCAAATGTCCATCCTTCGGTTTCGCTAGACCTCCTAACCTCTGTCACTTCCCTTGCTCGCTCTGGGGAATTTTTCATCCTAGGCAACTTCAATACAAACTAGTTGTCACCTAAAAGTACCAAAACCAAAAATGAAATTGGAGCCCTAAACCTCACCAAACTGATCTCCGAACCCACCCGCCCAAACCACAAAACACAACAACACTCCCTACTAGACTGGGCCCTTACCTCCCACATCCACTGTATTACCACCTCTGGCATCTACCCTGATGCTTTCAGTGACCATAACCCAATATTCATAGTTAGAAAAGTCCACAGAACTAAATCACCACAGAAAACCATACAACTACGCTCTTTCAAGTTTGTTGACCTTGAACCTTTCTTGAATAACCTTGCCACTTCTGACTGGTCCCACTAACCTCCTTCCCCTCACTTGATAAGGCCCTTGCCTGCTTTAAAGAAATCTTTCTTGTAAACTGGAACACCTTTGCCGCACTCAAACAAACCAGAGTCAGAGGTAACCACTTACCTTGGATAACTCTTGAACTTCTGGCCTGCCTCAGGGCAAGAGATCAAGCCTGGAAGTGTCATAAAGCTACCCAGCATCCTAGTGACATCAAAAACTACTGCATGCTCAGAAATGCTTGCACCAGGGCTACAAGGTTAGCCAAGTCCGACTATCTTTAATTTGTCTTCATCACCAATATAAATTCCCCTTCAAAGTTCTGGAAGGTGGTTCACACCCTGTTTACCTCCTCATCTCACCCACTGCCCTGGTACTTAAAGTAAATAGCTCACTAGCTGTAGCTGTGGAATTTAACTCCTACTATACCTCCTGCACCATTGAGCTTTTGAAATCCCTCCCATCCTACGCATCCCCTTCCCCACCCTCCACCGGTGAGCCCCCCTCCACCACCCTTCCACCTTCCCTTCTCTTTTGCTACTGTAACCCCAAATGATGCCCTAAGTGCCCTCCTCACCATCAACCCCTCTAAAGGTGCATCCCCTAATGGCCTTGACCCAAAACTCCTTTCCATCTCTGCTTTGGCCATTGCCTACCACCTCTCAATAATCTTAAATCTCTCATTCTCTATTGCCTTGGTCCACTCTTCATGGAAACATGCTGTGGTCCTCTCTCTACCCATAGAGGGTGACTCCTCATCCCCTAGCAACTATCGTGCCATTTCTCTCCTCCCTACCCTTGCCAAGCTTCAAGAACACATTGTCCTCTCCCAACTCACCTCTTTTCTATCTGACACCTCCTTTTTCACCCCTTTCCAGTCTGGTTTCAGGAAAAAACACTCAACCATCACCTTGATCCTACAGCTCACAGACTCCATCCTAACTGGGATGGACAATGGCCAAATTACCTCTGCCATTTTTGTCAACTTGGCTGAGGCCTTCAACACCTTCTTTCACTCCCTTCTCTTCGACTCACTCATGGCAGCTGGCTTATCTCCCTCCAAAAACTGGTTTAAGGCCTACCTTATTGGCAGAACCCAATCAGTTAAGATCTTTGACACCACTTCCCTTCCCCTCCCGATTCACACTGGAGTCTCCCAGGGCTCGGTATTAGGGCCCCTCCTATTCTCCATCTTCTTAAATGACTTTCCCTGTGTTTGCTCCCCATCCACTGCTATACATATATATGCTGATGATACAGTTCTGTATGCATCTGGCTCCTGTTCTGATGAAGTTACAACCAGCTTACAGCAAGACTTCTAAAAGGTTCAGTTCTGGTTTGCTAACCATCAGCTTTTCCTCAGTGCCAAGAAGACTGTAAAAACAAAGATAGCAGAGCACACACACCTCATGAATACAAGGGCACCAGTCTATTAAAAAATAATTTTATTAGCAAAATGCCAAAAAATACCTGATGCGTTTTGGATGCTAATACATCCTTTCTCAAAGAAGACTGTCTCTATGACCTTGGGCACAAGGCAGAGACTCTCTAGGCTTCACTGCCTACCCACTTTCCACACCCTTGATAAGACTTTGCTTGAGGACACATCCTCCTTCTGGTACTTAGGTGTTTGGTTGGACCAGCACCTCAACTTCTCTGGACATATTGACACCATCCAGAAAAAACTGTGCCCCAAGCTTGGTGCCCTGTTCAGGAACTGTAGTTGCATCCTTCCAAGGGCTAGGTGTGAACTTGTTCAGAAGATGATACTGCCTATTTTCGACTACTGTGATGTAGTCTATGGTGCTGCCACTAATTCCTCCCCGGCCAGACTGGACACCATCTTCAATTCCTTCTGCTGCTTTGCCCTGGATGCCCTCCCTTGCACCCATCACTGTGATATTTATCATGTCCTATCCTTCCTCTCTCTTACAAATAGGCAACTCTCCCACTGTGCTAAATTCACCTCCAAGCACTGGTTGGGTGAGCTCCCTTCCTACCTCACCTCCTCCTTAATAACACCCCCCCCACCCTCACATTCACTTAGATCAACCGACTCCCATACCCTGGTTGTCCCCCTGCAGATCCACCCAAATCGGCCAATCCAGTTACTCTCACCACCTCCCAAGAATTTGGAATTCCTTCCCCCCTCAAATCTGGCACTCATCCTCTGCCTACTTCATCAGCTGTGCCCTCAATAAGTACCTTGCACCTAGCTGCTCCTACCATGTCCCTCCCTAGTTCCCTCCTCTGAGCCCTGGACAAACCCTACCTCTCTACCCTCACCTTCATTTTGCCCTGTGCATACCCACCCCCAAAATCTCTAGCCCTCCTTCCCCCAAATTGCTCCTCCTTACTGGCCTCCCTTGACCTCTCACAGAATGTAAAAGACCTTGAATACTCTACATGGATCCCTCTCATACCCCTCCAAGGCACTTGTATCTCTGATATACTCCCTCCCCCCACCATCCTAAAGGGGTCTCTCTGGGACACTGCCTTATCCCCTTCTCTTTGGTCCACCAGTCCCCTTGCAGGGTTCCTCACATCCTGAGGGAGTCTCCAGAGACACGACTCTTTCTTCTCCCCTACCTCACCCCTCCCTCCCCTCCCTCCCTCCCTCCCCTTCTCCTTTTCATGTAAGCACTTCTTTACTTATTAACCTGGCACTTATTATTATTCATTCTTTCTACATGTTATGTGCAGCACTGTTGTAACACTGTTTGTAACACCTGCCTTACAACTGTATGTTAATGCTGATCTTGCCATTTGAAAGTTTAATGTCTCACTCCTATTGTACCCCTTCCCCCCCAGGTCACACCAGGAGACAAGTGACTTGTTGCTCAGTGTGCCTTCCTGGTGAAACATTTCAATAAATGAATAAAATAAATGAATACAAATTGAGTGAGGTTACCAAACCATTTATTGATCCATTTGACTATTTCATTGTTTAATCCCAGATTGGTTAGTTTTACTACCAGCTCACAGGGTGGGACCCTGTCAAATGCTTTGGCCACGTCCAGCATGATGACATCAGTAGGCACGTTATCAGCCACACTTTCACTGATTCTGCTGTAAAAGGAAAACACATTTGTGGTACAGGAAAAACCCTTTATAAACCCATATTGATTTTTGTCGATTAGTTGTTTGTAGTTTATTTCTGTGCTATTTCTTTCCTTGATCAATCTTTCCATAAATTTGCAGCATAAACAGGTTAGACTTATAGGTCTGTTACTGTTTACTTGTCCTTTGTTACCCTTTTTGAAAACTGGAGTGACTACGGCAGTTTTACAGTCCTTGGGTAACTCCCCTATTTCCATAGACTTATTAAATAGGATGGCTAACAACAGTGAGATAACAGCTGCTGTCTCTTTTAGAAGTCTGGCTTGAATGTTGTCAGGGCCTGGTGATGTGTTAGATTTTAAGTTGTGGATTGCTTGTTCAGTTTCCTTGCTTGAGAAACATATATTGTTATTTTCTTGACTATGGTGCATTTGTAATTTTTTTTTATTTATTAAAGATAGAGCAAAAGAATGTGTTTAATTAATTTTCAGTTAAATAATTGTCCTCAATGGTATGACCATTTTTAACAACTGGGCCAGTTTCAGAAGTCTTGTGTTTATAAGAGTTTACATAAGAGAAAAATAATTTATTTCCTTTTGTATGGCTGATTTTAAATTTCAATTTGGTTTTTGCTTATATTATCATGTATTTGAGTTTTTTTTTTAATTCTGACCTGTATTTATCAAGTGCATTTGATGATTTAATAATTTTGAGTTTTTGGAAAGCTAGTTCTTTTTTTTTATTTACTTCTTTATGGGTTTTGTCAACCATAGTGGTACCTTGCCTTTGGAATTATAAATCTTTTTTATCTGATATATACTTTTCCTCCAAAGCTAATATTGAGTTCTTAAACAGCTAGTGTAGTGCCTAAAACTAATATAAGTTTTTAAAATCAGTTGACCATTACCTTTTATATCTGAGATTTTTTCTTATTTCTCTTTAGTTAAGTCAAAGGTTGTTTTACCTGATGTTAGTATTGTAGGTGTGATGTGGGAATGGCACTCCTCCTGACACTCAACATAGCTATCATTCTTCTCCCCATTACATCATCAGCATTGTTACCTCACTGACTGTGACATCATTGCTGCTTAGGAACAGTAAGTCAGTATCTCCCAGCTCAGTCACTGTCAGTAATATCACAATGCTGATGATGCAGTGTGGGGTGGTGGTGGGGGAGATGGATACAGTATGTCAGCTACCAAGCTAAGAGGTGTTCCACATATCCATTACAATATTATTACATATAAAACTTTCTAATGTGCAACAGTAAAAAGAAAAATATTTCAGAAATATAACATTACAACTGTCTACTTCTAAAAAGTTGTATCATTTTCTTGTTGGTACATTTTGGTTCCACTAGCTCTTTAATAAATAACCAAGAATCCTCCACATTTAGTCTTGACAAAGTATTGTCCCAATCTGTATTGATTAGAGTGTTTTTGATACTTTTAAAATCAACTTTACTGTAATCTGGGATATAATGTACAACGGGTTTTGTTGACCTTCATGAAGTTAGATTTAGATAAACGGTGTTGTGGTTACTACCACAAAATAAGCAGTTTATGCAAGAGTTGATAATGCCATAGTCTAGATTGGTGATGACTAAGTCTAAGATGTTTTCTCCCCTGGAATTACCTGTTATCAATTGTTGGAGTCCTTGGCTGGCAAGTAGGTCTATAAATGCACAATCTTGGTTGGTTGTTCCTGAAAGGGTTTTCCAGTTTGTTCTGGGATAGTTGAAATCACCAACAATTAATATATCTCCCTCCTCCATATATTTCTTTTTTCCCCTCTTCTTAATTGATTGTAATTTTTTTATTGGATTTGCAATGACTTACGGTCAATCAGATAAAACAAGAATACTGAATACCACCACCCAAACCCCCTGTCAGCTCCCTACTCAGCTACCCCTCCATAAGTGAGCAATTATCTGGTCCTCAGATGGCAATTATCACAGATTCTCCTCTCACCACCTTGGAAGGCTGCCATCTCACTGACAAAGAGTGAAGATGACAATTACGGTAGATGTTTTTGGTACAGTATTAGCTACTGCTAAGCAACTTAAATCATAAATGCCTAGTAATGGATAGGAAGAGAAGAACTCACGGGGGGTGTAATAGTTCAGGGATAGGGAAGGCTAAGAAGGATGGAGAGCAGGTTGGAAGACAGTCTCCACAAATGCGAGGAGCCTGGATAACAAGGTATCCAAGTTGCAAGCATTGATGGCGGGGGGGGGGTGTATGTGGCTGCACTTACAGAGACATAGGCCACCCAGTACCACAACTGAGACTTAATAATACCAGGGTATGAAATGTTTAGGAGGAACAGAAAAATTGGCAAGGGAGGTGGGGTGGCATTATTTGTAAGGGAGAGAATAGAGTGCAGCAGGGAAGAGAGAGAGAGAGAGAGGATGGGAATGTGGAGATGTTGTGGGTCAATTTAAAGGATACTAAGGGCAGGAGGGTCAATCTGAGGGTAGTCTATAGGCCAACAACACAGTCTGAGGAACTTTTTTTTCTGATTCTTTGGTAACTGGGTATGGCCCACTAGGCACAAGTGCTTGTTTTCAGGCTAACCTGGAAGCACTGGGCAGTTAAGTGACTTGCTCAGAGTCACACATTATGCAAGTGGAGGCTGTGATAATCAAACCCAGGTCTGGTCTGCTGGATGTACCAAGCTTGTTCACATCTCTTTACTCTAACCTCTAGGCTATACATGACAGGGAACTGGTGAATATCCTAATAACCCACTGTGGCAGGGTCAGGGGCAGAAAGGTGGTGTTGGGAGACTTCAACCTGCCAGGGGTGGACTGGTGCACTATGTCATCAGCTTCTGCTAAAGAACAAGGGATACTGGATACATTCCAAGATGCATTCCTGTTACAGCTGGTGGTAGAGCTGACTAGAGAAGGAAGCTTTTGGTCCTGATTCTGGCAGATTGTGACTAGGTAAAAGATGGAATCAGTAGGAAGTTTTAAGAAGGGATGGGATAGGTACATGAGCAAGGTGTAGGAGGGGAGGGAAATGACCAGTAGGGAAACTCAGGTGGCTAAACTTGGGAGGGAGGGAAAAGGAGAGGGGGCAGCAGCAGTGACTGTACTGTGAGCTGTATCTTGGCCAGACGTGATAGACCTTAAGGCCTAATCTTCTGGCATTTTCATATGTTTGTACATTCGTATGAATTGCAGTGAGAAAGAAATAATGTGACCTACTGGGACTTGAACCCAGGCCACCAGAATACTGTCCAGGTGATCTTACCACTGAGCTACAGGCTCACAAGTGACTGCTTCTATAGTATGCATGTGCTCACTGCCTGTCAGTCAGATGGCAGATAACCAAGGCAGTGAGTGGGGGGGTCTGTGTCGATGAGTGTGTGATGACCTGACAGCAGCTCACCTATGGATGGATGGGTGAGTTAGGGACTGAAAGCAATTATAAGTGGGGGTGCTCAGTAGGTGGACTGGGGAGGGGGGCTTTGGCAGTGGTTGCTTGGGATAGTTGCGCCAAACTGCCAGGTATTAGCATCAGCAGAGTTCCATAACACCAGACTAAGGAAGGGGGTCCTCTAGAATGCCAGAGAAGGACTTTAGTACAGTTCCACTATGCCTATAGGAATCAGGTGAGAGGAGGGGGTTCTGTTAGGCTGCCAGGGATGACATAGGTAGGTAGGGCTCTCATGTGGGAGGCAGTCCAGGCTCTGTACAGCGCCTCCTGCATTTGCGCATGGACACATTGTGGTACACTGCTAATGGTTACATAATGACACGCAAATGGCCCCTTAGTACCATCCAATCCATAATCACATGGTCTTTAGCATACTAGCCACAGAATATGACTCACAGAAGTTATAGTCCTATTTCATTTCAGATTAGCTTTCTCCCTTTGCCCCTGGGAATCTGTTGCTAACAGAGGCTCAGATAATGATTTACATGTGCACCATACCTAACTCTCGTAGCAGGTGGGTCCTAATTACATAACAAAAAAAAATCCTGTCCCAGGTAAGGCAGTTATGTCTTTCTCTCATCTGTTTGTACGTGTTCCATAAATATGTACACCACACCCATGTGATTGAAAATGAAGTAATTATTTGTGCAGCACCAGGTTATGCATTGGAGAAAGAGTAATGTGTACTTCAAGACAGCCCAGATTCCAGTTGCTTTGGTGGCACAGCTGGTTAGTGTGACCAGAATGGTATTCTGGGTTGACTGGATTCAAGTCCCAGATGAGGCACTTACCTCTCTCTCTCTCTCTCTCTCTCTCTCTCTCTCTCTCTCTCCCTGTCTCCATATTCTCTGGTATGGCTGCTCCTCTCAATGTGTGGGAATCTGCTAGTGGTTTCCTGTGTCCATTTGAAACCTTCAGTGAAAGGGCATTTTCTGTGGCCATGCTGCACATGTGGAATGCCTTACCAGATCAGTTTTGTCAGCTCTCCCATGATGAAGTCATAAAAGGGCTTTTAACACTAGAGAGATTCCAAAATTTTAATTCACCGGCGAAGTTCCAGCGAAGTCGCCAAATTCGCCTCTGTGGGATCATTTTGAGAAGTTTTTCTATTTAACAGAAAATTCTCCGTTGGTAATTTTACCTTGCAACTTTGCCTCTAACTTTTTCTTGGGTACACAAAGGTGAAATTGGTTCAAAATGACTTCCACCAACTACTCCTTTTGGGTGTTTTAGGTATAACTCGATCAAATTGTATTGAATTTGTTTGACACTTGGTATGGTTGTAGTCCATGAAGAGGTGCATATTTGTTGCATTTTTGATCGTTGTTGGACTTAAATTTTAGATTTCATGCCATGGTCAAGTTGGGAGGTGATTTTGGGGTGTTGTACACCCTGTGAATTTTTCCCTGGATATTACTGTAAAACTAGAAATTTTCACTGTCAAATAATGTTTACTATTTTCACTGAAGCAGTAATTTGCACCAAAATAAATTAGCATTAATTATAGCTATTAGCACTACTTCTTCCCATAATGATGAATGTGGCACTAATGCCTTAGCACTACATTAAATTAATGCAATCATAGTGGCATTTGGATTTGTGCTAAAAATTACTTTGTGTGAAAATAAACAGTTTTACAGTATGTGTTACTGTTGTAGTACACATTGAGACCCTAGTTTGGATGTATAGAGTGTCACTTAACTCCAAAGACTGGTGGAGTTATGGCTTGTTAAAGCTGCAGTGTTATCCTATGGGACATTAGAGTTAGTGCGGTCACTATGCAATAAACAAATCCCCTGAGTTGCTTACTGCTGCTTTTCTTGTCTCCTCTTACATCACCCACCAGCACAGCTGCCACAGATGTGGTAGAGAAAAATGTGGCCACACTAATACCACCACTGCCAACTACTCCTTTGCTACTACCAGCCCTGGAGCCCGCAGAACATGTTGCTGCAGACATAGTTTTTATGTTGTCTTGCGCTTGCCCAAGCAACATCTTGTGGTAGTAGGAGAAATGCAGAGATGTGTCAGTATTGGTGAATGCAGGGCATGCTTTAGTAGGTGCGTCCCTCATTCCCCAATTAGCCAGCATGCTAGCACTGACACAAGAATTATGTAAGTGGGCACAACTTGTAAGAAATGTGCCACTACAATCAGAGACAAACTCATCATGCAGCAGCTCAGATGACACACCTCCTATACGTGCCTTTCCTGGTGAAACATTTCAATAAATATGGCAGCACCCCTGCCACCGCTACACAATCCCCAAAGAAGGCTGACACTGGGGGTGCAATGCCTGTGTCAGCATGTCTTCAACCCCACCCACATTGTGTGGCACACTGGCAGCCAATCCCAGTGTGCCTCCACTCACAGAAAGCCAACTGTATCGGCATGTTCCTCCCCCTGCCCCACCCCCATTGTGTGGCACACTGGAAGCCTACCCCAGTGTGCTCAACATTTGTTTTATTTCACCTGTAAAGAAAGAAAACCATCCCATGATGCAGTGTCCATTTTGGGTTTTTTGTACCTGAAAAAAAGGAAACGGTCCATTGTCCATGGTGTCCCCTCCCCAACCAGCACCCACCCTCTGCACACCCCACCTCCCCACACCCCTCACCCCATACTTACCTCCAGGTCTGCTTCTGCATCTCCAGTGGGGGAACACTTCAAAGCCGAACCGCAAAATGAAGAAATACCGGTAAGCTGCATAATGGCATCAGCTGGGGGGGTTAACTTAGGTGGCTATCTCTTCCTTCTTCTTTATTTTGGCTCCAAATTTTCAACATGGGATTCTTGGGACCTCACCCCATGACCACATGCACTGTCATCTTGTTATTTGATCCCAAAAGGTGATTTCATGGTCACTGCATGGAATCACCTTTGGGGGATTGAGTAATGAAATGACAGTGCCACTGTTGATGAGGTGGGGTCCCAAAAAGCAAATGTTGCAAATTTGGTGAAAAATGTAAAAAAAATGACTGTGGTACTAGCATGCAGTGCGCAGTTTTCATGCACGCTCTTAACTCCAACAATTTTTAATATTTGCACTCCAGATTTTCAACATTGCCATTTTTTCACACCTCCTCATGAATAGTACAGTTGTCATTTTTCACATCATGTCTGAAATGTGTTTTCGCACATCTGGTGCACAATGGCGCGGTTGCTGAGGGAAATCAACTTTTGGGACAGATTAACAAATTTACAGTGCCACTATTCATGAGCAAAGGTCCCAAAATGCCTATGTTGAAAATCTGGTTAAAAAAATCCCAAATTAATTGCATTATGGGCGTGCATTGTGCAGTTTCTATGCATGCCCATGACCACCAATTTTTCATATTTTCACTCCAGATTTTTAACATTGCCATTTTTTTACACATTCTCATGAACAGTACAGCTGTTATTTTTCACATCCTGGCCAAAATGTGTTTTCACATCTGTGGTGCCAATGATGCAGTTGCTGTGCAAAATGGCCTTTCAGCTAATGGACTGATAGTGCCACTGTTCATGAGGTTCGGTCACATAAAGCCCATGTTGAAAATTTGGAGTGAAAACACCGACAAATGCTTGTGGTGTTAAGGTTTCCAACCATAAAGCCCCACATTGTAGAGACTGACAGGAGTCAGGGGTGTGACTTGGGATTGTCGTCTGTAATGCTCACGTCATACCACCCCCGCCCCCACCCTGCAGACAGTGACAGGCATCGAGGTGTGCCTTAGAGTCTTCAGTCCCAAAGTTCACCCCATTCTCCTATACTGCACCCATTTCAGTGTATTTCCTTATGGAATGGGGTGAGCGTAAGGCCTGAAGACCCAAAGGCACACCTCGACACTTGGTGTCTGCAGGGTAGGTTGAGGTGAAATGGCATGAGTGTTATGGCTAACGACACAAAGGCACACCCCAATGCCTGTCAGTCTCTGTAGGGTGGAGGTGGGGATGGCGTCAGTTCAATACATCACTGCCATTCCTATTATGCATCTCTCTAACTCCTGCACTACCAATGCCAGTGCCAACAAGATAACATTTGTCATTGACAAATGCTTATTTTTAACTGCAGCACTATTTTGCCCCACAGATTTTGAACACTTATTTGCTGCCTCCGCAGCACCTCTCCCTTTAGTAGAGCGTCTCTTCCTAGTCATTCTTATATGCTAATTGCAACAAGAACAACAGCACCAGAATATTTTTTTCTTATTTTGCAATGGTGTACAGCTTGACAGCTACAATCAGCGGTGGTGACTGTAAGCAATTTGCATGCTGCTGACGCACAGCAGAATGCAAATCGCCTACACATTACCATCGCTAATTGTCATGGTTTTTCTCTTTCAGCTGTATGCCACTGCATCTGAAATGCTGTCATAGACAGCTCGGACATTCACTGGTGCGGTGCGACCTCACCTGCAAAAAAGATCAGGGCATTGGATGTGGGGGTGCTGCACCTACGAAAACTCATATGGTTGCACTATGTTTCTTGAACATGTGTGCAAGCAAACATAAAAACAGCACTACACAATTAGAGACATGTATAAGGCAAGCCTGCATTGTGCTGTTTCAGGACTGGAGTTACAGAAACTCCCCTCCCCAAAGTACTAATTAAAGTAGGAAAATGACCAAACACCAGTAAATGGTTGATGATCCACAGACACAAGGCACAGCACTCAGAGTGATTGTGGACAACAAAACTATAGTTTGAAAGATTGTAAAAGGTTTTTCTGAACACAGCTCTGAGAACACAACTAAATCCAGCTCTCTCCTTCACACACTGCACTGAAGTCAGCCTCTGCATCGAAAAAGAGCCCATGTGATTTCCTGTCCCATGAATCCTTGCTAACTTCTCCTTAGGATCATTATTTCTAGATGAAGATAGGTGAAGTTGCCATTTCCCACATTTGCAAATTCTGCCTTTTAAGCGTAGTGCGACTTCGTTTTGCGTTTTTTCCAAATTCGTGAATTCCACCTTTCAGGTGAAGTGCAACTTTGCCTTGTAGATTAATTTTATGAACTAGTGCAAAATTTGTTAAATAATCCATGAAGCAAACTTTTCCAACTTTGCTCATCTCTACTTATCACCCATCTTTTTCCCTGGCATTTAAAGACTCATTTTGAATATAAATCAGAGGGATTCCACTGCTTATTATTTGATTTTATAAATGTGTTAAATGAATTTACATGTACAGAGCGTCAAGCCTTTGAAATGAGAAGCTATGTCAAATAAAATGTACTTACTTGCTATATAAGTCCAGTATTTAGACAGGTATAGCCGGACAGACAGGGCATGCTCTCTATCTAAATATTGCTCCCTGGCAGCCAAGTATTATTTTTAATGCAGCATTAGGTTGGTGCAGCAAAGACAACTATAACTGAATAGTAGGGTCAATGTATGTTTTTTTGTTTGTTTTTTTTTCTGTGTGTGATTTTTGTGCTTGTGAATGAAACACAGTTGACAGCACTGGAACATGAGGTCCTCTGCTAATCCACATGGCAAGTACAGAACAATCACAGTGCAAGTTTCCCCGCACTGCTCAGCCAGCGTGCCTCAACCCTGCCATAGAGGGACCACTATGTAGGTGAAAGGGTAGTTCAGACTCCATGCCCATTCAATGCTTGGCCTCTCATGTGAGACTGCCAATAAGGGTGCCAATTAGTGCCATTTGTGTTGGTGATTTTTGTGATGTGGACACCTGCCCACTGAGAGCCCGACTGAGGCCACCACAACTCGTTTCACATAGGCCACTGAATGGCCCGCAGGTGATAATGACTTTTGGCCACTACTGACCTTTGCTAGATTTGATACAGTGACCTATGGTAGAGGTGAAAGTCTCCTTAACCCAATACCAATCAACTGAGCCATTTTTTTAAATGAATTAGTTAATAGTTACCTTTAGTTGGAAAACCAAACCATTTGCACAGGAATCCTTTACACATTTTATAAAAATATACATGCGGCATGATTATTTGTTAACATCTATATTATAGTTTTGAAACTTTTCATTCAGTATAACAGTTTTCAAAATCTGCATGCTGCACAATGCTTTTTGAAATCTATGTGCTGCCGAAGGGTTTTCAAAATCTATGTACTGCATTAGGGTTTTTAAAACATTTTCACACAGAACTCATTGCATAGGAATTGAAAATCTACATACTTTCATAGATTCATAGAAGTAGCCAGCAGATAAGGACCGCTTGGCCCACCTAGTCTGCCCATGAAAACCCCCAAGCAGAATCCATCTACTGGGGGGCTCTCAAGTCCATCCCTCCCATTGCCATTATACCCATATGCTTATCCCAAGCAAGCTTGAACTGCTTGGTTATTTCCACCCCCACCATCTGCTCTGGCAATTTATTCAAGTCATTCACCACCCTCTCAGTGAAGAAGAACTTCCTCCCATTTTCCCAGACCTTGCCTGTTAACAATTTCATATTGTGCTCTGTAGTGTTAGAAGCTCCACTCAGCTGAAACAGATTCTCCACTTGCGCCTTATTAATCCCTTTCCAGTACTTAAATGTCTCAATCATATCCCCTCTTCTCCCGTCCTTCATGGAGTACAGGTTTAGTTCCCAAAGCCTCTCCTCACAGGACATCCCCTGCATTCCCAGCATCCTCCAAGTAGCCCTCATCTACACTGCCTCCAACCTGTCCTTGTCATTTTGGAAATAGGGCTGCCAGTACTGCACTCCATATTAGAGGTGCAGTCGTACCAGTGCACCTTTCTCCTCCTGCTGGTGATCCCCCTTCCTATACATCCGAGCATTTATTTGCTTTCCCCACTGCTTTCCCACACTGCTTTGCCACCTTAAGGTCATCTGTAATAACTATTCCAAGGTCTCTCTCCTCCTATGTGACTTCCAGCACCCCCCCCCAAGAGTATAATCTGCACCTGGGGTTCTGTTCCCCAGGTGTATGATTTTACATTTTTTAGTGTTGAACCTCAGTTGCCACCTCTTGGACCACTCTTCCAACTTCCCCAAGGCAGCCTTCATCTTGTCCACCCCACCCTGCATGTCCACCCTGTTAATGAGCTTTGCATCTGCAAACAGGAATATTTTATCTCCCAGACCTTCAATAATATTGCTGACAATGACGTTAAAAAACATTGGTCCCAGCACAGACCCCTGAAGTACTCGGCTGGTCAACCTCCCCTCCATTGAATGTACCCCATTCACCACAACCCCCTGACTCCTATCCCTAAGCCAGTTTTCCACCCATTTCTCTATCTTTGTCCCCACCCCCAGTTCCCTCAGCTTCAATACCTGCATCCCATGTAGGATGGTGTCAAAGTCTTTCCTGACATCCAGGTAGGCCACATCCACCACCCCAGGCTGGTCCAGGTTGGTCTGACAGGACCTAGCCCTGGTGAATTTGTGTTATCTCTGGTCTTGCAGCTCACTGGCTTCCAGGTAATCCCAAACCTTTCCTTGATGAGTGCCTCCATTACCTTGCCAGCCACCGAAGTTAGGTTTTCTAGCCTGTAGTTTCCTGTATCTTCTCTATTTCCCCCCTTATGTATTAGAAACATGTCCATCATTCTCCACTCCCTTGGTATATCCCCTGGGTATTTCGTAATATGGGAGACTCAGATTGAGCAAGTTATTAATAGCGACTCAATTTGAGCACCTGCAACTTGAGTGACAGTGGCAAAAGAGTGACTATGTTAGAACAGCGAAGCAAAGTGACAGTGATGCAAGGGTGATGTGTTCTGCTGTGCCTCTACTGTGTATGGTGTCCGATCTGTGTGCGATTTCAAGGTGGTTGTATTTGTGTGAGGGCATGCATATGTTCTGTGAGTGTGTCATTTCCTTGAGGTAAAGCTGCTGTGTTGCTAAGCCATCCCCATTGCCTGTCATTGTTTGTTTTTGTGGCCGGAATTGCTGTTTTTACTCTCGCCAATAATGGCTTGTGTGGTTATTGAATTAGATACAGTACTTTGCGTTCGCCCGTATGTGTTAGCTGTTAAAACGTTGCTCTTATCACATAGAACACCTCCCTTATATCCAGTGATCTATTGTACAGGGCAGCCAGGGATGAAGCTAGATCCTTCCTGAGCTCCCACAGCAGCCTAGAGTGCACTGCATCAGGTCCCATGGCCCTATCCACCCTGAGTCTGGCCAGTTCTCTGTGGACTGTGTCTTCAGTGAAGGGATTAGTGTCCACCCCAAGGACTGATGATTCATCCCCATGTATTTTGGGCCCATCCCCATTTCCCTGGACTGTAAATACTGAGCTAAAGTAATCTTTCAATATTTCAGCCTTCAATCTGTCATCTTCCACTGGAACTCCTCCTTCCCCCCACTAGCTTGACAATCCCCCGACCTTCCTTCTTTCACCAATATATCTAAAGAATAACTTGTCACCCCCTTCCCCTTACTGTACTGGCTAACCTCTCCTCTGTACTTGCTTTGGCCTTCCTAACAGCCTTCCCCAACTCTCTTTGCCATCTTTGGTAAGTTTCCCTAGTCTCCTCTGTCTGCTTTGCTTTGTACTGTCTGAAGGCCCTAGTCTTAACCCTAACCTTTTTTGCCACCTCCTTTGTATACCACATTGGTCTCCATCTTCTCCTCCCCTTCTATCTTGCCTTGTATGCCGTTTCAATTTCCACCCTGATTTTCCCCCACATCTCCTCCATCTGCTGTAGTTCCTGGACTCCCTCCAAGGCCTACCTCAGGTATATGGCAATTTCTCCAAAGTTAGCCCTCCTAAAGTCAAAGACCTTAGTCCTTGTGTGGCTCTGCTCCACCTGAGCACTTATCTCAAAGGCTATAACCCTATGGTCACTTCTTCCTTGGTGGTCCTTTACTGAGAGGTTGGATATATTATCTCCATTTGAGAGGAAAGGATCTAATATTGCCTGTCCCCAGGTTGGTTCCATGACCATCTGTCTGAGTTCTGCCCCCTGCAGGACATCCAGGCAGTTCCTGCTCCTAACTTTTTTAGCTGCTAATAATAACCAGTCTACGTATGAGAGATTAAAATCCCCAACAGTAGTACCTCCCCTTTTAGGGCCATAGCTTGGATCTTTTCCATAAGATCCCTGTCCTCATCATCCCCCTGCACAGGTGGCTGATATACAACACCTACCTAAACAACCTCTCCTTTTTTCCTTTCAAGTGTCACCCACAGCACCTCTGTTCCACCCTGTTCCCTCTGAATATCTATGGCTTTTATGTTTTCTCACATAGAGTGCTATCCCTTCCCCTTTCTACCCACCATGTCCCTTCTGTATACATCACACCCTGGCACGTGCACTTCCCACGTCTGGTACTCATTATTTTTTATTATTTTTTTTGTTATAATTAATAGTAATAGTAATTTTATTGATCAAATTATTCAAGTCATTACAATTAAAATACATGATTAAAATTCAATCAAATACACATTTTTATAATTTCCATGTTAAAACATCCATCATATAACATTAGTCCTCAGTTTTACATTCTTCTTAGTAATATCCACATTTTTAAATATTTTTAAATATTGACAATTTGGACAAATAATAAACAGCTTAACCTACCCTTTAAGTTAAAACTTTCCTCACATGCAATTTTTTCTGCTCAATTATTTTTAAAAAGGAGGCCACAGCAAGTAATATTTTCAGGTTATGAGATTTTAACAAGAAATTCAACATAATTTCTGGATTTAAATCAAATTTTCTCAAAATCTCCCCCCAAATTGTCCTTCTATCTTTCTCATATAGAGGGCATATTATTAATAAATATCTAAGTGTATCTTTATCTTTATCTGTTCCACATTTATATAGTATATCCCCCATTATTTTCTCTCTACTATATAGATTTAATTTCCAATTTGTTGTAATAATCTCAAATCTTGCTCGGGTTAATAATTTCCTAAACTCAGGATTGATTTTAGCTCTCAAATAAAATTCTAATTCATGTGACCTCTTATTTTTAACCATCCATTCATTCACTTTATATTGTTTACACAGTGCCAAATCCAATTGGATATAATAATCTCTAACCCTATCTTTAACTCTTAATTTAATTATATCTGCTGGACAAATCATACTTTCCGTAATAGTCTCTAGCAGCCCCATTGGTTTTAATATGTTCTCTACTATTTCCATGCTTGGAAATAACCTATAATATTTGCTATACTCCATTGCCTCCACCATACATAATCTAGGAAACATTTGATTACTCATGTTATACACCTTTAACCAATAGGTCATTTGTCTTGTTTTTATTTCACATCTCAATTGGTATTGCCCCAGTTCTGCCCTAACCATTGCTGACGGCGTCCCAATAGGAAGACCCAAAATGTTTTTATAAAAATGTATTCAAAATGCATTCTAATTTGGAAAAATCACCAAATCCCCAAATTTCTGCCCCATAAAGTATTTGAGCTTTAACTTTTGCGTTTAAACCCCTCAAGTTTCCTTTTATTGACTGCCCTCCATGTTTATATGCAAATCTATTCATTACTGCCATAAATCTATTCACTTTACTATAAGTTTCTTTTATATGCATATTCCATAATCCATCCTGAGTGAAAACTATTTCTAAATAACAAAATTATTTAATCACTTCCAATCCATATCCATTTATTTTATATTGGTATTCTTTTTTATTCCCTCCGAAGACCAGTACTTTTGTTTTCTCATAATTTAATAATAAATTTGCCTTCTTACATTCTCCAACAAATTTAATTAACATCCTGTTTATGCCTATGAAGCTTGTTGATAATAAAGCTACATCATCTGCAAATACCAAATAAGCACAATGCTTATTCCCTATTTTAGTCAAATGAAAGTCTGGATCATATAATTTACTTAATATTGTTTGAAAATATAAATTAAATAACAATGGTGTTAGAGTACCTCCCTGCTTTACCCCAATATTAGTTTGAAACCATTGCGTCAATTGTCCCTTTGTTGAATATCTTACGCTTGTAAAATTGTCCTGATATAATCACTCAATCGTTGTCACCAAATCCCTATCCACTCCTAATCCTTTTAATCTTTCCCACATCATACTACGATTCACTCAATCAAATGCTGTTTTTAGATCAACAAATATACAGTATAGCTTTTGTTTTTTAATCTTAGTATACTTGTAAATTAAATGCACCAATGTCCAACATTGGTCTAATGTAGATTGACCATTTCTAAATCCTGCTTGTGCTGTAGCAATAATATTGTTTTTCTCAACCCATGTTGTCAGTTTATTGTTTAATATTTTAATAAATATCTTCTCCGTACTATCTATTAAACTAATTGGTCGATAACATTCTAGACTTTTTCCCCAATTTTTAAATATTGGAACAATTATATTTAGTTTCCAACTAGTTGGTATTATTCCTTTGTCCCAAATCTTGCTAAATAATATTGTCAAATAAGGAACCCAAAATCAAGCTGTATGAAAAATAACATCAAAAGGTATCCCATCTGGGCCTGGGGCTTTATGTTTTTTGAAAGAATCTAAAACCTTCCATACATCCTCTTCCATAAATGGTTTATTGTTAATCAATTCTTGATTTTTAATGTCAAATCGATTCTTACCATATTGTTCATCTATATTTTGTTTCTTTTTATTTGTTGTATAAAATAAACCTTTATAATATTGTACCCATACATCTGGCTCAATTAATGTAGTTATCCTATTGTCATAATTTAATGTACCATTATTGACTATATTCCAGAACTTCTTAGAGTAATTTGATACTACAGCTTCCTCTACTTCTGTCCATAATTTAAGTTGGTATCTTCCTTTATTTTTTTTTTCAAAATCCTTTTATACTCTTTTCTTAATTTGTTCATTTCTCTGTTCTTGTTTTCTAACAAACTACCTTTTAAAACTCTCATTAACCCATTAAATTTCTTCTTTGCATCCCTACATTCTTTATTAAACCATGCCTGTCCTTTCCTTACTATTATATTTTGTTGCATGGAGATGATCTGCCTGACATCAACTATGATATTATATTCCAGTAATGTTTCTATATCATTTTTATCATCAATATAATTATTTATTTTATCCAATATACCTCCATCATACATTAACTGGATAAGTTTCCCTCCTTCTATAATATCCCAACCTATAACATTTTTTCTTATCAATTTCAACACTTCAGGTCCCACTTGATCAACAACAAATTTTGTCTGATCCTTTTCCAACATTAGTTATATGGAGGCATGCTGGCTCTCCAAACTTGTTTTTGTCCTCATCTCAACACACTTTGATAGCAAATTTAGATTAACCCAAACATAATCTATTGTTGATGACCCACGCCCCCCCCCCGATATGTATAATTACTTGGAATATCACCTTTAATTCTCCAATTTAATTAAAGGAAATTTCTATCACATAACTTCCTATGGACAAGAATTCCCTTATTATTTACTGTGTAGTCCATCACTTCCCTTTTTGCCATTAGATTATTCTTCTCCAAATGAGAACACGATATCATTTCTTCTGGTATTCCTTGTAAAGTGCCTAATCTTACATTAAAATCTCCTACTAATATTATTTTGCTAGTAGGATATTCAAATGTCAATCTATCTAATTCTCTTGATAATTTTTTCTGCCAATCCTTATCACCATAGGAACTATTTAATTGAGGTGCATAGATATTTATTAATATTAAATCTTCTCCTTCCTCCTGTATGTATACTATTAATATGCTCTTACTGTCAATCTGTATATCCTTTGTTTTCACTTTATTACTAAGTTTGAAGACCCCCTGCATTCCTTCCATGCCTTTTCAACTTTTCAGTTTTTTTCCAATATGTCATATATCCATCTAAATAAGCATCATTCATCATCCATGTTTCCTGGATACATATATACTCAAATGTTTTAAAATATTTTACTAAATCTGGGTCTCCTAATCTTTCCTGTAATCCCAAGGAATTCCAAGTAAGAATTTGTATCTTGTTCTTTGATTTTATCTTGTTCTCATTAGGTTCTCTCTCATATATAATCTCATTAGTCCTTATATTATACTCTGATGTCTGTGACCTCTTTTCATTACTTTTTCCAGGCAGTCACTGATCCAAATCAGTTAATAATGTATATCTATTTGATGTTTCTATCAAAACTTCCCATGTCTTTGATTCTTTATACTTTTAAACTTCTTGATCCATCTCTCCTAATGCCATACAAAAATATACACCAAGATCATCCAACAATGGCTGTCTCTGTATTAATAGTTCAAAAATAATTCCCTTTTTCATCTTTACCAATATTTGACCATCTTTTTCACATCGAATAGCCTGTGTTACTTCGTGGATGCAGCCCTCAGTGCCCAACAGTATATTTAATAAATCAGCCACTTTGCTCATAAGATTCTTGCTATTTTCCATATAGAATTGTTTTAAGCCATACATGATGACCTCCTTTATTTCTCCTCCTTTTTCTATAACTGCATAATAGTCCGGAAATAACTCACCCAAAGTGATCAATTCTCCAATTTGGATTCCCATTTTACCTAGCTCTTTTGCTTGTTTGTCAACAGCTTTCAGAGCATAGTACTGGTCTGTAACCACCAGAACCAATTCTAATTCCATAATAGGCCTTACAGTACTAATACTGTTCAGCATTTGTCTGCATCCACTTAGTACATTGTCTAATAAGTTCTTAACCATTTTTGACACACTTTCTTCTGTTTCATTAGGCAAACATGCCATTTTATACAAAGGTAAAACAAAATCTGTTTTTCTTGTTTTTTTTAAATTGTTTCAATATTTCCTCATGTTTGTTATCTTTCTCTTTACCATCTAACAATGATTTTTCTAGATCATTTCTTCCTAAAGTTCATTTTTCCATCTTCTCCTCCACATTGTCATTCACTTTCCCTATATCATCTACAACTTCTCCACATCCTTTTTGTCCTTATTGTCTTTTGTTATTCTGTACTGTACCAATCACTTTCCTTCCATCTTCTATTTCCTTGCTCTTTACCTTGTTTTTTCTTCCAACACTCTCTTTCCACTTGTTTTTTACTTATCTTCTGTGGATTTTTTTAACCTTTTTTCCCTTATTCTTTGAACCGTCTGCAATTACTTCAGTTGTTACCCTTTCTGGCTGTCTTCCTTTAATATTTTTCCTTTGTCCTTTATTTTCAAATCCCTTCTTTATATTATTTGGGCCTTCTATTACCTGTTCCTCCTCTACTTCGTCTTTTAACCTTCTAACATCTTTACTGGTTCCTTCATCTTTATTCACATTCTCATCTTCCATCTCTTTATTTTCTTGTTGTTCTCCTTTTTCCCATATATCAGGAAATCTATTTTTTAAATCCACACATGTGCTTTCTTCCCTAAATATTTTATCTGGGAGCATCACATATTCTAGTGCATCCTCTCCTTCACTTACATCTTTTTCAACATATTTCTTAATTTCCTCTACTTTCTCATCTAATTTAAATGTCATCTCTTGTTGAATTCCAAAATTATTTTTATCTTGGTTTTCAACAAGATAATCTAATCTAATCTTGTTTTCAATCATTATTCCTTTTAGGAATGCCAACTTCTTTTTAATCTCAGGTAACTGTTGATAGATCAATACATTAGATTGTAATGGGTCTCTAAGTACTCTTCCAACTTCTTTTGTTATTCCCTCTAGATCCAGATCCATCATAGAGATGCAAATTGAATTATGAGACCATGATAGTTCTTCCTCTGCCCAGGTCTGTTGATTATCCAGAGGATTCAATGTCTCATCTATTACTATTGACTTTTTAAATTTAATGTCTTCTTGTATTTCCCCAGCATTCCTAATTAAACCACCTTGATTATTCAATTTTTTTGATTCTTTTGATGCATTCCGTACTTCCATATCATCCTTATTTTTCCCTTGTTTCGTTCCCCCTCATTAGATCTTACATTTTTCACTTCCTCCATCTTATTCATTCTTAATCCCTCTAACCCTTGATCAATATTAGTAGTTTTAGTTACCTTCAAAAATTTTGTAATACCTCCATTTGGAGTTGAAGTACAAACTATTTCTTTGTTGTTCATAATCTTTACTATTTCTTCTTTTTTTAATTTCAATTTATCTAAACTTATTTTATTCCTTCTTTTATTTGGCATTTTCACAGCCAATAATCCTAGTAAGGAGCTATCTCCCCCTTTCTTCACCTCCTTCTGTTCCCTTTTATTCTTGGATTTGGCCTCTAGTAATTTAACCATTTGTTTGTTTCTGGTCATAACAGGCATTTAATCTAGGCAGTATATATATAAAAACTTACAAAAATAACTAAACTAAACAGCATATATAATTTAAAAAAAAAATTACCGCTTATCTGACTCAATCCTAATAGAAATAACTAAATAAATTAATTATGCAAAATAATAATATTAATGTACACTTAAACCAATCACCTTCTAAAAATAATAAGTTACACTGGTCTTCAACTGGTCTTCAGTTGTTAATCAAATATAGATCAATATAGAATAGAAGTCCGTTTTGAATTTTATATTCAGTATAAGTCCCGAGCAAAATGTCCCAGATGTCTTTAATCTGTTTTTCCACTGCAAAATGCCTCCTTCCAATCCGTCCAATATATCTGACACTTCATCTCTATATAATGGATTCACTATACAAAGGGAAAAAAAATGACAATTTCTAAAAATGTTATAACCTTTACAAAAGTTAAATTTAAACCTTTAAATTCCTGCTTCTTGTAATGTTTAATATATAAAAATTCTTGATTTCCTATCCTATTGACAACTTGCCAAAAAAATTTTCACAAGTTGAACTAAGTTAGTTAAATTTAAAACCCACTAGAACTATATTTCAAATAACCCTATAGTAGTTACTATTACACTATTACTATTACTATTACACTTGTTGCACTTATTACATTTATTATATTAAAAATTCCAAATGGCTGCAGTAATCAATATCTCCTATATATTTTTAAAATAATATATCATTAAACAGTAGCAATTTGCAATTTTACAATTTGTAAGTTTTTACACTCTATTTAGTTTAACTTACTTTCAAATAAAGTTGACAACCCAATATCCAACTGTACTGGCTTCTGAAATCCCGATCAAAAGGGTTTTTGTCCAGTCAGCAACCGCTCACGCTTATTGCCAGCAGTCACACAAACTCCACTAGTAACACAAGGGTACCACAATATAATTCTCACTGGGATTCAGCTGTGAGCTTCTTGTTTCCCACTTCAATTATAATGAGAAAAAATTTCTACTTTTATACCTCATGCGTATAAGTAAAAATATCTTTAACCAATTTCACTAGCTGTAGCCCTTATAGCAGACAGTGTCGTTACTTTTGTAACTTGATAAATATAGGCTGTACATGGAATATTTAACATGCTCTTCAACACACACGCAGCTTCTTTCTCACCTCCCAGCTCGTATCTGAGTGAGATTCACCAAATCCCTCTAATATATAGAGCAATGGTCAATCTAATGACTAATTGATTTTAAACAAACGTGAATATTTGAAGGGGCAATTAAAGCAATAAAGCATTAATAATTATTTCCACCCACCAAACACTAACACAAGCAATTAACTATTAGTAACTAAGTTTTAGTTATAATTGGATTTTAATTGGAAAGTGAAAAACCTGGACATTTAATTTATTTCATCAATCATTAATTCCAGTCTCCGGACTATCAACTCATGACATAATTTAAACTCATTATTATACAATTGCAACTACAATTACAAATTACAAGGATACAAGAATACGTGCCATGAACTAACTACCTATTTTATAAACTCTACCTTCTCCCTAATTAAATTGATAATCCAGTAATTACCTTAAATTAGTTTATTACTTGTTACTTATATACTTTTCATTTATTTTGTTTTATCCTTTCAAAACTTTATATTTTATATTTTATGTTTTTTTAAAACACTAGCACCCCAATCAATAACTGTTTTAACAACCACAACTATTATGCTACTACTATACAACACAGTTTCTAGCAACAAGTGTACAAAAAGATAAAAAACAAAAAATAACATTTGAAACAGCTCTTTCTTGATGTATTTTCAATTGTATTTTCCTCCAAATAGCTGTATCTCTTTCCACTATTCCACAATTTCACGATCACAGCCGTCAATAGTTCCACTCATATAGGAAACCCACTTCTTTTCTTCTAGCCAAATTCTGTCCTTGAATCTCTGATCCCCAATCTCTGGTTTTCTGGCCTTTGTGGCCTCTATACTATGCCAGGAGGGGGTAAAAACCCCCAATCTTACTTCACTCTTACTTCGCCTTTCCTCTCCGGCTGTTTTCTTCAAATCCTATAAAAATATAAATGGCATACCTTCTGGAGAAACTTGATACAATTCAAAGATGAAAAATGAAAAGAGAGAACACCAAATTAAGGTAACGGTGGTTTACCTTTTCTAAATAAATACTAGAATAAATCTCTCCACTTTTTCTCCAGCAAAACACCGTAATCTCTCCCTCTCCCCAGGTTCCGTGTCCTAGCAGATCCAATTGTCTCTTCCCAAGTAAAATTAGTTTGGTTGGTAACCTCACCCTGGTCACTCAGGAAAATAGAAGACCTTCTCCTTTTCAGAGCTGCTGATCTTTGAATGAGTATTCTTTGACGCAGCACTGCAGCACAGAGGGTCATAAAAGACAGCCTACCATCTCGGTGCACCTCTAGTAAGTCATTCTAGCAGCAGCAGGAACGTGAGGAAAGTGGAGCCACAGTAGGAAGTATTTCTTATAATTAAGATTCTTACTGAATTTACAAACCAGAACACACACAAACAGTAGAAGCAATGATGGACATTATAACAAATATCAAACACAATTCAAACATCCAAAAGAATAAACACTCCCCCCTTCCTGCCCCAAACCCCCCCAAAAAATTCACAAACTTGAACATGGAAAAGGGAGAAAGTGAACCTACCCCCAAAGTGGCACTCATTAAACCAGGTCTCAGTTATGACTGTTATGTCTTAGTCTTCACTAGTTGTAAGAATCTCTAAGTCGACCAAAGTATTGCATATGTAAGCCCCCCATCATGGGGTGGGCTTACTACCTTTTGTTTCCCCTTCCCCATCCCTTTATTTAGCATGGGGGAGAAGATTCTCTGTTCTGCCCAGTAGGTGGTGGGGTTTCACCTATATTTATGCCCGGGGTTTTGGAGGGAGAGGTGAGAGTTGGAGGTTTGGTGGGCTGTGTATGGCCAGTGTGGCCAAGGGCCTAAAACTTCCCAGCCCAGAGGTGTCAGCTAGCAGCATCAGTGTGATGAGTGGGAGGTTTCTGAGGGAAGGTGGAAGGAGTTGGCAGCCATTTTGGAACCAGGGGTACCGTGGCTGGGATCAGGAGGAGCGAAGGAGGTGGAGAATCAGTGGGACCATCTGGAGGCTGGGGGTCCCAGTTTCCCAAAGAATGGAGCAGATTCCAGGCAGTGAGGCTGCTATGGTAGTGACAGGACCATGGCAGGGCTTTCTGAAGGTAGCAGATTCAGGGAGCCATTTCCCATGTGGCATGCTGCTGGAGGTAAAATGGTTAGGCACATCCAGGTTTTCACCTTTAGGGACAGCCATGCTCAAGTCTGGGGCAGGATCCATTAGACCCATTAAGGGATGTGGTTTTAAGAAACAGTAATGTTGAAGGGGGGATCATCATCATGCTCTGTGACAGGCCTTTTTCTGGGCTTGGAATGTAAGGAGGCATTTAGCACCTGGTTTTGGCTCTGTTTGGGAAACAAGGTTTGGGAGCAGCCGCAGGAGGCATTTAGGCTGCGTCATGCCCCAGTTCTACAAGGTTCAGTGGCAGGGAGGAGTAAGGCACTCTCCCAGAGGAAAAGGAACAAGTACAAATGGTATGGAGGAGAGGATATGAGCTCAATTTTGTCTCATGTTTGGGAAGGTGTGGAGCAAGTTTGGTCTATGCTCTAGGCTGGAAAATCAAATAGCTGTGGTCTGTGCAATGTGCCCTTTGCCTGTCGATTCTCTCAATCTCTCAGTCCCATGGAGCTGCTCCATTAATTTGTTTATCTTTTATTGATCATTTATGAACAAAATTAAATGTTCTATTTTCACTTTTAGATACCGGTGCTGAGTTTTATTAAGGAATTAATTTGTACATTTCTTCCATACAAGATTTCCACCCCCTACCCCCACTCTCAAAGCCAGCAGAAGCCACAGTGCTTGGTATTCTTTCAACCCTGGTAAAAGAAGGTTTTTAGAAGATTGTTTAATCAGTCAGGTAAGGCATATGTTTGGTTCCAGTTTCTGCAAAGATGTACCAGGAGTTGTCAGGCTCTGTGCCCCCCCCATTATATCATCAGGACCCCTAGACAGAAATAGAGGGTAAGTGTGGGTTACAGATCTGGGGGATCCTTTGGGATTTCTTCCATGATTTGCAAACTTCTGCACCGCTGGCTTCATGGAGGCAAAGGAGCTGGAACGAGTCCGACTGCTGTGGTGGGCCTGACTGGTATGGTGCAGTTATGTGGGCCACCATTGTGGAATGGTATGTTTCTCCTGAGTGCCACTGTCTGGGCACCTAGAGAAAGTAAGGAGTGGTCAGGTGGGGAGTGGCAGAACTCCATATTGGCTCATTTTGTGTAGCACCAGGAAAGAAAGAGAGCAGGAGGAGCCATTTTCTTTGCTTGTGGTGGAGGAGAAGATGTGTGGTTAGATCCTGCTAAAAGGAAAAGATGGGTGAGAAGTTGCCATCAGAGGAACCCCATACCACTATCCCTGCACCATTACTGATATGGCTGTGGAATTCATCTGGGAGAGAAGTAGAAGAAGAGAAATGTGTTCAGTGTGGATACCGAGGGGAAGGGGTGGTAAGGCTGCCCCTGTTCTTGATCTGCTCCAGTGGGTCGGCCGTGGGCATTTGGGAGGGCACTCCCTTTGGCTATGCTTGGCCTTACCCCATGGGAACATCTGTGGGCAGTTCATCATTGCTTTCACAAGGAAGCCTGGATTTGGAGGTGGAGGTCAAGATGCTGGCCCCTGCCTTGGTGCCAAAGCCTGAGGTCCTGGAGGTGGATGTAGTGGTGGAAGCCATGGAGGAACCTGACAGTGAGGATGGTATGGGGCACAAAGGTCTGCCGAGTCCCACATGCCTGCCACCATTGACTATCCCCATGGCAGAGGGAAAGGCAAATGACTACGTAAAGTAGCTCGTGGCCCCCCAGGGCCCAGGGGATTGACCTCGGGTTCACTGCCTGGTGACAGCGGCTCCTCCGGTGCCTCCAAGGGAAAGGTCTCACACTCAACTATGCCTGGACATGCCACAGAAAAGAAGGTGGGAGATGAGGTTGTTTAGCAGGTGTCTGTCCCACTGCCCCAGGACAAGACTTCAAGCATTTTCAATTTGCTGACGATAAGGTATATAGAGCCATTCCTCAGCCTTATCAGTGGCCTGCAATGAAGCTTCCTGATACCACTCCATGCCTTCCAGTGCAGAGCAAGACCCTGTGTGCAAAAATGGATGGCCTGCTGAACAGCGACCCTGCCAATGTCCAGTACTGTACCCATGTGTGGCTGGAACCCGGAGCAGTCCGATGCACCAGTGTGAGAGACCTGCCTGAATGGTCACAGGCAGAGAGGTGAGTGTAGAGAAGGATTCATGTGGAATACCCTAATGCAGAGCACCCCTACATGTCTGAGAGGCTTTGGACATCATCGAAGAGAAAAGGGCAGATTGGGTATTCTGGGGCATGGTCCAGAAGTTACAACAGGGGCTAGGGGCACCCAAAAGACAATCCAGGCTATCATCAAGCAGGTGAGGGCCATGTGCTTTTCTACATCTTAGGCAGGACTTACACTATTTAAACACTTTTCCTTGGTACAGGACATAGTGGGCTGTAGCATGAAGTATTATATAATCTCAGTAGATTCTTTCAGTGAGGAGACGACTAAGCCAGATCCAGACTAATACTACCCCAACAGCAGTGGGCCCACTATCTAAGGAGGAAACTGCTCACCATTCCTGTGATTCACCAGGACTGTCTTGTTTGAAATCCAGATGTGTTTTCCCTGGAGGACTTTTCTGAAGTTAAATAAGTGCTGTGCCCAGCAGAGGTCACCCAGGACTATCCCCGTTTGGGACAGAGAACCTGTTTAGACAGACCCACTGAGATTGTTGTGTTAAATGTTTTTGAAGAAAAAAGAGTTAAATTGTTCTACATAGCTGCTCCCTTGTGAAGCAGCTATTAATAATAATAATCGAGAAGTCCGATTTCTACCTCATGAATGATGAGTGAGTGGTAGTCTTGTGTGCATGGGAGAGAGTATGGTGTGTGAGTGGTGTTTCTATTTAGGTAGCACTCGATTAGCATGCTTCAAAGTTAAATGTTTTTTGAAGAGTTAAATGTTCATTGACAGCCTGACCATAGCAAGTGTACTGCTTACATTTTAACTTTGGTGTGTTGATGCTACTTAAATCATTTCAACCAGATTCACTCCATGGGGCAGGATAGATAGGAGGCTAAAAGAGTTGGGCGCTAGGTGTGCCCGAGGAGGCCCTGGATCAGGTGGTGAGTGTGCATACCCACTGTGGCTGGGGGTCCTTGGAAGATCCCCTTTTCTGTCCCATTTCCAGGAGGAAATGGTTTTAAGGGGGGGAGAGTTTAAGCCCCCCCACAGGGTGAACTTGCTACCTTTTGCCCCCCCTTGTCCCTTTAGTTAGCATGGGGAGGAATTCCTTGTTCTGCCCAGTAGACACCAAAGTTTCACCTATATTTAAGCCTGTGGTTTTGGAGGGCAAGAAAAGAGTTGGATATTCGGTGGACTGTGTAGGGCTAGTGTGGCTGGGGGGCCTAAAGCTCCCCGGCCCAGAGGTGTCAGCTGACAGTGTCAGTGCAACAGGTGGGAGGTTTCCGAGGGAAAGTGGTGGGAGTTGGCAGCCATTTGGGGGGCAGAGATACCTTGGCTGGGCTCAGGAGAAGCGAGGGAGGTGGAGAGTCAGTGGAATCATCTGGAGGCTGGGGGTACTGGTTTCCCAGAGAATGTAGTGGATTCAAGGCAGTGGAGCAGCCATGGTGGTTACCGGACCACAGCAGGGCTTTCTGAAGGTGGCAGATTCAGGGAGCTATTTCCCATGTGGCACACTGTTGTAGATAAGATCGGTGGACCACATCCTGGGATTCACCTTTAGGGACTGCCATGCCTGTGTCTGGGGCAGGACCTGTTAGACCCATTAAAGGACACGGTTTTAGGAAACAGTAATGTGGAAGGGGGGAACTGCTGTCATGCTCTTTGGCAGGCCTTTTTCAGGGCTTGGAATGTAAGCAGGGATTTAGCATTTGGTTTTGGCTCTGTTTGGGTAGCAAGGTTTGGGAGCAGCTACAGGAGGAATATAGGCGGTGTCATGCCCTGGTTCTACAAGGTTCGGTGGCAGAGAAGAGTAAGGCACTCCCCTAAAGGAAAAGGAACAAGTACAAATGGTATGAAGGAGAGGGTGTGAACTAAATTTCAGGTCATGTTTGGGAAAGTGTGGAGCCAGTCTGGTCTATGCTCTAGGCTGGAAAATCAAATAGCTGTGGTCAGTGCAATGTCCCCTTTGCCTGTTGATTCTCTCAGTCTCTTAGCCCCATGGAGCTGCTCCATTAATTTATTGATCTTTTATTGATCATTCAATAACAAAATTAAATGTTATATTTTCACTTTTACATAGTGGTGCTCAGTTTTTAGTTCATTTTTTTAATTTTTCTATTTTTGCGCCCCTGTGGAGCGGGCCCAATGACCCCTAGCCACTGGCACCCACACCCCCAGTCCAGGTCTGGTGCGTGGTAATTGCTCCATGTGCACAGGGTCGGCCACACCCCGGCAAAGGTGCCACACATGCCCGGGGGTGTGGGCCATGGCCATCAGCCACTGAGATTGACTGATTTTCTTCCACAGGGAGCCGGACGTGCAATGGCATCATGCAGGTCCATGCTGATGCCCACTGCACTCCCCACCCTTTGCTGTGCACGCAGCTGTAGTGTGGCTGGCCTCTGCCAGTTGCTGCTACAGTGCAATGCAGTGCCCCTACCCTCCCCAGAGGAAGGAAAGCAGTCATGGGATGCTCAATCCTTCCTCTCCCCTGCCAGCCCCCGACAGCCTGAGTTCGTTCCCGAACCCAGGTTGCCAGCGTGGAGCAAGGTGTGACATCCAGCGCCTCAACCCTCAGAGCCACTGGGCCAGTGGTGCTCAGTTTTATTAATGAATTAATTCTCACATTTCCTTCATAGAAGGTTTCCACACACACACACACACACACCCTGCTTGTTCTCAAAGCCAGCAGAAGTCGCATTGCTCGGGTTTTCTTTCCACCCTGGTATAGGGAAGCCTTTAGAAGAATGCTTCATCAGTCAGTTAAGGCCTATGTTTGTTTCCAGTTTCTGCAAAGATGTGCCAGCAGGTGTCAGGCTCTGTGCCCTTTCCCTGTTATAACATCAGGACCCCAAGACAGAAATAGAGGGTAAGGGGGGGTTACACACAAGCTACAGGGCATTGACACAAATGACTTTCCACCTACTCTTCTGCCTCCTCCTGATATCCCTTTCCATGAATTCTTTTTTCATTTTTTGGGGAGTGCAACAGTTTTCAAAATATATGTGATGAGAGTAAGCTTTCAAAATGTATGTGTAATTCCCAATTTTTCCTCTTGCTTTCCTTCTGGTCCCCTCACTTCTCTTACTAGATGACATGCAGTCCAAGAATCTCTTTCTGCCATGGCTGCTGTCCTTGTTCTTTCAGTTGGGGGCTGATAGGATATGATAACCCTCTCTTAGCATTGGGCAGATACTAGTGGTGTGCATAGATCCAGGTGTACCCTACATGTCTAGGGTTGCTGGTAACTGTTCCCCAGCTTTAAATACATGTAGTCTCTAGTTATTTACAGTTCCTTTCCTTTCCATTCACTCTATGATGTGCTTTGCTTGGTACCCCTTCTGTCATGTCAGAAATAAATCACTCTGCTACATGATGGGCTGTTGTCAGGTTTACTAACATATTAACAATTACACACATGGGAACATGGCTCCAAAAATTGCTGTCCTTGTCAACACTGCAAGAATTCTGACACTAGACATAAGTAAAAACCATACGGTCCCATTAAAATTGTTTTACCCTTTACATATTTCTTATAGGAGCCCCATAACTCTTTCTGTTCCTTGCAATTTATCAGTGAGTAAGGTATTAACTCTGGACAGAGCCTTTCCTATGCTGCCTTCTGAATTTAATGGAGCTCCCACCTTGCTGAACTTTTTGGGGTCATTCATTTTTCATTTATTGTTGTGACACCGCAGCATCGGTTTAGCTGGTGTGCAGAATGCAGCACCTATGTATGGACATTCACTCTGGCATTCCTTGCTAATGTCCACCTGGCTTCAGGCACCTAATATCAACCAGGTCTTTACTCTCACCAGACAGTGTGCTGGACACCAATGCACCAGCACCTACCTCAGCCTGCCCTCAGACAGTGGCTGGCAATCTCACCAGTCCCCCTACCAGCTGTTATGTCTCCAATAATCGTACTAGCTTAGGATTCTCCATACAAAAAGTATGCTCATTTATTTATTTATTTAGCTTGTGTTAACTGGGTAAGTACACTAGACAAGACATTTGCCTATTTTCTGGAATGACCCGGGAGAGTACAGGAAAGTATGATTCAGAGACATAGGACAACATAATACAGATACAACCAGATTGACAGAGTCAGGGAAAACATTACATGCCCAGATAGGGTACCTACAGTGGTACAAATGCATAGAGAACATGAGCAGTACAATATATACAGTCTGAAGTGCAAATAAAAACAGTTATGCACATTACAGGACCCCATAGAAGTGGAGCCACAGTCAGAACATACCCAGAACATAGGGCTGAGGCAATTACAAACTGAGCCAAGCCCTAGGTGGTCTGAGAAGTCAGGAAGAGAGGAGGGGAAATGGTGCCAGGGGGCAGGTGAGTATTATGGAGGCTTAGAACAGCCACACACTGAGACAAGCTTAAGGTGATTCCAAAGGGAGGATCTAAGGCAAGCCTGTGAGAGGGAGGAGTAAACCTGGACAGGAAAGGAGTTCCACAACCTGGGTGCACACGAGGCAAAGTCTCTGTCACCCATCTGGGTGCATGTGGCAGGTATCTTGAGGACAGCAGGACCCAGGGACCTAAGTGAATAGTGTGGGGAGGCAGCCAGTATGAGGAGCTCCACCAGTCCGGGGAGGTGCTGGTGTGAAGTACCTTGCCCATGAAGCACCTCAGGCCAAAGTTTAAGTAATTACTGTAGATGGGGAGAGCTAGTTCAGCATGCTGTACAGGTTGCAGTGATGGGTGAGTTGAGGGGCCGCAAGCGCAAAATGGCAAATATTATTGTAGGCAACAGTCCACCTTGAGAGGAGAGCTTTGAAGGTGTGGGCAAACAGAAGAATCTACTACCTGTTTCAGCAGTTTAATCTTTGGCAGCTGATAGCATCAATCAGTCAAAGACATAGCCAGCATTTTCTCCTAAAGTGAAGAACATCTGCTTTGGGGAAATCCTCTGAGTATGACATGCCATCAAGGAGTTTCTTTGAGAGTAGCCGCTCAGGATCATCCCTTCCTTCTGGTGATCCCTTACACTCTCACCAGAATTAATGGTGAGCCACACTGAATGCCTTCAGACTCCAAGTTCCCAGAGTCATCACTGCTGTCCTGATATCCATCCATGGTGACTGCCGGATAACTAGGCAATGTGTATTGCTGTTCTCACACACTGCAAGGCCCAGTACAAAGAATGTTAGGCCTCATGCACAGGAACCAAAGTTCCCTGTGCATCCTGCTCTGATCAAAGAAAGTTGGGAGGCAAAAAGAAAGTTACAAGTCATGTCCTGATTTGCTCAGGGCCTCAAGGGCCCTGCACAAAGCAAGTTAACATGCTACTGTCTCAAAAAATAAGGAAATTCATTGCAGAGAACAGCATTAACACACATAAAGGTTGCTACCACACAAACTTCAAGCCCTCAAAGTTTGAAAATATGCTATTATGATTTTCATCCCAATGTCCACAATATTTGGAAACATACTATTAATGTTTTCAAGCCTAACTCCCATTCCCTCCCACTCCCCTGCCCTTTTTGAACAAGACCAACTTACAGTATGGAACCGTGCAACAATGGTGTGGTACTTCATATACAGCCAACATATTAAACATTTATAAATAGCAACCCTAATCACCACTCCATCTCTTAGCCTTGTGACCTGTGGCTAAGCTACAGATCTAGAGTCATGGCAAACATGTCAGGAGTTTAATATACATCCTAATCATTTTAGGTCTGTAACTAGAATACTTGTGGAGCCCAGTTAAAGAGCTTTATATCCATTTATTGATGTGGCTCACTTTGCACACAATGCTTAAGCAATAATGACCGAAGAGCTGGTAATTTCCTAGAGATTAAAGACTATCTGGGGGTCGGCCAATGAAACCTTCCAGCTGGTCATTAATCAAAAGGAAATGATCAGTTTTGAGGTCATTATTGCAATTATAAGTCTAATCGCAATAATGATTTGTTTTATTTCTGTTTTATTAAATTTTTTTTTGTGGTGGCACAAGCAGAGTTGCAATTAGATAAGTAGGCATTTCTGTGGCAGCACATGGCAGCCTATGAATACTCATATGAGCAGCCAGTCTTCCACTTCAGCACCGAAAAAGATATCAAAGTTGGATGCAGGTAGTGCCATTCTTTTGTTTTTTGGTAGTTGCCGTTTGTGTTTTTTTGAGTCGATAGGCAAAGTTTTCTGTGAGATTTTGTGTCAGTACAGCTGCTTGGCATAGCACTAGACAAACAGCTGCAGTAATGAGAATATCTGAGCGGGTGCCACACTGGTTGCTTCTAAGAGATTTCAGATCAGTGCGGCAGCCAGTCAGAGGCAGCATTACCATCATGGATAATTAATTAGATTTATGGGGCCGGATATTCAAACTGCGCTATTTTGTGGCGCAAGCCCTTGCGCTGCACAAAATAGTTACGCAGGGGTGTGGCCGGAGCGATATTCAAAGGAGTTGCACTATTGAGCAACTCCTTTGAATATCACCCCCCAGCCACAGCCACTGTGCATGGTGCAGTGGAACTTGTGCCACTGCAAGTGGTCAGAGTGGAGCATTCAACTTGCGGTGGTCAAGTACCATTGCGCCATGCGCAAATGTCCGATATTCAAAAGGTGACATGCAAATGGGGCCATAATTCATGCAAGGCACAGGGGAGGCCATTTGTATCTGTTTATGGCCCCATTTGCATGCCATTAGCATGCAGGTGTGCCGATCCCCGAGGACTTGCACCTGGCGCCCTGCCAGGCAGCAGCCATCAGGGGCCGACGCCCCCTGCAGCCCGATCATGGGCAAATGTGTATAAAATCCCCCCACCCCCCCAACTGGCCCGATCGCGGGCAAAAGCATCAAATCCCCCTCCCCGACTGGCCGATCGCGGGCAACAGCCTAAATAACCCCCCACCAGCCCGATCGCGGGCAGTAAAGTGTCCCCAGAACATATCCCTGGTGGTCCAGTGGAAGCCCGATCGCGGGCTGGAGAAGTGTAACAACCCCTAGACGTATCCCTGGTGGTCCAGTGGACCACTAAACCCGATCATAGGCTGCATAATGTGCCCAAACCCCCAAGACCATATCCCTCATGATCTAGTGTCCCCCACCCCCCCACCCATGAAGCCCCACCACCCGCTCCCCGTAGCCAGCAGGCGGCGGCATCCACCACCTGCCCCCCATCACCCACCGACTGACTGCCGGTGGGGCTGCACGCCATTGAGTGAGGCAGGAGCCAATGGGCATGCAGCCCATACCGTGCGAGGCAGTCCAGATATGAGGCAGATTCAGTCGTTCACATATCTGGACTGCCTGCTGGTAGTATCGGCTGCGACGCCAGTAACTCTTGCTGCAATCGGCGTCGTACGAGCAGTCAATCAGTGGTAACGAAGCGGCAGGCGGGTGGGATGCTACCGCCCAGCTGCAGAAGTGAGTGAGTGGGGCTTCACGGGTGGGTGGTGGGGTGAGGGACACTAGATCACCAGGTGGTCTTGTGGGGTTTCACCACATTATGCAGCCCATAATCAGGCTTAGTGGTCCACTGACCACCAGGATACGCTCGGGGTTACATTTTTCAGCCCATGATCGGGCTTCCACTGACCACCAGGGATACGCTCGTAAATTACACTTCTTCAGCCAGTGATCAGGCTTAGTGGTCCACTGGACCACCAGTGATACATTCTGGGGGTTTCAAACCTCTCAGCCCGCGATTGGGCTTATCGGGTCCACTGGACCACCAGGGATATGTTCGGGGAACACTTTGCTGCCCGTGATCGGGCTGGTGGGGGTGATTTAAGCTTATGCCCAAGATCGGGCAAGCCGGGGAGGAGGACTTTTCTGCTTTTTGCCGCGATCGGCGAATGATCGGCGTGGGGGATTCCTCCACACTTTGCCCGCGATTGGACTGCGGGGCTGGGGAGTAGGTTGAGGGCCAGCCACAGGTGGCAGCTGCTGTGTTGCACCCTGCAATGCGCAGCTCACCTGTGGGTGGCCTCTCGACTTCTCCTTTTTTGGCTCAAAGTTGTGCAGGCGCAGATTTGGGGTTGCGCCTGCACAACTCTGCACAGCCCGGCTGAATATCAGGCTGTGCAGTTTATTCATGGTTCCTCCCTCCAGTTCAGCATGCATTCATTTGCATTGCGATGTTGCTCAGCATGTTTTCAGTGGCGCAACTGCCTCCTGCTGAATATGGCAGAATGGTGTAATTTCAGACTTGCGCAGGTGCAACCCTATTGCACATGGCGCAACCCTTTTGAATATCCAGCCCATAATGTATTGTGTAGCACCAGGTTGTGTATTTTAGAAAGAGTAAGTTAATTTTGGGAGACACAGGTTTTAAGTTGCTTTTGTGGTTCAACCAGTATCACATAACACAACATAACATAGTTCTAAGTGACCTGGGTTCAAATCTCAGCTAATGCACTTATTTATTTCCTTCTTCTGTCTGCTTGTTTTCCATTTACTATGCACACAGTATCCTTGTTAATAAAAATGTGATTCATGTGTGCAGCACCAGCTTGTGTATTTATATGCCCAATGCAATGCCTGTAAAAGATAAATCAGAATTGCCAAAAATAACTACTATAAAGGTTTACTACTCGATGCTGCTGGGGACCTGAGGAAATTCTGATCTAATGTGAAAACCTTCCTTGGTTCTACGCAGTCCTTCACTCCTAATGATATGTTACTAAATGGCGTACACTGTAATGATCCCTCAAACATTGCAAACATTTTCAACCTGCATTTTTCTGATCTATCAAATTATACTTCCTCCTTCTCCTCCACTCTACCTACCAACCAGTGCATCTCTTCCTACCCCAGAACTGGGACTCCACCCTTTCATTTCAAAGCTATAACTAGGCAAGAGGTACTAAAACTCCTAAATACTATCTCTGACAATATCAGCACTGATTCTGACTACTTTGAACCCAGGCACCTAAAACTTGCTGCTCCGTTTATATCTTCCCCCCTGGCCAGTGTTTTCACCCTGTCCCTGTGCCACAGCCAAGTCCCTGATACATGGAAAATTGACAGAGTCACCCCCATTTTTAAAAAAAACCCATGTTGAAAATTTGGTGCAAAAATTCCAAAAATGCCTGAGATATGCAGCAAAGTTGAAAAAAACCTATCTATCCCATTATACAGCTTACCAGCATTTCCTCAGTTCACAGTCAGCTTTGAAGAGTGCAGGCGTGTTCCGGTCCACGAGATCATTGCGCCGAGGTCCGGAGGTAAGTATGGGGTGAGGGGTGTGGGGAGGCAGGGTGCACAGTGGGTGGGTATGTGGTTGTGGGGTTGGGCAGGGAGGCGCCCGAGGACAGTTTTATTTGCAGGTTGTTTTTTAAATGAGCGATGTGGGGACGTTGCCATGCTGGGGTGGGCTCCCAGGGTGGCACAAGGAGCGTGGGGTGGTGTGGAGCCGATGGGGGATTGGGCACCCCCGTTGGCCATTGCATCTGTTGCCACACTGGGGTGGGCTCCCAGCATGGCACCCTGTACTCTGGGGGAGGACAGTGGAGCCGATGGGGGATTGGGCACCCCCATCGGCTATACGATGAGTTACCACGCTGGGGTGGGCACCCAGCGTGGCATGTGGAAGGCTTTGGAGCACAGCACAGCCGACTGGGGATTGGGCATCCCTGGCTATGCAGTGTGTGCATGGGGGGGCAGTAAACAGTATGCGTGTGTGTGTGTGTGTGTGTGTGTAGGGGGAGCGTGCATGAGCAGGCGATATCTTATCGCTGCTCACTGAAGAGTAGCTCCCCCTTTCAACTGTACTCCACTGCATTTTGGAGCTGTCATAGACAACTCAAGCAGGCATTGGAGAACTGCGGCCGCGCCTGCAAACACACTGTCTGAATTGGAAAAGGGCTGCCACACCTCTGAAAGCTTGGATGATGGCACTATGTTTCTTGCACATGCGTGCAAGCAAACATAATAATGACTCTTTCTTGCTTCTCCAACAGCAGACCCTGGACACAGAACAGGATCCTTGTGAGGGTGGCAGGGTCACGAGGGCCAGGTCTTCAGATGCTCTCCCCCAACCCCTGAAACCAGGTACGGAGCACGGAAAGCGGGCAAAGTAAGACATAGTACTGTGGCACATTGCTGGAGTATTGTTTGCCCTGCTGATGCTCTGTGTCGGCTCTCCACCACCCCCGCCACCACCGTTGGTCGACACGCCTTTATATAGGCCTGAACACTCAAAGCTGAGTCTGAGTGTGAACCAATCAGCCCACTTTACCATTAGCAGCCTATAACACCTCCCCACTTGAGGCAGTATTGTCCTACATTCCCAGCCACTGATTCCCCTTATTTTAAACTAGTATATTACATTCATGGCCCCTGTCCCTTCTTTACTTCCCTCACCTTAAAATTTATTTTTTGCTTCTGTCCAATCTTTCTCTCCCTCACACTCACCCCTAATAACCTCCCTCCTGTACTGCCAGAAACAGTTTCCCCTCTGCCTTTCAACTCCTGGCAGCAGCCCAACAACACTAGTATGTTTATCCCTTTCCTCATCTTTGTCATCCTCCTCCAGGGTCACTCCAGTCCTTCATCCCTGACTCACCCCTCTGGAGCCCCTGCGACACAACACTAGCTCCCACCTATTCTCCCTGTTGCTGTAATTCCACAGCACCCCCCATCTACTCATCGCCCACCTCCCTCCTCTATATACCACCTCCCATGTCCCATTACATTCCTCACATACCCTACCCTCGTCTCCCTGGCCATCCCCTGTACAGGCGGCACCTCAACTAAAAAACATCATGCCAACATCTGCAAACAGAGAGTACTGGCCTCCTCAGAATCCTCACTTTCCTACTCCTTACATCAGGCAATGTTCACCCTAATACAGGCCCCATCTCAGCCTGTCCTGGCACCTCACACCATGGGCTAGGTATAGCTGCAATGAATTTCAACAGCTTACCCAATAAAATAGCACAGTTACAATGCTGGATACAGCTGCATCAACCTGATATGCTAGCCCTCACTGAGATCTGGTTGTCAAAGAAGGTCCCGGACTCTGCCATTGCACTCCCTAGCTTCACCCCTTATACAGCTGACAGACTGGGCAAGCAGGGTGGAGGCGTGGGCTTTCTACGTCCGTGACTCACTGCTATGCCATAGCCTTCCAACATCCACCCTGAATGATGGGGCTCAGGCTATGACACTAAAACTCACACCAGACCCTACCAGAGCCCCAGTAACCATTACGGTAGTTTACATTCCACCACGGAACCAAGCTGCAGCTTTTCAATCTCTGGACGACTATATCACAAGCTTCCCACCCAAAACAGAGTACATTATCCTGGGGGATTTTAATGTGAATTGGTTGTCAAGCTCGGCCTCCTCAATAAAAGACACCCTCTCAGCGCTAGACCTTACTCATTTAGTTAACCAGCCAACCAGGGTAAATCCTAGAAATGGTTCTAGCATCCTAATCGACCTCCTACTCACCAACCACCCTAACAGAATCTCAAGCCTAACTGTACTCCCAGACTCTTTAAGCGATCACTCACCAGTCCTCTTCACCTGGTCATGTCAACGGCAGCTTCCCCAACCAAGCAATTTTACCCGATGGCATTTACAACCTGGTGGTCTCAATAAGCTAAGGAGATACAGTATCTTGCCCAGCATGATTGGTCCCCCATCAGATGCGCCCCATCTATAGATGTAGCCCTTGACTACTTCACCCCAACATTCATCAATACATGTGATACATTTGCCTCGCTCAATAAGGTTAAAAAAAGAAGTAAAACACCCCCTGGATCACACCTGTGCTGATCCTGCAACTAAAGAGCCATGATCACCTCTGGCACAAAGCAGTTGCCTCTGGTGTACAGGTGGACAGGATGGCCTATAAAATGGCTCACAACAAGTGTACCTGGGCTATTAGAATGGCCAAATCTATCTACTACAAGTCCATCCTGGCCTCATCCTGGGGAAATGCTAGGTTATTTGGGGACAATCTAAAAGAACTGAAAGGAAAATCCAGGATGCCTCCCCCCGCCCAGCTAACTGTCAACAATATTACTACCTCAGAACCATTCACCATTGCCAGCAGGCTAAATGCAGCATTTTCTGATCTTAGCACAGTACTTCCCAACAACTTTTTCGATCCCGACCCTATGACCACAGAACCGAGCAATACCTACCCCCCTTCCACCTCAGGGTTGTTACTATGAATGAAGCAAAAACATACCTTAAAAAAGCCCTAGGGGGATCAAACTATTGCAAAGACTCCTTTGACATAAGAATCCTTAATCTGGTGCTGGACTCTGTGCTCTCCCCCCTAACTGATCTCCTTAACCTCTCTCTATGCCTAGGGCAGTTCCCAGCTGACTGGAACGTGGCCACCATCACACCAGTACTATTTCTATTTTTTATTTATTTCAATCTAGGATTACAATACCTTTGAGCCGAGGATCTTTTACAAAGGTTCCATGTCAGCGTGTGCAACAGTCATCATTTTTAGTTAAAAACATATAGTCACCAACTTACAGACATGTAACAACCAGTACAAAGACTTGAGCTATGAGCAAGACAAGGGGGGGGTTGGTGGGGAGAAGTGAGGGTAGGAGATCGAGGGGGGTAGGAGGTGCAGGGGTAATGGGGAGTACAGGAGGTGGTTGGGGCAGGGGCAGGAGTGGAGATATGGGGGGAGGTGGGCGAGGATGGGAGACAGTGCAGCCAGGGGTCCTTGTCGAGCACTAAACAGTGGAGACCCCACTATACCCAATAATTACAGGCCCATCTCCATACTCCCGCCCCTCTTGAAAGCCCTGAAAAAAATCATTGCCACTCAACTCATAGACTACCTGCTAGTGCATGACATCCTATGTAGGGAACAGCATGGTTTTAGAGCCGGTCACAGCACAACCACTGCACTCATAGAGTTCTTCAACTTGCTGCACAATGCTCTAGATAAGAAGCTGCTAACGGGAGCCATTTTCATATACTTGTCAAAAGTGTTTGACACAGTCTCCCACTCCCTGCTCCTAAATGCTCTTCGCCACACTGGCCTGTCCCCAGGACCCATTGCTTGGTTCACAAGCTACCTTGCAGATAGGTATTTTGTGTGAAGATAAATGACATCCTCTCACCCACTCTTCCAGTTCACTCAGGGGTCCCCCAGGGCTCCATCCTTGGCCCATTGCTATTCGTTATCTTCCTGAATACCCTGCCCAAGTCCTGTCCATGTAACCTTTTGTTCTACGCAGATGACACAGTGATGTATGCCTCCCACTCAGATCCCACAACCCTCCAATCCTCCCTACAACTTGCTTTCAACCACGTTGAAAACTGGTTCACTGACCACAGACTCGTGGTCAATATAAAAAAGACGAAATCAATGCTCTTTTCCCATAGCCAGAGTAAGGACTACAATACCCAGCTAACTATCTTCTCCAAAACCCTCCTCCCACTTGAATAGGTCCACACCTATAAATATCTAGGCATTACCTTTGATCTTAATCTATCATTCCATCAACATATTAGTAATCTCTCCTCCGCCATAAATATACGCAGAGGACTACTGTACCGGCACAAAGTCTGCCTACCTTCAGAGGCTCTACACATTGACATTACCTTTTCTGTTTTCTCCCTTGTTGACTATGGGCTAGCCATCTACTCAGTCGCTGACCAAACTGCACTAAATAAAATCCACCTAGCCATTAGTAAAGCCTGTAGGCTCCTTACTGGAGCAGATAAGCACACCCATTGCTGTACCCTGTATGCTCTAACAAATATTCTCACCTTAGACAAAAGAGTACGTTATCATACATGTCTCCTCACTAAGAAAATACAGCTAGGCCTTACCCCCACTGGTGTCTGTGTAATGTGGGCTGTTCCAAGGGTCACCACCACCCTTGCACAATGGTCTTTCCTCTACAGAGCACCATCCTGGTTCAATGATCTCCCCCCCGGGCCATCACCACTTTACCCACGACTTGGCACCTTCAAAACAGCCCTTAAAAACCACATAATCTCCACCCGTCACTGCCACTGTTCCTAAAATGTACTGGAATCTGGTTATGAATAGCGTACCACCAGGTGGTAATGACAATGTTGGCAACCCAATGGCTTGCACCACCTTCTAGCATGTAAGCCATACCATAATACTGATTGTACTGTCTGTTGTCATTCGCAAGCTCCTTCAGGGCTTGTATAGCTACCTCTTACCGTATAGGACTAAAAGCACTGTTCATGCCCTGTTATATTGTCTCCTTCTTCCAATGTAATATTGTGTACTGCCACTGCTCATACACTGTAGATATCTCACTGTAATATTGTATAAGTACTGCTTATTGTTATGTATTGTTCCTTGATGTGGAGCCTTTGGAAATGAATAACTGACTCAAAGGTTGTAATCTGAGATTCTCAATAAACAAAACTAAAAAAAAAATATTTGAGTATGAGTAAGGGGCTTTTGCGAGTCCCAGGTTCCCATTTGCCATTGTGGTGCAGCCGGTAGCAAAGCAGAATGGTATTCTGAGTGGCCTACGTTAAAATTCCAGATAAGAAACTTATCTGTATCTTTCTTTTCTCTATTTGTGTTCCATATACAATTGCCACAATTGTCATAGTCAAATATTTTCCTGAAATTTCTGGGACATCTGTAGAGAAATTATTCTTCTCTCTTGTCTCCCAACCCCCAGCTGTTTCCTGTTCCTCTTGTTTCAGGGAACATCGCACTTTTGCCACTCCTCACCCCAACTCCTCTGCTAGGCAATCTGCCTACTTCTATCAACTTCTCTCACTCTGAAACCAACTGCCCTCCTCCCTCTCACCCTCTGCCTTTCCCCATTTCCTGACTCCCTCATCCACCAACTAAAACTTCAACTCTTCCCCTTGTGTTCCTGTTATCCTTCCTCCTGATTCTTCAATGGCTAAACCTTATCCATCCTGGTAAGCAGCTGGTTGAGTCCGTGCTCCTGACTTGTGTTAAAGTCCACATCACTACAGTTTTCTCCCTCCATTATGAGGTTGGGCAAAATCTTTACGCCTCAGGTCAGGGTGGGGAATAAGAGTACAAGGTGAGTCAGAAACAGGCTGGGAGCGGGGATCACAGAGGATCATCTTGAATGGGGAAGCCTAGTAAATTAGGAAAGGCACCACCCTTGCAGGCTGTAACACCCAGCTTTTCTTACAAAGGTTAGAACTCATAAGCACACTGAAGATTTCTCAGATATGTCCAAGGTTACAGCTATTTCAAAAGATTACAGTTTTTTCCTAGCATAGAAATCATTGGACTGCTAGCTTTTTTCAGCTTTTCTGCAACTTAGATGTCCAAGAAAAAAAACATTGTTCTGGGAAACCTTTGCACTTCTAGTGTGAAACAGTTGGAAGGTGGGATTAGCAAATAAAGGTTTTGACTAATTATTTTACACTTCGGCTGCCTGTGAGAAATCTGGTGCTAAGTGCTGAGAAGAGAAAAGACAACAGGGATAAAAAAAGATTTGTACAGTTCATAGTCAAAGAGAGGTGATGAGTAAATTTTGTGGGTTTGGCTACAAATATCTTTTCTACAACATTAAGTCCCTCTCAATGATTTGCATCATACATTTCTAATTGTATCTGACTGTTTTCAGATTGGGTATTGATAAAATTTAATAAGAATCTATACCTGAATAAATGTGTTGCAAGTAGTTTATTGATAAGGACTCATTTGAGAACAGGTCTTTGAGAAATATGTTGCATGTTGTTTCAAATGGGTTGTGAATAAATTAGGAGTAGTAATTATTGGAAATTCATTTTGCTGTGCATGAGATAAAAAGACAATTTTTTTCTAATTTTCTTACAGTCCTTTTCTAGCTCACACTAAACAAATCTCATTTTACATTTTTCATGCCTTTAAATTTATGCTGTAGCTTAGTTTTAATGATTGAGATGACAGGTGTAAAACTGATGATGCTATAGAAAAAATCACTTATAAAAAACACCACTCAAGAACTAAGGCTGCCAGTGGGAAAAGTTCAGAAAAGCTGGCATAATGGGAAGAATGTAGGTCAGAGCTGTGAAGTTATAAACAGCTCTGGCTAAATGATACAGTGTGTAAGAGCATAAGCCTACAAATAATTTGCAGGTTCTCTTCTCCTCAGGGATACAAACCATGTTTCCCAAGATACCCGAGGTAATGTTAACTGCAATTAACTTCTTTAACAGGCAAGAACTATAGCTCAGCAAAACGGAGACTAAAACTTATAAATGATCCAGCCCAAGAAAATCTTAGTGCCAATACATTATAGCTTTTTTAAGCTTTGTCCTTTATCTGAATGCAAGAAAAACATTAGACTTGCTAGAAATTATAAACATTTTCAAGTCAAGCTTTTCCTTGAAGTTCTAAGGATTTCCTCACTTTAAATTGACATGGGTAGTGGGGTTTTCCGGATAGCAGTCTTAGACCCGATTCTTTTTAACACCATTATTTGCAATGGGGGATTTGTTTTTTTGCAGATGACCCAAACATCTGTGGAAGAGAGGACAGTATGTAGGGTATAAGGGCACTGAGTGAAGATCTAGAGAGGCTAGACAAATAGTCAAGAGTCTGGCACATGAAGTTTAAGGCACAAAAATGCAAAGTCATGCACATAGGGGACAGGAACCTAGTGATGAAGAGGACAACAGAGCACACAGCTCTTGGTGTGATAACTGCACACAACCTAAACAGTTGGTGTAGAGTACCATACCAGGGGAGGAAAATAGATTGCTGGGATGCATAGGCAGGGGACCAGTAGCAGAATAAATGAAATGATCCTGCCTCTGCACAGATCCTTGGTGAAGCTACACATAGAGCTAAGAAGGAGAAAAGGCAGCACACACATGAAACTCAGAGGTTAGACTTTATTGCCACATATGTGGCACAAGGGGCTAGTGAAAGTAGGTGGAGCAGTAGAATGAAAGAAGGGGAGTGACTACTAGGGTGTTTACAACTTACTTTAAGTGGGATTTAGCAGACTGCATGGGCCATGAGGCCATTATCTCTGATCAGTGTCTATGTTTCTGTGTTGCCCCACCCAATTTATCATTTTCTTCTGAATTATCCCCACAAGTTGAGGAGTGATAGCCAGTTCCCCTCCCCTCATACCTTAGCTCCAACCTCCCCTTTTTAGTTTAAACATCTGGATACGCATGCCTCAAACCTCCAACCCAGTGCATATGTCCTTCTATTTATTTTAGTGCATACATCCGTCTCTCTTTATTTGGAAAAATATCATCCAGCTTAAATCATCCCAAAATGTACTCCCCTTTTGTTATATAAGTCTGTCACCAAGTTATGAATTAGCTTTTTATGTATAAGTGAAAAAATGTGAAATCTCTATAATGACTTTATGTAAAATGTACCCAGTCCCCCAGAAATTAAAACCCCTCCACTGAACACCCTTCCTTTAAACAACTTTTTTAAATATATTTTTATTGAATCACCAAATATCCAATACATTGATTAGTATTCAAAATAGTATACATATAATAGTAGTTATTCACTACCATATATATATATATATATATATATATATATATATATATATATATATATATATATAGATACCAATATGCTACTCGAGAGACAAAGTGTGACAATCAGGTTCCAAAATTTATTATGGCCAATTGTCATAACAGTGTCATATTTACATTGGGTGCATTGTGGTAGTATTTCAGTCCCCAACATAAAGATAGTTTGTAGTTCAGAGGTGCTAAAAAATGGGATTAAAAGTTTCCACAAGGGCAATGTAATGTGAGTAACATCGTGTCCTTGACAGCAAATTAGTCATATTATCAAACATACATTTTTTGATATTACTATGTCTATGGTATCTATTTAGGTAGCATAATGTCTAACTTTTCAGTTTTTTATCATAAACTTAACTTGTTGGTAATTATGCCACAATATGTTTACTGATCACAGTATGCCCAAATCTGGACATGTTTAAGTTTGGCTACCACATTCATGTCCTTGATTTTCTAGTCCATTGTTTTTTTTGCACAACTATATTACCCTCATAGGAAAAGACAGAAATCACTGAATTTTCAGAAAGTGAATTATACTTTATTTACAAGGGTTTTTTCCACAGGATGTCACGTGAGTAACTCAGACTACACAGGATGACACGCGAGTAACACAGACACAACACAAGAAGTCACATGAGTAACATGGACACCAGAACAGTAGTATCAGTATCATGCCAAGTGTCTCACTAAGTCATGCCAAAAGTTATTGCTAATGTTCAACCAAAAAAATGATTGTTATACTATGGATATTTGGTATAACATCTTTTGAACATTTTGAAGATTGTACTGTAGTTACAACATTATACTAACTTAAGATATTCATAAATGTTTTATGTTACAGTGTAGTATGGATTGAATCTCACCTGGTCTGTCTATTACATATACCAGCTGGTCCCAAGACTACAATAAGAGAGAGGGAAACCAACTATATCTTTATGAGATGAATGGGGGTGTTTGGGATTAATGCATGCCCTTGCTGCCTGTGATATTCAAGGCTGAAGGCAAAACACTGAAAGTGTATTAGTGACTTATAACATGGGGTAGATAAAGGCAGGTGAGTGGTAAACAACCATCAGGTGACCATTGCTTACTCCACAATATATGACAGCTAGTGGTGAATCATCCTCTGAGAGATCAGCCTGTGTTTCTGTTCTGATCTTGTTATAGTGCAAAATTGCAGTCTGTGGAGCAGCCATTACTATCCCTGCTTAGTGAGTGAGAGCCGAGGCCTGCCATGTAGTCCCAGGCAGTGCAGCAACAGTAGCTGTAGTGTTCAAAGTGTGTAGTCTTGCTTCTTACCCAAGCTTGTTCCCAGAGTGAAGTGTGTGGTCCCCATGGTCATTTTTCTGTTGCACAGCCAGATTGACAGGTAAATCCCATAGTTGTGGCATAAAGTCAGATGGAACAGTGTGAAGAGAGGGAGATCCCCCCCCCCACCAATGATGTCATGATCTGAAAGTGAGCTTTATGTTGGTGGACAAAGAAACAGAGTTCCAGAAAAACCTGCAAGCTCTGAGTCCCATTAGTTACCATTTCTTAATTGGTAGAATACAGTCTGGTAGACTGTGTGACTGCACTGCTGGGGAAAATGTTTACTTGCTTGCCATGCATTAATGTAACCACAGACAGAGAGACAGAGCAGCTAAGCCAGTGGAGGTATAGACACTGTGTCTGTACCACAAGAGGCAACTCCATATTTTGCACTTCAGAGCTACTGTGCTGTCTCAGAAGGCATATCATGCACAACAAATGTCAGAGAAAGCATAGCAGTACTTTCCTTCTGACATTTGTATGTGCATGACAGCCATTTTGTTGGGGACTATTTTTTTAGGCAGCAGAATACAGTAATTTGCTTGTCTTTTATAAAAGGAGAAAAAACAGGTATATTGCTTTCTCCTTGTTTTTATAGTGCACCCTCTGTTATAAGTGTAATAGCCCACTCCGGGGTGTGCGGTTATTGGGGATTAATCAACACACTGGGTGTTGTGAGGACACTCAGCCAGCAGCCTCGTGCTTCACAATGCACTCTGGGTATTGATTAATCCCTAATAACTGCACACCCTGGAAAGGGTTACTTCCTACTAATAGAACTATGCCCTTGAGTGGGTTGCTTCAATCTTAAAATTAAAAACTGACTTCAGGGGCCAGATCTTCAAAAGCTTACCCATGTGCAAAGCCTAGTTTTTCTGCACAAACCCAGATTTGCGCAGATGTCCATATTCCAAAGCCCTGTTATGGGCAAACAAGGTTTGTGTTCAGAAGATTTTCTGAAGTTGCCACAATACAAATGGAAAGTCGTGGACCTGAAATCTGGTAAAGTCCTGTAATCACAGAGTGCAAGGTAATTTTGCATGATCCCCTTGTATGGTGCAGATATACACAATTATCTCTGTTACTAATGATGCCATCCCCCAGATCACAGCCACAACTGAAGACATAGCCCCTTCCTGTTGTCAAATGGACCCCTCCATGGTACCGTCACTCACTGTGTCCACAGCATGGTCCTGCAGGTGCATATGGCAACCAGTGCATTTTGGGAGAGGGTGCACTTTTAGGTTTCTTCAGCTATTGTAGTTAATGTCAGTAATTGTTTGATATGCCATGCTAGGCCCTCAGCCTATCATGCAGCACATGGCACACCAAACAATTACTGTGATTCACTGCAACAGCAAAGTAAGCCTAAAAGTGCACACCAAAACCTGAATGAAAAAAAACAGAAAACAAAGGGTAACACTTTTTTATTTAACCAGGTATAGCACACTAAGCTGGAAACTTTTTTACAGGAGTGACCTGGGAGCACAAGGAGGTTAAGTGACTTGCTCAAGGTGACACAGTATGCAAGTGGAAGCTGTGGGATTCAAACCCAGGTCTAGGTCTGCTGGATGTCACCAGATGTGCAGTTCAGAGTCTTAGACCACTGCGCTATACTTCAACAGTCACTTACAGCAACAATCATCCCAGTAAGGAAAAAAACAGTATTTTTCTTCACTTGTACTGCCATGGAAGCCATTTAAGGTATATCACGTAGCACATAGCCCAGTTACTGAGATACACTGCAACAGCAGCCAAATGAGCCTAAAACTGCACAAAAACAATGAACAGGGTTGATGTTTTTGGTGACTGCAACCCGATTACCATCAATTACAGTCATTTACATCCATTTTGGTTTTGTGCCTTTTAGGCTCATTTTACTGTTGCAGTGAATCTCAAAAATAGTTTAATGTGCCATGCTAGACTCTTTGGCCTAACATGAACACATGCACCTAATAATCACAAAACATAGTGCTGAAATGTAAATGGTTCTGTGCTGGTGTTTGGGTGCTTGTGTTGAGTCGGTGGGTGCAATATGTTTTTTAAAAAAGTTGCCATCTTATAGACTCCTGTGGATCTGAGCAATTTGTGGATTACCCAACGCTTCGGTTACTGCTGCTGCTATTTGCTGTTATTTGCTTTTCTGCTGCTAAATGGCTTCGATGCACTTGCACATAAAATAAATAAGTACTGTCAGTACGTTTGGAGTGCTGACCGTTTTTCTGTTCTACAGAAGTGTTTTTACAAAAATAAAAATGATATTAACCAGGATTTCTTTTTAAGTTTAGCAGATAAGCAGGTAGTTTAAAAGTAGTTCTGGTGTTCTGATGCCTCCCACACAATATAAGCCCCTAAAGAGATCAGGTCCACACAAAATGAACACCTGCAGAGACCAGGTTCTATTCATTTACTCACCAATACAGCTTGTATTTTATTTCTCATTACAGAACTCTCCAAACTGTAGATATGGTGTTCTGATGCCTAATACAAAATGAGCCCCAGCACTAACCAGGTCCAATTGATATACTCCCCAAAACTGCAGTTTTTTTTGCCCAGTACAGAAAAAACTGTTTAGCAGCAGTAACATTAAAGGGGCCCCTGATAGAGAATAGGATCACACAAAATGCCCCCTTCCACACAGGGACCAGGTCACACAGAATGATCCCCATGTAGAGACTTGGTCTATAGAATAGGTAAATATGTATAACCATTTAATCTAGAAAACCTGCAGTTGTTCAACTTTAAAATGCTTTATAATCAACTCTTTCTGCCCCACCCCACCCTTCATACCCCGAGCTCAGCATCTTGGGACCATGAGGCAAGGTCTGACTACATGTCTCTGTGTTTCCCAAAAAGCAAATGTGTACCTTTACAATCTGCAGACATCTGACATACCGGGGAACAAAAGAACAGCTGAGATGCAGAGAGAATAGCCCACTGTAGTGCCCATAATGTGCATAACTCCAAACTTCAGGAGGACAACATGTCTTGTCCAGAATGTAGGTGGCAGTACAAAGAATGAAAACCCACCAGGTCCACAGCTTTAAAGAGCCATGGGGTGATGACTGAAGGTGTCAGCATGCATTTCTGGTTCTGAACATTCTGGGCCAGTGGAGGAACCAATAGTAACGTGGGTAACAAAAGGACACGAAAATAACACGCCATGGGAAAAGGGAATTTTCTAAATAAATGAGTTATAACAAACTGTAAGGTTTTGGCAGCATGTCAGTAACAAAAAGAAGGTCACCAGACACAATAATGCTTTTGGACCACAGTTCATGCAAATTAAAGGCACAGTCTGCTTAGGATGAGGTACTAGATGGACACTACATGTAATGAACATTATAGCTGTATAAAATGATTAAATAAAAGGCAAAAACGTTTATTCTGTACAGGGAGCTCTTGGGGGAGGCTTAAACGAAGTAATTAGATAACACATTAACAACAGTTGGGTTTCTAAGGCACAATAAAGGACTGTATTTAAATACTTAAATTGGGAATGTAAGCAATGTCACAAAATGGAACCCTATTTGAAGGGGTAAATCGATGTTTGTGATAAAACTGAAAGAACACAGTGGAACCAAACTGGGTCATGTTATGTTTAATGTCTCTCCTAATGTGGGACTACAAATTAGGTGTGTCATATGAACCTTTTAACAATTCAGCAAAAAGTTACAGGGTGTCAATGTGCAGCAGGTATGAGTCTCTCAAATACTGTATTCATGCCTATATATATTATGGTAGCACGGTAGTGCTACCATAGTTAGGGTTGAGGAGCCATTTCTATGTTAAACCCCAAAAATTTGTACCTTAATAACTTTGCAACCGTTTGATGGATTTTCCTGAAATTTGGAATTTGTGATCAAGAACCATAGGCCTTAGGATCTGCAAGTTTCGTACTGGTTGGATATACAGCTGCGGAGTTATTAAGTGTGATCTGTGCGCGCATTTACGCTTTTCTGGAATTCTGTGGTGCACCTACAGGTCGGTACGGTTTAGGTGACCGCCAAAATCTTCAGGAACGCAGCCAGGGTCCCAATGTGCCTTCAAGATTTCGTGAAAAAATATTAACGGTTCAAAAGTTATTCAAAAAACAGTTTCCCATTACAAGTCAATGGGAAAAGTTAACAAAAGTTCAACACTTTCTAAATGCATTTTTACTTTTGAAATGGGCCTGTTACTTCGCAGATCGCCATTTTTTTCAGTTGGTGATCAGAAAAATGGTTGGCATTTAAATTTGGGATCCTCTAGCAACCTAATTTTTTTGTATTCACCTAGTCGGGCCCTGAGGATGCTTGCCATGTCTTTATTTTGTGGTAAAACACCCAGAAATATGTTTTCAAATTTCTGGAAAAAGTACTTTCGCAAATTACTTTCATGCTCACGAAAGTGTCGCAAATTTTTGCAAAAGCTTTCACAAATTGCGACAGTAATTTTCTAGTCTGTGGGAAAATGACAGCAATTCTTTGGCACTGCACTGCAAAATAACCGTTGGGAGTTTTGGGCTTAAATTTGGAGGGAACGCAGCCGACATCTCACAGATGTGCCTTTCAGTGGTGTATTGAAAAAATATTACACGGTGGCAAAGTTATGGCACTCCAAAGCTGACAGTTTTTCCCATAGGATAACATTACGGCGCCCGAAGCATTACAGGAATCCTTTGGCACCCTGCTGCAAAATAACGGTTTGGTCTTTTTTCCTGAAATTTGGAGGGAAGACAGCCAACAGTACACAGATGTGCCTTTCAGTAGTTTGGTGAAAAAATATCACATGGCAAAGTTACGGCACTCCAAAATTGACAGTTTTTCCCATAGGATAACATTACAGCGCCCGACACTTAACAGAAATCATTTGGAGCCCTAATGCAAAATAACGATTTGGTCTTTTTTCCTGAAATTTGGAGGGAAGACAGCCAACAGCCCACAGATGTGCCTTTCAGTAGTTTGGTGAAAAAACATTACAGGGAGGCAAAGTTATGGCGCTCTGAACTTTTCTTTTTTTCCCATAGGATAACATTACGGCGTTTGCCGCGTCTTTCAGGGCCCGTATCTCGGAAACGGTGCGCGATACGGACTTTTCGTCGGAAAATTTCTTAGCCCCATGGTGGGGCTAAGATTCAAATTAGCCAGAACAGTTGTAAATAATGTGACTTTTAAATTTTTTTTCTACGTCATACGGTTCCTGAGATATAATGTAGTCAGTATTCCAAGATCTCATTTTCGCCCGATACTCATTATTTTGCATACATTATTTGTACTCACTGTCTTTCTCAATGCAGGTTTTGGGAAAACCAGCCTGTGCACTTACATTACTGTTACTGTTGCCCTTTCCGGCTTGCGGATCATTACCGTTCACTTACCATTGGCGTCTGCGCCACCATATCGTTATCCTTTGCGTTTTCATTTAGCTTTGGTTTCTGTTATTTTGCCATTTCTGTCTACAGTACTGTTTATCTTACTGTTTCACTTTACATCACCATGCCCATTGACAGTTCTGTTTGCAGGCACCATGTTACTATGTGACAACACATCACGTGGCAGACCATTCCGTCTCGCCACCATGTGCGTTACCCTTTCTGTTCTCATTAGGTGCTATGTTACCATGTGCGCCACTGTTAGCATTTCTGTTTGTGTTGCTGTCCTGTTGGTATGCCCACAATCATGTAGGAAGCTTGGGGGCCTTTGGGCCCCCAGCTCCCTTCTGCTGGCGGGGCGTGGGGCCCGCCGCTGCGTACATTCACTATTTCTCGTTATCATTCTCAAAAGAGGAAATTAGAGGCAAAAACTCCATTTAATGCATTAGTTAGGGTTGTTCCACAGCGACAAAAGTGAGGAATACGCTGTTGAGGTTAAAAACCCCTTGACCCCCATACCCCCAACTGGCTTTGGGGTGCGCATTGGGATCGTGGGTCCTAACTCTCACCCATTTTCCTATACTTCTGCTGCTTTACATGTCATGGGGTGAGAGTTGGGGCTGGCAGTCCCAATCTTGCCTGTGACAGAAATAGCGAAATCAAGGGGTTTCAACAACAGCGGAGCCACTAATGCATTAACGGTTTGCCCTCTATCTATATATATATATATATATATATATATATATATATATACACACACAATGTATGTGTATTGGGGTTAAGACAGCATTGAATACTTATCTAAATTAGATTCTCATCAAGGGTGGGAATAATAACTTAAGTTCTTTCCAGTCTTAGCTATGTTCATAATCTCTGTCATCTATAATACATGCTATTTCTTCAAATAGTAGAGATTCAGAAAAGTTGTAGCCCCATTCTTTATCTATATTTTATTTTTGATTTTTTTATTTAAGATCTCGGATTAAACCTTGAGAACAGGCTCATTACATAGGTTCCACATCAAAGTCATACAGCCAGTCATACAAAGTCATGAATCAAACAACAAATTTCGGTTAAGCCAAGAGATAAAGGATGACAACAATGGACAGACTATGAGCAAAATAGTTACAAGGCAATAACACTATATAATAACACTATATACACTAACAGCAACAAACTCAAGGAAAAATAAGGGAAGATGAGAGGGAGACAAAGGGAGAGGTTATAACAGGCTGAAGGGGCAGCAGTGAGAGGACAAACTACAAAGAGAATACACTACAGGTATCAGCCCAGATTGTGGGCCTCATCAAAGTAGGTATAGATTATCTAGAGGTGCCGGGCATTGGAATGCAGGGGTGGTATATTATGAGGTATGTCTTGGCTGTTCCAATATTTAAGGATTAATCTCTTGAGGGGTATGGATCCTAGATATATTATTATAATTTGTTAAAATGTGAGTCTTAGGAGTTTAAATCAATAAACAATAATATTTGTGATGTGCATGGTATTTGGGTTTCAATCATTTTAGAGGTTGTTTGCTACAGTTCCCCACCATTGTCTAACATATGGACATTCCCAAAAACAATGTAGCATTGTGCAGTTATGCCCACATCCATGCCAGCATTCTGAATTATATGTGGGGCCCTTCCTTTAACCAGCTGTTAAATTGGTAGTTTTTAGCTGCCTCACCTCTCCCTGCCAACTCACTGGGAGGACCATCAAGAAAGTTACAGCCCCAGTCAGCCTCCTCAGCCTGGTTCGTGACTCCTTAATACTGGCTGGCACATCTCCTATCAACCTCCGAACCATGTTGATTGTTCCCAGGTGGACAATTACATCTGTCTTCCTGCCATCACAGGCCACTCCCTCAACCAACCTCTCTACCTTGGGAAGTACCCCACCAACCATCAACCCTGTAAGATTGTATACCTCTTTCCTCTCTGGGTCTGTGGCACAGAGCACCCTCTCAGTACCTCTCACTATTAAGTCCCCTATAACTAGCCCATCTGGCTGTCCATGTTTTCATGGACAAATAAGATCATCCATGGACATCTATGGTCATCTCTGATATGTTCCTGATCTTTCAACTTGATAATGACATCCACGGTTTGCTCAGGATTTATGGATAAGATTGTCAGTGTGTGATGAACATGCAAAAATGCCTGAAAAAAACACATACATTCGAGAGTGACAAATTTGGAGAACTAAATTGATTTTCAGTTTGGTAAATGAATAAAAAAAAGATTATGATAAAAACATTTTAAATTATTTCTGGTAGCAGCCATGATAGTTCATGATCTAAATGTGTTTTTTAGTGTCCATGCTTGATGATAGTTTTCAGGGTTTCTTTTTATGTTTGCTTGCATGCATATGCAAGAAACATGATGTGACAGCTTAGGAGAGAAGCATGTTGTGGAGGTATGGCACTGTTTCAGCCAAGGGAGGCACTGCATTTGGGGACTTGGCACTGGTGGACCAATGGAGGCACAGTGTGCCGATGACACTGGTCTTCCAAAAGTGCACCAAGTACAAACGTTTTCACCACAGCAATCAGGGACCGCCTCGTCATTGCAGCATCAGTCATTCTGCTGAAATGAGGGAGCAACCCGTCATTGCAGGACGGAATGTTAGCTAGCCTAATACTGTTTGCGACATGGCGGGCGCTTGCTGCCATGATGCAAACAGTAGTATCTGACCTGCTGAGGGTGCCCAGTCCTCGGCAGCATGTGCCCCTCAGAACAATCTTTGTTTGCTGATGGGGGCCCCACTTCCCATCGGCATAACCTGCCCCAGCCACAATGAATGTGCCGACGGGGGATCCCACTCCCTGTCGGCATAATTCCCCCCCAACAAAAACTATGTGTGTGCCCAATCCCCCTCGGATACTGCAGCCTTCTATATTCCAACAGGGGTGCCCAGTCCCCCATAGGGTACAGTCGGCCCCCCCAACAAAGAAGTAGGTTGGCACACTGGGAGCCCACCCCAGCATGCCAAATGTCCACTGTGATGTCCCTGTAAAACAAAAACTGTCCCGCGATGTGTTTTTGTTTTTTTTCCCTGTAAAGAAGGAAACGGTCCCTCAGTGATCTCAGTGCCCCCCCCACAACCCGCACCCACCCACTGCACACCCTTCCTCCCCACAGACTCCCTCACCCCATACTTACCTCCAGAGCTTGGTGCGAGGATCTTCGATGGACCGGGAACATAGCTGCACTCTTCAAAGCCGACCGCAAACTGAGGAAATGCCGGTAAGCTGTATAATGGAGTAAATAGGGTTTTTTCAACTTTGATGCATACCTCAGGCATTTTTTGGAATTTTGGCACCAAATTTTCAACATAGGGTTTTTGGCACCCCTCCTCATGAATTATTTTACTGTCATGGTGTTAATCGACCAAGAAAGGTGATTTTGCGGTCACTGCGTGGAATCACCTTTCAGGACCGATTAATGAAATGACAGTGCCACTGTTCATGAAGTGGGTTCTCAAAAGTCTATGTTGCAGATCTGGTGGAAAATCTTGAATGATTGTTTTTAGAGAGCGCATTAGCAGTTGCTACATCGCTCAGTAATTTTGGAATTTGCAATATTTTCCTCCAGATTCTCAACATTAGTATTGTAATGCATCTCCTTATGAACAGTGCAGCAGTCATTTTTCACAACCTGGCTGAAATGTGTTTTCGCTTTCTGGTGCAGAATAGCACGGTCGCTGTGGGAAATCCATGTTCGGGACAGAGAACGAAAATCACAGTGACACTGTTCATTACCAGAGGTCCTAAAATGCCTATGTTGAAAATTTGGTGAGAAAAGTCCAGAAAATGATTGTGTTGCGAGCGTGCGTTGCCCAGTTTCCATGCACGCTCATAACTTCATACATTTGCAATATTTGCATTCCAGATTGTCAACACTGCCATTTGTCCGCAGCTTCCCATGAACAGTACAGCTGTGATTTTTCACATCCCAGCCAAAATGTGTTGTTGCACTTCCAGCGCAGAACAGCGTGCTCACTGTGGGAAATCTGCGTTCAGGACACATTAGGAAAATCACACTGATGCTGTTCATTAGCAGAGGTCCTAAAATGCCTGTGTTGGAAATTTGGTGACAAACGTCCATAAAATGAATGTGTTATGAGAGTGCATTGCGAAGTTTCCACATACACTCGTTACTTCACGCATTTGCAATATTTTCACTCCATATTTTCAACATTGCCATTTTTCCGCACCTCCTTATTAACAGTATAGCTGTCATTTTTCACATCCTGGCTGAAATGTGTTTTCGCACTTCCAGTGCAGAATAGCACGGTCACTGTGGGAAATCACTGTTTGGGGCACATAACAAAAATCACAGTGACACTGTTCATTAGCAGAGGTCCTAAAATACCTATGTTGAAAATCTGGTGGTGAAAGCCCATCAAATGACTGTGTTACGAATGTGCATTGCGCATTTTCCATGCATGCTTATAACTTTGCACATTTGTAATATTTAAAGTCCATATTTTCAACATTGTCATTTCTCCGCACCTCCTTATGAACAGTACAGCTGTCATTTTTCACATCCTGGTCGAAATGTGTTTGTGCAGTTCTGGCGCAGAATACCGTGGTTGCTTTGGGACATCAGTGTTCGGGACACATTAAGAAAATCAGTGACACAGTTCATGACCACAGGTCATAAAATGCCTATGTTGAAAATCTGGTGACAAAACTTCATAAAGTGACTGTGTTATGCGCATTCGTTGCGCAGTCTCCATGTATGCTCGGAACTGCAAGCATTTTTAACATTCCCACTACAGATTTTCAACATTGCCAGCTCTTCATACCTCCCTATGGATGGTACAGCTGTCATTCTTCACATCCTGCCCGATCTGTGTTTTCGTACATGTGGTGCAGAATGGCACTGTCGCTGTTAGAAGTCAGTTTTCAGGGCATATTGACAAAATCACACTGCCACTCTTCATGAGAAGAGGTCCCAAATGCTTTCCTGATGTGGGGTCACAAAAAATGCCATGTTGAATATTTGTACTGTGAATACCAACAAACACCCTAGGCATTATGGTTTCTAACCATAACGTCCTACCCTTTACAAGCAGACAGACATCAGGGTGTGCCTTTGGATTGCCGACTGTACTGCTCATGCCATCCCACCCCCACCCCCCTGCCACTGACAGCCATCGAGGTGTACCTTGCACTCTTTGGCCCAAGACTTCACCCCACTCTACTATGCTGCACCCATTTCACAGTATATCCTTATAGAAGGGGGTGCCTGTAAAGCCAAACACCCTAAGGCACACCTCAACACGTGTCAAAATCTGCAGAATAGGGTGAAGTGACATGGCTTGACTGTCATGGGCGATGACCCAAACACTTATCCAACATCCTGTCCGTCTGTACAGGATGGAGGTGGGGTTCACGTGACATTCAATACTTCACTGCCACTCCTATTCTGCATCTGTCTAACTCCTGCATTTCCCATGCTAATACCAGCAAGCAAACATTTGGCATTGACAAATGCTTGTTTAATTATGATATTGATCAAATGTATTTCTCTGTGTGTCCAGTTTCTGATTATATCATGGATGATATCCTGGTTAATATATAAATTTATTTATCACATAAGTAGTTCCATCACAGGTTCTACAGTAAATTTTAGCCTCATTCTGAGATGGGTCTGCTTAGCACTTTACAGAGGTCTTTGTGATTTGAATTGTTGTTAGAGGTATCAACCCCCAGTGTGAAGATTAGATTGAAAGATATGAAAATCATGAGTTATTTTATTTCAAGTTAACCTCATTTTTTTAGTTTATGCCTTTCTTATTTCAGCTAAACATAATCCGTACAAAGCTTTGTTAGGATTAGTTTAATTCTAAAAACAACATTATGCTATCTCTTTATCATACTGTAGCCATAAATGGCGGTTACATTGCTTTTTTTTTCAAGAAAAAAAAGAGTCTCAAAATACAACTGCACTGTAGCTGTATTTCTAAAATCTATAGTTTTAATTGATACATGTTTACATTTAATTTGGCTGCTGATCTTGATTGAAGTTGCTACAGAATTCTTCAAGTATGATCTCTGTGTATATTACGACCTTTCCCATCATGTTTTCTGATCATTCTGGACACAGCACGGTCAGCCATGATTCATTCTGATTTGATCATGGTTTGCCCATGGTGATAAGAGCATGGGGCACCAACCACATTGGCATATATGGTAAATAAAATCAAAAAAGCTCAAAGTGATGGAGGAGAATGCAGGGTTAGACCTGGTGGCTCTTAGTGAGACATAGGCCACCTGGAACAAAGACTGGGACCTGGCAATACCAGTGTATACCCTGTATAGGAGAGATAGAGGGAAGGGCAAAGGAGGTAGAGTAGACTTCTATGATAGGTATGGCACAGATACTACAGAGGATGCATCTATCAACAGAGTGGGAGGTGAAACGGAATTACTCTGGGTACAGCTGACAACTGTGGGAAAAAAAATTACATTTGGGACAAGGCTACAGAATGCCAGGACAGGACACTGAGGAAGATACAGTAGAAAACCAAAGAAAGAAACTGGGAAGGGTCCACAAAAGAAGAGGTAGTGGTTGAGGGATTTCAATGTGTTGAACATGCTGTTGACTGGGACATCCCAGCATCAAGGAATATCAGAATTCAGGCCCTGCTTGATACACTGCTGGACTGCCTACTGGGATCCAGCAACCATAATACCTTATGGTGTAAACTGACCCTGGGTAAAGGTGAACAGTCATCAAAATCTGTGTTTCTGGATTTCAAATAGACCAGATAAGGGAAATAAGCAGGGGGAAACTGAGCTGGAGCTGGTCTAACAGGCTGTATGCCACCCCTGGAGCCAGTGCCAGGTGTGCGGTGCTCCTGTGACCCCCAGTTGTGGTTGTGTGGCCCATGCCCACACATCTTGTCCTCAGTGCACACACCTCCAGCCTGCAGTGGCAGGCAACACATCGGGCTGTGCCACCCCCAGACTGGTCCCATGCTGGCATCCTGCAGACTGTTATGCTGGTCAGAACTGTTACCCTGCCGGTACCGAGCACAGTGCATCTCACCAGCTCCCACAATGTCTCACCTGCAATCTCCACCATGATACATTCCATGTCCCAAATCTGCATGTCATACTTCCCACTGGCACTGCTGTTCTCCATCTCCAATGTGTGGGCATGGGTGGCTGCTGGCACAGGATCGAGCGGTAGTGCACACTATCCATACACTGCCATGCATGCCCCATCATCACAGTCAACCATGGCTGTACTGGCTTGCGGTAATAGCCTCCCATGTGCCATCTGTTCGCCACATGGGATCCTCTATGGAAAACTGTGGGACTTCAGTGCCAGGATCCCACCTGTTTGAGAATCGGGTGCAGGGTCTCTGGTAAACTGGCAGTGGATGCAAGCTACTGTTTGCCACAGCTTGTGTTGCTGTAAACCAGGTTCAAGAATTGGCCCCCCTGTATTTATTATAAACCAACTACTCACCCTCCTGGCTAAAATTTTGTATCTGCTTCAGTCAGATACCTACCCACTCTGCTACCGTTTTTTTAATGTCCATAAGTATGGCTAATTCTTTACCAATGGATATAAAGGTGTGCAACAATCTAGTTAGTGTATTGTCTAGAACTAATATTAGCTTTTTAAATGTAGTCAACTATTACCTTTTATATCTGAGATAACAATTAGATATTTTTGGTGCAGTATTAGCCACTGCTAAGCAATATAAATCATAATGTCTTTTATACCTGAGGTAATTTTTCTTTTCCCTTAGGTCAATTAGAAAATGTTTTACCTGATGTTAGCAGATGTGATGTTTAGAACATCACTCTGCCTAGAAGTTGACTAATTTTCTCTGTTCCTCCAATTACACAGTTAACATTGTGACATCACTGACAGTGATATCACAGTGGTTCAGGAAGTAGTAGCTGCCAGGTCAGTCACCTGTGATGTCACTGTCAGTGGGGTCACAGTGCTGATGATATAGTGAGAACAATAGAATTATGTACGCTAGCTACCAAGCAGAGTGCTGTTCCCCACGTCTAGCATAATACTATCACATAAGAAATGTTCTAATGAGCAAAAGGAAAAAGGGAAAAAGAAAGACTTCAGAAATAGTTCATACTTCATAGGCAGTACAGTGCAGTGGGTTAAGGTTCTCAGCTGCAGACCTAGAGACCTGGGTTTGAATCCCACAGCCGCCTAGGTGGATATTGTGTGATCCAGAGCAAGTCACTTAACTTCCTTGTGCTGTCGGGTCGCACCTGTAAAAAAGTTTTCAGCTGAGTGTGTCTCACCTGGTAAAAAAAAAAAAAGTTACAAATAACTACTGTAGTTCTTAAAATGTGTAACATTTTCCAATCTGATATTTTGAGTTCTATTAATTCTTTAAGTCATATCAACGGAGTATAGATATCTATAAAGAAAATGCATACACAGGGCAGTGTAGCCTAATGACTAGAGCCCAGAGCTTTGAACCTGGAGGAGTAAGACTGCATGCTACCAGCGCCTTCTATCCTGCGTGATCTTGAACAAGTCACTTAAGCTCCCTGTGCTTCACTTCACTTCATAGAAACATAGACAAAGATGACAGCACAAAGACCACAGGTCCATCTAGTCTGCCCAGAGATCCCTATGAGCCCCAGGACCTAATGTCAATGGAGGGTTTTTCCCACCCAATCTACCCCTGCTCCCCTTCCTACTGTTACTGGTGTAACCAACCACCAAACCCTTCACTCTTTCAGCCATGCTTGAAACCATTTATGGTCTTGGTGCCTACTACCTCCTTCAGCAGCCTGTTCCATGACTCTACCACCCTTTCCATAAAACAGAACTTTTGCACATCCCTCTTATGTCTGTCCCTGCCAGTTTCTACTCATGATCTCAGATTCTTCACTCTTACTCAAGCTAAATAGATCCCTGCAGTTCACCTTGTTTCATCTCTTTATAATTACACCTTCTGAGGTATCCTTAACCTCCCACTTTTTAATTTAACCTTTTTGTGCTCATGAAGTGTCTAATTCAGCTATGCACATCTTTAAAAGTGCTCTTAGATTCAGTGGGCCAGATATTCAAAAGGGTTGCGCCATGCGCAATAGGGTTGCGCCTGTGCAAGTCCAAACTTGCTCCATTCTGCGATATTCAGCAGGAGGCAGTTGCGCCACAGAAAACATGCTGAGCAACAGTGCAATGCAAATGAATGCATGCTGAACTGGAGGGGGAGGAACCATGCATAAACTGCACAGCCCGATATTCAGCCGGGCTGTGCAGGGGGTGTGGCGCAACCCCAACCTGCGCCTGCACAACTTTAGACCCCAAAAAGGCTTAATCGAGGGGCCACCCACAGGTGAGCTGCTGCATTGCAGGCGCAACACAGCAGCTGCCACCTGTGGCTGACCTAACCCACTCCCTGTGCCCCCTGCAGCCCGATCATGGGCAAAGAGTGAAAATCTCCACCACCACCCCCACTGGCCCGTCGCGGGCAACAGCAGAAATGTTCCTCCCCACCAGCTTGACCGTGGGCTGCATTGGTTTAAAACAACCCCCGAATACAACCCTGGTGGTCCAGTGGACGAAAAGCCTGATACGCAGGCTGTATCAGTGTAAATATAACCCCCCTCCTCCCGAACATATCCCTGGTGGTCCAGTGGACAAAACTCCCGTTCACGGGATGTATGCAGTAAATACCCCCAACACATCCCTGGTGCCTGGTACCCCACCCACCGCCAGCGCTCCTTTGAATATCGCCCGAGCCACACCCCTGCGCAACTATTTTGCGCAGCACAAGGGCTTGCTCCTAAGAATGGCGCAGTTTGAATATCCAGCCCAGTGTGTATAAAATGTAACACATCAAATCAAATGATCTCTCTTTACTTTACTATAAGTAATAAAATCAAGCAACAAATCTGGCTTTAGTAATTAGTTTGCATGTACTGCCTTAGATTCACTGTTTATGTTAAGTTGTTTAGTATTGGGTTTCACAGACTGACTACCATAGCCAGGTTCACTTTATTTTATGGTTTCCTTTGTAAAGCAAATGCGGCTGTTTTGAACTGTAATTAAGATTAAGTGCCACTGAATGGTACTCTGACTGTTTATATGCAGCTAGGTCATTTAAAAAGTTGGCCCAAAGCAGCCCAGCCCTCTGATGAATCTCTGTTGACGAATGAACAGAAGATGAGTCTTGTATCAGCTGAGACACTTCAGGATTTAATAGACTCTTAGTAGTCAAAATAAGGCAGCAATGCTTCCCCTGAGTACCTCCAGACCCATGCATGTTTCACAAATGAGCAGACTGCAAGGAAAACAGTATGTGTGCCAAACATGGAATGGAGCCCAGTGGCTGTTATCAGGCTCTTATCAGGCCTGTTGCAAGGCTTAAAGTGAACCTGCCAGGGCTTGGCTTTTCAACACTTCACATTAACACTGGGCGGGATTCATTTGAAAGGCGCAGAGGGAGCAAACTATTGTGGTATTTGTAGGGGCTTATTTGTTTAGACAAATCTGTGAAATCTGTTGACAAGTAGCTTTTAATAACCATATGCATGCCTCAGCTTCTTTTTCAACAGGTTCATGGCACTTTAATCAGCTACTAAAGCCTCCTTCCTCACCAAAAATTATAGTCATTGTAGTGGTCTTTCTTGTCTTTGACTTGTTTATGTACTGCCTTTTATACACAAAGTATGGGACTTGAACCTATAATATGTTTTGGCCCAGTGGCAAGAGAATTACATACTGAGCAACACTGAGGTGACATCCTATTTCTGCATATTTCTTGTTTCTTTATTATTCTGATATGTGAGTTTAGAATATTCATTTTTAGTTGTAAGTACAGTAATGTGTATTACTGGGTCCCATTCATAGTCACTAAGGGACTGGTGTTCTTAATCTGCATATCAAAATAGCATCAGTCTCTTAACTAGTGCTCCATGGTATCATGCACCAATACGGTTACAAGCTTTCCCCGTGTTGTTCACATCAGTCTGCAACTGTGCAAGGAAGGGGTTGGGGGTCACCATGCAAATTCTCCTACATGTCCATACTCAAAACATGATGATCCTCACTGCAATTGCTGCAGAGTTTTGTGACAGCCCCAATCATTAGAACTCCAAAGGGCTGGTGGCATGGAGTGTTGCATTATTGCTGCAGTCAGAAGAGGAGTTGGCAGGTGCCCATGATCAGCAAGGGAGTAATCAAATTTTTTTCAGTGCAAGAGAATAAGACTAAGGACTGGGGTTCCCCTGTGCACCAGGGACTACTGATTACATGTGGAATGGGAGGAAAGGGAGCACTTGAGCACAAAGAAAACAAAATGGATTACAGTAAAAACGGATTCATCATCCCCACAAGGGGAACCTTAAAGTGCAGGTTGGATGGGCAGGGGATGATGACCATGCTGGTAGTGCAGTGTACAAAGGGGTACTGAGCATGGCATAAAACCATACAACTGGTGTTATGCTATGCATAGTTCTCTGTGGGTATTGTATCTCACCTAGAGATGTGCAGAATTCTAAAATTCTGAACTTATGGAATTCTAATGGAATTCCATAAGATTCCATGAAATTCCATTTAATTTTGTGCAATTTCACCAAATTAAATGTCTTTATTAGGTCATGACTCAGCTGTCTGTTGAGCTAGAGACCTGAAATATGGTAGGGTTGCTAAGTGATAGAGGCCCTAAAAGTATGCCAAACATTGTGACATTTGGATGACTCATTTCAAACATATAGGGGCTTAAGGTCTGGCATTTTATTTTTGGGGTAATTTCAAGAATATATTTATCTGCTTGCTACTTGGCCACCCTTAGGCCACCTTTAGGAGCTAGATATGTGAAAATTCACATGCATAACCTTTTTGTAAGGAGAGATTTTGCTTTAAAATGTATGTCTTAAAGGGGTTCAAAATTTCACTATCTAATTTTTGTTACATTTTGTAAAAACTTTCTAAAAATATGGATGTTTGTAACTTCCCTGCTTTTGCAAGTATAGAACTAAAATTTGTTGTACATATTGAATGTCAATAAATCCTGGTGTCCAACAAAGTTGGAAAAAATGTGGTTTAGTAGTTTTCCATTTAAGGTGGAAATATCAAAAATGGCAACATTTTCTCAAATATTGATGGTAGCGTAATAGGCAATGCCTCCAGAATTCCACTTGTGGAATTTAATATTCATAAAACACATATCCCTACTTCATTGGAATTGTTGAGTTTATCCCATTGGAATAGCCAGAATTCCTCCTTCCTGGTGCCTCAGACATTTTCTTCCCCTACTACATCTTTCTGAGCACCTGTAAGTCCTAGACCTTCAAGTATATCAGGCTCTCAGGACAGTCAGTTTTACTAGTTGTAATTATTATATACCCCTTAATCAAATAGGAATTGTTGTGCTACTATGCTGCCTTTCTCAAACTGTGGGTCTATAATTCATGTATTAACCAGTTCGGATGTCTTGTCTCTTGGTGGATTCACACATCTAACTTTTGCAATTGGTTACCCCTTGTACTAGCTGTCTCCCCAACCCTTATATATTAATTTAAATCCCTTAGACTTCACTTCTCTTAAAAAAACTAGTACTTTTTCCCTCTTGGCACAACTGCAGCATATCCTGAGCAGAATACCCTCTAACATGCCAAGAAAAGAAGACCCTTCCTCTTTCAGCAGAATCTTAGCAAAAGTCAACTTGTCTAATTGATGCCACTTAACAGGCGCCAGGACCATGAGGGCCTTGTAGAAGATCCCTCTAGACATCTTTCCCCTTAAGAACCTCTCTAATACAATAAGTGATTTCCCCATGTTCTCAGAATATCTACTGCCTATCACAATGCACTCAAGAGTCAGCTTTATGTGCAGTGCATAGCCATGAATCACACTCATTTGACCAGCACTTCAGATAGTCAAATCACCTTACCTGCATTAGCATAAAGGTCATGCAATGTCCCTCCAACACCATTGCCATTTTTACAGTGGAGTCCCTCATTAATCCAACTTCCTTACTACTCTCACTAGCCTTTCCTTTCTCCTACATGGCATTTCAAGTGTATGGCTAGGCAATATTTATGGATATGGCTTCCACAAAATTTCCATGACATTCCACAATTTTCAGAATGACTCATGGAATTCAACTCTAAGTACTGATGTTATTTTGGCAGCTTATAAAGTAGACATACTTTGAGGAAGAGATTATAAAAATTGATATACACAGCCTCATGTTAATCTATGAACCTGCCAAATATAAAGGCATTGTATTCTCTAGTGTTAAAGTTGCAAGGGCTTATAATTCTGCAGTTTACATATTTGCACTTTTTTTTATAAACTAAATATACTTTATTAAGTTAAATAAAGCATAGGGTACATCAAGAATTAAAACAAAACTGTGTCATAAAGATTATAAAAAAAGAAACGGAGTGTACACATAAAATGAATAAGAACTTTCACAACAAATAAACACACCAAAGACAAAGGTACACTACCATAATATAAAAAAAAGAAAAGGTGTACAATCATAAAAGGAAAGTCTTAACACATAGTCCAGGATATTCAGACTGCACCAGGCAGTGGCTCAAGCCTGGGTGCAGCGCAACTGTGATGTGCTGGGGCCAGGTCCGGGTCCAGTTCCAGGTGATATTCAACGGGGGATGAGCCATGGCGCAGCACTGTTGAATAAGGCATGGTCAGTGCACAAACTGTGCATGGTGCATTGGCACTGCACTGGTGCAAGCCACAGATAGGGAGCACAGGGATGCATTGAGCCAGCACAAGTGCAGTTGTGCTAGGGGCATCACCCGCGATATTCAGCAGGGGGCATGCAGATGAGGCCATAATATATGCAAGGCGCAAATGGGGCCATTTACATGTCATTATGGCCCCATTTGCATGCCTTGTGCAGGGCAGCCCAGTGACTTGCACCTGGCGCCCTGCACAGCATAATTTGTGCTGTGGGGATCCTGGGGCATCCTCCACTCTGTAGCCGCAAGCATGTGGCATATGTGTAAAAATAAATCCCTGGTAGTCTAGTGGTCCCCCCCAGTCCCTGATTCCCCAAGAAATATAATACATGACCATCCCTGGTGGTCTACTTGTCCCCCCTTCCACCCGAGTCCCAGATTCCCTGATACATGTAAATATGCCCATCCCTGGTGTAGTGGAACCCCCCACTCCCTGCCCATCACCGCGATCGTGGTAAATGTAAATTAAAACAGTCCCTAGTAGTCTAGTGAACCCCCCCTCCCTCCTGAGTCCCTGATCGTGGTGCAAGTATAATAAACCACTCCCTGGTAGTCCAGTAGTACCCCTTACCCTCCCGATGCCCCAATGGATGTGTAAATATACAGTCCCTGGTGGTGTAGTGGACCCCCTCCCTCCTTGGTCCCCGATTGCGGTAAACTGCCCACACGTAAATCCCTGGTGATCCAATGGCACCCCACCCTCACCCCACAGGACCCTTTGCCCACCCCACCCCCATCCTTCGGCAGGTGGCTGCATCCCACCCGCATACTGCCTGGCCTGCACTGAATGACAGTTGCAGTATGAACTGTAAACCCACTGGTCTCTGTAGGTGACATCGGCTGTAGGTTACAGCTGGCTTAGACAGTTCTAATATGTGAACTGATTCATTCACATATTTGGGACTGTCTAGCATAGTATGTTCTGTGCTTCCACTGGTCCATTGGGGGACCAATGGGCTTACAGTCTATATTATACCTGTCATTCAGCAGGTGGCCAGGCAGTATGTGGGTGGGATGCAGCCTCCTGCAAATGACGGGGGGCAGTGGGGTGGGCAGGGGTCCTGGATGGGTGGGAGGGGTGGGGATGCCACTAGATCACCAGGGATGTACGTGTGGGTGACTTACCATAATTGGAGACCCGAGGGGAGAGGGGTCCACTAGACCACCAGGGACTGTATATTTTCACATCCATCAGGGCTTCAGAAGGGTGGGGGGTACCACTGGACTACCAGGGACTAGGTTATAATACTTCCACCACATTCGGGGACTTGGGAGGAAGGGGGTCCACTAGACTACCAGGGACTGTTTTAATGTACATTTACTGCGATCACAGCTATGGGCGGGGAAGTTCCAGTAGACCACCAGGGACGGTCATATGTACATACATCAGGGAATTGGGGACTCGGGCAGAAGTGGGGACCACTAGACCACCAGGGTTGGTTATGTATTATATGTATCAGGGAATCAGGGACCAGGGGAGCCACTAGACTACCAGGGATGTCTTTTTAAACATTTACCACGTGATCGTGGCTATGGGAAGGGGGAGTTCCGGGTACAGTGTATGCTTGAGGATAGTGTTCTGGGTGGAAAGGTGGCCACCCAAGGCTGGGCTGCTGTGTTGCACCCTGCAATACTGCAGCCTGCCTTTGGGTGGCCGGGAGTTGTTCCTACTCTGCAAGGGTTCAGCTTTGTGCCCCCCATGTGATGCACTGCAGGGTTGTGCCCGCATACAGTATGTACAGCACATCCCCAACTGAATATCTGGATGTGCCGCATATGCATGGGCATGCCCCCTGCATCTGCGCTGCATACCATTACATTGAACCCTGGCACATCGAGAGTTGTGCTGCACCGGGCAGCCTTTTCAATATCCCACTGGGGCACAATGTGGGGTTGTGCCGGCACAACTCTGTTGCGCCAGGTGCAACCCCTTTGAATATCTGGGTCATAATGTTTCACTTGCTTATAGAATAAAAATTAGCATGATATCACTCTAATATAAAACATCTATAGTTTAAAAGTCGTGACAATAAATATCCTTAAAGTGGTAGAAATTTAAACAGATATACCACTAAGCAATTTGGAATAAGGTATTCAACTTCTCCTACCTCTTTTTGTAAGCAGCCACATTGTGCCATAGGCTCACTAAAGATTTTTCCATTCTTAAAATAGTCAAGATTTCTGCATGCCATTCCCTATAAGAGGGATGGTGATAATCCAACCAGTGTCTCAATATAAGTAATTTTGCCACTGTTGCAATAAGAGCCATATGATATATCTGCAAGCCTCACAGCTAAGTAATACCAATTCCCAAAAGACATAGCTCAGGGGTAAACCCATCCTGAAGTCCCAATAAGGGATCATGACAAGACTTAATGGCCACCCGGAAACCCTGAATAAACAGACAATCTCATAAAAGGTGCTGAGAGTACCCTCTCAAGTTTGACATTTCTCATACATGGGGGAAATCCAACTTCTCAAAAGTGTACAACCTTTGTGGTGTATAATTAAGCAATAAGGCACGATAGGGTGTGGTATATCATGGGATATCGTCATGCCTAGGGTGGTTGGGCACGTGGCAGCAGGCCGAGTGTGTCAAACCATCCAAGAAGTGACAATATCCCATGATATACAACATCCTGGAGTGACTTATTGCTATTATAAACCGAGTTTGAAGTTTTATAAATAAAAGCAATAAAACAAACAGGTTTTAAAACATTTTGTGAATGAGCTTTTGGGTGGTGTAGGAGTACATTTAAAAAAAATAGTTCTCAGAAAGTAGAGAGTGAGGAGGCTGGTGGTGCCTAAACTTTTTTGAAGCTGTGAGGATGTAGCCCGATATCATCATGACTTCAAAGAGCTCTTGGCTAATCAGATTCCTCTATTTACGATCCTCAGTTCATAATAAGCATTATGCAATATTTTATAATATTTGCACAATTTACTTAAAAAATACTGAAAGTTTGGTTATTTATCAAAGGCTATGACTGCAGTTCAATTGGTGAGAGCAACTTGCCATGCCCCCTGCCTGAGCTATTTAAGTCAGCTTCCTGCAGTCTCATTCAGATGCATTCTTTCTTTGCTGCAGCCAGAGGCTCTGTTGGAGCGCTGTGCCCCCCAGTATTTGTCTCCTGCTTTGTTTTATGCTTTTGGGATTTCTGCTTGCTTTGTGCCTCCTCCTCCTTCCCAGGTCAGTATTCTGCTCCTGCTTCCTTGCTGCAGTTTGTACCTCTCTGTCTGCTGTTTTGTGCTTCCCTCCTGTTTTCAGGTTCCTTGTTTTTTCTATGCTCTGTTTCATGCAAGCGTTCAAATGGGCTGCTGGCCATGGAGGTGAGTGGAAGGCTGTGCTAGTGACCCAATGGGGTACTGGGGGGAGTGGGGTGGGTGGTAGCTCATCATGATGACAGAGTGGGGGGGTGGTGGGTCCACTAGACACCAGTTAGTGTGGGTTTTATTTATTTATTTATTTGTTTATTTTTTAAGAAAGGGAAATGAGGGGGCCAGGCTAACTGGTGGGGGGATCTTTATTCAGTTTCGACTGGTGATCAGCTGGGGGGGACCACTAGACACCAGGGAGTTGGGAGAATAATTTCTTGGGCCAGTGAGCAGCTGGCGGTGGGGGGACCTGCAGAGAAACTATAAATTTCACCCATGGGTGGCGAAATTTCAGCCACGGGTGTAAAATTTTGCTGGTTTGCAGGTGAAATTTTGCTTGCTTCGCGGGTGAAATTTGACATTTCGCCCTGCAAAATATTTCACGTAAAGCACGAATTGTGCAAAATATTTCACTGGGTGAAATTTTTCAGTTTCGCACAACTCTATCCTTGGGTCATCTTTAGGACTGCTTTTGTGGAGGGGCACTACATGTGCTGTTCTCCAACCTGCAGTACCATACCTGATTCTAGTGAACTATTAAATAGGTCTGCCAGTGGCCTTGCTAGCTCCTCATCCAGTTCCTTTAGTACCTATGGATGTACTTTGTCCGGGCCTGGTGATTTGTCCACCTTCAATGCCAGCAGCCCCTCCGTCACTCTGTCCTTCTCTATCACTACTGTATATCTATGTTCCCCTTCCTCTCTGCTCCTCTTTTCCCTCCTGAAGGCACTGAATACAATCCTGCAATACACTGCTTTCTAGTTTGATTCCCCATGATACTGCATTTTCTACAAGTACTAATTGTTATTTTCCATTGCTCTAGCATGCCTCTTTGCCATACTTAGTGCTACCAGTTGGAGTCGTCCTCCCCTCATGCTGTTTTAATTTACCCATGCTATCTCTCTGCTCACAGTGCTAACATATACACTTCACTTCATGTTGTCTCACATACTGAGTGCTAACAGTTGCACATCCACTCATGCTGTCTATTGCTGTTGTCAATTCTATCAGTTGCACTACCAATCCTGCAGTCTCAGTCACCTCCATCCCTCTCTCCACCAAGTATGACTCCGACCCCTTGAAGTCCACATCTTGAGGGTGGGTCCCTCACTGGGGGTGGGACCTTCTCTTCTACCATTACAGTGAGAAGGTTCTCCACTCTAGGAAAATTCCTTGACTGTGTGGACAGCATCAGTGGCACCTTTTGATGCAGCATTTAACACTTCAGCTGCTGGAGGGTGAGGCATCTAAGTCCCAGGGAAGGCTCCTTTAGCTGCTGACAGCATCGGCAACATCTTCAAAAGCTATACTCTCTACAGCTGCCTATGGTTCATCTGGTCTCCATTCTATGCCCTCTCTTGTCCTTCTTGCCACTCAAGGGTGAAGACTGTTCAATCCACCTATTCTCACCCCTCCAGGGCTCAGTCTTACCCCTTCTGGGTTTGTCTTCTCCCCCTAGGCTTTGCTTGGAGGCCAAGTGAGTGCCTTTTGGTGGCCATTGCTCTCCTCCCCAGCTGGGGGGAGGGCTCGAGTAGGGTTCACCTTTAGTTGCAGAGGCCTCTGCTTTCAGCACTCCCATGGCTTTCCTGTTAGAGGGAAAGAGTGAGAGCCCTTCCTGTAAAAATCTCCCCTGAATTTGGTCTCTAAATTGCATAGTGAGCCATCATTTATTCATCCCAAGCCTGGAGGAAAGGCAACCAAGACCATGGATCCCCAGAGGTTTCCCCCTCATAGGGTTTTTTTTTCTCTCCTCCATGCTGAAGGTCATAACAATTAGGTAATCTATTAAGTATCATATCTATAGTAGTATATTTTGACCCAGGTAGGTTTCTGCTGTTGAGCTAGGGTTGGCTGGTGGCCTTCTTTCTACTTTGCTATTCACTCTCACCTTATGGAAGTCATGCCCTGCCTGCTATCAATACCAAATCATCAGTCATTACACAATCCTCCTATGTCTGTTACATGTTATCACTACTCTGTTAATAAATGCTCATCCATTTCTGCATTCACCACTTGCTGCTTGATGTTTTTGGAGGCTCCTTCCTAAGGTACCCTTAGCCTAAAGGAATTATCTTCCTGCAGCATTTCTAAGGATGAAACCCTCCTCAAGAGGGTTCCTTTGCCTTCATGATACCCCAACAGGGTGGTAGTGACCTGTGGGACTGAGAGTGCGACTGGCCAAAGTATCTATTTATCACAGTTAACAACATAAGCATTCAAATATTATCAGCCTATCGATGAAGTTGCACAAGCTTATACTCATCACTACATTGTGTGCACACATTGAAATCAAAGGCTTTGACTGCAGTTCAGTGGGTGGGAGCAACTAGCCATGCTCCCCGCCTGAGCTATTTAAGCCCGCTTCCTGTAGTCTTATTGAACTGCATTCTTTCTTTGCCCCTTCCCCATCCTCCCGTCTTCCTCCAGCGGCACACCTGTTTCCCTGCAGGCTCCTTCCTAAGGTACCTTTAGCCTAAGGGAATTATCTTTCTGCAGCACCTCTAGGGGTAGAATCCTCCTCAAGAGGGTTCATTTGCCTTCACAGTATCCCAACTGGGTGGTAGTTCCCCATGGGACAGAGAGTGTGAATGGCCAAAGTTTCTTTTTATCACAGTCAGTAACATAAGTATTGAAATACTATCTGTCTATTAATGAAGTTGCACAAGCATATACTCATCACTAAGCTGCATACATACATTGAAATAACTCAGTTCCCTTTAAGGCAAGAAATGTGAAATATGGCACACATATCCATGTGATATAGTAGCATAAATGTTTCAAATTTGGTGAAATAATTATGTATATATTTATGAAAGTATGCATGTATGTATGTATGTATTTGAAAAGTGATGACTAGGAGAGGCACATTGAGCCAAGGCTAGTTTCCAACTGAAAAATTTGGAGACACTATTTTAAAAGTAATAGCAAAATATTTTAATGCCTATAACTAGCCCTCTTTAAAGCATAAGACCTAAAACTCATTGCACATGCCTCTGTTTTATAGATCTTAAATTCTCTATACTTTGGAATTTATCTTGTATTTAGATATATTTACTTGAATAATCAGTTATAATACTTTTCTTGAAGAAGCCCACTCTTTTCAGTTATACTTACTCTGGTACCTCATATCTTGTTGGGATCTTTAATTCTTGAAACTGTGGAGAAAGCTGGGAAATAAATTTTAGTATTAGACTGAAATAACTGAAAAGTAATTTTTTATTAAATGTTTGACTACCTATAGCTCAGCAACTTAGTACATTTATATGTGCTGTATGGACCTGTATACCTAGAGGAAACATTTGGATGAGTGCTTTTAGAATTAGATCAGAATTACTAAAATTTAGATTTTGGCAGAATTTTGCTGAATTTTCATGGAAATTCCATGAAATGTAATGGATTCATAATTGTAATTCCATCTGAATTCCACTGATGGAATTTTACATTTCATATAGCTTTAAACTAAGCTGTAAATAATCAGAAACCCCATTTTCAATCATTAATATCTGGCAACCTGCATTTGCTTTGTGATGTGGATGTCAGGGAGACTCCTATCTCTAACAAATCAGTCTTATGAGCTAGGTGTTTTTTTTTTGTTATTCACTCATTTTTATGTTTGTTTGCACGCATGTGCAAGAAACATAGTGCCATCATCCAAGTTTCTGGAGGTGTGGCACCCCCTCTTCCAATTCCCTCCCTGTGTTTGCAGGCGCAGCCACAGTTGCCCAATGTATGCTGCAGCTGTCTATGACAGCACTCCAGAATGCAGTGGCTTACAGTTGAAAGGGAGAGAGCCGCTTCAGTGAGCACGATCAGATAAGGGAAGTGCTCACTGAAGTGCTCTCCCCCCTTCCCCAAACAGTCTTCCAGGTGCCATGCTGGGAGCCCACCCCAGTGTGGCAACAATGTGTTTGGCCGACTGGGTGCCCAATCCCTGAGTCGGCCACAGCCCAAAGAGATTGGCAGTGCCAGGCTGGGAGCCCACCCCAGTGGCAACAGTCGGAATGGATGATGGGGTGCCCAATCCTGCTGACTCCACTGCCCCCCAAAGTTTTCAGCTGCCATGCTGGGAGCCCACCCAGCATGGCAAACATCCTAGACAATTGACCATGCTGGGAGCCCACCCAGCATGGCAAATGTCCCACGTCATAATTAAAAAAACCTGAAAACACAAAAATGGTCCTCACAGTCTCCTGCCCCTCCCCACCCACACCCATCCACTGCATACCCGCCTCCCCACACCACCCACCTCATACTTACCTCAGACTCCAGCACGACGATCTTCGGTGGACCAGGAACACATCTGCACTCTTCAAAGCCGACCATGAACTGAGGAAATGCCAGTAAGCTGTATAATGTAATGAATAGGGTTTTTTCAACTTTTCTGCATATCTCAGGCATTTTTTGGAATTTTGGCACCAAATTTTCAACATGGGGTTTTTGGGACCCCTCCTCATAAATTCTGTCACTGCACAAAATCACCTTTTGGGACTGATTAACAAAATGACAGTGCCAGTGTTCATAAGGTGGGCTCTCAAAAAGCCTATGTTGAAAATTTGGTGAAAAATTCTAAAATGACTGTTTTATGAGCAGTGCATTACGCTGTTCCTATGAACGTCCGTAGGTTCATGAATTTTCAATATTTTCACTCCAGATTTTCAACATTGCCATTTGACCACACTTCCTTATGAGTAGTACAGCTGTCATTTTTCACATCTCACCAAAATGTGTTTCCGCACATAGCTTATATATAATGGCACAGTCGGTGTGTGAAATCAGTGTTCAGGACACATTAAGAAAATCACAGTGACACTGTTCATGAGCAGAGGTGTTAAATGCTATGTTAAAATTTGGTGAAAAATTCCTAAAATTACTGTTTTATGAGCGTTGTCGCCTGTTCCTACATCTATAAGTTCACAAATTTTCAATATTTTCACTCCAGATTTCAACTTTGCCATTTTAACACACCTCCTTATGAGCAGTACAGCTGTCATTTTTCACATCCTCCCAAAACATGTTTCTGCCCATGAAGCACAATGGTGCAGTCAGTGTGCTAAATCAATGTATGGGACGCATTAAGAAAATCTCAGTGACACTGTTCATGAACAGAGGTCTTAAAATGGCTATTTTGAAAATTTGGTGAAAAAATTCCTAAAAATGACTGTGTTACGAGTGAGCATTGTGCAGTTTCCACACACCCTCATAAGTTCATGAATTTGTAATATTTTCAGTCCAGATTTTCACCAGTGGCATTTTTCCACACTTCCTTATGAACAGTACAGCTGTCATTTTTCACAACATGGCCGAAATGTGTTTTCACACTTTCAGCACGGAAATGCGTGATCACTGTGGGAAATCATTGTTTGGGACAGATAAAGAAAATCACAGTGACACTATTCATGACCGGAGGTCCCAAAATGCCTGGGTTGACAATCTGCTGTAAACAGTTCCCAAACAAATTACATTATGGGTGCACGTTGCACAGTTTCTATGCACGCTCGTGACTTCACCAGTTTTTTTAATATTCTCACTGCAGATTTTCAACATTGCCATTTTTTACACCTCCCCATGAACAGTACTGCTGTCATTTTTACATCCTGTTCAGAATGTTTTGCCTGTGTGTGACAAATGCCGTGATCAGCTGTGCAAAAAGCAGCCAACACAAACTGATATTGCCACTGTTCATGAGGTGGGGTCACAAAAAAACCATGTTGAAAATTTGGAGTGAAAATACCAATGAATGCCTGAGGTGTTAGGGTTTCCGACCATAACACCCCACCCTGTAGAGAATGACAGGCATCAAGGCTGTGACTTGGGATTGTCACCTGTAATGCTTATACATTCCACCTCCACCCACACCCTGCAGCCACTGAGAGGCATCGAGGTGTGCCTTGGACTCTTCGGCCCCAAAGTTCACCTCATTCTCCTATACTGCACCCATCTCACAATATTTCCTGATGGAATGGGGTGCGCATAAGGGCCAAAGACCCCAAGGCACACCATGACACTTGTCGGTGTCTGCATGGTAGGGCATGGTGAAATGGCATGGCCATTATGCCTGATGACCCAAAGGCACACCCTAATGCCTGTCACTATCTGCAGGGTGGTGATGGGGTTGGCTTCAGTTCAATACTTCACTGCCATTCCTATTATGCAGCTCTGTAACTCCTACACTACCAATACCAACGCCAGCAAGCAAACATTCGGCATTGACAAATGATTGTTTAACCAGATCTGAGGGACAGGATGCAGCGTCTTTGAATCTGGCCCTAAATTAAATGTTTGTGGACAGTGAATTCAACCCTATTTTTCACATGCACAATAAGTGTGTTTTTGGACTTTTTGGTTTTTTTCATCCTGTTTCCCCCCAAGTTTATTTAGTGAACAGATGGCAGACTACAGCAGAAGATGACAATCAGATGAGTTGGAGGGAAGGCTGTGCCAGTTTCCCATTTTGGGACTATTTAATAAAGTATGTAGGGTGACTGCAAGGGGAATGGTGGCAAGAGTGCAAGAGAATGGGTAAGGGTGGATGATTAACTTTCCAGGAGTGGGTTGGAGGAGGGAAAGTGGGTGAGGGACATCTTGGACAATGGGTGTTGGGAATGTTTTTAGTGTTTAGAGTGTTTAGTGGTGGGTGGGTCTTTTGTGACCTTTCCACCAGTTCTGAAGTTATCAGGAGGGTAACAAAAGCAGGCGTGGGCACTAGTCTGCTGGTTCTGACAGTATTTGGGGAGATTAGAACTATGAGTAATTTTTATTTTAAAGTTTCACAAGGAAATTACACTGAGCAGACTTTGCTCATTTCCAAGTATGTCCTGGGGGGAAGGGGTGGTGGTGGTACAGTAATAAAAGAATAGCTTTAATACAATCAACAATTCAGCAGGACTTATCTGCAGTCACAAATAAGAATCAGAGTACAAAACAAAGAATTATTGCATGACAAGAAGCTAAGCAGATAACCAATACTGTGGATAATATTAAGTGCTGAACATGGAAGTATATTGAAGAAAAAAGCAGAAGAACTCAGAAAGCAAATTCTGTATCAGCTGCATATAATGTCGATGCTAGAATAAGACAAAACCTGGTACAACAAGGGTTGATACTACCAGGACTAGTTTGGGAACAAGGATGGAAGGGCTGGGGGGGAAATGATGAGATGAATAGGAATAGTACAATTTATGAGTTTAGCAGTGCAGCCAAACAAGGCAGAGAGGGAAAAGGGAGTGGGCCATGGGAATTAGGAAGACTGGACCCCAGGTGTCAATTGGCCTGGCAGGAGCAGGAATGGGCCATGTAGTTATGCAAAAGGGTAGACAGAGAGAGATATAGAAAAGGACCGCGTGTTGGATATTGGAGGGAGAGCATTCCAAAGCATAGGACAATTATAGGAGAAGGCTGTTTGGCCAACAGAGGTTAGGTGTTGAGGGAAGGCAAGGGAGTGAGAGTCAAAACCCTGGAGAGAATATGAGCTCTGTGGGATGGCAGAGAAGAGGGAAAAAGGTAAGGTTCCCATGCCAGTACTTGGCCACAAAAGTGGCAGAGTGGGCCAAGCACCTAGATTCCAGTGAAGGAAAGGATGTGGATAAGAAGAGATTACAGTGGTGAGTTAGAGGGGAGCAGGAGAGTATGAAGCAGCAGAAGGAATTGTAAAGGGTGTATAGTCCAGCTACAGCAGTTTTGGGGACAGCACTGTAGACTATGTCTGCATAGTCTAAAGTGGGAAGGATAATTCTTTGCACAGTAGCATGACGGGTGGGTAGAGGGATGCCAGTTTTGTTTCTATACAAGACACCAAGCTTGTGGAGGAGGTTTTAATGGATAGCATCCACATGTGCTTAAAAGTCCAGATGGCGGTCCAACCAGACCCCGAGGTATCTGAAGGAGGGGACCATGGGGGTACCATCCAGTGTGGAACACTGGGGGAGAGGTAAGGGAAGATAGTTTCTGTCTGGTGCCGAAGGACGTGGAGACAGTTTTTTTCACGTTCAGAAACAACTGGTTTGACTGCAGCCAGTTCTAAACCTTGGTGGAATCCTGTTGTAATCTACTATGGCCATCATCATGTGACTTGCTAGATGTGTAGAGGACTTTATCATCCACATGCATATGGATTTGCACAGAGGAGCAGGCTGAAGGGAGGTCATTAAGGAAGATGGAAAATAAAATAGGACCCAGTACTGAGTCCTGGGGGACTCCAATGGTTATAGGGAGAGGTGGGGGGAAGGAGGAGGCAATTTAGGGTGGAGAGGTGGAGAGAGGGAGAACAAAATATTAACTGATTGGGATCTGTCTGTCAGGTAGAAGTTGAACCAAACTGTATAATGGGGATGGGTACCCATCTGCAGGTTATTACAGTGATCAGATAGGGGTACCAGTAATGGAGTATAGCACCCATCTTCAGGTAATTATGAAATTGGGTAGATGTACCAGTAATGGGGTTGAGCACCCATCTGCTGGTTAAGACAGTGATCAAGTAGGGGTACCAGTAATGGGGCTAAGCACCTATCTCTTGGTTATGACACTGATCAGCTAGGAGTACCAGTAATAAGGTTCAGCACCCATATGAAGGTTAATGGACTCATTGGGCCTGTCATAGGTAATTACCTCTGCAACCCATAGGGGGGCATATATTGGACTTGGTGTTCCATCTGGGGATGGAGATATCTGATGTGGAGGTGGAGCCAGTCGGATGGTCTGACCATCATGCCCTGAGGTTTAGATTTGCAGCCCCCCAAAATAGGCCTGCCCCCAGGGAGTTAGTACAGTTCCATCCCTTAAGAGGGGTTACCTCAGAAGGCCTAATGATGGAGCTGGACTTCTCGGATTTTACAAGGGATAGCATGGATCCAGGGCCTTTGGTCTTAGCCTATAATAGGGTTGTGACCGGGGCCCTGGATGCATTGCTCCAATTCGTGTTCGTCCCCATACTCATCACTTAAGGGCCCCCTGGTTTGATGGGGAAGTCCGTGAGTGGAAGAGGAAGGGACGAAGATTGGAAAGACACTGACGGAAAACTCAACTGGAGGCGGATAGACTTGAATTGTTAGAACATTACAAATTCTACCAATCAGCAATTTCCCATAAGAAGGCAGAGTTCCTGTCCAGGGAAATTGCTGCAGCAAGGAATAGACCATCCCAGCTCTTCCATACTGTGGACAGACTGTGCAATCCAGTCTGTCTCCAGACTAGTACAGCATTATCACAGGTACAGTGTGAGGAGTTTGCGAAATTCTTTGCTGACAAGGTATCCACCATCAGGGATGAGATCCGCCAGTGTCCTATTGGACATTGCACTGATCAATCAGGTAGTACTAACACCCAGTTGTACTGGTCCACCTTTAGACTACCAGCAGTAATAGATATAGTGAGGATTATCCAGACTCTGTGACCTACCTACTGTAAGTTGGACCTAGGCCCTACTCACCTGGTGGTGGGGTGTGTAGATGTTATCGTCCCAGTCCTGTCTGGGATAGTGGTGGTGCCATTAGAGAGAGGGATCTTTCTGGATCCCTTAAAGGAGGTGGTAGTACATCCCTTGTTGAAAAAGCCCTCTCTTGACCCTGACTGCCCAGCAAATTATAGACCAGTCTCTAACCTTCCTTTTGTAGGGAAGGTTATTGAGAAGGTGGTCGCTCTGCAACTGGAGGATCATTTGTCCAACCACAATATCTATGACCCTTTCCAATCTGGCTTTAGGAAAAGGCATAGTACAGAGACGGCTCTTGTTCGGGTATTGAATGATCTCCTGATGGCAAGAGATCAGAGGACCCGTTCCATCTTGGTTCTCCTGGGTCTCTCAGCAACATTTGACACCGTGGATCATGGGATATTGCTCGACTACCTGTGGTTTTTCTGTGGTCTGAGGGGAGCTGTCCACAGCTGGTTTTGATCTTTTTTGGAGGGCAGGTCTTAGATACTGGTGTCTGGAATTTACTCCTTGGCCCCTCATTGGCTGCCTTGTGGGGTACTGCAGGGGTCGGTGCTGTCCCCTATGTTATTCGCGGTGTATATGCTTCCATTGGGGGACATTATAAGATGGTATGAGCTGAGTTTTCATTGTTATGCTGATGATTCTCAGCTCTACCTGTCTTTTATGCCTGATCAGGAGTTGGATTCCATCACAATGTTTAACAACTGCCTCCTGGAGATTCAGAATTGGATGAGTGCTAGTTGGCTTAGGTTGAATTCAGGGAAAACTGAGGTGTTGGTTGTGGACCCTGGAGGGAGGACAACAGGTGCTTGGACTGGGAAACACTCAGGTTTATATATTGGGGGGCCCCGCTTCTTGCCTCTGGCCAAGTACATAACCTTGGTGTGATTTTTGACGAAAGCCTGAATATGAAGACGCAGGTGTCAGCTGTAGTCAAATCTGCCTTTTTTTCATCTGAGAAACATTGCCTGGGTGAAACACTTGGTTCCACAGGAAGATCTTCCCATCTTGGTCCACGCCTTTGTTACCAACCATTTTGATTACTGCAATGCCCTCTATCTAGGGCTGCCGGGGGTGGATATCCGCTGCTTGCAGCTTGTGCAGAACACGACGGCCAGGTTGTTGATGGGAGTTTCATGATCTAGCCATATGACAGCTGTGCTGCGTGATCTGCACTGGCTGCCAATACAGTGGTGGATCACCTTCAAGGTCGCATTATTGACCTTTAAGGCCCTACATGATTTGGGACCTCACTACCTGAAAGAGCTCTTGGTGCCTTACTGTCCTGCCCATTCTCTTCACTCCTCTGATGAGGGATTGCTAGAGATTCCCAGGGCACATCTAAAGATGTCTGGAGGTAGATCTTTTGCCTATATGGCACCAACCCTGTGGAATTCTCTACCTCGTCAGATACGAGAATGCCTAACCGTTGAAAGTTTTAAAAAACAATTAAAAACTTTCCTTTTTGCCGAGCATTTATTATTTATTTATTTGCTTTTGTTTACCGGGTAAGGCACACTAGACAGCCAAGTGCCTAGTTTCAGGTGCGACCCGGGAGGGTTACAAGCTAGATTCATACAAGAACAGTGAGAAAGTCAAGTTAACATACAGTGAGATAACAGGCAATAACAAAATTTGACATGCAGAAAAATAACAAGCTTAACAGGGTTTGAGTAGGTAGCTAACAGCATTAGAGATGATTTAGCACATGATAAATAATTTGCTAGTACATAATAATTAAGTGTAATGTATGCTTGTCTGATTTATTGTTTTAAAATGTGATTTTATTGTTTTGATTTATTGTAAAAGCGCCCTGAGCTTGGGAAGGGTGCTTAATATAAATAACATTTTACTTACTTACTTATGCCAGTGATCGAGTAGGAGTACCAGTGGTGGGGTTGGGTACTAATTAGCTGTTTATGACAGTGAACATATAGAGGTATCAGAAATGGGGTTGGGCACCCATTGCTGGTTATGACAGAGATCGAATAGGGGTACCAGTAATGGGGTTGAGCAGCCATCTGCAGGTTATTACATTGATTAGTTAGGGATACCAGTAATGGGAATATGCACACATCTGCAGGTTATATCACTGATCGAGTATGTGTACCATTAATATGGCAGAGCACCCATCTGCTGATTATGATAGTAATCAAGAGGGTAACAGTCATGGGATTAAGCACCCATCTGCACATTATGACAGTAATCAGGTGGGGGTACCAGTAATGTGGTTGAGCACCCAACTGCTGGTTATAACAATGATCAGGTAGGAGTACCAGTAGGGGGTTGAGCACTCATCTGGTGGTTATGACAGTGATTAAGTAGGGGTTCCAGTAATGGGGTTGATCACCTATCTGCTGGTTATGACACTGATTGAGTAGGGGTTCCAGTAATGGGGTTGATCACCCATCTGCTGGTTATTACAGTGATCGAGTATGGGTACCAGTAAGGGGGTTGAGCACCCATCTACAAGTTATGACAGTGGACAGGTATTGTTACTGGTGGTGGGGTTGGGCACTCATCTGCAGGCTATGACAGTGATCGAATAGGGGTACCAGTAATGGGGTTGATCACCCATCTTCTGGTCATTACAGTGATCGAGTAGGGGTACCAATAATGGGTTGGACACCAGCTGCAGGTTGTGACAGTGATCAGTTAGGGGTATCAGTAAAGGGGTTGAGCACTAATCTGCAGGTTATGACAGTAATCGAGTAGAGGTATCAGTAATGGGGTTGAGCACCATTCTGTAGGTTAAAACAGTGATCGAGTAGGGTTACCAGTAATGGGGTTGGGCACCCATCTGCAGGTTATGACAGTGATCGTTATGGATATGAGTAATGGGGTTTAGCACCCATCTGCAGGATATGACAGTGATTGGGTAGAGGCACCAGTAATGGGTTGAGCACGCATCTGCAGGTTATGAAACTGATCAAGTAGGGGAACCAGTAATGGGGTTGAGCACCCATCTGCATGTTATAACAGTGATTGAGTAGGGGAACCAGTAGTGGGTTGAGAACCCATCTGCAGTTTATGACCGTGATCAAGTACAGGTACCACTGGTAGGGTTAGGCACCCATCTGCAGGTTATGACAATGAACAGGTAGGAATACCAGTAATGGGCTTAAGCACCCATCTGCTGGTTATAAGAGTGATCAGGTAGTGGTGCCAGTAATAGGGTTGAGCACGATCTGCTGGTTATGACAGTGATTGAGTAAGGGTATCAGTAATGGGGTTGAGCACCCATCTGTTGGTTATGACAGTGATTGTGTAGGAGTACCAGTAGTGAGGCTGAGCTCCCATCTGCAGGTTATGACAGTGATCGAGTAGGGGTACGGCTGATGGAGTTAGGAACCCAGCTGCTGGTTTTGATAGTGATCGAGTAGGGGTACCTGAAATCAGGTTGGGCACCCAGTGCTGGTTATGACAGAGATCGAGTAGGGGTACCTGTAATGGGGTTGAGCATCAAACTGATGATTATGACAGTGATCGAGTAGGGGTACCAGTAATGGGGTTGAGAAACAATCTGCAGGTTATGACAGTGATCAGTTAGGGGTAGTAGTAATGGGATTAAACACCCATCTGCAGGTTATGGCAGTCACCAGGTTGGGGTACTAGTAATGGGGTTGAGCACCCATCTGCTGGTTATGACAGTGATCAGGTAGTGGTGTAAGTAATGGTGTTGAGCACCCATCTGCTTGTTATGACAGTGATCGAGTATGGGTATCAGTAATTGGGTTGAGCTCCCTTCTGCAAGTTATGACAGTGCTCAGGTAGAGTTACCGGTGGTGTGGTAGGGCACCCATCTGCAGGTTATGACAGTGATACATTAGGGGTACCAGTAAAGGGGTTGAGCACCAATCTGTAGCTTATGACAGCGATCGAGTAGGGGTACCAGTAATGGGTTTGAGCACCATTCTGCAGGTTATGACAGTTATTGAGTTGGAGTACCAGTAATGTGGTTGAGCTTCCATCTGCAGTTATAACAGTGATCGAGTAAGGGTACCACTGGTGGGGTTGGGTACCCATCTGCAGGTTATGACAGTGATAGTTAGGGGTACAAATAATGGGGTTTAGCACCCATCTACAGTGATTGGGTAGGGTCACCAGGGGTTGAACACACATCTGCTGGTTCTGAAACTGATCGGGTAGGGGAACCAGTAATGTGGTTGAGAACCCATCTGCAGGTTATGACAGTTATCGAGTAGTGGTACCAGTAGTGGGGTTGAGCACCCATTTGCAGGTTATGACAGTGATCAAGTACGGGTACCACTGGTGGGGTTGGGCACTCATCTGCTGGATATGACAGTGATCGGTAGGTGTATGAGTAACAGGGATTAACACTCATCTGTAGGTTATGACAGTGATCAAGTAGAGGTACAAGTAATGAGGTTGAGCAGCCATCTCCAGGTTATGACACTGATTGAGAATGGGAACCAGTAATGAGGTTGATCACCCATCTGCAGGTAATGACAATGATCAGGTACAGTTACCAGTATTGGATTGAGCAGCCATCTTCAGGTTATCACAGTGATCGAGTATTGGTACCAGTAATGGGCTTGAACACCCATCTGCAGTATATGACAGTGATTGGGTAAGGGCACCAGTAATAGGGTAGAGCATCAGTCTACAGGTTATGACAATGATTGAGTATGGGTACCAGTAATGGGGTTGAGGACCCATCTGCAGGTTATGACAGTGAACATGTTGGCGTACCAGTAATGGGCTTAAACACCCATCTGCAGGTTATGAGAGTGATCGGATAGTGGTTCCAGTAATAGGGTTGGTACCCACCTGTTGATTATAACAGTGATAGAGTAGGAAGTACCAGTAATGAGGTTGAGCAACCATCTGCAGGTTATGACTGTGATCGAGTAGGGGTACCGCTGATGGGGTTGGGAATCCATCTGTTGATTATGACAGTGATCAAGTATGGGTGCCAGTAATGGAGTTGAGCACCCATCTGCTGGTTATGACAGTGACTGAGTAGAGGTACCAATAGTGGGGTTGAGCACCCATCTGCTGGTTATGACAGTGATTGAGTATGGGTACCAGTAATGTGGTTGAGCACCCATCTCCTAGTTATGACAGTGCTCAGGTAGAGTTACCAGTGGTGTGGTTCAGCACCCATCTGCAGGCTATGATGTGATCGAGAAGGGGTGCCAATGATGGGGTTGGGCACCCACCTGCAGGTTATAACAGTGATCATTTAGGGGTACCAGAAAAGGGGTTAAGCCCCCCTCTGCAAGTTATGACAGTGCTCAATAAGGGGTACTAGTAATTTGGTTGAGTACCCATCTGCAGGTTATGACAGTGATTGAGTAGAGGTACCACTGGTGGGGTTGGGCAACCATCTGCTGTTTATGGCAGTGATCGTTAGGTGTATGACTAATGAGGTTTAGCACCTATCTGCAGGTTATGAGAGTGATTAGGAAGGGGAACCAGTAATGTGATTGAGCACCCATCTGAAGGTTATGACAGTGATCAAGTAGGCATACCAGTAATGAGGTTGAGCACCCATCTGCAGGTTATTTCATTGATTGAGTAGGGGTACCAGTAATGGTTCTGAGAAGTCATCTGTAGGTTATTATAGTGATTGGGTAAGGGTACTAGTAATGGGGCTGAGCAGCCATCTGCTGGTTATGACAGTGAACAGGCAGTGGTACCAGTAATCGGATTGCGCACCCATCTGCAGGTTATAAAAGTGATCAAGTAGGGGGACCAGGGGAACCAATAATGGGATTGAACACCCACCTGCAGATTATGACAGTGATTGAGTAGGGGTGCCAGTAATGGATATAAGCACTCATCTGCAGATTATGACATTGATCAGGTAGGCGTGTCGGTAATGGGCTTTAGCACCCATTTGCAGGTTATGACATTGATCAGATATTGGTACCAGTAAAGGGGCTGAGCACCCATCTGCTGGTTATGACATTGATTGTGTGATGATACCAATAATGGGGATAAGCACCCTTCTGCTGGTTATGACAGTGATTGAGTATGGGTGCCAGTAATTTAGTTGAACACTCATCTGCAGGTTGTGACAGTGATCGAGTATGGGTACCAGTAATGGGGTTGGGCACCTGTCTGCAGAATATGACAGTGATCAAGTACAGGTACCACTGATGGGTTGGGCACCCATCTGCTGGTTATGACAGAGATTGTTAGTGATACGAGTAATGGGGTTTCACAACCATCTGCACTTTATGACAGTGATTGGATAGGGGCACCAGTAATTGGGTTGAGCACTCATCTGCAGGTAATGACAGTGATCTAGTAGGGGAACCAGTAATGGGGTTGAGCACCCCTCTGCAGGTTATGACAGTGATCGAGTAGGGTACCACTGGTGAGGTTGGGCACCCATCTGCTGGATATGACAGTGATTGAAAGCAGTATGAGTAATGGGTTTTAAGACCCATCTGCAGTATATGACAGTGGTTGGGTAGGGATACCAGTAATGGGGTTGAGAACCCATCTATAGGTTATGACAGTGATTGAGTAGGGGTACCAGTACTGAGGATGAGCACCCATCTACATGTTATGACAGCGACTGAGTAGGGGGTAACAGCAATGGGGCTGTGCACCCATCTGCAAGCTATGACTGTGATTGTGTATGGGTACCAGAAATGGGGTTGAGCACCCATCTGCAGGTTATGACTGTGATTGGGTATATGTGCCAGTAATGTGGTTGAGCACATATCTGCAGGTTATGACAGCGATCAGGTATGGGTACCAGTAATGGGGTTGAGCAATCATCTGCAGGTTATGACAGTGATCGAGTATGGGGACCAGTAATGAGACTGAGCACCCATCTTCAGGATATGACAGTGATTGGGTAGGGTTCCAGTAATGGGTTTGAGCACCCATCTACAGGTTATGACAATGATCAGGTAGGGGTACCAGCAATGGGGATGAGCAAGCATCTACAGGTTATGACACTTATCAAGCAGGGGGTAACAGTAATGGGGTTGAGTACCCATCTGTAGGTTGTGACAGTGATTGGGAATGGGTACCAGAAATTGGGTTGAGCACCCATCTGCAAGTTTTGACAGTGACTGAGTATGGGTACCAGTAATTGGGTTGATCACCCATCTGAATGTTATGACAGTGATCAGGTAGGAGTGCCAGTACTGGGTTCAGCTGCCATCTGCAGGTTGTGATAGTGATTGAGTATGGATGCCAGTAATGGGATTGAGCACCGATATGCAGGATATGAGTGTGATCGGGTAGGGATACCAAAAAAGGGGTTGAGCAGCCACCTGCAGGTTATGACAGTGAACTGGTAGGAGTACCAGTAATGGGGTTGAGCACCCATCTGTAGGTTATGACAGTGAACAGGTAGATGTACTGGTAATGGGATAGAGCACCCATCTGCAAGTTATAAGAGTGATCAGTTAAGGGTACCAGTAAGAGGGATGAGCAGCCATCTGAAGGTCATAACATTGATTGGGTTGGGGTATCAGTCATGGGGTTGAGCACACATCTGCAGAGTATAACAGTGATCGAGTAGGGGTACCAGTAATGGGATTGGGAACCCCTCTGCTGGTCATGACCATGATGCCAGTGCCTTAGGACCTGACCACTCGTCACTGCCTCTCCTAACTCTGAAGGCGTGCCCTATGGTCACCCTTCCCCCATCTACTTTGATTCCTCGGGATGGGACCCTGACTCTAGGCAAACTAGCTAGCACCTCGTGCTCTTCCTGGGTCCACAAGATTGATGCATGTACAATGTTTGTAAATATTCACTTCCACATGTTCTTACGGTCTTTATGTTCCCTTACCTCCTACCTGATTGTAACCCTAATGATCTCATTGTCTACCAACTTGTCACTTTATTACCTGTACTGTTTCCGTTGATTTTGTATGTAACTTTCCCTCCGGGTCGCCCCTGAAAAAGGGACCTCCGGGGCCCAGCAGGCTCACCCGGTCAACAAAATTCAATAAATAAATAAATGATCAAGCAGGGGTACCATAAATAGGCTCAAGCACCCATCTGTGGATAATGGCAGTGATCAAGTAGGGTACCAGTAATGGAGTTGAGCAACCATCTGCAGGTTATGACAGTGATTGAGTACGGGTACCAGTAATGGGGATAAGCACTCATCTGCATGTTATGACAGTGAACAAGTAGGCCTACCAGTAATGTTCTTAAGCACCCACCTGCAAGTTATGACAGTGATTGAGTAGGGGTACCAGTAATGAGATTGAGCATCAATCTGCTGGTTATGACAGTGATCAAGTAGGGGGTACCAGTAATGGGGTTGAGAACCAATCTACAGGTTACAACAGTGATTAGCTAGGGTTAGCAGTAATGGGACTGAGCACCCATCTTCAGTTTATGATAGTTATCTGGTAGGGCTAACAGCAATGGGGATTAGCACCCATCTGCTGGTTATGACAGTGAATGTGTAAGGGTTCCAGTAATGGGGTTGAGCACCCATCTGCTGGTTATGCCAGTGATTGAGAATGGGTACCTGTAAAGGGGTTGAGTACCCATCTGTAAGTTATGACAGTGATCGAGTACACATACCAGTAATGGGGTTGAGCACCCATCTGCCAGTTATGACAGTGCTCAGTTAGAATTACTGGTGGTGGGGTTGGGCACCCATCTGCAGGCCATGACTGTGATAGAGTAGGGATAAAAGTAATTGGGGTAGGTACCCACCTGCAGGTTATGACAGTCATTAATTAGGGGTACCAGTAAAGGGGTTGAGCAAACATGTGCAGGTTATGACAGTTCTTGAGAAGGGGTACTAGTAATGTGGTTGAGTACCCATCTTCAGGTTATGACAGTGATCAGGAAGGGGTACCACTGGTGGGGTTGGGCACCCATCTGCAGGTTATGACAGTGATCGTTAGGGGTACGAGTAATGAGATTTAGCACCTGCCTGCAGGTTATGACAACAATCGGGAAGGGGCACCAGTAATTGAGCTGAGTACACATCTGCAGGTTATGAAAGTGATTGAGTAGCAGAACCAGTGATGGGGTTGAGCACCAATCTGCAGGGTATGACAGTGATTGAGTAGGGACAAAAGTAAAGGGGTTGAGCAACTATCTCCAGGTTATGACAGTGATCGATTATGGATACGACTAATGGGGTTAAGCACCCATCTGCAGGTTATGACAGTGATTGAGTAGGGGTGCCACTGTTGGGGTTGGGCACCCATGTGCCGGATATGACAGTGATTGGTAGGAGTATGACTAATGTGGTTTAACACCCATCTGCAGGTTATGCCTTTCATTAGGTAGGGATACCAGTAATGAGGTTGAGCAGCCATCTGCAGGTTATGACAGTGAACAGGTAGAGGTACCAGTAATGGGACTGAGCACCCATCTGCAGGTTTTGAAAGTGATTGAGTAGGGGAACCAGTAATGGGGTTGAGCACCCATCTGCAGGTTATGACAGTGATCAAGTCAGGACAAAAGCAATGGGTTTGAGCAACTATCTACAAGTTATGATATTGATCAAGTAGGGGTGCCAGTAATGGGGATAAGTACCCATCTACAGGTAATGGCATTGATTATGTAGGGGGACAAGTAATGGCCTTTAGCACCCATCTGCAGGTTATGACAGTGATCTGGAAGGGATGCCAGAAATAGGGTTGAGAACCCATCTGCTTGTTATAAGATTGATCGAGTAGGGGTACCAGTAATGGGTTTGAGCACCCATCTGTTGGTTATGACAGTGATCGGGTAGGGGTACCAGTGGTAGGGTTGAAAACCCATCTGCTGGTTATGACAGTGATTGAAAAGGGGTACCAGTAATGTGGTTGGTCACCCATTGCTGGTTATGACAGTGATTGATTAGGGATACCAGTAATGGGGTTGAGAACTAATCTGCTGGGCATGGCAATGATCAAATAGGAGTAACAGTATTGGGGTTGAGCACCCACCTGCAGGTTATGACAGTAATCAGGTAGGGGTACCAGTAATGGGGCTGAGCACCCATCTGCTGGTTATGACATTGATTGTGTGATGGTACCAATAAAGGGGTTGAGCACCCTTCTGCCGGTTGTGACAGTGATTGAGTATGGGTACCAGTAATGGAGTTGAGCCCTCATCTGCAAGTTATGACAGTGTTCGGGTAGGGTTACTGGTGCAGGGGTTGGGCACCCATCTTCAGGCTATGTCAGAGATCAATTAGGGGTACCAGTAAAGAGGTTGAGCAGCAATCTCCATGATATGACAGTGATTGAGTAGGGGCACCAGTAATGGGGTTGAGTACCCTTCTGCAGGTTATGACAGTGATCAAGTAGGGGTACCACTGGTGGGGTTGGGCACCCATCTGCTGGTTAAGACAGTGATTGTTAGTGATATGAGTAATGAGGTTTAGCAGCCATCTGCAGTTTATGACAGTGATTGGGTAGGGGCACCAGTAATTGGGTTGAGCACACATCTGCAGGTTATGACAGTGATCGAATAGATGCAAAAGTAATGGGTTGAGCACCCATCTGCAGGTTATCACAGTGATCGAGTAGGCGTATAAGTAATGCGGTTGAGCACCCATCTGTAGGTTATGACAGTGATCGAGTAGGGGTATCACTGGTGGGTTCTGGCACCCATCTGCTGGATATGACAGTGACTGGAAGTAGTACAAGTAATAGGTTTTAACGCCCATCTGTAGATTATGACAGTGGTTGGGTAGGGGTACCACTAATTGGGGTGAGCACCCATCTGTAGGTCATGACAGTGATCTAGTAGGGGTACCAATACTGAGGATGAGCACCCATATACAGGTTATGACAGTGATCGAGTAGGGTGAAACAGCAATGGAGCTGTGCACCCATCTGCAAGTTAAGAGTATGACTGGGTGTGGGGACCAGAAATGGGGTTGAGCATCCATCTGCAGGTTATGACAGTGATTGTGTATGTGTAGCAGTAATGTGGTTGAGCACATATCTGCAGGTTATGACAGTGATCATTTATGTTTACAAGTAATGGGGTTGAGCACCCATCTGCAGATTATGACAGTGATTGGGAATGGGTAGCAGAAATGGGGTTGGGATGCATCTGCAGGTTTTGACAGTGATTAGCTATGGGTACCAGTAATGGGGTGGTGCACCCATCTGTATGTTATGACAGTAATCAGGTAGGAGTACCGGTATTGGGTTGAGCAGCCATCTGCAGGTTATGACAGTGATCGAGTATGGATACCAGTAATGGTACTGAGCACCAATTTTCAGAATATGAAAGTGATTGGGTAGGGGTATCAGTAATAGGTTTAAGAAGCCTTCTACAGATTGTGACAGTGATCAGGTAGGGTTACCAAAAAAGGGGTTGAGCAGCCACCTGTATGTTATGACAGTGAACTGGTAGATTTGCCAGTAATGGGATTTAGCACCCATCTGTAGGTTGTGACAGTGAACAAGTAGAGGTACCAGTAATGGGATTGAGTACCCATCTGCAGATTATGATGGTGATCAGGTAGGGTTACCAGTAAGTGGGGCTGAGCAGCCAACTGAAGATTATAACATTGATTGTGTTAGGATATTAGTAATGGGGTTGAGCACAGTTCTGCAGGTTATAATAGTGATCAAGCAGGGGTACCATAATTAAGTTGAGCCCCCATCTACCGATAATGACAGTGATTGAGTAGGGTACCAGTAATGGAGTTGAGCAACCATCTGAAAGTTATGACAGTGATCGAGAACGGGTACCAGTAATGGGGATAAGCACTCATCTGCAGGTTATGACAGTGAACAGGTAGGCATACCAGTAATGGGCTAAGGCACCCATCTGCAGGTTTTGACAGTGATTGAGTATGGGTACCAGTAATGGGGTTGGGCACCTATTGCTGGTTATGACTGTGATCAAGTAGGGGTACCTGTAATGTGGTTGAGCATCAGTCTGCTGGTTATGACAGTGATCGAGTAGGGGTAGCAGTAATGGGGTTAAGCACCCATCTGCAGTTTATGGCAGTCCTCAGGTAGGGCTACCAGTAATGGGGATGAGCACCCATCTGCTGATTATGACAGTGATTAATTAGAGGGTGCATTAATGGGGTTGAGCACACATGTGCTAGTTATGGCAGTGATCGAGTATGGGTACCAGTAATGGGGTTGAGCACCCATCTGAAAGTTATGACACTGCTCAGGTAGAATTACCATTGGTGGGATTCGATTGAATGGCTGCGATCTACACGGACGTCCAGCTGTGAGCTCCTCTGTGGCCCTCCGCTCCTATTTAATACCGGTATTCATTTTTTTTTTGCTTTATTTCTTTATTCTCCTTCCTGTCCCCGGTGTCCCCCTCCTTCCGACTGCACATATCCCCGTAGCCCCCCTTTCAGGATCTGCCCCTAGAGTGCCATTACCTCTCTTTCTCCTGCACAGCGGGGTCTGTCCTGGGTAGACTCTCTGGATGGGGCAGTCTTCATCTAGGGACACTGAGGACTACCATTTCCGCTTTTCTCCCACTTCCCCCGGGATGCCCGGCACCTGGGGCGTCGTCTTAGAGGGGTGACGTGCTGGCGCGCGCCTCCCTCAAGCCTAATGGCGTCCCCTCCCCAGACTCCGGTAACAGAGCTCTCAACCCTCTGGCGCGGTGCTCCCACCGGCATCTCCGGTTGAGAATCCCCCTGAGGGAGAGCATCCATTGGGCCGCTCAATTCTCCTCCCCGGCCGACCCCGACCCGAGTCATTCCGAACCGGGTCGCCAGCGTGCACGAGGTGGCGTCTCAGCGCCTAATCCTCAGCGCCACCGGCCGGCTGTCATTCATTTTATATTTAGAACAATCAGTAATAGGTCCTGTTATTTGAATACGATACAGACCCATCTCACATGCATTCCAATCGACAAGTGGCTCCTTTTTTTTTATTTACAAGTTAAATTAGTTTCTTTTACGAGTTATGATTTTGAAGCACCGACTGAGAGTATGGAGTCACCTGCAACGTGAAATCAAGAATCGGGGTGATTGCCCTCTTACTAACTGACAACTTGCTCAAGCCAAAAGCATTTTACTAATTGTACAAGTATCTCTTTCTATAAACCAAATGGATCAACACACTATATCTTCAGAGATAACTGAAAATGTAATTGAAATGCATGCTGAAATTAATCCTAAGAAGCGCTCCTTACCGCTCTCTGATAGTGATAGTGGTACAGATGAGCAGGGTAGCAACACAGTTAAAAAATTTGCGTCTTCTTCTCATTTAATAGTAGTTCATTTTGACCGCTTGATGACTGAAATATCCAGCATGAAACTAACACTACATGAAATGTATGTAGATATAAGAGAGGTTAAACAAGAATTGTCAAACACACACAATGAGGATTAATGATGCTGAGGTCAGAATCAGCAGTTTAAAGGATAGTACAGTAATGGAACAGAAAGAAAGGAACAGTGAGAGTGGAAAGATTGTTAAGCTTGAAAATAAACTAGAAGATGTAGAAAACAGAAATAGGAGAAATAACATTAGAATCTTTGGTTTGAAAGAGGGCTTAGAAGGTACAGATACTATTGCATTTGCAAAAAAAATACTTCTCAGCATTGTTGGACCACCTGGTGACACTAAATTCTATGTAATTGAAAGAACACATAGATCTTTGAAACCAAAACCTAATCCTGGTGAGTGACCCAGATCCTTTGTACTTAAATTTCTAAACTTTCAACAAAAAGTCCATGTACAAAGAATGATACAAGATAAAGCAGGTTTGATGTTTGAAGGCTGTAAAATCAAAATCTTTAATGACTTGGCTCCTGAAACCATTTGGAAATGAGATACTTTCCTTCGAATTAAAAAATAACTTAGGGAGGCAGGACTGAAGTACAGTTTATTTTTTCCAACTACATTAAAGATCTTGGCACCAGAAGGGGTAAAATAGTATAACGGGATTCTTGCTGCAAGAGCTGGGTTGAAACCTGACTTTCCTGCCATCTTTAAAAACTTTGACTTCCAATGCTGACTTGCAGCATAGACATTACTCAGGAATTAACTGATGTTATGTTCATCTAGTCGTGTTTAATGATTCTTGGCTAAAAAATGATTAGATTCATTTACTCTTTCTGGTTGACTGGATAAAGCTTGTTTTTTGGCAGGATATTCATTGGGGGCTGCTGAGTATACTTCACTTAAATTAGACAACCACTTGAGAAGGGATGGTCTTTGTGTTTCTTTCTTTTTTCCGTTTTCTTGCTCTGTGACAGGCAATTACCCACAACATAATATATTAAACTTAATAACAATGTTAAATGAACTCTGTCACTGACTGTGCGGTGGTCTTCGGTACAAGGCACAAGCTTTATTTTTAACAGAACACATTTATCTGACATCAGGACACTGGCTTTGCTTTAAACTAGCTGAGGAGGTACTAATGGGAGAACACTCTACAAACTGATAAATGTATCTGCAAAAGGAGCCGAGTACTGTCTGGGTAGAAATTGCAGCTCAAACCCTGTCTCACCAGTGACTAAAATGGTACATATGCCTTGAGCGAATTACAGGCAGATGTAGGCATTAGTTGAAATTTATTTCAACAATACAACTCATTCGTACTGTGCCTATAGTGGACTCATTTGCTTAAGATTACTGACAGAAAGTTATTAATTATTACTTAACAAATGCACACTTTGATGGTAGTGATGTTGTGGTGGTTGCTGGTAGGGGCAGGGGTAAATGGAGGCCTAATTCTATTATTTTTCTCTTATTTTACAAAGTATACAGGGTACTGATTATGGGGTTGCTCGGCTGTCCCTGCGATCCATACCAAAACAACAAGAGATTTGAGATTTTTTTTTACCTAAAAAAAAATTCAAATTGCAGAGAGATTCCTGATTCTTTTGTTGCTCATAAAGGATCCATGCTCGTGAAGGTTCTTCTGTGCATGTGAACACATGGAAACCGCGTGACGTTTTTGACCTTTCACCTTTAGGCTGCATGGTGGGATTTCTTAGTGCCACGCTGACACTTTGTTTATTTACTTGACTTCATTCACTAATTTCAAATCCTTAACTACTTTATTTTGTTGGTTTAGCAAAACATTTAAATGTTATACAAATGACAGCCTTTTTTTTACCCATTTCTCTAGCGGGGCTGGTGGGTTGTATATGCTTTCTTGGATGCACTTCATAACTGGGGAAATCTTATTTGTAAGGTGAGCATTTAATTTTGATATTAGCAATGCACAAATGTTGCAATTATTTTTCATTCAGGTCTTTTGTTATACCATATGGCTTTTAAAGTCTTTTAAGCTTAAATGCCTAGCTTTAGTAATATGGGTAATTTATGATGATTCTCTTACTTATGCTGAATTAATTGAGACACGTTATACTAACTGATGCATATACGTGTTGTGTTACATGTGTTATAACTATAGTTATTTAAGAGGCTTAGAATACCCATTTTTTTAAATATTATATGCATATGGAGTCTCCTTAAGATTTCTAACACGTTACAAAAGGGTTTAATTATTTTAAATTGAAGTATATTACTAATACAAGGATACATATAATGTGATTTTTTTAATGTTCTAAATACAACTTTCTAAGGGGTGTGAGGGCTCACTTGGCTCACTAAGCCATTGAGGAATTTATTGACAGATGGCAGTGATTATGTTGTCGACAACATCTCTGAGGTACATAACTACTTCTTTAATGTTTATACAAGTTATAATCATTCTAAGGGATATCTATCTGAAGAGTACTTATTTTAAGAAATGTCTTCCTTATGTTATATTTTTTGGAGAAGGTCTTATATTATACTATTATATTGTTTTATTCCTAAATAGGCAGTTTTTCCTCATCTATTTTTATTCATCTTTCTTTTTTATCTCCTTGAAGGGTGTGATTCTGATAACATGGCACGCAGTTAATTTACACAGTTCTGGTACTATTAGCTCAGCATTTCCAGTGAATATCGATGACAATATAAAGCTTAATGGCTACACCTGGTAAAATTAATTTAATCTCATGGAATGTCAGAGGACTAAACCACAAAATCAACAGATATTCAGTTTTAAGATGTTTAAATAGGTTAGGAGCAACAATTGGATTTCTGCAAGAAACACATCTTAAGAGGGAGCATTACCTCTTAATGAGGCGGGAATGGGTGGAACCGGTGTTTAGGACAGGTGACAGTTCAAAAAAAGCTGATGTCCTAATCATTTTTAAAATAAATATTTTGTTTGAGAAGTGTGTTGTCATAGAAGATCCAATGGGACACTATCTCATGCTTAATGGTAGGATAGGGAAGAATATTACACATTCATAAATATATATGGACCCACCTCTCCGATGCATGATCTATTTAATACTATTTTCTCAAACATTGAGGGTCTCTTATGCAGTACTATACTAATGGCTGGAGACACCAACAGCATACTTGATCTTGTCCTAGATAGATTTACCTTTAGAGCCCATAGAGACAAGGCAGACAAAGATTTGGTAGACTTAACAGAAAATTTACAGCTTATTGATGCATGGAGGGTTTTAAATCCCAACACCAAAGAATTTACATACTGGTCACAATGCAATCAGTCAGGCTCAAGGATAGACCAAATTTATATATAAATTGTTTTTTTTAAACAGAGTGCTATTAGCTAAAATAGAAAGTGTAGTTATTTCAGATCATTGGCCAGTATCAATACTCTTTGAGACATCTAATAATTTGAGTCAAGTGCACAGATGGAAACTTTATAATTTCTTACTAGACAATACACCCTTACTAGAAAAAACAAAGAACGCAATACAAGAATTTGAAGAATTTAATAATCCACAAGACACCTCTTGGAGTACTAATTAGGATTGTCTAAAATGTAATTTGAGAGGCCTACTAATAAATGAAGCATCTACCCTTAAGAAACAAAATTTAGCTAAACAGAAAGAGACTTTAGATAAAATAAGGAAGACAGAAGAGAGAAGAGAAATTACTGACTAATAATAGTGAAAGCATATGGCAAGAATGGTCAAAACTAAAAATAGAATATAGTGAATCCATACAGGGCACAGCAATATTTGCTATTAGGAAATCAAAAATAAACTATGTTAGTGCAGGCCCCAAAGCTGCAAAGATATTGGCCATCAGATTACGTCAGAACAGTGGGTCCACAAATATAGCAGCTATTAGACGCAAGGGGGATGGACTTCTTATATCAGGACATAATCAGATTAACAGGGAATTTCATGATTTTTATAAAAAGTTTTATGTAAAAGAAGACATTGCTAAAAACAATACTTTACAATCATTTTGTTCTGGTATTTTGATTCCATCTGTGCCAGAAACACACAAATCTGGGCTCAGGGCTTGAATAGTGGTTGATGAAGTAACTTTGGCTATTAAATTATCCAAGAAAAATAAAGCTCCCAGTCCAGATGGATATTCACAAAATGTCTACAGTAAATTTAGTGATGAACTAGCTCCAATACTTGTGGAAGTTTTTAATGAGGCATTTGAGACAGGTCATATATCCAGAGAAATGACTAAAGGACTTATTACACTCATTCACAAACAAGGGGAAGACCCCTTGGAATGTGACAATTATAGGCCAAACTCATTAATTAATTCAGATATAAAGATACTTGCAAAGATAATTTTGAATAGGCTAGAGATGGTTATACATTATCTTATATCCATACAACAGGCTGGTTTTATGAGAGGAAGATTGTCCGCAGATAATATGAGAAAATTATTTCACGTAACGTTGGCAGTGAACAAAACACTAATCCCCAGTGGTCTGCTTTCCCTGGACGCAGAGAAAGTCTTTGACCGAGTTGCTTGGGAACACATTTTTGCCACTCTTGAGTTATATGGCTTTCCTGAGACCTTCATTAAGTGAAATTACTTCACCAAAATTCCAGCTCTGCTGTGGTAACTAATGGAATGATCTCACCATACTTTGAAATATCAAGGGAAACCAGACAAGAATGTCCATTATCACCACTGTTATTTAATCTTACTATGGATCCATTAATAAGGACGTTTTTGGCAGTTAAACAAATTCACGTTATTAAGGTAGGCCAACAAGAACATCTAACTGCTGCATATGCAGATGATATATTACTTATGATTTCTAAACCATCTATATCTATACCAGCTATTCTACAAGTTATCAAATTATTTTGAGCAATTTCAGGGTACAAACTGAACACTAATAAGACTAATTTCCTCTCCCTCAACAGATACTGTCAGAAAGAAATAATTCTCTCTGAAGGACTGACTTGGGCACATTTACATATAGAATATTTAGGGCTTAACATTTATAATACTATTCAGAAGACAATAACAAAAAAAATCTGAGCTTACTAAATTAAAAGTGGCTGAAGATCTTTCTAGATGGAACAAATTACCCTTAGGTCTATGGGGGAGGCTTGAATATGTTAAAATGAACTTATTACCTCATCTTCTATATATATTTATGATGATTCCATGTTGCTTAATCAAGAAATGGATACAATCCATCTCTTCTTTAGTAGCACAATTCATTTGGGCACACAAAAGACATAGGATGTCATACAATAGACTGTGCAGAACCAAATTTAATGGAGGTCTTAAGGTCCCAGACATTTATTTATATTACTTAGCTGCAAGGATAGCTCAACTGGTGAGATGGAAATGTGTGGAACTTACAAAAACATATACCTCAGAATGGGTGGATATAGCAAAAGAAATTATAGAGGAACAGGGGTTGTCTGTAAGTGCATTAATATATGCAAAACCACAGACATCCTGTAAGAACAAGATTATTTTATATTCACTAAAACAGCTGAGGCAGATCAGTAATCTTTTAAAATTAGATCTAAACCAAATCAGAACTCAATCTATATGGGGAAATCCAAACTTTACACATAATGGTACTCCTTTCCAGAATGATGTTTTGAAAGAAAAAAGGATCTCCATGGTGAGAGATATTTTGCATAATGACAATATTCTGCCATATGAAGATTAAATAAGCAAACTTGACTGTCCTCCATCCGAAAAATTGTGCTACTTAAATATAGCAAATGCGGTACGAAACCAGATAGATCTCTCTATTCCTCTAAATGACAACACCAGAATGTTTGTGGGATGTCTTAAAAAGATGCCTTCCATATCCTTTATATATGGAATATTAGTAAAATTAATAAGGGGTTCAGCCACAAAAACTACCAGATGGTGGTCTCATACACTAGGAACGTCTACAGAGAATTGGAACTGGAATAGTATATGGAACCTTCCATCCCAAGTATTTGGTTAAGTAGACTTAAGATTGATACAATTCAAAACTCTACATAATCTATATTACACCTCATATCAAAGATTTAAAATGAGGTTAGCTACCACTTCATCTTGCCACAAATGTGGAGAGGGACAGGGCACCCTTATGCATATGTTCTTGGATTGTCCTCCAGTGAAATCTTTATGGACGGCAGTGACAAAATTATTTGAAGGTCAACCTATGATCTCAAGACATGTTCATGTACACACTTGCATACTTGGACATTTTGCTAGGGATATACAGATATGTTGGTTGTATGAACAACAACAAACACTGTTGTTATTAGGAGTGTCAATGAGACATGCTGTATTAAAACATTGGCTAGAAGACACAGTTCCAACAGTTCAAGAATGGAAAAATACCTTAATAGAAATTTTAAAAACAGAGAAACTAGCCCTAGCTTTAAGAGACCAATCAAACAAATTTGACAAAAAATAGCGTACGCTGTGTAATGTGTTGTTTGAGTTAGAATAAAACATATGTATTGATTGCATTACAGTTGCCCTTTGGGTCCCTGACATTACAATCTTAGTAGAAATTAAAAAATCTAATTTATATTAAGATATCAAATCACACCCTTCTTCTCTATCACTATTTTTACTTTTCACCCTCTTATTTATTTCTATCCCTCTCTTATTTGCATCTCTTTTATTTGACAAAAGTGAACTAAGATTAATTATGATATTAAATATATTACATTTACTTTTTAGGTTTAATAATATATAAATAATAATACATATATATTAAACTTTTATTCTAATCTATTACAATTATTTGACTATTTACTTCTATATTTGTAATTGTATGCATATTTCTTTAAAACAATAAAAATATATTGATAAAAAAGAATTACCAGTGGTGGGATTGAGCACCCATCTGCAGACCATGACAGTGATTGAGTAGGGGTAAAAGTAATGGGGTTAGGCACCCACCTGCACGTTATGACAGTGATCAATTAGGGGTACCAGTAAAGTGGTTGGGCACCCATCTGCAGGTTATGACAGTGATTGTTAGGGGTACGAGTAATGAGGTTTAGCACCCGCCTGCAGGTTATGACAGTGATCAGGTAGGGGCACCAGTAATGGGGTTAAGTACCCATCTGCAGGTTATGACAGTGATCGAGTAGGAGTACCGATATTGGAGTTAAGCAATCATCTGCAGGTTATGACAGTGATCGAGTAGGGGTGCAACTGATGGGGTTGGGCACCCATATGCTGGATATTACAGTGATCGGTAGGAGTATGACTAATATGGTTTAACACCAATCTGCAGGTTATGTCATTGATTGGGTAGGGGTACCAGTAATGGGGTTGAGCAACCATCTGCTGGTAATGACAGTGAACAGATAGGGGTACCAGTAATGGTGCTGTGCAATCATCTGCAGGTTATTACAGTGATAGGGTATGGGTACCAGTAATGGGGCTGAGCAGCCATCTGCTGGTTATGACAGTGAACAGGTAGAGGAACCAGTAATGGGGTTGAGCACCCATCTGCAGGTTATGACAGTGATCGAGTAGGGACAAAAGTAATGGGGATTGAGCAACTATCTGCAGGTTATGACAGTGTTCGAGTAGGGGTGCCAGAAATGGGGATATGCCCTCAACTACAGGTTATGACATTGATCAGGTAGTGGTACCAGTAACGGGCTTTAGCACCCATCTGCAGTCTATGACAGTAATCTTGTAGGGATGCCAGAAATAGGGTTGAGCACCCATCTGCTTGTTATAAGAGTGATCGAGTAGGGGTACCAGTAATGGGGTTGAGCACCCATCTGTTGGTTATGACAGTGATTGGGTAAGAGTTCCAGTAATGAGATTGAGCACCCATCTGCAGATTATAAAACGGATTGAGTAGGGGGTACTGGTGGTGGGGTTGTGAATCCATCTGCTGGTTATGACAGTGATCTAGAAGGGGTACCAGTAATGGGGTTGGGCACCCATTGCTTGTTATGATGGTAATTGAGTAGCGATACCAGTAATGGGGTTGATAACCAATCTGTTGGGTATGACTGATCAAGTAGGAGTAACAGTATTCGGGTTGAGCACCCATTTACAGGTTATGACAGGGATCAGGTAGGGGTGCCAGTAATGGGGCTGAGCACCCATCTGCTTGTTATTTTTTTATCACATCTCTTTTTTCTCACCTTTCATCCACAGTCCTGCTATACATCCAGCCACCGCTTCTTCCTTCACCGCCGACCCCAAAACTGACGTGCCCAGCTGGCATATGCAGCTACGACCATCAGGAGGGGCCCTCCTAAGCCCCCATGCCTGGTGAGGATCCAATACCAGCACACGCCTTATTTCAGGCATCGTTGGCCAGTGAAGCTAGTGGCTATCAAGCTGCCATGGACTATGCTGCCATTTACTCTTTTTCTCCAAGATGGGAGCATGGACATGCAATGACATCTGTGCACAATGTGTAGATGTCTACCGTGCTCCCCCCTGCTTAGCACCCATGCAACTGCAGTTCCTCCAGGCATCTCCAGGTACCACCACAGCATGGCGTGCACCCAACCCTTTCCTCAGGACTAGGAGAGCTGTTGTCAGATGTTTGATCCTAGTCTGCCCCTACCGACCCCAATGACCCAGGGTCATTCCCAAACCCAGGTCGCCGGTGTGGAGCGAGGTGTAGCATCCAGCACCTCAAGCCTCAGCTCCACTGGGTCAGCCCCATCTGCTTGTTATGACATTGATTGTGCAATAGTATAAATAATGGGGTTGAGTACCCTTCTATTGGTTATGACACTGATCGAGTATGGGTACCAGTAATTTATTTGAGCCCCCTTCTGCAGATTGTGACAGTAATCCAGTATAGGTGCCAGTAATAGATGAGCCCCAACAAGTGAAGGAAAGTGGTAGGTCAGGGTTGGGCGGCACCCATCTGCAGGCAACATCAGTGGTCAATTAGGGTGGCACTAAGGGTTGAGCAGCAATCCCCAGGATATGATGGTGATCAGGTAGGGGTACCACTGGTGGGGTTGGGCACCCATCTGCTGGTTATGACAGTGATCGTTAGTGATATGAGTAATGGGGTTTAGCACCCATATGCAGATTATGACAGTGATTGGGTAGGGGCACCAGTAACTGGGTTAAGCACCCATCTGCAGGTTATAACAGTGATTGAATAGGGGTACCAGTAATGGGGTTGAGCACTCATGTGCATATTATAACAGTGATCGAATAGGGGTATCACTGGTGGGGTTGGGCACCCATCTCCTGGATATGACGGTGATCAGGAGTACGAGAAATGGGTTTTAACACCCATCTGCAGTTTATGACAGGGGTTAGGTAGGGGTACCAGTAATGGGGTTGAGCACCCATCTGCAGGTTATGACAGTGATCAGGTAGATGGTAACAACAATGGGGCTGTGCACCATCTGCATTTTCTGACTGTGATTAGGAATGGGTGCCAGAAATGGGGTTGAGCACCCATCTGCAATTTATGACAGTGATAAGGTATGGGTACCAGTAATGGGTTTGAGCACACATGCACAGGTTATGACAGTGATCGAGTAAGGCTATCAGTAATGGGGTTAAGCACCCATCTGCTGGTTATGACATTGATCAGGTAGGGGTACCAGCAATAGGGTTGACCACCCATCTTCAGATTATGACAGTGATCATTTAGGGGTACCAGTAATGGTATTGAACACCCTTCTGCAGGTTATGACAGTGATCAGGTAGGGAACCAGTAATGGGTTTGAGCAGCCATCTGCAGGTTATAACATTGATTGGGCATGGGTACCAGAAATGGGGTTGAGCAGCCATCTGCAGATTATGACAGTGAACAGGTAGGGGTACCAGTAATGGGGTGGAGCACCCATCTGCAGGTTATGACAGTGAACAGGTAAAGGTACCAGTAATGGGGCTGAGCAGCCATCTGCAGATTATAACACTGAATGGGTAGGGATACCAGTAATGGGGTTGAGCACACATCTGCAGGTTATTACAGTGATCAAGTCAGGTATCAGTAATGGGATTTTGAATCCATTGCTGGTTATGACAGTGATCGAGTAGGGGTACCATTAATAAGGTAGAGCATTCATCTGCCGAATATGACAGTGATTGAGTGCAGTACAAGTAATGGAGTTGAGCCCCCATCTGCAGATTATGACAGTGATCTAGTAGGGGCACCAGTAATGGTGATAAGCACCCATCTGCAGGTTATGACAATGATCAGGAAGGGGTACCAGTAATGGGCTTAAGTACCCATCTGCAGGTTATTACAGTGATTGGGTAGGGGTGCCAGCAATAAGGTTGATCACCCATCTGATGGAGTTGAGCATCATTCTGAAGGTTATGACAGTGATCAAACATCCAGTAAACTCACTGCACTCTAGTTGAAAAGAAGGACAGACTCTGAGGAAGACCATGCCTTAGTCGAAACACTGGGTATATTGGTTTGGAGAGTTACTTCATGTTAGATTTCTTTTTTTTATTAGAGTCTAAGATTACAATTACATTTGAGCCAAGGCTTTTTATAAAGGTTCCACATCCATCAGAATGAGAACAAACAAGCAGGACATTAATTATTACAGGATAACAGGTTACAGTTGTTTATCATCACATGAGTACTTACAGATCAGGCAGTACTGGGGCATGCACAGGACAGGGATAGCATTAAAAAAACAAGAACTTGGTGAGACACGAGAAGAAGATGCTGCCAGAGAAAATTGTCAAAACACACAAGAAGTGCAAGTGGAAAGTGGAAGTAAGGGGGGAGATATAGGTGGAGTGTAGGGGGTGGATGAGAAGGGACAACTGCCAAAAAGGGATTTGAAAGGAGAACCTGTCAAGAATTTAATACCAAATTAAAATTTGGAATAGAACTTGGCAAATAGAGTCTGTCCTTCTTTTCAACTAGAGTGCAGTGAGTTTACTGGATGTTTGTTAAAGTAATTTGAGATTTGCAGTCTCTTCACTGCACCTGACTCCATTAGTGAGCACACAGTAAATTTTGTAGTGCTATGACAGTGATCAAGTAGGGGTAACAGTAACGGGGTTAAGCACACATCTGCAGGTTATGACAGTGATCGAGTAGGTTAACAGTAATGAGGTTAAGCACCCATCTGCAGGTTGTAACATTGATCAGATTGGAATACCATAATGGGGTTCAGCTCCAATGTGCAGGTTATGACAATGATCAGGTAGGGGTACAAGAAATGGGGTTGACCTCCCATCTGAAAGTTGTGGCAGCAGTCTGGTAGGGTTACCAGTGATGTGGTTGGGGACCCATCTGCAGGATATGACAGTGATTGAGTAGGGATACCAGTAATGGGGTTGAGCACCCCATCTGCAGGTTATGACAGTGTTCAAGTAGGGTTACTGGTGGTGAGGTTGGGCACCCATCTGCAGGATATGTCAGTGATCAATTAGAAGTACCAGTAAAGGGGTTGAACAGCAATCTCCAGGATATGATCGTGATCGAGTAGGGGTGCCAGTAATGTGGATGAGCACCCTATGCAGGTTATGATGGTGATGAGATTGGGGTACTAGTAATGAGGCTGAGCACCCATATAGAGATTTTGACAGTGATCTGGTATGGGTACCAGTTATTGGGTTGACTACCCATCTGCAGGTTATGACAGTGATCAGGAAGGGGGTACCAGTACTGGGTTGAGCAGCCATCTGCAGGTTATGACAGTGATTGAGTATGGGTACCAGTAATGGGATTGAGAACCCATCTGCAGGATATGACACTGATTGGGAATGGGTACTAGTAATGGGGTTTAGAAGCCATCTACAGATTATTACAGTGATTTAGTATGGGTACTAGTAACAGGGTTGAGCGCCAATCAGCATGTTATGAGAGTGATTGGGTATGGGAAACAGTAATGGGTTTGAGAAGCCTTCTGCAGATTAGGACTACGGTCAGGTAGGGGTACCAGAAAAGGGGCTGAGCAGCCATCTGCAGGTTATGACAGTGAACATGTAGAGGTACCAGTTATGGAATTGAGCACCCATCTGCAGGTTATGACAGTGATCAGGGAAGGGTACCAGTAATGGGGTTGAGCAGCCATCTGAAGGTTATAACATTGATGGGTAAGGGATACCAGTAATGGGGTTGAGCACACGTCTACAGGTTATAATAGTAATCTAGTAGGGGTAGCAGTAATGGGATTGGGAACCCATCTGCTGGTTATGACAGTGATCGAGTAGTGGTAAAATTAATAAGGTTGAGCACCCATCTGCCAGTTATGACAGTAATCGAGTGCTGTACAAGTAATGGGGCTGAGTACCCATCTGCAGGTTATGACAGTGATTGTGTAGGGGTGCCAGTAATGGGGTTGAGCACCCCTCTGTAGATTATGACAGATTGAGAAGGTGTACCAATAAAGGGGTTGAACACCCATCTGCAGGTTATGAGAGTGATCGAGTAGGGGTATCACTGGTGGGGTTGGGCACCCATCTGCTGGATATGACAGTGACCAGAAGCAGTACAAGTGATGGGGTTTATCGCTCATCTGCAAATTATTACAATGACTGGGTATGGATATCAGAAATGGGGTTGAGCACCTTTTTGCAGGATATGACAGATGATAAGGTATAGGTACCAGTAATGGCGTTGAGCAGGCATCTGCAGTTTATGACAGTGATCGATAATGGGGACCACTAATGGGATTGAGCACCCTTCTGCAGGATATGACAGTGATTGGGTAGGGGTAACAGTAAGGGGTTTGAGCACCCATCTGCAGGTTATGACAGTGATCGAGTATGGGTACCAGTAATGGGGTTGAGCACCAACCTGCAGGTTATGACAGTGATCAGGTAGGGGTACCATTAATGGGACTGAGCAACCATCTGCAGGTTATGACAGTGATCAGTAGGGATACCAGTAATGGGACTGAGCACCCATCTGCAGGTTATGACAATGATCAGGTAGGGGTTCCAGTATTGGGGTTGAGCAGCAATCTGCAGGTTATAATATGATTGGGTAGGGATACCAGTAATGGGGTTCAGCAGCCATCTGCAGGGTATGACAATGAGCATGTAGGGGTATTAGTAATGGGGCTCAGCACCGATCTGCAGGTTATGACAGTGATCAGGTAGGGGTACTAGTAATGCAATTGAGCACCCATCTGAAGGTAATGACAGTGATCACATAGGGGTACCAGTAATGGGGTTAAACAGCCATCTGTGGGTTATGACAGTGATCACATAGGGGTACGAGTAATGGGGTTCAGCACCAATCTGCAGGTTATGACCATGATTGGGTATGGGTACGAGTAATGGGGCTGCACTCCCATCTGCAAGTTATGACAGTGGTCAAGTAGGGTGACCAGTGGTGGTTTGGGGCACCCATCTGAGGGCAATGACAGTGACTGAGTAGGGATACCAGTAATGGGGTTGAGCACCCATTTGCAGGTTATGACAGTGATCATGTATTGGTAACAGTAATGAAGTTGAGCAGCCATCTGCGTGTTATAACATTAACTGAGTAGGGATACCAGTAATGGAGTTGAGCACCCATCTGCATGTTATAATAGTGAATGAGTAGGGATACTATTAATGGGATTGGGAACCCATCTGCTGGTTATGACAGGGATTGAGTAGGAGTATGATTAATAAGGTTGAGCACCCATGTGCAGATTATGACAAGCATCGAGTGTGGTACAAGTAATGGGGTTAAGCATCCATCTGCAGATTATGACAGTGATCGAGTAGATGTATCAGTAATGGGATTAAGCACCCATCTGCTTTTTATGACATTGATAGTGTGATGGTACCAATAATGGGGTTGAGTACCCTTCTGCAGGTTATGACAGTGATCAAGCAGTGGTAACAGTAATGGGGTTGAGAACCAATCTACTGGTTATGAGTGTGATTGAGAATGGGAACCAGTATTGATGCTGAGCACCCATCTGTAGGTCATGACAGTGATCAAGTAGCGTATCAGTAATGAGGCTAAGCACCCATCTGCAGGTTATGACATTGATCAGGAAGGGGTAGCATAATCATGTTGAGCACCCATCTGCAGGTTATGACAGTGATCAGATTGGGGTACCATAATGGGGTTTAGCACCAATCTGCAGGTTATGACCATGATCTGGTATGGGTGCCAGTAATGGATTGAGCTCCGATCTGCAAGTAATGACAGTGGTCAGGTTTGGTATCAGTGATGTGGTTGATCACTGATCTGCAGGCTATGACAGTGATTGAGTAGGGATACCAGTAATGGGGTTGGGCACCTATCTGCTGGTTATGTCAGTGATCAATTAGGGTACCAGTAATGGAGTTGAGCACATATCTGCTAGTTATTACAGTGCTCAAGTAGGGGCATCAGTAATTGGGTTGAGCACCCATCTGCTGGTTATGACAGTGATCAGGTAACGGTACTAGTAATGGTGTTGAGCACCCATATGTAGGTTGTGACAGTGATCAGATTGAGATACCAGTAATGGGATTCAGCACCAATCTGCAGGTTATGACCAAGATCGGGGTATGGGTATGAGTAATGGGGCTTCACTCCCATCTGTAAGTTATGACAGTGGTCAGATATGGTGGCCAGTGGTGGTCTGGTGCACCCATTTGAAGACAATGACAGTGACTGAGTAGGGGTACCAGTAATGGGGTTGAGCACCCATCTGCAGGTTATGACAGTGAACAGGTAGAGGTATCAGTAATTGAATTGAGCACCCCTGTGCAGGTTATGACAGTGATCATGTAGGGGTAGCAGTAATGGGGCTGAGCATCCATCTGCAGGTTATAACATTAATTGGGTAGGGATAATAGTAATGGAGTTGAGCACACATCTGCATATTATAACAGTGATCGGAGTAGGGATACCAGTAATGGGATTGGGATCCCATCTGCTGATTATGACAGGGATCTAGTAGGGGTATGATTAATAAGGTTGAGCACCCATCTGTCAATTATGACAGTGATTGAGTGTGGTACAAGTAATAGGATTGAGCATTCATCTGCAGGTTATAACAGTGATCAAGTAGGGGTGCCACAAATGGGGATAAGCACCCATTTGCAGGTTATGACAATCATCAGATAGGGGTACCAGTAATGGGCTTAAGCACCCATCTGCAGGTTATGACAGTGATTGGGTTGGGGTGCTAGTAATAGGGTTGATCACCCATGTGCTGGTTATGACAGTGATCAAGTAATGGCACCAGTAATGGGCTTGAGCACCCATCTGCTGGTTATGACTGTGATCAAGAATGGGAACCAGTACTGATGCTGAGCACCCATCTGCTGGTTATGACAATGATCAGATTGGGGTACCATAATGGGGTTCAGCACCAATCTGCAGGTTAAGACCATGATCATACAAACCACAATACAAAAATGGGTAATGGTGTTGAAAGTCCTTTTAAGTAGAACTCCTTTTAAGGTGTTCTATAGTCATCCAAAAAAAAAAACAAAATCTGGGAGCTCAAAAATTCATTCCACTTTTTTCACTCAGTCATTGGTTCATAATTTTCTTTTATTTTGATAAAAATCCCCTACGTTTCGCTCCTTTGAGCTTGTTCACGGGGCATTCAGAATCTGTATCAAGTACAAAAAATATACAATCACTCTTTCATTTCAGTCAGGCAACACCTTTGAAAAAATAAAGGTGCACAAGGGTAATGAGTGTAAAAGCTATCATCCTTTAGAAACCGTACTGCGGAAGAAAGGTAATTGTATTTGTTAAACTTGAAATAAAATAATATTGCAAAGCAATGAAATGCATAAATAATTTGATTTATGAATCTTAGAGTGAAAATGATCGGGTTTAGTTGGGTAGCAATTGAAATGACGGGTGAAATAAAAATAAGTTAATATTGAGAGATATGGTTAAAATGAAATCACATTCTACATGATCGGGCCAGTTTTAAAAGGAGCATGAAGCTTGAAAGGAGAAATATTATTAACAATAGTTTATTGTAGATGGAGAATTGATTTAATAATAATAAAGCAGTGGCTATATAGGCATGTCAGTGATGGGGGATTCAAATTTAAACGATGGAAGTTACATTTTGGAGCTAATATTATGGACTGTTCTTTATGTTGTAAAAAAATGTTTCTCTAAATTGTCATATTTTTATTATGTTTTTTTCTAGAGAGAATACAATAGGAATAGTTATTATTCTAGAACAAGAGGAAAAAGCAATTGAAATACTGATGGTAAATAAGCGAAATGTGTCCTTTAATATAAAAGTAAAAAAGAAATGTGATGAAAAAACAAAATAAATAAATGAAAAAGTGATTGTATATTTTTTGTACTTGATACAGATTCTGAATGCCCCGTGAACAAGCTCAAAGGAGCGAAACATAGGAGATTTTTATCAAAGTAAAAGAAAATTATGAACCAATGACTGAGTGAAAACAGTGGAATGAATTTTTGAGCTCCCAACTTTTGATTTTTTTTGGATGACACCTTCAAAGATGCTCTACTTAAAAGGACTTTCAACACCATTACCCATTTTTGTATTGTGGTTTGTATGTAATTTTGAATATACTTTGAGGGTGGGTTACATTTAAATTGGATGTTGGTGTTTACACTAAATAAAAGTGATAAAAGAATATTGATAACACAAAAAATTTTTTGTATTAAAACGGTTTTTTAAAACAGTGATAATTTGCTTTCAACAAATAACTTTGTGTAGTAGAATTTATAATAAGTACCACTTCAAATTACTTATCAAATAAAATAAAAATGAATGAGGGAATTGCAGCATTACAAGATATTGGAAACAGTTTACAGAGCACTTTACATTTTGCAACATATTCAGATGATGAAAGAAAGTTACTATTTCAAGCCATGAGGGGTAGCAGAGACCTCGCAACACAAATGGGGGAAACTCCCAAAAAAATGGCACAGAAAATAGAGACTTTAAAATTTAAAGATACGAGACTTGAATGGCATGGCCTTACTCTTACGCAATACTTAGAGCACAATAGAATACCTAGAGGTCTTAGAATAGCAGTAGCACTTAATATAGGGATCAACACTTTGAAATTGTTTACTAAATGGGATGGGATATGTAATAGAGCTAGCTGTGACTTCATGTATGCACTCATTGAAGCAATAATTGATGAGAGAAAAAACATAGTAAAAGACATCTAAAAAAACGCAAGATCTATTAAAGTTACAAGTGGAAGCAGACAAATTCACTCGCAATTTAGAAGAAATAAAAAAGAAACTTATGGAATAGGAAGAAAAATTAAAACAACAGAAAATCAGAAAATTTATAAGGGACACGAATGACTATAAGGATAACAGAGTGTACACATACAAAAAATACAATAGGCAAAGACAAAAAACTATACAACACAGAAAGTGGAACAGATAGTGACAGTAGTTACACAAGAGACACTCATTTACAAGCTGAAGAAATACAAGAACATACAGGTATGTCACAGCAAGCAAGTACATCAACAGCAGTAACAGGAGAAATAAGATATAATTTAAGAAATACAAATGCTAATAGAGAATATTATAGACCACAATCGGGGTTTCGAGAAGGCAGGGGGAGGGGGGGAGGTGCATGAGGAGGAATAAGTGTAAGAGGAACAAGGATATCTTATATGGACAAAGATCAGTACAAACAGATGCAGAAATGATACCGATATTCAATTTAAGTAAAAGGACTCTATCTAGCATAGAGGAGCAAGTCCTAGGGCTAGGATTATCATTTGCAGCCACACAACTGGTGAACTTATTCGAATTAGAAGTGGATCTTCAGAAGTTTTTTAGAACATTAAGGTAAAAAACCTCTTTGGGGGAGAGTCCACAGGTGATACAGAATAAAAACAGATTAAAAGGGCATTTAATATAAAATCTAGTTTTTCCCCACCTCTAGGTAGAAATCACGGTATAGAAACTTTTTGTCATTTAGTGGAAAAAGACATTATGAACTTATATAAAAATAAGAAACAATTATGGCCAAATCACCAAAATTTGACAAGACTACAGAGAATGGCATTGACAGACTTAAGTGATGATAATGAAATTGTAATAAAACAAGCAGATAAGGGAGGAGGGATAGTTATCCAAGATAGAGGAGAGTATAAAAAAATGTGTATGAATCTATTGGAAAACTGCATTAATTATTCATTATTACCACATAATCCTACTGCAACATTACAGTGTAAATTAAGGGAAATGTTAAGTCAATTTGTGGACTTGAATTGGTTGCAGGAGTGGGAACTGAGAATGTTAACTATGGAATTTCCAAAAGTACCAACTTTCTATAGCATCCCAAAAATTCACAAAAATATGAGAGATCCACCTGGAAGACCTATTGTCTCATGGATAGACTCATTGTTTGATCCAATATCTAAGTACATTAATTATCATGTTCAACCATTAATAGAACAAAGCAATTCCTATATACAAGATTCATCTGATATTATGAGACAATTGGAAAGTTTAGCAGAAAGAGTAGACTTAAAAGACACAATCCTAGTGACCTGGGATGTGATTGATTTATATACTTCCATACCGCATAGGGAGGGGGTTGAATGTATGGGAAAAATTCTAAATACATGCCAAATAAAACGACACCAAGAACAGAAATGTTACAAGAATTGGCTTTATTTATTTTAGAACATAATTATTTTGAATTTGATGGCCTTTTCCATCAGCAAGATAGAGGTACAGCCATGGGAAGCACCATGGCTCCAGCATATGCAAATGCTTACATGATAAATTTTGAAACTGAAAGAGTATTTAATGAAAAATACAATTCATTTTTAAATAAGATAATTATGTGGAAACATTTTATTGACGATGTGTTTTATATATGGACAGGAACAGAACAAGAATTACAACAATTTCATTTAAATTTGAATGGATGGGATAGCAACTTAAAATTTACAGTGAATTATAGAGTTAATAGAATTCCTTTTATGGATTTACTTATAAAAAAGGAAGAAGACAAATTAAGTACATCAATATTCAGAAAAGAGACAGATAGAAATACCTTACTACATAGTACCAGTTATCATGAGCCAAAACTTAAAAAAAGTGTACCATACGCGCAATTAGTAAGGGTAAAAAGAAATTGCAGAGAAACAGATGACTACAACCAACAAAAACAGGAAATGATGGGAAGATTTAGAAATAGGGGTTTTAAACCCACTATTTTAAAACAAGAGAAAAGAAAATTGAAAATAAGACAAGACAAGAATTACTACAGAGAAAGGAGAGTGAAAAAGGTACAGAAAGAACAGTATTAGCTATAAAATATAACCACAGAATGACAGATATAAGAAAAATAGTAAATAAATATTGGTATATTGTAGCATCTGATAACCCACAAAATATGGCATTACAACAAAGACCCATAATAGTAGCAAAAAAGGTGAGTAACTTAAAAGATAAATTAGTTCATTCTCTGTTTAAAAGGCAAAACACAAAGGAAACACAGTTGCTACTGGGCCCCCTACAGCCAGGGATGACGAGTTGTAAAAAATGCACAGTATGCAATAACACTAGTAAAAATAATATCTTTAAATATCCGCATTTCAATGCAGAATTTAAAATTAGAGAACATATAGATTGTAACACAGAAGGTGTAATATATGTTCTACAATGTCCATGTGATCGTTTATATGTAAGTCAAACTAAGAGAGCACTCAAAAAGAGAATATTAGAACATAAAGGGGATATTAGAAATAAAGATCAACAATCACCAGTAGCATTACATTTTAACCAAGCAGGTCACACAGGAGCATCACTTAGGTTCTGGGGACTTGAGGTAGTGCAATCATCACCAAGAGGAGGTAATTATACAAAAATGTTAGAACGAACAGAAATGAAATGGATCTTCCAACTAAAAACGTTAGATCCTAAAATAGGAATGAATTTAGATAGTAACTGGCAAGTATGTATTTGAATAATATACATATTGGAGTGATCCATGAACATAATAAAATAATTTAGGGGATTTGAGGTAGTGTAACCATCACTAAGAGGAGGTAATTAAATAAAAATGTTAAAAAATAACTTTTAAGGTAAAAAAACTTTAGTATGGAATATTGGAACTCAGAAATTAATAGAATAAAGGGTGATTGAACATATGCAGTCAAAAGATATTCATATATTATAAGATTGGAGTGATTTACAACATTCTTGAAATGAAAATGTCTAAATGTTTCAGTTAAAATAGAAAAAGTGTAAAACACTTGGAGTTAGCACTAGATTTCATCCATAAAAACATTTATGTCACTAAAAGGGATAGTGATAGTAAAATAGCGTTGTATATAGCAGTGATATAGTGTATATCAATAATTAAGTTTAAGCCTTTGTAATAAATAAACATTCAGTATCAACCACGACAGCATCACAAGCAGTCCACATAAGAATTTAAAAATAAATATAATTCTCAATCACCGTGTATGATTTTGGACCATTATGTTTGATAGAACACATGGCACCACAAAAATCTGGAAATTAAACTGTAATGTATAATATAGTTTATTAGTGTATAAATATCCGTATGGCTCCATGTTAAAACACAATAACTATAAGAATCATCACGATATTAGAGAATTTGTAATTGATTTTTCATCTACTGTGAAAACGCGGTCCATAATTAATTGGCTTCACATAACACAGCCCACTTGGAAAAGCTGTCTTCATCACTCTATTCACAGAGTGCTGAAGTGTACTGTTGCTAGGCAACACTCGCTACTCGCGAGAAATACAGAGAGTGACACGTCACTCTGGCAGCAATTCCAAGTGGGCTCAAGAGGAAGACAAACCTTTAGAGCCAAACAGCGTCTTAGAAACACCATTACTGTTAGAGGGCTTGAACCTTCAGAAGCTGAGCAGCAAAAAGAAAGGTACCGGCATTTAAAAAACCTGATTTCAATAACATTACTAAATACAAGAAAAACAAAAGTACATTTGAGTGTTTGTTTTAAATTATAGGGTGAAAATGATTGAGTCCAGTTTGGCAGCATTTGAAATTTGAGAGGCATACAATGTTAAGGATGTAAAGAGCCATTAGCCTCTGAAAACAGTGTAATCTTTAAGAACCAGATAGTGCTTCAGAAACGCCACGGTTGTTAAAGGGTTCGAACTTCTAAAAAGCAGTGCAGCAAAAAGAAAGGTATTAGTAATTGTGAAATCTAATTCTAAATAACATTGGGAAGCATAAAGAATTTAAAAGTAAACTTTAAATATTTATTTTGCACTACAGAGTGAAAAATGAGTGGAACCAGTCAGGCAACACCTTTGAAAAAATAAAGGTGCACAAGGGTAATGAGTGTAAAAGCTATCATCCTTTAGAAACCGTACTGCGGAAGAAAGGTAATTGTATTTATAAAACTTGAAATAAAATAATATTGCAAAGCAATGGAATGCATAAATAATTTGATTTATGAATCTTAGAGTGAAAATGATCGGGTTTAGTTGGGTAGCAATTGAAATGACGGGCGAAATAAAAATAAGTTAATATTGAGAGATATGGTTAAAATGAAATCACATTCTACATGATCGAGCCAGTTTTAAAAGGAGCATGAAGCTCAAAAGGAGAAATATTATTAACAATATGTTTATTGTAGATGGAGAATTGATTTGATAATAATAAAGCAGTGGCTATATAGGCATGTCAGTGATGGGGGATTCAAATTTAAACAATGGAAGTTACATTTTGGAGCTAATATTATGGACTGTTCTTTATGTTGTAAAAAAGTGTTTCTCTAAATTGTCATATTTTTATTATGTTTTTTCTAGAGAGAATACAATAGGAATAGTTATTATTCTAGAACAAGAGGAAAAAGCAATTGAAATACTGATGGTAAATAAGCGAAATGTGTCCTTTAATATAAAAGTGAAAAAGAAATGTGATGAAAAGACAAAATAAGTAAATGAAAAAGTGATTGTATATTTTTTGTACTTGATACAGATTCTGAATGCCCCGTGAACAAGCTCAAAGGAGCAAAACGTAGGGGATTTTTAAGACCATGATCAGGTATGGGTGCCATTAATGGGGTTGAGCGTCCATCTGCAAGTTATGACAGTGGTCAGGTAGGGTTACCAGTGATGTGGCTGACCACCGATCTGCAGGCTACTATGACAGTGATTGACTAGGGATACCAGTAATGGGGTTGACCACCCATCTACTTGTTATTACAGTGATCAAGTAGGAGTATAAGTAAAGGGGTTCAGCACCCATCTTCTGGTTATGACAGTGATCAGTTATGGGTACCAGTAAAGGTGTTGAGCACCCATATCCAGGTTATGACAGTGATCTGATTGAGTTACCAGTAATGGGGTTCAGCACCAATCTACAGGTTATGACCATGATCGGGTATGTGTGTACGAGTAATGTGGTTGCACTCCCATTGACAGTGGTCATGTAGGGTGACCAGTGGTGTTTTGGGGCACCCATCTGAAGGCAATGACAGTGATTGAGTAGGGGTACCAGTAATGAGGTTGAGCACCCATCTGCAGGTTATGACAGTGATCAAGTAGGGGTATCACTGGTGGGGTTGGGCACCCATCTGTATGTTGTGACAGTAATCGAGTAGCGGTACCATTATTGAGGTTGAGCACCCATCTACAGGTTATGACAGTGATCGAGTAGGGGCTAACAGCAATGGGGCTGAGCTCCATCTATAAGTTATTACAGTGATTGGGTATGAGTACCAGAAATGGGGTTCAGCACCTGTTTGTAGGTTATGAGAGTGATCGGGTATGAGTACCAGTAATGGGGGCTTGTGCACCCATCTGCAGGTTATGATAGTGATCAGGTATGGGTACAAGTAATGGGACTGAGGATCCATCTGCAGGTTATGACAGTGATTGATTATGGGGACCAGTAATGGGATTGAGCACCCATATGACAGTGATTGGGTAGAGGTGCCAGTAATGGGTTTGAGCATCCACCTACAGGTTATGACAGTGATCGAGTATGACTACCTGTAATAGGGTTGAGCACCCATCTGCAGGTTGTGACAGTGATCAGGTAGGGGTACCAGTAATGAGGTTGAACACCCATCTGAAGGTTATGATAGTGATCAGGTAAGGGTACCAGTAATGGGGTTCAGCAGTCATCTGTTGGTTATAACATTGACTGGGTAGGGATATTAGTAATGGGGTTGAGCAGCCATCTGCAGGTTATGACAGTGAACAAGTAAGGGTACCAGTAATGGGGTTGAACACCCATCTGCAGATTATGACTGTGATCAGATAGGAGTACCAGTAATGGGGTGGAGCAGCCATCCACAGGTTATAACATTGATTGGGTATGGGTGTTATGCTTGGCCAGCTGGTTATGATTATTGTAGTATATTGGTAGTATAAATAAATGGTCAGTGTATGAAATGTCAGTCTGTGAGATTTGGTCCTTTTAAATTACAAGGTGTCAGCAGCTGAAATCACAGGATGTATTACACTGACCAGGAGATCTCTGTAATGTAATTAACTTCCTTGAGAAATTGCATTTTATGGCCTTTGTATGACCTCATGTTTTTAAGTGGAAATCAAATGTGACTTTATGACTTCAGAAACAGGACGTCATTAGGCTGATTCCTGTTGTTTTTTTTCTAACACATTGGTGCCAGTGTGAGATTGCTAAAGTCAAAGAAAAAGGAGTTATATATAGGAAATGTCTTTTTTTTCTGATGGCACCTTATTTAAAATGCCTCCTGATAGGAAATCATGTTTTGTAATTTTATATTCTAAAAGGAGGAGGAGCTAGATGACTCACAGAAGGGGTGTGGAGACACAGAGTTTAAACTGATACTTGTGTCTGAAATGTTGTCATATCATCTTGAGACTCTAGAGAGACACAGATCTCTTATCTAACTTTAAAACACACTTCCAGAGGTAATACCTTAGATAGCAAACATCTAAATGTATTGTGGTAGGAGATTTGCTTTGTAATTTTCCCTTGTTCTTTTATGTGATTGTGAGCTCTTTGATATATTGTTCTGTGTTTTCATTTTTTCATATTTTTATCATCTTTTAGTAAGTACATTTTCTTTAGATACTGCCTAGGTGTGTCTTCCAAGTTCTTTTTGCATGTGATGTATACGTGATTAAGTCTGACAGCTGTTTGAAAGTCTTGATGGTGTTACCAAACTGGGAAAAGGTAAGAATATACCAAAGGTGTCTTATAGAGTTAGAAGGGTTCATTTTGATAGCCTGGCTGGGTGCCCCTGCCAAAAGATTGTACCACAATCCCCGAAGAGGGTACGTATCTGTGCCTGTTCATTGGGAATGCTAGCATAAGGTTCACAGTTTGAATACCCCCCAGAACTTGAAACTAAAGGTTATTTGTATGCAAAAGCAGATAGGAGGGTTACCTTGTCTGTTACCTGTTCACACTATTGTGCTCTAAGTTTGGCACTGTGGGAGCAGAGGGCCTGCGCTGCTGAGTGTGTTTGTGACAATGGGTACCAGAAATGAAGTTGAGCATCCATCTGCAGGTTATGACTTTTGTCATGTGGGGGTACCAGTAATCATTTTGAGCACCCATCTGCAGCTTATGACAGTGATTGGACTAGGGTACCATAATGGGGTTTGGCACCAATCTGCTGGCTATGACCATGATCAGATATGGGTACCAGTAATGGAGTTGAGCTCCCATCTGCAAATTATGACAGTGGTCAGGTAGGGTTACCAGTGATGTGGTTGGGCAGTCATCTACAGACTATGACAGTGATCAGATAGGGGTACAAGTAATGGGGTTGAGCACCTATCTGAAGGTTATAACGCTGATTGGAAAGGGATGTCAGTAATGAGGTTGAGCACGCATCTGCGTGTTATAAAAGTGATTGAGTAGGGGTACCAGTAATGGGGTTGGGAACTCATCTGCTGGTTATGACAGTGATTAAGTTGGGGCATCATAAATAGGCTTGAGCACCCATCTGCCAATTATAACAGTGATCAAGTATTGTACCATTAATGGGGTTGAGCACCTATCTGCAGGTTATGACAGTGATTGAGTAGGGCTACCAGTAATGGGGATAAGATCCCATCTGCAGGTTATGACAATGAACAGATAGGTGTACCAGTAATGGGCTTAAGCACCCATCTGCAGATTATGAGAGTGATTGGGTAGGGGTTCCAGTAATCGTGTTGAGCACCCATATGCAGCTTATTACAGTGATCAGACTGAGGTACCATAATGGGGTTCAGCACCAATCTGCTGGTTATGACCATGATCGGGTATGGGTACCAGTAATGGGGTTGAGCTCTCATTTGCAAATTATGACAGTGGTCAGGTAGGGTTACCAGTGATGTGGATGGGCACTCATCTGCAGGCTATGACAGTGATCAAGTAGGGATACCAGTAATAGGGTTGGACAGCCATCTGCTGTTTATGACAGTGATCGATTAGGGTACCAGTAATTTGATTAAGCATCCATCTGCTTGTTATTACAGTGATCAAGTAGGGGTATAAGTAATGGGGTTGAGCACCCATCTATTGGTTATGACAGTGGCCAGGTAGGGGTACCAGTAATGGTGTTGAGCACCCATATGCAGGTAATGACAGTGATCAGTTTGGGGTACCAGTAATGGGGTTCAGCACCAATCTGCAGGTTATGACCATGAACAGGTATGGGTACCAGTAATGGGGTTCAACTCCCATCTGCAAGTTATGACAATGGTCAGATAGGGTTACCAGTGATGGTTTTGGGCAACCATCTGCAGGCTATGACAATGATTGAGTAGGGCTACCAGTAATGGGGTTGAGCACCCATCTGCTGGTTATGACAGGAGGAGCTAAATAACTCAAAGAAGGGGTGTGGAGACACAGAGTATAAACTGAAACTTGTGTCAGAAATGTTGTTATATCATCTTGAGACTCTAGAGAGACACAGCTCTCTGATCTAACTTTAAAATGCACTTTCAGAGGTAATACCTTAGAAAGGACACCAGTAATGGGGTTGACATTACATCTGCTGGGTATGACAGTGATCGGGTATGAGTACCAGTAATATAACTGAGCACCCATCTCCAGGATATGACAGTGATTGAGTAAGGATAGCAGTAATGGGGTTGAGCACCCATCTACAGGTTATGGCAGTGACTGAGTATGGGTACCAGTAATGGGGTTGAGCACCCATCTGCAGGTTATGACAGTGAACAGGTAGGGGTACCAGTAATGGAGCTGAGCACCCATCTGCAGGTTATGCCAGGGAACATTTATGGGTACCAGTAATGGGGTTGAGCAGTCTTCTGCAGGTTATCACAATGATCAGGTTGGGGTACCAGAAAAGGGGTTGAAAAACCATCTGCAGGTTATGACAGTGAACTGGTAGGGTTACCAGTAATGGGGTTGAGCACCCATCTGCAAGTTATGACAGTGAACAGATAGATGTACCAGTAATGTTAGTAAGCACCCATCTGTAGGTTATGATAGTGATCAGAAAGGGGTACAAGTAGTGGGGTTGAGCACCCATCTGAAGGTTATAACATTGATTGGGAAGGGATGCCAGTAATGGGGTTGAGCACACATCTGCAGGTTATAACAGTGATCAAGTAGGGGTACAGGTAATGGGGTTGGGAACCCGTCTGCTAGTTATAACAGTGATTGAGTAGGGGTATCATAAATAGGGTTGAGCACCCATCTACCAATTATAACAGTGATCGAGTATGGCACCAGTAATGAGGTTCAGCACCCATCTGCAGGTTATGACAGTGATTGAGTAGGGGTACCAGTAATGGGGATAAGCACCCATCTGCAGGTTATGACAATGAACAGATAGGCATACCACTAACAGGTTTAAGTACCCATCCGCTGGTTATGACCATGATCGGGTATGGGTACCAGTAATGGGGTTGAGCTCCCATCTGAAAATTATGGCAGTTGTCAGGTAGGGTTACCAGTGATTTAGTTTGGCACTCATATGCAGGCTATGACAGTGAGCAAGTAGGGTTACCATTAACTGGGTCGGACAGCTATCTGCTCTTTATGATAGTGATTGATTAGGGTACCAATAATTGGGTTGAGCACCCATCTGCTTGTTATTACAGTGATCAAGTAGGTGTATCAGTAATGGGGTTGAGCGCTCATCTATTGGTTATGACAGTGATCAGGTAGGGGTACCAGTAATGGTGTTGTGCACCCATATGCAGGTTATGACAGTGATCAGATTGGGGTGCCGGTAATTTGGTTCAGCACCAATCTGCAGGTTATGGTCATGATCGGGTATGGATTCCAGTAACGAGGTTCAACTCTCACCTGCAAGTTATGACAATGGTCAGGTAGGGTTACCAGTGGTGGTTTTGAGAACCCATCTGCAGGCTATGACAGTGATTGAGTAGGGGTACCAGTAATGGGGTTCAGTATGCATCTGCTGGCCATGACAGCGATTGATTAGGGTACCAGTAATGGGGTTGACATCCCATCTGTTGGGTATGACAGTGATCAGGTATGGGTACCAGTAATGGGACTGAGCACCCATCTGCAGGTTATGACAGTGAACAGGTAGGGGTACCAGTAATGGGGCTGAGCAGTCTTCTGCAGGTTATGACAATGGTCAGGTAGGGGTACCAAAAAAGGGGTTTGAGAAGCCATCTGCAGGTTATAACAGTGAACTGGTAGGGGTACCAGTAATGAGGTTGAGCACGCATATGCAAGTTATGACAGTGAACAGGTAGAGGTACCAGTAATGGGACACAGCGCCCATCTACACATTATGACAGTGAACAGGTAGATATACCAGTTATGGGAGTGATCAAGTAATATGGTTTAGCACTCATCTGAAGGTTATAACATTGATTGGGAAGGGATGCCAGTAATGGGGTTAAGCACACATCTGCAGGTTATAACAGTGATAGAGTACTGTACCAGTAATGAGGTTGAGCACCCTTCCTCAGGTTATGACAGTGATTGAGTAAGGGTACCAGTAATGGGGATAAGCACCCATCTGCAGGTTATGACAATGAACAAATAGGCATACCAGTAATGGGCTCAAGCACCCATCTTCAGGTTATGAGAGTGATTGGGTAGTGTTGCCAGTATTAAGGTTGAGCACCCATCTGCTGGTTAAGACAATGATTGAGAAAGGGTATCAGGAATGGGGCTGAGCACCCATTTGTTGGTTATGACAGTGATTGGGTAGGATTACCAATAATGAGGTTGAGCATCCATCTGCAGGTTATGACAGTGATCGAAGTGATCGAGTAGGGGTACCAGTAATGAGGTTGAGCATCAATCTGCTGGTTATGATAGTGATCAAGTAGGGGTAGCAGTAAAGAGATTGAGCACCCATCTGCAGGTTATGACAGTCATCAGGTAGGGGTATCAGTAATGGGCTTGAGCACCCATCTGCTGGTTATGACAGTGATCGAGTATGGGTAGCAGTAATGGGGTTGAGTACCCTTCTGCAGGTTATGGCAGTGATCAAGTAGGAGTAACAATAATGGGGTTGAGCACCTATGTGCTGGTTATGACAGAGACTGAAAATGGGAACCAGTACTGGGGCTGAGCACGCATTTGTAGGTTATGACTGTGATCGAGTAGGGTACCAGTAATGAGGTTAAGCACCCATTGGCATGTTATGACATTGATCAGGTAGGGGTACCAATAATTTTGTTGAGCACCAATCTGAATGTTATGACAGTGATCAGATTGGGGTACCATAATGGGGATGAACTCCAATCTTCAGGTTATGAAAATGATCAGGTATGGGTACCAGTAATAGGGTTAAGCACCCATCTGCAAGTTATTACAGTGGTCAGGTAGGGTTACCAGTAGTGTGGATGGGCACCCATCTGCAGGCTATGATAGTGATTGAGTAGGGATACCAGTAATGGACTTTGGCACCTATCTGCTGGTTATGACAGTGATCGATTAGGGTACCAGTAATGGGGTTGATCACCCATCTGCTAGATATTACAATGATTAAATAGGGGTATCAGTAAAGGGGTTGAACACCCATCTGCTTGTTATGACAGTGATCAGGCAGGGGTATCAGTAATGGTGTTGAGCACCCATCTGCAGGTTATGACAATGACCAGATTGGGGTAGCAGTAATGGGGTTCAGCACCTATCTGCAGGTTATGACCATTATCAGGTATGGGTACCAGTAATGGGGCTGAACTCCCATCTGCAAGTTATGACTGTGGTCAGGTATGGTTACCACTGGTGGGGTTGGCCACCCATCTGCAGGCTATGACAGTTATTGAGTCGGGGTACCTGTAATAGGGTTAATCACCCATCTGCTGTTTATGACAGTAATCAATTAGGGTACTAGTAATAGGGTTGACCTCCCTTCTGCTGGTTATGGCAGTGATTGATTTGGGTACCAGTAATGGAGTGAGCACCCATCTGCTGGTTATTACAGTGATCAAGTAGGGGTATCAATAATGGGGTTGAGCACCTATCTGCAGATTATAACAGTGATCGAGAATGGGGACCAGTAATCGAGTTGAGCACCCATCTGTAGGTTATGATAGTGAACAGGTAGGGGTACCACTAATGCAGTTGAGCTCCCATTTTTTGGTTAAGACATACCAGTTATGACAGTGAATGGTAGGGATACTAATAATGAGTTAAATACCCATCTGCTGGTTATGACAGTGATTGAGTAGGCTTCCAGTAATTAGGTTGAGCACCCACCTGCAGGTTATGACAGTGATCATGTAAAGGTACCAGTAATGGGGTTAAACACCCATCTGTAGGTTATAACAGTGATCGGTTCGGAGTGCCAGTAATGGGGTTGAACACGCATATTCAGGTTATGGCAGTGATTTGGTATGGGTACCATTAATGTGGTTCGGCACCACTCTGCCGGTTATGATCGTAATCGAGTTGCAGTACCAGTGGTGGGCTGAGCACCCATCTGTAGGTTATGACAGTGATTGGGTAGGGTACCAGTAATGGGGCTGAGCACCTACAGGTTATGACAGTGATCGGGTAGGGGTACCAGTAATAGGGCTGACCACCCAAATGCAGGTTATGACAGTGCTTGGGTAGGGGTACCCATAATGGGGTTGAGCACCCATCTACTGGTTATGACAGTGATCAGGTAGGGGTACCAGTAATGGGGTTGAGCACCCATCTGTACTTTATGACAGTGATTGGGTAGGGATAGCAGTAATGGGTTGAGCACCCATCTGTAGGTTATGACAGTGATCGAGTAGGTGCATCAGGAATGGGGTTGTGCACCCATCTGTAGGTTATGACAGTGATCGGGTAGAGAACCAGTAATGAGGTTGAGCACCCATCTGTACTTTATGACAGTGATTGAGCAGGGATAGCAGTAATGGGTTGAGCACCCATCCATAGGTTATGACAGTGATCGAGTAGGCACATCAGTAATGGGGCTGAGCACTCATCTGTAGGTTATGACAGTGTTTGAGTATGGGTACCAGTGGTGAATTTGGTCACCCATCTGCAGGTTATGACAGTGATCATGTAGTCGTACCAATGGTGGAGTTGGGCACCCATCTGCAGGTTATGAGAGTGATCAGGTAGAGGTACCAGTAATAAGGTTGGGACCCTATCCACCAGTTGTTAGAGTGATCGGGGGGTAGTTGTGGGGGGGGCACAAGCTTTTTTTTTTATTCTATTAAAAATATGGGGTTGACAAAAAAACTAAGCCAACCGTAAGATATTTTTGCTACTGACAACAGTATAATATATATTTCAACAGACTTGTCAAAAGAGTTTTAACTGTTGTTTCAGTATTGTAAGAGAATTTAATAATAACAATCAGTAAAAATTAAAAGGGCCATGTTATTCCTGGTCTGAGATAAAGATGACAGCTGGCATGACATTCATTAATATGGGGTTTATAATCTAATGAGTTCCCCTACCCGAGAAAAACATGCTTTACATAAATAAATTCTACATCAGACTATTGTGTAGGAGCAATGGCTTTTGACATTTGTATGGAATTTTGCATAGCCCATAGAGAGAGTTTCCTGGTATCCATGGAATTTACAAAATGATGACTTTAAATTATATGTTTTAAACAATGCTCAGTGTTTGGATTACTTTCACATGTGTAGTTTTCAGGAATGTAAATATAGTACATCTGACACAGTCAGAAACTCTGATTCCATAAACAAAATCACACTAGTAACTATACTTCAAGCAGCAGTAATTATTAGTAGTAAAATGCTTGATCTATAATCATGTTCGCCACCGGCAAAGCAAACATATTGGTATGACAGTGGATTTTAAGAAGTGTGTCTTTGTTAGTCCAATGCAGGGCAGTCACCAAGGGCTCAACAGTGTCAGACCTATAATCAGCCAGGCAGATTATGACACTCTTCTGGTCTTGCTGAGCAGAAACTTTGTGTAGTTCAAAGAAAAGAGCCACCCAAATCATAGGGCAGCTCTTTCCTTTGATCTGCATACAGCCACCCAGCAGGCAGAGTTGATCAACATCATGATCAGCCTGCTCTGGTCCCCCCCCCAACATGATAGCAATCCCCACAACCCCAACTTTCTTAATTTTCTGACACCAGACTGCTCAATCCCCAGTGCCAGCTAATACCCCCCACCTGGACTTTTTATTGTGATACTGGGGTGACCAAACCCTAGTATTGGCACCTGAAATAAAGAAAACTATACATCAATCCCTCCCACCCCTTCCTTTTTAATTTTCTGACACTAAAGTGCCCAGTCCCTGGTGATGGCTAATACCCCCCCACAACCTTGTCCATTTTCACTGCATGACATGGGGGAGCCCCCCCCCCAGCTGCCAAACATGACACTGACAATGGGGTTTGGAATCCCCAGTGTCAGAAGCCGAAATAAAGAAAACCATCCTTCAATCCCTCCCATGACTTCCCCTTTAATTTTCTGACACCAAGATGCCCACTCACCGGTGTTGGCTAGTACACCTTACCCCACCCATTTTCACTCTGCAACACTGAGGAGCCTCCAAACATAACACTGACACTGGCTGCCAATCCCCAGTTTCAGTAGTGGAAAGAAAGAAAACCATCCCTTGTCATCTTTTTTTTGTTTGTTTATATGCCCTGTAAAACAGAAAACCACCCATCTATGTCTGTTGCTGCCACTGGCCAACCACCAACATTATCCTACCCAACTCCCATTCAGCACCCCCCACCACCACCACTGCTTACTTACCAATCGGCTCCAACACCATACTTCTGTCTGAACCGGAGACTCATTTTCACTCTACAGCGCTGGAAACTAAGGAAATCAGGTATGCTGTTCAATGTATTTCAATTGGTTTTGAACTTGTCCTCGTAACTTGGTCATTTTAAATTTTTTTTCCCCAACATTTTCAACATTGGACTCCCCTCATGAGCAAGGGTGGCAAAATTATGCAAATCCATACAAAAAGATGATTTTGCAATTACTATGCACACTCATCTTTTGTGCAGGAATTGAAATGTTTCTCTAAGCTTGTTCATGAGGTGAGATCAAAAGAAGGTTATGTTGAAACTCTGGGGTCAAAATATTTAAAATACAACCATGTTTTGAGCATACATTGAAATGTTTCAACGCATACTTGTAACTTTCGTAATTTTCAATATTTTGACCCCAAATTTTCAACGTAGCCATTTTTTCACACCACCTCATGAACATGACAGCTGTCATTTTTCAAATTCTAGGCAAAATGTGTTTTCACACTTGTGGCATGAAATGACATTTTTGCTATTATTTTATAAATGAAACCTGTCATGCTTAGAAGGAGTGGTCATAAAAAGACTGTTGAAAATTTGGGGTCAAAATGGGAAAAATTAGTTATGAAGAAACATTGAATTGTTCCAACTTTTACCCATAACTTTATTTTTGTGGATTCATTTTGCAGATTTTGGCCCCTAATGTTCAACATAGCCCTTGTGTTACCCCACCTAATGAACATGACAGGTGTCCTTTTTCAAGTCCTCACCAAAACCTGTTTTTGCAGTTGCACTGTAAAATGTCCTTTTGGATGGGATTTAAAAATCCCAAGTGTCTTGATCATAATATCAGGTCATAAAAACACTGCTCAAAACTTACAACATGGGAGCCCACTGAAAATTAAATATTGCCTCTCAGCTGTCTTATCCTGGGTCTATACAATCTAAAAATGTGTAAAAGCATGACACCTCTGAAAATGAGATACTGCATCTCATTTGGTCTATCCTGGATAAATATACCGGTATAGCAAAAATGTGTACAAGAAAGACCCGGTACAACAGCAATACAAGCAGTAAACGTTCAGCATTGACAAATGCTTGTCATGTTTGCTTCACATGCATGCATAACAAACACTTTGTTATGATGAACCACATTTCAGAGGTGTGCCACTGTCTTGTCCAAAACAGTTCAAGCTGTATTGGGCTCAGCAGTGACAGACCAATGACCAGTCAAGCTAATTATGACACTGGTCACTGTTTGATGGGCAGAAACTTCATGTAGTTGAAAGGACTGAAGTGCTCCTAAGAAAGAGAGAGAGAGAGCGCTTTTGACCCAAAATTTGCGTAAAGCTGGTCGGCAAGCAGCTGAACAGCATACTTTTATGATGTGTGCAATCATAAAATAACATCACAAATGGTAGCGATCTGCTCCTCCTCTCTCCAGGAATGAGCTGCACTGATTGGCAGTGGTACCAATCCACTCCCACTCCCCCCCAGGAAGGAGCTGTGCTCTATGGTACTGTTACTTATCTGCTCTCCCTCCCCCCAGGAACTAGCTGTCCTTGCTGGTACTATTGCTGATCTGCTCCCCCTTGCCAAGCATATCCAACAGGAGTCTGCTGCAGCAGAGCACATGCTGACAACAAATGCAACAGGTGGGCATGTAAGACAGAGGCACAACAGCTGAAATAGGGTAGGTTGTCCAGGAACAGTCTCAGCCTCAGTCTGTAAACAGTAGTGCCAAGTTTCAGCCAAACACACTCCCTACAACACTGGCCAATGCCCTATGAAACATGACTGGAAGCAGATTGCCCCTACTTTTCTGGAAACATTCCCATGCTGCTCGGTCCTCAGCTGAATATCAGCCTGTGAAGGGGAAGGATGACAAGGAGGGACTCACTGCAAAGGTAAGCCTGTACTTAAGTTTTGGGTTGCTCCAGGTAGCTAGTGTGCATGGAAGTCCTGAAATGTATACTAGCACACTGGTGGTCCTGGCACTAGTCAGATCTATTAGGGGATGCAGTCTTGCCTTCACTGACTAGTTTTACATCTCCTATCTTCCTGATTCATTATATTTCGGTGGATGCTGTACATCAGGCACACTGAGAGCTCATTTCTGGGGGGGGCCATGGATGGGTTCTATTGTCAAAGGAAATGTTGCCCAGTACACTGCAGAAAAATCTCCATAGGATAAGTAAAGCACCATGGGATCTTTAACATCAAACTGGAGAGCCAACAGAGATGGATAGAAGAGACCATGGTTCAATGTCTGATCCAAAGAACAGTATCTCAATAGTGCATCACTCTGGATACTGCACAACTGCAGTGTCAGTAAATGAGTCCAAGTTCCTGGTGTGAGGCTAGAGCACACGACCTTCCCATGGGGGGGCATCCTTCTGAACCACTGATATTACCTGGAAGGTAAGAATTGAAGGGGGAAAGGAGCAGTAAGATGAAATGCCTTTCCAGGTGAGACCTGGGAGCACAGTGAGGTTAAGTGACTTGCTTCGTTAATTTACTGACACTGTAGTGCAGTGACTTGCTTAGGGTCTTACTGTATGCAAAAGGAAGTTGTGGGTTTCAAATCCAGGTCTACTGTTTCTCCAGATTCACAGCTTGGTGCTCTGCAGAACCAGCAAAATCTGTTCGGTAATCTCTCCTCCTCACACTGTGTTGGACATTCATATTGCCTGTGCTGGGGCTGAGCTTCCCTGGCAAGATGGGTTGACCAAACTGTTGTGGTGTGCATTGCTCCTTCTGCCCTAGCATTCAATGGTGGGCAGTAACATGGGGAGACTTCAATCCAAGTAAGGTACATAGTGGACTCAGTGAACAACTACAGTGATGAGTGGCCTCAGACTGAACACTGACTCCAAAGGCACTAGTAAGGACAGGTAAGGCATTGGGCAGAAGCTAAAGGCTTCCAGAAGGAAACACATAAACACTGTTATACAGTTTTTGGCTCTGGTCCACAGTCACAGACTGATAAATGCCTGTTGTGGATTTGATTGACTTCCACAAACAAATATGTTCAGGTTTTGAGGGGTGCAACAAATCCATTTAGTTCATGAGTTATACCATAGGAGGGGAACAACTGACAGAAACTAAGGTTAAGAGGGATCTAGGAGTACTCATATCTGATGATTTAATGACAACCAGGCAATGTGAAAAAGCAGCATAGAAAGCTAACAGTATCCTTGGATGCATATGTAAGGGTATCGTGAGTAGAAAGAGCAAGGTGATAATCACACTGTACAGGTCCTTGGTGAGGCCACACCTAGAGTATTGCATCCAGTACTGGAGACCACACCTTAAGAAAGACAGAGATCATCTGGAGACAGCTCAGAGAAGAACTATGAAGATGATTCATGGACTTCATCAAGAACCCTACGAGTCAAGACTCAACCATCTCAAGATGTACTCACTGGAAAGGAGGCAGGGCAGAGGGGATATGATTGAGACATTCAAATACTTCAAAGGAACTAACTCAGTACAAACTCAGGACCTTTTCAGAGAAAGCTCGCCTACATGAACAAGGGGGCACAGCAAGTGATTACAGGGAGGTAGATTCAAAACCAACTTCAGGAAGTTTTTCTTCACCGAAAACATGGTGGAGCCTTGGAAAAAGTCTGCCCCCAGAAGTCGTGGCAGCAAAGACAGTGAGAGAGTTCAAGTTAGCATGGGATAGGCACTGCAGAAACTTAGGAAGGAAAAATGTCTAGGAGGGTAGCCTACATGGGCAGACTAGATGGATCATACGGTCCACTTCAGCTAGCACTTTATGTTCTTATGAGTTCAGTACCTGTTGTGCATTTTGTGAGGGTGGGTCTGGTTGAGGGGTCAAGGGTGCAAACTGTGGGGTTGGTTTGGGCTTGGAAGATACTTGCTGGGCTTGAGTAAAGGCAACATACTTAGCTGGGTACTCAAAGGAGGGGGATAGGATGCAACTTGCTGTGCTTGAGTGATGAAGATTCTAGGGAGGTGGGCTTGGGTGAAACTTGCTGGGCTGGGGATGGCCAGGGACTTGCATCAGAGCAACTGGCTGGGCTATTGGGAGGAGGGTTCAGGAAACATTCTGGACCTGGGGGACTTTGGGAGGGGACTACAGTGCAACTAACTAAGCTGGGGAGGGAGTAGACGGGTAGCAAATTCATTTTCAAATGTCCCCCAAAATGCATCAAAATGCACCAAAAACAAAACTTTTTCTGGGGGCCTTGGCAGCCCTGGGATCCAATGCTGCGTTAACTTACATAGCGCCGATAGGCTGGAAACTTCAGCCCCCCCCCCCCGCCAAACATGGCTCAGTTCTGGGGATGGCAAAAACACACATTCGCATAAGAAGAATAAAACAGTTAGAATACTGATTTTTTTTTACTTTCTGTTTCTTGTCATTTTCATAACAAATAATACAGTAGACAAAATCTCATGCAGAAATCCACATTTAAAACAGACAGAATACTGTCACCTTAAGGATTAATGGAAAAAAACAAATTACTTTGTCTTTCCCAGTCTCTCTAAATTCAGGATATCCCTCAAACTCTTTAAAACTTAGATGGCATTGCTTCTAGTTTTATACTCAAAGGGTAGTTGTATCCTCCTGACACATAGAACAGTAAAACCAAAGTTCACATTGCATAAACATTTGATCTATGTCAATAACAACCCTACACATACTTTATCAGTGAAGATTTGTTAAAGAACACTGAATGAACTTTGTGGGGTCACTGATACATGTGTTTCACCTGAGTGCATTTGTTTGGGTACCTGTGCAGGACCTGAATGTATGCATTCATCATTGCCTATCATTCGTTTGTAACAGAACCCTCACTCCATCAGCGGGATGTCTTATATAAATAAGATGATTAATCTCAGTAGGCTGATCCTGTATAAAATGATTTAACTAAATATGGAACAAATAAACCTCCATGTGCTTTATTCCCTTGTAATTTTAAATGTAGATAGAATGAAGAAAGACCCCATGAAAATTAACTATTGTGCCTCAGTTTGTCTAATCTGGGTACACATAATATATAAAAAGTTAGGAACCAGTTGTATAGCTATGAAAGACACATGCTAACATTCTTTTTTATAATAATGGGCTTCTGTGAAATAAGCATCACTAGTCAACCAAAGAGCTTTTTTTAACTTGAAACATTCCAAGAGGGACATATTTTCCCCCATCTTACTTCTATGTGTTAGTCTAATATGAATTGCTTAGGTTTGTGGGTCACACAATGCTGATTCTGTACACTGTATGAAGAGTAAGACAGATGCAAATGTTTGAAAGCATGTACATGCACATACATGTGCGGAAAAATGGACACATATACACACACCATTGTAAAAACAAAGCTATTGTTGTTTGTATAGAGAGGTAAGTGGCAATAATTCGAATCTTGACCGGTCATTGGGGGGGGGGAGCCCTATTTCTACCCAACATTAAGTTGCACTATTACACTGCCCAACTATGCTTCTTAAATGACTGATTGGGGCCCAGTTCACCTTCTGCCTAGATTGCCACAGAAGAACTGGTCTTAAATATGACTCTCTTCTTAACAGATTTTTGAGTCCTGCTCTCTAAAGGAGGCCAGGCCCAGATCCCAGGTTTCCTACTTTTAAGTTTTCAGTTCACTCTATCCCTGCAAGTGAAGCTGCACAGTGCACTGTCTGCTGCTACTCCTCTGGCATGCCCCAAGAAGAAACACTGCCGCCACTGCTGCGTATTGCCCTGTGACCCGCTCTGGTCTCTTATTTATTGGTTCGTCCCTGATGATTGCTCTCGCCACAACAAATGGGATGCATGCTGATCACACCCACTTGACCCCAAGAGACATAGAAGCTGCGAAGCAACCGATGAGGTCAAGACAGAGGTTTGACTGTATCTCATACTCTGTCCTCCACCCCAGCCATCTAGGAGTGCTCTCAGTCAGTGTGGCAGTGCTGTCATCCGTGACTCATGCTTACACTGTACCTTACACCTTGCCCAGCATTCCCCAGCCACTTTTTATTAATTTGGTGCGGGTGCACATGCACACACACTCCACACAATGGATTTTAAAATCAAATCCAGCACCACTAATTGGACTGGTCTGTCTAGTTTCTGGGCGGAGGGAGGACTGAGTTGTGAGCGTGCTGAGTGTAGACTCAGAGAAGCCAGACAATTTTTTAGTGCCTCTCAGATTCCCAGGCCCCCCTAAACAGCTGGCACCCCTAGGCTTCAGCCTATTAAGCATATTCATAATAACGGCACTGCCAATACCCCCCCCCCGTCTGCACTTTACATTTTTGCACGTACCCCTTTTTAAAGGCTGCTTACTCAGCTGCCCCCTTCTCCCAGGAATGAGCCACACTCACTGTAAGTGGTAGAGATCCACTCCCCCTTCACTCCTTCTTCCTGTAGGTAGGGAAAAATGGGCAACCTAGTTGGGCCAAGCAGTCCTTATCTGCCGGAAATTCTATATTTCTGTTTCTCCCCCCAGGAATTTATTTATTTATTTAAAAGACTAGTAACCAGGAAAGGCACACTGAGCCAGAGCTCATTTCCAGGTGTGACCTGGGGAAAGAGAAATAGGAATATATACAGATAATTACAGTCAAAGAGAGTTATGGTAGAACAGATAGTCCAAGCTACAACAATAGATGTGGAGAAATACAGATTTTACAATCCAAGAGTAATGTCAATGAATTGATAATCTACAACAACATAGCAAGGAACACTAAGGGAAACAATTAATTTCATATTTATGTTAGCGAACCATAGAGCAAGTGGATGTATGGGATGGTGGGATAAGCAAGAATAGGATTTGAACAGCTGGGAAAAGCTTAGGAGGGGGTTGGGTAGACAGACTATGGCTAGGAGGCTAATTGATCATCAACAGGGATGCAGGGCAGGGGTGCTGGGGCAGGAGGGCTGGAGGCAGAGTTTTAGCTGGTATTTAAGGAGGAAAGGGAGGAAGAAGAGCGTAGGAGCGGGGGGAGCTGATTCTAGGATGGGGGAGGCAGTAAGAGAAGGTTGATTGTCTGGCACAGGAGTGCACCTTGGGGATTGAGAAAGAGCATGAGTCTCAGGAACACAGGGGTAGTCAGAGGCAATGGATGTTGAGAGGAGGGAGGAGAACTAAGTTGGCAGAGAGTTAAACCAATATTTGTCTATAAAAGACACACCATGGAGTTGACAGCAGAGGTGGGGAAGAAGGACTGAGAGAGCAGAGTCAAGTGAGCAATGATGAGTGTGGGGGAGATTGGTGGTGAAGTGGCAGAAGGTGTTACATAAGATGTAAAGCGTGATGACCAAGGAGGAGGGGGCTGACCCATAAACCACATCTGTGTTATCAAACAGGGAAAGAATTAATTTTGTGATGAGCTCACAGTGGGTAGGGAGGGTTAGACAGTCTTTGGAATGACGCAAAGCTCCTAATTTGGGAAGGAGTTTGGAGTGTAGGAAATCATTGTGATGAGAGAAATCCAGTCTGGGGTCGAGCCAGACTCCCAAGTATTTGAAGGCGGACACAGATTCCAATTTAGTGCCATCTAGGTTGTGAAAGATTGTGAGGGACTAGAGTTTAGCTAGCTTCTGAGACGAGCCAAATGTCATTGAGACAGTCTTTTCAGTATTCAGTGTGAGGTGATTTGTGTTAAACCATTGTATAACATTGAGGAAGTCAAGCTGAAGAGGCAAGGCAAGGCAAATTTTATTTTTATGGCACCCACTCCCAGAGGCTCTGGGTGCCTGACAAAATACTACAAGATAAAACAACTATTAAAATCCAGAAATAACAAAAATAAGTCATAATTCAATTATAAAAATTCACTATAGTAGTAACACAGATGGATGTAGGTTACAAGAGGGGTTACAAGTGCATCACTAGAGGGGCTGGACAGGTAGAACACAGTATCATCAGTGTACAGGTGAATTTTTGTAGCGACACAGATGGAGGAAAGGTAATTTATGAAGATGTAGAAAAGCACTGGCCCCAAGATAGAACCTTCAAAGACACCTGCATAGATAGAGAGAGGGAGGAATAGCATGTCGGTGACTTGTACAGACAGTTGACGGTCTGTGAGATAGGACTAGAACAATTTTGCTGAAGAGGAAGAGTGACCTGTGACAGTCAATTTATTGAGAAGTTGGTAGGACACCAAGTAAAAGCTTTTGCCAGGCATGTGAAGATGACAGAAGTGAGGTGACTTTTGTCCACCATGGTGAAAATGGAATCTGTGATGCGGAGGAGGGAGGATACTGTAGAGTGGGACTTTTTGAAACCTTACTGGAAGGGGGTGAGGAAGAAGGTGCTATCGAAGAAGGAGGTGAGTTGAGAGAGTACAAGGGCTTCTTGGAGTTTTTCCAGGGCAGGAAGTAGTGAGATGGGATGGTAGTTCCCTGGAGAGGAAGGACTGCCACCCTTGTGGAAGGGTAGGACCTTGATTAATTTCCAATCATGGGGGACAGTTGAGCGAGAGAAGGATAGATTTAGTATATAGGTGAGGGGGAAGACTATGGCTGGAACAGAGAGACTTAGTAATCTATGATCCTGCCCATCAGGGCTGTGCTTTGTTGGAAAAGGAGGTTAATGCATTGAAGACTTCTTGTGAGGATACAGGGGCGAAGGAGAATCTTACATCTGAGAATAGTGGGGTTGCAGAATGGGAGACTGGGTGAGGTTGTTTGGGGAGAGCTTAGGTGGTGAAGAAGCTATTGAAGTGGGAGGCGATGGAGGGAGGATCAGAAACTAGCAAGCCATTCACTAGGAGAGAGGGGGTAGTGGAGTGGGCAGAAGGGTTTAATAGGGAGTGGAGAACTTTCCAGAAGTTGGGTAGGGAGCATAAATTAGAGTTGAGTTGAGACTGGTAGTATAATGTTTTAGTGGACTAGACCCACTTAGCTGAAGCATTATGTAGGGACTTATAGTCCTGGAGGTCAATAGGATCAGAGGAAGACTTAACATTTGGCTCACACAGGTCCCTGGCTTTGAGTTGGACAAGTAGCGGCGGAGAGATCCATGGGTGGCATATTCTCTTGATGCACAGCTTCCTGAGTGGGGTGTATGTATCTCAGACCTGATGAAAGATATTTGTGAAGAGGGTGAAGGTTTCTTTTATGTCATGAGAGGTGTAGATGGGAGAACAGGCAGCAGTGTAGAAGTCTGTGAGTAAGGTGTCGATGTTAAGGAATCTAAGGGACCTATGGCAAATGTACTTACTGGGAGCTTGAGGAGATAGATTTTCCTAATGCGGTACATGAGACAATGAACCTCTGTGCATAAACACTGAGGCAAGGGTTACCCCAAAGGGCATTTGGCTGGGAAGCCAAGTTTCAAGAAAATACAAAATCACACATGCCCCCACAATGCAAAGCATCATGGGCTGCATATGCACATGAGACAATGATCACTGAATGAGTCAGGTAGAGTGCCAGCGGCAGTGATCCAATGGGGGTGGGTGGACAATACCCAGTCAAGGAGGGAGTGATTCCCAGAATGGGTGTTAAGACGGGTAGGTTCCTTGATGAGCTGGGAAAGGTTGAGAGATTCTAAGGACTGAACCATGTGGTTAGAGGAGTAAGTGAGCAAGTTTAGGTTAAAGTCACCCTGGAGGATAAGTTTGCCTGGGGAGGCTAGGGAAACAAGTGCTGAGAGGTTGATTGGCAGGGAGCTAGAGGGGGACTTTGGGGATCAGTATAGAATGCCAATGAATAGAGGGTTACAGGACAGAAGCAAAAGTTTCAGGAGGAGTAGTACATAGGATTTGTGGGCAGTTTCTTTGTGAGAGATTATAGCTGGGACGGTGGAACAAAAATTGATGGCCATGTCACCACCTCATTTACCTCTCTCCTGGTGAAATAGGGTGTAGTCACGAAGGGCCAGGTGAGAGTCAGGGGATCTAGCTGAGAGCCAAGGAATGAACCGTGCTCAGTGGGACTGGTAGCAATGTACTCCCATTCTGATCCCCTCCCTCTCATAGAAATATAGATAATGACAGAAGAAAAAGACCAATGGTCCATCCAGTCTGCCCAAGTGCCCAACCTGGAGAGTGCTGGTCTGTCTCAGTAAAACCTAACGCAGCACAAAATTGCTCAACAACATGCATTAAGCAATGTCCTGTCTCAGTAAAACTCAACAGAGCATGGAGTCTGCTGTCTGTGTCCCCCCACATTGTTTTGTCTCTATACAACCAGACATAGCATACAGCCTGTCTCCCCACCCCTGAACAATGTTCTGTCTCAGTAAAGCCTGGCAGTGCATGGAGTTTTCCCCATCTCCCCTCCCAAAGAGCTGTTCTACCTCAATAAAGACTGACATTGAATGGGGACTGACACACATCCCCTCTCCCTTAAGTGGTGTTGTCATAGTAAAATGCTACATAACACAGTCTGCCCCAAACCTTGAGTGGTGTTCAGTCTCAGTAAAACCTGACATAGCATAAAGTCTGCCTCCCCCCCCCCTCCGAGCCGTGTTCTTTCTTAGTCACAAATGACACACAGTTTCAAGGCATAAATTAGTGTTGGAGACTTGATTAGCAGCCTTTGCTAATCAAAATAAAAAATGGTTAACAACTGATCAAAGCTGATTAGCAGTGGGGGGTCCAGAATGTGGGGGAGAGGGCTAAAAATAGTGAAAAAGAGTGTCATCCACGCATTCCAAGCCCAGCGGTCCTGGAGAAATTCGATTAGTACCTACCGTGAATCAAAACCAAAACTGATTTGCAATTGCCGGTTTTTGATTCGCAAATTGCTATGTGAAACTGCTTATTTTATACCTTGAGTCTGCATGAAGGTGGATTCTGAAGAGACAATGTATATATCTTTTTTTTTGTAGGCTTTATTTATTCGCTCTGGGAATCAGGCATCCTTCAGGAGTACCCTGTCAGCTGCTGCCTCTAACTCCCAACCTGAACCCCCGCTTCCCCCAGGCTCTCCCCCCTGAGCAACACTGGTAGGTCCAGCTCCCCTGATCACCCTCTGGTGGAAGACCCCCTGGTGGCTCTTTCTGAAATTAGAGGGGACCTATTTCATCGCAGGGTTGGCCGTGGGACTCCTGGGTGCACTGGGCCAGCATTGGGATGTGGGCATGCTCCTGAGGTCTCTGTCATCTCCCAGTGCTCCAGAGGGTTTTTCAGCGTTTTTGTTTCCACTGTGGAGCATGGACATGCAAATGTGTCCATGGTGAGGAGCACTGATGCCTGCTGTCTCTCCACTCCCAGCTTCTGCTTTGTGCCTCTCATTCCACACTGTTCCTGGCCACTGCCGGGAGTTGCCCCAGAGCAGTACAACCCCAAATCCTTCCCAAGGAAGAGAGAGCATTCCTCTGGATGCTTGATCCCTTCCCTTCCCTGCCAACCCTAGGTAGCCTGAGTCCGTTCCTGAACCCGGGTCACCAGCATGGCACGAAGTGTGTTGCCCTGTGCCTCAGCCCTCAGCACCACCGGGCTGGCAGAGAAAATGTATATTGATCCTCTCATCAGAAATCCATACCCATGTCCTATCTCCAACTTTAGTCAGATGTGGACATTAACAGGCTCAGTCAAACACCCTCAAAGTGTAATTTATTTTTCTCCTCCACAGTTATAATGGAATACAACAGAATCTGTGTTTATCTAGCACCTTTCATACACGCTATCTAAAAGTGCAACATACATGAATTAGCAATACTGAACCTACAACTATTCTAATATCTTGAGATGACAATACCAACAGGGCCATCATGATATTAGCAAAATACTGACTGTGATGACAGAAGGCCAGATGAGGAGAACTTAATCCCCTCTCCCCAAAAAGCCACACTTGGAGGCAGTGGTAGCGATCTGCTCCCCTTCCGCTTCAACTGCAGAGGAGCCAGAACTATCAGAAGACAATTCTAAGCTCTCGTGTTGCTCCTGTAATAACTGGACCATCTTTGCTCTGGCTGTGCAGGATGTAGCGTTGTAAGTGGTTAGATAAGTATACTCTGTTCCTTATTTATTAGGTGACTTGAAAAAAAAAGTTTGATGTTGTTCTGAGGATTAAACCTGGCCTTCCAGACTTACACTAATTCTTCTTTATGTTCGCTGTGGACATAATGGTGCTGACCTGCAATTTTCTTGTGAATAAATGTTCTTTTTTATTTGGTGGCAGGTTTTTAGGTATGGCTTTTCTGGATTTTATAAAATATCACTGTTGGGTTCCACTACGGCTACTTATGCGTTTACTTTGCGGACGTCCTGTAATGTAGGTGCATTTATTTTGATATCATACAGCAACATAAAATTCAAGACTGCCCCTACTGATTGATTCAGACATAATTTTAATTCATGATTTACTGTAATTATATTCAGGATGACAATTTAAGTTAGACCAAAATGGATTCTTCCTGAATGTTTAGTCTTTCTCAGCACTCCTTATAAGCCACCTACATTTTTTGTTTTAAATATAATTATCTCTGTTTAAATAATTATTATGGTGTGCTGAAAAAAATGTACTAGCAGTTTCCTTTTGTTCAGCACAGTAAAGATTTACTTGAAAATTCATAAATAACAAAAGTTAAAAAAAATGTAATTTAATCTTTTTTTCTCACCAGCATTGGTGGTAGGCGTCACATCTAGAAAAGTGTGAATATGCCTTCTTTTGTAGTTTAACCCTTTTCACATACTAAAAAGTTTTAGCATGGCATCTCTGTCTGGTTTAAAAGTCAGAACAAACAATATTGCAGGACATTATTAATTTTTTTTATTTGATCCTGTCCTGGTCCAGGGCCTGGACCCATTATTTGCATCCTGAATTTTGCTTGCATTTAAAGAAATAGATGATCCCTTCCTTTTGGTATTCTTTTTCAACTGCTATGGGATTCTATGGTTTTTGAACTGGGGGAGTATTTTCTGAGCTGTAACCTAGGGATTCGACTAAAATATTTCTAAGTAAATCAATCAGATATGTCCCTTCATCTTCCATGGCTGAAATTCTTAAACAACGCAGTTTATGGTATCAAGCTATAAAAAGAAATTGTTATTTATTAAGAAACTATTTGATATTGAACTCGTAGAATCCACTTGGCTTTCAAGGGTTGCCATATTAGACCATATTAGCTTTTAATTCAGTTCACCAATGTGCCTCACCAATCTACAATTACTTTGTTACTATGAAGCTACATTTACAGTTTTTCTGCAAACTCTGTTACTTTGCACTTTGTTTTTATTAATTTTATTTAACCTGTTGTATTTATTTTACTGTACTGTCCCCCACCCCCACCCTGAACACATCTAGAAACAAGCAATTACCACCAACAGAAACTAAGCACTCTAAAACTAAAAGTCATGGACTTTAGACAAGTAGATTTCACAGCAATGAAGAAAGGTCTTAAAGGGAGAGTTGTAAATATAGTTTGAGGGTGGGAAGTTGAAGAGTACTGAGCACATCTCAAGGCAGCTATACTACAGACTGCAAACCATTGCATAAAGAGGTTGAGCAAAGCAGAAAAGAAAAGAAAACCACCATGTTTTTTTTTTTAAGGAAGTAGCCACTAGGGTTAGGGAGAAAGGGGCTGCTTTCAGAAAATACAAAAAAACAGGATCCAAAAAGGACCAGGAAGACTACAAAGAAAAACAAAGGGTAGCAAGCAAGGAAATCAGAACAGCAAATGTAGCAGATGAGAGGCTAGCCAGAGAAGTCAAAAAGGGAGATAAAACCTTCTATAGATACATTAATGAAAAAAAAAGACAACAGGAAATACTGTCAGACTCACAAAGGAAGATGAAGAGGCCACTGAGAATGACAAGGATAAAGCGGAAATCCTAAACAGATATTTCTGCTCCATATTCACCAATGAGCAGTATGGCTGTGGATCCACCATTACAGGATACAATAAAGGTGGTAATGAAGTATATGGAGGACTCTTTACAAAAGAAGCAGTCCTAAAGGAACTGGAGAAGCTCAATACAAATAAAGCCATGGGACCAGACAAAATGCACCCTAGACTACTGAGAGAACTAAGAGAAGAATTGGCGGCTCCACTGGCTGATCTTTTTAACTTATCATTTGAACTGGGCGAGGTCCCACAAGATTGGAAAATGGCCACAGTTATTCCTCTACACAAAAGTGGGAGCAGAGTGAGTACAGGCAACTAAAGACCAGTAATCCATGGAAGGGGGTCTATGGGCACCAAATTTCTACCTATGCTACTTAGCTATACATCTTACAAGGCTCCGCTTCTGGTTACCTCTACCTAATACCATCTCAGACTTTTCCTACTGCCCTTTATGGGTCAAAATAGAACAAACCCTTTGTTCCTCACATAGTATAGATCCCAAAGCTCTCCCATTTATGCTTAGGAAAAATCTTCCCAAAACTCTTAAAGATTCTCTGTTAGGCTCCATGCTTCAAACACAGCACCAACTCAACGTTTTTCCTAAAACTGATGGTTACAGAGACATTGACCGACCCCTCTTCCAAAACCACAACCTTCTAATTTCAAACAGGGTCCTAAAACCTAACCTTTTCTGGCATAATATTGGGGTTTGGAAGGTAGCAGACGTGGTCACCAACCATAAACTGAAAACATTCTGAGAAGCCAGCTCCCAATTCAAATGGCTTTACTACTCTGTCTTCAAGTACCTCCAGGTCTCCCATATGTTGATGAAACATTTTGGCACAGGCACATGGTCCCATTCACTTTCAAATTCTCTCTCCCCTTATATCAGTTCTCTCCCTACATCCCGCTTGATAATGTATGCATATAAGTGCCTACAAACTATATGTACCAAATTGCAGGGTCGAAGATGTTACTGGTGGGACCAAACTTTAGTGTCTACTTTGCCTCACAGGACTTGGCCAACAATCTGGAAACACCTATACAGATACATTAAATGGTATAGATACCGATACATGCAATTTCATATTAACCATAACATATACTTTACCTCTGTTAAACTTTATCAAATGGGATCTTGGGTGTTTAATCAATGTATAAGATGCCTCCAAGCCCCAGGAGATCTACTACATAAGTTATGGTCCTGCCCTAAAATCTCTTCATTCTGGTTCCTTATTCGATCTCACATAGACCCTCTGCTAAATGTGTCTAAAAAATGTACTCTTGAGATTTGTATCTTAGGGGACTATTCAGACCTCAGAGGGTATACCCCAAGAGCACACATGGCCTTAATTTCTGCGTGTGCTAAAAAAGTAATTTTCAGACACTGGTTAGAACTGATTACCCCCACTTATGTTGAATGGTTTCAAGAGATTATGTTTGCTCTTCACGCTGAATGCATCATTGCTGGCGTCTCTAACAACCTTACTACATACAGACAAGTTTGGGACCAACTTTTCACCCTCTTACAGGTACACTCTAATCCTGGTCACTCTCTGACCTAAAGACCTTCTTCGAATCTCCTCATAGGAGGTTCCAGTACTATACATTTTATAGCCTCCTTCTGATATATCCCTGTGGCAGTGGCGGGGGTAGCAGGAGTGTAGACCTTGGTTCTATGTGTTGTTTTCTAAAACTGTTCCTTGCCTTGTTACTGACTGCTGCTATTATTGTTTTACGTACTGTAACTCAGGCTATTATAACAAGGTACTAAGATGTCTGTACATTGTTTGTATGTAACTGAAAATTGCAATAAATCATATTTAATGAAAAAAAAAATAAAGACCAGTAAGCCTCACATCAATTGTAGGTAAAACAATGAACCCTTCTCAAGGAGAGGATTATATCCTTTCTCAAGGGCAACAACAAATTGGACACTAAGCAGCATGATTTTACCACAGGGAAGTCATGTCAAACCAATTTACTTGACTTCTTTAACTGGGTAAGGAAAATAGTAGACAAGGGGGGTGCAGTAGACGTAGTGTACCTGGATTTCAGCAAAACCTTCAAATTGGTCCCACATAGAAGGTTGCTAAACAAGTTAGACAGCATGGGAGTAGGACATCAGGTGGTAAACTGGGTAAGAAATTGGCTTACTGAAAGGATTCAGAGGGTATTAGTGAATGGTTCACTCTCAGAGGAAAGAGACATAACTAGTGGAGTACCACATGGTTCAGTGCTTGGACCAATCCTATTCAATATATCATTAGTGACATTTCTGATGGACTGGAAGGCAAGGTGAGTTTGTTCGCAGATGACACAAAGATAGGAAATAGGATGGACACCCCAGGAAGAGTGGAGACGATGAAGGCTGACATTGAGTCTCTAGAAAAGTGGCCAAGAACGTGACAACTAAACTTCAGTACTAAAAAATGGTAAATCATGCACCTTGGAAGGACTAACCCAGGAGTGAATTACTACCTAGAAGTAGAAAAACTAGAAGCCTCTAAACAGGAAAGAAATCTGGGAATAGTAATAACAGATGACCTAAAAATGTCCAAGCAATGCAAGAAAGCATCACTGTGAGAAAATGGTGTATTGGGATGCATAAGCAGGGGGATTACCATCAGAAGAAAGGAGGTCATCCTGCCACTCTATAGATCAGTGTCTAGGCCACACCTCGAGAGCAGTATACAACTCTGGAGACCACACCTTAAAAAGGATAGTGCCAGACTGGAAACAGTGCAGAGGAGAGCTACTAAAATGATGCATGGACTGCACGACAAATCATACGAGGAGTGGCTGTGTGAATTAAACATATACTCCCTGGAGCAGGGGAAGGAGAAGGGACACATGATTGAGATTTTCAAATTCCTAAAAGGAATAAACAAGGTGCAGGTCCAGGACCTGTTCCATATCAAAGATCATTCAAGAACCAGAGGGCACAACATGAAGCTAGAGGGGGGAAGATTCAAAGGCAACACACACAAGTTCTTCTTCACAGAGAGAATGGATGATCTATGGAACTGCCTTCTACAGGAGGCAGTGGGGGCAAAAATGGTGGGGACTTTCAAGAAAGCATGGAATAAATACAAGGGCGTCATAATGCTGAAAAGCAGTTGAGGGAAGGGGTAGGTTTATGGGCAGACTAGATGGGCCACATGGCCCTCTTCTGCCGTCACATTCTGTTTCCATGTTACTATGTCTTTCTTGGTAAAACTTCTGAAATAAATTGTGGCAACTTTGAGCTACAGTACAGTGCATGTAAAGTTTAGCATGGTATAGCAATGTGTAGTGTGCTTAAATGCAATCCTTAAATGCAATCACCCCTACAGAGAGTGATTACATATAGACTGCACTACGCAGTCCTACACCATGCTCTGTTGCATAGTTTACATGTAGCAAATCATTGTTACAAAAAGCACAGAGTTTATAGAAAATTTTTAATAAATAGCTTCCCAAAGCACTTTTTAGGTTCATAATATTGTTACAAGTTTTCACATGTATTTATTTATTTATAAATTTTGACCGGAAAAGATACACTGACCTGTGAAAACTCATTTCCAGATATGACCTAGGTAGTATCTATTTTTTTTATATATTTAATTTGCTTGGGGTTAGCTTTCTTCACTTTTTTAGGGAAAAACTCCTAATTGCAGTTTCAGTGAATGTCCATAACCTTTAAATCACTGTTTGTCAGCAGTTTACTTGACATTCAGTGATAACTTGAATTCATTTAATTTATTTAGATGTGTGGTAGTTGGAGAACACACATTTTTATGGGTCCAAGACTGCTGTGACATTTCATCTACTTGATGATCTCTTTTAAATCTTAAAAAGCCATATTATGGCATGACTTGCCTGTGAACAAGATGGCAGCTTGCTTCTTGAAGTTCTCCACTACCTCTCTACACTCTGCAGTAATCCTTCATAATTAATAACTACCAACTGTAGTGTGCATACTAATCAGCTCTCCAGGGTTGTCCTCACCCCAGTTCCATCCAATCGCCACAGTAATGGAGCCACTGCACTTGCATCTTCCTTCTTGGCTCATCTCAGCCAAGTGGCCTGGGAAAATGGTGCTTTCTGTCAACACAGCGGCTTCAACTAAATTGGATGACCTACAAGAAATTCAAACAATGCACAATTACTGACTGAAATCAGTAACCTTAGAGACCCAAATTATGCACAGGTGAAGACATTGTCTCTCTGTCTAAGCGTCTCACCCACACAAAGCATCAAATCAACTCTCAGGATTTAATTAATGAGCAGATGACAGCCCACTTCCAAGAACAGGATCACACTATACTGCAGCTGTGGAACAGAACTGAAGATTTTGAAGACAGAGGCTGCAGTAAAAACCTTTGCCTCATTGGATTTCCAGAGGGGGTAGAAGGAAAGGACATCACTGTATTTCTCCAGAATGTTCTCCCTGTTCTCCTACACCACCAGTGGCCAGATCTCTGGAACGTGAGCATTCCCACCACTCCCTAGCCTCCCTAGCACCACCACCTAAACCCCATCTAAACCTTGCTTGATACTGGTTAAATTTTTTTAGGTTCCTAGACAAGGAGAGAGTTATGCAACTGGCCCAGGAGAGAGGTCCCCTCATGTGAAATGGGCACAGGATACAGATTTACCCTGAGTTTTCTCCAGCACTGACTGAGCATTGTAGGGCATTTACACAGGCCTGACATGCCTTAATGAATATACAAACCCTTTACAATATTAGATATCCTACTGTTTTCAGTTTATCCAGGAAACACTTCCCTTATTCCGTTTTTACCCCAGAATCCCCAGAAGACTTCATAAGAAGATCCTGGCAGGAAGCACAACTACCAGAGGCAGCAGTTCCTGGTGATCCAGAGGACATGGACATGGCTCTGGCTCCCCTCCAAACATCTCTACGAAGCCTGGGCGGGCCCACCACCACAATATGAGCCCCCCTTCAAAAGAAGACCCTTTCCAAACTATATACTGTTGGCAGGGCAGAGGCTCCACAAAAAAGAAAACCAATTTCCGCAAAATGTCATCCTCTTCCCCTCACCAGCTTTGGAGTCATAGTCAGAGTTAAGAGCTAGACACCTCCTTGGAAAGCTCTGAAAATGAAGCTGCAGGTAATCACTTTGCACCCCTTTTGAAAATACAGTCCACACTGACCCAGAAGCCAAATCCACCTGCCTCCATCCCTCCCAAGCAGCACCTGGAGCTTACCTCACTCCTGCTCAGTATACTGCCTAGCTCTGAAGAGGCCCATCTGTGCACTTAAACTGAGGCCCCTGCTGCGGCTGCTCTCCCCCAGCTCCACCAATGGACCAAGGCTGAATTTCTGCCACATTTTCATATCTGTAGTCAGCTACTTTATGCAAACTTTCCCCTTCTGACTCTGCTCCATCCTCTGTGCTTTGATTGAGCAATCAAGACCCTTCAGCAATTAAGAGTCACACTATACTTAAAAGGGCCATGCCTTGCCTTGCTTAGCCCTGTCATACCTTTACTTGCTCTGAACCAATACTGGACATCATTACCCCTTTTAAGACAGTAACATTTTATTTTCTTGGTTTGTTCATGGGTGTATCCCTTCCTCTCAATTTAACTTTTTTCTTTTCTTTTCTTTCTCCTCTTATACTGCTCTTTTATTACCACTGCTTTTCTTCTAATTATCTTTATTTGGATCAGTTCTTTTTTCTGAACTAGGTTATGGTAGCTTTGCAATATTGAGAAGAGGGAAGGGGGGCCTGTTCTTTTTGTTCCAATGATGACACATCAGGATGGCTCCAGAGGTAAATGCCGCTTGAACCTACCCTGTCTGCCCTTACGTGGTGCACCTCCCGATACCTGTTGCTTTCTGGCATGGATTCACATTAGCCCCTTCATTTTGAGCTATGCACATTAACATCATCTCATTTTAATTAATAAGACAAGGGAGTCAGCTTAACCATTCAATCCTCCAATCTTTTTCAGCCACTACTACTGCCATCATACAGAATGGGTCAATGTCACTTGACCATATCAGTATGCAGAGTAGATACCTACCCTCAGGCTCTTGACTGTTAAGGAGGTTTGGTGAATTGTTCAGCATTTCTCAGGTTGAATGGGGGGGCACCATGCCTTGTACACAGTCCTGCCATTTAGATGTTGTCTTTGCCCAACCACGGCTTATGGATTAGTTGTTCTAGAGAGGCATTTAGGTTTGTCTATAATTCTGTGGTTACAGCACTGTTTAATCTGTTCACATTATTAATAGTTTCCCCAATTGGGATTTTTGGTGTTCTTAATATGTACTATAGGGTGTGCTGATCACACACCAAAACTTTCACAGCAAAAACCATCACAGCGATAGAAATCAACAGGAAGCATTGGGTCACTGTGATGGATCCTGCTGAAGCTGGGTCTGAATCTCATGGTGTTTTGCCCCTTCCCGAAGACAACTCTGACTCAGAGTTGAATAAATAAATACTCGAGGGTGTGGGTGGTGGAGCCTCCCACATGGGGGGTTCAAGGGGCACAGCCCCCTAAAGAAAACACACCATCCCCGACAGTACAATGCCAGCACTCTGCATTGTGTCTGTCAATGTTGAGGATGTCGGTGATGTAGATGTTGCCATGCTATAGGTAAACCGTACTATAGAGCCAGGTATTTCTTTTGATGCTAGCTTTCAGTTACAGTCTGGTCTCCTCAGTTTAGTTCCTCTCTCTGATGCAATATATGCTGTCCCTCTCCCACCTGACTTTTTTTTAAAAACTGCTCTAAACAGGTACTGGCCCATTTTAAAAATCTTTGGGCTATGGTTGCGTTCCTGCAGGAAATCAAGCTGTTGTTTCCTGAAGCTCACAAGTTACATAAGGAGGGTTAGCTTAGAAGTATATAATACACATACCTCTGCCAAGTGAGGCATATCCATTCTAATTCTCAAACCATCAAGTAGCAATACATTAACTCAACCTCAAATACAGAAGGTAATGTAGAAGGTTGATGGCCTGATTCACTACCCTGGAGGGCCCCCTGATTCTACTTAAGCTCTACACTCCCAATAATAATGATAGAAACAAAGAAACATAGAATTTGACGGCAGATAAGGACCACTTGGCCCACCCAGTCTGCCCATTTCCCTACCTAATGGATAAGCTGCAGATCCTAGTTAACCAGCAGCCTACTTCTTTCTACCCCCACCCCTTAGAATTGCCTTATGATCCCCAAATCTTCTCCCACCTCAGTGAAGCTCTCACTCATTTTAACTCTCCCTGTGCCCCAATCATTTCCAGGGTGAGATCAATCTGACCCTGGACACTCAACTAGACAGGTCCCCAGAAACTGCTGAAAGCCGTAACAAAGGGGCTGCTGCTCTCAAAACTATGCTTCATGAGCACCCCTTGACAAAAATTTAGAAGCTCACACACCCAGGCACAACCCAGTCATGCCTGAAAATATGCATCTCCATGCCTAGCACACCCACCCGGTCACCAAAAGCAAATAAATAAAATATGTATCATTCACTAGTACACCATTGCCTCAGCTGGATAGATGTACAGTTCACTTCTGAAATTGCTACGCTGTCCTCCATTGATGTTCACATATGCCCTATAGTTATTTTCAACCACGCCCCTATGGCCTTAATGATCCTTTGGGGCCCTTCATCCCCTGAGTCCTCCTCATGGAGACTTGACCCACTACTTCTCCGAGACCTCGATTTTATCACCTTAAGAATAAAATTCAAGATTATCTGAGCTACAATGATAATGGCAATGTTAATGATAACATTCTTTCTGTTACACTAAAAGCTTACCTTAGGGGACATACTATTGGATATGCTTGGTTTGTTTTGTTTATTTAACATCTGGAAAAGTCCATGGGTCAAAGAGCCATTTACATGGTGACCAGAACAAAAGAACAAAATAGACAAAATACCAGCATGAACAAAAATAGAATATACAAAACGAACTTAAATTAACAAACAGACAATCACAGTTACTAGTAACAAAAAGGTGTTTCTTTAAAACTGATCTGAAAACAAAAAAGGTGTTACAAGCACCAGTTATAAATGATGGTAAAGCGTTGTAAACTGTGGGTAATGAATATAACAATGATCTCTGATCAGTGGAAGTTCTCATCATAGGAACTCTAAACCAAGTACATTGAGTTGACTGAGTTTGAGTTAAGAAAATATGTTTCATGAAAAGAACAAGGTCCCCTATTAAGTGCAACTTTCCTAGACAGAATACAAAGTTGAAGCTAATACCTCTGGTCTAGCTGTAGCCAGCCCAATTGTTCATAGAGATTACAATGATGTGTTGAATATGGTAACTGTGAAGCAAATCTTGTGATCTGATTCATTAAAATCTTAACCTTATTTAATAGCCCCAAACCTGCTGAGTGATAGAACAACAGACCATAATCTATCATGGGCAAGAGAAAGCTCTGAGACAATAACCATCTGGTAGATGGAATAAGTAACAAAGTAAGTCTATAGAGAGAATCCAATCTCTGATTAACTAGTTTAGTCATAGTATTAATATGCGGTTCATAAGTTAAGAATTCATCTAAGTATTTAAAGGTCTTAACTTGTTCAGTATTGTCACCCTTTAATGTATGCAGTGAGAGAGTAGGAACCTCAATAAACCTTTTTCTTTGGTTATAAAAGATCATAGTTTTTGTTATTTTATAATTTAAACCAATCTGCTGGCACAAAACCAATTTTGAATAGCAACAAAATTGCAAGCCAGTATACATAACAATAGGCAGAAAGGGGTCCAAACTTCAGAAAAACAACTTAAAGACTTGGAAGACAAATATAAAGTCAATCCCAGAAAGGATCCAACAGAAATGATCAGGGTTGTACTCATCTTAATTCTCACCACTCTAGAAAAGCACAATTAGCTCTTATCTGCACCGAACATTTTTTTATTAATTGATTTTTATTTATTGAAGTCTTGGATTACAACTTTTGCACTAACAGGTCATTTACAGAGGTTCCACATCATAGACAGTCAAATGAAACAACAACATATTACACACATATAGAGCTTTGGGAATATATACTGTACGTAGGTAGGAATGCAAAAGCAGGTAGTCTTAATAAGCCAATGTATTTTTAATAACATGATTGGGATAATAATAGAAGAAAATATATTCAGTGAGAAGAAAGATTAGTGGGTTTGTTGCAGGAAACCAGCTATGCCGGGTAGCTTTGTCCGAGAGGGTGAAGTGGAGGTAGGAAGTTAAAGTAGTAGGTGGAGTAGGGTAAGGGTCAGTGAGAAAAAAGGGTTGGGCAGGGGGTGAGGTGAAAATAATTAGAGGATTAGAAGAGGGGAGGTGAAAAGTATTAGATTAAGTAGCACATCTGGGGTGAAAGAAGTGCTATGATTGTTGGTACACACCTAAGAAGCAATTATTTGGTTATGGGAAGCAGGTGGACTTCATGAGGTTTGAGAGGTGTGAACGGAGTTTGACTTAAAAGAACCAATTTTGGGTTCGACAAATAGATCCATTGGAAGTGAGTTTAGACAGAGTGGAGCCTGATAACGGAAAGATCTCTGACCGTGTGAAGTTCTGAGAAATGGGACCTTAAAGGGATTGCTGTTGGTTGCTTTAGTTGGTCTAGTTGTTGCAGCTGGGCAAAGCATGGTCTGAATGCCAGATGGTACCAGACCAAGCATGGCCTTTTTAGCAAGGAGACATATCTGTTAGTGAATCCTACTTTCTAGGTCTAACAAGCCCGACTGAGAATAAACATCACAGTTGTGAGTTAGGCGTGGAACACCGAGGAGTAGTCTGCAGGCTTTATTCAAGGTGATGGCAATCTTTTTTAAGGTTGTGTCAGAGGCCGCACTGTATATGACAAAGCCATAGTCTATAGCAGAGAAGACTGAGCTAGTTATAGCAAGTTTAAGAGCTGCTTCATTAAGGTGGTGTCTGTGTCTGAACAGCTGACCAATTTTCCTATTTGCAGTCCTAGTGATCTGTTCGACATGTAGAGAGTAGGAGAGGGAACAATCCAGGGTGATGCCAAGATATATAAAGTGTTGGACCATCTCAAGGATTTCACTTTGTTTATTTCTTATGGTTAGTGTGAATGATTTGTACTTACTGTGTGTTGAGGTTAATAACATGGTTTTAATTTTTTTGTAGTTTAACAATAACTTCACATTTAGGAACCAGTCTGACATTTTTGAAGTTAGAGTGCATTTATTGTTCCAAGGTTGTGAGATCAGGGTGGCTTGTGTATAAAACTGTGTCATCCATGAAGAGGAGGATTCTGTCTCTGCACACTAGGGGGAGCTGATTCAAGAAGAGACTAATAAGTAAGGGGCCCAAGATAGATCCCTGGGGGACTCCAGTGATCACGCATTGGCTATCAGAGAGTGTGTTTCCAATATTTACCTTTTGTTCCTGACCTGACAGGTAACTCTTGAACCGGCACAACAAATTCAAAGATATGCCTATGATTCCTAACTGAGTCAGTAGGAGTTCATGGTTGACCATGTTGAAGGTTTTGGTGAGGTCTACGTAGGTAGCTCCAACCAAATGCCCATCAAGGGCATCATGAATATATCCCATGAATTTAATCAGAGTGGATATAGTGCTGTGTTGTTTTTAAATCCATGTTGCTGTTGGCATTGCAACTGATATTTGTCTAGATGGTCTACGAGCTGATCACAGACAATCCGCTTGAGAGCTTTAGAGACTGGGGGTAGAATGGAAATTGGTCTGTAGTTTGTGTGGCATGACGTTTACCCACTTTTGAAGACTGAGGTTATGACTGCTGCTGTCCAGAGTTTTGGGAATTTTCCGGTAATGAGGGAGAGGTTAAGTATTTTTGTCATGGGTGCCAAAAGTTCGTCAAGGGTTAGTGAGATGAGCTTCAGGTTGAGACTGTTGCCACTGTGCCTGGATTTTCCAAGCACTTGAGTTAGGTATTTTTTTGCTTCTGATTTTGTAATTATCCTAAGGTAGAATGGTGGGGCTGGGTTTAGGGGTGGGGTATTTGGTGTATTATGTAAATCACCATTAGTTGGGTTTAGGAATTCAGGATGGAGCACACCACTGAGGTCCATGAAAGCTTTGTTGAGTCCATTAGCTAAGGATTGGTCTTTGGGACCTGAGTTATAGTCCCATCCAAGTTAAGCAGTGTTGATACCATTTTATCTAGTTTCCCAGTAACAGGCTTTATATTTTTCCAAAATTCATGGCTATCACCCCAGGAATTGTCCAGTTAAGCCCTAAAGTAGTGGGTTTTCACCTGGCGGATGGCCTGGGTACACTTATTCTGGCTCATCTTGTAATTTGGGAGGTCAATGCTAGAGCTCATACTTTTTGCCCTATGCCACAGGTTATTTCTAGCCTGTAATTAGTTAAGGAGATGGGGAGTGATCCAAGACTTATGAGATCCTTTGACCTTCCTCTTGGTAATGGGGCAAAAATATCACAAGTAGCATTAAAAGTCTTAATGAAGTATTGTAATGGATCATCGACATTCTCAGCAGAAAATATGGCACCCAATTCTGCTGCTTAAGGTATTCTTTTAGGTGAACCCTTTGCCCTTTTCTTAGAGTGCAGGATGTAATAACATTTGCCAGGTGTCTAGGTGACTTATTAGTCCAAGTACAGAGGATGGAGGAGTGTTCACTTATGGAATCTGGGAGCATGACTGTGTGATTGATCTGCTCAGGGTGGTTTGTGAGCACCCAATCTATTAAGGTGCTGGTGCCTGTACAGCAGTTTGGGAAGGGGGGGCAAGATGTTTGCTTACAAACTTAAAAAGATGCAGGCAGCTAGCCACATTCCTGACCTATGGAACCCTGCAGAACCCTGCAGGACACCTACACACAGACCTTCTGAGGATCAATACTGTTATGAAAGATTTCTGTGCTTGACTTTATATGGCTCAAATGCATCCTACAGCAGACCAAATTGTTTGCTTCCTTAAACAGCTACCTTTACCATCCACCACTCCCCAGAAATACGCCCTACTGAAGGAACCCATCTCCCACCTGGAGATACCCCAGGCCACTGTATCTATGAATAAAAACAAATTTCCAAGAGGAAATGGCTTCCCAATTGATTTTTATTATGTGCTCCAGGATTCCCGCTCCCTACTGTTGCTACAGACATTTCACTACTCTCTCTCTTCCTCTAGTCCTTTCCCTCCACAGCCAAGGAAGAGGTCATTACTATTCCACCCAAAAAAGGTAAAGCCTTAACCTCCACTGTTAGTTACTGATCCATTTCCCATATGAACTCAGATTGCAAAGTATTTGCCAAAATCCAGGCTACCCACCTTGAGTCAACCCTCCCCAGTTGGCTTTGTAAAAGGTAATCTAAGTTCATACCACTTGAGCAGTCTTCTAAACTTGCATCATCTGATGCAGTTCTTCCCCTTCCCAGCTGATGCACATACTATTGATTCTGAAAAGGCATTTGATTCAATCTAATTGCCATCTTTATTTGCTGTCCCATACAGAACTGGACTAGGTCCATATTTCTTGTCAGAATCCATACCCTATATACTGACCCTAGTGCAAGAGTTCTCACTAACAACCTCCTCTGCCAGTCCTTCACCCTCTTCAGAGACACCCGACAGGGTTGCCCCCTGTTCCCTCTTTTATTTTTGTTGGCAATGGAACACTGACCCTATCCCTTAGCATTAAAGAGATTTCAGCAAACTCTGTAGCATGCAGCTACCTGCTGTACGCAGATGATCTTTTGATCCTTATGGGAGACACCTCCCATGTGATTTGACCACTGCAATCCCTTTTCCAGTCCTTCACAGAAGTGTCCAGACTTAAAATTAACCATTATAAATCCAATATTCTCTCTCTCTAAACTCCCTCTGCACTCTTACATTATTTTAAGATACTCAATGGAAATGGTCAGATAAAGTAATATATTTGGGAACCACTATTACTCGGTATTTCAAAGATATAGTCCCTATCAACTTAAGCCTTTGCTAGACACCCTTCATGTTGAAATTGAATGGTGGAAGGCTTTGCATCTGTCACCCACAGAAAAGATAACTACCCTTAAGTTAATGTTTGCCCCCAACGTGCTCTATCTTCTGTCACACCTGCCTGTAGCCATATCAGACATCTGGTTCACCAAACTTAACTGACTAATGGGACAATTTCTATGGGAAAAAATTCCTTGGTTTAGTAGGGACAAACTTTGAAAGCACAGGTCCGGGGGGGGGATGAGACCTACCTCATTTCAAGCATTACCATGCTGCTTTCATCTCTGCTCAGGTTGTACAATGGCTTACCCCACTTCACCTCACATCCCCCTCTGGGTGTCTTTTGAGGGCTAAACATTCCCAGGTTTAAACCTATGACTTGCCTATTGTTCTAAAAAACCTAATCAGCCAATGGTCCCTCCTACAGTTTGCACTCAGTGGATTACTGAGTAAAAATTACCTCCACTTTTGGTATGTCTCGACTTGCTTTGCCCTATGCACCCCTCTGGCACAACCCTATCCTCACTATTAACCACTGACCTATATCCTGGCCCTCTTGGAACAAAGCTGGGAGTCACCAAATCAAGAACTTATGCCTTCTTGACTGAACCCATCTTCTTTCTTATGAGGAGCTAAAAGCCAAATATAAACTCACCTCATGGGACTTTTGGTGGTATCTCCAGCTACATTCCCTACTCATGCCTCTTCTCCAATCTTACCAACCCCTGTACCCACAACATGTTCCCACTCTTTGGAAAAATGGATCTCCATGCCTTGGTGGAGATCAGGGATGATGTATAAGCGCCTACAGGATGCTGGCCCAGAGCCCACCAACTCCTGTAGAGAAATGTGGTTGGCTGAACTTAAGATTCCCATCCCAGATGATATGTGAAACTGGAGTTGGTACAGAGTCCATGTGGCCTGTAGGGATATAAAGGCCCAATTGATACAGCTCAAAATATTTCATTCTTGGTACAGAACCCTTCAAGTCCTTAAATCCATGGGTCTCTTGTCACATGATACCTTCTTGTGATGCAACTCTCGTACCAATACACTGTCTCATATCCTGTGGGACTGCCACCTGATACACCCTTTTTGGGATCATATCCTGGCCTACTGTAAAAAGGTCCCCTGGGACACATGCAAATGCACAGCCCCTTGGTACTATTAGGCATTACCCACACAGTCTCTCAGTCAGACCCCAATTGTACAATGGGTGCTAGTAGTCACTTTAATAGCTGAAAGACTTTTGCTACAGTGATTGAGAACAACATATATTCTGTCTTGTAATGAATGGCTGCAGGCTGTAGGCCATTTGGTCATAACTGACCACATGTCCAACTTGGCCCATCACAAAATGTCAGATTTTGCTAAGGTATAGTCCCCTTACTTCTCTTCCCTTTCTTAAACCTCAGTTTTTTCAGCTGTCTCAAAACATAGCTACCTAACATGTTTGTTCTATCAGCTATCAACCTATATACTATTTCCCCATCTATACTGGCTAGTATGATATTGCATGTATCTGTTATAGTCATGCTACTTCATTAATTTACTATGCAAGTTTCTCATGGCTGTATGTATATTCTCCTAGTACTGTGTAGTGTTTTGTATGTTTGTTTTAAAAGTTGTAATAAAGCATTTAATGTTAAAAAAGCCATCTTACACCAGTATCTTTTAGTAAGTGCTCTTCACCGGACCATATTTTATGTTTGCTTGCATGCATGTGCAAGAAACATAGTGAGATGATCCAAAATGCAGTGCTGTACAGTTGAAAGAGAGAGCACCGCTTGAGTGAGCAATGTTACCCCTCCCCACACAGATGCGAGTGCACGAGCAAGCATAGTGTGTGCTCATGCACTCCTCCCCCTCCATGTACTGTATAGCTGACGGGGGTACCCAATCTCCTGTCAGCTCCATGCCCCCCCAAAAGCTTTCAAGGTGCATGCTGGGAGCCCACCCCAGCATGGCAAAGCCTGTTGTGACCAATGGGAGTGCCCAATCCCCTATCGGCTCCAGCACCCCCACCCCCAACAGCCTTTCCAGCTGCCATGCTGGGAGCCTACCCCAGTGCGGCAAATGTCCACGTCATCTTAATAATAATAAAAAAAACACCTGTAAACAAAAAAGGTCCCTCGTACTCTCCCTGCCCCCACCCGCGCCATCCACTGCAGCACCCTGCCTCCCACCTCCCCACCCCATACTTACCTGCGGAGTCTGAGTGATGATCTTCGGTGGACCAGGAACACCTCTGCACTCTTCAAGGCTGACCGCAAACTGAGGAAATGCCGGTAAGCTGTATAATGTAATAAATAGGTTTTTTTCAACTCTGCTGCATATCTCAGGCATTTTTTGGAATTTTGGCACCAAATTTTCAACATGGGGTTTTTGGGACTCCTCCTCATGAATTATGTCACTGTCATCGGGCCCGAAGGGTGATTTTGTGGTCAATGTGCAAGATCACCTTTCAGGACCGTTTAACGAAACAACAGTGCCAGTGATCATAAGGTGGGCTCTCAAAAAGCCTATATTGCACATTTGATGAAACAAATTCATATGCATCAATGTATGTGACACATTAAGAAAATCACAGTGACACTGTTCATGAGCAGAGGTCTTAAAATGGCTATGTTGAAAATTTGGTGAAAAAATTCCCAAAAATGATGGTTTTAGGAGCGCACGTTGCGCAGTTCCTACGCACGCTGGCAAGTTTACGAATTTGTAATATTTGCACACCAGATTTTTAACAGTGCCATTTTACCGCACTTCCTTATGAGCAGTACAGCTACCATTTTTCACATCTCGCCCAAAATGTGTTTCCGCACATGTAGCGCACAGTGGTGCAGTTGGTGTGCGAAAGCAATGTTTGGGACAGATTAAGAAAATCACAGTGACACTGGTCATAAACAGAGGTCCTAAAATGGCTGTGTTGAAAATTTGGCGACAAAAGTCCATAAAATGACTGTTATGAGTGAGCACTGCGCAGTTTCCATGCATCCTCGTAAGTTCATGAATTTGTAATATTTTCAGTCCATATTTTCACCAGTGGCATTTTTCCACACTTCCTTATGAACAGTACAGCTGTCATTTTCCACAACATGGCCGAAATGTGTTTTCACACTTTCAGCACAGAAATGCGTGGTCGCTGTGGGAAATCATTGTTCGGGACAGATAAAGAAAATCACAGTGACACTGTTCATGATCGGAGGTCCCAAAATGCCTGTGTTGACAATCTGCTGTAAAAAATCCCCAACTAATTACATTATGGGTGTGTATTGCACAGTTTCTACGCACACTCGTGACTTCATTTTTTTTAATATATTCACTACAGATTTTCAACCTTGTCATTTTTTACACCTTACCATGAACAGTACAGCAGTCATTTTTTACATTTTGTTCAGAATGAGTTTTTGCACCTGTGGTGACAAATGCCGTAGTCGCTGTGCAAAGCAGCTTTCGGCTAACAAACTGATATTGCCACTGTTCATGAGGTGGGGGGTCTCAAAAATACCATGTTGAAAATTTGGAGTGAAAATACCAATGAATGACTGAGGTGTTCAGGTTTCCGACCATAACACCCCACCCTGTAGAGAATGACAGGCATCAGGGCTGTGACTTGGGATTGTCGCCTGCAATGCTCATACCATTCCACCCTCATCCACACCCTGCAGCCACTGAGAGGCATCGAGGTGTGCCTTGGACTCTTCGGCCCCAAAGTTCACCCCATTCTCCTATACCGCACTCATCTCACCATATTTCCTGATGGAATGGGGTGCGCATAAGGGCCAAAGACTCCAAGGCATACTGTGACACTTGTCGGTGTCTACAGGGTAGAGTGTGGTGAAATGGCGTGGCTGTTATGCCTGATGACCCAAAGGCACACCCCAATGCCTGTCAGTCTCTGCAGGGTGCTGGTGGGGTTGGCTTCAGTTCAATACTTCACTGCCCATCATATTATGCAGCACTGTAACTCCTACACTGCCAGCAAGCAAACATTCGGCATTGACAAATGCTTGTTTATGGTAGCAATAGCATATAGCTCTCTTGTTCTTTAGAGATGCTATGCAGTGCCCATGGAGGTGGCCCTTCCTGTCTTTGCATGCTTAACAAAATGTTGTGAATCTGGTTGTAAACCTGAGAAAATGAAGAAACATAATAAATAAAGACCATTTTAAATCTTTCTAAAATACTTGTGTGTAATGTTGCAGCACATATCAGTTGCATACTGTATAAACCCTGTCGAGCAGTAAAAGGCGGTGCCAAGCTTGTACACTTTCTTACTGCAGCTTTTCTGTATGTCTTATGCAAGTAAAAATACTAGTATAGTCTGCTGCAGGTTTGTTCAACATTTCTATCTGACAACATATCCAGTAATCACTCAAAATATCAAGACCATACAAGAAAGATAGCCAGTACGTGGATACACTTAGAGAAACGCTCCTATACTGGGGAATGATGCAGAATGAAAACTTTATATAATACTATAGAGACATTGCTTACCTCCCATTCTGTACTGCAAAAAAGGGCTTTCCATATACTGTACCACATTAGTGTTTTCAAATGGCCTCAATCTTTATCAGTGATGAAGTCCATAATCCAGTAGTGCAAAACTAAAACAGTAAACAATCCACACACTGTTGGTCAGCTGCCCAAAAATGCCAAATGTATCAACTAACCTAAAAGTTTTGTACCAAATATACCAGGTTAGGGAGAAAAAGATAGCATTCAGGAAGTATAACAAAACACAGAAGGAGCAGGACAGAGCAGTCAGAATAGCAAAGGCAAAACCGAGGAAAAGATAGCCAACTCAGTAAAGAAGGGGGATAAAACCTTTTATAGGTACATTAGGGAGCGAAGAAAGACCAAGGGAGGGATTGTGAGGCTTAATAAAGGGGAGGGTGGGTGGACAGAGAGGGATAGTGAAAAAGCAGGGATACTGAGTGAATACTTCTGCTCAGTATTCACAAATAATGAGGAAGGGGAGGTACCTAATCCAGTCAATAGAAGCACTCTGGATAGGTGGGTCGATACCAGCCCATTCATAGAAGAAAGGGTTCTGAAAAACTCCTAAAACTGAAGGTGGACAAAGCAGTGGGGCCTGACAGGATTCACCCCAGAATTCTAAAAGAACTAAGGGGAGAACTAGTGACACCAGTGACTACCCTTTTTAACAAATCATGGGAGAATGGTGTGGCACCCAAGGACTGGAGAAGGGCAGATGTGATTCTCATTCACAAAAGTGGGAGCAAAGCAGAGACAGGAACGCTTGACCTCAATGGTAGGGAAAATGATGGAATCCCTTCTGAAAGAAAGAATTGTTGAGTACCTAGAGGCCAGCAGGTCACAGGACACAAGGCAGCATGGATTCACAGCAGGAAGGTCATGTCAGATGAATCTAATAGATTTCTTTGAGTGGCTGACCAAAGTAGTAGACCAGGGAGGGGCTATGGACATGGGCTACCTAGACTTTAGCAAGGTATATGACACAGTCCCATGCAAAAGATTAACAAACAAATTAGCCAGCCTGGGAGTGGGTCCCAGCAGTATCCCGTGACATAGGCAACAGTGACTTGGCACCCACCAGGGAGGGCAACTGGATGGGGGAGTTCACACATATAGTGAAAGGATGTCGCTACATGCATATGCGCACAGGGGAGAGTAAGCACACTCAGCGAGGGCAGGAGGGGAAGGAGGGATTGTAAGGGGTGGTGCCATGGCCAACTGCTGAGCTGCTCCCGTGACGTGGTGGGTAGGTTCAGGGCTGGGCTGCAGAGGGTGCTAGGTTCATGTCCTGGTGCAGCTACCTTTTGTTGTGCTTGGCCCAAAATGTTATTTTATTTGCCTTTTGCACCCCCCCAACATGCACACTCCTGGAGTTGAGAATCCTTCAGTAGGGGGCGTGCAGCCCCCCACATTAACATGTATATCATAAGTCCCCAGTGCTCCTTTGCTGTGTGCCAGGGAGTATATCACCAAAATTTATTTTCAGTGATATACATTCACCTTAATGGTGATCACTATTCTGCGATCACCGTTATCACATAAATCTGGTCCCAGGGTGGTAGCCTGGGTAAAACATTGTCTGGACAACAGGACACAGAGGGTAATAGTAAACTGAGTCCACTCCAAAGAAAGGTGGGTTACTAGTGGGGTACCGCAGGGTTCAGTACTGGGTCAGATCCTTTGCAATGTCTTTATAAGTGACATTGCAGAGGGACTGGAAGGAAGAGTATGCCTCTTTGTAGATTACACAAAGATCTGCAACAGAGTTGATACACAAGGGGAGGTAGAAAGGATGAGAAGGGACTTGGCAAGGTTGGAGGAATGGTCAAAAGTATGGCAACTTAGATTCAAAGCAAAGAAGTGCAAAGTAATGCACCTGGGAAACAAAAACCCAGGGGAAGGGGGGGGTATTAACAACAACAAAAATGGAAAGGGACCTGGGGATAGTCATATCAGATGACCTAAAGGTAAGCAGGCGATGTGAGAAAGCAGTAAGGATGCCTGGGGGGGATACTGTGATGTATAAGGAGGGGCATCACCAGTAGAAAACAGGAAGTTGTTGTCCATCTGTACTGACAGTTGGTCACACTGCACCTGGAATACTGTGTGCAGTTCTGGAAACCCAATCTCTGCAAGGACATAAACAAGATGGATGCAGTCCAGAGCAGGGCAACTAAAATGGTGCAGGGTCTGCAACAGAAGCCATATGAAGAGAGACTAAAGGAGCTTGATATGTATACCCTTGATGAAAGGAGGGAGAGGGGGAACATGGTAAAAACTTTCAAGTACCTCAAGGGAATCAAAAAAGTCCAAGAGGTTAGCATCTTTCAGAAAAAGAGATGTGTAAGAACAAGGGGACACAATTTGAAGATAGCAGGGGGACAGCGCAGGGGCAATGTGAGAAAGTATTTTTTCACAGATAGGGTGGTGGACACATGGAATGGCCTTCCTGTGGAGGTCGTGGGGTCAAAAACAGTGGGGGAATTCAAAAATGCATAGGACAAACATAAGGCAATTCTGGTGGGGGGTAGGAAGAAGTAGGCTGTTGGTTAACTAGGATCTGCAGCTTATCCAATAGGTATGGAAATGAGCAGACTAGGTGGGCCAAGTGGTCCTTATCTGCCATCAAAGTCTATGTTTCTATGTTTCTGTTACCAGCATTTCAACAGAGCCAATCAATGACATGTGGATTGCTTATTGTTTGTGTTTTTTATAAATGGATTACGGGCTTCACTTTTAATAAAGTGAGGCTGTTAGAATACACTAATGTGGTAGGTAGAAAGCCCTTTTTCTGCAGTACAAAAGGGGAGGAGAATGCTACACTTCCAGAATTGTAGTTCCAGTAGCATCACTGATAAACTCCAAAAGGTGGGAGGGGGACCACAGATGTGAATATGTATCAAGATGCTCATTTGTATTGTGTGACAGTATAAAGGCTATAGCTTTCTCTCAGACTGTAGTTTTCATCAGTGGTGATACTACTGGAACTACAGTTCTGGAAAGGTATTTGGTTGTATATTGTGCTATTCACTGTATACCAAACACTTTGCAATTCAAAAGAGTGAGGGCATTGAATATTGCTACTATTTGGTGCACAAGCAGGGAGGTGAAAACAGCAGAGTGAGCAACCACAATGGCACACAGTAAGTGCCATCTGTGGGATTCAAACTAGCTCTCAGGATCATATTCCAGATGGAGGCAGTAATGAGGGGTGTGAGGAGGCAGCCCGCAGACCAGTGCGGCCGTGGAAGGGCCTGTCGGAGGTATGCCTGGAACAGCTGGTACCGTGCCCACATCGCCTTCGAACAGTATGGTGATACAGAGACTGTGGGCCAGTACCACCTGAACTGGGCCATTCTGAGGTGGCTGTGTGAGCTGTGCAGTAAGAAGATGCAGGCACCCACAAGACAGAGCCATGACCTGTCTGTGGAGACTAAGGTCACAGCCATCATGTGCCTGCTCACCATGAGCACCTTCCAGAGACCAACAGGGGACACCACAGGCATAACCCAGTTGGCCGCGTCACAGATCCTCACACAATTCCTCAGTGCACTGCTGCCACATGCTGTGAAGTACATCAATTTCCCCAGCACACAGGCAGAGCATACAGCAAATATGCAGGAGTTCCATAGGGTGGCACAGTTGCCTGGAGTGCTAGGGACCATTCGACTGCACCCATGTTGGCATCCACGCACCACCTGGCCCAGAGGGGGTGGCCTACATAAACAGGAAGAGCTACCCCAGTGTTAACTGCCAGGTGGTGTGCAATGCCAGGGGGCGCATAATCAATGCCTGTGCCACTCACCCTGGGAAGCACACAATGCCTTCATCTGGCACCAGTCAGCACTATGCCAGAGGTTTGAGAGTGGGGACATCCCCACTGACCACTTAGTTGGTGAGTATGCTGCAGATGCAATATGCTGAGAACAGCAGGGCAGGGTGTGTGGGTTGCCAGGGCATGGGTGCCAGGGGTTGTGGCCGGGGTGTGGGGAGGGCAATGATGCAGTCCACCATGCTAACCAGACATCTCTCCACACAGGTTACAGTGGCTACCCACTCTGGGCATGGCTGCTCACCCCATACCAGTGCCCATCAACCCCAGCACAGGAGCAATACAATGAGGCACATGCCAGCATACGGAACATCATCGAGTGGGTGTTCGGGCTGCTGAAGGCTCAGTTCTGTTGCCTGGACAGGCTGGTGGTGCCCTAGAGCACAGCCCCTCAAAAGCCTGTAGCCTATTCCTGGCCTGCTGTGTACTACACAACATGGCCACCGACTGTGGGATAGCTGTCGAGGTCGAAGAGGGGGACAGCAGTGGGGATGACGAGGCCGCTGGGCCTGGTGGTGGGCAGCACACCCCAGGCGAAGGGATCCCCAGCTGATGAGTATGGCCCAGCAGCACAGGGACACAATCGCTGAGGAGCATTATGGAGTGCTCAGGTAGGTGTACACAGCCACATGCAAGAGCCAGGGTCCAGGGCACAGTGAACAGGCAGGCATGGGCGTGCCCTATGCCCGGGTCAGAGGGGGGTCATGGACAGGCATGGGGCACAGACACTGATGCAGCATGCAGCACAGGCCCACACACACACACACACACACACACACACACACACACATATGCACACAGGACCCATCTTGCCCCTGCCCAGAGGTGGGCACCGGGCGTGTGTCAGACTCTGAGTGGAGCTGCATAGTGGCAGTCAGTGCTGTGCTGTCATCATCATGCACATGCCACAGTGTCCAGCAGCTGGGTGGGTGGGCACATGGGCCGTGTGTGGGGTCAACCACGGATGCCACAGCCATGGGACGCACATGCACACACCGCACCAATGTGCACACAGGGCAGCAGCAAATGGTGGATGTGAAAGTGGGCAGTTCAGGAATGCTACACAGTAGCACAGCCGCTGTGAATACATGGACAGGCCCACTGAGAACTATAGTAATTGCAGGCTGAACATCAGCCACAGAGGGTGTCATAGACGGTCACCCAAGGGTGGCACTGCAGGGCTGTGACTGTGTCCGCACAGGTGTCTGCAGGCCCCAAAACATGCCCACACCAGGCATGCTGGGAATGCCCACAGCAGACCCTGGCATTGCCAAAGAGGGGGTCACACACTGCTAGGCCCAAACGGTGGAGAATGAGCTCCACGGTGTGAGCTGCGGATGGCCATGCACCAGGGAAGCCAGTGGTGCCAGTCCTTGCCGTGACTGCAGCGGTCAGCTGATCCATGGCTGCAGCCGTGTCCACCCGCATTTGCAGGTTCTCCGCCAGGAGCAGGGCAAAGTCCCTGTCCCACTGCTCTGCTGCCTGGTGCAGCTCCGCGCAGAGCGCATGCACCCCTGCCACGAGCTGCACCTGCTGATCAACAGAGGCCTGGAGCAGACGGGTGTGCTCGTCCTAGGGCTTGGCACCCTGGGGCATAAGAACACTGTGCCAACCTACGGGTGTATCCCAACTCTGTGGACCAGCACGCTGCAAAGGTGGGTGCTGCACAGCGGGTCCCTTCTGGGGCTGGGTGCCATGCATCGTACCGATGGCAGGCACTGCCCCAGGCCCCCCCTCAACACCGTCCAACTGCTGCTGCTACCCCTTCAGCCGCTGTGTGCAGGGTAAAACCAGTATGGCTGCACCACCACAAGCACCACCGCCACCACAGTCAGCCATTGTTGCACCTGTGGCAGCCTCGGCTACGCCGGCTTCAGTTGCCGGTGTGCAGGCAACCACCACCGGGTCACCAGCTGTGCTGCCATAGCAGGACTGTGGTATGGGTGTCTCCCCTGCAGCCACAACATCGCTGTCCGGGATGTAGGTCTCATCATCATCAGAACTGGACCCCACCCTGATCTGCACCTCAGCACACAGGACACCATGCCTGGCATCATGCTGAAATGCAGCCAGGGCCTCGTCTGCAACCATGTCACTGGCATCAGGATGGACAGCAGTGTTGACCTGCAGTCAATCCAGGCCACAGTGTCTGGTGGAGGTGCTTGGATGGTCCTCCGGGTCCAGGACAGCCTCCAAAGTGGACACCCCCACCACTGCCACTGCATGCAGGCACTCAGGAGCTGAAATGGAATGCAGTCGCATTAGTGTTGCTGTCACCCACTCCTGCCCCACGTGTCCCCATCACAGCCAACCCTACCATGCAGTGATTGGTTGCCACCTGTCTGGAATCCTCCGACAGGCATGCCCACAACTGCACTGTACTGCATCATGGCTGCCATCATCACCTTCTGCAGCATAAGGATGGGCAAGGCTGGCTGACCCCCGCCTGTGGTGGCATGTGCTGCCCAGTTGGCTGCCACCTTCTCCTTGATCCTCCTCTGGTCTGTGCTGACCTTCTTCTTGCACTTCTGCACAGACCATTAGTGGCTGCCCTGCAGGTTCACAGCATGGTCCACACCCTCCCATGCTGATCCCTGGGCTTGTGGGGTGCCTGCGGAGCCACTCAGGAGTGGCTCTTGGTCTTGGTACAGCTGGAATAGGGTGTCTGACTCCACCCTGGTGAAGTTGGGCCTGCACTTGCTTGCAGGCCCACGCTCCCACTCTCCTCATGCTTCTTTCTGTGGAGATAGAAATGTGCTAGTATGGGCTGGTAATTCCCCACCCACCCTCCCTTCCATTCCACTGTCCAGCCAGTCCCTCAGCATGTATCTCACCTCTAAGGGATGCTAAACCATTCCTACCCTGTGCATTCCCCTTGCTCCTTTATAGCACATCGCATGCAAATGAGGGGTTGTGCAACTGTAATGACATGCAAATGCAGCTGATGCACCAGGGATATACTAATTAACTGATTTACATAAAGCGGCTGAATATCGCATGGTTGCACATTGCGCAATGGAGTTGCACATGCACAAGTCAAGGCGCAACATTGTGACGTGTGCAACAGCCCATGCCAAGCGCAACATGCGCTATAGGCAGTACAGTGCCCATCTGCTATTGCACATGTTGTGCTCGTGCACTGCATGGCCTACAGCACTAGGGTGCCACACACAGTCGATAGCGCTCTGGTGCCATGCCATCGATGGCACCCCTGCGCCATGGGTACTTTGACACCCATGTGCAATAGGGCCATGTACTATGGCTGCCACATGGCCCTACCGCACAGCATGCCTGCCATGCCCAATGGTGCTGAGGCGCAGGGTGCGTGGCCCGACCCTTGATCCCATGGGTGCCCTATGCCTTGTAGATGCCCTGCGACACATGTCGGCACTGCGTTAACCGAGTCGCACATGTCAGTGCCTGTACTATAGGTGATAGCAGTGCATCACGGTGCTAGGCGTGCAACCCCAGCACATGTGGCATGTGTGTGCTGCTGGGTGCCATTTTGTTTTGCTAATTGAGATGGAATCATGCTGCGCAGGACAGCACCCAGGGCCCAGAACTGGACACAGGCTGAGTTGGTCAACCTGGTGGCCCTAGTGGAGCCACATGCTGGCTCTCTGTTTGGACAGATGCCTCTCAACAGGCCTTGGTCTGAGGTGTGGCAGAAGGTGGCAGATGCACTGGAGCAGGCCACAGGTGAGCGGCACACTGGGGAGCAGTGCAGGCACTGCTACGGGGACCTGCAGCAGAGGGAGCTGGATTGACTATGGGCACTGCAGGCACACGTCTGGAGGGGCACCTTGCCATGGCCTGGTAAGTGCACAGCACCAGTGCCCATTCCCATCCAGTGGTCCGTGGGGTGGTGCAGTTGGATTGCCATGCTGGGGGGGGCTGGGTCCGCATGCCCCATTGGGAGTAGTGGTACACCATGGCTGTCCTGTGCCACTGCACCATTGGCATGCTGTGTAGGGTGTCACACTGTGTCAGGGGGGCCCTGTGGTGTTGCCCGGTACTGATGTATCCTTCTCCATACTTTCCTCCTAGGCCCTGAAGATTGGAGGTGGGCTCATCTTGCTGGCGCTGCGTCTGGGCCAGGTTGGGCCACCGCAAGGGGTGGTGCCCCAGTTGCAGGACACATGGGCATGGTGGCTGGACAGCCATAAGGTGCACCTCAGCATGCAGGTAGGCTCATGTACATGCTTCTTTGTTGTGCAGGGTGGGCAGCGGGGGTGGGGTGGGGCATGGCCCTCTGTGTGCATGGCACCCTTCAGCTGTGCACTGCCTGTGGTGCCCATTGCATGGCACTGTGGCTATCGCATATGTGAGTGGCTTCTGCAGGTGGGCTGTGGGTGCACCTGGGTCCTGGCTGTGTCAGTATAGCCATGATGCCTGTCTGCCATGGTGGTGGTGTGCTGCACATGGGCAGTGTTGGTGTGTAGTGTTCTGCATGGCTGTGGGTCCCTGGGTAGGTGGTTCATGTGGGCACACTCACTGTGGGTGATGGATTGCCAGCCCAGGGGCACATGTCACAGATGCCCACTGTGCATGGTGGTTGGGCTGTAGCATTCTGGACATGCAGTCATATGGTGTTTCCTCCTTTGTCCTTGGTGTCAGGCCCAGTGATACTCATGCGCGGCTCCTCAGACAGATCCTGCCTGCCTCGACTGCCACTCTCCACGTGGTACAGCAGCTGGAGCTGTCTCAACACTGACAGAGGTGCCAATGCCAGCGTCGCCCGCCGGTGGGGCATGGACGGCCATAGGGCACATGTGCCAGACTGTTTCCCCTTCCCTGTGCACCTTTCCTTGCCCTCCCTTGTCTCCTTCTATTGCCTTTGCCCCTGCACCCTGCCTTCCTTCCCTGACCTCCCTGTCAGTGGGTGGTCTCTCCTTTCCCTGTCTGTTGTAGATACTGTATCTGTCTATAGTTTTTATTTGCTTGTTGCAATACATTATTTTTGGTTACCCATCTGTGTCCGTGTCTGCTTTGCCAGTGGCGTGTGGAGCCATGCTGCAGTGGTGTGCATGGCTGCTGCGTGTTCCATCTGGGGTGGTTGGGGGTTTGTACCTGTTGGTGTTCCACCTTAGGTTGGGTGGGTGGCTATGGCCTGTCTTTTCAGGCCATGTGGTGTGTGTCTTGTGTGCCAGTTGCCTGTATGTTGCTCCTTGGTTTGCTCCCCTGTGCATCCCTGGGTGCGCTATTGCGCTTCATGACATGCTTTCTGGCTCATCCCTGGGTGTGCTGTGGCACATCTGTGCAATATTCAGCCACATTGTGCAGGCGCATCATGTCATGCGCAACCTTTAAATATTGTGCCCGATGCGCCATGGTGCACTATACATGCACTGCACCCCTCTTGTGCCTCCCTCTGGCACATTTCTGAATATCCCAGCCTTTGAACACAAAGTAAAACTGCAGGCAGCATGTAAACTACCAAAGGGTTACAAAACAAGGACATGTGACATCAGAACAAATCATCCAAAGTTGTCTCATTTACCACAAATTCTCAAGGTAGAATCACCAGTGAGTGGGGCTTGTGGTTCCTTTACATCATAAGGATGTGGGTATCCTGGAGGAGGTTGAGTTATTCCCACAGTCTGTCTTGTTCTACTGGCCCTCAACAACATTGCTGAAAAAAAACTTATTTTTGAGTAGTCCATCCATCATGGGTCCGAAGCCCATTAACTGCACAGTTAAAAACTATTAGAGCCCAGTCTAAATCCTCCTGACTATGGTGAACAAAAATGAGCTGTTTGAGTCCAGACTTGCTACAAAAATGATTTATATACAGAATGTTACATATTTTATACATATTTATTTATTTAAAGTAGGTACTGGGAAAGGCACACTGAGATGAGGCTTGTTTCCAGGTGCCACCTGGGGAAAGGGTACAAAGAGAAATCTATTGCATAAATTAGAAGGAGAGTTGTGTACAATAAATACAATAAAATACATACATACAGGGCCAGATATTCATAAGAGTTGAGCCATGTGCAATAGGATGGCGCCTGCGCAAGTCCGAAAATGCGCCATTCTGTGATATTCAGCAGGAGGCAGTTGCACCCCCCAAATCACACTGAGCAACAGCACAATGATAATGAATGTATGCACAGCTGATGGGGGAGGAACCATGCATAAATGGCACAATGCGATATTCAACAACATGCGCCATGCGCAATAGGGGAGCCAGCAGAAGTTGCGCCATAGTGGAAATGAGTCAAAATAAAAAGGGGCAAGGGAGAGGCGCAAGTGGGAAAGATCATGGAAGCACTACTGAAGGAGAGATTGGTGGAACATCTGGTTGTCAATGGACTACAGGACCCAAGGCAGCATGGTTTCACCAGGGGGAGGTCATGTCAGACCAACCTCATTGAATTTTTTGACTGGGTGACTAGGGAGGTGGATCAGGGGAGGGCAGTGGACATGGCCTATCTGGACTTCAGCAAGGCCTTTGACACTGTGCCACATAGAAGACTATTACACAAACTGGGGAATATGGGTGTGGGCAGGACAGTAGTGTGGTGGGTAGGTAACTGGCTGGGTGGCAGGACAGAGGGTGGTGGTAAATGGCTGTCACTCCACAGGGAAGAGTGACCAGTGGGGTACCACAGGGATCAGTGCTGGGACCGGTCCTATTCAACATCTTCATCAGTGACATTGCACAGGATCTAGAAGGCAGAATTTCACTGTTCGCTGATGACACAAAGCTCTGTAACAGAGTAGACACACCAGAGGGTGTAGACAGAATGAGAAGGGACCTGCAGAAACTTGAAGAATGGTCAAGGGTTTGGCAGTTGAAATTCAATGCAAAGAAGTGCAAGATAATGCATATGGGGCACAAAACCCTGGCACAATATATCAGTTGGGGGTGAGGATATAGCATGCACCAAGCAGGAAAGGGATCTTGGGGTTGTCATCTCTGATGACCTCAAGGTAGGAAACAGTGTGATAGGCATCAGGTAAAGCAAATAGGATGCTGGGATGTAGGCAGGGGCATCACCAGCAGGAAAAGGGAGGTCATAATTCCGCTATACAAGACACTAGTGAGGCCCCACCTGGAGTACAGTGTACAGTTCTGGAGACCATACCTACATAAGGACATAGACAGGGTAGAGAATGTTCAGAGGAGGGCAACAAAGATTGTGCATGGGTTGCATCACAAGTCCTATGAAGACAGGTTGAAGGAACTGAACATGTACCCCTGGAGGAGAGGAGGGAGAGAGGATATGATAGAGACATACAAGTATCTTACAGGGAGGAACAGGTGCAGGAAAACACTATTTTTAAGCGATAAAGATGTTTCAGGACTAGAGGGCATGGGATGAAGTTGAGGAGGACGATTCAGAGGAAACATGAGAAAGAATTTCTTCACAGAACGGGTGGTGGACAAGTGGAACACCCTGCCAGAGGAAGTGGTGGGAGCTGAAACAATCATGGGATTTAAGAATGCATGGGATAGACATAAAGGAATTCTAGAGGTCAGGGGTAAGGAAATCGACTTCTGGGAAAACAAACTGAACTTACAAGCTCAAATGGGCAGACTAGGTGGGCCATAGGCCCTTATCTGCCGACACTGTCTATGTATCTATGTATCTATGTATCTATGTATGTAACGCTACAGGGAAGGCACATGAGGCTGAACTCTAGCAAGACAAACTGGGCAGCAGGGACACACAGGGCAGGCCTGGAAAGGGCACCTGGAACCCAGAGGCTCAGGGGAAGGTGTGGGGAGCCACAGTGCAGAAGGGGGAAGTACTTGCCCCACAGCAGTGAGCCCAGTGCAGTCAGGTGTTCCTGGTGCAGGGGAAGTAGCAGCCAGGACAGTGGGGGAATATAGAAACAGCTGCCGGGGGGGGTGAACACAAGCCAGGGACATGGCCAGTGCCACCATCCAGATGGAGGCAGTAATGAGGTGGGTGAGATGGAGGGCAGCAGGGGGGCATGGCCGTGGAAGGGCCCATCGGCGGTATGCCCCAAACAGGCAGTACCGAGTCCGCACCAGCTTTGAGCTGTATAGTGATACGGAGATCATGGGCTGGTACCGCCTGAATCAGGCAATTCTGAGGCGGCACTGTGAGCTGTGCAGTGATGTGATGCAGGCACCCACACGACGGAGCCATGCTCTGTCAGTGGAGATGAAAGTGACAGCTTGCATGTGCTTGCTCACCACGGGTACCTTCCAGAGACCAACTGAGGACACCACAGGCATAACTCAGTTGGCCACGTACGCCACCTCACCCAATTCCTCAGCGTACTGCTGCCACATGCTGTGGAGTACATCCATTTCCCCGGCACACTGGCGGAGTGCACAGCAAACATACAGGAGTTCCACAGGGTAGCACATATGCCTGATGTGCTAGGGGCAATAGACTGCATCCATGTGGCCATACGCACACCACCTGGCCCCGAGGGGGCCGCATACATCAATCGCAAGGGCTATGCCAGCATCAACTGCCAGGTGGTGTGTGATGCCAGGCAGCACATAATCAATGTCTGTGCCATGCACCCTGGGGGGGAGCACACGATGCCTTCATCTGGCACCAGTCAGCACTGTGCCACAGATTCGAGAGTGGGGATATCCCCACTGGACACCTAGTGGGTGAGTATGCAAACCACACAGACAATCAAAGGGCCTGGGGGTCATGGTCAGAGGTGACATGGGTAGTGGCCTACATGGCTCAGGGCAGGGAGATGCTGATCACCAAACTAACCTCCACCCTCTAGACACAGGTGACAGTGGATACCCATTCCAGCCCTGGTTGCTCACACCCTACCGGCGGCCTGTGACCCCATCGCAGCAGCGCTACAATGAGGCACACGCCACCACACGCAAATGTCATTGAGTGGGTGTTCGGGGTGCTGAAGGCACATTTCCATTGCCTGGACACCTCCAGCGGTGCCCTACAGTACAGCCCCTCAAAGGCCTGCAGGCTATTCCTGGCTTGTTGCATCCTGCACAACATGGCCAACGAAAGTGGGATGGCCATACAGGTTGAAGAGGGGGACAGCGATGGGGATGATGAGGACGCCGGTGACAATGGTGATGGGCATCCCCCCTTGGGCGATGGGACCCCCGACTGCTCCGGCTGGCACAGCTGCATGGGGACACCATCACGGAGGAGCACGTCAGCCAACCCAGGTAAGTCGTGGGGCCATGTGCAACCAACAGTGGCTAAGGCACAACCCACAAACATGTATGGACACACACCAGGGGTGCATGCCATCAAGGGAACTGGCCGGGCATGGAACCACACACACAACCAGGGATGGGTGAGGTCTAACATTCCATGTGGACACACACACAAACACACACAAGCACAACGCACCAGACATGCACAAAGGGTAGCAGGCACACCAACCCAGAATGCCATCCCTAGCCACACACATGTCCACAGACCACCACATCCACTGTCCATTATTGTGCATGTGTCAGATGCTGAGCACCATTGCACATTGGGGTACAGTGCAATGCAGACATCATCATGCACACACAACTGTGGACAGCAGCCAGAAGGGTGTGCAGCTGGACTGTGTGTCCGCGTGCAAGGCCGGGTACCCACCCATGCATTGCCCGCTGAATGACACAATGCACACAGGGCAGTACCAGACAGTAGCCACATTGGGAGACAGGTCAGTTATGTGCCACAGTGCCCAGCCACCATGGATGCGTGGGCTGCCCCACCGAGACCCGCCAGCACTGACAGGCTGACCACTGGCCTCATGGGGTGGCACCGATGATCCCCCAGGGGTTCCACTGTGTGAATGCAACTGTACTCGTGCAAAGGTCTGCAGCATACCAAACATGCCTGTGCCAGGCATGCTCGGGATGCCCACAGCTGAACCTGGTGTACAGAAGGATGGTGCTGCACGACACCGGGAATGGGGGGTGGACAGTGCACTGCATCGTGTCTGCGACACATGGGCAAATAACTGTGTGCCCATTGTGGCCATGACAGCAGTGAATGCCTGTGTCTGCCTGTCAATGGCAGCGGTCACATACTCCCACAACCGGTCCATCCCTGTCAGGATCAGAGCGGTATCTCTGCTGCGATGCTCCTCTGCCCGCTCCAGAGCCACACGCAGTGCATCCACCGATGTCACAAGCCACATCTGCTGGTTGACTAATGCTTGCAGTATGCGGGTGTGCTCATCCAAGAGGTCATCTGCCTCCTCAGTATCCTATCCCTCAGAGTGTGCACGGCCCTGATGCTCAGCACCCCTTGAGGGTGGGTGCTGCACACCAGGACCAGGTCTGGGCATGTCCACAGGCGGTGCACTGACACCACCCCCTGGCACTGTACCCCCAAGCCCATTGGCCGACTGCTGATGCTGCCCCTCCGGCTGCCACTCCCCAGGGCTCACTGGTGCCACTGCAGTGGCCGCAACAGTCCCACTGTCCTGTACACACACCAGTGCTGCCCCACTGGTGCTGACAGACACAGGCTGGGATTGTGATGACATGCAGGGCTCAATGGTGGCACCACCCACAGCCATGGCCATGATGTTACCTGCTGTGTGGCCATCCCGTGGTGCACATGTGTCACAACCCATGGCATTAGCGACATCATCATCGGTGATGGACCCAGCACCAGCCCAAGTCACAGCATGCTGGCATCCGTGGACGCTGGCACGCTGGGACACAGGCAGGACCTCCTCCGCACCTGTTCCAACAACATCAGTGTGAACAGCCAGGCGGACCCACTGTCGCACTGAGCCACGTATACCTGTGGAGGTGGATGGGCCCTCCTCCATCTCCATCTGACTGGCTTCAGTGGACAGGCCCACCACCGCTGACCCATGCAGATGCTCAAGATCTGTAAGGGAAAACAAAGTCGCGTTACTGCATGTGACCTACCCGGCCCCCCAATAGACAGACCATGGCCTACCATTCAGTGACGGACTACCACCCATCTGGAAGCCACCACCTGGAACACCCTCAATGGCACAACGCTGCATGCTGCCAGCAACCCTCTCCTCCTGTGGGGTCAGGCGTAGCACCTCCAGCTGTCCCCCATCTGTCGCAGCTCATGCTGCCCTGATGGCATCCATCTTCTCCTTTATCCTCCTACTGTCTGTGTCCATCTTCTTCTTGCACTCCTACACGGAGCGCTGGTGGCTGCCAGGCAGGTTCACTGCACGCGCCACGTCCTCCCATGCAGCAGCACGGGCCTGTGGTGTTCCCTGCCATCTGCTGAGAAGTGGCTCCTGATCCAGGTAGGCCTCAAACAGGGCATCTGTCTTGGCCTTGGTGAAATTAGGTCTACTCCTCGTCCTTCCACCACTCTGTTCCTCCTCACTGACAACTCGCTCGGTCATGATTTAGTCTCTGAGAATGAAAGTTGTTACCTGTGACTGTGCAGTCCCATGCATGTCCCAAAATCCACAGTCCACACTCCCAAACAGCATGCAACTCACCAATAGACTGCAGTAGCAGACTATGGCCAGTGCAGCCCAATGTCGCACTTTTATAGTGCAACCCATGCAAATGAGGTGAGGCGCAACTTTAAGTGGATGCAAAGTGCAATGCTGCACCATTGAATGGCTGATTAGCTGATTTGCATATGACGGTTGAATATTGCTCTGTTGCGCTTTGCGCAATTGTGTTGAACGTGCTGAGCCAAGGGTGCAGTTCTGTGACATGCGCAGTACACACCTCACTGCGCATGCCCGGGTTTCTGACGCAGGTGCCTGCTGTGCTGCTGATGTGCTGTGCATGGGAGGTAATGCAGGGCACAGCCACCATTGTGCCAGTGGTGCTTCAATGATGTTCACTTATCTGGCACTGTGGCACTGGGGCATCATAGGCACACTGGGGCAACAACACGGTAGGCCGCTACTGGAGGTAGCACACAGGCACCCAATCACGCTACACGCATTGGGTTCAAATCTCGCTGTGCCTGTCCATGACCCTGTGTCCAACCTTTGCTCCCTAGGCGCCATGCGTCAGGCATGGGTGCACCACTACCGCACTGTTTGGTGACAGCGTGATAGGGAATGGCAGTGCTATACCGCGCAGCATCTGCACATGATGGAACTGCACTGCAGAGTGCCATTTTGAACCTACTGAGCAACAGAGATGGCGTGGAAGAGAGCTGCCCAGTGGAGCCAGATAAAAATGGCAAATCTGGTTGCCATTGTTGAGCCACTTTATGGACCATTGTTTGAGGAGGCACCCCTGGACAGGTCCAGGAGCCAGGTGTGGCAGGAGGTGGCTGATGCCCTGGAGGAGGCCACAGGAATGGGGTGGATGGCGGAGCAGTGCTGCCACAGGTATGGGGACCTGAGGTGGAAGGACCTAGACCTGCTTGCCTGCCTGCGGGCATGTGCCAGGAGGGGCATGGTGCCACGGCCAAGTAGGTGTAACGTCCACACACTTTTATCTTCCATATGGGTATCACGGTTGCATGTGTCTGGAACATGGGGGAGGGACCGTCCAGTGTTGGCTGAGGTGGTGGTGTTTTCAGGGTGTGGGGTGGATGGGTCTGGTTGGGTGGGATTGCACACACATGGGGGCAGGGGGATTTTGCTACAGGATTGTACTGATGTTCCTCTCTCCATGTTTGCACCACAGGGCCAGAAGAGAGATGGCTGGCCAGGGAGCAGAGGTGCCAGCAGGAAGACAGGGCCATTAGGAGGGCCGAAGGTCCACAGCACCAGAGGGACTGGCCTGATGATGGTGAGTGCCATACCTCCATGATTACTATTGCATGCTGTGTAACAGGGCGGGCAGCGGGGCATGGCTACCATCTATTGACACCACTGCCATGCATGCAACTTATTACAGTCAGCACTGTCCAGTGGCACTGCATGTCTGTGAGTGCGTCAATGGTGGTCCATGCGTGCACCGGGTACATGGCTGTGCCACTGCCTTCGCACCACATAGCCATGTCACTAAACAGCCACTGTGGTGCTGTGCAGGACTTGGCCGGTGGGTGTGTGCAGCGGTCCACATGGCTGTATGCGCCTGGGTGGGCAGGTCTTGTGGACGTGCACACTGTGGGTGGTCTCACACCATCACAGTGGCATGTCCCATGGCCGTATGCCATGCACGGTTGGTGGGCTGTATGAGGCTGTGCATTCACACCTGTTGACTGTGCTTCCTTGTCCTAGGTGTCTGACAGCTGCAGGCAATCCAGGAGGCACTGCAGGAGATACTAACCATGGCTAGGGCATCATTGGACATCCTGCAAAGGACTGAGTGGCTGTGGGTCCGGAGGAGACAAGGGAGGTGGAGCAGCCGGAGGGGGGAGCGGGGCTCCCACTGAACATCTATATGCCCCTGATTTCTCATACCCCGCTGGACCCACCCTCACACCCCTCCTTTCCTGTCCGATTTGTTCACCCCTGCCCCTTACCCACCCCCACCTTGTTTGTGGCCCTCCCCCCACACATTTGTACATAGTTGTAAATAATTTTGTTTGATATTTTTGATTACAAATCTTTTGATATGAATACTGTGGTGGTCTCTGATTTGCAGCGGGCTATAGGTGCTCAGCTGCAGTGGTGTGCATGGTGTCAGGGGTTGTGCAGTCATGGGTATGCGTGTGTGTCCATGGGGAAGTGACTATGGTGTGGGAGTAGCTATCAATCAGTGTCTGTGGTGTATGTGTTGTTCCCTGTGCACTGGATGACTGTGTGCAGTGGTCCATGGTGCGTACTCTGTGTCCATGGTGCACCTGTCAGCCCATCCATGGCCTGTGCAGCTGACACCCTTGTATGTCTGTGACCTGCACAGCCTGCTGGCATGTCAGTGGTGGCTGTCCATGCAGGCAGCCACTGTACCTGTCACAATGCTGGGTTGCCTCCTATCACTGGTGTGGTGCATGTCTGCCTCGGGTGACACTGTGGCCTCCTCGATTGTTGTCACACCTCCATGCTGTGGCTTGTGTGTGTTGCAGGGGATGTGCACCACTGTCTGTGACTTGTGCTCCGGGCAAATGATGATGGTGTACAGGTCCACAGTGCCTGCGTGGGGTGGCTGGAACTCCTGTGCCATGGAGGACTGCTGGCCATGTGTACTCGGTTTCCATGGGCCCATGCTGGGGGCTTGGTTGCCCCGCTACTGTGTCCCAGTGTTGTTGTGCCCTTGGATATTGGTGGGTGTTTGTCCATGCACTGTGTTGCATCTGGTGTGGTGCATGCTTCCATGCAACACTGTGGGTGTCTGCGCTGGCTGTTGTGGCCAGTGCTGGGTAGGGGTGTGTCCTTGGAAGGGTGTGCAAGGTGCTGTACCACTGGTGGTCCGGAGCATACCCTGTCAAGTGTGGGGTACCTCATGTGCCAAAGCATGGTCGGTCTCTCAGCTGTACCTCGGGGGGCTGTGCATGGTGGCACTGTGTATGCCATCGTTGCATCGCTGTGTGCTGCCACCGCTTGATGGGTGCTTGTGGTGCGGCTGCCTTGCATGGTTCTGTGGTGCACAGGGTTGCATTGTCACAGTGGGGATGGTGGCATGCATGGGGTATCCTGCAGTGGTGGATGCTGCTCCTGGGCAGGTGTCTGGGGGTCATGGTGCAGGGTGTGCTCTGCATTGGGGGGATGGTGTGGCACGGGGTGGTCGGCCTTCCTTGTGTGCCAGTCACAGCTTGCCAGGGAGTGTGATGGGGCACCATGGCCCAGCTGTGGGTTGGTTGCTTGTCTCCATGGGCCAGTGGTTATTCCAGCCCTCCCCCAGTTGTGCAGTGCATGGGGTGTGGGGGGACGATGTCTGTTCTGCTGTGTGTTCCTCTGCCCATCTGTGGCATGGGTGGTGGGCTCTTGCATCCCTGGTTGTGCAGTTGCATTGCTGCCCTGCTGCTGGAGGACATCCCTGTTTGTGCTATGGCACCTCTGGACTGCTCAGCTGAACATCTCTTGTTGTTCTATGGCGCATCAGATATGCTCAGCTTCCCCTCCCTAGTTGCGCTATGGCGCAGGTGGTGCGATATTCATTCGTTGGCTGTAGGAGCATCTTGGCCAGCTCAGTTTTTGAATATCATGCCTTTTGTGCATGGGCTCAATGGACTTGTGCTTGCTCCTGCTATTGCGCACTTTTTGGGTGCAGTTTGAATATCTGGGCCACAGTGTTCAAAAAAGTTAGTAAGGATAGTATACGCACGCAATACATACGATACATATACGTATATAATCCATTTTTTTAGTATTGCGAACAGAGTTACACACATCGAATTTTCCTAATCTTAATTATTGAATAGATATGTTGGCGTTGGAGAGGCTGCACCTACCTACACAACTACTGTATAACGCAGCAGCAGCACTGTGCCAATAACAATAACAGTTGCTAGAATAGTACTGACAAAAATGAAAGGGAACATGCTGTTGCTACTACAACTAAAATACCTGCCCAAAACTATATTTGGCTTTGCTGGATCACAATCAACCTTCTGAAATACCCGGCCCTTTGGTGTGGAGGGTTGAGGCACCTCACCTCATTTGCTGCCAACCCAGCATCCCAGGTTCGAGAATGGACGCCTGGGTTGGCCAGGGCGGGAGAAAACAGAGCATCCGAAGGACTGCTCTCCTCTCCCTGGGATGGAGGGTTATAGTGCCTTGCATTAGCCTGGCTTCCAGTGCCAGCTAGAAGTACAGCAGCTAAGGACGGACTAGATGGGGGCAGAGTGGCAGCTGCCAACATCTCACGTGTGGCAGTGTGTGTGATAAGACTCATTAATTGCTCCTGGTTAGAGATTTCAATTTAGATTGGAGCAATAAAGAAAAGTCACAACATCTCTATAGAATAGCCCTCTTGATAGGGTTGCAGCAATTAATAAATGAGCCGACACATATTAATTTCAAGTCCTCCTCTCCTGCAAGTATATTGAATTTGATTTTTGCTAACTTTTCCCATACGTACAAGAAAGCAAGTACCATGACAGATCTAAATAGTGATCACCACACCATTGTTCCTATTAAAGGGAAGTTGCAGCCTAGGGCCCCGCCAAGGATAGTAACATACAGATCCACAAAATCATTTGATTACATTGATTTAATGATTGACTTGGACAGACAAAATCGGGAACAACTGTACTTGATATCTGACATAAATGATGCCAGGGATTATCTGGATATGGAATTAAGTGCAATCTATAACAAACATGTCCCCTAAAATAAAAAAAATAAAATAAAGAAGAATTCAACTGTGAGGTGTGTCACTTTTTTGACGCAGTTAAACAGACAAACAATCTATGGTGGATGACTAACAAAACAAGTAGTACAGAAAACTGGACCAATTATGGGGTAGCAAGAAACAAATATGTGAGAGAGGTGAGAGCCATAAAAGAAAGATACTTTAAGACAAATGCAATGGAACTGGTTGGTGGCCCCCCCCCCAAAAAAAAATCTAGGATTAAAAATTTAAATGGGAAAAATAAGATGGGTGAAGACATCAAAATAACTGATGATGATGATGATGATAATAATTTCATGAAAGAGAAGGATTTACCACACAAGTTATGTGAGTACTTTTTATAAAGGTAGGGGTCCCTGATGGAACTGCAGCTCAAATGGAATTTAAGGAGATAATACAGGGTGCTATGAACATATAAAATTTGCCAACGGAAAAAGGCCATTTTGTCTATCGAGTCTGCTTGATTATGCAGCTAGCAGCCCTGTTCTGCAGCTGCCCCTCCCTTCTTGCCCCCTCCCTGTATCCTCCCTCTTGCCCTGTCCCAGCCCCTTTTGAAGCAGTCCACCATTTTACAGGCTACTACCTCTGCTGCTAATGCATTCCACTCTGCCACTACCCTCTCCATGAAAAAGTGTCTCCTCATTTCCCTCCTGAAGCTTCCCCCCTCCAATCTCATGTTATGTCCTCGAGTGTCCCTTCCCACCCTTGCCCTGAATAGCCCCAGCATACCAGCCTTGTCTATCTCTTTCATGTACTTAAATGTCCCCTCTGACCCTCCTCTCCTCCAGCAAGTACATGTTCAACTCCTTTAGTCTATTGTCATACGGTAAGTCCCCCAACCCCTGGATCATCTTAGTTGTTCTGCACTGCACCCATTCCAGTAATTTAATGTCCCTTTTCAGGTACAGATGCCAGAACTGCACACAGTATTTAAGATGAGGTCTAACCAGTGATCTATATAGAGGCAGAATCACCTCCCCTCTCCTTGACATTATTCCCCTTGCTGTGCAACAAATAGTACAGAGGGTTGTGCAAATTTATTAGAATTAAAAAGTGATAAAGGCTGTGGGCTAGACAGTCTCACTCCTAGATTTTTAATATATACAGCCCTAGAGATTTCAGAACCATTAACCTACTTATTTAACTGGTCCCCGGCATCAGGAGATTTACCTTTGGGTTGGAAGAGGGCCAGAGCTGTCCCCACTTTTAAGGGGGGCAGCCTTGGGCTGATGGCACACTATAGGCCAATCTCTTTACTTTCAGGGGTAGCTAAGTTGTTGGAGAAAATAGTGGCAAGACATTACAAACTTTTTTGGAAGAAGGCAGCAGACAGGATAAATTTCAATCTAAGTTCTGTAGAAATCATAGAACAGTGTACGTCGAGGGTCTTGTATGATGTCAACAGGGCCTCAGAGTTCTGAAAAGTTACTGCGGCAATTTTTGTTGACCTCTACAAGGCCTTCTACATAGTGGACCATAAGATATTATTGGGGAAGCTAAATTAGGCTGTTTTGAGAGATGGGGCTTTGTTCTGGTTCCATAGCAATCTCATTGGTAGAACTCAAAAGGTTTTGGTGGATGGAAAACAGTCAGGAGAGCTACTCATTAAAAACACAGTTCCACAAGGGTCAGTACTCGGTTCTCTATTATTTACATTATATTTGAGGGATTTAGGGAAGAGCTTTGGAGGTGGAGACTACCATCTGTATGCAGATGATATGGTGGTCTATGCTTCCGATGCCTCCACTGGGGAAGTGCAACTATGGATGCAGATGGCCTCTAATGGTCAGCAGTCAATCAGTCAATCAATCAATCAATCAAAATCTTTATTTAATCAGGCGAACATCATTGAGCATAGCTCATTTACAAGATGGACCTGAGTGGTCAAGAAGTGCAAGTGTTATTACATTGAGAAGGGTAGCATAAACAGTAATACAATGACAGGGGTAACATAAACAGTAATACAATGACATAAGTGCTAATATATAACAATATACATATGTACACGGCACATTAAAACTTTTAATCTGTGAGACAGAAGGCAATGGGCACATCAGGAGTAATATGTAGAATATAGGACCTAGCAGGCATTTTGAGGGTGAATCTTGGGACTGGAACGGGAGTTTTATCAGCATATAGGAACATGAAAAGGGTAGGTAGGGCCGGGTTTAGGGCCTTGTGGAAGCAGTTGCAGAGCTCTGGGAATAGGGTGGTGAATAATCTTTGAAGGATATTAAGGGTAGAGGTTATTTAGCTTCATGGTTTTTGGAGTGAATTCCAAACAATTGCTAGTGAGTAGCTGATAGCAGCCCTCCCAAACTGGGTGCAGGCATTGGGGACCTTAAGAATGATAATTTTGCTGATCCTTAGGTTGTATGGCCTAGAAGTAATTTGAGTAAAACAGTCTGAGCAGTCATTTTCTAATCAGATTTCCTTAAAAATAAATGATAAGAAACTGATATAATGTTGCTTAGAACAACTCAGAGGTTAAACAAGTTAGATAAAAACTCATTGATCATTCTCTCAAAAGACGGAAATAGGATTGAGCAAGTAGAAGGGTACAAATATTTAGACTTTTGGATAGCGCCACAGGGATCAGGTAGCCTACATGTTGCAAAAATTATAAGTTAAACTGGTAAATGTCTACGAGTCCTAAATCAGATCAAAGGATGCATGGATTCTGAGACAAAACCACAAGTAATGCAAACTCAAGTGTTTCCCATTTTTGATCACGCTGGTATCACTTATGAGTTTTGTACAATGGACAAATTACACAAGTTAGACCTATTGTTCACTGGATTGACACACTTTGTTTTAAACAGTCCATATGATACTCATAGTTGTAGGGGGGGTGGGGGGATTTAAAATGTTAATTTGTTTGTATAAAATAGAAAATGTTTTATCTTTAGCTCCTGTACTAAACATATAATTGTTTCATGGCCTTTCTGTATAAACACTGTACTTGGTACTGCTTAACATGTGTCCAGCTTAATAAAGTATATTTAATTAAAAAAAAATGATACTCATAGTTGTGACATATATAAACAAACTCTGGTCAGAGTCGATACAACTTCTCAGAGTGATAAGAGTACAGTGAGAGCTAATAAAAGAGTACTTGGTACTCTTGCCGTGCTCTCGCTGAATCAGCGTCTGCCATGGTCAAGATGGTTGCGATGACAGAACTGCACATGCATGATACTCGTATATGCACAGTTTGAGTTGATGCCGCCATCTTGTGCACGGTGACTGTCACTTCTGCAGTTGCAGAAGAAAAAGTAGAGTGCCGGCAAAGGAGGTGTGTTTATGCAGCCGGGGCCACATAAACTGCACTAGTGGAAATTGGCCAGAGCACTGTAGAAGAACACTAGACAGCGGTCCAGTCATGTGCTCCCACTGTGCTCTAGTAAAGCCCCTATATTGGAATAATGTCTGCGGAGCTCCAACCACACAGATATAAAAATTAGCATGGAGCTTTCTTACCAAAAGATGCACTTTGCATAAAATGCTTTTTGCATTTAAATGTATGCAGCACAAAATTCAGGAATATTTAACAGAGAGGCTGGTATTTAGGAAAAAGCATGTATCCTTGAGAAGTGTAAATCTTTTAGAAGTGGTATACCCTTGGATTGTCACTCCAAGAGCCAGTTACTCCTTTAGCTACTGGATGCCTTTTGTGTCAGGTTCCTTCTCTGAGACCTATCGAACACAGAGAACAAAATCCAGTTCTACCAGGCAAATAAAATCAATGTTCCTGTTTTTACCCCAAATGTGTGTTAAATCTAGGCAAGGGATAATGTAACTGCAACACCCTCAATCTATATATTGAGCCCCTGAAATTCTGAACACTCGTGTTTCTTAATGTGATGCAGTCTAACTTACGTCTTTCCCTTTTTTTACACATAGGGATGCACATATTCTATTTTGTTTAATGAGATTTGTTATTACCGTTTGATGTGATTTTTAATGTATTTATGTAGTTTTATGATGTAACAGTGGTATGAAGATATGTAGGGATGTCACTGTAAATAAGCTTTAGCTCAATGACCTAGCCCTTAATACATTTGAAACTTGAAAGAATCATGTGCCTGCCGTGCATTATCTTTCTGATTCTCTCCATTCCACCACCTCAGGACTGGATTATTAAAATAGCATCCTAATGTGGATGACTCTCTGTAGCATGAGGATGATGTTCCCAACTAATGTGTAAACTGTGATCGAGTAAAGGGTCTGGCTTCAGAAGTGGATGAATACTGTTTTGCTCATTATCCTTCCTTTTCCTTTTTAAATAAATCACTGAAGTTATCATGTTTCAGGCTTGTGCTTTACATTTGTAAATGCTGCATCATGGATATGAGGAACTGCATGAAGCCTATAGGAGATCCTTTAGGAGATTCTGTCTCATATTGATGAGCCAGTGTGTTGTATACTGGTTAGAGCACTGACTTGGAAACACAGAAATCGCAGGTTCCTACTCCACTGCAGTCAAATGCTCATGGTTTGGCTTGGGCAACTAATTTAACCTCCCAGTGCTCCAGCCTCCAAGCTGCAGAAATGGGTTAAGGCAGGTCCCTACTGCAAATAATAAGAGTAAGGCACACGAGACAGCAATGTCAGTGAAAGGGACGCTTTAGTCATCTCACCTGCGCAGCAGTTTAAAGTAATGCAAAGTAAATACTGAGTGCTTTTTTCCATTATCACATATATCTTATCACAGTGATGACTTTACTGATGCATATTGTCAGATAACTTGCTACCAGAAGCCATGTATGGCTATATGTGTGTGTGAGTGGGGGGGGGCCCGCAGAGTTGGTTACCCGAGTGTTGCACCAATGTAGATTTTTTAATCATGCTGTTAGCAACAAAACCAGTGTCTAAGTCAACCTGACTACCACATAGTTAAAGAAACTGCTTCTGTGTGGGACATCATTTAACAAGTCTGGGTGGAACAGGCAGTGAAAGCAGTGACCTTATTCCATACTACCCCTCTGGTAATTTACTTTTCACTCCTTCTGCCTGTTTGCTGTTGGGCCCACTGGTCCCCTTTGCAAGCTCTTGCCAAACTTCCCCTCATCTGCTGACATCCTGTCTTCATTTTAGCCTTTGCACTATTGATGCCAACAAAGCAAGTGCACAGAAAATACTAGCAGTAAAACATTCAGCTCAGCGTTGTCAAATGCTTGCATTTTTATTCTCTTTTAGATTGCCCCTTGTCACCTGTCTTGTATAATACAAATTTTTTTCCCACTTTAACACTGCTTTAGCTTATTTTTTTCACATTTGAAACAATAAAGTGAATACTTCATTTAATATGGCTCTGTCCAGGTTTTCATCAGTATTCTCTTTCATTTTTGAGAGTCTGTTGTTTAACATCACTTTTTCTGGGATTAAAGTACCATACAGCAAACACTGCTCCCTGTGCTTATGGGACAGTAGGTATATAAAAGCAGCTGAGAAAACCGATGAAAACCTGTTCTGAGCCATATTAGATAGAGCGCTCCTGTTAATATTTCAAATGTGAAAAAAGTGCTAAAGCAGACTCAAACTGGGGAAAGAATGGTATTATATACGTCGGGGGTAAGAGGCAATTGAAACTGGAATGAAAAAGTATAAGTCAAACTTTTTACCATAACATGCAATACTGTTTTAAATTAAGCATTTACAGTAAGTCATTCACATGATACAATCTGGTGTATTTCAAAGTTTAAAAAAAGAAGCTTAGGAGCTGTCTGAAAGTTCTCTAATAGCCATCACTCACTGTCAGGGCCTGTGAAACCTTTTATTTTTTCACTGACATTCTTGGAGCTCTCAAACAAATGTCTGTAATTGATTTAAATGTTAGCTGTAAGAGTCAAATGTTTGATAAAAGTTGTACTGGCTAGATATTTAGGGAAAAAAAACATCTTGCACATAGTAAATGAGTGGTGTTTTCATATAATCCAAAAATGATGTGTTGTGCATTGAAGAAGGCAGCAATTTCAGTCAAATACTAAGGGGATACATGATGGCAAGGTGCTTGATAGCTGATATATCTAAATAAGTGGCAAGTGAGCTCAGGGAATATCATGAGTGTTGGAGCATAGCGGAGCCACAAGTGATTGTTCCCCGAGCTCATTTGACACTAGCTCAGATATATCAGCTATCAAGCACCTTGCCATCACATATGCATTTTATACAATGGAGGTTTTTCTTATTTTGTGACTTTTGTTGAGTTATTTTAGGATTTATCAGTTGGTTTTACCTGTTTTCAGAAGTGTTTAGTTGTTTTTTAGTGTTCTTCCACAGTCTTCTTTCTGTTTTGTGAATGGGAGTTTGTAGTAATTTTTAATTGGATGGTTCTTTGAATGGGTTGTTTTACTGAGTTTTGATTGTATGTGGTATTTCATATTTGGGTGTTGTATTGTGCCTAATTGTTTGTGGGTGTGATGTTGTGGTTGGTAGAATGCTGTTTGTACTGCTGGTTCATTGGTTAGTTTGTGATGTAGTGTTGTGCTATTTTTCATTTCTGTGGGTGGGCGGGGTGCGTGTTTTGAATGTCGGCATTTACTGTTTGCATCTTTTGTCTTGCAGTTTGCTATTTTCGGTAAGCGCAATTGTAAGTTTTTATTCTTCTCTGGAGTGTCTCCTCGTTTTATATTTCCCCTGGCTCTCTTTTGTTTCATTTGGAGCTGCAGTGTGCACAAGAAATGCAAGCCTTAATTTAATATTGATTTGATGCAGCTGTGTTAGTGTGTTTTTTGTTTTTTTGTTTTGTTTGGGGCTGTAAATGTAGTTTGGCACCTTAGGGTGGTGATGTGTACAAAGTAGTGATATTTGTTGCTGATGTGTAGAGCATTTAGATAACTAGAACTTAATTTCACTGTGTACATGTCATGTTTTCAGTCTCAGTCTGGGGTGTTGATATGAGAAATTAAGTGATGACATATCACTTCTATTGTATAATGTAGAATAGACAATAAGTGCGTACAGTTTATTTCACGCTTTTAAGTCCCTGGCATAATCACGCAAAACTTTTTTTCATGTGTTGGATATATGGTAACATCACCAGTATAGAAACATACAGACACCCCACAAACACAGAGGCAGGTCAGCACCACACAAGAACAGGGACCCACAGGTCTCAGAAAATTGCAAAGCTTTCCTTACATGTGTCACAGTTTAAAAAAGCTCACCCACATCCATGTGGCAACAAGATTCGGGCATGTACAAGTAGCTATATAGGTCCTCATGCAAACTTCATGCCAGAAATCAAGCTAAAACAGAGGCTGTAAAAGTTAACTTCAGACACAAGCCGAGTTGTAGAGCTGAAATGTAAGTTGAAAGAAGGCATCTGAAAACATGAAACAGAAACAAACCGATTGCCCCCATGCCCATTGTGTATGCCGAGAAAATGCCGGGTGTGGGGGCAATTGGGTTGAGCCTCTGTTTTAGCTGGAATTCTGGCACAACATTTACATGAGGACCGATATAGTCACTTGTACATGCCTGAATCTTGCTGCCAAATGGATGTGGGTGAGCTTTTTTAAACTGTGATACGTGTAAAGATAGCTTTTCAATTTTCTGAGACCAGTGGGTCACTGGTAGATTTCTGAGGCCCCCGTTTTGTGACTTTTGTTAACATCACCAGTTTGGTGGTCTTCTGCCACCTACTTCCTTCCAATTGGGATTATCCACAAAAAAAACAAAACAAAAGTTTGATAACAATTTTCCCAAGTCGGGGAGTCCTACTGGGAGTCGACCTGCCCATTGGAGTTTCTGTCAGCAGCAGGAATGACAACATCCCATAAAAAGAAAAGAATGGAAGGGGTCCCTGTGGGCCTCTCTAATGGGGAGATATTCTGTTGCTTTTGGAGGCAATAACTGATGGTCACACAGGTCAGGTGCTGCTATGTGCATACTTACTTGTATACTTACTTTGGTGCATTTCAGTTACAATTGTATTGCACTGCAAAGGCTGCCCCTTTTTACTGCGTGTCTGAACTATTGAACTTATGCCAGAACACCAAAGCCACATCAGCAAACAGGTACCATATCTGAACAATGCTTCACAGTTTTTTATATTTGTGCCTCAGGTCCACCCCACGAACATAGCAAAATATAAAGAACTGTGAATACTGTGTATTCAACAGTACTATATGCATTTAAGCTAATTAGTGGATTACTGCCTTCTTCTGTGACAATGGAGATTTATGTAATGTTCCAGCAAATATGTAATAAGAACATGAATGGAGGCAGTAAGATGTGAGAAAGGACCTTACTGAGTGTCACTAGAAGTCATAGAGATGAAGCAAGACAGGGGCAGAAAAAGCTTGGAGTCCATGTAGTCTTCCCTGGAAACCTATCTGGAGCTACTCTGATGACTTCTCCATCTAACATCCCCCCCCCCACACGCACACACACACACACACTCCCACATTGTTTTCATCCTCACTTTCCCCTGGTTAATAATCTCTTTGTAGCCATCCCAGACCCCAGCCATTCTTATGCCCATATTTGTTTCTTTGTGTTAACTACTGCACTGGATAGGCTAGTCCACTTCACCATCATCTCTGTGAAAAACTTCTTAACATCTTTTCTGAACTCCCCCTTCACACTAGCTTTAAAACACGCTCCTGGTGAATTAAGTTTGTTAAGTCAGAACAGCTTTGTGCCTCTATCATGTCCCCCCTTTCAATCCAGTCCTCCAGGGACTACATACTGAAACTCTCCGGTCTGTCCTCATGAATCTCACCATGCTGCCCATGTAGCATGGTGGTTGGCCTCTGCTTTGTCATCTCCAGCTTGTCCCTTTCTTTCCTCAGGTGTGGACTCCAGAACTGTACAGAGCATTCAAGGTATGGCCTCACTAATGACCCATAAAATGGTAAAATGACTGCCTTTTGTGACTGGTAAATCCCTGAATAATGCACCACAGCATCTTATTTGCCTTTCTATATGCCATACTGCACTGAGAAAGGGTCTGTATGTAAGTTATCACTAATTATTTCTCCCAACTCCCTTTCTTACCTAGAATATTCAACTTCTATCCCCTCAATGCTTCTCAGTTTGTGAGTTCTTACTGTTGATGTCATGGCCTTTATTATTATTATTTAGCTTTTATTAACCAAGTAAGTACACTAGACAAGACATTTGCCTATTTTCAGGTACAACCCGGGAGAGTACAAGGAAATACGACATAGGACAACATGATACACCTTAGGCAGTTACTCACAGTCAGGGGAAACAAAAGCATCACATAGTCAGTAGGTACACACACATGGTCTGAGCATATACATAAAGTCACCAAGGCTGCGAGCAGCGCATTATATACAAATTATATACAGTATAGGACCCCAGAAAAGTGGGGGCACTGTCAGAGTAATGCCTAATATGTATGGTGTATACATTGTGTGCAGGACAAAAACCATGCAGGCAGGCTATGCCTTAGGAAGGATGTTCAGTGAAGGGGACCAGGTGAGATTATGGAGGTTTGGGATAACCACACGTTGAGGAGAGCTTCAAATGATTCCACAGGGAGGTTCGGAGGCATGCATGGGAGGCAGAGGAGAGGACCTGGGCAGGTAGGGAGTTCCATAGTCTGGGGATGCACGAGGCAAAATCTCTGTCCCCCATTTGAGTGCGAGTGGCAGGAATTCTAAGAACAGCAGGGCCCAGGGATCTGAGGGAGTACGTGGAGGAGGCAGCCAGCATGAGGAGCTCTGCCAATCTGGGGGGGGGGTGCCAGTACCAAGGACCTTGCCTGTGAAACAGCCCAGTACAAAATGTAAGTAATTGGGTAGGGATAGCCAGTTAAGCTTACTATATAGGTCACAGTGGTGGGTGAGATGAAGGGCAGGAAGAGCAAAATGGCACATGTTGTTGTAGGTGACGGTCCACCTAGAGAGGTGGGCTTTGGGGGTACAAGCAAACAGAGGAGCCCATAGTAGAGGGAGTGGAGAAATACACCTCTAGCCAGTGCAAGGTGAGCAGCAGAAGTGAGATTGCTCTTTGCTCGATAGGCCAGACCCAGTTTACAATTAATGGCTCTGAGTACATTCTGGATATGGAGTCCAAGGTTGAGCTGAGGGTCAAGTGTCACCCCAAGGTATTTGATGGATTCGGTAATGAGGACAGGAGCACCATCAAGACCAGTGATGCACAAAGGGGCAAGGGAGGCCTTTATCTTGGCCAGGGACCCAAAGAGCATGGCCTGAGTTTTTTTGAGGTTGAGGACCAGCTTGTGAGATGTTATCCAGGACTGGATACTCCTAAAGTCCTCACTCAGCTGGTGGTTTATGACCCCAATGTCCCAAGAATGGATGAGGATGACCAGGTCATCAGCATATAGAATGGACCTACAGTAGGAAGAGGTAGAAGGTAGATTTTTGACAAAGATGGAAAAGAGCAGGGGCCCCAGGACTGAACCTTGGGGAACTCCTGAGGACACAGAAGTGGTGTCCGAGAGCACCTTACTGTATTTGGTCAGCTGCTGTCTGCCCTGAAGGTAGTTGGTGAACTAAGTGAGTACAGGGGGTGACAAGCTAAAGGACCTAAGCTGAGAGCAGAGCAGAGCATGGTCAATGAGATCAAAGGCTTTGGATAGATCGATGAAGATGGCACCAGAGAGTTTACCCTGGTCCATGGCAGCTTTGATCCCAGATGCAACAGTGACAAGGGCAGAGGATGTACTCTGCCCTTTACAAAAAGCCATGCTGCTCAGGAGACAACAGCTCATGAGACTGAATATACTACATGAGTTGTCCAGCCACAACTTTCTCAAGAAGTTTACTGATAGCAGACAATATGGCTATTGGCCAGTAGTTGTCAAGAATCTTAGGGTTGCCCTGTTTGAGAATGGGGACAACCCTAGCCACCTTCCATATGTCAAGGATGACCCCAGAGGCTAGGGATAAGTATATGGGCCACCGGGGAGGCAATATGAGAGGCACCAAGATGGAGGAGCTTAGGTTTCATGCCATCATGGCCAGCACTGGAGAAGGGGGAGATACCAGAGAGCAATCTCTGCATCTCTTGTGCCATCACAGCCTTGAAATAGAATAATGGTCTGGAGGTGGGAGCCAGTTGTGGAGCAGGGTCATAGACACAACTATTACATCCAATGGAGGAGAATAGGGAGGTGATGGCACACAGGTCCGAGAAGTGTGAGTTAAATGCATTGGCGATGGTAAGTTGATTGTTACAACTAGTACCATCGATGAGCATTTTAGCAGCCTTACCATTGGGGGGACCACTTACTACATTCTTATGTTCCTCCAGAAAGTACTAGGATCTTTAGCTGAATTCAGCAGTGCCACTTTGCAGAATTTACTTTTGGCAGCCCTGAGTTCTTTCTTACACTCATTCCTGAGCCTCCTATCCTGCTGAAATATGGCTTGGTCCATCGTGACCTTGAATTTGGCCCAGCACTTATCCCTAGTCCTCATGAGGGTATGGAGGCTCCCATGCAACCACTTGGTAGAAGACCTTCTTACCCTCCATCTAATGAGAGAAGCATGTTTATTCTGCAGCGCCCTGAAGGTGCTGAGAAAATGACTGACTGCAGAGGCTGAGTCCTGGGCATTCCAAACTGCAGACCAGTCAGTAAGCCATAGATCATTATGGAAAGACCCCAGGTTGAACCTGGAGAAGTCCCTAACTTAGAAGACTTTACGAGGAATTTTCAGGGAGGAGATCTTCCATACACAGAACACAGGGGACTGGTCAGAGATGGAGTCAGGAAGAGTGCCAGAACAGCTGATCCTCTCTGGTCTATTGGACAGGACCCAGTCTAGGAGGGAGCCCGTGCCACCAGTGGAAGACCACCTAGTCGGTTCCTTAATAAGTTGGGACAGTGAGAGACCAGCAAGCAGGGGCTCATGCATCTTAGCATTACCACCAAGCTAGTTTAAGTCAATGAACCAACAGTGTCAAGGAGGTAGGACAACCCCGATATGCCCCCCCAAAGGGGGATTGTAAGTACAGACAATGTGTAGCTTTTTAGTGTTCCCGAGTAACAGAACTGTGTGCAGCAGTTCACAGGGCGAATGCAAAGATGGTTGGCAGGACAGAACTGAAAGATTACGGTGACTCCTGTAGTAGACCGGGAAACCACCCCCCCCACCACTATTTCCCCGGGCAGTTCTGCCTGACGAGGTCAAAGCCAGGAAGTGCACATGCCAAGTCTGGGGTTGACGACTTTAGCCAGGTTTCCGTAATACCCAGGATGTCAGGCTTATGGTGAGTGACCCATGCAAGGAGGTCTTCCAGATTGGGCAGGAGACTATGGATATTAAGGTGGGCTATTTTCAACCCATTGCCCTTTGATCAGCCCACCGGTGAGGAGGAGGCTTGTTGGGGAGGACCAGGGTTGAGCTCAATATCCCCTGAGAGGGCTAGAGTCACCAGTAAGAGCCATAGGAGATGTGTCGGGGGCGCCACCTACCATACGGCTTGTGGCCAGCACTCCTGACCATTGTGACAGGATACAGGAAGCACCTAAGATCAAGACAGCAGATAGGCCAAGGGGGCTGTCAGTCACAGGCAATTAGATTGGAGAAGGTGAAGTCAGTCTCATCTAGCTGTCCCGGTGTGACCCAGGGGTTCCCCATAGGAAGGGTGAAGTCAGTAATAAGCAGAGGGAGGCATAGCGCAGTGAGCAGTCCAAGGGCAATAGAACTGGTGTGGGGAAGGGGCATAGTTCCCCTCATGAGAAGCTTAGGGTCCCCCATGTCATGTAACTGCATCCAACCAGGATAACAAGGGGAAACTGGGTGGGGGACAGAGCAAGCCAGACAATGAGGTCCCCGGAAGGGAAGACTCAGGGGTGCTGGCACACCCGACCCCACTGGGCTACCCAAAAGGGGGCACCCAAAGATGTACTGTCCATTCTACAGCCATCCAGACAGACCAGACCAGTGGGGAGCACCCCCCTAAAGTGTTAGCACAGTAACCCCCACAAAGCTCCGCGGAGGTGGCCCTCAGCAGTAGGTTAGTACCAGGAAACTAAAGGCCACAAGACTTAAGCAAATAGGGACATTTTGCAACTGTGAATGTAAAACAGGGTATAATGTAATAAACAGGCAGACAATACAACAGGAAATTTAAACCAAATTCAGGAGTCAAAATGTTCAGAGCCCAAACTACTCAGGGTAAAATAATCAAAGTCAAAGGCCTGAGCAGCTTTATCCACACTGCATACCCACAATCCACACTGCATAACCACAAGTAGTGTGCACTGCAATATCATTCAGTCACCTACACGTCAGACCAAACAACATAGGCATATAGCAGGACAAGGCAAGCCACCTAGCCTCTACAGATAACCCCCAAGGATTCCCCCACCCAAACTTCAGTTAGATGGCATGATGGGGAACAGATAAGAGATCAGAATGGGCTAGCCCCCACTGAGGGACAATTTACAACAAGTCAGGGAGAATCAAACGTCAGCAGCAGTAGGTGCAGGTTACCAGCCAATCCCGCTAGCTGATTGGGACACTTGAGGCAGGTGGGAGTGGCTTAAGCTCATTTAAGGGGAGGAGGGAATGAGGTGGGTGGGTGGGAAAATTAGCCAACAGCAGCAAGCAGCAGATAACCTCCTTCCCAGTCCTGAGATCCACCCCACAGCAGTGCCAAGCAGCATTTCCACTCTCCCTCACTGCTCAGGGTTTCGCCTCCGAAGCATGGGAACCACCCAAAAAGTCCAAAGTCCCAAAGTTCACCAACTTTCTCCTGCCACAGAATGCAGGGGCTCCAAAGCTTTACTGTGCCAAAATAGATGAAAAAACACCACTTGCATGCAGGGAAGGTCCACCCAATTCTGATCCGTGAGTCGGCGCCTCCACCCTGCCAAATGGACAAGTGTAGCGGTGTCGGGGGGACCCACCATGGCATAGGTCTCCCTCACCACCCCTTCTCTCTCCAATGGCAGTCAAAAGAATGGCCCACTGGACACAGCTTGAGCCTTTTGTTGGCAGAGCAGTCATGTCACAGCAGGAGGACCAATCAGGCACTTCTCACAGATGTTTGAAAAAATGGCTCCAAGAAACACAAAGGGACCAGACCGGGAGGCAGCATAGGTAAATCTGGCCTGAATTCAAGCACAAATTCGCTTACAGCAGCAAGTAGCAGATCACCTCCTTCCCAGTCCCGAGATCCACCCCCACAGCAGCGCAGAGCAGCACTTCCACTCCCTCACTGCCCAGAGTTTTGGCTCTGGAGCACAGGAGCCGCCCAAAAAGTTCTAAGTCCCAAAGTTCACCAACTTTCTTCAACCACAGAATGCAGGGGCTCAAAAGCTTTACTGTGCCAAAACAGATAAAGAAACTCTGCTTGCGTGCAGGGGAGGTCCGCCCAACTCTGATCCGTGAGTTGGTGCTTCCACCCTGCCCAAACAGATGAGTGTAGCAGTGTTGGGGGGGACCCACCAGGACAGAGGTCTCCCTCACCACCCCTTCTCTCTCCAATGGCAGGCACAAGAATGGAAGACTACATGAACTCCAGGTTTTTTCTACTGCTACCATGGTACAGGATGTGAGGCTGCATGGGTTCATGGGGTGAGATTGTGTCAAACAAATCTGTTTGATTTCTTTGACTGTGCACTAAGACAGTAGACAAGGGCCAAGTGGTAGACATCCTCTACCTCAGTTTCATCAAGGCCTTTGACTCTGTGCCCCACAAAAGGTAGATCAGGAAGTTGGTGGATCTCAGGGTTAGGGAAAAGATGGCCAGATTGGTGGAAAACTGACTGAAGGACAGAAACCAGAGGGTGGTTGTGAGGAGAGAGATTTATTTGGTACAAGAAAGGTACCTGTGGGGTCCCGCAGGGCTCACTGCTGTGGCCGGTGTTGTTCAATGTTTTCATCAATAACATTGGAGATGGCATTAAGGGCAAAATGTGCCTATTCGTGGATGACACCAAGTTCTGTGGGAGAGTGGACACAGCTGAAGGGATACAGGACCTACAGAAAGATCTGGAAAAGGTAGGGAGGTGGTCCAGGATCTGGCAGCTTGGCTTCAATGCCAAGAAATGCAAACTTATACATATTGGTGCCAAGAATCCTAGGACAGAGTACTACCTGGGTGGAGTCCAAGTATCTGCATCGGAGGAGGAGAAGGACCTGGGAGTGATGATCACTAGTGACCTGAAGCACTCCATGCAGTGCAAGAAAGCAGCAGCAAAGGTAAGCAAGATGCTGGGATGCATATCTAGGGGGGATCAGTAGTAGGAGAGAGGAGGTTATACTGGCCCTGTACTGGTCACTGGTAAGGCCGCATCTAGAGTATGGAGCTCAGTACTGGTGCCCACACCTCAAAAAGGACATTAACCTGCTGAAGAAGGTCCAGAGGAGGGCTATAAAGATGATAGCTGGTCAGCAGAATAAGGCAAACGAGGAGAGGTTGATGGCACTGAACATGTATTCCCTGGAAGACAGGAGAGACAGAGAGAGAACATGATTGGGACCTTCAAATACTTGAAAGGGATAAAAAAGGTTAATAAGGACAGTCTCTTTAAGCTGAGTGGCAACCATAACACGAGGAGGCACAGTCTTAAGCTGGAGGATGGGAAGTTTAGGAGGGAGGTCAGGAAGTACTTCTTCACAGAGGACTCTTGGAATGCACTGCCAGAAGAGGTAATCTCATTGAAGAAAGTGGGCAGCTTTAACAGAGGCTGGGACAGGTACAGGAGGAGGGTAAAGGTCATGCGTAGGGAGGATAGGAGGAGTGGGGAGAGCCGTCAGGGACAGTAGCTCAAGCTGTGGACCCTACAACATGAGCAGACTTGATAGACCAAATGGTCTTCTTCTGCTGGTTTCTTTGTATGTTCATATGTTCATATGACCTTGCCTTTCTTCATGTTGACCTTTTGATGCCAGATTCTAGACCACTTTTTTAGAGTCTCTACATATTTTTATGTTTGTTTCTTTAACACAAGAAACATATTAGAAGCAACAGTGCCAAAAGCAGGTTCTGGAGGTGCAGCACCGTTATACTTATCTGCACAGCATTTTGGGGCATGTGTGATGTCCACCAATAATGGGGACACAGCTGGTGACACTAGTTTGGAACATTGCCACCAACTTGAAAGAAAATAGCCATGCCGGATGCAGCCCCAACACATGCATGCGCATATTGTGTGCTAATGTGCTCCCGCCCACATGCTGTATGGCCAACAAGGGTTGCCCAATCCCCGTCAGGCTCCAATGTCCCCCCCTCAAAGACAACCGGTGCCATGCTGGGAGCCCACCCAAGCACGGGCAATCAGTCTATATGGCTGACGGGGTGCCCAATCCCCCGTCAGCTCCACTGCCCCCTGCCCCCAAACAGTTTTCCAGCTACCATGCTGGAGCCCACCCCAGCATGGCAAAGTCCCTCATCATCCAAGAAAAAAAGAAACCTGAAAGAAAACCCTAGCTGACTGTCCTGACCTCCGGTGCTCCCCACCACAAGACACCTTCTGCAGACACCCTGCTCCCCACACCCTCAATTTATACTTACCTCCTGAAGTCCGGCGCAACGATCTTCGGTGGACTGGGAACATGTCTGCATTCTTCAAAGCCGACCGTAAAGTGAGGAAATGCCAGTAAGCTGTATAATGTAATAAACAGGGTTTTTTCAACTTTGATGCATATCTCAGGCATTTTTGGGAATCTTTTCACCAAATTTTCAACATGGGTTTTTTGGGACCCCACCTCATGAATTCTGTCACTGTCATTTTGTTAATCGGCCCCGAAAGATGATTCCACAGTCACTACGTGGAACCACCTTTCAGGACAGATTTACAAAATGACAGTGCCACAGTTCATGAGGTAGGCCCCCAAAAACCCTATGTTGAAAATTTGGTGAAAAAATTCCCCAAAATGACTGTTTTACGAGCATGCATTACGCTGTTCCTACGCACGCTCGTAAGTTCACGAATTTTCAATATTTTCACTCCAGATTTTCAACATTGCCATTTTACCACACCTCCTTATGAGCAGTATAGCTGTCATTTTTCACATTTCACCCAAAATGTGTTTCTGAGCATTTAGCGCACAATGGCGCAGTTGGTGTGCAAAATCAATGTTCGGGACACTGTTCATGAGCAGAGGTGATACAATGGATATGTTAAAAATTTGGTGAAAAAAGTCCATAAAATGACTGTGTTACGAGTGACCATTGAACAGTTTCCACACACCTTCGTAAGTTCATGGATTTCTAATATTTTCAGTCCAGATTTTCACCACTGGTATTTTTCCACACTTCCTTATGAACAGTACAGCTCTCATTTTTCACACCATGGCTGAAATGTGTTTTCGCACTTCCAGCGCAGGAATGCATGGTCGCTGTGGGAAAATCACTGTTCGGGACAGATTAAGAAAATTACAGTGACACTGTTCATGAGTGGAGGTTCCAAAATGCCTGTGTTGAGAATCTGCTGTAAAAAAATCCCAAAACTAATTGCATTATGGGTGTGCGTTGCGCAGTTTCTACACACGCTCGTGACTTCACCAGTTTTCTTAATATTTTCACTGCAGATTTTCAACATTGCCATTTTTTCCTCCTCTCCGTGAACAGTACAACTGTCATTTTTCACATCCTGTTCGAAATGTGTTTTTGCACCTGTGGTGCCAAATGGTGCAGTCACTGTGCAAAATCAGCTTTTGGCTAACAAACTGAGATTGCCACTGTTCATAAGGTGGGGGGGTCACAAAAAAAACATGTTGAAAATTTGGAGTGAAAATACCAGTGAACGTCTGAGACATTAGGATTTCCGACCATAATGCCCCAACCTGTAGAGACTGACAGGCATCAGGGTTGTGACTTGGGATTCTCGCCTGTAATGTTCATACCATTCCACATGCTTCAGCCAGTGAGAGGCATCGAGGTGTGCCTTGGACTCTTCAGCCCCAAAGTTCACCCCATTCTCCTATACTGCAGCCATCTCACCAATTTTCCTGATGGAATGGGGTGAGCATAAGGGCCAAAGACCGCAAGGTACACCGTGGAATTTGTCGGTGTCTGCAGGGTAGGGTGTGGTGAAATGGCATCGCCGTTATGCCTGACGACCCAAAGGTACACCCCAATGCCTGTCAGTCTCTGCAGGGTGGTGGCGGGGTTGGCTTCAGTTTAATACTTCACTGCCATTCCTATTATGCAGCTCTCTAACTCCTACACTACCAATGTCAATGCCAGTAAGAAAACATTCGACATTGACAAATGCTTGTTAATTGCTGTAGCACTCTCCATACTATCCACCCTTCCACAGAATTTGGATTCTGTGGAATTCTCTGCATCTCTCTTATTCATCATCCCCCTTCTGCCGCGTTTACCTAAGGCTTACACACTGTTATGCGCACCTCCATAGCTTAGGAATTTCCATCCAGGCCTGTAACGTGTTTCTGCTGGACAGGAATATAATAATCTTTCTTTTTTCTTCTATGGTTTGTATATGACATCCATACACATCCTGCTTCTGTGGAACTGAATATATATATATATATATATATATATATATATATATATATACTACATTCAGGTTGTGTTATGTACATCTTTCTTGTACATGTGACTTGGAATGTAAATACTCTGCTCCTATCAGTATTGTAAACATGTTATTCCTTTTGTATTATGTATATTTATATGTAACTGTACAATTTTCCCTGCCAATAGCAGGGCCACATTGTAAATGAGCTTGCTCAATGGTGATCGCCTGGATAAATAAAGATTTGGATTGGACTGGAGAATTTGGTGTCTGTCATCCACAAAATGACTCCTCTTTCCCATGTGGACCTTTGTCGGTGTCACTAATGTACATATTGAAGAGGGTTAGACCGAGCACTAATCCCCGTGGAACCCTAATGGTCACTACTCTCACTCCTGAGAATACATTATTTAGGACAACTGTCTGGTTCCTACCCTCCAACCAGCACCCTATCCATCTAGATAGTACTTCTTTTAGCTTCATAAGACCCACTTTTTTACCAGCCTTCTGTGTGGTACAGCATCAAAGTCATTTCTGAAGTTCAGGTAGAAGATGCCCATCGCCTTATCTTTGTCCACTGCTATTGTCAGTTTCTAGCACTAAAGCCTAGAGGTTACAGTAACAAGCTGTGAATGAGATTGGTGTATCCAACAGACCTGGGTTTAATTTCCATGACCTCCAAGGTCAGTAGTGAGAATCTGGAGGGAGAGAAATCCCAAAAGGAACCAATTAACATAAGAATCCAATGGGTAGAAGGGAAAGGAAACAGTAAGAATAGTAGTAGAGAAAAAAAGGGAGAGCAAATAGGTAAAATGGGAGGATGTGGAAGTACAATCTGGAGAGCCATGTGTGCAAATGCTCGAAGTCTGGGCAATAAGATTGCAGATCTAGAGGCCACCATGTTAGAAGCGGATAGCACATAGTCACAGTTACTGAGTTCTGGTGCAATGTAAATGAGGACTGGGTCAAAGCCATACCAGGTTATGCTCTATTCAGAAGGGGCAGAGCAGAAAAAAGGGGGTGCGGAGTGGCTCTTTATGGTGAGAGAAAACATAAAAGCTATGGAAATACAAGGGGAGCAGGGGGAGCAGAGATACTGTGGGTCACCCTGGAGACATGGAAGGGGGCTGCTATTTTCACAGGAGTGATCTACAGACCTCCAGCACAGGGGAGAGAGGTGGATAAGGACATTACAGAAGCAATCCAATAGATGGCAAGTAAGGTAGAGGCATTGCTGGTTGGGGACTTCAGTCTACTGGACATGGATTGGAACCTCCCAGCTGCAGCAACAGTTAGAATCATGGACATCCTGTACTCCCTGCAGGGGGCAATACACAGGCAACAAGTTAAGGAACCCAGTCATGGATGGGGCAATACTTGACCTAGTACTGACAAATGTGGACGGTGTTGCTGACATCATGGTGGGTGGTCACCTGGAGACCAGTAATCATCATACAATGTGGTTCAATACAAGAACTGGGTCAGAGTCAAACCACACTAAAACAGGGGTACTGATCTTCAGGAGGGCTGATTTTAAGAAAATGGGAGAAGGCCTCAGGGATGCCTTAGCAAGGACAGGGAAATTGGGTGGAGTCAAGGAACAGTGGGCAAGAATAAAAGAGGGCATTGAGAAGGCATTAAATCTATGTGTCAGGTAGGTTAAAAAGGGCAAGAGAAAAATGAGACCGTTATGGTTCTGAACAGCAGTAGCAGAAAAAGTAAGGGCAAAAAAGCTAGCAATTAGAAGGTACAAGATGACATAGAAAGAGAAGGAGAGATATCAGAAGAAACAAGCATTTGTCAATGCTGAATGTTGTCACGCTGGCATTGGCAGTGCTGGAGCTAGAGATGCATAATAGGAATGGCATTGAAGTATTAAAGTGATGCAAACCCCACCCTGTAGAGAGTGACAGGCATTGGGGTGTGCCTATGAGTCGTCAGCTATAACTCTCTTACCACTGACCCCACCCTACCTTGTAGACACTGACAAGTGTTTGGGTGTGGTTTGGGGTCTTTGGGCACTATACTTACCCCATTCCGTAAGGAAATATGCTGACATGGGTGCAGTATAGGAGCGTGGGGTGAACTTTGTGGCTGAACAATGCAAGGCACACCACGATGTCTGTCAGTAGCTGCAGGGTGGTGGGTGGAATGGCGTAAGCATTACATCCGATGATCCCAAGTGACACCCCTGACGCCTGTCAGTCTGTACTGGGTGGGGTGCTACAGTTGGAAACCCTAACACTGTAGGCGTGTGGTGGTAATTTAACTCTATATTTTCAACATGGACTGCTTGTCAGGCCACCTCATGAAAAGTGGCACAATCACATCGTTAGCTGAAAGGTGGTTTTGTACAGCGGCTGTGCCATTTGGTGAAAGAGGAATGAAAACACATTTTTGGGCAGGATGTGGAGAATGACAATTGTATTATTCATGAGGAGGCGTAAAAAAATGCCAACGTTGAAAATCTGGAGTGACAATATGAAATATTGGTGAAGCAATGAGCATGCATACAAACTGCGCAACACACATCCGTAATCCAATTATTTTTGGGAGTTTGTTAGCCACATTTGTAACACAGGCATTTTGGGACCTCCTCTTATGAACAGTGGCACTGCGATTTTGTTAATCTGTCCCAAAAGTTGATTTCCCACAGTGACCACGCCATTGTGCGCCACAGGTGCAGAAACACATTTTGGGCAGGATGTGAAAAATGACAGCTGTACTGTTCATAAGGAGGTGTGAAAAATACCAGTGTTGAAAATCTGGCATGGAAATATTGCAAATTTGCAGTTATAAGGGTGCTTGGAAACTGCACAACGCACGTTTGCAACACAGTCATTTTATGAACTTTCGGCATCAAATTTTCAACATAGGCATTTTAGGATCTCTGCTCATGAACAGTGTCACCGTCATTTCCTCAAACTGTCCCGAAAAGTGATTTTGCACAGCAACTGTGCTATTCTGTGCCGGACATGCGAAAATACATTTTGGCCAGGATACGTAAAATGACAACTGTACTGTTCATCAGGAGGTGTGGAAAAATGCCAATTTTGAAAATCTGGAGTGAAAATATTACAAATTCACGAAGTTATGAGCATGTGTGGAAACAGTACAACGCACGTTCATAAAATAGCCATTTTTTTGATTTTTCCCACCAAATTTGCAACATAGGCTTTTTGAGAGCCCCCCCCCCCATGAAGAGTGGTACTGCCATTTTGTTAATCAGTCCCAAAAGGTGATGCTGCGCAGTGACCGAGAAATCACCTTTCAGGGCCGATTAACACCATGACAGTGCCAGAATTCATGATGAGGGGTCCCAAAAACTCCATGTTGAAAATTCCAAAGCATGCCTGAGATATGCATCAAAGTTGAAAAAAACCTGTGTATGCCATTATACAGCTTACTGGCATTTCCTCAGTTCACTGTCGGCTTTGAAGAGTGCAGACGTGTTCCCGGTCCACCGAAGATTATCACGCCGGACTCCGGCGGTAAGTATAGGGTGAGGGGGGTGGAGAGGCAGGGTGCACAGTGGGTGGGCATTGGTTGTGGAAGGCAGGCAGGGAGACCACGAGGGACAGTTTTCTTTTTGGGTTAAAGGTAAAAAAATAAACATCGAGGATGCTTCTTTTTGCTGGGGCTTTGGCATGCTGGGGTGGGCTACCAGCGTGCCACCCTAGAATGTTTTCTGGGGATGCTATAGCTGATGGGGATTGGGCATCCCCGTTGGCACACAATGAAAGCAGGGGGGGCAAGAGCCAAGGGGGACTGGGCACTCCTCTCGGCAAATAACAAATGGGGGAAGGATGCATTATGCTGGTAGGGAGTGGGCTCCCTGTCAGCATATACATTGGGCCAGGGTATGCCGACAGGGAGATTGGACACCCCCAAAGCTGGCAGTATGCCTCCATGTTCATTTTCTTTTTTCACCACCAGAGAAAGCACGTCGTGAGGTATGCTGCATATGACGAGCTAAGCTCGCATTGCAGCAGACCTTTCATTTGATCTCATCACCACATTAGGTATGCACAGTGTGGCGCCGGCACGCAGGCTGATTAGGGAATGAGGGACGCACCTACTGATGCGTGCCCTGCATTCGCCCAACAGTGACCGCGCCTCCAAATCTGCACTACCGCAAGATGTTGGCTGTACAAGTGCGCCAACATAAAAAAGGGAGGCACGGAAAGCAGCTTGGAGCGCAAAGGTGCAAACAGAGGAGAATATTGCCAAGTCAGCAAAATGAGGATAAAACATTCTTTAGGTATATAAGCAAAAAGAGGAAGACCAAAGGATGGGTAGCAATGCTAAATGGAGAGGGAGGGTTTTGTGTGGAAGAGGTCCAAAAAAAAGCAGACATTTTTAACAAATACTTTTGTTTAGCATTTATGGAGGAAGGGGTAGGTGACAGGCCACAAATAAGGAACAAGGGCATTAAAGGTAGGGAGATGGGCACTAGTCCTTTTACAGAGAAGTGAGTCCTCAAGGAACTAGCACAACTAAAGTGAACAAGGCAATGGGGCCTGATGAGGTGCACCGTAGGATACTGAGGGAGCTCAAGAAGGTGCTGGCTGTACCTCTGACAGCCCTGTTCAACCTATCACTGGATACGAGGGAAGTTTCAGGGGACTGGAGGAGGGTAGATGTGGTCCCACTTCATAAAGATGGTAACAGGGAGGGGGCAGGAAATTACAGACCTGTCAGACTTTGGTGGTGGTTAAAGTAATGGAATCACTACTAAAGGAAAGGATTGGGGAATACCTTGTGATCAGTGAATTACAGGATCAGATGCAGCATGGTTTCACAGGGGTTAGATCATGCTAGACAAACCTGATTGAGTTATTTGACTTGGTGACCAGGGAAGTGGATCACGACTGAGCAGTGGATGTGGTCTACCTGGATTTCAGTAAGGCCTTTGACACTGTTCCACACAGAAGACTGGTGAGCAAACAGGACAGCCTGGGAGTGGGTCAAAATGTAGTAAAATGGGTAAGAAATTGGTTAAGCAACAGGTCTCGGAGGGTGGTGGTAAAATGCTGTTCACTTTGAATAAGAGGTGACCAGTGGGGTGCCACAGGGGTCAATACTGAGCTTGAACCTCTTCAATGTCTTTATTAGTGACATTGCAGGAGGGCTGGATGGGAAAGTATGCCTGTTCACAGATGACACAAAAATCTGCAACATAGTGGACATGCCAGAGGGGTGGAAAAAATGAGGGACAATCTGAAAAAGCTGGAAGACTGGTCAAGGGTTTGGCAACTGGGTTTCAATGCAAAAAAGTGCAAAATTGTACTTTCTATGGTTGCATGGATGGAGCTCTGCTGACATATTTCTGTCATTCTGTTAAAGAGCACTGTGGAAGCACATAACCAGACAGTGCTTTGTTGTTCTTCCACAGTGCTGTGGCACAGTTCCACTGTGTTTTCTGCTACTGGCCCTTTCCTTCTGCTGGCCATAGAAACATACCCACTTTGCAGGGCACTACTTTTTCTTCCACAACTGTGGAAGCGACGGCTGCCATGCCAATATGGCCACCAAATCAAACTGCGCATGCGTGAGTATTGAGCATGTGCAGTTCTGGTATGGTGACCATCTTACATATGGCAGACTCCGGTGTGGTCAGAGCTCCAAGTATTCTTTAACTCAGTCTTGGTCTCGTCACTCTGAGGAGCCGCATAGGCTCTGACCAGAGTTTGTTTTTATAGGTTTCATAGGCAGGTTCAAGCATCTATAGGCAATTTGCCTTTTGCTGCTCTTATCATCTCAGGTATTGTAGCCCTTTTTGTTATTTGCTAGACAATATTTATCCAGTTTAGTCTTAAATTCTTCTATGCTACAACTTCCAACAATTTCCAGAGGAAGACTATTCCCAACACTCACCACCCTCTGTGAAAACCACATTGCCCTACTTTTTGTATAGTTGATTTCATTATTTAGCTTAAAGTTATGAGTTCTAGTTGTCATATACTAAGCATAAATCCCACTTCATCCTTCTATATTCTAACAAGTAAAGACCTAATGTATTCATTCTAGCTTCTTACTTCATGCCCACATTCCTGCTATTCTTCTTCTTGCTCTTCTCTGTACCCCCTTCAAACATCTAATCCTCTCTTTTGTATATGGTGCTCATAACTGACTACAGCACTCCAACTGCGGCCTCACCAGTGATGTATACGGCGGCATCAGAACCTCCCTATCTCTGCTCTGTATGTGTCTTCATATGCAACCTAGTATATTATAACATTTCCTTGATGTTTTACTCCATTACCTTTTAAAGGAAAAATCATCTGTAATTATAATTCCCAGATTCTTCTCTTCCTTTGTCACTGCCAGCTCCCTTCCTTTTAGTGTATATTTTGCCTTATTATTATATCTTCCCAAGAGCATGACCTTACACTTTTCTCAGGGCACAGAAACCTGGGGGCAACATACCAACTAGGTGAGGAAGTAATGGCAACCACAACACAGAAATGGAACCTGGGAGTAATCATTTCTGATGATCTAAAGGTAGCAAAGTAGTGTGATAAGGCATTGGGTAAAGCTAGCAGGATGCTCAAGTGCATAGGGAGAGGTATCACCAGCAGAAAGAGGGAGATAGTGTTACCCCTGTATAGATCCATGGTGAGGCCCCATCTCAAGTACTGTATCCAGTTCTAGAAGCCCTGTGTCTGGAAGGACATAGATGGGGTGGAGGCAGTACAAAACAGGGCAACAAAAATGGTGCAGGGCCTACATCAAAAGCCCTATGAGGAAGACTCAAGCAATTAAACATGTAGTCTTTAGAGGAAAGAATAGAAGGGGCGGGCAAGATAGAAATGTTTAAATACCTCACAGGTATTAATGAGGTACAGGAAGGTAGCATTTTACATAGAAAAAGATGCTCGAGGACAAGGAGTCACACTATGAAACTTGGGGGGACACTCAGAGGAGATATGAGGAAATGCTTCTTCATGGAAAGGGTGATGGATGCCTAAAACAGTCTCCCAGAAGAGGTGATGGGTGCTTAAATGGTAACAGGATTCAAGCATGCATGGAATAGACACAAGGGAACCTTAGAAATAAGGCAGGGGGAGACAGGAGATTGAGTAGGGTCTGCAGTGGCACTGTAGGTAGGAAAAATTGGACACACTAGGTGGGTCAAGAGGTCTTTACCTGCCAACAACTTCTATGTTTCTATGTTTCCAACTGCATACTGTATGACCCCGAGCAAGTCATTTAACTGCCCCGTGCTCCCAGGACACACTTGAAAATTATCCTTTGGAAACTATCGCAAATGCGTCACTGACTCAGTGGAGTATCCATTTCTCATGGATAAAATAAAATAATAATAATAAATTAAATATGTAGTTAATGTATTAATTGATTGTTACCAAATCAAAGAAGTTCATTACTGTTCTCAGACAAGACCAGTGTATTTTATCCTGTAGCCCATGAGACTCAATGAATCCCACTGTCTTTTTCTTGACTCAATTATTTCTAGCAGACGACCTACAATGGAAGTCAGTCTCACTAGCCTGTAGTTCCCTGGATTCTCTCTGCCTTCACTCTTGTGTAGATACACCATGCCTGCAGCCTTCCAATCCATTCCAACAGCACATCACCAGTTTCTAGGGGCTTATTTAACACAACCACATGGGGAGCTGCCAAGGCAAGTCTTGCTTCCCTAAGCATCTTTGAGTGTTAACCATTCAGCCCAGGGGATTCAATTATTGTAAAGTTTAGTAGTTCCATAACACTATGTTAACCAATATTATGAAAATTCCTGTCTTTGTTCCTTGGGACCCTCAGATTCAATACCACTGTTGGGTAGGGGGTCTGAGGCCCTGACTGTAGACACAACTGAATTATTCATTCAGAATATCTGCCATTCCCATTTCATCCTCCTCACTAACCCTATCATTCCAAATTCTCTCATTGCTTTCTCTCATCTGCCTTATTTCCCTGATGTACCTAAAACAATATTTCCATTATCCACCCTCTAAGAATATCATTCAGAGGTATCCAGGGGTTATGATTGAGACCTCTGTGATTTCTTTGCAACCTATCTGATGTTCTTTGCAAGCCATAGAAATCCCTAAAACATGGCATACCTAGCATTTATTTATATAAAATGTGGTGGGCAGAGGAGCTCTGCAACCCTTATGATTCTGGTTAAATGATGCTACTGCCCTCCCCAGCCATCATAAGGTCTGTTTTAGTCTTGATTTCTCTGACTAGGTTCTTGGCAGTCTCTAATTTTACTTTGCATTCATCCCTGTTTGCCTTGGTCTGAACCCTTTGATGGTCCCTAAAGACCTTCCTCTTATTCATAATTTCCACCCTCACCTGGTCATTGAACCACATGGGTTTCCTGTCGTTCTGGGCAGAAACTGTGAATTATCAAATTCACGAAAATTTCACAAATGATACAAAATTTTCCAAAATTCTGACTTTGACAAAATCTGGATCCTCTGAATGTGTTTGGCAAATCTTCTTCCTTTTCTATCAAACATTTCTGACTGAATTGTGGAATGATACACATCAGCTGCAGAATGACAGTTCTGCAAAATTCAGTTCTGCAGTTTAATACATCAATCCACAATACATGCAATTATTCCGCAGTTTAGTGATCAGTTTTGCAAAATTTCAGTACATAATTTAATGCATTAATTCGCAATTCATATATCCATTCTGCAGTTCTAAGTCAGAATTTCCTAAAAATTGCCAAAGTGTATTTTGAAATGTCACAAAAGTGAAATTCCAACTCTCACTGTAATTCCACAAGCATAATTTTATTTTCACACAGCACTAGTTTCCTGTGTTTTTTTTCTCTTTTTAACATTTTATAGAACCATAGAAAAATAAACGTCTGTAGAAAAAGACCATTGTTCCATCCAGTCTGTCCAGTTTAATCTACTCTACCCCATGACCTATTGTCCAGATGGAGTTCTCATGCACCTCCCCCCTCACTTCCTGCTTTAGTTGTACCCCCCGAGGAGTTATTAAGCCCTATACTCTGTCCCAGCTGTGCTTGAACCCATTAATGGTTTGTGTGCCCACCACTTCTATACATTTCTGTGTCATCTCTAGCATAGCACTTTTAATTCTGCCCACTTATTCTTCGCCACCTCAACCCCTTAATGTCCATCTTGTCTTTGAATATACAGTACTATTATCCTGCCAAAGTCTACAGATCTAAAGCTAGGGATCTTGCCATTTTTTTCATTCACAGAACTTGCAGAATAATGCTAAAATTCACAGTGCCATGGTTTCTCTTATGAAGTGGGTCCTCTACCTTCATGTCAGTTATAATTACTTATACTATGTATCTATAACCATGTGTTATTACTTATAATCACTACTGATTTAATTTCATAGTCTGTGCTAACGTTGATGCTTACTGCTTTACCCTATTGAGGTGAGCACTAATTAGATAATTTAGTATCTTGTTTGTTCTGAAGTGATACTTACTGATACCACCTGCTACCACCAATTTAGTTTAGTAGTCTGTGCTAACATTGATGTGTGCTGCTTCACCCTATCTGGATGAGCACTGATTAGTTAATTTAGTAGCCTGTGTGTGCTGAAGTCATTGCTTAAGTTATAGGAATGGGGTACAGAGGATAGACAGTCAGTTGTGGTGGCTGTGGGGTGCTCTTCTCTAGAGATATGCTTTGGAGTGGCAGGCACTGCCCTACATATGCAGGACCTAGACTTTGACCTAGGACCTTGGTGGAGTTTGATGGTCAACTGGTGGCAGCAAGGGTAGAAATATCTCAGTTGTGCCATCAGCTCAGCTGGAGCCAACCCCCACTACTTCAGAGGCCCACTGGCCTAGAGGGATGGAGAGTAGTGAGAAGGGGGGGAGGGGAGGGAGGCAAGATTAGCCACAAGGAGGTTGCCCAGTGAAAAACTATCTACTGTAGATGGCAAATCACTTTGGATCCCTAGAGGAAGCTCAGATACCTGACCCTGATGGGGGACTCTGAGTCAGTCAGATAAATAGGGTAGGACAATGTTATGGTACCCAAGGGGACAAACAGAAGCAAGTCTACCAGGAGAGTCTTAGTGGTCAGGGATTTAATGATTAGGGTTGTGGAGATAGTGGTGGGATGGGGTTCGAAGGAAGGGGGATGGTCAGGTGCCTTCCTAGTGCATTGGCCTTCCGTGATATAGACAGGATAGGCAGCATGGTGGAGAGGGAGCGGGGGGACTGGGGGTGTTGATACACACAAAAGGGGTCCCAAGATGAGGCAGTCAATAGTTACAAGTGAAAGGGTCTAGAAAGTGCTTGTAGCCTTAAAGATAGGTAAGGCCCCAAGACTAAATGGGATGAATCTGAGGATACTCAGGGAGCTGGCAGCAGAACTGGCTAAACCCGTGGTAGGACTATTCAATAATTTATTACAGATGGGGGTAGTTCCAAAGGACTAGAGGGTGGTGGATGTAGTTACACTGCATTGGTGGTCAAAGAACAAGTGGGAAACTACAGACCTGTCAGTCTTACTTCTATTGTAGGGAAGCTGATGGAGTCACTGTTCAAACAGGACTTCATGGACTATCTGGAGAGCAATTGTCGCCAAGATAGTAAACAGTATAGGTTCATGGCAGGGAAGCTTGTCAGACTAACCTGATAGTTTTCTTTGACTAGGTGACAAGGGAATTTGATATGGGCCATGCTGTGGTTTACTCTACTTTGACTTCAACATGATAGTTTTCTTTGACTGGATGATAACGGAAATGGATTGGTGCAACACTGTGGATTTGTTTACGTTGACTTCAGCAAGGCTTTTGACTCAGTGCCTCACAGATGTTTGCTGGAAAAATGGAGGATCTGTGTGTGGCTTGGAACATAGTAAGATGGGTAGGTAACTGGCCAAAGGGGAGGCAGCAGAGGGTTGTAGTTAATGGGGTCAAATTAGAAGAGAGGGAGGTCATGGGCAGGGAACCACAGGGATCTGTCCTGGGCCTTGTCCTCTTCAATATGTCCATCAGCTACACTGGAGAAGGAATCCAGGGCAGGTTGTGTCTCTTCACAGATGTCGTTAAACTCTGTGGGAGAGTGTATAGCGACTAGGGAATCAGGAAATGCAGTGCAACCTGCAAATGCTAGTGAGGTGACCTAAGATTTGGCAGATGAAATTCAATGTCAGAAACTGCGAGGTGATGCACCTAGGGAACAAGAACCCCAGGATAGTGTATTAAATGGGTGGGGTAAGACTTAGCACTATAGCTGAGGATCAGGACCTAGGAGTTATCATAAGTGACACCCTAAACCAATGAAGACAATGCAACAAGGCCTATAGTAAGGCAAATAGAATACTGGGGTGTATCAGGAGGGGCATTGACAGCAAAAGGAAGGAGGTAATACTGCTTCTTTACAGATCTTTGGTGAGGCCACACATAGAGTACTCTGCATGGTTCTGGACTCCTCTCCTCAGGAAGGATAAGGACAGGTTAGAGATGGTGCAGCAAAGGATGACAAAGATAATTCAAGGCCAACAGGACAGGTCTTAAGAGGAGTGCCTCAAGGCACTGAACATCTACTTGCTGGAGACCAGAAGGGAGAGAAAGGGGAGATACGATAGAGACCTTCAAGTTCTTAAAAGGAATAAACAAGGTGAACTGCAGGGAATTATTTTTTCTGAGAACCCTTCTACATGGGCACAAGTGCAAACTGACAGGTAGAAGTTCAGGAAGGACATGAGCAATTATTATTTTACAGAAATAGTGGTGGAACCATGGAATAATCTACCAGCTGAGGTGGTGGGCACTAAAACTGTTAATGGTTTCAAGCATGGCTGGGATAGTGTGAAGGGTATAATAGTTACTCAGGGTGACAGAATCTGGGAGGGAATTAGGGTGGTGGATGGGGAGGGCTGGGACCCTGGATGAACATTAGGTCCTGGGGTTAGATAGGGATCCATCGGTCTTTTTCTGCCATCATTGTGAACGTTTATATGTTTCTACAAGGTCCTAATTAAACAATACAAGGTCCAAAATCACATTTTTCTAGTAGCTTCAATCACCAGTTTGCTCAAAGAGCAGTTCTGCAAAGTTTATATAGCTCTGTGGCTTCTTTGACTCTTGGATATTGGATTGCCTCAATCTGCACCATAGATTTTAAAACCCCCCATGAGCACTATTCTGCCCTAATTTGGTGTTTTCTGGTTTCTCCCTCTAGCAACTTATCCATCACTGAGGATTGGTTATGGTCTATAGACCACTCCCATTCTTAGGCTCCCCCCATGTCTGTCATTTGAAGCAATATAGATTTTGCTTCCCCTCCCTCTGTTATAGTCTTGGCCTCCGCCACCTTAATAGAGTCCCTGACATAAACAGCCACACCCCAGCATTTCCCTATCCCATTTCAACAGGGCATAAAATGGGACTGTGAGGATCAAGCTGTATTTTGTGTTGTCCATGCTTCTAAGATGGTTACTATATCTAACTCCTTTGTCACTAATAGTACATGCACTTCCTCAATCTTGTTGATAAAACTTATAGCATTTGACCTTAAAACCTTTCATGTTTCCATTTCCCCCACCAAATCCCCTAGGTTTGAAACTGCCATTACATTACTGACTAGGATTTTTTATTTATTTATTTAAATCTAGGATTACAAATACCTTTGAGCTTGAGACAGCTCATTTACAAAGGTTCCACGTCTAAGGAAAGGGTTACAATAAGTTAAGGAAGTATAGACAACATTCATGGTATCAACGGAGGTACAGACAACATTCATGGTATCATCAGAGCACAGCAAGTCAATTGGTAAATAAGTGGGAACAGTGCTACACACTCAAGATTACAAGCAAGCATAGAAAACCATAAGGTACTTTTGAAGCAACATTGCTAATCGGGGTTATGACTTAATTTACCACTGGATCTCTTCCCTTCCTAAGTCTGTCTCTGCCATCTCCCCTGTATAGTGTCTCATGAAATCTGGATGACAGCCACCTCGGATCTCTTTGTGTCTACTGTACACCATCTATACCATCTATACCCTCCCCAGAGCTAGTTTAAAAGGACTGCTAATCACTAAATCTTATTTCTATCCCAGTGTACCTGCTTTTCCCTTCTGAGGTGCAGTCAGACCTTTGCAAAAAGACTACAGTCCTCTTTGAAGGAGTCCCCATCCCCAGAATAACCAAATCTCTACTTAACATAGCACCTCAGTAGTATGTGTTAAATTCCCAAATGTAATCCTATCTGTACTTTTTCTCATATGGCACCATTAGCACGTCCAACTCCAAGAAGGCTTATGCATCTGTAACTGCCTTCTGATTATATAAGGCCCTAAATCTTTCCTAAACCTTTTCTACATTTAAAGAAGCAATGCTGTTTTTGCCTGTCTGTACCACTATGACTGGCTTATCTCCATCAGCAGTGGTGAACCTTTCCAACCATAGGATTATCCTGTATGTTGTCTCCCCAGCAAGACACACCATGGATCTTCCTCCTGGCTCAAGCAATACATCAGCCTCCTCAACCCTCTAACAATGGGATCCACAACTACTATAACTCTCTCTTTTTTTCCCTTCTGCCTCCCCCTGACCTGCTTTCCCAGGCACATCCCAATTAGATGAAGCAATCCCATTCCAGGACCCCAACAGTGCAGCTAAGGGTCCTGGTGCCACTTATGAGGATGTCTATTCACAATGCTTTCCACACAGAAGGTATGGTAGTTTGGTATATCTTGGCCCTCCCATTCAGGTGGTACTGTTAAATGCTAAACCAATAGTAGTAAGGCCACGGTGATTCAGGACTTACTTTCAAGCACCATTATTCTGACGTGTATCGCTGAGACCTAACTCAGTATACATGCTGGCACTGTAATGGTAAAAGCCATCATGACATCTTTTTCAGTTTCACATTATCAGACCTATTTTTATTGTCCTTGCATTTTGATTGAAGTACTTAGCATGGCAGTTTAGAGCTATGATGTCTACTGAGCATGTGGCAATCTTTTGTATTATTTATTTATTTATTTTTTTATTTTAGTCTTTTGGTAACCAGGTAAGGCCCACTAGGCACAAGTGACTGTTTTCATGGGCGACTTGGGAGCACTGGACGGTTAAGTGACTTGCTTAGATTCACACAGTATGCAAGTGGAGGTTGTGAGAATCAAACTCAGGTCTGGTCTGCAGGATGTATCAAGCTCGTTCACACCTCATTCCTCTAACTTCTAGGCTATACTGCCAGCCCATTGTTATGAAAGATAGCCCTGGATTTTAAGTCCTCCTTGTGTACTGACCTCCATGGTGCATGGGAGATTTTTAGAGGAGCAGGCTGAGAACCTGTCAACTATAGTATTTAAGTGTCTCATATCACTGGTCCTTGAAGACACCAGTGTTGATTGTATTAAGACTACAACACTTAGCTAAGTGGTTTCATGGTTGTAATGTCCTTCTTGAATGAAAGGTAATGCCTTTAATGTGGCAGTCTTGAAATTTGTCAAATGCTTGGACATTGTTTTCTTGATATGAATCAATATGAAGGGTATGGAAATGTCCCGAATGCCATTGTCAGATCATAATTCCAGGCACACCATGGTTGGGCAAAACTTTCTAAAACCCACTTTACAGAAACTTTAGGGATTAGCCTAAGTATCTAGAGGATCCAAAGGGTTTCAGATAGTGATTTTCTCAGATCTGGTTAGTTCTTGAATTATTACATTGAAGATACTGTAGAAGAATACAGTGAGACAAAGTTTGGGAAAAATTAAAACATGCTTTTAAAGAATCCTCCTAGTAGTCCTTTGTGGGAAACCTGTGGCTTTCTTGTAAGCAGCAAAAAGGACTATCTCAATTAAAGAACTTCATATTTTAAACATCATCAATTATTGGTCTTAAGTGTTGTTCATCCCTGATCATAGATTACCAAATTTATGTTTTCAGGATGCAGTCTTAGATATATTCCAACCCTTTGTTTTTCCCCTGACTACAAAAATCTTAGCATTTATAGAACACTGAATGACTGAAATGATGAAAAAAACAAAACAAAGGGTCCATCATATTCATCTCTTGTCCCTTTTAGCCTCATGTTCCTTATGTTGTTCATGCCAACATGGATTGTGGAATTGCTTGGTCCTGGAAAGTACCCATTCAACTCACTCACCAGAAAGCTAAACCACACCTCAGACAGGCTGCTACCCTGGTCCAGCAATGTCCCCTCCACTCCCACTTCCTTAGCTATGGATGTCCTTGTCACTACTACACTCTTGCTATCCCCCAGCCTTTTCTTTTCTCCTCCATAGCAGGTCAAGTGTTTTGGTGCCTGGAGAGCCCTCACAAGCCCCAGTTACCTACTGACCCATGCAACCTAGTCAGCCAAAAACTGATTCCTGTTGCTGTTGTCCAATCGTCATGATGCTCCCCTTGTGACACCTGCTGCTTCTCTTCTCCATACTGAACCATAGCCTATTACTTCCATTAGAAATCACAGTTTCAGTAGCCATCCTCTTTACTGTGTCTGTCCCTGCCAATGGCTATTCCATAGGACTAGGACCCCATGCCCTGGCCTCGTCTCCACAATTCTCCTCAGCTGCCTGCCTGTTCACCTTCCTGCATCCTTGTGGGGTTGCCATCTGCCACTCAAGCTTAACAATGTACCTATATAAAGTCTCAGTTATTACAGAGTGGCCACAGATGTATCCCTTCTGAGTTTATAGGCAGGATGGTGTACATTGAACAGCCCTTACAATGCACTATTTGTGCTTCCCTCCTGGCAACCTGGACAGTAGCATTCCCATCCTACTCTATGTCTTTTTCTAGTTATTATTTCTATCGCCTGTGCTCCTATGGTGCAGACAGTTAACATTCATTACTGACACAATGCCTCTCCAGATCACATCACAGTGACTGCACATGCCTTCCTCCACCCTCTGTAGGCAGGACGGTGGACAAAATGCAGCCCTAGCAGTACTTGAATTGTGCCTCCATACTGGATGGCAAACCATCCTGTTAGCAACAGCAGATAGTCACTGGCCCAGAACCACTCAACTATGCAACAAGAAAAACACGGCACCAACCACTTCCATAAATAATTCTGTATTGTGTAAAACAAAATAGGTGCTCCACAATGCAGTAACGCCATGCAGGACTTCAACAGCTCCAAACAAAGAAAACGTCCGACTGGTTTCGCGCCAAAAACAGCGCCTCCTCAGGGACACATACACAGCATAATACCCACCACATTATAAAGAATTCATTTAAAGTGACATAACACCAAATTAGTAAAAACATAATAAAAACATGTAACACAACCGGTTGGAATTTTTCGCTGTGGGCATTGCAAATTTTGAGGTGTCATGCAACAAACAAAATCATTTTCTACAATGAATGTTACTAGATCTTATGATATTAGACAGTTTATTAATTGTTCATCTGTGGGAGTTATCTATTTGGCTACATGCAGTTGTGGTGCATTTTATGTGGGAAAGACCTCACGTGTATTTAGACAAAGAGTATGTGAACATTTAAGTGACATTCGCTGCAGAATATCAAGAATGCTTTGGTGCAACATTTACAGCGGTGTTATGGTTTGCTGCACATTGCTTTTCGCTCTGTGCAATTGAGAGGGTTTTTATTGACTCAAGGGGAGATGTAGATGTTAAGATTTTACGGAGGGAAGCATATTGATTTGTACCTTTAGATGCTTTGACTAACCCAGGATTGAATGATTCATTTGATATAGGTCCCTTTTAAGGTGAATTCATTATTTATATGATTCGCCTTTGATAAATATTTGTTTTGAGCCTTCCCGATGCGAGGGTGGGGTGGTGTGGTTAAATCGAACCCTGCTGTTTATTCGCTTTGAAATGACACTTTGTGATTTGTATTTTGCATTTTGTAATAATGTCTTTGCTACTCAGGGTAAATGTTTATTTATTTACATCTAAATTTATCTAATATTTAATATTTAGACTTGTATAGTGAACTTTTTCAACACCTGAATGTTACATGTTTTTATTATGTTTTTACTAATTTGGTGTTATGTCACTTTAAATAAATTCTTTATAATGTGGTGGGTATTATGCTGTGTATGTATCCCTGAGGAGGCGCTGTTTTTGGCGCGAAACCAGTCCGACGTTTTCTTTGTTTGGAGCTGTTGAAGTCCTGCATGGCGTTACTGCATTATGGAGCACCTAGTTTGTTTTACACAATACAGAATTATTTATGGAAGTGGTTGGTGCCATGTTTTTCTTGTTGCATAGTTTGGTTCTTTACACTGGCACAACAGCAATTTGGAGCCTCTCACTTCTGACATTACTCATTTGTGTTTTTTGAGCTGGCTCACTTTGACTTCCAGTTTAACGCTAGAGACAACAGATATTGACTCGAGTATTATCGTGTCAGCGTTGGGAGTTTTTGGTTCTTATCTTGCACCAATATTGACTCTCTCTAATATGTCTTCTAAATTGAGGATATACATGCTGGCAACGACGGCTCCTTTACATTCAGCAACTTTTTATTTTCGGTGTTGGAGGTTCGAATCCTTCATTGCCCTGAAACAGCCTCAGCAGTGACAGTGGATCCTACATTACAGTTGGTGGATTCTTCGGAGTGAACCAGTGGCAAGTATTTTTACGGCCTGTTATGAATTAGAAAGTTGATTTTGAAGGCACGAATAATTTTTTGGAACTTGACCAGCCTTGAGGCTTATGTTTTAGTAAATCGAGTCCCGAGGGGCCTCCGTATAATTAAATGGCCAGGTTATGGTATGGAGCGGCCTGAATTTAAGGAAGACTGGACAAAACAATTGCAACTTGCTTCTATGATGTTGCAAGAGTGTTTGATACGGGATTATAAAGCCCAAAAGGCAGCCATTGAGCCACTTGTCAAGCAAAAAGAGTCTGTTTTTGCGGGGTATAGTAATGAAGTGGAGTTTAAAGATTTGGAATATAAGCTGAAGACAGCCATTACTAAACAAGATGTTCATCTAAAAGCTATTAAAATGAAAAAATTTGAACGGGATAGACTTGACTATGCACTCAATCGTGTTTTTACCTGGAAGGGTGCTGAAGGCCTAGGAAGAAATAAACGAGGCTTTCAGAGAAATAAAATGGATATTAATAGATCCAAGTCTATATTGCATAATAATAGCAATGTTGAGAGCAGTTTTCTCTCCACTTCAGAATCATCTGATGACCCTTTGGAGGAATTTGGCAGCGGGGGGGGCGGAAGCCAACCACGACGGTCAGAGAGGTTGGTCAGATTCGAACCAGAGCACGAACCCGTAGAGGGGGCAGAAGGAGAAGATACAAGAATAAAAACTACTGGGGGCAAAAGACAAGGTTTTCTACAGAAAAACACACAGAAGAACAGAGGGAGGTCGTTGTCTCGAATGTAATTAATTTATCAGATGTCCAACTTACACCGGCTCAAATATCTGTATTGGAGAAAGGACTTAAGTTTGTGCCTACATGCAGTGTCTCTCGATTTGATGCTTTCCTTGATTTAAAGAAATTTACTCGCAAACTCAGTTTAAAATCTTTCTTTAATAGACAGCGGGGCCTTGACGTGGATGTAACATCTATGGATGGTGACAATGTTTCGATTTCTTCTTTTGAAGGGGAAGGATGCCTGCTACATTTTAAAGGCCCTTCTAATTTCAATCCACCCCCATCTGCAGCTATTTTGACTTTTGAGACAGCTTGTCTCAATGAAATTGATGCTTTATTTAATGAATGGAAACCCACTGGTTATAATAACTTTACTAGGGATGAGCAAACAGTTAAATGAATTAGAAACTAACTTGTTGATTACATAAGGCAGCTGATAAAGGGGTGCTGTGTAGTTATGAATACTAAAGATTATCTATGTGAGGTACAGCCAATTAAAAAATGAGGTCTTCTATACTATTTTAGATAGAGATCCGACTTTAGATTTTAAGAAGGCTATAGATGCTGTTTTATCAACTGCACTTGAATCAGGTATTCTAACCAAAAATTCATTTGACTTTTTGACTGTTAAGCACCCGGTGAGACCTACTTTTTATGTTTTGCCAAAAGTACATAAAAGCCTGCAGTGTCCCCCAGGGAGACCTATAGTATCTGGTATTGGCTCTTTAATTGAACCTCTGTCTAAATACGTGGATGCACATATCCGCGATTTGGTTTTTATGTTGCCTTCATATTTGAGGGATACTACGCAAGTTCTTGGTCTCCTGGGTGATATGCAGTTAGAACCACAGTGGCTCTTGGTCTCTATGGATATTGAGGCATTATATACTAACATACCACACCAGGGGGGGTTGAATGCTTTACGCTATTGGCTTACGTGTAAAACTGCATTGGGTGTAGATCAAATTATTTTTAATTAAATTGTCTGAGTTTGTTTTGATGAATAATATTTTGTTTTCAGGGAGATATTATCATCAGGTCAAGGAACTGCAATGGGGCGACCTTTGCCCGAATTACGTAACCTGTACTTGGGATATTGGGAGCAGGAATGTATTTTGATCGTGATAAAAACTGTTTCTATGATAAGATTGATTTTTGGAGACGTTACATTGATGATATATTGATGGTGTGGCGGGTACAGTACTTAATTGGAGGCATCGTGATGTATTTACATTCAACAAACGAGAACTTGAGGTTTTCGCTTAAGGCTGATAAGGAGCGTGTGAATTTTTGGATTTGGAATTAGCAAATTACAAGATGGTACTCTTGGTACATCTATTTATCGAAACCTACGGACCGAACACTCCTACATGCCTCGAAGCTCATCCTCGCCACACCATCAATAATATCCCCAAATCCCAGTTTATGAGGGTTAAACGCAATTGCAGTGATATTAGTGGATTTTGAATTGCATTTGTGTGACATGGCAGATAGATTTTCTCAGAGAGGTTATGCACAGGAGAGTTGAGTCAGGATGGACCTAGTAACGACAGATGCCTAGAGATCGCTTGTTACAGTACCGGTCCATGAACAGATTGAACATTTAAATGAGGCACCACTAAATTTTGTTACCACTTTTGGTCAAAATGCTGCTTCTATTAGGAAATTATTAACAAAAATTGGTTTATATTAATACAGATTAGCATTAAAGGAGGCTATTAGTATTCACCCTAAATTTGTTTATAAAAGGGAAAAAATATTTCTGATAGACTAGTACATTCTTATCAAATTGTTCAGGTTGATAAGACTGGTTGGCTGCCATCACAACCTGTTGGATTTTTTCGCTATGGCATTGCAAATTTTATGTGTCATGCAACAAACAAAATCATTTTCATTATGAATGTTACTAGATCTTATGATATTAGACAGTTTATTAATTGTTCATCTGTGGGAGTTATCTATTTGGCTACATGCAGTTGTGGTGCATTTTATGGGAAAGACCTCACAGTATTTAGACAAAGAGTATGTGAACATTTAAGTGACATTCATTGCCAGAATATCAAGAATGCTTTGGTGCAACATTTACATGATGTTCAGTTTGGTTTAGCACATTGCTTTTCGTTCTGTGCAATTGAGAGGGTTTTATTGGACTCGAGGGGAGATGTAGATGTTAAGATTTTACGGAGGGAAGTATATTGATTTATACCTTAGATGCTTTGACTAACCCAGGATTGAATGATTCATTTGATATAGGTCCCTTTAGGTGAATTCGTTATTTATATGATTCGCTTTTGATAAATATTTGTTTTGGAACCTTCCTTGATGCGCAGGGTGGGGGTGCGTGTGGTTAAACGAACCCTGCTGTTTATTCGCTTTGAAATGACACTTTGTGATTTGTATTTTTGCATTTTTGTAATAATGTCTTTTGCTACTCAGGGTAAATGTTTATTTATTTACATCTAAATTTATCTAATATTTACTATTTAGACTTGTATAGTGAACGTTTTCAACACCTGAATGTTACATGTTTTTATTATGTTTTTACTAATTTGGTGTTATGTCACTTTAAATGAATTCTTTATAATGTGGTGGGTATTATGCTGTGTATGTGTCCCTGAGGAGGCGCTGTTTTTGGTGCGAAACCGGTTGGACATTTTCTTTGTTTGGAGCTGTTGAAGTCCTGCATGGCGTTACTGCATTGTGGAGCACCTATTTTGTTTTACACAATACAGAATTATTTATGGAAGTGGTTGGTGCCGTGTTTTTCTTGTTGCATAGTTTGGTTCTTTACACTGGCACAACAGCAATTTGGAGCCGCTCACTTCTGACATTACCCAGAACCACTCAACCCAACTCCCAGTCAGCCAATATCAACATTGTGTACCTCATCAACATGTTTCAATGGCAGGGTTTGCCATTGACTCACTCAGTGTCTGACAGATAAGGCAGTGAGCCTTTATTGTAATGCATTAAGTATGTACCTTAACAAGCTGCCTGCTTCACAGGTATTAACCACTCAGCCCACAATAGGCTCTACTATTCTAACCAGCTTGTTCCCCTACACTGTCTACTAAAATGTAAAAAAAGATCTGCCCCAATAAAGTACTCAAAAGGACTTCAACCTACCATATGGCCACTCTAGGTCATAAGTACCATTTTTCTGCTGGCTAGGTGTTTCTGTCAGCTCTCTGTCTGCTCTCCCAGTGCAGGGTCTCAACTAAATATCCATCTGTATACTGCCCCCTGCTGGAATGCACTAAGCCCTCCCCCAATCAACCACCTGTTGTACAGTTACAGTAGTAAGCACTCAACCTAAACTAGGCTGTAATATTGTAACAAGATAGTTATATCATACTGTCTTCTAAAATTTAAAGAACTGCCTCAACACATGCAAAATACTGTAACCTCACCGTATTTACACTGCTACTTTTTGTCTGTAGACTAGGTGCTTCCTTTTTCTCTGTGTCAGCTCTTCATCCCTCCACAGGTTCTCAGTGTCACACTCTGCATTTCATGTATCTCCTGCTGTGATGCAACTTCTCTTCCACTGTCATTAGATAACTTGGTGACCCAACTGGTTGTCTCACTCTAAGTCATTGAAAAATACATTGAACTCCATTGGGTACTTGTTGATTGGTTGCCATTTATTATAATTAGCTGTTTTCTGACCTGACACTAGTTATTCACCCATTGTACTAAAGGAGTACTACAGTCAGAATTTGCAAAAACACATGTTTTGCAGAGTGTTTTGGTTTGTGTATGTAGTCCCAGTGTGTACTTCCCTTTGTTAGCTATTAGTTTTGTCTTCTAAATTAGCCTGCTAGTTTTATGGAAGTTTTATTGTCCAGGGAAGGAGGGGGAGGCTCCAATTAGCATGGCTTGTTGTGCTTCTTTTTCCTACAGTGCCTCCTGCCCATCTGACAGTGATGTATCTGGGACCATAGATTCAGCAAGTACTGATTTAGAGTCAATTTTACAACAGCATAGCTGTGATATTAAGTAACTGTCCTTATCTAGTGAGCACTGAAGGCTACATTTATAGTTTAGCAAATACTTTAGGGCTAATTGAGTGGGTTATTCTGTAAGAAAACAGCTAGACTCTTTACTAATTATAGCATTGATGATCTGGGGTGATTTGTGTGCTTTTTTTTAATGGCTGTGTGCAGTTTAATGAAATGAAAAGTTTTAAAAGCAAAATATTTACTCCTGCTGGCTTGATCTGACCCATGACACACATGCATAACAAAAATATTGAATTAGAGTTACTTAGTGGAGGCCAGAACATCACGCTCTTACCTCCAGTTCTTGTTGAATCAGTGTCCTGGATGCATGACTGTGACATGGGATAGGAGGCATTGTAGAAAATAGAAGAACAATAAACCATACTAAGTTGGAGATCCCCAGAGGCCATAAAACTACCATATAACTAGCAGGCTAATTTAGAAATAACTTTTAATAGCAAACAAAGGGAAGGACACACCAGGACTAAACACAAAAATCAAAACACACTATACAACATATGCTTTTGCAAATTCTTACTTCAGTACTCCTCTAAATAAGATGTCCATGCATGGCATTTAAACTAGCTAATGGGGAGATGGTGGTGGCACTCGTAACAAATATCAGGAAGCTAGCTGTCTCTCCCCCATCAGCCAACATTACAGGACACAAAGTCAGGAGTGTCAAGGAGGAGGAAAAGCATACTACTCAAAAAGGATCCACCAAAATATGCAAACAAGGAATGAAGGGTAACAGGCAGGGTGGGGGCATCCTAACAAACAATGGAGGTGCTCGGGTATGGAAAGCAATGTGCATGAATGCATGCAGTCTGTCAAATAAAATACCAGACCTTACTGCAACAATAGCTGAGGCAGGGCTTGACTGGATTGCTGTGACAGAAACTTGGTTCAATGAGAACCACACCTGGGACACAGCTATCCCAGAGTATAACCTATTCAGAAAAGACCGTTAGGGTGAAAAAGGGGGAGAAGTAACCAAGTATGTAAGAGAATATATTAAAGCTACAGAGATACAGGGGGCATAAGGAGAAGTGGAGGCTCTGTGGATTACAGTTGGGGTCAGTAACAAGGCATCCATCCAGGTAGGGGTGGTCTACAGACCCCCTTCTCAGGACAATACAAAGGACAAGGAGATCCTGGAAACCATCCTTCAGATGTCAGACAAAGGGGACACTCTCCTGATAGAGGACTTCAATCTTCCAGACATAGATTGGAACACCATCACAGCTGCATCAGAAAGGAACAGGGAGTACCTAGTTGCTCTGCAGAGAGCAGGACTAAATCAGCTAGTGAAATCACCCACAAGATGGAAAGCAATCCTGGACCTGGTATTGTCAAACTGTAACAGGGTACTAGACACTAAAGTTGTGAGCCACCTGGGAACAAATGACCACCACACTGTGTGGTTCAGAGTAAAGAAAATCAAAGACTCTGGGCACTCAAAACTGAAAATCCTCTATTTCAAGAATGCAGATTTAAAAAAAATGAGGACCTGTCGGAGAGAAAATCTAAACCGTAAGTCTGAAGGGGATGTAGAAGAATCCTGGGATAGGCTGAAGGGAGCATTAACATTAGTCACATCATAGTGCATCATAGTAAATCAAAGAGGAGAAGGAAACCCCTTTGGTTCCACAAGGAGGTGGCAACCATAGTGAGGGATAAAAAAGAGCCTTCAGAAAATGCAAGGAATCAAAAAAGGTTAGTGACACAATAGATTACATGGAAAATCTGAAAGAAGCTGGGAAAGCAATAAGGATTGAGAAGGCACACACAGAAAAGAATCTAGCACAAGGAATCAAAAAAGGAGACAAAACCTGTGACACTCAGACAGCTGGTCCTGATTAATCTATGATTTTTGTAATATAAAAATGTGTTATTGAGTGTCTCTCATAGGACAAGTTGAAACAGACTGTGGAATGACATCCCCCCTCCCAGGTTTTAGCTGCAAGGTGTTACCTGGAAGGCCAGGAGATAATTACAGGCTAGAAGAGACTAAATTAGGGATCTCCTGTCTATCTAGCTTATTTGTAGCTTGCCAGCTGCTAGGATGGGAAATCATAAACTTTTATAATGTTTACAGGAAGAGAGCAGGTTATGATGCTTTAGTGCAACGTCATAAAAGATTCTTTAATGTGTCCTGGGAAGAAGAGCTACTTGAGATCAAAGAGGGGATGTTATTTAAAGAAAGTTATGTGGGGACATGAGTTTTGCTGTGGTCACCTTTATTAATTTACCTCCTGCAGGATAGACATCCTGATTGTATAATTTTTAATAAACAGAGGAGGAGCTGGGTGACATCATGGAGAAGACAGGCACATGACAGTGTTTTAATTATGCTGTGAGAGACCTGTAAAAACACACATGTTTGAACTCTCTTGACAACAACATCTGTCAATCAGCAGTATTAGAAAAGATACATTAGATATACAAGTCTAATTGTCTGGTGGTAGGAATTTTGCACTTTTTTTTAACCCTCTTTCATTTAAATGATTGTATGTTTTTGTGATATATGGTTCTGTATTTACATGTTACATTTTTTTACTTATCTTTAAGTAAACCTCTACTTTAAAGATTACTTGGTGTGCCCTTGAAATTCTTTTTCTTGACAAGTAAAACATACATGGTTAAAGTTGACACTGTACAAAGCTTACTGGTTTTACCAAACTGAGAAAAGATAAGAGTTTATTCTGAGGTCTTTAATAGAGTTTTAAGGGTTCATTTTGTACGCATGGTTAGGTGCCCGTAGGTGAAAGATATCTGCCCCCCCAAAGAATAGAATTATCTGAGCCTGTACATTGGGTATGCTAACAAGAGGTTCACAGTTTGAATCCCTCCAGAACTTCAGACCAAAGTATTATTCGAACCCACAAAACAGACAGGAGGGTTACCCTGTTCTGCTAACTGTTCAGAAGACTGCGCTTGGAGGTTGGCACTGTGGGAGCAGAGGGCCTGACCTGCTGAATGGGTTTGTGACAAAACCCTTCTACAGATACATAAGAGAAAAGAGGAAGAACAGAGCAGGAATTGTTAGAATTATAAAAATGGATAGGCATCTTATGGAGGACGACATGGAAAAGGCAGAAGCACTTAACAAATACTTCTGCTCAGTCTTCACACAGAAGAAAATGGAAATGTGCCATCGCTATTCACAAAGGATATCCTTGCAGGAGCGGTAGACATGAGTCCCTTCACGGAAGAAAGAGTCCTGAAGGAACTCAATAAGCTGAAGGTGGAAAAAGCAATAGGGCCAGATGAGATACGCCCAAGAATACACAGTGGTTTAAGGCTCTGAACTGCAAACCTGGGTTTGAATCCCACAGCCGCCATTTGCATACTGTGAGACCCTGAGCAAGTCACTTAACTTCCTTGTGCTCCCAGTTCACACCTGTAAACAAGCTTTCAACTTAAGTGTGTCTCTTCTGGTAAAACAAAATGCTAAAAGAGCTTGGGAAGGAAATAGCAGCACCCCTTAGCAAAACCCTTCAACATGTCATTAGAGAGTGGGATAGTTCCTGAGAACTGGAAAGGGGCTACAGTGGTGCCACTTCACAAGAGTGGAAGCAAAGAGGAACTGGGAAACTATCGCCCAGTTAGCCACACCTCAGTGGTAGGTAAGCTGATGGAATCCCTGTTAAAGGAGAGGATACTAACAACAAGTAGTCAACTAGATCCAAAGTAACATGGCTTCACAGCAGGAAGGTCCTGCCAGACAAATCTGGTTGATTTTTTCTTTTCGATTGGGTCACTAGGATGGTGGATTGAGGGGGGTTCATTTGATGTGGTTTACCTAGACAGCAGCAAGGCCTTTGACTCCATTCCACAGAGAAGGTTGGTCAACAAGCTGAAATACATGGGAACTGGCCATAAAACAACATGCTGTGTTAAAAAATGACTGGGTGGGAGATTTCAGAGGGTATTAGTGAATGGTACAATATCAAAAGAGGGTTTGGTGATCAGCAGAGTGCCACAGGGATCGGTGCTGGGACCAGTCCTCTTCAATATATTCAGCAGCGACATTGCAGATGGTCTGGAGGGGAAGGTGTGCCTGTTTGCAGATGACACTAAGATCTGCAACAGGGTAGATACACCACAGGGGGAACAAAAGATGGAGTCTGACCTGAGGAAGCTGGAGGAGTGGTCAAGAAACCGACAGCTGAAATTCAACTTGAAAAAATGCAAAGTCATGCACATGGAAAAACGTAACCCAGGGAGAATATACTTAATGGGAAGGGAACAGCTACTGGCCACAAAGCAGGAACATGTCCTAGTGGTTATCATGGCTGATGATTTGAAGGTAAACAAACAATATGAAAAGGCATCCCTGAAGGCTAGTGGCATCCTGGGATGCACAGGGAGAGGTATCACTAGTTGGAAGCAGAAGGTGATTATTCCACTGTATAGGTCACTGGTGAGGCCTCACTTGGAGTACTACATATAGTTCTGGAGGCCCCACCTCAGAAAAGACATAGATCGATTGGAAACTGTGCAGAGAAGGGCTATGAAGTTGGTGTAAGGTTTGCATCAAGAGCTGTATGAAGCAAGGCTAAGCAGACTCAACTTATACTCCTTGAAGCAGTGAAGGGACGGGGAGGTTGGTAGAGACATTCAAATACCTGAAGGGTGTCAACAATGTTCAGGAACATAACCTTTTCCAGGTGAACAACTGCACCAGGACTAGAGGACAGGACATGCACCTAAAGCTTGATTCTAACCCACGAAACAGACAGGAGGGTTACCCTGTTCTGTTAACTGTTCACAAGATTGTGTCCAGAGGTTGGCACTGTGGGATCAGAGGGCCTGAACTGCTGAGTGGGTTGGTGACATATTGGCTGGCAGCGGTGGGATATATTTTGGTTTTGCAAGCTTTTATTGTTCAGTGTGTCAGCTTGAGACTGTCAGCTCTCTTGCAAAGAAAGAAAAAGACAGTGATTTATTTTTAAAAAGGGAGACAGAACTATATCACTTGGCATACAGTCAAGTTCCTACCCATTTTATTTTTTTTCTAAAGTGCAAGTCAAAGTAGCCATAATTAGGGAAGAAGATGGCTTCCAACTACAGCAGACACACTGTAGACTACTTAAAGCAATTGTGCAGGGTACAGGAGTCCCGTTCGAAGTGAAAGCCAGCAAACAGAACCTCGTGGATGCCCTGATGGTAGCAGATACCCAGAGCATTGAGTCACAGACAGTGACTGAAAAGGACTGAACATTGAGTGTGGAATGGCTAGCGGCCAGTGCAGTGTCCAGAACTGATGAGGAGGGCAATAGGGCCACTGTCAGTGAAGGGCCACAGCAGCAGGGGAAGGTCACCAGTATCCTGGATCCAGTAGTACTCAGGCTGCAAATTGAGTTGCGCAGAATGCAGCTGGAGTTCCAGAGGGAGAGGGACCATGAATAGAGAGACGCGGACCATGAGAAGCGTGAGCGCCAGAGGCAACACAAACTGGAGAAGCTACAACTCCAACCAGCAGCACAAGAGCAGGTAAGTGGCTTGGGTTTAACTGGGACTACAGGACTGTGTTACAAATTGAATTCCAAATTGATAGCCCAGTTTAAAGAGGTGGAGGATATGGATGCCTTTTTAAATTCTTTTGAAAAGTTTGTATTCAGGCTAAAATTCCTAGGGAGTCCTAGAGCTTCCAGTTATCCCCACTACTTACCAGGAAAGCGCAGGATGCATTGGGTCAAATGGACAATGAGGACAGTGATGATTACAGCAAACTTAAAGCTGCACCATTAAAGAAATTTGAATTAACTGCTGAACCATAAAGAGCTAAATTCCATAAGCTCCGGAGAAGCCCTGACATGAGCTACGAGGAGCTAGCCATGAAACAACGTCAGTTTTTAAAATGTTGGTGGGAAAGAATTGGAGCAAACTCTGTTGATAAAATTGAAAATGCAATTCTGTTAGGATATTTTTTTCTGGGGATGCCCAGCAGAGCTGAAAATCTTGCTGGAGGACCGAGATTACAAAACAGTGCAAGAGGCTGCTGAATTCTTGGACCACTATGCCAAGAGCAGACCTGCTCTGAGAGTGAATGGGGTGGGCATGGCAGTGCAGAAAGGGAAAAGAGCACCTTCAGGGTAGCTAAAACCCTCACTGCCTCTAACAAATCCAGTTAGCCCCAGGTTTCAGAGAAAAGATTTATCTGAGAAAAGAAATGAATGTTGGTTGTGTAAAGAAAATGAGCATATTGCCAGACAGTGTCCCAAACGGATGAGCAATAATACGCAAGGTGGTGCTAGGAAGGAAGTGGGTTGTTTGTGTGTCCCTGGAAGCATGCCTGTGAACATGAGGGAACACATGCACCCAGTCATGGTCAATAGTGTACAGACACAAGGATTAGGGGACACAGTGGCATCCTTTACCTTGGTAAAGGGGGATCTGGTATAGCCTGGTCAGCTTATACCCAATAAATATGCCACTGTACAGGACTTTACTGGTGGGGAGAAAACATTGCCCCTTGCTAGTGTTCTCCTAGACTGGGGTGAAACAGGGGGAACTGTGCAACAGCTTGCTGTAGCACAAACCTTAGCAGTGGATGTGATCCTGGGCAGCAATCTAAAACAGGGGATGATGAGTGCAGTTACCCATAGCCAAGTGGCAAGGGAAAATTGTAGTTCCCTGAAACCCACAGAAGCCATTGTGGAAACCACTGGGAGGCTGGTTCCCCAGCCTGTGTCTCCTGATATGGAGAATAATGAAAAGGGGGTAGAAATTTCCCCAGTAGCAAGTAACCACACAGCTACAAAGGGTTACTCTGAAGTGAGAGGGGTGACCCATTGTCAGAGGGTTGGAATTGACAGTGATCCTGAGTGCCCTGACTCTAGTACTAAGGACCCTAGTTTGGTGACTGAAAGGGACCTGTCCCATGCCTTGGGAATGTGTGAGGAGTTTGCAGCTGCTCAGAGAAATGACCCTAGTCTAGAGAAGCTGACGGCTTGGGCAGACTCTGATGGGGCACAGGGAGGTGACGGCAGACATAACATTTATTGGGAAAATGGACTAATGTATATTCAGGCTGTGCAGACTGAGGGAGGGGTGCTAGGCAGGCAGCTTGTTGTTCCCCAGGGGTATCATGAACAGTTGTTCAAGATTGCACATGATATTCCCTTGTCTGGTCATCTGGAAATTGCATGCACTATGCAGCGGTTGTCCCAGAATGTCTATTGGCCTAACTTCACCCAGCAGGTGAAGGAGTATTGCAGGTCTTGTCACCGGTGCCAAGAAATAGGGAAGGTGGGCAAGACAACCCAAGCTGCCCTGATTCCATTGCCCTTAGTGAAGGAGCCATTCCAGAGGGTGGGAATGGATATTGTGGGGCCTTTAAATATCCCCAGCTCCTCAGGGAAGAGATTCATCCTGACTGTGGTTGATTATGCCACCCGGTACCCAGAGGCAGTTGCCCTATCCTCTCTGAGGACAGACAAAGTGGCAGATGCCTTACTTGGGATTTTCTCCCGTGTTGGGTTTCCGCAGGAGGTTCTCACTGATTGAGGGGGTTCCTTCATGTCGGACCTGACGAAATGTTTATGGGAGAAGTGTGGGATGGTGCAGAGATGCATGACACTGTATCACCCACAAGCCAATGGGCTTGTGGAAAGATTCAATGGTACCCTGAAGTCAATGCTCCAGGTGTTTGCTGAACAGCATGGGAGGGACTGGGAGAAATACCTTCCCCACCTGTTGTTTGCATAAAGGGAGATGTCCCAAGAGTCAACAGGATCTTCTCCCTTTGAACTCATATATGGATGCTAGGTACGTGGGCCCCTAGACTTGATCTGGGAGGACTGGGAAGGCAAGCACACCACCTAGGGCACTCCCATAGTGGATTACGTCCTTAAGTTTAGGAAAAGGCTAAAGGAGCTTTTGGGGACAGCCCAGAACAACCTGGCAGCTGCCCAACAGAAACAAAAAGTGTGGTACGACCGCAGAGTCAGACCTCGCTTGTACATGGTGGGTCAGGAAGTCATGGTCCTTATTCCGTTCCAGAAAGACAAGCTGCAGGCTGAGTGGGCAGGACCATGCAAAGTGGTTAGGAAGGTAAATGATGTGAACTATATTATAGAGTTACCTGACAGAAGATAGACAGAAAGGATGTACCATGTCAACATGATGAAGTCATATTCAAATAGGGCTGACATGATGTTTGCAGTGTGTAGTCCTGCAGAGGGGATGGACAAAGGAGACCCCCTTCTGGACTTGCTGGAAGAAAGTAAGTGGGAGTCCTCTGTGGAGGCAGTTAAATTGTCTTGCCAGCTGACCCCGGACCAGATCCAGGAAGTAAGGGTGGTTTTAGCAGACTTTGCCCCATTGCTTAGTGCCATGCCTGGACTAACCCCCTTAGCAACTCACGATGTGGAGACAGAGACACAGATGCCCTTATGGCAGATAGCATATCGGGTGTCAGAAGCTGTCCAAAAGGACATTAGGAGGGAAGTGGAGGAGATGCTGGATTTAGGGGTAATCCAGAGATCCCACAGCGCCTGGGCCTCACCCATAGTCCTTGTGCCCAAGCCAGATGGCTCTATTTATTTCTGTGTGGACTATCATGGATTGAATGCAGTCACAAATTCACATGCCCACCCGATGTCCTGGACAGACAAACTCCTGGACAAGCTGGGAGGGGCAACATACCTTATAACTATTGACCTTATCAAGGGGTACTGACAGGTAGAGTTGATGGACAGAGCTAGGGAGAGGTCGGCCTTCATCACTCTAATAGGCTTATTTGAATTCAAAGTAACGTCTTTTGGAATGAAGAACGCCCCGGCCACTTTCCAAAGGTTGGTGAACCTGGTGTTAAGTGGTGCTGAGGAATAGGCCGTGGCATATCTGGATGACTTTGCCATATTTAGTACCAGGTGGGAGGAACACCTATCGCACCTTAGAGAAGTGCTGGGCAGGAAACAGAGGGCCAGGCTCTCTGTCAAAACCGGGAAGTACCAGGTGGCCATGGGAGAAGTGGCCGAGGACAACTCCATCCTAACCAAATAAAGATAGAGTTAATCCGGGCATGGCCCAGACCAGAAACGCAGAAGCAGGTCAGAAGTTTCCTCAGGACCACAGGGTACTATGGAAAATTTGTACCCAGTTACAGTGCCCTGGCTGCTCCCCTATCTGACCTGGTAAAGAAAAGGATGCCAAAGAAAATTACCTGAAGACTAGCCTGTGAAGAATCCTTTACCAGATTGAAGGAGGCACTGTGCAGTGCTTCTGGTTTTACAAGTCCTGACTATAGCAGACCCTTTATAGTTCAGACTGACACCTCAGATGTGGGTATTGGGGCAGTACTGAGTCAGACATCCAGCCAAGGGAGGGATCACCCAATGGCATACATGAGTAAAAAGTTACTTCCCAGGGAGCAGGCATACTCCACAGTAGAAAAGGAGTGTCTTGCCATAGTGTAGACCCTAAATAAATTAGAGCCATACTTGTATGGACAGCATTTTGTAGTACAGACTGATCACAACCCCCTGGTTTGGCTGTCGCAGATGGGAAAAAAACAATGGTAGATTGCTAAAATGGAGTCTTGCTTTGCAAGGGTATGATATGACAATATTACATAGGGCTGGAGACAAAAATTAGAACTCCAATGGGTTGTCTCCTGTCTATGAGGAGTGAATTGATTTAGGAAGCTCATCCCATGCAGAGGATATAGCCCCCAAATTCAGTCTAGGTGGGGAGGAATTGTGACACTTAGACAGCTGGTTCTGATTAAGCTACGATTTTTGTAATATAAAAATGTGTTATTGAGTGTCTTTCATGAGACATGCTGAAACAGCCTATGGAATGACCCCCCCCCCCCAGGTTTTAGCTACAAGGTGTTACCTGGAAGGCCAGGAGATAATTACAGGCTAGAAGAGACTAAATTAAGGATTTCCTATTCATCTAGCTTATTTGTAGCTTGCCAGCTGCTAGGATGGGAAATCATAAACTTTTATAATGTTTAGAGGAAGAGAGCAGGTTATGATGCTTTAGTGCAAAGTCATAAAATATTCTTTGATGTGTCCTGGGAAGAAGAGCTACTTGAGATCAAAGAGGGGATGTTATTTAAAGAAAGTTATGTGGGGACATGAGTTTTGCTGTGGTCACCCTTATTAATTTACCTCCTGCTGGATAGACATCCTGATTGTATAATTTTTAATAAACAGAGGAGGATCTGGGTGACATCATGGAGAAGGTAGGCTCAAGACAGTGTTTTAATTATGCTGTGAGTGACTTGTAAAGGCACACGTTTGGACTCTCTTGACAACAATATCTGTCTATCAGCAGTATTAGAAGAGATACACAAGATATACAAGTCTAATTGTCTGGTGGTAAGAATTTTGCACTTTTTTTAACCCTTGTTCTTTTAAATGATTGTATGTTTTTGTGATATATGGTTCTGTATTTACATGTTACATGTTTTATCTATCTTTAAGTAAACCTCTACTTTAGAGACTACTTGGTGTGCTTTGGAATTCTTTTTCTTGACAAGTGATGCATACATGGTTAAAGTTGACACTGTACAAAGATTACTGGTTTTACCAAACTGGGAAAAGGTAAGAGTTTATTCTGAGGTCTTTAATAGAGTTTTAAGGGTTCATTTTGAATGCCTGGTTAGGTGCCCGTAGACGAAAGATATCTGGCACCCCGAAGAGCAGAATTATCTGAGTCTGTACATTGGGCACGCTAACAAGAGGTTCACAGTTTGAAACCCTCCAGAATTAGAGACCAAAGTATGATTCGAACCCACAAAACAGACAGGAGGGTTACCCTGTTCTGTTAACTGTTCACAAGACTGCGCTCAGAGGTTGGCACTGTGGGAGCAGAGGGCCTGACCTGCTGAGTGGGTTTGTGACAAAACCTTCTACAGATACATAAGAGAAAAGAGGAAGAACAGAGCAATAATTGTTAGAATTACAAAAATGGATAGGTATCTTATGGAGGACGACATGGAAAAGGCAGAAGCACTTATCAAATACTTCTGCTCAGTCTTCACACAGGAAGAAAATGGAAATGTACCATTGCTATTCACAAAGGATATCCTTGCAGGAGAGGTAGACATGAATCCCCTCATGTAAGAAAGAGTCCTGGAGGAACTCAATAAGCTGAAGGTGGAAAAAGCAATGGGGCCAGATGAGATACACCCAAGAATATGCAGTGGTTTAAGGGTCTGAGCTGAAAACCTGGGTTTGAGTCCCACAACCCCGACTTGCATACTGTGAGACCCTGAGCAAGTCACTTAACTTCCTTGTGCTCCCAGTTCGCACCTGTAAACAAGCTTTCAATTTAAGTGTGTCTCTTCTGGTAAAAAAAAATATATTGAAAGAGCTTGGGAAGGAACTAGCAGTACCCCTACCAAAACTTTTCAATGTGTCATTGGAGAGCGGGATAGTTCCTGAGGACTGGAAAGGGGTTACAGTGGTGCCACTTCACAAGAGTGGAAGCAAAGAGGAACTGGGAAACTATCACCCAGTTAGCCACACCTCAGTGGTAGGTAAGCTGATGGAATCCCTATAAAGGAGAGGATACTAACAACAAGTAGTCAATTAGATCCAAAGTAGCATGGCTTCACAGTAGGAAGGTCCTGCCAGAAAAATCTGGTTGATTTTTTATTTTCGACTGGGTCACTAGGATGGTGGATTGGGTGGGGGGGGGGTCATTTGATGTGGTCTACCTAGACTTCTGCAAGGCCTTTGATTCCATTCCACAGAGGAGGTTGGGCAACAAGCTGGAATACATGGCAGCTGGCCATAAAACAACATGCTGTGTTAAAAATTGGCTGAGTGGGAGGTCTCAGAGGGTATTAGTGAATTATACTTTATCAAAAGAGGGTTTGGTGACCAGCAGAGTGCCACAGGGATTGGTGCTGGGACCAGTCCTCTTCAATGCATCCCAGCAGTGCTCAAATGTAAACTGGATGATTATGTGGACAGACGCTACCATTTAAACTAAATGGGGGGGACAGGAAAAAGCCTGGCTGTTGAGGCAGGAGGTGGGGGGGGCAAAAAGCTCTACACACACACACAGCAAAAGGGTAAAGGAGACAAACATGCAGGGAAGGAGGAGAGAGGGGCGTGAAGGGTTATATGTACGAATACCAGAAGTCTGGGTAGAAAGATCCCTGATCTAATGGCAAAAATGGCAGATGAGGGCCTTGACATAGTGGGGGTAACAGAAACGTGGTGCCACCAGGAGCAGGGATGGGAAATGGAGATACCAGGGTACAAATTGTTCAGGAAGGACAGGGAGGGAAAGAGAGGGGGGGTTGCACTCTATGTAAAGGAGGGTATCAGGGCATCAGAATTGCAGGGTAAGTGGGGAGAGGCAGAAGGACTCTGGGTCTTGTTGGCAGTGGGGAAGGGGGAGTCAGTGCATATGGGGGTGGTGTATAGACCCACAGCACAGCACAGATCTGTGGACAGAAGTATGGCTGATGAGTTTGTGAGAATGGTGGCAAGGGGGGGGAGGTGGTGATGATGGGGGACCTAAATCTACCGGACGTAGACTGGAACACCCTTTCGGCTGCTTCAACCAGCAGCAGGGAAATATTGGACTCCCTGCAGTTGGCCCTCCTAAATCAACTGGTCAGGGAGCCTACCAGGGCAGGAGCTACTCTTGATCTGGTCCCGACGAATAGGGGAAGGTTGGAAGAGGTATCGGTGGGGGAACATTTCGGTATAAGTGACCACAACACGGTCAGGTTTAAAATGAGAAACACTGCAGAGGTTCACCAGTCTAGGTTATAGGTCCTGGATTTCAGGAGGATGGACTTCAGGAGAATGGGGGAAATAGTGGAGAGGGCATTGCAGGGGGTGGGGGAGTTGATGGAGGTGGAGGCAAAGTGGGGGAAGATTGAGGAAACTACTGTAGGGGCCACTGACATATGTGCCAAGAGAGAGAGTAAAAATAAGAGGAGGAGAAAACCTCTGTGGTATACAAGGGTAGTAGCAAAAAAGGTAAGGACAAAAAAGGAAAGCCTTTAGCTGGTTCAAGACAACTCAGACGGAAGCAAACTGGGTAAAATACCAGGTGAACCAGAGAGAAGGAGGGGTAGAGGTAGGAAGGCAAAGGCGCAGACAGAGGAGCGAATAGCGAGAGGGGTCAAAAAAGGGGATAAGACTTTCTTTTGATATGTAAATGAAAAAAGGAAGACTAGGCAGGGGATTCTCCAGTTAAGAACAAAAGAGGGGGTGGAGCTACAAGGAGACAGAGAAAAGGCAGACCTACTAAACACCTACTTTTGCTCAGTGTTCAAGATGGAGGAAGAAGGCAGCAGAGCAGGTAATGAAATAGCTGGGGAAGGGGGGTTGAGGTGAGGCTGTTTCTCGTGGAGGAAATAATGGAAGAACTGGGCTGCATGAAAGTGGACAGGGCAATGGGGCCAGCCAGGGTGCACCCAAGGGTGTTAAAGGAGCTAAAAGAGGTACTGGCAGGACCCTTGACTGTACTCTTCAATCGGTTCCTGAAAACGGGGGTGGTGCTTGAGGACTGGAGGCAGGCAAATGTGGTCCCTCTGCATAAGTGGGGAGGCAGGGAGGAAGTGGGAAGTTACAGGCCTGTGAGCTTGACATCAGTGGTAGGCAAGCTCATGGAGAAGCTAGTAAAAGGCAGGATCACCAGTTACCTGGAGACAAATGGCCTGATGAATCCAAGACATGGTTTTTCTAGGGACAGATCCTGTCAAACAAATTTGATAGAGTTTTTTGATGGGGTCACCAAGGAAATAGATCAAGGTAGAGCAGTAGATGTAGCTTATTTGGATTTCAGAAAGGCGTTTGACTCAGTGCCTCATGGGGGGCTGCTGTGTAAAATGACAGGACTAGGGATGGGGCAGAGGGTAGCCAAATGAGTGGGAAACTGGCTGGAGAAAAGGAGGTAGAGGGTCATAATAAATGGGGTGGCATCCGGGGAAGGCAAGGTCATGAGCGGGGTTCCCCAGGGATCAGTGCTGGGGTCCCTGCTTTTCAACATATTCATAGGAGACATCCTGGAGGGTCTTGAGGGTGGTGTGAGTATGTTTGCGGATGATATCAAAATCTACAATAGGGTGGACACGGAGGAAGGGGTGGAACAAATGCAGAGAGATTTGGGGAGACTTGAGGCATGATCAAAAAGGTGGCAGCTTGAATTCAATGCAGAAAAATGTAAAATCATGCATCTGGGCTACAGAAATCCGAAGGCAGGATACCGTATGGGGGGCAGAGAGCTGGAGGAAATGGAGCAAGAATGGGACCTAGGCATCATTATATCCAGGGACCTGAAGGTGGAAGGGCAGTGGGAGGGCAGTGGCCAGGGGGAGTGGAATACTGAGATGCATTGGAAGGGGGATCATCAGTAGGAATAGGGAGGTAATAGTACCCTTGTACACCCATTTGGTTAGACCACACTTGGAGTACGGAGTCCAGTTCTGGAGGCCATACCTCAGGAAGGATATGGGGAGGATAGAGAGGGTTCAGAGGAGAGTGACAAAAATGGTAAAAGGGTTAAGCCACCTATCCTATGAAGAAAGGTTGAGAGATTCGAACATGTACTCCCTGGAGCAGAGGAGGGAGAGGGGGAACATGATCTAGACCTTCAAGTACCTTAAGGGTATAAACAAGGTGCCGGGGGGGGGAGCATCTTCAAGATGAAAGGAAGTCAGAGGACAAGGGGCATGGCTTGCAGGTGGAGGGAGGACAGTTCAGGGTAACATTAGAAAATACTATTACTGAGAGAGTCGTAGAAAAGTGGAACAGACTCCAGAAGCAGTCGTTGGAGAGGAAACAGTGGAGGGATTCAAAAGGGCATGGGACAACCACATGGGATTGTTAAAGGGGGGGAAGCACAGGTCCAAGCAGATAGCTGGGCAAATGGGCAGACTTGGTGGGCTTAGTTCGGTCCTTTTCTTCTGTCACACTCCTATGAATCTATGAAAAAATATACTGTATTCTGCAGCGGCATTGCAGATGGTCTAGAGGGGAAGGTGTGCCTGTTTGCAGATGACACTAAGATCTGCAACAGGGTAGATACACCACAGGGGGAACAAAAGATGGAGTCTGACCTGAAGGAGCTGGAGGAGTGGTCGAGAAACTGGCAGCTGAAATTCAACATGAAAAATTGCAAGGTCATACACATGGGAAAACGTAACCCAGTGAGAATATTTTTAATGGGAACAGCTAATGGCCACAAAGCAGGAACATGTCCTAGGGGTTATCATGGCTGATGATTTGAAGGTAAACAAATAATGTGAAAAGGCATCCCTGAAGGCTAGTGGCATCCTGGGATGCATAGGGAGGGGCATCACTAGTAGGAAGCAGGAGGTGATTATTCCACTGTATAGGTCACTGGTGAGGCTTCACTTGGAGTACTGCATACAGTTCTGGATTCCCCACCTTAGAAAAGACATAGATCGATTGCAAACAGTGCTGAGAAGGGCTACAATGATGGTGCAGAGTTTGCATCAAGAGCTGTATGAAGCAAGGCTGAGGAGACTCAACTTATACTCCTTGAAGCAGTGGAGGGTCAGGGGTGATATGGTACAGACATTCAAATACCTAAAGGGTGTCAACAATGTTCAGGCACATAACCTTTTCCAGGTGAACAACTGCACCAGGACTAGAGGACAGGACATGCACCTAAAGGGAGGCAGATTCAGGAGCAATGCGAGAAAATACTTCTTTACAGAATGGCTGGTAGAAACTTGGAACAACCTGCCCCAGGGGGTTGTGGGAGCAAAGACAGTAAGGGAATTTTGTATTTTTTTTAACTCTATTTCCCTCCGATCGCAGCTTGTGAGAACTCTCTCAGGCATCCTATCCTAATTCCTGCCGGCCTGTGGATCTCTCAGTCTGAGCCTCCTCTCACTCCCCCCCTGCAGCCAGAACCCCTGGTTTGACCCGCCTGGGGAGGGTAGCCCATTACCTCTCTTGGGCTCACTTGTAAGTCAGACTCCAACTGCAGGTGGGGCCCAGGTAGAGGAACTGGAAGACCAGCAGAGAAGAACCCAGCGGAGGGCATGTGGATAGGTGCCATCGCCTATCTCACTGAGATGGTGTTTTTCCTTGTACTGCATTCATAGGACTCCTCCCCCTGGCGTGGGCATGCCCCGACACTCTGGTGCAAGGCAACCCTGCCTGCGTCAGTCACGCTGTTCTCGTGCTGCCCGGCTTGCTGCAATGACCCCTGTCTCCACCGGGGGTCGCTGGCATGCCGGGATGACCCATCCCCTGCTCCCGGGGAGGACAGCACTACAAGGAGACTCCTTCCTCAACCTGCCCATGCCAACCCACTGGCACCCGGGCTCGCTTCCAAACCTGGGTCACCAGAGTAGCGCAAGGTGTGACATCCAGCGCCTCAGACCTCAGTGCCACCGGGCCGGCTGACAGTAAGGAAATTTAAGCTAGCATGGGACAGGCATAAGGGGATTCTCAAGCATACAACAAAATGAGGAGGGGGAGTTGATACCACAGGCAGACTAGATGGATCAGGAGGTCCCCATCTGCCAACACATTCTATGTTTCTATGTTAACTTGTTACCTACTGTAGGTTTACCATTGTATGAAATAGCCTCCAGTGTGGAACAGTATCATGCTCATGCTGATATCCTGATGCTCATCATCCATGGATTTATTCACAAAACCTTTTCACATCGCCAACTCAGTTTGTGCAGTGAAACTGGGTTTTGCCCCAATGTGGTATTCACAAAAGCTCAAGTTTGCACCAGCAAACTGGATTTGTGATGGGGCGATATTTTGAGGGGGGCGCAATGCAAATGAGGGTGAGGGGACCTGCATATGGGTACAGTCCATTTACCAAAGATTTTCTCCACACAAGGGCCATTTGCAGGGTACTCTTGCATGGAGAAAATACCGTCAACAGAGACTTGGCGGTATTCAGTTCAACCCTTGTGGCTGCAAGAGGTACTGACAAGCCTCGACCCTGTCATAATAATAAGAAATGTCACTGGTGGTGTAGTGGCCCCTTCCCGCCCCCAATGCCAATCCCCCAGTTTTGGAAGAATAAAATAAAAATGTCAGCGGTGGTGTGGTGGCTCCACCCCCTCCCTGTTCTCCAATTGCTATCCTGACAGTTTAAAATATATTTCCCTGGCAGTCTTGTGGTTCTCTCCCCCCACCCCATTCTCCAATCACTGTCCCAACAGTTCAAAATCTGTTTCCCTGGCAGTCAAGTGGCCCCTCCCCCAATCCCCAGGTGTCATGCACATAGCATAATAAAAATACCCCTGGTAGTCCAGTGGTCCCCCCACCCTATCCCCAGTCTCTCCCTGCCATAAGGTGTAACATTACCCCTGTGGCCTAGAGGTCCCCCATCCATTTCCGATCTGCCCAAATAGAGCACTGTATAGTTTTCCCTGGTGTCTAGTGGACCCCCCACCCATTCTGTGAGGGACTGACCACCACCCCACTCCCCTTCAACCTGCCCCCGGCTGGTGACCAGCACAGCCCTCCTATCACCTCCATGGCTGGCCACCGACTGAGCTCTCAATGAGCACGTACTGTCTACATTACATGCTCATTGACAGTGAGCTGTCAATCACTGTGAATGAGTGCCTACTGTAGACAGTACACTCTCATTGAGAGCTCAGTTGGTGACCAGTCGTAAAGGCTAGAGGAAGGCTGTTCTGGTCTCTGGCTGGGGGTCAGGTTGTAGCGGAGTGGGGGATGGGCAATCCCTCACAAAGTCGGTGGGTAGGAGGTCCACTAGACAGCAGGGGAAAACAATACGGTGCCACATATTGGCAGATCGAGAATGGGTGAGGGGACTGCCACTAGACCACCAGGGTAATGTGACACCTTATGGCAGGGAGGGATTGGGGATTGGGTGGGGGGACCACGGGACTATCAGGGGGATTTTTATTATGCTACAGGCACAGCACTCGGGGATCGGGGGAGAGGCCACTACACTGCCAGGAAAACATATTTTAAACTGTCAGGATGGCGATTGGAGAACAGGATGGGGGGAGGGACCACTAGGCTGCCAGGAAAACATACTTTAAACTGTCAGGATAGTGTTTGGAGAAGGGGGTGGGGGGATGGACCACTAGATTACCAGGGTAGTTTGCTTTTTTTATACAGAAACAGTGATCGGTGATGGGGAGGGACCGCTAGACCACCAGTGACTATGGCTGCATTGGGCAGTGGCTGGGGCCACTGCTAGGACATCCACAGCCCATGTAAATAAGCCCATAATGGGCATACAAATGGCTAGCTAGTGCCTTGCATGCCCCATGGGCTCATTTGCATGGATGATTTTGTGAATATCAAATAGCGAACCAGTGCTATTCATTGTGGGGCCATTTCAGGGAATGCAAGTCAGGGCAGTTCTAGTGGGATTAAAGGTAGCAGTAATAGTGTTACTGCTGCCTCTACCTACCCCTATTCACAGCTGGATAGTGCCCTGTGCTATCCGTCTGTGAATTGTATTTAACACCTGGGCAATGGCAAAGTGCAATGCAAACTTCTGCACAGCATTTCACACTTTTTTATGAATTCTGCCACTGATTCTTTGGTCACAATGTCTTATAATGGTTAGACTGCAGTCTTGGAAACCAAGAAACTTGGGTTCAAATCCCTTCAGAGTCTTTTGCTCAATATGTGACATTAAGCAAGTTACTTAACCTCCTTGTGCTTCAGTCCTTCCAGCTGTGGTACTGGATAGAAGCAGGACCCCAGTAAAAATCAGGATGTTGAATCTATGTTACGCTGTGTTGGAAAAATAGTTTGTAAAATAAAAAAACAAACTTTTCTAAATAAGCAGTCAACATGGCTCCACCTACAACCTGGTATGCACTCACCAACAAAATTAAGGACTTACTTACAAACTCCCTTCATTTGCCCATCAAGCATTAAAGAATCTAGTATTGTGGCTGGTCCCTAATATTTGTTTTTTCTTTACATTTATAATTGTGTTTACTATGTGATTGTAATTGCCTAATTGTTTATATGTTGTGTATGAAGGGTCACCATTTCAAATAAGCTTTGCTCAATGATTACAACCCTAATAAAATGAAATGTAATATCCCCACACCAGGACTAGATTTAAGCTACTTGCTTACACAATATCTTACAAAAGGCTCTGATGCAGAGTACACTGTTGCTTACTTGTGTACAGAATGTTTTGTATTAGATATTATGGGCTGGATTTTCAAAGCCATTTGGATGGGGGTGCCAACTTGTGGCATGATCAGAGTGCAATTACACTTTTCGCGGCACAACAGTTAGACCACATGAAATGTTGCCGAACTCCTTGAGATTAGTGACACGTTACACTTGGAAAATTATATGTGCATCAAAATACTGATGCATGTGTTGTGCTTTCCCCCTACAACAGGTACACTATTGTAAATATGTCAAAATGTTTGAAAACAGCAAGCACACATTTTGACGCATTCATGTTTATGCAGGCATAGCCCAAAATGATGAGTTGCCACAGCAAAATTTGACCCCATACATGTTGTATATACCACTTATGCTTAGTTATGAACTGTCCATTTCATTGCAGCTGCTAACTGTCCCCTCTCACCCCCCCAGACCCACTTGAAAATTAGGCAACTGCCTTTATATGTATATTCTTGAGTGCAAAAATTCTAACTAGATAAATACAAACGTGTAGCAAGATTTCACTGGTGTTATTTTCATTTATAGAACATACAGTTCACCAAGTTGCCAAATCTGTTTTTTATGTAAATGTTCAACAGTTCTGTTGTGCATGATAGTCTTAAGCAGCTTCCCTATCCTTGCATCTTGCTTACTAGCCGTTAGTTCCTTGGCTCAGCTACTAAATATACAAATTATAAAAGAAAAATGTAATTGGCCTTGCAAATAACACAAAACTGGTAAGGTTATGGCCCCTATGTAGTCTTTAACTAACATTTTTGGGACCATCTTGTCACCATCTATGTATTGTTTACAAGTCCCGTTACATTTTAAATCACAGAGTGTATATTTTTCTAGAACTGAAAGGAACAGACAGCCATTTCTCTCACTAGTGCAGGGAAAATGGACATTAGCATGGTATTAACAAAAGGGGTTGGTGTTTATGGACTGTGAAAGTTTCTCCTATCCCACAAAAACTATCTTTGCTCCTAGTAAAACAATCAGACAATTATATCAATGTCCATTTAATCTACAGTAATTAGCACTTTTCCTCTTTTAGATAACCCCACGTCGTGTGGCTGTCCTTTTTCTTCTGATTGGGCTGTTTTTGCACATTGTAAATGTATTTTGATCAGATGTCATGTATGTTTGCAGTTTTGAAAATATTATAGTACTTAAACTTGTGAAATGCAAATTAATTAATGGTCACTACTAGGTTGGTGTGCTTAACAATTTAAATGATGTCAGGCAGAACTCTTAACATCACAGTTTACTACAAAAAATCCAGATCAAAAATGCTTTAAATGACAATATTTGTATTTGGTCAGAAAATGTAAGTTACGTTGTGTGTTAGCTTCTCTATTTAGAAAGCAGCTTTTACCGAAGCACATGCAGTTTTCAGTTATACAGTATTATTTACTTGACACATGGCTTTGGATGTGTCTCTCTGGGTCTTCATCAACAATAGTCACGAATCAATCAATCAATCAATCAAAATCTTTATTTATTCAGGCGGACATCATTGAGCAAGGCTCATTTACAAGATGGACCTGATAGGTCGAGGAATAACATGAAGGTACAAAAGCAGACATATACAAAACACTTCTAAATAAACAGATTACAATAATATAAACATATATACAAGCAGGGTAGCCGGAGAATACAGGCTCCAGGGCAAGCTAAACCAGACAGTTATGATTGGTGATTAATAAAGTGTTGAAAGCAGCCTCTGAAAAATGACACGGAGGGGAGCTGGTGGGAGTTTTGGATAGGGACAAAATCAACTAGTAGTGAGTGAATGGGGTAGAAGTAAATGCCAGGGGTAGCAGAGGAGGTCTTGGCAAGGGGTAGCAAAGCTGCATAGAAGGGGGGGGTGAAGAATGTGATTGGACTAGGCCTTGTGAAAGCAATTGCATTTCTCTGGGAAGAGGCTTGTGTAGAGCTTTTAAAGGATGTTAGAGGTATAAAGGTGGTCAACTTTAGGGTCTTCTGCAGAGAATTCAAGCCATTGCTAGAGAGTAACTGATTGCAGATCTCCCATGCGGGTGCAGGCTTTGGGTAGCTTCAAAGTGATGAAGTTGTTGTTTAGGGCATATGACCTAGCTGTGGCCAGTGTAAAGCAATCTAAAATATAGGATGGAAGTTTGTTAGACAGAGCTTTGTAAATCCGTAATGCAGCATTTTTGTTCCTTCTGAGGTGTAAGGATGTCCAACCAACTGCAGCATAGAGAGAGCAATGATGAGTGTTGAATGGAAGATCTGTGATGAACCTTAGAGCTTTATGGTACAAGGTATCCAATTTACTTAAATAGGAAATAGTACAGTGGCCATAGAGGAAATCTGCATAGTCGATAAGTGATAGAAATGAGGCCTGGATTAGTCTCTGTCTTGAATCTCTGGTTAAATAATGCTTGATTCTGAAGAAAAGGCCGAGCCTCTGGCGAAGTTTTTTCAGAAGTTCTTCAATATGAATATAATCAAGCCTGTTGTCAATCCATACCCCTAAATATTTGAATTTGTCAACATAGTCAAGGCTTTCTCCAAGGATGGTGGATAGTTGGGGAAGAATGCTTGGTGAGAAGGCGTTAATATAGTAATTGGTGGAGAGGAGCATAGCTTTTGTCTTCTTTGCATTTAGGAGGAGTTTTTTTTCAAGTAGTTGGTGTTGCAAAAGGGACAACTCTGATTGTAGTATTTCACAGGCCTTTGTAGGTGATGGGTTACTGACATATAAGACAGTGTCATCTGCAAATAGGTGAACATTGGCTTTGGTGAGATTAGAGTCAATGTTGTTAACGAATGGTTCAGGCCTGCATATATACCCCTTCACTTTATGGAGAGCCAATACATGATGCTTGATTTGTGTAAAATACAATTATTTTCCTTATCTAAACTTATCCTATAATTTCAAAATGAATGCAAACTCCTAAAAATAACTAGTAGTTCAAGTAATACACAGATTACTATGTACTGTACCGTGAAATATGTAAACTTGTTTCTATCCTGGATGAATGCTCACTCTCTCTCTGCAGAAAGGTACCATGAAGTTTTTTTGTCAAGCACACTTCCTGGCAGGAACATTTCCTCCCTGCACAAACTGATGCTCACAACCAAGTTTTTTTTTTTTTTTATGGAAAATGAAGTATTCCAACTGCATGCTGTAATGAATCACCACTCAAGTGAAATGTAACAAATTAACAATTTTGAAGAAAAAATGTTAAAGTTACTGCAAGCCTTCAAACTTGTGTCCCTTAGTTTAAATACAAAATGATTTGGTTTCTGCATCTGGAAAAACAGACCACCCAGGATTCACCCCTAGGCTCATAGTGGCCAGGGACTTCTCAGGCTTCTCCCCCGAGGCCTTCCAGAGCTCATTAAGAAATGCAGACTGGGCACCACTAAGCTTACTAGAGAGTATTGATGAAGCGGCCCAGTATGTCCAGGACACTTTCTCTACGGCAGCCAATCTCCATGCCCCAATTAAGAAAAGACATGCGAAAGGGCAATGACATAGATGGATTTCACATGAACTGAAATCCCTAATGATAAGCAGAGACAACGCCTGGAAAAAGACCAGATGCTCAACTAGTCCAGCAGAACTAGCGGACTACAGGTCCCTAAGGAACAAGTGCAAGAAAGCCTCAAAATCCGCTAAAAAGGCCTATATCAAAACTCTACAGAGGGATACCCTGGCAGACCTCAAGTCCTTCTGGACCTGTACTAACTCCCTATTAAAAGGCTCAAACAAACCTCAGCCTGTAAATTTAGCCTACAACGAATGACCCTAAATGATGGATGAGAGGCCGCCACAGCCTTCAATAGCTTCTTCACAGACCTGGGCTCTTACGGAAGCAACCACACTCCCAGTCAACAAGGTCCACCAGTCATCAAAACACAGGATCCTCTGACCCTCCACTTCCACCTAAAGATTGTAAGAGTCAGAGACGTGCTACCCTCCTGCAATCCTTAAAACCTACGGCATCTCCCGGACCTGATGGATTACATCCATGACTGCTCAAAGCGGCTGCCCCCGCTATAGCCCTAGCCATCTTAGCCATCTCCACATTAATAAATAGATCCCTATTGGAAGGAACTGTCCCTTAAATATGGAAACAGGCCCACGTGATCCCAATCCATAAAGGTGGTTCCAGAGACCCTATTGGCCACTACAGACCCATCTCCATCCTCTGCCACCTGGCAAAGATACAGGAGCGGCTAGTATACCGCCAACTGAGAGACTACCTGGAAGGTAATCAGCTTCCGGCACCTACACAGCACAGTTTCTGCCAAAAGCACAGGATGGACACTGCCCTCATAAGACTTACCTCCGAAGTCCTAGCTGCCTTGGACAAAGGCATCCCCACGGGAGCTGTCTTCATAGACCTAACAAAGGCTTTTGACCTGGTCGACCACCCCTTCCTGCTTTCCAAGCAGAGCACATTTGGACTGGACCAACACTTTCTGAATTGGTTTGGTAACTATCTGACTGACTGCACCCAACAGGTCAAGTGGCGAAGTGCGACCTACGACTTGCTACCATTAAATGAGGGGTACCTCAAGACTCCATCCTTGGCCCGCTTCTGTTCTCCCTGTTCACTAACAACCTCCACCTCCACTGTGGGGGCAGCTCCATGGTGCAGTACACTGATGATGCAGTACTCTACAGAACCGAGCCATGCCGGGATGTCTTGGGACCCCTGCTCCAGTCTGACTTCACTCAAGCTGAAGAGTGACTAATTGAGAATCGCCTGGTCCTCAACCCTAGCAAGACCAAAGTGCTCCTGTTTGGCCCTAAATGCCTGGGTCCCTCCCAGGAACATCTTCTTCCTCTGGTCACCACATCGGGGTGCCACTATCAAAGTGGCCCAATCCATCAAATACCTGGATCTTACACTGGACCTGAGACTCACACTAAAGTCTCACGTAGATCTGGAGACAAAGAATATCCATCAAAAACTAGGGCTGCTCTGCCAGCTTAGTGCACATTTGATACCTGAAACAAGACTGGCAATAGCTCCGAGTGTCCTCCTACCAACCCTTACTTATGCTGCCCCAGTCCTACTCAGTTTAGCAAAACACGACCAAGGCCAACTACAGACATTGTACCACAAAGTTGTCCGATTTGCCATAAGTGCCCACCCAAGGACCCACCACTGCAAAGCCTTTGCCGCACTCAAATGGCCCACTCTGAACCTTTGGCTGCAGTACCCCCTGTTAAGTTGGACTTATAAGCTCCTCTCTGCTGATCCCCCTGCAGGACTATTGGGTCTACTTGTCTAAAAGTGGCTCAGCCGACCTCTCTGGACCTTGGGTAAAACTCTGCTAGAACTGCCCAGGTCCAGATCTGCAGCGGGCAGTGAATCCTTTGCCCACATAGCCCCCACGCTGTGGAACAAGCTCCCTAGTCAACTCCAAGAATCCCCATCACTAATAATCTTTCAGGCGGGGCTACACAATCACCACCGGAAACTTAGCTTCTGCGTCTGTCCAGTAGACTAGCCTAAACACACTCCCTGTAGCATGTCCAGGGAATGTCTAATCTAACTGGCACCTAATTGCCATTCCTGAGCTTGTGTTCCATTTTCTGTTAAGTAGTCATTCTCGCTTTTGATAACCCATCATTTCCAATGTAACCTGTCTCCTGTTGTCCTACACTGAACGAGGTGCAGATGCAATAGCTCTGCCTACCCTAGGTCTAACTGCTACCACTGTTGTCATGTCAAAAGTTACCCCTTCTCCAATGATCATTGTACATTGTCTAAATATTCTGTATGCATTGTACTGCTATGTATACTTTGATTTGTACCTGCACTGCTCCACTGTAACCACTATATATTATTGGATTACAGCTGCACCGCTCTATGTAACCACTATGTATACTCAGACTGTGCCTGCACTGCTTTTTGTATGTGATTAACTCCAGGTCGCCCCTGAAATAGAGACCTCCAGGGCCCAGCGTGCTTGCCCAGTTAACAAAATTTAATAAATAAATAAATAAGGTTTTAACCATGGTCCTCCGATTCATAGGTAACTGTCATATCTGCTGTACCACATAGTTCCACTTGAGGCAATGAAAAGCAAAGTGAAGTAAAGGTTCAGTGAGAACATGTGAAAAACAAGGTAGCCAGGAATTCCACCAGGTAACGTAGCAGTAGGTCTTTTGCTCACTACCCCAGCATACTACCAGGTTCCTGTTAACTGCAGGAATTCCACAGGAAATGAACAGTTTGTGTAGTTGCAGCCTCCCAATGCTAAATTCAGCTTCAAAGTACTAATGGGGGGGGGGCACATTTTTGCAATAAAATACAGAGGCACTTACGTATTTTTCATTAGTTGTCTTCTTTTATTTTCTCAAACCTCTTTCTCAGGCAAATGAATTCTGCATTTTGTCTATTTCAAATAGCCTTCTTCAGTAAAATTGCCTAAAAAAGTGTGCTGTTGCTTTAAGAACTTGTGCAAATCATACTTATAACAGTCACATGAACAGTCAGTTCTCAGTGCTCATTCTTTTTAAACTGTTAGTCAATGCATTCAAGATATTTTCATATTGTCTGAACAATGTGTGGTGTTGTTTAGAAATCATTATTTATCATTATCACACTTTATTATTGACATGTCAGTCAGCAGGCAGCAGTGGTGGAGATCAGAGGGCAGTGCCGGTCACTGGCTCGGGATAGGAGGGGGCGGAGTGGGGTGCTGGGGCAATACCTGTTGGGGTGGGGGTTCACTAGGCCACGAGGGACCAGGGGAGAAGAGGCAGTGCATTACAGGGAGATTTGGGATAGGGAAGGGGGATCCGCTAGACCACCATGGAGGGTGAGACAGTACAATGCATGGGGACCAGGGATAGGGAAGGGGACCACTTTACATATGGTTTTATTTAAGGGCTATGAGATATGCATGAAAGGGATGAACCATAAGCACAATAGGTGCATACCCTGCCTGAGTAGACATGGTGGATGCGGTACTTGGTGTGCACATGGGCTCATAAGGGATCCAATCTGATACCCAGGGCAGAGATCCGACTGGTGCCTGCCTTGGTTCTGCTCTCCACCCCTGCACCGACCCAATCCAACAATGTGTGACTGTATGCCAGGGGGTGGGGCCACCGACAGGTGGCCAGTGATAATGAATACCACCAGTGCACTCTTGTCCACGAGTGCAGAGCAGCGCGGGTGGGGTATGCACCTATCACACATACCCTATGCTCCATTCATGAATAGGGCCAAAGATTTGTGTATTCACAAAGTAAAAATCATTTATTTAAATAATATAAATGTTTAAGAACATTCTAACCATTATGAGAATTGATGTCATAACCTTTGATTCTAAAGCTCAGCTTCTTTACCAATACACTATAAAAGATCCATTCATGTTTGTATACTATTTCCATTATTCACTGTTTTGATATTTGCTGCTGTACTTACTGTGCATCCCAATCCCTTCTCCCCCAGAACACACCTGGAAATGAACATTTCTGCTCAGTATGCCTTTCCTGGTTAAACTTTTAAATAAATAAATATTGCAAAGCAAGAAACATATATTTTAATAATATAAATGTTTATAAAAAACATCCACCCACTGTTGGAATCAAACTCTTAAGCTTACATTACAAAGGTGACCCAATCTGTGGCATATCATAGATATGCACTGAATCTGTGAAAAATAGGTATTAGTTTCTTTGGAAGGGCTATGGAGTTCAAACATGATGTGTGTCTCAATCATTTTAAGCTATAGCACTATGCAAAGTTTATGAAAGTCGAGCTTCATTAACCATATATTTCCTTCTTCAACTAGGAGAAGTATATGTTTTCCACTTTTGGCTATAATGATTTTCTAAAGTAAAACACCTGTGAATGGCTTTTAGAATCTGATGTTAGAATGACTAACTCCTGTATGTACAGAAACACACAAACAGCAAACTTATGGTAGACTCAGGCAAGAAATTCCACTTTGGGATGATCTATAGACCTCTGGGGAAAGGGGAGGAGAGGGACAGTGAACTCAGGGAAGAACTTGAAAGCGGGTGGCAAGGAAGTAGGAGTGATGGGTGATCTGAACTTGCCGGACATCGACTGGGAGATTCCAGTGGCAAAGAGCACCAGAAGTCAGGTCTTTTTTTTTTTTTGACTCCCGAGAACCGTAACTCTCTCAGGCAGTCTACACACCTGCTGCTTCTACCACCTTCTGTGACTGTCTGCCTCCTCAAAGGCATTAGCGCTCTACGTGGGTCCCCGATCCATATCCGGGGGGAGCTCAAGGGGCGGAGGCAGATACCCAGTGTTGGGCGTGTGGCAGTCGAGGCACCAGGATGCCGTTGTCTATCCGGCCCTCAGGGTTTTTTTCCTTGCTGTGGTTTCACCTCCCATGCATGGGAATGCCCTGAAGCTCTGGCACACAGCAATCCTGTCAGTGTCAGCCACACCAGTACATGCCTGCCTGGCTCACTACAGTACCTCCGGTCTCCACTGGGAATCTCTGGTTCGTCAGGCTACCCTGTCCTCTGTAAACCTTGGAGGAGAACTCCATGCGGGAGCTCGATCCTCAACCCTTCCCCTGCCGACCCCCAGTGCCCGAGTCCGTTCCTGAACCCTAGTCACCAGTGCAGCACGAGGTGTGGTGTCCAGCGCCTCAACCCTCAGTGCCACTGGGCTGGCCAGAAGTTGGGTCTTGCTGGATGCATTCCAAGACTGCCTACTGGTAGAGCTAGTTAAGGAGCCCACCAGGCAGACCACAATTCTTGATCTGGTGCTCACCAACGTGGAGTTGGTAGGAGCTGTGGGAGAAGGAGAGCCACTGGGGAAAAGTGACCATAACTCTGTTAGGTTCGATCTGGCCCTCTGAGCTGAAAAACCATCATCCAGAACTGAAGTCCTTGATTGTAGAAGAGCAGACTTCAACAGGCTGGGGCAGCTGGGCAGGGAAAATTTAGTAGAGGTGGGATGGAAGGGGGCAATCAAGTGAGCCATTCTTGAGGCATCATAGGTATGCATGAGAACAGTCACCAATAAGAATTGGTTCAAGAGACCATTATGGTTCTCAGCAAGTTTCGGGGAAGTGGCGAGGGCTATGAAAAAGGCTGTGTACAACTATAAAGAAAAGCAGGGGGAGGAAGGATGGGGAGAATATTTAATGAAAAATAGGGAAGAAAAGAAAGCAGTTAGGGAGGCTAAAGCTGACACAGAGCTACATACTGCCGACTTCGACAACTGAAGTGAAAAGCAGTTCTTCAGATATATTAGGAAAAAAGGAAGACAGGAGGGGAGTGGTAAGGTTAGCTGAGGGAGGCAGGGTGATAGAGGAGGATGGGCAAATGCCACCATCTTTAATGAGTATGGTAATGCCCTTTCTGGAGTATTGTGAGCAGTTCTGGGCACCTCAAAATGCAAATGACATCAGAAAGATATAGAGGGTACAAAGAAGAATAACAAAGTGGATAGACAGTTTGAAAAATGTATCATATGAACAAAGGTTAAACAGTCTAGGGTTATATTCGCTAGATATGAAAAGGCTACGGGGTGACCTAGTAATGGTATACTAATCAAAGGAACAAGAGGACATAAGGAAATGTTTACAGTTGGAGCTCTGGAAAGTTATTAGAGAAATAAGTGGGCACAAACTACAACTAAAATGCAAACTTTATAGGACAGTTAAAAGGGGAGGTTGGTTTATTCAGAGGGTGATACAGACCTGGCATGGAAGTCTGTAATACCTATGTTCCTATGTTCCAGTGTTTTTTTGCTCAGTTTCCAGTAGAGAGGATGGAGGACCTATTCCAGACAGTGGTTTCAAAGCAACCACTAAGGGAGTCCCAGACATGAGGCAACTAATATTTACTAGAGATACGGTCCTTAAAGGACTGGCAGTCCTTCAGCTAGATAAGCCCCAGGACCTGATGGGTTGCATTGCATCTGAGGATTCTCAGGGAATTAGCAGCAGAATTGGTTGAACCACAGGTAGGTCTATTCAACAGCTAACTAAGGATGGGGGTAGTTCAAATAGATTGGAGGGTGGCAGATTTAGTTCCACTTCATAAAGGGGGGGGGGGGGAACAAGTAACAAGCAGGGACCTACAGACCTGTCAGTCTTACTTTTGTCGTAGGGAAACTGATGGAGTCACAGGTCAAAGAAGACCTTGAGGACTACTTGGAAAGCAAGTTTCCAGGATAGTAAACAGCACAGATTTTTGGCAAGGAGATCCCATCAGACTAACAAGTAGTAATAGTAGTAGCCTTTATTTGTTTATGGCGCACTTCCCTTGAGGCCCAGGGTGCCATTACAAATATAACAACAATACATAAACCATAAATAAAATTAACCAACCACATCAAAACCACAGAAATAAATAACAAATAACTATATATAATATATACACCAAAGTTAACAAAAGCCAAGTTAACAATTTAGGATGTGCTGAAATTTGATGTTACTAATAGTCCCCAAATGCTTATTGAAACAGATATCTTTTCAAACCCCTCTTAAAGGCCTCCACCAAGGGGGCCTTCTTTAAGGCTCTGGGTAGAGATTTACAAAGGGTCTGTTTCCCAGGGGTCTTCACTCTTGCCATAGGAACCACAAGAAGGCCCTCCCTGGCAGATCGTAGTGGGCAAATGGGGATGTGTGGGTGCAGAAGCTCAGCTAGGTGGTCTGGGCCCAGCCCAATCAGGGCTTTGTAGGTTAACAAACACAGTTCAGATGAGATATTTCACTTCACTGGCAGCCAGTGCAGATCTTTTATTTATTTATTTAGCTTTTGTTAACCAGGCAAGTACACTAGACAAAACTTTGCCTATTTTCAGGTACGACCCGGGAAAGTACAGGAAATTTACATACAAAACACATTTTGGACAACATGGTACATAATAGTGGGAAGATTACAAGTCATAGGACAACAAGGTACAAGTTAGGAAATACTCAAATTTCACATGCAGACACCTTAATTTAGAATACACAAATACAGGTCATATGGCAACTTTTAGTTAGAGTAAGTACAACAGAGTGAAACGGTGTGTGCCAGATTGGCGTAGTAAAAGGCAAGGATTAGTGGCAGCAACATAAGAGCCAACAGTTGTATGTAAGAGCTGAGTCCAGACAATTTATCACGGGGGTTTTTTGCACCCACAGGCAGATGCGAGTTTGAGATGGTTCCATAGGGAGGAAAGTAAGGAGCCATGGGAAGGGGCAATATGAATCTGGTCAGGGAAAGTGTTCCATAACTTTGGGGCACACGCTGCAAAATACCTTTCACCCATTTGAGTCCTGGTCACAGGTACCTTGAGTGTAGCTGACCCCTGAGACCTAAGGTGGTAAGAAGAGGGAACAGTTTGGACAAGCAGGTTTGCCACCCCTGGGGGTGCCAGTGCTAAGGACCTTCCCTGTGAAGCAACCAAGGACAAAGTCAATGTGCTTTGAGGGAGAGAGCCAGTTTAGTTTGTTATAGAGATCAAAGTGGTGAGTGAGCCGAGGGGCCGCTAGGGCAAAGTGACAGACATTATTGTAGGCAGTCGACCACCTAGAGAGATGGACCTTAGTGGTGCTGGCAAACAACAGGAGCCCGTAGCATAGCGAGGGGAGAAGTATACCTCTGGCAAGTGCAATACATGCAGCCAGAGTGAGGTTATTTTTTGCTGTATAGGCCATACCCAGTTTACAGCTGACAGTTTTGCATGTGTTCTGGATATGGCGGCCAAGATCAAGCTGCGGGTCCATCATTACCCCAAGGTATTTGAAATTGTCCGTGATTGGGATCCGGACACCCTCCTTTCTGGAAACACAGAAAGGCACCGGGGAGGCCTTAATCTTAGCCCGGGACTCAAACAGCATGGCCTGGGTTTTCTTTAGATTAAGGACTAGCTAAAAAAGTGAATACATGCAGTGCTAGTGAAATATAACACAATCTAGAAAGGCCCATAATTGAACAACTGCATTCTGCAGCAGCTGCAGGCATCGAAGCATACCCCTGCCAAGGTAGAGAGTGTTACAGCAGTCTAACATACCAGTTTTCTTTGAGTGTGATGAGAGAACTAGATTGGGGCCACACTGGGGATTTGCTCTATTTTGACTTCAGCAAGGCTTTTGACTCAGTGCCTCACAGATGCTTGCTGAAATGATGGCAGATCTGTGAGCAGCTAAGGTCATGGTAAACTGGGTAGGTAACTGGGTAAAGAGGAGGCAGTAGAGGGTTGTGACCAAGGCCAACAGTGTTAAATCAGAAGAGAGGGTGTCAATGAGCACGGTACTACAGAGATCAGTCCTAGGTCCAGTCCTATTCAATATGTTCATCAGTGATACTGGCGATGGAATCCAGGGAAGGTTGTGTCTCTTCACTGATGGTGCTAAGCTCTGTAGGAGGGTGGATAGTGACAAGGGAATAGAAGAAATACAGAGAGACTTACAGAAGCTACAGGGGTGGTCTAGGATTAGGCAGTTGAAGTTCAAAGCCAAAAAGTGCAAGGTAATGCACCTAGGGAACAAGAACCCTGGAAGGAATACTGGATGGCAGGGGTGAGAGTAAGTACTATGACTGAGGAATAATACCTTGAAGTTATCATCATTGTTACCCTGTAGCAACTGACTTAGTGCAACAAGACATATAGCAAGGCAAGCAGGATGCTAGGATATATCAGGAGGGATATTGATAGCAGAAGAAAAGATGCCATGCTTTCCCCTTTATAGAACCTTGGTGATGCCACACCTGAAGAACTGCACCCAGTTCTGCAGTCCTCACCTCAGGAAGGATAAATGATAGGCTGGAGATGGTGCAGTGCAGGGCAGCAAAGATGATTCAGAGCCAACAGGACAGGTCCTATGGGGAGCACCTCAAGGCTTTGAACATGTATTCACCAGAGGCCAGGAGAGGAGAGGAGAGGAGAGATATTATAGAGATGTTTAAGTTCCTAAAAGAAATTAACAAGATGGACTGCGGGGAACTAGTTAGCTTAACTGCTAGCTCAAGGTCATTTGGACAGGAGTGGAAACTATCAGAAGGAAGAAAGATTCTGGAGGGATGTAAGGAATTATTATTTTGCAGAGAAGGTGGTGGAGCCATGGCACTGTTTGCTGACTGAGGTTGTGGATGTGAAAACTGTTAACAGTTTCAAGCACAGCTGGGACAGAATGAAGGGTGTAGTGGTTGCTTGGGCTCCAGAATCAGGGAGGAGAATGGGAGAAGGAGGAGGGGAGGGTTAAAACCTTGGGGGGACTGTAGGTCCCAGGGGTAAATAGGAAACCTGTGCAGACTGGATGGACCATTGGTCTTTTTCTACAGTCCTTGTCTGTGTTTCTATGTTACTAAAATCTGAGCGCTCAAAATTATTTTGGCAGTGCCCCATATTTTAAACAAGTTTGGTCTTTTACAACTAGTCATTGCGGTAGTACCTGCAGCATCTTTTTCTGGCTTGACTGGAGTCACTGCTTGACTCTCAGTTCTAATTTATTCAAAATAGTATTGCTCATCAGATGGAGAGTTCTTTGGTAAGCTCCTTCAGAACTTTTGGATGAATTGCACATGGCTCCATTGACTTGCTTCTGTTTACTGTCTTAGCATTCTCTCAAGTCCATCAGGAGCTCTTTCCATTTCCTTCTTCTCTGAGGCATTGTGCTATTGGTTAACATTTTGTGCAGCTGTTTTCTTGGTCCTGGATACATTGTGGAACTCATGACTCCTCATTGATCCCCTGCTCCCTCAGCTCCTCCAAGGGTGGCCTCCTTGCAGTTCCCAGAGCAAGGCTAAAATTTAATGTGAAGTCTTCTATTTAGGGGGCAGAGGCTAGCGAACCCAGCCACTCCCATTGATGAAGATCATTGAGCAAAGTGCTTGGGCCAGGACGCTGGCAGTTGGCTGAGAGGTATTCTTTTGGTGTTCCTGTCACAAAGCATAGTTTTATGTATTTAAAGTATTTGCACTTTATTGCACTGAATGAATATTGGATAAACTTTTACACTGCATTAACCCTTTTGGGACACTGAATCAGTTTTACACATTTCCCACTGCTGCTGAGGATATTTAATACAATAAATAAAATTTGAGCAGAGACCTTTTGTTCTGATGTGTGTTACTACTAGGAAGTGGTAGTGAAACAGTGTCCATAACAGTGCACATCTCTGAGTGCATCCCCTCTTTTGTCTTCCCTCTGCTTACACAAAAAACATGCCCACCATACACTAAGAAACTCCACTAACCTGCTGCTGGACACCCCTCGGATCACCACCTGCCTGGGCGGGAAAGCTTTCTCTGTAGCAGCCCCAAAACTGTGGAATAGGCTGCCCTCTATACTTCGTTCAGTGGACTCCCACCTGTCCTTCAAATCAAATGACAAAACAGCCCTAATGGTAAATACCACTTGCGCCTGCTTCCTGGGATAACTCCCTGGCAAGTGCATTGGTTATCCTAAACCTAGTTTTCCACCCAATGAGACTGCACTATTCCTTCCCATCTCTTCTTCTGTAAACACAACTCTGCACTGCAGTTTCCTAAGTAGATAGGCATTGCTGCATATATGCCCAGTACACTTCCATCCAATTGTCTTTTCCACTATGTATGGTTGTTTTCATACCATAGTTGTATGTACACCATTGTATTCTACTGTACTGTGTCCAACTCAGACTGTACTTGATTTGAATTGCGTATCTTTCAACTTTATGACATACTGCAATGTGTTTTGTACCTGTACCTTATCTTTGTGCCATCTTTATGGCCCGGGTCATGCCTGAAAATGGTCCTTTGGATCAGTGCAACTACCAGGTAATCAAATGCAAATATATACATTTTGTTAGTGTAGGCGTTTTCGCAGGATCACTGAGGATGCACTCGCCCTGTTTGAATTGTGCCATACTTAATTTCTTTTGGATCAAGGTTCAAATCTTCAAAGAACTGGGCATTTGAAGAAGCTGGTCCTGCCCTATGGAACTCATTAACAAAATCTTTGAGGGAGACCCCCTCAGTGAAGGCCTTCAAGAAGGGTCTTAATACTTTTTTACTTTAAGAGGCCTTTGCTGATTCCTTGAGCCTCTGTATTTGCATCTGTTGATGCCATTTGTTGCTCAGTTAATTCATTTATTTAACTATGGCGACTGTGTTGGTTTTTATTTACCAGAACTGAAGTTTATCTATTGCTCTATGTATGCACTGTTCATTTTTGAAAGGTGCTCTGGGCCCCTAGGAAAATGTGCAGATATAAATTAAAGTGTTATTACTTGATAATTTAGTAGTCCAAAAATGTTCTGCACTTTCTATTTTTATTAACATATATTTGAAAAACTTGCTAATATTGGATTTCACTTTCAGTGCTAGGTGGTCCATTTACTTTTTGTTTTGTTCACCACTTATTATCAATGTGTTCTCTTTAAGTTTGTCCCTTTATCATTGTCTCTTTTTACTGGGTTATGCAATTTGGTGTACTTGTGCACCACCCTGTTGTTCTTTTTTATTACATCAACTTTCATATCAACTTTGGTCTGTGTCTCTAGTCATCATACATTCCACTCAATAGAACGTATTTTTGTTGCAGATTTCAGCACACACTTGCTTTAGCTGGGGCACTATGAAAGTCTTGTATCTACAGATTCCTTTACGTGATCCCAGTGCTTTGCATTGCCAAACTGATATTGCTATAGGTTTATTAAAATGTCAGAACACTCTAAAACCTACGGCAAATATGAAAACATGACAAATACAGCTGTTAAGGTTTCTTGTCAGCTATATTTCATTATAGCCCCAAGATCAATCAAGTGCTGGCATCCAATCAAAATTCACAAGTTTTTTTAAGCCTGTCATTTTATTTAATTACTTGCTGTAAATATTGTTGACACCTCCAATTAACTGTGTCAGGTGCACTCTTCTGCTTTCGAGCACTTGAGGAATTTGTTACTTGATCACTTGGCTCCTACAAGCTATAAAACCAGCATTCGGTTCTCCCCATCAATGTTCCTGCACTGGATATCCTTCTTGGTTAATTTTTAGGTGATAAAACCTGCAAAGATAAACAGAAAAGACAATGAAATGAGAAATGAAAGCAAAATATCTGTGGCAGTAACTGCCTAGAATTTTACTGAAAGCTGTACTAGAGCTAGAAGGTGTTAATCATTATTTTAGATAAATATTATGTGCCCACAGACACGAGTTATGGTATGAGAACTGGGAAATTTAGGTGAAGCATCACATTTGAATGTGTTGTACTATAAAATATAAGAATGTTGACTCCCTTAGGATGGCCTCCACCCCATTCATGCCTTTGATATAGATATTAAATAATAGATATTTCAAAACCTATTATACCAAGTGAAACCTAAAATCTAACAAACACCTCACAAGACTGAATAAGCGAGGACAAGATTAGCAACTACTCACAATAAGGGCTAGCAAATAATCATGAAGGCTCTATACATTGACATATTTAACATCAGGCTTAGTCCTCTTATAGGCAGTTGAGAAATAACTGTAAAAAAGATATATGAAACTAGCAAAAAGTGTTATTCAGGCAGCACCAAATCTATCGTCAAAGAAATCCTGACAGTGTTGGCAGCAGATCAGTGGGGTAGGTAATGACTTCAGACCTTAACAAGCAGGTGTCAATGCTGAATGTTTGTGTTCTTGTTATTGATACCGTATATAGTTGTTGGGCGTACTGTATATAGCACACAGCCAAAACTGACAAATTGATCACACAAGTTATAGTAGTTCAATTGCCATATTGAGAAATGAAAAGGTTGGCACAAAACTGTTTCTTTAATTGTGAATTTGAATTTTCTAAATAGTACCTTTCCACTGTAACTACTTAGAGCAAATCAACCCAGGAAATCGGCTTTCCCACCACCTCTCCCCACATGCCTGTTTGTTTTTGATTCTCCACTACAGATGCCACACATGAACCCACAAAGTGCCACCCACAGACATGCTCAGACCCCGATAGAGACATATATTTGACTTTTGGAGTGATGTGTATGGATCTGGAGAATTATAAAAGCACAGCCCCCCTATAGTCAGACACAAATGTATCCTCAAAGTGACACACACTTGGATCCTGGCACACCCCCCAATAGTGACACACACACACACACTCACTGTACCTCTACTAGCTGATTTTAGAATTGTCTTCTTATACACAGTGCATGCACACACACCCCAATCATATGACAAGGAGCAGGTGGGAAGCTACAGACATGTCAGCCTTACCTCCATGGTAGGGAAACTGATGGAAACACTAGTCAAAGATGACTTAGTAGAATACATGGAGAAAAATGGTCTCCAGGATAGTAAGCAGCACAGGTTCATGGCGGGGAGGTCTTGCCAGACCAATCTGACAGTCTTCTTTGATGAGATAACCAGGGAAGTTGACAAGGGGCATGCAATAAGACAATGCAAGGCAGCTATTATTTATATAACACCCTATCCAAAGGCTCAGAGTGCTTTACATAAAACAATACAATAAAAAGCAATTAATCACCAGGAAAAAAGGATAAAATCAAAAAAATAGAAAATCAGCATAAAATCAGATTAAGTCATAGACTTTTCCAAATAAATAAGGTTTTAGAGAGGCTTTAAAGGCCTCCACCAAGCTGGCCACCTTAATATGCGGAGGGACGGAGTTCCAGAGGAATGGGGCAACTACTCCAAAGGCCCTGTCTCCAGATCTTTTTATACATGAGGGTGGAACAACCATCAGATCAGCATCAGTGGAGCATATGGGGTGGATCGGGGGGAACAGAATCAGGAGCTCTTTTAGGTAGTTGGGTCCAAAACCAAGTAGAGCCTTGTAACTCAACAAGATGATCTTGAAGGTGACACATGCTTTCACAGGCAACCAATGCAGACAGTGCAGAACAGGAGTGACATGGTCCCTCATAGAGGTACCAGTTAACAACCTGGCAACAACATTCTGCACTAGCTGTAGGTGACACATCAAACCTCCAGATAACCCTAGGTATAGAACATTACAGTAATCGACTGGTGACAAAGGCATGGATAACCATAGCCAGGTCCAGGGGCATTAGGAATGGACAGATCCTGGTTATATTTCAAAGATGGAAAAAGCCAGCCCTGTCGACTGACACAACCTGTTTTTGCAGATCTGGTCAATCATCCAAGATGACACCCAGATCCTTTACCATCCCAGTCACCAAGACAGGACAACCATCAACTATAAGAGGAGGCAGACTCCCATCAGTGAAGACACCCCCATGACCCAGCTCAATCACCATAACCTCAGTTTTACCTGGGTTGAGACACAGCCAGTTTACAGACATCCAGTCATTAATCTCAGCCAAACAACGGTTCAGCATATCTGAGATGGAGAGGTCATTGGGAGTACAAGACAGGTACAACTGGGTGTCATCTGCATAGCAGTGAAAACCCATATTGTACCATCTAATGATCTCTCCAAGCAGAAGCATGTACACAGAGAACAGCAGAGGTGCAAAAAAGAACCCTGAAGGGCCCCACAGAACAGCGTAAAAGAACTCAAGGAATAATTCCAGAGAACTACTCACTGTGACCGACCAGTGAGGTAGGAGCGAAACCAGAGCAAAACAATTCCAGTAGCACCCGCATACTGCCGCAGTCAATCCAGCAGCACTGCACGACCAACCATGTCAAATGCAGAGGAAAGGTCCATGAGCACAAGAATAGTACAGTGCCCTTGGTCCCTCGCCATGAAGAGATCATGTGCTTCCCGGACCAAAGACATTTCAATACTGTGCTGAGGCTGAAAACCTGACTGGAGAGGTTCAAAGATGGAAAATGTAACCCTTCTACTTTCCACTTATAACTTGCCTAGGTTTGTGTTTTATTATCAATACGTGTATACAAGGCTTCTTCAATATGTTTACCCTAAATACTGTGTTTAAGTGATATTTTATACCTTACATGGAGGATATTCTTCTACTGTATAAGACATGTGCTTTTTTTATATACTCAAATTTCAAAAAAAGATAGAGTGAAAAAAAGATGGAAAGTGATTCCAGGCATTCCATAAGCTGGTCAACCATCACCTTCTCAAGAACCTTCCCCAAAATGGGAAGATTAGAGACAGGCCTATAATTTGCAAGAAAGTCGGGGTCAAGAGAAGGTTTCTTAAGGTGGGGTCTCACCACTGCCTCTTTCAGAAGCATGGGAAAAACCTCCCTCTCTTAGTGAACCCTGGACGATCTCGACAAATACAGGACCCAGCCAGTCCAAGCAGCTGATAATAAGTCCTGCCGGACCTGGATTCAAGGCACAGGTGATGGGATGCACACTAGCAAGAACCCATAGAACCTCCTCTACCAAAACTGGCTGAAACTCAGACCAACAAGGCAAATGTCTCCCAGAAGACTGACTACCCCCAGTTAAAATTGGTCTGGAGGAGGAAACATGCACCCTGATAGTGCCACTTTATCGGCAAAGAACCACCCAAACTGCTTGCATTTTTCTGTAGAAACAGCTGTCCCATCTGAAGACAGGAGAGATTTAACCAACTGTCAACAGTGCAGAACAGCACAGCAGGGCAGTTCTTTTCCACAGCAATTGACAGAGACAAAAATTCAGATTTCCAGTGATCAATTGCCTGCTGATACTCCAAATAATGGGGTTGCAGCGCCAACCTGTCCTGCTCAGCACATGACCATCTCCAGGCATGCTCCAACCCCTTAGTCTTCAACTGACACAGCTCAGCATGGTACCATGGTGAGTGGCGCTGTGCAGTCAAGGGGTGAACACAGTAAGGTGCGATCTGGTTCACAGCCTCGGTCAAGGCCGTATTATAGTCATCAACTCCGGCTTCTGGACCTTGAGCACAAGCTAGCATCAGGTCTGAAATGAATAGTGAGCCCTGGAGCTGGTGAGGCTTCAATTTATTTCTCAGATGCCACCTGATCACTTCCACAGAGGTGGTTAAACTGTAAAGGGCCCCGCACTGGAACTCAACCGTATAATGATCCAACCAAGTGACTGGATCAACCTTGACCTCCCCATGTCAAATCCAAGCAAGAAGGCCAGATCCAAAGTGTGACCGTAAATATGTTTCCCAGAGGTAACTACCTGAGTCAGTCCCAGCTGAGACATCAGCTGGAGGAACTCTTGACCAAAAAGGCTGGATTCATCATCCACCCAGGCATTTAAATCCCCCAGGACAAGAATCCTAGGGGACTCCAGTGCCTGTTCAGTGATGAAAACCACCAGCTCCTGCAGAAATAGGCGACCACCACCCAGAGGCTGGTAGATGATTACTCTGTCATTGATTCCTGGTACGCATTTAGCAATAATACACTCAAAAGAATCCAGTGTTCACACTTTCTTTTACCAGGAGAGACACACTAAGCTGAAATCTTGCTTACAGGTGCGACCTGGGAGCACAAAGAAGTTAAGTGACTTGCTCAGGGTCACACAGTATGCAAGTGGGGGCTATGGGATTCAAACCCAGGTCTCCAGGTTTGAAGTTTAGAGCCTTAAGCCACTGAGCTATACTGGAGTGCAGTGAGGCCCAGAGCAGATCTAATACAGATGGCCACCCCACCACCTCTGCAGTCCCTCCTCAGGCAATGCAGAACTGAGTAACTGGAAGGGAAAGAGGCCTCCAGCACAGGGCCGGCATCATCCCCCAACCAGGTCTCGGTAATGCAGACAAGGTCGGCTGAGGAAGTGGATATGAAAGATTCCATAACTGCAATTTTATTCCTCATCGACCTAGTGTTACATAGAATAACCTGAAGGGAATGGTCTGAGCAGGCTGAACGCACTACCTGCTGCCTGGTGACATCTGGTATGGCCCTAGGGAGGGGGATTCTACTTTGACTTCAGCAAGGCATTCGACTTGGTGCCACTCGCTGCCTCTAGTTTGTGACAGACTACTCAAGAAGACAAGGAATGTGGAAACATGTAAAGAAATAGTAAAGTGGGTAGGGAGTTGGCTAGAGGGGAGGCAGCAAGGATGATCAGGCTCTGTTACCACCACAGTGTATATTTAGACCCTTCACCACACATTCCTTGCCCCCCACCCAATGCACACAGTCTCTCACCACTATAGACATTTCTCTACATACAGACACACACACACACAGACAAACACACACACACACACACACACACACACACAGAGGAAATGCAAGAAATGTTTTCTGGCACCATCACCACCACAGCATGCAATCTTGTGCTCACCAGAAACTCATTACCACCCCCACCCCCATGCGCACACCATTGCACACACCCACAAACACCAAAGAAAACAAACTTGGGGTAGTGCAACATATAAATTATTAACATTTTTATTAAAAAGCATTCTATGTTAGTGTGATTATTTATTTATTTGTTGACAAAGAGAAAGATGGAGAGGTGGCCAGTGTTCACAGATTATTGGAAGTAAGGACTCAGAGAAGGGAATCAAATTGTTGAAAAGGTTTCCATACCGAATAGAGACCTAACAAATGAAGGTTTTTGGAGAACAGGTATGATACGGCCATGTTTCTTAAAAAAAGTAAGGAGGTGGGAAGCAGTGTTTCAGACACACTGCTTAAGAGCTAGGATTTGGGAGAGATCACCATTGTGGGAGCTGAAATAGTATGTGAAGGGATTAAATCAAGGATCAGAATTTCAGTGGAGGGAAGAATAAAGAGAGGATGTAAGACAAAGCAGTGTGCATGCCACTTTTACACAGCAAACACCCCTCCCCGGCAAGTTAATAGCTGTGTGATTTTCAAAGAAACATTTGTGGAATAAAAGATTACTGGTTTGCATTTGATAGTTGCCTGGAAAATAAAGGGGGGCAAAAAGGTACAAAGACATTGATGTGGATAATAAGTAGATTTCCTGTATAAGTCAATTTCCTGTCAATTACTGTACTGTTTCTCCACAAGAAGAATTAATTTATACTGTGAATCATTTAAATACCTGTGTAATATACTGTCAGCAGCACCAAAAAGGAAACAATTATTAAATGCTGTATTTCTTGTAACCAAATTGTTCATTTAAAATGAATGTTAAAAAAGAAAAACAAAAGGTTAAATTTAAAAAGCTAGTTCACCTGGATTGACTATTTAATTGTAACTTTAGTTTTTTTTTATTGCAAATGCTCTAGAGATTTACTAATGACTTTATTGACATGAGTTGTAGTAATTCTGGCACCCGGATGTTTTACTGACATGCCAGTTCAGTTGCCAGAAGCCTAACAACACATGCATGCCAGCACCTATACCACCAGGACAGGTGTTGGAAATCCAACCCGTACACCGGTATGCCAGCACTTAGTTCTGACATGCTGGTATAGGTGCCAGGCTTCTAGCATCTGGACAGCCATTCCAGCAAGACATGCTGGTGCCGGTATGGGCTCCAACATCTACTGTGATGAACCCTGGAAGGGGAACCATGGGAATAAGATTTCTAAACAAAACTAAGATTAAACATATTAATAGATACTAGTTAATTGACAGTAACAAACAATGTACTTTTTCTTCCCACTCCACTTTCCCCTTGATCACACCTGGAAGCAAGCCTGGCTCAGTGTGCCTTTCCTTTCCTCTAGGTACAGGATGGGGGGGACATACAATGAACACATATTGTAGTAGTCTGGTATCTAAAGCATAGGATCGCTGAAGGGATACAGTGATACACAAGCTGTAAAGACAATTCTCGCTTGTCATAATGGACCATTGATTGGTCAAGAGTATCCCCCATTTAAAAAAAATCAGAGTTAATAACAAAGTCCTTTAGTCCTGAGATGCTTCTCCCGAAAGTTCTTTCATACACCAGTACTGAGAGTGTCCAAGTGGAGTCTAATTAAATACAGACTCCTATATTTATCTACTGAGAGTGTCCCAGAGGAATCTAATTAAACACAGACACCTATATTTATCTTGAGAAAGAGCGTGCAGCTTTTAACTTTCCAGTGCTCCCCGGTCACCCCTAAAAACAGGCACTTGTGCCTAGTGTGCCTTATCCAGTTACCAAAGACTAAAATAAAATAACTTTAGTAAAATACATAAACTTAATGGAGTACGCCAGGTTAGATTACAAATGTGCTGTGCAATGAGGAAATAATCATGCGACCCCATAGTTTGAACAAATGGAACTTACAAGTCGTATTACCTTGGCTGCAAGTATTAAATGATTAAAGCAGCCCACCACTATCAAAAGGAGTTTGTGCAGGTAATTATTGATGGTGGGAACCACCGTATAGCAGGCTTGTCTTAACAGGGTTGTCTACTGGCAGATAATAACCAAGAAGAAAACACTTAAGAGTGCTGAAGTCCCTGTAAAAAGTCTCTGCCATCACAAATATTAAACCCAGTTACTAAACCAACCCTTTTCATCCAGGTTGATGGCTAATGTGCAATCCCAGTTCTCAGTCTTCCTCCTCAGAAACATAGAAACAGAATTTAACGGCAGATAAGGACCGCTTGGGCCACCTAGTCTGCTCATTTTCCTACCTAACAGATAAGCTGCTGATCCTAGTTAACCAACAGCTTACCCCCCACTAGGACTGCCATATGTCTGTCCCATGCATTCTTGAATTCCCCCACTGTTCTTGACTCCATGACCTCCTCAGAGAGGCTGTTCCATGCATCCACAACCCTCTCCATGAAAAAATACTTCCTCACATTACCTCTGAGATGTTCCCCCTCTATCTTCATATTGTGCCCCCTTGTTCTTGCACATCTCTTTTTCGAAAAGATGCTACCCTCTTGGACTTTGTTGATTCCCTTGAGGTACTTGAAAGTTTCTGTCCTGTCCCCTCTCTCCCTTCTTTCCTCAAGGGTATTCATATTAAGCTTCTTTAGTCTTTCTTCGTATGTCTTCTGGTGCAGACCCTGCACCATTTTGATTGCCCTTCTCTGGACTGCCTCTACTCTGTCTATGTCTTTGCAGAGATGGGGTCTCCAGAACTGCACACAGTACTCCAGATGGTGTCTCACCAACTGTCTGTACAGAGGGATAACAATTTCCTGTTTTATACTATTGATACCTCTCCCTATGCATCCCAGTATCCCCCCAGCCTTCCTTAATGCCTTCTCACATTGCTTACCCACCTTTAGGTTATCTGATATAATTACCCCCAGATCCATTTCCATTTTTACTGTTGTCAGTATCTCACCCCCCACTGTGTACTCTTCCCCTGGGTTTTTGTTTCCCAGATGCATTGCCTTGCACTTCTTTGCATTGAATCTGAGCTGCCATACATTTGACATCCAACCTTGCCAAGTCCCTTCTTATCCTTTCCACTCCATCTTGTGTATCAACCCTGTTGCAGATCTTTGTGTCGTCTGCAAAGAGACATACTTTTCCTTCCAATTCCTCTGCAATGTCACTTATAAAGACATTAAAAAGGACCGATCCCAGTACTGAACCCTGCGGTACCCTGCTAGTAACTCTCCTTTCTTCACTGTGGACTCTGTTTACTACTACCCCTTGCATCCTGTTGTCTAGCCAATTTGTTATCCAGGCTACCACCTTGGAACCCATTCCAAGGCTGACTAACTTGTGTATTAATTTTTTGTGTGGGACTGTATCAAATGCCTTGCTAAAATCTAGGTAGGCCATGTCCATAGACCCTCCCTGGTCTACTACTTTGATCACCCAGTCAAAGAAATCTATTAGATTCGTCTGACACGATCTTCCCATCGTGAATCCATGCTGCCTTGGGTCCTGTGCCCCACTGGCCTCTAGGTACTCAACAATTCTTTCCTTCAGAAGTGATTCCATCATTTTCCCTACCACTGAGGTCAAACTAACTGGTCAGTAGTTTTCTGCCTCTGTCCTGCTCCCACTTTTGTGTAGAGGAATCACATTTGCCCTCCTCCAGTCCTCAGGTACCACCCCATCCTCCTCCCATGATTTGCTAAAGAGAGTAGTTAGTGGTATCACTAGTTCTACCCTTAGTTCTTTTAAAATTCTCGAGTGAATCCCATCAGGCCTCATTGCTTTGTCCACCTTCAATTTTATTAGTTCTTTCAGAACCCTTTCTTCTGTAAATTGACTGGTATCGACCCCCATCTTCAGAGTGTTTCTCTTGTTTGGTTTAGGTACCTCCCCCTCCTCTTCCTTTGTGAATACTGAACAGAAACATTCATTCAGTATCCCTGCTTTTTCACTGTCACCCTCTGCCTGCATTCCCTCTCCTTTATTAAACCTCAGTATCCCACCTTTGGTCTTTCTTCACTCTTTAATGTACCTATAAAAGGTCTTAGCCCCCTTCTTAACACAGTTGGCTATCCTTTCCTCGATTTGGACCTTTGCTATTCTGACTGCCTTACCTGCCTCTTTCTGCTTTAACTGATAAAGTTCTCTGTCCTGCTCCTTCTGTGTTTCCTTATATTTCCAGAATGCTATCCATTTCTCCTTAACCTTCCCTGCCACCTCTTTTGAGAACCATAGTGTTTTTTTCCTTCATTGTGTTTTGTTGATTTGCTTTACACAAAGGCTTGTTGCCTCTGTGATGGCTGTTTTGATTACTCCCCATTGTTTCTCCACCCCTCCTTCTTGACTGCTTGCTAGTGCTTTTCTGAGGCACTCTCTCATTTTCCTAAAGTCAGCCCTCCTAAAGTCCAATACTCTTGCTTTTGTATGGCTTGATTGTATGGCTGTGTTTATCGTGAACCACACTGGTGGTCACTTGTTCTCAGATGGCTACCCACTTCTAAATCTGAGATTCTTTCTCTGTCCCCATTTGAGAGTACCAGGTCTAAGATTGCTCCCTCCCGAGTGATTTCCAATACTAGCTGTCTGAGGCATGCCCCTTGTAGGGCATGATGAATGATCCTGCTCTTGGATCTGCATGCAGCAAAGGTGCTCCAGTTAACATCTGGCATAGTCAGGTCCCCCATCAACAATATCTCCCCTTTTTCTGCCATTCTAAGGATACCTTATATCATTTCCTTGTCCATTCCCTCCCCCTGAGATTGGGGTCAGTATACAACCCCCATGCAGGTTGTGGTGCCATTTTCTGTCTCCAGGGTGATCCAGAGTGCCTCATCTGCTCCCTGTTTACCCTTTAGTTCTGTTGCTTTGATCCCTTCCTTTACATAGAGAGCTACTCCTCCTCCTCTTTTACCCTCCCTGTCCCTCCTGTAGATTGTGTATCCTGGTATGTTGACATCCCAGTCATGGTTCTCTGTGTACCATGTTTCTGTAACTGCCACAATATCCAGGCAACCCTCTTCCATCAAGGCCACTAGTTCAGGGAGCTTGTTACACAGACTACGGGCATTGGTACTCATCACCCTCCACTTTTTGATGGCCTTACCCCTTTCAGCCCCATCCTCTGTCCTGCTCCCTAATGACTTCTTTACCTTGGTGTTTACCTCACTAATTACCTTGTTTGTGGGGAAAGCTGGGATTTACCTGCTTCTTTTCAGTTTCTCCCCCCTTGGCTATTTTAAATACTTGATAATGAAGCATTTAAATCTCTCACCTAGGATCCTGGTCCCCCCCCGGACAGATGCAGACCATTGCGCCAGTATAGGTCTGCATCTCTCCAGGTGGCTCCCCAGTCCTCAATGAGGCCAAAACCCTGAGCTCCACACCAGTTTTCAACAATCCATTGAATTCCCTGTGAGGAGTATCCTAGCATCACCCTTGCATAGACAGGCAGCACCTCCAAGAAGGTTACCATATGTGCAACTTGTCTAAGGCCCTTCCCCAACTCTACAAACTCCTCTTGCCCTTCTCTGATCCCATTCCTAGCCAGGTCATTTGTCCCTAGGTGGACAATGACATTCAGCTCCCTCTCTTGTGCAGCTGTTCCCATGATCCTGAGGATTCGCTTCCTGTCCCTCCAAGCCGTGGCACCAGGCAGGCACCTTACCTCTCTCTCCCCTTCCTCCCCACTTCTACCACCCAACTATTGAGCCCCCACCAGAAGTTGTTTCCTTCCCTGTGGGTCCCATGCCACCCCTGTGGGTCTCCTTTGTTAAGGTTCCCAGCATCCTCTTTGGTCTCCACTGCAGGTGCCTCCATAGAGGAACCACTATCCACCAGAAGAGTGTATGAATTGTGGAGAGGTACAGCTGGAGGGATGCCACTTTGTTCCACCACCCTCTCCCTCCCTAAGCCCACCCTGGTCCAGCCTCTCCTCTTTGTTGGCAACCTCTGAGGTAGTGGCATTGGCTCTGGTTGTCCCTGGGTGGGTGAGGAGGTTTCATGAATCCTAGCCAGGTCAGCCTGGAGACAGACAACCTCCTCCCTCATACCAGAGAAGTGCCTGCACATAGGCAGCATCACAGCCTCCAAAATGTCTCCCTAACACTGCCACTCCACAGCCATTGCACTGCACCACTCTTATCATGTCTTATTTTGTGTCCCCTCTCTTGTTGCTCTGTATGCTTAATCTCTCCTCTCCTTACAACTCTCATCCTTCCTGTTATGGGACACAACTTCCTATATTCTTCAGTAGCCTCCTTCTTCCTTGCTCAGTGCCAGACCACCAGCAGCTGGGGGGGAGAGTGAGCTACTTTTTTTCTTTAGGGTTGACTAAACCAATGTTTCTCTATGATCCTTCATGTTCTACCGCCAAACAGGCAGTTCCTGTTGTCAGTCAAATTTAGTGGTTATAAAAGTAGAACTGGCATAGGGTAGGTGGGTGGAGGGCAATTAGTAAGAAAAAAGGCTAGCAACAGGAAGTTGTAATTGGAGTCACCTGTTTTTATATTGTCTAAGCCCCACCCAAATTAAGCTCTCTCTCCTCCTACTGATTTAGCAAAGTTAGTTGATACAGTACCCTTCCCAGCACAGAACACACACTGACATTCTTTCTTTTCTTTTTTTAATCCTAAATAAGACCCCTTCTACTTCTAATAAAGTATCTGTCTGCTTAATCTCAACAGACACTGACTCCTGCTGAGATATAAGTGTTAAATTAGTAAGAAAATGGTAGCTTCTTTTAGTTACCTGCTTTCTGCTCTACAAGGAAGATTTCTGTCTTCCAAAGGCTAGCAACAGGAAGTTGGAATTGGAGTCACCTGCTTATATATTGTCTAAGCCACTCCCCCAATTAAGCCCTCTCTCATTCTATTGATTTAGCAAAGTAAGTTGATACAGTACCCTTCCCAGCACAGAACACACACTGACTTTCTTTCTTTTCTTTTTAAACCCTAAATAAGACCCCTTCTACTTCTAATAAAGTATCTGTCTGCTTAATCTCAACAGACACTGACTCCTGCTGAGAAATAAGTGTTACATTAGTAAGAAAATGGTAGATTATTTTAGTTAGCTGCTTTCTGCTCTACAAGCAAAATTTCTGTCTTCCAAAGGCTAGCAGCAGCAGAGTGCCGAACCCTTTTCCTCCAGCTGATGAAATTCTGCTTCCATTTTCTTAATACCTTTGCCAGTCTCCTGAGGATCATTAAAAAAGTACAGTCTCCCCTTCCAGGAGAAATGCAATGTAGTTGGCATCAGGAACTGATGTTAAATTATAAGGGCTCTTAGCATGCTCCAAAGTCCATCAAAGGCCTTATATCAATCTCATTCCAATGGAGTAGCAGAGTTCCAGGAAAAAGCAGATGTTAGTATCCTCACATTTTAGGGACTGGAGGTGTTTTGCTATGCCAAGTATCCTGTCTTTGTTCCCACACCGGTAAAAGACAATTAAGAAGTTATGAGGTGAGACAGAAGTTGCAGCCACTTTCCTTTGCATGATTCTGTTGGACAGAGGGAAAGGGGCGGACAGAGACCATGGAGAAAGGGGTTGGGGAGCTGTAGTCCCAGCAACACAAAACAAGGGATTGTGATCAGAGGGGCCACAGCATCAGTGGTCAGGAGTGATGGGGAAGGTAGACAGGGAACCTTGGCTCTACTTTGAGGGGAGTCAGAGGTGTTGAGGTTGTGGATTGCAGCTGTGCTGTACAGAAAGCTTAGGCAGAGGGAAAGCAGGTGAGGGCCACAGACCACGAGGCTAGGGTTGGGCAGCTGTAGCCCCAGTAGTTCAGAGCCAGGGAGTGTCATCAGTGGATGCACCACACTGGAAAGAATTTGATGAAATAGATATACAATCCCCTTGCAGCATGCTGACTCAGCTGCTTGATGGCCAGCTTCATGCAAATGGAAGTACTGAAGTGCTCTCTCGTAAGAGTGCTTTGGTCCTTTCAAACACACAAAGTTTCCATCCAGCAAACAGTGACCAGTGTCATACTCAGCTTGCCTGGTCATGGGTCTGTCACTAACAAATCCAATGCAACTTGACCTGCATTGGGCTACTCACTGGCACACCTCTGAAATGCCATTCATTGTAACAAAATGTTTGCTGCACATACATGCACTAGCATAGGAACCTAGAAATATAGAAACATAGACAATAATGGCAGAAAAAGACCAGTGGTTCATTCAGTCTGCCAGCACTCCCTATAAGTCCTAGAACCCTTTGTTCCTCCAGGGTACTAATCCTCTCTGTCCTCTCCCTATTTTCCTCCTGGAGTCTGTCACTCCAAGCAACCACCACACCCTTCATTCTATTCCAGCCCTGCTTGAATCCCCTGTTTTCACACCCAGGTGTAATGGATGGGAGGGCTGAGACTTAGCACTTTGGCCAAGGAATGGGTTTTGGGAGTTATCATCAACAACTATCTTAAGGAATTGAACCAGTGCAACAAGGCATACAGCAAAGCTAATAGGATGCTGGGATGTATCAGGAGGGGTGCTAATAGCAAAAGAACATAAGTAATACTTAATTCTATAGTTCCCTAGTTAGACCTCATCAGGAGTACTGCACCTAGTTCTGGAGTCCTTATCTCAGAAAGGATAAGAATAGTCTGGAACCAGTGTAATTCAGAGAAACCAAAATGATTCAGAGCCAGCATGGAAGATCCTATGAAGAGTGCATCAAGCACTGAACAGGTACACACTGGAGACCAAAAGAGAGAGGGAAGATATGATTGAGACCATCAAGTTCCTTAAAGGAATTAACAAAGTGAACTGTGGGGCACTATTTAGCCTGAACCTTAACTCACACTCTCATGGACATGAGTGGAAAATAATGGGAGGAAGGTTCAGGAGGGACGTGTGGAAGTATAACTTTATGGAAAGGGTGTTGGAACCATGGAACAGTCTATCCGCTGAGGTGATGGGTGTGAAAACAAGGGATTCAAGCAGGGCTGGAATAGAATGAAGGGTATAGTGGTTGCTTGGAGTGACAGACTCACACAGTGTGCAAGTGGAAGTTGTGAGACTCAAACCAAGGTCTGGTCTGCTGGGTGTACCAGGCTCGTTCACAGCTCGTTACTCTAACCTCTAGGCTATACTGCCAGCCCAATATATGGGAAACATCCGGTAGACTGATCATGCATTTTGCAAATGCTTTTAATGAAATCTTTAAAATCTGCAAGACTACAAGAAACTCTTTTCAACCCCTTCCCCTATTTTATTTATTTATTGAAAGAGTTTTACCAGGAGAGGACTACTAAGCCATAATAGCTCATTTCCAGTGGCATCCTCGGGGAATGGGTACATTGGATATTGATGGCGGTAAGGTATGAGACAGGCCTAATTTTCACATTCAGAATGTAACAATACCTGAAGTATTCCCTCTACTAAAGAAGAAGATTAAATTTGACACATTAAAGGGGCAGTGATGGATTGCCACCTAAAAAGATAAAACTTGCTGCCTCACTGATTTCTAGTCCACTGGTAGTAATATTAAGTCTGGCCTTTGTTACAGATCAGATCCCAACCATAATAAAGCAAGTTTATGTGGTGACTGTCCAAAAGGTGAACCTATGGCCCAGATCAGAAACAACAAACTTACGTTGATTCTGTCAATCTTGGGTAAGATGCAAGAAAAATTGCTCTGCAACCAACTTATTATGACTTGTTTAGAAACTCATAAGCTTTTATCCCCTTTCAACATGGTTTTAGGAAGGGTCATGTAGCTTTGACTGTTCAGGTTAGTTTCACAAATTATGTTTATGATGCCATGGGGGCAGGAGTGCTTACTGGGTTGTTATTGTTGTGTATCTAAAGCATTTCACTTACAGTAGTTGGCCAGCACCTATATTTTTTTTTTAATTGGGCTTGGGTGTTCCCTCATAAACTAGTTTCCTGATTACCTGAATACCTTCTCCAAATTGTTACATTTATAGATTAATATCATCTTCTTATGGTATTAAAAACAATGTACTACAGGGCTCAAAATTGGGGCTGGTGCTATTGTCCTAACATCCAAAGCTCTATTCTTTATTAGATAACTTCCAAGAACAGTATATTTGTGCTGTGTATAAATACTCCTCTTTGCAGATGATGCAGTCCTCTATAATCACTCGAAATCTGTTACTGATATCAATATTAATCTTGAATCTACACTTTAGTGCTCTAGAGGACTGAATGTTCTGAAGAAAAAAGAAACTACCACTCAACACAGCTAAAACTAAAATGATGTTGTTTGGGACCAGAAGAAAGTAAATAAATCTAAAGACCTGTTCCAAATCTTTATTTATGATGGCATCTTGCTTGATCATGTGGACCACTTTCAATACCTAGGTGTTCATTTGGATCATCTGTTATGTTTTAACGAATATTGCGATCACAAAATTAATTCAGTTCACCAAAATCTTGGGATACTTTACACGCATAACAGTTATAAAACAGATTATGTGTTAATTTCCAATATGTTTTTTCTTGAGTCTTTAATCATTAATTGCTGTGTAGAGACATCCTGTTTGCATCAATTGTGGGAACCTTTTACAGCACCCGCAGCATGCAGGGACACTGTTTACAGGAACTTCAGCATTCTATTGTTTCAATCTGATAAGGGACACTTTAAGTGTTGCTGGATGACTAAATGATGGAGACCTAGCAGGATCATTGGTGCAGCAGTAGAGCAACTACTCACAATGCCAGCAAACAGAGTTTTGGAATCAGGTTGAGTTGACAGGGCCAGCGTGGGAGGGAAGAAAGGTTGTGCACCCCAGAGTATGCTCCTTTCCTCTGGGAAGGGAAGGAGACTGCTCCCTTCCTCTGGGAAGGGAAGGAGGCTGCTATCACTATAACTCTGCCTCCTAGGTGACCAGTGGTGGCAGAACAGTGACAGCACAGTGGTGAGAGGAGATACTGATCAGAAATTGCTCTGCAGACTCTGCATAAATGAGCACTAAACCCCTTGCATAACAGCATTTCTGTGGTGGGGACCAAAAATAAGGAAAAATAACCTTGTTTTATGAAGGATAATCCCAGCCACACTCGGGCCAGAACGCCCGTCACTGCCTACACTTCTCCATGTCCTTCAAACTCCTGCCTCCAAACTCAGGAGGAAGCAGGATGTTGGCCAGAGCTACTATGTGGGACAGGTAGGCCTGTGGGTTAAAAATATGGAGGAGGCAAGTGGCAGAGATGCAGGGGGTGAGCTGGATCCAAACTGAGGAAAGGGTGCCAAAACAGAGCAGGAGAGCATACACTGTAAGTTATATTAACAAAAATATGTAGAACTGAAATCTGCAAGAGCTTTGTTAGACAAAGACATGCCTCATAAGGATGGAGCTAGTCCTTACAAAGAGGGTAGTGAAGCTAATGAACTTCAGACATTATCTAATTCAGAGAGAGCATAGCTGCTTGAAAACATATTTTAGCCATAACCTAGGGGTGCAGGCTTCTTCGAGAAAGCCCTCCTCCAGGAGGAAGACAGAAATGCATTTTGAAGCTACTGGCATAGGCCTTTTAATTGGTGAACAAGCAACATTCAAACTCTCCTTTCCTCATCCAGGCACCAAGAAGCAAGAAATAGGACTGGTTGTGTGCTTTAGGAAAGGATGGATTCTGAGTGAATTGTTTATGTGCAGAGCCTTCCATGATCTTATGGTAAGACTTAGAATGTGTCCATTTTGTCAGTGTTCTAGTCAATACTTATATGTCTGGACCTGTTTATTTTAAATTCATTAGTGTGTTGGTGTGTATTCCCCATTACTTTAGTTTACTGTATATCATGTACATCTTGTGTAAAGCTTGTAAATCTTGAGTACATATTAAACATTGCACATTATATATCTGTGACTGAGGTGTGTTCATTAGCACATGTAATCTATTGTCTGGGCAATCTGTGTCCTGCCTGTAAAAGCACTACCAAGTTAAAAGTAAACCAGAATCTGACACAGAGAAGGTATGAGGTTTACCTAGAGTGCCTAGGGAGATTCCTATGTCCAAGAGGCCTTGCACTATGCAAGCATGAGCAGGAACCTGTGCTGGGACTTGTAGGAAGCAGCCATTAGTGAGTCATGACCAGGTTGCTAACAGCTTGATTGATTGTGTAAGCTGATTAACAATGACTGACTAGGGCTTCTGGGTACAGACCATTTGTTTCTTCAGCTGGATCTTGTGGTGGCACTGCTTTTCTTGCTCCTCAGCTTCCAGTGTTCTCCTGTGTGGATCTGCATCTACCTTTTGCCTCTCAGTTTCTGCCTTCACCTTGACCAGGGCAAGCTCCAGCTTCAACATTTGAACCTGGTCTGCCTGTCAACTGTCTCCTGTAACATAGACTCTAGCTCTTCTGCATTCTCTCTAGCCTCTGTCTCATGAGTTTGGATAGCAGTGACCATTTTTGCATTGCTTTCCTGGTCACTTTCTCTAATGATGTCTATGAGTCCGACCTGTGTTTGACCCTTCCTCGTAGCCCAGTTCTCTCCATCTGCACAGATGCTGTACTGTATATTTGGCAGTGTGCATTTCTCATATAGATGGGACATAATGTCTGTCATTCATTTATTTATTTATTTCAATCTAGGATTACAATACCTTTGAGCCGAGGCTCTTTTACAAAGGTTCCACGTCAGCATGTGCAACAGTCATCATTTTTAGTTACAAACACATAGTCATTGATTTACAAACATGTAATAACCAGTACAAAGACTTGAGCTATGAGCAAGACAAGGGAAGGAAGGGGTGGGTGGGGGAAGTGAGGGTAGGAGATCGAGGGGGGAAGGAAGTGCAGGGGTAAGTGGAGTATGGGAGGTGGTTGGGGCAGGGGCAGGAGTGGATATATGGGGAGTAGGTGGGTGAGGGTGGGAAACAGTGCAGCCAGGGGGCCTTGTCAAGGGAATATGACAGGTAAGGTGCTAGGGGTGCAAAGTCTGATTGTAAGTGCTGGGTGCTGGGGCATGTGCAGCTGGAATGGTGGAAATGTTAAGATGGGCAATCACAGGATACATGCAGTGAGAGGTGCAGCTTGGACTTGAAGAGGCAGAGTGTTGGAGCGGTCGCTATGTCGCTGCCAAGAGAGGTGAGCCAGTTGGATGCCCGATAGGCGAATGATCTTTGTCCTTGGGTCGTGCGACATCATGGGATATGTAGTAGATGGGAATTGGATTTCCTTGTAGTGACGTTCCTATGTCTAGGCTTAAGGAGGCATAGACACCAGGTGGGCAAGCCCCATTATAATTTTCTTGGCCGTGATGCAGGTTTGGTATTTTTCGCGCTTGTCCAGTTGAAGCTATCCAGATTGGGAATAAAGGTCACATGTGTGGGTACGGCGATGTGAGCCAGTGATGAGATGACAGGCCTTATTCAGGGAGGTCGTGATACGTTTGAGAGCAGTGGTAGTTGCAGACCCATATATGATAAGACCATAGTCTATGATGCTGACGATGGAGCTTTGGACAGCCACTGACAGTGCTTCTGGGGTTAGATGTTTCCTGTGCCAGAATAATATGCCTAACCTCGCATTGGCAGACTTTGCAACATTGCTGATATGGACAGTGTATGAGAGGTGGGGATCAAGGGTGATGCCGAGGTACTTGAACGATTGTGTTTGCTCTAGGATGGCTCCTTGTTCGGTTGCAATGGAAAGGTGTTGTTTATTTTTTTTGTGGGGGCTGCAGAAGACCATAGACTTGTTTTTTTTTTTCTGAATGAGATGCAGTTTATGATTTAGGAACCAGGATTCGATGGAGGAGAAGGCCCGCTGAAGTTTATTTTGTAATTGGATTGGATCAAGGTCCGAGGTGAGGATCACTGCATTGTTAGCATAGAGAATTATTTGTTCTGGGCAGTTGTCCGGTAGTGAGTTTAAGAATAGGCTGAAGAGGAGGGGTCCCAGAATGGAGTCCTGGGGGACTCCCGAGTGGACCGGTCTAGGTTCCGAGAGTGTATCAGCGATTCTTACTATTTGGGACCATTCTTCAAGGTAGCTCTTAAACTAGCCAATGGAGTCAGTTGACAGCCCAGTGATCTGAAGCTGGACAAGCAGGAGGCAGTGACTGATGGTGTCGAAGGCTTTAGTTAAGTCAATGAAGATTGAGCCTAGTAGTTCACCAGAGTCAAGTGCATTGTGGATGCGCTGGTGAATTCAAGTAGGGCTGTGGAGGTGCTGTGACCTTTGTGGAACCCATGTTCTTGCTTGCACAGGATGTTGTATGTATCCAGGTATTCTGTGAGTTGGTCCGAGATGATGCGCTCTAGTGCCTTGGAGAGTGGGGGTAGTAGGGAGATAGGTCTGTAGTTATCGTGGGCAGTTTTGACACCACTTTTATGGATTGGGGTGACAGTGGCAGATTTCCATCTGTCTGGGAACTGGCTAAGGCTGAGGGAGAGGTTGAATATTCTGGTCAGAGGACTAAGTACTTCATCAAGTGTGAGAGACAGGATTTTGAGATCGAGGGAGTAATTACTGAATCTTGATTTACCAAGGGCTTTGGTAACATATTTGCATACTTGGTGAGCCTTGACTACTTTGAAGTAGAAGCAGGGTGGAACTGGTGGGAGTAGTGTTCATTGAGGACATAGGGGCTTCACCATCTTTGAAGTAGTCCTGGAGTAGGACAGCGTTGAGGTTGGTAAAGGCCTTGTGAAAGGTATCCACAATGGTTTTAGGGTTGAGGGTTGTGGTTCCGTTGATGTTGAGTATTGATGGTTTTTTTTGGGTGGGTTCCCAGTGATTTCCTTTATGTTCTTCCAGAATTCCCAACCATTGCCCCAGGAGTTTGTGAGGGCATGCTTATTAGTCAGCGGACTTCATTTGCCAGATGGTTTTGGTGCAGTCATTGCGGGCACATTTGTAGTTTTGGATGTCGTTTTGCCTTCCAGAGTTTCTGGCCTGCTCCCATAGGTGGTCTCTTGTTTTTAGCATCCTGAGGAGGTCACCTGTGAGCCAAGGGTTACTGAGTGATTTGACTTTGCGTTTCTTAATAGGAGCATACGTGTCACAGGCCACAATGAAGATGTTTATGAAGTAGTCAAGGGCAGTGTTTACATTGGTTGCATTGAAGACAGGGGACCAGTCTTGATGGAGGAGGTGGGATTTGAGTCAAAGAAGGTGACCACTGGGTAGAACCCTGCTGGTGATAGTTTTTGGCAGTTGTTTGATGAATTTATTTGACCAGGTGCAGCTAACAGGGGAGTAGTAGCTGAGAGAGTCAGGGAGGACATTAGTGTTAGATATCCACGACGGGTGACTGTTAAGGATCCAGTCCAAGAGTGTGCTGGTGCTGGCCCTGTAATTTTTCCAGTTTGTGAGTCAACCATTTGTGTGAGGTTCACCGCAGCAATGGTATCCCTGTGTGCACCAGCATCGGCCGCAGGCCAGTTGATATTGAAGTCGCCTAGGAGGATGGATTCGGTGTCCAGTTGGAGTGACTTTACAAAGTCAAGAACAGCTGTTAGACCAGTTCCCTATTCTTTGAGGGATGTAGATGGTGGCAACAGTGAGGGTTTTGTTTTGGGCTCCGAGGAAGATTCTCACTGGCAGTATCTGAGCAGTTGTGGGTTGGAGTGAGGTAATGATGTGGTGCCCCTGTATGGAGTCTTTTAGGTAGAGAGCGTAGCCCCTGCCTCTTTTGGAGATGTGATCCAGCCTAAAGACATTGTAGCCAGGAAGGCTGATTGCATAGTCCGGTACTGATGGCGTAAGCCAGGTTTCGACAAGTGCCAGGATGTCAGGACAGTATTGGCTGGTGAAGGCCTGTAGGGCATCCATTTTAGGAAGTAGACTGCAGATGTTGATTGATATGAATGAGAGGGCACCCAAAGGCTTGCTCAGATTAGCAGCTTTAGAGCAGAATGGGTCAGGGTTTGGGTGCATGTTGCCTGACAGCATTAGAAGGAGGAGGACTAGCCTCAAGGAGCTGCAGCCTATTTCTTTAAGGGAATGCTTTTGCCTACTAGCATCTTGGGAAGTTGCCGAGCATTGACGATAGTGGGTGAGGGTAAGCGTAGACGGGGGGACCAGAGTGGAGGGCAAGGACCAGTGTGGGTGTAGGACAGTTTCATGGCGGTAGGATGGACCCTGGGCAAGGGGCAGTGACCAGTGTGCAGCATGCCTATGTGGAGGAAGGATGTAGAAATGTGGAAGCTGTGGGGGAGGGAGGGAAAGCAGGCTTTTGGGGTGTGCAGTAGGGGAGGAAGACAGGCAAGAAGAAATAGAATGAGGGTAGAGAACGGTGGAGGCACATGATTAAGGTAGGATTCGGGGTAGGTGGAGGGAGGGGGTTAAGACAGGCTGGTGGGGCTAGGAGAAGGGGGGAAGAGCAGTAGCTGGATCAGTGGGAAGTGAGGATACAGCCAGGAAGGCCAGGCAGCCAGGGAGTGGGAGGTGACGACTAAAAGACGGGGGGAATCCCAAAACAGGTACCCAATGGAGCACGAATGGGGGGGCAGAGCTACCAAGGGGGCATGGAAGAAGGTCTATAAAGTTAAGGTCCGGGGGTGGGCAAAACATTTTGGCCATTTGCCATAGAAATGAATGAGCACAGCAGCCCCGAGCAGAGCAAAGTTTTAGCTGGCTCAAGAGCCAATCCCCAAGCAGGATGTGGTACAGGGTGCGGTACAGATACTGTGGGGCCAATGACGTGGCTGTCAGCAGTCCTGCGGTTCAGGGAGTTCCTACCCGGTTCGAGAGGATCTCGAGGGCGGGAAGGAAGGTATATAGCAAGTAAAGCAACTGTGTCTTTCAGAGGGTAGACTTTTTTTTTAAATGAAAGAAAATAATCCATCTAGTAGCAGGTCTGTATAACCTGCTAATGGAAAACTAAAAAAAAAAAAAACCTTCTATTACACACTTGAAATGTGCTTAGTTCTATCTTCTACCTAACATCTATTTGTAAAAAGTGACAGGTGGCAAAAGCAGGGGAAAAGTCCTGGCAAATCAGAGCGGGTTTGCTGGAAGCGCCCGCGTTCCAATTGTCTGCACTGTCACCATACCTTCCAAGAAGCTGCAGGCAGATGTCCTGGTCTCGGTCAGTGGCTGGCTGGGTGCTGGCTGACTGTGGGGGAGCTGAAGTAACCCCGTTCAAGGGCAGGCAGCTGGAGAGAAGAAAAAATAGCAGGGTTTACATAGCATAGAGGTAGGATAGGTTTAGACTGAGCAGTTTAGCACGACAAAGCAGAGTTAGACTTTTCGGCGCCAAGGCAGAGTGCTTGGATTGGGGGGGGGTGCAGGAGGAGCAAGGAAACAGAAGAGCTGTAAGCACTTTAAAACAGTAGTAGAAATTATAATCCAGCTAATACAGTTGAAAAACGCCTATTAGACACTTGAAATGTGCTTAGTTCTATCTAAAATCTATTTGTAAAAAGTGCCAGGTGGCAAAAGCAGGGGGAAAGTCCTGGCCAATCAGAGCAGGTTTGCTGTCTATCTACTCTTTCTTATAACAAAATAAAACTGGTAGAATAAGCAGTCCCTTTTTGTATATCTTATTCTGCAATGTGACAGATAACCTTTATACTGACGAAACTGTTTCAGATCCCACTCACTGCCTCCAGTTTGTGACAGACTGCTCTCTCCCAGACTCAGCCTGTGATTGCTATCAGCTTTCTGAACCCTTCAGATAGCTGAAAGGGTCACTTTGGTATGCCATCACCACTAAGCTGCAGCCTCACTCTGGGTATTTCTAGGTCCAAATCCCACCACAGCCACTGCTCACACAGTACAGTGCTCCCTCAAAAGGGCAAGTGACCCACCCATACTGCACAAATGAGAATCACTTTGCTTTTAATATGGTAACCATAGCCTTCTCTTAAGAGAAGGAACATAGTGTCTGTCAATATAACCCAGTTATTTGTACTTTTTAAAGGACTCAGCACAGAAATGTGAAGTATATTATATACAGTATATCTATATATAAATATCTATATCTATATATACAGTATATGTATGTATGATGTCCTGTGTTCAAAAATATATCATTTATTTCCATGAGTTATGGTAGTCCAGACCCCTTGCAAATGGAAATTAATTGGCATATTTGAACATAGGACATTGTATGTTCCATGTATACAATGTTCAGCGTAGTTTTTTTTTTTTTCAATTTCTGTGTTTCTGCTACAGGCAGCTCTCTTCTCTGTACTCTATAAGTGCAGGCATGAGGTCCTGAGGTTCTCTTATCCCTCTCTAGAGTACTGTGACTTCTTTTTTTATTTATTTGTTTTAACTCTGTTTCTGCACCTTTACTGGAGGAACTGTCTTCCAGCAGCCATCTAACCTGCTCTCTACCTCCCGCTGTGGCAGTCTCATCTACTCCTCTCACTCCGGCCAGCTGCACCCCTGGTTCTGAACCCCCATGGGGAAGGTCTGCCCTATCCTTCCAGGGTGCTGTATCTACAGTATAGAGTGCCAGTTGGAGTGTCAGGGACGGGGAGAGTGAGGTGCCCAGCCTTGGGAGTGTGGTGCAGGCACTGGTGCCTTCGCTTATCTTCTCAGAGGGTTTTTTTTTCATTTTTACATCCTTCATCCCGCCCCCCCCAGGAGTTCAGTCATGCAATGGCATCTTGAGATGCCCACCACAACTACGCCCCTCTACTTTGTGCCCAGATATGCGCACCTCCCTCTGGCTTCCACCGGGGGCCACTGTTGCACCAGGCAGTCCCTGGATCCCTCCTCAGGGAGAGAGGAGAGCAGTCTACAGATGCTCAATCCTCCCTCTCCATTGTCCAGTGCCTCAACCCTCAGCGCCACCCTTCTTTTTTTATTTAAAAAAAATACTGATTAGTACCTTAGGCAGTAGACTGAAGCCAGGAGTTGCAGGATCTCTGTTTGTGGTCCCAAGGGAGCATGAACAACAACCATAATTTGTTGCCAGCTTTTCAATGAAGATTGTGAACCACGGCCAGACAGGAATCCATTTTTATTTTTGGTTTCTCCTCTCGAGTGAGTGGTTCAGGTGGTGTTACAGACTGATAATGGGAAATTGTAAATGCAGGCAATGGGAGGCAGGAGTTACAAAATGAACATAATGGTGGCAGACTAACATAAAAAATGAAATTTATAAAATTTCAATTGATCTGAGCTCTTTTTACAGTGAGAAGACAAGACTGTGGTGGGAGCAGGGATTTAAGAATTTAAGGAGGAGTACTACTGGCTGTTGCTGTGTGGAGGATTCCTTGTGGAATTGGCCAGAAGAATGTGTCAGTCAGGTTGATTGACATTTTGTTTTTTACAGTATGACATAGGCAAATGAAAAATAAACAGTGTTATTTACCCATTGGGTGAATAGCATTGTTTATCTTTCACTTGGGTCAGATATTTGGAAAAATAATGAGTTTATTTAGATAGTTAATTTTCAGCATCACATCGACAGAGTCAGCCTCTGACAGTGAAACCATCACAACCATCACAGCAATATAACCCATTCAACATCCATAGTGTCAAACAGATTGTCGGAGTGATGTGCCATTACACCGACTCCCAGTGTTGGCCACTGTCCCCTGAAATCTTCCTCCCCCCGGAGCTGATAATCTATCATTCCAAGGGGTACAGGTGGCAGAGCCCCCACAATCAGTAAAGGACTCTGGTGCTGCGGCGGTCTGTCGACACTTCCACGTTGATGTGATTTGGTGGAAACTTAGATTTCTACTTACATTGTTTATAAAAATTATATTTAATACTTCATACTATTTACATATATAATACAGGATACTACACTAAGACTATGGGGAACAGTAATTCTACAGTGATAAAAAAAATGTTTTAAAGAGTAAAAAAAAAAAAAACAGAAAATCCTTCTACACCTCCTGATTTCCCAAAGTAGAAAGAGCTTACCACACAGGACACCTTGCTGAATCAGGGCAGACTAAAACCTTAGATGGTAACTGCTCAAAGTTTCTACCCTAATTAACCAGTTTCTCACAAAACTTAGGTTTAGTCTCCACCCACCCTCAGCACATATATCCTATGACATCACCTTCAGGCCAGTTCTTTGCATCTTGAGGGCTGGGTCCTCTTGGGAAACTGGTCTGATCTAGACTTCGGGAAGTTGTGTATTCTAAAGGACACCTCCTTTGTCCTACCTCTAGTCTTACACAGCAGGAGTGACTGTTTCAGTTATTAGCCAGGGCTTTCCCATAACATGGAAGGGCTGTTCTGGCCTGTAAAGTCTCCCATTAACTGGCCAAGGGGTCCTGCAGTAAAGGACAAAGATATTGTAATCACTCTCCAGCATAATCTGGCATGTCTCTGGCAACTAACTTCAACACATTTCCTCTCACTGATCCATTCAAACTTATCAGTACAGTAGAAGGAAATTAAAAAAAGAAAATAAAACTACAGTGCAAAACTGGGGCAAATTATTACAATCAGCCAACATTATGTGCCCATCTTTTTTTCTTTGGGAAAAAGTAAATTAAAACATTTATAATTTGCTCAGATTTTGGTGAAATGTAAACATTTTGTCAGCAAATAAAACAGGAAGATGCATGCAATCTTTTATAGTGAAGAAGAGTATAGTCAAATTTTTTGCTCAATTTCATTGCACTGCTTCTTTAAACGTGCTTGTTTCTAATATAATTAGATTGTACTGCTTTTCCTGATAAGTATCGCTTTGCTTGTATGTAAATCTGTATGTTCTGTTGCTTATGTGATCGTACAGCAATGTTTCTTTTATGTGTGATGGTTATTTATCTGGCAATTGCTATGATGCCTGTCTACCTTTAAATCTTTTCTAGGTCATTCTTGTAAATGGAGTCTTACACTCCACTGAACTTACCCAGTGAACAAAAACAAATAAGCAAATAAATAAATACATCTCTGAGGCATTTTACCAAATAAATACTTATCAAAAGTACTTAGATATTGAACTTAAATCATTCAGGTTAAATAAAAGCAAGATTCCCCAGACTTGGATAATTTGTGCCCATCTAAACATCATACCTCACCCTTCAAAAATACCTAAGACATACCCTCGCCCATTTGGGCTTTGTCAACTTATGGAGTCACTTCTTTCTGACAAGTAGAGAGTACACATACTAAGCCTCCCTCACAGGCACATCATCTTGACTTGACTACAAGTTTTTGATGGTAGAGCATCTGGATTCAGCAGTAGGCTTATGACATGGCACATCATTCCTCTCATACAACTCTTCGATATATACGGTACTCTACCTGGGAAAATAGACAAGGTCTAGCCACTGGAGGCTAAATACAATGCATCTTAAAGACCCAGAATTTATGGAGCTGGTTGAGATGGCAATATCTTGTATCTGAACTGATAACAGTGACCCAACCACAACCTCAGTCATATTCTGGGACACTATTCAGGTCGTTCTTAAAGGGAAGATTCTCTCCTACTCATCCAGGAAAAAAAAAAAGGAAAGAAAAGCAAGATGACAAGAGCTTCAAACTGAACTGAATATAATCCAAAGCTTTTTACAACATGGAGACTGCTTTTTAACTACTCAAATTAAGAGAGTTAAGCAGGACCTCCAAAAGATACAAGATCAAAAGACAGAACAACAACTGCTACATTTCAAACATCAGCATCGTGAGAGTGGTCCCAAAGAACCATGCAACTTGGCCCATAGACTCCTAAATTTTAAAGCCCAAACCTGGGTAATACAGTTAATTGACCTGGATTCAGGCTCCCTTTTGACTAGACCCAAGGAAATCAGGGCAGTGATGGTTACATACTACCAATTTTGTACGACCAACACCCAAGCCTCCTCTGCCCATACAGAATCCTATCTCTGCAAACTCTTTCTTCCCCAATGAACCAAATCACAGGCAAAAAGTTCATTAATGCCTATAACTACAACTGAAATTGAATCGATACTTCGAGACTCAAAAACCCCAAAAGTCCTAGGACCTGACGGCTATCTGATAGAATTTTTCAAATCTTTCTCAGAACCCACCCTACCACATATGCTTTTGGCCTTCTGGGAGATACGGTGGGGGAAGGGGTCTACATCCTCCCTTCTGGAATTATGCAACTCTAACTGCAATACTAAAAGCTCAGAAAGACCCCAGCACTCCACCTCCTATAGACCTATATCCATGCTCAGCTGTGATTATAAAACATATAAGTCCATCATGGCCAGGATACTTGAGCACCTACTGCCTCAGTTAATAGACTTAGACCAAGATGGTTTTATGAGACAGAAACAGGCTCATGGCAGTGTTAGATGGAACCTCATTTTAATTTTATTATGTAGTCACCCAACAGATACCTCTCACACTGCTGAGTCTCGACACAGAAAAAGCTTTTGACCGGGTGTCCTGGCCATATCTTTGGGCCACCCTGTCCCACTTTGGAATAGCGCAGGAATTTATTCAGATCCTCCAGGCCATTTATGGCTGAGCCAAAGCATATCTCAAATTGGATGGTTCCTTCTCAAGTCCCTTCCCTCTCTCTCTCTCTCTCTCTCTCTCTCTCTCTAGCTCCACAGGCACTCACCAGGGATGTCCACTTTCTCTATTGATGTATGCTTTTTACCTAGAGCTCCTAGCCAGAGCAAAATGACATGACCCTATAGTAGAGGGGATTCCTTTGGGAGGCAGGCAGTATAAAATATTATTTGCTGATGATATGTTATTAACAGTAATCTCCCAGGAGGATTCCATCCCAGGGATCTGGGAACACCTACAGGAGTATGGAGACCTGGCAGGGTTTATACTAAACACACTTAAAACAGAGGTACTGCTCTACAACTATTCTCCCTTGGCTCATCTGAAAAGAACCTTTCCCTGTAAATGGCACAATCAGGCCATCAGGTATCTGGGTATTAAAATCACCAAAAATGTGGAACACCTGGAACTTCTTAATTATGAACCTTTGACTCAGCAGATTTCAACAGATCTTTCCCAATCGACGGCTATTACCCTAGGATTTTTTAACTGAATAAAGATCATAAGACAAAACATCCTGCCACGGATATTATATTTTCTCCAAAGTCTATCACTCATGCCACATAAAACCTACTTCAGGGAATGGGACAAAGTAGTTTCCAGATTTATTTGGCAAGATAAACCCCCAAAGGATCCATTATTCAGTCTTACAACCACCTAGAGATGGGGGGGGGGGCATTGATTTACCAAACCTAACTTGGTATGTACTAGCAACCCATCTCAGAACTATATGCCTATGGCTTGCACCATGATATTCCATTGGAAGATACTCGAACACACACTAAGTGACATGGAAGAACACGCTTGCTACCTGTTTGGTAACCCACCAGCATGTGCCTCCCTGGCAAAATGTTATCAATACACAGTGAAAACATATCGGCAATGGTTATATATCTGAAAACATTTTCTCAGTCCTACTGATAAGCTGTACATCCAGGCAATAGCACATGATCTAGTCTACTCCCCAAATAAAGTTGAAAAAGCATTACTGTTGGGTTCCATGTCAATTAAGCAAAAATTATAGGGTGAATACAAACTGAGTGACTGCGTTGCACCGACTACATTTTGGGTGACTGTATAGTGTAGTGAAAGCAGTTGTTGGCAAATACATTACACCTACACCTGAATATTATCCCCACTACCATGCAGATGTTCTAAATGTGTATGAAAGGAGTACTCCCCCACTACCTGTAACAGCTGTTCCATAAGGTCACAGTATCACGTCCGACTGCTCCCATCTGCTGCCCTGGACATCACCTCCATTTCAGCCATGTGCATGCCAGGAACCCACCCACCTTTTTTCACAGTTACATCCATTTCATGCAGGAGGGTTCCACCCCTCACTCCCCCCCCCCCACACACCCATCTCTAAAATTCCTACTCCACAATGCACCTGGAAACTGGGGGTAGGCTATAACACCAGTCACCATATTTTACAATAGCTCAATTCAACCAGTCACTGTAACATTACAGTCACCCAAAGAACTTCACTCAAATTCCCACGCTCAGCTGACATGATGCCTTCTTGATATGACACAAGTATTGCACCAGATACGTTTTTCAGTTGGTCACACCAACAGTGATACTGCCGTTCATGACAATTTGGACCTCCTGCCATCTGCCATCAAAAGAATTCTATAAATAATTACAAGTACATTCATACCTCCAAATCAGGGAGAAGAACCTTGTCCAAGTAGCAGAAAAACCTTCCCCGCTTGTCCATCTTCTCAAAACACACATATTTGGAAATATGTTGGTTCACTTAATAAGCCTTCTATACAAAGCCTTGGAAGCCAACACCACGATCCACAGGCTCCATCCTACACCGATGGAAATACAGAGTTGGGCACTTCCCCATCCATAGAACAACAGCATAAATACAGCCCCCCACCAAGCACACAAGGATACAGTGGATGCCTACTGGAAGAAGTACACCTGAAAGTGGCACTAAACAGCCAGATCAATCACATAGTATGTGGTCATGCTCTTCTCTGCAAACATACTGGCAGGAAGTAACTCAAGAGACAGGATATTTTTGACTGTCAAAGTACGATCACCCATTCTTTCATCCTTGCAGCTATCCCCTCAGACCAGTCCACACTGAATTTTCCCTCAATAAAAATCATCAATTTACTGATCTTAGCAGGTAAAAAAGCTATAACCAGATTGTAGCACACCAAGAGAGTCCCCTCACACAACATGTGTAAGGATATCACGATTGAGATATATACTCTGGAGATGAATATCTGCAAGGATTGTGAATCGCATTGCTTCATTCAAGATCAAATAGCATAAATTTGTTTGGTTATGTACCAACTAGACAATTATTTAGATTTTGTCCCATAGGACCCTGTCTCTCCCCCACCACAAGTTTCACTGCTTTGCTTTCCCAGTTGACCTACAGAAAAAGTAGCCCTTCTGAGGCTTTTCACTCCTCACACATGCTACTCTATCCTCTCTCTTTTATTCTCCCTTTCTCTTTTCTCTTACTAATAGCTTCTCCCACTTACTATAAAGAATACATATCAATATGGGATTACAGCTAAAATAACAAATGTTGGAAATGTAATTACGTTCATAGAGTTTAATTGTTCTCATTTTTGATGCAATATTCAGATGTATGTTCTTCTGCCAAAACTCTCCTATAGATTTCACTATGGGAAACAAAGGGGTTTAACATTAACAGAATATATTATGTACTAGTATCAAACTCTATGCTAAATCCCTTATTGTATGTATTTTCTATGGAGAATGCATCCAACCTAGTGCAGACTATGAGAGAACATGAGCACTATATATTATACAGTATTTCTTTAAGCTGAATTGTCACTTTTTTTTATTATTTATTTGTTAGAGTCTAGGATTACAAGTACCTTTGAGCAGGAACTACTCATTTACAAAGGTTCCACGTCGAAGGCTGGGGGATAACATACATACAAAAGCTGGCAATAGTTTACAGTCATAACACGCTTTAGAAATTACAGACATTACTGGAGAGCAACTTAATAAGAAGCTAAATCAAGTAACAGAGTAAGAGATTATGAAGCAATGGAAATTTAACGTGAGCAGGGTAGGAGGGGGTGAGTAAGAAGGAGGCAGGCTGAGGGGCCACTGTCAGAGGGAAGAAGGAAAGGGTGGCTAGAAATAGTACAGGGAAATTTGGCAGTGAGGGACCGATGTTTGAGATCAATCAATCAATCAATCAGCTTTATTTTTTAAAAGCGCCTTTCCAAAGCCAAGGTGCTTTTACAATAGATAAAACAAATACATAAGTTAAAACAACAGCCTAAAACTAATTATTAAAATATACTTAGAAGTCAGAATAGGACAAACTAAATAAATGTGTTTTTAAAGCTAATTTAAAACTTTGGACAGTCAGGCAATTTCACACCCAATGAGGTAGAGAATTCCACAGGGTTGGGGCCATAAAAAAAAATGATCTGGCCCCTTATGTCTTTAAACGTACCCTGGGAATCTCCAGCAATCCCTCATTGGTGGATTGGAGTGGATGGGAGGGAGAGTAGGGACGCAGAAGATCTTGCAGGTAGCTAGGTCCCTGATTGTGCAGGGCATTATAGGTCAGCAAACTGACCTTGAAAGTAATCCACCACTGTACAGGAAGCCAGTGCAGTCCATGGAAGAGAGGCGTTATATGAGTGGTCCTAGACGTACCAGTCAAAAGCCTAGCCACCGCATTCTGCACTAACTGCAAGAGCCGGATATCCATGCCCAGTAGCTCTAGGTACAGGGTGTTGCAGTAGTCCAGGCGAGAGGTAATGAAGGCGTGGATCAACATTGGAAGGTCATCAGCAGGAACCAGATGCTTCACCTGGGCTATGTTGCTCAGATGATAAAACGAGGTTTTGACATAAGCTGACACCTGATGTTTAAGAGTCAGGCAGTCATCAAATATAACGCCCAGGTTCTGCACCCGGTCTGAGGTAGCTAACTGGGTCCCCCCAAGCCAAAGACCAGAAGGTGACCCCATCAGCAAGCCCGAACCCCCGACAACCTGGGTCCACAACCAACACCTCAGTTTTATCAGGGTTTAACCGCAACCAGCTTTCAGTCATCCAGTCTTGGATCTCAGTGAGACAGTTCTTAAAGACCAATACAGTATCACTCTGGTCGGGCACAAAGGACATGTACAGCTGAGTATCATCTGCATAGCAGTGAAACCTCAAGCTGTACCTCCTAATACTCATTCCCAATGGCAGCATATATACTGCAAACAACATGGTGAGATGTGGTGTAGTGGTGTGAGGGGGAAGGGGAGGTGGTGTGAGGGAGGGAGAAGGTAAAGGGTCACATAGAAAAAGCAGGAGCCAAAGAGTATAAAGCTCTGGTAGGAGATGGATCACTGGTCATGAGCTGCTGGGTGGAGGTTAGAGCAGTCCTTTTAGGAGAAGCAGTCACACTGAGTGGTAGAGGTGAGGTAAAGGTGGAGATTCCTTTTAAAGGGTCCAAGCATAGCAGAGTAAAGTGCTTCTTTGTTGAGGGTATTGAACCACTGTGGAGCCCTGTGGGTGAAAGACCACTGACCCATAGTGGTCCAACATATGGGAACCTGGAAGGTTTGATATTGGGCACTACATGTATGCTGATTACCACTGTGGGTGTAAGGAGCATACCAATGCCTGGAGGCATGAGCCCAAGTAGAACCTTTTTTGGTTAACAGGGAGGTCTGGTATTGTATTCTACTGAGGAGTGGAAGCCAGCTAGCTTGGATGTAAAGGTAGCAGGTGTGTGTTTGACGGGCAGCGTCCGTTAAAAGACTGCAGGCTTTGTTGAGTGCAACTGAGATCCTGCAGAAGGCAGTTGTAGAAGCAGAGCTGTAGATGGCAAGACCATAGTCAATGATAGTGGTGACAGTGCTATAGATAGCCAACCTAAGGGCATCAGCGGACATACAGTGCTTGTGCTTGTGCAGCAGTCCAATCCGTATGTTGGTGGCCTTGGCAACAATGTCAATATGCCGAGTGTAGACAGGGTACTGTCCAGCATGATACCAAGGTACTTGAACTCAGAGACATGTTCAAGTGAGGTCCCAGAGTGGTTCTTGATGGTGAGGGACAGTGATTTGTGCCTGCACCGTGCATTACAGAAGGTCATGACTTTAGTCTTGCTGTAGTTCAGGATGATTTTATGTCTGCTGAACCATTCTTCAACACGCTTGAAGTCAAGCTGCAGCTGAGTTTCTAGGATTTTAGAGTCATGGTGACTAGTGAACAGGACTGCATCATCCATGTAGAGTAGTATTTTTGCTGGCAGACGGTAGGGAGTCTGTTGAGGAAGAGGGAGCGGAGTAATGGAAGCTATGGACAGCATGTTTTCTGTGAAACTTAAGAATTTATTTCAAAAAAATAAATAAAAACAAGACTTTACATTTGTTGAACTTTCAAAAAACATAAAACAGCCAGAAAATGGCCAGACAAAATAAATATATTAATCCTGAGATTGTCCAGGTCATTTTCCTGGAGCTGGGGAAAACGTGTTAACTTATATCACTTCTTCAGTACAAACTGGTTAGCTAGAAAAGCAGAAATAAATTTATGTAGTTATGTTTCTCTTGACCAAATGAGTACACTAGACTGTCCTTGCCTACTTTCAGGCACAATCCATGCACATTACAATGTACAACAACAGAGTGGTAAATGGGCAGCTTTATGTAATATTATGAAATGGGTCTAAAAAATCCATTAATCTGATTGGCTGAGGAGTTCAGAACCCCATGCTGATTTTCCAGTATAACATCACTGGAAGTAGATTGAGTCAGCTGTCTTGACTGTTTACCCTTAAAATCACTACACTGTCATCACTGGAGCCTGAAATGCCCACATTTATCAAGTAAAGCCTAGTCTTGAGTCAGCACATCTAGTCTGTGTTGTTCGTCTTTAAATAAGTGAACAGCTTTACTATTTTACACTTTTTTCTTCTTCACAAGTTACTGCCTCTGCTGCTGCTCCATTGCTGTTTTATCACTGGCTCCATTTAGTGGCCAGAGAGTAAAATTGTGCTGCTGAATGCAACATTAATTCAACACCCACCCTCTGAAAAAAAAACATTAACCCTTCAGCTGCTGATCACAAAATTGAAGGCAATGTACATGCTGCCAGTTCCAAATGGAAACTGCCATCATGCTGTTGCTCTGAAACAGAAACTACCCAGACACTAACAGAATATGCCACAATTCAAAATGCAGAGCGCGACTTTTTGTTACATGAGGCAGACAACTGAAAAACTGCACAGATGCACTCCTTTCCCCTTGTACTAACTTCGACCACTGCAACCACATAGAAACTGCCACTCTTAAAACCGCCAAGTACTGTTCTTTCTCAAATGAGGCAGGCCAGGCAAACTAGCACTGGGTGTATGCTGAAGCCATGCAGCAGCACCACCACCTGCTGGCTAAACTCCAATGCATTGCAACCTTAACAGGACTACTTTTTTCCACTTTTCCCCATCTTTTTTCTGCTAATTTAAATTAAAAAAAGGCATTTTTTAAAATAATTTATCTATTAAAACTAAAATTAACCAATTTCATAATCACAATATGCACTACAGGGTGTGTATTGTGCTGGGATTATGGCACTTCTCCAGTGGTGGAAGCACTCTGCCTTCAACATTGTGCTGCAATCCACCTGAGGCGTGCCGTTATCCCAACACAATGCACACCCTGTAATTCCTTATTGTTTAAATATGGCACAGTTATACAGTGGTGCAGCATGGTGTACAACAACAGTAAGGTAACTGGACAGTTAATTCAGTATTACAGTACAATTATGCATAAATGCAATGAAAATTAAGTACCATTAGGTACAGCACACCACATTTACAGTTATGGACTTGCAGTGTCTTTTCAGCCATGACTTAAATTACAGAATAACTGTCAGAATTTTCAGTGCTACTAGTACTGTGTTCCAGAGTTTAGGAGTGTAGTAGAACATCTTACCCCCCATATTAGTGAGTATTCTAGATTTTTGAAACAGGCTTTTGCAATTGAATCTCACTCCACAAATTTCACTATTCCTTTGTAGAAGATCTGCAAGTGATTTTAGAGATTTTTTGCCTGAGTATTGTGTCTACAAGGCAGTCCTATGTCTACAGTATGTTATTTTTGCATCAGGGGTTAGCCAGCCTAAAATAATCTGTTTCTGTTTTCCCATCCCTCCCTTCTTTTACAAATTTGTATATTGTATAGTATTCCTTGCCCCCTCAGACACTGTTATTGTATATCCTAATTACCTATTGTAAATTATAAAGTAATTCCATGCTTCTTTCGTACACAATTATTTATTGTATTACAACTCTGCCTTCTTTTGTTTTTAACTGTACTGTATCTACTTTGTATTACCTGTACTGTATCTACTTTGTTAATCTGAATATGAACGTGAAACTTGCTGCACCTTTATGTAATATTTCATTGTGCCACTTGTTGGCCGGGCCATGCCTGAAAATGGTCCCCAGGATCAGTGCACTTACCTGGTAACCAAAGACTTAAAGAAATAAAAATAAAATTAAATAATCTGCCTACAGAAAAGGTTTACAGATGATACATACTACAGTAGTAGCACCAGGATGAAGCCATGGGAGACATCATGTTCCCAATGTTTATCCCTAGTTTTTATATTGGGTAGTAAATTACTAGTAAGCCATCATTTTGCTGCTCCTCTGAGATGCCTTGTGGTTAAGGGGGCATGCATATCTTTAATTGGTATGTTGATTTCCCGCAAAGTATTCGGTGGTGAGGTGACATATACATTAGCTAAGTCATTTAGTGGTGCACAGTTAATATTGCTGCAATATTGCAAATAATAACATTTGTCCAGAAGGAAGTACACACTCAGCATAATATTCCATAAAATACTCATGCATAACATACTCAAAGTAAAAAAGAAAGCATGTTTTTAAAAAATAATAAGAAGAAGCAAATCTGTACCTGAAAAGGTGCAGAACTGAATGTCTTCATAATCTAGATCCTGTGGTAGGAATTGGGACATACTTTATTTCCTGGCATGCACTCTGAGAGGCTGGATTTGTAACTTCCAGTTTAGGTCATACAGTATAATACTGTAGTTTGGATATGATCACTTTGCTCATTGCAAGTCAAATAGGAGCCAAACCAAATACCAATAGACTTTATTTTAGAGTTTCAAGGTCCTTAATCTTATCACAGGTGTCTCACACTTCTTGTACAGGATTGGCACACTGAAGTCCAACTGTTTGTTGTTTACTATGTTTAGAACCATATAATTCAGTATAAATCTGGATTTCATTTTCTAGAGTCTAGCTAGCTGCATGTGAATGTGTTCTAGTTGAGTGTGGGAGGATATGACAGAGAACTGTGTTATCTGTAAGTACTGTAAATGAATTTGATGCACTTCAAAAGTGGTATATATATTAGTAAGATTTTAATTTGTTATGAGAAAAACATAGCTTATGGCGCTAATATGGTGAATTCGTTGATATCTCTTTCATATAATTTGTAGACTGCTTACCCAATTAATAAAAGAATGAATATAAAATACAGTTTTATGTGATAAGGGTGAAAGTTAAAGGGCGAACCAGGAATCGCGAGGCACAAAGGGCGAAACCAGAATGCCGACTTTTTCTTTCTTGGGGGTGCTTTTCCCCCCACCCTCCATTGCAGGGGGCTTTACCCCCACACACCCTTATTATTATAACTAATTCTGAGGTCATAGCACTTTTGGAAAAGGGGAAAAGCTTTGTCACCATTCCGGTTCTGCCCTTTTTGCAGCGTAATTCTCTATGTTGACTTTTTCGTTTTTGCCCTGTTCACGTGCTACCTAAAATATTAGAGGTTATGGAATGATGGGCACTAATTAACTCAATAAAAGTGGTTGGAGCATGATGGCTTTCCTTCGTAGAATGCTAATGTACAGACCATCTGCTACTAATCAGTAGGGTCAAGCAGACTAAATGGGCCAGCGAGCCCTTTTCTGTTATCATGTTCTGTGTTTCTATGTTACTGTGTCTTAGAATTTAAAACCCTTTCCCAATTGTTCAGTGAGTTTCTGGCTCTTCATTTGCAGTGAAAGGGGTTAGTGCAGAAAGATCTATTTTCCTGGAAGGTGGCATAAAGTGAGTTATTCCAAATTATCACAGCACAGCTGAACCAGTATTCATGCTGCTAGATTACTGGCATGCTAACACGCTAGGGGACTACTGGTGGATGTCACATTTCATTCATTGTCAGCCATGGTTGCTGTTGTGCACCATCATATTAATCAATCAATCAATCAAATCTTTATTTATCCTGGCAAACACCATCGAACAAGCTCATTTACAAAGTGGACCTGCACCACACAAGGTCAAGAAACAATGCATTTATATACAGGCAAGAAGACAAATCGTGTATATACATAATAAGATTAAACTAAGTAACAATAAAGAGTAACAGTGTAGTATTTGAACACATGGTATAATATTTCTAAATGTGTACATATCATATTCAGAGAAAAAGGGGGTGGTGGGAAGGGAGCTACATAAAGAGAGGAGGATGCAGTATCAAAACTAAAAAAAACTCACACAAAGCACAGGTAACAAGGGGTAAAGGAAGTAAAGTAGGCATGGGTGGGAATGGTGCAGGGAGTATGCATTTCAAGGAGAGGTGGACTAAAGGGTTGGGAAGTCACAAGGAGAGGCAAGGTAGAAGGGAGGAATTAAGGAACAGGGTTCCTAATTGGTAGTGTTCGATGTGGGCAAAATGATGGGTAGGGTTGATAGTAAGCAGATAAGGAGCAAGCTAGAGACAGTGGAAGCAGTGGCATACTTCTGTGACCATTTTAGCATACAAGGTCTTGAACACAGCAAGACTAACAGGGGTCCTTAGTTTCAAGGATTTCTGAAGCTTATTCCAGAGTGTCAGTAGTGTGAAGCCTATGGCCACTCTTCCAAAGTGTGTGCAGGCCCTAGGCACCTTCAGAGAAATTAGGGAGCAGCTTCTTAAGGCATAGTTTCATATCCCGCTTAAAGGCAGTAAATCAATGATATACTGTGGTAATTTACCGGTAACAGCTCTGAATGTCCTACAGCAGCATTTCTATTATGCCTGTATGGTAGGAAGGTCCACCCCACTGCAGCATATAAGGAGCAGTGGTGGGTGGAGAAGGGGAGACTGGTAATGAAATGCAGGGCTCTGTGGTATAGTATGTCCAGTTTTCCCAGATATGAGGCACTACATTGGCTATAGATGAAATTGGCATTGTAAAGTAAGGAGATGAATGTGGACTGGACTAACAGCCTCTTTGCCTCTGTGGTTAGAAGGCGGTTTATCCGAAAGAAGAGACCGAGCCTCTGCCTCAGTTTTTTCAGCAAGTCCTCCAAGTGTTCTGCAAAGGAGAGTTGGTGGTCTAGCCAGACCCCCAGATATTTGAACTTCGTCACAAACTCCAAGTTTTCTCCTAATAAGGTGGTGATGGGGGTAGGGTACCAACAGTGGCAGGGTATGCCATGTGGTTGACAGGTAAGAGTATCCTCACCTTTGTTTTCTTGGCATTGAGAAGCAGTTTTTTGCTAAGGAGCTGATACTGCAAGATACTGAAATCAGTTTGCAAGTCTTCACAGGCAGCTTCAGGTGATGTCCGGCTAAGGTAGATTACCGTATCGTCTGTAAACAGATGGATGTTAGCCTCCTTGATGCCGATGTCTATGCTGTTAATGTATATAGTGAATAAGAGTGGCCCCAGGATGGAGCCCTGTGGGACACCTCTTATTAACAGTTTGAGGGCGGAAGCTCTTCTTCTGCCTTGACCTGCTGGTGCCTATCTATTAGATAATCATGGAACCAGTCCAGGGAGGTAGTGTCTAGGCCTAAGGCTTTTAGTGAAGAAAGAAGTAGGCAATGGTCAACAGCGTTGAATGCCTTGCTATGGTCTAGGAAAACAGCACAGACAAACTTTTTGTTCTCTTGGTCATGCTCCCAGTCATTTGTTACCTTATACAGTGCCATAATCGTACTATGGTTAGCTCTGAAACCTGACTGTATAGAGTTTAAAAAGTTTGTGTTTTCTAGAAAGGATCTCAGTTGGGCATTCACAATTTTTTCTAAGAGTTTTGACAGAATGGGGAGTAGCAAAATTGGCCTGTGATTATTTAGATCACAGGGATCCCCAGATTTAAATAGCGGAATGATATGAGCAGTTTTCCATAGATCGGGAGAGACCCTTGTGACAGAGACAGATGAAATAGATGAGTAATTGGTACAGCTAGAACATGCCAGGCAATCTTTAGGTAGTAGGGGTCAAGTGATTCCATGCCGGGACTTTTCTTAGTGTCCAAATGTATGAAAAGGTCTTCAACCTGTTTCAGGGAGGCAGGTGAGAAGGAGATAGCAGCACTTGTTGGGTTTGGTTCAGGGGGAAGTACAGTAATCTGGGAGCGCAGGCTGCAAGCAGGCAAGTTGTCAAATGCTAGACCTGCGGAGGCAAAATGGTTATTGAAGGCTTGTAATATCTCCTTTTTGCCACTGATAATAACATTGTCCGAGGAGATTTTAGTGTGGAGCCTGTTTCTTGTTGTATGCCCAGATAGTTCTTTTATTGTGGACCAGAATTTGGTTGGGCATTTTGAGGCAGAGTCCAGCTCTGAGCAGTACAAATTAGACTTGGCCTCTCTGATCAGCTTAGTGTAGGTGTTTCTGGCTGTTCTGAAGAGACACCAGTCTTTGGTTAGGTGTGATTTGCGAGCTTTTTTCCAAAGCGTGTCTCTTTTTACTAATGCAGTCTTAAGGTCTGCAGTGAACCAATGATACGCTCTAGGCTTTATGCGGGTTTTGACCTGCGGAGCATGAGTATTGAGGGCACTTGTTATAATTTGCTGGAAGATGGCATATGCTTTACTTACTGATTTGGCAAGGTAAAAGCTCTGCCAATGCAGTGCGGCTTCAGATTTTTGATATAAACAAGCGGGTTGGTTCATCGATAAGTGGTGACAATCCATGAGAGTCACAGAAGGATTTAAGAGGTAACAAGGCACTGGACAACCAGTCATAGTTAAGGTCCCCTAGTATAATTGTTTCAAGGTTGCTAGAGTCCATGATAGACGAAAGGTGAGACAGGATCTGCGTCCCAGCAGATGGGGGTCTGTAGCATCCTATGATACGGAGGGCCATCGAGGGAAAAATTTCATTTTTTTGGACATACATTCAAAGCCATTTGCAATTGAAGAGGAATCAATGGGGGAGACTGTGAATCTGTCCTTGACTTAGATGGCAACCCCACCACCCCTGGTTTGTCTATCAGTTCTGAATAACAGATAGTTGGGAATGCTGACCTCCTTATCAGGAGTGGATGGCCAGAGCCAAGATTCTGAAATCACAAGTACATCTGGTTCAGTATGTATAATCCAAGCCTGAATTGAGGTGAGTTTCTTTAAAAGGCTACTTGCACTGACATGCATAAAGCTAATTCCTTTTAACTTTGCAAGTTCTGAGGGTGATGAGAAGGCTTTTGTTGGACCAGGATTGAGTTCAACATTGCCTGAACAGAGTAATAGGAGAAGCACAACTTTCCTCAAGGCAACAAGAGATAGTTTGGAAATTTTAGTCCTTTGTTGGCTAGATGAAGCATCTGAGCAGGAGTGCAGGGACCTGTTTTTTATACTGTGTTACCCTAGCGATACATAGCCTAGAACCCTTGCTGCGTAACACCAGGGAATAATTTTACTAGGTGGATATGGTGGATTTCCTTCCACAGGCATCAGACTTCTAGTGGCACCCCGAGTATGAAACTCAATTTGGTATAGGTGTGGGAGTGTAGGGGTAACACATGAATTAAATAATGGCTTGATATGTAAGCACTCTTGGGATGGAGGGTATAACTTCCCATTGAAGTAGATTCTGCCTGGCGGTTCCCCTAACAGGGGTATTGTGCATAGGGTGGCAAGGAGTTGGCGCCACATCACCACAGACATGGTTTCAGTTTATAGGATTGGGTAGAGAAGCAGGAAGGGAATAGATAGGCCAAGTTAATCACAGCAGACGCTCTGCAGCATGGACAAACTAGGGAAGGCAGAAATATGGATTTCGTATAACCGAATGTGAATAGCCTATGGCACAGCCACTTTGAGACAAGCTACAAGAGCAGAACTTCACTGTTTGGCAGCGCCTCAATGAAAATAGCAGGAACACTGCTTGGGGTAAGGGTTTATCCCTGATACACACCACTTGGTTCAGTAACCTAGAATGTATATGGTCAGTGTATGTGTTTATTAAGGAAGAATAGGATAGGCAGGTGATGGGCCAATGACAGTAGAGGGCGGGGCAAGGTGGTCTATATAGAAATGGTCAGGGAGGGGGGATGGGCAGGCAGGTGAAAAATTGCAGCTTTGCCATACCTCTCAGGGAGCGTAGTCTGAGCAAGTAGTCTCAGGCAGCGGCTTCGGGACCGCCGACTGCCCGGTTGTCACAGTTTCCTGCGGCGTCTGCACAGGGAGCCCTGGAGGGTTCTCGGCTGAAGAAAGAGAGAAAGATGGGTCCAGTTAGTACTGGAGCAAGACAAAGGGTCAGCTAGCTAGTGAAAAACATAATTTGCAGGTGAATGGGGGAGCGATTTCCTTGGCGCCCTGGAGTCTGGATTGCAGCTACAGAGGCAGGAAAGGGCTGTAACACTTAAACAATGGCAGTATGCAAATGGCAGGAGATTCCAGGTTTAAAAGCAGTTTAACATTCAAAACAGAGACATTTTTACAACATTTAGCCCTTTTCATGTGAGAACAACTCCTTTTTGCCAAATTACACTCAAATAAATGGAGGAGTGTGGAGGACCAATCGGAGCATGCCTAGAGAAGGTGCTCGCGTTCCAATTGGTGCGTGGCTTTGCAGTATCTCACAGGGACCAGCTGGAAAGGAAGGGAAAAGGAGAGAAGGAGGATCCAAAAACAGCTACTCACATTGTTGGTCAACAGCTACTTTAAAGCAGATTAGATCTCAGTTCACAAACGTTTACTACATCTCGTGGAGAAATTTACTAGGCTAGATGGATGGGGAAATAAAAGTTATGGAGAGAGTAAGCAAAGAATTTAGAATATTATGGCTGGTGGATTTTACATGTCGTCATAATAACTACAGATGTGGAGGAAACAGCTGGAAGAAACTTGGCAAATGGATTAATTAAGGTTGTTAATCCATCTTTCTAATGACATGAAAACTTGATGGCCGTCAGGGTCGTTGAAATCATGAGGAGTGCAGAACAATGTTGATGAAGAAGGCCCAGCTTTGAATTTAATCTGGAAATGAATTATTGTGTCACTACATAGCCAGCCACAATACTTTGTCTTTCTTGGTGAGCAGTTCTTTTTCTTATTTTTCTCTATTGTTCACCATTAAGACTAATGACTTGTTGAGTGTAGCCCAGCTTACCTCCGATATCAACTTGTTCACAGCATGGCTGTAGCTTTAGCTGCAAAAGCCTTATGGCTTTCAAACAACATAGTACCGCCATCATATACAGCAAGGTTATTGAATAGATAAAGGTAAGAATCAGTGTCTCCTTGATGGGAATGAGGCTTCACAGTGGACATCTTGATACATACAGTACATAAGACAAATTTAGGATAAGTACTGTCATTGCTTAAAGAGGCATGTATCCTTGATTTTTTCGATTAACAAGTTATTACCACAGTATATAACTCTGTTTTCAATTATATTGTGAAAAGAGACAAGAAAGCACGATGAACATCTTTATTCTTCACAATGTAATGCTTCAAATGTTGACATACTGTACCAGACATGTTTAAGAGATATATTAAGGAGGTGGGAAAAGCTAAGATGAAACTACATTGTAAGTGGCTACTTGAGGAAGTTACATGAATCCAAAGGAAATAACATAGAAACATAGACTTTGATGGCAGAAAAGAACTGCTTGGCCCACCTAGTCTGCCCATTTCCCTACCTACTGGATAAGCTGCAGATCCTGGTTAACCAACAGCCTATTTCTTCCTTGCCCCCCCCCCAAGAATCGACTTATGTCTGTCCAATGCATTCTTGAATTCTCCCACAGTTTTAGACCCCACAACCTCCTCAGGAAGGCAGTTCTATGCATTCACCACCCTCTCTGCGAAAAAATATTTCCTCACATTGCCCCTGAGCCAGCCCCCCTCTGTCTTCAAATTGTGTCCCCTTGTTCTTGCACATCTCTTTTTCTGAAAAATGCTACCCTCTTGGACTTTTTTGATTCCACTGAGGTACATAAAAGTTTCTATCACATCTCCCCTCTGTCTCCTTTCCTCAAAGGTATACATAATAAGCTCCTTTAGTCTCTCCTCATATGGCTTCTCTTGCAGACCCTGCACAATTTTAGTTGCCCTCCTCTGGACTGCCTCCATCCTGTCTATGTCCTTGGGGAGATGGGGTCTCCAGAACTGGATGTAGTACTCCAGATGGGGTCTCACCAACTGTCTGTACAGAGGGATAACAAGTTCCTGTTTTCTGCTGGTGGTGCCTCTCCCTATACATTCCAGTATCCCCCCAGCCCTCCCTACTGCCTTCTCACATTGCTTGCTAACCTTAAGGTCATCTGATATGATTTCCCCCAGGTCCCTTTCCAATTTTGTTGTTGTTACTACCACCCCCCATTGTGTACTTTAGTCTGCCCTTCTTTGCATTGAATCCAAGCTGCCATACTTCTGACCATTCCTTTAACCTAGTCAAGTCCCTTCTCATCCTTTCCACCCCCCCTTGTGTATCAACCCTGTTGAAGATATTTGTGTCATCTGCAAAGAGGCATACTTTTCCTTCCAGACCCTCTGCAATGTCACTTATAAAGACACTAAAAAGGACTGCACCCAGTACTGAACCCTGCAGTACCCCACTAGTAACTCCCCTTTCTTCAGAGTCGACGCCGTTTACTATTACCTTCTGTGTCCTGTTGGCCAGCCAATGTTTTACCCAGGCTACCACCCTGGGACCCACTCACAAGCTGGCTAATTTGTTTATCAATATTTTGTGTGGGACTGTGTCAAATGCCTTGCTAAAGTCTAGGTAGGCCATGTCTACAGCCCCTCCCTGGTCTACTACTTTGGTCACCCAGTCAAACAAATTGATTAGATTCATCTGACATGACCTTCCCGCTGTGAATCCATGCTGCCTTGGGCCCTGTGCCACACTGGACTCTATTTACTCAACAATTCTTTCCTTCAGAAGTGATTCCATCATTTTCCCTACCACAGAGGTCAAACTGACAGGTCTGTAGTTCCCTGCCTCTGTCTTGCTCCCACTTTTGAGAAGGGGAATCACATTCACCTTCCTCCAGTCCTCAGGTAGCACACCATACTCCCATGATTTGTTAAAAAGAGTAGTCAGTGATATCACTAGTTTTCCCCTTAATTCTTTTAGAATTCTGGGGTGAATCCCATCAGGCCCCATTGCTTTGTCCACCTTCAGTTTTAGGAGTTCTTTCAGAATCCTTTCTTCTGTGAAAGGACTGGGATCAACCCCCCCAACCCAGAGTGCTTCTGTTAATTGGATTAGGTACCTTCCCCTCCTCCTTTTTTGTGAATACTGAGCAGAAGTATTAATTCAGTATCCCTGCTTTTTCACTGTTCCTCTCTGCCCACACACCATCCATTCTATTCAGTCTCACTATCCCTCCCTTTGTCTTTCTATACTCCCTAATGTACCTATAAAAGGTTTTATCCCCCTTCTTAACCGAGTTGGTTATGTTTTCCTCAGTTTGTGCCTTTGCTATTCTGACTGCCTTCCCTGCTTCCTTCTGCCTTAAATGGTACAGTTCTCTGTCCTGCTCCTTCTGCTTTTCCTTATACTTCCTAAAAGCTATCTTTTTCTCCCTAACCTTCCCCTGCCACCTCTCTTGAGAACCATAGTGGCTCTTTCTTTCATTTTGATTTGCTTATTTGCTTCACACAAAGGCTTGTTGCCTCTGTGATGGCAGTTTTGATGTTTCTCCATTGTTGCTCCACCCTTCCTTCTTGCCTGTTTGCTAGTGCTTTTCTTAAGGCACTCTCCCATTTTGAGAAAGTCAGCCCTCCTAAAGTCCAGTACCCTCACTTTTGTATGGCTTGACTCTGCAGTTGAGTTTATCATGAACCACACTGTTTGGTAGTCACTTGTTCCTAGATGGCTACCCACTTCTAGATCTGAGATCCTCTCAATGTCTCCATTTGTGAGTATAAGGTCTAAGATTGCTCCCTCCTGAGTAGGTTCCAACACTAGCTGTCTGAGGCATGCACCCTGTAGGGCATCGAGAATGGCCCTGCTCTTGGATGTGGCTGCAGCAAAGGTGCTCCAATTAACATCTGGCATATTTAGGTCCCCCATCAACAATATCTCCCCTTTCTCTGCCATCCTAAGGATGCCTTCTATCATATCCTTGTCCATTCCCTCCTCCTGAGATGGGGGTCTGTATACAATCCCTGTGTGGATTGTGGTGCCATTTCCAGTCTCTAAGGTGACCCACAGTGCCTCCTCCCCTCCCTGTTTACTCTTTTGTTCCTTTGCTTTTATCCCTTCCCTTACATAGAGAGCTACTCCTCCCCCACTTCTACCCTCCCTGTCTCTCCTGTAGGTTGTGTACCCTGGTATGTTAACACCCCAGTCATGGCTCTCTGTGTACCATGTTAACATCTGATATGGAAGGAGGTGGCTGAACAGGACTACCATGTTAACATCCATGTTAACATCTACTATGGAAGGAGGTGGTTGAACAGGAGTAGAGGTGTGGGCACAATCTGGTGGCACTGGCAGCAAAAACATTGGATTAACAGTTGTCCTTAGTGTGGACATCTCTGGATCAAATGCAAAAGTAGGATGTCCTGGGTTGAAAGATGAAATGTGCTGTTGTAGGCAGTCAACTGTGCTTCTTGGTTTGATACTGAAGTCTGAACAGAAAGTAACAGGTCTTGAAGTTCTAAGTTTGCATTTGCAGGAAGTACTATTTAAGGATAATAAGGTTTTGCTTTAGAGTATCTTAAAGTAGAATAGAGTTTAACTAATTGGTTTATTTTTTGCATTGGGTGGATAAGTTAAGGAAACAGTGTTAGCTGAATCTCTATCAAGATTCTTTTCTTGAATTTCAAGGGTGAATGGTGAGAATCATGTTTTTTCATGGTTCTAAGGTAAAGGCTTTACCATGAAGATACATCTAAAGATTTTCTTTGTTTTTCATTTTTTTTCCATTGATCAGTATTCAGAGTTGAGGAAAACAAAGCATAACCAGCTTTACTGAGATCAGGGATAGGTGTATGGAACAAAGATATGAAGGGGTCAAGGGATGGATCCATGAAGTTATTAGGGCATGGAGCCCAAATGGAACAGTGTGGCAGAGCCCCAAATGTATAAGGTTTTAAAGTTTTTAAGAAGTCTGGGTGCTGAGTCCTGTAAGTGTCAGGTCATGGAGCCCTGAAAATGTTAAGGTGCAAAGCTTTGAACATGTTAGTGAACTGAATTCTGAAGGTGTTGGGGAGGAGCCCTTAAGGAGTTGAGGCATGGATCCCAGACTATATTGTGTTGAAAAGTGTTTAAAGAGTTAGATTACAGAGCCCTGAGAATATTTGGTTGCAGAGTACTTATGGAGTTGAGGCATAGAGCTCTGAAGATATTAGATTGTGGAGCCATGAAGGTGTTGGTGCAAATGGTCATGAAGATATTGGATTGCAGAACCCAGAGGAGTTTGTGCAAAGATTCTTAAGGATATTGGCATACAGGGCCCTCAGGCAGTTGAGGCACAAAACTCAGATGGTATATGGATGTGAAGCCTTCAAGGAGTCTGGGTGCAGAGCCATGTAGGTGTTGGGATGTGAAGCAATAAAGACATTGAGACACAGAGTCTTCATAGAATTGGGATGTGGAGTACTAAAGGTATTGGGCAATGGATCCTTGGTGTTGGAGAATGAAGCACTGAAGTTATTGGAGAATGGAGCCCTGAAGGACTTGGGGAAGAGAGCCCTAAGGGCATGGGGCATGGAGTTCTGAAGTGACTGGGGTGTATTGTCCACTAGGTGTTGGGTCATGGATCCCTATTGTATTTGGGCAAGGCAGGGCTAAAAACTTTGAGGTGCAAAGCCTTGAAGGTGTTGGTGCACTGAGCCCTGAAGATGTTGCGGTATGGGGCCCTGAAGGAGTTGGTGTATGGAACCTTGAAGGAGTTAGGGCATGAACCAAAGGATATTGGGTTGCAAGGTCCTGAAGGAGTTGATGCAATGAGCTCTGAAGATATTGGGGTACAGATATTTGAGGAATGTGATGCAAAGTGCACTGAAGATATTATGGTGCAAAGTGCTGAAGATGCTGAGGCTTAGAGCTCTGGAGATACAGTACTACTGGGGTAAAGAGCCCTTAAGGTGGTGTGGCACAGACCTCTGATGGTATTGGGGTGAGAGACTTGAAGGTTTAAGGCCATGGAGCCCAACAGTTTAAGAAACAGCAGTACTGGATCCAGAAGCAGCAAATTAGTGATGTCAGTTTTATAGCAAGTGGGAGTCAGACAAAGCATATCCATTGGAAAATGAGGAAAATACCAAAAGCAATGTTCAGAGAGATAAGTAGCTAGCAGCAAGTAAATGCAGAGCACACAACAGCTCTGCTATGTGGTCTGTTACAAATATTGATTATGATGTCCAGAAGGAGTTCAGGGGGCAGATTACTCACTGTCACGTCCCTAAAGTGAAGGATAAACATTTTAGTCATTATGTACTACTCATTATAGATTCAAATAAGAAGGATCTTAATTTTCTTCTGAGAGTAAAGAGGAACAATCTTTCTCATGTTCTGGAATTGGGGGGGGGGGTTATTCCAAGATGAAATGCCCGCAAGATCATAGAAGCTGCTGTTTTTCAGTCAATATGCAAATGTAATAAACATTTATAGCAGTCACGGCCACTTTCCAACTCATTGTGGGTAAATGGTCTCAAAATAGCTTTATAGTGGCACATATGGCAGACTTAGAACATCATACCATCTGTAAATGCTGGAGGATCTTAAATCTTAATTCTGGTGAAAATTGAAGTTACACTTACATGTTGGCTTAGTCTTACCTTACAAAAGAATAGATCTGTTAAAAAAAATAAATCCAACCCCTGGTTTTCAACTATGGAAAATGAAACTGGGATTGTATGTATGCTTGACTGTACTTTTCTCACCAGCAAAATAAGAAACTAATATACAACTTTGTGAACCAGAGGGAAATATTGCAAACTTTCTGATTTTTTTGGTTTGGTTACATTATCACTGCACATTACTTTGTATATCTCTTAGCTGTTAGTGAAGTGACAGGCTATATACAATGCTTTCACAGTTAAATTGTCAGGGGGAGGAAATGGACAAAGAAATGATAGAAAGTATACTTAGAATGGCAGAAAAAGGGGAGATATTGCTGATGGGTGATCTGAATATGCCAGATGTTAACTGCAGTGCAGTTGCAGCAGCCACTTCTAAGAGTGGGGTTATTCTAGATGCCCTACAGGGGGCATGCCTTAGACAACTAGTATTGGAGCCCACTCGAGAGGGAGCAATCTTAGACCTGGTTCTCTCAAATGGAGATGAAGAGAGATCACAGATGTAGAAGTGGTAGCCTTCTGGAACTAGCGACCATCGAACAGTATGGTTCACAACAAACACAGCAATAGAGTCAAGCCACAAAAGACAAAGGTATTGGATTTTAGGAGGGCTGACTTTGTCAAATGGGTGAGTGCCTAAGGAATGCACTAGCAAATGGGCAGGAAGGAGGTGAAGAACAATGGGGAATAATAAAACTGCCATCACAGAGGTATCAGCCTTGTGTAAAGCAAATAAACAAATGAAACGAGGTAAGAAACCACTATGGTTCTCAAAGGAAGTGGCAGTGAAGGTTCAAGAGAAAAAGAAAGCATTCAGGAAGTACAAGGAATCACAGAAGGAACAGGACAGAGAACTATATCAGTTAAAGCAAAAGGAAGCTGGAAGGCAGTCAGATCAGCAAAGGCCCAAAACTGAGGAAAAGATAGCCAACCAGTTAAGAAGGGGATAAACCTTTAGAGGTACATCAGGAGCGAAGGAAGACCAAGGGAGGGATAGTGAGGCTTAATAAAGGGAGGGAGGGTGGGCAGAGGTGACTGTGAAAAGGCAGAGATACTAAACAAATATTTTGCTCAGTATTTACAAAGGAAGAGGGGAGGTACCTAAAACAAACAGTAGAAACACTCTGGATACAGAGAGTTGATACCAGCCCATTTACAGAAGAAAGGGTTCTGAAAGAACTCTTAAAACTGAAGGTGGACAAAGCAATGGGGCCTGATGGGATTCATCCCAGAATTCTAAAAGAACTAAGGGTAGAACTAGTGACACCACTGACTACCCTCTTTAACAAATCATGGGAGGATGGGGTGGTACCCAAGGACTGGAGGAGGACAGATGTGATTCCCCTTCACAAAAGTGGGAGCAAGGCAGAAGCAGGAAACTACAGACCTGTTAGTTTAACCTCAGTGGTAGGGAAAATGATGGAATCACTTCTGAAGGAAAGAACTGTTAAATATCTAGAGGCCAGAGGGGCACAGGACCCAAGGCAGCATGGATTCACAGCGGGAAGGTCATGCCAGACAAATCTGATAGATTTCTTTGACTGGGTGACCAAAGTAGTTGATCAGGGAGGGGCTGTGGACATGGCCTACCTAGACTTTAGCAAGGCATTTGACACAGTCCCACACAAAAGATTAATATACAAGTTAGCCAGCCTGGGAGTGGGTCCCAAGATGACAGCCTGGGTAAAGAATTGGCTGGAGAATAGGACTCAGAGAGTAATAGTAAATGGAGTCCACTCTGAAAAAAGGGGGGTTAGTAGTGGGGCAAGAGGTTCAGATTAGACCAGTCCTCTTAATGTCTTTATAAGTGACACTGCAGAGGGACTGAAGGAAAGTATGTCTCTTTGCAGATGACACAAAGATCTGCAACAGAGTTGATGCACAGGGTGGGTGGAAAGGATGAGAAGGGACTTGGCAAGGTTAGAGGAATGATCAAATCTATGGCAGCTTAGATTCAATGCTAAGAAGTGCAAGGTAATGCACCTGGGAAACAAAAACCCAGGGGATGAGTACACAATGGGGGGTGAGATACTAACAACAATAAAAATGGAAAGGGACCTGGGGGTAGTCATATCAGATGACCTAAAGGTGGGCAAGCAATGTGAGAGGGCAGCAAGGAGGGCTGGGGGGATACTGGGATGCATAGGGAGAGGCATCACCAGTAGAAAACAGGAAGTTGTTATCCCTCTGTACAGACAGCTAGTGAGACCCCATCTGAGTACTGTGTGCAGTTCTGGAGACCCAATCTCAGAAAGACATAGACAGGATGGAAGCTGTCCAGAGGAGGGCAATAAAATGGTGCAGGGTCTGCACCGAAGACATAGACGAGAGACTTAAGGAGCTTAATATGTATAACCTCGAGGAAAGGAGGGAGAGGGGGACATGATAGAAACTTTCAAGCACCTCAAGGGAATCAACAAAGTCCAAGAAGGTAGCATCTTTCAAAAAAAGAGGGTGTGTGCAAGAACAAGGGCACAATTTGAAGATAGAAGGGGGCGCTCAGAGGTAATTTAAGGAAGTATTTTTCACAGAGAGGTGGTGGATGTATGGAACGGCCTTCCAGAGGAGGTTGTGGAGTCACAAACAGTGGTGGAATTCAAGCATGCATGGGACAGTCATAAGGCAATTCTAGAGGGTGGGAGTAGGAAGAAGTAGGCTGCTGGTTAACTAGGATCTGCAGCTTATCCATCAGGTAGGGAACTGGGCAGACTGGGTGGGCCAAGCGGTCCTTATCTGCCATCAAATTCTATGTTTCTATGTTTAGGGGATTTATGCTGAACAAGGGAATTCATTCAGAAACATGTACTGTATAACCCTATTTATTTAAATATACATAATTTACTCTTCTTTTGAAAAGATTATATACACTCACTAAGTCAATACATCATGGACTATATATGCAAATACCATGAAATGATTTAAACTGGTTTAGCTTTCAGTACCTATGTACATTTTAAAATGAGATTAACTAAGACTATATGAGTCATCAAGTTCAACTCCCTGTTAGGCTTTCACCCTTTAGGTATTCCTCCAGCCTAGTCTTGAAACTCTGAACACTGTCTGCAATTATCGCCTCATCTGGTAATTCATTCATGTTTGGCCTTTAAGGTACCAGAAGGCCTCACAGTCAGCAAGACACAAGCACACACACACACACGCACACACGCATGCAGTCTCAGGTTAAGAAGATTACTCTTATGGAAACTGCAAACTGATTTGGATAACTATTTAACTCATGCGACCGGACAATAGCCTGAACTGTTTGACCCTACCATTTGCATCTGTTTTCATAGGAATGTTGCTCAGTAGTGCTGAAGAAGCAGATGTATTGTACTAATGAGTTGTGGACCCTAATATGGCTTTACCAGTTAGCTGTCTACATTGAGGAAGGGAGCAGTAAGGCTTTGAAAAACACAGAACGTATTTCCCCTCAAAACTAAAAAAGGTTTTTTTTTTTAATTTTGAGATAATTTTTCATTTTCATTTAATTACTCATTCCTTTTTTATCTTTAAATGTGTTTCTTCTCTGAAGTACATGGGGTAATTACCTTAATTTTCTAATCTGAAGTGTAACCCTGATTTATATGCATCTCAATTTTCTCACATTGGAAGGAATATTTTACTACTCGGGACCCTCTGCCCCAGATAGAGAATCTGCCCTTCTGCCCTGTGCACTTCCTAGCAATCAAGTAATTTGACAGCAAACTTTGTGAATGATGAAGCATTCATTAGCACAGCGTTTTAAGTACCCACCCTGATTTGGTGATGCTTCTCACTCTTTTCTTCACATTTTGAGGTCCAGTATCTCCCATTTGTGTGATAAGATGTTGACAGGTATACTGATTAGAGTATGATCTATACTGGAGTAAAATGACTGTCTTAACTCTAGCAGTTAAGAGAGGAAGGAACAAGGGAGTGACAGACAGATACAATCTGTTGCTCATTGTCCTATAATAGCCTTGATTGCCTTCAGGGTGAAAAAATGCAGAGTGGTTGTATCTGCTGAACCATGAAATTGCCACTGCTCAGAGGAACAATTCATCACTTACATACCAAGGGGCGGCTGGCAGGGTGAAGTGGAGAATTAAGGAAAGGTGGTCCAGTGGGAGTGGTGCTTCAGGTAGTCATCCATAGCTAGGCCTGTGGAATGCAAGCTGGAAAAGTTTTCTTGACTAAACTCCTGGAAGAGCAAGTGACGCCTGGAAAGGAAAGCAAGAAAAAAAATGAGGTATGTTTAATGCAAGTGCATACTGGGAGGTAAATGGCTAATCAAGTTCTGGACAAAGGTCTGCCGAGCATACTGGCAGCTTTGTGAGAGGCAATTGGCATACGTTTCCACACTTCCTAATGCAATTGACAAACTTCACAGAATTAGGCAATTTTTAACTTGCTCTTTGTATTTGATAGCAGCAATTTGTCTTGGAGTTAAACTTTAATTTTTCAACAGAATTTAATATCTCAAATTAAAAACAGACTCTGGTAGTATCATCCTGAAATTCAAAATATAAGATATACATATGTGTAAAGATGAATTTATATATTTATTCATGTTTTAACTACTAGGAAAAAAGTGAAATCAGCTTATAAGTCAAACAAAAAACATACTGGTTGCTGTTACTGCTTGTCAGACTTCATTATCCATGGGTGAACCTGTCATTAAACAGAAAGCTCCCCCAGACAATAATTCATGAAAACAAGGTTGTTTTTTTATGAAAGTTTGAAACACACAGGCTTACCCTCAGCACATAGAATCTGTCCTCATACCTCCTCCTCCTCCTCTTCTGTACCTCCACTCATCCTTAGATGTTTTCAGGAGTACGTCAATGTGTGCCCTAAACATCTGGATCCCTCCAAGGATGTAGAGGTCCATGCATTCTTAATGTGTGTTTACAAAGCTTCAACTAGGTTGCAGGTAAACATAGAATTTGACAGCAGATAAAGACTGCTTGGACTATCCAGTCTGCCCATTTCTCCCTACCTACACTGTTACCGCAGACTGTACCAAATCTGCAGCTCTTTTTCTATCCCTCTTTCCTTTCCACTAGGATTCCCTTGTACATACCCCATGCATTCTTAAACCCAATCCAGTGCATTTTTTATGAATAGGCTAAGAAGGCTGCAGCCTAAAGGCGCCAGCTGTTTAGGGTAGCCTGAGAATCTGAGAGGCACTAAAAAATTTGCTGGATCCTCTGGGTCCATGCTCAGCATGCCCCCCTGCCTGCAACTCAGTCACCCCTCTCCAGAAACCAGACCAGTCCAATCAGTGGCACCTGATTTGATTTTAAAATCCATTCTGTGGCGTGTGTGCGTACATGCACCCACACCAAATTAATGAAGAGAGGCTGGGAAATGCTGGGCAGGGTGTAAGGTGTGACGCACACATGAGTCACAGATGACAACACTGCCACACTGACTGAGAGCACTCCTAGATGACTGGGGTGGAGGATGGAGTACGAGTTATGGTTGGACCTCTCTCTTGACCTCGTCGGTCAGTTCACAGCTTCTCTGTCTCTTGGCATTATGTGAGTGTGTGTCTGGACTGCATCCCATCTGCTGTGGTGAGAGCTATCATCAGGGATGAACCAACGAAAGACAGACCAGACCGGGTAACCAGGCGATATGCAGCAGTGGCAGCAATGTTTTTTCTTGGAGCCTGCCAGAGGAGTAGCAACAGACAGTGCACTGTGCAGCTTCATTTGCAGGGACAGAGTGAACTGAAAACTTAAAGGTAGGACACCTGGGACCTGGGCCTGGTCTCCTTCAGAGAGCAGGACTCAAGCATCTGTTAAGGAGAGAGTCATACTTAAGACCAGTTCCATGGCAATCTAGGCAGAAGGTGAACTGGGTCCCATGTGGTCACTTAAGAAGCATAGTAGGGCAGTGTAATAGTGCAGTTTACTGGTTCCTAACTTTCATATACATTATATTTACCCAGATTAGACAAACTGAGACACACTATATCATTTTCATGGGGTCTTTCTTCATTCTATCTACATTTAAAACTACAAGGGAATAAAGCACATAGAGGTTTATTTGTTCCATATTTATTTAAATCATTTTATACAGGATCAGCCTGCTGAGATTAATCATCTTATTTATATAGGCATCCGGCTGATGGAGTGATGGGTACAGTTACAAACGAATGATAGGCAATGATGAATACATACATTCAGGTACTGCAGAAGTACCCAGACAAATGTTCATAGGTGAAACACATGTATCTGTGACTCCATAAAGTCCATTCAGTGTTCTTTAACATATCTTCACTGGTTAAGTATGTGTAGGGTTAGCCGGCCCAGTGGCGCTGAGGGTTGAGGCGCTGGACGCCACATCTCGTGCCATGCTGGTGACCCAGGTTTGGAGCCGAGTCTGGGTCACCAGGGGTTGGCTGGGGAAGGATAGGATCGAGCATCTGGAGAAATGCTCTCCTATCCATGGGGAGGGATCCAGGGAACCATTGCTCTGCGGCAGCCTTTGGTGATGACCGGGGGCTCTACCAAAGCAATGGCAGTATAAGGGGGATGGGGTGTGGCAGACGTTGGCACATTGTGCCTACACATCATGGCATGTCCGCACTCCATGGGGAGAAAACCCGGTGGAAAAATGGTGGAGTGAAGATCTCAGTGGCTGATGGCCACACCTGGTGCCCTCCGGTTCCCGAGAGGATCCTGCCACAGAGTGCAAGAGCCCTACCTGGCTGGCTCCATGGGGGTGCCAGATCAGGCCCAGGTGGGTGCAGGTGCCGGTGTCCAGAGATCGCAGAGATCCACACTGCTGAAGAGGAGGAGAAATAGAATATAACAAAAGTATGTGTAGGGTTGTTATTGACATAGATCAAATGTTTATGCAATGTGAACTTGGATTGTTCTGTTCTCTGTCTCAGGAGGAGACAATCACCGTTTGAGTATAAAGCTAGAAACAATGCCATCTATGTTTTAAAGAGTTCGAGGAGTATCCTGAATTTTGAGAGACTGAGAAAGATAAAGTAATTTGTTTTTTCCATTAATCCTTAAAGTGACAGTATTCTGTCTGTTTTAAATGTGGGTTCCTGCATGAGATTTTGTCTACTGTATTGTTATTTTTTATTAAAATGACAAGAAACAGAAAGTACAAAAAAAGTCAGTATTCTAATTGTTTTATTGTTCTTAAGTGAATATGTGTTGTTGCCATCCCCTGAACTGAGCCATGCTTGGTGGGGGGAGGGGGGGCGCTGAAGTTTCCAGCCTATGGGCACCATGTAAGTTAATGCGGCACTGCCCCATCACTGTTTTCACCCCCACCACCTCCGTTGGAAGGATGTTCCAGGAATCTACCACTCTTTCTGTGAAGAAGTACTTCTTCACATCTCTCCTGAATCTAACCCCTTCCAGCTTCATTACGTTCCCTTGTTCTTGAGCACCTTTCTTTTGAAAAATACTTCCCTCCTGTACCTTATTTACCCTCGTGAGGTATTTCAAGGTCTCTGTCATATCCCCCCCCCCTTCCAGGGTGTACATATTGAGGTCCTTAAGTCTCTCCTCATAGGGCTTTTGATGTAGACCCTGCACTATTTCAGTTACCCTCCTCTGGACCACCTCCACTCAGTCTATGATTCCAGAGATGTGGTCTCCATGAACACAGTACTCTAGGTAGGGTCTTACCAACAATCTACAGAGATGCAACAACACCCCCCCCTTTCTGTTGGTGATATCCCTCCCTATGCACCCCAGCATCCCTCTACCCCTCCCGACTGCCTTGTCACACTGCCTGGCCACCTTTAGGTCATCTGCTGTGATTACCTCCAGGTCTCTTTCCTGCTTTGTGGTCTTCAGTATCACTCAACCCATTTTGTACTCTACCCCCTGCATTTCTGTGCCCTAGGTGCATTATTTTGCACGTTTTCACATTGAAACACAGCTGCCATACCCTTGATCACTCCTTTACTTTTCTCAGGTCTCTGCTCATCCTTTCTACCTTTTCTTTTCCAACAGTTGGCACTAATGCTCATGCCTGGAGTCATGGCTTCCACTGTTATATACAAAGTAAAATGGATTGCAGTGCTCACTTTTGAATGGGAATGTCTTTGTGGAATTCCACAGTATGAACTGTAAGAGATACAACCATTTTCTATATATGACCAAAAATAACTAACAAATGAAAGAGTTTACCTGTAGCTCTGCACTGTTTCTGCTGGTGGAAGCACGACACCAACATATCAGTCGGGACAAACAAAATATTGTTTTGACAGAAATCACAGATATTTTGAGCTAGTGTGTAAATCTCTGGGCATGTATGTATTTCACACTCGTAGTGTTTGCTGCAGACACACTCATTACAAGCACTTTAAAATCAGTCCAAAAAGCTGGCAGTGTCCCTTTAAATAGAACTGTCAGAGGTATAGCCAGTATTTCCTTGAGCTCCCTCAATATCCTTGGATTTACCGCATCTGGTCCCATTGTTTTGTTCACCTTCAGATTAGTGAGTCCCTTCAGGACTCTCACCTCCAAAAACAGACTAGTGCCTACCTGCCTCTCTCCAAAGCATTTGTTACTCTTTTGTAGCCCCCCTTTTTGCCTTCCTCTCTGAACATAGAACCAAAGTATTTGTTCAGGATGTCTACCTATTCCTGGTCCCCCTCAGCACAGTTCCCCCTTCCCTTTTTAAGTTTACAGTCCCATCCTTGGCCTTCCTCTTTTCATTTACATATCTAAAAAATGTCTTGCCCCTTTCATTGCTTCCTGGGCTGTTCTAGCTTACATTTGCACGTCTCTGCTGCTTACTGCTTTCCCTCCTTCCCTCTGTTTCCTCTGCCCTCCTCCCTCTGCATCTCTTTATACGTTCTGAATGCTACCCTCTTAGCCTTTTCTTTTTTAGCCACCTCTTCTGAGAACCATAGCAGTCTCTTTGTCCTCTTGCCTTTGCTCACTTATTTGACACACAGTTTTTATTGCTTTTATTATGCTCCCTTTTTGCTTTGCCCACTGTTCCTCCACCCCACCCATGCCACCCCCACCCCCTGTTAGGTCACCCCTGAGGCATTCACTCATCTTTATAAAATCTGCCCTCCTGATGTCCAGGACTCTCACCTTATGTGGTTCTGTTCCACAGTCCTCATTATATTGAACCACATCATACAGTGATCACTGGTCGCTGGTGACCTCCCACCTTGACGTCTGCAATACTGTCCCTGTTAGTGAGTACCAGATTCAGCACTGTCCCATCACGAGAAGGTTCACTGACTAGTTGCCTGAGGAATGCCCCTTGCAAGAGAGACCATAATGTCCCTGCTTCTTACTAAAGCTGCTGCTGGGAGGCTCCAATCTACATTTGGCAGGTTGACATCCCCCACTAGCAGCACCTCCCCCTTTTCTGCCATCAAAGAAAGTAAGGCAAAAATGGGGCATGCAGGTGGCAGTGACCAGGGAAAGCAGCAGCATGATGACCCAAGGCTTCCAATCGCCATGCCTCCTCCACCTCCAAGAATATGGTTAATGGGGGAGTCCTTGGGTGGGATTTATTTGTAGTTGAAGAGGCAGATGAGAGTGTTGAGATTTGTCAGATATGCAAGCCAAAAGTATGCCAGTACCTTCACAGTTACAACAGTGTCACTTCCCAGAGAAGAACAAGGTTAGGGGGCTCCCACACTTATGAGAGGATGTGCACAAGCTATGGAGTGTATAAAGTCATAAGAACACAGAGTATCCACTGAGCAGTGTGGGGAGGTCAGTACCAAAGGGAAAACACTTACAGACATGGAATCTCATAAAAAAACTTTATTTTTATCAAGTACTGCAAAATATCCATGTGCAAAAACAGCAATAGGCAAATAAACATATAATATGTGCAATCAAACCAATGATTGGAAATGCAGCTCATCTACTTATTTATCCATGGCAGTCCTGTAATTGGTGTACAAAGAGGTCACTGTATTCAAGAATTCCTGTGTGTGGCTACTGTACCAGAAAGCACAAGATAACCTCTAGGAAGCTGGAAAAAAATACAGCAGAAAGTAGCTGCTTCTCCAAAACACAGAATGATTTGAAATCCCAGTTCCAGGCTTTCATGACCAAAACAACAAACCAGTGTACCATGATGCCCACGGACATGCCAGCAGGTGAAACCAGGTGGATGTACATACTTACGTATCAACCATTGTATGGGTTACCATCAGAGTGTAAGGGTCATCTCTCCCTTGTGTGTTTAAAAGTGATCCTTTCAAAGAGGTAAAACACCAAAAAACGAAATGCGAACAACAATAAAACATGCAGTGTTAAAACACATAGCACTTATACATATGGTTAAAAGGCCAAATACAAATAAAAATACTGAGTCACAAACCAGGTAAAGATTAAAAGGCACTGAATATAATCAAAGATGTCGTAGCTGAAGCAGATGATTGGCTTGTGACAATTGATGTCGAGAGCCTCTATTCAAACATCCCCCATGAGGGGGATTAAGAGGCATTAAGTAAAGCTTTAGAAATGAGAGATGAGACACTACCACCAACAAGATATATTTTGGGGCCAGCTAGATTTATATTGGAAGTGAATAATTTTTGTTTTAACAACCAATTTTATGTTCGGCACAAAGGCACTGCAATGGGGACAAGGTTCGCCCTCAATCTAGTTAACGTCTATATGGGAGAATGGGGAAAAAAGGTTTATCTTTGATGCACAGCAAAATCCATTTTCAGCAAACATCAGATTGTGTAAAAGATATATTGGTGATTGCCTTTTAATATGGAAAGGTGACTATCCAGATTTACAGAACTTTATAGATTTCATCAACTCCACAAATACACACCTAAAGTTTACATTCCAGGCAGACCTTAAAGATATCCCATTTCTAGACATTTTGATTTCCAAAGAACAGGGCAGGCTTGAGTCTAGCTTGTATAAGAAACCTTTAGCATGAAACATCTTTTTAGAAAGAGACAGCTGCCACCCGCAGTTGGTGATCAGCAATATTCCAAAAGGACAATACATTCGAGCCAGACGAATATGCTCAACTAACGACTGGTTTCAGCTAGCCAGTCATGATTTGACAAACCGTTTTTTACACAGAGGTTATGAGACATCTTTATTACTAGATACCTCACAGACAACTAAGGAACTTGACAGACAACAGTTGCTATCAAGAAAAGATGCCCCACAAAATGAAGAGAGACCCACTTTTGTTACCGAGTATAATCCAATGACACCACAAACAGGTGCAATTATTAAAAAACACTGGGACATCATGAAATTGGACACAAGGCTAAACGATCTATCAGAACAGACACCCAGGATTACTTATTGATGAGGGAAACCCCTCAAAGATCACCTGTTGCATGCAGTTTTGTCCCTCTTAGAAAACCGCAATAACTGACTACCTAAACCACCGTGTGGCAATTTTCTTTGTGGGCATTGTGTCCACTGTTCGAGTACAATGAACATTCACACTGTCAACCATCCACAGTCAGCAGCTAAGTTTCAAATAAATGGTTTTATAAACTGAAGCATGATGGGAGTAATATACCTCCTTACATGTCTGTGTGGAATGAGCTATGTGGGACAGATGAAAATGGCCTTGAAGAGTCATATAGGGGAGCATTAAGGCTGCTATCAGGAACAGTCATTTTTGACTACGCTATGGCTAGGCATTATAATGAGGCTGGCCGTTGTTCAGTAGTGTCGCTAAAATGTGTGGGGATAAAGAAAGTGGATCTAGGTCCCGGGGTGGTGACCTATTGAATAGACTTCTTCAGCGAGAAGCTTTTTGGATTTTCACATTAAATACCCTTGCCCCCTTGGGACTGAATGATGAAATACCACTTTATTGTTAACTGTAACCATCTTTCGCTTGATGAGAGATTTTTTTTTCAGGTGTCTCAATATTTTTATGTATTTATTTATTTATTAGATTTTGGATGTACCTTTGAGCCAGAGGCTCGTTTACAGATGTTCCATGTCACACACTACATACATTGTAATAAAAGTCAAGCAGTAAATACATTCGGAAACAGATTGTACATACTTGGTAGTGAGTACAGTTTAAGGTAAAGGATAAGTAAATACAGTAAACAGTGGGATAGGTATAGGGTGTTAAGGGGAGGGGTAGGGCATATTTACAGTAAGCATTTTAAACATTGAAGTACATACATTGGTTACAAACTGTTCCAGTTTCTCTTAAGTCAGAACTAAGTATACATGCAGTTCTTTTGTCTAAGTGCAAGAAAAGTATGTCTTCTAAGTGCAAGAAATGAAGCAGAGTACAGACCCTGTAGTGGGGCTAGGTCATATGTAGGGGTGGTGGAGGGGGAAGGGGAGGTACAGAGGGGAGATGAAATGCTGGTTGATGGGGTGAATTAAGGGCAGGTGTTCAACAAAAGGAGGGTAAGAGGCAGGCCAGGGGTGCCAGGAGGGAGCTGATATGGACATCAGGTAGAGGTGACAGGAGAGGCCGGGTAGTAGAGAGACTTATGGAAAGGCTAGCGAGGGAAGGGGGGAACGGAGTGGGGGGGTAGGAGGCCTAGGACTCACAGTCACAACCACTGGTAGAGGCCAGTAGAGTATGAAGCTTAGACTTAAACAGACCAAGCCTAACTTCCTTTTGTAAGTCTATCCCAAGTGAGTTAAGCCAGGTAGGTGCACGGTATTCAAAGGACCTCTGATCTTGCATGGTACGGCGAAAGGGGACTTTAAAAGGGTTGGTATTTATGCTCCTGCTGTTTCTAGAGGAGTCAGGTAGGCTGATGAGATTCTTAGAACCCATTGGGGTAAGTCCAAGGGTAGCTTTCTTTGCCAGCAGACAAGTATGATACTGTATCTTACTTTCCAAGTTAAGTCAACCTGTCTGAGCATAAAGTTTGTATGTGTGCATCATCTGATTTGCATCCAGAATGAGACTACAGGCCTTAAGTGAGGTCTTCACCCTTTTGAGGGCTGTGGAGGTTTCAGAGCCATAGACTACCAGGACATAGTCAATGACTGATAGCACTGAGCTAGTGACCACCATTTTCAGGGCCTCATTGGTTAAGCATCATTTGTTTTTATGGAGCAGCCCTAGTCTAGCATTTGTAGTCCTTGCAACTTGATCGATATGCTGTGAGTAGCACAGTGTGCTGTTCAAAGTTACTCCAAGATATTTAAAACAGTGTACCATTTCGAGGGGGGAATTAAGCTTGTTGCAGATTTGTAGTTGGAAGGATTTGTGCCTGCTATGAGGAGATGTGAATAACATGATCTTCATCTTTTTGTAGTTTAACAAGAGCTTGGAGTTGAGGAACCATTGCTCAGCTGCTGAGAAGTTGGATTGCGTTTGTTGTTCTAGTTCATTTAGGTCACAGTGACTGGAATAAAGTACTGCATCATCTGCGTATAGAAGTAAGTTGTCTTTAACAGCCAAAGGGAGTTGGCTAAGGAACAAACTAAAAAGAAGAGGGCCAAGGATGGAGCCTTGGGGTACTCCTATATGTACTGGCCTGCTGTTGGAGAGGATATTTTGGATCTTGACTCTTTGCTGTCTCCCAGAGAGGTAGATCCTGAACCAAGCCATCGAAGTAGCAGAGAGACCAATATGGATTAATTGATTCAACAACAGTTTGTGGTTAATGGTGTCGAAGGCCTTGGTGAGGTCAATATAGGTTGTCCCCACCAGGAACCCTCTATCTAATGCTTTTGAAAGAACCCAGTGAATTTGACTAAAGCAGTAGTGGTACTGTGCTGCTTCCAAACACCATGCTGCTGCCAACACGGCAGTTGGTATGTGTCAAGGTAGTGTGCCAACTGATCTGTGATGATGGGGAGGAAATGGACAAGAAAATGATAGAGAACATTCTCAAAATGGCTGAAAAAGGGGAGATACTGTTGATGGGGGACCTGAATATGCCAGATGTTAACTGGAGGACATGTACTGCAGCCACATCCAAGAGCAGGGTCATTCTCGATGCTCTGCAGGGGGCAGACCTTAGACAGCTAGTGCTGGAACCCACTCGGGAGGGAGGGAGCAATACTAGACCTGGTACCTCAAATGGAGAGAGGATCACAGATTTAGAAGTCAGTAGACATCTGGGAACAAGCAACCACTGCACAGTGTGCCTACAATGAGCACAACCATGGAGATAAGCCATACAAAAACAAGGATACTGGACTTTAGAAGGGCTGACTTTGGCAAAATGGGTGAACACCTGAAGAATGCACTAGCAAATGGCCAAATAGGAGGGGTGGAAGAACAATGGAGAAAAATCAAAACTGCCATCATAGAGGCAACAAGTCTTTGTGTAAAACAAATAAAGAAAACAAAGCGGAGTAAAAAACCACTATGGTTCTCAAAAGAGGTGGCAGGGAAGGTTAAGGAGAAAAAGGCTGCATTCAAAAAGTATAAGGAATCACAGAGGGAGCACAACAGGGAACTGTATCAATTAAAGCAGAAAGAAGTAGGAAAGGCAGTCAGAATAGCAAAGGCACAAACCGAGGAAAAAATAGCCAACTCAGTCAAAAAGGGGGATAAAACCTTTTATAGGTACATTAGGGAGCATAGAAAGGTTAAGGGAGGGATAGTAAAGATTAATAAAGGAAACGGGAGGTGGGCAGAGGGAGACAGTGAAAAGGCAGAGATACTGAATGAATACTTTTGCTCAGTATTCACAAAAGATGAGGAGCAGTTACCTAAACCAGACAATAGAAGCACTCTGGGTAGGGGGGTTGATACCAGTCCATTCACAGAAGAAAGAGTCCTGAAAGAACTCCTAAAACTCAAGGTGGACAAAGCAATGGGGCCTGATGGGATTCACCGCAGAATCTTAAAAGAACTAAGGGGGGACCTAGTGACAACACTGACCACACTTTTTAACAAATCATGGCAGGATGGGGTGGTACCTGAGGACTGGAGGAGGGCAGATGTGATTCCACTTTACAAAAGTGGGAGCAAGGCAGAAGCAGGAAACTACAGACCTGTAAGTTTGATCTCAGTGGTAGGGAAAATGATGGAATCACTTCCGAAAGAAAGAATTGTTGAGCACCTAGAGGCTGAAGGGGCACAGGACCCAAAGCAACATGGATTTACAGCAGGAAGGTCATGTCAGACTAATCTAATTGATTTCTTTGACTGGGTGACCAAAGTAATAGACCAGGGAGGGGCTGTAGATATGGCCTACCTAGATTTTAGCAAGGCATTTGACACAGTCCCGCACAAAGATTAATAATCAAGTTAGCCAGCCTGAAGTGGGTCCCAGGGTGGTAGCCTGGTAGCGAACTGGCTGCACAACAGGACACAGAAGGTAATAGTGAACGGAACACATTCAAGAAAGGGTTACTAGTGGAGTACCTCAGGGCTCAGTACTGGGTCCAATCCTCTTTAACATCTTTATAAGTGACATTGCAGAGGGTCTGAGGAAAGGTATGCCTCTTTGCAGATGACACAAAGATCTGTAACAGAGTTGATACACAAGAGGGGGTAGAAAAGATGAGAAGGGACTTGGCAAGGTTGGAGGAATGGTAGACATATGGCAACTTAGATTCAATGCAAAGAAGGCAAGTAATGCACCTGGGAAACAAAACCCAGGAGAAGAATACACAATAGCAGGGAGGTACTAACAATGACAAAATGGAAAGGGTCCTGGGAGAATCATATCAGATGACCTAAAGGTGGGTAAGCAATGTGAGAAGTCAGTAAGGAGAGCCAGGGGGATACTGGGATGCATAGGAAGGGGCATCACAAGTAGAAAAAGGGAAGTGATTATCCCTCTATACAGACAGTTGGTGAGACCCCATCTGGAGTACTGTGTGCAGTTTTGGAGACCTCATCTACGCAAAGACATAGACAGGATGGAAGCAGTCCAGAGGAGGGCAACTAAAATGGTGCAGGGTCTACATCAGAAACCATATGAAGAGAGACTGAGAGCTTAATATGTATACCCTTGATGAAAGGAGGGACAGGGGGACATGATAGAAACGTTCAAGTACCTCAAGGGAATCAACAAAGTCCAGGAGGGTAGCATCGTTCAGAAAAAGAGATGTGTAAGAACAAGGGGGCACAGTTTAAAGATAAAGGGGGGACGGCTCAGGGGTAATGTGAGGAAATTCTTTTTCACAGAGAGAGTGGTGGATACATGGAACAGCCTTCCTGAGGAGGTCGTTGGGTCTAAAACAGTGGGGGAATTCAAACATGCTTGGGACAGACACAAAACAATTATAGTGCGGGGTTGCAGGAAGCAGGCTGTTGGTTAACTAGAATCTGCAGCTTATCCAGTAGGTAGGGAAATGGGCAGACTGGGTGGGCCAAGTGGTCCTTTTCTGCCGTCAAAGTCTATGTTTCTATGTTTCTATGTTTCTATGATGCACTCGAGAGCCTTAGAGAGAGGAGGAAGGATTGAAATCAGCCTGTAATTAGAGTGGCTTATTTGGTCTCCACTTTTATGAACAGGGGTGACTATTGCGGTTTTCCAGAGTTGTGGAATTTTCCCATGGTCAGTGATAGATTTATTATTTTGGTTAGTGGAACAAGAAGAATATCAAGGGCTAGTCCTACGAGTTTAAGGTCAACGGAGTCACTGTTTGCCCTAGATTTGCTTAGTGCTTTCGACAGGTATTTTTTTGCTGTGGCTGGGGTAATGACTTTATGGTAGAATGGGGGTGATGAACTCTGATGAGTACCCAGGTCCTGCTATAGTGATTCCCCATTTGCGGCTTCAAGGAAATCCTTGGGCAGTACATTGCTTAAGTCTATGAAAACCTTATTAAATGTTTCCACTATGATCTTGGGGTCCAAAGTAGGGGTTCCCTCCACATTAAGAATGGATGGGGAGGTCTTAATAGGTTTACATGTTAGCTGCTTAATGTTTTCCCAGAACGTTTTGGGGTTTCCCCACGAGTTGGTTAGCTCAGTTCTGAAATGGTGGCTTTTGGCCTTCCGAATTGCCCAGGTGCAGCTGTTCCTGGCTGTTTTATAATTCTGTAGATAGGCTGGTATGCTAGAGAACTTAACCTTTTCCCACAGCTCATCCCTGTGCTTCATTAATTGTAGGAGCTGAGGTGTGATCCAGAAGTTATTGGAGGCCCACATTTTATGTTTAGTGACTGGGACAATGATATAACAGGATTTGTTAATGTTTTGAATTAGACCCTTGAGTGCAGTGTCTACATTGTTGGTAGTATCTAGGAAGCTCCAATCTTGATACCTTAGGTACTCTTTAAAGGTATCCAGCTTCCCTTTTTTAGTAACCTGTTTGTGACAGTTTTGGGTGGAAGCTTGGGGGATTTATTTGTCCAACAGCAGAGTATAGGTGAATGTTCACTGATAGAGTCTGGGAGAACTGTTGGGCCTATTATCCTTTCTGGCTGATTAGACATGAGCCAGTCAATAAGAGAGTTAGTTCCGGTAAGGCAATTTACCCGAGTGGCAGAGCATGCCAGCTATGACAAATAGAATGCGGATAGGGCATCTTTGATTGGGCCAGCCTCAGTAGATGTCCCATTGATGTTGAAATCACCCATCATTATTAGTATGGTATTTTGTCGTTTGTCGTATATTGGCATGACTTTCTGGCTCTGTCTTAAATTCCCCTGGATGAACTCATAAACACCCTCTGTTAAAAGCTTTTTAGCAAGACTCACTTCAGTGGCATGACTTGTAGGCTCTACCACTATTATTCCTGCAGGGTCTCCTTGTCTTCCTCCACCCCTTCCCCTTCTTTATCTTTACCTGGTTTGTAACTCAGTATTTTTATTTGTATTTGGTCTTTTAACCATGTGTTTAATTGCTATGTGTTTTAACACTGCATATTTCACTGCCGTCGTTGTTTCACGTTTTGGTGTTTTACCTCTTTGAGAGGATGACTTTTAAATACACAAGGGAGAGTTGATCCTTATGCTCTGATGATGGCCCATATAATGATCGATACGTAAATGCATTCTTCCACCTGCCGACGTGTCTGTGGGAATTATGGTACACACAGAAACATAGACTTCGATGGCAGATAAGGACCACTTGGCCCAACTAGTCTGCCCATTTTCCTACCTATTGGATAATAAACCAACAGACTACTTCCTCCTACTCCCCCGCTAGAATTGCTTTATGTCTGTCCCATGCATTCTTGAATTCCCCCACTGTTTTCCATCCCACAACCTCCTCAGGAAGACCATTCCATGTGTCTACCACCCTCTTCATGAAGAAATACTTCATCACGTTGCTGCTGAACCATCCCCCCCATCTTCAAATTGTGCCCCCTTGTTCTTGCACAGCTCTTTTTCTGAAAGATGCTACCTTCTTGGACTTTGCTGATTCCCTTGAGGTGCTTGAAAGTTTCTATCGTGTTCCCCCTCTCCCCTCCTTTCCTCGAGGGTATACATATTAAGCTCCTTTAGTCTCTCTTCGTATGGCTTCTGGTGCAGACCCTGTACCATTTTAGTTACCCTCCTCTATACTGCCTCCATCCCATCTATGTTCTTGCAGAGATGGGGTCTCCAGAACTGCACACAGTACTCCAGATGGGGTCTCACCAACTGTCTGTACAGAGGGATAACAACTTCTTTGTTTTCTACTGATGATGCCTCTCCCTATGCATCCCATTATCCTCCTAGCTCTTCTTACTGTCTTCTTACATTGCTTGCCTACCTTTAGGTCATCCAATATGACTACTCTCAGGTCCCTTTCCATTTTTGTTGTTGTTAGTACCCACCCACCCCCAATGTGTACTCTTCTCTTGGGTTATTGTTTCCCAGGTGCATTACTTTGCAGTTCTTTGCATTGAATCTAAGCTGCCATACTTCTGACCATTCCTCCAACTTTGCCAAGTCCCTTCTCATCCTTTCCACCCCCTTGTGTATAAACTCTGTTGCAGATCTTTGTGTCGTCTGTAAATGGTTACCCTCCCGACAGTGACATTTCGCCAGTGAGGTCCCCCACAGTGACTACAGCAGCATGCCATTGTGGAAAACCCACTAGCACCAGACACTGTTTGTTGGGGGTCCTGCACCCCCCCACTCAGTTCCGACTCAGAGTTGATAATCCTTAAGAGGGGTGGTGCGGGGGTGCAGCCCCCCCATGTGGGGGGTTCGGGGGCAAAGCCCCCCTTAGAAAACACAGTCAGCCTGTGGGAACCAGCAGCCGACTGCAGAATGCGGTCGACCTGCCGGTGTCGCTCACGGGGCGTTCGACAAAAACTTTGTCGAGCACCTGTCATGGAGCCATCTGCAAAGAGGCATATTTTTCCTTCCAGTCCCTCTGAAATGTTACTTATAAAGACAATAAAGAGGACCGGTCCCAGTACTGAACCCTGTGGTACCGCATTAGTAAGCCCCCTTTCTTTGAAGTGGACTCCGTTTACTATTACCCTCTGCATCCTGTTGTCCAGCCAATTTTATACCCTGGCTATCACCCTGGGACCCACTCCCAGGATGGCTAACTTGTTTATTAATCTTTTTGTGTGGGACTGTGCCAAATGCCTTGTTGAAGTCTAGGTAGGCCATGTCCACAGCCCCTTCCTGGTCTACTACTTTGGTCACCCAGTCAAAGAAATCTATTAGATTCATCTGACATGACCTTCCCATTGTGAATTTATGCTGCCTTGGGTCCTGTGCCCTGCTGGCCTCTAGGTACTCAACAATTCTGTCTTTCAGAAGTGATTCCATCATTTTCCCTACCACTGAGGTCAAACTAACAGGTTTGTAGTTTCCTGCCTGTGCCTTGCTCCCACTTTTGTGAAAGGGAATCGCATCTTCCTCCCTAGTCCTCAGGTACCACACCATCCTCCCATGATTTGTTAAAAAAAAGTAGACAGTGGTGTCACTAATTCTCTCCTTAGTAATTTTAGAATTCTGGGGTGAATCCTGTCAGGCCCCATTGCTTTGCCCACCTTCAGTTTTAGGAGTTCTTTCAGGACCCTTTCTTCTGTGAATGAACTAGTATCAACCCCCCATCCAGAGTGCTTCTATTGTTTGGTTTAGGTCCCTCCTCCTCCACATCTTTTGTGAATACTGAGCAGAAGTATTCGTTTAGTATCCCTGCTTTTTTACTGTCAACCTCTGCCCCTTTATTAAGCCTCACTATCCCTCCCTTAGTCTTTCTTCGCTCCCAAATGTACCTATAAAAGTTTGCATCCCCCTTCTTAACTGAGTTGGCTATCCCTTCCTCGGTTTGGGCCTTTGCCATTCTGACTGCCATCCCCACTTCTTTCTGCTTTAATTGGTACAGTTCTCTGTCCTCTTCCTTCTGTGTTTCCTTATATATCCTGAATGTTATCTTTTTCTCCCTAGCCTTCCCCGCCACATCTTTTGAGAACCATAGAGTTTTTTCCTTCATTTCATTTTATTTGCGTCACACAATGGCTTGTTGCCTCTGTGATTGCAGTTTTGATTTTCCCCCATTGTTCCTCCACCCCTCCTTCTTGCCCATTTGCTAGTGCTTTTCTTAGGCACTCTCCCATTTTGCTGGGTCAGCCCTTTTAAAATCCAGTACCCTTGCTTTTGTATGGCTTGACTCTACGACTGTGTTTATCATGAACCACACTGGTGGTCACTTGTTTCCAGATGGTTACCCACTTCTAAATCTGAGATCCTCTCCATCCCCATTTGAGAGTACCAGGTCAAAGATTGCTCCCCTCCCGAGTGTGTTCCAACACTAGCTGTCTGAGGCATGCCCCCTGCAGGGCATTGAAAATGACCCTGTTCTTGGATGTGGCTGCAGCAAAGGTACTCCAGTTAACATCTGGCATATTCAGCTCCCCCATCAACAATATCTTCCCTTTTTCTACCATTCTAAGGATGCTTTTTATCATTTCCTTGTCCATTGCCTCCTCCTGAGATGGGGGTCTGTATACAACCCCCGTGCAGATTGTGGCGCTATTTTCTGTCTCCAGGGTGACCCACAGTGCTGCCTCTCCTCCCTGTTTACCCTTCAGTTCTGTTGCTTTGATCCCTTCCCTTACATAGAGAGCTATTCCTTCTCCTCCTCTTTTACCCTCCCTGTCGGTCCTATATAGTGTGTACCCCAGTACGCTGACATCTCAGTCATGGTTCTCTGTGTACCATGTTTCTGTGACTGCCACGATATCCAGGTGTCCCTCTTCCAGCAAGGCCACTAGTTCAGGGAGCTTGTTACCCAGACTACAGGCACTGGTACTCATCACCCTCCATTTTTTGATGGCCTTACCCCTTTTAGCCCCATCCCTGTCCTCACTGCCTTTGCCTTTTTCTCTATTTACCCCGTCGTGCTCCCTATTGACTTCTCTGCCTTGGTGTTTACCTCGCTAACTACCTTGTTTTGTTGGGGGGGCTGGGATTTCCCTGGTCCTTTTCAGTTCCTTCCCCCTTGGCTAGTTTAAATGCTTGCCAATGAAGCATTTAAACCTATCACCTAGGATCCTGGTTCCCCTCCTGGACAGATGCAGACCATCTCACTAGTATAGGCCTGTATCCCTCCAGGTCGACCCCCAGTCCCCAATGAAGCTAAAACCCTGATCGCCACACCAGTTTTTCAGCCATTCATTGAATCCCATGGTGCAGAGTACCTTAGTCTCACCCATGCCATAGACAAGCAGCACCTCTGAGGTTACTGTGTGTGCTACTTGTCTAAGACCCATCCCCAACTCTACACACTCCTCTTGCACTGCTCTGATCCCATTCCCAGCCAGGCCATTTGTCTCTAGGTGGACAGTGAGAGATCTACTTCATGTCAGTGGATAGGCATCCGGTTAGATGCCTGTCTGGGACCACAACTCCACCCTTGGCCATCCTGCAGAGTCCTGTGCACCATAGGGGCAGAGCTGCAGACAGGTGGCCACCAGTTTTGAATACTGGCATGTGCACACCTGTCCACAGGTGCAGACCTACACAGGTGGGATACATACCTCCAGCACATATTTCCCACCCATTCTGTTTTGGTGCCATTGTATTTTTGTTTGCCTACTGCAGTTTTTTACATGGATATTTTTCAGTACTTGAAAAAATAACATTTTTTTATGAGACTCCGTGTCCATAAGTGTTTGCCCTTTGGTGCTAACCTCCCCACACTGCTCAGTGGGTTCTCTGTGTTCTAGTATCACTTCCTAGTTTTACTAGTGTCTCCTTCCAATTACACCAGCATCTTAGTTACAGGAGATTCTCCAGCCCAGTTACACAGCAGAGTCTCCTTGCATTTATGGCAGTGTCTCTTCCCAGTTATCCTGTGTCTCCTACCTGTTATGCCAGTGTTTCCTACCAGTAAAACCAGTGCTTTTCCAGTTAAACCTGGGTCTCCTCAGTTATATTTTCTGCAAACTTTCACATGAACTTTAGTAGTAATGTTTAAATTACACACAGCACTAATAAAGATAAAGTACTGTACATAATAATTAACACAGTTTTTTGTCAATTAATGTAGCAGCACTCAGCTTATTCAAATGGAAGCATACTTTTTACCAATCCAAGATAATCCTTTGCTGCACCCAAACAGTGACACACACAAATAGTACAGCAATCCCATCAAATGTTCAGCACATTTGTAAATCCAAACAGTTCTGCCCCTGTGATCAGGTGGCAGAGATGAGAACAGAGTGCACATCTAGTCATGACAGTGCAGATACAAGTGGTTACATGCAGCAGGACAGCACTGGGTGCCACTATATGAAAGCCAGTGTGTACTCTAGGACATGGAATCACAAGTGCCATTCATTTTCCAAATTCCACTGAAATTTGGTATCAGGCAAGATTTCAGCAACAGTTCCTCAACAGTTTCTACTTCCATGGCTATTTCTGAAGCCATGGAACTGCAAAACCCAGGAGGCCTTGATTATAAACCACTGTTGGTCAGTTTTCCACCTTCACTGCAATAGTATTTTTAATATAATCCTCAACTCCAGATCATATTTGTGCATATTTGAACTTACTGTATAAGAAAGAAGTAAGACACCACAGAATGTGGGTAGCCATGTGATAATCACATGCCCAGGTGCACAGTGAGACATCAGACCATAGCCTAAGTGCCTTTACTACCTGGAAGTGCACTTATCACATATTATACTATGGGCTCCTATAATTCTGTAACATGATTGGTCATCTGGCATTTTTACCCAGGGGGACATCCCACCATAACCCACAGGTAAAGTGAAACAGACCAATTTACCAAAACAAAAATTAGTACAGTACCTTCAAGCCAAAAAAAAATTGTCAGCCTCCATCCTGAATATCTAATCAATCACAGTAAACATCAATGTGTGTACTAAAAAAGAATCAAAAAGTAAAAAAAAAGGTATCTTTACACACACTCAGCATCAAGAACAACAGACTATCAAACTTTAGGAAATTTTACCTCTCTTTTGCAGCACAGCTATCAAGTCTCTAGGTCTGACCACAAATGACATTGGGCCAAAATGAGACTATGCCTCTCTCTCTCTCACCCCCTCCCAGCTACCTCTCAACCTCCTCCCACACTACACATTTGAAAACCACAGCACCTATCCCACCACTCATTGTGTGTTTCACTACCAACATCACAAACAAAACATGTCAGTTGTTCCTAACAGTCATCAATGTGTCTCTGTCTCTATCTCTCTCTTTAATACCTGTCTTTATCTTGCACTGCTAATGGCTTGCAGCTCACTTATCCTCCCTGTGTCTAACAGCACCAGTAGCTTGCACCACCATCTCTCTCTCTCTCTCACAACCCCTGCTGCTTGCATCTCACACTACCTCTATTTCTCTTAATCCCAGCTCAAAAAACAATCATCAATAGAAATTTTATAATAAAATAAAAATGAAAAGTACAGGGGAAGGGCCTATTTCACCAATACTCTCGAACACAACAGGGGACTATTTTTATAGATGGAGGAAGGCTATTTCACTAATAACATATAAAAAACCTTTTTATAAACAAAAATGTCAAATAAAGTTTTTTTTATCAAATACACACTGCATAACCTCAATAAAGCACTACTCCTGGATGTAGGTAATTGTGATACTTACCCACTTATCATGTAGTTAAAGTTACTCAGCATTCGGCCTCAAGACACACCACATAAGACATGAGAAAAACCCACAACAACCAACGTGTCATGCCTTATTGCTTAAATAAACTGCAGTTTTGCATGTCCAATTTCACTTATTAAATAAATTGAACAAGTACATTTTAAAAATAAAGATTCTAAAGGTTGAAAAATAAAAAAAGTTTCTTTAGAACTAAACCCTATGATAAGATCAAAGTAGTTGATTTGTAGCTGGACTACAATTAAGGTGTGCAAGGAATAATGTAATGTTGCTAAGGATAAGAAACTGGACACATCATCACAGTCACCTTTGTGCATGGGAAAGGCACCATCTCTATCAGTGAAGTTCTTGGGAACAACTTACATTCCCTTCAGCAGTGGTTCACAAATGAGACATTGGTCCTAAACAACCCTAAAACAACAGCCCTGTTACTCAGCTCATTCCCAAAGGTTAGAAGATTTTTCCCAAGACTTCACTATCTCTTTTTTTTTTATTTAAAAGTTATGGGTTTACAGGATAAGTTCCATGACAGCAAGTCTTGTTTGCAGAACGTCACAAGTCAATGAGGTAACAAGACATGACAGAATTAATAAACATACACAATAACACATAAACACTTATACACTGTCAAGTAAAGTAAGATATAACACAGCATTTAACTAAAAAAATTACTCATGAGAAACAGTTACAAATAGATTGTTCCTGTAAAAACATTTTCTTGAAGTTATGTTTAAAAGTATATAGTGTAAAAGAATTTTACAACTCAGGTGGGAGTTTGTTCCAGCAAAAAAGTGCATCAAAAGAAAAACAGTTTCTTTCAAAATGAGTTTGATAGCTAGGTAAAAGTAAGCCCCGGCTAGGAACTTCTCTGATATTATGGCTGTGAGTAGAAGCTGGTAGCCTATTTGAAAGATAAGCTAGAGTTTGATGATTTACTGTTTTATAGATCAAAGTAAGCCGGTTAAGTGAGCTTCTTGATGAGGGGGGCAGCCAATGTAATTGAGTTAGAAGAGTGCAATGATGTTCATTTTCAGGACTACTCTAAATAAAACATAATAACTGAAAGTAAACAGTGTCAACCAAGGAGAGATGTGTGATATTGGAGTTGCAGTATATACAATCACCTTAGTTCAAGATTGAAAGGATTGATTGGGCCACAATGGTTTTCTGATCTTGTAGTGACTTTGTCAAAATCTGTCTGAAGAGTAGAAGTGAGACATTTTAAGTCTTTATGAGCAAAGAAAAGAGTGGTATCATCAGCATAGAGTCTAAATGTACAGTTATTAACCACTGAAGGTAAAGGACTGACAAACAAATGAAAAAGGATAGGACCTAAAATAGAACCCTGGGGTACCCCTGTGTTTGTGGAAAGAGAAAAGTATAGATACCCATTGCAAGAAAGAGACTGGCTTCTGCTGCATAGATAACATGAGAACCAAGATACAACATTTGTAGAAAAGCCGTAAGAAAGTAAACGTTTTAAGAGCAAATGGTGGTTTACTACATCGAAAGCTTTGGACAAGTCTATAGAAACTGTCCCAACATATTAACCATTGTCCAGAGCTCTTGAGATGGAATCATAAAAGTGAATTAAGGCTGTGTCAGTAGAATGATGGGGTTGGACGCTGGACTGGGCAAGCAAAAGCACATGATAATTAAGTAGATATTGAGAAATTTGCTGATGGACTATTCTTTCCAAAAGTTTTTAAAGTATGGGTAGTAACAACATAGAACAATAATTATCAGTCAAAGATTTGTCCCCTCCCTTATGTAAATGGCCGATAACAGATTGATTCCGGATGGAGGGAAGCACTTGGGTAACAAGGGACAAATTAAATATGTGAGTTAGCAAAGGGGTAATAATATCAGCACTTGATTTTAGTAAGAAATATTCAAGTTGTCAATACCTTTCTTTTAAGGATGATAGAAGATCAAAAACCTTCTTATGACTAATATGTTTAAAATGAAATTTAGGTTTAGAAAAGGGTGGAGCATCTTGATTTCTAGATAGTATGTTTAAAGAGGACAGCCTTCTATCAACCTTAGATGGAGTGAAACTGGAACTAGTTAACAAACTCAAATACCTTGGTATTACCATTGATCGCCACCTCACATTTGATGCTCATGTGACCAACACCATAATAGCTGTTTATCAAAAAATGCGTCTACTCTATCATATTGCAAAGTATGTGGCACGTGACACTAAAGTCAGAATCGCTCAAAGCTGCATACTTCTCTCCCGATTGAGTATGGCTCCATTGTTATAGATGCCACTCCCCTCACAATCCAGGCAGAGAAAAGAGTCTTAACCCATAAGGTTTCCAAATTTGCATTCTCACATGGCCCATGGTCCCATCACTGCACCAACTATGAATGACTTGTTTAGTTGCAACCTGAAACCAGAGCCCAGCTAGCAAATTTCATGTTCTGGGCACATCGTCAAAAGACTGGGATTTTCATGCTGATTACCTCTGGTTCAGTCTGAGCCTCTTCAACAGCTTTGATCTGCCTTTCAGCAGGACCTGAGAATGACTGGGAGGCTACCATTTCCCCCCTCCCATAACCATTTCTGCTTAAGAAAAACTCAGTGGGTTCAGTGCCATAATCTTTAAAGGCTTTTTGTCAGGATTGTCCATTGTGAGTGTTGAAAAGCTGCTTTCTTTACATTTTCTATGTGCTTGGCATTCTTGCTCTTGAATACACACTCGTTTCTTTATTTTTTTTCTTTTCATTTGTAAGTTTTCTTCTTGGGCGCATCTCAGGTGGCTAGTCAGTCCCATCCCTGTCCCCCCTAACCAGCAATTGCTTCCTCCACCACCAAGCTCCATATCCCCCATGGATTTCCCCCTGTGGTGGGGCTGGGAAGGGGAGGATCATCCTGCCCCCACCCGCAGACTCTCAACCGGATTCATGGGTCAGTGGATCACTGACAGCATGGGGTGGGGCAGACAGGAAAGGCTTCATATAGCCTGTGACTGCCATTTTTCCCAGTTTTTCTTCCTCTGTCTCTGCCATGATGTAAATGCATGCACATGGAGGTGTACACGTGCTACAACTGTGGATTCTCCCTTCATGCTGCATGAGCTGCTGGTGCTACCTCTAGGCCTCAGCAGCTAAGTACCAAGTTGACAAGGATCCATTCCCGAGAGAAGAGAGCTGTCCTCCTGACACTCAATCCTCTCCCTCCCCAGCTGACCCTTGGCAACCTAAGCTCATTCCTGAATGTGGTTCATTTACGTGGTGAGAGGTAAGGTGCATAGCACATCAGCCCTCTCTGCCACAGGGCCAGCTTTCTTCTTTTCTTTCTTTGAAAGTTTTTGTGCCAGGATAGCCATGGCTGCAGCATTATTTGCTTCCTTGTCTTCTTTATTTTTATCAAGGGGCTCCATGCTGAATGAGACACTGACTGACTGGAAACAGCCCAGGCAAGAAACATTGCACTAAGTCACCAAAACAAACAGGGATTACTTGGCATCCTGAATTACTAGAGAGCTAGCAGTGGTATATGGTATGTGATATATTAGTTAGCAGCTCTGACATGCTAAACCCACGTTCTTTCTCTTGCTGTGACTCACTGTAGCTCTTCTTCCCAATGTTCAAGAAAGTTATTCAGGCTCAATAGATTTTGCAATCCACCGAAAAATAAGCTCCCCCCGGTACAAAAGCAGTAGGTATTTGATGTATTATGTTCTCTAAATATTAGCCTGCAGGTAACAAAGTTTAAAGTTTTTTTTCCCTGATCCTTTGTTGTGCCTAATCAGAAGCACCCTCTCTCATCTGTTATCTTGGACCCCCTCTTGAAGCCTCTTCAGTGTACTGCAATTGTTCTGCTTATAGACAAAAGATAGAAACAATTGGTTGTTGCCCCATTAACTCATAGTGTCAGAATTCTTTTGGGCGATCAGGATTTCTCCTACTCATTTAATTTTTTTGTTTTTCTGTAATTTTTGACCAGGCAAAGCACACTAAGCTATAATAGCTTGTTTCCAGGTGCATCCTGGGATAGGCTGCATGGATATGTTTTACTGAAAGGGCGAATGTTGGCTGTGACACAGGGAAAAGTCCCCTGCTCTGCCAGTAAGGGGCCTGACTTCCTGTGAGCAGAATGGTGAAGCCCAGTATCTGTCAGATGGAGGAAGGAGCAGGAGGTGTCTCAGGGGAAGCACCACTGGATATAGAAAACACGTCTTATGGACCGTATGAAGACTTTGAATCTATAGAAATATCTCACACAGGTGAAAATAATATGCCAGTAGAATCTATTAATCCTGAGATGCCGAGTTCTGATAGAGATAAGGAGAAAAATGAAGACCCTGGAGACATGGCCATTTTACTACAAAACAAGTTGGAAAAGAAAAAAGCAACAGCTACTCACAATGTTTTATGAAGCAGGAACTGAATATAACCAACAAAAACTGGAGGAGGAAAGAAAAAGAAAGCACTCAGTGGTAAGCCCTAATATATCTTCTGGTAAAAAAGGTAGCTTGGATATTGCTGAAGAAATGGCAGTTACTGTAACAGAGACAATTGATCCTGTGTTGACAGGGCAGAATCAAGATTCCTACAGTAGTGGTTTTTCTACCAAAGCAGAATGGACTCTGGGACAAGCCTTGGAACGAGCCGGGTGGATTTTTCAGAATGGCAGTTGGATTCGCGATCCCCAGATCCTGCTTTCAGGCTCACCTGAAAGAATACAACAGATAGATAGTACTCTGTGTTTGAATTTGCCACTTGAGACAGATTCTCCAGAGGCGGCAGATGCAGCAGCTGCAAGACAGGAAAGAGAACTGACACTGACTACTACTGCACCAGCGCCGATAGTCAGAGATGATGCTCAGGCACGGACACTACAGGGGAAGCTCCTGCCTGCGTGGAGCCACAGCAGCAGGTAAGCAACATTGCAGACAGAGATTTACAGGATCACTCGAGGGAAAGGAGTGACACAATGGCAGATACTGGTCCCATTCCAGGAACACCATGCCTAGTCAACCATGAGAAGCCCGAGGAACACATGCCTCTAGAACGTGAGGCAGCAGGTAACTTTTCTGATTACAGGCAGTCACAATATGGGGATGATGATGTTATGGATAAGACAGACTTGGGGTATACATCTCAAGAGGGGGCTAAAGTAATGAATCTTACTAAACCAGCCACTTATGCAAGTTTGTTTAAAAAACCAACAGTAGCATAAAAACAAAGGTTTGCAGTACAGCTGAGATACATGGGATGGGTTGTTACAATCTCCTGACAGGAATTTTGTGGGGAAAGAACTGATTATAGATTCCCTGAACTTTTCCTCAACAGAAGTGTATGCTTTTATACATGCTCCGGGGGATTTTAATTTCGACATCAGTTTTTGTACAGCTGCACTGCTGGACAAATTTTGGACTGCATACTATACTGTCAAGGATACACAACTATGGGCTCACTTTATAGCTATCCCCATAACCAACCCACAGTTAAGACTGTCACTATTCTATTCCAAAATGAAGGAGTCTGTGTAAATGACATTGTTTTATGGTTGGAGAAGAGGTGTGACTTGCAAAGGAACCCAGACCCTATCATTGATGATAATAGGTTCTGGACAGGGGGTTGGAAGTTTCAGGTACACCTGAAACAGACCAAGGCATCAGTCACCTTCCTAATTGCTTTTGGCTTGGACAAGACAGTGGGATTCTGTTCTATCTGAGACAACCCAAGTCTTGTTACCAGTGTGGGTCCAGATCCCACCTCAACTCAGATTGTGACCAAGTGAAATGTTTCTTGAGTGGAGCTCTGCGAAATTCAGCATATATGTGCACCAAACCCCCCATATGTAATTTATGCAGGGATGATGAACATGCCTTTGGAGATGACACCAGGCAGCTCACAATTCCGAAGAGCCCTCAGAACTAGACTACTGTTTACATAAGACAAAACAACCCTTTTGTGCAGCTCAGGCTTCAGCACAACCCCTGCACTTTTTTAATACAAGATGGGACCCCCCCCCAAAGGTTACTCATCTTCCACCACAGCTTGAAAACAAACCTCTGAAAATGGGAAGACCAGGGAGGCTTCAGCTGCTGCACTCCCACAGGTAGAGGAAGATGAGAGGGTGACACCAGCACCCCCTCCACAAACAGAGAGAGAAAACATAGATTCTGTCTCAATTCCACTTCCAATGCAAACAGAACCTGCAGTAAAAATATCTTGGCTGCTACTAGGAAGATGCCACCTCCTCCCCCTCATCCACCTTTACACCAGGTGGCAGACTCAGCAACTGATAGTTTCCACCTGGTGGTGAAGGGGGTGAAGTCTGATGCATTACCACAGTCCATTTCAGCCTCTATGGAATCACTTGCATTGGGAAACAGGTATGATGTTTTACAGAGCTGGAGTGATACCATAGAGGATGCAGACTCTGATGCGTCAGGACAGTCTATGCAAAGAGAATAGTCAGTTGAAATGCCTTCCAGTATTACACCCATTACAGTTCAGGAAAAGCAGATAACCCATTATTGAGACAGGAAGTCTATAAATAAATAAAACATCATCTTTTACCACCATAACGGCTGGCAAGCCTGAATGTGAACAGTATTAAATCAAATGTTAAGAGATGTACAACCTTTTCATTATTACAAAGAATGGACTATGATATATATTTTTTTGCAGAACACCAGACTCCATTCAGTACAGGAAGTTTCAAAAGCACTGAAGGAATGGTGGGAGTACCTTATTGTGGTCTATTGGAATGGATCAATGTAGTGGGTTAGGGATTTATTTCACTAATCCAGATATCACAGCGACAAACTTATTGATGTTTCCCCTGGAAAGGCTTTGATATTAGATGTTGAACTTGAAAGAGTATCATATAGATTGATTAACTTGTATGGTCCCCAAACTAAAACCCTGCATATTGAGTTATTAAAAATGGTGCAACCATATTTATTTACGAATAAACAAATATTATTCGGGGCCGATTTCAATATTAGTTTATTAAAAACAGATGATGGAGGGAAAACAAGCAAAACTTACTGTGATAGTAATGTTTTATCCACTTTATTAAAGCAGACTGGGTTGAAAGATTCTCAGGCTAAACATACTGCCCCCCCAAACATATTTCTGAGGAAAACTGTCTACCCGTATAGATCTTTTGGTTCATTTCAAACCAACTTCCTATCTCCCATGTAGACACCATACCTATAGATTCCTTAGATCATGGACTTGTGGGAGTGCATGTTTCTACAGCCCCCCCCCCAAGAGTTTTTGGGAAAGGGACTTGGCATATGTATATTTCTTTGTTGAAAGACCCAGCAGTGTTAAAAGCCTTTTCTGAGATAGTTAAAGATAGACAGTCGGTGCTCTTTTTATATGATTCACCTATAAAATGGTGGGGAGACAGTAAGAATTGTTTCATAGTCTTTTCTAAGGAAATAGCAGGTAGACAAGGACACTTTAAATATAATCAATATTTAAGATTACGTTCCAAATTCCAGTCTTTACTTTCAGATTAAGTAGAACATAATGTTGATTTATTGGACCAGATTACAGAAGTTAAAAATGCTATGATTTCTTTGCAATACAATAGACATCTATCTTTGGAACAAGAACAAAAGTTTGGTACCCAGGGAACAAAGGATAGGACAAATCCTTTTGAAGATTGTACAGCAAGGTTGAACAGATGAGTTATCACAGAATTAACAGACATGTCAGGGAATAATCTTCTAACCAGTGAAGACATTATAGGGGATTTAGAAAGGCATTTTAATTCATACCAAGTTACCAAGGGTCCTTTAGAAGACCAGTTGGGGTTACTGTTACAGATAGCTGATTTACCACAAATCGGCAAACAACAGTAAGATACACTAATAGCACCAATAACTCAGGCAGATTTATCAGGGGTTATTTCACAGCTCAAACAAGGAGTTTCACCAGGGTTGAACGGGTTGAAATGTGAATTTTTTGTAACTTTATGGAACTTAATGCCTGGAAAATTTTTGAAGGTATTTCAGGCATTTCTTACTGATTGTCAGTTATATCAATCAATTCAATCAAATGTATTTGTATACTGGACTGTATGAGAGCAACAATGCCCATTTTCACAAATGCCCAGTGTTGGAAATAACAGGTAAATGGTTACAGGCAAGAAGAATAAAATAAAATATACACATTATTTACAGTGTAAGAAGCATAGGAACAGGGTCCTAAGAATACGTACTATAAACATTGTATTTACAGTGTTACAGGCAGGAGGAAAACATAATATATGCATCGTATTTACAGGAAAAAAGTACAGGATAAATGAAACCTAGACAATTGGAGGCAGATAACTTTATTGAATTGTGATTTTAAAATACTAACAAAACTGTTGAGGATAGACTTTCCCTAACTTTAGACAGTATAATACATCAGGCACAGTTTTGTTCTGTACAAGGGTGCAAACTATCTATTGCCCTATTTCTTTTATGTGAACTTATGGATAAGGGGAAACAGAATGTGGTACAGGGATATTTAATTTCCTTATACCAGATCCAAGTGTTTGACAGATTATCACACACTTTCTTATGGAATTGTTTAAAAGCATACTGCTTTCCACTGCAGTTTATACAGTGGATTTAGTTGTGTTACACACAAGCATTCATAAGACCTTATGATAATAAATGTTTGGGTAACAAATATTTCCTAAAAAAGGGGGTTAGGCAGGGCTGTCTCCTTAGACCTCTATTGTATATTTTGATATTAGACCCTTTGTTACAGGTTTTATATTCATCACCTAAGATACATGGTATTGGCTATAATTCTCTTGCTAGGATAAAGGCATTGGCCTATGCAGATGACCTCATTCTGGTGGTTCCAGAAGCAGACTCAGGTCAAACGGCATGTCAATTGGTTTCCACACTTGTACAGACCATGGTGGAGGGGGGGCTGTTAATGCAAAGAAAAGTACCTGTATAACATTATATGATCATAGCGAACATTGATGTAGCACAAAAACCCCGTAAACTACTACAGGTAGGTATATTTTTTGGCCCAGGAGATATGGCCACCTTTAACTGGGAGTTGAAACTCAAGGCAGGGTTCCAGGAAGTAGCCAGATGGAATAAGTGGCATATGGGAAAATTATAGAGTATATTTAATTAGAACCTTTTTGATCCCCCTTTTTCTATTTTTAAATTATGTATTTCATGTGCCTAAACATTTGGAGACAGCCTTGAATTTTGTTTTTTTTTACCTGTTCATGAGGCAGCAGATTGAATTCCATTAAGCATATGATGACATATTTGCCAGTATGGAGTGGGGAAGTGAATATGCCCAATCCAATTTTATTCTTTTGGTCTCTATTTTTGTATGCTAATCTCCTGCCAATCATCCATCAGGAAGACAGACCTTGGATGGGTTGGGTAGCACCAGCACTACAGGAAATTCTTCCTGAATGAGCTACCAATACTTTCTCACATAAGAATAAGAGGAGAATAAGACTGAATTCAGAGTGAAACTATTGCTTTGATTATATTAAAAAAATGGCAGGTTACTGTACAACAAGTAAATTCAATGCCCAGAGAGCTGTTGTATAAATTGTTACTAGATAGTTATTTTCCAGAAGCTCCCTGTCCTCAGCTGTCGGAAACAGGAAAAATGTGTAGAAGCAGTAGCGACTAACCCTAGATTACCTAAGCAGATGTGGGATGTAGTATGGTTAGAGACACATGGGAAAACAAATATTAAGGGAAATCAGAAACATAAACAGGTGACAGGCCGTTACTGTCCTAGACTATCACGTGTTACAGAAATTGGGACTATGGACCATTTATATTTTAATTGTCTGTACATAGTGAAGTTTGGGCAGATATTAACTCAAAAATGGAAATCAAATTTAATGTTATGTGTTTCTCAAGAACTTTCATATTGAGGTGACATCCCAGCTATATGGCAGGGACATGGTACAAGTAGTGTACTGGTTTTAATGGGACACTTCCAATACTGGATATGGCTAATACACAGTAGATTAGTCTTACAACAACAGCTTATTTCTCTTATGGAATTGTTATACATTATTCATAAAGAATTATTATCCTTAAAACAACTGGAAATAGATTTTTTTAGAATCCCACTGGCATGAACTGTGGGATTCTTTTAACTGGTTAACATAAAACAATATTTGCTAATGCTTTTTTGGGGAGATTTAATGAATTTTTCCATCATGTGATATTACAAGTGATATTTTAAGTCTAATAGGGATCTAAGAGTTGTGTTTCCTGTATACCTTACAGGGGGAGGGAGGGGGTAAGGGGAGTATAGAATGAAGAGATGAAGCCCTGTTTTCTGTTTCCCTTTTTTCTTTTATGACCTTTAAGGAATTATTTTTTATCTGTGAGGCTATTATACCAAAGGTATGGAATGAAGGATTGTCACACTTATGTGATTTCTTTATGTCTTGTTTTTTTTTCTTTCTCTGTGAAATTGTTGTGCATTGAACATGCTGTTAATATTTTTGTTTTGTTTTGCTTTTCTAGATTTAATACAAAATTCCCCTACTCTTTTATTTGGGGGAGGGGGCGAGAGACTGGTAGGATATTGATATGTTTACTGGATTATACTATATACTATTTTTTGAGGGGGTTATGGTGAAGCAATTTTCTTTTAGTGATATCAAAGTATGAATTGAATACTGAATGTTTGTTGATTTGTATCCTTTGTATGCTGGAAATAGTTAATTTCTGTTATTTATGGTTATGTTTCACCTTTTTATACCATGTGTTTTTCAATATGTAATGTTTCATTATTTTGCTTTTATATTATAATAAAAAAATTCCCTGCTCTTGTCAGTATGGGAACCCTTGGACATCTTAGGCCTGCCACAATTACTTCTTCTGGTGAACACAGAGAGAGGATGGGTGCTATGGAGGCTGGGGAGCAGCTGCCTTGACACTGCAAGAGACCATTTCTGTTATCAAAAAAATGAAGAAGTCTGGCTAAAAAATAATGGATACTTTACCTGTACAGCAAACTGTTCAGAATAAGGAGACAGATGTGAATGAAATAATTGCTATAACTACTGCCAGAGACACTCTGGAATCTAAGGCTTATATAACTAGTGAACAACAGATGTTCAAGGATAAAACACGGCAACTAAGAGAGCAATTAGTGGAGAAAGAAGTGAGATATTTCAAACATAAATAGAAGATGCAAGCAGAACTTTGCAAACTAACTATGGAAATTGTCACAGAATACCAGCTTTCTTCTGACAATCTGTCTCAGCTGATTACTAGTGAAGAAGCAGCACAAAAGGAATCAGCTGCTGCGAAGTCACAGGGCCCTTGCTCAGATCAGCTTACTGAATTCACACAACCCAGTACCTCTGCAGGAAAAATTGTACAACAAACAGAATCACATAACCAGAGATGGGAACAAGGACCTCTCATTATAGCAGCAGTGGCAACAACAGCCTCTAAAGGTAGTTCGGTTGGAATGGCACATACAAGCCAAAAAAGGCTTGGCCTAAAATGGACTCCTGCTTCACAAAAAACAAACATTGGAAAACCAGCAGTGGATGGCAGAAGGGATGCTTCTAGCAGCAGGAGGGGAGTGTTCACATGAAACTGGATCTTGGGAATCAGAAAAATATCCAACTCAAATGCCAGCATGAGCAGACATCTTACATACAGGTACAGCTTGTTCATATGACTCAAACAACTAAGAGACTGGGGTGCTTTCCTCTCACGAGGGACCACCTATAGAAGAAATAATAATAACATTGGAATTACCTCCTGATTTACAGCTTACATAACATCCTACACTTAATACTGGGGATAAGGTTGCTGCACCCCCCATTCCAAGTGAGTTAATTTTATGAATGAAGACACTGCAACACTGTCAGGGGGAAGGCCCCTGTGGCTCAAACAGGCATAGATCACAATCTTACTATTAGTACTGCTTCTCAACGGCCTCCAAAAGCCCCTTTAGCAACTATCAACAAAACTAATCAGAAACCCTATGCATCTCTGTTTCATAGCCATGTACTTCCTGCCAAGCACCATAATACAATACACCTGCATTATAAGGGCAGCATGGAAGAAGATCCAGACAGGATATTCATGATGAGGCAATTGCTAAAAAACTCTATGAAATGTTTTGCATATGAAATTTGCGCATTGATACATGTTTCAGGTGAAATCACTTTTGATATACATTTTAGCACTACCACCTATTTAGAATGTTTTTTGAGTTACGTATCATGCTTTGAAAAATCCTCCACTCTGGGCCACGTTTGAGGCTATCCCTCTAACTAAACCTGCATTATAAAAAATGTTACCATTTTGTTTAGAAACAAAAGGGTGAATGTTACAGACCTAATTTATTGGTTGAAACAGAATTGCACTGTCTTGGGGGATCCAGAGGCAATTTTACATTCTAACAACATAGGAAATGGAGGGTGGAAAGGTGAAGATAATGCTGAAATCTACAAATGCAGGGTCTCAGCACTTGCCTAACAGTTTTTTTCTAGGATGAGACAGAGGAGTTAATTTTTATCCAGATCAGCCAAAACCTTGTTACAAATGTGGATCATTAGAACATCTTAGCAGTTTCTGTGATAAAATATGATGAAACACATGTAATGACTCAGGGCACACTAGCCTACACTATGTCTATGAAAGGCAGTGTAATCACTGTGAGAAAATGGGACATTCTTTCCATAGTTGTCCATGGACTGCCACAATCAACCAGGACAAGCTGATGGGGCAGAACAATGCTTGTATGTTACTTTTATTCAAAGATCTAAAACAGCTGCCACTTCTTGTAGAATGATGCAACAACCCCCACTCCACACACATAATTCTTCTACAGACCAGGTGCAGAGTGCTAGGCATGTGCCTGTACCTTCACAGTTACAAACAGAATCTCCCACCATTGATTGAGGACAGAGAAAGAGTACTAGACAATGAAGAAACACCTCAAGCCATGCCGATTGAAATTTCTGAGCCCACAAGTATGATTCAGGCACCTGAAAATATGCCTTCCCCAAACGTGAATTTAGTGACAAAGAAATGGTGATCAAATGGAAGCAAAACTGAAGTCAACCAACTCCAAAAGTACAGAAAAACGAAAAACTCACATTTACTGATAGTTATGAAGTTTTGCAGAATGAGTCTGAGGAGTCAGCACATGACTCTGACACCTCATCCATATGATTCTTTCAACCAGACCCAGTATCTGATACAGAAGATACGACAGAGGGTAGTTTGGTGAAACAGAAGAGGAAAGCAAAGGCAAAACTAAAATGAAAAAGAACGTAGTTACAGTGGTGAAGAAAACTATTTTGCCTTCAGGTCACTGATTAATGAGCTCTACCTAACTCTTTTTTTTTTCTTCACATTATCATATTACCGGCTCTTCAAATCCACACTATAAGTATAAACAGCATTAAAAATTCTAAGAAAGATTCTCTATTTTCTCACATCTTTTAGTATCAGATGTAGGAGTATACTTTTTACAAAATACACAATTTCATACACTCCCTGATACTAACTTGGCAAAAAAAGCCTGGTATGCTGGGATATCCTTTTGGTCAATAGGACTGGAGATATGCTCAGGTATAGGAATACTATTTCAAAATATAGAAGTAACTGTTACTAAACTTTTTTTTAGCTTTATTAATATTTATGCACCCCAATCCAAAGCAGATATAATTGACTTATTAAATTTGGTACAGTCTTATCTAATTTCTTCTCACCAAATTGTTTTTGGAGGAGACTTTAATAGTTGTTTATCCCTTTAAGATTGTGGAAAACAAACTAAGACTAAAAAGATATTCTGCGATATACATTTTCTGGCAAATTTGTAAAAACTGCAACGTTAACAGATACCTACCAAAAACATATAGGTAAAAATTACTCTACATTCTAAAATGGCCTTTTGGCCACAAAAATAGACTTTGGGCCCAATATTCAGAATGCACACAGCAGTGTCACATGTGTTGGCACAGAGCAACTGTGTTGCACCGGTAAAACCCAGGGATATATTCAAAGGGGATAAGTAATGGTGCATCCCCTCTGAATATATCAGGTAAAGCGCACTACACAACCACAATGCGCTGGTGCATCCCCCCAGACAGGGCTGAATACTGGGAATGGGCACTGCACCAGCACAACAGAGTTACACTGTGCACAATTCCTGATATTCAGCCTGCAGTTTGCAAATGGAAGGCGCAAATGGGGCCATCTGCATGTCATTATGGCCCCATTTGCATGCACTGAGCATGGCAGACTGGCAAATGCACCTGGTGCCCTGCACAACATGAGGTACCCCCCCAGGTCCATACCCCTCAACCATCCCTGATTTGCAGGGATGTCCCTGAGAATGCTGCACAAGTATACTCTGTCCCTCCTACTATATGTGTGTCCATGACGAAACAGTGAAACTTGGAAGCACAAGATAATGCCAAGCAGTACGATCACAGATATGTCCTGCCATAGTGACTGCAATTTGAATGAAGCCCCATAGTCTACCAGCTGTCTGGGTGGACATCGCTAAGCTGATGATGTGGCCCTGTGTTTGGTCCCTTGTCCTGGGTGTATCAAGCCTTGTCCCTGTTTGTGAGGCAGGAGGTGGAGTGATATGCCCAGGACAGCCATTGGCACCCCCCTCCCCCCGATGCAGCGATCACTGTGAAATGTCTCATACACCTTCCCCAGTAGTCTAGTGGCATCCCCCTCCCCGCCCATGACCATGATTGCCAGTGACTCGTAAGACACAGTCTCTCTGTGTGGTATGCAAGTGGGCCGCAGCTGCCCACTGATGATCGGGGGGGGTGCTGGGTGGGCAGCGGGCCTGTGAAGGTGGGGAAGACCACTGGACCACCAGAGAGACTTTGTCCTATGGTTCACTGGTGATCATGGTGATGGGCGGGGTGGGGGGTACTGCTAGACTACCAGGGCAAGGTACTGAGTATTCTATGGGCAGGGTAGCTGCAGGCGGGGAAGGGGGTGCCAGTAGACCACCAGAGTACATATGGGTGCTTGTGGACAGTGTTCTGGGTGGGCGGGTGGCCACCCATGGCTGGCGGTTGCTGTGTTGTGCCATGCAGTACAGCAGCCCACCTGTGGGTGTCCAGCATTTGAGCCATTTTTTTCAGGCTCAACTTTATGCCCCAGTATGCAGCACATCTCAGGGTTGTGCCAGCATATACGCTGCACATCCCAGGCTGAATATCGGGATGTGCCGCATATGCATGGGCATGCCCCCTTCAGATGCGCTGCATACATTATCATTGTGCCCCAGCACATCAGGACTTGCGCTGTGCAGGTCCCCATCTTGAATATTGCCCCGGGGCATATTACTGGGGTTGCGCCGGTGCATCTTGGTTGTGCCAGGCGCAACCCCTTTAGGTATCTCAGCCTTTGTGTTTATATCAGAAGATTTAAGATAAATTCTGCAGCTCTTGAAATAGCAGAGCTTTCTGATCATAAAATCTTAAAGATGATCATTGGTAATAATCTAATGACTTCATATGGCCCAGGGCTTTGGAAATTGAATTCCTCATTATTGGAACAAGCTGCAGTATTACAGGAAGTACATTATTTTGTAACCACAAGGAAATCATTTTCTATATTGTATGATGACCTAAGTATCTGGTGGGAAGATACCAAAATAGTGTTACAAACTCTACTCCAATCTTTAAGTAAGATGCACAGAAAAAATAAATATTTTCAATATGTAAACAAAAGACAACAACTGCAAAAACTACTATCCCTAGCTCACAAAACCAGACCGGATTACTCATGGCAGATCAGTAAAATTAAACAAGAAATGGCAAACTACCACATGCTACAAGCAGAGAGCCTTAGATGCAACAATCCTTTCACACTCAAGGGAGAACTGGAAATATATGCCTTCATGAAACCTAGCAGTCAAGGATACAGAAACGAAAATGGAGGAATTAGTTGATTCTCATGATGTATACTGCCATAACATTCAAAAGATAGTGACTCAGTACATGTTAGAATTGTTTCAATTGCCACCTACTTCCCTTGAAGGCATTGAACAGTTTTTTGAAGAATTTCAAATTCCGTCTTTCCTGGATGAGGTCAAGGAGGCATTGGCAGCTGAGATTTCTGGTACAGAAGTAGCACAGGCTACCTCTTCCTTAAAATCAGGCACCACTCCGGGTAAAGATGGTCTAACATCTTCGGGTCATGCCTGCATATAGGCAATGCCTTTATCTAGTGCACCGACCCGGTTAACAAAAACAAAATAAATAAATAACAGGTGAAATATTTAAAATTCTAGGGCCAGAACTACAAAATGAATTGGAAATTATCTTTAATCATATAGTAGAATCACAGTCTTTACCATGGGGCATGAAAGAAGGTTTTATTAATATATTTACTCAAGAAAGGAGGCAAACGGAACATTCAAAACTGGAGGCCCATCAGCCTCTTGAATACAGATTTTGAAATATTGGCAAAGATTATAAATCAGTGATTGCTTCAGGTAGAAACATTTCTGATTGACCCAGCACAAGCCTGTTCAGTGCCAGGTAGACAAATTTCAGATTGTTGAAAGAGGAATCGTGAACAGAATGAAAGAGTTTTTAGTATCTCTATGCCAATGCAGAGCTTTTGACTCTAAATCACAACTACCTCTGGTAAGTGGTTTAACAGTCTAGACTTCCAGAGAAGTTAATTAACTGGTTATAGTGCTTTTATGAAAATACAACAGTGACATCTATCATTAATGGTTGGTGTGGGCCTTTATTCAATATTAAAAATGGAGTATGACAAGGCTTCCCCCATTAAGCCCTATACTATACATGTTCTGCTTAAATCTATCATTGAGGCACAGGTCAGGAAGCATAAGAAAAACCAGAAGCAGTTGTAAAATTCACAACAAGAGTTTTATTATGAATAAAAATAAAGAATAAAATAGTTCAGAATAACTATTTACAAAGGTGAAATAAACAGAGACTATCCATCTGAGTTTTCCTTCAATCTCTGTGTCTCTTGCAAGAAATTGCAGCTTTGTTTTTATAAGTCCTTGCAACATTCCTTCTTAATCCTGTCTTTTTCTAAAATGTGCTTGTATATTTCAGGCAGGTGCAGGCAAGAACACAATGTCCCAGAACTGAGGCCCCTTTTCCACAGCTTCTGCAAAAGGCTTAAAAATTGCATTTCAGGTTAACTCCTTGAGTTTCCAATAGCTTTTTGCAATCATCTTAAACCTCCTTGACAAAGCCCCTTGGTGGATGCCCCACTCTCCTGGTCCGCTCCTCACCCATTTTCTGAAATATGACAAAGCCCCCTCAGGCTACTCTCTCTAACTGAAGGCCCGACTCCCTGAGACCTTCTTTTAAGACTTAACAATATATGTTCAACCTCTTACCAAATGCATTACTTGTAACTGGATAATTTAGGAAATGCAAAGACTACTTGCCCACACATACAGCCTGTCAGTATTCTGTCATCAGATATTAGCTGCAGCAATGTTCATCAATCTACCACTGTATTCTTGTCTCTTCCTCTTATGAAATGTAACCTTGGAAATTGTTTGTCTGTTTGTTATACCTGACATGGAACCTTTGTAAAAGAGCCTTTGGCTCAAAGGTGTTAATCTGCACATGAAATAAATAAATAAATAAAATAATTATATAGATTTCAATAGTAACACTATATCATTTTTAAACAAAGGGATCCCAATATCAGTTACATTTCCACATAATGATTTGCATATATTTTTATACCAACAGATATGCAAGGGAGGAAAAGAGACAGAACAGCAAGTGAGGGTTGAGCGATAGCAAGAGGCAAAGAATTGCAAGACTGTAGGGGTGATTAAATCCTAGGTCTCATGAGAAAATTTTGTTGTGCAACCAGACAGACATGAGACAGGAAAGGAAAGAACAGAACCAATCCCTGCATTCAAACTCTCCATATCAACTGGAACAGGGCCCTATTCTACCCGGTCACATACTCCCATCTCCTTAAAAGGGAACCTGTTTTATCAAACCGGTTTCCAAACCTTTCCATTAATTCTGTACTAATATTAGCTTCCAACTTTCAGAAATTAAGCACATGTGCAATATCCTTTTTTCTATAACAGTACAGCAAACAATAAAGTTTATCAATCAAATCAATCAGTCTTTATTTAGCCAGGTGAAACTCCATTGAGCAAGCTCATTTTCAAGGAGGGCCTGGTAGGTAGAGAATAAATAATACAGTAGCACAATAGAACATGTAGCACAAATGGGCATAGTAATACAATACATAGCAATAAAAACAAGGTACAAGGATAATCAATGAGGCCCGGTCATAAGGTGAAGCCTCATCCCAGTGAACAGTACAGCAGAGAGGAGGAAGCAAGTCAGCACCAATGTGCCGAACCAGTAATTTTAGACACTGATACCTCTAGTAGAGCAGAGTTGATGCTAGTGACAGTGCAAGTTTAAACTCATACATTTGTTTTTTAACCTTCAGAACCCTCAATACCTGATCCATATCTTGACAGAAAATCAGCATTGCTATTCTCTGTACCAGATTTATGTATCACATTGAATTTAAATGACTGTAGTGCTAGGTACCACCTTGTGATTCTGGAATTTTTATCTTTCATTTGGTTAAGCCAAAACAGAGGATTGTGATCTGTCATAATTACAAAGTCAGTTCATAGCAAACAAAACATAAGGGACTCCATGGCCCACTTTGCTGCTAAACATTCCTTTTCAATGGTGGCATACCTTTTCTCTCTGTCATGCAACTTCCTACTTATGTACAGAATAGGATATTCCGTCCAATCTGTATTTTGGCTCAGGACTGCAACTAGGCCTACTTCTGATGCATCTGTTTGTAACAAAAATGGTTTCTTAAAGTCTGGGCTTTTCAAAACAGGGGCTGAACATAATGCAGCTGTAATGGCTTGAAAAGCTTCATCACATTCTGAGGTCCATGTCACATTATTTGGGTATTTTTTTTGTGAGTTCAGTAAGGGGATAAAATTACATTCATGTACCGCTGGAATGTAGCTGGCGCACCATGTAAACCAAATGGCATGGTGGTGAATGGATATAATCCAACGGGGTGGCAAATTCAGTTTTGTATCTGGACTCTTTAGCGAAAGGGATTTGCCAGTAACCCTTGGTGAGATTGAGGGTACTGATATACTTTACACTCCTCAGTCTGTCCACCAAATCATCTATTCTGGGCATAGGGTAACTGTCAAATTCTGACACTTGATTAAGTTTCCTAAAATCAAGGCAGATTCTAACACCCCATTCTTTTTTTTTACAATTACCACTAGAGATGACCAAGCACTACTTGACTCTTCTATGATACCCAATTCTTTCATTTTCTGTGTTTCCTTAACCACGTCAGCTCTTAAACGCTCTGGTAACCTGTATGTCTTTTGCTTAATAGGGCAAGCATTCCTCGGCACTATTATATGCTTAATCCCTTTTGCTCAGCCTGGTACTGTGATAAAAGTACTGTTAAATGTCTTTAGCACATTATGAATTTCTGCAGTTTGTTCTGAGGTTAAGGAAACATTCACCTTTACAGCAACAGCAGTTACAGTTTGTTCCCATCTATCATAAGCTACATCAATATCTTCTTTATCAGTTTTTGGTAAAACTAGCAAAGCAGCTTTTGGCACTTTTTAAACCCATTTCTTGAGGAAGTTAGCATGTTATATCTTAGTAGGATTTTTCCTGTCAGGGATCGCAATCTCATGCTTAACAGGGTGGGTACAGTATGTCTAAGCACTCTGTAAGGTCCTTGCCACTCCATTAACAGTTTTTTTTTCTGTTGTGGGTAACAGCAGCAAAACCTTTTCACCTGGCTCAAAAACTTTTTCTTTTACCCCATGGTCATAATATACCTTCTGCTGGTTTTGGGCCTCTTCCTGATTACTATGGGCAATTTTAACATATTTTACCAGCCTCTTTCTTAGGACACACATATAAGATGTTATAGATTGCTTCTGAGTGGGGCTATCTTCCCGTGTTTCTTTTCTCATGTCCAGTGGACCACTTGGCTGCCTACCATACAACATTTCAAATGGTGAAAACCCTGTTGATGCCTGTGGCACTTCTCTTTAAGCAAAAAGTAGATAAGTCAAGTATTGGTCCCAATCTTTTCCTTCCCCTTTTACAAACCTTTTTAACGTGCATTTTAGGGTTTGGTTAAAATGCTCAACAAGACTGTCTGTCTGAGGGTGATAGGGGGAGGTTTGTATGGCAGTGATACCTAGTAGTCTGTACAGCTCCTTAAGTAATGCAGCACCAAACTTACTACCCTCATCAGTAATAATTTCTTTAGGTATGCCCACTTTGCTGAAATTATTTTGCAAGCTCTCCTACCACTTTTGAAGCTGTGACAGTATGCATTGGAACTGCTTCTGAGTATTTAGTAGCATAGTCGCATAGTACCAGGATAAATCTATTACCCTTTTTACTTTTGTCTAAGGGGCCAACCACATCCATTGCAATTCTCTCAAAAGGCATATCTATCAAGGGTAGGGGTAGCAGGGGCACCTTGTCTTTTCTAGTGACTGGGGCTGCTTTCTCACACACAGCACAGGAATTACAGTAGATAGCAACATCTTCATGAATTCCAGGCCAGCAAAATCTATACAGCAATCTGGAAAGGGTGAGATCCCATCCTGAGTGACCAGCCATAGGACTATCATGTTCTATCTGTAACAGCTCAGATCTATACTTTTGTGGTATAACCAGTTGTTCTAACTGTTCCTGTGTCTGAGGTTTAACCCAAACTCTGTACAGTAACCCATTAAATTTTTAAAACATTGGTCCACCCTGTTTTGGTTTTACCTCCAGTTGCTTAAAATAACCCTGGAGAGTAACATTGTTAGCTTGTTCTGAAGGAAAATCACAATCAGAGATCAGTTTAGTTTCAGCATTTTCATATGTTAACCCCTCATGTCTATCAGTCATTTGTTGACACAGTTTCTTCAGGCATCGTCTTTCTTTCCTGGATTTCTGCATTTTAGAGCTGTGCTCAAACAAGTCCGAATTAAAATTGGCTAAAGGAAAAGAGTCCCCACCATTTTAGATTTTCTTTGCCTGAGCTCTTGTTACCACTGCTGCTGAAACTGCAGGGTTCAATTCCTCTGAGATTAACTCAGCAAATCCTGGACAGTCATTTCCAATAATCATGGGTACAGGTAACTTAGGTACTACTACCCCCACTTTCATTTGGTGTGAAACATCCTTAATGTTCAGAGTCACTTGGGTGGTGGGATAGTATTGAGTGTCCTCTTGGATGCAGATGACACCAGTACCTGGTCCTTTTGCACAGTGTTTTCCCAGCACTTCAACATGCACTAGGGTCTGTCTGCTTCCCAAATCAATGAGTCCCTTTACAGTCTTGTCCCCCATCTTCACATCTGTTAACTACTTGCCCCAATTTGTCAAGGACAAATCTGCTCCACTGTCACTCTTCTTATGGCAATTTCTTGCAATATGACCTGGCTTATTACAGTTATAGCAAATAATGCCTTTGGGTACAGATTTGTTACCCCACCATTGTTCTTATCAGACTTGGAGTTTAAAATGGGAAAAAAATGTTTTGCTGGTGTTTGGCTGTTACCTTGCTGCTGTGGCATCTGTCTAGCCATTTGGTAGTCCTCAGCAAAAGAAACAACCTTTCTTCACTTTCTGGTCAATGTTTCTTTACCCAAAGCTGCACATCTGTAGGCAGGATGTTGATGAATTGCTTCATTGCAAATGTGTCGATGATCTGTGGGACTGTTTTGCCCTCTGGTTGGAGCCATTTTATCGGGAGTTTTCTGAGTCGGGTAAAGACTTCTCAAGGATTGTCGACTGAGTTGTACTTCAGAGATCGAACTTTCTGCCTGTAGGTCTCTCCTGAGATGTCATACCCTTTCAGAATTTTGCTTTTCACCAGGTCATAGTTTTCTGACTGTGCAGTGTACATATTGCTGTAGGCAAGTTAGGCTTTCCCTGTCAAGTAGGGTACCAGTCTGATTGTCCATTGCTGCTTTGGCCATTGGCAGGCTGTGGCAACTCTTTCAAAAGTTCTCAGATATGCCTCGATATCATTCGAGGGATACAACTTTGTAAGTTTAATGGCTTTTAAATTGCTTGTGTTTTGTTGCTCATCTGGATCTGTGCCAGATTCTCTGCCTTTGAAAGCTTGCAAGGCATCCAGCCATTGCTGCTCCTGTCACTGCATCTCTTCTCTCATCTGCTGATTCTCTTCTCTCCTCTCCTCTGTTTCTCCATCTCTTTTTGTTGTATAGCCCACCGTTTGAAAAAGTCCATCAGGATTTCATGTTCTGTCACTGCCCATTCTTTTTCCATAACTTGTGCAGGCTGTACAATCTCAGCTTGGACTTCTGTGTCTGCTAGTTTGGCTGCCATTCTCATGGTCACCACTTCTGGACTTACTGCTGCAGAATCCACACCTTTCTCTGTGTTTCCCTGGTATTAGGTCCAATACCCAAGCACAAAACTCCTGGCTTAAAGTTTGCATGGTGTAAATCCCACTTAAGCTGACAACAACTGTCATTGAGGCACAGGTCAGTAAGCATAGGAAAAACCAGGAGCAGTTGTAAAATTAGCAACAAGAGTTTTATTATGAATAACAATAAAATAAAAAATAAAGTTGTTCAGAATAACTACAAAGGCAGAATAAATAGAGAAGATCCATCTGAGTTTTCCTTCAATTTCTGTCTCTCTTACAAGAAATTGTAGCTTCGTTTTTATAAATCCTTGCAACCCCCTTCTTAACAAGCATCCTGTTTTTTTTTTTTTTTTCTAAAATGTGCTTGTATATTCAGGCAGGTGCAGGCAAGAACACAATGTCCCAGAACTGAGGCCTCTTTTCCACAGCTTCTGCAAAAGGCTTAAACATTGCATTTCAGGTTAACCCCTTGAGTTTCCAACAGCTTTTTGCAATCATATTAAACTATAATTATATACAGTTCAACAGTAACACTATATAATTTCTAAACAAAGGGATCCCAATATCAGTTACATTTCCACATAATGATTTGTATATATTTTATACCAGCAGATATGCAAGGGAGGAAAAGAGACAGGACAGCAAGTAAGGGTTGAGAGACAGTGAGAGGCAGAGAATTGCAAGACTGTAGGGGTGATTAAATCCTAGGTCTCATGAGAAAATTTGATTGTGCAACCAGACAGACATGAGAGAGGAAAGAAAATAACTGATCCCTGCATTCAAACTCTCCATAACAACTGGGACAGGGTCCTAGTCTACCCTGTCATGAGATCCATTGCTGAGAGTTAACTCCTCCCCATAACTGATTCCTCTAAAACATGAAAAAGATACTATCCATAAAACTACTATAGCTTATGCAGATAATAGAGGTATAATAGTAACAGAGAAAGACTCAGTGAAGGCAGCAATAAAGGTATGTATGGAATTTGGAAAGTTTTCAGGAACTACCTTAAACATAGATAAATGCTTTGGCAAACAGTTGAGAAAGGCAGGAATGAGTAAAACGGAGGTTGCAGGTATCCAGATGCATACAGAACCAATAGCAATTTTTAGAAATTTCATTTGGGATGGGACATTTGGACACCCTGAACTGGGAACCTAAAATTTTGCAAGGGAAAACTATAGTACCAAAGTGAACATATGGCTGATGAGGGGAAAAGAAAATAATATGTTCAATTAAAACTTATTTAATCCCTTTGTTCCTGTACATCAGTTGTCTTTTATCTCCATTGAAATCTCTAGAGACCTCTCTGTTAAGTGTTTTATTCAGGCTCTGTAGGGGAGCCATCTAAACCCCATCAAATGAAATGTGACTTATCTGCCTTTGCAACAAGGGGGCTTAAACATGATAAATCCTATAGTCTTTTATTTACAGTATTTTCTTTACTGCAAATTTCAAAGCATTATTATCCAGAACAATTGGCTTGATACCTTTTATTGGACCAACAAAAATGTTACAAAAAGAACAAGTAGCTTTAGCTTTCAGACCAACAAGTCCTTCTTCGGAAGCTTAATGACAGTTGTTTAGAAAATCCCATATTATGAACACTTAGAACATGCAGGAAAAAACAGAAATATTTCTCATTGGTTTACAACAGTCGTTAAGAACAAAATTAAAGTGACGTCAGAGAGCTTGAATATCTTATGTGTGCTTTCAGCTGAAGCAAACTAAAAGGTCAAAGGCTGTCCAGAGATAACAACAGACAGAGTTCAACCCACATATATTATACTATGTATCAGTCTAATGAATAACAAAACATTAAGATTCTCTACTCATTAAATCATATGTCAAGTGAAAAAAAACTCCCAAAGACACAAAATTCACCCTTGAAGTATGTGTCTTTGGGAGGTTTTTTCACTTGACATATAATTTTTGACCCCAAATTTTCAACATAGCCATTTCTTCCTAGCACCTCATGAATGTGACAGCTGTCATTTTTTTAAATCCTGGCCACATGTGTTTTTGTACCTGTAGCATGGAATGACATTTTGGTGATATGGAATGACGTTTTGGTGGGGATTTGAAAATTTTCACCTACTGGGTTCATTAGATAGGGTACTAAGAAAGGCTATGCTGAAAAGTTGGTGTACAAATACAGTAAGATGCCCAGATTATTACTGAACATTACAGTATTTCAACGTTCACTCATAACTTTGCTAATTTTCAATATTTTGACTCCAACCTTTCAACATAGACATTTTCCACACCATCTCATAAACATGACATGTGCCATTTTTAAAATCCTGGACAAGATGTGTTTTTGTACCTCTGGTGTAAAATGACATTTCCGCCATTATACTATAAATGGTACATGTCATGTCTATAAGGTGAACCCTAAAACAAGTATCTTTAACATCTGTGGTCAAAAATTGCAAAAAACAAATTGTTTACCAAGCATCAAATGCTCAGCATTGACAAATGCTTGTTTCTGTTAGACTGGGCTTGTAGGCTCTATTTGGATGTAAATTGTGTGCATAAGTCTTGCCTTAATAAGAACCCCCTGTTCTTCGATAAGTGCCATGGGATCTTATACTTTCATTGGGACAGTGACCAGAGATGGGAACTCAGTTTAACATCTCATCCAAAGTATGGTACCTCTCAAGTGCAGCACCCCACTTATACTGCATAGCAGTGTCAGATATGGGTATTACCCCAAGTACCTGGTGTGGGGCTAGAACCCCCAACCTTCTGCTCTTCTGTCCCTAGAGGCAAGAGTGCTGCCTACTAAGCCACCAACACTGACATAAATGTAAGCATAAATTTATATTAAGGAAAGAAGTCCCGCTGCATAAAATCACTAACACCACAGTAAATTATCATGAATTCAGCAAAAATGTCTTCCACTGCAGAAAAAACATCTTGGACTGTGAGGTTTGGATTTATGAATTCATGAGATGTTCACTACACTGTGAAGATTAATCTTTGATCAGAACTATTTCTTAAAGTAACAAAGAAGTTGACCCATTAACAGTTTAGATGATTAATTGACCCATTAATGGTTTTGACATGATTAATCTCTGTTTCCTCTACTGATTTCTGCACAGAAGATTTCTATCAGAACTGTCACTTTAAAGTACTTAAAAAAATATATATAACTTGCAGTTTTGCAGGCCTTGAAATTTTGTAATGAGCAGTAACTCATACTCCAACTGTCCATAGCTTCAAACGAAAGATATCACTGGACAAAAATGTGCAGTGGCAGGACTTTATGCCTGCTAACATTTATTTTTATGCAGCTTCATAAAGTGAAGTTGTACAGCTGGAACCTATCCCCCAGGAAATATAAGAATTTAGGGGGACGTGGTTTTGATTTGATACACTGGAAATCTTTCTTTGGAAAAATGTTAAAAACTATACATGTTGTTGTAATGCTTAGATTTCCTGTTTTCAGTTTCCACTTATTTTCTGTTACTAAGGAAATCTTTGTGGACACAGGACCATTTTCCTTTTGACATCATCTATTCAGGCTGCTTATGTGCATGTGATGTCATAAACTCTTGCTGTCTGAGATATAATTATTTCCATGGCAACCAACAGTGATTCATGAGCATGGAAAGATGACATCGTCTGAAGACAAGCAGCAGAAGCAGATGCAGTCTGAAGGAAAATGATTCTATTTTGAAATATACGTACATCATAATAAAGAGACAAGGGAAGAAAAATACAGAAAATATGTGAAATATAAAAAACATTTGGTGTAAAGATTTTGGGCAGGATTCACAAAGAAGATGCACTCAGTGTATCTCGGCTGCCCCAGCACAGGGGAGATGCACTGAGTGCAAAATGGGCAATTCACAGAGGAGGCACAGGGAGATGCCCCCCCGCGCATCTCCTCTGTGAATAGCACAGGTGTGCCCCACCCAGGATGCACCAGGGCATCCCAAGCTGCGTCAGCACATCCCTCATGTCAGGCTGTGAACCTTCAGGGCAGGGCATCTCACGCAAAAATGCGATTCAGAGCCAGGGGCATGCAAATGAGGCCATTAAGCATGCATGGCGTAATGGGGCCATTAGTATGCCATTATGGCCCCATTTGCATATCGCCTGCAGGGATGCCCCAGTGGAATGTGTTGAATAGTAGACGTCGCACAAGCACGCCACCCCCTCACCACCCCAAACCCCTGGTACATGCTGCACCCAGCAGCAGTAAACGTCATGCACAACCCCCCCCCAGGCCAATGTTGAAGCCGCCCTCTATGGCAGTAAAGGAAATGATGTACCCCCCTCCCAGCCCCATGCCCCCATTGAAGTTGCCTCTGGTGGTAGGTAGTTGTCAGAATGCAGGTCCCCCTGCCACAAGCCCCCATTGAATCCGCTCTACAGCAGCCATACATTATGGAGTGAACTCCCCCACTCACCTCTAACCCACCCTCTCCCCCACCCCAGCAGGGTCCCACTGTCGGTGGGCAGCTCAGCCCACCTGCACACTGCCATGGCCACCCGCTGACAGAGCTGTCTGACAATGACAACTACCATACATCCCAAGCCATGGCTTCAATGCTTCAAATGAAAATCCATTTTATTGCAAAAATACATCACCAAATCGGACCGACGCCCTGACTTCAGTTACCTGACACATTTTGGATGTACGTATCCTTTGTTTTAGACACAATATATGCTAAATTGTGTCTATATATTATATTTTTAAAGGTTTTCCCTACAACCCTGGGGGCTCTTTAAAGCTCTGTAACACTGTAAGCAGACATTCTGCATTGACAAATACTTGTTTTTATTTCTGTGAGTCTTTAAGTGAAAACAAAATATAGTGGACTCCACTTATGTGCATATTGGATGAGTGCATATTCCAGATAAATGTAGACATTTTCTAGTTCCCAGTTTTTTCCTATCTCTGCAATATTAAATTTCTGATTACGTGCACACTAATTAAGTGCACATTCCTGTTAAGTAAGCAATAATACCCAACAGAGTGGGTGATATTGTGGTATACCAGACTGCCCATGGGTGTAATGATGCCTTATAGCCCCCGGAAGGTCCGGTATAGTACAATACCGCCCACCCTGGAGGGTATTATTGCACTTAGAAAATAGGCACTGTAAAAAAAAAAAAGTTTAATACAAACTAATAATAAATTAATTTTAAATAAGTTTTGTCATCAAATAGTTCCTCAGCCTGCATTATACTGATTTTTTTTTGATCTAGGGACTTTTGTGCTAGTGGAGCCTCTGTACTTATGCCTTTCATTAAGTTGTCAGGGTTGTCAGGGCTACCCACACACACACACACACACATGCACACATACATATAGTGCTTTTGGGAGCAGCAGCAAAATTACCTGAGTAAGACAGAGAAAGAACGTTGACTTTGGGACCGTTACTGTGTGTCACACAAATCCTGTCCTGCTTTCCATCTCTGGAGCTTCGGATTACCAATCCAGGTATGTTGTGGGGAGATGGGGAGTAGTCTCAGCAGTGAGAAGGAAAGAGACATGCTGCAGGTGGGAAGGAAAGAGATGTGCTGCTGTTGGGAAGTGGTGGATAGGTATATTTGTTTCTGGGGAAGGGGTAGCCAATGCATAGCAAGCAGTGTGGCAAGAAGCACTTGTGAGCTGCTGTGGAGAGGCATGTGACACTCATTTGAAAACAGGGCTGTCCATCACCAGTCAGGTGAAGTCCATCGGACTGACAGCTTCCTTTTTTTATTTAATGTCTTACTGTTTATTTAACTCATTATAGGAGGCATCCCCTTGACTAACAAAATGTCTTGCAGTTAAAAGCGCATACTGACTCGAGCGAGTGAGTGAGAGAATGAAAGTGAGAGAGAGCACTAGATATGTAGTCTGGAAAACTGTATTACACAATGATATTAGGTGTTTAAACTGTTAGTGTCTTTATGTATGTTACTATGTTTTTATGTATGTTATCATGTAATGTGATTTTTCTTGATTTTTTTTTTGTTTTGGTTATATTTTGATGTATTGTGTAGTTGTTAACTATATGTGGTTTTAATGATTAGATGTGGAAACTTATTTTAAATTAATTGTGACCTGGAACTTCATTGAAAATGAGCTTTGCTCAATTGAATGTATCCTTTTATTCATTGTGAATAATAAAACGATTTACTACGATTTACTACTACTACTACTACTTACTAGAAACTACTGCTGATTTTACACACATTACTGGTACCAGAGCTTGCCTGCTCTGTCTCGCTCAGCTTGTGATTTTTCAGGCAACCTATATTCTTATCAACCACTGTGCTGAATTTTAACTATTTTGTTTAAATCTTGCCAGTGGGTACAGGGGTAGATCGGCCACTACTGAAGGACTCTCTTACTGAGAGAAAAAAATGGTGGCTGACAATTTTGAAACTTCAGGGTGCCCAATCATACCCTAATTAATGGGGAACCCTGAATTGGCAATTGTTTTTGACAGGGCTTTATTGGCAGATAGACCAGAGCTCTGGGTAAGGAACTGGCCATTTAGAAGTAAGGATTTTCTAAGCCCTTTTTCTAAGCAAGCAAGCAATAATGCCCAAAAGGGTGGGTGGTATTGGGCTATACCAAACTGCCCAGGGGCATAGTGAGGCTCAGTGCAACAGGCAGGGGGCTTTATATCCCCTGGAAGGTCTGATATAACCCATACCATCCACCATGGAGGGTATTATTGCATTTAGAAAATTGGTTATTTGTAAAATTTCTATAAAATATTTTAAAAATGTAAAAAAATGAAGGGAAAATTATTTAAAATTATTAAAGATGCATTTTGCTGTAAAGTAGTCTCTCTATAATGGGTACAATCACCCGTACAGGGTGCTGCCATTTTTAAGATACTTATTTGTTCAAAGTATCAGTTTGCTTGTTTGCTTGTGGCTTGCTCCCCCCTCCCCACCTTCCTGAGACAGCTTTTTTTTTGTTTCTTTTGTTTGTTAGTTTTTTATTCAAATTGAGAGTAATGTTTTACTATCTGGAAGGCATGATATTCAGAGGGAGATCCATGGCAGACGTACAGGTAGCAGGACCCAATTAGAAGACTGGCTTTTTTTTTCATTTTGGTTACTACAGCTGGAATAATTGAGCTTAAAATGCTACTGAGACTGGTGATGATTTTTCAGGCCCGGGACCTACTCTCAAGACAGTGTACACCAAGCGAGGGTGTGTGGAGGGGGTGTGGACTGACAAATCTTTCCATGCTGCCAACAGAGAGTACGGCTGTGGCTTGAGGAAGCAGGACAGTGGGGGATCTCTTCATGGCTGATAATCAAGTATGATCTAGCATGAGTGTGCATTGTGACCTTGGTGAGCTGGACAATTTTAAACTTTCTCCCACTGTGACAGGTAAGAGGGGAACAAATGAGAGGAATAGCTAAATATGAACAGGAACAGTTTGAAAGTCTCCGCTATTGAGACGGGGGGGAGTATGTGCTCACTAAGCAAGCAGAGAAAGTTGCTGCAGTACTGCTTTTCAAGTGGTGGTACAGTGATTTTAACTGTGCTGAGGCAGACTGGGCTAGCACTAATTATTTCCCAGTTTCTGTTGGCACATAAATATACTCCTTACCAAGGGTCTCAGCCAATCAGAGACCATAAAATTTGCAACACATTTTCTAAGTGCAAATTTTTACAGTTCACAGATGTGTCTATTAAAATATAATTAGCACCTGTTAAGTGCACAGATTGTTTTCAGTTGATGTGAAAACAATCTTTTATAGAGCATTCTGCCCTTTGTCTTTTATCACAGTGAGTTAAAGTGGAAAAAAAATAAATACACTAGCAAAATGATTTTTTTAAACAAATTCATTTTTTTTATTTTATACTTGTTGTCGTGCTTTTCTAAGTAGAGTAAGTGCAAAAATAAAGAAGAAAAACAGATCTTAGGTTCAGTCTTTCCCACAGAAAACATGTACTGCAGGTCCAAATAAGTGCACAAGCTGCTTAAATGCATGTTTTTCTGAGCAAAAGGGGTGGGGTGTGCATTTAAGAAAGCTGCACCGTAGTTAGCTCAAAATCTCAGACTGAGACATCGTGCCTACATTATTGATTACTAAAGTCAGAGTGAATAAAATATTATAAAGTAAAATTACAATAATCTGGACCTGGTAAGAAGCTATCTGATAACAAGTCAATAAACTTTAACAGAAATATATACTTTGGTTTTTGGGGACCATGCCTTTCACAATCCACATACGCACTATTCTTAACAGGAGCTGCTGATTATATAGTACAGTTGAAATGATGCACAAAAAACAGTATTTGCCTACATGCCACATATCCACGGTGCGTAGGCAGTCCTACGATTGCAGACCACACACTGGCAGCCCCATGGACCCCAGCTGCATTCATGGAAGGGGCACATATTCCTTCTGCACTCAGTCCTCTGGCCAGTCATGTGGCTATGTGCACAGATGGTCCGAGGGAATATCAAGGGGTGTGCCCACACTCCATGCCATTCACAAAGGCATGGAGTACCAGGTAAGGGGGTACAAGATACAATAGCAGGGGTCCTCCATATCTGTTGTGTCTCTTCCACAGAGTACCCCTGCCAACCGTGGGACAATCGGGACCCCCCCACCATGCTGCTCCAGCCCTCTGGTCTGGCAGGCAGAGCTGGGCAGCCATACCCGCCCAACGATTTTGAATTTCAGGACCACTGCATGGAGCAGGAGATCCTCTATGGAACCAGGATGGGTATCTGATTGGCTGCCCACCTATGTCCACTGATCTGCCCCCTCCAGTGTGCCAGGTGGGGGTGCTGTGGAGTAGCACCCTCTGGTGGCTGACAATCATGAATGCCAGCCACAGTGCACCTCTCCATAGAATCAGAGCTAACCAGGCTAGGTACATGCCTCATTAATGCATAGCCCCAAAGCAGTGGAATATTAATCAAATGAGTCAGCACAGGCAAATGAGAAATATTTGATGGAAGGCAGCAATTTGCAGCTTTATTATTTTAAGAATCACTTCCATTGTAGTTGTGATGAATACTACATAGAAAGAAACATTTCAGAGGAAAATGAAGCAGATTATTTAAATGGAATGGAGTAAAACTCTGACCTACAGTATTTTAGATGAAGAAAAATTGGGCAATTAGTACACTTGGAGGTAGCATACCAAAAAGGCAGTTTGCAGGAAGAACAGTGAGTAGGATCTGGAAAAGGTTGCATGGATAGAAGAAATATAGAAATCATTTTGAAGCCTCACATCCAGTGCAAGGCATGATGGGAATGCAAATCCATGCGTAGTGCAGGCTGACAATGCTTCACCAGGACAAATATTGCATTTTAAGCAGAGCTGTACATCCGATCCAGTACTGGTTGAGTACACAAAACTCTAGACCTCTTAGTGCATAGTACTAATTATCCAGTTTCCTCTGAGTTGACCTGGTGCTTGGCTGTAACAGGGACTGCAGATCATTTAGGAGTTGTTGCAGAATGAAACATGTGCCTGGAGTATGTCATTCTCAGCCTACATTAGATCAGATGTACAGTCCTGTTTAAAACATGACTGTGTGATGGACGTTATACACTTCCCCCTTCTAAGGTTCAGTATCCTGCTGTAAGGGCTTGAATTTGGACTCATTTTGACACATATTATTGCCTTTTAGGTAGGCAATATAACACAGTGGTTTAGGGCTCTGAACAACAAGCCTGGGGACCTGGGTTTGAATCCCACAGCCCCCCCTGCATACCGTGTGACCCTAAACAAGTTACTTAACTTCCTTGTGCTCCCAGGTTGTACCTGGAAACAAAGTTTGACTTACCAGTACTGGTCCATGCCTTTGTGACCTCACACCTTGATTACTGCATTGTGGTTCCATGTCATAATCGTGAAAATTAAACAGCACCTGTTATGACAGTAAGTGCACCTCACCGAAAACTCATATGGTGACTGTGCACTACACAGAAAACACAATGAGCAACAGTCCCAACAAACTCACTGGGACCAATATATGATAGTTTAATGCTGGGGCTGTGCCCTGTGCACCCCCCTAACTAATTATAATCAACTCTGCGGGGGGAACCTGACACTGGGGTAAGGGGACAACTTGGAAGTGGGCTATTTTTTTGGAGGGGGCTCAAATCATCGAAACAAGACCATGGAGCACACATGCAGGGATCAAGGAATGGCAGCCAAAAAAAAAATCACTAAGTGCTAACTACAAAATCACAAAAACATATTCACCCCTTGCCAGCCCAGAATGCAGTGATGCCTGCATTATAGCCATACACCTTCCCCACCAAACTAGATGGCCAGCTGCCAAATGCCTGTCAAACTACCTCCCATATCCTCTGCTACATCAGCCCCCTCTTACCATTGCTCTATCTCTTTTATTGCCATTATTGCTCCCCTGCACTCACTCTTCCTCCATTCAGCATCCTTCCATGCTCACTCTATACACAGGTGATCAAATTGAGTTTGCTCATATTGAGTCACTCAATTTGAATTGCTCATATTACTGGATACCCTGCAATGCCCTGTACCTAGGGCTACCAGGGGTAGATCTTCACTGTCTGCAGCTAGTGCAGAAAGCTGCAGCCAGGTTTTTGACTGACCAACCTAGGTCATGTCATATTACACCCATGCTGCACTATCTGAACTAGCTGCTGGTTAGATGGTGGGTCTCCTTCAAGGTCAGTTTACTGACCTATAAAGCTCTACATGGCCAGGGGCACAGCTACCTGCAAGACCTCTTGATTCCCTATCACCGCCTCCCCATTCCCTTCGCTCCACAGAATGTGAACTGCTGGTAGTTCCAAGGGTCTTTTTGAATACATTGGGAGCTCAGACTTTCACTTTTGCAGCACCAACCCTTTGGAACTCCCTTCCACAATATATCCAGAGCAGTTCTACAGTGGATATTTTTAAATGGGAATTAAAAAACTATTAGGGCTATCATTTTGAGATGATGATTAATTGTTTTATAATGGTGATTAATACGTATTAAGAATTGTTGTGTTATATAATTTTATGTTTGTTTTGTGAAGTGCATTGATTCCAAATGAGACTTGTGCTATATGAAATAAAGAGTGATTGATTGATTGATTAAGTGATTGATTGATTCATCGATTGACTGAGTGCCTTTCCTGGTTAGACAATCCCCCCCCCCACCTTTGACATAGTATGTAATAATTATGGACCATACCTCACTGTGCTGTAAGATGGGGCTGTTTGAAAAGTTACCTAACATATCCATGATGTGTCTCGGAATGTCTACTGTATATCTTGTAGTCATGTGTCTCTGTTTTGTATGTTTGTGCAGTACCATGAAATAACTGTTCTGGTGAAGCTTTTTCAGCCTACTATACATAAGGATTTGCTTGCATACCCATGCTCTCCTATACTGGGTGTGAGGTGTTAGAGTAAATGCAGTATTTATGGTTTGAGGAGATTAACTCTATCCAAATGTTAGGTGAGAGGAGTGAGTGCAGGGAACACCGATGGGTAACTTGGAAGACTATGCAGATAAAAGACAAAATCGATGTAAATAAGTAACAAGGATGGCAAGGAGACAGAATAAAAATTACACACACAGAAGTGATTGAAACAGCACTAAAACAGGTCCATGCAACCCACCCACAGGATGCACCTGGAAACAAGCCATCATAACTTAGTGTACCTTTCCTGGTCACAAGTTATAAATAAATAAATTAATGTATACATACAAAGCACGGACAGAAATGAACCATATGAGTAGCAAACCTTAAGCTATATGCCCCACCCCCAAAAAATACATAGTTTGTGAAATGTGTAATTGAAATATTGTGATGCTGTTTAAAACAAGTGCATATGGGGGCTACGTCAATAGTAAATACTGAAGACATTTAAATTGCAGCAACCAATCTCAGTATGATGAATGAAACAATCAGGACCTCCTACTCCCTTTTTGCAATTTCTCTTTTGCTGGGGGATATATATACAACACACGCATTTGAAGGCCCTTGCCAAAAATCTGATTAGAGAGGATTATTTTCCTAATTGTGTTTTTCCTTTGCTATGTTTATGTATATTTAGTTATCATATATTCATCACATCCATATTAGGTATGAAGAATGAAAATTCCACTTTCCTACATGGAATCACTTTTAGAACTGACTCCCATCACCACCCAGATCAATTAAAAGAAAACACAAATGATGATTGATGATCCGACCCCCAAAACAACCCAAACCACGTTTTAAATAGATGTGGGTGTGAGTGAGTCTCTTCCACGTGCAATGACAATATTGGCCATGTTGGGTAGGTAATAAAACAAAGCAGCTGCAAGCTTTCAAAATTATTATTTTTTTTTAAACCAGGAGAGACGCACTAAGCTGAAAACTTGTTTACAGGTGCAACCTGGGAGCACAAGAAAGTTAAGTGACTTGCACAGGGTAACACAGTATGTAAATGGGGGCTGTGGGGTTCAAGCTCAGGTTTTTAGGTTTGCAGCATAGAGCCTTAAACCACTGCGCTATACTGCCTCCTTAGTGACTTGTTTGATTCTGACAGCAGAGGAGGGAAGCACGTAACAAAGAGAAAGCGCTTACAGCATGATTACACGAGATTGGGAAGAGGTGAAGAAACTTTGTTTGAAGAACATTTCTTTTCTAAAAACAGTTGCCCATTTCTATCACATAACAGATCAAGAGCATGTGGAAATAAGAGCGCAGTAAAAAAACACACATAGAAAATAGTGTAGGTGAAAACAGCTATAGGGAAATTATAGCACAGACATTATAGTGCTATACATGTAGCTGTTTTTGGTTGCCAAGCACACCTTATTTGTGAATGTGTGCCAATTCAGTGTGATAGCAATATAACATAGTGGTTAAGGTAACAAATTGTTAATGGCTGTGGTACCTCTGACCAGGATTCAAGACCTACAGTCTACTATTACTTTTTTTTGTTGCTGCAACCCCCCCCCACCTCTCCAATGCTATTTTCATTCATGTGTTGATTTGTGCATTGTGGAGTATGTTTGATATATAAGAAGGGGGTGTGGGGGTGAAGACCCCCACATAAGACTGTCCCACACACCTCTACCCCCTCCTGCCCAAGTTCCGTGTGTGCCCTGTGGAGTATGTTACTTTGTTTGCCCACCTATACAAATTTCTCCCTCCCACCTGTCTTGCGTGCAGTGCATTTCATGACTGAATATGCCTCCCTTCCATGTTCTGTGCACCTCACAGTACCACTGTTCGATCTGCCCACCTTCAGGTGTTAACCCACCCTGAGTCACAGCACTGCCTGTATCCCTACTGTTTTTCCTTAGCACTGGTATGTCTCCCACTGGTTTTCTTGCAGGGTTTTGACTATGCTATTTTCTTCTCACTGTTTTTACCTAGACCCTGTCTATCACCCCCTTGCTGTTACCTACCTGCTATTCACTGCCATGGAGCTCCAGGTGGGAGAAACTGTATTTGATATTAGTAGTGCTTGGGAGCAGGATGGGGAGTAGGGACACATTTAGGATGCAGGGAGGGGACATCAGTGTTGTTTTGTATTACAAGGCACTGGGTTACAGCAGAGCATATCAAGATACAGAGGGATGAGGAAGAGTAACTGGTGATGTTACGTGGTACCAGGGACTAGGATGGAGGAATAGCAAGAATGTAGGGACACAGAGAAATGGGGAGTGATGACTACCAGTGTTGCCTGGCTGCTAGAGAAGGATATAACCTTCCTGTGTCTGCCCTGCTTAGGTGGCCATTAATGACTCTTTCTGGTCCCTGGCACAACCATACATACTGTTGAGTGGGAGGATTCTTGAGATTCAAAAATGTGTGATGAGACTTCAGGAATGCTAGTCTATGGGACCCCTTCACCTATGGATGCATAACAGCAAACTGTTGTTTTCTGTCTGATGATGTTGCACAACCATAGCATTCAATGGGGGACTCTAGAAACTACTGGTATGATTGCAATATCACTGTTGGTAAGGCATTTAAATAATCAAAAGCTGCATTTGCCAGTAGAGCAATATACGTTCAATAAACATATAGTGTATGGTGGAACGCTGTTCCGCATGGAAATCCATGCCTGGAACAGCGTTGTTGTCCTTCACTCGGTGCGTCATGATCTTGTTGTGCTGCACCCAGTGCGTCACCGGTGCAGCACAAATGTAAGATCGAATACGACCGCTTACGCGCAATATGAGCTGCGCGCACGGCAACACGGAAGGCGTGCACTTTCAAGGCAGACAGAAGTAAGCTTCCCGAGTGTTCACGGTGGTATTTATGGTTGCCCATACACTATAAAAGATTGTGTATGAGCAACCATACCTAAACAAGGCAGTTTTGCGATCTTGAGGGGGTGGTTCGTACGCTCTCGAGGTCTCAGGTTACCACGGAAACCTCTCGATCAAGAATCGTTTTGTTGTGTATGCTTGCGCATACACAATCCTCTATAATGTTGCTGCAAACTGGGGAGTAAAAATGTGAGTTTTGATGAACAATTAAGAAAAAAGTGAGCAATAACTTTCTGAGCTTGCATTACTTTGCCTAAACAAAAAAATAATTATGCATAGTCATGGATCTGACACATTTCTAATCTGGATCACATTGCTAGTGAAATAAGTGAGATGTGCAGCCTTTGAAACAGAGATACAGTACTCCAATGTGGATTGAGTCAGAATGATTCTTGTGAAAAGCAGTCAGTGTCAGGTATTTTCATATAATGTTTGCATACATCCATCCTGACTGCTAGAATGTGCAGATAGTTCATATCTGAAAGGATTCCAATAATTATCCATTTATTATTCACTTGATGTGGATAATAAAAAGATCATTACCATGCCCTCTCATCACTAAACAAAACATCCACTCTACCACAATACTAGTGTATATATAATTAAATTGTTTATTACTGTAAGAATTTGGGCTCGATTGTCAAAGCTTGATGCAGCACTTACATAAAGCTCTGCATCGACCCTGTTCCTCGGTGCAGCTGTGCCAAATGCCTTTGACACATCCGCTCCCGATTTTTGTACATTTGGTGCAGTTGTGACACTTTCTATACTTTACGGTGGTTTGCGCAAGATATTTAGCTCAAACCACATAAAAATGGTCAACAGCATGCTGAAAGTTAGACCGGGGGATCTGGTTTAACTTCCGGTATGTGGCGTGTGGGACTGAAAATCCTGATCGGCGCTGGGAAAATGCTGCAAGCCCCATGCGCCATATAATCAGCACACCAGGGGCTTGCGGTATTCTCGGGCTTTTGAAAATTGAGCCCTGTATTTTTGCTTCATGGTTTGGGGTGTGCCTAGCATGAAGCTAATTTTACAACAGTCAATTAACCAAGTTAGCCAATAAATCCAATGCAGAATGCTGGGGTGTGTAGGTAGGGTGCTCACCATCAGAAGGAAGGAGGTGATACTGCCTCTCTACAGGTCCATGCTGAGACTGTGTTTGGAGTACTGTGTCCAGTTCTGGAGTTCTCATTTCTGGAAGGACAGGAAAAACTTGAAGAGTGTTTAGAGAAGTGCTATGAAAATAATACAAAAGCAGCAAGGGAGAACATATGAGAAGAATCTGGAAAACTTTAACGCGTACTCTCTCAAGGCCAAAAGGGAGAGGGGGATATGATTAAGACTTTGGCTTGGCAGAAGACACCAGGAGAAAGGACTGCTGTGTGACTGAACTTCTCTGCTGGGTCTAAAGAAGAAGAACTTTTGTACTTGGACCTTTAATTTAGGGTAAAAAAAGACTAACAAACAAAACAAAAAAAAAAAGAGTGTGTTTGTCTGGGTTAACTGAACTGAATGGGTATCTGAACAGTTATCTAGGTGTAAATCTCAAGTGATTGAAATGACTTAATAGCTGTGAGATTTAAATTACTTGTAGAAAGCTCTAGTAATTAGGGGGAGTGGCTTAGCTAGAAGGAAGCTACATTTAAAGACTGCCTTAGAAAGATTCTGCTAATAGCTTGGCAGAAGACACCAGGAGAAAGGACTGCTGTGTGACTGAACTTCTCTGCTGGGACTAAAGAAGAAGAACTTTTGTACTTGGACCTTTAATTTAGGGTAAAAAACTAACAAACAAAACAAAAAAAAGTGTGTGTTTGTCTGGGTTAACTGAACTGAATGGGTATCTGAACAGTTATCTACGTGTAAATCTCAGGTGATTGAAAGGACTTAATAGCTGTGAGGTTTAAATTACTTGTAGAAAGATCTAGTAAGTAGGGGAGTGGCTTAGCTAGAAGGAAGCTACATTTAAAGACTGCCTTAGAAAGATTCTGCTAATAGCTTGGCAGAAGATACCAGGAGAAAGGACTACTGTGTGACTGAACTTCCGTACTGGGACTATATTGCCCTCTTTCCCTTCCCTCCACCTTCCCACCCAAAGCTAGTTTTTGACTGACAACAGGAACTTCCTGTTTGGGAGGAGGAAGTGAGTGATCACAGAACCACCAAAGACCCGCCATCCTAGAAGGGCAAGAGTAGCTCTCCGGCCCCCTCTAGCTGCTGGAGGTCTGCCTCTGAGCAAGTAAGTGGTCTACTGAGAAATATAGGATATCCTTGTCTCAGAACAGGACAATCAGGAGCTTAAAGGGCACACAGGCAGCAAGTAAGGAGAGAGAGAAAAAAAAACAGAGGAAAGAGTAAGGATTGCAAACAGTTAAGGGCCAGAAATAAGACATGATTGGAGTGGTGCAGTGCAGTGGCTGTGAAGCAGCAGTCTTCCGGGAGACATTCTGGAGGATGCGGTGTTGTCCCATTTGCAGGCACCTCTCTGGGCTGAGGGAGGAGGTTGCTCTTCTCCAGGCTGAGCTGGCCAGGATTTGTGGGATCTCCTCTTCCATCCAGGGACCACCAGTGCCACTGCCGTTGCCTCAGAGGTTGCCAAGAAAGAGGAGCGGTTGAACCACAGTGGGCTCAGGGAGGGTGAGGGTGGTGGAACAGAGGTGCATCCCTCCAGTTGTACCTCTCCACAATTCCTATGCCATTCTGGCAAAGTGTGGTTCATCTATGGAGGCACCCGCAGTGGAGACCAAGGAGGATGCTGGGAACCTCCACAAAGGAGACCCACAGGAAGGTGGCAGGGGACCCTGCAGGGGAAGGAAACAACTCCTAGTGGGGGACTCCATTGTTAGGAAGGTAGAACTGGGGGAGGAAGGGGAGAGGGAGGTAAGGTGCCTGCCTGGTGCCATGGCTTGGAGGGACAGGGAGCGAATCCTCAGGATTGCCAGAGCAGCTGCACAGGGAGGGAGCTGGATGTCACTGTCCACCTAGGGACAAATGACCTGGCTAAGAAAGGGACCAGAGAAGTGCAGGAAGAGTTTGTGGATTTGGGGAGGGGCCTTAGTCTAATAGCACGCACGGTAACCTTCTCGGAGGTGCTGCCCATTTATGGCATAGGAGAGGCTAGGGTGTTCCGCACCATGGGATTTAATCAGTGGTTGAAAACTGGTGTGGAGTTCAGGGATTTGGCTTCATTGGGGACTGAGGGTCCACCTGGAGTGATGCAAGCCTATACTGGCATGATGCGCTGCATCTCTCCAGGAGGGCAACCAGAATCCTAGGTGATAGGTTTAAATGCTTCATTGGCAAGCTTTTAAACTAGCCAAGGGGGGAGGCACTGGAAAGGAGCAGGGAAATCCGAGCCCCCCCCAAGCAATCACGGTAGTAAGCGGCAAACACCAACATAGAGGTGTCGATAGGAGAAGGGCAGGGGTAAATGGAGAAAGTGACAAAGGCAAGAAGGACAAGGATCAGGCAAAGGGAGTAAGGCCATCAGGAAATGGAGGGTACTGGAGTACCAATGCCTGTAGTCTGGGCAACAAGCCCCTGAGCTGGTGGCCTTGATGAAGAGGGATGCCTGGGTATCAGAAAGCAGTCACAGAAACATGGTACACAGAGAACCATGACTGGGATGTTAACATACCACGGTACATACCTACAGGAGAGACAGGCAGGGGAGAAGAGGGGAGGAGTAGCTTCTGTAAATGAAGGGATAAAAAGCAACTGAACAAAAGAGTAAACAGGGAGGAGAGGAGGCACTGTGGGTCATCTTGGAGACTGGAAAGGGCACCACAATCCGCACAGGGGTTGTGTACAGACCCCCATGTCAGGGGGAGGGAATGGACAAGGATATGATAGAAGGCATTCTTAGAATGGCAGAGAAAGGGGAGATACTGTTGATGGGAGACCTGAATATGTCAGATGTTAACTGGAGCACATTTGCTGCAGCCACATCCAAGAGCAGGGCCATTTTTGATGTCTTACAGGTGTCAGGCTTTAGACAGTTAGTTTCAGAACCGACTCATGAGGGAGCAATCTTAGACCTCGTACTCTCAAATGGGGGCAGTGAGAGGATCTCAGATCTAGAAGTGGGTTGCCATCTGAGGACAAGTGACCATCAAACAGTGTGGTTTATGTTAAACTCAGCTACAGAGTCAAGCCACTACAAAAGTGAGGGTACTGGACTTTAGGAGGGCTGACTTTGGCAAGATGGGAGAGTGCCTCAGAAAAGCACCAGCAAATAGGCTAGAAGGAGGTGGAGCAACAATGGGGAATCATCAAAACTGCCATCACAGAGGCAACAAGCCTTTGTGTGAAGCAAATAAACAAATCAAAATGAAAGAAAAGCCACTATGGTTCTCAAAAGAGGTGGCTGTGAAAGTCAGGGAAGAAAGATAGCATTCTGGAAGTATAAGGAAACACAGAAGGAGCAGGACAGAGAGCTGTACCTCAGTTAAGGCAGAAGGAAGCAGGGAGGGAAGTCAGAATAGCAAAAGGCCCAAACTGAGGAAAAGATAGCCAACCTCAGTTAAGAAGGGGATAAAACCTTTATAGGTACATCAGTGAGCGTGAGAAAGACAAAGGGAGGGATAGTGAGGCTGAATAGAATGAACGGTGGGTGGGCAGAGGGGACAGTGAAAGCAGGGATACTGAACGAATATTTCTGCTCAGTATTCACAAAAGAGGAGGGGAAGTGCCTAATCCAATTAACAGAAGCACTCTTTGATAGGGGTCGATCCCAGTCCTTTCACAGAAGAAAGGGTTCTGCAAGAACCCTAAAACTGAAGGTGGACAAAGCAATGGGTCCTGATGGAATTCACCTAGAATTCTAAAAGAATTAAGGGAGGAACTAGTGAAACCACTGGCTACTCTTTTAATAAATCATGGGAGGATGGTGTGGTACCGAGGACTGGAGGAAGGCGGATGTGATTCCTCTCACAAAAGTGGGACCAAGACAGAGCAGGGAAACTACAGACCTGTCAGGTCTGACCTCTGTGGTAGGGAAAGTGATGGAGTCACTTCTGAAGGAAAGAATAGTTGAGTACCTAGAGGCCAGTGGAGCACAGGACCCAAGGCAGCATGGGTTCACAGCGGGAAGGTCATGTCAGATGAATCTAATAGATTTCTTTGACTGGGTGACCAAAGTAGTAGACCAGGGAGGGGCTGTGGACGTGGCCTACCTAGACTTTAGCAAGGCATTTGACACAGTCCCACACAAAAGATTAATAGTCAAATTAACCAGCCTGGGAGTGGGTCCCAGGGTGGTAGCCTGGGTAAAACATTGGCTGGACAACAGGACACAGAAGGTAATTATAAATGGAGTCCACTCTGAAGAAAGAGGGGTTACTAGTTGGGTACCCCAGGGTTCAGTATTGGGTCCAGTCCTTTTTAATGTCTTCATCAGTGACATTGCAGAGGGACTGGAAGGAAAAGTATGCCTTTTTGCAGATGACACACAGACCTGCAACAGGGTTGATACACAAGGAGGTGTGGAAAGGATGAAAAGGGACTTGGCAAGGTTGGAGAAATGGTCAGAAGTATGGCAGCTAGGATTCAATGCAAAGAAGTGCAAAATAATGCACCTGGGAAACAAGAACCCAGGGGAAGAATACACAATGGGTGGGGAGGTAGTAACAACAACAAAAAAGGAAAGGGACCTGGGGGTAATCATATCAGATGACCTTAAGGTTAGCAAGCAATGTGAGAAGGCAGTAGGGAGGGCTGGAGGTAGTCTGGGATATATAGGGAGAGGCATCGGCAGCAAAAAACAGGAAGTTGTTATCCCTCTGTACAGACAGTTGGTGAGACCCCATCTGGAGCACTGTGTCCAGTTCTGGAGGCCCCATCTCCGCAAGGACATAGACAAGATAGAGGTAGTCCAGAGGAGGGCAACTAAAATGGTGCAGGGTCTGCAAGAGAAGCCGTATGAGGAAAGACTAAAGGAGCTTAATATGTATACCCTTGAGGAAAGAAGGGAGAGGGGAGACATGATAGAAACTTTTAAGTACATCAGTGGAATCAACAAAGTCCAAGAGGGTAGCATCTTTCAGAAAAAGAGACTTGCAAGAACAAGGGGACACAATTTAAAGATAGAAGGAGGGCGGTTCAGGGGCAATGTGAGGAAGTATTATTTCACAGAGAGGGTAATGGATGCATGGAACAGCCTTCCTGAGGAGGTTATGGGATCTAAAACTGTGAGAGAATTCAAGAATGCATGGGGGAGACATAAGGCAATTCTTGTGGGGGTAGGAAGAAATAGGCTGTTGGTTAACTAGGATCTGCGGCCTATCCTGTAGGTAGGGAAATGGGCAGACTAGATGGGCCAAGTGGTCCTTATCTGCCGTCAAAGTCTATGTTTCTATGTTTCTATGTTTCTATGACCTACAAGTTCTTGAGGGGTATCAACAGGGAAGATTGCAGGGATCTATTCATGAGGAAATTAAACACAGAAACTAGGGCTGTAGGTGGAGGTTGGTGAGGGAAGATTCCAAATGGATGTTAGGAAGTAATTTTTCATGGAGACAGTGATAGATGCCTGGAATAGTTTACCAAAACTGTTGGAAGAAGCCGAATCAGTGGCCCATTTCAAATATGGCTACAATTGTCACATAGGGATAGTTCTGGAGGTGGGACCTCAGAAAACCACAGTACAGAGACTGCACTGGTCTTCTCAGGGTGAAAGACTGAGGGGAATGGTCAGTTCTCATTCTACTCAGTTTTTCATCAGTCTTTGACACTATGGACCATGGTTTCTTGTTGAATCACCTCAGTGAATACTGTGTATTTTCTGACATGGTGATCAGCAGGTTTGAGTCCTTCCTCAAAGATAGGATGCAGAGGGAAGTGATGGGCAATCTCTCCTCACTCCTGAAGTCCCTGCCCTGTGGTGCACTCCAAGGATTGGTCCTCCCCCCATGCTGTTCAAGGTATACATGCCACCCCTGGGAGGGATCATTAAATGGTACAGGCAAGGATTTCACTGCTATGCAGATGATAGCCAGCTGTACTTGTCATTTGCACCTGCAACACTGGATGCAGTGGAAATACTTAGTTTGTGCCTCATCAAGATTCAGGGCTGGATGTCATCAAGCTGGGAAAGACTCAACCTTGATAAGATGGAGATACTAGTGATTGAGCCTGGTCAAAGGGTGTGTGCGGAGGCAACTGGGGCAATGACTGGCCTAGTTCTTTGTCCCACGTGTCTGTTGGTCTCTGCCAAGGTGAACAATCTGGGGTGTCATTCTAGATGACAGGCTCATACTTGAGGTTCAGGTGTCGACAGTAGTCCAGAGTGGCTTTTAACATCTCAAGGACATCACCTGGATTAAAGCCTTGAGCCCCCAAAGACATGCCATCCCTGGTGCACGTGTTTTATGACTTCCAGACTTGATGACTGTAACACTATTTACCTTGGGGTTGGGGTGGTGTGCCATGGTGCCCGCAGCTGGTGTAGAACTCATCAACCAAGTTACTGATTGGCCTTTTGAGGTCCTGTCATGTGACCCTCATCCTACGTGACCTGCACTGGCTGCTGGTGAAGTGGCACCATGCCTTAAAAGTTAGTTTACTGACATATAAACCCCTATACAGACTGGTCCCTAGTTAGCTGAGAAACTACCTGACAACTATCTGTACCTCCCACACTCTGCACTCCTATATGATGAGCCTCCGGGCTATTCCCAGGGCCAGGCTTAAGTCATCAGGAGACTGTACCTTTGGGGTTGCTAGCCCAGCCCTGTGGAACACGCTACCAAGATCTTTGAGATCTTTGAGGGAGGTCCCTCTTGGTGGAGGTCTTTAAGAGGGGCCTGAAGACCTACATATTGACATTTGTTATGTTAGTCTGTCTCTATTATTCTGATGCCACCACATTTTAGTTCATTTATTGCTGCTTTATAGTTAATTATTTATTTAATTATTTATGTTTTTAAAAGGTATGTATAACCATTGTATGATTTGCTACCTATGTAAAACACCATGAGCTCCTGGGAATGAGCACTCAGCAAACTACTATCACTATCTCTACCCTCCTCTGCCCACACTATTGTCCAGGGTTTATTGACCAGGACTGATGTGGAAGCAACAATGGCAAGCTCCCTCCTGTCTCCCTCCTAGTCATTGGTGTCTCCCTGTAGTTGTGTTGAGCTATTCAAGTACAAACCTAACTCCTGTTTTAAGTGGGGTGTGACTTGAACAGTAGTAAGCACACAAACTGGATGCTCAGCTGAGATCATTATGGAATGGAATTAGCAATACATTGGCCATGCTTCCTCTCCAGGAAGGGAGGAAAGACTGCATATTCCACTACACTGCAGCCCTCTGGATGACCACAAGTGATAATGCAGCTGAAGGTTGTGCTGTGGGAGGGTGAAGATGTGTGGCATGACTAACATGCTGGTGCTACCTAAAATGCATCCTTTAGGAAGGATCACAAGGATAAAGAAAAAAGAGAGCTCCACTGGGTGGATAAAGGCAAGAATTTCCCCATGCCCATGACAGGTATGCCTGCTTCCACCTTCTGGGGTTTGCCTCCAGCACCTCCACTCTCTGCCTGCTGGCAGCTGGATTAGATGGGGAGTCCTGGTAATGGAGCCATAAGCCTGAGGTGAGGGGTAATATGGCAGAGGGTTGAGTGTGGCACCCTGAGATTCCCATAGAACTAGACCATAGCACCTCTTGGAGTGGGAACACATTGGCCAAGGTGGAAGATGGACCCAACAAGACTAGCAAAGATCATAAAGAGTTACAAAGCATATTTTGTTTGCCTCAGATTAGGCTGTCTACCTGTCCACCAGGTAGAATAAATGCCATAGTATTTACTTTATCAGTAATATAGCCAAGGTCAGGTGGTCATTTTATAATGCTCTTAAATCAGAAGGTCTTACTTTTGACTGTCTGGTAAAAGGCCATCAGTCCCAGTCAGGGTGGTATTAGAAGGAGTAAAAAAATATTGTAGATAGTTTCCAGAGCATGCCATTCAAAGTACAAGGAGAGACCACTCCTTGCCATGCAGTTCACCTCTGCAAAGGAAGAAAAATTGTAGAGTAGTACAATGACCATGAGTTAGCCTCTGTGCTGAACCCCTGCCTGCATTAACAGAGTGCATCTGTGAGAAAGTGCATACTGCCATCACTACCTGCGTTACTCAGCAGATACACTGATGAGGTAAACCTGTCAAATACCCATTCACCTGGAAGGATCTTCCTTCATTTTAGTTCAGTTTCCCCAAATCACTAGAATTTGAATTGCTTTTTAATAGTGCCTCTGATAAAATAAGTTAGATTTAAAATAGCAAGAGAAAATGAATGACTGAACGAATGAATGAAGGAATGAATGCAGAGTTCAAGGAACTTATGCCAACTTGGGTGTAACAAGCTCAGAAACTAAGACCCCAAAGGGTGACTAGATTTATGAGCTCTTTAGCCTCATAAAGCTGTTGTAAAAGATAGGGTTTTGGAAGCTGCATTTTTAATGTTTCAAATTATTTTAGAATGTTTTTGTAAAATGTGTTTATTGTTAAACAAACCCAAACTATTTAAATGCTGTTGTTAGGACAGCCTGTTGCTTGTGAAATGTGTGTCTTTGGAAGTGACCCAGAACTGTTTGAAAATCTATTTTCAGGAAAGTTTGTCGCATGAAAAGTGTCTTTTAGGTACTGAACCCAAACTGTTTAAAAAGCCATTTTCAGGAAAGTCTGTTGTTTATCAAATGTATTTCATTTGGGATGTAACACCAAACTGTTTAAAAGGTCATTTCTGGGAAAGTTTGTTGGCATTGCTTGTGAATGTTTCTTTATGGGAAGTAAACCTAGACTTTGAAAAATTGCTTTTATGAATTAATTTTAGAAATATGTTTGTTGAGGGATTGCAAACTGTTGAGAAACATTTCTTTTTGTTTGTTTTTTATAAATGCCTGTTGTTCCTAAGAACAATATGCTTTGGGAGGATGCGCACAAACTTGACAAATCTTGTTTTACAAAACTAGGGTTTTGAGGGTGAGTTAAGAAATGTAAAAAAAAAGTTGTCAGTTGGTGATGTCATAATTGTTTTATTTCAAAACTGTCTGATTTTAAGTGTGGGGTATATAGACTTAATTCAGGATTATGTGGAGATAAAGTGACAACATCAACCCTTTTTGCATCATATTATTTCCAGTTCAAACCCCACATTTTCTGATTGCTTACCATCTCTAAAATGCATGGTTACACTTAAAGTGTCTGTTTCAATGTAACTAATCATTAATTACATGCAACAGGGTACTTACACTGAAGTTACATTTTTGTTACATGCAACTACAATGCAGTTGCAATGCAGTTACAGTGTAGTTACACAATAACCACAATGCAGCTAACTGGCACTTAATATATAATTGAATTCATTGATGTTGCTGGCTGTCTCATTTGCTTTGTTTCTTAGTTCAACTAAACTGCATGCTAATGGTGTACAGTAGTTATAACCAGTCTTGTTTTGTGTCAAATCCTTGATCTACTCTTATTGGAAACCTCCAGAATATTAGGAATGCCCACCTTCTCTAAAATTCTTGGATGATGCTGGTTGTTACATCTGCTTTGTTTCTTAGTACAACTAAAATGCAACTTAGTGCAGTCACTCATGATGCAATAATCCCATCTCCTCCCATTGCATCATGAGTGGCTAGACTTCAATGGGGTGTTCCCAAGCCCAAGAAACTTGCAGTGGGAGCTGATCAAGAACTGCAAAGAAACATGTATTTGCTTGGTAACACCAGTATGGTGGGCAGTCTGTTTTTCACCTTTAAAAAGAAAACAGGAATCAGAATCAAACTACCAGCTACATCAGCAATCTCAACAGAATGTATGCGACTAATCATAATATATGTTTTTAATCTACAGATACTTTGAGGCCTAATGGGGGTTGACATTGTCCCTTTAAATAAGGGGAATATGGTGTGGTAAACCTTTGGTTTTCCCATAAGGAGAAAGGCCTAACCATGTATTCTATGTAGTTATTTCTTTATTTCATTTTTGTTGACCAGGCAAGGAGGACTAGACAATTCTCCCTATTTACAGACTTGTCCCAGGAAAGGGGGATACAGATGGATGCCAACTGACACTGGACCAGATTAAGCTGTTACAAAAGTCATTGCAAAAGTCTAATGCATTTATTGTGGTTGATTCACAAATTGAACAAAGGAGGGAAATGAAAACTTAGGGAAAAAGCATCTGGAACCTAGCAAACTGGAGTTTCTGTGTTTCTTGAAGTTCAACGAATTATGTGATGCAGTGTTGGTGTTATACTAATGTCAGCACCCTCTATCCAAGCTTTGCTATGTCATTTACTTTGTCTAATATGACAGTGTTGATATTGCAGGCACTCACAAAGGAGCTGCATAATCACACACATGGTGCCAGACCTCAAGCAGACTTCCCCCCACCCACTAGCAACCACACCACCCTCCACCTCCCATACAAGTAAAACTACCTTTCCCTCTGGCACCTGCTTTTTAAGTAATCGAGCATTGGACAATGGACACAAATCTCCCTGTACTCTCGCATGCCCCTGTCATCTAAACAAAGAACATACAATCTGGTAATTGGTCATGAATCATGACTAATTTGTTTCGGTGTTTCTTTTTTTAAGACATTGGCTCATTCTTTTCCCCCAAAAGAAGACCATCACTCATCACAGTACATTCGTTTCTTAGTCAGCAAACATTATTAACACCAAACCTAAACATTCACTTTCCAGTTTATTTCTTTTAAAGTTTTCTTCCCAAACCTTTTATTCAACATTTTAACATACTAAATTGAACCTTCCTTTCTGAGCAACCCTTGCTGCTCTCCTCAGCACTGTCCCACTGTACAGCCGAGCACACTGTCACCCCCAACCCTGAATGCTCTCCTGGGTTGGTGATGTTAAATGCCCTTCTCCAGCCTAGGTGCAAACCTATATCATGTCCTCACCCACCACTCTGTCACTACCCTTTTTCCATAAACAAAAATATCTCCAGCTATCTGTAATGGAAGTTGGCCTTCCCCCCAAAATTAGTCCCTCCCCCCCCCAACACTTTTCCAATGCTCCTTCCAACTGCAAATTGAAAATGTCTAAACCTAAACCTGACAAATGAACTTGATCTGGCTTATACAAACCAGCATACCCTTGAAAAATGTCTGGATGCAGTATGACCATTCCAGTCAATTCCCCAACAAGTGCAGCCACATTCATGTTCATCCTCTTCCTTTCCCTGTGCACAACTTTTTGGTTCTCTGTACATCACCCTAACTGCTTTTGAGAACATCGCCCCAACTGCCTTTGTTGAGTTGTTGAATCATTTGGTTTTCACCATTGGCCATATGCTCCTAATTTTATCCAGATGATTAATTTCCCACATGATATCTACCCATGGCCTCATGCCTACATAATTTCCCCCCAAATGGATTGCTAGCATATCTGGTTTTGGTACCTTCACCTTCATATCCATTAGCAATATTACAGCTGGGCACACCTCATACCCCAAATACCTTTCCAATGAATCTATGAGGTCTGAGGTGCTCCATAAAGAGGCATGGTCATTGTTGGTCTCTAATGGCTATATGGCTCTTAATGCAACCTATGATATTGTGGAATTTTTTTAAATATCACATTACTATTCCTTTCCAATGAACCTTTGCTGCTCCAAGATTCAGTCTCAGATGTTGCCCTACAGGTCAAACCACTGCTCTTCTTTCTGCCCAGTAAATAAATGAATGTCCCAAACCATTTTAAACAGTGCCATTTCTAAGGGAGACAAAACACAGTTACTCTAACAAATTCTTGATCTATGATTTCTCTCTGACTTCCATCTACCCACCCCCCTTAATCCTGTTCATTGACCACCCTTTTGCGCCTCATGCTAATGCCTCACCAATACTAAAGGAATGTGATGTAACAACCTCTGCCTTCTTTTCCACTTATACCACTGTCTTCCTGAGCATGGCTGTTACCTGGTACAGGGTAACCATCCTACCATTCCTGTGGATAAAAAGTGGGCCTTCCCTGCTGGCTTCATCCCCATAAAAGCCAACAATACCAGGATTGCACATACTTTCTCTTGCTCTCCTTCCTCTATGTCCACTAGTATGCCTCCCCAAGTCCATTTTGACCTGTTTAAAGATCACAGGAAGTATTCTGGCCATAGGACTATTTGCTTGTAACAGCTTGTCACCTCTCAGTGAAAGTATCCATATTTCTTTTGGTACTAAATATTGATCCAAGGCATTTTAAATGTGTCCTATGTTTTACAGTTAAACTACTTCAGCCCTGATATTCAAAACCTTGCCCGAGCCCCATGTACCGCTGCCTGGCATGCAGACATAGCCTGGCCCGAATCACCTGCCATATTCAAAAGGAATAGCCTGGTGCTAACCCTGCTGAATATAGTATGCAAAGGAAGCCCCGCAAACTGGCCTGAGAGTGCAGGGCACACATAGCCCAGGAATAAGACAGCACTGAATATAGCAACAGAGAAGTGCACAATGCAACTGCAGCCCAGTACACCCTGAAGCAAGCCAGTGTCGCAGGTGGAGAACATTGTGTGTGATTATACAGAGAAGACCAACAACACCTGCAAACAGCAATGCAAGCCACACGCTGCAGAACCATGCTATGCTGATGTGTAGTTTGCCCAGGCTAATCTGATTGCATAGTGCTAACACAATAGCCCGGGCCAAACAGATTAGCCCATGGCAAATGGGAACTTTAGTCAAAGCTCCCATACAAATTAACATACTTAGGTAATCCATGGGCAAAGAGGCGCATTTGCATCTCATTAACTGCTGCTTAGCATACATTACCACATAGTTTGCCTGGTGCTACTGCATGGAGCATACAACTCCACCTTTTCACCAGAATGGAAGTACAGGCTGGATACTGCAGGCCAAGGCATGCCCACAGCATCTCCTGTTGGTTGGCATGGCAGTACAGGCTGGAAGCAGCAGGAACTGTGTGCTGACAGGCACAAACAGAGCAGACAACCTGCCCATGCAGCACTGCAAGCGGTAAACACAATGTTCAGCATATATAAATTGAGAGACAGGGAGAGTGATAACTATGTGACACATGCTAGATATACAAACGATGCACATATATATATATAATATATATATATATATATATATATATATATACACTTGTGTGTGTGTGTATATATACACACACACACAGTGTATATATATATATATATATATATATATATATATATTATATATTCATGCAAAATACTCAGTTAAATGCATCAGTTAGGTTGTTCCACAGTGACAAAAGCAAGGACATTGGGGTGTGCATTGGGTCATTGGCCTAATTCTCACCCCATCTCATGTGTAAATAAGCTGAGGTGGTGAAGTATAGGAGAATGGGGTGAGAGTTAGGACCGATGATCCTAATGCACACCCCGATGCTGGTTTGGGGGGGCAGTGTGGGGGGGTGCAAGGGGGATTTTCAACCCTAACATCAAATTTCCTTGCATTTGTCGCTGTGGAACAACTCTAACTAATGCATTAAACTGAGTTTTTTGCCATGAATTTCCCTTGTTTTTGAGAATGAGGACTATAAATAGTAAATGGAATGTTGTGGTGGGAGGCCGGGACTCTTGGCACGCTCTCCTGCAATGATTTGTCACATGGTAACAGTGAAGTGCAACACAAATGATAACGCATATGGTGATGCAAGCATAAATGGAAACACAAACAGTAAGACAAATGCAGCGCAAACTGTCGCCAAAGTGAACAGTAATGCAAACAGAAACGCAAATGCAAAAGCATACGTAAACACAAACCGTAACATGCACGGGTACATTACCACAATTGGAAATGTAAACGGTAACGGTAACAGCAACAATACTGCCAAAGAAAACAGAAACAGAAATGTAAGCGCGTACGGAAACACAGCCGTAACGCACATGGGCACGGTACTGGAATTGGAAACACAAATGGTAATAGTAACAGCAACAATAACCCCAAAGAAAACAGAAATGGAAACGCAAATGCAAGTGTGTACAGAAATGCAAAGCGTAGTGTGAACGCTGATAATAACACAATTTGAAACACAAATGGTAATGGTAACAGTAACTATGATGCCAAACAAAAGAGAAACGCAAATGCAAATGGAAGGGTGGCCAGAAACGCAAATGGAAATGCGCATGGTGATGCAAACCAAAATGCAAACAGAAACAGTAGTGGAAACACAAATGTTAACAGTAATGCAAATGCAAGTGCAAAGGGTAACGCACATGGTGGCATACACGAGAACGCTAACGCAAACGGGTATGGAAACACAAGTGGAAACGTTAACTGGAACAGTAATGGAAGCGCAGACCCTGGCTTTCCCCAACAGCTGCATAGAGAAATACAGTGAGTACAAAGAATGTATGCATAATAATGGGCCTTGGACCACAAAATGAACACTTGGAATAGTAAATTGCTTATATCTCAGGAACCGTAAGATGTAGAAAAAAATGTAATTTTCATATTATTTATGACTTTCCTGGCTAGTTTTGTACTTAGCCCCCTGTCTGGGGGCTAAGCCATTTTGTGACGAAAGTCCGTATCTCGAACGTTTCCGAGATACGGGCCCCAAAAGCCGTGGTGGACGCCACAATGTTAGTTTATGGAAAAAAGCGTCAACTTGAGAGCACTGTAACTTTGTATCCATGCAATATTTTGTCAGCAAACCAGTGAAAGGCACATCTGTGGGATGTTGGCTTTCTTTCCTCCAAATTTCAGCCCAAAAGACCAAACTGTTATTTTGCAGCAGGGTGGCAAAGAATTCCTGTTATTTTGGCCATAGTGTCGCAAAATAGTGTCACAAATCACAACAGTTTCACAAAATAAATCACGAAAGTGTCACAAGTGCAACACTACTTTGCGACACTACTTTTCCCAAAACTTGCAAAAACATATTTCTGGGGGGTTTTACCCCCCTTAAAAAGACATTGCTAGCATCCTCTGGGCTCAACTAGGTAAACACAAAATTAATTGTGTCCCTATAGGGTCCCAAATTTAAATGCCAAGCATTTCTGTGACCACTAACTGAAAAAAAAAAATGACTGACTCATGACACTATTGGGGTCATCTGTGGCACTAAAAACTGCATTTGTGACACTGTCAAACTTTTTGTTAACTTTTCCCATTGATTATAATGGGAAACTTGTTTTTTGAATAACTTTCGAACCATTTAATATTTTTTCATGAAATCTTCGAAAGGCACATCTGGGTCACCAGCCGCACATTCCCTGAAGTTTTTGGATCAGTCACACAAACCTTGTGATCTGTAGGTGCGAGCAAAGAATGTGCAAAAAAGCGTAAATGCGCTCCAGAATGTCGCTTAATAACTCCACAGCCGTATATCCGACCAGTACAAAAGTTGGCAGATCCTAAGATCTATGGTTACGCTCTGTGCCTGCCAAATTTCAGCAAATCCATTGGCAATGTTATGGGGTGGGGGACCACTAGACTTCTAGGGACTATCAGGGAAATGATTATGAAATTACATGTAGCAGGGGCTCAGGATATGTGCAGGGAGGTGGGGGACCACTAGACACCTAGTGGCAGCATAACTGTCCTTTTAAATATTGCAGTCTGGTGCAAAGTCAGCACTTGTCCAGCACAATAGCTTTGCACCCGCACTACGCTTTGAATATTTGGGCCTTCATGTGGTAATTCATTCCATATATTAATCACTCTTTGTGCAAACCGTATGCCGTATTTATTTGTTTACACTTTTCACCTCTTGATTGTTTGTGTTCTTATGCCATAAGTTACTTCTTTTCCTTGTAAGCCTAAACAGTCCCTTAACTCTTCATCCTCCAAGCTTTATAAATCAGACAGAGATCTCCTCTCAGCCGTCTGTATTCTAGTGTGAATAGATTTAGTTTGTTTATGCCTTGATCATAAAAAAAACTTTAGATCCACCACTAATTTGGTAGCCTGTCTTTGTATCCCTTCTATTTTCTTGAGTTTCCTTTATTTTGTGGTGTCCAGAACTGACTGCAAAACTCTAGGTGAGGTCTGACCAGTGCTCCATAAAGACACATGTCTTTTGGTCCCTAATGGCTATATGGCTCTTAATGCAATCTATGATACTGGCATTTTTTAATATCACATTACTTGGCTGCCAAATGTTAAATCTTCGTTTACCAAAACTCATGCACACGCCCCCCAGCACACTGTATGGCTGATGGGGTGCCCAATCCCTGTTGGCACCACTCCACCCAACAAACATCTAGGTGGCATGCTGGGAGCCCACCCCAGTGAGCCAAAAGCGTCCTGTGGTGTCTTTTTTTTAAATTCCTGTTAAAAAAGAAAGTGGCCCCTTTTCGAGTCCCTTGCCCCTTCCCCAATCCACATGTACCCTCTGCCCGCCCAACCTCTCCACACCCCCTCACCCCATACTTACCTCTGGAGCCGAGCATGATGAGATCTTCGTGACTGGAACACGCTCATCTCACTCTTCAAAGCTGACTGCGAATCAAGAAATGCTGGTAAGCTGTATAATGGCATAATTATTTTTTAAACTTATGTGGATATCTTGGCCATTTTTTCAACTTTTGGCACCAAATTTTCAACATGGGGTTCTTGGGACTCCTTCTCATGAATTCAGTCACTGTCATGGCATTATTCAGTCCTGAAAGGTGATTTCACAGTCACTACATGGAATCACCTTTTGGGACTGATTAACGAATGACAGTGTCACTGTTAATGAGAGCGGGTCTCTCAAAAAAGCCCTATGTTGCAAATTTGGTGAAAACTAAATTTAAAAATATCTGAGTTACAGCGCGTGCATTGTGTGGTTTCATGCACACTCGTGAATTTCTATGAATCTGTAATATTTCACTCCAGATTTTCAACACTGGCATTTTTCACACCTCCTATGAACAGTACAGCTGTCATTTTTCACATCCTGGCCAAAATATGTTTCCACTTCCGGAGCAGAATAGCGTGGTCACTGTGGGAAATCAGTGTTCAGGACAGATTAAGAAAATTACAGTGATACTGTTCATGAGCAGAGGTCCTAAAATGCCTATGTTGAAAATTTGGTGACAAAAGTCCTCAAAACGACTGTGTTACGAGCATTCATTGTGCAGTTTCCACTCACCCTCATAACTTCACGAGTGTCTAGTATTTTCACTCCAGATTTTCGACATTGGCATTTTTTCTACACCTCCTTACAAACAGTACAGCTGTCATTTTTCACACTGGATAAAATGTGTTTTTGCACTTGCAGTGCAGAATAGATCAGTCGCTTGGGAAATCAGTGTTTGAGACAGATTAAGAAAAATCACCGTCACACTGTTCATGAGCAGAGGTTCTAAACTACCTATGTTGAAAATTGTTGAGGTTCTAAAATGCCTATGTTGAAAATTTACGTGACAAAAGTCCTAAAATGACTATATTACAGTGTGCATTCGTAATTTCCATGCACACTCATAACTTTACAGATTTTGTAATATTCCCACTCAAAATTTTCAACATTGCCCATTTTGCACACCTCATATGAACAGTACAGCTGTCATTTTTGCATCCTGCCCAAAAGTATTTTTTGCCTGTGGTGCAGAATGATGCAGTTGCTGTGCGAATTCAAACTTTGGAACAGATTAATGAAATCTCAGTGCCACTGTTCATGATGGGAGGTCCCAAATCCTTTGTTGAAAATTTTGAACGAAAATACCAACAAATGTCTGGGACATTAGGGTTTTGCAACTGTTAATGCCCTACCCTGTCTGCGGACTGACAGGCATCGGGGATGCGGCTTGGGGTTCTCGGCCATAATGCTCAAGCCATTCCTCCCACCCTGCAGCCACTGACTGGCATTAAGGTGGGCCTTGGAGTCTTTGGCCCTAACATTCACCTCATTCTCCCATACTGTGCCCATCTCACCTTATTTCCTTATGGAATGGGGTGAGCATAACAACCGAAGACCTCAAGGCACACCAAGACACCTGACAATGTCTGCAGGGTGGGGTGAAGTGGAATGGCGTGGCTGCTATGGCTGACCCAAAGACATACCCAATGCCTGTCAGTCTGTGCAGAGTAGGGGTGGGGTTGGCATTAGTTCACTACTTCACTGCCATTCCTACCATGCATCTTTCTAACTCCTGCACTACCAATGCCAATACCAGCAAGCAAACATTGCATTGACAAATGCTTGTTTTGTTTAGCTACCTAGGTTTTTACCTATGTTATTGTATTCTATCCTCTCTGGGACAATTTTAATTACCAAAACATTAATTATTTTGCTGATACAATCCCACATTTCATCCAATCCCTTATTTGCAAGCAAATAATTCCTGTCATTCCTGTTCAGGCAATCTCTCATTTTTTTTTAAATCTGCATTTTTAAAACATATGGAGCCAGTTATTTAAAGCTTTCACCTGGCACAAATCAATAGCACTGGAATAGTGCTGGATTTGTGCAGGCTACTAATATTCAAAAGCCCTATTAGTGCGCGCTGTGTGGTAGCACTGGCTAAAAGATAATAGTATGCAGGGCTAAGTTAGAGGAGATCCAGGAATGCTGGCAGTGCGGCATATTCAAACATACAGTGCCGTGCTACAGGCATTAGCATGACCTGTAGTGCAGCATTAAATACCACCGACAAAAAGCTGGCGGTAATGCGGCAGTGCCCCCATCGCATTCCTGACCCCATTAGCCACTTGAATAAATGTATTCCCTGGTAGTCTAGCAGTCCCCTACCTCCCAGCACAGTCCGACCCCAAATCATGGAATGCTCTGGTAGTCTACTGCTCTCCCACCCAGCAGTGATGGCCCCCACTCCTCCCAATAACCACCCACTAATGGAGCCGGTGACCAGATCAGACCTCTTCTCACCACCATGGCTGGCCACCGACTGAGGAATGACTAAGCTGTATTACATTCATTACAGTACAGCTCATTCATTCCTCAGTCGGTGGCTGGCCATGGTGGTGAGAGGAGGGATGAGCCGGTCGCCGGCTCACTGAGGTGGTTATTGGCGAGCCGGGGCTATCACTGCTGCGGAGGGACACTAGGACTACCAGAGCATTCCATGATTTGGGGTTGGGACTCATGCTGGGGGGGTAGGGAGACCGCTAGACTACCAGGGAATACAATTATTCGAGTGGCTAACGGGGTCGGGGAATGCGATGGGGGTGCACTAGACTACCAGGGATACTATTTATGTAGCACTGTTATGGGGTCGGGGAATAGTGCTGGTGGGGTGGGGGGACCTTGTTTCTTTTAGCCTAGCAGTTATGTTAATTACTGTGGCAGTTTGCAGCTATTTCACTCTATATAGTGATCTTAATGTCATGCCTGACTGCCTCTACTGTGCCATTTGTTAAAGTATTGGGCTGACTGCTCACGGTTGAAGCACCAGCTTTCTCAGGTTGGAGCTTGGCACTTTGTGGAATTATTTAAACTGTTTATGTAGCACTGCTATGGGGGTGAGGAATCTGATGGGTGCACTAGACTACCAGGAGTTTGCACCTATGGGAACAGAGCCTTGATGGCTCAGACAGACTGCTTGGCCCACCCAGCCTTCCCAGTCCCCTACATTATTGTGATGTTGTGGATCCCAGTTATGCCTACAGCCTGTGACCCCCACTTGCCTCATGCCCTGTTCCATGCAGTCGTGACTCACCTCACTGTTATTGCACCTCAGACTGCTGTGGGGTGACACTGTTGTTGTGGGTGGGGCTGTCTTCCAGTGCACGTTTGGACTCAGGCAGTGTATATATATATATATATATATATATATATATATATATATATATATATATATATATATATATATATATATATATATATAAATATACACACACACACACACACACACATATACATATATATATCCATATGTTGATGGATATATATCTATATACTGTTCTGGACTGCTTGCAGTGCTGCAGGGGTGAGGTGCATGCACCGCTTGTGCCTGCCAGCACCCATATGCTGCAGCATCCAGTCTGTACTTCCATTCTGACCAACTGGGGATGCTGTGAGCATGCCTTGGCCTGCAGCGTCCAGCCTGTATTTCTATTCAGGCCAAAAGGTGGAGCTGTGTGCTCCATGCAATAGCACCAGGGAAACTGCATGGTAACGTATGTTAAGCGCAGTTAATGAGATGCAAATGTACCTTTTTGCCTACAGATTACCTAAGTAGTCTCATTCACATGGGAGCTTTGAATATAGCTACCGTTTGCCCCGGGCTAACCAGTTTGCACCGGGATAATGTGTTAGCACAGTGCAATCAGCTTAGCCCTGGGCAAACCTCACTTCAGCATAGCACAGTTCGCCAGTGTGTGGCTTACATTGTTGTTTGCCATAGATGTGAGACATCTCTGTGCAATCACACACAATGTTCTCCACCTTCAGCACTGGCTTGCTCTGGGGTCTAATGAGCTGCAGTAGCAGTGTGCACTTCCCTGTTGCTATATTCAGTGCTGTCTTATTTCTCAGGCTATTTTTGCCCTGCACTCCTGGCCCTGTTTGCCCAGCTTCCTTTGCTTGCTATATTCAGCTGGTTTTGCTCCAGGCTATTCCTTTTGAATATAGCTTGCTTTTTGCTCTAGGCTAAGTTTGCCCACTGGGCAGTGCTAATTTAGCGGTGGGGCAAAGTTTTGAATATCTGGTCCTTGACCTTTAGTACCCCTTTTACTTTATTTGTACAGTTTTTAACATGAAGGTGACCCTACAATGATCACTGCCGCCCAATGGTTTGAATAAATTACAGCCCTCAATTTGTTTTTCTAAGTTGCTTAGGACCAGATCAAGGGTATGTCTGCCCCTCATTGCTTGCTTCACATGTTCTAAGTTTAAAGTTGTTACTATATTAAGAAAATCCTTTTCCATTACTGTTTTCCCTTCACTGCTCCCCCAGTTAATTCCTACAGTTTGAAATCACCCACTGTCATTATTTTGTCTGTCTTCTAATTTACTGAGTGAAGTTAATAATTCTTCAATTTGTTTTGTATCATGTGAATGTGATCTATATGTAACTCCCAGTAATATTTTCCTTCATTTGGTGTTAATTTAATTCATAGTTGTTCTAGTCAGACATTGTCTATGCTCTTGTCTACAATGAACTCAAGGTCACTGCTCACATATACTGCCATGCCTCCTCCCTTTCTGATTTTTCTGTCTCTGTGAAATACCCTGTAACCTTGTACTTCATTTCCCCATGTATCAGCTTTCTGCCACCATGTTTCTGCTATTGAACAAATTAGTACATTTTCTTTAACTAAAATATAGTGTAATTCCTCTCTTTTTCCCCCCAGGCTTCTGGCATTAATCAATAAAATGTTCCAGTCCTCTGCAGTTTTTTTTAACTTTATTCCTGTTTGATTTGCTCTCATTTCCAGCGGTATTAGATATACTCTCCACCTTTCCCTTTTCTGTAAAAGTGCCTGTTTAAATGGTTTTGCCTGTTGTGATTAATTCTAACTCACCCAATGCTTTGGAGTCTTCCCTGTTTAGGAGTAAGCTGTCTGAACCATAAAATTCTCCAATTGAGTCCTACCAAAGTTTCTGTTTCTGTCCGTGGTGTTTGTGTAAGGGGTTGGGTGGGGTTAGAGCAAGATACTGTAACAGTGACCATGAGAGAAACAGGGACTGGCAAGGTATACATCATATTTGGTACTGTGTCCTTTCTGTCTCTGTCTCTTTCTGTATGCTGTGTGTACGTGTGAAAGAAATGTTGTTGGTATGCTACCAGAGCATATTATGCACAGGAAATGTCACATATCATGTTACAACTGTATCTCTAATATTTCTATTTGCATAAGAGCATGGAAATGTGCATTTTTCTTAGGGACTATTTTGCAAGGTGGCAGGATACAGTATCTTTTGGTGTTTAAACACTCTTTGTGAGTTTTCTCATGTTTGTAACTTATAACCCATGTTATAAGTGCAATAACCCACTCCAGGTATGGGGCTATGGTGATTTAATACATGGCTGAGGCTATGAGGACACTTGGCATGTGGCCTCATGCATCACAACACACCTAGCCGTGCATTAAATCACCATAACCCCATACCCTGTTGTGGGTTATTGCCCTATTTCTCTTGAATTTGTCCCAATTTCTTTGGAAGTGGAACCTTTCCCTGAAACACCATCTCCTTAACCAACCATTAACTTCTTGATTTCAATTGTTTTCCTTTTCCCTGCTCTTGGGACTGGTAATATCTCCAGAATAATCACACTGCATGTTTGGATTTTAACCTTCTTGCAAGTTCCTTACATTCCCTTAGATTGCCAATTCTGCTTTTCTGCCCATGTCATTTGTCCTGCATGTAGAACAACTAGAGTGCACAGTTCCTTTCCATAAGCCATCTAGGTTATGGTTCCATCTGTTATTCCTGCCAGAGGTAAACAGCTTACCATGCAGTTTTCCTTCCTGCCCTACATATGAACCTGTCCATGTATTTCAAAACTGAATTTCTAGTGCTGTGCAGAATTTTCAAATTCCAACAGAACAAAATTCCACAGTTTTCAAATTTCTGCTGAAATTCTGCCAAATTTTGCTGCAAACAAAATGGTGAAATTCCACAGTAGAAAATTCTTGTGGAATGATTTTCTGCAGACAAAAATGCTGTTCTGTGGAATATTATTCCATAGATCTCAATATTTTCAGCAGGAATTGTTGCAGAATAAATTTCCACAGGAAAATTGCTTTCCTTTCACGGATCACAGTAGGTAGAATTCCACTGAAGAACCAGTAAAATTCTGGCTGAAATTCCACCGGTTGGATGGCCATTCCATGCTAATTCTGCTGGGAGATTCTGCATTCCACACACCACTATTAATCTCCTAGGACTGCTATGTCACATGCCAATGAAATTGTTGCACTTGTTTGAGGTTGCACTGTAATTTCTTCATTGAATGGCATGCTATTTGTTGCTATAGCATTTGCATGCTCTAGGACTGTTTCCCCAGTAAAGGGGAACTGTCATCTACAGGATTTCTTAATGTCTGAAAGCCCATAGAAAACTAATTTGAGTGAGCCATTGTGTTTATCTTTGAGTATTTGTAGTCCAGAGTTATTCATATGTAAATCAGCCTGTACTTAAGGGCTGGGGGCAGCCATGTGGTTTAGGTTCCTGACTGGAAATGATGTCACCAAGGGTCTTGGCTCTCCTTTGACTATAAGTTACATAGAAAATCATCTGTTTTATTAAATGTGTTTTAAGGTGTTATTACACTTTTTACATTTATAAGCATTGCTTTGTATGTGCATTGGAACTAGTGAGTTATCACCTTTACATTGCAAACTGTTAGTAAAAATAATCCACCTTCAGGATTGCTATACTGCAGCTGATCATCAAAAACTACACATCTCAAGGCTGGCTCTGTGTTGCCAACAAGTACTGGGGCCCCATATCAGGATATCTAACCCTGGCTGTGTTCATGTCAGTACAGATTTCTGGAGCTGCCACAGCACCATCGTCTGTCTTTTCCATTCCCTCTCTAACAGCTATTTCTCCTACAAGTTTGAGTGTGAACTCAGGTCTTCAAGATGCAAATGTGGCTCCATACCTACTGGTCTGGCATCACAGGGCCAGACTTGAAATGTAGTTTTTGATTATTAGCTGGCAGGAGAGCTGTGAACAAGGTTTGTTCATCCAGCAGAATGGGTTTTGATTCCAACATGCTCTACACCAGGTCTTTTGAGTGTGTCGCTGTGCATGGGAGTCCAGGTGTAGGCTGCAGGATTCTCCTCATTTACCACCCACCTGAGCTGGGGAGAATTCCTTCAGTAGGTAGTGGACTTCATTGTCGACCAGGCATTAGAGTCCCCCAAGTGTTTAATCCTGGGGACTTCAGCGCCTAGGTAGATGATGAATCATCATGTTTTAGTTATGACCTCTCCAGTTAATGTCATCACTTGGTCTGACACAGGGGTTGCTTCTGCAACCCACCAGCACTGATCACACACTCGATCAGGTGTTCCAGCTGATGCTGCGGTTGATAACCTCAGGATTGATCCAGTTTTGGTCCGATCACGGCACTATGGAGTTCATGTTTGGGGACCCCGATAGTCTTGCCCTGTGGAGATGGTTAGCTATCACACTTTAAGGGAGCTAGTCCAAGTAAAACTTTAGCAGTAGCTGACCTATCTAGGGTTGAAGTGACTTGTACCATTGGCTCCAGGAAGCAGTGGCCACCTATTACAGGTGGTGTTCAAGCTCTGGATGCCAAGGAAAACAGCCAGATATGACCCAGATTCTTCTTACTTGAGATCCCTGTGGTTTGATGGGGATCTCAAGGTGATGAAGATCAAGGGTCAGAAGTTGGAGTGTTGCTGGCAGAAGTCCTGCTAGATGCAGACAAACTGGTCCTGCGCACCCACCATCATTAGTACCAGGAGACAATCTCCCGTAAGAAGGCAGAGTCCCTATCCAGGGAGATTGTGACAGGGAGGAACAGACCTGCTCAGCTTTTTCAGACTGTGGACAGGCTTTTTCATCTGACCTGTCTTCAACTGAAAAAGCCTTTTCATCCACCTTGTATGAGGAGTTTACTCTGTTCTTCTCTGACAGGGTGTCAGCTATCCGGTCTTGAATTCTGTTGGATAGACTTTTTGCCTCACAATTGCCGGTCTGTTGGGAGCAGAGGAACTCTGACTGCATGGGAAGAGTTTAGGCCAGTGGAGGTGTCTAAAGTGACTCAGGTGATCTTAGAGATGACACATACATATTGTGAACTGGACCCAGCTCTGAATCGTTTCTTGATGGGATGCACTGAGGCTGTTGGCCCGGTGTTCGCTAGGATAGCCAGGTGCTGGATGGCAGAAGGGGTGTTCCAAGCTCCTCTGAAAGAAGAGCTGGTGACACCCTCCTAAAAAACCTTCCCTCAACCCAGACATCCTGGTGAATTACTGCCCTATCTCCAACCTGCCTTTTTTGAGCAAGGTTGTTGAGACATTAGTAGCACAGCAGCTCGAGGATTGGCTTGTTTCCTTCGAAATCTATGAGCCATTTCAGTCGGGTTTTTGGGCTAGACACAGCACAGAAACCACACTAGACAGGGTGCATAATGACTTACTCAGAGATGAGATAGAGGAGACAGGTCAGTTCTTGTGATCCTCAATCTCTCTTCAGCTTTCAACACTGTGGACCACATTGTGCTTCTTAATCGTCACTGTGAATTTTGTGGACTCGCCAGTGTTGCCATCAGATGGTTTGAGTCCTATCTCTCAGACAGGGTGCAACGGGTAGTGATGGGGAATTTCTCCTCCTCTCCAATGCCTCTGTTTTGTGGAGTTCCACTTTGCTCAATCTTGTAACCGATGCTGTTCATGGTGTATATGCTGCCCTGGGTGAGATCACTCAGTAGTACAGTGTGGAGTTTCACTGCTATGTAGATGACACCCAACTGTATTTGTCATTTGCCCCTGGGACGACCAGTGTGGTTGATGTACTTAACACCTGTATGGCTAAAATCAATGACTGGATGGCTTCCAGCTGGCTATGAATTAACCAAGACAAGACAGAGTTGCTGGTGGTTGAGCTGGGTCAAGGGCATGATGGATTGCTACCTGTAGTGGACACTGGTCATTTCCTAGGGTCTGCTCCATTGGTTGCTTCCCTGAGGGTGCAAAATCTAGGTGTGATCCCTGACAGCAGACTGACCTTTGAAGATCAGGTGTCGTCTGTTGTGAAGAGTGTTTTTTACCACTTACGGAACTTTGTCAGGATCAAGCCCCTCATTCCGCCTGAAGATCTGCCAACCCTAGTACATGCCTTTGTGACCTTCAGACTTAATTACTGTAACACTCTTTACTTCAGGGTCATGGGAGGGATCCTCCACAGGCTGTAGCTGATGCAGAACGCGGTGGCCCTGTTACTGGCGGGACTATCTCAGTCGTGACGTGTGACCCCGTCATCGTGTTCTGCACTGGCTGCCGGTCAGGTGGAGGTCCTTTTCAAGGTGGGTTTCTCAACTATAAGGCCCTATGGAGGCTAGATCCTGGCTACCTGTTTAATCTCCTGTCACCTGCAACTTCTGCCCGCTCCCTCTGCCCCTCTTCAAGGGGCCTCCTGGATGTTTCCAGGGTTCAGCTCAAGACCTCTGGTGACAGAGCATTTAGTGTCTCTGGGCTGACCCTGTGGAACACGTTTCCAGCTGCAGTCCAGGAGGCCCCCTTGATTGGTGTCTTTAAGCAGAGGCTTAAGGCTCATCTCTTCTGCCAGGCATTTGTGGATTAAGCCATCTCTCCCTAACCCTACCCTCAGCTATCACATATTTTATATTTTATGCTTTTAAGAATGTTATTTTAAAGATTTAATTACTGTACAAATGTTATTTCTGTATTTTGTATCTTATTGTTATTGTGTCACAGTTGCCCAGAGTAGCCTCCAGGATTAGGCTTTAGAAATAAAGTTGCCTTGCCTTGCCTTGTATATTGTATGACCAGAGCAAGTCACTTAACCTCCCTGGGCCTCAAAAACACACCTAGGAACAAGTTGTAGCTCAGTGTGCCTTTCCTGGGCAAAGACAGTAAACAATCTGAGCATGTACTATTATTCTGAAAATATTATGCTCTTTCTATTCAGATTTGACTTGAAAAGAAAAAAGTAGGACACAATTACTTGTATATTAATTGCAAAAACACATAGATGGACAACACTGTTAAAACATGCATAACCAGAAATGCATTATTAAAATGTAGAATAATATATGGGTGGGTTTGTGTAATCAGAATTTCACACATACAACTGAGGTGTGGGATGCTACATAAAAGCATCCCACACCGAGGGTGCATGTAAAATATTGTTTTACACACATTATTTTATTTAATTAATGGTGATAATTTTTCCTTTCAGCACAGTTCAGTTAGTGCAGCACTTCTGTCGAGATAGACACACACACACACACACACACACACACACACACACTCTGACTGGTTCTTCCTATTTTCTCCTTTCTTTTTTTCTTTCTTTCTTTTTAACATTACAGTGGAAAAGGCATTCTGGAAAGTCACGAGCTGTCAGCATAGCTACGGAGTTTAAGACACGCTCGAAGGGTATGAGTGGCAGGATCAACCAGATTGATTTTTTTCATTTTCAAGGGAGGATCAAAAAGATAGATATTTATAAATATATTGTAAATCTTACATGCCTTAACAGTGTTAAGCAAAGCTTGAGTGTCAGTACTTGTGCTCATTAATGGAGCCGCCATGTTGGGCAAGATGTTCAGCCCACCCACAGAGAAACTATATGTCAATTTGGAGCTGGCAGTATAGCCTAGAGGTTATAGTAATGAGTTGTGAATTAGCTTGATACATCCAGCAGACAGACCTGAGTTTGATTTCCACAACCTCCTCTTGCATACTGTGTGACTCTAAGCAAGTCACTTAACCGCCCTAGCACTCCCAGGTCACCCCTGAAAACAAGCACCTGTGCCTAGTGTGCCTTACCCAGTTACCAAAGAGTTAAAAAAATGCCAGAATTCTATTGGATTATTTTTACTAACAATTTGAAATGTAAAGGTGATAACTCACTTTTTTCAATGCACATGAAAAGCAATTATTATAAATGTAGAAAGTGTTGAAATTATAACACTTTCTACATTTATAATAGTTTTGTATGTGCATTGAAACTAGTGAGTTATCACCTTTACATTTCAAACTGCTAGTAAAAATATTCCAGTAGAATTCTGAATTGTCATGGTAGAAAATCCATTCCATCCAAAGTATTTTAGTAAGAGATTGTTATGTTTTTAACTTCATCAAAAGCAGTAAAATAGTCTTATAATAATGCATTTCATGTTATGCATGTTTTAACAATTTGTCCAGCTATGTGTTTTGCAATTAATAAACAAGTAATTGTATCCTAATTTTTTTCCAAGTCTGGATAAAAGAGCATAACATTTTCAGAATCATAACACATGCTGAGATTGTTTTTACTGTCTTTGTCCAGGAAAGGCACACTGAGCTACAGCTTGTCCCTGGGTGTATTCTGGGAGCACAGGAGGAGTTAGTGATTTGCTCTGGTCACACAATATATAAGTAGAACATGTTGGAATCAAAACCCATTCTGCTGGATGAACAAAACTTATTCACAGCTCTCAATGCTGTACTTCCAGCTAATAATAAAAAAACACACATTTCAAGGTTGGCCCCATGATGCCAGGTCAGTAGGTACGGTGCTACATTTGCATCTTAAAGACCTGAGTTCACACTCAAAATTGTAAAAAAAGGCTGTAAGAGAGGGAATGGAAAAAGACAGAAGTTGGTGCTGTGGCAGCCCCAGAAATCTGTACTGATCTGAACACAGCCAGGGTTAGATAATATGGGGCCCCAGTACCTGTTGGCAAAACATAGCCAGCCTTGAGATGAGTAGTTTTTGATGATCAGCTGACAGTATAGCCCAGAGGTTAAAAGCAATCCTGAAGATGGATTATTTTTACTAACAGTTTGAAATGTAAGGTGATAACACACTAGTTCAATGCACATACAAAACAATTCTTATAAATGTAAAAGTGTAATAACAGCTAAAACACATTTAATAAAACAGATGATTTCCTATGTAACTTATATTCAAAGCAGAGCCAAGACCCTTGGTGACATAATTTCCTGTCAGGAGGCTAAAACAGATGGCTGCCCCCAGCCCTTAATTACAGGCTGATTTACATATGAATAACTCTGGACTGCAAATACTCACAGATTAACACATTTGCTCACTCAAATTAGCTTTCTATGGGCTTTCAGGCATGAAGAAATCCTGTAGATGACAGTTCCCCTTTAATATTGCTTGAACCAATTGTATCACTGTTCACCCTCTCCCTTACACCTAGTTGTTCACCCAAACCCTTGTCTTCCATCAGTAAAACAGGTTGTTCTCCTGCATCCTGACCCTCAACAGATACAACTGAAAAGGTGCTTCTCAGTTCAATAGGATCCACTAATTGTTCATGCCTGCACCTAGTTTTGACACCCCCTTAACTTACATCAATCTAAAAGTTCAAAACTGTCTCCTTCAGACTCTTCCCCAGTGTTTCTTTTCTACTTGTCCACATATTCTCTGTTTCCCCCTGCTCATTTATTTTTCCTAATTCAGCTGCTTCTTGCTCGCTTTCTTGAAGGAGCATACAAGTGTTCTGAACAAACTTTTCCAGCTTCTGCATTTCTATGTGAAACTCCACCTGTTTCTTTAATTTATATTCTTCCTTGAAATTTTTATTTTGTGTGCACTTTGTACATATGAATTTCACTGTATTTTCTTTGTACTCAGACATTTTATGTTCCCCACATTGTGCCAAAAACCTCTCAATATTAGTAGTTCCTTGAACACTGTGCATGTCTACTGAAGTATGGCCCCTGGCCCCTCCAACCTGTTGGACATGGCAGACACCTGCCTCTGCCACGCCTGCCTCTGTTCATCCTCATCTGTAGTCACAGAGGACCTGAGCTTTATTGGTTGAGGACTAGAAATAACTCATGCTTCAGCACTATGTGCTACGCTGTAAAATAAAAATTTAGCTAAAAGTGCAGCCTGCTTAATCTTGGCAGATGCCAAAATCCCTCTTGCATGTCACAACTAAAACTGTTGCACATACAGTGCTAAAAGCTGTCCTGGTTCATACTCTGTAGTTCTCTCTGTGCATTGAAGGAACTACACCTCTCAGCCACCTTAGCCAGTCCCGCCTTCAGCCTTTCACAGTGGCTAATGCCTGTTAGATAGTAAAGAGATTTAAAAATAGATAAGCCTCCTTTATTTTGTTCTGATTTTGTCTGTTTTATGTATTAGTCCAGCAAAATCTCAGGTACTCAGTCTCAGATTGGATATTTGGGGAAGAGTAAACACACAAACACACTGTCTGTCATTCACTAGAATGTATCACTATACAGTGTAACAGTGGCCTCTGCTGTGTCTGTCTCCACTTGTACATCAACCGAAAAATGCTTTTCAAATCCCAGCTTCAAATTCTCACCCTGATCCAAATACCTCCGAGCAATTCCAAAGCTGCCTAGGACTGATTGAAATTAGAAAATTCTGATTTCACAGAATTATCAAGAAATTCAGAGAACATCCACAACATTTTGTGAAAGTTTTGGGAAATGTCTTAATTGTTTTAATTGGCTATCAATCGTTCAGTATTAAAGCTAAAGATCTAAAATTTGGCATGCACATTGTCTGGAAGAATATCTAAATGTGAGCAAATGTTCATGAAATTTGGATGAGGGTGGGGAAGTTATAGAGGCCCAAGCTCTGGCAATTAATTATTCATAGGAACATTCCCAAAAATATTCCTATGTTTACAACTTAGTAACCCTTGGAGCTAGATAATTGAAAATGTATATGCACACAGTACTCTCTTGAAACAGACATAGAAACTGCTAAATAGAGAGGTACATGGTTGTGTAAACTATAAATTACAGGAGTTCAAAAATTCACAATTTAATTATTTGTCAAATTGAGTGAACATTTTCAAAAAATTCAGATATTTATAGCTCCACCGCTATTGTAGATGTGCACTCTATATTTCTGTGGATACTTTAGAAATTACTATTTGACAAAATTTGCTCAAAAATTCATGGATGCTTAATAGGTAATGCCACTAGAATTCTACTTGTGGAATTGAACTTTCACAAAGTATTTATCACTACTCATTAACCATACCTGCACTAGCATCATGGCCCTGCCATACCCTTCCAACATTACTGTGACAGTTATGCCCAACATCAAGCTCCATCATGACTAAAGAGATCCAGATACTTATGTCACAATGGCCTAAGTCACAACTACTGCAGCTGTAAGGCTTGGTGTCACTTGGTGCCACTGTTTTCAAGTATTAAAAAATATACCTTGTTATCTTCAGGATTGTTGCAGTGTAAGCAAGTAGCACTGTACAGAATCAATGCTGCATATGCATGTGCTTCGGCAAGTCATTAAGTCAGTGAGCACAAGCGGTTATCTGGCATATTGCAAGAATTCAGGCTAGTGCACAGTGATGCCCATGACTATTCTTTATGGTTCATCACTTAAGATACAGTTGTGACCTAACCCTTGGCACCACTATACTTTTATTATGAAGCCTCCTATGAATGCTACCTTATTGTCACTTTACCCACTCTTTACCTTCCTCTACAATGACAACTCAAGTGTATGACTGGGCATAATGTATGGACATGGCTTCAGCAAAAGTATCACAACATCTCACAATTCACAAAACGTCACGAAATTCACCTTTAATCACTGATTTTATTTTGGAATCTTTGGCTACTTATAAGCTTGGCCAGCCTTTGAACAAGAGATTAGTGTGTTGACACACAGAGGCTCTATTTATTTCTAAATTGTTTTTCTCCCTGTTGGCAGTTTTCTGTCAGGATATACCCTAATCAGGCTGACCCCAATTATCATTCAGCTGGCTACTGGGTTTTGTCCAACATATTTTCCTCCCAACTCCCTGGTGAGGCAGTGCCTCTGTCAGCCTCATCCAGGTACAGCTTCCTCACAATAGCAGCAAGCTTCTGGCCCACCTACAGGAGTTGTTGTGTTGGTGGAACCCGCCGGCAACCCCACCCCGCCAAACAAGATGCATTGCCGAGCGACAGTTGTTTCACCCATGGTCTGCCTACCTGCATGACTTTCCAGGCTTGTTTCCAAACCTGGGTGATCACCATGGCAGAGTGATGCTCTCCTGCTGGGCCATGAAGGTGGCCTCAAAGCCTAATATTTAGTGTCAATGAACCTAACAAAATTGTTGATATTCCATTCTCTAGTTTTAAAGTTATAGGGGCTTACAATTCATGAATTTACATGACTATGAAGTGTAATTTTAAATTTCTGAAAGTTTGAAGACTTGTAACACAGTCACCTTTAAACACAAGAGATCTAACACTTGGTGACCCATTATAAAGTCAGCATACCAAATGCTGTGCAGTTTGGAAAATACTTTTAAATTAGATCAAATAACTGAAATCAGATTCTGGCAAAATTGTGCAACATTTTTCATGGAAATTTTGTGAAATTTCACAGAAACAAAATCAGACTTTCACCACAATTTTGTTGCCAGAAAGAAAATTCTACCCAGCCCTACAGCTACCTCATTCTAACTGGCATCTTTGCTAACCAGAACCACCCTCAAACCCAATTCTTCTTACCCTTCTAATGCCCATTTTCTGGAAGGAAACTGCCTCCCTAGTCCCTTCTGCCACGATCCCCCATGCCACACCTGTGGCTCAGTTTTCAAAGGCTGATGCAGGAGTTGCATCTAGCCCTGAGTCAAACCATTTTGGTGCAGCTGCCGAAACTCCTTTCCTACAGCTTCACCGATTTTATATTGTCGAGGCATAGTTGTAACAGTTCCTCATTTTTGGTAGCTTGAACCAAGTATTTGGCAGCAACCCTGTGAAAAGAGTCTCCAGAATGATACAAGTTAGACCAGGAAAGCTGGTCTAACTTGCTGCATTGGCATGTTGGATTGAAAATCTTGATCGCCAGCTCGAGAATGCCTCAGGCCCTGTGGACAAAACAATCAGGAAACCAGTGGCTTGTAGCATTCTTGGGGGTTGAAATTGAACCCTGATCTCCCCAAAGGGCTGTTTCATCCTCCATCTCTGCATCTGAACTATGGTGCTGCCCCACCCTGCATTTTGAGCAGGTATGTCTAAAGCAACAATTTATCCAAGTATACTACACTCTATTATACCCCAGAAATACTGCCTTTGCCCTCCTTAAATCTCTCCCTTGTGAGTCACCAACCTACCCGCATATGTAATCTTTGTCTCAAACCATTTCTGTCTCATCTCACATCCCCATATGATGCCATCCTCTGCCTGAAATTCTCATCATAGTGCAGCCACCGAGCACCCCTCACCCAGTATATAGGCATTGTGCACTGTGCACTACCTGGTAATATGCCAACAGTGGAGTAGCCTGTTCAATTTCTTTTGCAACAGTATTGCACTGAAATAAGTGTAACCAGTTAGCCAGGCATCTATAATTTTCCTTTTATATTGTTTTTCTTTCATCTGTTTCCCAACATGACTAATGCTGCTGCCATCCCCATTTCCTCTCCATTCCATTTCCTCAACCTTCTTTGCCATCTTTGTGTCTACTAGAGCAACTATCTACGCATCCCCTTTACATAGCTTCCTTTCAATGCCACAGTACATGCTCCCCACTGTGAACCTCTGTGTCCCTGCTTCCCCGCTCATACTCCAACCTCCTATGACTACCCCTCTCGCTGTGGCCTTGTTTACATTCTTTGAATTCTTTATGTAGCCCTTTTAGCTGTTCCAGCCTCTCTTTCCTCCCCTTCTATAATCTCCTCCATGTGCCCCCTAAGGCACCTCTGTAGCATTAGATGAATGGCATCATTCTTACATGCTTCCACTTGCACACTTGTTGGTGTTGCTGACTCTGGCTTCACCTTTGCTGATCTATATCCAGCCCCTGAAGCTTTTCTTTCTTTCTACTGCTTTTTTCAGTGGGTTTTCCTTCACCTTCATGCCCTCCAAGAGGGACTGCACCTTCACCATCATGGTCATTGCCTTTTGGAATACATTCTCCATTCCATCAGTACTTGTATACACTGCTCCCCTCTTCTCTTACCACTTCCTTGGTGCCATGCCTCTCAATCTTGAACAAGAGAAAAGACATGCGATTAATAAACAGAAACATCTCCCTGATGCTCCTTATCCCTGTTTCTCCTGCCGTAAGTATGCCCCCTCTTCCCAATAACTCTCTTACCCACCCCCTGGCATGGTGCAGCCAGTTGACCCCATCATCTCTCACTCCTGCTCTTTGTGGGAGGCATGCCACCTGCTGCTGTGTGAGTGCCCACAAATGGCTCCTGTTTGTTGGGCCTCCCCTTTTTTTTATTTGTCCACCACTCTTGCTGTCCCCTTTGTCTCCTTTTTCCACTGCCTGGACTCTTCCTCTTATCATCATCCCTGCCATCTCACTTTTCTACACCAAGCCCCCTTTCTTTGCCCAGCCAGAATCTGTGCACTCTGGATCCTTGCCCCTACTACGTGGGGCCCCACTTACCAGTGAGAGACCTTGGGATTTTTGCATAGAATCGCCAACTGAACTACTGCCCTCCAGTGTGGAACTTAGACTCAGAAGTACCGAGACCTAGTTCTGCTGCTGCTTGCATCAGCCTAGACACTTTCCTGCTACCAGAAGAACATACCATTGAATACATCACCCCCTGAGCAACTGATGCTGCATGCATCACTATATTAGCCCAAGAACTGATGCTGATTCATGACACAACGCTTGACACACTTGTGTCACCATTCTTAACTGATGTTGATGCCTGATGCAACATTTGACACACTTGCATAATCATAAATCTTCCTTTTGCTGCACAACTAATGCACTTGCATCCTCCTAAATGCAAACTGAGGCCCTTTCATTATCCTAAGCTGATGCAGCTTGTATCATCCTGGTGGCCTGCAAGGGAAAACTCCACAGTCCAGGACATTGCCTCAGTCACTCCATTGTGAAGCTTGACCCCTGCTATGTCCTTTTGTGAGTGTCGCACCATGTGGAAATGCAAACTGTGCTCTCTGCAATTTCAAACCTGTACATATCCTTGCTCCTACTCAGCGTACCAAACTCTGCATTGCTGCTGTAAAAAAACTCTGCTGTAATTACAGCTTTACTGCCAAAACACCCTCTTAACAGAAATTCCCACATTGCTTCCATAAATAGTGCTCTACTATAATCAGAGCTGAGCTCCGCTGAGCATAGTCATGGCACAGAACTGTCCATACTGCCTTAAAGTAAATGCTACTGTGCACTTTAAAACACAAGCTGCTTAAGCACATCTAACTGTATCATATTGCAGCCAGCAAACACATGTTACCAGAACTGCCATTATTTTAAACCATAGTTGGAGCACAGTGCTGCAGACTGCCCCCCCCCACAGTAATTTAGTTGACAGTGACTTCCAAGGTGTAGGCAGGGGTGGGTCAGTCGTCTAATGCAGGATTTCTTGTTTTAAGGCACAGGGAGGAGTGGGGTGGCTATGTGTGCTCAGCAAGATGAGGGATAGGGATATTTTTACTTGTATTGGGGGCAGGAGGGTGGCATGGGTGCCAGTGGGTCAGATGTTTGCGTTTATTATTTTAATGATTTCCCAACACTTGGACAGGGCACCAAGTGTAGGAGACAAAGAGATGTCTGTAGGCCACACAGTGGCTGCAATTTGTGACAAAGGAGCACTTTTCACTGACAGGGCCCCTCGCACAATGCTTAGCCCGCGCCCACATAGGCTAGGCGTAATGTTGGTACCTGTGCAGCGATTAATGCCATGGAGTGGTGGCCAAGTGGCATACACAAATGGGGCACACAGCAGTTATGTCCTGAATCCCGGTTGCAGGGACAGCAATGCACCAGGGGCAGGTGGGGCATGCCACCATTAAGCGGCATGCACCAATGTGGGATAATGCTGGCCACAGGGGTAGAGGACTGGGCAGGTTAAAGAATAACCCGCTGCACACCTCCACAGACATGACCCACTGGTCATGGCAGGACTGTGAGATGCCCGCTGCAGCCACCCCAGCCCAGTAGACCTCTTGAGAGGGCTGGGGCAGCTGATCTGGTGGGTGCCCATACTGCAGGGAACAAAGACCCATTGCAGCTGAGCGTGGTACTCCCTGTCTCCAATGTACCCCACCCAAACCCCCACAACACACAGATCAAGGTCCCGATGGGCCATTACCCCCCAACAACCCCATGCCCTGAGGTAGGGATACCCCACACTCTTGCCCTGTCCCTGAAACAACACTTTTCTACAGGGAGCCCCATTGCTTGACTGCCTATCAGTGCTGTACAGCTCTGTACAGCACTCTTGTGTTTACCATGCATGGTGTCATATGGGGAGCATCCCCCAAGCCCAGAGAACTCACACCCCTATTAGTAGTCAGTGTTCTCTCCCCTGCATGGATGGCCACCCCACCCCATACCTGTCTATCAGTGCCGGGCATGGAATGGCGGCGGCACATCCTCCTCTCACCTCCTCAGCCACTGTCTGTCCAAGTGATGCCAATAGCATAGGCAGCATGAGTCCCAGCATCACTTGGGTGGCCAGCAGCCAAGGAGGTGGAGAGGGAAAGTGCTCACTAGCTATCTATGTCTGGTACCGATAGACAGGTACAGGGGTCGGGGTTGAAATAGGTCATTGGTGCCAGGGGGGAGAGGACACTGACCACTAATGGGAGCTTGGGTGCTCGGAGCTCAGGAGGCTTTCCATATGTAACACCATGCACAGGTGTCACAAGGAATGCCGTACAGAGCTATATGGCACCCCAATGGGCACTTCCAATGGGGCTTCTGTGGAAGGGGGCTGTTATGGGACAAGCGGGTAAGGTGTGGGGTATGCCAACCTCAGGGCATGGAGTTGTTGGGGGGGATGCCTCTTGCCACCATGGGATCAGGGCACTGATGTCTGGTGGGGGACTGATCAAGTGGGGGTGGGGCCCTACTGCTGGGGTTTTCTGTGCACCGTGTGGACACTGTGTACTATGAATTGAGCCTGGGGGGACCAGTGGAGGATGGGGTATGGCTGCACGGTTCTGGGTGCACGGGGGTGCTAGTCACTTACCTGGAACCGCGCCATTGGGCACAAGTGATCCACTTTGGGACCCAGGCTGGGCATCCCATTGGATGCTTGCCTGGGTCTGCAGCCCCACCCTGGCCATCCTGTGGAGTCCTGCGTGCCAGGGGGTGGGGCCCTGGACAGGTGGTGGCCAGTTGTGAATACCAGCAAGTGCACACCTGTCCACGGGTGCAGAGTTGTGCGAGTGGGATACACCCCTTTGGCATGTACCTTATGCCCATTCATGCATAGCACCCAATAAGCTCAATGATCTGTCATTGTCATGCAACTTGCCTGAAAAATGTAATCCCTGCCACAATGGTCACTTTTGATGCAAGCTGCAATACTCAGGAAAGTGACTTTGTAAGTCATGAAAACAGGTTCTTGTGTGATGAAAGCAGAACCTGTTTTAATGGCTCCAACAACCTAATTTCATTATTAATTAAAAACAATTCCTTTTAAAGTAAAAACAATTCCTCTTAAGTGAAATGACATTTGAAGAAACAACCTTACACCCTACACTATTGACTGCATAAGTTTTAGACCTAACATAGAGTGCAAAATATTTTCTTGTTTTTGAAGGGCAAGGGTTTCTCTTATTTTTTATTTATTTTTTTCACATTTATAATCATTAAGTCTCACCAAAGCAGTTTCACATACTCATGAAACTGACATATGAAGGTTAGCAAAATGCAGTTATGAAAAATGTGAAAAAGTTAACTTAGCAGGCAAAAACATTTTATTTACTTAATTTTACAACGTGCACATTTATCAGTAAAGCCATCTATAAAACAATCACCCTAAGCCCAAATTCACTATAAGAAACATAAAAGTTTCAAGTTTCAATCCATAGTTATTGTTTTACTATCTGCAAGCAAAATAAAGGTTGTAAACCCATATTTGTATGTATTTTCACTTTTCTAGCTATGTCATTAAGGTGCAACAATCAGGGTTTACCACAGAACTGTCTACTCAACCCTAATAACAGTGGTGTTGCCACAAAACTACTACACAACTATAATAAATAACATTTGTTTTCTAGTATATTACTACCTATCCTTATAAAGATCAGCCTTTGGGTTATAACATGCCTCCTTTAACAAGCATTTGTCAATGCCGAATGTTTGCCTGCTGGCATTGGCATTGGTAGTAGTAGAGTTACAGAGCTGCATAATAGGAATGGCAGTGAAGTATTCAACTGGAAACCAACCCCACCTCCACCCTGCAGAGACTGACAGGCATTGGGGTGTGCCTTTAGGTCATCAGGCATAACGGCCATGCCATTTCACCACACCTACCCTGCAGATACTGACAAGTGTCACGGTGTGCCTTGGTGTCTTTGGCCCTTATGCACACCTCCATTCCATCAGGAAATACGGTGAGATGGAGTGCGGTATATGAGAATGGGGTGAACTTTGGAGGCCGAAGAGTCAAGACATACTTCAATGCCTCCTCACTGGCTGCAGGAGTAGCTGGAATATGAGCATTACAGGCGAGAATCTCAAGTCACACTCCTGATGCCTGTCATTCTCTACAGTGTGGGGCATTATGGTTGGAAACCATAATGTCTCAGGCATTTGTTGGTATTTTCACTCCAAATTTTCAACATGTTTTTTTGTGACCCCACCTCACGAACAGTGGCAATATCAGTTTGTTAGCCGAAAGCTGCTTATGCACAGTGACTACAACATTTAGCACCACAGATGCAATAACAAATTCTGAACAGGATATGAAATATGACAGCTGTACTGTTCATGGGGAGGTGTAAAAAATGGCAATGTTGAAAATCTGCAGTGAAAATATTAAAATAACTGGTGAAGTCACAAGCATACGTAGAAACGTGCACACCACACCTACTGTAATTAGTTTGGGGATTTTTTACAGCAGATTGTCAACTCGGTATTTTGGGACCTCTGATTATGAACAGTGTCACTGTGATTTTCTTTATCTTTCCGAACAATGATTTCCCACAGCGACCATGCATTTCTGCGCTGAAAGTGTGAAAACACATTTCAGCCATGTTGTGAAAAATGACAGCTGTACTGTTCATAAGGAAGTGTGGAAAAATGCCACTGGTGAAAATCTGGACTGAAAATATTACAAAGCCATGAACTTACGAGGGTGCATGGAAACTGCACAATGCTCACTCATAACACAGTCATTTTATGGACTTTTGTCACCAAATTTTCAACATAGCCATTTTAAGACCTCTGCTCATGAACAGTGTAACTTTGATTTTCTTAATCTGTCCCAGACATTGCTTTCGCACACCAACTGTACCATTGTGCACTACATGTGCGGAAAAACACATTTTGGGCGAGATGTGAAAAATGGCAGCTGTACTGCTCATAAGGAAATGTAATAAAACGGCAATGTTGAAAATCTGGCATGTAAACATTAAAAATTTACAGACTTGAGAGTGTGCAAAGGAACTGCACAATGTGTGCTCCTAAAACAGTCATTTTTAGAAATTTTTTCACCAAATTTTCAACATATCCATTTTAACACCTCTGCTCATGAACAGTGTCACTGTGATTTTCTTAATCTGTCCCAAACATTGATTGCACACACTGACTGCACCATTGTGCACTACATGCAGGGAAACACATTTTGGGTGACATGTGAAAAATGACAGCTGTACTGCTCATAAGGAGGTATGGTAAAATGACAATGTTGAAAATCTGGAGTGCAAATATTAAAAATTTGTGAACTTACGAGCGTGTGTAGGAACTGCGGAACACACGCTTGTAAAACAGTAATTTTTAGTAATTTTTCACCAAATTTTCAACATAGCCATTTTAAGACCTCTGCTCCTGAACAGTGCCACTGTGATTTTCTTAATGTGTCCCATACATTGATTTTGCACACCGACTACGCCATTGTGCGCTACATGCGCGGAAACACATTTTGGGTGAGATGTGAAAAATGACAGCTGTACTGCTCATAAGGAGATGTGGTAAAATGGAAATGTTGAAAATCCAGAGATCCAAATATTAAAATTTGTGAACTTCTACGAGCATCTGCGTGGGAACTGCATAGCATGCGCTCGTAAAACAGTCATTTTAGGAATTTTTCACCAATTGCTAACATAGGCTTTTTGAGAGCCCACCTTATGAACACTGGCACTGTCATTTCATTACTTGGTTCCCAAAAGGTGATTTCACCAGAGACTGCGAAATCACCCTTAGGGTCCGATTAATGCCATGACAGTTCAAGAATTCATGAGGACGGGCCCCAAAACCCCATGTTGAAAATGTGGTGCCAAAATTCAAACAATGCCTGAGATATGCATTAAAGTTGAAAAACCCTACTTATTGCATTATACAGCTTACCGGCATTTCCTCAGTTCGCAGTTGGTTTTGAAGACTGCAGGCGTGTTCCTGGTCCACCAAGATCGTCGCGCCAGAGCTCCAAAGGTAAGTATGGGGTGAGGGGGTGTGGGGAAGCAGAGTGTGCAGTGGTGGGCACAGGTGGCCTGAGACCGCTAAGGAACGTTCTTGTTTACAGGGTTTTTTTTTTTTTAAGGAAGATGATGTGGGATGTTTGCCACTCTGGGGTGGACTCCCAGCATGGCAGCTGTAAAAGGCTGTTTGGGGGAGCCTGGGCAGGCAGAAGATTAGGCACCCCATCAACCATCAGATCAGTTATTGCTGGGGTGGGGTTCTCGCATGGCAGCTAAAGGCTGTTTGGGGAGGCTTGGAGCTGACGGAGATTGGGCACCCCCATCAGCCATACAGTATGTGCATGGGGTGGGAGTGCATGAGCATGCAATATGCGTATGCGTGCATGTGTGTGTGTGTGGGAGGGGGAGCGCTGCTCACTGAAGCGGTGCTCTCCCTTTCAACTGTACGGCACTTCATTTTCAACTGCTGTCATGAACAGCTGCAGAGTTGATTGGAGAACTGCGACTGCACCTGCAAACACACTGACTATATTGGAAGACGACTTGCTACACCTCCGAAAATTGGATGATGGCACACTAGTTTCTTGAACATCGTGCAAGAAAACATAATAAAATTGTTATTAAAAAGGTGGTGGGAAGATAAGAGTTATTGAAAAAATTGAGACAGTAGGGAAAAGGATCTATAGAGCAGCAATGTGTATCCACATACATGGTGACCAACTCTAGGAAGGGATGGTTCTTGATTCTATTATTTGACTGCTTCATAGTAGTCCAGGAGCACAGGAGTCAGCTTTAAGTAGGACACTGACTGAGGTTACCATCAAGATGTGTAAACATCAGGAGTGATATTGTGAAAGATTGCACTTGATGATGCTGTGGATTGAGAAAACTAGAAGAAAAAGCAGCAGGCACGGACTCTCAGATCAGAGTAGTCTCCTTCCCCAGTGCTCTCCCCAGTTTTGAATGTGGTCTCCTGACCAGTATGGCTATCCCTGTAAGCCCTGTAAGATGTTGTCTCCTGGTTAGTATGGTTGCCTGGTAGGTCCTCTAGGATGTGGCTTCCTGTCCAGTATGGCCAACCTTGCAGGCCCTGTTGGATGTGATCCCTTGATAATGCTGTTATTGGTGGTAAGAGATGGGCCAAGTACAAAAAATTTGCCCCAAAAATTATTCTGCAAATTTCATGCGATTCACGAAGCACAATTCATGAAATTTGTGCAATCCATGGAAAACAAATTGCGGAATTTAGCTGCAAAACATAGAAACATAGAAACATAGAAACATAGAAGTTGACGGCAGATAAGGACATAAGGCCCATCCAGTCTGCCCATTTCTTTTTCTACCTTATAAATGTGCCATCGGCCTTTGCTCTGTCAGTGGCCTATCTATTCATAGTCACATGACATTTCATCCGTGAATTTTGTGGTTCATGGCAGAATTCTGCACTTTTCAGCTAAATCTGCAAAATTTGTGGTGAAATTTGTGCAATTTACAGCTGAGCCATAGCTCCTCATGGTCAGTAAAGCTTCTCGAAGCTCTGCAGAGTGTGAATTTTGGCACTTTGCACAAAATTTGCAGGTGAAGCTTTTCTTGACCACATCTCTACTGGTAATATGTAGGGGTGATCTAGCCTTGCTACCTAGGAGGTATTCCTGCACTTTCAAATAAATCCCTAAGTTTGATATCCCAGCTTTGCCTGTGTGTGCTGTCTTTTTGTTTTCCTTTATTCTGGCCTGCTGGTACTGCATGGCCATACTGAAGGAAAACAAAAAGACAGCACACACAAGCAAAGCTGGAGTATCAAACTTAATGATTTATTTTAAACCAATCTGTTCTGATTAGTTTACAAGTTCCATGATCAGGGGTATCAAATGGGGTAGACAGGGGAAGCCTGCCCGGTTAGAACAACATGCTTCCTGGACTAACGGTGCACAGGGCCAAGCATGAGGTATATCAGCTGGCAAAGAATTGAGGAGGTTCCCGGATATACTGGTCCACCTGGGTACCAATGACATTGAGGGATATAATGAGCTAGAGAAACAGGCAAGATTCAGGGAGCTTGCCAGGGTCTGTCATGACATAGGATGCGCGATTTCCTTCTTGGAAATCCTGCCGCTGCCAAGGGCTAGTGGAGAACACAAGAGGAAGATTAGGGAGATAAACCAGTGGCTCAGGGAGTGGTGTGGGGGCCAGAGGGTATGGGTTGATGGGGGATTGGGGGGAGACCTCGGAGGATAAGGTGCAATATGCAAGAGATAAGCTCCATCTCAATTTGGAGGGGAGGAAAATCCTTAAGTTGAAAAAAGAGGAGTTTGTTGGTGAAAGGTGGGGTTTAAACTTGTGAAAGGTGGGAGATGGGAGAAAGCTGTTGAGGGGGTCTGATAAAGGAGGGACTCGGTCTCCACCCCTGGGGAGCTGAAGGAATGCAGAAAAAGGCCGACTGGTAAGGTGCTGACCGGGGAGAATGAATCTCCATGGGAGCGTGAGCAGGGAAATGGAAATATACGGAAAGGGTGGAAGGTAGTCCTGCTAAATGCCAGAAGCTTGGGCAATAAAATGCCTGAGCTCCAGGTGATGCTAACTGAGGGAGAGGTGGATGTGGCAGCGGTCACTGAGACCTGGGGCCACCGTGAGGGCACTTACTGGGACCTGAACATGGGGGTTACACCATGTTCAGGAAGGACGGGGGGAAGGAAGGGGAGGTGGGGTAGCAATAATAGTCAAACACTGCATTGGCATGGAGGAGTGGAGGAGGCGGAGGGAACTGTGGAGGCGATTTGGGTAATCTTGATAACAAATGGGGCAGAGGTAAAATAGGAGTGGTGTATAGACCCCCTGCACTGGCGGAGGAGCTGGAGGACAGTCAGGTGACAGATGTTGGAGACACTGCAAATTGGGCAGGGAAGGTGTGGTGTTGGGGGACTTAAACATGCCAGGAATGGACTGGGAGACTATGACATCCTTGGTGGCCAGGGAACAGAGGTTGTTGGATGTCTTTCAGGATGCGTTCCTAACTCAGCAGGTGGGGGAACCGATCAGGGAGGCGCAGTTACTGGATGTGGTCCTGGCAGACAGTGACCAGATTGGGGGCCTGGAGATAAGGGACCTGTTGGCGGGGAGTGACCATGCCACATTCTGGTTCTGCCTGGACCTAGGAGGAGTAGAAGGCTGCTCAAAGACGGAGGTAGCCGACTTCAGAGGGGTGGATTTCAAGGAAATGGGAAGGATCCTTAAGAAGCATTTGGATGGGATTGGGCCAGATTTGGGTGCTGACAGTAGGTGGGAAATCATCAGGAGGGGTGCAGATGCTACCAGAACCTGTGCAAAGTAAGACAAAAATGTGGTAGGGTCCGTAAACCTTCTGGTGGACCAGAGAGGTTCAGGAGGTGGTGAGGGAAAGAAGGTGGCTTATAGACATTTCAAGTGCTCAAGGAGGAAAGGGATATAGGGGAGTACGAGCTGATGGCCAGAAGGGCCACTAGGGTGATGAGGGTGGCTAAGGCAAGGAAGGAGCAGAATCTGGCCAGGAAATAAGGAGAGGAATAAGGATTCTTTAGATACATTGGGGAAAAAAGAAGGGTGAAGGGGCATATTAGCAGGATTAGAACAGGGAGGGATGGGCACAAGATCTGGGGAGCAGGCTGAGGTACTGAATGAGTACTTCACCCCAGTTTTCACCAAGGAAAACAGGAGCTGCATCATACATGGGAGGAGATGGTGACACTGGGGGGTCCTGCCAATCATCTGGTCTGGGCAGAGGATGGGCCATCATTAGCAGGGAGGGAGAAGGCAAGGCAGGAGGACAAGGTAGCGGAGGTGAAATCATGGCAGAGAGTGAGAGAAGCCCTCAGGTCCCTTAAGACAGAGAAAGCACCAGGGCCAGATAAACTACATCCCAGGTGCTGAAGGAAATGGCAGATGTCTTGGCAAAACCCCTGGTGGAGCTTTTCAGCATCTCTCTGAGGACAGGGTGGGTGCCCCAGGACTGGAAGGTGGTGCATATAGTGCCTATCCACAAGGAGGGATCAAGGGCAGTGGCAGGGAAATACAGGCCTGTAAGCCTGACATCAGTGGTGGGCAAGGTGAAGGAGGGCATTGTCAGGAGAGGCTGGGGGACCTGGAAAAGTCAGGGTGCCTGGGTGATAGACAGCATGGATTTGTCCCAGGAAATCATGTCAGACAAACTTTGTGGGGTTCTATGACTGGGTGGTGAGAGCCTTAGACCTGGGTAGACCAGTGGACGTCCTCTATCTTGACTTCAGCAGGGCATTTGACTCTGTTCCTCATGGGGGCCTGTTGAATAAGCTGGGAGTAATGGGGGTGGGGAACCAGATGATCAGATGGATAGGCAATTGGCTCCAGGATCATGGTTGGCAGGATAGTCTCACCCCAAGGAGGGTCATTAGTGGGGTCCCTCAGGGATCAGTCCTTGGGCCCCTCCTGTTCAATGCCTATGTCTCTGACATAAGGAAGGTATCAGGAGTGAGATAGGTCTCTTTGCTGATGACTCAAACTGGGGGTGGTGGTAGACGGATGGGAGGGAGGTGGCCTACAGGGGACCTGGAGGCTCTGGAAAGGTGGTATAGAAAGTGGAAGCTGTGGTTTAATGCAGGGAAAAGCAAGGTACTACATCTGGGACCCAGAAACCTGGGCCAAGAGTACACCCTTGGAGGGGGGAATGCTACAAGTCTCAATGGCTGAGAGGGACCTGGGGGTGGTGGTGGATGTCAAGATGAACAACTTTGAGACTTGTAGGAGGGCAGTGGCCAAGGCCAACAGGATGCTGGGATGCATCGCTAGGAGGATTACCTCCAGAAGGGAGAAGTGATACTCCCTGTATAACTGCTTGTTGAGACCGCATCTTGAGTACTGTGTGCAGTTTTGGAGGCCACATAAACAGCGACATTGAACTCCTGGAGAGGGTCTAGAGGAGGGCAATCAAAATGATCTGGGGCTTGGGAGACAGGACCTATGGCGAGAGGCTCGAAGAGCTAAATATGTACACACTGGAAGAGAGAAAGGACCAGGGGGACATGATAGAGGTCTTCAAGTACATGAAGGGGTTAAATAGGGGAGAAGCAGTCAAGGTGCTCTGAAGGAAGGAGGGGGGACAACTAGAAGGCATGGGTGGAAGCTGTTGGGGGGAGATTCAGGAGAGAAAGGAGGAGGTGCTACTTCACTGAGAGGGTGGTGGAGCCACGGAATGTGCTGCCCAGGGAGCTGGTGGAGGCAGAGTCAGTGGAGGGTTCAGAGGGTGGGACATGGTACAGGGAAGCGTTCTGGATGCAAAGTCCTATGGTGTGGGAATATCCGGGACTGGGAAGGCAGAAGCCAGAGAAGGACGAGGGGGCAACAAGATCCAGCTCCCAGGGTGGGGGCTGACCAAATGAGCGAACCACGAAAGACGTTTGGCCTATTCTGCTGGCATTTTAATATGTTAGTATATTAGTAAGTTAAATCTGATGAGTCATAAGGCATACAAACGTGACTTTTATTATATTAAAAGAATTCAATCTGAGCAGTAGGCTCTGATGCAGGGGCAAGCTACAGGGCTTGGGGGACTGATGGAATTGGCTGGTTGGATGGATAGTGAGAGCCAGGTATGGCTTACCTGGCTAGTGAGAGATTGTTGAATGCAAAAAGTCCCACTGCAGCCCCTCTGTGATAGTAAGGAGCATAAATAGGAACTCCTGTCCACCAAAAAATAGGGAAATTTGGGAAAATAATGATTTTACAATTGTTCTATCACCTCATGATCAGTACTACAAAATAAAACTACAAAAAAATATATGTGAAACACTGAAAATCTAAAGTAGAATCTTGTCAAAGTGTTACTGGCACTCTTTTTTTTTATGTGGTAGGTAAGGCTTGTGAAATGGAAGAGGATTAACGTTACTCCACTTGGCACAACATCAAAGATACATTTTTAACAGTTTCTTTTAACATGTAGCAATGCAAATTTTTAACCGAGGTGTTCATTCACCCTTTGCTTCACCTCACCTTCTTGTGGAGATAAAATGTATACATGAAACAAATCATAGGGTACAAGTTAAGCTGTTGAATCATAAAGCATACAAAGGTGACTTTTTATGAGATCAAAAGAAATCAACCTGAATACACTTTAGAGAATCAATCTCCTGCACCAAACAAATCCCTTGGTGACCAGTCACAGCACAGTATAACTTTTATGTTTGGAATTTATTAGCAGTGTCATATTGAAATATGGAGGTGTCTAATACAGTAGTTAAAAAGTTAAAATATATATTTTCCACATTGGTATTTGATAATAACTTATTTTTAAAGTAAAAGGGAGCTCTATTGCACAAATCTCAGTTTGAATCATCAGCATGCATTATGACTTTATTTGTGTGCTGCTGGAACCAACATATATCTCCAGCGAAGCAAACCAGTCCTAATCATCTCAGATTGTATGCACTTGTTTACTTTATAGAATAAAAGTACAATTAAATATTTAGGGTTTTGTGTATATGGCAGAACAATTAAGGAGGCAATCTCTAAAGATATTAGAAAAGTATGCTTCTTTTATTTATTACATATTTTACCATGAAGGGAGGGTTAGGAAATCGTTCCTATTTACAGCCTCAGCACAGATGCAAATCAGTCAATACTGGATCAGGTGAAGCTTTTGGGTTAGTGTGACTAGGGAAAATTTGATGAAGGCACTGCAGAAATTCCCCCAATAAAGGTCCATCTTGTCTGCCCCACCTGCCACTCAATAATGACTATTTACTATTTGAGTAAGGACGCACATCTGATCTTAACAGTCAGAATGTCACCCTGCACATGCAGCGTAACCCTCAATGCTGTTCTCCCTCAGCAATCTCTCTAATCTAGCTTTGAAAGTCTGAACAGAATTAGTTTTCACAACGTTATAGGGTACGCTAGTCTGAGCAAACCATCCTCTGTGTGAAGTAATGTTTTCTAATGTTTCAAGTTATTCACCCACCCTGCTCAGTTTGTGGATATGCCTCTAGTTATGATTGTATTCACCAGTGCAAACATTTGTGTGTGCTCCACCCTTTCTAACCCCTTTGGTATTTTTGAAATTGTGATCGTGTCTACCCTCAGCCTTCACTTTTCTTTGTAAAATAAGTTTTATGACCAATCATTCCTCTTTACTCTTGCCTCTAAGCTACTGACTAACTTAGTAGCCCCATGATAAACCCTCTCAACTGCTTCAATGTCTTTTCTGTATAATGATGAACAGAACTGTTCATTGTATTCTAGAGTGTGGTCAAACCAGGGCCTTGTTCAGGGGGAGCATCCAATGTCTTGAACTGCTTCTCTCTCCCCCTCCTGATACATCCCAGCATTGCTTTACTATTAATGGACCCTATGCATAAAAGGGCAGAAAGTACATGCCAGAGGTGCGTACCCTACCCACGTAACTCAACGGCCCTGGACAGGCACAGGGTGCGCAGTATTCATGATTGCATGCACCTGTGGGGCACTTGTTCATGACCCTGCCCTCCTGGCATGGAGGTGCATGGAGGGTGGATGAGGGTAGAGTAGCAGACCCAGGCAGACAGCCAATCAGATGCCCATCCTGGGTCCCAGAGTGGATCCCTTGCATGGGATGGCACAGGACCGGATGTGTGCATAGCCAGCGCATGCACCCAGGCAACATGTAAGCAGACTGCATTGTCTAGAGATCTGCTCTGCTTGTTACCACCCTTGTGGCACCACACCATGCCTGGCACACAGATGCCCACTTCCCCAAAAGAACACCCACCCCAGTCACAGCAGTAATGTTCAACACCCCCAACACAACTGAGCACCACCCGGTCCCAGCATCATGATGACCCCCCACATAGCCATGACCTCGGTCTGCTATTCAGGGCCTACCACTCTCCCAAACCATAGCCCTATCCCGCGGCTCCATTCCTGTAATGCCCATCAAGTCCCCTAGCCCCTGATCCCTGCCCCCTTCATTGGTGGTTAGTGGCCCCCTTCCCGGTGGTACCAACAACACCACCCCCCCATCACCCGTACCAGAATGTCAGTGCCACCATGAGTGATGGTGAACAGCACAACCCTTCACACACCACTGCGGCCGCCTGCTGTCCGACTGATACTTGGAGTGCGCTGCCTATACATTATGGTAGCATGGCAGTGCTACCATAGTTAGGGTTGAGGAGCCATTTCTATGTTAAACCCCAAAACTTTGCTTAATAACTTTGCAACCGCTTGACTGGATTTGTATGAAATTTGGAACACAAGATCAAGAACCATATGCCTTGGCATCTGCCAAGTTTTGTACTGGTCGGATTCACGGCTGTGGATTTATTAAGCATGATTAGCATGCGTGTTTATGCTTTTTCTGGAATTCTACGGTCACGTGTACAGGTCGCACGGTTTGCACGACCGGCCCGAAATCTTCAGGGAATGTGCAGCCAGGGTCCCTGATGTGCCTTTCAAAGATTTGGTGAAAAAATATTAAACGGTTCAAAAGTTATTCAAAAAACAATTTCCCATTATAAGTCAATGGGAAAAGTTAACAAAAAGTTCAACACTTTCGCAAATGCATTTTTACTTTCTCAAATGGGCCTGTTACTTTCGAAAATCCACCATTTTGTTTTCAGTTGGTGATCAGAAAAATGTTTGGCATTTAAATTTGGGACCCTCTAGCAACCTAATTCTTTTTGTATTCACCTAGTCGGACCCTGAGGATGCTAGCCATGTCTTTATTTTGTGGTAAAACACCCCAGAAATATGTTTTTTAAATTTCTGTAAAAAGTACTTTCGCAAATTACTTTTGTGCTCACAAAAGTGTCGCAAATTTTTGCGAAAGCTTTCTCAAATTGCGACAGTAGTTTTCTAGTCTGTGGGAAAATGACAGCAATTCTTTGGCACTGCACTGCAAAAGAACAGTTGGGAGTTTTGGGCTGAAATCTGGAGGGAACACAGCTGGCATCTCACAAATGTGCCTTTCAGTGTTGTATTGAAAAAATATTACATGGCGGCAAAGTTATGGCACTCCAAAGTTGACAGTCTTTCCCATAGGATAACATTGCGGCGCCCGACGCATTACAGGAATCCTTTGGCACCTGCTGCAAAATAACGGTTTGGTCTTTTTCCTGAAATTTGGAGGGAAGACAGCCAACAGCCCACAGATGTGCTTTTCAGTGGTTTGGTGAAAAAATTTTACAGGGAGGCAAAAGTTATGGCACTCTGAACTTCTTTTTTTCCTTAGGATAACATTACAGCATTCGCCCGCACCTTTCAGGGCCCGTTATCTCAGAAAGCGGTGCGAGATACGGAATTTTATCGGAAATACTTAGGCCCCTCGCTAGGGCTAAGTTCAAAACTAACCAGGACAGTCATAAATCATATGACTTTTAAATTTTTCACATCGACGGTTCCTGAGATATAACCTATTTAGTATTCCAAGTCCTCATTTTCTGCTCCGATACCCATTATTATGCATACATTCTTTGTACTCACTGTCTTTTCTCTATGCAGCTTTTGGGAAAACCAGCCAATGCGCTACATTACTATTACCGTTACCCTTTCCGCTTGTGGTTCCATGCCCGTTTCACTTACCGTTGACGTCTACGCCACCATGTGCGTTATCCTTTGCGTTTTCATTTGCGCTTGCGTTTCTGTTATTTTTTGCCATTTGTGTCTACAGTACTGTTTCTCTTTCTGTTTCACTTTGCGTCACCATGCCCATTGACATTTCTGTTTGCAGGTACCATGTTACTATGTGACAACACATCATGTGGCAGACCATTCCCGTCTACGCCACCATGTGCGTTACCCTTTCTGTTCTCATTCGTGCTTGCATTACCATGTGGGCCACTGTTAGTGCTTCTGTTTGCGTTGCTGTTCCTGTTCCTGTTACTATGCCACAAGACATCATGAGGCTGGAGCGTGGGGCCCGCCGCTGCATTACATTCACTATTTCTCATTATCATTCTCAAAAAAAAGGGAAATTAGAGGCAAAAAACTCAGTTTAATGCATTAGTTAGGGTTGTTCCACAGCGACAAAAGTGAGGAAATTTGCTGTTAGGGTTGAAAACCTAACTCCGAATTCACCCCAGCACCACACACACACAGACACACACACACATGCAAGTATGGGGAGGACCAAGTCAACACAACCAATGACAGACATCCAGCAGCAGGTGACAGAAATAACAAACAATTGTCTAAATGTACTACGAGACATCCCCACCCACCTGACAGGTACTGCATGCTCAGTGAGATCAACAGCAAAACTGAGGCCATGTACACCAAACGTACACATCCCTGATTGCAGCTGCACACAACGTACCACACTTAGTAGTTGCATGGTCTTACCTACCGATGCCCCACACCAGACCATACCACATGTGGTGGGCCACCTGAGCAATAGAGTTGAGCAAAACCAAGGAGTTGTACAGGTATAATATCTCTGATTATAACAAGGGTTTGAGAAATGCAACTTTCTAATTGACTGTAAACATTGTAACAGCCTTATGTTTAGTTTTTATTATGATACATGTAGAGCCTAACCATATGATGTACATGGTTTAATGTTGTTTAAAAAAACAGTTTTATTATAATAGCAATAAGTCACTCCCAGGTATTATGTTAATGGTCAGTTTATCACTGTCTAGCGACATGTGGCACTCGGCTACACCTCATTCAACATTAAACCCCTACAGGGTGATTAACAGACCATTTAACATAACTGTTGGTCATGCCTTATTGCTTAATTGTCTTTATGAGTAGATACGCTCCCTCTGCTAGGCACTGCAGCAGCTTTGCAACACAGTGTCCCACCCAGTGAACACCATATACTGTCTAGTTACTGGAGAATGGCTGTGAATATGAAGTCATGAAGATGAACAGTGTAACTTGATCATTACAGTCATTGAAACCTTAATGTGATTATAACTGACAGAGTCAGTGATAGAGAATAACCCCTGCTGTCCTGGTACACTTATCTCATTGTGAGTTAAATCAATACTAAAAGACATTCTGTTTATATCTACACTATACCTACTTGATTCCTGTTGTACCACAATTAACATAGTTATCACTTTGATAGCATCAGTGACAGAAGTGTGGCAAACCCAAACACTAGGCATACAGCCTGAGTATGAAACAACTGTTAAAAAATTACACTGTGTCCATAAGTGGCATAGATCACTCATTGCAACAATAGTAAATGTATCACTATTTGAATAAGTTAGTCATCACAGATGCAATGAGATTGTCTTTCTCAGGTACAACATACTCAGTAACTGCCTACAGGAAAATCTATCCTATAGACATCTCCGATACAGGTACGTCACTGTTGGCTCAGTAGTGCTATGATATTTAGAAGTTGCTTGGCCTGATCCATGCAATTACACAGTTTCTTACAAAGAACACTTACTGCATGTTTAGTATTGAAACACACTGAAGGTCTATGTATGTACATCAGCAGTACACCTTCATCAGTAAGAATGCACCTGATACTGGCAGTATGAATTTCACAGCGTTGAACAGGCAATGCTTTTCCATACGTTTACATCAGCCTCTCTATCTTGAGTAAACAGTTGCAGTAAATGTACTACTATGTAAATCACATACTAAATGTAACACTACTTTTATCTTGAGCATGCTAGTGTCTTGTAGTTAATTTATGTACTTCTCTTAATGTATACTCACTAGTGTTAAAACCTTTCTACAACTGTCATCATGCACCTTCAGCATTTATATTGACTAACGGCACAGTACCAGTTGTGGTGTGGTGTGGGGCATCAGTAGATAAGGCCATGCAGCTACTAAGTGTGGTACGTTGTGTGCAGCTGCAATCAGGGATGTGTACGTTTGGTGTACATGGCCTCAGTTTTGCTGTTGATCTCCACTGAGCATGCAGTACCTGGTCAGGTGGGTGGGGATGTCTCGTAGTACATTTAGACAATTGTTTGTTATTTCTGTCACCTGCTGCTGGATGTCTGTCATTGGTTGTGTTGACTTGGTCCTCCCCCATACTTGCATGTGTGTGTGTGTGTGTGTGGTGCTGGGGGTGAATTCGGAGTTAGGGTTTTCAACCCTAACAGCGAATTTCCTCACTTTTGTCGCTGTGGAACAACCCTAACTAATGCATTAAGCGGAGTTTTTGCTTCTAATATATACTGTATATATATGGCAGCGCACGCCCAGCATCAGTTGGATAGTGGGCAACTGAGATGGTGTATGGAGGGTTGTGCAGCTCGCCATCACTCGCGGTGGCACCAACAAGCTGGTAGGGGGGTAGGGGGTGGTGTTGTTGGTGCTGGTGGGGAGGGGGTCCACTAACCACCAATGATGGGGCAGGGATTGGAGGTTGGGGGTGAACTTGCTGGGCATTACAGGAATGGGGTCACCAAGACAGGGCTATGGTTGGGGAGGGGGCTCATCTCTGAATAGTGGACTGAGGCTATGGCTCTGCATGGGGGTGGGGTGTCATGATGCTTGGACCAAGGCAGGTGTTCAGTTGTGTTAGGGGCTGTTTCATGTTACTACCGGGACCGGGGCAGGGCTTCCATGTGCATGGTACTTGGTGCATACAGCAGCTGTGACAGGGTCCCCCCTGCTGTAACCTGCACTCTTCTACACCCTCCTGTGCTCTGCACTATGCACCTTTGTGCATGGTGCATAGTGAGGGCACACACCCAACATTCCCTCCAACCACCCCTACCGCATTGTTGCCCATGCAGCTGGGGGACCCACTGTGTAATTTGTTTGCACATCATTCAAGAATGCCACCAGGGGTCTGTGGGACCCCGCTGCATAGTATTCCAACTTATGGTTGCCTACGTGCCTCAGATATATGGTGAATAGGCAATTCTTTTTTTTGTGCATAAGTCCCGATGACTGCAGCAGCACATTGCCTGTCTGGTTTCAACTTGCTGTTCACAATTCCCTCTCAGCTGTGCTGTTCATTACGGCACGGGGTCATAATGTTTCAAGACATTATGCCGCATGCAAAAATCACACTGCCAATACAGTGTGATTTCTTGCATGTGGCATAATTCTTTTTTTTTGCAGGGGTCTCTGCACCCACACCCTGCACCCCCCAAAACCCCCAATAAGGATTCTCAGCTCTGGGGGGGGTTCAACATAAAATCGCACAAAGTGCGAAAAAAAAAAGTTTCTGGACCCAGGAATCAAACCCGGTCCCAGACACCGCGCCTGGGTTCCTTGCTGCAGTGGCTCAGTCCATTGAGCAATGGCAGCTGCTCAGTGGAACGCCATCCCAGCAGAGGTCTTATCCTCTGCCTGGAATAGTGCGTGTGGTGCAATACAGCATACAGCAGTATTCACGGTAGTGCACCACTCGCTGTCTCGTACAGCGCTATTCCGGGTTAGCGCTAATGTCATATGCTATTAAGCGTACAACATTATAACCCAGTAGGATTACTCACCCCCCCACATGTACTACCTTACAGTTGCACACATTAAATCCAAGCCCTGATTTCTCAGCCCTCATGCCTAAAGTGTGTAATTCCCCATGTACTGCATCTCAGTCCTCTGTTGTGTCCACTCTTCTTCCTTTCAGTTTAATATCATCAGCAAATCATTACAAACTGCTCCTTTCCAAGAACTGCCATCTGTTCTTTAATGTCTTATCTTAAATTACTGAAAGACTAAAGCGTTGTTATTTGCCAACTCCCAGACTAAAAACAAAAGTCATCAACGAACTATACTCAATAACCAACACCAGCCACTGGAGCAAGTGAGTAGCTTTAAATACCTTACTATCACCCTTGACTCTATGTCCTATCATGAAAATGCCAATTTGGTCTGTAAAGCAGTTAATACAGAACTGGTCTACTTTATCATCACAACCCATGCATGACATCGATGCCCTCAGTCTGGCCATAACCAGCTCAGTGCTGTCCATAGTTGACTATGGCATCGTCACCTATGGCTTCACAACCAATATCATGTTACACAGAATTAAGGTCACACTCAACAAAGCGTGTTGCCTTGTAGTGGGTGGACACAGGCTCACACACCTGTGACCTCTATGACCAAGCTAACTGGTTAAACTTTAAGAGCCAGCTTCACTACCAGATCTGTCTACTGGCCAAAAAGATAACCTTGGGCATCTCCCCACCCTCGGCACAGCATCTCCTCCTTCCTGCCCCCACTTCCTGGGCTACCAGAAGCTCCACTAAGGTCTTCTTCAGAGTCCCACTCTATAGGACAGCCCAGGGGTGGTGATCTTTCATGTATAGGGCCCCTGTCTGGACAAAAATGACCTGCCTCCACAGGTCTTTTCTATATCAAAGATTGGCCCCTTTGAACTAAAACTCCAGCAGCACTCCCTTGAAATAAACAGCTGTGACTGCTCTTCATCTCTCTCCTTCCTTGCAGTGTTGCTTTCCTGCTCACCCCTATTTAATTTCTTGTACTTACAAAGTCATCTTAGACAGCTACAGCCCTCTTTCCCTTTTCGCCTCTACCCTTCTCTCCTGTCCTCTTACTCCATCCCCACCACCCTCTCTCTCTCCCTGTTCCTTCATGGCCCTCCTGCCAGTCTAGGGGTGGACTAACGAGAACCCTTTTACCAGGGCTTAAACTTTTCTTAGATACCATTGCCCTACCCATTTGTACCAGAACCATTTAATCATTTGCAATATATATGCTACTCTATTCGTGCGCTTTCTCAGTCCTGCTCTCAAATTTGGCTGTATGGCCAATATCCTCCAGAAAAACCTTTGCCCCAGTACATTTGCTCTCTGGTTCTTTTGTTGTTCTCTTCTCTCTCTCTCTCTCTCTCTCTACTTTGGGATGCTTATGACCCAAACCAGTAAGATCTCCTATAGGGTGGCTGGCTATCTATCCCTGGGCTGAGGTACAGATAAGGCACACCGATGAGTCTAAATGAGGACTGTGTCTGTGTCTGCTGTTCTTAACTTTTGCTGATTGTATTGTGAGGCCTTCTGGCACCATGCAATTCTGCTTAAAGTTGAGCCAGTCCAAATGAATTCATGGGCATTTGCATATGCTTCCCATGATGCTTTGCATTATTGGGGTATGTGCAATTTGTGTTTTCCTGCTTTTAAATGTTGCTTTAACCTTCAGTATGTCTCACTTCTCTACTGCCATGATATATATCTGCCATATATGATGTTTCAACCTTATTTATATGTTTAATCCTGTCCTCTTCTGCTATTGTAACTTTTAGTTTGACATGCTTGTCTCCCTCTAAGATGTATATTTGCCATATTTGTTATTGTAAGCTTAGCATACTTGTCTGTTTCTCCAAACCAGCTGTACCCTGGTACTAATTTACTTGTATCATAACTGCCTTGTCTCTGTATTGCAACTGTATTGTTGTACTGTTTTCTGTCGCTTTTCACTATTTGACATGGAGTCTTTGTAAATGAGTCTCTGACTCAAAGGTTTGTAATTCCAAGATTTGAATAAATAAATAAATAATGTCTAGCTGAACAACCACAAGGATAGACAGCAGGAAAAGACTGGCAATGCGGTGTGTGGAAGTTGCCCATGACAACTACTGAAATCACAGGGAGAACAGAAAATCCATTACAAATGAGGTACGGGGAGTAAAGTGTTTCAAGTGGGGGAACAAGTCTGTTACTGTCACCTTCCACTGAGAATAAGTTGCAAATGAAGTGTCAAGGCCCCTACGAAGTCTTGAGACAAACAGGCCCTCTCAACTATGAAATAGAGACCCCTGAGAGATGTGCCAGGTTGAAGGTGTGTCGTGTTAACATTTCAAAGAAATGCTGTAGGTGTCTTGTGCAGAGAAGAACACTAATCCCTCCCTGGTGGTGTTATCAGATGATGGAGAAGGGGATGCAGAAGTAGCATAGCAAAAATTGGAAAGGGGGATACGTCAGATGCCATTCAGATCAACATCAGCCTACCACCTCATCAGCTAGTTGAGATTCAAGGCTACTGTGTGCATATGGGCACATATTTACTATGAAACTAGGAAAGGCTAGAGACATGGAGCAGAGAATCCATGTGACCAGTACACTCATTTGGCAGAAACCTTACTGGATACTGAAAAAATGAAAGGGAAAGTAATCAAAGAGATTAATAACAGTGGAGAGAATGGGAATTACTGAGCCCTCAAAAAGTGTATATATAAATAAGGTTGCAACATCATGCATGGCAGATATACATCATGGCAGTAGAGTAGGGTTGTTTGATCTGATCCTAGCAGTAGAGAAAAAGAAGGTGTGGTCCATGTATGCCTGGACTTCTCCCCCCACAAATGCACTAGCAGTCTTTGATGGATACCCCATGACTAGAGTTGATGACTTGATAGATCGTCTGGGTGGTGTGCAATATATCTCCTTGCTTGACCTGACTAAGAGATTTTGGCAGATACCCTTAGCAACAGATTCAAAGGATAAAAGTGCTTTTGTCAACCCCATTGGATTCTACCAATTTATTTCTATGCCTTTGGGTTACACAATGCTCCTACAACATTCCACAGGTATATAGTTCAGGTACTGGCCCCTCATGGTGCTTACTGTGTGGCATATTAGGATGATGTGGTTATTTCTAGTCCAAACTGGGAAGCCCACAAAAATTATCTTAGGGCAGTTCTTCATACTGTACGATTAAAAGAACAGGTCTGATGGTACACCCCACAAAGTGTGCCACTGCAACGCAGGAAATTAAGTATTAGTGTTATATATTGGGAAATGATCATGTGAAACCAGAGATATCAAAAGTCAAAGCAGTAACTAACAGTCCCAACCCCCGATCAAGAAAAATGTATGGTTCTTTTGGGGTTTAACAGGATATTATTGCCGCTTTATAACCAACTTTTCTGAATTGGCCACCCCTTTAAAAGAACTTACAAGAAAAAAACAACCCAGCCTGGTACACTAGTCTGACCCCTGTGACCAAGCATTTAGAGCCATAAAAGCAGTGCTATGTTCAGCCCCCATTTTGTCCAGACCCAATTTTTCTTGATCAGTTATACTACAAATGTATGCCTCTGAATCTGGCATTGGGGCAGTCATGAGTTAGATCAAGTGTGGGGAACAGCACCTAGTGGTATACATTAGTAGGAAGCTGTTTGACCAGGAAATAAAATATACAGCTATTGAAAAGGAGTGCCTGGCAGCAAAATAGGCTATTGAACTCTTCTGGTTTTATTTATGGAAGACTGAATTCACTCTGGTTATGGACCATAATCCCTTGTGTTGGCTTAACCAGATGAAGGATAAAAAAACTGCATCACTTGATGGTTTCTTGCCCTGCAACCCCATAAATGTAAGGTTGAGTGTAAGACCCCCCCATGTCAGGCAATTACCTGGGGCTCCTGCTACCTCTCGATGCCTCTTGCAGCCACTCTCTTTGCTGCCATAGCCCACTTGTGGACTGCAACAAGGGTCAGGGAGTGTATCAGCTTTATTACGGTGCCTTGAGTGCCTGATCCTGTGCAGTTGGTGAGCCACTTATATCCTCGCTCCCCCAGCCCGATTCTGGACTGCTGCCAGGGCCAGGGAGCTCTACAGATAGTTACAGCATCCAATGTGCCCGATAAGGAGTGTGGCCAGTGAGACATACACTGTGTTCTTCCCCACCCTCGAACTGCCACACAAGGGGGCGGGGAGCAGGAAGAAAAGGCCACAAGTGTTTTTCAGTGCCTCAAGTGCCCGCTAGAGCCACAGCAGAAGCACCACTCACAACTCCTCTCCCTAGCCCCACTGGACAGCAAAGGGGGCTAGGGGAGCTGAAATACAATAAAATAAAAACTTTACAAGGCTCCTTGACCCAATCCAAGCCTCCAGTTGGGCGAGAAGTACTGGGGACAATATGGCATCCACAGGGACTACATATCCCAGAATGCATTGCAGTGAGAGTGCCATTTTTTTCCAGAGACTGTTCCTGTTAGGGAACTTGCAAAATGGAGATTCCAAAGGGGCGCCTATCCCCCAAAAGTGCCCTCTGGCCCTAGCAACCACCAGAAAGGACCAGGAGGGACCTCTACATGCAGCCAGATGCTGCCAAGATGTTACACAAAGTATGATAATGGACTTAGATGAACAGAACTTTATGGGGATGGCCATATTGGATGAGGTTTGCCTGAAGACAGCGTGGAACCCTATTGGTAGCTGCAGTACAGCCAATCAGGGCATGGTGCTTGAGACTCCTGTGGACCAGTGAGGTGTTATGATTAAAACTAACATTCTGGGATTGACAGTTTAACCCTAGGTCTTTTCTGTGAGAGTTTTTGAAGAGAAAACAACTGATTTTTGACAGCTCTTGCTGTTGTCACAGGCTAAAACCATTTAGTCTGTGCCAAAACGAACTAATAACTTTTAAATCTGTTGCCAGCTGCCTGTTAAATCCCAGAGAAGGGGGATTTACCTCATCAGGACTGAACTGTTGTGTTTTGGCAACCAAAATTGCTGAGACTGCTGAAAGAAGTGTTTCTTTGTGCTTGGATGAGGTAATGAATCCACTGCCTCACCATCCTGTTACAAGAGACTATGATTTCTGCCAGGAGACCTGAGCTCTGAGGTCCTGCCTGCTTCCCTAACTGCTGTCCTACCTGCAAGGTGGGTGAAGACAAGTCCCTTTGTGGGGTGAAGACAACAGCCTTCCTACCTGTCGAGGTGGGTGAAGACAAGTCTCTCTGTGGGATGAAGACAACTGTCTGCGTAACTGTTGAGGTGGATGAAGACAAGTCCCTCTATGGGGTGAAGACAATGACCTGCCTACCTGTTGAAGTGGGTGAAGACAAGTCCCTCTGTGGGGTGAAGAAGATCATTGTCCATATCCACGCCAGTTCTACCTGTTCTTCCCAATTGCCTGCAAGGGGAGACGTCCCCCAGCTCCTACATCATTTGTTCACCAAAAGGTTGTGAGTACTGGGTTTTACCCAAACCAATACTTTTCTAACTGTTCAGCTAGCTAGCTAGTACATTTACCATCTGGGCTTCCTGTGCGACCTTAGCTAAGCCCACAGCCATAGTTATAGCCAGGATAAACTGTATATCTACATCCACTGGTGTAGTTTATAACTTACTTGTGTAGCATCCAATCATTGCAACGGTGCTGCACCCAGTGCCTGCTCATTACAGGCCTGCAACTCCTCAGTGTGCACACAAGATATTTGGGAGTTCCCACAGAGACTGTGGAGTTAACTGGTGCACCAGTGGGAGGAGAGGGACCGGGACAGGGAATACTGGATTGTAATGTACTGTGGTGCCTGAATATTTTGCCTGATTATAGTACTTATTATAAGCTTGTTGTTTTATTACCCTTTTATCCCCTTGTTCCTCATCTAATTACCAGACCCAAAAATAAATCCCTGTGTTTATTTTCCTGCAATATCCGAAACATTTGCATTGTTGTGCAGTGTAATATTTGCATGCTTAGAGTGATAATTTGGGAGGGGTTTGTGTAGTGTTCTACCTGCCACCAAGGGAAGGGGTTGTATTTCATTTCCTGTGGGGAAGCACCCTGGCAGTACGCTGCTATAAGGATCCACATAGGTGGAGGTACCATGCCATTTGCCAAGCCAATTGTAACCACGAACCCAGGCATCAAGCTATATCCCTTATGCAGCACCACTTGTGGGTGGGTGTGCATATAGAAGGGAATGGGGTGGTTACATGTGCATAAAGCAGAAAAGCAAAACATCAATGCGGACTTCATGTCCAGGTATGGGACAGGGATAGAAAAATAATCTGCTTGTCTACACGTGTGTGACATATGATGATGCTGAAGTATGCCTGTACAGTACTCAATGTACAAGACATGTCATATACAGGAGGCCCCAGGGAATATTGCTGGAATTATATGGAATCAGCTTCTATGTGTGCTTACTCTAGTTACTTTTGTTTGTGTAAGCCCCCTCAAATGCAGGCTTACCGTTTTTTGGTGGGAGCTCGTACAGTTCCAGCCCCTCCTCGATCCAGGGGCAGTAGTGGGACTTGAACAATGGTCCCTGCCGGTGCCATGGCAGCGATGCAATCTTGTCTGGACCCTGCCCCATGCACCAAAGGGGGCAGAGGGTCCAAGGAGGGAGCATTGCCTCTCGGTGGTGTCAGGAGCGGCCCCAAAATGCAAAGGGATGACCAGGGCCACTCTGAATGGAAAAAAAAAAAAGAAGAAAAGACGCAACGTAGGCTTGGCAGCCATATACCCGTGCACATGTGCGAGAGACCGGAGGGGGATTTAAAGGAGCAGGTGCCCCATTACCCCTCGGCCATGTGGCCAAAAAAAAAATCAGTTTCCCCAGCCCCCAAATAAGCAGAGGGGCCAGAGAGGGCTCACAGTGACCAGGCAAACTCAACCAATGATCCAGAAGCAAATGATTTGATACCTTTTTAATGGACCAACATAGATGTAACAACAGAACAAAAGTGCTCTAGCTTTCGGACCAACCAGTCCTTCTTCAGAAGCTCATACATTGCATGAGCTTCTGAAGAAGCGACTAATTAATCCATAAACACTTTATTCTTATCTATGTTATCATTAAAAGGTATCAAATCATTTGCTTCTGGATCTATTCTTGCAAGGACCAATACGGCAACTACTAAATCTAGATTTCAACAGGCAAACTCAAGTCACGAATATAATATAAATTAGCCCTGTTAGCTGGCTAAATAAATAAGGGGGCCCCAAAATCACATGAGACTGGGGGAGAAAGCAAGATGGAGGCCCCCATGTAACAGTGACAACTTCAGGCTGCTGGGAAATTACGCAGAGGCAGCTTGGAAGTCAAATGGGGCTGACAGCCAATCACAGGTAGGCTCAGACAGGGTTTTTTAAATGGAAAAAGAGCGCACCTCTGACTCAGACCTTCTTCTAGTCTCTCACTGTTGGACTGCTCAATACAAGCGCTCCTTTCGGTTCACAACCCCTCTGTGGTTTAATAATCTAAGCAACCAACTGACCATGCTACCTAGTCTTACCCAATTCAAGCAAATGCTTTGGCAACATCTCCTAACTGAAAGCGCCTATGATTACAACACCTAATTTCCCAACTTGCTGAACCCTCCCACCAATGATCTCTTCTCATTGCACTTGCCAAGCTTCCTGGCCACCACCCTCATTTGACATAACTATCCCCTCTTCCCTCTTGTCGATTCTGCCCTTACCTCCCCCTCAACAGCTCCTCTCCATATATCTCTTTTCTATGCACTTGCCAGGCCTCCTGGACACCACCTCTCTTGTCTTCTATCCTCCTTTCCCACCTTGTTCGCCTCCTCCTCTACCCCCTTTCCCTACCTTACACCTCCTCCTCTCTCAATTATTGACAAAGCCCATGGCTGCTATATTTCCTATCTAATCTCTTGATACATCTCTTCTCCCCTCTCTCTATCTCTCTGCTCCAAGACTCCTCCCTCCCACACTAACAGCATGGGATTTTTTGCTACCCCTCTTACCTCTTTATTGCTCATTGATAGCCATTACCGTTTCTTGAAATGCTATGTCTTCAATGTAACAAATGTTTGTGTGGTATCCACTATTGTTTGATTGTAATCCCCTCCCTTTGACGTGGAGCCATTGTAAATGAGCTGCCTGACGCTCAAAGATATTTGTAATCCAAGACTGAATAAATAAAATAAAAATAAAATGAGAGGATGACGGAGAGAGGGCTGAGAGAAGGGGCAGAGAAACCTGGGAAAGAGAGACAAAAAATGAACTGAGACCCAGGGAAAAGGCATCTCCAAAGGCTGCCTGTTTGATTGTGGGCTCTCTGGCTACACCTCCCACACCCTCTCTCGCTAAAGATAGAGCAGGAGGAAGGCTGCACCTGCTGCAGTGAGATTAGATGAGGAGGGTCCCCTGAGGGCACTGGGGCTAATTGACTGGACTGGAAGGGACAGTAAGATTCAGCCTTGGGCATAGTGGACAACTCTACGCAGGGAAAAGGGTTTTCAGCTAGGGGAAAGCCCTTAATGCTGGGCTGCCATATCCAAGTCCTGGCTAAGGGAAACTGAGCCACCCTGTTTCTGCAGTGTGAAATCACTGCTGCACCAGAGAAAGAGAGAGAGAGAGAGGAGAAAGACGGACAGGTCTGCCTGGTGAACACCGTATATAAAGGCCCTTGGGCGAAGCTGGAAAGGCCAGGCAGGCAAAGAACAGCACCTCACTCACACACCCCCACTTCCGTTCCTTGACCAGAGAGTTTTGTTACCCTTCTGGAGACTGTGAGTACCCCTAGCTGCAGCTCTGGGGATTTTATTTCATCAGCATAGGAGGGTCGGGGAAGAGCCCCAACTCCTTCGACAGACTTAAGTTCCCCGAACTGGTTGTGTTTGTTCTACATGGGCCCCACAGAGAGATCACAGACCTGCAGCTAAGAATGGTGAGGTACCCACCATCAGGGACAATTCTGGGTGCACACGGGGAGGAGGGAAATCGCAAAGGGGGTTGTGCACGTGAGTATATGGAGGCACAAGTGGGTAGCCCCCGCATTCCCTGTCTTAGAGCATTTTAAGTAAAAGGGATTACTGTTTGCCATTTCATCTAAGTGTTTGTGTTTTGCATTATCATTTTTGCTGGGTGGGGGTAATGATATAACTCTGCAGAAGGGGTCAGCCTTTACAGAGATATACCATTGTTCCTGGGGGGTGGTAACCTGTTTTGTCCACAGGAGTCCGTACCACTCCCCCAGATAAAGGCACCAAGTCACCATTGGCAATCCAGAGAGAACTCAGGCCCAGCCCCTCGGGGGAGTACACTGAGTACCTCGAGGGCTCTGGGGCAGCCCAAGTGAGTGAGAAAAGGGGCTGTTACAAGTGGAGACACAGCTGAGATTTTTTGTTGGCCCTAGAGGCTGGTCTTTTCCCCAAAACTTACGGTTGAGCATTTTGTAACCCCGGTGAATTTATTTCTTCCCCTACTTTTTCTTTCCATTTTTGGGGTTTGTGGTTGTTTTGGTTGGTGGTTTGCTTCCTTGGGTGGAAACTGGCAAAATAGCTTTCCAAGATGTAGAGGATCGGTGTGACTTCGAGGGCTTTAACTCCCATAGGATGCTGCTAGTTCACAATGTGGCAGTGGGACAGAAGATGGAGTCCATTTTAGAAGTCCTAGAGGAGGCCCTGCCTGACTGTGGGATGATGGAGATTCAGAGGGTGACCACCATCCGGGTTAAAGGGTGTAGGGACCTAATAGTAAAGAAGGGAAGGACTTGGACCCCATGTATGTACCCCATAGCATGACCCCGGTTGCATCCCAAGAGATCTGGATCTTGTTGAATAAGGGAATGGCCACTGACCTGTCCCTTGGAAAGCCAAGCCCCTCGGGCCCCCCAAGTGAAGAGAAGAATAGTTTTGAAACCCGACTGGGGTCTTGGCTCCTGGGGGAAGGGAAGTCCCTGCAGGATCCCTGGGCTTTGCTCCCGGAGGGTGGGGTTCTTGCGATGACACTGCCAGGAGGGCAGGCCCCCTATACGGTGGTGGCCCCTGAGCAGCATAAGCTGCTTTGCACTTTCTCCAGGGCTGTCCCCATGCTCGCAGGGGAGGATGACTTCCACTCCTGGATCAGCCAGGTGGCTCAGAGGATCCAGGTCTGGGGGTGCTCCAGGGAAGAGAAGTGCAAGCGGATTGTGCAAAGACTCCAGGACATGGCGCTGGACGTGATCCAGTCCTTATGAGCCAGCCAGCCAAACTGCACCCCGAGTGACTACCTAGACATCCTAAGAAGCACTTTTGGGGTGGTTGAAAAGAGGGAGACCATGCTGTTCCAGCTGTGGGGCACCACGCAGTGTACAGGTGAGAAACTGTCCCAGTATATTAACCAGGTAGAGACCCAGCTACCTCTCCTCTAGGTCCCAATGTGTTAAAATCAACAACACCCTCTCTAGCACCCGACCAATATATTCTGGTGTCCCCCAGGGCTCTATCCTGAGCCCATTACTCTTTAGTATCTATCTAAATCCCATGCCCAGCTTCTGCTCAGGCAGAATACTACTTTACATGGATGATGCAGTCCTCTTTGCCTCCAACCCTGACCCCAGTGCACTCCAGTCCTCCCTACAGGACTCTTTCAATCAAATAAAAAACTGGTTCACTGGCCACAGACTAGTTGTAAACATCAAAAAACCCAAGACCACGCTTTTCGCCCATCGACAAAACAAGACCAAGGATTCCCCTCTAAAGATCCTCTCTAACTCACTTCACCCACTGAACCACGTGCCCACCCTATATATACCTGGGCATCTCTTTTGACACTACCCTTTCCTTCCACAATCACATCAACATGCTTTCCTCTGCCACAAATGTTCATATTGGCCTCTTATACAGACATAAGGACTGACTGCCTCCAGAGTCCCTCCACCTGGCAGTCTCCTCCTCAGTCCTGTCTCTAGTGGACTATGGATTCACAACTTTTGGATCAGCTGAACCCACCACAATGAACAAAATTCAACTTGTCATTAATAAGGAGTGTCGGCTCCTGTCCGGAGCAGACAGGCAAACTCACACCTGTACCCTTCATTCCCTAACCAATGTACTTACTCTTGAGAAGAGACTTCAATACCAATCATGCCTCTTTGTTAAAAAAATCCTACTGGGCTTGTCCCCCCCCCGGGGTCTCTGTGTCCCTTCACATGGTCACCCCTGCTGTTGCCACTCACACCGCCACCAAAACTATATGGCAGGTCCCCAGGATCAGGACCGCACTGGCCCAAAGATCATTCCCCTTCAGAGCCCCTTTCTGGTACAGTGCCCTTCCACCAGCCATCACCTCCACTACCAAAATAGGACCTTTTAAGGTAATACTCAAGAATCACATCTTATCCTCCCACAGCTGTCAGTGCACTCTCTAGGCATAATCCTAGGCGCTGATGCCTCATTAGAGTTCTGTGCCTAGCCTTCCTTGATAATGTCTCTCCTGAGGCAGCTCTTTTGTTCCACCTCAGAATCCTATAGTGCATATACGTTTGCTACTACTGAACTTAGCTACTATTTGTATAGTACTGTTTTGACAATGTCTCCCCTGAGGCTGCACCCCAGTATATTATCATGCTTATGTGTTATCTACTGCTGTTCTTTAGCTACTACTTATATAGGACTGTACTGACAATGTCTCCCCTAGTACAGCTCCCCTCTGCAATGCATCAGAATCTTCTGTGCCTTTGCGACTACAATCTGTTACCAACCTCTTTATGGTACTGTATCTTCTTGTGCATAATGTACACTTGCAATTACTGACTTAACTGTTTGCCTGTAGTAATCTGTATTTGCTACTGTATTTACTCTGTACATGACGTGGAGCCTTTGGAAACAAGTCCATGACTCAAAGGGTTGTAATTCTATGTGATCTTAAATAAATAAATAAAGTTTGACAAGTGCCAGCGGGTTTTCTCGTTACATGAGTGGGACATGGGTTGCATCAAAGAGGAGGAGCACCAGATTTGGTTGAAAGACGACTGCCCATTCAGAGAATGGTCGCAGAGATTAGCCCCTGGCAACATGGAAGATGTCCGGAAACACCTGCTGGAGTTACTGAATGCTGGCGTTATCACTGAGAGCTCGTATTCTTCCCCTAGAAGACTCAGTGTTGGATCTCCACAACAGGTACTATCAAAAACCCATGGCAGAGGAGGATAAAGAGAAGACCACTTTTATTTACCTGTTGAAGTTCTACTAATTCAAGCGTATGCCCCAGGGCACATCCAGGGCCCTGGCCACCTTCCAGTGTTTGATAGAGAAGGCCATGGGAGATATGAACCTGCTTGAGGTCATAGTCTACCTGGATGACCTCATTATCTTTGGGCAAAACTTGGAAGAACACAAGGCCCGGTTAATGAAGGTCCTGGATCAGCTGGAGGAGTTTGGTCTAAAGGTCTCCACTGACAGACGTCAGTTTTGCCAGCCTGCTGTTAAGTATGTTCGGCTTATTGTCTCAGCCGAAGGTGTGCAGACTGACCTGGCTAAAGTGGAAGCCCTCCACTTGTGGCCCAGGCCCACCCACTTGCGAGCCTTGCAGTCCTTCTTAGGGTTTTTTGTGGCTACTATCATCGGTTTGTGAAGGATTACTCCTTGGTGGTACGTCCTCTGAACAACCTGATGCAAGGTTGTCCTCCGGCAATTAAAACAAAGGGGGCAAAACTCCGTAAGGGGTACTTGCACATTGGGGAACTTTTTGGGGACCAATGGACTCAGGAGTGTGAGGCTGCCTTCAGGGAGATAATTCAGAGGCTAGGGGAGGCCCCTGTCCTTGCTTTTGCTGACCTCCTAAATCCCTATGTATTTCACACCAACACCAGTTTAAATGGGTTGGGCGCCATCCTGTATCAAGAGCATCCTGAGGGGTTCCACCCTGTGGCTTTTGCTAACCATGGCCTGACCTCTTCTGAAAGGAATTACCCAGTTCATAAACTGGAATTCCTGGCACTGAAGTGGGCAGTGACAGAGAAGTTCTATGAGTATCTGTATGGGGTCCCTTTCACTGTTCACACCGACAACAACCCTCTGACATATGTCACTACCATGGCAAAGTTGGACACAGCAGGGCACTGATGGCTTTCAGCCCTCTCCACCTATGATTACAGTCTGGAGTATCGAAGTGGATGAGCCAATGTGGATGCGGACACCTTGTCACAACGCCCACACAGTGACACCCCCGACCTGCCAGTCCAGTGCTTTGTTCACAGGTAAGGCCCATTCCTGATTCAGTTACACACACCACCAGGTGCATAGAGGTACTGGGAGCCCCCCCCCGAAGCTATCCTGCCTGCCTATCTAAATTTCACAGGCCTGTATCTCTCGTTTCTGCCCCAGCCTAGTAAGGCTGATCTACAGCAGGAGCAGGCGTCGGACCCTGGCATATGAGACCTTCTTTGGGCTATCGAGAAGGGGCAATCCCCAAGACAGGTGCAGGGCAGTCATCTTGATGCCCACCACATGCTGAGAGAGTGGGACAAGCTGGTCCTTTGGGATGGACCACTGCTGCATACAGTGCAGGACAAGGACCATACGGGCCACTCTAAGCTGCAGTTAATATTGCCCGGAGTATACCATGAGGCTGTCCTCAAGTCCCTACACAATGATATGGTGCACCTGGGTTATGACCACACTCTAGATGCATGTAATGCCAGGTTCTATTGGCCCAGGATGAAAGCTGATGTGGAGAGCCACTGCAAGTGCTGCCTGTGGTGCATCCGGAGGAAGACTTTGCTCAGACGGGCCACCCTTCTGGTCAACATCAGTACCAGTGAGCCCCTTGAGTTGGTATGCATGGATTTTCTGTCCCTGGAACCCAACAGAAAAACACAGCTAACATCCTGGCCATCATGAATCACTACACCCAGTATGCACAGGCTTTCCCTACCAAGGATCAGAAAGCGAGCACTGTGGTTAAGGTCTTGCAGCAGTATGTTCAGCATCACAGCCTCACCAAGAGAATTCACTCTGACCAGGGCTGAGGTTTTGAGAGCCACTTGGCGAGGGAGTTTCTGTTGTCCTACGGCATACAGAAATCTCACACCACCCCTTACCACCCCCAAGGGGATCCACAGCCCGAACGTTTCAACAGGACCTTTCTGAATATGTTAAGCACCCTGGATCCCACTGAGAAAGTGAACTGGAGTCAAAGGGTCAGTTATTTGGTGCACGCATACAACTGTATGAAAAATGATGCTATCCAGCGCTACCCCTTTTACCTCATGTTTGGTCGTGAGGCCCGGCTGCCAGTGAACCTTTGCACAGGCATAATTTTTTATAATAACTGGTACAAGGTTTCATAGAGTAAAAAAAACTGTAAGCTGTATTTGTAGAGTGAGCATGTCCCTCAGCGACCGCTGTACTCGCACTAATACAGTGCACTTTCTTTTGCACTTCAGTGAGAGGAAAATGCCGTAATAACCCACTATCCAGGTATCACGGAATTCAGTGGGTTATTACGGCATTTTATCAAGACTGGATATCTAGTCATTATAGGAGGTCACCAGTTATTATAATATAAAATCCTACATTATATTTATTATACCCCTGCTAAGCTTAATAAAATGAACCTGGATATTTTTGTCCTGTTTGTCTGAGAATAACAGTATACCAGCATCTCTTACACATATGTTTGTCAGTTGTGCAAGAATTCAAGAATTTTGGTGAGAAATTTTCAAAGCAATTACAAAAAGGTACAGGGGTCCATCCTACTATAAACCCAGAATTAATTCTGTTTGGCTATTATATCACCATATTCCCACTTACACACAAAAATTCATACATCTAGCTATGGTCATGTCCAATAAAGCTATATTATTGAACTGGAAAAGCATAGATCCTCCAGATTCACAATAGTGACTAAATCAGACAAAATACTTTTTTTAATGCAGTTTACATTATTATTATTTTCAAAATATGAAAATAAACACAACAAGATACAATCTGACAAAAGGAACACCCTCTCCCATCTCACCCAACAGAGTGAAATGGGTCAAAACCAAGGATAAGAAACAGACAATAAACCATATACATTACAACTATGGGATTCGCATTATGTACCAAAAAGAGTTCAAAAACTAGACGTGCAAGTATAAAAAACATATATAATGTTTGCCCAGACTAGTGCTGCTCTGTAACAAGTTTAAATTGTATATAAGGTGAGCAGTTTGCTCCATTTTCTAGATTAGGACTTGGGCCTATTATGGACACTAACTATCATTTTTTCTAAGCAGAGATTAAAGAACAATTCCTGCAACCACTCTTGGTATGAAAGGAAGTCTTGATCTAACCAGTGCTGGAGAACTACACATTTAACTGATAAAGATATCATTGTAATATGATATCTCCTCCCTGTCTCACAGCTATACCACTATAGTCACCTATAATACACATTTCAGGGGTAAAAACCATATCTAACCCTAACAGGAGGTCTGCTTATGATCTCATCATTTCCCATAGATGTTTAACTGTGTTGCATTCCCAGAAGATATGAAGTAAGGTACCCTCTGCTCACACTGATTACATTGAGAAGAGCTTAATCGGCCCATTCTAACTAATTTTTGGGGTATAAAATAAACATTATTTAAAAGGTGAAACTGGATAAGGCATAGTTTATCATTGGCAATATAAGAATATAAGTCCTCCCATATCTTAATTCAATTAAAACAGTGATCAGGAAAGGCCCTATTCAAGTAATAGCATTCCCCATTAATGTCAGGGTGTATTATGGCAAAAATTAGACTACAGAGTTGTGACACTGCATGCAGTTGAGAAGCCATCTCTATAGCTGAGTGCAGAAATTCATATTGATTAATGTTCCAAGGCAGAGAGCCCAACTGTGCCCAAAGGGCATGTTTAAGCTGAATCAACTTAAAGACAAACTTAGGCTCTAAATGATGTAACTGTATCATGTCTGGGTACGGTTTATGATTCCTGTCCTGCAGCAAAGTGCACACCTTAACTGTTTCAAATGGGGGTAGCCTTTCTTTAGTGAGCACCGTATGCCCCACTTTGAAATTAGGATTATTAAAAAGTGGCTGGGAAATATCCTTGGTGTAGTTATACTTTATCATTCTACCTAATTGTGTGTGAACATTTAAAGATATAACTATCACAGAGTCTAGAAGACCTTTTGGCAGAGCTTTAGGGAAAGAAAGGGCAGAGCAGAAAGTGAAGAGCCCAAATTCTTAATCTGCAGTCTTTCTATTTCGAGCCAAATGGGAGCATAGGGGGATTCCACATCCTTAAACTCTGGCATGGACCACCTAAAATATTTGCTGGCATGACTACCTAACTAATAGATAGGAAAACGTGGGACACTAGGACCACCCAGTGCCTTAGGAGCTGCTAACTTATTATAAGCTCTTCTTGGTTGTTTGCCCAGCCAAACAAATTCAGAAATTATCATATGGAGTATCTTAAACTATGACAAAGGTAAATAAATATTAAAGGAAGCTGTTTTCAATTCTGGCACCCGACCCCAAAAGGCGCCCCTGGTTTATTACTGGGGCAGTGTTTTTCATCACAGTATTTCTTTATTTAAAATGAAAGCTCGCTACTCCAGAAGTATGGCAGATATGGGGGGCTCCATTAATTGTAAAGTTGCAGCAGTGCACTCACTTGCTTCAACACATTTGTATTGAAGTGAGCGAGTGGCGCCCGCACCTTTACAGTAAATGGAGCCCCCTGCATCTGCCATACTTCCAGGTAGCTGACTTTTCCTTTTTAAAATAAAGTACAGTGGCATCCCCCAGGCTGAAACCCAATTCTGCAGCATTTTTCAGCACTCTGCAGAATGCTGCAGCTGACTTATTGAATAAAGCAATGTAATTTCAATGGCAATTAGTCCCTTTTGTCATTGAGGAAAATGTGACACTGCCAGGATGAAGTGAATGCCACAGTTTCCTGCATAACAAAAAGAACTAATTGCCATTGAAATTACATTGCTTTATTCAGTAGGTCTGCTGCAGCATACTGAAAAGTGCTTTAAAAATGGGTTTGATCCTGGGGGATGCCACTGTACTTTGCAGCATGAGAAAAACATTGCTTTTTGTGTAAAATGCTAAACCGGGGGGGAAACCTTGTGGGGGCAGGAGCCAGAATTGAAGACAGTTTTCCTTTAAGCATGTTAAGTGGATAAAACAAACAGAGAAGAATTTTCATCTTAACAATATTTATCCTGACCCATAGTGTTAGTGGAAGGGACTTCCATCTGTCCAGATCTTGTTTAATGATGATCACCAGATCCTCTAAGTTAGCCTTCTTGAGCTGTGCCTGATTCTAGTTAACAGGAGACATAAATATTTAAGTTGTTTCGTGGCCCACGTCAGTCCCATGGCTGTCATGTCTGCTGCAAAGATACTTGTATTTAGAGGCATAACTTCTGTCTTGTCTATATTAAGTCAATAGTTAGATAATTGACCATATTCTTTAATGGGAGCCAAAGTGGCTGGTATGGAGAGTTTGGGGTAGGATACACGCAAAACTATGTTGTCCTCATACACGGAAAGCTGCAAATGTTTAGAACCAATGTGCACACCAGTTAAGAGGGGGTTTGTTTTCAGTTTGTATAAAAGAGGTTCCAAATGTAAATTAAACAACAGAGGGGATAAGTGGCACCCTTACCTATTTCTGGAGTACAATGGAAATGGTAAAGAAAAAAAAAACATTACAATAAATCTTTGCACTAGGGCAAGAATACAAGATCTTAATCCATCGAGTGAACTCTGAAGGGAAGCCAAATTTCTCTAGAGTAGTGAATAGAAATGTCCAATTAACCATGTCAAATACTTTCTCTGCATCCAGAGAGACCAGGGCTATAGGGACCTTGGACTCTCTGGATGTGGATAAGATGTGAGCCAGTTTACAGAAACGTGGATGAAAGACTTGACCAAACTACAAAAATACATTATTGTGTCAGAAAAGAAAATCAGAATGGGAAAAAATGTGGACCCTTTTGCTAATATATACTTAGATGGAAAGTAAGTCAGAATCCTTGGGTACTAGCTTATTATGGTGTATGATAAAGGACTCTTGACCTATGTGAATATATATGAAAATGTGTAGATTTTCCTTGTTACTGTGAGATATCTGATTGTATATTCTTGCTTTTTACATCATATGCTATCTGATTGTACTGATTGTTTATTTTTTTTGTTTGTTTGTTTCTCTTCCTAATTTGAAATAAAGTCTCATTATCAAAGGAAAAAGGTAAGATCTTAGTCCCTCACCTGCTGCGTCAAGGATGGGTGGAGTATTGGAGATCCAGGTGTGAAGGCTTAACTGAGGGTCACACCTAGAGCAAGGGGATATTGCTGCTCCTACATTTACTAGTCACTGGACTTCTATCCTGCAATTAAAGGTGTGATGGACTTTTATGTTCCTGACTTTTTATTTTTTATTATTTTGAGTTTGATTTGCTTACTAATTATGAACTCTCCTTGAATAAAACCACACTGTGGTGTGTTGCACCACATAATAAGGGTCCCTAGTTCTCTGTGGCACTTTCTCCTGATTTCTGTGGCAGGGCTTCTATGCTTCTGTGGCAGCATTTTTGGAATTCTGCTGCATGAGTCATTAATTTCTGTTGCAGAATGTAGTCCTTGCATTGTCTAAAATATTATTTGCTGTCATTGATGACACCACATGCTGAGCACAAAGGAAAGGCTTCAGGATAAACTAGATTGGGAAGGGAGCCAGATACTATGTAAAAACTGTTTATTTGAATGAAAATTCACCCAAAACAGTGAATTCTGTGGACTATATATGTATTCTGTAACATGGTGCAAATTCTGTGGAAAATTCTACAACTGCAGAATCGCAGAATTATGGTGGTCTTGCATATAATCTATGTCCTCACCTTCCTTCTGCACCATCAACCCAGGACAGACCCCCTTTGCTAGACAATGAAGCTCCCTCCTCCCAAGAAATCCCACTTACTTACAGACAGGAAATGGCTTTGTTTTTTCTCCTACATTGCTCGAGCATTGGGCCCTGTTCTCCTGGGACCTAAATGACCCTCCCTGGCTGCTATTAAAGTATTGATGTAAGCAGCAGCCAGCTGCAGCTTTGTGAAGACTTTGGGTGGCATTCTCTGGTGTCGGATGATTAACAGACTGGGGTAAACATGAATGAAATGCCATTGATGTTCATGAAGCTGCTTTTTTATCTGGCTGATGTCTTGCCTGATGGTCTGTAGGCTCTGTCTGAAATCTGGGTAGAAGCTGCTGGAATCCATTTCTGGAGGCTCCACTGAGCCAGCGCTAGTTGTCACTCTGCACAGGGGCTCCACAGGCCTGTCCCTTTTGATTAGTCCTTTTGGCAGCTTTAAATTCTATTTTAGACTAGGTGCATGATGATTCTACTGCTGTCAGCATCAGCCAGTTAAGCTATAGGATTTTTGTGCTGAAAATTGCAGAATGGAGCTAGCATGGTATTGATGTTAAAATGGTTTCCCCACAGAGCTAAAGGCTTAGACATCCATTTCAGTCTCTAGCTAGACCATGCCTACCCTCAGTTTCGGGTTTGCATTTCTTAGCGCTATAGCCAGATGTTTGCCGGTTCAGATTTGTTAACGTTAAAATGTTACAGGCAGTATTTATTTTTGAAAAATAAAGTTTCTTTAATTTTTTTTGGCAATAATGCCTTGCATGTTTAGTGGGCAGGGAGATGTCTTGGCGATGAGGACTGTTGTGGTTGTGACCTGAGCTGCAGATCGTGGGTGTCAGCGTAACATATGAAAAGAAATGGAAATTAAGGTCAGAAAAACATTTTTTCTTGACAGGAAAACAGTAAAAAAAATGTATTTGTGGTGATGCGAACTGTAGATGGTGGCATGAGTAAGGGATGTTTTGTGGAACAGGGCACTGCCTGTGAAAGCAGTTTGAAGCTCAGGCAGGTTATTGATATTTCCCTGTGGTCAGTTCACTTGAGGAAGAAAAGTGACAGTTAGCATAGATATCGTCTGATAAGGACACGGGAGAAAGGTCCTTTCAGCCAATCAGTTTAAAGGAATTTTTGACCCATTTTATAAGAATACATAAACAACATAAACATGAAAACAGGAGTGGCAAAACCTTTGGTATTGTCCAGTATGACTGCAGCTGGTTACATGTTACAGAGAAGGGATTCTTCAGGCAGTGCTCCCTTCAGGCATCATTGTGCCACAGTGGTGTTGGAGAACCTAAATATTGGCTGTGATGTAAGTAGGAAAAAAATGAAAAAAAAATCTCAAAGTATTTAATTAAACACATAGATTCTGTCATCCCAGACTTCCAAAAAAAAAAAATATATGTAAAAGGGAAAGCACGAAAGCTTTTTAAAATCCCAGTTGCTGTAGTTAATAAACAACTCATATGTTCTCTATTACACATTTTTAGATGTTAACAGAATCATATAAATACAATACATATTTTGATAGATGTCAGTGTTTCACTGCTATGTAATTTACACAGGAATGCATTGAAATTCTTATTTTTGGAAGCAAGCCTCCTGATAAGACAAGTGCTACTTGGATGTGCACACTGAAGACTTCCTGGATATTTGATCCAGACTCAGACTATGGGGGAACTCTCTAAAGATTGCTCTTTATTTTATTGTTATGTCTAATGTTTAATCTCTGCCCAGTGCTCCTGAAACTTGTTGTCATCTTTCCTGCTGCAAAGTGCTAATGGCATTGCCCCTGGACAAAATCCAAATAAAATAAATAAAATATCAACAAAATGACTGAAGCCAAGCTCATGCTAAATTTATAAATTAGACAAATGGTGCATATTATTTCACACAGGACTTCACTGTTGACCTTTGCAAATACTTCTTGTGGTGATTAGGGAAAATGGTCTCAATCAGTAGAATAGCGAATACCATTTGTCAATTCATAGTAAAGCAAGGACATCATAGGCCACAGTCTCAAAACATGTTACACTGCAAAAGTAGATTAACCCGGTTTTGTCACATACTGTATGCCAAAACTGAGGCACAAGCGACCACCTTTTTGAGTTCTTAAACATATATTTTTCACTTTTTTCTACGGTTTATTTACCCTGGAGAGCCCAGACAGGGAAGGGAAAGGCAGCTCATTGGATGCGATGCATGCTAGCAGACAAAGTGAAAACTGGGCAACTTGTAGCACCAGTACAGAAAGGGTTCCACCAAGTCGCAGTGACAAGAATTTTGCTGACCTCTCCCACAGCGACACATTGTCGCTGATATCCCTGACACTGCCAGATCCCAACTGCAACCAGGTGACCAGGGATCACACCAACACCTGTTCAGTGTTAATGCAGTGGGGGGGGGCTGTGCCACCCCCTTCACCATGGATTCAAACTCTGGGGGGGGATGTCGGGGGACAGAAGCCAAACCCAGCAGTCGAGGAATCATTCATTGCTCCAACAACTTGTTTGACGCTATGGCTGTCGATGGGTTGGTGTCACTGTGGGGGATTCACTGTAACAGCATTGCTGTTACAACAGCATACGCACAGAAAGAATGCTCAGATATGAGAACTACAGTTGCAGAGTTTTATTCAGCAATGAACACAAGGTACAAAACAAACCTCAACCTTTCACTTACCAACTAGAAACTTTGTCAAGAGTGAGCAGTCCAATAATCATCATTCCCTTTTATACATGATGCCTCATAGATTTGGAAGGAGATAACTTGATGGACAGGCCACTCCACTGCAGATTTAAAGTGACCATTCAAAAAGTGACAGTGTAGAAAGTGACAGAGCAATAAGTTACATTAGAAAAATACACTAAAAACATATTTAGCAGTAAGCAATCTTCACAGACCCCCTTCAAAACCAGCAGAGAGGTATCTGAAACAAAAAAACAACATCAGATGTCAGTATCATTCACAAAAGTGTGATAATATCAAGCCTATCATTTAGACCTGGGGGTTTTGTAGCTCTTGCATGAAAAATCCCAAATGCTTCTATTTTAGATAAGAAGGTATCAGTGTCACCCACTCTGGGTCCAATGAACATCTTCTCTAGGCCCATAAAAGAAAGCCTGCAATCTGTTGGGGACTCTACAATTAAAATGTGGTGTGCCAAGACATATTCCATGTTTGTGTTAGATAACACCCGCATATGGTCTCCCACTCTTTCTTTCAATTTTCTTTTGCTTTTACCAATGTAAAACCTACCACAAGAGCACTTGGCCTTATAGACCAAGTATGTGATGTCACAGCTGAGTAAATGGGTAATAGGAAATACCTGTCCTGTAGAGATAATTTCAACACTTTCGCCAACTTGTATCACATTACAATATTTACATCTGCCACAATGGTGACACCCCTTTGGTAAGGGTGATAACCAAGTCTTTTGTCTAGTGTATTGCTATAAAATCTGTGTGATTCAATCAGCCAAATTCCTGCCTCTACAATTAACCATACAGGGAAACTGATCAGTGTATCAATCCAACTTAGGTTCCTCATGTAAAATAGTCCAGCTTTGTTTTTACTATTGCTGCTACAACAGCAGATTGGGTGTTAAATGTGGTCATAAAATTAAAGCATTTTTCATCACCGCATTCCTCTGCTGCAGAGACAACAGTTCACTTCTTTTTTTTTCTGTGCGTGCCCCAGGTCCTCCATTTGGAGATCAGCCCTGCTCCATCCACTGTCTCCCCATGTCTAGGCTTGTGCCTCGCAGAGGCCACCGAGTGGGCTCCTCCCTCAACGGACACGGTAGGCATGCCCCAGCTTATCCCCCTAGGTTGGGGTCACAGGAGTGGGACCCCCAGATGGACATTGGTGGCAGTGGAGACAGCGGCAGAGCAGAGCGTCATACCCAGGGGCAGGCTTTTTTGTGAATGCTGGATCCCTGGGGCAAGAACATGCAATGACATCCAGCGTCCCCCCGCCCCCCCCCTTGAATAATGGCACTGGCTGCAGTGGTATTTACAGCCTCCACCATGGGTCTGTAAAGCACTGGGTACTCTATCCCTCCTGCAAAGGAAAGCAGTCCCCAGGACACTCGATCCTTCTCCCCAGCCGCACTTCATTTCCAAGTCCATCACCGAGCAGGATACAACAGTTCACACCTATTGGTTGTTGCAGCTCTCTAATAGACTACTTCCAAATTTTTTCTAGAATACACCCAAAAACAAATCTATCTGCTAATACAATTGCATGTGACTGAATTATTTAATCTTGGCTGCAATTACATGGTGCCTCAAAAATTGTCCTGTTGGTATATTTCTGATGCTGTGGCAGGGATGGCAGGAACTAGCTAGAAGAATACTAAACTTAGACCACACCTTGATAAAGCATCAAGTACGATGTGAAATGCTGGTGTTTTGTGGGGAGCATCTTGTTGTTATTTTTTTAACATTATTTAGAATAAACAATATTTTTAATGGAACTTAACTTAAGTTTTGTGGTCCGTTTACTGGGTTGCCAGACTTTTTGCTTTTTCCATACCTCATTGTGTCTTGGCACCAGTTCTTACCCCATAGCAGCTGCCTCTTTGGACTTTAAGAATACTAAACAGTAGGCATCTCAAATATGTATTTTTCAATTGTCATATTTAGCCATAGGTTCATGAAAACCCATGCATAGAATGCCAGGCAACCCATTCACAAAACTGTTCAGAAATTACTACACTGTCTAAATTAAAAAAAAAAAAAAGCTGTCATTTTTTTCCAACTGCTTAAGCCAGAAATGTACTGGTAAATGATAAACATAAAAAAATGTAACTCCATTCTCAGCAGCAAAATGCTAAAAAATATGACCCTCTATATCAGCAATGCAAAACTTAACAGTGATTCCAGATGATGAAATCACTACAGCTGCTTGTCCCAAAAGCATCAAAACCCACCAAAGCTGTGGCAGCCACTGCCAGTGAAACAGCTCCTGATCCACTGCCACAGATCTGTTCATATGATGTTCCACCTACCAAGTGCATGTCATGATACCCAAGGAAAATATGACCAGCAAACTCCACAGCACATCCCCACCAGACAACAACAGCTACTGCACATGGTCACACTCAGCTCTCTCTACTGTCTCCCAGCTGCTCACACCACACTCTGTTGCCACTCTGTTCTGCAACCCGTGCTGCTGTTCCCATAATAAGTCACACACACAAAAAAGAAAGAAAAATATATCCTTATGAAAAAGAAAATGAAAGGAAATTAGGATGAATGCATATTGGGGATGGCTTTTTCAACCAAATTCTCCCAGCAACAAGGAATTGTTTAATGTAGAGTGGAAGAATATTTCTATAAAACACTAAAAAACTTAAACACAACATATAGTTCTTTAATATTAAAACATATCTTTAATTTAGTAATTTAACAATTATGTAATTGCAATAATGCACTCTGTGGCATTGGTTATTGTGGGATTTACCCACTTCTTATGTTGTTAAAGTCACTCTTCCTGCAGCCTCATGGCACACCATATGAGATGTATGTAAAACCTACCATAATCCATGCCCTGTTGTGCATTATTGCTAATTATCAAGAATGGAAGGTAGATACACTTGTGAAACAGCGTTTATTTTCGCATATGTTCATAAAAGTAAAAGTGTTTATTTCCAGGTATATATGTCATCAACCATTTAGCCAGACAAGAGTATTTGTTTATTTACATTAGCAACATGTATTTGTGTTGTATAAAATAATTATTACACTTGCCCTGATTATTTAATCAGATTAAGTTTACTCATACCTCCAAGCTGTAGTGAATAATGCATTATTTGAGTCATTATCTTAATAAATTAGGTAGATGATATGGGACAAAGCAGGCAAATTATACATTTTCTGGGTGTATCCATCTGGATGCATGCACCTGCGCTATTAGTGGACAGTGATGTAGAGCACTTAATGTGTTATCCAATTATTTCTGGTCCAGAATTGTATTCATTTCTATGTTGTTGCCCTGGGTTGATCAGAAGAGCAGCAAATCTCCTTATTAAGTTCCAAAGCAGGTTATCTGTAGTCGATTACAGTTCTGTACTATTTGACAGTGTACACTACATATCTGCAAGGATAATTACATCATTGTTTGCCAACTGTATGTTTGCACCTCATCTATATTAAAAAAACTAGGGGTTGAAAGCTTTGCAGGTAAAGGCTTCATGACAAGATCTCAAGACTTAGCAAAGATCAGTCAAACTGTTTTAACATTAGTTGTGGGGCAAATGCAGTAACCTTTATATAGTAACATAGTAATTTAAGGTTGGAAGGGGAGTCTGCAGTAGGTCTAGTATGTTCACTTCACTGCTTCATAAACAAAGATGAATAATATGTTGTGCCCTGGCTTAAAATAATATTAAAAACAGGAGTGGGCCAATTCCCCTTATTCTCTTTTTGATTCAGGGGCCAGCATATTTGAAGGGTTTGTGAGCACAAATGCAATTTGTGAACCACAAACTGGCCAAATGCATACATAGCATAACAATGACTATGTTCAGAAGCCAGTTTATGATTCACAAAACAGATAAGAACTTCAGCACTAATGTAAGAATTGCACACATGCAAATGAGGGAAGGCACCTTTATAAAAGACAATATTCTGTTTTCAAACTCCTACACATGCCAGACACTGCTGTTGCTCTGCATTATTTACTGCTTCTGAAAACTATGTTTTTTAAATTGGCAGAAATGGCTGCTGTCTATTAAAAACATTATACTGATTGCGAATAATGACCATTATGGCTGCAGTGGTGGTTCTAAATGACATGGGAGGCAAATATTCTGCTCCTGCAGCATGCTGATGGGGTAGGAGTGGCCATTACTGAAAGAAAAAAAACTAAGTTCTTAGAAACACAATGAGCATCCCCCCAATCTGTTGTGCCAAACAATCTGCCCCAGAGATCTGTATATACACCAGTGTATGCCCTACAGTTATGACAGAGTTGTTTGGCAGACTTTGAAATAACCCTTATCAGACTCATTCATGTCACTTGGAAGCCCAAAGCCCTCCTCCTCCTCTGTGAGGAGCAATACAGCCTTTTAATGAGCAATTGGTGGCGTGGCAAAGAGACTCTAGGGTGCTCCTTGCAAACTGGGGTCATTTGCATGTATAGCTTTGAATATGGTATGCTGGATACATTACAGGATTGTTTGCTATTACAGCTAGTTAAGGAGACCTCAAGGCAGGCTACCATTCTTGACGTTGTGCTCACCAAATCTGAAACAGTAGGAGAAGTGAGGGTAGATAAGCCACTACAGTCTAGTGACCATAATTCTATATGGTTTAACCTGGCCCTTGGGACAAGTTAAGCCCACACTAGAGGCTGATATCCTAGATTTCTGAAGGGCAGACTTCAACCAGATGTGGGAGCAGCTCCAAGATATGTTAGAGTGGACAGCATCATGGATGTCGAGGAAAAACTGGGACAATCAAGTGGGCCAGTATTGTGGCAACAGAGTTTTGCATGAGAATGGTAATCAAAAGAAACAGGTACAAGAAACTAATGTGGTTCTATGGATTAGTCAGGGGAGCAGTGAGAACCAAAATGAAGGTCTTCACCAGGTACTAGGAAAAACAAAGGGAGAAAGTATGGGGAAAGTACCAAATGAGAACAAGGGAAGCCAAAAGGGTGGTCAGAGAAATAAAGGCAGACACAGAGCCATGTATTGCGGAAGGAGTCAAGAGAGGGGGAAAACAGTTCTTTAGATGTATTAGGAAAAATAAAAGATGGGAACAGAAATTGTTAGGCTGGCAGAGGGAGGTAGGGTAATTGAGGAGGACACGTATACAGCATCCAATCTTAACAACTACTTCTATTATTGTATTCACAAGGGAAGAAAGAGGACCTCTGCCACAGAGTGGTATTAAGGTCACTGTAAGGGGGATGCCTGAGATGAGTCAGCAAGTATTTAAAGGTGAAAGGGTTTAGAAAGGGCTAACAGCTGTAAAGCTAGATGAGGCCCTGGGACCAGATGGGATGCATTTGAGGGTGCTCAAGGAACTGGCAATGGAACTTACTGAACCCCGGGTGGGGTTAATAAATAGCTAAGTTCAGAAAGGGTTAGTTCCAAAAGACTGGAGGGTAGTAGACATAGTCCTGCTCCATAAAGAGGGACAAGGGGAAACCAGGTAACTGCAGACCTGTCAGGCTTACATCTATTGTGGTTAAACTGATGCACACTCTAGTCAAAGAGGACCTTTAGAACTACCTGGAAAGCAATGGACGCTGGGATGGTAAACAGTAAGGTTCATGGCAGGGAGGTCTTGTCAGACCAATCTAATAGTGTTCTTTGATTTGGTAACAACAGTAGTGGATAAGGACCATGCTGTGGATTTACTCTACTTTGATTTCAGCAAGGAATTTTGACTCAGTGCCTCACAGAGGGTTTATTGAAGCAGCTAGAGCATCAGGGTGCAGTGAAGGACATAGTTTGATAGTAAGAAACTGGTTGGAATGGAGACAGCAGGGAGTTGTGGTTAATGGATTCAAATTAGAAGAGAGAGACAGGTCACCAGTGGGGTGCCAGAAGGATCCGTCCTGGTCCCATTCTTTTTCAGCATATTCATCAGTCACATGGGAGAAGGAATACTGGGCAGGGTTGCAGATGTCTCTAAGCTCTGTGGCAAGTTAGACAGCAAGAGGGGGTTAGAGAGATGCAGAGAGACTTGAAAAAGCTACAAAGGTGATCAGGGGTTTGGCAGTTGAAATTCAATACCAAAAAATGCAAGGTGATTCACATAGAAAAAAGAACCAGAGGACAGAGTATTGGGGGGGGGGGAGAAAATCTGAGCATGACCTCTGAGTAATGAGACCTGGGGGTCATCATCAGTGACTCTCAAAAACAATGTAACCAGTGTAACAAGGCCTACAGTAGGACAAACCAGATGCTAGGGTATATAGAAAGGGGTACTGACAGCAGAAGGAAAGAGGTATTACTACAGTACCTTTCTAGTAATAACTAGTGAGGCCCCACCTGGCATACTGTGTCCAGTTCTGGAGTCTTCACCTAAGAAAAGATAATAACAGGCTGGAGACAGTGCAACATAATGTTAGCAAAATGATTCAGGGCCAGCAGGGCCGATCTTACAAGAATCGGCTCAAGACACTGAACAGGTACTCGCTGGAGGACAGGCAAGAGTGGGGAGATGTGCTAAAGACCTTCAAGTTCCTCAATGGAATGAACAAGATAAACTGTGAGTAATTATTTTGCATAAGCAGTGGATCAAAATCACAGAGACACAAGTGGAAATTGATGGAGGGGGAGAGATTCAAGAGGAAAGTTGGAAAGTTTAATTTAACAGATAGGGTGATGGAACCGTGGAACAATCTGCCAGCTAATCTCATCAGCACCAAAACTATCAATGGTTTCAAACACAGCTGGGACAGGGTGAAGGACTTAGTGGTTGCGCAGCGTGGTAGCAGTAGGGTGGGACAACAGGCCCTGTGTTTGTTAGGATTTATGAGCAGGCTGAATGGATGAATGGTCTTTTCTGCAATCATTGTCTAAGTTTCTACTTTTCTATGCTGTTCTCACACTAACAGTCTTGTATATGCATGGTTTGTGCTCCATGTCTTTAACTCTAGTCCTGTTAGTTGAAGCACTACTGAGATTAGTGATTGCCTGGTGGCTGTGCATTTATCATTTGGTTTTGGGGATAGTTTGTATTTGTATTTATTTATTTTATCAGGAAAAAGGTCTGTTGAGTAGGATTATCATATTATTTCCTAAATATTTGGCAGAATATTGATATTCGGCAGCCAAATATTCAGATATATTCTATATTTGCCATAACAAATGAAGAACCAGCCCCTCCTTCTCTCCCAGTACATGTAAGCAGCAAAGCAACCCTCCCCGTCAAACAAGCATAGTCCCACCCTACCCCAGCACCCATGAGTTTTGCTTTGTTTTGTTTTATAGATGAGGCTCCATAAAATATTAATAATAATTGCCAGTGTCGGGTGACCAGTTCAACCCACCCACCTCTATGGCTGGTCAGTAAACTTTGTAAACTGCACGATCCCTCAAAAAAAAGAATACATTATGACCCATCCCCACCCACAGCATCCGACTCTGGCACCCATCAGTCCAGCACCCAGTTGTCCAGATAAGATGAGAAGGTGACAGGCACTACCCTCTCTTCTCCATGGCTGGCCCCTCCTCATGAATGAAAGTGGTCAGGTGCTTGCTATAGTAAAATTATCTGATCACATGATCAGCTGGTTTTACTATAGCAACACACAAACTCTTTCATTCACCGAGAGGAAATGACCAGGAGGAGGAAGGGTTGTGCTGGTTGACTTCTCACCTTAAATCTGGATAACCAGGTGCTGGACTGCGCGGATGTCAGCCTGGGTGCAGGGGGTCATCTACATTCTTCTTAGCGGAACAGCCGCAGTTTACAAGCTTACTGACCAGCCGTGGAGGTGGTGGGCTGAGCCAGTCACCGACACTGGCAATTATTATTGATATTGTATGGGTGCATCTATAAAACAAAACACAAAACAACAAAACAACAAAACAACTTGGGGTGCTGGGGGGAAGAGGGTACTATGCTTGTTTGACAGATGGTGGAGGGATGGGGGTTTTCTGCTGCTTGCTTGGGGTGAAAGACAAGGGAGGGGGCTGTTCCTTGTCTTTTTTTTTCAAAACAGTGTTCCCAAATATCTGATAAATAAAGTACTATTCATTGTTTAGGATCCGAATAACGAATAGTGTATTTTTCATGGTATTCAGGAAATGATATTCAGACTGTGCACAGCCTTACTGTTGAGCATTGCACATTTACAAAGAGGTCATGGTTAGGAGAGGTAACTTAACAGATATTATACAGTAGGTAACATAATACAAAGAATGATAAACCATGGGTGAAGCAATTTTACACACAAGAACTAAAACAAAGAGTGGAAAACAAAGAAAAAAATTCAAAAACAGTGTATACAAAATGCATAAGGTGCAGTAATATCTGTGTCTGCACAGTATTGCCCAAGTAAAGGTTGACAAACAAAGTAAGTTTAAATGAGTCTTGCAAGATATTCCAACATGAGGGGGCATATTTAGCACTATTTGGGTTACAAATACTTGAATATAACATTTTTATTTATTTATTTATGTCTTTGGTGACCTGGTAGGTGAGCTGATCCAAGGAAACATTTTCAGGTACAACCCATGCCATAAACAATGGCACATTTACCAAAACCAAATATAGGTGGAGTAATATGGCCTCAATGCAGGTCATTAACAATAGAAACATAGAAACATAGAAACATAGAATTTGATGGCAGATAAGGACCGCTTGGACCACCCAGTCTGCCCATTTCCCTACCTGATGAATAAGTTGCAGATCCTAGTTAACCAGCAGCCTACTTCTTCCTACCCCCACCCCCTAGAATTGCCTTATGACTGTCCCATGCATGCTTGAATTCCACCACTGTTTTTGACTCCACAACCTCCTCTGGAAGGCCGTTCCATACATCCACAACCCTCTCTGTGAAAAAATATTTCCTTAAATTACCTCTGAGCCGCCCCCCTTCTATCTGAGTGAGGTGCAGGGAGTTACAGTACAGAGGGTATTAACAAAAATGAGAATACAATAAGGTACAAAGTGAAGTTGTAGGCTAGTGACAAGTCCATAAACATCATCACAGGAACGTGGAGAATAATACAGTAAGGTGACAAATTACCAGGTAAACCATATAAAGTGCAGTTTCAAATAGGCACGCCAATAACAAAATCAAGTAACAGCCAGGTGGATAGACAAAATTCAGTGCAAGAGTAGACTGTAAATTATTGGCAAAAATGCTAGCAAACAGATTAAGTAATCTTATACCACATTTAATTCACTCTGACCAAGTGGGATTTGTTAACAGCCAAAACAGTGCTGATTTGGTTAAGAAGGCTCTTCACACTATATACAATGTGCAAAACTTAACCATTAAACCCTTCTTATTGTCGTTAGATGCTAATTAAGCTTTTGATAGACTGGAATGGGGGTACTTACAGAGTATTTTGACCAAATATAATCTAGGAGATCAATTCTATGGGTGGGTGAGAATTTTATATAATCAGATATCAGCTAAAGTAAAAGTTAATGGGGTGCTTTCAGATAAATTCTGCATAAACAGAGGGACCAGACAATGATGCCCTCTATCACTTCTACTATTTATCTTGGCCTTAGAACCACTACTGATCAAAAGTAGGTCGACCCCCATAATTAAGGGTATAGGAGAGGGTAAGCACAATAAACTCATGGCATATGCAGACGACTTATTAATTGCCCTCTCAGAGCTGAGTAAATCATTAGGTCCCCTGATGGAGCTGATTCAATCATTCTCCCTACTCTCTGGCATTAAAATAAACTTTGACAAATCTGAGATACTTCCATTATCTAAGCTAGATTGTTATAACAACTTTAATCAATATAATTTCAAAGTCTCCAATACCACAGTTACTTTTCTTGGCCTAGAACTATGTGCAGATATTAGAAAGATTATTAGTCTTAATTTTAATAGATTGTTAGACTCGCTAAAAGTAGAATTACAAAGATGGCACCCGTTGCTTATGTCATACAAGTGATGAACATGATTTTAGCTCATAAAGTTTATTATTTGTTACATCACCTACCACTTCAACTTACAGAAAAAATTATAAGTTATTAGATTCTGTGCTACTAAAATATTTATGGGAGGATAAACTAGCATGTATATCTAAGCTCAAATTTCAACAACCCAGAAATAGGGAGGGGGATTTACTTTTACAGATTTCAAAACAAGACATGACACCTTTTTGGTACACAGAATATTCAGTCTTCATGGTTAAGGGGCACAAGTATAATTCTGTGATGGGTGGATATTGAAACATGATTATTGAAAGGAGCTAATCCTAGAGTTACACTGTTTGGAGAACTCCCTAAAGAGGTCAAGTCTAATCCGATTCTAAAGACTAAAGTGTCAGCATGGTCTAAGACTGCCAGGGCATTGAATTGGAACCCAGCACACGCCCCACATTGTCCTATTTGGAATAACACACTTTTTCAATATGAGGGGAAAATCTTGATCTGGAAGAGTTGGATAGATAGAGGAATATGTTATTTGAGTGACTTATTTGATCAAAGTACTCTAACTTTGCTTCCTTTTTCAGATTTAGCCAGTAAATATAAATTTCCCAGAATGGAACTTTTTAGATATTTACAACTCAAACAAATTTTAAGAGAAAATATTAATGAATGTGTTATATTACCCCCCACTCATTCCGTAGATAAAATATTTGCTACCTGTAAGGGTTATAACATTCTATGCAATATGGTTATAGATTCAAAAGAAAATCAAATAGAGTCCTTAATTCATAAATGGCAAGTGGAACTAGGGACTATCTCTTTAACTGACTGGGAACAAAGCTGGGTAAATATTCTTAAGGCCTGTAAGGAGGCAAAAAGCAGATTACTACATTATAACATTGTTCACAGATGACATCACACACCAGAGAAACTGTTTAAAATGGGTATCTCTGACACTAATACTTGTTGGAGATGCTTAAATGATTTTGGTACTATTACACATATTATATGGTCTTATCCACTAATTCAGAATTTCTGGGATGAAATATTTGGGGCTGTGAGAAAATCCTTAACAAGAAGATTGTATCAACTGATAAATTGGTTATTTTAGGTATTACTGTGAATCTAGAACCTTGGTCTAAACCTAATATGTTATAGTTTTTATCTGCTATGATCTCAGCCAAAAATATATTTTTTAGACATTGGAAGCAAACCTCTATCCCTACTCTTTCTGAATAGCTTGAGGATGTTACCACCAGAATGAGCTATGAAAGATTTGCTTTTGCTTGTAGTGATAGAATACATTTCTGGATATTTGGAACCCATTTCTTCATTCTATGTTTTGTAAAAGTATTACCTAAGAATGTAACAATACTGAACAGTATTGACAGTTACAGATGTTTTCTTCCCAGTTTCAATATAATAGCGATTTCATGCTTTTAAGGTATTATTATAGATATGGTAATGTACGTAATGTTTTCTTGTTTGAATGTTTCAAAGAAAAATCTGAATAAAAGTTTTAATTACAAAAAAAATTCAGTGTGACAGTCCACAATAAGCAAAGTGCAGTGGAGTAGACTATAGGGAGGAGAGAGGGTCAGGTGGGGTGGGAAAGAGACTGGAGAGAAAGGGGTGTCCCAAGAGTGAGGAGACCCCCCACAAAAGGTGGGGGTTGGAGGGAATCATCCCAGCTTACACAGATGGACAGCAGCATTTAGCTTCCACTAGTAGCCAATCTTTAATGTGGCTTTTGAAGGTTAAATGGGAGGAGGATGAGTGGAGCAATATAGGGAGCTTGTTCCATAAGGAGGGGGCAGAGACAGAAAAAGCTTTGCTGCCCATGGTAGTGGAGATTCTGGGAACTGCCAGGGGGAGGATGGATGATTTACAGAGGCACCTAGCATCCACTTTGCTCAAGAGTAGGGATGAATAAGGGGACAGGGGACAATCTCTGAGTGTAGTGTCTATTAGATAGCTCTTGGCATAGTCAAAGCATCCTTGAAGTGGGTGCCGACCATGTGATTTGTATAAGTCACAATGATGGGTAGAAAAGGGTGCAAGAAGGAGGATGAAGCAGCAGATGCTTTTGTAAACTGATGTCAGCCTGGAGAGCAAGGCTAATGACATGGAGGAACATATGGGGAAGCAGTAATCACTATGGGGTAGAAGGGTGCCTTGTGCAATTGCTAGGCACGCCTCATGGGGCAGGAATTGTCTTAGCCGGTGGGCAGCTCCTAATTTCTGGTTAACTCTACATACCGAAATATTACTATGGTCAGTGAATGTAAGAGAGAAGTACAGGGTGATGCCCAAGTATTTGAAATTAGAGACATTTTCAGAGGAGGGGGAGGCAACAGGTGTGAGTACAAGTAAAGAGAACTCCTCTTTGGAGACCTTGGTGAGGAACAGTTTTGAGCCAAATAACATTGATTTTGTCTTTTTTTCATTTACCAGGAGCTTTTTGGAAGTAAACCAATTGTAGGAAGCACCATAATTATGGGTAAGGATGGAGGAGATGTTTGCAAGTGACTTGTCACTATGGTATAGAACAAGGTCATCTGCATAGAGAAGTGCCTCACAGGAGAGACTTTCTGCTGGGAATGCATTGATAAATATGGAAAATAGTAAAGGGCCAATGATGGAGCCTTGGGGGACTCCGGTAGAGGCAGGCAGGGGAGGATGCAGCCCCAATAATAACTGACTGGGACCTGCTATTGAGATAGCTCCAAAACTGTAAAGAAGTCCCTGAGGAGCAACCAAGGTGGTGGACAGTAGAGTGTAGAAGATGGTGGTCAACTAGGTCAAATGCCTTAGTCAGATCCATTAATACAGCACCTGTGGCCTTATCCAAGTCCATGTGTCTGAGGACATTGTCAGTGAAATGGGCTAAGGCTGATGTGGTGCTGTGGAGCTTGTAAAAACCATGCTGCTGGAGGCACAGCAGTGAATATTTTCCAAGGTGCTCAAAAAGCTGGGAGTGCACAATTCTCTGTAGCAGCTTGCTCAGGTGGGGGAAGAGGGAGATTGGCATGTAGTTATCGGTAGAAACTGGATCGCCTGTTTTAAAGATAGGAACAACATTAGCATGCTTCCGGGAATCAGGCATGGTGGACATGGAGAGGGCAAGGTTGAAAAGGAAGGTGAGGGGTTTAATGATTGTAGGAGAGAAGAGCTTAAGGAAAGAGGGGAACAACCCATCATTGCCAGGGCTACCCCTGGTAGAGAGAGGACTTTAAGAGATTGGAGGTAGTTTCTGGGCCTATGACTCTAAAGTAGAATAGGGAGGGTAGGGAGGGAGGGAGTGGCTGGCAGGCAGGCAGTCTGCCTGACTACTAGGCTGATTGTGACTTGGGGAGTCTACTGAGGTGGACAGAGAGGTCGGTAAATTTTTTGTTAAAACTCTGTGCAGATCTCAGCGAGGTCAGTCAGGGGATCTGATGGGGAAGCAAGTTGAGTGACTTGGCTGTGAGTCTTTGGATTGAGTAAGGACCCTATCGAGGTCCAAAAATGCTGCAGATCTCTGAGGTGGTTCATTTGTAAGTTGAGATAGAAGTTATGCTTTAGTGTTTTGGCCATTTGCTCGCAGGTATTGCATAGGTGCCTGTAAGCATTCCAGAGTTGGGGGAAAGGGGATGCTTTGTAAACCTTTCACTGGCTGTCCCTCTCTTTCATTAGGGCCAGTAGGTCCTTGGCTATCCAATGGGTGTAGCTCCCTCTTCACCCTATGAGTGGTGAGTGGGAAGTTGAGGTCTTGTACCCGAAGGAGGGCATTGGTGAAGAAGCTAACTGCCAAAGACACATTGTCAATGAGGTAAAGGGCAGACCAGTTTAATGCTCTTACATCATCAGGAAGCCTGGTGGGGCCTGGGCAGCTAACATTTCTAAAAGAGAGGTATTTGGGAGGAGGGCGTTTAATTTTGGTGGCCAGAATGATGTAAGTAGGGGAGTGCTCACTTATAGAATCTGACAGGATACCCACCTGAAGGACCATGTCCACCCAATTTGTGGTCACCAGTCAAGTAGGGAGTGGTTTAGTGTACGGGCATTATGTCTCGTGGGGGCAGAGATGACTTGATCAAGGTTGTGGGATTTTAGAAGATTAACATAGTCAGGATCCTGGGCACCTAGCCAGTTGAGGTTGCTATCTCCAACTAATATAATGTACCTGGTTGGAGTTGTTAGCCCTAGACTATCTAGTAGGTTAGATAAGCTTGGGATACCTCTGGTGGGGGGCTGTAAAAGCACCCCAGGTAGATTTTTTTAGAGGAGCCCAGGGTTAGCTCAACAAGGAGCCATTCACTGGGAGAGAGGGGATCTGAGCAGCTAACAGCGGTGGCTGATATATGGTCCTTCACATACAACTCAACACTGCCACCCTTCTTTTTCCAGGTCTGTCAAGGCAAATGTGGGTGTATCCTGGAAATTGTAGGAGATGTCAGAGCTATGTGGTTTCAGCCAGGAAACATCCTCCTCAACACCCTCGCTATTTAGCACACTACAAAAATTTGCATCAAATATAGCCCCAGTTTTGAATATACTACCCAGGGTATCTAAAATGTTTCTAGTTTTAACTAGATCCTAGATTATTCCTCCCCAAGAACAACTCAAAACTGTAATAAAGTGAAGTAAAATATTATAGATAGGAACAAAGTCATGGCACTCTGCACTCAGAACAATTGAAAACTATTCAAAGACCAGTCACAGATATGAAATAAGGTTTACCTTTTATTTAAAGGCACTTGTTTTGAACAGAAAAATGACTGCTCCTCCTAGAGTTTGTGACAGTTCCTGACTTTTCACCGAGAGGCTTTTTCAAAGGAATAGTGCCTCCTGGTGTTACATCCATTATATATGTTGCACAACAGCTGGTGTCAATAATATCATCATTAATGAATTAAGACTTCCTACTAACAATTACATCAGTGTTGTGGGTACTTTAGAGAATAGTTTTTTATATTTTTAAACTTAAATGAACTTTTTATATGCAAGAATATAATGAAAAAAAGTTTCATCTTTAGTTTCTAAGTTAAACCAAAACATATATAGAACACCGATGTGGCACTAGATTAAGGAAAGACACACTAAAAAGAGTCAGAAAATCTAATATTAATTTTCATTAGATTGTAACATGAACTCATTAACTGAGATTTTATTTTAGAGTAAGATTTTAGAATTTCTTTCTTTCTATTAAATATGAACCTAAATGCGGTTATGCTTATTACTTATATCAGAAGAAAAAATCACAAACATTTTAACTCAGTATTTTTAAATCTGTTTCAAACATTAGTATCTTAACTTATAGAAAATAATTTAGAGAAACAAAAATATATAGTAAACCCCCATTAGTAAAACAAAGGCTAACTTGGTTTAGTATATATTTTTAAATCAGTTTCAAACATTAGTATTTTAACTTATAGAAAGCAACAGTGTCAAGCATCATGAAATTCTGGTAGAATAGAAAGTTCCCAGGCCTGATATGGCAAGACTCGGGACAGCCAGAACAGTAGTGTTTTTTTTCCTTTTGCTGCTTGCGGGGGGATTAGGGTTGGAAACCTAACACCACATTTCCCTACTTTTGTTGGTTAAATCTGAGCCCTAACTGGTGCATTAACACCGTTTTTTACAAAACAACTTATATGCAATTGACTGACTTGTAATATACCATTTAACTTCCTGTGTGGCATGTGTGAGTAACTAGCCTATAACTCATGAGTGGCAGAGTCCTGCTCCTGCACAAGTGATGATGGAAAGAGAAGGAGACTCTAATAATAGTTTTCAGTGCAATTAAATCTAGCCAGTATTTAATAGATAGGATTGTTTTTATTATTTTGCCATTTATGTACAAGGGAGGACAGCCCAAGTGAGTTCATTTTTTTCATTTCTCAGGGATCTTGCATCTTTCCAGTCTTTGAGTCCTGAAGCCCTGAAACAAAACGTGGCTGGCTTGACACAGTTCAGGGCAGCAATCATTGCACCACACTGCCTTCCCACTTCCCGGGAGTTACTAATATTATAAATCATAAGGTGCAAATAAATTGTATTAAGGCCTAAGACCATAATTTCTATCAAATGGAAAAAAATGCAAAGGTGTCGCTAACTGCATCCACCTGCAGGTATGCTGTGAATATAAGACAATTTATTTTTGTATATCAGCGTCATGTAAATATACTATAAAAGGTTTCTCAGAAGCTAGACTAAGACTCATGATGTGTCACAGAACAGAGGATTTTTCTGTTCTTAATCAAACCACAGTGCTATGTAACAAAGCTGCTTGACCAGTTTGACTCTGATTGTCTGCCTTACCACAGTACTAAGCATAAACTCTTAAACTGGCGGCTCCCACCTCAAGCAAAGTTAGAACATTTGGTCATTTTGATATTTATGTGTGAAAGCAATCAGCTATCCTTCTCATTTGCCCAGAAAGCTGGCCTTTCATTCTACCCATGCTATAATAACCAATGCTGGAAGTGATTGTGCACGGTGTAAAAACTAGACTAACTTTATGATTACAGAAACATTAGCCTTTGGAATCAAAACCCTGCCACATATATAAACACCATTCCAGTGTGAATAAGTAGGCTGTATATTCTTCTAATGGAAAACAGAGTTTGTCTTCACAGGGATCAACACTGTATTCTTTTTTTTTATATTTTAGGATGCAAAGTTTCTATGGAATTGGTTATTTTCAAATTGCCTCTCTGGGTAGATGACTTACCATTGTCTGTACACTGGGAAATAGTGGCAGATAAACAAGAATATTTTGCAAATATATATTTTCTAACAAAAACGTTATGGTTGCCTGCCCGGTGGTATTAACGGTGGCTCTCTGCACTGACAAAAGTGAAATTCAAGTTTATGCCATTGTTCCCACACCCAGCCCTACACTGGAGGGGGTCTTAACAACACTGTAAATACTGTGATCTCAGAATGTGGGGGCCAGTGAAAGCACACTCAGAAAGTTTGAACTGGGCAAGCATTTCATGAAGGTGGTGGGCAGCTGAGGTGGTATGAGGAAGGTTGTGATCATTACCATCTCTGGACCAGCTCCTTCTGTAACAGCCAGACCACCAACTATATACACTTTACATGGCAGACTATTTAGTTCAAACGTTCTACCAGGATAGACATACTGAGCTGGTAACAGCTTGTTTCCAGATGCATCCTGGGAGATGGGGAAGAGGAGAGTGCAACAAGTACAATCACCAGAGGGCATGGTTTGAAGTTGGAAGGTGGAAGGGTGAGGGAGGAAGAGGAGGATGTTTTTCACTGAGAGGGTGATGGACCCTTGAAATGCACTGCCTGGTGAGCTGGTTCAGAGATCCACAGTGCAGGGCTTCAAGAGAGGGTGGGACAGACACAAAAAGTGGATGTATCAGATGATGGCCTGGCCCAGGGGGGTGGGGATGGATGATAGGGGTTTCTGGAACACAAGGGGGGAGGGCCTCGGCACCCAATTAGGGATCTGAGGTTCGCACAGACTCGATAGACCGTAAGGCCTAATTTGCTGGCAGTTAGTATGTTAGTATGTAATCTGCAAAAATACAAAACAAGATTTGGCTGCTGCCAGCAAGGCTGGTCTTGCTTTTTTATATAATCTTTGGTGAGGTAGTGTGGGCAACTACAAAAATAAACAGTCTCACTGTTATAATTGTAGTTATATGAGGACCACATTTAACATCAATTTTACAGATATTTTGCATACAGTGCTTATAGAGAGGGCTCAATATGTATACACTGGAGGAGGGACTGGAGGGGTATGATAGAGACCTTTAAATACCTCATAGGGGATAATAAGGTACAGGAGAGGGGTATTTTTCAGAGAAAAAGGTGCTTTAGAACAAGGGCAGATGCCATGAAGCTGGAGGGGGTAGATTCAGGGGAGATGTGAGGAGGCACTTCTTCACAGAAAGGGTGGTGGATTCCTAGAACAGCCTTCCAGGTGAGGTAGTGGGGGTGAAAACAGTGGCGGTATTCAGAAATGCCTGGGATAGGTACAAGGGAATCATAGGGGTAAGGAGGGAAAGCACCGCAGATCAAGCAGAATCTGCAGCAAAATGAAGGTAGGAAAAAATGAGCAGACTGGTTGGTCCAGATGGCCCTTATCTGCCAACAGATTCCATGTTTCTATGTTTCTATTTTCTGTGTCTCGTAACTTTGTGAATCTGTAATATTTCCACTCCAGATTTTCAACACTGGCATTTTTCACACCTCTATGAACAGTACAGCTGTCATTTTTCACATCCTGGCCAAAATATGTTTTCACACTTCCGGAGCAGAATAGCGTGGTCACTGTGGGAAATCAGTGTTCAGGACAGATTAAGAAAATTACAGTGATACTGTTCATGAGCAGAGGTCCTAAAATGCCTATGTTGAAAATTTGGTGACAAAAGTCCTCAAAACGACTGTGTTACGAGCATTCATTGTGCAGTTTCCACTCACCCTCATAACTTCACGAGTGTCTAGTATTTTCACTCCAGATTTTCGACATTGGCATTTTTTCTACACCTCCTTACAAACAGTACAGCTGTCATTTTTCACACTGGATAAAATGTGTTTTTGCACTTGCAGTGCAGAATAGATCAGTCGCTTGGGAAATCAGTGTTTGAGACAGATTAAGAAAATCACCGTCACACTGTTCATGAGCAGAGGTTCTAAACTACCTATGTTGAAAATTGTTGAGGTTCTAAAATGCCTATGTTGAAAATTTCGTGACAAAAGTCCTAAAATGACTATATGATAACATGTGCATTGCGTAATTTCCATGCACACTCATAACTTTACAGATTTTGTAATATTCCCACTCAAAATTTTCAACATTGCCCATTTTGCACACCTCCTTATGAACAGTACAGCTGTCATTTTTTGCATCCTGCCCAAAAAGTATTTTTGTGCCTGTGGTGCAGAATGATGCAGTTGCTGTGCGAATTCAAACTTTGGAACAGATTAATGAAATCTCAGTGCCACTGTTCATGATGGGAGGTCCCAAAATCCTTTGTTGAAAATTTTGAACGAAAATACCAACAAATGTCTGGGACATTAGGGTTTGCAACTGTTAATGCCCTACCCTGTACGGACTGACAGGCATCGAGGATGCGGCTTGGGGTTCTCGGCCATAATGCTCCAAGCCATTCACTCCCACCCTGCAGCCACTGACTGGCATTAAGGTGGGCCTTGGAGTCTTTGGCCCTAACATTCACCTCATTCTCCCATACTGTGCCCATCTCACCTTATTTCCTTATGGAATGGGGTGAGCATAACAACCGAAGACCTCAAGGCACACCAAGACACCTGACAATGTCTGCAGGGTGGGGTGAAGTGGAATGGCGTGAGCGTTATGGCTGACCCAAAGACATACCCAATGCCTGTCAGTCTGTGTAGAGTAGGGGTGGGGGTTGGCATTAGTTCACTACTTCACTGCCATTCCTACCATGCATCTTTCTAACTCCTGCACTACCAATGCCAATACCAGCAAGCAAACATTCGGCATTGACAAATGCTTGTTTTGTTTAGCTACCTAGGGATTTTTACCTATGTTATTGTATTCTATCCTCTCTGGGACAATTTTAATTACCAAAACATTAATTATTTTGCTGATACAATCCCACATTTCATCCAATCCCTTATTTGCAAGCAAATAATTCCTGTCATTCCTGTTCAGGCAATCTCTCATTTTTTTTTAAATCTGCATTTTTAAAACATATGGAGCCAGTTATTTAAAGCTTTGCACCTGGCACAAATCAATAGCACTGGAATAGTGCTGGATTTGTGCCAGGCTGCAATATTCAAAAGCCCTATTAGTGCCGGCGCTGTGTGGTAGCACTGACGCTAAAAGATAATAGTATGCAGGGGCTAAGTTAGAGGAGATCCCAGGAATGCTGGCAGTGCGGCATATTCAAACATACAGTGCCGTGCTACAGGCATTAGCATGACCTGTAGTGCAGCATTAAATACCACCGACAAAAAGCTGGCGGTAATGCGGCAGTGCCCCCCATCGCATTCCCTGACCCCATTAGCCACTTGAATAAATGTATTCCCTGGTAGTCTAGCAGTCCCCCTACCCTCCCAGCACGAGTCCCGACCCCAAATCATGGAATGCTCTGGTAGTCTACTGCTCTCCCACCCAGCAGTGATGGCCCCCACTCCTCCCAATAACCACCCACTAATGGAGCCGGTGACCAGATCAGACCTCTTCTCACCACCATGGCTGGCCACCGACTGAGGAATGACTAAGCTGTATTACATTCATTACAGTACAGCTCATTCATTCCTCCAGTGATCAGCTTTAACCATAGTGGTGAAGGAGAGGAGATGAGCGATCGCCCGGCTCCGCGTGGTGGTTATGGGAAGGAAGCGAAGCTATCACTGCTGAGTGAAGAGACCTGCCTGGGCGATCCATGATTCGAGTTGAGACTCTGCTGAGAGATGAAGACTACCGAAGGCCTCTGACCGGTGGCTAACTTGGTCGGGGAATAGATGAGAGAATGCACTAGACTACCAGGATACTATTTATGTAGCACTGTTGTGGGGTCGAGGAATAGTGCTGGTGGGGTGGGGGACCTTGTTTCTTTTAGCCTAGCAGTTATGTTAATTACTGTGGCAGTTTGCAGCTATTTCCTCTATATAGTGATCTTAATGTCATGCCTGACTGCCTCTACTGTGCCATTTGTTAAAAGTATTGGGCTGACTGCTCACGGTTGAAGCACCAGCTTTCTCAGGTTGGAGCTTGGCACTTTTTGTGGAATTATTTAAACTGTTTATGTGGCACTGCTATGGAGGTCGAGAATCTGATGAGGTGCACTAGACTACCAGGAGTTTGCACCTATGGGAACAGAGCCTTGATGGCTCAGACAGACTACTTGGCCCACCCAGCCTTCCAGTCCCCTACATTATTGTGATGTTGTGGATCCCAGTGTATGCTACAGCCTGTGACCCCCACTTGCCTCATGCCCTGTTCCATGCAGTCGTGACTCACCTCACTGTTATTGCACCGACTGCTGTGGGAGTGACACTGTTGTTGTGGGTGGGGCTGTCTTCAGTGCACGTTTGGACTCAGGCAGTGTATATATATATATATATATATATATATATATATATATATATATACTATATATATATATATATATATATATATATATATATAAATATACACACACACACACACACACACATATACATATATATATCCATATGTTGATGGATATATATCTATACTATTCTGGACTGCTTGCAGTGCTGCAGGGGAGAGTGCATGCACGCATCCTGCCTGCCAGCACCCATATGCTGCAGCATCCAGTCTGTACTTCCATTCTGACCAACTGGGGATGCTGTGAGCATGCCTTGGCCTGCAGCGTCCAGCCTGTATTTCTATTCAGGCCAAAAGGTGGAGCTGTGTGCTCCATGCAATACATCCAGGAAACTGCATGGTAACGTATGTTAGCGCAGTTAATGAGATGCAAATGTACCTTTTGCCTACAGATTACCTAAGTAGTCTCATTCACATGGGAGCTTTGAATAGCTACCATCGTTTGCCCCAGGCTAACCAGTTTGCACCGGGATAATGTGTTAGCACAGTGCAATCAGCAACTAGCCCTGGGCAAACCTCCCAGCTTCAACATAGCACAGTTAGCCAGTGTGTGGCTTACTTTGTTGTTTGCCATAGATGTAGAGACATCTCTGTGCAATCACACAATGTTCTCCACCTTCAGCACTGGCTTGCTCTGGGGTCTAATGAGCTGCAGTAGTCATGTGCACTTCCCTATTGCTATATTCAGTGCTGTCTTATTTCTCAGGCTATTTTGCCCTGCACTCCTGGCCCTGTTTGCCAGCTTCCTTTGCTTACTATATCAGCTGGTTTTGCTCAGGCTATTCCTTTTGAATATAGCTTGCTTTTGCTCTAGGGCTAAGTTTGCCCACTGGCAGTGCTAATTTAGCGGTGGGGGCAAAGTTTTGAATATCTGGTCCTGACCTTTTAGTACCCTTTTACTTTTATTTGTACAGTTTTTAACATGAAGGTGACCCTACAATGATCACTGCCGCCCAATGGTTTGAATAAATTACAGCCCTCAATTTGTTTTTCTAAGTTGCTTAGGACCAGATCAAGGGTATGTCTGCCCCTCATTGCTTGCTTCACATGTTCTAAGTTTAAAGTTGTTACTATATTAAGAAAATCCTTTTCCATTACTGTTTTCCCTTCACTGCTCCCCCAGTTAATTCCTACAGTTTGAAATCACCCACTGTCATTATTTTGTCTGTCTTCTAATTTACTGAGTGAAGTTAATAATTCTTCAATTTGTTTTGTATCATGTGAATGTGATCTATATGTAACTCCCAGTAATATTTTTCCTTCATTTGGTGTTAATTTAATTCATAGTTGTTCTAGTCAGACATTGTCTATGCTCTTGTCTACAATGAACTCAAGGTCACTGCTCACATATACTGCCATGCCTCCTCCCTTTCTGATTTTCTGTCTCTGTGAAATACCCTGTAACCTTGTACTTCATTTCCCCATGTATCAGCTTTCTGCCACCATGTTTCTGCTATTGAACAAATTAGTACATTTTCTTTAACTAAAATATAGTGTAATTCCTCTCTTTTTCCCCCCAGGCTTCTGGCATTAATCAATAAAATGTTCCAGTCCTCTGCAGTTTTTTTTAACTTTATTCCTGTTTGATTTGCTCTCATTTCCAGCGGTATTAGATATAGCTCTCCACCTTTCCCCTTTTCTGTAAAAGTGCCTGTTTAAATGGTTTTGCCTGTTGTGATTAATTCTAACACCCAATGCTTTGGAGTCTTCCCTGTTTAGGAGTAAGCTGTCTGAGCCATAAAAATTCTCCAATTGAGTCCTACCAAAGTTTCTGTTTCTGTCCCGTGTGTTTGTGTAAGGGGTTGGGTGGGGGTTAGAGCAAGATACTGTAACAGTGACCATGAGAGAAACAGGGACTGGCAAGGTATACATCATATTTGGTACTGTGTCCTTTCTGTCTCTGTCTCTTTCTGTATGCTGTGTGTACGTGTGAAAGAAATGTTGTTGGTATGCTACCAGAGCATATTATGCACAGGAAATGTCACATATCATGTTACAACTGTATCTCTAATATTTCTATTTGCATAAGAGCATGGAAATGTGCATTTTTTTAGGGACTATTTTGCAAGGTGGCAGGATACAGTATCTTTTTGGTGTTTAAACACTCTTTGTGAGTTTTCTCATGTTTGTAACTTATAACCCATGTTATAGTGCAATAACCCACTCCAGGGTATGGGGCTATGGTGATTTAATACATGGCTGGGGCGCTGTAAGGACACTTGGCATGTGGCCTCATGCATCACAACACACCTAGCCGTGCATTAAATCACCATAACCCCATACCCTGTTGTGGGTTATTGCTTACCTATTTCTCTTGAATTTGTCCCAATTTCTTTGGAAGTGGAACCTTTCCCTGAAACACCATCTCCTTAACCAACCATTAAACTTCTTGATTTCAATTGTTTTCCTTTTCCCTGCTCTTTGGGACTGGTAATATCTCCAGAATAATCACACTGCATGTTTGGATTTTAACCTTCTTGCAAGTTCCTTACATTCCTTTAGATTGCCAATTCTGCTTTTCTGCCCATGTCATTTGTCCTGACATGTAGAACAACTAGAGGTGCACTAGTTCCTTTCCATAAGCCATCTAGGTTATGGTTCACATCTGTTATTCCTGCCAGAGGTAAACAGCTTACCATGCAGTTTTCCTTCCTGCCCTACATATGAACCTGTCCATGTATTTCAAAACTGAATTTCTAGTGCTGTGCAGAATTTTCAAATTCCAACAGAACAAAATTCCACAGTTTTCAAATTTCTGCTGAAATTCTGCCAAATTTTGCTGCAAACAAAATGGTGAAATTCCACAGTAGAAAATTCTTGTGAATGATTTTCTGCAGACAAAATGCTGTTCTGTGGAATATTATTCCATAGATCTCAATATTTTCAGCAGGAATTGTTGCAGAATAAATTTCCACAGGAAAATTGCTTTCCTTTCACGGATCACAGTAGGTGAATTCCACTGAAGAACCAGTAAAATTCTGGCTGAAATTCCACCGGTTGGATGGCCATTCCATGCTAATTCTGCTGGAGATTCTGCATTCCACACAGCACTATTAATCTCCTAGGACTGCTATGTCACATGCCAATGAAATTGTTGCACTTGTTTGAGGTTGCACTGTAATTTCTTCATTGAATGGCATGCTATTTGTTGCTATAGCATTTGCATGCTCTAGGACTGTTTCCCCAGTAAAGGGAACTGTCATCTACAGGATTTCTTAATGTCTGAAGCCCATAGAAAACTAATTTGGTGAGCCATTGTGTTTATCTTTGAGTATTTATAGTCAGAGTTATTCATATGTAAATCAGCCTGTACTTAAGGGCTGGGGGCAGCATGTGGTTTAGGTTCCTGACTGGAAATGATGTCACCAAGGGTCTTGGCTCTCCTTTGACTATAAGTTACATAGAAAATCATCTGTTTTATTAAATGTGTTTTAAGGTGTTATTACACTTTTTACATTTATAAGCATTGCTTTGTATGTGCATTGGAACTAGTGAGTTATCACCTTTACATTGCAAACTGTTAGTAAAAATAATCCACCTTCAGGATTGCTATACTGCAGCTGATCATCAAAAACTACACATCTCAAGGCTGGCTCTGTGTTGCCAACAAGTACTGGGGCCCCATATCAGGATATCTAACCCTGGCTGTGTTCATGTCAGTACAGATTTCTGGAGCTGCCACAGCACCATCGTCTGTCTTTTTCCATTCCCTCTCTAACAGCTATTTCTCTCACAAGTTTGAGTGTGAACTCAGGTCTTCAAGATGCAAATGTGGCTCCATACCTACTGGTCTGGCATCACGGGGCCAGACTTGAAATGTGTAGTTTTTGATTATTAGCTGGCAGGAGAGCTGTGAACAAGGTTTGTTCATCCAGCAGAATGGGTTTTGATTCCAACATGCTCTACACCAGGTCTTTTGGTGTGTCGCTGTGCATGGGAGTCCAGGTGTAGGCTGCAGGATTCTCCTCATTTACCACCCACCTGAGCTGGGGAGAATTCCTTCAGTAGGTAGTGGACTTCATTGTCGACCAGGCATTAGAGTCCCCCAAGTGTTTAATCCTGGGGACTTCAGCGCCTAGGTAGATGATGAATCATCATGTTTTAGTTATGACCTCCTCCAGTTAATGTCATCACTTGGTCTGACACAAGGGGTTGCTTCTGCAACCCACCAGCACAGTCACACACTCGATCAGGTGTTCCAGCTGATGCTGCGGTTGATAACCTCAGGATTGATCCAGTTTTTGGTCCGATCACGGCACTATGGAGTTCATGTTTGGGGACCCCCGATAGTCTTGCCCCTGTGGAGATGGTTAGCTATCACACTTTAAGGGAGCTAGTCCAAGTAAAACTTTTAGCAGTAGCTGACCTATCTAGGGTTGAAGTGACTTGCTGCATTGGCTCCAGGAAAGCAGGTGGCCACCTATAATAGGTGGTGTCTGAAGCTCTGGATGCCATAGCACCAGTTCGTATATGACCCAGATCTTCTTACTTGAGATCCCTGTGGTTTGATGGGGATCTCAAGGTGATGAAGATCAAGGGTCAGAAGTTGGAGTGTTGCTGGCAGAAGTCCTGGCTAGATGCAGACAAACTGGTCCTGCGCACCCACCATCATTAGTACCAGGAGACAATCTCCCGTAAGAAGGCAGAGTCCCTATCCAGGGAGATTGTGACAGGGAGGAACAGACCTGCTCAGCTTTTTCAGACTGTGGACAGGCTTTTTCATCTGACCTGTCTTCAGCTGAAAAAAGCCTTTTCATCCACCTTGTATGAGGAGTTTACTCTGTTCTTCTCTGACAGGGTGTCAGCTATCCGGTCTTGAATTCTGTTGGATAGACTTTTGCCTCACAATTGCCGGTCTGTTGGGAGCAGAGGAACTCTGACTGCATGGGAAGAGTTTAGGCCAGTGGAGGTGTCTAAAGTGACTCAGGTGATCTTAGAGATGACACATACATATTGTGAACTGGACCCAGCTCTGATACGTTTCTTGATGGGATGCACTGAGGCTGTTGGCCCGGTGTTCGCTAGGATAGCCAGGTGCTGGATGGCAGAAGGGGTGTTCCAAGCTCCTCTGAAAGAAGAGCTGGTGACACCCCTCCTAAAAAAAACCTTCCCTCAACCCAGACATCCTGGTGAATTACTGCCCTATCTCCAACCTGCCTTTTTTGAGCAAGGTTGTTGAGACATTAGTAGCACAGCAGCTCGAGGATTGGCTTGTTTCCTTCGAAATCTATGAGCCATTTCAGTCGGGTTTTTGGGCTAGACACAGCACAGAAACCACACTAGACAGGGTGCATAATGACTTACTCAGAGATGAGATAGAGGAGACAGGTCAGTTCTTGTGATCCTCAATCTCTCTTCAGCTTTCAACACTGTGGACCACATTGTGCTTCTTAATCGTCACTGTGAATTTTGTGGACTGCATCAGTGTTGCCATCAGATGGTTTGAGTCCATCTCTCAGACAGGGTGCAACGGGTAGTGATGGGAATTTCTCCTCCTCCAATGCCTCTGTTTTGTGGAGTTCCACTTTGCTCAATCTTGTAACCCGATGCTGTTCATGGTGTATATGCTGCCCTGGGTGAGATCACTCAGTAGTACAGTGTGGAGTTTCACTGCTATGTAGATGACACCCAACTGTATTTGTCATTTGCCCTGGGACGACCAGTGTGGTTGATGTACTTAACACCTGTATGGCTAAAATCAATGACTGGATGGCTTCCAGCTGGCTATGAATTAACCAAGACAAGACAGAGTTGCTGGTGGTTGAGCTGGGTCAAGGGCATGATGGATTGCTACCTGTAGTGGACACTGGTCATTTCCTAGGTCTGCTCCATTGGTTGCTTCCCTGAGGGTGCAAAATCTAGGTGTGATCCCTGACAGCAGACTGACCTTTGAAGATCAGGTGTCGTCTGTTGTGAAGAGTGTTTTTTACCACTTACGGAACTTTGTCAGGATCAAGCCCCTCATTCCGCCTGAAGATCTGCCAACCCTAGTACATGCCTTTGTGACCTTCAGACTTAATTACTGTAACACTCTTTACTTCAGGGTCATGGGAGGGATCCTCCACAGGCTGTAGCTGATGCAGAACGCGGTGGCCCTGTTACTGGCGGGACTATCTCAGTCGTGACGTGTGACCCCGGTCATACGTGTTCTGCACTGGCTGCCGGTCAGGTGGAGGGTCCTTTTCAAGGTGGGTTTTCTCAACTATAAGGCCCTATATGGGCTAGATCCTGGCTACCTGTTTAATCTCCTGTCACCTGCAACTTCTGCCCGCTCCCTCTGCCCCTCTTCAAGGGGCCTCCTGGATGTTTCCAGGGTTCAGCTCAAGACCTCTGGTGACAGAGCATTTAGTGTCTCTGGGCTGACCCTGTGGAACACGTTTCCAGCTGCAGTCCAGGAGGCCCCTTGATTGGTGTCTTTAAGCAGAGGCTTAAGGCTCATCTCTTCTGCCAGGCATTTGTGGATTGCCATCTCTCCCTAACCCTACCCTCAGCTATCACATATTTTATATTTATGCTTTTAAGAATGTTATTTTAAAGATTTAATTACTGTACAAATGTTATTTCTGTATTTTGTATCTTATTGTTATTGTGTCACAGTTGCCCAGGAGTAGCCTCCAGGATTGAGGCTTTAGAAATAAAGTTGCCTTGCCTTGCCTTGTATATTGTATGACCAGAGCAAGTCACTTAACCTCCCTGGCCTCAAAAACACACCTAGGAACAAGTTGTAGCTCAGTGTGCCTTTCCTGGGCAAAGACAGTAAACAATCTGAGCATGTACTATTATTCTGAAAATATTATGCTCTTTCTATTCAGATTTGACTTGAAAAGAAAAAGTAGGACACAATTACTTGTATATTAATTGCAAAACACATAGATGGACAACACTGTTAAAACATGCATAACCAGAAATGCATTATTAAATGTAGAATAATATATGGGTGGGTTTGTGTAATCAGAATTTCACACATACAACTGAGGTGTGGGATGCTACATAAAAGCATCCCACACCGAGGGTGCATGTAAAATATTGTTTTTTACACACACACATTATTTTATTTAATTAATGGTGATAATTTTTCCCTTTCAGCACAGTTCAGTTAGTGCAGCACTTCTGTCAGAGATAGACACACACATACACACACACACACACACACACACACACTCTGACTGGTTCTTCCTATTTTTCTCCTTTCTTTTTTTTTCTTTCTTTTTTAACATTACAGTGGAAAAGGCATTCTGGAAAGTCACGAGCTGTCAGCATAGCTACGGAGTTTAAGACACTCGGAAGGTATGAGTGCAGGATCAACCAGATTGATTTTTTCATTTTCAAGGAGGATCAAAAGATAGATATTTATAAATATATTGTAAATCTTACATGCCTTAACAGTGTTAAGCAAAGCTTGAGTGTCAGTACTTGTGCTCATTAATGGAGCCGCCATGTTGGGCAAGATGTTCAGCCCACCCACAGAGAAACTATATGTCAATTTGGAGCTGGCAGTATAGCCTAGAGGTTATAGTAATGAGTTGTGAATTAGCTTGATACATCCAGCAGACAGACCTGAGTTTGATTTCCACAACCTCCTCTTGCATACTGTGTGACTCTAAGCAAGTCACTTAACCGCCCTAGCACTCCCAGGTCACCCCTGAAAACAAGCACCTGTGCCTAGTGTGCCTTACCCAGTTACCAAAGAGTAAATGCCAGAATTCTTATTGGATTATTTTTAATCAATTTGAAATGTAAAGTGATAACTCACTTTTTCAATGCACATGAAAAGTAATTATTATAAATGTAGAAAGTGTTGAAATTATAACACTTTCTACATTTATAATAGTTTTGTATGTGCATTGAAACTAGTGAGTTATCACCTTTACATTTCAAACTGCTAGTAAAAATATTCCAGTAGAATTCTGGAATTGTCATGGTAGAAAATGCCATTCCATCCAAAGTATTTTAGTAAGAGATTGTTATGTTTTTAACTTCATCAAAAGCAGTAAAATAGTCTTATAATAATGCATTTCATGTTATGCATGTTTTAACAATTTTGTCCAGCTATGTGTTTTTGCAATTAATAAACAAGTAATTGTATCCTAATTTTTTTTCCAAGTCTGGATAAAAAGAGCATAACATTTTCAGAATCATAACACATGCTTAGGTTGTTTTTGTTGTCTTTGTCCAGGAAAGGCACACTGAACTACAGCTTGTTCCTAGGTATGTTTTGGGAGCACAGGGAGGTTAAGTGATTTGCTCTGGTCACACAATATATAAGTAGAACATGTTGGAATCAAAACCCATTCTGCTGGATGAACAAAACTTATTCACAGCTCTCAATGCTGTACTTCCAGCTAATAATAAAAAAACACACATTTCAAGGTTGGCCCCATGATGCCAGGTCAGTAGGTACGGTGCTACATTTGCATCTTAAAGACCTGAGTTCACACTCAAAATTGTAAAAAGGCTGTAAGAGAGGGAATGGAAAAGACAGAAGTTGGTGCTGTGGCAGCCCCAGAAATCTGTACTGATCTGAACACAGCCAGGGTTAGATAATATGGGGCCCCAGTACCTGTTGGCAAAACATAGCCAGCCTTGAGATGAGTAGTTTTGATGATCAGTTGACAGTATAGCCTCAGAGGTTAAAAGCAATCCTGAAGATGGATTATTTTTACTAACAGTTTGAAATGTAAAGGTGATAACACACTAGTTCCAATGCACATACAAAACAATTCTTATAAATGTAAAAAGTGTAATAACAGCTCAAAACACATTTAATAAAACAGATGATTTCCTATGTAACTTATATTCAAAGCAGAGCCAAGACCCTTGGTGACATAATTTCCTGTCAGGAGGCTAAAACAGATGGCTGCCCCAGCCCTTAATTACAGGCTGATTTACATATGAATAACTGGACTGCAAATACTCACAGATTAACACATTTGCTCACTCAAATTAGCTTTCTATGGGCTTTCAGGCATGAAGAAATCCTGTAGATGACAGTTCCCCTTTAATATTGCTTGAACCAATTGTATCACTGTTCACCCTCTCCCTTACACCTAGTTGTTCACCCAAACCCTTGTCTTCCATCAGTAAAACAGGTTGTTCTCCTGCATCCTGACCCTCAACAGATACAACTGAAAAGGTGCTTCTCAGTTCAATAGGATCCACTAATTGTTCATGCCTGCACCTAGTTTTGACACCCCCTTAACTTACATCAATCTAAAAGTTCAAAACTGTCTCCTTCAGACTCTTCCCCAGTGTTTCTTTTCTACTTGTCCACATATTCTCTGTTTCCCCTGCTCATTTATTTTTCCTAATCCAGCTGCTTCTTCTCGCTTTCTTGAAGGAGCATACAAGTGTTCTGAACAAACTTTTCCAGCTTCTGCATTTCTATGTGAAACTCCACCTGTTTCTTTAATTTATATTCTTCCTTGAAATTTTTATTTTGTGTAACTTTGTACATATGAATTTCACTGTATTTTCTTTGTACTCAGACATTTTATGTTCCCACATTGTGCCAAAAACTCTCAATATTAGTAGTTCCTGAACACTGTGCATGTCTACTGAAGTATGGCCCTGGCCCTCCAACCTGTTGGACATGGCAGACACTTGCCTCTGCCACGCCTGCCTCTGTTCATCCTCATCTGTAGTCACAGAGGACCTGAGCTTTATTGGTTGAGGACTAGAAATAACTCATGCTTCAGCACTATGTGCTACGCTGTAAAATAAAAATTTAGCTAAAAGTGCAGCCTGCTTAATCTTGGCAGATGCCAAAATCCCTCTTGCATGTCACAACTAAAACTGTTGCACATACAGTGCTAAAAGCTGTCCTGGTTCATACTCTGTAGTTCTCTCTGTGCATTGAAGGAACTACATCTCCTCTCTCAGCCACCTTAGCCAGTCCCGCTTCAGCTTTCACAGTGGCTAATGCCTGTTAGATAGTAAAGAGATTTAAAATAGATAAGCCTCCTTTATTTTGTTCTGATTTTGTCTGTTTTATGTATTAGTCCAGCAAAATCTCAGGTACTCAGTCTCAGATTGGATATTTGGGGAAGAGTAAACACACAAACACACTGTCTGTCATTCACTAGAATGTATCACTATACAGTGTAACAGTGGCCTCTGCTGTGTCTGTCTCCACTTGTACATCTTGAAAAATGCTTTTCAAATCCCAGCTTCAAATTCTGTACCTCACCCTGATCCAAATACCTCCGAGCAATTCCAAAGCTGCCTAGGACTGATTGAAATTAGAAAATTCTGATTTCACAGAATTATCAAGAAATTCAGAGAACATCCACAACATTTTGTGAAAGTTTTGGGAAATGTCTTAATTGTTTTAATTGGCTATCAATCGTTCAGTATTAAAGCTAAAGATCTAAAATTTGGCATGCACATTGTCTGGAAGAATATCTAAATGTGAGCAAATGTTCATGAAATTTGGATGAGGGTGGGGAAGTTATAGAGCCAAGCTCGGCAATTAATTATTCATGGAACATTCCCAAAAATATTCCTATGTTTACAACTTAGTAACCCTTGAGCTAGATAATTGAAATATGTATATGCACACAGTACTCTCTTGAAACAGACATAGAAACTGCTAAATAGAGAGGTACATGGTTGTGTAAACTATAAATTACAGGAGTTCAAAATTCACAATTTAATTATTTGTCAAATTGAGTGAACATTTTCAAAAATTCAGATATTTATAGCTCCACCGCTATTGTAGATGTGCACTCTATATTTCTGTGGATACTTTAGAAATTACTATTTGACAAAATTTGCTCAAAATTCATGGATGCTTAATAGGTAATGCCACTAGAATTCTACTTGTGGAATTGAACTTTCACAAAGTATTTATCACTACTCATTAACCATACCTGCACTAGCATCATGGCCCTGCCATACCTTCCAACATTACTGTGACAGTTATGCCCAACATCAAGCTCCATCATGACTAAAGAGATCCAGATACTTATGTCACAATGGCCTAAGTCCACAACTACTGCAGCTGTAAGGCTTGGTGTCACTTGTGCCACTGTTTTCAAGTATTAAAAATATACCTTGTTATCTTCAGGATTGTTGCAGTGTAAGCAAGTAGCACTGTACAGAATCAATGCTGCATATGCATGTGCTTGACAAGTCATTAAGTCAGTGAGCTGGCGGTTATCTGGCATATTGCAAGAATTCAGGCTAGTGCACAGTGATGCCCATGACTATTCTTTATGGTTCATCACTTAAGATACAGTTGTGACCTAACCCTTGGCACCACTATACTTTTATTATGAAGCCTCCTATGAATGCTACCTTATTGTCACTTTACCCACTCTTTACCTTCCTCTACAATGACAACTCAAGTGTATGACTGGGCATAATGTATGGACATGGCTTCAGCAAAAGTATCACAACATCTCACAATTTCACAAAACGTCACGAAATTCACCTTTAATCACTGATTTTATTTTGGAATCTTTGGCTACTTATAGCTTGGCCAGCCTTTGAACAAGAGATTAGTGTGTTGACACACAGAGGCTCTATTTATTTCTAAATTGTTTTTTTCTCCCTGTTGGCAGTTTTTCTGTCAGGGATATACCCTAATCAGGCTGACCCCAATTATCATTCAGCTGGCTACTGGGTTTTTGTCCAACATATTTTCCTCCCAACTCCTGGTGGGGCAGTGCCTCTGTCCAGCCTCATCCAGGTACAAGCTTCCTCCAATGGCAGCAAGCTTCTGGCCCACCTACAGGAGTTGTTGTGTTGGTGGAACCTGCCGCCAACCCCACCCCTCAGCTAAACAAGATGCATTGCCGAGCGACAGTTGTTTCACCCATGGTCTGTTCCACTCTGTATGACTTTCCAGGCTTGTTTCAAACCTGGGTGATCACCATGGCAGAGTGATGCTCTCCTGCTGGGCCATGAAGGTGGCCTCAAAGCCTAATATTTAGTGTCAATGAACCTAACAAAATTGTTGATATTCCATTCTCTAGTTTTAAAGTTATAGGGGCTTACAATTCATGAATTTACATGACTATGAAGTGTAATTTTAAATTTCTGAAAGTTTGAAGACTTGTAACACAGTCACCTTTAAACACAGAGATCTAACACTTGGTGACCCATTATAAAGTCAGCATACCAAATGCTGTGCAGTTTGGAAAAAATACTTTTTAAATTAGATCAAATAACTGAAATCAGATTCTGGCAAAATTGTGCAACATTTTTCATGGAAATTTTGTGAAATTTCACAGAAACAAAATCAGACTTTCACCACAATTTTGTTGCCAGAAAGAAAATTCTACCCAGCCCTACAGCTACCTCATTCTAACTGGCATCTTTGCTAACCAGAACCACCCTCCAAACCCAATTCTTCCTTACCCCTTCTAATGCCCATTTTCTGGAAAGGGAAACTGCCTCCCTAGTCCCTTCTGCACGATCCCCCCCCATGCCACACCTGTGGCTCAGTTTTCAAAGGCTGATGCAGGAGTTGCATCTAGCCCTGAGTCAAAGCCATTTTTGGTGCAGCTGCACGAAACTCCTTTCCTACAGCTTCACCCGATTTTATATTGTCGAGCATAGTTGTAACAGTTTCCTCATTTTTGGTAGCTTGAACCAAGTATTTGGCGCAACCCTGTGAAAAGAGTCTCCAGAATGATACAAGTTAGACCAGGGAAAAGCTGGTCTAACTTGCTGCATTTGGCATGTTGGATTGAAAATCTTGATCGCCAGCTCGGAGAATGCCTCAGGCCCTGTGGACAAAACAATCAGGAAACCAGTGGCTTGTAGCATTCTTGGGGGGTTGAAAATTGAACCCCTGATCTCCCCAAAAGGGCTGTTTCATCCTCCATCTCTGCATCTGAACTATGGGTGCTGCCCCCACCCTGCATTTTGAGCAGGTATGTCTAAAGCAGCAATTTATCCAAGTATACTACACTCTATTATACCCCCAGAAATACTTGGCTTGCCCTCCTTAAATCTCTCCCTTGTGAGTCACCAACCTACCCAGCATATGTAATCTTTGTCTCAAACCATTTCTGTCTCATCTCACATCCCCATATGATGCCATCCTCTGCCTGAAATTCTCATCATAGTGCAGCCACCGAGCACCCCTCACCCAGTATATAGGCATTGTGCACTGTGCACTACCTGGTAATATGCCAACAGTGGAGTAGCCTGTTCAATTTCTTTTGCAACAGTATTGCACTGAAATAAGTGTAACCAGTTAGCCAGGCATCTATAATTTTCCCTTTTATATTGTTTTTCTTTCATCTGTTTCCCCAACATGACTAATGCTGCTGCCATCCCCATTTTCACCTCTCCATTCCATTTCCTCAACCTTCTTTGCCATCTTTGTGTCTACTAGAGCAAACGTATCTACATGCTCCCCTTTACATAGCTTCCCTTTCAATGCCACAGTACATGCTCCCCCACTGTGAACCTCTGTGTCCCTGCTTCCCCGCTCATACTCCAACCTCCTATGACTACCCCTCTCGCTGTGGCCTTGTTTACATTCTTTGAATTCTTTATGTAGCCCTTTTAGCTGTTCCAGCCTCTCTTTCCTCCCTTCTATAATCTCCTCCATGTGCCCCCCTAAGGCACCTCTGTAGCGATGAGATGAATGGCATCATTCTTACATGCTTCCACTTGCACACTTGTTGGTGTTGCTGACTCTGGCTTCACCTTTGCTGATCTATATCCAGCCCCTGAAGCTTTTCTTTCTTTCTACTGCTTTTTTCAGTGGGTTTTCCTTCACCTTCATGCCCTCCAAGAGGGACTGCACCTTCACCATCATGGTCATTGCCTTTTGGAATACATTCTCCATTCCATCAGTACTTGTATACACTGCTCCCCTCTTCTCTTACCACTTCCTTGGTGCCATGCCTCTCAATCTTGAACAAGAGAAAAGACATGCGATTAATAAACAGAAACATCTCCCTGATGCTCCTTATCCCTGTTTCTCCTGCCGTAAGTATGCCCCCCCTCTTCCCAATAACTCTCTTACCCACCCACTGGCATGGTGCAGCCAGTTGACCCCATCATCTCTCACTCCTGCTCTTTGTGGGGAGGCATGCCACCTGCTGCTGTGTGAGTGCCCACAAATGGCTCCTGTTTGTTGGGCCTCCCCTTTTTTTTATTTGTCCACCACTCTTGCTGTCCCCTTTGTCTCCTTTTTCCACTGCCTGGACTCTTCCTCTTATCATCATCCCTGCCATCTCACTTTTCTACACCAAGCCCCCTTTCTTTGCCCAGCCAGAATCTGTGCACTCTGGATCCTTGCCCAACTACGTGGGGCCCCCCCTACCAGTGAGAGACCTTGGGATTTTTGCAGAATGCCAACTGAACTACTGCCCTCCAGAGTGTGGAACTTAGACTCAGAAGTACCGAGACCTAGTTCTGCTGCTGCATCAGCCTAGACACTTTCCTGCTACCAGAAGAACATACCATTGAATACATCACCCCTGAGCAACTGATGCTGCATGCATCACTATATTAGCCCAAGAACTGATGCTGATTCATGACACAACGCTTGACACACTTGTGTCACCATTCTTAACTGATGTTGATGCCTGATGCAACATTTGACACACTTGCATAATCATAAATCTTCCTTTTGCTGCACAACTAATGCACTTGCATCCTCCTAAATGCAAACTGAGGCCCTTTCATTATCCTAAGCTGATGCAGCTTGTATCATCCTGGTGGCCTGCAAGGAAAAACTCCACAGTCCAGGGACATTGCCTCAGTCACTCCCATTGTGAAGCTTGAACCCCTGCTATGTCCTTTTGTGAGTGTCGCACCATGTGGAAATGCAAACTGTGCTCTCTGCAATTTCAAACCTGTACATATCCTTGCTCCTACTCAGCGTACCAAACTCTGCATTGCTGCTGTAAAAAAACTCTGCTGTAATTATAGCTTTACTGCCAAAACACCCTCTTAACAGAAATTCCCACATTGCTTCCATAAATAGTGCTCTACTATAATCAGAGCTGAGCTCCAGCTGAGCATAGTCATCGGCACAGAACTGTCCATACTGCCTTAAAGTAAATGCTACTGTGCACTTTAAAAACACAAGCTGCTTAAGCACATCTAACTGTATCATATTGCAGCCAGCAAACACATGTTACCAGAACTGCCATTATTTTAAACCATAGTTGGAGCACAGTGCTGCAGACTGCCCCCCCCCACAGTAATTTAGTTGACAGTGACTTCCAAGGTGTAGGCAGGGTGGGTCAGTCGTCTAATGCAGGATTTCTTGTTTTAAGGCACAGGGAGGAGTGGGGTGGCTGTGTGCTCAGCAAGATGAGGGATAGGGATATTTTTACTTGTATTGGGGGCAGGAGGGTGGCATGGGTGCCAGTGGGTCAGATGTTTGCGTTTATTATTTTAATGATTTCCCAACACTTGGACAGGGCACCAAGTGTAGGGAAGACAAGAGATGTCTGTAGGCCACACAGTGGCTGCAATTTGTGACAAAGAGCACTTTTCACACAACAGGCCCTACGCACAATGCCAACGCGCCACATAAACTGAGCATGTTGGTACCTGTACGCGTTAATGCCATGGAGTGGTGGCCAAGTGGCATACACAAATGGGGCACACAGCAGTTATGCTCCTGAATCCCCGGTTGCAGGGACAGCAATGCACCAGGGGCAGGTGGGGGGGCATGCCACCATTAAGCGGCATGCACCAATGTGGGATGTGCTGGCCACAGGGGAGTAGAGGACTGGGCAGGTTAAAGAAGTAAACCGCTGCACACCTCCACAGACATGACCCACTGGTCATGGCAGGACTGTGAGATGCCCCGCTGTGCCACCCCAGCCCAGTAGACCTCTTGAGAGGGCTGGGGCAGCTGATCTGGTGGGTGCCCATACTGCAAGGAACAAAGACCCATTGCCGCTGAGCCGTGGTACTCCCTGTCTCCAATGTACCCACCCAAACCCCCACAACACACGAGATCAAGGTCCCGATGGGCCAATTACCCCCCCAACAACCCCATGCCCTGAGGTAGGGATACCCCACACTCTTGCCCTGTCCCTGAAACAACACTTTTCTACAGGAGCCCCATTGTGACTGCCTATCGAAGTGCTGTACAGCTCTGTACAGCACTCCTTGTGACACCCATGCATGGTGTCATATACGGAACATCCCCCAAGCCCAGAGAACTCACACCCCTATTAGTAGTCAGTGTTCTCTCCCCCTGCATGGATGGCCCAACCCCAACCCCATACCTGTCTATCAGTGCCGGGCATGGAATGGCCGGCGGCACATCCCTCCTCTCACCTCCTCAGCCACTGTCTGTCCAAGTGATGCCAATAATATAGGCAGCATGATCCCAGCATCACTTGGGTGGCCAGCAGCCAAGGAGGTGAGAGGGAGAGTGCTCACTAGCTATCTATGTCTGGTACCGATAGACAGGTACAGGGGTCGGGGTTGAAATAGGTCATTGGTGCCAGGGGAGGACACTGACCACTAGTAGGAGCTTAGGTGCTCAGGCTCAGGAGGCTTTCCATATGTAACACCATGCACAGTGTCACAAGGAATGCCGTAACAGAGCTATATAGCACCCCAATGGGCACCCAATGGGGCTTCTGTGGAAGGGGCTGTTATGGGACAAGCGGGTAAGGTGTGGGTATGCCAACCTCAGGGCATGGAGTTGTTGGGGGATGCCTCTGCCACCATGGGATCAGGGCACTGATGTCTGGTGGGGGACGCATACAAGTGGGGGGAGTGGGGCCCTACTGCTGGGGGTTTTCTGTGCACCGTGTGGACACTGTGTACTATGAATTGAGCCTGGGGGGACCAGTGGAGGATGGGGTATGGCTGCACGGTTCTGGGTGCACGGGGGTGCTAGTCACTTACCTGGAACCGCGCCATTGGGCACAAGTGATCCACTTTGGGACCCAGGCTGGGCATCCCATTGGATGCTTGCCTGGGTCTGCAGCCCACCCTGGCCATCCTGTGGAGTCCTGCGTGCCAGGGGTGGGGCCCTGGACAGGTGGTGGCCAGTTGTGAATACCAGCAAGTGCACACCTGTCCCACGGGTGCAGAGTTATGCGAGTGGGATACACCCCTTTGGCATGTACCTTATGCCCATTCATGCATAGCACCCAATAAGCTCAATGATCTGTCATTGTCATGCAACTTGCCTGAAAAATGTAATCCCTGCCACAATGGTCACTTTTTGATGCAAGCTGCAATACTCAGGAAAGTGACTTTGTAAGTCATGAAAACAGGTTCTTGTGTGATGAAAGCAGAACCTGTTTTAATGGCTCACAACAGCCTAATTTCATTATTAATTAAAAACAATTCCTTTTAAAGTAAAAACAATTCCTCTTAAAGTGAAATGACATTTGAAGAAACAACCTTACACCCTACACTATTGACTGCATAAGTTTTAGACCTAACATAGAGTGCAAAATATTTTCTTGTTTTTGAAGGGCAAGGGTTTCTCTTATTTTTTTATTTATTTTTTTTCACATTTATAATCATTAAGTCTCACCAAAGCAGTTTCACATACTCATGAAACTGACATATGTCAGGTTAGCAAAAATGCAGTTATGAAAAATGTGTGAAAAAGTTAACTTAGCAGGCAAAAAACATTTTATTTACTTAATTTTACAACGTGCACATTTATCAGTAAAGCCATCTATAAAACAATCACCCTAAGCCCAAATTCACTATAAGAAACATAAAAGTTTCAAGTTTCAATCCATAGTTATTGTTTTACTATCTGCAAGCAAAATAAAGGTTGTAAACCCATATTTGTATGTATTTTCACTTTTCTAGCTATGTCATTAAGGTGCAACAATCAGGGTTTACCACAGAACTGTCTACTCAACCCTAATAACAGTGGTGTTGCCACAAAACTACTACACAACTATAATAAATAACATTTGTTTTCTAGTATATTACTACCTATCCTTATAAAGATCAGCCTTTGGGTTGTAACATGCCTCCTTTAACAAGCATTTGTCAATGCCGAATGTTTGCCTGCTGGCATTGGCATTGGTAGTGTAGGAGTTACAGAGCTGCATAATAGGAATGGCAGTGAAGTATTCAACTGAAACCAACCCCACCTCCACCCTGCAGAGACTGACAGGCATTGGGGTGTGCCTTTGGTCATCAGGCATAACGGCCATGCCATTTCACCACACCCTACCCTGCAGATACTGACAAGTGTCACGGTGTGCCTTGGTGTCTTTGGTTCTATGCACACCTCCATTCCATCAGGAAATACGGTGAGATGGAGTGCGTATATGAGAATGGGGTGAACTTTGGAGTCAAGAGTCCAAGACATACTTCAATGCCTCTCACTGGCTGCAGGGTGGAAATGGTATGAGCATTACAGGCGAGAATCTCAAGTCACACTCCTGATGCCTGTCATTTCTCTATAGTGGGGCATTATGGTTGGAAACCATAATGTCTCAGGCATTTGTTGGTATTTACCTCCAAATTTTCAACATGTTTTTTGTGACCCCACCTCACGAACAGTGGCAATATCAGTTTGTTAGCCGAAAGCTGCTTATGCACAGTGACTACAACATTTAGCACCACAGATGCAATAACAAATTCTGAACAGGATATGAAATATGACAGCTGTACTGTTCATGGGGAGGTGTAAAAAATGGCAATGTTGAAAATCTGCAGTGAAAATATTAAAATAACTGGTGAAGTCACAAGCATACGTAGAAACTGTGCAACGCACACCCATACTGTAATTAGTTTGGGGATTTTTTACAGCAGATTGTCAACTCAGGTATTTTGGGACCTCTGATTATGAACAGTGTCACTGTGATTTTCTTTATCTTTCCCGAACAATGATTTCCCATAGCGTAATTATGATTCTGCGCTGAAAGTGTGAAAACACATTTCAGCCATGTTGTGAAAAATGACAGCTGTACTGTTCATAAGGAAGTGTGGAAAAATGCCACTGGTGAAAATCTGGACTGAAAATATTACAAAGCCATGAACTTACGAGGGTGCATGGAAACTGCGCAATGCTCACTCATAACACAGTCATTTTATGGACTTTTGTCACCAAATTTTCAGCATAGCCATTTTAAGACCTCTGCTCAAGAACAGTGTAACTTTGATTTTCTTAATCTGTCCCAGACATTGCTTTCGCACACCAACTGTACCATTGTGCACTACATGTGCGGAAAAACACATTTTGGGCGAGATGTGAAAAATGGCAGCTGTACTGCTCATAAGGAAATGTAATAAAACGGCAATGTTGAAAATCTGGCATGTAAACATTAAAAATTTACAGACTTGAGAGTGTGCAAAGGAACTGCACAATGTGTGCTCCTAAAACAGTCATTTTTAGAAATTTTTTCACCAAATTTTCAACATATCCATTTTAACACCTCTGCTCATGAACAGTGTCACTGTGATTTTCTTAATCTGTCCCAAACATTGATTGCACACACTGACTGCACCATTGTGCACTACATGCAGGGAAACACATTTTGGGTGACATGTGAAAAATGACAGCTGTACTGCTCATAAGGAGGTATGGTAAAATGACAATGTTGAAAATCTGGAGTGCAAATATTAAAAATTTAGAACTTACGAGCGCAGTGTAGGAACTCGGAACACACGCTTGTAAAACAGTAATTTTAGTAATTTTCACAAATTTTCAACATAGCCATTTTAAGACCTCTGCTCCTGAACAGTGCCACTGTGATTTTCTTAATGTGTCCCATACATTGATTTTGCATACCGACCACGCCGTCAGCGCTACATGCGCCGGAACACATTTTGGGTGAGATGTGAAAATGACAGCTGTACTGCTCTATAAGGAGATGTGGTAAAATGGAAATGTTGAAAATCCAGAGTGCAAATATTAAAATTTGTGAACTTACGAGCATGTGAGGAACTGCAGCAACGCTCGTAAAACAGTCATTTTAGGAATTTTTTCACCAATTTGAACATAGGCTTTTTGAGAGCCCACCTATGAACACTGGCACTGTCATTTCATTACTTGGTTCCCAAAAGGTGATTTCATCAGAGACTGCGAAATCACCCTTAGGGTCCGATTAATGCCATGACAGTTCAAGAATTCATGAGGACGGGCCCCAAAACCCCATGTTGAAAAATGTGGTGCCAAAATTTCCAAACAATGCCTGAGATATGCATTAAAGTTGAAAAACCCTACTATTGCATTATACAGCTTACCGGCATTTTCAGTTCGCAGTTGGTTTTGAAGACTGCAGACGTGTTCCTGGTCCACTCAAGATCGTCGCGCCGAGCTCCAAAGGTAAGTATGGGGTGAGGGGGTGTGGGGAAGCAGAGTGTGCAGTGGTGGGCACAGGTGGCCTGAGACCGCTAAGGAACGTTCTTGTTTACAGGGTTTTTTTTTTTTTAAGGAAGATGATGTGGGATGTTTGCCACTCTGGGGTGGACTCCCAGCATGGCAGCTGTAAAGGCTGTTTGGGGGAGCCTGGGCAGGCAGAAGTTAGGCACCCCATCAACTACCTCTGAAGTGCCATGCTGGGGTGGGCTCCCAGCATGGCAGCTGTAAGGCTGTTTGGGGGAGGCTTGGAGCTGACGGGGGATTGGGCACCCCCATCAGCCATACAGTATGTGCATGGGGTGGGAGTGCATGAGCATGCAATATGCGTGCGTGCGTGCATGTGTGTGTGTGGAGGGGGGAGCGCTGCTCACTGAAGCGGTGCTCTCCCTTTCAACTGTACGGCACTTCATTTTCAACTGCTGTCATAGACAGCTGCAGAGTTGATTGGAGAACTGCGACTGCACCTGCAAACACACTGACTATATTGAAGACGACTGCTACACCTCCGAAATTGGATGATGGCACTAAGTTTCTGAACATGTGCAAGAAAACATAATAAAATTGTTATTAAAAAGGTGGTGGGAAGATAAGAGTTATTGAAAAATTGAGACAGTAGGAAAAGGATCTATAGAGCAGCAATGTGTATCCACATACATGGTGACCAACCTAGGAAGGGATGGTTCTTGATTCTATTATTTGACTGCTTCATAGTAGTCCAGGGAGCACAGGAGTCAGCTTTAAGTAGGACACTGACTGAGGTTACCATCAAGATGTGTAAACATCAGGAGTGATATTGTGAAAGATTGCACTTGATGATGCTGTGGATTGAGAAAACTAGAAGAAAAAGCAGCACGGGCACGGACTCTCCAGATCAGAGTAGTCTCCTTCCCCAGTGCTCTCCCCCCAGTTTTGAATGTGGTCTCCTGACCAGTATGGCTATCCCTGTAAGCCCTGTAAGATGTTGTCTCCTGGTTAGTATGGTTGCCTGGTAGGTCCTCTAGGATGTGGCTTCCTGTCCAGTATGGCCAACCTTGCAGGCCCTGTTGGATGTGATCCCTTGATAATGCTGTTATTGGTGGTAAGAGATGGGCCAAGTACAAAAAATTTGCCCCAAAAATTATTCTGCAAATTTCATGCGATTCACGAAGCACAATTCATGAAATTTGTGCAATCCATGGAAAACAAATTGCGGAATTTAGCTGCAAAGCATAGAAACATAGAAACATAGAAACATAGAAGTTGACGGCAGATAAGGACCGCAAGGCCCATCCAGTCTGCCCATTTCTTTTTCTACCTTATAAATGTGCCATCGGCCTTTGCTCTGTCAGTGGCCTATCTATTCATAGTCACATGACATTTCATCCGTGAATTTTGTGGTTCATGGCAGAATTCTGCACTTTTCAGCTAAATCTGCAAAATTTGTGGTGAAATTTGTGCAATTTACAGCTGAGCCATAGCTCCTCATGGTCTGCAAAGCTTCTCAAGTCTCAGAGTGTGAATTTTGCACTTTGCACAAAATTTGCAGGTGAAGCTTTTCTTGACCACATCTCTACTGGTAATATGTGAGGGTGATCTAGCCTTGCTACCTAGAGGTATTCTGCATTTCAAATAATCCCTAAGTTTGATATCTGAGCTTTAGCCTGTGGGGAAGGTTCTTTTGTTTTCTTATTCTGGCCTGCTGGTACTGCATGGCCATACTGAAGGAAAACAAAAAGACAGCACACACAAGCAAAGCTGGAGTATCAAACTTAATGATTTATTTTAAACCAATCTGTTCTGATTAGTTTACAAGTTCCATGATCAGGGGTATCAAATGGGGTAGACAGGGGGAAGCCTGCCCGGTTAGAACAACATGCTTCCCTGGACTAACGGTGCACAGGGCCAAGCATGAGGTATATCAGCTGGCAAAGAATTGAGGAGGTTCCCCGGATATACTGGTCCACCTGGGTACCAATGACATTGAGGGATATAATGAGCTAGAGAAACAGGCAAGATTCAGGGAGCTTGCCAGGGTCTGTCATGACATAGGATGCGCGATTTCCTTCTTGGAAATCCTGCCGCTGCCAAGGGCTAGTGGAGAACACAAGAGGAAGATTAGGGAGATAAACCAGTGGCTCAGGGAGTGGTGTGGGGGCCAGAGGGTATGGGTTGATGGGGGATTGGGGGGAGACCTCGGAGGATAAGGTGCAATATGCAAGAGATAAGCTCCATCTCAATTTGGAGGGGAGGAAAATCCTTAAGTTGAAAAAAGAGGAGTTTGTTGGTGAAAGGTGGGGTTTAAACTTGTGAAAGGTGGAGAGATGGGAGAGAAAGCTGTTGAGGGGGGTCTGATAAAGGAGGGACTCGGTCTCCACCCCCCTGGGGAGCTGAAGGAATGCAGAAAAAGGCCGACTGGTAAGGTGCTGACGGGGAAGAATGAATCTCCATGGGAGCGTGAGCAGGGAAATGGAAATATACGGAAAGGGTGGAAGGTAGTCCTGCTAAATGCAGAAGCTTGGGCAATAAAATGCCTGAGCTCCAGGTGATGCTAACTGAGGGAGAGGTGGATGTGGCAGCGGTCACTGAGACCTGAGGCCACCGTAGGGCACCTACTGGGACCTGAACATGGAGAGGTTACACCATGTTCAGGAAGGACGGGGGGAAGGAAGGGGAGGTGGGGTAGCAATAATAGTCAAACACTGCATTGGCATAGGAGGAGTGGAGGAGGCGGAGGGAACTGTGGAGGCGATTTGGGTAATCTTGATAACAAATGGGGCAAGAGAGTAAAAATAGGAGTGGTGTATAGACCCCCTGCACTGGCGGAGGAGCTGGAGGACAGTCAGGTGACAGATGTTGGGAGACACTGCAAATTGGGCAGGGGAAGGGTGGTGGTGTTGGGGACTTAAACATGCCAGGAATGGACTGGGAGACTATGACATCCTTGGTGGCCAGGGAACAGAGGTTGTTGGATGTCTTTCAGGATGCGTTCCTAACTCAGCAGGTGGGGAACCGATCAGGGAGCGCCAGTTACTGGATGTGGTCCTGGCAGACAGTGACCAGATTGGGGGCCTGGAGATAAGGGACCTGTTGGCGGGGAGTGACCATGCCACATTCTGGTTCTGCCTGGACCTAGGAGGAGTAGAAGGCTGCTCAAAGACGGAGGTAGCCGACTTCAGAGGGGTGGATTTCAAGGAAATGGGAAGGATCCTTAAGAAGCATTTGGATGGGATTGGGCCAGATTTGGGTGCTGACAGTAGGTGGGAAATCATCAGGAGGGGGGTGCAAGATGCTACCAGAACCTGTGCAAGAGTAAGACAAAAATGTGGTAGGGCCCGTAAACCCTTCTGGTGGACCAGAGAGGTTCAGGAGGTGGTGAGGGGAAAGAAGGTGGCTTATAGACATTTCAAGTGCTCAAGGAGGAAAGGGATATAGGGGAGTACGAGCTGATGGCCAGAAGGGCCACTAGGGTGATGAGGGTGGCTAAGGCAAGGAAGGAGCAGAATCTGGCCAGGAAATAAGGAGAGGAATAAGGATTCTTTAGATACATTGGGGAAAAAACGAAGGGTGAAGGGGCATATTAGCAGGATTAGAACAGGGAGGGATGGGCACAAGATCTGGGGAGCAGGCTGAGGTACTGAATGAGTATTTCACCTCAGTTTTCACCAAGGAAAACAGGGGAGCTGCATCATACATGGGAGGAGATGGTGACACTGGGGGGGGGGTCCTTGCCAATCATCTGGTCTGGGCAGAGGATGGGCCATCATTGGCAGGAGGGGAGAAGGCAAGGCAGGAGGACAAGGTAGCGGAGGTGGAAATCATGGCAGAGAGTGAGAGAAGCCCTCAGGTCCCTTAAGACAGAGAAAGCACCAGGGCCAGATAAACTACATCCCAGAGTGCTGAAGGAAATGGCAGATGTCTTGGCAAAACCCCTGGTGGAGCTTTTCAGCATCTCTCTGAGGACAGGGTGGGTGCCCCAGGACTGGAAGGTGGTGCATATAGTGCCTATCCACAAGGAGGGATCAAGGGCAGTGGCAGGGAAATACAGGCCTGTAAGCCTGACATCAGTGGTGGGCAAGGTGAAGGAGGGCATTGTCAAGGAGAGGCTGGGGGGACCTGGAAAAGTCAGGGTGCCTGGGTGATAGACAGCATGGATTTGTCCCAGGGAAATCATGTCAGACAAACTTTGTGGGGTTCTATGACTGGGTGGTGAGAGCCTTAGACCTGGGTAGACCAGTGGACGTCCTCTATCTTGACTTCAGCAGGGCATTTGACTCTGTTCCTCATGGGGGCCTGTTGAATAAGCTGGGAGTAATGGGGGTGGGGAACCAGATGATCAGATGGATAGGCAATTGGCTCCAGGATCATGGTTGGCAGGATAGTCTCACCCCAAGGAGGGTCATTAGTGGGGTCCCTCAGGGATCAGTCCTTGGGCCCCTCCTGTTCAATGCCTATGTCTCTGACATAAGGAAGGGTATCAGGAGTGAGATAGGTCTCTTTGCTGATGACTCAAAACTGGGGGTGGTGGTAGACGGATAGGAGGGGAGGGTGGCCCTACAGGGGGACCTGGAGGCTCTGGAAAGGTGGTATAGAAAGTGGAAGCTGTGGTTTAATGCAGGGAAAAGCAAGGTACTACATCTGGGACCCAGAAACCTGGGCCAAGAGTACACCCTTGGAGGGGGGAATGCTACAAGTCTCAATGGCTGAGAGGGACCTGGGGGTGGTGGTGGATGTCAAGATGAACAACTTTGAGACTTGTAGGAGGGCAGTGGCCAAGGCCAACAGGATGCTGGGATGCATCGCTAGGAGGATTACCTCCAGAAGGAGAGAAGTGATACTCCCCTGTATAACTGCTTGTTGAGACCGCATCTTGAGTACTGTGTGCAGTTTTGGAGGCCACACTTAAACAGCGACATTGAACTCCTGGAGAGGGTCTAGAGGAGGGCAATCAAAATGATCTGGGGCTTGGGAGACAGGACCTATGGCGAGAGGCTCGAAGAGCTAAATATGTACACACTGGAAGAGAGAAAGGACCAGGGGGACATGATAGAGGTCTTCAAGTACATGAAGGGGTTAAATAGGGGAGAAGCAGTCAAGGTGCTCTGAAGGAAGGAGGGGGGACAACTAGAAGGCATGGGTGGAAGCTTTGGGGGGTAGATTCAGGAGAGAAAGGAGGAGGTGCTACTTCACTGAGAGGGTGGTGGAGCCACGGAATGTGCTGCCCAGGGAGCTGGTGGAGGCAGAGTCAGTGGAGGGGTTCAAGAGGGGGTGGGACAGGTACAGGGGAAGCGTTCTGGATGCAAAGTCCTATGGTGTGGGAATATCCGGGACTGGGAAGGCAGAAGCCAGAGGGACGAGGGGGGCAGCAAGATCAGCTCCCAGGGTGGGGGCTGACCAAATGAGCAGACACGAAAGACCGTTTGGCCTATTCTGCTGGCATTTTAATATGTTAGTATATTAGTAAGTTAAATCTGATGAGTCATAAGGCATACAAACGTGACTTTTTATTATATTAAAAGAATTCAATCTGAGCAGTAGGCTCTGATGCAGGGGCAAGCTACAGGGGCTTGGGGGACTGATGGAATTGGCTGGTTGGATGGATAGTGAGAGCCAGGTATGGCTTACCTGGCTAGTGAGAGATTGTTGAATGCAAAAAAAGTCCCACCAGGCCCTCTGTGATAGTAAGGAGCATAAATAGGAACTCCTGTCCACCAAAAAAAATAGGGAAATTTGGGAAAATAATGATTTTACAATTGTTCTATCACCTCATGATCAGTACTACAAAATAAAACTACAAAAAAATATATGTGAAACACTGAAAATCTAAAGTAGAATCTTGTCAAAGTGTTACTGGCACCTTTTTTTTATGTGGTGGTAAGGCTTGTGAAATGGAAGAGGATTAACGTTACTCCACTTGGCACAACATCAAAGATACATTTTTAACAGTTTCTTTTAACATGTAGCAATGCAAATTTTTAACCGAGGTGTTCATTCACCCTTTGCTTCACCTCACCTTCTTGTGGAGATAAAATGTATACATGAAACAAATCATAGGGTACAAGTTAAAGCTGTTGAATCATAAAGCATACAAAGGTGACTTTTTATGAGATCAAAAGAAATCAACCCGAATACACTTTAGAGAATCAATCTCCTGCACCAAACAAAATCCCTTGGTGACCAGTCACAGCACAGTATAACTTTTATGTTTGGAATTTATTAGCAGTGTCATATTGAAATATGGAGGTGTCTAATACAGTAGTTAAAAAGTTAAAATATATATTTTCCACATTGGTATTTGATAATAACTTATTTTTAAAGTAAAAGGGAGCTCTATTGCACAAATCTCAGTTTGAATCATCAGCATGCATTATGACTTTATTTGTGTGCTGCTGGAACCAACATATATCTCCAGCGAAGCAAACCAGTCCTAATCATCTCAGATTGTATGCACTTGTTTACTTTATAGAATAAAAGTACAATTAAATATTTAGGGTTTGTGTATATGGCAGAACAATTAAGGAGGCAATCTCTAAAGATATTAGAAAAGTATGCTTTTTATTTATTACATATTTTACCATGAAGGGAGGGTTAGGAAATCGCTCATTTACAGCCTCAGCACAGATGCAAATCAGTCAATACTGGATCAGGTGAAGCTGGAAGAAGTATCTAGGGAAATTTGATGAAGGCACTGCAGAAATTCCCCAATAAAGGTCCATCTTGTCTGCCCCACCTGCCACTCAATAATGACTATTTACTATTTGAGTAAGGACGCACATCTGATCTTAACAGTCAGAATGTCACCCTGCACATGCAGCGTAACCCTCAATGCTGTTCTCCCTCAGCAATCTCTCTAATCTAGCTTTGAAAGTCTGAACAGAATTAGTTTTCACAACGTTATAGGGTACGCTAGTCTGAGCAAACCATCCTCTGTGTGAAGTAATGTTTTCTAATGTTTCAAGTTATTCACCCACCCTGCTCAGTTTAGATATGCTTCTAGTTATGATTGTATTCACCAGTGCAAACATTTGTGTGTGCTCCACCCTTTCTAACCCCTTTGGTATTTTTGAAATTGTGATCGTGTCTACCCTCAGCCTTCACTTTTCTTTGTAAAATAAGTTTTATGACCAATCATTCCTCTTTACTCTTGCCTCCTAAGCTACTGACTAACTTAGTAGCCCTATGATAAACCCTCTCAACTGCTTCAATGTCTTTTCTGTATAATGATGAACAGAACTGTTCATTGTATTCTAGGTGTGGTCAAACCAGGGCCTTGTTCAGGGGGAGCATCCAATGTCTTGAACTGCTTCTCTCTCCCCCTCCTGATACATCCCAGCATTGCTTTACTATTAATGGACCCTATGCATAAAAGGCAGAAAGTACATGCCAGAGGTGCGTATCTACCCACGTAACTCAACGGCCCTGGACAGGCACAGGGTGCGCAGTATTCATGATTGCATGCACCTGTGGGCACTTGTTCATGACCCTGCCCTCCTGGCATGGAGGTGCATGGAGGGTGGATGAGGGTAGAGTAGCAGACCCAGGCAGACAGCCAATCAGATGCCCATCCTGGGTCCCAGAGTGGATCCCTTGCATGGGATGGCACAGGACCGGATGTGTGCATAGCCAGCGCATGCACCCAGGCAACATGTAAGCAGACTGCATTGTCTAGAGATCTGCTCTGCTTGTTACCCACCCTTGTGGCACCACACCATGCCTGGCACACAGATGCCCACTTCCCCAAAAGAACACCCACCCCAGTCACAGCAGTAATGTTCAACACCCCCCAACACAACTGAGCACCACCCCGGTCCCAGCATCATGATGACCCCCACATAGCCATGACCTCGGTCTGCTATTCAGGGCCTACCACTCTCCCAAACCATAGCCCTATCCCGCGGCTCCATTCCTGTAATGCCCATCAAGTCCCCTAGCCCCTGATCCCTGCCCCCTTCATTGGTGGTTAGTGGCCCCCTCCCCGGTGGTACCAACAACACCACCCCCCCATCACCCGTACCAGAATGTCAGTGCCACCATGAGTGATGGTGAACAGCACAACCCTTCACACACCACTGCGGCCGCCTGCTGTCCGACTGATACTTGGAGTGCGCTGCCTATACATTATGGTAGCATGGCAGTGCTACCATAGTTAGGGTTGAGGAGCCATTTCTATGTTAAACCCCAAAACTTTGCACCTTAATAACTTTGCAACCGTTTGACGGATTTGTATGAAATTTGGAACACAAGATCAAGAACCATATGCCTTGGCATCTGCCAAGTTTTGTACTGGTCGGATTCACGGCTGTGGATTTATTAAGCATGATTAGCATGCGTGTTTATGCTTTTTCTGGAATTCTACGGTCACGTGTACAGGTCGCACGGTTTGCACGACCGGCCCGAAATCTTCAGGGAATGTGCAGCCAGGGTCCCTGATGTGCCTTTCAAAGATTTGGTGAAAAAATATTAAACGGTTCAAAAGTTATTCAAAAAACAATTTCCCATTATAAGTCAATGGGAAAAGTTAACAAAAGTTCAACACTTTCGCAATGCATTTTACTTTCTCAAATGGGCCTGTTACTTTCGAATCCACCATTTTGTTTTCAGTTGGTGATCAGAAAATGTTTGGCATTTAAATTTGGGACCCTCTAGCAACCTAATTCTTTTGTATTCACTTAGTCGGACCCTGAGGATGCTAGCCATGTCTTTATTTTTGTGGTAAAACACCCGAAATATGTTTTTTAAATTTCTGTAAAAGTACTTTCGCAATTACTTTTGTGCTCACAAAGTGTCATGAAATTTTGCAGCTTTTATGATGCGACAGTAGTTTTCTAGTCTGTGGGAAAATGACAGCAATTCTTTGGCACTGCACTGCAAAAGAACAGTTGGGAGTTTTGGGCTGAAATCTGGAGGAACACAGCTGGCATCTCACAAATGTGCCTTTCAGTGTTGTATTGAAAAATATTACATAGCGGCAAAGTTATGGCACTCCAAGTTGACAGTCTTTCCCATAGGATAACATTGCGCCTCGACGCATTACAGGAATCCTTTGGCACCTGCTGCAAAATAACGGTTTGGTCTTTTTTTCCTCGAAATTTGAGGAAGACAGCCAACAGCCCACAGATGTGCTTTTCAGTGGTTTGGTGAAAAAATTTACAGGGAGGCAAAGTTATGGCACTCTGAACTTTCTTTTTTCCTTAGGATAACATTACAGCATTCGCCAGACTTTGGGCCTATCTCAGAAAAGTAGATACGGAATTTTATCGAAATACTTAGGCCCCTCGCTAGGGCTAAGTTCAAAACTAACCAGGACAGTCATAAATCATATGACTTTTAAATTTTTCTACATCGCATTTTCCTGAGATATAACCTATTTAGTATTCCAAGTCCTCATTTTCTGCTCCGATACCCATTATTATGCATACATTCTTTGTACTCACTGTCTTTCTATGCAGCTTTTGGGAAAACCAGCCTGTGCGCTACATTACTGTTACCGCTACTCCTTCCGCTTAGGTTCCATGCCCGCTTCACTTACTGTTGACGCCTCACGCCACCATGTGCGTTATCCTTATGCTTTCATTTGCGCTATGCTTCTGTTATTTTTTGCCATTTGTGTCTACAGTACTGTTTCTTTCTGTTTCACTTTGAGCCACCATGCCCATTGACATTTCTGTTTGCAGGTACCATGTTACTATGTGACAACACATCATGTGGCAGACCATTCTCGCTTCACGCCACCATGTGAGTTACCCTTTCTGTTCTCATTCGTGCTTGCATTACCATGTGGGCCACTGTTAGTGCTTCTGTTTGCGTTGCTGTTCCTGTTCCTGTTACTATGCCACAAGACATCATGAGGCTGGAGCTGAGCCCGCCGCTGCATTACATTCACTATTTCTCATTATCATTCTCAAAAAAGGAAATTAGAGGCAAAAACTCAGTTTAATGCATTAGTTAGGGTTGTTCCACAGCGACAAAAGTGAGGAAATTTGCTGTTAGGGTTGAAAACCTAACCTGAATTCACCCCCAGCACCACACACACACAGACACACACACACATGCAAGTATGGGGAGGACCAAGTCAACACAACCAATGACAGACATCCAGCAGCAGGTAGAAATAACAAACAATTGTCTAAATGTACTACGAGACATCCCCACCCACCTGACCAGGTACTGCATGCTCAGTGGAGATCAACAGCAAAACTGAGGCCATGTACACCAAACGTACACATCCCTGATTGCAGCTGCACACAACGTACACACTTAGTAGTTGCATGGTCTTACCTACCGATGCCCCACACCAGACCATACCACATGGTGGGCCACCTGAGCAATAGAGTTGAGCAAAACCAAGGAGTTGTACAGGTATAATATCTCTGATTATAACAAGGGTTTGAGAAATGCAACTTTCTAATTGACTGTAAACATTGTAACAGCCTTATGTTTAGTTTTTATTATGATACATGTAGAGCCTAACCATATGATGTACATGGTTTAATGTTGTTTAAAAACAGTTTATTATAATAGCAATAAGTCACTCCCAGGTATTATGTTAATGGTCAGTTTATCACTGTCTAGCGACATGTGGCACTCGGCTACACCTCATTCAACATTAAACCCCTACAGGGTGATTAACAGACCATTTAACATAACTGTTGGTCATGCCTTATTGCTTAATTGTCTTTATGAGTAGATACGCTCCCTCTGCTAGGCACTGCAGCAGCTTTGCAACACAGTGTCCCACCCAGTGACACCATATACTGTCTAGTTACTGGAGAATGGCTGTGAATATGAAGTCATGAAGATGAACAGTGTAACTTGATCATTACAGTCATTGAAACTTAATGTGATTATAACTGACAGAGTCAGTGATAGAGAATAACCCCTGCTGTCCTGGTACACTTATCTCATTGTGAGTTAAATCAATACTAAAAGACATTCTGTTTATATCTACACTATACCTACTTGATTCCTGTTGTACCACAATTAACATAGTTATCACTTTGATAGCATCAGTGACAGAAGTGTGGCAAACCCAAACACTAGGCATACAGCCTGAGTATGAAACAACTGTTAAAAAATTACACTGTGTCCATAAGTGGCATAGATCACTCATTGCAACAATAGTAAATGTATCACTATTTGAATAAGTTAGTCATCACAGATGCAATGAGATTGTCTTTCTCAGGTACAACATACTCAGTAACTGCCTACAGGAAAATCTATCCTATAGACATCTCCGATACAGGTACGTCACTGTTGGCTCAGTAGTGCTATGATATTTAGAAGTTGCTTGGCCTGATCCATGCAATTACACAGTTTCTTACAAAGAACACTTACTGCATGTTTAGTATTGAAACACACTGAAGGTCTATGTATGTACATCAGCAGTACACCTTCATCAGTAAGAATGCACCTGATACTGGCAGTATGAATTTCACAGCGTTGAACAGGCAATGCTTTTCCATACGTTTACATCAGCCTCTCTATCTTGAGTAAACAGTTGCAGTAAATGTACTACTATGTAAATCACATACTAAATGTAACACTACTTTTATCTTGAGCATGCTAGTGTCTTGTAGTTAATTTATGTACTTCTCTTAATGTATACTCACTAGTGTTAAAACCTTTCTACAACTGTCATCATGCACCTTCAGCATTTATATTGACTAACGGCACAGTACCAGTTGTGGTGTGGTGTGGGGCATCAGTAGATAAGGCCATGCAGCTACTAAGTGTGGTACGTTGTGTGCAGCTGCAATCAGGGATGTGTACGTTTGGTGTACATGGCCTCAGTTTTGCTGTTGATCTCCACTGAGCATGCAGTACCTGGTCAGGTGGGTGGGGATGTCTCGTAGTACATTTAGACAATTGTTTGTTATTTCTGTCACCTGCTGCTGGATGTCTGTCATTGGTTGTGTTGACTTGGTCCTCCCCCATACTTGCATGTGTCTGTGTGTGTGTGTGGTGCTGGGGGTGAATTCTGAGTTAGGGTTTTCAACCCTAACAGCGAATTTCCTCACTTTTGTCGCTGTGGAACAACCCTAACTAATGCATTAAACGGAGTTTTTTGCTTCTAATATATACTGTATATATATGGCAGCGCACGCCCAGCATCAGTTGGATAGTGGGCAACTGAGATGGTGTATGGAGGGTTGTGCAGCTCGCCATCACTCGCGGTGGCACCAACAAGCTGGTAGGGGGGTAGGGGGTGGTGTTGTTGGTGCTGGTGGGGAGGGGGTCCACTAACCACCAATGATGGGGCAGGGATTGGAGGTTGGGGGTGAACTTGCTGGGCATTACAGGAATGGGGTCACCAAGACAGGGCTATGGTTGGGGAGGGGGCTCATCTCTGAATAGTGGACTGAGGCTATGGCTCTGCATGGGGGTGGGGTGTCATGATGCTTGGACCAAGGCAGGTGTTCAGTTGTGTTAGGGGCTGTTTCATGTTACTACCGGGACCGGGGCAGGGCTTCCATGTGCATGGTACTTGGTGCATACAGCAGCTGTGACAGGGTCCCCCCTGCTGTAACCTGCACTCTTCTACACCCTCCTGTGCTCTGCACTATGCACCTTTGTGCATGGTGCATAGTGAGGGCACACACCCAACATTCCCTCCAACCACCCCTACCGCATTGTTGCCCATGCAGCTGGGGGACCCACTGTGTAATTTGTTTGCACATCATTCAAGAATGCCACCAGGGGTCTGTGGGACCCCGCTGCATAGTATTCCAACTTATGGTTGCCTACGTGCCTCAGATATATGGTGAATAGGCAATTCTTTTTTTTGTGCATAAGTCCCGATGACTGCAGCAGCACATTGCCTGTCTGGTTTCAACTTGCTGTTCACAATTCCCTCTCAGCTGTGCTGTTCATTACGGCACGGGGTCATAATGTTTCAAGACATTATGCCGCATGCAAAAATCACACTGCCAATACAGTGTGATTTCTTGCATGTGGCATAATTCTTTTTTTTTGCAGGGGTCTCTGCACCCACACCCTGCACCCCCCAAAACCCCCAATAAGGATTCTCAGCTCTGGGGGGGGTTCAACATAAAATCGCACAAAGTGCGAAAAAAAGTTTCTGGACCCAGGAATCAAACCCGGTCCCAGACACCGCGCCTGGGTTCCTTGCTGCAGTGGCTCAGTCCATTGAGCAATGGCAGCTGCTCAGTGGAACGCCATCCCAGCAGAGGTCTTATCCTCTGCCTGGAATAGTGCGTGTGGTGCAATACAGCATACAGCAGTATTCGCGGTAGTGCACCACTCGCTGTCTCGTACAGCGCTATTCCGGGTTAGCGCTAATGTCATATGCTATTAAGCGTACAACATTATAACCCAGTAGGATTACTCACCCCCCCACATGTACTACCTTACAGTTGCACACATTAAATCCAAGCCCTGATTTCTCAGCCCTCATGCCTAAAGTGTGTAATTCCCCATGTACTGCATCTCAGTCCTCTGTTGTGTCCACTCTTCTTCCTTTCAGTTTAATATCATCAGCAAATCATTACAAACTGCTCCTTTCCAAGAACTGCCATCTGTTCTTTAATGTCTTATCTTAAATTACTGAAAGACTAAAGCGTTGTTATTTGCCAACTCCCAGACTAAAAACAAAAGTCATCAACGAACTATACTCAATAACCAACACCAGCCACTGGAGCAAGTGAGTAGCTTTAAATACCTTACTATCACCCTTGACTCTATGTCCTATCATGAAAATGCCAATTTGGTCTGTAAAGCAGTTAATACAGAACTGGTCTACTTTATCATCACAACCCATGCATGACATCGATGCCCTCAGTCTGGCCATAACCAGCTCAGTGCTGTCCATAGTTGACTATGGCATCGTCACCTATGGCTTCACAACCAATATCATGTTACACAGAATTAAGGTCACACTCAACAAAGCGTGTTGCCTTGTAGTGGGTGGACACAGGCTCACACACCTGTGACCTCTATGACCAAGCTAACTGGTTAAACTTTAAGAGCCAGCTTCACTACCAGATCTGTCTACTGGCCAAAAAGATAACCTTGGGCATCTCCCCACCCTCGGCACAGCATCTCCTCCTTCCTGCCCCCACTTCCTGGGCTACCAGAAGCTCCACTAAGGTCTTCTTCAGAGTCCCACTCTATAGGACAGCCCAGGGGTGGTGATCTTTCATGTATAGGGCCCCTGTCTGGACAAAAATGACCTGCCTCCACAGGTCTTTTCTATATCAAAGATTGGCCCCTTTGAACTAAAACTCCAGCAGCACTCCCTTGAAATAAACAGCTGTGACTGCTCTTCATCTCTCTCCTTCCTTGCAGTGTTGCTTTCCTGCTCACCCCTATTTAATTTCTTGTACTTACAAAGTCATCTTAGACAGCTACAGCCCTCTTTCCCTTTTCGCCTCTACCCTTCTCTCCTGTCCTCTTACTCCATCCCCACCACCCTCTCTCTCTCCCTGTTCCTTCATGGCCCTCCTGCCAGTCTAGGGGTGGACTAACGAGAACCCTTTTACCAGGGCTTAAACTTTTCTTAGATACCATTGCCCTACCCATTTGTACCAGAACCATTTAATCATTTGCAATATATATGCTACTCTATTCGTGCGCTTTCTCAGTCCTGCTCTCAAATTTGGCTGTATGGCCAATATCCTCCAGAAAAACCTTTGCCCCAGTACATTTGCTCTCTGGTTCTTTTGTTGTTCTCTTCTCTCTCTCTCTCTCTCTCTCTACTTTGGGATGCTTATGACCCAAACCAGTAAGATCTCCTATAGGGTGGCTGGCTATCTATCCCTGGGCTGAGGTACAGATAAGGCACACCGATGAGTCTAAATGAGGACTGTGTCTGTGTCTGCTGTTCTTAACTTTTGCTGATTGTATTGTGAGGCCTTCTGGCACCATGCAATTCTGCTTAAAGTTGAGCCAGTCCAAATGAATTCATGGGCATTTGCATATGCTTCCCATGATGCTTTGCATTATTGGGGTATGTGCAATTTGTGTTTTCCTGCTTTTAAATGTTGCTTTAACCTTCAGTATGTCTCACTTCTCTACTGCCATGATATATATCTGCCATATATGATGTTTCAACCTTATTTATATGTTTAATCCTGTCCTCTTCTGCTATTGTAACTTTTAGTTTGACATGCTTGTCTCCCTCTAAGATGTATATTTGCCATATTTGTTATTGTAAGCTTAGCATACTTGTCTGTTTCTCCAAACCAGCTGTACCCTGGTACTAATTTACTTGTATCATAACTGCCTTGTCTCTGTATTGCAACTGTATTGTTGTACTGTTTTCTGTCGCTTTTCACTATTTGACATGGAGTCTTTGTAAATGAGTCTCTGACTCAAAGGTTTGTAATTCCAAGATTTGAATAAATAAATAAATAATGTCTAGCTGAACAACCACAAGGATAGACAGCAGGAAAAGACTGGCAGTACGTTATGTGGAAGTTGCCCATGACAACTACTGAAATCACAGGGAGAACAGAAAATCCATTACAAATGAGGTACGGGGAGTAAAGTGTTTCAAGTGGGGGAACAAGTCTGTTACTGTCACCTTCCACTGAGAATAAGTTGCAAATGAAGTGTCAAGGCCCCTACGAAGTCTTGAGACAAACAGGCCCTCTCAACTATGAAATAGAGACCCCTGAGAGATGTGCCAGGTTGAAGGTGTGTCGTGTTAACATTTCAAAGAAATGCTGTAGGTGTCTTGTGCAGAGAAGAACACTAATCCCTCCCTGGTGGTGTTATCAGATGATGGAGAAGGGGATGCAGAAGTAGCATAGCAAAAATTGGAAAGGGGGATACGTCAGATGCCATTCAGATCAACATCAGCCTACCACCTCATCAGCTAGTTGAGATTCAAGGCTACTGTGTGCATATGGGCACATATTTACTATGAAACTAGGAAAGGCTAGAGACATGGAGCAGAGAATCCATGTGACCAGTACACTCATTTGGCAGAAACCTTACTGGATACTGAAAAAATGAAAGGGAAAGTAATCAAAGAGATTAATAACAGTGGAGAGAATGGGAATTACTGAGCCCTCAAAAAGTGTATATATAAATAAGGTTGCAACATCATGCATGGCAGATATACATCATGGCAGTAGAGTAGGGTTGTTTGATCTGATCCTAGCAGTAGAGAAAAAGAAGGTGTGGTCCATGTATGCCTGGACTTCTCCCCCCACAAATGCACTAGCAGTCTTTGATGGATACCCCATGACTAGAGTTGATGACTTGATAGATCGTCTGGGTGGTGTGCAATATATCTCCTTGCTTGACCTGACTAAGAGATTTTGGCAGATACCCTTAGCAACAGATTCAAAGGATAAAAGTGCTTTTGTCAACCCCATTGGATTCTACCAATTTATTTCTATGCCTTTGGGTTACACAATGCTCCTACAACATTCCACAGGTATATAGTTCAGGTACTGGCCCCTCATGGTGCTTACTGTGTGGCATATTAGGATGATGTGGTTATTTCTAGTCCAAACTGGGAAGCCCACAAAAATTATCTTAGGGCAGTTCTTCATACTGTACGATTAAAAGAACAGGTCTGATGGTACACCCCACAAAGTGTGCCACTGCAACGCAGGAAATTAAGTATTAGTGTTATATATTGGGAAATGATCATGTGAAACCAGAGATATCAAAAGTCAAAGCAGTAACTAACAGTCCCAACCCCCGATCAAGAAAAATGTATGGTTCTTTTGGGGTTTAACAGGATATTATTGCCGCTTTATAACCAACTTTTCTGAATTGGCCACCCCTTTAAAAGAACTTACAAGAAAAAAACAACCCAGCCTGGTACACTAGTCTGACCCCTGTGACCAAGCATTTAGAGCCATAAAAGCAGTGCTATGTTCAGCCCCCATTTTGTCCAGACCCAATTTTTCTTGATCAGTTATACTACAAATGTATGCCTCTGAATCTGGCATTGGGGCAGTCATGAGTTAGATCAAGTGTGGGGAACAGCACCTAGTGGTATACATTAGTAGGAAGCTGTTTGACCAGGAAATAAAATATACAGCTATTGAAAAGGAGTGCCTGGCAGCAAAATAGGCTATTGAACTCTTCTGGTTTTATTTATGGAAGACTGAATTCACTCTGGTTATGGACCATAATCCCTTGTGTTGGCTTAACCAGATGAAGGATAAAAAAACTGCATCACTTGATGGTTTCTTGCCCTGCAACCCCATAAATGTAAGGTTGAGTGTAAGACCCCCCCATGTCAGGCAATTACCTGGGGCTCCTGCTACCTCTCGATGCCTCTTGCAGCCACTCTCTTTGCTGCCATAGCCCACTTGTGGACTGCAACAAGGGTCAGGGAGTGTATCAGCTTTATTACGGTGCCTTGAGTGCCTGATCCTGTGCAGTTGGTGAGCCACTTATATCCTCGCTCCCCCAGCCCGATTCTGGACTGCTGCCAGGGCCAGGGAGCTCTACAGATAGTTACAGCATCCAATGTGCCCGATAAGGAGTGTGGCCAGTGAGACATACACTGTGTTCTTCCCCACCCTCGAACTGCCACACAAGGGGGCGGGGAGCAGGAAAAAAAGGCCACAAGTGTTTTCAGTGCCTCAGAAGTGCCGCTAGAGCCACAGCAAGCACCACTCACAACTCCTCTCCCTAGCCCCACTGGACAGCAAAGGGGCTAGGGAGCTGAACTACAATAAAATAAAAACTTTACAAGGCTCCTTGACCCAATCCAAGCCTCCAGTTGGGCGAGAAGTACTGGGGACAATATGGCATCCACAGGGACTACATATCCCAGAATGCATTGCAGTGAGAGTGCCATTTTTTTCCAGAGACTGTTCCTGTTAGGGAACTTGCAAAATGGAGATTCCAAAGGGGCGCCTATCCCCCAAAAGTGCCCTCTGGCCCTAGCAACCACCAGAAAGGACCAGGAGGGACCTCTACATGCAGCCAGATGCTGCCAAGATGTTACACAAAGTATGATAATGGACTTAGATGAACAGAACTTTATGGGGATGGCCATATTGGATGAGGTTTGCCTGAAGACAGGCGTGGAACCCTATTGGTAGCTGCAGTGCAGCCAATCAGGGCATGGTGCTTGAGACTCCTGTGGACCAGTGAGGTGTTATGATTAAAACTAACATTCTGGGATTGACAGTTTAACCCTAGGTCTTTTCTGTGAGAGTTTTTGAAGAGAAAACAACTGATTTTTGACAGCTCTTGCTGTTGTCACAGGCTAAAACCATTTAGTCTGTGCCAAAACGAACTAATAACTTTTAAATCTGTTGCCAGCTGCCTGTTAAATCCCAGAGAAGGGGGATTTACCTCATCAGGACTGAACTGTTGTGTTTTGGCAACCAAAATTGCTGAGACTGCTGAAAGAAGTGTTTCTTTGTGCTTGGATGAGGTAATGAATCCACTGCCTCACCATCCTGTTACAAGAGACTATGATTTCTGCCAGGAGACCTGAGCTCTGAGGTCCTGCCTGCTTCCCTAACTGCTGTCCTACCTGCAAGGTGGGTGAAGACAAGTCCCTTTGTGGGGTGAAGACAACAGCCTTCCTACCTGTCGAGGTGGGTGAAGACAAGTCTCTCTGTGGGATGAAGACAACTGTCTGCGTAACTGTTGAGGTGGATGAAGACAAGTCCCTCTATGGGGTGAAGACAATGACCTGCCTACCTGTTGAAGTGGGTGAAGACAAGTCCCTCTGTGGGGTGAAGAAGATCATTGTCCATATCCACGCCAGTTCTACCTGTTCTTCCCAATTGCCTGCAAGGGGAGACGTCCCCCAGCTCCTACATCATTTGTTCACCAAAAGGTTGTGAGTACTGGGTTTTACCCAAACCAATACTTTTCTAACTGTTCAGCTAGCTAGCTAGTACATTTACCATCTGGGCTTCCTGTGCGACCTTAGCTAAGCCCACAGCCATAGTTATAGCCAGGATAAACTGTATATCTACATCCACTGGTGTAGTTTATAACTTACTTGTGTAGCATCCAATCATTGCAACGGTGCTGCACCCAGTGCCTGCTCATTACAGGCCTGCAACTCCTCAGTGTGCACACAAGATATTTGGGAGTTCCCACAGAGACTGTGGAGTTAACTGGTGCACCAGTGGGAGGAGAGGGACCGGGACAGGGAATACTGGATTGTAATGTACTGTGGTGCCTGAATATTTTGCCTGATTATAGTACTTATTATAAGCTTGTTGTTTTATTACCCTTTTATCCCCTTGTTCCTCATCTAATTACCAGACCCAAAAATAAATCCCTGTGTTTATTTTCCTGCAATATCCGAAACATTTGCATTGTTGTGCAGTGTAATATTTGCATGCTTAGAGTGATAATTTGGGAGGGGTTTGTGTAGTGTTCTACCTGCCACCAAGGGAAGGGGTTGTATTTCATTTCCTGTGGGGAAGCACCCTGGCAGTACGCTGCTATAAGGATCCACATAGGTGGAGGTACCATGCCATTTGCCAAGCCAATTGTAACCACGAACCCAGGCATCAAGCTATATCCCTTATGCAGCACCACTTGTGGGTGGGTGTGCATATAGAAGGGAATGGGGTGGTTACATGTGCATAAAGCAGAAAAGCAAAACATCAATGCGGACTTCATGTCCAGGTATGGGACAGGGATAGAAAAATAATCTGCTTGTCTACACGTGTGTGACATATGATGATGCTGAAGTATGCCTGTACAGTACTCAATGTACAAGACATGTCATATACAGGAGGCCCCAGGGAATATTGCTGGAATTATATGGAATCAGCTTCTATGTGTGCTTACTCTAGTTACTTTTGTTTGTGTAAGCCCCCTCAAATGCAGGCTTACCGTTTTTTGGTGGGAGCTCGTACAGTTCCAGCCCCTCCTCGATCCAGGGGCAGTAGTGGGACTTGAACAATGGTCCCTGCCGGTGCCATGGCAGCGATGCAATCTTGTCTGGACCCTGCCCCATGCACCAAAGGGGGCAGAGGGTCCAAGGAGGGAGCATTGCCTCTCGGTGGTGTCAGGAGCGGCCCCAAAATGCAAAGGGATGACCAGGGCCACTCTGAATGGAAAAAAAAAAAAGAAGAAAAGACGCAACGTAGGCTTGGCAGCCATATACCCGTGCACATGTGCGAGAGACCGGAGGGGGATTTAAAGGAGCAGGTGCCCCATTACCCCTCGGCCATGTGGCCAAAAAAAAAATCAGTTTCCCCAGCCCCCAAATAAGCAGAGGGGCCAGAGAAGGGGCTCACAGTGACCAGGCAAACTCAACCAATGATCCAGAAGCAAATGATTTGATACCTTTTAATGGACCAACATAGATGTAACAACAAGAACAAAAGTGCTCTAGCTTTCGGACCAACCAGTCCTTCTTCAGAAGCTCATACATTGCATGAGCTTCTGAAGAAGCGACTAATTAATCCATAAACACTTTATTCTTATCTATGTTATCATTAAAAGGTATCAAATCATTTGCTTCTGGATCTATTCTTGCAAGGACCAATACGGCAACTACTAAATCTAGATTTCAACAGGCAAACTCAAGTCACGAATATAATATAAATTAGCCCTGTTAGCTGGCTAAATAAATAAGGGGGCCCCAAAATCACATGAGACTGGGGGAGAAAGCAAGATGGAGGCCCCCATGTAACAGTGACAACTTCAGGCTGCTGGGAAATTGCAGAGGCAGCTTGGAAGTCAAATGGGGCTGACAGCCAATCACAGGTAGGCTCAGACAGGGTTTTTTAAATGGAAAAAGAGCGCACCTCTGACTCAGACCTTCTTCTAGTCTCTCACTGTTGGACTGCTCAATACAAGCGCTCCTTTCGGTTCACAACCCCTCTGTGGTTTAATAATCTAAGCAACCAACTGACCATGCTACCTAGTCTTACCCAATTCAAGCAAATGCTTTGGCAACATCTCCTAACTGAAAGCGCCTATGATTACAACACCTAATTTCCCAACTTGCTGAACCCTCCCACCAATGATCTCTTCTCATTGCACTTGCCAAGCTTCCTGGCCACCACCCTCATTTGACATAACTATCCCCTCTTCCCTCTTGTCGATTCTGCCCTTACCTCCCCCTCAACAGCTCCTCTCCATATATCTCTTTTCTATGCACTTGCCAGGCCTCCTGGACACCACCTCTCTTGTCTTCTATCCTCCTTTCCCACCTTGTTCGCCTCCTCCTCTACCCCCTTTCCCTACCTTACACCTCCTCCTCTCTCAATTATTGACAAAGCCCATGGCTGCTATATTTCCTATCTAATCTCTTGATACATCTCTTCTCCCTCTCTCTATCTCTCTGCTCCAAGACTCCTCCCTCCCACACTAACAGCATGGGATTTTTGCTACCCCTCTTACCTCTTTATTGCTCATTGATAGCCATTACCGTTTCTTGAAATGCTATGTCTTCAATGTAACAAATGTTTGTGTGGTATCCACTATTGTTTGATTGTAATCCCCTCCCTTTGACGTGGAGCCATTGTAAATGAGCTGCCTGACGCTCAAAGATATTTGTAATCCAAGACTGAATAAATAAAATAAAAATAAAATGAGAGGATGACGGAGAGAGGGCTGAGAGAAGGGGCAGAGAAACCTGGGAAAGAGAGACAAAAAATGAACTGAGACCCAGGGAAAAGGCATCTCCAAAGGCTGCCTGTTTGATTGTGGGCTCTCTGGCTACACCTCCCACACCCTCTCTCGCTAAAGATAGAGCAGGAGGAAGGCTGCACCTGCTGCAGTGAGATTAGATGAGGAGGGTCCCCTGAGGGCACTGGGGCTAATTGACTGGACTGGAAGGGACAGTAAGATTCAGCCTTGGGCATAGTGGACAACTCTACGCAGGGAAAAGGGTTTTCAGCTAGGGGAAAGCCCTTAATGCTGGGCTGCCATATCCAAGTCCTGGCTAAGGGAAACTGAGCCACCCTGTTTCTGCAGTGTGAAATCACTGCTGCACCAGAGAAAGAGAGAGAGAGAGAGAGGGAGAGAAAGACGGACAGGTCTGCCTGGTGAACACCGTATATAAAGGCCCTTGGGCGAAGCTGGAAAGGCCAGGCAGGCAAAGAACAGCACCTCACTCACACACCCCCACTTCCGTTCCTTGACCAGAGAGTTTTGTTACCCTTCTGGAGACTGTGAGTACCCCTAGCTGCAGCTCTGGGGATTTTATTTCATCAGCATAGGAGGGTCGGGGAAGAGCCCCAACTCCTTCGACAGACTTAAGTTCCCCGAACTGGTTGTGTTTGTTCTACATGGGCCCCACAGAGAGATCACAGACCTGCAGCTAAGAATGGTGAGGTACCCACCATCAGGGACAATTCTGGGTGCACACGGGGAGGAGGGAAATCGCAAAGGGGGTTGTGCACGTGAGTATATGGAGGCACAAGTGGGTAGCCCCCGCATTCCCTGTCTTAGAGCATTTTAAGTAAAAGGGATTACTGTTTGCCATTTCATCTAAGTGTTTGTGTTTTGCATTATCATTTTTGCTGGGTGGGGGTAATGATATAACTCTGCAGAAGGGGTCAGCCTTTACAGAGATATACCATTGTTCCTGGGGGGTGGTAACCTGTTTTGTCCACAGGAGTCCGTACCACTCCCCCAGATAAAGGCACCAAGTCACCATTGGCAATCCAGAGAGAACTCAGGCCCAGCCCCTCGGGGGAGTACACTGAGTACCTCGAGGGCTCTGGGGCAGCCCAAGTGAGTGAGAAAAGGGGCTGTTACAAGTGGAGACACAGCTGAGATTTTTTGTTGGCCCTAGAGGCTGGTCTTTTCCCCAAAACTTACGGTTGAGCATTTTTGTAACCCCCCCCCCGGTGAATTTATTTCTTCCCCCTACTTTTTTCTTTCCATTTTTGGGGTTTGTGGTTGTTTTGGTTGGTGGTTTGCTTCCTTGGGTGGAAACTGGCAAAATAGCTTTCCAAGATGTAGAGGATCGGTGTGACTTCGAGGGCTTTAACTCCCATAGGATGCTGCTAGTTCACAATGTGGCAGTGGGACAGAAGATGGAGTCCATTTTAGAAGTCCTAGAGGAGGCCCTGCCTGACTGTGGGATGATGGAGATTCAGAGGGTGACCACCATCCGGGTTAAAGGGTGTAGGGACCTAATAGTAAAGAAGGGAAGGACTTGGACCCCATGTATGTACCCCATAGCATGACCCCGGTTGCATCCCAAGAGATCTGGATCTTGTTGAATAAGGGAATGGCCACTGACCTGTCCCTTGGAAAGCCAAGCCCCTCGGGCCCCCCAAGTGAAGAGAAGAATAGTTTTGAAACCCGACTGGGGTCTTGGCTCCTGGGGGAAGGGAAGTCCCTGCAGGATCCCTGGGCTTTGCTCCCGGAGGGTGGGGTTCTTGCGATGACACTGCCAGGAGGGCAGGCCCCCTATACGGTGGTGGCCCCTGAGCAGCATAAGCTGCTTTGCACTTTCTCCAGGGCTGTCCCCATGCTCGCAGGGGAGGATGACTTCCACTCCTGGATCAGCCAGGTGGCTCAGAGGATCCAGGTCTGGGGGTGCTCCAGGGAAGAGAAGTGCAAGCGGATTGTGCAAAGACTCCAGGACATGGCGCTGGACGTGATCCAGTCCTTATGAGCCAGCCAGCCAAACTGCACCCCGAGTGACTACCTAGACATCCTAAGAAGCACTTTTGGGGTGGTTGAAAAGAGGGAGACCATGCTGTTCCAGCTGTGGGGCACCACGCAGTGTACAGGTGAGAAACTGTCCCAGTATATTAACCAGGTAGAGACCCAGCTACCTCTCCTCTAGGTCCCAATGTGTTAAAATCAACAACACCCTCTCTAGCACCCGACCAATATATTCTGGTGTCCCCAGGGCTCTATCCTGAGCCCATTACCTTTAGTATCTATCTAAATCCCATGCCCAGCTTCTGCTCAGGCAGAATACTACTTTACATGGATGATGCAGTCCTCTTTGCCTCCAACCCTGACCCCAGTGCACTCCAGTCCTCCCTACAGGACTCTTTCAATCAAATAAAAAACTGGTTCACTGGCCACAGACTAGTTGTAAACATCAAAAAACCCAAGACCACGCTTTTCGCCCATCGACAAAACAAGACCAAGGATTCCCCTCTAAAGATCCTCTCTAACTCACTTCACCCACTGAACCACGTGCCCACCCTATATATACCTGGGCATCTCTTTTGACACTACCCTTTCCTTCCACAATCACATCAACATGCTTTCCTCTGCCACAAATGTTCATATTGGCCTCTTATACAGACATAAGGACTGACTGCCTCCAGAGTCCCTCCACCTGGCAGTCTCCTCCTCAGTCCTGTCTCTAGTGGACTATGGATTCACAACTTTTGGATCAGCTGAACCCACCACAATGAACAAAATTCAACTTGTCATTAATAAGGAGTGTCGGCTCCTGTCCGGAGCAGACAGGCAAACTCACACCTGTACCCTTCATTCCCTAACCAATGTACTTACTCTTGAGAAGAGACTTCAATACCAATCATGCCTCTTTGTTAAAAAAATCCTACTGGGCTTGTCCCCCCCCCGGGGTCTCTGTGTCCCTTCACATGGTCACCCCTGCTGTTGCCACTCACACCGCCACCAAAACTATATGGCAGGTCCCCAGGATCAGGACCGCACTGGCCCAAAGATCATTCCCCTTCAGAGCCCCTTTCTGGTACAGTGCCCTTCCACCAGCCATCACCTCCACTACCAAAATAGGACCTTTTAAGGTAATACTCAAGAATCACATCTTATCCTCCCACAGCTGTCAGTGCACTCTCTAGGCATAATCCTAGGCGCTGATGCCTCATTAGAGTTCTGTGCCTAGCCTTCCTTGATAATGTCTCTCCTGAGGCAGCTCTTTTGTTCCACCTCAGAATCCTATAGTGCATATCGTTTGCTACTACTGAACTTAGCTACTATTTGTATAGTACTGTTTTGACAATGTCCCTGGGCTGCACCCAGTATATTATCATGCTTATGTGTTATCTACTGCTGTTCTTTAGCTACTACTTATATAGGACTGTACTGACAATGTCTCCCTAGTACAGCTCCCTCTGCAATGCATCAGAATCTTCTGTGCCTTTAGTACAATCTGTTACCAACCTCTTTATGGTACTGTATCTTCTTGTGCATAATGTACACTTGCAATTACTGACTTAACTGTTTGCCTGTAGTAATCTGTATTTGCTACTGTATTTACTCTGTACATGACGTGGAGCCTTTGGAAACAAGTCCATGACTCAAAGGGTTGTAATTCTATGTGATCTTAAATAAATAAATAAAGTTTGACAAGTGCCAGCGGGTTTTCTCGTTACATGAGTGGGACATGGGTTGCATCAAAGAGGAGGAGCACCAGATTTGGTTGAAAGACGACTGCCCATTCAGAGAATGGTCGCAGAGATTAGCCCCTGGCAACATGGAAGATGTCCGGAAACACCTGCTGGAGTTACTGAATGCTGGCGTTATCACTGAGAGCTCGTATTCTTCCCCTAGAAGACTCAGTGTTGGATCTCCACAACAGGTACTATCAAAAACCCATGGCAGAGGAGGATAAAGAGAAGACCACTTTTATTTACCTGTTGAAGTTCTACTAATTCAAGCGTATGCCCCAGGGCACATCCAGGGCCCTGGCCACCTTCCAGTGTTTGATAGAGAAGGCCATGGGAGATATGAACCTGCTTGAGGTCATAGTCTACCTGGATGACCTCATTATCTTTGGGCAAAACTTGGAAGAACACAAGGCCCGGTTAATGAAGGTCCTGGATCAGCTGGAGGAGTTTGGTCTAAAGGTCTCCACTGACAGACGTCAGTTTTGCCAGCCTGCTGTTAAGTATGTTCGGCTTATTGTCTCAGCCGAAGGTGTGCAGACTGACCTGGCTAAAGTGGAAGCCCTCCACTTGTGGCCCAGGCCCACCCACTTGCGAGCCTTGCAGTCCTTCTTAGGGTTTTTTGTGGCTACTATCATCGGTTTGTGAAGGATTACTCCTTGGTGGTACGTCCTCTGAACAACCTGATGCAAGGTTGTCCTCCGGCAATTAAAACAAAGGGGGCAAAACTCCGTAAGGGGTACTTGCACATTGGGGAACTTTTTGGGGACCAATGGACTCAGGAGTGTGAGGCTGCCTTCAGGGAGATAATTCAGAGGCTAGGGGAGGCCCCTGTCCTTGCTTTTGCTGACCTCCTAAATCCCTATGTATTTCACACCAACACCAGTTTAAATGGGTTGGGCGCCATCCTGTATCAAGAGCATCCTGAGGGGTTCCACCCTGTGGCTTTTGCTAACCATGGCCTGACCTCTTCTGAAAGGAATTACCCAGTTCATAAACTGGAATTCCTGGCACTGAAGTGGGCAGTGACAGAGAAGTTCTATGAGTATCTGTATGGGGTCCCTTTCACTGTTCACACCGACAACAACCCTCTGACATATGTCACTACCATGGCAAAGTTGGACACAGCAGGGCACTGATGGCTTTCAGCCCTCTCCACCTATGATTACAGTCTGGAGTATCGAAGTGGATGAGCCAATGTGGATGCGGACACCTTGTCACAACGCCCACACAGTGACACCCCCGACCTGCCAGTCCAGTGCTTTGTTCACAGGTAAGGCCCATTCCTGATTCAGTTACACACACCACCAGGTGCATAGAGGTACTGGGAGCCCCCCCCCGAAGCTATCCTGCCTGCCTATCTAAATTTCACAGGCCTGTATCTCTCGTTTCTGCCCCAGCCTAGTAAGGCTGATCTACAGCAGGAGCAGGCGTCGGACCCTGGCATATGAGACCTTCTTTGGGCTATCGAGAAGGGGCAATCCCCAAGACAGGTGCAGGGCAGTCATCTTGATGCCCACCACATGCTGAGAGAGTGGGACAAGCTGGTCCTTTGGGATGGACCACTGCTGCATACAGTGCAGGACAAGGACCATACGGGCCACTCTAAGCTGCAGTTAATATTGCCCGGAGTATACCATGAGGCTGTCCTCAAGTCCCTACACAATGATATGGTGCACCTGGGTTATGACCACACTCTAGATGCATGTAATGCCAGGTTCTATTGGCCCAGGATGAAAGCTGATGTGGAGAGCCACTGCAAGTGCTGCCTGTGGTGCATCCGGAGGAAGACTTTGCTCAGACGGGCCACCCTTCTGGTCAACATCAGTACCAGTGAGCCCCTTGAGTTGGTATGCATGGATTTTCTGTCCCTGGAACCCAACAGAAAAACACAGCTAACATCCTGGCCATCATGAATCACTACACCCAGTATGCACAGGCTTTCCCTACCAAGGATCAGAAAGCGAGCACTGTGGTTAAGGTCTTGCAGCAGTATGTTCAGCATCACAGCCTCACCAAGAGAATTCACTCTGACCAGGGCTGAGGTTTTGAGAGCCACTTGGCGAGGGAGTTTCTGTTGTCCTACGGCATACAGAAATCTCACACCACCCCTTACCACCCCCAAGGGGATCCACAGCCCGAACGTTTCAACAGGACCTTTCTGAATATGTTAAGCACCCTGGATCCCACTGAGAAAGTGAACTGGAGTCAAAGGGTCAGTTATTTGGTGCACGCATACAACTGTATGAAAAATGATGCTATCCAGCGCTACCCCTTTTACCTCATGTTTGGTCGTGAGGCCCGGCTGCCAGTGAACCTTTGCACAGGCATAATTTTTTATAATAACTGGTACAAGGTTTCATAGAGTAAAAAAAACTGTAAGCTGTATTTGTAGAGTGAGCATGTCCCTCAGCGACCGCTGTACTCGCACTAATACAGTGCACTTTCTTTTGCACTTCAGTGAGAGGAAAATGCCGTAATAACCCACTATCCAGGTATCACGGAATTCAGTGGGTTATTACGGCATTTTATCAAGACTGGATATCTAGTCATTATAGGAGGTCACCAGTTATTATAATATAAAATCCTACATTATATTTATTATACCCCTGCTAAGCTTAATAAAATGAACCTGGATATTTTTGTCCTGTTTGTCTGAGAATAACAGTATACCAGCATCTCTTACACATATGTTTGTCAGTTGTGCAAGAATTCAAGAATTTTGGTGAGAAATTTTCAAAGCAATTACAAAAGGTACAGGGGTCCATCCTACTATAAACCCAGAATTAATTCTGTTTGGCTATTATATCACCATATTCCCACTTACACACAAAAATTCATACATCTAGCTATGGTCATGTCCAATAAAGCTATATTATTGAACTGGAAAAGCATAGATCCTCCAGATTCACAATAGTGACTAAATCAGACAAAATACTTTTTTTAATGCAGTTTACATTATTATTATTTTCAAAATATGAAAATAAACACAACAAGATACAATCTGACAAAAGGAACACCCCCTCTCCCATCTCACCCAACAGAGTGAAATGGGTCAAAACCAAGGATAAGAAACAGACAATAAACCATATACATTACAACTATGGGATTCGCATTATGTACCAAAAAGAGTTCAAAAACTAGACGTGCAAGTATAAAAAACATATATAATGTTTGCCCAGACTAGTGCTGCTCTGTAACAAGTTTAAATTGTATATAAGGTGAGCAGTTTGCTCCATTTTCTAGATTAGGACTTGGGCCTATTATGGACACTAACTATCATTTTTTCTAAGCAGAGATTAAAGAACAATTCCTGCAACCACTCTTGGTATGAAAGGAAGTCTTGATCTAACCAGTGCTGGAGAACTACACATTTAACTGATAAAGATATCATTGTAATATGATATCTCCTCCCTGTCTCACAGCTATACCACTATAGTCACCTATAATACACATTTCAGGGGTAAAAACCATATCTAACCCTAACAGGAGGTCTGCTTATGATCTCATCATTTCCCATAGATGTTTAACTGTGTTGCATTCCCAGAAGATATGAAGTAAGGTACCCTCTGCTCACACTGATTACATTGAGAAGAGCTTAATCGGCCCATTCTAACTAATTTTTGGGGTATAAAATAAACATTATTTAAAAGGTGAAACTGGATAAGGCATAGTTTATCATTGGCAATATAAGAATATAAGTCCTCCCATATCTTAATTCAATTAAAACAGTGATCAGGAAAGGCCCTATTCAAGTAATAGCATTCCCCATTAATGTCAGGGTGTATTATGGCAAAAATTAGACTACAGAGTTGTGACACTGCATGCAGTTGAGAAGCCATCTCTATAGCTGAGTGCAGAAATTCATATTGATTAATGTTCCAAGGCAGAGAGCCCAACTGTGCCCAAAGGGCATGTTTAAGCTGAATCAACTTAAAGACAAACTTAGGCTCTAAATGATGTAACTGTATCATGTCTGGGTACGGTTTATGATTCCTGTCCTGCAGCAAAGTGCACACCTTAACTGTTTCAAATGGGGGTAGCCTTTCTTTAGTGAGCACCGTATGCCCCACTTTGAAATTAGGATTATTAAAAAGTGGCTGGGAAATATCCTTGGTGTAGTTATACTTTATCATTCTACCTAATTGTGTGTGAACATTTAAAGATATAACTATCACAGAGTCTAGAAGACCTTTTGGCAGAGCTTTAGGGAAAGAAAGGGCAGAGCAGAAAGTGAAGAGCCCAAATTCTTAATCTGCAGTCTTTCTATTTCGAGCCAAATGGGAGCATAGGGGGATTCCACATCCTTAAACTCTGGCATGGACCACCTAAAATATTTGCTGGCATGACTACCTAACTAATAGATAGGAAAACGTGGGACACTAGGACCACCCAGTGCCTTAAGAGCTGCTAACTTATTATAAGCTCTTCTTGGTTGTTTGCCCAGCCAAACAAATTCAGAAATTATCATATGGAGTATCTTAAACTATGACAAAGGTAAATAAATATTAAAGGAAGCTGTTTTCAATTCTGGCACCCGACCCCAAAAGGCGCCCCTGGTTTATTACTGGGGCAGTGTTTTTCATCACAGTATTTCTTTATTTAAAATGAAAGCTCGCTACTCCAGAAGTATGGCAGATATGGGGGGCTCCATTAATTGTAAAGTTGCAGCAGTGCACTCACTTGCTTCAACACATTTGTATTGAAGTGAGCGAGTGGCGCCCGCACCTTTACAGTAAATGGAGCCCCCTGCATCTGCCATACTTCCAGGTAGCTGACTTTTCCTTTTTAAAATAAAGTACAGTGGCATCCCCCAGGCTGAAACCCAATTCTGCAGCATTTTTCAGCACTCTGCAGAATGCTGCAGCTGACTTATTGAATAAAGCAATGTAATTTCAATGGCAATTAGTCCCTTTTGTCATTGAGGAAAATGTGACACTGCCAGGATGAAGTGAATGCCACAGTTTCCTGCATAACAAAAAGAACTAATTGCCATTGAAATTACATTGCTTTATTCAGTAGGTCTGCTGCAGCATACTGAAAAGTGCTTTAAAATGGGTTTGATCCTGGGGATGCCACTGTACTTTGCAGCATGAGAAAAACATTGCTTTTTGTGTAAAATGCTAAACCGGGGGGGAAACCTTGTGGGGGCAGGAGCCAGAATTGAAGACAGTTTTCCTTTAAGCATGTTAAGTGGATAAAACAAACAGAGAAGAATTTTCATCTTAACAATATTTATCCTGACCCATAGTGTTAGTGGAAGGGACTTCCATCTGTCCAGATCTTGTTTAATGATGATCACCAGATCCTCTAAGTTAGCCTTCTTGAGCTGTGCCTGATTCCTAGTTAACAGGAGACATAAATATTTAAGTTGTTTCGTGGCCCACGTCAGTCCCATGGCTGTCATGTCTGCTGCAAAGATACTTGTATTTAGAGGCATAACTTCTGTCTTGTCTATATTAAGTCAATAGTTAGATAATTGACCATATTCTTTAATGGAGCCAAAGTGGCTGGTATGGAGAGTTTGGGGTAGGATACACGCAAAACTATGTTGTCCTCATACACGGAAAGCTGCAAATGTTTAGAACCAATGTGCACACCAGTTAAGAGGGGGTTTGTTTTCAGTTTGTATAAAAGAGGTTCCAAATGTAAATTAAACAACAGAGGGGATAAGTGGCACCCTTACCTATTTCTGGAGTACAATGGAAATGGTAAAGAAAAAAAAAACATTACAATAAATCTTTGCACTAGGGCAAGAATACAAGATCTTAATCCATCGAGTGAACTCTGAAGGAAGCCAAATTTCTCTAGAGTAGTGAATAGAAATGTCCAATTAACCATGTCAAATACTTTCTCTGCATCCAGAGAGACCAGGGCTATAGGGACCTTGGACTCTCTGGATGTGGATAAGATGTGAGCCAGTTTACAGAAACGTGGATGAAAGACTTGACCAAACTACAAAAAATACATTATTGTGTCAGAAAAAGAAAATCAGAATGGGAAAAAATGTGGACCCCTTTTGCTAATATATACTTAGATGGAAAGTAAGTCAGAATCCTTGGGTACTAGCTTATTATGGTGTATGATAAAGGACTCTTGACCTATGTGAATATATATGAAAATGTGTAGATTTTCCTTGTTACTGTGAGATATCTGATTGTATATTCTTGCTTTTTACATCATATGCTATCTGATTGTACTGATTGTTTATTTTTTTTGTTTGTTTGTTTCTCTTCCTAATTTGAAATAAAGTCTCATTATCAAAGGAAAAAGGTAAGATCTTAGTCCCTCACCTGCTGCGTCAAGGATGGGTGGAGTATTGGAGATCCAGGTGTGAAGGCTTAACTGAGGGTCACACCTAGAGCAAGGGGATATTGCTGCTCCTACATTTACTAGTCACTGGACTTCTATCCTGCAATTAAAGGTGTGATGGACTTTTATGTTCCTGACTTTTTATTTTTTATTATTTTGAGTTTGATTTGCTTACTAATTATGAACTCTCCTTGAATAAAACCACACTGTGGTGTGTTGCACCACATAATAAGGGTCCCTAGTTCTCTGTGGCACTTTCTCCTGATTTCTGTGGCAGGGCTTCTATGCTTCTGTGGCAGCATTTTTGGAATTCTGCTGCATGAGTCATTAATTTCTGTTGCAGAATGTAGTCCTTGCATTGTCTAAAATATTATTTGCTGTCATTGATGACACCACATGCTGAGCACAAAGGAAAGGCTTCAGGATAAACTAGATTGGGAAGGGAGCCAGATACTATGTAAAAACTGTTTATTTGAATGAAAATTCACCCAAAACAGTGAATTCTGTGGACTATATATGTATTCTGTAACATGGTGCAAATTCTGTGGAAAATTCTACAACTGCAGAATCGCAGAATTATGGTGGTCTTGCATATAATCTATGTCCTCACCTTCCTTCTGCACCATCAACCCCAGGACAGACCCCCTTTGCTAGACAATGAAGCTCCCTCCTCCCAAGAAATCCCACTTACTTACAGACAGGAAATGGCTTTGTTTTTTCTCCTACATTGCTCGAGCATTGGGCCCTGTTCTCCTGGGACCTAAATGACCCTCCCTGGCTGCTATTAAAGTATTGATGTAAGCAGCAGCCAGCTGCAGCTTTGTGAAGACTTTGGGTGGCATTCTCTGGTGTCGGATGATTAACAGACTGGGGTAAACATGAATGAAATGCCATTGATGTTCATGAAGCTGCTTTTTTATCTGGCTGATGTCTTGCCTGATGGTCTGTAGGCTCTGTCTGAAATCTGGGTAGAAGCTGCTGGAATCCATTTCTGGAGGCTCCACTGAGCCAGCGCTAGTTGTCACTCTGCACAGGGGCTCCACAGGCCTGTCCCTTTTGATTAGTCCTTTTGGCAGCTTTAAATTCTATTTTAGACTAGGTGCATGATGATTCTACTGCTGTCAGCATCAGCCAGTTAAGCTATAGGATTTTTGTGCTGAAAATTGCAGAATGGAGCTAGCATGGTATTGATGTTAAAATGGTTTCCCCACAGAGCTAAAGGCTTAGACATCCATTTCAGTCTCTAGCTAGACCATGCCTACCCTCAGTTTCCGGGTTTGCATTTCTTAGCGCTATAGCCAGATGTTTGCCGGTTCAGATTTGTTAACGTTAAAATGTTACAGGCAGTATTTATTTTTGAAAAATAAAGTTTCTTTAATTTTTTTTGGCAATAATGCCTTGCATGTTTAGTGGGCAGGGAGATGTCTTGGCGATGAGGACTGTTGTGGTTGTGACCTGAGCTGCAGATCGTGGGTGTCAGCGTAACATATGAAAAGAAATGGAAATTAAGGTCAGAAAAACATTTTTTCTTGACAGGAAAACAGTAAAAAAAATGTATTTGTGGTGATGCGAACTGTAGATGGTGGCATGAGTAAGGGATGTTTTGTGGAACAGGGCACTGCCTGTGAAAGCAGTTTGAAGCTCAGGCAGGTTATTGATATTTCCCTGTGGTCAGTTCACTTGAGGAAGAAAAGTGACAGTTAGCATAGATATCGTCTGATAAGGACACGGGAGAAAGGTCCTTTCAGCCAATCAGTTTAAAGGAATTTTTGACCCATTTTATAAGAATACATAAACAACATAAACATGAAAACAGGAGTGGCAAAACCTTTGGTATTGTCCAGTATGACTGCAGCTGGTTACATGTTACAGAGAAGGGATTCTTCAGGCAGTGCTCCCTTCAGGCATCATTGTGCCACAGTGGTGTTGGAGAACCTAAATATTGGCTGTGATGTAAGTAGGAAAAAAATGAAAAAAAAATCTCAAAGTATTTAATTAAACACATAGATTCTGTCATCCCAGACTTCCAAAAAAAAAAAATATATGTAAAAGGGAAAGCACGAAAGCTTTTTAAAATCCCAGTTGCTGTAGTTAATAAACAACTCATATGTTCTCTATTACACATTTTTAGATGTTAACAGAATCATATAAATACAATACATATTTTGATAGATGTCAGTGTTTCACTGCTATGTAATTTACACAGGAATGCATTGAAATTCTTATTTTTGGAAGCAAGCCTCCTGATAAGACAAGTGCTACTTGGATGTGCACACTGAAGACTTCCTGGATATTTGATCCAGACTCAGACTATGGGGGAACTCTCTAAAGATTGCTCTTTATTTTATTGTTATGTCTAATGTTTAATCTCTGCCCAGTGCTCCTGAAACTTGTTGTCATCTTTCCTGCTGCAAAGTGCTAATGGCATTGCCCCTGGACAAAATCCAAATAAAATAAATAAAATATCAACAAAATGACTGAAGCCAAGCTCATGCTAAATTTATAAATTAGACAAATGGTGCATATTATTTCACACAGGACTTCACTGTTGACCTTTGCAAATACTTCTTGTGGTGATTAGGGAAAATGGTCTCAATCAGTAGAATAGCGAATACCATTTGTCAATTCATAGTAAAGCAAGGACATCATAGGCCACAGTCTCAAAACATGTTACACTGCAAAAGTAGATTAACCCGGTTTTGTCACATACTGTATGCCAAAACTGAGGCACAAGCGACCACCTTTTTGAGTTCTTAAACATATATTTTTCACTTTTTTCTACGGTTTATTTACCCTGGAGAGCCCAGACAGGGAAGGGAAAGGCAGCTCATTGGATGCGATGCATGCTAGCAGACAAAGTGAAAACTGGGCAACTTGTAGCACCAGTACAGAAAGGGTTCCACCAAGTCGCAGTGACAAGAATTTTGCTGACCTCTCCCACAGCGACACATTGTCGCTGATATCCCTGACACTGCCAGATCCCAACTGCAACCAGGTGACCAGGGATCACACCAACACCTGTTCAGTGTTAATGCAGTGGGGGGGGGCTGAGCCACCCCCTTCACCATGGATTCAAACTCTGGGGGGGGATGTCGGGGGACAGAAGCCAAACCCAGCAGTCGAGGAATCATTCATTGCTCCAACAACTTGTTTGACGCTATGGCTGTCGATGGGTTGGTGTCACTGTGGGGGATTCACTGTAACAGCATTGCTGTTACAACAGCATACGCACAGAAAGAATGCTCAGATATGAGAACTACAGTTGCAGAGTTTTATTCAGCAATGAACACAAGGTACAAAACAAACCTCAACCTTTCACTTACCAACTAGAAACTTTGTCAAGAGTGAGCAGTCCAATAATCATCATTCCCTTTTATACATGATGCCTCATAGATTTGGAAGGAGATAACTTGATGGACAGGCCACTCCACTGCAGATTTAAAGTGACCATTCAAAAAGTGACAGTGTAGAAAGTGACAGAGCAATAAGTTACATTAGAAAAATACACTAAAAACATATTTAGCAGTAAGCAATCTTCACAGACCCCCTTCAAAACCAGCAGAGAGGTATCTGAAACAAAAAAACAACATCAGATGTCAGTATCATTCACAAAAGTGTGATAATATCAAGCCTATCATTTAGACCTGGGGGTTTTGTAGCTCTTGCATGAAAAATCCCAAATGCTTCTATTTTAGATAAGAAGGTATCAGTGTCACCCACTCTGGGTCCAATGAACATCTTCTCTAGGCCCATAAAAGAAAGCCTGCAATCTGTTGGGGACTCTACAATTAAAATGTGGTGTGCCAAGACATATTCCATGTTTGTGTTAGATAACACCCGCATATGGTCTCCCACTCTTTCTTTCAATTTTCTTTTGCTTTTACCAATGTAAAACCTACCACAAGAGCACTTGGCCTTATAGACCAAGTATGTGATGTCACAGCTGAGTAAATGGGTAATAGGAAATACCTGTCCTGTAGAGATAATTTCAACACTTTCGCCAACTTGTATCACATTACAATATTTACATCTGCCACAATGGTGACACCCCTTTGGTAAGGGTGATAACCAAGTCTTTTGTCTAGTGTATTGCTATAAAATCTGTGTGATTCAATCAGCCAAATTCCTGCCTCTACAATTAACCATACAGGGAAACTGATCAGTGTATCAATCCAACTTAGGTTCCTCATGTAAAATAGTCCAGCTTTGTTTTTACTATTGCTGCTACAACAGCAGATTGGGTGTTAAATGTGGTCATAAAATTAAAGCATTTTTCATCACCGCATTCCTCTGCTGCAGAGACAACAGTTCACTTCTTTTTTTTTCTGTGCGTGCCCCAGGTCCTCCATTTGGAGATCAGCCCTGCTCCATCCACTGTCTCCCCATGTCTAGGCTTGTGCCCCTTCGCAGGGCCACCGAGTGGGCTCCTCCCTCAACGGACACGGTAGGCATGCCCCAGCTTATCCCCCTAGGTTGGGGTCACAGGAGTGGGACCCCCAGATGGACATTGGTGGCAGTGGAGACAGCGGCAGAGCAGAGCGTCATACCCAGGGGCAGGCTTTTTTGTGAATGCTGGATCCCTGGGGGCAAGAACATGCAATGACATCCAGCGTCCCCCCGCCCCCCCCCTTGAATAATGGCACTGGCTGCAGTGGTATTTACAGCCTCCACCATGGGTCTGTAAAGCACTGGGTACTCTATCCCTCCTGCAAAGGAAAGCAGTCCCCAGGACACTCGATCCTTCTCCCCAGCCGCACTTCATTTCCAAGTCCATCACCGAGCAGGGATACAACAGTTCACACCTATTGGTTGTTGCAGCTCTCTAATAGACTACTTCCAAATTTTTTCTAGAATACACCCAAGAAACAAATCTATCTGCTAATACAATTGCATGTGACTGAATTATTTAATCTTGGCTGCAATTACATGGTGCCCTCAAAAATTGTCCTGTTGGTATATTTCTGATGCTGTGGCAGGGATGGCAGGAACTAGCTAGAAGAATACTAAACTTAGACCACACCTTGATAAAGCATCAAGTACGATGTGAAATGCTGGTGTTTTGTGGGGAGCATCTTGTTGTTATTTTTTTAACATTATTTAGAATAAACAATATTTTTAATGGAACTTAACTTAAGTTTTGTGGTCCGTTTACTGGGTTGCCAGACTTTTTGCTTTTTCCATACCTCATTGTGTCTTGGCACCAGTTCTTACCCCATAGCAGCTGCCTCTTTGGACTTTAAGAATACTAAACAGTAGGCATCTCAAATATGTATTTTTCAATTGTCATATTTAGCCATAGGTTCATGAAAACCCATGCATAGAATGCCAGGCAACCCATTCACAAAACTGTTCAGAAATTACTACACTGTCTAAATTAAAAAAAAAAAGCTGTCATTTTTTTTCCAACTGCTTAAGCCAGAAATGTACTGGTAAATGATAAACATAAAAAAATGTAACTCCATTCTCAGCAGCAAAATGCTAAAAAATATGACCCTCTATATCAGCAATGCAAAACTTAACAGTGATTCCAGATGATGAAATCACTACAGCTGCTTGTCCCAAAAGCATCAAAACCCACCAAAGCTGTGGCAGCCACTGCCAGTGAAACAGCTCCTGATCCACTGCCACAGATCTGTTCATATGATGTTCCACCTACCAAGTGCATGTCATGATACCCAAGGAAAATATGACCAGCAAACTCCACAGCACATCCCCACCAGACAACAACAGCTACTGCACATGGTCACACTCAGCTCTCTCTACTGTCTCCCAGCTGCTCACACCACACTCTGTTGCCACTCTGTTCTGCAACCCGTGCTGCTGTTCCCATAATAAGTCACACACACAAAAAGAAAAGAAAATATATCCTTATGAAAAGAAAATGAAAGGAAATTAGGATGAATGCATATTGGGGATGGCTTTTTCAACCAAATTCTCCCAGCAACAAGGAATTGTTTAATGTAGAGTGGAAGAATATTTCTATAAAACACTAAAAAACTTAAACACAACATATAGTTCTTTAATATTAAAACATATCTTTAATTTAGTAATTTAACAATTATGTAATTGCAATAATGCACTCTGTGGCATTGGTTATTGTGGGATTTACCCACTTCTTATGTTGTTAAAGTCACTCTTCCTGCAGCCTCATGGCACACCATATGAGATGTATGTAAAACCTACCATAATCCATGCCCTGTTGTGCATTATTGCTAATTATCAAGAATGGAAGGTAGATACACTTGTGAAACAGCGTTTATTTTCGCATATGTTCATAAAAGTAAAAGTGTTTATTTCCAGGTATATATGTCATCAACCATTTAGCCAGACAAGAGTATTTGTTTATTTACATTAGCAACATGTATTTGTGTTGTATAAAATAATTATTACACTTGCCCTGATTATTTAATCAGATTAAGTTTACTCATACCTCCAAGCTGTAGTGAATAATGCATTATTTGAGTCATTATCTTAATAAATTAGGTAGATGATATGGGACAAAGCAGGCAAATTATACATTTTCTGGGTGTATCCATCTGGATGCATGCACCTGCGCTATTAGTGGACAGTGATGTAGAGCACTTAATGTGTTATCCAATTATTTCTGGTCCAGAATTGTATTCATTTCTATGTTGTTGCCCTGGGTTGATCAGAAGAGCAGCAAATCTCCTTATTAAGTTCCAAAGCAGGTTATCTGTAGTCGATTACAGTTCTGTACTATTTGACAGTGTACACTACATATCTGCAAGGATAATTACATCATTGTTTGCCAACTGTATGTTTGCACCTCATCTATATTAAAAAAACTAGGGGTTGAAAGCTTTGCAGGTAAAGGCTTCATGACAAGATCTCAAGACTTAGCAAAGATCAGTCAAACTGTTTTAACATTAGTTGTGGGGCAAATGCAGTAACCTTTATATAGTAACATAGTAATTTAAGGTTGGAAGGGAGTCTGCAGTAGGTCTAGTATGTTCACTTCACTGCTTCATAAACAAAGATGAATAATATGTTGTGCCCTGGCTTAAAATAATATTAAAAACAGGAGTGGGCCAATTCCCCTTATTCTCTTTTTGATTCAGGGGCCAGCATATTTGAAGGGTTTGTGAGCACAAATGCAATTTGTGAACCACAAACTGGCCAAATGCATACATAGCATAACAATGACTATGTTCAGAAGCCAGTTTATGATTCACAAAACAGATAAGAACTTCAGCACTAATGTAAGAATTGCACACATGCAAATGAGGGAAGGCACCTTTATAAAAGACAATATTCTGTTTTCAAACTCCTACACATGCCAGACACTGCTGTTGCTCTGCATTATTTACTGCTTCTGAAAACTATGTTTTTAAATTGGCAGAAATGGCTGCTGTCTATTAAAAACATTATACTGATTGCGAATAATGACCATTATGGCTGCAGTGGTGGTTCTAAATGACATGGGAGGCAAATATTCTGCTCCTGCAGCATGCTGATGGGGTAGGAGTGGCCATTACTGAAAGAAAAAAAACTAAGTTCTTAGAAACACAATGAGCATCCCCCCAATCTGTTGTGCCAAACAATCTGCCCCAGAGATCTGTATATACACCAGTGTATGCCCTACAGTTATGACAGAGTTGTTTGGCAGACTTTGAAATAACCCTTATCAGACTCATTCATGTCACTTGGAAGCCCAAAGCCCTCCTCCTCCTCTGTGAGGAGCAATACAGCCTTTTAATGAGCAATTGGTGGCGTGGCAAAGAGACTCTAGGGTGCTCCTTGCAAACTGGGGTCATTTGCATGTATAGCTTTGAATATGGTATGCTGGATACATTACAGGATTGTTTGCTATTACAGCTAGTTAAGGAGACCTCAAGGCAGGCTACCATTCTTGACGTTGTGCTCACCAAATCTGAAACAGTAGGAGAAGTGAGGGTAGATAAGCCACTACAGTCTAGTGACCATAATTCTATATGGTTTAACCTGGCCCTTGGGACAAGTTAAGCCCACACTAGAGGCTGATATCCTAGATTTCTGAAGGGCAGACTTCAACCAGATGTGGGAGCAGCTCCAAGATATGTTAGAGTGGACAGCATCATGGATGTCGAGGAAAAACTGGGACAATCAAGTGGGCCAGTATTGTGGCAACAGAGTTTTGCATGAGAATGGTAATCAAAAGAAACAGGTACAAGAAACTAATGTGGTTCTATGGATTAGTCAGGGGAGCAGTGAGAACCAAAATGAAGGTCTTCACCAGGTACTAGGAAAAACAAAGGGAGAAAGTATGGGGAAAGTACCAAATGAGAACAAGGGAAGCCAAAAGGGTGGTCAGAGAAATAAAGGCAGACACAGAGCCATGTATTGCGGAAGGAGTCAAGAGAGGGGGAAAACAGTTCTTTAGATGTATTAGGAAAAATAAAAGATGGGAACAGAAATTGTTAGGCTGGCAGAGGGAGGTAGGGTAATTGAGGAGGACACGTATACAGCATCCAATCTTAACAACTACTTCTATTATTGTATTCACAAGGGAAGAAAGAGGACCTCTGCCACAGAGTGGTATTAAGGTCACTGTAAGGGGGATGCCTGAGATGAGTCAGCAAGTATTTAAAGGTGAAAGGGTTTAGAAAGGGCTAACAGCTGTAAAGCTAGATGAGGCCCTGGGACCAGATGGGATGCATTTGAGGGTGCTCAAGGAACTGGCAATGGAACTTACTGAACCCCGGGTGGGGTTAATAAATAGCTAAGTTCAGAAAGGGTTAGTTCCAAAAGACTGGAGGGTAGTAGACATAGTCCTGCTCCATAAAGAGGGACAAGGGGAAACCAGGTAACTGCAGACCTGTCAGGCTTACATCTATTGTGGTTAAACTGATGCACACTCTAGTCAAAGAGGACCTTTAGAACTACCTGGAAAGCAATGGACGCTGGGATGGTAAACAGTAAGGTTCATGGCAGGGAGGTCTTGTCAGACCAATCTAATAGTGTTCTTTGATTTGGTAACAACAGTAGTGGATAAGGACCATGCTGTGGATTTACTCTACTTTGATTTCAGCAAGGAATTTTGACTCAGTGCCTCACAGAGGGTTTATTGAAGCAGCTAGAGCATCAGGGTGCAGTGAAGGACATAGTTTGATAGTAAGAAACTGGTTGGAATGGAGACAGCAGGGAGTTGTGGTTAATGGATTCAAATTAGAAGAGAGAGACAGGTCACCAGTGGGGTGCCAGAAGGATCCGTCCTGGTCCCATTCTTTTTCAGCATATTCATCAGTCACATGGGAGAAGGAATACTGGGCAGGGTTGCAGATGTCTCTAAGCTCTGTGGCAAGTTAGACAGCAAGAGGGGTTAGAGAGATGCAGAGAGACTTGAAAAAGCTACAAAGGTGATCAGGGGTTTGGCAGTTGAAATTCAATACCAAAAAATGCAAGGTGATTCACATAGAAAAAAGAACCAGAGGACAGAGTATTGGGGGGGGGGAGAAAATCTGAGCATGACCTCTGAGTAATGAGACCTGGGGGTCATCATCAGTGACTCTCAAAAACAATGTAACCAGTGTAACAAGGCCTACAGTAGGACAAACCAGATGCTAGGGTATATAGAAAGGGGTACTGACAGCAGAAGGAAAGAGGTATTACTACAGTACCTTTCTAGTAATAACTAGTGAGGCCCCACCTGGCATACTGTGTCCAGTTCTGGAGTCTTCACCTAAGAAAAGATAATAACAGGCTGGAGACAGTGCAACATAATGTTAGCAAAATGATTCAGGGCCAGCAGGGCCGATCTTACAAGAATCGGCTCAAGACACTGAACAGGTACTCGCTGGAGGACAGGCAAGAGTGGGGAGATGTGCTAAAGACCTTCAAGTTCCTCAATGGAATGAACAAGATAAACTGTGAGTAATTATTTTGCATAAGCAGTGGATCAAAATCACAGAGACACAAGTGGAAATTGATGGAGGGGGAGAGATTCAAGAGGAAAGTTGGAAAGTTTAATTTAACAGATAGGGTGATGGAACCGTGGAACAATCTGCCAGCTAATCTCATCAGCACCAAAACTATCAATGGTTTCAAACACAGCTGGGACAGGGTGAAGGACTTAGTGGTTGCGCTAGCGTGGTAGCAGTAGGGTGGGACAACAGGCCCTGTGTTTGTTAGATTTATGAGCAGGCTGAATGGATGAATGGTCTTTTCTGCAATCATTGTCTAAGTTTCTACTTTTCTATGCTGTTCTCACACTAACAGTCTTGTATATGCATGGTTTGTGCTCCATGTCTTTAACTCTAGTCCTGTTAGTTGAAGCACTACTGAGATTAGTGATTGCCTGGTGGCTGTGCATTTATCATTTGGTTTTGGGGATAGTTTGTATTTGTATTTATTTATTTTATCAGGAAAAAGGTCTGTTGAGTAGGATTATCATATTATTTCCTAAATATTTGGCAGAATATTGATATTCGGCAGCCAAATATTCAGATATATTCTATATTTGCCATAACAAATGAAGAACCAGCCCCTCCTTCTCTCCCAGTACATGTAAGCAGCAAAGCAACCCTCCCCGTCAAACAAGCATAGTCCCACCCTACCCCAGCACCCATGAGTTTTGCTTTGTTTTGTTTTATAGATGAGGCTCCATAAAATATTAATAATAATTGCCAGTGTCGGGTGACCAGTTCAACCCACCCACCTCTATGGCTGGTCAGTAAACTTTGTAAACTGCACGATCCCTTACAAAAAAAAGAATACATTATGACCCATCCCCCACCCACAGCATCCGACTCTGGCACCCATCCAGTCCAGCACCCAGTTGTCCAGATAAGATGAGAAGGTGACAGGCACTACCCTCTCTTCTCCATGGCTGGCCCCTCCTCATGAATGAAAGTGGTCAGGTGCTTGCTATAGTAAAATTATCTGATCACATGATCAGCTGGTTTTACTATAGCAAGCACACAAATGCTTTCATTCCTGAGAAGGTAGCTGACCACGGAGGAGGAAGGGTTGTGCTGGTTGACTTCTCACCTTAAATCTGGATAACCAGGTGCTGGACTGCGCGGATGTCAGCCTGGGTGCAGGGGGTCATCTACATTCTTCTTAGCGGAACAGCCGCAGTTTACAAGCTTACTGACCAGCCGTGGAGGTGGTGGGCTGAGCCAGTCACCGACACTGGCAATTATTATTGATATTGTATGGGTGCATCTATAAAACAAAACACAAAACAACAAAACAACAAAACAACTTGGGGTGCTGGGGGGAAGAGGGTACTATGCTTGTTTGACAGATGGTGGAGGGATGGGGGTTTTCTGCTGCTTGCTTGGGGTGAAAGACAAGGGAGGGGGCTGTTCCTTGTCTTTTTTCAAAACAGTGTTCCCAAATATCTGATAAATAAAGTACTATTCATTGTTTAGGATCCGAATAACGAATAGTGTATTTTTCATGGTATTCAGGAAATGATATTCAGACTGTGCACAGCCTTACTGTTGAGCATTGCACATTTACAAAGAGGTCATGGTTAGGAGAGGTAACTTAACAGATATTATACAGTAGGTAACATAATACAAAGAATGATAAACCATGGGTGAAGCAATTTTACACACAAGAACTAAAACAAAGAGTGGAAAACAAAGAAAAAAATTCAAAAACAGTGTATACAAAATGCATAAGGTGCAGTAATATCTGTGTCTGCACAGTATTGCCCAAGTAAAGGTTGACAAACAAAGTAAGTTTAAATGAGTCTTGCAAGATATTCCAACATGAGGGGGCATATTTAGCACTATTTGGGTTACAAATACTTGAATATAACATTTTTATTTATTTATTTATGTCTTTGGTGACCTGGTAGGTGAGCTGATCCAAGGAAACATTTTCAGGTACAACCCATGCCATAAACAATGGCACATTTACCAAAACCAAATATAGGTGGAGTAATATGGCCTCAATGCAGGTCATTAACAATAGAAACATAGAAACATAGAAACATAGAATTTGATGGCAGATAAGGACCGCTTGGACCACCCAGTCTGCCCATTTCCCTACCTGATGAATAAGTTGCAGATCCTAGTTAACCAGCAGCCTACTTCTTCCTACCCCCACCCCTAGAATTGCCTTATGACTGTCCCATGCATGCTTGAATTCCACCACTGTTTTTGACTCCACAACCTCCTCTGGAAGGCAGTTCCATACATCCACAACCTCTCTGTGAAAAAATATTTCCTTAAATTACCTCTGAGCCGCCCCTTCTATCTGAGTGAGGTGCAGGGAGTTACAGTACAGAGGGTATTAACAAAATGAGAATACAATAAGGTACAAAGTGAAGTTGTAGGCTAGTGACAAGTCCATAAACATCATCACAGGAACATGGAGAATAATACAGTAAGGTGACAAATTACCAGGTAAACCATATAAAGTGCAGTTTCAAATAGGCACGCCAATAACAAAATCAAGTAACAGCCAGGTGGATAGACAAAATTCAGTGCAAGAGTAGACTGTAAATTATTGGCAAAAATGCTAGCAAACAGATTAAGTAATCTTATACCACATTTAATTCACTCTGACCAAGTGGGATTTGTTAACAGCCAAAACAGTGCTGATTTGGTTAAGAAGGCTCTTCACACTATATACAATGTGCAAAACTTAACCATTAAACCCTTCTTATTGTCGTTAGATGCTAATTAAGCTTTTGATAGACTGGAATGGGGGTACTTACAGAGTATTTTGACCAAATATAATCTAGGAGATCAATTCTATGGGTGGGTGAGAATTTTATATAATCAGATATCAGCTAAAGTAAAAGTTAATGGGGTGCTTTCAGATAAATTCTGCATAAACAGAGGACCAGACAATGATGCCCTCTATCACTTCTACTATTTATCTTGGCCTTAGAACCACTACTGATCAAAAAGATAGGTGACCCCCATAATTAAGGGTATAGGAGAGGGTAAGCACAATAAACTCATGGCATATGCAGACGACTTATTAATTGCCCTCTCAGAGCTGAGTAAATCATTAGGTCCCCTGATGGAGCTGATTCAATCATTCTCCCTACTCTCTGGCATTAAAATAAACTTTGACAAATCTGAGATACTTCCATTATCTAAGCTAGATTGTTATAACAACTTTAATCAATATAATTTCAAAGTCTCCAATACCACAGTTACTTTTCTTGGCCTAGAACTATGTGCAGATATTAGAAAGATTATTAGTCTTAATTTTAATAGATTGTTAGACTCGCTAAAAGTAGAATTACAAAGATGGCACCCGTTGCTTATGTCATACAAGTGATGAACATGATTTTAGCTCATAAAGTTTATTATTTGTTACATCACCTACCACTTCAACTTACAGAAAAAATTATAAGTTATTAGATTCTGTGCTACTAAAATATTTATGGGAGGATAAACTAGCATGTATATCTAAGCTCAAATTTCAACAACCCAGAAATAGGGAGGGGGATTTACTTTTACAGATTTCAAAACAAGACATGACACCTTTTTGGTACACAGAATATTCAGTCTTCATGGTTAAGGGGCACAAGTATAATTCTGTGATGGGTGGATATTGAAACATGATTATTGAAAGGAGCTAATCCTAGAGTTACACTGTTTGGAGAACTCCCTAAAGAGGTCAAGTCTAATCCGATTCTAAAGACTAAAGTGTCAGCATGGTCTAAGACTGCCAGGGCATTGAATTGGAACCCAGCACACGCCCCACATTGTCCTATTTGGAATAACACACTTTTTCAATATGAGGGGAAAATCTTGATCTGGAAGAGTTGGATAGATAGAGGAATATGTTATTTGAGTGACTTATTTGATCAAAGTACTCTAACTTTGCTTCCTTTTTCAGATTTAGCCAGTAAATATAAATTTCCCAGAATGGAACTTTTTAGATATTTACAACTCAAACAAATTTTAAGAGAAAATATTAATGAATGTGTTATATTACCCCCCACTCATTCCGTAGATAAAATATTTGCTACCTGTAAGGGTTATAACATTCTATGCAATATGGTTATAGATTCAAAAGAAAATCAAATAGAGTCCTTAATTCATAAATGGCAAGTGGAACTAGGGACTATCTCTTTAACTGACTGGGAACAAAGCTGGGTAAATATTCTTAAGGCCTGTAAGGAGGCAAAAAGCAGATTACTACATTATAACATTGTTCACAGATGACATCACACACCAGAGAAACTGTTTAAAATGGGTATCTCTGACACTAATACTTGTTGGAGATGCTTAAATGATTTTGGTACTATTACACATATTATATGGTCTTATCCACTAATTCAGAATTTCTGGGATGAAATATTTGGGGCTGTGAGAAAATCCTTAACAAGAAGATTGTATCAACTGATAAATTGGTTATTTTAGGTATTACTGTGAATCTAGAACCTTGGTCTAAACCTAATATGTTATAGTTTTTATCTGCTATGATCTCAGCCAAAAATATATTTTTTAGACATTGGAAGCAAACCTCTATCCCTACTCTTTCTGAATAGCTTGAGGATGTTACCACCAGAATGAGCTATGAAAGATTTGCTTTTGCTTGTAGTGATAGAATACATTTCTGGATATTTGGAACCCATTTCTTCATTCTATGTTTTGTAAAAGTATTACCTAAGAATGTAACAATACTGAACAGTATTGACAGTTACAGATGTTTTCTTCCCAGTTTCAATATAATAGCGATTTCATGCTTTTAAGGTATTATTATAGATATGGTAATGTACGTAATGTTTTCTTGTTTGAATGTTTCAAAGAAAAATCTGAATAAAAGTTTTAATTACAAAAAAAATTCAGTGTGACAGTCCACAATAAGCAAAGTGCAGTGGAGTAGACTATAGGGAGGAGAGAGGGTCAGGTGGGGTGGGAAAGAGACTGGAGAGAAAGGGGTGTCCCAAGGTGAGAGACCCCCACAAAGGTGGGGGTTGGAGGGAATCATCCCAGCTTACACAGATGGACAGCAGCATTTAGCTTCCACTAGTAGCCAATCTTTAATGTGGCTTTTGAAGGTTAAATGGGAGGAGGATGAGTGGAGCAATATAGGGAGCTTGTTCCATAAGGAGGGGGCAGAGACAGAAAAAGCTTTGCTGCCCATGGTAGTGGAGATTCTGGGAACTGCCAGGGAGGATGGATGATTTACAGAGGCACCTAGCATCCACTTTGCTCAAAGTAGGGATGAATAAGGGGACAGGGGACAATCTCTGAGTGTAGTGTCTATTAGATAGCTCTTGGCATAGTCAAAGCATCCTTGAAGTGGGTGCCGACCATGTGATTTGTATAAGTCACAATGATGGGTAGAAAAGGGTGCAAGAAGGAGGATGAAGCAGCAGATGCTTTTGTAAACTGATGTCAGCCTGGAGAGCAAGGCTAATGACATGGAGGAACATATGGGGAAGCAGTAATCACTATGGGGTAGAAGGGTGCCTTGTGCAATTGCTAGGCACGCCTCATGGGGCAGGAATTGTCTTAGCCGGTGGGCAGCTCCTAATTTCTGGTTAACTCTACATACCGAAATATTACTATGGTCAGTGAATGTAAGAGAGAAGTACAGGGTGATGCCCAAGTATTTGAAATTAGAGACATTTTCAGAGGAGGGGGAGGCAACAGGTGTGAGTACAAGTAAAGAGAACTCCTCTTTGGAGACCTTGGTGAGGAACAGTTTTGAGCCAAATAACATTGATTTTGTCTTTTTTTCATTTACCAGGAGCTTTTTGGAAGTAAACCAATTGTAGGAAGCACCATAATTATGGGTAAGGATGGAGGAGATGTTTGCAAGTGACTTGTCACTATGGTATAGAACAAGGTCATCTGCATAGAGAAGTGCCTCACAGGAGAGACTTTCTGCTGGGAATGCATTGATAAATATGGAAAATAGTAAAGGGCCAATGATGGAGCCTTGGGGGACTCCGGTAGAGGCAGGCAGGGGAGGATGCAGCCCCAATAATAACTGACTGGGACCTGCTATTGAGATAGCTCCAAAACTGTAAAGAAGTCCCTGAGGAGCAACCAAGGTGGTGGACAGTAGAGTGTAGAAGATGGTGGTCAACTAGGTCAAATGCCTTAGTCAGATCCATTAATACAGCACCTGTGGCCTTATCCAAGTCCATGTGTCTGAGGACATTGTCAGTGAAATGGGCTAAGGCTGATGTGGTGCTGTGGAGCTTGTAAAAACCATGCTGCTGGAGGCACAGCAGTGAATATTTTCCAAGGTGCTCAAAAAGCTGGGAGTGCACAATTCTCTGTAGCAGCTTGCTCAGGTGGGGGAAGAGGGAGATTGGCATGTAGTTATCGGTAGAAACTGGATCGCCTGTTTTAAAGATAGGAACAACATTAGCATGCTTCCGGGAATCAGGCATGGTGGACATGGAGAGGGCAAGGTTGAAAAGGAAGGTGAGGGGTTTAATGATTGTAGGAGAGAAGAGCTTAAGGAAAGAGGGGAACAACCCATCATTGCCAGGGCTACCCCTGGTAGAGAGAGGACTTTAAGAGATTGGAGGTAGTTTCTGGGCCTATGACTCTAAAGTAGAATAGGGAGGGTAGGGAGGGAGGGAGTGGCTGGCAGGCAGGCAGTCTGCCTGACTACTAGGCTGATTGTGACTTGGGGAGTCTACTGAGGTGGACAGAGGTCGGTAAATTTTTGTTAAAACTCTGTGCAGATCTCAGCGAGGTCAGTCAGGGGATCTGATGGGGAAGCAAGTTGAGTGACTTGGCTGTGAGTCTTTGGATTGAGTAAGGACCCTATCGAGGTCCAAAAATGCTGCAGATCTCTGAGGTGGTTCATTTGTAAGTTGAGATAGAAGTTATGCTTTAGTGTTTTGGCCATTTGCTCGCAGGTATTGCATAGGTGCCTGTAAGCATTCCAGAGTTGGGGGAAAGGGGATGCTTTGTAAACCTTTCACTGGCTGTCCCTCTCTTTCATTAGGGCCAGTAGGTCCTTGGCTATCCAATGGGTGTAGCTCCCTCTTCACCCTATGAGTGGTGAGTGGGAAGTTGAGGTCTTGTACCCGAAGGAGGGCATTGGTGAAGAAGCTAACTGCCAAAGACACATTGTCAATGAGGTAAAGGGCAGACCAGTTTAATGCTCTTACATCATCAGGAAGCCTGGTGGGGCCTGGGCAGCTAACATTTCTAAAAGAGAGGTATTTGGGAGGAGGGCGTTTAATTTTGGTGGCCAGAATGATGTAAGTAGGGGAGTGCTCACTTATAGAATCTGACAGGATACCCACCTGAAGGACCATGTCCACCCAATTTGTGGTCACCAGTCAAGTAGGGAGTGGTTTAGTGTACGGGCATTATGTCTCGTGGGGGCAGAGATGACTTGATCAAGGTTGTGGGATTTTAGAAGATTAACATAGTCAGGATCCTGGGCACCTAGCCAGTTGAGGTTGCTATCTCCAACTAATATAATGTACCTGGTTGGAGTTGTTAGCCCTAGACTATCTAGTAGGTTAGATAAGCTTGGGATACCTCTGGTGGGGGGCTGTAAAAGCACCCCAGGTAGATTTTTTTAGAGGAGCCCAGGGTTAGCTCAACAAGGAGCCATTCACTGGGAGAGAGGGGATCTGAGCAGCTAACAGCGGTGGCTGATATATGGTCCTTCACATACAACTCAACACTGCCACCCTTCTTTTTTCCAGGTCTGTCAAGGCAAATGTGGGTGTATCCTGGAAATTGTAGGAGATGTCAGAGCTATGTGGTTTCAGCCAGGAAACATCCTCCTCAACACCCTCGCTATTTAGCACACTACAAAAATTTGCATCAAATATAGCCCCAGTTTTGAATATACTACCCAGGGTATCTAAAATGTTTCTAGTTTTAACTAGATCCTAGATTATTCCTCCCCAAGAACAACTCAAAACTGTAATAAAGTGAAGTAAAATATTATAGATAGGAACAAAGTCATGGCACTCTGCACTCAGAACAATTGAAAACTATTCAAAGACCAGTCACAGATATGAAATAAGGTTTACCTTTTATTTAAAGGCACTTGTTTTGAACAGAAAAATGACTGCTCCTCCTAGAGTTTGTGACAGTTCCTGACTTTTCACCGAGAGGCTTTTTCAAAGGAATAGTGCCTCCTGGTGTTACATCCATTATATATGTTGCACAACAGCTGGTGTCAATAATATCATCATTAATGAATTAAGACTTCCTACTAACAATTACATCAGTGTTGTGGGTACTTTAGAGAATAGTTTTTTATATTTTTAAACTTAAATGAACTTTTTATATGCAAGAATATAATGAAAAAAAGTTTCATCTTTAGTTTCTAAGTTAAACCAAAACATATATAGAACACCGATGTGGCACTAGATTAAGGAAAGACACACTAAAAAGAGTCAGAAAATCTAATATTAATTTTCATTAGATTGTAACATGAACTCATTAACTGAGATTTTATTTTAGAGTAAGATTTTAGAATTTCTTTCTTTCTATTAAATATGAACCTAAATGCGGTTATGCTTATTACTTATATCAGAAGAAAAAATCACAAACATTTTAACTCAGTATTTTTAAATCTGTTTCAAACATTAGTATCTTAACTTATAGAAAATAATTTAGAGAAACAAAAATATATAGTAAACCCCCATTAGTAAAACAAAGGCTAACTTGGTTTAGTATATATTTTTAAATCAGTTTCAAACATTAGTATTTTAACTTATAGAAAGCAACAGTGTCAAGCATCATGAAATTCTGGTAGAATAGAAAGTTCCCAGGCCTGATATGGCAAGACTCGGGACAGCCAGAACAGTAGTGTTTTTTTTCCTTTTGCTGCTTGCGGGGGGATTAGGGTTGGAAACCTAACACCACATTCCCTACTTTTGTTGGTTAAATCTGAGCCTAACTGGTGCATTAACACCGTTTTTACAAAACAACTTATATGCAATTGACTGACTTGTAATATACCATTTAACTTCCTGTGTGGCATGTGTGAGTAACTAGCCTATAACTCATGAGTGGCAGAGTCCTGCTCCTGCACAAGTGATGATGGAAAGAGAAGGAGACTCTAATAATAGTTTTCAGTGCAATTAAATCTAGCCAGTATTTAATAGATAGGATTGTTTTTATTATTTTGCCATTTATGTACAAGGGAGGACAGCCAAGTGAGTTCATTTTTTCATTTCTCAGGGATCTTGCATCTTTCCAGTCTTTGAGTCCTGAAGCCCTGAAACAAAACGTGGCTGGCTTGACACAGTTCAGGGCAGCAATCATTGCACCACACTGCCTTCCCACTTCCGGAGTTACTAATATTATAAATCATAAGGTGCAAATAAATTGTATTAAGGCCTAAGACCATAATTTCTATCAAATGGAAAAAAATGCAAAGGTGTCGCTAACTGCATCCACCTGCAGGTATGCTGTGAATATAAGACAATTTATTTTTGTATATCAGCGTCATGTAAATATACTATAAAAGGTTTCTCAGAAGCTAGACTAAGACTCATGATGTGTCACAGAACAGAGGATTTTTCTGTTCTTAATCAAACCACAGTGCTATGTAACAAAGCTGCTTGACCAGTTTGACTCTGATTGTCTGCCTTACCACAGTACTAAGCATAAACTCTTAAACTGGCGGCTCCCACCTCAAGCAAAGTTAGAACATTTGGTCATTTTGATATTTATGTGTGAAAGCAATCAGCTATCCTTCTCATTTGCCCAGAAAGCTGGCCTTTCATTCTACCCATGCTATAATAACCAATGCTGGAAGTGATTGTGCACGGTGTAAAAACTAGACTAACTTTATGATTACAGAAACATTAGCCTTTGGAATCAAAACCCTGCCACATATATAAACACCATTCCAGTGTGAATAAGTAGGCTGTATATTCTTCTAATGGAAAACAGAGTTTGTCTTCACAGGGATCAACACTGTATTCTTTTTTTTTATATTTTAGGATGCAAAGTTTCTATGGAATTGGTTATTTTCAAATTGCCTCTCTGGGTAGATGACTTACCATTGTCTGTACACTGGAAATAGTGGCAGATAAACAAGAATATTTTGCAAATATATATTTTCTAACAAAAACGTTATGGTTGCCTGCCCGGTGGTATTAACGGTGGCTCTCTGCACTGACAAAAGTGAAATTCAAGTTTATGCCATTGTTCCCACACCCAGCCCTACACTGGAGGGGGTCTTAACAACACTGTAAATACTGTGATCTCAGAATGTGGGGGCCAGTGAAAGCACACTCAGAAAGTTTGAACTGGGCAAGCATTTCATGAAGGTGGTGGGCAGCTGAGGTGGTATGAGGAAGGTTGTGATCATTACCATCTCTGGACCAGCTCCTTCTGTAACAGCCAGACCACCAACTATATACACTTTACATGGCAGACTATTTAGTTCAAACGTTCTACCAGGATAGACATACTGAGCTGGTAACAGCTTGTTTCCAGATGCATCCTGGGAGATGGGGAAGAGGAGAGTGCAACAAGTACAATCACCAGAGGGCATGGTTTGAAGTTGGAAGGTGGAAGGGTGAGGGAGGAAGAGGAGGATGTTTTTCACTGAGAGGGTGATGGACCCTTGAAATGCACTGCCTGGTGAGCTGGTTCAGAGATCCACAGTGCAGGGCTTCAAGAGAGGGTGGGACAGACACAAAAAGTGGATGTATCAGATGATGGCCTGGCCCAGGGGGGTGGGGATGGATGATAGGGGTTTCTGGAACACAAGGGGGGAGGGCCTCGGCACCCAATTAGGGATCTGAGGTTCGCACAGACTCGATAGACCGTAAGGCCTAATTTGCTGGCAGTTAGTATGTTAGTATGTAATCTGCAAAAATACAAAACAAGATTTGGCTGCTGCCAGCAAGGCTGGTCTTGCTTTTTTATATAATCTTTGGTGAGGTAGTGTGGGCAACTACAAAAATAAACAGTCTCACTGTTATAATTGTAGTTATATGAGGACCACATTTAACATCAATTTTACAGATATTTTGCATACAGTGCTTATAGAGAGGGCTCAATATGTATACACTGGAGGAGGGACTGGAGGGGGGTATGATAGAGACCTTTAAATACCTCATAAGGGATAATAAGGTACAGGAGAGGGGTATTTTTCAGAGAAAAAGGTGCTTTAGAACAAGGGCAGATGCCATGAAGCTGGAGGGGGTAGATTCAGGGGAGATGTGAGGAGGCACTTCTTCACAGAAAGGGTGGTGGATTCCTAGAACAGCCTTCCAGGTGAGGTAGTGGGGGTGAAAACAGTGGCGGTATTCGAAATGCCTGGGATAGGTACAAGGGAATCATAGGGGTAAGGAGGGGGGAAAGCACCGCAGATCAAGCAGAATCTGCAGCAAAATGAAGGTAGGAAAAAATGAGCAGACTGGTTGGTCCAGATGGCCCTTATCTGCCAACAGATTCCATGTTTCTATGTTTCTATTTTCTGTGTCCTGCCAGTAACAGATGACCTTCTAGAAGTTGCCTACTGGCCTGTTCAGGTGGTGTACTGTGGAAGACTTGTCTGTTGTACACTAGGCCTTCTCACTTTCTCCTTCCTTTACCGTGTTAGTTTTCTTTTGCTGAACAGCTCCTCTTCCATGTGCTGGTTGAGGTTCTATTTCCTTGCTACTGCCTGTATGATGATTCTGAGCTAGTCTCTGGTGGGAAAGGTGTAGGGGCACAGATATTAAATAGGCAACCTTGACATGTCAACGTGAGTTGCCCCAATGAGTGGTTCTGATGCTAAATGCTTAGTTCCAAATGTGTGGTTTTATGGAGGAGATTATAAAAGATCTGCATTTACTGATTACAACTGTATCTTACTGTTTTACCATTTTGTCCCCACCCAAAACTGGAAAAAATGTTGTTGGGGAGCAATTTAAAGAAATCGGTCAGCAACTTGATGGTGGTCTGTCCTGTGCCTTCAGTAAGGTCTCTGATCTAGGAACCAGAATAGGGTGAATCATTAAAGTGGAAAATCGCTACCCTTTGCAGCTCTTGTCAGCCCAGACTTTAGTCCCATCCTATCTGTGGCTCTTGCCTCACCTTCACATTGCCAGAGGTGCAGGTTTTGCCCTGTGGTGGTTCCTGGGGGGGCCTTCCCTTGATTCTCTGCTGCAGGGAGGTGAGTGGTAAGTGGAAGAACTGGGCCAGAAAGCACTTGGTGCCATCCTGCTTGCATCAAGGGGCTTTCCATTATGTTTCTCCCCAACCGCAAAACTCCAGCAAGGGTGCCAAATGCATATACACGTGCATTTCCATGGCTGCACACAGTACTGGCCATCATCTACCCACCTGAAGTGGCTCAGACTGCAGTGTCACCTGGAGACATGCATATGGCAGTATTGCAGCGGAGCTTGCTGTCCTCCTCCCTGGAAGTGTCCTGTTGGATGCTCTGTACTTTGCTCAGTAACATTCCAGGCTTCTTCCAGAATCCAGGTTGCTGATGTGATGTGGTAGCTCTGCCACCACACGAGTGTTCTTTCAGCCACACCAGTAGCCATGCCTCTGGCAAACCACTGCACCAGTGTTCCACACCAGTAGCCATGCCTCTGACAAAACAAAGTTGGGGTTCTAGACAGAAGTCTTCAACCAAAGTGATACAGGTCAGGAAATTGGATGTTAGGGTTTACAACTGTTATACCCCTTCCCCACAAAACCCTACCATTGTAACTACACACACCCCCACCCTCTACGCAGACAGGCATCAGACTATGCCTTGGGGTCGTGGACCCAGCCCAACCCTACCATCACACCACCTCCTGACGCCAACAAGTGTCTGGTGTGCCTTAGGGTCATGGACCCTAATGCTCTCCCCATTTTCCTATACTGTACCGTGTCTTGTTCATTACAAACAGAATGGGGTGAGTGGGGTCCATGGACCCTAAGGCACACCATGACACTTGGTGGGTGGGGGGTGGGGGTGTTGCAGTGGTAGATTTGGGTGGGGCCCACGACCCTAAGCCACACCTGGACGCTTTGTGGGGGAGGGGTATAACGGTTGTAAACCCTAATATCCAGTTTCCTGGCCAGTATCACTCTCTGGCTGAAGACCTACGTCTAGAACCCTAATTTTGTTTTAAACAAAGCTTTTGTTAATTTCCTTACTTTTTGAAATGGTATAATAGTATCCCAGTTTTGTGGGAGTTTATATTTTTGCTGCAAATTTTCAACACTGCCGTTTTGGGACCCCACCTCATGAACACTGATGCTTTCAGTTTGGTACTCTGCCCAAAAGGTGATTATTTTTTTGAACAGCAACTGCGCCATTTCATGCCACTGCTGTGTAAACAAATTTTGGGCAGGATGTGTGAAATGACAGGTGTATTGTTCATGAAGTGGTGTGAAAAAAATCCTAATGCTGAAAATCTGGAGTGAAAATATGAAAAATTGGCAAAGTTATGAATATTTGTAGAAATTGCGCAATGCTCTCGGAACACAGTAATGTTTAGGAATTGTTGCACAACATTTTCAGCATAGCCTTTTTGGGGACAACATACTAACGAAGAGTGGCACTGATTTCATTAGTACATCTCAAAAGTTGATTTCACACAGCAACTGTGCCATTCTGCGAAAATGCATTTTGGGCAGGATATGAAACAGCTGCACTGTTCATGAGGAGGTGTAAAATCACAATGTAGAAAATCTGGAGTGTAAATATTAAATTGGCCAGGTTCTGAATAAGCGTAGAAACTGTGCAGTGTACACTTGTAACAGTCATTTTGGGGAATCTTTGCACCACATTTTCAACATGGGCTTTTTGGGACCTCCCCTTCATAAACACTGGCACTTCATTTTGTTGATCAGTCCAGAAAGGAGATTCCATAAAGTGACTGCGAAATCACCTTTCAGGACCAAATAATGAAATGGCAGGAAAGGTGTTCATGAGGTGGGGGTCCCAAGAACCCCATGTTGAAAATTTGGCATAAAAATTCCTGATAATGGCTGAGATACCAACATAAGTTGAAAAACGTGAGCGCCATAATACAAGCCTACCTTGATTCCCCAGTTTGAGGTTGGGCTTTGAAGAGTGCAGACGTGTCCCAGTCCAGAGCAGATGCCAGCCGCCGACCTCCAGAGGGAAGTGTAGGGTGAGAGGGGGTGTCGGGAGGTGCAGGTAGGGATGGAGGAGGGGGACAGGGGAGACATGGGACCATATTTCTTTTTTCTAGAATAACCAAAAAAAATTTCTTCTTATGGCAGGGATAACTTTTATTTCTGGACACTGAGAGTGGGCTTCCCAGTGTCCCATAGTTCAGGGGTCATAATGTCGACACAGGGATTGGGCACCCTGATGTCAGTGAACACTAATATTAGATCAGGCATGGGGGGGCATTCAACACCAGGTGTGGGTTTCCCAGTGTCAAACACTGGGGAGGAGTAAGGTTTTAGTGCTGGGGTGTCTCTCCAGTGTGCCTCAGTAATGAGGGAGAAACAAATCCCGACACTGGGATTGGGCAGTTGGGCACCTGATTGTCAACAAATAATAAAAATGGGCTGTGAGGTGGCGGTGGGCATCCCAGTGTCGGAAACAACACAGTTAATGCTTTTGGTGCACTGGAAGTCTCCCCAGTATGCCACAGTAGTGGAGGGTTAAAGAAATGCCAACACAGGGATTGGGCACCCCGATGTCTGGGGAAACAGTAATTACATGGGGTATGCCTGGAAAAATAACTGTTCGATGCAGGACTCTGCATCGTAAAATGCCACTTCGATGCAGGATTCTTTGTTTAAGAGTTTACTAGGAAGGCATGCTGAGCAGGCTACTAATCTATTCCAGATGCATCATTGGGGTGGGGGTATGGGGAAAATACATGGAGCATACAGTGTATAATAACAGCTGGCAAGACTATTCAAGAGGCAATATTACATTCAAGGGACAATATGAGCAAAATAACCATAATTCTTAATCTAACATGGCAGTTCGTTGCAAGATTCTGCGTTGAACTAGAATCCTATGTCTCCAGGGACATCTACCATATATACTCGTGTATAAGCAACCTCACCCCCACCCAAAATGCTGCATTGATTTCACAAAAAATGCAGTAACCCGCATATGATCAGATTTTTGTCCAGTTTTACAACTGAATATAATGCATGGTAGAACGCTGTAATGTGGCAAAAATCATCTTTTTACAGCGTTGTTACATTATCGATGTGACATCACGCTCCTGTTGCAGTATCATCGCTACGTCGCATCGGTAGTGTAACAACATCTAACACACAGCTTTGTTGTTGCTAGGATACTGAAGACGCCCAACGCAAACCAGTTTAAACGCAAAAAGAAAACAATGCTTTAAAAAAAAAAAAAAAAAATTGTCCTGGCTGTGAAAACATGAACAAATGCGTGATCCTTCATCACAAGGTAATAACAGTGTTTCATATATTGGCATTCTTTTACATGTTCTCCGCTGACCATACGTTTCACCATACATATAGGATATCGATAGTCAGCGTGTATATTACCCAGGTTAGCCTTCGCGGGTTCCTGGCGACGCTGGTAAACCCCTCAGCTTCGCCTCCCGAGGTTTAACAGTCACCAAGGGAACCACTCTAAGGCAAACCTAGCGTTGTTACACACCGCTGACCATACGTTGTCCTATATATCTACATCAAGCTCTGACAAGGAAGTGTCTCAGTAAGTGTGGTGTGTTTGCTCATTCTTTTGTTTTGTTTACCACCAGTTGCTCAACAACCCACCAACCCTGTTCCTTCTCACCAACCCCCTTCCTCTCTGCCCTATGTCCCCCGTCTGCTGTGCTTCTCTTCATCGAAGTGGCTTGCTGGTGATGTCAAATGCCAAAGCCCCTCACTGTTTGGAATGCCAGTAGGCACTTGTAATACCCCAGCTACAGCCCCACTCTGTTACGTACTCCTGCTAAGGAATTTGTTACCCTCTGCCCAATCCCCTTTCCCTTCCCTTCTCTCTCTTTGATCAGCTCTGTCATTGGGGCACTCTGCACTGCCTTTCACTGCCGCAGTCCTCCTGGTATCCATTCCACCTGGCATCCATTCCCTTTCGTGTGTGTGTGTGTGTGTGTGTGTGTGTGTTTTTTTTTTTTTTTTTTTTTTTTTATACTCTTCCTGGATGGCTATGCCAACCCATCATGCCCGATCCTTAAAATTACTGTGCCGTAATGACAGGGCTGCGTATAAGCAGAGACCCCTAAATTGAAATGCTGACTTGGTACTACAATCTCAGCTATACATGAAGATAGAGTGGGGGGTGATGTGTGTGTGTGTGTGTGTGTGTGTGTGTGTGTGTGTGTGTGTGTGTGTGTGTGTGTGTGTGTGTGTACACAGTATTTTTTCCCATAGGAATTAATGGAGGAGAACATTTATAACTTGAACAGATTAATATTTTTCTTTTTTTTTTTTTTTACCAAACATTCAAAAGGCACATCTGTGAGACCAGTTTTCTACTCTAAGAATTTCAGCCCTGTAGGTACAGCCATTTTTGTTACAGGTTGACAAAAAACAGCAAAAAAAAAAATCTTATTTTTTCAGTACTTTGTCTCAGACACCACACAAGGGATTCAAACCAAATCTGGCATATCGGTAGACCTGCCAGTTCTGAAGATGCATGCAAAATTTCAAGCAGATCTGTTGAACCTGCAAAAGTTATTACCTTGTAAAAATTGGCCTTTAACATTAAATGCTCACTCTAACCCTAACTATAGCTATAATTTATGTATATATTCATTGCAAAAAAACTCCATTTTACAAAACCAGTTAGGGTTTCCTAAACACCTTTAAAAGTATGGAAATTTAGTGTTTGGGTTAATTACATGTATCTGCACACCACCACCAATCTCTGCAAACATCAGAAAAGAATTATTTGCTATATCCCTTGGTGTCCTTCCACCTAACTCGTACACCATACAAATATATTGTTCTATACCACGTGATTAACAGCTCAAGTGGTGCATGAGTTGGATAGGACACCACGAGATACATCAAATAACTGTTTGTTTCTGATGTTTGCAGAGATTGGTGGTGTGCTGATGCACGTATTTATTTATTCAAGAGTTTAACCAGGAAAGGCATACTGAGCATGCTAAATGCTCTATTCCAGATACGTCTTGGGAGAGGGGGAATAATATATGATAGTTGCACAGCATATAATACAGATGAAAATACATGGTGTGAATTCACTAACAATTGGTCCAAGTGACTAGGCAAAGAGTAACAAAACAGTATATACAATGGCTGACAGCATAGTGCAGACAACGAGAAATGGGAGATCAGTAGCTATTGACCCAGATTAGTTGCAGCACAAGTGTGGAACAAAGTATTGTCATTTCACACAGGGAGCTGAAACTGCCTGGGCATGTGTACAGGTAGGGGTGAAGTGCGTTTAGAGCAAGGAGTTTAGGTGCCGAGGGGAGGAGAAATGACAGAAGTTTGCTGGAAGGGAGTTCCACAACATTGGTACATGGTAACTGAAGGCAGCCTGACCGGCAGTAGTGGACCTATGCAGGACAGCCAGGGAACGGGAGTCAGAGTTTCGAAGAGTAAGTTAGAGTGCTGTGGTTGACGAGGGTGGCGATGAGGTAGGAGGGGAGTTGCTGGGTCCATAGCTTGGCTGGGATTTTGGCGCAGTGGGATTGTCTGCAATTATGTAGTGAGGGGAGGTCCATAGATTGGTAAAGGTCACAATGGTGTGTGGAGTAGGGACAGTTTAGTGCAAAGCGGAAGAAGGAATGGAAAAGAGGGTCCAGCCTGACTAAGGTCGACTTAGGGCCAGCACTGTAGACTACATCACCGTAGTCGAAGATGGGGAGAATCATTTTCTGCACAGTGGCCCTCCAAGCAGGTGCAGGGATGCAGTCGCGATTCCAGTAAAGTACTCCGAGCCTGGGATGTAGCTTCTTGAGTAAGGAGTCGATGTGTGTGGAAAAGTTGAGGTGCTGGTCCAGCCATACACCGAGGTATCTGAAGGAGGTACAGGCTCCTAGTGGGGTCCCATCCAGGGTGTGAAATGTGATTTGAGAGGGGGAGCCTAGATAGTCTCTGCCTAGTGCCAAAGATTAGAGAGACCATTTTTCTTGGCATTGTGAAGGAGATGATTTGAGCAAAGCCATTCTTGGACTGAGATAGTCTTGCTGCAGTCGGGTCGTGACCTCTGAGGGTGAGGGGCCGGATGCATACAGCACAGTGTCATCAGCATACATGTGGATTGAGGTGTGTGGGCAAGCAGAGGGCAGGTCGTTCAGGAAAATCAAGAATAGGAGTGGGCCTAGGATAGAACCTTGCGGTACACCTGAGGTGACCAGGAGAGGTGCCGAGGTGGAGGAACTGATACGGACAGATTGGGACCTGTCAGCAAGGTATGATTGGAACCAGGAGGTGGCCCTACTGGATAGACTGGCGTTGGCGAGTTTGGCTAGGAGTAGGGAGTGGGAGACTGTCAAATGCCTTGGCTAGGTCAATGAAGATGGCTGCTGTGATGTGGCCAGCATCCATCCCAGTAAGGATGGAGTCTGGTATCCTGAGAAGGGAGGTAGTGGTGGAGTGCGATTGCCTAAAGCCGGACTGGTAGGGGGAGAAAAGAGGAGGCCTCTAGAAAAGGAGATTGGCAAGAGAGTACCAGGCGTTCCTGTAGTTTTGTGAGGATTGGTAGGAGGGAGATGGGCCGGTAATTGTTTGGGTTTGAGGGATCACCACTCTTAGGAAACGGAATTACAGTGGCATGTTTCCATTCAGAGGGGATTTCAGCATGGAAGAAGGAGAGGTTGAAAAGGGAGGCCAGTGGTTTGGGTATGGCAGGGGCCGAAAGGTGGAGCATTTTGGAGTCTAGCCCAGTGGGGCATTTACCCTTACTTTGATTAAGAGCAACTAGTGCATTATATACCTCTTCTGGGATGACCAGTGGGAAAGAGAGGCTGGGCTGGGGGGTCCCTATCAGGGGTAGGGGATTGGTGACGAGCGTGTGGAGGAGTTGGCAGTGGAGTAGCATGGCTGTTTGTGAAATGAGAGTTAAACAGTGTGGCCACTGCTAGAGGGTCAGATGGTGAGACCGCCTACCTGCAGGGATGGTGTGGGGGCTATGCGGCGGGGCTGATGGCGACTTGACCACATTCAGAATTTGGTCGGAAGATGGAGGTGGAATTGAATGCGCTTCTGAAATAGTTAGCTTTTGCTTGGTGAATTTTCCTAGTGCTGGCGTTTCAAAGCTCATGGTAGAACTGGAGGTCAGGTGGACAGTTGGACATCTTAAAGGTTTTCCAGGCCTTGTCTCTGGCTCTAAGAAGGGCTAGAATTTTTGGTGTAATCCAAGGGAGGTGAGTACCTCGGACCCTGGTTCTTCGGAGTGGGGTGTGGCGGTCCCAGATGGTGGTGAAATTGGATTTGGAAAACAGCAGGGCCTCCTCTAAAGTAGTAGACTGACTAATGCGCGACCAGTCATTTTTATCTAAGTCGTTTAGTAGTGAGTGGAGGTCCAGGGATTTGAAGGATCTGCTCAAGATAATTCTGGGAGGGGTGGTGTTTGGTCTAAAGATTTTGCATACAGAGTATATTCCATGGTGGTCACTAAGGGTGTCCGAAATGAGACCAGAGGCTAGGATCCTGTGGGGGTGTGAGGTGAGGGACCAGTGTAGGAGGGTGTGGTTCTGTGTTTTGTGATTTAGTTGCGTGGGCTCAGATTAGTTTTTAGATTTAGGGCTGTCACCTTGTCCTGAAGCTCGTAATGAACCCCAGCAAGCCAGTTCAGGTTGAAATCCCCATGTATGTGGAGCTCGCCACCAGCTGCCAAAGAGTTTAGGGAGACCAGGTGATCCAGTAGTGAAGGTGTGGTAGTGTCAAGAGCACAGTAGGTATCTGCTATGAAGATTGGAAATTTTTTTTTTTTTATTGAAAATTGGATTTACAACCTTTGAGTCAGACTCCTTTACAAAGGCTCCACATCAATAACACAACAGAAGACTGGTTGACAGCTTAGTACAATGCATATGCTTATTACATGGTATAGGAGTACATACAGAAAATAATGAGTAGGAGTGTATGGCCTGTACAATTATGTAGCTGGCGAGACCAGGCTAAAGAGTTTTGAACTTGCCACTGTTCAAGCAGTCTGGGTTCCGACATTGTCATAAACACAGTCAATCCAAGTGAAGAAATTAACAGCAAATAGGATACAGAGCAGTAATCCAAGTGGTGTAGGTTTAACTTGAGGCGTAGGCTTTAAGTGCCTGCCAGAATCTAGGTATCGGCTTCATTACTGTGATCAGACAAGGCAGGCCTATCGGGTCTGGGAGTCTGCTGTTGGTAGTGGTTTAGCAGAAACGAGAGAGAGACGGGGAGAGAGAGAGAGAGAGAGAGAGAGAGACAGAATACAAACACTAGCTGGCGCCAATGCAGTGACGAGCAGATAGTATGTGGTTTTTGAGGGCTACTTTGTGTGGGCCTAATCTGGTGAGAGGTAACACTCAGTGGAAGATCATTGTACCATAGCTGTGCTAGGTATGAGAAGGACCTTTGGGCAAGTGAGGTTGAGACCTCTGGAACAGTCCATATCTGTCTTAGCCGAGCGGGTGTGCACTGCAGCATGGGCAGTTCGAAGGGAGGCAGTAAATCCCGAGGGGGAGAGGCCTAGATGAATTTTTTTTCGGCAAGAAGAGGTTGATAGCAGACTCTTTCGTCAAGGGTGAGGATATTTGTTAAGGCATACAGGGAGCAGCTGTGGGTGCGCCTGTCTACTCTGGGGATGAGTCTATATGCTTTGTTGATGGCTAGATGAATTTTATTTAGAGCAGTGTGGTCGGCGACAGAGTATACAGTTAATCCATAATCTACTAGGGAGAAAACAGAGGAGGTAACAGCAAGGTTAAGGGCCTCTGGCGGAAGGCAGGTTCTGTGTCGATATAGTAACCCAGTATGAATATTTATGGCTGCGGTGAGATTGTGGATGAAATGAGAGATTGGAATCAAATGTAAGGCCCAGGTATTTATAGGTATGAACCTGTTCAAGCGGGAGGTAGGCTTTTGAAAAGATTTTTAATTGGGCATCACAGTCCTTGCTCTGTCGGTGGGCAAAGAGCATTGACTTAGTGTTTTTTTTTTTTTTTTTTTTTTTTTAATGTTGACTAACAGTCTGTGGTCCATAAACCAGTTCTCGATGTGGTTGAAAGTGAGTTGTAGAGATGACTAGGATTGTGGGATCCGGGTGGGAGGCAAACAGAACCGTGTCATCTGCATAGAGTAGTGGATTATTTGGGCAGGATTTAGGAAGGGTGTTCAGGAAATTGCTGAAAAGTAATGGACCAAGGATGGATCCCTGGGGGACCCCAGAGCGGACTGGCAAAGGAGACAAGAGGGTGCCTTTTATCTTAACACGTTGGGACCTATCTGAGGGGTAACTTGTGAACCATGATATGGGTCCAGGGAACGGCCCGGAGAGGTGGAGAGTATTTGAGTAGTGCATGTGAGACAGTGTCGAAAGAATTTTGATAGGTCTATAAATGCAGTTCCTGCTAGGTGTTTCTTATCCAGGGCATTGTGCAGTGAGTTGGCAAACACTGTGAGGGTTGTTTGTTGTGTTGTGCTATGCCCTGCTTCGAAGCCATGCTGTTCCTTACAGAGTATATTGTGTTAGTAGGTAGTCTGGGATGTGGAGTTTGACCATTAGGGCATCAATGGGCTCTGAGGGCAGGGATAGGGTAACCAGGGAGAACTGGATGGCGGAGGCGATGTACATGGCTATGCCTCCCTTTTTTTTTTTTCTCTCTCCCATCCGGTCATGCCGGATGAGTGCATCGCCGGGTAGAGCAAATTCATTGTCAGGTTTGTGAGGCTTTAGCCAAGTTTTGTGGGATGATCAGGATATCTGGGCTAAGGGTCATAGCGAGAGGTTGGAGTAGGCTTATTTTGCGTAGCAGGCTACATATATCTAGGTACACCAGCTTAAGGCCTGAGGGGAGTTGGGGAGGAATGGAAGGGTTTGGGGTGTGTTAGTGGGTAGGTCCAGGGTTAGGCTCGATGTCATTTGCAAGGAGTAGTAGAAGGGTGATCAGGAGTTTGGTATTTTGGGTGACCCAGTGAAGCTTTCTGGGGGTGGTATGAGGCTTGGTATTTGAAGCTTTTGACCGCCAGTCTCGGGGCAGGAGGACTAAGTGACTAACTTTGAAGGTGGATGGGAGGACACTGGGGCCGATTAAGTTTATGTAGGTGGCATCCAGGGTGTGAGACAACTGAGTTAGCAGAGCTAGCAAAGTTTAGTGGAAGTCGGATGCATAGGGCATGGCAGATCGGCAGGGTAGGGGAACTAGCCAGTGGGAGGGATACCCAGGGGTGAGGCTGAAGAAGGTTATTGGAACCAGAGGCAACATCTTGTAGAATGCAACAGAGCAAGGGTTGGAAAAAACTATTATTAAAAAAAAATATATATTTTTTTTTTTTTTTTACAACACTAAGATCTGTCTCTAGTGGCTGAACTGTATAGCCTGCCAATGGGAAAGTGAGCTGATTGGTTCAGACGTTACATGTGATTAAGCCTATATAACTAGGAGCTGGCTATGGGTGGTGGTGGGAGCTGACACAAAGCCTGCAAGTGGGCTTTCTCACAGCTGCTGACAGCTTCTGCAGACTGGGAAACACATCCATACCTTTAGTGCTTCTGAGTCGGGAGGGGTCCATGTTCCGCTTTGGGGAGGGCTTCCTTTGTGCCCTCTCTACCACCAACAGACCCTGAGGAGCAATGGAGAAACACGACTTGTATGGGTAAGCTGAGGGAGGGGCCAACTTCAGAAATGCAAGCCTACAATTACAGCATACAAGCAGGAGAATGTACTACACTAGCCAGCACATTTAAATCTGATTTGAGTTGCTGAGCAAATTATTTGGTGCAGCCAGCAGGGTGTGAGCAGCTAGAGATAGTAACACTAGGCTAAAGAGTTATATACACTTGGCAGGTAATTTGCTTAGCTATGGAGCTGCATAGAGATTAAATTCAATTGAAAACGGCTACTGAAAATAAAGCTCCCTCCTGTAACACTGGCAAAGTGGTTTCAGCAGCACAGAATTAATTAAGGCCCTGCTGAATAGAGGGAAATTATTAGCACATTTCAAGAAGGCAGCCAGTGAAACAATTATCTCCATTCATCTGCCAACATAATTTGAATTTGCGCCTCTTTTTCTTCCTTTCTCACAGCTGCTGAGAGCTTCTGCAGACCGGGAAACACAGCTGTACCTTTAGCACTTCCGAGTCGGGGGGGTTCCATATGGGGAGGGCTTCCTTGTGCCTCTCGACCACCAACAGACCCATACTTTGTCAAGGTGTAATGGAAACCCTAACTGGTTTTGTAAAACTGAGTTTGCAATGAATTTCCTTACTTTGAGATAGATGTGTAACAAAATTGCAACAAATACTTAAGTTTGTCTTTTTTCACATTGTGACCCCAAATTTGAGTCTCATAACCCTCATATAATGTATGGTAGAACGCTGTTAACCTATCGATGTGACATAGAAATGTTGTTAATCTATCGATGCTACGTCACATCGATAGGTTAACAGCGATTGGTCTGCACATGTGCGTGCCTTTGTTTTTTTTAACCTCCTACGGGGAACCGACGGATGAAGGCAGCGGTTAGGGAAGGACTGAACAGCCGTGGCGTGACTATTTTCAAAAGTAAGCAGCCGCTTTATTTAGGTGGGACATACACTATATATATATACACTATATATATATATATATATATATATAGTAACATGGTCCCTCTATTGGCAACGGTCATGGTTTACCATCTCGAGGTTGCCTGATAAACCTCTCAAGCTTCGCTCTCTAGATTTATACGGTCACACTGCCAACCTCTTGACAGTTAACTGACTGGTTACTGATAGAGGACCATACGTTATCCTCTATACTGTAAGTGTAAATTTCTTAATCCATGGCAAAATGCCATTCTGTGCCATAGCTGTGGAAACACATTTTGGACAGGATGCGAGAAATGACAGCTGTAGTAGTCATGAGGTGCTGTGAAGAAATGGCTATGTTCAAACTTTGGAGTGAAAATCTAAATGATTGGCAGTTGCATGCATAAGAAAATTTCATTGATTGCGTGTAACTCAAGCATTGTTACTTTTGCTCCAAAATTTCAGCATTGCCTTTTTGGGACCCTACGTTATGAACACTGGCACTGTCATTTTGTTACTCAATCCCAAAAGGTGCTTTTGCACCTGTGGCGTAGATGTGCAAAATCACATTTCTGGCAGGATGCAAGAAATGCAGTTGTACTGTTCTTGAGGTGGTGTGAAAAGTGGCTATGTTGAAAACTTGGAGTGAAAATATAAACTGGCAAAAGTTACACACATGTAAAGGAAATTTCTCAATTACCATACATAACTCTGGCGTCTTGGGGTATTTTTGCACCAGATTTTCCACATGGGCTTTTTGGGACCCCACCCCATGCACAATGGCACTTCCATTTCATTAGTCTGTCCCAAAAGGTGATTTCTTTCAGCCACAGTGAAATCATCTTTCAGAACGGAGTAACAAAATGATAGTACCAGTGTTCATGAGGTGGGGTCCCAAAAGTCCAGGTTGAAAATTTGGTTCATGCCAGAGGGTGTAGACAGAATGAGGGGGGACCTGCAGAAGCTTGACAAATGATCAAGGGTTTGGCAGTTGAAATTCAAAGAAGACCAAGATGATACATACGGGCACAAAAACCCTGGAACAACCTAATCGGTTTGGGGGTGAGGATATAGCATGCACCAAGTAGGAAAGGGACCTTGGTGTTATCCTCTCTGATGGCCTCAAGGTAGGGAAACCGTGCAAAAAGGATGCTGGGTTGCACAGGCAGGGGCATCACCAGCAGGAAAGAGGGGATGATTTTGCATAAAACATTTTATTGGAGTAACACTTATTTGTACAACCTTCAGATAGGCATCTCATCTTAATCACTCCAGATATGTTTTCACATATTTAACAATAAACAGACTGACATACATTTGTTCAAATACACACAGACATCCTAGATTTATACATTTTAAGCACCCTACTTTGCAGGGGTTCAGGTTGGCCCACATCTAAATTGAGACCACCTCTTCTCCCAAGATAGGCTAGTGGCCCTAACACAGAGGTTTTCCTGAACAACCCAAATAACTAAACAATCTCCCATTCTTCAACTTTAAACATCTCTTATGGTTTGTGTGTGTGTCTCTCTCTGTCTCTGTCTCTGTCTCCAGAAATGGCCCGCACTCTGCAAGTAGTTTTCATCCTTATTTTTTTAGGCACAAATGATCTTTCGAGGGCCAATGTGTGTGTACCCGGGGCTCTCCACTGTGCCAATGTCTGTTACTGCTGACACCCAGGTGTTTAAAATATATTGTCTTGATAGTGCCTGCAGCACCCTCCCACTCTGCTTGCCCTGCGACCTCCATCCCAAATAACATGGTTAATGGGTTTGTCTTCAATCTTCTACCCAGCATTCCACCAATTTCCCTCGTTACATCCTCCCAAAATTGCAGCAGCTTCAGGCAGCTCCAAAAGTAATGCGGGTGTGTCCCTAGATTGCTGTTGCATCTCCCGCACATGGGAGATACCAGGATTAAATTTTATGTACCATCACTGGGGGGGGCAATACAGCCTGTGCAGGAATTTGTATGTGGATTCCTGAAACTTATTACAAATCAAATTCCTTGGTTCACTTTTAACACCCTTTCTCATTTTTATCTGAGATGTCCCCTCCCAGATCTGATTTCCATTGTTCCTTCACCTTTTGTGTATATAATCGGGGAGAACTGTCCTCCCTAATCTGACCAACATCCCTGTCATCTAATTTTTTTCTCGCTAGTAACACCAGGTGCTCCATTTGTGATGTAGGTGATTCTGAGGCTCTCTCTCTCTCTCCCCCTTCCTTTGATAGACTGCTGCAGGTAAGAGCCTATAAAACCACACCATGGGCAGCTCCAGGCCTGTACTTATCTCTTCCATAGAGGCCAGTTGGTCTCTAACGTAAAAGTGTCTAAGGCACTTGATTCCACTCTGTTTCCATCTTTTAAACTGCATGTTCTCCATTACCGCCAAAAGGCTTGATTATCAGCCACTTGCAACAACGTTTCATCTTGTGGAGCTTCTGTTATACCTCTTAGTTTTGCCCATGCCAAAAGTACGGATTTAACCAGTGGTTTCCTATATGACTCTGCGATACCTTTAGAGTCCTGCCACACTCCAATAAGCCAAAAGCAGATTCAACCACCCTGCAACCTCTGGTTTATGTACCAAATCACTAATATACCTAACTGGAGTTGCTAGGTGATATATTCTGAGGTCCGGAAAGTTCAGACTGCCCTTATCCTTGTCTCCCTGAAGTCGTTTCAGACTTGCCCTGGGTCTCTTACCTTTCCAGAGGCAGCTCAAATGCCCTCTCCAACCTCTTATTATCCATTTTACTAGGCCCCACATTTAACATCTACATCAGATAGAGAATTTCTGGTAATATGTTCATCTTAACATTGATTCTCCCCAGCTAAGAGATCCGGATTTCTCTCCACATGTGCAGATCATCCTTTTTTTTTTTTTTTTTTCCTTAATCGTGTGTAGTTTGTTTGTTCTTAATTTATTTATTCATTACAAATCAGGTTTACAACCTTTGAGTCAGACTCATTTTACAAAGGCACCTCATCACGGGGGGGGGCGGACATCAAGACAGTTATTACAGTGCAGATTAAAACAGAAGATAACATTACAGGTGCAGTAAAAGGAACATTTAACATGGATACATTCAGGTTACATAATGTAGTAGTTTGTATGTTACTTAGATTACATAGTGTTACAAAATTGTGAGTTACATTCATGGATATAGTAGGTCCTCAAAGAAGACAGCGGGTTACATCCCGGTTTGGACCTAGTAGGGAATGAGTGGGTTTGGGGGAGGGAGAGGCTGTCCAGTGGATGTTGTCGAGCCAGGGGCAAGGTGGGCGTGATGCCAAAAAGGCCTTCTAGTAGTTTAGCTTAGGGATTCAAATAGGCAAGGATTTGAACTCTCTAAGTGTTTAAAAGATTTTGTCACCCTCCCCAACCCCCATGTTTCTCTGTTGGCACCTCTCTCCGGTTTCTCCCAAACTGCCACTTCTGATTTTGTTAATTTGTACACCCTGAAAAAAACTGCAAACTGGGCAGTCTGGTCCAATGGGTGGAACGAATTCCCCGAAGTCCCTGACATACAGCAATATATATCATCTGCATTTATCTGTGTGTCTCTTCCCCCACCCTTCTAACCCTCGATATACCCCTGATGCTTATTGCCAGTGGCTCAGTCGCCAGAGCAAAGGCAAGGGCAACCCTGTCTTGTTTCTTGTTGCAGGAGGACCTTCTCTGTCACTGAACCGTTCAACAAGATCCTGGCTGTAGGGGCAATATATAAGGCGGGCACCAATCCTATAAATTCCTCCCTAAACCAAACTCCCCAAAAACTATTATGAGGTAACCCCACTCGATCCGATCTAAGGCCTTTTTGGCATCCATGGATAGCACTGCTGTTTTACACCTTGCCCTGGAAGCCAGCCACACACCACATTTAGCAGTTTCCTCATATTATGGTACGACTGCCTACCACAGACAAAGCCAGTCTGATCTGGATGGACCAAGTTTGGTAGCAGTAGATCTAGCCTCCCTGCAAGGATTTTAGCCATGATCTTGGCGTCGCAGTTCAGGAGGGAAATCTGCCAGTAAGAGGCACATTCCAGAGCATCCTTTCCTGGTTTTGGGACCAGGCAGATGACCGCTTCAGTAAAGGAGTTGGGGAAATGCCTCTTCTACCTCACCCCCCCCCCCCAATACCTCCTTAGATACCTCCTGCAATGGGTCAATCGCATGTTCCTGCAGTGCGCTATAAAATTCTGTCTGAAAGCCGTGTGGGCCACTAGCCTTCCTTGGCTTTATTTTCTGTATTGCATGCCTAATTTCCTCCTTTGAAATCTTTCCCCAGTTCCCTGCTTTGTTCAGGGGAAATTTTTGGTAGATTGAGATTATTCAAAAACTCTGTAGCCTTCTCCTCGGTGCCCTCGCACTCAGATGTGTATAATCCCTGATAGAACTGGACAGATCTGTCCTCTATTCCTTTATTACCCCAGGCCAATGCACCTCCACTTGTGTTTATACTGGTAATTCGCATTTGTACCCTCCCCCCTTTTATTAAGTGTACCAAAAATGGACTGGGTTTATTCCCCCACTCAAAATCTGTTTTTAGCAAAAAACCAAGAAATGTATGCTTCTTTTAGAATATAAGCATTTAGTGTCTCTTGCTGCCATGAGTTGTCTATGCGTCCCCTCCCCAGGGTCCTTCAGTGCCACCTGCTCCAATCTTTTCACCTGCTGACATGGGGATTGGGCACCCCGCTGTTTGCAAAACTGTGGCTTGCAATGTACTTTTTAAAACCAATGCCGAAAAATTCTGCACGTGCACAAGGGTGGTGCGCTCTTGCGCATGCGTGGGATCACCACACATCTTTATTCCGTGCATGTGTGGGATTATGGCACCAGTTTTTGAAAAGTAAATTGCGAGCCAGAGAGGGCTTGGTTTTAATTCTAAATTACCAGGAGCAGTTCACAATGTAGGGGTTTATGTGGGCAGCATGTTATTAAAGCAGGCTTTGCATAAAATGCCACTTTGTGACTGCGGTCAGTCCTGGTGCAGGTCCTCAGTAGGGGTAATGCTCCGTGTCGGTGGAGTTGCGGAAGGACTAACTAGCAAATGGCTAAGTCGGGTATTTTTTACTGAACTTCTATGTCTGTGGGTTTATTCTGCAGTGCTAATTACTTGGTTGTGCAAAGCCACACTGCACAGAGTTTAACAAAAACGGAGGGGTAAAGCTGACAGTGCCCCTTTAAACTCGGTTGAATAGCACCAAGCTGGAAAACAAGCAAAAATATCAGCACTTCATTCAGTCCTATAGTAAGCTTAAATCTCAGTTCAGTGTTGCAGAAAACAAAGCCTGGCAGATCACCCAGAGTGGAATTTAAAAAAAAAAAAAAAAAAACCAACTCTAGGGGGTTTATGCAGCCTGGGGTGGGGCCCTGGGGGCTGTAGAATAGGCAGGGTTGGTTGACTGTTGGTTCCTGATCACCCTGCTGTGTTGGGTCTGTCTGCCAAAAGGGATTTAGTACTGCAAAATAACATCCTTGTTCAGTGCAGAATCCCTTTCCATAGGGCTTGTTCAAAGCAGAATCCTGTGTGTGGGACATCTGTTTCCCCATGGGAAATAATGGGAAATTCAACCTGTCATAACTTTGGAAAAAATTAATATTTTCCCACCAAATCTTAAAAAGGCACATCTGTGAGACCAAGGCTTTCTACCCTGAACATGTCAGCCCAGAAGCTAAAGCTGTTTCTGAGATACAGGTGGACAAAGTGTCCTTCTTCCCCCAAAAAAAACCTTCATTTAATTTATATTTTTCCAGCCTTCTTAGCCCCTGGTCTACCTCCGGCTGCACGTGACCCTTCCCTCTCGACCCCCTTCCTACTCACCTCAGATTGCAGCTGACCCAGGGGTGGCCCAGCGTAACCCTTCGCCGGATGGGTCCCTCTCTTCCGAGGGGGAAGACGCCAGGAGGGGGATACCAGCGCACTCTCAGTCCCTGGGCACTGCTGAGGTGGATTCTGGGGTGTCGGGGCATCTGAGGCAGCGGGGAGTCGGCAACCATCATCCGGCAGACCAGGCAGCTTTTTTTTTTTTCCCATTTTCTGTGGGGAGTGACATCCTGACGTCGGGGGCATACACCAACGTCTGCCACTCCCCTTGTACACTGTGCGTGGCTGTGCTGCACTCCCAGCCTCTGCCAGGAGTCGGCCCTGCGCTGGTGTACATCCTAGCCCCCAAGAGAAGGAGGCTGTCCCCAGGCGCTCCATCCTTCTCCCCGACCTGCCCTCCAGTGACCAGAGTCCGTTCCCGAACCCGGGTCACTGGCGTCACAGACTGAAATCCAACCACTGCGCCGACAGGCCAAAAACCTTTATTATTAACACCATCTTGGAAACTGCTAAAGCTATTAAGATGCATTTTATCACTTACAAACACCTCCCCCGGGTAATTATGCATGCCAAATTGTGTAGAAATCACTTAACCATTACAAAGTTAAGATCAAAAAATTGCCCTTTATCATTAATAAACACAAACAGCCAAACCCTCAAACTTTTTTTTTTTTGTCCCCAACACTATGCATCTCTGAAACCAAACAAGGCATTCAAACCAAATTTGTCAAGTCTAGAGACCTGTCCCCTAGGCTAATGCCTGTCAGATTTCCTGCATGGATTGTTGCAAGGTTATTCTGGTGCAAAGTATGCAAAACTGGATGACAGTGTATGAAAATCACACTTGCATGTATTTTCTCCTATAGGAAACAATGGAAAATTCAAGGTTTAATAACTTTGGGATGGATTACTATTGTTTTACCAAACCTTCAAAAGGCACATCTGGCTTTCTACCCTGATAATTTCAGCCCAGCGCCTAAAGCCGTTTCTGAGATGCAGGTGACCGGAAAAATGGCAACCAGGGAAATCTCTGTACTTTCAACACTTTATATCTCAAAAGGGATCCAAACCAAACTGGGTACATCAACAGAACAACCCCAGCAGAAGATGCATGCCAAATTTCAGGAAAATCTGTGAAACTAATTTTAAAGTTTATTAATCAGGAAAATTGCTCTTTAACATTAAACACTCCAACAAACCCTACTGGGCCAGTATAGTGTGTGTGTGTGTGTGTGTGTGTGTGTGTGTGTGTGTGTGTGTGTGTGTGTGTTTTGGGGGCTCTTCATGGGGAATCAATCTTGTGCATCTCCTAATTGGGAGCATTGGCCAGAAATGGTGGGCCACCTGGATTTCTTAAGTCTAATTTAATTATTTATGAGCTAAGGTAGCTTATTGATTGGCTGCCATGCTGATTTGAAATCTCTTATGGCAGAGACGCTTGGCTGATTGCCCACGCCACTCTGCTTAACTTAAATGTGAAAAAATGGTGAAGAAAATGTGGTTATTATGATTAGACTTCATCTCAGTAACAGCTTGAACTGATCATTTCCTTGGATTAACAAAACTCTGCAGGGAGGTGGCTCAAGGCTGCACCTCTGGCCACCCATCTTCTCTCCCCCAAAAAAAAACTCTGCCTTAATCCTTTGAAAACGACCAGATTCTTGGTGGCTTGTTTAATTGCAGGCTGGTTCTGGAGGTACTGGTGAGCTTGGGAACATCTTACCAGGCTTTTAGCCATGATTGGCACCTGAAGACCTTCTTGGTGATGGAATAAGCAACCAGTCACTGAGAAATGGACCCTCCCACTGTTACCCAGTATATTCAGAAAACTTGAACTCTTCCTGGAATGTAATCTTTCTCACAAAGGCTTGTATAAGGAGATCTGTCTGATGGAAAGGAATCAAGTCATCTGTACTAGAAATGCCTTGCACAATGACGAGATGGGTTTTCCCCAGCCGAGACCTACTGAATCAGAACTCTTACTATGACGTGTCTGTATAGAGGCTCTTGAGAGTGTGCCATCTGCTGACTGCGGTGGGGGGACTTGGATCCCATGGCAGAGCCCCGTGGAAGTCCCCATTTTCTGTGTCTTTCTCTGTAGATCTCACTTGCTTTATATCTCTCTGAAATATAAATAATATATATAATTCCAGAGAAACTAAGGTTTGTCTGCCTACGTCGGTGATTCTCTTCTCATAACAAGCTTTTGTGAGAATGGCTAGGAGTGGGAGATATTACCCTCTAGAATTAAGGAGAGTTCAGACACACATTTTACATTGTACTTGGCCGTGACTGAATTCTTCTGGAATTGCTTGAATGCTGCTGTAACTGTCTCGTACTACTGCTTTGTCACCGGAGTGGGCGGAACCTATGTAAGTAAGCACTTGTGCTCAAAGTACTGTCTAAAATGGAATAATCTGAACTCTTGCATTGTTAGCTGTCTGGAATGGTGCACAGGTTCCTCATTTGGAAACGGAGGTTTCTTCCTGTCTTGCCAACCCTCAGAAGAATCTGGTCCATTTTGGAGCACCAGTGTTTTTTGGGGTGCAGGAGACTTTTTTTCTTCTTTTAGAACAAAGGGAAGGATGGGCTTTCATGATTGGCCTCCTGTCCTGGGACTTGCTCTACAGTTTGCACCATCTGGGGGAAGGGAGGATTCACTGAAGCAATCTTCATGTCCAATGGCACAAGTTTATGGGAGGTAGTATAGCCTAATGGTTAAAACGGATCATCCATTTCATGAGCCTGAGCAAGTTGTTTAAGCTTCACTGTTTTCAATATTATCCCTATCCTTTTCTTTAACCTGTCTGTATGTGCCTAATTGCTGCCAGCTGGGATCATGTCATGAAACTAAATTTCTTTCCTAACAAGGGTGTGTGTGTGTGTGTGTGTGTGTGGTGTTTTTTGTTTTTGTTTTCTGCCAAGAGTTCAGCAGTGGGAAGGTCATATTTGAGCTGGAGGAAACATTAAAAGCCCTAGAAAAAGGCTTAAAACATTTAAAAAAAAAAAAATTTGTTCAAAGCAGTTTCTGTACTGAACCGGGGCCAAACTGAAATGAAAGCTTATGACAGTGTGGCAGTTTACTAGATGAGAAATGTTTTAACAGATCCAGGTGTGACTAGTCGCTCCAGATGAAGAGTGTATGTGTTATCTAATTATGCTTTTTGCTTTGTTTTGTGGGGGGGTAAAACAGGGCACCCACCCCCCTGCTTCAAGGTGTTCAGACCTTTAGGAAGGTATTTGATCAGTATGCATCCAAGGAGGGAGATCCAGAGAAGCTGAACAAACGGGAAGTGAAGGACCTTGTGCAGAATGAACTAATTGGGACACAAAAGGTAAGTATATTTTGTGTATTCATGCTCCAGATTTTTCTTCCATCACTTACACACCACACAAGTCCATCTCCTCTAAAAGAAACCCCTTCAGGTGAGACTTAAGGGTTCATCCTAGTGCCTCTCCTACTGTGCAAAGTGTGATCCAGTCTGCAGCCCAGGTTCTTTTGCAGCACTGGAAGTGCATTTATACATTTCCGATGGCCAACTTGGTAGCAGTCTGTATAGAGTGCAGAGGAGTAAAGGAAAGTAGCACATTCTGCCTGCAACAAGATACATACAGCAGAGCATGCATCCAAAGTTTCAGCTGGGCAGTTGACAATCGTACGTCATATGGGATTTGTAGCAAGGGAGGGGGAGGCCTTCATGCCGAGACGGGCTTCTGTGTATCTTTAATTTTCATCACCCAAATTTGGGATATTCTGTGAGCAATGTGAGTATTAAATCCTCCACATAGTGATCACCCTATTGTCAGTGACTGTCTGATCAAGTCATACTCCCAAATGACTTAAAAGTAATGGGGGGCACATGGTCAGAGTGAGTAATGTTCTGCATTTGGGGCACAGTACTTAAAAAATGTGAATACGAACTGAATGGAATCAACAGAAGGAGGCTGAAAATTAAAGTGATTTGCATCAAAAGTCTTTTGTTGGTAGAACTGAGTGTACAAATATGTTGTGTGTTTGTGTCCTCCAGTATATACATTTTTATATTGGGCCATGCCTAGATTTCTTCTGTGCGCTATGAAGCACATATCTTGAAGGGTATTGACTAGAGCCAGCCTGCCAGTGCAGTGGTTGTGCAGCCACTTGTGATGCCAGCAACCTGGGTTCGGAAACTAACTTAGGAAGCTGAAGGGTCGGCCAGTGTGGGAGGATGTGTCCAAGGACTGCTCTGTTCCGGGGGCCTACAGTGCTTGCTGCATGCCTGGCCCTCTCAATACACTGGGGGAAGAACCGGAGCCTGCCAAGGTCTGGGTGGAGGGTAGGCAGATGCCACATCTGCTTGTGGGTGTGCAGGTCTGTGTCTTGGTGTCCTTGCATACAGCATCCCTCCTGGGGGAACTTAACCCATGCCTTGCCTCAGGTCCTCCTGGTGTGGTCACTAACCCGTGCATAGCTATTGTGGGAGTACCATAGACATTACTGTCGCCTGGGATGGCTCTGCCACGAGGGAGTAAATTTGTGGGGTCGGCAGTCCTGTGCTTGAGTGTGTTTAGGGTGTCCGGAGGTGAGCAGGTGCCAAGGAGCCAGAGACAGGTACATTGAAGGGGATTATATTGACTCGGTAGGCACAATGAAGAGTACCAAAATATTCCTAAGCTATTAAGCTCGGCTACAGCGAGCGGAGTCCAGAAAGGGCTATTGTTGGTGCCTTACGGGCTGAGTATTACAAGGCAGCTGTAGCTGCATTAATCACAGAAAGAAGTTGGGCACTTTGATTCCCGGTGACGCTGCTGGAACCCCTCACTACTCAAGGAGCTTGCAGCTGACTGGCTCACTTTGTGGGCTTTGGAGAAGCGTATTGTGCTGCCAGGTGGGGTATAACCTGATCTTTTAAGGGCAGGTTACCCCCACAGTCTGCCTCAGGAATCGGGAGCGGTCGGGATGGTTGCCATATCAACGAGGGCAACATCATAGCGCTGTACTATTATTAAAAGCTCTGCTACAGCGAGCGCAGGTGACTCGAGCAGAGGCCAGCGGCGTCTGTCCGCGTCCGTTGAGGGAAGGAGGCACTAAACTTGCTGCAAACCAGGAAGGTCTGTAAGTAGGCACATTTAGGGAATCCTACTATAATGTGGAGCTAAACATGGGTATGATAGATGGGGACTACGTTAGTATGAACTTTTGCCACACATGTAAAATGTATGAGGAAGGGGAGAAGGTAAATTATTTTTTGTGATAAAAGCACCTTGACTGAAATCTTGAAACAAGAAATTGAATCATTACAAAACAGGTTTCAACTACAGATAGAGATCTTCATTAGAAAAATTTATCGATTCAGCTATGGATGATTGTGTTGAACAAAATGTAAAGGATCAGTCAGCTGGGGTTGCATATGCAGTAGGGGAAGACATACACCTGGATGCAAACAATTACATAGATTCTAAGGAAGAGGAAGATTGGTGTAGGTAGTAGAAAGGGAAGAAGGTATATTGGTGGAAATGGGCAGATTGACATTCACAATGGATATGACATTCTCAGTACTGAGGCAGTTCGGGACAATATGGACCAACTAGATCCAAACCACAGTGTGCTCAGAGAAAGACTTGAAGTAACAGTAGGGAACAATAAGCAAGGGTTACCAAGAGGTAAGACAAAACAAGGAGCTTCTGGTTATTGGTGACTCCATGGTTAGAAACGTAGATAAAATATTATGTCAAGGTAGGAATGAGTTTACAACTGTTAGTACTCTACCTGGGGCAGGTATAGGGGATGTTCGTAAATTGTTGCCAGGATTATTGGACAGTACCCTAAATTCAGTCACGGTACTACACATTGGTACAAATGATGTTGGAAAAAGGGCACTTCTGGATATTCAAAGGGACTTTGAGGCTGTTGGTGAGGACTTGAGGGTACAGGGATGCCACATTATCAGAAATCCTTCCCATCCCTCGAGATGGGGTAGCCAAACATAGGGACATTAGACGGCTTAATGGGTGGCTGAGAAGGTGGTGCCATAGGGAGGGTTTGCATTTATCCACCACTGGGACACCTTTAGGGACCCAGGTTTATTTGGGAATGATGGGCTGCATCTTAACAGACATGGTACTAGACGACTAGCTAGGGAAATAAAACGGGTAGTGAACTACTTAAACTAGGTACCAAGGGGGTAGTCACCTAGCTTCCCGGGCATCAGGAGGTATCCCCAAATATCTTAAGAGTACTGTGTTTCAGGACTGGAAATGCCTGTCCCTTAACGCCAGGAGCCTTACAAACAAATTTGAAGAACTAGTTTTGTCTGCTTAATACAGAAAGTCCAGATATATGCCATAACTGAGACCTGGTGGACATCTGAGGATACCTGGGACCCTCCTATACCGGGATTTTATCTATATCACATGGGTAGATTAAGTAAAAAAGGTGGAGGGGTAGCGCTGTATGTATCGGATTACAATAAAATCAGTAGCTATTGAAGTTCCCCAAATACCAGGAATTGAACATCTGTGGATTAAGATATTGCCACTAGATGGCCCAAATATCACAATTGGGGGTTATGTATCGACCACCCTTCTTGTTTTTTTTTTTTTTTTTTCCCTCAAAACGATGAGGCTGTTCTTAATTTCTTGAACTCCTTAGTATACTGAAAGTATTCTTTTAGACTACTTTAATCTGCCTGGCATCAGTTGGTCAAAATAAATAGCAGGGACACCAAACGAGTTAAGATACCGGGACTCTTACTAGCAGGTTTGGATCAACACATAGGGAGTAGCACAAGGGGATAACACATTAGACCTTGTATTAAGTAATTTAGAGGACTCTATTAAACATTGTAGTGTTACCTCACCCCTTGGTTCAAGTGATCATTGTATGATTAGTTTTGAACTTAAGGGAATAAATACTATAATTTTTGGTTCAACCGAGGTTCGGAACGTTAACAAGTCTGATCTCAATAAAATGAGGATGGAACTCATGGAGTGGGGATGGCAGAAAGAGTTTGAAAATAGCCCAGTTATCCTTTAATGTTCTATCTTGGAGATGAAGGTTGTAGGTTTGGTAAATAAGTATGTTCCACTCAGGAAGAAATATAATGGAATAGGTAAAATTCCCTCATGGCTATCCCCTAGAATTAGGAGATTGATTGATTGATTGATTGATTGATTTAAAAGGGACGCTAATGAGCAGCTAACTGAGCGGTCGCATTTCCCGCTGGCTCTATCGAATCAGCCGGTAAATAAAGATTAAATACGGAATTTCCTACTCTGGAGTGAGCAAAATGGTGTCGTCTGGTGGTGGAGGGAGCAATGGAAGAATATCTGAAGCCCCCATGCCCTCTAAAAGCCAGCAGGCAACTGGGAAAACTGGCAAGAAGGGAATGTCAGGCCTTGGAGGGGAGAATGCAGGCCTGGTCTCGCTCTCTGCTGCTGAGGTTGCGGCCCTAGGGAAGGAGCTGACAGGCCAAGTGATCGCAGCCCTGGAGCCACGTCTGGTGAAGCTGGATGGTAGATTGTAGGAGGTTTTGGAACAGCAGGCACAGCAGAGCACCAGATTAACTGAAGCTGAGGAAAGGATATCCAGACTGGAGGACGAGGTGCTAATGGTGCCAGGGCAAGTTCGAGCTCTCCAGAGGGAGTTGGAGGAGTTCAAGGAGGCGTATGATTATCAAGAAAATTACCACAGGTGGCTAAACCTGCGTCTCTGGGCTTCCAGAGGGGAATGATGCCCTGGATTTCTGCAGCAGAGTGCTACCCGAGTTGCTGGGCCTTAACATGAAAAATGGCAAGGTCAAGTTGGAGCGAGCACATTGAGCGGTAATGCCTCGGCCGCCAGCGGATCAAACTCCCCGTCGGATAATTATGCGTTTCCATAACTTCCAGGATCGGGAGACTATACTGAAGGCATATAGATCCCAGGGCTCCCTGAGTTTCGAAGGCCACAGATTGTTCCTTTCACAGGACTATTCGGCTCGTTTGAAAAAGCAAAAGGCTTTCAGTGGGCTGATGGCTTGGCTTAGGAACCTAAAAGTGGAAAATTTCTTGGTCTACCCTGCTACACTTAGAATCAAGCACGAAGGGGCGACCTTCTCCTTTTGGGAGCTCGAGAGCGGAGGAGTTTGTAAAGGCCCTAAAGAGGAGAGTGAGCTGAACAACTGTGAGGGAGTCACGAAGAGCTAGAAGGCTGGCTGAGAGGAGCCTATGTTTCTTTTTGATGTGCACCGTTTGTATTCGCACAGATTATGAACTAAATGTTTGAAGTGTTCCTGTTGGTGCTGTTGCACCCCATTCATGCAAGGAGTCTGCATCGTGGAGGGATTGGATGTTGGCCTAGTCGACACTGATGTACATTGGACTGATGGGGTCCGAGCAGTTTGGAGATTGGGCCCTGATGTCTCCCGCTGCCTTCATAGGAGGCTTTTTCTGAACTTGTGGACTTTGGGAGTGCAACTGAAGGCTGAGAGTTGGAAGGGAGTGGCCACAGAATTGCACTTCTGATGCCTGTAAGGTAGGAGCGGGGGCAGGCCTAGCACATGTTTTTGATGGTGCAGCCTAGGCCCCGTGCCTCCGATACTGTCTGGCGCTTAACAACTGCATCTGCTGCCATTAATCTGGCTGAGGGAGGGGGTTGGGGGTAATGTAATAAGAGTGGGGAGTGTTGGGGAGATCAACAGTCCATTAAGATTGGGGTGATGAGGGGAGACGCGGGGGCTTGGTAGGCACACTCGAGTTCCGGTGGTACGGATCAGCCTAGGGAGGGAAGGCTCCATAGGCCAGCCCAAAGTAGTGGGGCTCGGGGAGGTTGCCGAGATCCGCCTTGGGTTGTGCTGGTAGACTCATCCTTGGGGCGTTTTGGGGGAGAGAGGCCATGGAGCCTGGAGTGAGGAGTCAATGTTGGGCTCATCATAGGAGGGGGGTGAGAGTGAACTGGGCATACTCAAGTGTACACTGCAGATTGGTCCCCTCCTGGGCTTTGCGTTTGTAAGCGTCTTGTACTGCGATATGCCCTGCTCGTGTCCTCGAGGGGGGAGGAGGATAGTAGAGTGGGATAAGGGGATGTGGACTGAAGGCTGCGCTATTGGTCTTTTGTTTTGGGTTGAGTAGGGCTCCCGTGTCTGATGCACTGGTTTGAGGTGGGGAGGCAGGGAGGAGTGGTCGGTACTACTCCCTTTGGGGTGAGTAGGCATTTGGGGAAGGGGAGTTGGTTGTGAGCAGGTTGGTGCTGAGATGAGGATGAAGGCTGCGATGACGGGTTGTCGATTCTGCCCTAGGAGGGGACAGGGGGGTTTGGGGGAGGCGAATCCTTTCCTTAAGGTGGAGGTAGACTGTTCGGCAAACGAATAGATAATTCAGATGAGAGGGTGTTATGATAGGTGGAGGTTCTTGGATTAAGACTTCTAGATCCCTTTCTTTAAGGATGGGGAGACGTAAAGATGAAATGCTAGTGGATAGGAAGGGGGAGATGGATAGATGGGAAGCAGATGCAGGTGGAGGGAGAGGGCGCTGGGGACCCCAGAGGCAAAAGATGAGTATGATACTGCTTGGACTTTTGGATTGATCCTGTTAGAGGACTCTGGGGTGGGATTCTTCTGGAAAGAGGAACTTGGCTGCTGGAGGGGGCAGCAGGACGCGGATCTCGGTTGTGGAGGAGAGTTGTTAAATGTTTGCTTTTTCTTGTCTTAAACATACACTTGTGCTATGTTAGCAATATTAGTGTAGTGGGGGTGGAAGAGTAGAATGTTCAAGGAGGGGGGTGATGGGGTGGGGGAGGGGTGCGGGTTGTGTTGATATAAATGTTATGATAGACTTTTTATTCTCATTATTACTGTAGTTACCTGGTCATATCTTTATGGATGCAGTCGACTGTGCAAAAATCAAAGGCAGTATACGAGTGTTCCTGAAAGCATTATCAAGTGGAAATGGCTTTGAAAATGGAAAGCTTTATAGGGTGGGATGGGTGACCTGGCAAATCTTAATGTCATATCTTGGAATGTAAAAGGTATAGTGAGCCCAGTGAAGAGGACCGCACTTCTTACTGCACTTAGACGGAAGGGGGCACGGGTGGCATTGCTGCAAGAGACGCACCTGACAGATTTGGAGCATGCCAAACTGGTGTGGAACTGGGTGGAGAAGTGCCTAGCGGCCTCTTATTCCTCTCCTAAAAGGGGTGTAGCAATACTCCTCCATAAGAACCTGCTCTTTGAGGTGAAAAGAGGAGTGAGCAATCCAAAGAAAAGGGCAGATATATTTTTGTTATTGGGGTATGGTGAGGGGAGGCACTTGCATCTAGTTTTGTTTATGCACCGGCGGTGTATGACCCACATTTCTATTCCTCTTTACTGGGCCTGCTGGTCAGAGAGCAATTTCCTGGGCTTATTATGGGAGGGGACTTTAATTGGACTCTGGACGCAAATGTTGACCACTCTGCAGGTAAGGGGCGGGTGATGGAGGCTATGTGCCAGTGGCAAATTGGGATAGCAGATTTGGATATGGTAGATAGCTGGAGGGTGGTTAACCCCACCGGGCGGGAGTACACTTTCTATTCTAATCCCCATAAGACCTGGTTCCGTTTGGATGATATTTTTCTGCCTAGAAGCTGGGTGGGAAGGATAAAGGAGATAAGCCACAGCCCCATCTTCATTTCGGACCATGCTGTGGTGGTGGTGAGGATCACAGTGGGGGAGGTTGAGAGTAGACCCACAGTCTGGAGATTTCCTACGTGTCTGGCTAAGGATTGAACATTCGGGGAGTACTTGGCAGAACAATGGAAGTTCTATGAGGAGACTAATGCCACGGATGAGATTTCTAGTTCCACTTTTTGGGAGGCAGGTAAGGCCTTTGAGGGGGGCTATAATAGCTTATGTAGCTAAGATTAAAAAACAGGGTAAAAGGGAAGAACTAGAAAGACAAGTAAAAGTGCTGGAGAAGCGGGTAGCGGGAGGAGAAAGGGGAGAAGTCTCCAAATTGTTGGCAACGGTGAGGGAAGCCCTTAATTCTCTAAGAGAAGAAGCGGGGAAAGCATGGTTCTTTTGTCAAAGGAGGGTGTTTAAGTGGGGGAATAAGCCCGGGCCCATGTTGGTCAGGCTGATGAAGGGGGGCAGGTGCCCAACTCGGATACTGAGGATTAAGGGGGCGGAGGGGCAAGCTATTACAAGCTCCAAGGCTATAGCAGACCGCTTCGGGAGTTTTTATGAAAAGCTGTATAGGGCAGAACACGTGGGGAAGGAGTGTATCTGGGAGTTTCTGGATGGGGTGCCTTTGCAGAGGATCACAGATGAGCAGAGGGAGGTGTTGGGTCAGCCCATCTCAAGAATGGAAATTTTAAGTGCCATACACTACAGGAGGGTAGGGCCTGTGGGCCAGACAGGCTTGCTGTTGAGTATTATAGGATCCTGGGGGGGGGGTTTGGCAAATGGCTGAAGTGCTGACGAAGGTATTTGAGAGAGGAGAGGAAGGGCAGATCCCAGAACTACCTGACTCATGTTATGAGGCTAATATTTGCTTAATACATAAGGGGGGACAGGACGAGCTCGAGTGCTCAGCTTATCGACTGATCTCCCTCCTTAATGTTGATATGAAAATTTTAGCCAAGGTCCTTGCCACTCGGTTGGAGAACATCCTACCGGAGGTGATCCATTCAGACCAGATCGGGTTTATCAAGGGATGACAGTCCTATCATAATATAAGTAGATTGTTAAACATCATATGGCGGGCTGTCCAGACTAGGGTAAGATGGGGGTGATCTCCTTGGATGCCGGAAAAGCATTTGACAGGGTGGAATGGGGGTGCCTCTTTGAGGTAATGGTGAATGGGTGCCTTTCTGGGAAATTCGGGTTGGGGAGAGGAATGAGACAGGGATGCCCTCTGTCCCCTCTGCTGTTTGCCTTGGCAATCAAACCCTAGTGTCGGCGATATGCCAGCATGAGGGCGTGGTGGGAGTAGGCTGTGGAGGGGAGAGAGCATAAGGTGGCGCTTTATGCTGACTATCTACTGTTATTCCTAGGGGATATACACAACTCTGAGTCACCTGATGGATGTTATTGAAAAGTTTGCAGGTTTTTCCAGGTATAAGATTGTCAGGAAATCTGAAGCTATGGGGTTCCCGGACGTTGGCCCAGAGGTACGGCAGAGGGGATTCAGGGTTGTCCAGATGGACTTTAAATATCTTGGGGTACGAATAGGACTGAGGTGGGAAGAGCTGTATAAGTTGAATTATCATCATCCCTTGATCAAATTGGTGTTGGCAGACCTTAAGAGATGGATGCAGCTCCCTCTGTCTTGGATCGGGAGGATAAATCTCATAAAAATGAATATTATCCCCCGCATTCTATACCCCATGCAAATGCTGCAGGTGAGGTTAACACAGGGGGATGTGAAACGGTTACAGAAGGGGTTCACGAATTTCATCTGGAAGGGGGGAGAAAAGCCTAGAATAAGCTTAACAAGGCTTAAGGTGGATAGAAATAGGGGAGGGCTTAATTTCCTGGATTTGGGCACGTATTACAGGGCGGTGCAACTCGGGGGTGTGGCTGATTGGGTACATAGACCAGAAGTGGCTAGTTGGATAGGGTTGGAACAAGAGGAGACCCCAGGGAGGCTTACAGCCTACCTTCATAGTAGGGGATTACGAGCATACAGAGATTTGGGAAGTGGCAACCCGTTAGTTCGGGAAACACTGGAGGCCTGGGATCATCTGTGACGATGGAATGGATTGGCCCAGAGGGAGACTGTCTTACTCCCGATCGCAAAGAATCCCTTTGTTCCTGGGATGGAAGATGGGGGTTTTTTGGAATGGGAGAGGGAAGGGGTGGTATACATAGGGATGTTACTGGAGAAAGGGGAGTTGAGTGAGTTTAATAAGATCAGGCGAGATGAGATGAGGTTGGGGACCTCCCAATTAGTTCGGTACCTACAAGTGAAAGCGTATGTAGGAAGATTGGGTATGGGGGGGGAAGGGATGGGTTGCACCCAAATCGAATAGAGCAGATGGTATGTTAGGCCAGGAAAGATCCTAAAGGATTTATTGGGAAAGTGGCCAAACAAGATAAGCAGAACCTTCCAGACTTAATGGGCCCCACAGAGGCTCTTTGGGAGAGGGATTTAGGGCTGCAAATATCTGAGAACTGGAAGTTAGTGCTAGGTATGCCGGAGGGAATTATGATATGCAATAAACTTAGAGGCCTTTTATAAATTTTTGCATAGAATATATTGGCCCCCAGTGGAAGTGCATCGGGCTCATCCTGCAGTTTCACCAAATTGCAGAAGATGTAGTAGAGGGTTGGGTACCTTTTTCCATTGCTTCTGGACATGCCCAGTCTTAAGTTTTGGGGAGGTATAGTCCAGGAGGTGAATAGGGATGGGGGACCGATTGTCTCATGACCCTCTGGTCTGCCTATTTGGGGTGGAAATAATGGAAGGGGAGGAATGGCAACTACTACCTAGGTGGGTAAGGGTCTTGTTTGTGCTGGCCAGGCACTGCATTCAGAACACCTGGGTCGTTGGAAATGTTCCTACGCTGGCTGAGTGGCGAAGACTGGTTATACACTCTCTGGCCCTGGCGAGGCTTACATGGATCGTAAGAGTTAGGGAGGAGGTGTTCTTGAGGGACTGGGCTCCTTTTATGGCGTCCTTGAGCATGTCTGAAAACCTAATGCTCCGTACAGGGCTGGGCATCTAACTCAGAGTGGTGATTAGGTCTAGGGGGAATGCCCCTCTTGTTAGGGGAAATATCAGCGGCCTACCTGTGGTTTATCGGGTACCTATGGTCCTGCTTTTCCTGTACAATATGAATGGTAGGGGATCACCTGATTGCTCTCTGTGCTTAATATTATAGGATTAACTAGGGATACCTGAATTTGTCTGAGAATACGGATTGTAATGCACTCTCGACTGCATCTTTGTAAATGGAATCTGATAGATATCAATGATATAACTGGGATTTTAGTGTTTGTGTGAGTAGTTGTCTCTTGTCATATGTTGTATGTATGTCTTTGTGATAGACAACTTTTAATAAATGAACATTCTATAAAAAAAAAAGGAAAACAAGAGCTTATAATAAAGCCAGGAAAAGTGAGTGTACAAAAAATTGGGTTATGTACAATAATTGCTTTTTTCTTTCAATAATTTAATCAGGCAACTCGAAAATTAGTTAAATCTGGTTACAAGAGTCAAGGATAACCATAAATCTTTCTTTACTTATATTTATAACAAAAAGGGTTGTAAAACTACTGTGGGGCCTATGAAGGACCAGGCTGGGGATTTAGTTGATGACAACCGGGCTATGGCAGGGCATTTTAATACTTATTTTTCATCGGTCTTTAATGACAAATCTGAAAGTAATAGGGACCGTCAGTATAATGCAGGTTATAGAATTGTTTTGAATAAAGGGGATATTGAGGACAGATTGATGCACCTGGACCCAAATAAATCTCGGGGACCAGATGGGATCCATCCTAAGCTCCTTAAGGAGCTGGCAACAGTATTGGCAGCACCTGCAACAGTATTGTTCCAAACATCACTGGATAGAGGGGAGGTGATAGAGGTCTGGCGTAAAGCAAATGTCATCCCTATCCATAAAAAGGGGTCAAAACAGGAACGGAGTTAACTATAGGCCTGTAAGCTTGACCACTGTTTTGGGGAAGATGTTGGAAACTATTATTAAGGACCAAATAGTGGAGTTCATGAACTTGGTAGGGGACTGGGATAATGCACAACATGGTTTTAGGAAAGGTTTATCATGTCGGACAAATCTCCTGGAGTTTTATGAGCATGTGAGTAGGGCCTTGGACGAGGGCACCTCTGTGGATGTAGTGTTTTTGGACTTTTCAAAGGCATTTGATAAGGTCCCACATGGGGAATTGGTTGACGCCTTAATAGAACACAAAATACCTGGGTATATTACATGTTGGGTAAAAGCATGGTTGAGTGATAGAAAGCAGAGGGTTTGTTTTAAAGGGTGTGTATTCTGATTGGTTAGGTGTGGAAAGTGGAGTTCCCCAAGGATCAGTACAGGGGCCTTGTTTAGTGTGTGTGTGTGTGTGTGTGTGTGTGTGTGTGTGTATATGTGTGTTGTACGTACATACATACAGACATACTGGTGGAGGGATGTCTGGGAAACCAAATTTGCAGACAACACCAGTATTGGTACTAGTATCAAAATTAGTGAAGATGTAATGAAGCTGCAGGATGCTCCATTTAAAATGGAAAGATGGACGAGGGATTATAAGTCATCTTAACACCAGTAAATGTGCAGTTATGCACTTTGTGGGGGAAAATGACAAAAAAGCTCTAAATTCTAAATGGACATAGCTCTAAGTTCTAAATGGACATATGCTGGGGCAGGTTATCGAAGAAAGAGACCTGGGTGTTAAAAGTGACTAATGATCTCAAGTTCCATCAACACTGTAGCCAGGTGATAAGGACCGCTAGTAGTATTCTTATTAATATTAAGAAACGTTGAGTAGGAAGAGGGAGGTGATTGTGCCTCTGTATGGTTCACTGGTGAGACCACATTTGGAGTATTGTGCCCAGTTCTGGTCACCAGGATTTAGGACAGATGTCAAGAGATTGGAAAGGGTTTAGAGAAGGGCAACAAGGTTCCTGGCAGATGTTGGGGACCAAGATTACGAAGACAGATTGGAAGAGTTGGGGATGTTCACACTGGAGTACAGGCGATTGAGAGGAGACGTGTATGGTGTATAGATCTCTTAAAGACATCAACTTGAGGGAGAAACTGGGACTTGCACTTCGATTAGTATTATGGCACTTGGACACACTCATGGCAGTTGAAGGGGCAACATTTTAAGACAATAAAAAGAAAATAATGGTTTAGTGTTAGGGTAATTCCAGTCTGGAACAACTTGCCTGAAGAGGTGGTTGCTAGTAAGACCATGCTTGAGTTCAAGAAGGAACTGGATAAATATTGTGTAGCGAACAAAAATAGGGAGCTACCATAACTAGGGCCTAAGTGAGCACAATGGACGAAAGTTTTCTCTGCTCCAACTACCTATGATACCTATTAAGTAATGAGCCGGCAGGATAGCTCGGTGGTATGCTGGAACCTGTGTTTAAGGAATGAACATGGGTTGTCTGGGGCTGGCAGGGGGTAAGGAAGGATTGAGTGTCCCAAAGAACTACCCTCCTTCTCTGGGAGAGGGGATCTGTTGCTTCTGCTGAATGACAACAGACTGGAGACCAGTCAAATACTAGAGGGGAGGAGTTACTGATGCACAACACCCAACTACATCTTTGTATACCAGCACCCCAGGAGAGAAAATCATGAGGGGGGGGGCTGGCCATCCAAGTTGGCAGCAGCCCTCCTTAACCCTTTGCAGGCTGTAGCACAACTGACGCTGCTGGCCACCCACATTATGGTCATGGGTAAGTGGTGGATAATGGAGTGGATTGGAAGGTTGGTAACGGGGGGTGGTGTGAATGAGGAGCTGCTTAATACATGAAACAAAAGGTTAAGGAACATGGAGAAATTACTTGTTGGAAAGTAGGGGGCCACATTAGAACTGGGACTGACTTTGTGGGGTTTTGTGTGGTGGGTGTCTTTTTTTTTTTTTTTTATTTATCTGTAGTCCATGTAAATTTCCCAGCTGGGCAAGCAACCCTGAAGCATGAATGACACAGCTGGAGGTGGCATTTGGTAGGCAGCCTGGGTGATCCTGCCATGAGGATGCAGGTGAGATGCTAGGGTTACCCTATCAAAGTTAAAATGGGAGTGAACAGGATAGTGGGGGGAGGGAGGACTGGCCTGTGGAAAAGAGTACTAGGGAGGCAAAACCAGTGCCTGTCTGGAGTAGGCCTTTAAGGCAGCAAGCAAGGGATAGTAAATATTCTGGGACTTGCTTAATTGGAGACTGCTGCTACTCCCTATCTGGGGTAGGCCTGCAGATGCAGGTTGAATAGGTGAGTGTAATTGGAGTGTAACTGCTCTTTAGCTAGGGAAGGTGGGTGACCAGAAGATATAGGACTACACAGGGACAGGAAGGTGAACAATGTGACTGCTGATAAACATATGGGGAGGCTGTTATCCCACAAAATAGGGGAGGACTGAAGTATAGATGCTAGCGATAAAGCTGGGGAATATGGGACGGGGGATAGGAAGAGCTGGGGAGTATGGGGGTGTAGGGAGGACAGGACTGATCAAGTGGGAGGAATAGGGTGTAATGGGTCTGAGCAGGAGAGAATAAGCTGTAGTGAAACTGCAGCGGTGGGGTGCCAGTTGCAGTGGGTCCCCCTACTCCAGAGGGAGAAGAGGGCTGGGGAGAGACTGGGATGCCCAGGGAGAGGCCTCGCCAGTAGAAAACAGGAAATTATCCCTATGTACAGACAGTTGGTAAGACCCCATCTGGAGTACTGCATGCAGTTCTGGAGACCCCATCGCTGCATGGACAGACAGGATGGAGACCGTTCAGAGGAGGGTAACTAAAATGGTGTAGGGTCTGCACCAGAAGCCATATGAAGAGACTAAAAATTTAATATGTATACCCTTGAGGAAAAGGGGGAATGGGGGGGATATGTTTCTGTCCAGTACCTCAAGGGAATCAAAAGTCCAAGAGGGGTAGCAACTTTTGGAAAAAGATGTACAAGAACAAGGGAGCACAAGTTGAAGATGGAGGGGGAGACAGCTCGGGGGCAACGTGAGGAAGTATTTTTTTTTTCATGGAGGGGGTGGTGGACGCCTTGAGCAGCTTTTGTGAGGACGTTGTGGGGTCTAAAATGGGAGAATTCAAGAATGCATGGGGCAGACGTAAGGCAATACTAGTGAGGGGGGTAGGAGGAGGAAGTAGGCTGTTGGTTAACTAGGATCTGCAACTTATCCAATAGGTAGGGAAATGGGCCAAGTTGTCCTCATCTGCCATCAAAGTCTGTTTCTCTGTTAGAGAAGAGTAGTAGAGAACTGTGGAATGGAGAGAGAGGAGTTCCACATTGGAAGGTGGAAGTTGGTGCACCAGCAAGAAATGGATTCTATTAGCTATGGTAAAGGAAAGGAGGACCAAGGTGGTATTTTATTTATTTGAAAGGTTTCACCAGGAAAGGCACATGGTGTTGCAGTAGCTTATTTCCAGGTGTGTCCTGGGGGAAAGGCAAGTGAGATACCAAAAGTAAGTACAGGAAATATGCAAAAAAAAAAAGAGGGAACAGACTAGGTATAAGCTTTAGAGTACATAACATTACAAAACTGACACCCAGCAAATCAATCATGGAACGATTAGAAAATACTAAACGATAGACCAAGAGCACATAGACAAACTGTATATACACCATCTAGGAACAAACCTGTTTACTGTACAGCTATATAAGAGTTAAAGAGCCAGCATAAATATACATATGGGAGAGAACAGCACAAGGAGAGGAGTAGGACAGATTGAGTCAACCTACCCTTTCAGGATGCATGAACCTGCCAAGTGTGTACAGGTAGGGAAGAATAGTCGGCCCATTTTGGGGGATTGAAAGAACAGTGGAGAAGGGAGCAGTGGCCGGGAGGCTGGAAGTAGAAAGGGGTGTCTGAGGCAGAGTGGGGGAGGAGAAGGCCAGTATGGGAAGTTGATATTCAGGAGGGAACTGAGAGTAGAGGGAAGGAAAGGAAAGCAGATGGGTACAGGAGTGCCAAAGGAGGCAACGGGAGAACTAGCAGATGTGGGTAGGAGGGTAGGTAAACTAGGAAATGGTGTTGACAGGTTGAAGGGGCAGGGGAAAGAGGTGGCAGGGTCACAGTACTGGAGATTCAGTAGTGAATGGGGTAAGATGGGAAATGGGTGGGGGGAGCTTACCAAAACAGGAAGGTGTGTATGCCAGGAATAACTGCAGAACCAGTGTGCCTGACAGTGGGCCTACTCTCCCACAGGAGGTGGGGGGAAACCTAATGTGATGGTGCACCTAGGTACAAATGACCCAGTGGGATGTGAGGCGGGGATAGTGCAGGGGGAGATTCAAGGAAGTGGGGCAGATTTGCAGAGTTGCTAAGTCGGGAGGTTCAGGGAAGTGGAGCAGAGTGGCTAGATCAGTAGCCTTCTCTAAGTACTATATGTGCAGAGGGCCAGCACGGGTAAGGGAAAAGACTTTAATAGCAGGCTGTGGGAATGGTGCAGAGTGGGTGGAAGGATTTGAATGCAAAGGGAGCTGGGAGGGAACGTGGCATGGTAAAACCCTCTACACACTAGATCAGCTGCATCTAAGTAACTAAAATCCAGGGTATCTCTTTTTTTTGGGGGGGGAGTATTGGGGAATATGTTAGCAAAAGTCTGAGGGGAGCAGAATGGGCCATAGCATGCAGAAGGAGGGGGCATCTAGGCCCCACCTAGATTGAGTTGGTAACAGGATCCATAAAGGAGGGGTGTTCAGGTAAAGGACGTGGGGTTGAATAGAGGAGGGATTAGCAGGACTAGAGGGAACCAGGGCAAGGAGTGCATGGGGGGGGGCAAAGAGGAAAGGGTAGGGCAGCTAAGCAGAGGAAAGGAGTACAGTCATGGTGAAGGGCAGTGTCCTTCAGTGCTAGAAGTCTAGTGACTAAGATGGATGACCTGCAGGCACTGATGGTGGGGGTGGAACTAGCAGTGGTCACTGAGGCATGGGCTACTCCGAACCATGACTTGGACTTCTGTATTCCAGGGTATAAGTTATGCTGAAGGGACGGGGAAAGGGGGTGGCATGACCCTCTAAGGGAGGGTATTACTACCAGAGGAGAGGAGTCTGGGGAAGGTAGAGGTGCTGTGGGTGAAATTCCAAATGGCAGAAGGAAGGAAGTGACTGTGGGTAGTAGTAGGGGTCATCGAACCAGGACAAGGAAAGGGATAGGGAGTTATGGTACCATGATCTGGGAGGCTACTGTTGAGAGCAAGGTTTGGATGGTGGTGGATAGTGGGGGGATTTCAGTCTACCCAAGGTAGATGGGTCCAACCCGTGGCCTTGACCAGGAGCCAGATGGTCCTGGACAGTCAAAAGTGGGTTTGTGGTTCAGGAAGTTACTGAACCCAAATGAGGGGGCCATCCTGGATCTGAAATAAATGGCTTGTCCAGGACAACTGGGGGGCAGTGACTATGGAACAGTATAGTTAACCGTGGATATGGCTAAGGAGCTCTGAAGTACTCTGACAAAGGTGTTGGATTTCAGAAAGGCCAGCTTAAGGGAGAGATGCTAAGGGGACACCTAGATAGCCTTTAAGAAGGAATGGGAGTGGATCAGAAGTAGTCTAAGAAGGTATGGCAGCCACCACTAAAGAATATATCCAACAGAATGGAAAAAAACTCCAAAGCCAGGAGGCCCAAGTTGCTTTGAGGAAAGTGGGCTAGGCAGTAGGGGAGAAGAGTGCTGCATACAAGAAATTGAGGAAGACCCAAAGGGGTGATGGAGTACTTGGGGAAGCTAAGTAGGCAAGTGGGTGGGTTGGTTGGGCAAGCCAAGACTAGAAAGGAGGTGCAGAAAACCTTTTTTCAGTATGGGGATGGGTAAGGAAGGAATAGTGAAGTTAAAAGGGGTTGTGGAAAGTGGTACAGAGAAGGCAGAAGTACTGAACGAATACCTCTACACTTTACAAAAGAGAGACACACATGCTACAGGGGAGGAAGGGGGTTGGGGTAAGAGGAGGAAGGACTCTTTGGGGGTGGGGGTGGGGTGGACTTTCTGGATCGAGGAAAGGCACCAGTGGGTACTCTCCAAGGCTTGGTTCTCAACCTGTTGTTCAACATTGTTTCATGGCATAAAGGGCAAGAGTTGCCTCTTGTATGACAAAGCTCTGCGGGAGGGTTGCTATGGATGAGGAGGTACAGGACCTTAAGGAAGACCTAGCCAGGCTGTAAAGGTGGTCTGGCATATGGCAACTTGGGTTCAAAGCAAAGTTCTGCACATAGAAAGTAGGAACCAGAGGACAGACTATTGCTTGGGGGGGGCGCAGGTCTGCAAATTGGAAGAAAAGGACTTGTTAGTAACCATCACCAGTGACCTGAAACAGTTGACATGGTACAGGAAGGCTGTAGCAAAAGTAAATGGAGTGCTTTGATGTAGTGCGAGGGTGATCACAAGCTGGAGGGAGGAGGGTTCTATTGCCACTGTAAAGATATTTAATGTTGCTGCATCTGAAGTGCAACATGCAGTACTGCAGACCCTGCCCAAGAGACGAGGATAACCTGCTGGAGGCAGTCTAGAGAAGCCCCAAAAAATGGGCCAAGGACAGGAGGGCCACTGATCATACTGGGTGACTTATTACCTAATACTACTTAATACAGTACTGATTGTATATTCTGTCTCTCTAGACCTTGGGTTTACTTGTTTTGCAGTTAAACCATGCATTCACCCTGATTGGTTAGCTTGAGTGTGTTTTTTTTTTGACTGTACTATTGTAAATGTAGTGTTTGTCTTCTGTACTTGATGTATATGGACATGATACTCTATAATCATTTTTTTATTATGATAGAATTTTAATAAACATTTAACATCAAAGAATCTGCTTCTGTTTAGGGGGATGACTTGCAGGTTCAGTGCAGTTCTTTAAAGCAGTGATAAAAAATGTATCCATTTAACCTGAACTCTTTTCTTTTTTCTCTTCCCCATAGAGGAGATCAAAAAGGAGGAACTGGAAAAAATCTTTAAAGAGCTTGATGAGGATGGGGACTCTGAAGTTGACTATGCAGAATTCCTTTCTTTTGTGGCAGCATTGGCTGTAGTTTTCAATGAATGTTTTTAATGAAGGCTGGGTCCAACCTTCAGACTCTGATGTTGGTTCTTGGTGTTTTTTTGTTTTTGTTGTGGTTTCATTTTTCATGGGTTTGGTAAATCTAACATAAAAAAATAAAACCTTTTATCTGATACGTATATTCTCTGTCTCCTTTTCCACCCCCTTCCTCATTTCTTTTCACAATTTTTGTCCAGGACATATGCTGAGCTGTGACAGCTTGTTTCCAGGTGTCCTGGGGAAGGGGTGCATGGCATCTGACATAATACAGAAATCTATTCAGAATAGCAAAATGAGTAGCATAACAGTGTCTGTGCACACCAGTATAGAATGGATATAAAATGAGCAAATGGTGAGAAATAAATTGAGGGGTTGGGTGACAACAGTCTGTTCTGTTTTATGCCCCCTTCCTCTCCTTGCACCCAAACTTTCTGGATTCACCAAGGCATGCCTCCTTTTGTTCCCCTTACCTGTGAGCCAGTGCTGAAACCTTCACCCATGGAGACTTGCTGTTCTCCCAGGTAGGGACGAGGTGGAGGGCTTACCATTAGTTGTGGAGTTTTGTCGTGATACAGGAGCAGGGATCCTTGATCCTGGGTGCAGGGATCCTTGCTTCTTCCAGCCTGTGGACACTAGTACACCAAGGGGGTGCATGCATGTAGAGGCAAATCACTGCATTCTGACCAACATCCACCCCTCGACATCCTTAGCTGCACTGCTACCCTTTGGTCACCCAGGTGACTATAGCAGTGAGGACAGCAGTGTTCAGTTTCCCATTAGCAGATCATAAATATCTGCCACTAGAGGGACATTAGTTCTTTTATAGCATCCTGTCCCTTTAATTTTCCTACGTCCTTTATCTACTTGTACTTCTCTCTTGCTCGGACTGCATCCTCTGCAGGGATGCACACTAATCTCCTGCTCACCCAGGTGTGCTTTCTCTGCCTCCTCCCTGGATTTGAACCCCCGACCCTCCACTCTGGAGGCTTACACCATATCTACTACACCACTGGAGCTGCCACTTTGGCTGTGTACTTTTTTCACTCCTACCTTTCCTATCCCCTCTTGTCTGAAGCCACCCCCTTTTCCCAATACTTTGACCGTCTAGTTACACGTCACTAGACTTGCTGTCCAGTATGAGGTAGGCTATGTTACCGCTGCTGGCAGCCTCACTGGTAGGTATCCTACTCCTTGTAGATCTTGGTGCATCCATACTTGCCATAGAACAGAAGCTCCTATCCTGCCTTACCCCATCCTTCACCCCTGACGCTTCTGCTCCACTGTGTGGTGAGGGGACCCCCCTTGGCCCCGCTTTTTATTTTTTATTTTATTTTTTTTTTTTACATTTCTTTCCAGACAAGATGCCTGCTGTCTTGGCTTCATCCTTTTCTCTACTACCATCCCCCTTCAGCATTTGCCCATGGCGCATCACCTGCTCTTCTCTTTGCTTCTACAAGCAGGAGACATTTGAGACCAATCCTGCCATGTACCTCCATTGATCAGTCAGATCCTATATGGAACTCCTTTGGATTGAAGTTGTCACACATCGACCTCTGCAGTCTCTCCTCCAGATTCATTTATCTTTAACCCTGGGTCGCCCTATATAAGCCACATGATTGATAAAATAAAATGTTATACAGGATAGACTGTTGGGAGTAAAATTCTATTTTCAACAGTGTCCTGTTTCTGATGCGCACAATGAAAATACATTCAGTGAAATTTCATACCAATACAAACATCGGGTACATGAGTACACGAAAAAGTTACATTAAATAGAATAACATACAGACGTACATAATCTTTCTAAAAACAAGTGCATTTTTGATAATTGTTTCAACTGTTTTAAATATGTATAGATCTCGACATCTAGTAACAAATTCCAAGACCTAGCCAGATATATCTGCAGGGTTGCCTCCCCCATTCTATTAAAAATGCTTACTGTAGGAATATTCAGGCTGTTTTGGCTTGCATTGTATTTCGACATATTTTCTGATTTCAGTGTTAATTACCTAGGAGATGCTTGTCAGGAAAATGAAATGATTTATGGCACTAGGTTAGCCATAAGAGCTGCCTTTTGTAGCTGGCTATAACCAGTTCACCAACTCATACATTTTACAGTGATGTGCCCCAAATTTGCTCTAGGTAACAAATCTGCACAACCTATAATAAGTCTGATCAATTTTACTTAATCCTTCCACCAGTGAATTCATGTATAAATATGGGCCATACTCCAGTATTGGTATTAATAGCTACTCAACCAACTTTCCCCTAACTTCTGTGGATAAACATGCTGAAACCCTCATTGGGGCCCCTAATTTTTGATTACTTTTTTGATCTGTATATGTGTTCAGAGCAATTGTCAGTAATCGGTTTGTACTCCTAGATATTTGTAAGAGTTTGCATTTATTATACTAGTCCCATTCATAAGACCAATTTCTAACCCTGGGATGTGGCCGCTCTGGAGACCTAAAGAAAATGATATACTTTTTTTTTTTAACCAAATAATTAACACAAACATTGCACATTAGGGGTCCCAGTATCGAGCCCTTGGGGGAGCCCCACCAAGACCAGACACTGAGCCCCCACAAGAAACAAACTTGTCTGTTTGAAAGGCAGGATTGAAACCAAGCTAATAGTTCTTCTGATATAGGTTTATAGGTAACTTCAAGTCTGTTCTGCTAAGATATACATTAGTCGACTTGCCACTAACGGTGGATGTATTCTAGTTGTGTTTTTGCCATATAGGAATCTAGTTGGTATTTAAAGGATGCCAGACTAGGGGCACCCACCACCAGTTCTAGTAATGAGTTCCATGCTTCCACAACCCTCTGGCTAAACCACTCCCTCTCCTTGGTCTTGTACAGTTCCCCTTTCAGTTGATGATGATGTCGTAGTCTCCGTGGTCCTCTATAGGATACTTCTCTTTTCGAGAGATCTGATATTTCCCAGATAACCTCATCTTTAAATGCTTTATATACGTAACATAAATCACCCCTCAATTTGTGATATGCCATTGAGAACACATCCAGCTTCTCTAGCCTACCCTTGTAAGGTGGTCCCTGTGTATGCCTAACTTTTCTAGTTGGTCTCTGTTGCACTTTCTCCACTGCCACTGAGCTTTCTCCATCCTGTGGGGTGCTTAGGGGGAGCAGTGGTCTAGCCAGAGAACAATAAAGTGGAACTAATACCTCATCTCTACTATTTATATTTTTAAGAATATTACCCAATACCCTGTTAGCCCTTTTTTTACACATTCCTTATTATGTTTCTTAAAACTTGATTTCTGTAACCCAAACTCCCAAATCTTTTTCACTGTCTGTGTTCAATATTGTATTGTTCAAGACATATGTAGCCCTCTGGTTTGTACTTCCAAAATATGTAACCTTACATTTGACGTTAAATGTTGGCTTATTTTCTGCTGTCCAATCTTCTAGCCTGCTCAGCTGTATCCTGAAGTTTTGAATAGCGGCTTCATTATTGACTGTGGCATCATCTGCATATTGCACAGCCATGCCCTCCCTGGACCGACATGGTAGATACAAACACTCTAAAGAGCACAGGCCCCAGTATCGACCCCTGAGGCACCGCTCTGTCCACCCGTCCCCAGTCTGACCACTGTCCTCCCATGCCTACCCTCTGCATCTCTGCCAGCCAACCAAGCCCTAATCCAATTTCAGACCACCATCCACACCCAGTCCCATCAAGGTAGTTGCCAATTTTCTGTGTGACACAGAATCCAATGCCTTGAGTAATCCAGGTACACACATCCACTGGCAGTCCACCATTGAGAGCCTGGCTCACTAATTAAAAAAAAAAAAAAAAAAAAAACAGCAGATTGGTTACACATGACCTCCTTCCACTAAATCGTGCTGTGTAACATCAGCCAAACTCTTCCATAAGTTTGCCTAGTATAGACATGATACTAATGGGATGATAAGTTTGCACTCTAGTTTTGTCACCACTTTAAGATTGGGTAACATTGGCCTGTTTCCATTCATTCAACACTTCCCCTGATACCAATGACTGGTTAAATAGCACAGTCAAGGGACCAACCAATTCTCCCGCCAGTTCATTTAAAAGATATGGATGCATCCCACAGGACTTATATTTTCTTTAATTTGTTTAGTTTATTGTAAACCTCATTTACAACAAAGTCCTTTAGAGGCAGTGTCCTAATGGATGCTTGATTACTATGCTGCTTCATCAGACTGCTGTCACTGGGAATGGTGTTCAAAAAAAGTTCGTTAAAATCTTGTGCCATCTCATTATCATCTATTTTATTCTCGCCAACTAACTTGACAATATGCTACTGTCCATATCTTAAACTATGTGGCTGTAGAACTGTTTAGTTATCTTTCAATGCAGTAGCTAAGCTTAATTCAGCCTGACTCTTAGCTTTTCTTATGGCTTTGACTCTCTCAGCTTCTTGGCATAGGACTCCTTATTACTATGTGAGGGTTTTCCTGGATTTCTTACTCTATTTTTTATCCATCCTGGGATTCTACCCTTCTATTGTACTTACTTTGGGTACGTATTTCCTAACATTATCATTAATCCAATTTGCTGTAAGAGTCCATGCTTCCATGAATGACTTGCCCTCAAATTCTTTCTCCCAGTTCCAGTCCTTAAGGTCTTGTTTAATAGCAGATATGTTAGCCATTCTATAATTCTTATTGTAACATGGCAAATGTGTGCTGTGAATCCGGCATAACGATAAGTGGAAACACACCCTGTGGTACAAAATGAAGTGGTCATTAATTCCTAGAATGACTGCTTCATTGTGTATACAAACACACATCACAAAAAGCACTACCTGAGCACACAGTTTCCAATCACTCACTGAGCCGTGACGATAGTTGGGAGGTTTCGGCAGCAGCGCAAATGGCTTACTTACCCGACAGTGAGACATAGGCTGAATGACCGTACAGATCAGCAGTCTAAATGTTGAACTCATAGCAGGCTGCAGCCACAGTATGAACGGATCTTAGTAGTTCGAAAACATATGGCGCTGAGGAGCATACAGTAACTCAAACAAAAATTCATGTCTCTGTTTCTGTTTTAAATAATATTGGCAGTCAATTTCTGTAGCACTTCCATATTACAAGTGCATTAATCACCTCGACAGGAGGGCATTTCCCAGGAATTAATGCATGGTTGGGGTGCACGAGGCCGCAGGCAGAGTGCTTCCCACCACCCAACCATAAATTAATTCCTGGAAATGCCTCCTGTCTCAGTGATTAATGCCTATCATGTTACACCTGTTTGCCTCTTAATTTGTTCTGATATCTCAAAGGTAATCCTATTGTGGTCGCAAGCCCCTAATGGTTGAATAACCATAATATTTTCTAACTTATCCTCAGTGTTGCTAATTACGAAATCCAGGATACTACGTCCCCTAGTACCTTCCCTTATGTACTGAACCATATTACATGTACAGAATTCAAGGAGCTTATTTTCTCAGTATCCTGTGCATTTTTCTGTATTCTAATCTATTTTTGGTAAATTAAAATCCCCATCAGTATCACATCTCCTTTTTCCTCCCTACTTTCTGTTAAAAAAAAAAAAAAAAAAAAAATTCTGATTTATCCAGATTATCAAGACTGAGTGGTAACCTAGGCCTACTGTAATATCTCTACATGTAACGGGAAACGTTATCCACACTTGTTCCACTTCAGTTTGGGCCTCTGCGAAACATGGGCATCTCCGAAACGTGGCTAAAACCCCATCTCTTTGGTGCCCAGGATACTCCCTGCCAAGGCATGACAGGCCTGGTAAGAAAAGGGGTGGTGGGTGGCTCTCTACATCTGTGAGCCTCTGCTACCCCTGTCCTTCACTCTAACCCTAGCTCACCCAGTGAGTGGCTCCTGGTGGAACTGACCATAGGTACAACAAAAAAAGATGTATGTGGGTTGCTGCTATAACCCCTTCCAGGATGTCCAGCAGGCTTCACCACCCACTTTGAAGGGATGAGAACCCTCTCCCCCAGGGACACAGTCCTCCTTAGGATTTCAGCCTGACTGGCTTAGTGCCCAGAAACCAGATTACTCTAATGAACTCCAGCTCCATAACCTAGTCCAAATTATCACTATCCTCACCAGGCAGAACCTTAGTACCAAAACCATAACAGCTTCTTGACTGAGTAATTGCTAATAGCACAGGGTGCTCCTATCGGACACTCTGCTTTCATTAGTGATCATTTCCCCCCACCTACCTGGTGTGGGCCTCTAAGACCAAGCACCTGCCCCTAAACTACTCTCCTTCCATAATTTCAATCACCCAGACGTCCCCTCCCTCCTTCATGATGTTTGAGCGATAAACTGGTCAGCCTTCTGCCCACTCCCTGATGTGCCAAAGGCTGAGTTTCTTCACAGCCACACTCCTCCATCTCCAAAATAACCCCCCCCCCCGACTACTCAGTTGGGGGTGGCTGTATGTGTTGGGTTACCAAAGATCTCCTGGCCATTATGGATGGAACGAATACCAGCGGCTACGAAACCTTTGTAAACGGTCAGCCCTTGCCAGAAAGTGTGCCTCCTTTCAGAACAAACAAAAGGACAGTCTTGATGACCCATGCTCATTACTCGACCCATGCACTCATAACCCCATTATCCACCTTGACACTCCCTCCAGATGTCTGGCTAACCCCGTTGCTGTGGCTGAGGCCTTCAATAAAAAATTTAGACCAGTCTGCCCTCCTTGGCAAACTGCCACCCCTGGTGATTACTGGTCTCTCTGATCATCCCTCCACCCATACCTCTCAGACTCCTCCCCCTTCCCTCTTTTGCTTCCAGACCACCGCCCCCAGGGCCACTGCCAATCTGCTGAAGAGCCTGCCTCAGGCAGGGCAGCCTAAGTAGCAATGGTCTTTTCCCTTGCTATGCTTAAACTTGTATCCACCTGCCATCTTAAAATCGCCTCCTCTTTAACCTGGGATTGACTCCTCCTCAGTGCCCAGCACTTGAAAGCATGCCAGGGTGGTCCCAAATTATCATTTTTTGAATTATTTTTTAAGGCTGGTGATCAGCTATCCCCAGATAACCATCTGCCTATATTTTTGTTTTATTTTATTGAGGATTCAGAAAGTACCTCTGAGTCAGACTTCTTTTTCAAAGTTTTCACGTCACACAAAGTAAGCATAATATAATGGTACAGAACAAGTCAAATGACGACACAAGTTGACAAACTTGTTACAAAAAAATGTAATAAGGCTACCATTCAGATGCTATTAAATTCATAGTACAAGTCTTGTGTATATAAACACAGACTAGGGAGCAAATAGTGCAGTTCAGGCTTTGGGGGAGACGGTCAGAGGAGAGAGGGTGGCAGGGCAGGGTTCAGTGACAATCACAGGGTTTAGAGGACTGGAGATGGTCTCTAAGGTGAGCTTTGTAGGGGCCTAGCCTACTCACATTTGCGAGAGTTGGGCAGGCAGTTTACCCAGGAAGGAGCTCTGTAACTAAAGGACCTTTGGAATTGGGATGTGCGGTAGTGGGAACCATGAAGAGTTGCTTACTTGTGCTTCAGGTGTGCTTTTGCGATGGGGCCTGTTTGATTAGAAGTGAGACTTGGGGGGTCTTTTTGGCCATTAGGCAAGTGTGAAACTTGATTCTGTTATCAAGGTTAAGCCAGTTTGAAACATTATGGAGTGAGCTGGTCACAGCCCAGGATGAGGCGATGGGCTTTGTTGAGGGAGAGACGGAGTCTGTATAGGGCCGAGGTGTTTGCTGTGCTATAGATTAGTATCCCATAGTCAAGAAGGGATAGGACTGAGGAGACAGCGAGCTGAAGGGCATCAGGAGTCTGAGAGTGCTTAAACCGATGAAGGATGCCAAGCCGGGTATTGAGGGTGGGCAGATGATGAATGTGCTGGTGGAAGTTAAGTGCAGGGTCTAGAGTAATGCCCAGGTATTTTAAAGGAGTTCACTTGCTCGAGTGGGGTCAGATTGGCAGTTAGGACTTGGGGGGCAGTGGTCTTTTTTTGGAGTGTTGTGGGTGAGATTATCATAACTTTAGTTTTTCTTGTAGTTTAAAATAAGTCGCTGCATGGTGAACCACTTTTCAGCATCACTGAAGGAGGATTGGAGGAAGAGGTGGAGCTGAGTGGGGTCAGGATTGGAAGAGTAAAAGACTGAATTGTCTAGAGTATGGGGTTGCCAGAACAGGATGGGGAGGGAGTTGAGGAAGACTGAATAATAGTGGTCTGAGGATGGACCCCTGTGGGACACCGGAGCAGACTGGCAGCTTGTTGGATAATGTGGTACCAATTTTGACCTGCTGGAATCTATCTGACAAGTAGTCAGTGAACCAGCAGAGGGCGTCTTGTGAGAATCCAAGATTGGAGAGAGTACGGTAGCTAGTGGGAGGGAGTGGTTGACTGTGTCAAACACCTTTGCAAGATCAGTGAAAACTGCACCAGTGATACGATCTCTGTTCAAGGCGGAGTGGATGTGTGAGGTGAACTCGAGCAGGGCGGTAGTAGTACTATGTCCTTTACGAAAGCCATGCTGCTGTTTGCTAAGTATATTGTGTTTGGTGAGATGGTCAGAGACAATATGCTCTAGTGCCTTAGGGGAGAGAGAATGGAGATGGGGCAGTAGTTGGTGGTGCAATCCCCACTCTTAAATATGGGGGTAATGGATGCAGATTTCCAGCATGTGGGGAATTTACCCTGGCATAATGAGCGGTTGAGAATGTGGGTGAGGGGGGATTAGTACCTCAGAGTGAGCTGGAGAAGTCTCTGGTCTGAGTCACTACTGTATTGGGAGTGGCTTAAAGTTTTTTTTTTTTTTTTTGAGTACGGCTCTGCAGGCCTGGGGGTGATGCAGCACAGGTGAAAGGGAGGGTGTGCTGGGGGGGAGGTGGAGCAAGCAGGGGTTGGGTCAAAACATTGTGAGGGAGGACATGGCTGTGGTTGGTGAAGGCACAGTTAAATGCTGAGGCTTCCTGAGTGGGGTCGGAGGTCAGGTACACGTCAACCATGATCTGTGAAGGGGCATGGTTGGGGTCTTTGCCACAGATTTCTTTAATATTTCAGAATTTACGCCCAGAACCCCAGGTAGAGGCTAGGGAAGATTTGTAGTACTCTGCTTTGGCTTTGCGCAAAGACCATGTGCATTTGTTCCGGGCTTCTTTGTACTTGTCTATCTACTGGTAGGCCAGTCTCGTTGGAGAGGTGCCATAGTGAGTCTCTGGTCTGCATTGGGGCCAGGAGGTGGTCAGAGATCCAAGGCACCGGGTTTTCTTTTACCATCCTTTTGGCAAGTGGGGTAAACATGTCACAGATAATGTTAAAGGAATGAATGAGGGAGGAGTGCAAGGGCTTTGTCAGGGTTGAGGGTATTTGTTATGAAACACCAGTCCATCGTACTGAGATGAGCTTTTAGAAGGGCAGGTTTACCAGAGCCAAGTGTATGTCATAGGATGATTTTTGGTGGGGACTTTGGGGCTTTGCAAGTCCAGGAGCAGAGAACCGGGGAGTGGTCACTAAGTGCATCTGGGAGCACAGTAATGTTTGATTTTGTGGGGGTGGTTTGTGAATAACAGGTCTAGTAGGGAGGAGGAGGATACCATATATTGGTTCAGTTGCGTGGGGGAAGGGACTGCTTGTATTAGGTCTTGGGCTGTAACAGTGTCTGAGTGGGGTGGTGGACTTAGAGCCAATTGATGTTGAAATCCCCAAGTACAGTTGTTTCATTTTGTGGTAAGGTAGGACAGGACAGAGTGGAAGGCTATTCTGTACAGGCAGTTGGTGAGACCCTATCTGGAGTACTGCGTCCAGTTCTAGAGACCCCCATCTCTGCAAGGACATAGACAGGATAGAGGCAGTCCAGTAGGGCAACTAAAACTGTGCAAGGTCTGCAAGAAGCCATACGAGGAGAGACTAAAGGAGCTTAAATGCATGTATACCCTTGAGCAAGGGGGGCATGATAGAAACATTTAAGCACCTCTGTGGAATCAGTCAAGAGGGTAGCATCTTTCAGAAAAAGATGTGCAAGAACAAGGGGACACAATTTGAAGGTAGAGGGGAGGCAGTTCAGGAGCAATGTGAGGAAGTTTTTTTTTCTCTTTTTTTCTCTCACAGAGAGGGTGGTGAACACATGGAACAGTCTTCCTGAGGAGTGTATGGAGTCTAAAACTGTGTGAGAATTCAAGAATGCATGGGACAGACAAATGGCAATTTTTGTGGAGGGTAGTAAGAAATAGGCTGCTGTTTAACTAGGATCTGCAGCTTATCCTGTAGATGGGGGGGAAATGGGCAGACTAGGTGGGGCAAGCGGTCTTTATCTGCCATCAGTCTGTTTCTGGTCCTAGGAGGAATGTATATAGTGGTGATGAAAAGGTTGTTTGGGATCGTCCTAGGGTAAGTTTGAGTGTGAGGGCCTGGGGTCAGGGTACCAGTTGGGAGTAGCTGCCCAATCAGTGTCTCCTTGGTATAAATGGGACAGCCACCCCAGCTTTCCCCAATGGTCAGCCTGGAAGGCCAGCCATCCCAGATACATCAATGAGTCTTGGGGAAAGACATAGCCACATCCCTCCCCACGGCAGTGGCATTGGGCTGATGTTGCAGGACCCATCCCTGGTGGAGAGTCTTTTTTTTTAAATAAGCTGTAGACATTGAGTAGCAATGCACAACCCACTGACGGGGTGTGTGGTGTGAGTGTAGAGGTGAATGGTCCGGGGTTAGGTGGATATTGACAGACAGACATGAGGAGGAACCACCCTAAGGACAGGCTTCAGGGCCAGCTTTGTGGGGCAGTAAGTTTTGTGTGCTAGGGACCCTTTGATTTTGAAGATGTGGGAATGGGGAGGGTAAGTATATGTGGGTAGCCAGAAAGAGGAGCTGCAGGAGGGGGACTGCAGGAATGGGTGTTATGTGGGGTGGCTGTGAGGTGAGGGATGGGGAGCATAGGGTGGAATGCCTGGGCCGATGGTCGTTGAGATTGATACATGGGAGGGTGATGGAGGGATGCTGCCGTCTGTGAAAGTTGGTTACCCTGTCATATGATTCCTTCTGGTGCTGTAGGGGAAGGGTGCCAGTCAGGCAGATGGGAGTCCATGATATTGGAGGGTATATACTCAGGGAAAATAGTGAGGGGTGGAGTCGGCACAGGGAACAGCAGAGTGAGAAGAATAGCAGTGAGAGGGAGACCAGAAGAAGAGCCAGTAGTAGTAGTAGAGGGAAATCTGAAAATGCCTCTAGTAGTGAACGCCTATAGGCTGCTGCTGGAGAAGTGGGCTGATTGGTGCAGAATCGCACCCCCTCTGACTATAAGTGCAAGTTCACCAAGGGGGGTGATGGGGAGCTGAGGCAGACTGTCGTGGCCAAACCTCAGTGACTTCTGCAAGGGAGGAGACTGAGCTCCTTGGTGGCGTGTTCTGGCGAGCTGACTGTTTCCATACCTGTTGTAAGTGGTGGTTCTGGGGGTGGGGAGGGCAACGTCCGTTTGCCCTCATGACCTCCATCGACCCTCGCTGGATCCGATTCAGGCTGTGGAGAAATGAGGCAGAGGTAAGAAATTTATAGGTAAATAGGAGGGATACAGATTGAGACTAGGGACCTGCGCTTAATTTCTGTTGCTGGGGACTGCAGTACAAGTGGACAGGAAAAACACTCCCAAGTAGACTGAAGGTCTTGTGCAATCTGCACCGCCTGCATATTTTTAAATGCAAACAAACTGAGGCAATAGCAGTAGTGCATATGCAGTAAATTAAAAATTCTGATCCTGTAGTGAAGGGTACTGGCTGCTCTTAGTTCACTTGTGCAATGACACGAGTACAGCAAATTCGGAGTGAGCCCAAAGAAATCAATTAAAGTAAACTTTCAAAAATATTGATCCTGCAGAGAGGAGTACTGGCTGCACCAAGTTCACTTTTGTAATTACAGTGTAAAATGAAATTGGAGCATGAAGGGGTCATTAAGGCAAATGCACTTAGCTCACTTAATCAGTATATTGGGGTCTTTAAGGCAATTGGCAAACTGTAACCTTTAAATCGGGACATGTAGAACGTTCAAATTAGGCTACAGAAGGATCCTTAACGTGTAAATATGTGCATTTAGCCCATCTAAACAAGGCAACATGGGGCTTTCATTATACTTGCATGTAGAGAGAGAGAGAATGAGCAACAAAACTATCTCCACAACTACGCCGGCAAGAATTTGAATTTAAAATGGTGCCAAATCTCAGTGACTTCTACAAGGGAGGAGACTGAGCTCCTTGGCCTGGCATGGTCTGGTGAGCTGACAGTTCCCATACCTGTTGGAAGTGGTGGTTTTGGGGGGGAGGAAGATGTCTGCTTGCCCTCGCTACCTCAGTGGACCCTCGCTGGATCCGATTCAGGCTGCTAACCCCACCTCAGTAATCTCCTGGAAAGGGTAGTTAACCAACTGTCTGACTACATTGACACTCTCAACCTACTGTCTAGACAGCAACATTGCTACCGTAAACATCACTCCACCATATCTGCCCTCTCCCAGTTTATCAATCATGGTCTTAGGAACATGGACCTTGGAAGTGCAATCTTTGTCGACCTGTCTATTTTGACCTGGTTGACCACATCCTAGTGCTGTCCTCTCTGCACCCTTGACTGTTCTGCTGTGATCGAGCAGTGGTTCCAAAGTTACCTTTCAGATAGGACTGTCAGTATGTATTGGACCTTCTACTCCTCCTCTTCTCCTCCCCCAATCCTTCAGTTACTACGGTGTACCCTAGGGCTCCATCCTGGGCCCACTTTATTCTCACTGTTTGTAAACTCTCTCCCCTCTGACTGTCTCACTTGTGATGCCCTATTTTATGCAGATGACCTTGTCCTCTTTACTAGTGACAAGGCTGTGGAGAATACATCCAGGGCTTTATCTGATAACTACTCTGTGGTGCACACCTAGTTTCACTCACATCGCCCAATTATTAATACTCAAAAAAACTAAATCCATGCTATTTGGATCCAAACTCTTCCTATCTAAGGTCACCAAGGCTGGGTCCACCCTCTCAGTACTCTAACCAGAAAATGCTGAACTTGAAAATGTACTAACTTTCAAATACCTGGGAGTTATCCCGGACCCATCCCTCCCTTTTTCTGATCAGTATCTCCTTTATCTGCCGTATTAACCAGAAACTTGGTGCGGTTAATCAGATAAAGTTACTCCTGACCAGGTAAGCCTGTTTAGCCATTGCCCAAGGGAACCTGCTACCCTGATTAACTACTGCCCCTATTTACTTGTGCACATCCTCAGCCTTGCATGTGTGCCTGTGCTCCACATACAACATATGTTACTTCACTCTCCTGACACCATATTCCATTTTCCACTGCCACCTTTACCAGACTCTTGGCTGACTCCCACTATACTGCAGATTTGATTATGGGCTTGGCTGCCTCCTGGACAGTGCTAGTAGGCATTGTGAAGCCTCCGCTTTTACATCTCTCCTTGAGGTGTCTGCATGCATCCTCAGCACCTGCCCCCCGGCGGCATATCCCGAGAAGTCCCTTGGCTATGGGTAGCAGAAACATAGAAGTTGGACCGGCAGATAAGGACCGCATGTCCCATCCAGTCTGTCCATTTCTTTTCTACCTTATACGCAAAGCATCGGCCTTGCCTCAGTGGCCTATCTATTCATACTCATTTGTATTGCTCCTCATGCCTATCCCATGCCTGTTTGAAGCCTGCACTGTATTCATAGCCACCACTTCTTGAAGTAGGCTATTCCATGCATCCACCACCCTTTCTGGAAAAGAATTTCCTCACATTCCCCCTTAATCGGTCCCCCTCTAATCTCATGCTGTCCTCTTGTCTTGCTATTTTTCTTATATTTAAACATGTTACACTCTTTCATCTTGTTAATGCCCTTAAGGTGCTTGACTGCCTTGATCATATCACCTCTCTCCCTCCTTTGCTCAAGGGTATCCATATTGAGCTCTGTTAATCTGTCCTCATATGTCTTCTGCTGCAGTCCCTGCACCATTTTGGTTGCCCTTCTCTGGACTGCCTCAATTTGGTTAATGTCCTTGTGAAGGTGTGGCCTCCAATACTGCATGCAGTACTCCAGATGGGGCCTAACCAGTGTCTTGTAAAGAGGGATTATTACCTCCCTCTTACGACTTGTGATACCCCTACTAATACACCCTAGCACCCCCCTAGCCTTACCTACTGCTTTAGAGGTCTGCTTGGATGATTTCAGGTCATCAGTCATGATGATGCCCAAGTCTCTTTCTTCCTTTGTGACTGCTAGCAACTCCCCTCCCAGCCTATAGGTGGCTTCAGGGTTTCTCTTCCCTATGTGCATGATCTTGCACTTCTTTGCATTAAATCCCAGTTGCCACTCTTCTGACCATTTTGCTAGTTTATCCAGATCTCTTCTCATTCTGCCCACCCCATCTGGATCATCTACTCTGTTGCAGATCTTGGTGTCATCTGCAAACAGACAAGCCTTATCCTCTAGTCCATCTGCAAGGTCACTAATGAAGATGTTGAAGAGGACTGGCCCCAGGACTAATCCCTGAGGTACCCCACTTGTGACTTGCATCTCTTCTGACTGTATACCATTTACCACCACTCTCTGTTTTCTGCCTGTCAACCAGTTTGCCACCCAGTTGACCAACTTCTGACCCACCCTGAGCCTACCCACCTTATTTATCAATCTTGTGTCAAAAGCTTTGCTGAAGTCAAGGTAGGCGACATCAACTACTCCCCCTTGGTCCACCACTCTGGTTACCCAGTCAAAGAAATCTATGAGATTAGTTTGACAGGACCTTCCTTTTGTAAACCCATGCTGTCTTGGATCCTGTGCCCCTATGGATTCCAGGTGTTGCACACTCCTTAAGGAAAGGAGTGTGTCCATAATCTTGCCCACTACTGAGGTAAGACTGACTGGTCTGTAGTTCCCTGCCTCCTCCCTGCTACCACTCTTGTGGAGCGGGATCACATGAGCCCTTTTCCAGTCTTCTGGGACCTCTCCTGTGCTCAGACTCACTAAACAATTCTGCTAATGGCTCTGCTAGTTCCACCTTTAGCTCCTTAAGTACCCTGGGATGTATGCCATCAGGTCCCATTGCCTTATCCAGCCTGAGCTTAGCCAGCTCTTGTAGGACCCTTTCTTTGTGAGAGGGTAGTGCTCACCTCCCTCCCCCTGTGTCCATGGTTCTGAGCTGTGGGCCCTGCCCTACCTTCTCTTCAGTAAATACTGAGCAAAGTATCTATTTAGGATAGATGCTTTTACATGTCCTCCTCTCACATGCTCCTTTTTCTCCATTAAGCTTAGCAATACCCCCTCTGGACTTTCTCCTTTCACTAATGTATCTATAGAAAGTCTTGTCACCTTCTTTTACTGCTCATGCTAGTGTTTCCTCAGTTTGGGACTTTGCCTGCCTTACTGCCTTCCCTGCTTCCCTTAGGGCAGTTTGGTATGCCTCTCTATCTTCATCCGCTGTGTTCCCTTATATTTCCTGAAGGCCAGCCTTTTGGCTCTGACCTTTTCTGCTACTGTATTTGAGAACCAAAGTGGTTTCCTTCTTTGGCACTTCCTTTTCTGTCTAACACAATGGGATGTTGCTTCAAGTATTGTATCCTTAATGCTTGCCCACTTTGCCATGTACCCCTCACCTGTGTAAGCAGAGTGTTCTCTGTAGCTGCTTCCGCTCTGTGGAACAGAATCCCCATGCCCATCCACTCTCTTTACTCCCATGCCACTTTCAAGACACATCTCAAATCCTGGCTGCTTGATGAGTCTACATGCTGTTGCCCCAAAAAAAACACACCTTTCTGACTTTTCCCTCTTGGGCTACTTTGGCCTCTTGTCTTGCATCCCTCACTACCTGCTTCTTGGGCTCTCCTACTTGACTTATCTTTTTTTTTTTACACATCATGCAGTAATTTTGCACTGACCACTCATCCTTAGCAAATCATTGTATAATAATTGTTGCTTGTTATGATGTACTGATTTGTTTCAGCCTCATTAATTTTACTTTCCTATGTCACTTTTGCTGTTCACTAATGATGCCTGTATATCTACTTTGTTCACCAGTGATGTCTGTATATCTGCATAACTTGTCACTACCTCTGTAACTGCTGCCTGTGTGGCCTGGGTCCTGCTTGAAAATGGTCCCTGGATCAGTGCACATAGTGGTTACCACAGACGACTAAACTGTCACGATGCAAAAGCCTGAACAGGAGAATGCATCCCATCCAGTAAATGGGCAGTTTCTAGGCTGAAATAATAAGCAGGAGGAGTCTGAGAAAGGAAGAGCGGTAGACTGGTTACTTCAGAATATGGGTTTGGCAGGGTACCATGCATCTGTTGCTATCTGTTCAGAGTAACACAGATATTGATGGCAGATATGAACTGCTTGGCCCACCTAGTCTGCCCATTTTCCCTACCTCCTAGAACATCGTAGACCCTACTTTATTTCTGTTTTACCCCCCATTCCCTGCCTCAAAGGTTCCCTTGTGTCTATCCCATGCATTCTTGGAGCCTGTTACCATTTTTGCCCCCACCTCTGCTGGGAGGCTGTTCCAGGTATCCACTACTCTTTCTGTGAAGTACTTACTCACATTTTCCCTGAGTCTCTTCTCCTCCAGCTTCATTGCATGACTCCTTGATCTGGAGCTTTTTTCTGGGGGGGGGGAAGCTTTCCCTCTTGCACTTACCTGTGAGGTATTTGAATGTTTCTGTCACATCGCTCCTCTCCCTCCAGTGTGTACATAGAGGTCCTTCAGTTTTTCCTCAAAATACTTGATGCAGACCCTGCACAATTTTGGTTGTCCTCCTCTGAACCACCTCTATCCTTTGTCCTTCCAGAGGTGTAGTCTCCAGAACGCCAGAGAAGAACTTCTCCAGTGTAAGTTGGTAATAAATTACATTTCCCAGGTTCTTGGTGGAACAGCACAAAGGAAGAGACAACAGCCAGGTGGTGTCATGTAATAAATTTATTACTGATCAGTAATACTGACATAACCAGCAGTGATGACACTGGGAAATTAGTCAGTTTTCCTTACCTAGGTACAAGCAGTCTCTCATCTATTCTATTCTTAGAGAAGCTATGTGCTGCATGGGGTCTTATACCATGATAATTACTATAGAAACAACTAAAGAAGATACATAAAAAGTATATAATTAGACAGTAACAGGTGGCCTGAGTAACTATCCTAACATGAGAAGTTGCTTAGCTAGCAGAGATTGCATGAACAATGGGATCTCTTAAGTCTCCAAGGTCACTTGTAGTTACAGTGATGCACAAGTACTAAAGGTGGCACTGTTGCCTAACTTATGATTATACAGTAAAAATATAATGGAAAGCATCTCCCAGGACTAAGATACATTGGTAAAACAAAGCATAATATGCATTAGTAAAATACAGTAGAACACAGATCCTGACACCTATGCTTGTACAATAAGTGTTTCTGCCCTAAAGTTAGTACATATACATACATATGTGTTGCTGTCTATGAGGTGGGGGTACAATCGGGGTGCTGGATCATGAGAAACATTTCCCCCCCTTGTTGCCTTCAGAAGAAAAGGCAACAACTACAGGAAAGTAGTGGAATGGAGCTAAAAAGTCCTTTACAAGACCAACGCATGAGCCTTGTAAAGGAATTTGAGGTCTTCCCTGTGTTGTCTTAGAGTATGTCGCAGATCGTAAAGGGTTAGTATAAAAAAAAAAAATCAAAAATGCTTGAATAATAAAAGCGAGTTCTAACCAAGTATTGGATAGAGCAGTACTTAAATCACCATCATGAATAAGATCATTAAGAGTATTACCAGCCTTAGAAATATTATTACTGATTTAAATCAAATGCAAATCTTTTCTTGCTAAAAGAGTCTTCAAAGAAAGAGTCAAAGGGTCAGTGTGCACGTTAAACACTGGCAAATATTGAGGTAAGCAAGTATTGTGGGTCGGTATCAATAACATCTGGTTCAGAGAGAGGAACAGGAGTAATGACTGTGAGACCTATAACTGTTTTCTGCTGTGGAGTAAAACAAGTTAGGAGCTGAGATTTTAAAAGATTTTTGACCATAAGCAAAGGATTTATGATTTGTCACTATACAATACTGCCCTTAGGAATTGTAAGTAACTTGTACAGTTGAAACCCTTCATCACTATAGATGTATAGGACAAGTACAGGACTGGTTGGTGAGCCGTGAAGTGATGTGCCTCTTCCAAGTAGCGGATGCGGTTGTTTCAGCAGCAGGTGCTGAAGATGCAGCTTAGAAGATTCAGATTCATCATCTGGGTCAATGAGGTTGAACGGCAAATCACCCAAAGTGTAGGACCAGTTGAGATGGTCTGGGGTGTATCCACAAACTGGTTTCACAATATCGAAGGTGGCACAAGTAATAGTATCCTTCTTGGTGCAACAGTTTGTGTGGGACGCCACAGGCTTGAGAACAGAATGATGTACCAACAGAGAAGGGAGGTCAGTTCTTTCTTGATAAATGTTGTCATCAAAGTGTCCTATGGAATTAATTGCAGCCAACTTGGTGAAGACAGAGGTTTCAGGATCAAAGTGTCTTGTGACATGGTAAATGTAATAAACATCATGTATTGAGCAAGTCTTACTAAAGTAGCAAGGTGCTTGATTTGGATATCGTGAAACATATCCAGGGTTTCTAGCTGTGGACATAGAAATGTTAACAGAATTTGCTAAGCAAATAGTAATGCAGCCATTAGATTTGCAATGAGGACATTACCATTTAGCCATCCTATCATGAATAAGATCTGGAATGCATCCTGTGTCCAAGTCCCTGAAGAGATTAACAAGTAGCCAATTACATAAGAACCATAACCAGAGCATAAAAGTTCATGGGCAATATATTGCTTGTCTGCCTCCTTGTCATTTGGAAAAATCAGTTCATTAATCTTTAAGTATCATTGAACCCTTTAGCAATTTCCTGCATGTTATATACAGTAAAATGTTCTTTACTTGAACCATCTACAACATGTAAGTGGGGTTTGGATATCATTTTTAACAGCTTGCTGAAAAGAGTTTGTGCCTTAATAGCAGCTATATCTGTTCTATTTCAGATAGACATGCCTGAGCCAAAAAGGCCAGAGATGGTACCTGCTGCACCAGTAACATCTGCAGTGTCACGCCTAGTGCGTGGTCTAGCTTTAGCATTAGGTGCATGTCTAAAGCCTCCTACCTGATCAGTGGTATGAGGTCCACTAAATGGATTATTAGTGTGTGTTTGGTAAGCAGCTACAATGTCTAAGCATCATACTGAAAAATTAAGTATTGGTCTCAGCCATATTCCAATGTGTAAGATTGAAAATAACTGGGACATGCATAAATTGTACATTATTAATCCAGGCACCTGGAAGGGAAGTGGCAGTCAAACCACTAGGAGGACCTTCCTCCTGGGGAGGCAGTGAGTCATTTCTTCTTTGGTGGGTGGAACTACAGAAAGAAACAGAGCTTCAGTAGCTATAAAGACAGAAAGTATGTGACTCCTCAGAGGTGAGGTGGTCTCACCAAGCAGGATCTATTAGAGCAGTAAGATTATAATGACCAGTATGTCTAGGAAGTCTGTCGAATAGAGAGTGTACCATTTGGAGAGATGCCTGTGTTGGGCCATCCCTGGAAAGTACCTTTAGATAAATGAGCTATAGGAAGTGTAACCATTAAGATCAGTTTCCCATTGTATTTGTGATGTGGATTTGTCTGGAGCTACTACCATGGCATTAAAGGTTACCTAAACAAGCAGTTTTTAAAATGCAAACTCCAAAATCTGACTTCATAACAAGGTAAAGTAGAGGCTGCTGTTTACATTTATGCTAAAACTGCATTTATGTAAATAATATAAATGCAGTTCATGCTTTTGAAAACTGTAAACATCAGCCTTTTACTTTAAAAAACAGCCTTGGTTTCTCCCTAAGATGGCTGCCAAGTCTGTTAAGTGATGAGTCATGATGACATCATCTGAGCCAAAGACACAGACCCACATATATTTCTATAGTGCTTACTAGTTTTTCTTTCCCTCTTTGAATTGTACCAGAATGATCAACACCATGTAGTAACTTGTGGATTATTTTGATCAGTACACGTTGGGCTATGATTTTGTTCATTTAGTTTACTTTAACTTGTGGAAAATGTTTTACAATCCAGCTGACTTTTTCCTTGGCAAACTGCATTATAGTACAACACTTCAATTACCTGATGATCTAGTGGTTATGTGATGCACTGAATTTTTTTTGTTAGCCAAGAGAGACACACTAAGCTGAAAGCTTGTTTACAGGTGTGGCATGGGACCACAAGGAAGTTTAGTGACTTGCTCAGGATCACACAGGAAAGTACTGGTCTGGTTCAGTTCCAAAGCTCATGCTCTCTTGTTAATCCACAAATAAGGTTTCCTTTTTTCCACGTGAACCCCCTGCATCTAACATGCCTGCTGTTGAACACTCCACCATCCTTACGCTGTCCTTAGTACTGCCTGGTGCTGCATATGTGCTTATGGTCTCATGAACAGAATGATCACATCTCAGATTGTAATCTTGTACCTCAGAGAGCTGTGAATACCTATGCCAATATGTGTCATCAGCTGACAGTGTTAAAAAATGCCTCCCAAATCACTCTCCAGTCCACATTCTCAGAGTTTGACTTCTGCTCCCACAGTAAACACTGAGTGGATCGCCACCCTTCTACACAGTAATGGTAGTATGTACAGTTCCCCTGTTGTGTTTTTTCTCACCTCATTAATCAACAACTAGGTCTTCCTGGAGGGCCAAGCAATAAGCATCATGACCCATCATAAAAACTGCCGTTCATGCCCTCGTAAGGGCAGCACTTACAATGGATAACAATATTATTAGCAGGAGAGGCATACTACACTTTGAGTGAATCCACCGACTTCCAGTGTCAGTCTACTCCTTTACCTGTGATCTGCAGAACCCCACAGGACAGTTCCCAACAATTCTTCTCCAGTACTTTTCTGTGCTCTACTCCACAATTCGAGTTGGCTGGCTACCACCCTTCCAAATCTTGAATGAGCTATACACAACTCCCTCAATACTGTCCTAACAAACGTCAACCCCCCCCCCCACCTGAGGGTAATCTTCCTACACTGAATCCAAGTAACAGTTTAGGGACAGCACTGCCACTCCGAGTATTTGTCATTGCTGGCTACTCTCATCCACAGTCAGGTAGTGATCACGATGTTGGCAGCCCCACATTTCAGATCTCACAGTGATCTGCTCAACATCCTCCTACATGTCTTCAGCTAACCTGAATATAGTTGTACCTGCTGGAATGGCCTCTTCAGTCCCTCTCGGCATTTATTCTTCTCGCCTGCACCACACCAAAAACTAGTGAGTTCACTACCATTCTGCATCATGAATGTAGTTAATACAGTCTCCATGTTATTTTACATCATAATAAACATGATCTTCTGGTAAGCCAGGCTGATAGCTGCATTGCACCAGTGGAAAAATGGGCTTTCCTACCCATGTAAGATCAAGCCATCTATGATTAGGCACTATTAAATAATGTGCATAATGATGTTACACCATCATTTAGCAGTGCCTAATCAAGGTAGCCTAGATCTTTAAGAATAGGAAAGCCCATCATTCCCTGTTCTAGTTGCTATCAGCCTGATTTACTGGAAAGATATGTTTATATTTGATATGTCAAAATAAAACGGGGACTCTACTACAGTACTTGCGTTCATGATGCAGAAGGGTGATGAGCTCACCAGTTTTCGGTGTGAGGAGGAATAGTGAAGAATGAATATCAGGGGGGGACTGAGAAGGCCACTCTTGCAAGGTACTGCTATATTCAGGGAAGGGGCAATAGAGTAAAGAAATATGAACAGATTACTGTGAGAAATAAGATGTGGGCTGCCAGCACCTTGATCACTACCTGACCCCGTTGTCCTGGTCAACATTCCCCTTCCCATAAAACTAGTTCATGCAATTGTCCAAAGCTGTTTGTGGATAGTAATGTATGAAATGGCTGCCACTACATGTTCAGTCACTTCACTACCAGTCTAGTATTGCTTGTAAAGCACTTTGGGATACAATGTGTATGAAAACCACTATATAAATGCTGATTCTTATTTGTATTATTATTTCCATGGAGAAAGAAGTCAAGACAAGCATATATTTGAGTTTTGAGAGAGTATGAACTCTAACATTGGACTGAACAAGAACTTTGCTACAAAAAGTGGTGGATCTAGGGGTGGTGAAGGGTGTGGCTGCACCCCCCCAACACACACACACACACACACACACAGTAATGTACTTGTGTGCTGCTGCTGCACTTCACTTTGTTGAAGTCTGATTTATTGATTGTACAAATGTTTACATTCAAAACTATGGATTACATTTGTAGGTTCTGTCAAAAGCGTACTAGAAAGAATAGCAGAAAATATAAATGTTTAATAAAAATGTTAAAAGTGCATATTAAGCATGCACACACCCCAGCACCCCAGTGTAGCATCCTGGATCCGCCATAACCACTAGACCACCAGGTTATTCAAGATTTGTACTGCACTGTGCTTTGCCACAGAGAAAGTTGGTTGGATTAAAACACAATTTCAGCATGTTAAAATAAAATGAACAGAACCATAGCCTAACATGTGTATTATATGAAATAATGCACATGGTTTTGACCATTTGGGTGAAACAATTCTATACAAAGGAAAAAAATAACTAGTTAGCACTACAGAGAACCATATATCTTTCTGACTTTGGCTCAAATGATGTCATCACATATTTGGCGGCCATTTTAGGAAGCAGGTAAGACAGTTTTTTTGAAATTAGAAGGCTGATTTTACAATATTCAAATGCTCTGGAACCACATTTAAGTAAATTATATAAATGTAGTTTTAGTCTTAATGAATACAGCAGCCTTTCCTTTAGTTACCTACAGTCAGATTTTTGAATAGTTTGTTGTCAAAATGTTGTTTAGGTATCCTTTAAGATAGGCATCTGAGCCTTCCTTAACAGTAATTTTGTTAGGCACATTAATATGAACTCCCATTGGGGTTGAGTGTTCAAGTTGCTAAACAAATGTTCTATACATTGTCTGTGTGCAGTCAATAGGGGTTTGTTCTGAGAATCAGTCAGAGAAAATAATCTCACCAAGATGAAGAGGTGCAAGATAGCCATCTTGCCAGTGTACCTGAAAGAAAATAGAAAAGGATTAAGTGAGGGGTACTATTCTTCCCTAAGTGGGTTAGGAAAAGTAATTTTAGTCACCTTTGTACAGCTTGAGCTGATTAGCATGGAACCACTTGTCGGTGGTCTGTTTTTGCTGTTTGACGCGGACCTGATAGACAGCAGGACTGAGTTTGTTGACAATGGGATATGGACCTTCCCATTTGCTGACAAATGAATAAGTTGGTTGTCTGTATTGAAGAAGCATAACTTGGTCTCCAACTTGCCAGTTGACTTCTTTGACATGCTTATCAAAATGAGCTGTAGCTTGTTGAGCTTTACTCATATGATTGGCAGTGAACAGGTGTGTGTTCATGATGTCATCAAGAAGCTTTCCAACATACTTGTCTACAGATACTCTATCTGCAGTAGGGGTGTGGCAGTCAATCAACAGGTGCTCGGTTAATCTCATAGTTCTACCAGTCATAACCTCATAGGGTGTGCACTGGGTAGTTGCAGCAGGAGTGCCCCTGATTGCCATCAGTATTAGTGGCATTAGGGAATCCCAATCCTTGGGATTATCATTGATGAATTTGCATAACATCTGTTTGATTCTTCTGTTAGCTCTTTCTACCTGGCCTGAGGATTGAGGATGGTAAGGGATATGGAATTTCTGATCTACTCCAAGTAGTTGGAGTGTCTGCTTCATCAGCTGAGCTGTAAAACTGGTTCCCTGTTCTGAGTCTACCTTAAAGGGTAGACCCCACCTGGAGAACAATTGATCCACTAGGATCTTGGCAGTTGTTTTTGCCATGTTATTCTTAGTGGGAAATGCTTCTACCCACTTAGAAAACAAATCTGTGACAACAAGGACATACTTAGTCTTGTTGGAGTTGGTCAAGGGGCCAATGAAATCAATTTGTATTGCATTCCATGGTCCAGTTTGCCTCTGTGGCAACAATTTGGTGTTTCTATTCACCAAAATTGGATTATTCATGGGCACACACTATGCAGTCATCCACATCGTGCTCTACATCCTTGGCCATGCCAGGCCACCAGACGGTTTTGAATCTCTGGACGGTGTTGTCTGCCCCCGGTGTTTACCAGTGGGGATATCATGAACCATATGGATGAATTCGGTTTGCAAAAATTGTGGTGCAACCCATAGCTTGTCACCTGTATTTTCTTTTCAATACCAGATGAGCATCTGGCCACTAGAAAAGTGTATGTTATCTGAGTGTCTCTTGTATGGGTTACCAACAGGTAGTGGTTGTTTAATTCCCTTGTCCAAGAATTTGAACACATCTTTCAGTTCTGGGTCAGATTTCTGTGCAGCAGAAAGATCCAGCGGAGGTTCTGGTACTTGTTTCTGCCTAGTGTTGGCGGCTAAGATAACTGCCACAGCTACTGGGTGAATCATTGTCCATGTCTCCCCCTCTTGAGTGCCTGCTTTGGCAAGCAAGTCCGCTCAATTATTGAATTCATGGTAAGGGTCAGATTTACGGTGAGCTTTTACTTTGTGGATGTACAGTTTGTGAGTGAACTGTCAGGGTGTGCATATACACAAACAGATCCCTGTATTTGACAGGTGTGCCATTGGAGGATATAAAGTTATTTTTCTACCAAAATGGTAGGAACTCAGTAAGGGAAGAGCAGACCCGGTTAGAGTCTGCAAAGATGATGGCATCTTTGTCACCATGGGGCATGACCTCCAAAGCACAGGCCATGGCTGCCAATTCGGCATACTGTGAGGAGATAGTGCATTTCCTGGAAATGTGCCTGAAATCACCATTTTTATCTGTTTTGAGCACCCCAAATCCTGCTACCTGTTCTCTGTTCATATAGGAGGCAGAGCTGCCTATAAAGATGTGATACATGCTGGTATCTTCTAAAATATCTGGTGTAGCCGGTAAGAATGGTTCCAGCTCAGGTAAGTCAGGAGGTTGAAGTGCACAGTCATGGGGCTTACCTGTGTAGAATAGGCCATGGGCCAAAATTGATGGCATTTTTGCAGGTAGTACTTCGATGTCCCAGTTCTGCAAAAGCAAAGACCACTGAGTGAGTCTGGTGTTGAAACTGAACCATCTTTCACTATGTCTGAAAGTAAGAAGTTGGTTGGGATGAGGAAGGTATGCAAAATAATAGGTGCATACCCAATGATGTACATGAAATGTCTGACAGCCCAGTAGGTTGCCAAGAGTGTTCTTTCACAGAGACTATACTTTCTCTCTACTGGGGATAGCATCTGAGATGCATAGACAGTGGACCTGAAGTATCCATTGTACTTTTGTGGCAGCACTGCAGACATGGCCACATCAGAAGTGGCAGTTTCCAAATGGAATGGGAGATTTGGGTTAGGGCTGATCAGTGCTGAGGCTGAGGCCTGCTTGAGCTGTGTTACAGCTTCAGTGTGAGTGGGGCCTCATGTCCATAAGATGTCCTTTTTCAGAAGTTCATACAAGGGAGCAGCCTTCAAGGCAAAGCAGGGATAAAATCCCTGGAGTAGTTTACCATTCCTAAGAAGCATCTGAGTGTTGCTACACTAGTGGAAAGTGGCAGATCTTGCAAGCCCTGGATCTTCTTAACAGCTGGGCTTCTGCCTTGGTCTGTGACACATAGGCCAAGGAAGGTGACCTCCTTCTCACACAGTTGTGCCCTGGAGGTTGCGCACTTGAGGCCTGCTGTCTTGAGACCTAGAAGTTCATTTAGAAGGGCCAGATGATCTTCTTTCATGGTGGTTGCCAGGAGCAAGTCATCTATGTACTGCAGGAGACACTGGGGTGTGGAGAACCCCTGCAAGGCATCCATCATGTGGAGATGAAAGAGGGAAAGGCTGTTGTGGAAGCCCTGGGGAAGGTAGGTCCAGGTGTACTGGTGTCCATCAAAGGGGAAAGCAAATTTATATTGGCTTTCCTGTGCTAATAGGAGTGGCTTAAACCCATTAGAGATGTCCAAGCTATGACCCACTTTTGTGCAGGTGTCAACAGCTTGAGCACATCAGGTGCTGATGCTACTGTTGAGGCACAACTAAGGGTAACTTGATTGAGTTTCCTATAATTAATTGTGAGTCTCAAAGCTCCATTTGGCTTTTCATGGGCCAAATAGGTGAATTGACAGTGGAAACACAGGTTCTAATCACTCCTTGTTGGAGTAGTGATTGGATGGTTTCCCCCTCAGTGATGGCAAGGCTTCAGCAGGAAATGGATACTGCTTCTGCCTCACAGGGTCAGGCCCTGTGACTTCAGTGCTAGTGTGCATCCTACTACAGTCATGCTCGTTGGTGACAAACACGTCAAGGTGTGTTTGCAGCAAGGGTGCAAGCTCAGAAAACAGATCATGACTTTTAAACAAAGCCATGATGTCATACTCCTTGTTATTATAGGAGATGGCTGCCACCACATGCGAGTCTGGAATGGTGACAGCATGACATTGTCCTTTAATCTGAAGGAGCAGCCTGTGCTAAGTCCACTACACAGCTGTGTAGTTCTGAAAATCAATTCCCAATATGCTGAGGTGATGACATAATACCATGAGGTCAAAAGCAAAATCAGTTCTGAGGTGACCTACCACCACAGGTAGAGGAACAGATAGGTAGGTGTAGCTGGGTACCATCTACACCCTGGGCACCTGGTCTTCCAACTGGTAGACCAATCAGATGAGACTGGGTCCTCATCATGGAGGACTGACATGGCTGCTCCAGTATCCAGAAACATGGTAAGCTGGTGGTCCCTGACCATGGCCTTTACAACAAGGCCATCAGTTTGTGTCAAGAATCAAGTCACTCACAATCTGGACTGGGGCCTGTAATTGTCAATCAGTACTTTCAGAATCAGCATTGTCATCCTGTTCCTGAAATCTGAGGCCTGCATGATCTTTCAAGACCTCCTGTATGTCTTGCACAGAGTACAAGTGTACCTGTGACATCACAGGCACTCAGACGTCTACACATGGTTCCTCCTTAGTTGTCGCATCGGTCTGGTCAGTAACTGGTGCCACAAAAGGATTCTTCCCTTAGCTGTTCAGTTGATCGGCAGCTGAGGCCAGGAAAGGGTTCCCAAGACTGCATGGCTGTCCAGTGGTCAGAGCAAGGGCTGCTATAGTTCATATTGCCTTTGCCACTCTCTCAGCATGGTTCTCCTCCAGCAGCTTGTGGAGGGTCTTGTTTTCATCTTTGAGACTTTGATAGCTAGGACCATTGTGGTTCCGGACATCCTGTTGGGCATTTGGATTTTTCCATTTGCTTTTGTCTCTGTTCCTGTTGTGTTTGTAGTTCCATCCCCCCCCCTTGTGCGACTGTTTGGCGTTAAAGTGGTATCATTTTTCTGGTTGCTGCCCTCCATGGTGTAGTGGATTGGGGTCTTGGGGTGGGCTGTCACAGCCACTTTGTTGGATTTACCAAAGCGAGGTTACAGAGGTAAACCTGGTAGGCATGCTCTGTTTTGTTGAGAATATTTGCAAAGGAGTCAGTACTTGGGTAAACATTAAGCTCAACCTTTTCCAGTAGTGCCGGAGTCATGTTTGGATGTACAAATCCTTGTACTCAATTTGATCTTGGTGTGAAATTTCACCTGCTAGGCCTTTGCTGGTATTGTATGTGAGCCATAACTGTTGGTGGTAGGCTGTGGGGCTTTCTTTGGCATTCTGCTTAACCTTGTAGGCCAGGCGAGCTCCCACGATGCCCGGGGAGTTGGCGGCTATGAGGGCCGTGGCAATGTCATCGAAGGCAAGGGTGCTGGAATTGCATACTGTCTCTGAGAGTTTGGCCCAGAGGGTAGGTTCAATCATCTTTCGCAAGGCTTGAACCTGGTATTCAGGTTGGAGAGAAAGCTTCTCGCAGAGGGAGCACACCTTCTCCAAGTGGCAACTAAGATTGTCAGTTGGACCCATCTGTCCGACACTTTGTGCAATTTGCTGGACAGAGTTAGTGACTTGTAGGGGGTTGGAGGTGTGCGTAGTTGCATTCAATTCAATACGTTCCATGGTGCTGCGAAGAGCAGCTTCCGCTGCATCAGCAACTGCCTTATACGCATGGTCCTGATTGACAGTTTCTTTGAACATTTTGTCAATTTGTTCCTGGATGACTCTCTTTTGGTCCTCTGGTACAGTAGTGTTACTGATAGCTTCCTAAATTAGGCTGCAAATCGCCAGCTCATCGCTCCTGGTGAGAGGAATGAGTGGAGGCACACCACAGAATACAGACCTTCTGTCTGTGTCATGGGGGCCACCATCTTGGTGTTGTATGTGGCATCCACCATGTTTGTGTAGACATGGCAACGCAGAGTGTGCCAACATGGGTGCCATCTTGTGGATGGGTGGCAGAAGTTACTCCACCACAAGGGTTGGACTTGCGTGTGACTTGGCATGCCTTGTCATCAAAGTCAGAGTCATAATCACTGGATGACGCAAGCTCAATGGGTGTATACAGAAACCCGTTCATGGCCTTAACATGGCTGGCAAGAACCTCCGGTTGATGGTGCATCTTTGCTCTACACTTCTTGTGACAAACTCTTGCAGTACACTGCTCAATACCTTTTTCAACCTGATGCTGCAACACTCTATACACGTCGACCCATTCAGCGTTTTTCCTAAGTTCTTTCTCCTACTCACCTTTCAATCTCTGATACTCCTCTTTCAACTCAGCATTCTCCTCTCTCAAACCCTTATTCGTATCACTCAAAATATCATTTAAATATGCTGTTTCTTATCACATTTCAACCTTTCACAGTCATCTCTCAACATGCAGATTTCTTGCTCAGTGTCTTGAGCAGTACAGTGCAACAGTCTGTTATTGGCATCGCAGAGTGACTGTCTCCTCCGCTAGTTTCTGTTCCTTTTTCTGTAACTCTGATGCCTGCAAGCCCATCTCTTTTTTTTACAGATGCAGTTTGCAGTTCAAGAGAGGCACACCTCACTGTGAGACTCTCAACAGCGGTATATAGAGCCGCAACCAAAAGACCCTTAAGGTTGTATTTTTTTGGTTGTTTGGACTTGAGGTAGTAGTCGGATATTAGCAGCAATGGTTTGTCTGCAGATTTTGTATCCAGCGTGAAATCTATCCATCCGCAATGGGATGTGAGGTAGTTTGAGACATCGAGTCTCAGTTCTGTGCACAGATCAGACATGACAAATATGGGGTAGACAAACACACAAATAAGCAGTTGGAAAACTGGTCAAAATGCCATGGCGCCGTCACCAACCACTTTCCAGTTCCCGGTGGGTGAACGGTGATGCCAACGTGGTACACTGTCCCTCGTAAAGGGGCCTGGTATGGGTCTGCCACACCCAAGACCAAGACAGTGTGAGTCTGCCACAACCACTACTATTGCAAGCACGAGAAGGTCCAAGTAAGCAAAAAATGCACTACACTACTCGACATTCAAAGAAATTGAATGAAATCTTCTTTTGTACCTTCCAACCTGCACACAGTCACCAAAATGTAACTTAGTAATAAATTACCTTTCTCAGGTTCTTGGTGGAATGGCACAAAGGAAGAGACAACAGACAAGTGATGTCATGTAATAAATGAAAGTTATTACAGATCAGTAATACAGACCACCAGCAGTGATGACACGGGGAGAATTAGCCAGTTTTCCTTACCTAAGTACAAGCAGTCTCTCATCTATTCTATTCTCAGAGAAGCTACATGCTGCACAGCGTCTTATACCCTGATAATTACTACAGAAACAGCTTAAGAAAATACAGTATATAAAACGTATATAATTGGACAGTAACATGTGGCCTGAGTAACTATCCTAACATGAGACATTGCTTAGCTAGCAGAGATGGCATGAACAATGGATCTCTAAGTCTCCAAGGTCACCTGCAGTTACAGTGAAGCACAACCACTAAAGGTGGCACTGTTGCCTAACTTATGATTATACAGTAAATATATAATGAGAGCGTCTCCCAGTACTGAGATACATTGGTAAGACATAATGGTGCATAATATGCATTAGTAAAATACAGTAGAACACAGATCCTGACACTTGCTTGTATGATGTGTCTCTGTCCTAAGGTTAGTACATATACCTACATATGTGTTGTCCACGAAGTGGGGGTACAATCAGGGGTGGTGGACACCAGTGAAGGCCATCCCAGGTTAATCTTGCAGGGTGAACAGTTGAGGGCAAAATGACCAGTGTGATAAAGGGCATCAGGCCTGGTTAGAGAAGATTCTGCTTCAGAAATGGGAAGAATCCTCTTTGTTTACCAAAACTCCCATGTACAGTAGTAATGTTGTTCAGATAGTGCCTTTGTGGATCCTACAACTATCTGTCAGATAGTGCTGGTATCCTACATTGGATCCTACTAGAAATCCTAACAAAGACAAATGTAGGATCCAGGGTCAGATAGTGATGGATCCTAGTTAGGATCTAGAGATCCTAGGTCAGATTGTTGGGGTCTTGGGTCAGATAGCAATGGATCCTAGTTAGGATCTAGAGATCCTAGGTCAGATTGTTGGGGTCTCGGCTCAGATAGCAATGGATCCTAGTTAGTATTCAGGGATCCTAGGTCAAACAGAATCTGAGCTGGATCTGTTGTTAGGATCCACAATGTTTGTAGGATCCATGCACTGGATCCTAGAGGGTAGGATCCATGGTACGAAAGCACTTGTATCTGGCCAAATGGGAGATTATCTGTTAGTATCCTAGTTTCTAGGGTTTCTGGGATACTGAGCAGCAGGTTTGTAATTTGCTATGGTAGAGGTAATGAGGTTTTAAAGGAGACTGGCATCTGTGGGCGAGGAGGTGAAAGGTAAAGGTATAGTCCGACCGCAAGGTACGTAAATGATGTGATGTGCCAGAAGTGACCTCTGCTAGAGGTGAGCTGTCATGTTCAGTGGTGGATCCAGGATTTTGCAATGTGCATGCTTTATATGCAATTTTTAATCCTTTATATTGTCTTCTATTATGTTTTACATTACATTTTTGACAGAAAATAGAAATGTAATGTATAGTTTTGAATGTATATCTTCTTACCATTAATAAACCATACTTCTTTAAAAAGCTAAATGCAGCATCATCAAGCAAGCAATTTACAATTGCAGGATGCAGCCGTCCCCTTCACTCTTGCCTAGATCAGCTCCTGATCATGTTTTACCAGCTGTGGTTTGGAGTCAGAAACTGAATGGCATTAAAAATGGGACTAGAACAGGCTGAAAGGCCTGTCATTGGGCCGTGTGTAGCAGCAATCAGTCTACAAAATGGTATTTATGCTAGTTTTCTCTCTGGTCAGTTAATAGGGTAATCACCCCTAATTATAGATCTCTGGGGATATCTCACTTCAGTCAGCTTACCCTGCCTTGGGAAAAACATTTGCCTAGCGGGCTGCCCACAGTGATGTGCATTGTCACCCCCTATCTAACATGGGTGGACCCAAACCTCCTCTGTTCTTTTCCACCATCTACTTGACATCTGACTGAAGAACTACATACTTGGACTTCATTGCTGTGTATTTTGATGACCTTCATCTCCTGTTTTCAGCAGTGTGGGCTAGTTCTGTTGTTTTCTGCATGGATTTTGTTTCCTGTGCTGCTGCTGCCTTGTCATTGGATGTTGGCTGTGGATGGTCTTCCTTTTCATGGCTCCCTGCCAGTCTCCTGCTGTTATCTGGCTTCCTGCTGCTGGCTTTTCGTACCACCCTTCCTGGCATGGGTCTCTGCTGGTGGCTGCACTGCTTCATAGAAATGAGTGCTGGTCAACCCGGCCAGATAAGCGCAGTGGTAGAGTTACCACTTGCCATTTTTCCGCTTGCCATCCAGACCCGATTTCACTCCCTGACCCTGGAATGTCTGGTGCCAGACAATGAGGTGGGGTTCAGGTGTCCATTGGATGTCTCCTGCCTCTGGGAGGGAGGCAGCTCCTTCTGCTGCATGACAGCCCCGGTGACCCAGAGGGTGGGGGTTGTGCGGGAAGGAACAAGTGGTCCCTTTGGGGTGGTCTTCACTGGTACATACCCACTAATTTGGCAGTTGATGCAGAGGCATCACATGCCCAGAGTGGAGCCAGCAGGGGAGCACTGCATATGGGCTGAGGCTCACCCACCCTTCCAACAGCCCCATTAGGCATCTTGCCAAGGCTACCACTCTGGAGCACTCCCTGGGGTTAGGGGAGGAAAAATGGAATAAAATCCCTAGCAGCTCTGGGCAGATGAAGCCACCCCAACCCCCACACCATGGTAGGGTCTTGACTCCTCACACACCTTGCCTGCTCCACCCCATGGGCCCCAACTGTCGAGTGAAGTATGTTCCTCCCAGTTCGAGGGGGACTGGAAGGTCCTGCCCATGGGGGATAAGCCATGGGTTACAGTCTGGGTACCCAGAAGGTTAATTACCAAAAAAGCTGAAGCACACACGATTCCCAATAATGGAACGGACCCAGAGCTAAAGAAAATTATTTATTACACCAAAAAGGAACAGCCACTTGACGCGTTTCGGACAACAGATCCTTTATCAAAAGTTAAAAGGCTGACCACAAACACCAGCTTATATAATACTATCAATTAATTACATCACAATAATAACTAACAATTCATTGGTTGTTGAATGAACACCATCACCACTAAAATCACAGAAGCATACATTTAAAGAAATAGAGGTGTGTGGCAAAAACATTAACTCTACATTAGATAAATACTTAAATTAAAATAAAAATATTATCTACACTCCAGATAGGGTCTAAGTTCTAAATGTGTATTAATTCCAGGAGCTTTATAGGCATTAAGTCGCAAAATCCATTCATTTTCCTTCCTCAAAATTTTGTTGCGATAATTACCTCCCCCTTGAATCATGTAAGACTTTTTCAATACCCAAATACTTAAATGCATGCAAAGTAAGTGCTGCCTTATTTTTAAAAATGTGCATAGCAGTGGCATAACTCAAATCATTTTTCTCAATTGCATGGACATGCTCCATAATTCTGATCTTAAAACATCGTTCTGTCTTGCCAACATAATATGCACCACAGTTACAAAGCGCTACCCAGAAGGTTGTTGAGCAAAGGTTGGTGTTGGAATGGATCATCTGGGATATCACGTGGTGGGTGGAGGGCTTGGGCAGGTGGAAGGAGCTCCTGGCATGCTGGTGAGGCAAAAATGGGGACAAAAAAATGAGTAAAAAAAAAAGAAGAGTGCTGGTAATATGGTTCCTTCTGGCTTCATCTCCTGGACTTGTTACATCAACATGTTCACTGACTGGGCGGGTGCCAGTTTACGTTGTCTAACTGGCAGTCATAGGATGTAAACTGGTCATTAGCGTTAGCCATTTGTTTGACCTACACCATTTAAATATTAAATTCAAAACAATGTATCTTACAACTTTCATCCAGTGCAGGCTTGAACTGGCCAATACTGTCTCTAGATACTACAGCATATGACAAAGCATTCCACTCCGTGACCACTCGTTGTGAAGGCAATTCCCTCTCTTGTTCTTAACAAAATGTTCTCCCCTTAATTGATATTGATGACCCCTATTCTTTTTCATATCCAGTCTACTATCGAATCCTACGCATTCCCACAGCTCCCTGTTGTTTGCTGCCTTATATGAGGGCACATCTTCTCTGTACCTTCTGTACTGTAAGGAATATAGCCCCAAGGATGCCAATATCTCCTGGTAGGTCATACCCTGCATCCCTTCCATCCTAGTCACCCGTTTCTGCACTCCTCCACTTTTCTCCATCATCCTTTAAGTGTGGCACCCAAAACTGGGCACAATACTCCATATGGAGGTGAACCAAGGACACATACAATGGCAGCACCACCTGACTGGCCCTGCTCTTTACAGTGTCAGTGGCTCAGTAGGTAGCACACTCATCTCTGAGGCCGGAGATCAGAGGGCTGTGGGTTCAGTTCCCACATCTGGCATTTGGGTTATATCCCAGTACTGACACTGTAGTACAACATGAGAGGGTGCTGCACTTCTGAGGTGCCGTCTTTCAGATGAGGCGTTAAACTGTGGTCCCATCTGCTTGGATTGGTGGTAGTTCAGGTGGATGTTAAAGATCCCATGGCACGTATCAAAAGAGTAGGGAAATTTTTATTAGAGATCAAAATCAAAACACAAGTAATAAATACAGAAAACAAGAGAAACAGATTATATCAAAAGAAAAGAAATACAGAAAATAAAGAACATAAACATGAATCTGAAAAACTAGAAGCAATGTAACAGCCATACATGAAACTGAAAAACATAAAACTAACCCACCCACCCAATATGATGCCATAAACGATGTCCAACTTCAGACCCCAGAGTACGGTACTCATAGTCATATAAATTATCCAAATCAGTCTGAATGCGAAAAAAAAACATCTTGCATCATGACAGTTTTAGCTTGGAGACATCGTAAACATCTAGCATATCATATGGCCCATTTAAGGCAAGCCAAAATTACAAAAACTGTGCTTTGATGCCATTTATGCCACTCTGTGGGAATTTGTCCCAGAATTAAAATATCATATGTCATAAATTGAAACAATGATTCACCCCATGATGGCAATTTAGACCAGAAACCCTGCACATGAAAACAATCGAAATACAAATGATGCATAGTTTCTAGACACCCAACAAGATGGTTCAGAACAATACCTGTCACCTAACTGCTTATGTTTTTGATTATTTCGTACATTAAGCTTCAGTGTCCACAAAGCCAGACAACATCTTGCATTTTTGGGATTCTGGGTTCAATCATACTAGCAAGTAACAAATCAGTGTTTACAGTGGTAGGGACCATAAACAAAGGATCTTCAAAAAAACAAGAATCTACAATATGAGCATAAAATACTTTTTTCGTGTGAGATGACAAAGAAGCTCAATTTTCCACAATCTGATATATTTTAAAGTTATTCGGATATAATCCAGCAGTAATTTTCTGACTGATGCCATTTACCCCTACCCCAGGCTGTAAGAATTCTGTTCCCCATAAACTCATACATAAAGTTCCCATACCATCAGTATCCAGTAGCATCGGACGAATGGTACCATAAAAAATTCCCCAAAATATACTAAAGGCTGTATCATATTAAGGCCCCTGACTTCCAAGCCCTGTATGTATGTATGTATGTACCGCTTAACAGGATTTAATTGACTCCCCCATAGGAAGGAAAAAAATAGGCCCATAATCTTGGTATGCATACTAAAAGAAAGAGGAAATACATGCGAGACATACAAAAAAATCGGAATAATATAAGAGCGGAAAAGAAATACTCTTTTCTTCCGTGACATTTTCCATGATTGCCACTTAGCTACCTTCTGCTGAGCTATATCAAAGACCATATCCCAATTACATTGAGGGGCCGTAGATGTGCCATAATAAATACCCAGTAATTTTACATTACCCTGAACTATCGGTATGGCAAATGAATCTGGAATTAAAGCAGAACCTAAAACCAATATCCTGCTTTTCAAAAAATTAATCTGTATACCAGTAACAGACTGTAATGCCTGAAAAACCTGAAGAACTCGCATACCAGAATTCAAATCAGCCACAGTAAATATACAATCATCAGCATACGCCAAAACTTTATGAAATGCACCACCCTTTACCAAAGAAACAGGCACCACCTGCAAATCCACATCTATGCACCGTAAAATAGGATCAAGACCAAAAACAAATAACAGAGGACTTAAGGAACACCCCTGCCGCACTCCAATATTAAGATGTATGGGGACACCCAAATACCCATTCACCAAGGGAGTAATCAATGACTCAGAATACATAACAACCAACAAAGCAATAAAGTGTGCAGGAATACCATAAAACTTTAAAACCGCCCAAATATGCTCATGACAAATGGCATCAAATGCCGTTTGCTGATCAAGGGACAAAAGATAACCAGACAGAGAATGAGACAGACCTTGCTCAACCAATTCATGTAAATAATTCAAATTATGTACAATATTACGACCAGGAACAGCACACGCCTGCGTTGAAAAAAGCAGGTGACCTGCTACCTTACTAAGTTTATTAGTTAAAACCATGGCCAAAATTTTATAATCAGAAGTCAAAAGGCTAATAGATCTCCAGTTCAAGAGCTGTTGAGAATCACCTTTGTTTTTATAATGAAAAACCATAATCCCATTACTCATACTAGGAGTAAGCCTATTTTCCAACCAAATAGACTGAAAAAGGACATGTAACCAAGGAAGCACACTATCAGAAAAGATTTTATAAAATTCATTAGGAATACCATCTATTCCTGGGGTAGTACGAGTGGATAATTTAGTAATAGCTAATGAAATTTCTTCTATAGTGACAGGGGACACCAAAGTTTCTCGATCCGCGAGTGAAGGGAAGGATAACTAAATCTTGAAAAAGAACTAGGTAAAGCTGGGGAACATCCTGAAATTTAGAAGTAACAAAAGCTTGTACTACACCACAAAGACCTCTCATATCATGTACTTGATTACCATCAGTATCCATCAAGACAGACATACCAAACCGTTCGAACTCTGTGAAGAAAAATCATATGGATTAAGCTTGCTGCTTGGTACCAGAGACCGAATACTTTTGCTGAGAAAACTCTTATCTTCTCTGGATTTTAAATAATTACACATTTTAGTTTAATATCTTGATGTTTCGATAAATTGGAATCATCCAAAACTGACACCTGACCCAGAAGCTTAGCAGTAGCCCTATACCTAAATATTCTAAATAATGACTTCTAGCTTGATGCTTAGAAACCTGAAGAAATCATTTCAAATCTAACTTAACATCCTCCCACCATTCAATTGGACTATCATAGAAAGCAAAGATCAGCATGTGCAGCAAATAAGTCATGTACCTGACCCACAGTGATGGCATCATACAATAAACCCACATTTAGCTTCCAATAAGCTCGGCCCACAGGAAGTTGTTGATACGGGCCCAGTCGAAGTTGTACAACCAGGTGATCCGATGTTTCCAGAGGCAAAAGAGCAACCTCCGAACAGGTAAGTCTGCGAGATAAAAACCAAAAATCTATTCGGGTGGACAAAACTCCCTTAAAGAATGTGTGTGACTGGGAAATATGTAAAATATCATGAACATCAACCAGATTATGACGTGTAAGCACCTCAATAAGCGTGTTGGTATCACAAAAAATTTTCTGAGTCATCCTACCCCAATCCCGTGGACCCAGGCCACAATTAAAATCACCTCCCCACAAGACCAGTTTAGACATATGGAGATATGGTGAGATTTTCTTAAATAAGGCTGCCCTGTCTGCCTTTTGTTGGGAGCATAGACATTAATTAAACAATAAGCACAATTTGAATAAACAAAATCCACCAACAGTGCTCTTCCCAGAAAATATCAAAAACCTTCAAAATCCTAATATTAATGTCTGCAAATAAAATACCCACCCCATCACAGACGTCCTCACCCATGGACCATAAAGAAATACTCCATCTCCAATCTTTTTCAGCTGCTTTCAGTTGTAACAAAGAATGCAACCTAGTGTCCTGTAACAATAATATATTACCCTGACATTCCCTTAGGCTAGCAAAAGTTGCCTGTCTCTTGCGGGAATTTTTAATGCTATTAACATTAATGGTAAGTAAAACCACGCCTTTATCCATGGAGAGTGATATTTAAGAAGATGGGAAACTACTGGGAAAAAAACGAAAACAGAATATGCCACCTAAGACACATCATTTCCTCTTTTTCCATTTCTTAGGCTTAGGTTTATCACAGACACCAATGTCTAAAATTGTGTCTGTATGGGAAGAAGTCACTGAAGAAATATCCGATGCCAAACCATCATTTTCTTCTTCATGATCCTGCAATGGCGTATAGGTGTTTTGTAAAGGAAGGGGGTCAGTATCAATAGTAGATTCCACCAAAACTTTATGAGCTTTAGAGCGAGTCATTCTATGAAAAGAGGCCTCCTGCTGCATATCTGGAGGAGGCATACTTGATAGGGTCATAGAAGTAGAAGAGCCTAAAGAGGAACCCTGATCCATGTCACCTATACTAGAATCCTCTACTGGTAAATCACTGGATATCAAAAAATTATCTGGAACTGATAAACCAGAAGCTGGCTCCAATTCCAACACTGGAATAGTCTTAGAAGGAACAGCCATGATAGAGACAGAAGGGGTTTCTAAAGGGACCAGAGGTTTTGGGGGGGGAAGCAAAGGAGAAGTCTGGGGATGAGTAATCAAGGCCTGAAGTTTCTGGCCCTCCTTCTGAGCTGTTGCTACATATACATCCTGTTCTGCACTAATAGCTGGATCCGCACAATTGTGGGAAGCCCAAGAACAGAGTCTAAAAGTATGACCCAATTCATCACATAAATTACACTTAGGAGGATTCCTACAATGTGCACCAATATGTCCCAAGTCACCACATAGGCCACACTTTTGCCGATCACAAACATTACTTAGATGACCCAAAACCCCACATTTATAACAGGCCTGGGGCTGACCTGGGTAAAAAATTACCCCCTGTCTCTCCCCAGAAAGAAACAATTAGGTAAATGCTGGGTTAAGCTGTTTTCCAATCTTAAATCTACCAAAAACTTCCATCCCCCAGTCCATAAACATTCATCATCCAGGATAGGTTCCGGTTGTCCTTTAACTACACAATGCTGTTGTAACCAATAAGTAATGTCTGCAACATTAACGTCTTCATTACAAAACATTACTATAATTTTCTTGGATACAGGTTTAGTCAAAGGTATGGCCATAAAGGGACTCCATAACGGAGTATGTTTAAGAAGCTGAAACTGTTTCCAAAATCTATCTAAACCAGCAGAGTGTTTAAAACTAATGTCAAAAACAGAATCTCCAGGCATATGAATGAGAGCGTAAATCTCATAGGCGTAGAATTTCATACTCCCCTTCAATAGGTCTCGACCAACAAACTATTAGGGACCTCAGACACAGGACCCTTAAACTTCAGACAGCATTACGCCTGCTGCTGCGTTCAGAAGAAAGCCCAAAAGTAGCAGGAAAAGTTTCTCCTTGATGTCTGTATGCCATACAGAAGGTACAGCAACTGATGCAGGTGCAGGCTCCACAAGAACTGCCACAGGACCTGCAGAGGACAAATCTTGAGTAGTAAGCTGTAAGTCCTCGGGGGGGTTTCCAATGAAGAAGATTCCCCTTCCAAACATTTAATATCATCTAAAAGAGATTTAGAAGGAGGCACAGCAATGGATGGAGAATGTACTGTAGGGGAACCTTGACCCAAAGGGATTGAAACAGTGGACAGAGCAGCCTGCTCAGTATCCACACAAAGTTTAACAGGAGCTGAGGGTACAAGGTTTGCATCCCACCCCGTACCATCAGGAGACTTAACCATCCCGCTGCCTCCAATGCCTGGGAAACCCATGCCTCAGGCACCGCAACATCCCCTTCAGAAAGAGCACTAACTTGAGAAGCAGGGAAGGGAGAAACAGACTGCTGACGATCAGGAGAGAGACCAGTATTAATTGTACTAGCAACAACAGAACACTGCCATGCAGAGTCATGTCTAAGTATGGGGGAATCCAAAATAATAGGCTGGGATGAAAAAAGAACATCATCAGGCTGAGAACATAGAATAGAACCTTGCAAAACATTCGAATCACAACATGGAGCAACCGACTCCGAGGGCATAGAACTTGAGTAAATGAACTAATTATGCTCACTGAAAGAGCTAGAGGGGAAAGAACCATGTTGGAATCCCGGCTGAACCATTTCAGAGCTTCATACATGTTCTGCATTCGATTGCCGTCCGGCGTCGGAAGGAGCACCACTCTTCTTCCTGTCAGTCCCCACTAGTGCCCGTGCACTTTCCAAATCCCGCATTAAGTGGTTCCGTACCTCCAGATACCGACTCTCTTCCTGAGCCAACTGCCGACGAATGTCATCCGGCGATGCAACAGCCACACAAACCATAGATACCTCTTGAACAAAGGTAGGAGATTCAGCATCACAAACTTGAACCATCTTGATTGAATCGATCTCTGTCAGAAAGTCGTCTGAAGCCATAGCGATCACAAGTAGGAAAAGGAAGGCCAAGGAGGTGATCAGCACCCCAGCCTTCCACACGTCTGCACTCCTCAATGCCCTAGCAAACTCTGATTCAGTTTGCACAGTGTCACAGCATCCACCTCCAATAGAGTAGGGGGGAATTTCCCTAGTGTCCTGGCCAAATTTCCCTCATTCACTAAAAATACCACCAACAGCTTAATCTGGTTCAAGGTCAGTTGGCATTCATCTGTATCCCCCTCCCCCTGGATCGTTCCTGAAAATAGGCAGGATTTGTCTAATGCACTTACCCGGTCAACAAAAACGAACTAACTAAATAAATAAATAAAATACTCTTAATGTTTTTCCTAATAGATGCTAGTATTCCATATCCCTTTGTTGTTATTTCCGTGCAGTGTCTAGAGAAACCAAGATCACTACTAATTTGTGTTCCCAATTCTTTCTCTTGGTCAGTAGATATTAATGTAGTTCCCCTTTATGTGGTATTGATGCCTACCATTCTTCCTACCCAGGTGCATAACCCTACATTTACTGAAGTTAAATCTAAGTTTCTTTGTAACAGCCATATCTACAATAATAGCAATATTCTTTTTTTGGAAATAGTAATTTTATTAATTTTCCAAAACACAACACAACTAGTACAGCTCACAGACTAAAATCATAACATCCATTGAGACAAAGACAGACAGTAACTTATAAGAATGACAATAGAGACTGACAAAACACTATCTGACAAAAAAAAGGAAAAGAAAAACAAAACTGAAACCCAGGGCTCAGGGCTAGAAATTTATCTTTAGATTTAAATACACTAAAACTGCCCAGAATGTGGATGGGGGGGGGGGAGTGACACCTATGGGGACTCTTAAGATAGATAGTCAATGGATACATGGAGAATTAAGTACATGAGGGTAAGGGTCAGAAATTAAACCAACCGATCGAGCTTTATGTCCAGGAAAATTTTTTAAATAAATATAAATATGGATGTAAATATAAAGGGGCCCACCTAGGTAAACCGAGCCATTATTTCCAGCACTGTTTTATTTTCCTTCTCCACTTGGTAATGAAAAAAAGGTAACCATCTCCCCTTGAATTTTTCCATCTGGAATCTTAGCTGAGCAGTCAACTTCTCCATTAGTTGAATTTGTAAACAAATGGAACACCAAAGTTCAATAGTTGGGGGATTCTTTTCCAATCAATTTTTTGTAATACTCTTTTGGGCTGCTGCTAGTAAAATATAAAACAGGAAATTCTGAGTCTTGGTGGTAAGTTGGGGGGGGCAGACCAAAAACCAAGTGCCAGGGATCTGAGGGAAGTGGCGTCCGAAATATCTTCTCTGACTCCCAAGTTATCTGACCCCAAAATCCTTTGATCTGGGGGCAACCCCAAAAAATATGAGTATGAGTGCCCATCTCACCACATCCCCTCCAGCATAAGTCTGAAGTAGATGAACCATAATGCTGAGTGATGACTGGGGTGCGAAAAAAATCTCATCTTAACTTTCCAGTGAAATTCTCGCCATGAGGGGGAGGACAAGGTGGAGTGTACCACGATCCATATCCAATGCCAGTCCTCAGGTCCCAACTGACACCCCAGCTCCCCTACCATGTGGACTCTAGCTACCCAAAAGATCTGGTTCATTGGAAATAAAGTAACCATTCAGGAGACCAGGTGAGTCTTATCTCTGCTAAAGAGTATTGGAAGAAGAAACTCTACCAGGGGGTTAGGGGTCAAAGACCCTGGGGAGGTTAAACCCTTGCTCATTAGAAAATGCTGTATTTGTAAGAATCTAAAATGATCTCTGTTTGGAAGCCCAAACTCCTGAACTAACGGTAAGAAACTTTTAAAGTGTTGTGAACTATACAACTGACCTATGCTACTGAGACCTACCCTTTCCCACCTGCAAAAACCCAAATCTGTTTGCAGTGGGGGAAGTCCACACAGGCTCTAATTGGAGTCCGTGGAGTCAGTCTAAGAGGGAATCCCCAATGCTTGGCAAACCAGATCCACACCTGCTTGAGAACCACTGCCCAGGGGTTTACTACCCAGAGTTTCGAGAGGTCAGCCTGGTCCAAAAAGACTATATCAGCCAGTTGGGCCCCTGGTATATTGGGTTTCTCAAGCTCCATCCAAAGTGGTCAGTCTGTACCAGGCCATAATGGGCTCAATACCTGGAGCTGCGCTGCCCAATAATAATTTGTAAAATTGGTAAGACCTAATCCCCCAGCCCGCTTAGTCCTCTGCAAAACCTGCCATTTGACCCTGGGAGGTTTATGATTCCATATAAATTTAAAGGTGGCTGATTTCAGACTTCTCTCGAAGCCCAAAGGGGGCTTCAAAAGGAGAGACGAAAACAGGAAAAGGAAGTGGCGGAAACATTCATCCTCACCACTTCTATATGTTCTGAGAAGGAGAGAGGGAGCTCCTTTCATCTATTATAGTCACCCTGATAGCTTTAAGCAGTTTACGGTAATTAGCACCATGTAATTTATCTAGGTTTTCAGGGATCCAGACTGCTAAGTAACGGAAACCCTCCCTCACCCAAAGGAATGCCCTCATGGCAGGGAGACCCCCAGGTTCTGATTTGGAGATGGGAAGCATCTCCATCTTAGATGCATTTACCCAGAACCCCAAAATGGTCCCAAACTCTTGTATAAGGGATAACACTTAGGGAACTGATTTCACTGTATCAGCCAAATATAATAATGCATCGTCTGCATAGAGGGAAATTCGGATCTCTGACCCAGCCACCTGGATACCCTTGTAGGACTGCAATTGTCTGACTGAAGCCGCAAAGGTCTCCATACTTAATGTGAACAGCAGAGGGGAGAGTGGGCACCCCTGTCTAGTCCCACGCTCAGTGCTGAACCTGTTGCAGAACACCCATTCACTCTGACCTTAGCACCAGGATCACTATATAGGTTAAATATCCAGTCCCAAAATTTGCTCCAAATCAAACTTTACTATGTTTTTTTCAGAACATCCAGTCCAAGCGTCAATGCCTTTTAATCTGGAACTAGCAAACTGAGGTTTTGAAGTTCAACGAATATGTGATGCAGTGTTGGTGTTATACTAATGTCAGCACCCTCCTATCCAAGCTGCTATGTCATTTCTTTGTCTATCATGACAGTGTTGATATTGCAGGCACTCACAAAGGAGCTGCATAATCACACACATGGTGCCAGACCTCAAGCAAGGACTCCTCCACCCACTAGCAACCACACCACCTCCACCTCCCATACAAGTAAAACTACCTTTCCTCTGGCACCTGCTTTTTAAGTAATCGAGCATTGGACAATGGACACAAATCTCCCTGTACTCTCGCATGCCCCTGTCATCTAAACAAAGAACATACAATCTGGTAATTGGTCATGAATCATGACTAATTTGTTTCGGTGTTTCTTTTTTTAAGACATTGGCTCATTCTTTTCCCCCAAAAGAAGACCATCACTCATCACAGTACATTCGTTTCTTAGTCAGCAAACATTATTAACACCAAACCTAAACATTCACTTTCCAGTTTATTTCTTTTTAAAGTTTTGCTTCCCAAACCTTTTTATTTCAACATTTTAACATACTAAATTGAACCTTCCCTTTCTGAGCAACCCTTGCTGCTCTCCTCAGCACTGTCCCACTGTACAGCCGAGCACACTGTCACCCCCAACCCTGAATGCTCTCCTGGGTTGGTGATGTTAAATGCCCTTCTCCAGCCTAGGTGCAAACCTATATCATGTCCTCACCCACCACTCTGTCACTACCTCTTTTCCATAAACAAAATATCTCCAGCTATCTGTAATGGAAGTTGGCCTTCCCCAAAATTAGTCCCTCCCCAACACTTTTCCAATGCTCCTTCCAACTGCAAATTGAAAATGTCTAAACCTAAACCTGACAAATGAACTTGATCTGGCTTATACAAACCAGCATACCCTTGAAAAATGTCTGGATGCAGTATGACCATTCCAGTCAATTCCCCAACAAGTGCAGCCACATTCATGTTCATCCTCTTCCTTTCCCTGTGCACAACTTTTTGGTTCTCTGTACATCACCCTAACTGCTTTTGAGAACATCGCCCCAACTGCCTTTGTTGAGTTGTTGAATCATTTGGTTTTCACCATTGGCCATATGCTCCTAATTTTATCCAGATGATTAATTTCCCACATGATATCTACCCATGGCCTCATGCCTACATAATTTCCCCCCAAATGGATTGCTAGCATATCTGGTTTTGGTACCTTCACCTTCATATCCATTAGCAATATTACAGCTGGGCACACCTCATACCCCAAATACCTTTCCAATGAATCTATGAGGTCTGAGGTGCTCCATAAAGAGGCATGGTCATTGTTGGTCTCTAATGGCTATATGGCTCTTAATGCAACCTATGATATTGTGGAATTTTTAAATATCACATTACTATTCCTTTCAATGAACCTTTGCTGCTCCAAGATTCAGTCTCAGATGTTGCCTACAGGTCAAACCACTGCTCTTCTTTCTGCCCAGTAAATAAATGAATGTCCCAAACCATTTTAAACAGTGCCATTTCTAAGGGAGACAAAACACAGTTACTCTAACAAATTCTTGATCTATGATTTCTCTGACTTCCATCTACCCACCCCTTAATCCTGTTCATTGACCACCCTTTTCGCCTCATGCTAATGCCTCACCAATACTAAAGGAATGTGATGTAACAACCTCTGCCTTCTTTTCCACTTATACCACTGTCTTCCTGAGCATGGCTGTTACCTGGTACAGGGTAACCATCCTACCATTCCTGTGGATAAAAAGTGGGCCTTCCCCTGCTGGCTTCATCCCCATAAAAGCCAACAATACCAGGATTGCACATACTTTCTCTTGCTCTCCTTCCTCTATGTCCACTAGTATGCCTCCCCAAGTCCATTTTTGACCTGTTTAAAGATCACAGGAAGTATTCTGGCCATAGGACTATTTGCTTGTAACAGCTTGTCACCTCTCAGTGAAAGTATCCATATTTCTTTTTGGTACTACAATATTGATCCAAGGCATTTTTAAATGTGTCCTATGTTTTACAGTTAAACTACTTCAGCCCTGATATTCAAAACCTTGCCCCGAGCCCCATGTACCGCTGCCTGGCATGCAGACATAGCCTGGCCCGAATCACCTGCCATATTCAAAAGGAATAGCCTGGTGCTAACCCTGCTGAATATAGTATGCAAAGGAAGCCCCGCAAACTGGCCTGAGAGTGCAGGGCACACATAGCCCAGGAATAAGACAGCACTGAATATAGCAACAGAGAAGTGCACAATGCAACTGCAGCCCAGTACACCCTGAACAAGCCAGTGTCGCAGGTGGAGAACATTGTGTGTGATTATACAGAAGACCAACAACACCTGCAAACAGCAATGCAAAGCCACAGCTGCAGAACCATGCTATGCTGATGTGGTTTGCCCAGGCTAATCTGATTGCATAGTGCTAACATCTATGGCAGGGTCCAAGCATTAGCCATATCAATGGGAACTTTAGTCAAAGCTCCATACAAATTAACATACTTAGGGTAATCCATGGCAAAGAGGCGCATTTGCATCTCATTAACTGCTGCTTAGCATACATTACCACATAGTTTGCCTGGTGCTACTGCATGGAGCATACAACTCCACCTTTTCACCAGAATGGAAGTACAGGCTGGATACTGCAGGCCAAGGCATGCCCACAGCATCTCCTGTTGGTTGGCATGGCAGTACAGGCTGGAAGCAGCAGGAACTGTGTGCTGACAGGCACAAACAGAGCAGACAACCTGCCCATGCAGCACTGCAAGCGGTAAACACAATGTTCGCATATATAAATTGAGAGACAGGGAGAGAGTGATAACTATGTGACACATAGCTAGATATACAAACGATGCACATATATATATATATATATATATATATATATATATATATATATACACTTGTGTGTGTGTGTGTATATATACACACACACACAGTGTATATGTATATATATATATATATATATATATATATATATATTCATAACAAAATACTCAGTTAAATGCATCAGTTAGGGTTGTTCCACAGTGACAAAAGCAAGGACATTGGGGTGTGCATTGGGGTCATTGGCCTAATTCTCACCCCATCTCATGTGTAAATAAGCTGAGGTGGTGAAGTATAGGAGAATGGGGTGAGAGTTAGGACCGATGATCCTAATGCACACCCGATGCTGGTTTGGGGCAGTGTGGGGTAAGGGATTTCAACCCTAACATCAAATTTCCTTGCATTTGTCGCTGTGGAACAACTCTAACTAATGCATTAAACTGAGTTTTTGCCATGAATTTCCCTTGTTTTTGAGAATGAGGACTATAAATAGTAAATGGAATGTTGTGGTGGGAGGCGGGGACTCTTGGCCCCACGGCTCTCCTGCGATTTTTTGTCACATGGTAACGGTAAGTGCAACACAAATGATAACGCACATGGTGATGCAAGCATAAATGGAAACACAAACAGTAAGACAAATGCAAGCGCAAACTGTCGCCAAAGTGAACAGTAATGCAAACAGAAACGCAAATGCAAAAGCATACGTAAACACAAACCGTAACATGCACGGGTACATTACCACAATTGGAAATGTAAACGGTAACGGTAACAGCAACAATACTGCCAAAGAAAACAGAAACAGAAATGTAAGCGCGTACGGAAACACAGCCGTAACGCACATAGGCACGGTACTGGAATTGGAAACACAAATGGTAATAGTAACAGCAACAATAACCCCAAAGAAAACAGAAATGGAAACGCAAATGCAAGTGTGTACAGAAATGCAAAGCGTAGTGTGCACGCTGATAATAACACAATTTGAAACACAAATGGTAATGGTAACAGTAACTATGATGCCAAACAAAAGAGAAACGCAAATGCAAATGGAAGGGTGGCCAGAAACGCAAATGGAAATGCGCATGGTGATGCAAACCAAAATGCAAACAGAAACAGTAGTGGAAACACAAATGTTAACAGTAATGCAATGTAAAAGTAAAGGGTAACGCACATGGTGGCATACACGAGAACGCTAACGCAAACGGGTATGGAAACACAAGTGGAAACGTTAACTGAACAGTAATGGAAGCGCAGACCCTGGCTTTCCCAACAGCTGCATAGAGAAATACAGTGAGTACAAAGAATGTATGCATAATAATGGGCCTTGGACCACAAATGAACACTGGAATAGTAAATTGCTTATATCTCAGGAACCGTGGATGTAGAAAAATGTAATTTTCTATTATTTATGACTTTCCTGGCTAGTTTTGTACTTAGCCCCCTGTCTGGGGCTAAGCCATTTTATGACGAAAGTCCAGTATCTCAACGCTTCCAGATACGGGCCCCAAAAGCCGTGGTGACGCTTAGCAATGTTAGTTTATGGAAAAAGCGCCAACTTGAGAGCACTGTAACTTTGTATCCATGCAATATTTTGTCAGCAAACCAGTGAAAGGCACATCTGTGGATGTTGGCTTTCTTCCTCAAATTTCAGCCCAAAAGACCAAACTGTTATTTTGCAGCAGGGTGGCAAAGAATTCCTGTTATTTTGGCCATAGTGTCGCAAAATAGTGTCACAAATCACAACAGTTTTTCACAAAATAATCACGAAAGTGTCACAAGTGCAACACTACTTGCGACACTACTTTTCCCAAAACTTGCAAAAACATATTTCTGGGGGTTTTACCCCCCTTAAAAAGACATTGCTAGCATCCTCTGGGCTCAACTAGGTAAACACAAAATTAATTGTGTCCCTATAGGGTCCCAAATTTAAATGCCAAGCATTTCTGTGACCACTAACTGAAAAAAAAAAATGACTGACTCATGACACTATTGGGGTCATCTGTGGCACTAAAAACTGCATTTGTGACACTGTCAAACTTTTTGTTAACTTTTCCCATTGATTATAATGGGAAACTTGTTTTTTGAATAACTTTCGAACCATTTAATATTTTCATGAAATCTTGAAAGGCACATCTGGGTCACCAACCCGCACATTCCTGAAGTTTTGGATCAGTCACACAAACCTTGTGATCTGTAGGTGCGAGCAAAGAATGTGCAAAAAAGCGTAAATGCGCTCCAGAATGTCGCTTAATAACTCCACAGCCGTATATCCGACCAGTACAAAAGTTGGCAGATCCTAAGATCTATGGTTACGCTCTGTGCCTGCCAAATTTCAGCAAATCCATTGGCAATGTTATGGGGGTGGGGGACCACTAGACTTCTAGGGACTATCAGGGAAATGATTATGAAATTACATGTAACGGGGCTCAGGATATGTGCAGGGAGGTGGGGGGACCACTAGACACCTAGTGGCAGCACTAACTGTCCTTTTAAATATTGCAGTCTGGTGCAAAGTCAGCACTTGTCCAGCACAATAGCTTTGCACCCGGCACTACGCTTTGAATATTTGGGCCTTCATGTGGTAATTCATTCCATATATTAATCACTCTTTGTGCAAACCGTATGCCGTATTTATTTGTTTTACACTTTTCACCTCTTGATTGTTTGTGTTCTTATGCCATAAGTTACTTCTTTTCCTTGTAAGCCTAAACAGTCCCATAACTCTTCATCCTCAAAAGCTTTATAAATCGGGCAGAGATCTCCTCTCAGCCGTCTGTATTCTAGTGTGAATAGATTTAGTTTGTTTATGCCTTGATCATAAAAAAAAAAACTTTAGATCCACCACTAATTTGGTAGCCTGTCTTTGTATCCCTTCTATTTTCTTGAGTTTCCCTTTATTTTGTGGTGTCCAGAACTGACTGCAAAACTCTAGGTGAGGTCTGACCAGTGCTCCATAAAGACGCATGGTCTTTTTGGTCCCTAATGGCTATATGGCTCTTAATGCAATCTATGATACTGTGGCATTTTTTTAAATATCACATTACTTTGGCTGCCAAATGTTAAATCTTCGTTTACCAAAACTCATGCACACGCCCCCCAGCACACTGTATGGCTGATGGGGTGCCCAATCCCTGTTGGCACCACTCCACCCAACAAACATCTAGGTGGCATGCTGGGAGCCCACCCCAGTGAGCCAAAAGCGTCCTGTGGTGTCTTTTTTTTAAATTCCTGTTAAAAAAGGAAGTGGCCCCTTTGGTCCCTTGCCCTCCCCAATCCACATGTACCCTCTATAGCCCAACCTCTCCACACCCTCACCCCATACTTACCTCTGGAGCCGAGCATGATGAGATCTTCGTGGACTGGAACACGCTCTGCACTCTTCAAAGCTGACCGCGAACTGAAGAAATGCTGGTAAGCTGTATAATGGCATAATTATTTTTTTAAACTTATGTGGATATCTTGGCCATTTTTTCAACTTTTGGCACCAAATTTTCAACATGGGGTTCTTGGGACTCCTTCTCATGAATTCAGTCACTGTCATGGCATTATTCAGTCCTGAAAGGTGATTTCACAGTCACTACATGGAATCACCTTTTGGGACTGATTAACGAAATGACAGTGTCACTGTTAATGAGGCGGGCTCTCAAAAAGCCTATGTTGCAAATTTGGTGAAAAAATTCAAAAAAATGACTGAGTTACGAGCGTGCATTGTGTGGTTTCCATGCACACTCGTAACTTTGCGAATCTGTAATATTTCCACTCCAGATTTTCAACACTGGCATTTTTTCACACCTCCTTATGAACAGTACAGCTGTCATTTTTCACATCCTGGCCAAAATATGTTTTCACACTTCCGGAGCAGAATAGCGTGGTCACTGTGGGAAATCAGTGTTCAGGACAGATTAAGAAAATTACAGTGATACTGTTCATGAGCAAAGGTCCTAAAATGCCTATGTTGAAAATTTGGTGACAAAAGTCCTCAAAACGACTGTATTACGAGCATTCATTGTGCAGTTTCCACTCACCCTCATAACTTCACAGTGTCTAGTATTTTCACTCCAGATTTTTCGACATTGGCATTTTTTCTACACCTCCTTACAAACAGTACAGCTGTCATTTTTCACACTGGATAAAATGTGTTTTTGCACTTGCAGTGCAGAATAGATCAGTCGCTTGGGAAATCAGTGTTTGAGACAGATTAAGAAAATCACCGTCACACTGTTCATGAGCAGAGGTTCTAAACTACCTATGTTGAAAATTGTTGAGGTTCTAAAATGCCTATGTTGAAAATTTCGTGACAAAAGTCCCTAAAATGACTATGTTACGAGTGTGCATTGCGTAATTTCCATGCACACTCATAACTTTACAGATTTTGTAATATTCCCACTCAAAATTTTCAACATTGCCCATTTTGCACACCTCCTTATGAACAGTACAGCTGTCATTTTTTGCATCCTGCCCAAAAAGTATTTTTGTGCCTGTGGTGCAGAATGATGCAGTTGCTGTGCGAATTCAAACTTTGGAACAGATTAATGAAATCTCAGTGCCACTGTTCATGATGGGAGGTCCCAAAATCCTTTGTTGAAAATTTTGAACGAAAATACCAACAAATGTCTGGGACATTAGGGTTTGCAACTGTTAATGCCCTACCCTGTACGGACTGACAGGCATCGAGGATGCGGCTTGGGGTTCTCGGCCATAATGCTCAAGCCATTCCACTCCCACCCTGCAGCCACTGACTGGCATTAAGGTGGGCCTTGGAGTCTTTGGCCCTAACATTCACCTCATTCTCCCATACTGTGCCCATCTCACCTTATTTCCTTATGGAATGGGGTGAGCATAACAGCCGAAGACCTCAAGGCACACCAAGACACCTGACAATGTCTGCAGGGTGGGGTGAAGTGGAATGGCGTGAGCGTTATGGCTGACCCAAAGACATACCCAATGCCTGTCAGTCTGTGTAGAGTAGGGGTGGGGGTTGGCATTAGTTCACTACTTCACTGCCATTCCTACCATGCATCTTTCTAACTCCTGCACTACCAATGCCAATACCAGCAAGCAAACATTCGGCATTGACAAATGCTTGTTTTGTTTAGCTACCTAGGGATTTTTACCTATGTTATTGTATTCTATCCTCTCTGGGACAATTTTAATTACCAAAACATTAATTATTTTGCTGATACAATCCCACATTTCATCCAATCCCTTATTTGCAAGCAAATAATTCCTGTCATTCCTGTTCAGGCAATCTCTCATTTTTTTTTAAATCTGCATTTTTAAAACATATGGAGCCAGTTATTTAAAGCTTTGCACCTGGCACAAATCAATAGCACTGGAATAGTGCTGGATTTGTGCCAGGCTACTAATATTCAAAAGCCCTATTAGTGCGGGCTGTGTGAGCACTGGCTAAAAGATAATAGTATGCAGGGCTAAGTTAGAGGAGATCCAAGGAATGCTGGCAGTGCGGCATATTCAAACATACAGTGCGTGCTACAGGCATTAGCATGACCTGTAGTGCAGCATTAAATACCACCGACAAAAGCTGGAGGTAATCGGCAGTGCCCCCATCGCATTCCTGACCCCATTAGCCATTGAATAAATGTATTCCCTGGTAGTCTAGCAGTCCCCTACCCTCCCAGCACGAGTCCCGACCCCAAATCATGGAATGCTCTGGTAGTCTACTGCTCTCCCACCCAGCAGTGATGGCCCCCACTCCTCCCAATAACCACCCACTAATGGAGCCGGTGACCAGATCAGACCTCTTCTCACCACCATGGCTGGCCACCGACTGAGGAATGACTAAGCTGTATTACATTCATTACAGTACAGCTCATTCATTCCTCAGTCGGTGGCTGGCCATGGTGAAGGAGAGAGATGAGCGATGCCGCTCCCTTTGTGAGTGGTTATTGGAGGAGCGGGGCTATCACTGCTGGGTGGGGGACACTAGACTACCAGGCATTCCATGATTTGGGTTGGTACATGCTTGGGGGTGGGAGACTCTAGACTACCAGGGAATACATGTATTCGAGTGGCTACCAGGTCGGGGAATCGATGGGGGTGCACTAGACTACCAGGGATACTATTTATGTAGCACTGTTATGGGGGTCGGGAATAGTGCTGGTGGGGTGGGGGGACCTTGTTTCTTTTAGCCTAGCAGTTATGTTAATTACTGTGGCAGTTTGCAGCTATTTCACTCTATATAGTGATCTTAATGTCATGCCTGACTGCCTCTACTGTGCCATTTGTTAAAGTATTGGGCTGACTGCTCACGGTTGAAGCACCAGCTTTCTCAGGTTGGAGCTTGGCACTTTTGTGGAATTATTTAAACTGTTTATGTAGCACTGCTATGGGGGTCGGGAATCTGATGGGGTGCACTAGACTACCAGGGAGTTTGCACCTATGGGAACAGAGCCTTGATGGCTCAGACAGACTGCTTGGCCCACCCAGCCTTCCCAGTCCCCTACATTATTGTGATGTTGTGGATCCCAGTATGCCTACAGCCTGTGACCCCCCACTTGCCTCATGCCTGTTCCATGCAGTCGTGACTCACCTCACTGTTATTTGCACTCACGACTGCTGTGGGGTGACACTGTTGTTGTGGGTGGGGCTGTCTTCCAGTGCACGTTTGGACTCAGGCAGTGTATATATATATATATATATATATATATATATATATATATATATTATATATATATATATATATATATATATATATATATAATATACACACACACACACACACACACATATACATATATATATCCATATGTTGATGGATATATATCTATACTATTCTGGACTGCTTGCAGTGCTGCAGAGTGAGGTGCATGCACAGCTTGTGCCTGCCAGCACCCATATGCTGCAGCATCCAGTCTGTACTTCCATTCTGACCAACTGGGGATGCTGTGAGCATGCCTTGGCCTGCAGCGTCCAGCCTGTTATTTCTATTCAGGCCAAAAGGTGGAGCTGTGTGCTCCATGCAATAGCACCAGGGAAACTGCATGGTAACGTATGTTAAGCGCAGTTAATGAGATGCAAATGTACCTTTTTGCCTACAGATTACCTAAGTAGTCTCATTCACATGGGAGCTTTGAATATAGCTACCGTTTGCCCCGGGCTAACCAGTTTGCACCGGGATAATGTGTTAGCACAGTGCAATCAGCTTAGCCCTGGGCAAACCTCACTTCAGCATAGCACAGTTCGCCAGTGTGTGGCTTACATTGTTGTTTGCCATAGATGTGAGACATCTCTGTGCAATCACACACAATGTTCTCCACCTTCAGCACTGGCTTGCTCTGGGGTCTAATGAGCTGCAGTAGCAGTGTGCACTTCCCTGTTGCTATATTCAGTGCTGTCTTATTTCTCAGGCTATTTTTGCCCTGCACTCCTGGCCCTGTTGCCCAGCTTCCTTTGCTATATTCAGCTGGTTTTGCTCAGGCTATTCCTTTTGAATATAGCTTGCTTTTTGCTCTAGAGGCTAAGTTTGCCCACTGGCAGTGCTAATTTAGCGGTGGGGGCAAAGTTTTGAATATCTGGTCCTGACCTTTTAGTACCCTTTTACTTTTATTTGTACAGTTTTGAACATGAAGGTGACCCTACAATGATCACTGCCGCCCAATGGTTTGAATAAATTACAGCCCTCAATTTGTTTTCTAAGTTGCTTAGGACCAGATCAGGGTATGTCTGCCCTCATTGCTTGCTTCACATGTTCTAAGTTTAAAGTTGTTACTATATTAAGAATCCTTTTCCATTACTGTTTTCCCTTCACTGCTCCCCCAGTTAATTCCTACAGTTTGAAATCACCCACTGTCATTATTTTGTCTGTCTTCTAATTTACTGAGTGAAGTTAATAATTCTTCAATTTGTTTTGTATCATGTGAATGTGATCTATATGTAACTCCCAGTAATATTTTTCCTTCATTTGGTGTTAATTTAATTCATAGTTGTTCTAGTCAGACATTGTCTATGCTCTTGTCTACAATGAACTCAAGGTCACTGCTCACATATACTGCCATGCCTCCTCCCTTTCTGATTTTTCTGTCTCTGTGAAATACCCTGTAACCTTGTACTTCATTTCCCCATGTATCAGCTTTCTGCCACCATGTTTCTGCTATTGAACAAATTAGTACATTTTCTTTAACTAAAATATATGTAATTCCTCTCTTTTTCCCCAGGCTTCTGGCATTAATCAATAAAATGTTCCAGTCCTCTGCAGTTTTTTTAACTTTATTCCTGTTTGATTTGCTCTCATTTCCAGCGGTATTAGATATACTCTCCACCTTTCCCTTTTCTGTAAAAGTGCCTGTTTAAATGGTTTTGCCTGTTGTGATTAATTCTAACTACCCAATGCTTTGGAGTCTTCCCTGTTTAGGAGTAAGCTGTCTGAACCATAAAATTCTCCAATTGAGTCCTACCAAAGTTTCTGTTTCTGTCCCGTGTGTTTGTGTAAGGGGTTGGGTGGGGTTAGAGCAAGATACTGTAACAGTGACCATGAGAGAAACAGGGACTGGCAAGGTATACATCATATTTGGTACTGTGTCCTTTCTGTCTCTGTCTCTTTCTGTATGCTGTGTGTACGTGTGAAAGAAATGTTGTTGGTATGCTACCAGAGCATATTATGCACAGGAAATGTCACATATCATGTTACAACTGTATCTCTAATATTTCTATTTGCATAAGAGCATGGAAATGTGCATTTTTTCTTAGGGACTATTTTGCAAGGTGGCAGGATACAGTATCTTTTTTGGTGTTTAAACACTCTTTGTGAGTTTTCTCATGTTTGTAACATAACCCATGTTATAAGTGCAATAACCCACTCCAGGGTATGGGGCTATGGTGATTTAATACATGGCTGGGGCGCTGTAAGGACACTTGGCATGTGGCCTCATGCATCACAACACACCTAGCCGTGCATTAAATCACCATAACCCCATACCCTGTTGTGGGTTATTGCCCTATTTCTCTTGAATTTGTCCCAATTTCTTTGGAAGTGGAACCTTTCCCTGAAACACCATCTCCTTAACCAACCATTAAGCTTCTTGATTTCAATTGTTTTCCTTTTCCCTGCTCTTGGGACTGGTAATATCTCCAGAATAATCACACTGCATGTTTGGATTTTAACCTTCTTGCAAGTTCCTTACATTCCCTTTGAATTGCCAATTCTGCTTTTCTGCCCATGTCATTTGTCCTGACATGTAGAACAACTAGAGGTGCACTAGTTCCTTTCCATAAGCCATCTAGGTTATGGTTCACATCTGTTATTCCTGCCAGAGGTAAACAGCTTACCATGCAGTTTTCCTTCCTGCCCTACATATGAACCTGTCCATGTATTTCAAAACTGAATTTCTAGTGCTGTGCAGAATTTTCAAATTCCAACAGAACAAATTCCACAGTTTTCAAATTTCTGCTGAAATTCTGCCAAATTTGCTGCAAACAAAATGGTGAAATTCCACAGTAGAAAATTCTTGTGGAATGATTTTCTGCAGACAAAATGCTGTTCTGTGGAATATTATTCCATAGATCTCAATATTTTCAGCAGGAATTGTTGCAGAATAAATTTCCACAGGAAAATTGCTTTCCTTTCACGGATCACAGTAGGTAGAATTCCACTGAAGAACCAGTAAAATTCTGGCTGAAATTCCACCGGTTGGATGGCCATTCCATGCTAATTCTGCTGGCGGAATTCTGCATTCCACACAGCACTATTAATCTCCTAGGACTGCTATGTCACATGCCAATGAAATTGTTGCACTTGTTTGAGGTTGCACTGTAATTTCTTCATTGAATGGCATGCTATTTGTTGCTATAGCATTTGCATGCTCTAGGACTGTTTCCCCAGTAAAGGGGAACTGTCATCTACAGGATTTCTTAATGTCTGAAAGCCCATAGAAAACTAATTTGAGTGAGCCATTGTGTTTATCTTTGAGTATTTGTAGTCAGAGTTATTCATATAGTAAATCAGCCTGTACTTAAGGGCTGGGGGCAGCCATGGTTTAGGTTCCTGACTGGAAATGATGTCACCAAGGGTCTTGGCTCTCCTTTGACTATAAGTTACATAGAAAATCATCTGTTTTATTAAATGTGTTTTAAGTGTTATTACACTTTTTACATTTATAAGCATTGCTTTGTATGTGCATTGGAACTAGTGAGTTATCACCTTTACATTGCAAACTGTTAGTAAAATAATCCACCTTCAGGATTGCTATACTGCAGCTGATCATCAAAAACTACACATCTCAAGGCTGGCTCTGTGTTGCCAACAAGTACTGGGGCCCATATCAGGATATCTAACCCTGGCTGTGTTCATGTCAGTACAGATTTCTGGAGCTGCCACAGCACCATCGCTGTCTTTTCCATTCCCTCTCTAACAGCTATTTCTCTCACAAGTTTGAGTGTGAACTCAGGTCTTCAAGATGCAAATGTGGCTCCATACCTACTGGTCTGGCATCACGGGGCCAGACTTGAAATGTGTAGTTTTTGATTATTAGCTGGCAGGAGAGCTGTGAACAAGGTTTGTTCATCCAGCAGAATGGGTTTTGATTCCAACATGCTCTACACCAGGTCTTTTGAGTGTGTCGCTGTGCATGGGAGTCCAGGTGTAGGCTGCAGGATTCTCCTCATTTACCACCCACCTGAGCTGGGGGGAGAATTCCTTCAGTAGGTAGTGGACTTCATTGTCGACCAGGCATTAGAGTCCCCCCAAGTGTTTAATCCTGGGGGACTTCAGCGCCTAGGTAGATGATGAATCATCATGTTTTAGTTATGACCTCCTCCAGTTAATGTCATCACTTGGTCTGACACAAGGGGTTGCTTCTGCAACCCACCAGCACAGTCACACACTCGATCAGGTGTTCCAGCTGATGCTGCGGTTGATAACCTCAGGATTGATCCAGTTTTTGGTCCGATCACGGCACTATGGAGTTCATGTTTGGGGACCCCCGATAGTCTTGCCCCTGTGGAGATGGTTAGCTATCACACTTTAAGGGAGCTAGTCCAAGTAAAACTTTTAGCAGTAGCTGACCTATCTAGGGTTGAAGTGACTTGTACGATTGGCTCCAGGAAAGCAGTGGCCACCTATAATAAGGTGGTGTCTGAAGCTCTGGATGCCATAGCACCAGTTCGTATATGACCCAGATCTTCTTACTTGAGATCCCTGTGGTTTGATGGGGATCTCAAGGTGATGAAGATCAAGGGTCAGAAGTTGGAGTGTTGCTGGCAGAAGTCCTGGCTAGATGCAGACAAACTGGTCCTCACGCACCACCATCATTAGTACCAGGAGACAATCTCCCGTGAAGGCAGAGTCCCTATCCAGGAGATTGTGACAGGGAGGAACAGACCTGCTCAGCTTTTTCAGACTGTGGACAGGCTTTTCATCTGACCTGTCTTCAGCTGAAAAAGCCTTTTCATCCACCTTGTATGAGGAGTTTACTCTGTTCTTCTCTGACAGGGTGTCAGCTATCCGGTCTTGAATTCTGTTGGATAGACTTTTTGCCTCACAATTGCCGGTCTGTTGGGAGCAGAGGAACTCTGACTGCATGGGAAGAGTTTAGGCCAGTGGAGGTGTCTAAAGTGACTCAGGTGATCTTAGAGATGACACATACATATTGTGAACTGGACCCAGCTCTGATACGTTTCTTGATGGGATGCACTGAGGCTGTTGGCCGGTGTTCGCTAGGATAGCCAGGTGCTGGATGGCAGAAGGGGTGTTCCAAGCTCCTCTGAAAGAAGAGCTGGTGACACCCCTCCTAAAAAAACCTTCCCTCAACCCAGACATCCTGGTGAATTACTGCCCTATCTCCAACCTGCCTTTTGAGCAAGGTTGTTGAGACATAGTAGCACAGCAGCTCGAGGATTGGCTTGTTTCCTTCGAAATCTATGAGCCATTTCAGTCGGGTTTTTGGGCTAGACACAGCACAGAAACCACACTAGACAGGGTGCATAATGACTTACTCAGAGATGAGATAGAGGAGACAGGTCAGTTCTTGTGATCCTCAATCTCTCTTCAGCTTTCAACACTGTGGACCACATTGTGCTTCTTAATCGTCACTGTGAATTTTGTGGACTCGCCAGTGTTGCCATCAGATGGTTTGAGTCCTATCTCTCAGACAGGGTGCAACGGGTAGTGATGGGGAATTTCTCCTCCTCTCCAATGCCTCTGTTTTGTGGAGTTCCACTTTGCTCAATCTTGTAACCGATGCTGTTCATGGTGTATATGCTGCCCTGAGTTGAGATCACTCAGTAGTACAGTGTGGAGTTTCACTGCTATGTAGATGACACCCAACTGTATTTGTCATTTGCCCCTGGGACGACCAGTGTGGTTGATGTACTTAACACCTGTATGGCTAAAATCAATGACTGGATGGCTTCCAGCTGGCTATGAATTAACCAAGACAAGACAGAGTTGCTGGTGGTTGAGCTGGGTCAAGGGCATGATGGATTGCTACCTGTAGTGGACACTGGTCATTTCCTAGGGTCTGCTCCATTGGTTGCTTCCCTGAGGGTGCAAAATCTAGGTGTGATCCCTGACAGCAGACTGACCTTTGAAGATCAGGTGTCGTCTGTTGTGAAGAGTGTTTTTTACCACTTACGGAACTTTGTCAGGATCAAGCCCCTCATTCCGCCTGAAGATCTGCCAACCCTAGTACATGCCTTTGTGACCTTCAGACTTAATTACTGTAACACTCTTTACTTCAGGGTCATGGGAGGATCCTCACAGGCTGTAGCTGATGCAGAGCGCGGTGGCCCTGTTACTGGCGGGACTATCTCCAGTGGTACGTGTGACCCAGTCATCGTGTTCTGCACTGGCTGCCGGTCAGGTGGAGGGTCCTTTTCAAGGTGGGGTTTCTCAACTATAAGGCCCTATGGAGGCTAGATCCTGGCTACCTGTTTAATCTCCTGTCACCTGCAACTTCTGCCGCTCCCTCTGCCCCTCTTCAAGGGGCCTCCTGGATGTTTCCAGGGTTCAGCTCAAGACCTCTGGTGACAGAGCATTTAGTGTCTCTGGGCTGACCCTGTGGAACACGTTTCCAGCTGCAGTCCAGGAGGCCCCCTTGATTGGTGTCTTTAAGCAGAGGCTTAAGGCTCATCTCTTCTGCCAGGCATTTGTGGATTAAGCCATCTCTCCCTAACCCTACCCTCAGCTATCACATATTTTATATTTATGCTTTTAAGAATGTTATTTTAAAGATTTAATTACTGTACAAATGTTATTTCTGTATTTTGTATCTTATTGTTATTGTGTACGGTGCCCAGAGTAGCCTCCAGGATTGGGCGCTTTAGAAATAAAGTTGCCTTGCCTTGCCTTGTATATTGTATGACCAGAGCAAGTCACTTAACCTCCCTGGGCCTCAAAAACACACCTAGGAACAAGTTGTAGCTCAGTGTGCCTTTCCTGGGCAAAGACAGTAAAACAATCTGAGCATGTACTATTATTCTGAAAATATTATGCTCTTTCTATTCAGATTTGACTTGAAAAGAAAAAGTAGGACACAATTACTTGTATATTAATTGCAAAACACATAGATGGACAACACTGTTAAAACATGCATAACCAGAAATGCATTATAAAATGTAGAATAATATATGGGTGGGTTTGTGTAATCAGAATTTCACACATACAACTGAGGTGTGGGATGCCATAAAGCATCCCACACCGAGGATACATGTAAAATATTGTTTTTACACACACATTATTTTATTTAATTAATGGTGATAATTTTTCCCTTTCAGCACAGTTCAGTTAGTGCAGCACTTCTGTCAGAGATAGACACACACATACACACACACACACACACACACACACACTCTGACTGGTTCTTCCTATTTTTCTCCTTTCTTTTTTTTTCTTTCTTTCTTTTTTAACATTACAGTGGAAAAGGCATTCTGGAAAGTCACGAGCTGTCAGCATAGCTACGGAGTTTAAGACACGCTCGAAGGGTATGAGTGGCAGGATCAACCAGATTGATTTTTTTCATTTTCAAGGGAGGATCAAAAGATAGATATTATAAATATATTGTAAATCTTACATGCCTTAACAGTGTTAAGCAAAGCTTGAGTGTCAGTACTTGTGCTCATTAATGGAGCCGCCATGTTGGGCAAGATGTTCAGCCCACCCACAGAGAAACTATATGTCAATTTGGAGCTGGCAGTATAGCCTAGAGGTTATAGTAATGAGTTGTGAATTAGCTTGATACATCCAGCAGACAGACCTGAGTTTGATTTCCACAACCTCCTCTTGCATACTGTGTGACTCTGAAGCAAGTCACTTAACACGCCCTAACACTCCCAGGTCACTCCTGAAAACAGGCACCTGTGCCTAGTGAGCCTACCCGTTACCAAAGATGAAAAAAATGCCAGAATTCTACTGGATTATTTTTACTAACAATTTGAAATGTAAAGGTGATAACTCACTTTTTTCAATGCACATGAAAAGCAATTATTATAAATGTAGAAAGTGTTGAAATTATAACACTTTCTACATTTATAATAGTTTTGTATGTGCATTGAAACTAGTGAGTTATCACCTTTACATTTCAAACTGCTAGTAAAAATATTCCAGTAGAATTCTGGAATTGTCATGGTAGAAAATGCCATTCCATCCAAAGTATTTTAGTAAGAGATTGTTATGTTTTTAACTTCATCAAAAGCAGTAAAATAGTCTTATAATAATGCATTTCATGTTATGCATGTTTTAACAATTTGTCCAGCTATGTGTTTGCAATTAATAAACAAGTAATTGTATCCTAATTTTTTCCAAGTCTGGATAAAAGAGCATAACATTTTCAGAATCATAACACATGCTTAGGTTGTTTTGTTGTCTTTGTCCAGGAAAGGCACACTGAACTACAAGCTTGTTCTAGGTATGTTTTGGGAGCACAGGAGGTTAAGTGATTTGCTCTGGTCACACAATATATAAGTAGAACATGTTGGAATCAAACCCATTCTGCTGGATGAACAAAACTTATTCACAGCTCTCAATGCTGTACTTCCAGCTAATAATAAAAAAACACACATTTCAAGGTTGGCCCCATGATGCCAGGTCAGTAGTGCAGATGCTACATTTGCATCTTAAAGACCTGAGTTCACACTCAAAATTGTAAAAAGGCTGTAGAGAGGAATGGAAAAAGACAGAAGTTGGTGTGGCAGCCCCAGAAATCTGTACTGATCTGAACACAGCCAGGGTTAGATAATATGGGGCCCCAGTACCTGTTGGCAAAACATAGCCAGCCTTGAGATGAGTAGTTTTTGATGATCAGCTGACAGTATAGCCCAGAGGTTAAAAGCAATCCTGAAGATGGATTATTTTTACTAACAGTTTGAAATGTAAAGGTGATAACACACTAGTTCCAATGCACATACAAAACAATTCTTATAAATGTAAAAAGTGTAATAACAGCTCAAAACACATTTAATAAAACAGATGATTTCCTATGTAACTTATATTCAAAGCAGAGCCAAGACCCTTGGTGACATAATTTCCTGTCAGGAGGCTAAAACAGATGGCTGCCCCCAGCCCTTAATTACAGGCTGATTTACATATGAATAACTCTGGACTGCAAATACTCACAGATTAACACATTTGCTCACTCAAATTAGCTTTCTATGGGCTTTCAGGCATGAAGAAATCCTGTAGATGACAGTTCCCTTTAATATTGCTTGAACCAATTGTATCACTGTTCACCTCTCCCTTACACCTAGTTGTTCACCCAAACCCTTGTCTTCCATCAGTAAAACAGGTTGTTCTCCTGCATCCTGACCCTCAACAGATACAACTGAAAAGGTGCTTCTCAGTTCAATAGGATCCACTAATTGTTCATGCCTGCACCTAGTTTTGACACCCCCTTAACTTACATCAATCTAAAAGTTCAAAACTGTCTCCTTCAGACTCTTCCCCAGTGTTTCTTTTCTACTTGTCCACATATTCTCTGTTTCCCCCTGCTCATTTATTTTTCCTAATTCCAGCTGCTTCTTGCTCGCTTTCTTGAAGGAGCATACAAGTGTTCTGAACAAACTTTTCCAGCTTCTGCATTTCTATGTGAAACTCCACCTGTTTCTTTAATTTATATTCTTCCTTGAAATTTTTATTTTGTGTGCACTTTGTACATATGAATTTCACTGTATTTTCTTTGTACTCAGACATTTTATGTTCCCCACATTGTGCCAAAAACCTCTCAATATTAGTAGTTCCTTGAACACTGTGCATGTCTACTGAAGTATGGCCCCTGGCCCCTCCAACCTGTTGGACATGGCAGACACTTGCCTCTGCCACGCCTGCCTCTGTTCATCCTCATCTGTAGTCACAGAGGACCTGAGCTTTATTGGTTGAGGACTAGAAATAACTCATGCTTCAGCACTATGTGCTACGCTGTAAAATAAAAATTTAGCTAAAAGTGCAGCCTGCTTAATCTTGGCAGATGCCAAAATCCCTCTTGCATGTCACAACTAAAACTGTTGCACATACAGTGCTAAAAGCTGTCCTGGTTCATACTCTGTAGTTCTCTCTGTGCATTGAAGGAACTACACCTCTCAGCCACCTTAGCCAGTCCCGCCTTCAGCCTTTCACAGTGGCTAATGCCTGTTAGATAGTAAAGAGATTTAAAAATAGATAAGCCTCCTTTATTTTGTTCTGATTTTGTCTGTTTTATGTATTAGTCCAGCAAAATCTCAGGTACTCAGTCTCAGATTGGATATTTGGGGAAGAGTAAACACACAAACACACTGTCTGTCATTCACTAGAATGTATCACTATACAGTGTAACAGTGGCCTCTGCTGTGTCTGTCTCCACTTGTACATCAACCGAAAAATGCTTTTCAAATCCCAGCTTCAAATTCTGTACCTCACCCTGATCCAAATACCCTCCGAGCAATTCCAAAAGCTGCCTAGGACTGATTGAAATTAGAAAATTCTGATTTCACAGAATTATCAAGAAATTCAGAGAACATCCACAACATTTTGTGAAAGTTTTGGGAAATGTCTTAATTGTTTTAATTGGCTATCAATCGTTCAGTATTAAAGCTAAAGATCTAAAATTTGGCATGCACATTGTCTGGAAGAATATCTAAATGTGAGCAAATGTTCATGAAATTTGGATGAGGGTGGGGAAGTTATAGAGGCCAAGCTCTGGCAATTAATTATTCATAGGAACATTCCCAAAAATATTCCTATGTTTACAACTTAGTAACCCTTGAGCTAGATAATTGAAAATGTATATGCACACAGTACTCTCTTGAAACAGACATAGAAACTGCTAAATAGAGAGGTACATGGTTGTGTAAACTATAAATTACAGGAGTTCAAAATTCACAATTTAATTATTTGTCAAATTGAGTGAACATTTTCAAAAATTCAGATATTTATAGCTCCACCGCTATTGTAGATGTGCACTCTATATTTCTGTGGATACTTTAGAAATTACTATTTGACAAAATTTGCTCAAAATTCATGGATGCTTAATAGGTAATGCCACTAGAATTCTACTTGTGGAATTGAACTTTCACAAGTATTTATCACTACTCATTAACCATACCTGCACTAGCATCATGGCCCTGCCATACCCTTCCAACATTACTGTGACAGTTATGCCCAACATCAAGCTCCATCATGACTAAAGAGATCCAGATACTTATGTCACAATGGCCTAAGTCACAACTACTGCAGCTGTAAGGCTTGGTGTCACTTGGTGCCACTGTTTTCAAGTATTAAAAAATATACCTTGTTATCTTCAGGATTGTTGCAGTGTAAGCAAGTAGCACTGTACAGAATCAATGCTGCATATGCATGTGCTTCGGCAAGTCATTAAGTCAGTGAGCACAAGCGGTTATCTGGCATATTGCAAGAATTCAGGCTAGTGCACAGTGATGCCCATGACTATTCTTTATGGTTCATCACTTAAGATACAGTTGTGACCTAACCCTTGGCACCACTATACTTTTATTATGAAGCCTCCTATGAATGCTACCTTATTGTCACTTTACCCACTCTTTACCTTCCTCTACAATGACAACTCAAGTGTATGACTGGGCATAATGTATGGACATGGCTTCAGCAAAGAATATCACAACACTCACATTTCACAAAACGTCACAGAAATTCACCTTTAATCACTGATTTTATTTTGGAATCTTTGGCTACTTATAGCTTGGCCAGCCTTTGAACAAGAGATTAGTGTGTTGACACACAGAGGCTCTATTTATTTCTAAATTGTTTTTTTCTCCCTGTTGGCAGTTTTTCTGTCAGGGATATACCCTAATCAGGCTGACCCCAATTATCATTCAGCTGGCTACTGGGTTTTTGTCCAACATATTTTCCTCCCAACTCCCTGGTGGGGGCAGTGCCTCTGTCAGCCTCATCCAGGTACAGCTTCCTCACAATAGCAGCAAGCTTCCTGGCCCACCTACAGGAGTTGTTGTGTTGGTGGAACCCGCCGTCAACCCCACCCCGCCAAACAAGATGCATTGCCGAGCGACAGTTGTTTCACCCATGGTCTGCCTACCTGCATGACTTTCCAGGCTTGTTTCCAAACCTGGGTGATCACCATGGCAGAGTGATGCTCTCCTGCTGGGCCATGAAGGTGGCCTCAAAGCCTAATATTTAGTGTCAATGAACCTAACAAAATTGTTGATATTCCATTCTCTAGTTTTAAAGTTATAGGGGCTTACAATTCATGAATTTACATGACTATGAGTGTAATTTTAAATTTCTGAAAGTTTGAAGACTTGTAACACAGTCACCTTTAAACACAGAGATCTAACACTTGGTGACCCATTATAAAGTCAGCATACCAAATGCTGTGCAGTTTGGAAAATACTTTTAAATTAGATCAAATAACTGAAATCAGATTCTGGCAAAATTGTGCAACATTTTTCATGGAAATTTTGTGAAATTTCACAGAAACAAAATCAGACTTTCACCACAATTTTGTTGCCAGAAAGAAAATTCTACCCAGCCCTACAGCTACCTCATTCTAACTGGCATCTTTGCTAACCAGAACCACCCTCAAACCCAATTCTTCCTTACCCTTCTAATGCCCATTTTCTGGAAGGAAACTGCCTCCCTAGTCCCTTCTGCACGATCCCCATGCCACACCTGTTGCTCAGTTTTCAAAGGCTGATGCAGGAGTTGCATCTAGCCCTGAGTCAAAGCCATTTTTGGTGCAGCTGCACGAAACTCCTTTCCTACAGCTTCACCCGATTTTATATTGTCGGGCATAGTTGTAACAGTTTCCTCATTTTTTGGTAGCTTGAACCAAGTATTTGGCGCAACCCTGTGAAAAGAGTCTCCAGAATGATACAAGTTAGACCAGGGAAAAGCTGGTCTAACTTGCTGCATTTGGCATGTTGGATTGAAAATCTTGATCGCCAGCTCGGAGAATGCCTCAGGCCCTGTGGACAAAACAATCAGGAAACCAGTGGCTTGTAGCTATCTTGGGGGTTGAAAATTGAACCCTGATCTCCCCAAAGGGCTGTTTCATCCTCCATCTCTGCATCTGAACTATGGTGCTGCCCCCACCCTGCATTTTGAGCAGGTATGTCTAAAGCAACAATTTATCCAAGTATACTACACTCTATTATACCCCCAGAAATACTGCAATTGCCCTCCTTAAATCTCTCCCTTGTGAGTCACCAACCTACCAGCATATGTAATCTTTGTCTCAAACCATTTCTGTCTCATCTCACATCCCCATATGATGCCATCCTCTGCCTGAAATTCTCATCATAGTGCAGCCACCGAGCACCCTCACCCAGTATATAGGCATTGTGCACTGTGCACTACCTGGTAATATGCCAACAGTGGAGTAGCCTGTTCAATTTCTTTTGCAACAGTATTGCACTGAAATAAGTGTAACCAGTTAGCCAGGCATCTATAATTTTCCTTTTATATTGTTTTTCTTTCATCTGTTTCCCAACATGACTAATGCTGCTGCCATCCCCATTTGCCTCTCCATTCCATTTCCTCAACCTTCTTTGCCATCTTTGTGTCTACTAGAGCAAGCATATCTACGATCCCCTTTACATAGCTTCCTTTCAATGCCACAGTACATGCTCCCCACTGTGAACCTCTGTGTCCCTGCTTCCCGCTCATACTCCAACCTCCTATGACTACCCCTCTCGCTGTGGCCTTGTTTACATTCTTTGAATTCTTTATGTAGCCCTTTTAGCTGTTCCAGCCTCTCTTTCCTCCCTTCTATAATCTCCTCCATGTGCCCCCTAAGGCACCTCTGTAACGATGAGATTAAATGGCATCATTCTTACATGCTTCCACTTGCACACTTGTTGGTGTTGCTGACTCTGGCTTCACCTTTGCTGATCTATATCCAGCCCCTGAAGCTTTTCTTTCTTTCTACTGCTTTTTCAGTGGGTTTCCTTCACCTTCATGCCCTCCAAGAGGGACTGCACCTTCACCATCATGGTCATTGCCTTTTGGAATACATTCTCCATTCCATCAGTACTTGTATACACTGCTCCCTCTTCTCTTACCACTTCCTTGGTGCCATGCCTCTCAATCTTGAACAAGAGAAAGACATCGATTAATAAACAGAAACATCTCCTGATGCTCCTTATCCCTGTTTCTCCTGCACGTAGTATGCCCCCTCTTCCCAATAACTCTCTTACCCACCCACTGGCATGGGTGCAGCCAGTTGACCCCATCATCTCTCCTCCCTGCTCTTGTGGGGAGGCATGCCACCTGCTGTGTGAGTGCCCCAAATGGCTCCTGTTTGTTGGGCCTCCCTTTTTGTTGTCCACCACTCTTGCTGTCCCTTTGTCTCCTTTTTCCACTGCCTGGACTCTTCCTCTTATCATCATCCCTGCCATCTCCTTTTCACCACAAGCCCCCTTTCTTTGCCCAGCCAGAATCTGTGCCTCTGGATCCTTGCCCCTACTGGGGCCCCTCCCAGTGAGAGACCTTGGGATTTTTGCATAGAATCGCCAACTGAACTACTGCCCTCCAGTGTGGAACTTAGACTCAGAAGTACCGAGACCTAGTTCTGCTGCTGCTTGCATCAGCCTAGACACTTTCCTGCTACCAGAAGAACATACCATTGAATACATCACCCCTGAGCAACTGATGCTGCATGCATCACTATATTAGCCCAAGAACTGATGCTGATTCATGACACAACGCTTGACACACTTGTGTCACCATTCTTAACTGATGTTGATGCCTGATGCAACATTTGACACACTTGCATAATCATAAATCTTCCTTTTGCTGCACAACTAATGCACTTGCATCCTCCTAAATGCAAACTGAGGCCCTTTCATTATCTAAGCTGATGCAGCTTGTATCATCCTGGTGGCCTGCAAGGAAAAACTCCACAGTCCAGGACATTGCCTCAGTCACTCCATTGTGAAGCATGACCCCTGCTATGTCCTTTTGTGAGTGTGGCACCATGTGGAAATGCAAACTGTGCTCTCTGCAATTTCAAACCTGTACATATCCTTGCTCCTACTCAGCGTACCAAACTCTGCATTGCTGCTGTAAAAAACTCTGCTGTAATTATAGCTTTACTCAAAACACCCTCTTAACAGAAATTCCCACATTGCTTCCATAAATAGTGCTCTACTATAATCAGAGCTGAGCTCAGCTGAGCATAGTCATTGCACAGAACTGTCCATACTGCCTTAAAGTAAATGCTACTGTGCACTTTAAAACACAAGCTGCTTAAGCACATCTAACTGTATCATATTGCAGCCAGCAAACACATATTACCAGAACTGCCATTATTTTAAACCATAGTTGGAGCACAGTGTCAGACTGCCCCACAGTAATTTAGTTGACAGTGACTTCCAAGGTGTAGGCAGGGGTGGGTCAGTCGTCTAATGCAGGATTTCTTGTTTTAAGGCACAGGGAGGAGTGGGGTGGCTATGTGTGCTCAGCAAGATGAGGGATAGGGATATTTTTACTTGTATTGGGGGCAGGAGGGTGGCATGGGTGCCAGTGGGTCAGATGTTTGCGTTTATTATTTTAATGATTTCCCAACACTTGGACAGGGCACCAAGTGTAGGGAAGACAAGAGATGTCTGTAGGCCACACAGTGGCTGCAATTTGTGACAAAGAGCACTTTTCACTGACAGGGCCCCTCGCACAATGCTTAGCCCAGCGCCCACATAACTAGGCGAATGTTGGTACCTGTGCAGTGTTAATGCCATGGAGTGGTGGCAAGTGGCATACACAAATGGGGCACACAGCAGTTATGCTCCTGAATCCCCGGTTGCAGGGACAGCAATGCACCAGGGGCAGGTGGGGGGGCATGCCACCATTAAGCGGCATGCACCAATGTGGGATGTGCTGGCCACAGGGGAGTAGAGGACTGGGCAGGTTAAAGAAGTAACCCGCTGCACACCTCCACAGACATGACCCACTGGTCATGGCAGGACTGTGAGATGCCCCGCTCTGCCACCCCAGCCCAGTAGACCTCTTGAGAGGGCTGGGGCAGCTGATCTGGTGGGTGCCCATACTGCAGGAACAAAGACCCCACATTGCAGCTGAGCGTGGTACTCCCTGTCTCCAATGTACCCACCCAAACCCCCCACAACACAAGATCAAGGTCCCGATGGGCATTACCCCCCCAACAACCCCATGCCCTGAGGTAGGGATACCCCACACTCTTGCCCTGTCCCTGAAACAACACTTTTCTACAGGAGCCCCATTGTGACTGCCTATCGAAGTGCTGTACAGCTCTGTACAGCACTCCTTGTGACACCCATGCATGGTGTCATATACGGAACATCCCCCAAGCCCAGAGAACTCACACCCCTATTAGTAGTCAGTGTTCTCTCCCCCTGCATGGATGGCCCACCCCAACCCCATACCTGTCTATCAGTGCGGGCATGGAATGGCGGCGGCACATCCTCTCTCACCTCCTCAGCCACTGTCTGTCCAAGTGATGCCAATACTATAGGCAGCATGAGTCCCAGCATCACTTGGGTGGCCAGCAGCCAAGGAGGTGGGAGGGAAAGTGCTCACTAGCTATCTATGTCTGGTACCGATAGACAGGTACAGGGGTCGGGGTTGAAATAGGTCATTGGTGCCAGGGGAGGACACACTGACCACTAGTAGGAGCTTAGGTGCTCAGGCTCAGGAGGCTTTCCATATGTAACACCATGCACAGAGTGTCACAAGGAATGCCAGTACAGACAGAGCTATATAGCACCCCAATGGCCCCTCAATGGGGCTTCTGTGGAAGGGGCTGTTATGGGACAAGCGGGTAAGGTGTGGGGTATGCCAACCTCAGGGCATGGAGTTGTTGGGGGGGATGCCTCCACCATGGGATCAGGGCACTGATGTCTGGTGGGGGCCTGAGAGTGGGGGTGGGGCCCTACTGCTGGGGGTTTTCTGTGCACCGTGTGGACACTGTGTACTATGAATTGAGCCTGGGGGGACCAGTGGAGGATGGGGTATGGCTGCACGGTTCTGGGTGCACGAGGGTGCTAGTCACTTACCTGGAACCGCGCCATTGGGCACAAGTGATCCACTTTGGGACCCAGGCTGGGCATCCCATTGGATGCTTGCCTGGGTCTGCAGCCCCACCCTGGCCATCCTGTGGAGTCCTGCGTGCCAGGGGTGGGGCCCTGGACAGGTGGTGGCCAGTTGTGAATACCAGCAAGTGCACACCTGTCCCACCGGGTGCAGAGTTGTGCGAGTGGGATACACCCCTTTGGCATGTACCTTATGCCCATTCATGCATAGCACCCAATAAGCTCAATGATCTGTCATTGTCATGCAACTTACCTGAAAATGTAATCCCTGCCACAATGGTCACTTTTGATGCAAGCTGCAATACTCAGGAAAGTGACTTTGTAAGTCATGAAAACAGGTTCTTGTGTGATGAAAGCAGAACCTGTTTTAATGGCTCTAACAACCTAATTTCATTATTAATTAAAAACAATTCCTTTTAAAGTAAAACAATTCCTCTTAAAGTGAAATGACATTTGAAGAAACAACCTTACACCCTACACTATTGACTGCATAAGTTTTAGACCTAACATAGAGTGCAAAATATTTTCTTGTTTTTGAAGGGCAAGGTTTCTCTTATTTTTTATTTATTTTTTTCACATTTATAATCATTAAAGTCTCACCAAAGCAGTTTCACATACTCATGAAACTGACATATGTCAGGTTAGCAAAAATGCAGTTATGAAAAATGTGTGAAAAAGTTAACTTAGCAGGCAAAAAACATTTTATTTACTTAATTTTACAACGTGCACATTTATCAGTAAAGCCATCTATAAAACAATCACCCTAAGCCCAAATTCACTATAAGAAACATAAAAGTTTCAAGTTTCAATCCATAGTTATTGTTTTACTATCTGCAAGCAAAATAAAGGTTGTAAACCCATATTTGTATGTATTTTCACTTTTCTAGCTATGTCATTAAGGTGCAACAATCAGGGTTTACCACAGAACTGTCTACTCAACCCTAATAACAGTGGTGTTGCCACAAAACTACTACACAACTATAATAAATAACATTTGTTTTCTAGTATATTACTACCTATCCTTATAAAAGATCAGCCTTTGGGTTTGTAACATACCTCCTTTAACAAGCATTTGTCAATGCCGAATGTTTGCCTGCTGGCATTGGCATTGGTAGTGTAGGAGTTACAGAGCTGCATAATAGGAATGGCAGTGAAGTATTCAACTGAAACCAACCCCACCTCCACCCTGCAGAGACTGACAGGCATTGGGGTGTGCCTTTGGGTCATCAGGCATAACGGCCATGCCATTTCACCACACCCTACCCTGCAGATACTGACAAGTGTCACGGTGTGCCTTGGTGTCTTTGGCCCTTATGCACCTCCATTCCATCAGGAAATACGGTGAGATGGGTGCGGTATATGAGAATGGGGTGAACTTTGGGGCCGAAGAGTCCAAGACATACTTCAATGCCTCTCACTGGCTGCAGGGTGTGGAATGGTATGAGCATTACAGGCGAGAATCTCAAGTCACACTCCTGATGCCTGTCATTCTCTACAGTGTGGGGCATTATGGTTGGAAACCATAATGTCTCAGGCATTTGTTGGTATTTTCCCTCCAAATTTTCAACATGTTTTTTTGTGACCCCACCTCACGAACAGTGGCAATATCAGTTTGTTAGCGAAGCTGCTTATGCACAGTGACTACAACATTTAGCACCACAGATGCAATAACAAATTCTGAACAGGATATGAAATATGACAGCTGTACTGTTCATGGGAGGTGTAAAAATGGCAATGTTGAAAATCTGCAGTGAAAATATTAAAATAACTGGTGAAGTCACAAGCATACGTAGAAACTGTGCAACGCACACCCATACTGTAATTAGTTTGGGGATTTTTTACAGCAGATTGTCAACTCAGGTATTTTGGGACCTCTGATTATGAACAGTGTCACTGTGATTTTCTTTATCTTTCCCGAACAATGATTTCCCACAGCGACCATGCATTTCTGCGCTGAAAGTGTGAAAACACATTTCAGCCATGTTGTGAAAAATGACAGCTGTACTGTTCATAAGGAAGTGTGGAAAAATGCCACTGGTGAAAATCTGGACTGAAAATATTACAAAGCCATGAACTTACGAGGGTGCATGGAAACTGCGAAATGCTCACTCATAACACAGTCATTTTATGGACTTTTGTCACCAAATTTTCAGCATAGCCATTTTAAGACCTCTGCTCAAGAACAGTGTAACTTTGATTTTCTTAATCTGTCCCAGACATTGCTTTCGCACACCAACTGTACCATTGTGCACTACATGTGCGGAAAAACACATTTTGGGCGAGATGTGAAAAATGGCAGCTGTACTGCTCATAAGGAAATGTAATAAAACGGCAATGTTGAAAATCTGGCATGTAAACATTAAAAATTTACAGACTTGAGAGTGTGCAAAGGAACTGCACAATGTGTACTCCTAAAACAGTCATTTTAGAAATTTTTCACAAATTTTCAACATATCCATTTTAACACCTCTGCTCATGAACAGTGTCACTGTGATTTTCTTAATCTGTCCCAAACATTGATTGCACACTGACTGCACCATTGTGCACTACATGCAGGGAAACACATTTTGGGTGACATGAAAATGACAGCTGTACTGCTCATAAGGAGGTATGGTAAAATGACAATGTTAATCTAGATACTAATAAAAATTTGAACTTCTGGCGTGTGTAGGAACTGCGGAACACAAGCACATTCAAGTAATTTTAGTAATTTTCACAAATTTTCAACATAGCCATTTTAAGACCTCTGCTCATGAACAGTGTCACTGTGATTTTCTTAATGTGTCCCATACATTGATTTCGCACACCGACTACGCCATTGTGCGCTACATGTGCGGAAACACATTTTGGGTGAGATGTGAAAAATGACAGCTGTACTGCTCATAAGGAGATGTGGTAAAATGGAAATGTTGAAAATCCAGAGTGCAAATATTAAAAATTTGTGAACTTACGAGCATGCGTAGGAACTGCGCAACGCACGCTCGTAAAACAGTCATTTTTAAGAATTTTTTCACCAAATTTGCAACATAGGCTTTTTGAGAGCCCACCTTATGAACACTGGCACTGTCATTTCATTACTTGGTCCCAAAAGGTGATTTCACACAGAGACTGCGAAATCACCCTTAGGGTCCGATTAATGCCATGACAGTTCAAGAATTCATGAGGACGGGCCCCAAAAACCCCATGTTGAAAATGTGGTGCCAAAATTCCAAACAATGCCTGAGATATGCATTAAAGTTGAAAAAACCCTACTTATTGCATTATACAGCTTACCGGCATTTCCTCAGTTCGCAGTTGGTTTTGAAGACTGCAGACGTGTTCCTGGTCCACCGAAGATCGTCGCGCCGAGCTCCAAAGGTAAGTATGGGGTGAGGGGGGTGTGGGGAAGCAGAGTGTGCAGTGGGTGGGCACAGGTGGCCTGAGAGACCGCCAAGGGAACGTTTTCTTGTTTACAGGGTTTTTTTTTTTTTTTAAGGAAGATGATGTGGGATGTTTGCCACTCTGGGGTGGACTCCCAGCATGGCAGCTGTAAGGCTGTTTGGGGGGGCCTGGAGCCGACAGGGATTAGGCACCCCATCAACTCCTACAGAACGTGCCACGCTGGGGTGGGCTCCAGCATGGCAGCTAAAGGCTGTTTGGGGAGGCTTGGAGCTGACGGGGATTGGGCACCCCCATCAGCCATACAGTATGTGCATGGGGTGGGAGTGCATGAGCATGCAATATGCGTGCGTGCGTGCATGTGTGTGTGTGGATGGGGGAGCGCTGCTCACTGAAGCGGTGCTCTCCCTTTCAACTGTACGGCACTTCATTTTCAACTGCTGTCATAGACAGCTGCAGAGTTGATTGGAGAACTGCGACTGCACCTGCAAACACACTGACTATATTGGAAGACGACTGCTACACCTCCGAAAATTCGGATGATGGCACTAAGTTTCTTGAACATGCGTGCAAGAAAACATAATAAAATTGTTATTAAAAAAGGTGGTGGGAAGATAAGAGTTATTGAAAAAAATTGAGACAGTAGGGAAAAGGATCTATAGAGCAGCAATGTGTATCCACATACATGGTGACCAACTCTAGGAAGGGATGGTTCTTGATTCTATTATTTGACTGCTTCATAGTAGTCCAGGGAGCACAGGAGTCAGCTTTAAGTAGGACACTGACTGAGGTTACCATCAAGATGTGTAAACATCAGGAGTGATATTGTGAAAGATTGCACTTGATGATGCTGTGGATTGAGAAAACTAGAAGAAAAAGCAGCACGGGCACGGACTCTCCAGATCAGAGTAGTCTCCTTCCCCAGTGCTCTCCCCCCAGTTTTGAATGTGGTCTCCTGACCAGTATGGCTATCCTGTAAGCCCTGTAAGATGTTGTCTCCTGGTTAGTATGGTTGCCTGGTAGGTCCTCTAGGATGTGGCTTCCTGTCCAGTATGGCCAACCTTGCAGGCCCTGTTGGATGTGATCCTTGATAATGCTGTTATTGGTGGTAAGAGATGGGCCAAGTACAAAAATTTGCCCAAAATTATTCTGCAAATTTCATGCGATTCACGAAGCACAATTCATGAAATTTGTGCAATCCATGGAAAACAAATTGGAATTTAGCTGCAAAGCATAGAAACATAGAAACATAGAAACATAGAAGTTGGCTGACAGATAAGGACATAAGGCCCATCCAATCTGCCATTTCTTTCTACCTTATAAATGTGCCATCATTCTTTGCTTGCTCTGTCAGTGGCCTATCTATTCATAGTCACATGACATTTCATCCGTGAATTTTGTGGTTCATGGCAGAATTCTGCACTTTTCAGCTAAATCTGCAAAATTTGTGGTGAAATTTGTGCAATTTACAGCTGAGCCATAGCTCCTCATGGTCAGTAAAGCTTCTCGAAGCTCTGCAGAGTGTGAATTTTGGCACTTTGCACAAAATTTGCAGGTGAAGCTTTTCTTGACCACATCTCTACTGGTAATATGTAGGGGTGATCTAGCCTTGCTACCTAGGAGGTATGCACTTTCAAATAAATCCCTAAGTTTATATCTCAGCTTTAGCCTGTGGGGAAGGTTCTTTTGTTTTCTTATTCTGGCCTGCTGGTACTGCATGGCCATACTGAAGGAAAACAAAAAGACAGCACACACAAGCAAAGCTGGAGTATCAAACTAATGATTTATTTTAAACCAATCTGTTCTGATTAGTTTACAAGTTCCATGATCAGGGGTATCAAATGGGGTAGACAGGGGAAGCCTGCCCGGTTAGAACAACATGCTTCCCTGGACTAACGGTGCACAGGGCCAAGCATGAGGTATATCAGCTGGCAAAGAATTGAGGAGGTTCCCGGATATACTGGTCCACCTGGTACCAATGACATTGAGGGATATAATGAGCTGAGAAACAGGCAAGATTCAGGAGCTTGCCAGGGTCTGTCATGACATAGGATGATGCGATTTCTCTGAAATCCTGCTGCCAAGGGCTAGTGGAGAACACAAGAGGAAGATTAGGAGATAAACCAGTGGCTCAGGGGAGTGGTGTGGGGCCAGAGGGTATGGGTTGATGGGGATTGGGGAGACCTCGGAGGATAAGGTGCAATATGCAAGAGATAAGCTCCATCTCAATTTGGAGGGAGGAAAATCCTAAGTTGAAAAAAGAGGAGTTTGTTGGTGAAAGGTGGGGTTTAAACTTGTGAAAGGTGGAGAGATGGGAGAGAAAGCTGTTGAGGGGGGTCTGATAAAGGAGGGACTCGGTCTCCACCCCCCTGGGGAGCTGAAGGAATGCAGAAAAAGGCCGACTGGTAAGGTGCTGACCGGGGGAAGAATGAATCTCCATGGGAACGTGAGCAGGGGAAATGGAAATATACGGAAAGGGTGGAAGGTAGTCCTGCTAAATGCCAGAAGCTTGGGCAATAAAATGCCTGAGCTCCAGGTGATGCTAACTGAGGGAGAGGTGGATGTGGCAGCGGTCACTGAGACCTGGGCCACCGTAGGGCACTACTGGGACCTGAACATGGGGGGGGTTACACCATGTTCAGGAAGGACGGGGGGAAGGAAGGGGAGGTGGGGTAGCAATAATAGTCAAACACTGCATTGGCATAGGAGGAGTGGAGGAGGCGGAGGGAACTGTGGAGGCGATTTGGGTAATCTTGATAACAAATGGGGCAAGAGAGTAAAAATAGGAGTGGTGTATAGACCCCCTGCACTGGCGGAGGAGCTGGAGGACAGTCAGGTGACAGATGTTGGGAGACACTGCAAATTGGGCAGGGGAAGGGTGGTGGTGTTGGGGGACTTAAACATGCCAGGAATGGACTGGGAGACTATGACATCCTTGGTGGCCAGGGAACAGAGGTTGTTGGATGTCTTTCAGGATGCGTTCCTAACTCAGCAGGTGGGGGAACCGATCAGGGAGGCGCAGTTACTGGATGTGGTCCTGGCAGACAGTGACCAGATTGGGGGCCTGGAGATAGGGACCTGTTGGCGGGGAGTGACCATGCCACATTCTGGTTCTGCCTGGACCTAGGAGGAGTAGAAGGCTGCTCAAAGAACGGAGGTAGCCGACTTCAGAGGGTGGATTTCAAGGAAATGGGAAGGATCCTTAAGAAGCATTTGGATGGGATTGGGCCAGATTTGGGTGCTGACAGTAGGTGGGAAATCATCAGGAGGGGGGTGCAAGATGCTACCAGAACCTGTGCAAGAGTAAGACAAAAATGTGGTAGGGCCCGTAAACCCTTCTGGTGGACCAGAGAGGTTCAGGAGGTGGTGAGGGGAAAGAAGGTGGCTTATAGACATTTCAAGTGCTCAAGGAGTGAAAGGGATATAGGGGAGTACGAGCTGATGGCCAGAAGGGCCACTAGGGTGATGAGGGTGGCTAAGGCAAGGAAGGAGCAGAATCTGGCCAGGGAAATAAGGAGAGGGAATAAGGGATTCTTTAGATACATTGGGGAAAAACGAAGGGTGAAGGGGCATATTAGCAGGATTAGAACAGGGGAGGGATGGGCACAAGATCTGGGGAGCAGGCTGAGGTACTGAATGAGTACTTCACCTCAGTTTTCACCAAGGAAAACAGGGAGCTGCATCAACATGGGAGGAGATGGTGACACTGGGGGGTCCTGCCAATCATCTGGTCTGGGCAGAGGATGGGCCATCATTGGCAGGAGGGGAGAAGGCAAGGCAGGAGGACAAGGTAGCGGAGGTGGAAATCATGGCAGAGAGTGAGAGAAGCCCTCAGGTCCCTTAAGACAGAGAAAGCACCAGGGCCAGATAAACTACATCCCAGAGTGCTGAAGGAAATGGCAGATGTCTTGGCAAAACCCCTGGTGGAGCTTTTCAGCATCTCTCTGAGGACAGGGTGGGTGCCCCAGGACTGGAAGGTGGTGCATATAGTGCCTATCCACAAGGAGGGATCAAGGGCAGTGGCAGGGAAATACAGGCCTGTAAGCCTGACATCAGTGGTGGGCAAGGTGAAGGAGGGCATTGTCAGGAGAGGCTGGGGGACCTGGAAAAGTCAGGGTGCCTGGGTGATAGACAGCATGGATTTGTCCCAGGGAAATCATGTCAGACAAACTTTGTGGGGTTCTATGACTGGGTGGTGAGAGCCTTAGACCTGGGTAGACCAGTGGACGTCCTCTATCTTGACTTCAGCAGGGCATTTGACTCTGTTCCTCATGGGGGCCTGTTGAATAAGCTGGGAGTAATGGGGGTGGGGAACCAGATGATCAGATGGATAGGCAATTGGCTCCAGGATCATGGTTGGCAGGATAGTCTCACCCCAAGGAGGGTCATTAGTGGGGTCCCTCAGGGATCAGTCCTTGGGCCCCTCCTGTTCAATGCCTATGTCTCTGACATAAGGAAGGTATCAGGAGTGAGATAGGTCTCTTTGCTGATGACTCAAACTGGGGGTGGTGGTAGACGGATGGGAGGGAGGTGGCCTACAGGGGACCTGGAGGCTCTGGAAAGGTGGTATAGAAAGTGGAAGCTGTGGTTTAATGCAGGGAAAAGCAAGGTACTACATCTGGGACCCAGAAACCTGGGCCAAGAGTACACCCTTGGAGGGGGGAATGCTACAAGTCTCAATGGCTGAGAGGGACCTGGGGGTGGTGGTGGATGTCAAGATGAACAACTTTGAGACTTGTAGGAGGGCAGTGGCCAAGGCCAACAGGATGCTGGGATGCATCGCTAGGAGGATTACCTCCAGAAGGGAGAAGTGATACTCCCTGTATAACTGCTTGTTGAGACCGCATCTTGAGTACTGTGTGCAGTTTTGGAGGCCACATAAACAGCGACATTGAACTCCTGGAGAGGGTCTAGAGGAGGGCAATCAAAATGATCTGGGGCTTGGGAGACAGGACCTATGGCGAGAGGCTCGAAGAGCTAAATATGTACACACTGGAAGAGAGAAAGGACCAGGGGGACATGATAGAGGTCTTCAAGTACATGAAGGGGTTAAATAGGGGAGAAGCAGTCAAGGTGCTCTGAAGGAAGGAGGGGGGACAACTAGAAGGCATGGGTGGAAGCTTTGGGGGTAGATTCAGGAGAGAAAGGAGGAGGTGCTACTTCACTGAGAGGGTGGTGGAGCCACGGAATGTGCTGCCCAGGGAGCTGGTGGAGGCAGAGTCAGTGGAGGGTTCAGAGGGTGGGACATGGTACAGGGAAGCGTTCTGGATGCAAAGTCCTATGGTGTGGGAATATCCGGGACTGGGAAGGCAGAAGCCAGAGAAGGACGAGGGGGCAACAAGATCCAGCTCCCAGGGTGGGGGCTGACCAAATGAGCGAACCACGAAAGACGTTTGGCCTATTCTGCTGGCATTTTAATATGTTAGTATATTAGTAAGTTAAATCTGATGAGTCATAAGGCATACAAACGTGACTTTTATTATATTAAAAGAATTCAATCTGAGCAGTAGGCTCTGATGCAGGGGCAAGCTACAGGGCTTGGGGGACTGATGGAATTGGCTGGTTGGATGGATAGTGAGAGCCAGGTATGGCTTACCTGGCTAGTGAGAGATTGTTGAATGCAAAAAGTCCCACTGCAGCCCCTCTGTGATAGTAAGGAGCATAAATAGGAACTCCTGTCCACCAAAAAATAGGGAAATTTGGGAAAATAATGATTTTACAATTGTTCTATCACCTCATGATCAGTACTACAAAATAAAACTACAAAAAAATATATGTGAAACACTGAAAATCTAAAGTAGAATCTTGTCAAAGTGTTACTGGCACTCTTTTTTTTTATGTGGTAGGTAAGGCTTGTGAAATGGAAGAGGATTAACGTTACTCCACTTGGCACAACATCAAAGATACATTTTTAACAGTTTCTTTTAACATGTAGCAATGCAAATTTTTAACCGAGGTGTTCATTCACCCTTTGCTTCACCTCACCTTCTTGTGGAGATAAAATGTATACATGAAACAAATCATAGGGTACAAGTTAAGCTGTTGAATCATAAAGCATACAAAGGTGACTTTTTATGAGATCAAAAGAAATCAACCTGAATACACTTTAGAGAATCAATCTCCTGCACCAAACAAATCCCTTGGTGACCAGTCACAGCACAGTATAACTTTTATGTTTGGAATTTATTAGCAGTGTCATATTGAAATATGGAGGTGTCTAATACAGTAGTTAAAAAGTTAAAATATATATTTTCCACATTGGTATTTGATAATAACTTATTTTTAAAGTAAAAGGGAGCTCTATTGCACAAATCTCAGTTTGAATCATCAGCATGCATTATGACTTTATTTGTGTGCTGCTGGAACCAACATATATCTCCAGCGAAGCAAACCAGTCCTAATCATCTCAGATTGTATGCACTTGTTTACTTTATAGAATAAAAGTACAATTAAATATTTAGGGTTTTGTGTATATGGCAGAACAATTAAGGAGGCAATCTCTAAAGATATTAGAAAAGTATGCTTCTTTTATTTATTACATATTTTACCATGAAGGGAGGGTTAGGAAATCGTTCCTATTTACAGCCTCAGCACAGATGCAAATCAGTCAATACTGGATCAGGTGAAGCTTTTGGGTTAGTGTGACTAGGGAAAATTTGATGAAGGCACTGCAGAAATTCCCCCAATAAAGGTCCATCTTGTCTGCCCCACCTGCCACTCAATAATGACTATTTACTATTTGAGTAAGGACGCACATCTGATCTTAACAGTCAGAATGTCACCCTGCACATGCAGCGTAACCCTCAATGCTGTTCTCCCTCAGCAATCTCTCTAATCTAGCTTTGAAAGTCTGAACAGAATTAGTTTTCACAACGTTATAGGGTACGCTAGTCTGAGCAAACCATCCTCTGTGTGAAGTAATGTTTTCTAATGTTTCAAGTTATTCACCCACCCTGCTCAGTTTGTGGATATGCCTCTAGTTATGATTGTATTCACCAGTGCAAACATTTGTGTGTGCTCCACCCTTTCTAACCCCTTTGGTATTTTTGAAATTGTGATCGTGTCTACCCTCAGCCTTCACTTTTCTTTGTAAAATAAGTTTTATGACCAATCATTCCTCTTTACTCTTGCCTCCTAAGCTACTGACTAACTTAGTAGCCCTATGATAAACCCTCTCAACTGCTTCAATGTCTTTTCTGTATAATGATGAACAGAACTGTTCATTGTATTCTAGGTGTGGTCAAACCAGGGCCTTGTTCAGGGGGAGCATCCAATGTCTTGAACTGCTTCTCTCTCCCCCTCCTGATACATCCCAGCATTGCTTTACTATTAATGGACCCTATGCATAAAAGGGCAGAAAGTACATGCCAGAGGTGCGTACCCTACCCACGTAACTCAACGGCCCTGGACAGGCACAGGGTGCGCAGTATTCATGATTGCATGCACCTGTGGGGCACTTGTTCATGACCCTGCCCTCCTGGCATGGAGGTGCATGGAGGGTGGATGAGGGTAGAGTAGCAGACCCAGGCAGACAGCCAATCAGATGCCCATCCTGGGTCCCAGAGTGGATCCCTTGCATGGGATGGCACAGGACCGGATGTGTGCATAGCCAGCGCATGCACCCAGGCAACATGTAAGCAGACTGCATTGTCTAGAGATCTGCTCTGCTTGTTACCACCCTTGTGGCACCACACCATGCCTGGCACACAGATGCCCACTTCCCCAAAAGAACACCCACCCCAGTCACAGCAGTAATGTTCAACACCCCCAACACAACTGAGCACCACCCGGTCCCAGCATCATGATGACCCCCCACATAGCCATGACCTCGGTCTGCTATTCAGGGCCTACCACTCTCCCAAACCATAGCCCTATCCCAGCGGCTCCATTCCTGTAATGCCCATCAAGTCCCCTAGCCCCTGATCCCTGCCCCCTTCATTGGTGGTTAGTGGCCCCCTTCCCGGTGGTACCAACAACACCACCCCCCCATCACCCGTACCAGAATGTCAGTGCCACCATGAGTGATGGTGAACAGCACAACCCTTCACACACCACTCACGCGCCGCCTGCTGTCCGACTGATACTTGGAGGCGCTGCCTATACATTATGGTAGCATGGCAGTGCTACCATAGTTAGGGTTGAGGAGCCATTTCTATGTTAAACCCCAAAACTTTGCTTAATAACTTTGCAACCGCTTGACTGGATTTGTATGAAATTTGGAACACAAGATCAAGAACCATATGCCTTGGCATCTGCCAAGTTTTGTACTGGTCGGATTCACGGCTGTGGATTTATTAAGCATGATTAGCATGCGTGTTTATGCTTTTCTGCAAATTCTACGGTCACGTGTACAGATGCTTCGGTTTGCGGACGGCCCGAAATCTTCAGGGAATGTGCAGCCAGGGTCCCTGATGTGCCTTTCAAAGATTTGGTGAAAAATATTAAACGGTTCAAAAGTTATTCAAAAACAATTTCCCATTATAAGTCAATGGGAAAAGTTAACAAAAAGTTCAACACTTTCGCAAATGCATTTTTACTTTCTCAAATGGGCCTGTTACTTTCAGAATCCACCATTTTGTTTTCAGTTGGTGATCAGAAAAATGTTTGGCATTTAAATTTGGGACCCTCTAGCAACCTAATTCTTTTTGTATTCACCTAGTCGGACCCTGAGGATGCTAGCCATGTCTTTATTTTGTGGTAAAACACCCCAGAAATATGTTTTTTAAATTTCTGTAAAAAGTACTTTCTCAAATTACTTTTGTGCTCACAAAAGTGTCGCAAATTTTTGCGAAAGCTTTCTCAAATTGCGACAGTAGTTTTCTAGTCTGTGGGAAAATGACAGCAATTCTTTGGCACTGCACTGCAAAAGAACAGTTGGGAGTTTTGGGCTGAAATCTGGAGGGAACACAGCTGGCATCTCACAAATGTGCCTTTCAGTGTTGTATTGAAAAAATATTACATGGCGGCAAAGTTATGGCACTCCAAAGTTGACAGTCTTTCCCATAGGATAACATTGCGGCGCCCGACGCATTACAGGAATCCTTTGGCACCTGCTGCAAAATAACGGTTTGGTCTTTTTTCCTGAAATTTGGAGGGAAGACAGCCAACAGCCCACAGATGTGCTTTTCAGTGGTTTGGTGAAAAAATTTTACAGGGAGGCAAAAGTTATGGCACTCTGAACTTCTTTTTTTCCTTAGGATAACATTACAGCATTCGCCCGCACCTTTCAGGGCCCGTTATCTCAGAAAGCGGTGCGAGATACGGAATTTTATCGGAAATACTTAGGCCCCTCGCTAGGGCTAAGTTCAAAACTAACCAGGACAGTCATAAATCATATGACTTTTAAATTTTTCACATCGACGGTTCCTGAGATATAACCTATTTAGTATTCCAAGTCCTCATTTTCTGCTCCGATACCCATTATTATGCATACATTCTTTGTACTCACTGTCTTTTCTCTATGCAGCTTTTGGGAAAACCAGCCAATGCGCTACATTACTATTACCGTTACCCTTTCCGCTTGTGGTTCCATGCCCGTTTCACTTACCGTTGACGTCTACGCCACCATGTGCGTTATCCTTTGCGTTTTCATTTGCGCTTGCGTTTCTGTTATTTTTTGCCATTTGTGTCTACAGTACTGTTTCTCTTTCTGTTTCACTTTGCGTCACCATGCCCATTGACATTTCTGTTTGCAGGTACCATGTTACTATGTGACAACACATCATGTGGCAGACCATTCCCGTCTACGCCACCATGTGCGTTACCCTTTCTGTTCTCATTCGTGCTTGCATTACCATGTGGGCCACTGTTAGTGCTTCTGTTTGCGTTGCTGTTCCTGTTCCTGTTACTATGCCACAAGACATCATGAGGCTGGAGCGTGAGACCCGCCGCTGCATTACATTCACTATTTCTCATTATCATTCTCAAAAAAGGAAATTAGAGGCAAAAACTCAGTTTAATGCATTAGTTAGGGTTGTTCCACAGCGACAAAAGTGAGGAAATTTGCTGTTAGGGTTGAAAACCCTAACTCCGAATTCACCCCAGCACCACACACACACAGACACACACACACATGCAAGTATGGGGGAGGACCAAGTCAACACAACCAATGACAGACATCCAGCAGCAGGTGACAGAAATAACAAACAATTGTCTAAATGTACTACGAGACATCCCCACCCACCTGACAGGTACTGCATGCTCAGTGAGATCAACAGCAAAACTGAGGCCATGTACACCAAGCGTACACATCCCTGATTGCAGCTGCACACAACGTACCACACTTAGTAGTTGCATGGTCTTACCTACCGATGCCCCACACCAGACCATACCACATGTGGTGGGCCACCTGAGCAATAGAGTTGAGCAAAACCAAGGAGTTGTACAGGTATAATATCTCTGATTATAACAAGGGTTTGAGAAATGCAACTTTCTAATTGACTGTAAACATTGTAACAGCCTTATGTTTAGTTTTTATTATGATACATGTAGAGCCTAACCATATGATGTACATGGTTTAATGTTGTTTAAAAAAACAGTTTTATTATAATAGCAATAAGTCACTCCCAGGTATTATGTTAATGGTCAGTTTATCACTGTCTAGCGACATGTGGCACTCGGCTACACCTCATTCAACATTAAACCCCTACAGGGTGATTAACAGACCATTTAACATAACTGTTGGTCATGCCTTATTGCTTAATTGTCTTTATGAGTAGATACGCTCCCTCTGCTAGGCACTGCAGCAGCTTTGCAACACAGTGTCCCACCCAGTGACACCATATACTGTCTAGTTACTGGAGAATGGCTGTGAATATGAAGTCATGAAGATGAACAGTGTAACTTGATCATTACAGTCATTGAAACCTTAATGTGATTATAACTGACAGAGTCAGTGATAGAGAATAACCCCTGCTGTCCTGGTACACTTATCTCATTGTGAGTTAAATCAATACTAAAAGACATTCTGTTTATATCTACACTATACCTACTTGATTCCTGTTGTACCACAATTAACATAGTTATCACTTTGATAGCATCAGTGACAGAAGTGTGGCAAACCCAAACACTAGGCATACAGCCTGAGTATGAAACAACTGTTAAAAAATTACACTGTGTCCATAAGTGGCATAGATCACTCATTGCAACAATAGTAAATGTATCACTATTTGAATAAGTTAGTCATCACAGATGCAATGAGATTGTCTTTCTCAGGTACAACATACTCAGTAACTGCCTACAGGAAAATCTATCCTATAGACATCTCCGATACAGGTACGTCACTGTTGGCTCAGTAGTGCTATGATATTTAGAAGTTGCTTGGCCTGATCCATGCAATTACACAGTTTCTTACAAAGAACACTTACTGCATGTTTAGTATTGAAACACACTGAAGGTCTATGTATGTACATCAGCAGTACACCTTCATCAGTAAGAATGCACCTGATACTGGCAGTATGAATTTCACAGCGTTGAACAGGCAATGCTTTTCCATACGTTTACATCAGCCTCTCTATCTTGAGTAAACAGTTGCAGTAAATGTACTACTATGTAAATCACATACTAAATGTAACACTACTTTTATCTTGAGCATGCTAGTGTCTTGTAGTTAATTTATGTACTTCTCTTAATGTATACTCACTAGTGTTAAAACCTTTCTACAACTGTCATCATGCACCTTCAGCATTTATATTGACTAACGGCACAGTACCAGTTGTGGTGTGGTGTGGGGCATCAGTAGATAAGGCCATGCAGCTACTAAGTGTGGTACGTTGTGTGCAGCTGCAATCAGGGATGTGTACGTTTGGTGTACATGGCCTCAGTTTTGCTGTTGATCTCCACTGAGCATGCAGTACCTGGTCAGGTGGGTGGGGATGTCTCGTAGTACATTTAGACAATTGTTTGTTATTTCTGTCACCTGCTGCTGGATGTCTGTCATTGGTTGTGTTGACTTGGTCCTCCCCCATACTTGCATGTGTCTGTGTGTGTGTGTGGTGCTGGGGGGGTGAATTCTGAGTTAGGGTTTTCAACCCTAACAGCGAATTTCCTCACTTTTGTCGCTGTGGAACAACCCTAACTAATGCATTAAACGGAGTTTTTTGCTTCTAATATATACTGTATATATATGGCAGCGCACGCCCAGCATCAGTTGGATAGTGGGCAACTGAGATGGTGTATGGAGGGTTGTGCAGCTCGCCATCACTCGCGGTGGCACCAACAAGCTGGTAGGGGGGTAGGGGGTGGTGTTGTTGGTGCTGGTGGGGAGGGGGTCCACTAACCACCAATGATGGGGCAGGGATTGGAGGTTGGGGGTGAACTTGCTGGGCATTACAGGAATGGGGTCACCAAGACAGGGCTATGGTTGGGGAGGGGGCTCATCTCTGAATAGTGGACTGAGGCTATGGCTCTGCATGGGGGTGGGGTGTCATGATGCTTGGACCAAGGCAGGTGTTCAGTTGTGTTAGGGGCTGTTTCATGTTACTACCGGGACCGGGGCAGGGCTTCCATGTGCATGGTACTTGGTGCATACAGCAGCTGTGACAGGGTCCCCCCTGCTGTAACCTGCACTCTTCTACACCCTCCTGTGCTCTGCACTATGCACCTTTGTGCATGGTGCATAGTGAGGGCACACACCCAACATTCCCTCCAACCACCCCTACCGCATTGTTGCCCATGCAGCTGGGGGACCCACTGTGTAATTTGTTTGCACATCATTCAAGAATGCCACCAGGGGTCTGTGGGACCCCGCTGCATAGTATTCCAACTTATGGTTGCCTACGTGCCTCAGATATATGGTGAATAGGCAATTCTTTTTTTTGTGCATAAGTCCCGATGACTGCAGCAGCACATTGCCTGTCTGGTTTCAACTTGCTGTTCACAATTCCCTCTCAGCTGTGCTGTTCATTACGGCACGGGGTCATAATGTTTCAAGACATTATGCCGCATGCAAAAATCACACTGCCAATACAGTGTGATTTCTTGCATGTGGCATAATTCTTTTTTTTTGCAGGGGTCTCTGCACCCACACCCTGCACCCCCCAAAACCCCCAATAAGGATTCTCAGCTCTGGGGGGGGTTCAACATAAAATCGCACAAAGTGCGAAAAAAAAAAGTTTCTGGACCCAGGAATCAAACCCGGTCCCAGACACCGCGCCTGGGTTCCTTGCTGCAGTGGCTCAGTCCATTGAGCAATGGCAGCTGCTCAGTGGAACGCCATCCCAGCAGAGGTCTTATCCTCTGCCTGGAATAGTGCGTGTGGTGCAATACAGCATACAGCAGTATTCACGGTAGTGCACCACTCGCTGTCTCGTACAGCGCTATTCCGGGTTAGCGCTAATGTCATATGCTATTAAGCGTACAACATTATAACCCAGTAGGATTACTCACCCCCCCACATGTACTACCTTACAGTTGCACACATTAAATCCAAGCCCTGATTTCTCAGCCCTCATGCCTAAAGTGTGTAATTCCCCATGTACTGCATCTCAGTCCTCTGTTGTGTCCACTCTTCTTCCTTTCAGTTTAATATCATCAGCAAATCATTACAAACTGCTCCTTTCCAAGAACTGCCATCTGTTCTTTAATGTCTTATCTTAAATTACTGAAAGACTAAAGCGTTGTTATTTGCCAACTCCCAGACTAAAAACAAAAGTCATCAACGAACTATACTCAATAACCAACACCAGCCACTGGAGCAAGTGAGTAGCTTTAAATACCTTACTATCACCCTTGACTCTATGTCCTATCATGAAAATGCCAATTTGGTCTGTAAAGCAGTTAATACAGAACTGGTCTACTTTATCATCACAACCCATGCATGACATCGATGCCCTCAGTCTGGCCATAACCAGCTCAGTGCTGTCCATAGTTGACTATGGCATCGTCACCTATGGCTTCACAACCAATATCATGTTACACAGAATTAAGGTCACACTCAACAAAGCGTGTTGCCTTGTAGTGGGTGGACACAGGCTCACACACCTGTGACCTCTATGACCAAGCTAACTGGTTAAACTTTAAGAGCCAGCTTCACTACCAGATCTGTCTACTGGCCAAAAAGATAACCTTGGGCATCTCCCCACCCTCGGCACAGCATCTCCTCCTTCCTGCCCCCACTTCCTGGGCTACCAGAAGCTCCACTAAGGTCTTCTTCAGAGTCCCACTCTATAGGACAGCCCAGGGGTGGTGATCTTTCATGTATAGGGCCCCTGTCTGGACAAAAATGACCTGCCTCCACAGGTCTTTTCTATATCAAAGATTGGCCCCTTTGAACTAAAACTCCAGCAGCACTCCCTTGAAATAAACAGCTGTGACTGCTCTTCATCTCTCTCCTTCCTTGCAGTGTTGCTTTCCTGCTCACCCCTATTTAATTTCTTGTACTTACAAAGTCATCTTAGACAGCTACAGCCCTCTTTCCCTTTTCGCCTCTACCCTTCTCTCCTGTCCTCTTACTCCATCCCCACCACCCTCTCTCTCTCCCTGTTCCTTCATGGCCCTCCTGCCAGTCTAGGGGTGGACTAACGAGAACCCTTTTACCAGGGCTTAAACTTTTCTTAGATACCATTGCCCTACCCATTTGTACCAGAACCATTTAATCATTTGCAATATATATGCTACTCTATTCGTGCGCTTTCTCAGTCCTGCTCTCAAATTTGGCTGTATGGCCAATATCCTCCAGAAAAACCTTTGCCCCAGTACATTTGCTCTCTGGTTCTTTTGTTGTTCTCTTCTCTCTCTCTCTCTCTCTCTCTACTTTGGGATGCTTATGACCCAAACCAGTAAGATCTCCTATAGGGTGGCTGGCTATCTATCCCTGGGCTGAGGTACAGATAAGGCACACCGATGAGTCTAAATGAGGACTGTGTCTGTGTCTGCTGTTCTTAACTTTTGCTGATTGTATTGTGAGGCCTTCTGGCACCATGCAATTCTGCTTAAAGTTGAGCCAGTCCAAATGAATTCATGGGCATTTGCATATGCTTCCCATGATGCTTTGCATTATTGGGGTATGTGCAATTTGTGTTTTCCTGCTTTTAAATGTTGCTTTAACCTTCAGTATGTCTCACTTCTCTACTGCCATGATATATATCTGCCATATATGATGTTTCAACCTTATTTATATGTTTAATCCTGTCCTCTTCTGCTATTGTAACTTTTAGTTTGACATGCTTGTCTCCCTCTAAGATGTATATTTGCCATATTTGTTATTGTAAGCTTAGCATACTTGTCTGTTTCTCCAAACCAGCTGTACCCTGGTACTAATTTACTTGTATCATAACTGCCTTGTCTCTGTATTGCAACTGTATTGTTGTACTGTTTTCTGTCGCTTTTCACTATTTGACATGGAGTCTTTGTAAATGAGTCTCTGACTCAAAGGTTTGTAATTCCAAGATTTGAATAAATAAATAAATAATGTCTAGCTGAACAACCACAAGGATAGACAGCAGGAAAAGACTGGCAGTACGTTATGTGGAAGTTGCCCATGACAACTACTGAAATCACAGGGAGAACAGAAAATCCATTACAAATGAGGTACGGGGAGTAAAGTGTTTCAAGTGGGGGAACAAGTCTGTTACTGTCACCTTCCACTGAGAATAAGTTGCAAATGAAGTGTCAAGGCCCCTACGAAGTCTTGAGACAAACAGGCCCTCTCAACTATGAAATAGAGACCCCTGAGAGATGTGCCAGGTTGAAGGTGTGTCGTGTTAACATTTCAAAGAAATGCTGTAGGTGTCTTGTGCAGAGAAGAACACTAATCCCTCCCTGGTGGTGTTATCAGATGATGGAGAAGGGGATGCAGAAGTAGCATAGCAAAAATTGGAAAGGGGGATACGTCAGATGCCATTCAGATCAACATCAGCCTACCACCTCATCAGCTAGTTGAGATTCAAGGCTACTGTGTGCATATGGGCACATATTTACTATGAAACTAGGAAAGGCTAGAGACATGGAGCAGAGAATCCATGTGACCAGTACACTCATTTGGCAGAAACCTTACTGGATACTGAAAAAATGAAAGGGAAAGTAATCAAAGAGATTAATAACAGTGGAGAGAATGGGAATTACTGAGCCCTCAAAAAGTGTATATATAAATAAGGTTGCAACATCATGCATGGCAGATATACATCATGGCAGTAGAGTAGGGTTGTTTGATCTGATCCTAGCAGTAGAGAAAAAGAAGGTGTGGTCCATGTATGCCTGGACTTCTCCCCCCACAAATGCACTAGCAGTCTTTGATGGATACCCCATGACTAGAGTTGATGACTTGATAGATCGTCTGGGTGGTGTGCAATATATCTCCTTGCTTGACCTGACTAAGAGATTTTGGCAGATACCCTTAGCAACAGATTCAAAGGATAAAAGTGCTTTTGTCAACCCCATTGGATTCTACCAATTTATTTCTATGCCTTTGGGTTACACAATGCTCCTACAACATTCCACAGGTATATAGTTCAGGTACTGGCCCCTCATGGTGCTTACTGTGTGGCATATTAGGATGATGTGGTTATTTCTAGTCCAAACTGGGAAGCCCACAAAAATTATCTTAGGGCAGTTCTTCATACTGTACGATTAAAAGAACAGGTCTGATGGTACACCCCACAAAGTGTGCCACTGCAACGCAGGAAATTAAGTATTAGTGTTATATATTGGGAAATGATCATGTGAAACCAGAGATATCAAAAGTCAAAGCAGTAACTAACAGTCCCAACCCCCGATCAAGAAAAATGTATGGTTCTTTTGGGGTTTAACAGGATATTATTGCCGCTTTATAACCAACTTTTCTGAATTGGCCACCCCTTTAAAAGAACTTACAAGAAAAAAACAACCCAGCCTGGTACACTAGTCTGACCCCTGTGACCAAGCATTTAGAGCCATAAAAGCAGTGCTATGTTCAGCCCCCATTTTGTCCAGACCCAATTTTTCTTGATCAGTTATACTACAAATGTATGCCTCTGAATCTGGCATTGGGGCAGTCATGAGTTAGATCAAGTGTGGGGAACAGCACCTAGTGGTATACATTAGTAGGAAGCTGTTTGACCAGGAAATAAAATATACAGCTATTGAAAAGGAGTGCCTGGCAGCAAAATAGGCTATTGAACTCTTCTGGTTTTATTTATGGAAGACTGAATTCACTCTGGTTATGGACCATAATCCCTTGTGTTGGCTTAACCAGATGAAGGATAAAAAAACTGCATCACTTGATGGTTTCTTGCCCTGCAACCCCATAAATGTAAGGTTGAGTGTAAGACCCCCCCATGTCAGGCAATTACCTGGGGCTCCTGCTACCTCTCGATGCCTCTTGCAGCCACTCTCTTTGCTGCCATAGCCCACTTGTGGACTGCAACAAGGGTCAGGGAGTGTATCAGCTTTATTACGGTGCCTTGAGTGCCTGATCCTGTGCAGTTGGTGAGCCACTTATATCCTCGCTCCCCCAGCCCGATTCTGGACTGCTGCCAGGGCCAGGGAGCTCTACAGATGGTTACAGCATCCAATGTGCCCGATAAGGAGTGTGGCCAGTGAGACATACACTGTGTTGCTTCCCCACCCCCTCGAACTGCCACACAAGGGGGCGGGGAGCAGGAAGAAAAGGCCACAAGTGTTTTCAGTGCCTCAGAAGTGCCGCTAGAGCCACAGCAAGCACCACTCACAACTCCTCTCCCTAGCCCCACTGGACAGCAAAGGGGGCTAGGGGAGCTGAAATACAATAAAATAAAAACTTTACAAGGCTCCTTGACCCAATCCAAGCCTCCAGTTGGGCGAGAAGTACTGGGGACAATATGGCATCCACAGGGACTACATATCCCAGAATGCATTGCAGTGAGAGTGCCATTTTTTTCCAGAGACTGTTCCTGTTAGGGAACTTGCAAAATGGAGATTCCAAAGGGGCGCCTATCCCCCAAAAGTGCCCTCTGGCCCTAGCAACCACCAGAAAGGACCAGGAGGGACCTCTACATGCAGCCAGATGCTGCCAAGATGTTACACAAAGTATGATAATGGACTTAGATGAACAGAACTTTATGGGGATGGCCATATTGGATGAGGTTTGCCTGAAGACAGCGTGGAACCCTATTGGTAGCTGCAGTACAGCCAATCAGGGCATGGTGCTTGAGACTCCTGTGGACCAGTGAGGTGTTATGATTAAAACTAACATTCTGGGATTGACAGTTTAACCCTAGGTCTTTTCTGTGAGAGTTTTTGAAGAGAAAACAACTGATTTTTGACAGCTCTTGCTGTTGTCACAGGCTAAAACCATTTAGTCTGTGCCAAAACGAACTAATAACTTTTAAATCTGTTGCCAGCTGCCTGTTAAATCCCAGAGAAGGGGGATTTACCTCATCAGGACTGAACTGTTGTGTTTTGGCAACCAAAATTGCTGAGACTGCTGAAAGAAGTGTTTCTTTGTGCTTGGATGAGGTAATGAATCCACTGCCTCACCATCCTGTTACAAGAGACTATGATTTCTGCCAGGAGACCTGAGCTCTGAGGTCCTGCCTGCTTCCCTAACTGCTGTCCTACCTGCAAGGTGGGTGAAGACAAGTCCCTTTGTGGGGTGAAGACAACAGCCTTCCTACCTGTCGAGGTGGGTGAAGACAAGTCTCTCTGTGGGATGAAGACAACTGTCTGCGTAACTGTTGAGGTGGATGAAGACAAGTCCCTCTATGGGGTGAAGACAATGACCTGCCTACCTGTTGAAGTGGGTGAAGACAAGTCCCTCTGTGGGGTGAAGAAGATCATTGTCCATATCCACGCCAGTTCTACCTGTTCTTCCCAATTGCCTGCAAGGGGAGACGTCCCCCAGCTCCTACATCATTTGTTCACCAAAAGGTTGTGAGTACTGGGTTTTACCCAAACCAATACTTTTCTAACTGTTCAGCTAGCTAGCTAGTACATTTACCATCTGGGCTTCCTGTGCGACCTTAGCTAAGCCCACAGCCATAGTTATAGCCAGGATAAACTGTATATCTACATCCACTGGTGTAGTTTATAACTTACTTGTGTAGCATCCAATCATTGCAACGGTGCTGCACCCAGTGCCTGCTCATTACAGGCCTGCAACTCCTCAGTGTGCACACAAGATATTTGGGAGTTCCCACAGAGACTGTGGAGTTAACTGGTGCACCAGTGGGAGGAGAGGGACCGGGACAGGGAATACTGGATTGTAATGTACTGTGGTGCCTGAATATTTTGCCTGATTATAGTACTTATTATAAGCTTGTTGTTTTATTACCCTTTTATCCCCTTGTTCCTCATCTAATTACCAGACCCAAAAATAAATCCCTGTGTTTATTTTCCTGCAATATCCGAAACATTTGCATTGTTGTGCAGTGTAATATTTGCATGCTTAGAGTGATAATTTGGGAGGGGTTTGTGTAGTGTTCTACCTGCCACCAAGGGAAGGGGTTGTATTTCATTTCCTGTGGGGAAGCACCCTGGCAGTACGCTGCTATAAGGATCCACATAGGTGGAGGTACCATGCCATTTGCCAAGCCAATTGTAACCACGAACCCAGGCATCAAGCTATATCCCTTATGCAGCACCACTTGTGGGTGGGTGTGCATATAGAAGGGAATGGGGTGGTTACATGTGCATAAAGCAGAAAAGCAAAACATCAATGCGGACTTCATGTCCAGGTATGGGACAGGGATAGAAAAATAATCTGCTTGTCTACACGTGTGTGACATATGATGATGCTGAAGTATGCCTGTACAGTACTCAATGTACAAGACATGTCATATACAGGAGGCCCCAGGGAATATTGCTGGAATTATATGGAATCAGCTTCTATGTGTGCTTACTCTAGTTACTTTTGTTTGTGTAAGCCCCCTCAAATGCAGGCTTACCGTTTTTTGGTGGGAGCTCGTACAGTTCCAGCCCCTCCTCGATCCAGGGGCAGTAGTGGGACTTGAACAATGGTCCCTGCCGGTGCCATGGCAGCGATGCAATCTTGTCTGGACCCTGCCCCATGCACCAAAGGGGGCAGAGGGTCCAAGGAGGGAGCATTGCCTCTCGGTGGTGTCAGGAGCGGCCCCAAAATGCAAAGGGATGACCAGGGCCACTCTGAATGGAAAAAAAAAAAAGAAGAAAAGACGCACCGCAGGCTTGGCAGCCATATACCCGTGCACATGTGCGAGAGACCGGAGGGGGATTTAAAGGAGCAGGTGCCCCATTACCCCTCGGCCATGTGGCCAAAAAAAAATCAGTTCCCCAGCCCCAAATAAGCAGAGGGCCAGAGAGGGCTCACAGTGACCAGGCAAACTCAACCAATGATCCAGAAGCAAATGATTTGATACCTTTTTAATGGACCAACATAGATGTAACAACAGAACAAAAGTGCTCTAGCTTTCGGACCAACCAGTCCTTCTTCAGAAGCTCATACATTGCATGAGCTTCTGAAGAAGCGACTAATTAATCCATAAACACTTTATTCTTATCTATGTTATCATTAAAAGGTATCAAATCATTTGCTTCTGGATCTATTCTTGCAAGGACCAATACGGCAACTACTAAATCTAGATTTCAACAGGCAAACTCAAGTCCGAATATAATATAAATTAGCCCTGTTAGCTGGCTAAATAAATAAGGGGGCCCCAAAATCACATGAGACTGGGGGAGAAAGCAAGATGGAGGCCCCCATGTAACAGTGACAACTTCAGGCTGCTGGGAAATTACGCAGAGGCAGCTTGGAAGTCAAATGGGGCTGACAGCCAATCACAGGTAGGCTCAGACAGGGTTTTTTAAATGGAAAAAGAGCGCACCTCTGACTCAGACCTTCTTCTAGTCTCTCACTGTTGGACTGCTCAATACAAGCGCTCCTTTCGGTTCACAACCCCTCTGTGGTTTAATAATCTAAGCAACCAACTGACCATGCTACCTAGTCTTACCCAATTCAAGCAAATGCTTTGGCAACATCTCCTAACTGAAAGCGCCTATGATTACAACACCTAATTTCCCAACTGCTGAACCCTCCCACCAATGATCTCTTCTCATTGCACTTGCCAAGCTTCCTGGCCACCACCCTCATTTGACATAACTATCCCTCTTCCCTCTTGTCGATTCTGCCCTTACCTCCCCCTCAACAGCTCCTCTCCATATATCTCTTTTCTATGCACTTGCCAGGCCTCCTGGACACCACCTCTCTTGTCTTCTATCCTCCTTTCCCACCTTGTTCGCCTCCTCCTCTACCCCCTTTCCCTACCTTACACCTCCTCCTCTCTCAATTATTGACAAAGCCCATGGCTGCTATATTTCCTATCTAATCTCTTGATACATCTCTTCTCCCCTCTCTCTATCTCTCTGCTCCAAGACTCCTCCCTCCCACACTAACAGCATGGGATTTTTTGCTACCCCTCTTACCTCTTTATTGCTCATTGATAGCCATTACCGTTTCTTGAAATGCTATGTCTTCAATGTAACAAATGTTTGTGTGGTATCCACTATTGTTTGATTGTAATCCCTCCCTTTGATGGAGCCATTGTAAATGAGCTGCCTGACGCTCAAAGATATTTGTAATCCAAGACTGAATAAATAAAATAAAAATAAAATGAGAGGATGACGGAGAGAGGGCTGAGAGAAGGGGCAGAGAAACCTGGGAAAGAGAGACAAAAAATGAACTGAGACCCAGGGAAAAGGCATCTCCAAAGGCTGCCTGTTTGATTGTGGGCTCTCTGGCTACACCTCCCACACCCTCTCTCGCTAAAGATAGAGCAGGAGGAAGGCTGCACCTGCTGCAGTGAGATTAGATGAGGAGGGTCCCCTGAGGGCACTGGGGCTAATTGACTGGACTGGAAGGGACAGTAAGATTCAGCCTTGGGCATAGTGGACAACTCTACGCAGGGAAAAGGGTTTTCAGCTAGGGGAAAGCCCTTAATGCTGGGCTGCCATATCCAAGTCCTGGCTAAGGGAAACTGAGCCACCCTGTTTCTGCAGTGTGAAATCACTGCTGCACCAGAGAAAGAGAGAGAGAGAGAGAGGGAGAGAAAGACGGACAGGTCTGCCTGGTGAACACCGTATATAAAGGCCCTTGGGCGAAGCTGGAAAGGCCAGGCAGGCAAAGAACAGCACCTCACTCACACACCCCCACTTCCGTTCCTTGACCAGAGAGTTTTGTTACCCTTCTGGAGACTGTGAGTACCCCTAGCTGCAGCTCTGGGGATTTTATTTCATCAGCATAGGAGGGTCGGGGAAGAGCCCCAACTCCTTGACAGACTTAAGTTCCCGAACTGGTTGTGTTTGTTCTACATGGGCCCCACAGAGAGATCACAGACCTGCAGCTAAGAATGGTGAGGTACCCACCATCAGGGACAATTCTGGGTGCACAGGGAGGAGGAAATCGCAAGGGGTTGTGCACTTAGTATATGGAGGCACAAGTGGGTAGCCCCCGCATTCCCTGTCTTAGAGCATTTTAAGTAAAAGGGATTACTGTTTGCCATTTCATCTAAGTGTTTGTGTTTTGCATTATCATTTTTGCTGGGTGGGGGTAATGATATAACTCTGCAGAAGGGGTCAGCCTTTACAGAGATATACCATTGTTCCTGGGGGGTGGTAACCTGTTTTGTCCACAGGAGTCCGTACCACTCCCCCAGATAAAGGCACCAAGTCACCATTGGCAATCCAGAGAGAACTCAGGCCCAGCCCCTCGGGGGAGTACACTGAGTACCTCGAGGGCTCTGGGGCAGCCCAAGTGAGTGAGAAAAGGGGCTGTTACAAGTGGAGACACAGCTGAGATTTTTTGTTGGCCCTAGAGGCTGGTCTTTTCCCCAAAACTTACGGTTGAGCATTTTTGTAACCCCGGTGAATTTATTTCTTCCCCTACTTTTTCTTTCCATTTTTGGGGTTTGTGGTTGTTTTGGTTGGTGGTTTGCTTCCTTGGGTGGAAACTGGCAAAATAGCTTTCAAGATGTAGAGGATCGGTGTGACTTCGAGGGCTTTAACTCCCATAGGATGCTGCTAGTTCACAATGTGGCAGTGGGACAGAAGATGGAGTCCATTTTAGAAGTCCTAGAGGAGGCCCTGCCTGACTGTGGGATGATGGAGATTCAGAGGGTGACCACCATCCGGGTTAAAGGGTGTAGGGACCTAATAGTAAAGAAGGGAAGGACTTGGACCCCATGTATGTACCCCATAGCATGACCCCGGTTGCATCCCAAGAGATCTGGATCTTGTTGAATAAGGGAATGGCCACTGACCTGTCCCTTGGAAAGCCAAGCCCCTCGGGCCCCCCAAGTGAAGAGAAGAATAGTTTTGAAACCCGACTGGGGTCTTGGCTCCTGGGGGAAGGGAAGTCCCTGCAGGATCCCTGGGCTTTGCTCCCGGAGGGTGGGGTTCTTGCGATGACACTGCCAGGAGGGCAGGCCCCCTATACGGTGGTGGCCCCTGAGCAGCATAAGCTGCTTTGCACTTTCTCCAGGGCTGTCCCCATGCTCGCAGGGGAGGATGACTTCCACTCCTGGATCAGCCAGGTGGCTCAGAGGATCCAGGTCTGGGGGTGCTCCAGGGAAGAGAAGTGCAAGCGGATTGTGCAAAGACTCCAGGACATGGCGCTGGACGTGATCCAGTCCTTATGAGCCAGCCAGCCAAACTGCACCCCGAGTGACTACCTAGACATCCTAAGAAGCACTTTTGGGGTGGTTGAAAAGAGGGAGACCATGCTGTTCCAGCTGTGGGGCACCACGCAGTGTACAGGTGAGAAACTGTCCCAGTATATTAACCAGGTAGAGACCCAGCTACCTCTCCTCTAGGTCCCAATGTGTTAAAATCAACAACACCCTCTCTAGCACCCGACCAATATATTCTGGTGTCCCCCAGGGCTCTATCCTGAGCCCATTACTCTTTAGTATCTATCTAAATCCCATGCCCAGCTTCTGCTCAGGCAGAATACTACTTTACATGGATGATGCAGTCCTCTTTGCCTCCAACCCTGACCCCAGTGCACTCCAGTCCTCCCTACAGGACTCTTTCAATCAAATAAAAAACTGGTTCACTGGCCACAGACTAGTTGTAAACATCAAAAAACCCAAGACCACGCTTTTCGCCCATCGACAAAACAAGACCAAGGATTCCCCTCTAAAGATCCTCTCTAACTCACTTCACCCACTGAACCACGTGCCCACCCTATATATACCTGGGCATCTCTTTTGACACTACCCTTTCCTTCCACAATCACATCAACATGCTTTCCTCTGCCACAAATGTTCATATTGGCCTCTTATACAGACATAAGGACTGACTGCCTCCAGAGTCCCTCCACCTGGCAGTCTCCTCCTCAGTCCTGTCTCTAGTGGACTATGGATTCACAACTTTTGGATCAGCTGAACCCACCACAATGAACAAAATTCAACTTGTCATTAATAAGGAGTGTCGGCTCCTGTCCGGAGCAGACAGGCAAACTCACACCTGTACCCTTCATTCCCTAACCAATGTACTTACTCTTGAGAAGAGACTTCAATACCAATCATGCCTCTTTGTTAAAAAAATCCTACTGGGCTTGTCCCCCCCCCGGGGTCTCTGTGTCCCTTCACATGGTCACCCCTGCTGTTGCCACTCACACCGCCACCAAAACTATATGGCAGGTCCCCAGGATCAGGACCGCACTGGCCCAAAGATCATTCCCCTTCAGAGCCCCTTTCTGGTACAGTGCCCTTCCACCAGCCATCACCTCCACTACCAAAATAGGACCTTTTAAGGTAATACTCAAGAATCACATCTTATCCTCCCACAGCTGTCAGTGCACTCTCTAGGCATAATCCTAGGCGCTGATGCCTCATTAGAGTTCTGTGCCTAGCCTTCCTTGATAATGTCTCTCCTGAGGCAGCTCTTTTGTTCCACCTCAGAATCCTATAGTGCATATACGTTTGCTACTACTGAACTTAGCTACTATTTGTATAGTACTGTTTTGACAATGTCTCCCCTGAGGCTGCACCCCAGTATATTATCATGCTTATGTGTTATCTACTGCTGTTCTTTAGCTACTACTTATATAGGACTGTACTGACAATGTCTCCCCTAGTACAGCTCCCCTCTGCAATGCATCAGAATCTTCTGTGCCTTTGCTACAATCTGTTACCAACCTCTTTATGGTACTGTATCTTCTTGTGCATAATGTACACTTGCAATTACTGACTTAACTGTTTGCCTGTAGTAATCTGTATTTGCTACTGTATTTACTCTGTACATGACGTGGAGCCTTTGGAAACAAGTCCATGACTCAAAGGGTTGTAATTCCTATGTGATCTTAAATAAATAAATAAAGTTTGACAAGTGCCAGCGGGTTTTCTCGTTACATGAGTGGGACATGGGTTGCATCAAAGAGGAGGAGCACCAGATTTGGTTGAAAGACGACTGCCCATTCAGAGAATGGTCGCAGAGATTAGCCCCTGGCAACATGGAAGATGTCCGGAAACACCTGCTGGAGTTACTGAATGCTGGCGTTATCACTGAGAGCTCGTATTCTTCCCCTAGAAGACTCAGTGTTGGATCTCCACAACAGGTACTATCAAAAACCCATGGCAGAGGAGGATAAAGAGAAGACCACTTTTATTTACCTGTTGAAGTTCTACTAATTCAAGCGTATGCCCCAGGGCACATCCAGGGCCCTGGCCACCTTCCAGTGTTTGATAGAGAAGGCCATGGGAGATATGAACCTGCTTGAGGTCATAGTCTACCTGGATGACCTCATTATCTTTGGGCAAAACTTGGAAGAACACAAGGCCCGGTTAATGAAGGTCCTGGATCAGCTGGAGGAGTTTGGTCTAAAGGTCTCCACTGACAGACGTCAGTTTTGCCAGCCTGCTGTTAAGTATGTTCGGCTTATTGTCTCAGCCGAAGGTGTGCAGACTGACCTGGCTAAAGTGGAAGCCCTCCACTTGTGGCCCAGGCCCACCCACTTGCGAGCCTTGCAGTCCTTCTTAGGGTTTTTTGTGGCTACTATCATCGGTTTGTGAAGGATTACTCCTTGGTGGTACGTCCTCTGAACAACCTGATGCAAGGTTGTCCTCCGGCAATTAAAACAAAGGGGGCAAAACTCCGTAAGGGGTACTTGCACATTGGGGAACTTTTTGGGGACCAATGGACTCAGGAGTGTGAGGCTGCCTTCAGGGAGATAATTCAGAGGCTAGGGGAGGCCCCTGTCCTTGCTTTTGCTGACCTCCTAAATCCCTATGTATTTCACACCAACACCAGTTTAAATGGGTTGGGCGCCATCCTGTATCAAGAGCATCCTGAGGGGTTCCACCCTGTGGCTTTTGCTAACCATGGCCTGACCTCTTCTGAAAGGAATTACCCAGTTCATAAACTGGAATTCCTGGCACTGAAGTGGGCAGTGACAGAGAAGTTCTATGAGTATCTGTATGGGGTCCCTTTCACTGTTCACACCGACAACAACCCTCTGACATATGTCACTACCATGGCAAAGTTGGACACAGCAGGGCACTGATGGCTTTCAGCCCTCTCCACCTATGATTACAGTCTGGAGTATCGAAGTGGATGAGCCAATGTGGATGCGGACACCTTGTCACAACGCCCACACAGTGACACCCCCGACCTGCCAGTCCAGTGCTTTGTTCACAGGTAAGGCCCATTCCTGATTCAGTTACACACACCACCAGGTGCATAGAGGTACTGGGAGCCCCCCCCCGAAGCTATCCTGCCTGCCTATCTAAATTTCACAGGCCTGTATCTCTCGTTTCTGCCCCAGCCTAGTAAGGCTGATCTACAGCAGGAGCAGGCGTCGGACCCTGGCATATGAGACCTTCTTTGGGCTATCGAGAAGGGGCAATCCCCAAGACAGGTGCAGGGCAGTCATCTTGATGCCCACCACATGCTGAGAGAGTGGGACAAGCTGGTCCTTTGGGATGGACCACTGCTGCATACAGTGCAGGACAAGGACCATACGGGCCACTCTAAGCTGCAGTTAATATTGCCCGGAGTATACCATGAGGCTGTCCTCAAGTCCCTACACAATGATATGGTGCACCTGGGTTATGACCACACTCTAGATGCATGTAATGCCAGGTTCTATTGGCCCAGGATGAAAGCTGATGTGGAGAGCCACTGCAAGTGCTGCCTGTGGTGCATCCGGAGGAAGACTTTGCTCAGACGGGCCACCCTTCTGGTCAACATCAGTACCAGTGAGCCCCTTGAGTTGGTATGCATGGATTTTCTGTCCCTGGAACCCAACAGAAAAACACAGCTAACATCCTGGCCATCATGAATCACTACACCCAGTATGCACAGGCTTTCCCTACCAAGGATCAGAAAGCGAGCACTGTGGTTAAGGTCTTGCAGCAGTATGTTCAGCATCACAGCCTCACCAAGAGAATTCACTCTGACCAGGGCTGAGGTTTTGAGAGCCACTTGGCGAGGGAGTTTCTGTTGTCCTACGGCATACAGAAATCTCACACCACCTACCACCCCAGGGGATCCACAGCCCGAACGTTTCAACAGGACCTTTCTGAATATGTTAAGCACCCTGGATCCCACTGAGAAAGTGAACTGAGTCAAAGGGTCAGTTATTTGGTGCACGCATACAACTGTATGAAAAATGATGCTATCCAGCGCTACCCCTTTTACCTCATGTTTGGTCGTGAGGCCCGGCTGCCAGTGAACCTTTGCACAGGCATAATTTTTTATAATAACTGGTACAAGGTTTCATAGAGAAAAAAAACTGTAAGCTGTATTTGTAGAGTGAGCATGTCCCTCAGCGACCGCTGTACTCGCACTAATACAGTGCACTTTCTTTTGCACTTCAGTGAGAGGAAAATGCCGTAATAACCCACTATCCAGGTATCACGGAATTCAGTGGGTTATTACGGCATTTTATCAAGACTGGATATCTAGTCATTATAGGAGGTCACCAGTTATTATAATATAAAATCCTACATTATATTTATTATACCCCTGCTAAGCTTAATAAAATGAACCTGGATATTTTTGTCCTGTTTGTCTGAGAATAACAGTATACCAGCATCTCTTACACATATGTTTGTCAGTTGTGCAAGAATTCAAGAATTTTGGTGAGAAATTTTCAAAGCAATTACAAAAGGTACAGGGGTCCATCCTACTATAAACCCAGAATTAATTCTGTTTGGCTATTATATCACCATATTCCCACTTACACACAAAAATTCATACATCTAGCTATGGTCATGTCCAATAAAGCTATATTATTGAACTGGAAAAGCATAGATCCTCCAGATTCACAATAGTGACTAAATCAGACAAAATACTTTTTTTAATGCAGTTTACATTATTATTATTTTCAAAATATGAAAATAAACACAACAAGATACAATCTGACAAAAGGAACACCCCCTCTCCCATCTCACCCAACAGAGTGAAATGGGTCAAAACCAAGGATAAGAAACAGACAATAAACCATATACATTACAACTATGGGATTCGCATTATGTACCAAAAAGAGTTCAAAAACTAGACGTGCAAGTATAAAAAACATATATAATGTTTGCCCAGACTAGTGCTGCTCTGTAACAAGTTTAAATTGTATATAAGGTGAGCAGTTTGCTCCATTTTCTAGATTAGGACTTGGGCCTATTATGGACACTAACTATCATTTTTTCTAAGCAGAGATTAAAGAACAATTCCTGCAACCACTCTTGGTATGAAAGGAAGTCTTGATCTAACCAGTGCTGGAGAACTACACATTTAACTGATAAAGATATCATTGTAATATGATATCTCCTCCCTGTCTCACAGCTATACCACTATAGTCACCTATAATACACATTTCAGGGGTAAAAACCATATCTAACCCTAACAGGAGGTCTGCTTATGATCTCATCATTTCCCATAGATGTTTAACTGTGTTGCATTCCCAGAAGATATGAAGTAAGGTACCCTCTGCTCACACTGATTACATTGAGAAGAGCTTAATCGGCCCATTCTAACTAATTTTTGGGGTATAAAATAAACATTATTTAAAAGGTGAAACTGGATAAGGCATAGTTTATCATTGGCAATATAAGAATATAAGTCCTCCCATATCTTAATTCAATTAAAACAGTGATCAGGAAAGGCCCTATTCAAGTAATAGCATTCCCCATTAATGTCAGGGTGTATTATGGCAAAAATTAGACTACAGAGTTGTGACACTGCATGCAGTTGAGAAGCCATCTCTATAGCTGAGTGCAGAAATTCATATTGATTAATGTTCCAAGGCAGAGAGCCCAACTGTGCCCAAAGGGCATGTTTAAGCTGAATCAACTTAAAGACAAACTTAGGCTCTAAATGATGTAACTGTATCATGTCTGGGTACGGTTTATGATTCCTGTCCTGCAGCAAAGTGCACATCTTAACTGTTTCAAATGGGGTAGCCTTTCTTTAGTGAGCACCGTATGCCCCACTTTGAAATTAGGATTATTAAAAGTGGCTGGGAAATATCCTTGGTGTAGTTATACTTTATCATTCTACCTAATTGTGTGTGAACATTTAAAGATATAACTATCACAGAGTCTAGAAGACCTTTTGGCAGAGCTTTAGGGAAAGAAAGGGCAGAGCAGAAAGTGAAGAGCCCAAATTCTTAATCTGCAGTCTTTCTATTTCGAGCCAAATGGGAGCATAGGGGGATTCCACATCCTTAAACTCTGGCATGGACCACCTAAAATATTTGCTGGCATGACTACCTAACTAATAGATAGGAAAACGTGGGACACTAGGACCACCCAGTGCCTTAGGAGCTGCTAACTTATTATAAGCTCTTCTTGGTTGTTTGCCCAGCCAAACAAATTCAGAAATTATCATATGGAGTATCTTAAACTATGACAAAGGTAAATAAATATTAAAGGAAGCTGTTTTCAATTCTGGCACCCGACCCCAAAAGGCGCCCCTGGTTTATTACTGGGGCAGTGTTTTTCATCACAGTATTTCTTTATTTAAAATGAAAGCTCGCTACTCCAGAAGTATGGCAGATATGGGGGGCTCCATTAATTGTAAAGTTGCAGCAGTGCACCACTTGCTTCAATACATTTGTATTGAAGTGAGCGGAGTGGCGCCGCACCTTTACAGTAAATGGAGCCCCCTGCATCTGCCATACTTCCAGGTAGCTGACTTTTCCTTTTTAAAATAAAGTACAGTGGCATCCCCCAGGCTGAAACCCAATTCTGCAGCATTTTTCAGCACTCTGCAGAATGCTGCAGCTGACTTATTGAATAAAGCAATGTAATTTCAATGGCAATTAGTCCCTTTTGTCATTGAGGAAAATGTGACACTGCCAGGATGAAGTGAATGCCACAGTTTCCTGCATAACAAAAAGAACTAATTGCCATTGAAATTACATTGCTTTATTCAGTAGGTCTGCTGCAGCATACTGAAAAGTGCTTTAAAAATGGGTTTGATCCTGGGGGATGCCACTGTACTTTGCAGCATGAGAAAAACATTGCTTTTTGTGTAAAATGCTAAACCGGGGGGGAAACCTTGTGGGGGCAGGAGCCAGAATTGAAGACAGTTTTCCTTTAAGCATGTTAAGTGGATAAAACAAACAGAGAAGAATTTTCATCTTAACAATATTTATCCTGACCCATAGTGTTAGTGGAAGGGACTTCCATCTGTCCAGATCTTGTTTAATGATGATCACCAGATCCTCTAAGTTAGCCTTCTTGAGCTGTGCCTGATTCCTAGTTAACAGGAGACATAAATATTTAAGTTGTTTCGTGGCCCACGTCAGTCCCATGGCTGTCATGTCTGCTGCAAAGATACTTGTATTTAGAGGCATAACTTCTGTCTTGTCTATATTAAGTCAATAGTTAGATAATTGACCATATTCTTTAATGGGAGCCAAAGTGGCTGGTATGGAGAGTTTGGGGTAGGATACACGCAAAACTATGTTGTCCTCATACACGGAAAGCTGCAAATGTTTAGAACCAATGTGCACACCAGTTAAGAGGGGTTTGTTTCAGTTTGTATAAAAGAGGTTCCAAATGTAAATTAAACAACAGAGGGGATAAGTGGCACCCTTACCTATTTCTGGAGTACAATGGAAATGGTAAAGAAAAAAAAAACATTACAATAAATCTTTGCACTAGGGCAAGAATACAAGATCTTAATCCATCGAGTGAACTCTGAAGGGAAGCCAAATTTCTCTAGAGTAGTGAATAGAAATGTCCAATTAACCATGTCAAATACTTTCTCTGCATCCAGAGAGACCAGGGCTATAGGGACCTTGGACTCTCTGGATGTGGATAAGATGTGAGCCAGTTTACAGAAACGTGGATGAAAGACTTGACCAAACTACAAAAAATACATTATTGTGTCAGAAAAAGAAAATCAGAATGGGAAAAAATGTGGACCCCTTTTGCTAATATATACTTAGATGGAAAGTAAGTCAGAATCCTTGGGTACTAGCTTATTATGGTGTATGATAAAGGACTCTTGACCTATGTGAATATATATGAAAATGTGTAGATTTTCCTTGTTACTGTGAGATATCTGATTGTATATTCTTGCTTTTTACATCATATGCTATCTGATTGTACTGATTGTTTATTTTTTTTGTTTGTTTGTTTCTCTTCCTAATTTGAAATAAAGTCTCATTATCAAAGGAAAAAGGTAAGATCTTAGTCCCTCACCTGCTGCGTCAAGGATGGGTGGAGTATTGGAGATCCAGGTGTGAAGGCTAACTGAGGGTCACACCTAGAGCAAGGGGATATTGCTGCTCCTACATTTACTAGTCACTGGACTTCTATCCTGCAATTAAAGGTGTGATGGACTTTTATGTTCCTGACTTTTTATTTTTTATTATTTTGAGTTTGATTTGCTTACTAATTATGAACTCTCCTTGAATAAAACCACACTGTGGTGTGTTGCACCACATAATAAGGGTCCCTAGTTCTCTGTGGCACTTTCTCCTGATTTCTGTGGCAGGGCTTCTATGCTTCTGTGGCAGCATTTTTGGAATTCTGCTGCATGAGTCATTAATTTCTGTTGCAGAATGTAGTCCTTGCATTGTCTAAAATATTATTTGCTGTCATTGATGACACCACATGCTGAGCACAAAGGAAAGGCTTCAGGATAAACTAGATTGGGAAGGGAGCCAGATACTATGTAAAAACTGTTTATTTGAATGAAAATTCACCCAAAACAGTGAATTCTGTGGACTATATATGTATTCTGTAACATGGTGCAAATTCTGTGGAAAATTCTACAACTGCAGAATCGCAGAATTATGGTGGTCTTGCATATAATCTATGTCCTCACCTTCCTTCTGCACCATCAACCCCAGGACAGACCCCCTTTGCTAGACAATGAAGCTCCCTCCTCCCAAGAAATCCCACTTACTTACAGACAGGAAATGGCTTTGTTTTTTCTCCTACATTGCTCGAGCATTGGGCCCTGTTCTCCTGGGACCTAAATGACCCTCCCTGGCTGCTATTAAAGTATTGATGTAAGCAGCAGCCAGCTGCAGCTTTGTGAAGACTTTGGGTGGCATTCTCTGGTGTCGGATGATTAACAGACTGGGGTAAACATGAATGAAATGCCATTGATGTTCATGAAGCTGCTTTTTTATCTGGCTGATGTCTTGCCTGATGGTCTGTAGGCTCTGTCTGAAATCTGGGTAGAAGCTGCTGGAATCCATTTCTGGAGGCTCCACTGAGCCAGCGCTAGTTGTCACTCTGCACAGGGGCTCCACAGGCCTGTCCCTTTTGATTAGTCCTTTTGGCAGCTTTAAATTCTATTTTAGACTAGGTGCATGATGATTCTACTGCTGTCAGCATCAGCCAGTTAAGCTATAGGATTTTTGTGCTGAAAATTGCAGAATGGAGCTAGCATGGTATTGATGTTAAAATGGTTTCCCCACAGAGCTAAAGGCTTAGACATCCATTTCAGTCTCTAGCTAGACCATGCCTACCCTCAGTTTCCGGGTTTGCATTTCTTAGCGCTATAGCCAGATGTTTGCCGGTTCAGATTTGTTAACGTTAAAATGTTACAGGCAGTATTTATTTTTGAAAAATAAAGTTTCTTTAATTTTTTTTGGCAATAATGCCTTGCATGTTTAGTGGGCAGGGAGATGTCTTGGCGATGAGGACTGTTGTGGTTGTGACCTGAGCTGCAGATCGTGGGTGTCAGCGTAACATATGAAAAGAAATGGAAATTAAGGTCAGAAAAACATTTTTCTTGACAGGAAAACAGTAAAAAATGTATTTGTGGTGATGCGAACTGTAGATGGTGGCATGAGTAAGGGATGTTTTGTGGAACAGGGCACTGCCTGTGAAAGCAGTTTGAAGCTCAGGCAGGTTATTGATATTTCCCTGTGGTCAGTTCACTTGAGGAAGAAAAGTGACAGTTAGCATAGATATCGTCTGATAAGGACACGGGAGAAAGGTCCTTTCAGCCAATCAGTTTAAAGGAATTTTTGACCCATTTTATAAGAATACATAAACAACATAAACATGAAAACAGGAGTGGCAAAACCTTTGGTATTGTCCAGTATGACTGCAGCTGGTTACATGTTACAGAGAAGGGATTCTTCAGGCAGTGCTCCCTTCAGGCATCATTGTGCCACAGTGGTGTTGGAGAACCTAAATATTGGCTGTGATGTAAGTAGGAAAAAAATGAAAAAAAAATCTCAAAGTATTTAATTAAACACATAGATTCTGTCATCCCAGACTTCCAAAAAAAAAAAATATATGTAAAAGGGAAAGCACGAAAGCTTTTTAAAATCCCAGTTGCTGTAGTTAATAAACAACTCATATGTTCTCTATTACACATTTTTAGATGTTAACAGAATCATATAAATACAATACATATTTTGATAGATGTCAGTGTTTCACTGCTATGTAATTTACACAGGAATGCATTGAAATTCTTATTTTTGGAAGCAAGCCTCCTGATAAGACAAGTGCTACTTGGATGTGCACACTGAAGACTTCCTGGATATTTGATCCAGACTCAGACTATGGGGAACTCTCTAAAGATTGCTCTTTATTTTATTGTTATGTCTAATGTTTAATCTCTGCCCAGTGCTCCTGAAACTTGTTGTCATCTTTCCTGCTGCAAAGTGCTAATGGCATTGCCCCTGGACAAAATCCAAATAAAATAAATAAAATATCAACAAAATGACTGAAGCCAAGCTCATGCTAAATTTATAAATTAGACAAATGGTGCATATTATTTCACACAGGACTTCACTGTTGACCTTTGCAAATACTTCTTGTGGTGATTAGGGAAAATGGTCTCAATCAGTAGAATAGCGAATACCATTTGTCAATTCATAGTAAAGCAAGGACATCATAGGCCACAGTCTCAAAACATGTTACACTGCAAAAGTAGATTAACCCGGTTTTGTCACATACTGTATGCCAAAACTGAGGCACAAGCGACCACCTTTTTGAGTTCTTAAACATATATTTTTCACTTTTTTCTACGGTTTATTTACCCTGGAGAGCCCAGACAGGGAAGGGAAAGGCAGCTCATTGGATGCGATGCATGCTAGCAGACAAAGTGAAAACTGGGCAACTTGTAGCACCAGTACAGAAAGGGTTCCACCAAGTCGCAGTGACAAGAATTTTGCTGACCTCTCCCACAGCGACACATTGTCGCTGATATCCCTGACACTGCCAGATCCCAACTGCAACCAGGTGACCAGGGATCACACCAACACCTGTTCAGTGTTAATGCAGTGGGGGGGGGCTGTGCCACCCCCTTCACCATGGATTCAAACTCTGGGGGGGGATGTCGGGGGACAGAAGCCAAACCCAGCAGTCGAGGAATCATTCATTGCTCCAACAACTTGTTTGACGCTATGGCTGTCGATGGGTTGGTGTCACTGTGGGGGATTCACTGTAACAGCATTGCTGTTACAACAGCATACGCACAGAAAGAATGCTCAGATATGAGAACTACAGTTGCAGAGTTTTATTCAGCAATGAACACAAGGTACAAAACAAACCTCAACCTTTCACTTACCAACTAGAAACTTTGTCAAGAGTGAGCAGTCCAATAATCATCATTCCCTTTTATACATGATGCCTCATAGATTTGGAAGGAGATAACTTGATGGACAGGCCACTCCACTGCAGATTTAAAGTGACCATTCAAAAAGTGACAGTGTAGAAAGTGACAGAGCAATAAGTTACATTAGAAAAATACACTAAAAACATATTTAGCAGTAAGCAATCTTCACAGACCCCCTTCAAAACCAGCAGAGAGGTATCTGAAACAAAAAAACAACATCAGATGTCAGTATCATTCACAAAAGTGTGATAATATCAAGCCTATCATTTAGACCTGGGGGTTTTGTAGCTCTTGCATGAAAAATCCCAAATGCTTCTATTTTAGATAAGAAGGTATCAGTGTCACCCACTCTGGGTCCAATGAACATCTTCTCTAGGCCCATAAAAGAAAGCCTGCAATCTGTTGGGGACTCTACAATTAAAATGTGGTGTGCCAAGACATATTCCATGTTTGTGTTAGATAACACCCGCATATGGTCTCCCACTCTTTCTTTCAATTTTCTTTTGCTTTTACCAATGTAAAACCTACCACAAGAGCACTTGGCCTTATAGACCAAGTATGTGATGTCACAGCTGAGTAAATGGGTAATAGGAAATACCTGTCCTGTAGAGATAATTTCAACACTTTCGCCAACTTGTATCACATTACAATATTTACATCTGCCACAATGGTGACACCCCTTTGGTAAGGGTGATAACCAAGTCTTTTGTCTAGTGTATTGCTATAAAATCTGTGTGATTCAATCAGCCAAATTCCTGCCTCTACAATTAACCATACAGGGAAACTGATCAGTGTATCAATCCAACTTAGGTTCCTCATGTAAAATAGTCCAGCTTTGTTTTTACTATTGCTGCTACAACAGCAGATTGGGTGTTAAATGTGGTCATAAAATTAAAGCATTTTTCATCACCGCATTCCTCTGCTGCAGAGACAACAGTTCACTTCTTTTTTTTTCTGTGCGTGCCCCAGGTCCTCCATTTGGAGATCAGCCCTGCTCCATCCACTGTCTCCCCATGTCTAGGCTTGTGCCCCTTCGCAGGGCCACCGAGTGGGCTCCTCCCTCAACGGACACGGTAGGCATGCCCCAGCTTATCCCCCTAGGTTGGGGTCACAGGAGTGGGACCCCCAGATGGACATTGGTGGCAGTGGAGACAGCGGCAGAGCAGAGCGTCATACCCAGGGGCAGGCTTTTTTGTGAATGCTGGATCCCTGGGGCAAGAACATGCAATGACATCCAGCGTCCCCCGCCCCCCCTTGAATAATGGCACTGGCTGCAGTGGTATTTACAGCCTCCACCATGGGTCTGTAAAGCACTGGGTACTCTATCCCTCCTGCAAAGGAAAGCAGTCCCCAGGACACTCGATCCTTCTCCCCAGCCGCACTTCATTTCCAAGTCCATCACCGAGCAGGATACAACAGTTCACACCTATTGGTTGTTGCAGCTCTCTAATAGACTACTTCCAAATTTTTTCTAGAATACACCCAAAAACAAATCTATCTGCTAATACAATTGCATGTGACTGAATTATTTAATCTTGGCTGCAATTACATGGTGCCCTCAAAAATTGTCCTGTTGGTATATTTCTGATGCTGTGGCAGGGATGGCAGGAACTAGCTAGAAGAATACTAAACTTAGACCACACCTTGATAAAGCATCAAGTACGATGTGAAATGCTGGTGTTTTGTGGGGAGCATCTTGTTGTTATTTTTTTAACATTATTTAGAATAAACAATATTTTTAATGGAACTTAACTTAAGTTTTGTGGTCCGTTTACTGGGTTGCCAGACTTTTTGCTTTTTCCATACCTCATTGTGTCTTGGCACCAGTTCTTACCCCATAGCAGCTGCCTCTTTGGACTTTAAGAATACTAAACAGTAGGCATCTCAAATATGTATTTTTCAATTGTCATATTTAGCCATAGGTTCATGAAAACCCATGCATAGAATGCCAGGCAACCCATTCACAAAACTGTTCAGAAATTACTACACTGTCTAAATTAAAAAAAAAAAGCTGTCATTTTTTTCCAACTGCTTAAGCCAGAAATGTACTGGTAAATGATAAACATAAAAAAATGTAACTCCATTCTCAGCAGCAAAATGCTAAAAAATATGACCCTCTATATCAGCAATGCAAAACTTAACAGTGATTCCAGATGATGAAATCACTACAGCTGCTTGTCCCAAAAGCATCAAAACCCACCAAAGCTGTGGCAGCCACTGCCAGTGAAACAGCTCTGATCCACTGCCACAGATCTGTTCATATGATGTTCCACCTACCAAGTGCATGTCATGATACCCAAGGAAAATATGACCAGCAAACTCCACAGCACATCCCCACCAGACAACAACAGCTACTGCACATGGTCACACTCAGCTCTCTCTACTGTCTCCCAGCTGCTCACACCACACTCTGTTGCCACTCTGTTCTGCAACCCGTGCTGCTGTTCCCATAATAAGTCACACACACAAAAAAGAAAGAAAAATATATCCTTATGAAAAAGAAAATGAAAGGAAATTAGGATGAATGCATATTGGGGATGGCTTTTTCAACCAAATTCTCCCAGCAACAAGGAATTGTTTAATGTAGAGTGGAAGAATATTTCTATAAAACACTAAAAAACTTAAACACAACATATAGTTCTTTAATATTAAAACATATCTTTAATTTAGTAATTTAACAATTATGTAATTGCAATAATGCACTCTGTGGCATTGGTTATTGTGGGATTTACCCACTTCTTATGTTGTTAAAGTCACTCTTCCTGCAGCCTCATGGCACACCATATGAGATGTATGTAAAACCTACCATAATCCATGCCCTGTTGTGCATTATTGCTAATTATCAAGAATGGAAGGTAGATACACTTGTGAAACAGCGTTTATTTTCGCATATGTTCATAAAAGTAAAAGTGTTTATTTCCAGGTATATATGTCATCAACCATTTAGCCAGACAAGAGTATTTGTTTATTTACATTAGCAACATGTATTTGTGTTGTATAAAATAATTATTACACTTGCCCTGATTATTTAATCAGATTAAGTTTACTCATACCTCCAAGCTGTAGTGAATAATGCATTATTTGAGTCATTATCTTAATAAATTAGGTAGATGATATGGGACAAAGCAGGCAAATTATACATTTTCTGGGTGTATCCATCTGGATGCATGCACCTGCGCTATTAGTGGACAGTGATGTAGAGCACTTAATGTGTTATCCAATTATTTCTGGTCCAGAATTGTATTCATTTCTATGTTGTTGCCCTGGGTTGATCAGAAGAGCAGCAAATCTCCTTATTAAGTTCCAAAGCAGGTTATCTGTAGTCGATTACAGTTCTGTACTATTTGACAGTGTACACTACATATCTGCAAGGATAATTACATCATTGTTTGCCAACTGTATGTTTGCACCTCATCTATATTAAAAAAACTAGGGGTTGAAAGCTTTGCAGGTAAAGGCTTCATGACAAGATCTCAAGACTTAGCAAAGATCAGTCAAACTGTTTTAACATTAGTTGTGGGGCAAATGCAGTAACCTTTATATAGTAACATAGTAATTTAAGGTTGGAAGGGAGTCTGCAGTAGGTCTAGTATGTTCACTTCACTGCTTCATAAACAAAGATGAATAATATGTTGTGCCCTGGCTTAAAATAATATTAAAAACAGGAGTGGGCCAATTCCCCTTATTCTCTTTTTGATTCAGGGGCCAGCATATTTGAAGGGTTTGTGAGCACAAATGCAATTTGTGAACCACAAACTGGCCAAATGCATACATAGCATAACAATGACTATGTTCAGAAGCCAGTTTATGATTCACAAAACAGATAAGAACTTCAGCACTAATGTAAGAATTGCACACATGCAAATGAGGGAAGGCACCTTTATAAAAGACAATATTCTGTTTTCAAACTCCTACACATGCCAGACACTGCTGTTGCTCTGCATTATTTACTGCTTCTGAAAACTATGTTTTTAAATTGGCAGAAATGGCTGCTGTCTATTAAAAACATTATACTGATTGCGAATAATGACCATTATGGCTGCAGTGGTGGTTCTAAATGACATGGGAGGCAAATATTCTGCTCCTGCAGCATGCTGATGGGGTAGGAGTGGCCATTACTGAAAGAAAAAAAACTAAGTTCTTAGAAACACAATGAGCATCCCCCCAATCTGTTGTGCCAAACAATCTGCCCCAGAGATCTGTATATACACCAGTGTATGCCCTACAGTTATGACAGAGTTGTTTGGCAGACTTTGAAATAACCCTTATCAGACTCATTCATGTCACTTGGAAGCCCAAAGCCCTCCTCCTCCTCTGTGAGGAGCAATACAGCCTTTTAATGAGCAATTGGTGGCGTGGCAAAGAGACTCTAGGGTGCTCCTTGCAAACTGGGGTCATTTGCATGTATAGCTTTGAATATGGTATGCTGGATACATTACAGGATTGTTTGCTATTACAGCTAGTTAAGGAGACCTCAAGGCAGGCTACCATTCTTGACGTTGTGCTCACCAAATCTGAAACAGTAGGAGAAGTGAGGGTAGATAAGCCACTACAGTCTAGTGACCATAATTCTATATGGTTTAACCTGGCCCTTGGGACAAGTTAAGCCCACACTAGAGGCTGATATCCTAGATTTCTGAAGGGCAGACTTCAACCAGATGTGGGAGCAGCTCCAAGATATGTTAGAGTGGACAGCATCATGGATGTCGAGGAAAAACTGGGACAATCAAGTGGGCCAGTATTGTGGCAACAGAGTTTTGCATGAGAATGGTAATCAAAAGAAACAGGTACAAGAAACTAATGTGGTTCTATGGATTAGTCAGGGGAGCAGTGAGAACCAAAATGAAGGTCTTCACCAGGTACTAGGAAAAACAAAGGGAGAAAGTATGGGGAAAGTACCAAATGAGAACAAGGGAAGCCAAAAGGGTGGTCAGAGAAATAAAGGCAGACACAGAGCCATGTATTGCGGAAGGAGTCAAGAGAGGGGGAAAACAGTTCTTTAGATGTATTAGGAAAAATAAAAGATGGGAACAGAAATTGTTAGGCTGGCAGAGGGAGGTAGGGTAATTGAGGAGGACACGTATACAGCATCCAATCTTAACAACTACTTCTATTATTGTATTCACAAGGGAAGAAAGAGGACCTCTGCCACAGAGTGGTATTAAGGTCACTGTAAGGGGGATGCCTGAGATGAGTCAGCAAGTATTTAAAGGTGAAAGGGTTTAGAAAGGGCTAACAGCTGTAAAGCTAGATGAGGCCCTGGGACCAGATGGGATGCATTTGAGGGTGCTCAAGGAACTGGCAATGGAACTTACTGAACCCCGGGTGGGGTTAATAAATAGCTAAGTTCAGAAAGGGTTAGTTCCAAAAGACTGGAGGGTAGTAGACATAGTCCTGCTCCATAAAGAGGGACAAGGGGAAACCAGGTAACTGCAGACCTGTCAGGCTTACATCTATTGTGGTTAAACTGATGCACACTCTAGTCAAAGAGGACCTTTAGAACTACCTGGAAAGCAATGGACGCTGGGATGGTAAACAGTAAGGTTCATGGCAGGGAGGTCTTGTCAGACCAATCTAATAGTGTTCTTTGATTTGGTAACAACAGTAGTGGATAAGGACCATGCTGTGGATTTACTCTACTTTGATTTCAGCAAGGAATTTTGACTCAGTGCCTCACAGAGGGTTTATTGAAGCAGCTAGAGCATCAGGGTGCAGTGAAGGACATAGTTTGATAGTAAGAAACTGGTTGGAATGGAGACAGCAGGGAGTTGTGGTTAATGGATTCAAATTAGAAGAGAGAGACAGGTCACCAGTGGGGTGCCAGAAGGATCCGTCCTGGTCCCATTCTTTTTCAGCATATTCATCAGTCACATGGGAGAAGGAATACTGGGCAGGGTTGCAGATGTCTCTAAGCTCTGTGGCAAGTTAGACAGCAAGAGGGGGTTAGAGAGATGCAGAGAGACTTGAAAAAGCTACAAAGGTGATCAGGGGTTTGGCAGTTGAAATTCAATACCAAAAAATGCAAGGTGATTCACATAGAAAAAAGAACCAGAGGACAGAGTATTGGGGGGGGGGGAGAAAATCTGAGCATGACCTCTGAGTAATGAGACCTGGGGGTCATCATCAGTGACTCTCAAAAACAATGTAACCAGTGTAACAAGGCCTACAGTAGGACAAACCAGATGCTAGGGTATATAGAAAGGGGTACTGACAGCAGAAGGAAAGAGGTATTACTACAGTACCTTTCTAGTAATAACTAGTGAGGCCCCACCTGGCATACTGTGTCCAGTTCTGGAGTCTTCACCTAAGAAAAGATAATAACAGGCTGGAGACAGTGCAACATAATGTTAGCAAAATGATTCAGGGCCAGCAGGGCCGATCTTACAAGAATCGGCTCAAGACACTGAACAGGTACTCGCTGGAGGACAGGCAAGAGTGGGGAGATGTGCTAAAGACCTTCAAGTTCCTCAATGGAATGAACAAGATAAACTGTGAGTAATTATTTTGCATAAGCAGTGGATCAAAATCACAGAGACACAAGTGGAAATTGATGGAGGGGGAGAGATTCAAGAGGAAAGTTGGAAAGTTTAATTTAACAGATAGGGTGATGGAACCGTGGAACAATCTGCCAGCTAATCTCATCAGCACCAAAACTATCAATGGTTTCAAACACAGCTGGGACAGGGTGAAGGACTTAGTGGTTGCGCAGCGTGGTAGCAGTAGGGTGGGACAACAGGCCCTGTGTTTGTTAGGATTTATGAGCAGGCTGAATGGATGAATGGTCTTTTCTGCAATCATTGTCTAAGTTTCTACTTTTCTATGCTGTTCTCACACTAACAGTCTTGTATATGCATGGTTTGTGCTCCATGTCTTTAACTCTAGTCCTGTTAGTTGAAGCACTACTGAGATTAGTGATTGCCTGGTGGCTGTGCATTTATCATTTGGTTTTGGGGATAGTTTGTATTTGTATTTATTTATTTTATCAGGAAAAAGGTCTGTTGAGTAGGATTATCATATTATTTCCTAAATATTTGGCAGAATATTGATATTCGGCAGCCAAATATTCAGATATATTCTATATTTGCCATAACAAATGAAGAACCAGCCCCTCCTTCTCTCCCAGTACATGTAAGCAGCAAAGCAACCCTCCCCGTCAAACAAGCATAGTCCCACCCTACCCCAGCACCCATGAGTTTTGCTTTGTTTTGTTTTATAGATGAGGCTCCATAAAATATTAATAATAATTGCCAGTGTCGGGTGACCAGTTCAACCCACCCACCTCTATGGCTGGTCAGTAAACTTTGTAAACTGCACGATCCCTCAAAAAAAAGAATACATTATGACCCATCCCCACCCACAGCATCCGACTCTGGCACCCATCAGTCCAGCACCCAGTTGTCCAGATAAGATGAGAAGGTGACAGGCACTACCCTCTCTTCTCCATGGCTGGCCCCTCCTCATGAATGAAAGTGGTCAGGTGCTTGCTATAGTAAAATTATCTGATCACATGATCAGCTGGTTTTACTATAGCAAGCACACAAATGCTTTCATTCCTGAGAGGAAATGACCAGGAGGAGGAAGGGTTGTGCTGGTTGACTTCTCACCTTAAATCTGGATAACCAGGTGCTGGACTGCGCGGATGTCAGCCTGGGTGCAGGGGGTCATCTACATTCTTCTTAGCGGAACAGCCGCAGTTTACAAGCTTACTGACCAGCCGTGGAGGTGGTGGGCTGAGCCAGTCACCGACACTGGCAATTATTATTGATATTGTATGGGTGCATCTATAAAACAAAAACACAAAACAACAAAACAACAAAACAACTTGGGGTGCTGGGGGGGAAGAGGGGTACTATGCTTGTTTGACAGATGGTGGAGGGATGGGGGTTTTCTGCTGCTTGCTTGGGGTGAAAGACAAGGGAGGGGGCTGTTCCTTGTCTTTTTTTTTCAAAACAGTGTTCCCAAATATCTGATAAATAAAGTACTATTCATTGTTTAGGATCCGAATAACGAATAGTGTATTTTTCATGGTATTCAGGAAATGATATTCAGACTGTGCACAGCCTTACTGTTGAGCATTGCACATTTACAAAGAGGTCATGGTTAGGAGAGGTAACTTAACAGATATTATACAGTAGGTAACATAATACAAAGAATGATAAACCATGGGTGAAGCAATTTTACACACAAGAACTAAAACAAAGAGTGGAAAACAAAGAAAAAAATTCAAAAACAGTGTATACAAAATGCATAAGGTGCAGTAATATCTGTGTCTGCACAGTATTGCCCAAGTAAAGGTTGACAAACAAAGTAAGTTTAAATGAGTCTTGCAAGATATTCCAACATGAGGGGGCATATTTAGCACTATTTGGGTTACAAATACTTGAATATAACATTTTTATTTATTTATTTATGTCTTTGGTGACCTGGTAGGTGAGCTGATCCAAGGAAACATTTTCAGGTACAACCCATGCCATAAACAATGGCACATTTACCAAAACCAAATATAGGTGGAGTAATATGGCCTCAATGCAGGTCATTAACAATAGAAACATAGAAACATAGAAACATAGAATTTGATGGCAGATAAGGACCGCTTGGACCACCCAGTCTGCCCATTTCCCTACCTGATGAATAAGTTGCAGATCCTAGTTAACCAGCAGCCTACTTCTTCCTACCCCCACCCCCTAGAATTGCCTTATGACTGTCCCATGCATGCTTGAATTCCACCACTGTTTTTGACTCCACAACCTCCTCTGGAAGGCCGTTCCATACATCCACAACCCTCTCTGTGAAAAAATATTTCCTTAAATTACCTCTGAGCCGCCCCCCTTCTATCTGAGTGAGGTGCAGGGAGTTACAGTACAGAGGGTATTAACAAAAATGAGAATACAATAAGGTACAAAGTGAAGTTGTAGGCTAGTGACAAGTCCATAAACATCATCACAGGAACATGGAGAATAATACAGTAAGGTGACAAATTACCAGGTAAACCATATAAAGTGCAGTTTCAAATAGGCACGCCAATAACAAAATCAAGTAACAGCCAGGTGGATAGACAAAATTCAGTGCAAGAGTAGACTGTAAATTATTGGCAAAAATGCTAGCAAACAGATTAAGTAATCTTATACCACATTTAATTCACTCTGACCAAGTGGGATTTGTTAACAGCCAAAACAGTGCTGATTTGGTTAAGAAGGCTCTTCACACTATATACAATGTGCAAAACTTAACCATTAAACCCTTCTTATTGTCGTTAGATGCTAATTAAGCTTTTGATAGACTGGAATGGGGGTACTTACAGAGTATTTTGACCAAATATAATCTAGGAGATCAATTCTATGGGTGGGTGAGAATTTTATATAATCAGATATCAGCTAAAGTAAAAGTTAATGGGGTGCTTTCAGATAAATTCTGCATAAACAGAGGGACCAGACAATGATGCCCTCTATCACTTCTACTATTTATCTTGGCCTTAGAACCACTACTGATCAAAAGTAGGTCGACCCCCATAATTAAGGGTATAGGAGAGGGTAAGCACAATAAACTCATGGCATATGCAGACGACTTATTAATTGCCCTCTCAGAGCTGAGTAAATCATTAGGTCCCCTGATGGAGCTGATTCAATCATTCTCCCTACTCTCTGGCATTAAAATAAACTTTGACAAATCTGAGATACTTCCATTATCTAAGCTAGATTGTTATAACAACTTTAATCAATATAATTTCAAAGTCTCCAATACCACAGTTACTTTTCTTGGCCTAGAACTATGTGCAGATATTAGAAAGATTATTAGTCTTAATTTTAATAGATTGTTAGACTCGCTAAAAGTAGAATTACAAAGATGGCACCCGTTGCTTATGTCATACAAGTGATGAACATGATTTTAGCTCATAAAGTTTATTATTTGTTACATCACCTACCACTTCAACTTACAGAAAAAATTATAAGTTATTAGATTCTGTGCTACTAAAATATTTATGGGAGGATAAACTAGCATGTATATCTAAGCTCAAATTTCAACAACCCAGAAATAGGGAGGGGGATTTACTTTTACAGATTTCAAAACAAGACATGACACCTTTTTGGTACACAGAATATTCAGTCTTCATGGTTAAGGGGCACAAGTATAATTCTGTGATGGGTGGATATTGAAACATGATTATTGAAAGGAGCTAATCCTAGAGTTACACTGTTTGGAGAACTCCCTAAAGAGGTCAAGTCTAATCCGATTCTAAAGACTAAAGTGTCAGCATGGTCTAAGACTGCCAGGGCATTGAATTGGAACCCAGCACACGCCCCACATTGTCCTATTTGGAATAACACACTTTTTCAATATGAGGGGAAAATCTTGATCTGGAAGAGTTGGATAGATAGAGGAATATGTTATTTGAGTGACTTATTTGATCAAAGTACTCTAACTTTGCTTCCTTTTTCAGATTTAGCCAGTAAATATAAATTTCCCAGAATGGAACTTTTTAGATATTTACAACTCAAACAAATTTTAAGAGAAAATATTAATGAATGTGTTATATTACCCCCCACTCATTCCGTAGATAAAATATTTGCTACCTGTAAGGGTTATAACATTCTATGCAATATGGTTATAGATTCAAAAGAAAATCAAATAGAGTCCTTAATTCATAAATGGCAAGTGGAACTAGGGACTATCTCTTTAACTGACTGGGAACAAAGCTGGGTAAATATTCTTAAGGCCTGTAAGGAGGCAAAAAGCAGATTACTACATTATAACATTGTTCACAGATGACATCACACACCAGAGAAACTGTTTAAAATGGGTATCTCTGACACTAATACTTGTTGGAGATGCTTAAATGATTTTGGTACTATTACACATATTATATGGTCTTATCCACTAATTCAGAATTTCTGGGATGAAATATTTGGGGCTGTGAGAAAATCCTTAACAAGAAGATTGTATCAACTGATAAATTGGTTATTTTAGGTATTACTGTGAATCTAGAACCTTGGTCTAAACCTAATATGTTATAGTTTTTATCTGCTATGATCTCAGCCAAAAATATATTTTTTAGACATTGGAAGCAAACCTCTATCCCTACTCTTTCTGAATAGCTTGAGGATGTTACCACCAGAATGAGCTATGAAAGATTTGCTTTTGCTTGTAGTGATAGAATACATTTCTGGATATTTGGAACCCATTTCTTCATTCTATGTTTTGTAAAAGTATTACCTAAGAATGTAACAATACTGAACAGTATTGACAGTTACAGATGTTTTCTTCCCAGTTTCAATATAATAGCGATTTCATGCTTTTAAGGTATTATTATAGATATGGTAATGTACGTAATGTTTTCTTGTTTGAATGTTTCAAAGAAAAATCTGAATAAAAGTTTTAATTACAAAAAAAATTCAGTGTGACAGTCCACAATAAGCAAAGTGCAGTGGAGTAGACTATAGGGAGGAGAGAGGGTCAGGTGGGGTGGGAAAGAGACTGGAGAAAGGGGTGTCCCAAGAGTGAGGAGACCCCCCACAAAAGGTGGGGGTTGGAGGGGGGAATCATCCCAGCTTACACAGATGGACAGCAGCATTTAGCTTCCACTAGTAGCCAATCTTTAATGTGGCTTTTGAAGGTTAAATGGGAGGAGGATGAGTGGAGCAATATAGGGAGCTTGTTCCATAAGGAGGGGGCAGAGACAGAAAAAGCTTTGCTGCCCATGGTAGTGGAGATTCTGGGAACTGCCAGGGGGAGGATGGATGATTTACAGAGGCACCTAGCATCCACTTTGCTCAAGAGTAGGGATGAATAAGGGGACAGGGGACAATCTCTGAGTGTAGTGTCTATTAGATAGCTCTTGGCATAGTCAAAGCATCCTTGAAGTGGGTGCCGACCATGTGATTTGTATAAGTCACAATGATGGGTAGAAAAGGGTGCAAGAAGGAGGATGAAGCAGCAGATGCTTTTGTAAACTGATGTCAGCCTGGAGAGCAAGGCTAATGACATGGAGGAACATATGGGGAAGCAGTAATCACTATGGGGTAGAAGGGTGCCTTGTGCAATTGCTAGGCACGCCTCATGGGGCAGGAATTGTCTTAGCCGGTGGGCAGCTCCTAATTTCTGGTTAACTCTACATACCGAAATATTACTATGGTCAGTGAATGTAAGAGAGAAGTACAGGGTGATGCCCAAGTATTTGAAATTAGAGACATTTTCAGAGGAGGGGGAGGCAACAGGTGTGAGTACAAGTAAAGAGAACTCCTCTTTGGAGACCTTGGTGAGGAACAGTTTTGAGCCAAATAACATTGATTTTGTCTTTTTTTCATTTACCAGGAGCTTTTTGGAAGTAAACCAATTGTAGGAAGCACCATAATTATGGGTAAGGATGGAGGAGATGTTTGCAAGTGACTTGTCACTATGGTATAGAACAAGGTCATCTGCATAGAGAAGTGCCTCACAGGAGAGACTTTCTGCTGGGAATGCATTGATAAATATGGAAAATAGTAAAGGGCCAATGATGGAGCCTTGGGGGACTCCGGTAGAGGCAGGCAGGGGAGGATGCAGCCCCAATAATAACTGACTGGGACCTGCTATTGAGATAGCTCCAAAACTGTAAAGAAGTCCCTGAGGAGCAACCAAGGTGGTGGACAGTAGAGTGTAGAAGATGGTGGTCAACTAGGTCAAATGCCTTAGTCAGATCCATTAATACAGCACCTGTGGCCTTATCCAAGTCCATGTGTCTGAGGACATTGTCAGTGAAATGGGCTAAGGCTGATGTGGTGCTGTGGAGCTTGTAAAAACCATGCTGCTGGAGGCACAGCAGTGAATATTTTCCAAGGTGCTCAAAAAGCTGGGAGTGCACAATTCTCTGTAGCAGCTTGCTCAGGTGGGGGAAGAGGGAGATTGGCATGTAGTTATCGGTAGAAACTGGATCGCCTGTTTTAAAGATAGGAACAACATTAGCATGCTTCCGGGAATCAGGCATGGTGGACATGGAGAGGGCAAGGTTGAAAAGGAAGGTGAGGGGTTTAATGATTGTAGGAGAGAAGAGCTTAAGGAAAGAGGGGAACAACCCATCATTGCCAGGGCTACCCCTGGTAGAGAGAGGACTTTAAGAGATTGGAGGTAGTTTCTGGGCCTATGACTCTAAAGTAGAATAGGGAGGGTAGGGAGGGAGGGAGTGGCTGGCAGGCAGGCAGTCTGCCTGACTACTAGGCTGATTGTGACTTGGGGAGTCTACTGAGGTGGACAGAGGTCGGTAAATTTTTGTTAAAACTCTGTGCAGATCTCAGCGAGGTCAGTCAGGGGATCTGATGGGGAAGCAAGTTGAGTGACTTGGCTGTGAGTCTTTGGATTGAGTAAGGACCCTATCGAGGTCCAAAAATGCTGCAGATCTCTGAGGTGGTTCATTTGTAAGTTGAGATAGAAGTTATGCTTTAGTGTTTTGGCCATTTGCTCGCAGGTATTGCATAGGTGCCTGTAAGCATTCCAGAGTTGGGGGAAAGGGGATGCTTTGTAAACCTTTCACTGGCTGTCCCTCTCTTTCATTAGGGCCAGTAGGTCCTTGGCTATCCAATGGGTGTAGCTCCCTCTTCACCCTATGAGTGGTGAGTGGGAAGTTGAGGTCTTGTACCCGAAGGAGGGCATTGGTGAAGAAGCTAACTGCCAAAGACACATTGTCAATGAGGTAAAGGGCAGACCAGTTTAATGCTCTTACATCATCAGGAAGCCTGGTGGGGCCTGGGCAGCTAACATTTCTAAAAGAGAGGTATTTGGGAGGAGGGCGTTTAATTTTGGTGGCCAGAATGATGTAAGTAGGGGAGTGCTCACTTATAGAATCTGACAGGATACCCACCTGAAGGACCATGTCCACCCAATTTGTGGTCACCAGTCAAGTAGGGAGTGGTTTAGTGTACGGGCATTATGTCTCGTGGGGGCAGAGATGACTTGATCAAGGTTGTGGGATTTTAGAAGATTAACATAGTCAGGATCCTGGGCACCTAGCCAGTTGAGGTTGCTATCTCCAACTAATATAATGTACCTGGTTGGAGTTGTTAGCCCTAGACTATCTAGTAGGTTAGATAAGCTTGGGATACCTCTGGTGGGGGGCTGTAAAAGCACCCCAGGTAGATTTTTTTAGAGGAGCCCAGGGTTAGCTCAACAAGGAGCCATTCACTGGGAGAGAGGGGATCTGAGCAGCTAACAGCGGTGGCTGATATATGGTCCTTCACATACAACTCAACACTGCCACCCTTCTTTTTTCCAGGTCTGTCAAGGCAAATGTGGGTGTATCCTGGAAATTGTAGGAGATGTCAGAGCTATGTGGTTTCAGCCAGGAAACATCCTCCTCAACACCCTCGCTATTTAGCACACTACAAAAATTTGCATCAAATATAGCCCCAGTTTTGAATATACTACCCAGGGTATCTAAAATGTTTCTAGTTTTAACTAGATCCTAGATTATTCCTCCCCAAGAACAACTCAAAACTGTAATAAAGTGAAGTAAAATATTATAGATAGGAACAAAGTCATGGCACTCTGCACTCAGAACAATTGAAAACTATTCAAAGACCAGTCACAGATATGAAATAAGGTTTACCTTTTATTTAAAGGCACTTGTTTTGAACAGAAAAATGACTGCTCCTCCTAGAGTTTGTGACAGTTCCTGACTTTTCACCGAGAGGCTTTTTCAAAGGAATAGTGCCTCCTGGTGTTACATCCATTATATATGTTGCACAACAGCTGGTGTCAATAATATCATCATTAATGAATTAAGACTTCCTACTAACAATTACATCAGTGTTGTGGGTACTTTAGAGAATAGTTTTTTATATTTTTAAACTTAAATGAACTTTTTATATGCAAGAATATAATGAAAAAAAGTTTCATCTTTAGTTTCTAAGTTAAACCAAAACATATATAGAACACCGATGTGGCACTAGATTAAGGAAAGACACACTAAAAAGAGTCAGAAAATCTAATATTAATTTTCATTAGATTGTAACATGAACTCATTAACTGAGATTTTATTTTAGAGTAAGATTTTAGAATTTCTTTCTTTCTATTAAATATGAACCTAAATGCGGTTATGCTTATTACTTATATCAGAAGAAAAAATCACAAACATTTTAACTCAGTATTTTTAAATCTGTTTCAAACATTAGTATCTTAACTTATAGAAAATAATTTAGAGAAACAAAAATATATAGTAAACCCCCATTAGTAAAACAAAGGCTAACTTGGTTTAGTATATATTTTTAAATCAGTTTCAAACATTAGTATTTTAACTTATAGAAAGCAACAGTGTCAAGCATCATGAAATTCTGGTAGAATAGAAAGTTCCCAGGCCTGATATGGCAAGACTCGGGACAGCCAGAACAGTAGTGTTTTTTTTCCTTTTGCTGCTTGCGGGGGGATTAGGGTTGGAAACCCTAACACCACATTTCCCTACTTTTGTTGGTTAAATCTGAGCCCTAACTGGTGCATTAACACCGTTTTTTACAAAACAACTTATATGCAATTGACTGACTTGTAATATACCATTTAACTTCCTGTGTGGCATGTGTGAGTAACTAGCCTATAACTCATGAGTGGCAGAGTCCTGCTCCTGCACAAGTGATGATGGAAAGAGAAGGAGACTCTAATAATAGTTTTCAGTGCAATTAAATCTAGCCAGTATTTAATAGATAGGATTGTTTTTATTATTTTGCCATTTATGTACAAGGGAGGACAGCCCAAGTGAGTTCATTTTTTTCATTTCTCAGGGATCTTGCATCTTTCCAGTCTTTGAGTCCTGAAGCCCTGAAACAAAACGTGGCTGGCTTGACACAGTTCAGGGCAGCAATCATTGCACCACACTGCCTTCCCACTTCCGGAGTTACTAATATTATAAATCATAAGGTGCAAATAAATTGTATTAAGGCCTAAGACCATAATTTCTATCAAATGGAAAAAAATGCAAAGGTGTCAGCTAACTGCATCCACCTGCAGGTATGCTGTGAATATAAGACAATTTATTTTTGTATATCAGCGTCATGTAAATATACTATAAAGGTTTCTCAGAAGCTAGACTAAGACTCATGATGTGTCACAGAACAGAGGATTTTTCTGTTCTTAATCAAACCACAGTGCTATGTAACAAAGCTGCTTGACCAGTTTGACTCTGATTGTCTGCCTTACCACAGTACTAAGCATAAACTCTTAAACTGGCGGCTCCCACCTCAAGCAAAGTTAGAACATTTGGTCATTTTGATATTTATGTGTGAAAGCAATCAGCTATCCTTCTCATTTGCCCAGAAAGCTGGCCTTTCATTCTACCCATGCTATAATAACCAATGCTGGAAGTGATTGTGCACGGTGTAAAAACTAGACTAACTTTATGATTACAGAAACATTAGCCTTTGGAATCAAAACCCTGCCACATATATAAACACCATTCCAGTGTGAATAAGTAGGCTGTATATTCTTCTAATGGAAAACAGAGTTTGTCTTCACAGGGATCAACACTGTATTCTTTTTTTTTATATTTTAGGATGCAAAGTTTCTATGGAATTGGTTATTTTCAAATTGCCTCTCTGGGTAGATGACTTACCATTGTCTGTACACTGGGAAATAGTGGCAGATAAACAAGAATATTTTGCAAATATATATTTTCTAACAAAAACGTTATGGTTGCCTGCCCGGTGGTATTAACGGTGGCTCTCTGCACTGACAAAAGTGAAATTCAAGTTTATGCCATTGTTCCACCCAGCCCTACACTGGAGGGGTCTTAACAACACTGTAAATACTGTGATCTCAGAATGTGGGGCCAGTGAAAGCACACTCTAGAAAGTTTGAACTGGGCAAGCATTTCATGAAGGTGGTGGGCAGCTGAGGTGGTATGAGAGGTTGTGATCATTACCATCTCTGGACCAGCTCCTTCTGTAACAGCCAGACCACCAACTATATACACTTTACATGGCAGACTATTTAGTTCAAACGTTCTACCAGGATAGACATACTGAGCTGGTAACAGCTTGTTTCCAGATGCATCCTGGGAGATGGGGAAGAGGAGAGTGCAACAAGTACAATCACCAGAGGGCATGGTTTGAAGTTGGAAGGTGGAAGGGTGAGGGAGGAAGAGGAGGATGTTTTTCACTGAGAGGGTGATGGACCCTTGAAATGCACTGCCTGGTGAGCTGGTTCAGAGATCCACAGTGCAGGGCTTCAAGAGAGGGTGGGACAGACACAAAAAGTGGATGTATCAGATGATGGCCTGGCCCAGGGGGGTGGGGATGGATGATAGGGGTTTCTGGAACACAAGGGGGGAGGGCCTCGGCACCCAATTAGGGATCTGAGGTTCGCACAGACTCGATAGACCGTAAGGCCTAATTTGCTGGCAGTTAGTATGTTAGTATGTAATCTGCAAAAATACAAAACAAGATTTGGCTGCTGCCAGCAAGGCTGGTCTTGCTTTTTTATATAATCTTTGGTGAGGTAGTGTGGGCAACTACAAAAATAAACAGTCTCACTGTTATAATTGTAGTTATATGAGGACCACATTTAACATCAATTTTACAGATATTTTGCATACAGTGCTTATAGAGAGGGCTCAATATGTATACACTGGAGGAGGGACTGGAGGGGGGTATGATAGAGACCTTTAAATACCTCATAGGGGATAATAAGGTACAGGAGAGGGGTATTTTTCAGAGAAAAAGGTGCTTTAGAACAAGGGCAGATGCCATGAAGCTGGAGGGGTAGATTCAGGGGAGATGTGAGGAGGCACTTCTTCACAGAAAGGGTGGTGGATTCCTAGAACAGCCTTCCAGGTGAGGTAGTGGGGGTGAAAACAGTGGCGGTATTCAGAAATGCCTGGGATAGGTACAAGGGAATCATAGGGGTAAGGAGGGGGGAAAGCACCGCAGATCAAGCAGAATCTGCAGCAAAAATGAAGGTAGGAAAAAAAATGAGCAGACTGGTTGGTCCAGATGGCCCTTATCTGCCAACAGATTCCATGTTTCTATGTTTCTATTTTTCTGTGTTTCTATGTTTTGACACAGCAGCACTGCTTTTCAGTAATGCTTCCTACATTGTTTACAGTGACTCAGTTCCACACAATAGCGGACAATGAGTTTCATCTCCCACGTACCAAACTCACTTATAGCCCCCTCCATATCACCATGTTTATTGTTCATTCTGTGATTGTCTGTGTTGTACAGTGTACCAATCAGGTAGCAGTGAGAGAGAGAACCAGATATTTTTTAATTCCCTGATGGGCCTGGTTGGGTATCAGATCCATCAGGTAGTTAGGGAAAGGGAGGCAGAATTTTTTTTTCCCGTGACAGACCAGGGTAGACTTGGGATTTATCAGGTTGATGAGGGGGACAGTTATTTATTTTTTATTCCTCGATGGTCTGGGTTTGGCCCTGGACTCATCAGGTAGTTGGGTGGAGGAAGAGACACATTTTTGTATTTTCTAACACCTTGTGTTGATCCCTGGACCTGTTAGGTAGTTGGGTGAGGGGGAGCAGATTTTGTTTTAGTCCCTGATAGGCCTTGTTGGACACCGAACCATTCTGCTGCACAGCAGGTTGGGTTGCAGCATGCATGGCTGTGTTAGGACCAGCAGTGCAGCAGCAACCTCAAGCCTCCCATGCAGAATTTGAGCCCCTCACTGTGACCTAAGTGGATGGACATCGGGAGAGCAGTGTTTTACTACCCTGCCTATCACACCTTCCACTCACCATTTTGCTGCTGCTCCTCCTTATCTATGTTTGGTTTAATACATGGGCCAGTTTGGGTATGGGAGCCATCAGATAGTTGGAGGGACGGGTAAAGATTTTATTTCAGTCTTTTTATTCTTTAATTTTTCCAAGGCACATTAAAACACATATTAAAATGTTACAATTGCTTGTTATAACACAGTTCATATAAGACTCCAATTAACAAGGCTGATACCTACTTGACAACACAGTCATAACTAGCCTGAATGGAAAACCACCTTGTCACAACTATATTTCAAAGTAACAAACAACAAACTGATAACACAACAAAGAAGTAAAACTATCCAAAACCTAGCTGGACAGAAAACATTGGGTCCTAACACAACATTTCATACCATCCTGAAATGTTCTGGAATTAATTAATATGCTAATATGTAAATGATTACTGAAGTGCATAATATAGGGTTTAAGCAGCCTTTTACAGCTAGATGGTGGTGCTTAATCGGAGCATGGCTGTTTCTGTGGGTGGAAATGAATCCATAAATGTTTCCCAGACTATCCAAAACAGTTCCTCTTTTTCTTTCATTTCTTATGTTGTTCTTTCCAGGGGTAATATTTTGATCTCCAGTCAACGCATGCCCACTGTAGGTACCTGACAAGAAACCAAATGCTTTGTATGCATTTTTGTGCTAATACCAGCAGCACCCATTATGACTCTGGGATGAAACATAGAAACATAGACTATGAAGGCAGTTAAGGACCACTTGGCCCACCCAGTCTGCCCATTTCCCTACCTATCAGATAAGCTGCAGATCCTAGTTTTACCAACAGTCTAATTCCTCCTACCTCTCACTAGAATTGCCTTATGTCTGTTCCATGCATTCTTGAGTTCCCCCACTGTTTTTGACTCCACAACCTCCTCAGGAAGGCCATTCCATGCGACCACAACCTTCTCCATGAAAAAATACTTCCTCACATTGCCCCTGAGTCCTCTCCACCCCTTCTTCATATTGTGTCCCCTGGTTCTTGCACATCTCTTTTTCTGAAAGATGCTTCCCTCTTGGACTTTGTTGATTCCCTAGAGGTACCTGAAAGTTTCTATCATGTTCCCCTTCCTCCTTTCCTTGAGGGTATACATATTAAGCTCAAACTCCAACATGACCCAACTCTTTCCTATCTCCCCCAACAACCATTCCCTGATAAGTCTGAGTTGAGCCACTACATGATAATGCTTAAGGTCAAGGAAGCGGAGGCCCCCTGTAGTGGTGGGCCCCTTCAAGCACACCAACACCACTTTCAGTCTCTTTCCCTGCCACAAAAACTCCAAGCACCTAGCCTCAAATCACTGCATCTTCTTTTTACAATGTCCCATTGTCAGCATCTGCAATGGATAAAGCATACATGGAAGGACATTCATTTTGATAAATTAATACGTCCCAGCCATAACAGTAGTAAAAATCGTTATTTTTATACAGGATTAAGATGGCACTTACATACCATTAGGATGAGGTCCTATTTTCAAGGTGATCCCATAATATATTGGTACATGATCATAAAAAACACAGTTACATTCGGTACCATTGTTAAACAAACATTGCTAGAGTTCTGTATTCAGGATTGTCTAAGGCACTAAAAACACTGTAAGATATAAAGGAAAATTACACTAGGTTCCATATTTAAATATAGAACAAATGTCAAACAGTAAACATTAACATGCTTGACTAAATGAACACTTACAGTATCTATCTACCTTAGCTGTCATAACCCTTACAGACATAGTAAGAACAAAGCAATACAGATGCTAAGAGTTAATGTCCTGCTTTCTCTGTCTTACCTTCTCCATCCATTCTGCTATATTCAAATAATATTAGTGAAAATAAATTACAAACATAAAACACGTTATGTAACATAGCATTTAGGTATCTAAATTAAAGTTCCTAATTGCGCATATTTTAAGTATTATTACCCATTACACATACATTGAAAGACCTAATCTTGTTTTATCGCTGTCGTAAACATTTTTGAAGTTTTAGCAGTATTTTTAGCCCGATCGCTTATATCATTGCATATGGTTATGGTTATGTAGGGGAAAGTCATATCTCCAGATTTGTTTTTTGGTCTTGGCAATTTGTAGTCCCTAATACTACTCCTCCTTAAACAATATTTATGTTCAATGTTTTCTAAACTTTATAAGGGATACAGTAGTTGGGATCCATTTATTACTTTAAATATTTGGTTGGCCCATAGTAGCTTTCTTTTATGTTCAAGCTGCAGCAAACCAATTTCTTCATATAGTTTACAATGATGGGTTTTATAGTCACAATGGAGAATGAATCTTGCCAATCGATTGTATAATGTTTCAACCTCTTTTAATGATGTTTTATTTGTGAAGCTGTACATGTGGCTACCATAGTCCAGGACTGGGACCAATATTTGGTTTAAAATAGCTGTGCACATCTGTTTACTTCTGCAGTATCCAGTGCATCTGAATGCACCAATTCTAAGGTCAGTGGCTCAGTAGGTAGCACACTCACCTCTGAGGCCGGGAGATCAGAGGGCTGTGGGTTCAGTTCCCACATCTGGCACTTGGGTTAATATCCTAGTACTGACACTGTAATGCAGCATGAGAGGGGTGCTGCATTTCTGAGGTGCCGTCTTTCGGATGAGACGTTAAACCGAGGTCCCATCTGCCTGGATTGGTGGCAGTTCAGGTGGATGTTAAAGATCCCATTGCACTTATCGAAAAGAGTAGGGGAATTTCCCTGGTGTCCTGGCTAAATTTCCCTCATTCACTAAAAATACCACCAACAGCTTAATCTGGTTCAAGGTCAGTTGGCATTCATCTGTATCCCCCTCCCCCGGGTCATGCCTGAAAATAGGCAGGATTTGTCTAGTGCACTTACCTGGTCAACAAAAAAAGCTAAAAGGTTTGCTCTATTAGTCATTTCACTAAGATGGTATTCAAACTTTAGATTTTGGTCAATTCATACACCAAGGTACTTCTACTCAATAACCTTTGCAAGACCCTCATCTCTGTTTTAATGTCAGTCCTGGGATTTTGTGTCTTTTTTAAATGAGCATTTATTAAATATCATTGTTTGGTATTTTTGCTATTTAGAACCAGCCTGGACTTACTGAACCATGTAGATTTGCAAAATCTACCTGCAAATTTGTCATCATTGGCTTATTATCTATATTGGATGCTACCACAACAGTGTCATCTGTGTATAACCTCATTTTGGAATTATGTATTACATCCATTACTTGATTTATGTATATTAAAAATAAAGAACAAAAACAAAGTGATGCGTCAGCATATGGTTTGAACACAAAACAAAATGGTAATATTAAATGCACACTGAAAACAGAAAATAGAGTTAAAATCGATGTTAGTGTAGAGGGGAGGAAAACTACAGGATATATATGTGGGGAATGAAAAAGGGGGATGCTGTGGGAGAAGAAGCGATAAATGGCAAGATAAGAAGAGAATCTGGAAAAAATGAGGTGATGATGGGAATAACAAGGCATAATAGGGCTGAATGAGCTAGAGAAGTCTCCAGGTGGGGACTAATCAACAGGGCCTAGTAAGAAGGCTGAAAGGTGACACATGTGGGGGAAGGAGACAGAGACTGAGACATCTGGTGAAAATGAAAATAGATGTGCACAGATACAAACAGACTTTAGGGAAAACAAGGGGTGGCTGAAAGATGTTAGTAGAAAATAAGTTGGATCAAATATTGATCCCTGAGGAATCTCTCTTAGGACTTTTAACATGGCTAAGAATTAATCTCTGATTGCAACTTGTTCTTTTCTATCAGTCAAATAGGACCCAGACCACTTATTCATTTCCTCTGAGATACCAATGTCCAACAGATGGTTCTTGAAGATACAGTGGTCTACAGTGTTGAATGCCTTCGACAAATTCACAAACACTGTGCCCACCACCTGATTCCCATCCAATAATGTTGCTATCATGTCAGTCAGGGTGGTGAGTGTGGTGTCCGTGGAATATCCCCTCCTGAACCCTGACTGATACTTGGACAGGAGCATCCCTCCTTCCAAATAGTCAGAAAGTTGTCCCTGAACCAATCTTTCTGATATTTTTGAGAGTATGGATAAGATTGCTATCAGACTATAGTTTGATGGATCTGTGGTCAAGCTGCCTTTATGTACAGGGAATATTTTTGCTTTTTTCCAAATGATGAGAAAGTTTCCCCTCCATTGAGTTTCAGTTACTAGCTTCTTATTATATACATTCCTCCATTGTCTTTAAGGACCAAGACTATGGTAGTAGGGGTTTTACCCTAGGTCAGTTGTGCCAAAAATGGGGCAGGGTTTATTGCCCCACTCATAAATTCATTGTTGACACAATAAAGAGCAGTGCTGGTACCATTAACGATTGCCAGATTAAGGGCCTCTACAGTAGTTCTCAACTGTCTCATGATGGCATCAGATTGGTCCTCATATGAGCTCCAATCCAGCCCCTTAACAGTCTCTCTTCTAGATTTTCTATCTTTTCCCTTTTCTGTTTGGCCTATGATGTCATATAAGAAATTATCATCCCTCTCATACAGGCCTTCCCTGCCTCCCATAAGACCTATTTGGATGGTGCAGTAGCTTGGTGGGCCCTGATGTAAATATCCCATTGCTCTTGCAGGAATTCCATGAATTCCTTATGGGAAGCCATATACACTGGGAATCTCTACACCTTTTGATCTTTCTCACCATCCTTAATGGGCAACAACAGGATTACTTTGGCATGATCTGAGACTGAGATGGTGGTGATCTCAATGTGATTGACCCTGTGGTTTAAGTTCCTAGGGACATAAACATAAATCCAGACATTGATCATTTATTCATTTCAATCACGCTAGGTAATATCAAGCAGCTGACTACTGGATGCATTTACTTGCCCCCTAAACTTGCCTCCACCTCCTTAGCTGAACTCTTCACCAGTCTTGACACCCTCCACCACAGTGACACCATACTCTGTGGCGATTTCAAGCTTGACTGATCTGACCCCAAAAATCCCCTTTATATGTCAACAATATCTGATGCCAAATTAGAACAACTTATCGACTACCCAACTAGACTTAATATGAAAACTGGTAACCACACCCTACTTCACTGGATGTTAACCAATAATAGAACCTACATCAGGGCTTCAGGTGTCCTCCCCTACACACTAAGCGACCACTCCCCTACCTTCCGTATCTGGAAAAACAACTTTCCCCACCCACCCCCTAAAACAATCAAATCCAGAGACCTGACATACTTCAACTCATCTGAATTCCTAATTAGTCTTACTTCCATTGACTGGACCCCTATCAACACTCTTTTACGGACATACACCAGGCATTAAAATATTTAATGAGTGCTTTCACCTCCATCATCAACCTCCATGCTCCCTTCATGCTGAGAAGGGCCAAAGGAATTAATTTCACCTGGCTCTCACAGGAGATACGGCTCCTAATGCACACCAGAGACAAGGCCTGGCAATCCTACAAAATGTCTATGCTCCACACAGATTGGAACTCATACAGGCAGCTGCGTAATGCCTGTAAAGTTAAGGTAAACAAGATTAAAAGGTGCTATCTACAGTCCCTACAAGCCAGTAACCTCAGAGATCCTAAATGCTTCTGGACACACATCAACACCCTCTTTAAAGGCAATGAATGAAAAACACACTAGGTCATGATCATGAAGGGCACAGAACTTTCTTGACCCTCCAAGATCACAGTAGGAATAAATAAGTTTTTCACCAACCTCAATGTCTACAAGGTAAGCCTGCCAAATTGCTCCTCATCTCAATCCCTCTATGCTGAATCCCATTGTCCCCTCTTTCATGTAAAGCTTACCTCACATAAAGAAGTCTTTAAGCTCTTAATGGGACTCAACCCTGATAGCTCCCCAGGCTTTGACAGCCTCCCCCCAAATTCCTTAGTATTGGTGCACTGGCACTAGCTCATCCAGTCACACTGTTGATTAACTGATCCTTCCTTACTAACTCCATTCCAAACAATTGGAAAATCACCACTGTTGTCCCCATGGACAAATCTGGCCCTTCTAACCTCGTTGAAAACTACTGACTCATCTCAATCCTGTATCCCATTGCAAAAATTCAAGAGAGAATCCTGTATAACCAGCTGTACTCCTTTCTTGACCATACCAGCGCCCTTACGATACACCAACATGGCATCAGGAAATCTCAGGGGACTGACACTGCCCTCTTGAAGGTCACCAGTGACATTTTTCATGTATGGATCAAGGTTGTGCCACAGGAGCAGTCTTCATTGGCCTCATGAAGGCTTTTGACTCTGTCAACCATTCTTCCCTCATTTCCAAGCTGCAACCTATAGGACTTGATGCCAACTCACTCTCCTAGATCTCTAATTATTTATCCAACCATTTCCAGTGTGTCAAATGGGATGGTGCCCTCTCCCCTCTATCTCCAATTGCAGATGGAGTCCCCCAAGGGTCTATCATTGAGCCTTTACTCTTCTCAGTCTTTATTAATGATCTGCCTCTTAACTGTGGCTGGGGGGGCTTCGATTCAACTATATGCAGATGATGCCATACTATACTGCCATGGCACTGTCATCCTCTCTATTCAATGGGACCTGAAAGATGACTTCCAACATTTGAAGAACTGGTTCAAAAAGAACTTGCTGGTAATGAACACTAAAAAAGCAAAATCTATGCTGTTCCATCACACCTCCTTTGACCCACCCCCCCCCAGCCTCCGCTGGTTATTAGTACGTCTTCAGGTCTGCCCTTAGAAGGTGTTAGAATCTTCAAACACCTGAGTATGACCCTCAGTGAACATCTATCCTTCGACAAGCATGTAAATAGTGCTATTAAAGCCACCAACCAGAAGCTTTTACTCCTACATTGCACTTCCCCCCACCTTACTCCTGGTGCCAAAAAGATCACTGCCTCGGTCACTACTCCCTAGCTTATTCTATGATGCCACCATAACTCACTCGGTTAGGACCACATCACTGGCTAAACTCAAACAAGCCTACCATAGGGTGTCTCGCTTCGCTGTTGGAGCACCTGCTCAGGCCCATCACTGTGACATTCTCAAGTCCCTTCGTTGTCCATCCATCGAGCCCAGATTGGACTTCCCCGTGCTTTGTACCACCTTTAAACTCACCCACCTTCCCCCTCCTCCAATCCTCTCTGATCTGCTCACTCCGAAAACCCTCCCTAGGACCCTTCAACACTCCCACCTCCTGACTTTGAGGCTTCCCAATACCCGTCTAGCCATTGGCAAGCGGTCCTTCACTTTTTCAGCACCATATAAATGGAATTCTCTACTTCATAATTTACTTTCCTGCTCATCTCTATCCCTCTTTAAAAAACCGTATTCGGAAATCTTCTTTTCCTCTCCAATGTGCAACAGCAACTGTACTTAACCCCCCCAACTCCTGTGCTCCCTCCCCCCTCTCTGACTATCCCTTTTCTTACCAATCTTCTCCCTATCCTTCTCCCTCTCCCCTCCCACACTCTCTACTCCTTACTCATGTAATTATTAAATTCAATGTGGTCAAAATTTCTTGCTGCAACTACCCCCTAGCTAACTCACCTGTTCCAGCTCCATGGAGCCAGCCTACTCAAAGGAATATTGACTCAGTACCTCCCCGGTCTGGAATTTGAATTCATCATCCTGCTACAATGTTGATTGACTCTCTGCCCACTGCAGCTTTTTGTGTCTACATATTGTGTGTATATATATTTATATATATTATGCTGTACATACATATTGTATCTTTCCTCAGTTTGTCTTCTATGTTAAACTATGCATCCTAATGTATAATGCACCAGCTTCATGGAATTGCTTTCATTCCCCGGGTCGCTCCTGCAAAAGGGACTTGTCTGTCTCAGTGGGCCTACCCGGTTATCAAAATTCAAATAAATAAATATAATCTATCCACGACCATGACTGGTGAGGATTGGAGACAAAGCTATATTTCTTAGCACTAGGGTTTGCCTCCCTCCAAACATCCACCAAGTCCAAATCCACCAGCTCCATTCCCCATCTCCTCACTGTCAGTTCCTGCCTGCCTTCTCACACTGACCTATCTAGGGCAGCACTCAGGTTGCAGTTGGAACATCCCAGCAATATTAGGTTGGGAAATTGTTCCTTTTGTAACAGGGCCAGCATTTAATCACAAAATACAGGATCATGTTGAACCGGTGTGTATATATGTTCCCAAAAGTGACCAATTCCCTAAACAAGTGACCTTGAACAAAGATATAACATCCCTTTTGAGGGTCTCCCACCTGTCTTTGCAAAACAAAATTTAGACCTCACCAGATCAAGATGGTGACCCCCCCCATGTCCATTGTAAGATGTCACATAACATTGACCTACCCATTCCTTGACCAGCATGTTGTGTTCCACCTCCGTGAGGTGTGTTTCTTGGAGCACGGTGACATCTGCCCTATGTTTTTTAAGGCACTGAACAAGGACCATATTTTTCTGTGGCACTTTGTGGACAAGTTCTGTGGCAGGATTACCTTTTACCTCAGAACTTCTGCAGCAGTAATTTGTGTGAAAATTCTGCAGCACCAAAGAACTGCTACACCGCAGCATCAGCCTGTCCCCTGATACCACACTCATGGAAATGTCAAATGGGATGGGGGAACACACAGTACCACTAGTTCAAAAAATAAACCCGCAGACTTTTAAAAATACATTTTTTTTTTTAATTTTAAAAAAAATCTGTCACTTTGGGATCTACACTTCTGCATAAATGAAAGATGCAGAGGGGACCTTGTATGACAAATGATTTATCTCTACTCCTGCTGTTTATTCCACTCGTGAGGTCTCCACTGCGTATCACTTATATACACCGGTATTTACATCTAATCTGTAACATAGTTTTAAAAAAAATACATTTCCCTGTTTCTGTTTGTGAAATTATATCCTCATGGGCTGGCAGTATAGCCTAGAGGTTAGACTAATGAGCTGTGAATGAGCTTGGTACATCAGTAGACTTGGGTTTGATTCCTACAACCTCCACTTGAATACTGTGTGACTCTGAGCAAGTCACTTAATTAGCCCAGATTTTTGGTGAAGCCCCTGTACCATTTTTATAGCCCTTCTCTGCACTGCCTCCACCTTGTCTATGTTTCTTCTGAGATGAGGCCTCGAAAATTAGACACTGTACTCCAGATGAAGTCTCACCAATTATCTGTACAGAGGCATCACCACCTCCCCCTTTCAGCTGCTGATGCCTCTCCCAATGTACCCCAGCATCTAGTTTGCCCTTCTAACTGCCTTCTCACACTGTCCAGCCATCTATAACATCTATCATACAATGCCCATTTTCACAAGTGTCCGGTTGTACACAGACAGCAGAACCATACAGGTTAAATAAGATTGTACATAACAGACTGTGTCAATATAAAAATATCTAGGGTATACAAAGAGTAATCAGAGCTGCAGAGAGGTGCGGTGGTAGGATGGAGTAGCTGGGCTGTTGATGCGATTCGATCAGGCAGCCCGCTTACCCCCCCCCAGCTCACTGCCAACCGCGGCAGCAACCGGATTGCCTCCACGCTCCCTCCGGGAGCTGAACGCCAGGATTAGGACGCTGCACGGCCTAGATGTAAAGACTACCTCTGCTCACCGTCTGGGACACTGGTGTGGAGTGCTACTTGAAAGTATCTTTAAGACTTTGTGTCCCCACACGTCTACTGATTGTTTTTGGCTCTGATCTTACCTGCATTTACTGCCTGTTTAGCTCCATGTGTCTAGGGTTCCTTAAGAGCTTGTCCTATTAGATGCTAGATGTGTATACAGGGGCTTGAATTGTGCTGCCATAGTAGTTTGTTCAGCATTTAGGAATGTAGTTAATTGCTAATGTTGTTTAGTCCTACCTGCCCTCTCCGGGCTGCCATGCTGGGCTGTCTGCGCATGCGCAGTCGGGGCTGAGTCGGAATATAGCCCACGCATGCGCAGTACAGGGACTGTGTGTTCAAACGCTCCTGCTGAATACCAATATCTTCTATTGTCTCTGCTCCCCTTTAGGCTGCTTACCCCCCAGCTCACTGCCAACCGCAGCAGCAACCGGATTGCCTCCACGCTCCCTCCGGGAGCTGAACAGCAGGATTAGGACACTGCACAGCATAGAGGTAAAGACTACCTCTGCTCATCATCTGGGACACTGGTGTGGGGTGCTAGCCCAACGACACTGCACATCATCTGCCCCACCCGCCCCAGCCACCCACCCAGGGGCAGCCCTCAATTTATTGGCCCTTCCCCATGACATCACTTCCTGCTCGCAGGAATACTAAGTCCCCACTTTCCCATTAGCAGGTTATACCTGTTAGCCACTAGTGGCCGCTGTGTTTTGCTGTTCTTATACTTCTTTGCCCTACTAGCCCTTTGCTCTATCCAAGTATCTCATCTTTCAACCTATCCCACTCTCTCCCCTTTCTATCCCATCTCTCCCTTTCTCCCATCACTCAGCCTCCTCTATCCTCACCCACTGTTCCGTCCCTACCCGCTAGCCTCTGGGCACCTGCTACCCCTTTCCCCACAATTGCCTAACGCTATCTTTGCCCACTAGGAGTCGCTATTTAGCACCCCATTTTCATGCCCTCACACTGACGGTGGTCAGCATCTGGACCGTGCATCATAGCCCCCACCCTGGGCTGTCCCCTAATACCCAGGGTAAGCTCTGAACCTGGTACCTTGTACACCAAAGGCGGGGGCCCTACCACTGTACCAAAGTGGCACTAACGCTTACAGGTAGGCCTCCTACTCTCTTCTTTCCTTATCCCTACTTCTGCCTGTAGACCCACACCTAGAAAATGCCTGCCCACCTCCTAATAAAGTGCCTCTCTCTCCTTCTCTTCCTGAGGCTAGCCTCCAGCCCAGGTGTCTTTATGGCACCGCAGTCCCCCCCACCTGGTGTCCCCACATGCGCTCCTGTCCCACCAACCCCCTGTGCCCATGAGCTGCCCCCTTCCTTCTCCACCTTTACCTTGCACTTCTATCCTACTGCACCCACCCCCAGTCCCCACCCAGCCTCACCCTCCCACACACACCTGCAACTTATCATTCTAGCCTATCCAGCTTGTACCTCCCTGCCAACCCCTTGTGTCTTGAAGCTCCCCTACTCCTCCCATACTGCCCGACGCAAGCATGCTTTCCACCGTCCTCGGTCTGCCGTACTTATCCTCCTGCTCCTGTCTGGGAATATACATCACAACCCTGGCCCGGCCCACAATAGCTCATCGACTGAATCTCCTGGGCTTCTTGTTGCATCTATGAATATCTGTAGCCTCCTGAAGAAATTTGACTCATTCCAATGCTGGGTCACATTCCATAAACCTGACATTATCTCTCTAGTAGAAACCTAGCTATCTGACTCTACCCAGACTCCCTTGTCTCGCTCCCTGGTTACTCTCTTTATCGAGATGACAGAGTTGGGCGACAGGGTGGGGGCTCTGCAATCTACATCAAAGACTCCCTTACAAGACTAGCCCTCCCAGCCCCTGTCCTTGATTTCAGGGCACAGGCCCTAACCTTTAAACTGACCACTGATCCCTCTAGGGGTTCCCTCTTTCTAACTACTGCTTATATACCTCCTAAAAATCAAGCCCCGGCCCTGGTCTCACTAATTGAGTATCTTACCTCTCTACCCCACTCCTCTGCTCAACTCCTTGTGGGCGATCTAAATATTAACTGGCTCAGCCCCTCATCCTCCACTACCTGTGACTCCTTCTCATCTATTGACCTAACACAACTCACCCAGCCAACTAGAGTGAATCCCAGAACGGGATCTAGCACACTTCTTGATGTGGTCCTCACCTACCCAAATTTGCAATATACAAGTCCTTCAGGATGGACTTAGTGACCACTCTCCTATATTTTTCCGTTGGTCAACCACCCTACCCAAACCTACAGCACAGCCCACACTATGGCGGCGGTTACGACCAGGTGGGCTGAAGGGCCTTAAGCAATTCCTTGCCCAAATTGACTGGTCTCCCATAAAGACCGCCCACAACATTGACTCGGCCCTAACCTTTTTCACCCTAATGTTTAACAAAGCCTGTGACATTTTCGCACCTCTAACCATACTCCACTCCAAAGCACGGCATGCTCCCTGGGTTACACCCTCCCTGCTCCAACTTCTTAAGGTCAGGGATAACTTATGGCACCTTGCTTAAGAAACTGGCCTCCCTGTAGATAGGCAGGCTTATGCAGCTGCCCGAAACAAATGTACCTGGGCCATACCCAAGGCCAAGGCTGAGCACTATTAGGCCTCACTCACCTCGTCCTGGGGGAATGCCAGAACCTTCTGGGACAATATCAAGCAACTAAATGGGGGTGCACATCCTCCACCACCCTCCCAAATCAACATTGATGGCTCCATCTCCACGGACCCTACCCTCATTGCCAACTCTCTCAATAAATCCTTCACTGACCTTAGCCCTGTTCTCCCTGGCAACTTCTTTGACCCCCCCTCTGTACCAGTGCCTATCCTCACCCACCCTTGGTTCCACTTACGTCGGGTTACTGCCCATGAAGTCCGACCGTATCTACTCAAGGCCTTAAAGAGCAATACCACTGGCAGTGACTCTTTGGACCCCTGTCTCCTTCACCAGGTACTGGACCTGGTTATTGCCCCAATTACCAGCCTCTTTAATAAATCCCTCTGTCTGGGACAATTTCCCTCTGCCTGGAAAATCACCACTGTCACACCCATACTTAAGGGTGGTGATAGGACCCTACCTGGTAATTATCGGCCAATCTCTATCCTCTCACCTCTCTCAAAAGCCTTAGAAAAAATAGTGTCCACCCAAATCTCAGAGTACCTAACCAATTACAGCATCCTCTGCCCTGAACAGCATGGCTTCCATGCAGGGCACAGTACCACCACCGCCCTCCTTGAGTTCTCTAACTTTCTTCATTCCTCTCTGGACTCTGGCTCTCTAGCAGGTGCAGTGTTCATTGACTTGTCTAAAGCCTTTGACACTGTTTCCTATCCCCTCCTGCTGGATGCACTCAGCCACACAGGCTTTGCTGCCGGGCCAGTCTCCTGGTGCTCCAGCTATCTGTCTGCCCGGTCCCAGCGTGTTAAAATTAATGGGACACTCTCCAATGCCTGCCCTATCCGCTCCGGTGTTCCCCAGGGCTACATTCTTAGGCCCTTGCTCTTTTCCCTATATCTCAACTCCCTGCCAAGCGCTTGTGCTGGTAAACTCTTGCTTTATGCAGACTATGCTGTTATCTTTGCCTCCGACCGTAACCCTACTACCCTCCAGGCCTCCCTGCAAGCCTCTTATAATGATGCAGGCACCTGGTGCAAAGAGCATAGACTTGTAATTAATCTTAAAAAAACTAAAGCTATGCTCTTTGCCCACCCTCAAAACAAAGCAAGTAATTTCCCACTTCAGGTCCTTGCCAGTTCCAAGTTCCCACTAGAGCAGGTCCACACTTATAAGTACCTTGGGGTAACCTTCGATACTGCCCTCACATTCCATTCCCACATCTCTGCCCTAGCCTCAGCCACCAACATTCAGCTGGGTATCCTTTATCACCATAAAAACTGTCTCCCCCCAATGCCCTTCAACTCACTGTCATGTCCTCTATACTGTCCCTAGTATATTATGGTTTGCCAGTCTATGGGGCCGCTGACCAGTCCGCACTAAACAAAATCCACCTCACCTTAAATAAGGCCTGTAGGCTAATCACCGGGGCCCCCCGACTTACACATACCTGCCATCTTTATGCCCAGGCTAATCTGCTTGATCTTGAAGAACGGCTTAGGTATCAAACCGGCCTCCTAACTAAGAAAACTCTGCTTGGTTTATCCCCACCTGGGCTGACTGCCTCTATCCACCATGCAAAACCTCTAGCGCAAACTCGATCCTCCCGCAAATCTGCACTGGTAGTACCTAGGACAAGGACCACACAAGGCCAAAAGGCCTTCCAATACCGGGCCCCTTCCTGGTACAACACCCTCCCCATCAGTATCGCTAACGCCTCCACTATCTCTCATTTCAAAACCTCCCTGCGTAATCACCTACTTACCACGCGCAGCCATTGCTGTCTGTAACTCTCCCCTGCTCTTTCATGCTGACAAAGCTACCTGAGTGGCTGCACCCAACCCACTTCCTCCTCCATATTTTGTCCTATCCACCTCTCCGTCTGTCTCAGCTAGAATTGCTGCTGTATTATTTATGCTAAACCCATTTGTACCTGTTACCTGTATCATAACCATTTTGATGTCATCATGTTCTTCCAAATCCTATGCACTATTTATTTTTTTATTTTTATTTTTATTTTTTTTTTTTAATTTTATTATTTTTTTTTTATATATATGCTTGTTATTACTGTTTTGTCCTCTCTGTGATGAGGTACCTTTGCAAATGAGCCTCTGGCTCAAAGGTTGTAAACCGATGTTTAATAAATAAATAAAATAAAATAAAGTAATCAAATAAACATAAATACAGCATCAAACACTATAGGCAGTCGTAGGCTGGTGTAAGCTGAAGATACCTAAGGTAGTCAGAGACAGGAACATTTTCAGGTTTGGTAAGTAGCCTGGTAAACCTTCAGGTTGTACTTGAAAGAGGCCCACGAGGTACACTGGACTAGGAAAGGGGGCAGGCTATGGAATAGTTTCACACCCTTGTAGGAGAGATTGTGTTGACCTTGGGTAGTCTGACAAGATGGTAGAGTGACATAGTGGGAGGCAGGTCATCTGGTGGGCCTTGTGTAGGCTGACCTAGGGAAAATGGAGACTGCTGTTTGATGAGTGCCCTGGTGATTTTGTTAAAGAAGGCCAGGATTTTGTTGTTGAGCCTGTCCCCTAATGGAGGCCAAATGGAGGATTTGCAAAGGTCACAGTGCTGGGTCAATCTAGGAAGGCCAGTGGCAAACCAGATGATGTTGTGGTAGGTGGTCCTATGCCTATAGAAGTTTCTTTGGGAGAAGGAGGGGTAGTAGATCAAGGCACCATAGTCAAAAATGGGGAGCAGGAAGTTGTTGGTTAGCAGGGTCCTGGATTCAGGGATAAGGTATGGTTTGACTCTATATAACATGCCTAGTCTTTGGTGTGCTTTTTTAATGAACTGATTAATGTGAAGTTTGAAGGTTAGGTGACAGCCAAGGAGGCCAAGGTACTTGAACTCTGTTACTCTTTCAATTAAATTGACATCATTATCCAGGATGTTGAAATTGAAGGTGGCAATTCTTTTGGACCCTGAGAAAACCATTGACTTGTTTTTTTTTTTAGTTTAGGACTAGTCCCTTGGAGGAGAACCAGGAGTGAAGTAAGTAGAAATCATGTTGGAGTTTGTCAAGGAGGAAGGATGGATGGGTCTTTTTCTTTACAGAACATTGCTACATTATGTGCATCAAATATCATTTCTGTGTGCTTACAAATACTAATAAAGCATCACCAACAACAGTGAATTCTGCAGCACTGCAAATATTCTGTAGTAGTTTGCAAGTTCTGCACAAAATTATGTGACTGCAGAATTCTAGGGGTCTTGGCACTGAGCATGTTCTTCTCTTAATTGGGGTGGAAACCCCCCTGGTCATTCCAGAAGCACACCATTATGTTTGACATGATAACCATCAAGTAGCATGTATGGCCCTGCGGATGTAAATAACCCACCTAGACACAGACCAGGCCATTCCCCCTAGTGTACCCCTCCAAACATAATTCATCCCCTATAATAGCAATAAGTGTATGAGAGGTAGTCCAGCATTGCATATAAACAAGTAACAATAAGTAACTAAACCAAAACAGCAGCACTTTGAACATTGACACAGTGAACATCACACAATACAGAAATCATTTCTGACTCCCCCTTCCTCTGTCTAGACCCCTTCTGCTGTCTGTCATCAAGTCGGGCCACCACCCCCCCTCCCAAATCTTAAGGGGAGAGACACATGCTTCAGACAGACTGCAATCAGTCTGTTATATAACACAAGTTTGAACTCAGAGATTGGTAAGCTCCCCACCTCATAATATATTGGGTTTCCCCAGCTCATTCAGCTACTGCCCATCTTGGTATCTTCCAGATCCAAAATTCCACCCTGACTAGCCTGGAAATTCAACAACCACTGTTGATCATATGGTGGCTGCATTTGTAATGGTTCTAATATGCCCCCTTATTATGAGTGTGTAGAGTGAGGTGTCCCTCACGCGGAACACCGCCATAGGAGAGCGGTTTATCCCACCCCCCTGCTCCCCCTTCCCTGTCGTTGAGTGCACACTATGCCTTATGTCCTTATCCAGACCCAGAGAAACAAACAAGATGGGCATGCATGCCTGGAGGTCCCCGAATCAGAACTGGACCCAGATACGGCAATATTGGTATACAGTTTTCCCCAGTCCCAGCGGACATGACATTTAACCAGTCTTCAACTATCTAACATGAGCGGTGAAAGTCCCCACTCTACTGCATTGTATAAGAGAGTATAAGCCACCACATGTTTCGACGACAGTCCTGGCATCAGTGTGCACAGTCACAGACATGACATTGAGTCTGCTGAAGAGGGAGTTTCTGCCAGTGCACACATACTGTACCTGTGCAATAGTCCGATTACCTCTGTCACTGGCAGTTTATGAAGGAACATCTTCTATGCTGTGTATTACAAAGAAACATACAAACAGAATTTGATGGCAGATAAGGACCAGTTGGCTGATACAGTCTGCCCATTTCTTCTTACCTACAGTATTACATCAGACCATGCCTGATGTATGCTTCTTTCTCCCTCCCCACTTCATTTCTCCTCTGATTCCTTTGTGCTTATCCCATGCATTCTTGAACCCCATCACTGTTTTGCCCCCACCACAACCGATGGAAAGCTGTTCCAGGAATCTACCATTCTTTCTGTGAAGAAGTACTTCCTCACATCTCTCCTGAATCTACCCTTCTCCAGCTTCATAACATGTTCCCTTGTTCTTGAGCACATTTTCTTCTGAAAAATACTCCCCTCCTATACCTTATTTACCCTGTGAGGCATTTAAAGGTCTCCATCATATCTCCACTCTCCTTACTCTGTTCCAGGGTATACATATTGAGGTCCTTTAGTCTCTCCTCATAGGGCTTTTGATGCAGACCCTGCATCATTTTAGTTGCCCTCCTCTGGACCTCCTCCACTCTGTCCATATCCTTCCAGACATGTGATCTCCAGAAGTGAACACAATACTCTAGGTGGGGTCTTACCAGTGATCTATACAGAGGCAATATCACTTCCTCCTTTCTATTGGTGATACCCCTCCTTATGCAACCCAGCATACCACTTGCCCTCCCTACTGCCTTGTCACACTGCCTGGCCACATTAGGTCATCCAAAATGTTCACCCCAGGTCTTTTTCCTACTTAGTTGTCATCAGTACCACTCCACCCATTTTGTACTCCGCCCCTGGGTTTCTGTGCCCTAAGTGGATTATTTTGCTCTTTTTTCCATTGAAACACAGCTACCATACTCTTTACCACTCCTCTAGTTTTCTCAGGTCTCTGCTTATCCTTTCCAGCCACCCCAGAGTGTCCACCCAATTGCAGATTTTGGTGTCATCCACAAAGAGTCAGACCTTCCCTTCCAGCTCCTCTGCAATGCCATTTATAAAAATATTAAAGAGAATCAGTCCAACTGCTGATCCCTGAGGCACCTCACTGGTCACCTTCCCTTCCTTGGAGTGAACTTCATTTATCACCACCCTCTGTCGCCTATCCCCTAAACCAGGGGTGTCCAACTTTTTCAGGGTCATGAGCCACATTTAAATTTCTGAGTAAGACATGAGCCACAACACATGTGGCCCACACCATACCCAATATACAGCCCTTACCATACCATATTTACCCATATTTAGGCATATTTAGGAGTTAAAATAATAACATAGTCACAGTAAATAGTCAATAATCATATTTTATTATGTTTTATTAAGTTACAGTATTTATAAAAATAGTTGTCATTTTAAAATAATTTTCATAGCAGCTCTGGAGCTTTATAGTTGCTTGCAGGCTTAGTAAAAGTAGCTTGTTGAGCATTAAGGGCACTTTTCAGCTCCTGTACTTTGACTTTTCTCAAATTTAAAAGACTGTGATGTGCACTTGACAAGTAATTGACAAACCCCTTAAGATCCACATCAAAGCCTTGTGAGCAACATGTGGCTCCTGAGCTACAGATTGACCACTCCTGCCCTAACCAATTTCTTATCCAGTTTATCACCTTTGGACCCACTCCTAAGCTACCCAGCTTGCTTACTAGTCTCCTATGTGGAATGGTGTTGAATGCTTTACTGAAATCTAGGTAGGCCATGTCCACCGCTCCACCCTGATCTAGTTCCTTGGTTACATAGCCAAAAAAATCTATCAGATTCGTTTGACATTACTTCCCTCTTGGGAAACCATGCTGCCTTGGGTCTTGTAACCCACTGGATTCAAGATATTTCACAATCTTTTACTTCAGCAGTGATTCCATTAATGTTCCCAACACCGACATCAGGCTGATTGACCTATAATTGCCAGCCTCCTCCCTGCTATCACTTTTTTGTAGTGATACTGCATCTTCCCTCCTCCAGTCCTCCGGAACCACTCCTGTTTCCAGTGAGCTGTTAAACAGAACTGTCAGATGTGCAGCCAGTATTTTCCTGAGCTCCCTCAATACCCTTGGATGCACACATCTGGCCCCATTGCTTTGTCCACCTTCAGTTTAGCAAGTCCCTTCAGAACTCTCTCCTCCAAAAAAGGGTGAGTGTCTCCCTCCCTCCCTCCAAAGCCTTTGTTACTTTTTTGGTTCCCCTCCCATTCTCCTTCTCCTGTGAACACAGAACAAAAGTATTTGTTCAGGATGTCTGCCTTTTTCAGGTCCCCCTCTCCTCTCTCTTTTCCCATGCATTAATGAGCCCAATATAGGACAAATTGACCATCAATATATGCTACCAACAGATAAATAAAGAGATTTACTCTAATAATACTAATAAGCATAAACTAACGCTGTGGTTCAACACTCAATGTCCAAGTGAAAATAGAAATCTCCGAAGATTAATTAGACAAATTAAAAAATCTCCATCTAAGAGTGGGTTGTTAAAACTAAACAAAGCCTGTAGAGAATATAAAAAAATGTTTGACAAAAAAAATGAATTTACATCTAAATAATGGGAGATAATGTATCAGGCTATAAATTCAAATGATAATAAACATTTTTGGGCATTAGTTGCCAAAGGATCAAAAAGTCAAGGGTCATTGTTGCCAGTATATCTCCCAAGAGAAATTTGGACATCTTATTACAAAGCATTATTTAAAAAAGATTCAGACTTACGGGCTGAGACTTCATCTATCTCACAAATTACTAGTGATGACTATGATCCATTGGTATTCACATTTTTAGATGTGGAAAATGCTATAATGAACCTACCAAATAATAAAGCCCCTGGACCTGATTTAAACCCTGGTGAAGTTTACAAAGCACATTTAAATTACTGGGTAATTTTTTTCACAAAACTTCTTTAATATTTGTTTAAAAGAGAGATTTCTACCATCTTCTTGGACTAAAAACATAACTGTTCCCATTCACAAGAAAGGGCATTATCATATTCCATCCAATTATCGCGCAATCAGCCTATTAGATACTAGCAGTAAAATATTTGCTAAGATGCTGTTACAAAAACTCCAGAGCTGGACAGAAACTACCTCTCCTTCATCTATCTTTCAAGCAAGTTTTCAACACAGTTTTTTGACAATAGATAACATCTTTATCTTGTCTCACTTGATAGAAAAATATAAGTCATTTCGGAAAATGAAGCAATATGTGCTCTTCAACGATTTTACGGCAGCCTTCGATTCAGTAAAAAGATCTAAATTATGGGAAGTACTGATCTCCAGAGGCCTCCCTCATAACCTTTTGGTTCCAATTTACTTGTTATACTTATATACTTCATCTGCCGTTAGATATGACAATTGTGGAAATATTGTGGAGTACTTTGGAACCATGGTAGGAATAAAGCAAGGATGCCTACTGGCACCCCTTTTATTTAGCTTGTACATCAGTTCTCTACTGACATTCAATGAGGCACTTATTCTAGAGTCTCCTAAAATCAATAATCTTCATATCCATGCATTAGCTTATGCAGATGACCTGATATTATTAGCAATATGTAAACAAGGTCTCCAAAATAAAATTTTGCAAATTAAACTTAAATGTGAACAACTTGATCTAACTATTAACCTTAAGAAAACTAAAATTATGGTTTTCAGCTCTCATATAGTTAATACAACAACCCCAAGATTCTATTTGAATAATGACATTATAGAAGTTGTTACTTCATACGTATATTTAAGAGTAAGGTTCACTTCTAATGGTTTATGGTCATCACTCTGGAAGGATCAATTGGCGATGGCAAAGTTAGCAGCTAAAGCTTTATTACATTTTAATTCCAAATACGGTGGGCAGATGGTTATATCTGCTTTAGTTGCAGGAGAAGCAAAAATTAATCCAATTCTCCTCTACAGGGCAGAGATTTGGGGTGCACCGAGTACCTTCTCTTTAGAAGGTCCGCTTTCTATGTTTTATAAATCATTATTACAGGTCCCGATGGCTAAGTCAAACCCTATGGTAAAGGCTGAACTAGGGAGAGTTTCTATTTCTACACTAGTTGACTCTCGGGTAGTGGGATATTGGTTAAAAATTATTAATAACCAGACCAATCCCTTGCCTTTATTTTGCCTGAGAGAAAAGATTATGTCGTCTGAACAAAATTATACATCTCCTTGGTTAAAAACCGTTAAAGAAATATGAATCAGAATCTCAATGAAACATCTTTGGTTGAACTTCGTAAAAAGTATTGTAATCTCACCTTTGTTCAAGGGAATTATCAAAAGGAAATTAATTATACTTTCTCAAGCGACACAAATGGAACAGGTCAGAAACCAACGTCAGGCTATTTGGTTTGGATGTAATAAAATTGATTCTCATATAGAGAACTATTTAATCCTACCTCTGACCCTCTCAAATAGGAAATTTATTACCTGGTCAAGGATGGGAATTATTTGCTACAAACATGTATATTTTATTAGATGCTCTGCTGACAGGCCTTACCCCAAATCCTGCAGATGTAATAAGGGATTTAGTGAAGATATTTATCACATTACAGTCCAATGTCCATTATGTAAGTCTCCCTGAAATATGATATTAAATAATTTCCTCTTGCGATATGTAACTGCGAATTACGATCTGACGTTTATCCTTCTCCATCCTTTTACAATAGAAGATGCAGAAATGGCTGCAAAATATTTTCATGAAGTGATACAGCTAAAAAGAAAACATCTCCATCCTAAGACAAATTAAATTAATCTGATTATGGCACAACATTAATATGTGCTGCTTGTATGAACTCTTACCTCCTATCCTGATTTATATTGGAGTGACATGATAAGAGGTGGGAAAGAACCTTGCAATTTGCACTTAATGCACTTTTTGCTTTTTATATATTTTACTACATATGTTGTAATGTCCATTTTTTGTATTATGGATGAACAATTAACTATGATGATGATGATGGGGTCCCCCTCTGCTCAGTCCCCCCTTTCATTTTTTAGCCTTACCAACTCACCCCTTTCTCTTTTCACTTACATATCTAAAAATGTCTTGTCTCTTTCTGTTACCTCCTGGTCTATTCTTTCTTTAGTTTGTGCCTTTGCAGTCCTTACTGCTTTCCCTGCTTCTCTCTATTTCCACCAATACACTTCCCTATCCTCCTTCCTTTGTGTGTCCTTATATTTTCTGAATGCTACCCTTTTAGATTTAACTTTTTCAGCTACCTCTTTCAAGAACCATAGCGGTCTCTTTTTCCTGTTGCTTTTGCTTACTTGTTTGATGCAGAAGTTTGTTGCCTTTACTATGCTCCCTTTTATCTTCTCCCACTGTTCCTCCACCTCAACCAGCTCATCCACCCCTGCTAGGTCATCCCTGAAGCATTCACCATCTTTTTAAAATCTGCCCTCCTGAAATCCAAAACCCTCACCCTTCTGTGATTTAATTCAGCAGCCATCCTTTTATTGAACCACGCCACACAGTGATCACTGGTTCCCAAGTGGCTTCTCACATTGACGTCTGCAAAACTGCCCCTATTAGTGAGTGCCAGGTCCAGTATTGCCCCATCATGAATGGGTTCACTGACTAGTTGCCTGAGAAATGCCCCCTGCAGACAGTCTAGGATGTCCCCGCTTCTAGTTGGAGCCAATGATGGGAAGCTCCAATCCACATCTGGCAAGTTGAAGTCCCCCACCAGGAGTAGCTCCCCCTTTTCTGCCATCTTGCTAATGGCTTCCACTAATACCTTATCAGATTCCTTCCTCTGTGCAGGTGGTCTTTAAATCATAGTAGCTCCATTCCCCCCTGGCAAGGGGCTGGCAGCATAGCCTAGAGGTTAGAGCAATAGGCTATGAATGAGCTTGGCAGAGTTGGGGTCAATTCCACTAATTCAATTCAATTCAATTCACTCACCTCTTCAAATCCATCAATTCCAATTCCAATACAATATTATGTTCCCAATTCAAATTCAATTCAAATTCTTTCCTCTCAAATTCCAATTATTTTAAATCAATGTGGTCAATTCCAAATAGTGGGCCGTATTCACCAAGCAATTTTAGGACAGGACTGGTTAAGGACAGTTTTTGAAACTATTCACAAAAGTCACAGAAGTTTTAAAATGACAAAATAGAGAGCCATGCAAAGGAAGATGTCATTTTGCATTTTAAAGCTTCAATGAGTGTTGTGTGTAGTTTGAAAAACTGTCCTTAACCAGTCACCAAAACACTTGGTGAACACAGCCCACTTTCTCACAATCCATTAAATTTCCTAATTTTGTATCAACAACATCCAACACAAGTTACGCTATTTTTGTCATATTTATTGTCACTTATTACATCAGGAAGGAAGGATGAGGATAGCCATCACTTATCAGATCTGTTGCATCTGATCATTATTAGCTCTTCAAATTTTGCATCACTTAAGTTGCATCATTCAGGCCTGAAAATGTTGCCAGCAACACTAAAAAGTGTCTCTATAGGTGCAGATGAGGCAGGTATGGTGAGATGCTTGCAGGCTAGCTGGGATAAATAGGGGAAATCTGTTAGTTTTTCTTTCCAATTTACCAGAGGATCAGAGTCTTCTGGCAGACAGGGTTGACTCAGGTAGTTCGAGATTTCAACATGTGCAAATGTGCTGGTGTTACTGCTGCCCATTTCAGCAGAACGGGAGGTCATGTATAAGAAGAGTTTGGTGTGTTCTCTTTAATGGAGGTGATGTAGCCATGTCAGTAGCTCTTGGCAGCAGGGAGGTCACCTCTTCAATCAGCAGCTCCTTCATACTGTGTACTTTCTTGTCCTTGCACCAGTCCAGCTTGAAGCGAGGATCCAGGCTTGCAGCCATCTTGAAATTCTCCATCTCCTCAAACTTTGCAAGTTGTATCTCCAAGGATGACTGCATGGTTGATACCATCTTGTTACTGTACTTCTCACCAATATGTGCCATTGCATGATGTAAGCCTCTGACACATACAATGATATAGTTGGCAGTGATTGTCCAGTCCCCCTGAATCTTCTCAGTGACCTCCTCAAAGGGCACAAGAATTTCATAGAGTTCACCAATGATTTTCAGTTCATATGGTGTCAGCTTGCATGGGGTATTAAGCTCAGATAGGTCCTCTGTAGGGATTTTCAGAATGGACCTCAGCATTTTAAGCTGGCTATTCCACCTTGTGACATTTGTCATCTGTAGTTTGCAGTGTCCCTCTAGTATCTCTGTGGCCTTGTTGGATTTATGGCAGTGAGCAACTATTCTCGACACTTTTGCCATCACTGGTCTTAAAGGACCAACCTGCTAAAGGGCATCACGAACAACCAGCTGAAGAGTGTGAGCAAAACAAGGGCTATGCACAGGTGGCAAATAATCCAGCTTGTCACTCACATTCACCACTTCAATGGCAACATCCTAATCCTGGTCTTTATCACTGTCTTGGACATCTACTGGTGAGAATATAGTGAATGCCTTCACCATGTTGGCAGGATTGTCAGTCACTATGCCTGACAATTTAGCTGCAATGTATAAAATGTCACAGTTTCCTCATACTGTCTGTAAATGTTCTCTGCAGTATGTGCACCCCTAAATTGGCAACACACCAACATGGTGGTCTCTAATGAGTGGCCAACAATGAAGTGGCCTGTGAATCAAATAAATTATCTCATATCTCTGTTAGACCACAGATCTATGGTGAGGTAAATATTTTGTATTTGCTGCATTCTATTCCTCAATTTATCTTGGACACTGTAAGCGTGTTCAGGAAGTAGCTTCTGGCTGACATGTTTCCTGTTGGGCATGGTGAAATGTGGTTCGGCTGTGCTGAGGATGTCATGAAATGCTGTGTGGTCTACCACAGACAAAGGCATGAGGTCTTCAGCAATGAAGCCAATTATTTTGCTGGTAAGCTTCTCCTGGCGAGGATCTGTGGCTTCCCACTTCTTGGGGCCTGAGGTCTGGCCAGATTGATGAGATGACTCCCCAAAGACTTCAGGGTGTTTCATCTAAAACATTAACATACAACTTACATTACTTTTTCCATATTATAACCACACAGACAACATTTGCACGCAATATACTCTACTAGCATTAGAGGATTCTCTAGTTAAACAACCTACTCATTGAATTGATCAATAAAATTATCGATCCATGTAGACATGCAAGACATAGCATTTCAATGTTAACTGTACTTACTTTGAGGTGCCTTATGAAGTTAGAAGTAGTTTTTATTGAGCCAGAGACAGAAGTTCCACAGTATTTGCATATAGCACGATTGTTCCCATTTGCATTATATTCACTTGGCTTCCCAAAATGTTCAAAGACTGAATATTTTTTTGGCATAATGGCACTTGAGATCAACAGCAATGTCTAATTTTTCAGGCAAAGTTTGCGGTCAAACAGCAAGCAAAATAGGGATCATTCTATTTCTTAGTTACTCTTCCAGTCCAGGGTCATTCAGTCATCAGGGTTCTCCATTCCAGTCCAGGTCCAAATCCAAATTTAAGTAATCATTCAAAACTCTCCAACACACCAAACTGTTCTCCAGATCCCAACAATCCTAGTCACTCTCCTTGTCTTTAAACAATGAGTGTAAGGCTGGCTCTTACATAGAGCTACAAGACAGGTGAGATTGCTCTAATTAATTAAAGAACAGGTGTGAGCACTCACATCACAATTGGATACTAATAGACTTACCTACATAGTTCCTCTGGATGAGGCAGTAGGTGTGCTACGCTGCAATCAGCTCATCATTCATGATACCCATTACTGTGATTGTGTGATTTACATACAGGTGTGTTGACCATTGAGCCAGGCTCAATTAATCATTAGGTTTAGCTACAATGTGCTACCAATGATTGACAGAACCAGTGAGTTGAACTAGTCAAAGTGATTTGCTCTCCACCGTAAAGCACTTTGATTGGTTCAAATTAGTCAGTCACTGGCAACATGGTAGCTCAATTCTTGGTTCATGATGCCACACTTGCCAAACACTAAGCCAGACTACACTATGAATGCTATTCCACAATTTAAAGCAAAGGTTTTGTGCAAAATAAATGTTATTTAAGGACTGGATTTCAAATCGAATTGATAATTAATATGTCAAATTCAATTCAATTCCCATTCTTTAGCTTTCATTTTGTTTCAAATCCAATTCAGTTCCAATTACCCACTTGATCACAATTTTATTTGACTTGATTTATGAATTTCAATTAAATTCTGAATTGACCCCAACTCTGGAACCTGGTACATCCAGCAGACCTGGGTTTGAGTCCCACAACCTCCACTTGCATACTGTATAACTCTGAACAAGTCACTTAACCTCCCCAGTCCTCCCAGGTCACCCCTGAAAACAGGCACTTGTGCCTAGTGGGCCTTACTTGGTTACCAAAGACTAAAATATAAAAAATAAATTAAAATTCCCCATCTCCAGAAAAACCCAGAGTACCTCTGCCTCCCCCTGTAGTCCCTGTATCTTTGTGGTTTTGATGCTTTCCCTTACATGTAGCACCTTACCTTCTCCTCAGTTGTTTTGGTATACCCAAGAGATGAGAAAAAAAACAGAAGGGGTGGTTATACAGCTGTACTGAATAGGAAAATTCTGAATTCACGGAATTTTGTCAGAATTTCTGAGACTTTTTAAAATCTAGTAATTTGGTTATAACTCTGCCACCATTTAAGCTAGAGCTCTGACATTTGTAATATATAGACTTTGGGTCAGTGACCACTAAATTGCCAAATATCATGCAATTTGGATGGATAGTTGCAAAATTATAGGTGCTCAAATGTTGTATTTGTATTGTTTGTGCAAAATGTCATGAACATTTTTATTTGCATATACCTTAACTGTCTATTGGGTCAGGGATCTTAAATTTTGCACAATTTCTTGATGACAGGTGTTCTAACAATGTGCCAGATTTCATGACAATATAATGTATCGTCTCAAAATTATATGTGCTCAAACTCTGTAATTTTTTTTCTTCAGGAAATTTCATGAAAAAATTTAATCTGCATATATTTCAGGCACCTTCGGAGCTAGGCATGTGTAAATTAATATGGATAGGGATAACCTTTTTGTAGTGCTTATAGAATGATCTAAATATGGACAGAATTAGATAAGAGATTTTTAAGTTACAGGAGTTCAACACTTTACTATGTAAATATTTACAAACCTTTGTGAAAACTACCAAAAATGTGGATGTTGGTAACTTCTTTGCTCTGGCATGCATAGAGTAAAATTTGACATGCATATCTGTAGTCAGTACATCCTGGTGTCTCACACAACTGGATAAATTGGTTAAGCAGTTTTAATTTTTCAGAAGCAAAAAAATGATTAGTAACATTTTCTCACATATTTATGATAGCATATACTATAGATGAAACATCCAGATTTTTTTTTGTGTGGAATTTAACATTAACAATGAACATATCATTACTTCATTTGGTAAGCTGGGCTCAGCTGTTTGCAGTCCTGCTGTTCCCCTCTGGGTGACTATCCCCCCCTTATCTTTTGGCATAGCCAGATTGACCCAGTAGAACTGCTGATCCCACTGAAATCCTCTTTGTTCTTTACAGTGACAAACTCCCTTAAAATGTGAGTCACCTACTCCTTTTCCTAACAACCTACCCTGCTGGAATAGCCAGAATTCTTTCTTCCTACTGCCCAAGACTTTGTGTTCGCCAACTACATCTTTTTGAGGGTTCTACAATGCCAGTTCGACAACTAGGTTGTCAACCACCATCACAGCAACGATGTATGTTAATGGAAACTTGTGGCTGACATAAATCCGACTTGAGATCCCAGCCATTTTTTCATCAGGGAGCTTCACCCCCTGAACCTCCCATGTGGGAGGTGCTCTGCCCCCACACCACCCGATCTCTAGGATTCTAACTCCGAGTTGGAGTTGGATCAGGAAGGGGGTGCAGGACTTGGAGAGAGAGACAGAGAGTGCCAGGGTCTTGGGCAGTCTATTACTTGAAAACGTTGATGTTTTTGACATTGATGTTTTCACTGTAAAAGAGTCACCGGCCTGGGCACATACCATTTTTGAGTACCTCTAGGTCCTAGACTTAGATATACACATCTCCAGATCATACATTTACTGGATGTGATCCTTAAATATCCTGCATTCAGGTTGGAATTGTTGACACTCTGTGCTTTCTTGCTCCAACTTGGGGATCTACCACTGTTGTGCTATCCAGCTCATCTGTTTATTTCTTGGTGAAACTGTTCATTTAACTCCGGAACCTGGTGACCCACTGCACTACATTCCTCTTATACCCCTATCCTCTAATTAGAATCCCCCAGATAAGGCTGTGAAAAATAAGAAAATTACAGTTTTATGGAATTTTTCATGAAATTCTACAATTTTCACAAAGACTCATGGAATTTGACTTTAAGTACACGTTATTTTGCAATTTCTCACAGCAAGCAAGTAATACAATTGGCACACACAGTGTCCTTTTAAGGTCTAAGAACCTGCTAGATTTAGTGGTACTGCATTCTCTAGTTTTAAAGTTTATGGGGTTTATGAATTTGTAGTTTACATTCTTGCAACATGAAATTTTTAAATGTTGTGAAAGTTTGAATACTTTTAATTCAATCAAATTTAAAGCTGAAAATATGAACTTTTTCAGAAATGACCATGTAGTATAGTAGTTTAAATGTTTCAGCTCTGGTTAAATGTGGATTTTTAGAGGGAAGTGAAATTAAAATTTTGGCAGCATGTTTGGCAGGCTATAACTCAGTCCCATTTAAAGATAGAAATATGAAACTATGTGCAACATCTAGTGATAACCTGTATACCTGTTAATTGTTGTAACATTTCAATGAATACTATTAAAATTATACTAAAATTACAGAAATCCAAATTTTGGCAAAATATTTGGCTACCTATAATTCAGCTCCCATTGAAGACTGAGACTTAAAACATGGTGCATATATGCATTTTAGGAGCATCTCTAAATCCTGATATTATGGCGAAATTTGGATATGAAATTTTTAAATTATCTCAAAATAACTGAAAATTTAATTTTGATTAAATGTTTGGCCACCCATAACTCCCCTTCCTTTCAACCTACAGCTCAGAAATTTGGTACTTTCTTGTAAGCAGTAGGGTTATGTTTATATTCCAAATCAGGTGTTATTTGGATGCATACTTTTAAAATTATAGTGAAATAACTGAAATTAAAAATGTTGTGAAATTCCATGTAATTTCCAAAAGAATTCCACAGAATCAGAATGGTCATTCCACAGACGGAATTTTATATTCTGCACAGCTCTAGGTGGTTAGAATTAAAGATGGGGCTTTAATAGTACAAGACAATAGACAAAAGGCAGAGGTAATGAACAAATTATTTTGCTTGGTCTTTACTAGAGAACGGGATGAATCCATGCCGGTTAGTGTTATTACACCTCCTACAAAAGATGCTCATGCAATGGCTCCTCCTGCTTTTACCACTAAAATAGTCCTGGAAGCCCTTGAGAGACTAAACCAAGATAAGTCACCTGGACCTGATGGCATACACCCTAGGATCCTGAAGGAATTAGCCAACAAATTAGCAGAACCCTTGTCCATGCTATTCCACCTCTTTTTCCAGACTGGGGTGGTCACTGATAATTGGAAAACAGCAGGCGTGATCCCTCTGCACAAGAGTGGGAGCAAGGAAGAGGCTGGGAACTATAGGCCAATTTGTCTGACATCAGTGGTGTGTAAGCTGATGGAAACACTAATAAAACAGGACATAATGGAATACCTGGACAAAAACAACCTCCAAGATACCAGGCAGCACTGCTTCATGGCAGGTAGATCATGTCTGACTAATACCATATCATTCTTCGACTGGGTTACCTTAGAAATAGACAGGGGACACACAGTGGACCTACTGTATTTTGACTTTAGTAAAACCTTCTACTTGGTTCCACACAATCATCTGCTTACTAAACTTAGACGTGCAGGTATAGCAGAAACCATCAACGACTGGATAAATGTATGGCTCCAGGGCAGAAGTCAGAGGGTGGTAATATATGGAAAAGGATCAAGTAATGGAGAAGCCATCAGTGGGGTTCCCCAGGGCTTTGTCCTCGGGCCTGTACTATTCAACATCTTCATCAACAAAATTGGGGAGGATATAAACGGTAGTTTAGCACTCTTTGCAGACCATAGATAATTGGGAGGCAGAGTGGACAATGAAAAGTGTATCAGAAGTCTTTAGGCCGACCTAAAAAAAGGGGGGTGGGGGAAATTGTTTAACTAGGAAAGGCCCACTAAGACGAAGCTTGTTTCCAGGTGCGACCTGGGAGCACAAGGAAGTCAAGTGACTTGCTCAGGGTCACAGAGTATGCATTTGGGTTCTGTAGGATTCAAATCCAGGTCTCTAGGTTTGCAGCTCAGAGCCCTAAACCACTGCATCATACTACCTCCTATCATGGTCCACAGTATGGCAACTGAACTTCAATGCAGTGAAATGTTAAATGTTGCACTTGGGCAAAAATAACCCCAAGATGGAGTCCAACTCATCACCTTATCTGAAGAAAAGGTCCTAGAAGTGCCAATCTCAGAAACCCTTAAAACAACTAATCAGTGTAACTCTGCATACAGCAAGGCCAGCAGAATGTTGAGATGCATCAGCAAAAGCTTCGACAGCAGGAACAGGAATGTCATATTGTTTCTTTATAGATCTCTGGTGAGATGCCATTTGGAGTACTGTGCCCAAGTTTGGGGACTGCACCTTAGGAAGGACATCAATAAACTGGAGACAGTCCAGAGAAGGGCCACAAAGATGATATCAGGAGTGCACAACTTGCCATACAGCGAATGCCTGAAGGAGTTGAATTTGTTCTTGTTCGAGTATGGAAGAGAAAGTGGGGACATGATTGAGACATTCAAGTACATAAAAGGCATCAACAAAGTTCCCTACTCTGAACTCATTAGGTTCAATAACCCTAATACTACAGGACATAACCGGAAAGGTAGCCTGTGATGATGGCGACCACGACTGAGCACTTTCAAAAAGGGTGACTTAATCCTGACGCCTGTGCACAGAACTATCGGGCTGCGAGGGTGACCAGATTGAGGGTTCGGCAAGTATAGTGACAGGATGTCACTGTGCATACATGCATGTTGGAGGAGGTGGGGAGGGACCACGCTATGCAATGGTGGAAGGGGAGTGAGGGTTTGTGGGGTGTAGTGTGGTGGTGGGCTGCCGAGCTGGCCATGTGACGTGGTGAGTTGGTGGTAGGCTGGGTTTGGGAGGGTGGTGGGATCAGTTCTGGATGCGCTCATTTTGCTCCTGGTCAGGAGGTTCTTTTTTTTTTAGTTTTGCACCCCTCCAACATGCACCCCCCCCCGAGTTGAGAATCCTTTAGTAGGGGGTGCGGGTGCTGTATGCTGCGAGTGTACATTGCGGAAATTGATTTTTGATGATGTACACTCCCCCAAACGGCTATCGCCTTTCCGCGATCGCCATTATCACATGGAACCTCTGGAATCTCAAAAGGGGGGATTTCAAGTGAGATATCAGGAAGCATTTTTTCACACAGTGAGTGATAGCACCTTGGAATGGTTTGCTGTCTGAAGTAGTAGAGACAAAAACAGTCACTTTCTTCAAGCTAGGATGTGATAGGACGTACATGCTTCATAGAGTAGGGAACGGGGAGGGGCTTCACAAATTCTAAGAGTCAGTTTATAGGGCCAAATAGTGGACCTTGAAAAACAATGGGCAGACCAGATGGACCATTAGTCTTCTTCTGCCATTACCTTTCTATGTTTCTATGTTTCTCCTTTCCTTCCCACCCAGTTCTTCCTGAACAAAGTATAGTCTGGTATAGCCATGTCCAGTTCCATGCCATAACAACAATCAGTAAACAGCAATCACTGTTACACTGAGTGTATGTCACCAAAAATCAAAATGGCGATGTACACTCCCTAGAGAACCTGACAACAGCAACAAGAAACCAATAACATTTTATCTATGTGGGGGTTGTCCCCGCACCTCCCTAAATTAAAATTCTCAACTCTGGGGGGGTGCATGCAGGGAGGGGGTGACATTCAGACATAAAAAAATGTTTAAGTGCTGCACATGGTGAAAAAATAGAAGCCCTACCCAGCCCCAAATCCTGGACCTCCCTCACTGTAGTCTGCCACCCTCACCACCACACCAGAACAGCCGCTCAGCAGCACACCGCCAAACTACAGTTCACATACCTTCTACTTCCTGAACCCTCTCATTCCATCCCTTCGCCCTTGTACCACCTCATTATTTTGTTCCATAACTTGGAGCTATAACCACACATCGCTACCTTTCAGGGTAGATCACATTGCAGGCATCAAGACTGAGTCAGTCATATGTGAGTCGCTCAATCTCAGTCACCCATATAACAGGATACTGCCATGTCCCAGTCATGGTTCTTAGTGCACCATGACTCTGTAATGGCCACAATATTCCGGTCAGCTTCTGCATGATGGCTCTAAGTCCGGAATCTTATTTCCTAGACTTCTAGCATTCATACACATGGCCTTCCAGATTTTGATTTCACTCTACCTGTTGTCCCCTTTTTTGCCTTTTTGCCAACTCTCCTTCCCACCTCTTTTTTATATGCTCCTATTCCTTTCCCCCTTTATCTCTACCACCCTGATCCCTTTATTAATTTGCACCCTGGGGAATTCCTCTCCCCTCAGGTTCTTTTTACTCTCTACTTCAGCCTGTGGGGGGGAGGTAGTTTCTGATTCCCCGATTCATTCTGCCACCCCCTTGGCTGGTTAAAATGTTCATTGAAGTAACATTTCAACCATCCACTGAGGGCTGCAGTTCCCCTCCTGGATGGATGTAGACCATCATCCTTGTACAGATCCTTATCCTCACAGGTGGGTCCCCAGTCCCCATTGTAGCCAAACATTGTAGCCAAACCTTTCCTTTCTGCACCATTCCTTCAACCATGAGTTGAAACTTCAGGTGCAGCGTCCCTTCTCCTGTCCCCTGTCATGGAGAGGCAGCACCTCAGCGAAAGCCAACAAGTGTGCTACCTGCCTAAGACCCTTCACCAGCTCAGTAAACTCCCCCTCCACTATCCCAGCCCTGTTTCTAGCCAGTTCATTAGTCCCCAGATGGACAATGACATCCAACTCTCCCTCCTGTCTTGTGCTGTGCAAACTAGAAGATTTTGCCGGGCGAAATATTTCGAGGAATTTGAACATTTCGTGAAATATTTTGCTGGGTGAAATGAGAAATTTTGCCAGTTCAGCAGGCACATTTTGCCCATGAACCAGTGAAATTTGCCACTCGTGGGAGAAATTTCGCCACTCATGGGCAAACTTTCTTAATTTTGCCACCAGCCCCCAATCTTGCAAAAAAAACAATCCTCCCATGTCCCTGAGAGAGGACCCCCAGCCAATCCTTCACAAATTCAAATCAAGATAGAAACCTCCCTCCTCCCCCAGTCACCCTGAGCCCTGGCTCCCATTCTTTGTAAACAAAAAAAACAAAACAATTCCCTCCCATGTCCCTGGTGTCTAGTGGCCCTTCCCGGACAATCACCGGCTGAATTCAAATCAAAATAGAACCCTTCCTCCTCCCCCAGTCACCCAGAGCCCTGGCCCCATATCATCATAAAAAAAAATCATCTCTCCTGTCCCTGGTGTCTAGTGGTCTCAGTGAACCTCACTCTCACCCCGTCTTAAGTCAGAGCTCACCTGCTCCCTCCATATCCCAATCAGGCCATTGGCACAGACCTCCACTCACCTCCATGGCTGGCAGCCAGTCTGAGTGCTTAATGAATGAGTGTTGCTAGAAGACCGCTCCTTCATTGACAGATTCAGACAGCCAGTACCTCACCACTACTGGTAGTGTAGTGAGAGCACTGGCTGTCTGACTCTGTCAATAAATGAGCGCTTGCTTGCAAGAGACCGTGCTCATTCATTGAGCTCTCAGATGGGCTGCCGCCATGGAGGTGAGTAGAGGATCACCTGCGGCCCGATCGGGGTGCTGGGGAGAGGGGTGGCTGTCCTCTGACTTAAGACAGGGTGGGGTGGGGATCCACTAGACACCAGGACAGGTAAGAGGATTTAACTTTTTTTTTACAAAGATATGGGGCTGGGCTAGGGGTGACTGGGGAGGAGGGAGCGCTCTATCTTGATTTGAATTTGGTCGGTGGTTGACCGGGGTCACTAGACACCAGGGACATGGAAGGGGATTGATATTGTTTTTTTTTTTTACAAAGATTGGGGGCCGCGGCTCAGGGTGACGGGGGGGTTCTTGATTTGAATTCAGCTGGTGATCAGCCGGGGAAGGGGGACTACTAGACACCATGGACTCAGAGGGGCACAGAATGCTAACCTTATATGCAAATGCAGGTGAAATTGCAGGCGAAATGTCACAATGTCACGAAATAGTTTGCGCAGCAAAATTGCTGATTTTGCAGCAATTTCACCAGTGAAATAAATTTTGCAACATCTCTACTCGTGTCCTGTTGCCCCAGTGATCCACAGGATTTGCTTCCCATCCCTCCGGGTTGTGGCACGAGGTAGGTACCTACCCTGCCTCTCCTGCACTTTTCTGTTCCCAAAACTATCCCCCTCACAATTGAGTCCCCCATGAGAAGTTGCTTCTTCCTCCTCCTCTGGGGTCCTCTTCCACCCTCCTTGGGATCTCCACTATGGAGGGCCCCTACATTCCCCTTGGTCACTACCATGGGTGCTTCCTACTGGCAGTCCCGCCCTGCCAGAGTAGTGTAGGAATTTTGCAATGGTACCGGTTGAGGATTGTGCCTCTGTCCCACCACCCCCACCCTTCCAGAGCACACCATAGTCCAGCCGTTCCTCTTCACTGGCATCCTCTGAGGTAACAGTGGCAGGCTTGGTGGCCTCTGGGTGGGGGGATGAGGTTCCCTGAATCCTAGCCAACTCTTCCTGGAGTTTAGCGACCTCCTCCCTAAACCCAGAGAAGTATGTGCAGATTGGGCAGCACCACAGCCTCCAGAAGGTCTCTCTGAAAACTGCCATCCCACAGCCACTTCACTGCACCACTCCCAGCATTCTCAACCTCTATTCTCCATGTGTTTTCTGGAGATACTTTTGTACACTAAGCCCTGGTGGGGCGTTTCCCTCTCTATGCATTTTCCTGGAATACTATTTTAATTTTGGCTACGAGATCACAATTCAGTAAAGTGCTTAATCTTGTGGTTGTATTCTTCGACCCAAGAAACTAAATTTGTAAAGTATTTTTAGCTAGGCATTAGGTGTAGGGCTGAGTAGAATAGGAAGGGATGGGACAATGAGCTAGGACAGGGGTCAGATTTATTATTTTCTAGTTAGGACTTTTCACAAGCCACAGTCAATTTCTCTTACCTGCTGAGGAACTTTCTAGTTGAGGGGTCCAGTGGCTTTGGAGACTTCAGTGAATCTTCCCATGAATGACTGACTGATGGACCCATTTTCAGCTGAAACACCTGGACCAGTGCACTAGAGAATGGACTTGGAGGCTGCCTGTTGAAAGCTGGAGGGGCTGAACTGCCCCACAGCCAAGTTGACCTAGAGCAGTTTCCTGGGCAGATGCAAAGAACAGCGGCATCTGTTTTCTGCTTCCTGGATTGTGTGAGTGGAAGGGACTCTGTGGTGTGAGTTTATTTTTGGCCGACTGCGGTTTCTGTGGTGTGCTGACTGTTTTTACATTGGAGCCTCATCTGATCCATTGGGTTCATGGGGACAAGCCATCTTTTCACCACGGAGGAAGAAGGGACGCTCTGTGCAGTTCATGTTGGTGAGAGGGGCACTGGTTCTGCATTGAGGCATGGGTGAGCTGCTCATTTCTTTTCCCAAACCATTGGTAAGCCCATATACATCTTTAAGCAAGCCCTGTACTTTCACAGCTGGTGAGAGGGGCTTTGAAAAGATTATGTGGCTCCCCTCAATTGTTTTTCTCTTCAGTTTGGACTTGTGTTCCTGAGTGATCTCCCAGCTGTGACCAGGGGTTGGTGAGAGGACCTCCTGTTATTCAGCATTGGGCCTTGAAATCTTACACACTTTCCTTGGGGTGACTGTTTTTCATTTGTTCTGTTTGTGTTGGAATTGCCCTTTTGGGCTATGTTCCTGTGGCCTGTGAATTTGCTCTCCTACTATAAAACATTTTAATTCTGATTTATTTTTCTGCTCTGTGTTGGGTGGTTGAGGGTGATCTTTGTGGGGGGAGGAGTGAGGATTTTAACTGTATTGCTGGTATGTGTGGTGTGTGGTGGTGAGTGATTAGGTTTCTTGTGTATTAGTTGTGTGCATGTGTGAGTGGAAAGTAGTTATTAGTTTTAGTAGGCATAAGTATTGTGCCTTGGGAATTATTGCAGGCAAGGAGGCCAGCTTTCTGGGATGTGCAAAGGTCTGGGGCAGGCATGGATTGCCTATGAGGTGTCCCAGCTGCTTGGCCTTTGACCTTTTACCAACCTCCCCATATCAACCATGACAGCCTTGGTAGCTGTCAGGTCGGATAATAGGAAGTGCTGTATTGGTCAGTTGTGGCAGGGTGCTGTAGGTTTTCAGTCAGGGTGATGCTCTGCAATGCCAGATCAATCAGAAATAATATCGCGGCTGGCCCAGTGGCATACAGGGTTGAGGCGTTGATGCCTTACTTCGACCCACGATGGCAACCCGGGTTCGGGAGCAGACTCAGGGAGCCGGGGGTCTGCAGGGGAGGAGAGGATCAAGCATCCAAAGGACTGCCCTCCTGTCCTGGGGTGGGTTGTGGGAGTGCGTTGCTCTGCAGTGACCTCCAGTGGAGACCGGTTGGTAGCGCAGATGCGCGCAAGAGAGGGAACATCACTAGAAAATGGAAACTGGCTCCATACTCAACAGGATGATGGCCGCCTGGTGATCCGATGCTGTCAATGCCCCTAGAGCCTCCATCCCTCAGCAGAACCCCAGGGCCAAGTAGAGCACTTGCCTGCCCCACAGGTGCCTCTCCCCCTCAGAGGAGGGGGGCCTGCCCGTTGAAGGGCTACCTCCAGGTTAGCCTGGGGACAACTGCAAATGTGAGGGATGGGGCATGGGAACAAGAGAGATTGGAGGTGCCTTGGTACAGCCTGAAGGAGTGGCTGAGAGTGGTAGCACATAGGAGAAAAAGAGAAAAAAAAAGAAATAAGATGGCAATTATAGCAGACTTGATTTTGACAGTCAGTCTGGCTTGCATCATGGAGACCTGGGTGGATGACAATGCTGGACCAGTCTTGGAGGCAGCCGTCCACCCTGAGTACTCTGTAGCACACTGCCCTAGGGTGGAACACAGGGGTGGGGGAGTGGCCATCTGCTTTAGTTCTGACCTGGACTTCACTGTACACCCGGTGGGAACTACCAGGTCCTTTGAATGTATGGCCGTACGTGGGGGTCTGGGTGCAGGCTGCAGGATTATCCTGATTTACCACCCCCCGGGGCGGTAGGAGAATTTATTAATTCATTAATTTATTTTTTAGTCTTTTGGTAACCGGGTAAGGTCCGCTAGGCACAAGTGTCTGTTTCCAGGGGCAACCTGGGAGCACTGGGCGGTTAAGTGACTTTTTTTTTTTTTTTTTTTTTTTTTTTAGCTTTTGTTGACCGGGTAAGTGCACTAGACAAATCCTGCCTATTTTCAGGCACGACCCGGGGGAGGGTGATACAGATGAATGCCAACTGACCTTGAACCAGATTAAGCTGTTGGTGGTATTTTTTTAGTGAATGAGGGAAATTTGGCCAGGACACCGGGGAAATTCCTCTACTCTGGAGGTAGGGGGCCCCTCCCCTGAGACGGCTGGACTCGGTTCAGTATGTCTCAGCTGCCGGAGAGCACAGAGGTGGTAGGTGATGGCCTTATGGATCTAGTTGAAGCACTCGAGGAGGCTTCATCCGTTTCAGTGGACATGGAAATCGTACAGCATACTCCACCTACTGAAGAATTGATTCTGTCAGAAGATGCTGAGAGACAGAAACTGTCTGACGTGGCTTTAAATATGGTTACAGAGGAGGAAAAAAAAAGAAAGCATCCAGAAAATGGTCAGGTCGATTCTTCTGGTTTGGTTAAAAAGAGTAACATGCAAGGAAGTGCTGGATCGAGGGACTCAAACACGGGGGTTCCTGTAACTGACCTGGATGACGACTCCTTCCCTTTCACAGCTCGACTTTCAACTTGATCTCCGGAGGTGGCGTTGGAGCAAGCCAGCTGGATACGGACCACAAATGCTTGGATCCCGGATCCCCAGTTGCCTTTACCAGGAATAGGAATGAAAAACCAGAGGGACGTCTTGGAAACACAGGCTGTTGCAGAGAGACAGGTTTCAGAGTCGGACCAAAAGACCGCGTCATTTCCGCCGGCTACAGTTGACTCTCGAGTCCCTGATTTGGTAGCACCGGAGGCTGAATTACTAACTTTGAATCAGAACTGCTTGGAATATGGAAACGCTACTAAGATGGAAACTACTGCTGCTGTGGTACCTGAAATAACGCCAACAGGTCAGTGTTCACAAATTACAAACACAAATACAAACGCTGGTACTAAGGGTAATACGGCTAATAGCTCTCCTCAACTGCAGAATGTAAGGCCGGCTAGCTATGCTTCTCTGTTTAAACCTACAGACATTCCAACGAGAAAACGTTTTGTGGCAAGGATTCACTACAAAGGGGGTATGGATCTCCCTCCTGATCGAAACTTTGTGGGCAAGTCTTTAATCATAGACTCATTAGGGATTCGACCCTCAGAGGTGTATGCTTTTATTCATTCCTCGGGGGATTATAACTTTGATATTTCTTTTCGTTCAGCTACATTGCTTGATAAGTTTTGGGCTGCTTATCACACTGCTCGAGCAGACCCTGTTTGGAAACATTTTGTGGTGATTCCAATCACCAAACCGACTGCTAAGGTTATTACTGTTCTGTTTCGAAATGAAGGGGTCAATGTTCTGGATATTGTGTATTGGTTGGAAAAACGCTGCACAGTGAATGGAGTACCATGTGCTTTAATAGATGATAATGGGTTTTGGACAGGAGAGTGGAAAATTAATGTACAACTTAAAATAACCGAGGATGGAGTTCAGCATCTCCCTAATTGCTTTTATTTGGGGAGAGATCGTGGTGTTCTGTTTTACCCAGGACAACCACGTGCATGTTACAAATGTGGCTCTTTAACTCATTTAAACTACGATTGTGATCAAGTCAAATGCACATCTTGTGGAATGTTAGGTCATTCAGTATTATCTTGTCAGGTCCCACCCACTTGCAATCTATGTGGTGACACCTCTCATATTTATGCAGCATGTCCATGGGCAGCCCATAATACATCTGACTATACTGAACATGATTCTTATATAGCTAACTCTTCAGCTACTGCTAGACCCCCCAAAGATCAGAACATCCTACCAAACATAAGGAAACAACTCAATTATCATCTGTTCCCCATAAAAATTCAATTAACCCTGATCCGTCCAGAAATTTAACTAATTCAGATCTTTTTGAACCTCTAGAATCTCCATTACTGGATGGGCCTTTAATTTCACCTAGTGATTCAGTTCAGCCTTTACTACAGAATCCTTCTCCTCCGTTAAAAGTGAACGCGGAGTTAGAAGAAACTTCAACCCCCCCTCCAATTGCTAGGCAACTTCTCTCCACTAAACAACCAGAAACTGTGTCCATCCTTACTGTTCCAGTATCTAACACATATGATCCTTTACAAAGTTGGGGTGATGTCATGGAGGAAGAAGAATTAGGGGATTCCTTTTTTTCCCCCTCTCCTATGGCAACCCCAGTACCACCACCCTTGACTGATAATTCTGGATTCATTCAAAAGAAATTGTTAAATCAAAGAAAAGAAATAATGTGTTTAATTTCACAGTGTTTTTTTTCTTTCTTTGGTTATGACTTCTTTACACATAGCCAGCTTTAATGTTAATAGTATTCGTTTCACAATATAAACGCATAGCTACATTCTCAGCTTTGCATAGCTTGATTATGAAGTTTATTTTCTGCAGGATGTTAGATTATATACAGCTGGGGAAGTAACTATGGCCTCAAAAGAGTGGGGCTTAGGGTTTTCATATTGGTCCTTAGGACAGGACCTTTGTTCTGGTATTGAATTTGTTCTTCATCTAACTTTATTTTACAAAAATAGTAGATTTGGTTCCTGGAAGGGTATTATTATTGATATTTTATGGTATAATTTACCATATAGATTTATTAACATTTAACCATACAACAAAAGCTGCTAGAGTTCAGCTTTTACGCTTAATTAAACCATTTTTGCTTCTTATCGGATTATTTTATGGGTGGGGATTTTAATACTAGTTTGGAAATCTCTCCTAATAAGAAGACTTATTGTGATACCCATGCCTTACGAACTATTATAGCAGAGATGAATTTAATTGATGTCCTTGCCCAGTCCTTGTTACCTACCTTTTCAAAAGGTAAATTGACCTCTAGAATTGATTTTTGGTTATGTTCAAAGACTATTGGGGTGGTAAACGGCATTACAGTACCTATGGCTACTTCGGATCACCATTTAATAGGGATACGAATCCAGTTAGGAGAAGTTTTATCACAAGGACCTGGAGTTTGGCGGGCTAATTCGTCCTTAATATTAGATTCGGAATTTTCGCATGGGTTTAGGGCATTACTTTCAGATCGAATTACAGTAGTTGTCCTTTACAATTCTATGATCGAATGGTGGAAAGATACAAAATTAACTATAGTGTCTTATTTCAAATATTACGCTAGATTCTTAGCTGATACCAGACACCATACTTCAGGTCTACTACGAGCTGAATTATTAAAATTGTTCACTGAATCTTATTTACATGGCTCTGATTGTTCTGCTAGTATAAAGGAGGTAAAAACTGCCTTAGCTAAAGTACAATATGATAGGCAAAGATCTATTCTTTTGAACAGAAATTTGAACTACTGGGACACAACACCAATTTAATCCTTTGATGTTACTAAAGAAAATTCAGTGGTAAACAAATGTATCAACTACTAGATGATCAGCATAATATAGTGAAAGGGCAAGACAATATTATGAATTGTGTTACGAAATTTGTGAAACATACATTTGAAAATCCAGTTGTTGAATCATCTGAAATGTCACTTTTATTGCAAGCAGTGGATGTACCTACCTTAACAATGCATCACAGGCGTGAGCTTATAAAACCTTTTACTTTTGAAGAAATGAAGGAAATTATTCCAAGTCTTCGAGACAAGGTGGCTCCTGGCTCAGATGGTTTATCAACAGAAATTTATAAATTTTTATGGAAGTTTATGCCAACTCAGCTATTAGCTGTCTTTAACGCCTTTCTACAAGAAGATCGACTGACAGATCAAATGTATGAAGGGTTGATGTTATTTCTTTATAAAAAGGTGACAGAGATAATTTACTGAATTGAGACCAATCACCTTATTAAACACGGATTATAAAATTTTTCCAAATTACTGGGTAACAGGATATAAACACTTATCATCTTTGCTTTCCCCTTTCAGTATTGCTCAGTTTCTGGTAGGTCCATCCATGATGCTTTACTTCTAATAAGAGAATTGTTTTCCAAGGTCAAAAGGAGTCCTAAGGATATTTTTTAACTTTGATCTTTCCAAAGCTTTTGACAGGATTTCACAGGAATTTATCTGGTTGACCCTTAGAGCCTTCGGGTTTCCACAAACTTTTGTTAATTGGATCAGCTTATGCTATTCCTTAGCCTACGTCAGACCATATATTAATGGAAGGATTGGATCCCCTTGTTATATTCTTCGGGGAGTAAGACAAGGTTGTCCCTTAAACCCTTTATTGTTCGTAATAGCACTGGATCCTATTATTAGGTTACTTCACAAATCACCTAGTCTTTTAGGTCTTTCTAATCCTGACCATAATGTACAAAAAGTGATCTGTTATGCAGATGATTTGTGTGTCTTAGTACCAACTATTTCAGTAGGTCGTTTGTTATGTAAGGTGATACCGTTTTTTTTATTAATCCTTGGTTCTAGTCTGAATCTACAAAGAGTGTGTGTCTAAATTTGGCCTCATCAGTAGAGAGTATTTCCTCTATTGGGGGTATTAGACTAGTGGATTCTCGGCATAAACTATTGGGTATTTATTTTGGAGTTTCAGATATGGCATAGTATAATTGGGAGATATGTTTGAATAAGGGGAAGGAAACAGTCAGCAAGTGGCATAAGTGGTTCTTGAGTAAAAAGAAATGTATTTTTTTGATTAAAACGTGTTTAGTGCCTTTGTTTTTACATATAGCACATATTTTCCCATTACCCAGATGTTTTTTTGTACCTCTTCTAAGTCTTTTCTTTTCTTGTTTTTGGGGAAGCCATCTTAATCCAATCAAGCGCAACGTTTTATTACGAAATTACCGGCAAGGAGGGGTTAATATGATTCACCCAATTGTGTTTTTTTATTCCCTTTTTTTTTCAACCAATTTGAAACCTTTAGTTATGGATTATTTCCAGCTTTGGGTTCCCTTGATACGTATGTCACTTAATGGGATTTTTCAGGAATGGAGTAAAGGGGAATTTCTCCATAAAAATAAAAGGAAATATGTTTTATCCACAGATTGGGTGATAGTGTTTGACATGTTAAAAACATGGCATATTTCGGTAGAAATGATTAAAGATTTATCTCGGAAACAATTGTATACAGTTATAGTAGAATCCCACTTTTTGGAGGAAATTTTTCCAGGGTTTTCACCAATAGAAAAGAAATTGATTGGAAATCATTTAACTGATCCTCGTATTCCTGTGATGATGTGGGATATTGCCTGGTTAGGTGCACATGGAAAAATTAATTTCCATGATAACCAGAAGCATAAACAAGTATTGGATAGATACTGTTTTCGGGATTCTTGTACAAATCTTACAGAAACTATGTCCCATTTATATTTTTCTTGTCCTTTTATTTTACGTTTTTGGTTTTTGTGGCGTCGTCGTTTCTGGAATAAAGTTTGGCGTCAGTGGGATCAGAGGGCCTTATTTTTTGGTTTATTTCCAGTTTCATGGTCAAAATGTAATTCTAGTTCTTTGAATATTGTAGCTATTATAATATTGTATTGGGTATGGCAGACCAGATGTTGGTTCCTTTTTCAACAACGTTGTCTTACTCCTGAGGAATTATTCAATAAAGTATTAGGCCATATTGATCGTGTTAAGGAAGGAGAAAGGAAAATTCTTAGAAGGAATATATGGAACGATATTGGATTTTTTAATTCCTTTTCACTGTGTATAAACTGTTTTCTTTTCTATAGGTTTATTCTGAAAGATAGAGAGGAGGATTTTGAGTTTCATATTTGACATTTTTGTAAATTTATTATAATTCGCTGTAATTGTTTTTTTTGTATTGGAATTACTATGATGAAGTATTGTATATTTGTTTGTGTTTTTAAATAAACATACCCCTACTCTTTTCGATAAGTGCCATGGGATCTTTAACATCCACCTGAACTACCACCAATCCAGGCAGATGGGACCTCGGTTTAACATCTCATCTGAAAGACGGCACCTCAGAAATGCAGCACCCCTCTCATGCTGCATTACAGTGTCAGTACTGGGATATTAACCCAAGTGCCAGATGTGGGAACTGAACCCACAGCCCTCTGATCTCCCGGCCTCAGAGGCGAGTGTGCTACCTACTGAGCCACTGACACTTGCTCAGAGTCACACAGTATGCAAGTGGAGGTTGTGAGAATCAAACTCAGGTCTGGTCTGCTGGATGTACCAAGCTCGCTCACACCTCATTCCTCTAACCTCTAGGCTATACTGTCAGCCCAGAATTCCTGTAGAAGGTGGTGGATCTCATTGTCAGCAAAGTGTTAGAGGTCCCAGATGTTTAGTGCTGGGGGACTTCAACACTTGGGTCGATGGTGAATCCTCCATGCTTGGTTCCAACCTCCTCCAGATGATGTCATCTCTAGGCCTGTCAAAAGAGGTTACTTCCATGACCCTTCATGACAGTCACATGTTGGACCTGGTGTTCTCACTGGGGCTTGAGGTTGGTAACCTCAAGACTGATCAGGTCAGCTGGTCTGATCACTGCACGGTGAGGTTCTCATTCAGGGCCCCCCTTGAGAGCCCTTCCCCTGTGGAGATCATCAGCTACCACCCTTTGAGGGGATTGTTCTTGGAGGGATTTCTGGTGGTGGCTGATCTATCTAGTGTAGATGTTGCATGTGCAAAGGATGTAAGTGATGTAGTTGCTGCCTATAATAGGGCAATGTCTGATGCACTCGATGCTCTTGCACCGGTCCCTGTACAACCCAGATCTTCTCACTTGAGGTCTCCTTGGTTTGATGGGGAGTTCAAGGTGATGAAGATTAAGGGTCAGAAGTTAGAGTGCTGCTGGCGGAGGACCATGTTCATTGAGGACAAACTGGCCCTGCGTACTCATTACAGTGAGTATCAGGGGGCAATCAACCATAAGAAGGCAGAGTTCCTCCTGTCCAGGGAGATTGCTGCAGGGAAAAAACAAGCTGCTGTGCTATTTCAGACTGTAGACAGATTATTACACCTGGTCTTTCTGCAGCTGAAAAAAGCCTTTTCTGATTCATTGTGTGAGGAGCTTGCTCAGTTCTTCTCTGACAAGGTGTCCTCCATCTGGTGGGGAATTCCATCAGTGAGCCAGAGTATGGCCTGTAGTGATCACCGTGGGCATCATAGAGGAACTCCACCTGTTTGGGATGAGTTTAAACCGGTGGAGGTGGCCGAGGTCATCGAGGTTGTTTCTGGGCTGAAGCACACGTACTGTGAACTGGACCCGGTGCCGACACATTTCTGGATGAGATGTGTTAGTTCTGTTGGCCTGATGTTCACCTTGATTGTCCGGTGCTCTTTGTCAGAGGGGGTCTTCCTGGATTCCTTGAAAGAGGCTTTGGTGAAACCCCTTCTGAAAAAAAACATCCTTATACCCTGACATCTTGGCGAATTACCAACCCATATCTAACCTCGCTTTTTTGGGCAAGGGTGTAAAGAAGATTGTGGCCCATCAGTTTGAGGAGCACCTTATGGCCCTTGACATCTACGAGCCATTCCAGTCTGGATTTCGTGCAAGGCATAACACTGAAACAGCGTTAGTTCAGGTGCACAATGACCTCCTTAGGGCGAGAGATAAAGGAGAGGAGTCAGTTCCCATTCTCCTCTATCTCTCCTCAGCATTTGACACAGTGGACCATGTTGTGTTGCTTGGCCATCTCAGGGACTACTGTGGGCTTGCTGGCACTGTCATCTGCTGATTTGAGTCCTACCTCATGAACAGGAGGCAATGAGTAGTAATGGGACATTTCTCATCCTCCTTGAGCTTCCTGTCCTGTGGAGTACCTCAGGGTTCAGTCTTGTCACCAATGTTGTTTGCTGTGTACATGCTGCCCCTGGATGAGCTCATTAGGAATTACAATGTGGGTTTTCATTGCTATGCAGATGATACCTAGTTGTATCTTTCCTTTGCCCCGGGACATCCAACGCTGTGGAGGTCCTTAATAGTTGCCTAGCTGAGATTAATGATGGAATGTCCTCCAGCTGGTTGCAACTGAACCCTGATAAGATGGAGGTCCTGGTTGTGAAGTTGAACCAAAGGGATCATAGGATTGCCTCTGGTGTGGCAACTGGTCTTTTCCTGGGGTGTACACCATTGACAGCTTCCTCTAGGGTGCACAATATGGGCATTTTCCTAGATGATGGACTGACATTTGAACCCCAGGTGTCATCTGTTGTCCAAAGTAGTTTTCACCATCTGAGAAATATCACCAGCATCAAACCCCTAGTTCCGCCTGAGGACCTCCCTACCTTGGTACATGCCTTTGTGACATCCAGGCTTGATTACTGTAATGTGCTCTACTTCAGGGTCTCTAGAGATACCCTCCACTAGCTGCAGTTAGTGCAGATCACTGCCACCAGGTTGCTGATGGGAGTCTCCAAGTTCAGTCACGAAACCCCGATGTTGTGCAAAATGCACTGGCTGCCAGTCAGGTTGAGAGTTATCTTCATGGTGGGCTTGTTCGCCCTTTTTTTTTCTTTATTGAAAGATACCAGTGAAGCTATATTAAAATTTCAAATGGTTAAGTGGGAAAGTGATTTTGTATGGATTTCAATAGATGTAGAATGGGACCCTGAGCAAGTCACTTGTAGTTGTTTAAGCAAGAGTAGCACACTAAGCTGAAAGCTTTTTTACAAGAGTGACCTGGGAGCACAGGGAAGTTAAGTGACTTGCTCAGGGTCACACAGTATGCAAGTGGAAGCTGTGGGATTCAAACCCAGGTCTGGTCTGCTGGATGTCACCAGATTTGCAGCTCTGATCCTTAAACCACTGCACTATACTGCCTCCTGAAAAGAATCCATTCTCCAATAAAAAGAGAAATAAAGTAGAAAACTGCACCCTAATTACATTTTCAACTAAGTTTAATGGGGTAGCAGGTCAAATTGGAAATGTGGTATGGAAGAATTGGAAGATTCTAAATAATGATGAAATACTGAAGACAGTTATCTGGATACACCCAGAATAACTTTCAAAAAAACAACCACACTTAGGGACCATTTAGTTCACAGTCAGTTCAAAAGACAGACCGACACACAAACAATGTGGTTACTCACAAAACCAGTGGGGGTATATAAATGTCAAAGGTGTAATATATGTCAATATATGAATACAGGGAAAGAACTATGGTACCCTAATACAGCTAGAAAAATTCATATTAAGGAGTTCAAAACATGCACAACCTCTTATTGGGGTTTACATGTTATCGTGTAGTTGCAATATCTACTATATAGAGAAAACTGTGAAGATGCTTAAAGAAAGAGTTCAAGAACATGTACGGTCAATAATAAATAAAAGAATGGATATCCCAGTGGGCAGACACTACATTCAGGTACATGATTCAAATCCCAAATGCCTAAAGTTTATAGGCTTAGAACGTGTGGCACAGCCTCTTAGAGGTGGAGATAGAAAAAAATCTCCTATTACAGAGAGAAGGCTATTGAATGTATGCATTGGATACAGTGAAGTCACATGACCTAAATGAATTTTGGGACTTGAAACCATACCTGTGTGGAGGGGTTGTGGGATAACAGATGGACCAGACACCGAACTTCAGGTTCAACACACAATCTCTGTGTGATGTTTATTCAAAATACAAGAAATAAGCTTCAGCAATGCCATATTCCTTCTTCAGTACATCAGTTTACAGCAACAGACTATGAATATCCTTTCTCTGCACTTAGCCAGTACCTACTGACACTGATCTTTGATCCAGTTCATTAGTTGAGATGTAGGCACCACCCCTATGCAAGCCCTCATTTGCTTACATAGTGGGGGCTCAAAAAAAAAAAAAACAAGCTATAAACAAAGAACCTCAAAGCAGAATCACTGAAAGAAGGTTTACCCCAAAGGGCATTGGCAACAAATTAAGTTTCAAAGAAATACAACATCATACATACTTCCATATGCAATGCATCATGGGTTATATGCAAATCATCATGACATTTCTTACTTAAGTTTACAACAATATACATGCATTTTAGATAACACAACTAGCTTAATTTCTATAATAGTCACCTAGTACTTTTTACCATTATCAAAACACCAAGTGCCGTGGTATTTTCAACATTTATAGATTTCATAAACATAAAGTATATACATCACGGTATTTTATAAAATAGTGCTATTACACACTAAATCCAACAACAATAAACTCAACCTGTTTTACATACATCTGGAGGTCACCACAATAACCTCCCTGCATGAGGACCTGAGAGGGAAAAGAAAAATTAAAGGGGACAACATAGCATAGTAAAGAAAGGGAAGGGGGTGCCCATGGGTGGCCAACCTTATGGACTAGAAATTGTAAAGGATAGAATAGACTAAGAAATAGAAGAACTGTTGCAACAGATTTAAGAAAAGGTTGGCCCTCAAGGGTGGCAGGAGCTCCCGGTCACGTATCCCCCACCTTAAGAGGGAAGCAGTTATTGCAGACTGTTTATCACCTTCCTGTCCCAGGAAGGGATGGAGCTTCTACCCATCTATCTTCAGAAGCTACGTCTCAAGGTCCCTATTCATGATTAATATTTCATCATAAACATAGTGGACATCATCATTCTTTACCCTGAGGCATAAACACATTTTTCAATAGAGACTAACGGTACCTTCTCATCTCCTTTTAGGGAAAGTCCATTATATTTCTTAACCAAAAAAAATCTTGACTTCTGTAATGTCCAGTACCATAGAAACAATTTCTCTGGGGTGAGTAATTACCTGCTCCAACCCCACCAGACATGTTGGTTTTAAGCAGGGACCCAGTTCTAGGTTCAACCCCTCTACATAAACCCACTATGACTCTTGATTCATTTCACTTGTTACAGATATAGACACCTGAGGGTAGACACACAAGGTGTTACCCAAGCACAGGTTCCAATCCATTTTCCACCCACCTCCTTTGTAGGTTTTCACTCAGAAAAGAACAAAGCACACTTACCACCTCAGACTTGTCTGCCCTTGGGTACCTCTTTCTTTGACATCAGGCCCACCCCTTGATCAAATATGCTACACTTTTGCCTACAGAAAGGGACCATTGCAGAGCCACATCTGGCCTTGTCTGAAACTAACTTGACCCCTCTGTCTTACACAAAGTGCCTACGGGAATATGGAAGGAGCAATAATAGTTTCTACTATCCTACTTCAACCTTTTATAACTTTTGACACCACATCCTTGGTCATCTTTTCCCCAGGCAGGTCTCTACAGAAACCTACAGGACCCCAAGGAACCTTTCATGCTGAATACCCTGCAATCTTAAACAACAGGTTCCTAAACCTTTTAACTCTGGGGTGTCTCAGTAAACATCCTTTTAATCACTGTGCTATTTTCAGCCATCTGTTACCATCTAATACCTTGTAACCTATGTAAGAGTTTCCCTTTTTCCAAGGGTGGCATTTTTTTACATGACCTCTACCCTACTTAACTTTAACATACTGTAACAGTTTGGCAACATTAGCATTTTTAACATGCAGTATACCCCAGTCAATACTGTCTATAGATTTAGCTGCATCAATACAAGAAAAGTCCCTTCAGCCTCATAGGCTTTTTCTTGCTTGCTTGGAGTCTTCAACCCCCAGCACAATATCATTAGGAACAGTCTTACCTGGGGTCTCACATTCAGATTCCATACTTGCATCTCCAACCTCCAACAGGTAACATCCTGGGAACACAGGAAACAAAGGAATATCCTGCTCAGTCAGGGGGTCCTCCTCAAACTGAGCCCACGAAAAATCCTCCTCTGACTCTTTGTCCAAGCTCTCTTACAGAAACTTCTCAAGCACCTGGCACCAGTGTTCTGCCTCTCTGTGTAGTCAGTCTGCCTCCAGCCATTGCCCACTTGTCCAGTGGATCATCCTCATCAGGGACTACATCTCTGGGGTGTTGTCTTTCACACCTCCAGTCTGCCTCAACCTGCATCTCTTCATCTTCTTCAGGCTTGGTCTTCCTCTGAGCTCTCAGGTCCAGTCCAGGCAGCAGCTTTTCTCCATCTGTCAGCCATGGTTCTGGTCAGAACTCCATGGACTTTCTTCTCCAGGTTCTCCTCTGGAACTCCTGGTGCATCAGTCCACCTGGGATAGCTGGGCGATATCCACCAGAAAACATCCCTCTTCAGCCAGTCCAGAAACTTCCAGTAAGTTATCCCAATTCTGACACCAAGTCTGTGGAGGGGTTGTGGAATAACAGATGGACCAGACACCGAACTTCAGGTTCAACACACAATCTCTGTATGATGCTTATTCAAAATACAAGAAATAAGCTTCTGCAATGCCATATTCTTTCTTCAGTACATCAGTTTGCAGCAACAGACTATGAATGTCCTTTCTCTGCACTTAGCCAGCACCTACTGATCTCTGATCCAATTCACTAGTTGAGATGTAGCCACCACCCCTATGCAAGCCCCATTTGCTTGAGTAGTGGGGGCTCAAAAAAAAAAAAAAAAAAAACAAGCTATAAACAAAGAACCTCAAAGCAGAATCACTGAAAGAAGGTTTACTCCAAAGGGTAAAGGCAATAAATTAAGTTTCAAAGAAATACATCATATATACTTCCATAATGCAATGCATCATGGGATATATGCAAATAATCATGACATTTCTTATGTAGTTTACAACAATATACATGCATTTTAAATAACACAACTAGCTTAATTTCTATAATAGTCACCTAGTACTTTTTACCATTATCAAAACACCAAGTGCCATGGTATTTTCAACTTTTACAGGTTTCATAAACATAAAGTACAGTATATACATCACAGTATTTTATAACATAGTGCTATTACATACTAAATCCAACAACAATAAACTCAACCTGTTTTACATACATCTGGAAGTCACCACAATAACCTCCCTGCACGAGGACCTGAGAGGGAAAAGAAAAATTAAAGAGGACACTATAGCATAGTCGAGAAAGGGAAGGGGGTGCCCATGGGTGGCCAACCTTATGGACTAGAAATTGTAAAGGATAGAATAGGCTAAGAAATAGAAGAACTGTTGCAACAGATTTAAGAAAACGTCGGCCCTCAAGAGTGGCAGGAGCTCCCGGTCACAACCTGAAAACTGGCACCTATTAGATAGGAGTATTTCATCATTTTTTTTGAAATATCGTGATATGCATGTGACATTACTGATACCTATGTGATACATTTCAAAGGTTTTTTACCTTAATTTTATGAAATGAAGTTTAAGTTAAGGCATCAGTATTGAATAAGATTAGTTCCTGCCCTCTTTCAAGTGTTTTGGTAATTGTATAGTGCTTTAAGGTTGCTACTTATTTAAAAAAGTAAAGATCTAGGAGAAACTTTTACTCTTGTAATGATGTTGTATAGGAATAAGTAATTCATTAAAACTAAATTTGGCCTTTACCTTTCCTCTTTACTTGTTTCCTCCTCTTGCCTTTTCCCCCTTCCCCATCCCCCCACTTTCTTTCCCTCATACAACCCTCTTTCTTCCCCTCACCCCTCCCCCAATTCCCCTCACAAACCCCTCTTCCCCACCCAAACATGACCACTCCCCCACTCTGCTTTTCCTTTCTATCACTGGTAATGTGTCCTTTCTTTTGCTATGAGCCCTTACTATGTCTGCCTTTCAATCATTAAGAGTGTACCAGAACTGAACCTTTCTTAAATAGCAATGGAATAAAACTTCTGAAATGATATATGAAAATAATGAATAGGCTTTTAAAGGATGCTCTGTAGGAAAATCTATACTAGTTATAATGAATTTATATGTTCAAGAACCAGTTCTTTTGAGTTCCTCTAACTGTAGAAATTTTAAAACAATTGATTATGAATTTAATAATAAGTAGCTATGTTTCTAATATTTTTTAAAGTTTTTTTTTTTACTGTTTTTGAGTTAAAATAAAAATGATCTTGTTGAATTAATTGATGCATAGAAATAATGCAACATGAAATTGTTACTGTCACTTTAAAGTGATTTACCAGCTTCCCCCGATGTTATGTTTGCAGATCACCTTCCCTTCATTGAGTGATGCAAAGCTCAGCTGTCCTGAAGTTAAGTACAGTATTAAATATATTCAGATACTTAGTTTTTCAACATTTTTGTGCCACAGTTGTCTCTGCATGTTTTTTTCTTTGTTTGAAGTTCGCATATAAGCTGTGCATCCACATGCATGAGTGACATCAGCACAGAGAAGGTGTTCCCACTGCACCTTTCTCACTGCTCGTTCATTCATCTTTCCTGGACCCAGCCTCAGTGAGTGCAGATCCAAAACTGAACTGGCAAAAATTACAGCACTGATGACTAAAACTGTTTGTTATATTGGCAGCTGTTATGCTTGCTTTTGGGTTTACAGAAGTGGTGATTTCTCCTGATTTTCAATTTTACTCATCTGACTAAGCTCTGTGTCCTAGGTCCATCGGTTCTAGGAACATCACAATCTACATTGCTTGAGTACAGTGTTACAGTTTTAATAAGTGCTGCAAGTACATAATTATAACAACAAGTCTGTATAAAAATACATTTTTTTAACTGAGTGGAGCTGTAATCTGTAGCGTATTGGGACACAAAAGGACGACTTTTGAACTGGGCAGATCTATAAATTGAAGTAAGCTTTTCAGTATTGGTATATTGAGGTCTGTGTTAAATGGATGACTTTTTCAGCAGTTCAGAATTGTAATGTGCAGCAAGGGTATAAGCACCGAGCTGCACAGTCCAATCCCAGGAGAACAGTGCAATAAACTGTGTATTTCTGGCAACTGCTGCTTCCAGTGTGATTGCTTCAATAAACTGCCTATTGCATTTCTGATTGTCACCATCACTATAGACAGTTTATATTTTTTCTTGTGCTCCTGTGTTTTCTTGGGCTCATTTGGTGTTCTCATGCAAGCACCATAACACTGATCACCAAAGTATGCTTAGATGTGCATGAATAAAGGGACATGGTGCACTGAATTGTTTCTCCAGCTTGGCAGCTCCTTACTAAGTTTATAAATGAATGCAATAAAATCAGTTATACAGTATACTGTACATAGTTTACAGTGTATCTCAAAATTAAAAACACTTAGATTTTAACATTTTAACATACAGTCTTTATTTATAATTAGGATTATATTATCATTGTATGTGCTCCAGAGCATCAGCAAAAGAAGAGACTGCAATTGCCATCCTCTCCCGACACTGTGGTACCAATGTACGGCTTCTATGTTGTTATATTGCAAAGTGTGCTAGTCAGTTTGGCATACTTAGGGAATAATGTCTGAACCAAAATATGGGCTACACAGCATTGAATGCAGGAAGTCTACACAATGCACCATGAAATCAGTAAGGCATGGGAGACAGTATGGTGCAGCATATGTTGTATTTGCTGTACACTTTACACATATGCATCAGAGATCCACTGTAATGGAAAAAATTGGAAAACACAAACTGCTTAACACAGACCAAAGTGGTAATGAAGTATGGTGACATAAGTGAGGAAGGGTGGTTCAAATACAGTCTAACACTTGAGTACCTACCGCAAGAATATGTCCCTTTTTGTAGTGGACCAATCAAACAGTACTTAGGCTATCTAAACATAAATGCAGTCTCTTTCTCCATGAGAAGGGTATTGGCAGTGTCATTTTTAACCTTGGGGGGTTGGGGATGATCACCGACTGTACTGTGTATTTTTTGCTCAATTAATAATGCACCCAGAGGCACACATGTAGTGGCAATAAGCCAATGCCAGGATGGTATTACAGATGCTTATGCAGACACTAATGACAGCTGCAGTCTGTATAGTCCCTGCATGCTTAGAGGTAACACAAAGCTGGTGCAATAATTTGTAGTTATAAATTTGTAACATGCCGTAAACAGGGGAACCGGTGACTTCAACACGTTACTCAATCACTGATACTTCTAAAGGGGAAAGTACAAGCAGACCCCCCACCCCCAAACACACACATACACAGAGAAGAAAGCTATAGCGTAGACCAGTTGGCACTAGGGCAAAGACAGACCCAAACAGTATAAATAATTTACAGATAATAAAAGTTCTATGCTGCAGCATTTTTCTAAGTGTATGTGTGCAGCTGGGGGCTTTGGAGTGGTTGGGGTACAAGATGCCTGCCTGTAATTTCCACCCTGTGCTCATCAGAGAGAGTGACTGATAAATCAATTGGCGGGAGGTCACTACTAACTAGTACCAAGTGAGGAATTTGGATAAATTAGATTTGGACAAATTGTGAGCCATTTATCCTGCTCAAGCAATGCCACCAGATTGAGCCGTGCTCTCAGTGTCAAGCTGGAGTGGCCAACAACTCGTTAGCATAGGGAAAGCAACCCCCAAAAAAAAGAAATATAAAAACCCAGGGTACTATCACTAGCATTTGTGTGGGCACATCGATACTGGGAGCAACAGAACACACACCATACCTCGATTTTGCACAGTAAAATGACAGCAATGACGGGAACCAAACCATAGCACTAAGTAGCAAAATATAATATTAACAGTTCGTGTTGCTAAGTCTGCTCTCACTGCTGTACTGGAATGGATCGGGACTACTGCTGTGACTGCCTGAGCTACTGCCCACATCATTCTCGCTGCTGTCATAGGGTCATCCCTATGGGGATCTACTATGCAGTGGCTGTCAAATTGTGGCGCTATGTCAGTGTCCGAAAGATCACTGTTAGCGCAGGACAACATAATGCTTTCATCATCAGACCCTGAAAATGAACTGTTTGACATTGCTATTGTCTTGCTGCATGCTGCGACCAAGAGCTCTGTTATCAAAACAGAATTGCTGTGACCAAGAACTAATTTTAATTGCAGAGCACAGATCTCCCTGTGGTGACATTGCAAAGGTAATGAGTGTCAAAGGTCACCAAATACAGGCTCCAATACACAAAATGACACTTCCTGGTTTGTGAGGGTGAAAACCTGATTTAATTTGCTAAAATAGGCTATGCATCTATCAAAATACATTGTGAATCAGTTCTATAAGCAGTCACCTTGCAGTATATGTGTTCATATATCAAAACTTGGTAAATCACTTTAAAATGGAGATTTAGGAATATGGTAATTGTATTAGGATCAATTATGTTCCTTATAAAAATGGATCTGTGTGTGTCCATGGCCACGGCCCCTGAAAAAGGCAAGGTGACGAAGCTCTGGGGCAGTGTGGCATGGTGAATTCAACAAACCACATGTGTGGAATAAAATAGTTTTTTCAAACTTAGTTCATTGTTATTATTGGTACTGTTTTCAATTGCTTCATGGGTCTCGGAGCGCAAGTCTGATTGAATGTTCCACTTTGGGATGGCTCCCTATGACAGTGTGAACCAGCTTAAATTGCTGGCACGGGATTAAACTTTGAATTTATGTCAACTACCTTGGTACATGCCTTTGTGATGGCCAGGCTTGATTACTGTAATGCGCTCTACTTCGGGGTCTTTGGAGAGACCCTCCGCTGGCTGCAGTTAGTGCAGATCGCTGCAGCCAGGTTGCTGACAGGACTCTCCAAGTTCAGTCACGTAACCTCAGTGTTGCGTAAACTGCACTGGCTGCCAGACAGGTGGAGGGTTATCTTCAAGGTGGGCTTACTCACCTTTTTTTTTTTTATATATAGATTTTTATCCTTTGGAGCCCTGGCAGGCAGCTATGGCCCTCCTGACATAGGGATTCTCTCTCCTGTCCCACAGCTTCCACACTGGCTGATCCCAAGTAATCCTCCATGGATTACTCCCCCATGGCAGGGCCAGGAAGGAGGTTGCTGGCTTCTCCTCCCTCCCAGAGACCCAGTCCAAAAGCCAGGAATGGCCAGCAGGAGAGGCAGACCATCACAGAGCCTGCCAGGCTCTTTTTCCTTCATTTTCTCTTGTCCCTCCCTCCCCTACCAACGTAAGGATGTTGGGCCATGCCTCCTGACCTGTATTGCCCTCCAGCCACTGCCAGAGGGCAGTCAGCGAGTGGGATGACAAGTCTCCCTCCCCCAAGAGAGGAGAGCAGTCCTCCGGACACTCAGTCCTTTCTCCCCCCTGCTGACCTCCAGCGGCCCGAGCTTGTTTCTGAACCTGGGTCACTGGCATGGTGCAAGGTGTAGTGACCAATGCCTCAATCTCCAGTGCTACTGGGACGGCTGCTTGCTCACCTTTAAAGCCCTGCATGGACTAGGCCCTCGCTCTCTGTCTGACCTCCTTATACCTGCCGCTCCTGTCCACTCCCTCTGTTCCTCCTCTAGAGTCCTCCTCGTGATTCCCAGAATACGATTAAAAACTGCTGGTGACAGGGCATGCAGTGATGCCAGCCCCATCCTGTGGAATTCACTCCTGCCTGTTGTTAGGGAGGCCCCCTTAGCTGAGGACTTTAAGAGTCACCTAAAGACCTATTTGTCTGATCTTGCATTCCCAGATATAGAGCTGTAAAGAACCGTTATTTGAGCAATCTTGAATGTTTGCTTTTGTACTTAGTTTACTGATTTTATTATATTTATAGTTTTTAGCTGTATTTATGTACTCTCCTATCTCTTTGATTGTTTGTATTTGTAAGGTACCCAGAGCCTCTGGGATTGTGTGCCTAAGAAATAAAACTTGCCTTGCCTTTCTAGTTTCCCCTTTTTTGTTTGTCTATTTTTGCTCTCTCATGCCTTGTTTGAATCTTTATGTACTCCTACCATAAATTGTGTGATGCTCCTATTCCTGGTTGGGGCCTACCTTGGACCTTCCACCCTTCCCAACAGTGAGTATTAAATGGAAATGAACAGGCATCTTGCCCTAGTCAACCAGAGTCCCACACTTCTCTGCTTCCTTCTGCTAATACCTGCCAATGCCTACTATGCCTATCACCTTTTCCACTCCTTCACTGTTCCACTCACTCACTGGGACATGAACGTAGTCATCGGTCACACCATAAACTCCGCAGTCCCACATTTGGCATTGTCTGTAACTATTGTCAGGGGAAGAGACATCTGGAAACCCTATCTTGGTCACAAGAAGCCTGCACTCTTCAGATGGTGTATAAAAAGCTGCCATGCAGCAACAAGAACAATTGCTCACTGTGAACCCCGACTGGTTTCGTGCTCTAGCACATCATCAGGTGGATGGGTCTCAGTCAAGAGAGGCTCATATTGTGCACATCTAAAGAGACAGTGCATTGCACACCATTCATGAATAAAGTGCAACAGTGCTCAGCACATTGTGTTATTAATAAGATATAAGAACATCCAGTGCAATTCTCTAATTCTGACTGCAGGAATCAAGTTCATAAAGTGCTAACAGGACATAATAGGTGTATATCAACAGTTGTGGAGAAATATAAATCATCAAGCATACATAGTAAAGTCATATTAAAAAATATGTATACTTTGTGAACTGGTTACTAAACTGTCAACTTCCAAGTCTACCTGTGGTTATACCAACTCTTAAGGCACACATCCAAGGTTGCCCGTACCAGGGAAGCTCCAATGACTTGAAGATGCATCTATAAACAGAAAAATAATGCATATCAGTCAAAAATATATACATTTCCTTACTCAATTAATTCACTTAGCATTAAGACTGAACATCAAGAGGAGATGAGAAAGAAGGGGAGGGAAAAGAAGGAAAAGGAGAAAAAGAGTGGGGAACAGGGAGGGAGGGGAAATGTGAAGGAGGAAGGGAAAGGGGAAAAGAAGAGAAAGAAAAACCTAGGGAGAGGTAAAGAGGAGGAAAGGGTAGAAAAAGGAAAAGTGACAGAGAGAAACAGAGAGAGAGGAGATGGCAGAATAATTAAGCAATATACCCCTCAGGGTGTGGGTATACTGGAGGTTTACCACAGCTGGTGTGGTTCAGTCATGAGGCACAGCCGAAGTGACTGAACCACACCAGTCATGGTAAGCCCACCAGTATTACCCACACCCCCTGAGGGGCATATTACTGTTATACAATGGTTCATTTATGGTATTTATTTCTCCGCCACATCAAATAGTTCTATGTTGCTAAGCAGACACTGCTGGTAGGGAGACGAAGTTCAGGTGGGGGAGGGTTTCATCAGAGTGTGTGGAGGGACAATGGAAAACAATGCAGCACTGAAGCGACTCACTTTTTTTTTGTAGAAAAAGAACTTTTTTGGTAGGGTTTGTATTATTTCTATTTAGTTTAATAGTGCTGGGAAAAATACTTCTGGATTAGTTCCATAGCTAATGCATTGTGCGCATGTGTGGGATCGTGTTTTACTAGTGCATTTTATTTAAATTGTTGTTGTGTTGTTGGCGCTTTACTTGTGGGCACGGTGATCACAGGGAAAAAGTTTATAGAGGTTTTTTAGCCATGTCTGTCGGCTGTGCAAGTAGCGAAGCGTGTAAAGGTCACACTAGTACAGAGTGCAATGGCCAGATGTTGAAAGTGTGGCTTCTGCAAGAACGTTAGAGGCCCCTATGTTCGGCAGTTATGGGATCGGAGAGTTAAGATGTGGTTAGGTGTTGAATGGTGGGTACAGTAATCTAATGTAGAATATGGCAGCTGTGTTGAGTATTAGGTTTTTACACAGTTACAGAGTGGGAGTTAGAAGAATGCGGTGCAGAGGTCTTGTGCTTTCAGTGACTCCAGGTGAGAGTTTCATGCGGTGTCTGGCAGTGGCTTTGCGAATGCTGAGTTTGACATGGTTAGAGTGATTTCGAATGTGGGTTCTGCTGTGGCTGACTGTCGGCTGGCACCTTTTCCAGTGAGTACACTGGAGGATTTACAATGCTGAAAAGGTGCCAGCCAGCCAATCAAAATGCAGGATTCTGTGATTTTTTTTTTGTGCCTATTGTATAATTAAGCAATAATGCACGCAGGTGTGGTATATCGTGGGATATCGTCACACCTCGGTGGCTGGGCACAAGGCTGCAGGCTGAGTGTGTCCAATGACCCGAAGTGACGATATGCGCAATAATACCCAGATAGGGTATTGGGCAATCGATGCCCAGTGGCATAATGAGGCCCGACGCAGGCAGATGGCCTTATTGCCCTGAAGGTCCGGTATTGCCCAAAACCTCCCACCCTATTGGGTATTATTGTGCTTAGAAAATGGACACTGAGAAAACAAAATTGTTTAATAAAAAAATGTTATTTGAAAATTAGTTTACATTTAGTTTTGTAATAAAATAGTTCCTCCACCTATATGACAATGTGTCTTTTTTTGTGAACACACACACAAACACACGCACACACAGCACACCCTGAGTCCAGCTTCTTTGTAGACCTCAGTAGACTTTCCCTCCGGCAAACACACAGAAAGACATACAGGATGTAATGCTTTTTTCTGTATGGCCCTGTCTGTTGCCCCCCCCCCCCGTAAAATTGTTAAAAAGTCAGTTATGACAGTGGATTCACTTAGAGGGAAAGCTAAGCCTGCATAAAGCAAGTGAAAGCACTAGTATGTACTCTCACAATTCTTGCCCCTTCCTACTCCATCTGCTTCCTCACACTGATGAGCAGTTTTTTTTAAATGAGGCTGTAACCTGTAACCCCTTCCTACACAGTCACACTCCCTAGAGGCGGCGTCCATGAGAGCAGAGATGTGGTGCCACATGTAACGTTATTTTAAAACTTTAAATGGACCCATTTGCTCTTTGGCTGGAGTGACATATCTACATCACAGTCAGAATGGGGAGTCCATCAATGCTGTTATCTAGGGAGAGACCCGACATGATGTGCCCAGCAGTCCCGAGAGGATTCGTGATTGGGGAGCCACACAAAGCTCCGAGTCAATCGGTCAACTGAAAATAACTTCCTGTCGCGAGGTAATAAGCTGATTTACTTTTTATTTCATTTGCTCACTAGATAGGGTGCCATAGATGGAGTTGCACTACTGGCTAGTGGACTTTATGAGAGCGAGAGAGAATCGGAGGTCGGGAGTGTTGATACTGCTGAAATTGGGTCCAGTTTTGTTTAAAAAAATAGTATTTGTGATCACTGCAGTGGTGGGAAGTGGAAAAGCAGAGGGTGGGTTCATGGAGACAATTTACTTGACAGACCTGGTTTGCTCGCTAACACACAGTCAGGCGGGGGCGGCCAGCTAACTAGCTTGATCGTGTAGAAAATGTTACATTTTGTTTACACTGCATTTTAAGATTTTTCCTTTATGACAGGGCAGCCGCTAAGTTTGTCGTCTGCTAAATGACAGAAACAAATGGCGGACATTTGGAATGCAAGTGAGGAGTTTCATCCAACTGGAGAGCAGGCTTGGCACCAACATCCTGGTAATGAGACAGGCTAGGCTGTCCCTTTTAATAGGTGGGCATCTATTGTCTGATAGATGCCCACCTAGAGAAGTGTTTAAGCCAATCAGATGGCTCAAATAGCTTTGCACATTTTCTAACCCATGATATACCACACCCCGGAGTGCATTATTGCTATTATGAACTGGTTTAATAGTTTTCTCAGAGAAAATAATACAAAATACACTTTTAAAATATTTTAATGCGTTTTTTTGGAGTGATGGAGGAATATCTTTAAAAGAAATAGTTCCTGAAGGGTATGGGCAGCAGGTGGCACTGTTGTAAGTGGAGTTCATGGAGGAGTACAGCTGTGAACTCAGCGTCACTCTCTCAGCACTACTCCTGAACTCTAATTTCTCTGCATTTGACCAGGTCCTGCTGCGTGGCCTGGGACCCGGTGAAGATCTGTGTGGGTTTTATTTTTTTTTTTTTTCGTGAAAGTGCTGTTGACACGGGACTGCAATTATGTCGGATGTGCTCCGGTCTCCTCACCTCACCAGCACCACCACCACCACCACCTGTCCCTACGAGATGCTGTGTTGCGATTGTTGCGTGGAGCAGAGGGGTAAACTGCCTGTGTTGTCTTCTGAAGGGAGCAGGTGAAGTTGGCAAAATCATTTTTAGTAATAAAAAGCAGCAGCTAAAGTGGTGAGGTTGTCTACCAGCTGGCAGATGTTTGATTGGGAAGGGCCGTTGTGGTATTGCGGGTGTTTTCATGTGAGTGTCCACCGAATGACATTTCTTGTTTGGGAGCGGGTGTTCTATTTATGTATGCCGTACTTGGTGGGAGTTTCATTTCAGCAGTGGGAATAGTTTTTAGGGGTTTTTTTTGCACTGGTTATCTTCATGAGTGACTCGCTTTGGGCCTCTGGATGTGGTGAACACTGCGGTCGGAGAATCTGATGCCCGTGTGGAGGCTGGTGGCCGGAGGTTTTTTTAAGCCGTGATGATGTAGCCCGATATCATCACGGCTTTAAAAACCTCTTGGCCAATCAGCTTCCTCCATTTACGATCCCCAGTTCATAATTATGGATATATAACCATTGTTCTATGGACTAAGACAGTGCATTTTCTTTTCTCTTTCTAATACGTGGCATCAGTTCAATTGTATCATTAGCCTGAGCTCTATTAAAGGCATTGTTAAACAGTTGAACTGCTGAGACAAAAGATTCCCTTATCCCCCATGAAGCCCTGCTGGTGAAACGCTGGATTTGGATTGGAAAGATATACTGTATGAAAATAAAAAGGTGAAATTGGAAAAGAGTCTTGGTGTGTGGCTGAATAATTAACTTTTGTGGACACTATAGTACCAATCCTGCCCCCACCATAGGGAGGGACTTGTTACATATCTTAAAAGTAATCATTGATCCTACTTATGGTATAGGTTGTATTTGGAGATAGAAACAGTACCTTAGTTTTCTAGCACCTGCTAAAAGGCCTGGGAGTGCAAAACTTCCGCTTCCCTTTCTGCAGCACTGAATGATACTCCACAACTCGGGATCTCTGCTCAATATTCCTTTGTTTATTGGAAAATAGAATAGACTCACAGCGATAACTCCACAAGTCAAATCACAAGTGCAGTGCAGTGCTGCTACATGCAGCTCCCCTCAGACAATTGAGCAGAGATCCCGAGTTGTGGAGTATCATTCAGTGCTGCAGAAAGGGAAGTGGAAGTTTTGCATTCCCAGGCCTTTTAGCGGGTGCCAGCTAACTAAGGTACTGTTTCTGTTCATTCACATTTTCCTGCTGGGCACTGCTTATCCTTGGTGTGGTTATGACCTTGTTCTACTTAAAACTGTATTTGGAGATCCAGTTTTCTTGTCTGCCTTTCAGTTGTACAGAATAGGCATTCTACATTAATAAAATCTTCCTATAGTGATATTTTCAGCTAGTGATCACACACATATTCGGTTGGTGTTAGTAGAACTCAGTCAGCAAACATAAAAACAAGCATTTGTCAATGCTGAAAGTTCACCTTTGGTTTTGCTGTTGTACAGGTGGGACAGGACTACAGTTCCCAGCAGCCTTGGCTGCTGGCTTATTTACATGCACTTTTTAGCACTTTTAAAAGAACAACTTTTGCAACCCCTCAAGTCTCTCCCTCATGTCTCTGGACCCTGATAGGAGACTGAGTGGTCTGGGAGCATGGGGGAACCTCTGTTTTGCCACAGGAGTGGCTTTAATATTTCAGGCAGTATAACAAAACTGCAGCTGTACTATTCTCCCTCCATCACTGCTACTTGAGGAAATAAATGTAGTATGGAAGAACAGAATTAAATCTGAAAGTCAGACTTACAAACCATCTCAGTGAAGACCTAGCTGCTGGTGTATTTGAGTGGCAGTGCAGGGTTAAAGCAGTGAGAAAAAAGGGGTAGATCGCCTTCTCTCCTGAGAAAGTGGGCTAATTACGGAGCACTGTATCATGATAAAAGCAGCTCCCCATAGAAACAGCAGTACTCACAAAGCAAACATGTGCAACCTGCCATCTCGCACTTTCAGAGTGCAGTTGCACTGCGGTCACACATCTGTGCTGCTCTGGCCTGTCGCTTTCAGGAAAACATGAGGGAGGCCAGCAGGAGGTTTCAGATGGTGACACAGGACCCAGGCTGGCAGCAGTGAGCAGCAGGAGCGTTGGGGGGGAGGAAGTCAGCTGCACACTTGGGGAGGGAGAAGTGTGAGATTGTTCTGCTCCCATTCTGAAGCAGAGAAAATGAGGAAAGGGACCGGTGGGGTGATGAGGAAGGAGCACAACCATACCAAAAGGGGGCGATGTCAGTCAGGCTGATCAGGGTACCGAACAGCTGTTTGCTGGGCAGTGACCTGCAGATCAAAAGAAAAAGCTGCCATATGATTGGTCCACCTTTTTCTTTTCAACCAGATAAAGTTTCTGCCTGGCTGATGATTGGTGTGGCACTGCCTCATCCCTTGCAGACTACTCGGCATTGGACAGCTAGTGTCACACCCTTCAAAAGTCACTCTTATAACAAGAAGCTCACTGCGCATGCATGCAAAGTGAACTTAAACATGAGAGGATAACGGTTTATAGCCAGATATTAAGGGCAATCTCATTTAAGTAGGATCCCACTAAAGGGTAAGAGAAAGAGTACCTGAAATGAAGGATCACATCCAAATGAAAGAGACATCAAGCCTGCCCATATGGTACTATTTTAAAACTGAGCCCCATTCCCTACTTCAAGTAGTGTGTATTTCTCAAATGCTGCAGGAAGTAAGTTTCTCTATTATAGGATATCCAAATAATAACTAAATAATAAGCAATGTATTAGTACTCGTGATTCCCTTTTCATGTGAATTGGAGCAGGAACACCATTAGTTGTTTGCTTCAACAGAAATACAGGTGCAAAAGCAACATTTGAAAACACAAAATCTCACATTTCAGCAGATTAGCATGAGTCTTTTAATATTAATATGATAACTGGTTCCTCCTTTACCCAATAAGAAGTCACAGTCTTGCGAGTGGGCCAATCCTGAGCTGGTGGTAGGTGGTGCCAGTGTGGTGGATGAATACAGATGGAGCAGGAGGGCTGCAGTCTCTTTAAGCCACTCGCATGCAGGGTAAGTCAGTTGGGAGAGTGTGAGACTATGGGTGCACTTGTAGGGGGCCGGGGTGCAGAAGGGACTCCAGGACGGGGTCTGTGCACGTTAAGCACAGGGGGATAGCTGCTTGGCTTGGCTGTGGTTGCTGGTGCATGAGGACAGGGCTCTGGTGCTGTCCACATTGTGTGTGTGGTGGAGCACAAGGAGTTTGGAGTTCAGGGCAGCATTCCAGCAGCAGTATACAGAACACGAGGAAGCCATAACCCCTCAACCTCCTGCCTCATAGAAATGACTGAAATTGGAAACACTTAAAAACGGTCATATCACCTCAGAAAGCAGTGACTCAACATTTGAGTTCGTGAGAAAGGTACTTTTCTAATGGACAACAAGACTGTAACATAAATGTTGTGGGGCTTTATTTTTATGTTTAGACTCTCTACTCCTCTGTGACTGAAATGACAGTTTTAGGATAGATCGAAGAAATGTTTGAACGAAATCAGAGACAAGATAGGTATGCATGAATTCTGTACACAGCAGCAGCAGTCCTGTTGACAGCAGTCCTTATCTCCCACAGGGTTGTCAGCAAAGGGGGCGAGTCAGCCAGGCTGATTGGGACATCAAACAGCTGTTTGCTGGGCAGTGTCCTGCAGATGAAAGGGAAAAGCCACCATATGATTGGTTTGGCTTTTTCTTTTCAACTACACAAAGTTTCTGCCCATCAAGGCAAAACAGTGTCACGATCAGCCTGGCTGATGATTTGGTGTGACACTGTCTCACCCCTTGCAGACCACTCTGCATTGGACACAGTGTCACACCCTTCAAAAGTCATTCTCATAGCAAGAAGTTTACAGTGCGTACACACATGGCAAACTTAAAAATACATTAAACAGCAGTAGGAAACTAAATGTCCTAAATATGTCTCTGTACCAACAAGATATAGTGATGCTCGGGTATATGTTAGTACTATGGAAAAGGAACCCCTTTAGGCCGGCCATCTTCAGGTAGCCAAGGGTCCAGGGGTTCAAATCCAGAGCATAAGTTATTAACAAATGTCTCTTGGGTGACAGTGTACACTTTGCCTGCCATCATTAGTTTTTATGTAGGGTGGGAAGGTGTTAGTCACAGAGATTACTGTTTTTACATAGCAGAAGTGCTGTATTTTCTCAAGCCCAGCTAAGGCAGAGAAGACGGGAAGGTGGGGGGAACATGTTGATTTAGTAGGAAATTTCCCCTTTCATGAGGTGTGGAGATATCAACAGGGTAGGGGGAGTCAGAAGGTATGCCTGTAGATATATGTAGGGGAAGGGTAGCTGTCCAGATTGGACGAGAGGAATGAGGTGAGAGCTATCCTGGGGGAGATCCTATACAGAAAGCTTGGTATAAACTACAACATAACCTTCTGGGGGTTAGGTGTAGAAGACACAGTTTTGGTAGGGAGGGAAGGAACCAACTAAGGGATCAAACCTGTAACCCCTAGATGCTGAAAACATTTTCTAGAACAGAGTATATTATTTATATCAAGTAACCTTTCTCATATTCAAGGATATTAGTTATGTGGATCTCAGCATTTAGCAGCAGGACATCCCCTTAAAACATTTTGCATGCACTTGAAGGTTCTGCTAATGAGGCCAGTCTATGATTTATGACAGGGGCTGACATTCAAAATTTCCCTTTAGTTTGTCGAAATAACATGGTGATATTTCCTCTCGATTGAGGTGCTCAAAGAAAGTCAGCAGATTGTGAATGCTAATCAGGCTGTTGCCAGTGGAAATTTCTATAAGCTGTTGCAGTAGGGTATCGAATCCTTGCTGCTCCGGCCCCATTCTGGGTCCCTAGGGTGTAATGTTCCTTAAATTGTAATTCCAAAAAAAAGGGGGGTTGGTGTATTGATCAATTATCCAGTATTAGGGCATGTGTCGAGTGTCAATGTGCACACCAAACTTGTATTAGGAAAGAAATGGGCTCCATTCTGTTGAGCAAGGGAACTGAAGCAACATTCCCTTTCCCAAGTAAATGGGTCTCCCTCTGGGAATCTCAGAAATTGAGGGCCTGTGTCAATGTGGCCAGTCATCTACCAAGATCTTCAAAATTGGGGAGAGTTTAATTCTGAGAAGGACTGGTAGTTACCCCTCCTGCTGTTTTGGCGGAGACCTCATGATAATGCTCCTTTTCAAGGGATGCAATCAAGCCAAGCCAGCCAATGGTATCTGCATGTCGGGCTGGTTACAAAAACTGTAGTTTGTGCCCGATACTGCAATGGAATGTTGAGCTCTTGTTACCTCAGCCCTAATCTGAGTCCCTGGGGTTATAATGCTCTGGCAATACATCCATCAATATTTTCAAACAATTATGCTCTGTACAGAGGAGTGGAACACAGGCAACATGCCTTGTCTAAAATAAGCTACTGGGCTCCTGAGGGTCTCGAAACTTGAGATCCATGTTATTGTGGCCAATCTTCTGTATGGAACTGATATGTAGGTAGCAAAAATATTGTGCCCACGTAAATGACCATGTCAGGCATTGGAATCTCACCTGGTATAATCCAAGCTGAGGGGAAAGCCTGTCATTTCTGTCCGAGCTGATCAGAGAACCAGCAACCAAACTTCCAAGCAATGGATGTAGCTCAGGCTGCAGGAGATGTGGCCAGCTGGTAGAAGTTTTGGGCCTACATTCCCAGTTGCAGAACCACTAATAATCACTGAGAAGGTATTCACCAGCTGGCAGTGGGGGATAGATTGTTTACCTCTGCGGTGGGGACCCTTCTTTTTTCTTTTTTTTTGTATCTTCTATTTTTGCTCTCACAGAAGCTCGGGCATCCTTCCGAGGTGCTCGCTCAACAAGGCTACTACTCCTTGCCTGAACCCTTCTTCTCCGGATGGACTCCCCCAATGACCCAGGCAGGCCTAGCCCCCTGGATCACCTCCAGGGCAGGTCTGTCCTCCCTTGGTGGTCTATCTGTAATTAAAGAGGTCTTACCTGGGTGATGGGTCGGCCATGGAGTCCTCCGGAGCGACGGGCGGGCGGTGGAGTGTGAGCCTGTCCCTGAAGCCCCCTTCATCTTCGTGGTACTTCAGCAGGGGGGTTTCCATCTTTTTTGTGTGTCCCCTGAAGTGCATCAGTGCAATGATGTCATTCCGCCAATGTCTGCCACACTCCTCCCTCTACTTTGGCCCTAAGCTTGAGTAGTGCCTCTGGTCTCCACAGGGAGCCGCTACTATGCCGGACAAGCCCTGGATCCCTCCCCAGAGAGAGGAGAGCAGTCAGTCGAATGCTGAATCCTTTCTCTCTCCCTGCAGACACCCCCAGTGCCCAAGCTTGTTCCTAAACTTGGGTCGCCGGCGTGGCGTGAGTTAAGCCGACCAGTGCCTCAGCCCTCAGCGCCACCAGGCCAGCTGGTTGGGACCCTTCTTGATTGGTGAGTTAGTGGCATCTTCCATGCCTGATGAAGTGAGCAGGGACAAGGGGAGTGGTAGCCGCCAGGTCCACCCATGATCGAATCGAGATGTACGAAGGATTATCTTCCCTGTGTGTCAATGGCTCCGTAACCCCTTCGGTGACAGTGTCTCAATTTGTAGACAGGACTGCATACCTATTCCCAGCTGAAGGGGTTCCGGAGCTGGTAGAGAAAGGTGGGGATCCAGACCTGCGACCCCAGCTGTGGGATCTGAGGTGGTCTCCAAGGGTTTCTTTTCTGTTGGCTCCTTGATTCCATTGCCTCCCCCTCTGTTTTTTAACTGGCTGCCAGGGAGGGTCCGTGGTGACTGTTGGTTTCAGCTCCTTGTGTTGGTTGTGGAGGGCCTTTGCTTGATCTTCTGAGGATGGTGCTGGCTGTGTGCCAATGGGAGCTGGGTCAGCAGTTGGCCATATGGAGGTATGTATAAAATAATCCACTGCTTCAGGTGAAGAGAAGGCCTGTGTTACTCCATTGTTGGTCACATTTAGGTTGGCTGGGTACCTCATGTTGTACTGTATAACAAGATGTGTTAATCTTTTGTGAACAGTCATGAAAGCCCTACTACATTGTGAGAGCTCACCAGAAAAGTCTTGGAAAAAACATATAGTGTGACCCTGCCAAGAAAAAAGGCCTCTTTCTTGAGCCAGGCACACAATGTTTTCCTTTACTAGAAATCGGAGGAGCCTGGCAATAATAGGGTGAGGAGTCTGGTCCAGTTTTGGTCTGGGGGGTCAGGCTTCTGTGGGCCTGCTCAAATTCTATGGGAGGGCAGTCCGGAGCATTAAGTATCTGGGGTAGGGCATGTTACGGAAAATGCATCATATCAAAATGTTATGTCCCTTCTGGGAACCCCACAATACTCAAATTGTTTCGCCTGCCCTAGTTTTCTAAGTCATCAATTTTTTAAAGGAGATATCTGATGGATGAAGCTTTGTCCTATAATTGGGCCTGCATGTCATCGATGGACTCCTCCATGGATTTAAAGCAATGTTCTGCTGTGGAGAGACAGTCTCCAAGTTGTGTGTTCTTGGTTCATTTCAGCCACTGATATTTTCAGTGTGGCTATGTCCTAAAGCAACTGAGACAGCATATTGGCAATTTGTTGTAGATCGGCTGATGTCTGTGGCTGAGTGCCCATGGTCAGTCCCTGAAATATGGTGTGGGTGAGCTGCTGGTGAAGGTTGGCCCTGATCTTTCTCCCGTCGTGTTGACCAATGAATACCTTAACTCTCCTGTTCAAAAAGGGTATCAGATGAGAGCTGGCTTGCACAGAAAACAGTTCTGCTAATTGCATCTGCTTCAGATGAACCCTTCTGTCAGATTTGTAAGGATTTTTAACTGGTGTCTGATAGAGGTTTCGATTCAAGCAGCCATCTTGCTAGGCAACTAGCCACTCCTCCCGGCTTCATATATGAGCCAAAAGCCAATCGGGAGCTAATGGCTCTGTTCCCCCACTGGTGTGGTATTGCATCATAACAATGCAGCCCAGACACTCCACCAATTTTACATTTTGCAGCCAGTTTACTGACTGAACCCACCGGGGGGAGAGAAATAGCCTACTGCATCATCAGACATTCTTGTTCAAGCTGAAAATGTGCCACGGATTGAAGACAGGCATGATAAAAATAGAACAAGAGAGGCGCTCACTTGCTTTCACTGTCTCAGCCAGAGGTCCTGGTACACTACACAGTTATTCTGCAGAAAATGCTTGACAATGGAGCTCACCAATCTGAACCAAGAGTGGGAGCCACAAGCAGCAAATAATTTACTACTGAAATTGATGAATGTGGGTGGGTGAGTGCAGGAGTTGTGAAGCAGTGTCTATGTAAGTTGGTGGTGATCTAGAATAAAGGGAAGCAAACTGTTTTGATTGCTCAGATCTTATCATGCAGCATTTTTCAAGTTTTGCAGTTGCAAATAGCCCTTAATGATCCAAGGGCCTTAACCTGCTGCTTTCACTTTTTCAGTTCTGCTCTGGCAGTGACTGCAGTAGTGTTGGTGGTGTTGGTGGTGGGGATGATCAGTTAAGCAACTCCAAATTGTTAGTTATGATGAACACAAAGGGTTGCCTAGCTGTAGCACACTTAACTTTTTGCTTTGCTTTATATGTAGACAGGATTAATTCTCTTGATCTGCCCAATTTATTATCTTTCCAGTCACATTCTTCAAATCAGTTCAAAGTAATGGCAACTGTACTAAGAATATATCCATAGACTGGATACCCAGAGCAGTCATGTCCAATTGTTTTTTGTATTTTAATAGTATGCATAATTTTTTTTGGTATCTTAAGCCTAATAAAAGACTGCTAAACAAAAGGGGGGGTGATATAAGCTTGCTCCACAGATCTGGTAGTAACTGTTTGCTAAGCATATTTGGAACACATATTGTATGTGTAATTGAACCATAGGTTGGGTGTTACTTTTTCTGCCTGTTGCCACTCCCTTTTCATTTTTCCCAAGCCAGCATCACCAGAAAAGTTTCAGCTAGGGGAGTGCTAGGAGCTATGGCTTGGTGGATTTTGAATTGTGGGTCCTCGAGAGCTGCTAGATGCTTTTGCCATTTTGTCATGGGTCAGTGGATTTAAAGTGGTGGGTCCAAGGCTACTGGCAACCTTTTCCATTGTTTATGTGTTGATGGGCTTACAATGGTGGGCCTAATGCTGCTGGCATGATTTTTTTTTTTTAGGGGGATCCCCTACCTACTGCACTTATTTATTAAGCTATCTATTTATTGTGTTCGGAGGACTTTGAGCTCAAGAGCCCTTTTACAAAGGTGTCCAAGTCTATCGAGTTGCATACAACAGAAGAACAAGTTACATTTCACAGCAAACCAATACAACACAATATAACACACAACAGGTATAACAATAATTATCATATTATAAGTAGCAGCAAGTTAATAACAGACTTCTGTTATTGCAGGGACATCAACAAGGGGTGCAGGCTAATACAACTAGCAGATATTGTTTAGGTACGCATGCAGTGCAGTTTCTGGAGAAGGTGGGCAGTGACTTGAGCCTTAAAGGGTGAGAAGTAGAGGAGAGCAGTAATGGTTGCAGGCAGGGAGTTCCAGGCTTTGCCTACTCTTGTTGCATAGGAGAATTGACCAAGAGTAGTTTTTCTAAATGGCAGGAGGAGTTTTTGATCTCCCATCAACAGAGTTCCATTTTTGTTCATGATCAGGGAGAAGTTGTATACATCTGGTGGCATTTGACCAAGAAGTGCTGCCTTGTATAGAAGAGCTTCACTGAGGTTAACTCGGAGATGGATAGAAAGCCCAGTTAGTAGTGAGATATAGATCACAGCGGTGGAAGTCTGGTTTCAAATCTGCTGACTCTGTTGAACGCTACTGAAATTCTTTCGAGTGTGGTGTTATTGGCAGCAGAGTAGATGACCACATCATAGTCAATCTTTGAAATGATGAGGCTGGATACCTGGAGTTTATTTTACTTCAGGGGTGAGATTGTTCTTCTTTCTGTATAGCAAGCCAAGGCATTGGTGGATATGTTCAGCCAGGGAATCAGTGTGAAATTTGAAGGATAGGGTCGCATCATGTTGTACCCCCAGGTGCTTGAAGACCTGGATCTGTTCAATGGGGTCCCCAGCTAGTGGTGTGATGTGCAGCTCGGGCCACCCTTTAGGGGATGGGTGCTCCCAAACAGAAGAGATTTGGTTTTCTTGGTGGTAATGACCAACCTGGCAACAGATGACCTTTACAGGTTGAAATAGATAATGCAGCTCTCTGTCCTGGCTAGGCACTTACTATACAGAAATATGCGTGTTCTTTTATCTCAAATATGTTTACACCTGAATTGGGCTACGGAGTCTTTGGATGTGTAGCAGTCAAACGTGACTGAGAGATGCTTACTATTACAATATCAGGTGGCTTGACATATGATAACAGTAAATAGTTGCTCATTCATCTTAGAATTTGTTTCATTAGATTGGATGATAAAGTGTACAGGCTGGTGCTAAAATGGTGGCTAAGTGGGGGAGAAGCATCTTCATGGTGACTGACAAAATGGTGGAGGGCTATCGAGCTGGAGTTCTGGGTAACCAGGGAGACTGTCTAGAATGCTCTTCTGTTTCAGTCTTGCTCCTATGCCACTAGCTTAAGTCTAACCAAATCCTGTAATATCTGAAACCTATGATCCTAAGATTTCTGGAGCCTTTTCTTTAGCTGGACACATCAATGATTACTTTTGTGGGGCAATGACAATTATTATTATGACTAAGTTAAGCTGATTTCTCACATTAGTTTAAAGCTTTTAATGTGTTTTACAATGTCACTTACCAGAGTTTGAGTGATGTGTGACACCTAGGGTGTGAATTTCACACCTACTGCATTTGGGAGTCTGATCATAATAAAACCCAAGGGCTGGTGTAGTCAGCATGGAGTTTTTATGATATTTTATATTCCCTAAAGAGCATTAACTGCAGTTTGGCCACAGTATTGTGTATTCTTCACAATATGTTCACTGAGGTTTCCCCATCATGTTGTTTAAATAGAAATGTGCATCATTATAACCTGTATTAATGTTTGGGAGAATTCTGTTAGCCACTGCGAAATGCCATTTCTTGTATGCATATATGGTAGGTATTTGCTATAAAATGCAATGAAAATTAAATTAAAATCTAGATTAATGACCGACCTGTTAGATGTGAACCAGTCACAGACCTTGCTGAAGTTATATTGTAGGTTGCATTTCAGTGTCTCCAGGTTGCGATGCGAGGTGATGATGACTGTGTTATTGACATGCTCCTAACGATAGGGTTACCAAACATTATCTATTAACAGTGCCTCCTTTGGCTGCACTCACAAGGTATCTGTCTAATTCTCTACTTTGCTGTAAATATCAAACCTGTTACTCCCTCCCTCTATCAGCAAACTTATTGTTCTCTTGAAAACTGTAAAATACAGCTTTCGGTAACACGCTCAATGCAATGTATAGCTGATCTTGATTCTGCAGTATTGTATAACTAAAAGAACTGTAACCTTTAGCTGCCATTCTATGTCTATATGTATTAAGTGTTTACGTTTGTTTTTCTGATGTGGAGCCTTTGTAAATAAGTCCCTGACTCAAAGGTTGTAATCCTAAGGTAGGTTAAATAAATAAATAAATACAGTATCGCTTTGGAGATAACACAAACTTCTGGCACTTTGTTGATGAACAGGCTGAATAGCTGAGGGCCAAGGACTGAGCTTTGTGGGACTCCAGTGATTAGAAGTTGCAAGCTGGAGAATACCTCTTCACATCTAGCCTGCTGTGATCTGTGGGCTAAGTAGTCAAAGAACCACACTGTGGCCTCATCTGACAGTCCCAACGCTCAGAGACTTATGATTAGGAGATCATGGCTAACTAAGTCAAAGGCCTTGGAGAGATCAAGAAAGGCTGCACTGACATATTTAGCTTTATCTAGGGCCTTGTATAGTTCTTCAGGTAGCTCAATTAGGGCTATCGTCATGCTGTGTAGCTTTCTGAAGCTGTGTTGTTCAACAGCGAGGAGGTTGTGATCCGCGATGTAGGAAACCAGTTGGTTGCTGACAATCTTTTCTAAGGCCTTGGAGAGCTGTGATAGGATAGAGATGGGCCTATAGCTAGAGACCGCTGTGTTGTCACCGGATTTCAAGACTGGGACTATGTTGGCTTGTTTCCAGATGTCGGGAAGGAGCCAAATTGGAGGGAAAAGTTGAGTATTTTTTATAGTTGCTCAATGGCCTTTTTTAGTATCTCCATGCCGAAGCAATTGGGTCCAACTCTTTGTTTTGCTTGCTAAGCTTAGCACGTACTTTTTAACTGTACTGGTGCTTACCCACTTAAAATAGAATTTGGGTCTATTTGTGCTGCAGGAGATTAGGGGACTATGGGAGACAGGTGTGGTAGGCTGGGTACCAGGAGGCAGGTCTTTGCCCACATTCACGAATAAAGAGTTAAACACCTCAGTGATGGCTTGAGGGTCAGTGGTGTTCTCTTTGTTGACATTAAGGATGTTTGGGGTGATGTGGCTTTTCTGTCCTAGGATTTCATTGATAGAATCCCAAAGACTCATGGGATTATTACCAGAGTCAAGGATTTTAGTTTTGCAGAATTTGTTTTTGGATTTACTGAGTGGGAGTTACTGATGACAGATATACACCAGTTTCTTGACTCTTTGTACTTCTGTAGAGCCCGGAGGGAACCCGATTCTTTGTATGAGGGCCAGAGTTTATCCTGCTCTTGGAAGAGAGTGAAGAGTTCCAAAGTGAGCCGGTGGTTAGTGTCTCCTCTGACTCTTTTCTTTCTTAGTGGATGGAAGTGGTCACATGCAGTTTGGAATGTCTGTGAAAAGTCATAGGCAAGATTGATGTCAGGAATGCAGTCCAGGTTTCGCCAATCAGTTCTACAAAGGTGGCTTTGAAGATCAGCGAGTCTCCTCCTTTAGGCAGCAGGTGTAGATGAATTTTGGAGGAGATCTCAGTCTCCTGGCAGACCAGGAGCAGTAGATAGGAGAGTGATCACTAATCAGATCTGGTAGCACTGTACCTCTACACATGACAGACTTTTGGGGTAGGAAGTCCTGATCCAGTCAATCAATGTTTCTTTTGGATTTTTGTAGTTGACAACAATAGAGGACTGGAACATCTGCTTGAGGTAGAGGTCATCAGTTTGTTTTTGTACCTCTTGGCATGTGATAAGAGCCAGTTAAATGTAAACTCACCTAGGATAAGCTTTTCATGGTATCAGTTCAGGCAACTGACATGACCAAGAAAGGAATCTAGACCAGAGTCAACCATATTAGGGGGAATGTAGGTGACAGCCACAATAAGGTTTTTGCTTCCATGTCTGAGTCTGATACTGGCCACTGTGAACCTGCAGGGTGGGTCACTGTTCTTGGTAGTGACCTACTCTACTCTCCAGGGTACCTGGTTCCCTCTGCTTTTACTGTACTGACTAAATTTTCTTCTTGTTTGACACATAAGTAATGGTAATGCAAACATTTCCTAATTTTTAGTTGTGGACCTGTGGATCTCTTTCATTTCAGGGTTGATGGCTTGGAAGGTCTGTTCACAGCTGTCCCCCCCCCCATTCCTGTTCACTAAGATTCCCTTATGCCTATCCTATGCCGTCTTGAACCCCACCACCATTTTTTGCCCCCTATGTACAGGTCCCAGAATAAAATTAATGAGGCTTCAGTGAGGAGAAATGGGCCTTAACAGCACTAAGCCAGTGTGGTCTATCAATGTGGTATGTGGCTGATCTAGTGGGGATACATCCAAAGAAAGTAGCTTTGAACAAAGGGTACATTCACCTAGGGGATGGAGGCACTAAATCTAAAAATTAAACTGAATTTGAAAAACGTTTTCATTTGCTACAATGACTCTTTGGAGCCCCTTACCATTCAACTTAGTGTCCATAAATGTCAAACAATGTTTACAGGGAGTCTGATAAGCTGCAAAACAATGGTAATGTTGAGAGAACAACATTTAGAGTCTTGGAAATAAGGGAAAGCAAAGCGGGCTAGGGCTGGGCCCATAATGAGAATTCTGAGTCACATTGAGATGTGAGGCAAGATATTGGGCCTTATTTATTTATTTGAGATTTTTGACCAGCAATGACGCACTGAGCTTTACAACTTATTTCCAGGTGCATCCTGGGGGTGGGTCACATGGACCAGTTTTATTGACGGGGGAATGTTGGTCATGACACCAGGCAAACACTTGTGCTCTTCTTCTACTATGAAACATAAAGCAGTGGAGGAAGGCTGTGTCCTTGTACCACATGTCCTAATGTACTCAAAACACAGGTCCATTTTCTTTTGCAATGTCCAGATTCACAGGCTTTCTGGACACAGTTGGGTGCTGTGTGACCTATTCTTAGACAAGTTACACTATCTTACCAAATTGTGGTGTTGGGATTGTATCCTCCTCTTTTCTCCTTAGTACATCCAAGCACTTTAAGAATTTTATTAGTACTTGTCCATATTATTTATGGCAAGCCAGATGCACTTGGACAGTTAAACAAAAATGTATGATGTCTAAGGAAGTATTATTTTTGGTTCTAATGCTTTACCTAGATATTATACTAAAGAAAGTCTTGGCCTCCTGTTTCATGTATTTATTTTGGAATAACAGTGCATGGTTTCAAAACCCTGCAATTACAAATATATATCTGCTTGTGAGGTGCTCTAATTTACTGATTTTTTTTTCTGCCTTTGTTTATACGAGCTGTATTTTGGTAGCCAGGATTGTTTTCCTTTTCTTATTTTAATTGGGACTCATTAGGTGATTAGTGAGTTTATCTTGTTTTCTGTACCTGTAATTTTTGTTTGCATAACAATTTTACTTGACATTGTATACACTCTTGGCTTTTAATTTATGATTTCTTCCTTAATAAAATTCCTATGTTCATCTTCAGTAAATGTCATGGGATCTTTTACTCCCACCTGTACAATGACCAGAGATGGGCAGAAGGAATCTCAGTTCAATGCCACATCTGAAAGACAGCACCTCAAGAGTGCAGAAACCCCCTTGTGCAGCACTAATGTGTCAGCTATGGGTATTACCCCCAAGTACCTGGTGTGGGACTAGAAATCACAGCCTTCTGATCTTCCAGCCCCAGGGTCGAGTATGCTACGTACTGAGCCACTGACACTGACATTGATGCCTTGACAATGACAAATGTTAGGTTTAACCTGCCAATGTGATACATTCCTTAAAAGCTATCTAATGGATTTACTTCTTCTGCAAGTCACATTGAACATGGATGGAATTAGAGTTGTGTGAAGTTGGGGACCACGTTAAAATCTTTAAGTTTGATGACTTCACATAGTGTGAAGTAACACTTCACGTAATTCTTCGCCTGGTAAAGTGGACACTTTGCCAAGCAATGACTAACCAAAGTAGCTCTTTGCCATTGAAAGAGCCACTGTGCACAGTTCTTCTGTTCTTTGCAAAGCAAAGTAGACACTTTGACAGATGAAGGCTCTGCACAATTCAGTTCACTGTTGATGTATCACTGCATGTAGTTCTTTTCTAAAAAAAAGATTTTGAAAATCTTAAATCACCACCCCACCCATATAGCAATGTTAGCCACCCTCCTTCACCCCAGCCATCAAGTATAATTTATTCTCTCCTCTCCATCCTGGTAACACGCCACCATCCTCCTCCTCCCCAAAGTCCCAACAACATATTTAAGTCAAACTCAAAAATGTATGTAGAAGGGTAGCTCAGCTTCCAATTAATGAAATCATATTGATTGAATTCTGATTCATTTTTAGGATTTGGGAAATTGACAACTGAAAATCCTGGATCCTAAAAATGGTTAACTCAGACTCAGAATCAAAATCTAATTTTGAAATCCAGTTCTAGAATCAAACATACAAGTTTGATTGCATGCAAGAAGTACAAACCCTGTACCTCTTGTCCAGTAGGATTTTTCAGATTTCGCATTCCAGTTTGGAACTTAATCACCTGATATACTAAAAATCATAACAAATGGATTTTGGCAAATCCAAGCATCCCCAATTTAAAGTAAACAAAGAATTCCCATTCTCAACCCACTGACCATAGTAAAACCCACCAGTCTCCCTCACCTGACCAAGTCAAATCAAGAATACTCACCACCCTCTGGCACCCTCCACCCTACTCCCCTCCCAACTGACCAACAAAAAAAGATATCATATGGTCCCATAGCAGGTCACTGGCACATCCCCTACTCCACCTCAGTCAGCTGCCATATAATGAATGGAACTAGATATGTGCTCCTTTGCAGTCACCTGAGAGGGAGCTACTCAGGTGATTACTATAAAGCATGCATCCAGTTCCATTCATTAGATGTTGGCTAGCCAAAGTGGAAGGAGAGCTATGCCAGTCCTCTGCCATGGGAACATATGATATCCTTTTTCCCATGTGTGTATGAGGAGGGTGTGGGGTCCCAGATTGGTGTTGGGTGGGGCTTTTTCTTGATTTGACTTGGTCAGGTGTGGAAAGAAGGGTGGCTTTTACTATGAACAGCTGGTGGAAGACAAGAATTCATTGACTACTACAAACACTTTTGAGTTTGACTTAAGTCATTTGCAGGGACCAAGAGGTAGGAGGCTGGTGATGTGCTACAAGAGTGGAGGATTACAGTGATTTAGATTTGATGGTTGGGGAAATGGGAGGAGGGTGAGCAACTTTTCTATATGGGTGGGGAGGTGGTTCAAGACTTTTAAAGTCTTCTTTTCTTTAAAAAAAAAAAAAAGAAACTTTGCCAAACAAAGTTAGGGGAGGTTGAGAAACTGTACCCCATCAGCATAACACAAAGTTCCCAACATCACACCAACTTTCGTTGGCAGCTTAGTTGACCAAGTTTTAATTCAATGTATCTTCAGATGGAATCTCATAGGGGACAGGGACACAACATTCAAAATAAAATCAAAGCTGAAACAGTTCAACATTCATTGCAATGGTTTCCAACTCACTCATTGCTGACCATATAATTTGTTTTCCCATAATTTAATACGGTGATAGAATGAACAACTCATTTCTTTTAAAAACTTCAGGTGCTGAGGGGTCTTTCTGTTATGGTCTAAGAGATGAGAGAGCCAAAGGACATGGAAAAGGCTTAGAATGGAAATAATGGAAGACAGCATGCGATAACAGTAGTCATGGCCTTAACTCTGCTAAAAGGTAAGTTTGATCCACCAATGACATACATTACTGCAATGCTGTCTATGGGGGGTTCAATTAGATGTTTAACAAATGGAGGAACTCTCTATGAGCCAGTGGAGCCCAAAACTTTATGGACCTGATATTCAAAAGTTAGTACAACCGCTAACAGGGTTAGTGGGTGCGCTAACCCTGGTTTGCACTGGTGCTCTAGTCAGCCCATATTCAGAAGCTTCAGGAGCACCCCACACACTTGGCAGCACCAAACTGTTAACATACCGCTGTGCCTATGCAAATGAGGGGGGGCCCTCATGCATACCAGCGCAGCAGTATATTGAAAGTTTGCAGTGGTGGTAAAAAGCCCCCAAAGCGGTGCTGTTAACTCTCACCAAAAAAATACCTCTAAATGGGGTGTTGAGCCCATTCCCCCCTCCAAAGGCAAAGTAGCTGTACTGCAGTTGTCCACACTGTGAAACCCTGGTGGTCTAGTGTGTTTCCCCCATCCCCCAATCATTCTTTCTAACATAATAAAATAACCTCTGGTGGCCTAGTGTCCCCTCAATCACCCGTTCACACAAAGAATAACATCCCTGGTGTCCAGTGGTACCCCCCATCACCCATCTATGCAAAGCATAGCATTCATTTTCCAGTAGCACCCCCCCCCAGAATCCTCCATTCACACAAATAACATTCCTAGTGTCTAGTGGTAACTCCCATCACCCATTCACTCAAAGAAAAACATCCTTGGTATCCAGTGGTACCCCCGATCACCCGTTCACACAAACAATAACATCCCTGCTGTCTAGTGGTACTCCCACCCCCTGATCACCTGTCCACACACAGCAGAAGAAACCCTGGTGGTCTAGTGTGACCACCCACCCCTCTCACCTGTTCAACTTCCGTACAACAATCCATGGTGATCTAGTGTGACTACCCACCACAATTACCTATGAAACCTCTGTGCAACAATCCCTGGTGGTCAAGTGTGACCACCAACCCCCAATCACACATTAAAACTCCATACAATAGACACCATTGTGTCTAGAGCCCCCCCCCACAATTACCCATTCACACACTTCCAAGGTAGAAGCAGTGGCCCAGTGCCACCCTCCACTCACATACTACCTCCCTGCACCCCCTGGGGGTTTGGCAATCATCAAAGCCCAATATGACAATCAGCGTAGCCCTCCTCTCACCTCCTTGGCCAGCCATCATTTTAGCTATCAGTGAGCAAGCATACAGTACACAATTAGCACAAACAGCATAAAATACTGTATGCATGCTCACTGACAGCTCATACAGCAGCTGGCTAAGGAGGTGAAAGAAGGGTTGTGCTGGTCACTGTATCATGATTTAGTGATTGCCGTACACCAGGGTAAGTGGGGTGCAGGGAGGTGGTATGTGAGCCTGTGAGTCAGATGCCAGGATACTGGACCACCACTGCTACCTTGAAAGTGCCTGAGTGGGCAACTGGGGGGTGGAGAAACCACTAGACACCAGGGTTTGTTCTATGGAGTTTGAACAGGCCATCATGGGGAGTGGTCACACTAGAGCTAGACCAACAGGGATTGTTGTTCGGAGGTTGAACAGGTGATCAAGGTGGGCAGTCACACTAAACCACCAGGGATTGTTGCACAGAGTTTGAATGGCTGGTCGGGGTGGGGAAACACACTAGACCACTAGGGCTAACAATATCCTGAATCACTGGAGCTAAAAGGCTACTGTGCCCCAGGCAACTGAGTCCTTAATGGCCATGCAAATTGCCCCTCAGTGCCTTGCATGTCCAATGGGCATATTTGCATGTTGTAGCTAAATATAGCCCACAGGGCTCTTTGCACTATCCCATTTCAGGCAGCTCTATTCCCTGTGGGCTATATGCAGCCAAGGTCCACGTTGGATTAGTGCTGTTGCACTTAGTGTTGCACCGACATGGCCCAATATTCTGTTGGATAGCCCCTCTCACTCTCTGATGGAATACAGCAGCCGCTGTGTAGGGTGCAACCACAGCATAAACATTTGTGACATGCGTGTGCTTCTTTTTGAATATCTGGATCTATGTCTCAAATTTGTCTCACTGCAAAATTTACTTGTCAGTTTCATGACCTGGCCTTCCAAATTACTTAATTTGCATTCTTGTGGGTAATGAATGCAACCAATTGAAAGTATGCTCTCCAGTGATTGAAATGATATATGTACATCAAAAAACTTCAGTAGTAGAATGTGGTATATGCTGTAATGTGAAGCAAACAAGTGTCTCAGTGCAATATTCACAAGTGCTTAGACAGATAGTCACATTCTACAGAAGAATAATAACATTTTCAAAATGTTTTTTGACAAAAACAATTATTTTCTTTTTGTTTAACCTTTTTTAAAAACCTTGCTTTTATTTCAGACAATTTAACAAATATGAAGCACATTTTCACTCATACACACTTTCATCTAATATGTGTAATCATGTAAATATTTCATATCTCCCCCAACCAGCCCATAATCATCCTTGCGTTAAAGCTTCTGAAGATAGTAAAGTGTTAAACACTAAATGCATAGAGAGTAATATGATGTTCTAGCCAGTTATCCTGATTAATGGATTATTGGCTTACAAAGATAGATACAGTAGATCAGGGGTGCAAAACGTGCTGCTTGGGGGCCACAAATGGCCCCCACAGCAGCTGTCTGTGGCCCCTGAAGATCTAGCAGCTTCAACTTGCAGTCTTTGTTTATTATTTTTGTTGTTCTTGGTTTCAGTAACATGTTGATAAATAAATAAATGAACAAACAAACAAATAAATAGATAAATGTACGTTTTTATTTCTTTTATGTGCACATATAATAATGTCTTGTTGGACATTTGTCACCTTGGGCCATTTTACAGTGGCCCTCGGCCTTGACTCAAGTCTTCAGTCTGGCCTTCCACCAAAAAAAGTTGTGCACCACTGCAACAGATAGATAGATAGATAGATAGATAGATAGATAGATAGATAGATAGATAGACAGACAACAGACAGACAGACAGACAGACAGACAGACATGTCTCTTTGTCTGCTTCAAATAGGTACTGGATGGCCTGCTGACCACCCTCTTCAGCAGATCACTGGAGACGGGCAGTCCCAGAAGACTGGAGGAGGGAAATGTGGTCCCTCTCCAGAAAAGTGGGAGCCAAGAAGAGACAGGCAACTACAGACCAGTCAGCCTGACCTCATTGGTGAGGAAATTAATGGAGGCACTGTTAAAGGAGAGCATTGTGTCATTCCTTGAATCTAGTGGAGCACAGAATCCAAGGCAGCATGGATTCACAGTGGGAAGGTCATGTCAAACAAATCTAATAGATTTCTTTGACTGGGTGACCAGGGAGGTAGATCAGTGAAGGGTGGTGGATGTGGCCTACTTAGATTTCAGCAAAGTCTTTGATACCATCCCACATAGAAAGTTGGCAAACAAGTTAGACAGTATGGGAGTGGACCCCAAGGTGGTGAACTGGGTCAGAGACACAGAGGGTGATGGTGAATGGCATTTAATCAGAGGACAGGGAGTTGACCAGCGGAGTCCCACAGGGATCAGTTCTATAACCAGTCCCCTTCAATGTCTTCATTAGTGACATTATAGAGGGCCTGGAGGGAAATGTATGTCTTGTTGCAGACAACACTAAGATCTGCAACAGGGTTGTCACTCCAGAGGGAATAGAAAAATGAGAAAAGACCTAAGCAGGTTGGAGGAGTGGTCAGATGTGTGGCAGCTAGGATTCAATGCAAAAAAAGTGCAAAGTCATGCACTTGAGAAGTAGAAATCCAAGGGAGGTATGCAAGATGGGGGCAGGGGACTGGCAGGAACAGGACCTGGGGGTACTCATATCAGATGACCTAAAGGTGACCAAACAATGTGAGAAGTCTGTGGGAAAAGCCAGTGGGATGCTGTTGTGCATAGGGAGAGGTATCACCAGCAGAAAATAGGAGGTGGTTATGCCACTGTACAGATAGCTGGTGAGACCTCAACTGGAGTACTGTGTATAGTTCTGGAGACCACATCTCCAGAAGGACATAGACAGACTGGAGGCAGTCCAGAAAAGGGCTACAAAGATGGTGCAGGGTCTGCAAGAAAATTCCTACAAGGAGAAACTAGGGAACTCAATATCTATTCCTTGGAGGAGAGAGAGAGAGAGGAGGAGAGGAGAGGAGAGGAGAGGAGAGGAGAGGAGGAGGGGGTGGGGACATGATAGAAATGGTCAGGTACCTCAGGGGTATAAACAAAGTACAAGAGGGTAGCATCCTTTAAAAAAGAAGACGTTCAAGAACACAGGGGCATGCAATGAAGTTAGAAGGAGGAGGTTCAGGGGCAACATGAAGAAGTACTTTTTCACTGAAAGACTGGTGGATGCTTGGAACAGCCTCCAAAAGGAGGCAGTGGGGGCCAAAACAGTTAGAGAATTCAGGAATGCATGGGATAGACATAAGGGTACCCTAGAGACAGGAAAGAAAGGTGAGCTGCAGATCAACTAGGATCTGTGGTTTGAAATAGGTAGGCAAACTGGGCAGACTAGGTGGGCCATATGGTCCTTATCTGCCATCAACTTCTATGTTTCTAGGTTTCTATAGTTCTTCTTGCAGCTGTCTTCTCCTAATTTCTAAATCAGTGTCACTGTTTTAAATGAAAGCCAGTATCTCAATGGCTGGTCAGCTTTTTCTATGTATGCATCCTCTGTTTCAGCGGTAACACAGAAACGAGGGCTGATCAGACATGGTGGAAAGATGCTAGGGATATGCACTGCTACATATGTAATTGATTTAATTAGTTGTCTTCAAGCAGCATTTTGTGGAAAGAAGCACTTCTGTGCTTGTAGGTCATTTTATGCAGACCCTTTAGTAACTGTTTCCATTGCACTGCTGCTTTAAGTCTGTGCATTTCCCTAAGCTAATGTAGTTCTATAAATCACAGGAAATGAAGCCCTGCATCTTGAATTTCTTTATAGAGAAAAAAAATGTTCCACTGCGGTTACACCAAATGATGTGTCTGTATTAGCACTGAATACATTCAATTATTTTCTGTTATTTCCTTTTCCCAGTCTGAATGTTACACAGTGAGAGCCCCAAATTAGTACTGATCTCTTGGAGTCTTACGCGATGTTTTGTGGTTCACCTCACACTTCGTAAACTTCATGGCAATTGCATAATAAAGTAACAACTATGTCAGCTAACCATGTTCCTCATTACAGCCACTGCTGTAATGGTAAACAGCTGAGACAGTCACGACAAATAAATACACCCATCTGTAGCCAGGGTCTGCCTTGGCCAATGATGCCTACTCTCGTACATTTCTCTACCATGCATACAGTACTTTAGGTACCTCACAAACAACATAAAAAGAGACAAACATCATTTTTCGAATACTGTACCTTAGATATCTGAAAGTAGAATTGCTCATAGTGGAACCACATGTATTAATTCAGAATTCCAGATAATAGTATTAAAAGCCATAAATTTCACATACCGCTGATTCCTCTACTGGTGTCTTTTCCAATGGGTTTTTATTGTTTATTGTACTGAAACTACTGATGATGTATGTGTCTATAATTCTCCCAGGTCATGCCTGAAAATTGGCATACTGTATGTATGCCTTGTGTATCTCACCTGGTCTCAGAAACAAATAATGAATAATAACTGCATCATGAACAGCTTCTGCAAATCACCAGGAGGGAATGCAAGCTAGCTTTGCACTAAGAAAGATTACAAGATGCCAAAAGGCCTTATAAAAATACAAAGAAGTTAAAAACAGAACCCACAGTTAAATGTTCCCTCCTGCTTAAGTCTTTGTCAGTGTGATGCATGCAACCATTGCTTTGCCCAACACTGGAGATCAGTGTGATTTTCTGTCACTATGGTTTGCAAATATTCCCCATTATACATTGCATCGGGGAAAGTGTACTTTTTCACTTCTTAAAAACTCACCTTTACTGCAAATACACTTTTTATGAATAACCCCTGTCCTGATGCTTTTTGCTTGAGGTTCATGTCTGTTAAATTTATGATAGAGATACAAATATTTGTCAGAAAGATGAGAGACCAACAACATTTAGGGACCCGTACAGCTAAATATTCAGACTGATGAACTACATACTTATTTCCTTTGCTTAGTCCAATGATTTGAGAACAAATAACATTTTCCATCACCGTCCACCAGCACATAAAGAAGTAAGAAAGAAGATTTTTAGATACTACCCCCTCATCTTGTAATGACTTACATATTGAATTGAGATTGTCTCAGAATCTAAGGGGGTAATATAGAAAAACTACCAATGATTAGTGAATATTTGAATTTATGTATTGTTATTGTTGTTTTAAACATTTCTTTTTATTGATGCCATTGTCTAACATTTCTGCATATCATAATAGTCCTATTAAGCATCAGAACCTAGTTTCTAACAGGGTTCTAGGGGATGAACCGGTAAAAGAAATTAACAAATTGCAAGCAGTGCACTTCATCTTTAGCTCCTACTGCTGTGCTGGCTTTTAATCTCTCCTTGCACTTCTTAAATCTATTATTGATTGAAGGTGCACTCCTGACCAATCGGAGCACTCCTTTCCTCTGTGCATGAGGCACTCTTATTCTGTAAAGAGTATCTCAAGTGCAGATACCCATGAAATGGGCATGTTGCAGGATAGTTTAAAAAAAATATATTATTGGTCAAGCTCGATCAATAATATATTAATATGTTCACTGTCGCCGCTCAATGCTGTATAAGAGTGGTTTCAAGTTGCATTCAGATTGAGCCAGAACAGCTCAGTTTTGCTGTTCTCGCTCCAGCCGAATGCACATGAAACCACTCTATACAGCAATGAGTGGCTTCGGGGGACATATTAACATATAGTCTTGCTGTTCCTCAGTGCTGCTCTGTACTTCTCCTGGCATAGAGGCAACCCATCTCTTGCAGTGGTCATGGTCTTTATTTAAAGGTAGGGGGGCACTTTGTGGCCACTTTTTTCCTTTTGTGCTTACAGGTATGCAGACCTCTACAGCTGCTTCAAGCACCTTCTTCAGGAGCCCCACATCTGGTCTGTATTATCGACCACATGCAGCTCAGCAACAATAAACTGGTACTGAACTATAAAAAAAAGTATGCTTCTCTTGGGCCCATATTTGAGAAGTAAAGGTCCCCAAACTGGTCATCCTCAACAATAAGAGCCAAAGCCTGGAAAAAGCAAAAACCTTCAAGTACCTTGGTGTCATACTGGATGATACCTTATCATTTGCCCCACGTGAACAACACTGTTGCCATTACAAACAGAAGAATGGGTGCCCTGTATAGTAACCATCTTACCCTTACCACTGAAGCCAGACATCTTCTTGTTTCCAGTACTATACTGTCCCTCATTGACTATGGCCTCCCTGTATATGATGCTGCGTCTGACACTGTGCTACTCAGGGTCAAAGTGATATGCACCAAAGCCTGTTGCCTTGCACTTGGGGCACAACTGCACTATATATTCCATCACTAAATGGCAACCTCTGCAGGGCACATTAAAATACCAAATCTGTCTGCTTGGTAAAAAGGCACTATTGGGCCATACCTCCCCTCCATAAGAAACTGCTTCAACCCTGTTAACTATCAATATAATACTAGGAACATGACAACGCATGCCCTAGCACTGCCTTTCCCAAGAACCAACCTGGGTTAATGCTCATTTGCTGTCCGGGCTGTAGGCTGGTTGAAGAAATTGCACAAACCCCTTCTAAACCTCCCATATATTTCCCTGTTTAAAGATCACTGTACTTAGCCCTCTCTTCCAGTTCCAGTTGTAGCTGCTTCCAACAATCTGCATACTTGCATGCCATGATCTGAAACTCTGCACTATTTTGTTACTGTTTATCTTAATTTCCTTCTTGTAACTTGCACCCGGTATGTCTGTCTTGACTATATTCCATTGGAATAGATGAAGATAGTGTTTTGTAGGTAGCAGCATTTGAAGTAGAACCTTTGTAAATGAATACATGTGCTCAAAGATATTCTATGAATGAATGAATGAATAAAAGATGCATGTCCTTTTGTAACTTGACTTTGCCAATAAACTGGACTGCAATGTCCTTGCACTAAACACTGACTTGAATAAGCACTCTTTTTTTGTTCATTTTAAGGGCTTTCCTGTTCATTCAGGTGCTCTCCAGTTAGGTGTATCATCATGATATTCAACTTGGTCCATATACAACTTATTATAGTTGATGTAGAGACTTGGGACATGGTGCTGACAAGTATTGTCAGTGTTTCCTCCCAGTGACTTTGAATAGGGCCATGGTGAGGCTAACTGCTAAAGAAGCCATCTTCAGATCTTCATGACCTGTTAAATTGCTGTCTGATCTCCAACATGCCATTTTTGGCAGGTATTTGCTCTGCCTCAGTTTGTCTTCAGCATTTATTTTGGTATACTATCAGGTGATGGTGGGCAGACTCCAGCAGTATGGTGTGGTGGCTTATCAGTACTGAGCTCACATGGTTCTTGTCATTCTTTTCAGTGTAGGAAAAGTTAGTTGTGATGAGGATATTCTGGACACTGTTGATTGACCAGGACTGAGGTGTACCCCAGGGACGGTCCTGCCTCCAGTTTATTTTCTGTATGCATGCTTACACTTAGAGAGATTATTATGAAGTACAGTTATCAGGTATAATTGTTATTCTGAAGATGCCCAGCTGTACTTTTCCTTTGCACCTCACCTGGGCTTATCCATGTTGATGCTACAACATTACATGTCAGTGATTGGTAACTGGTTGGCTATAATCCTGGAAAACATGGAACTGTTACTAATGGGATCAGATAGGCAACTGTCTACATCTAGGGGCAACATCAATCTTTTCATCCATGATAGCGTTCAGCTATAGGCAGTGAGGAAGGGTCCTAATCTGGAAGTTGTCCTTAATGAGCAGTTGGCACTAGAACCCTAGGTGCTGACAGAGGTTGAGGACTGTTCTTTTCTCCTTAAAAATATAGCCAGACTTCAGCCCTCTCAGAAACCTGACAATCTGAGGACCTGAGTACAGTCTTCCATATTATCCCAATTAGATTGATGTACTGACTTCTATTCAGAAAATAGAACATATCACTCCCTCACTACAGGTTTGGCTCTGTCTGCCTATTAGATAGTGGATTGACCACAAGGGACTTTCACTAACCTTAAAATCCTAGAATGGTCTGGAACTACTCTAGCTCCATGAGCTCCTGACCCTATGAGCATTGGCCAGTTACCCATTCCAAAGGCCAGAGGCTGCTAGTTGTTACTTCTTCTACATTAAAATCAGCAGGTGACTGAACTTTTGCTGTCAGTGTCAAAACCCCTGACCTCTGGACAATGTCACCTAATAAAATGCATCTGATCCAAACCCTTAGCATTGGTAAAAAAAATGGTATACAGTTACTCTTTTGATATGGCCTTTTCAGAAGAGCTTTACTTTTTTATCTGTTTATTGTTCTGTGGCAGTGTGTTTTTCTTGGTTGTTGTCTCACTCCTATCATGCCTTCTGAATCTGTATATTTTCACCTGGCAATGTGCCTACTAAACTTCACAGCACATGGAAGGCAGTAAAGCTTAGTGGATAACGAGCACAGAGCAGTAAATCAGGAGACAAAACAGACCCAGATTTGGATCACTCCACTGCTACTTATGAGCTTACTGTTCCAAACTGAGCAAGACACTTAACCTCCAGTGCTCAATCCTCAATTTTTCTCTGTACCCAACCACTGAGCTTTCCTTAACCTGTATTTGGTGTGTGTGGGTAACAGCATCTGTGAACTCTTAATAATGATTGTAAAGTGCTTTGGGATACAGGGCTGGATTTTTAGCCTGGCATTGGGCACATGCAGCATGATCATGCCATATCCCCGATGCACACAAAATTAAGTTAGAGCACCAAAAAGGTGATTCACCTTTGTTGCCCATCTGCCATGATTTGCAGCAAAATGGGAGGCCCTATACTGGTGTATGCTTTAATATTTGGTGCATGCATTATTGTTTTGCCATAAAGTGGTGCCAATTGCCATATATGTGGAGAAACATTTGAAAATAGTAACACAATATTTTGCTACATTTTTGCACCTGTGGCAGGGCCTCTGAGAATACACCCCACAATGTTTATGAGAGGTGCTATATAAAACCAAATTAATTTCCTTTCTTTCCTTCCCGTTGTGCTTTGAACTCCTTCAGCCACTTGTAATTTATTTAAAAAAACTGACCACAGTCCATAATTCATTAAATAAGACTTCACTCAACACTAGTAACCCTGAAAACTACACGAGCAACATCAATAAAGGAAGCATATTACCTTTGATAAGGACTACCTGGGGTTCCTTTGTGGCCATCCTATGTCAGTGTTGTCCACCCCCAGGGAAGGAAATGCAACATCCTGCAAAAACAGCAACACCAGTGGTGGAGCAGAAAATTCCTAGACACACAGAGTTGGGTTTTCAAAGGGCACTCATGCATAATTCTCAGTTTTGGTCTGCACCTGTGCCCTCTGAGATGTGAGTTTTAATGCTATTTTCAAAACTTGTCATTCGTTTGCAGCAGTTTCCATGATTTATGGCAACTTACATCCAAAAATGTGGTGCAAGCAAGCAATAAGACACAACAGGGTGGGCTTTATGCTGCAATAACTGCCCACCCTGGGGTGTAGTGAGGCCTGACGCTGCAGTAATGCCAGTCTCTTCTGAAGGTTAGTCCCCCACAGATTTACTATGAGTATATTCCTGGCAAGTGTCAAATATGATCCCTCCCAGTACAATCTATGTGCACCATGACATCTAATGCACCTGGTTCCACAGAATGGTGGTGTACTGTAGCTCTTCAACACTACTCATACTGATGAGGGGTCCAGCTATGTTGTTTGGTATCCTTCACACCAGGAGCATCAGTATGGGGGCCTTGTAACGCTGCACATAGGCTCACACATATGTCTGAGCAGCCTGCCCACCTATTTGCACAGCCTGCCACCTGCTACAACCAGGTGGGGTCCAGAACTCTGCATACCACAGTAGGTGTGTAGTGCTCAGAAATGCAGCAGGTGATAGTAGGGAGGCCAGTCATGAATCCAGCCCACAGAAGGGCCATGGCTAGCAGATCTTGGCTGGGATGATGTCACCTGTATGGTTTGTGGTAGGACAGCAGCTGCCTCAGGTTTACACAGTATAGAAGAACAGAAACATGCTGTTGTCTGTGATCTGGTACATGTGGTCAGGGGAAGTAGTAAGGTAACCCTGACTAACTCTGTGATGGTTTATCTGCACCTAGGCACAATGCTGGTACTATCTCTAGCCAAATCAGATGTGTCTGGTGCTTAAAAGACACAACTAGTAAAAATAATAATATAACATCTGCTACTGTGTATTCCCTTTTGTTGAAAAGCAACAGTGAGCCAAGGAGCAGATGCAGAGCCAAAACAAGTGGGTCCTGAGGCGTAGACAGTGGTCAGGGATGGGGACATATTGAAAGAGCAGAGAGAGAAAGAGATGACAATATACCCTGAGAGGGAATGAGGCTGGTGAAAAGACACTAGCAGTCTTGTCTACAAGGCACAGAAATGGAAAAGTTACTGAATGAAAAAAACATACTTAGGAAGATAAAATAAACACATTAAAAATGTAAAAAAGGCAAAAAAATACAAAAAAGTGAAAATCATTTTTAAAATCATAGCCAGTCACCAAGCACAAACAAAACCATTCTATACCAAAGTAACCACAACAGATCAATAATACGCAACACCCCAATCCACTTTGTAGCAAATGCTGGTTTCCTACCGGAAGCCCAGTTTCCTCGCCAGGACCAGAATTCACAAAGGGAACACAAAGTGGGTGCAAAGGTTTACACTGCACTTGTGTCAGCATGGCTCAGTTGGTAGCACATCTGCCTCTGGACCAGAAGGTCATGGGTTCTCGTCCCACACCGGAATGAACTTGCACCTAAAAATCGCTGGCATCCGAGTGCAGTATTGGTGGGTGCTGTACTGCTGGGGTGTGCCATCCTTCGTATGAGACGTTAAACCGAGGTCCCTTCTGCCATCCTGGTGTTGTCCTGGAGGGTGTCCAGGTGGAAGTAAAAGAACCCAGGGTACTCTTCGTAAAAGAGCAGGGAACATTCCTGGTGTCCTAGCCAACATTCCCTTTCCCATAAACCGGTTCACGCAATCTCCAGGCTGTGTGTGGATGATGACGTGTGATATGGCCGCCACCACACATTCAGTCACTTCACTACCAGTCTACAGTCTAGCATTGCTTGTAAAGTGCTTTGGGATACTATGTATGAAAAGCACTATATAAATGCTGATTCTTGTTCTTCTTCTGCACTTCCCAGCTGCACTGGTGGGCAATTGAGCTATTCACAGTCAGATAGCCTGGTGGGCTATCTGACTGCCAATAGGAGCCAGCAGGGGCAGTGGTAACTCAGGAAAAGCAGTGGAATATCCAGTAGTGCTGCCCCACAACCAGCCAGGAAAATAGCCCCACGGCAACAGTACTGGGGCATTAAAGTGCTATTCATGAATGAAGGCATGCAAATGCAAATGAGCCCATTGGGCATACAAAGCACTAGTGGCCATTAACATGCCCATTATAGCTGGCCCAGTGGCACTGAGGTTTGAGGTGCTGGACGCCACACCTCACGCCACGCCAGCTACCTGAATTCAGGAGTAAGCTCGAGTGCCAGGGGTCAGCAGGGGTGGGATTAGATTGAGCACCCACAGGGCTGCTCTCCCATCCTGGGGGGAGGGTTCTGGGGTGTCTGGTGCACCAGCAGCCCCTGGTGGAGACCAGGGGCACTGCCAAGCACTAGACAGCATGTAATTGGCATGGCCTGACCTCAGCAGGGTTGCCGTATGCTGCTCGAGGCATGCACCATGCAAGGGGGGGAGGGAGGAGCACATACTAAGAGGAAAAAAGCCTCTCCCACCAGATAGGCAATGGCTCCTCCAGTGCCATCACTGCCACATGCCCAATGCTGATTCTCCGCCACTGTCCCTTTGATCTCCCTGGAGCTGTAGCCCTCTGTGTCCCCCAGGAGTCATAATGTCTCTAAAGATGGCAGTGAACACAGTGGGCGGTAAAGCGGCTTCGGTGAGTGAGGTAGCCTGAGAAAGTTCCGGCCGGGGGGGAGAGAAACAGAATTGAAAAGAAAAACAACAACAAAAAAATGCCCATTATGGGCTCATATGCATGCCATTAGTGTGGCAGTCCACGGACCCCCCCGACCAGCCCAAGCCCCATGCAGCCGCAGTCCCCCATAGTCCAATTTTGCCCTCCCCACCCCAGTCGCAGAACCAACGGTAAAAAAAATGTGTATTCCATAATATAGGATCCCCCCAATCCCCGATCCCCTGATTACCCACCCAGTAAAAAAATAAAAGTTTTTCCATAGTGTAGTGGTCCCTCCTCGATTGCCTGATTACCCACATGTTATGAAAATAAATTATTTTCCATAGTGTAGGGTCCCACCCCAGTCCATGGTCACCCGAGTACCCACCCAGTAATAGAATAAAAGATTTTCCATAGTGTAGTGGTCCCTCCTTGGTCCCCGATCACCTGATTACTGACCCGGTAATAAAATAAAAGTTTTTCCGTGGTGTGAGGTCCCATGCCAGTCCTCAATCACCCGATTACCTAACCATTATGAAAACAAATAATTTTACATAGTGTGGGGTCCCCTCAATCCCTGTTCACCAGATTACCCACCCGGTAATAAAATAAATTGTTTTTCCACAGTGTAGTGGTCCCTCCCCAATCCCAGATCACCCGATTACCCACCCAGTAATAAAACAAAGGATTTTTCTTGTGTAGTGGTCCCTCCCCAATCTCGGATTGCCTGATTACCCACCCATTTTGAAAATAAATTATTTTCCATAGTGTAGGGTCCCAACCCAGTCCCTGATCACCTAAGTACCCACCCAGTAATAGAATAAAGGATTTTCTATAGTGTAGTGGTCCCTCCCTGGCCCCCGATCATCCGATTACCCACCAGGTAATAAAATGAAAGTTTTTTCTACAATGTAGGGTCCCACACCAGTCCCTGATCACCTGATTACCCACCCATTATGAAAATAAATTATTTTCCATAGTGTAGGGTCCCTCCCCGTTGCCCAATCGCCCACCTGATATGAAACTGAATAGCTTCACATATTGCAATGGTCCCCTCCAAGCCCCTACCCACTCCGGGAAACACAGACAGTCCTCGCCCCACCACCCTAGCACAGCCACCGGTTAGCGAGCAGCATAGCCCTCCTCACACTTCCATGGCTGCCCACCAACTGAACTGTGAATGACAGCCTACAGTATACACTACAAGCCCATTGGTTGACACTGTCGACCAATGGGTTTGTAGTGTATACTGTAAGCTTTCATTCACATTTCAGTCAGTGGGCAGCCATGGAGGTGTGAGGAGGGCTGTGCTGCTTGCCAACTAGCTGCCATGCTGGGTCATGGAGAGCAGGGTTATTTGTGATTACCGGAGTGGGTGGGGTTTAGGGGACCACTACACTATGGAAAGTTATTCAGTTTCATATCATGTGGGCAATGAGGCAACGGAGAGGGACCCTACACTATGGCAATTTCTTTTTGTATTCTCTGGTGGGTGATCAGGGACTGGGGTAGGACCATACACTATGTAAAATAATTTATTTTCATAACGGGTGGGTAATCAGACGATTGGGGACTAGAGTGGGACCCTACACTATGGAAAAACTTTCATTTTATTACAGGGTAGATAATTGGGTGATCAGGGAATGGGATGGGACCCTGCACTATTGAAAATAATTTATTTTCATGACAGGTGGGTTCTTGGGTGGTCAGGGACTGGGGAGGGGTTGGGGGTCCACAGTACCTCCGCCAGCAACTAGGATTGTGCAGATTACCACCAGGTTTTGTCAGCGGTTATTTGCTTCACACAAGGACCTTCGCAAAGGCCCTTGTATGGAGCAAATCCTTTGCGAATGGGTTTGCAGGGATATGCAGGACCCCTCCCCCTCATTTGCATTGTGACCCCCTCACTATTTTGCCCTGGTGCAAACCCAGTTTGCCCTGGACAAATGGGGTTTGCATCTGGGCAAAGTTTGTGAATCCTGCCCCTGCTCTGTTATCCCCCAAATAAAACACCATGGACCTCCATAAGGATTGGGAGACTTGGGGCTGAGGATCCCATCATTTCTGGAACATGATCAGAAGGCTCCAGGGGTTCTTAAGAGGGTGTTTACTCTCCCCAAACAAAAGCAGCGTGATTTGAATGAATTAAATAGTACTGGCAAACTGACATAGGAAAAAAACATATTAAAGGTCCAGTCTTACACCCAGCATTGAGAGATTCAGTCAAGTATGGGATCAAACCAGTAATCTGCTGGGTTTTTTTTTGCCACTATCAATGACTTTTTATTTGCTTTATTTGCTCATAAGTAGAGTTCCCTGGTTCCCTCTCTCTTCGGGTGAGAGAAGTTGGCCATTAGCAAATTCAGTTTAGCTTTGAATCTGGGGCAATGAATTCAGTTTGGCTTCAATACTGTTGTCAAAACACCTTACTTCCCAATGCAGTAACTGGTATAGGGTAAAGCAGATTGCAAATAGAGGTAAAACAGAGGCCTTGAGGTCAGCAAAGAATATTTATGACTCCAGCTTCCTTGTGGCAGGTGATTGGGAAATGCTGTATTTGTGGTGGTGTGGTGGAGTATGCACCTACTTAGTACCCAGTGGCACAACTGGCTGAGCTAGAGTAAGCTATATTTACAGTATTGCAGATCTCCTGTGTTCTCCACTGTAGTCTCTTCTTTGGTTTCATGCTAATTACAAATTTCCCCAGGCACCATAGATTTTAGAGTTATATAATAATTTTTTGCAAAAAACTTTGTTAATGCTCCAGTTATGGTAACTTAATGCCACAAAGTAGGGAACTGTAGCATTCAGGTTTTCAGCCCTAACCCCCCCACCCCAAGCAGCAAAGAAAAAAAACATTAGAGTTTGCGGTCTTTGGAGTCTTGGCGAATCAGTGGTGGGGTCTTCCTTGTGGTTGTTAACCCTAATGCCCACCCCATTCCATAAGCAAACAACATCACACATGATCTCCTTTCTTCACGCATGTGGAAAGCTACAACAAATTGTACTGACAACCTGTGGCGAGACATACTTGTTACCTTAATTAATTTACATTTGCCAGAGTACTACTGATTATTTTGCTTGCATGTACTGCCTGTGTATTTTACAGAATTTCTCAAAGCGCTTTAAGACTGTATAAAGCAGCCTACCTGCTGTTTAATTTGATTTTAAGCCTGTGTAGAGCCCCATTTCATTCATGGACTTTGTTCTGTCTCTGGCCACCATGATTTTTTCACTGAATCCAGTTCCTTTGTGAAGAACTCTTGAGTCACTCCATGTTTGTCTCCCTGGACTCAGTATAAGCACCTTCTCTTCTACCAGGCTTCACATTGGAGTATGCAGCAGAACCCTGAGCAGCAGGTATTTGCCTGGCCTGAAAAGCACACTCCTCCTTGGGGGAACTTGCAGTGTGAACTGTATTAGCCTGTCGATGCTGTGCGTCGATTGCCCCACCCACCCCTCCAACCATTCACCCAGGGCTGTCCCTACATTTATTGGGGCTTGTGGTCATGTGACACTGTCATGTGACCGGTCTTGAGATTTCTAAGTGCCCGTATTCTCTTTAGCAAGTTATACTCTTGGCCACTAGGAGTCACTAGTGAGTACTAATTGCTACCTAATTCCCTAGCTACTCTATCTCTCCAACTACCCTACTTTGTTCCTCAGCCCCTTATGTTATCCTCCTATTTCCTTCTTTCATTACTTGTTTTCCACCTGAGTCAAGGCAACTTTGAACCCCCAACCTTCTACACAAAAGGTGGCTGCCTGACTGCTGCACTATTCCTGCAGTTCTACTATCCCTTATACTTCTGCATATATTATACCTTCTGCTCTGTTGCAGGACAGAAGCATGGAGGCTGATGCTGGCCACCCCACCCCCTAAACTTGAGAATCTGTCCACAGCTCTCTTCCCCTCTCCCTAGCTCCCCTGTTGTTGTTTTTTGCAAAAAAAAAAATGAAAATAATAATTTAGTTACAAAAGTGACCTTGATCTTCCTACCCCAATTCTCTGCAAGCCCACTTGAAATCTCTGGGATAAAGCCCCAGTAACCTATTTCTCCCAACCCATAACCTCACTTCCCAGATATGACTATATTCGCCCATACCCTCTCCCCTCTTCTCCTCCTCATTTTCTTCCCCACTCTCTCCTTCCCTTCCTGTACTCACCCTAGCCCCACTGTCTCTATAACTACCTACCTTATAATACCCTTCACCTTCCGCTCAAGACTTGCTACCTCCTCCTCCACCTCTCCGCATCATATGCCTGTCTTTCCCCCTCTCCCCTTCCCCCACATCTCTCCCAGCATCTTACCACCAGAGATGTTAAATTTTGCTTCCCTAGTCAGGGCTGCCAGACCTACTCCCAACATCGAGTTTGGCACTCGGAGATATAAGCTCTCTGTAACCTGTTCATTCCTTCTCTTCACGCTCCTCCTCTTCCTCTAGGGGGACATTGAAAGCAACCCTGGCCCCATAGCCATAACCACACCTCTCGGCTCACACAAAAGCCTATCAGTCACCCATATCAACATCAGAAGTCTCCTGCCCAAGATTGACCTACTAATTTGCTGAATAGCTGAGCAAGCTCTAGATATACTATGCCTAACAGAAACCTGGCTCTCTGCTAAAATCCCAGATTCCTCCCTCATTCTCCAAAACTACATTCTACACAGGCAGAACCATAGTAAAAGAACTGGTGGTGTAGCTATCTACACAAAACAGCTACTTGTGAGCTCAGTTACTCACAAAGAAGCTCGTCTCAGCTCTCTCAAACTTCTTATGGTTCAACTCACCTTTCCTGCCTCATGCCCACTTTTCCTAGGTGTGGTGTATGCCTCTCCCCACCTATCCCATGACTCTCCCATCACCACCCTTACCACCCTGCCCAACCTAGCATCCAGAGGGGAACTGGTCCTTGTAGGTGATTACAACTTGGACTGGCTAGCCCCCTACTCAAAAGCTCACACCTCCAAAATCAAGTCCCTTAATCTCACCCAGTTGATCAATGAACCCACCCACTACAACCTCCATCCCAAAACCATTCTTTATTAGACTGGATCCTTACCTCCCACCTTCACAGAATAACCTCCTCTGATATCCTCTCTAACGCACTAAGCGACCACTGTATTACTTACTGTATCAGGAAAATACAACTGCTCGAATCTGCTCCCAAGTACATCAACACTCAAATACTCAAGTATATTCAGATTTAAAAATTCTCTCCTGGAACATAGAGGGAATAAAACACAAATTAGCAAACAGTGAAATCAAAGCCTTTTTGATGGCACATGGCATAATGTGCATACAGGAAACTTGGAATGTGAATCCTGAAAATGATTTATTACCTGGATACACTTCAATAGGAATTTCAGCCAGTATAGTGAGAAAGCAGGGCAGGTCTAGAGCAGTATTAATAACATATGTGAAAACGTCATTACACTTTAATATAATAAGATGAAATACTGCAAGTAACACCATTTCACCTTTCAAATTACAAAGGGAAGATATTACACTACTAATTTTTAATATCTACATACCACCCAAAACAAAGAACATGGAGGATCCTTGGGTACATTCCAGGGAGAATCTGGATGGTCTAATTGAACAACAAGACCACCACTCAGTGACAATTTGGGGGGACTTCAATACAAGGATCCCACCAAATGCCCCTGAAAGTGAATATTATTCTGCCCTCTTAAGTCAGATTACAAACATGAATCACAGAATAACTGTACATAGAAGATCAGAGGACCAAAAAAGAAATAAAAGGGGAGGTCAATTAACAAACTTCATGACAAGAAATAATTTTATTTTGTTAAACGGGAGAATAAATAAAGATCAAGATGGCAGTTATACCATCATTGGTCCCAAACGATTCTCCATGATAGACCATATATGGGCCAGTATTGAGGCTACTAAGCTCATATGGGACCTGGAGATTAAGCAGCACCCAGATTCGGCCCACTATCCAGAACTCCTTACTTGTAATGTACCACAAATTCTTCCCACTACTAAGGAGGCAGAGAGTGAAGCCCCTCTAGAAAGAACTCGTTTAAAGGGAAAAAAAGTTGCAAAGTGACACAATACACAGATTTTAAGACCTTTTTTGGATGGTACTTTATCAACAGGATATAGTACATAAAACAAACTATATGACACTTCTAGAACAATGGACTAACATGATTACATATATTAGACCTTTTTGCAAGACTTATGGTACTAAAAGACAGCAACCAAAAATCTTGGTTCAACAAAATTTGCAAACCAACAAAACCAAAACTAAATAAGGCAGTACGAAAGTTAAAGACAAACAGAACTAGAGGAAAGATCAAAGAACTAAACATAATGAGAAAAGAGTACAGGAGAATTCTAGACAAAGAGAAAAAACAATATTACATTAATCAATGGGAAAAGCTGCGAAGAGCAGTTCTGAAGAAAGATACCAAAACCGTCTGGAAAATTGTAAGTGGGGGCTTCGAACAATATGCAAATAGGATAGAAGAACATGTAACCCCTAGGGCATGGGAGCTACACTTTAATAAACTATATTATTCCAAACTAGAAGACACTAATGCTAATAGGAGGACTAAAGAAAGTTTACAATTCCCAATCTCAGTCTGTCTCAATGAGACAAAAATACTGGCAGCAATAAATTCTTTGGCCTCAAATAAAGCCCCAGGCCCTGATTGTGTATTAGGATATAAAACATTTCCTGATTGGTGGTTACCAATATTTAAAAAACTGTATAATGCACTTCCTCCAGGGCCTAGATATACCCCATAGTTGGTTAGGAAGTATAATTTTCCCTATTCTTAAAAAAAGGGAACCCGGCAGACCTCAAAATATATAGACCAATCAGTCCGATAGACGTGTCTCAAAAGATATTTTGTAAAATCCTGTTACAGCGTATTCATATCTGGATTAACAGAAACAATATTCTGAATGAATACCAAAATGGATTTCGATCAGGAAGGTCAACTGTTCAGCATTGTTTTATTTTGTTTTGAGACACTTAATATGGAAATACATTACTGTCAAGGGCAGCAAACTATATTGCTGCTTTATAGATTTGACTGCTGCCTTTGACAGTATTAGTAGATTGATGCTGTGGGATAAATTAGAAGACTATGGGATGGATAGTGCCCTTGTAGATGTTATCAGATTACATAAAGAAATGCAGATACAAGTCCAGTATAACCACTAAGGTTCACTAAATTCTGTTATCAAAACTAATCTGGGAGTGCACTGGGGTGCATCCTAGCACCCACACTGTTTAATTTATACATTAATTTCATATTAAACAACCTTCAGGAGTTAGAATTTCACTCTCCAAAAATAGGGGATAACAGAGTGCCTATTTTGGCCTACAAGGACGATTTGGTCCTAATCTTTACCTCTTTGTTGGGGTTACAAAGAGGAAAAAAAATAAATTTGAATTTTTGTGCAAAAAAGATGGGCTGGTTATTAACTGTGACAGGGTAGAATAGAACCCTGTCCCTTTTGTTGGAGAAAGTGTATAAATGCAAGGATCAGCCAAATTTTCCTGTGAGACTTCGGACTTGATCAACCCGAACAGACTCGCAATTCTTTGCCTCTCACTATCTCTCTATTTTCTCTTGCTTTCTGTTTTTCCTCTCTTGCATATCTAGATCTGGTAATATAAGAAAAAGTGTACAAATCAATATATGGAAATTAAACTGATAATGGGATCACTTTTGTTTAGAAAATATGGTGTTACTGTTGAAATGTATATATATTTATAATTATAATTTGAGATAACTGTAAAAAGCTAGAGGTTACTTGGGTGCAAATACCTGACCCTTTTGCAGTTGCTGTGGGGACCTCAGGAAGTTCTCAGTGTTCTAGCAGCTCCTGAAATTTACAAAGAAAAGGATGCTTGCAAAGGATGGGGGTTGAAAAAGACATAAAAAACAGCTAAACTGAGCTGCCAGGGAGATATTTTTTACAAGAAAGACTTTATTTTTGCTTCTGTACATAGTTATTCTGAATAGGTTTATTTTATTTTATATTATGTTACTGTTCCAATAAATAAAGTTTTGATGATTTTTACAACTGCTTCTGGGTTTTCCCTATGCTATCTGACCTGTGCCTCAACAACATTAACCTAGAAAAAACTAAAATGGTCATCTTTCGCAACAGACATAGAACATTGCCAAGGATTACATTAAATAAGGAAAAAATATTGACGGACAAATATTATGATTACCTTGGTTTGCATTTCTCCCAAAATATAACTGGGAAAGAACATAGTACACTGTTAGTCTCTAAAATGAAATCAGCATCAAATGGTCTGAAAGGTTTCAGCTCTAAATTAGGGAAAGCATCAGTTCAGGGCATTTTAAAAGTTTTAAATGTGAAAATAAAATCAAGCATTTTGTACGCCTCAAAGGCCTGGGGTGACACTAATGTAAGGGATTTGAAATGTATAATTAATAAATGATATTGTATTATTTTAATGGTACCTCCATCAGTTCCTGCAGAAGTTCTGAGATCAAAGCTGGGACAACTTTCTCTTAAGACACTAATACTAGAGAGATGCATAACATTTATTTTGAGCCTATTTCATTTACCAGAAACCAGAGTGCCCAGGTGGTGCTTGGAGGAGGAGGAAATATTGTATACTTATGGTGGATTTGTCTCCCCTAACATTTGCTTGCTACTAAGAGAACTTTTTCCCAGGGTCTTGGGTTATATACTTTCAGAATTATATCTAAGACCTCTACCAGACATATTTCTTCAGGTCAAAACCAGGATAAGGGATACCGCAATGATAAAGGATTTAACTAAAATATCACAGCTTAAACATTATAAATGGTTAAAGCAATTAAAAGAAATACATCAATTAGAGACCTACTTAATCAAAATAATTAATCCAAGTCATAGGAGACTTATTACAAAATACTGTATGGAACTCTTTAAGGCAAATGACATATTATTTAGACAAAAAATAGATTGTGTTATCATCCCTCTTTGTGATTGTGGATATTCTGTTGAAGATGACGTGAAGCATGTCATCTTGCTCTGCCCTAAATATGAGGCCCACAGAAAAAAGTAGCTCTGGGATATTCTGTCTGACACTGACTTCCCTCCTGACCTGTTAATTGTGGATCCATGACACTGCATCGACAATTTCATGTCAAAACAATGTTTCCCTGATACCAGTACTTCGACTGCAATTGTGGTCGGAATGGTTCTGTAGCATTAAATCTTCATTTTTTGCAGGGGGCTGTGCCCCCCTCACCCCCCATGCAGCGGTCTATGCCCCCTGCACTCCCTACTTTAGATTCCCAACTCTGGGACACAGCAGAGTTGGGGATGGGGTGAAGGACCTCGGGAAAGGGTGTCGGGGTTCCAGGTGGACTTTATAGTGATGTGGAGATGTTGTCGGTATTGAGCACATCACTGTAAGGTTGTCGATATAGTGACAGTATACTGTGAATTGTTAACTTATTCAATAACACTAATCCACTGATCCTGGAAAAATTAGTGACATTTTTATCACAACTGTATTTGTAATAAAAATCTGATCAAACTATGTCCTTTATGAATTATAGAGATATTTAAAAATATGTAGATCTTTGTATGTATTGTATGTACAGTAATTTAAAGTGGACACAGAAACTTTATTCTTTTAAGGATTGTATAAGAACTTGTGATGTTTGTATATATGCATTTTAAAGTTTGTAATGGCTTATGCCAATCAATAAAAATGTTTTGACTTTTGACATTGACATCAACACTTGCCCTCTAAACACATTGGACGCCAATGCCCTCCTAACCAGTCTATACCAAGCCAACTGGCAACCTGTTTACTCAGCCCCCGATGTTGACATGGCCCTCTCTAAATTCCTAAACACCTTTACAAATATCTGGGATGTCCATGCCCCTCTGAAAAAGTCCAGGGTCAAGAAATGGTACCACTCCTGGATCACCACACCAATCCTCACCAAATGCAAGGAAAGAGACAAGGCTTGGTCGTACTTTAAATCCAACCACAACCTTCAGAGCAGGCAAGCTTTTAACACCCCACATAATGTCTGCACCAAGGCCATCAGAAAAGCAAAGGCAGACTACTTTAGGTCACAGCTCTCGCATGCTAAGCCCCCTCAATTCACAAACTCCTTGACCCACCAACCCAGCCCTGCACACCTGCCTTCAGACTTCATGACCAACCATTCACTGATCCGACCTGCTCCTCTGAAATTCTCAACCAGTTTTTCACTTCCTGTGCCATACCACATGCCTCCCTCTCCTTCCCCAGTCCCACCACCACCTCCCCTTAGCAATTTCTTCAAGTTCACCCTCCTTACTGAATACGAGGTTCACAAAGCCCTATGCTTGCTTAACCCTGCAAAGACCAGCTCAGACAGGATTCACTTCAAGCTCCTGCAGATCACGGCTCCTGCGATCACTAAGCCCCTTACACATCTCTTTTACCTCTCATTTTCCACAGGAACAGTCCTGCTAACTTGGAAATTGGCCTGCGTAATTCCCATTCACAAAGGCAGTGACCCCTCCTTGCCAGATAATTATAGGCCCATCTCGCTTTTCCCAGCCCTAGCCAAACTACAAGAATCCTTGGCTCACACCCGACTAGCTGATCATCTAGCAAAATGCAACTTCCTCTTAGCCCATCAGTCCAGCTTCAGGAAACACCATTCCACAGTTTCCTCCCTCCTGCATGTCACCAACCATATCCAAACTGCCTCTGACCAAGGCTTCCTTACAGCAGCAGTATTTATCGATTTAGCCAAGGCATTTGACTCCATATCCCATTGTCCTCCTGCAGAAGCCTGAGGCAGGTGGACTTGCCCCCAACACTGTAAGGTGGTTTCAATTGAATCTATCCACCAGATTACAATCTGTTAGAATCACTGATACCAAATCACCCGTCCCCCATCCTGACAGGCATCCCTCAAGGCTCTGTTCTCGGTCCCATCCTCTTCTCCCTCTTCATTAACAACCTTCCCTCCTCCTGCTAGTTTATCAATACACATGTATGCAGATGACACCATACTTTTTACCTCCAGTCCCAATCTACTTGAAGTCCAAGCTACCCTACAAAGCTACTTTGACAACATTCAGCACTGCTTCAGCCAAAACCAACTGAAATTAAACACCATCAAAACTGTTTCCATGGTTTTTAGATCTGCCCAGAAACTTAGCCATACTACCTCCCATCACCTCTCTCAACGGCTCCCTACTTGATCAAGTCATCAGATACAAGTACCTGGGTGACTGGCTGGACCCCCATCTGTCTTTTTCATCTCACATTGAATCTATCACCTCAACGCTGCACGTCATACTTGGCATGCTATACCAAAACAGGGAGTGTCTCCCATTGCCTGCCAGATGTGAAATTGTTTCTTTTTTGTTTGTATTATCTGTTTATCTCCCCTGCACCTCCATCTGCCACTCCTTCAGGCCAACTGCCAAGGACACTCTCCCCGCAGCTCCAACACCAATCCCTCACCCTACATTGCAGCCACCTCAGGGTAACCCGACGTAACCCTTCACTGGGTGGGTTCTCCTCTTCTGAGGAGGAAGGCCTGGTGGCCAACTGCATTGGCCCTGGATACTGCTGAGGTCAGTTCAGCTTCTTGGAGTTCTGAGGAGGCACTGGTCCAGGCAGCCATCATCCGTTAGAGTGGAGTCACCATTTTCTATTTTTCCTCCTTTAATTCCCCTGTGTGTCGCATCTGTATTACCCCTGGTCTCCACTGGGGGCCACTAAAGAGCGATGCCTCTCCCTAACTCACCCCAGGAGAGGAGAGAAGTCCTCCGGATGCTCAATCCTTCTCCTTTCCCTGCTGACCCTCTGGCACCCAAGTCCGTTCCCAAACCTAGGTCGCCGGTGTGGTTTGAGGGAAGGCACCAGTGCCTCAACCCTCTGCACCACCAAGCCTGCTGTGAAATTGTTTCTATAATGATCCTCCCCATACTAGATTATGTGGATGTGGCTTACAGCTCTGCCCCTGTAACCTCCCTTGCCAGGCTGGATAGCCTTCTAAACTCATTTTGCTGCTTTGCTACAAACTCCTCCTATGCACCTACCACTGTGATCTTTACTCCCTCCTCGAACTAAGACCCTTATCTCACAGGCACTATATACACGCCCTCAACCTTATATCTAAGTACTGGCTTAACTTGCTCCCCTCCTATCTTGAGGACTGTCTATCCTTAGACTCCCTTTTCCCCTATGAACTCAGATACAGAAATGAATAATCCTTCACTCTGCCCTGACCCTCTTTTTTTTGTATTATCTGTTTATCTCCCCTGCACCTCCGTCTGCCACTCCTTCAGGCCAATTGCCAAGGATACTCTCCCCAAGGCTCCGACACCAATCCCTGATCTGATAAACAGATAATGCAAAAAAAAAAAGGAACAATTTCACATCTGGCAGGCAATGGGAAAGACTCCCTGTTTTGGACCCTCTCCTGGGCAAAGCTGCTTTCTCCTACTAGCTTCCCTACTTGTGGAACAAACTTACCCTTACTATCAGAAACTCATCATCTCACTCTAACTGCAAGCAACAGCTATGTCTCTTTCCTCCACCCTTATGCCACTGCCACAACTGAGCTAAACCCACTACCTCTACTGACTACTTCCTACAACCCTCCATAGCACTTATTAAAGATTCATTATGTAGAGCACTTACTATTGTATTGTTCACCTCTAGATATTCATCACGTCATTTTTTTTTTGTTCTCACTGCTGTATTATATTGATTATAATTAGCTGCTATTGTTCTGTTAACAAATTCTCTGCTTTTATTGTTTGTATTTCCACTGCTCCTTTCTCCCTGGGTTGCACCTGGAATCAAGCCTTGACTCATCATGCCTTTCCCAGTTACCAAATGTTTAAATAAATAAATACTTCTCTTCCTTTGAAGAGTGTATCATTATGAGGTAGTGGCATGAAGCTGTACCTTGTGCTTCAAAATGGAGGCTGTGGGCTGGGGGGAGGAGTGATCATTAGGGTTGACAGCCCCAAGGAAGACCTTACTGCTGATTTGCCAAGACTCCAGAGATCCAAAGGTCTAGAGTTTTTTTCTTTTTGCTGCTTGGGGGTGGAGGTGTTGAGCTAGTGCTAGAAACCCTAACACCACATTTCCCTGCAGTGAAAATCCACAGTACATTTTCAGAAGTTCAGAATTTCACAACAGGTGAAAGAGCAAAAAATTCAGCAAAAGTTTTGAACTTTCGTGGAACTTGCATGAAAGTAGAATTCGGAACTTTTGCCCAGCTCTAAGAAAAGGTGCAGAATTTCTCACATAGGCCTAGGTATCACAGAGTGATGAGCACTCTTCCCTTGGCATAGGGCCCTGCATCTCTGCATCCATGGGTGGCAGAGGGCCCTATGCATTGACTGAGAGATGGACAATGCCCTGTGTATCTGTACCTGTAACAACATGGAAGCACAGGGCCTAGAGTGCCCTGAGATTCCACAGACCGCCAGACAGCCCATGAATTCTTGACATTGATTACTGCACAGAAATGCAGGGCCCACAGGGCTCTGACTTCCATTGGTGGATGGAGTCTTCTCTTGGTGCAGGGCCCAGAGGGCCCTGCACATCTGCATCTGTTCATTAGGTGCCAAACAGACCTGTGTGAATGAGGATACAATTCCACTATCTCAAACAGAAAGGACTTTCTTTAAAAAAAAACTGTGTTACTGCAACAGTTAGGGTTCAACTGAATGCAACTGAATGTGGCATTAGGGTTTCTAACCCTAACTCCCAAATTTCCACCCCAAGCAGCAAAAGAAAAAAAAAACAGTAGGGTTTTGGGTCTCCAGAGTCCTGGCAAATTTGTTGTGGAGTATTCTTTGGAGTTGTCAACTGTAATGCTCACCACCTCCCTGAGCAAACAAGGTCAGATATGATCTATTTTCTTCAGGCCTGCATGATGAAAGCTAAAACAGATTTTAACAGATTTTGTTGGCAACACATGATGAGACCTACTTCTCTACCTTTGAAGAGTATGTCACTATGAGGCACTGGCTTGGAGCTGTACCTTGTACTTCAGACAGCAGGCTATGGGCTTGGGTTAGGTGTGAGCTTTGGGGTTGACATCCCCAAGCAAGACCTTGCCACTAATTTGCCAAGACTCCAGAGACCCAAAACCCTATTTTTTTTTTATTTTGCTGCTTAGGGGGTGGGGGTGTGGAGTTAAGGTTGGAAACCCTAGTGCCTCATTTCCCTACTTGTCTGGTGTTATGGTACCCAAACTGGTGCATTAACAAAGTTTTTGCTAGGAATTTCCCAACTTTTTGAGATAGTGGTATTCACAAAAACCCAGTTTGCAGCCGGTGATTTTACAAATATCACATATGGCAAACCCCAGTTTACATGACGCAAACTGGGTTTGCGATGGGGCAAAGTTTTGCCAATCTAGCCACTGATGCTGCACAAAATGGCAGGATCAGTGGACTGCCAAACAACAGCAAATTCACCTTTTGGGCCTGGCTTGCATAATTCCACTCCCATTGTTTCTGAGGTGGGGGCCAATAAAGGTCATGTTGAAAATGCTGGGTCAAAATATTCAAAACTGACAAAGTTATGCATCAAAGTTGAAATACATTGAAGTGCGCTTACCTTAGTTTCTCATATTATAGTCACCAATTCCAGCAGCAAGATGTGTCTTCGATCAGAAGTGGATGTTCATCCTGGGACATGTTCAGGTGAGTGAGGGCGTTTGGGGGTGTAGTAGTGGTGTTCAGTGGTGAGTGCTGAGTGGGAGGTCGGGATGGTGGGGTCAGACTGGTGAAGGACCATTTTCGATTTTACAGGTTAAAAAGTACATCGAAGGAAGTTTTTTTTTATTACAGCTAATAATGCAGGGATGGTGATGAGAGGGTGGGGGTGCCACTAGACACCTGTGAAACATCCTACACATGATGGGACAGTGATCAGAGGTTGGAGGACACCACTAGACGTAAGGGAAACATTCTACACATGAGGAGATGGTGATTGTAGAGTGGGGGTGCCACTAGAACCCAGAGAAACACCCTACACATGAATGGGCAGTGATCAGAGGATGGGGCATAATTAGACACCAGGGAAACATCCTACACATGAGGGAATGGCAAGTGGAGAGTGGAGTGCACCACTAGACATCATGGAAAGGTCCTACACATGAGGGGATGGTGATTGGAGGATGAGGGTGCCACTAGACACCAGGGAGATGTACTGTATGAGAGGACAGTGATCGGAGGGTGGGGGTACCACTAGGCACCAGGGAAAGGTACTGTCAATCAATCAATCAATCAACCAATCAATCAATCAATCTTTATTTTACCAGGTGAAACATCACTGAAAGGCAATCTCATTTACAAGCTGGACCTGGGAAGTTCACATAGGTCAGCAGAAAAGTAACAGATGATGCAATAATTATTTTACATAGCATGATAAGAAAAAGACAAGGACAAAGGTCCCAGATAAAGGTATGGTAGAACAACAGTACAAGACTCTCAAAATGCATAATATTCACAATATATAAATGATACAGTATATACACAAGGTGCAACAGGTAAGTGGCTGAAAGCTAGGTAGATAGTTAAGCACAGTTCAGCTGTAGGAAGGGAAGAGGTAATGATACAAGACAGTAGGACAATTGGCTGTCATGGGAAGCATTTACAGGACTCATTGAAGGTGCATGCAACTAGAATTCTAAAGGTGAACAATTTGACAGGAGTCAATATTTTTAAGGTTTTTTGGAGGTTATTCCACAAGACAGGAAGGGCATGGCTTATGGAAGCCCTACCAAAGCATGTTCTAACTCTAGGGATGACAAGGGAGCTGTAGGAAAGACTCCTGAGTGGGTAGCTACCCACAGGACAAGTAGGTAAATAATTTGAAATGTACCGGGGCAGCTTGTTGATAATTGCTGTGCAAATCCAAGTGGTAGCATTTTTTTGGCATCTAATTTTGAGTGATAACCAGCCTGGCTTAGAATACAGTGAACAGTGATGAGTGGAGTAAGGGTCTCCCCTTCAGCATGGAGAAGTGTACTGCTACCCCCACCTGGCTGCACCTCTCTCAGGTGTGTGCACCCAGCAGATCTGGGCTCTGTGCCTCTGACGTTGTGCAGGTGCTGCCCTGCACTGTTTTCACCTCACTGCAGTGGTTCCAGACCTCGCGTGCCTCTCTGCCTTCCGGGCACTTCCTTGTCCATTTGCCTCCCATGTGCCCCTCTGTGGTGCACTGTCTGCTGGTCTAGTGGCTGACTGGGGGCTACACGGTGTTGTGTTTAAACAGCTGGTGGTAACATTACAGCCCTTCGACCATTTCTGTAACCGCTGTAGAAACCATCACCTGACAGGTTTCTATAACAGTTGTGAAAACGCCTGCTGTAACGTTACCAGTGTAAATGCACGCCGTTACGGATGTGGTTTACACACTCTGTAACATTACAGAAGGGTTTTCGGGATGCAGTGTGGACAGCACCATAGCGGAATAGGTCCTTGTGAGGTAAATCAAATTCCTCTCTCAGTTGTAGAAAGGATTTTAAGGTATCTCTAGTATAAAATTCACCCAACCATTGCAAACCTTTCCTGGCCCATTGCCAAAAAGAGACATCCCATTTGTAAGGGAGAAAGTCTAAACAGCTGTGCAATGGGAATACTGGTTTTAGGCTCATTGGAAGATTGAGTGTGTGACCCAGCTCTCACCAAATAACCCGCAACATTGAGGTCCAGGGGTTATCTAAAGGCACTTTCTGAAATCTGAGCTTATCCAAAATACAGTAAGCAAGTCCCCCATATTGGCTAGTGCTAAGGAACTGGTTTCTAGTTCCACCCATAATAGGAGATCCACTGTTTCCATCAAGGGGATTAAAGAGCACCTGACACCATTAGAAACACTTGGAAAAAAATGTGAGATTTAGACAGTTCAGTTTATATTTCATGTATTTTCTATAATTATTTAGCTTTTTTCTTTATTACTAAGGACAGCTGTATGAAAGAGGCTTACTGTCCCTTAGACTTTATCTGCTCTTTCTGCTATCCTACATATGACATCATAATCCAGGTTGCACCTGGAAATGAGCTTCTGGTTATGGTGCTTTTCCTGGTTACCAATTTTTAAATAAATGCAATTAATAATCCCCCATTTATGGCATCATACTCATCCCCACAGCAACAGACTGTGATGTCATAAACAGAACTGTGATGTCATATGTAGGCAAAGCAGCCAGAACAGATAAGGCAATGATCCTGTTTACATGCAAATGGCCTTAGCAATAAAGAAGAATGAGAAATACAGAAACAATATTAAAATTTAGGCTGACTTGTGCTAAACATTACATCTTCTCAAAGTTGTCACAACAGTGTCAGGGGCTCTTTAAGGCTTGCAATTGTGCTGCTCAAAAGTATTTACGAAAATCAGGCAGCCCTAACCCCCCCATTGTCTTTGGGTGCTGAGAGGACTTTCCATCTGACCTGAGAAGTTTTACCCTTTCAAATAAATTTGGATAATGTAGATTTCAGGGATTTTCAAAACACTTTGGGAGGTCTTAGGGGCAGGGACATAAACAGGAAGAGAAAACGAGGTAATACATTGATTCTCAGGCACTCAGCTCTACCAGAGAGGGTAAGAGGCATCTCTCTCCATCAGTTACAATCTGTTTGGACCTCCTAGAGCAATTTCCCTAGGTCCCTTGGGATCCAGATCCCCAGTCATCTAAATCTGGACCTGGCCCACTTAAGGTGGCCCATGTCTGGAAGGGGAACTGCATGGTGCAAACCCACTGGGATCATCTTGGTTTTAGAGTCATTGATTTTATAACCAGAAATTTCACCAAATTGCCTCAAAAGATCAAATATGCTAGAAAGTGCTTGAAGGGGATCTGAGACATATAAAAAAAGAGTATAATCTGCATATAATTAGATTCTCAATTCAGTCTCCCCTACTTTAGTTCCCCTAAATACTTGAGGTTGTCTTAATAGTGCCACCAGGGGCTCCATACTGAGGGTGAACAACAGGGGAGAGAGTGGGCAGCCCTGCCTGGTACCTCTCCTGATTTCAAAGGTAGGTGAGGTAACCCCATCTATTTTAATTTGGGCCTTTGAGTTTTTGTAGAGGTTTTTGATCCAGCTACGGAATTTATTGCCAAAACAGAATGTATGCAGGGTACAGTCCAGGTAAGCCCAATCTAGGCGATCAAATGCCTTCTCTACAGCCAATGAAACCACTTCCTGGAAAGTCTTATCTAATGGGGCTCTGGAACAGGAGAGAGTGTTTAGAAGAAGGTGGATATTGTCCTGGATGTGCCTGCCCAGAAAGAAGCTCTTCTGATCAGGGTATACTAAAGAAGTGATAACAGACTGGAGGCATGTACCAATGATCTTAGCAAAGATTTTTGCATCCTTATTCAGCAAAGAGATTGGTCTGAAGCTGGAATAGAATGAAAGATCCTTCAAAGATTTGGGTAATACTATCAGCAGGGTGTCATTCCAGGTATCTGGGGTGGCTCCATTCTCATGGGCCAAATTGCAGATTTTTGTGAACAAAGGGACTAGTTCACCAGAGAGACATTTATCAAATTCAGACGTAAAGCCATCTGGACCTGGTGCCCTACCCATCTTGAGAGATTTGATTACCATCATGACTTCAGTTTCTGAGATAGCAGACTCTAGACCTGTATTCTGTTCTTTGGATAATTTGGGTAGGGTCATCTGATCCAGAAAATCCCAAGTCTTCTGGGCATGATTTGGCTTCCTTTCCTCAGTATATAAATTCTTATAATACTTAAGAAATTTGTTAGATATCTTGGATGGTTGGATGATTGAGGGTAGGGTGGTACCAGATGAGTGAATAAATGGGATGTATCTGTCCTCCTCCTGTTTGCGGAGGCATTGGGCCAACAGTCTACCTGCTCTCTCCTCCCATTCATAGTAACGTTGCCTGGTGTATCTCAATGAGTTCTCCGTACACCTCAGCATTAAGCATCAATGAATTATACTCGGCTCTAGCTTTTTAAAGCTGTGTGAGGAGGGAAGTCTTTCTAGTGCATTTATGTTCTGTTTCAAGGGCAGTGATCCACTCCATGATAACCCTAAGGAGGGCCTGATGTTGCTTGTTTTTGTGGGAAGCATATGCGATTGTGTGACCCCTAACCACTGCCTTAAGACTGTCCCAGATAAACCTTAGAGTGGAGTCAGCCTCTATGTTTTCCCTTCAATAGTGCTTTATTACATCTCTGGTAAAGTCTATGTAGCCCTTGTCATGCAGGAGCTCTGGGTCGAACCTCCAATGGCCACGCCTCCTCCGTGGTTCCATCCTAAGACAAGCTGAGACCATGGCATGACCTGAAAAAGTCACAGGAAGGATCTGGATGTCATGGAAGGTATGCTCTAGCCCCTTCTGAGTGTAGAACTTATCTAATCTGGAGTTTGAGTTGGTTGACACTGAATAAAAGGTGAAATCTGCCTGCCGGGGATTCTGCAACCTCCAGGGGTCGACCAATCCAGACTCTGGGCATAACGATCTCAGGAACCGAGAGCAAGCCCTCAGACCCCCAAAATTTGAGAGATTCTTATCTAGCTTTGGGTCTTCCACACAATTCCAGGCCCCAATGCAGAGAATCTGTCCCTCCAGGAGACCAGAAATCGCATGGAAAACAGACCTAAAAAATTCTCCCATGGGGTGGGGGTTGGGAGCATAGACTGAGAGAACATGAATAGGGTGTCCACTGAATATTCCTGAAATTAACACTAATCTACCAGATCCCCCGGTCACTATGTTTTGTACATGGAAGGACAAGCCTCTGCATATTAATATTGCCACCCCAGCCCTTTTGGTTTGAGGATGGGTATCAGCATACACCGACCCGGCCCAAGACCTATGCAGATTTAAGTGTTCCAAAGCAGAAAGCCTAGTTTTCTGCAGGCAGGCAATGTCACATCTTTCTTTCTTCAGTTCATTTAGGATCCTCATACATTTAATCACATTGTTTATGCCCTTCACATTAATGGAGCAAACTTTAAGATTAGCCATTTATTAGCTGAACATTGAAAGAAACTAAGCAAATTCTGGAGTCTAAAGGCCCCAGCTCACTCAACAGTGTCCTCGCCCTTAAAATAGAAAAAAACATTTGGTAATAAAACAAAAAGAGGGAGAAAAACACTTAACACACCAGAGTAGAAAAACTTCACAGTAAAAAACATCATGAACAAGTAACCAATAGTGAAAGACCCCTCGAGAACTAAGGAGCCAGTAATTATTAAATGGTAATGGTGTACCAGGGAAAATCCCCAGCAACCACCAGACAATTGTGAAGAGGAGGCTAAGGCCTCCCCTAAAACAATGGGGGGATGAAACCCCCTGAGGGACTAGCCACTGAATTGGGGCAAAGGAACAGAGGTCCCAGCCTACGCTAAAACCCCTCAACCACCTGACTAATGTGTCTGGAACCTAAAAATCTTGGCCTCCTTGAAACTCAGGCTGCTAGTAAAAGTAATGTGTCCAGACTTTCAAATGTTGAAGAATTCTGCATGTCCAAAATTCCCTCCACTGGGAGAACCAACATGCAGAGATAAACAAAAGAGAAAAAGCTCTTGCATAGGTGCGACTCCAATGAAGTCTAGTGTAGTCTCTCATCATGTTGAACTGATGTGGTTGGATAATTCCAAGCTTACTGGTTCTGTAACACAGTATAAAAAAGATGTGGAGGGAACAGGTTTAGCAGTGGGACTGCAAGGGTCCTACGCAGCAGGAAATTGGACCAAGGAACTGACCATTGGATAATAAAGTTCCTCCTCTTGACGTGGCCACTAATTGTGTTTGAACCCAATATCACTGAAGTGGATGAAACGGCTTTGTTAACTAAATGAGCATTTCAGAACCCAAAGTACTCACGCTGAAGTGTGGCAAGGCATGGAGACCTGTGCTCTTGAAGAGCAAGAAAACAGACTATTTTAGATAAGTGTGGGCTCATTCAGATGTGCTTGTGAGAAGTAATCCAGTGGGCCATATCAGAGTGAAGGGGGAGCAAGGAGTCTATCCTCGACCTGCCTGAATGACATCCTCCCAGAGCCACAGACCAGAGTAACTCTTCAATTTCCTGCTCAGCATTATCCTCTTTCATGTCCAGAAGGGATATCCTGGTTGTTTCCAAAAAGGGAGTTGCTGCAAGTAAGTTGTCGAACAGTTTTATACTATTCTTATCTTCTACCCAGAGTCTAGCGGGATACATGAGTTGTGCTTTCATATCATGTTCCTGCAGCTGTTTTACAATGAAAAGTATTTTCTTCCTGTTAGCCAGCATGATTGGGTGGTAATGCTAGTCTACGTACACCCTGGACCTGTCCAGATTTAGATCTTTCTTTTCCAAGCCATTTTTAGGATCTGGTCTTTGGCTGGGTGCTTTAAGAATTTAATTATGACAGATCTCAGAGGAGCTTCGGGTTTCAGTTTTGGTGCTACTACTCTATATGCTCGCTCGATATCCAGAGTGAAATCCTCTTCTCAGTTTAACTCTTTTCTCAGCCAGCAATCTATAAATTGAGCTGTGTCATCTTGTTTGGCACCTTCTGGAATTCCAAAGACCCGGATATTGTTTCTATAGGCCCTGGCCTCAGTGTCTTCAGCCCGGAGAGTAAGTGCCCATTCCTTCCTGTGCAAATAGGCTAGTGATCTTCCAAAAGCCATGTGTTCATTCTGGACTGTTTCCATCTGGATTTCTATAGCGGAGGTACAAGCTTCTAACTTTTTAGAGTCTCTCTGGACATCCATGACCTTCCCGTCAATTTTCTGGAGTAGTTTAAAGATTTTATGGCTATCTGCTCTGGACATCGTGGAGCCAGTGTCCGAACCCGATTTTTCACTGGCTGAGCCAGTAAGTAATGAGGACCAGGAGGGAGCAGGACTCGGGCCTGTAGGCCACTGGAACTGTGTACCTGAAATATGAGATTGCAAACCTACTGATGCAGCTTTTTTTAGAGCGCCTCATTAGCAGAGAGTTCAGGCAGATGAAATCTGTTATTATATGTGGCAAAACTGGTAAATTAGAGGATGGATTGCCTTGGATTGCACACCTGGGGAATGGAGCTCAAACTTAGATGTCCATTCAGACCTCTGACGTCACCAGAAGAATCAAAGTACAGTATTTTAGTACCCCATCTATTCTGCCTTCTGGCTAAGCTGGGAATGGGACCTATCAGGTAGTTGGAAGGAGGGGGATAGATTTTGTTATTCCCTGATGACTCAGGTTGTGCACCAGACTAGAAAGATAGTTAGGGAAGGAAGATGGAAAGATTTTGTTTTTGAAGTCCCTGATAGACATCGGTGGGCACCAGATTTGTCAGATTGTTGGGGGAAGGTCAGATTTTTTTTATTCCCTGATGGGCCAGGTTAAACACTGCATCTATCAAACTTTTGGGAGAGGGTGTTTTTTTTTTAGTTTCCTGACATTTCAGGGTAGTCACCTGACCTCTCAGGCTATTGGAGGAGTGGGACAGTTTCTTATATCCTAATGGGACAGGTTGGGCACTGGGCCTGTCAGGCAGTTTGGGTGAGGGGACAGATTATTTTTATTCCTTGATGGACTGCATTGGGTACTGGACCTATCAGGTTCTTGAGGGAAGGGGAACATATTTTTTTATCCCCTGAGAGGATGAATTGCATACTGGACCCATCAGCTAGCTTGGGAGTGAGGGACATATATATTTTTTGATTCCCTGATTGACAGGGCTGGGTTTTAGACCAGTCAGGTAGTTAGAGGGGGAGAGGATAAGGTACCAGGATTGCAGATCAGGAGGGAGTGGTGAACATTACGAGGATGCTCCATAAAACTGATGGCAAGCTTAATGACATATGGAAGACTTTAAGAAATTTGAGCAAAGAACTACAGCTGCTGAAGACCAAGTTGGGACCTTACAGGATGATCAGCATAGTCTTGTCTGTTCTATCCTCTACCAGAAAGAATGCACTCTCTCCAAATGGGCAGGAGATGCTGAAGCTCAGTCCTGGCACAATAACATCAGAATTTTCAGTTTTCCGCAGGGTGTAGAGCAGGATTATTTGGAGCAGTTTGTCACAACCTGGCTTGCACAGGAACTCCAGCTAGGGCAGGATTTTGAGCTAGGGGATTTATTAAATTCATCGCACTATTGGCCCACAACCCAAACTTGGGGCAACACCAAGATCTATCATCATTACATTCTTGAAATACCTGGTGAAGGAATTAATTTAAAAAAAGGCCTGGAGGAAGCGAGACCTTAACCTGGATGGGCAAAGAGTATTTGTTGATCAGTATTTCCCTTTGGAGATGCTGGTAAAGTACCACAAAGTGCATTCAATCATTAAGGCTCTTAAGGGAAAAGGAATTAAAGCCCAAATGTGTTAGCCCACAAAGTTGTTAGTCCATTGAATATGTAACATTACTGCTCTTATCTCCCACAAGGTGTTTATTTTTGTTATGTTAATACTGTATAATCTATGCCTTACCATGTTTTATATGCTGTGTTGAATCTGTATCCTCACATGAACTGTAACATGTCTAATTTGTACAATGTTGTTGTATGTACCTAAATCTATTATTCCTGTACTCTCATGGGTCGTACCTGAAAATAGGTAATTGTCTTGTCAAGTGTACCTACCTGGTTAACAAAAGCTAAATAAATAAAATTCGTAAACACTGTAAAGGGGCTGCGCACTTATGACACCCTCTTAGCAGCTGCAAAGTATCATTAGGCACAGGGGTAGAACTGCCAGACTTACACAATGAAATGTTGGAGAAAGAACTGGTTGATGTGGTTTGGATCCTAGCATCTACTAAAAGGACAGGACTGACAAAGAGAGACAACTCCTTTATTTCTTTACAAATAGACATCAAGAGGCTTTGTCAGGCAGTGACAGCTAGAGCTGTGTGAGATATAAAATTCTACCCATGGAATGCCTGCAGAATTACCATTCTGATTCTGCAGAATTTTGCAGAATTTATGTGAATATTCCACAGAATTTTGCCAAATTTTAAATTTCAGTTATTGTATTCTAATTTTAAAAGCACCTATCCAAAAGATATCACATCTGGCACATTGGCAGTTAGTAATGGCTTACATAAGTATTCCAAATTTCAGAGTCATAAGTTGAAAGGGGGCAGAGGTATGGATGGCCAAACATTTAATCAAAAATACATTTTCAGTTATTTTGAGAGTTTTAAAATTTCTTATTAAAATTTCTCCACAGTTTCACTATTTAGAGAAACATATAATATGTGTATGCATACCATGTTTTAAGGTTCAAGATCAAAGTGGGGAAGAGTTATAGGTAGGCAATCATTTTGCTAAAATTTTGATTTCTGTTATTTTAGGATAATTTTGATAGTGTTCATTGAAATGCTATACAATTTTACAGGTATACATGTTATCAATACATTTATATGTGTACGTAGTTTCAGATTTCTAGCTTCAAATGGGACTGAGTTATAGCTTGCCAAACATTTTGCCAAAATTTCAATTTCAGTAATTTCCCACTTATTTTAAAACAACATAGCTAAATTTAACCAGATTTGAAACATTTAAACTACTATACCACATTGTCATTTCTGACAAAGTTCATATTTACAGCTCTAAATGGGACTGAATTAAACGTGGTCAAATGTTCACAACATTTTAAAATTAAATTTTGCAAGAATGTAAACTGCACATTTTTAAACCTCTGAAACTTTAAAATTAGAGACTGCAATGCCATTAAATTTGCCAGGTTCTTAGGCCTTACAAAGAGACTGTGTGTGCTAATTTGATTAACTGTTTGCTGCCAGAAATGGCAAAATAACATATATACTTAAAGTCAAATTCCTTGAGTCTTTGTGAAAATTGTGGAGTTTCATAAGAATTCCATAAAATTGGGATTTGATAATTTCACTCAGCCTCATCTGGTGGATTAAAATTAAAGGATAGGGGTATGAGAGGCAGATAGTGCAGGGGTCACCAGGTTCAGGAATTAGATGCATAGTTTCACCAAGAAATGTACAACTGAGCTGGGCAGCACACCAGTGGTAGACTGCACAGTTCAAGCAAGGAAGCACAGAGTGCCAGCAATTCCAACCTGAATTCAGGACATATAAGGATCACACCTAACAAATTGATTATCTAGGGAGCTTGATGTACATACAAGTCAGGGACTTAGATGTACTCAAAAAGATGCAGTGGGGAAGATAATGGCTGGGACACCAGAAAGGTAGAATTCTGGTTATTCCAACAGGATAGGTTGACAGGAAAAGGGGTAGGTGACTCTCTTTTTAAGGGATTTTGTCTCTGTAAAGAACAAAGAGGATATCGGTACGATCAGTACTTCTGAGTCAATCTGGATTTGCAAACAGAGAATGGAGGTTGCAAAATAGTTACCCAGAGAGGAACAACAGGACTGCAAAAGGCTCAGCCCAGTTTATCAAATGAAGTAGTGACATGTGCATTGTGAATGTTAAACTCCAAAAAAAGAATTCTGGATGCTTCATCTATATGCTACTGTACCATTAATATTTGAGAAAATGTTACCAATATTTTTTTTTTGTTTTCGCTGTACATTTAAAACTGTTTAAGCAATTTATCCAGTTGTGTTAGACACCAGAATATAGTGATATCAGATATGCATGTCAATTGTTAAGTCTATGCCTGCAGAAGCAGATACATTACAAACATCCACATGTTTGAGTTTTCACACAATTTTGCAAATATTTACATAGTAAAATTGTGAACCCCTGTGACTTAAAAATCTCTAATACAACTCTTTCCATATTAAGAATATTGTATAGCCATTAAAAAAGGTTATTCATGTTATTTTACACATCTCTAGCTCCAAATGTGATTGAGTTATATACTGATAAAAGTTTTCATGAAATTACCCACAAAAAATAAAATGACAGATTTTGAACACATATAATTTTTGAGATGATGCATCCTAATGTCATGAAATCTGGCACATTTTTAGAACATTCATCATCAAGTATTCTTGCCAAATGTAAATTCTCTGGCCCAATAGATGACTGAGGTATAGTGAGATAAACATTTCAATGAACTTTCCCACAACAAATAACATGATGGACTTTGAGAACCTATAATTTTGAGGCAATCCATCTTAATTTCATGATGTTAAGCACATCATTAGAACTCTGCCCAGTATGTAAGCATACCACATTTCAGAGGTCTAGCACAATAGATGGCTCATTTATGACCAGATTAATGCATATTTTAAATTATGTGAAATTCTGATGAAATTCCATGACATTTTGTGAAATTTCACTGAAATTTCATGAATTTGGAATTTCTCATTCTAAATAGCTCTAGTGATGGCTCATTCCACTAAATGAGGCATGGGGTTCTTTGCTATTATTGCTGGACTGGATGACCCTAACCACTGCCTGATGTACCAGACTTGCATTTTTATCTGCCTCTCCCCTACATTTATTTAGTGTTCCAGCTGGCTATGCCTGAGAGTGGAGCTGCTTCCTAGTAAGACAGTGGTGAGGACTGTGGTATGAAGCCATGCAGGATTTCCAGCCATTTTAGTTCCGTGGAGCTCTGGCAATGATGGCCATGATGATGCAGTTTGCTAGGACCAGGTATCCTACTACTCATGAGAATATGGTATACCCTGTCAGCACTGTGGTACTGTTAGCTCCAGGAGGAGGTTTTCCAGGGGACAGAGATTTCATATGGACAGTTTAGTGTACCATGAAAATAATTCCTCCAGCTTCAATTTCCAGTCTTGGACCACTTCTCTGGACACAGAGATCATGCTGGCGGAGGGACTGACCAAGACCTAATTTTGCACTTTTTGCTCATTACTTGGCATATAATGTTATGTCCATATCATGGTCTGAGGCAGTGGATGCACTGCTGGGGGGGTGAGGGTCTCCAGTGTTGGGACTCTGCAAGCCTTATTGGAATGCTGCTTCCCTGGGTGGGGGTCTCGTGGGGTTTCTGTGGGGTTACCCTAATGTTACATGCTGTATTTGAATATGATTTCAGATTGGGCATTCACTAAAAATACCACCAACAGCTTAATCTGGTTCAATTTCAGTTGCTTACCATCTGTCCCCGGTCGCCCCGGAAAAAGAGACTTCTAGGCCCAGTGGGCTTACCGGGTCAACAAAATTCAATAAAAAAATAAATAAAGCATTCCTGTTGTTTCATGAACACCTGTTGGTTTTGCAGAAGAGTGTTTTGAATATAGTTTTGGAGGCCTGGTTTCCATTATACAGTTTGTGAGGGTGGTGGCCGCTCAGACCTGGGTGAGTGTTATACCTTCAGTCTGTGGAGTTGCCTGCCTCAGAGAGTGTTTTTATACTAATATCTGGGGGGGGGGGGACCGGTCCTGGCACTTACCACATAGGTCATTTCAGGGGGCTTTCCTGGTAGTGAGCTCCCCACAGAGCATTCCTCTGCGAAGGGTTCTACCCTTACGTGGGTACTCACTCATGTTTCATTAAATCTTGCACTACCTTTTATACTGCTGCTTTTCAACCATGTATTTTTTTGATTTAATGCTGGCTTTTTTTTAGTTTTACTGTATGTCTGTAGAGTGCTGGGAGGGGCTAGTGAGAGGGCGCTTAGGAATGGGAAGATGGCATGGGAGTGCGATCTTAAGGCATGTATACTTTAAACAGGTCATGATGAGTACTCTTAATATGTGTTCACTGAATATAAAAGGGATCAACAATGTGTTCAGGTGGGCCAAAATTCTTCAAGAACTGGGGTGGAAATGCTGTGATATGGGTTTTTTTCAAGAGACCCACCTTTTGGGGACTGAGTACCTGAAGCTGCAGAGGAGCTGAGTGGGAGCGGTGTATGTGGATACTCACCATGGGAAAAGAAGATGGAAGTGGCTGTCCTTATATGCAAGGGACTGCTGTTCCAGGTCATCCACACCTGTGAGAACCAATCAGACAGGTTGGCAATGGTCTCTGGAGCTCTATGGGTGTCACTTGTTGCACCTGGTGGCTATATGTACTCCTAGCCCAGCTTCTCCATAATTTTTTTCAGAACATTTTTAATACAGGTGTCCCAGTTGCCCCAGGTCAAGTTATTTGGGAAGGGGACTGGAACTGTGTGACAAATCCCCATTTGGATAAATTGGCTCAGTTGGAAACACCAGGGGCACGTGATCTAGATTGTTAAAAACCCTACTGGAGGAGGGTGGGTGGGTAGATGTTTGGAGGGAACATTACCTTCATGCCAGAGACTATGCTTTCTATTCATCCCCTAACTCATCTTACTATGATTAGACAGATTCTGCACTCAAAAGCAGTGGGCTTACATGGCGACAGGGGTGGAAATCCATGCTGTAAGTATCTCTAGTGGTGCCCTGATATCTATTAGGATGGACATGGGACCATCAGAGTGTAAGACATTGTGATGCCTCAATGCCAGCCTATTAAAGGATCAGGCTCTGTGGAATAAAAACGAAGAGATTATTTAAGCAATAAGGCACAACAGGGTGTGGGTTAGTGGGGATTTACCCATGCTTTGTGTGGTGTGTCACGAAGCACAGCTGAGTGGGTAAATCACCCAATAACTCACACCCTGGAGTGCCTTATTGCGATTATACAGTGGACCCATGTGTAAAATAAATTAAAAATGTGTTTAAACATGTTTTTATAAATGCCATTCCTCAGCCATGGCTTATGCAGGATTTACCCATGGTCATGTGACATATTTTGACCAATGAGGTTACAGGATTTTCACACACCATTGTATAATAAGAATTATCTTATGAAAAATAGGCAGGAGGACATCAAACTTATACATGGCTGGTACAGCCTTAAAGCCACCCTCCGGGAACATTTAGGCCCGGATATTCAAATGGGTTGCGCCTGTCACAACAGAGTTGCACCGGCGCAACCCCACACTGTGCCCCGGTGGGATATTCAAAAGGCTGCCAGGCACAGTGCAAATCCTGATGTGCCGGGGTGTAATGGCAATGTATGCAGTACAAATGCATGGGGCGTGCCCATGCATATGCGACACATCCCGATATTCAGCCCGGGATGTGCGGCGCAGATGCTGGCACAACCTTGCATTGCGCCGCATAGGGGTGCTCAATATTGAGCCCATGAAAAGGAGGGATAACTTCTGGCCACCCACAGGCAGGCTGCTGTATTGCAGAGTGAAACACAGCAGTCGCCAGCCGTGGGTGACCACCCCCCCCACCCTGAACACCATCCACAAGCACCCATATGGACCCTGGTAGTCTAGTGGTACCCCCTCCCTCCTGTAGTCCTGATCGCTGGTAAAATGTAAGAAGGACAATCCCTAGTAGTCCAGTGGTTCCCCCCTTCCCTCCCCAGAGCTGTGATTACTGGTACAATGCAGTATACACTCCCTGTTGGTCTAGTGGTCCCAACCAGCCCCCATCACCAGTATAATGAAACATTGCACCCCCCTGGCAGTCTAGTGGCCCCTCCACCCCACCCGTAACCCCAATCGTGGGTAGCTCCAACAGAACGTACCCCCTGGTGGTCCAGTGGCACCCCCAACCCTCCCACTCCACACAGGACCACTTGCCCACCCAGCTTCCTCCCTAGTGCAGTATGTCTGAAAAGTCGCATACTGTAATCTGTCATTCGGCGGTGGTCGGGCGGTATGCAGGCAGGTTGCAGCTGCCCACCGATGGGGGGGTGAGCTTGGGGCAAGGGTCCTGTGTGGTGGGAGGGGTGGGGTGCCACTGACCACCAGGGGGTACTTTCTGTTGGGGCTGCTTGCAATCAGGGTTATGGGGTAAGGTGGAGGGGCCACTAGACTGCAGAGGGTACAATGTTTCATTATATCGGCGATCGGGGCTAGGGGCAGGGGGACCGCTAGACAGCCAGGGAGTGTGTACATATTGCATTGTACCAGCAATTGTGGCTCTGGGGAGGGAGAGGGGAACCACTAGACTACCAGGGATTGTCCTTATTGCATATTACCAGCGATCATGGCTACGGGAAGAAGGAGAGTACCACTAGACAACCAGGGATTGTCTATCTTTTATTTTACTGGTGATCAGGGCTACGGGAGGGTGGGGCATAACACTAGACTACCAGAGAATATGTTTGATATACACTTACCTACGATCATGGCTACAGGGCAGGGAATTCCGCGGGACCCCCTCAGGCCACATGTCATTCTGTGCAGTGCGCCAGGTGCAATTTGCAGGCTGCCCTGTGCAAGGCATGCAACTGGGGTCATAATGATATGCTAATGGCCCCAGTTGTTCCATGCATAAATTATGGCCTCATTTGCATGCCCTCTTCTGAATATCAGGGGTGCTGCATCCAGTGCAACTGCCTTTGCATTGGCGCATCCCCTTGCTCCCTATCTGTGGCTTGAACCATGCGCAGTGCCACTGCACTGTGCACAGTCTGTGCCATATTCAACGGTGCTGTGCCACGGTGCATCACTGTTAAATATCACCTGGTCCTGGCCCCAGCGCAGCCCTGCTGCACTGCGCTGTGCCCATGCTTGCGCCATTGCTGGGCGTAGTCTGACTATCAGGGCCTTAATCTCCTATGCCTCCTATAAACATAGGCAACATTGGGATAAGGTTGAGCAAGTTGGGGAAAGGTTGGGTAAGCTTGAAAAGGAATATAAAATCCACCCCACCCCGAGCTTCTACAGGAAATAACAAAGGCTAGGGGAAAGCTTCAGATGTTATTACTTTGAAAGGTAGAAAATAATCTTAGATTTTTAAACAGAAAATATTATGAATCTGGCAATGGAGCTAGTAGGTTGTTGGTGTATAGGTTGAAGAAACAGGAGAAGTCAAGGTGGGTAGCAAGGATTGTTTCAGAGGAGGACCTGCATAACATTGTTACCCATCCAAGACTGATAGCCTCAGAATTTCAACGTTTTTATGGTGGGTTATATTGGATTGAACCTGACATTAGTTCCCCAGAGGCGATCTCCACTTTTATGAATTGGGTTACTTTTCCCCAGCTTACTCCGCAAGAGGTAGATAACTTGGAGGCTCCCTTTATGGAAGAGAAGTTAAGGGGTCTTACTACAAATCTCAGTACCAGAAAAGCCACAGGCCCTGATGGCTTGTAGCTGAATTTTATAAGACCATTAAAGAGGAGCTCATCTCAGATTTGACTAAAGTTTGTAATCAGGCTCATACACAGGGGGAAACCCTAGACTCTTGGAAAGAAGCAGTTATCATGGTCCTACCCAAACTGGCGAAGGAAACCTCCCAGTGCAGGGGTTAAAGGCCAATCTCCCTTCTTAATCAACACATAAAGATTTTTGGGAAGGTCATTGCCAACTGCCTACAAAGGGTGGTCTGAGATCTAGTGCGCCCCAACCAAACAGGCTTTATACCTGGCAGTTATTTGCCAGATAATGTTAGATGCCTTCTAAATGTAATAAGAGCTTGTGCTGGGCTACTGCAAGGAAAACGTTGGGCCATCAATACAGTTGACACAGAGAGGGCATTTGATTGCCTCAACTGGTCATTCTTAGATGCTACATTGAAGCAATTTGGGTTTGGGAGCAAATTCCAAATTTGCATTCAGGGGCTCTACAATAAACTGCATGTCAAGGTGAGGATTAATGGGACTCTGTCTTACAGATCAAACATTCAGAGGGGAACCCAGCAGGGTTGCCCACTTTCTCCACTCCTGTTTGCCTTGAGCTTGGAACCTTCAGCAGAGTACATCAGAATTGCTGGGGAAATCTTAGGGATCAAGGTGGGCGAGGAAGAGGTGCACAACTCACTGTATGTGTGTGATACACTACTCTGTCAGTGACCCCAAAACCAGTATCCCTTGGCTTCTGGATATTTTTACCAATTTCAGACTAGCTTCTGGGTTTAAAATTAATGTAGAGAAATCTAAAACAATGCTTTTAGCTGTCTCATTGACTCTGAAGATAAGAGCTTTTTATTTATTTATTTATTTATTTTAACATCAGTTTAAAACCTTTGAGCCAGAGGCTCGTTTACAAAGGTACCTCGTCGGTTTTGTCTTTGGGACCCAGATAAGTCCCACTAGGCACAAGTGCCTGTTTTCAGGAGTAACCTGGGACCACTGGGGACATTAAGTGACTTGCTCAGAGCCACACAGTATGCAAAAAGAGTTTGTGGGAAACAAACCTGGTCTGCTGCATGTACCAAGTTCATTCGTGGCTCATTACTCTAACCTCTACGCTATACTGCCAGCTTGCTCTCGTTTAAAGTGGACTATGGCATGGTTTCAGTATTTTGGGGGTATGGATAACCCCAGATGCCACTAAACTTTTTCAACACAATTACTTTAATTTAATTTACGATTTATACTCCGACTGCCAAAGGGAGAGGTGCCCTGACACCGGGGGTAGAGATGGTGAGAATGATTTTTTTTTTTTCAGTTTTGCTAACCAGATAGATACACTAGGCAGCAACAGCCTGTTTTCAGGTATGACCAGGGAGAGTTACAACAAAGGTGATGCAACACCAGACAATTTACAGTACAACAGCAATGTACAACATATTTGCATGTATACAACAATGTACAACATATCCACATGTATACAGTAATGTACAACATATTCACAGGTAAGGTAACAATAGATAGGATACAAACGATCAAGGACAAGGTGAGCAAGTGTGTCAGAAGGTGCATATCACCTCATCAGGCTAATGCTAGGTATGAAAGGGAGAAAGAGAGAGAGACATAGCAAAAACAGTATAGCAGAACTCTTATGAACCCATGGGCAAACAGTTAAGTGGCAAATATAGGCAAGAAAGGGGTTAGGGCCCATAACCAGTTCACCTCTTGGAGGGGCATTTTCATTTGGATGTGCCTAGGAAGTGCTTATGAATGGATTTTTTGAAACTCCCTGCAGTGGTGCAATCCCGAATTTTAGCTGGGATACTATTCCATGATTTGGGAGCAAAGTACTGAAATGCGGCAAACCCAAGGTTAGTTCTCAACTTGGGTACTTCACGCAGGCCACAATCAAAGGATCACAGTAGATACGGACTGTAGTGTGGTCGCAGCCACATTGTGAGCTGTTGTGGTTGCCATTTTCTTAATACATTGTAGACGGTGCATCCTATTGCATGTTCTCTCAAAGCTTCAGGAGGTAGCCAACTCCACTTCTCGTATAGCCCTCAATGGTGGGCAAAGCTGCTGTCAGGAAGCACAAAGTGGCATATCCCATTTTAGGTGACATCCCACTGCCTCACTGCAAGCTTAGATGCTGAGGGGATGTACACTGCGATACTGGGCCTTACACAGATAGTTACCACTGCTACCCATAAACATGGTCACTCCCTTGACTTAGTCTTCCTCCTGGGGATCGAAGCCTCAGATCTGGGGGTGGAACCAGTCAGATGGTCCAACCACTACATTGTGGGGTTCAGTTTTTACCAACCCCCTTTATAGGCCTACACCTGTGGAGATGGTCAGGTATCGCCCTTTATGAGATGTTAGCTCCAATGGCCTGGTGGCGTTACTTGACCTATCGATTCTTCCAGTGGCAAACAGCGACCCAGAGGCCCTTGTGATGGCCTATAATACAGCCATTTTGGTAGCCCTGGATGTCGTTGCTGCTGTCTGAGTTTGTATTCTCTTCCTTCACCCTCGGTCCCCATGGTTTGATGGGACTTTGAGGGAGACGCTGTGATTAGGACGAAGGTTAGAGCGTTGCTGGCGGAAATCCGCCCTGGATGCTGACCACCTTAGATTGATGGACCATTATCAAGCCTAGAAATTTTGCAATCACCCATAAGAAGGCAGAGTTCCTGTCCAGGGAGATTGTGGCCACTCAGAATTGACCATCTCAGCTTTTTTGAACTGTGGACACACTGTGCAACCCAGCCTGTCTACAAGTTTGAAAGGCCTTTTTGCAAGTAGAGTGTGATGAACTTGCTCAATTCTTTGTGACTAAGGTGGCTGACATCAGGGCGGCGCTCCAACCAGCACTCTCTGTGGGTGTTGCTTTGGATCGGCGCTCGGCCACTGCCCCTCAGCTTTCCTGGAGTACTTCTGACCAACCGGAGTTCATGGATGTCATGCGCGGATTGTCCAGGGTGCGCACCCTAAGTGCTGTAGTTTGGATTCAGGACTAGCTTCCCTGATTTTGGGTTGTATTGATACCATTGTTCCGGTCCTAGCACAGATAGTCTGGTGCTCCTTGGAAACAGGTGAGTTTCCTAGCTCCCTGAAGGAGGCAGTGGTAACACCCCTCCTGAAGAAAGCTTCTTTGGACCCAGACTGCCATGCGAACTACAGACCAATCTCAAACCTTCCCTTTTTAGGGAAGGTGATCTGGTTTTCAAAAGAGGTGTAGTACTGAGACAGGGCTGGTTCAGGTGCTGAATGATCTCTTGATGGCAAGAGATCGGAAAAAACGCTCCATCTTAGTTATCCTAGATCTCTCTCATCAGCATTTGACACTGTGGACCATGGGATCCTGCTCTGTCGCCTGAGGTTCACCTGTGGCCTGTCGGGTGTAGTCCTCAGGTGGTTTACATCTTCCCTCACTGGAAGAACTTAGAGGGTGGTGTCGGGGGTTTATTCCTCAGACAAAGTACCCTTGTCATGTGGGATTCCTCAGGGATCGGTGTTGTCCCCCATGTTGTTCGCAGTGTACATACTGCCCCTCAGAGACATTGTAAGAAGGAATGGGCCGAGGTTTCACTGCTATCCTGATGATACCCAGCTTTGTCTTTCTCTTGCATCTGACCAGGATGGAGCTTTCTCAGTCTTTAACAACTGCCTCTGAGAAATCCAGTATTGGATGGATTCGAGCTGGTTGAAGTTGAACCTGGAAAAGACAGGTGCTGGTTGTGGACCGGGGCGCCGGATAGAGGGGTCAGGGGCAGGTTCTCCCTCGGAACTTTTTCTTGGGGCCTATCATTCCCGACCTCTGAACAGGTGTGAAACCTGGGGGTAATCTTTGTCGAAGGGCTGACACTACATTCGCAGGTGTCAGCCATTGTCAAGTCCTCTTTCTACCATCTGAGGAATGTCTCTAGGGTTAAGCAGCTTGTTCCATCCGGTGGTCTTCCCACACTGGTTCATGCCTTTGTGTCCTCATGCCTGGATTACTGCAACTCCCTGTACCTAGGACTACCTGGGGTGGAAATCCACTGCTTGCAGCTGGTGCAGAACGCAGCAGCCCGGCTTTTGATGGGAACCTCCCGGTCCTGTCATACTTCCCTGTTGCTGCGCAGATTGCACTGGCTGCCAGTACAGTGGTGAATCACCCTTAAAGTTGATCTTCTGAGTTATAAAGCCCTACACGGACAGGGCCCAGACTACCTGAAAGAGCTTCTGGTACCTTACTTCCCTGGGAGATCGCTCGGCTTAGCTGATGAGGGGTTGCTAGAGATTCCAACGGTGTGCTTAAAATCTTCTGGGGCCCGGGCATTTATGCATGTGGCCCCTACCCTTTGTAATTCTCTACCCTGTCAGTTATGGGAGTGCGCAACCATGGAGGGAATTTAAACAGGCCCTAGAAACACATCTGTGGTATCAAGCATTTGGTGACTGACTTAAATTCTTTTTAGTTGTATTATCTGTTTTTATACTATTTATGATTGTGAAATTTGATATGTTATTTGAAACATTGTTAGGCACCTTGATTGTTGAAAGGCACCATACAAATAAAGATTATTATTATTATTATTGTACATGAGCTTGGTGAGTAGTATGCCACGTGCAATTGACGGGCAAGCATGGTGGGTGAGGTTGTGCCTAATCCTGTATGATAGGCCCAATCTAGACTTGACTGCTTTACTTGAGTTTAATATATGCAGGTTAAAGTCAAGTGTGGGGACCAAGGTAACCCCAAGATAGTTGAAGGACTGCACTGCCTCCAGTTACAACCTGTCTAGACAAGCAACCTGGAGGGGGGCTTGGCATTTCCTCATTTTTGGGGGACAGCCAAACAGCATGGCTTGTGTCTTTGCCACATTTATGATCAGCCTATTTAGTTTCAGCCAAATTAGAATCTTTTGCAGGTCATGAGACAACATTGTGTTTATGTTGCTTACATTTGTGGAGCTGTCAGTTAGCGCAAGATCATCCGTGTACAGTATAGGCATACTGTGTTTCAGACACTCGTGCAGACTGTTGATATGAATTGAGTACAGGAAGGGTCCCAATATAGAGCCTTGGGGTACCCCGATTACAGAGGACAACAGCTCCAAGAAAGTAGTTTCTAGTTTCACTTGCTGCTGCTTTTGGTGGAGATAGTTGACAAACCAGCTAAGAGAAGAGGGCACCAGTCCAAGGTTATTTAGCTTGTGTGTGAGCATGATATGGTCCACAAGATCAAATGCCATGGTTAGGTCTATGAACACAGTGCCTGTGTATTCCCCCTCTATCCATGGTGGACATGATGCAGTTTTTAAGTGTTAGCAAGGCAATTGCTGTACTGTGACCAGTTCTGAATCCATGCCAGTGGGGTGATAATAGATTATATTTGGTTAAGTATTCAGTTAGTTACGTAGCTGCCAGTTTTTCCAATATTTTGTTAAGCACCGGTAAGATGGATATAGGCCTGTAGTTACTGACCATTTTAGGATCACCTTTCTTAAATACTGGAACAATATGGGATAACTTCCACTCAGAGGGGACTACACCACTCATGACTGAGAGATTGAACAGTCGAGTAAACAGCAGGTGCGATTTCTCATGCAGCAAGTTGAAGTAGTTTTGGCTCATGCCCATCCGAGCCGGATGTTTTAGACACAGGGATGCTATTGAGCAATTTACGTACTTCAGATATTTTAATTACTTTGAAATAGAAGGGAGGGTGTATAGAGTATCATGTGGTTGGGGGGGAGGCTGTCACTAAGGTTAGATTCAGTGTACATAGATAGATAAAAGAACTGAGCATTAAATGAGTGCTATGGTAAAGGGATTGTTGCAGTTAACGACTTTGATGTTCAGTTCAAGGGGCACAGGGGAGTTATGCAGTATATGAGTCTGCTTGTTTCCAGTAGTGTTGAGGGGATCCCACAGTAGAAGAGAGCAGATTTTTATAATAGTTACTTTTACTTTACTTTATATATTTTTTTGCCTAGCTTAAACTTTTTATTTACCACACTTCCAGTTCTGGTCCCCGCTTCTACTTGAAAGTAACTGCAAAAACTGCTGTCCATTTTTATGTAGGAGGAAAACAGTGGAAAAAATGACAACTACTGATGGCCCCCCAAAACAAGGGGAAGGGGTTAGGGTTACCGGATTTACATCTATATTACTGAGCAGCACAACTTCATCATTTGTTGTGGGCAGGGTCGCTGGATCATACCCTGGACTGGGTGTAATTGGAATAGGCAGACCTGGGCTGCCTGAGACTAGCAGATATCCCCTTTACAGCAAGGGAGTCCCTGACATAACTTCAATCTGGCACCTCCCCCGGCTATGTTTCATATTAAGATTTGGGGACAGATATGCAAGTGACGGAACTTGCATATGGGTGTAAGCAGACTTATGTCCTTAAGAGTGTCCTTCGACTTCCATCCCGTGGCAATGGATTCTGGATTAGTATGGTGGCAGAGGATGGGTATAACAGAGGTGGGGAAGCTCCTGGATGGTTCTGGGATCAAGTCCTGCTCTCAATTACAGTATGTGTTGAATTTGGTCTGGGCAGACAAGACTAGTTTAGATACTTTCAGTTGAGGCACTACCTCACATTTGAGCCACAGTTCAAGGCATTGAACAAGGAAAAGAATCCTGTTAGAGAAATGCTGAGAGACCTGATGACCTAGGACCAGCCTTGTAAGTTGATCTCAGCTCTGTACTTCATTCTGAAGGGGTTCACAGGGGTAACCTGTGAATAAGGCGACCGCAATTGAGTGCTTACAAAAACGGCGGCTCAGTTACAGTGCCTGTGTTCAGGGCTACCTTGTAGGGTAGCAACTGGATACCTGGGTGGGTGAGGTAGGGCAATGGGAAGTACATGCATAAATGGATGCGCAGGGTGGGGAGAGAGGAAGGAAGGGATGTGGGAGTGGGTGTGGTGGGCAACTGCTGGCTGGTCCACTAGTGTGGTGGGAGGGTGGTCGTTGAAAGGTGCAGGGTTCGGGTCTGGCATGGTGTAGTTCTTTGTTTGCCAGCAGGCAGCTTTTTTTTTAAATGTTTACCCCAACATGCACCCCCCTGGGTTAAGAATCCATTAGTAGAGGGTGGTGCAGGGTGTGCCCCCCCCCACATGAAAAGGAAACCCGTAGATCTTGGGTGCCCTTTACCTGTTTGCCACAAGTGTGCATCACCAAAATTCATTTTCAGCGATGTACACTTGCCCTAATGGCGATCGCTATTCTGTGAATACTGTTATAACATAGAACCATTCACAGGTACCAGACAACTCATATATGGGAACAATGGCCAGAGGAAGGGAGGAACTCATTTTGGATAAGAAATGGCATACTATCTTAGCTGCGATACACAAAGCCACAGCGTTGCCTAACTGGCATGAATTTCGATGGCAATTGGTGGTCAGATACTTCAGAACACCAGTTATTTTAAAACATTATGGAACTTATTGGTTTGATAGGTGTTGGAGGGAATACAGGGGCATAGGCCACAATGGACACATTTTTTTGTTCTGCCCTGAGTTAACGCAATATTGGCAGGAGGTAAGTGAAGCAATATGAGGGATCTGTGAGACAAATCCTCCACACTCATTCAAATATCTAGTCTTAGGTCTTCCACCCCCGGATCTCAAGGGGAAAAACAGGAGATAGCTATATAATATACTTTTGCAGCAGCCCTTAAAGCGATTACCCAGAAGTGGCTCACAGTGATACCCCCAGACGTGGACAGTTGGTTACGCAATTGTAAATCCATTTAAGAAATGCAAAAAGTCACAGCTTGGCTTCACCATACAGTAGAAAGATACAATAGCCCTTCCTTAGTTTTATGGCTGAGAAAAAAGGTATTGATATTTTGGAGGAATTGGCTGATAATTCTTAACTCAGGACAAACAGGATAGTCAGGGGAGACTTACCAGGGAGGGGGGCAGTGGGCCAACACTGAGAGAATATCACTTGGTTCTTCTAACATTATACATATTTTGGGATAGACAGAGAGATACCCTCAAAAGTGTCATATTGCCACTCCTTCTAGCCTGCAAGTCCTAATACTGCCCAGAGATGTTTTGATTCCCTTAATACATGTAGTACTAAACTCATAACAGGTTTTCCACTGGCCTGTACCCACCACCCTAACCTTGTTGTCATTTTTGTGATTTTCATTTAATATATGTTCATTTTTTATTGTTTTCTCCCCTCCTATTAATTTATTTTGGTTGAGTGTCCATGGTTGGTTGGTCCAGAGGAGGGAATATTTATTTATTTACTTTTCTGTATTATTCATTGTATTTGTCACATATATTTGTTGGTACTGGAAAATCCTAATAAAGATCGATTTAAAAAAATAGAAAAAGATGAAGTGATGGCAAGGGGGGACTTCCATTTGTCTAAAGTGGATTGAAGTGTCACGTTCACTGCTTGTGCCAGGAGCCAACTGATTCTGGAAGCAGTCCAGGACTGGTTCCTGGTCCAGGGAGTGACTGAGCCAACACAAAAGAGAGCCATCCTGGACCTGGTATTGACTAATGGGGATCACATCTGGGACATCATGGGGGAACAGCCCTTGAGCGACAGTGACCACCAAATGGTATGGTTCAGAGTTGACATGGGGAAGGAAGAATTAAGGACAAAGACCAAAGTGCTGTACTTCAGGAAAGCCAACTTTGTTAACATGGGCAATACAATGATGGGGCACTTAGCTTACTTAAAGGGTGACATGAGTGTTGATCAAAAGTGGGCAGTGATCAGGAAAGGAATATTGGCAATCACTAACACCTGACTTAAGCAGAAGAAGAAGAAGAAGAACCAGAAAGCCAGGAGATGAAGGTGGTTCAGAAGGGAGGTGAGTCAGGCAGTCAGTGATAACATGGCCACATACAGGAAATATAGGAATTCCCAAAAGGATGAGGATGAGGGGGTGATAGAGAAAGCTATGGAAGCTGGAAGGATAGTAAGGCAGGCTAAGGCTAGGAAGGAGCTGCAAACTGCGGAAGGGATTAAAGAGGGGGAGAAAGCCTTCTTCAGGTATATCATTGAAAAAAAGAAAATGAAGAAAGGTATTTTGAAGCTAAAACAGGAGGAGGGATGGATGGAAGGCAGTAAAGAAAATGTCAAAGTGTTGAATAAATAGTTCTGCTCTGCCTTTACTAAAGAAAAGAATGGACCAGATCTGCAAGGGGTATGGGGTGGAAGGGAAGAAGGGGGAACATGGCTGAGGACAAGATAATGGAAGACAGGATTGGAAAGGTCTTATGTCCCTAAAGGTAAACAAGTCCCAGTGCCTGGATACCATATCACCAAGAGTGTTGAGGGAACTGGTGGTAGAACTGGTGGGTCTGCTGGCAGATCCATTAAAGATCTACTTAGATGCATTGATGATACTGCAGGAGTGGAGTACCACACATGTGGTACTGCTTCACAAGAGTGAGTCCAGGGATGATCCCGGGAACTTTACGCCTGTCAGTCTGACCTCCATTAGATAAGCTGATGGAGACCATTCTGAAGGAAAGGTTAGTTGAATTCCTTAACATCAACGGCCTACAGGATGAGAGACCGCATGAGTTAACGTCATGGAGGTCCTGTCAAACCAACCTGATCAACTTTTTTGGCTGGGTAATGAAGGCGGTGGACAAGGGGCAGGTGGTTGACATTCTATATTTGGACTTTAGCAAGGTCTTTTTGACACAGAGCCCTACAAGATGTTGATCAGGAAATTGAAGGACCTAGGAGTAGGAAGCAAATTAACCAGATGGATGGCAAATTGATTCAGCAGTAGGACTCAGAGGGTGCTGGTGGAAGGAACTCTCAGGTACAAGGGAAGTTACAAGTGATATCCCTCTAGGATCAGCGTTCGACCCAGTGCTGTTCAATATGTCCATTAATGACATTAGGGATGGCATTAAAGGTAAGATCTGCTTCTTTATAGATGACACCAAGCTCTGTGGGAGGGTGGACACAGACAAAGCAGTGCAGTACCTAAAGGATGACCTGGTGAAGCTGGAGAGGTGGTCAGGTATCTGGCAGCTGGGCTTCAATATGAAGAAGTGCAAGGTCATGCACAAAGAAGGATGGAACATGATGGCCAAGTACAGTGTAGAGGGGTTAAGGTCACTGAATCAGAGGAGGAAAAGGACATGGGGATAGCAATCACCATAAAGAGGCTATGCAGTGTTGGAATGCAGTGGTGAAGGCAAACAGAATGTTAGGCTATAATGATCCAACAGAAGGTGGTGCCATGAACCTAGTGCAGGACAAGGTGTAGGGGGGTGGAGTGGCTGATCCCAACCTGAATAATGACTCTAAAGAATGATTACACTCAAAAGGCAATAGCAGGCAAGACATCAGATGGATGCTGGGAAGATCATTTAATCAGAACCACCACGCTTCAGTTTTGATTGCAACATTTAACATTAAACCCCAAGTGCTCACTTGGTGAATTGAAATTGTCCCACTGTGTAGGACTCCCATGGTAAGTAGCCTTGGCCCTTGCACTTTGACTCTATGCCCCCTGAAAAAGACTCTGGCATAGAGTCGAAGTGCTGGGTTATGGCTACTTACCATGGGAGTTCTACACAGCAGGAATATCTAAATTTACTGAATGAGCACTTAAGGTTTAATTATATATGTTGCTTTCAAAGCTGAAGCACAGGGGTGCTAATTAAATTATCTTTCCAGCAACCATCTGATATCCTTCCTGTCATTGCCTTTTAGGTGCAAGCATTCTTTGGAGCCATAGGTTGTAATGCTAGAGGGTTCATGAGCAGATGGGGGGAGGTTATACTGCCATTTTGCAGATCCTTGGTGCAACTGCACCTGGTGTATGGCATGCAATACTGGAACCCCTACCTAAAAAAGTATATCAACCAGCTCAAGACAGTTCAAAAGAGGGTAGCATCGATGGCTTAGGGTCAGGAGGGCAAGGCATATGAGGACAGGCTGAGAAAACTCAACATGTACTCACCTAAGGAGAGGCGGGAGAGAGAGAGAGAGAGGGGCATGACTGAAACCTTCAAGTATATGAAAGTGTAAACAAGGTGGATATAGGAACTTTTCAATCTCAGTCAAAACAAGACCACAAGGAGACATTGTTATAAGCTGTCAAGAGGAATATTCAAGAAGAAGGCCAGTAAGGGCTCAGTGGCACTGAGGGTTGAGACACTGAATGCCACACCTTGCACCACGCCAGGGACCTGGGTTTGGGAACAGACTTGAGTTGTCAGGGGTCAGCAGGAGAGAGAGGGGATCGAGCATCTGGAGGACTGCTCTCCCCCTCCCAGGGAGGGTACCAGGGTTAGCCTCATTCCATAGCAGACCCGGGTGGAGACCAGGGCCACAAGGAAGCATAGGCTTGATGCAATGTTGGGGGAGGAGTGGCAGTGGATGGCTGCACATTGGGTGCGCTGCTGTCATTGCACAACTGCGCTCCAGAAAGAAAGTAACTCGCAAAAATTCCTGGTGACTTAGTGGGGGTGAATGGGGCCCCAATGTTCTGCCCACATCCCAATGCTGGGCCAGACTTCCTGGTCTCCTGCCCTGCCTTCTGAAGTTTTTGGCTGTCCCTCTAATTGCAAATAGGCTGCCAAGGGAGGATGGGCGGGCCCTCCCCCGAAGGGTGATCTAAGGGGCTGGACTAGGTAGGGGAGTGTTGGAGAGGAGACCAGGTAAGGAAGGCTTCAGGCAGGGAGTAGAGGCAGCAGATGAGTGGGTTCCCCATAGAGATGCCCTAAGTTACCAGTGCAAAAATAGAATTGACAAAAAAAAAAAAAAGCCCAGTAGACACTTATTTACAGAACGAGTAGTGTCAGGGTGCAATGAATGCTCATCTGAGGTTGTCACTCAAAATATGGTGGGGAGTTCAAGAGAGAGTGGGACAAGGTGATGGGGAAGGTCAGGTTTAGTGGGGAAAGGGGCAGGACCTACTGTAATCTCTGGATACAGGGCATCTCAATCAAACAGACTCAATAGACCGTGAGGCCTTCCTCTGCTAGTTATTTTGTGTGTTTGTATGTTGATATGTTTGTATGCTTACCACCACCTTAGTGTTTCAAAGTCCAGAGTCTGATGCTAGAAATGCTGTATCATGAACTGGTGCACAACATGCTAGAAGTATAAATGCAAACTACTGTAAATGTGAGACTGCCACTTCTAAACAAAGGACTCCTGCACTGGCAAATGCCAAACTTGATGACTTCATAAGGAACAGCTTAGCTTTCTAATTTCTAAATTGCAATCCTCTCTGCAGCCACAAATGAATTACTGGCTTCCTTGCACAGACACTATAGATAACTAGTTGACTATAATAATAGTAATGATTAATTCTTTGATGATTTCTAAGTGTTTTTAGATCACAAGAAACTCTTTTTCCAAAGAACTGCCTGTTACTCTTAGTGCACACACACACATATACGTATACACATACAGTATATTCTTTTTTTGGCAAGAGAGAGCTGAAAGTGGCACCAAGACATGCATTATGAGGAGGAGGAAAGCATGATCTTCATTATCACTGATTGGCTGCTGAACATCACATGACTTGCATGAGCTCATTATGTAATCACTGTAAACAAATGTGCTTTTATGCTGTCATAGTGCCAAAGGGAAGGTAGGAAACTTTGGACCCTTTACCAGAGTAAAAAGTGGCAGTTTTTGGTGGGTCAACAAAAGTCAACTTTTTCTAAAGTTCTCCTTACACCTCCTCTCTCTCTCTCTCTCTTGTTCCCTTTCTTTCATTCTCTCTTTTTCTCACACTCCCTCTCTCTCTCTCTATATATATATCAGCTGCTGTCATACTGACTGGATGCACTGGGGATAGCTAACAGCTCTTAAGCTGAATCAGGATACTTCAAAATATAAGCAATTAACTGCCTTCCCTCTCTGCCATAATAGACGTAAAACTGCGTAGTAGGATTTCACTTAACACAGAACCCTTTGTATTAGTTTGGGCCAGTGGCTCCATAGGTTGCATGCTTGCCTCTGGAGCCAGAAGATAACACCCAATATTGACTGTGAAGTACAACCCTGGCGGGGGTACTACACTGGTGAGGTGCTGCCCTTTAGATGCAACATTAAACCAGAGTCTTTCTGCCCATACTGTGTGACCCTGAGCAAGTCGCTTAACTTCCCTTTGCTCCCAGGTCGCACCTGTAAAAAAGCTTTCAGCTTAGTGTGCTACTCCTGGTAAAACAACTAAATAAAAAAAAAAAAGTTAATGGTGGCTGTCCAGGTTGAAGCTAAATATCCCATGCCACTTATCATAACAGAAGGTGATCTTCCCCAGTGCCTTGATCAGTGGCCAACAATCTTCTTGTCAATGGAAGAAGTACATGTAACCCACCACCAAGATGCAACTGAAAACATGCTGTACAACTCAGTATGCCTTTGCTTATCAAGAGTTACACACATATACAGTATAAGTAATCTTGGATGAGTAAATACATTATTTGATTTTGTATGAAGAGTGAATAAATTATCTGATTTAGTGTGAGTTGGCCTCTGTTGTGCTGGCTACCTTGACATGGGTACAGAAGCTTATCAATTTCCAAGTATAACTGTGATGATCAGGGCACCCTGCAGTCCACAGTGGACCTCTTTATCTCTCCCTGGCAATTGCCGCTGAGACCATTTGAAGTAGTGTTGACACCGTCAAGGTCCTCTCTTTACCAAGAGTGCAGACCCTGGTGCTCTGATGACCCTTTTCTACCACCTTCTACTCTTTAGACTTCCTGTAGTGAGGGTCTCTACTCTGGGTAAGACTCACTCCACTCTCTCAGAGACTTTAACTATGCACTCCATTATCCAGGTACTCTTCACTCAGATGCAGTCACAATCAGCCAGTTATCTCAGACTTTAGAACAAGTATTTGTCAATACCGAACATTTGCTTGCATGTATGTGCTGTGCAGATGCAAATGCCCTGCATCAAGGGAAGACTCCGTCCAAGGGCAGCAACAGATGTGAAGAATTCATAGGGCTGTCAGGTGGACTGTGGAAGTGCAGGGCCCTGTGGTCCCTGTGCATCCATGTGGCTGCAAATACAGATGCACAGGGCAGAGTGCATCTGCCAGCCAATGCACAAGGCACTCTGTCACCCTCAGGTGGAGCAGTGCAGGGCCCCATGCCAAGAGAACAGTAGTCTTCACTATATGATACCCAGACCCATGCGGACAAACCTGCACTTTTCATTCTCTGGCTGGAGATGGGTGTCACATAACAGCACCATTCCCTTATCCTCACCTCATCCAGCTGGGTCACTGAGCTCACCCCCGAACTCAGCTCACTGGCACAGGATCAGAAAGCATGGCCACTGGGGTGAAGACTGGCACTACACACAAAGGTTGTTAAACAGCTAAAATTTTTTTTTTTTTTTTTTGTATTTTGATCCCAACTTTTCAAGACACTGGTTTTATGATTTGCCTTATAAACATGACATGTACATTTATAGTACACTGGCAGAATGTCACGTCACACCAGAGGTGCTAAAATACATCTTGTCCTGAATTTTAAAAATGATGCATCACGCTATGAGTGAACGTTGAAATACTGTAATGTTCAGTCATAACCTGGGCATTTTACTGTACTTGTACACCAAATTTTCAGCATAACCTTTTATCACTCCATCTCATGAACCCTGTAGGTAAAAATGTTCAAATCCCTACCAAAACATCATTCCACGCCACCAAAACATAATTCTGTGCCACAGGTGCAAAAACACATTTTGGCCAGGATTTGAAATATGACAGCTGTCACATTTGTGAGGTGGTGTGAAAAAAATTCTATGTTGAAAATTTGGATTACAAATATTAAAAATTACTAGTTACAAGTGAGCACAGACAAATTTCAATATATGTGCATAACTTTTCTATTTTTACATATCTGACCCCAAATTTTCAACATACCTTTCTTATGAACCCACCTCATAAACAAGGTTGGTAATCCCAAAAGGTGATTTCGCATTGCGACCGCGAAATCATCTTTTGTACCTGATTTGCATAATTCAACCACCATTGGCCATGAGGTGGGGTCCCAAAAAGGCCATGTTGAAAATTTGGGGCCAAAATATGCAAACATTACAAAGTTATTATCAAAGTTCAAAATCCCATTGAAATACATTGAACCACCCTTACCTTAGTTTCTCATATTGCAGCTGGAGATTCCAGTAGCAAGACGTGTCTTTGATTGGAGAGTGGATCATCATCCTGGGACATGTTCATGTGAGTGAGGGGATGTGGGGGATGTGGAGTTGTGGGTGTTGAGTGGGATGTTGTGGTGGAGTGGTTGTGGGGGATGTAGGGGCAGATTGGTGAGGGACTGTTTTCTATTTTGCAGGTTTAAAAAAAAAATGATCGATGGTTTTCTTTATTTCAGGGATATTCTGAAACTGGTATGGGGACTCAGTGTTGGGCTGGTGTCCAGTGGCTCCGGGGCTGGGCACCAGGTACTGCCACCTGCATAAAGGGAATGGGGGTGGATAACCTGGAGGGGGGTCAAGAGAAAAGAGAAGCAATACCAGGGGTGGGCACACCGGTCCACTACCAGGGGTGGGTACCCCAGTCCACTTACTAGATAGATAGATAGATAGACAGGCAGGCAGACAGACAGACAGACAGACAGACAGACAGACAGACAGACAGACAGATAGACAGATAGACAGATAGATAGATAGATAGATAGATAGATAGATAGATAGATAGATAGATAGATAGATAGATAGATAGATTGATAGATAGTGATCACTCTCAGGCTCCTAGTGCTGAAGGCCACATCAGCTGCTTGCTGACTGGCTTCCTGCAAATGAAAGGACCAAAGCCCCCTCTGATAAAAGCAGCTACAACACTAAGTTTCTGCCCAGCAAGCAATAAGTGGTGTCACAACCACAGTGCATGGTCATTGGTCTGGATTGCCAAGCCCCTTCCAGCTTGAGCTGCAATTGGCTCGGCAGTGGAACACCTCTGAAATGCCATTTTCTGTAACAAAGTGTTTCTTGCTCATGCTCAAGCAAATGTAGAAATAACCAATTTATTACTAAATGCTGATTGTCCAAATACAGCAGTAATATTCAGGCATTTACACTATACATGGTCAAACAACAGTACACATACAGGATTACAAAAGAATGCTTGCATACGTGTGTGGGGAAATCCTTCTATCTTCAGTACCAGTTACAGGGTCTTCTTATGTTACTATCCACACCATACTTTGTGTCCTTAAAAGAACACTGTCTGCCCTTTACTTAACATTATAGACCATTTTCTGAAACGTGCTTGCACTCCCAGTAACAGTCTGTATTGCAATGCACTATACACTGGAGCAATGGATGCCTCATGGATAAGTTCAGTCCATTTCAACCGAGTTCAACTAAATACTGCTCATGTTAGCAGAAAGCAAGTTGAACTTGGCAATGTATTTCATTTTTAAGAATGAGAGCCCTAATGTATGGAAATTCTTGCCTGAAAGTCAAACCATGATACTGGGCATCTGCATCAGTCTGTGAATGCCCGGTATCATTGCTTGAATTGTGTTTCTGTTTAGATTAACTCAGTTGAAATAAACAGAACTCTTCCTTGGATGAGCCTGCCAGTGCTTCAGCACTGTCTAGCACTGTGACTGTACTGTATAGTGCACTGCAATACAGACTGCTACTGGGAATGCAGGCACTTTCCAGAATATGGTCAAAAATAAGTAAAGAGTGGACAGTTTCCCCTTTAAGTCTCTCTCTACAGACATACAGTCTGGCTCTGTTCTTTGGCCCCATGTACTCAGATATCCCAGAAAAATACAGAAAGCTTTGAAGAACTGGGTTGAAGCTTTTTTTTACCGTCCTCCTCTTTCTCTGTCTGGTGCCTTGATCAAGTGGGACTGTGATGTCACTTGCCTGTACCCCAATTCCTCTAACTGGCTGAAACTGCTTCACATCTGGAATTTTGAGTGACACCCACCTTGTGATATTATATGTCCTCTATGTCATAGGGATCCAACTTAATTTATTTATCTATTTAAAAATGTATTTTGGGAGTTTACAGTTTTTAACCAAGAATGGCACACTAAGCAGTTCTAGCTTGTTTCCGGTCGAGTCCAGGGGGTGGGTTATATGGACCTATTTTTTTCATGGAGGAATGTTAGCCATGACACCCTGGAAACTCCCCTACTCTTCCTCCATGGGGTGTAGCATGCTTCCTGTTGGTCGATGGAGGCGCCTGTGAAGGAGATTGTAATGGCGTCCCGGGAGGTGGAGACTACTTTCCTCCCCAGCCAGAGTAACCAGAAAGTTTCTTGTGTGACTTCTACTGCTACTGAGCTGACCCAATAATGATTCTAGCTGATAACCAGCTAGCTACTGAAGCTGAGACAAGAATAGAAACACAGAAGGTTCTTGTGGTACCCAAGTATCCTGTTGTAGTGACTTCAGAGTGAGATATGAAAGCAGATGGTGAAACCTTTCCTGATGGCAAATCTCAAGACACTGTCCTTTGCCAGGACCTACAATATTATCCCAACAAGAGGTACAAGCTGTGCTAGCAGAAAGCTATTTGGACCAAGAACTCCAGCAGAAACATGCAGTCCTCCTCAAACTGCTGCCTAAGGAGGAGAAGTGTCAAGAATAGAAACTAACTAAGGAGGCCTTTGGTAACACAGCCTGTTCCACCAAAGCCAGGAATGGCTATTGCAAGGCTACTGGATATCCAAGAGTTGTCTTCACCCTCTGCTACACTGGCAGGAACCCCTGAGGATGGTCCTGACAGGCCACAAGGCAGCTGTCAGCTAGAACAACTTAAGGGAGTGATGCCTTTAATCCCCTCCAACAGTGATTGTCAGCACAGAAAGAAGGAAGCATTGTCAATAGTCGGGGACCTGGCTCTTCAACTTTTGATATGGATTCAACATTTCTAAAAGCATGATGGACTGAACAGCCTGACAGTTCAGGCTGGAACCCTAAGGATTTTGTGTCACCTAGAAAACTACTAGGCCTGGAGCATGACCATAACAGAGACTGCAGAAAGGCAACTCTCCCATAGATGCATCTCCCTCTGAGCCCTAAATCTCTGAGAAGGAAGATCACACAAATTACCTGCCTCTAATTCTGCCCCTTGTATTGGACTGGCACATGACTCTTTCTGCCTGTGCTCTGACATGCCAACTCAACTCCCAGACATTGACTCACAATTAGCCTTGCTCTCTGCTTCATCCCACACTGAAGTAATTATGGACTCTGTTGCAGCTGATGCTGATAAGACTGTCTTCTCTCTAGAAGTACCACCAAGTTTTGAATTTGCAGCTGACCCTTTGTTGTTCAAACAAAGGGGGTGAGCTACTGTTTTAGAAGTACCACTAACAAACTACTTTGCAGTTCCAGCATGTCCCACAGAAAGGGAACATCTCTTTGCCCCACAGACTCCAGTACAACTGAAGAGGAAAATGTTTTGGCTAGAACTACTCTTTTAAATTGGGAGGCAGTATAGCGCAGTGGTTTAAGGCTCTGAGCTGCAAATCTGGAGACCTGGGTTTGCATCCCACAGCCCCCACTTGCATACTGTGTGACCCTGAGCAAGTCACTTAACTTCCCTTTGCTCCCAGGTTGCACCTGTAAGCAAGCTTTCAGTTTAGTGTGCCACTCCTGGTTAAACAATTGTAAAAAAAAAAACAAAAAAAAACTGGTTTTCCCTCATAGACTCTCATCCAAGCAGCTTCTCTTCTGGGTGAAGTCCCTCACAGCCCTTAGAGGAGCTCAGGGTAAGTAGGGTCAGGAGACCCTCATCATAACCCTGTTACACAGAATGAAGTTCTGTTCTCACAAAAATACAGGGAGAGACAAGGAGACACCTTCCACAAGCACTGAGGATCATCAAGGGGGGAATGCGCCCCCACCCCCGGACTGGACCGAAGCAGTAAGTAGATTTCTTCACATCCTCAACAGAACCAGTGAAGAGATACCATGTGGTCAGACTACGGTACTGTGGATTTATGGAAGAGACACTGGACAGGATCTTCCTAGCCCACCAATTACTAAAACAAAGCATGGGTTTCCTGGTGACAGAACTTTATCTCCTAATTCATTCAGCTGAGACATTATCTACGATATTAGTTTTTAAAAACAAGCAGCTTTAAAGTGTTTTTGATCCAGATATCACAAACTGAAAAGCACCCCCACATCTTTCAAACCATTACTGTACTGTTTAAAAATAAGGGTGTGAGCATTGTGGATGTCTTGTATTAGCTGAGGCAACATTGTGAGGTTTTGGGTAGTTCAGAATTCATCCTCGATTCTGAGAACATCTAAACAGGGGGTTGGTGGCTGAGGGTACAGCTACCTCACACAGAAGTTGGCCTGCAACACCTCCTTAATTGTTTCTACCTGGGCAAGAACTGTGGGATTAGCTTTTACCAGGGGCAGCCCAAGTCATGCTACAGATGTGGATCACAGACACATCTGAGCAGTGCATGTGACACAGTCCACTGTGGGCTTTATTGTATGAAGTTGGATCATTTAAGTACACACTGTCGTAATAGAATGAAGTGCAACCTGTATGAGGAGTATGATCACTCCTATCGGACTTGTCAATGGGCATTGCATATTAAAGAGGACCCCATGTACCAGGCGGGGCAGGAGTTTTATCTCAACAGAGCACAAAGGTTGGGTCCAAAAATGCAACTCCTATAGAATCCCGAGGCCCCCCAGCCCACCAGTGCACCTAAGCCAGAACTCCCCTTAGCTTTAACCTTGATGACAACCACGTGGAGATAATATCCATATATTGCATGATGGGGCAATACTGGACCTAGTACATGACTTACTAACAGGGACAGTACTGCAGACATCAAGGTGGGTCACTACCTGGGGACCAGCAATCACCATACCATGTGTTTTGGTATAAGGATGGCTGCAGAATCAAACCACATAAGGGTGAGGGTCCTTGACTTCAGAAGGGCAGATTTTATTAAGATGGGTGAATGCCTTGGGTTTGACCTGGCAGGAGGGATGACCTAGGTGGAGTGGAGGAACAGTGGGTGATGCTAAAAGGGGCATCGTAAAGGCAAAATTCCTGGTTTTACCAATATTGTTTTACTCTCAGTACTACATTGTATATTATTGCTATTATTGTTTCATTCTCAGTACTACATTGTATATTATAGCTCTGTATATCTGTGTTGTCCATGGTAGACCCGGGGTACTTCCACTTCCCTCAGACTTTGTTGTATCCAATAGTGTTCACCCTGTTGTACATGATTTTCTACTCGTTGTTTTATCGTTATGTTGACATGGAGCCTTTGCAAAGGAGTCTCTGATTCAAAGGTTTGTAATTAAGTTCATGAAATGTGGGTACCAATGTGCCCAATACTTTGTATGTTGATTTAAAAAAAATGTAGCCACTGCAGTCATGATAAGTAAATTTAAAAGGTAGCCACAAGTACAGATACATTTTATAGTTTGAGAAACAGAGGCGCACTCATTTTATTTTTATTCCATGTCCAGCTCTAAAATGTCACAGATTTTCCCTAGCAAAATGTGACATGCAAAACCACAGTACATTCCATTGCTTCTATGAAGACTTTATTTTAGTTGCACTTCAGTAAATTTATGTTGAAACCTGCCTCAGGTGTTGTCTTTTGTTAATGAAAACATTTTCACCCTAGTTTTTCTATGCATATAAAATTTCTGGTTCACTCAAAGGTTTGTGTGGTGAGTGCAACTGTGGTGTCCAAGCAAACTGTATTTTTCACATGTTCCCAAATTTTCAGCAAAAGCATCCAGCTTTTTTTGAGTGGGTGATTTTCTTTTGGGATGGGGTCTTAAAAGTACTGCAGGACATTGGTGAGAGAGGGGTGCAGGCAATGCTTTTTATTACTTAAGCAGTTGTGTGGTGTCCACTGTCGCATGTGCAATATTTGGTGTCCCCATTGCACACGCAACACTGAAGGTGCTTTTCTCTCACATCTAATATGGAGTTATCCCACAACATAGTCCCTTTTTCACTTTTGGTCATAGTGTCTTGAAATGCTTAATAAAATAAAGAATAAAGAAAAGTAACAATTTTTTTTTCAAAATAAACATCTGTTGTGTCCACTGTTGTACGTGCAACGTTTGGTGTCCCTGTTACGCGCGCAACACTGAAGGTGATTTTTCTCAAATCTCTGCTAGGGAATTATCTCATAATCTGGTTCCTTTTTGACTCTACAGTCACAGTGTCTTGAAAAGCTTATTAAAATTGATCTATTTTGGATTTGAAAAATTGACCCTCATGTCACACTTTGTTAACCCCTTTTCATGCACTTACCCAATTTTGATTCTTATATACAGTAAATAAAAAAAATTAAATAAAAAAAATTAAAAACCTTTGCATCAACAAGTAAGGGGAAAAAGAGTGCTATGGTTCTCAAAAGAGGTGGCTGAAAAGGTAAAAATTAAAAGGACACACAAAGGGAGGAAGATAGGGAGATGTTTGAGGAGAAACAGGGAGAAGCAGGAAAAGCTGTAAGGAGTGCAAAGTCACAAAATGAAGAGAGAATAGCCCAAGCACTAACAAAAGGTGACATGGCATTTTTTAGGTATGTAAGTTAGAAGAGGAAGACCAAGGGAGGGATTGTAAGGTTAAAAAGGGATGGGGGGAAGACAGTGCAGAAGTGTACCAGGAAAAGGCAGACATCCTGAACAAATACTTTTGTTCAATGTTTGAAGTGGAGGGAGAAGGGGAGGGGCCTCAACAAAGAAAAAAAAGCTCTGAAGGGAGGAAGGTGGACTCTAGTTCTTTTTCTGAGGAGAGAGTTCTAAAGGGACTTAAAAAATGGGCTTTTTATTTGCTGGCATCTGATTGGCTAGTACCCATTCCATAGCGGTACATTAACTTTCAATAGATACACAGCAAATAAAAAGTGCCAGCCCAAACCTGCCTCATGCCCAGCCAAGTAGCCTTGTGCCCAGCCTGTCTCCTCATTGGCTGAAGCACTGGGCACACAATTTCAAACTGCTGCCATTTTTTTATATCTGTTAGCAAGTGAGTAGGTCCCCCCCACCACCACAAAATAGCAGTCACTTCACGTGACAGTCACCTAATTTAAGTGAAGGAAGGAAAAAAAATTTCTAAAACAATCAGTTGTGATGCATTGCTTACACGGCACCACACTGATCACCGGTGCTGCTTCTGACGCCTCTCGGTCAGCTTTCACACACTCCTCTGCAGACTGAAATCCAATAAATGTAAATGGAGCATATTTCTTAAAGAAAAAGAAAAAGAAAAGAAAAAAAACATGCTAGTATTTACTCTGAGGTCGGAGACAGAGACAAATAAGCGTTTCCCTAACCGCGCTTAGTTTCAATGGTAGCAGTCTCCTGACTCTGCTCTTGCGCCACATTCTCCTGAAACCATCTGCCCACTCTACTGCTTAGTGAGTGGCTCCCACTCCACCACCCACTCAGTTCTGTCATCCAATCACTGTACGTTTTTATAAGCAGTTCCATGGGAAAAAATCTCAGCAGTTGAAATGCAGCTGCTTACCTATCCATGCTGTCTCTGTGCCACTCCAGCAGTATTTTCATTCATCCTTCCATGCGGAACCCCATCACATATACCAGATATAATTTAACCTGCTCATAGAGTCACAACTGAATGCACAAAAAATCAGTTGCAAAAAAACAATCTTGAAAAAAATCACTACCTCTCACCTCACCCATTTTATCGTGAGGGACTAGACAGTTTACCTCAGAATTGGGTGGAGGGTTGAAGCAGAAGCAAACAAGAGTCAGTCAGAAACAAAAAAAAAAAAACAATAATAGAAACAGACAAGTGTACTAGTAGAGGGACAACTTTACAAGTAACACATTTTTATTCCTTTTTAAACATTTATTTGGTTTGTTTTAATGTTTAATTTAATTTGATTAAAAATGTTACTTATAGCCCATTTTCTAAGCACAATAATACCCTCCAGGGTGGGTGGCATTGGGCAATACCAGACCTTCCAAGGGCTATAAGGCCCTCCTTCTGCAGCATTGGGCCTCATTACACCCGGGCGGTCCGGTATTGCTCAATACCACCTACCCTGTTTTGTATTATTGCTTGCTCGCTAATCTGAAAGTGGACAAAGCAATGGGACCAGATGGGATACATCCTAGGGTATTGAGGGAGCTCAGGTACATGCTGGCTGCACCTCTGACAGTCCTGTCTAACAGCTCACTCAAAACAGGTGTGGTTCCAGAGGACTGCAGGAGGACAGATGTAGTCCCACTTCATAAATGTGGTAGCAGGGAGAAGGCTGATAACTGTAGACCAGTCAGCCTAACATCAATGTTTGGAAAGTTAATGGAATCATCGCTAAAGAAGAGAACAGTGGAATATCTTGAATCTAATGGGTTACAAGACACTAGACAGCATGGATTCATGGGTGGTAGGTCATATCCAATGAATCTGATAGATTTCTTTGATTGAGTGACCAAGGAATTAGATCAGGGTGGAACGGTGGATGTGGCCTACCTAGATTTCTGTAAGGCATTCAACAAAGTTCCACACAGAAGACTATTAAAGAGCTACTGATGCCACAAAGAAAACTTTAAAAAAGCATATTAATTAGGTACAATTCTGCCTACATTCCATTTATATTTTATACATTTCTCCTGCCCATTATTTATTACTAAGGAAATTTGCATGAATATATGATCATTGTCCCTTAGAGTTTCTTTAGAGTCCATCTGCCTCTCTAACTTACTCCCTACTTCAAGTCATAATCTTCTGTTGTGACATCACAATCCGTTGCCATGAGAGTAACTGTGATATCACAAGCAGTGCTCTGTGACTTCAGGTAGGGAGAAAGCAGCAGTAATAGACAAATTCTTATGGAGCAAAGATCCTGTTTTCATACAGATGACCTCAGTAATAAATAATGGGGAAGGGGAATACAGCACTAATGGGAATTAAAAGTTGGACTGTGTCTAAATGTTAGGTTTTGTTAAAGTTCTCCTGAACATGTCACCAGCTCTTTAAGCAAGCTGAGTAGCCTAGGAGTAGGTCTAAAGGTGGTTAACTGGGTAAGAAATTGGTTAAGGCATAGGCTGCAGAAGGTGGTGGTAAACAGAGTTCATCCCGAGGAGGGGAGAATGACATTGTTACGCTTTACAATATAATTTTTAATCAATTTATTAAGATGTTCTGTTATGATATGATTTTAGTTGGGATGTCCAATTTGATATTAAGTTTTGATTGATTCCCTATATTAATGTAATGGCACCCTGAGCCACTAGGGAAAGGCACCATGTATAAATAAAGACTACTACTACTGCTACAACCAGCGGAATGTCTCAGGAATCAGTGCTGGGACCAGTCCTCTTTAATGTTTTTATAGGTGACATTGCAGAGCAGCTGGAGGGGAAGGACCACCTCTTTGTGTATGATACCAAAATTTGTAAAAGGGTAGATACTTCTGGTTGGGGGGGGGAGAGATGAGAAGAGACATGAGAAAACTTGAGGAGTGGTCAAGAGTATGACAGCTGGGTCTAAATGCAACAAAAGTGCATAATAATGCACTAGGCACAGAAACCTAGGGGCAGAGTACAAAATGGGAGAGTGTTATTGATGACCAACAAGTAGGAAAGAGACTTGGGGGTAATAATCTCTGATGACCTAAAGGTGGCAAGGCAGTGTGGCAAACCAGTTGGGAAGGCTAGTGGTATGTTGGAGTGCATAGGAAAAAATATCACCAGCAGAAGGAGGGAGGTGGCACAGCCTCAGTATAGATTGCTGGTAAAACCTCTCTTAGAATACTGTGTACAGTTATGAGGGCCACATCTCTGGAAGGACATAGACAGAGTGGAGGCGGTCCAGAGGACAGCAACTAAAATGGTGTGTGGTCTGCATCAAAAGCTCTATGAGGAGAGACTAAAGAACTCAATATGTATACCCTGGAAGAGAGGAGGGAGAGTGGGATATGATAGAGACCTTTAAATACCTCATGGTGGTAAAAAAGGTACAGGAAGAAAGTATTTTTCAGAAAAAAAGATGTACAAGAACAAGGCACATGCTATGAAGCTGGAGGGGTGAATTCAGCAGAGATGTGAGGAAGTACTTCTTGACAAAAAGGGTGGTGGATTCATGATACAGCCTACCAGTCGAGGTGGTGGGTGTGAAAACAGTGATGGGCTTCAAGAATGCATGGAATAGGCATACGGGAATATTAGTGGAAAGGAATAGGAGGAGGCGGGAGGGAAAAAGAACCAGTGATCAAGAAGGGTCTAAGGTGATATTGCAGGTAGGAAAAAATGGCAGACTGGGTGGACCAAGCAGTCCTTATCTGACAACAAATTCTATGTTTCTATGTTACCCTATACAGTAATCCCTCTGGGGGATCAAGCTTCCCCAGGAAACAGGAACACAAACAGCCATGAATGACACAGCTGTTGCAGGTATCTCCTTGGAGATGTCTCCTTTTGCCCAGGAGGAACAGGGCACCCACTCCCCCAAGATATTGAGGCAAACCATGTGCACACCACAGGTATGGAAGTGAAAACACCTACACCACCAGAAACAGAGCAGTCAGCTGAGATTTATGGTTCCCAGGTTAACGACCTGGAAGTGCCTCTCCCCCCAACTCCAGTTATAGACAACCTGCTGGAGCTGCCTTAGGGTGCAACCCAAATCTAAGGTACAGGAACAGGAACATGTGGCACTGGAAAATAGGTTTGAAGCCTTAGCAGATGCTAAGAAATGGTGGGACACTGGGGAAGAATCTGATTCTTCCTCTGTAATTTCTTCCCAGCCTAACCTCTCATCTGGCACATAGGTAATGAGCACAAAACCCAAGACCATACACACATATACACACACACACGTGCACACACACACACACACACACACACACACACACACACACACACACACACAAAAAAATCTAGAGTAAGGAAAGGGGAAAAGAAGATAGTGGTAGTACTTCAGGCTACAATTTCATGGTTGCTGCTTTGAATATGAACAATCTTTAAAACCACTTTCATAGGATTACCACTTCTAGGATTCTAAGGGACTTAAATGCTGACATTTGTTTTCTACAAGATACCAGACTGTGATCCCAAGTGGATACAGAAAGAATGGGGAAAGATTTGATTAACTGACCATCTTTCTGGTTTCTTGGGGAAGACAAATGTTCAGGTGTACAATATTGTTTTCCTCTTATGGATGCAAGGTAGACAGACTTTTGAATCTAGTCCCAGGGATGGTCCTATTGTTAGATGTATGCTTTCAGACTACATATCTTAGACTAATCAATATTTATGGACCCCAGACCAAGGCTGCTAGATCCAAAATATTTAGACTTATTCAGCCTTATTTATTCGCAAAAAAAAAATTATGTGGGGTGGTAACTTTAACGGTGACCTTACTAAAGTTAATTGGGGTGTCCAAACCAACACGACCTTTAGCGCCATGGCCAAGGCCACTGATTTACGATGATTAAAACAATGAAATCCCATTTTCAAGACTTCAGAATCTGCAATTGCACCAGTGATTGTTACTTTAATTTCAGGATTTTACCGGGATTCTATTGTCATTCTTTTAGCATGCGTATAAATAATCAGAATAAAAGAAGGCTTAATATTCAGAGCAAATAAAGAAAGCAAATTGAAAATAGTACAGGAAGCAATTATAAGAAAATGAAAAGTTTTGTAGATTTACTTATCTGGTATAAAATGCCAGATTCCATGAAATGTTTGTTTTTACCGGTGTTCAGGCAGCCCAAATTCTGGAATTTTACCGGGTTTTCTGGTAAAAACCAAAAAACAGTGGCCTTGGTCATGGCCTGTCTTATACATGTGATATCCAAAGCTAAACCAATGGATGCAGCTCTTGTTCACCAGACATCAGGGGAACATGCATATTATAAAGGTTACTTGTCTACTAGAATTGTCTCCTCTCTCCGTGGCTGCCCATTACTACAGCACAGACTATTCCAACAGAAACACTGGGTCATTAACTTGTTATGGGTAGTGTGGGAATTCCCATCACCCACACAGGACCAAGGCTGTGGTGAATGAATACCACAATTTTACAGAACCCAGCAATCTGTTTGAAACTGAGAGATCTGGTGAAGGCATAAAAATCTATTTTTGTGATGTTTGATACCCTTTTAGAATGGTGGGGGAACTTGAAAATTGAATTAAGCTCTTTTTTGCAAGCCCAAACAAAGACATCAACAATATTCATGGTACTTGGACCTGAGACATCCGTTTCAGATGTTGTCTCTTGCCCAAAGTACAAAAGGCAATTTTTTTCAATTCAGATTCAGAATATTAATAAATAAATGGTCCAGGTGCAATATAATAGCATGAGCCTCACACAAGAACAAAAATTTGGAACTTGGGAGAGTTCATACAAATCCATTTAATGACTGTATAAACAAGACTGACCACTGGAATTTTAGAAAATAATTGACCAGGATGGTAATAAATTGACCAATACTCAAGACATTCTCAGTTTTATTTCCCACCATGTTGACTCCACCTTTGGGGAACCTGTTGTACAGGCTGCAGACTGGGAAGATTTTCTAGTAGATAAAGACATTCCTGAACTGCTTTGTGAAACCATAGGTCTTTTGTAGAGCCTCATACAGGTGGATGAAGTAAAGGCTACTGCTTATCTCTCTTCCAACACAGCACCAGGAGAAGGGGGTCTCCTAGGAGACATCTATAATTACTTGCAAGATCATCTGGCTGAACAGCTAACAGAAGTGTATATTATCCAAAGAGGTGATGGGTAAGAGTATGGGTAAGGGAATCCTAATATATTTATTTAAAAACTAAGACAGAAGTGACATTTGGGAACTGGACACCCGTCAGTTTACTTAACACAGACATCAACATTTTGTCCAAGATTTTGGCATCCAGGTTAACAAGAGCTGCATCACTAGTGATTAGCTCTGCTCAGGCTTGTTCTTTGACAGAAAGATACATTCATGATCACTTACCGATGTTGAGAGAAGCTGTGGAAAGGGTGAATCTAGGTCAAGCAAAAGGCTTTATTTTGCCCTTGGACCAGAGGAAAGCTTTTGATGCTGTGTCACATGACTTCTTATTTTAAGTCATGAGCTATTACGATATCCCAGACACTTTCAGATCATGGGTTCAATGTCTATATAAATATAAAACTGCTTTCATTACTCCCTTCATAAATGATTAGATGGTTAAGGTCTGTCAGGTGTGCAGGGGGGTTTGACAGGGCTGCCCCTTGAGCCCCATTCTGTATCTTTTTTTTTCTGAACCCATCCTGCAAAAGTTTGATTCAGACATGAGAGTCCAACCAAACTGTACAGCAGAGGGTCTGATCCCCACAGTGGCCCTGGACTATGCAGATGATCCCTGTTTGCTGGTAAAAGGTTCAGCTGCAGAGAAAGTGGCAATTTCCATATTTTAGGATTTTTCTGCAGCTTTAGGCTTTAGCCTTAATTTATCTAAAAATGTGCTATCCCTTTAAGGTAACAAGGGGAAGTGGTCCCAAATAGCATATCTGGTATCCTGGTCTCCTTAGCGCCTATGCAAATGCCTGGTGTCAAATTCAAGCCTTTGGCTATGGCTAGTCTTAACTGTACAGAAAAATTGACTAAGGTTGGAAAAATGGTGTCTGTCTGGAATCAGTCTCCAGTGTCTAAAAGGGAACAGATATATATGGTCAAAACTTTCCTTGCACCAGTTTTTCTTTTGATTAGTTATGTTTCCCCTCCACACACACCTGGAAACAAAACTGAATGGAGCCTTTTTCAGATTACTATGGGGTAGTCATCTGAACCCGTTAAGAGGGCCCACACATATAAAGACATTAAAGAAGGGGGTTCCAGATGTTGAATCCAGTGGTTTTCATTTATAGCATTCTTTTTGTCATTTCTGAGATATAAATGTCCTCAAATTTTGGGCCTCTGTGTTCATTTCTACCTGTGGACAGCTATTGATGTCCTGGTCAGAAGACTTTTCAAAAGCTTTACAGAAAGGGATGCATTTCGTACCAGACTATCTGCCGGACATTTTCAGGAAAATGACCAAATGGAAAATAATGGCCCAACAGGTCACGGCAGGGTCTAGAAAATAAATGGCTTTATCTTTCAATTTTGAGCACAGTTTCCTTTATAGACCCTGTGTACGTGCCATCTGGTAACGACACAGCTCTTTTGATAAAAGAATACCAAGAAAATGTGGGATGTGATGCGGCTGTCAAGAGTGTCTCTGACCGAGTGTGCCCAAGACCTGAATGTCTGAATCAGGAAGAGCTCATGATCCATATGTTTTTCTAGTGTTCTTATATTAAAACGTCTTGGAAGGAGTTGGGTGCCAGATGGAGGGATCAATTTATCAGTGAGATGCTATATAATGCCTTAGTTTTGGGGACAATATCCCATGTTATATTCAAAGACCACAAAAGCACCCTTTTTGTCCTTCTGGCATGTTTGAAATTGTCTGTTTGGCAGACTCACTGCCAATACATCATTCATCAGAAAGACACACCTTAGCAGATTCTCTATGAGAAGGCTGAGAATGACATTAGGACCACATGACAGAATGAGTTTAAATCATTACCTAAACAACAGTTTCAAACCTTATGATCACATTTTAAACTTTCATAGCATCTCTGAATGCCAAAAGCCTGAGAAAGAAAATGGCAGAGATGCACGTGCTAATGGTCGAAGGCGAAGGGACGTAGTGGCCATCACAGAGACATAGGCTACACCAAACCATGACTGGGACCTCGAAGTCCCTGGGTACAAAATGTACAGGAAGGATAGGGAAATGGGTAGGCGGGAGCGGCTCTGTATATAAAGGAGGGGATAACTTGCATGAGAGAGGAAGTGGCGTATGGAAAGATAGAAGCATTATGGGTGTAGGCCCAAGCCAATAAGGGAAGTAAACTAAGAATGGGGGTAGTTTACAGACCATCTTCACAGGGTGGGGTCTTAGACAAGGTACTGGGGGTCCCAAATCATATAAATGACAGGCAAGGGCTAGGTACTAATAGTGGGGGACTTCAGTGTACATGGAGTGGATTGGAAAATCCAAGCTACCTCCAGCACCAGGGAGTAGGTACTGTTGGATACCTTCCAGAGTGGATTTTCAACACAGGGGGCTCAATTTCCAAATGCTGACATAGGACTTGCATTAAGCCCTGTGTCAAACCTTGCCCTTGGCGCAGCTGTACCAAACACTTTTGCCACAGCTGTACTCGATTTTGGTAGGTTGTGCACAGTTGTGACATTTTACCTGATTTTTGGCAGCTTGCACTAAATATTTGGTGAGAGCTCCATAAAAAGGGTACCTGGGATTGCCACAAGCTAGACCAGAAAAAGTTTGTCTAACCTGCGGAAATTAGTGCATGGAATCAAAAAGCCTGATCACTGGCCAGGAGAATGACGCAAGCCCCGTACGCCATATGTTCAGCACACACGGGCTTGTGGCATTCAGGACCTTTGAAAATCAAGCTCAGGGTGTCATGGAGCCCATTAGGGAGAGGGCCATACTGGACCTGGTCCTGTCCAACTGTGGACATGTCCAGGATGTAAAGGTGGAAGCACCACAAGCAGGGAGCAACCGCCACATGGTGTGGCTCTTCCTGGAAATGGGCAGAAGGATGGTCAGGACCAAGATAAGAGTTTCAGATTTCAAGAAGGCTGTCTTTAATGAGATGGGACAAATTCAAGTAGGGCACCTTGCTGGGTTCAGTAAGAAGGTGGATGTGGAAGAGTAATGGACCGTAATAAAGGAGGGACTGATGGAGGCCACCAGTGAGTGTGCCAATATCAAAAGCAAGAAATCTAAGGCCAAAAACTCCAGCTGTTTCAGAAAAGAAAAGGCAAATGCAATAAGGGAAAAGAAGGCAGCCTTCCAGAAGTACAAGAAGTACAAATGTACTCAGAATGAGGAGAATAGGGAGATCTTTAATGATAAATCAAGGGTAGCGAGCAGAGTGGTTAGAGAGACAAAGACTGGTAGGGAAGTACAGCTGGCACAGGGAGTAAAATCAGATAAGAAGACCTTCCCAAATATATAAAGGGAGAAGATGGCTATTAAAGATGAAACTATCAAGTTAAAAAAGGAGGTGGGTGGGCAGAAGGAAGTGAAGAGAAAGCAGGGGTGCTTAACAAGTACTTCTGCTCCATTTTCACTAAGCAGAAGGATGGACCAGTGCCACAAGGGAGCAGAGGGGTGGAGAAGGGGGGAGTTACCAATTGCATAACACAGGTGGACAGGGTGCAAAAGCAGATGGGCTCCAGTTCCCTCATAGACTGGATTATCTCTAACCAACTGGAGAGAATTTCCAGCGCTGCCATCCTCCCGGATGTTATTAGTGACTGATCCTCTGTTCTCTGCTTCTGGTCAAACAGGTCCCCTAAGCTTCTGGTCAAAACAGTTTTGCACTGGGTCCTGAAGAAAGGAAAGCTGGAAAACCTCCAGGCTCATCTAAATTGTGACTGGTCTCCTATTGACACTGCACATAACATGGACCAAGCACTTGAGTATTTCATCACCAAATTCAATAGTGCCTGTGACATCTATGCCCCTGTCAAAAGACAGAAGATGAGGGGCTAATAATCCCTGGATTACCTCCTTCCTTCTAAACCAGATGGCCTCCAGGGACAATGTTTGGCACCGTGCCTGTGCCACCGGTAAACAGGTTGACCTTCAGCTGTACAAAGCAGCCAGGAATGCCTGTACATGAGCAATCCATCTAGCTAAAATACAACACTTTAAGGATGAGTTCTCAAACTCCTGGAGCGATGGTAGGAGATTCTGGAATAACCTTAAAGATCTGATGGGCACTCCCTGCAAATCTTCACCCACCATTATTGAAGTTGAGGGTGAGACCATCCAGACTGATGCCTTAAACAACGCCTTCTCCAACCTTGGCGGCATTCTCCCTCCTGACTTTTTCAATACAATGACCTGCATAGCAAAGGGCAGTAATTCCTGCCCCTCCCAAGGCCCCCCCATTTAATTTCAGGACAGTCACCTTAACTGAGGCTAAAAAATATCTAGGTCAGGTGCTAGGCAAAACTAGATCCAGTAGTGACTTACTTGATCTGAAACTCCCTCATCTAACCCTGGATGCAGCCCTACTACCCCTCTTTAAACTTCTGAACCTATCACTCTGCCTTGGACATTTCCCAGCGCTATGGAAAGCTGCAGTGGTTCACCTATCCACAAGAGTAGTGACCGAACTCAGACCTCTAACTATTTTTATTTATTTTTATTTATTTGTAAAATCAGTTTACAACCTTTGAGCCAGAGGCTCGTTTCCAAAGGTACTTCGTCACATAAAGACATACATAGTGTTTTTGGTTACATAGCATAGGTTTGCAAAACAATAGGCATTCAACAGAGGCGCCACGTCACATTGTGGTCAGACAAATACATTTAGGTTACAGGGTACATGTAATTGAGAACAGGTGTTACACAAGTTGGTATCAGTAGTGAGCAATCTAATAGGTAAACACTGAAACAGCTGGCACTGGCCAGGTTCTAGGTGGAGAAGGCCCAGAGGGCGCTATTGCGAGAAGTAGAGGTGGAGGCTACTTTCAGAGACAGGAGCAGCTACGAGTGTTGATGATGTGGTTTGAAGGGTGGTTTTGAACTTGGAGATGGTGGTGGCATTGGTGATGGGGGCAGGGAGAGAGTTAAACCAGGTTGGGGCTCTATAGCAGAAGGACCTCTGGCCACGGCTGGTTCTTGATCTGGGGACCATTAGAGTGGTCTTGTTGGGTGACCGTGTTGCAATAGTGGGAGGGCTCTGGTGGATGGATGCCATAACCCCAGGGGGGGGAGAGCCCGAGTAGGGTTTTTTTTGTGAGGAGACAGGTTTGGTATCGGAGCCGTTCATCCAGGGTAAGCAGTTTAGCCTCAACATTTTATTTCTCTATTTCCATTCTTCCTCCCCTCTCAAAAGCCTTGGAATGCATTGTCTCGGATCAGCTTACAGAACACCTCAAGAAATATCAACTACAATACCTGCAACAGCATGGATTTAGGAAGGTGCATAGCACCATCACTGTGCTACTTGAATATACTGGCTTTATGCACAATGCTCTGGACCAGGGTCACCTAGTGGGGGTGATATATATCAACCTCACAAAAGCATTTGATACGGTGTGCCATTACATTAACGAACCCCCCACAGTGACTCCATCACAGCGACAATAACCCATTCGACATCCACAGTGTCGAACGGGTTGTTGAGGCGATAGATTGATACAGCGATGCCGCTGTAAGCCACTCTCCCCCGTAATCCGCCCCCCCTTCCCAGAGTTGACAGTGATTAAGTCTGGGGTGCAGGAGGCAAAGCCCCCCACAAACAGCAAAGAGCTCTGCTGCTGTTGGGTCCATCTGCACCTTGCCATGGTGTTGTGACTGCTGTTGGCAAAGTGCTGTCATTTTAAAGTAGCTTGACATCTTTGTTTTCATTGTGACTTAGTAGATCCATTTGATACTGTCAATCACACCCTATTACTCGACTCACTCCATATCCTGGGACTCTTGAATGAGGTAACGCTTTGGTTTGAGAGCTACCTTGGTGACCTATCCCAGAAAGTCAGAATAAGTAAAGCACTCTCTGACAGCCACCATGTGTGACCTGGGGCCCTGCAAAGAGCGATCCTAGATCCCCTGCTCTTTAGTCTATTCTTCAACACCCTCCCTCAGGCTTGCTCATCTAACCTTCTTCTCTATGCAGATGATGCAGTGATTTTCTAAAATCACCCTGACCCCCTTCCCCTTGAACAACAACTGTAGGATAACATCTCTGCTGTCAAGGAATGGCTGTCTGACCACAAACTCCTTAACTGCAAAAAAACTAAATCTATGCTTTTTGCTAGTCCTCACAATAGGAACAAACTACACCCGTTGATCATCCTTAACAATCTTAACTCACCCCTTGAACAGGTCCAGCAGTTCTAATACCTTGGTATAAACCTAGATATCTCCATGTCTTTTGTCACCCAATTGGACCATTTAGCTAAGGCAGTAAACACAAGGACTGGGCTCTTATATAGGCATAGGCACTGTCTCACCCCTGGTGCCCTCTGCATAGCAATCAACAGTTCAATATTCTCCTTAATTGGCTACAGGCTAATTATTTATGGTACTACCATGGATACCACACTTAAAGAATCAGCATAACCCTTAATAAAACCTGCAGACTAGCTATTGGGGCACATAAATTCACTCATACTTGTGAGTTGTATGCTCGATCTAACTAGCTACACCTTAAGAGCCATATAAAGTATCAGACCTGTCTGTCTGCAAAAGAAATCCATCTTGGCCTAATCCCTCCAGTCGTCCTAAAGCTTCTTAACCAGGTAATTAACCCTCACCACACCTGTGGAATGTCTAGCCTGGCCTACCAAGTCCTGCTCTGTTGCACCTCCATGGCACAGCGCTCCTTCAAGTACAGGGCACCAAGTTGGCTAAATGACCTCCCACCATCACTCTGCGACCAGTCCAAGATCGGTGACCTTAAGTACAAACTTCGCCAGCACCTTGCAACACAGTGCATATGTGATTGTCTGACCTAAGGTATTCCCCCCCCCATTTATCGTGAAACTGACCCCCTTGACCTCTATTTCTCCTCCCCACCTATATTCCTATTCTCAGTGATCTAAGCTTCCTATTCTGTCTGTCTTATCCCCCTCCCATTATCCCCGCCTCCTATTCTACCTTCCCTCTATCATGACATAACCTTTGCCTGACTGCATTGTTATTCTGTATTCTCCTTAAGTTTGCACTTTATTTTGTCTATCATGCACTGTTCACCTTACCTGTTTTTTGTAACTTACTATGTAACTGTGTTTGTCTTTTACCTGACATGGAACCTCTGTAAAAGAGCCTCTGGCTCAAAGGTATTGTAATCCAGGAAATAGATAAAAATAAAAAAAATAAAAAAAGTGCCTAAACGCCCTAAAATGGACAAATTCCTAAGGCCAAACCAAGTGCACAAGAGGGTCCTAAAGTAAGTGGCAAAGATGCTGGTGGGTCCCCAGCAGACATGTTCAACACCTCTCTGTAATCCAGAAGTGTGCCCCAGGACTGGAGACCTGCACACGTGCCTCTCCATAAAAGCAGTCTAAGGGATGAACTGGGAATTACTGGACAAAGTCTGACCTCAAAAGTGGGGAACTGATGGAGATTATCCTAAAGGACAGACTGTTGGACTTTCTCAAGGAAAACAGTCTACAGGATGAGAGTCAGCATGTGTTTGTGTTTGGGAGGTCCTGCCAGACTTAATCTGAGTGACTTTTTTGACTGGGTGACCAAGACAGTGGACAGAGGCCGAGCAGTTAATGTCCTGTATCTGGACTTCAGCAAGGCCTTTTACTCTGTATCTCATAGGAGACTGGTCAGGATGCTGGAATATCTGGGGGTGGGAGCCAAGCTTGCTAGATTGGTGAAACACTGGTTAAAGGACAGAAGCCAAAAGGTGGTGTTGGTGGGGGGAATCCTCGGAAGCTAAGCCAGTGACCAGTGAGGTTTTATAGGGTTCAGTGCTCAGTGTTGTTTAATATCTTCATCAGTGACATAGTGGATGGGATCAAGGGTAAAATCTGCCTGTTTGCTGATGACACAAAGCTCTGTAGGAGGGTGGACATGGAGGAGGGGAGACAGGAGCTAAGGGAGGATGTGGCTAGGTTAGTGAAGTGGTCTGGCATTTGGCAACTGGGGTTCAATACTAAAGAGTGCAAAGTTATGCATTCAGGGGCAAGGAACCCATAGACCAAATACTGGTTGGGTGGTGTGAAGGTCACCAAGTCTGAGGAAGAAAAGGACCTTGGGGTTATCACCAAGAGTGACCTAAAGTACTCAGCACTCTGCAAGAGAGCAGCAACAAAAGCAAATCAGATACTGGGCTGCACAGCCAGGGGGATTATCAGCAGGAAGGCAGAGATCATAATACTGCTGTACAGGTCACTGGTGAGACTGCACCTAGAGTACAGTGTGCACTATTGGTGCCTTTATCTTGAGAAGGATATCAACTTGCTGGAGACAGTTCAAAGAATGGCAACCAATATGATCCGGGACCAGTAGGCCAACACCTGTCAGTAGAGGGTCAAAGGGCTCAAAATGTACTCCCTTGAGAACAGAAGGGAAAGGAGGGATATGATCAACACAGATAAATACCTTAAAGGTATTAATAGGGTGCATACAGAGGGTCTCTTCAGTCTTAGTGGGAGCAAGTCCACTAGGGGTCATAGACTAAAGATGATATGAGAAAGATTCAAGAGGGAGATGAGGAGGCACTTTTTAACTGAAGGAGTGGTGGCTAAGTGGAGTGAGTTGCCAGAGGAGGTGGTCTCCCTGAGAATGGTGGATAGCTGCAAGAGAGAATGGGACAGAATTAAGGGGAAAGTTGCTGGTGGGGAGTAGGGAGAGGGGAACTGAGAGGGTCAGTGGGATTTGGGGGAGCAGGTGCCACTGTAGACACAAGGGGAAATGCAAAATCGAGCAGACAAGATAGCTTGTAAGACCTTTATCTGATGGCATGTTCATATGTACGTATGTTCAAAAATTGACCACTAAAATGGTCCAAAGATCAGCTAAGGTGGTACTCCAGGTACCATTTTGGTGGACTACCTTTGCACAGCGCACCATCTCTGTTCGGGGACCACAATGGTTCAATGAACTCCCAGCATCACTGACCGACTATGGGAAAATTGGCCCTTTTAAGAAAGGCCTACAGCAACTACTGGCCCAAACAAACCCTTGTGACTGCTTCTAGCAGACTCAACCCACCCCCCTGAAACTGTTACTTCTCCAACTGGCTCTTCACCTGAAACTACCCAGCTCCCCCATCCATACTCTCCTTTACTTTACTCCCAGTCCTTGCTTGCCCTATCCTCCACACGTCCTAGCCCTGCCCTCCATCTATCAAACAATGCCTGCATGGCTGCTAATCCAGTAACATGTTGGCACTTACAAAACATCCCATAACAACAAGCGTAGCACAGCAGGTTCCCAAGGTGTGCCCCTTCTCTCACTGCCTCCCTCCCTGTTTCCTTTATTAAATAGTTCCTATCCCAATTTCCAACCCTACGTCACTATCTCTGACAAAGTCTGAAAGCAGACTGCTCCTCTCTTCTTTGATTGCACTTTGAAAGAATTTCTTTTTGGAAAAAAAAAAACCTGCATCTATTATCCATATGAGCCCGACCAAACCATTGTTTAAAGAATGACTGTCTATCCTGAGATTATATTGATGCTCTTACAAATCACCAGGTAACTGCAATGAAAATGTGATGCTTGTCCTGCTTCTCAATATGTTTTTTACCTTGTGTGTCTTGTTCTATCTGTTCCAGCAATTTATCCTGTTTTTTTTTTGTACGGCTGATTTTGACATGGAACCTTTGTAAAAGAGCCTTTGGCTCAAAGGTAATAAACCCAAAATCTGAAATAAGTAAATAACTGCCCTGTGAGGTTATATATTATTTTGGATGAATGTTGCTGGATTTTTGACTTCTATGGTTGGTTTTCTTTCTGTACACAAGAATGCGATTAGATTATGATCCATGTATATTTTGCAAGAATTTATTGTGTTCTGCTTTTCCTGCTTATATATTTTCAATAAAGAATACCCCTACTTTTCATTGATAAGTGTCATGGGATCTTTTACTTCCACCAGGACAGTGACCAGAGATGGACAGAAGGGACCTCTCTTTAATGCAGCAACCCCTTGTACTGCACTGCAGTGTTAGTTGTTGGTATTACCCCAATTACTGGTGTGGGGCCAACTTCCTCTTGAAAATTATTTAGTATCTGAAAGAATGTTGCTAGATGCAGCTGAGGCAGATTTCTCTGAACCTTTGTTTATTAATGGCTCTATCCCTCTTTCAGAAAGCAATGAGGGTTCACACTACTTAAAGGGAAAGTCCCCTCAACCTATTTTCTGTATACATGTGTAGTATGTAGGGATAAACAATGATTCCCTCTCTTGCATCCCCCTAATCTCATACTAATTTTAATATAAATGAGGTTGTTTTACTCTGTTTTGCCTTGGTACAAAACCTGTTTCTCTCCATTGCAGAGGTCATGATCCCACTCATGCAAGGCATCATGGGAGTTGATGATGCATAGCTGCACAAGTCAGCCGGAGTTATATTCTCATTGAGTTCTGTTACATGTCTTGTGAAGTCCCTGTATTCTCTAATAGCATTTCTTTTTTTTTCGTAACTCAGATACAGTTTAAACTACATAAAACAGCAGCACACTTCCTATGCCTTGAAAAGTTTCATGGCCAGCATAAGACAAGAACACAGAGATTGCAGAGCACTGACTAATACAGTATAACTACTGCAGGCTTTAGCACTAAAACTTTATACAATTCCAGAATGCCTTACATGAGTCAGGTGATGACCTTTGCAATGAAGTGAAGCATGTTTTCACACCAGACCTGAGAGAACAAACTTAGATTGAGAACACCACTGGGGAGTCAGGAGTGAGATGGCTAATTCCCTCGACATGAGTGGTCCCACCCTACTGGGACCCCTAAGCAGAAGCTGCATAGAAGGCCCAGGGGGGACAAACTAAAGACAAGGTAAAATTCCAGAAATCAGCAAAAAAAAAAAACACAGGAACACATTAGCTTGCTTGGGGCCTGTCCTGCCGAGTCCTTATCACCACTCTGAGTAGCCAACAAACTGTCTAAATCTATTTGATTAAATGAATTTAAAGATTATGTGCAACGGCTTTTGCACATTTTTGATAAAAGCTTTAAAAGCTAAAATTCAAGTCCCTGTGTCATGATTAGTGTTTCCTGAAAATTTCATGCTGTTTGGTTTTGTGGTTTTCTTTAAATCAGCATTTGTTAACTTGCTCTACAGTGACCGAAAACAGAGGAGTTATTTCTGTCCTCTCAGTCAAACTTAGAGAGCGATGACATCATTTTGGAGTAGCTTGCTGTTTCAGATTCCCAATCAGAGCAGCACTCTGTAGAGTTTATGGTTTGTTGAGCTCTCCAGGTTCCTTATAAACCCAGTCTCTGATGGTGTTTAGATAGATCAGCTTAAAATACATAATTATTTTGCTTTACAAAGCTGATCATTTCAGTTCCAGTGCTGAATTGAAGTAGTGGAAATCTTTTTATGTGAGAAATCAGATTGTCTGTATCACAGCTCTGTTCTTTCTAATCAAACCTCAATTATTTTCTAACTATATAATACAGGGCTGTTTAACAAATATAAAATAAATCTAAATTTTGTTCATTCACAGAAACAGTTTGTCTTTGATGTAGCCTTCATAAATTCAATCCCGTAAGAACATTTTCTTTTCATGTCAGATTGACAAACAGGTGCTTGTCACACTCTGCTACAGTATTTCAAGCACATGTACTGTCAGAACTCACAAATTTAAGCTCTTTGGTGGTTTCTGTGTGAAAATACATTATGTACGTGTACAACTAGAGCCACTATGTGGCATCCTGATGCACTGTGTCTCTGCCCCACAGTTGAGGCAGCTGCAGTCTACTGCCACCAGTACCCTACCCCATAAGCCCCCGCCTTCTGCTCCTTATTTGAGGCTGCTGCACCCTGCTGCCTACTGTCTTCTCCTACAAAGTCATGGATTGTGCACCCTGCTTCCTCCATCCTTTGCCTAAAGAATCAAGATACTGCATACTGCTGATCCCTGCCCAAACAATTGGGGTTGCTGAATCCTGCTGCCCTATCTCCCCACCCTCACAGTTAGGGAAGCTGCACCTGTTGCCCCCTTTTCCTGTATCCACAGTCAAGGTTGCTGTGCTGTGCTAGGCCCTAAAGTGCCATGTTTCCTGCCTCCATGGGCAGGGCTGCTGCACCAAGTGTACCCCATCTCACAGTCAGGGCTGCTGTACCCTGATGCCCCATGAGTCCTGCCCCACAGTCGAGGCTTCTGCACCATGTTGTTTTCTATCACCTAGCACCACAGACAGGGCTGCTGCACCCTGATCCTTTCTACACAGTTGTGGTTGCAGTGGCCTGCTGTGCCCTAGAGACCCATACCTCTGCAATATGGGCTGCTGCACCATGCTGCCACTTGCTGCAAGATTCAGAGCATTTGCTGCATCCTGTTGCATGCCTCCACAGTTGAAGCAGTTGCACCCTGCTGTCCCTCTGCCACCAGAGTCAGATCCTTTGCTACACTCTGCTGAGACAGGAACAAGGAGCAACATGTGCAATGTCCCTGACTGTGAAGGTGAGAGAGAGAGAGGGGGTAGCAGGGTGCAGCAACCCCAACTGTTTGGGAAGGGTGCAGCACAAGAGTAAGGGCATTTGCTGCACCATGTCCACTTCCTGTGGAGGCAAGGAGCTGTGTGGTGCAGCAGGACACAATGGTGACAGGAGACAAAGGACAGCATGGTGCAGAAGCCTTGACTGTGGGGCAGGACACAGGTGGACATAAGGATACAGCAGCCCTGACAGTGGTACATGGAGTACATTGTGCGGCAGCCCAGCCCATTTGGGGCAATGGAAATGTGTAGCAGGGCTCAGCAGCCCCAAATGTGGATGCAGGCAGCATGAGATTCTAGGGTGAAGCACAGCAGCCCTGACTGTGGAGACAGGGACAGGGGGCAACAGGGTGCCATGGCCCTGACTGTGAGCATAGGGACAGAGAGCAACAGGGTGTAGCAGCCCTGAATGTTCAGGCAGGAGATAGGGGTGGCATCAGGATACAGCAGCCCAAACTGTGGGACAGGGTGCAGCAGCCATGCCTGTCTGGGACAAAGAATGTGGGCAGCAGGGTATAGCAAAGGATCTGACTCTGGTGGCAGAGGACAGCAGGGTGCAACTGCCTCAACTGTGGAGGCATGCAACAGGGTACAGCAAATGCCCTGCATTTTGTGGCAAGTGTCAATATGGTGCAGCAGCCCAAACTACAGTGGCATGAGGAACTAAAGCACAGCAGGCCATGGCAACCCAAACTGTGTAGAAAGGAGGAGGGTGCAGGAGCCCTGTCTCTGGTGACAAGGGATAAAGGACAGCATGATGCAGAAGTCTCGACTGTGGTGCAGAACACAGGGGGCATCAGGGTACAGCAGCCCTGACTTTGAGATGGGGTACAGATGGTGCAGCAGCCCTGCCCATTTGGGGCAATGGAAGTGGGTAGCAGGGTGTAGCAAAAGCCCCACCTCTGGTGGCTAGGGCAGCATGGTACAGCAGCCCCAGCTGTGGAGGCAGGGGGCATGGCACACTAGGGCTTAGCATGGCACAGCAGCCCTGACTGTGGAGACAGGAACAGGGGTCAGCAGGTGTAGCTTCCCTAACTGTGAGGGTGAGGGAGAGAGGGCAGCAGGGTGCGTCATCCCCAACTGTTTGGGCAGGGGGTGGCAGGGTGCAGCAGCCCTGATTCTTTAGGCAGTGGATGGAGGCAGCAGGATGCATAATCCCTGACTGTGTGGGAGAAGACAGTGGGCAGCAGGATGCAGCAGTCTTGCATGTCAAGCAGAAGGCAGGGGGCTTGTGGGGCAGGGACAGGTGGCAGTAGACTGCAGCTGCCTCAACTGTGGGGCAGAGACATGGTGCATCGGGATGCCACATAGTGTTCTAGTTGTACACATACATGATATATTTTCACACAGAAACCACCAAAGAACTGACATTTGCGAGTTCAGACAGGTGCCTGTCATACTCTACTACAGTATTTCAACCACATGTACTGTTTGTCAATCTGACATAAAAAAAAAATGTTCTTACATGAACATATTTATGAAGGCTACATCAAAGACAAACTGTTTCTGTGAATGAACAACATTTAGATTTATTTTATATTCATTAAACAGCCCTGTGCTATATAGTTAGAGAAAAAATCAGATTTTTGATTAGAAAGAACTGAAAGCTTTGATACAGACAAGCTGAATTCTCACAGAGAAAGATTTCCACTACTTCAATTCAGCATTGAAATTAAAATGATCAGCTTTTTGATCAGACGATAATGATATGTTTTAAGTTGATCTATCTAAACACAAACCAGAGACTAGGTTTGTAAGAAACCTGGAGAGCTCAGCAAACCATTAACTCTACAGAGTGCTGCTCTGATTGGGAATCTGAAACAGTAAGCTACTCCAAAATGAAGTCATCACACTCTAAGTTTGACTGAGAGGACAACAATAACTCCACTGTTTTCAGCCACTGAAGAGCAAGTTAACAAATGCTGATTTAAAGAAAACCACAAAATCAAACAGCATGAAATTTTCAGGAAACACTAATCATGACACAGGGACTTGAGCGTCAGTTTTTCAAGCTTTTATAAAAAATATGCAAAAACCGTTGCACATGCTGTACATAATGGAGAACCAAAAACCCTGTACCTTCTGACCCACAGAGTAAGCATAGCAGTTAGCATGCTTGGGGCTTGCTCTATTTGGACAGTTCAGAAACCAAGATCAAAGGGCAGCTCCAGGAGAAATTAGTAATAATGTTGCAGGGATTACAGAAACAACAGGCACGTGTTTAATGAGAAAAAAGGCAAAATGAAGTATTTCCTTACTGTTTGCTAGGCAGATGTTGGCACAGAGCCAAGGTGGGTGCGACCAGCCTGGAGAGATGCACAAAAGGAACTGAAGAGGAAACCAGGAGGAAGGGGAGGAGACAGGTCAGGTTTCATCTCTTGAATATATTTTGTTCATCAGCCAATGAGGAGATGCCCACAAGACCCAGTAGTGATGTTGGAGTGCTGTAAGAAGGTGCCCCCATAATCACCTTTACCAGGTGAGTAAACTACAATTAATTTAGAAGGGCACAATCAAGGCAATCATTCATGTCTACAAACTACACAAGTAAACAGAATAAATGACTGACAGGATCTTTCCTTTAAGGAAACCCTACTGAGCTGCTGAAAAGCACCCAAATAGGCCGTTGTGTCCCAATTAATGAATGCAACTGACCCTCTTCTACAGAGGGTAACTAGCAGTTGGGATGGCAAAATAATTCAGACTACCGGCCAAAAGTTGGCTGGCCATCACAGAAAAAAAAGAATCGGCTTTAGTCTGAAATGGCAAAAATTAAAATTGTACATACTGAAAACTCAATTTAAAAAAAAAGAAAATAGCACTTTAAAATGCCAGATAGTGCATTTTAAATAACTAAAACTCACAGAGCTCAAATTTTTAGATTAAATAATTCCTTTTTTGTATTAAGAACCCTCTCCCCCATCTTTGAGTCTGCAGCCACCCCTTGGTGGTGCAGCTGTGTAGGTTGGCAATTAACACACCCGTCATGGATTGGGCTCTAAATAGTTTTTTTAACTTGTCTGTATGTATATGATTCAGGTGTTGTTTACACATCTTTGAACCGCAAACTGAGTGTTTGATCTCTCAAATGTGCTGAGAAGAACAGAACCAGACATTGACAAGTTTGATCATCTCTGGACCACAGGCTAGGCATCTCCGTGAATAAGCAAAGCAGTGAGGTCTTGGGCTTTCTATGTGGTAGGTTGCTTCTCTCACACCACCATAAGCACCAGAAGGGAAGGAGTGGCTTCCTCTAAAGGGGGAAAATTAACAAAGGGATGGAATTTTTTTCAACATCATACAGAAAGTATTCAAGGAAAAGCAAAATAAGCTCATTATGAAATGAACATTGATTTCTTTTTTGAAGTTTGTTTAAACTATATTTCAGCATTTACATACATGTGGTACAGGGGCTGGAAATAATTTTTGTGTCCCACAGCTGTTTCATTGTCAGCATATATTGAGGGGAAAATCTGGAAATTGCAGTTGGACTTCTCAAACCAGCCTGCCAGATGGCATTTAGCAGCAACTTCTGTGCAAACATGAATGATGATTCTTTTTTTTTTAGATCATTGTTTGGGATGTAGCAGTTGTTGGACTAGACTTTCAAAACTTCTGATTTGTGGGCAGCTGGACCCCCAGATAGAGGCTCTTTTTTACAAGTAAAAAACAACATTCCACATTTGTGGAAAATATAGCCACAAATATAACAATTTGAGCTTCCATTTGCATGCAGAAACTTTTCTGTGGAAAATTGGAAAAGTGGGTTGTATTGCTACCAAGATGATCATGTATTTGGGGTGCAAGAACCCAGGGGAGGATTACATGATGGGTGGAGAAACTGATGATTACCAAACAGGAAAGGGATTTGGGGGTAATCATAGCTGATGACCTAAAGGTAGCCCAACAATGTGCCAAGGCTGTAGGGAGAGCCAGTGGGATGCTGGGGTACATAGCGATTGGTATAACCAGCAGAAGGAAGGAGGTCATGATGCCACTGTACAGATCATTGGTGAGGTCTCATTTGGAATATGGTGTCCAGTTCTGGAGGCCGCATCTCCACAAGGATGTAGACAGGATGGAGGCAGTTCAAAGAAGGGCAACAAAAATGGTGCAGGGCCTGCACCAAAAGTCATACAAGGAGAGACTGGGAGACCTCAATATGTATACCCTGGAGGAGAGAAGAGATAGGGGAGATTTGATAGAAACCTTCAAATATCTAAAAGGCATAAATAGGGTACCGGAAGGTAACATCTTTCAGAAAAGGAGATGTCTAGGAATGAGGGGCATGATATGAGGTTGGAAGGAGGTAGACTAAGGGGTAACGGGAGTAAGTATTTCTTAACAGAAAGGATGGTAGATGCATAGAACAGACTCCCAGCAGAGGTGGTGGGAGCAAACACAGTGGGGGGATTCAAGCATGCATGAGACTGGCATAGGAGAACCTTAACAGTAGGAACAAGGAGGTAAAGCCAGAGATCAAGTAGGGTCTGCAGCTTTTATGGTAGGCAGGAAATGGGCAGACTAGATGGGCCTAGTGGTCCTTATCTGCCATCAGTTTCTATGTTTCTAAGGAGGTTTTTAATTTTAATTAATAATTTTGTACATTTATTTAGAATACAACCAAACCACATCTACCATGCATGGAAGCAAATAAATAATTCTACAGCACAAACAGGCTGAAAAATCAATATGCAACTTGCAACATAAAAAAGGTAACATGACTGCTCAGTGAGTGCTATTTCTGCACAGCACTTACAGCATGGTGAATAGCATTAAAGGGATTTGAACTTCAAGGGAAGGACAGCAAATTCGGGTACCGCAAATAAGGGTGGCTACAACCGTGCAAGGTTTAGGACATTCCCCTTTATTCTGAGGTATGTGCAACCTTGTAGTTGTTTATATTAATTTACGGGGGGGGTTCTGGGGGCAAAGCCCCCTGATAGGGGGTCTGGTGAGCACAGCCCCCTGCAGTAAAAGTGTTGCAAAGACATGTTTCTAATTAGAATTGCAGAGCAATTTAATGTTTTAGCACCCTCCAGTGTTCTGCAGTGTTAGCACTCTAAGGTGCTGAATGTGCCACATTCCATCAAGCTGCCAGTGAGGAGTAGTGGTTAAGGTGATGGGTTGTGAATACTGTTGGTGCTGCTGACCTGGGTTCAGGTCGTACTGTGGCATTCTTATTTTGTTTCAGTTTATTTTTTTTCCTTTTGCTGTTACGTCCCCCTGACTTCCCTCACTCAAGTTACATCCCACGCTGGGTTATTGTGCCGACTCCCTGAGTTTTGCCCCACCCAAGTTGCACCCCCTCACATAATCTGTCCATCCCCCCACACCCCTATTCGGTGAGGTTTTGTGTTGCGGTGTGTTTGTTTTTGGTGCTTTGTACCATCGTGGTTGATTGTTTGCTCGGTGTTGTCTACACGGTTCCTTACCATGCTGTGCTTGCTTTTGCTGAGATGTCATGGATCCCATGAAAAATATGGGCGAATGTAGCTTTAGTAGCAACATGAAGCTCTTAGCAAGAAGTACGTCTTGTGCGTTCATAAATATTTAAAAATCCTCCCTCAGGTGCAGAAAACATAATTTTTAGGTCTTTCTCTGCAAAACATTAGTTTGATGTACTTCATGAAAATATATATTCTTCTGTTTCTAGGGAAGACCTCCAAAACATACTTTTCAAAAAATGGAAGAGGCCACCGAAACTTTCTGGTCCCCAGGAAGGTGAGTTTTGAGTATTTTTGGTGGCCCTCTGGCCACCTTCTAGAACCCTGCTGAAGCCTCAGAGAGAGTCAGAATGTTGGAGAGCTTGGTATAGCCATCAGCCTTTGCTCCTCTTTGCTATGCATGGCCTGTTTTGTTTCTCTGGCACGTTATACCGTATTTGTACTGTTTGTTACAATGTGCAATATAAAACTAGAATAGTGTAAGCACAGGTAATTTTCAAAGCACTACCGTATGTGTGTGTGTGTGTGTGTGTGTGTGTGTTTATGTGTATATCTATGTGTTTGTATTTAACCACCTTCCACAATAACCTGGTCTCTGGAGAAATATGTGGTTATGCTTGTTTAGCCTTTTTTTTCTTTAATTCTTTGGTAACCGAGTGAGGCCCATTAGGCACAATGTCTTTTTTCAGGGCGACCCAAGAGCACTGGGGAGGTTAAGTTATGTGGTTGAACTTTCCTACTAATGTAAACACATTAGTCTGAGTGTCCAAAGCAGAGGGTGTGATCCTTAAGAAAATAACCGGGGAAAATGACATAAGCTTTAAATAAAAGCCATTGTATATGATTTTTGATGGACATCACAATAAATAATCTATCATGTGGCTGGATCTAGGACATATGTTACATTCCCTTGTGGTATGTCTGAGCTTTTTTATGTATGTCTAAAAGCTTTTAAGAGAAGGAATGAAATATGTACGTATGGGTCCTAGCAATAGTGAAACATATTTATTTAGTTTTGTTAACCAGGAAACCAGGGCTAGGAAATACTTTCTGTTTTAAGCCAAGACCTAGGAGAAGGTGGATACAGATGCAGACTGATGATACTGAACCAGGTTAAGCTGTTGGTAGTGTTTAGTGAATTGGTGAAATTTGTCCAGGACCCTGGGGAAATTCCCATACACTTACTGAGAATTGCTATGGGATCTTTAATGTCAACATAAAGAACCACCAGAGCAGGCAGATGGGACCTTGGTTTAATGTCTCATCCAAAAGATGGCACCTCCAACAGCACAGTGTCCCCCAAGCACAATGCTGGGGCATCAGCATGGTTACTTTTAATCAAGGGGAGAGTGCCCCCTGCAGACCTACCAACACCACTTCCTGCAGCACCTTGTGACAGTGTGCTGTTCCCCAAACACCATGCTGGGACATTGCTATGGTTTCTTTTAACCAAGGGGAGAGTGCCCCATGCACAGCTACCAACACCACTTCCTGCAGCACCTTGTGACCTTGGTCTGTTCCCCAAACACCATGCTGGGGCATCAGTATGGTTACTTTTAACTAAGAAGACAGTACCCCTAGCAGAGCTACCAACAACAATTTCTGTAAGCACTGGGACTTGTTGAAGGTCTTCCATCCCAGTGCTGACCAGGCCTAATCCTGTTTAGTTACTCAGGGCTGATGAGATCAGGCTCCAAGGCAGTAAAGCTACAGGATAATACTGCTTTATAATGTATGGTGGAACGCTGTTATTGAGAAAAATCCATCTTTTTACAGTGTTGTTGTACCCTCGATGTGACATCATGATGTTGTTATACCATCGTAGGCACATCACATCGATGGTACAACAACATGGAATGCAAGTGTGCATGCACAATACTCTAACCTTGGGACTTCCTGAATTGGCTGCGGTGGTGACAGCTGGACCCGAGAGAGAGCAGCGGTGAATAAAATAAACTTTTAAGAAAGGATTCTGATTCTTGTTTTATTCTTTTTGTGGACCATACACTATAAAAGATAATGTATGGTCCAGTATCGGCAACAAAGCATGTGTTGCCATCTTCAGGTTCCCAAGATGACTGAAACTTCTCAAGCTTCGCTCTTGAAGTTTAAACGGTCACTCTGGCAGCCTCGCAGTGGCAGCACATGTTTGTTACTGATAGCCGCCCATATATTATCCTCTATATATATTGTATTTATTTTGTGTTTTCGGGGTTGTGACAGTCAAACCAATCTAACCTCTATTCAACAACATCCCTTACCTTCTTAATTCCAGTGGTGTGCTAAGCTGAAGAAACTTCAATTGGCAGTAACTTGGTGAATTTCCATAACTTTAAGAAGATCTTCGCACTTCACAGAATCAAACTTCATGGAATTGAGAACTTCATGAAATTGCAAATTCAAAATTTTCCTAGTGAAGTCCACTGGAACTTTGTAAAAAGGCTGAGTCATTCAGTATTGCTGCTACACCATGTGACAGGAAACAGACCCCAAGAACTGTACTGTGTGCAGTGTAGGGAGGTGTATTCAGGAGACAGGGGACTCGATTCTCAAAGATCCCTTAGAGCGATATAAGTTGCGTCACTTCAGGGATGCAGCAAACACATGGTGCACCAGGGGCCCTGCAATTGATTCTGTAAAAATCAGGGTCCCAGCACCAAAGTCCCTGGGTATGCCACACGTCACTCACAGCGGCAAACAGTTGGTGCACCTTGAGAATGGCTGCAGGGATCTGGCCCCCCTGCCCGGCACAACAATAGCGGGACCACAATGGGGGGGGGTAACTGCTTGGAAGGAGGGAGGCAGGGGCATAAGGGATGGGGGAGGCAGAGGCTAACTGGGGGGGAGAGCTGTAACTGCTTATGAGTGACATGTCACTTGGCAGGGTGCGAGTACAGCGTAATACATATCATAAATGCCAGAATGTCCAGGTACTGTACTACAATGTACAGTGAGTTGTATCCATACAGTAGGTACAGTGCCAGCCCTAATGAAAGATAATAAAAGAGGAAGCAGTGATACAGCAGCAGAATGGGGCATCATATTGTGCCTTAACATAGCAGACTGCCCAATCGTACAGTGAGCACTCAGTCTGCGGCCTCATGCCTCATCTGCACAAACTAGAGGAGTGCCTATATCTCCCATCGAGTGTACACTGTGTTGTATGTTATTGACATGGATACATATTAAGAAAGGCAGCCAGAGAACATCTTTAAAAAGGTAGGATACACCTATTTTTAATGTTCTAGCAGGCTTTTGTATGAAAGCAAAATTGTGTAGTGGGAGCTATAAGCTCACTTATCAAGAAACTTTAACTGTAAAATAATGTATTTTCCTATTGTTAATAACCTTGGCTTGGAGCTCAGGCATCTCACTTTGAGTACGGGCATATCACACAATGAAACACACAGGAAGAGGGTTTATTGTTCAGTTACAAACCCCAGTCAGTTCTGGCTTCTTAAACACACCACCAAATCAACTTTTAATCTACAGAGTATACAGTGTTTTCTCTGTGCAGATGGGCTGTATACATTCACCCTTTAAGAACATGTGCATTTTTTTAAATAGATTCTTTTCTTAAACTTTTTAAGTTTCTTCAGGTGAGGTTTGAATAATCAAGAAAAAGATAAAACAGTTTGAGAGCACAATATACTTACCCTTTCAGCAGGTTGCTGCCCAAAGGGAAGAGTGGGAGTGGAGAAAGGAACGACATGGAGAAAGGATTCAGTAAGCCAAGAATGCATTAACTGAACATGTTTACAGTAGTTTTAGTTCTTATGTGTGAGGGTACTCATTCGTTGTTGGACAATAATTAAGTTCAGTACTATTTTAAGTTGTGCTTAGCATCATTTCCTTTCACTGACAATAGTCTGTGGCTTACACTTTTGTACATTAAAGTATTCAAAAAATCAAAACAGCTCACAGCGTTCTGATAAAGCTCAAATAACTACCAGAACTTTTCATGTCTAATCGGAACCTTTCATGGTTCTCCCATCCCTAACAGAGATGGTTAATGTTATATACCACAAGTAAATTATCTTGTCCAATCAGAGCCCATGCTGCCACTGTACTGATTTAAGTACCCTAATAAAGTAATAACACTGTGTTCCCTTAGAACAAAACAACGGTTTTGGCATGATAACTGTTTTATGGCAAAATGATCTTACATTTCTGGCACCTTGATCCCTTTACAATTTTTGATGGTAGTTGCATTACATTTACATTAATATCAATTAGTTTTGGGCGAAACTGAAAAATTTCACTCCATAAAATATTTTGTGGGTGCGAAATGTGAAATCCCATGGGTGAAATGCAGAATTTTGCCATCTGCGAGTGAAATTCTGCATTTGAAGGCCAGGGATAATTCATGAATATTTAAAAATTAAAAAAATAAAGTGTTTTTCCCCCCCTCTTGATTGAGTCCTCCTGGCCAGCAACATTAAAATAAAAGTTTATCCCCACAGTCCCTGGTGTCTAGTGATCTCCCCCACCCTGGCCAATATGAAGAATTCCCCCCCCCCACCAGATTCACCTCCCCATCCCCAATCAGAATTTTAAATAACAATAGAGTTAAATATCCCTGGTGTGCAGCGGTCCTACCCCTGGCTGATTGCCAGCCCAATATAAAGAATGACCCCCGAGATTGCCACCCCATCCCTGTTGTCCACCAACATCAATATTATGTAAAAGAAAAAAAACTTTCCCTGGTGTCAAATGGACCACCACACCCCGTCACCCTGTCCGGTAGTGAGTGTGACCCTACCTCACCCGCACCCTCTCCCATCCAGGATCCCCATCAGGCCACCAGCACAGCTCTCCACTCACCTCCATGTCCGGCAGCCTGATTGACCACTTTCACCAATGAGCCCAACTGAGCTCTTTCAATGAATGAGCGTGGAGTGCACACACGCTTATTCATTGAAAGGGCTCATTCAGGCTCATTGGTGAAAGAGGTCAGTCAGACTGCCGGCCGTGGAGATGCATAGAGGGCTTTGCCAGTGGCCTGCTGGGGCCCTGGACAGGAAGAGGTGTGGGGTGGGGTAGGGTCACACTCACTACTGAACAGGATGGGGGGTCCATTAGACACCAGGGAAAGTGTTTTTTGTTTTACATTAAATTACTGATGTTGGCGGACACGATGGGGAATGGGTGTCAATCTCGGGGTTGGAGGTCATTCTTTATATTGAGCTGGTGATTGGCCAAGGGCTGGGATGACTAGACACCAGGGACATTTAACTATATTGTTATTTAAAATTCTGGATGGGGATGGGGGGTGAATCTTGGCAAGGGAGAAATTCTTCATATTGGCCGGGGGGGGGGTGGGACCACAGACACCAAGGACTGTGGTGATAACTTTTATTTTAATGTTGCTGGCCAGGATCACTCAGTCAGTAGGGGGGAAATCACTTAATTTTTTAAATTTTTAAATAGATTGCACCTGCGAAATATTCCACAAAATGTGTGAATTTCGCAAAATATTTTGTGGGGCAAAATTCCTGATTTGGCTGGAATTTTGCTGGTGAACTTTAATTTTGCTGCATCACTAATCCCAATATATGGCCTTGTGCAGTTTTTAAAAATAGAATATAATGAGCAGGCACATCCGTGCAGTGGAAGCACTACCGCCTGCAATGAGGTTGGCCTACATTCAGAAACGAGCCCAGAGCCTTGGAGGAAAGTACGGAAGAGGAGGATCAAGCTTTCCGGTTGAAACTCTTTTCCTCTGGGGGAGGGAGGGAGGGATGCAAACTTCACTGCAATACTGACACCTGTGAGACTACATCTGGCAGCACAGCATGGCATTGTGAGGGACAGGGGGATGCTGACTGGGGACCTACATTGTCACATATTCCAAAAGCATATCCATTGGTCCCACTTACACATCAGCATCCTCCATGGGATCAAGGGGGAAAAGCAAAAGTGGCCCTTTTTGTTGGCTTCCTGGAGACCTTATGTATCCAGGCTGGCCCCTGGCTCCTCCTTGCTATGCCTCCTGATGTTGTGTATGTTCAGGGTTTGTGCCCATCACCCTGTATTCAATCTGGGGAGAAAGCCAAGGCTCCATGGAGGATGGCATGTTAAGGTAGGTGGGAGGTGGTGGGAGGGTGCCAGAGGATTCCGGAGGGAGCCAGATACCAGAGATTTGGGGAATAACAATAAAGTAAAAATATAAAAAATAATCCCATGCAATAAGACAGAATGGATATGCAGCACAGTAGCAACTGGACCATTGTGGTCTTTATCGCAGAAAAAGTGAGAAGCCCATTAATTCCTTGTGTCACACACCACCACAGTGCAATTATTGCTCATGGTTTATGCCAGCTTCTGACAATTGTCCAGGGCCCTCTTTAACCACTGGGTAAGTTTGCGTTATGGTTTTGGCAAGTCAGCATAGCAGAAAACTCTTGGTTGTCCACCAAGCTTGGGTGACCTTAATATAGGTGGGCGTGAGCGGCAGTTTGGCTGGATCCAGTCCATCCTATCTGAAAGACCTACTGGTACTTTATTGCCCTGGCCGATCGCGCCGCTCGGCTGACATGGGGTTGTTAGAGATTCCAATAGTGAGTCTAAAATCTTCAGGCAGCAGAGCATTTTCTCACGCTGCACCCACTCTTTGGAATTCTGTACCACTCCGGTTATGGGAGTGCACCTCCGTGGAGATATTCAAGAAAGATTTGAAATCATATTTATGGAAAATGGCCTTCTTGGATAATTAAGTTATCTTTAGTATGATTGGAATTTTACTATAATTTATTATGCTATTATGGTGTACTTTTATACATGTTTTGAAGATTTGTATTTTGGAATTTGAATTTATGATTTTAAAATGTTCAGCGCCTTGACACACTGAAAGGCGCTATATAAATAAAATTATTATTATTGTTATTAGTTCCAGCATAAAGGCACATTAAATCATTTTACTTCCAAACCACATAAAGACTGAATGCCTTGGGACTATGTTTTGGTTTTCAATTAGGGTGGCAAGAGTTTGTAATGACCTGCCAATTGAGGTTGTAGCTAGTAAAACAATGTCATCCTTCAAATAGTCTCTTGATACTTATTTAATTGGCAGGAATATAAAAGAATATTAAATTCTACTGACAAAGCGAGCTTAATGGACATTTGTCTTTATATAACTCTGTACTACCTATGTTACCTATGTAAAGCAAACTAAAACAAACATTTGTTAATACCAAATGTTTGCATGCATATCCTATCAGTTTATCTTTTGAGGGCATCAGTTCTGAATGCATTTACCATGGTAGGCCAGCAGAGATGCAGCACTGTATCTCATTTTCAAATGAGCCCTGGTTAGCATATTTTTTCCAAGCAGGTTTTTTTATATTCCTGAAGGTCTCAGTCATGTCCTCTCTCCCTCTCCCTCTCTCCTCCAGGAAGTATATGTTCAGGAACTCCAACATCTCCTCATATGTTCTACTGTTTCCATCAGGTTTATGATCTTTTTCAGGTATGGATACCAAAACTGTACACTGTACTCCAGATATGGCCTCACCAATGACCAGCACAAAGGCAGTATCACCTCCTCCCACCTACTGCTGATCCTTATGGCAATAAATCCCAATGTTTTATTTGCCTTTGGTGCTACTTTCCTACATTGCTTACAATGCTTCAAGCTACTACTGATCATCACCCCAGGTCCTTCTCCTCCTGGGATGCAGACACCCGGATGCTACTCAGGCTGTACTCAGTGTCGCATGATAGTTCTAGATCCATTTATGTGGGTTCATATTGTATATGCTGTAATGTACTTTAGAATTAAGACACTGTCTCTTTGAAAGGTTTTAGGAATGGACTTACAAAAATAGCCTTAATTGTTCTAATGGCTAGGGTGGATCTGGTACATTTCAAGATAAGGGAGACAGGTATATAGCCCAGTAAGGCATAAAATATCCCACTGTGGCTTTCCATGACAGGGAAAGGTAATGTAGTGACCGAGGGGGTCAGGGGTCAATCCACATGCATGGATCAGATGTCACTGGGGTTGACAGCAAACCTGACATGGAACCACAGTGACACCTACAGGGAAAGGTAAACTGTTGCACCCTAATATCTGTATTCTCTTGGAATCATTAACCCCACACCAAGGAAAAAATAAGGTGGGCGTGTCCTAAAATGACTCTCAAGTATATTATCAGACACACACTTCAAATGCAGAGCAGTTGAATAGTGTTTAAGTTGGAAGGCAGATTGTCTGTCCAGCTGGCATATACTTGAAGACCAGAAAGTACAGTGGCGTGAAAAAGTATTTGCCCCCTTCCTGATTTTCCCTGTTATTGCATATTTGTCACACTGGATGTTTTCAGGTCTTTAGACAAAATATAATATTAGATAAAGGGAACCTGAGTGAACAAATAACACTTTTTTTTTTTTACTTATTTCATTTATTTAATGAAAAAAGTTAACCAACACCAACTGGCACTGTGTGAAAAGTAATTGCCCCTAGTTAAATCAACCCAATTAAAGGGATAATTAGAGTCAGTTGATTGAACACAGCCAGGCTTGATTACAGCCAGCCCTGCTCAATATAAACCTCACTTATTTTGGCCCTTACCATCAGAGTCACGTTGCCAGCACAAAGATTCAACACGCACATTATGCCATGATCAAAGGAAGTTCCTGAAAGATCAGAAAAAATTTGTTGCCCTCTATCAGTCTGGAAAGGGTTACAAAGCTATTTCTAAGGCTCTGGGACTCCATCGAACCACAGTGAGAGCCATAATCTCCAAATGGAGAACACTTGGAACAGTAGTGAACCTTCCCAGGAGTGGGCGGCCTGCCAAAATTACTCCAAGGGCGAGTGTAAAATCATCCAAGAAGTCTCAAAGGATCCTAAAACAACATCCAAAGAACTGCAGGCTTTCTTGCCTCAGCTAAGGTCAGTGTTCATGACTCCACAATCAGAAAGAGACTGGGCAAAATGGGCTTTATGTGAGAGTAGCAAGGCGGAAACCACTGCTAACCAAGAAGAACATAAATGCTCGTCTCTCATTTGCCAAGAAGCACCTGGATGATCCACAAGCCTTTTGGGAAAATGTTCTATGGACAGATGAGTCCAAAGTGGAACTTTTGGACAACATGGATCCCATAATGTCTCCGAAAGCAAACACAGCATTCCACAGTAAGAACACCATACCAACAGTCAAACATGGTGGTGGTAGTGTGATGGTGTGGGGATGCTTGCTGCCTAAGGACCTGATGACTTGCCATAATTAAAGAAACCATGAATTCTGCTCTGTACCAGAAAATTCTTAAGGAGAATGTCCAGTCATCCTTCTGTCAGCTGAAGCTGAAGCGTAGTTGGGTCATGCAGCAAGACAATGATCCAAAACACAAAAGCAAGTCCACATCAGAATGGCTAAAAAGAAGTAAAATTAAAGTTTTGGAGTGGCTTAGTCAAAGTCCAGACTTAAACCCAATAGAGATGCTGTGGCAGGACCTGAAATGAGCAGTTCATGCTCGAAAACCTACCAAATGTTACTGAATTAAAGCAGTTCTGCGAGGAAGAGTGGGTTAAAATTCCTCCACAGCTATGTGAAAGACTGATATTGAATTATAGGAAGTGTTTGGTTGCAGTCATTGTAGCTAAATGTGGCATAACCAGTTATTAAGTGTAAGGGGGCAATTACTTTTTCACACAGTGCCAGTTGGTGTTGGTTAACTTTTTTTCATTAAGTAAGTGAAATTAAAAAAAAAACAGGTGTTATTTGTTCACTCAGGTTCCCTTTATCTAATATTACATTTTCTCTAAAGACCTGAAAACATCCAGTATGACAAATATGCAATAATGGAGAAAATCAGGAAGGGGGCAAATACTTTTTCACGCCACTGTATATGTGTAGGCCTGAAAAAATCTCTAAAACCAGACCTGAGTGTGGGGAAAATAGTCTATTCACACACTGAACAGAAAATTCTGATTTTAAATCAGAATTTTGGAAACCAGGACTTTTCACCAAGGAGCACCTGGAGTCCTTTAAAAGGACATCCAGAGACATGGACCAAGGACTTGCTATAAACTCTACTGCCTATGAACTGTTATCTCCACAAGAACATTTAAAATATTGTCTGGACTCTAGCATCAAAACAAGGTATGGTTTTAGAATAACAGTATCTAGTCTTTTTTTCTATAAATCATCCAGTTTTACTTTTGTTATTGTCTGCATTTCAAAGTTCTTCCAAACTGCAGAATTTTCTGTATTGCTTTTAAGCAAACTTTTATGAATTTCTTATCAACTCTTCCTGGGGTCTGGTTGTGTGATTTAACATTTTAACAAAAGGATTTTGAGAAGACTGTGTGCCTGACAGATAAAATCCACTTGGCTATCGTATAAAAACTACTTAGGCAAGACATAGCCAGTGGCCGTGGTGGGATTCAAATACTGAAAGTAGTGCAGAGTCAAGGGAATTCAAAACTACAGATTCCACCCTCCCACTGGGAAAAGGAAGGTTGGGAAGTCTTCCTGAACCTTTACTCCTGCTCACGAGTTCTTAAAAAGGGGGATCCTCTCTGCAAACAGGAGATCCTGCCAGGCCTCCCAAGGTTTGGTGGCCAGGAACTCGCAACAGATTTGATGCCAGCTACTGGGATTTTGAATGGTCTTGCAAAACCATCACACAATCAAAGGCAGAATTTGGACAGGGAAAAAAGAAATTTGTGTGCAGACAATAGACTCTATCCTGTTTGAATTTTTTTTGAACAGAGTAGTGTAGATAGAAGAATGTTCAGTACAGTAATATGAACTTGGAACAGCTGAGGAAGTCTGTGGGGAGAAGGGCATCCCTAGTGAAAACAAAAATTAAAGGCAATTCATGGAGGCTCTTCTGGCAGCTGAGATGAAAGAAGTGCCACCCCACTTAGTGCAAGAGGTGGTGACTTCAGAGGTCCAGAGCCCAGAGAAGAAGGAGCCATCCACAGACCAAGAGCTAGAGTTGAGAAGGCTGTGGGTGCAGGAGAAACAGCTTGAGAATGAACAAAAAAGGGTGAGATGGAGCAAAAGAGGTTCAAGATGGAAATGGAGGAACAACGGCGACAGAGGAATGACGGCAAGTGAGACAGGCTGAAGAACAGCAGCACCAGGCAGAGGCAGAAGAAAGGCAGTGCCAGGTGGAAGTGGAAGCTGAAGAATGGCAGTGCCAGAGGGAACATGAGCTGAAAAACCTGACGTTCCAACCGACAACAACCCCTAAGTAGATTAAGTGGTGGCGTTGGGTCTGAAACTCCAGGTCCATGGTACAAGCTAAATTCAGAATTAATTGCTGAGTTTAAAGGGGTTGGGATATGGACATGTTTTTAAAATCATTTGAAAATTTCTGTATCCAGGTCAATCTGCCCAAAGAGACCTGGAGCTTTCACCTGTCTTCACTACCTACTGGCAAGGGGAGGGAAGCATTGGGGCAGATGAACAATGTTGAAAGTAAAGATTTTGACAAGTTAAAAACTGCTTTATTAAAAAAAAATATGCTCTGAACTCTGATACATACTGAGCAAAGTTCCAGAAACTCCAAAAGGGGCCAGAAATGAACTTTGAGGAGGTAACCACAAAACAGTATCAATATTTAAAACGTTGGTGGGAAGGGGTGAAAGCAGATTCTGTTGAAGCTATTGAAGGGGTGGTATTGCTGGAACAGTATTATTGGATTTGCTCACCTGACTTGAAGCTTTGCCTAGAGGACAGAGATCCTAAGACTGCCAAAAAGGCTGCAGAGCTGGTGGATCACTATGTTCGAAGCAGGGCTGCTCCCAAGGGGAATGCAGTGGTGAAAGGGAAAAGTGGACCTTTTGGACAACCAAAAACTACGGTGCCTCTGCAAAAAGAAGGGAATCCCCAGGTGCCCAAAAGGGAAGTTGGGGACAAGAAACATGATGAATGCTAGTATTGTCACCAGATAGGCCATCTGCCTAGGCAGTGTCCTAAGAAAGCCCAGAAGGTAAAAGGGCCTGTGCAATCAGAGCCAATAGCCCACTGTATCACTGAGGCTTTCCCTGACAATATGAGGGGGCACATTCATCCAGTCACCGTGAATGGGGTACACACTAGAGGGCTAAGGGATACAGGAGCATCCCTTACCCTGGTGAAAAGGGATTTGGTGGGGGCTGAACAAATACTGCCAAATCAGTTTGTCTCTGTGAGGGATTACACAGGGGAAACTTACCCACTAGCCTGTGTTACCCTGGATTGGGGAGATGCAGGTGAAGGGGTAAGGAAGGTGGCTATAGCTGAAAAACTCATTATGGAAGTTATTGTAGGGAATTATGTTCCACATGGAATGGTTTGTGCTGTGACCAGGAGCCAGAAGAAGAAGAATAGAGGCTCCTGTGATCCTCAGGACCCCACAGAAATTCAGACAGGAGAAGTTGGGAGACAGGCCAGCCAACCTGTAGCTCTTGTAAAAGAGGGTAATGACAAGAGGATGACTTCACCTAATGGCAGTTAACCCAACTGCTACTGAAGATTGCTCTCAGGAGGGGGTTACACATAGCCCAAGGGAGGGGAAAGGTTGTGATACTGAGTCCCCTAGTGCCGCAGCTAAGGACCTCAGCCCAGGAACTGATGAAAGCATGCCCCATGATCTGGATAAATGGGAAGACTTGGCAGCAGCACAACAGACAGACCCTAGCTTAGAGAAGTTGAGGCCCTGTGCAGAGTCTGCTGGGACACAGGGGGGTGGCAGAAAACAGAGTGTATTGGGAAAATGGACTGTTATACACAGGACATCAGAACAGAGGGAGGGGTGATGAGCAAGCAGCGTGTTGTTCCCCAGGAGTATCGTGGGTTATTGCTTAAGGTAGCTCATGATATTCCCATGTCCAGACATCTGGGCATTGCTCGCACTATGCAGTGCTTAGCCTACAATTTCTACTGGCCCAATATTACCAAGCAGGTGAAGGAATACTGCAAATCCTGTCACCGGTGTCAGGAAAGAGGAAAGGACGAAAGCAAAGCCAATGCTGCCCTGATTCCCTTACCACTTGAGAAGGAGCCATTCCAGAAGGTTGGAATGGATATTGTGGGTCCTTTAAATACCCCACGTTCCTCTGGAAAAAGGTATATATTGACAGTTATTCATTATGCTACTCACTATCCTGAAACCATCGCGCTGTCCTTCAATAAGGCGAACAAAGTGGAAGATGCTTTGCTGGGGATTTTCTCCCGTGTTGCGTTTCCACATAAGGTTTTCTCTGATCGAGTGGATAACTTTATGTCAGACATAATGAAGTGTTTGTGGGAGAAGTGTGATGTTGTACAGAAGAGTACAATACCTTACCACCCACAAGCCAATGGTCTCGTAGAGAGATTTAATGGGACCCTAAAAGCTATGCTTATGGTATTTGCAGAACAGCATGGGCGGGACTGGGAGAAATACCTGCCCCACCTGCTGTTTGTCTACAGGGAAGTGCCACAAGAGTCAACCAGGTTTTCACCATTCAACCTCTTGTATGGATGCCAGGTGAGGTGGCCCCTAGATTTAATGCGAGAGGACTGGAAAGGTAAGCATGTCACCCAGGGGACTCCAATAGCGGAGTATGTGTTAAAATTCAGGGAGATGCTGAAGGAACTTATGGGCATGGCACTGAACAACTGAGCAGCTGCCCAGCAAAAACAAAAGACCTGGTACGATCGTGGAGCTAGAGCTCGCTTATATGGGGTAGGACAGGAGGTAATGGTTCTGATCCTGGTCCAGAAGGACAAGCTGCAAGCTGACTGGATAGGGCCATATAAGGTAGTCCAGCAGGTAAATGATGTTAATTACATTGTAGAGTTACCTGACTGAAAACACACTCATAGGATGTATCATGTGAACATGATGAAGCCATATTTTAATAGGGCTGACATGGTACTTGCAATTTGCAATCCTGGAGAGGAGCTAGGTTGGGAAGACCCTCTTCTTGACTTCTTAGCCAAGAGCAAGCAGGCATCATCTGTGGAGACCATCATGCTATCACCCCAGTTGACACTTGGACAGGCCCAAGAATTGAGGACCTTTTTGCTAGACTTTGCCCCTTTATTTATGGCAAAGCCAGGAAGGACACCACTACCGATGCATGAGGTAGATATGGGGACCCAAGCACCCATACATAGGACAGCTTACTGGGTGTCAGAGACAGTCCTCAAGGACATTAGGAGGGAGGCGGGGGAGATGCTGGATCTAGGGGTGATCCAGAAATCCCACAGCCCCAGGTTCTCACCTGTAGTCCTTGTACCAAAACCGGATGGGACTACACAGTTCTGTGTAAATTATTGTGGGCTTAATACCATCATGAAATCTGATGCCCACCCAATTCCATGCACAGATGAACTGCTTGACAAACTGGGAGGGGTGACATACTTGACTACAGTAGACCTAACAAAGGGGTACTGGCAGGTGGAACTGACTGACAGGGCCAGGGAAAGGTCAGCATTCATCAACCCAATCAGCCTGTTTGAGTTCAAGGTCATGCCCTTTGGGATGAAGAATGCCCCTGCTACATTCCAGCGGTTACTAAATCAAGTGTTACATGATACGAAAGACTTTGCAGTCACCTACCTGGATGATATTGCTATCTTCAGCAATAGCTGTGAGAAACACCTGATACACCCGATGGAAGTGTTGAGCTGAATACAGGCCACAGGTCTGACTTTTAAGGCAGAAAAGTGTCAGGTGGCCATGGTAGAGGTCACTTATTTGGGACATGTGGTAGGGCGAGGCCAACTCCGCCCAAACCAAGTGAAAATAGAGGTTATTGTGTCATGGCCTACGCCTGAAACCCAGAGACAAGTCAGGAGCTTCTTGGGACAGCACGGTATTATAGAACATTTGTTCCCAACTACAGCTCCCTGGCTACTCCTCTATCTGGGTTGCTCACAAAGAGTAAGCCTAGGAAGGTAAAATGGGACACAGACTGTGAGCAGGCCTTCATGCAACTGAAAACCTCGCTGTGCAGAGCCCCAGCGCTGGCTAGCCTAGACTACAACAAGCCATTTGTGGTCCAGATGGATGCCTCAGATGTGGGAATAGGGGCAGTCCTCAGCCACGTATCTAATCAGGGGAAAGAGCACCCCATTTTGTACTTAAGCAAAAAGCTGCTTCCCCAGGAACAAGCCTAAGCAACTGTAGAAAAGGAATGGCTTGCCTTACTTTGGGTGTTAAAAAAACTTGAACAATAGCTTTATGGGAGGCATTTTAAGGTCCAAACGGACCACAACCCATTAATATGGTTGGGCTAAATTGGGAAAACAAATGGGAAACTTCGGAGATGGAGTATTGTCTTGCAATCTAATGACATGGAGATTTCGCAGAGGCCTGGATCCAAAAATGGGAACGCAGATGGCCTATCCCACATACTGGATTTATAACAGAATTGAGAAGAACTGCCTCCAATAGGGGCATGTTTCCCCCCAGGTTCTGTTTTAGGAGGTAGGAATGTCGCATGATAGGCCTAGATCCATTTATGTGGGTTCATATTGTATATGCTGTAATGTACTTTAGAATTAAGTCACTGTCTCTTTAAAACATTTTAGGAATGGACTTACAAATATAGCCTTAATTGTTCTAATGATTAGGGTGGATATGGTACATTTCAAGATAAGGGAGACAGGTATATAGCCCAGTAAGGCATACAATATCCCACTGTGGCTTTCCATGACAAGGAAAGTAATGTAGTGACCTAGGGGGTCAGGGGTCAAGCCAAATGCATGGACCAGATGTCATTGGGGTTGACATCAAACCTGACATGGAACCACAGTGACACCTACAGGGAAAGGTAAACTGTTGCACCCTAATATCTGTATTGTTTTGGAATCATTAACCCCACCCCAGAAAACAAATAATGTGGGTGTGTCCTAAAATGACCCTCAAGTATATTATCAGACACAAACTTCAAATGCAGATCAGTTGGATAGTGCTTAAGTTGGAAGGCAGATAGTCTGTCCAGCTTGCATATACTTGAAGACCAGAAAGTAAATGTGTAGGCCTGGAGAAATCTCTAAAAGCAGACCTGAATGTGGGGAAAATAGTCTTTTCACACACTGAACAGAAAATTCTGATTTTTTAAGTCAGAATGTTAGAAACCAAGACTTTTCATGAAGGATCACCTGGAACCTGGAACTCGGAAGTACACAATCCACCCTCCAACTGGGAAAAGGAAGGTTGGGAAGTCTTCCTGAACCCTTACTCCTGCTCACAAGTTCTTAAAAAGGGGGATTCTCTCTGCAAACAGGAGGTCCTGCCGGGCTGCCCGAGGTTTGGGGACCAGGTGCTTGCGACACTCGATCCTTTGGGTTCTTAGCTCCAATGTGCATAACCTTGATTTTATTTGCATTGGAACCAAATTGCCACATCCTGGATCACCTCTCTAGTTTTGCCAGATCTTTCCTTAGGTCCTGTATCCCTTCTGTGTCCACCCTCCCACAGAACTTGGTGTCACCCACCCCACAAATAAGCACATTTTGCACTTAATGCCATCCCCAATATCACTGATGAAGACATTAAAAGGCACTAGTACAAACACCAATCCCCGTGGCACCCTTCTGGTGTCCTCCCTGATGCTTGAGAACTCACTCCCCACCACCACACTCTGGGTCTTCCCCTTCAGCCAGTTATCTACCCACCCAGTCAACTTCTTACCAACCCCCAAATATGCTGACTTCTTAATCAACCTCTCATAGGATACAGAGTCAAAAGCCTTGCTGAAGTCCATGTAAAGGATGTCCACTACTTGGCCCTTGTCTACTGTTTTAGTAAGCCAGTTGAAGAAGTCAATCAGATTTGTTTGGCATGATCTCCCTCCCATGAATCCGTGTGGCCACTCATCCTGGAGACCATTCTCTTCCAGATACTCTACTAATCTTTCCTTAAATATAGTCTCCATGAACTTTTACACAACTGACATTAGACTGACCGATCTGTGGTTCCATGGGTCATCCTTGGGACCAGACTTATATATACTTGCATAGGGATGTTGTGTCCATGGTCCCTGCACGAACGTGCGAGGTGGTGCCATCACGCTGTAGCTTTGGGAGCACAGCCCTTGTATATACTGTGCATAGCCTATGCTGGGTCTGAGTGAGATAGAGCGCATGACTGGCTGGGCAACACTCCTTCAGACTCCACTCTGCAGTCACTTAGAAGTGCTCTTTCAAATACTGTGAATGTTTAAACTTAAAACTAAATTGTTGTATTTAAAAATGGACTTTGAAGTTGGACTGTTTGCTTTCTGCCATCCAGCATTCATGTTTGTTACTTTAACCCTGCCTTCTAGCCAATCGGAACTCAAAGGGTCCTAAAGGGGTCCTTCTGCTATGGCTTTTGGGAGAAATGGTGAACTGTGTGCTTGGAGCCCATTCTAGCTAATCAAAAAGCCAGGACTGTAATTGACAGCCTCAGCATCCAATCGGATGACAGGACTCTGTTTTCCTTACTTAAAGAGGGACAGTTGAACCAGACAGTCCAGAGAGAGCTTCCAGATAGGAAGGAGGCTCCATTTTTCAGCTATGGTAGGTCAGGATGGTGATGGATTGCCGCAGCTAAAGGCTCAATTACCATGACAAATGAGTGGTGAGAGGGGGCATCCCTGTTTGGTCCCTCTGAACAAGGGTAAAGGGCTGGATAGAATGATGTTGGTGAGAATTTGGGCTACCAGGTCCTTGTATAGGGTCCGGACTTAGTTGATAAAGTAAGGGCCAAAACTGAAGAGTTTAAGGACCTCTATTAGGTAGCCCTACTCCATGGAATCGAAGGCCTTCTCAGAATCGATGGTGATAGCTGCTGCCGGGGAGTGCAGTTTATCTGTTACCTAAAGCAGTGAGACCAAGCTCACTCTCCCCTTAATGTAGCCTACCCGAAATGGGTGTATAATCCCCAGTAGTACACCCTTGAGGCAACAGGCTAGGTTTTTGGCAATTATTTTTGTGTCCGAATTGATTAGAGATATGGGCCAGAAGCTGGAGGGGAGAGTGGGGTCTTTTCCCTCCTTAGGTAGAACCATTATTATGGTTTTTTAAGGGTTTTTGGCTGGGCTGAGCAGGTGTGGAGTTCTGAATCATGTGTTGCAGGGGCTAAAGTATTTCTTCCCGAGTCATTTGATAAAATTCCAGTGGAAAGCCATCAGCTCCAGATACTTTACTAGGTGTCATGGTCTTAATGGCTGCAGAGATCTCCTTTTCGGAGATGGGGGCCTCCTCTGCCTGTGAGAGGTCTGGTAAGGTGAGGCACTTGGTAAGTCTTGAAAGCCTTGGCATCCAAGGTGGTATGGGATTGGTACAGGGTCTGATAGAACTGTTTCCTTACTTCGCTGATCGCTATTTGTGATGACTGCAGGTGACCCCCTGATCTTTAAGAAAAGGGATGAACCTTTCTACTTGCTGCTTATGCAGTCAGTAGAACAGAAGCCTGCCTGCCTGCCTTGTCTCCCTGCATTCAAAATTTATGTTTAGTCCTGATTATTTGTAACTCAGCTACCCTGGTGGCCAGCTGATTCAGCTATATCCTGAGGGAGGAGATCTCATGGGTTAGGGCCTTATTCTCCAGGTTCATAGGGTCCACTTTGTACTTTCCCTCCTTTTCTTTGAGTAGCTCCTTCAGTCTGTGGGCTTCAGCAGTTTGGGCTGCATAGCTTATAATTTTCCTCCAGAGCATGGCCTTGAAGGCCTCCAATATTAGGGTGGACAAGAAGTCCCCGGAGGGTTGTCTTGGGAATACAGCCAGGTTTTCCACTTTATCCATTGTTAGAATTCTGTATCCAGGCTCATGAGGGTGCAATCACCAAGTCTGTGATTTCCCTAGGGTGCGGTCCAGCACTGAGACTAAAACCACCGGTGCATGATCTGATATGTATATTGTTCGATGCTTATAGAGGAGACCTATCTAAGCAGTGGTCCAGTACCAGGTTAAAATCCACCCACTAACAATACCTCCGAGTTATCAAATGACATGTCCAGCAGGGCTTGGGATACAACGTTAAAAAATGCAATGTCATCAATGTTGGGGGCATAAAGATTTCCAAGGACGATAGGGCAACTTGGGGTTTGTATTTTAGCAAGCACCCATCTTGCCTCTGAGTCTTTAGCCTGGGTAATGGGGGTCAATTTTATATTTTTGTGGAGTAAGATAAAAAATCCATGCTTGGTAGACTTGGCAGAGCTATGTGTTTCCCACCCTACCTATTCCCTGCTAAGTTTTTGAGTTTCCTTGTGTACCAGTTTAGTTTCTTGAAGAAAAGCCACTTGAGTGTTGAGTTTCTTCAGGTGGGCCAAGATTCTTTTCCCTTTAATGGGAGAGTTGATTTCCCTGACATTCCAGAAGGTGAATGAGACAGGGTTAGCCATATTTAAACTCATAGACATTACTAAAACCTACAGTACATAGCCGGCCCAGTGGTGCTATGGGTTGAGGCGCTGGATGCCACACCTCATGCTATGTCATCGACCCGGGTTCGGGAATGAGCCAGGGCTGCCAGGGATCAGCAGGGGAGGGATAGAGATTGAGCATCCGCCGACTGCTCTCTCTTCCCTGGGGTGGATACAGGAAGTGCTCGCTCTTGAAGCGACCTCTGATGATGGCTGGAGGATCACCAGTGTAGCAGCGTGGCGTAATGCCTGGGGGCGGAGCCACGGCACTACGTCGCCTTACTGTCCGGGCTCTGTGGGGAAGGGGGGGTACAAACAAGCAGAAAATACCTTCCGCTTATCGGTGAGATGATGGTGGCCCGGGGGACTTCGCCCACATCCCAACTGCCGGCCCAACGTGCCCCGGACCTTCCTCCAAGTCGACCTGAAGACACCAAGGCAGGCACTTCACACTTAGGAGGTTACCACCGTGGGAGGGTGGAATCAGCCCCGAAGATGGTACCGGGGGTCAAGCCTGCCTGGTGGTCATTCGAGGGGAAGAGCTTGAGGGGAGATGTGAAGGTTCAGGCTGGGAGTAGGGCGGACTCCATGTGGGCACTCCTGAAGGATGCCCAGGGAGTGGATGCAGAAATAAAGTTAAAAAAAAAACCAAAAACTACAGTATATGTTGTGAGGGTCAAGCCAGCCTTATAATCTCCCCCAGTTCCTAGTGTTTGTTCATCCTATTTCAATAAAGTAGTGCACCTATACAGCCAAAGCTAGGATGTACATTGTTTTGCCTACATGACCTCCCGTTGCCTTGTCTCTTTGGCATACATCTTTTAAACTTCTTTTTATTTAACTGTACACATGTTCTTATTGAGCAAAATGTTTGACACAATAAGGAATATAATGCATACGACATCAGAATAAATGTCTTTGTCCAACCAGCCACAAACCATTTTTTGGTACATTCTGCTTTCACTTTGTTTTTAGCCTGTTCTTAGTGCCGTAGCCCCTACTGCAACTTTTTGGGGGCTTAGGGATCCTATACACTGCTCGGAGATGTGGAAAACTGTTCCCAGTAGCTCTAGTGGCCCTGCCCTGGGGGAGATATTTGCACCTGTCGTGCCTACTGCCACACAAAGGTGTTTCAGTTTTCCCATCTAGGAATGGTGTGGGCAGCATATTCCACTGAGAGAGAGACTCCTCTAAAGTGGGTTGGTTCATAGCATTTGTTCCTCTGAGCAGCCCCCTCTAGTAACTGAGGGCTCTCTGAAACCCATAGTGACCTAGAAGTCTGCTGTCTTTAGGGCCAGAACAAGGAGGGACCCCTTACCAGCCAGGGGCAATCTTTGCGTTTCGTCCCTACCACTAGTTACTCTGCTCCTCTTCTTTCCTCCCTCCTCACATGTTTGTCTGTGTGAGGATATTACTGAAGCATCTCAGCCACCTCTTCATATGCCCCAGTGCTGGGAACCCATCCCCTGGTTACATCTCGTATGATGCACTACACTGGGGACCCCAGCATTAGTGGTCAGGCCTCGTGGTAATGCTCTGCATCACTTGTTGTTTCCAAGGGGTGCCATATGTAGGACTGGTCTACTACCGGGCTTTATTAACCTTGACCTCCTACAGTCCTTGGGTGGCAGTAGGGATAGTTGTGGTGGGGTATCTGGGCGAGGCTGGAAGCACCTTAGGTTTCTAAACCCACCTCTGGTTGCTCATGGAAATACTTCCACAGTCACACTCTGCCACTGACCTATCCATGGGGTTATGCTCTTACTAGGTTACCCTTAACCATCGGGGCAGGCTACATGAAGGGGACTGACATGCTAGTCCAGAGGGGGTGAGTCTTGTACAGCAGGTGTCTCGCTTCACCAACTGTCGGAGCAGTTTGATGCCCTGAATCTAGCCTTGTTCTGAGGGAATCACAAGGGGGGGGGGCCCATACAGCAGCAAAAATCTGAGGAAACAACTGTCAACTTAAATACATTTGCACCTTGAGGGCTTAACTGTATTCATGCCCAGGGTACCTTAACCAGAATAATGTTTAATTGTTTTCTGCTGCGTACCCCTATGTTCTTATCATCTCTTGTCCGGGGTACACAGTCTCAAGTATCCTATCTCAGGAATATGAAAGAAAAACAGAGAACATCAATGAAGAGACAGCCACAGGGAGTGACCATCTTCTCCAGAGCAAGACTTTGAACCAGTCGGGGGGGGGGTGATATGGATCCCAACCCCAGTTACCCCTTGAGCGAGACTCTCAGACCATTGTCATCATTTCTGAAATCTTAGCTCGCTACGTCCCTTCTTCATATCCTTCTTTTCCTTTCAGCCCGGGCAGTCAGGGGACTCCCACAGGAGTTGAGCCTTAAACTGTGCTCCCTTGAGAAGAGTGTCACATGCTGGCAGGGGTCCCAGCCTCACCTCCTTGGGCTCCGAGGCAGTCCACCCACACATCACTAATGGATGACCAGTCAGTCAAGGGTTGATGGGATCAGTCTTGTGATGAGCTGGGTTGGGAACCTCTTCCGAGAAAAGCAGTGCTGAAGGGGTCAGGCCCTGCAGTGGTTCGTATTTATTAGAGGTTTTCACCAGAGTCAAGTATGGAGAATCGCTGCTGGCTTCTGAAGCTGGTGCTGTCCAATGCTGGCTTCTGGATCACTTTCTCAGGGGCAAGACTTTTTTGGGTGTCAGCATTCCTTTTCTTTTCTTCTGCCTGCCCCTATTTACCTGATGCCACTGTTTCCCTTCCTGAGCATCTGCATTTGACAGGGGACTTATGTTAGTTGTATCATAGTCTATTGGCAAGGCCTCCTCACCATGCGGTTTCGACAGAGGTTGAGTAGAAGCAGCCTTTACAAAGTCTGTCAATGCAAGGTATTGCTCAACCTCTCCCAGTGACTGAACTGTGATATAAAACCCATACACCTGTATTCTCAGCATTGCAGGGTACCAGAGGGAAGTAGGGATGCCTTGCTGGTAGAAATGTTACCCTTCCTGAGTGTCTGCATTCGACAGGAGACTTATGTTAGTTGTATCATAGTCTATTGGCAAGGCATCCTCACCATGCGGTTTCGATGGAGGCTGAGTAGGAGCGGCCTTTACAAAGTCTGTCAACATAAGGTATTGCTCAACCTCTCTCAGTGATTGAAATGTGGTATAGACCCCATTCACCTGTATTCTCATTATTACAGGGTACCGGAGGGAAGTAGGAATGCCTTGCTGGTAGAAATGTTGCCAGACCCGTACATATGTCCTTCATCTCCTTGACAAGTCTAGGGAAATGTCTTGAAATAATTTCATCAGCCTCCCTTCCCAGCATAGATTCCCCTGCTCCCTGGCAGTGCATAGGATGCAATCCTTCACCCGGAATCTTAGCAACTTGCAGAGGATTGGTCATGGTCTTTCTCGCAGTCTAGGTCTGGGACCAAGGGACCTATGTGCCCTTTCTATCTCCAGTTGTGGGCAGCTTGGGGTTTGCAGGATCGCTGGCAAGGCGCTGCATAGGAATGCAGGCATGTCCAGGTCTTTGGTGGCTTCTGGGATGCCCACAATGCAAATGTTCTTCTTGTGAGCCTTGTTTTCTAGGTTGTCCATCTTCTCCATAAGAAATTATGACTTTTGGTCATGGTCCTGCAGTTTTGTTTGCTCTTTCAGTAGTGTGTTATTTAACGGAGCTCTCAGTGGCGGCCACCCTAGTGGACAGGCAGCTATGACTTTATTCTTCCAGTGAGCTGTGGCCTTAAGTTTGGTAGTATCATGCAGTATTTAGAAACATAGAAACACAGAATTTGATGACAGATAAGGACTGCTTAGCCCACCTAGTTTGTCCATGTCTCTACCAAATGAATAAGCTGCACATCCTAGTTAACCAACATCCTACTTCCTCCTACCCCCCACTAGAATTGCTCTGTATCTGTCCCATGCATTTTTGAATTCCCCCACTGTTTTTGACTCTATGACCTCCTCAAGAAGGTCGTTCCATGCAGCCACAACCCTCTTCGTGAAAAAAAAATACTTCCTCACATTACCTCTGAGTTGTTCCCCCTCTATCTTCAAATTGTGCCGCCCTTGTTCTTGCACATCTCTTTTTCTGAAAGATGCTACCCTCTTGGACTTTGTAGATTCCGTTGAGGTACTTGAAAGTTTCTATCATGCCCCCCCTCTCCCTCCTTTCCTCGAGGGTATACATATTAAGCTTCTTTAGTCTCTCTTCATATGGTTTCTGATGCACACCCTGCACCATTTTAGTTGCCCTCCTCTAGACAGCTTCCATCTTGTCTATGTCCTTGTGGAGACTGGATCTCCAGAACTGCAGGCAGTACCCCAGATGGGGTCTCATTGACTGTCTGTACAGAGGGATAACAACTTCGTGTTTTCTACTGGTGATGCCTCTCCCTGTGCATCCCAGTATCCCCCAGCCCTCCTTACTGCTTTCTCACATTGCTTGCCCACCTTTAGGTCATCTGATATGACCACCCCAGGTCCCTTTTCATTTTTGTTGTTGTTAATATATCACCCCCATTGTGTACTCTTTCCCAGGGTTTTTGTTTCCCAGTTTTCCAGATGCATTACTTTGCAATTCTTTGCGTTGAATCGAAGTTACCATACATTTGACCATTCCTCCAACCTTACCAAGTCCCTTCTCATCCTTTCCACCCCACCTTGTGTATCAACCCTGTTGCTAATCATTGTGTCATCTGCAAAAAGACATACTTTTCCTTCTAGTCCCTCCACAATGTCACTTATAAAGACATTAAAGAGGACCGGTCCCAGTACTGAACCCTGTGGTACCCTGCTAGTAACCCCCATATCTTCAGAGTGGATTCTGTTTACTATTACCCTCTGCATCCTGTTGCCCATCCAATTTTTTACCCAGGCTACCACCTTGGGACCCACTCCAAGGCTGGCTAACTTGTTTATTAATCTTTTGTGTGGGATTGTGTCAAATGCCTTGCTAAAGTCTAGGTGTGCCCTGCCCACAGCCCCTCCCTGGTTTACTACTTTGGTCACCCAGTCAAAGAAATCTATTAGATTCATCTGGCATGACCTTCCCACTGTGAATCCATCCTGCCTTGGGTCCTGTGCCCTGCTGGCCACTAGGTACTGAACAATTATTTCCTTCAGAAGTGATTTCATCATTTTACCTACCACTGAGGTCAAACTAACAGGTCTGTAGTTTCCTGCCTCTGCCTTGCTTCCACTTTTGGGAAGTGGAATCACATCTACCCTCCTCCAGTTCACAGGTACCATCCCATCCGTCCCATGATTTGTTAAAGAGGGTAGTCAGTGGTGTCACTAGTTCTCCCCTTAGTTCTTTTAGAATTCTGGGGTGAATCCTATCAGGCCCCATTGCTTTGTCCACCATCAATTTTAAGAGTTCTTTCAGAACCTGTTCTTCTGTGAATGGACTGGTATCAACCCCCTAGCCAGAGTGTTTCCATTGTTTGGTTTAGGCACCTCTCCCTTCTCTTCTTTTGTGAATACTGAATAGAAGTATTTGTTCAGTATCCCTGCTTTTTCACTGTCACCCTCTGCTCACATTCCCTTCCCTTTATTAAGCCTCAGTATCCCTCCCTTGGTCTATCTTTGTTCCCTAATGTACCTATAGAAGGTTTTGTCCCCCTTCTTAACAGAGTTGACTATCTTTTCCTCAGTTTGGGCCTTTGCTATTCTGACTGCCTTCCCTGCCTCATTCTGCTTTAACTGATATAGTTCTCTGTCCTGCTCCTTCTGTGTTTCTTTATATTTCCTGAATGCTATCCTTTACTCTTTAACCTTCCCTGTTAGCATGGCTGTTATATCCACAAAGTCCATTGAGTTTTTTTGATTTAGAGCCCATCCTGAGATCTGATCTGGGCACCAGTGATTGTAATCCTCGCGGCTTGCACTTGTGTATTTTAGGCCATCTGTGCCCGCTCTTCTGGCAATGTGGCTCGTGCAAACACGTTGAGTTGTGCTGCTCCAGAAGGTGCGATCCCCTCAGGTAATGTCTCTTTTAGTGGCCCTTGACAGCAGTTCTCAAAATTTACCCTTTTAAATCATTGGTACTGGCTGTGATTTTCGAATTAATTGCTAGTCTCCCTCAGCAGAACTGTCACTGTCAATTACACCTCCACCATGTTTGACGGCTTGCTTCGCCCCCTTGAAATCACCTTTTAGGCAGGATTTGAAAATGTTCTCCATCTGTGTTCATGAGACTGGGTCATAAGAAGGCTATGTTGAAACTTTGTGGCAAAAATATTTAAAAACAGCACAGTTATGGGCCTACATTGAAATTTTTAAATGCACTATCATAACTTTGGTTATTTTCAAACTTAGCCATTTTTTCACACCACCTCATGAACACGATAGCTGTCATTTTTCAAATCCTGACCAACATATGTTTTCACACTTGTTGCGCAAAATCAACTTTCGGGTAGAGTTTGATCATTTTCTCCACCCTTGTTCATGAGGTAGGGTCATAAGAAGGCTATGTGGAACATTTAGGGTAAAAATATTAAAAAAACAAAGTTATGAGCGTACATTGAAGATTTTCAAGCACACACATGTAACTTTTGTAATTTTCAATATTTTGACCCCAAATTTTCAACATAGCCATTTTTTCGCACAACCTCATAAAAGTGACAGTTGTCATTTTTCAAATCCTGGCCAAAATGTTTTTTCACACTTGTGGTGCAAAATGATGTTTCAGTCACTATTTGAAATATGTTATGTTCAAAAGGAGTGGTCATAAAGAGACTATACTGAAAATTTTGGATCAAAATATGAAAAAAATAGGTAAGTTATGAAGAAACATTGAATTGTTCCAACATTTACTCATAACTTTATTTTTTCAGATTTTGGCCCCTAATTTTCAACATATCCCTTGTGTTATCCCACCTCCTGAACATGACAGGTGTCTTTTTTTAAATCCCCTCCAAAACCTGTTTTTGGAGTCACAGTGCAAAATCACCTTTCAGGTGGGATTTAAAAAATTCCACCTGTCTTGATCATAACATTAGGTCACAAAAAGAGTTGGAAACGTGGGGTTAAGACATGGGAGCCCATTAAAAATTAGGCATTCACTCGTGTCTGGCCTCTCCTGGATAAATACAACCTAAAAATGCATAAAACAGGACACCCCTGAAAATGAGATATTGCATCTAATCTAGTCCATCCTTGGTAAATATATAATAAAAATGTGTATAGTAAGACCCAGTACAACAGTAATACAAGCAGCTAACATTTGGCATTGACAAATGCTTGTTTGTAAATAGTAGTTTAGTGAAAAAGATATCAGGTGGTGGTGGGGAGCTGCAATACAAATGCCAAAAAAAATAAAATCAAGCAGTTGTACAATAGTTAACAGGACTAGAGCATTTGGAGGGGGTCCAGGGAAGGGGTTAAGTTGGCTGCATGTAGTGAGATCTTCATGCAGTTTCTCAGTGCAATTGTCTTTATAACTGCTATATGGGTGCTGGTAAAGCCAGGGATACAGGTGTCTAACAAAAACATACACCCTTGTCAATTGGCAGATTAATTTAAGGTGTGTGTGTGTGTGCTTTTTTTAAATAATCAAATCTGATAGTCTGGCCAACATCTTATGTAGTTCTGATATTCCATAATCTGGTAAAAACATCCAAAGTGGTCTGTAATTTAGCACATGCACTTACAAATGGACCCAGGAGATGTACAATCCCAGTTTTGAGCCTTTAGTGTAGGTAGTAATTTTGTACTCTCTGTATGTAATACAAACTCAGTGAGAGGCGATATATGATAAAAAATACCCTTTATTTGTACTGCACTTGGAATACTGATCGCAGCCAGGAGAATGCATGCTGAGTAGCAGTGGATGGTTACCCAGGGATATACCTGAGGCCTGGGCTGGAGATTGATCTGCAGCACTGATTGGGAGATGGACACTTGCAGGGACTCTGGAGAAAATGGGGGGATAGGTACTTGCCATGTTAGTGTCTTGGTTTGGGCCTGGGAGGAGGGGTTAGGTAAAATAGTACTCCAGTTTGCCCAATGCCCTGGTATTGATAAAGATTCCTTGAAAGCTGCGGTTTAAAGCCCACTTTAAAGTTACTGTATGTGATTTTAGGGAGCCAGTCAGGGAGACAGTTATTGTATGGGCCCGGGTTCAGGGTATCCCGTGTACAGGGCGACCACGATTGAGCACTTTCAAAAAAGGTGACTCAGTCACGACACCTGTGCACAAGGCTACCTGGCAGGATAGTGACCGGATGAGAGGTAGGCTAATATAGTGATGGGATGTCACTATGTATTCGCATGCACGCAGGGGGGAGGGACCACACCGTGCAACGGGCAGAAGGGGAGAGAGGGTTTGTGGGGTGTAGTGCAGCAGTGGGCTGCCGAGCTGGCCATGTGACATGGTGGGTAGATGGTAGGCTGGGGTTGGAGAGTACCAGGATTGGTTCTGGGCACAACTGTGTTTTTGCATCGGGTCCGGTTTTTTTTTCCAAGTTTTACAACCCCTCCATCATGCACCCCCCTGGAGTTGAGAATCCTTTAGTAGGAAGTGTGGGGGGGATGTGAGGGCACAGCACTCCCCCCACATAACATAGAGATCAGGTGCCTTCTTGTTGTTGCCGTGAGCGTACATCACCAAAATTCATTTTCAGCAATGTACACTTGCTCAAACGGCAATTGCTATTCCACGATCACCGTTATTATATGGAACCGAGGCCAGAGTTGCAGCCTTTTCAGATAGGCCAGCCTCCTGCAATTTGTCTCAGCATTTCAGCTGGTCACAGCTCAGTAAGCACCCAACTGGGGCACCCGACTAAGCACAAAGGCATGTTGCCCTTGGATATTGCATGAAAGGAGTATTATACTGTCAAGGTATTGGGGGAGGTATACTTTATACCCAGTTTATATAAACGCCAAAGAAAGACAGGTAAACAATTTTACTAAGAAGCAAACAAACCATTTTAATAAGCATTTAAATACATTTTTGCAGTTTTAACACCATGAAGGTCTGTCAGAAAAGAATTCCAGTTTCTTAGATCATTATAAAATATGTATTATACATCTGCTGCAAAGCCATAATCTTGTTTTTCACTTTATGCTAAAAGCTGGGAGGGTGGAGTCCATAATTGACTCCTTGCATTTGTATTTAAGGGGTGCCTGAATTTTTAGGCCTAAGAAACAAGGAAAGAGGTTATTTCTAAAATATGCAGATGAGCATGAGTACCACTTCTTACAGGGAGTGCCACCACCAGGACTCCCAACTGGAGGATCCACCTGCAACACAGAGTGCTGGGAAAAAGCTCCAAAGGCCAGGAAATGTATGCACTGCTACAAGCTCAGTGACACAAGAACAAGTAAAAAGTTACAAATAAAACCAATTCTTGGAGCATCTTTTGCAGCAGGTATCCATGTTTGAATGTGTGCTGTTAGACCCACTGTCATTGTGTGTGTGTGTGTGTGTGTGTGTGTGTGTATGTGTGTCTCATTGTTTCCCCCGAGTCTGTGCTCCTCCCCCCAAATGGATGATCCACCTGTAACACGGAGTGCCAGGAAAAGCTCCGACAAAAAGGAAATGTATGTGCTGTTACAAGCTCAGTGAGTCAGACCACTTGAGCAAATGGTGGAGGAGAGATTTTTCTGCAGTTTAGGGGTTTTCCTTGAAAAAGGGGAGGCATGTTCCACATTGCACTACAAAAAAATTATTATACTTAATCAGTCACACTGGAATAAGAATAACCATGATGATTCTGACCCGTCACTAGAGCTCTGAAGCCGACTGCCCTGGCCAGACTGGTGCTTCACAATAGCATGACTCAACTGGATAAAACCATTCATTTGGTTTATTTTTCTTTCAAGAACAGTGTGATGCAATTTCTTGAACGTGTTGTTGGATTGCACTCATGTTTTTTTGTACATAAGAAAAGTGAGCTAATCAGTTTCCAGCTGCAAGTGTGATATAACCCAGAAGCAAAGTAAGAGATGTGGAGATTTGCCTAGTGCAAGGTGGTAATGGCCACCTCTCTAGTTTGGGTTCTTGTTAATGCTTTTTAACTGCAGTACTTCAGTGAATGCAACAAATGTGATGAGCAGAAATACAGATCATTACTGCCTTCGTTAAGGGGTAAAGTCTATCTCTGATATCTGCAACCCATTCAAACTGCCATGTACAATGCATATGTGTACTAGGTAACATTGAAAATTACCTAATCAGTAGAAGTGGTGCAATTACTTTATTTTGCAGGACAGCCATACTGTAAAGTAAGTCAATTTGCCAACCCATTAATACTTCATGTTGTAGCTACCATTTTAATTTGATGCATACTATTTAATTGATACTATTTGTTCCGATTTCTGAATATACTGTACTGTATTGGCGGCACTGTGATTAATTTGCATATCAGTTTTAATCTTGAATGTATGGAAACCTGACATTACAGCACTATATGAAGAAAAAGAGATTTCACATGGTTACTGACACCTGCTGAAGTCACGCAATAGATTACAATTAATGGATTTCACTTTCACCCATACGGAAACCCATCATGTAATTTGTCATCATAAAGGAGTGTTTATCATGGCAAACATTTTTATTTATTTATTTATTGAATTGTTTCACCAGGAAAGGCACACTGAGCAAAATGATGCTCGTCTCCCGGTGCAACCTGGGGGGGGGGGTACATAGGAGAGGATAACACGCAGGTTATCACGAGTAAAACATTTAACATACAATTTGTGCATTGTAGAGGAAAACTCACTGGTTTTCCAGTATAATACATATAACATTATATTTATTACATTACATTAATGTGTACACTTAATAGGAATTACAGCTTAGTGATGGGTTACAGGCAGGGAACTGTTAGGCCCATGACATGATGATCCAGTCATGGTGCAGGTTACATAACCTGGAAGTGCAGTATGTCAACAAAACAGCAGAAGTGTAATAAGTGTAATAGTTGTTTTAATAGCCCAGTTTAGTAGCGTATGATGGGAGTCTTTGGTGAGCAAGTGGGGGTACAGGGTATGGAGGATTGGCATAGGAAGAAATCATGTGTAGGTACAGTTTATCATAAGGTGGTTAGCCATGGCGGTAGCAAGGGAGTGGGTGGAGGAGGAGTGACAAATTTGAGGAGGAAGTTTGTTCCAGAGTTTAGGGAGCCGGTATGAGAATACTGCTTGTCCCATGGTTTAGTAATTGACAGGAGTCATAGGATCTAAAGGCATGGGACGGAGGAGAGGGTGGTGATAGCAAGGAGGAGAGGTAAGACGGAAGGGACCCGAGCCAGAATTTTGAGACAAACTTTTTACAGTGCAGTTGGTGGTGATTTTCAAGAGAAGGGAATGCAAGAGAACAGTAGAGATCACAGTGATGGGTGCGGGGGAGGTGCATTGAGGGTGAAATGGCAGAAAGCATTAAAGAGGGAGTCCAGTCTAGTTAAAGTGGACTCGGAAGCGGCACTGTAGACTATATCACAGTAGTCAAAAGACAGCAGGATCATCTTCTGCACTAGTTCATGCCTCACGGTTAGTGTGAGGCTGCCGAGGTTCCTGAAAAGGGAACCAAGCTTTGGGCATAGTTTTTTCAGGATTGCATTGACGTGGATGGAGAAAGATAGGTGTTGGTCGAGCCAGACCCCCTAGGTAGCGGAAGGAGGAGGTGTTTTCCAGTACAGTCCCATCCAGGGTGTGGAAGGTGGGGAGGGTGGAGAGCCTGGACAGGCGTTGCTTTGTGCTGAAGGTCATGGTGACTGTTTTTTTAGCATTTAGGGAGAGCTGGTGAGAGCTGAACCAGTTCTGAACTTTGTTGAAGTTGGCCTGAAGGTTGGTAGTTACTTCTGCCAAGGAAGATCCACAGGCAAATAGGACTGTGTCATCTACATACATCTGGATTGGTGAAGTTGAGCAGCTTAGTGGCAGGTCATTAAGGAAAGTGGAAAACAGAATTGGTCCAAGTACTGAACCCTAGGGGACCCCAGTGGTCATGGGGGGGGGATGTGGCATCTGCAATTCTGAAAGATTGGGTCCTACCAGTAAGGTAGGCACTGAACCAGTTGGTGGCTGATTCAGTAAGACCAGCTTCCGAGAAACACGTTAACAAGAGGGGGGTTGGAAACAGTGTCGAATGTTTTGGCAAGGTCGATGAATATAGCTGAGGTGATCTGCCCTCTGTCCATACCGGAGAGGATGATGTTGGTGAGCCTTATAAGGGAGGAGGCAGGGGAGTGGTTCTTCCTGAATCCTGACTGGAATGGCATGAAGAAGTTGGAGTAAGATAGGAAAGATGTCAGTTGTGTGAGCACAAAGTGTCTTGTATTTTAGCGAGCGCAGGGAGGAGATAGATAGGGCGGTAATTTGAGTTGGAGGTGGGGGTGCCCCCCTTGGGGAGGGGGATGATGACAGCATGTTTCCATATCTGGGGGATGGTTGCAGTGGCAAAAGAGTGATTTAGTAGGTTGGCAAGCGGGGTTGCGATGGCGGGGGCCGAGAGGTAGAGGAGTTTGGTGTCTAGTCCATCTGGGGATTTACCCGGGTGGTTTCCCTCCCTTTGTGCATGTGTCACCTGCAGCTCTTCTGGGTTTCTCACCACTCACTCACTACGCTGTCTCCTTGCCGATGCCACACCACTACTGTAACATGGACAGAAGTAAGTTACTTTTACCAAAATAAATCTACCCTTCACTAAACACGTGACAAGAAGGGGGGAAAAAACAGAAAAATAATAAGTGCTACAGAGTGACCATACTAAAAGTGAATCCGACCATGGCCGCTCCAGTGGATACTTATTTCTGGAATTGTCATGGCGTTAATTGCCCACGAAAGGTGATTTCGGGGTCACTGAACGGAATCATCTTTCAGGGCCAATTAACAAAACGACAGTGCCAGTGTTCATGAGGTGAGCTCTCAAAAAGCCCATGTTGCAAATTTGGTGGAAAAAATCCCCAAAATTACTGATTTATGAGCATGCGTTGCGCAGTTGCTATGCACGCTCGTAACTTCACGAATTTGCAATATTTTCACACCAGATTTTCAACATTGGCATTTTTTCACACCTCCTTGTGAACAGTATAGCTGTCATTGTTCACATCCTGGCTGAAATGTGTTTTCACAGTTCCAACGCAGAATAGTGTGGTCGCTGTGGGAAATTAGTGTTTGGGACAGATTAAGAAAATGACAGTAACACTGTTCATGAGTAGAGGTCCTAAAATGCTTATATTGAAAATATGGTGATGATACTCCATAAAATGACTGTGTTACGAGCATGCATTGCGCAGTTTGTACGCTCTTGTAACTTCATAAGTTTTAATATTTTCACTCCAGATTTTCAACATTGCCATTTTCCCACACCTACTTATGAACAGTACAGCTGTCATTTTTCCCATCCTGGCTGAAATGTGTTTTTGCACTTCCAGCACAGAATAGGGCAGTCACTGTGGGAAATCACTGTTCAGGACAGATTAAGAAAATGACAGTGACACTGTTCATGAACAGAGGTCCTAAAATGCCTATGTTGAAAATTTGGTGATCATAGCCCATCAAATGATTGTGTTACAAGTGTGCATTTCCTACTTTCCATGCACCCTTGTAACTTTGCAGATCTGTAATATTGTCACAACAGATTTTCAACAGTGGTATTTTTTCACACCTCCTTATGAGCAGTACAGCTGTCATTTTTCATATCCTGACCTAAATGTGTTTTCACAGTTCCAGCGCAGAATAACGCAGTCGCTGTGGGAAATCAGTGTTAGGGACACATTAAATGACAGTGGCACTGTTCATGAGCAGAGGTTCTAAAATCCCTATGTTGAAAATTTGGTGATGAAACTCCATAACACGACTGTGTTACGAGCGTGCATTGAACTGTTTCCACGCACCTTTGTAACTTCGCAAATTTGTAATATTTTCATGCCACATTTTCAACAGTGGCATTTTTTCACACCTCCTTATGAACAGTACAGCTGTCATTTTCCACATCCTGGCTAATATATGTTTTTGCACTCCTGCCAGAGAATAGCGTAGTCGCTGTGGGAAATCAGTGTTTGGGACAGATTAAGATCGAGCGAGTGAGAGGGGGGGAGTGACTGAGCTCAACTGAGCTCTGTTGGGACTGCTGCAGATTTGTTTGTGGGCAGAAAAAGGCCACAACGCAAGAGCCCAGTACAAAAGAGCAGCCTGCAGCACTGGGAGAAACAGAACAAGAGAGCAAATGAGGAAGGGGGAGTGAGCAAACTCACCAGAGCACTGTCAGGACTGCTGCGGATTTCTTTGTGGGCAGAAAAATGCATCAATGCAGGCAGGGGCCCAGTACAAAAGGCCAGCCTGCAGCGGTGGGAGAAACAGTATGAGCGAGTGAGACAGGAGGACTGAGTGAGTTCAATGGAGCTCTATCAAGACTGCTGTGGATTTCTTTGTGGGCAGAAAAAGGTGCCAATGCAGGCAGGAGCCCCATACAAAAGGGCAGCTTGCAGCACCAGGGCAAACAGAATGAGCGTGTGAGAGAGAGAGAGAGACTAAGCAACCTCAATGGAGCTCTTTCGGGACAGCTGCGGATTTCTTTGTGGACAGACAAAGGTGCCAACGCAGCCAGGAGCCCCATACAAAAGCGCAGTCTGCAGCGCCAAGAGAAACAGAACAAGCGAGTGATAGAGCAGTAGTGAGTGAGTGGAGCTCTATTGTGACTGCTGAGGATTTCTTTGGGGGCAGAAAAAGGCGGCAACACAGGCAGGAGCCCAGTACAAAAGGCCAGCTTGCAGCGCCGGCAGAAACGGAATGAGTGAGTGAGAGAGGATGAGAGAGCGAGCTCAATGGAGCTGTGTTGGGACTGCTTCAGATTTCTTTGTGGCCAGAAAAAGCTGCCAACGCAGGCAGGAGCCCAGTACAAAAAGGCAGCCTGCAGCGGCTGGAGACACAGAATGAGCAAGTGAGGGAGGGGCAGTGTGTGAGCTCAACAGAGCTCTGTTGGGACTGCTGCAGATTTGTTTGTGGGTAGAAAATGGAAGCAATGCACACAGAGCCCCCAGTACAAAAGGGCAGCCTGCAGTGGAGGGAAAACCAGAATGAGTGAGTGAGTGAGAGAGGAGGAGTAAGCATGCTCAACGGAGCTCTATTGGAACTGCTGCAAATTTATTTGTGGGCAGAAGAAGGCGGCAACGCAGGCAGGAGCCCAGTAGAAAAGGACTCCTGAAACGCCGGCAGAAACGGAATGAGTGAGTGAGAGATGGGGAGTGAGCGAGCTAAACGGAACTTTGTCAGGACTGCTGCAGATTTCCTTGTAGGCAGAAAAAGGCGCCAACAGAGGCAGGAGCCCAGTACAAAAGGGCAGCCTGCAGTTCCAGGAGAAACAGAATGAGAGAGTGAGACAGGGGGAGTTAGCGACTTCAATGGAGCTCTGTCGGGACAGCTGCAGATTTCTTTGTGAGCAGAAAAGGTGCCAACGTAGGCAGGAGCCCAGTACAAAAGGGCAGCTTGCAGCGCTGCGAGAAACACAATGAGTGAGTGAGACGGGGGAGTGAGCGAGCTCAACGGAGCTGTATCGTGACTGCTGTGGATTTCTTTGTTGGCAGAAAAAGACAGCAGCACAGGCAGGAGCCCACTACAAAAGACCAGCCTGCAACAGCAGCAGAAAGGGAACAAGTGAGTGAGATACGGTGAGTGAGCAGGCTCAACAGACCTGTGTCCGGACTGCTGCAGATTTCTTTGTGGGCAGAAAAAGCCACCATCAGAGTCAGGAGCCCAGTACAAAAGGGCACCCTGCAGTGCCAGGAAAAACAGAATGAGTGAGTGAGAGAGGGGGAGTAAGCCACCTCAACAGAGCTCTGTCGGGACAGCTGCAGATTTCTTGGTGGGTAGAAAAAGCTGCCAACACAGGCAGGAGCCCAGTACAAAAGAGCAGCCTGCTGCACTGGGAGAAACTGACTGAGCGACTGACAGAGGGTCAGTGAGCAAGCCCAACAGGCCAACGCAATCAACATTCGGCATTGACAAACGCATGTTTAATTATGCTATAATTTGGGTAAAATGTATTTATTTATTTATTTGAATTTTGATGACTGGCAAGGCCTACTGAGACAGGAAGAAACTAAGAAATGTGTTTGATCAGTTATGATCACATAACTATGCATTATTCCTGCACAAGAGTACAGGTGGTTGCTGTTCTAAATCTCAATACTCGTTTTTTATAAGAAAAAAATCAGATGATCTGTTTTATAATCACAATAAGGCATTCCAGGATGTGCTTCACTGAGGGATAACAGCATTTCTCATATATCTAAGGCACTCAGTGTTGCCTCGTGCCTCACTTCCTGAGGTATGCTATTATTCCACAATCCTGTCATGTCTTATTGCTAAATGAATACAACTGTGTAGCTTAATTTACTGTGCATAAGCTGTTCCCTATATCTAAGAGATACATCTATTAGGAATGTTGGTCTGCTGATTACAGAGTGCCAACACCACAGAAATAATTTGTGAAAAATATAATAAATAAAAATAATTTTTCTTATTATGTAAAATTCTTACCATCTTCTCTTGCTTTATTATGTATAAAATTTTCAGGAAAATAAGATTTCTGTCACTTAGTCTTCAAGGGATGGGCAAAGTCTACAAACTGAATTGTTTAGTCTTTGGGGTAAAGTAAAATCTACCCAAAGTTTACTCTTCACATACAGTAGGGTGAAGTCCATGGTGAAAAGTCCACGAAGTTAGCACTTGAAGAATGATTAACTTACAGAGGCCAGTACTTTGCAGGTGAAGTGCTGCTTTTAATTATTTTTTTACCTTGATTTTTCTGCTCCTGTGCCATGGCCCCTGCCTCAGGAGGGAGCCCCCAGCCCTGTCCCCTGGCATCTACCATCCGGCACTGATCCATACTCCCAAGGCTTATCACCCTTGGTGGGGCAGGCAGGGCACCCCAACCCCCACCAGAGACCGGATGTGTGGACAGCGCTGTATCTAGCTGGAAGCGAGGCCTGCGAGGTGCTCTCCGCCATATGCCACTGCACTTCTTTCCTCCATTTTTCTCCCTTACAGAGGTGAGGCATGCAATGACACCTGCAGAGAGAGCGTGCATGGTTCCACATGTGTTCCTCCAAGCATCTACCCCATCTCCTCCCCTTTCTGCAGCATCGGCACACTGCCCCCCAGCTGCCGCTAGGGGCCAGTCAGACGCCGACCGCTGGTGACCCCCATCCCTGAAGAAGAAAAGCAGTCCATAAGATGCTTGATCGTTATCCTCCCCTGCTGACCCCCAGTGACCCATGCGCATTCCCAGACATGGGTTTCCAGCATAGCACAAGGCAAGGCATCTAGTGCCTCGGCCCTCCGCACCACCAGGCCAACCTGTGAAGTGCTGCTTTAAAACATTTATAGCACAATCTTGTCTATCTACCATGGTCCTAGTAAAAATTTAAAATCTCCCCTAGTCATTTTGCTCTTCCACCATCATCCCTACCACATGGTATAATCTGTCCTAGAAAAATACATAATAAAAGCAGGACCACACTAAAAACGAGATATTGCATCTCACCTCTAGTATGCTGGCCTGGGTAAATGCAGTATAAAACTGTAAAATTAGGACCTCAGTACAAGTGACATATTGCATCACATGTGGTCTATCTTGGCTTAATATATAGTAAAAATGTGTACAAGCAGGACCTGGTACAACAGCAGTGCAAGCAGTGAACATTCAGCATTGACAAATCCTGTTTCTTATCTGCTTCACTGATCACTGTTTTGTTTCTGTCAGTGTAGCAGTTACAAGAAACTCAAGCCATTGCTTTAATACACAGTCAGCTCTTACAATTTACTTTTACACTGTGGTTGTACGTAGATTCTGTTGAAGCCTTCAGTCGAACAGTGCTCTAATAACCCATTTTTATGTTTGCTTGCACACATGTGCAAGAAACATAGTGCCATCATCTGAGTTTTCGGAGGTGTGGCACTCGACTTTCAATTCAGTCAGTGTGTTTGATTGCACGGCCGCAGTTCTCCAATGAACGCTGCAGCTGTCTATGACAGCAGTTGAAAATGCAGTGCCGTACAGTTGAAAGGGAGAGCTCCGCTTCAGTGAGCAGCACTCCCCCCCCAACGCACGGTTGCACAATGCATGCTCATGCGCTTCTCCCCCTCCCACACACACATCAGCGGCCGACGGGATGCCAATCCCACCTGCCCATGCTCTAAAATGCTTTCCAGGTGCCACGCTGGGAGCCCACTCCAGCATGGCAAAATTGTTGTGGCCGGGGGGTGCTCAACTCTCTCAGCTCCAGGCCCCCAATCAGCCTTCCAGCTGCCATGCTGGGGCCCACCCCAGTGTGGCAAACATCCCGCCGTTGTCTTCCTAAAAAAAAAAAAACCCTGTAAACAAAAGTTCCTTGGCGGTCTCCTGCCCACCCTCTATGCACCCTACCTCCCCCACCCCCCACCCCATACTTACCTCCAGAGTCCGGCGCACAATCTTTGGTGGACCGGGAACACATCTGAACTCTTGAAAGCTGACCACTGAACTGAAGAAATGCCGGTAAGCTGTATAATGGAATAAATAGGGTTTTTCAACTTTTATGCATATCTCAGGCATTTTTTGAATTTGCACCAAATTTTCAACATGAGGTTTTTGGCACCCTCCCATGAATTCTGGAACTGTCATGGCATTAATCGGCCTCAAGGGTGATTTCATAGTCACTGCAAAAATCACCTTTAGGGACTGATTAATGAAACGACAGTGCCAGTGTTCATAAGGTTGGATCTCAAAAAGCCTATGTTGCAAATTTGGTAAATAAATTCCTAAAAATGACTGTTTTACAAATGTGCATTGCACAGTTCCAACGCACGCTCGTAAGTTCACAAATTTTTAATATTTGCACTTCAGATTTTCAACATTGCCATTTTACCACACCTCCTTATGAGCAGTGCAGCTGTCATTTTTCACATGTGGCCCAAAATGTGTTTCCCTGAATGTAGTGCACAATGGCGCAGTTGGTGTGTGCAATCAATGTTTGGGACAGATTAAGAAAATTACAGTTACACTATTCATGAGCAGAGGTCTTAAAATGGCTATGTTGAAAATTTGGTGAAAAAAATTCCCAAAAATTACTGTTTTAGGAGCGCATGTTGCGCAGTTCCTACGCACACTCACAAGTTTGTGAATTTTTAATATTTACATGCCAAATTTTCAACATTACCATTTTATTACACTTCCTTATGAGCAGTACAGCTGCCATTTTTCACATCTCACCCAAAATGTGTTTCCGCACATGTAGCACACAATGGTGCAGTCGGTGTGCGAAAGCAATGTTTGGGACAGATAAAGAAAATCACAATGACATTGTTCATGATCTGAGGCCCCAAAATGCCTGTGTTGACAATCTGCTGTAAAAAATCCCCAAACTAATTTCTTTACAGGTGTGCGTTGCACAGTTTCTACGTACGTTCGTGACTTCACCAGTTTTTTTAATATTTTCGCTGCAGATTTTCAACATTGCCATTTTTTACACCTCCCCATGAACAGTATAGCTGTCATTTTTCACATCCTGTTTGGAATGTGTTTTTGCACCTGTGGTGCTAAATGCCGTAGTCACTGTGCAAAAGCAGCTTTCGGCTAACAAACTAATATTGCAACTGTTCATGAGGTGGGGGTCACAAAAAAAAACCATGTTGAAAATTTGGAGTGAAAATACCAACGAATGCCTGACGCGTTAGGGTTTCCGACCATAATGTCCCACCCTGTAGAGAATGACAGGCATCGGGGTGTGACTTGGGATTCTCGCCTGTAATGCTCATACCATTCCACACCCTGCAGCCAGTGAGAGGCATCGAGGTGTGCCTTGGACTCTTCTGCCCCAAAGTTCACCCCATTCTCCTATACCGCACCCATCTCACTGTATTTTCTGATGGAATGGGGTGCACATAAGGGCCAAAGACCCCAAGGCACACCATGACACTTGTCGGTGTCTGCAGGGTAGCGTGTGGTGAAATGGCATGGCCGTTATGCCTGACGACCCAAAGGCACACCCCAATGCCTGTCAGTCTCTGCAGGGTGGTGGTGGGGTTGGCTTCAGTTTAATACTTCACTGCCATTCCTGTTATGCAGCTCTGTAACTCCTACACTACCAATCCCAATGCCAGCAAGCAAACATTCGGCATTGACAAATGCTTGTTCATTTTGTCTACAGGTATGACCGGACATTGACCCCTTCCTTATCGGGGAAGTATTGTTTTATGTTTAGGCTTCCTATCCTTGACTTGGAGACATTGTCTACGGTGTTGCTCCTAAGACCATCCTAGCCAGACTGGATCCCCCTCTTTTGCACCTTCTGTCACTTTGCTCTGGACTGTCCACCTGCACTCATCAGTGCTTCCTATATTCCTCCCTCTCCCTTCCCTCCCTTGAAGCCAGACACCTTGCTCACTGTACATCCTTTATCTCTAAACACTGGCTTGGTTCTCTCTACCCTCCTAACTTACCTCTCTTCTCTTCCCTCCCCCACTTTCTTCCTACTCCTTTCACATCTCTGGCTATTGTTCCCTTGAACTCCCTTCAAGAAAATCCTTAGTTGGCCAGACTGCTTTCTCCTATTGCTTCCCCAAACTATGGAACTCTTTTCCCCTAAATATCCACTCTGCCTTTTCCAAATGCTCACGCCCTTCTCTTCTCCATGACTTCACTTCCCACACCTGCACTTGCACCTGATATCTGTCCCTGTTCTACTAATCATCACCTGTGTAGATAAGCCAGGTAGCATTTAGGAAACAGAGGGCCCAAAAAGATTACCTCCTCCAACTCACGGGGTTATGACCTGTAGCACACAGATGAGGGGAAAAAACCCTGCGCAGGAAACCTCTGAGGACCCAAGGCTACTGACCTGCCCATCCTCTGGGCAAGCTAAGAGGAGATGATCCTAAATGCTTATCTGATTTCTGCTTCTGGGCTCAGAATGTAAGTATCAATGGCTGATGAAGACCATCTTCCGAGTCTCTTGATGATGTGTGCAGGAATGTTATTTCTTGATGTAGAAGAAGCTGCTTCAACCTGGAATGAATGTCTTAAAAATGAATATGGATTAAGTCCAAGCCATTGAAAAAGCATTCTAATGTGATCCAGGAACCATTTTGTTGTCATAGGTGTTTGCTTATTGGAGGTCAACAGAGGATATGATGGCTCTGAGCATGAGCGGAAAAGCATGAGTTTGTCTAAATTAGTTACTGGACACCAGGTATTACAGGATGGGTAATAGGGTATTTGAACTCCTATATGTAGTCTGTCGGTCTTTGAAGAATGTAGCGACAGAATATAATGATCAGCCCCTTTCTGTAAATTTGTGACCATAAGGGAGTTAGCAGAGGAGGATGATGTGATGGAGAATTCTTCAGGATGCTGGAATCCATAAAAGGCTAAACAAATATCGGAAGAAACCACGATGTTTGTAGTAGAATCGAATGGATCCGAGTTCATTAAATCCAACATGTTTCTTATTATGGCAGCATCTATAGGGGAGATGACAAGGAGTTTTGGAGCTTGATGCTCTTTGGATACCCAGTAGAAGAAGTTTATCTGAAAGAATGGAAAACAGTGAAGGTGAGGATGGAGTAGACTGCAAGGAAAAGAACTGGATACCTGATAGGTATTGCTTAATAGTTCCGTATAATAATTTCAAGGCTTGATGGCAAAAAAGTTAGAAATGTGAGTACGTTCTACATGAGCAGAAGCACTCCAGGACAACTGCAATATGCAGAATAAGAAATACTTTTTCCATGCTGTAATATAAGCAGCTCAGATGGCTGGAGCTAAGGTGGTCTACATGATGGTGTTGGCTTGCTGGTGATAAAATACTAAATCATTATGAGGTCACTGAATGAAGGAGATGGAGTCAAGACTGAGTCTGCTGAAAGATGGAGGTGATGAAAGGTCTGAAACTGGAATTGAGATAATGCATCAGCTGCTTTATTTACATAGCCTGATATATGAAAGCATTGCAGTGTAAAATTGTGATAAAGAGATAGCAAAGTTAACCTCCGCATAAACAGCATAATGGAATGGGATGAAGGCCTGCCTTTGTTAATGATATCCACTGTGGGTTGAATGTCAGAAAAGTTGGAAACTGTCTGAAGGGACCAGTGATGACTGAGTAAATCTTGAAGAGAGCTGTAGATGAAAAATCATAAATTATTGTAATGTCTGGAGGCCAGAGAGCAATGATCCAAGACTGCTCAAAGATAACAGAATAGCCATGGGTTGGAGATGCATCGGTGTATATTCTAGGGTGCACGTCAAGAGAAGGCTCTTTGTAGAACACTGAACAGCTGTTCCAGTAAACTAAAATTTGGGACCACATAGTAACATCTGATTTTGCATCAGCCGTGATCTGGATGTAACGGTGCAGTTCAGAAACTGATGATGCCAGTGTCAGGTGGTAAGAAATGAAAGATCGACCTTGAAGAATGATCCCCTTTCCAAAGCTGAAGTATCTCAGGAGAGAAATAAATTCACATTTCATGCAAGAGGATCAGTTTGAAAAAGGATCCACTAAAACTCGGATCATGTGAAGCTTATTGGGAGGTAATCAGACTTCTCTACATTCTGTATCCAATATTATGCCAAGGAATTCTCAATGGCTGAGAGGGACCTGGGGGTGGTGGTGGATGTCAAGATGAACAACTCTGAGACTTGTAGGAGGGCAGCAGCCAAGGCCAACAGGATGCTGGGATGCATCACTAGGGGGATCACCTCCAGAAGGAGGGAAGTGATACTCCCTCTGTATAACTGCTTGGTGAGGCCGCACCTGGAGTACTGCGTGTGCAGTTTTGAGAGCCACACTTAAAGAGGACATTAACCTCCTGGAGAGGGTCCAGAGGAGGGCAACCAAAATGATTTGGGGCTTGGGGGACAGGACCTATGAGGAGAGGCTCGAAGAGCTAAATATGTACACTTTGGAAGAGAGAAGGGACCGGGGGGACATGATAGAGGTCTTCAGGTACATGAAGAGGGTAAATAGGGGAGGAACAGTGAGGGTGCTTCGAAGGAAGGAGGAAGGGGCCACTAGAGGGCATGGGTGGAAGCTGGAGGGGGGAAGATTCAGGGGAGAAAGGAGGAGGTGCTACTTCACTGAGAGGTGGTAGAGCCATGGAATGCACTACCTAGGAGGCTGGTGGAGGCAGAGACAGTGGAGGGGTTCAAGAGGGGGTGGGACAGGTACAGGGGAAGGGTTCAGGAAGCAAAATCCAATGCAGCAAGAATATCCGGAACTGGGAAGAGAGAAGCCAGAGAAGGCGAGGGGGACAGCAAGGTCAGCACCCAGGGTGGGGGCTGACCAAACGAGCAGACATGAAAGGCCATTAGGCCTATTCTGCTGGCATTTTAGTATGTTAGTATGTAATTCAAGGGATGTCACTGGATCTAAGCTTTTCTCTTCAGACTGAGGAACTGATGGTTCTTGGAACACCTGCACAAGAGCAATAATACCAGTCACAGGAAGAGAATCTGGTGGATCTATCAGTAGAAAGTCATCTAACAGATGAATAACTGCTGAACAGTGACAAACATTATGTAAAACCCAACCGAGCAATTCAGCAAACATGACAAAAATATTTGGTTTGCTTTTGCAGCCGAAGGTCAGACCTGACATACTGCAAAGTAATAGCAGTCCTACCAAAACATTCCATAGAGATGCGAGAGAAACAGATGCATGGGTAACAGCTTAAATGCATCCGTGATATCAGTTTTTGAGAGCCAGGAGCCAGGGCTAAAGCATTTAAGGATTATTATTATGGCATTGTCGATATGAGCATAGGATAGAGAATATTCGTTGGAGGGAACCAATTAATTGATGCTATGGGTGGATATGGACTGAGGTGCAGATAAGTAGGCATGGGCAAAAAAAATCTTCTGTGGGAGAAATTCAAGCGAAAGTCTAACTTTCACTTCCGTGGAAGTTTGGAAATTGATTTCCAAAGTTCTGCAGAAATTCCACCCACAATCACTGCTCAAATTCAAAGCCCCAGTTGCCCCTCAAAAAGCCCTGGTGGCTAATGGTCCCTCCCCCCACCCACCCACATGTAAAAATATCCCTGGTGGCTAGTGGTCCCTCCCTCCACCTAGTAACCCACCCACCCTGAAATGTACAGTAACCCCCATCCCTATCTCCAGTATTACTGCTAAAACAAATCTTCAGTGGTCTAGTTTTTTTTTATTTTAACCCCTCCCCATCCCTGATCCCCGGTCCAAAATCCCTGGTGATCTAGTGCCCCCACCCCTTCTCAGCAGGTGTCCCACCACCCCCTCACACCCCATCATAAGCCCCAGAAGTTGGCAGAGATGACGACTGAGCTATCAATAAATGAGTGCATATGTGTTCATTCATTGATAGCTCAGTGGGTGGGCTGGCCATGGAGGAGAGAGGAGGGATGTGCTAGTCTGCCAGCTGCCAGGGTTTACAATGTGGGTGGGAGTGGGGTGGTGGGGTACCTGGCTGCTGGGGAGGCTGGGTGGGGTGCACTAGACCATCAGGGATTTTGGACTGGGGATCGGGGATGTGGAGGGGGATTAAAATTAAAAAAAAAAAATACTTAAGACCACCAGGGTTTTTTTTAAACAGTAATACTGGAGATAGAGATGGGGGTACTACTACTGTACATTTTGGGGCGGGCTGGTGACCGGGTGGAAGGGAGGGACCACTGGCCACCAGGACTTATTTTATTAATACCAGGCAAAATTTTGCCCGGTAACCTTCATGGACGTTTTCCACTCCACCATAGGTGGAAGTGTGTAAACTTTCGTGAAAGTTCCTTGATTTCTGCGGAAGTTTCTCTGGGGTAGAAAACAGAAGTTTCACCCACCTCTACAAACAGGTCAACAATGAGATGCTTCATACCAGAAAATGTTTTAGTAGCAACACCTATGGGATTGATTTGATAGGTAGGAAATGGCAGGTACTGAAAAGGACCCAGGAGAAATCCTTTTTGTAGTTCTTTTTGTAACAGCTGATGGACAACTGTAGGATCTTTCACTGCAGACTGAAGATTATGACAGTAGAAGGTATCGGAGGGGAGCACTAAGATGCCTGTGTGGAATCCATGCAAAAATCCAGAAAGGATATGCTGCACAAGTGGGCCTGAAGGATGAGAAGCTAGAAACCTGGATAAAGCTGGTAAGTTGATTGGAGTAGATGGATGAACAAATTGTCACTGAGGCAGCCTGGGAGCTTTCAGTCAGATATAGTGAGCATGGGCATCACCACAGAAGCTGCAGATATGAAGGAGTGTGCAGCCAAATTAACAGCAGCCTGTATTGTTAAAGTTGTTGCAAATCAGTTGACCCCCAATGGAGTCTAGTCAGGCTTCAAGATTGGAGATGGTATGAGATGGTCTTGGAGATAGAGCAGAAGTTAAGCTTGATGGTTGCTTGAGTCTTGCTAGATTGGTGGATGAAGAGGTGGCAGACACTGGTAGGGGACAGAGAGAAGCAAAATAGGTAATGGAGCTGCATAGGGAGCATAAGGAAGGCGCTGCCCAGCAAAGTGATGGCAAAAGAGCTCATTGTCGAGAACTACCCAATTCAATTTTGTATTGTAATGTGCCAGTGCTGTTGTGGCTTTTGAGGAAAAGGATTGAGGATAATCATAAAAATGAGTTCCTCCATACTGAATGCCTAAGTCAACTATGAGATATAGATAGAAGTCCAGTTTCTTGTGTCTTGAAGGAAATCCAGAACAAATCACATCATGATAGAGGCTGAACGCTAGGATGAATTCAGACACAGTCAATTTCTTCAGGAGTCTGGGATCTTTAGACTTCGATATCACAGAAATGTTGTAGGAGATGATTCTGTTTTCAGTAGTCTCGTGAGAAGAGATGAGCAGAAAAATCAAGTAAACTCTTTCCCATCAATAATGTCCTTGTGGAGATGATCTAGAATAAGGTGAACAGGAGAGATAAGTGGAGAAGACGAGGGAGATGCCATACCTGAGTTCTGGAGTGGTGATGGCTCTGAGGCAGCTGGAGTACTGACATTTGGAAGAGTACTCAGAGGAGCAGGAATATCTGGAGCAATGCTGGTGGATGGAATAGCAGCAGGAGCTGATGTTTCAGAGGCTGGAGTAGGCTGAGCTGGGAAGCAAGCTTTGATTGCTGACATATGGGATTGCAGGTTGGAAACTGATGAGGTGAGCCTTGAAGTCTTGAATTTCACACAACAGAGTAGATTCTGGCTGAGGAATGGGCTGGCTGGGACCAAAACCCCAAATAGGCTGAGGCTGTGAAGCTAGGAACAAATCATACTACTCCTGTTTGAGGGCAGAAGTCGAGTGTTGGATACCCTATTTTTTTTCTCCTTTTTATGTTTGCTTCCATGCATGTGCAAGAAACATAGTACCACCATACAAAGTTTCGTAGGTGTGCCACCTTGCTTCCAATGCCCTGCTCCTTGTCACAGGTGTGGCCTCACCTCACCAATAAATGTCTGAGCTGTTTATGACAGCAGTTCAGATGCAGTGGCATACAGTGCCAAGCAAAACACTGCTACAATCAGCAGTGGTAATGTGTAAGCAATTTGCATACTGAAGTCGGCACTACATTGGAACAGCTGTCATAGACAGCTTCATCCCCCCGGCCAACAAACACCCAAGTAGCATGCTGGGAGCCCACCCCAGCATGCTCATGAGCTCCCTCCCCCCACACACTGTACGGCCAATGGGGGTGCCTAATCCCCTGTTGGCTCTATGCCCCCAACAGACTTCCAGGTGCCACGCTGGGAGCCCACCCCAGCATGATAACAGTCCGTATGGCAGACGGGGGTGCACAATCCCACTGGGAGCCCACCCCAGCATGGCAAAAGTCCCGCATAGTCTTTCAAAAAAAAACCAAAAACATCACCTGTAAGGAAAAAAGGTCCCTCACTGTCTTGCCCCCTCCCCAACCCACGCCCACTCTCTGAGTGCTCCACCTCCCCACAGCCCACCTCACCCCATACTTACCTCCAGATGCTGGTGCGATGATCTTTGGTGGACCGGGAACACGTCTGCACTCTTCAAAGCCGACCACAAACTGAAGAAATGCCGGGAAAGCTGTATAATGGCATAAATTGTTTTTCAACTTTGGTGCATATCTTGGGCATTTTTGGGAATTTTTTCACCAAATTTTCAATATGGGGTTACTGGGACCCCTCCTCATGAACTCACTCACTGTCATTTTGTTATTTGGTCCCGAAAAGGTGATTTCGCAGTCACTGTGTGGAACCACCTTTCGGGACCGATTTATGAAATGACAGTGTCACAGTTCATGAGGTAGGCCCCCAAAAACCCTATGTTAAAAAGTTGGTGAAAAAATTCTCAAAAAATGACTGTTTTACGAGCGTGCATTGTGCAGTTCCTAGGCACGCTTGTAACTTTGAGAATTTGTAATATTTTCACTCCAGATTTTCAACATTGCCATTTTACCACACCTCCTTATGAACAGTACAGCTGTCATTTTTCACATCTCACTCAAAATGTATTTTCGCACATGTAGCACACATTGGCATGGTCGGTTTGCAAAATCAATGTTCGGGACACATTAAGAAAAGCACAGTGACACTGTTCATGAGCAGAGGTGTTAAAATGGCTATATTGAAAATTTGGTGACAAAAGTCCATAAAATGACTGTGTTACATGCGGTGCATTGTGCAATTTCCATGCACCCTTGTAAGTTCACAAATTTGTAATATTTTCAGTCCAGATTTTCAACATTGACATTTTTCCACACCTCCTTATGAACAGTACAGCTGTCATTTTTCACACCCTGGCCAAAATGTGTTTTCACACTTCCAGCGCAGAATAGAGCGGTCGCTGTGGGAAATTAGTGTTCATGATAGATTAAGAAAATTACAGTGACACTGTTCATGAGCGAAGGTCCCAAAATGCCTATGTTGAAAATCTGCTGCAAAAAATCATCAAACTAATTACATTACGGATATACATTGTGCAGTTTCTATGCACGCTCATAACTTTACCAGTTTTTTATATTTTCACTCCAGATTTTCAACAATGCCATTTTTTACACCTCCTCAGGAACAGTACACCTGTCACTTTTCACATCCTGTTCAAAATGTGTTTTTTAACCTGTGGCACCAAATGGTGCAGTCACTGTGCAAAATCACCTTTCGCCTAATGAACTGATAGTGTCACTGTTCATGCGGTGGGGTCCAAAAAAGCCCATGTGGAAAACTTGGAGTAAAAATACCAGGAAATGCCCAGAGCATTAGGGTTTTCTACCATAACGCCCTACCCTGTAAAGACTGATGGGTATCATGGGTGTGACTTGGGATTGTCGACAGTAATGCTCATGCCATTTCACCCCCCAACCCCACCCTCCAGCCAGTGACAGGCATCGAGGTGCACCTTGGACCCTTTGTCCCCAGAGTTCACCCCATTCTCCTATACTGTGCCCATTTCAGCATATTTCCTTATGGAATGAGATGAATGTAAAGCCCAAACACCCCAAGGCACACCTCGACACTTGTCAGTGTCTGAAGGGCAAGGTGAGGTGAAATGTCGTGACCTTCATGGGTGACAACCCAAAGGCACACCTCAATGTCTGTTCATCTCTGCAGGGTGAGGGTGCAGTTGGCGTCAGTTCAATATTTCAATGCCATTCTTGTACTGCATCTATCTAACTCCTGCACTTCCACTGCTAATGCCAGCAAGCAATCATTTGGCATTGACAAATGCTTGTTTATTTTGTAGAGAAAGATAAGCTACAAACCAATGCATTTGATGTACAGGGAGATACAACAGCAAAAAACTATGCAGCCATTATTTTGCTACAAAATAGGAGCAGCATTGACAGTTCAAGCTCAGATGTTCCTGACCATTATAAAAGTCACCTACAAATTGGGCAATGAGCCCAATTACAAGACCAAAGTTATGATATAATCGCAGTATCTCGAAATGCATCTGACTTAATAAACTCTGAGAAGGGATCCCACAAATTCTGATACTGAGTATTTTGGTTATTGTAACAATAGTGAACTTTTTCCAGTCTATGGCTGGATATCATAAAATCTAACCATGAATTATACTCCGTGGGTGACTTATCTGTCCTCCTCATCAAAATATTTTTAATTGCCAAAAGAAGACTGAATCTAATAAATTTCTGTCTGGTCGGAGTTAGAGCATACATTGGGCCCCATTACAAAGTAACATCCATGAGGGATCTTTAGTCAGTCGTACCCCTTCTATATCAAACAAAGTTATCAAAATTATGTTCCACCAGCCATCCAATATAGGACATGAGATCATCATGTGTTCTAAAGTGCCAATGTCTTTGAAACATCTAGGGCACCCATTAAAACACTGAGGATTAAATGAATTTAATCTATAGAGAGTATAATAGACCGAGTGCAAATATTATAATAAATTTGTTGAATCTTTGTGGATTTTATACTAATATTATTAATATTAATCTGCTATGCCCACTGTTGATCACTTATGCACATTTATTTAGAATCTCATTCTTTTTAAGCTGTATCATGTAAACCCTACGTTATTAATCATAAACTTATAAACATCAGTAATCAATTTTTTACCATTAGGACTTGATATTATACTGTCCTTTTCAATAAACTGTCTATCAGCAAGAGCAGCTAAAGTTTTTTATAAGAAGTTTCATATCTGAATGTAACCATAGAAATGTTCATGGGATAAAGCAAAGAGTTCCTTAAGCTGATTTTACTCAAGAATTTGACTTTGTTTTTGGAATTGACCTAGTTCCCTTAAACTTTGGTTATACCATATTTTAAATACTTTGTCATTGAGAGATGGAATAAAGACTCCATTTAAATAAATAGGATATTGACTAGTGCAGATATTATCTGTTTTAGTTAATTTTGTGACTTGATCCCAGATCCTGCAGAGGGTTTTTGTGGTCAAAGCAGCAGTGAATATTTGTGGTCACTGTGGGCCACTCAAAATCCAATGTTTTAGGTATATATAAGGGGTCCACATAGTTTCCATTTCTACCAATAGGTTCTTCTTGTTAGTTTGGCATATGTTGTTCATAAATGAAAGACTGGCTGCAAAACAGTACAATTTTAAATTAGGTAGCAACAAGCCCCCTTCCTCCTTTGGTAAATACAGCTTCTCTAATTTTAAGTGGGGGTGTTTCCCTTGCCAAAGGAATCTTTTTAAACTTAGACCAAATTGCTTGAAGAAGATCTTAGGTATTACTATCGGAAGGGTTTGGAATAAAAATAGAAATATAGTAAGTGAATTCATCTTAATGACATTGGATCTGCCGATCAAAGTAATGGGAAGTGTTTCCCAATGTTTTAGAACAGTTTTTACCTCATCCTATAATGGTATAAAATTTGTATCACATAAATTGGTCAGGTCCTGAAGGATACCCCATTTTTTAGTGCAGCCTTGAGACAGGGAACAGTCTAATCTTTAGTGGAGTTGTTCAATTTGGAAACCCATTTACAAGCTGGGGGAGCTTGGGAAGCAGTCCAAGGAGACCCTGCAGGACCTTCTTCGGGATTTGTAGGCATAGGATTGGTAGGCATAGGAGACACTATGATACCAATACACGGCTGCGTATTATGCTGAGAGCTAAGAAGACTAGCGCCAAGCAGCTAGGGCCAGGCACTGAACTGATTGAAAGGCCCAAGTATGGGAGATGCTTTGCTGATGGGTTAGAGGGTTCCCACCCCTGACTTGTGATGGTGGACCTGAATCTTGCTCTGTAGGACCCTCACCCAAACACCTCATGAGGTATGAGTTAGGGTACAGAGACTGTAAAACTGCTGGTGAGGGCTACGTAAGGAAAAAGCAGCTGACTGCTGCTTTAATAGGAAAAATAAGCAAAGCAGAAATAATTAGCAGAATGAAGGGTGAATACAAAACAAGGAAAGGAGATGATGGAGAAGAGCAAGAGGAGAGGACAAACATGTAAACTGTTGGGTGAGATGCAGAAACTGAACAAACTGAAGGCACAGCAAACAGAAGGACCAGGAGGAAGAAACTGGCTGAGTATTGCTTTAAGCTGAATGCTACGGGAGCACAAACAGCCCTGAAATGATGGTGCAGAGATGGAACAGTGGCTCTGAAAGGAGCAAAAAAAATGCCCAAAAGAAAGAATACAGAGAAAAGATTGAGAAGTGAACACAGAAGACGAGGTAGGGGAAGAGGGAGGAACCATGGAACAAAAGGTAGGAGTGGGGAGGGAATGGAGAGGGGAGGGGGAAGGAAGCACAAAGAATAACTACTTCCAAGAATAGGAACAATGGGGGGCTGAGCAGGCACAACTGAAACAAAAAAGGGCACAGTAGAGATCAAGACAACAGCAAGAGGAAGCAGGAGGATGAAGCACAAATGTACAAAATGAGAGATTGAACAGAAGGAGTGGGGACAACTGGCACAGAACAAAATGGTGAACTCAGGGAAAGCAGTAGAGAGGGACAAATCAGCTCTACAATACTGGTTGAACAACTAAGTTGTCGACCATCATTACAGCAATGATTTATGTTGACTGCAACTTACGGCTGACATAAATCCAACTGGAGACCCTGGCTGTTTTTTCATCAGGGGGGCTTTGCCCCCCCGCATCCCCCGATCTATAGGATTCTAACTCTGAGTCAAAGTTGGATCGGGGAAGGGGTGCAGGACAGTGAGACAGAGTGCCGGGGTCTCGGGTGGACTATTACAGCAAAAACGTCGATGTTGTTGGCATCGATGTGTTCGCTGTAATAGTGCCACCATACAGGGGGCATACCGGTGAAAACAAACAGCAGCCAAAAAGTAGCAGGAAAAATAAGGAGTCACAGCCACACAAGCCACACAGGAGCCCACAGTGCTTCAAAACATGCTAAGCATGGGTTGCTGAGAGAGGCTAGTTTTTATTTGGAATGTGGGAGGAGCTATTCCCCTACATTGAGTGTCAGGCTTCAGCCCCTCCCCAATTAAATGTAGACAAACTTGTTCCAGGCATACCAGTTTCAAGTATAGGATACAAAATGTAAGCAGAACTGTCATTGATGGGGTTAGCAGGTACCGCCTCTGGTTGTGGGTATGTTTATCACCCTGGCTGTCTGTATCCCTGCTGTCACCATAGAACACCAAAGATGTGCATGCAGCGTAGATGACCCTGCCACCCCCCCCATTAAAACCACTCCTCCATAATTTACAGTTGAAAGTTGCAGCATGTTGTTCCTACCTGTTTGAACAGAATAATAGCAGAGTAAAATATGAGTCTCTGACCTGTGGGTAGCCACTGGAGGTTATTGCTGAAGTGCTGATAAGCTTTGTCTCCACAGGCCCTGACCCTGACCGACCAATTCATTCTCTCTCCAGTCAGCACCTGTCACACACTGCTGCACCACACTTGGCACAGTTCAAAGCAGATTTGTATCGTGATTTGCTTAAGATGTTGAGGTAGCATTAGCAAGCAACTACCTGGCTAAGCCTATACATGAACCTGATCGAGTGTGAGTGTGTGGCATAATTTGCAATAATAAGCTTCAGTATGCTGTTCTTGCCTGTTTGAATGGACTAGTAACAGAATAAAATGTAAGAGTCCCTGACCTGTGAGCAGCTTCTAGAGGTCACTGCTGAAAGGCTTTGGCTGGCACTAGGTCAAATCAGTGAAATCAAAAGATTGCCATCAACAAGAGTGCCGGGCTATCTACAACAGTTCCATCTCAAAACACCACCGAAATAAATAGTGCTAATGGAAGCCAATGATCACCACCTTGTTGAAAATACAAAATGCACCTTTTGTTTTTGTGGGGGGGCTCCACCCCATGTACCCAGCAACATGGGGGGCTCTACCCTCTGTACCCACTGATATTTAAATATTTAACTCCAAGGGAGTGGAACACTGTGGAGGGCTTGTGGGATAACAGATGGAACAGACACCAAACTTCAAATTCAGCACACAATCTTTGTGTGATGTCTATTCAAATTACAGGAAATAAGCTTCTGCAATGCCATATTCCTCGTTCAGTGCATCAGTTTGCAGCAACATACTATGTGTGTCCTTTTTCTGCACTTAGCCAGCACCTACTGACACTGATATCTGATCTGACCACTGTTCAGTGAAATCTCTTCATCCCTATGTGGGCCCCATTTGCTTGGGTAGTGGGGGGCTCAAAAAGAAAAGAAAAAAACAAGCTAAAAACAAAGAACCTCAGTGCAGAAACACTGAAAAAAGGGTTACCCCAAAGGACATTGGCAACAAATCAAATTTCAAAGAAATAAAACATCATACATACTTCCATAATGCAAAGCATCATGGGATATAAGCAAATCACCATCACATTTCAGACTTGTTCAGTTTACAGCAATTTACATGCATTTTAAATAGCACAACCAACTCAATTTCTATAATAGTCACCTAGTACTTTTTGCCATTATCAAAAACACTTAGTGCCATGGTATTTTCAACATTTGCAGATGTAACCCCTAGATGGCGCTATCCCAAGGGCTACTACCCCTGCCTGATTTGCCACTAACAGGTTGAGGGGCCTGGATCCAATGGCAGGTGCCTCCACCCAGAGGTCAGGGTTTGCAACAGTTAAACTAACTTGGTCACAGCCCTCTGGGACACTGCGACCCCCTTTTCTTCCCACTAGTGGCCCACACAATATATCAGAATTACCTTCACAGTATACACTTACCCCAGGACTGGTTCTGGCAGTGTGACTCCTGGGACTCCCTGTAAAATAAGATGATACAGTGCAAAAACCACAGTACAATACTTTAACATAGACGAATACCTCAGGCAGTGTAACTTTGCTGAAACAAACAGATCTGATTTATTTAGGGGGATATAACAAGGACAAGGGGAAATCAGGTTAATTAGCTTAAACGCATTAATAATTACAGTACTGTGCACATATTTCAGAATCCCAAATGTCCCTAATGTCACTCTTACTGGGTACCCAGGCAATACGAGGCTAGCCTATTTGGTGCAGCTGGTTGGGGCCCTGAAGATGGAAAATGCATGCACAATATCCAAATCGTAATCCGGAGCCGGTAGACTCAGTTCGTGGAGAAAGAAAGGAAAAGTAATCAGATGGAACACTTGCAATTACATGATGGCAGGGAGCTACCCTGATTTGTACTCACAAATTCAATGCTGAAACTGAATGGAAGGCAGATTGTCCTGGATTGCCAGGAGGAGCAGACCATGTGGACAAGGTCCTTGTGACTGGACCCCACGGCAGTTCAGAACAAATGGATGTAGTCAGGATTAAGCTGGGGGTTACTTGCAGCTTCATGCACTCAATTTACTGTACAGGGGATTTGAAACGTGAGTCCCCAAAAGCACTACACACATTTATATAGAAAAAGTAAGTACTATACCAGGCAGACTGCTTCTCTATCCCGATTGCAATTACTGCACAATACCCGGGAGAACACACAGCAGATTCAGTTCCTGACAGACCAAGCGCGATTCAACAATTTCTCCAGTCTTCTACAGGGTGAGCCTGGTTTTTACTCTTCAGATCTCCTTGATTCTCTACACAGGTCGGATTCAGTCCAAACAAGCACTTGCACACGCTGCAGACTGAAACTTGGGGCCTTACACGCAATTCTCGACTAAAACTGCACACCGGAAGAGCACAGGGCTCCTTCCCTCTTCACTGCCAGAGCTAAACTGAAACTCCAATAGACAAAACCGGGCACTTCCTTTGAGTTCCTCCCAGTTCTTGGCTGGATTGGCTGTCACTCACAATAGACTCCCCTTGTTGGTGTGAAAAGGTGCCGAAGTCCAAACTACATTTCCCAGAGTCACTGCTCATACAATCCTCTTGTTGCTGGCTCAGATTACGAGTCCAAGTTCTGATTCGTCCACAGGCACCATTTTAGAGCTCTCCTAACCCACACTGATTGGTCCAGTTCAGCAGTTCAAAACTAGAATGGGGAACTAGGCAAACACAGTTCTGATTGCAAAGAAAAGCAGGTTAGACAAACTGTATTTTCATTATTACTCTAAATGATTTCTGGCAAACAGTTACATCTTTCAGATAGGTTCCCTTTGCACTCCTAGCGAATGCAAAAACAGAGCAAATTGGCAGCAGCTCGAGTGGGACTCAAGCAGAGAAACACACAGTCCCCCTATACAAACTAATTATGTCTGCAAGCAGACAGCTCTTAAAGAGACAGTACCAGAGGCTCTAAAAGCACTCACAGATAAATGGCTTAAACGCCAAACACCATTCAGGCTCGGAGCATTCAAGCAAGCTCCTGGAAGTCTTTTGGGAACCCCCATTTGCAGGGGGGTTACACCCTTCCTGGCCTGGGAAAGCTTGACGTCCGCGTCCAGCAAGTACCCCCCATAAGTTTTAATTGCAACCATATACATTTGCATTATGCTTACACATGTAATCATCAGTCAATATATCACTTTACCAGGAACACATTTCTGAAACGTTGCAGTACGTCACTCTTTACATGGTATTACACACACATTGTACCATAACTCAGGTTATTACCTCTTGTACATGAAACCTGAAGAGAGGGGGCCCTTCCCTATCAGTTACCTTGGGGCTGGACGGGGCAAGGGCACCATACCTAGAGGGCAACACAAGTAACTTGGGAGTTACCACTGATGCTCAGTTTGGGCAATGAGCTCGGGAACACATACACTCCTTTATGGACAACATTGAAAGGCAAGTCCACAGGCCTCCCAAGGGAATCATAACTGAGATGCACCACTAGCTTTACAGCTTGACCAGTCTTTCTAGGGGGAACTGTTACAGTCTCTGCACTCTGAGCCTCATTTTCGGCATTGTCCTCACTTGTCAGGGGAGTCTCCATCGGCGTAGAGAGGCTAGAACTTGGGGCACTTCAGCTCCAGGAGTTACAGTCTCTGAGTCCACAACATTTGGCTCACATGGAGAGCTTTCGGACACTGGCAGTGGACCGTCAGGGCACTCAAAATACTCTTCTTGTTCTGGTGTATCACCAGTCTGTCCCAGTCCATCATTTTCCCCCCCTGAAAGCTCAAACAGTTCTACCATACACAATGATTCCATTTCATTTGACTTGATGCTTTGCACTTCACTTTCTGGGAGCATTGGCTCCAGGGACGAAGCTGGGGGCTTAGACAGTCCAGAAGGCCCAGCTTCATCTCCAGTATTGACTAGGGGATTGCCCCGAAACAATTGACTCAGTTCGTAAGAAGGGTAGTATTCAAAGTTACACTCACTTTCTTCTGATATGGACCGACAGTCATGCTCAACTGGGACTTGTGGAGGGGAACACTTTAACTCAGCTTTTGTAGGTGCAGACTTTTTTGATCTTTTCTTAGCAGCAGCTCTAGTCACTGGTCCAGAGGGGGCATCTTCTGGGGGCTCAGACTCAATCAAGATTTGTCCAATGGGCAGTAAATGATTTCTAAGCATTGTTTTTACATCTTTTGAATTATTCTCAGGCCTTACTTTGTACACTGGCAGATCATCTAGTTTGCCCACTACAATGTGAGGGAGATGGTGCCATCTGTCAGCAATCTTTTGTTTGCCATGCAGTCCCAGATTTCTTAGCAATACCCGATCTTCCTCCTGGAGTTCCTGTGCTTTCACCTTTTTATCATACCGTTCTTTGTTGGCCAGATTTCTTTTGGCAGCCATGGTTTGAGCCAATTGGTACGCATGATTTAGCTGGGTCTTTAACTTTTGCACATACCGTAAATAGTTGTCAGCTCGAACCCCATCAGGATAGACCCCAAAACACACATCTACCGGCAGTCAAGCTTCTCTTCCAAACATCAGGCGGTAGGGGGAGAACCCAGTGGCATCACTTTTGGTGCAGTTATAAACATGTACCAGGGTGCTAATTTGTTGGCTCCATCTAGGCTTGTCCTTTGGGTGTAGGGTGCCTAGCATATCTAGCAAAGTGCGGTTGAAACGTTCAGGCTGTGGGTCCCCCTTGGGGTGGTAAGGAGTGGTTCTTGACTTTCGCACTCCCCACAGAGAAAGCATCTCTTTGATCAGACGACTCTCAAAGTCTCTCCCTTGATCAGAATGGATTCTTTGTGGAGCCCCATAGTGAACAAAAAAGTTTTCTACAAGTACTTTGGCCACAGTGGATGTTTTCTGGTCTCTGGTGGGGAAAGCTTGGGCATATCTCGTAAAATGATCAGTGACCACCAGCACATTACTGATATTTCTTTGATCTGACTCCAAACTCAGAAAATCAATACAGACCAGCTCCATGGGTGCACTGGCGGTGATGTTAACAAGGGGGGCAGATCACGTGATGCACTTGGCGGGCTAGCAGCAGGTCCTCCAAGCTCCTGCTCCACCTCCGTTAATTTTAATTACTTTAATGGTACCCAGTTCAAAACCCGCCGTACCTACCTATCTAGCAGTATTGCTAACCAGCCAGGGTACTATTCAGGGGGACTCGCTATTGTTGCCGGCAAACAGAAGGCTAAAAATGGACTCGGAGATGAAGGTGGCCCTACCAAAACATACTCCGCCGGTCTCGCCGGACAAGCAAGCTAAGAAGGTGAAACAGCACCAGCAGACACCCTTGGCCAAACAATTAACTGCCCTTTCTACGTCAACTCCTCTGTCAGAGGAGCGCTTTTTGGAAGAGATGCATTCTTTCAAAGAATCTCTGTTGGAGTTAACGCTCGAATTAAAGAGCCTCCATGGCGAGATGTCTAGTGTAGGGCAACGAGTGATGGACAACGAGGCGCGTACCTGCTCGATGGAGTCCTGGCGGGAGAAAACTGAACCGGAGCTGGTCAAACTGAGAAAGCAAGTCGCCAAATTGCAGCAGAAAACAGAAGATTAGGAAGGCCGCTGCAGGTGAAATAATATTCTGATTCATGGCCTCCCAGAAGGAATGGAAGGTTCTTCCTCCATCACTTTTATTCAGTCCTTGCTTGCAAAGATTGTAGGTCCCTCACTGTACAACCCTACGTATATAATTGAAAGAGCTCATAGGTCATTGCGACCAAGACCTGAGGCATCAGCCCCCCCAGACCCATAATTATTAGAATGCTGAATTATTTGGAGTGGCAATACATACTTCTGAAAGTGAAGGACATGCAATCCATCACCTGGGAGGGGAAAAAAATACGTTTAACTCAGGATTTGCCACTGGAAACCCGCCAACGGAGGGCCACCTTTCATCCCGTGGCCACTAAGTTGATAGCTGCGGGCATTAAATTTAAAATGTCCTACCCTGCACACCTTCAGGTCTTACTAGAAGGAAAATGACATTCATATGAGGCAGTCTCCCATGCCCAGGAAGACTTAGCCCAAAGGCTACCTTCTCTATGTAAGACCCCCTGAGACAATGACAATGAAGCGATTAAGTAAAATATAAGTTCAAGATTCGTAAAGAATCTCGACCCGCAGTGCTCAAGATATTACTATGTTACACTGCATTTTACTTCTCCGCTCCCTTTAAAATTTAGCATTCTTTACCTGAGTTTCTGGGGGGAAGAGGATGGTTCCACGCCGCTTGTTTTGATCGCCTAGATAGACCCGGTACCAGAGAGACTGGTTGAGCAACATTGTGCTTAATCCTGGCAAGTCCCAGGTGGACTTTGAAGTAGGAACTCATACTCAATGTGCCATGTTTCTGTGGGACCTGCTATTATGCCACTACCACGTTGCCAGTTCTTCGCAAATTCAGTCCCCAGGGAAACACCATCTACAACTGAAATGGCCTATCTGCTCTGCCCTACTATAATTGTACGATCCCAAACCAGGATAATCTGATGCAACAGTCTTTTAGAACTGAGGCTCGTCTATGGCATATTGATTCCTATTCAATCTGTGGACTGAATAAAGTTAAAATAAACACTGGACGAAAGGGGGGAGGAGGGGAGAGAGGAGGAAGGGTGGGGGTAAAAGGAGAAACAATGAAGAATTTATACAACCCCTTCCTTTTTTTTTTTTCTTGTTCCTCTCTTCTTTCTCTTCAATGCTTCAGGACTGGTATTACGGTGGGCTCGGGGTGGAGGGTTGGGGGAGGATGGAATGGGGCTGACCATGTCCAGCCACACGTACTGGAGAAAAGGGGGGGGGTTTTCCTAGCTTACCTCATAGGAGCAAGTCTTTCCTTTTTTATAATGAAAGTAGAAGTGCAACCTTTCAAAATGCTTTATGGGACAGATATCATGATGTGGCAGTATTTGATTATCTCTAGTTTGGATGCTATTCCCCGATCGTTCTTAACCGTGTCTATGAGGGGGAAATATGCTAGGACACTAAGAGAAGCAGTAGTAGGAGTAGGTACTGTAAGTTTTTCATTACAGGGGATTAAGAATTATATGTTTGTTGTATATAGTTATCAGTGGGTAGAATTAAGGGGGGGAGGAAGAAAATACTCTAGAGTAATTTCAAGAGGTGTTGCAACTTTGGTCATAGGGGACTTCTGGGGTGTAAGGTATATTTACTGTCTTGGATGTCTGTTAATAATTATAAGACAAGGATTTATATTAGTAATATTTTATGGCATAGGTATAATTATGGGATGGGTGCTGTGGTGCATGCTTTGGGTTACTTAGATTAGAAGCTATGTGGTTGTATTAAGACGAGATGGCATATAACCTTACTAAATTTATTACGTGGAATGTAAGAGGCGCCCGCACACCCATTAAGAAAGTGCAAATACTGAAACATTTAGATCTATTACAAGCAAAAGTCTCTTTATTCAAGAGACCCACCTTTCACCGAACGAGGCCACTGGCTTGCATGAGAAGAGGAATTGGGCAAGTCTTTGCTTCGGGTGGGTCATCTAACGCAGGGGGAACAGCCATTCTTATACATCGCTCAATAGCTTTTCAAGCCAAAAATATTATTACAGATCCAGCAGGTAGATACACGATAGTAAATGGTCTTTTAGACCATACTGAGGTAGTACTAGGGAGCATTTATGGCTCTATTGGGGGGAATCCAGAGTTCTTCATAACTTTACTAGATAAGTTGCGAACTTTCATGTCCATACCGATGATACTTGGAGGGGATTGGAATCTGCCCCCCACGCAGGATCTAGATAGATCTAATCCCTTACTTAAACCTTTATCCACCACCCAAAAGGCGCCAGAGATTTTATAGACTCACTTGGATTATACGACCCATGGAGATTGCAAAATCCAGTAGCTCGCTACTTTACCTTCCAATCTATGGTGCACTCCACTTGGTCCAGGCTGATTATATATTATTTAGCAACACTCTTTGCAGGGCATGTGTGATTCTGGTATAGAACCTATAGTTATATCAGATCATGCAGCAGCCTGGGTGGCCACGATGCTTGACAATAATTTTCATAGAGATCTAATCTGGCGGCTGAATAACCAGCTTCTAAAGGATGATTATATAGTTGCTAGAATATCGGACTTGATTCAATCCTTTTTTACTTTTAACCAAGGTTCAGTCGCACAGGTTGATCATGAATGGTGTGCGCTAAAGTGTTATTTGAGAGGAGAATTTATTCGGGCTATTCCACCGTAAGAGAGGAAGAATGAGGCTAAAGCCACCGCACTCCTGGCTCAAATTAAAACACTGAGCACTCCCTCCCTTCGTCTTCGTCAGACACCTTGGAAACCCTTTTGTCCTTAAGGAACCAATACTCCCTTCTACTTCAAGAAAGAGCCGAGTTTGCTATTTGAGAACTCGGGCAAAGTACATTGAACAAGGCGAAAAGGCAAGCCACCTTTTAGCTTTGAGGTTAAGGAAATTGGAGACCTCTAGACTAATAAACTCAATTGAAGATTCCACTGGGGAAGTTAGAACCCGCCCTAGAGAAGTGGTATCGGTGCTCAAGCTCTACTTTTCTTCATTATATAACAAAGCCACCCCCACTCCCTCTTCAGATGAGATGCTGAATTATTTAGCATCAATTCCTCTACCTTCGATTACTCCCGAACAGCAGTTATTGTTGACTTCCCCTATCTCCACCCACGAGATACTGGCAATGATCAAAGATCTGGCTCCAGATAAAGCTCCTGGTCCTGATGGCCTATCCCCAAATTTTTATAAACAATTCGCCAAGGATTTGGCACCAGGTTTGCTTCACCTGTATCAATATTTGCTCTCAGGGAACACACAAGACCCAACACTTTCAGAAGCTCTTATTACCCTTCTTCTTAAACCAGGTAAACCAGCGCATCTTCCATCAAGTTACCGCCCCATTTCCCTATTAAATTGCGATATTAAAATTTTAGCCAAAATGTTGGCTAAGAGGATAGAGCAAGTCTGGATCCCTTTACTTAGTTCGGAACAAATAGGCTTCATTGCCAATAGAACCCCAGCAGACCACCATCGAAAACTCCAATATATCATCAACACAGCCAAATCATCCTTCATGCCAATGGCCCTAGTCTCCCTGGATGCAGAAAAAACGTTTGACAGGGTAGACTGGACGTTTCTCTGGGCAACATTGCAAATCATGTGTTTCCCCTCTTTATTCATAAAATGGGTGCAAGCGTTGTATTCCTCACCTAGAGCTAGATTGTACTGCAATGGAATTCTATCTGATTTTTTTCTCCTCACATCAGGTACGCAACAGGGCTGCCCACTCTCCCCTCTTCTATTCAATTTATATCTCGAGCCCCTTCTTAGGCGCTTAAACTTATCTCCATTAATTGCAGGTATTCCCATAGTTAATAACACTACCAAAATCTCAGTGTTTGCTGATGATATACTCCTTCATCTTTCAAATCCAGTCTCCTCACTAAAAGAGGCCTTGACAATAATTGAAGACTTTAGCAAGTACTGAATTATAAACTCAGTATTAGCAAAACTGAGATTTTCCTCTTAACCATTTTACTCATAGTTCAAGCTTTACTCATTTTGGGATGAAATGCGCTCGCTCCATTAAGTACTTAGGGATCCACATTACCCTAAACTCATCTTTATCACGGAGGTTGAATCTGGAAGATTTATATGTGATATCCAGCAAGACTTAACAAGATGGTCTAAACTTCCATTATCGCTTAGCAGAATTAACACTATTAAAATGAACGTGTTACCCAGAATCTTCTATCCCTGAACATGTTGAATATATGGTTACCAATATCCTACTTCCAGCGATTCATTCAGGAATAAATCTATTTATTTGGAATAATAATCTGCCAGAAAATCCTATATAAGTTATCCCAGCCTAAGGATTTTGGGGGCTTCGTCTCCCTAATTTCCTATTATATTATTGGGCTTCGCACTTGAATAAATGCTGAAAATGGTTATCTTCATCTGACCTCCTTGCTCATCAAGGATATAATCCAGTATGGTTGCAGGCCGAACTAGACCTTCTGAAAATTTATAACATTGCTCCAATGGCCCTCTTTTATATATCTGAAAAAAATATCCCTACAATGCTCCAGTCTTTGCCACTTGGGGTCTCTCTCAGGGTTGTTTCCCAGTTGTTTAGGTATTTCAAGATTTCCCCAATTTTGGACTTTTCTCAGCTTATTTGTGCAAACCCAAACCTGCAGATAGGCAATTCTATGATAGCTGGAGGATGGCTACCGTCTCTCTCTGAATGCAAGGTGGGAGATTTCGATTCACCAGATCGTATTCTAACTATAGAAGAAACCTTAGCAAAATTTAGGTGGCTGACAGTGGCGGTCTTCAAAGTTATTCAGCTGAGGCACCTTTTAAGTAGAAGATTTGGGTGTAATGCTAAAGCTTCCTATCTTGCCGATTTTCTTCACCAAATCTCCATAACAGTTAACAAACCCATAGTATCTCTAAGCTGTATAATTTGCTCCATACATTTCCAGAAGCTCTGCAGTCATTGGCCCAAAATCTGGCAAAGTCTGTATCCAAATAGAGATATTAACTGGCGAAGCATATGGAGAGACCTTTATATTTATCATACCCAAGATAGATACAGGATTACACAATATTGTATTTTGAATAACCTTTACTATACCCCGGTTAAACTTGTACAAATGAAACGTATATCTTCGTCAACATGCTCCAGATGTAACAAGGAGGAGGGTTCTTTGCTACATATTTTGTGGTCGTGTGAATCAGTATCCCCTTTATGGAAACAAATAGAATCAACTCTTGATCCAATGTTGGGGTTACATGGATTATTTTCCCCTAAAACTTGTATCTTTGGTGACTACTCCGAAATTCAAGTGAAGGAAAAGAGATATCATCTGGCCTTAATATCAATGGCGGTTAAAAAGCTAGTACTTAGACATTGGAAAGACCAAACTGTTTTAACATATACGGAATGGTTACATGAGCTCTCCTTTGCACTTCGCGTTGAGAATCTGATAGCGCAAGTGAACCAGCCTACCTTCCTTTACTAAAAATGGGGCAAGTTGTACTTCTATTTCAAATGATGTCTAGATATAAAATGGGCTGCGGACTCCTCCATGTCTTTATGTACCTATGTTTCTATGTCTCTCATTCTCTATTCAACTATCTCTTCCTACACCATTTTAGGTAGGAAGAGAACTTCACTGTAAGCTTGGGTCTGTCTTTTTGTTTTTCTACTCTGGTTTTGCTCTTTATGTAGATGACCCAAAATGCTTTTCCTTTCTTCACCTGATTAATCAGCATAGCCATATGTATGGGAACTAGTATGCACCACAGCGTGGGGAGCGGGGGAGGTTAAGGGGGGGAAGGGTAAAATCGTTAAATTCAATCTTAGAATTGTTTGATTGTGTGGTTTGTGGAGTTTTTATTTCTCTCTCTCCATTCTCTGGTATTTTATACGTTCTCTTATAACTGTGTTATTTCATTGTCACTTCCTTCTTCTTATGATGTTATGGTCTTATTAAGTAATAAAATACATTAAATAAAAAAAAAAATAACAAGGGGGGCAGCCCTCAGGGGCAAAGTTTTCCTCTGTAAGCAGTGACTACAAGTTTGAATGTGTTGCTCCACATCAGCCCCCATCTTAGGCCAATAGAATCTGGATCTCACCAAGTCAAGTGTTCTGTCTATCTTACCAAGTCAAGTGTTCTGTCTATACCAAGGTGTCCCATTTTGGTTGTGCAAGGACCTCAGTACTGAGTCTTGAAAGGCAGTGGGCAGCACTAGTTGTTGTTTGTCTACTTGTTCCCCTCTGTCTACTGTTTCTCTGTATAACAGTTTATTGATCAGTTTCAACTTAAGACCTTCTTTGTATAACAATGCAGTTCTCAAATCAGTGGAGCGTAATTTGGACACATCTTTTCCTGCATAGAGGGCTTCTAAAGCTGATTTGATCATGGGATCACGGGATTGAGCCCGCTGAATACTGTCATTGTCCAGCTGAGGCAGTGCACCAATGTCTATTGCAGAAAAGTGGCAATAAGCAGCAGGTATGCATTCTCAGAGGGTCCCAAGCAATCCACCATGCAGTCCACTGCGCCCATGGACATTTGTTCCTCCCTGTCAAACTTCTGGCAGAGTGCCTGAATATCAGGTTCTGACAATCTGACCCAATCATTCTGGGGAACAGACCTCCGGGAGAGAGCATCAGCATCTATGTGGTTCAGGCCTGCTCGGTATTCAACAGCATAGTCGTATGTAGATAATGCAGAAAGCCACCTATGGCCAGTGGCATCCAACTTAGCTGAGATCTGCACATAGGTCAAAAGATTATTGTCAGTTTTTACTAGTATTTTAGCCCCATACAAGTACTCATGGAATTGGTCAACAATAGCCCACTTCAAAACTAGGAACTCTAACTTATGTACAGGATAGTTTTTTTCGGATGGGGTCAGGTTTCTATTGGCAAAGGCCACTGGTCTCAGGCCATTCTCATGCTCTTGGTACAACACAGCCCCCAACCCTTGCAAGCTAGCATCAGTGTGCAGGACATAAGGTTTTCTTGGATCAGCATAGGCTAGCACTGGAAGCGTGGGTATGTTGATATATGATCTCATGAAAAGCAGTCTCACAATCAGGAGCCCAGCGGGCCCCAAATACTTCACTCGGACGAAAATACACTCTTTCAGTCTTGAGGGATGATGACTTTTTGTATTTTTTGTGGGTTGAGGGATACTCTTGAGTAAGGTTAAGTAAAGAGCGGATCACTCTTGAATAGTCCTTGATGAAACGCCGATAATAACCACAGAATCCCAGGAATCTTTGCAGTTCCCTTAGATTCTTGGGCTGTGGTCAGGTGGTCAAGACCTAAACTTTACTTGGGTCGGTCTCTATTCCCTCGGTGGATACTATGTATCCCATATACTTTACTGATGTTTGAAAGAATTGACACTTATCAATGGACAGTTTAAGGCCAAAGTCTTTCAGTCGGTCCAATACCTTAAATAACCTGCTCTCATGTTCCTCCAGCGAGCTGCCAAACACAATAACATCATCTAGGTATACCAGGCACTCTAGTAAGTTCATGTCCCCCACTGCATGCTCCATCAATCGTTGAAAAGTGGCTGGGGCACCTGAAATCCTTGAGGCATCCTCATGAATTCATAGAAGCCAGCGGACAGATAAAGGCTGTCTTCTCATGGTCCTCTGGGCCATCAGGATCTGTTAGTACCCACTGCGGAGATCCAGCACAGAGAACCACTTGCTCCCGTTTAGGCAGTCCAAAGCATCCTGAATGCAGGGCATTGTGTACTGATCAGGATAGTCCGCCGGTTTAAGGTGCGATAATCCACACACATCCTTACTGTCCCATTCTTTTTCCTCACTACCACAATGGGGGAAGCATAGGGGCTTCTGGATTCCTGTATTACACCAGCAGCTAACATCTCTTGCAGATGCCATCTCACATCATCTATGTTAGCAGGTGTCAGGCATCGAGACCTCTCACGAAATGGTCTTTCGTCATGCAGCCAGATATGGTGCTCAGCTCCTTGCATGCATCCTCCGTCCCATTCCTTTAAAGAAAACACCTGGTCTCTCTGGGCAAGCTTCTCACTGATCCTCACTTTCCATTCAGCTGGCAACGGTGAGTCACCGAAATCAAACAAGTCATGCGTTACTCTGTCATTCTTCCCTGAACTCTTGCTGCTGGGTAGCACTGCAGTGTCTGCACAATGCACATTAGCCAGGGTGCAACCTCTATTTACTCGAATCTCTCTTTCAGACACATTATGAACTTGAACCATTACCCTTCTGGCATAAGCATGGGCTCTAGTGGGCAAAATACTAGGCTTGACCAGCAGTCCCTCCGGCAATTTTCCATTGCCTGGTGCATCCAACATTAATATTTTATTCTTAACATCCTTTCTGATACGGACCTCTCCCTGTAAGGTACACTGGGCATTTAGTGCCAGGATCACAGACTCAGGATCCTTCTTCCAGACAATTCCGACCAGTTCCTCTGGTTCTACTTTTTCAGCATCTCTCTGTGTCTCATAGGCCTTCTTAATTAAAGCCGGAATTCTTAAAGCTCTACTAGTCCTTGACCCCTGTTTTTCATAACACAACTGTACCAGCCTTCCAAACATATGAGCATTTGTTCCAATCAACAAAGGGACACCATCATACAGTCCATTGGGGGGACACACACTAAGGCTAGGGTCTCTACTTGTTCGGCCACTCCAGCCACGGAGGTGGGGAAAGACAGCCAAATTCAGATACACCCGGAATAGGGGTAGGCCTACTCACGTAACCCCCATACATGCAGTCCTTCTAATGGTTGTAAGGGTACGTCTGACAAATGCTTCTGATACCAATCCTGGAACATAATTGTCACTTGGGAGCCGCTGTCTAATACAGCTCTTGTAGACACTCCATTCACCTTTACAGTGGTCTCCATGGAGGGACCCACTATTCTGGACCAGTCTGGAGAGGCGGTAGCGGGGGCCTGAGCAACTGACCTTGCCACAAAAGGACGTGAGTTAGCATTTTGGGGTCCTCACTGGGATCATTTCGTACCTCTTAACCACTGATTTGTTCTCCAAGCTCTCCTTGTAGCCTATATGCAACTTTGTCAGTGTCTTTGGGGACCGCATTCCTTCTTCATGTGCCCATCCTTCCCACAATTATAGCAAAACATACTTTCTGGAGTTTGAGCTGGCCGAGGCGCCACACTGGGAGCCAGGGCGGGGGTACTACTAACTGGAAACCTTGGTGCCATCTCTGTCTGTGGCGTGATAAGCATTTGGAGACATCTCGTCAGTTTCTCCACTTCCATGGTCAAGGAATCGAGTTTTGAGCTGTTATCAGCAGGAGATACATGGATGGGTATCCCCACCCCCATAGCAGATGCAGTCGTACATAGGTCGGGGCCCGTACTTGCAGGCGTGGCCTTCATAAAGGGACTGTTTTTGAATTCCCGGATCTCTGTCAACAGTTCGTCCCATTTTGGCATATATTTTTCCTTCTCAAAGCACTCATTAACTGCCAACCTCTGCCCCTGACTTCACTTGATGGGTCACCCTCAGTCACTCGGGTCGTAGCCGCAGCTATTGGTGCAAGTCCCTTCCGAGGTCACCTTTTCTCAACTCCTCAAATTTCTCTCATTAGCTCATCATAGAAGGGTGGAGATTCCAGTCGATTTGCCAGGCATAACTGAAGCAACAGCAGTTCTGAGAAGGGGGCAGACTTAAGGATCCTGTCCAGCCTGGTTCAGTCCAGTTCAATCGCTGGCAAACTACCCTTTCTGAGGCATTCTTGCAACAATTTTTCCAGCTGAGATACATATACAGACAACTCCCCTTGGTACTGTTGTGCATTTCTTACTCTCCACCATAGGTCCTCATCAGAATCTGGGCTCCCATACACATTTTCCAAAGCCTCAAGATAGGACTGTGCAGTCGCTTCAGGGTTACTGGCCCGTTTAGCAAGGATGGTAGCCAGGGCAGGACCTTGGAGGCTCTCACTAACCCTCTTTTGCTTTTCAGCTTCCTAGCATTTCCATTCTAGCACTTGGGGGGCAACATAGTCTATCCAGGTGTCCCAGTCATCCTCCCCTTGGGGGGTGGGGAGGGTGCCAGAGAAGATCCTCAACCTTCGGTAAGAGTCGTGACTAATGGCAGGTGCAGAAATAGGAGCCTGCATTGGTTCAGCCACCATTATGGGTACTGGAGCGGGAGAGGGTGTTGGGGGAGGAACACCCCCAGGTGGCAAGAATAGTTTCTTCAAGTCCTCCACAGTTTTCCCTTCCCCCAGCAACCATTTAGCAAATTTCTCCTCAAAAGTTTCAGATAGTGGTGGGGGTTCATTCCCCCCTGGGTTTTTACTGTCCTTAGTTATCACTCTCCAGGCAGTGAGGGCTTCCTCTGGGGTAATAGTCTGTGGCACTTTGGAGCTATCTATGGGATTCTTAAACTCTACTAGGGCCAGGTAAGTGTGGGTGAGCAGATTAGCATGCCGACCCACCACCACAGAGTTTTGTAAACCTTCCACCTTGGAAAGTACTTCCTATACAGTGTCCGTATTGATATCCAGGGGGATGTCCAGGATAAGCATAGCATTTTGGGGGTCAATCTCCTTCCCAGTACACCACTCTACCAGCCGGTGCACAGCCACTTCTGTCGGGGTACCCATTTATTTATTTATTTTTTCTTAACAGTGGTTCGAAAATATGCCCACTAGAGGACACACAATCCCAGCGGTGAGCCTCCAAGATGCAACCCCTAGATGGCGCTATCCCAAGGGCTACTACCCCTGCCTGATTTGCCACTAACAGGTTGAGGGGCCTGGATCCGATGGCGGGTGCCTCCACCCAGAGGTCAGGGTTTGCAATAGTTACACTAACTTGGTCACAGCCCTCTGGGACACTGTGACTCCTCTTTCTTCCCACTAGTGGCCCATACAATATATCAGAATTACCTTCACAGTATACACTTACCCCCAGGACTGGTTCGGGCAGTGTGACTCCTGGGACTCCCTGTAAAATAAAATGATACAGTGCAAAAACCACAGTACAATACTTTAACATAGATAAATACCTCAGGCAGTGTAACTTTGCTGAAACAAACAGATCTGATTTATTTAGAGGGGATATAACAAGGACAAGGGGGAAATCAGATTAATTAGTTTAAACGCATTAATAATCACAGTGCTGTGCACATATTTCAGAATCCCAAATGTCCCTAATGTCACTCTTACTGGGTACCCAGGCAATATGAGGCTAGCCTATTTGGTGCAGCTGGTTGGGGCCCTGAAGATGGAAAATGCATGCACAATATCTAAATTGTAATCCGGAGCCAGTAGGCTCAGTTCGTGGAGAAAGAAAGGAAAAGTAATCAGATGGAACACTTGTAATTACATGATGGCAGGGAGCTACCCTGATTTGTACTCACAAATTCAATGCTGAAACTGAATGGAAGGCAGATTGTCCTGGATTGCCAGGAGGAGCAGACCATGTGGACAAGGTCCTTGTGACTGGACTCCACGGCAGTTCAGAGCAAATGGATGTGGTCAGGATTAAGCTGGGGTTTACTTGCAGCTTCATGCACTCAATTCACTGTACAGGGGATTTGAAACGCGAGTCCCCACAAGCACTACACACATTTACATGGAAAAAGAAAGTACTATACCAGGCAGGCTGCTTCTCTATCCCGATTGCAATTACTGCACAATACCCAGGAGAACACACAGCAGATTCAGTTCCTGACAGACCGAGCGCGATTCAGCAATTTCTCCAGTCTTCTACAGGGTGAGCCTGGTTTTTACTCTTCAGATCTCCTTGATTCTCTACACAAGTCGGATTCAGTCCAAACAAGCACTTGCACACGCTGCAGACCAAAACTTGGGGCCTTACACGCGTTTCCCGACTAAAATTGCACACCGGAAGAGCACAGGGCTCCTTCCCTCTTCACTGCCAGAGCTAAACTGAAACTCCAATAGACAAAATCAGGCACTTCCTTTGAAGTCCTCCCAGTTCTTGGCTGGATTGGCTGTCATTCACAATAGACTCCCCTGGTTGGTGCAAAAAGGTGCCGAAGTCCAAACTACATTTCCCAGAGTCACTGCCCATACAATCCTCTTGTGGCTGGCTCAGATAACGAGTCCAAGTTCTGATTCGTCCACAGGCACCATTTTAGAGCTCTCTTAACCCACACTGATTGGTCCAGTTCAGCAGTTCAAAACTAGAATGGGGAACTAGGCAAACACAGTTCTGACTGCAAAGAAAAGCAGGTTAGACAAACTGTATTTTCACTATTATAGAACATACATAGAAACATAGACTTTGATGGCAGATAAGGACCGCTATGCCCATCTAGTCTGCCCATTTCCCCTACCTACAGGATAGGCCGCAGATCCTAGTTAACCAACAGCCTATTTCTTCCTACCCCCCACAAGAATTGCCTTATGTCTGTCCCATGCATTCTTGAATTCTCCCACAGTTTTAGACCACACAATCTCCTCAGGAAGGCTGTTCCATGCATCAACTACCCTCTCTGTGAAATAATACTTCCTCACATTGCCCTGAACCGCCTCCTTCTATCTTTAAATTGTGTCCCTTGTTCTTGCAAGTCTCTTTTCTGAAAGATGCTACCCTCTTGGACTTTGTTGATTCCACTGAGGTACTTAAAAGTTTCTATCATGTCCCCCCTCTCCCTTCTTTCCTCAAGGGTATACATATTAAACTCCTTTAGTCTCTCCTCATACGGCTTCTCTTGCAGACCCTGCACCATCATAGTTGCCCTTCTCTGGACTGCCTATGTCCTTGCGGAGATGGGGTCTCCAGAACTGGACACAGTACTCCAGATGGGATCTCACCAACTGTCTGTACAGAGGGATAACAACTTCCTGTTTTCTGCTGATGATGCCTCTCCCTATACATCCCAGTATACCCCAGCCCTCCCTACTGCTTTCACATTGCTTGCTAACCTTAAGGTCATCTGATATGATTACCCCCGGTCCCTTTCCTTTTAGTTGTTGTTACTCTCCTCACCCATTGTGTATTCTTCCCTGGGTTCTTGTTTCCCAGGTGCATTATTTTGCACTTTTGCATTGAATCCTAGCTGCCATACTTTGACCATTCCTCCAACCTTGCCAAGTCCCTTTTCATCCTTTCCATGCCTCCTTGTGTATCAACCCTGTTGCAGATCTTTGTGTCATCTGCAAAAGGCATACTTTTCCTTCCAGTCCCTCTGCAATGTCACTGATGAAGACATTAAAAGGACTGGACCCAATCTGAACCCTGCGGTACCCCACTAGTAACCCCTCTTTTTCAGAGTGGACTCCATTTACAATTACCTTCTGTGTCCTGTTGTCCAGCCAATGTTTTACCCAGGCTGCCACCTGGGTCCCACTCCCAGGCTGGTTAATTTGACTATTAATCTTTTGTGTGGGACTGTGTCAAATGCCTTGCTAAAGTCTAGGTAGGCCATGTCCACAGCCCCTCCTGGTCTACTACTTTGGTCACCCAGTCAAAGAAATCTATTAGATTTGTCTGACATGACCTTCCGCTGTGAACCCATGCTGCCTTGGGTCCTGTGCTCCACTGGCCTCTAGGTACTCAACTATTCTTTCCTTCAGAAGTGACTCCATCACTTTCCCTACCACAGAGGTCAGACTGACAGGTCTGTAGTTTCCTGCTTCTGTCTTGGTCCCACTTTTGTAGAGGGAATCACATCCACCTTCCTCCAGTCCTCGGTACCACCCATCCTCCCATGATTTATTAAAAGAGTAGCCAGTGGTTTCACTAGTTCCTCCTTAATTCTTTTAGAATTCTGGGGTAAATTCCATCAGGACCCATTACTTTGTCCACCTTCAGTTTTAGGAGTTCTTGCAGAACCCTTTCTTCTGTGGAGGGACTGGATCACCCCCTATCAAGAGTGCTTCTGTTAATTGGATTAGGTACTTCCTCCTCTTTTGTGAATACTGAGCAGAAATATTCATTCAGTATTCCTGCTTTTCACTGTCCCCTCTGCCCACCCACCGTTCATTCTATTCAGCCTCACTATCCCTCCCTTTGTCTTTCTATGCTCGCTGATGTACCTATAAAAGGTTTTACTCCCCTTCTTAACTGAGTTGGCTATCTTTTCCTCAGTTTGGGCCTTTGCTATTCTGACTTCCCTCCCTGCTTCCTTCTGCCTTAACTGGTACAGCTCTCTGTCCTGCTCCTTCTGTGTTTCCTTATACTTCCGGAATGCTATCTTTTTCTTCCTGACTTTCACAGCCACCTCTTTTGAGAACCATAGTCGCTTTTTCTTTCATTTTGATTTGTTTATTTGCTTCACACAAAGGCTTGTTGCCTCTGTGATGGCAGTTTTGATAATTCCCCATTGTTGCTCCACACCTCCTTCTAGCCTGTTTTCTAGTGCTTTTCTGAGGCACTCTCCCATCTTGCCAAAGTCAGCCCTCCTAAAGTCCAGTTCCTCACTTTTGTATGGCTTGACTCTGTAGCTGAGTTTAACGTGAACCACACTGTTTGATGGTCACTTGCCCCAGATGGCAACCCACTTCTAGATCTGAGATCCTCTCACTGCCCCCGTTTGAGAGTCAGGTCTGAGATTGCTCCTCATGAGTGGGTTCGAAACTAGCTGTCTAATGCCTGCCACCTGTAGGGCATCAAGAATGGCCATGCTCTTGGATGTGGCTGCAGCAAAGTGCTCCAGTTAACATCTGGCATATTCAGGTCTCCCATCAACAGTATCTCCCCTTTCTCTGCCATTCTAAGAATGCCTTCTATCATATCCTTGTCCATTTCTTCCCCCTGACATGGGGGTCTGTACGCAACCCCTGTGCGGATTGTGGTGCCTTTTCCAGTCTCCAAGGTGACCCACAGTGCCTCCTCTCCTCCCTGTTTACTCTTTTGTTCAGTTGCTTTTATCCCTTCCTTTACATAGAGAGCTACTCCTCACCCTCTTCTCCCCTGCCTGTCTCTCCTGTAGGTTATGTACCCTGGTATGTTAACATCCCAATCATGGTTCTCTGTGTACCATGTTTCTGTGACTGCTACGATATCCAGGCATCCCTCTTCCACTAAGGCCATCAGCTCAGGGAACTTGTTGCCCAGACTACGGGCATTGGTACTCATTACCCTCCATTTCCTGATGGCCTTACTCCCTTTTGCCCCATCCCTGTCCTTCTTGCCTTTGTCACTTTCTCCATTTACCCCTGCCTTTCTCCCTATCGACACCTCTATGTTGGTGTTTGCTGCACTTACTACCATGATTTTTTGGGGGGGGCTAGGATTTTCCTGCTCCTTTCCAGTGCCTCCCCCCTTGGCTAGTTTAAAAGCTTGCCAATCAAGCATTTAAACCTATCACCTAGGATCCTGGTCTCCTCCCGGACAGATGCAGCCCATCATGCCAGTATAGGCTTGCATCAATCCAGGTGGACCCCAGTCCCCAATGAAGCCAAATCCCTGAGCTCCACACCAGTTTTCAACCACTGATTGAATCCCATGGTGCAGAACACCCTAGCCTCTCCTATGCCATAGATGGGTAGCACCTCCGAGAGGTTACCACGTATGCACTTGACCAAGGCCCCTCCCCAATTCCACAAACTCTTCCTGCACTTCTCTAATCCCTTTCTTAGCCAGGTCATTTGTCCCTAGGTGGACAATGACATCCAGCTCCCTCCCCTGTGCAGCTGCTCCAGCAATCCTGAGGATTCGCTCCCTGTCCCTCCAAGCCATGGCGCCAGGCAGGCACCTTACCTCCATCTCCCCTTCCTCCCCCAGTTCTACCTTCCTAACAATGGAGTCCCCCACCAGGAGTTGTTTCCTTCCCCTGCAGGGTCCCCTGCCACCCTCCTGTGGGTCTCCTTTGTGGAGGTTCCCAGCATCCTCCTTGGTCTCCACTGTGGGTGCCTCCATAGAGGAACCACACTTTGCCAGAATTTCATAGGAATTGTGGAGAGGTACAACTGGAGGGATGCACCTCTGTTCCACCACCCTCACCCTCCCTGAGCCCACTGTGGTACAACCGCTCCTCTTTCTTGGCAACCTCTGAGGCAACGGCAGTGGCACTGGTGGTCCCTGGATGGAAGAGGAGGTCCCACAAATCCTGGCCAACTCAGCCTGGAGATGAGCAACCTCCTCCCTCAGCCCAGAGAGATGCCTGCAGATGGGACAACACCGCATCCTCCAGAACATCTCCGGAAGACTGCTGCTCCACAACCACTGCACTGCACCACTCCAATCATGTCTTATTTCTGGCCCCTTAACTGTTTGCAATCCTTACTCTTTCCTCTGTTTTTTTTTTCTCTCTCTCCTTACTTTCTGCCTGTGTGCCCTTTATGCTCCTGATTGTTCTGTTCTGAGACAAGAATATCCTATATTTCTCAGTAGACCACTTACTTGCTCAGAGGCAGACCTCCAGCAGCTAGAGGGGGCTGGAGAGCTACTCTTGCCCTTCTAGGATGGTGGGTCCTTGGTGGTTCTGTGATCACTCACTTCCAGCAGTCCTTTCTCCTGGTGTCTTCTGCCAAGCTATTAGCTGAAACTTTCTAAGGCAGTCTTTAAATGTAGCTTCCTTCTAGCTAAGCCACTCCCCCTACTTACCAGATCTTTCTACAAGTAATTTAAACCTCACAGCAGTTAGGTCCTTTCAGTCACCTGAGATTTACACCTAGATAACTCTTTAGATACCCATTCAGTTCAGTTAACCCAAACACACACTTTTTTTTTTGTATGTTAGTTTTTTTACCCTAAATTAAATGTCCAAATACAAAAGTTCTTCTACTTTAGTCCCAGCAGAGAAGTTCAGTCACACAGCAGTCCTTTCTCCTGGTGTCTTCTGCCAAGCCAATTACTCTAAATGATTTCTGGCAAACAGTTACATCTTTCAGATAGGTTCCCTTTGCACTCCTAGTGACTGCAAAAATGGAGCGAATTGGCAGCAGCACAGTCCCCCCATAAAAACGAATTATGTCTGCAAGCAGACAGCTCTTAAAGAGACAGTACCAGAGGCTCTAAAAGCACTCACAGATAAATGGCTTAAACGCCAAACACCATTCAGGCTCGGAGCATTCAAGCAATCTCCTGGAAGTCTTTTGGGAACCCCCATTTTCAGGGGGGTTACACAGATTTCATAAACATAAAAATACATCAAGGTATTTTATGACATAGGGCCACTACATACTAAATCCAACAATGATAAACACAACCTGTTTTAGATACGCTTGGAGGTCACAACAATAACTTCCCTGTACAAGGACCTGAGTGGGAAAAGGAACATTAAAGAGGACACTATAGCATAGTCAAGAAAGGGGAGGGGGTGCCCATAGGTTGCCCGCCGTATGGACTAGAAATTGTAGAGGATAGATTAGGGTAAGAAATAGAAGAAATGGTGCAACAGATTTAAGAAAAGGTCAGTCCTCAAGAGTGGCAGGAGCTCCCTGTCACAAACATGAGGATGAGAAGAAACTTGTGGGGGGGGGACTTTGATTTTTGGGATGAAATAAAAGTAAACACTGCATGAGAGGAAGATGAAGAAACTATGAAGAGAACCCTGGTCTCCCCCTCTCTGCTGCCCGAGCTGCTTGTGCCTTAGTCCTCCTCACCACAGGAGCAGCTCAGCCAGCAACCACACTTTCTATTCCTTCATTCTTTCCTCCCCTGCCTTGACAGCTACAGGGGAAGCGGTAACTAACATGCACTATCCAACCCCTGCTGCTGTCAAATCATACATGGTGTTTGAAGCACGGTTTTGGCTGCGCTATTGTTGAAGCGATCTATTGACTGGTTACCCTTCGGCTCATGGACCATGAACCCCCAACCTGGACTGACCAATTAATTCTCTCTCCTGCCAGTACCTGTCACACACCACTGCACCACATTCAGCACAGATCCAAGCAGCATTGCATCGTGAGTCACTAGTGTTGGGGAGGTAGCATTATCAAGCAACTACCAGGCTAAACCTATACCTAAACCCAATCTGGTGTGAGTGTGTTGTGTGTGTGTCACTCACTATGAGCAGTATCAGTGACAGGTTTGAATTGGGCTGTGTGGGCACTTTTTATCTTCTGGAGTGGGAATGGGGCTGGAAATATCATGGACTCAGGAGGCATGGTGACAACAGTGACCTGTGGCTGCAGGCAGATTAGAAACTGGGATGGGGTTGGTTAGAAGGCCCAAGTGAGGAAGGGGGATTCTTTTTGGCTTTTTTCACTTACACCATGGTAGCCATCCTTAGGACATTTGAGAGATGTACTGTGCTTACACAGAGTAAGTCACAGTTAAGCGGCCATCTAAACCTCTCTTGGTAATTCTATATTAGCAGGTTGTTAGGGTAAGTGTGAGGCTGGCTGCAAACTTTCTCCTTCTAAAAGCCCAGCCAGGAATCTTTTAGCTCAAGTTATGCAAAACATTAAACAGGTTCTCAGCTATATGGGAAACAACTAGTGAATGCAGGAGACCTGGTTTGTTGCTGGCAGCTCAGGTCACTAACCATTGCGGTTATTTTCATTTTGTAGTGTTATCTGCAGTGAGGCAATCATCATAGCATGTCCTACCCTAATGCTGATGCTGCTACAGGAGGCAGGTTTATGCAGATGAAAGGAGCCAGCTCGTGTGTGAATGGAGCGGTTAGCTCCTTTCAACCATGAGAAGTTTCCATCCTGCAATAAGGAAAAATGCATCACGATCAGCCTCCTGGTCATTGGGCTGTGACTGCCAAGCCCATTGCAGCCTAAGCTGCATTGGACCCAACAGTGACACACATCTGAAACCTTTGTAATAAAATGTTTGCTGCATCTGCATGCACATGCAAACATTAAAAATGATGACATTTAGGTTGCTCTCAAATGTAGGGATTTTAAATTGATTTGTTTCTATCCTTTGTGGATAGCTTTACTCCTCAGTTGCTTGGCATAGGGTGGGCAAAAGAGAGGTGGACAGTGTTAGTACTAGACATCAAAACCATTAGTGATTTGACTAAACCCCATATGTGTACTGCAACCTCTTTTGTTTTAGTCATTTAACAATATTACATCTTTTTTTTCCAATGGAAACCTGATATCATGGCATGAAAACCAATATCCAACAGTAGCCAACAAAATCCCTTTTAAACATATTATTTTTAAAAAAGCCAAATGGCTCATTGGACAGAGCCAACAGTTGATGTAGGTTCCAAGAGATGCCAGGGAATATATGAGAATGGGGGAGGGAGGGGGTGCTGCTGTATGCCAGTGACTGTTTGGTGTTGGGATGCAGAGCCACTGGATGGCAGGGAGCAGAGATGGAAAAGTGGCCAAAATTTGTTCCTCAAAGTAATTTGTGGAAATTTGCAAAGTGTAAATTCCTATGATTTGTACTTTGCGAAGTAACAATTTATAAAATAATTGAACAAACTTCACTTGCAAAGTGGTCTCTTTGCAGGAAATATTGCAACTTCATGGTGAAAACGTAGCAAATTTGTGCATAGTCAAAGTTGCTGAGGCCAGTGAAAACTTTGCAAACATTCACAAAGGTGAATTCTGGCCACTTTGCAACAACTTCACCAGTGAAGTTTCAATTCACTGCATCTCTAGTAGGGAGTACTTGGTATAAAGACGTGGCGAGGGAGGAGTGCCACTGGATGCGAGTGACCTCCTGTTATGGATATCGGGTGAAGACAGGGTGACACTGAAAGCTAGGGAGTGTTTGGTATGGGGTGAGGAAGGGGCTGCCATTTGATACTTGGGACTGCTTGGCATGGATAGGCTGACAATGGGGCCATTGGATGCCAGGGACTGCTTCACAGGGGCAACGGTGAGGGAGGGGTGGCACTGGATGACAGGGAATGTTTGGTATGAGGATGGTGTGAGGGAAGGGGTGCCATTGGATGCCAAGGACTGTTTGACATGGGGCAGGGTGAAGAAAGGTTGTGCCACTGGATACCAAAAATTGCTTGCAACAAGGCAAGGTGAGTGACAAGGGATGCAACTAAATCCTGACTGCCTGGTGTGTGGTGGGGTGTGGGTTGGCTGTGCCACTGGACAACAAGGATCATTTGGTACAAAAAGCATTGTCAGTACACAACAATGTGAATTAGTTATTAAATATTATATTTACAATGGATAGAAATTCATTGCTAAAGTATATATTTAGACATCAGATAGGGTTGAAGCTTAATGCTCAAAAGTAGGGAAATGCAATGTTAGGGTAGAAAGTCCCCTGGATCTTAGTAACAGTTTGTTGTGTTCCTCAGGGTTTGAACAAATGCTTGAAGCAGAATTAACAATACCCTGACTTCAGTACCAAAAACTGCAAAATAACATCTGTACCTAAAGCCAAATTTCAAGAGTTTTTGTGAAAATGGTGGAATTCTGATAATTCTGTGGATGCGTCCGACGCAAGGTGCTTGCACCAAACAGTTATTGTGCAAGGTGTACCTTGCATCCAGGGCTGCCTCCACACAATTCACAAAGGTTGCCTGTGTCGACCGCAGTCTGCCTTCCCCAAACAGGGCTTGCACCAGCTCTGCACCCTGCACTGCCCTGCGACATGGTGCTAGGTGGACTGCGCTGATGCAAACTACAGCTTGCTATTCACAGACAGCACCAAGTGGGAGAAATTCTAAGTGCCCTTAGACAGCCAGGGCTGGCATAAGGGGACCTAGACATCACTCCTCTGGGTGAGCTGTAGTAGCATAGGTGCTGCGGGTCCCACCTCCACAAGCCCGATGTACCCCACATGCACCCCATATGGAGCAGACCCCATAAGGTGCCCCTTTGGCAATACAGGGCAGCGTCCCCCACCGGATCCCTGTTGTGGCCCTCCCTATCTAAGCACCGAACCCCTAGGTGTCCCCACCATGCAGAAAGCATGGCATATGCCCATGCATTGCAGGTCCTGTACCCCAACCCAAATGGGTAGTGCCCAACCCATCCCCAGACAGAGCAGGGGACCAGCACAGCCCTCCACACACCTCCTCGGCTGGTCCCTAAATGAACAGACCATGCAGTGGACAGTCCAAGGGGCTTGCGGTGAACCCTCCCATGCACCATGCGGTTGCCGCATGGCAGGGGTTGTCGCAAGCATTGGGTCTTAGGTGCCAGGACCCCTCCTGTACCAGAATGTGGTGCAGGGTCCCTGGCACATGGGGCTTTGGTGCACTCTGTTTGCCACAGCTTGAACCAAATGCAGCCCCATTTGAGAATTGGGCCCATAGTTTTTGCCCAGCCTTACAGTTGACCTGCCATGGAATACTCGTATATAGTTCAATGTGCCTACACAACTGGTGTAGAGTTATGCTTGTGTAACATAGATAATCTTTGGCTGTTCACCTCTCTATCCATGGGATATACCACCCTGTAGGGGTATGAAGGCAAGGAACTCTAGAGGAGTGATAGGACCCAGAGAGTGCTAGTCACTGGATCATTGTCAAGGGAGGGTAGGGTGACCAGTGGTGTCCCACAGGGATCGGTACTGGGACCGATCCTATTTAACATATTTATAGCAGACATAGCAAATGGACTACAATCCAAAGATACTAGTGCACACCAACCCCCCCACACATTCAGCATAGCATATTTAAACTTCCCTCTGCCAAATGTCGAATGGACTAACAGGGAAGGTTTGCCTGTTTGCAGATGATACAAAACTCTGCAACAGAGTGGACACAAGGGAAGAAGCGGACAACATGGAAGCTGACCTTAGAAGGCTAGAGAATTGGTTCAGGGACTGGCAGTTACAATTTAAAGCCAAAAAGTGTAAGGTAATGCACTTGGGAAAGAGGAACCCAGGAAAAAAGTATACACTGGGAGGACATCAACTTGAGGAGACACAAATGAAGCGAGATCTCAACAAAATCATCACTGACAAATTAAAGGTAGGAAAACAATGTGAGAAAGCAGCACAGAAAGCGGGTGGCATGCTTGGATGAATAAGTGGAGGTATTTCTAGTAGAAAGAGGGAGGTTATTATGCCCCTCTACAGGTCCTTGGTGTGGCCACACTTGGAGTACTGCATTCAGTTCTGGAGACCTCACCTCAAGAAGGACATTGACTGTTTGGAAACAGTGCAGAGAAGGGCTACTAAGATGGTGCATGGACTGCATCACAAGTCATATGAAGCAAGATGCGGGGAGCTGAACCTATACTCCCTTGAGCACAGAAGAAACAGAGGGGGCATGATTGAAATATTTAAGTATGTGAGGGGGTTTAACACAGCTCAGACAGGCAATCTGTTTCAACAGAACATGGCAGCATGCACGAGAGGCATGATATGAGACTGGTAGGAGGAAGGTTCAAAAGCAACCTCAGGCAGTACTTCTTCACAGAGAGAGTGATAGACCCATGGAACAGCCTGACCCAGGAGGTGGTAGCATCAAAGACAATCAGGGAGTTCAAACTCACATGAGACAGACATAAAGGACAAGTTAGGACAAAGGCTGCATAGGGAGGGGGGTAGTTTCTAGGGCAGACTAGATGGATAGCATGCTTCCCATCTGCCAATGCTTTTCTTATGTTCTTCTTATGTTCTTATGTTCCACCCCAGAAGTGCCATGGGAGTGATTCCCTTGGCTTAAGATACCTTAGGAAGGAGCCCACTGGAAAGAGAGAGAGAGAGAGAGAGAGAGGCAAGCCGCTAGAGGAGAAGGGGTGGATGGAGGGACGATGAAAGATGATCGAGGGTAGAGTGAGGAAGAGCATCCCTTATATCTGCTGAGCAGGGGCATGGTTAGTTGCTCTGCCCCATTGAACTACAGGCTTTAGCCTTCCAATTCAATGTACCTACACAACTGGTATAGTGATATGCTTGTGTAACACAGATAATATTTGGCTGTTCACCTCTCTATCCATGAGATACACCACCCTGTAGGGGTACGAAGGCAAGGAACCCTAGAGGTGCCATGGGAGTGATTCCTTTGGCTAAAGGTACCTTAGGAAGGAGCCCAAAAGAGTGTTGAGCAGAGCATACAAGGTGCTGATTGCTTATCAGGATAGAAGACCTGTACGTCGGTCATTTGGTAGTATGGTTTGAGTAGAATAGATAACAAACGGATGAATACTGGTGGTGGAGTCGCTTCCTAAGGAGAGAGGGAACAGCTAGGAGGGAGAGAAAAGACAATTACAGAGCTGCCACCAGACTCCATCCATCAGCAGAAACCTAACTAGGGGACCTAGGGAATATTACTACACCTATGTAAATATTATGATCATTGGCATGGAGGAGAGAAAAAAACCCTTTGTGGAGGAAACCTCTTGGGATCCAAGGCCTAGGTCACCTTCCCTCCAGGTTTCTAGACAATTGTTATTTAGTGACAGTTCTGCATCTGCAATTTAGTAGATCAGTCCAGGAGAGATTCCAATTTTGGTGAACATTCTCACTCTATCCATCCCTCTAATGGGAATGCTGTGGAGGGTTGCAAACAATCTCTGCAACACCAGAGCACTTGGTGCCAACCTTCAAGGTGGGAGGAGGTGAGTAACAACTGCCGAGGTGCTCATTCGATCTACTGATCTAAGAACAAACTAGGTGAACCAGAGGCGTTTGTAGGGAGAATAGCTTAAAGAGTGGCTACAAAACCGCTAGGGCAGCTAAAGGGGCCCTTCCCATGACAGCCCCACCCCTCACTGCTGAAGTTTTAAATGCTACATCTAGAGGTGCCATCAGTACGGTCGATGACTGAAGGTCCACCCGGAATGAAGACATTCCCAACTATGGGCCAGGTGAGAAGGACCCCGCCCCAAGCTTTGCATGCTCAAGATGTGGACTTCAGGGTGCAGAGAGAGAGACCATCAGCTACAGGGCTAGCCCTGTGTCCTGAAAGTAATGGATATGGTCAGCATGTCTCCAAAATGTGGATAGAATGTAGTCATAATGAAGCATGGGACCCACACGTGGGTCAAGCTTGGATGATTGCTGAGCTGTTCATAGGTCAGACTGAGCAATGTGGACCCTCATGTGGGTCTAGTTAAGGCAAATAGTATTAGTCAACCACAAGAATGCATGCCAACCAAGTCCATTAGGAAGCCAAATTAGGAGTGAATTAAACTGAATGTCATGAGTAATAGAACAGTAAGGCTGGGTGAAACCCAGGGCTGATGGTCAGGTAGGAGGAGGCTGCAAAGCCGGTGTGATAGGAGGTGAAGTTCAAGGTGAGTAGATTTGATATGCTGCCAGAATGTGAAGGGGAGAGGTTTGAGAATGAATAGACTTGAAAGCTGATGCGGTAGTGCCATGATGACCTGTAGGTGTGCGTTACTGGTAGTGCGAGGAGTAGGAAGGCTGGGAGGACTGGCTAAGCAGGCCAGCTGCTGATGTTGGATGATGATTTAGGGAGAACCTGTTCCGACTGCTTGAAACCATGATGCTCGCTGTGGCAACGCAGTCCCCCACCGTGGGAATAACAGAGAAGCCATGAGACAGGCACCTCAATGCCAAAACAGCAATTGGTTAAATATGTAAATAATCAAATGCCAGTATCCTCAGCTAAGCTGACATTCCCTGGAGTAAATTACATGGCAGACAATCAAAGTGAGCCATGCATACCTTTGCTAAACAGGAGCGCTGAGAAAATAATTCCAGGGGCAGCTGTAGCTATGTTAATAATGGTAACATAAGTAAATTGATTTGATGTCGGCAACTATAGCTGGTTGACATGTAGGGGAGCAAATACGTAGTGGGTGATAACCAGTTACTATGTCCATATAGATAGGAACCCTTTTGGAGGACTGTAATTGCCAAAACACCAAGGGAAGGGAAGCACAAGTAAACAGAATACAGCAAACCTACCAGGAAGCATCTGGAAGCTGGCTTATGGAAGCAGCACAGTGGGCTGAGTGCTGAGCTACTGCAGCAGTCCAAACTGCAGATGGGAAGACTCAAGGTAAAGCAGAGAGAAGGGAAGCAGGGCGGTGCCACAGTCAAATCATACCGGCAGGGGACAGACATAAGCGGAATGCCATGCAGGTGGCTACAGCAGCAGGAAGGGAGAGAGCCACTGGCAAACAAGAACACCTCTCAAGGAGGACAGAAGGCCCAAAAGAGGAATGAGAGGAAGGGGGGGAGACATGAACACAGGAGCGGAAGGCAGGCAGCCACTAGTGAGCAGCGGACGAGGAGTGAACCGCTAAGGAGTGGGAGGGAAGGGACCGAGAAGAAAGAAATGGGAGGGAGCGGGGAGGGCAGACAAACACAAGGAAGTGGAACAACAACTACAAAGGGAGTGGGGAAAACAGGACCAAGAGACATAGGGAAAGCAGTAGAAGGAAGGGGGGAGACACAAACAGCTGCAGGGAGAGCGGCGGATAGAGAAGAGAGGGAAAAACAAATGGGAGAGGAAGCCAGAGCCAGTGGCCGGAGGCAAAGGGCAAATGCAAAGAAAGGGAGGGAAGTGAGGAAGGCAGAGACTCCGGCTGCAACAGAAGACAATCAAGGGTAGAGTGAGGAAGTGGGGCTCTTATATGGGCTTAGCAGGGGCATGATTAGTTGCTCCACCCCATTGAACTACAGGCTTTAACCTTCCAAAAAAATGCATGAGTAGAATGATAATAAAGGAGCATTCACATAGGACTCCATAGTAAAAGCAGCAATAGAGTTGAACGGGTATTGCAGGACCATGATGCTGCTGCTGTAGAGCAGGTAAGGCGGTCTTCCTGTCTGCGGTATAGGCTAATTTGATCCATAGCCAAGCATTTTAGCTACAGGGAGGAGCTGACTATTGTCTGCATTTTAACGGGGAAAACAAGTTCTGAGGACATGAGGAGGTAACGTATTGATATACAGATGTTTCTAAGGGGAAATGATAACCAGAAGGATCTGACAGCAGACTATTAGGCAAGGTAATTATTTCTAAGAATCTGTTGAAAGGGGTAACGTTTTCTTTCTCTGCTCAGTTAGAATGCATTCTTGGGCAAAGAAGGCCTACATGCTCAAGATGGGCTACAGTTGAGCCAAGGGGGTACCAATCATGTCAATAGACAAATAGTCATGGGGAATTAAACACAAGAACAGGGGCTACAGCTAGCGAAAAGGGGAACCAGTGGCAGGAATAAGATGCATGGGTTCACAAGTGAAGAAGAGCAGATCTAGGTAGCGCAAGAGTAGTATACTCCGAGTTGGAGCAAAGAAGTATAGAAGGACAAGACTTCTTATTTAAAAGCAGGTCATATAAGCATCAAACCCACCAAAATTGATTAGCCTGAGCATCCAGTGCCCTTGGATGTCCAGAACCTAAAGACACTCATAGAGACTTGGTAGGGGAAAATTGCTGGGTCACCAAGAAAGAAGATTTATGTCTGTTCTGAAGAGATAGGTCTGACATCAAAAGGAGTAGGTGAATCTCTTTTTAAAGTAGCAGTATTAGTAAGCAACCATATAGCTTTTTTTAGCAGTAAGGTTCATCTGGCAAAAATATCAAGATACACATTTTTCTTTTCAGTTTCTTTCATTCCTGAACCAAGATATGGGATATTGAAGTTTCTAAATGTCTCCACTCCTGTGCCATGCCCACCATGAAAACAATTAAATATCTTGGTATAGTGCCATACTGTTTAATGTCAGAAACATGTAGTAACACCATACTAATACATTTTGCAGTATGACTCCAGCATGTATATTCAACAAGTAATCTCAGCAGAAGAGCTGTTTATAAAAGTGTGCGTGGCGACCATCTTTAAGGGCATTAGTCATTAATTAGAAAGTTACCTGTAAAAGCTGTTTTGCAATATCTGAGAAAACTAAAAATATACTGAGCATTTTTGCTAAAAAACAATATGCTGATTTTTTTTTCCAATGAACAAATACTGCTGCTTTGAGGGAGGATGTCACTGTAAAGAACAAAGAGGATATCAGGTGAACAAGTAATTTCACTGAGTCCATCTGGTCAATCTCAGAGAGAAAAGTAGTGGGACAATAACAGTCACCCAAAAATTGAGATGTGTGAAGTCGACAAATTTGCTCCATAAATTATTTACATAAATGATGCATAATTCACAAGTGCAATTAATGAAATTCACTAATTCACAGAGCAAGATATCAACTACAAAGCGGCAGTTTCAATGGTGAAATTCACACTTTGTGGCAAAACTTCTCTGGTGTCTACTAGTGGCACCCCCACCAATCCTCACTAATCTAAAATGTAATTAATTAAATCCTGGTCTGTAGTGTCCCCCCACTGATCATCTGCCCCAATGTAAAAAATATATATTAATTAAATCCCTGTGTCTCGTCATCTCCCCCACCCCATGATCACTAGCCCCAATGTAAAAAATATATAATTATCAATTAAATCCTGGTGTTTAGTGGACCGCCCCCCCGCCCGATCACCGACCCCAAAGTAACAAAAATATGTATCAATTAAATTCCTGGTGTCTAGTGAACCACTCCTTCCCAATCACCAACCCCAATGTAACAAAAATATGTATCAATTAAATCCCTGGTGTCTAGTGGACCACCACCCTCCCACCCCATCAGGTAGTGCCCCATCACTCTGCTAGCCCCCAACCCCAATCCCGAGCAGTTGACCAGCACAGCCTCCACTCTCCATCATGGCTGGCTGCCTGACTGACCTGGAATGAATGAGCATGTGCTTGTCCAAGTACATGCTCATTCAGTCCAGGTCAGTCGGGCAGCCAGCCTTGGTGGGGAGTGGAGGGCTGTGCTGGTCGCCTGCTCGGGGTTGGGGGAGCAGGGTGGTGGGGCACTACCCGATGGGGTGGGGGTCTTCAAGACACCAGGAATTTAATTGATATATATATATATATACATATATATATATATATATTTTTTTTTTTACATTGGGGCTGGCGATTGGTGGAGGGGGGCCAATAGACACCAGGGATTTAATTGACATATATATATATTTTTTACATTGGGGCTGGCGATTGGTGGAGGGGGCCAATAGACACCAGGGATTTAATTGATATATATATATATATTTTTTTACATTGGGGCTGGTGATTGGCAATGAGGGGGATCACTAGACACCAGGGATTTAATTGTTAAATATTTTTTTACATTGGGGCCAGCAATTGGTGAGGGGGGGCAATAGACACCAGGGTGTTGGGGATTCGCCATTTTCTAACTTCTCTTTGCTTTGTTTTTTATAAGTGCAATTTACACTTGGGAAAAAAAATCAAGGCAAAGTTATAAATGGCGAATTTTCATTAAATGGAACAACTTCGCAAAGTGATCTGCAGAGGCGAATTTGCCGACTTCGCAGAGAATTCACCAGAGAAGTAAAACTTTATTGCATCTCTACCCAGGAACAAACTAGGACTGTGAACAGCTCAGCTTGGCTAAACAGATGCAGTGTTGCTATGTGTTTTGTGAAAGATAAATTACACAAGTGGAATTTTGGTGGCATTACCTATTATTCTTCCATGAATTTTTGAGAAAATGTTGCCAATTAGTAATGGGCATTATTTCCAGTGTCAATTTAAAACTCTTAAACCATATTTCTCTACCTTTGTTAGAATCTAGGTTGCACTGGCATTAGGTAGGCATGCCAAATTTCAGTTCTGTACCTGTAAAGGCAGCACAATTACAAATATCTACTCATTGTTGGAATTACTGTATACTTTATTAGCTTTGGGAGCCAGCGGGGGGGCCTTAAGGGCCCTATCTTTAAACTGATGTCCCCTCCCCATTATAAGTCAATGTCAATGATGTGTGAGCCACTAAGGCTCACTTCAGACCTAGAGGGGCCTAGCCCTGGCAAGCACCCCCCTTGTAATTCCAACACTGATTTAAATTATTTGAATATTATCATATTTCACAAATAATTCAATTGTGAAATAATGAACCACTGTAACATACAAATTACTTAACCAAATCTCTTCACATTTTGCATTTCATAAGACCTTTACAAGAAGGCTACGTATGCTAAATTACATTTACCCTGCTCCAAAGATGGCTGAGTTATAAGAATATAAATATTTTCACAAAAAATAACATGCCAGACTTTGAGTCCCTATACATTTACCACTACTAATCCACATCCTATAATATTTGACATTTTCTCAGGACACCTAACACTAAGTAAACCTGCCATGCCTCAGGTCTCAAGCTAAAAGAGCAGCTGAATTATGACCAAAATAAACAGGTTGCAAAAAGAAAGCTAAGGATTCTGCAAAAAATTCCAGAAAAGCAGAATTTGTGAATTCCACCCAGCCCTACTATAGTAGTACAGTAGTAGTATCTTTTTTATAAGGCATCCTTCCCTGAAGGATCAGGGTGCCGTACAAAAATAAATAAGTAAAAATAATTATAAATAATACTTTAAAAACAGAATATATACAGCAGTTAAAAGTTGGAAACCATAATTCTTTACTATGTGTCTGTCTGTCTGCCTATCTTTCTACAGTATCCATCTGTCTATCTAACAACATTGACTGGCTGCTACTTTCCTTTCTAGCCACATAAAGCACTACTCCCATTCCCATTTCCCCTCTCTCCTACTTCTCATCTTCTCCTACCTAATTCCTAACTTCTTCCATCCCTGTATCTTATTTCTGTATATTATGAGTATTGAATATATATGTTGTAATATCATATCCCCCCCCCGTTGGCACTTGTACTCTGTTTAGATCTACTGTCTGGTGTAAGGTCAGTCTCCCCCCCCCCATGCACTGACCTGCAATGGTATATATCAAACTTTGTTTCCCCGTGTACTTACCCTCGGGGAACTGTATCTCTGTTATTTTGCACTATAGGTCCTCCTGCACTGTATTGTCTCCACATGTTAAGCTTTTCATGACAGCCCTGTTCAAGCTGTCAAGTATACTGTTGTAAACCTTAGGTTAAAACTTACTGTTTGTTGCACTCAACTCTCTCTCCCCTGTGTATGCTCATCCCACTTCTTGATGTAAACCTCACTCATGATTGTATGTAAGCTCTCTGTAACCTGTTTTGTAACCCTCCCGGGTCTCACCTGAAAATAGGCACTTAGATGTCTAGTGTGACCTACCCGGTTAACAAAAGCAAATAAATAAATAAATAAATAATATGTTTTGACCTCATTCGCCTGATTGTAACTCCTACCTCTTTGACGTGGAGCCTTTGTAAATGAGCTGCCTGGCGCTCAAAGGTACTTGTAATCCATGATTGAATAAATAAAAAAAATAAATAAAAAATCTGCCAGTCTATCTATCTATCTATCTAGCTATCTATCTATCTATCTGTCTGTCCATATGTATGTCTGTCTGTCTGTCTCTCTGTCTCTCGCTTTCTGTCTATTTATCTATCTACTTGAGTAAAATTAAAAGTCTGTCTGTCTATCTAGTGTACTTGAATAATTTGAGTCTGGTTCTCAAATCCCTCTGGTATCGCCTGTAATTTTCACTGGAGAGGAGGAGGAGGAGGAGGAGGAGTGGGTGTTTACAGAAGCTGGTATTTCTTCTAAGCAAGCCAATAAAGTCCAGGACCCTTGCAGGTGCACAGCATTTAATTATGGATCTGGTGAATGCTCCATGAGACTCTGCGTGACCAAAAAATATTTGCTTCATTTTTTGAGGATGCTAATTTACAGTTAAAATTAGCAAGACCCTGCCCTTAGAAAACATCCACCTTTTTTGAAGAAGGGTAGAGAGATTTTTGAGGTTTACATTCCTCGTGCTAATTTCAACAAGTATTTCAACCCCTTGAAAATTGCCACTCAGAAATAATAAACAGGGCCCACATTGACTTGTCAGGCTAGCACGCACCCGTTTTCAGCCAAGCCTGGAATGTCTAACAGTAGCCAGGCTTATTCATGTGAAGAAAAAACAGAAAGAGGACCACTTCTTGCTAATTGGTCCTCATTTCATAGGTTACTGACATATGGTTTTAGGTTTCATTTAAGCAAGTGAATTGGTATGTAAATAGCAGGGGGGAAGCTACAGTGGAAAAGTCAGCCAGTGTCTGTCTGACTGCATGTTCTGTTATTCATCAAACAGTGGTTTATGCCATTTTTAGCTCAATTTCTCTTATTCAAGAGCCAATGTGTTACAGCATTAAAAACTTTGCTAAGTAGCCACTTGTTGTAGGCCTGAACTCCTCCACTTAAATAGACAGTAATTTAAGGGAACACTTTCAAGTAACATGTGCAATACTTCATGGAATGCTGTAATAAACTGTTTGTGTAACAATGATAAATCAACAGCAATGTTTTTCTTAAACCTTTCTTCTGCTAGAATTTATAAGATCATTTTCTGGTAGACAATTATTCCTTATAAATGTCTTCTAGTGACATATAAATGGTTATTTGCTCATCTATTCGACTTTTGCTATTACAATAGAGGGCAGACTCAAACAGAATGTGGTTTTATATAACAGCTCAATCTGAAAGTGCTTTACAAACAATGAGTTATTTACTGGTAGGGTAGTGATTACATACAGGTGTCAGAGCACAGATTATTGGCCCATTTACACATATACTGCTACACAACTGCAAGTGGTGTAGACTGCCAATCCATGTAGACTCATCTGGGAGTGGTGCAGAGTCTCTCGCATTGATACTAGTGGTGGGGAGCAGAAACACCACAGGCATTCTAGGCCTACAGTATGTCTAGAGGCTCCTCACCACCTGTAGCACTCTGAGCAGTCCATAAATCATGTGTGAACAGTGTTGCCCCCAGTCACCCCCACCTTCTTACCTCAAGCTACATCAACACCATTTGAGGCATTTGGTTGGCCCTTCTCTTTGTTGTTGCTTTTACATCAATGTATTGTCTCAGAGTTTTTATTTTTATTGTTTAACCAGCAGTGGCACACTAAGCTGAAAACTTTTTTTACAGGTGCGACCTGGAAGCACAGGGAACTTAAGTGACTTGCTCAGGGTCACTCAGTATGCAAGTGGGGGCTGTGGGATTCAAACCCAGGTCTCCAGATTTGCAGCTCAGAGCCACTGCGCTATACTGCCTCCCTTTTTTGATCCTGTGTCTTTAACTTTTCATTTCCCTGCAAGTGCTTTCACCTTTTTGGTTGTGGAATCTGGTATGGGCCAGACAGGGATGGATTAGCACTGATTCCCCATGAGTGAACACTTGTTTCCCCTTTTAATTTGTAACCCAACAACATTCCAGCCACCACCTGCCTCAGCTGGGTGGATGCACAATGTTGCACAGGAAGCAGTATGAACCGCACGCTGCCAACAGAATGCTGCATAATGCAGAACTACTTTAATTGTACCTAAAGTGCTTTACAATACCAAGCTATTATGGGAATCAAGTCAAATTACTTTGCTGCCAGTCTCCCAAAACAATCAAGTCCCCTATTAAATTATGTATGGGTATTCAATCTATTTTTTAATACTCCTTCCCAGTCTATAACAGCAGTTCTAAAGTACCAAGGCTCCACCATATCTGACCCACTATAAGTTGCTTCTTTCTTCAACCAGCATTTTCCTGCTGAGGACACTCACTCCCCTCCATCATTGCTATCTCTCCCCCCCCCCTTCTTCTATCTGTAGTTCTTTACACCCTAACCCAAACCCCTTCCTTCTCCACCCTTCCTCCAACCTTTTTCTTCTCTCCCATGTTCTCAACTGCCTCACAATGTCTGCCCCTCTCCATAAATCCTTTTAAGAGCAACAGAGTAACAGCCCTGACAGACTCAACCATAAACTCCCTCATCTCTCTGCTTCTGTTCCTGCTCTTGCTTGACCTGTCTGTTGCTTCCTGAACCTCTTTTTCCTAACTGGCAAAGCTTCTGGGGAGTGGAAGCAAGCCAAAGTGCCACTGCCCCCCTTATCTACCCTCTCTCATTACCCCCTCCATTCCATCATTCTACTCCCCCCCACTCATCTAATGCTTGCTCCTGACCAATCCTTTGCTAGAAAGTCTACAGTACATCTGGTCAATCTGATGTCTCCATCCACCTTCCAACACTGTGGAAAATGTCAGACATTAGAGATGCCAGGGTGTGCATTGAGTTGATCTAACCCCAAGTCCAGGGGACATGGTAAGGAACAATGATGCAGGAATCTGACACAGCACAAAACGTGTGCCCCAGTATCTGCAGTGAATTTTGCTACTTAAATCATAAATCCAAAGGTTAACATAAATGATGAGTCAATCCAAGTACTATAATTTTAGAAGATGCAATGTAAGGCACAGTTTATGTCTTTTTGCACTTGTAATTTGACATAAATCACCAATGAATAGTTTATTTTTGCATTTTAATGAAAGGCATGAGTGCAGGCAGTGGACAGCTAGCCCCACATTGTTGCTAGGAAGCAAGAAACATGTCTGCTTCCATGCGACTGGGACACTGCATAAGTATCCTAAGGATATTATTGGCCAATAGCAAGGGTGCTAGCACAGTTTCTGTGCTGGGGCAACTTGGAAGTGGTTATCGATTCCTCCATGCAACTCAAGGACTGTTCAGTTGCACAGAGTCTGGATCAACAACAGGAAATACAGATAATAGCATGTGGAGGTTGTATTTACAGTGCAGGATTGAAAGCAAGAAGGCTGAAGACAGAGTTTAACGCATTGAACACAGGAAGAGTGGTCTTTAGAAACACTAAGTGGCTGATAGCATAACTAATAAAGCTGCAAAGATACAAAGCAATGAAATATAAAATCTGAGCCTTGGCAAAATATTTGCTCTGCCTGGCCTGCACCATGTTTCTCAACATTGGGGTTAACTATATTTCTGACAGTGTTAACAAGAGTGAATTATCAATATAGAAGATTAACAAAGACGCTGGAAAAATATTTTATTCTCTTTTATTGAACCTGACGTATTCATTTTATATAAGAGTTGAAGCAAGGAGGGTTTTAGGAAAGGCATCCTGCAAGGTTAAAATAACCAATTAGTGAACATTAAAATACCTACTGGGCTACTTCATGTTCTTTTGGAACCAGAGGTCTGTGCCTCCATTATAAGTTAAGAAAAAGCTGTTTACTGACCTTTCTTGCAGGTTTTGTGCTGTTTGTCTACCGGGACTGGCTATAGGGGAAGCAGGAAGAGGCTTGCGGATGGAGAGGACTCAGTGGCCATGTGACCTGAACCAGACAATGAACAGAAAGCAAGAAGCAGCTGGGGAGTATTTAAGGATCCACTCCCCGCATGTCCAATCACAGTCATGTCCCAGAGCGTGAGTGGAACAGAACAGAGTGCAACAGGTAACCAGTGTCTTAGGTGTCAGCAGGCATCCGCAGGTAAGCAGAGGGCTCTGCCAGACTGAAAGGAATATGAAAGGTACTTCAAAAAATTAAATTAATTGACTTTTATAGCTGTATAGGCAACTACATGTGGTGGGGGTAGAGGGTAATTGCTGTGAGAAAAGGAGACTGGTAGCGACTACAGGTGCAAAAATAGGAGACACCCTATCTAGGGTAGGGTGATGCAGCAGTTCATGAAGGGCAAAAGGGGATAATTAGTAAAAAGGGAGGAGTAACAAGGCAGGGGGTAGAAGGACAGCTATAAATAGAATTAACTACTGTTAAGAGGGGAAAACAGGAAACACCCTAGCTAGAGTAGGGTGTTAAAGAAAGTCCACATAGAGAGTGTAAGTGGGAAAGGAGCAGGTAAAGGTGAGGGACTGTAGGGGCAAGTCACTTATAGAAGCAGAAAGGAGTGAATTCAGATTAGCAGATATGGGTGTGGTGCAGTGCAATAATTGTGGAGCCGCAGTATTCCGGGACACATTCTGGAGATTGAGGTGCTGCACACACCTGTCTGGGTTGAGAGCAGTGGGTGCTGGTCTCTGTGTCAAGCTGACTAGAATCCAGAGGACCTCTTGCCCCACTCTGATGCCACTGAGTCTGCTGCCATTGCCTTAGAGGTTGCCTATGCAGAGGAGGGCCACTTGGACCTTGGTGGGCGCCAGGAAGGTGGGGGTCACAGATCAAGTCCACATTCCTCAGCCTGTGTCACTATAGAATTCTTTCACCATTCTGGCAGGACAGGGAAAAGGCACCCAAAATGGTGGCAAGGGAGGATGTAGGGATCCTCCAAAGGGATGCTGCAAGGTGGGAGTAGAGGAACCCAGGAGAAGAGAAAACAGCTCTAGTGGGGGGCCTCAGTTGTGAGGGGGATAGGTATGGTAACAGGAAGTGGTGAAGAGAGGGAGGTTAGCTGCCCACCAGGTGTCCTGGCTTGGAGGGATTGACAGTAGGTCCTAAGGATCGCTAGGGCAGCAGGGCATGGGGAGGCTGGATGTCATTGTCCACCCGGGAACTAATGACCTGGTGAGGGATGTGGCTGAGGTAGTACAGGGGGAGTTCAGGGAAGTGAGACGGGACCTAAGACAGATAGCATGAACAGTTACATTCATGACAGCAATGTGAGGATATGCTACTTCACTCCAAGAGTTTCAACAGTTGGTTGAAGGAATGGTGCAGGGAGGATGGGTTTGGCTTCATTGGAGACTGGAGGCCAACCTGGAAGGATATGGGTCTATACAGAGGTGATGGCCTGAACCCTTCTGGGAAGGGGATCACAGTCCTCAGTGGGAGGTTTAAATGTTCCTTTGACAAACATTTAGACTAGCCGGGGGGGTGGTATTACCAAGGGAGGCATAGACTGACCCCCCCCACCACAGATTGAAGTAACAAGAAGGGAGGTCCCAAGGGGAGGAAACTCCCTCAAGGCACAACCTGAAAGAGGCATATTAGTAGTAGGGGACAAGAAGGACAAGAACGGAAGATATGGAAAGAGAGGTGTTGAGGTGGCAAGGCACAGAGATGGTAGGACTGAGGGATGTTTCAGGAGGTAGCAAAGGCAGAAAGGGGGGAAAGAGGGTTGCAGGCAGGGTGAGAGCAAAGTTTGAAGAGCCATGTGTGCCAACGCAAGCAGTCTACAAAATAGAATTCTGGGCCTTAAGGCCATCATGGTGGAAGCAGACCTGGATCTTGTGCCATAACTGAGTTGTGGTGCGCTGAAAACCATGACTGAGACATGGCCATACCAGGCTACTCTCAGTCCTGAAGGGATATGGAGGAGAGGAAGGGTAGACAGGTTGTGCTATATGCGAGGGAGGGAATCAGAGCAGTGGAAGTGCAAGGGAATCTAGGGGCAAAGGATGGGTTGAAGGTGCTGTGGGTCACCCTGGAGACAGGATCAGAAGCCACTATTCACACTGAAGTGCTGTACAGACCTCCAGCACAGGGGGAAGAACTGGATAAGGCACTAGGGGAAGACAGCAGCATGACGGCAAAAAAGGGGGAAGGTGCTGCCGTTTGAGGACTTCAATCTGCCAGATGTAGATTGGAGACACCAAGCCACAGCCTTTGCTAGAAGCAGGGACGTTCTAGACTCTCTGCAGGAAGTGTTTCTTAGGCAACAAGGGACAATGTTGCAGACATCAAGGTGGTATGTCACCTGGCAACCAGTGATTACCATACAGCATGGTTTAACATGGAGGGCAGAATTTAAAAAAATGGTTGAATGCTCAGAGACAACTTAGACGGGGATATTGCCTGGGTGGGATGAATTAAAGGAAAGTATAGTGAAGGCAACAAAACTCTGCACAAAGGAAGTGATCAAAAACAGGACGAAAAAGAGACCACTATGTTTCTCGAGGGAAGTGGCTGTGAAGGTAAAGGCTAAAGGGATGACATTCTGGAGGTACAAAAAGATGCAGATAGAAGAGGATAGGGAGGTTTGCCAAAGGTTCCATGTCATAACAGTGATTGCTAAACAGTGATCGCCGATACAGCGAGTGTAGATCGTCGAAAATCAAAATGGTGATGTACACCCCAGCCAACATGATAACAGCGATGAGAACCAACAAATAAATATATTCATTTGGGGTTTTCTCTCCGCACCCCCCAAATTAGGATTCTCAACCTCAGGGGGTGTACGCCAGGAGGGGGAGAACTCAGACATAAAAAAAAAATTAAGTGCTGCACACGATAAAACAAAATAGAATCCCTACCCAGCCCCGAACCCTGGACCTCCCTCACTGCAGCCTGCCACACTGAGCACCATACCAGAACGGCAGCTCAGCAGTACACCACCAAACTACAACCCACATACCTTCTATTTCCTGAACCCTCCCCTTCCGTTCCTTCGCTCTCCTACTGCCTCGCTGTTTTTTTCCCATAAATTGGCACTATGACCAAGCTTCGCTACCCTTTCAGGGTAGCTCACATCACAGGCACTCAAACTGAGTCACTCAAAACTGAGTTGCTCAGTTTGAGTCACCATTATAGTGAGTTACCATTGCCAGGTAAAGTAGAAGGAAGCAGGGAATGAAGTGAGGTGCACAAAGGTGCAAACATAAAGGGTAGCTAATGGGGACAAGACTTTCTTCTCATACACAAGTGAAAAGAGGAAAACAAGGGAGGGATTGTGAGTATAAGAAGGGCAGGGGGAGACTGCACAGAGGAAGATAAGAAAAAGTTAGATATCCTGAACAGGTACTTCTGCTCAGTCTTCACAGTGCAGGGAGAGGGGAACAGACCACATAGAAGAAGCAAAAAACACTGGGGTAGGGAGGTCAACACAAGTCCATTCACAGAGGAAAGAGTCCTGAGAGAACTTGCAAACCTGAAAGTAAACAAGGCTATGAGGCCAGATGGAATACATCCAGGGGTACCAAGGAAGCTCAGAGGGGTACTGGCTAAGATTGAAAACAGTGGCGGACTTCAAGAATGTATGGGGTAGACACAAAGGAATCTTAGTAGAAAAGTCGGGGGGGGGAGGAGTAACTGGAGATCAAGTAGGATCTGCGGTGACAGTGTAGGCAAGGACGAACTGGGAAGACTAGGTTGGCCAAGCGGTCCTTATCTGCAGAGAAATTCTATGCTTCTATGACAGATTCTGTGTTCTTTGATCTAAGTTTTAGAAGCCATATATCGAAGTCTTTTTTCTTTCCTTCTACCTTTCAGCTTAAAATTATAAAAGCCAAAGGGGGTGGATACTGCAAACACCAAAATATCTCACATATAAGAAAAATCTAAGCCTTAAAAAAAGTATTTTTTAGGAGGTAATTTTCCTTGTATTCTGGTGTGAACTGATCATGTGATTTAATCACGTAAAGACTGACCTCTTCCCTGCTTCAGTCAGAAATTGAACTGGCCTACTCATATAGTATGCCATTATGCAAAATATGCCAAACTTAATATTGTGGCCATTTTAACACTGGAAGATGCAGTGAGTTTTTTTACCCTTGTGTTTTTGGATGCAAGTAATATACTAGCATGAAACTGGATGAATGAATCTAGACTCATCTTATTTTCTGTCTTTTTGCTATAGAGGTCACACATTGAGGCCTGACTATGGATCATTTCTATCTTTCAAACCAGGAAACCTACTGTACATTACAAAATGGCGTCCATAAGTAAGCGAAAACCTCCACTATAATCACTCCATTCTACTGTACTGGTGACCACCAAACAAGAAGGAGACCTGGATCTTATCATATCTGATGATCTAAAGGTCGTCAGACAGTGTGGCAAGGCAGTAGGGAGAGCAGTGGGATGCTACGGTGAATAGAGAGGGTTATCACCAGCAGAAAGAGAGAGGTGGTGATACCACTGCATAGATCACTGGTGAGACCTCACCTAGAGAGCTGTGTCCAGTTCTGGAGCCCTCATCTCTGAAAGGACATAGACGTGCTGAGGTACTCCACAGGAGAGCAACTAAAATGGTGCAGGGTCTGCATCAAAAGCCCTATGAGGAGAGACAGAAGGACCTCAATATGTACTGACTGGAAGAAAGGAGGGAACGGGGATATGGTAGAGACTTTAAAACACCTCAAGAGTACAAATAAGGTTCAAGAGGGAAGCCTTTGTCAGAGAAAAAGATGCACAAGAACAAGGGGTCATGTGATGAAGTTGGAGGAAGGTAGAATCAGGGAAAATGTAATTAAACACTTCTTCACAGAAAGGGTGGTGTATGCCTGGAACAGCCTCCCTGAGGAGGTGGTGGGAGAAAAAACCGTAATGGGATTTAAGAAGGCATGGGATAAGAATAATGGAACCTTAAAAGCAAGGAAAGAAGGGGTAAAGCTGGAGATCAAGTAGGGTCTGCGATGTGACAGTGGGTGGGGAACATTGGCAGAATGGGTGGGCCGTGTGGCCCTTGTCTGCCGTCAGAGTCTATGTTTCTATGTTTCTATAATGGCCACAGTGATTATATTTCTTTATCTCGCTCCTGGTTGTTTTATTAATTGCTAATCTAGGTTTAGACCTATCGCCTGTTAGATCAGTTATGCATCACTTTATTAACAGATAAATAGTCATAAATGCACAGGTCTAATCAGGCTTATATTATGTTTCCCTGACTTCTAAGGCAATTGAGTACGTATGCTAAGGGTCCATGAATAGGACCAGAGGGGGATTAGGCTCCCATTGAATTGGACCTGTGGAAGCAGTCACAGATAGCTTAACTGGGTGCTTTATTTGATGGTGCAAGGATGGGTGTTGCAATGTGCAGGTGAAAAAAGGCCCAGAAACTGATCTGCACTGTGTTAGTTGGTGGGTGTTTTTCTTTAGGTGGCTTTTCTCAAATATTGGGTTTTTGAACACTGACAGTGGCCTTGTTGGAAAGTTATTTCCAGTTAAGAGAAATACTAGAGCTCTGGCCAAGTTCCCTCTGACCTCGACAGTGAAGCTCGAGAGGTCCATGAGAATCAAGAACCCTGAGGTAGCAGAACACACTGGTTGTGCATTAAGTTGCACATCCTGAATTTTTTATTGTGTATAGTTTTATGTTAAATGTGTGTGTGGTGATTCTTTTGCTTTCAGAACAAAACTGACTTGTGCGTTCCCTAGAGGTTTATTTATTTATGTATTTGCTATTTAAAATTGTTGACCGGGAGAGGCACACTGAGCCGAAGCTCGTTTCCAGGTGCGACCCTGGGAGAGGGGAGTAGGGAGGTTACATTCAAAAATAAATAGTGCAAACAGATTTGTTTTACACTTACAATTTACATCAAAAATCAGATCGACAGGATCATAATACAGTTGAAAATTTAAAACACTATACTGTACAGTCAAATGGCAGCTTATACAGTGTAGGTTACTAAGAAAGTTGAAAAGAGGCAAAAATAGTAGGGTAGGTGCACAAGGATTGATTTTGCAGAACTATATGAGAGGGAGCGATTTAATGATTAGCAGAAGCATCAGCGGGCACTGGATAGTTCAGTTTCACTAGACAGAGCACATTTTAAGAGACAGTCAGAAGTGGCGTGTCAGACTTGGGAGGGAAGGGTGTTCCTGTGCGAGGGCAGTCTGTAAGTGAAAGCTGCTGAGCCAGCACAGGAGGAGGGCTGTGGTAGGGAGAAAGTGCAAGTGTCTCTTGACCAAAGGGGATTGGTGATTTCAAAGGATGGAGACAGCAGAGAGGAGAAGTAAGAGGATAAGGTCCCAGACCAGTATTTAGAGATGAAGCTTGAGGAGTGTAGCAGGCATCGTGGTGGAAGGAGGTAAGGGAAAGCGATGAGTAGAGGGAGCAGTCATGGGCGCGTGGGGGGAGCATTTAGGAGGAAGTGACAAAAAGCATTTTAGAGGGAGTCTAGCCTCATTAGGTGGGAGAGGTATGCCACTCTAACAGCAACATTTCTATGGTGAAATGCGTCGATCTCGACAACAGCACCATGCCGCTGTAGAAGTACAGCTGGAAGGGGGAAATCACTTCCCCTGACCTGCACCCCCTCCCAAACTAACTCTGACTTGGAGTTAGAATCCTTTAGTTCAGGGGGGTGGGGCGCCGATGTAAAAATAGAGCTAATTCAGCGGCTCCATGCCGAATGCAACTTGCAGTCGACATGAAGCCCATCACTGTAATGCCAGTGGCAATCTTTTTTTTGTCATGCCAGCGTGGTAGAGCTGGAGGGAGGCAGAGTGGTATCATATACTACATCTGCATAGTCAAATGAGGGGATAATAATTTTGGTCAGGAGCTGTTGCCGAGTAGCTAAAGACAGGACTTCTCTGTTTCTATACAGCATACCCAGTTTTGGGCGAAGTTTTGCCTGAATATGCTCAATATGTTTTGTGTAGGGGGTCAAGCCAGACCCTAGATATATATAATGGGGTACTTTGTCCAGTAGGGAGCTATCCAGTGTTGAGAAAGTAAGGGGGGAAGGGAGGGAAGCTAGTTTTTGGGGAGTACCAAATGTCATTGCCACCATTTTTTCTACATTTACCTTTAGTAGGTTTTTGTCGAACCGGTGAAGGATTGTGTGGAAATTAGCTTGGAGTTGGGATTTGACTGCAGTTGTACAGGGGCTGGTAGTGGAGAGAACAATGTCGTTGGCATACATCTGTATGCTAGTCACAGAGTATGCCGACCGAGATCATTTAGAAAGTTTGAACATAATATATGGTCCAGAATGGAGCCTTGTGGACCACCTGCATGGATCAGAAGAGGGGGTAGAGGGCTCTGCCAATGTGAACTTGTTGGGTTCTGCCAGCAATGTATGAGTTAAACCTATGTACCAATTCTGGGGAGAGGCAAGTGGAGGAAAGCTTGTTTAGAAGGAGTGGGTGAGAGACGGAGTCAAAGGCCTTGGAAAGATCAATGAAAATGGCTGCAGTTATGTGAACTTGGTCCATGGCGGAGAGGATGGAGTTTGTGATGTGTAAGAGAAAGGTGGTGGTAAAGTGGCTTGCCCTATAACCAGACTGAAACATAAAAAGAGGAAATCTGTTGTGTTTACAAAGTCAGTGAGACATGTAAGGACTAGAGATTCTTGGATTTTGGCCAGGGTGGGGAGGAGTGATATAGGACAGTTGTTGAGGGAGTCACATCCTTTGTGTTAGGGTATGACTTATGCTATCTTCCAAGCTTGTAGGACTCTGCATTGGTAGAATGATTAATTAAAGTATGGGTGAGGGGAGGGATATTACGGGGGCAAATACAGAGGAGATAGGGTCCAATAAAGTCGGGGCTAAATTTCTGGGCGGGTTTAAGGCAATGGCTTTGGACTTTGTACTGAAATAGAGGGGGGAGAGTAGCATAGGAAAGTGGGGGTCTTGAGTGAGGGTGGTGGGAGGAGGTAGATGGGGGTAGGGTGCAGGTTGTGAAAAAGGAGTTTAGGGCAGTTCCAACTGCTGCTGGGTCTGTGATCAGGGAGCTGTTAATAGATAACGTAGGGATAGCAGACTGGACAGGCAGGTCAATAAGAGAGTGAAGTGTGGTCCAGTAGTCAGCAGGGGTGGTTTGAGTGGTGTGCAGAAGGGGGTGGAAATAGGTGGCCTTGGTGGACCTGACAGATTTTGTGCATAAGCTGCACAGTACCCTGTATTTACTTAGGTCAAGTGGTGCTTGGGAAGCTTTATACTGAGCCCTTTGCCTCGAGAGTTGCACAAATGAATGAGTTCCGCCAAGACCCAGGGGAGATGTTGTTGTTTTACCCTGCAGCGCCTGATGGGGGTGTGTTGATCCCAGGCTTTGTGAAGGAGGAGAGTAAAGTGGGAGACAGCTGAGTCTACATCTGGGGCAGAGTATACTGTTGACCAGTTGGTGTTTTGTAGGTCGAGTAGCAGTGAGTTTATGCTGAGTGATTGGAAGGAATGGAGACACTGGTATATGGGGGGTGAGTGGGGGGAAGGTGGACTTTACGAACACAGTAAGCTATAAAGTGGTCACTAAACATGTCAGGCAGGATGCCCGCTGAGAGGATTCTGTGGGGGTTGGTGGAGAGAACCTAATCAGGGATTGAATGGTTTAAGGTGGAGGGGTTAGGGTGGGTGGATTCCTTAATTAGTTGGGTGAGATTTAGCGATTGAATGTTTTCTGTATGGACTTTATGTGAGGGAGAGGCCCAGTTGAGGTTAAAATCTCCTAGTAGTATTTGTTCATTTGATGGGTCCCTGGAGATTAATGAGGAGATAAGATCTGGTAAGGGGGGGCAGTTTGCAGGAGATGTATAGTACAGTGATCAGAACTGGGGTGGAGGACGGGCTGTTGAGGGAAATAGAGAGGTATTCATGAGAGGAGGGACACTTTTTTAAGGAGGAGACACTACATTGCAGGTTTTGGCAGGCGTAAATAGGCACACCGCTGCCCCATTTATTTCGGTCCTGGCGGTGCATGCGGAAGCCAAGGAGGGCTATGTGGGTGTCGAGGGTGCGGGATGAGAGGCAGGTCTTTGTAATACACAGGTGGTCCGGTGAGTGTTGCAAGACCCAGAGCCTGAGTAAATCCATCTTAGGGAGAAGGCTTCTGGCATTGATGTGAAAAATGTGCAGGCCTTTTGGGAGGTCAGGGAGTAGAGGAGAGATAGGGCCAGGATTGGAGTGGACTTCTCCACATAGAATGAGGAGAAGGAGAGGGAGAACCAGGAGGGGCTTGGTTCTGGGAGCAAGTAGCTGGCATTTGGGGTGGGACCATGATGGGGGTAGCGATGTGGAGAGATAGCAGCAGAGGAGTTCTAGATTTAGATAGTTAGAAGCAAGTAGACCTGGATGTGGAGTAGAGCCAGAGGTGCAGAGTGGTATAGTGGGGAGGGAAGGGGGAAGTGGGCGAGAAGGAGCAGGTGTGTAGAGAGAAGTTCAGACTTTGGGAGTGTACAGTTGGAGGAGGTGGAGGATGAGCAGGGGTGGTGGGTAGGCACCCTATTGGTACACGGGGAGAGCTCGGGGAGGGATAAGGTGAGCAAAAAGTTAAGAAACAAGAGCTGCATGCTCAGGGGGAGGCAATCCTAGATTGGGTTAAAATAAATTGCATGGTGGATGGGTGTAGGAGGTGAGCCAGGCTCACAGGGAGAGGTGGAGTTCCTTGTGGCTTTTCCTGAGAGAATAATTTTTTTTTTCAAGGTGGTGGGGGTTGTTGCCTTTCCAGGTGTCAGGGAAATGAGAGGCAGCAGTCTGAGTGAACTAGAAATGAGAGGAACCAAGAGGCAACTCACAAGGGGAGGGGGATGGTATAGACAGGCTAGACCAATCTTCCTATGGAAATAAGGGGGGAAAGTGGGCTGATTGTTTTCACCAGTGTTACCTATAAAATCAAAACCACCTTAGGGTGGGAGGGTGGCTGGGAAAGAAGGTCAGACACTATGATAAGATGCCGAGCAAAGTGAGGTACCACCCTGCTGCTGCAAGTTCAAGGTTGCTGGCTAGAGCTTAGAGGAATTTGTACCTGTGTTGCTGCGTCCTGTGGTGCTGAGTGCAGCGCGAGGGAGGGCAGCCTGAAGTATCCTTTCGACCTTCTGCTGGGACTGGGGAGTGAGGTAGGCTGTGGAGAGGAGTAAAATGCAGAAGCTTAGTAAAATAGGAGCAGAGGAGGGGGGATTCTTTGTTTGGGACAAGAGTTGGGCTTGCAGGTCTGGGGAGGGGGGACAGAGTATGCAAGTGTGTCTGATGGTTCAAGGAGGAGAGGAGAGAGCACGGCAGACAGAGAATGTGGAAAATCACAGGTCTGGAGCTTCTAAAACAGGGCATTAGCACAGAAATACAGGCTAGAGGTTAATATCAAATAATCCCTGACATGCAATGTTCACTTTAGAGTTTGTGGACAGGCTGGCAGTAAACAATATATTGTCCTATAATATGCTGCATTTCTGTTAACTTTAAATATTAGCAGGCAGTATAGTCATGGCTAGCACTATGAAATGCTTCAGTTTGTTTTATGACAGCTAGCAATCAACAGCTACATTTGTCGAGGCAGCTAGAAGGCAAAAGAGAGTCCTTAAAGTTCATTTAAAGCAACAGGAAAAATGTCCGATAAAGCAGGGCCAGAAATAGGAACAGCTGGTGGATACACTATCAGTATATGTATGCCGACATCAAAGATGGCCACCCTGCTGCTGTGAGTTCAAGGTTGCTGGCTAGAAGTTGCCAGAGAATTTGTACCTGTGTTGCTGTGTCCTGTGGGGCCAAGTGCAGCGTGAGGGAAGACTGCCTGAAGCACCCCTCTCTGCCTTCTGCTGGGACTGGGGAGTGAGGTAGGCTGTGTTGCTGTGTCTTGTGGGGCCAAGCACAGTGTGAAGGGCAGCCTGATGCACCCTCTCAATGTTCTGCTGGGACTGGAGAGTGAGGTAGGCTGTGTTGCTGTGTCCTGTGGGGCCGAGCGCGACAAGAGGGAGGGCTGCCTGAAGCACCCTCTCGACATTCTGCTGGGTTTCAGAATACACTTGTACCACAGAAGGGTCAATCATATTCCACGACCTTTGAACTGTGGTGCAACAGCATTTTTAAAAGGAATAGGTACAAAACAATAGTCTACTATACGCTATATACTACTACTCAGGTAAAAGCTTGGATCTGCTTAAAGTGCAAGTTTACCTACAGTATGCTGTGAAATTACAAGTGCAAGAGAAAAAGTTGAATTAAGCCATCAAAATGATACAAAGACAAGCAATACAGTGCACTTGGGATCAGTTTGTTCATGAAGAGCTAAAACTCTGAGCTACCAGAAACACTAGGTGGGCCTTCTATAGTAAACAAGTGCAGGTGGGCAGTGGTAAAAGTTTCAGCAGGTGCCTGAAGGAGAGTGAGGAGGTGGAATGGTAGAGGGATAAATGGAGCTGGTTGCAGATTGCTGGAAGGCAATAGGAGAAGGCAGATTTCCCAGCAGAGGAACAGGGTTGAGGAGTGGAGAAGGTTCTCTGGTCCCTGGAGTGGAGAGAGTATGGAGCTGTGGAAACTGAAGAAAGGAGTGAGGAGAGGTAGGAAGAAGGGAACCAAACCAATATTTGGAGATAAAGTAGGTGCAGTGTGACTAGTGACATGGGGGTAGGGGGAGGATGGAATGGAAGGAATGGAGGAGACAGTGGTGAGTATAGGGAGGGGAGTTTGTAGCAAAGTAACAAAAGGCTTTGCAGATGGTATACAGTCTTGCTAGGGAAGTGGAGGTGGCTGTACCATAGACCACCTCTGCACTAACAAAAACTGGGAGCACTGTTTTGGTGACCAGCTCATGGTGGAGTGGCAGGGGTAAGCAGACTTTGTTATGGTACTGGACACCCAGCTTAGGGCAGAGTTTCACATGGATAGCATTGATGTGGGCTGAGAAGCCATACTTGTTATTGAGCCACACACCAAGGTACTTCAAGGATTGTATCACTTCAAGAGGGAGAAGACTGGACGTCTTCAGAGCCTGGTCATTTTTGGCTGGTACCAAAGGTCATAGACAACTTTTTTTGTGTTGACCTTGAGATGGTTGGAGTGGAACCAGTGCAGGACACTGTGGAAATCCTGCTGGAGACAGTGTTCCATGGAGATAGAAGAAGGACCGGAAGTGAAGATGACTGTGTCATATGCATACATGTGTATATGCGAGTTGGCACAGGCAGAGGGGAGGTCATTCAGAAAAATCGAGAATAGGATGGGGCCTAGGACTGAGCCCTGTGGGACTGCACCCTGGATGGGAAGGGGAGGTTATAACTTGCCTCCAACCTGAACTGACTGTTGATGGCCCATTGGGTAAGAAGGAACCAGTTAATGGCAGGAGCTGAGAGGCCAGCGAAGCTCAGCTTATCCAGGAAGAGCAGGCTGGACACCAAGTCAAAGGCTTTGGCCAGATCGATGAAAATGACTGTCATAATGTGCCACTGATCCATCCTAGAGAAAATGAAGTTAGTGGCATGCAGCAGGGAAGAGATAGAGGAGTGGTGCTTACTGAAGCCAGACTAAAAGGGTGAGAGAAAACTGGAAGAGGTGAGGTAGTCTAAAAGCCTAGAGTCGACCAACTTATTGCAGTTTAGCAAGAAATAAGTAGCAAATTATCTGGGTAACTAAACATACAGTAGAGTATACATCAATAGAGACAACAAAAAGTGGGGACAAGGGGACTTATCTGAGCATACCTGAGCAGCACTGGTAGAAAATATGATGGGAGTGGTGCAGTGCAATGGCTGTGAGGCAGTAGTGTTCAGGAGAACATTCTGGATGCTGCGGTGCTGCCCCATCTGCAGATAACTCTCTGGGTTGACAGCGGAGGTTGCCAGTCTCCAGGCCGAGCTGGTGGAGATTCAGGGAACCTCAGTCCCCACCCAGGGACCACAAAGACAACCTCCACCAACTCAAAGGTTGCCTAGCAGAAAGAGTGGATAGACTACAGTGGACTCAGGGAGGGTGAGGGCGGTGGCACAGAGGCACATCCCCAATCCAGTAACATTACAGAACTCCTACGCAGCATTGGAGGAGTGGGAAGGTCCCATAGTGGCTCCTGAAGTAGTGACCGAAGGGGGTGAGAGGGACATCCAGGTTGGACCCCCAGTGGTGGGCAGTGGAGGACACCAGAGGAGGAGGAAGCAACTGCTGGTGGGGGACTCCATTGTCAGAGGAATTGAGTTAGAAGCAGGTAGTAAGGGGGAGAGGGAAATGAAGTGCCTACCTGGAGGCATGGGCTTGTAGGGATGGAGAGCGGATCCTGAGTATTGCAATGGCGCTAGCAAGGAAGGGGAAGCTGGATGTCATTGTCCACATGGGGGACAAATGACCTAGCAAGGGATGAGGAAGGAAAAGGACAAGTACAGAAGGAGTTTAGAAGGTTGGGAAGGGGCTTTAAACAGGCAGAAACCTCTGTGACCTACTTGGAAGTATTGCCTTTCCATGGCAAGGGGGAAGCTAGGACACACCGCATCAAAGAATTCAATGCATGGCTGAAGGTATGGTGCAGGAAGGAGGGATTTGGCTTTATGGGGGACTGGGGCCCCACCTGGTGGGATGGGGGCCTGTATAAAGGGGATGGCCTGCATCCATCGAGGGAGGGGATTGTGGTACTAAGAGAACAGTTTAAATGCTTTATTAGCAAGAATGCATAATATTCAAGGGGGAGGTAGAGGGTGGAAAGGAGGAATGATCTGTCCCCTTCCCAGGATCACATAATCATAAATAGGAGTTCAGACTAGAGAGAGAGAAAACAACTAAACACTAAAATAAATACAACATTGTGGAACTGAAAAGATAAGTCATGACTAGAAAGGATAGCTGACAAAGTAGGGAGGGACAAAAGGGAATAATGGGGGGGGGGGACACAACCTTGAGAGCCATGTGCACAAATGCTCAAAGTCTGAGCAACAAGATCAGTGACCTAGAGGCTACCATGGCGGAAGCACACCTGGACATAGAGGTCATCAGGGAGACTTGGTGTAATTAAAACCAAGACTAGGAAGTTGCTATACTAGGTTACAATCTGCTCAGAAGGGACAGGGTGGGCAGCAAAGGGGAAGGGGGAGTGGCTGTTTATGCGAGGGACAACATGAAGGACACAGAAACCCAGGGCAAACAGGGAAAGGAGGAGATATTGTGGGTGGCACTAGAAAGGAAGAAAGAGACAGTTATCAACATAGCAGTGGTCTACAGACCCCCAATGCAGGAGGAAGATAAGGGTATGATACTAGCAATCCAAAAAATGGTACGGGGGGGAGGTGTTGCTGGTAGGGGACTTAACCCTTCCAGATGTGGATTGGAGTCTCCACATGGCAGCAACAACCAGGAGCAGGAATATCTTAGATGCCCTGCAGGAGGTATTCCTAAACCAACTTATCACAGAGCTGACTCAGGAGGGGGCACTACTGGACTTGGTGCTTACAAACAGGGATAATGTGGCAAGGGTTTCAGTAGGGAAGAACCTAGGGAACAGTGATCATCATACAGTGTGGTTTGACATAATAGCTGGGCATGAAATAAACCACATGAGGACAAGAATCCTGGATTTCAGAAGGGTAGATTACAGTAAATTGGGAGATTACCTGAGGGGTGCCCTAGCAGGGGTAGAGAATATGGGGACAGTGGAGAAGCAGTGGGAAACTATCAAAGAGGGAATTTTAAAAGCAACATATCTGTGTCAAACAAGGGAAAGGGGAAAAGGAGACCACTGTGGTTCTCTAAGGAAGTGGCAGAAAAGGTTAGAGCCATGAAGATGGCATTTAGTGAATACAGAAGGACAAGGTGGAGGGTGATAGAGAGAGTTACCAAGAAAAACAATGGGAGGCAGGGAAGGCAGTTATGAGAGTAGAGGGGCAAACAGAGGAAAACATTGCAAACTCAATTAAAAAAAAAGAGGATAAAACCTTTTTAGATACATAAGTGAAAAAAGGAAGGTAAGAGGGAGATAGTTAGACAGAAAATTAAGGAAGGGGGTTGTGTGGAGGAAGACCACCATAAGGCAGACATATTGAGCAATTTCCTCTTTTGTTCAATATTCACAGAGAAGGGGACAGGCAAAGGGCCATCAATAAAGGAGAAAGACATAAAAGGGTGGGAGGCAGACTCAAGTCCTTTTTCTGAAGAAAGGATCCTTAGGTTATCGAAGACAATATAAGTAGATAAGGCAATGGGACCAGATGGAGGGCACCCCAGGATACTGAAGGAACTAAAGGAGGTGTTGGCTGCACCACTGGCAGCTATGTTTAGCCTGTCATTGGAAACAGAGGAGGTACCAGAAGACTGGAGGAGGGCTGATGTGGTCCCGCTTTATAAAAATCGAAACAAGGAGGAGGCGGGTAACTACAGACTAGTCAGCCTGACCTCTGTGGTATGCAAGGTAATGGAAAAACTATTGAAGGAAAGGATAGTGGAATACTTGGCAACCAGTGGTCTGCAAGACCCAAAACAGCATGGTTGCACAGAGGGGAAGTCATGCCAAATGAACCTCTTAGAGTACTTTGACTGGGTAACCAGGGATGTGGATCATGGTAGAGCAGTGGATGTTACATACCGGGATTTTAGCAAGGACTTTAACATGGTTCCACATAGAAGGCTGATAAACAAACTAGGGAACCTACAAGTAGGCTCAAAAGTAGTAAGATCAGTGAAGAGATGGCTGGAAAATAGTACCCAGAGGATGGTGGTAAATGGCACATGCCCTGGTGTAGGCAGAGTTACCAGTGGAATGCCTCAGGGATCAGTGCTAGGCCCAGTCCTCTTTAATGTCTTTATCAGTGACATTGCAGAAGGGTTGGAAGGGAAATTATGCCTGTTCACAGATGACACAAAGCTCTGCAACAGGATGGATGCTCCGGTGGGGGGGTGATAGAATGAGAAGAGGCCTAAAAGATTGGAGGACTGGTCAAGGAATTGGCAGCTAGGTTTCAATGCAAACAAGTGTAAAATACTGCATATGGGGCACAGAAACCCAGGGCAATTTACCACCTGGGATGGGAGGCAATAGCAGACTCAAAACAGGAAAGGGATGTTGGGTTAGTCATCTCTGATTGCCTGAAGTTGTCAAAGCAGTGTGACAAGGCAGCAGGAAAGGCTAGCAGAATGTTGGGATGCATAGGTAGGGGAATCACTAGTAGAAGGAAAGAGGTAATAATCCCACTGTACAGATCATTGATGAGGCCTCACCTCGAGAACTGTGTCCAGTTTAGGAGACCCCATCTTCAAAAGGACATAAACAAGGTAGAGGCAGTACAGAGGAGGGCAACTAAAATGGTGAGGGGCCTGCATCATTAACCCTATGAGGAAAGGCTAAGTGAGTTAAATATGTACTCCCTGGAGGACAGGAGGAAAAGGGGGGACAAGGCTGAAACATTCAAATACCTCATGATAAAAAACAGAGTTCAGGAGGGTACCATCTTTCAAAGAAAAAGATGCCCAAGGACAAGGGGACATAATATAAAGCTGGGGGGGGGGTTCAGAGGTAATGTGAGGAAGTACTTTTTCACAGAGAGGGTGGTGAACAAATGGAACAGCCTGCCAGCCGAAGTGGTGGAGGCAGAAACTGTTATAGATTTCAAGAAGGCATGGGACAGACACAAAGAGATCTTGAAAAAGTGAGGGGGAAGGGAGAGCAGGTGGATTAAGGACTGCTAAGTCACTATAGGTAGGGTAACAGGACAGACAAGGTAGGCCTGTAGGCCCTTATCTGCCATCAACTTCTATGTTTCTATAAGGGAGAGGAAGAGGGAGATAGGGTGGAAGTTGCCATTGGAGGAGGGGTCGCCCCTTTGTAAAGTGGAAGACTGGCAATCTTACAGGACTGAGGAACAGAACAGAGGGAGAAATAGAAGTTGAGCAGGTGAATAAGTGGAGATGCAATTGCAGGTGCTGAGAGTCGGAGGAGTTTAGGACCAAGCCCATCAGGGCTGGACCTTGACTGGATGAGGGAGAAGAGGACAAGTAGGGTTTCTTGGGTAGTGATAAGGAGAAGTGGAAGCATGGTGTGGATTGGGAGAGAGGAATGGGGAGCAGGAGGGGAAGAAAGGAAGCCTGTAGAAGGGGGAAGGCACATGTGGCAAAAAAGTCATTGAAATGGGCAGTAACGGTGGAAGGGTCAGACACAGGTGAACCATTAACCATGAGGATGGGGACAGCAAACAGGGGGGGTCCAAAAGGTGAGTGGATTACCTTCCAGAATTTGGCTGGAGAGTTAAGGTTGTTCTTGAGGTTGGCTTTGAAATAATGGGTATTTGCAGCCCAGACAGCCTTCGTGCAATTGTTTCTCAGGGCCCTGTAGTGGTGAAGATCAGAAAAGGAGTGGGATAATTTATAGCAAACCCAGGCGATCTCATAGGACTTGCATTGACTGATGATTTCAGAGGAGATGAGAAAATTTGATCATGGATTTCCTAAGGGGGGCATGCAAGTCCCAGACTAAGGAGAATTGGAATGAAAAAGGGAGAAGGCCACATCAATGCCAGAGGCCTGGTGATATCTGACCAATCTATTGCAATGAAGGCACTCAGAGCATATATGTTGAGCGAACAGAAGCACCTGGACCAGATGCACTTTGGGTTGGAGTGGGGATGCCAGATTTCATGCAGTGGTCACTGAAGGAGTTGGGCAAGATACCTGCTACATCAATGTGGCGGTGGTGGGAGAACAGAACCTAGGCCAACAGGGTGTGGTTGGAGAAAAAGGAATTGAGATGTGTAGGTGCAGAGATAAACTGGGACAAATTTAGGGACTCAGTCTTCTGTGTGGTTGATCTGGATGCGGGGGGGGAGAGAGAGAGTGTATGTTGAAGTCCCTAAGGAGAATGAGTTCACCAGTGGAGGAATGTGAGGTAATGTTGCAGAGACAGTCAATTAGAGAGGGTGAGATCTTGGGTGAGGCATAGAAAACCTCAATGAAGATGGGTAAAGATGAGGAGAATGAGAGCCGGATGAAAATAAATTTGTGGGAGGAAGTTATAGCCTCCCTGATATCCAGGGTGTGGGAGAGGATCTGGTGAACATATATGGCTATACCTCTACCGCACCTTCTCCTGTCCTGCCTGAAAAGATGGAAGTTTATGAGACAGGCTAGAGTCTGGAATTCTGGGTGACATCCAGGACTTAGAGTTGCAGAGGATGTCAAGGGAGTGATGTAGGGTCAAAACAGAAAGGAGGTTGAGCTTAGGGAGACGGCTTCTAGCATTTAAATGAAAAATGCTAAAGCCCTTGACAGTAGTAGATGAGAAGGGATGGGTGAGGGAGGACCTGGGTTGGAGTCCATGTCATCAGACAAGAGTAGCAGGTGAATGAGGAGATAGATGGAGTGGGACTTCCTCCTCTTAGTGTGAGGACAAGAGCAGAGATAGTGATTGGGGAATGATTGCTTTTTGCACCATTTTCTTTTGAACGTTTTCCTAGACTGTGGAAAATAACTTTGGGCAAGTGGTTCTTTATGTGCATGATAAGGACCAGGGGTCAGGAGTCCTACTGGTCCTTATTCTATTAACAAAGGACCACTACATAAACATATATTGCAATTATAAACCACCTGACAGCATTTTGAATTAAACTAATGCTAAAAGGGCATTATTTTACTATAATAACTGTTGAACAGCTGAGCATATGAAACAGATGATGGTGTTTTGTTTATACTAGAGATCAGTTACCTGTGGGATAACGACTACTAGTGAATCAATCCGAATTTGGGATTCTACACTCAGTGTTCTGTGAGCTTTATACTTTCCATTCCATTTCAGATTGTTTGGATAGTGTGAAATGCCAATAATAGTAAATGATACAAATTCATTATCTGGGCTTAATAGATCAGATGCATTTAGACAGTGCACTGTCTAGCCTTTTCAGATATACTGGCAGATCTGACAGTGCACACCTCCCTTTTATCTTTATCACCCATCACCCCCACAGCATTCTATTCACATCTCTCCCTAAATCCCTGTTGACGACATAGCTCTGATAGACTGGGCCCTAAATTCCTGCACCTCTCTGCTCCTGCTATATATGCCCTCTTTCTTCCCTTCTAAACCTTTTTTTCAGTTTCCGGCTTGTCCCTCAAGTGTGCAAACATACTAAAAATCTCCCTCTCCACAAAAGTGGTTACTCTTCCACCCCTGGGAACAAATACCATATTTCCTCTGCTTCCAGTCCTGGCCAAGCTCCAAGAAGAACTTGTTTTTACTCAGTTTTCAGCTTTCTTGAACACCTCTAAGATACTCTTCCCTTATCAGTATGATTTCCAGTAATCACATTCCACCATCTCCTTCCTCCTCTGAGACACTGGGCCTCATTCAGAAAGCTGCCACGAATGGCGCAAAAGGCTTGCACCACAAAGAATGGCACAAGATACAGCTTGCTCCAAAAGATGCCTGGGAGCAATTCGAAAAGGCAGCCTGTGTCAAACACAGGCTGCCTGCTCCAAAAGGGCATGTGTCAGACTTGCACCACAAAATGAGCTGCGACATGGCACTAGGGGGCTTGCTGCAGATGCTGACTGCCATATACCCCAGTTTGGTATTCACAAAACTCTCCTAGAGGACAAAAATTCTAAGTACCCTTAGACCAGTCATGGCTGGTCTAAGAGTACTTAGATGTGTATCCTCTGGGAGAGTTTTGACATTTGTGGCAATGTGCCATACCCACCCCCCTTTTAAGAAATAAAAAAAGTCCCTGGTGGTCTAATGGACCCCCCAGCCCCGATCCCCATATATGAAATAATAAAAGTCCCTGGTGGTCCAGCAGACCCTCCCCCAGCCCCGATCCCCATTAATTCAAAAATAACCAAGGTCCCTGCTGATCTAGCGGACCCCCTTTCCTATCCCTGATCTCCACTATACATATTTATCCCTATTTCCCTGGTGGTCTAGCAGACCCCCTTCCTATCTCTGATCTCCGCTATAAGTATGTTTCAATATTTCCTTGGTGGTCTAATGGACCCCCACACCCCCACCCTAGCTGGCAGTGTCCCATCATCTTGCTTCCCCATCCCATCCTAGAACTGGTGACTGCCACTGCCCTTCGCTCACCACCATGGCCAGCTGCTGACTGAGATCTTGAGGAGTACATACTGTATGCTGTATACAGTATGCAGTCCTTGAGAGCTCAGTTGGTGGCTGGCCATGGTGGTGAGCGGAGGGCTGTTCCAGTTGCTGACTCTGGGATGGGATGGAGGAGAGCAGGGTGGTGGGGTACTGTCTGCTGGGGTGGGGGGGTACACTAGACCACCAGGGAAATATCAAAACATATTTATAGCAGAGATCAAGGATAGGGAGGGGGGTCTGCTAGACCACCAGGGACCTTGGTTATTTTTGTAATTAACAGGGACCAGGGCTGGGGGGCCACCAGACCACCAGGGACCTTGGTTATTTTTGTAAACAATGGGGATCAGGGCTGGAGGGCACTTACCACCAGGGACTGCTGTCCTTGGTGCTTTTGCTGCACTGCTGCCCTATGGCTTATGGCACACCTTCCCAATGTGCCATCTGTTTGGCACAGGGCCAAGGCTGCTGCAAGCCACAGGACTTTGCTGCCGGGACCCTACATTGATAGTGGAATGGGCACAGGGTTCCTAGCACACCAGCACTCGGCACAAGCCATGGTTGGTGCAGCTTGCACTGACCTTTGTGAATCAGGCCAACTAACTCCATTCTCAAGTGGATGGTCCAGGGTCTTGTTACTGCCTCATTTTTCATTCACCTGCAAAGGCCTTTGACATTGTATCCCTCCTACTTGTCTTTGACAAGTTTAGGGGAGTGGGACTCTCCAAATCATCAGTAGACTGGTTCCACTCCTGCCACTCTGTCTACCTACAGTCAGTCCAGGTTAGAGATGCTTCCCTTCCCCTCATACTTTCCTGGCATCCCCAAGTCTCTATCTGAGGGACCTGAGTATGGGTAATAACTTATCAAACTAGATAAACAACTGGTTGGGCAGGATGACAGAGAGTGGTGGTGAATGAGACTCCTTTAGAGGTCAAGGGAGCCACCGGTGATGTCCTCAGAGCTCAGTCCTAGGATCAGTACTCTTCAGTGTGTTCAGTGACATTGAAAAGGGCGTACAGAGGACACCAAGATTTGTGTCAGTGTAGACAGCAACAGAGGAGGGAGTAAAGAAAATAAGGAGAGATCTAGAGAGGTATGAAAAATGGTTCAGGGTCTGGTAGGTCAAATTCAATGTGAAAAAAATGCAGTTATGCATATTGCTAATAAAGGTAATGGATTGGAGATTTCAGAGTAAGCCAAACAAAGAAGGAGAGGGACATTTTAACAATCAATAGTGATACTATTGAGTCATCAGCCAAAAGCAACAGGAAATATGTTATGGCCAACTTGATGCTGGGCCGTATAAGTAGGGGCATCTCATGAGTAGGAGGCATGAGGTGATCTTGCTCCTATACAGATCCCTGATAAGGCTGCTCTTTGAACAGTGGTTGCAGTTTTGGAGCCCACATTTCAAGCTGGATTGTGATCACCCAGAAATGGTTCAAGGGAGGGCCACAGAAAATAGGCAAGGTATGCAGGGAAGATGATATGAGGAATGGTTGAACAGTAAACAGATGCTTACTTGAAGACAGAAGGAGAGGAGAAATATGATCAAAACTTTTAAGTACCTTGAGGGGATCAGCAGAGTAAACTATAAAACACTGTTCAAATGCAGCAAGGTGACCTGCACCAGGGGCAAGGGTACAAATTGATGGTAGGCAAATTAATGAAGCAAGTACGTTTTCATGGATAGGGTGGTGGACAGATGGAATCCCTTTCCATGAGAAATGGTAGAGCCAAAGACAATGCAGGGTTTCAAGGGGGAGCGGGCTGGGTATAAAGGATTAGTAACTGTTAGAACAGGGGTGTGGAGGGGAAGGGTCACAGTTACAAAAGAACCATTCTTTCAGTAGGTGACCCAGTCTAGATCCTGCTCTGCCGTAGGTTGGAGCAGTCTTAGGTAGGATCAGAACAGGACCCTTGGTCTTTTTCTGTCTGTAATAAGTTTCTCGGTTTCTCTGTTTTCCAACTTAGGTCCAATCTGTTCTCCATCTTCCTAAATTATCTGCCCACTGTGTCAAAATGAACATCCACATTTATGCTGATTACATCATACACATGCCTTGGTTGGCAATCTAGAATAATTGCTGAAGCATCACTTTAACAATGTCCAGTGCTTGTTCCAGCAACACCTGCTAACAGTTACTGCCAAAAAATAGTGTTTGTGGAGGGTAGAATAAGTAGAATCAGTTGTGTTAAAATAGTATTAAGGAATCAGTCACTTCTTTTTATTCCATTTCAATTTTTCTACTTTCCTTTTTATACATTATCCCAATATTTTGTAAGCTAAATGGTATTATATTATAAAGGATAGAAATCTATAAGACAACTTTATATAGGGATTGTCAACATTATCTGTAATCTCTTATTATTTTTCTTTTTTTTTTAATCTGTTCTTTCTATGCTGCAACTGTATATATACTTAAAGTGCTGTATGGTTGTAAAAGATATAAGCAAATAAAGTTTATTTAATTAGAAAAAAATAGTGTTCATGTCCTTTGGTACTATTTATTTATTTATATGTTTTGTTCTTCAGTTAAGTGCACTAGGCATAAAGAATGCCTATTTTCACGCATGATCTGGAAGAGTATAATACAATAAAAACACTGGCAACATGATAATGCGAAACAATGGTAATACAACAATACAAGACAGGATGACATTAACACAGTTTATAAAACTGACAGCTACTACAAAAGTCAGAGCACAATAAGCATGGCCATAACAGTGACTGTAGTATAACCAAGACCACCTTAGATACAATAGATCCACCCTAGATACAGTTGAAAACTTGCTAGGTGAAGCTCCTCCTAGTAGTTAAAACCCTGGATGGCACCCCACTTGATGAGTTTTCTTATTCCAAGTACCTCAGTGTGTGGCTGGAGTAATAGTTAAATGTCCCTATCCACATCAATGCTATGCATAAAAACTCTGCCCCTAAGTCCGTGCCCTTTATTGCAACAAATAGTACCTACCTCTCCCTGTCTACAGTGAAATCCTTAACATTATGTCTCCTGTGTTTGATTATACAGATGTGGCCTATGGTGTTGCCCAAAACTCTTCCCTTGCTAGACTGGACCCTCTTTTCCATGTTTTCTGCTGTTTTGCGGCTAACTCTCCTCTCCTTCCCTCACCCACCACTGCTCACTCTACACTAACCTCTCTCTCTCTCCCTCCAGTTATGACCAGATGTCTCTCTTATTGCGCCTGTTTTCTTTTCAAGTACTGGTTCTCCTCCTTCTCTCCACATCTCCCTTCTCTACACCTTCCACCATCTATCTATGTTGATCTTCTGACTTTTGAATTGTAATTGTTCCTCACTGTAGAACTATTGCATGGAAAACAGCCTTCTCCTTCTGCCTTCCCTTCCTCTGGAATAATCAACCCCCCTCAGCTATGCCTCCCTTCCTCTTACTGCTCACTTAAATAGCTCCTAACAGTTAACTACTTCTTCCTGTTTCTTCTCTTAATTACTCTCTGGCCTCCCGGTACTGTTGTTAGGGGCTGCTGGGTTGATTATTCCTCTCTGGCCACCAAGTATTCTTCTTACCCAAGACTACTGCTTTTTACCCACTTTGGTTGTTTTGCACTTTGTTTATCATGTAAGCTATCATTATGTACCACGGTACCACTGTTGTAGTTCATCTTTTAGGTCTCTACTGTTACCCACTTGCACAAACTTGTATTTGTTTGCACTACATGTATGCTGTTACAAATTAAATGTTTGCTGTGAAAGGCTTATTGTTTCAACCAAAACTTAGATTACAGAGAACACTATCAACCAAGTAATAAAAAAGGCTAAAACAGTCTATCACTTAAGGTCCTATCCTATTGCATAAATGGTCCTATCCTATTGCATAAATGAAATACACAGAGGGGACCTTGTGTGATAAATGATGTATCCTTAGTGACAGTAAGTGGGTTCACAGGTTAAGCTGCGGAATCTATTTCCTAGAGTAGAGCCAATGCGTTTTTTAAATTTGTTTTTTTCTTATTTAACGGTACATAGACTCTGGTCTCCCACCTTGGTGAGAGCCAAGAGGGCCTCCAATTTTACTTAAACAACATTTTGTTTCTGGTTTCCCACTTGGTGGCAGTTTGTGGGTTACCAGTTTCATATATTCATATTTTGGCTTCTTTCCTGGGTGAGAGTCAAAGAGCTGTATCTTTTTATTTGATCATGTTTCCATTATATGGTTTGATATTTGTTATATTTAATTGTTGCTAACATTTTTGGATAGCATTTTGATTTGTTTCATTATATTCACTTTATTACTATATAGTTTTTTGAAAACGGCATGTCAATTTTTTTTTCTGTTTTGTCAATATGGTTTTTCTACTGTATTATTCTTTTTGGTAACAGTTCTACTTCATTTTCCTGCATTAATCCATTTTTACCTGAAGGGTCTCAGAATACTTTTACTTCCCCTCTTCCTGGTCAGATATCCCCTTGATATTTCCTAACCATGTCATTTCGAGAGGTGTTACATTCTACTGTTTTAATTTTTCATCCCTTTATCCCAGGTGGCTATGTTTACCCAAAAGAAATTCTAAACATTCTCTTTTATGGCATTATCTTTGTATAATTGGCATTTTTCTTTTTTTATTGCAGGGGACACCTGGCCCCTCCTTTCATAACTTAAACATATTTCATTCCAATATCCAAAGTCTCCTCCCTAAAAGGGAATTGTTGCTAAGCTGGTCTGCCTCTATCTGTCCATCTGTTTTTGCTGTTACAAAGACTTGGTTGGATTCTTCCACTCTCAATTCCAAAATTAATCTTCCAAACTACACAGTATTTAGGTTGAATAGAAACAGACGTGGTGGGGGCTCTGCCATCTTTATTCATTCTTCTATTCACCATTCTCTTGTGTAACCCCCATGCTACTTTTCTCAGCTGGCACCTCCCAAAAGAACCAATGCCCTATACATGGCATGCAATTTGCTCTTGGCAGAATTACTAAATTGGTACCACCTCTAGCTTTAGAGTGTATATCAGGCTCATTATCTAAAGGACTGGGGATGGGGATACAATTCTAGAAAATTAACCTTTGCATTTACAACCAGGTCCAGGGGAGAGGATGCTAGGTGTATGCTAGGTGTATGCTAGACCTAAATGCTGAGGGGCCCCAAAACATTCACACAGAAGCAATAAGCTGAATGTCTAAAACAGAAACTGAGATTGTGCAGTATGGCTTTATCCATAGATGTTACTTTAAAGCACCAGTGGACCACCCAATGGTTGGTCATGGTAAAACAGGTATATTCTTTTTCCAGAAACACTTTTGCTAGGCAGTACAATTTTCCACAGAAACATCTCTATCCATTTTCCAAAGTGCTCATAGCCTGAACCACATACTTGAGCTACTTTCAAAACACATTTCCAAAGTGGATGCTTGTGGCATGAACCACATACCTGGGCCATTTCCAAAACACATTTCCATTTCCAAATGTAACCAGTGACCTGTGCCACATATTTAAAATTCATCCTGGGCATTGACCTTTACCCATGGGACCTTGGTGCCATTGAATCAACCAGTTAGCCCTGTACTGAAACTCCAGATAGCGTTCCTTCCACCCTTTTCCCCAAATACAGTCTCTGCCATTCCTTCAGGGTTACATCAAAAGAAGCCTTCAACCCCCACTAAATTGCTAGACTCCAAATTTAACTTCAAATTAACACTCTGAGGTGAATTCAAGTACCTTGGTCTCATTCTTGATTCTACATTGACATTTAAATCTCATATACATAACACTATTTTAAAAACTCGACAATGTCTGTGCCATCTAAGACAGACAAGGCACTGTCTGTCATCATCACACCAAAAACTAATTGTGACCCAGAAAATTCTTCCCATTCTAGATTACATTGACACAATTTATTGCAAAGCTAATGCTTCTAGTCTTTCCTCACTGGATACTATCTATTACCAACTTCTTCAGTTTGTATTGAAAAGTAAACATAATGAACATCATTGTACCCTTCTTTTCAAATTAAACTGGGTATCTCCTTCATCAAGATGAACCCTTCATTGGTTATCTCTGATTTATAAAACAGTAAATCATCAGATCCCATCTTGTTTATCTTACAGACTTTTATTCTCTAATCATAATCATAACCTTAGGGATGTTTCCAATCATGGCGTATCCTTGCCCAGGTTCCAAACTCATTTTGGAAGAGATTGTTTTTCATATGACACTCCACTTTCTTAAAACAAACTTCTCCCTCACTACAGAACTTTCGCACTTTAAATATCTCTAAACATAATTTGAAAAAATCACAACTACAGGAACAACTTATTTGTACATATTTTAATTGATCCCTAATCTGTATATGTATTTACATTATTGTATTATGTGGATTTTCATTTATGTAATCTACTGTATGTTTTGTATTGGTCTTCATCTACTTAATGTTTATAGTCTATTTTATTAGCTGTATTTTAAGACTTGGGATGTTCTGTAAACTTAGATTAGTTCTCATAGAATCTATCCTGTAAAATATCAACTTTTTAATTAAAAAAAATCTATACTCATGCTGATTATGCCACTTGTAAGGTCCCCATCGCATAATACTTATATATTTATATGCACTCTGTAATATCGTCTTTTTTACCAATAAATGTCCATTTTTGTGATTGTGAAATTGTATCCTCATTTATACAGGTTCCTTTTGGAATTGCATAAACAGAACAGTGGAGATATTTCAAGACTCATTTTTCATGCCAACCCACTTCCCTGATGCACTAGGTCACCGCATCAGGCCATGACACGCACATGAACCCCTTGTGAGTGGGGCTTCCTGGTCCATCACAAGGTGTCACCAGTGTGACAGAACACTGCACCATACCTTCCCAGGCTTGGAGCTATGGTGTGTGACAGGGCTACCCCCTTCCCTCCATTCTTGTCCTGTTCAGCCAGCTTCCCAACCTTGTCCCCAAACTTGAGTGGCCAGCATGGGAACACAACATGCTACCCCCAGGCACAACAGCTGGCCCTGCCCCTGCACACAACATTTCATTATAACTTTTTCAATCAACCCATGATAACAAGTAAACAATAACCCTGGCAAAATGTTTACAGCACAATTATTAATTTAATAGGTCTGTTCTTTATAGGGCTTCCCCATACCTTAAAAGCACAAATAAATCTGTACAAAGTAAGGTATTCAGTTAACAGGTCTATGCTATTGTCAAGTATTTGTTTAGGTTGGCCCCAATGTAATAACTTAAAACTGGAAATGTTAGTAGGCTATAATACAGGTTGAGCAAATATCATAGTACCTGATGTGCTGTGCCACTTCTTTAGGGAGCAGCATCAACGGTTGATAAGTGACTATTAATTTCTGTGGTCAGATGCAGCCCTTTTATTATGTAATGTACTGTATGATGTGATGTCTTTGATAACATCCCATGCTGAGCACAGAGGGGTTTGGGATATAAAAGGAGAGGAAGGGAACCAGGTGCAATTAAAAACTGTAAATACTAATAAAGAATCACCAAGAACAGGGAATTTGATGGCACTGCAGATATTCTATGGTAGGTTGCAAGTTCTGTGCAAAATTTTGCAGCTGCAGAATTCCAGGGGCCTTGCCTACAAGTACTTCACAGGAGTGAACAAGGTGCTTGAGGTGAGCCTTTTCCAAATGATGTTAATCTCTGGGACTGGGGACATGCAATTAAGTTTTAGTGGGGGAAGTTCAAGGATGGATGTGAGGAAATATTTCTTCACTAAAGGGTGGTAGACACATGGAACTGACTGCCAGCTGAAGTGAACGAGGTTAGAATGCTGGAAGGCTTCATGCATGCATGCATGGGATAAACCTAGGGGTATATTAGAAGAGAAGTGGAGGAGCACCATCGGAGACCAGACAGAATCTGCTGAGGTAGAACAGGCAGGGAACATTTGGGCAGACTGGGTGAGCTAACAGTCCTTTTCTGCTGATGAATTCTGTATTCTGTGTTTCTAAATGACTTTTGTTTGTAAGATTCTTTGCTAGTTTGGTTGAGAAGTTTGCAGATCATACAAAACAAGACCAACAGCTTTTATTCTTGGGGCAATTTGTGTAATCTCATTTGCACTCCAACTCTTTGAACTTAAAGGGACACTGTCAGCTTTTTGATATGGATGCACATGCATCAAGTCCTGATATCACATTGCAAACAATGATTTCAATATGGAATAAACCTCAGTTTGCAAAAAGACTGGTATTGCCAAGATCAGCTTAGTGTGTATAATACAGCCATCTGATTACTTTATATTACTCAAAAATCGCCGAGTTAGTTCATGCACGAGTTTATTGTGATTCAGCACCATAGCACTGTCGGGGATGCGCAGGAAGGAATAGACCATGGGACTTGAGGTCAGGATGACTGCAATGCAGATTTCTGAAAAAAACTGATTATATGTACAAAGACACATCTGAAATGTTGTGTGAGCAATTGCTTGGTAGAGCTCTGTTACCAGGCACAACCAGTAAAAGGGCACTGAAAATCTGACAAAAATCTGGCAGTGTTCCTTTAAAGTAACACAAAACAAAACTGTACAAAACTGTAGTGCTCTGCTGAAGGAAATATCTTCCAGAAACCCAAAGGGCTGTCTTTCGTTTAGTCCTGGTACATATCAGTTGAAACTCCCATTAAAAACCATGCTGAATATGACGGAGGGCCATCAGCATTTGGCCCCCTTACCAATGATGAGTCCTGGAAACTCTTCAAACATTGCCATAAAAGTATGTGCTATGGGGAAGGGCTGCATTAAATAACAGGGTACTAATAGCGTCTTGAGATCACAGAATCTAATTCAAACAATTGCTATATGTAAAATTGAGAAGTCAGCAAACCATGTGGTTAGCATCGAAACTGAAGTCTTCATTCAAGGGTTAAAAAATTTAATTTAGGAATGTCCATGAATACCTCTTTATATTCATTCCTTTGTTACAACTTGAACATAAAATTCTGCTTCACTAAGTCTAGCATCACCTTATACACTTGATATGAACATACATTATTCCTTTTCAAGGTAAAATGCTCTCATCAATTTCTGGTGACAGCCCAACACTAAACCTACTGTAGTTCTGTTTCTATGCAAGACTTTCCCAAGGCCTTGAACTCAAGTCATTCTGAACAGCCTGGGCAGAAGGAAGGCCCCTATTGTAAGTGCCTTGAAATATGAGCAATGGAATCCTCACAGGCAAAGATGGTTCAAGATGTAATTCCTAAATCATCCAGGAGAAAAGCCAAGCATATGCTTCTGGATTTTCAAGGGAAAACTATACTTAATAAAAGATTATTCGAGTAAAAGAAACCATACTTGGGAAACAGAGCTCACCCTGGGAAAAACAATACCAAGCATAACTGGAAAAGGCTGTACTTATATGGAGAACATTTGACTCAGAAGGAGTTGAGCTGTCCTTTAGCCAAAAGGCATTTTACCTGGCCAATGCTGAAATGCATGTTTTAAAACAGCAAATTCAATGTATAGTTTTTAATGGTGGAATTTCTTAGAGTAGGCAGAAATACTGGCCAATACTCTCTATTTCAAGTTCTGTTGATGACTGTGTCCCCCATAGGGAAACAAACTATGCTTTCTTAATATGTAAAAAAACATTTAAATATATCTCAGGCATTACGCACATTGTTCTGTATATATTCCAGATGTTTTCCAAGTTCAATGAGATATATGAGGGAGGTGATATAACATAGTGGTCAAGAGCACTGAGCTGCAAACCTACAGAACTAAGTTTGAATCCGACAGCCTCCACTTGCATACTGTGAGACCATGAGCTAGTTATTTAACTTCACCATGCTTCCAGGACACACCTGGAGACAAGACTTGGCTAAGTGTGTCTTTCCTGGCCAAAAATGGTGAAATAAAATAAAAATATCTTGTCCTTGGCACAGTCACAATACATTTATATTGATGTAGTTAGTTTTTGTTTATCAGGTACATGCACTAGGCAAACAAATGCCTGTTTTTAAGCATGACCTAGGAGATTACAGACAATAAAACAATGCAGGTTATACTCTCAAATGATGCGACATTTTAGTTTACTTTTTATCAGGATTATAGAAAGTCAAATTCTTGTTTGGGGCATGCAAGAGCAGCTTTACACTGTAATTTCTATAAGACGTGTATGTTAACTGAACATAGATTTTCAATATATTTGAGAAATATATTCTGAGATAGAAGGATGCAGCATGTGTAGAATATACAGTGGTCCCTTGGTATAATGACCCTTGCAATAGCAAATTTGGGCTATAATGAACATCTGTATTTATTTATTTATTTGCATCTTAGATTATCACCTTTGAGCCAACAGGCTCGTTTACATAGGTTCCTCATCAAATAATTAGACAATTTTAACAGGACTGGACAAATTAGGAAGCTGAATTACATAGATTTCATGTTGAACAATTATATATATATATATATATATATATATATATATATATATATAGAGATATACAATTGAGAGCTGTCAGGTAAATGATTTATCTACACAAGTGCTGTTTTCCTCGGGTAACCTCACGAGTGGCATATGCCATGAGTGAGGTGTCCGAGCTCAAACAGTACAAGTGTGGACAAATCATTTATCTGACAGCTCACCATTGTATATTTTATTTATGCAATAGGGATGCTTTCTGTTGGTGCAGGAACATTTGTTTTTGATTGTGTATCTTGTTTTTGCATATGTTTGTCAAAAAAGTGAACACAAAATTGCATTTTCTGCTCTTTCTTGCTAATTATAAAAAGATCTGTAAGGTATCTATAAATGAAATGCCACTCATTTTGTAGATAATTTTGTGCTGAACAACTTTCATGCTCGCAGTACCATGCTATCTTTTTTCATTTTAAAGTTATTCTCATTTGAATATGGGTAGTACTGCTACTGAGGCCGAACATTCTAAATGAGTTCCGGAGTGATTGTGACATAGCTACTATATGGATAAATTTTATTTATTCAATGGCTGTGAAGATAAATGGATTTATTCAATGGCTTCTGAGTTCATGCCTATTGCATAATATATATATATATATATATATATATATATATATATATATACACATACATACACATAGCTAACAATGGATATATACAATTAGTATAGAGTTCAATCAGTAATACAGAGAGTAGTATACAGAAGAAGACACTATTATGTAAATGAATAATAATCAATTGGGTCAAAGCTAGGCACAAATAGACAGTGATAAGGAATTTAAGCAAGAATAGTAAGTAGGATGTAGGGAGGAATAATTGAAAGATTCTGGATCACAGTTGAGACATGGGCAGTTTGGATGAAGCCCGTGAGAGGGGGCAGAGAGGTGGAGGGAGGAGGCAGGCTGGAAGGGGTGATGTATTTAGCAGCCAGATAGGCTTTGTCAAACAGGAACGGATAATTCTACAGGTGAGGTACCCAGGGGGGTATGGAGGGGAGAAATACATTGAGGGAGTGGACAGGGATGGAGAGAGTGGCTGAGAATGGAGGGGGAGGCCAGTAGGTGCCAAGGAAGAAGCACGGGAAAATAGCGGGGTCAAAAAAATCACAATATAAGAGATCTAGAGGTTACAGTCACAACCACTGGTTGCAGCAAGGTGCAAGTGCATTTTTATTTTGAAGGGGTCGAGTTTTTGTTCCATTAAAAGGTCACTTTGGAGTGAGTTAAGCCAGATTGGTGCCCGGTATTAGAATGTATGCTGTCTTTGAGAAGTACGGCGAAGGGGAATTTGAGTAGCCTGCTGTTAGTACCTCTTGTGTCCCTAGGGTACACAGGTGGGTGGAGAAGGCTGTGAATTCCAGGGGATGTTTGGCCTAGTAAAGACTTCTTTGTGAGAAGGCATACCTGGTATTGTATTCTGCATTGAAGGTTTAGCCATCCCAATCAAGAATAAAGATCGCAGGTATGGGCCAGATGGTAAGCTCCTGTGACTAGCCAACAGGCTTTGTTTAGGGCTAGCCTTATTCTTTTTAGTGCTGTGTCCATAGCTGCTCTGTACACAACAAGCCCATAATCGGTTACCAATAGGACAGAGCTGTTCACTGCTAGTTTTAGGGCCTGATCGGTAAGGCAGTGCTTGAGCTTATAAAGTTGACCTAATTTGAGGTTGGCAGTCTTAGCTACTATGTCAGTGTGCTGGGCGAAAGTGAGGTGGCAATCTAGGGTGACACCAAGGTACTTGAAACTTTGTACCATTTCTAATGGGTTGTTTTGGATATTCAATATAGTTAAATGATAAGTCTGTGCCTGTTGTGGGAAGAGGCAAATAACATTGTTTTTGTTTTTTTGTAGTTCATTAGGAGCTTAGAGTTTATAAACCAGACTTCAACTTGAGAGATGTTTGCCTGCATTTATCTTTCGAAGGAAGCAGGGTCCACGTGACTAGAATATAGCTCTGCATCATCGGCATATAATAGGACTCTGTCTGAGCAAACCATTGGGAGACTCAGACAGACAATGTTCAAGTTATCACCTAATTGCTCCTTGAAGCACAGAAAGAGACAGAAATGGATCTGAACACTGAAAATGGTTCCCCATGATGGTTGCTGATCAGGAGTTAGGGTTACTGGGCATGGTAAGTGATCCTGAGCAGGTGGAGGAGTGGTTACACTTTGGTGAGAACTGTCCAGTCACGAAGTCACTGACAGAGGAGGACATAGTGGCAGAAGTGCTGAACAAGCACTGAGCCACAATGCCAGATGGTGATGATGATGATGATGAGGAGGAGGAGGAAATACCACACGTAAATGCAACTGATGGCATTGCTGGATTTGTGACAGCTTTACAATTTCTGGTAAAGCAGCTTTACATTTTCTCTATGAAGCTGCTTCATTTGTGGCAAATGATAGTGGTCAAGGCAGAACAAATAAAAAAATAAATAAGTACAAACCACCTTGGACAGCTTATTAAAAATAATTAAGTGCTGAAAATTATTTTCTTACATTTTTTAAGTTTTATGCAGAAATCCTAATCAAGTTTTACAGTTCTACCTCCAAGGCATGTGAGACAGTAAACAGTGAAAATCCCCAAACCAAGAAATGCAGTTCAAGCAAATAATTTATTTAAAAGGGAGGGTACGGAGAGAACCAGGGGGCAAAAGGGTATCATGAGAGCAATGGGAATAGCAGTATCACACACTGCAGTAAAATGCTAATACATAAAGCAATCAATTAAACTTCAGCAATCCACCCTGCAGAATCTGCCTCCCCAAGCAATCATCAAACTTCTGCTGCAGGCGCACCTACCTTAATTCCCCAAAGCCCATACGTGAGTGCTCTCTTTATAACGCTGCAGTGGGAACCGCACTGGGGATGCTGGATGCTGCTACCAGGGTGGAGTTTGGTTTTGCTCAAAAACACACTCAAACATAACTGCTGCCAAACACAAAACTGTAACAGAAAAAGGTTAGCATTGGGACCCTATTTTTAATCCAGAGAGTGGGTGACTGGGTGGCCTCCACAGGTCTTCTGCCTGTGTCTCTCACACTGGCAAAGTCATGCCCAGGATTTCTCCTTCTGTTCCTTGCACAATACACTTTATCCCCTGTTGCAGGGCCAAAACCTTGGGGTTTACTTATGGTTTGATTCCTCAAATGATAACTCTAGTGTTGATTGCTGGGACAGAATGGATGGAGACAGGTGCTCCTGGCTTGGACGGTTGATTCCCCTGGCTCACCGATGGTCTCTCCTGGGTTGAAGTTCTTTCTCACTATCTTTGTCTTTGAGGTGCAGGACCTGGATCAAGAAAGTGACCTTCTCAGACTATAGATTCTGCAGGAGCTAGTCCCCCTGAGGGGAAAGTCTGTGCTGGGGGCAGGAAAACCCCAGCTCCAAACTTGCGTTAAATCTGTAGTTTTGTTTAAAATTGCTTCTTTTCTTCACACAAACACTGTCACTGGGATCCCAGGCTCTTCAGGTTGCCATATCTACAGTGGCTAGACAGACAGTGGCACACCAGCCCACTCTTCAATGCACTGTTACTCACTCTGGTAGTCTGACTGAAGTGGCCTCGATCCCTGGGAACAGATCCTTTTATCTGGTGTGAAACTTGATGCCTGATTAGTCAGGCTTATTCCCTGGCAAGGAATCTTTTTCTCAGTGCTGACACCTCACTGGTCAAACTTAATGATCAAATCTTGTGACGACCTCGGACCCCTGTGCCAGAACTCTTTGCAGGCTGTGGAGTCATGTGGGCCACCATATTTGCTCAGAAACTGAGGTAGACTCTAGTAGCTTATTGTAGTTTTCCATTTAGTCCCTTAGAGTTATCTGTATCTTGCCTGACCCTGCTGTCTGTCCTGGGGCCAGGAAGATGCTTGGTTACTTTGCCATTTGCCCCATTTCAGAGTTGGGGCTGCAGGTGTGAGAGGAGCAATTTGAGTCACTCCCCCTTGCTGGTATACATGGCCACTGTGTCTTTTATCCAGTTCTGGGCCCGCTGCCTGCCCTGGACCAGGAACCCATCTATTATTAGGCTGATGGTGATGTGGAACTCCAATCCCAAATCCACTGCCTACCCTGGAGCTGGGATTCCTTGCAGGAGTGGGTGCCTGGCCCGGTAGTGAAAACAGGAGCTCCAGTTCTGAAATGTACATACTGTGCATGTACAGTAGCCTGAAATGGCCACTGCACTTATTTCTCGTTCCCCGACATGCTCCTGGTAATTTGATTGGTGGAAAACAGGCAAAGGTGACCACTGATGTCTCTTTGTACCCAGTCTTGGCCACCACACAACATTCCTGGGGCCAAGGGTGTGAGTACAGTTGGTGGCTCCAGTTGAGAAGGATATAAGGGGAGCCCTGACTCGGATCCCATCAGAGCTCCTGGCAGCACACACAAGTGCCCCAATGGGCCCCACCTCAGCTGTCTAGGGGGGTCGGAGGGTGATGATAGAGCCAGTAGCAGGTAAGCTCCCAGAGTTGGGGGGCTTACATTCCTAACCCACTTGGCACTTCCAGATAGATATGTTGTCAAGTTTTACTTCACCTGCGAATTTCCAGTGAAGTTACGAAACTCACCTTCATGAATAACTTTGTGAATATTTCCCCCTTCACCACTTTGGTACAAGTTGTAAGGGCAATTTCCCTAATCAGCACCACAGGGGATAGGGGTGCTAGACCTTATTTGATTGTCCAATAGGTTTTCCAACCACTGGAATTATACACCAAATTCTGTTTGGTGCCACGTTTTCTGGTGGCTATCCTCTACTCAGCCCAGGATCAGATGGGTTGCCACCAAGGGCATGCCGTCTTTGGCATGCACAGGTCCTGATTTTACTATCTTGAGCATTAAGGGAATTTTTATTCCTATCCATTAGCTACAGTATACTATACGGTGCATCATTTAGTTAACACTGCTGGGGCTTTGTCCCAGGCCTTGTGCAAAGGGAGTGCAAATCTGTTAATGTCTAGAAACATGAATTGCAAGCTTGATCTTGGACTGGGACAATCACTTTATTAAAAAAGGGGGAGAGAGCTACATCAGCCCTTTTCTAATATTTACCACAGAGGTGTACTAAATATAAAACTATAAAACAGAAGGCATAGAATAATAACATTGGTGGAAACTGGACCACAGAGCATGCGATAGGAAAATGACTCTGAAAAGTCTTGTGTGAACTCTTAGAAACAAAACTCATTTTAAGTCAGCCCGGCCCAGTGGAGTGGTGGGCTGAGGCCCTCAACACCTTACCTCCTACCACTCTGGTGACTCAGGTTCAAAAACAGATGTGGGTCATTCGGTGGCCAGCTGGGAGAGGGAGGATTGAGCATCCCTAGGACAGCTCTTCTTTCTCGTGGGAGGGGGATTGTGTGACCTGCTGCTTGCCCACCACCTGGTGATGTCTGGGTGGTAGCACAATCTGTGCACAGAAGCAACAGCCAATCACAGGCATCTGAGGACACCTCCATGGAGATGGAGTTCATCGCCACACTATTGCACATGGCTGGCTTTGGGAGAAATGCCACGAGGAAAAAAACCCTCTGGCCGCAGGATGACATCCAGGCCTTTGCAGGCCCCACACCAGCAACCGAGAATCCTGCTGTATGTCCTGCAAGCAGGAGGATGTCAGGCAAGAAGGTAAGTACTGGGAAAGTTGAATGATGGGGCTGGGGGACTGGACAGAAGGGGGAAGGCCAGAGGAGACAGGGGACATAAAATACTGGTGAAAAAAAATTGTTTTTAGGTTTTCTCAAGGAAGGCAACAGCATAGGGGCTCTATACTTTATTTTCACCCAGCCAGTAACATTTATTTGTTTTATTTAGTTTTTGTTGACCGCGTAAGTGCACTAGACAAATCCTGCCTATTTTCAGGCATGACCTGGGGGAAGGGAATACAGATGAATGCCAACTGCCCTTGAACCAGATTAAGCTGTTGGTGGTATTGTTAGTGAATGAGGGAAATTTGTCCAAGATACCAGGGAAATTCCCTTGCTCTTTTCGATAAGTGCCATGGGATCTTTAACATCCACCTGAACTACCACCAATCCAAGCAGATGGGACCTCGATTTAATGTCTCATCCGAAAGACGGCACCTCAGAAGTACAGCATCCCTCTCATGCTGCACTACAGTATCAGTACTGGCAGATTAACCCAATGATCAGTAAATGGGGAGCTGAAGCACTAAAGACTCAAAGGAATTTTCTAACACTGAAATTCAGTGTTTTGAGTATATGCGGTTGCTTGGCATGCTTTGGGTATCATAGTACCATAGTAATGTGTCAGCAGAAAAGGACCATTCTGATCCATCTAGTCTTCCCATTTCCCACTTGCCCTTACTTGTCTCGGTAGCCTGTGACATAGGCTATGGAGGAAGGGCCACTCGCAGAATGGCTCTGCATACAAGGTGACTGTGCGTAGGGTGACTGTGGAATAAAGGCGACTCTGGATTAAGGGTGACTCTGGAATAAGGGCGACTGTGGAATAAGGGTGATCGTGGAACAAGGGCTGCACGGGATTTAAATGGCTAACGCAGAGATCGAGTGTGTGCATCCCGACACTGACAGATACACAACATAGCAGGGATGTACTGTCCACAGTATTGAAACCCCCCAGCACCACCTTGGAGCAGCTATGGCCCCCAGCATGCACTGCCATGGACAGGGAAAAAGCATGGGAGGGCAGGCTGCAGGCAATCTGCTCTCATGGCATGCACCAGCACAGTGCCACAGTCAGCGCCTCCCAGGACAGCCACCATGGGTTTGAACCCCATGGCTGGCACACACAGCATAACAGTCAGGCAGAGTAGGGAAGTAGACCAGGAGAAAAGAAAGCGTTCACCTCAGCAGCACAGTCCTGTCATCGGTACAGCAACCGCACACCTCAGTGCCACTGCAGCATGGATGCCGTGTACATCCTGATGTGTATACGGACTGAGCGCGCCTACGCGAGAGCATTCACTGAATTGCATCGGGTACTGTGCGGTGCTCTGCCACAGTCCGCCCTCATGGACTTTGAGCGGGCTGCCTGGTGTGCCATAGACACTGTCTTCGAGGGCACTGTCCTGCGTGGCTGCTTCTACCACTACTGCCAGGCAGTGTGGCAGCAGGTGCAGGGCAATGCGGCACACTAATCCATGGGTGTGGAGTGTGCATTGCAGGTCCGCATGCTCCTCACGCTTGCCTTTGTGCCACTGGATGATGTGGCGATGGCGTATCGGAGGTTGGTGGACACTCCCCTATTACCAGGTGCATGACACACTCCTGCGTCCGCTGCTGGACTACATGGAAGACACCTGGGTTGGGCGCCCAGTGGGGTGTTGGGCATGGTGCCAGCCACTGTTCCACACAGCCATGTGGAACATGTATGAGCCAGCTCGCCGCGGGCAGGCGCATATGAACAACATGGTGGAGGGCCGGCACCGGGCATTCAACACCCGGCTCGGTGTCTGCCACCCGAACATCTGGCGGTTCCTGGACTGCCTCATGGAGGAGCAGTGGCTTGCCACTGTGCGCATGGAGCAGCTTGTCTCCAGCGCTGGGGCCACCACGTCAAAGAGGCAGTACAGGGACCTCATATACGCCGCATTGAGGCCATCGTGGTGGAGTATGGGGTCTGCAGTATGGTGGACTACCTCCAGGGACTTGCACACAACTTCCAGATGCAAGTGTAGTCCTCCTTGGTGCCCCGGGCCTCCAGACCGCCCCACCATCCAGTCATTGCTGCCTGTCCTGTCCTCTGCCATGCTGACACCCACTCACGCTAGCTTTGCTCACATCCACTGTATGCCCCCCACCCATGCACTGCCCCGGTGGCCAGCCCTGTGCCCACAGACCCCATGCACCCATAGCCTTGGTGGCCTGGCCACCAGGCCTGCACTGTGTATGGCCTCTGGTACCACCTGCCTGCACATCACAGGCCACTCTGCATGGGGCCTCATGTGCCCTAGGCGCCTCCCACCTGCACCGGCCCACCTGCCCACCACTGTGCCATGGCCCCCCCCAGCCTTGCCATGGGCAGCCACAGCTGTCAATGTCCTGCTGTGCCTGTCCACGTCCCCCACCCCTGCACCGTTGGTGTCTCACATGTCTGCTGTCCCGCTGTGTGTGTGCGCTACTGCCTGCCCCCATCCCTCGTCATGCCAGCCATGTCCTCTGTGCATCCTCCGTTGTTCCCCATTCCCATGTGGTAGTGTGGTAGTGTTTTTCTTTTTAAATCCCCTGGTCACCATTCTGATGCATGCCGCACTTGTGTGGGTACTGTTCCGGTGGTCACCATGGTTGCCGATGCCCTTCTGCGGGTTGCCCTTCCGCAGTCACCCAATTCACATAGAACCCTTGTCTCCACTTCCCAGGGATATTTTCCTCTGCCCACTAGCAAACTCCTTGTGTCTATCCCACGCCCTCTTGAATTCCTCCATTGTTTCTGCACACACACCCTCATTAGGTAATCTGTTCCAGGGTTCCACCACCCTCTCAGTGAAATAACATCTTCTTACTTTGCTCTTAAATCTTCCTCCTTCCAATCTTAAATTATGACCCTTTGTTTTAACTCCTACTTTCCTTTTAAATAATCTACCTTCATTCACTTTATTTATTCCCTTCATATGCTTAAAAGTCTCTATCATGTCACCTCTATCTCTTCTAACCTCCAGCGGGTATAGATGTAATTCTCTCCATTTAGTCTCGTATGGCTTCTCTTGCATTTCATGCACCATCTTTGTTGCCCTTCTCTGAACCCTCTCCAACCCCTCTATATCTTTTCTTAAATGAGGCCTCCAGAACTATACTGTACCATGCTCCAGGTGTGGTCTGACAGGTGGGTGTTGCTATAGAGATCATGAGCTGGATTCAGAAAATGGTGTGGGACTAAGTCCCACTATGCAACTTCAGTTAAGGACCAGAATCTCCACAGCTGCAGAGATTTGTATTCTCAGTCTTCCACAGCTGCAGGGGATATTACACCTGGTCCCACCGGCATAACTATTCCGAGCTGTGGAAACACCCATGTCATCGTGAAATTGTGGAGCTGGTCACAAACTGGCTCACCTTTGTGAATACTGCAGCTGTGTGAAAACTGTAGCCCACAAGTGGCAACCCACTTGTCCAGGCTTTTTCCTGTGGAAAACTCAGCAAGTGGGCTGCTACTTGAGGAACTGCAGTTTCTCCCACAGCTACAGGATTCTAGAAGGAGGAGCTGATTTATAACTGGCTCCATGAGTTACAGTAGCTTATGGGTGATTTTTCCCCCTACAGCTGCAGAAAAATGTTAGGGGTGGTGGGACCAGCCATAATATCTTCCACAGCTGTGGCAGATGAGAATACCAATCTCCGCAGCTGCCGAGATTTCGGTCTGTAACTGGAGTTACGGAGTGGGATGTAGTCCCCTGACATTTTGAGAATCTAGCCCCTTGTATTGACCTTTTGATGGCAGAAATGATTGCAAGTGCCTAACACACAAACGGCAGTACTCTAGCAGTGAATAAAGTCACCCCTAGCTTGAATAAGCACTAACACATATTTCATGCTGTGAAACTATTTTTGGCACCTAAAGACTGTACCATTGAGAATAAGTTTTAAATGCTGAATGGTCTATTAAACTATGCTGAAAAATGATCTCAGAGGACAATAAAGTTAACAAATAAGCTTAAGAAGCCACAAGGTTATTAAGAAAGGTATGGAACATATAAACTAGGAAATAAAATCGGATTAATTTTCCTCATTTACCCCACAGTCAGTGAAAGCCAGAGAGAAGCCAGAGGCTTGAAAATGTGTAATTTTCTGTACCATGGACGAAAGTACTTGAGTCTAGCATACCTCTTCACTAAAATTGACCAGTGTATTTAATCTCACTTTGCACTGACTGAGCTAACAGAAATTTGAATTGTAGTTTAGATAATTTTATATAAGCAAAGCTCAACTGATACCTATATCTATCTATAGTTACAGAGTTAAACATTCAAATTTTAAAAGTGAAGGGAAGAACACTATGACCCATTTGCAATAATATCTTTGAGTATTGGGCCTTTGACTAAAATGGGGATACTTTTGCATTAAAACATACTGACTTTGAAGGCCAGTGAAGTAATGACTAATATTCACTGATTTATAAGATTTATGTGTAGGTTGACTGATTATACTTTTTAGAAGTGAATACATGATGTCACCTAGACAAGAGAATTGATCCTGAGGAAGTGCTGAGTGTTAAACACCATGAGGTAGGGAGGTCAGTAAGGGAAGCCAAAGCTCAGACAGAACAGCACATCACAAAATCAGTGGGTAGAGAGAACAAAACCTTTTACAGGTACATAAGTGAAAAAAAGAAGGGCAAAAGGAGTGATAGTGAGGCTGAAGGGGGGACGGGAGCCGCGCATGGAGGATGGCAACAGTAAAGTTGACATGCTGAACAGATATTTCTGCTCAGTCTTTACTAAGGAAGAGGAGGGTGATGGATCTGAAGGCAGTACAAGGGGTGGGAACAGTGCAGAAATGGACACAAGTCCCTTTACACAGGAAAGGATCCTAAAGGAACTGGAAAGAATAAGAGTAGATAAAGCAATGGGGCCAGATGGGGTGCACCCCAGGGTACTAAGGGAACAAAGAGAGGTGGTGGCTGAACCTCTGGCAATCCTGTTTAGCCAATCAATGGAAACAGAGGACTGGAGGACAGCAGATGTAGTCCCCTTATACAAAAGCAGAAACAAAGAGGAGGGGACTACAGACTAGTCAGCCTGACCTCGGTAGTGGGGACGATCATTTTGTTCTCTCTACCCACTGATTTTGTGATGTGCTGTTCTGTCTGAGCTTTGGCTTCCCTTACTGACCTCCTTACCTCATGGTGTTTAACACTCAGCACTTCCTCAGGATCAATTCTCTTGTCTAGGTGACATCATGTATTCACTTCTGCAGATGACACTAAGATCTGCAACAGAGTTGATGCACAGGGTGGGGTGGAAAGGATGAGAAGGGACTTGGCAAGGTTAGAGGAATGGTCAAATGTATGGCAGCTTAAATTTAATGCTAAGAAGTGCAAGGTAATGCACCTGGGAAACAAAAACCCAGGGGAAGAGTACACAATGGGGGGTAAGATACTAACAACAACAAGAATGGAAAGGGACCTGGGGGTAGTCATATCAGATGACCTAAAGGTGGGCAAGCAATGTGAGAGGGCAGCAAGGAGGGCTGGGGGGATACTGGGGATGTATAGGGAGAGGCATCACCAGTAGAAAACAGGAAGTTATTATCCCTCTGTACAGACAGCTGGTGAGACCCCATCTTGAGTACTGTGTGCAGTTCTGGAGACCCAATCTCCAAAGACATAGACAGGATGGAAGCTGTCCAGAGGAGGGCAACTAAATGGTGCAGGGTCTGCACCGGAAGTCGTGATGAAGAGACTTAAGAGCTTAATATGTATAGCCTCGAGGAAAGGAGGGAGAGGGGGGACATGATAGAAACTTTCAAGTACCTCAAGGGAATCAACAAAGTCCAAGAGGGTAGCATCTTTCAAAAAAAGAGGTGTGCAAGAACAAGAGGGCACAATTTGAAGATGGGGGGGCGGCTCAGAGGTAATTTAAGGAAGTATTTTTTCACAGAGAGGGTTGTGGATGCATGGAACGGCCTTCCGGAGGAGGTTGTGGAGTCAAAATCAGTGGGGGAATTCAAGCATGCATGGGATAGTCATAAGGCAATTCTGGGGGGTTGGGGTAGGAAGAAGTAGGCTGCTGGTTAACTAGGATCTGCAGCTTATCCAGTATGTAGGGAAATGGGCAGACTGGGTGGGCCAAGCGGTCCTTATCTGCCGTCAAATTCTATGTTTCTATGTTTCTATGTTTCACTACTGAAGGAGAGATTGATGGAACATCTGATTGCCAATGGATTACAGGATCCAAGGCAGCATGGTTTCACCAGGGGGAGGTCATGCCAGATCAGCCTCATTGATTTTTCGACTGGGTGGCAAGGGAGGTGGATCAGGGGAAGGCAGTGGATGTGGCCTATCTGGACTTTAGCAAGGCCTTTGACACTGTACCACATAGAAGGCTATTAAACAAACTGGGAGTGGCAAGACAGTAGTGCAGTGGGTGGATAATTGGCTGGGTGGCAGGACACAGAGGGTGGTGGCAATAGCTATCACTCCACAGAGGGAAGAGTGACCAGTGGGGTACCACAGGGATCAGTGCTGGGACTGGTCCTATTCAACATCTTCATCAGTGACATTGCACAGGACCTGGAAGGCAGAATTTCCCTGTTCGCTGATGACACAAAGCTCTGTAACAAAGTGGACATGCCAGAGGGTGTGGACAGAATGAGAAGGGAGCTGCAGAAGCGTGAAGAATGGTCAAGGGTTTGGCAGTTGAAATTCAATGCAAAGAAGTGCAAGATAATGCATATGGGGCACAAAAACCCTGGAATAACATATCAGTTGGGGGGTAAGGATATAGCATGCACCAAGCAGGAAAGGGACCTTGGGGCTATTATTTCTGATGACCTCAAGGTAGGGAAACAGTGTGACAAGGCATCAGGTAAATCAAATAGGATGCTGGGATACATAGGCAGTGACATCACCAGCAGGAAAAGAGAGGTCATAATTCCACTATACAAGACACTAGTGAAGCCCCACCTGGAGTACAGTGTACAGTTCTGGAGACCTTACCTGCGTAAGGACATAGACAGGGTAGAGAAGGTTCAGAGGAGGGCAACAAAGATGGTACAGGGAATGCATCACAAGTCCTATGAGGACAGGCTGAAGGACTTGAATATGTACTCCCTGGAGGAGAGGAGAGGCAGGAGAGAGGGGACATGATAGAGACATACAAGTACCTTACAGGGAGGAACAGGGTCCAGGAATACACTATTTTCCAGTGAAAAAGATGTTCCAGGACTAGAGGGCACAGGATGAAGATGGAGGCAGGGTGATTCAGAGGAAATGTGAGGAAGAATTTCTTCACAGAAAGGGTGGTGGACAAGTGGAACACCCTACCAGAAGAAGTGGTGGGGGCTGAAACAATCATAGGATTTAAGAATGCATGGGATAGACATAAGGGAATTTTAGAGGTCAGGTGTAAGGGGCAACAGACTTCTAGAAAAACATAAAGGGAACTTACAAGCTCAAATGGGCAGACTGGGTGGGCCATAGACCCTTATCTGCTGACACTGTCTATGTATCTATGAAACACTGACCATTTTGACCTTCCATTTATGATGAATGGATAAAGAATTAAAACCTGCAACCAATGACTGGGTCATACTTCCACTGAGTTGGCATCCAGATTTCTGAGGGTGTATGGAATGGATCCCTCTTGGTGATCTGTTTTATACTTCATATGCTTGGTGGGACACACTGCCATAATGTGTTTGTACTGAAGCTGCAACTTTGCCAGCAGATTTTTGAATGACTTAACTTGAAAAAGTGTCACTTTGCCTGCACACTTCTTTGTTAATCGGCACTTCACACTTTGCGAAACTGGTGAACTTTGCACAGTAATTCACAAAGCAAAGTTTGCCAGCTTCTCACATGTCTATGTCCAGCTTCCATGCTGTTCTCCCATGGTCCCAATAATAAAGACATTCTCCTCTTCCCCAAGCGACTGACTGTCACATCCACCCCCCTCCCCAGATCAGACTTCGAAAGTAGAACTAGACATGTTTTTGTTGAGATGAGAATGGTGATGGGGGTTACACACATGAATATGAGTAGCATTCTTGGATGTACAGCATGTCCATAGTTAAACTTTGCATAGACACATTTTTTTGTGATGTAAGGTGCAGACAAGAGGAACCCAAAGTTCCTTCCATTATCACAATATTATATTGCTATGTATGTACAGAATGGTAGGTTGGAGGGTTTACAAAGTGTAAAGCTGGGGATGGTGTGGCAGTATGAAACCTACTATTTGCCAGTGCTGTAGTAGCCCACCATCTGCTTTGAGAGTCCCCATCCCACCCTGCCTGGATTATGCATGAATGTAGTAGTTTCCCCACTGTATGGGGGTGGGAGTCTGCTGTGGGGATGTGAGGATTTGACATCTGAAGAGGGCCTTCACTGGCTTAGGTTATTTTGGGGGTAGGCTGTTAGACTATCAGTGTAGAACCAAGCAGTCTCCACCTCAGGACAATAAAAGATTATAAGAAAGAGAAAATATTTGATAAAACTAAATTTAGTTTGCATATGCAACAAGGCAGAAAAACTGCATACAAGTGTTGAATTGCATCTATTAATGTTTCTAAAATTGCATAATAAATCCAGAATATCCAGAATAACTCTGTGCATTAGGTTTGCATCTTGTATTGGGGGGAATTCCAGATTTTGTTAATCTGAGGCTAGGAGGGCTTTTTGGTCATTTATGCTAGAAGCACTGGCAGACTACCAGCAGAGGATTAGCAAAGGGCATTCCAGGATAATTACAGTCATGTATAACCTGCTCAGCTCGAGTTAGAGAAATCACAAAAAAATGGTAATATGATAACTTTCTGATTCCAAAAGAAATGAAACTATTCTGTATACAGTTTGTCAGTGAGCATTTAAAATATTTTGCTCCCTTCAATGAAGTTTAACACTGCTTACTTATTTAATCAGCTTGAGGTGAGTTTTTAGTTTATTTTAACAAGGTCTTTGAACTAAAGCTGTGTGCAAATGTTATTACATACCGTAATACAAACATAGACCATATACATGAGCATTCCTGTGACATACAATATGATCATGCTGTAGTCCACAATCTATCTTGTTATGCAAATAAATGGCCTTAAAATGGCAATTGATGATAATCATTTTATAATTTTTAGAATTGATTTTGCATGTTAGGTGTATTATGAATGAAAATATCTCAGTCAAAGAGCAGAGACCACATTTTCAAAACTAATTATTTGACCCATGTCACAAGTGCACATTGGATATGTGATGCTCAGAACTTGCATAAAGAAACACTTTCCATTTTTCCATCAAATTGGTACCCCCAGCACCATGACTCCATGGTCTAACTTGCAGAATTGTTGGTCCACTTGTGTGCATATCAGGGTCACTTGCATGCAAACATACATGCAAACTGCCCCAAAGCATGCATATGTGTCTGTGATTGAAAAATTGGTAGCAGTTACGGTCAAGGGAAATAGTGCACCAGCAGTCCTTAAGTTCATGGCTGCACCTGCATCTGCAGGCCCTCTGCTTGCATTTGAAAATCTGGGCCCAGGTATCCACTGGAGTGCTGTATATTGTTTCATACAATAGAAAGCCTCTGGTCAGCCATTGCAGTTTATTATGAAGTGCACCTTTTTACATTTGACACTTCTGACTCCGTCCCAGATTTAGCATATGTTTTGGCCAATTTATTTTTTCCATCACATCAGTATTAGGGGGCTTTCATGAGGATTTTCTGACCTCATAGTGGACTAATTATGATGACATCATAGTGCTCATCATGATTATGTAAGGAGACTGTGAATATCACAATCCGAGGAACCGTGAGGTCACTTGGCGATTGGCAGATGTTTTGGAAACAGACAGTGAAACTGGTACTTGTTAATGGGAAGTATTCAAAAAAGACTAATACTTGGAGAAAGTTAATCCCCAAGTTAGCATTAAAGTTAAATGCAATATTTAGAACATAATAGTTACTCGGGTTTACTCAGGTCATAAAGGGCAGAAGAAGGCAAAAGATGACCATCAGGACTGTCCCCCATGCCCTCCTAGATTAATTTATCTATTCCATTCTATTCTATTCTAGAAAATGAGTTTATTTGGACTGTCTATTATTAGTTGAGGTAGTCTTATTCTAGATACCTGCCATCAGCTGAGTAAAAAAATATTTAAGCAATAACGACTGAACTGGCAGTCATTTTCTGGGCATTAATGATGGTGTAGGGGGTTGGGTAGCTTGAGGCACTGTCAAGGGTAACCACCAGCCACAAGGTTGTTAATCTCCATGAAACTACCACCAATGAGGTCATTTTGCTATTATAAGCCTAATTCTTCTTGTAATAGTAATATTTGTTAGTATAAGTTACCACTATATCAATTTATTGGTCCGGAGCTGGTTGAGCTGACGTGAGACCTCTGGATGTGTATTGTCATGATGACGTGTGTCCATGTCTGCAAACCTGCCATGAAGGAGTGCATGGGTGTCAGCAGGTCAGCAGTTAGAGTTTGGGATGCCTCTGCATTTCTACATTTAGTTGTGTTTTTAGATAAATTAAGTGTTGGATTTTTGAGGAAGCTTTCTGCCTGTTTCTTTTTTTTTTCTTTTTTTTTTACATGTCAAAAAGTCATGCGCCCACTCCACCAGCTCCGGATCAAAAAAAAAAAAACAATGTCATTGTAAGTAAAATTAAGAAACATTATTATTCCAGGAAGAATTAGGCTTTAGGAATTTGGCTGCACTGGTCACTTGCCGTGGTTTTTGTTGCTTTTGGTATTGCACTAAGGTGTCACTGTGAACTGCAGGTGAACAGGGAAATTTCTGTGTGTTTACTTTCCCTGCACCATGGTTTAATACAATGCCCTTCTGTGAGGCAGCCACTTGTGGGACTGGCACATTTGGATTTGTCATTAATTGGCTATTAATGATAGATCCAGTAGCTAGCCAATCACTAAGCTGGAACAGAACATAAATAATTAATTAGGCTTATAATTCTGATTAGTAATTTTGAAGGAACCCAAATTTATTTGTTTTGTGTGACCTCTTGTATTTGACTTATTTTCCTTGAGTATTACTCCTAGAGCTGTGCAGAATTTTACATTCCGCTTCTGACAGAATTCCATGGCATTTTGAAAATTCTGCCTAATTCCACGGAATTATGCTGGAAGTGGAATTCCAAAATTCTGAAAGTGGAATGTTGACTGTGTAATCATATTCTTCAGTTTACATAAACTGCGGATTCGTTTTCTGCACAATGAGGAATATTATTCCATGAATTATGTAATCTGTGAAATATTATTCTGTGGTTTACATAGAAAGGCTTTTCAGAATTCTGCAGAATTAAAAAAGAGAAAATTCGGAAAAGCATTTTGAAAGTGGAATTGCCATTCTGTATGAATTGCACCGGCGAAATTCCTCATTCAGCACAATAATAATTATTCCCTTTCTTTCTGAAGTATAGCATCATTCATAACCTCAAATACCTGGAGTATGGGGTTCAGTTCTGGAGGCCACATCTCTGCAAGGATATAGATGCGTTGGAGAAGGTTTAGAGAAAGGCAGCCAAGATGGTGCAGGGTATGTAGGGAAAGCCATATGAGCAGAGGTGTAAAGAGCTGGATCTGTACACGCTGGAGACAGGGAGGGAAAGGAGAGACATGATTGAAACTTAAATATGTAAAGGGGCTCAATAAAATGGGAGAAGAGGGTTTACTTAAGTGGAAGGAGGGGGTCAAAACTAGAGGGCACAGGCACTGACTGCAAGGAAAAAGATTATGGAGCAAAGTGAGAGGGCATTTCTTCATGGAGAGGGTGGTGGAGCCCTGGAACAGACTACCAGATGGATTGGTGGAGGCTAAATTGGTGGAAGAATTGAAGAGGGCATGGGACAAGCATATGGATCTGAGCATGGGGGAAGGATGGGGATCGCAGGAAAAGGGAGGTGAATGGGGAGACTACATGGGCTGGTATGGTCCTTTTCTGCCGTCAAGCTTCTATGATTCTGTGATGTGATAATAAAAACATGCCCTCTTCTTCGTCTCCTTCTTCTTTAGCTTCTTATTCTTTCCATCTTCTGCTTCTTCTCCTTCTTTTTCCTCTCATTCTGCTTCTTCTGTTCTTCTCCTTCTTCTGTTTCTGTTTCTTCTTCTCCTCCTCCTCCTTCTAGTTTCTAAATCCATCAAACCTGCATGCTTTATTCTTGCTTCATAATCCAGTTCCCCCAGATCATAAATCATTTTAGTTGGTGTCCACTGCATACACTGAATTTTAAGTTTGTTTTTTGTTTGAAAGGGATCCCACATTTGGGAACCCTGGGCAAGAGAAGTGGGATGTAAAAAAGGCATTTTTTCAGTAAATTAGAATAATTGAACACAGTGGCCTGGATTTTAAAAGAGTTGGACACCAGACTTGTGACAGTTGTTCTGCTTCAGCTGTTATATAGCAAATGTTACCAACTGTTTACAGGTTGTTTTCAAAAATGTTAACACAAAGCCGGCCCGGTGGCATTGAGGGTTGAGGCGCTGGACGCCACACCTCGCGTCACGCCGGCAACCTGTTCGGAGCGGACTGGGTCGCCAGGGTCAGTCGGGGGAGTTAGGCTTGAGCATCCAACGACAGCTCGCCTACTCCGGGGAGGGTTACAGGTGTACGCCTGTACACTTGTCTGACTCCGAGCGGAGGCTCAGAGTACTGCAAGCCCCTAAGATCAGGGGGAGGGCTGCCACGATACAGCGCGATGTCGGCGCCTTGTGCCTTGACGTCAGGGGTCTCACGCTGTAAGGGGTGGGGAAAAGTGGAAAATGCCTGCCATCGCTGGGAAGACGGAGCCTCCGGAGACATGCCCTCGATGTGCCTTCGCCCGCCCAATGGCCCCATGACTGACGACAGTTGATTGATGAGGTAAGGGGGCCCTGCCCCATCCCTGCTCGGGGGGTAATCCAAAGCTCTATGGGGTTCCAGAGGGGCATACGGGCAGGGTGGAAGGTAGAGGGATGTCTGCCTTGGGGCTCCGGAAGGGTCGGGGATGGCAGGCAAGGAAGGTGGATAAAAAAGAAATTAAAAAAAAAAAAAAATGTTAACACATTTACAATAATTTGCTCTCTTTACATGACAAATCTGTCATAATTTTGATGCATGCAGCATTTTTGATGTGCGTATTGGAGCACTAACAACTTGAAGTTAGACCATTTTTTGTGATCTAATAGTATTGTCACAAGTACCACAGATGTGTTCAAATCATGCTTCAGCCGGAGGAAGATCTAACCCCAGTGTGTTTGTGAAATCATACATGGAAGAAGATACAGTACTCATTCTTTCAAGTGATTTTCTGGTATCCAGCAAAATACTAACAGCTGGCATTAGCAGAACTCAGCTACACAAAATTCCTTTAAAACCTGAATTGGAGGACCTTCCATTTTTGGTACTAGAGACATTTTCATTAATACAGGATATTTTCATATTAGATGCTAGCTGTTCACATTGTTTATTCCTGCCCCGAAGTCATAATGCTCTGTTAGTGACATTGTCATCTCTGGCTATGGAAATGATTCTAATGTCAAGCTGCAAGCTGAGGATGATATCTTTAGAAAAGGAAAACCAACATGGTCAAATGAAAAAGAAGGGTAGATCCCATTTACATGCAAATGTTTTTAGTATAATGAATACAGAAGTCCTAAAATTCTGATTTTTTTTTTTAATTTAAGAGATCTGAGTCCTGCCAGTGGCAAATGTAATATCTTTACAAGAAAAGTGAAAATCCCTCTAAGGTGAAAGACAGTGATACTCACCCTGTATGGCCTGCATGTCACTCACTTCTCCAAGGTACTGTACAAGCTATTAGTTTTATTTAAAATTGTTTTCCAGGAAAGGTATGTTGAACCAAAATTCACTCCCAATTATACCCTGGGAGAAGGGTTTACAGAGGGATTATGACACAAACAAAATAACAGTTACAGTGTTTAATTCCAATAAAATAACAAGATCAATTATGCTACCACTAAACAACAGAGGTATGATGTAGAGATACCAACCATGGTTACTATGAAACTAAATAGGCAACACATACACTATGTAGGTAGAGGATGTGTGTGGGGGGTATATACAAGGGAAAGAAGGTGCCAGGCGTGTAAATAAGAATAGAAAAATGTAGCAGAGGTAATGGGTTGGAAGACTGAGGGGGAAATGTTTATGAAAGTATCCTTGCGGGAGGGTAGTTGCAGGAAAAAGGAGGCAGTGTCATCTGAGGATCTGACCATCAGCTTAGGAACCAGGGTATTGCAGGTTCAAACCCTAATAGAGTCTAGTACTCAACGTATGACCTTGGGTGTCACTTAACTCCTCAAGCTTGGTGCACTGTATAGGAATAAAGTGAGTATCCTGCTTCCTGTCCACCATGAAATCATTTTAAAGATGATTCTCCTTTTTTTTTGATTATGGTGACATAGTCTATAGTGGAGCTCCTAAATCCTCCCTTGCCAGACAGGACCCCCATTCCCCTCTTTTCGTCACTTTGCTTTAGTTTGTTCCCCTCATACTACACTATTGCTCATTCTACTCTGCCCTTTCACACCCCTCTCTTACTGCCAGTCACCTTTCCCATTGTGCCTCCTTTATATCTAAACTCTGGTTTGGTTCCCTTTCCTCCTACCTTATATCCCCTTTATCGTCTGTCTCAGCTTCCTCTTACTATCTAAGCAATAATACGGGATTTGTATACATACAATCTTACCCCTCCTACTGCCTCCTACACCCCCTCCTTTCACCCACCAACATCCCCCTGTCCCCCTGCCCTCCCCTTCACCCAGCCTACCCTCGACAATGCCATCTTGGCTGCCTTACTCAATAGACAATACTTATCTGGTGACATAGTCTATAGTGGAGCTCCTAAATCCTCCCTTGCCAGACAGGACCCCCATTCCCCTCTTTTTGTCACTTTGCTTTAGATTGTTCCCCTCATACCACACTACTGCCTAAAAAGAAGAACCAAGGACGAAAGAACAAGGAGGTAAGAGCAACCCACAAGAGACAGGGCTATCCTAGATCTAGTACTGACTAACAAAGAAGGGATCACAGATCTCCAGGTAGAAGGTCACCTGGGGGCCAGTGACCATCACATGGTATGGTTCAATTTGGCTACTACATCTAAATCATCCCATTCCAAGGCAAAAATATGGGACTTCAGAGGAGCTGACTTTGATAAGATGGCCAACAGAGTTAAGCTAGCCCTGGCAAAAGAAACACAGGTGAGGAGGTACAGGCAAAGTGGGCAAGCATTAGGATACAATACTTGAAGCAACATCCCATTGTGTTAGACAGAAAAGGAAGTGCAAAGAAGAAGGAAACCACTTTGGTTCTCAAATACAGTAGCAGAAAGGTCAGAGCCAAAAGGCTGGCCTTCAGAAAATATAAGGAAAACAGCGGGATGAAGATAGGGAGGCATACCAAACTGCCCTAAGGGAAGCAGGTAAGGCAGTAAGGGCAGGCAAAGTCCCAAACTGAGGAAACACTAGCACGAACAGTAAAGAAGGTGACAAGACTTTCTATAGATACATTAGTGAAAGGAGAAAGTCCAGAGGGGTATTGCTAAGCTTAATGGAGAAAGGGAGCATGAGGAGGAGGACCCTGTAAAGGCATCTATCCTAAATAGATACTTTTGCTCAGTATTTACTGAAGAGAAGGTAGGGCAGGGCCCACAGCTCAGCATCATGGACACAGGGGAGGAGGTGAGCACTACTCCTTCACAAAAGAAAGGGTCCTACAAGAGCTTGCTAAGCTCAGGGTGGATAAGGCAATGGGACCTGATGGCATACATCCCAGGGTACTTAAGGAGCTAAGGAGGAACTAGCAGAGCCATTAGCAGAATTGTTTAGTGAGTCTCTGAGCACAGGAGAGGTCCCAGAAGACTGGAGAAGGGCTCATGTGATCCCACTCCACAAGAGTGGTAGCAGGGAGGAGGCGGGAACTACAGACCGGTCAGTCTTACCTCAGTAGTGGGCAAGATTATGGAGGCACTCCTTAAGGAAAGGATAGTGCAACACCTGGGATCCATAGGGGCACAGGATCCAAGACAGCATGGGTTTACAAAAGGAAGGTCCTGTCAAACTAATCTCATAGATTTCTTTGACTGGGTAACCAGAGTGGTGGACCAAGGGGGAGCAGTGGATGTCGCCTACCTTGACTTCAGCAAAGCTTTTGACACTGTTCCACATAGAAGATTGATAAATAAGCTAGGTAGGCTCGGGGTGGGTCAGAAGTTGGTCAACTGGGTGGCAAACTGGTTGACTGGCAGAAAACAGAGAGTGGTGGTAAATGGTATACAGTCAGAAGAGATGCAAGTCACAAGTGGGGTACCTCAGGGATCAGTCCTGGGGCCAGTCCTATTCAACATCTTCATTAGTGACCTCGCAGATGGACTAGAGGGTAAGGCTTGTCTGTTTGCAGATGACACCAAGATCTGCAACAGAGTAGATGATCCAGATGGGGTGGGCAGAATGAGAAGAGATCTGGATAAACTAGCAGAATGGTCAGAAGAGTGGCAACTGGAATTTAATGCAAAGAAGTGCAAAATCATGCACATAGGGAAGAGAAACCCTGAAGCCACTTATAGGCTGGGAGGGAAGTTGCTAGCAGTCACAAAGGAAGAAATAGACTTGGGCATCATCTTCACTGATGACCTAAAATCATCCAAGCAGACCTCTAAAGCAGTAGGTAAGGCTAGGGGGGTGTTAGGGTGTATTAGTAGGGGTATCACAAGTCGTAAGTGGGAGGTAATAATCCCTCTGTACAAGACATTGGTTAGGGCCCCATCTGGAGTACTGCGGCAGTATTGGAGGCCACACTTCACAAGGACATTAACCAAATTGAGGCAGTCCAGAGAAGGCAACCAAAATGGTGCAGGGACTGCATCAGAAGACATATGAGGACAGATTAACGGAGCTCAATATGTATACCCTTGAGCAAAGGAGGGAGAGGTGATATGATCGAGACATTTAAACACCTTAAGGGCATAAACAAGGTGAAAGAGTCTAACATGTTTAAATATAAGAAAAATAGCAGGACAAGAGGACACAGCATGAGATTAGAGGGAGGCCGATTAAGGGGGGAATGTGAGGAAATTCTTTTTCACAGAAAGGGTGGTAGATGCATGGAATGGCTTACCACAAGAAGTGGTGGCTATGAATACAGTGCAGGGCTTCAAACAGGCATGGGATAGGCATAAGGGAGCAATACAAATGACTATGAATAGATAGGTCACTGACAGAACAAAGGCCGATGGCACATTTATAAGGTAGAAAAAGAAATGGGCAGACTGGATAGGCCTTGCGGTCCTTATCTGCCATCAACTTCTATGTTTCTATGTTTCTATTTCATTCAAATGGACTTATGCTCTGCAGTGCTCAATTTGTAACTTGGCCTCATTGTTTGTTTAAAATCTATATTCTTGGTTGAATGCTACTCTGTATACTGTCTACTTGCCAAACCAAAACTGTATTGTTCCCCTTTTTAATGTGTGTTACCCTTGCGTAATTGCTTCCCTCCTTTTGTATGATACCCATGTTTTTATCCCCTCATTTATTGCATGTACAGTATATTATTGTTACATTCTGACATGGAACCTTTGTAAATGAGCTTCTAGCTCAAAGGTACTTGTAATCCAAAACTCCAGTAAATAAAAAATAATGCTCATTATCTCATTATTTCTTCTAGAAAATCTACTGTTGATCAGTCTGCTTTGTCATACTGCTTTCTTAAACTTTCCCCACTAGTTCTACCCTGGTAATGTGTTTCCTTCCTTACCTGTACATATTTTATTCTGATTGTCTTCAATATTTTTTCACATCCCCTACCCCCAGGGCATATCTGGAAATGAGCTGTTAGCAGCTCAGTGTGCCTTTCCTGATGAGATGCTTGAAATAAATACATACATACATACTGTACTGTACATACATGCATACATACATAGAGTACATTCCACTTGTATGCACATCAGATATGTTTTGATTATGTGCACACAAATGGCATGTCCCATTCTCAATCCTATATACATAAAGATAAAAAATGTGCTTGCATGCTCACCAAATTTCAGTTGTATGCACACTGCTTCCTCAAGACAAAAACTGTCACTTACACCTGTTGAAGAGGTGCTAACGGTGCTGCCAGTGGTTAAATACATGTAGGTTTTAGTCAGTTTCAACCTTTCTGTCACAACAAGCTACCATGGAGAAAACAAATAGCTGAAGCAGCTCAGTGTATGCAACATGGGATGAACTGGTATGTTTTCAGTGCATTTGATACACACAGTAAACTTGAGTAGTAAGTGAGGAAGTGTGTTTTACTGAGCGGCTCCATTGATTTCTAAAGAATTTTGGTTGCATGCCATTTCAGATGTATGCACAAAAATGAGGTGTCCCAAGCATGTGCATATATCAGGAACTGACTATATATACATGCATACTGTAAATACATAAATAAACCTGCCAGTGCTTCCTTCCAACCAGCTGCAGAAATGGGTAGAAGCTGGACCCCACTAGAAATAAATGACATCTAAGCTGGGCTACCCAGGGAAAATAAATTGTTAAAGAAGAGCAAGAATGGTAGGATGGGGAGAACAGGTCCCTGAGGAGGGGTTTTAGGAAGGGAGGGAAGAGTGAATGGAGAGGAGAAGGATGCCCCAGTGACAGTTGAGGCAGCAGGGAAATGATTTCCAGCCAACATTCTGTGATGGTTACTAAAGAAGGCATGGGCATTAGAGGAACGGCTGGGGTGCTGAAGTAAGAGTAAGGGAACAAGGGAAGAGGAGAGATGAGAGGGAGCAAGGCAGGGAGCGGAAACAGCATTTGGTGAGAAAAATGCCACAGTGTGAGAGGCATCCACCCTTGAGGGAGGGGGTAGAGAGATTCTGGTATGTGGTGCAGAGATAGGTATGGGTAGAAAATCAAGGGCAAAATAGCAGAAGGAATGAAAGAGTGGGTCCAACCTGCTCAGGGTAGACTTTAGGGCAGCACTGTAGACCATATTTGCATGATCAAACACTGGAAGGATCATCTTATGGACAACCTCCAGAGATGTGCAGAATTGTCAGATTCCACTTCTGCCAGAACTGTATGGAATTTCAGAAATTCTGCCTAACTTTACAGTATTCTATAAGAAGCAGAATTCCAAAATTCTGAGAGATGAATATTTTCTTTAAACTGTTCATTAGTCATCCACAATTTACATAAATTGTGGAATATTTTTCTGTGGTTTTCATAAACATTAGATTTATTTTTCCATGTATTCCACAAATTACTTAATCCATGTAATAATTTTCTGTAGTTTACGTATAAATACTTTTTGGAATTCTGTGGAATTAAAAAGGGAAATCTTAAAAGCATTTTGGTAGCAGAATTGCAGTTCCTCACGAATCCCACAGGTGGAGTTCTGTATTCCTCACAGCTCTACAGTGAGCCAAAAGGAGGTCTTGTTGCAATATAGTGTGCAGAGCTAGAGAAGGAGCTTCTTGGGGATGGCTTCTATGTTGGAGGAGAAATCAAAATATTGATCCAGTCAGGCCGGCCCTGTGGTGCTGAGGGCTGAGACGCTGGACGCCTTACCTCATACCACGCTGGTGACCCGGGTTCGGGAAAGAGCCCGGGGTACCGGGGGTCGGTTTGGGAGGAGAAGGATGGAATGCCCGATGACTGCTCTCCTTCTGTGGGGGGGGGAAGGGTGGTCCTCTGCATGCTCCTGCCGCAATACCGCCTTCTAAGGGAGCTCGGGTGGAAGGTGCAGTAGTTGGGGGTAGCAGCTAAGGGACTGGGCAGATGTCGACAGGAGGCAGAGCGGGAGGTACATCTCAGCATGCCTCCTAGCTCATTGGCCCCCATTGCATGCCAACATCTAGGGGAACAAAGAAAAAACCCTCAGTCTCTCCTAGGCAATGACACCTCTCTCTCTCTCTCTCTCTGCATGCGTCTCTGGCTCATAGTGGCAGATCCCACTGTACCAGGATCCACGACACAGTATGTTGGTTCTGAGGAGGTAAGAAGGGGGGGGTCCCTCCTCACCCCGCCCAGGGGGTTATCCAGGTACCTAGGCTAGTGGAACCATAGGTACTCTAAGGACAGACTGCGATGACCAGAGGGGGTGCAGTGAAGGGGGATGTCTGAGAGAGTGGATAGAGGAGGCAGTTGGAAGCATAAAAATAGATAAAAGAATATATTGATCCAGTCATACATCAAGGGACTTGAAATGGAAAACTTCTTCAAGGGTGGAGCCATTACGTTTACGTGAAGACAAGGGTATTGTGGAGCCTGGAAAGTCTACACAGTGTTAAGGTTCATGGAGGCTATTTTGGAGCATTAGAAGTGAGCTGGTTTGCGTGAAAAAACACCCATGTTACTTTAGTCTATGTGATATTGTATGGCATGGATATGCTGCAAATCTGCCATAGTCATGTTGATTACATATGTTGCTACTGTACCTTGTTCCTGAAAAAGGGAAGTGGATTCTCCATATCCAATCTCAGAGCTTTCCTTACCTCGATGGACAAATGTGTTTGTTTTGATCCTTCTTGAATCCCATGCTCCTAACCTGTTCTCCTCCCCTTCCCTATTATGTATTATAGGCACTTGCGCTTTTTTTATTCTTGGTTGTTTTTTGCTTTTATGTTTCATGTTTGTTGATACTGTATAACATTGTTGTTCTGATGCCAATTGTAAAGCTCTCTAATTACTGCCTAGTCACTTAGCTTGCCCTCGCTCCTAAGCTGTTTTCCCCCACCTTCATTCCTTATCCTGCACCCTCTGTTCCTGTAACACTTACTTTCCCAGCCCAGCTCTCTTCCTTCCCACTTAGCCATTTCTCCAGTACCCCTGTCATTTACCCCTCCTTTTTCCTGCCCTCCCCTCTCCTGCTCTTTGCCGCCTCACTCCCCCTCTAACCGCCCTCCACTCCCCTCTCTGCCGTCTTTCGGTTCCACCGGCCCGGTAACAGGTTGCTACCTTGTACCGCTAATGCTGTAACTTGCTGCCACCCTTCCTACCTTTCTTTCACCTTTCTGCCCCTCTCCCTTCCAGCTTTCCCCTCCTTCTTTTATTCTTCCCTCTTCTCCCTATGCTCAGTCCTCACCCCCTCCCCTCTTCTATTTTATCCCGCCTCCCACCAGTTTGCTTGACTCCCCTCTCTCTCCTGCTGTCTCGTAGTTCCACCGGCTAAGCCGCAGGTTACTACTCTACCCCGCCAATGCCGTTTTCACTGCCTGCGCTCTTGTCCTCCTCCCTTCTTCTGCTCCGCTGCGCTCATGCCTACTAGGTGCACTCTATCTCCCTACCCCGACTCATTTCCCTATCTGTTCCGTGCCCTTCATCCCTTTCCCCTATACCCTGCCCTTCCCACCCTGCCTTCCCCTCCCCATTCCTTTAGTTCAAATCCTCCTCACTCTTGCACCTAGTCCCCCACCGCCCTCCCTGCACATCACCTCTCTCCTCTCATTTTTCACCCATAGCTTCACTGTCCTGTTCCCCGACCTCTCCGTCTCTCTTGCCGACTCCCGGTTCCACCGTCCCGGCCACAGGTGGTAACCTTCTCCCACTAATGCCGCACTTGGCACCTTAACCTCCCTCCTGTCCTCCCCTTTTTCGCTATTCGCCCTACCACCCCCTGTCTCCGTCTCTCCTGCCCTACCCTTACACCTGTCCCCTACCACCTCTCCCCCTAGTTCTCAACAACTGAATACATGTAATTTTATCCTTATTGCTATGCTTGACTACACTGTGTGACTTTGTCCTTTGCAAATGTATCCTGCTCTGTGTAATTTCTTATGTATCCTGCAAATGTATCCTGCTTTGTGTAATCTCTTATGTATCACTGTGTTCTGTAACTGTTCCTCCCGGGTCGTGCCTGGAAATAGTCACTTGTTGGCTAGCGCACTTACCCGGTCAACAAAAACTAAATAAATAAATAAAATATGAATCTTTACACTCTGAGTGTCCCATTTATACAATTGTTTATGAAAATTATACACCATCATCTGATTTTGTGCAAACAAATATATTTTTTAGGAAATGCAAATTGCAACAAACAGCTCTGTCTATCAAAACACAGTGGTGATTAACTATCGAATGTATTTATTGCTGGGTAACTATAATAAAAATGTGTTCTTCTACTGAATGATGGATAAGGTAGAACTGCCCTACAGTCATTTGAGAATGGTGTCCATGTTCTGTGTATGTCAAGAGAAACAAGCTTATGTGAATGCCGGATGTTTGCTTACATGCTGTTGTACTGGGGTCCTGCTTGTACACATTTTTACTAAATATTTACCCAAGATAGACCAGGTGAGATGTAATATGCCATTTGCAATGGGGTCCTGATTTGATACAGCTTTATACTGCATTTACCCAGGAGAGTAGAGGTGGGATGCAATATTTAATTTTTAGTGTGGTCCTGCTCTTATAATATATTTTTCTAGGACAAGTAATCTTAGATGCAACATCTCCTTTTCAGTGGGGTTCTGCTTAGGATCCTGTTTATACACAGTTTTGCAACATATATACACAGGATAACCCATCTGAGATTCAGTACCTCATTTTCAGTGGGGGTCCTGTTTAGACACTTTTTTTATGACTTAAAATTTATTAAGATGTCCAGAGAAAATATATAGACAATACGAGGAGTCAGTATTGCATGCATATTCAAATAAAAGTTTGTTTGGGTCTGCTGTATGCCTCTATATTGACCTGGCCAATGGGTAAGGGAGTTACCTTTCACAGAATTATTCCAGGCTGTATACCCCACAACCCATAGGGTGGACATGAATGAGGGTTGGGGCAGTGTTCATCTGTCCAAATTGCTCTTCCCCTCCCACCCTTAGATGTAGGCACAGAATGAGGTGAAAGACCTACTGGCATTTGACAATACATAACAAACATATAACACAAAATACAATCCTGTTTCATGTCACATTAGGTTAATTCATTATACTTCTCTAGTGGCCAACCAGTTCTGGGTGTGGTAGTATTGTGTAGGGGCATTTAATCTGAAAATTACTGCACCTGATATGCTATTAAAACAGTTGCTACTTATTCTACTGCTACCCGTGTCTCTATCAACTGCCTCCTGCTTTAAAGGGGCATATCCAATAATGCAGCATATTTGTGGTTTGAGGGCGCCTTTTGTCACAATACCGTGTTGTGGTTTTCACTCTTCTGGTGTTGTAATAAGGGCTTCTAATTGCCCAAACATCCTTAAGTAGGATGGCATGGTGTTGCACAGGTTATGTGGCATGCGTTCCAGGCTAATGCATTCCATAATGTCAGTTAGCCATTCTCTATAATAGGGTGCCTGGGTGTCTAACCATAGCTTCAGGATTTGCCTTTTGGCTGTGTTCTCAACCAGCTAGAACCCCTGTCATCTGCTTAATGTTACCCTAGATTTCCCCACATTATGTACCACGTAAATATCAGGTTCAGAAAGAGTGCCATATCCTAGTAATGGGTCGAGTTTAGATTTGATTTCTTGTCAAAACATTTGTGTGGGTGGGCACTGCCAGAGGAGATGAATCTAAGTTCCTTTTGGGTGGTCGCACTTATAGCATTTCTAGGATGGAATTTTCTTCATTTTATATAGCTTCTTAGGGGTGTAATACATGTCACTTAGTATTTTGAATTGTTATGTTTTCAAATCAACCAGTGAGGTGGACTTCCTTGAGAAGGACCATATTTTATGCCAGTCCCAGATGTTGTTATCCATGTCAAGTTCCCTACTCCCCAGTCATTCATTTTATCCCCCTTCCCATGAACAGTTGCTACCAAAGCATTACACCATGTTGAGACTGAGGTCAGATTTTGAAGAAGGGACAGTATCATGTTTCCTGTTTCTGACATTTGAGGGATTGGGTATTTAGTTCCCCAGTGTTGGGATATAGTGTGCTTGAGTTATGCTTATCAGTACTCATCTGCCGGCTTCAGGGTATATATATGTTGTAGTATGTGGAATGAAATATATCCCTTTTGTGTTGTAATATCCTGCACAACTTTCAGACCAGCACTATCCCAACATTGCCATGTGACTCTTGATCTGGCTATCAGGATTTTCCCATTGCCCCATGATGGTTGTTCTAAGGATTTGTTGAGGGGGCAGTTAAGTTTGCATAGGATTTTGGTCAATATCCTTTGCTTGGACCCCCGTGGCCAATGAATGATGGAGTGAGGGAGTGGGGACTTAAATAAGTCATGGTAAGAAGGTTTTCACATTTGCACATAATCCTTTTTTAAAGGTGAGCCATTCAGGGATGTAAATTCGGTATGTTTAGCTCCTCCTCTGTAGTCCACCAGAAGGGAGCATATCTTAGCTGTGTGGCCCAATAGTATAAGTTCAATGGGCTTACGCAACTTAATGTAGTTGTATACTTGAGCAGTTTGTGATAAACCTTTGTGGCCATTCACCTCTCTATTCATGAGGAATACCATCCTGTGGGGTACCAAAGGCAAGGAACCCTAGAGGAGGGTTTCAACCCTAGAGGTGCTGTGGGACTAATTCCCTTGGCTAAAGGTACCTTAGGTAGGAGCCCCAAGGAGAGAAAGAGAGAGAGGTGAGCCACTGGAGGTGGAGGAGAGGATGGTGGGGTAAAATCAAAATGCTTCAGGGAGAAGCTGGAAGGCCTGCCTTTTTATAGTTCAGGAAGGGGGCATGGCTGGTTGCTCCACCCCACTGAACCACAGGGAAAGCCTTTCAATTCAATGGGCTTATCCAACTTAGTATGGTGTTATGCTTGTGCAACTTGTGATAAACCTTTGTGGCCGTTCACCTCTTTATCCACATGGAATACCACCCTGTTGGGGTACCAAAGGCAAAGAACCTTAGAGGAGGGTTCCACCCCATAGGTGCAATGTGAATGATTCCCTTGGCTAAAGGTATTTTGGGAAGGAGCCCCAGAAAGAGAGAAGAGCAAAAGCATTGCAGGAGTGATGAGTAAGTCACATGTATTGAGGACCTTCAGGTAGTTCAAGAAGGTATCATGTATTTAGGACCTTGATGTGGGACAGCAGGAGACAACAGGAATGTATAGCGACCTTCTTGTAGGTCTGAAAGATTAGATAGCAAAAGAGCATGACTTCCTAAGCAGTGAAGGAGTGGTAAAGGAGGGCCACTATCCGTCTTCATCCAACAGCAGAAACCTGCCTAAGAAACCTAGAAAATATGCTACTAAAACTTAACTAAGTATTAGGACCTTTAGTACAGAAGAGAGGAAAAAACTCCTTTGAGGAGGAAACCTCTGGGGATCGAAAGTCTAGATCACCTTCTCTCCAGGCTGTAAAATATTTTGTTTAGTGATGGTTCTGCTACTGCAATTTAGAAATCTACTTTGGGGGAGGAGGAACATATTGCAATTTGGAGGAAAGCTTTCACTCTATCCCTCTAACAGGAATGCCATGAAGGGTTGTGAGCGTGCTCTGCAACAGTAGCATACTCCCACACTTGAATACCATCCCCCAAGGCAGGAGAAGGAGGGTGATGACTGCCAAGGCACTCAGCCAGCCTACTGATCTAGGAACAGACGAGGTGAACCAGAAGTGGTCATAGGGAACGTGGCTTACAAGGTGCCGCCAAACCTGCTCAGCAAGCTAAAGGAGCTCCCTTGGGCTTAAGGGCCCACCACTTGCAGCTGCAGTCTTCAATTCTACATCAAGTGGTGCCACCAATACAGCTGCATGTCTAAAGCTCCACCTGGAGCAAGGATGTTCCCACTATGGGCCAGATAAGAAGGACCCCACCCTGAGTTTTGCATGCTCAAGATGCAGACTTCGGAGGTGCAGAGTGAGACTGTCAGTGGCAGGGCGGGCCCTGAGCCATGGTAATCAATGGTCATGGTTGGCATGCCTCTGATTTTTGAAGGAGAACATGAATTCAACTGTGAAACATTTTTGGACCCTCACGTAGGCCAGGAATGCTTTTGTCTTCTTATATTGTACATGCTTTACTTTCTTGTATTCTTTTCTTTCTTTTCTTATATTTGCTCAATTAATTTCTTATTCATTTAGTTTCACAGTTAGAATGAGATACCCTAATGCAGATATATCATGACATGTAAGTCACCTGTTCCATTGGGGAAACCAAATTATTTGTGAAATTCAGAATTGCTGTACATTATTGGCCAATGAGGGAAAGTAGATAGTCTATGACATAGTAAATTAGATAGTCTGGTACATATAGTCACATTCTTTTATATCTTTTGTGCACTCAGTATATATTAATATGATATATAGCATAGCTAAAAATACATAGGCATGACATAATTATTTATATCCTTTGGGTGAAGATAATTCCCATTACTATGTAATGACTGAGGTTGTACATTTAAACACTTGAATTACTATTCATAAGGAATGCAGCAGAATGATAAAACAGATAATGATCAAGTTAAATTGATGAATTTACCTATCTGTTTACTCCTGCACAAATTATGTAGCTGGCTAAGGAGCAGGGTTAGAATTCATATAAAAGCTTGCTCCATCAGCTACCTGAAACCATGATTTCCCCCCTGTGACAAAAAGTTCCCAGTCATAGAAATACAAGTGATGCCACAAGCAGACACCATGACATAGAGGTAGATACTGATGTTACCATCAGTAGATTAACTATGAGACATACTATAGAGCCAACATATTTGTGAAATTCAGAATTGTCATTATTTTCAGTATTAATCACTTTAGTGAAATTAGTCTGGTGCACGTTGTTACAGTCTTGAAAATGTTTCTGTTTACTGTGTAAATTCAGAACTCTGCTGTTATAATGTGCAAAAGATTCAAACTGTTAATGAGCAGTGAATCATCAGCTTAAGAGTTTATGGTTAATTTTAAATCCCATTAACTCTTGCTTTGGGGGAAGTGGAAACACTGAAAATGCTGCCAAGGAGGAATACAGCACAATGATGTAACCACTAAGGAGCAAAGTTAAAATTCATAAAATGTACAAAAATGTTTGCTCCTTCACCAGATGTTACCAGAGGCACTCTATATGCTGAGAGAGGGAGGCTGTGTATTACTATAAAAGTTCCCACTAAGAACTCAGAATCTGTTAGAATTCAAAGATTAACATGTGAAATGTCATCCCAGAATGGGCTGAGTGACAGAGAGCAACAAGGAGCTGTTAGAAAGAAAGTACATGAGAACTGAAAAGATGAGAGCTGTAGCTGCTTAGTGGAGCCAGGCATCGAAAGAAGCCAGGTCAAGGTGCAAACAATTAAGGGTAGATGTGCATAGGAGACTGCTACAGGAAGGGAAAACAGCAAGTGGAGCCGAAAACATACAGATAACAATTGCAGTTGCACTGAAGGTTTGTTAACAGTATAATGAGTAAATGGGCTGCTGAGAAGCATTGACTGAAGCCAAGAGTAAGCAGTTATGGGTAGGAGTACACATAGAGACTGCTACAGACAGGGAAACAGCAAGTGGAACTGAAAAGCACATAGAGAACACATGAAGGTAAACTGAGAGATTGCTAAAACTATAATAAAAGCAAATGAAGAGTGCTAACTGCAAGGAACAGCAGTATGTAAGCTTGTATAACACACACAAGCTATTAGGACAGAGGAGGCTAGAAAACTAGGACCCCACCTCCAAAAAAAGTAAAACAAAAGGCAGCACAAGCAGAAGAGCAGGAGGGAGCAGACACAACAAAGACAGAAGCACAGATTGCAGTTGGAGGAGAAGCAAAATACAGACCTAGGAGAGGAGGAGAAGCACAAATCAAGCAAAAGGCCAGCACAAACAAGTAGAAGGCCAGCACAAACAAGTAGAAGGCCAGCACAAAGTCAAACCAATGTAAAAGTCTCCGGCTGCAAAGAAAAAATTATTCAGGGAGAAGCTGGAAGGGCATGGCTGGGTGCTCCACCCCATTGAACCACAAGCAAAGCCTTTGAAATAATATCAAGTAATATCTGGTACCTGAAGACTCCCACAATCCATGAGCCTTGCCAGTCTTTGAAGTGAACCCCTGGATCTTTTGTGTGCCTAAATAAATTCAGATGTGAGCCTCTGCATTTCTTTCAGCCATTTTTGCAGGAGTTTTGCATGAAGCAGCGACATTGTGAATAGCATTTGGGGTAATATGTTCAACTTGATTGCCTAAATTCTGTGACTGGAAGACAGTGGTAAAGTGTTCCATCTGCTGAGATCATCTTTTATGTCCCCAATTATGCATTTCAGGTTCTGCTGCATGTTTCTGTGACAGACTTATGGAAGGTTATTCCCAAGTACTTCACAGCATCTGGCTTCTTTTTCACGCTTTGACACATTTTTGTACTGCATTTTCCTAGGATAGCACAGCTCAGATGCTTTCTTGTTTTCAGTGGGATCCTGCTTTTCCTAATTTTTACACTGTATTTACCCAGGATAGCACATTCAAGATGTAATATCTCATGTTTAATGGAGCCAAGTTTTACCCATTTTTATAATGCATTTACCCAGGATTGCCCAGTTGAAAGACAAGTAACATTTTCAGTGGAGATCAGGTTTTATAATGAATTTTTCCTAGGACAGAGCAGCATAGATGCACAGTTCATTGGGGGCTCTGCTGTATTGAGGTCCTGCTATTGAACATTTTTACAATGTATTTACCCAGGATAGACCACGTGAGATGCAATATCTCATTTTCAGTGGTGTCCTGACTCCTGCTTTTACACATTTTTAGATTGTATTTACCCAGGGTAGACCAGTTGAGACGCAGTATCTAATTTCCAGTAGGCTCCCAAATTTTGACCCCAAATTCCCAACATAGTCATTTTATGACCTGACATTATGAACAACACAGGTGGATTTTTTTAAATCCCATCTGATAGGTGATTTCACAGTGTGATTGTAAAATCATGCTTCAAAGGGAATTTGAAAAATTACACTTACTGTATGTTCATGCGGTGGGGTAACAGAAGGGTTATGTTGACCATTAGAGGTCAAAATCTGCAAAAATAAAGTTATGAGTAAACACTGTATCAATTCAACATTTCTTCATAACTTAGTTATTTTTTAAATATTTTTACCCCACATTTTCAACAGAGTCTTTTTGTGACCCCGGGTTTTGATCAAGACAGGTGAATTTTTTTAATCCTGTCCAAAAGGTGGTTTCATAGAGGGACTGTGAAAACATTTTTTAACGGGGATTTGAAAAATGACACCTGTCATGTTCACCAAGCGTGGTTACTAAAGAGCTATGTGCACATTTGGGGTCAACATCTGCAAAAATCACAAAGTTATGAATAACCATTGAAAAAATTAAATGTTTTCTCATAACGTTGTTGTTTTTGACATTTTGACCCCAAATGTTTAACACTGTCTTTTTATAAATCCACATTATGATCATGGCAGGTAGAATTTTTAAAATCCGGTTTGAAAGGTGACTTTGCTGAGTAAATGTGAAAACATCTGTCATATTCATGAGGTGGAGTAACAAGAGAGCTATGCTGAAAACTGGGGGCCAAAATCTGTACACATTGCAATGTTACGAGTAAATACTGAACAAATTCAACATTTCTTCATATCTTCATTGTTTTGTTAAACTCTGACTCCAGATTTTCAGTGTAGTCTTTTTATGACCCCTCCTTCTGAACATGATAGGTGTCATTCATAAAATACTATCAGAAATGTAATTTCATGTCACAAGTGTGAAAACACATTTTGACCACGACTTGAAAAATGACACCTGTCAGATTCATAAAGAGGTTTTAAAAAAATGGCCATGTTAAAAATTTTGGGTCAAAATACTGAAAATTACCAAAGTTATGAGGAAGCATTGAAAATTTTCAACAGGCCATAACTTTGTTGTTTTTTTAATATTTTGAACCCATATTTTCAACACAGGCTTCTTATGACCCCACCTCATGAGCCCACAAGGTGAACATTTTCAAATCCTGCCCAGAAGGTGATTTTGACATTTGGATTTGAAAAAAATTCAGCTACCTGGTTCATAGGGCAGGGCCCAAAAAGGCCATGTTGAATATTTTGGGGAAAAATATTAAAAAAGCCCAAGTTATGAGTACAAGCCTATGACTATGTGGATGTGCTCTATAGTTCCATCTCCTCCTCCTCCTCCTCCCTTGCCAGACTGGACACCCTGGTTAATGCCTTATGTCATTTTTACACTAACTCACCTCCTCGTACTCCTCATTGCAGTCTCTATTCCTCCCTCTCCATACTCCCTCTTTCCTCCTGTTGCCTGCACCACTGTGCTTCTTTCATCTCTACATACTGGTTTGAGGCAATGCCTTTGTATCGTTCCACTCTCATCTCCCCACTCCATTCACCTCATACGACCTTCATTCCAGGGATCCCTGCTCCTTCTCCCTCCTTCACCCTCATTCCTCTGCTGGACAGTCAGCCTTCTTCTACTGCATTCCTTCACTCTGGAACCACCTCCCTGCTTCCATCTTTCTCTCATCCTCCCCAACCTCCCTTATGCTTCAGATTAAACTCATGCCCTCCCCTTCATGCGTCTGTCAACTCCTTACCTTACCCGATTTTTCTCTCAAACTCCTAGATCATGTCTGCTTCCTGAGATTGATCTTACTCCTTGTAATGTTCTTTGCACTAATTGCTTCAATCAATTTGTTGATTGTATCTATGAATGTTTAGCGTATCATGTTCCACACAGTTGCTGTATGTGATTTGATGTATTGCCATATTTGCACTATCTTTGTTTGAACTTTGCCTGTATTGCATTGCTCAGTCCTAATGTTATTGTTGTTACTGTCTAATTACCTCACCTCTGGGTCACACCTAGAAATTAGTCTTGGCTCAGTGTGCCTTTCCCAGTTACCAAATTTTAAATAAGTAAATACATAAGTTCAAAACTCATTGAAATACATTGACCATGCTTACTCAATTTCTTCAGTTCCTGGTCCAGAGCTGAAGAGTGAAGACATGTCTCCAGACCAGAGAGGATTATGGCATTGGACTCCCAGTAGGTAAAAAAGGGGTACAGGTGTGGCATGCTGAGTGGTGGGGGCAGTTAGGTGGAGGGTTACAGTGGTGAGGTGGCAGCGGCAGCAGACATTGATGGACCAATTTCTTCTTTACAGGGTATAAAAATAAATAAAAAAGACATCAAGGAATGTTTTTTTTTTTTAATATAGCTACCAACACTGGGGACTGTGCACCACACTGTCGGGTTCATATTTATGGGGCATGGGAAGTGATGGAGAGGTGGGAGGGACACTTGGCAGATGGTGGGATCTTTTTATAAGAGTAAGCATTAAAAAAACCAAAACACACTCATTTTAGCAAGAAAGTGTCAGTTGTGTTGCAGGGGATACAAGGTGCAGGCTGATCATGATGCCAATCAGCTGCTTGCTAGGCGGTGTCATGCAGATCAAAGCAAAGAGCCATCCTGTGATACAAGCAGCTCTTTTCTTTGAACTTCACAAAGTTTCAGGCCAGCAAGCACAGAGCAGTGTCAGGATCAGCTTCACTGATCATTGCACTGACACTATTGAGCCCACTGCAGACTACATTGCATTGGACTGACAGTGGCACACCTCTCAAATCCAATATCATACCAAAATGTTTGTTTTGCACAAGTACAAGCAAACATAAGATAAGTTAACAAAAAGCCTAGCTTCCATGCAGAATCATTTGAATGTTTTGAAAATCATGATGGATAAGATTGTGGATAGCTCGACTTCCGGTTATGTCACTAACCTGACGGCTGCCTAACCCAACAGCTCTGGGCGTTGCTCAACAGAAGAATTATATTAAATCAGCTAAATTGCCAATTTGAACGTTAAAATCCACACTTGCTTGTTTCATGGCGATGGCTTCTAACAAAACCAAAAGGAAAATGTCTCACTCAGCAAAGGTATGAGCACTGATGGAATTGGACAGACAGCCGGGCCCATACAAGGCCTCGCACCCAGTCTCTCCAGTATCAAGTCTAGCCGACTCAGAAGATAATATAGAGCTCGCTGATCAGCATGCAGTTGTCTCTAAACTAGACGGGATTATAAAAACCCTACACAGAGCTGACTCTTCTGTTGCTGATCTTCGTTCTGACCTTAAAAAAATTGATAAACGTACCAAGGCAGCAGAGCAGGCAATCGGATCTTTGGTGGACTCCACCAGTTTTCATGACAGGGCCATCCTATATCTCCTGGCTTGGGAAAAAGAATTACAAGCCAAAATTGATTACCAGAAGAACCAGGCAAGAAGAAATAACATAGAAACATAGAAACATAGACTTTGACGGCAGATAAGGACCACTAGGCCCATCTAGTCTGCCCATTTCCCTACCTACAGGATAGGCCGCAGATCCTAGTTAACCAACAGCCTATATCTTCCTGCCCCCCACAAGAATTGCCTTATGTCTGTCCCATGCATTCTTGAATTCTCCCACAGTTTTAGACCCCACAACTTCCTCAGGAAGGCTGTTCCATGCATCCACTACCCTCTCTGTGAAATAATACTTCTCACATTGCCCCTGAACCGCCTTCCTTCTATCTTTAAATTGTGTCCCTTGTTCTTGCAAGTCTCTTTTTCTGAAAGATGCTACCTCTTGGACTTTGTTGATTCCTTGAGGTACTTGAGAGTTTCTATCATGTCCCCATTCCCTTCTTTCCTCAAGGGTATACATATTAAGCTCCTTTAGTCTCTCCTCATACAGCTTCTCTTGCAGACCCTGCCCCATTTTAGTTGCCCTCCTCTGGACTGCCTCTATCCTGTCTATGTCCTTGCAGAGATGGGGTCTCCAGAACTGGACACAGTATTCCAGATGGGGTCTCACCAACTGTCTGTACAGAAGGATAACAACTTCCTGTTTTCTGCTGCTGATGCCTCTCCTATACATCCCAGTATACCCCGGCCCTCCCTACTGCCTTCTCACATTGCTTGCTACTTTAAGGTCATCTGATATGATTACCCCCAGGTCCCTTTCCTGTTTTGTTGTTGTTACTACCTCCCACCCATTGTGTATTCTTCCCTGGGTTCTTGTTTCCAGGTACATTATTTTGCACTTTTTGCATTGAATCCTAGCTGCCATATGTCTGACCATTCCTCCAACCTTGCCAAGTCCCTTTTCATCCTTTCCACGCCTCCTTGTGTATCAACCCTGTTGCAGATCTTTGTGTCATCTGCAAAAGGCATACTTTTCCTTCCAGTCCCTCTGCAATGTCACTGATGAAGACATTAAAAGGACTGGACCCAATATCTGAACCCTCGGGATTCCCCACTAGTAACCGCCTTTCTTCAGCGTGACTCCATTTACAATTACCTTCTGTGTCCTGTTGTCCAGCCAATGTTTTTACTCAGGCTACCACCCCTGGGACCCTCCCAGGCTGGTTAATTTGACTAATAATCTTTGTGTGGGACTGTGTCAAATGCCTTGCTAAAGTCTAGGTAGGCCATGTCCACAGCCCCTCCCTGGTCTACTACTTTGGTCACCCAGTCAAAGAAATCTATTAGATTCATCTGACATGACCTTCCCACTGTGAACCCATGCTGCCTTGGATCCTGCTCCACTGACCTCTAGGTACTCAACTATTCTTTCCTTCAGAAGTGACTCCATCACTTTCCCTACCACAGAGGTCAGACTGACAGGTCTGTAGTTTCCTGCCTCTGTCTTGGTCCCACTTTTGTGAAGGGAATCACATCCGCCTTCCTCCAGTCCTCGGGTACCACACCATCCTCCATGATTTATTAAAAGAGTAGCCAGTGGTTTCACTGGTTCCTTCCTTAATCTTTTTAGAATTCTGGGTGAATTCCATCAGGACCCATTGCTTTGTCCACCTTCAGTTTTAGGAGTTCTTGCAGAACCATTTCTTCTGTGAAAGGACTGGGATCGACCCCCTATCAAGAGTGCTTCTTAATTGGATTAGGCACTTCCCTCCTCTTTGTGAATACTGAGCAGAAATATTCATTCAGTATTCCTGCTTTTCACTGTCCCCTCTGCCCACCCACCGTTCATTCTATTCAGCCTCACTGTCCCTCCTTTGTCTTTCTCGCTGCTGATGTACCTATAAAAGGTTTTATCCCCTTCTTAACTGAGTTGGCTATCTTTTCCTCAGTTTGGGCCTTTGCTATTCTGACTTTCCTCCCTGCTTCTTTCTGCCTTAACTGGTACAGCTCTCTGTCCTGCTCCTTCTGTGTTTCCTTATACTTCGAATGCTATCTTTTCTTCCTGACTTTCACAGCCACCTCTCTTGAGAACCATAGTGGCTTTTTCTTTCATTTGATTTGTTTATTTGCTTCACACAAAGGCTTGTTGCCTCTGTGATGGCAGTTTGATAATTCCCATTGTTGCTCCACACCTCCTTCTAGCCTGTTTGCTAGTGCTTTTCTGAGCCTCTCCCATCTTGCCAAGTCAGCCCTCCTAAAGTCCAGTACCCTCACTTTTGTGCTTGACTCTGTAGCTGAGTTTAACGTGAACCACACTGTTTGATGGTCACTTGTCCCAGATGGCAACCTCACTTCTAGATCTGAAATCCTCTCACTGCCCCATTTGAGAGTACGAGGGTCTAGATTGCTCCCTCATGAGTGGGTTCCAAAACTAGCTGTCTAATGCCTGCCACCTGTAGGGCGTCAAGAATGGCCCTGCTCTTGGATGTGGCTGCAGCAAATGCTCCAGTTAACATCTGGCATATTCAGGTCTCCCATCAATAGTATCTCTCCTTTCTCTGCCATTCTAAGAATGCCTTCCATCATATCCTTGTCCATTCCTCCCCTGACATTGGGGTCTGTACACAACCCCTGTGCTGATTGTGGTGCCCTTTCCAGTCTCCAAGGTGACCCACAGTGCCTCCTCTCCTCCCTGTTTACTCTTTTGTTCAGTTGCTTTTATCCCTTCCTTTACATAGAGAGCTACTCCTCCCCCTCTTCTCCCTGCCTGTCTCTCCTGTAGGTTATGTGCCCTGGTATGTTAACATCCCAGTCATGGTTCTCTGTGTACCATGTTTCTGTGACTGCTACGATATCCAGGCATCCCTCTTCCATTAAGGCCACCAGCTCAGGGAGCTTGTTGCCCAGACTATGGGCATTGGTACTCATTACCCTCCATTTCCTGATGGCCTTACCCCCTTTTGCCCCATCCCTGTCCTTCTTGCCTTTGTCACTTTCTCCATTTACCACTGCCCTTCTCCCTATCGACACCTCCATGTTGGTGTTTGCCACACTTACTACCATGATTGTTTGGGGGCTAGGATTTTCCTGCTCCTTTCCAGTGCCTCCCCCCTTGGCTAGTTTAAAAGCTTGCCAATGAAGCATTTAAACCTATCACCTAGGATCCTGGTTCCCTCTCGGACAGATGCAGCCCATCATGCCAGTATAGGCTTGCATCACTCCAGGTGGACCCCCAGTCCCCAATGAAGCCAAATCCCTGAGCTCCACACCAGTTTTCAACCACTGATTGAATCAATGGTACAGAACACCCTAGCCCTCTCCTATGCCATAGATGGGTAGCACCTCCGAGAAGGTTACCGTGCATGCACTTGACTAAGGCCCTCCCCAATTTCACAAACTCTTCCTGCACTTCTCTAATCCCTTTCTTAGCCAGGTCATTTGTTCCTAGGTGGATAATGACATCCAGCTCCCTCACCTGTGCAGCTGCTCCGCAACCTGAGGATTTGCTCCTGTCCCTCCAGCCATGGTGCCAGGCAGGCACCTTACCTCCTCTCCTTCCTTGCCCAGTTCTACCTTCCTAACAATGGAGTCCCCACCAGGAGTTGTTTCCTTCCTGCAGGGTCCCCTGCCACCCTCCTGTGGGTCTCCTTTGTGGAGGTTCCCAGCATCCTCCTTGGTCTCCACTGTAGGTGCCTCCATAGAGGAACCACACTTTGCCAGAATGGCATAGGAATTGTGGAGGTACAACTGGAGGGATGTGCCTCTGTTCCTACCCTCACCTCCCTGAGCCCACTGTGGTCCAACCGCTCCTCTTTCTTGGCAACCTCTGGGCAGGCGGCAGTGGCACTGGTGGTCTCTGGATGAAGAGGAGGTCCCACAAATCCTGGCCAACTCAGCCTGGAGATGAGCAACCTCCTCCCTCAACCCAGAGAGGTGCCTGCAGATGGGACAACATCGCATCCTCCAGAACATCTCCCGGAAGACTGCTGCTCCACAGCCACTGCACTGCACCACTCCAATCATGTCTTATTTCTGGCCCCTTAACTGTTTGCAATCCTTACTCTTTCCTCTGTTTTTTTCTCTCTCTCCTTACTTTCTGCCTGTGTTCCCTTTAAGCTCCTGATTGTCCTGTTCTGAGACAAGAATATCCTATATTTCTCAGTAGACCACTTACTTGTTCAGAGGCAGACCTCCAGCAGCTAGAGGGGGCCAGAGAGCTACTCTTGCCCTTCTAGGATGGTGGGTCCTTGGTGGTTCTGTGATCACTCACTTCCTGCCCCTAAACAGGAAGTTCCTGTTGTCAGTCAAATCCTGTGCCTATAAAAATAGAACTAGCTTTGGGTGGAGGGGTGGAAGGGAGGGAAGGAGGGCAATATAGTCCCAGTAGAGAAGCTCAGTCACACAGCAGTCCTTTCTCCTGGTGTTTTCTGCCAAGCTATTAGCAGAATCTTTCTAAGGCAGTCTTTAAATGTAGCTTCCTTCTAGCTAAGCCACTCCCCCTACTTACCAGATCTTTCTACAAGTAATTTAAACCTCACAGCAGTTAGGTCCTTTCAGTCACCTGAGATCTACACCTAGATGACTTTTCAGTTACCCATTCAGTTCAGTTAACCCAAACACACACTTTTTTTTTTTTTTTTTTTGTATGTTAGTTTTTTTACCGTAAATTAAAGGTCCAAATACAAAAGTTCTTCTACTTTAGTCCCAGCAGAGAAGTTCAGTCACACAGTAGTCCTTTCTCCTGGTGTTTTCTGCCAAGCATAACTTCCACATTTATGGAGTTCCGAAGGACTCAAAGACATCTTTTGCAACAATGGAAAACTTGTAGCTCATGTTAAGGGCCATGCTGAACATTCCTGAAAGTACACCTCTTCAGATAGAATGGATGCACCGCTCACTTTACCCAGGCCAAAAGAGCAATTGGAACACCCCAGGTTGATTATTGTGAAGATGCTGAACTATCAAGAGAGGCAATTAATTTTACAAAGCACTTGGAAAAATAAAAACATACAATTTGATAGGCAAAAGATCTTCCTAGACCAGGATTTCTCTGATTTATTAAATAATAAGAGATGCCAAGTACGGGACATAATAAAACAAGCGAGAGAGAAAAATGTCAAAATCCAACTATACTATCCAGCCCGTTTGCGAATCCTTACAGAAAAGGGCCCCATATTGTTTGACTCACTTCAAGAAGCAGCATCCACTTTAAAACAAATGGGGTTTCAATGCCTGGATTCCAAAACAGAAATGCTGGAGCAAGAGATCACATGGGTTGCATGGCAAAGAGCTGGGAAACCCAAAAGCGCACAACCTACATCAGTGACCTGGCCCTCACACTTATGTTTGAACTTGCAGGAACTAGACACAAGAGAATTGAAGACACCACAGATGGCAGCAGGATCAGGGAGATCAAGCTCACATGACCCACAAACATGAACTGGCAAGTAAAGAACCCTTTTTTCTCTTGTTAACACAATGAAGGGGGTTGAAGAGAGTCACTATGGTGACACCTTACCTCCGCACTGGTTTAATGGAGCGGAAGAAAGAAGAACTTTCTCTTTACTTTTTGTAGTGTTTTAAATGACCACTCCATCGGGAAAGCTCGATTGAACCTACCCAAATACAGACTTGAACGGCTGAGGGAAGCTTTAGGTCTACTCATCCTGAACATTAATTGTATTCGGAGGTGCTGGTTACCCTGCTGAAATAATGAACCTTTTTCTAGAGAAACTGAAAACAGAAGAAACACTTGGGGTTTTACTGATCTGAAGGTTTATTGTTATTTGTGGGGAAAAATCTTGAATCCTATACTCATCTTGAATCACTTGCGGGTTCCCCTTCTCATTCCCCCATCTATCATATATCGTTTGGTCTTGTTGGGGTACGCAGGGCGGGGAGGGGGAGAGAGGGGAAGCTGTATATTAATGTTGGTACATATTAACAGATTGGATTTGAGGGAGAAGCAGAAAAGAATGAGGGAGAGACAATTTCTCTCTCTCTACTTTATTCTTGGGCTGGAGAGGGGTAAGGCCCTTGAAGATCATTATTATTAGGGGAAAAATATGATAATACTCTTTGGGAATGTTGTATGGTAAATATCGAGCAGAAACTAAACAGCTTGTTAAGAATTACAAGGATAAATATTTAAAGGAGCAGCCCTCGGACATCAGAGGTGACCAGAAGTCATCGGAGCCTATACTACACTACTTGCTCCTAGTGAACGTTTACACATACTAACACCTTGTGGTCAGACTTGTATATTTGCAATCGCAGTAGCACTGGCTACCACACCCTGGCTTTCACAGGGCATTTTCTCTTCAACCTAGGAAGCATTTAACAATTAGACAGATATTGTAACTCATAAATTCATTGGTTGAAAGTTATCCAGACAGTTACAACTGGTTTAAAGATAGCAATTTCTGTCGGTTTGTTTTTTTTGTTTTTTATTAAATGTTTAAATGTTTAAAGTTTACATTTTTAATGCACTAATTGTGTATTTTGTTACTTATGCTTGGATTTTCTGTACACAAGGGGGTCATTCAGCTAGGAAGGTCGAAGGGTCGATTGAGCTGAGCATGGGAAACTAGAGTTGAGGGCGCAGTCCTACTCAGGATTGAAATAATCAAATCAAAATGGGTTCCATAAAAGTTGCCTCCTTGAATGTTCAAGGCATCGAGTCCCCCATTAAGAGAACGAAGATTTTGCACTATTTAAACCAGCTCCCTGCCGATATCTGTTTCTTGTAGGAGACTAGACTGTCTGAAGTAGAGCATAGAAAACTCAGACGAACGTGAGTGGGTAAAGTTATGGGATCATCACATGCCTTTGGCAAGAAGAATGGCACAGTCATTTTGATTCAGAAAAACATCCCACTAGAAATCACAAAGGAAGAACCTTTAGAAGGTGGCAGAGGAATTATTATATCAGGAGACTTGTTCTCTCAAAAGCTGTATTTAATTAATATTTATGTCCCAATCAGTGATGATCCTGGATTCTACCAAAGCCTACTTCATAGGGTCTTAGATTTGGGGGAGGGGTTGGTCCTACTGGGAGGGGATTTTAATTGTGTGGTTAATCCTGGGCTGGACAGTTCATCCCAAAATCACAAGACAAAAAGGAGAATGAGTAAGGTGCTCAGGGGAGGCATGAAGGAATTAGCATTAGTGAATGTCTGGAGGGAGCTGAACGGGTCAGAAAGGGATTTCACTTTTTACTCGAACCCTAATGACTCATATTCTAGAATCAACTACTTTTTATGCAGTAATACCAAGTTGCATAAAATACAGGACTGTGATATCCAATCCAGGGTGGTCTCAAACCACTCCACAGTGACGTTGATGCTGCAATTGGGGGATTGGGGAAGGCAAACGACATGGAGATTCAATTCCTCTCTGTTAGGGAGGCAGGACTTCAGAGACCAAATATCAGACAAGATAAAAGATTATCAAAGAAATAATAAAGTGGAAGAACCAGGACCAAAATGGTTTTGGGATGGTCTCAAGGCAGTTATTCGGGGGGAGGTGATATCGTATGCAGCACGGCTAAAGAAACAAAGGATGGAAAGGCAGATAGCTCTGGAAATCCAGCTGAAACAATTAGAAAATGAACACAAGCAGAATAGAACCAAAGAAAACCTAATTAAAATCAGTAATACTAGGAAAGACCTCCAGAATATCTTAGACTCCCACACTGAGGGTAAATTGAGATACTCAAACCAAAAGTACTACGAATACAGTAATAAGGCAGGACGACTCCTTGCCTTTAGATTGAGGCGGGACCAAGCAGACAGATATGTTACAAAAATTAAGACAGGAGGAACAGATTCAGGCACAACTCATTTTACCCCTAATAAGATAGCTGAGGCTTTTGAGCAATACTACTCTACCCTTTACAGCAGAGACCCAGAAGGCCCAGATTTGCCACAGGTGATATGGGAATATCTAGATAAAACCCACTCCCAAAATTAACAGAAGTTAATAAATTAAGACTGGATTTCCCTATCACATCCCAGGAAATAGCAGATACAATTTGTGACATGGAAACAGGTAAATCACCCGGACCGGATGGTCTTAATGCAGAATTTTATCAAAAATTTAAATTCTAGTTAACCCCTATTCTATGTCAATTACTCAACTCCTGCAAGGAAAAAGATAACTCCCCCACTCCTGAAGGAGGGCCTTTATCTCGGTTATAAGTAAGGAAGGTAAACCCCCTGATTTTTGTGCTTCATATCGGCCTATATCCTTCCTTAATGTGGACTCAAAAATCTTTACTAAATACTGGCAAAACGGGATAAACATAATATTAACTTATCTGATTCACTCAGACCAAGTAGGTTTTGTACCTAATAGATACCTTAGAGATAATATCGGGAGGTTCTTTAACATTTTGCATCAAGGTCAATATTCTAAAGAACAACAGGTAGATTTAGTGGTCGATGCAGAGAAAGCATTTGACTGCTTAAGCTGGAACTTTTTATATGGGGTGTTAAAAGAAATTTAGCTTTGTGGATCAAATTATTACCTGAGTTAAAGCTATATATCGAAATTCCCAAGCTAATGTTCGAGTCAAACGGCACAATTTCCAACAGTCTAAACATTCAAAGAGGGACAAGACAAGGATGCCCCCTCTTGTCCATGCTGTTTGCTTTCCTTATGGAAACCCTAGCAGAAACAGTCAGGACACACCAAAGCTTAGAAGGATTTAGAGTAGGAAGAGAAGAGAGTAGAATATCACTTTATGCTGATGACACCATGTTATATCTCTGAAATCCAAATAGAACCTTCCCAATCTTAAACCAGTTACTAACAGAATATAGAGAATTGTCTGAATTTAAAATGAACAATGACAAAACAGAAATTATTTTGGAGAGCGGATCTTTAACTGCTGAACTAAAACAATTGATCACGTTTAAATTAATATCAAACAGTTTGAGATATCTGGGTATTTACCTCCCCCTGAAAATGAACCAACTATTTCAAGTGAATTATGGGAAACTGATAAAAGCAGTGTTTACAGATCTAAAGAGATGGGAACTTCTCCCCCTCTCACTGATGGGGAAGGTGGATACTATAAGGATGAACATCCTACCACATTTTTTATTTTTATTTAACACCTTACCATTACACATACCAGGCTCTGAATGGAAGAAAATTAATAAGGCTCTTCACCATTTCATCTGGGCAGGGAAAAGGCCTAAGATAGCCTGAGATACACTGATGAAGGCAAAGAATAAAGGAGGCCTGGGCCTGCCCAATTTGAGAATGTGTTACCAAATGGCCCAGATAGTCCCATAGGTCACACACCTGAAACAAAATCCTAATAAGGTTTGGACCATACGGGAGATGGGTGGGGACTCAGGGGTGTCACCAGGTGCAGATTTTGCAGGACCCTCAGCCTGCCTGAATATATTAAATATAAGTAATCCCTGGTTAAAACAGATGCATAAAATTTGGGCAGAGGTATGGAAATCATTGGGAATACACTCCCAACTTAATAATAGGATGGAAATTACCCAGTGTGCCTCTTTCACTTCACCTAGATTAGATCAAGCAATTGAGGTTTGGAAACATCAGGGTCTAGTGTACTTTGCCCAGCTTATCCAGCAGTCAATTAAAAACATTTCAATCACTTCAACAAGACTTTTCCATACACACTACTCACTTTTTTATACACCTGCAGGTCTCCTCCTTTCTTCGGACTGGAACAAATCTGTTAGATGCCCAGGGGGACCAACATCCCCTAGAACAGGTAATTTGACAAGCAGTTGATGCCCCAGGAAAGTCACACCTGGTATCAGCTTTGGTATCCACATATAGAGAGGTCACGGATCTTAACCCACTGAGGGCACAGATGGCTTGGGAGAGGGAAATGGGGATGCAGCTCGATACACAACCATGGCAAAGAATATGGGATGGGGCATTTCACACTTCAGCCTCCAACACCTGGTGGGAGTTTAGGTGGACGATTTTGATTAGATTTTTTAATACACCTTCCAAGACAAAACATAAAATTGGAGCCCCGGAGACCTGTTGGAGGTGGTGTGGAGGAAAGGGTACCCCATATCACATCTTCTGGGACTGCCCTAAACTTCTTCCTTTCTGGACTGAGGTGGGACATCACTTCCAGGAAATGTCGGGCATTCAAGCCCAAATAGATTTCCCGCTCATGGTGCTGGGGTCCTTTCCCAAGGGGAGGAGATCTAATGCCAAGACCTCCTTTATAGAAATCTTACTGGCTGCCACTGGTAAAGCAATTACCAGAAGATGGTTGGACCCAGAACATCCCACATTGAAGGAATGGATAGATTTAATAAAAGATATAGCAAGGGTAGAAAAGATAACAGTGGAATTACGATTGAGAGGAGACAAGTGAAATGGTACATGGCTGCCCTTCATGCACCTATTGGAATATATAGAAGGCATATCAATTCTCTCACAGCAGGCCTTCCCCCGATAAGGGATTGGGGAGATTAGCACATATCCAAGAAATGCTAGAAGGAATAAAAACAATATTGATTACCCTTATCCTCAGCATTTGATGACCTCTCATTCCAGACCCTAGTTGATATAAACAATCAAAGAAAATGTACTAATTCAGTCAAGCTTTGTTTTATTTTATTTTATTGGTGTTAGGGAGGAGAGGGAGAGGAATTTCTCGGCTCTTTTTTCATCCTTTATTAATTTGTTCCTTATTGGTTATTTACTTACAAAGTTCTTTGGTAAGAGACGCTTTTACTTTAGACTAACAATAAATGGAATTTTTAGATACATAGGTAGATACTCTCACTGGGATGTGACAGAGAGGAGTTCAGTTAGCGATAACAACACTGTTTATATGGAATGATATAAGAGCTTATTGAAAGAATATCTCGACTTTGAATATTACAGTTGCCAGGGTACCTTTTTGAGAAAAAGAAAAGGGGAAAAATATTTTAATAAGTTAAACTCTCAAAGTAACTGAATCTATTGGTTTAACTGTATTATAAACTTGCTGTAACAAAAAACTGATGCTCAGCTCTTTTACAGAATTGTTAACTGATATGTTTATAACATGTATTCTACCTAAATAAACTTGAAGTTAAAAAAAAATACAAGATTGTGGCTAGCCATGACTAAACTATTGGGTGGAATAGAATAAAACTGAATTTAGCCTAGTAATATAGTAATGAGGTGGTGGTGGAAAGGACTTATGCTTATAGCTGTGCAAAAAAAAACTTCTGCTGGCAGAATTTCCATGAAAGTCACACTTTTGCATCCCCAAAAGTTTGGAAATCCAATTAGCAACTTTCATAGAAATTCCGGTGTCACTTTACAGTAGTCCAGTTACTCCAGTACCATAAATAATGCCATTTAGTCCTTGGTATCTAGTGGAATCCACCACCGGTCACCAGCCAATGTAAAATATTGTTCAGTGCCCCTACTGCCCGAAATGGAAATACAATTCCCTGTTGGCTAGCTGCCCCTACCCCCACTTGATCACTCACCCCACATATAACAAATAATTTCCTGGTGGCTAGCGGTCCCTCCTCACACCTGATCACTCACCCGACCTGGACATTATGCTCTGGTGTCCAGTGTAACACCCCCCAGCCCAATCCCCCATATAATCAAAATAAACATTTCTCCATTTTATCTATTTGTTAATCATTTGGATAGAACCTGTGAGCTGGAACTCTTTTACAAAGGTTCCACATCATGAAACACGATACAAAGGTACACACATACATATATTAATTCAGGAAAACACTCACAATATTCACAATTAAATTTAGTTATGAATGGAATATTTCAACAACTGGGTACCTTGCAGGCAAAAGAAAAAAGTAAATGAAAGCCAAAAAGAGGTGGGGAGGGGGGTACAGTTGTGGGGGGGGGAGCAGCCTGAAGTCTGAGGCCTTGTCAGTGGAAAGGAAGGTGAGGAAGCAGGAGAAAATAATGAGTGATTGAAAAAAGGGCAATGGGCCCAAGAAAAAAATGGGCACAGGACATAGGAGAAGGGAGGAATAAGTAGGGTCTGTTATTAGGGGATGTACCTATACATGAGAGAGAGTAAAAAGTTATGGGGGGGTCTCTATAAGGAAAAGCAGAAAGAGTCACACAGATTGGCCAAGTACAGGGAAGTGGAGGTGAGAGGAGGAGACCAATGGATGAAAACATGGGAGTTCCTACCGAGAGAGGAGATCAAGTAGAAACATTGCAAGAAGAAACATGTCAGATGTCCATCTGACAGTCATGCGCACTCCTGATCACAAGGTACTGTTTAAGTTCAGACTTAAAGACCTGCAGACTGCAAGCATTTTGCACAACTGCAGGACCTCGTTTAGCCAGAGGGGTGCCCTGTAGGAGAATGAAAGTTGACCAAGTGCTGTTCTTCAAAAAGGGACAGTGAGTGCACCCTGCGTCTGACTTCTGGTGCCATACTTAGTATTTGTTGAGGAGAATAGTTTGGTGATGGGGGGGGGGGGCCTTGCCCAGGAGATCCTTTTTTCCTAGGAGACAGGTTTGGAATTTGATTCTGTTCCCAAGGGAAAGCCAGCCTGTCTGTGTATATAGTGTGCAGGTGTGGATATGGTGGTCTGCAGTGAGGGCAAGCCTACATGCTTTGTTGATGGCAATAAGTACCCGCTTAACTGCTATGTCTGTGGCTGCTCCATAGACCACTAGGCCATAGTCACTGGCATATAGAATGGAGCTGGAGATGATGAGACGAAGAGCAGATGGGGTGATGTTTTTCCTATGCCTATATAGCACATCCAGTTTGGTGTTTACTGCCTTTACCATCATGTCAATATGTTGAGAGAAGGAGAGAGTGTCATCAATTGTGACCGCCAGGTATTTGAACAAATTAACCTGTTCCAGAGGTGCATTGACTTTATTGAAAATGGTTAGGGTGGGGTATCTCTTTTTGAGTTGAGGGGTATAGAGGAGCATGGTTTTAGTTTTTTTTATAATTGAGCAAGAGCTTGTGAGTGCTGAACCAGTCTTCAGGCTGATGAAATGTAGCCTGCAGATCATTCTGCAGGGGAACAAGGTGAGAGTTGCTGCTGAGGATGACTACGTCATCAGTGTACAAGATAACTTTACTGTTACAGGCCTCAGGTAGAGCATTTAAAAAAGGCTGAATAGCATTGGTCCCAGAACTGACCCCTGTAGAACACCCAGAGATACTTCTCTAGAGTCCGGGACCACCGGGTCGACTTTCACATGCGGAGTCCTGTGTGACAGGTAATCTTTAAAACAGCATACTGCATTTGGGGGCACTCCTAGGGACTGCAGTGGTCAAGTGACCCCTCCATCCCCACTCTACAGTCCATGAATTGAATTCAGATATTCCATGGTGGTCTAGTGCACCCCAGCCCCTCTACCCCAGCAGCTAGTGACTCACCACCACAATCCCACCCATCCTAAACCCCATCAAGTGACCAGCACAGCCCTCCTCTCTCTCTACCATGGCCAGCCACCCACTGAGCTGTTAATGAATGAGTGCATGCTTGTAGAAGCATGCGCCTCATTCATTGACAGCCCAGTGGGTGGCTGGCCATGGTGGAGAAAGGCGGGCTGTACCGGTCACCCACTTGAGTTTGGGATGGGGGAGCAGGGTGGTGGGACACTATCTACTTGGGTAGGAGGGTCCACTAGGCCACCAAGGCATATCTGAATTCAATTCACGGACTGGGGATCGAGGATAGGGAGAGGGGCTCACTACACCACTGGGAGAAATGTTTATTTTGACTATACAGGGGATCAGGATGGGGGGTGTTACACTGGACACCAGGACATAATGTCCAGGTCAGGTTTGTGATTGGGTGGGGGGGGTGACTGCTAGCCACCAAGGAATTATTTATTAGATATGGGGTGGGTGATCGGTGGGGGCTGGACCGTTAGCCATCAGGGAAGTATTTGCCATATATGGGGCAGGTGATCGGGTTGGGGGAGGACCGCTAACCACCAGGGAATTTTATTGTTATTTTGGGCAGTCCTTCAGGTGGGGGTGGGGGGACACTGGACACCAGGGAAAGTGTGTTTTTTTGTTTTTTACTGAACAGTATTTGAGCAGAACAGGGTGAAAATTCACCCGACACTTTCAGAAAATTTCTGATCCACCATAGACGGAAGTTCGGAAACTCCTGCAAAAGTTGTGAAATTTCATAGAAGTTCCACTAAGGCGGAAACCACAACTTTTGCTCATCTCTACCTGTGCTTCATTGTGTCTGCCCCTTCTGCTGCACTGCAGTGACTATGCCCCAAGATGAATACAGACACACATCCAAACTTTACTGCCGACATGTTACCTGAATACATGCTACTGTATGTATCCCTTTTGTCTTATAGGGCATATACCCTGTATTCCAGCTGAACAGACTGAGACAGACAACAAGCTTTGGAAAAAATAGCCACTGCCATGTATACACTAACCATGATTAAACAGTTACAGACAAAATCAGTGTTACATGTGCAGCAAGGTAGTCATGGTTGGCAATCATTACTCATCTCATAAGAGTTTTTTAATGGCCATCCCCCACCCCAAGGAGAGTCACCTGAACAATACCAACCCCAAGAGGTAACCTGCCCCTGGTGCATGAGGGAAGGCTCATGACCAGGTGCTGAAGCTTTATCTCCCATCAGAGGATGCTGCAATACCGTGGGCAAGTGCCTGAAGAGGCTGCCGATCTGATTCCCCCCTTGAAGGATGGAATTCCACCCATCCAGCCCAGATTTTCTGTCAGCCTTAGGGTGATCTGGCTGCAGAAGTCTTGTGATCCCCTGTTACCCCCTCTGTACAGACCTTACAAGACTACTGTGCCACCACTTATTACAAGATCATGACAAACCTAACCTGAACCCTACCTACCCTAGTCTATCAATACTCACTGGAGAAGGTGAAAACTGGAAAACGCTGTGGGAAAAAAATGGGAAAATTCCTTCTTGATGCCTAAGGCAATCCCCCTATTGGGACAGCAAGTTCCCTATTGCCTCCCCATTCTCCCCCCTGCTTTTATGAGGGTGAGATTCAGGTGAGTTCTAACCTGAGGGAGAGGAGCAAGAGAGGAATAACCTCTCAGGTACTACTACTTTATAGACTAGGCTCCAGCCCTCCAGCCATTAGTCACCTGCCCTCCAGGGAACACCTACATTCCTACCCCCCCATCTCCAAAAGGTGGCTACCTAATTATCTGCCTGCCAGCCCAGGTGTCACCCTGGGCCATGCCCATAATGTTCCACCTGCTGCTATACATTGCACATTATCTCATTGCCTTACAGGGCACATATCCATTATTCTATCTGAACAGATGGGAACAGACAGTGAGCACTGGAGAAAGTAGCCTCAGCCATGTAATTATTAACAATGATTAAACAGTTACAGTCCAAATCAGCATGACATACACAACAAGGTATTCTTGGTTGGTAATCATTATTCATCTCATTAAAGCAAGGCAAGCCAAGGTTTATTTCTAGGGTGCCCAATCCCGGAGGTTCTGGGCACCTTACATTCAAACATGCAATGGAAATGAAACAATAAATATCATAAAATATTAAGACAAAGTACAGTACTAGAATAAAAATATCAGTACAGCAGCATATTTCATTAAGGTGGGTTTTAGCAACCCTGTCAGATCTCATGGTCTGGGAAGACCAGAGAAAGTAAATGGGCTTTAAAAGTATCAACTGATGGGGCCTTCCTGACAGATGGTGGTAGCACGTTCCACAAGACTGGGCTGGTGACACTAAATTTCCTGTCCCGGCAGTTCTGAGTCTAGTCCTGGGAACTTCAAGGAGGCCCCTGGACAAGGAGCAATGGGAGCTGACTGAGGTGGTTGGTGTCAGAAGATCAGTCAGGTAGTCAGGGCCTAGTCCATGTAGGGCCTTATAGGAGAATAAACACACCTTGAAGATAACCCTCCACCTGACTGGCAGCCAGTGCAGTTCCAGCAGCACTGGGGTCACATGACAGGACCTCGGATGGCCCATTAGCAACCTGGCAGCTGCGTTCTGCACCGCTGCAATTGGCGAGGGGGTACCTCCAGAGACCTCGAAGTAAAGAGCATTACAGTAATCAAGCCTAGATGTCACAAAGGCATGAACTAGCATTGGCAGGTCCTCAGGTGGAACTAGGAATTTGATCCTGGCAATATTCCTCAAGTGGTAGAAACCACTTTGGACGACAGATGACACCTGAAATTCAAAAGTCAGCCTGTCATCCAGGAGCACACCAAGATCTCGCACCCTTCAGGAGGCCATCAACAATGCAGTCCCAAGAAAAAGACCTGAGGCCACACTGGAGGCACTCCCATCACACCCTCAGCCCGGCTCAAGCACCAGAACCTCTGTCTTGTCATTATTTAGTCACAACCAGCTGGACGACATCCAGTCATTGATCTCAGCCAGGCAGGTGTTAAGCACTTTCACAGCATCTGATGTCCCAGTGGCAAAGAACAGATACAGTTGGTTATCATCTGCATAGCAGTGAAAACTCACATTGTATCACCTAATGAGCTCTCCCAGGGGCAGCAGATACATTGCAAACAGTATCTGTAACAAGACTGACCCCTGAGATTCTCCACATGGCAGGGGCTTCGGAGAGGAGGAGAAATTCCCCATTACCACCCGCTGCATTTAGAGTTCTTTAATGGCCATCTCCCACCCCAATGGAAGCCACCTGAACAATGCCAACCCTGAGAGGTAACCTGCCTCCAGGCATGGGGGATGACTATGACTGGGTGCTGAAGTGTCTTCACCCATCAGAGGACACTGCAGTGCCGTGGGCAAGTGTCCAAAGAGGCTGCCCATCTGACTGCCCCCCTTGAAGAGTGGAACTCCAGCTCTCTGGCCCAGATCTTCTCTCAGCCGCTGGGTGATCTGGCTGCAAAAGCCTTGTGATCCCCTGTTGCTCCCTCTGTACAGACCATTCAAGACTACCATGCCACCACAGGGTGAGCATGGCTGCAATGCTCAACCCCCACAAGCACCTCATGCTACTACTTTCTCCACTGCCCATTGTATGCCTTTTAGAAACCTGTCAGCCTATGTCAAACAAATGAACACCATGCTTGGCATAAAACTGCAGTACCTTAATCAGATTCATATCATGCCTTAGGACAGCCCCCCCTATTGCCCATAAATAGTCACAGGACAATATTGTACAGTCTGTGAACTTTCTCAGTGCTCTGGGGTTGCGTGCATTCCACCACTGCTGTCTTTGAATAATGTTTGACAAAATAATGTGCACTTTTGGCCACATTTGCCTCAAAAAGGCCACTTCAGTCCTCATGTTGTACAGCATGTCAAGTGACTTTACAGCTCCCAGGTCATTTCCCCCAAATTAACCACCAGCATGCTGGGAAGGCCCCACCACTGAGCTTCAGCTTTCAACCAAGGAAGCAGCTCACACCATCTCATCCCCCGGCACCCCATCCAATACACTTCTTCCTGCGAGGATCCAAGAATAGATTAGTGCCTCCCTGATAATTTCTCAAATGGATAGTAGTCCAATAGATGAAGGTATGGCCAGATACCCAGGTCTGCACACCCTGAAAACTGTCATCTGTCAAGGACAAAAACAAAGAGTTAAAGCATATGTGGTCTGATGTAACCTTCAAATGCCTGTGACCTCCAGTGGCCTAGGGCCTGAATCTCTTCACCTGTTAACCCCTCTGCCCTGGCATGTGATTAAGCCCCAATCTGAAATAAATGAGTGTTGAACTCCAGTGAATCAACTCCCAGCCTCTGCAAGTTTTTTTGGAAAATGTGCCTGAACTGGAACACCGTGACTGGTGACCCATCATCATGCTGAAAGAATGATTCATTTCCCCCCATCTTCCTGGCCCATAATCGTGGATCCATGCATGGAATTCACATTGTACACTGAGGGGCGATCTCAGGGAGCACCAGCACCCCAAACCCTACTGTCCATTTTGCATCTTGTGCAATTGGAAAAATGCTCCCACTGTGGTTACCACCACACCATTATTCCACGGTGCCCCAGGTAAGCCTTGCTTGGCTGCAGTAATCTGGATACATTAAATGTCCCACAGAAAGCCTCTAAAAAGGCTGTTCTGAACAAGCACGCTTCTGATGCTGATGAGCAAACCACTGGAAGCTCATCCAGACTTGTTTCTAGAGCACTGGACTGATGAGATGCTGGCCAGCCAGCCTCTTGGCGATGGTCCTGGCCCATTTTTGCAACATCTTGTGAAATGGGAAGGCCCTAGTGGTATCCATGTGCTCCATGTCCTTTTGAAACCATATTATGTCTGCCAGGTGCTGACCCACTGCTACTGGCATGGACCCCTCTAGCTTTGTGTGGAAGACATACAAGCAGAGCTGGTCTACTGGGATGAGCCAAACCTTTTCCCATCCCTGCACCTGACACACACCCAGAAAGCTCTCTACCCTACTCTGGTAAGATGCCTGTGTGTTGGGTGCTAATGGATTCCTGAGTAACTCCCAGGATCCTGTGTTATCAATTCTCAGAGGTAGGCTGAGACTTCCTTGGGATGTCTCTCCACTTCTGGAGCCAGCTCTTGAAATTTCTGCCACTGTGAATGAGAAAGTGCATCAGCAATACCCTTATCAACACCTGGAATATGCATTGGTCTGGACTGGATGTTAAGTAACAGGCATGTTAACACAAAGACCATCATGAGGTTGCCCATTGGGATCTTGCCCCCAAGCTGACCATTTATTGTGCAAACTACCCCGGTGTTACCTGTCCTAATGATGATAGACCTGCCCTTCAACTGTTCACCCCACACCACCAGGGCCACCACAATGGAAAAAAATTCCAGTAGGGTAATCTGGTTCAGCAATCCCAATGTTGCCACGGAGGGAGGTCGCTAGCCGATGCACCATTTTCCATGAAAAACCGCACCAAAAGCCCAAACCCCCTGGTGTGTCAGTAAAGAGTTCCAGCTCTTGGCTGGTTGCAGGTGCTGGCCATATTGACACCCCATTTTAGCACTTTAAGAATGCTTGCCAAACACCCAAATCTTTCCTCAGGCTTCTGTCACCCATATCCTGTAGTGTAGCTTGGAACAACCCAAACCTGCCCTGGCTATACACTGCATGAATATCCTGCCCATGAGCATGACTTCGCAGGCAAAATTCAAATGCCCCACCAACTGATGGAGTTCATGCAGGGTGATCTCCTCATCTTGGCCGGCCTCTCTAGGAGGACCCAAAGGACCACCAATGTTTGTTGAGGTTATAAAAATTTCTTGACCACCACTTCAATCTCAGTGTCTAAGAAGAAAATCTCGTGCACAGGCCCTACATCTTGTTATGAGCCAAGGGGATCCCAGTTCAGCACATACCCCTTGATAAAACTTCATGAGGTTGAACACATTAGCGGGTACCAACCTTTTTTCTTTTTTTTTCTGCTGTCCAGAAAGAGAGAACCTTCTAACCTGAGGGAGAGGAGCAAGACAGGAATAATGTCTCAGTTACAACTACTTTTATAGGCTAGGCTCCTCCCCCTAGTCATAAGTCACCTGCCATCCAAGGAACACCTACCTGTCCCCCCACCCCTAATGAGTGGCTACCTAATTACCTGCCTGCCAGCCAGGTGTCACTCAGGGCTGTGCCCATAGACAAAGCCCCACCAGCTGCCATACATTGCAGGCTATCTCATAATGCTAGTCTTCTTCAAGAATATGTGTAATCCTGCTTTGAAAGCCATAATGGTGCCAATTTCCACTACCTCTCTCAATAGGCTATTCCACATGTGGATCTTCCTCAGTTTGAAGTATTGCATTCAGTTATTTCCCCTTATCCTAACACACTTACCCCAGTAAGTGCATGCCTTCTAGTTCTGCATGCACTCATCAGATCAGATAGCTGTGTAAGCTTTGATCTCCTGCAGAATCTTTTCTACACAGGGATTGTAAAACATATTTCAAATCAATAAGTTAAATCTAGACAGTGCAGTGTATGTATTCAGGCAAGAAAAGCAGCCTTTGTGCAGTGATTCACAGAGAGCCTTGGAGAGTTGTATTACAATGTGATTTATTACAAGATGTAATGATAAGTGGAGATTTCACTTACTTTTTAATTTAATTTTCCCCATTCGTCCCCATTTTCAGCTCTTGTTCATGGCTTACAAGGGCAAAAAAGCAGCTGGTTTTAAGTTGATGCTAATTCTGGTCGCATCTGGAAACAAGTTTTGGCTTAGTGTGCCACTCCTGATTAAACAATGTTCCCCTTCCCTTTCCCCTTTCCCTATTTCTGCTCCTTTCTTAGCCTGCAGTGGGTGGGTAATTGCTAGGCAGCATGCCATCTCTCTTCCCATGAGCTGAGCACCTTACTGTCATGACAGGCTTGGCATCTAGATGCCACTTGTGTCAAATTCTCAGTCCTGCAGGTGATTCTCAAGTTACCTGGTGGCAGCATGTCACACACCACAATGCCACTGTGCCTTATCCTTCAATCTCTTTTCCAATAATCCCATGGGATTTTTTTATTTCAGTCTATGCTGTGCAGACAAATGGGCAGAGGGGGCCTTGGATTAGCATTTCCAAAGAATATCACAATACTGCCATTCGGCATCAGCACTTGGTACCAGCTCAGGTTCCCAGCAGGATGAGGTGGGTGGTTGTTCATCTAGTCCTCTATAGCAAATGGTCATTGCTTGACAAAACATGTGGATGGTAAAGCCAGTGCATTCTAGTGCAATGTACATTTTACTGGCTTCTCGAAACATTGAGCAACTTGACCACATCACTGGAAAGTTGTTAAAAATTCCTTCAACCAGACAGAAATGCTAGGGCTTGGTGATTGAGATGAATCAGATGGAGAAGCTGACACACACTGTGAGACTGCAGAAAGATGCTTTTGACACTGTAATCTGAAAAACAGAAGCAGCATGATGAGGTTTGTTTATCCCTGGCACTGATCTGACCAGTCAACATGGTTTTATTTGCAAGCGGGGCCCTCTTGAAAAGCACAAAACGGTCTCATGATCATGTGTTGAACAACTGGATTACTCCACTTTTCAGGAGTGGGGATTATTGTATTTTTGAAAAAATCTTTACTTATTTCATTTGTTTTCCTTTTATTACTATTTTAAAACTCAGATAATTTATATTAAATATGGACACAAAGGTGTTTCTGCACTCTCCAAGAATGTTGCTTTTGGAGTCCTCAGGGTAACAGAACTGTTCACCTTTGGTTCATGATCCACTTAACTAAGAGATAAGGAAACCAACAAACAAAGATGAAGCACTTGTCTGTAATCTGCTGCTTTCAGACTTTCTAGATTGTCTGTGAGCCTTTTTCGGCAACATAGTGTTCTTAAAGCACAGCTAGTCTATATTCCACCATGGTGTTTTGCATATATAACACCCCCTTATGTACAGCTGTTGTCAGCCTCCAAATGTCTTCTTACAACAGGGCTTGGCCCTGACTCATTTGACTTCTATGGGATACAAAGGCTTTTGAAGGGCATGGCCAAAAGGACTACAGAGAAAGGTGTAGAAGGTGTGAGAAAAAGTATCCTTGGCAAGTCCTACGTGGTATGGCCCCAGCCCATGGATCTGGGTGTGACCGACTGGGAGGACTTCTCAGACTCCCTGGGTGGCAAAATTTATTTATTTTTTTATTTATTTAGCTTTTGTTGACCGGGTAAGTGCACTAGACAAATCCTGCCTATTTTCAGGCACGACCCGGGAGGGGGATACAGATGAATGCCAACTGACTTTGAAACCAGATTAAGCTGTTGGTGGTATTTATAGTGAATGAGGGAAATTTGGCCAGGACACCGGGGAAATTCCCCTGCTCTTTTCGATAAGTGCCATGGGATCTTTAACATCCACCTGAACTACCACCAATCCAGGCAGATGGGACCTCGGTTTAACGTCTCATCCGAAAGACGGCACCTCAGAAGTGCAGCACCCCTCTCATGCTGCACTACAGTGTCAGTACTGGGATATTAACCCATGTGCCAGATGTGGGAACTGAACCCACAGCCCTCTGATCTCCTGGCCTCAGAGGTGAGTGTGCTACCTACTGAGCCACTGACACTAATGGGTTATGAGTCTAGGTGTGGCCCAATCCTCCCATTGGGTCCTGTCCCCAAGATGCCAACCTACACATTATGATAAGATGACACCAGAGGGATGGAAAGGGGCCTGTGGAAGGTTCCTCTTAAAAAGGTTTATATGGATGGCTGTACCATTGTCCCAAACCTCTTTAAACCAATATTACACCAGTTTATTTCTTGATACTGGGTAGATATTGAAGTATAATATATCTCCCCTAGCACTGGAGTTCAGATTCCAGATACAAATGAGCCAACAAAGAATGATGTATGCAACTGGAAAGTGAATGGTCATCAGAGCCCAGATTGTGTTTATAAGGTTATCACCCTAGGGTGAAAGGGAGAAGTGACCCTGGAAGGAAAAAGGCACTGCCATTGGTACCACATATTAGTAGCCTCTAGAAGGAGAAGGGTTTACTTTCAAAACTTTCTGTGGTGGAACAATTGTGTGTTGTGGTTTAAGTCTATCTCCAGGCAGTAAAGATACATGCAGAACCCAGTCTTCAACTAAAAATGCTAACAGAGGGGAGGTAGGGTAATTGATGGGGATGGGCAGAAAGCAGCTGTTCTTAGTGACTATTTTTGCTCTGTATTCTCAAGGAAAGATGAAGGACCTCTGCCATAGAGTGGCATTAAGGCAGCTGTAAGGGGGATCCCTGAGATGAGGCAGCAAGTATTTACCAGTGAAAGGGTTTGGAAAGGGCTAGCAGCACTTAAGACAGACAAGGCTCTGGGGTCAGATGGGATGCATCTAACGGTGCTCAAGGAATTGGCAATTGAAATAACTGAACTCCTGATGGGGCTATTGATTACCTCTGTTCAGACAGAGGTAGTTCCAAAAGACTGGACAGTCGCAGGTGTTATCCTGCTCCATAATGATGGGAAAAGGAGCAACCAGGTGACTACAGATCTCAGTCTTAACTCTATTGTGGGTAAACAAACGGAGACATTAATTAAAAGAGGATCTCATGAACTACCTGGAGTGCAGAGGACTCCAAGATAGTAAACAGCATGGTTAGTGGTAGGAAGGTCTTACCCAACCAACCTGATAGTATTCTTTGACCCGGAATGAGAGTAGTGGATAAGGGCAATGCTGTGGATTTACTCAACTTTGATTTCAGTAAGGCATTTAACTCGGTGTCCCCCAAAAAGTTGCTGAAGAAGCTAACGGATCTGGGTACAGAGAAAGACACAGTTAGATGGGTGAGAAACTGGTTGGAAGGGAGACACCAGAGGTCTGCAGTTAATGGAGTCAACTCAAAAGAGAGGGAGATCACCAGTGGGGTGCCACAAGGATCAGTTCTGGGTCCAGTCCTTTTCAATATGCTTATCAGTGGCATGGGAGAAGGAATCCAGTACAAGATGTATCTCCTTGCAGATGACACTAAGCTCTGTGGCAGGGTAGGCAGTGTGGAGGGGGTTAGGGAGATGTAGAGAGACTTGCAAAAGCTAGAGAGGTGAGTCAAAGGTTTGGCAGTTGAAATTCCATGCCAAAAAGTGCAAGGTGATGCACATAGGGAACAAGAACCTGAGGACAAAGTACTGGATGTGGGGTGTTAAAGCTGGGCATGACCTCTGAGGAAAGTGACCTAAGAGTCATCATCAGTGACTCTCTCAAACAATCAAACCAGTGTAACCTGGCCTACAGTAAGGCAAACAGGATGCTGGGGTGTTTAGGAAGGAATATTGACAGCAGAAGAGAGACGGTATTACTACTTCTCTATAAATCACTGGTGAGGCTCCACTTGGAGTACTATGCCCAGTTCTGGAGTCCTCTCCTAAGAAAAGATAAGGACAGGCTGGAGGAAATGTAACACAGGGAGGACCAAAATGATTCAGGGCCAATAGAACAGATCTTACAAGGATCGGCTCAAGGCACTGAACATGTACTCACTGGAGGCCAGATAAGAGTGGGGAGATATGACAGAGACCTTCAAGTTCCTGAAGGGAATGAACAAGGGTAACTGCAAGGAACTATTTAGCATAAGTAGTGGATCATGAACATGAGGGCATGAGTGGAAACTGACAGGGGGAGATTCAAGAAGGCAGTAAGAAAACTTTATTTTACAAAATGGGTGGTGGTGCCATGGAACAATCTGCCAGCTGAAGTGATGGGCGACAAAACTATCAATGGTTTCAGACATGGCTGGGACAGAGGGAAGGGCTCAGTGGTTGCTCAGGGTGATAGCGGTATGGTGGGTAGCATGGGGGTTGATAGTGTGGGTTAGAACCCCTTATGGACACTAAGTCCAAGGTTCGTTAGGGTTTATGGGCAGACTGACTGGACCAGTGGTCTTTTTCTGCTGACATTGTTTATGTTTCTATACAAATGGGATATAATGCAAGAATGGAGGTAGCAAGGTGCTCATTGTGCATCTCATACTGGAAGCCCACCCAGACTTCTGGTATTCATCACTGAAGCTGTATGTTGTAGCCCTTTTCATGCAGTAATGAATCCCCAAGGTCCAATATTCCTTACCAGCTCCTCGAAGGAGAGAAGGTGCCTTGAACAACTAATACAGTAACAGTGCTTACCATCCAATATGTGATTCCTGTCTATGGCCTGTGTACATGAACTATTAACAAAACTTTCTTTCTTTCATTGTAACTGGAGGTCTGTGTGCCCCATGTACTGTATATTTGCCTAATACAGTGAACAGTAGTTCAATAGTACTGAGGGATACACTGAATATGTTTCTCCAAAAAGCTTTTCCTCTGTCCCCTGGGCTGCCCCCCATCTGAAGGACCACCTCAGTCCAGTTACTGACCTTCTCAACAACTTACAGGTTATCCACCATTTGTGGCATACCCTGTTAGTCATGTGTGGGCCAGGGGGTGCTGGCATTATCCAGACATACCAAGGATCTTCTCCTCCAGTTTTATCCCCAAAAGGAGTCTGCTTATAATGATTCATTTGCATGGATACAATGGCGCACTTGCATGCTTGGCATGTGGTGGCTGTCCCTCTCTACCGGTGACATGCATCCAATGTGCTGACAACTGGCTTCCACAGGTGGCAGTCCAGTAGTGGGAATCTGCATTCCCGCTCTCTGTGAGAGGAGTGCAGTCCATGGGATGCTAATTTCTTCCTTCCCTGGCCTGCCCCCTGAGCAACCCAAGTTTGTTCCTGAAACTGGGTCACAAGATCAGCAAGCCATAATGCTACCACTGCACTATTGGTCCAACCTGGACACAGAAAAGTTAGAAGATTTAAAGGTAAGTCAAGGATCAGTTGCTTAAATGAAGGAGTAAGACAGCCACCACGCTGTAAGTGTAAACCGTAACCAGACATAACTGCAGCCTTACTGTTTACACCCAAGACTTTCCACCACCTGATGGGTACTGTAGTGATGGTCAAGTGTCACTGGATACATAGATTATTTCACGAGAGGCAGTACCTCTAGGTATACCATAAACAAGTTCTGGCAGAGCCACTACAACTGTGAATGCATTAACTAGATAAGGGGTGTTTCATGGGCTTAAACATAAACATTTATTTATTTAAAAAATATCAGATTTACAAACCTTTGAGTCAGAGACTCATTTACAAAGGCACCTCGTCGAAACTAATACAAAGACAGCACAGTTAACAAGTCAAAAAACAATGGCTCGGAGAGCAGACAGTTATAACAATCATTCACTGGAGATACATGGGTAGCAGTAGATAAACAGATTACATGGTTTAGATACACAGGCACCACTTCAAGAAGACCAAAGCAGTTCAAACAATATACAATAGCTAAAGCCAATAGACATCAGGAGTCAAAGAGAAGTCCAGAGTGTTCACATGAAGGCTGTTGCATACACTAACTGAATCAAAGTACAGTACATTGAGAAAAGGCATATTTAAGCAATAAAGCATGACAGGGTATGTGTTATCATGTAATAACGTAATTCCTGGGGTGGGTTGAAGCACACAGCAAAGCCAAGTGCTTCCACCACCCCAGGATTGACATTATTACATGATAACACAAACCCTGGAGTGCCTTATTGCAATTATACAATGGCTTGTTGTTATATACAGAATAAAAAATACATTTTAAAGGATGTTTTTGTAATGTGGAAAAATATTTCTTAAGATAAAATGCAAGGAATGATCCAAATCCAAAGCTACGGTGATGTCATTGTGTAATAACATCACTGTTTCAGTGGGTCAGCAGCTAATCAGCTTCTTACATTTTTCCTTGCCATTGTATAATTAAAAATAATGCCACCATCTGTATTACAGTTAGCTATATGTTTTGCATTTTATTCTATGCACTGTTACAGTAAACATCGCAACAGAACCAGGCCATCATATATATAAAGGTACTGTACCCTAACTGGAAACACTGCTGCAACAACTGTATGTTGTGACAAGGTGGAAGATAAAAAACAGTGTTGAGACAAGTTTTTGAAGACATTTGATGTGTTTAATTGTTTTTTTTAGAGACTGATATACAGTTCACACACAAAATTCATATAATATAAAAGTGCATATGCCCAAATGCCAATGGAAATTCGACACATTTCATTACAAGCTGTTCACTTGAAGGAAGATATTACTATATAAGGCCTAAAAATGGGCATCAGATAAATGTAAACTGGGGTAGGTGTGCTATTGAGGGTATTGCATAGTTTATCTTTTATTGCTGCTCCACCGGATCAGCAATATTTGCACAAGCTATGCCCAGTCCAGAGTTTACAGCTCTGGCATGGGTTTGGTTATCTGGGGTTTTACCCATATCGCACTGCATGTGGCTTAGTTATATACTGTACAGGTGGCTACAAAATCTAACCCATTGAAGGCTGAAGTTTTAGAAAATCATTATGTTTAAAATACCAATACTCACTCTCCCCCCTCACAATTAATCCTCTACCAAAGTCATGCTTAAATACTGGTGCTTCTGCAACCATACCACTAAGCTCTTAATGTCAACATGCCACTTCTGCTGTTATGAGCTCCCCCATCCATGAAGTCCCATTCCACTTGTGGCAAACCCCCACCTTCCAAAACAGATAATTTTCCAGGGAGCAGCTGTTTACACCATATCAACTATATTACTACTAAACTCCTTATTTGTAAAAATTTTGTTGAGAAATTTTTTGTTGTGATATATCCATGATCAGGAGAAATGAAGTTGTAAAAGAAACCAAAATCCCCATTTATCAGTTCATTGAATCACAATAAAGCATGTTATTCTGTGGGCTCCATTAATTCCTCAAGCCAGAGGAAAAATAGTGCTCTAAAACTTCCTATACACACACACAGGCAGCGTAGTAATGAGGCATCAGTAGAGGAATCTATTTTTAACACATTATTATGTTGTTTGGTAGCAAAGAAGAAATCAGACCTTTTCTGAATGCAATACTTTATTGCTGCTCCACTGGATCAGCAATATTTGCACAAGATGTGCCCAGTGCAGATTTTACAGCACTGGTCCTGGTCTGGGTGATCTGGGTTTTACCCATACCACACTGCATGTGGCTTAGTGATATACTGTACAGATGGCTGCAGAGTCTAACCCATTGAAGGCTGAAATTTCAGAAAACCATTATGCTAAAAATATCAAGACTCACTCCTTCCCTAACCCCCCAGTCACAATTAATCCTCTACCAAAGTCATGCTTAAATACTGGTGCCTGTACATCCACACCACTAAGCTTTTATTGCCAACATGCTTCTTCCGCTGTGAGTTCCTCATCTGTGAAGTCCCATTGTGCTTGTGGCAGCCCCCCCAAACCAGATATTTTTCCAGGGAGCAGCTCTTTACACCATATCAACTAAATTACTGCTGAACTCTTTATTTAAAAACATTTTGTTGAGAAGTTTTTGTTTTAGTATATCCATGGTCAGGAAAAATTAATTTGTAAAAGAAACCAAAATCTCCATTTATCAGTTCATTGAATCACAATACAACATGTTATGAATTTTTCAGATTCTATGTGTAACCTGCAGTAAGTCAAACAGAAATTAGACACACAAATGCCTACCTATTTGCAAGTGAAGCAAATGTGGTTATTATCATTCAGTTATAAACACCTATAGTCACAAACTTCAAGTTAAGAAGATTCAGTAGAATATAAACAGTAGCCCAGAACTGGCTGCCTGAGAATGAAGTTGGTATATTATTTGGAAAAAGGCAAGGCTGGGTCTCTTGCTATGCAATGTCCTGCAAAGTAACACTCTGACTGCTCTTAGGATGGTGGTGTCAAATGGCTTAACGAGGTGCTGTGAGGTGCCCAGGGGAACTTGTTATGCAGATGGTTCCAGGAAGTGTTTAACCCATTCTACTTCTGATAGCTTTCTATGATGTCTGTACTATCCATTGGTAATCTGACACAGAATGACTCCCAGAAGATAATGAGTTAACTCTCTGTGGGCTCAATAAACTCCTCAAGCCAGAGGAAAAATAGTGCTCTAAAGCTTCCTATACACACACAGGCAGCATAGTAATGATGCTTCAGCTGAGGAATCAATTTTTAACACGCTATCATGTTGTTTGGTAGGAAAGATGACATCAGCCCTTTTCTAAATGTAATACTCCTGTTGGCTCCACCCACAGTTGTAAAAACTAGAATAACAGGTTCCAAGGAGTATAAACTCACCAGGAATGTTAGAAAAAATGACCCCTTCCTATTCATTCACAGGTGTCAATGAATGTATTTGTTAACCATGCTGGTTCATCTTCTTGCTTCCCTCATGGTAAAAATGTGAAACTACATTTGTGTTATTTTAAATGAGTGATACATAGCTTGTCCAGGAGGATGGCAGCTCTGATAGTTGTTCCAGTCTTTCTTTTCACTGATATAAACTGAGCCAGGAAAAAAGTAAGTAGGAAAAAAAACAGCATTTTGTTTCTACAATTAGTTGTTAATTGCAGCTGGTATTTTTAACATGTGCAAGTCAACTCCACTTCTCAAACTTAAAAAGAAAAATACTCTTCATCAGAGACTGTGTTCGCCCAGTACTGTGCTCATGATTAAAATAATTTGAACCCCTTTTCCCAAAAAATGTACCCTCATATGAACCGGCATGATTTATCTGTAAAGACAATTTAAAAAATGTATTTCTAAATGCATTACTAACACCAATGCTGTCAAGGTTTTGAAACTACTAAAAAGACAAACTAGAGATAGATAGATAGATAGATAGATAGATAGATAGATAGATAGATAGATAGATAGAAAGAATATGGTAAACACATACTGTTAATCCCAAAAGCTGAACTTTGTTTTTAGCATATAAATGTTTAAGAAATACCTGAAAGCTGTCTATTTTCCTTGGAAGCTGTAGTTTCAGACACTTCTTAGGACAAAAGGTGGCTCTGGTAATCATTATTGTCTATGTTTTCTTGCCATTGACACAACACAATTGTAGTGCCATTCTATGTAACCCTTTTGTCTGTACTTAATTGACATGGAACCTTTGTAAAAGAGCCATTGGCTCAAAGGTAATAATTCCTAGAACAATAAACTAAACTTTGTTCCAAGAGTTTTTAAGTCAGTTTGAAGGCATTAAGTAACTTCTGTTCTCATAGTCCTTAACAAAATGCAGGGACTCCACAGACATGTTCTGTTCCTTGGTCCAGATCCCAAACTAGTGACTCTTCTTTCAACATGATAGATCCACCTTATACCCCCCACATGAATAAAAAAAAAGGTGGGATGGATCTTTTGGAGCTTCTTGGGTGGAGGTGGGGTGGGTCTTACTTCCCCCAAAAAGCAATGCTACCTCCCACTACTCAGGTTCCAGTCCTTGTACCACCCATTTAAAAAAGAAAATAGTACCCTGCAACCATTGACTAACATGAAAGCATATTTATTTGAAGGCAGAAAACATTTCTTGGAGGAGGGTAAGGAGGAGGAGACAATTTACACCTTCAGTCAGTTCCATGGACAGAAAACGTGACATCACTCCTTTTGTGCATGCAATACTCCTGTTAGCTCCACCCGCAGTTGTAAAAAGAGTTATCTTAGGTGATGATGCTGTGCCATTGAACATGAACACTTACAACCAAAACCCAGGTCATCTGCCCAAAGAACAACCCCCCCCTCCCAAGTCTCTTATGATGCCTACCAGACCAGGGCTTAGTCAACCCTTGTTATCAGAATGCTGTTATAGTGTATATCCAGTCCTTGTTTTGTATGGAAATTGGTGGGTTTTAAAATGTTGCTGTACCATAGTTCAAAAAGTCATGGAACATGACTGTACCCTACTGTGGTACAACAATGTTTCGAAAAACTCTAAAGGTTCCACACAATATCTTATAAACAAAGCACTTTTGTTCAGCAACAGCACTGCCAAACACTCCTCAAGCAGTTAATGGAACACAACTGGCACAATGGTGCCAGTGGTATTTTTAAAAGTGGCTGACAAGAGGAACATTTTCATAGAATAGCAGGAAAGCAGAAGAACTGCACAAAAAATGGTAAATGAAAAACAGGATCAACCAGATATTTGAATTTACTCACAGAATGAAAGTCTGTTGCTCACAGCCCACATCCTCTCGCTAAGCAGGAGCTACAGCTGCCATTTTATTTGAAAATCCCTCCCACACCGGATTGACAGCCAAAAGAAGGCTGCAATACAAATGTAGGGATGTCTGTTCCCTAGTAACTGCACATCACACCCTAGCAACCAGCCCTAACTCCCAGAATATGACGTGGCCATGAACATTTTGTTTTTGGTATTTTAACAATAAAAAAGTGTTAAACCACATTGGCAGCTATCTTGGTAAGGGGGGTAGGACTATACTATAAAGAACAGCACATGAGTAACCATAAGCTCAACAAGCCTATTGTGCCACCACGGGGTTTTGATTATCTTAGACCTCTCAAGCTTCGCTCTCGAGGTCTAGGGTAATCAGAAACCGTCTGTGGCACAATAGGCTGGTTGCACATGGTTGCCCATGCACTATTCTCTATGCACGACAGTAACTATGTCGCTATTGTGGTACAACAGTATAGAATCTCATGTCTGTTGGGAATCCTCGTGTTTACCTACATTACAGATTCCTCATAACAAAGATACCATTAGAACCGAAAACTCCACAAGTGAACTGTGTGTTAAAAGATGAACTACTAGAAATTTACCACCTCATGTAACTGTTACTTAAATCATATTAAATGTTGTGAATCTTATTCTATTTTGGCTGTCTTCTGCTTATTTGATCACAGTTCAAGACAGAGTGAGGAAGAAGGTAAATGAATTAAAACAAACACATACTATAAAAATAATGTGTGGGCAACCATAGGAACATAGAAACATTTAATTTGATGGCAGATAAGGATCACTTGGCCCACCCTGTCTGCCCATTTCCCTACCTAATGGATAAGCTGCAGCCTACTTCCTCCTACCCCCCCACTAGAATTGCCTTATGTCTGTCCCATGCATTCTTGAATTTCCCCATGATTTTTGACTCCACTACCTCCTCAGGAAGGCTGTTCCATGCATCTATAACCCTCTCCGTGAATAAATATTTCCTCACATTACCTCTGAGCCATTCCCCCTCTATCTTCAAATAACATACACAAGGCTGATGTTTCCATCATCAAGCTGAGAAGGCTTCACAGAGACCTCTCAAGCTCTGCTCTCAAGGTCTGTGTTGTTATCTTACTGTACAAGGGAAACAGAGCATTGTTGTGTATAGTTTTTCATACATTATTCTACATTATACCATGGACCTCGGACACCGACCAATGAGAACGGCAGGCTGGCACCTTACCTCTGTTGTAAATCCTGTGAAAATCACCGCAATAGGTGCCAGCCTGCCACATCTCTGGCAAATCATCTGACCCGGGAAATTCAAACTGCAGATCCGCCATGTTGGAATGCTCGCTAAGCAGCGGTCTCCGACTCCCATCACGTCCAACTCACCAAAGCACATAGCGTGACTAGCACAAACCCTCAAGAAAGTGAATCCACATTTTAAAAAAAATAGACCAGCATGGAATTCACCGTAACTGCTAAAAGTGCACCCACCTCACCTCAGTCTCTGTCTCTGTCTCCACTCCCGTGCGGTCTGCCCTCCATCATGCCATGAGACTTCCGCTCTACACTAGCTGTGTCTCTGGTCCATTCAGTGTCTTACCTCATTAATGTAGCAGCCTCTGTTTTAAAAAATATATATATTGAAGGAAAATGCAACCCCGGTCACTTTCTACTGCTTCGTAGAACACAGAAGCAGTTCGCACCACAAACCTAACCGAAACCACACGCTGTGCTGTGCGATGGCAGCCCATTAGTGCAACACACAGAAACAGAAACTTTCCACCTAGCAACAGAGATCTCTTTTTTCTCACAGCATAAGAAAATTAATAAAAATAATGAAATCTCTAAAAAAAGTTTAATTAAACTTTCTTTTTTTGTCATAAAAAAATTAAAACAACAAGGTATAATCACAATAAGCCACTTGGGAATGTGGGTTATTGGGGGATTTACCACGGCTGGTGAGGATTTACCTACTTGGCTATGCCCAGTGGGCAAACCACTCCAGCCGTAGTAAATCCCCCAATAACCCACACCCCTGTGGCTTATTGTTTAAATATATATATATATATATATATATATATATAAAAGACAAAGAACCTCTGTGCTCAAACACTTATATATATATATATATACATACACATATATTACTATATTGATACTGCATCTTACAAATGCATATCTACATCTCCCATATGTTATGTACAAATTTCTTATATCAACTAATCTGTCAAGACTTATGTTTAGACTGATATCAGCTGTGACTAATAGTAATTGCACTTGCTTGTCACAAAAACAAAAGAATTGCATTTTTTCCAGGAAACCAAAACTGTGAGTCTTTTTGACTATGGGGATTTTTCTTTAGATTGCTATAGCCTGAATCCAGATCCCAGGTACAGCTAACATAAAATGGGTGATTTGTGCCCATTAAGTAGGAGTTGCAGTACATAGCACCTTACATCCACCAAAGGAGGAGGAGTTCACTTGAAAGAGCAGAAACATGCAAATCCCAAGTCCAGATGTTAGTGGGTGCTAACATAGCAGGGAGCACCCACAGACAAGGTGCAATGTAGCACTGTAATATGCACATAGCACATGTTGTGATGATATATGTAGCACCTCACCTACAGTGTTGAGCACCCTAGATCAAGTTCATTATAGCCCCAAGGGTCTTGTAGCACCCATTCCCTCATAGTTTCAATCAGTCCCTATTGTATGACATCAGTTCAGCGTCCTTACACTACCAGAGTTCCAAGCAGCCGCTGGTGTCTAGCAGCACTACCCTTCCACTTCTCCATTAAGTATTTCCTTATATCTAGCAGCACCCTCTTCTCTGACCCTCTCCTGTTGTTCTAACCACTCCCCTGTGCCCAGCAGTAGCAGCAGAGGGTACAGCAGCTTGCAACCGAGATGTAAAGGCCACAACACATTAATTAAGGGATAACACATGACAGAATGTGCACTTATCAGGAAATAAGGCATGCAATGGGTGGTTGTTGGGCACAAGGCATAGTTGAGTGCCTTTACCGCCTGAGAAGTGCCATACTCCCGTATGGCTGCCCACTCTGGAGTGTGTTATCCCATTTATAGAACAGGTTTTTAGTTGTTTAAAAAATATGTGCATGAGGTGTGCACTTGTCAGAAAATAGTCAATGGTTCTGTGATGCTTTTTGGTCAGTGAGGTTCCAGAGTTTCCACGGCCCATCCTAAAAGAATTGTTGCAGTACCACCTGCATTCCTGTGATCATGCAGTAGTTTGGGAGCCAGCCAAGCATAGCTCAACAGCATCACAAGCTTTGTGTGGTCACAAAGTTGCCTTTGCAACAACTGTGCCCCAGATCTCATATATTTATAATCCAATCCAGAGTGCTTAGATAATAATACTTTAAGACACTTGGCAAAAAGGAACGGTTTTTACAAGACTAAAATGCACAGGCATTGGCTAACATTGCTGATATCATTTTCCAGTTGCAGAAACAGTAAAACGTTTTCAATATAATGAAACAAAAGGATTTGGCATCTTCAAGCATTAATTCACATTCTCCTACATCATGACTTTTTCATATTTGGTTATTTTTTTTTTCTACTGGCTTTGTATTACAAAAGTGAAAAAAGGGAATTGGATACACAGGCTTTTTTTTTTCAACATTTGTGTTAGAGGTAAAACCCCAACAGCTTTAGAGAACTCTTTTCTTTTTTTATTTTTTGAGACATAATATCTGCGTCACTTTTAGAAAGGGGTGATATTTATTTGCATTGGTTTGAGTAAACTGGAAGTGTGATGTTACATTTTAGTTAGGGAGTCCTGGGTAAATCAGTAATAAGAAAAACACCCTGCTGGGCATAGCAAGAGGCAAGGCAAGGCAATTTTATTTATGTGGCCCCCATTTCCAGGGGCTCTGTGTGCCCCACAGTATAACAGATAAATCCAATAAAATTGCTCATAAATGTTTTACAATTAAAGTAATATAACACAGAATTATACAGCAAGCTGAAAATCCATTGCACTGCTGTGAGCCCTAACAAGGCATATGCTAGTATGTGTTTATTTAGTTATGACTTTGGTAACCAGGTAGGTTCACTGATCCCAGGGACTGTTTTCAGGCATGGCCCGGGCCACATACAGTGGCACAGAAGTAGGCTATAAGTACAGTACCTAGATCAGTAGGCAGTAACAATAGAACAAAAACAAGAAAACAATAGTATATAAGATACAAGGTTACAAATACAATAAATTCATATTTACAGTAAATAGCAGACATGACAAGCAATATTCCTAATGTTACGTGGATCCAACAGATAGGTGGAGCAGTCACCCCTTGATGGGGTAGGAGGATCCCCAGGGAAGGGGGGAGTAGAAGGAGGTGGGGGGGAGATGAAGGGATACGAGGGTTAACATAGAAGAGTGCAGTACCAGCTGGTACAACTATGCCTTGGATAGAACAGACAACAAAGGTCCCACGCCCCCTCCCGATGTGGTAGGGTAAGCTTGATGGAACCATTTAGGGAGCAGGGAGGGTGAGAATGGGAATGAGTATGTACCCCGAGAGCCCTAAAGTCTCATAGTTAGAGTGAGGGCTTTATGTTGGGATCATCCTGTGGGTAGTGCTTGGTGGCAGTGTAGCCTTAGAAAATATATTTTCAAAAGTTTGTGTAACATTTTTTAAGGTCTGGGGCATCCCTGGGCCTGAATACTCACCCAAGTAAAAGTACTCAGATCAAGAGACACTTTGTGATTTACTACGGAATCCTATTGGAACAGTAGCACACTGGAATACTGTAGCCTTTCCCAAGCAACAATACAGTATTTGAAAACTGACATATCCAAATTTATAAAATGGGTCTTAAGATTGTTTAGGGATGCCAGTGATCTGATTGACTCATGAGACCTGATCAGTTCAAATATAATTTTGTGCAGTTTTTGTAGTTTTCTCATACTTGATTTTTAATTTGTGCCCTATAAAAAATGGGATACCACACCCCTGGTGTGCCAGTCATACTGTTGAACTGTCCCTGATTCTCAGGGTCATCCCTGTTTTTGCATCACAGATTTTTTCAGTCTATCCTAAAGTTGTCCTTTCCATCACTAAAGAGTAGGGATTTGTATCATAAATGAATGCTATACATTAGTGTCACCATAAAGATATCAGCCACGTCAATGTCAGGTTCAGCACTGGAAAAAAAATCAGTTCACTGTGCAAAATCTATGCTCAGCTGCCACACTATAAAAACCCTTCAGAAAAACTAGCTTAATATTTGTGCACCGTAACCATACCTGCTGCCAAAATTAGACATATTCCAGTGTGCAGTACTTGAGCTGGAGAACGCCCTGCTAATGAGTCTGTACTTCAGACTTTAAGCACTCAGTAGAACTCCACTTGTACTGCCAAGTGGTCAATGTTGGAAATATATCTTCAGATAAGTCTACTTTCACAGGGACATCTGCACAGCAGGAACACAGCAAGCATCATTTGGTCTATGCCTTGATATCCAAACATGCAATAATTAATAAGTTCTGCAGAACCAATTAGATAAACTATATGATTTGGCTCTGAATGGATGAATCTTGGAAAATGAACAGAGACCACTGAATAATTAGGTACAATGTAAACTAAGTTTTGTGCCTGATCTCTGATCGTGATGTTTTTTACCTGACACTATGTGCCTGATTTTAAAAGCATTTAGATTGACGCAAGAGACTTGCATCAAAAGAGTTTGATGCAAGAGGTGACTTGTGTCACAACTTGTGTTAAACGTGATTTTAAAAGGCAGCCTGTGTCAGATCCAGACACTGCTGAGCCAAAACTCCTCTTGTGCCAGGGTTGTGTCAAACAACCCAGTGTGCCAGGTCATAATAGGGCTTGTGCCACAGTGGGGCTGCAACATCCTCTTTATTGGGATTTTACAAGCCCTGCTGTGGATGCAGCAAGGGGCACCACTTAGACCAGCCAGGAGGTAGTCCAAGTGGTTTGTGCCAGTGGGATGGGGTGTTATGGGAGATGGTAGGGGTAGACTATGGGCATGGGAGGTGGCAGTAGGGGTGTTGGGGGACAGCTAACCATCAGCTGAAGTGATTTTGCACCCCCTGGGGTGTGTTTGCATTGTGCTGTTTGATGTTTAATGTACATATCTTGCCTGGTGGTCAAGTGCCCCCCCATCCTTGATCTCCCCCAGGTATATTGTATAACTTCCCTGGTGGTCTAGTGGAAACCGCCCCCCATCCCCGATCTCCCCCAAGTATATCGTATAACTTCCCTGGTGGTTTAGCGGAACTCCTCTAATTCCTGATCTCCCCCAAAACAATTAGAGAACAGTCCCTGGTGGTCTAGTGGCCCCCCAACCTGTCAGACAGTATATCACCACCTCATTCCCCTCATCCTGAATCCAGTGTTGGGTAAGTTACTTTTTCTATTACTTTCTATTACGCTTGGAAACTTGTTCCAGGAAGCTCTGTGCAGTCACTAGCAAGGATGGAGAAGTACTAGAAAAAGTAATACACCTTACAACTATAGTTACTTATTTCTTTTTATACAAAAACAATACAAAGATAATAAACAACTATAACAGATTACATTTTTTGAAAGTAATAGGTTAGTTACTAGTTACTTTCAATAAATGTAATCAGTTAGAGTTATGTATTTCTTTTGTATAAAAAGACATAAGTAATTGTAACTGTAAGGTGTATTACTTATTTCAGTACTCCTCCATCCTTGCTAGTGACTGCACAGAGCTTCCTGGAACAAGTTTCCAAGAGTAATAGAAAAAGTAACATACCCAACACTGCCTGAATCAGAGCTGGTGACCAGCACAGCCCTCTTCTCACCACTATGGCTGGCTGCTGACTAAGCTCTCAATGAGTGTATACTGTATACAGTATGCACCCACTGATTGATAGCTGCTGTCATTCAATGTACTGTATACAGTGCATGCTTACTGAGAGCTCAGTCAGTTGCCAGCCATGGTGGTGAGAGGAGGGCTGTGATGGTTGCCGGCTCTGATTTGGATTGGGGGGAGTGAGGTGGTGGGACACTACCTGATGGGGTTGACGGGTCCACTAAACCACCAGGCACATTTATCTCTTATGATATGTGAGTGATCACAGATGGAGTGGGGTTGGGTAGTTTGCTAGGCCACCAGGGATGGCAATATAATACTTCAAGGGTGAGATTGGGGATGGTAGGAGGGTCCACCAGACCAACAGGGACAGATATCTGGCTGTGTCAGGAGGGACAGTGGAGTTCAGGGGGGTCCTATATACAGTATATGTACAGTATTGGGCATATTTTATTTTGTATTTATTTATTTATTTGTGTCTAGGACTACAAAGTACCTTTGAGACAAGGCTTTTTTACAAAGGTTCCACATCATGCTGGTTACAGGATAACAGACACCAAAACATAAAACAGTTACAGGTACATGGTTTTAGATAGTAACTTTGCTTGACAAAATCAGACTGAGAGATGAGTAACTCAAGAAACAATAGGAGGAAGAGGGCAAGAAGGGGAGAGGGCTGAGGGTAGGGAAACTCGTAGGCATAGAGGGCCAGGGTGAGGCAGCCAAAGGGCCTTGTCAGGACAGACACAGGGCAAGTGCATTAGAAGTTTCATTGGACAGGTAAGTGCAAGAAGAGAGTGCAGAAACTGACACCTATAAGGTCAGAAGCAGCGTAGGGAATGAAGATGTTATGGGGTGCAAGCACAGGTGGAGGTGCCAGTTATGAGTTGCGGAGCTTTTTTTTTTTAACTCTCCAAGCATTGTTGTGGATGATATGTCACTAGAGAGCTCATTCAGCCAACTCAGAGCCCTGTATGCAAATGACCTTTGGCCTTGGGACGTGCGGCAGCGGGGGATTTGAAGGATTTGGGGCTTAGAGCTCCTGGTGTTACGGTTGGTGATTTTGGGTTTGAGGAGGGTGCTGACTCCTGGTGGTGCCTTTCCCATCATGATTTTCTTAGCAGTGATGCAGGTTTGGTATTTGATTTGGTTGTTCAGTTGCAGCCAGCCTGTTTTGGAGTAGAGGTGGCAGGTATGGGTGAGGCGGTGGGAACCAGTAGCAGTCGGCAGGCTTGCTTGAGGGAAGTCGAAACAAGCCTGAGAGATGAGGTTGTGGCTGATTCATAGATAATGAGACCGTAGTCAGTGATACTGATGATGGAGCTCTGGACAGCTATGGACAGAGCTTCTGGGGTTAGATGTTTCCTATGTTGGAATAGTAGGCCCATCCTGGTGTTGGCTACTTTTACCATGTTATTGATGTGTGGGATATAGGAGAGATTACAGTCGAGGGTGAGGCTGAGGTATTTAAAGGTATGAACTTGTTCGAGGGTGATTCCTTGCTTGGTTTTAATAGAGAGAGCTGATATTGTTTGTATTTGTTTTGGGAGCTGCAGAAAACCATGGTCTTTGTTTTTTTCTAGTTAAGGATAAGTCTATGTTTTGTGAACCAGTTTTCGACTGCAGAGAAGGCCTGTTGGAGGTTACCTTATAGATGGACTGGATCATGGTGGGATGCCAGGGTGGCAGCATCATCCATGTAGAGTAGGATCTGTTCAGTGCAGGATTCTGGCAGTGAGTTCAGAAAAAGGCTGAAAAGGAGGGGGCCCTAGATTGAGCCCTATGGGACACCGGACCAGACTGGTCTTTGGTCTGAAAGTGTGCCAGCAATTCTCACTCTTTGGGAACGGTTGTCTAAGTAGCTTTTGAACCAGTTCACCGAGTTAGGTGAGAGCCCTGCTAGTCGAAGCTGGGCAAGTAGGAGATTGTGGTTGACGGTATCAAAGGCTTTAGTTAAGTAGATGAAGGTGGACCCAGTAAGATGACTGTCATTGAGTGAGTGATGGATTGCACCAGTGAATTCAAGATGCGCCGTGGAGGTGCTGTGACCTTTTCTAAAGCCATGTTGCTCCTTGCACAGGATGTTGTGGTTGTCTAGGAAGTCAGTGAGTTGGTCTGACACAATCCATTCTAGGGCCTTGGAGAGTGGAGGTAGGATGGAAATTGGATGGTAATTCTCAGTAGTTGTTTTGTCACCACTTTTATGAATTGGGGTTACTTTGGCAGATTTCCATAAGTCAGGAAACTGGCTGAGGCTGAGGGAGAGGTTGAAAATCCTGGTCAGTGGTCAGAGTACCTCTTCAAGTGTGAGTGATAGCAGTTTGAGGTCAAGGGAGTCACTGCTGACTCTGGAGTTGCAAATGGCTCTGATAACGTAGCTGCAGACTTGATGCATTTTTACTGCTTTAATGTAGAAGGGAGGGTGGCTGGAGGTGGCTGGGGGGGGCAAGGGGAACCACCTCATTGAAAAAACCCTGTGGGAGTACAGCACTGAGGTCCGCTAAGGTGTCATTGAATGTATCAGCAATGAGTTTCTGGTCAAGTGTAGTTTCACCATTTATGCTGAGTACTGATGGGGGTGATTTAGATTGCTTCCCGGTGACTTCTTTAATGTTATTCCAGAAGTCCCTACCGTTGCCCCATGAGTTAGTGAGAGCATTATGGAAATAGGTGGTCATCGTATCCTGGATATATTTAGTGCAGTCATTTCGTGCATGTTTATAGTTAGCAATATCAACTTGTCTCCCGGTGTTTCTGGCAATCTCCCAAAGGTGGTATCGAGCTTTTAGTCGTCTAAGTAGGTCTCCAGTGAGTTAGGGGTTACATAGGGCTTTGGCCTTGCTCTTCTTGAGGGGTGCAAATATGTTGCATGCTTGGTTGAAAATCCTGATGAAGTGTTCCAGTGCGGTGTTCATATTGGTTACAGTGAGAACTGGGGACCAATCCTGTTGACGAAGGAAGGTTTTGAGATGAGGTAGCTTGCCTCTAGGCAGAGCTCAGCTGGTAATGGTTTTGGGGGGGGCTTGAAGAATTTATTGGACCAGTAGCAGATGACGGGGGAGTGGTCACTAAGTGTGTCAGGGAGGACAGTGGTGTTTGTGATCCTGGTGGGATGGCTTGTTAGGATCTAATCCAGAAGGGTGCTGGTACCCGTTTTATAGTTTGTCCTGGTTGGGGAGCTAACCATCTCAGAAAGGTTTTCTGCCACTATCAAGTCCCTGTATGCCCTTGCCTCTGCAGCAGGCCAATTAATGTTAAAGTCACCGAGGAGGATGGTTTCTGAGTCAGGTGAGAGAGATTTGGTAAACTCCAGGACTGCGTTAAGCCCATTACCTTGCTCTCTCGGTGGAATGTAGACTGTGACAATTGTGATGGCTTTCTTGTGAGCACTGAGAAGGATCTTGACAGGAAGAATCTGTGCAGTGGTGGTTTGAGGAGTTAAGTTGATGAGGTGCCCCTGGATTGTGTCCTTAAGGTGCAGGGCGCCGCCGCCACCTCTTTTTGATGTTCGATCATATGGCTGCAACTAACACGGAACTACAAATGCACCTCTATGAGTGCAAACACAACACCATTCAGATGCGACTGCCTCTCCGATACCCCCATTGCCACCTATCTTGCCCCCTATGCCCCTAGCTCTCTCCTGTCATGTTGTTTCTCCATCCCCCAACCATCCCGGTTCTTCTAGTGTTATGTCAAGTGGGGGGAGGGCAGAACCCCTGCGGCAGTGTCCATAGATGTGCCAACTGTTTGACACAGCAAGAGACTTGCAGCAAACCCAGGGTGTTTGACACTGAGACCCTGCATTTTATAAAATTGGGCACAGGGTCCCTGGCACACCTGGAGTTTGCTGCAATCCTTAAAGCAACTTAACTTGTGTCACTCTAAGTGCTCTTTTAAAATCAGGCCCTATATGTTTTTTTTATGATATGGTTTTCCTCATAGCATATGTTGTTGTTCACATATGTGTTACTTGATACATTGAAGGGAATAGTCTACACAACAAGAGGCAGCAAGAGTTTGTGGCTGGCAGAGCATGTCAAATGAATCTGATTGAATTCTTTAATTGCATCACAAGGGTGGTGGACAGAGGCCCAGTGATTGACATCAAATTCCTGGACTTCAGCAAGGCCTTCAATTCTGTACCTCACAGGAGGTTGATCAGGAAACTGACAGATCTAGGGGTTGGGGAGAAAATGGTAAGGTGGGTAGGCAGCTGGTTTAGGGGCAGAACCCAGAGAGTAGTGGTGGGGGGAGAATTCTCCTGCACCAATGAGATTGACAGCGGGGTCCCGCAGGAATCGGTGCTGGGGCCAGTGTTGTTCAATGTCTTCATAAGTGACATTAGGGAAGGCATTAAAGGCAAGATGTGCCTATTTGTGGATGACACCAAACTCGGTGGAATGGTGGACACAAAGGAAGAGACACAGGACCTGCAGGAGGACCTCGGTAAACTTGAGACATGATCAGTAATCTTGTAACTTGGCATCAACGCTAAAAAATGCAAAGTGTTGCACATAGGGGCCAGGAATTCTAGGACAGAGTATTACCTGGGGGGTGGTAGCTGCTTCAGAGGAAGAAAACAGTCTGGGGGGTGGTGATTATTAGAGACCTAAAACACACCACACAATGCAAGAAGGCAGCAGCAAAGGCTTACAGGATGTTGGGGTGTATAGCCAGGGGATTCAGTAGTAGGCAGAATGAGGTCATTTTGCCATTGTACAGGTCACTGGTAAGACCACACTTGCAATATGGGGTAAGGTACTGTCATCCATACCTTAAGAAAGACATCAGCATGCTGGAGCAGGTCCAAAGGAGAGCAACTAAGATGATCAAGGGTCAACAGAATAGGTCCTATGAGAAGAGGCTGGGAGCACTAAGGATGTACACCCTGGAAGAAAGGAGGGAGGGGGTGATATGATAGAGACCTTCAAATACTTGATGGGGATTAACAGGATGGAAAGAAGGTTTGTTTAAAATGAATGATAACAAACGACGAGGGGCATAGCTTAAAATTAATGGGGGAGGTTTAGGAGGGATGTTAGGAAGCATTTTTATACAGAGAGCGTGGTGGATGCATGGAATGTGCTGTCAGAAGAGGTGGTCTCAGTAAAGATAATGGGGGCCTTTAAGAGGGAGTGGGACAAACACATATGGAACCCATGGGACCAGGGAGAGGTAGACGGGAGGGAGGGGATGACAAGGGGGGGCAGGAACAGCTTAAACTTTAAAAAGTTTTACCTTTTGAGTGAGCAAGTTAATGTACTCTGTGTTATTGGACAAGCCTTCATTCAAATATGCCTGTGTGTGGGATCGGGAAATGAAATAAAATTATGAAGTACCACTTAAAAGCCCTGGTTCCATTTATTGGTTGACTGTCTGTGAATTGGAACTGCAGCTGAACCTGGATTTTTTGGATAAGACTTTCAATGAACAGTGTAATGCATTATGCATTTTAGCCCAAGACAGCATACATGTTTATTAAACCACACAGGTGTGGTGCCAATCTTTGTGAGAGCTAAGACTTCTCAGCCCCTGTAAAAGTGTTTCCCCTTCTTGAACTGAGCACCCGAATATACTGTACCTTACAAAAACCTATGTAATAGGTAAGCACAATCTAACTCTTTTTGTCTGTATTGCTGTTCGTGTTTTACAGATTTCCTCATTCCCTCCTAAATGTGGCCTTTCTGTCACTATAGAGTGGAGATTTGTATCATTACAGAATGCCATGTATTAGTGCTACAGTCAGAATATCAGCCATGCCTGAATCAGGCAGAAATCCATTGTGGGGAGTTATGTGCCACCAGCAAACTCTGGTGCTTGACCAAAATAAAGTCAATATGAACACTGGCATCTGGAAGGAAACACTCAAACACCAGTCTTCTGCATATTTTTTCCTTTTTATTACAGCATAAATTTGTTGTAATGATAAAGCAGATACCAGAAGAAACGAGACAAAAGGAATCCCAGGCATTTCATGGTAAGACACAGCCTCTTTGTCAGGGGGCACCTCTTGCTTTTGTCAGTTGCCGCACAATCAAGCTTTTTGCACTTACAAAGCTGCATCTTTATTCAATATGGAGGTGGTGAGTGCTAGATTTTTTGTTTCACTACAGTTAATTATCTGTGACCACCCCTTCTGAGTGTGATTCCCTTTTTGGTGATACTCTTCATCCAATTTCAGTGTACTTTTCATGACAGACAGTGGGTGTCTGGCCTGCCTGAGGGAGATGGAGTCCCCCACAAAACAAAATCTTGTGAAACAATTTTTAAAACTGCAGCTTAGTCTTCATGACAAGCAGTGTGTGCTGTGCCTGGGCTGCAAGAGTGAACCGACACCCCCCCCCCACAGAAAAAAAAAATCTCTTGCAACACTTTTTCTAGTTGCAGTGTAGTTTTCATGACAGACTAGGCAGTGGGTGCAGCAAGTCCCTTTTTGTGAAAAGCATTATTTGATTGCAGAAAGCTGCTTATAACTACCATAAAGATGAAGCAACGATGTCCTGAAAGGGAAGGAGGGAATACTGGGGGAGGAGGAGGAGGAGGAGAAGCAGCAGAGAAAGATTTCACTATGGTACCCATCCCCACAGCAAGAAGCAGTTCTGCAAGTAGCAGTCCTAGTCATGTGCCCCGTGGTGGGGGTTATGTACACGGTAAAGATATTAGATAGAGAAGGACAGAGACAAGGACTGGTGGTGCTGCTGCTGATGGTGGTGGTGGTGGTGGTTGTGGGTCTGAGACCAAGAGGTGTACTAAAGCAAGTCATATAATAGTATGTCCAAAGAAACCATGGGGATTTGTTAGTCCACAGAAGTCAGCCAGTTGTATGCCCACTGTAAGCAAATGCTTTCCCAGTCAGTCACAGTCAGTGTCCAGTGGTGCATGTAGTGGTGCTGAAACCAGCTGGAACAAAGCAGAAACACACAGGTCTTCCAGTGCTCATGGTCCTCCTTCTCCAAGTACCTTGCTTTCCCCTACTGCCCATGGTGGTGATGTCAGGGATCCCCTGTCCCATTCCAAAGATGTAAGGCAAGCCCTCCACCTGTGCATCTTGTGTGAACCATATGACAGCAGTTGGCAGTGCCACATGGGGTGCCAGCTCAGTAACCTGCACACCTGCACTGTGGTGAGCAATATGGGCAATTTCTAGTCAGCCACCACTGGCCTGAGGCACTATATGATGCTCCTGCTCCACAGGCCTCAAATTAGGGAGTGAGTCTAGGGACTCTGACACTACTGTTATCCTGTTATCATAGGAAAATGAATTGGTTAGTGTACATGGGTGAGGCGCTGCTTATCGTATACCAACCCCTTTCTTTTATAAAAGCAAGCCAGTAGCATGCCCACCACCAGCACAGCTGGTTGCAGTGCAGGAGACTGCCACAGAGGAAGAGGACATGGAAGTGGCGGTGCCAGAGGAGGGAGAGGTGCTGGTGATTCAGAAGGGGCAAGCAAAAGCACAGGAAAAGGAGAAGGCAGCAGGAAAAGGGCATGGGAAGGGTGATGCATCAGCTGAGAGCTAGGTGGAGATGGGTGGAGAAGAAGAAGTTGTGGATGAAAAGCAGGCAGCATTGGAGGAGGAAGCAGGAGAAGGAAAAGAGGAAGTAGAGGTTGAAAGTCTGTTGTCAGTTACAACTAACTCCTCTAATGAGAATTATGGTTCTGACGAGTGGAGGCCACCACAACCACCAGTACGGGAAGACAAGTGTGGGAAAGTAAGAGAAGTAGTGAAGAAGAGAAAAGAACAAAAGCAACTTGAAGAAGCAGGGAAATCCAAATCTCAGGCCAAGTTGCCAGTCCCACATGCTAACTGTGCTACTACTGCTACTGCTGTCCCTTCTGGTGATTATGTGAAGCAGCCACATCATTTCTCCCTCATTATCAGGAAAACTAAATCTTGCAGTAGTCATCCTAGTTCTTCTAAGGCCCCTGATCCCACAGGCTGGTGGTTATATAACTAAGAAAACCAAGAAATGTTCAACAGTATGGGACTGTTTTAGGTATGACCCCCACAAATCCGTTGAGAGCCTGTTGCAATATGTGTGAGAAAAAGATCAGCAGGGGTAACTCCACATGGACATTGGGAACCAGTGTTCTGGATGATCATCTAAAGCGTAAACATGGCATCTTGCTAAAAGCCACATCCTTCACAATGCACACACAGGTCAGACTCAGCAGCAGCAACAGCCAGGTATTGGTGGCAGGATCTAACAGTTTGTTCAAATTAGGTTGCCTCCATGGCAGCAGCAGTCAATGTCAACTGACACTAGTAGCACCCCATCCAGAACACCACTCCAACCAACTACACCACCACCACCACCACTGGCAGAGATAAAAGTGGTAGTGGACACAGTACCAGCACTAGTGCTAGTCCAGAATTTATCACCACCACACAAACCACACTGCAGGAATCATTATATGCCAACACAACAATGCCACCAACTCAACCAACTGTTGTGCAAATCACTCAATTGATAGGTGAGATGATGGTCCTTGATCTGCAGCCATTCGCCATGGTAGAAGACACCAGCTTTCGAAGACTTTCATATGAGCTGAAACCCAAATACAGCATTCCATCAAACTTCATGTTTTCTCAGCATTTTCTCCCTGTAATGTATGAGGCTGTACGCAAGCAGATGGTGACCCTTCTGAAGCAGGCACAGGAGGGATATGTGCATTTAACTAGTGACATCTGGAGCAGTACTGCAAACCAAAACTTCCTGAGTCTCACTGCTTACTGGGTTGTGTCAAACACCAGCAGCACCATCACTGCCCCACCTCCAACCCCAATGCCAACCCCTGCAGGAGTTTTTGTGAAGCAGACCGCTGCACAGAGGAACAGCGCTATAGGGAGTGCCTTACTTAATGTGTCAGTCATAGAGGGGAAACACAATGGGGAGAACATTCTGCATTTCATACAGTCAATGCTGGACATCTGGATATACCCTCACATGCTGAAAGCCATGAATGATGGGAGTTTCTGCCATGCTTCTTGTTTCACATGTGCACTGAATCTGGTGGTGTCTCATGTGCTTGAAAAACATGCCCAGTTAAAAGAAATACTGGATACTGTTAGGGACATCACAAGATATTTCCATCGCTCCTGCAAATGTGCTGAGCTCCTCTGACATTACCAACAGAAGCACAATGTCCCACAAACTGCTTAATTAAAGAAGTGGTGACAAGGTGGAACTCTATCTTTTTACATGGTGGAAAGACTGGTGGAACAGAAATCTGTGTTCCAAGCTGAAATTTGATGATGTGTGTCTTGTGGATGATACATGTCCTGGGTGCAGTGGTGTGTCTTCAAAGGCTAGTCACACTTCTGAGACCTTATAAACAGGCCACCAAATATATGTCTGCTGAATCCATTACTCTTAGCATGGTCTTGCCTATGGTGAGTCTACCTGAACAACACACACAAATGTTATATGAGATCTACCACAACAGCAACCCAACAAAGCCAGGCTGGTCACTGTGGTGCTACTGGTGTTGCAGGCAGAGGTGGTGGTGGTTGTGGCATCAGTGTTGAAGGAGGTGATGGTAATGACTTCAGCAGACAAGGCACAGAAACTAAAACTTCACCTTCTCCTCCTCTTGGGCCTACTTCCCACGCTTCCAGTGCCAGGGGGACATCAGCGTGGTGGTGAAGATGATGATGACATCAAATTGGAAGAGGAAGAAATTGATTATCTGATTCCAGGAGACACAACAAAAGACATATGGGGGTTGTTTGACACACAATACCAACATCACACCGACACTGTGGATGAAAGCACAGACATGATAGCAGACAACATGATGGAGACATATTTAGCACATCCACTGTCTAGTCGAAATACTGAAGCCATCAAATTCTGGTGGGACAGAAAAGTTATTTGGCCTGCACTAGCTAAGGTGGCTTTGTACTTTCTGGGATGTCTCCCAACATCAGTTGCTTCCGAAAGGTGTTTCAGCATGACTGGAATTATTGCCTTACCATATTGCTCCAGGCTTGATCTTGACAGTATTGAATTCCCAACTTTTCGAAACTTACATAGAAACATAGACTTTGACGGCAGATAAGGACCGCTTGGCCCACCTAGTCTGCCCATTTCCCTACCTAGAGTATAAGCTGCAGATCCTATTTAACCAACTGCCTATTTCTTCCTACCCACCACAAAAATTGCCTTATGTCTGTCCCATGCATTCTTGAATTCTCCCACAGTTTTAGACCCCACAACCTCCTCAGGAAGGCTGTTCCGTGCATCCACTACCCTCTCTGTGAAAAAATACTTCCTCACATTGCCCCTTAGCTGTCCCCCCTTTATCTTCAAATTGTGTCCCCTTGTTCTTGCACATCTCTTTTTCTGAAAGATGCTACCCTCTTGGACTTTGTTGATTCCACTGAGGTACTTAAACATTTCTATCATGTCCTCCCTCTCCCTGCTTTCCTCAAGGGTATACATATTAAGCTCCTGTAGTCTCTCCTCGTATGGCTTCTTTTGCAGACCCTGCACCATTTTAGTTGCCCTCCTCTGAACTGCCTCCATCCTGTCTATATCCTTGTGGAGATGGGGTCTCCAGAACTGGACGCAGTACTCCAGATGGGGTCTCACCAACTGTCTGTACAGGGGATAACAACTTCCTGTTTTCTGCTGGTGTTGCCTCTCCCTATACATCCCAGTATTCCCCAGCCCTTCCTACCACCTTCTCACATTGCTTGCCAACCTTAAGGTGATCTGATATGATTACCCCCAGGTCCCTTTCCATTTTTGTTGTTGCTACTACCTCCCCCCATTGTGTAATCTTTCCCTGGGTTTTTGTTTCCCAGGAGCATTATTTTGCACTTTTTTACATTGAATCCAAGCTGCCATACTTCTGACCATTCCTCCCAGCTTGCCAAGTCCCTTCTCATCCTTTACATGCCTCCTTGTGTATCAACCCTTTAGCAGATCTTTGTGTCATCTGCAAAGAGGCATACTTTTCCTTCCAGTCCCTCTGCAATGTCACTTATAAAGACATTAAAAAGGACTGGACCCAGTACTGAACCCTGCAGTACCCCACTAGTAACCCCTCTTTCTTCAGAGTGGACTCCATTTACAATTACTTTCTGTGTCCTGTTATCCAGCCAATGTTTTACCCAGGCTACCACCCTGGGACCCACTCCCAGGCTGGTTAATTTGATTATTAATCTTTAGTGTGGGATTGTGTCAAATGCCTTGCTAAAGTCTAGGTAGGCCATGTCCACAGCTCCTCCCTGGTCTACTACTTTGGTCACCCAGTTAAAGAAATCAATTAGATTTGTCTGACATGACCTTCCCGCTGTGAACCCATGCTGCCTTGGGTCCTGTGCCCCACTGGCCTCTAGGTACTCAACAATTCTTTCCTTCAGAAGTGATCCCATCACTTTCCCTACCACAGAGGTCAAACTGACAGCTCTGTAGTTTCCTGCCTCTGTCTTGGTCCCACTTTCGTGAAAGGGAATCACATCTGCCTTCCTCCAGTCCTCAGGTACCACACCATCCTCCCAAGATTTGTTAAAAAGGGTAGTCAGTGGTGTCACTAGTTCTCTGCTTAATTCTTCTAGAATTCTGGGGCGAATTACATCTGGTCCCATTGCTTTGTTCACCTTCAGTTTTAGGAGTTCTTTCAGAGCCCTTTCTTCTGTGAAAGGACTGGGATTGACCCCCCTATCCAGAGTGCTTCTGTTAATTGGATTAGGCACCTCCCCCACCTCCTCTTTTGTGAATACTGAACAGAAGTATTCATTCAGTATCCCTGCTTTTTCACTGTCCCTCTCTGCCCACCCACCGTCTATTTAATTCAGCATCACTATCCCTCCCTTTGTCTTTCTACGCTCCCTGATATACCTGTAAAAGGTTTTATCCCCCTTCTTAACTGTGTTGGCTATTTTTTCCTCAGTTTGGGCCTTTGCTAATCTGACTAACCACCCTGCTACCTTCTGCCTTAACTGGTACAGTTCTCTGTCCTGCTCCTTCTGTGTTTCCTTATACTTCCTAAATGCTATCTTTTTCTCCCTAACCTTCACCGCCACCTCTTAATTTACTATGCATCAACTTCACCAATCTATTATTTCAAATTCCAACAGGTGTCATCAACTAACCTCATACCTCCTGCAGGCAAGTCTTTCCCCACTCCAACTAGCACTGGTAGCACCACAGTCTGACTCAGCACCACCAAAATAAAAAGAAAAAATATTTACACAAAAATTAAAAAAAGTAGGGACTATGGGGGAGGGGCTTGAGCTCAGCCAAGGAAACAAAGAAACCTAGCTCTTAGCACTACATGTTAGCAAAATATAAAAAAAAAAACACATTTACAAAAAAAAAAAGGAAATATACAAATTTGGGAAGGTAAGGTTCACAAAGCAATCCCCTTTACTTGTACTTTTCTTTTGGGATGCATATTATTTTTTTTTTGGTGGGGGGAGGAGGATTTACTTTGAAAAACTATGTGGAACTAACAGTAATAGGCAAGAAGGGCTGGAGGTGCCTTGAGGTCAACAAAGGAAACTATGAATTCATATAGCTGTGATGAGGGTACTTAGCAGTTGTATGTGTTTGGCACTATGGCGATCCCCAGCCGTGGCATGATAGCACCACCTGCCAGACATAAGCTATAGTAATTCATGGCCATTGCTGACCTCAAGGCTTTTTCCCCCTTTTCTGTAGTGTGCTTGAATGCTCTATGCCAATTACTACATTGGAAGCCAAAGAGATTCAGCTGAAGTGTCAAAGCTGAACCAAATTCTATCCCCCCCCCCAATGAAAGCTGAACTGAAGTTGCCACCTGGACACTTTGCATACCCTTAGTGTGTGTTTGTGTTGGGGAGGGGCAGTGGCAGCCATGGTCTCAGATGCTTTGGTTGGCCATGACACGGGGTATTGATATGTTAGGGCGAGAGTCCCCGCATGGAATATTTGTAGCCTTCCTGTACCCAAAGCCACTCATACTTGACTTCAGTCATTCTGCAGAGCACAGAACCCCCCTCACCTGTCTTCTGATCTGACCACCCACATATCTCATATGGCAGAGTGGGATAAGGTCAAAGGAACTTGACTGCAGGGGGGTGGTAGGGTTAGTGGATGCCATGGGGTGCTCTAAATGTGTAGAGAAGTCACTCTACAGTGGTCAGCTTATCTGTTTATTTCCTTATTTATTTGTTGACTTGCTCCCTACAACAGCAAACTTACAAATGTTGTATTTTGTATTTCCTACACCTTTGGAAGCTGAGTGTAGGATGTCTTTTTTGGTTTTTGGTACTCTCCATAAAGTGACAGTTAGTCACATAGTCTGCAGTGCTAGAAACTTTTTTCATACAGCTTTTTGGCCACCTCTGCCTGCTTCAGGCTATTGTTCTTGTACCACCAGTTTCATCCACCAATCCTGCCATCATGCATCTGGTGGGGATCATGTGGGGAGGGACCCCAGAGCACCAGTGTCTTCATTAAAGGCTGCTGGTGCTCAATGGGATTTTTTAGTTTTCTCTCTGGCCTCCCCATCCCTAGCACCCCAGCATAGGACATGCATCCCAATGGACTTCACATCTGACACACATAGCGATGTCCTGCGAGAGATGAACTACCTTGGCTCACCATAGGGGTCTCTGTACCACTGGACCCAGGGTGCCTCCCTTCCCTGGCTGGGAGTGCTGCCACACAGCAGTGCTACCCCAGCCCCCCCAGCTTCCCAATGAACTTCCTGTGTCCGCTCTCAATCCTGGGTCATCTGCATGGAAGCGCATAGTGCTCCTGCAGGGCCATTTGGCAGCATGATGATACCTTTTCTGAATGTGACCTTCAGAGTATCTACAATCAGTAGTGCAATTTTTGAATCAGACTTAAAGCAGTAGTGTTTGTTAATTGGCAAAATACTACACAGCTATTAAATTTACAATTCAAATTTAGTTAGGGACGGTTGGTAGAGCCCAGTGGGATAAATATACTCTTTACATTTTCAACAAAAACTGTTTTTTCTATCACGGACTACTTTAGGTGGCTTTGCTAGTTTGAAAAATAATTCTTTTAAATTTGTATGAGTATAGGATATGTAATTTATTAGACATTAGCACTTTTTTGACTCTCACTTAATGTTGGCATTTTAAAATTGATTGCATAGTTTCGTTCACTGCGCACTTTGTATTAAACAATTATTATGGAAATGATTGTCTGTATTTAAATGTGCACTTTTGAAGACAAAATTCACCCCTGATGAAGACTCCATATTGAGGAGGTGGTATGTAGCAGAGTTTGCTCTGAGTTTTTCAAGCTTTAATAAAGCTTTTCAAGCAAAGTTGGCGTACATGCTCCCTTTTTGTTTTCCTATTTGAAACTGCCTACAGGGTCAGCACCTTCAGAGACAGTAGTGTATCTTTCCTGTTTGCTTTTCAAGTTGTTCCTGTTGCTGATGTGCGCCCAGACTGTCAGTAACAAACATAATCTCACAACTACAGCATCTGCACCATGTAGCAGTCAAAGACTGTTTGTTAGGTACAGATTACTTGTACCTGAAACCACGACTCCAATCAAAATGTACAAAGGATAAATGGCAACAAGGGGCAAAACATCACAAATAGTGAGTCAAGCTATTCAGGAACTAATTTATAAATACTGTTTTGTTTGAAAAACATGGAGGAGAGTAGAGATGCAGCGAATTTAAATTCTGCCAGTGAAGTGACCACTTCGCATTGGCGGTGCACAACGCGAAGTGGCCAACGAAAAGTGCTCACTTCACGTTATCATTACCACTTCGCGTTGTCAATAATGCCTTAAGGCGAAGTGCCATGTAAATAGGCAGCCCCCCACACATCACATGGCTTACAGTACTGTAAGTCACATGGTTTAGCCAGATAGGAAGAAAGTGAGTCAGAGAAGCAGTTTCACTTTCTCCTTTGCATTGTAGAGTGAGAAAGTTCTGTGGAGAAAGAAGGAGAGATCTGATGCTTTAGTTCTTTACTGCAGCCCCAACAGCTTTTTTAAAAGCTATATCTTTGTTTAATTTTAGTGTTGTGCTTGTGATTTTTTTTGTTAGTGAATTTTTTTTTTAGAAGTTTTGTTTTGTGCATGTGTGACTGTGTGTGTGTGTTTGTATGTGTGTTTGTGTGTGTTTGTGTGTGTCGGACTGTCGGGACTTGGAGGAGTTGAGATGGAGCCTTTGGAAGGAGAGTTGGTGGCCAGTGAGTGCGATCGTCCAAGGAGGGGAGTGCGGACACAGGGTGGTCTTGTCAGGCTGGACCACTCCTGACTTCTGGAGTCCCCCCATGCTGAAGCAGCAGCACCAGTGCCACCAGTGGCTGCTGTCAATGCACCTTGTGCACCACTGCCACCACCACCACTGGTAGATGTAGGGGCTCCAGCAGCACCCCCTCCACCACCTCCACAGCCACAGGAGGTGGTCTTGGAAAATCCTGGTGGTTCAAGGAATGTGTCTGCCCCCCCCTGCAGCTCCCCAGTGTGGGAGCGTTTGACTGTGTTGGGGGGGACAGCACAGCGGTGGTGTGCTGCCTCTGTGGTGTGATGGTGCACCGTGGCCTCCGGGGGACACATTTGGGAACCGGGGGCCAGCGCACCCACATGATGAATCACCACAGGGTGGAGTGGCAGGCTGCCATGGAAGGGACAAGATGTCCACCAGCTAGCCCTTCTGTGGCAGTGGCAGAGGGTGCTGCTGATGAACAACATGTGCCTCACCGCCGCGGCCGTAGGAGGGCCAGTGGAGCAGCTGCATCACCTCCCCCACCACTACAGCCACCAGCACCACCCTCTCCACCACCACTCCCTGGATTTCCTCCTACAGTGGACCCCGCCACAGTCCCTGTAACACAGTCAGACCTCACCTTGGTGTGGGCAGCCCTGGAGGAGAACAGTGCGAGGATGGGTGTTTGCAGCAGCAAGTTGGCACCATCGAAGCACAGCAGCAGCAAATAATGACAATGCTGCACTTGCTGCTGGACCACCATGGCATCCCACTGCCACCATAAGATATTGTTTTCTGCCCCCCCATCCCACTGTTATGTTGTACTCTTTTTGTGTGCTTTTTCTTTGTTGTTGTTTAGTAATCCACATTTTCCCTTCCAGGGCAATCTTTCTTGCTCCACATAATCAATACATTTCTGTGTAAAACCGCCCCTAATTTCATTACAGTGTGTCACATGATGGAGGAATTCCCATTCTGAAAAGCCGCCCACATTCTACACCTCTTCTCAGCAACATTAGGACGTGATGCTAGGGAGAGCGCGGGTGCAGGCTCCATTACAGTGAATGTCCAATAGTCCTGCAACTTTCCGAATTTTTCTTTATGTTATAATGGTCAGTTGGTTTCTTTCTCTCCCATTATGTTTTATCTTTCCCATCATCACCTTTTTGTTTCACAGATTCTCTCTTAATCTTACCATTTATCACTTCTTCTCTCTTTGCCTCCCACTTCTTCTTTCTCCACATATATATCTCTCTCATTTTACCTCTCCTCTACACTAACTTGTTTTTTTCTCTTTTAGATATTTCCTGAAGAAGACCTAAGGTCGAAACGTAGATTTTTAACTCTATTTTCTATTTTCAGCGTGCATTTAATATAACCATTTTGTTTTGCTTTTAGACCACATGCTGATGCAGCGCCTTGTCTTTGTTTTTTTACAATTTGAAATGTGTGGGCACATTTCCTGTAAGAAAAGCCTTGTTAGTGGAAATGTTCCCACATTTCACCACAAAGTGAACCTTGTAACACAACGAAATATTGGTATAGGTGCCGTACATTCACTGTAGTGGAGCATGCACCTGCACTCCCCCTGGCATCACATCCTAATGTTGCTGAGAAAGGGGGGCAGAATGTGGGTGGCATTTCTGAACGGGAATTCCTCCGTCATGTGACACACTGTAATGAAATTATGGGTGGTTTTCCCAGATATATATTGCACTCTGTGGAGCAAGAAATATTCCAGTGGAAGTAAGGCCCCCACATATTAGGTTATGTGCATTACCATTACTATGTAACGTGGTGAATCTCTGTAAAGAAGCAGTGCAACAATCTGTTGATAACTCTGACCTATATTTATGTTTGCTTGCATGCATGTACAAGAAACATAGTGCCATCATCCGAGTTTCTGGAGGTGTGGCACCCCCTCTTCCAATTCCCTCCGTGTGTTTGCAGGCACAGCCACAGTTGCCCAATGCATGCTGCAGCTGTCTATGACAGCACTTGGGAATGCAGTGGCTTACAGTTGAAAGGGGAGAGAGCCGCTCCAGTGAGCATGATCAGATAAGGGAAGTGCTCACTGAACTGCTCTCCCCCCCCTAACAGTCTTCCAGGTGCCACGCTGGGAGCCCACCCCAGCGTGGCAACAATGTTTGGCCATTTGGGTGCCCAATCCCCAGTCGGCTCTGATCCCAAGAAGTTGAGTGCCACGCTGGGAGCCCACCCAGCGTGGCAACAGTTGGAATAGCCACCGGGTGCCCAATCCCTGTCGGCTCCACTGCCTCCCCAAAGTTTCCAGCTGCCATGCTGGGAGCCCACCACAGCATGGCAAATGTCCTGCATTGTGTAATTGCCATGCTGGAGCCCACCCCAGCATGGCAAATGTCCCACATCGTAATTAAAAAAAAAAACCTGAAAACACAAAAATGGTCCCTCGCAGTCTCCCTGCCCCTCTCCCCCACCCGCTCCCACACCCTCTGCGCACCCCTGCCTCCCCACCCCACCTCACCCCACTTACCTTCGGAGCTCGGCGCGACGCTCTTCAGTGGACCAGGAACACGTCTGCACTCTTCAAAGCCGACCACGAACTGAGGAAATGCCAGTAAGCTGTATAATGTAATGCATAGGGTTTTTTCAACTTTGCTGCATATCTCAGGCATTTTTTGGAATTTTTGGCACCAAATTTTCAACATGGGGTTTTTGGGACCCCTCCTCATGAATTCTGTCACTGTAATGGCATTAATCAGGCCCAAAGGGTGATTTCGTGGTCACTGCGCGAAATCACCTTTTGGGACCAATTAATGAAATGACAGTGCCAGTGTTCATAAGGTGGGCTCTCAAAAAGCCTATGTTGAAAATTTGGTGAAAAAATTCCTAAAAATGACTGTTTTATGAGCGTGCGTTGTGCTGTTCCTATGCACACTCGTAGGTTCGCAAATTTTCAATATTTTCACTTCTGATTTTCAACATTGCCATTTGACCACACTTCCTTATGAGTAGTACAGCTGCAATTTCTCACTTCTTACCCAAAATGTGTTTCCACGCATGTAGTGCACAATGGCACAGTCGGTGTGCAAAATCAATGTTTGGGACACATTAAAGAAAATCCATGACACTGTTCATGAGCAGAGGTGTTAAAATGGCTATGTTAAATATTTGGTGAAAAAATTCCCAAAAATGACTATTTTACGAGCATGCGTTGCGCTGTTCCTACGCACGCTCGTAAGTTCGAGAATTTTCAATATTTTCACTCCAGATTTTCAACATTGCCATTTTACCACACCTCCTTATGAGCAGTACAGCTGCAATTTCTCACTTCTCACCCAAAATGTGTTTCCACGCATGTAGCACACAATGGCGCAGTCGGTGTGCGAACTCAATGTATGGGACACATTAAGAAAATCACAGTCACATTGTTCATGAGCAGAAGTGTTAAAATGGCTATGTTAAAAATTTGGTTAAAAAATTCCTAAAATGACTGTTTTACGAGCGTTTGTTGCAGTGATCCTACGCACGCTCATAAGTTTGCAAATTTTCAATATTTTCACTCCACATTTTCAACATTGCCATTTTACCACACCTCCTTATAAGCAGTACAGCTGTCATTTTTCACATCTCACCCAAAACATGTTTCAGCCTATGTAGTGCATAATGGCGCAGTCAGTGTGCGAAATCAATGTATGGGACACATTAAGAAAATCACAGTGACACTGTTCATGAGCAGAGGTCTTAAAATGGCTATTTTTAAAATTTGGTGAAAAAATTCCTAAAAATGACTGTGTTACGAGTGAGCATTGCACAGTTTCCACACACCCTCGTAAGTTCATGAATTTGTAATATTTTCAGTTCAGATTTTCACCAGTGGCATTTTTCCACACTTCCTTATGAACAGTACAGCTGTCATTTTTCACAACATGGCCGAAATGTGTTTTCACACTTTCAGCACCGAAATGCGTGGTCGCTGTGGGAAATCATTGTTCGGGACAGATAAAGAAAATCACAGTGACACTATTCATGACCGGAGGTCCCAAAATGCCTGTGTTGACAATCTGCTGTAAACAATTCCCCAACTAATTACATTATGGGTGCACGTTGCACAGTTTCTACGTACGCTCGTGACTTCACCAGTTTTTTTAATATTTTCACTGCAGATTTTCAACATTGCCATTTTTTACACCTCCCCATGAACAGTACAGCTGTCATTTTTCACATCCTGTTCAGAATGTGTTTTTGCACCTGTGGTGACAAATGCCGTAGTCGCTGTGCAAAAGCAGCTTTTGGCTAACAAACTGATATTGTCACTGTTCATGAGGTGGGGGTCACAATAAACCCATGTTGAAAATTTGGAGTGAAAATACCAAAGAATGCCAGGTGTTGGGTTTCGACCATAACACCCCACCCTGTAGAGAATGACAGGCATCAGGGCTGTGACTTGGGATTGTCACCTGCAGTGCTCATACCATTCCACCCCACCCACCCTGCAGCCACTGGGTAGCATCGAGGTGTGCCTTGGACTCTTCGGCCCCAAAGTTCACCCCATTCTCCTATACCGCACCCATCTCACAATATTTCCTGATGGAATGGGGTGCGCATAAGGGCCAAAGACCCCAAGGCACACCGTGACACTTGTCGGTGTCTGCACGGTAGGGTGTGGTGAAATGGCGTGGCCGTTATGCCTGATGACCCAAAGGCACACCCCAATGCCTATCACTATCTGCAGGGTGGTGATGGGGTTGGCTTCAATACTTCACTGCCATTCCTATTATGCAGCTCTGTAACTCCTACACTACCAATGCCAATGCCAGCAAGCAAACATTCGGCATTGACAAATGCTTGTTTTTAATGCTATGCTACAAGTTCCTCTACTTACAACCTGACTGACTGGAATGATATGAGAATTTGCTAACTTGAGAGAGTCTGCTGTACTACCTTTTTTCGTGTGTGAAATAATGAAAGTAGCATTCCTTTTAAATTGGTTCAACTTCTGACCAGGTGTTTGTTATTGTTTTCCTCTGCTTTTCTCCATTGCATCAGTTAGTTGTTATATATCACTTCTGTTGTAAATTAACAATTACGCAGCAGTCAATGTTTTATGACAGCACGGAACAATATTTATTGAAAAGCAGCCGCAAAAAAATACAAGCCTGGTGAGAACAATACTGAAAGGTGTCCTCTTCTTTTTTTTCATACATGAAACGAAGTCGTCAAGTAAGGAAAGCAGACATAAATTGTGAAAAGAAGTGTGTCATTCAAGTCACGGCTCTGAGGTAACTAGTGGTGGCTGTGACAGTGTAAAGCAGCTTAAAAATTACAGTTCAAAACTGTGAGGACATTCTTGCACTGCTGCTTGAATTATGAAAATGTCAGCATGACATCATGAGCTCACATCAACAATCACAGAACACACAAAAGTGGCACAGAGTCCCCAGATTTTTTCTGCTAGCCCAAAATGCATCCTGCTTGTCTGCAGAAAATTGACAAGCAGTTAGTGAAATGGGAGTGTTTCAACACATACAAAGTCCCCCAAAATTAATGGTGCATTCAGTCATGTGCACAGAAGTGGCACAGAGTCCCCAGATTTTTTCTGCCAGCCCAAAATGCATCCTGCTTGTCTGCAGAAAATTGACAAGCAGTTAGTGAAATGGGAGTGTTTCAACACATACAAAGTCCCCCAGAATTAATGGTGCATTCAGTCATGTGCACAGAAGTGGCACAGAGTCCCCAGATTTTTTCTGCCAGCCCAAAATGCATCCTGCTTGTCTGCAGAAAATTGACGAGTGGTTACACAGTGAAATGGGAGTGTTTCAACACATACACCAGTATAAAACAAGCATTTGTCAATGCTGAATGTTGCTTGCCTGTATGTGCTGTGTAGGTATTTGGAAGTCAGCGGAGTGCAAATATTGAAAATTTACAAAGTTACGAGCGTGCGTAGGAACTGCGCAACCCACGCTCGTAAAACAGTAATTTTATGGACTTTTGTCACCAAATTTTCAACATAGCCATTTTAAGACCTCTGCTCATGAACAGCATCACTGTGATTTTCTTAATGTATCCCATACAGTGATTTCACACACCGACTGCGTCATTGTGTGCTGCAGGGGCGGAAACACATTTTGGGTGAGATGTGAAAAATGACAGCTGTACTGCTCATAAGGAGGTGTGGTAAAATGACAATGTGGAAAATTTGGAGTGAAAATATTGAAAATTCGCAAACTTACCAGCGTCTATCTCAGCAAGGACTGGTCCGATCACATCCATACACCCCACAAGGAGGCATGTAGGACCAGGATCCATACTACAGTAAGTTGGTCACAAGCCCTGGACAATCTTCATGATATCCAGGATGGCTGGCTGGTCAAAATCCATCCACATAGATCGAGGGCCTGTAACCTCGCATCGACCACCGCTGTGCTCATTTGAATGCGAACTGCAGATCTCTGACCTGATCAACGACACCTTATCATCAAAGAACCGAGCAAACTCATCACACTTTATTTGTGAAAAGGCTCGCCGACCCCGCAGACAGGTTGGATTGCACAATCTGTCCACGGTCCGGAAGAGCTGAGCTGGTCAATTTCTTGATGCAGCTATCTCCCTGGACAGGAACTCTGCCTTCTTATGGGAAATTTCTGATTGATAGTCCATGTAATAGGCCAGCAATCTAAGTCTGTCATCTTCCAGACCAGATTTCTGCCAGCAGCATTCCAATCTTCACCCCACTCTCTTCAACTCCCTCAACATCCCATCAAACCAAGGGGACCGAGGGCGGAGGGAGAGGGGGCGAACACGGACAGGAGCTATGGAATCCAGAGCCTTCAGCACCATATTATTATAGTGCACTACTAAGACATCTGGATCCATGCAGTCCACAGGCCAACTTGAAAGGTCCAGCACCGTCATCAGACCCACAGGGGTAACTCCCCTCAAAGGACGGTACTGGACCATCTCCAAAGGGGTCGGTCTCAAAGGGGGAGCCACGAAATTTAACCTTATGGAGTGATGGTCAGACCACCCAACTGGTTCTACCACCAGTCCAGAGATCTCCATCCCCATGGTGAACACCAGATCCAAGGAGTGATCCTGAATATGGGTAGCAGTGGTAACAACCTGTGTGAAGCCCAACAAAATCATAAGTTGGAGGAAGTTTTGGCCAAAAAGTGAGAGTTCATCATTGACCTAGGCATTGAAGTCCCCCAGGACCAACCACCTGGAGGGCTCCAACACCAGGTCGACAAAAAAGTCTGCAACTTCCTGCAGAAAAGCTTTCTCATCACCGGATGGATGGTAAATGAGGAGAATTCTGCTGCCCACACCTGCTCCCATGATACACTCGAAGGATCTGGTGGTCACCACTGGAACTTCCACAAGGCCCAAATTTGATTTAAAACAAATAGCAACCCCCCTCTTCAATCCAGTCTCGGGCAATGTATCACCGAGTACCCGGCTGGAATAGCTAACTCCAGTATGGGACCAGCATTTCCATCCAGCCAGGTCTCAGTGATGCAAGCCAGGTCAGAGGATTCAACAAGATCAGCAATAACTGCTGTCTTGTTTTTTATAGACCTGGCATTGCATAGCACCGCCCGGGTTGGATGAGAGGCCATGGAGGAGCGGGCCACTTGCCCACTATCAGTGGAACCCTTGCGTATGGGAACCAGGCATCGAAAACCCCTATCCTGGACCCATTTCATCCCAGGGTGTCTCCTAGACTTCACCACCCTTATTCGTCCACTCCCTCCTCCCCCAGTTGAGGAACCACCCTCCATCTCCTCCTCCCACATGCAATTCCCAAGGCATGGCACTGAGTATATACCTCGGGTTTCAATGGGGGGCAGTCAAAGGGGCACAGGTCCCTCAGCCTAGAGGGGAAATAGCACCTGTCCACAGAGACTCGGTCCCAACACATACGGCCCAATATTTAAAATACAACAATACTATTTTTAAATTAAGTTAAACCAAAAAAGAAATAAACCCAAAAAACAACCCCCCTTCCACCTTTCACATGACAGGGAAAAGCACTTAACAACTCATAAACAAACATTTTTGTAAAGAAATATTATAATAATAAATGTCCAGGCTCAAAGTACTAGGCACACTCTCACTGTGCCCAGACCTAGAGACGCACTCTCACTGCCTTACAGATTTTAAAAATAACAAAAAGTCCAGATAAAAAATCTACTTCAATAGGAAGGATAATATATGACCAGATTTAAGGTACAAGGCACAATCTCACTGTGCATGACCTAATAAGGCACTCTCAGTGCTACAGTTTAAATAAAATGTAAAAAACATCTGACCGTGGTTTACGAAGAACAGTCCAAATAAAGGGAATCCACCTCGATGATCCAGTAGCTCTCAGGGCCAGGAGAAAGCCTCGATAAATCCCACTAGGTGGACAAATTTGGATCCACAGCTATTGCTAACGGTTCTCTCCCAGGAACACTCTCCAGCGATCCCCCGGGAGAAATCCTAAGGTATACTGAACTACACCACCAACTTCTTCGCAGAATAAGATCAGGACCTCCGCACAGCCGCACACCACAAACAGTCCACCCCCAGGGTCAAGGCCTCCCCTCCAATCCCAAATAAAGAGCTATGTCTTGAAGTTACTGCGATTTTATATTTAAACACACACTCAAACCGCCACTCAGGAGATTCACAAAATTAAATCCACCATCCAGAGATGAAATCAGGTCAAGCGTAGAAATGAGTTACGAAATCCATAACAATCCACTGGCAGTCTACCAGAGAACGTAATAAAGGGTCAAGTTATCCACTTCCAGCAGGTTATCACCCCTCAAAATCCCAGTAAAATGTCGAAAACAGCTCCAAGTATCACAATTTCAGGAGTAATGCAAATCCACGCCGCCGATGCTAATTTGCAGCCATACCATCCCTTGATGAATAGCAAAGTAGATCAGTAGGAAAAAAAGTATAGTTCCACCCCGTCAACACTAAAATCCAGCGACTGCCCAGCAAAGCCGTGAGCCTACGACTCCAAAAGTCCCTCAGTGTATCAGCAGGGCGAGCCAGTAGAAATTCAGCCAGCCCCACTCATTGATTCAACAAAAATCCCCATGAGTAAGACCCAGGCTCAAAAATCCCAATAAAAGAGTCGCTGAGCTGCAAGCTACTGAAAAATCAACAGAACCATCCAAACGGACAAAAGTGGCCTGAAGACAGTTCGATTCACCAGCAGTTCGATTCCACAATCCCCAGTCCGTTTCATTACAGCAGGAAACAACAAGCACTCTTCAAATCCCGTAGTCGTCCGTAAATTAAGCATATAATCCTCAGTAGATTAAACATCAAGTAAAATAAATAAATAAAACAAAACTCAAACAAAACAAAGAACATGTTCTCACCAGTGTGTGAACAGGTCACACTGTGCATAGCAATTGTTGCATGCTGGCGAATTCCAGGAAGATTGCTACCGTGACAATCCACCTTACTGCACTAATTATTCACACTACCAACATCACAAACAACCCCTGGCACCTGTGCCCAGTGTGCAATTATACACAGATATGAACTTCCCTCTGTTTTGCCACTTGTCCACATATCCATACTTAAATGGATGAATGGAGAGGAGGAATGTTGAAGGGCATGTCTTACTGAGTCGGAGACAGTGAGGAACAACTCGGGAACAGCACGGGTAGAAAAGTATGTCCTGGATGGGACTTTCCATTTTGGACAGGCACGTGCAGCAAACCGCTGGAACCCAGAATTCTCCACAAAGGAGAAGGGCAAAAGATCAATTGCCAGCATTTCCACTACAGCAGCATTAAGTTTACGTGACACTGTATGATTGGCGGGGGTACTTCAGCTTATGTGCAAAAACACTCGTAACGTGGGCTGACTTAAAATTTTTGCACGGGGTGTGTAGTTGCTCACAAATGGTTGTGCTCTATGATGAATGGCTTTGGCAGGGGGTGGAGTGTGGACATTTGATAAAGACGGTTGCACAGGCGATGATGACAAAACCCAGAAATTATGTTATTTTTGCCAGATTAGCCAACCGGGGTTGATGTACCACTTGCACTAGACATACTGCATTCACCACCACCACCACAAAAACTGCTACTCTCACCAGCACTGGACAACATTTCAAAGTTATTATGGTCCTCCACCTCATCATGCCTGTAGTAATCCTCTGCTGTTATTACCACACTACTGCACACGTTTAATTTCCTACTGGGCTTAACAGTCATGGAAGGGGATTACATGCTGGCTATGGTTGCCGGTGACACAGGTGAATGCCCCACTGTGGTATTAGCTACCAGCTTGTGCTGGGTCCACTGAGCCAAGTGCCTATTCTTAAGATGCATATGCTGTCCTCCTGTCCCAAGATGGCTCCCCTTTTTACTTTGACTCACATACACATGGCAAACCTGGCAGATTGCAACTGAATCATCATTGCATCTTGAACAAAAAAATCCCAAACAAGGGAGTGTGATGCTCTGCTTTTAACATGTCCATGATGATGTGGCTTATTTAAGTCTGTTATTTTAAGCACTGAAGTGGGGGGGTGGCACGTGATGTTTCTGGCACTGCACACCTGGACTGCAACTGACCACCACGACTACCTATCATATTGAGTACTGGGTCATCATCATCATCATCATCATCATCCACTAAAACCGGTACATCACAAGTTTTACAGGGGGGGATTCCTGCAAACAGATTCAGAAATTTCAGACACAGCCACTTTTAATTTCTTTTTCTCCGGTTCCCAACCGGGGTCAATTAAATCATCATCATATTCATCAATGTCACTGTCACACATCCACATCTTCTGCTTGGATGCTAACATGTGGACTGCATGTTGCAACAACAGCAGTATCATCATCATCAGCACCACCATCACATTCATCATCAGCATCTACACCACCATCACCTAATATTTTTTCACCACACTGTGAATCACTGTTGCATGGAAAATGCGTGACGTTAAGTGCCATGGTGGATGGAATATCACAGTGTATGCTATAGTTGACATGATCATCAGAATCAGGTTCAGTTAACGGGATGTTACTGGGAAGTATGACATCATCTACGCTGTCACTCACTTGCACTGCTTCACACTCTATGTTTGGATACGGTACACTGGTCGGAATTAGAACTTGACACAACAATGCTAATACTACCTCCACCACCACTAACACCAGTAACACTAACACCACCAGCTGGGAAAACATCATCTCCTCCAACTACCAGTGAAGATACTGATTGGGCTGTAAAGAACATTGCAGGAGAAATACCTTTCCTCACATCCCCAATGCACTTCTGCGTCCGCGTACTACTTCCACGCCTACAGACCCTCTTACTGCCAACATTGCCATGGCCAGAAACAGCTTTACTTGCACATCTCTTTGCAGGCATTTTGGCGGATCAACCACAATATTATTACCAAATTCAGATTTTGATACATTCACTTTCTGACTGGAGGGCCGCTACTCGCTACTATTGCCAGCTGGATGCGAAGCAAAATAAACAACTGTGGCTTCAGCAACAGATACGGGGACTACTGTGTTGTGACACTGTCATGGAATTAAAACAACTTCAGTAACCAGTGGTGCTGATGCGGTCACAAAAACAATCCAGTCTGGTAGAAAATATCTTTTCAACGTGGGGGGGCACTGAATACAGACAGTGCTGATTTTTACAGCACTACAAGCAGCAACACTAAGAACAGAGAACACGATCGCAGTACAAAATCAGCATACGTGGATATGAGTTCACACTGCTGCGCTTAGTTGCACTTACACTGATCTATGTCACAAATTTTAAAAGGTGTATTATATTTGATGCATGCAACACTGCACACACAACACAGAACACTTTGTGTACAATGCTGAATGAGGAATGCGATGCAAATGCAAAAGTTCAGTGTACTCAGTGCCACGTAATGTAAATTTGTAATTTAAACAACCTGACCTTATGAAATGCTGCACCACATTCACACAACAAGCAGCAAGAATATTTGTACTATCACTGACAATTTTACTATGTGTACAGTAACACCGTCAGTTATATAACAAAAATATTGCCAAAACACAAAGAAATCACTAGTTCTCCAACTTAAATCTACCTACACACAGATATGCCCCTCCCCATACAGCACATTTCACTGTCTTTCACCACACACACTCAATGTTGTAAATTTACATTCAAAATCCACACACAAACAAAAATGCTCGATGATGTGAGCACAGGAGGATTTCATACAATCGATGAACTACAGTTGGATCCCAAAAAAAAAGCAAAAAAGATTTTTGAACAGCTTTTAAAAGATTCCTACAGACAGCTATCAGAGCACACTGTCTCCTGCTCCTTCCTACTCATACTACCTCGAACTGAGGCTGTGCAGATCAATATAGAGCCCATGTGACCTGAACTCCCATGAATCACTGCAAAATCCTCCTTCAGAGCTCAAAAACAAGGCGAAGTGAGGCGAAGTGAACTGCCACCAATGTACTTCGCCTTAAAAATTGAAAGAGAAGTGACCAGTGGAGGCGAAGTAATGTGAAGCAACTGTTTTCAATGCACTTCGTGTTCCTCATTATAATGCGAAGTACTCCACTTCACATTGCGGAGCACTCCACGAATCCACCTTTGCTCTGCGAATCACTTTGTGGAGTGGATTGAGCCCACTTCGCCCACCACTATATGTGAATAATATTTTGAATGGTACAACACCACCACCTGAAAGTGACTTTCATAGTGACCCAGTTGTTTATGTAGTAACTGACATTGTCCTAAATAATGATAATTTTCATGCTTTTGTTGTCCCTTCTAGCATAGCAGTACAAGTCAAAAGCACTTTTTGCCGAATATTAATAGACACTCAACAATCAAGGCATTTGAATATGTGGTTCAACAGGTTGGTCTCCAGTTACAGACAGAAACAACAGGGTCATTGCACCACAATTTGTCAACAATGGGATGGGAAGCTCTGAAGAAGCTGCAAAAAAATGAAAACGTAATCAAGCAGACTGACGAGGGTTGTGTTGTGGTCATCCAAGATAAAATCAGGTACGTACAGGTGACTGAAAGGAAGCTTCATGACAGGGATTGTTACAAGCATTAACATAAAACCTGACTTTGGCAAACCAAAATATATTAGACAACAAAATAAAACAAGCCAGGAGAAATAGGTGGATATCTGATCAGGAAGCTTGTAATTTGGTAACTACACACCCGGTCACCCCAACATTTTATACCCTCCCAGAAAGTCTACAAATACGAGAGGGACATACCTGGTCATCACACTGTTTCATGGATCAATTTGCTTAGTAGGAGTTCCTCCAGATTTATGGACTTTTACCCGAAGCAAATTGTTCCAAGGATACCAGGGTACTTGAAGCATATGATGGGCCTCATAACCAAGATCGAACACATGGATTAGCAAGATCATTACACCTGGCTTGCAATATGCATTACCTCTCTATATACTTGCGTACACCATGATTTAGGAACCATAGCAGTCAGAGAAGTATCACAGTCAGATGAGAGCATGAAAAACACTTGAAACAGCTTCATCCTGGATCTGCTCCAATTTGTATTGCCCTACAACAGCTTCCCATTTAATTGCAGGTGTTACCTGCTGCAAAGAGATATGGCTATAGAAGCGGTACTTGCTGCATCATATGTCAACATTTTTCTGGATGGTGGGAGTCAAACATGGTATTTACAGGAACAAACCCCCACTTCAGTCACTTTGTTAAATGATTTTGTTTTATAGATGATACACTATGTGTCTGAAGCATGGCTTTGGAAAGTATACCAGGATTCATGGAGTGGTTAATTCAAAATCCACATGACATCCACTATACCCACAAGGCAGAAAAAACACAGACTGAGCAAGTTGTTCTTTCCTTTTGCACTTGCTCTTCACTTGCTTGTTATGGAATTGCACTTGTTTTTATTGTAACTGCATTCTCTGGGCTGTATGATATTTGTATCTCATTTGTATTCCTGCATTCCCAATGTATTATACACCTTCTCATATGCCTTGTGTAAAAGCATTTTATCGTATTTTTTTCTGTTGTGTGTATACACCTAACCTTTCTTAAATCATGTAAATTGTAGCATATGTGTTCATGTGTGCCATCTTCACGGCCCTGGCAGTGCCTGAAAATGGTCCATTGGAACAGTGCACTTACCCGATAAATAAATATTGATATCCACCTGGTTGTATACACAGAAAAGAAAGTTTCCAATCCAATGCACCATTTTGGAAGCCAATAGCTGGCAACACCCTCGTCAGAGCAAAATGGCCCCATCCCTGTTCCCCGACTGACAGTATCCCATACAATCAGTTTCTAAGAATGAAGAGGACCTGCACAATGGAAGAGACTTTCAGAAAAAGAGTCTGGGGTGCTATCGACCAGGTTCAGGGAGAAGGGCTATTCAAGTAAATTTATCTCTGAGGCCCAAGCAAAGATTTCTCAGATTGAAAGAAAATCCTTACTGGTGCCCAGAATGAAAGAGAAGGAAGACCATGCTCCTGTGACCTTTGTTACAGATTGCCATGAAAAGGCCTTGAAGTTAAGACATGTTATTTAAAAATAGATGAAACATAACTTAAATATGATCCAGAACTGCACCACTGATTGCAAATACTCTGAGGGTCACATCAGAAAGGGTACCATCATTGGAGACTATGTGACTAACAGTTCCTTTGTGGAGGTTACCAATAAAACACATCTAACACCAGGCTTCCAAAGGTGTAGGAAATGCAACATTTGTATGTTTGCCCTTGAAGGGAGAGTGTTCATGCTCCCCATCATTGGGAACACATACAGTCTAAAAGAACACACTTGACAGTAGGACAGAATTCACAATATGTGTGGGATGGTGCACAGGTAGATTCAACTACATTGGTAGGACTGTGGGCCCCCTGAAGTGTCGCATCCAGGAACACATCAGGGTCATTATCAAGGGGTCCATGGTCAATGCACAGGGTGTGCACTTCAAGGGGGCACATAACAGTAATCTAACAGGATTTTATTTCAGGGCTCTGGAACATATTGCAGAATGGAAAAGAGGAGGGGACAGGGTTAAATGTTTGACTTCAGGCCGAAATCAGGTGGATCGTGACTCTTAAGACCCTTGAACCAAATGGCTTGTATGACCAGATAGACACCAAGAGCTTTTTTATAAAAAGTTATTGTTTGGAAACTTAATAGTGTTGGCAACCAAAACGTGTTCTGATCATTCCAAAAATATGCTTTGTATATGTCTGTGAAATTGTTGATGTTGTTCCTAATTGGATTTAATGTTTAGACAAAAAAATCCAGTGTTTTGTATTTTCTTTCTGGCCAGTCCCATACAATTAATTTCTTCGTTTTTTTCTCAAACATTTCTTTTCCCCCTTCCTCCACCCTTTTTTCCCTCTATCTCTTCTTTTTTCCTTTTCTGATGGACCATGGACTGTTAATCTTTCAATTTAGGGAAAAAATATTTGTATACCCAACGAAAAGGTTTCAGTCCTTGGCAGCCACTTTTATTCCTTGCTACAAGACCATCAAGAGGCTCACCCTGAAATGTACTATTTAGCAATTAAATTTGCAATTAAAATTTTGTTAAGGATGGTTGTTACAACCCACTGTGACAAATACACTATTAACATTTTCAACAAAATCTGCTTGTCCTAACATTAACCACCTGAGGTGGCTTTGCTAGTTCTGAAAATAGTTCTTTTAAATTTATATGAGTAGAGGATATGTAATGTATTAGTACTTTTTCACACTCTCTTAATGATGGCACTTTAAAATTGAATAATTAACAGGGTGCATTTTTTTTCCATTAAAAAAGGCGTGTATTAAATGCGTGTATTATGGCATTTTTTTAATACACGTCTCTTTGGGTCAGACTGTCAGTGGTACCTGAGAAAAGCGAGTGGTCCAGGTCCCTGCTGTGTGCTAAGGTTCTCCATTTTTTTATTTTAAAAATAGCTTTGGTCCCTCATCATCAATCTCACACTCTCCATCAGGCCAGAAGAGACAGGAGCATCAAGAGCAGCAAGGCCCCCAAGTCACTCGCCAGCCAGCATCTCTTGCCTCCTTGTCCTCTAACTTCACCCCGGGCCAGGGTGGTAAGTAGACGGTAGCACCACTGGCCAGGTGCTCAATGCCTGGATCAAAATAAATAACTTTTTATTTCCACACTGCAGAGTGAGGGCAGATAGGAGTTGGTGAAAAAATGCAACCTTTTAAATGATATAAAACAGAATATGGGGTACAGTGTATACACTCAAATTTAATACACACCCTTGTTGTTGGATGGCTATCATAATGTGCCATACAACAACTCGGGTGTGTATTACATTCTCATAACACACTGCACTCCATACTTTATCCTATATTTAATATGTAGTTTCAATCATCACACACATTGTATTGAACAATTAATTATACAAATGAATATATGTATTTAAATATGCACATTCGAAAATTAACTCTGCCCCCTGATGAAGTCACCATATTGAGGAGGTGATAAATAGGGGAGTTTGCTATGTATTTTTTAAGCTTTAATAAAGCTTTTCAAACCTAGTTGGCGTGTGCACTCAACTTTTGTTTTCTTCTGTAAAATTGCCTACAGCAACAGCACCTTCAGAGAAAGGAGTACATCTTTTCTGTTTGCTTTACAAGGTAATGGACTCACCAGTAGGTAGCAGCCATCCAAAGATATCCATTACTAGGTTTTACCCATATTGATTTAAAGTAGCAGCCATTTCATTGACTCTTGAGATAACATGAGGTAATGGTTGGGGATGGTGTATGCCTAACAACACTGATTACTTTGTTAAAATAACTTTTTATGCACCATAGCACTTGCAGTATCCTGTACATGAATCTTCACCTTTAAACATACACATACTGTAAAATCAACTACACTACAGGCATTACTTTTTTATGTTGATTGCGTGCATGCGCAAGAAACATTTTGCAGCAGCTTTCTCCAGAAGCAGGTTGTGGAGGCACGGCACTGTTGTGGCCAATGCCCCCACAGCTTTTAAAGGTTTGGACTGCTTCCCCCAATGCCATGGCATGCTGCTGCTGACACTAGTTCAGCCAGCGTACCACAACCTTGTAAAAATATAGCCGCTGCAATCAGAGGCCACCTCGTTATTGCAGCATCAGCCATTCGCTGCAATGAGGAGCAACCCATCATTGCAGGCGGGACTCTGAAACACTGATATTGTTTGTGAATATGGTATCTTGCCAACGTGTTCACAAACAATATTCCCCGTCGAGGGGGTGCCCAGTCCCCCTCAGCAGCATGTGCCCCACCCACCATGTTTGTTTGCAGACGGGGCCTCAATCCCCATCGGCTTCAGTGGCCTAAGGTTTATGTTGCAGATGGGGCAGCCCACTCCCTGTTGGCATTGTGTAACCCCCCTTCTGCTTTTGTTGTCTGCCGATGGGGTGCCAAATCCCCGTCAGCATAATGTCACCCTCCTTCCTTTTGTTGTGTGCCAACAGGGCTGCCCAATCCCCGTCGGCATAATGTAAACACCCCCCTTTTGTTGTGTGCCAATGGGGGTGCCCAATCCCCTGACGGCTACAGCTGTCCCACCCCAAAAAAAAGACTCCATTGGCACGCTTGGACCCCACTCCAGCATGCCACATGCCCCTGTAAAATCAAAAACGGTCCCGCGATGTCTGTTTTTTTTTAAACTGTAAAAAAGGAAACGGTCCCTTGGCGGTCTCCTGCCCCCTCCCACAACCCACCCACCCACTGCACCTGCCTCCCCACCCCTCACCCCATGCCTACCTCCGGAATCTGGCGCGATGATCTTCAGTGGACTGGAAACATGTCTACACTCTTGAAGACGACCGTGAACTGAGGAAATGCCTTAAGCTGTATAATGGAATAAATAGTTTTTTTTCAACTTTGATGCATATGTCAGGCATTTTTTGGAATTTTGGCACCAAATTTACAACTTGGGGTTTTTGGGACCCCTTCTCATGAATTCTGGCACTGTCATGGTGTTATTCAGCCCCAAATGGTGATTTCGCGGTCACTGCACGGAATCCCTTTTTGGGACCGAGTAACAAAATGACAGTGCCAGTGTTCAAGAGGTGGGCTTTCAAAAAGCCTATTCTGTAAATTTGGTGGGAAAAATCCCCAAAATGACTGTTTTACGAGTATGCATTGCGCAGTTGCTATGCACGCTTGTAACTTTGCAAATTTGCAATATTTCCATGCCAGACTTTCAACATTGCCATTTTTTCAGACCTCCTTGTGAACAGTACAGCTGTCATTTTCCACATCCTGGCCGAAATGTGTTTTTGCACTTTCAGCACAGAATAGTGCAGTTGGTGTGGGAAATCAGTGTTCAGGACAGATTAAGAAAATGACAGTGGCACTGTTCATGAGCAGAAGTCCTAAAATGCCTATGTTGAAAATTTGGTGATGATACTCCATAAAATGACTGTGTTACGAGCATGCATTGTGCAGTTTGCACACACGCTAGTAACTTCACAAATTAATAATATTTTCACACCAGATTTTCAACATTGCCATTCTTCTGCACCTCCTTATGAACAGTGCAGCTGTCATTTTTCATATCCTGGCCAAAATGTGTTTTTGCAGTTCTGGTGCAGAATAGCGTGGTTGCTGTGGGAAATCCATGTTTGGGACACATTATGAAAATGACAGTAACACTGTTCATTAGTAGAGGTCCTAAAATGCCTATATTGAAAATTTGGTGACGAAAGTCCATAAAATGAGTGTGTTACGAATGTGCATTGCACAGTTTCCAGCACGCTTGAACCTTCGCAACTTTGAAATATTTTCAATCCAGATTTTCAGCATTGCCATTTTGCTACACCTCCTTATGAACAGTGTAGCTGTAATTTTTCACATCCTGGCTGAAATGTGTTTTCGCTCTTCCGGCGCACAATATCGCGGTCGCTGTGGGAAATCAGTGTTTGGGACATATTAAGAAAATCACACTGACACTATTCATGAGCAGAGGTCCTAAAATGCCTATGTTGAAAATTCTGTGAAGAAACTCCATAAAATGACTGTGTTACGAGCGTAGCATGTGTTATGCAGGTTCCACGTACCTTTGTAAGTTTGCAAATTAGTAATATTTTCACACCAGGTTTTCAACACTGGCATTTGTTCATAGCTCCTTATGAACGGTACAGCTGTCATTTTTCACATCCTGGCCGAAATGTGTTTCTGCGCTTCCAGCGCAGAATACTGCCATCACTGTCGGAAATCAGTGTTTGGGACAGATTAGGATCGAGCGACTGGGAAGAGTGACCGGGCTCAACTGAGCTCTGTCGGGACTGTTGCCAATTTCTTTGTGGGCAGGAAAAGGCGACAATGCAGGCAGGATCCCAGTACAAAAGGGCAGCCTGCAGCAGCGGGAGACACAGAACAAGTGAGTGAGGGAGGGGGAGTGAGTGAGCTCAACAGAGCTCTGTTGGGACTGCTGCAAATTTCTTTGTGGGCAGAAAAAGATGCCGACAGAGGCAGGAGCCCAGTACAAAAGGGCAGCCTGCAACGCCAGGAGAAACAGAATGAGCGAGTGAGACGGGGGAGTGAGCGAGCACAATGGAGCTGTATCATGACTGCTGAGGATTTCTTTGTGGACAGAAAAGGGTGGCAACACAGGCAGGAGCCCAGTACAGAAGGGTAATCTGCAGCACCGGCAGAAATGGAAAGAACGAGTGAGACAGGGGGAGTGAGTGAGGCCAAAGGAGTTCTGTCGGGACTGCTGCAGATTTCTTTGTGGGCAGAAAAAGATGCCAACAGAGGCAGGAGCCCAGTAGAAAAGGGCAGCCTGCAGTGCCAGAAGAAACAGAATAAGCGAGTGAGACTGGGGAGTGAGCGACCTCAACGGAGCTCTGTCGGGACAGCTGCGGATTTTCTTGTGGGCAGGAAAAGGTGCCAATGCAGGCAGGAGCCCAGTACAAAAGCAGAGCCTGCAGTGCCAGGAGAAACAGAATGAGTGAGTAAGAGATGGAGAGAGAGAGAGTTCAATGGAGGTGTATTGTGATTGCTATTGGATTTCTTTGTGGGCAGGAAAAGGTGGCAAGGCAGGCAGGAGCCCAGTACAAAAGGCCAGCCTGCAGCACCAGCAGAAATGGAACAAGCGAGTGAGGGGGGGGAATGAGCGAGCTCAATGAAGCTGTGTTAGGACTGCTGCAGATGTCTTTGTGGGCAGAAATATCCACCAATGCAGGCAGGAATCCAGTACAAAAGGGCAGCCTGCAGCAGCAGGAGACACAAAATGAGTGACTGAGGGAGGGTGAGTGGGTGAGCTTGAGCTCAACGGAGATCTGTTGGGACTGCTGCGGATTTCTTTGTGGGCAGAAAAAGGCAGCTGTGCACGCAGGGGCCCAGTACAAAAGGGCAGCCTGTAGCAGCGGGAGAAACAGAATGAACGAGTGAGAGAGGTGGAGTGAGTGAACGAGCTCAACGAAGCTCTATCGTGACTGCTGCAAATTTCTTTGTGGGCAGAAAAGGGTGGCAATGCAGGCAGGAGCCGAGTACAAAAGGGCAGCCTGCAGTGCTGGCAGAAACAGAATGAGCGAGTGAGATGGGGGAGTGAGTGACCTCAGTGGAGCTCTGTCGGGACAGCTGCAGATTTCTTTGTAGGCAAAAAAAATTGCCAACAGAGGCAGAAGCCCAGTACAAAAGGGAAGCCTGCAGAGCCAGGAAAAACAGAATGAACAAGTAAGATGGGGGAGTGAGCGACCTCAGTGGAGCTCTGTTGGGACAGCTATGGATTTCTTTGTGGGCAGGAAAAGGTGCCAACGCAGGCAGGAGCCCAGTACAAAAGGGCAGCCTGCAGCGCTGGGAGAAACAGAATGAGGGAGTGAGAGAGAGGGAGTGAGCGAGCTCAACGGAGGTACATTGTGACTGCTGCGGATTTCTTTGTGGGCAGGAAAAGGTGGCAATGCAGACAGGAGCCCGGTATAAAAGGCCAGTCTGCAGCCCCAGCAGAAACGGAATGAGCGAGTCAGAGAGGGGGAGTGGGCGACCTCAATGGACCTGTGTCGGGACTGCTGCACATGTCGTTGTGGGCAGACAAAGCCAGCAATGCAGGCAGGAACCCAGTACAAAAGGGTAGCCTGCAGCAGTAGAAGACACAGAATGAGTGAGTGAGTGAGGGAGGATGAGTGAGTGAGCTCAACGGAGCTCTGTTGGGACTGCTGCAGATTTCTTTGTGGGCAGAAAAAGGCATCAATGCACGCAGGGGTCCAGTACAAAAGGGCAGCCTGCAGCAGTGGGAGAAACAGAGCGAACCAGTGGAAGAGGGGGCGTGAGTGAGCGAGCTCAATGGAGCTGTATCGTGACTGCTGCAGATTTCTTTGTGGCCAGAAGAAGGCGGCAACACAGGCAGGAGCCCAGTACAAAAGGGCAGCCTGCAGTGTTGACAGAAATGGAATGAGCAAGTGAGAGAGGGGGAGTGAGTGAGCTCAACGGAGCTCTGTCAGGACTGTTGCAGATTTCTTTGTGAGCAGAAAAAGGTGCCAACAGAGGCAGGAGGCCACTACAAAATAGCAGCCTACAGCTCCAGGAGAAATAGAATGAGCGAGTGAGACAGGCAGAGTGAGCAACCTCAACGGAGCTCTGTTGGGACAGCTGTGAATTTCTTTGTGGGCAGAAAAAGGTGCCAATGTAGGCAGAAGCCCAGTTCAAAAGGGCAGCCTGCAGTGCCGGGAGAAACACAATGAGCGAGTAAGAGAGGGGGAGTAAGCGAGGTCAACAGACCTCTCTCGTGACTGCTGTGGATTGCTTTGTGGGCAGAAAAAGGCAGCAACACAGGCAGGAGCCCAGTACAAAAGGCCAGCCTGCAGTGCTGGCAGAAACGGAACGAGCGAGAGAGGGGGAGTGAGCTAGCTCCACGGACCTGTGTCAGTACTGTTGCAGATTTCTTTGTGGGCAGAAAAAGACGCCAACAGAGGCAGCAGCCCAGTACCAAAGGGCAGCCTGCAGCACCAGCAGAAACAGAATGAGCAAGTGAGAGAGGGGGAGTGACCCACCTCAACAGAGCTCTGTCGGGACAGCTGCAGATTTCTTTGTGGGTAGAAAAATGTGCCAACGCAGGCAGGAACCCAGTACAAAAGAGCAGCCTGCAGCACCGGGAGAAACAGAACGAGTGAGTGACTCGGGCAGTGAGCGAGCTCAACGGACTAATGCAATCAACATTCGGCATTGACAAATGCTTGTTTTTGGATGGGGGCCACATGTTTTTACAAGACAGAATTTGGGAAGCCTGCTTCTTGTCTGTATTTTGAGGGGGGTTCTTGTCTGTTAATCTCTGTTTCCCTTTGGTACCTAAAAAATGTTTGCCAACTGGCAAAACAACATAAGCCCTGAAAATCTCTCCCTTGAATTTGAAATTCTTAGTGATGCTGGTAGAAGAAACACTCTTTTAGGGGGGCAATTCATGAGGGAGATGAGAACAGCAAATAAAACTTGATGCCTGTGGGATGAGAAGGTACAGGGGCAGATGCACTGGTGCCAGTGACGTCCATGCATGAATGCTCTAATTTAGCTTATACAGTAGTTACATCAGCAATGGCAAACAGTGGCACATTTTGTAAGTTAGCTTTCTCACAGCATGGCAGATGAGAGTGGCAGATTTACTGGCAGTGCTGCAAGAGATGACTCTTTCCTTGGCTGGTGCTGTCAAGAATTTGAGTTGGAATCTGGTGTCCCTCTGTGTAAGATGTTGGAGACACTGGCCAAATATCAAAACCACAGTTTCCTATGAAAGACAGAGAAAGGAGAAAGAGAGAGAGGAGGGAGGGAGGGGAGAGAGAGGGGCGAGAGAGAGAGAGAGAGAGAGAGAGACTATACAAAGAATGATTCCTAGTTTTTCATCTCCAACTGCCTCTTTTGAAGGAATTGAGTCTGACCCACATGCCATCCCCAGTTCTTTCAGTTCTGTCTCTATTCTAACTAAAAACGTCCTTAACAATTTTATCAGCACCTTGAAGGAAAGATAAGCTAATTTGTTTTGAGGAGGCATGATGCTGAGTCTGATGCCACGCTGGATTTCTTCATGGAGGGTTTGGGGCAGAAGAAAGATCACAAAGGCACTAAACTCCACCTTCAACATCTAACCTTAGCCACTGTTACTCCCTATGAGCGCTTAGAGGTGCTGTTATCTAGCAAGGAGTAAGTGCAAATGTAAAATACTAAAGTGGAAGTTTGCATGAAGAGCGATGGGTAGGATTCATAACAAGAGAGAGCAATTATCCAAAGTAGTGTTTATTTTTTGTTTAGTTCTCAGCCTACACCAGAACACTTAGCCTTTGTGAGATTAGATGTGAAAGTCTGCTTAAAAGGTGACTTCTGGTTTGTGAAATCTTCTGTCTGCCCATCTTAATGGTTTGCATATTTATCATACCTTGTATTTGGTTTGAGGCTTTAGAATATGTGCATATGGTGTAGAGAGAGTCACAGAAAACAAAAAAAAGTATTTTTTAACTTTATTTTTATAATTTTATAACTTCTTGTACTTATACTTTGACTTCCCATACATAAGGAAGGTAAATATAAAAATATATAAAACTTTTTTTTTTTCACATTTTTCAACACCCTTATGGAATAGGCTGCCAGCCAAGTTAGTGGGTGCAAAAAAACATTAGTTTATTTTTAAAACATGGCTGGGACAGAATGAAGGATATAGTGGTTGCTCAGGGCATCAGGATCTATGAGGAGAATGGAAGGAGCTGGGGAGGGCTGGGAGCCTGGAGGAACAGTAGACCCCAGGGTCAAATAGGGAACTTGGGCAGACTAGATGAACCTTTGCCATCATTGTCTGTGTTCCCATGTATCTAACCAAGTGTGGTCTTGTGTCACAGAACAAGAAACAAAAAGAGGTGGATGTGCTGAAAATGTGGATATTGAAAGAGTTGTTTAAATGCCATGGATAGCCCTGTGGAAGCACACAGGTGGTACCCCACATGTGGCATTTTATTTGTTTAGAGTTCCTTGATTGATTGATTGATTGATTGAGTACTTGATTGATTGATTGATTGATTAAGAAATTAGTGACCTGGAAAGGCCCAGTGAGCTGAGACTCATTTCCTGGAGACACCCAGGATAGCAAGAATTACAGAGGGGGGAGTTCAACAAAACTAAACATAAAAAATCAAAAGTAATATCAAAAATAGCTCAGCAACATGATTGGCCATACTGGAGCATATGACAAATAAGATAAATTAACAGTGTCAAAATGGTACAGCAATAACAGAAGCAAGAAAAATTAAGGAAGAGTACCATTTCTGTAAGGGAACTTGATGCTATGAGACAGGGTACTAAAAGTAGGCTCTGGGGAACAGGGGCATCATTTAAAGGTAGCAAGGCATACAATGAGACCCCTATGAATTTCTTTGTAGCCCTTATAGTGTCCATCGATGCCCCTGTAAATCCCTACAATAAGGTTTCCCTAGTATTTATTAACATAAAGTGTGTTGGGTGTAGGAGCATTGCAACCCCTATGATTCTGCTACAGTGGGTCTTGGTAACCTCTACGATTCTGCTGAAATGACACTACTGTTGTGGAGCAATGAAAGTTCCAAGAAGCATAGAGGAGTGAGCTGATTTGCACATTGATGGAAGTCACATAGCAAGCAGGGGCAGTCACTGAAAGGAAAAAAGATCAGAAAGCAGGAAATCAGTATCAGGAGAAAGGAAGTACAGTTGAAGCTAGAAATGGAAGAAGATGCGGTGGCTAAAATATTGTGCCCAGTTCTGCAGGCCACACCTCAAAAAGGACATAGGCAGGGTAAAGGCAGTACAGAGGAGGGCAACTAAAATAGTGCAGGGGTTGTACCAAAAGCCCTATGAGAAGAGACTGTGGGATCTCAACATGTACACCCTGAAAGACAGGAGAGTGGGAAGGGACAGACAATGACCTACAAGTACCTCAGGGCAGTGAGCAGAGGACAGGAGGGGAATATATTTCAAATGAGGAAGCACTCCACAACCAGAGGGCATGAGATGAAGCTGGGGGGGGGGGTTAGGGAGATGTGAGGAAGTACTACTTCAGTGAAAGAGTGGAGGATGCCTGAAATAGACTGCCAGCAGGAGTGGTAGAGGCGAAAACAGTGGAGGGCTTCAAGCACGTGTGGGACAGACATAGGAGAATGTTAAGAAATTGGCATGGAAGGGGAAGGGTCACCAGAGACCAGTTAGGGTCTGCAGAGATAGACAAGGCAGGGACTATTTGAGCTGACTGAGGGGGCCAAGAGTCCTTTTCTGCCAACAGAGTTTATATATCTATGTGGTCTTAGCTGAAGAAGCAGATATGGGTGGTGAAACCATGAAGGAGAGTTTCCATGAATTGGGGGAGAGGGTAATATGAAGACATTGGGATAGGTTTTCCAGAAGAGGGGGGCAGAAGGAGAAGGAAGATTGCTTAGCAGACGGTTTCAATCAGGGGATGGCAAAGAAGTGAAAGTCAGAGGACCAAATGGAGTACGGGAGAAAAGGGTTGGGGAGGGGAATAATGAGAGGTACTAGGTAGAGATGTTGCAAACTAAAATTTCGTGGGTGAAATTGCCATTAAATCGCCAGTTTCACCATGCAAAATATTTTGCGAAATTCCGCTGTTCAGCAATATATTTCGCAGGGTGCGAACTTGTACAATTTCAACATGAAATGAAAAATTTCACCCAAAATGGTGAAATTTCACCCACAAGCAATGATGTTTGCCATTCCACAGATGAAATTTCACCATTTATGGTTGAAATTTCACCATTTTTGGGCAACATTTGGCATTTCTCACCCGCAAAATATTTCATGAAATGCATGAATTTTAGTGAAATATTTCGCATAATGAAATTTTTTGATTTTGCACAACACTAGCAATAGGGAATGGAGCTAAACCAAAATTTAGGAAGGAATAAGGTACATTAGGAGGTGGGTAATGTGGAGATTTAACTGCCCAAAATGAGTGGGTACTGTGTGACTTAATTTGTTGGTTACTGTATTATGTCTTTAAGAGCAGCAGAAACATTTGGTTATGAAAAGGTGAGGGTAGAAAAACTGTGGCAAACATCTCCAGAACTGGTCATGGTCACTCATGAGCCTTTTGCTTTTTTGCATATTTCATTAAGAGCTGTCAAGGCAAATATGACTCACACAATCAGAGCTCTCTCAGAAAAGAATGCACACCCCCTGTTTATCTTCAGGGTCGGTAAACAGCACCAATATTGTAATAGATTTTCTGTCCAGATACCATTCAAATCACTAATTAACTCAATTTACTTCTCACTGACAGAATTTTGTTAAAACTCTTATTAATTGCAGGTTTAAAACTATTGCAAATGAATAAAGAACACTACATTCTCACATAACAACCATGAATACACTAAATTACAAAAAAAACTGTTTATTGCATAAATAAGCGTGTACTTTTCTTTGTGTATTTGAAACAACTTTTTTGGAATTCAGATTAATTCATTCAATCAATATTCTGTTTGTGAGAGCAGTAATTTAATTATTTGGTAACCGTTTGACTGCTATTTTGAATGGAAATACTTGAATACTCATTGCTGTAAATAAAGCCCATTTAGTACTGTAAAAAGGTGATGTACTGAGTGTACTGGAGACTGAAGCTCTCTGTTTAAGCAGAGGTCCAGGTATAGTGTGGAACACACATTGTGCAGGCTCCCACAAACTTTGCATTGCTGAAAGATAAGGAACTGGCAGCACAGCTTAAGTTCAGTGTGGCAACTGTGTTGGGGGGGGTCAGGGGCAAGGTGGACAGGCTAGCATCTAGAGCACAATGTGGGAAGCATATGAACATAAAAACATACAAAGTTGCTAGCAGAAAAACGGCCATGTGATCTATCTAGTCTGCTTGCTGTGGCACACATGAACTTTATTATCATGACACTCCACCTCCGGTACTCCTACCCTTCCCTTAACTCTGCCCTCCCCCCTTTTAAATCACCAATCATGTTCTGATTGACTACCTCCTCCAGAAGCTCATTCTACCCTTATGCTGTACGATGCCGGTTCGACAACTAAGTTGTCAACCGCCATCACAGCGATGGATTTTTGTCAACCACAACTTGCAGTTGACGTAAATCTGACTGGAGACCCCGGGTGTTTTTTCATCGGGGGGGGCTTTGCCCCTGAACCCCTCATGTGAGGAGCTTTGCCCCCCGCACCCCCCGATCTAAAGGATTCAAACTCTGAGTTGGAGTTGGATCGGGGAGGGGGTGCAGGACTGGGAGAGAGAGTGCAGGGGTCTTGGGCAGACTATAACAGTGAAAACATTTATGTTGTCGGCATCAACGTTTTCGCTGTAATAGTGTCAGCGTCCTGGGGGCATACCCTACCGGCACACCACCTTCTCTGTGAAGAAGTGCCTCCTGACCTCTTTCATGAACCTCCCTCCCACCACTTTGCAGCTGTACCTCCTAGTGTTCTTATTCTCAATTAATCTAAAGAGATCCCCAAGCTCCACCTCGTTTATACCTTCAAGGTACTTAAAGGTCTCAGTCATGTCCTCTTGCTCCCTTTTCTCCTGTAATGAGTACTTGTTTAAGTTCTGCAGTCTTTCCTGTTATGAAACATAGAATCATAGAAGCTGACAGCAGATAAGGACCGCAAGGCCCATCCAGTCTGCCAATTTTTTCTACCTTATGAATGTGCCATAGGCCTTTACTCTGTCAATGGCCTATCTATTCATGCTCACCTGTATTGCTCCCTTATGCTGATCCCTTGCCCATTTGAAGTCCTGCACTGTATTCATATCCACCACTTCCTGAGGTAGGACGTTCCATGCATCCACTACCCTTTCTGTGAAAAAGAATTTCCTCACATTACCCCTTAATCAGCCTCCATCTAATCTCATGTTGTGTCCTCTTGTCCTGCTATTTTTCTTATATTGAAACATGTTAGACTCTTTCACCTTGTTAATGCCCCTAAGATGTTTGAATGTTTTGATCATATCACCTCTCTCCCTTCTTTGCTGTAGGGTATACATATTGAGCTCCATTAATCTGTCCTCATATGTTTTCTGATGCAGTCCCTGCACCATTTTGGTTGCCCTTCTCTGGACTGCCTCCATTTTGTTAATGTCCTTGTGCAGATGTGGCCTCCAGTACTGCACGCAGTACTCCAGATGGGGCCTAACCAGTGTCTTGTAAAGAGGGATTATTACCTCCATCTTACGACTTGTGATACCCCTACTAATACACCCTCACATCCCTCTAGCCAGTACTGAGGTATACTTATGTATACTTAGGCAGAATGAGGCAGGATCACATTACAGTCAATGCAAATGACCTCAGTGGTACCTCAGTGGTACCTCGGTGGTATCACGAGGTACCTTGAGGTAAGAAACTTTTCGATAACTACTACTGTACATAATTTTCCATTGGCCACATTTCGGTGTGTTAGTTGTTGGGCAAGGTCCGGCATTTCCCCTGTGCATTGTATGAGGAGCCAGACCTTTTTCCTTACCTGATGATGCAAATGAACTATAAACATGCTGAACTCCTGTTTGATCACTAGCTGAGGGGGAGGGTTTTTCTTCTCATTCGATGTATGGGGTGCTGCACCATGTTGATCCTGTATCATCTTTGTAGCCCTTCTCTGTACTACTTCCACTTGGTGTATGTTCATTTTTAGGTAAGGACTCCAGTACTGCTCATAGTACTCCAGGTGCAGGTGCATCATAGATTTGTAAGCAGCAGTATGGCCTCCTTCATTCTGCTGGTAAACCCACTTGTTATGCAAATGAGTTTCCTGTTAACCCTAGACAATGTATTTTTGCATTGCATAGATGGTTTTACATTACTTGTGATAGCTGTTCCCAGGTCCTTCCCTTCTTCCAACACTATGACCTTCATGCCCCCTAGTCTGTATTCGGCTCTTACATTCTTGCATCCTGTGTGCATGACCTTGCACTCTTTTGCATTGAACCACAGATGCCATATCCCAGACCACATCTCTAACTGTACTAGGCCCTCTTTCAGGTCACTGATGCCCTCCTCCATGTCCTGTCTCCCACAGAGCATGGTGTCATTTGTAAAGAGACAGATTTTGCCCTTAATGCTGTCCCCAATGTCGCTTATGATTATGAACACATTGAACAGCACCAGTCTGAGCATCAGCCCTGCTGAACACCACTAGGAATCCCTCTCAATCCAGAAGACAGCTCCCATCCACTATCACCACCCTTTGATCCCCCCCCCAGCCAGTTTCTGACCCACTTGGTCAATTCTTTACCTGTGCCCACATCCTTCAACTTTTTGATCCAGCTCATATGGGGGACTGAATCAAAGGCCTTACTAAAGTCCAGGTACAGCACATCTGCTGCCTGATCCCTATCTACCACCTTTGTAACCCAGTCAAAGAAGCTGGTCAGATTTGTTGGCATGACCTACTTTACACAAATTCATGCTGCAAGTCATCCTTGACCAACCATTCTTTCAGGGTGGTTTCCATCAGCTTGCCAACTATCAATGTCAAGCTGACTGGTCTACAGTTCCCTGGTTCACCCCTTGCCTACTCTAAGTGCTGATTTGCTACTGTTGTGTAAGGTTTTGTAGTCTTGCAAATATACAGGGTCCTTAGTTTTCCAGAACTGGGACCATTTTTTATCTCTCACTCTCTAAAAAAAGCCTTAAAAGTTCACGGGCGACCCAGTCCTGTTGTTCCCACACATTCTGTGTTATTGTAAAGGTAAAAAAGATCACAAGTTTCAGTGAAGATTTGACAAAAACCTTGATAGGCTAGGTTTATGTCTACAATATATTCTTGAAAGGTCCAGTCACTTGTGCTGAGGACCAAGTTGAAGGCCTCCAAATTTAGATCTCCAAGCCACATGGTGCTAATGAACACTGGCTGAGCCTGTGGTACTCTTAGGGACCAATCAGAAAAGACCAGACTATGGTCACTGATTGAGTCAGACAGTACCTCATACTTGGTAGCTTTCCAGGAGATAGTAACAGTGAGCCAACCTAAAACAGACTCGTAGTCGAATTAGTAATACATTTGTAACTTAAATATAATACAGTGCTTGCACCCAACTCTGTTTATATTTGATTCCTTTACTGTATTTCTCTTCCGTTTGTTCTTCGTTACTTGGTTAATTTGCATGGAAAACTTGTTCCATGTTCTCTAGCATTTATCTGCTTTTGTTGCTTTATTCTTTGTTGCAATAACAGAAATCATCTTATTTGGCAATGCTGAAATTGTCCAACGGTATCTATCTGTACTGATATTGCTGTTTGAAGTGGGTTTTTTTGTACTTGAATTCCTTCCTTGCAACCCACTCCCCCCCCCCCGGTCAGACTGGAAATTAAGTTTCAACTCAGTGTGCGTTTTCCATTCATCCATTTGTAAATTAATTAAATAAATCACATAGTCCTGTTTGTGACATCACAGTTTGTTGCAATGAAAATATTTCCGCAAAGGATTAAAGAGTAACAGCAGAGTAAGTCTAGGTGACAAGGATCCTGTTTCCAGCAAATTAACCCAGTAGTGAAGAAAAAACTTGGAGAGAAATACAGCCAATTTATAAAATGTAAACAGTTTTCGGTCTAAATATGTGTTTCAAGGTTTCTCAGCAAGAACACCCTTATTTTTAAGCAAAATAATTGATGGTCTATATCTTCACAAAGATCTACAGTATTTGTTAATGTGTTCATTTCATATTTCATATTTATTCTGTTTTGTAATTTACATATCCACTTGTTACATCTGATTTGTACCTAAATGTCAAAGTGTACCCTATCATTATTCCTGGTCAGCTAATAACCTTAGTGAATTTGAAATAAATCTTATCTTAATATAGTTATCATGTTATAAACTATTAATGAGTTGTTTTTCTAACCACCCAGAAGAAAAAGCTTGTGTTAAAACAGATTTCATGTTTCTCTATTTGAATGTATTGTTGAACTGGGTTGTCTTGACTATGGCATGGCTCCTGAGAGTGGAGAGCAAAGTTTAGAACTGGCATGATCAGCTCTCTGGACAGCTAAGATTTTGGATGACCCAGAACTGGCAAGAATATCAGGGAAATGTCCTCCATTGTATACTTTTCCATACAGTATTGCAGCAATTAAAGAAATGTGAGGGAACATGAACTGGTGGTATGGATGGAGAAAATATAGCACGGGGTGCTCCTCCATGTGGCAGCAGCAGACCAAGCCCTGGCAGCATCACAGCTGCAGCTGATTAGGTAGCAAGCATCCTGGATGCAGCCCAGGCAAAACCTTGCATGAGAAGAGCATCATCAAGGCACGTTCTCATTATTTCTGCTTTGGTGGTTTCCATTTGTTGTGAGTTAGCTTAATAATACCCAGTTGGCTGTCCTCCCAAATGCCCATATTTATGCCTGGCCAGATTTCTGTGTTAGTCACAAGTGAGTGACCACGAGGGAGGCTTTCTTTTCCCATGTAGCAGCATGTATGACTCATTCATGCTGCAGCAGGAAAATTCAAATGCCAAAGTTTGGGAATATGTGAAAAGAATCTCAATATAGTAAATCAATTGAAGCTTCTTCAGCTGTGGATTCCCATCAAGTAAATGCTATTTTTTGTCAGCTGGTGTTGCATATCCACAGGCTAGAATAAAAGACATTAAAGGAGATACGAAATGATGTTTACATTGTCAACTCTCCTCCCATCTTCCTTGCCATGCTAGTTATGTATTCTGATATGCTTTGATTAGTTTTGATAAATAAAGGATTTAACTTTAGGGGTACCCTCAGATCTACATTGAGTTACTCTCCTCACCAGCTACTGCTGTTTCATTTTTTTCATATTTTTAAGACATTCTGTGATGATGTCAATAACACCATTCAATGCTATTCATCTTAATGGCATGGAATGGTGTTATTGATGTCATAGAACATTCAGGTAGTATGACAAGAGAGAGCCGCAACTGCTGAGAAGAGAGAGATTCAGTGTAGTTACAAAGGCAACAAAATTGCATTATTAATTTAACAAAAAAGGTCAGAAACATATCTGAATACTAGACAGACACTAAAAGGACAACAGGAGGGCTTCTGGAGGTGTACAAAACTGTTTTCTAGCACCTTTAAGAGCTATGTCTGGTACTCCCGCAATGGTATGCCTGCAAACAACAATTAATGCTTATCTACCATTCCAAATACCTTTACAATTTAAACAAGCATTTGTCAATGCCGAATGTTGCTTGCTTCTATGTGCTGTTTAGGTATTTGGAAGTCATTGGAGTGCAAATATTGAAAATTTGCGAACTTACGAGCGTGCGTAGGAACTGCGTAACGCACGCTCGTAAAACAGTCATTTTTAGGAATTTTTCACCAATTTCAACATAGCCATTTTAAGACCTCTGCTCATGAACAGTGTCACTGTGATTTTGTTAATGTCCCATAATTGAGTTTGCAGACACCGATCGCGCCATAGCGCTATATAATGAAACACATTTTGGGTAGATGTGAAAATGACAGCTGTACTGCTCAGAAGGAGGTGGTAAAATGGCAATGTTGGAAATCTTGGAGGAAAAATATTGAAAATTTAAGAACTTCACGAGCCTGCGTAGGAACTGCGCAACGCACGCTCGAAAAACAGTCATTTTTAGGAATTTTTTCACCAAATTTTCAACATAGCCATTTTAAGACCTCTGCTCATGAACAGTGTCACTGTGATTTTCTTAATTTGTCCCGTACATTGATTTCGCACACCGACTGTGCCATTCTGCGCTACATGGGCGGAAACACATTTTGGGCAAGATGTGAAAAATGACAGCTGTACTACTCATAAGGAGGTATGGTAAAATGGCAATGTTGAAAATCTGGAGTGAAAATATTGAAATTTCACGAACCTTACAGCTCAGCGAGGAACTGCACAACGCACGCCAGAAACAGTCATTTTTGGAATTTTGGCACCAAATTTTCAACATGGGGTTTTTGGGACCCCTTCTCATGAATGATGTCACTGTCATGGTGGTATTCAGGCCCGAAGGGTGATTGCACAGTCACTGCGTGAAATCACCCTTCGGGCCTGAATAACGCCATGACAGTGACATCTTTCATGAGAAGGGGTCCAAAACCCCATGTTGAAAATTTGGTGCAAAAATTCCCAAAAATGCCTGAGATATGCAACCAAGTTGAAACCCCCCTGTCTAGGCCATTATACAGCTTACCGGCATTTCCTCAGTTCGCGGTCGGCTTTGAAGAGTGCAGGCGTGTTCCAGTCCACGAAGGTCGTTCTTGCCAGAGTCCGGAGGTAAGTAAGGGGTGAGGGGGCGTGGGGAGGCTGGGTGCGCGGGGTGGAGTGCGGGTTGTGGGAGAGGGGGTCGGGAGATGCTCCGAGGGACCGTTTTCGTTTTCAGGGTAAAAATAAAAAAACGTCGTGGGACCGTTTGCCACGCTGGGGTTGGGCTTCCAGCATGGCACAGGGCGTTAGGAGTGTTAAGCCGATGGGGAATTGGGCACCCCGTCGCCTATGGACTGATTGCCACGCTGGGGTGGGCTCCCAGCGTGGCACCTACAACGGGGGGGGGACGCAGCTCAGCCGATGGGGATTGGGCACCCTGTCAGCTACACAGTACGTGCGGGGGCGCGCACACCTGCGTCTGGGGAGGGAGCTACGCTTCTTATCTCTTCTCACTAAAGCGTAGCTCCTCCTTTCAACTGTATGCCACTGCATTTTGGAGCGTGTCATAGACAGCTCCAAAATGCATTGGCTTACAGGGGCCACGCCTGCCAGCTCACTGACTGAATTGGAGGAGGAGGTGACACACCTCCGAAATCTCCGATTATGGCACTATGTTTCTTGCACATGTGTGCAAGCAACATAAAAACTGAAACTATATCTCCACTTAGTCTTCTGTTATGTCCAGCCATGTTCAACAGTAGGAGTTGTCTTTGCTTGCAGATGCCAGTGGCTCTCTCTTTATTGCCTGGTTCTATACCTAACTAGCTTCACAAGTGAAAGTAAGCCACGGAATGTTTTAAGTGGTATGGCAGATGAAGAGGGGCATGTGCCTAAAGAGCCTCCCTCTGCTATCATACATCAGGTTGCCTAATACACTGGAAGAGCAATTAATGTTTGTGTTGCAAAAAAAGAACATACAACATGGTGAGGAAAAATATTATAAAACAATTTATTATGATATTAAAGGAGAAATGTCACTGTCAGTTTTTGTTATGAAAAGACATTTTTGTTTGTCATTTAAATTGTTGCCTTGCTCATGAGGCAAAGGTTTTTTTTTTGTTAAATCTCTCCATGAACTACACCACACTAGCTGCTGGGAAGATTCATTTTATGAGCATTCTACAAATCCCATGAGGGTTCAGTCCTGTCGCTATGATGATGGCTGGCTGCATCAGCAAAGGAAAAAAAAGTACAAGACTACAGAGCTGAAAATGCCCATGTTGTAGAAAACTGAGTAATAAGTGAGGTTTCATGGTCCAAGAAATTTCTTTTAAATGGGAAAATCCCAGCTGTGGAAACTGTGCAAGTCATCCATTATCTCACCATACAGACTTTCTACTCTTCTCTATACTTTAAAAGTTAACCATCATTACAGTTATAGAACTCCCTACTGGATTTGAAGAATGCCCATAAAGCGTAACTTGATATACAGCATAGACAGGGCTGAAGATAAAGAGATATAATAACTGAAAATGAAGCCAAATTAGTATTGCAGTGTCATTTGCATGCAAGCTTTCCTAACACTTTTCCTTGAAATCTAAAAATATGCTAAAAACGTTGTTTATAGTATTAACATCATTGCCAGTTGCATATGTGGAATACTGTGAAAAAGGAATTACACTGCTGGAAAATTCTTAAATAAACTTTCAATTCCTAGAGTAAAATATGGTATTGCTATATATTTAATCTTGCTACTGATCCAGTACTTAATACTTTAACTTTATTAATTAATTATAATTTGAAGGTACCTCTCATAGTTAATTTGCTTGTTTGTATACCCCCTTTGTAATTGCCTTTCCACCAGCTTGCACCTGAAGACATGCCTTTGACTCGTGGGCCTGTCCCAGTCACCAGTTTTCAAACAAACGAAAATAAGCAAACATACCACATCACTCAGCTATTTCAGGAAGGAGAATGCATAAATGCTTTGATCAGTGCTGGATTTACAGGGACTCATAAGGGCTTTGTCCCCATAAAACTAAAAAGAGGTGAAAGACAATGCTCAATGTCACCTTAAAGTTTCTAAAGCTTTAAAATGAGCTTCTGATTCCTACAGAAGCCTGGCAACTTCATTGGTCTAAATCATTAATATGCGAACATTTCGTAACTAACCTGCACTAATTTATCTAGCAATAGCCTAACTAAATGAAAATAACACATTTTTTACATTAAAATAAAAAAAAAAAAACTTTTTCGGATTTTAAACACACAAACTCACAACAGAACATTGGTTTCTTCAAAATAAATGCACTTCCAGCATTCATTCAGAGACACGTGGCCATTGTTACCAAGATCACATATTCTATCTACCAACAACCCAAGTAAATGAAAATAAAACCTTCTTCCAATAAAAAAAATACTTTTTCAATTTAAGTACAATACCCCATTCCAGGGGAAGACTTTCTTGAGAATAAATGCACTTCCTGGGTGCATTGAAAGTCACTCTGTCATTGCCTACATTCCTTCCAGGTCACCCATGGTGTGCATTAATTCTCTGGCAATACATGCCCTGTTGTGGGTTATTGCTTACTTATACAATGTCATTCCAATGCTGTCTATGACTGACTTGCATGACACTATTTTAAATTCAGTAAAAGCATTCAACAGGGTGCAGTCAGGAGTTTTAGTTGGTGAGTGCCGCATATTCTGTTGACAGGAAGGAAGCCAAGGGACATGATTCTCAAACATAAAACTATGACACAAGGTGCCTGTGCCAAATGGGTATGATGCAAGTGGCACTTTGCATCATAATTTGTGACAATCCCTGTTCTTGGAATATCAAAGGCACATAATCTTCCATTAAAAGGGCTAATGTTTTGCTCCACCTACATAAACTACAGGCGGATGTTGCCTTCTTGCAGAAGACCCGCCTGCTCCCAACCCAGGCTATCCCTTTTTGGTGATCCTGGGTGGGGCAGGTCTTTGGAGCAGGTTCTGACTCCCGTAAGAAAGGTGTGGCTATTCTAATAGCCTGGAGAATCCCCTTCCACCTCATGCAGGAAGTGGCAGACCCACAAGGTCACTATCTTTTTCTTTGGGCTTTGTTTGGTCACCTGGAGGTAATATTGGGCACTATTTACGGCCCTAACATGGACAATCCTCACTTTTTTGCCTCCCTAGTGCCTCTATTAGCTCCCTGGAGTTCTCTCCTGACTATCCTAGGGGGAGATTGGAATATAGTGCATTGTAACAAGTTAGATAGATCTGGTAGGGCCTGATCAGCTCTCTCATCTGGGCAGTTGGCTGTCCATGAATTCATGGACTCCTTGGGTCTTGTGGACTTGTGGAGGGCATTGTTCCTGGATTGCCATAAATATTCATTCCACTCCTTACCACATAACTCCTTTTCCAGGTTTACTTTTTAATTGGGGTTGAGCACCTCCCTGGGCTAAAGTCATTTCCGATCACCACCCCACTCATCTGCAGCTTACTCTTCTCCTTTGTTAGAAAGATATAAGGTGTGGCACTTTAATAACCAATTACTCAAATCCAAAGAATTCATGAAGCATATCCAGTCTTTCGCTGCAACTTTCATGGAGACCAACTCCCCTTCTATGACCAAACTTGACATGTTTTGGGGGGCTCTGAAGTATGCCCTTCATGAGAAACTGATTTGCTTAGCTGTCAAGCACAAAAAACAGCTCTTGGCTGATGTTTCTTCCTTGATGGACAGAATTTGATCCTTGGAGGGGTGCACTTCACAAGCCTCGCCTCAGACAGAGTGGGAACTGTTGGAAGATCTCAGATTTCATTACAATACTTTGCTGGATTAGATGACGGAACATTTAATACTGTGTTCTAAGGTGAAATATTTCGATCAAGGGGAAAAAGTGGGGGAAGTTATTGGTGCTCTGGTTGCTCTCACAAGCGATAGACAGGATTGTACCCTCCATCGGTAATGATTCCGGTGAGCTTCTTAACTCACCGCGTGACATTGTCATTACCTTTAAGACTTTCTATCAACAATTGTATGCCATGCCCTTCTCTCCATTTTCACTCAAATCAAATCTTCCTTCAAGACATCACCCTTCCCCAACTGTCTGACCCATATGTTGGAATTTTGCAAGCCCCATTAACTCTATCTGAAATATAGCAAGCAATTGATTCCTTAGCCTCAGATAAATCCCCTGGTTCGGATGGGTACACTACTAATTTTTGCAGGACTTTTAAAGTTCAGTTGGTTCCTATACTTCTGGACACTTTCACTTATATCTTTCAGGAAGGCCTATCCGACATCTCACTAACTGAGGCTACTGTCATGGTACTCCCTAAACCCGGTTGAGACCCCCTGTTGGTTTCCAACTACAGGCTGATTTCTCTAATCAATGTCAATCTTAAAATACTTGCCAAGGTGCTGGCTGATAGACTAGGCTGAGTGTGGGACTCTCTTTTAAGCAGGGAGCAAGTGGACTTTGTGAAAGGTAGACTTTCCACTGATCACCTCTGGAAGCTATCCTACCTTATTTCTGCATCCAGGGATTCCTATACCCCCGTGGCCTTGGTGTCCCTAGATGCAGAAAAGACCTTTGACAGGGTCTCATGGGAGTACCTGTTTGCTCTGTTGCCCAAATACTGTATCCCCTAGGAGTTCATAAGATTGACCCAAGTGCTTTATTCCTTCCTGATGGCCCACATACTTTGTAATGGGGTCCTGTCCTCATCGTTTCTACTCCAGCAAAGCACCAGAAAAGGGTGACCACTTTCACCCTACTTATTTAATCTTTTTCTGGAACCTCTGATCTGTAAGCTTAATCTTTCCCCGCAGGTTTGAGGTATTCCAATAGGCCCTCACGAGTATAAATTATCGGTGTATGCCGATGACATTTTATTGCATATCTCCACTACTGCCACATCCTTGCCTGCCGTCTTGTACATTATGTCCCAATTTGGGAATATCTTCAACTACAAATTGAATTTAACTAAATCTGAAGTCATGCCACTTAATGGTTTCACCTTAAAAGCTGATCTCGAACACCTTGGCCTAGTATGGGGAAAAGACAAATTGAAATATTTAGGGATTGTTCTCAGTACATCATCTACCAAAATGAAGCAGTTCAGCCTTGATAATGTAGTGTCCTGCATCAAAGCTAATCAAAACATTGGGCTTTGCTACCCATTTCTATGTGGGGCTGTCTAAACATTATAAAAATGAATATTCTACCCCAGTTATTATAGGTTCTGGTCCTGGAATGTGCCGGTCCAAGTGTGCCCATCATTAGGGTGCCAGGATTTTAATTTTGTCACCCATTTTTTTATGCACGGGGCTGTGCCCCCCAACCCCTGTGTGTGGGGGGCTGCACCCCCAACTATATATTCTAACTCCGGGGGGGTGGACCTCGGTTAAGGGGTGTCGAATTCTGCATTTTGGCACCCTAATGAGGGGCCCACTCGGACCAGTGCACAGATGGCCAGAAGGGGTTATTATACACTCTACAGATGTATAACTTTGTATTACCTAAGTCGTGGTTTATCCAGATCCACAGAATTCTAACCTCCTTTCTGTGGCAAGGTAAGATGGCTCATTGGTCCCTGTCCAGATTAATGTGCACCACACAGAACAGGGGCTCCCAACCTCTTTTTGTATTATTTGGCTGTGCACCATACCAGATTCTCTCACTGGCTTAGATCATCCAGCAAAGACACATCAGAGACCTATGTCCCACACTGGGTGGACATAGAGTGCTCTCTGTGTTTTAGTATTACCTTAGATATCTGGTCACTCCTTTACCTCCCCATGAGAAAACTCTCTCAACCACTGCATGGCACCCCATTGGAGGCATCCCTTCAAGTTCATTTACAATTTTGCTCCTTAGTTAAAATCCATCCATCTAAAGACATTTCCCAACCTTTGTTTGGGAACCCTAATTTTCATATAGCTGGACGGATGCTTTCTGACAGGTTTTAGCCTCACCTGGGCGTTGACACTATTGTAGGCCTAGTTCACAATCAGAATGTTTGTTTTTTCAAGAAGCTAGTGTCCTATATCATTGGCCTTCCTCTTTTTGTTTCAGATGTTTTCAAGTGTCACTCCTCCAATTTTTCAGTACAGAACCTTGGCATAGCTCCTTGGGGAACTTTGCTCCTACTTCCCATCATATTTTATATTGTTACCGCTTTCTCCAGGACCATCTGGCTAGTAATGAGGGCCCTAGGTTCTATTATTGGGACTATGCCATCCCGCCCAACAACCCTACCAGAAACTGGCCTGAAATATGGAAACACCTATACAAATATATAAAATTGGATATATACCATTTCATGCAGTTTCATATCCTCCATAATTTGCATTATACCCTGGTCAAACTGCATAAAATGGGTAAACTCCCTTCTGACTTCTGCTCCAGATGTGGCAAAGAACTGAACTCTTTGCTCCACATTTTGTGGTCCTGTGAGACAGCGGTCACCTTTTGGCAGTCAATTCAAATGCATCTAGACCCTTGACTTGGATTATCGGATGCATTTCTTCCTGAAATATGTATTTTAGAGGAATATGCTGGTGCCCTGACTGGTAACCAGAGGCTGCACATGGCCTTCATTTCGGCATGTGTGAACAAGGTTATCCTTCAGCACTGGCTGGTTCAGAGCCCACCTTGACTCCTTTTAATGGTGTAGGGAGATGCTGTTTGCCCTACAAGCTGAGCACCTTATAGCCAGTATGTCCGGTAAGACACACAAATATATACTCATCTGGGAACCCCTGTATGTCCTCTTAACTGTATGATTGGGAGTTCTTGCTCTCCTGGACTGGGCTTCCTCAACTGACTGGGTGCATGGGATAGCTTAGGTTTTGCACGCCCTTTGGTTGTGATGATTCCATAACTTCCACTGGCACATGGGGTGGGGGTTTGTGGGGAGAGGTGGAAGCAACACGGGATGGGGGTTATATAAAATGTTATGTTTCCTGGAGTTTGTTTGTGTCTTTCTTCCTTAATTGTACGTCCTGGATTGATATGTTATGTTTATTCTATTACTTTACCCTTCAATAAAGTTTCTTCAGTTTGAAAAAAAATCATAGCGATCCCGATTTTCAAACGCTGGCTGTGGCAAAATCAGGATGCCAGACAGCAAAGCCCCGCTGCACCACTTTTGTGGCAAAAGTCTCCATGCACCAGGTTGCAAGGGGGCTGGTGGCATGGTAGGGCTGCATCATCCCCTTATTTAGGATTCTATAAGCCCTGCCATGGCTGCAACGGGGGCTCACATTAGACGAGCAAGGAGGTGGTCTAAGGGCCCTGAACCACTGCTTGAGAAAAAAGGGAGTGAGCTGTGGGACTGGAAAGGTAGGGAATGAGGGCTACTGGGGCACTGAGGGTGCCATAGGGCCCAAGGAGGGCATTACAGCAGTTACTGGGAGTGCAGTAGGCACCTGGAAGAGGTGTCATAGGGTGTATCTGACAGCCAAGGGGATCAGGTGGGGGGGGGTTGGCATCACAATGCAATTCTGATAAGGTCTCTGGTGGAAGCAGCCCTGGCACCTGCCCAACAGGACTGTGAGTTCTGTGGGGAGGCGCCAGGGCTGCTTCCACCTGAGTCCATGTCATAATAGTATCATGATGCCAATCCCGCTACCCAGTCCCTTCGACTGTCACATACACCCTATGACACTTCTGCCAGTTGATTCTTCCATTCCCTGTAACTGCCATCATGCCCCCCCTTATGTCCTATGGCTCCCTCAGTGCCCCAGCAGCACCCATTCCTCACCTTCCAGCCGCAGTTCTCCCCCCACCTCTGTGGGTCATGCAGACTTGTGCCAGGGGGGTTGACAGATCCCTCCGTCAAACTCTGCAGGTGTACCCAATGTTTGGCATAGCCCTGCAGCTGTGGCAACTCTTGGGTCTCTAGCACAGGGACCATTCATTTTACAAAATTGGCTGCAGGGTCCCTGATGCACCCGGAGTTTGCCACAGCCATCACCACAAATTGTGCCAACCAAAGGGTTTTTTGAAAATTGAGCCCAGGTAGTTGTACTTTGACCCTTACAATGCAACAATACTTCCCCCAAACACTTAAAGAGCTAATAGAAACCCCAAAAAAGTTACACATTTTGAGAAGTAGTTAGTTGTAACTTTTTATTTCAGAAGTATTTTTCTTGTTCCATTTGCACATTAGAAAGTTTCCTATGTGACAGTATTATGCTGGATGTGTGTGTAACCCCCTCATCAATGGGGGTTCCCGAAAGGTCTTCCATGAGCTTGCCTAATTGCTCATTGTCCGGTTGGTGTTCAGCGTTATTGCCATTTAAATGTATTGCCAGTGAGTACCTGTGTGGCCTCCGTGTACTGTCCCTTTAAAAGTTGCCTGACTGCAGATATAATTAATCTGAATGGGGGGTCTGAGTGTTTCCCTGCTTGAGTCCCATCTGGTCTGCTAAGTAATCGCTCGTTTCTGCCATCGCTAATTGTGCAGAAGGAGCCCTGTTGAAAGATGTAACTAATTGCTGGGAATCGCTTAGAGTAATAATGATAATGCAGTTTGCTCTAACCTGCCTTCTTTGCAGCAAGGACTGTTCAGTTAGCTCCACCATTTTGGTCCCGAACTGCCAAATTGGACCAATCAGGATTTGAGGACTCTAAAATGGAGCCTGTTGGAGTGGGACTGTGTGGATTACCAGTGTAGGATTTGTAGTTCTGAATGGTTGGTGCCTTTTTGCACCAAATGGGGGAGCTCTTACTGTGATTGACAGCGGGACCAACCAACCAGACCTTTTGGATCCAAAGGAAACCCCCGAACTGTTTGCTGGCAAGCCAGATCGAAGCTGAGAGCTGAGGAAGAGGGACTGCTCGTGATAGCCGAGCAAGCGTGTCGTAGTTCGAGCGGGAGAACTTTGTGAAGGCTTAGTTAGTGGCCTGCTTTTCAGCTCATTGTGTGGAGAGAGAGACAGGAAGAATACTTTTTGGACTGAATCCAAGTCTGGAGAAACCCAGAGAGCAATTGAAAAGGGGATCAGGCTTTACCGGAGGAAGACCGAAGATTGTGCTGAATGTGATTGGCCTGCCAGAAACCCTTTTCCCCTTGATGCTGTTGGGGAGTGTGGAGAACCTAGTGATTGTGACCAGGGAGTGCTGTGCCTGGTGCAGTAAGTTCATCCTAGCATATAAATGTGCTGCAAACTGGAGGGAGGTCGTAATCTGGTTTTCCCCTAAGTTGAGCTGCTTGCTGAGTGTTGGAAGCTGTACCCAGCTCAAAACAGACTGAATCTGCTGCTATCTAATGCAACTAGGCCCTGCCACGAGGGCTCTGTCATCCTACTCTGCTGCACGGCGAAGATCCATCGACAAGAGACCTGCCAGGGAATCAGCCGCCTGCTCCAGGCCTGAACAGGAATGACACTGGAGCACATGGTGCGGGCCCTGTTTCTTCTGGCAATCCAGAACAGCCAACTACTGTCTCGAATATCGTCCATCCTGTGTCCAGTCTTGGGTATCGTGAATAACCACCAGGGTAGCTCCCTGCAGCATATAGCTAAATCAAAAGTGTGCCATCTGATTGCTTGTTGTTTCTTTTCTTGTATATGAACTGAGCCCTCCGACTCCAGATTACAATTAGGGTGTGGTGCAGGTTGTTTCTTTTCTTCACAGGGCCCCAACCAGCTGCAATGCTGGCCTACCCCGGGCAACGGTCCAGGCTAGCCCATCTTCCATCCCCCTGGGTACCCACAGAGTATAACTGTCTTACGGACTCTAAATACCCACACTGTAGAGTAAATGATAGAGTATTCAAACCAATTACCCTGATTGTGCCCCTCCTGTGTTACCACCCCCTGAATAAATCAGATCTACTTTTTCTGCAATGTACCTAGACTGTAGTGCTAGTTTGTGCTCAAGGTATTGTACTGTTGCTTTGCGTTCTGCCTAATCTTGTTTTACAGGGGATCCCCAGAGCCAAGCTGAGAAAACCAGCCGTGGGGGTAAGTGCCAAATGTATGTGTATGTGCATAGCCTATCAGGGGTATTGTGGAGGTAAATATTGTCTATTGCGTGGGCCACTAATAGGAAATGAGGGGGGGGCCACAGTGTCTCAGAAGGCTGTGGCCTGGTTAGTTTGGCCAATACCAACCCGGACCATTGGATGAAGGCACCTGTCACTGAACCTAGGCCCCTCAACCTGTTACTAGCCAAGCAGGCAGGGGTAGTAGCCTTGGGATAGCTCAACTTAATGGTTACATGTGGAATAGCACTCAGCCTGGCAGCTGATCTATCTAGTTCTGTTCCACCCACTATATCATCAGCACTGTGACCTCACTGACTGTAACATCACAGGTCACTGACTGGCAGCTACTGAGTGGTTCTTCCTAAGTAGCTGTGATGTCACAGTCAGTGAGGTCACAATGCTGAAAATGTAGTGGGGGAATAGAACTAGATATGTCAGCTGCCAGGCAGAGTGCTGTTCCAGAGATCACACCTAATAACATCAGTTAAAAAAATCTTCTAATTACCCAAAGGGAAAAGAAAAAGCACCTCCGATATAAGAAGTAATAGTTGACTGCTTTTGAAGACCAATATTGCTCCCTATTCACAGATTTTCTTAATTTTATTTATTTATTTACGACTTTGATAACTGGGTAGGTGCACTGGTCCAGTGGGCTGTTTTCAGGCATGACCTGGGCCACAACACAGAGGTAGAGACAATACAGTAGTACAACTATTTACAAGGTTACATATGACATGTGGTATATAACGAATGATTACATATAGTTAGGAACACAGCATCAGTAAAACTCTTCAGAGGGAGGAACAAGTGCAAAATATAGCTAACAGTTTTGAAACATTGCAGTAATACAGGGATACCATGTCCTGTTGGCTACAAATAGGGGAGACACCACTGACCAGAGGATACACAAGAGACCAACATACCCAACCAGAGCAGTAAGGTGTGTGAAGTGCAGGTAGAGAAGCAGAAGTCATGCAAGTGCTTGGGGTGTTAGTAAGCGAGGCAGCTGCAACGATTGTTATTCAGAAGCATGTTTGTAAGCTCAGTTTAAAATTAAGATGGGTGTTAGAAATTCGCAGGGTGGGGGCTAGCCCATTCCACAGACAGAAGGCCGCCACTGAGAGTGCCTTCCCACCCATATTGGTGGTGGTCCTAGGTACCTCAAGGGTGGGGGAAGTGGAGGAGTGAAGATGTCTCACTGAGATTCTGGTCATGAAAAGGGTTGAGAGAGGGGACGTGTTTCCAGTCCTCAGAGTGGCATCCAATAAGCAGCCAAGTGAGTAGTCCAAGAGACCCTGTAGGGGGAGCCAACCAAGGGAGTGATAGAGGTTGCAGTGGTGTGTGGAATAAGGGGCCGCAAGGGTGAAGCAGCAGGCACTGTTGTAAGCTACCGAGAGTCTAGTCAGCAGAGTGGTAGAGAATCTAGAGTAGATTGGGGAGCAATAATCAAAGATTGGGAGGAGATTACCCGTAACGATGGCCAGGCGAGCCTCCTTTGTTAGGAAGAGCTTTAGGCAGTAGGCTGCTCCCAGCTTCATATTTATCCAGTGGACTAATTGGTTTATGTGGTCATTGAAGGAGAGAGAAGGGTCAAGTATTACCTCTAGATATTTGAAGGAGGAGATGATTTCAAGAGCGTGGCCATCAGGGGGCTGGATAACGAGTGAGGAGCCGGCGCTTTCAGTTGTATTAAGAAATGGTTTTGACTCAAACAACATGGCCTTCGTTTTCTTAGAATTGACTAACAACAGATTAGAGGAGAACCAGCTATAGGCAGAATGGTAGTTTTAGGTGAGAACAAAGGAGATACTCGAGAGGGATTTGTCACTATAGTAAATGATAAGGTCATCCGCATATAGAAGGGAGTGACAGGTAAAGCTGTCAGCAGGGAGAGAGTTTTCAAATAGAGAGAAGAGCAAGGGACCCAGGATGGAGCCCTGGGGAACTCCCATACAGACAGGCAAGGGTGGAGAGATGGTAGTACAAATGCCCACTGACTGGGAGCTCCCCGAGAGGTATCTCCGTAACCAATCAGTGGTCCCGGCAGACCAATCGAGCATGGATAGTTTGGATAGGAGTAAGGAGCAGTTAACCATATCAAAATCTTTTGATAGGTTGACAAAGACAGCACCCATGGCACACCCATGGTCCACGTTGGAGAGGATGTGGTTGGAGAAAAGACCTAGAGCAGTAGAAGTACTGTGATTCCTACGGAAGCCATGTTGATGGCTGCATGAGAGGTTATATTTAGCAATGTACTTAGATAGTTGTAGGTGGATGATCCACTCAATATGTTTACTTAGGTGAAGTAGAATGGATATAGGCCAGTAGTTGTCGGAGGAGTGGGGGTCACCAGAGTTAAAGGTAGAAACTACTTCAACAGACTTCCAGAAGTCAGACATGGTGGATGTAGACATAGAAAGATTAAAGATAAAGGTGAGAAGCTTGCATATAAGAGAGGAGACCAATTTCAGGAAAACAGAGGAGAGGCCATCAGTGCCAGGGCTACCCCTATTAGGCAGCTTTTTTAGCAGTTTGGATGTGACCTTAGTGGTGACGGTGAAAAAGTAGAAAGGAGGGTGGAAGGGGGCATCCCTGGCAAGGGGATTTGAAAGCTGTGAGCGAGTGCAAGAGCCCGGGAAAGGAAGATTGCAGAGGAGGGCATATAGGTCAGTGAACTTAGTATTTAGTGCATCAGCTACCACCAAGGGATCTGTCAGAGGTACAGTAGGAGAACTCAGGTGAATGTTGGGGCTACGTGGGCATGGATTTATTACAGAATTTATAGAGTCCCAGAACTTTTTGGGATTGCCCAAGTTTTCTCTCTGGAGCTGGTGATAGTACAGATCTAGTCATGTGTTTACATCTATTTCGCAGATGCCTGTACTCATTCCACAGGGCTGGGGAAGGGGTCAGTTTGTGGACATCCCACTTTCTGTCCCTCTATTTCATGAGGGACAGTAGGTCTTTGGAGAGCCAGAGTGTGCACCCACCTCTGACATGCAGAGTGGTGGTAGGGAAGTGGTGATCCTGGATGACCAGAAGGGTGTTGGTAAAAATAGGAGGTGCCATAGAGGCATCAGTGCAGATATAGAGGTCCCGCCAGTTTATGGCCCTATATCCTCAAAGAGGTGGGATGTATCAGGGCAGTTGAAGTGACAGAAAGGAGGTACCTGGGGGGGCGGGATGCCTTGGAGGACCAAATGGCCTAGGTGGGGGAGTGATAGCCAATGGAGTCTGACAGCATGCCAGCTTTGGCAACTGTCTGTGCAGTTAGTGATCACCCAGTCTAGTAGTGTGTGGTTCGAGGTACAGGCATTGAAGCATGTAGGGAGAGTAATGATTTGCAGCAGATTGTACTGATTTAGGAGGCTGGTATAATCTGTTACTTGAGCACTGAGCAAATTGAGGTTGTAGTCCCCAAGAAGGCTAGTATCTCTCGTTGGGGAGAGGGATCCGAAACCTGTTAGGAGGCTGCGGAGGCCTTCTACACCCCTGTTGGGAGGGTTGTAACAGCATCCCAGGAAGTTTATTTGTTGAGCCCAGGGTAGCTTCAATGATGAGCCATTCAAACAAACCAGAGTCAGAGGTAACCACTTATCTTGGATAACCCCTGAACCTCTGGCCTGTCTCAGAGCTAGAGATTGAGCCTGGAAGTATCACAAAGCTACCCAGCATCCTAGTGACCTCGCGAACTACCACATACTCCAAAACATTTGCACCAGGGCTACAAGGTTAGCCAAGTCCGAATACTTCAAATCTGCCTTCATCATCAACATAAATTCCCCTTCAAAGTTCTGGAAGGTGGTACATGCCTTATTTACCCCCTCATCTCGTCTCCCCCCCCCGGTATTTAAAGTAAATAGCTCACTAGTGTCTGACCCACCGGCCGTAGATGTAGAATTTAACTCCTACTATACCTCCTGCGCCACTTGAGCTACTGAAATCCCTCCCCTCCTACCCATCACCCTCCTCACCCTCTACTGTTGTGCCCCCTCCACCACCCTTCCACCTCCCATTCTCTTTCACTACTGTAACCCCAAACAATGCCCTAAGTGCCCTCCTCACCATCAACCCCTCAAAAGGTGCCTCCCCTGACGGCCTTAACCCAAAACTCCTCTCCATTTCCGCTTCAGCCATTGCCTACCCCCTCTCAATCCTAAATCTCTCATTCTCTACTGCCTCAGTCCCCTCTTCACGGAAACATGCAGTGGTCCTCCCTCTACCCACAGGGGGTGACCCCTCATCCCCTGGCAACTTTCGCCCCACTTCTTTCCTCCCTACCCTTGCCAAGCTTCAAGAACACATTGTCCTCTCCCAACTAACCTCTTTTCTATCTGACACTTCCTTTTTCACCATTTTCCAGTCTGGTTTCAGGAAAAACCACTCAACCACCACCTCTCTCTCCTATGGCTCACAGACTCCATCCTAACCGGGATGGACAATCGCCAAATTACCTCTGTCATTTTTGTCGTCCTGGCCAAGGCCTTCAACACCATGTCTCACTCCCTTCTCCTCGACTCATTCCCAGCAGCTGGCCTAACTGGTTCAAGGTCTACCTTATTGGCAGAACCCAATCAGTTAAGATCTTGGATGCCACTTCACTTCCTCTCCCGATTAGCATTGGTGTCTCCCAGAGCTCCATATTAGAGTCCCTCCTATTTTCCATCTTCTTAAATGACCTTACCTCTGTTTGCTCCCCCTCCTCTGCTATACATATGTATGCTGATAATACAGTCCTGTATGCTTCTGACTCCTGTCCTGATGAGGTTACAAAACAGTTTACTGCAAGACTTCAACAAGATTCAGCTCTGGTTTGCTAACCATCAACCTTTTCTCAACCCCAGGAAGACTGTCTCTATGACCTTAGGCACAAGGCAGAGACTCTCTAGGCTTCACTCTCTACCCACTTTCCACACCCTTGATGGGACTTTACTTGAGGACACATCCTCCTTCAGGTACATAGGTGTTTGGTTGGAACAATACCTAAACTTCTCTGGACATATTGACACCATCCAGAAAAAAATGCACCCAAGCTTGGTGCCCTGTTCAGGAACCATAGTTGCATCCCTCCTACGACTAGGCGTGAACTTGTTCAGAAAACTATATTGCCCATTTTTGACTACTGTGACATAGTCTATGATGCTGCCCCTAAGTCATCCTTGGCCAGACTGGGCACCCTCATCAATTCCTTCTGCCGCTTTGCCCTGGATGCCCCCCTCGCACCCACCACTGCAATCTTTATCATGCCCTATCCTTTCCCTCTCTTGCAAATAGGCAACTCTCCCACTGTGCTAAATTCACCTCCAAGCACTGGTTGTGTGAGCTCCCTTCCTATCTCACCTCCTCCTTTATAACAACCCCCATCCTCCCATTCCCTTAGATCAACTGACTCCCGCACCCTAGTAGTCCCCCGCAGATCCACCCTAATCAGCCAATGTGCTTACTCTCACTGCCTCCCAAAATTGGAATTCACTCCCCTATCAAATCTGGCACTCATCCTCTGCCTTCTCCATCAGCTCTGCCCACAATAATTACCTTGTTCTTAGCTGCTCATGCCATGTCCCTCCTTAATTCCCTCCTCTAGCCCTGGATAAACCCTACCCCCCTACCGTCACCTTCATTCTACCCTGTGCATCCCTCCCCCCAAATTTCTAGCTCTCCACCCCTTCCCCCAAATTGCTCCCCCTTACTGGCCTCCCTTGATCTCTCACAGAACATAAGGGACCTCAAATGTTCTCCATGAGTTTCTCCCCTATCCCCAAGGGGCTTGTATCCCTCAACTACTCCCCTACCCCCACCATCCCTCCACCTCATCCATCCCTCTCCTTCCCCCTTTTCTTTCACGTAAGCACTTGTTTTCTTATTAACCCAACACTTATTATTGTCCACTTTTTTTGCATGTTATGTGCAACACTGTTTTAACACTGTTTGTAACACCTGCCTTACAACTGTATGTTAATGTTGATCTTGTAACTTAAATGTTTAATGTTTCACTCCTATTGTACCCCTTCCCCACAGGTCGCACTGGGAGATGAGTGATGACTTGTCACTCAGTGTGCCTTCCTGGTGAAACATTTCAATAAATAAAATTCACTGGGGGAGGCGTTGTCAGAGCAGAGGGTAGTGGAAGCAGAGAGGGATTCGCTGACAAATACGGTGGCGACACCTCCCTTTCTCTTGCCAGGTTGATCCCTGCATAGGAGGGAGTTCCCAGGCAATTGGAACATGGAATCAGAATGCTATGGTTTCAGCCATGTCTCAGTGAGGCATAGAATGTGTGGTTTGCATAGTGAGACCCAGGGTTCAATATCAGGGTATTTTGCCGGGAGACTGCAGACATTCAACTGGGCAATTTTTAAACCAGGGGTTTGACCCAAATGGCATTCATAGAGGTGATGGAGGATTGGCCAGGGCCAGGGTTGGACTCAATATCTCCTGCCAATAGGAGCAGGGAGAGAAGAAGGTGATAGGGGCAGAGTGGACAGTAAAGAAGTGGTGAGAAGGAGGGGAAAAGTAGGAAGGAACCAAGTTGGCATCGCTCAACGTTTGTTAGGAAGCAGATAGTTAGGGGGCCTAGAGGGGTAAATTCCCACATCACAGGAATGGGGGTGGTACAGAGAGGGTGGCAGACAGTAAAGAAGTGGAGGAGGTCTGACTGATCCAGGGATAGTATACTAGCAGCAAGGTCAACTATCAGTAGGGTGCCTATTAGAGAGGCAGCCACAAAGGATAAGAATAGTGGCTTCATTGTGTGGCCCCTATATAATGACAGAGAGCAGGCCCTGAAGGTAGGAAGGAGTTCGGGTAACTGGGTGTATGGTGTAAGAAGTAGCAGTAGACAATGTGATTTGTAGTGTGACAAACTGGGAAAAGCAATCAGTAGCAGCAGTAGTCACAGGAAGAGGTCCATAAATAACCCAAAACTGCCCAGCTAGTGAAGGGATCAGGAGATATAAAGCAGAGGAATGGGGAGAAGTAATCAAGGGAGCTGTAGGGAGCAAGCAGGGGCTGAAGAAGAAACTAAGCCTGGCTTAGAATTCAGGGAAGATTAGAAATATATGCCTAGCTAATTTGTCATGGGGGCAGCAGGGGATCAAGCAGAGGTAGCGATATGCAGAGAAAGAAAGACTGGCTAAGTTACCAGGGAGTTAGAAATCTATGCCTTGATAATTTGTCAAAGGGGCAGCAGGGCAGCAAGCAGGGGTAGCAATTAGGGATGTAAGAAAGGAATGACTGAGTTTCCTTGGAAGTTAGAAAGAGGATAAAAGGGGTCAAGAACTGTCATTTGCTGAAATGAATAATAGTGCAGAGGACTGGATTGGTTAGTTTCATACTGGGCGTAACCTTTCTGTGTGGCAGGGCATTTAAAGAGTGCCAGGGAGGGTGGTGGGCCAAAAATCACTAGTCACTAGCCCAAAGGAGTAACTGCAGTCCGGGAACAATTAACAAAAGCTGCAGTGAAATTTAAATCAGAGTGAGCAGACCCAGTTTGAAAAAAGGCACCAAATCCACTGCGGAAGCTGGCTGGCTGCCACTGTGGTGTCCGTACCTTTGCAGTGGCAGAGCTAGAGGGGGGGCTGGGGGGTTGGTAGCCCCTCCTGGCTGCCCCAGTGTGAGTAGTGGTGCCCTACCACCATCTTTATTCAATGTTTAGTGCCCATTGTGGAGCCCATGATTGACTGAATGGCCCCCCTGGCTCCAAAACGCTCCCAAACCTGGCTCCGCCACTGCTTGCTTGGTGGGTGGAAGGTCTTCAGACCATGGATCCCAGAGCAGTGATCGGCAGAGGAAGAGGCCAGTGAGGGCTACCTGAAAAGGGAGGAAAGAGATACGACAATTAATACAGGAGTAGACAAAGGAGTGGGTCATGGCTAGGCTACATGGGACAGAGGGGATGGAGTGGGGGGGTTCAAATAAGAGGGCTCGGAGAGCACACAGCAGGAGCAGAGGGTGGCAGGAGGGAGAACAAAAGAAGAGAACACAAGCAGAGTATGGGATGGGAAATGTATAGCAGAAGGGGGAGGAGGAGTGGGCAGCAGAGGTCTAGGCAACAAAGCTCAGGGAAATGTGGACTAAGGCAAGCCTAAAGTGGCTGGAAGGGAAAGAAGTAGAGATTACAGGCAATATACTGTGGTTGAAAGAAGAAAAATCTGGGTGGGAGTGAGAGCAGTGCAAACAGGGAATGATCAGTCACTATGCATACATTCAAAAAGCAGAATAACAAGGGGCAAATAAAATTTAATGTATCACTAGTAACTAAGTTAAATTTACTGGCTAGAATACGCAGAAAAATAATTCAGTAGCAGAGACTATTTCAGCAGAAATCAAGTTTTAGTGTAGACCAATAACTGAGATCAGGAGTAATTAATTTAAGTCCCTGACTGGTAGAAGTAAATACAACTAAAATTCCAAATAAAAATAAAGGCAATGGGCCCAAAATAAACTGGTAACCAGGCTCGAAAAATCACTAGTCACTAGCCCAAAGGAGTAACTGCAGTCTGGGAACAATTAACAAAAGCCGCAGTGAGATTTAAATCAGAGCGAGCAGATCAAGTTTGAAAAAAGGCGCCAAGTCCACTGTGGAAGCTGGCTGGCTGCCACTGTGGTGTCTGTACCTTGCTTGGTGGGTGGATTGTCTTCAGACCACAGGTCTCAGAGTAGTGATCGGCAGAGGAGGTGGAGGACGGTGAGGGGTTACCTTGCTTGGTGGATGGTCTTCAGACCACGGGTCATGAAGCAGCGATCAGTACAGGAGGAGGCCCAGTGAGGGGCTACATGCATAACACACGTAGAGTCCCCATGTTGCTTCGCACTACCACATGGTAAAGGTACCAACTTCCTGAGGCCTAAAACTGGGATGGTCCATCCTGACTATGACCTCTCCCCCCCACCATGTCACTCCCATGGGCACCGCCGCAGACAATGCTGCGCACAATCAATTACATTTTGCTGCTTGTTCTGGCCATGATCCCCCACAGTAACACCAGTAGCAAACATTCAGATTAGAACAATACATCATTCTGCTGCAGCAAGTTCCAAATCATGATATACATAAAGTTCATTAGAAGCAAACCTGTGTTAAACTGTAGAGGGAGGCAGTATAGCACAGTGGTTTAAGGCTCTGAGCTGCAAATCTGGAGACCTGGGTTTGAAGCCCACAGCCCCCACTTGCATATACTGTGTGACCCTGAGCAAGTCACTTAACTTCCCTGTGCTCCCAGGTTGCACCTGTAAAAAGACGTTCAGCTTAGTGTGTCTCACCTGATTAAACAATTGGAAAAAAAATTGTGATCAGACATTCAAGCTGCATGTGTTGTTCCTCCTGACAGTTCCAGCCAACCCACTTACACTCACCTCATTTGCTGAGCAAACTTCGCTTCAAAGACTCTCACCACCACACCAGATTGTTTTCACACACCCCACTACAGCTGATCAGGTTTAGGTAGCTTAGTTCCCTGCTGCCGGTCTCTTCTCTGTTTGGAGTCCCTCTCAGCTGCTGGCTGGCAGACATCCACATGTACTTGTTTGCACTACTACCCAGTCTAATATAACAGGAAGGAACATGCTTTACTGTGCTCCCACTGACATGCTTGCAGTGCAACACAGGCCCAGGGGTTGAAGGTGCAAACTGCTGGCCAGCCCGAGCAGCGCCACAGTGGTGCTGAAATAACTGTCACTCACGGATTAGCAGTCAGCAAAAAAAAAACAACAAAAGGGACAAAACTGGGACAAGTAAGCAAAAACTGGAACAAAAGTGACATTTTGCAAAACTTGTGGGGACACTGGGACATGCTGCCTAAAATAGGGACTGTCCTGGGAAAATAGGGACTGTTGGTATCTTTACCACATGGGTGCATACATGCCGGCATTCATGATTGCCGGCCACCGGACAGCATGTCTGAGCTTTCCATCCCTCAGACCATTCTCACTAGCAGCCTGATCATACCATACCTGGCACAAACAGCCTGACACACACACACACACACATATACACACACACACACACACACACACACACACACACAGCAATTACAGGCTGCCAGAACCATGAGCAACTAAATGCATATAGTCCCACACTACAAACATTTATCTGGTTGCTCCTGCCATCATTTTGACTGGTAAAAACTGATTAAAAATAAAACTTATCTAGTTGATCCTGTCAGTTTTATAGTTTCAGTTGTAATTGTTTGCACTTTTGGGATTCAGTGTAAGCAGTGCCAGGCAGTGTTGATTGTCCTAAAGAAAATGCTACCAAAGGTTTAAAATCAGGGAGCTTCTCTTCACGATAACATAAGATATGGAGTATTTAATGTCAGTTTAGTTAGATTTGTATAAAAGAAGTTACTAAATGGAGAGCAAGGAAAGTGAGTGAGTCAGTGGCTTCAGAAGGCTAGATGCAAGCGTGAGCTAATGTTGCTATAGAGTTGCTAACTCTTGCGTCTACTCTTCGGAAGCCACTGCATCACTTGCTCTCCTCACTCTCTATATGATGGCTTCTTTTATACAAATCTAACTAAATTGATATTAAATTCCCCATGGCTTACATTATTGTGAAGAAAAGCTCCCTGATTTCAAACCTTTGACAGCATTTTCTTTAGGGCAATCAACACTGCTTGGCCGCGCTACATGAAATCCCAAAAGTGAAAGTGATTACAACTAAAACAGTGTTAAAATGGCATGATCAACCAGGTTATGGTGGAATAGCATAATAACATATTTCTGTTGTTTTATTATGTAATATTTCCTGTGTTATATGGTGTTGGTCAAACCTGTTTTCTTTTTTTGTTTCCTGTACCTTCATTATACCTTGATATACTTTGTGCCTACAACCCACTGACTATGTCTCTTGCAAAGATGGCCACTGAGCTGAGCGTGCCGCTACCCATGTGTTGTTACCTCGTGCATTGTTATTTTAATATTTTAATGTTTTTAGGTTACTTACTTTAAATTTGATCTACTATTTAGTTTCTTTGATCGTCAGGGTTTCTTCTGGTTTGAAGCTGTGGATTACTGGAACTTTTATGAGTTACAGTGTCTGGCGTTCTGTACTTGACCGCCCGATTCCTGACACTGAACACTGTGGAGTGGTTTGGACTGTTCCTGCTCCGTGACTGCTCCACTCCGCGACTGAAGCACTGTAGGGCACCACTGATACTGGAGTGTCTACACGACTCCCCCGTCTCAGCACCTTGTCTGGGGTGATATTCGGGTTTTGTGCCTGGATATTTGGAAGTCACTTTTTGTCCTGCTGCTCGATTTCGATTTGGAGCGGGCGTGAATGACTTGAAGTGGATTCGCCATGCGATTGAGATGCTGAGGGGTGTTGTTGTGCTGCTACTCTTTTTTGCCTGTTCGTATTTTCATCTGTACTGCTAAAGATTGGATTCTGGATTTGGTGCAGTGCGTGAGAGGATTTGTACGATACTGCTTTGAGCTGGGCTTTGACTGGATGGTCCTATGGCGGTGACTTTGGATGCAGGATTGGATCATCGGTGGTGGCTGACCCATCCCTGTGGGGTAACTGGTGGCCGGGGTTCATGGCCACTCGGTGAGCTGAGCCATGGTTCTGTCGAGTAGTCAACGGGGCGGGCTGTTGGCTCGCTTAGGTTCTCTGGGAGGCCGGCTGGTGGGCTGGCATCAGTGGAGAACCAAGGAAGTGGCTGCAAATGCTTTCTGGCTGCAGTTGCCTTCTGTGTGATTTTTAGGGACCCACTAGCTCTTCGTTTTCCCTGGCATGTGGATTTTGAGTAAAGATTCTTGCTTGAAGACCTTCTGCCTGCACCTGGTCAGATATCTTATCCTTCATTATTTACTGCTAATATCCAGGCAGTGAGAGTGCCTATGCTTACTGTCAGTCCTCCCAGATAGTGAGAGGTCTGGGGACTGAAATTACCCATAACTTTTCATCATTTCTTAAGTTGACAGACAGTGAGAGTGTCTGTTTCCTTTTCTTTAGTCTCCCGAGGCTGTGAGAGGGCACTGGAGAGCTGAAGATATTTGTAATATGTTTCACTCTCCTTTGAAGTATAAAGTATGGTACTTTATAACTGAACTGTTTAATTGTGTGATGCCCTGTAGTGTTCAGGTGTGTACCCCTGGACATATCTATCTATTTCTAAGCACAATAGTTTCAAGTAGCCTATAACTAGGAAGTGCTGGACTAATTGGGACTTATAAATGAATTAGTATTCTATTTTATTAAGTAGTAATTTTAAGTGTTTGGTTATAGATATTTTGTTTTTATTGTGTGATAGCTATGGGTCTTTGCCCCCCTTCCCGTGAGAGAGAGTGGAGGTGAATCTTTTGATTATTTGAGAGTGGTAGGTTTTGTTTTTGTTTTTTATTTTTATTATTATTTTATTTTATTTTTTATTTCTCTCCAGTTTATTTGGTTTTATTTATAATGTGTTGGGGAGGTTAAGTGACGGTTGGGCATCATTCCCCTACCAGGCTCAGGGAATTATGTCCCTTTGAATGTCCCTCATTGTCATCTGACACCTATTTTAGGTGTCGTGCTTTGGGCATTCTTAGGAAGCATAAAAGAAGGTGGAGAGCTGGGCCTAGTGGGGGACAGGAAAGGGGAGGGTGGATTGGGGTTGTGGGGTCCAGGAGATGCCCCGGAGCAAAATGGGGTCAGGATAGAGGTTATTCCTGTCTTGTCCCCATACCCATGGGCTCTGACTTTAGTGGGCAGGTGCCGAGGTCTTCCCTGACAGCTTTACCTTGGCGGTGTTATGCAATGCCAGATCCATTAAAAACAAGACAGCTATTATAGCTGATCTTGTTGGATCAACTGATCTGGCTTGCATCACCAAGACCTGGCTGGATGAAAATCCAGGCCCTATAGTGGCCTCGGTCACTCCAGCCGGGTTCTTGGTGATACACCGTCCAAGGTTGGATCGTAGGGGCGGGGGTGTGGCCATTATGTTTAAGACTGAACTGGGCCTTGTGGATGTGCCATTGGGAAGAACCAGATCCTTAGAATATATCCTTGGAGAGGGTGTAGGTTGTGGGATTCTCCTCATCTACCATCCACCAGGAGACGGTGGAGAATTCCTGCAGGAGGTAGCAGACTTCATCGTCGACGTGGTATTGAGGTTCCCCAGATTGATAGTTCTGGGGGACTTCAATGCCTGGGTCGACGATGAACTCTCGCATTTTGGTCAAAATCTCCTCCAGCTGATGATGACGCTGGGCCTAACACAGTTGGTTACCTTCTCGACCCATGTAGGGGGTCATTCATTGGACCTGATCTTTCTTTTGGGGATGGAGATTGCTCATTTGGGGGTGGAACCAGTCAGTTGGTCTGACCATCACACCATAAGGTTCAGTTTCAGGGCTCCCCTAATAGGTCTGTCCCTACGGAGATGGTTCAATACCACCCTTCAAGGGATGTTAACCCCAGTGACCTAACGGCGGTACTGGATCTATCGGGCTTGTTGGGTGAATGCATGAGTCCAGATGATCTCGTACTAACCTGTAATAAGGCTGTGGGAGATGCTCTGGACAAGATTGCTCCTGTTCGTGTTTGGCCTCTCACCCTTCGTTCAAGGACCCCTTGGTTTGATGGCTCCTTGAAGGAGTTAAGGTGAATTGGCCGAAGGTTGGAGACAGCCTGGCCATGAAGCTGACAGGCTTAGGTTGATGGCACATTATAATGGCTATCAATCAGAAATCACCCGTAAGAAGGCAGAATTCCTGTCCAGGGAGATTTCTGCTGCACAAAATCGACCATCTCAGCTTTTCTGGACTGTTGACAGATTGTGCAATCCAATCTGTCTCCAGCCCAGAGAAGCTTTTTCTCAGCTGAGATGCGAGGAGTTCACTCGGTTTTTTCCAGATAAGGTTGCCAGCATCAGGTCTGGCATCGGTCCGACCTCCCCTATGAGGGATTGCAGTGGTCAACAGGAAGTGGCATGCACCTGGCCTGTCTGGTCAGATTTTCGCCAGCTGGAGTTCATTGACATTGTGAAGATCATCCAAATATTGCAACCTACCAGTTGTAGTTTGGATCCGGGTCCTACATCCCTTCTAGTGGGATGTGTAGAAGTTATCTGCCCAATCCTTGCTGGCATTGTGTGGAAGTCTTTGGAGAGGGAGGTCTTTCCTGACCCCCTCAAGGAGGCGGTCTTTCGACCACTCCTTAAAAAACCCTCCTTGGATCCAGATTGTCTATCTAACTACCGGCCTATCTCTAACCTGCCATTTGTTGGTAAAGTTATTGAAAAGGCAGTTGCGTTGCAATTGGATGATCATCTTACAACTCACAATGTCTATGATACTCGCCAGTCTGGTTTTAGGAAGAAGCATAGCATGGAGACTGCCCTTGTCTGGGTATTGAATGACCTCCTAATTGCCAGAGATTGAAAGGCACGTACCATTCTGGTCCTTCTCGATCTCTCTGCTGCATTTGATACTGTAGACCATGGTGTGCTGTTGGAGTGCCTGCAGTTCTTTTGTGGGCTGTCTGGCACAGTCCTCAAATGGTTCCATTCTTACCTCACGGACAGGTCTCAGAGAGCTGCCACTAGAATTTATTCCTCTGGTGCTCATTCCCTGCCCTGTGGGGTACCACAGGGTTCCATTCTAGTCCCCATGTTGTTTGCAGTGTATATGCTGCCATTGGGAGATATCATCAGGTGATACAGTCTAGGTTTTCACTGCTATGCAGATGATACTCAGCTGTATTTGTCCTTTCTGCCCCGACAAGATGATGCACTCTCCTTGCTAAATGACTGCCTTGCTGAGATCAGACTTTGGATGAGTTCTAGCTGGCTGAGACTGAATCCGGATAAGACTGAGGTGCTGGTAGTGGACCCAGGTCGTCTGGGGGCAGGTTTGGGGGCTGGACAACCATCAGGCGTATTACTTGGTGGTATATCGCTCACTACCTCCGATCAGGTGCGTAACCTCAGCGTTATTTTTGATGATGGTTTGACCCTAAAATCACAGGTGTCAGCTGTCGTCAAATCCTCTTTCTACCATCTGAGGAATATCGCCCTGGTGAAATACCTGGTTCCGCCGGGTGATCTTCCAACATTGGTCCCTGCCTTTGTCACTACCCGTCTTGATTACTGCAATTCCCTTTACCTAGGGCTACCCGGGGTTGATATCCGACACTTGCAGCTGGTGCAGAATGCGGCGGCCAGGCTTTTGACTGGGACTTCTAGAACCAGTCATATTACGCCTGTTCTCCGTGAACTGCACTGGCTGCCTGTTTGGTGGCGGATCACCTTTAAGGTTGGCTTGCTAACCTTTAAAGCCCTACATGATGAGGAACCCAGTTACCTGAAAGATCTCCTTGTACCCTACTGCCCCCTCCATCTTCTCCGTTCTGCCAACGAGGGATTGCTGGAGATTCCCAGGGTACGATTGAAGACATCAGGATCTCATGCCTTCGCTTTTTCAGCGCCTACCCTGTGGAATTCTCTACCTCTTTGGTTGAGAGAATGCCCAACTGTCGATAGATTTAAAATAGAGTTAAAAACGTATTTATTTAGTTTAGCTTTCCCTAGCTATGGATGATTTATTTTAATGTCTGTGGTTTAAAATTTTATCTTTATCTATATCTATATGGTTTTTATGTACAGCGCCTTGGTTTTGAAAGGTGCTATAAAAATAAAGATGATTTGATTTGATTTGATTTGGTCTGAACTAATTTTTTCTTTCTGCATCTAAGTCAAAGGAGAACAAAAGCCTGATCAGTTGGAACTAGTTCCTTTGTCTCTGAAATCTGTGCTGGGAAAGGGGCCATTTCAGAAAATGACAGGGTAATTAACCTAACATGCCAGCAATTTAAGGCTCTAAATAGTTTTACTGGAAACAGGAGCAGAACAAAATACCCTGGGCCAGCTCTCACCACAGTAGGGGCACCATCCTGCCTCCAAAGACAGGCCTAGTGAATCGTTTTTTTTTCTAACCAGATTGCGGGTGGGGAGGACTCTACAGTTGAATTTTTAAAATGAAAACACAGCCAGCCGGTTGGTCAATTGGATGTTTAAATGAAAACATAGAGAGCTGGTTGGCTCTTGGCAACCACGTGACAAAGGCCAGCCACTCACAGCAGGAAAATCAGAGGCAGCATTTTGGAAACTGCTTTGAAAAAGCCACAGAGAGGCTTGTGGAACTCAGTCCTGTATGTGATACACAATTGATCAGATGGGACCTCTGTTTTGCATTCCATCACAGATCAGGTAACAAGGACATTTTATTTTTCTGGATTCTAACTTCAACTGCACTGGAACAAGGTAAAACTATATGTTAGATTTTAGAAACGTTAGTGTACTATTTTTGTGTATTGTCCAACTTTTATTTTCTTATATCTTGTAACCAAATCTTTAAATGCTATTCTTACTGTATGTTAAATCATACTATCTAATAGATATTAGTAAAGCCTTTTGGCATAATTTTCCAATACCTCTGAAACTGCCTGTTATGTGTGAGTTTGGGAGGGTTTTGTTCAAACAATACCACACTTGATCTAATGCTCAAAGACCAAACACTACCACGAAGGGACACAAAAAAAGACTCTGTGAGTGTAAGGGGGAAAAATATGCAAGATATCTCGGAGTGGTTTCTGGGGTTAGAACCAGTCTCTGAGGACTTCTGGTGGGAATCAGTGAAGATGGCAGCCTAAACCTCTCGCTCTGCCCCAGCCTGATGGAAACCCTGCAATTACCGCCGGAGTGATGGACTAAGTGCCCTCTCTGCACTCAACTGTTCCCCTTCCCACCCCCTGTCGCCATCAGCGAAGTATTTTGCGGGGAAGTAGTATTTAATAGTGTCGATGAACTGTGCAATCGCCGACTGAGGCACTTCTATGTAGGCCGCACAAGCCCAACCGCGGTATCCCTAATTGCAGTGTCCCCGGGTCACTTCTTTGTGGAGTGCCTGCACCCCTTTCCTCCTTCGTGTTATCCTAATGGCAATTGAGGGCATTAGAAGCCAGTTGGACATCAGGGCTACCAACGCTGACTTAGCCACAGCTCTAAAGGCCTCACAAGTTCCCGCCTGGTGCTACGCGAGGAGCTTGCCATCAAGATGGATCAAGTCACAGGCAGCAGGCAGGGGTGGCAGTTCAGGGTGCCCTGGATCAGACACAGGTGGGGGAAGCCCTGGGCAATATCACTAAAATGCTCAAAGCGCTACTGTCCAGGGTGGACAGCATCGGCACTTCACTGGCGGGCAATGTCGCAGATGTCCGTAGGTTGGAAGACCAACACAACGTCCTTGAACAGTGAGTGGGGAAGCTGGAAGGCCAGCATTTGAATGTCTTGCACAAACTTAGAGATCATGAAGCCAAGCTGGCACACCTATGGCAAAGGGCTGAAGTACAAGAGAACCGCATAAGAAGAAACAATATCCATATTATTGGGGTACCAGAGGGGGCAGAGGGCCCTAACCGAGAAATTTCTAAACAAATGGCTTCCACAGCTGGTAGGAGAACGATGGAAAGAGCCAGTCAATGTTAAGCATGCCTATCGGGTCCCTAGTAATTCGAACCACACTAAAAGCTCTCGGACAATAGTAGCACATATGTTGCGCCTCTCAGTCAAGGAGCGCTTGCTGAAAGACATAAGACACATTGGGGAACTTACTTGGAGGGGGCATGTCATCTCTATATACAGGGACTTTTTGCAGGAGGTTGCAGCAAGGCGAGGTGCTTACAAGATGCTTAAAAAAGTGTTGAATGCAAACTCAGTACAATACAGATTCAAAGGACTTACTTCACTTCATATGTCTAAAGATGGTCAGTCTTTTATAGCGGACTCGCCGAGGGATGCAGAGGCCTGGATTCAGGGGCATTGGCCGAGTATGCTGGCAGGCACTACATCTCTCAGATGCCTCTGGGAGCCAAGGGGCAAAATAACACAGGGAACCAGCAGAAAAGGTAGTGTTGACCCGGAGGACCAATATCGTAGACGGACGAATCCACCCAACGCAGCTCCCCCATCACAAAGGCAGCTATGGAATCCCTCCCCCGATGAAACCAAGTCACCCCCTCCACATTCTACATCCTATCAAGCTTTGGAAACACCTAAAGCTGGTCAACTTAAGCAAATGCCTGAAGCGGCTGACCCTCCGATGCCAGCGAGACAGCGCTCACGCGCTAGAAGCCCTCATTCACCTACTCAGAGGAACCCAGCTGCATCCCCACCTGCCAAATTTTTAAAGGCAGATCTAAATACACCATAGAAAAGCAAGCAAGCTGATAAGAGGGAGGAATCAACGGGGGCCCTGGAGAGTGATCCGATACCGATTGATTAGGCGTCGACGATGGAGGAGGACGAGAACGACATGGAGAAGGCAACCTGCTCTGCTGTGAAACCTGGGCTGAAAACATATGCAGAAGCCCTGTCCATACTGGGGACCTGAAAATCAGTGAACTGTCACTATTGTTACTATTAATAGCTGTGAATTGGAAGCGCTAGTTGGGTAGTAGTGAGGGGAGGAGGCATGCTCCCCCTTTCCCCTGATTGACCTAGCTCACCCAACGCTGAATGAGGCCTTGTCTATGAGCTAGGGGCAGGGTAACTCCTCTCCCCCCCGTATCTACCTCGTACTATCTTCCTATGGAAGGCATCCATATGACCCAACTGACGTAGATAGTAACTCGTCCCCCTTTCTTGCTGATACAGACGCGACTCTGTACGCACCCCATGTCTGTTAATGGAAGGGCTGTGTGATTTAATGCTGGTACTTCCAAATCATTTGTACACTCCATAAGTAACTCATTAGTTGGGCAAATTCTAAGCGGTACACATATGGGTACCTAATAATTCTTTGCAATGGTCTGAGTAATCAACCAAGCATATGGTCACCCATGGATTACCACCTCTTCCCGTGGACTAGATCCTTAAAGATTGATATGGCTGACAGATTCCCCCCTACCCCCCTTCTTCCCATATCTCAGTCGGGTGTTTCCGACTAAAGTGCCCCCCCCCTTCCCACAGTTTGGGGGGTAGCTCCAGACTCCGGGTCAATCCTGGAGGCTAGTTGCAGTACATGTGGCTGGAGCCTCAGTTTCAGACTGGGACAGATCACTCAATTTAGCGTGACTCCTGCCCGATTCAACATTTGGTGTCTGAAGCAGTGTGGCTTAGGAGCGTAATTGCCTCTACTCACGCATTCAACTCGATGCCAATAACTGAGCTGTAGCTGGTTGATTCTATAGTGTGACATTGTTTATAACTAATCTGTTGATTAACCTTGTTGCTTGACAGTTGATTGTTGGCAGATTTCTGCCCTGTCTTTCTTTCTTTCTTTCTTTCTTTCTTTCTTTCTTTCTTTCTTTCTTTCTTTCTTTCTTTCTTCTAAATTTCCAAGGTATATAATCCTGGTTTTTCCTTATCTCCTCACTCTACACTGGCCTCTCTTCAATTGAAGGTAGTTTGGTCGTTACTGTCTCATCTCAACTTAAGCAATACCTGGTGATTTTGAGGCTCATCGATGGTACAAGACCATCCATAAGCCACTAGCCGGGTAGCCCTTTTCCTTTACTCCCACCTGCCTCCCTTCTTACTATTGGTTGGGTGAGTACACTCATTCTCTTTGCTACGTATTAGGAGGGTATCATCATGGCCCAGACCACAGTGGCACCGCGAGGGTGGGGTTGCGTCTCCTGGAATGTGCATGGTCTCAATCATCCAGCAAAAGGAACTAAGGTGTTGCAATATTTAAATTCGATCGGTGCGGATATCGCATTACTCCAGGAGATGCACCTTACCAGCCGCACAGTGCAATGGCTAAAAAAGCTGTGGGTGGGAATGGTGCTGGCTAGTTGTGCATCCACGAAATCTAGGGGCGTAGCCATCCTTCTACGGAGACCAGGACCATGGACTGTTGAAGGTCAGCGTCAGGACTCATTAGGTAGGTGGATAGTGGCTAAGTTGGCATATCCTGGTGGCAAGGCCATGATAGCCAATGTTTATGGTTTTAATACGGATACAGGGGATGTTTACTCTGAGGTGAGTCAGGCCTTCACAGAGCTCTCTGGTGATGACCTGGATATTCCAATCCTGTTAGGTGGGGATCATAACCTGGTGCGTGACATTTTTTTAGATAAATCCATACCCACACCACAGTCCCATCCGAGAGTTTTAGAAACTTTAAATACTATGATGTCAGAATGGGGGTTAGGAGACCCGTGGAGAATTAATCATCCGAGTGGGCATGACTATACGTACTTCTCCACAGTGCATGGGACACACAGTAGACTTGACTTCTGGTTGGCCAATCATGCTGCTATGCTGTGGATAACAGCTCCCACCATTGGCAGTATAGTCATTTCGGACCATGCCCCCTATAACGGTCACTTTCTATCCCCCAGGGCAGAGCTCACTCTCCACAAGGTGGAGATGTAACCCGTTGCTGATGGAGGTTGCAGCCTTTCACGACTATATAAAAAAGGAAAATCTCTCCTATTTCTCAGTTAACACCCCAGGGGAAACAAGTGCAGCCACAGTCTGGGAAGCCTTTAAGGCAGTCATAAGGGGAGAATTATCTCCTGCTCTGTGGCCAAAAACAAAGAAAGGGCAAAACAGATATCAGAGCTTCAGAAAGATCTGCATCTCTAAAGAAGCAATTTAAACTATCACCTACCAACCCACTTAACTCCCCTCTCCTAGCCGACATTACTGGCCTAAAATATAGACTTAACGTGCTGCTGAATAGAAAGGCAGAGTGGTAACTTACTCGTGCTAAACACAGGTTCTGGGAGGGAGGGGATAAAGGCGGAAAACTGTTAGCTTACTATTTATGGAAGCAACAAACCTCCTCCAGAATTTTAGCCCTAAAAAATAAGGAGGGGAAGGTTGCTACAACACCTAAGACTATCAATGAGACTATGAAAATATTTTATCAGGACCTGTATCAAACTAAGAATACTTTCTCGGATATTGAGTTACCCCAGGGCCTCCGAAGTTTTTGCCAAGGGGTGCAGCTCCCTAAGCACTCGGAAGAGCAGGTTCTAGCATTGGATGCTCCTATAACTCGTGATGAGCTCCGGTCTGCACTATCCCATATGGTCAAAGGGAAGGCCCCCGGGCCGGATGGGCTATCTGCAGAACTGTACCAGGTGCTGCAGGATGAGATTACTACCCCTCTACTGCAAGCCTTCCAGGAAGCCCAATCGAATGTTATACTTCCTTCCACTATGGACAAGGCCCTTATCTCACTAATCCCCAAGAAATCTTCGGATAGCTTATTGTGTGCAAATTATAGACCTATCTTGCTTCTCCCGGTCAATACTAAGATTCTAGCTAAAATTTTGGCAACCAGATTGTCCCTAGTTCTTCTAAATCTGATCCATCCCTCTCAAACGGGGTTCTTTAAAGGGAAATAGAGTGCAGACAACCTATGCCTTATTTTAAACCTGAAATGTTTAGCACTTCACTCCGAGGTCCCCATGGCGGCCTTAGTGGTAGACTTTGCTAAGGTTTTTGACTCACTGGAGTGGCATACCTGCATCAGATTCTCCAGCTATACGGCTTTGGATCCCAATTCTGCTCATGGGTATATACGCTGTACAATCTGCCCTCAGCCAGAATCCTTACTAACAAAGATACCTCTCCCCCCCTTTATCCTCCAAAGAGGTACCAGACAGGGGTGTCCACTCTCACCACTCCTGTTTCTGGTAGCTCTGGATCCCTTAATTAGAACACTGACCAATACCCCAGCTGTAACGGGTATTCTTGTGGGGAAAACTTCCTACTTATTTAATGCATATGCAGATGATATGCCTCTTACTCTCTCTGACCCACAGTCCTCCCTCCCACCAGTTCTGTCAATACTGCAGGAGTTCACTAGGATATCTGGGCTCACGGTAAATCAGATAAAAAACATATTATCTCCCCTAAATAAGAAATGTAGTAGACAATGTTTAGCTGGTACAGACATTTCCTGGGTGCTGCAGGGCTTCCCATACTTGGGCATTAACATTACAGCAGCCTGGATAGACCTAGAAATGGCCAACTTCTCTCCTCTCCTAACAACCCTAACAGCTAAGGTCCACCGCTGGATGAAACTGCGCCTAACTCTGAAGGGTAAAGTGGAGGCGATCAGACTGCTTATCTTTTCCAGGGTTTCTTATTTACTAAACAATCTCCCAATTCCTTTCTCCCAGAAACCATTCCAAGCCTTAGATAGGCTGGTAGCACTTCTACTCTGGGAAGGTGGCCTCCCTAGATGGGGAAGAACGAAATTACAGGCACATTGGACCAAGGGAGGGCTCGGTCTCCCCTGGTTCATGGGATACCACTTGGCTTTTAATATGGCCCAGAATCTGATGTGGTTTGCCCCTCGCTCTACTCCCCCTCCTCAATGGGCAGTGTTGGAAGCTACGCTGGCAGCAGGGACTCCCCTCTACTCACTGTTAACCTGTAGGAAACCAGCTAACTCCCAACTCACACCGATTATGATAAATTCATGCGCACTGTGGCGCCGTGCAATGGGCATAACTGGTGTTCCCAGCTCCAGTTACCCTCCCCCCTTATGCTATGCCCCAATTTGGAATAATCCTCTTTTAAAGTAGACCACAAGCCACTTCATTGGGCCTCATGGGCCTCTAAAGTCATACAGATGATAGCTGACCTTCTCATACCAAACACGCATATGGTGATGTCCTTCGAGCAGCTTAAAACTAAATACAAAATACCAATTCAGGACTTTTGGAAATGTCTCCAACTGCATAGTGCATTGACCCCTTTACTTAAAAGCTGGCTTCCCCAATCCCCTTGGAGATGTCTGAGTAACCTCTCCTTGCCCAGCAGAGGCAAGGGCCTCGTAGGCACTATATATAGAACCCTTAGGGACTCCCAACCGGATGTCACCTTAACTAGCAAAGCTGCTTGGGAGCAGGATAGTTCTCACACTCTATCCCTACAGCAGTGATCGGAATGTCTCAGATTGGCCCATATGGCCTATGTAGACTCAAAGAGCCAATTGATTCAATTAAAAATTCTTCTTAGATGGTATCATTCTCCCTCAGTCCTCTGCAGGCGAAAGATAATCCCACAAGACAACTGCTGGAGATGCCACTCCTCTCCGGCCCACCTATATCATATACTGTGGCTGTGCCCAACAATTCGTACCTTCTGGACTCCAGTCTTAAAGGATTGCTCCACTGTAGTGGGTTCCTCACTATCCATTCAACATTACTCCCTTTTGCTAGGGGATACTTTCTCAATAAATGCACTTACTCCTTCTAATAAAGCCTGGGTCCTGGTCACTGTCATGGAAGCGAAGAGAGCTGTGCTAGTGAGATAAAGGCAACCCATGCCATCCAAACTCTCTCAATGGCAGGCGGCCATGGTTAGGATGGCTACCTTCGAAAGACTTATGGCAGTAGCTAGAGGCAAACTGACTGACTGCCACTCAAAATGGGACGCCTATCTGCACTCCCATATTTGCAGAGTGTCTCCTCCACCACTACAGAACCCTCCTATTACTTATTAGCAAAGGTGATTCTAGGGTGGTATGCCTACTGTTAAGTATCTTCCTCCATGGTGTGTATACTCTGTTATGCTCTTTCTTCTTCCTCTTATCCATAGTTATTTTTCCCTATACTTCCCACTTTCTGCTTCCTTTGTAACCCTGATCCTATGTACAGCATAAGCATTGTATCATGGAATTGCTGAGTATAAGCTGATTAGGAGAACCTAGTTAGTGTAAATTCATTGTATAGTTGAGAGGCCTGTGCTGTAAGGTAATGCTTTGCTGGATCCTATGTCTTAATAATTGTCTGTGTTCACTTAAACATAGCAACAGTTAGCTGGTCTCACACATAGATTAGGCCTTCCTCAAGGCCAGTGGAGACTTGCATTCTGTACAATAGTGGTATAGTTTTAGAGCAACTTGGTAATTAAGATATGTCCTGTAAAATGGCAGTTTTATTAGTTATCCTGTGGCTCGTTGTTAGCAACTGAGGCTTATTGTGAATATGCTGCTATGTGCTAAGTGAACTAAATGAAAAAACTGAAAACTTCAATAAAATATTATATGATAAAAAAAGAACCAGTCTCTGCAATTCTCTGTAAAAGACACATACAGCATGTATAGGGCATCCCTGAAGCCTTATACATACCTGTGGCTTTCCTGGTTCACTGCTTAGTGGCCAAGAGGGTTTTCTCCCAGGAACACAGACTCAAGGCTGTATTTTCAACCCTCACACAGAGAAAGGGACCCTGGGATTCCCTGGTGGATGTTCAGTTGCAAATTCTGTGAGTGTCCTGGAAGGACAGCGGATAGGTTTCCTGACCTCACACGGAACAGGCTGCACTTAGGGGAGTTTTCCATGATCCCAGTGAACTCAGCCCCACAAGAGTAGGCCTGTGACAGATTGGTGGCAGGGTATGGGATTGTGACCTGTTCGAACAAGCCACACACAAAAGAGGGCAGAAATTGGTAAACTCGAAATTTGGTTACAGAATATAGTTCCCTACCCTGTTTGTTTGTTTTTTGGCTGCAGTGATTAGTTAGACCAGTGATAGGGTAGCAAGGGAAGATGACTTCCAGCTACAATGACTACACTGTGGTAGAGCTGAAACAGCTGTGCCAGGAGAGAGGGGTCCTTTATGAGGAGCACGCTAAAAAGCCCCTCACAGAAGTCCTTGTGTCAGCCAATGACCAAGCAGCAGCCCAGGACTTTGAGTCACAGTTGGTGACTGCAGGGGATCAGACCTTGGGCATGGAGGTGCCACATGGAAATGCAGTGACCAGATCCAGGATGGAGGCAATCAGGACCAGAAAGGACTAGGAGCCACAGCAGCTAATTTTAGGGGTGGATGTATTTGTCTATTATCTAAATGTTATGGGATTGTGTTATATGGATTTGTACTGTATTGTGGACTGTAAATGAAACTTCAGATAATAATGTTTAAATTCAGGAGTGCCTTGTAAACAGGACTCTGTCCTAAAAGTGTATTATTTTTCATCTAATCCTGACTAAAAATAAAGATTTTACTACTACTACTACACCAAGGGTAATCCACTGCATATTTTGATCTGGAGAGGATAAGGCTTCATCTGGAGATGAAGAAATTGGAGCTTGCCATGCAAGAAAAGCAGCGTGAAAGGAGCTTTAGCAGAAAAAACTAAAACAGAAAAGCTGGGAGTAGAGCTGCAGGACAAACAACACCAAAGGGACTTCAAGCTGAAGAAACTAAAGCTCCAAAAACAATCATCAGAAAAGGTAGGTGGGTGTGAAAATGAAACTCCAGGGCTTGGTTATAAGCTAGAATTGAAATTAATTATGAAATTTAAAAAGGGGGAGGACATGGATGTTTTTCTTAATTCATTTGAAAAGGTCTGCATTCAGGCCAAAATATCCAAGGAGGCCTGCAACTCTCAGTTATCCCCACTGTTTACTGGGAAGGGGCATGTGGCGCTGGGACAAATGGACAATGCTAACAGCCAGGACTATGATAAACTCAAAATTGCTTTGTTGAAAAAGTATAATTAAAACCCTGAGGCCTACAGAGTGAAATTTTGGAAGCTCTGGAAGGGCCCCTAAATTAGCTTTGAGGAACTCACCACAAAACGTCAGTTATTAAAACGTTGCTTGGAGTGGGTAAAAGGTAACTCTGTTGATGCGATTGAGGAATTGGTGGATCAGTTCCTTTGAGCATGTCCAGCAGCACTGAAAACCTAGCTAGAGGACTGGGACCCTCAGAAAGCAAAACAAGCTGCTGAGCTTTCTGACAGATATGCCAGGAACAGGCTAGCTCTGAAGCGAAGTGGGAGAGCAGGGACTACAGTGGCAAGGGGGAAAGGTGTACTTTCAGGGCAGCCAAAAACCTCATTGCCTCTGCAGAAAGAGGGGAACCACATTTTACCGAAATGGGATTTGGGGTAAAAGAAAAGTGACGATTGTTGATTCTGTAAAAAAACAGGGCATATTGCCAGAAAGTGCCCTAAAAAGACACAAGGTGTAAAAGGGGTCCCTCTAGCTGAGCTGGTTGCTAATTGTATCCCTGAGGCTATTCCTGAGAACATGAGGGAGTACATGTATCCATTTACTGTGACTGTGGTACAGACCTGAGGTATAAGGGACACAGGGATATCTATTATCATGGCAAAAGGGGATTTGGTTGGGCCGGAGTAACTACTGCCAAATTAGTTTGTTTCTGTAAAGTGATTCACTGGGGAGGAGAAAACCCTGCCACTAGCCAGTGTTATCCTGTACTGGGGTGATGCAGAGGAAAGGGTGAGAAAGGTGGCTGTTGCTGACACACTTGCTGTGAGTGTTATTTTAGGGAATGATGTTCAGCAGGGGGTGGTATGTGCTGTTACCCAGAGCCAGATGGCTAGGACCTACTGTGATCTCCCGAACCCTACAGAAGCTTACACAAGAGAGAGTAGAAGGCTGGCCCACCAGCCTGTGTCTCTTGCAGGGTAGAGTGATAAAGGGGAGATGGAACTTACTTACCCAAGTAGCCATTCATCAGACAGCTACTGAAGTTGACTCTGAGAAGGGAAGGGTAACACATAGCATGGGGGCTGGGGATTGCTGTGACACTGAATCCCTGAACACCACAGCTATGGACCTCAGCCTGGGAGCTGAAGGTGACATGTCACATGCTTTGGGAAAGTGAGGAATTTGCAGAAGGTTAGAGGACTGACCCTAGCTTAGAGAAGCTGGGGCCTGCACACAGCCTGAAGGGACACAAGGGAGTGACATAAAACATATGGTTTTTTGAGACAATGGACTGTTATGCACACAGGATGTGAGGACAGGGGGTGGTGGTGATGGGCAGACAGCTTGTCATTCCCCAGCGATATTGTGAGTTATTGCTCAAGATTGCTCATGATATCCCCATGTCTGGACAGCTGCGCATTGCTCTCACTATGCAGCGATTAGCTCAAAATTTGTATTGCCCAACATTACCAAGCAAGTGGAAGAATACTGCAGATCCTGTCAGCAATGTCAGTGAATAGGGTAGACAGGAGGAAAAGCAAAAGCTGCTTTAATTCCCTTACCTATTGTGGAATAACTTTTCCAAAAGGTGGGAATATATATTGTGGATCCTTTGAATACCACAAGCTCCTCTGGGAATAAGAATATCCTCATGGTGGTAGATTATACTACCTGATATCCAGAGGCAGTCATCCTGTCCTCCATCAAGGCAGGAAAAGTAGTGGACACCTCGCTAGGGATTTTCTCCCATGTAGTATTTCCAGAGCAGGTTATCTCTGATCAAGCGGGTAACTTCATGTCAGACCTGATGAAGTGTTTATGGGAAAGGTGTGGGGTGCTGCAAAGGTGTATGATGCCTTACTATCCACAGGCAAATGAGCTGGTAGAAAGGTTTAATGAGACCTTGAAAACCATGCTGAGAGCATTTGTAGAACAGCATGGGCCGGACTGGGAGAGATACCTTCCCCACCCGCTGTTTGCTTACTGCAAAGTGCCACAAGAGTCCACAGAATTGTCCCCCCTCAAGCCCTTGTAGGGATGTAGGGTGCAGAAGTCCCTAGATTTGATATGGGAGGATTGGGAAGGCAAACATGCCACCCAGGGGACTCCAATAGTGGAGAATGTTTTGAAGTTTATGGAAAAGCTGAAGGAGGGGAGTGGCCCAGAACAACCTGTCAGCTGCCCAGTAGAGACAAAAGATCTGGTACGATCATGAAGCCAGAGCTCACTCATACAGAGTAGGACAGGAAGCCATGGTTCTGATCCCAGTTCAGAAGGACAAGCTGCAGGCAAAGTGGGCGGGACCATACAAGGTAGTCTGGCAGGTAAGCAATGTAAATTACCTTGTGGAGTTACCTGACCGTAAACACACCCACAGGATGCACCATGTGAACATGATGATGCCCTATTTCAATAGGGCTGACATGGTACTTGTGGTTTGCAGTCCTGGGGAGAAGGACAAGGAGGACTCCCTTCTTGTCTTGCTAGCTGAGAGCAAGTGGGAGTCATCTGTGGAGTCTATCAAGCTGTCTCCACAGTTGACACCTGAACAGGCCCAGGAAGTAGGAAAAGTTTTACAGGACTTTGCCCTTTGTTCAACTCCAAGCCTGGATGGACCCCGCTGGCAGTTCATGATGTGGACACTGGTTTCTAGGTACCCATACATCGGACAACCTACCAGGTATCTGAGGCAGTCCTAAAAGATATTAGGAGGGAGGTGGAAGAGATACTGTATCTAGTGGTGATCCTTAAATCCCACAGTCCCTGGGCCTTGCCTGTAGCCCTCATCCCCAAGCCAGATGGAGCTACACGCTTCTGTGTAGACTATAGAGGGCTCAACGCCATCATGAAGTCTGATGACCACCCGATGCCCCGCACAGACGAGTTGCTGGACAAGCTTGGGAGGGCAACCTACCTGCTGACTATAGACTTAACCAATGGGTGCTGGCAGGTGGAACTGACAGCCAGAGCTAGGGAACAATCAGCTTTCATCTCCCCAATAGGCATATTCGAGTTTAAAGTAATGGCCTTTGGGATAAAGAACGTCCCTTTCACCTTCCAAAGATTGGTGAATCAGGTGCTGCATGGTACCAAGGCTTATGCAGTGGCATACCTAGATGACATTGCCATATTCAGCCATAGCTGGGAGGAGCACCTGACCCATCTCAGTGAAGTGTTGAGTAAAGTACAGGCAGCAGGACTAACTGTGAAAGTTGAGAAGTGCCAGGTGCTATGGTAGAGGTGACTTATTTGGGACACGTAGTGGGGCGGGGGCAACTCTGCCCAAACCAGGCAAAAATAGAGGCAATTGTGGTATGGCCCATGCCTGAGACCTAGAAGCAGGTAAGGAGCCTCCTTGGGACTGCCTGGGTACTACAGAACATTTTTACCCAATTACAGCACCTTGGCAGTTCCTCTATCTGGTCTACTAAAAAAGAGACAGCCTAAGAGATTGAAATGGGATTCATCATGTGCGTGCGAGGGCCTTCACACAGCAAAAAATCACTCTGTGCAGTGCCCTGGTGCTGGCCAGACAAGACTACTCCTGTCCTTTTGTGGTACAGACAGACGCCTCTGCTGTGGGGATTGGAGCAGTCCTCAGCCAGACATTCCAGCATAGGTAAGATCACCCCAATTGTGTACCTCAGTAAAAAGTTGCTTCCACACTAGTAAGTGCACTTCACTGTGGAGAAGGAACGCCTTGCACTGGCGTGGTCATTAAAGAAATTATAGCCCTACCTCAATGGGAGGAGGTTCAATGTACAACCTGACCACAACGTGGCTGAATCAAATGGGGAATACTAATTAGAAGCTCCTAAGATGGAATATTGCATTATAAGCATATGACATGACTATCACAAAAGGTCAGGGTCTGAAAACATTAACGCAGATGGCTTATCCTGACAGTCAGAGTAAAACACAGAACTGATGGAAGCTATGCTAACAAACAAAGGCATGTTTCCTCAGGTTCCATTTAAGGAGGGAGGTGTGTGGTGAAATAGCCCCATAACATATTTTTGCTGTTTTATTATTTAATATTCAATGTGTTATATGGTGTTGGTCAAACCTGTTTTTTTTGTGTGTCCTTTTCTGTACCTTCATTTGGCCTGCACTAGTTTTTTTCTTTCTGTATCTAAGTCGAGGGAGAACAAAATCTTGACCAACTGGAATTGGTTCCTTTTTTTCAGAGATCTGTGCCGGGAAAGGGGCAATTTCAGAAAATGAGAGAGTGATTAAGCTGACAAACCAGCAATTTAGTGCTCTGAATAGTTTTACTGGAAACAGGAGCAGAACAAAAGACCCTGGACAGCTCTCACCACAGGAGGTGGCACCATCCTGTCTCCAGAGACAGGCCAGAGTAAATCTGTTTTTTTTAACCATATTGGGGGGGGGGAGAAAAGACCCCGCCAGCTAGGAAACCTTTACAGTTGAATTTTTAACATGAGAACATAGCCAACTGGTTGGTCTTTTGGATTTTTAAATGAAAACATAGAGAGTTGGTTGGTTCTTGGCAGCCATGTGACAAAGGCCAACCACTCATAGTAGAGAAATCAGAGGCAGTATTTTGGAAACTGCTTTGAAAAAGCCACGGAGAGACTTGTGGAACTCAATCCTGTATGTGATACACAATTGATCAGATGGGACCCCTGTTTTGCATTCCATCACAAAACAGGTAACAAGGGCATTTTATTTTTCTGGATTCTAACTTCAACTGCACTGGAACAAGGTAGAACTATATGTTAGATTTTAGAAAAATTAGTGTACTGTTTTTGTGTAATTGTCCAACTTTTATTTTCTTATATCTTGTAACCAAATCTTTAAATGCTATTTTTACGTCAAATTATACTATCTGATAGGTATTAGTAAAGCGTTTTGGCATAATTTTCCAATACCTCTGAAACTGCCTGTTGTGTGTCTGAGTTTGGGAGGGTTTTGTTCAAACAATATATGCCCGATCTAACACTCAGAGGCCAAACACAACCAGGAAGAGACATAAGAAGGGACTCTGTAAGAGTAAGGGGAAGATATGCGTGGTCTCTCAGAGTGGTTTGTGGGGTCTGAACTAGTCTCTGTATTTCTCTATAAAAGACACATATAAGGTGCATGGGGCATCCCAGAAGGCCTATATATGACTATGGCTTTTCCAGTTCCCTGTGCAGTGGCCAAGAGGGTTCTCTCCCAGGAACACAGACTTGAGGCTGTATTTTCACCCCTTACACAAAGAGAGAGACCCAGGCATTCCCTGGTGGATGCTCAGTTGTAAATCCAGCAAGTGGCCTGGATGGACAGTGGAGGGGTTGCTTGACCTTACATCCCACAGACTGCACTTAGTGGAGTTCACTGTGACCCCAGGTAACTCAGCCCCACAAGAGTGGGCCTTTGACACAGATAAGAGTTTTTTTATTTATATCAGTTTTGACCTGTCAAAATGATGGCAGTGTCAACCAGGTAAGTTATTTAATATAATTTTTTTACCTCTTAAAATGTTGGCAGGATCAACAAGATCACTTACATAATACTCTAATTTTTGCCAGACAAACATTACTTTTTGCCCTCCCCAAAGAAAACATTTCTAGCCATTTTGTAAGATAGATAATAAACTACAGGAGCTGGCCCGGTGGTGCTGAGGGTTAATAATAATAGTAATAATAATAATAATCTTTATTTCTATGGTGCCTTTCAAAAACCAAGGCGTCTAACAAAGTTTAAAAATGCATCGACATTTCAAAATCTTAAAATATATAAAACAACTTATACAATTAAGAAAAGGAAGTTAACCACCAAAAGCTTGACACCGTAGATATGTTTTCAGGGCATGTTTAAATCCCTCCACGGTTCTGCACTCCCGTAACTGATGGGGTAGAGAATTCCAGAGGGTAGAGGCTGCATGCATAAATGTACGGGCCCCAGAAAATTTCAAGCATACCCTCAGGATCTCTAGCAACCCCTCGTCAGCTGAGCAGAGTGATCACCCAGGGCAGTAAGGAACCAGGAGCTCTTTCAAGTAGTCCGGGCCCAGTCCATGTAGGGCTTTAAAAGTCAAAAGACCGACTTTCAAGGTGATCCCCCACTGTATTGGCAGCCAGTGCAGTCCACGTAGCACCAGCGAAATATGACCAGACTGGGAAGTTCCAGTCAAAAGCCAGGATGCTGTGTTCTGCACCAGCTGCAGGTGGCAGATTTCCTTCCCAGGTATCCCTAGGTAAAGGGAATTGCAATAGTGCAATAGTTGAGGCGCTGGATGCCACACCTCATGCCTTGCTGGTGACCCAGGTTCGAGAATGAGCTCGGGCCACCGGGGGTCAGCTGGGCAGAGAGAGGATCGAGAGTTCCATGACAGCTATCCTCACTCGGGGGTGGGTGGGTGTGTCATCCCACTCTATGGATGCCACCTGGTGGAGGATGGGACAGTGTCAGACAATGGGAGACACAAGAATGTGGCATCAGGACATGTGCATGCCTCCACACATGTGCATTCCTGACTGTGGGGGTCACCAGAAAAACAGAAAAACAACTGCTGGCTTAATGAACCCCAGGAGTTCTCCAGTGTTGCAGTTACACAGCTCTTGGGCCTGCTCCAGATATCACTCAGGAGGGAGGAGGATGTCCCTCCCTCCTTCTATCCCACCATGGGGGGGTGCAATCCATGGGGGATCACAAGGCCTGAGGCATTGGGGTGGCATAGCAGCTAAGAGTAACTGTGAAGGAGTGGCAGATGCTGTCAGGTCACAGGAGGAAAAAGGACTTATTTAAAAAAAAGATAAACTACAGGGCACAATCATGCTCTGATATATGCATGACTTGAATGGTTGAATGCACTCAGCCTGTGGTTTCATGTGTCACAATACACACCAAGGCATGCATATATCAGAGCACAACCACACACCCTGTAGTGGATTGTCAATTACAAATAATATGGGATAGGAATTTCCTGTTTCCTGATTGGTCAGGACTATATCCTTATTGGACATCAACCCTGTAGCTGGCATTTATTCTGTGCACTAGGATGCAGTGTGCCAATATAACCATGCCTGCAAGAAACCTTTTTAAAAACTTTCTGGAAGACATGTTGGTGAAGTAGAAACCATCACAACTCCCACATGCCATTAGTTGAAAATAAATAATAACATTCCACAGTTTTCTAACTCTCTTAAACCCTCCACATACCCACTACACATCTACTATTTAAAGACCAAATGCCATATATTTAAGAAAAGCTTGAATTCACTTGAATTCAAGTCCCTGTGTCATGATTAGTGTTTCCTGAAATTATCATGCTGTTTGGTTTTGTGGTTTTCTTTAAGTCAGCATCTTTTAATGTGCTCTGCAGTAACTGAAAACTAAAGATTTTTCTGTCCCTATCAGTGAGCGATGACATCATTTAGATCTGGCCCGCTGCTTCAGCAATTAAATCCTTGATTGACTGAAGAAGCTGTTGCAGTTCCCAATCAGAACAGTCTGTAGAGCTAATTGTTTTCAATCAAAGTTTGTTACTAACCCATCTGGTTTGTGTTTAGATAGACTAGCTTAAAATCTATCATTCTGTTCTCTTATAAAGTTGATCATTTGAGTTTCAGTGCTGAACTGAAGAGGTATTAATGAATATCTGTGAGAATTTACCTTGTCTGTATCACAGCTGTTAGTTCTTTCTTGTCAAAACTCTGCATTGTTTACTGGCTACATAGCACAGGGTTGATTAATGGATATAAGAAAATCTAAATTTTGTTAATTTATAGAAGCAGTGTGTCTTTGATGTAGCCTTCATAAATAGGTTCATGTGAGAACAATTTTGTTTTTATGTCAGATTGACAAATAGGTGTCTGCCACACTCTGCTGTTTCAGGAACATGTACTGTATGAATTCATAAAATTTAGTTCCTTGAGGATTTCTGTGTGAAAATACATCATGTAGGTGTATAATTAGAAATTTAATATGGCATCCTGATGCCTCTGTCTCCTTCCCCTCAGCTGAGGCTGCTGCACCTTGCTTCCCTCTATCCCCCACCCCCACAGTCAGGGCCAATGCACCCTGTTGCCCCCTGTTCCTGTCTCCACAGACAGGGCTGCTGTACTCTGCTAGGCCCTAGAGTTACACTGCCTCCACAGTTAGGGCTGCTGTACTATGCTGCCCCAGGCCACCAAAGATGGAACTTTTGCTGCACCCTGCCTGTTACCCACTTCCATTGCCCCAAATAGGCAGGGATGCTGCACAACACACACCCCATCTCACAGTCAAGGCTGTTGAACCCTGATTCCCCACTGTGTCCTGCACCACAGTCAGGGCTTCTGCACTATGCTGTCCTCAGTCCCCTGCCACCACTGTGCCCTGCTGCACCATGGAGCCTCTTGCTTCCACAGTTAGAGATATTGCACCATGCTGCTCCCTGCCACCAGAGTCAGATCTTTTGGTACAGTGCCAAAACTGCTCAAAAGAAAAAACAAAAAATACTTTTGTCTTGTGTTATAGGGTGGGGGACAGAGGGCAGCAGTGTGTGGCAGCCCTAATTGTTCAGTCAGGAGACAGGGGAGGTATCAGGGTACAGTAGCTCAAACTGTGGAACAGGGTGCAGCAGACACACCTGTTTGGGACAGGGGACATGGCAGCAGGATGTAGGAAAGGATCTGACTCTGGTGGCAGGGGGGAACAGAGAGAAACTTCCTCAACTGTGGTGGAAGGGGACTGGGTACAGCACATGCTTTGCCTTGTCTTATGGCAAGTGGCAGCATGAAGCAGCAGCATTAACCATGGTGGCATGGGGCTCTATGGCACAGCAGGCCACAACAGCCTTGACTGTGTAGACAGGCACAGGGTGCAGGAGCCTTGGATGTGGTGGCAGAGACAGAGGACAACATGGTGCAGATGCCTCAACCATGTGGCAGAACACAGGGTGGCATCAGGGTATGGCAGCCCTGACTGTGGGACAGGATGCATGTGGTGCAGCAGCCATGCCCAGTTAAGGCAATGGAAGGGGGTAGCAGGTGCAGCAAATACCTCACCTCTGGTGGCCTGGGACAGCATTGTGCAACAACCCCAACCATGGAGGCAGAGGACCTGGGAATCTAGGGCTTAGCAGAGCACAACAGCCCTGACTGTGGAGAGAGGAACAGGGAGCAACAGGGTGCATTGGTTCTGACTGTGGAGGTGGGTGGACTGAGGGCAGCAGGGTGCAGCAGCCTCAACTGTTTGTGCAGGAGGCAGCAGGGTGCAGCAGCCCTACCTGTGTGGAGAAGACAGTGGGCAGTGGTTTGCAGTAGCCTCAGATGGGGGCAAGAGACAGGAGGCTGGTGGGGAAGGGGAAAGGGGGCAGCAGGATGCTGCTGCCTCAACCGCGGGACAGGAGACAAGGGCATCAGGATGACATTTAGTATTTCTAGTTACAGTGGCGTGAAAAAGTATTTGCCCCCTTCCTGATTTTCTCTATTATTGCATATTTGTCACACTGGATGTTTTCAGGTCTTTAGAGAAAATGTAATATTAGATAAAGGGAACCTGAGTGAACAAATAACACTTGTTTTTTTTTTTTTATTTCACTTATTTAATGAAAAAAGTTAACCAACACCAACTGGCACTGTGTGAAAAGTAATTGCCCCTTACACTTAATAACTGGTTATGCCACATTTAGCTGCAATGACTGCAACCAAACACTTCCTATAATTCAATATCTGTCTTTCACATCGCTGTGGAGGAATTTTAACCCACTCTTCCTGCAGAACTGCTTTAATTCAGTAACATTCGGTAGGTTTTCGACATGACCTGCTTGTTTCAGGTCCTGCCACAGCATCTCTATTGGGTTTAAGTCTGGACTTTGACTAGGCCACTCCAAAACTTTAATTTTACTTCTTTTTAGCCATTCTGATGTGGACTTGCTTTTGTGTTTTGGATCATTGTCTTGCTGCATGGCCCAACTATGCTTCAGCTTCAGCTGACGGAAGGATGACCGGACATTCTCCTTAAGAATTTTCTGGTACAGAGCAGAATTCATGGTTCCTTTAATTATGGCAAGTCATCCAGGTCCTTAGGCAGCAAAGCATCCCCACACCATCACACTACCACCACCATGTTTGACTGTTGGTATGGTGTTCTTACTGTGGAATGCTGTGTTTGCTTTACACGAGACATTATGGGATCCATGTCATCCAAAAAGTTCCACTTTGGACTCATCTGTCCATAGAACATTTTCCCAAAAGGCTTGTGGATCATCCAGGTGCTTCTTGGCAAATGAGAGACGAGCATTTATGTTCTTCTTGGTTAGCAGTGGTTTCCGCTTGCTACTCTCACATGAAGCCCATTTTGCCCAGTCTCTTTCTGATTGTGGAGTCGTGAACACTGACCTTAGCTGAGGCAAGAGAAGCCTGCAGTTCTTTGGATGTTGTTTTAGGATCCTTTGAGACTTCCTGAATGATTTTACGCTGCACCCTTGGAGTACTTTTGGCAGGCCGCCCACTCCTGGGAAGATTCACTACTGTTCCAAGTGTTCTCCATTTGGAGATTATGGCTCTCACTGTGGTTCTATGGAGTCCCAGAGCCTTAGAAATAGCTTTGTAACCCTTTCCAGACTGATAAAGGGCAACAAATTTTTTTCTGATCTTTTCAGGAACTTCCTTTGATCATGGCATAATGTGCTTGTTGAATCTTTGCACTGGCAACGTGACTCTGATGGTAAGGGTCAAAATAAGTGAGATTTATATTGAGCAGGGCTGGCTGTAATCAAGCCTGGCTGTGTTCAATCAGCTGACTCTAATTATCCCTTTAATTGGGTTGATTTAACTAGGGGGCAATTACTTTTTCACACAGTGCCTGTTGGTGTTGGTTAACTTTTTTTCATTAAATAAATGAAATAAGTAAAAAAAAAGTGTTATTTGTTCACTCAGGTTCCCTTTATCTAATATTATATTTTGTCTAAAGACCTGAAAACATCCAGTGTGACAAATATGCAATAATAGAGAAAATCAGGAAGGGGGCAAATACTTTTTCACACCACTGTATACACATACATTATGTATTTCCACACAGAAACCCTCAAATAACTGAATTTTATGAGTTCATACAGTACATGTTCCTGAAACAGCAGAGTGTGGCAGACACCTGTTTGTCAAGTGGACATAAAAACAAAATTGTTCTCGCGTGAACCTATTTATGGAGGCTACATCAAAGATACACTATTTCTATGAATTAACAAAATGTAATTTTTTTTTATATCCATTAAACAGCCCTGTGTTATATAGCCAGGAAACAATGCAAAGTTTTGATGAGAAGGAACTGATAGCTGCAATACAGAAAAGGTAATTTTTCACTACCTGATTGAGTTCTACAATATACAGGGAACAATCGGATATGCCCACCCTCACCACAGTACTCTTGCTTTATAGGTATGTAGCTTCACCCACAACACCTGATAGGAGGTAGTAAGATACAAAAAAAACACCTCACTGTTCTGTTTTCTTTTTCGTCCACACTTCCTGACAAGAAACAGGAATCAGCACTATCTCTCAACTAAAGCAAAACAAAACATGGACCTTGTTAGTTGCAAAAACTGCAGTGCACTATACTATAGGATCTGCAAACGACAACCAGGACCCTGCCGTGTGTGCTGTGCCATAGCAGATCTTGCAGCCCAACTACAGAATGCTTGGACTAGAATATATGGCCTCCAATGTAGGAAACTCTATTGCACACCTCCTCAACACCCCCACCACCAGTACCAGCATGTCAGCCAGGGGATGGGTCTTGAGGCAGGGCCCAGAGACTGGCAAGTGGTAAAATAAAATAGACATCATAGAAGGCCCAGGAAAGAAGTCAAAAACCAGGAGCATTTACTGGCCATCCAAACAAAAAACAAGTTTACTCTACTGCTACCAACCACAGACAAAGTAATACAAGGTAAAGAAATCAAACCACCAAAAAATCTAACATGCCAATTAAAATCAATACAAACTATGATAAAAACAAAAATACTAATACTCAAAATATAACCAACAACAATACCAAAACCAAATGCAATAACAACAAAAATACTAAAACTCAAAATAAAAATGACACAAATATAAACACAAGCAAAATTCTCATAATCGGGAATTCCATGATTCGAGGAGTGGAACATCACCTAACACAAAATGTTAAAAGTGACATTGTGGCAAAGTGTCTACCAGGAGCCTCTGAAGGCAGGGACAATAGCCGCATAAAGACAATTGTGCATCAATCAGGGGATGTTACACATATAACAATACTTCTTGGTACCAATGACTTGGCAAATCACACAGTTCAAGAGACCAAGAAACACTTCGAGGACCTGGCAAACAAACTTTCTTCCCTTCCATCTAAATTAGCCCTCTCAAAAGTGCTGCTAGTGTGGGAAAAAGGAAAAAGTACCAAGCGAGTCAGAGAGATTGAAGTAGGCAAATTCAGCTCATGGCAGCATGATTGGTGCCAAGACAAGGGATACCACTACATAGGGAACCGGCACAACTTTTGGTAAAGAGCTTTTTTTTAAATACAATGGATTGCACCTAAACTGAGAAGGTGTGTGAACACTCGAACAAAAATTTGATGTCTATACAGGTAGTTTAAACTAAATAAAAGGGAGTATGATGCAGCTCACACCCTTGCCATCAGTGAGCTGGTCATCACTCCCCAAAATGCCAAATGTGCGCATACATCCTCAGAAAACAAATCAGAGCCAGCATCTGCCTGAACCAGCAAACTCCATAATCTCTTGGCTGAAAAGAGCAAACTGGAGCAATCCAGGAAGAGGGTAAAACCTCACACCAAAGAGGATGTACATTCCTGGAAGGCAATGGTTGCAAATACTAGGAGCCTAACCAACAAACTTCCCAAACTAACAGCCATCTTAGAAACAGAAAGGTTGGACTGGGTGGCTGTAACAGAAACGTGGTTCACAGAAAACCACAGATGGTATACGGCCACTGCCGATTACAATCTGTTCACGAAAGATAGGCAGGGCAAAAAAGAGGGGGGAGGCATAGCCATTTACATTCGGAAGGAAATAAAAGCCACAGAAGTAAAAGGAGTAAAAGGGCAACCTGGGGACTTTGAGCCATTGTGGCTAACAGTAGACACGGGCAAGGGAAAACCCTTCAGAATTGGTGTCGTGTACAGGCCCCCAAATCAAGGAGATAAAGGAGACAAAGGCCTAATAGAGGAAATCCACAAAATGTCTGATAAAGGTGAAGTAGTACTGGTGGTGGACTTCAACCTACCAGATATTAACTGGAGCACATTAACGGCAGCAACAACAAGAAGTAGGGACTTATTGTCAGTACAAGGCAAGAGACTATGCCAACTTGTTAAAACCCCAACAAGGGGAGATGCCATTCTTAATCTTGTCCTCACAAACTCAGAAATGATCAAGGACATCAAAGTGGGATGTCATATGGGCAACAGCAACCATCACATGGTAAGCTTTAAGGTAAACATAACACAGGACACCAGCCACTCAAAGATAAAGGTGCTAGATTTCAGAAAGGCTGACGTCCAAAAAATGAGGAACAACATAAATAGCCAGTTAATGGAAATAGAGGTTGAGGAGGTGGAGGTCATGTGGGGGAGACTCAAGAAAGCAATAGAGACTGCCACCGATCAATGTGCCAGATGGGTCAGCAAAGCAAAAAGAAAAGAAATCCTCTATGGTTTTCCAAGGAAGTGGCTACCACAGTCAAAGAAGAAAAAAAAAGAAGGCGTACAGCATATACCAGGAAACCAAAACTGAGAAAGACTGGAAGTCATACAAGGAAAAAATGATAGAGTCAAACAAACATATTAGAAAGGCAAAAGCCCAGACAGAGGAAAAGACAGCAGAAGGGGCAAAGAGAGGAGACAAATCATTTTTTAGATACATTAGGGAATGTAGGAAGACAAAAGGGGGGATAGTAAAGATTGCTACTGAAGAAGGGAAATGCACCAAACATGACGCAGAGAAAGCCGAAATCCTCAACAAATACTTTCATTTTTCATTTTCATTTTTCCTTTTTATACTTGTAAGCAGGATGAGCAAAACTGCCCGTTTTCACCAGCAACAAGTTACAAACATGTTTAAAACATCTAAAACAATGTACACAAACAAAAAAAGATTTAAAAATAAAACATACATAAAATGTAATAAAAATAAACAAACCAGTTATTTAACCTGTACATGTGCAAATGTCATTATCTGACAACCAATATTTCAATCTGGTTTTAAAAGACCATGCTGTCATACATTCTGTAATATCAACAGGTAATGAATTAAAAAATAAAGGAGCCCTATAAAGAATCAATATCTGACCAAAAGCAGTTCGAAACAACGGAGTTTCAAAAGTAAATTTATTCTGATACCTAGTACCATTAGAATTAAGAAATCTGGGAAACAATGATGAAACTACTGGGGATATGAAACCGTTCTTTACCTTAAATAACAATGTACCTAGTTTATAAAAAATCTTATTTTTAAGAGATAAACTATGAGAATGTCTAAGCAAAAGTCAATGATGTGTTTGAAAAGGAACATTGAGCATGAAACGTAATATAGAATTATAAGTTACCTTAAATTTATTGAATAATTGACCAGAGAAAGAGGAATAAATTATAATACTGTAATCCAAGACACTCATCAGAAAACTGTGGGCAAGTAGAAACCTTGATTCTCTGGTCTAAAACTGCTTAACTCTAAAAAGGGATCCTAATCTCTGGTGAAGAATTTTTCTTAGTTTATTCAAGTATACTTCTGCTCGGTGTTTACCAAAGAGGACCTAGGGGATGGCCCAGCCCTGAAAAAACACAACACCCAGGACCAGGGGTAGACACGAGTCTCTTTACAGAAGTCGAAGTAGAGGAGGTGCTAAATAAACTAAAAGTAGACAAAGCCATGGGACCAGACGAGATGCACACCAGAATCCTTAAGGAACTGGGGGCAGAATTAACAGCCCCTCTGGCACTTCTATTCACAAACTCCTTGAAAAGTGGTGTGGTACATGAAGACTGGAAAAAGGCAATAGTGGTTCCACTTCACAAATCAGGCAGTTGCGAAGAAGCTAGTAATTACAGACTGGTGAGCCTCATGTCTATAGTAGGGAAACTAATGGAGACACTACTCAAACAAAGGATCATAGCATTCCTCAAAACCTAGTGGTTGATAAGACCCTAAACAGCATGGTTTCACAGCAGGTAGGTCATGTCAGACAAATCTGCTTGAGTTTTTTGACTACGCTACAAAAGTAGTGGATGATACTGGGGCAGTAGATGTGGTCTAACTAGACTTTATAAGGCCTTTGACTCGGTTCCACATAGAAGGCTGGTAAAGCAGCTTGACCACACAGGGGTTGGTCTAGAAGTAGTCAAATGGGTACAGAACTGGTTACAAGACAGAACACAGAGGGTACAGGTTAATGGGGTGCAACTGACAGAAGGCAGGGCGACCAGTGGGGTGCCCCAAGGCTCAGTACTAGGGCCTGTGCTCTTCAATGTTTTTATAGCAGACATCACTGACTGACTGAAAGGGAAGGTATGTCTGTTCACAGATGACACCAAGATATGTAGCAGGGTGGACACCCCAGAAGGAGTAAGCAAGATGGAAGCTGACCTCAAAAAACTAGAAGAATGGCCTGGAGTGTGGCAGCTGAGATTTAATGCCCAAAAGTGCAAGGTCATGCACATAGGAAAGAAAAATCCAAGAAAGGAGTATTACCTAGGAGGCAAAAGACTGGCAGCCTCAAACCAGGAATGAGATCTGAGAATCATAATCTCAAGTGACTTGAAGGTCAGCAAGTAGTGTGAGAAGGCAAAAATAAAGGCCAACAAAATGCTGGGTTGCATTAGAAGGGGAATCATGAGCAGGAAGAGAGAGGTGGTACTACCACTGTATAGATCGTTGGTCAGGCCTCACCTGGAATATTGAGTCCAGTTCTGGAGGCCTCACCTCAGGAAGGACATTGACCAGGTGGAAACAGTACAGAGAAAGGTGACAAAAATTATTCAGGGTCTGCAGTACATGTCCTATGAGGAAAGACTTAGGGAACTGAATATGTACTCCCTGGAGCAGAGGAGAGAGTGAGGGTACATGATTGAAACATTCAAGTACATAAAAGGCATTAACAAAGTACAGGCACAGGAACTTATTCACTTCAAGAAGAGCTCCAGGACCAGGGGACATGACCTCAGGCTGCAAAGAGGGAAATTCTCTACCAACACCAGGAAGTTTTTCTTCACAGAAAGAGTGGTGGACGCTTGGAACAGCCTGCCCCAAGAGGTTGTGGGGGTCAATACTGTGGGGGAATTCAAGAATGCATGGGATAGACACAAGGGAGCCCTGACTACAAAGGCAACCAGAATGTCAAAATAGGTCTAAACTAATGGGCAGACTAGATGGACCTAACAGTCTCCTTCTGCCGTCAACTTCTATGTTTCTATGTTTCACAGACATCCAATCATACCACTTCAGTTCAGCACTGAAACTCAAATTATCAACTTTTTATGAGACCAGAATGATAGATTTTAAGCTAATCTAGCTAAACACAAACCACATGGGTTAGTAACAGACTCTGAGTGAAAACAATTAGCTCTACAGACTGCTCTGACTAGGAACTGCAACAGCATTTTCAGTCAGTTAGGGACATAGTTTCTAAAGCAGCAGGCTAGACAACAATGATGGCATTGCTCATTGATAGGGACAGAAATATATTCACTGTTTTCAGCTACTGCAGAGCATATTAACAGCTGCTGATTTAAAGAAAACCACAAACCAAACAGCATGATATTTTCAGGAAACACAGACTTGAATTCAAGTGAATTCAAACTTTTCTTAAATATATGATATTTGGTCTTTAAAACTAAAATATCAATGACTTTTTACATGCCTAACCATACCCACTTATTTTATTCTTTTAAGCTTCTTACTCCAGCCTTCAGTTAACAAAACTGTTCCATTCTCCCCAATGAAGTCAGTCTCTTACCTCCACCCGTCCACTCACGCTCTTATCTGCCTGCAATCTCATTCCTCTTCCGAAAAACAAAACAAGCTATCAACAGCCCAACAATGTATCTGATAGAAATGGTAGAAAAAACTATTTCTATACTTTAATTCAGCATCCATGAAGCCTGATTCCAATTCAAAAACCATGAAGCCTGATTCAAGTGTCGATACCAGCCAAGTCATAAAAGAGCTGCTGCAGCTAATCTGTACAAAAAATAGGCTGTGCATGAACACATTACCCTCCCTATCAGAACTCAGCCTCGCCAATTACAAAATACAGGTGCTGAGTGCTAACACTCACGTGATCTAAACTTCTGAACAGCTATACCATACAGTGTATGGGGTAGGGGGAGAGGGCTGTCACTAAAGCATTGTAACCATAGACATGTACAAGCCACTAAGTGGCAAGCACCCTCTACTGGCAGCCCCGGATCTCGGCACTGCTGCAGTTCAGTACATAGAACTATTTATGTAAAACAAACAAAAAAAACTTTTAATTTTTTTAAACATTCAAATTTTCATGAAAAAGTTAAAATGTATTAAAATGTACTCCTGGGAATCATTATACAAGAGCAATCAAACACTCTGGGGTGGGGTATTGTTGGATAAATATTCTACACTTCCCAGCTCCTGCAGGTACCTGGCACTCACAATGCACCTGAGGCATAAGCTTATCAGACAACAACCCACACCCTATCATGTCTTATTGCTTAAATGTATGCCTTCCTCTGCATTAGATATGTCATATGCATTTTAAATTAAAATAGGAGGTAGGCATCATTCAGTGGGTCATCAGAAATGGGTTTCTTAAAACCTTATTTGATTGGGCAAAGCTGGGTTCATATTTATGTCACCAATTTGACCGTTGAGGCTTTTCCCTTCAATTTACAAGTATGCATTCCCAAAGGTCAAGGGTCTGCCCCATGTGACTTGCTGTTGACATGAGCGGAGCCCATGGGACCTGTAGGTCTTAGTCACAAGTGCATGCACTCTTAATGAAACAGAATCACTGCAAGATGTTCTAAAGTGAAACCAGGTGAAGTCTGCAAAACTCCCCTGCTGCTCTGCTGAATTAGGCCAGGTGCTAATCTGAGGGTAACTGAGTTCTACTTCAGACTGGCCTTGATGCTGCAGTGCATCACTGCCTTCTAACATCTAATTATTAACAGCTAACTGCTTTTGTTAGTAGTGGTACTGATGCTGTGAGATGGCCATTTTGGAAACACAAGGAAAAAAAGATACTGATGTCAATCTAACCTCAGCACATGTCTCGGCTGGCATCTACATCCCTCAGTTACAAACATTCCAAAAATGTTTAAATGTCAAGCCATTCCATTCTTTATTAGTAAATGAATTAGCATGAAATCAGAATCTTTGTCACTTAGACTCCATCTGTTTTTAACGATTTGTCCTAAACTGAAGTCATGTATTTGGATGTCTGCACACCGGGAGAGCCTCATTTAGGTTATTCAAACATTTTTCTTTAGTCTGTGAAGGGGAGTTATAGCAGCAGAGACAGTACATCGAAGTTTAACATAATGATAGTGATAACAGAGAAGCAGACAAACAAGCATACAGATATGGATGGATGGATGGAAGATAGATAGATAGACAGACAGACAGACAGACAGACAGACAGACAGACAGATAGATAGATAGATAGATAGAAAGTAAGCCATTACTATACTTTTATTTTTGCTAATGGCTGTGGTCCTCTTTGAAAAAATGATAGGAAGCATCCATGCCATGTAGCAAGTCACAAATGTTCAAAACAAACTCACCCCACTCTCTCTCCACAGGCATTTCCTGATGAAGGTCTACTCTGCACAATGTTGGTTTTAACCTTTGTTCTTCTGCAACATGTTATTTTTTACTATCTTGTTTTGTTTTTGCCTTGTTTTCCATGGTGATACATGAGCATCTGTTGCTTTTGGTGACAGATAAATTATACCCTAGCAGTGTTAAATTCTGAACTTCAAAATGCTTTCATTTATACAAAGTATAAAAAATGTACAAAGCTTTATACTTACCTATATATTATCCATAGAGATAGTATTTGTGGCAGGAGTCATACCAATGCAAAAACAAAACTGATAGATAGACAGACAGACAGACAGATAGATAGATAGATAGATAGATAGATAGATAGATAGATAGATAGATAGATAGATAGATAGATAGATATGACTATTGGAGAAGAAATATTTGTCAGTCGGAAAAAAATGTCAGCTTATACTTTTTTTAGCAATAATATATTTTCAGCATAATTAGATTCATTTCCTCATTCCAATGTTGTTAAAGGAGTTTTTATTGCTAATTATATTATTAAGGACTCAAGTAATTAAAGATGGTGGCCACTAGCAATTTCTAGCAAATTCTTTCCCTCAGGGTTGCTTTTTGACCTCATGTGCTGGAGTCATACTGTGGATGTGTTAGGAGGGTGTGAGCACACATCTCTGTTGGTAAACAGCATAACTCTATACCAAGATGTTTAATTGATTCAGGGTGGGCATGAGCAGGAAGCAGTGACTTTTAAAAAACTTCAAAAAACGTATCTCAGTTCAGGCATGAATTACAGTGAAAAAGAAGAATGGATATGTTGATGCTTTTGCCAGAAGTACACTATTACTAAAGCATATGATGCATTTTTCTCTAATAATATGAAATATATAAAATATTGTTTATTACAGTCTATTTACTCATAATATCCAGAGCTGGAATCAACTTCTCATATTCAGTGGTGACCTACTTCTACTCAATTTGACAGTTTGGAGAACTGAAGCCCAGGGAAGTGATGACTTGGTCAAGGTCACAGGGTGAGCTACACAGCAATTATAATGCATTTCTCATAATGGAGTTTGCAGTAGCTGCAAATAAGAATGATTTCCTTTGATAAAGACTTATTTATTCATTTATTCTAAATTTAGTGGCTGCAGATACTTGAGTCTCAAATAAACTAATATTTGTGCCATTACTTCTACAGTCTGAACCCATTTCCATTCAACTTACAGAAATTCCCAACACTGTACCAGTTTACTAAAACAGTTTCAACTTGATGTACATGTCAGAATTAACCAGACTGTCACAGCATAGTCCCTAAATATGTTGGTGCATCTTTAGAAATGTGTCCACGGTCCTTGAACTATTGTTGCATTTGATTATTAAGATTTTTTTTTTATAAAATAACTTGTTAAGTCCACAGGCTTGTAGATGTTCTTCACATAGCTGGTTTTAGGCACCAGCGAACCCTATGATTCCTGGGGGCCCCTGCTCATGGGGGCCCTCCACCAGAGCAGTTTTAGTTTTTAAATTTGTTTTAATTTTTTTGGTATCTTTTTAAAACAACAATAAAAGGTTGTTCTGTTCCTTCTGACATGGCATAATCTGTCATGCATAGGCGGCTGAGCCAGGGAGTCAAGGGGGTCAGCATCAAAAGACCCTTCACTTTTGTTGCTGAAGGGTCAGATAACTAATTTTTGGCCCTCACATTTCACTCAGTGGAGCAGCATTAAAATGAGGCTGGTGGGATTTCTCCAGTGATGCAAGGGAGGCTACTTTTAAACCTTGTGATGCTCAACATACATTGAAAATCCAGACAACCAAAATCATACTTTTGGGAAAACCTCTATAGAATATTTTGATTTACTGATGCACGAGTTGCATTATATAGTTCATTTTGGCTTCTTTCCTCCTCTCAAACCTCTTCAAAAACTACAATTCTGGACCCTGTTCTGTTTTGATTATCATGAATAACCCATGCATTTCTGTTAATAATTCACAGATTATTCATCCGAATGTGTGGATTATTCGAGATTATAAAAAGCTAGGTAAGTTGAATAAAGTATATTTAATAAGGAAGTTGTTTTCCCAATGCTCTGGTCTAAGGCACTCTATGCAATTCTCCCCACCACCACCTTTTTGGTACACTCCACCACCACTAATGTCATGAAATGTCTTACTAAACTGTGGCATAGCCAATAAGAAGCAGATTGGCCAATACTATTGGTTGAAATGAAATTAAAATAAAATGTTGCACTTTAGGACTGCAGTTGAGCACATGGGGTGGAGGTTGGTCAAGTAGGGGGGACTCCATGGCTTCATTAATCCTGCTGGGTGCCCCCAAAACACTAAAGCCAGCCTTGGTTCTTCATGGCAAGACAATGTAATTTCACACAATACATTAAACAGTTCCATTCATATACCATTTGATTATCCTTAAACACAAATTGCTACTGTTTTGAATTGTTTCAAAATGTGTATCTTCAGTTTAGTTTATTCATATGTGATCTCTGCAGCTGTTTTGGAACAGCAGTATGTTTATGCAGATCTATACATAAACTACCCAGAAGAAATGGGGGGGGGGGGGTTAAAAGACATGTATTTGATTCTAAGGGTCCAAGTCTTGGGTCATCTACAGTATCTGTTCCATAGGATCCATGGAATGGAGTGAATTAATAAGTTACCTCATTTCATCAATTACAAGCCACCCTCAAACTGAAGCCTCAATGCAAGGAGTACATTTGGAATAAAATAAAAACACCCTTGAATATTGATAGCTCCCTTCCAGTACTGGAATGTCTTAACTTACAACTTTCCTCATGAAATCACCTTGGAGCACCCCCATGCATTAATCCCCTCAGCCATTGATTAACTCAGGCTATCTGAGCCTGATCTTCCAGCTCAAAGGACCTGTTACTCACTCTCCCTCTTCTTTACAATATTTAGGCACAAATCAGTCAATGGTCCTCAGAGGGACTCACTGCTCACACCTCATCATTCACACTCACCTATTCACATGACCAAGCTCATGGCCACAAACCCTCTATCATACACAGACACACACCACAGCATTTATCCAATGACAGAACTGAAACAAAAGTCAAAGCAGCAGGAACCAACTACATCATAGCTTATGGGCATCTCCTGATTGCTTGTTTGTCTGTTTTAAAATTGGTGAGTGGGAGGGCAAGCAGAGCTGAGGCTTCTTTCCAGCTGTAGTCTGAAGGAAAGGGTTACAGTGGGGGAAACAAGTGCAAGCAGCACTTGCAAACAATGATGCTTATCTACTAATGGGGCATAAGGTACACACCAAAGGTACATACCCCACCTTTGTAACTCCACAGCCTGGACAAGCACAGAGTGCATGGTATGCACAACTGCGAGCACCCACAGGGCACCTTGTTGAGGCCCCACCCCCCCAGTGTGCAGGTACGTGGCAGTGGATGGGTGTGGAGTGGTGGACCTGGGCAGGCATCCAATGGGTTGCCTGTCCTGGGTTGCAGAATAGATCACCTGCACTGTGGTGGCAGGGGATTGTGGAATGATGTGGGTCCAGGGTTTTCAAATGTGTGGGCACTCACCTTAATGGCCACCCCAGCCTTCCACATATGCCCAGTGGGCCTGAGCAACCTGAGGGGTCAACTCCCAGTCCTGCTACAGCTGGTGGGTATCATCCATGGGGGAGTGTAATGGGTTATGAGAGGGTTCCCACAGCCATAACCTGTGCCCATCTGTGCCCAGCACTATGTACAGTTGTGAATGGCACACAGAGCTGGCATGCCCCCGACACTCTCCGTGACTGCCTGTGGTGCTAGTTGCGCATACAGCTTGAGGATTCACTATGCAGCTGACCAGTGCACTGTCAGTGCATGCTGCTGGGGGTCTTCAGAATCCCCACTGTGCGGCATTCCCACTTAGGGCTGCCTATGCGTCCCAGATACACAGCACATAGGCAATTTTTTTTTTTTGTGCATAGGGCCCAATAATAGCAATGAATTACTATAGCTGATAATGTGTTGGTTACTGTGCAAAAATAAAATATATAGAAAAGAGAACTCAAAGAAAATCAAACATGAGAATCAATAATTTACAGTTCAGGTGGCAATTATGTGAAAAGCAGCAGCAACATCAACAACAGTCAATAGAATTACTATCACTTGGGTAAGAATATTGCACATATTTGCAAAAGGTAAAATATTGCAAAAGATCAGGAGCCTTAGTGTGTGTCTAGTACCGGAATTTGATGGTACAGATCTGTGCACCAGTTCAGAGACATGCAGTGATAAAGGGACTAGACCAGGAGAGGTGAGAAGCTACAGAAGGAGCAGGAGTAGTGAAAAGAGTTATGAGGAGTAGTCTGAGACAGTGGCTAGAGTAAGGGTCACACCCAGTATCCCTTAAAGATGGCTAGAGCATATAAGCTTCCCTTGACTCGTAGCCACCCTCAAATAAAGACTACAGCTCAACAATAGTAAATCAGATACAAACTATGGATTGTGTATATGTAATTCACTTACTATGTGTCTCGTCCCACAGTGGATTCTGCTGCATTCTCTAACTCCATCACCCAAAAGGCTTGAGGGGCTGAAGTAGGATAAAGATTAGTAGAACAAAACTGGATATTTCGTTTCTGTCCAATCATAAACCTATATTTATCCCCTAAATGATCCCACAATGCACTGGAAGGAGTAGAGCTAGAGCTACAGTAGAACAATAGCAATTATTTTCTCTCTTTTTTTTTTTTGCTAAAGAAAACATAACCATAATAAAAACCCTTTAGTATGCAGTTGAATAAAGATTAGTTGGACCCTTATTTCTCTGACCAAAAAATTAAAGCAACAGGTCCATCTTTTGAGAGGGGGCTACACCACAGTTTTACCTGTACCTTGCAATCTGTTAGTATTGGAACATTTAACACTGTCTTTTCAAATGCAGGAACAAATGGTTATAATGTGTAGCACATTCCCAATATAACCAACATGATTACAGAGATAGTGATACCACTGGAACAACTTTTAAAAGAAGTGTGACATTTAGAAACATTTTTAGCTTGTATTTGATATTTTTTTCTGTAATTCTCACCTCCATTTCATTACTACTAAGGACATTTGCAGAACAACAAGGGGCTGGATTCTCAAAGAGAGGAGAAAATTGTGCACATATGAAAGAAAAAGCCAAAAGACCACGGAGATGCACAGGTGGGATATTTTCATTTGAAAACTCTGCACGTGCGGAAAATCACAAAAAAGGTGAGTTACACAATACTACATTTGTGCATTTTGCACATGCGGATCTGCAGCTGTGGAAATAATATAAAGGCTCAGCAGAAAGGGGAACAGATGAGCCAAGTAAACAAGAGCAGGAGCCACTGTGAGAATTTTACAAAACATGCAGCAGAACCAGAACACTCAGAGCAGCCAGCAGCCAACCCTGCCTTTGGGACCCCAGCAGCACCACCTGTAAGAGCAGGAACTTGTACCACAGCAGCAGCAGCATGCCTTGCTTGACCTTGCACAACAGTAGCAGATGCAATAATATGTTATGGTGGGCAATTACAACCAGGCAAGACCAGAACACATGTGGCAGCAACAGTACAAGCAGGTACAGCCATATCATCAACCAGTGTACCCCAGTCACACTGTGATGGCTGAAGCTTGCACTCCACATATAGTAGATCCGTGCATCCAGTGGCATTTTGTAGATGTAGGTTGTTTCTCTGTCTGTTGTTTTTCATTTGTCTGTTTCTGTTGCCCCCACTTCTGTCTGATACTGGTTCTGCCTATACTGCCTGTGGAGCTCCTATATGGACTGCAGTGGGTCATGTGAGTGTGGTCTGTTGTATTAGAATAGTATCATGTGCTATTAGTGGTCTGACATCTGACACCACTATAAGGCTAGTGTTGTATGGTGCATCAACCTCCACTATGGCTGGTTTTCAATTGATAGTACACTGCCTTCTGCTCAAATGGTGAGTCACGCCTCACTCTCTTTGATGTAGCATGCGCGCAACATTTTTTTCCACAGCTAAGGTCCAGCAGTGGCTGAGAATAGCTATTAAGGGGATCATACATACTTTTCAATGGCTTTGTTTCTCCACAAGTAGTTCCACAGCTGCATTTTCTTTCTGCAATCCACAGAATATTTTTCCTACCGTTACAGACATTTTGAGAATATCGCACAGTGCAACTGGCCTTTTTTTCTACACTTGCACCATTTTTTTTGAGACATGCAAATTTTTTTTACCTTCAAAGTCTTTTGAGAATCCCACCCCTGGTCTTTACCCTATCTTCTCTGGCTGCTTGTCAGCACCTGAGATCACAATTCTCCATCTATGACATCACAATCATTTGCCATAGATATCATCATGGTGTCATAAATGGAGGATTTTATTTCAGGTGTAGCATAAAAAAAAGCAGTTGGAGCAGATAAAATTATGGGACATTGATTTTTTTTTGGTGTACACTGCCCTCATTAATACAAAAAAGGGGACTGAATAACAGAAAAAAAATGACATATAAATTCAATTGTGACTAAATCTTACACATTTCAAGGTTTTTCCTATGGCGTCTGGAGCTTTTTAAAAAAATAGTGGACACCACATAGTTAGTTATAAGGAATAACATTGATACATGGTAATCACAAAGCCCATCGGGACCCCCCAATGTTTCAGATGCAGGGACCAACAAGTATGCTGTGGAAACATGCTGACTTTTAGCCTTTAGCCTATAGTAGATATTTGTTTATTTATTTAATAGAATTAGTTAAATGCTATATTATATCTGCTTCATTTTAATGCATGTTTTTTCTGCTGCTACCTTCTAATTGTAATGGTGTCCTGAACCTCATGGGAAGGGCACCGCAAATCCAGTCTACTACTACTACTAATTTATGCAGATTCCCAAACCACCCTACTACAAAGGGAACCCTGTTACTCCCTTGGCAAGCTTACATTTATGCAGGCTTACCTTGAAGGCATTTACTGTCTTCATGTCCCTTGTCTCCATTAGTAAGCTGTTTCAAAAGGTCACCACTTTCTAGAAGTATCTCCTAATGTTACCACTAAATGCTTATCTAAAAAGTTACTTACATTTTTTAAAAGTCTTTATTGTCCAGAAATAGGACGCAAAATGTCTCAACACAGTGGAATAAAAAATCAGGCCTAAAATGTGTAACGCTATGCCTAATGTGTAGCTCTAAATGGGTAAGGTTGTGCGCACCCCAGAGCAGCAGCACCTGAAGTTTAGCTTTGGCTGCTTCATGATTTTGAGCAGTGTTTCCTAGGTAATGCATAATGCTTGTGCTGATACTGCTCCCACTCAAAGCTGCATTGGTTAACTATGAGTGCAACCATCTCTTCAATTCATATAGCAGCAGATGACTTTGTTTTTCTTTCCTTCACTCACTTGGAGTTGTTTTGGTTTCTGGGTTGACTCAATCAGCTGGTGTTGTATGCATCTCCTGGCATGAATGGCCCAGTTGATTGAAAACATGTTTTAACTGGCTACCCCTCACCTCCTGTTTCCTATTGTTTCTGTTGCAATCTCTGAGCCACACTCTCCCACCTTTCAGAGAGTTCTGTCACTGGGGATTTACATGGTCCCATTGTGTGGAATTCAAGCAGAAACAGCAATGAGCACATTGGTGAGCTTGCTGTAAAATGTCCATCATCTAGGTCATTGGTTACCTAGACCACTTCCTTTAGATTAGTTGCTCTCTTTTCCCTGAAAACAGTGTTTTTAGGTGTCACCAATTTGCGTGTTTATTTTTCAAGAACTGACTCATCCTTTAGGTTTTGTATTCTGCAAAGTTTCAGTTTATTACATCATGTTTTATGGCTTCCATGACCATGCATTTTCTGAGGCACACACTATCAGGCAAGTTGTTTTGTCATTAAATCTTGACAGACATTCCACAGTTTTTCTTTCCAAAGATAACATACATACTATGACATCTTGAAAGAGTAGGATTTCATATAAAAGTGACTCAGGTGAACTGTTTTTCATCTTTTTTCAGAGAAAGTAGCCATAGAATAAATTAATTGTAAAATATCCACATTGCCCTTTAACACGTTTTATACTTGTTATTTAATTGTTTAAATTTTTTTTAAAGTGTTACCTTTTTTGGAACACAAACTGAAATGTAAAAGTTTTCTTCCATTAAAAATCAAATGAATGTTTCATCCAACCCTATAGGTTTCCATGTTCTACTATATTCAGGATGCTTCAATGTCACCAATTAATTTAAAAATAGCCAGTGTATGAGTAATAATGAATCCTGAGAGGTACAACAACTAATCAGAAAAGTTGGTTATTTAGTGTGTCATACATATAAAATAATGCCTGGGCAACCATACACAACAATGCTGTCTTTTTAGTGAGGTGCTGAAATGACAGCATATGAACTTCAAGTGGAATATTCGAGAGGTCCAGGCTGCCATCTTAATCCTGAGATGGAAACATATGCTCAGTTGTGTATGGTTGTATATTTTTGAATACAATTCCTAGAAATGAAGTTTTTAGAAGGTTAATGTTTGAAGGTAAATACTGTAAAACATGTAAAGCAAATTTAATGTATGTGTTGTTTGAGCTGTACACCTTTTTTTTTTTTGTGGTTGGGCACTTTGTTTTTTAAACATAGTCATTGTGTTTAATGTGACTAGAGTGAAGTGGGTTTGTGCAGAGAGTTAGTGCAGCAGAAGGGTATACGTGGTAGGAGGAAAGAAGTGGTAGTTCAACTCACGTGACTTTGATGTAGAATTTGCACAGCAATTTTTTTGGAATGTTTACAACTCAGAACATTCAATTCAATTCAGTTTTATTGACTCAGAAAATACTTTTGAGCACAAGCTCTTTTACAAAGGTTCCAAGTCTGTGAATTAGGTAAGTTACAAAGTAGAAAGCATAAAAAAACAACAACCAATATGGACATGTACACAAAGACATCGTGGTTACAGCTTAGAACAATGGATTGCATGAACATGATTATAAAGGCAGAAAATAATGCAGACTCTAGGAGTCTTGTCATCAGATAGGGGGAAGGGATGGTCAAGGGGAATTGTATAGCAATAGGTGGGGGGTCATGTGAAGGATATGCTGTGGGGGCCATGCCGTGACCAAGTGCAGCCAGGAGGATGTGAGGTGAGACAGGTGCTGCATCAGTCATAAATTGGCGGAGAACTGAGATACCTGAGGTTAGTTGCAAGAGCATCTAGAGATTGTACTTAGGTGTTGTTTGAGGTCAGTTTTGAATTTGGCTAGACAGGTGGTGGTTAGGAGGTACTCAGGTAATTCATTCATCCACAGGGGGGCACGGTCAAATGCCCATTGCCCGAGCGCGGTACGGCAGAAGGGGATGAACAGGACCACTCTTGTCCTCCCTCTGGTGGCTGGTGGCATGTTTGCTGCCACTAACAGATTGCCAATGCATGGTGGTGTTTTCCCCATGACCGCTTTCTTCCCTGGGGTGTACGTCTGATGTATGACCCTGTTCCTTATGGATTGCCAGTTTGTAAGCTCATACAGCGTACAGGTGTGCGTATCATGCTCTACATCAAGGGCTAGTCTACAGGCCTTGTTTAATGCCACCTGGACCCATTTCAAATGTCAGAACATGCACGACAACTTACAAAATGGCTTAGAAAAATCCTGAATCCTAATTGGCTAAGATCACCATTCACCAACCACCAGGTCCGGTATCAGGTAACAAACTGGAACATAATGAGTCCCAGTCTCTGGCTGTCTTTTTACAATCAGGATCACTGTGCTCATAGAATTTTTAAAATAGTCATGACCACCATTTTTTTTTCTTGCTAGTAAGTGACTGAGTCCCCCTCTCACTGTCCATTTTGTCAGTATCAATTATCTCATTTTGTGCCCTCCCTCCTTGCAGCCATGCTGTTCCTCTTACCAGAACAGCTCTCCTGATCTTTCTGCTAATCCATCAGATTCCCAGGTCCCAAATGTCCATGCTCACTGCTTGTACAGAACTGTGCTCACTCCCAACTGAGTGCTAATAGTTTAAAATGGAAACTGTCTAGTCTCTTGTTCCCAGTCATGATGTCTGTCACTACCCAATTCCCCTGTTCGGAACCTACTTTCACTATCTGTAGATGAAGCATAATTTATTTTTAAACAATGAAAGAGCTCACCAGCAGTACAGAACATATATTTTAGTACTGTTACTCCCGGTCTAAACTCAGCCCGCTCTGCCATCCCAAGCAGCTTTTCTGGACAAACAGAGCTGTTTATCTTGCAATTGCACTTACAGTACATTATATTAAAAAAAAGGAAAAAGGACTGCTACTCCAAGGTAGGATAAAGGAGGTTGCAGGATGTGACAATTGACAATATCTCACTTTTTGCTAGCAAGCAAGGGAGAGGTGAACAAAAGTAAAAAAAAAAAAACATTATGGACCCAGTTCTCAAAACCTGGCACAAGCCACGCTAAAGGTAGCTTGAGCTGATTGCCGGTGTTCCAGGGACTCAGCGCCTAATTATCTATCAGGTAGGGTCCCAGCGGCAAAGTCCTGTGGCTTGCAGCAATCATAGCAGTGCACCAAATGGAGGGCACACCTGGACAGGTTGCCGCAAGCCGTGGGTGGCCATGTGGCAATGTATCTAAGCATTTCCTGGTGGTCTAGCGCCCCTCCACCCAATCCCCATAGTATTACATTAATGGTTCCTTGGTGGTCTAGAGGACACCCCCATCCGATCCCCATATCATTAAAGTATACCTTCCCTAGAGGTCTAGCAGACCCCCTGCCCAATCTGCCTGAATAATAATATAGACATTCCCTGGTGGTCTAGTGGACTCCCCACCCAATCCCTATATCATTGAAATATGCCTTCCCTGGTTGTCAAGGACCCCCCACCCAATCTGCACAAATAATAATGCACTGTATACATTCCCTGATAGTCTAGTGGACCCCCTCCCAATCCCCATATCATTGAAATATACCTTCCCTGGTGGTCTAGCAGACCGCCCACCCAATCTGCCCAAATAATAATGTATACATTCACTGGTGGTCTAGTGGACCCCCCCTCCCTATCCCCTATCAGTTAAATGAATATGTACATATATATCCTGGTGGTCTAGTGGACCCCCACCCCCCCCACCTCAGCAGGCAGTGCCATACCATCCCGCTCCCTCTGTCCCATCCCCGAGCCGGCAACTGGCATAGCTATCCTCTCCCCACCATGCCTCCTCCCACTGCAGCCAGTCACTGACTTAACTGCAAAAAAACATGTACTGTACACATCAATCAATGAGTGCATACTGTACACAATATACATTCCTTGACAGTTCAGTCAGTGGCTGTTCACAGTGGGGAGAGTAGGGCTGTGCCTGTCGATGGGACGGGGGAGTGGGGTGATAGGGCACTGTCTACTGGGATGGGGGTCCAGTAGACAACCAGGGAATATATATATATTTTATTTATTTATTTTTTTTCATATGGGCTGATTGGGGATAGGGAGGGGGTCCGCTAAACCACCAGGGAATGTATATATTATTATTTGGGTGGATCAGGTGGGGGGTCCACTAGACCACCAGGGATGGTATATTTCAATGATATGGGGATTGGACAGTTGGGTCCACTAGACCACAGGGAACCATTAATTTAATGCACATGGTTCGGTCGGACTACTGTTAGATCACCAGGTACCTGATAATTGTAATGCTATGGGGATCGGGGCTGGGGAGGGGGGACCGCAGCACATTGGCACAGGTTGCTCAACACTCCCAGTCTAACGGTACTTAGAAATGTGCCCTCTGGGAGTGTTTTAGGAATCTTGAATTAGGAGATATGGCAGCCTGCGTCTTCTGCAAGCCCCCTAGTGCCATGCCACAGCCCATTTTGTGCTACAAGAATGGTGCAGGACCGTTTTGCTGCAGGCAGCCTGCAGTTTCCACAGGCTGCCTTTGAGAATCACTCCTGGTGCATCGTTTGGTGCAAGGGGCACTTTGTGGTATTCCTTGTAGCTTTGAGAATCGGGCCCTATGTCTCAAAACAGCAGCATCCTCTACTGGCAAACATACCAGTAGAGGGACTACCTTACAAATAAGTCATTTTATTTTGCTCTTCATTTTTACTCTTTTTTATGCCTTTTATTTTAAAATTTTGTATTGTTAAATATCAACAAGTGACTCATTTCCTAAATGCAATAATAGTCTCCAGGGTGGGTGCATGGTATGAGTTATACCAGACCTTCCAGGGGCTATTAGACCCTCTGCCTGTGGCATCATGCTTTATTACGCCACTGGGTGGTGAGGTATAGCCCAATACCGCCCACCCTGTTTGGTATTATTGTGTGCTTAGACCATACATAATATCGTAGAACACACACAACAACTTAGAACAAGAACAACAATATTTAGAACATGCTGTTGTTTATTCACAATAGGGGTTAACCATTTGTTATAATCATATTGGTACCTATGTACTATGCGGTGCAGGGTATGCCCAAGAGGTGTGTACCCTGGTCACATAGCTCCACCCCCACGAACAGGCATATAGTAGCCGGAATGCACAAATGTTGACCACCACATGGTGCCTGTCCATGACCAAGTCTCCCACACACTGTGTACAGGGAGGGATCAGTTGACACAGATGGGCATTCAATTGGATGCCCAAACTGGTCTACAAATGGATCCTCTGCTCCACATGGAGCAGGGGATTGTAGGAAGGCATGGGATGTTGAATTGCAAAAAATATGGGAGTTCTTGAATTGCCTCCCCCCAGCACTCCCTTCATAGCAGGAGGGTTGGAGAAGCACAGTTTGCCCTTTGTACCTCCCTTAGAGCTCCATCCTGGTACAATGCCCTCCCACCAGCTGTCACATCAATCACCAGTCTAGGTCCTTTTAAAGCTGCCTTAAGGGCCAACATCCTCTTCTCACATTAATGCCAGTGTAACCAGTAACCTGTGGATCCTGCACCACACTGCTAGGCCATGCACCCACCCTTGGCCTGGCGGTGGACAGCCCTCACTATTTCTAGCCTACAGGCTCCTCACCTCCCTCGGTTACCATATAGTTGCACTAGACTATGAATGCATCGTATTATGTATAAGACAAGGCCTCACTGAGGCAGCTTACTCCCAACTCATATCATGCATTGCTTTAGCTACCAATTGTATAGGTCTTAACCACTCATTAGGTAAATATGTCGATAGCTCTGCCCTGTATTAGTTACCAAATGTATAGGCATTAACCAGTGCTCATTGTACTTATGCTCTATATGATTGCTCACCCACATTTATTCCATGTATGTACTGTATGAATGTCTATGTTTTATTCTGACGTGGAGCCTTTGGACACGAGTCTATGATTCAAAGGGTTGTAATTCCAATTTCCCTAAATAAATAAATAAATCACTGGTGTACATCATTGGTGGGGAGGTGCACAGAGCATACGGCAGGGTCCTGATGCATATCCTGCACCCCTCCTCTCTCAGCGCTCTGCCCCTTTGTGAAGAGAGTTGAGTGTGGTCACATGCCCAGACACTTGTTAGGCCATCTGCATTCAAGTACAGTAAGGACACGTAACCCTTCCATGCATGCTGCTGGGGGTGCATGGGATCCCCGGTGTGCAACTTTCTTACTTAGGGTTGCCTAGGCACCCCAAATGCTTGGCATGTATGCAACCCACCCTATAGTGCATAGGTGCCATTGTGTGCTACGTTGTCCGTTATCATGCTAACCAATCAATCATGCCTCTTATGTGGCAAGAGACAGCATTGCAACTATATTTCTGCAGTGTGCCCCTGCCTGTTTCTGCCCTAAAGACCTGTAATCAAAGTTACAACTCACACCCTTTGTAGTATTCCACAGTCATCACCAGTGGTGGGGCTATCCCACGTCCATCCTATAGGATAATGCGTGATCCAGTGAAATTTCAGCTGGCTCTTCCCAGAAAGGCAATATTACTTTGAGCATCCCTGGAGGCTGGTCATGACCCAGACTGCTCCCAAACCTACAGGTATTTTTAAGCTACTTTGCTTACAAGTTGTACCTTGTTTCCTAGTCCTTATATAAATACTTTACTTTCAGGCATTGATTGCTGGTCAGCAAGTTCAGTTTTCATACAGGATTAGTCATTATTGTGCATTTTAATGATTATTGACTACCCCTGCGTTTTCATGGACAAGGAAATTGTTCGTGGCTATCTGGGCCATTCACAGCACCAGAAAGCCATTTCTAAGTAACCTTATTTTTACATAACCGACACCTTCTTCTAAGCAGTACAAGTTCTATGCAATTGCCATTTTTGTGGGTGAGTTCCCATTTACTGTGATTTGACTGCAATCCTGGGCCCACTTGAGCATCCAGGATTCTGCAAAATACCTCCTTCTAAACTCCTATTTCTTTCCTTTCTAGCTCACTGTAGGCAGTGCAAGGTGTGACCCTCCTGTAGTATCCCCCCCCCAACAGTGCACTACATATTTAGACTGGTCTCTGTGCCTTAATCCCTATAGCAAGCAGTTCTTTGCTTTACCTAAGCCTTTTATTGTTTGTTTTGGGTTCTTAAACCTCTCAGCCTCCCCTTACCTAATCAGTCTGTCCTTCCAAAAACTATGTGATCTGCCAACAGACTCCTCCATTTTGGCACTCTGCTCAAACTGAGTATCTGACACCTTTAAACTCAAGGGAATCCCCTGCTCTGGGAGTGGCTCTTTCTTCCATCTGCCCTCTGGCTCGATATCTCATGCTATTTCAATTTCACAACACAAGGAGCCAAAATTTTACCTTGCGAGATTTCAGTCACCATTTTATAACACCAACTGCATTTCTACAGGCAGGAGAGTGCTTCTCCATTCTCATCAGATTTGTAGCCATTTTGTAGCCTGAATCTCACTTCAGCCATCTTAGGGAGGTGGCTTCTGCACTTTGCCAGATCTCCTTTAGCCTATACAAATGCTGAATAAGCAGTCATCTTAAAGGGATAGTGTCATTTTTCATCAACCCTTTTTAGCCGGTACTGGCCAGTGGCACCTATGGAAGGAACTAGGCACCACTCCAAACAAAAGATGAAAGAGTCAGGCACCCCTTTTGGGTGAAGGGGACAATTAGTGCACTTTATCACACTGCCATGCCTGTTCCAATCCTTTTTTTGTACCCTTTTTTTTGCAGCCTGATACTAAGGGATATCAGGATTGCAAAATGCAGAGAATGTGGAGTCCCTCTTTTAAACGTTCATGTGGATCAAAGCATATGCATGAGGTACAACATCACAGAGGGCCCAGACATGCAGGATGGAGACACAACTTAGCAAGGGTCAACAACAGACTTAGAGCCCCACACTGTGCTGCCCACAGCACTTCTGACCCTGGCCTGCACCAAAAGTCATATGAGGAGAGACTGGGAGACCTCAATATACATACACTGGAGAAGGGCATAAGTAGGGTACTAGAGGGTAGCATTTTTCAGAAAAGGAGATGTTCAGGAATGAGGGGGCATGACATGAGGTTGGAAGTGAGTAGACTAAGGGGTAACGTGAGGAAGTATTTCTTAATGAAAAGGGTGGTGGATGCATGGAATAGACTTCCAGCAGAGGTGGTGGGGGCAAACACAGTGGGGGAATTCAAACATGCATGGGACAGGCATAGGGGAACCCTAGTGATAGGAACGAGATGGTAAAGCTGGAGATCAAGTAGGGACTGTGGCTTTCACAGTAGGTAGGGAAAATGGGCAGACTAGATGGGTTTAGTGGTTCTTATCTGCTGTCAGTTTCTATGTTTCTGTGACTGAGAGCAAGCACAACTCCTCTGTCAGCTCCTTGAGAAACTAAAATTAAAAGTTTCCACATCTTCAACAAAAGAGAATAAGGACACCACTAATGCTGAATAGACAGTTTCCTTGAAGGGGCAGTATCATTTTCCATCTTCCCTTTTCAGCATATATTGGCTGGCAGCAACTCTGGCTTGGTCTAGGCACCACTCCAAAACAAAGATGAGAGAGACAGGAACCGCTTTTTGGGTGAAGGGGAAAATTAGAGCGCTTCATCAAACTTCCAATCCTGTTTTGATCCAGTTTTTCTGCCCTTTTTCCACAGACTGCTAATAAAGGATATCTGGATGGCAAAGTGCAGAAAATGTGGAGTCCCCCTGCCAGACACTCATAAGCCAATGCTTATGCATGGGGCACACCATCACAGAGGACCCTAATACGCAGGATGGAGACCCAAGTTTGCAAGGGTCGACAACAGACTTAAAGACCCACACCACACTACCCACATCACCTATAGCCCTGGACTCATTGAAAGCACAACTGCTGTATCAGGAGCATGCCAGCACTCTGTGTCCTTTATTATAAGGAAAAAAAGTATAGCACTGGCCATCGTTTCAGGTAAAACGTTTTCCTCAAACGTGAAGTTATATGACTGAAGTATGGCTGGTTCCAGGTGTGAGCTGTATGTTTTGTAAAATTCTCGGTATAACCCAGCTTGACCAGAGGCAGTGTTACTTTTTTAAAGAGTGTATAGCATTGTGGACCTCTTTACCAGTAACAGGTTTTAACAATTTCCTCTTTTCAGCTTCTGTCAAAGCTTGTAAGCAAAGTTCGAAAAAAGGAGTGGTCCAGGGTAGTTTCTACCAGGATCCCAAAGGAAGTTTTAATAATGGTAGCCAAAGCTTGTAGCATTTCTGGGGGTGAGGATACCTCCTGCCACTCAGGGGTCTGAATTTTCTGAAAGTCTATTTTTTTCTACACAGTTTTGACAGTCTTTAAAGGGATCAAAGGTTTGTTTGGTATTCTCAGTGCCAAACTCATTACCTGCATTAACGTTTGAACTCTGTTATATTGGTATTTTTTCATTTCTGATTTCATCACCCTAGTTTGGGAACTATAATCCATGTGTTCTGTTTCAGTTTTTTATATTCCTTTTTGTAATTGTGCCCTCAGTCCAGACATTTCAGATAATCACTCAGCAAGCTGATTTCCCTGCAAATCTCAGAAAGATGCAGACAAACTCATATATACATAACACCAAGTGACGTGCTTTCCGTAAGACAGTCCACTTTATTTGTGCTACTGGATTTTGCAAGATGACATTGTTCAATTTCCATATATTTTGCTTGCTCACAGGAGTATCAGACCAGGAGAAAGTGCATTGCACAGACACATGGTCTAAAAATTCCACACCCCATGTCTTAGCTGAAATAATGTTTATGGACTGAGATATGAAAATATGATCAATACTTGTGAAGAGGAATACCTAAAATTGTTTTTTCCCCTGTCATATGGATCATATACATCATAAGAGTTAGTCAGTCTAGCTCTAAGAACAAACTGTTTCAAATTATTAGTCACAGAGCATCATAGCTGTCTGCAGTCCCCTGTCAGTGTGTGCCATGCCACAGTTAAAATCTCCTCCCCAGATTAGTATCTGGTCTGTATGCAATATAGCTGAATTTCTAGAGAAAGAGCCAAATTTAGGGCCTTTGTTTGAGGTGCATGCATATTTATGATTCTAAGTCAGGCGTCATGGTATGCTTCATCCAGTAAAAGAGCACTTCCAGGGTGGATATATATGTACCAGTCTAGAAACTGTTACAATCTCAGCGTTCAATAGAATACCCACCCCATGACAAAAATCCATGCCCAAAGACTAGAATGTTTTACCCTAATGCCAATTTTTTTTTCTTTTTATTCATTATGCTTTTTGCCCCCGCTACCTGTGACCCAGCACCTCAGCCTGGTCATGGACCCTAACCTCCACCTCCACATTAAAGCCTACCCCTCGGATACCCCCTGGCTTGCCCCCCAGGGTGGGGTGCAGCACCAACCCCCTTAACGGTGCCGTACAACAGGACTAGGTCCGAGGGTTGATCCTGGAGGCTGATGAAGGCCAGGGCAGGCTTCATCTAGGGCCGCAGGCAGGAAGTGTTTTTTGGTGCTGTACGTGGGGGGTGGGAATGTGCAATGATGTCCAGCGTCTGTCCTGCCCCTCCGACTGCATTCAGATGTCAGTTGCTGCAGTATCCCCAGCCTCCGCTAGGGGTCCGTCAAGCACCAGACATACACTCTGCCCTCCCCCCGGAGAAGGATAGCTGTCTCTAGGACACTCAATCCTTCTCCCCAGGCCAGCCCTCTGATGACTTGGGTCCATTCCTGAACCTGGGTCACCAGCGTCACAAGCAGAAATCCAGCCGCTGCACTGACGGGCCAGCTTGCCCAATGCCAGTTTTTTGATGACTGTGCCAACTCAAAAGGTGTTTTCAAATGGGTGTCTTGTAATAATGTAATTTTTCTCTGACAGGACTGCTGTATGACAAAAGCTGTCACCCCTTTTTATGACTTTTTATGCTATTGACATTGATTGATGTCACTTCCAGTGAGTTATTTATAAACCAAATTTAGGGCCTTTGTTTGAGGTGCATACATATCACAGACCACGTGGCTGTGCAATGCACTTTCTCCTGGTCTGAAGCTCCTGGGTCACCTCTGAAAACAGGCACTTGTGCCTAGTGGGCCTTGCCCGGTTAACAAAGACTAAATAAATAAATAAAAATGAAAATAACAAACATTTGTCAATGCTGAATGTTTGCTTGCTAAAATTAGCATTGGACATGCAGGAGTTAGACAGATGCAGGATAGGAATGGCAGTGAAGTATTGAACTCACGCCAACCCCACCTCCACCCTGCAGAGATGGACAGGCATTGGGGTGTGCCTTTTGGGTCAACACCAATAACACTCATGGCATGTCACCTCACCCTATCCAGCAGACACCAACAAGTGCTGAGGTGTGCCTTGGGGTGTTTGGCTTTACAGTTGCCCCATTTTGCAAGGACATACGCTGAAATGGGTGCAGTATAGGAGAATGGGGTGAACTCTGGGGCTGAAGAGTCCAAGGCACACCTTGATGCCTGTCACTAGCTTCAGGGTGGGGGTGGAGGTGGAATGGCATGAGCATTACAGCCGGAAATCTAAAGGCACACCCCTGATGCCTGTCAGTCTGTACAGGGTGGGACGTTATGGTTAGAAACCCTAACACCCCGGGTGTTAGTTGGTATTTGCACTACAAATTTTCAACATGGCCTTTTTGTGACCCCCACCTCATGAAAGCATTTGGGACCTCCGCTCATGAACAGTAGCACTGTGATTTTGTTAATCTGTCCCGAAAGTTGACTTCCCACAGTGACCATGCCATTCTGCGTCAGATGTGTGAAAACACAATTAGGACAGGATGTGAAAAATGACAGCTGTACTGCTCATAAGGAGGTGTGCAAAATTGACAATGCTGAAATCTTGAGTGAAAATATTACAAATTCTCGAAGTTACTAGTGTGCGTGGAAACTGCACAATGCATGCTCATAACATAGTCATTTTATGGACTTTTGTCACCAGATTGAAAATGGACTTTTGTCACTAGATTTTCAACATAGGCATTTTGGGACCTCTGTTCATGAACAGTGTCATTGTGATTTTCTTAATCTGTCCCAAACACTGATTTCCCACAGCAATCGCGCTATTGTGCGCCAGAAGTGCGAAAACACATTTCGGCCAGGATGTGAAAAATGACAGCTGTACTGTTCATAAGGAGGTTTGAAAAAATTCCAATGTTGAAAATCTGGAATGAAAATATTACAAATTTGTAAAGTTACAAGTGTGTGTGGAAACTGCACAATGCACACTCATATCACAGTCATTTTTTGGAATTTTTTCACCAAATTTGCAACATAGACTTTTTGGGAGCCCACCTCATAAACAATGACACTGTTGTTTCATTATTCAGTCCTGAAAGGTGATTTCATGCAATGACCACGAAATCACCTTTTGTGACCGAATAACCAGATGACAGTCACTGAATTCATGAATCTGGTCCCAAGAACCCCATGTTGAAAATGAGGTGCCAAAATTCAGAAAAATGGCCGAGATAGCCACCTAAGTTGAACCCCCATTTATGCCATTATACAGCTTACCAGCATTTCTTCAGTTCACAGTCGGCTTTGAAGAGTGCAGACGTGTTCCCACTCCACCGGAGATCATCGCGCCATGCTCTGGAGGTATGTATGGGGTGAGGGGGTTGTAGAGAGTTTAGGTACACAGAGGGTGAGTGTGGGTTGGAGGAGGGGGCACCAGAGACAACGAGGGATGGTTTTCTGTTTTTACAGGGTTTAAAAAAAAAAAGACCTCACGGGATGGTTTTTCTATTACAGGGACCCCAGTATGCCAGGGGGGCTGTAGCTGACAGGGATTGGACACCCCATCAACACAAACAGAGTGTTTTGAGGGGGCACATGAGCTGAGGGAAACTGGGCACCCCCCTTTGCACATAACAAATGGGGGGGAACATTATGCCGACGGAGATTGGGCTACCCCATCGGCAAATGAACTGGGGAGAGGGCATGCTGACGGGGGGACTGGACAAGCCCATTGGCTTTCATGGGGACTGTGAGAGGTGGCTGGTGACAGCTGCCACCATGTTTATTGGAATGGGACACTAGACAATGCAAGTTGTGATTTGCCACTGGAATCAGGGACCGCCCCAGGAGCAAAAACAGTTGATTTTTAAATGACGGGGTGCTCCCTGATTGCAGCGTTGAGTTTCTTTCAAGTTGGTGGCATGCTACAATACTGCTGTCATCGACAGCGTGCTCCTGTATTGGCATCACAGAGACCAGCCCCAAAATGGACTGCTGGCATTGGCCACAACACTGCCTCACCTCCACAACTCGCTACTACAGCAAGCTGCCGCAATATGTTTATTGCGCATGCACGCAAGCAAACATAAAAAAGGAAGAAGCACCAAAAAGACAACAGTATTTAAGCTATTTGTCTCTAGACCTAGTTTTCCATCTCATCTGTTTGGACACTGACATTCCAGAGATAGAATCCTCCTGATCAGAGGAGAGGTCTTTCAGAGAGGACTGGACTGTGGATGCCTCTGAATGCTCATCCTCACCTTCAGTGTCCTCCATTGTTTACCTGGAGCAATGCCACTATACCTGTTTCTTGTGGAAAATAAGGCAGGGGTCTGACCTGTTGACCCTTTAGGAACTTTGGACTCCTTTCCCCTTGACTATCTGTTTCTGGGTCATTTTCTCTTACTGACTTTTACTTTCCTATCTTCCTCCAGGGGGTTAGGGGGCTTTTCAGCAGTCACCTCGAGTGCAGCATCATCCTGTGGAAGAGGTTCTGATACTATCATGGGTATCTCATCAGTAGTTGTACCACAGATTTTAGCAGGTTGAGGTTCTAAGGGCAGCACAAGAGGCTCTGCAGTCTCTTCCCTAGGTGCAGTACCTGCAGCCAAAATGGTAGAGGTTGAGGGTGGTGCCTTAAACTGTGGGGGGATCTTCTAGTAACAGGATGTGTCTCAGAATCCTTCATATCACGGGTGTTTTGCAGGGAAGTCCTGAATTTTTCTGATCCTTGGGCTGCCCACTCCTCCTCTGCATGCATAAGCAACCTTTCCCTGGGCTGGTTATCATCCCTGCCATGCAAAGCCTATGGGTATCACCCATAAGCATGCCCCTTACCTCCACACAGGTTACAATGAAAGGTATTTGTGCAAGCTTGTGACCTGTGCCTATATTCTGGGCAATGGTTACATCTGGCATTGTCACAGGCATTGTCAGATGAGCTCTTAAGTCACAACTGTGGGAGGGCTTTGGTTGGCCCTGGTAACAAATGATGCCTCTGTCTCTGCCCCCAAAAAAGTTACTGGGAAGATGAATCACAACTACATTCCACAAGTACACTTTAACTTGTATCATCTATCACCCCCCCCCAAATCTGCTTAGAATCAGTTTCTGGTGTGGGCGTGTCCATCACCTCACACCAATGACTCAACCAGAAAAGAATGTCTGAAATATTAACCCCCTCATTTTTAAATAACATGGTTATTGTTCTGATAGCCAGCTGGTGAGGCATACAGCAGCAACAGAAGTCCATAAAGGATTGTCTTTCAACTGCGTGTGTTGGGCTCAGCATCTCTCCAAACCAGCAACAACCTTGAAACTTATAATTAACATCCCCATGTGAATCAAGGCATAAATTTCTGATGCGAAAAATGTTCAAGAGTTTTTTTTTATTAAAGTTCTTTCTGCATACACCCTATTCAGAAGGGTGTCTAATCCACTATTATATTCAATTCTGTTTATTTATTTCACTAGGAAAAAGGCTCCATTGAGCAAGCTCATTCGCAAGGAGGTCCTGGAGAGGACAGTGGACAGATACATTCAAATACAGTGGGTAGTAAAAACAAGTACATTGAATCATGGCACAATATGTAAGAACAGTTACAGTGAGCAAAGAACAAGTGCAGAGAATCATGACATGAACACATGAACATAGCATAATCAAGTCCTAGTAGAACTTGCTAATGGAATGCTAGTCTAATAGGGTTCTTTGGTATTACTGAGATTTAAGGTTACTGCTAATACAATTCATAAATATAATGCACCTTCTGGATAACCTGGCTCCTGACCTTGTGCATCTTATTTAGAGGTGCATACTTCCGTGCGGTATCTGCTGACTGACATCTGCCTGGATTGGTGGTAGTTCAGGTGGATGTTAAAGACCCCTTGGCACTTCTCAGAAAGAGTAGGGGAATTTCCCTAGTGTCCTGGCCAAATTTCCCTCATTCACAAAAAATACCACCAACAGCTTAATCTGGTTCAAGGTCAGTTGGCATTCATCTGTATTCCCCTCTCCCGGGTCGTGCCTGAAAATAGGCAGGATTTGTCTAGTGCACTTACCAGGTCAACAGAAACTAAATAAATAAATAAATATAGATTTAAAGAGCTGTTTCACCACTGGAGCACTAAGCTTGAGTGTGTCCTGGAGCTTGTTCCAGGCAGCCGGTACAGTGGCGCTGATGGCAGATGCACTGAACTGCGTACAGTATTGTGGTGTATCTAGAAGGAGGATGCTGCTGTTCCTTAATGCATAAGAAGTTGCGGTTCTTTTATAGATCTCTAGGATATAATCTGGTAGATCTTGGGTTAGTACCTTGTGGGTCCATATGAGGATATTATGTAGCCTTCTTTTTGCCAGTGAGGTCCATCCCATTGTTGTGTATAGAATACAGTGGTGGGTTAGTGACAGCAGGGTTATAACAAATCTGAGAGCCCTGTGCTATAGCACGTCCAATTTGTTTAGACAAGTAACAGTGCAGCAGCTGTATATTATGTCTGCATAGTCCGTTATAGGCATAAAAGTTGCTTGTACTAATCATACTCTGACATCCAATGGGAAACAGCACCAATTTCTGAAGTAGAATCCTAGTCTGATTCTTAGCTTTTTGCAGACTTCATCTATTTAAACAGTGAAGGATAGCTTACTGTCTAGCCATACTCCTAGATATTTGTATTCTTTTAGTACCTCGAGGTGTTTTCTGAGCAGTGTGGTGAAGGGGAAGGGGGATTTAAGCTTTGATTTTGCATTGGTAAACCATACAGCCTTAGTTTTTCTAGCATTCAATAGTAGTTTTGTGCGAAACAAGTTCTTTCGAAGCTCATTAAAAGCTACTTGCAGGTTTGTGTGTGTTTCTAACATATTTCTACCTGAGGAGTATAGCACCGTATCATCCGCGTAGAAGTGTATCTTTGCTTTTATGATGTTAAGGCTCAAGTTATTGATATAAATAGTGAAGAATAGAGGCCCTAGTATTGAGCCCTGGGGGACCTTTGAAGATCATGGTACTTGTTGAATATAGGCCTTCTACCTTGACTTGTTGTAGTCTTCCAGCTAGATAATTACACACCCATTTCAAAGCTGATGTAGAGAAGCTGATGTTGTGCAGGCTTTCCAACAGTATAGTATGGTCTACTGTGTTGAATGCCCTGCTGAGGTTGAGGAAGATGGCTCCCACTGCTTGCTTCTGGTCAGCTGCACACATCCAGTTGTTCATGACCTTGGCTAGTGTGATTGTAGTACTGTGTTTGGGTCTAAACCCAGATTTATAAGGTGACAGTGTTCGTATTATCAAAGTATTTCCTTATTTGAAGGCTTACTAATTTTTCCATCGCTTTAGCGAGTACCGGCAAGATAGATACCAGTCTGTAGTTATTTAGTAGGCTTGTATCACCTGATTTATGAAGGAATATAATATAGGCAGTTTTCCAGCTTATAAGTATTTCGCTGCTATCTAAGGACATGTTGAAGAGGTGGGTCAGTGGTGCTGTGAGCTGTCTGTACCCTATTTTTAGGAAGGTTGGTTCAAGTCTATTGTTTCCTGTGCTTTTCTTGACATTGACCTGCAGAAGTAAGTCCTTCACTTGCTTAAAAGTGACTGGCTGAAAGCTGAAGGTATTGGGGGAGCTGTTTTGGGTCAAGGGCGGGCACCAGCTGGTTTGGCGAGGTGACTTTCTTGACCCTTCTTTTTGTATTGGTGCATGCTTATTTATGATCTCCAGGACATTGCTTTTGAAAATGTCTGACGTCTCTTGATGCTAGGTAAAACTTCTGCCACCTAATGTTGGAAAGGTCTTTTATGAATTCTGACTCATTAAATCTGCTGAGGCTCCTTTTATATACGGATTTGTTTTGATGAGGTGGGGACTTATAGCCTCGGACACATGCCACAGTGTTGGGGTCATTTATGTAATTGTGGAAGACCATTGAAATCAATATTTTGTGGGTCTGTTTGTAATTACTAAATCCAGTACAAACGCATTGGCAGGATTATTTGGGTTAGGTCTAGTTGACTCTTTGATGACTTGTGAAAGTCCAACGGTGTCACATGTATTCATCAGGCCATCCACTTTAGTGGAGAGCCAATCTAAGTTTAGATCACCCAGTATCAATGATTTGTTAGGGTGACTATTGACTAGCTGAGATAAATAAGTTAGCAGCTGCAGTCCTCCTTTGGGTGGTCTGTAGCAGCCAATTAAATATACAGTTTTGTTTTTAGACAGGTCGAGCTTAATCTCTAGGCACTCATATTCATTTGATACAGTTAGTGAGTTAGTGACAGATGCTGCATAATTCTCCTAGATATAGCAGGCCACCCCTCCACTCCTACCATTTCTGTCTGTACAAAATAAATTGTAGGAGGGAATGGTCACTGCAGTTGTCGGCACCAAGCTATTTAACCAGGTCTCTGTATTCAAGAATATGTCTGGCATTGTATGAGCTATCCAAACTTTGACATAATCTAGCTTACTTAGCAGGCTGCAGGCATTCATCAAGAGATGTTTAAGGCCTTTAAGGGATGAGAATTCCATGTGAGACATAGTGGTATCATTTGGTCCAGGGTTTACTTCTACATTGCCTGAGCAGAGTAGCAGGAGCAGTATTGTCTGCTTGCTAAATCCTTTAGATCCTCTGCCTACATAACATTTCTATCTCACTGACTTGTCATTTGGATTGCCTGTTATAGTGTCTGTGATTACACTTAGTTTTCTGTGAGTGGCCCACAGAATGTTGACTGCCTTAAATCACAGCAGCTGAGATACCATAAATTTGGATAATTGAGGTAGGAAATTATGATGGCAACAGGTAGCAGAGTTTGAAATAGAGTTGGTGTGCTCTGGATCGCTAACTAACCAGTAGTTGCTTTTACAATGTATTGGCATCCTTGCAAACAAAAAAAATATCGTCACCCCTAACAACCACATATTGCCAATAGAATGAGGGTCTTCCAGTATACAAAAAATAATCACACTTACTGCTTCAGTGTAAGTTCCTAATTATTGCTTCTGGTGGCTGACTATAGGTGCTGGACTGCATTACCCATAGAAGCAGACTCTCCTTTATTCGCAAATATGTCTGATATTCTGAACTTTGGATGAGGGTGGTCTATCAAGGTAGTATCTCCTGTGTTCATATAGCCTTTCAAAGCAGGCCCCATTCTAATTGGGCTTAGATTCCTTTTCTGCTTATGCAACCCAGAGGTCCTAGGTTTGGGGGAGTCAGATGAGAAGGGAGCAGACACCTCTGTTCTTGGGGTATTGTTCAGATTTATAGCTGAAGTATTAATAGCACAATCAGTGTCCACTTTGTCTGCACCATGTTTAGATACTTCAGTGACACTAACAGCAAGGGCTGACTTTGTGTGCAAAGCAGGGGCCCAAGAGCATGTGGTGCATTCCTCCTGTGTATCGGAGCTGTGGCAGATGGTATGAGAGGTACAGAAGACCCTGAGTCCATGTTTCCATCTTATTCATCAGCTGGTACAGTTTCCTCTCAAACAACAACTGGTACTATGTCCCACTTCTCACCCCTTTCCCCTAGCAGACAATTGGAAATGGTAGTCCCAGATACACTCTCCAGTTCTGCTGCTGGCTCTGCAGTCATCCCACATGTAGGACCACCAAGAGTGCTCTGCTGTACACTCAGTATCAATAGCAGCCAATCCTTCCTTTCAGGCAACACATGACTGCTCAGAAACTCTTTGCAGTAATGTTGCACCACCCGGTCAGTTGAATCCAGGACCCAGACATTGCTCTGCTCTCTTTTCCAGTTGTCATCCTTCAATGCCTTTTCAGGTGAGCAAGTGGCATGACCAGGTAACACCAACTTTTTCTTGGGAGTTTGTTGCATAGGCTCTGACTTTGATGTTTGCTGAATCCATGCTTTTCTTAGACCTAATGACTTCCTGCTAAGCATTTTGGCAGATTGCTTAGCTGATCCTGACAGTGCCACATCTGTCAGTGGCTCAGCTGACTGTCAGCAGCTTTTTTCTCTTGGTGCTGGCTGAGGAGACAATCCCTCTCCAGGAGATACCTGACTTCCTCCTCAACCATCATTTCCATCAAACACTGCATTTTCTCATTCATTGCAGCCATCAGCCTGCATTCTTCTGCACAGAGGTCTGCATACTGAAGTTCCATATCACGTTCACTATTATTCTATGCAGAGAGTTCAACATCATCATTTTTCAGGTTACTATCAAGTTCCATCAAAGTCTGGTCATTGACCTCTCTCACGGCAGTGTCAAGGATGGAGGCCTGTTCCCCTGCCACAGCACCATTCTCTCCTCTTCTACCTGGGTCAGCCATCTTGGCTGGATACCAAAATATACAGCAGCTCCACCCTACTGAAGAGTAGGGGTATTTTCATTCATGAAATCGCAATGAAAAGTAACCCTAGACTTGATTTTCAAAGCGTGGCACATGGCTTGCACAAAGCCCTCCACCACGACACTCAGGTTCTGGTGGTGCACCAAACCCCTTTGCCATAACTGCTCCAGATTCTCAAATCTCTGGCACAATTGTGACAATTTTCACATTTTACAGCAGTTTGTGCCAAAAAACTGGTGCAAGCTCTTAAAAACTGCCCCCAGGAATGTTGCAAGCTAGACCAGAACATGTTAATCTAATTTGCGGCACCTGGCACACGGGATTGAAAAATCACAATCACTGGCTGGGTAATTGCCACAAGCCCTGTGCATCATATCTTCAGCACAGCAGGAGCTTGCAGAAATTGGATGCTTTGAAAATTGGGCCCACAATGTAAAATAAAATTGAAGGAGAAGTACAGAAATCAAAACAATGCATCTGTACTTAAGGTAAATAAACCAAATGAAATATACAAAATGAGAAAGGTACTATTGCTGAACTCAGATACACAGTTCAGAAAAAATAATCAAACAATAACATACACACATAGAAGCAACATAAAGAAAACACAAAAAAATAAAAAAAACTCAGAAGCTAATTCAGCATGGTTTGGAGCTAACCCGGGATAATAGCTATCAAAAATTCTGCCAATGAGTCAGAAACCAGGCTCTGGAGTGTGTTTTGCATTCATATTCATAAATCCGATAGACTTACTAATCATCCTGAGAACATCCAGAAGTGTATATGACTTCTGTTGTGCAGTCAGCCTGCATATACCATGCCATAGATAATACCTTCTAATTGCAAAGCACACCCTAAGAGTGCTGTCCTGAAACACAGCTCGCTTTACACCATAAATACCAGGCACAAGCTCTTCATAAATTACTCTCTTCTGGAGATTGCTGTTCTATTCAACATCCACCAATATCCAGCACTGTGTTGCAAATGGGCATTCAATAAAAAAGGTGTTGATAAGTTTCAAAGATGTTGACACTGGACTCCCTAGGACTGTATCTTTTGTCCACTGACTTATGTTTTAGCATATTTCTTACTCAAAGTCTGTTGTGGCAACAGAGACATTGGATGTCCCACATAGAGCTTGGTCTGTGGGGATCATTGAGGATTTTTAAAACTACATCCTCCTTGCCGTCAGGGCAGTTAAGGATGCAAAATATATAAGAAAAGGAAGAGTCCATGGTACTGTTACACAGTATTCTCCTGTTCTGGCCTTCCACTGCAGTGAAACTGATCTTCCATTGGCTTATTTTTTTTTTTCTAAAACAGACCTCCCATATGAGGGTAGCTATGGGGACTTCTCCAATCTGGGTAACCTCAATTTAGTCACCTCTCAGGCCAAAACATATGACTCTCATCATCTGTTAACCAAAGGCACCATCATTTTTCTATCTCAGATGGTTCCATGTGATAACAGTGCTTGCATAACGGCATCAACAAAAACAGCTACTGCACATCACCAAAAAGCAACGGCAATGTACAGTATAGCGCCCATCACAAACAGCTACACTTTCTCGCTATCGCTGTTAAGAAAAATGCTTTTACTACCCCCATACCCCTCCAAACTTTAAATAATCAACTCCGGGGCAGACAATGGGGGGAGTGGAAAACTGGGGGGATACTTCAGGGACAGATGGTGGAAGGGGAGAATGTTGGGGCAACCTACAGGTGGGGGGACAAAGTCAGGATGGCAGAGGTATGGGACTTGAAAACAACTAAAAAACACCAAGTATTAGTAAAAAAAAATACCTTTAGCACAGCCAGACCTGAACTCAGGTCTCCAGGCTCGAAGGCAGTGACTTTAGCCAGCACACCAGACAGCCAGCTCAGAATTGGCATGCTCTACAAACCTACAGATACTCTCTAAAACAACTGTAGAATGTATCAGCTCATAAACAACTGCAGAACATATGAGCTTAAATTACAATGTGCTCTTAACAGCCATGGCTGTTAAGAGCACATGGCCCAATTCACTTTCGCTATTGTGATGTCACCCAGACTGACTTGCTCAAAAAGAGTCGCTCTATTCACAGGATACCCCTGGGATGGTACCTTGTAAATATTTGCTTTAAGAAATATTGTGATAAAAAACAACTAAAGGATTGATCATACTAAATCCCCTTGACAAGGTTGACAGAGATGTTTCTTCTCTTTTAACTGGGTTCAATCAGCTGCCCAGATTAGCTGAAAAAAAAAATACTATATAATCTCATTTCTACAGCTGGGGGGCACAGGTTAGAAAAATATACAGGATAATAATAGTTTTAACAAAAAAAACATGTTTTCCTTGAAATCATCGTACCCTTCCATACATTTTGAGCTTCTCCTAAAGATTGTTCCCAGTTTTCTTTAACGTTATCTGACCTACCAAATGTGATACCAAAAACCTTTAGGGACTGGTCAGTTACTGAAATACCCCCTACTGAGTCACACACTAGATTCACTGGTTCAGCTCCGATGTGTATCCCTTTACTTCTGTGAATATTTATCTTTGCACCTGAAGCAGTTTTATAATTCTGAAATTGCCAAGGGGTGTGTTCACTGTCCTATGAATTTTCAAAGAAAAGACAGACATCATCAGTATAGACTAGAATTTTCATGGTAGTGGTTAGACCTATACTAAGACCAGAGATTTCCTGACATCCATGAATTTTTCCTCAATAAAAGGTTTATTATGAAAGTGTAAAGCAGAGGGCTAGGACATCCCTGCTTCACACCTACTGTAGTTCTGACTACCTGACGTATCCACCCATTAATATATGGTATGGTGGTAGCTTCACTATACAAAGTCTTTATGCAATTTATGGAAACCAGTGGAACTCAGTTACTTTTGCAAGACCAAGAAAAGGAAATCATGTTTTACTCTATCGAATGCCTTTTCCTGGTTAAGTGCCAGGAAAAAGCCAGAAAGCTGATTCAAATGTGGAAAATGTATCTGATGAGGAACAAGTTATCATGGATTGACCTTTGTGGCAGTGAACAGGTCTGAAAAGGAATGATTACCAGAGCTGCAACAGGGAGCAATCTAGCATGCAGAATTTTTAATAAAATGTTCACATCAATATTCAAGAGACAGAGTGGCCTCTAATTTCTTAGGTCCAGTTTATCATCTTTTTAAAAATATATAAATACTATAAGAAAGGACTACAGGATAGTGGGAGTCAAAGACCTAGTTCTAAATAAGCTATTGTAAAGGATCACAAGGTCAGGGCCCAATAATTCATGAAAGACTTTATAAAATTCACACGTCAGGCCTTTAGAGCTCTGTGTTGTGTTGTGTTCCCACTAAGGTTTTTTATGACATTCAAAACTTCCTCCAACTAAATAGGGCATGTAAGTTCATGTACTAAATTATCTGAGATAACAAGAACTGAAATGTCTAAAAAAATTTTCCACAGATGAGTCAGGTACCTCAAAACAAAATGTGTGCTTGAACTGGTGCTCTACTGTGTGCAAAATGTCTGTAGGGTTTGAAGTAGAGTGCCCCTGGACATCCCACAGAGATTTAATACCTTGTCTGAAATTCTTTCCCCACACCCTTTAAATGGATGTAAAGCCTGTCTTTTACCCTGGGTACTGATTTGCAGTTCAAAGTTCAAAGATTTCCTGCGTTCATAATTCAAAAGCTCTCATTTTTCTTTTATTTCAGCAATCATTGCCGTACTGATCTGTTTAACTGTTGCCTCTTGAGAAATGAAGTTATGTAATTTTTTCCTAAGGCCTAGATATTTAAAGTAGGCTGCTTGATGTTTCCCTTCCCTTTCCCGTTTGTTTTCCATTTTCTCCATATCAGAGAAGAAATCTTTCATGAAGGAGGACAAGAAAGCCTCAAAATCCTCCTCTGTATTCCCCCTCCACCCTCCTCCTGCCATCCTTACTTAAGCCCTCCTCTCCCTCTGCTTTTCCTCTTCACTCCACACCCTGCCTCCTGCTCCCCCTCTGAATTTATTACACATACAAATAACTTGACCTCAGGTAAGGTAATCTCTCTTTACCTCAATTTTGTACTTGATGATTTGTAAATATTTTGCACGTTTAACTTATGTTTTGCTTAGTCTATATCAACTGTTATTCTTATCCACTGTTTTGATTTTTGTATCCTTCTGTCTGTTTTTGTCTCCCTCTTTCCCCAGGTCACACCTCTAAATGAGCCTTGGCTCAGTGTGCCCTTCCCGATTACCAATATAGTTTTTTTATACTATTTAGTATGTTTTCTTGGTACTGATGCACCTCCCAAGGTTCATCCCCCCGCCACCCTGAGCTCTGGCCATCCCCAGGGCTTACCTGTATCAGTGATCCTGATCCCAGGCTTACCCCCTACTGGGTGGGACCATCGCCTGGTCTAGGATCCACGGACTTGAAGTCAGGACTCCGGCAGTTGTCCCCATTGGAGGAACCCCTAGCTTACCCCTAGGGTGGGGCCATGGGACCAGAATGTGCTGGCGGAGACACGTCACTCAGTCACCGAGCAGGGGCTGTGGGGAGCAGACTGAACATGGAGAGCAGAGCATCATAGAGGGAGGCGACAGCATTTTTTTTGTAAGGAAATATCCCCGGAGAGGTGGAACGTGCAATGATGTCAACGTCTGTTCTGCCTCTCCGCATGTAAAATGCTGGTCAAGTTGTTAAACCCCCAGACTCCTCTAGAGGTCAGCATGATGCCACACACATAACCCACCATCTCCCCAAAGAAGGACAGCAGTTACCAGGACTCTCAACCCTTCTCCCCCAGCCAACCCCCTGACTCCCAAGTCTGTTTCTGAACCTGGAGATGTCGGCATCACGAGCAGAGATCCTACCACTGCGCCGGTGAGCTGGCAACCAGTATTTAAAATAAATAAAATATAAATAATTTATTTCAGGAGGTGATCCTCTTCTTAATTTCCAGCTTTGTATCTTCCCACCACTCAGAGGGGGAATCAAAAGCACACAAAACTGATAGTCTTGCCTGATAAAGAGATGTTATATTTTGTAGTCTGGTATCATCCTGAAGCAAATCATTGTTTAGTCTCCAGACAACCTGATAGGGAGGTGGACTTTTGGCAATGTTGCAGGTTACCACAACAGCCAGCTGGGTAGAGGTTTCAATGACCTTAGTACTCGATGAATCAATGTGTACCTTATCAGAAATAAAAAAAAATCAATTCTAGAGGCCAGAGTATTCTTTACATATATTGCCTCTCCTTGTGGATGTATGGATCTATAAGCACCTTTAAGGCAAGCTGATTTTACCATATCTGATAAGTAATGTGTGTCACAGTAAATTTTAAATGGGGTCTTGGGTGTCTTTTGCAGATGTAGACCACCCCCCACCCACAATATCACATTCTTACTAGAATAGAGGAAAGGCTTTATCTCAGAAAATAGGGAGATTCTGGTGGACTTTGTTTGGGGTGCACAGATATATATGAATCGATATGAAGTGTCGCAATAATCTGCATCAATTAACAAAGCTCTACTGGGAGATATTTCCACAGTTTATTTAACTGAATATCCATATCCCCTAAACAGGAACCCCACCCCATTACACATTTCTGTCCATTGTGACCTGTAGGTCATACCAGATGTCCACTTTTCACTTGCCTGTTTCACTTCATATCCCGTTTTTAATCTCTTGTCCTGTAGAAAGAACATATTACCAGGCATAGTATCCAAAATGGAAAAAGTGATCACCCTTTTTTTAAAAGTCTTGATACTATGAATGGTAAGGGACACCTCGGTTATCATATTTCATTTACATATGTGATGGAGTGGGTAAAGATATTACAGTAATTAAATCATCTTAGAGGTTGACCTAGTCCTTTCTCAGCCTTTTTTTGCTACAGGGGACTCTGATGTCAATCCCTCCACATCAGGGGAGAAATCTTTCATGAAGGAGAACAGGGAAGCCTCAGAATCCTTCTCTTTCTCCTCTGTATCCCCCCACTGCCTTTTTTCTTGAAGCACAGTAAATCTGTTTCTTAAAGTCACCTGTCTAGGAGGTCTAGTTTTAGGCTTTCTAGGTTGTCCTTTCTTTCTCTGATCTACCATGTCTATATCTTCCCCCTTGAAAGAGGAGGAGGAGGGGGCATATCTGTATTATCATCTGATGTGCCATCAATGACCTTTTGAAGTACAGGAGCAGACTGGGCCAGGGATCAACCTGCCAGCTCTGTATCCACAATTTCCATTACTCCCAAAGGACACTTGGGGATGGGTCACCCAGGTCAGAATCAGGAGCAGGAGGGCCATATCCAGAATTGGAGAGGCCATTCCCAAGATTCAAGTCTGTGTTTCCAGCAGTTAGAGGAACCTCCGAAGGACCTGGGGTGGGGAAGGGGGAGAAGTCTGTCTTGCATAAGAGTGTTGAATCGCAGTATGTTCCTCAGTCAGGGATTCTTGATCTGCCTGCTGGGCAGTAGTCTTGGCAACCAATCTCCAGATATATTCTAACTGCTGTCCTCTAGAAATGACACATTCCTTATCAAAAGTATCCTCTCCATTGTGTGAGGCCCAGGGGCACTGTCAAAAACAATGTCCCTGTTCCATGCACAAATTACGGTGGAAGGGGTGAGAGTACTTCTGGCTTCTGTGACCATACAGAAAGTAAAAACTATACTGTGCTTTATCACACACTGCGCTAAGATGGATCTGTTCACCACACCTGTGGCAATATTTCAGCTATTCAGTTAGAACCGGAGACCACAGTCTTTCCCTAAATAAAAACTACTGGGAAAATGACTAATACTGGTAATACTGGTGCTGGTTTTGTGCAGTTTTAAATTAAATTTCCACTCATCCGTCCAAATCAATTCCGAATCCATAACAAGGATGGGTCTCTCTAGAATCTCACATTTCCACTGCAACCAATAGGCAACATCATTAACATTGACCCCTTCTTTTCAGAATAGTATTGTGACTGTCCTTACTGTGGGTTTCATGAGGGGAATAGCTACAAAGGAAACCCACATTAGGCTGTCCTTTAGTTTTTTGCGTTTGTCCCAAAACCGGTATAAAAAGTCAATAGTTTTAAAACTGATGTTGTAGACTTCCTCAAAAGATACATGGATCAAAGCATAAAATTCTGTTGCCCCACAGAATTTTTAAGTAAAGTTCTTACAAATGTACACTCTATCATGAGGATTCTCAGAATGACCTACACATGTTAAACAGCATTGCACCTCTGTGCTGGATCTCCTGTGGTATGAAGCAGATCTGCCATTCTAAATGGCCTATCACCCCTGCCCAGATGCTCTGGGCGGCCTTCCCATGCCATCCCGGTTCTGCCAGTAGATGGTCAATGACCATCAGAGTTTGCAAAGGTCCTCCATGCTAAGGCTTCAGGACCTATCCCTCTCAAGGGACATGTGCACTAGGCACTGCTGAGTCTGAGACAGACACTGTGCCTGAGGACCTGCCCTCCAGGGCATCAGATTCAGGAGGCCTCCACCCAGATGGTAAGGTAAAGTGATGACTACCTTTGGGTCTGCCTGTTCAGGTTCATTATCAGATTGCTGTTCCAGTGGATTAGAGGAGGTCTGAGATATCTGGGGAACTTCAGGGTCAGACATAGTTTGTCTTCCTTATACTATGCTGTGCAACATACACTAGTTTCTTCATCCCCTACCATACCCTTATTAAGGATTGTATCAGTATTTTTTGACATCGACTCACCACCATCTTCAGCAATTGTTTTGGTGATCTTAGAGCTTCTGCCAGGTAAACCATAAATACTTTCCCTTGGAACCTGCTATTTGAATTGACTGCCTCCTATTATGTAGAACCCGGTACACGCACTCCAATTTCTCGTCCAATAACAGTTTAACAAATTACTTGGAGCAGAATCATTTGAAAAAAAATGTGTTTCCATCCCATCCACACTCCTACCACTCTCAGCAGTAAAGGCAGCCTTTTCAAAAATAACAGGCTCAAAAGTTTGAGATAGCAGGGAAGTACACTTTTTTTTGAAATGTCCTTTTATTATATTTTAAGACAGAAACACATAAAATATGTATTCAAGAGACAGCATGACAGTACAATATATCAATCACAGGTTTTCAATATAGGAGTGAGGTAACATGTCTCTCTGTGTAACACTTTGGGGGAATCACAGCAAAAATGAGAAACTCATTACCTGTTATGTTGGAGTCATTTCTTACAGCCAATGGGACCATGGAGTACTTAATGTTAATTCTGCACATTTTAACAATCCATACCCTAAAAGGTTATTCATGATAACTCTTCCATGCTTCTCTAATAATAACAGTTAAACACCAAATGGAAAAAACCCTGTTCCTAGACGCTCCATAGTTATGCTAAATATAACTTGCAATTCCAATAATGTTAACACTATAACCTCTCCCTTCATAGGGAGGTGAAAGACAAAACATTAAGCAGAGCAAAACCTCCAAGGGGAAGATCTTGTTATCCCCTAGCCTTGAGGGTGCACCTTACTAAATGCTCAAGAAAAGAAAAACAGACCCCAGCACCAGGACAAACAGTCAAAGCATTACCATGATGCATCTACTCAGTCCCTACAGACTGCTAGGAAGGATGTTCCCCTCCTCCCCTACAGGTCAACACAATCATAATAGAAAAAGCCATCACATTTTCTGCCCTGAGTCATGGCACTAAAATAAAGAGAGAGGAGGTGCCATTTTAATAGTATCACAATGGCTATACTGCCCATGTGCCCATTACAAACAGCTAACGATAATATGTACAGGTAAAGCTGCAGCTGTACAGTATATGATCATGGGCTGAAAATTAACCAGCTTCTCTGCTCTCACTCTCAGTTATGGACCTTTCCTCTCCTACCCACACATACTTGGAGGCAAGAGTTAGTATTCACATTTATAATATAACACAAATTATACTGAAAGTTAGACTGAGAGTTCCAAATGAGGTACTTATGGTGACATCAGTCCTTGCTAAAGCAAAAGTCGGAAACATTTTTGGCCCTCCTTGTCCATTCAACCTTCCTCCACTGATTCTTCTTCCTTGGGCACAGTTGCAGTAGGCATCAAAGATAGTTTAGAGGCAAAATCCCCTGCTGCTGTTGGACCAGTGAAGCAGTATTGCTTCTCCTAATACACAAAGCACAGTCTGGCCAGGAAAGCAATACGTGATGTCAGCTCTGCCAGAGTTTTTGCACTACCCCTTCAAAGGCCTTTCAGTCCATTCTCGTTGTGTATGAGTCCGGAAAGAATAATACTTTCTGTTTTTATTTAGTATGCTTTTATGTCTCTTGCCTTGCTGCTGACTCCTCAGCCCGGTTACAGACCCCTTCCGTGTCCACTCCCAACTTCAGCCACAACTTCCCAATACCCCCTGGCTTATGCCCCAGGGTGGGGTTGTGGCACCAGCCCTAAGTTCCACGATCTACAGGATAGGTCAGGGAGCCATCCCTGGGAGCTAATCAGAGAAGAGGGGCTGGCTTCATTTAGGTGGCAGGCAGAGAGGTTTTTTCCCCCCTGTGTATGGGGGTGGGGATATGCAATGATGGCCAGCATCTGCCCTGCCCTAAGCATGTCAGCGTCTGCACATGCGGTACACCCAGCCTCTGCTAGGTATCCACAGAGCACTGAACACTCTGCCCTCTCCCCCCTGGAGAAGGGGAGCAGTCTCCGAATGCTCAATCCTTCTCCCCTGCAGCCAGCCCTCTGACAACCCGGATATGTTCCCAAACGCTGGTCACTGGCATCACAGGTCGGCATGCGGCCCCTGCGCCAGTGGGCCAAAATAATACTTTCTGCTCTCCCAGTGTTATAGGCACCTGCTCCTTTACTGCCCCTAGTAGTATGTCTCTATCTCCCAATGATGGTAGAGTGAAAATGATATTAAGAGGCCCTTCTCCTGCTCATGTAGTTCACCAAAGAGAAATCCGGTAGGCTCTTTTGATGGCAACTGCATGCTCCAGCCCCACCGTTTCTGGCATCCAGCACTTCAAAAGGTGATTAAATCTCCATTCTCTGTGCCTTTTGGAACATAGAGAAGTCAAACATTGGCAGCCCTAGCATGGTTTTCTAGCTGTTCCAATCTTGTTTTAACCTGGGCTTGTTCTTTGATTATAGTTGCAGTTGCGGTCAGTGCCATCCCTGCAATTTTGCTCACTTTCTCAACTACTCCAGCAATAGTGTTCACTCAGTTTTCCATGATCACCAAACATCATTGTGCTGGTCAAATTTCTGGTCTAGTCGTTGAATCGTTTGAGTAAGTAGATCGATGAAGCACTGTGTAGTTTTCAGAGATGCAGGCTGACCTGAAACTTTATCCACACGCTGAGGTGGCATAGGTAAAGTAGAGGGCCCTGGTCCCTGCTGCTGCTCTTCCTTATTGACATGTTTAGTTCAGCCCATTCTTCCAAGAGAAATGATATAAAAGGTGCTCTTCTACTTAATTAATAAAGCCTCTTACTTGGTTCCCAAAAAATATTGCAAAAAGAATGATATTTATAAGGTTATATGTTGTGAAGAATATTACTTGGTATTACTTGGTATGAAAGAACAGAAAAAGCCCAGAGCCCATCGAGACTGTTCCCCACACTATGTGGGACATTATTTATCAATTATCCCTCAACCAAACATCTAATTTGTTTTTAAAGACAGTGGCACTAGTTGCCTCTACCAATTCTTGTGGCAAGGTGTTCCATACAATGGATGCTCTTATTGGAAAAAAGTTTCCCCTTTTGCTGGTTTTATAAGTTTTTACTTCAAGCTGTTTATTATGCAGTCTCGGAACATGTCTCCTTTTGGAGAGTGTTAGACCACATTTTTCCATTAGATCTGGTGAATTTATGGAGCTCAACAGAAGCATGTCCACCACTCTAGGCTGTTGCCCCCCCCCCCCCCAGAAGTATACTTCTTGCTGTAGTTTCAAAGAGTTTGGAATGGGTTAACACCTGTTCCAGCAGTGTCTGTGGCAAGTTCCCATAGCAGCCTGAAACCCCATCTCCTGGAGAAAAGTTTGTGTGCAGTCTTACCAGCCCTCTTATTGCCACCATCATCAGAGCTTTCCCCACAAGCCAACACTCACCATCTGGAGATTTCTCCCACTCTGCAGCTAAAAGAGCTCTTTCAGCTGACCAGTTTGGATTGTACAGTTTTGCAGATGCTGGTTTCCCTATTTGAGGCTCCAGAGTTTTCCCAAGGTCACAATGCCTCTTCCAAGCTGGCTGAGGTGGTGACCTATTGGTGGCTGTCAGGCCCAGGTTTGACAGTGAATTTGCATCATTAGACAGTGATCTAGAAGCTGCACTTTTGACTCAGGATGTTCCCTTGCTATGTGCTCCTTTTCTTCAGTGAGCAACATAAGTAAATGATGTTTCTTTGCTGACATCCCTCCTCCAGCTCTATATTAGTTTAATTTTCTCCAACTTTAATATTCAGCAGAGGAGAACTGCGCATTAGCTCTGTTCCTTTGGTGTTGTAGGTATGGGGCTGCAGGTATGATCCTGCTTCTCAGCCTGGGAAGTATCTTGACCGTTATCATGAGCATTATTTATACTGGATATAGAATGCACAGATTGCTGAAATAATTATGGGAGTAGACAGATGTGCAATGACAACAAAAATGGAAAGGGACCTGGGGATAGTCATATCAGATGACCTAAAGGTAGGCAAGCAATGTGAGAAGACAGTAAGGAGAGCTTGGGGGATACTGAGATGTAGAGAGAGAGGAATCACCAGTAGAAAACAGGAAGTTGTTGTCTCTCTGTACAGACAGTTTGTGAGACCCCACCTGGCATACTGCGTGCAGTTCTGGAAACCCCATCTCTGCAAGAACATAGACAGGATGGAGGCAGTCCAGAGGAGGGCAACTAAAATGGTGCAGGGCCTGCATTAGAAGCCATAGGAAGAGAGACTAAAAGAGCTTAATATGTATATCCTCGAGGAAAGGGGGGGGCATGAAAGAAACTTTCAAATACCTCAAGGGAATCAACAAAGTCCAAGAGGGTAGCATCTTTCAGAAAAAGAGATGTGCAAGAACAAGGCGGCACAATCTGAAGATAGAGGGGGATGACTTGGGGCAACATGATGAATTATTTTTTCATGGAGATGGTAGAAGACTCATGGGCCAGCCCTTCTTAGGAGGTTGTGGGGTCAAAAACAGTGGGGGAATTTAAGAATGCATGGGATAGACATAAGGCAATTCTAGTGGGAGGTAGGAGGAAGTAGGCTGTTGATAAAACTAGGATCTGCATGTAAGCCCTGGGTGGTGCTATCCCCAGAGTTACACCCTTGCCTACTACTTAAAAGCTAGGCTGAGGGGTTTGGGTTCACTAACAGATAACCATTTTAAAGCCTTTGTGCAGTGCCTCCACTCAGGGTGCTTTATGTGGGTGAGCTGGTAATAGATATAGCCCCCTGAGATGCTGTACCACCCATGATAACCAGTTACCTTACCCAGACATGCCCCAATAAACATTTCCTCAAATTTCCATACTTTGCATTTAATGACTCTCTCTAATAATATGCTCACACCAGAGTTTCAAAAACAGTAACAAGATATTTATTTAGGGGTATAAGGAATTAGGAACAAGGATGTGGAGTAGAGGTTATTTGATTACTATATACATATGTACATGTTTGATTGGTGTTTTGCTGGAGAAACCTCCAGCTGGGTGGCTACGTTACTAATAGAACAAGACAATCACATTCCCCAATTCAACAAATGATACCCAGAGCCCGGGCTATCTAGCTGCTAACTAATCAGATGTTACATAAATGATTGCATTTTTCCTCACACTGGTACCAGTCCCAGATACAGCAGAAACCTTGCAATCTCATACCATACTGGATACCCAGATACCACAGTTCTAGATGTTGCAGGCCTTGTGGGCATTGCAGCTGGTCGAGTTGGCCAGCTATTGATTCAAAGGGAGGGGCATACTTGGAGAAAAATTCCTACAATGACTGTAGATTATTGGGTACAATGAAAGCAGGGATTGCCCTGCATTTAGCAGAATTAGCAGGGATTGAACCTGCTGGTCAAAAAGAGCCAGCGATTGCCCTGCACATCACAGAAGACAGGGATTTCCCTGCAAATTACAGAAACTGAACATTTCAGGAAAATCTACATGGCTAGATTTTGGATTTTACATCCCGAACATTCAGTACAATAATTCAAAGTCCCATCCAGTATAGTTAGAAAAGCGATACTTTTATCAAGCATCCGAATTCCCTTGAAACAAGGTCACATCCAGTACATTTAAATACTAAACTGGCATCCACACAGTGACAGCAGAAGGTGACACTTTTATCAAGCATCCATATTCATTTTGCATGAAGTCACATCAAGTACATTTAAATACCAAGTAAATCATCTATAGACAATGTCTCATCCAGCACATCTAGAAATCACACACTTTTGGCAAGTGTTCTCAGATGAAATCCAGCCAAGACAGAAACAGCTATCTTCAGAATAATTCGGGATCAAATAAGCTCTAGGGCCTCCCATCCCATGAAATGGCAAACGTGGCTTGGCTGTCAGCTCCATGAAGGCAGAACACTAACCCAAAGGGCAATGACAAACTGCAACACATTTATATGATTCACTATCAAGCCATCTCAATGCACCTGCATATGAGCCGTTTAGACAGCAGGCAAGATGCATCCACACTAATTTTGAACAAGGCAGTCTCTGTAGGGGCTTATTGTCCCAGACTGATAACTCTAAAATCTCATCTCACAACAGAAAATATCTGGTAGATGGCCTTGAGGCCCCCAAGATTACTTCAGAAACTTTTCCCTTGCACTGGGGGTACAAGGGTACTCACTCATGTCCTCCATGGGTCGCATCCACAATTGAAGGCAACCTGATGTTCTTCTTCGGCTCTCTCACAACTGAGGCATGGCTAGATGGTCTTCTTTCCACATCTTTCCCTGACGTGGGAGGGAGGGCTAACCTCTGGAGGACATTTCTGGCAACCTCCAGACTAGCAGTTGCAGAACACTACATTTACTTTGACTTTTAAACTGTAACTAGAATATAACAAATGCCCCCTGATGACAAGAGGGGCTTAGCTAAGTGGCCCAGGCCTGGAAGCATGGCAGGGGCCTGAGCCCCCACCCGTGTGGGGGGCTCCCAGCAGACTGGGGCCTGCTTTCCTCTTCTCACTCTGGGAAATCTGCAGAAATGTTGGCAAACACTGTCTCTTATAGGGCTCTTTCTCGACTCCTGATTGGCAGAAAAGATGATGTGACAGATCTCTTAATGGCTAAGGGACCTGTCAATCAGGATACTCGAGGCACAATTGGTTTGGTGAATTGGCACCTAAAATATTGATGTCCCTGTAAGTCCCCATGAGTACTTGGGTGTTTACCTATGAGGTGTAGTGAATGTCCCACAAGTCCTGGCTTTCCTTTCCTAGCTTTTCAATTGGCTGTGGCTGCTTGCAATGGCTGCTTAACCCACTGTCTCTCATAGCAGATCAGATACAGTCCTGAATAATGTCCTGGTGCAGCCAGAAAATTAAAGATATTTACCCCAATGCCCCACAGTTTAGTAGTCCAGATGGTACACTTGCTGTCACTGCACAAATGAAGAATGTGGCTCTGATCATTTTCCTGTCACTACTGCACAAAATCAAGCTTCCCCTGCAGCAGCTGACAGGCTGACACATAAGAGTCCCAAAAGTTCTGGTGAATCCAGGGAAAAAACATTTATTTTAATTTAAACACTCTCCTTTCACATATACAGTACTTCCTCAATATGCAGCAAAAGAGTACAATAATAAAAACATTTAATTTCTTCTCTTTTTGGCCGAAGCTGAATATAGCTACCTTGGGGGCAGCCAGACACACATTATCATTGATTCAGAAGACCGGGGCCCAGCTCAGGCATTCTTAAATGAGCCCCGGTCAAAACTTGTTTAATTTTTATTTGAGCGGCCCCCACAGCAGGCTGTCCATGGTCACCAAGTCCCAATTAGGTGGAAGGAATCCCAGGACCCACAGCACAGTCCCTGAGGCAACCACAAAATGAAGCAGTTCATTTTGAAGGTGCTTTTTCGCTCCAACGTGGCTCCCGCTGCCCTGGAGGCAGCACTTTTGCAGTGGGACCTCACAATCGCTGTTTTAAGCCCAGAGGGGCTGGATTTTTTAATTGAGTTGCAGGGCAGGGCATCCGAGGGACAAGCAGACCTGGGGGACCAGAAAAAAATGGTGACCAGATCAGGAGAAGCCTGGAAGACAGCAGGAGGAGGACAGAGCATAAGGGCTAATGTAAGCCCAGGTAGGCATTTTTAGGAACCCCCATTTGCAGGGAGGTTACATGCAGCTTATCCAATAGATAGGGAGATGGGCAGACTGGGTGGGCCAAGCGGTCCTTATCTGCCATCAAAGTCTATGTTTTCATACAGCAGCCAAATTATCAGTTTGACTACTTTCATCATGATGTACCGTAACAGAAATGGTCTGCAAAGCAGGTTTGGTAGAGATCAGGTCTTTAGCACCTCCAACTGCTCCTTCACCTTCCCCATCCACCACCTTGATAAGCAGGTTGATGGACAAGGATTCCCCCATACTCAGAAGAGTGGGGGAAGTTTTCTGGTGTCCTGACCAAGTCTCCCCCCTTCACTAAAATACCACCAACAGCTAAATCTCATTAAAGGTTTGGATGAAACACTTTCCCTGAAAAAGAATTAGAAGGTCCTGACTCAGAGATAAAGCTACTGGATTCCTTGTCAACAGTCTGAGAAGCAGATAATATCAGGGCTCTCAGGCTCAATTTAGAACTATGGGAATCATTTCTGCATTTTCTTTCATGAGTGTGAGAAACGGAAGCACCATGGGAGGTCGACAGTGAAAATGCCGACCTCCTGTATAGTAACGGCACAATGCCGATGCAGGTATTGTGCAGTCCATTCTACAAGTGTTTTCTGTGAGGGGCTGTGCCCCCCCCACACACACCCCCATGTGGGGGGCTCTGCCTCCTGCACCCCGGACTTTAGGATTATCAACACCAGGTCAGAGTTGGTCTGGGGAGGGGGCAGAACAGTGGGGAAAAGGTGAAACACGGAAAAAAGGACAATTACAGCGATTGTTGCTGTAATGGTCTTTTTCATGTTTCACAGTCAGGGTGTCTACCTGAAGGGGTGCACCATGAGAAACAAGGGAAATGGTGAAATGCATACAGAAATTTCTCTCCACAACACTTTACCACAGAATCCCATTGAAAGTGCCTGTCATAGGAAAATAGCAGAGCCACCAAAGTCTATGTTTTCATGCAGCAGCCAAATTATCTGTTTGACTACTTTCATCATGATGTACCTTAACAGAAGTGGTCTGCAAAGCAGGTTTGGTAGAGATCAGGTCTTTAGCACCTCCAACTGCTCCTTCACCTTCCCCATTCACCACCTTGATGAGCAGGTTGATGTACAAGGATTCCCCCATACTCAGAAGAGTGGGGGAAGTTTTCTGGTGTCCTGACTAAGTCTCCCCCCTTCACTAAAATACCACCAACAGCTAAATCTCATTAGATTTCATTAGGTTTCCATCTGACCCCCCCCCCAGACGAGGCTAAAAATAGGCAGAATTGCCTAGTCCTCCTTTCCCAGTCAACAAAAACTAAACAAAAGAGATGAAAAATAAATAAAGCAACCAATTTCCTAGTGAGGAAGTTAAGGTCACGAGTAGTTAAAGGTTCATACAGCTTCTTCATGACCTATGCAAGGACTATGTGTAAGTCTCAAGTGGAACAATGCTGCTTTACAGGGGTAAAGATGGTTTAGACCCTTGAAAAACCTTTTGAATGCAACAGTTTTTTTTTCTCCCAGTTTGTATCTTTAGGCTAAAACTGCAAAATGCTACCTGAGTACCCTTGAGATACAACAGGTAATTTCAGACATTGGAAACAGTAGCATTTCAGGGGGTAATATGCTTTGAATTGCACCAAAAATAACATTGTTTCCATTTAGATGAGTATGTTTTTTCATTGCTAACTTTCTGGAGACTTTCAAGACTTACAGCACCTTGGTGGAAAGAATTAATTCAGCAAACGTTAACTCTACCAAGCCTTCAGATAAAGAAATATGAGGTTTGGATGAAACACTTTCCCTGAAAAAGAATTAGAAGGTCCTGACTCAGCGATAAAGCTACTGGATTCCTTGTCAACAGTCTGAGAAGCAGATAATATCAGGGCTCTCAGGCTCAGTTTAGAACTATGGGAATCATTTCTGCATTTTCTTTCATGAGTGTGAGAAACGGAAGCACCATGGGAGGTTGACAGTGAAAATGCCGACCTCCTGCATAGTGACGGCACAATGCCGATGCAGGTATTGTGCAGTCCATTCTACAAGTGTTTTCTGTGGGGGGCTGTGCCCCCCACACACACACCCCCATGTGGGGGGCTCTGCCTCCTGCACCCCCCCGGACTTTAGGATTATCAACTCCAGGTCGGAGTTGGTCTGGGGAAGGGGCAGAACAGTGGGGAAAAGGTGAAACACGAAAAAAAGGACAATTACAGCGATTGTTGCTGTAATGGTCTTTTTTCATGTTTCACAGTCAGAGTGTCTACCTGAAGGGGTGCACCATGAGAAACAAGGGAAATGGTGAAATACATACAGAAATTTCTCTCCACAACACTTTACCACAGAATCCCATTGAAAGTGCCTGTCATGGGAAAATAGCAGAGCAGATCCAGTTTTTTTTTTTTTTATTTCCACACAAGATGCAAAAAGATCCATCTTTGGAGTACCCAACTCAGAAATAAAATAGCAACACTTCCTGAGTTAAAGTCAACTCAAGTGTAGGGTGATTTACTGCTGTGCAGAATGCGGAATTCTGCCAGTAGAATTAGCATGGAATGATCATTTTGCTGGTGGAATTTCTGCCAGAGTTTCACCGATTCTTCTTCAGAATTCTACCTGCTATGATCCATGGAATTATATTCTGCAGAACAGCATTTTTCATGGGAAATCATTCTTAAACCATTTCTGCAGAAAATATTGAAATCCATAGAATAGAATTATGTGGAAATGTAACAGAGAACCCATTCTGCATGTTTCTGGCATGGAATGCCATGATTCCACTTCTGAAAAAAGTTTGGCAGTATTTTGCCGGAATTTCAAAAATTCTGCTAAATTCCATTCCACCAGAATTTTAAAATTCCACACACACACCACTAGTGTGACCCATTCTGCTCAGTGAATTTGATAGCACACTTAGTCTCTCTGCCAGGTGTGCTGCATTAATCTGATATCTGAGAGCCAGGTTTCAGATCTTTAAATGCTTTTGGCATAATTTTGACTATTTGGAACCCCCTTGTTTGTTTATGTAGAACATTGTGGTAGCACTGTCTGTTCTGACTTGTACCCCTTTGTTCTGAATCTGACCTACAAACCCCTTGAGGTATAAATAAATTACTGTCAGTTCTAATAGGTTGATGTGTTCTGATCATACCCTGTACATGAAACTGCCATCCAGAAGATGTCCTCAGACTTGTTGAGAGGAATTTGCAGTCAGAACCACACAGATTTCTGGCTCTGAAAAGGGAATGCCCTCAATTAGAATAAAACAATTCTGCCACCAGGTCAGTGCTGTCATCAGTCTCTGTTGTACTGTGGCAAGCTGCATCAGTGGTGCATGGAAAATATATTTATCAGAATAATATATTTTCGTCTAATGGATTAGAACAATCAGTCAAATATGTGCATCATCTTTTGAGGTGAATGTTACCCTAGAAGTTGGAATTTTTTTTTCAAAGACACTTTCTGACTGTGCTGGTCTCAAGCATCTCAGCATTCCAAAGGTAGATCTTTAAGCTGAAAAGGTCAAGAGACTCTAGACCGTATTTGAAAAAAATCCAATTATAGCAATATAAATTGCAGTTTAAATTTTAATTTCATGGCAAAACAAGTGTAATCACTGAAAGCTGAAGATTTACTAACAATAAATGATTCCGAAGAACCTAATTACTCTATCTACTTTTCATAACTGAAATGGAAGGAAGGAAAGGACAGTTTGATGATCATGTCACTAACAATATCCAAAGGATGAAGTTGGTTAACAGGTATCTACTGTTTTTATAAGTGCCTGCAGTGCAATAAATCTAAAATCAATGTTGTAAGGTGTAGGTGTAGCCTATCTTCCTATGTTAATATCAACAGCTATCCATTACGTTTTAGGAATGCAGTGTACCACACTTATGTGGTTTTGTTTGTTTGCACATGCTTCAATATACCATGAATGTTTTAAACTGTTTGAACATGCCTTATATTTATTATCTTGTGTTGTTTCTGTTTATGTCGGGTATGGCTTAAAAGGACTTTGGCCCAGCCCCCAATGGGTAAAAAAATAAATTAGATGAAATTACATGAAGTTCAACCTTACAGATAAATTATTTATTTTAGCCACTGAAGCATTATAAATGTAAATACATCATTTATATACCATACCAGTGGTAAATAAATTGGGTAAATAAATCATGCTATTTAGAAATAAATATTTATTTTCACTTAGAACAGGTTATTTCCAATTACAACATGCTATTTCCATAATATCATTCTCTACATCAACTAAAGAGGAACTTCCCAGTTGCATACTTGTCTTGGGTTTTATTAACTGTTTATCTGGGAGTAGTACTCTCCTGTGGTGGCAAGATTCTGTATGGGAATTGGTATCTCCAGTGGCTGATCTATATTTCCTGGTTATTTTAATGTAACTTGATTTGGCCTTCTTACTTACCTAGCTGCTACATGTTTGGGACTGTTAAGAGACTAACTAAATGTGATGTCCTTGTAACTTGATATCATTATACAGGCTCATCCATTTGAATTTTGAATATTTGTGTTTAGTAATTCCTGGCTGAGGTAGGTGACATTGTAATACTGGAAATGATTGTATATTCCCGGTCTTTCCTTAGATTCATTAGAAGTACTATTGTGACACTGAGACTTGAATCATCAGTTTTCTCCATCTGTAAATCCTTATTTTTAATCCAAAAGTCCTATGGGGAAACAAAGTTAGAAATATTTTTAGATTACCTGTATAACAGTTTAAGATGTCTTCCTGGTGGAATGTTCTGAAATAAGTTTACTGCTGCAGGGGAATTTGAGAATGATAAAGGTGTTAATTTTAACAATCTGCTTGCTATTCCTGGATTGCAGACTGTTCCATGTTCATCAGGAACTGAACATTGCAGAGGGACTTTATACAACATTAGAGCTTTATCTTCAAAATTGTTTTAAATATCTGATTTGATGCAGCAACATTCAATTGATTTTATTTGTCTTGAATCATGTCTGCCTGATTTAAATGTTTTGGCTAGGCCGTGATTGTATAAAAATGGGGGGGGGGGTGATGTATTTCAGGACAGAACATGTTTGTTTGGCTCTAAAATGCTCTTATGTCTTGTTTCAGCATTTGAGTTTTTGGTGAGTAATATCTCATGGTCTATTAAGCTGACTGTTGTTTGTTGCCACCAATACTTTTTCTGATTTTGTTTTTTTAGCTTCCACATTGTTCAATAAAGCTTTAATTTAGAAAAAAAAAAAACTAATCCTGGCCTTCTTACTTGTGTGATGCTATATTTTGGGACTGCTAAGAGACAGATTAAGTTTGATGTCTTGTAGTTTGATTTCTTTATAGAGGCTCATTATAAGGACTCATGCAGCCATTCAAAAAGGAAGATATCTTAAACTATGATGCAGGAAATCTGAACGATTTTTCTTGTATTTCCCATACTGTATAAGTTTGCAGAATAGCCTAGAGGGTAGAGCAACAAGCTATGTACAAGCTTGGTACATCCAACAGATAAGGGTTTTGATTCCCACAACCTCTTCTTGCATACTATGTGATACTGAACAAATCACTTAACTACCCTTTTCCCTGGGGTAACCCCTGTACATGGGCCTTGTGTCCAGTACACTCATGTTGATTTGAATGAGGATAGACGTGCACTCAAGGTTATAAATGTTTTGGATTCACATGGTTTTTATCAACATGTAAATGCATCTACTCATTCTGATGGTCTACTCTTGATTTGTTTTCTTTTTCTCGTGGTGTGATGATTAATCATATTAAAACAGAAGATCTGATTTTTACTGATCGTAGCTTGACATCCTTTAATGTGCATTTTTCTTTACCAGTTTCCTGACACATGACTTTTTTCATCAGATTATTAAATGTGGATGACAGCAGTTTATCTATTTGCTTGTCTTGAGGTTTTTTGCTTTAGTGTCTGACTTAACAGTTGATTCTTTTAATTCTATTTTGTGAAAACTATTAGATATTTTTGCCCTCCAAAAGTTTATTTATCAAAAAAAATAACTGTCTCCCCCTACTTTTTCCTTGACCAATCCCATCTTAAATGTGTTAATCATTGACTGGAGAAAGCTTGGAGGGAATCCATGTTGGAGTTTTTATTGGCAGATATACAAGGATTATCAAATGTTTTACAGTAATATAAACAAATGAAGGCTGCCAAATGGTCATATAATTCCAATCAAATTATTCTGAACTCTGGATATAAAAGGCTTCTTTTTCAGGCCATTAACAAATTAACTGTGCAGACCACAAGTGATAGTGACCCAGTTGGTTTTCTGGGACAATGAGATTAATTGGCTCAAATGTGTGTTGTCAAAATTGCTATGCTAGATTGAGAATATATAATTCAGTGAACAATATGAGGACATGAATCTTATTGGTTTTCATCTTCTTATGTGGATTTTACATTGCAAGTAGCTTCTGTTGATACTGTCTTAAATGCTGTAAATTATCAGAAGAGACTTACATGTTTTCTTCATCCTTTACCTGCTCATTTATTTTCCTCCGCATCCCAACTTTGAATGATTTTATTGTGTGACTGGTTAATATTCTGATTGTATTCTGGTCCCACAATTCTAGTCCCTCAGGCTTTAAAATCTGCAGTTTGTGAAACCTAGTCTTAAAAAGCTTGATCCCATTCCAGAATACCCTTCAAACTATCAAAACATCCAAATACTATCCACAATTCTAGAAGTAGTAGTTGCTGAGCAACTGATTCCCTTTCTTTCTGAAAATGATGTATGGAACAAAAACATTTTTATCTGGATTTAGAAAGAAAAGTAATTTGACTGAAATATTCCTTGTTAAAGTAAGTAATTATGTTCTTATTGCTAGTGTCCACGGACAGTGTTCCATTGTTATATTATCGGACCTCTCTGCAACGTGTGATACCACTGACCATAACATGATATTGGATCAGTTCCATTCTTTGGGACTGTCTAGGTCTGCTGTTTCATGATTTGCTTCATATTTTGCATCTTGTTGTTGTTCAGATGGGAAGGAAAAAAATGTTATTCCCTTATAGTGATTTTTTTTCTCTGGGTTCCTTCATGGATTGTTATTAGGCCCCATTTTGTTTAATATGTATATTTTACCTTTTGGCAATCTTATCTATAGATATAATTAGAATTTTCACACAGGCACAGAAGACTACCAGTATTTTTCTGTCAAAACTTGGGTAACTGATATTTTTGCTAATTTGGAAGTTTGTTTTTATTAAAATTAATTGTTGGTTGGTATGACATTTCATACAGCTAACCTAATTACTTACTGTAGTAAGCTAGGCCAGCCTTGCGATTCTGATATGGTTTTGGCATCTGACCTTGTTTGCAGTCTGAAGATCAGGGGTTAGATACCAAAACCAGATTAGAAGAAATAGTTCTATGGTTGCGGTCCTAAATACCGCTCAGATTTTCCTATTGAATATCTCCTAGCAAGACCTTTGAGATTTGCTAACCTGAAGTTATTAGTTGTCCCTAAAACAATAAGTAGTTGGGGTTTTGCCATTAAAACAACATTTATTATGGAAAGCCATTCCTCATACCCTTTGATTAATTGACTCCATAGATGGTTTTAAGTCTGCATTTAAAATGTTTATGTTTGTACAAGGCTTTGAGACCACTTGAAATTGATGTATTCAAAATATATATATCTAATTGTTTGTTTATATTTGTCTCTGTGTTTTAGTGTATATATTTTTTCATTGAGTGCTTGTATTAATAAATACTCTGTGACAGTATTGACTATTTTTGTACTGTGCCATACTCAGAGTTTTTTGGGATGAGCACTTTATAAACAAAGTTGGATTGGATTGGATAGGATTGGACTGGATTGGAGTTAGAATATGTTATTTCCATTTAGAATCTGGAAATAGTAGAGAGAGAATAATCATTCAGATGCAGAGTTTTACAATAGAAAGAAAAGCCATGTTTAGCTAAAACACTAATAAAAACATTACAAATAGTGTAGTATATAATTAATACATAATATGTTGCAGTGAATAAGTCCTATACTTATGAACAGTATTTGTTATTGATTGAGGAGGTCCTCCGTGGGACAAGCAGCTTTCTCACACCGCCTCCCTAAACTCTGGAACAAACTTCCTCCTCAAATTTGTAACTCCTCCTCCACTCACTCCCTTGCTACCGCCATGGCTAACTACCTTATGAAACATTGTGCCTGCACATGATTATCTTCCTGTGCCCGCCCCTCATACCCCGTATCCCTGACTGCCTGACCAATGGCACCCAACAAATGCTACGAAGCTGGGTTTTTATACTAACTATTGCACTTATTATGCATCTGCTGTCTTGCTGTCTTACTGCACTTCCATTCCATGTAATCAGCTCCATGCGAGGATTAACATGTCTTGTGCCTAATTGTTTCCCTACCTGTTAATCTGTTACTCAACCGTAATTCCTATTAAGTGTATACACTAATGCAATGTAATAAATGTAATGTTATACGTAGCCTACTTGAAAACCTGCATGTTTTTTTTCTCCAGTGCACAAACTGTAATATTAAATGTTCACTAAGTGATAACCTGGGCGTTATCCTTTCCTCTGTACCCCTTCCCCCAGATCGCACCGGGAGACAAGCATCATTTTGCTCAGTGTGCCTTTCCTGGTGAAACAATTTCAATAAATAAATAAATATACAACAACAGTGGTGAATAAATTAGGTTAATAAACCATTTTGGGGTGATTATTTATTTTCTCTTAGAACACATTATTTCACTTAGAACTGTTATTTCACATAGAACATATTATTTGTATTAATACTGAAAAAGAATACAGAGAACAATGGGTCAGAACGAGAGTTTACAATGAAAAACTCAGTTTTAAACTAAAACAAGGTAAAACACTAATAAAAGCATTACAATATTGTGATGAATATCAAATACTGTTCATAATAGATTGAGCTATAATAACACATTTATCTCTACATGAGTGGTAAGACCTTGAAAACTAACTTGTGGCTTCACCACTCGTGAGTTCTGGGTTGTACCACTCACTAGTGGAGATAAATGTGTTATTCCACTGTAACTCATTATGTATTCCCTGTATCTCCACGCATGAGTGGTAAGACATTTACAACTAACTTGTGGCTTTCCCACTCATACGTTATGGTCTTATTACTCACTAGTGGTGATAAATATGTTATTCTATGGCAAGTAAGCACAAGCACTATTCTACTATATTAAACTGTTTTATCTTTCTACAGTATGTTCTTTAGTGCTTTTTTCTAAAAGCAAAAATGCTTATGAAACAACAGACATAGCAAAGAGTGCAGTAACATATCCTAACCATACCCTTACAAATTGAAATTGATTTTCATTCAAGTGCATCCTAAAGAATTTTACCAGTAGATTGAGCATTTTGTAAGACAATGCTTTGGATGGAAGACATTTAGATATTTAAATAAGACAAATTTAAAAAGATGATACATTGACATCTTTATATAAATGTTTTGAGAAATGATATTTACATATGATCATAGCCTAACAGAGAATGGTGCAATGTTTTTTTCACAGTGATCAGAATTTTTGAACACCACACTGGTAATTATACATAACTTTAAAATGTATGGTTGTAAAAATTGTTAGACATGGATACATCGATACATAGAAACTGGTGGCAGATAATGGTGTAGTGATCCATCCAGTCTGCCCACTCAACATAACTGCTCTGGCCCTAGTGGCCATCCTGCTCCTTAGTTTCTGCACCCCACCCCCTCACCCCACCCCTGCCTTATCCCCTTTGAAGCTGCTCATTGATTTGGCCTTACCACTTCGTCTAGTAGCTTGTTCCACTTCCCCACCAACCTTTCCATGAAAAAGTACTTACAGATATCTTCTCTGACTCTACCCCCTGCTAGTTTGAGTTAATTCCCCCTTATCTCTGAAACTGAGCTTAAGTTGTATGCATGGGAATCAATTCCCAACAGGGATAAATGTGATGTCATATGGAATCTCTTTGATGGAATTAGTCAGCAATACTACAGCTACATATTGGTTTCTGAGCTATACAGTAGAAAATAAACATATCAAATTAGTCTATAATAGTTTTTTTATTATCATTTTTCAGAATTGTTTATATCATAAAGTGCCACCATTTCCCTGATGATGTAGTAATCAGCCACAAAATGTTGATCCTCACTGTAGTGGAACAATAAAATAATAAAAATGTAATCTTGCCCAGGGATACAATCCTTCATTACTTTGATGAGTTATTCCATGGCAATGTATTGTTTATTTACACAACAGGAGTGGGGGTAGAACTGACCAGATCAAACTGAAATCTTGTCTAGTTACTTCAGCAACAACAAGATAAAATATGTTTCCACTACTGTAGTCACAATGGATATTTTAATGGTTAGTATCATCACAATGGAATACTGAATCCAACAAAGAGCAGCTTTCACAATGCTGATGACATCACAATGGCCTAGAGCGGCATTGACTTCAGCAGCTGAAATCAAAGAGAAACAGCTAAATCTTCACACAGCAGATTTAAAATTTAAACTAGTAAACTGATGCTGTATAAATCAAATCAAATAAGTAATGGCCTGACTCAAAAGGCATCATGTATCATCACCAATGAGGGGCAGGACTTTTACTCACTTGTAGCGCCACCACTTGTGAGCTATGATCCTGCCCACTCACACTTGAAGATAACTTGTAAATTTGAGTCACACCATTGCATATCCCTATATCTTAGCCATTTATCATCACTTAAGACAGACTACAAAGGAAACCTTAACCCGTCTGAGCGCAGTTTGAACAATGCCTCGTGACATCACAGATGGTTTATCCTGCACTCAAAACAGAGTTGTGAAAAACAAGAACTAATTTAAAAGCTTTACAATCTAAAATATATTGTATAAATTGGGCACACTAAGGCCTGCCTCAAAATATTTTATTTATTTATTTATTATTAGATCATTGGTTTACAGACCTTTGAGTCATAGACTTATTTATAAAGGCACCTCGTCAAGAGAGCAATACATCACAGCAAACAAACAGTACAGTACATAACGCTTAGATTAAAAAAGCAACCAGTGTTACATGCATTCACTAGTGGTACACGCTTGGTAATTGGTAGATCACAGTAGTCATAATATAGGTAGACGAGTACCACGTCAGGTAGCAACCAGAGATATTTTATTACTTTAGTCAACAGATGTTGCATGAGACCCCAGGTATATACAGCAAAAGTAGACAGGGCAGACCCAACCATGGGGTGAAGATAAGGGGCAGGTGGGGTATTATGTGCAGTTGCAGCAGGGAATGCTTGTCAGATGGCTTCTGCGGGAGACCTTGAAAGGACCAAGCTTAGTGGAGTCAGCTATATTGGCTGGGAGGAAATTGAACCAGGAGGGAGCCCTATAGCAAAAGGTTCTCTGGGCCATAGAGGTCCTTACCCTGGGGACAATAAGGGAGGTTTTGACAGTGCTGCGGGTGGAGACTGAGGGGGAGGCATGCTGCAGGGAGGTGGCAACCGCAGGGGGGAAAGAGCCATAGCAGGGGTCTTTTTACAAGAAGGCAGGTTTGAAGTGGAGTCTTTCTTCAAGGTTGAGCAAGTTGGTGGTGGAGTACAGCAGGCATGTATGGAGTGTGTGGGGCTCCAGGCATTAGCCTGCAGGCCTTGTTATAGAGAGCTGGATTCTTGCAAGTGTAGTGTTATCAGCTGCAGCATGGGTGGGCAGCCATAGTCAATTAGCGACAGGACAGAGGAGGTGATTGCCAATCTAAGGGCCTCTTGTGGTAGGCAGTCCCTATGGCGGTATAACAGTCCAATCCTGACATTGGTGGCAGCAGAAAGGGCAATGATATGCGAATGGAAGGAGAGTGCTGAATCAAAGGTAATGCCAAATATATGCCACTTACATACCACTAATTAACACTTGTGAGGGGGCAGGATTTAGATAATTCATTTGTCACTCCTCCAGTTATGAGTTATTGCCCTGTCCCCTCCCTCACAAATGAAGATAAATGGTACATATCAAGTTGATAGAAGTCAATACTAAATTATCTGCCTGCTATAATGGTGCAGAAACATCCTGACAAATCATTTGAAAATAACTTGAAATTGGGAGTTCTTTTATCATATTGTTTTGCTTTCCTGCACAAAACAATCAGTATGCAAAATATTGGATTTTCCTTCTTTAGTTATGATCTCTAGCTGACATTAAAGCATATCTTGTATGTTTGACTTCACCTAGACCCCTTTTTGGATGCTTATACTTCATAATGTGACAGCAAAAAAATAGTATTTAGCTTAACCTAGCAATTTAATAGAAAGCAATGAAACATTACTAATTAAGGTCATTCACAGTCACCATAATTAACCCTTGTGAAACACTTTAAATGCTAATAGTAATAACTTAAAAAGTCCAAGAGCAAATTGCATGACCCACAGACTCCTGAAACTGGTGCTCCCCTGCCAATCCCCCACCCAGTCAGGGGGCTATTCCACTTTCAGTCCTCTACACCCTATCACTATGTACAGGCTAGTAACCCACCACATCTTGAAAAAGGTATGGAGAACATGGCAACTCATTCTGTTATCATACCATATCAGTGATATCCACACTGAATAATAATTTGTATATGCTCATGCATACACATTTATTAAATTGCCATTAATGTGTATATATACAGTTAATTGTCTCATGGTTATGAGTGCATTCTCAAATTCTTTCAGTGGGACTTGAGAAGAAATTCTTACTGCCTTAAAGAGCTGCTAACATACAGTACTTGGGAAAACTTTGGAAAATGTAATATTTAGACACAGTTCAGCATTTATTTCATATAACTTCTATAGATTTCTCCTCTCCATTATTTACTTAAAAGTGGTCTAACTTCTGGATGTGACTGCCACAACTTGCTCCCACAAAAATGACGCACGTGTCAGAATTTTGAAGCATGTGTAATTCTTGTGCCAAAATCACGTAATTGTTGCAAATGCAGTAGGATATTCAAAAACCTGTTGCAAGCATCTGGACACTTTTGCCAGGATGCAGCATGCATCCAAAATACACACGCGTGCTGCATCTGTTCTTTTGAAAATCCTAGCCAAGATATTTATCCCTTAAAGTTCTTCTGCCTCCATGGAAACAGAATTTGTTGACAGAAAAGGACCAGTAGGGCCATCCAGTCTGCCCTATTTTTCCTGCCTATTTCAACATCTCAGACCCTATTTGGTCATTGGTGTCTCTTCCACTTTCCTTTCTTCTACTTATTATACCTGTGTGCCTATCCCAAGCATGCTTGAAGCTCCCCACTGTTTTTGCCACCACCACCTCTTCTGGTAGGTTGTTGCAGGCACCCACTGCCCTTTCTATGAAGAAGCATTTCCTCACATCCCTTTTAAACTCCCCCCTTCTTCATTGCATGCCCTGTGTTGTGTTGCTTTTTCTCCTCTCAAGGAGACTCTCCACCTACATCTTATTCACCCCTGTGAGATACTTAGAGGTCTCCATCATGTTCCCTCTCAATCTCCTCTTCTCCAGGGGGTAATTGTTGAGATCCCATAACCTTTCTTAGTATGACTTCTTGTGCAACCCTGCCACCATTCTGGTAGCCTTCCTCTGGACCACTTCCACTCTGTTAATGTCCTTGCTGAGGTGCGGCTTCCAGAACTAGATATAGTAATCTAGATGGGTTGTCACTAGTGAGCGATACAGTGGCAACACCACCGTCCTCCTCTGCTAGAAATCCCCCACCCCATGTACCCCAGCATCCTACTAGCCTTGCCTACTGCCTTGTCATACTGCTCTGCCACCTTGAGATCATCAGATATAGTTACTTCAAGGTCCCTAAGTTCTCTTTCTTGCTTGGTGACTATTAGTACCAGCTCTGGGTTTCCCCACCCCAAGTGCATGACTTTGCACTTTTTGGCATTGAACTCCAGCTGCCATGCCCTAGACCACTCCTCTAATTTCCCCAGATCCCTTTGCATTCACTCCAACCCATTTCGAGTGTCTAACCTGTTGCAGAGTTTTGTGTCTTCTGCAGAGAGAAACACTTACCCCTACAGTTCCTTAGTAATGTCACTTATGAAGACATCGAACAGGATGGTCGCAGTACTGATCTCTGTGGCACCCAGCTAATCATGCTCCCATCCCCTTAGTGTCTGCTGTTTACCACCAGCCTCTGCTTCCTAGCCTTCAAACAGTTTGATGCCCAGTTCAACACTTTGTCCCCAGTTTCCAGGCTGCTTAATTTATTTGCTAGCCTCCTGTGCTGTACAGTGTCGAAGACCTTGCTAAATTCCAGACAAGCCACATCCGCTGCCTTCCCCCGATCCACCTCCCTAGTCACCCAGTCAAATAAATCTATGAGACTGGTCTGACCTGACCTCATCCCTTTGAAACCATGCTGCCAGTGGTCCTGCATCCTGTATGCCTGAGGTACTCCTTCAGCCTCTCTTTCAGTGGGGTCTTCATTAATTTCGCCACCACTGCTGTGAGTCCGACTGGCCTGTAGTTGCTAGTCTCCTCCCTGCTGCAGCTGTTGTGCACAGGGACCACATTGTTCTTCTCCAGTACTCTGGAACTACCCCTGAATAGTGTTGCCAAAGGGATGGGTAACACTGTGCTCAGTTCTTTTAGAATACTTGGGTGAATTCCCATCTGTTCCCATCGTCTTGTTCTTCTTTAGGACTCACAATCCTTCCAGATTTTCTCCTTCAAAAATGTACATATGTCCACTCCCCCTCTCCCCCAGTGCTTGCTGTTGGACATGTTAGTCCACCCCTTTTGTGAAGACCAAGCAGAAGTACTCATTTAAAATTGTAGCTTTTTTTCCTGATCTTCCTCTGCACAGTTCCCTCCACCCTCCTGAGTGTCCCTATCAAACCCCTTGTTTCCACTTTTTACTTATAAACCTTTTTGACCTCCCTGGCAATCCTTTCCTCTGTTTGGGCCTCAGCTGTCCTCACCTACCTTCCTGGCTCCCTTTGCTTTTCCAGATATACCCTTTCAGTATACCATCATCTAGGTCTCCTTGTACTTCATAAATGATGTTTTTTTCTCATGCACCACCTTAGCCACCTCCTTTGAGAACCATAGTCGCCTCTTCTTCCTCCTGCCCTTGCTTCCATCCTTCAAACAGCATGCCTTTGCCATAACTATTCTGTCCTTGTTCTTTTGCCATTGGGTCTCCACTCCTCCCAGCCATCCCCCCTTTGAGGTATTTACTGAGGCAGTCACCCATTTATTTAAAATCTACCCTCCTGAAGTCCAGGACTCTCATCTTAATGTGTTTTTTCCTCTTGCCCAATCCATATGCCAAACCATAAAATATGGTGATTGTTTGTACCTAGGGGACTACCCACTGTGATGTCTGTACTGCTTTCCCTGTTTGTAAATACCAGATCCAGTACTGTCCCATCTCTAATGGGTTCTGTAACACGCTGCCTGAGAAATACACCCTGCAGGGTGTCAAGAATGGCTCTGCTCTTTGTTGTAGCTGTGACAAGAATGCCCCAGTCTAAATTAGGCAGATTAGAGTCCCCCATAATCAATACTTCCCCCTTGTTTACCATTCTGCCCATGGCCTCCTCCCAGACTTTGTCTAACTCCTCCTCCATTTTGCTGGTTTTCTGTACACCAACTCCATGCATATAAGGGCCCCAGACCCTGTCTCCAAAGTGACCAATAGTACCTCCAGACCATCCTTATCCCCCCTGGTGTCCCTCTATCTCTGTGGCCTTTATACCTTTCCTAACATATAAAATGAGCCCCCAACCTTTCCTCACTGTCCTGTCCTTCCAGAACATACAACCTGGTATGGCCACTGAACAGGTGTGGTTGTCAGTGCACTATGACTCCATTATGGCCACCAGATCCCGGTATGCCTCTGCAATGATTGCTTCAAGGTCAGGGATTTTATTTCCTAGGCTCCTTGTGTTGGCATACATGGCTCTCCACTGCTTTTATCCCTTCCCCATTCTGCCTTCCCTTCCTGTTTCCATTTTTCACCCCTCTTTTCTCCTTGGTCCTGTCCTCCCCTTTTTCACTATCCCTTTGTCTGCCCATCTTAGCCTCTCTCTTGCTCAACTTTAGTTCCTCTCTTGATCCATCTGTCATGCCCTTCCCTTGTCTTTATGCCCTTGAACCCCTGGGGAATTAATTTTCCCTCAGCTTCTCTGCTCTGCTGCTCAGTTCTCTGGGGTTGGGGCAAGCTCTGCCTCACTCAGTTTTTCTGATCCCCCTGCTTGTTTATAGCCTATTCTGTACTTGAAATCATAATGCTCTGTTGTGAGATAACAGCCTGTTGCCATGGGAATAACTGTGAGATCACATACAGAGCATTATAGCATCAGGTTGGGAAGAAGCAATAGGAGCGGATGAACCTTCAAGGAACAAATATCCTGTTTTCATGCATATGACCTTAGTAATAAATACAGAACAATTATCCAAACTGCTTGGGAGACATGAAATTAGTTTCAATAATTAGGAGTTCGTAAAACTGGGATTAAAATGTTCAGTACGTATACACTTAGGAGACATGCTACCAGTTCATTAAATAGGGATGTTCACATAATGGTGTTCATTAGGTTGAGACTGTACTGTAATGGAAAAAAGAAATACAGAGCAAATGAGAAATATAAGCTGCTTATGTTAAAATATTATGCTTTTCAAAGTTTTCCTGGTGTCAGTGGCTCTATAAGAGTCACTGGCACTTTACATATAAGCATGTTATAGACAGTGATGATAATTTTTTTTTATTAAAATGGAACTTCAACTTAAAACCAAAATGTTTTATTTTGCAGTAACATAGAGAAACTCCTGTCTGAGAAATTGACTGTTCCATCTGAGCTTAGAACTTCAGAATTTTAGAATTAGTTGCATGAGATACCCTCTTTTGGTTACAACAGTACCTGGGATGTTTAGAAATAAACAATCCTGGCTGGCTAAGAATGATGTCATGATTTATAATCTCAGCACCAACATCCTGGCAAGCAAAGAATCAGACTTCATGCCCAATTTCTGTACAAGAATATCTGACAGTACTCAATGTAACAAATAATATCACAAACACTGTGGACACTATGGCAATATCTCAAAGTAGTTGTTGATGATTTGACAAAAGCATTTCACAGTCAGCCACTCTACACTAATGAGAATTGTCACGTAGCAGCATGACAGCAGGTGTACTAAACTGGACAAGAATATATCTACATGATAGATCACAGATTAGTGCTCTTAACAGTAAAACATTCAGAGTTGGCTAAATTTCTATGGGGTACCATGGGGCTCATTTTTGGGGCCTGTACTAGTGTTCCTTTTTTTATAACTTAGCTTTATTCAAGCAGTATCAAAGACAGGGAGTTACAATTACGACCATGCGAACATATGAAATTTGCCAGCAGAAAAAGGCGTTTTGGTCTATTGAGTCTGCTCGATTATGCAGCTAGCAGCCCTATTCTGCAGCTGCCCCTCACTCCTCGCTCCCCCTTATCCTCACTCTTGCCCTGTCCCAGACCCTTTTGAAGCAGCCCACCATTTTACAGGCTACTACCTCTGCTGGTAATGCATTCTACCCTGCCACCACCCTCTCCGCAAAAAAGAGTCTCCTCATTTTCCTCCTGAAACTTCCCCCCCTTCAGTCTCATGTCATGGCCTCGAGTGTCACTCCCCGCTCTTGTTCTGAATAGCCCCTCCACACCAGGCTTGTTTATCCCTGTCATGTACTTGAATGTCTCAATCATATCCCCTCTGTCCCTCCTCTCCTCCAGCGAGTACATGTTTAACTCCTTTAGCCTACTCTCATACGGTAGGTCCCCCAGCCCCTGGATCATCTTGGTTGCTCTGAACTACACCCCTTCAGTAATTTGATGCCCCTTTTCAGGTACGGGTGCCAGTACTGCTAGCAGTATTTGGGGTAAGGTCTAATCAGTGATCTATGCAGTGGCAGAATCACCGCCCCCCCTCCTTGACGTTATTCTCCTTGCTATGCAACCCAGCATTTTGTTGGCCATTGCTGCTGCCTTCCTACACTGTGCTGAGTTGTTCATTGATCCCATGATGACCACCCCCAGATCCTTCTCCTCCTCCTCAGCCTCTGCCAGCTCCCCCCCAGTTGGTAGTTTGGTAGTTCCTGTTTGGATTTTTTGCTCCAAAATGCAATACTTTACATTTTTTGGCATTGAACCCCAGCTGCCAAGTGTCCAACCAAGTCTCCATCTTATTCAGATCTTCCTGCAGACTCTGCCACCCCTCTATGTCGTCCACCACCGCCCCTATCTTGGTGTCATCAGCAAACAGGCTGATCCTGTTCTTGATGCCCATGGAAATGTCTGCAATTCATATTAGAGAGAATGACTGATTACAGCTGTGTATCAGTAACCTCCTGGTCCCCAGAAATGTTAATCCAGGGATCACTATGCCCCGCTTTAAAAAAAAAAAAAGGAATAGTAAATAACAAGTAACAAATAGCAGCTTCTTGGTTCAGATAACATATGAAATAAGTTAATTAATTAAGTTAATTAGAGAGAAAATAAGAGCCTGTAGGCTGATTGTACATCAAAATCAATAGTAGGTATTGCTAACTCAAAAACATCTGCAAGGACTATCCACACTATAATAAATCTGTAGGGCAAACAGGTGTAAGTTCACAAGTCACAGTAGAAGAACCTACTTTTGCTGAGGTGGAGGAGATGAGTTCATAAAGTAGTTCTCCCAGGGTTGCCAGACAGCAACAAAAGCCTCTATCTCAGTTGGATTGCTGCAGTGATTCTCTCCATATCTTGTGTGTCTTCTACTATGTTTTGCCCATAGGCACCTGAGGAGAAACATTGGATAGCTAACAAAGTGTGATACTTTTAGAGACAGCTGTGATTAGGATGAAAAATAACCCCCTGGGTTTCTTCTTTTTAAGGGAATCTCTGAAGAATCCCCAGGACCAGGCTAAAAAAATGATTTCAGAAAGATACAGCCTATAACCTTTTGAATAACTTTGTGTATCCCACTTCAGTAAGCCTGTAATGTTAGACATTCCTAAAAAATGTTGTAATGTGTCCTCCTTCCCCACATAACTTACAGCAAGATTCATCTCTGGTATGGGACAGACACATGGAGCTGAATAGCGGGGAGAGAGTGGGGGCAAGCGGAAGGAGGGATGACTGGGGGGGTAAGGGGCAGACTAGATGGACCAGTGTAGTCCTTTTCTGCTGTCAAGTTTCTATGATTCTATGATTGTTCCAAAGTGTTTCCTAATAGTTGAAGTTCAAAAATATCTCACTATCACCTTCCACTGAAACGCCATCAAATCTAGAGATGAGGTGACCATCCAATCCATTAGGATAAATTTGAACCACTGTGCCTGAGGGAGTGCCATTTCACTCTCCTATTCCTATTTGGTCCTGACACCCGCTAAAGGGGGTGGTCCTATACCCTGTAACACCCTGTAGAGTTCCAAGTGGTATCAGAAGCAGGTTTACAGGGGCACACCCCAACAAAGAAAATCTTCCAATGTGTTGTTTTGCCTAGTCAGGTGGATTGGGTGTTCCCCTGAGTTAATGAAGTATGGCATCTACAGGTAGCGGAAGAATGCCTGGTGTGGAAGGGAAAATTGTTGACATAAATCTTAGAAACTACACATCCTGCCATTAGTCATACACTGAGAAAATCTTGTTAGCCCTTGTCTCTCCTGTGTGCCATACCTTGGTTTGTGGATGGGGGTTCAAAAGCCTCTATGTATTAAACCAGTGACAGGGAGCCCAGTGAGTGAGTTACATATAACTAGCCCCAGATTTGAATTAAAATTCTGATGGACTGAGTCACACAAGAAACCGGAGTGCTAGATAGCAGTGCAAGTAGGTTGATGGCAGTGGGCATCGCAAACAATCCCCCCTTTTCTGATGTTCTCCATCATGTACCACCAAGGTAAGATTCTCTGTTTTGCCCAGGTCATTAAAATTGTGTCATAGGAGGCTAAATAGTAAATTCTAAGATCTAACATGGCCAAATCCTAGTCCCTATCAGGGCAGGTAAGATGGGTTTGCTGACTCTCTGTTACCACACATCTAAAACAAGGCAAATCTTTTGTAATCTACCATCAGTATGATTCAGGGACCCAGACTGGTAAAGTCTGGAATAAAAATAAAAATCTGAGAAGAAGGTTCATCTTAAATGTACTCATCCTCCCTATCAGTGACAAGCGGAAGATCTTCTGTGTTGCTAAATCAGCCTGCAGGGCAGAGTACAAGGAACAAACTGAGTAGCCTAGAAGGAGGTCCTAAAATAGTAAAACAGGTGGAGACCTGACTTAGTGATAGGCGCCAAAGAGTGGTGGTAAATGGGGTACACTCTGGGGAGGGCAAGGTGACTAGCAGGGTGCCTCAGGAGTCAGTATCAGGCCCGGTTCCTTTAATGTCTTTATTTGTGACACTGCAGAAGGACTGGAGGGGAAGGTGTGCTTATTCACAGATGACACAAAAATCTGCGACCCAGTAGACACACAGGGGAGTCAAAAGAATGAGGGAGGATCTAAAGAAATTAGAAGAATGGTCATGAGTTTGGCAGCTATGATTCCATGCAAAAAAGAGCAAAATCATGCACTTAGGGCATAAAAACCCAAGGGCAACGTACCAACTCAGGGTGGGAGGAGTATTATCAATCACAAAACAGGAAAAAGACCTGGGGGGGTTATCATTTCTGATGACCTGAAGGTAGCTAAACCATGTGACAAGGCAGTGGGTAAGGCTAGTGGAATGCTCGGATGCATAGGGAGGGGTATCACCAGCAGAAAAAGGGAGGTAATAACACAGCTCTATAGATCGTTGGTGAGACCCCACTTCAAGTACTGTATACAGTTCTGGAGGCCTCATCTCCAAAAGGACACAGATAGGATGGAGGCGGTGCAAAGGAGGGCAACCAAAACAGTTCAGGGCCTGCATCAGAAGCCTTGCAAAGAAAGGCTTATGGATTTAAATACATACTCCCTAGAAGACAGGAGGGAATGGGGGGGGGGCGGGAATATGATAGAGACATTCAGGTACCTCACAGGGAGAAACAAGGTACAGGAAGGGAGCATTTTCCAAATGAAAAGATGCTCAAGGACAAGGGATCACAATATGAAGCTGGGGGGGAGGCTGAGAGGAAAAATGAGGAAGTACTTCTTCACGGAGAGGGTGGCCGATGCTTGGAACAACCTCCCAGCATGTTTCTATGACCATAATTGATGTCAAAACAACCACAACAGGTCAGGAATGACCTGTACTCCTAGATAAAGCATTTGGTTTCTCATGGCCGGGGATAAACTATGGAATAAAACCTTTATCAATACCACAATAAGGTTTGGAATTTGCTGTCTTGAGCGAATCGTGAGTGCACTGCCTCTGTCTTTGGAAATCAGTGGATATCCTCCTCCTGGGGGAGTGTGAGAGTACTGTGTAGGTCTTTGTAGTACTCCCTCATTATCTCATTAATGTCTTTTGAGTCATGTTGTAGTTGGTACTGCAAGTTGTGGAGGGAACCAATATGCCTGCTTGCTTGTTGAACAAATAAACAATGGGCTAGTAACTTACTATCTCTCTCCCCCCCTTCCCAGTATCGACGCTTAAGTCTAACCAGGGCCACTTCGGCTTTTATGGAGAGAAGAGAAGAGAAGAGAAGAGAAGAGGAGAGGAGAGGAAAGTGTTTAGGAGGTATTTAAGAAGGGTACTGGCTGACAGAGTCTTTTCAGAGATACCTGTACTATATTTGAAGGCTGTTCCCTTGCCTTCCAGCTCTATTGTGACCTCTATCTCCTCTATTCCCTCTCCTTCTTTCTGTTGGCAGCATATCCTATAATAGATCCCCCCCCTTCAATACAGGCCTTATATGCCTCCATACAGAAGCTGGGGAAAGCTGTGGTAAATCACTGGTCTCAGAATTTTGTCTCCTTAAGCAACAGAGCACTGAACCCTGGGTCTTGGAGCAAAAGGTGGTCCAGATGCCAGTTAGAATCACGGGGTTTTGAGAGGGATAGCTGGAATGAGATTCTCAGCAGAGCATAATCAGACAGGACAATGTTGCCAGTCTCAACCTGCACAATGGACTGCATAAAGTGGGGGGAAGTGAGCAGTAAGTATATGATTTGTGGGCTGCAGAGAAGAAAGGGGTGGGATGGAGCAGTCACCACCCACCTGTTAGTTTGTTCTCTTCCATGAGACAATGAAGCACCCGCTGGCTCTGGGTTGGAGACTGGACAGCTGGGAAACTCTTGTCCAGAACCCCAGTCAGAGGAATATTGAAATCTCATCCTATTAGAATTTTTTTTTTTTATTAACCGATAGGTGCACTAAACAATAAATATGCCAATTTTCCGGCACAACCTAGGAGAGTACAAAACACAGCAAACATGAAACACAGTACAGTAAAACAGTACAATTTACAATGTAAAGGGTAAACAAGCTGCAGTATAAAGCAGTTAAGAGAATGAATTCTGACAGAGTGGGGGAAATCATTGTAGCAAACAGAAATCAGTCAATAGCAGCAAATTGAGAAAATAGAGCAATGTAACTGAAACAGTTTAACAACAGACTGAGCATCTTTACATATGTGCAACAAAAACTGGAATTGGCAGATTGTCCCAGTTAAAATCTGCTAGAGTCTGTGTTATGGATGAGTAGACATTGGGGGGTCATTCTCATTCAGTGGCCCACTGCACAGCAACACCACAACAGGGAAACCAGAAAAAAGACATTTATAGCAAAAGTTGCTGTAATGGTCCGGGTTTAACTGATATGGCGTCTCCCAGTGTTCTGCCCCTTCCCCGAAACAATTCTGACCTGGAGTTGATAATATATAATTGCAGGGGATGCAGGGGGCAGAGCCCCCCTCATGGTGGATGTGGGGGCACAGCCCCCCAAAAAAACACTTTGTTTCTGGACTGCACAATACCGCTTGTCGGCATTGTGCCGTCGCTGTAGGGGATGTCGGCAGCTTTGCTGTCGATGAACAGTTGTGCTTCAATTCTCATTCAAGCCATGAACTCATCCCAGCACAAATCCAGCTCAGGAGATGTTATTCTGGCCATGACCCTCTGCCCTCTCAGTCTGCTTTATTGTACAGGAGTTGCAAAGGTAGACTTTTATGAAAAAGAAGACACCCCACGCTTCCTTCTAGAAAAGATGGAAGGCACATCCATCCCCACCCATTCTCTCTGTATCTTCAGGGCCTCCTCCCTGATAAGATGTGTCTGCCAAAGGATAGTCAATGATACCTCTTGTTTTCTAACGTGGTTCAAAAATCACATCTTTTTAATGTGGGAGATGTGAAGGCTTTTGGCATTCCACAAGACAAATATCAGGGTTAAGAGAGTTATGACTGATTATGAATGTGGAGAGTCTGGTGGTGGATACTGATATCAAAGGCAGTGGTTCCACAGAGTGCTACCCCTACACCCCCTCACCCTAAGTATAAATATGGCAGGACAAATAATTGTGTCAACAAACGGTTGGTCAACACAGTTTGCACAGTAACTGTAAACTCCAACATGTAATTATGTACAGCCAGAGGTCTAGCCCCTGAGAAACCCAACATGACAGTTGACTTAGGTGAGATACATCCAAGATCTCCCCAACCCAAACCCCCCAACACCATGTTTTTTTTTTCCTTCATAACCATGAAACACTGAGTACTCCATGTGGAGGGACAAAGAAACCCTGGTGCTTTACAAAAAACAAAACATCCCTTCCTACCCATTCAGCGTATACCCCTGAAATAGCCCCTTCATGGCATTCAGAGGGTTTTTTAGAGGTCATATTAAAAAGCACATACCCATGTGGAGACGAGGGAGAACCCCATCAACCTGTTAGGGTCCTCTCATGCTCAAGTGGTGCACGATTGACTGCATGACTACTTAGGGGTGGCTTAGCTTAAGTTCTGAGGCGTCTAGCAGAGGGCAGAGGTTTGCTGAGAGAAATGTCAAAAGAGAAGAAAAGAGCTTACTTACCCTCCTCCTTCTTCCATGTGTAGAGTTGGCCCTTCTCTACCCTGGTAGTATCTGTGCCCTTGTAATGTAGGATAGGTGCCGAGGACAGCAGAAAGTCCCCCAGTAGTATGCACAGAGCAGGAGAAAAATCACTGACGACAGATAGCAGAGTAAAGGAAAACTGGGAAAGAAAGAAAAACATGTTGCATTAGTGGAGATAATTCATCACCCTGCTGTCCAGGAGTGCAAAGAGAGAGAGAGGAGGTAACCAGTATAAAAGACAGCATCATGTCCTTGGTTTGCATTCCTGGAGTCCTGAATACCTAATTTCTTGAAGGAGAAAGAGAGGTATCCATCCCACCCTCTCCCCTGGTGTTGGTTTGCATCAGTGTATCTCTAGTGCTAGAGTGATATGTAGTCTTGAAAGAGCTTAGAGAAGGTATCATGGCCATGAATGTACTCACAGGCAGATTTATGGCTGTCCCACTGCTAAGTGGGTGTGGAAGGGCCTCCACATGCCTTCTAACAGTACCCTCAAGGGAGAGATTTGCACTTAGGACAAGACAGCTGGGTTGGTCTGTGGGGTGTAGGGCCATAGCTTTAATGAAATACATTTTGTTCTGCACAAATGGTAGGGAGTGTGGACTGGATATTAGTGTGAGAAAGGGTGCCCCCTGGGTGAGGACTTCTGGTGTTGTAAATAGGAAAGGGTGTCCTCGAAAATATCAACTATATTGTGCCAAGCTGCTATAATGACCAGGAACCATAATAATGTTGAAAAGGGAAATGCAGGATCACCCATATGCATGAGGAGCCTTCTTGGATGCAATGTAATGTATGCAACAAACACATAACTACAGTATAATTACTGGGCTTACTTTTTTCCCATTGAGAAACCATGGCGTAATTTGCCGTTATAAATGGAGCGTTTGTAACGGCAAACACGAGCACGGTTTTCCCCACACTATGCATGCTCGAACTCCTTACTCGCTGTGTCCTTCCTGAACAGGAAACTCTTCCCCTATCACAAACCCACCACTGAGAGAAACTGCCACGGACACTTGGCAGTAAGTCATTTTTAAAATTACTTCAAATGTTCCACATGGTTACCGGATGGACCTCCATGACAATATTTTAAATAAAGTGAAAGCAGACCTCGCGTACTGAGGTATTCTGACTGCATCAGCACAGCAGTCTTTTTTTATTTTATATAATTGCTGAGGTGAAAAAGAGAAGCCCAACAATTATATAAAATAAAGTATGGGTCTCGGTGTGTAAACTCGAATTTACACACCGAGACCCATACTTTATCCTATATATAATTACCCATGTTGCATGTAAGCAATGATTACGTACACCACAGTTACAACTGAAATTGACACTTTAAGTATGTAATCATGTAGAAGGTGGGGATATCTTGATATAACCTCAGGGAGAGGAAAGCACAGAATGTGAAGTGAGTGTGTGCCAATGGGTGATTCTCTGCACTGCCATTGTGCTAACCCCTATAAATGAATTGCACAGTAAGCTAAGGGAGGGTGCCCTGTGCAGGGTTGAGAAACCATTTTATCATGTGCAGTAGTCAACATTAGGATCAAACTCACTGTGGCAAAGAGAAGGGTGGTTGAGCAAGATCAGGAAAGAAGGTTCATGGGACATGGAGCCTCCCTATTCTGCCCCCCTCTGAGAACTAATTGGGCATATTTGGCAGAGTGAAATGGATAAAGCCAAACAACAGGTCACAAGGATCTGTCCATTGTAGCTGTTAAGTGACAGTAATGTTTTCCCTGAAGTTTGGCTTCCCCAGTCACTTGTCAGCTACCAAGTATGTGCAGGAAGATATCCAACACGGGGGTCTGGTGATAGACTATTCAAAGAATTGAACAACCAAGGTGGAATGACCCAAGACAAGAAGAATTCAGCTCACCATCCTGAGTCTCAGAGTTAAAGAAAAGGTAGTTGTACTGGTAGGCCTGCCCTACGCCCCTTCTAGTTGCAATGTTGTGGTAAAAAAGGGAAGAAAGACTAGAAAACACACACTCAAGTGACTGTCAGATGTTTGAGACACCCTCCCTAATTTGAGGCTCAGGATTTGCATGTCATGAAGCACTGAGAAGCACAAGGGGCCCTCATGAACATGCGAGGAGTGTGAAAGGGAAAGCAACACAGGGAGATGCAGATATGAAGGGGGATTGCAAATCCAGGTATATGCTGCTGCACCATAATAGGTCTGTCTGGAGGGCTGATCACTTAGTAACAAGATGAGGGATGTCCATGCACATTCAAGAAGCCTTCTTGGCAGTGTGAACAAATGGACAGTCCCAAACAGAACTCATCACTGAAAAAAGCAAGAAGCACGGTAAGGATAAAACTCGTGCTGCTCATTCACCTTCTTCATCTGGCTGTGGCTGCAGCTGACAGTCCTCCAGCCATCGTCCACTGGTGACAGTGTCCCTTGCTGAGTACTGATTGCTGAGTGAGGGTTGTTGGGCAGTGTGTAGGTATCAATAAGGGTAAGGGCAGAGTGATGTGGGTTGCAGGGAGGCTAGTGTTGAGATACAAACATCTCTGCTGATTTTGCTGACTAGAGGTCTCTTGGCACCCCATTAATCCCCCATTAAGGCAGTGTCAGTGGCTCAGTAGGTAGCACACTCACCTCTGAGGCCGGGAGATCAGAGTGCTGTGGGTTCAGTTCCCATATCTGGCACTTGGGTTAATATCCCAGTACTGACACTGTAGTGAAGCATGAGAGGGGTGCTGCACTTCTTAGGTGCCGTCTTTCAGATGAGACGTTAAACCGAGGTCCCATCTGCCTGGATTGGTGCTAGTTCAGGTGGATGTTAAAGATCCCATGGCACTTATCGAAAAGAGTAGGGGAATTTCCCCGGTGTTCTGGCCAAATTTCCCTCATTCACTACAAATATACCACCAACAGCTTAATCTGGTTCAATGTCAGTTGGCATTCATCTGTATCCCCCTCCCCCGGGTCGTGCCTGAAAATAGGCAGGATTTATCTAGTGCACTTATCCGGTCAACAAAAACTAAATAAATAAAATCACGATTGGAGAGTGGATGGGTGGTATAGTTGGCTTTCAGTTGGAAAAGATGCTTGGGGACCTCTCTGTAGGTGCTTCTCTTTCATGAAAGTTCCTGGAAGAAGTCCTTGAATATTTGAATATGGTGCCTCAGATGCATCAGGGTACCTCGCTCTCTAGGCATCAGTGGTCTGGCTTCTTTACAGGGGAAATATAGACAATGGGCCAGTATCAGATGTGGGTGCTCCCCTGACTTGGGATAGGATGCTAAGGAGCGATGAGAGCATGCTCCACTCCATAGTCACTGAGGTCTTGAATCTTCAAGATAATTGGCAGCAGATGCTGGAGACAAGTCCCACAGTCCTGGCCTTCACATCACTCAGGGAAGCTGACAAAATGTAGGTTGTTTCATCTGCCCCTGTTTTTGAGGTCCGCTACACAGTCCCTGAGGAGGTGACTCAGATGGTCTTGTTCCTGAAGTTGGCACTGCATTTTATTGATGTTGTTCTCCATTTTGTGTAGGGTGGACTCAGTGCATGTTACTCCCTAGTGAGAGCAGACACATCCTTAGTCATTTAAGTGCAAGCTGCTCTGATTTTACCCATTTCGATTAAAAGTCTAGAGAACATAGTCTCCACCCGAGTGAGTCCTTCAGCAAGCTGCAAGACAGGACCCAACACCTTCTTGCTAAGAGGGTTGTGCACTGTGACGAGGCCTGAAATTGAACTGATGACGTTTTCACTGTTGGGGAAGTGCCTGACTCACAGTTATCATGCTCTGCTGCTGCTACACAACAGGAGCACTCGAAATAAGGTTAGAAGAGTAATAGGGGCTATCAGGAATGCAGATGCCATAGGATTACTTTTAGAGTAGAGGAGAACTCTTGCTCTAAGCAGTCATCTTTGACAGTGTGTACCCAAAGATAATTTCCTTTTTTGACAGTGTGACCCCAAAGATAATTTTCTTTTTCCCCCAGCCATGTTTGAGCACTTCCATTTTTGTGTAGAAATTCAATAAAGCCAAAATGAAGAAACAAGGCCTCACCTTAGGGTCTTTTGGAGGAGCTGCTAGGGCCCTGTGTGCCCTGATGCCATTTATTTATTTTATTTATTTATTTATTTTTTGTTGACCAGGTAAGTGCACTAGACAAATCCTGCCTATTTTCAGGCATGACCCGATGGAGGGGGATACAGATGAATGCCTACTGACCTTGAACCAGATTAAGCTGTTGGTGGTATGTTTAGTGAATGAGGGAAATTTGGCCAGGACACCAGCGAAATTACCCTACTCTTTGCGATAAGTGCCATGGGATCTTTAACATCCACCTGAACTACCAACAATCCAGACAGATGGGACCTCAGTTTAACATTTCATCCAAAAGACAGCACCTCAGCCCTCTCATGCTATGCTACAGTGTCAGTATTGGGATATTAACCCAAGTGCCAGATGTGGGAACTGAACCCACAGCCCTCTGATCTCCCAGCCACAGAGGTGAGTGTGCTACCTACTGAGCCACTAACACTGCATTAATATTATTAAGGGAGTAGGGGCTCTCAAAGCCCAGCAATCCTTTCAGGACACCCTTAAATAAACATGGTAGGGTCTCTAGTCTGTGCCGTCTCTGGGGTCCCATGAATTCTTATGTTATTCCAGGACTTCCATCTTTCTCCACAGTTCCAATTTCCTGCCATGCAGGCTGAGCTATGCCTCAGCATGGAGGTCAGAGGAAGCAGCATATTTACCAACATGAGCCTTTTATGCCGTAGTATGCTTCTCAATCACCCACAAGTCTTGGTGGCCATCAGCAACAGTTGATTCCAGCTGTTTAAGGGATTCACTAATACCCTTAAGTTTGGAGCACAGCCGTTTTGACATTATTGTTCAGTCAGTTTCCTTTAAGTCGCTGTCCTGTGGTGAGAGAGTGGGCAGCTTTAAGGACAAGCAGCTCTAGCTCTGACTGGGCTCTGTGTTGGCCCTGGTCTGCAGTTTGGATGGCAAATCTTTTAACTTTTGGTGAGTAGCCATTAAGAACTCCCCAATGGTCTATTTTTGGGACAGTTCAGCGGTGTCTTGGACTAGGATTGATGCCAGTTCTAGTTGGGCTGCACAGTGTGAGAAGATCAGGAAATCATCAAGAGCATGACATCACTGGAAGTCCCCTCTAGTCTCTTTTTTTTTATGTTTGCTTGTGCATGTGCAAGAAACATTTTGTTACAATAAATGGCATTTCTGAGGTGTGTCAGTGATAAGCCCTTTGCAGCTCAAGCTGGAAGGGACTCAGCAGTCCAAACCAATGACCACATATTGTGCTTCTGACACTACTCACTGCTTGCTGGGTGGAAACTTCATGTACAGTAGTAGAGAGGACCAAAGCCACTCCTATCAGAGGGGGCTTCTGTCTTTTCATTTGCATGAAGCTGATCAGCAAGCAACTGATCAGCCTTCAGCATTAGGAGCCTGAGAGTGATTGCACAGTATCTATCTGTCTGTCTGTCTGTCTGTCTATCTATCTATCTATCTATCTATCTATCTATCTATCTATCTATCTATCTATCTACTTATCTGTCTATCTATTAAGGTAATGGATGCCTACCCCCAGTATCACTTCTTTCTCCCCCTCCAGGTCACTCACCTGTCCACCCTTCCCAAGTCTTATGTATATTTTTGTGTATATTTTTACTATATGATTTGACTGGGGTGCTCACCCCTGGTACCACTTCTCCTGATCCACCCCAGGTCACCACAGATTCCTTTTATGTAGTTGGGAGCACGGGGTGCCCACCCCTGGTGCTGCTGAACTCAAAGCCAACACTGGGGTGCCCAATACCAGTGTCTGAATATTCCTGAAATAAAGAAAACTGTCCCTTGATTTTTTTAAACCTGCAAAACAGAAAATGATCCTTCATCGATCTGCCACCCCCACATACACACAGAGCCCACCCAGATCTCCGACTCAGCACCCACCACCCCACACCCCCACTACACCCCCCCACACACACACACACCATCACTCACCTGAACATGTTCCATGGTGAAGATCCACTCTCTGATTGAAGACGGCTTGCTGCTGGAACCACAGACTGCAATATAAGAAACTAAGGTACAGGTAAGTGTAGTTCAATGTATTTCAATGGGGTTTTAAACATTGATGCATAACTTTCTCATTTTTGCATATTTTGTCCCCAAACTTTCAAAATGGCCTTTTTTGGGACTCCACCTCATGATCAATGGTGGTGGAATAATTCAAATCAGGACAGAAAGGTGATTTCACAGTTGCATTGTTGTTACTGACCCCTGTATATGTTTGTCTGCAGTATAGAATAGTAAACACCATGGAACTGCACAGGCTAAGAGTGGTATACAACCAGATCCACATGTCTGTGCTTTCCTATGACAGGGTTACACACCACTGAGAACTTTGTAGGAATCAGGGCCTACTATTATTTTTTGGTAGAAGGTAGATCCACTAGGCTTGTTTGCATGTAATGCAGTTATGTTCCAGACCTCCAACTATCTCAGCTCTCTATTGGTGAGGTTTTTCGTGTCTCACTGTCTACAGATTTAGATCCCATGTCTGTGAAGTGCTTCATGACACATACATTAGTCAGATGGAGGGAATACTTTTGAATTTACTGTACCGACCACCTGTAACAGGCTACCAAGTGAAGCTCACAATAGTAACCTGACTACCCACATTGGTTTTCACTGTCCGAACTTCCCTCCTCCTACTTCCTGGGAACCCTCTACCCACGTGCAGTACTCACTCCCCTTACTCCCTCTCCTGTCTCTGAACTCTACATTCCTATACACAGACGTCATACTAGCCTGGCACACTGATCTGACCCAACTATCAGACCACACCCTAGCCTGACGCTAACCTTCAGTGACCACTAGGAGTCACTATTTCCACCCTGGTTTTGGCCCAATACTAGCCTGTTTTTGAACCACCTGGAACCTACACCTGCCCAGGTCCATTCTCCTCTTGCCCCACCAGGGGTTAGAACCTCGTACCCTGTCCACCAGAGTCCATGACACTACCACTAATCCAAAGTGGCATTCACGCTTTCCTGGGGGCATACAAGATACTTGTACCCTTCCTACCTTGCTCATTACAATAGGCATTATGTTTGTGCCCCTTCTCCTCAAATGTCTCCCCCCCATTCTCTTGCTAGTACATACATCCCATCAGCCAAACATATTCACAGGCCCACGCATCCCGGTTCCCACAACTCTCACTGATCTAGTACGATCACACCCTACACTGACCATGGACCCTGGCCCACGACACCCACCCCCTATCCACCCCCCCGGCATCTACCCTGACACCCCATGGTTGGAATTCATCCATGCCTCCCAAACCTTCAAACCCTGCCCATTCCTCTCACCACCATGGCCACCCCTCCCCAGCGTACACCAAAGCTGACTTGCTGCTGCGCCCAGACCAGAGCCTTGGCCCTCCTGCTTCCACTTTCTGGCAACATACATCCCAACCCAGGACCAGCCCCTCCCACCCATCAACTTGGCCCACTGGCCTTAAAATAACTCTATGAACATATGCAGCCTGCTGAAAAATTTGACACCCTCCAGTGCTGGGCCACAGCACACCAACCGGACATCATAGCCCTGGTAGAAACCTGGCTGTCCAAATCCACCCCTGACTCTCTTGTCTCCCTCCCTGGCTATACCCTATACCGGGAGGACCGAGTAGGCAAACGAGGGGGAGGCTGTGCAATCTACACTCGGGACATAATTACTGGTCAAGCACTCCCTACCCCTGCCCTTGTAAATGAGGCCCAGGCCCTCACCCTCAAGCTCACCCCTGACTCCTCTAGGGGCCCTCTCTATTTCACCACTGCCTATATTCCCCCCAAAAACCAGAACCCAGCCTTGGTATCACTAACTGACTATCTGGCCACCCTTCATCATGCGGCAGAGCAAATCCTAGTTGGTGACCTAAACATAAACTGGCTCAGCCCCTCCTCTTCCTCAATCCAGGACACTTTTGCCACCCAAGATTTGACACAACTCATCACCCAACCCACTAGAATAAACCCAAAAACAGGAACCAGCACCCTACTGGATGTACTCATCACCAATCGACCCCAAAAAATCCAAAACATCCAGGTCCTACCAGACTCCCTAAGTGACCACTCCCCTATCCTATTTCTATGGGCAGCCCCCAATCCCAAACCCAAAGCACAAACCACCCTCAGAAGGCGCTTTCGCCCGGTGAGCTGAAAAAACTTAGGCAGTTTCTCACCCAGATAAACTGGTCCCCCATTCAGCATGCACCCAACATTGACACTGCCCTCGCTTTCTTCTCCCAAACATTCAACAATGCCTGTGATCTCTTTGCACCCTTCACAAAAACCCGATCCAAAAAACAGAATGCACCCTGGGTCAGCCCTGCCCTCCTACAATTGCTTAGAGATCGGGATAACCTCTGGCACCGTGCCACTGAAACAGGCCAGCTGGCTGATAGACAAGCCTACAATGCAGCCTGGAATAAGTGCTCTTGGGCGGTCCATAAAGCCAAGGCTGACTACTACCAGGCCACCCTCACCTCTTCCTGGGGGCTCGCCCATCAAGTTCTGGGATAATATTAAGCAGTTAATGGAAGACACGGTCCTCCCCATCCCAGCTCTCTAGTGATGGTACTACCTCCACCGATCCTGCCTCCATAGCTAACTGCCTCAACACCGCTTTCACCGACCTCAGCTCAGTCCTCCCCAATAATTTCTTTGAACCCCCAAGCCAACCCCCGTCCGCACCCCCAGCTTCCATCTGCAAGGTATCTGCTCGGGAGGCCAGACCCATCCTTATCAAAGCTTTAAATGGCAACAATCCCGGCAGCAACTCACTGGATCCCAGTATCCTCAGGTTGGTGCTAGATGAAGTCCTAGCCCCGCTCACCAGCCTACTAAACCGATCGCTCTGCCTGGAACAATTTCCTTCTGCCTGGAAAACAGCCATATTTACGCCCATTCATAAAGGTGGTGACAGGTCTGCAACCAACAACTACCGACCAATCTCCATCCTCCCTCCCCTCTCAAAAGCCCTGGAAAAAATCATGGCCATTCAAATCACTGAATATCTATCCAAGCATGACATCTTATGCCCTGAGCAGCATGGTTTCCGTGCTGGCCACAGTACCAGCACCGAGCTAATTGAATTCTCCAATTTCCTTCACTCCTCCCTGGACACCAGCTCACTAGCTAGTGCAGTGTTCATTGACCTATCAAAGGCTTTTGACACTGTCTCCCACCCTCTTCTGCTGAACGCCCTCTGTCACACTGGTCTCGTGGCTGGCCCACTGGTATGGTGCTCAAGCTACCTAAGCGACCGATCACAGTGTGTAAAAATCAGTGGAACACTCTCTGATACCCATCCCATACGCTCAGGAGTTCCCCAAGGCTCCATCCTGGGCCCCCTCCTCTTCTCACTCTATCTGAACACCCTGCCCAGTGCTTGCTTGGGCAAAATGCTTCTGTATGCTGATGATGCTGTCATTTTTGCCACTCACCGCAACCCCATCTCCCTTCAGGATTCCCTACAACAGTCCTTCAATGAGACAGATGCCTGGTTTAAGGAGCACAGACTCATCATTAATCTTAAAAAAACCAAAGCTATGCTTTTTTCCCACCCCCAAAACAAAGCTAGAAACCACCCACTCCATATTCTTCCTAGTACCAAACAACCTCTGGAACAAGTCTGCTCGTACAAATACCTCAGGATTACCTTTGACTCAGCCCTCACATTCCACAAACACATTGATGCCCTTGCATCCGCTGCCAACATACTGCTTGGCAACCTCTTCCACCATCGAAACTGCCTCCCCCCAAATGCTCTCCGGCTCGCTGTCACATCCTCAGTACTGTCCCTGGTAGACTATGGCTTACCAATCTATGGTGTTGCTAACACAACTGCTCTCAAAAAAATTCACATAACCCTAAATAAGGCTTGCAGACTGATTACTGGTGCCCCCAGGCTCACACACACCTGTCAACTGTATAACGATGCTAAACTCCTGACACTAGATGAGTGACTTCGCTATCATACCTGCCTACTCACAAAAAAAACCCTACTCGGGCTCTCTCCACCAGGGGTGACTGCATCCATCCACCGGATCCCGCCCACTGTTGCTACATGGTCCTCCAACAAGACCGCTTTACTGGTCCCCAGATCAAGAACCACTCATGGTCAGAGGTCCTTCTGGTACAGAGCCCCACTCTGGTTTAGCTCTCTCCCTTCCACCACCTCCAATGTCGCCACAATCTCCAAATTCAAAGCCACCCTTCTCAGCCAACTCTTCAACACTCATAGCTGTTCCTGTCTCTGAATAAGGCCCTACCTCGACCACTCTACCCATGACAATGCCCACCGGGCAGCTCCCCACCTAGTCCAGCCCCATCCCTTACCCAGCACGCCATTCCTATGTATAACCGGGCCAGAGCAAGCTGTCTCATGCCACTTGATTGCTCAGCAAATGAAACCAGTCATGTCAGACCTATTTCTATTACAAGTGTCCTGTAACTTAAATGTATGTTGTTTGACCACAGTGTGACGTGGCGCCTCTAACAAACGCCTACTTGAAGAAAACCTGTACAATGTAATCTAAATGCTATGTATGTGTCAATGTGACAAGGTACCTTCGGAAATGAGCCTCTGGCTCAAAGGTTGTAAACTGATTCTCACAAACAAATAAATAAAAAAAATAAATAAATAAAAGTAACTATGTACAAATCTATTGTATCTGAACTGAGTAGCTAAACACCATCTGTAATCAACTCGACCTATTCCCTTTTTCACCTCTTATTTGTAGTTAGTGCTATGCAGAATTCTAACACTTCTCATTCACTACTTTTTAAAATACACAGGAAAACATTTACACTTTTAATGAGGCCTGCATATTACAAACAAACACATTCGTAGAATTTTATTTTTATATGGGGAACTTCTGTTAGGGAATGACCCCCATTGCAACAAAGACCTGTGTTCCATAAATAAAACATTAAAGAATCCAAAAAACACACTTACATATAACACAGCACTTAAATTAAGAATTAATTAAAACATGTACATTTTGAATTAAGGTACTGAAACAATATCTTTTTAAAAAATGATAGGATTTTGCACAATTCTCAAGTCATATGGTAACTCATTCCAAAAATTTGATAAACTGTTCTGTAGCATAAGGCTACCTGTTCTGTTATAAGATCTTTCCCCTGGAATTATTAGCTCGTTTTTCCTGAATTTTTCTATTTTAAATTCAGAAGGTATACTTATTATCAAATATTTTAATAGATGTACGTCTTTATGAAATATCAGTTTTTGACACCACACTAGCCATAACTATATGCTTTTGAACTTAGGTTGTAACCAATTCAGTTTTCCAAATAAAATGCAGTGATGGATTCCGTGTTTGCTTTTCGTTATAAATTTCCCTAATCTATAGTAAATATGCTTGATACTCTGCAACACTGCCTGGATGGAAAACATATATAAAAAAGATCCATATTCCAAAATGGGAATAATCATTTGAGCCACAAGTTTACCTCTGGTTTCTATACTGAGACATCCAGCAACCCTTCTTAGGGCCCCTAAACGCTGATTTACTTTTTTAATTTGTTGGAAAATGTGTTCACTATAAGTTAATCTTCAGTCAGTTAAGACCCCCAAATATTTATATTGCTTTGTGTTCATGATTGACATACCATCTGCCAAATTCAGTTGCAAATCCATTTTCTTATTTTGGTTTGTTCCCAGCCCAAATATCAAACTCTGCATTTTTTTTTTTTTTGGCATTTAACACCAGGCCTGTGTCTTTAACCCATTGTTCTAATACTAACAGATCATGTTGCAATTTTACATTAAGATATTCTTCACTATCAGCTGATGAGACTAACACGGTGTCATCCACATAAAGTCTCACCTAACTGTATGATATAACAAATGGTAGATCGTTCACAAACACATTAAACAATAATGAGCCTAATACTGAGCCCTGAAGAACACCTCTTTTTATTTGTATCAGATCAGAGAGGATATTCCCATATGAAACACATTGTGTTCTTGTTGACAAATGTGATTGAAACCACTATAGTTCCACCCCCTGGACTCCCATTTTACCCAGCCTAACTAACAATTTACTGTGGTCAACCAAATCAAAAGCTTTACTTAGGTCCACAAACACCACTCCTGTCTTTTTCCCTGCATTTAGTGATGTAGCCACTAAATTATTGAAATCGACTAGAGTGGTGTTTGTTGACCTCCCATCCCTGAATCCATGTTGGTGATTTGTCAATAACCCTTGTTGCTCTAAATACTGATAAAATTGATTATGAACTTGTTTCTCTAATAATTTTGGCAATAATACTATCGGTCTATAATTTGAGGGATTGGTGTTGTTTCCCCCTTTAAAAATTGGGATGATTTTACCAGTTTTCCAGATTTCAGGAATAATTGCACTTTTTAAACTCCAGTTTATAAAATAAGTAATCATGGGTGCTAAGATATTCACTCCTATTTTTAAATATCTTATACCCAGGCCGTCCAATCCCCCTGCTTTAGTAATATTCAATTTTGATCATTCTTTTTAAACTTCCCCTATCATTACTTCTTGGAAGTTAAATCTTTGTCCTTGATGTTTTAATAACACTTTCCCTATTCCTTGCTCTTTTTCCTCTACTAACTTTGTGGGAGATTCTATAGACTTTAATGGAGGGCCAGAAATATTTAAGTAAGGCAGATCTCTAAAGTATTTATTGAGTAAATTAGCAACTTTTGTTGGTTCTTCTACTATTATATTATCTTGTATTACTGAAATGTTATTTTTTATTTTGACTGGATTTTGTAAGTCAGATACACATTTCCAAAATTTTTTGGGATCATTAGCTTTACTAATGTTTTTCTTGTGATAAATATTTTTTGCTAATTTAACTTCCCTCTAACATTTAGTCCTCCACTCTCTGAACCTGTCCCAATCTTCTTCTATTTTTGCCTTCTTTGCTTTTTTCCATAATCGATTTCTTATTCTCAAATACTTCTTTAGCCTGTCTGTTAGCCACCCAGCATCCTTATCATTTCTCCTCTTTAAGACGTTTGGTGCATGACAATCGATTACTGCTATTACTGAATTGTTAAATTCTTGTAATGCAAGTTTCAAATCTGTTGTTAGCAAAATTCGATCCCAGCAAATTATTTCCAGACTATTTCTAAAGACTTCTACATTAAACTTCCTGAGATCTCTAATCCAGTATGTGTCATTTTGCTTATTTACTGATATGTTTAATTCCATACTACATTTTACGGGGTTATGATCTCCTAAATTCAATGGCATAACTTCACAGCTGTTAACTTTTAGGTCTTGGGGAAACAAAAAACAAATCAAATATTGTACCCTGATCTTTATTTTATGAACATCTCATGTGGGATCTAATTACTTGTACCAACCCCAAAGCTGTGAAACTATATTTTAGTTTTTCCCTTCTTTCCTGGAACCAGTCCACATTAAAGTCTCCTGTTAAAATTCCTTTTTTATCCTTTAATTTATCCAATAAAATGTTTGTTAATATTTCAAATTGCTTAACTTTTTTTTGGGGGGGGGCGTAAATTACACCCACCATGACCTTTGTGAATAACAGTTCTATCAATAAGCAATCCATTCCCTCTATGTTTTGTGCTAGTATACTTTTATAGGGACCTAAAATAATTTTAATATGCAACATGGCTCCCCCTCCCCTTTTCTCTCTATGTACTCTTATTAGACTGTACCCATTTATTTGGATGTCTTCGTTGGTTACTCCCTGGTAGAGCCAGGTTTCTGTAATTGCTAACAAATCTGATTTTTCTACTTTCACCCAAACTCTGTATTCATCAGTTTTGTTAACCAGGCTTCTTACATTTTCATGTATTACTGATATCCCTGTGTAATTTTTTGGGCCTGGATTTGGCTCTACATCCCCACTTTGTGCTAACATCGAGACTACCAACAGACTTTTGATTCCTGATCGGTTCACCATTATACAAGTGTAATGGGGAACAAAGTATCTGTTTAACAATTTCCTCTCATTTGTAAAGGAGTTTTGTCTTCTGGTTGTTGAACATTGTGCTATCTGGAGACAACTTGGCACCTCTATAAACTTTCTATTATTGTTTTCTCTATTGTAATCGGTATTCAAACCACATACACATGTAATGTAAGAACCTAATAATACCCACCCACTCAATATACTAATCAAATTCATTGTGCCCTGTTAAAATAGTTTATCTACCTTTTACTATTCTTAATGGTTTAATTGTTTTACAGTTTCTAGGCTGTTACAATTCCCAAATATGCCCAATCCAGACTCTTTAGTTTTGAACAAATCTAACTTAGTTTAAATATTTTTTACTGTACTGAGTGGCACTCGCACCTGGCAGCACAAGGCTTTGTCATGTTTGATTGCCTCGCCTTCTCTGGATATGGCCCTCCATTGGTCCACCACCGGACCCCCTCAGGCAGCTGTACAACTGCTATGCTTCTGAAGTCTACTGGTAAGGTGCAAATTTAAAGTCAGTTTTGTGCAAATAGGAAGCGGTCAATGTTCATCCTTATGACCTTCTATCAGCTCTCACCTGCAGCCATTTGCTGTTTCATGACTCAGCTGGTTGATGTCTTCAGCTGGCGGCGCGAGGCTTTGTAGTGTTTGAAAGCCCCACCTCCTCTGGATACGGCCCATTGTTGGACCGCCACCGAAACCCCTCAGGCAGCCGTACAACTGCTATGCTTCTGAAGTCTACCAGTAAGGTGCAAATTTAAAGTCAGTTTTGTGCAAATAGGAAGCAGTCAATGTTCGTCCCCACAACCTTCTAGCAGCTTTCACCTGCTGCCGTTTGCTGTTTCAGGACTCAGCTGGTTAATACATACACAACACAACATACAAACTGAAAATTGAACTAAAGTGAAGCTAAAGTACATCTTCAGAGCTTCTGATGCTATTGCTGGCAGGTAGGTAGGAAATCATAGTGAGGCAGGCAGGTAATACAGGACAGGTCTCAGGAAAAGGATATTTATTTGACCCTAAATGAAAACACCTGTACTGAAAAAACTGTGTGGAAAGAGGGGAGGAATTAGTCTCCTGCATCTGTTCTAGCTGGTAAATGTAGTGTCACACCAGCTGAGCCAAGATATGTTTTTGCCAGTCTTTTCGGCACTACGGGAAAAGAAAAAAAATGGTGTCAAAGAGGAGTCTGGTACATGTGGCCTTAAAGCTGCATATATTTCAGCTGTTCTTGTAATCAGCCAGGGGAGGAAGCTGCTGAAGATTCTACAGTACTCTCCAAGGATGAAGGTAGGGCCTGATCCCCAGCTGGTGTCCCCAGGCCACATGATGTCTGCCTATGCACTCACATGGCAGTGTCTCTTGAGACTGGCAACACCTACACTGGATCCACAGTGTGGAATGGTTGATAATACATGCATGGAGGCAAGCTTGCAGAGCTGCAAACACATACAGCATTATAGTGAGGCAGGCAAGTAATACAGGGCAAGATATACGTGCTACAGACATGCACAAACACAAAACATACAAACTGAAAATTGAAGTTAAAGGAGTAGTCCACCCAGAATTTGCAAAAAACATGTTATGCAAAGTGTTTTGATGTGTATGTTGAGTCCTAGTGTGTCCTTCCCTCTGTCTGCTATTAGGAGTTTTTCCCAAATTAGCCTGCTAGCTGTTTGGTAGTTTTACGACCCATGGGGATCTCCATCACAAATAGGTTTATTGGCTTTCTTTCTCCTATGATGCACCCTGTCTCATGTGACAATGATGTAGCCATGCCCTTAGATTTAGCATGTGCACTGTTTTAAAATCAGTTTAAAATCACTTCAAAACAGCAGAGCTTTGTAACAGGGCTGCTGAAGGAGGATGTTCAGGAGGAAAAAGAAGAAACAAAAAACAAAATGTCAGATTGAGAAGTGTTTCAGCAGTCCTCTGGGACTAGGGACTTGCCTGAGAGAGCTGAGAAGGGAGAGACTGGACTCTGGAGGAATGTGCTTGGGGCTGGGCTGGGCAGTAAATATATGGGGCATGAGATGGCAGCCTGCTAGTGTCCACTTGTTGCCTAATCTCAGCAGTGCAGCACACATTTCTTTTTTCATTGCAGAACTATCATTTAAGCAGGGCATGCAGATATTATACAAACAGAATTGACTGAAACCCCTGGCAGAAGCTTGAGATGTGATTTTTTTGGGGGGGTTACTTTTATTTACTAATTTTACTGGACATTAAGTATGTGCCAGATGATAGCAGGACAGTGCCTGGCCACTAGTAGTTGGCACCTTGGTGATATACCATAACATTTTTTTTTAATTATTTTTCTTCTCTTTATGGTATTTTCAAATTGAAACTCTTAGTCTTCACATTCCCCCAAGATGTTGTGGTTCATTCCCATCGGTTACAGGAGTGCACAACTGTGGAGGGATTCAAGCAAGCTTTAAGAACTTTTTTGTGGCACCAGGCATTCCGTGACTGATCTCCCTTTTTTGGTGTACTGCTATTTTAATGTTAACTGTATTGATGTTTGTTCTGTTTTTAAAACTGTTAGGCACCTTGGTTATGGATAAGGCACCTTATAAATAACATTTATTATTATTAATTTATTATTCCTTCTGAGTCCTGAAGCAGCCAGTGTATGCGTCATCCTGAGCTGTGTTGTTGCAGTGTGATCTGAGCAGTGGGCAGCAAGTGTGTGCCAGTGCCTGGCCTGGTAGTTGGCAATTAGCACCTTTGTAGCATCCCATGAAAAAAGCAAAAAAAAAAATAAAATAAATAAAAAAGTCCATATTTTCTCCAGTTATTGAAGTTCCTTACTCCTCCTCTTCCTCCTCCAGAGTCCTGAAGCATTCTGTGTGTGTGTGCGATCCTGAGCTAAGCTGTTGCATTGTAATCTTTGCAGTTGGCAGCAAGTGTGTGCCAACTGGCAGCATGCCAGTGCATGGACAATGGCAGTTGCTACTATTGTGGCATCCCATAAAAAAAGTAAAAAAAATAAATAAGAACAGTCTCCTCATTCCCTCAAGTAAATTGCTGAAGCTCCTTCCTCCTCCTCCTCCTCCTCCTCCTGAGCCCTGAAGCAGCCTGTGTGTGTTATCCTGAGCTGTGCTGTTGTAGTGTAATCTGTGCAATGGATAGCAAGTGTGTGCCAGTTGGCTACATGCTGGTGCCTGGCACCTGGTAGTTGGCACCTTGGTGGCATCCCATAAAAAAAAAATGAAACAGAAAAAAACTTTCTCCACGTTCCCTCAAGTTGCTGAAGTTCTTTTCTCCTACTCCTCTTCCTGAGTCCCGAAGCAGCCTGTGTGTGTGTGTGTGTGTGTGTCATCCTGAGCTGTGCTGTTACAGTGTAACCTAGGCAATGGGCAACAAGTGTTTGCCAGCTGGCAGCATGCCAGTTCCCAGCCCCTGATAGTTAGCACCTTGATTGCATCCCATAAAAAGAGTAAAAAACAAAATCCACATTTCTGTAAGTAAGTTGCTGAAGTTCCTTCCTCCTCTTCCATGTCCTGAGTCCTGAAGCAACCTGTGGGTGTGTGTGTGTTGTCCTGTGCTGTGCTGTTGCAGTGTGATCTGGGCAGTGGGCAGCAAGTGTATGCCAGATGGAAGCAAGTTGGTTCCTAGCCTCTGGTAGTCCTTGGCGGCATCCCATTGATAAAATAATAGTAAAACATTAAAAAAAAGTAAAAAAAATTAAAAAATAAATAACAAACTAAAACAAAAACTAATAAATGAAAATTGTGTTTGAGAATAGTGTAAGTGCAAATTTTAACTTTAACTTTTCTCTATTCCCACCCTCAGTAGAGAAGCTGGGCAGCATTATGGCAACAGAAGGCCCAAAAGGAAGAGATGACTCCTCCAACTCATGGAGAGTGTGAACAGTAGCATGCAGGAGAGGAAAAAAAAACCTTTGAGGAGGAAACATTAGCTTCCAAGAATGATCCCAGAGATTTAGAGAACCTGGGCAGACTGGATGGACTGTGGGTCTTTTTCTGCCATTATTGTCTATGTTTCTATGTTTCTATGAAACCTCTGAGAAACCATGGCTACTGAACTCCCCTTCCTCTGGGGGAGGAGACATTCCTAAAAGTTTATTTGAGTTCTGCTTCAGAATTGGGAATGTAGGTTTCAAAGCATGAAGAGGTCTCCCTTCCAAGTCTCTTGATGATGTGAGTAAAGACATTGTTCTTTGATGTGGAAGATGCAGCTCTGATTCGAAAATAATGACTTGTGAAGTATAAGTCTTTAATAGGATTCTCACATGTTCCATGAAACATTTGCTTGATAGTGGTGTGAGGTTATTGATAGATAGGAGAGGGTTTGAAGAATTGGAACAAGCATGATGGTGCATGAGTTGATCCAATGCAGCTACTGGACACCAATTATTCTCAGTGGGGTAATATGAGATCTGAACTCTTTGATACAGTCTATCAGTTTTTGAAGTTAGGAGGAAGAAAACATAATGATCCTGTGTTCTTAAATTGGAAACTGTAAGAAATTTAACCGAAGAGGCTGAAGAAGTAGTAAACTCTCTGGGATGCAGGAAGCCATAAAATGCTAAACAACTAGCTAAAGAAATAATGTTTGAGGTAGGGTCAAAGGGGTTGCTGCATAGTAAATCCTACAATTTGCAAACTATAGATCCTTCAGTAGGTAATCATTTAGGCACATTTGATTAGGATGCTCTGTGGATTTTAAATAGGAAGAGTTTGACTAAAGCATGGGATAGGATTGAAGACATAGATGGAGTTGTCTGACACAGAAACAATTAAATTTTGGATAGCTGTTGTTTAATGGTCCCAAATGATAACTTCAAGGCTAGGTGGCAGAAGGTTATAAATGCCAGTATATGACTGATGGAGAAGGAGCATGGATGAATTTATTGGAAGGTGCAGAATGAGGAAAATTTCTTCCAGGCGGTGGTGTAAGTTGCTCGACTAGAAGGAGCTTATGGCTGACCACATAATAACTACAGCTTGTTGATGACAAAATGTTGCCATGATTAGATCAGTGAATTGAGGAGGTGTCATGGTAAAACATGCTGCAGGACAGATGCGACTGAATTCCTGGAATAAAAATCAAGACATATAATCAGCAGCTTCATTTGCATAGCCAGGGATATGAAAACATTTCATGGTCAAATTGTGGTACAGTTATAACCAAGTCAGTTTCTGCATGAACAACATAATGGAATGGGATGAAAATCTGCCTTTATTTATGATATCCACAGTAGGTTGATCATCAGAGAAAACTGAGACAATCTGCAAAGACCAAAGATGGCCCCATATGAATGCAGCAGCTATGATAGGGTAAATTTCAAACAAAGGAGATTTTTGGAAAAGTCTCGAAGAATGTATGTGTCTGGAGGCCAAGTAGCTGAAAACCAGGAATGACTGAAAATAGCTGCAAAACCATAATTAGGAGATGCATTGGTATATATCTTGGGATAAAGATCAAGAGATGGGTCTTTGTAAAACATGGAGCATCCATTCTAACTGGCTAGGAAGTGGGACTACATGGTTAAATCAGATTTGACTGCAGCAGTGAAGGATATGTGATGGTGAAGTTTAGAGACTGAAGAGGTCAATGACAGAAGGTAAGAAATGAATGAACAGCCCTGCAGAAGGATTCACATTGCAAAATTGAGATAACCCAGGAGTCAAAGCAATTCACGTTTGGTACAGGAGGAACAAATGGGAAAAGATTCCACTAGTGCTTGAATCCTGAGTAGTTTATCAGGAGGTAATATGGTTTCCCTGTGTTTTGTATCCAGCTTGATACCTAAAAATTCAATAAATGTAGATGGTCCCAACATTTTCTCTTCAGAGGAAGGCACTGCTAACTCCTGGAAGAGATGAACAGGAGCAGTGATGCCAGCAGCTGGAGGTGAATTGGGTGGATCAATTAGTAAAATCGTCTAGGAGATGGATGACATCCGGATGATGACAAATGTTGAGCAATAGCAGACAAAGCATCTCAAAAAACATGTCAAATAATTTTGGGCTACTTTTGCAACCAAAAGTAAGACAAGCAGTGAAGTAGTAATGATTTTCGCATTTAACATCATGTAACTGACACAGAGAAGAGTGGATGGGCAGCAATTTAAAAGCATCTGAAATGTCCACTTTTAAGAGCCAGGTGCTGGGGCCAGATCACTTAATAATTGTAATAGCATCATTTATGTGAGCATAGGAGAGAGAATACTCATCTAATGGAATCAACAAATTAATGCTAGCGTAACCCCTAGGTGGTGCTATCCCAAAGGCTACTACCCCTGCCTGCTTGGCTAGTTGCAGGTTAAGGGGCCTGGGTACTGAAACAGGTGCCTCCACCAGGAGAGCAGGGTTATTAGTAACAAGGCTAACCCCAGTACAGCCCTCTGGGACACTGTAACCTCCCCTTTCTCCCCTTTAGTGGCCTAGACAATATGCAACAAATACTTTCACAGTAGCCCCTATTCAGCATACAAATCCCCACACTGTTTGCACTTACCACCAGGGCTGGTTCCACCAGTTTGACCATGGAGACCCTGTAAAACAAGGTTAGGCACAGCAAATAACAACAGTACAGCGCTTTTGGTACAAACTGGAACCAAAGTCAGATTAAATGAAAAAGAGTTAGATCTGATTTATTCAGGGGAATTGAACAAGGGAGGGGCATAATCAGGTTGATTGATTCTAAAACTGATCTAGTCAAGCAATTATGCATGCACTTTTAGTCCCTGCATAGTCACACACTCTGGGTACCCAGTTAGAAGTAAGGTGGGCTAGCCTGGAATGTTGCCCAGGGTAGGCCGGCATCGCAGTTGGTTGGGGCCCTCTGATGAAAAGAAAAGGCATGCATAACCACACACAATTTGTAATCTGGAGCCAGGAGGCTCAGTTCATGATGATTAGACAAAACAATTAAATCAGATGACACACTTTGATTGAGTTGTTGCAGGGAGCTACCCTGGTGTTTACTCATGCTACCCAGTACAGGACACAGGATGGATGAAAAGGAAACTGCAGGATGACTTGCTGGTTTGCCAGGAGAAGCAGGGCCCACATGATTCACTGTGGTGTCATTTCTGTTCACGATGTCGAGCAGGGGGCTGATCCCCAGGCAGGTCTCTCATCAATGGTGTTCTCTGCACCTGAATTAGCTGGCTGGGCCAGTGTGGCAGGGCCAAGGCCAGGTAACACAGTTCAGATATTAGTCCAGGAAGGCTGGATGCAGCTTCCAGCAAGAGTGGCACAATTAAACAGTGGGGAACCACATCATGACCCACTAGTAGCAAACAGCACATTTATAGTAAAGCAATCACCATACCACAACGTGGACAGCAGTCAGGCAGCAATATCAGTGTCTCTGAGCAAAACTGGGAATTCTGTGGCAACTGGATGTCCTGACAGGCCGATTGCATACAGCAAATCTTCGGTCTTCTTCAGGTTTAAATCTGGTCACTCTTTAGTGGCTTTGTCACACTACAATTTGGATACAGTCCGATTGCTAAGCCTTTCAAAGGATTCCCTCTCGAGGGACAGCAGGCAGACAGACCAAACTCAGCATTTCCACCAATCTCCCACGCAAACTATGCAGAAGCAGCTACTCAAATCTGTCAAGCTGTTCACTCTCCAAACTCTACCTCTGGACTGACTCACTGCAGCAGGCAGCTTGGCAATTTCCCTTTGGTTCGAAAGGTTTAATTCGTTGATTCATCTGTCTGTCAAAGCAAGGGCTCCCCCTCCAGGTATATTTAGGTGCCAAAGTCTCAAAAATAAAATTCCTACAGAAATTCACTCCTATAAGACCCCTGGGGACAGACTCATTTTAGAGTCCCCAAAGGTACTGATTGGCCCATTCTGGCAGTCCAGGACCAAGATGGTTGTGATAAACAGAACTGTCCATGCTGCAAAGAAGGCAGGTTAGACAAACTATAATATCATTACTATTCTAATAGATAATCAGCAAATAAGTACAGCTTCTAATAGAGCTACCTCTGCGCAAATAGCAATGGCAGAAAAGAGCGATTATCTGGCAGCCTGGGCAGGACTCAAGCATAGAAACACTCAGCCCCCTCCCAGATTAAATAAGCACCACATTATATGCAGCTCTTAAAGAGAGAGCACAGAGGCATTAAGGCACTCTCATATAAGACTTTTAAAATACTAAGACACAGAATACTAGCCTGGCAGTGGGCATTTAGGCACACCCAAGAAAGACTTTCAGGAACCACATTTGTAGGGGGGGTTACACCAGGAATAGACTTTGATTGAGGTACTGATAAATCAAGGACTAGTCACTTTTTGCTAGAAAATTTTCTAGTGGCCACACCAATAAGACAGATCCGGTAGGTGGGATATGGTGGATGCAGAAAATGACAAATGAGGAATCCTTTTTGAAGTTCTTTCTGTATTAATTGATGCACGACTTCAGGTTCTTTTAATGCAGACTGCAAGTTATGACATTCGAAGGTGTCAGAGGCAAGTACAGCATTGCCAGTGTGAAATCCTTCAGAAAAGCCAGACAGAAGATATTCCACAAATGGATGAGAAGGATGAAAAGCTAGTGCTTGGTCTTAAAGCCAGTAGGTTGACAGGAGTGGAGGGGTGCAGTAATTGTCATTGTTTTGACCGAGGCACTTTCAGACAAATAAATCAAGCATGCACTTCACTGCAGAAACTGCAAATGTGGAGAAACAAGAAGCAAGAACCCGAGCACTCATTATCATTGAAGTTGTTGCAAATCAGTTTGCCTCCAATGTACTTAATTTGCCTTCCATGCCTGTCTAGGTTGGGGTGACCGTAGCCATTAGGATTAGAAACCATGCGGGTCAACTGCGAAAAGGAAAAGGAAGCTGGAGCTGGACCAGCTCATAAGTTCCTCATAGTCATGGAAGATAAGGAGACTTCAGAAGCTATCAGAGGGCAGAGGGAAGCAAAGTGGGAAAAGGAGCCACACAGTAGGCAGGAATATACTTGCTGGCCACTGAAGTGACAGCAGAAGTGTTCATTGTCCAGGATGGCACAATTCAGTCTTGTATTAAAATGAATCAATGCAGCAATGACTTTGGTGGAAAAAAGACTGATGACAGTCAAAAAAGTGGGTTCCTCCATTTCAGATGCCAAGGTCGATGATGAGATAAAGATACAAATCCAGTTCTTCTTGTCTAGAGGGCTAAGCAGAGCAAATGACGTCACAGTATAAGCTGAAGCAAGGACAAATTTGGGTATGGTTAATTTCTTCACAAGTCTGGGATCTTTTGACTTCAGGATGATGGAGACGTCTCTGCATGATGCTGTTCTGTTTCAATGGTATCATGGGACAAGATAAAGAGAGATATCAGGTTTACATCCTTTTCATCTAGAATATCTTTGTGGAGGTGACTTGCGATCAGGTAAATCGGAGATATGAACAGTAGAGGAGTGGCTGAAAGAGAGGTACCTGATCTTGTAATGGTTGAGGACCAGTTATAGACAGAGTGCTCATAGGAAGTGCAGAACTAGTGGAAGCAGCATCCTCATGGATATGAGAAGTGGTCATAGGAGCACTGGAAGTTGTTAAGCTGGAAGCTGGAATGGATTGCGAAGGAAAGTGAGCTTCAAGAGAAGACATGCAGGATTGTTGCTATGATACTGAGGTTGCCATCTGAGCCATGAAGTCTCTGATTTCAGATAAGGCAGAAGCCGGCTAGAGAACAGGCAGGCTAGGAGTAGGATTCCTAGCAGGTTAAGACTTGGCTGCAATGAATAGTTCAGATAGCTCCTGTTTCTGAGCAGACGCTGAATATGAAATACCAAAATTTTTGCAATTCAGAAATCAGGCGCAGAACAGTTCAGTCTTTAATGGAAAATGTTGATTTTGAGGATCTTTTGTGAGGAGTTAGTGAATCTTAAGAAGGACCTTCTTCAAAGTCTGGAGAGGACATGCCTGATTAGGTGGATGTCATGGCACTGTAACAGTATTGCAATTGCTGATTAATTAATGGCTTCATGTTCAAAGACTCAGATTCCTATTTCTGGTGGAGGAATCAAACCCTACCTACTCTTGTCAACCTCTCGAAGGCACAGAGTAGGGAGATAGACACTGGATAGGCTGCTGGTGAGGGCTGCTAGAAAAGGGAGGTGCTGAAAAGTGTAAAAAAGGCCAAAAGGAACTGAAATGAGATGGAATAGAAGGCTGAGTAGGACAAGTAATCCTTAGTAGAAGGGAGAACTTAGAGCAGGAGATACAAATATGTAGTTTTTTTGAAATGACAAGTATAGAGGAGGGAAATCAGAAAACAGAAAAATTATGTTGTCACTTTAAGGTGAGTGGTGACGTCACCACATGTCACAAACCTGGAAGAATGGAGGCTCAGAATACCACTGCAGAGAAAAGCAGAACAACCCCCAGAAACCCCCCAAAATGAAGAAAAAGAACAAATACAGGAGAAATGGATCCAAGGAAGGCAGCAGGACAGAGATACATGAAGGAAGGGGGGAGCGGATGAAAGTCAGTGAAGCCATGATGCAGCTAGAGAAGAAGGGGGAACACAGGCAGGAAGGGGAAGAATGCAGGCAAGGAGGAGAAGTGGTGAGAAGCCAGAACAGAAAGAGGGGAGCAGAGACAGAGGCAGAGCAGGGGAATGGCAAGATGCTGAGCTGAGAATGAAGAGCAGGGAGCAAGCAGAAGCAGCACAGTCACACAGACCAAGCAGAGCCCAGCAATCAAAACACGCTAAGCATGGAGTGAAGGGAAAGGCTGGATTAAATGTGGATGGTGGGTAGAGTTATTCTCCCACTTTGAACCTCAGGCAAAGCCCTCCCATTTACATCAAAACATTAAATAAAGTCTTATTCTTCATCATTCATCACCCAAGTTGCTGAGTCCTGCAGCAAGCATTAGGAAATGGACAGAGAGGACAAGATGTTGGTAAGGGATCATCCAGTCACATGAAAGAAAACCTAAGCATAGTGGGCTTGGACATAGACTTTCAACCTCAGTGGGAACTACAAGTGTAGAGGAAGATGGCAGTAGTGGTTGAACAGTCCATAAAGTATCACACACTGTAGGAACCACTCACAGTGGCACTGCAAGGGTTGCACATGAGCAATCATTGTAGAAAAAAGGAATAAGAATAGAGAGCATCAGGTAGTGACACAAGCAGAGGAGGAACAAAGTGATTTGGCACAGCTTGAGAAAAGAGATACAGATTGTGATTATATACCAAATAAAAGTGATAGCCACAACAGTTCGGGGGGGGCAGGAAGAAGAGGTGGAACAGGTGGGAGTTAGACGTGGGGTAAGTGCACATAAGAGATTTAAAAAGACCAAAAGTGGTGGTTAAAAAATGCTACAAAATAACAAGGGGAAACACATCAAGTATCTGAAATGACAGCAGATGAAGACACTGGCAAAACTGGTGGCCCAGGACACATGGTAGAGGAACAAGAGCTCTTCCCTGACTCTGAAGAACTGCTGGAGGAAGAAGAGGAGAGTGATGATGTGAAAGAAGCCCACAGTAGCCCACCCATTAGCCAACAGCCAAGAGTGCCAGGAGGAAAGACCAAACTTGTAACATCAGTGGTGTGGGATTTCGAGTGGACAAAGAATCATAGACACATGAAGAGTGTCTTTTATGTAAATACGGGCGGAGTCAGGGTAAGGAGGGAACACTCCTGGAAGCATCTACCATGAAAAGACATTTGCTTAAGACCCACAGATCTCAGTATGAAAAGGCATGCCAATGGACAGTGCTAGCAGCAGAACCACCAGGAAGTGAAGCTGATGATGATAATAATGTTGATAGCCATGGTGAGGAGAACACTGAAAAACTAGATAGAGAGGAAGAGGACAAGGAAGAAAGCCTTTCAAGTGATAGCCAATGCACAACTCCAGCATCTTCCATTCATCCGTTCTTTAGCTCATTGACTCTCACCTCCAATGGCCCGCAAATCCCCAACCATTTCCACCCCATGGGTGGGAAAAATAGAAGACAACTGTCACATCCAGGGGGGAAAAAGCACTCAGCTCTCACTGGTCCAGTCCCTTGAAATGGCCCACAAATATAAAGAGGCAAAAAAGTTAACAAGAGCCATTGTGGAAATGCTAGCCAACAACTTCCTGCCATTCTCCTTTGTGAGAAATGCACATTTTCTATTGCTAATGCAAGTTGCAATGCCACGATATCACATGCCCAGCTGTACCTACTTTTCCATAATGGCTCTTCTGATTTGTATCAGAGTGTCTACAAGACTGTGTCACATGCCCTGAAAGCATCATTTGTTTCAGCTGTTCACATCACCACTGACATCTGAACTAGGGGATAGACTACTGATTACATAAGAGCAACTGCTCATTGGGTCAGTTTCTCCTCTTTATGCCCCTTCTCTTCCTCATCCTCCTCCTCCTCCTCCTCCTTCTTTGGGTTAAGTGCCACCAGCAGCAGTAACAGTAGCTGTAAATCACCAGGGCCCTCCAACCTCTGCAAGAAGGCAGCTTTATGTATTGTTGACTTTGACAATGACCATTGTGCAGAAAACTTGTTACACTTCCTTCAGCAAAAGACTGATGAGTGGCTGTCACACCACACACATTAACATCAGTTTTATAGTATCAAATAATGTAAAGAACATTGTATAAGCATTTGATGATGGGGATTATACACATGCTCCATGTTTTGATCACTGTATAAATCTGGTAGTTCAGGGATTGGGAAGGATCCACTGTACAGACGTGTAGGTCTGGCCAAAAAGTTTGTGGTCATTTTAGCCATTCTGTAAAGGTACAGAAGTTTTACAAAGCATTCAGTAGTGGAACCACCTTTTCCTCCACCAAATGAAACAAGATGTGGCAATAAGACGGATTCAACATATTACACGATGGAATGGCTGCTAGACCAATGGAAACTATCCAACAGTATACTGTTGAGCATGGTATTGGCAAATGAGAGGTAAACAGTGGAACCTGATGGAAACCCTTTACACTGTGCTGAAGTCCTTTGAGGAGGCCACAAGGGTGGTAAGTGCTAACGCAGCTGGTCTATGCCAGGTACTCGCCCTCATTGTCCTCATTAACATGCAGTGTCTTTGTATGAAAACTCAATATGAGGAAAAGGAGGATATCACTGCTCTCAGTCTAATAGAAAGGATAAGATCGGCTGGCCCGGTGGTGCTAAGGGTTGAGGCGCTGGATGCCACATCTCGTGCCACGCCAGGGACCCAGGTTCAGGCATGAGCCAGGGTCATCAGAGGTTAGCAGGCGGGGAGGGAGAGGATGTGAGAAGTTGCCAGCAGGCAGCGCTCCACCTCAGGAGGAGGTATCCATCTCTCTTGAAGCTTGGCCACCCTCTGGTGGAGGCTGGAGGGCTGGTGCCTTGGGAGAGCTTAGAGATTGGTTGATGGGGAGGGTTGAGGGGACCCGGTCCAGAGCTGCGGTGCGCATGTGCACCTCCACATGCATGCACCACCACTTCTTGGGGTCCCAGGGTAGCTCACAGGAAAAACAGAGGAAACAGTGGAGGCCAGCATGGATGATGCCCCCGGACCAGCTCTGGGAATCTGCCAGGCGCTCATGGCACTAGAAACCCCGAAAGACCCCGAGCTTGGTAGGCTCGGCAGATGCTGAGGTCGACCTGCCACTAGGAGGATAAAAATAATAAAAAAAAAAAGAAAGGATACGATCACGCTTCTGGAATGACACATGCATTTCAAAAATACATACAGATGACCATTATATCATGGCCAGTTTCTTGGATCCTCAGTTCAAAGACACATTTAAAGACATTCTTTGATGCAAAAGAATGCGGTAAGGATCCAGCAGTTCTGTAAAGCCTGATCTGGTCTCTGTACATGTGGCACAAAACAAGACCAGGAACACAAACAGGGTAGAAGAAGAACACTCATCATCCCTTGCAATCAGACTGACAGGACAGATGGAGAAAGGGAAGAAGGAGGATCCCAACGTGTTTCCACTGCTACTACTGAATGTCACAGGAGTCACTCATTTTTGTCTCCAAATCAGCCTGTCACTATTGCCACTGCTGTGCTCCCCAGAAAGACTGCCATTGTAGACAAACCACTATGGGAACAACTGTTGGACTATGGCTTGATGAAAAGCATGGCAAGTCACTTTATGACTCAGCGGTACCTGAGATGCCAGCAAACAAAATGGTGCAGGATTATCTGAACGAGAACATCCCAGTAGGAAATGGAGAAGAACCTCTATTGTACTGGTAGCAAAAATGATCGTTTGGCCCTCTTTGACACAGGTAGCGGTTAAACACCTCAGTTGCCCACCTGCAGAGATAGAATTTTAAGTTCTGCAGGCAATATCATCACCAACAGGAGAACATGCCTTTCAACCAAAAAATGTAGAGATGCTCATTTTTTTTAAATTAACATTTCCCTTTTTCCAAAGCCGTTTTTGTCACAGTTTATGGCTGATGAATCTCCTACATTTCCAGCAGGGATAAAGACAGAGGAGGATGATGAGGTGAATGGGGTGTGCTTTGTGTCCATTAGTTTTTTTGGAACCAGTAGCCTACACACGCACTGTGGGATGCTGCACTGTTGTCTTCACTCAGTCTTCTTTGGATTGATGTTTTGTGACTTTGGCAGGTCTTCACAGGCTAAATAAATAATTTTGGGGGCAATGCTGTCCATGAAACGAGTGTACACTATTCTTATCCATGGCATAACGAGAAGCCTTGTCTCTGTGTGGCACTGTCCCAAATTAATGGGCACACAATTTTTGAAACCAGTAGCCCATACTGTGGGATGCTGAACTGTTGGTTTCACTCAGTCTTCTTCAGATAAATGTCTTGTGAAATTTTCCAAGGTCTACACAGGCTGAATAAATAAGTTTTGGAGTAACACTGCCCATGAAACCAGTGTGTACAACACTTATCCATGGCATAAATGTGGCCCACTGTATCATCCTGCTGTTTTGGCTGCTTCGTCAGTCCAGTGCATAAATGTCGTTTCATTTTTTCCCATTTCCTAATACATTTAATGGTTGAACCAGTGTGAACTAGTCCACCAGCAAGAGAACTTTGGTGAACTTTGCGTGGTTCGACAGTCAAAGTTTGCATGGTCAAACTTTAGGAGGTTCGCACAGCCATAGTACCAACCTGCCTTATTCAGCTTCTCATCCTGCCTACCAGCGTGCCTTGTCCTGTCTGTCCCCTAGCTTTCCTGAATGCCTGACAATGTCTGTCATGCACACAAGAAAGTACACTATATGCACACAAATTAAACTATAGAAGAAGAATCAGCATTTATATAGCACGTTTCATACACAGTATCCCAAAGCACTTTACAAGCAATGCTAGACTGGTAGTGAAGTGACTGAATGTGTAGTGGCAGCCATATCGCCCATCATCACCCACACAGAGCCTGGATAATTGCATGAACCAGTATATGGAAAGGGGAATGTTGGCAAGGACACCAGGAATGTTCCCTGCTCTTTGCGAAGAGTGCCCTGGGTTCTTTTACTTCCACCTGGACACCCACCAGGATGGGCAGAAGGGACCTCAGTTTAACGTCTCATCCGAAGGACGGCACACCCCAGCAGTACAGCACCCCCCCAATACTGCAATCAGATGCCAGCGATTTTTAGGTGCAAGTCCAATCCCGGTGTGGGACAAGAACCCACGACCTTCTGGTCCAGAGGCAGATGTGCTACCAACTGAGCCACACTGACACCTATAGTATAGCTTAAATGAAATCATCATGCAAACCCTGCTTGCACCAAGGTTAAATAGCAAACACCGTGGACAAGAATTCAAAAAAGCAACTTCAAAGCAGCTTTGGCTGTAAATAAATCACATTTCAATATATAAAGTTAAACAAACCCAAGATTTATTATACACTGATTCAACACTTTAAACAGAAGTATCCCACAAAAAAAATATAAGCCCACATTTTAGCAAATATTTTAAACACACTGTGAAAAGAGGATGCTCTAGTTGCCTTTCACAGCATGCCTGCCAGGATACAGCACTAGCTTTATCACATTCTTCAAAGCAACAGAAAGATGGCAATCCAGACTGAAAGTATGCACTGACCTTTGATCAGACCTAAAAGACCTCTTATAAAGCACTGACATCACAGCACAAAATGCATCAGGGACTCAAAGGGTGTTCCTGTTCGAATATTGCTGCGTCCGGACTCTCAACATGAAATAAAGGCTTTTTGCATGAAATAAGGTACTTGCTGTTTTTGGCAATATCTCTGTAATGCAGATACATGTGGTTTATACAGTGCACACTTTGAGACTCTTGTGCCAGCTTTAGTTATGTTGTTTTCAAGAGTGTTTTAGTGGTGGCACTGAGGTACTTTGCGGCCTCTTCCTCTTTTGTTTGTTTGTTATTTTTTTACCTTATTATTTACCCTGCTGTATCAATAGCTGTATAAACACATATGCCAAGTAAGCCATGACTTACACATTGACTACAGTGAGGGTGGCATTCTAGGCCCTGACCACTGTTTTTGGTTACTTCTACTGATTGATGTCCACCTCATCTGTTGTAATGTAATTGTTGTGCTCTGTTTGAATTACACATAATGTTAAATGTACGAAACTAAGTACTTCTATATTTTCCTCTTATAGTTCCTGAAGTACAATATTAGAGTGCACAAAGGTTTTGGGTAACAAATATGAACATGTCCACAATGGAGGGGGACAGCAAAGTGACACCAAAGAGTTCTGACTTGCAAATTTTATTCTCCTTGTTACACCAATGACTGTATCATATGATGGAGCTCCTTCAGTCTAGAGACTATCTATTTCTTTTCCTGGTCTTCTTCCACAGTTTGACCCTCTCAACTTGTTTAACAATTTTGCTTCTGGCCATAGCCAAACATAACACTAGACAGTCACATGAGTGGACTGATGTTGAGTAAGCAGGATCCTGCATCGATGGACTGTGGGTGTGTGGTGGATTTGCCACACTCCCTCCCCACTCCAAGTGCTTCCTTCTCTTAGCATCTCTTCTCTCACTCTCACTCTTCCTCCCCTTGCCTTTTTTTTCTTTTCCATCTCCAGAGAGAGGACTGATCATCTTCCCAATCCGAACTGAGGTGGTGGTGGTGGTGGTGGTACTACTGGTAGTGGGCCTAGACAGGCCAGCCTCTTCATCATCCCCTCTGCCTGCTCCCTGCTTTTCCTCAGTCTCACGTATTAGCAATGGGAGACAGAGAAACATGGCAGTTCATGTTGTCTGTGTTAATTATGCATTTTGGATCCATGAAAAACAACAAGGATCAGCTCCTATTTTTTACACTTTCAAGTATTTTATTTGTTTGTTTTTTACTTGTGATGCTTGTACATCACTTTATCCACCTGAAGTACCCTCCCTGTCCACTCCTTTGGACCACTGATCAACCCCACAGTACACCAACGTGGAGTCTGCTCCTAGAGTGCTCTGTTCTCCCCACTATTACCTTGATTCCCAGCAATCCCTCCTGGGTGGGGTGAGGATGGGCCTTCCTCAATCTTACTTGAGGAGAACTGGCACAGTGAGGTCTGCCCATAAGTCAGTGGATCCTGGGAGGCACTGATCGATCTTAATCTGGGACTGAGAGGGCTATTTTCCAGTTTTCTGTTCCCCTCCAACCCCCTTAGATGCCAGCGAGAGGACGAATGTCCAGAGAGTGATGTGCTTGATGCACGTCTACCTCCCAAACGCCTAACAGCATCTCCCCTTCCTGACTCCGATGAACGGAGCCACCAGAGCCCTTTGAGAGCCCGTGCTTCCACTGGCTCTCTCAGGACATTGGGTACACCCCTGGTACCCCTGGTATCCCTCCCAGAGGAAGGAGAGCATCCGCTGCGATGCTCAATCCTCCCTCTCCCCACCGAGCCCCGCCAACCCTAGTCCATTTCCAAACCCAGGTCACCGGTGCAGTGCAAGGTGTGGCGTCCAGCCCCTCAACCTTCAGCGCCACCAGGCTGGTCCCACTTTCAAGTTTTTGTCTTAATTTATACCCAAAATTATGCTGGCATTTTGCAGCTATTATTGCCACTTCATCAGAACAAACAACTGGTGGTCTTTGAGGGATTAAAATTAAAATGTGATTATTAATTTATGTGCATGTAATTGTGTTAACAGTAAGGCCCAACACAACAAATCCTCATAAACTACAAAATATCCTGAAACTTTTGGGCCCACCACAGTGAGAGACACTTCAATTGTTTAAACGTGCTATCCTATAATCATGATATAATTTTACAGTAATATTCTTTTGCAGACTAGCATCAGATAGTAAAGCCACCACATGCTACGTAGCCACTCGCTACTTTGCTGAGCTGCTTAGTGTAGCAGACACAGTGTGTAAGGATGTCAAAAGTTTGCAACAGTAGTTATATATAACCTAATGCAAGTTAGTAGCACTGTGATTTACTAGCATAAAAATTGCATTAGTAAATAGTTTGAGCAGGATACAATTTGATTAATATTGTGATGGTGCTTTCTGCATTGGTAGAGATCAGGTCAATCTGATAGAGGACTGTCAGTGCCCCACAGCAGAAGTGAACATAAATGAATACACTCCATATCAGAAAATAACAATAAAATAGTGAGTGTTCATACGCTGTTGTCTTGTAAAAATAATACCTCTTTCAGATATGGACAGAACAGCTATACAGAGGAGACAGAGGGTCAAGTAAGCTTACAGAGGAAACCAGGTAACATAAAAAAGTTTATTCTGTTGAGGTGACTTTTTTGGTGCAGTAAGGAAATAGCAAACAATTATGTTTACACATACTAGACTGCCTATTTATGAAGCGCTTATTTATTTTTCAGCTTGTTCGACATGAAGTGTTCCCACATTTATATGAGAATGAAATGAAGTAGAGTCAGATATTCAGTTAAACATTTATTCAATGACTATGTAGCACATGATGGCATTACTATCTGATGCTAGTCTGCAAAATATTTTTTTTATTTATTGAAATTTAGGATTAATACCTTTGAGAACAAGCTCATTACATACAGTAGGTTCCATGTCAGAGGCTATACAATATACAATACAATTGGATTAACTGTGGAAAACAATGACAAACTAATACATTTGAGAGTCCAAAAAATAGCAGTGGTGATGTTAAACAATTATGTGGCCTGGGACAAAGAAATTGCAGAGGGATCATCATGAGTCTGTTGCCGCAGGGTACAAAAAGAAGAGACAGGAGGGGATGAATGGCAAATATTCCACCAAGGCCAGTAATTCTTCGTTTCAACAGCTAAGCAACAAAAGAACATATTCTGCTTACAGCATGGCGGTGCCAGAAAGTTTTCTATGGCCCAACCTGCATATATCTTGATCATGACTATGCACCAAAAAGCACTCATCTGCAACGTGCCTATTTACCATTACTTCCAGTACTGAAAGCAGCAGGACACAAATTTACAACCCCATATCCAGCGCAGCTAATTTTCCTTCTGCCTACTGGAAAAAAGGAGTTCTCCACAGCTCAAGAAGCAAAAGAAGAACTTACGAAAATAGGCCTGCACTTTCCCGAACAAAGTTTGGGTAGCAACAATCCAGAAAAACGCCAAGTTGGCTGGCAGTCTAATTCTAACAGAAGACAGGGAAAACAACAAGAACTGGGAACAATCAAATATACCCTAGCTGTTTACAGGAGGGAAGCAAAAAGTGACAATACTTGAAACTTACTGAGAAACTCGTTCAGCTGAAGTGAGCAGGAGAAAGAGTTTGAAAAATATGTGCTCCGCCATCTGTTTCTCAGGCCTGAAGTGTGCTTTCTATATTCCTGAGCTGCTCTGAGCCTGGAATAGGCGACTGTACGATGAACAGACACTACCTTACATAATCTGCTGGATAAGTAACAGCCAGTAACTAAATAACCTAAGGGCCTTCTAATGGTGGACTAAAAGTTATAGATATAATTATTTGATTATGCTAATTGCAGGCTCTTTCTTCTTCCATCAATAATTGAAGTAACATAAGGGGGAAAAAATTTCAGAAAGCTTGGGGATCAGGGAATGGGGAAGGGAGCAGTTTTTGAGCTCTATGCTGCTTTTGGGGGACGTCCCTAAAGATTTTCTTTGGAGTTATATACTCCTTTCCTATGTTGTTTTTGCCTTATTTAAAGGGGAACATTTTACTGGCACCTCGAAGGCCCCTAACAACAATGTTAAGGGATTCCCATCACTTTTAGGGAGAGTTCAAATGCTCCAGGAGCAGTTTCTAATGGAAATTTGGAGTTTTTTATTTCTCTTCCCACATTTGGAAGTCCTAAAGCTTCTACAGCACAGAATAATACTAAAAGCAATAGTTATATGTATATATGTTTTTGATTTATTGTCAATCATTATTGGACAGCTATCCTTCCAGGTTACTGGATACACCACTTACATTAGCAGTTTACAGTGGCTAATCACAGTTATATATGTGATGATAAGTTATTTTTGGTTGATAAGGGACAGTAAGAAAACTTTAGTTAGATTACGTGGCACTGGTCAGATGACAGGACATCTAAGACAAGATAGGATATTTTTTGCTGGTACCATAGTTGGGACATTCTGGAGACTTTGTGGATCCTTATGGAGATTGGAGGGGGAGTGGTCGAGGGGAGAAAGTGCAATAATCAGTAATGCTTTGTCAAATGAAAACAAAATATGGTATTAGAAACAACTAAGATATTGTCATTAAATATTAATGGCATTAATCATCCTATAATAAGAGCTAGACTACAACAGTATCTGCGGAATCAGAACGCAGAATGCATTTTTTTACAGGAGACATATTTGTCGCAAGGGGAACATGCTAAGCTTACTGCAGGTGGCAGATACACTGTCTTTTCTTCATCTAGTAAGTTGGGGGAAAGGCGTGGAGTGGCAATTTTGACTCCAGCTACTACTCCATTCACTAAAGGGGAGGTCTATTCAGATAATAATGGGAATTTTGTCATAGTACAAGGAAGGCTGCATGAGACTGACGTGACAATGGTAAGTGTTTATCTGCCACAAGGAGCATCTCCCTCACTACTGAGACAGTTCTTTAACAGATTGCTCAAAAAGCAAAAGGGGGTAATACTGATAGGAGGCGACTTCAACTTAATAATGTCTTCGCAAAAAGATTCCACTTTCCCTAAACAACATAGGTTTACTCCCATTCAAAAACTTTTAAAAACCCAGATACCTAAGATGGGTCTTACAGATATATGGTGCCATTTCTACCCCTCTGTGGAGGGACATACTTTTGCCTCCCCTAGCATTCACACTTGAGCTAGAATAGATTATTTTTTTACATCTACAGAGCACTTAGATATGATCCAAGATACATCTCTGGAAGCTCACCTCCTCTCAGACCATATACCTCTCTTAATTAAGGTGGGATTAAACAAAACTCATAAAACAACTCTATGGAGACTAAATCTTTCTCTCTTGAAGGATCCAGTGTTTAAGACCAGAATGGTAGACAGCATAACACAAATCTTAGAGGAGAACACAGACCCTTCTATTTCAGCTACTATCTTCTGGGATACTCTGAAGGTTGTGATCACAAGAGAGAGTATTTCTAATTCCTCTAGACTAAATAAACAGAGAGAATCCAGATACAAAATATTACAAGATAAGTTACAAGAATTACAGCAGAAGAGAGATAGAGGAGAACGAGTTCCACAACTTGAGCTTAGACAAATTCAGTCAGAATTACAATCCATTATAGATTAAAAGATGCAAATGTTTTTGCTATATCTTAAAAGATACTATTACGAGGGAGGTCCTAATGGTGCCAGAAATTTAGCTAGGCGTACTAGAGGATTTAAGCAGACTGCCACTATTACAAAGATTAGGGGCCCCTTAACAGGTGACATTCTTAGTAAAACCCCTGCAGTTTTGAAAGCATTCCAACAATATTACGCAGATTTGTACTCTGATCCTACATCCCCCTCCCCAGAGGATATAAAACATTTCTTGTCACCCCTTAACTTCCCACACTTGTCTGAATCCCAGCAAGCTTCACTTCTACACCCTATCTCCACTATAGAGATCCAGAAAGCAGTTAAAAATTCTAAAACATTAAAAAGGCCAGGCCCAGATGGCTTTGGAGCCGAATGGTATAAGACATTTCTCTCAAAATTAATTCAGCTGATGCAAAAAACCTTTTTAGAGGTGCAGGATGGAGGTGCCCCACCCTCATGGTCATATGCGGCCATCTCAGTTATACTAAAACCAGGTAAAGATCCATTACATTTAGAGTCATACAGACCCATTTCGGTTTTAAATAATGATTATAAGATATACATGGCAATATGGGCCCAAAGGTTAGAGACTATACTGCCTACCCTGATACACCCAGATCAGGCAGGATCTTTACGCATGCGTCAGACTGAAGATAATGTACAAAGAACAATCCACTTGATGGATTATATGGCTAACTCAGCTACCCCCTCGGCTTTAGTCAGTTTAGATGCCTGTAAGGCTTTCGACAGGGTGTCCTGGAGATTTTGATGGGGAACACTTATGTCATTTGGGTTTCTGAAGAAATTTGTGAATTGGCTGGAGCAAATTTATTCTGAATCAAGGGTCTATATAAAACTTAATGGAGGTATCACACCTCATATCAAGTTACAGCGAGGCACTAGACAGGGATGCCCCCTATTGCCTTTGTTACTTGCCATCTATATTGAACTTTTGGCTATTATGCTTAGAAAATCAGAAAAAATTAAGGGTATTCAGCTGGGCAATCAATCGTGGAAGTTGGCTTTATATGCAGATAACATTTTATTGTCAGTAGTAGATCCAGAGTTCTCTGTTCCAGCAATATGGGAGGTACTTGAGCAATTTGCTCAATTCTCTGGATATAAAATAAATTCTTCTAAGACAGAGGTTCTTCCCTTTCATTTCTCCCCTTCACAGACACTGAAGGGTAGTTTGCCTCTGCGCTAGAACAGTATCAAGATAAAATATCTAGGCATACAGTTCCCAAACCAGTTAATGCATCTCACTATGGTAAATCTATGAACCTGAAACACAAAAAATAGAGTCTGATCTACATCAATGGTCCCAACTTCATTTATCACTATATTCTAAGGTGGATCTTATTAGGATAAATATTCTTCCAAGGCTGCTATATCTTTTTCAGACCATACCGATGATGCCAGATGGAATGTACTTTCCCTCCTGAAATAAGTCTTTGGCGAGATTTGTCTGGGCCACGAAAAACCCCCGAATCAAGTGGTCCACATTAATGTTACCAAAAAATAAGGGAGGCTTAAATTTGCCTGATCTTCAGATGTATGCATACATACGCTACTGTGATAGCTCGAGTTTTCAGCTGGAATAATCCAATGTATGACATACCCTGGAAGAACTTAGAATTCACCCTTAATGGGGTAAGGGAGGGGAATGAACTTTTACAATTGCTATATTCCCCAGTAAATAAAAGACCTAGACCTATTTATAGTACAAATTCTACTATGGAGACTTGGAGGAGACTCATCCATTTAAGAGAGCTAGAAACAGTAGGTCCCTATTTTAATCTATTAAATTTCAGAATCCAAACTCTTACTCTGGAACAGGAGGGTACTTTGGCTCAATGGAGACAAAAAGGTTTTAAATTTATGTTCCACTTGGTGGATGCCGGGGGGGGAGGGTCCTCTCATTTACTAAACTTCAAGGAAATTACAATCTTCCACAACAAGACTTTCCAATTTATGCAAGCTTAAGAGAGGACATTGAATGTAAAGGACCAGTAGACTCCCAGATCCCTCCCCTTTATTGCTTACTTTAGCCATGACCACGGGGAGAGGACAGTTGTGGCCCCACTTTATGGGACTAATATATAGGGGTTTGAGGGAATTATCAAAAAATTCAACTCAGGGAATTCTGAATGCCTGGAATAAAGAGCTTCCACTCCAAGTATCAAATGAAGATTGGGAAAAGTATACTAAATTCTCAATGGGACTTTTGGGAGCCCCCTATTGGCAAGAATTTGCCTGGAAAGTTAGGAATAGATTTTTCTATACTCCAGCAAGACTGGCCAGGTTCTTATCAGGGACACTAAGCAATTGCTGGAGAGATTGTGGAGAAATATCTGCGGATCAGTTTCATGTTTTTTGGGCCTGCCTGCAGTTAGTAGGTTACTGGAGAGATATTTTAGAGGCATTAAAAGAATTGGTAGATGCGGAAGCTGTGTTGACCCCTGAGCTAGTATTACTCTCAATTCTGCCAGAGGGTTCCCAATACCCAGAGGATCACTGTTAATCACCTATATGCTGGCAGCTAAAAAAACAATTACTAGAAACTGGGGGAAGAAGATGTCTCCAAACATACAGAACTGGCTGGGAATAATGGGAGAAATTTATGTATTAGAGAGATTAATAGCTAAAAGCACAGATAAATGGTCTGTATTTGAGCTTAAATGGAGGAAATGGATTCTATATATTTCATCTTTACATCCTACTTTTGTACCTTAGAAATATATTGACTCCGATACTGGTTTATGTAAATGTCTTAGTGCTCATTATATGAATTGCTTTGTAAAATATATAAGTTGTCCTGAGACCTTTGACTAATGTATAGCTACGTATTTGACTGATGTAATTATGTACTTAACTTATACACTGTAAAAACTGTTCTATGATTTTGCAAATGAAAATATAATAAATATATAGTATAAAAAAAATCTGTATTTATTTATTTTTTATTTTTATTTAACCAGGAGAGACACACTAAGCTGAAAGCTTGTTTACAGGTGTGACTTGGGAGCACAAGGGAGTTAAGTGACTTGCTCAGGGTCATACAGCATGCAAGTGAGGACTGTGGGATTCAAACCCAGGTCTTAAGCTTTGCCACTCAGAGCCTTAAACCACTGCACTATACTACCTCCTGTAAGTAAATTTACAAGTAAAAGGTACAGCGATTGGAGCCACGTGCGCCCCATCGGTTGACCACTTTTATGTGGGCTTATGGGAAGAGCAGGTTATACATGATACAAAAGTCAACATTTTCAGAAACAATGTCATACTATGGAAAAGATATATTGATGATGTATTTGTTATATGGAGGGGTATACTAGAAAGTTTCCAGGAATTTGTAGATTTTTTTGCATGGCACAAATCCAAATCCTAAGTTTACATACCAGAGTAGCAAACATGAGATTTCATATCTAGACCTTGTCATAAACAAGAATGAGGAAGGGACACTGGAAAGTAAAATATTCTGGAAGCCGACTGATAGAAACACTTTACTTTTGGCAAATAGTTGCCATCCTCCCCATGTCACCCAAAATATCCATGTGGGACAGTTCCTGCAAACCAGACAGAACTGCTCCACTTTGGATGACTTCCAACAGGGAGCTAAAGAACTAACAGACAGGCTTTTACAGAGAGGCTATAGTTACACCAAAATACAACAAGCCAGATGTAGGGCAGAGACAACAGAGAGATTAAGCCTTTTACAAGAAAGTGATCGCACTTCAAATACCAATGTGGAATTTAACTTTGTGACAAGGTATTCTACCCAATCTAGGGAGCTTGAAATCATTTTGAAATGACACTGGCACACAGTCGCTAACGAATGAACACTGAAAGACATAGCAGCAGACTCATGTAGAAGTGTTATAAAAGAGCATCCACCATTAAAGGCATATAAAATGTATAAAACTTATGAGTAGATCTGTAGTCCTTATGAGTAGGATTGTGGTTTCCAGTTAGTACTGTAGTTAACTGTCTTATGCTGCATGCAAGGGCAGTAAGGATAACGATTTCTGTTAGAGACTGGACTAGGATTAGTTAATCCTACTTACTGTAGAGAGGCAGAGTTGGTGTGGAGAGGCTGTATAGGTAGTGTGGACCATGGGTAGAAGTGTAGGGTGCAATGGTTGTGGGGCAGCAATGCAGATGAACATACTGTGGAGGCTGGGATGGTGCCCAACATGCCACAGGCTAAGGAGGCTTGAGGAAGAGGTTCAGTGTCTTGGCAGGGAGCTGGAGGGTTAAGGGATGAGGGGAAGATTGCATTGGTAGGAGGGCTGACATCTGAGAGTATTGTGGGGGCACCACAGAGAAGGAACAGTGGGGCAAGGGAGGGGTCGGGGGAGAGGACACAGTAGACAGGAAGCCAGCTGATGAAGGGTGGACTCTAATAGGACATAGAAAAAGAGGAGCAGCAGTAGGCAGGAGTGAGGAGGGAACACAGAGTAAGGCAAAGGGGGAGGGAACATGTTTGCTGTACTAGCAACACATGGGAAAGAGGACGCAGGAGGATATTGCACAAGGGATAGTACTCACAAACAGAAGGGAGAGAAGGGGCATTACTAGTGGAGGGATTGAGCATGGTATGGCAGGGGGAGGGATAATACTCAGAGAGGTGAGGAGGGAGAGGAAGGTTGGCAGTCAAACAGGAGGAGGGAGAGGAGTCTCAATTGAGAAGGGCGGGAGGGAAGACATTGGGACACAATGTAAAAGCACCACCTTGAGTGGCCCCAGAAATGAGAACCTGGGTGCGGGGGTGGCAACGGACACAAGGAAAGAGGAGGGAGGTGTACTGGTGTTGGGGGACTCCATACTCAAGGAGATCAGATGGGGCAGCAAGGGGGAGAGTCACAGTCAGATATGGGTGGAGTCCATACCAGGATTAAAGGCAGACAAGGCAGGACAGGCAATCCTAAGGTGCGTAAGGAGGGGTAGGAGGAAACCACACATTGTGGTACATGTGGGGACAAATGACCTAGTAGGGGAAATGGTGGCGGTAACAAAGGAGAGGACTGAGGAAGTAGGAAGGTCGTGTGAAGAGATTGGGGAGTCTGTAGCATTCTCCAAGGTGCTCCCAGTACCCTGAGCAAGCACAGTGAGAGAGGAGAGGATTAGGGAGTTGAACACATGGTTGGCAGAATGGTGTCAAACTAAGGGATATGGGGTTGTGGGTGGCTGGGGTAGTACCTGGGGTAATAACAATCTGTTTGCAAGGGATAGGCTGCACCTCAGTGGGGAGGGGAAGGAGGTATTAAAGCAAAGACTGGGGAAGTATATTGTGACAAAGGTGAATTTAAGCTAGATGGGGGGTGGCAAGTGGACAGGAGGTAGGCAGGGATCTGATAGAGTGGAGTCACAGCCTAACCCCAGGCTGGCAGAGAAGGACTCGGGGCGGCCAAAAAAGGAAGGTGTAGAAGTGAGGAAATAGAGGTGAATGAAGGGAAGAGGGCAGGAAGGAGTGTGGTCTCACTGAATGCAAGAAGCTTAGGTAACAAATCAGCTGAGCTACAGGCACTCTTAGCAGTGAGGAGGACAGATATGGCAGCTGTCACAGAAATTTGGACAACTGAGCACCGGGACTGGGATCTCGCAATCCCAGGATACAAATTATACAGGAAGGACTGTAAGAAAGGGAGGGGCGGTGGGGTGGCAGTCTATGTGAGGGACAGGATCAAATGCACAAGGGACAAGGGGGAAGAAAGGGGGACAGAGGCAATCTGGCTGCAGCTCCTAAACTCAAGGGGTAGGAAACTGAGGTGTGTGGTGGTATACAGGCCACCGTCCCAGTCCGAGGAGCTTAACAGGGAATTACCCAGACAAATCAGAAAGGAATGTAGAAAAGGGAAGGTGGTCATTGTGGGGGATTTCAACTTGCCAGGGGTTGACTGGAGCATTCCAGTCACCTTCAGTGCTAGGGAGCAAGTGCTCCTGGACGCAATCCAGTAGGGTCTACTGACACAGTTGGTTAGTCTACCTACTAAGCTAAAGAACACTTTAGATCTGGTGTTGTCGAATGGGGAGGCAGTAAGGAAAATAAAGGTGGAGGACCCACCAGCCAACAGTGATCACCAAACTGGTTTAATATCACGATGTGCAGGGGGCCATAGAAATCAGTTACTCAGGAGGTAAACTTCAGGGGGGCAGACTTTGGGAGGATGCAGGAAGTACTGAAAGGGAAACTGGAGGGCATAAGGCAGGAGATGGATACAGAGCAGAAATAAGATATTATTAAATGGGGGATTACAGAGGCAACAGAAGCCTGCACCAAGACACAGAGTAAGAGGAGCAGAGCAAGAAAACCATGCTGGTTGAACAGCGAGGTAGTGGAGGTGGTGAGAGCAAAACGAGAGGTGCACCAGATGTATAGGAGGATGGGAAAGGAAGTGAACAGTAAGGAGTAAGCAAGATGGTCCAGGGAGGTGACCAGAAAAGTGAGAGCAGCCAAGGCCCAGAGGGAGCTGAGATTAGCGCAGTGAATTAACGGAGGGGGAGAAAGAATTTTTCAGATACATCAGAGAGAAAAGGAAGTGCAAGGAGACAATAGTGATGATAAAAAGGGGTGGGGAGTGGACGGAAAAGAGGGAGGAGCAGGCAGAAGCACTGAATGAATACTTTTGCTCAGTGTTCATGGAAGAAAAGGGGGGACCACTACCACCATGGGCTGGGAGGGTGGGGATAGGGGGAGAGGAGGCAACAGATGGAAGAATTGAGGCAAGTAGAGTCCTAGAGGGACTGAGGGCACTGAAGGTAGACAAGGCACCAGGGCTGGATGGTATCCACCCCAGGGTGCTGAGGGAGATGGCAGAGGTGTTGGCGGAGCCACTGGAGGATCTGTACAGCACCTCACTGGAGTTGGGATGTGTGCCACTGGACTGGAGGATAGAGCATTTAGTATCATTACACAAGAGTGGAAAAAAGGATGAACTGGGTAATTATCACCCGGTAAGTCTCACCTCCACAGTGTGCAAACTCATGGAAACAATACTAAAGAAAAGACTGATGTTGTACCTGGAGGACAATGGCCTCCAGGATGTGAGGCAGCATGGGTTTGTTTCAGGGAAGTCTTGTCAAACCAACCTGATACAATATTATGACTGGGTGACAGGTGAGCTTGATAAGGGTCATGCAGTGGATGTTCTTTACTTGGACTTCAGCAAGGCCTTTGATTCTGTGCCTCATGGGCAGCTGGGGGGGAAGCTAACTGGTGTAGGGGTAGGGGCAAAAATGATGAACTGGATTACAAGCTGGCTGAGTGGGAAGCTGCAACAGGTGGTGGTGATAGGGGAGCTCTCAACTCCAAGGCCGGTGATGAGTGGGGTGGCACAGGGCTCTGTGCTGGGGACAGTATTGTTTGGGCTCTTCATGTCAGACATTGCAAACGGGATGGTGAGCAAGTTAAGTCTGTTCGCTGACAACACCAAAATCGGAGCAGTGGTGGATGGAGAGGAGGGATGGAAGCAGCTGCAGTGGGACCTAAGCAAGATAGAGGAGTGGTCAGAGATGTGGCAGCTGATGTTCAATGCAAAGAAGTGTAAGGTTATGCACTTTGGGGTGAAGAACCCAAGGAGAGAATACTTGCTGGGGGGGGGGTTTAAGCTGGGGATCACTGAGGAGGAGAAGGACCTAGGGGTAATGATAACAAGGACCATGAACAACACTGCCCAGTGCCAGAGAGCAGCTGCAAAAGTGAATAAAATGCTGGGGTGCATAGCAAGGTGGTTTTCATCCAGGCAAAGAGAGGTGATCTTGCCCCTCTACAGGTCGCTGGTAAGGCTGCACTTAGAGTACTGTGTGCAGTTTTGGAGGCCATACCTAAAGCGTGATATCAAGCTACTGGAGTGGTGCAGAGGAGAGCAACAAAAATGATATGTGGAATGGAGGGGAGAGACTATGACAGCAGGCTGGGAGACCTGAATATGTACACCCTGGAGGATAGAAGGGACAGGGGGGGACATGATAGAGACATTCAAGTATCTGAGGGGAATCAATAAGGATGGGGCAGATGGGGTCTTTAAGTTAAGGAGGGAGGGTCACCAGGGGGCTTGGGCTAAGAATAGAGGGGGGAAGATGGAAGGAAATGAGGAGACACTATTTCATAGACAGGGTGGTAGCAAAATGGAACGCACTACCAGAATGGGTGGTGTCATGTAAATCTGTGAACAGCTTCAAAAGGACATGGGACAGAGAACAGGGGAGAGTGAGGCTGGGAGAGGTGGGGTGGCAGTGGAATGACAAAGGGGAGGGGGTCTGGGGCAGCTGCAAACTAGGAATGCTAACTGCATACTCGAGCCAACTTAGATAGACCAGATGGTCTGTTTCTGCTGGCACATTCATATGTTCGTATGTTCGTAAATCGAAAAAGAAACAGGGGCATACCCATAAGGAATTTCTAAGTAATCTTTGGTATAGCCCACCTGATTTTTTTGTCTCCTTGGAACTTAGAGGGCCTTAATAGGGCACAATTTATTGATAGATACTTACTATCTTAGCTATGGGTAGCCTGGCCCTTTAAATAGACAAGCAAAAAATATTTAAAAATGTGACTGGATAACCGATTGTAGGAATAATATAAATTTAGTGAAGTATTTTATCTTGAAAGAATGTTTATTAGACATTGTGAGTCTATGTTGTCATTTGTTTCTCTCCCCCTTCCCCCCGCCATACCTATCCTTATCTTATTGTTACAGTACTTCAATATGCACTCTGTATAGCACTGGCACTTTCATGATGGAATTAAATTAAGTATTATTTATGTTTTTTTAACAAATTTTAAGACATATTAAAGGTGAATCTCTTTTTAAATGGTAATCAATTGGTATGACTCACAAGTATTGTAGGTCACATGGTGATGTTGGATGTATGAACGTGCTGATGTTGTTTTTGTCCTCAGTCTTTGAAGAAGGAAGTAATTTTGAAACATGTCAGGCTGGGATTGCTTTAGTCCCATGTTTGTGGTAATAAAGTATTTTAAGTGAGATCTTTTTGTAGCATCCTTCATATGGGTTTAGTGTGTGCTTGGAACTTTGTACTTTAACTGGTTTCCAGAGGCTCGAGCCTTAAGCCATAGGTGGTCCCTAGATTTCAGCATGTCGAGCAAGTCCAGAGAGAGAACCAAGGGCTGCAGGGGCCTTTAGTTTTCCTGGTTTTAAGTGGGGCATGCCTATCACAGGCAGCACTAAAGAAGTTGATGAAGTGACCAAGAGCGGAGTCGACATTGCAGGTGTTAAAGACTGGAGACCAGTCTTGTTGTCAAAGGTAATTTTTTAACGGTTCAAGGTGACCCCTTTTAAGGACCCTGTTCGTGACTGTTCTAGGAGGGGGTCGGTTCATGAAAAAGGGTTACCTATGCCCTCCATATAGTGCTTAGCACATGTTTAAAAATCGAGAACTGTCAGTCATATGTTTTTGACTAAATCTGAAAACTGAGGAAAGAGTAAGGATTGCAGACAGTTAAGGGGCCAGAAATAAGACATGATGGGAGTGGTGCAGTACAGTGGTTGTGGAGCAGCAGTCTTCCGGGAGACGTTCTGGAGGATGCGGTGTTGTCCCATCTGCAGGCACCTCTCTGAGCTGAGGGAGGAGGCTGCTTATCTCCAGGCTGAGTTGGCCAGGATTTGTGGGACCTCCTCTTCCATCCAGGGACCACCAGTAACACTGCCGTTGCCTCAGATGTTGCCAAGAAAGAGGAGCGGTTGGACCACAGTGGGCTCAGGGAGGGTGAGGGCGGTGGAACAGAAGTGCATCCCTCCAGTTGTACCTCTCCATAATTCCTATGCCATTTTGGCAAAGTGTGGTTCCTCTATGGAGGCACCCGCAGTGGAGACCAAGGAGGATGCTGGGAACCTCCACAAAGGAGACCCACAGGAGGGTGGCAGAGGACCCCACAGGGGAAGGAAACAACTCCTGGTGGGGGACTCCATTGTTAGGAAGGTAGAACTGGGTGAGGAAGGGGAGAGGGAGGTTAGGTGCCTGCCTGGCGTCATGGCTTGGAGGGACAGTGAGCGAATCCTCAGGATTGCAAGAGCAGCTGCACAGGGGAGGGAGCTAAATGACCTGGCTAAGAAAGGGATTGGAGAAGTGCAGGAAGAGTTTGTGGAATTGAGGAGGGCCTTAGACAAGTAGCACGCATGGTAGCCTTCTCGGGAGGTGCTGCCCATCTATGGCATAGGAGAGGCTAGGGTGTTCCGCACCATGGGATTCAATCAGTGGTTGAAAAACTGGTGTGGAGCTCAGGGATTTGGCTTCATTGGGGACTGGGGGTCCACCTGGAGTGATGCAAGCCTAAACGGGCATGATGGGCTGCATCTGTCCAGGAGGGGAACCAGGATCCTAGATGATAGGTTTAAATGCTTCATTGGCAAGCATTTAAACTAGCCAAGGTGGGAGGCACTGGAAAAGAGCAGGGAAATCCTAGCACCCCCAAAAAAAATCACGGTAGTAAGTGTGGTAAACACCAACATAGAGGTGTCGATAGAGAGAAGGGCAGGGGTAAATGGAGAAAGTGACAAAGGCAAGAAGGACAGGGATAGAGCAAAAAAGGAGTAAGGCCATCAGGAAATGGAGGGTAATGAGTACCAATGCCCATAGTCTGGGCAACAAGCTCCCTGAGCTGGTGGCCTTGATGGAAGAGGGATGCCTGGATATCGTAGCAGTCACAGAAACATGGTACACAGACAACCATGACTGGGATGTTAACATACCAGGGTACATAACCTAGAGGAGAGACAGGCAGGGGAGAAGAGGGAGAGGAGTAGCTCTCTATGTAAAGGAAGGGATAAAAGCAACTGAACAAAAGAGTAAATAGGGAGGAGAGGAGAGGAGGCACCTCAGGTCACCTTGGAGACTGAAAGGCACCATAATCTGCACAGGGGTGTGTACAGACCCCATGTCAGGGGAGGGAATGGACAAGGATATGATAGAAGGCATTCTTAGAATGGCAGAGAAAGGGGAGATACTGTTGATGGGAGACCTGAATATGCCAGATGTTAACTGGAGCACATTCGCTGCAGCCACATCCAAGAGCAGGGCCATTCTTGATGCCCTACAGGTGGCAGACCTCAGACAGCTAGTTTCGGAACCCACTAGTGAGGGAGCAATCTTAAACCTTGTACTGTCAAATGGGGGCAGTGAGAAGATCTCAGATCTAGAAGTGGGTTGCCATCTGGCAACAAGTGACCATCAAACAGTGTGGTTCATGTTAAACTCAGCTATAGAGTCAAGCTTTACAAAAGTGAGGGTACTGGACTTTAGTAGGGCTGACTTTGGCAAGATGGGAGAGTGCCTCAGAAAAGCACTAGCAGACAGGCTAGAAGGAGGTATGGAACAACAATGGGGAATCATCAAAACTGCCATCACAGAGGCAACAAGCCTTTGTGTGAAGCAAATAAACAAATCAAAATGAAAGAAAAAGCCACTATGGTTCTCAAAAGAGGTGGCTATGAAAGTCAGGAAGAAAAAGATGGCATTCTGGAAGTATAAGAAAACACAGAAGAAGCAGGGCAGAGAGCTGTACCAGTTAAGGCAGAAGGAAGCAGGGAGGGAAGTCAGAATAGCAAAGGCCCAAACTGAGAAAAGATAGCCAACTCGGTTAAGAAGGGATAAAACCTTTTATAGGTACAACAGCGGCGTGAAAAGACAAAGAGAGGGATAGTGAGGCTGAATAGAATGAACGGTGGGTGGGCAGAGGGGACAGTGAAAAAGCAGGGATACTGAATGAATATTTCTGCTTAGTATTCACAAAGAGGAGGGAAGTGCCTAATCCAATTAACAGAAGCACTCTTGATAGAGGTTCGATCCCAATCCTTTCACAGAAGAAAGGGTTTTGCAAGAACTCCTAAAACTGAAGGTGGACAAAGCAATAGGGCCTGATGGAATTCACCCAGAATTCTAAAAGAATTAAGGGGGAACTAGGAAACCACTGGCTACTCTTTTAATAAATCATGGGAGGATGGTGTGGTACCCAAGGACTGGAGGAAGGCGGATGTGATTCCCTTCACAAAAGTGGGACCAAGACAGAGGCAGGAAACTACAGACCTGTCAGTCTGATCTCTGTGGTAGGGAAAGTGATGGAGTCACTTGAAGGAAAGAATAGTTGAGTACCTAGAGGCCAGTGGGGCATAGGACCCAAGGCAGCATGGGTTCACAGTGGGAAGGTCATGTCAGACGAATCTAATAGATTTCTTTGACTGGGTGACCAAAGTAGTAGACCAGGGAGGGGCTGTGGACATGGTCTACCTAGACTTTAGCAAGGCATTTGACACAGTCCCACACAAAAGGTTAATAGTCACATTAACCAGCCTGGGGGTGGGTCCCAGGGTGGTAGTCTGGGTAAAACATTGGCTAGACAACAGGACACAGAAGGTTATTGTAAATGGAGTCCACTCTGAAGAAAGAGGGGTTACTAGTGGGGTACCGCAGGGTTCAGTATTGGGTCCAGTCCTTTTAATGTCTTCATAAGTGACACTGCAGAGGGACTGGAAGGAACAGCATGCCTCTTTGAAGATGACACAAAGATCTGTAACAGGGTTGATACACAAGAAGGCATGGAAAGGATGAGAAGGGACTTGGCAAGGCTGGAAGAATGGTCAGAAGTATGGCAGCTAGAATTCAATGCAAAGAAGTGCAAAATAATGCACCTGGAAAACAAGAACCCAGGGGAAGAATACACAGTGGGGGGGTAGTAACAACAACAGAAAAGGAAAGGGACCTGGGGGTAATCATATCAGATTACCTTAATGTTAGCCAGTAATGTGAGAAGGCAGTAGGGAGGGCTGGGGGTATACTGGGATGCATAGGGAGAGGCATCAGCAGCAGAAAACAGGAAGTTGTTATCCCTCTGTACAGACAGTTGGTGAGACCCCATCTGGAGTACTGCATCCAGTTCTGGAGATCCTATTCTGCATGGACATAGACAGGATAGAGGCAGTCCAGAGGAGGGCAACTAAAATGGTGCAGGGTCTGCAAGAGAAGCCATATGAGGAGAGACTAAAGGAGCTTAATATGTATACCCTTGAGGAAAGAAGGAGAGTGGGGACATGATAGAACTTTAAGTACCTCAGTGGAATCAACAAAGTCCAAGAGGGTAGCATCTTTCAGAAAAAGAGATTGCAAGAACAAGGGGCACAATTTAAAGATGGGGGCGGTTCAGGGCAATGTGAGGAAGTATTATTTCACAGAGAGGGTAGTGGATGCATGGAACAGCCTTCCTGAGGAGGTTGTGGGGTCTAAAACTGTGGGAGAATTCAAGAATGCATGGGACAGACATAAGGCAATTCTTGTGGGGGGTAGGAAGAAATAGGCTGTTGGTTAACTAGGATCTGCGGCCTATCCAGTAGGTAGGGAAATGGGCAGACTAGATGGGCCAAGCGGTCCTTATCTGCCGTCAAAGTCTATGTTTCTATGTTTCTATGTGCAGATAAATAACATAGCTATAGAATTCTAGGGTATCCATATTTTATTTTGATGGAGTGTCACGTTCCATTTTGCTACTTTTTTACCTGAAAAAGTGTGATGTACAAAAACATGTTTTACTAATTGTTTTTGCAAGCTTTATTTACTGTTTTCCCTTAATAAAGTAAACCTGCTTACTAACCTGCAGTTGTATTTTTTTTATCTGTACTCTTTAGCCCATTGTAATGCTCCATTTTTAATTTGTGCAGCTTTGTATTTAGTGTGACGAATGTAACAGTTGGCGTCACAGCACATTACATTCATCTGAATGGCCTCCAAATCTGTATTTGTGCTATTAGCACTTTAAATGATTTTCTGGCTGCTCTCCCAGTTTGCCTCCTTGTGATAACTGACTGTGTTACTGTCTGATCTAGCTCTCCCACTGAAGGGAGCGCAACCTTTGACTCTCACTCTACTTGGGGTCACATCAAGCCCAGTGTTTACCTGTCAGTCTGTAACAGTTGCAAAGTCATAACCTGACCCTCAGAACCAAGCTGTAGCTATAGACGAAGTAGCTGAGTTGTGGTTAAAACCCATTGTTTGCATGTGGCTCCTCCATTTTGTAGGGCTACATTCCATGAAGATAAGCACTGCATGCAGTAATGACAACTGCAGTTACATTCACCACAGGTAGGCTTCAGTTACCATCATTCACTGATTACAGGGCAAATTTACAGAGAGCAAATTCCAGTGAAAATTGCATGTCATGGGAAACAGCTGGGAATCAGTTGTAAAAGTGATTATACTGTGTATATGGGGGATGGGTTAAATTAAATTTTCTTTGTGGTGTCACTCATTACATTCACGATGATATGTGGTGTCAAACATCACACCTGCCAGTACTGTTATTATTGTCAAATTTCTCCAGGTTTTGTAGCACTATGTCAGTTATTAGTAGTAGCATGTTAGCCATGAGGCATGCTCAGTAAACTTTTTTTAAACTGAAGCAAATGTGTGGTGTCGCTTGTTACAGTCACCACATTATGTGGTGTTAAACATCATACTTGCCAGTAATGTAATTGTTATTTTTTTTTCATGTTTTATAGCAGTATGTCAGTCAGTAGTAGTAGTAGTATGTTAGTTGTTAGGAAAGTTTAGTACAGTTTTAGTAAGTCAAACAGAAATGTGGTGTCATTTGTTACATTCACCATGGTTATGTGGAGTCAAACATCACACCTTTCAGTAACATTATTATTGTCAAATTGATCCAGGTTTTGTAGCACTATGTCAGTTATTAGTAGTAGCATGTTAGCCATGAGGCATGTTCAGTAAACTTTTTAAAACTGAAACAAATGTGTGGTGTCACTTGTTACATTCACCACATTATGTGGTGTTAAGCATCACACTTGCCAGTAATGTAATTGTTGATTTTTTTTCATGTTTTATAGCAGTATGTCAGTCAGTAGTAGTAGTAGTAGTATGTTAGTTGTTTGGAAAGTTTAGTACAGTTTTAGTAAGTCAAACATAAATGTAGTGTCACTTGATACATTCACCATGGTAATATGGAGTCAAACGTCACACCTTTCAGTAACATTATTATTGTCAAATTTCTCCAGGTTTTGTAGCACTATGTCAATCATTAGTAGCAGCGTATTAGGCATGTTCAGTAAACTTTTTTCTACTGAAACAAATGTGTGGTGTCACTTGTTAAATTCACCACGCTATGTGGTGTCAAACATCACACCTTTTAGTACTGTTATTATTGTCAGATTTCTCCAGGTTTTGTAGCATTGTGTCAGGTATTAGTAGTAGTATATTAGCCATTAGGCTAGTTCAGTAAACTTTGTAAAACTGAAACAAATGTGTGGTGTCACTCGTTACATTCACCAAGGTATGTGGTGTTAAGCATCATGCTTGCTGGTAATGTAATTGTCACATTATTTCATGTTTTATAGTAGTATGTCAGTCAATAGCAGTAGTATGTTAGTTGTTAAGACATGTTTAGTACAGTTTTAGTAAGTGAAACAAGTGTGATGTCACTTGTTACATTCACCACGGTAGATGGTGCACAACATCAAATTTGCAATTAATGTAATGTAATTCTTGTAAATTTCTGTTTCTCGTGTTTTAATATAACTCATTACATATGTTTATTAAAATTTTTACTACTAAAACAAATGTCTTGTGTCAGGTGTTACATTCACCAAGGTGTGTGGTGTCACTTGTTACACTCACCACAATACAGTTCTTTTATCTCAGGAACCGGTGAGGCTTTTATCTCCCAATATGTTTCTGTTTTCATACTTGGGTCATAATATTTTGAAATGCATCACAAATGTAATCTAGAATTAATTAGAAAATTTGACTCTCATGTCACACTTTGGTAACCCCTTTTCATGAACATACCCAGGGGGGTTTGATAAATTTGTTCGACCATTGAAACAGGACTGGCAAGTGGTCACTAAGGACATCTGGGAGTACAGTGGTCCCAAATATATTGCTCGGGTGGTTGGACAGGACCCAGTCCAGAAAGTAGCTGGTTCCAATTTTGTAGTTTACTCTGGTAGAAGATTCAACCAACCATGAGAGGTGGACAGCAGCAGCATCCTTGTAAGAGCTGGCCTGTGGGGAGAGCAAATTGGTTTTGAAGGCCCCTAGCAGTAGCAGTTCAGAGGTAAGGTTTAATGTGCTTAGGCTTTCCATAAGAGCATCAAAACCTGCAGCTGTCTGGGAGGAATGTAGACTGACTGACATGACCATGAGAGATTTGTTATGTGCTCTGAGGTGTACTTTTAGTGCTAAGGCTTGCCAGCAATTTTCCCATTAATTTTTAGTCTCTGTGGGTGGGCGACTGATATGTATGTGCGGCACTTTGTGCAAAAAAATTGATTCATGTGCGCAAATTGGGTGGCCCAAACAAGTGATATATTTTATTGCCAGTAAACAGTAGAAAATATAACCAAACACTCAAATACTCAATGCAAAGTATAAATATACATTCTGACACAGTCCGAAGCTTGGATGTGCAATGTGTGCCATAACAGTATGAACTGGAAACATGTGTAAACTATGTACATTTTAAAGAGTCTTGCATGCATCTAAAAGGGGTGCTGCTGATGATGCATTGCTAAGAAATCAACATTTTCTGTTTTTCTCTCCTGTCTTTCCTATTCTTCCAGTGGACTTATATTTTATTAAGATCCATTTTTCCATCAGATGTTGAAAACAATTGTGCTCGCATCAGCATATCTAAATGGCTTTCTTCCAAGTGGTTTCTTTGTTTGCTCTTAATGCAGTTCATGAGGCTGAAGCCTCTTTCACAGTCAGCACTAGAAGCTTGGAATGTAGTAGTAGTAGTACAATTTATTGTTCAGCATAAAGCAGTTATAATATACTAAAATCAGGACAAAATAAATAGTAAATATAAATAGATAATAAAGCAACAAGGAACTTACATATCGTTACAGTGCAATTCAATTTAACAGAGTACCTTTTCACATAAAAAACCTCCACAGGACTTCAAGTCCCCCTAATAAACTTTACAAATAAGTTGAGATTAAAAATCTTGCAAAGATCTCTCCATGTTCTTCTCTTTCATAGTAAACAAATATTCCAAAAGATCCTCAGGGGGAGGCCGAGATCCTCCCAGCAGTTTTTTCCTAGTTGATTCACACCTAGGACACAAGAGTACCACATGTTTGAGATCATCTATAGGCCCCACTCCACATTTACATTATGGAAAAAGTACCCTCTCTCTTTTGTCTGAAATGAATGCATTGAGCATTATAGTTTCCAGTTCTGAATCTTTTATAAATTCTTCTTTGTTTAGGACAGGTTAAAAAAGAAAGATATGGCTCATATCCCCATGAAATCTTTACTTTTTTATAAAATCCATATAGCTTAAGCTTGGAGAGTTGAACATAGAAAAAATTTATGTCATAAGTCAATAAGCCTCAATTTAACATCCTGCCTAATCTCCTCAAATGGTCTTGTGTAAATTTTATATAGGAGGTGGCCCAATTCGGCCGGCATTATTGTTTCCTTAATAAGTTGAATAAAGGGATGTACACATCCCATGCTGGCCAATTTGATGGCTTCCACTACACACATTCTGGGATATCTTTGTTGGGGCAAAAGAAAAAGTTTCAACAGAAAGAGAATCTGTCGTTCACAGATGAGAAAATTCAAGGAATGTTGTCTTATCTCCAAGGCAAGAATACAGCCTGGAGTTCCATTTAAAAATATTAAGATGTGTCTACAGAGTTTATTCAGAATTATTTCTATTTCTCTAACCTTAGTATAACCCCAGATTTCAGAGGCACATAATATGCTAGTTCTTATTTTGGCATTAACAACTCTTAATACCCCACTCACCGATGACTTACCCATCTTGCTGTTAAATATTTTTAGGGCATTTACAGAAGATCCCATTTTAAATTGAATAGCCTCCAAATGTTTGGTCAAAGATAGTCTACAGGCAAAACGGGCACCTAAATAGTCATAACACTTAACAGTGTCTATATGGTTACCGTTTAGCCTAAAGCCTACCGTATTCTTGGTTCGAGAGCCAAAAACTACAATGTTGGTCTTGCTGAAATTATCTTTTAGTTTCCTTTGAGAACAGAGAGATTCAAAGTGAGCCAATTTTCTTTTAAGACCTAGGACTGAAGTAGAGAGCAAGACTAAATAGTCTGCATATACTAAACATTCAATCCTTTGATCAGTAATTTTTGGAGTATGAAAATCTGGGTTACCTAGCTGATCCAAGACTGTATTAATGTAGATGTTCAATAGAGTGGGGGCCAAAATACACCCCTGTCTGCCCCCCACATTTGTCTCAAATCTATCAATTAGATGACCATATTGATTATACTGGACTCTTGCCCACATATTTTCATAGAGTCTATTAATAATATCAAGAAGTGAGGCCTCCAACTTCAGATCCCTTAATGCAGCCCAAAGGATTTTTCTACTAATGCTGTTGAAGGCTGAGGAGAAGTCCACAAAACAGCAATATAATCTGTTTTTTCTCACTTTAGCATGCTTCCAGATCAGGTACTGAAGCACATAATAGTGTTGTACTGTAGAACAGTCCTTCCGGAAACCATTTGGTGCCTCATTCAATACTGAGTTCTCCTTGACCCATGACAGCAATCTGACCAAAATCATCCTAGAGAAAATCTTCTGTGAAACATCTATCAAACTAATAGGCCTATACATCCTTGGGTCATTCGGATCCTCTTTTTTAAAAATTGGGAAGATAACACTACCTGCCCAACTGGCAGGGTAAGAGTACCCCGAACCATGCCATTAAAAAGCAAAAGAAGAAAAGGAATCCATCAGTTGGTAAAAACGTTATAGAGATCACCTAGGACCCCATCCAGCCCTGGTGCTTTATTTGCCTTAAGGCCAATCAGTGCCACCTGGATTTCGTCCTCTGTGATCAAGATAGGTCTTGGAAAAATGTCATCCTCCTGTATTTTGAAAGCATCAGGTGTCTCCTGCTCTTCATGAGAATAATAGAGCTTAGAGAAATGAGATGCCCAAACCTTGGGGTGTAATATAGGCTTCATTCCTATTGGTATATCTATTATATCCATGGGCAACAGTATTCCAAAATCACCTCCCATCCCTATCCAAAACAGCCTGCCTCAGTTTTTCTCAAAGTCCCTGAGTATGTTTATGTCTCTCCCGTTTGAGACTGTTTCAGTCTTTAGCAATTTAAAATCTGCTGCAGACTTATTTCTTTTCTTCTTATGCTGTCTTAGTCTTCCTCCAAACTCTTTCTTTGCCTGTAGACATACCGAGTTAAACTAAGACTTTTTTATAAAGGGACCTAGGATGGTACGTTGTTTTACATCTAGGTCCAAGTAAAGAATGAATAGTTTCCCAATTCTCCAAAATATTAAAGGCCTTACTTTTGTCCAGGACCAACTCGTGAATATCACCTAAGACTCCTGTACTAAGAATTTCTTTGAAACTAGCTTGATGAATCAGCTCCCATCCAATCCTTCTCTTGTTTATGACTTCCAGACTCTCTTCCTGTTGTGCCTCACTCCCTAAAGTTCCAAAAGGGCATTTGATGTTAATTACAATAGCACAGTGTGCTGCTTCCAATCTATCCAAGACCTCTAACTTTTGGATCAGCTTTACTGCTTCCAAATTTGTCCAAACCTGATCAGGGGTTGAAGAGCCAGTAGGTCCTCTACACGTCAAGGATCTGACTAGACCGACCAGAGTTCTACAATTTAAAATACAGAAATTTCTACTGGCCAAGCCCGCTAGCAATTCCCTACCTCTAAGTTTAGATTTTAGATCCTGAGCAGTCCTAGTATATGAGATATTTGGATTAATTATAGATATTGTGTGGATCATATCTGAATATACATCCTCCAAGAAATTAGAAGGAATTCTGGCATTAAAGTCTCCCAAAATAATTATAGGACAAGGTATACTCTTATCTAACAATTCATCAAGTGCCATTTTCAGATCCTGTATGAAAAGGTCAGTGGGATCAGTAGCTCTATTGTGAGGGGGAAAGTATATATTGCAGAGAATGATCTTCTCTTGTCCCTTGCTAATCATTAGAGCCAAAATACCCTCTAACTTAGTAGAAATGTTAGTGATCTGAAAATTTAGCAAAGTTTTGATAAAAAAGGAAATACCCCCTTTAAACCATCTAAACTTTTTATCTTTAGTTGCTGGCAGAGTAAAGACAGAATATCCAGCCAATTTGGGAGTTACATTTTCTGTACACCATGTTTCTTGCAGTCCAATAATATCAGAATTATCCAGAAATCTCACTACTTCAGGGTCAATTCTTTTAAGATTGATGCCCTCAATATTCCATGAAAGTATAGAAAGGGCATCCACATCTCAATCCCAAGCTCCCTTATCCAAATCTAGCTGCCATTCAAAGTTCATTTGTTTGATATTATCTACAGGCTGCATTTGTCAGGCGTAATCAATAACTGTCAGTGGTGAGTAGGTATTAGGGGCAATTAGGTTTCCAAAGTCAATCAGGGGGTTATCTGCCTCTAAAATTGATTCTGGACTATCCTTAGTCTGTTTAAACCATGAAAAGACTTCACCCAAGTCTAACGCGTTAACTAAATGTATTCCCAAACAATCCAGCTTGTTGGCCAGAGAAAACAAGCTGCTAGCTGTATGAGGATTTTTAAATGTAATATCAATCTGTGTTGTGGGCTCAGGATCTCCATATAACTTTATGGACTCCACCATGTTTCTGGAGATATAAAATCCTAATGCTCTTTCCAAGAGCAGCAACAAATCTTCCCTAACTTTCCTGTGAGAATCCTTGAGTGAAACCTTCCACCCAAAGATAGTTATGGTCCTACTCAGCCATACTCCTCTTTGCTTCAGTACGTGATCCTCTATCACTCTCAAGATTTTTCTCTGTGCTATTGTAGCCTTCTCACTCTGCGCCTCCCTATAGAGAATCTCTTCTTGGGAAGAATAAGACTGTGTAGGAACCTCTATACATGATAGCTTCATGTTTAGCTTGGAATGTAGCACATACATCAATAAGTTTAGCCACCATACTGTACTGCAGGTTAGTCAAAGCAAAGTGGATCATGTCAGTAAAGGATTTTAATGATCCCCCCTTTATTTTTTCAGCAACTATAAATCTGAAGTCATTGTACTGACTAACAATTTCTGTCTGGTCCACTGATGAAAATAAATAGTCCTGATATTTGCTGTACAGTCTCTCAATATTTGATAAGCCAAACTCAAAGCTGCAATGTGGTACTGCTGCAAAATCAAAGGCAGATCAGTCAGAAACTTCACCTGCAGGAAGTCAGCTGTCCAGATGGTCACATAACAGGCCAATGAATTGCAAAATTGCTGTTGTGTTGTGCTTACTTCTGCTGTGCAATTAGTCAAAAGCAGTTTTACTGGTTGGCTCCAGTAGACAGTTTCACCCAGGTACTGGCTTCTGGTCTTTTTTTATTTTTGCCCTAGCAATCTGTACAGCTTCAACTGTTGTTAGACCACTTTCTGAAACATCTTAGACAACTCTGCCAACTACAGAAGTACATCATTTAATACTGTTATGGCAATGTGGTATTCAGGGTTGGACAGATTCTTAAAGCAGTACTTAGCAATGGGATCTTTGATGGATGCATGCATAATTGTATGTGATGTCATTTACCCTAGGTATGGTTTACAATGACTATGCTGGGTATTGTCAAGCTTAGTGGGGGGTTTTAAAATGTATTTTTGCAATGTAGTGAGTGAGTCAGTGTGATGTGAGAGAGGAGATGCATTTAGGAGACTGTATTTCTCTTCCATTCCAGATCCATACTAAGTGCAGTCTGAATTTATGAAATTAAATGAAAAGGACATTTTTTGCACTGCTATTTCTTGTTGCCCATTTTAGAATTACTATCCCCATGTAGCCAACATGGGCAACCTTTTACAAGCACTGATTCCTTGAATCTCAAATGTGTATATAATATGAGACCCTGTTTTAAAGAGAAGTGCAATTTCATCTCTCTAGACATATGTACAGTTAGAGTGTCAGCCTGCTAATTGAGAAGGTTATACCCATCCTGGAACCCAACAAATACATAAAAAAATGACACAAACAAACAGTAGGTTGCTTTGATGCTTTTATTGCAAAAAAAAATCTATAGTTTTCCCATTTTCTTGTACTGAAAAAAAAATGAACACGCTTTCAAAGGTGAGGCTTTAAATCCATTATAAACACATTTTGTATGTGAGACGCTGCTTGGGGAGGAGGCAGATTACACTGAAGTTGCACAACTTTAAAACTGAAATAATATAATATACACCCTCTATCAGAGGATCTCTTGCATTGCTTTGTTGGGGGGAATCTACCAAACAAATAAAACATGCCATTTCTGTGAACAGCAGGGCAATACTGTTCATTATCAAGTACTGTCTTACTGAAAAGAGTTGTCAAGCTGAAAACATTGCTGTAACTGCAAAGCTGATTGGTTGGAATTTTGCAGATCGGTTCCATTGTTCAATAAGTGGAACAAGAGCAAGATGTCTGGCTAGTTAAAGTTAAAGGGTTGTGGCCTCAGGGGTGGGCATACAATGTTTCTTTCCTATTCACTTTCATGTCCTGCTGTCTGAGTCTAAAATCTGAGTGACTGTAGTCGCTACTTCATGAACATAAGGACCCCTGTGAGCTGCTTTGTGCACTACTACTGAAGCTGTGTGCGGGTTATTTCTGACTGCTGTGCGGGCGCACGTGTGCACACCTTAGGGGGAACATAGCTTGCCAGTGGTTGTCAGAGTTAGCCAGTGGAAGGACTTGCTCCTGGAAAGTATCTCTTTTGTACTGTATATTGCACACCCATCTCCACACTTGGACAGGCAGTCATGTCTGTATACCATGTATCCTGGTATGGAGACAGAGACGTTGGATAGCTTTGGGGAGACCCACATTTCCACAACTGAGAGAATGTCTGGGTTGTGTTGCAGAATCCAGGCCTTGAGGATGCCAGTCTTTGGGAGGAGACTATATATATTAATAAAGGCTATCATAAGAGATCTGGAGGTTTTCTGAGTAACAGTGGTGCCCTGTGGAGGGCCCAGGTTAGGGTGAATGTTGTCCGAGATCAGAAGCAGTAGCAGTGTTAGCCTGCCAGAGTGTTCTAATAGAAGTTTCCAACTATGTTTGGCCTGTCTTCCCTTGAGGTAGTATGGGATAAAGTGTTTCTTAATGCTGAAAAACTCAAGAAAGAGTGCCGGGGGAAGCCAGATAGGGTTGAGGTCAGGCAGGGCCCTGCTAGGTGGGGACTGTGTTCTCCAAGGTCTGGAGGGAGATGCAAGTTGCTCAGCCTAGGTTCCAGTGCTATAGGCACAAAGGCAAAGATTTTCCAAATGGGGCTCATCACTATAGGTTTCTGTTGTAAGAGGAGGGTCAGGGAGTGTTAGAAGAGCAAGCAGTAGCACATCATAAAATATAGCCCCAGTTTGAGGGGCTATTTCGTGCAGATGGAGCTTTGTTGTAGAAGAGTGGAGTGAAGATAGGCTGGTACAGAGTGCTCAGAGAGCAGTTCTAAGGCTGGCAGCGATCACGCAATGCTCAGAGAGCAGTTCTAAAGTGTGAGGTGGTCAAGAGGAAGAAGTGAAGCAGTAGAAACATGCCTAATAGACACTGTACAAAGATGGTATGCCACTGTTATTTCTGGGCCACAAGGGGGGTTGTTACTAAGAGATGGGAGGAGGACAACAAAGTTAAGGGGATTAGAAGGAAGGATGGATGGATGGACAGGGAGGCTAAGACACTTTAAGCAGAAAAAAACAATTAAGAAGAAGGGTAGGTGAGCTGCGCAGATTGGGTACAGCCCCTATGGGGAGGAAAGAGGTGGGGGTAATTAAACAGAAAATCCAATAGAGTGCCAAGGGTGGAGAAGAGGGGCGGTGACCTCAGCATGCAACGAGCATTTGATAGAGGTCGGGGCCGGGGAGGGTAGGTGGGACAAAACACTATCCCAGGAAGCATACTGGTGGGAGATTACAGTTTTTTAAAAGCAGTACCAGGCTAAACACTGCCACGGACACCTGAGCAAGAGTCAGGTCTCAACACCCAAACCTGGAAGAGTCACTGAGCAGTGCGGCCAATCAGGGCCAGCCTCAGAAAAGTCAGGACCAATTGGCTTTGCGGCTTAGGAGCTGATAGAAGCTGGAAGCCTCGTCCATTGGAAGCTGGAGGTCAGGTCCCCGCGAGAAGCCTACCTTGTGTGCAGCGAAGGACGGGCAGTTTGGAGCTGCTGAAATGGCTGCCTGTGAGTGGGGCTGAAGTCGTAAGGAGCTGCCATTGAGCCCGCTCCAGGCAAGCTGTGGAGGAGGAAGAGAGTGAGAATTAGTTAAGCTGTGTAGGATAAAGGAGTGGATCATGGGGGTGGGCATGAAAGCATTTAGTATGAGAGAGTTGAGAAATGAGGGGCGGGCAGAAGGGAGCACAAAGAGCAGGAAAGTACTTGCAACTAACCTGGGGTAAAGAGGTGATAACGGTCAGGAAATAAAGAGATGTTAAATTGGGGGGTGGGATAGGGACACAGGAGATAGAAGAAGGAATTAAAATTAAAAAAGACATGTGGAGCAGGAGGGGCGCGAGTTCACTGGCACCAGGAAAGTCTAGCTAAGCCTGCTCAGGGCTAGTCCAGTACCCATAGAGAGGCAAGAAATGCCTGGGGGTAGAGTTTTCACAGAAGGGAGGTCATGAGAGTGAGGATACACAGGCACAGGCTGAGCTCAGTGAAAGAAAGACGATCCGAGACAGGCAAAAGGGGAATTATAGCACAGAGTAGGAAAGGATGAAGGTTATCAGGGAGACAGAGTTGAGAAAGCAGGCACAGATGAGCACAGGAGTTAGCTTTACAATAAGCACCTTAGTGTTACCAGTATCCCATCCGTAAGTTCAGGCAAACCCTTCAATTAAGGTAAAAATGGCGCAGGAAATGCGACATATCCATCAAGCAACAAAAGATTAGCTAGGGGAACATCTTAAAAATTATAAAATAGCTATCTTCTCGCCCTAGCTATACAGAGTTAGGCAGCTACAGGCATTTGCAGGTCGTCAAATTAAACAGTTAAAATAGGCTAGTGTTAGGCATAGAATCTTAGCAAGGCAGTGTTCAGCTGTAGTAAATGTATAGAGAGAAATAACAGTAATTCAGAGCTGAAATCATGGTGTAGGAGCTAGCTTAGCACAATGTTAAACTGAAATTGATTAAATCATAGTTAAAATACAGTAGCAAGACAGTAGATTTTGGTAAACAGTAATAAATTAAAACAATTACAAAATACTGTCCCGGGAAGTGTGCTGGTGGGAGATTACAGTTTTTAAAAGCAGTGCCAGGCTAAACACTGCCGCGGACACCAAAGTGAGAGTCAGTTCTCAATGCCCAATCCTGGAAGAGTCACTGAGCACTGTAAATACACAAAACAACCCAGCACTCACCACCACTTCTTAGAAAAGACAGTGCTCCTATGTAGCATGAAAAAAGTATTGTCTTTATTAATCAGTGCCATTAAACTAACAAAGATGCCTTGACACATTGCAGGATTGCTGTCCTTTCTCAAAAGGCATCATGATATGCTATATAAGAGCAGTATATTTTCTAAGCGGTGAGTGCTGCCTTTTTTTTTGTACATTTACATTTCTGAAGTTTATCCTTGGCACCCCATCCCAGTGCAGATGTCTCTGTGTTGGTTTAAAGGAATTTTACTGTAAAATGATATCATGATTAAAGGACAGCACTTTTAAACAATTGAGGTGTCTCTCACTGTGGTGGGCCCACAAGTTTCAGGATATATCGTAGTTTATAAGGGTATTTTGTTTTGGGCCTTGAAGTTAACATGAATACATGCATATGAATTAATAAGCACTTTTTTATTTTAATTCCTAGAAGACCGCCAGTTGTCTGTTAAGATGAAGTGGCAATAATAGCTATGATATGTCAAAATAATTTGGGATGGAAATTGAGACAACAAATCTAAAGTGAGAAACATAGGAGCTGATCCTTTTTGTTCTTCCTGGTTCCAGTGTTACTGTGAAGGATCCACCGAACTACATTACCCAAAGTAGGGTTTCTCAAGGGCATCCTGAACATTTCTCTTGGCTGTTAAAATTATGTACTTAAAAACTTACTGTTATTTAAGATGTGCTATATATGAACCCAGGATCCCCTTCCCAAACCCTCCCATGCTTTCTGTATCACACAAACAGTAAATTGGGCTCAGGATATCTATCTGATTGGACTGTGTAAAGCTGGGAATGAGAACGTGATATTCAAAATCGTTCACTCTAACTTTTACAGAAACAAACTCTATAGTACCTTTCACATTTTTATTTTTAAGGCATACATTACAGGTTCATTTGCTTTCCCAAAACAGCACAGAAAAGTAAGCACACTAATACACACCTGGAGAAACATGTAAAGAAAGGGAACCATGCCACTGACAAAGTGAGAGGCAATACAAATGCAGCCTAGACAAGGGCGATGGGAAGAGACAGGGACCATGGCATGAACAAACTACAGGAAAACAACAAAAAAGAAAATGAAAAATAATATGGACCCCAGATCTCTTCTAAAAATGCAGTAAGTAGACACCTAGCAGAGAGATCAGGAGTGGCATACTGTTGGTAAACACCTCTGAAAACAAAAGGAAGGTAAGCAAGAAAACTGCCAAATGCAAAATATAAACCCTAATACTACACAAACTGACTGAGGAAACAACAACATGTCAGAGAAATGCATGTACACCACAGTGATTGTGGGGAAGGGGGGAGACTGACAAAACAATGGAACTTTTACTTACCTGAGGCACCAAGCAGACTAAATGAAAAAAAAAGGCAGAATTAATTCCAAAAGAAAAAGACTATTTTAGAAATATACACCCTTTCATTTTCACATCTTACAGTGGTAAGGCCCCATCCAAGTCTTCCAGAGCAAAGCTGTAAAGGGAAAAGCAGTCTTATCAATTTTAGAACAGTCATAGTTTAATTTTGAGGGGTTGGCTGTCAAACAGTGGCCCCTGCCTGCCTGAGTTACTATAATCATAAAATAAGAACAAGTGAAAGTTACATACTGTAGATCATAAATACGATGAGAAGCTCGCTAGAAGTAATGTTACCCCTGAGTCACTGGTCCAAAGACTGACTGGGATGAACATTCTGAGCACTCATGATCCCAGCATTCCATGTTGTTAGGCACAGATCTTAAAGAGCTAGAAGACTCAAAATAGCATGCAGACAAATGTTACAAATTTTATGAAGTAGTCAGTTGTAACTTTTTATTTCTGAACTATTATTTTTCCTTTTGCTCATTAGAAAGTTTTCCATGTGATAGTATTATGCTTGATTTGTAGACTAGCACTACGCCTGACAGCTGACATATCTAGTTCTATTCCTCTCCCTATATCATCAGCACTAAGATCTCACTGACAGTCACATCACAGGTACCTGGCCTGGCATCAGCTGCAGCAGGATCTGAGGACTCTGATAAATGAAAACACATGACTACATTTTCCAAATAGAGATGAAGAGAGCCTGCTTCCTCACAATCATCTTCTCTTCGTCCATCTCACACCAGGAAGAAGCAATACTAGTGCCCCTACTCCTCACAAGAATAGCAGGGATTTTTCCCAGAACCCTGGCCAACAATCATCTTATCACTAAAGTAGATCCATATAGCCCACCCCGTAGGATGCACCTGGAAATTAGCTTTCTCAACTCAGCATGCCTTTCCCGGTCAAAAATTATTTATTTGTATTTATTTATTTGTTTCGTTTTTGTTGACCAGGAAAGGAGGACTAGACAATTCTGCCTATTTTCAGCCTCATCCTGGGAGAGGGGGGATACAGATGGATGCCATCTGACACTGAACCAGATTAAGCTGTTAGTGGTATTTTTAGTGAATGACATATGATATAAAATAAATGAATGAACTTGGGCTCATTATATTTTGTATTGCTAACTAATAATTGGAGCTCTGATGTTTATTTTTGTTCAGACACTTAAATCTCCTTTGTACCTCTTTTTCTGGGACACTTCTGGAAATGTGCTGGGTGTCTGCTCAGTATAGATTTCCCAGTGAAACATTCAAAACTTATAAATAGGATGTTTTTATTGTCTATGGTGGAACATTTTGTCACACGAAAACTAAGCATAGAATAGGGTTGTTGTGCTACAGCACAGATGTCACCATTGCAGCACCACAATTTAGAATGCCACCATGTGGCCACCTCCTTCAAACTATAGCTGATCACTGAGGCTCACATAGAACTGTGTGGAATGCAAAAGTCTGACACTGGAATTACTGCAGAATGGCAATTCTGCTTCTGAAATGCATTGTAGAATTTCCTTTTAAATTCCATGGAATTTCAAGAAGCATTTCTGTGCAAACTGCAGAATAATTTTCCACATATCATGTAAAGTGCAGAAAAATTTTCTGTGGATTGCTGAAAAAGAATATGCGGTTTGTGTGAACTGTAGATTATTATTCCGCAAAAAACATTTCACATGCAGAATGTTGAAATTCCACAAATGATGGAAAACAGTGGAATTTTCTAAAATTCCATGGAATTCCATTCCATCAGAAATTCAACATTCTGCACAGCCCTAGGCTCACACAAACAAGACAGCATCTGTGATTGTGAAATATGTGGGGTTTTCTTTGTAATGATCAATGAGCTTTTCACTCATGCTTAAATCTGAGTACCTCCTTCACACAACACTACATTATATAGAATAGTGTGTGTGAGCCCATACACAACAATGCTATTCTTCCACAAAGTGTTTACTATGACAACGAGGACCTCGAGAGCAAAGCTAGAAAGGTCCGTCAGTTGTCATAGTAACCACAAGGTGGAAGAATCACCTTGTTGTGTATGTGGGCTCCCATACACTATTATGTATAGTGTATGGTGAAAGAACAGCTCGCCAAGGCTTTGTTCCCATTAACATGCTTACTGACTAGTCAGCTAGTTAACTGGTTTCCCAACAGTTCACTTAATGTTCAACAAAACAAAGTTCATGGACATCAGTGATGCCATGACATTGGACTCACATAGAGTATTCCGTGTTCTCTCTTCTCCTTATCTGTCACCTCCTTGCAAGAAACAAAAAGATGCAGAGAATATTATCTTATTGAGCCCCCCAATTAGATTTTAGCTCCATTCTCTGCTCTCCTATAACCTGTGAACTATGACCTCATGGCTCCCCCCAAACAAAGAGTCCTTAGCAGCTGCCCTCCAACCTATCACATTGTTGCCATGACCACACTCTTTAGGCCCCCCACACACATTCATACATAAAGAAAATAAGGTGAGCCAATCAAGTTACAAGTTTTTTTTTTATTTCTAACTGCCAATTGCTTGTGCAGTTCAGTTTGGCGCTTCAAGCATGAGTGTCAAGCTTGTGAACTGCTGTATTAAGTGACTCCCTAATGCAGCAGAATGAAAAGTCATTCTACTGCAGTACGGAAGTTACTACTACAGCAGAATGACTTTTCTCAGACTTCAGAAAACCATCCTCAGCAAGTGATCACCAGGCACGATATAAAGAATAATACATGGGCATCCATACACAGACAAATCTGGGTTTGTATCTTGAGGTTTCTGTTGCAAATGGCGACCTCTGGAGCTTCTCTCATGAGGTCTTGGTTTCCATAGAAAACTCTCGATGCAGACAGAGGCTTGCTGTGCATGGATGGGCATGCATTATCCTCTGTGTTACTGCTGTCTCTTCCCTGAACTCTCAGTACTGCTACATTCAGTGGCAGGCAGCATTATACCATTTAAATTATATCAGTTTTACTCCCACTTAAATTTTAAAAATGTACCCTTTGTATAAATGAGGTTTATTATGGCACTGTTAGTTTTTATCCCTATTTCTGGGTGGAAAAAAGATGTACTGATCCAGAAATAGAAATAATGCAATGTTGGTGACCTAAATGGCATAATCAGAATAGTGTACATCTCAAGTAGATCAGAAAAGGGGAAGCATTAAAAACACACTGGCACAGCCTTTTGGTAAATCTGATCAATTTTGTTTCTCATGATGATATTTACTGCATTATTAATACATTGTACATCCCCCTGTAATATTAAAACAAAATGTATAATAGGCCACCATTGATCTTTTAAGAAGAATATTTTAGAATGCATCACTCTCAGAAGTTAGCAGAGTAGCTTATTCTACAAGGAAGGTGTTGTGTCTGTTTGTATAGCTCTTCTAAGAAAACGTTGCCCTCAAATCAATTGTACAGTAACAAAAATGTGCACCCTCTCTGTTGGTAAAAAAAAAAAGTGTCATACTATCAGAGGCTGTGTTAGTCACAAGCAAACTAAACAATAGGTTGGGGTGTCAGCACAGAAGGGCCCACTAAAACAAAAAGTATAGGCAGAGGTTACCTTGAATGCAAAAAGTGTTACTATAAAAAACAACATTTTTGTCATCACCCTTGTTTTTGTGGAATTGTTAGCACCATTTAGATGTGAGGTGGTAGCAGAAGGGAGGAGAGGGTGGTGGCATACCTCTCAACTGTCCCAGATTTTCAGGGACATCCCTGGTTTTGCCTCACAAATTTCCTCTGTCCCTCATAAAATTTCTGTTTTTGTGACTGAACAGTGTGAATTGTAAGCACAAAATAATGTTAAACATGAAAGTTACAGACTTGTTCTTCTTCAGAAAATGCTTCTTACACTAATCCCTTTATTCTGTCAGCTTTCTGAGTGGATATTATCAATTTTTAAGATGTGTCCATGATTTTGGGTCTTTGGCCCTGTTATTTTTATGCCTTGTCCCTGATTTATGAGGTAAGAGGTTGAGAGGTATGGGTGGTGGGAGTTGTGATGGGAACACCACAAATAGTTCTGTTTTCGGTGCCATGAGGCCTAAAACTGGTCCTACTTACTATTCACTTAGTCTGACTACTAAAGATTAGTGCTGTCTGAATGTGTTTACCTTGAAAATGTGTAATAAACATGTTACCCAAAAACAGTACACTATGTTATGTATTCATGGTGTTTCAAGGTCAACTTTCAAGTTTATTGATCAGTCTTAGAGCTTTACAAATAGTGTAATCACATTACAGATAAAAGACAACACTGATAAGATACATCAAAGTATATTATAAACACCTCATTGTTTACAGTTGCTTACTGTTAGTTACCTTCTGGTCCATTTTTCAGAATAGCTTGCCTAGAGATAATTCACACAAAAACTATACAACATACGTAACCTATTAATGTTACAGCAATTCAAGTATTAATGTAACAGCAATACAAATGTATGGCCTAAGTGTGTGCAAACATTTATTTAATAAAATTATAAGCTGTGTCTTGCTGGTATTGCACTTGCCATGCTTTAGTCGAATTGAAATAGCCCTCATGTAGTCTGCTACCTTGTGTATTATATGATCATCCTGAACTGTAAACATTAGATGCAGTAAGGTACCCTTATCTGTTAGTTAAATAGAGTTCCATAAGGGCTGCAGCTATTTTTTTTTCTCCCTAGAATTATTGTATCACTGAGAAGTGAACATAACATTATAAAGGTTTTCGGGTTCAGACTTAATATTCATGGTGGAAAATTTATCTCTTAGTCCATAAAAGACATGAAGTTATCACTCTAAATGTTTTTAGAAATAATATAGTTCTTAGCATAGTTGAACAGGCAGGAACTAAAACTGTCATTCTTTATTTCTCATTGAAGACTATTACCCAACAGAACCCCTATGATACCAAAACAATATTCTCATTTAATTGAATTTTAAACTTTCAATCTTAACAGGCAAGTGTTACCATGATTATTGTCCTTTTTTTAGAGTTGACTTTATTTTAAAGTAAAGCTTTTCTTCATTGTTGAGGAGGGGGGAGAGGTGTTAAACCAAGTGGCATAACTACTCCACTGAACTAACTCAACATAAGGTTCTTGTCATTACTTCTTTACACCTTTTGTGAAGGAACTTGATAAGTATTAATCACTCTTGATGTCTGATCATTTCATTTCTTCTTGGCAGCTTCCCAGTTCTACACCTTTGAAGTGGCCCTAATCCTCTAGTAGCTAAAATAAGCCACTTAAGTTACACCTCTCCCACATTCTTATCTCTGTCAGCAGCCTTTGAATATCTGACACTTTGGCAGGCTGCTGGCCCCTCTAGTGAGGGGTTTGTCCCCTCTGTGACCTTATGGCTTTTGGAAGAAGACACCTGAGATCCCAAATGGATCTCATTAGTGGAAAGGGATCCCATCAGCTGCCTAAGACCAGTTTCATGCCTCAAGAAGCCATAGCCTGATCTGTCTCTTTCTTCTTTTCTCCTCTTTATTTATTACTGCTTCTGTTGTGAGTAGCACCTCTGAATCACAGTTTTAACCAAGCAGTTTTTTAGATAATCCAAACTTTTTGACTTTTTTTATAAAAATGTGAGCATGCTAACACTACTATAGTTGTTGAAAGTGTAATGTTACTTTGCTAATATAATGAATAATTGAAAAGAACAGACATTTTTAATAAAATCTCCTTTTCACAAATCCCAGACCATCCCCCCATGATACAGGGAACCTATGTTGACTTCAAGTATAAAATGGAAAAAGAGAAATCCTACACTGATAGCTGGAAGCTAATCACAGTCATGTAGCAATTCAACTCATGACAAGGTTGTATAAAAAAACATATTTGCGAAATGCAAAACTTAACTACTATGCAGTCTTGTAAAACTCTGTAGTAAAATTCACCAACATTTTAAAAGATTAATAAGCATCTTGCATCATGGCAACAAATATGTATATATATATATATATATATATATATATGCACACACACACACACACACACACATACATATATAACAGTACACTTAAATTTCTAAAAAGAGAAACAAAACTTCCATAACAGAGCAGTGAAAATAAATGTAAGTTCACTTTGAAACACATTTTTTATTGTTTTTCACTTTTATCCACTCCTTGCTCATATGCTGTGCTCCACTCTGCTTCAGCCAAGGCTCCCACCTTCTTGTATATCTCATGTAGGACGTACTAACAACAACAAAAATGGAACGGGACTTGGGGGTAGTCATATCAGATGATCTAAAGGTGGGTAAGCAATGTGAGAAGTCAGTAAGGAGAGCCAGGGGGATACTGGGATGCATAGGAAGGGGCATCACAAGTAGAAAAAGGGAAGTGGTTATCCCTCTGTACAGACAGTTGGTGAGACCCCATCTGAGTACTGTGTGCAGTTTTGAGACCCCATCTACGCAAGGACATAGACAGGATGGAAGCAGTCCAGAGGAGGGCAACTAAAATGGTGCAGGGTCTGCATCAGAAATCATATGAAGAGAGACTGAGAGAGCTTAATATGTATACCCTTGATGAAAGGAGGGATGGGGAAACATGATAGAAATGTTCAAGTACCTCAAGGGAATCAACAAAGTCCAGGAGGGTAGCATCTTTCAGAAAAAGAGATGTAAGAACAAGGGGACACAATTTAAAGATAGAGGGGGGACGGCCCAGGGGTAATGTGAGGAAATCTTTTCATGGAGAGAGGGTGGATGCGTGGAACTGCCTTCCTGGGGAGGCTGTTGGGGCTAAAACAGTGGGGGAATTCAAACATGCATGGGACAGACACAAGGCAATTGTAGTGGGGGGTGGCAGGAAGTAGGCTGTTGGTTAACTAGAATGTGCAGCTTATCCAGTAGGTAGGGAAATGGACAGACTGGGTGGGCCAAGTGGCCCTTATCTGCCGTCAAAGTCTATGTTTCTATGTTTCTATGTGAAGGGCCTCCATGTCACTAGCCAGACTTCCAGCACCAAGAACACCCACAGTGAGAGCTCCCATGTGCATGCACACACACACACACACACACACACACACACACACACACACACACACACAACACTGAGCACTGAGATGTCCCCTGTGCTTGCAAGTTCATGCCTCATGAAGTCAGGCAAAGTTGGGAGGGCACATAGGCAGAGGAGCAATTCAAAAACTGGGGGTCACAGTGAATGACGTCATGATATGACAGTTTCGTGGTATCTGAAGTCATATTGTCAATAATGTGGGAAGCTTAATACCATCAGTGGTTCATGGTATATCACTATTTTCAGGTCTTTTATCCAGTTCAGAGGGGTGTTTTTTTTTCATCTGTGCCAAATCTCACTGACAGAACAGTTTACGTTAACTGTACAAAAATGGCTATCGCTGTATTACTATGGTATGATAACCATGATATTGCCATAATAATACTCTAACAATCCTTATTCAGGTAGCAAATGTACATCTCACTTGTGACCATGCAATGTATGTATGGTACTGTTCTATTAAAGACCTGAAATAGACTGCATGCCTTGGTAAATAAACCAAAAAAAAAAAAGCAATTGTGTTGCTAGCAATCCTTGTCTTTATTTGGAAAATAACTCACTAGAACAAGATGTAGTAATTAATGTACCATATTTTTCAATCGTTACATTTTCATGCAGACTTCAAATATATGCAATGTGCATTTTATTCGACTAAAGTGACTACAGTGTGTGTGTGCAAGGTTCAAACTAAAGTGACGACCATGTGTGCAAGGTTCAAATTAAAGTGACTACAGTGTGTGCAAGGTTCAAACTAAAGTGACTACCATGTGTGCAAGGTTCAAATTAAAGTGACTACAGTGTGTGTGCAAGGTTCATACTAAAGTGACTACAGTGTGTGTGCAAAGTTCATACTAAAGTGACTACAGTGTGTGTGCAAAGTTTAAACTAAAGTGACTACAGTGTGTACAAGGTTCAAACTAAAGTGACTACAGTGTGTGCAACATTCAAACTAAAGTGACTGCAGTATGTGCAATGTTCAAACTAAAGCGACAACAGTGTGTGCAAGGTTCAAATTAAAGTGACTACAGTGTGCATGTGAAGTTCAAACTAAAGTGACAACAGTGTGTGTGAAATCTCAAACTAAAGTGACTATGGTGTGCGCAAAGTTTAAACTAAGGTGACTACAGTGTGTGTGCAAAGTTCAAACTAAAGTGACTACAGCATGTGCAAGATTCAAACTAAAGTGACTATAGTGTGTGCAACAAAAGTGACTGCAGTATGTGCAAGGTTCAAACTAAAGTGACTACAGTGTGTGTGCAAAGTTCAAACTAAAGTGACTGCAGTATGTGCAAGGTTCAACCTAAAGTGACTACAATGTGTGTGCAAATTTCAAACTAAAGTGACAACGGTGTGTGTAAAGTTCAAACTAAAGTGACTATAGTGTGTGCAAGGTTCAAATTAAAGTGACTACAGTGTGTGTGTGCAAAGTTCAGGCTAAAGTGACTACAGTGTGTGTGCAAGGTTCAAACTAAAGTTACTGTGTGTGCAAAGTAAGGTTCAAACCAAAGTGACTACAGTGGCCCACATAAATTACCCACATAATACATTCAGGTATTCCATGTGCCAAGGTTCTGTGAGGTTTCTCATACCGGGCCCCCCGTGAACAAATGCGCTACCTCAGGACATCTGTGATGCAGCAGCAATTGGCTCTTTTAAACACAAACTGCGCCAACACATTCTCACCACGAGTACATGTGCCTGTCCCCACTAAATCCTGCCTCAAGTCAGTAATCCCATTGCCATAGTCTGCACTCACCCTCTAGCACTTCTTAACCCTGTCACTGTTTCACTGGGTAGCCCGATCTTGCACTTCACTGACCCACCGTCCCCTCCCATTCTTACCATTACCTTTTCATCTTCTCCCCCCTTCTCCTCCTTCTGTCTACTCTACTGATTTTTGTCTCTCCTTGATGTGGGCATACATTGTACAGTGCCTCAGTATAGTGTAACCATGAACTTAATCTGTATTGTTATACCATAACATGGCTTTGTATATTTGCTACCGAATCACTCTGTATTTGAATATTTATGTATCACTCTGTACTTTTTAAGTGACATGGAAACAATTAGTGAGCATCCACTCACTGGTGCTATCAAAAATTTCAAATAAATAAAAAACATATTCAGCCAAGATGCTCTGTGCATCTCAAGAGTTGCATGGGCTGTCGGGGCATGGCCATATTCAAAGGCCTCCAATGCACCACGCACCCCCAACTGCACCTCTGTGCACAATATTATGATGCACCTATTCAAATGAGGGTCCCTCATGCATGTGCCGCTTATCGCAATCTTGAACTCTCTCAAGTGTCAATTATGGCTGATGCACCGCCATGCCACGCTTTTGAATCCATACTCTATGCATGGGGTCTGTGGTGCCCCACGTACAATCTAGGGCTCGGTAGACAGTCCCCCCAGCCCCTATCAATGTAAAACATCACATCAAACCTGTTTTCTATAGTGTAGTGTCCCCCCTTCCCGATCTGTTCAATAAATCGCATCCCTCAGACCCTTTTCCATAGTGTAGTGTCCCCCTCCCTAGCCCCAATCTTCTGAAGAATAATAATGAAACTCCCCATAGACCCTGGCAGTCTAGTGGTTTCCCCCTCCCCAGTCCTGATCCACAAAAAAAAAAAAAAAAGAATGTTGCTGCTTCCCATAGACCCTGGCAGTCTAGTGGTTCCACCCTCCCCAGCCCGATCCGCAAGAAAAAAAGAATGTTACCACTCCCCGTAGACCATAGTAGTCTAGTGGTTCCCCCCTCCCAAACCCCAATCCACAAAAAAAAAGGAAAGAATGTTGCCACTGTCCGAAGACCCTGGTAATCTAGCGGTTCCCTCCACCCTGGCTCTGATCTCTTGAATAATAATGAAAATCCCTGTAGACCCTGGCAGACTAGTGGTTCCCACCTCCCCAACCCCAATCCAGAAAAAAAAAAAAACAATGTTGCCACTCCCTGTAGACCCTGGTAGTCTAGCATTCCCCCCCTTCCCGGCCCCAATCTTTTGAATATTAAAGCTGCAATCTCCCATAGACCCTGGTAGCCTAGCGGTCCCCCGCCCTGATCTTCTGAATAATAAAATTGAAATCCTTGATATCCCCGGTAGTCAAGTGGTTCCCCAACCCCTCACCCAATTAGGAAGTGATCCGCCACCCTACTACCCCCAACCAAACCAGAGCCAGTGACTGGCACAGCACTCTTCACACCACAACAGTCAGCTGCTGACTGAACTGTCAATGAGTGTGTACAGTACATAGTACATGCAAGCAATAATACCCAACAGGATGGGTGGTATTGGGCAATACCGGACCGCCCAAGGGCATAATGAGGCCCAACGCCACAGGCGGAGGGCTTTATAGCCCCTGGAAGGTCTGGTATTGCCCATACCGCCCACCCTGTCTAGTATTATTGTGCTTAGAAAATAGGGCAAGGGGCAATTGTATACAATTGTATACAATTTATACAAACTATAAAAAAAAAAAAATAAAAATAAAAAGCTGTGAAGTCACTTTTGCTGTAAAGTAGTTCCTGTAGTAGTGCCAGCAGAGGGCGCTGCTGTTGTTTACATTTGGTAATTTTTTCCACACTTGTCTTGTTTCGTACTTTGTTAATGGAAAGGACCTCCGCTCCCCCCACCCCCACACACACGCACCAGTAACGAGTAAGAAAGTGGGCACTGTGTTTTAGGGCTTGTGGTCCTTCAATTAACTTAGGTATCAGTTCTCTACCCACTTTCTATGCTGGAGTTACTGTCATGCTACATGGATTGCAAGCACGATTGCAAAAGGAACAGACTTTAAGGAGCTGTTCCACATTTTACCACGAGTGTCCATCCAGTACTAAGGTATGAAAAAAAAGTCCATTTTTTTCTTGTTTGTTTGTAGTGGGTGTTGCGAGAAGAGCAGTCTTACGAGGAAAACAGTGGTTTGTGGTTTTAGCTCTCCACCCCCCGCCCCCCCATCAGACTGTAGTAGTAGGCAGTAAAACTCATAGAGCTGATTTGCAGCATTTGAAAACTGGGTACGAGACGACTTGCGAGCAGTGGAGCTCAGTAAATGTATTTCGCCAGCTGGTCGCTTTGGAGGAATACAGCGCTGTGAGCGATAAATATACTAAATTCATGGAAATGTAAGCTGCTTTTTGTGCACTTAGTATGGGTTCAGTGGCACAGTTTACACAACTGTTGCACAGTTTACATGCATGGGGAGATTGTTTAGGCAAGGTCTGCTACAGCAAGCGTGTCAGCTGCAGAGATACTTTCCCATAGGTGACTTTGTCTGCAATACAATCGCCGTCAAGCTTACCATTTTGACATTGCCTTTCACTACGAGATTTTATGCCCATGCTGTCAATTTACTTGCTACTTCACAGTTTAAGGCTCTCATTTTTATGACTTATGTTGAGTTAGCTTAACGAGGATTGTTACATGTGGTGGGATCGGGCAATTGGGGAGTCAGCTGGTGCTAGTAGTTTAAAAAACAAACCTATATAGTAAAGAATACAGCTGTGAATGTCTTCACTCTCCCAACTGCAAAATACGGCAGGCAGTGATCACTGAAGCGAGTAGTGTGTTGGGGGGGGGCTTGTAGCTCTCAACTAAGAGAGAGAAAAAACATGGCGGGGATTTCAAATTTTCTGAGATACTTCCAGACAATTCCAAAGCAAGCTGGGCACCACTGGAGAATGCTGCTCGGTGAAGTGGCCCTTAGAGTGGCTCTTACTTTTAGCTGGGCATCTATTGTCTGATAGATGCCCACCTAAATAAGTGTCTCAGCCAATCAGGAGAGAGAATTGTCTTTGCTCATTTTCTAAACCCATTGGTTGACTGGTAACAGCTCTTGTGCCAGGTGGCTGACATAAGCTACTTTGGAAGGGGAACAGGCTGAATGGCACCATGCAGCAGGACTGGTGGTGGTGCTAATGCTGGGTAGAATGGGCATAGTGGGGTGTTGGAAAGAACATGGGTGGCACCAAAGCAGGGGTGCCCTGGACAGTGACATACAGCCACAGAGTGACCATGGGCAGTATGCTGCCACTGATTGTGTCCCAGACCCCAAGTGCTGCCATCCCTGCCAATTGACCTGCAGTACACACATGTTCAACATGCTGACTGCCAGACCTCAGGATGGCATCTCTTACTTGTGGTGCCCATCCCACCTGCTGTCTCTCTTCCAGCACCTGTAGCTGTACAACAGGACAGGTGGCTCTGCCCAGGGTACTTTCCCCACCATGTGCACCCCCTCATCCTGTGCTGCCATGGTCAGTCACCCCATGTCAGGGTGGTAGCATGATGAGAGTGGTAGGCAAGGGCTGACGGCATCAGGGGTCTGGGACATGGTTTGTGGCAGCATACTGCCCACTGCACTCCTCATCTGTGTTGTCCATCCAGGGCACACCTGCCCTGGTGCCACCAGAGTACCATCATGCCTCTGCTGCCCACTACTGGCACCCCTACTGGTCCAGCTGCTGTGTACCACACAGTCTGTCTTCCCCCAACATTGTGACTTTGAGCCAGGATTGTGCCAGGCTGTGGGGGGGGGTTGACAATAGGACCCTCCATCAAACCCCTCTGGTGCATAAAAGGTTTGATGCAAGACTGAGACTGCAGCAACTCCTTGGACTTTGGCACAGGGACCCCCTTTTTTCTAGAATAAGACGCATGGTCCCTGATGCACCTGGAGGGTGCCACAGCCATGGATTGGCACACAATGCACCAAGTAACAGCCTTTTAAAAATCAGCCCCAAGATGTTTTACTTAAAATTGGTACACTAAAAAAGAAGAGTAGCATTGGTGTGGTTGTGTGTGTTGTGTCTTTCTTTCAGCCACACTTCACGATATTGTCGTCATTTTCTGTGGTATTTTTACCTTGTGACCTTACAAACATCAGCAGCAGCTGAGAACCCACATGACACATTAATAATAAGAGGCTAATAAGAGGCAGGAAATTTCAAGCCTCCCCCCACAAACATGGCAGGTAGTAAGGTAAACACTGAGGTACAGTGCTCAACAGAGGGCAGGACAGGGGTAAATGGAAAAATAGACAAGGGAAAAAAGAGCAGGCGTGGGGGAAAAAAGGATAAAACCAACACTAAATGGAGAGCAATGAGTACCAATGCCCGTAGTCTGGGAAACAAGCTTCCTGAGCTAGTAGCCTTGATGGAAGATGAACAATTGGATATTGTGGCAGTCATGAAAACATGGTACATGGAGAACCATGACTGGGATGTCAACGTACCGGGGTACACAGTCTACAGAAGGGACAGAGAGGGGAAGAGAGGAGGTGGAGTAGCTCTATACATAAGGGAAGGGATCAAAGCTACAGAACTAAAAAGTAAAGGGGGAGGACAAGAGGTCACCTTGGAGACAGGGAATGGCATCACAATCCGCACAGGGGTTGTATACAGACCCCTGTCTCAAGGGGAGGAAATGGACAAGAAAATGATAGAGGACATTCTCAAAATGGCTGAAAAAGGGGAGATACTGTTGATGGGGGACCTGAATATGCCAGATGTTAACTGGATGACATGTACTGCAGCCACATTCAAGAGCAGGGTCATTCTCGATGCCCTGCAGGGGGCAGGCCTTAGACAGCTAGTGTTGGAACCCACTTGGGAGGGAGCAATACTAGACCTGATACTCTCAAATGGAGAGAGGATCACAAATTTAGAAGTCAGTAGACATCTGGGAACAAGTGACCACTGCACAGTGTGCTTCACAATAAGCACAACCATGGAGATGAGCCATACAAAAACAAGCATACTGGACTTTAGAAGGGTTGAATTTGGCAAAATGGGTGAATACCTGAGGAATACACTAGCAAATGGCCAAAAAGGAGGGGTGGAAGAACAATGGAGAAAAATCAAAACTGCCATCATAGAGGCAACAAGCCTTTGTGTGAAACATAAAGAAAACAAAGCGGAGTGAAAAACCACTATAGTTCTCAAAAGAGGTGGCAGGGAAAGTGAAGGAGAAAAAGGCTGCATTCAAAAAGTATAAGGAATCACAGAAGGAGCACGACAGGGAACTGTATCAATTAAAGCAGAAAGAAGTGAGGAAGGTAGTCAAAATAGCAAAAGCCCAAACCGAGGAAAAAATAGCTAATTCAGTTAAGAAGGGGGATAAAACCTTTTATAGGTACATTAGGGAGCACAGAAAGGTTAAGGGAGGAATAGTGAAAATTAATAAGGGAGAGGGGAGGTGGGCAGAGGGAGACAGTGAAAAGGCAGAGATACTGAATGAATACTTTTGCTCAGTATTCACAAAAGAAGATAAGGAGGAGTTACTTAAACCAGACAATAGAAGCACTCTGGGTAGGGGGGTTGACACCAGTCCATTTACAGAAGAAAGAGTCCTGAAAGAACTCCTAAAACTCAAGGTGGACAAAGCAATGGGGGCCTGATGGGATTCACCCAAGAATCCTAAAAGAACTAAGGGAGGACCTAGGGACACCACTGACCACACTTTTTAACAAATCATGGGAGGATGGGGTGGTACCTGAGGACTGGAGGAGGGCAGATGTGATTCCCATTCACAAACGTTGGAGCAAGGCAGAAGCAGGAAACTACAGACCTGTATGTTTGACCTCAGTGGTAGGGAAAATGATGGAATCACTTCTGAAAGAAAGAATTGTTGAGTACCTAGAGGCCAGCAGGGCATGGGACCCAAAGCAGCATGGATTTACAGCGGAAAGGTCATGTCAGATGAATCTAATAGATTTCTTTGACTGGGTGACCAAAGTAATAGACCAGGGAGGGGCTGTGGATATGGCCTACCTAGACTTTAGCAAGGCATTTGACACAGTCCCACAAAAGATTAATAATCAAGTTAGCCAGCCTGGGAGTGGGTCCCAGGGTGGTAACCTGGGTAGCAAACTGGCTGAAAAACAGGATGCAGAAGGTACAGTGAAAGGAACACATTCCAAAGAAAGGGGTCACTAGTGGAGTACCTCAGGCTCAGTACTGGGTCCAGTCCCTTTAACATCTTATAGGTGACATTGCAGAGGGTCTGAGGAAAGGTATGCTCTTTGCAGATGACACAAAGATCTGTAACAGAGTTGATACACAAGGGGGGGTAGAAAGGATGAGAAGGGACTTGGCAAGGTTGGAGGAATGGTCAGGCATATGGCAACTTAGATTCAGTGCAAAGAAGTGCAAAGTAATGCACCTGGGAAACAAAAACCCGGAAGAGTACACAATAGCAGGGGAGGTACTAACAAAAAAAAAATGGAATGGGACCTGGAGGTAGTCGTATCAGATGATTTAAAGGTTGGTAAGCAACGTGAGAAGTCAGTAAGGAGAGCCAGGGGGATACTGGGATGCATAGGAAGGGGCATCACAAGTAGAAAAAGGGAAGTGGTTATCCCTCTGTACAGACAGTTGGTGAGACCCCATCTGGAGTACTGTGTGCAGTTTTGGAGACCTTATCTACGCAAGGACATAGACAGGATGGAAGCAGTCCAGAGGAGGGCAACTAAAATGGTGCAGGGTCTGCATCAGAAACCATATGAAGAGAGACTGAGAGAGCTTAATATGTATACCCTTGATGAAAGGAGGGACGGGGACATGATAGAAATGTTCAAGTACCTGAAGGGAATCAACAAAGTCTAGGAGGGTAGCATCTTTCAGAAAAAGAGATGTGTAAGAACAAGGGGACACAATTTAAAGATAGAGGGGGGACAGCTCAGGGGTAATGTGAGGAATTTTTTTTCACAGAGAGAGTGGTGGATGCATGGAACCACCTTCCTGGGGAGGTTGTTGGGTCTAAAACAGTGGGGGAATTCAAACATGCATGGGACAGACATAAGGCAATTGTAGTGGGGGTGGCAGGAAGTAGGCTGTTGGTTAACTAGAATGTGCAGCTTATCCAGTAGGTAGGGAAATGGGCAGACTGGGTGGGCCAAGTGGTCCTTATCTGTCGTTGAAGTCTATGTTTCTATGTTTCTATGTACACAATGGCCTACTAATCTTTATCATTAATGCTTACTAGCTCCTCTTCATCACTGTTAGGATCAGTGTGATGTTTTACAGAAGAAGTGCATCCACTGAAAAGATAAAGAATCACCTTCAGGAATGTGAGACATTCAGCATTTTCTGGTAACAAATGGTTGCATAGGTCAGATGCAACACTATCAGCTGTGCTAAGGATTCTGTCTGAATAGACACTGGTGGGAGGGCAACTCAAGTAAAAAATTATTGTTTTGTACAGTGATCGCCAAATTTTTCTCTTACTCTGTCAATATTTCAGAGGGTCATCCCTTATAGATAGTTTACTAGGGTCTTTTAGATAGTCTTCCACTATACTGGCAGCAGTATATCCCTGGAAGACACTGGATCAAGTACTGTTTTATCAATATCTTGCAACACTGACTGACTGCCCTCCTCTTTATCTTGATCTTTCACAGTGGATGCACCTCTTACTGGTAGTGAGGTTTGGGAGTCTGTATGCTCAAGAGGTTGTTGTGATGACATAGTATCCACAATTTTATTTGACACTTTTTTCAGTGAGAAAGTCTTTATATCTGATAAATGTCTGTGATGCCAGAGGGGAGGAAGGAAGCCAGGGTAGCCTTAAATCAGGGTCTAACATGGTGGTGAGAATATAATGTTCAGATTGTAACATCACTTCTATTCTGAGTCCATTTCAAGGGACATACTCAGGTTTTCTACAAGTGAAGTCACAGTACCTTCCTCCAAGAATTTTGCCTTCTGCTTTTCCAGTTTTCTTTTTAAGTAGGCATATCAGGAGGACAACCTGACTCAGACTGGCATTGTCTGCACTCATTTCCCCAGTGACTTCCACAAAGGGCTGAAGAACCTGGCACAACTGTGCCATCAGGTTTCACTGAGTGGAACTGAGACACATATCCCCTTTCCCTATGGAGTGATCCATCATATACCGATGCATTGCTCTACTCTACTCAAGGAGCCATTGTACAGTATAAAATGTGGAATTCCACCTGGTAACTACCTTCTGCTTCAACTTATGTTGTGGAAGGTAATTGTCCTTTTGCAGCAGCCACAATTCTTTGCATGCTTTGGTGGAATGACTGAGATGTCCACAGATCTTTTTTTTTTTTTAAATTCTCTTTTTATTGAATTCCAACTGTAGTTACATCAATTTAACCAGTAACATCTGAACATAATACAAATATTCAATATAGTCCAGAATAGAATATACTGTAGTAACCGGGCAAAGAAAGAAAAGGAGAATGAAGGCACCAAGAGAAACTAGAAAACAGTAAACAGGATAAACCAAATCAACTATCCCACTCCCAATGAGGGCATCACCACTAAGGAGAGAGAGAATAAACTAACCCTAGTAGTTAGGTGTTATAAGAATTCTTAACCTAAGATACTGGCCGGAAACTGGTTTCTACAAACTAACAAGGTGAGAGGTTATGAAATTAATGTAGAAGGAAAACAGAGGAGCCAGAAACTCCAAGACAGGAGGAGTGTATTCCTCGCTCAGTTTCCTTTGTATGTCATGGGATCACTGTCAATGGAGATACAGAGCATATAGCTTGCCCCATTTCTTCTGAAAGGTCATTGGGGAGGATCTAAAATTAGCAATCAACTTCTCCACTTTGAAGCATTGGGACATTTCTTCCACCCAATCTAGGTATGAAATCTCAAAACTATCTGTCCAGTGTCGGAGGACCAGCCTCTTAACCGCATAGAAATGAGTGCTATATGTAGTATTTTCCTAACCTTGATACCTGTGTAATCCCCTATGATACAAATCTCTAATGTGAAAAGGTCTTTCAAACCTAATATGGGATCTAAATTATCCTCAATTGTCCTCCAGAGTGGAGCAATTTTAGGACAGTGCCAGAAAATATGAGGAGGAGTCACCTTGCTCTGTCCCACACCTGAAACATTTTGAGGGAGCAGAGAGGTCAAATTTTGATTTCCGCACTGGTGTGATATACATGTTATTAATTATAAAATATTGAATCATCCCATTCCTATCTAAAGTGTTGTAAATGTACAAATCTTTCCAGATTTGACCCCATGGAAACGGAGAGCCTGAGGGGGATAACGCCCAGGATTTGGAACCAGTTAGAGGAATGGGATGAACAAGTTTCAAGAGATAAGTGTACAACTTAGGCACCCCATGGGGTTTAACCGCACAGCCCTTAACCTCCACTAGTAGTGGTTTAACAGTTGAGGGGGTACTGCTATTCCAAACTCTTTGTCTACTAGATGCTTTAATTGATATATCTTGAACAGGGCATTAGTGGGGATGTTCAAGACCAGTAATAAATCAGCTATTGAGCCCTGCCTACCTTGCACATAAAAATCTTCCACTGAGAGTCCCTGTATTTGGGTAGCCACTTAGGGACTAACATTTTGTTCCCTATCCTGATATTAGGATTACACATCAGTGGTTGACCAGGATCTCTAATATATCTGACTTTAGCGGAGGAAAAAGTTGATTAAGTACTCTAACTGTGACACCCACTGGGGAATCTTGGATCTCTCGGAAAGAGATGTGAACAGCAATAAAAAAGGCTGGTGGGGTTTATATTATGGCGTTTGATAAGATCAAGGTCCAGATTTAGCCATGTGGGAAAATAAGCATCTTTCAAATCCCCCAACCATTTCCCTGCTTTGACAAGGTGACTAGACCAGTAATAGAATTCGAAATTCGGTAATCTAAGACCCCCCATTTCTTTGGGAAGGCATAGTTTATCGAAGGCCCGCCTCGGAGATTTATGGTTCCAAATAAAATCAGTTAAGGTCGAATGAATTTTTTGAAAAGGACTTAGGTAACCAGATGTCTAGGAGGTTTAGGGGGTAGAAGAGCCGAGGAAGAATGTTCATTTTGATAATGCTGATCCGGGCCCCACTGGTAATGGCAGTTTCCCATCTTTGCAAGTCAGACTTAATTCTGTCCAACAAATCCTCTAAGTTGAGCTTTTGGTTAGGAAGAATCCTGTCAGATAAACGCCAAGATATTTCAAATAGGATGGGGTCACTTCATGCCCAGGTGGGATACAGAGCCCGGTGAGATGTACATTAAGTGGGAAGATCTCCGTCTTTGCCAGATTAAGTTTATAATTGGATAATTCTCCAAATTGTGTGATCATCTCCATTACCACCCGCAGGGAATCAGCCGGGTTAGCTAACTGTAAGAGGATGTCGTCCGCAAACACTGAGATCTTAGGAGTTTGGTTGAAGACGGGGCATCCCTGGATCCCTGGGGCAGCTTTGAGGCTGAGCAACAAGGGTTCCAAATAGAGATTAAATAGGAACGGGGATAAGGGGCAGCCTTGTCGGGTCCCAGAATGTAATTGAATGGAGGGCGAGAGGATCCCATTACAGTAGATCTTTGCAGTGGGGGCCCTATATAGAGTTTTGATCCAACCCATGAACTCCCCCGGGAAGCCGAACCTGGACATAGTATACCATAAAAACTCCCAGTTAACTCGGTCGAACACTTTCTCCGCGTCCAGGGCTACCAACGCCATAGGGACCAGAGAAGTTTGAGCTGCTCTAAAAACATGAGAGAGCGATCTGATATGATCCATCGCTGACCTACCCTGTACAAATCCTACTTGCTCACTACTCAATAATGGGGTCCACACTTGTTTAATACGGGAAGCTAGAATCTTGGACAGGATTTTAATATCACAATTGAGCAGCGAGATTGGTCTGTAATTGGCGGGTTCCGGGAGGGTTCAGCCATCTTAGGGATCAGGATAATAATAGCCTCCAGTAAAGAAGGATCCAGGGTATCTGCTGACAGCAAATAGTTATATAAGTCCAGGAGCAGGGGGACCAAGTCCTGGCGGAAGGCCTTATAAAAGTTGGCCGGAAACCCATCCAGGCCAGGGGCTTTATCTGACGAGAGACTGTGAATGGCCTGTTCTACCTCCTCCTGGTAAAGAGGTGAGGAGAGGAAGGCCACTTGGTCCTCCGAGAGGCGAGGAAGTGTCAGTGACCGGAAAAACTCCTCTAACCCTGAGTGAGAGAAGGCGGATGCTTTGGTGCTGTATAGATTTTGGTAAAACTCTTTAAAGATTGCTGCAATATCTTTGGGCTCTGTTTTGATGGATCCTTCTTGGTCTTCCAGGGCAGGAATCAGCCTGGAATTCTCCACTTCCTTAAGTTTCAGTGCCAGGAGTCTACTCAGTTTTTCTCCCTGATCCAGGTACTTAGCCCTGGTTCTCAGTAAAGCAAACTCCGCTTTTTTCTCGTATCAGTCCTTCATATTCATTTTAAGTTTGTGGAGTTGTTCTAAGTTATTCAACGAGTTAGAAGTAACCAATATATTCTCTGCTGTTTTAATCTGGTTTGAAAGGCAGATGAGATTCTGGGACCTGAGTTTCTTTCTTCTAGAGGAAATTTTGATGAGTTCCCCTCTCAAAAAGCACTTTAAAGAGCACCAAAGAATATCCATCCTGGTCACTGAGCCCCGATTGTTTTCCAGATAATCACTAATAAGAGATCTAATCTGAGTGAGAGAGTGTTCTTCCTTTAATAACTGGGTATTAAATTTCCAGATTGTGTCACGGGGCGTTGAGGACTGGGGAGAGAATTTAAACCAGACTAGCGTGTGATCCGAAATTACTATAGGCTCAATACCTGCTGAGGAGACTTTAGTCATGAAAGAAGTGGATATTAAGAAATAGTCTAATCGTGACCAGGAATTATGGAGTGGGGAGAAAAAGGTGTAGCTTTTATTGAGAGGGTAGAGGGTTCTCCAGGGGTCTACCAGGCCTAACATGTTATTCATATCATTCAACGCCAATTGTGGTGGAAGCAATGGTCTTACTGGTCTAAAGGTTTTATCCAGCTCCTGGGTTGGGGCTATGTTCCAATCCCCTCCTAGGATCAAAGGGGCTGGTAAACGGGAGCTGAGCTTGTCAATTAACTGCATAATAAAGGTCACATTCCCTCCAGCTGGACCATATACTGAGCCTAAAACAATAGGAGAGTTATCGAGAGATCCAGACACCAATATATATCTACCTTCTGAGTCTCGGGGTAACCTTCGTTGGGTTAAAAGGTATATTTTTCTTAATCATGACAGCTACTCCCCTGGCTTCCGATGAGTCACCAGCCACAAAAATTTGGGAGAAGCCTCTGACTTTTAACATATTACTTTCAGCTACTGTAATATGGGTTTCTTGCAAACATAAGATGTCGGCTCCCAGTATCGAGCAGTTAATCAAAATACAGGATCTCTTCTTAACATCTCTAATCCCTCTCACATTCCAGCTGATCAATTTAACAGTACGACTAGCAATATTCTAGGACATAATATAGTACGACACCGATTAACCTTTGCAATCTCGTCTTACTCAGTACAGTGGTGACACCCTCAAACCCCTCCCCAACACACCCCAAGATTTCTCCTCTAGTAAAAAGGTAAAAGCCCGGAACAAGTGACATTAATAGGCTGCCAAACTTTAGCATTGAACACCAATAAAATGCCATCAACAAAATTAAGTGGCAGCACCCACAAAAAGTAATTATTATCTCTGTGAGCAGTGTCCCGCCCCCCCCATAACATTGCAAGATGCACATTACAAACATCAATCCAAGTATCCATCATCCAAACATCAAAACAGTATGAGCAGTATCCCCCACCCCCACAACATTGCGAGGTAAACACTACCTACACAGTACCACGATCAATTACCATAGCATCAAAAACAGTTCTGATTACCCTGTACATCTTCCCTCCCCAGGGTACCCCGGAATGTCTCTTATAATAATAAGATCCCCCAAAGCATCGAGACTAGGGACTACAACCCACACCATTAGCACTCCGATCGTTAAAAAACAGTACTCATTACAGTGCAACATCTGGGGTACCCAACAACTCCCTACCTGGTCACAAGGCATGGCACAGCTTTGACCTGCCTATTAGCCCCCCCGTCCCCCCCCTCCTTCAACAAAGAGGCACTGCCTCTAAAAGAGAAATTGCTGAAACCACTCCCCAGCCCAAAAGAAAATGCAGCAGGTAGTATTACCTGGGAGCAGCTCCATGGCTCTTGTCCTCTCGGTCCAATTCAATGGGACCTGGAAGTGAAGGGAAGTCGCAGAGGGACCGAAAATGCTGATGACCAAATCGGTCCGGACGTTAAATAGGTCCTCCGGAAACTGCACCTTCCGCGCGGTTCCTCTAGTGGATCGAGAGGCCAGGACAAGATGGGGAGAGAGACAGGCCGACTAGGCCTCACGGCCTACCACCCGATCCATCACCACGCGGGTCCCAGGAGGAGTCCCCCACTGGAAGCAGAGGCAATCGACCCCAGGGTTACCCACGGCCCAGCAAAACCTCATGACTGCACAGTAAGTAATAAAATCTAATCCACCAAGCACAGAAATTGTAAAACCAGGGAATTAACTTGTGGAAGTACTTTACACCAGTTAGTGATTTGCTCAAGTTTATGCCTGCCCAAGACTAGCTTCAGTCATTTTATTGAATGTCCTTTGAACAGGTCAGGCAGCAGCTTAGATAATTCAGCTAACGCTTCCTCAGGGGTGTCATAGGAATACCAGGCACTTTCCACTTGCACAGACAGCTTTGCAGGGTAGATCATACGGAAAGACTTTCCAGCAGCAATCAGTTTGCTCACTATTGGGTGGAAAGCAGCACGTTTCAAACGAACCTCTCTAGGCAAGTCCTGAGTTATCCTCAACTGTTCCATTCCATAAGACTGCCTCCAACTGCTTAACTTTATCAAGAACGTGTTGTCTGTCCGGGTAGCTTAGAAGTTTGATGATCAAGGGTCTGGGGGGGCGCTTGGGGGAGGCCTGGGTCTGAGGGATCTGTGGGCTCGTTCCACATGGTATTGCTGGTGGACAGGTGAGGGGCCCACGACCTTATTTAAAAATTGTTGGACGAACTTGATGGTGTCTCCCCCTTCCTCCAGTTCTGGAAGACCTAAAATTAGGACATTATTTTGTCTACTGCGCCCTTTTAAGTCTTCAGATTTCAGTTGGAGCTTTTGTACTTGCTGGCAAAGCTTAACTATCTCAGGGTCTATTTTCTGTTGCCATCTTTCCACTGACCCTATTCTGGATTCTGAGTCACCCATCCTTCTTGAGATGTCAGCGTAATCTTGCCTCATTGATTTAATTTTGTTGGAGATCTCTTGCAGGGTATCTTTAAATGGTGAAAGCTCCTCCAAAAAATGCTCCTCCATTAAAGTAGTACCCACTGCAACATTAAGACCTCCACTAGATGACGTTTTGCTGGTTGAAGAGAGATTGGAACCAGAATTTTTGGCTTTCTTTGAGGCTTTTTCTGGTGTTGTAGGTGGGGTGTGCCTGACTTCTGAGGCCTTCATTTCTGCATCTGTCATCGCGATGTTCCAAGCAGGCAATATACACCCCCAACTAATTCCACTGTCGACTCCTGGTGTAGCAAAGGTGTTTAGACAGCGTTTGGTGGTGGATTGGTAGTTTTGGCTCAGCGAAAATTAAAGTTTGAGAGAGGGGAGAAACGGGAGCTCCAAAGCAGGCAGCCACTCAGCACCACTGCATCACGTGACCTCCTCATGTCCACAGATCTTGTGCACAACACTAAGGGCATTCTGAATGCTTCTGTCATCTCAGAGAAAATCATGTACTACAAGATTGAGGGTGTGAGTGAAGCAAGATATGTGCATATACCTACCATCATTCACAGCACATACAATATTAGCCTCCTTATTGGATATAGCAAATCCTGGAGAAAGACCATGAGGAGTGAACCATTCAACAAAATGTTTTCTTAGCTCCTGCAAGAGTTCACTGCAGTATGATCTTTTGACTTGAAACTAGTAATACACAAGGCAACATGCTTCTTAAATGTCTTGGTTGAGTCTGAGAGAGACGATGAGGCAGAGGAGTCATGGAAGGAGGCCGTTGATGGTCAAGTAGTCTATTGGTTGGCACTAGTCCACATGCTGGTTGTAATATACATTTCTGGCACTGCTGCCAGCTTCAAGGTCTGCATCATTTTCTCAAGCAGTTCACAATATCAATTAGATACTGCTTTTGTGGCAAAATATTTCCGGGACGGTATCTGATATTGTGGCACTGCAATCTGCATTAGTTGCTTAAAACCAACAGACTCAAGAAATGAGAAGGGATGCAGGTCTAGTGCTATGATTTCTGCTATGGCCTTGCTTAATTTTTGGGCAACTGGATGATTAGCTTCATACTTATGTGCCCTTTGAAAGGACTCTTGCATGGTTAACTGTTTCGATTTTGGGCCTTCTCTGCTCCGAAAAGAGTGGACCAAATTAAATGGAGGGGAACTGTCAGACAATAGAGTGCCTGGTGGTGATGGCAAATTATTGTACATGTCTGGCTTTTTTGGCTGAGGGGGGATGAAAAATAATTGGCAATGCCACCTGTTTTGGTTATGGAAGAACAGTCTAGGTCCCTATCATCCAATGCCTCATGCTTTGTCTCACACAGTGGCATCACATCTTTTCTGCATACCATTGGGTGCATTCTCAATAAGTGTCTTATCAATATAGATGTGCTAAGGTAATTCACCTGTCTCCCCCTGCTGACACCAGTTTTACAAATAGTGCATATTGCACGACAGATATTTTATTAGTCAACGCAATAGTAATTCCTGACCCAAGAGGTGGCCTTTTTAGTTTTACCTCCAGACATAAGTACCTGTTCTGTAGCACTAGTAGCAGCACTTACATCATGAGTCTTGTCATCATTATTACTTTTCTTCTCTAAAATAACATTGCCAGCATGGGAGATCTTTCTTGTCACCATCTCCTTTTTGGTTGATCCCACCTGATAACCCATCTCCAGAATTTCTTCAAATTCTCTCCCACACTACATCACTAGTATCAGAGACAGATGACTTGGACCCATGGTCACCGGGCACAAAGTTGCTACCACTGCTGTTATGGTCCATGCCGGAGTCTGATTCATGAGATGATGATGATTGGGACAGTGAGGCATTAAATGCGTAAATACTCATCCTTTCAGTGCCTCTCTGGGTGATGCCACCAACTACTTTGGTTCTCTTAATAATAGTGCCTTTACTACCATGCCCTTTACTCTTCTTCATGATGCAGCAGCACCCATGGTTCTCTTTTCGATACTACCTTGACTTGATGTACCAACACCAGCACCTGGGAATGGATCACTTGTAGGGCTAGGGAAAGGGGATGTGCCATTTGTTGTCTCACTCACAGACTGACTCGTTTGGGTTGTTTTCCACCAAGGATTGTTTTGGGTCACTTTTGGGACTGGAAGACCTATTAGTTGCATCTTGCCCTCTCCTGTTGCCTTTTGTTTTAAACAGTTCAGAAAGTCTCCTTACATTTGTTTGTTTAATTTTGTCTATGGTTTGTAAACAGGAAATGACCAAGAAAACTAGTAAAATGAAATGCAAACAATGTCAGGCGAGTCAAAGTTTAAACATACACACACACACACACACACACACACACACACACACACATGCACACTATTCTAGTAAGTGTATTGATCAATAGGGGTGGCTAGCTCAGACAGTTTAAAATGCATACCACTAGCCGCCAAGCTGTGACAAGTAATCAAGCAGCAGCAACAGCAGGATCACTAACCACCTCCTCTGGCACATGTACTGAAGTGGTTGACAAGCTAAAGTACCTTGGGGTCCTTCTAGATCAAGGGTTCACATTTAGATCTCACATAGACCATGTCACCAAAACTATACATCAAAAAATTGGACTTCTGTATCACCTTGGCAACATCTTTATCCATGAGACGAGGCTTGCCATTGCAAACAGTGTCCTGTTGTTGCTAGCCTTTGGAAGACAGAAATCTTGCTTGTGGAGCAGAAAGCAGCAGATTAAAAAAGCTACCATTTTCTTTCTAATCTAACACTTCTATCTCAGCAGGAGTCAGTGTCTGTTTAGATTACGCAGACAGATACTTTATTAGAAGTAGAAGGGGTCTTATTTAGGGTTAAAAAAAGAAAAGAAAGAAAGTCAGTGTGTGTTCTGTGCTGGGAAGGGTACTGTATCAACTTGCTTTGCTAAATCAGTAGAAGGAGAGAGAGAGAGCTTAATTGGGGGTGTGGCTTAGACAATATAAAAGCAGGTGACTCCAATTACAACTTTCTGTTGCTAGAATTTTTTCTTACTAATTGCCTTCCATCCCTCCACCCACCCACCTTAAGCCATTTCTACTTTTATAGCCATTAGATTTGACTGACAACAGGAACTTCCTGTTTGGCAGGAGGAAGGGAAGGATCATAAAGAAACATTAGTTTTGTCAACCATAAAGGAAAAAAGTAGCTCACTCTCCCCCCTAGCTGCTGGTGGTCTGACACTGAGCAAGGAAGAAGAAGGCTACTGAAGAATATAGGAAGTTGCTGTCCCAGAACAGGAAGGGTGAGAGTTGTAAGGAGAGGAGAGAGTAAGCAAAGAGAGAAACAGGAGAGGGGACACAAAATAAGACATAATAGGGGTGGTGCAGTGCAATGGCTGTGGGGCGGCAGTGTTCCAGGAGACATTCTGGAGGCTGCGATGCTGCCCTATTTGCAGGCACCTCTCTGGTCTGAGGGAGGAGGTTGCCCGTCTCCAGGCTGACCTGGCTAGGATTCGTGAAACCTCCTCCCCCACCCAGGGACCACCAGGGCCAATGCCACTACCTCAGAGATTGCCAAGAAAGAGGAGAGGCTGGACCAGGGTGGGCTCAGGGAGGCAGAGGAACAGAGTTGCATCCATCCAGCTGTACCTCTTCACAATTCATACACTCTTCTGGTGGGTAGTGGTTCCTCTATGAAGGCACCTGCAGTGGAGACCAAGGAGGATGCTGGGAACCTTCACAAAGGAGACCCACAGGAGGGTGGCATGGGACCCCACAGGGAAAGGAAACAACTCCTGGTGGGGGACTCAATCATTGGGGGGGTAGAAGTGGGGGAGGAAGGGGAGAGGGAGGTAAGGTGCCTGCCTGGCACCACGGCTTGGAGGGACAGGAAGCGAATCCTCAGGATCGTGAGAGCAGCTGCACGAGGGAGGGAGCTGAATGTCATTGTCCACCTACGGACAAATGACCTGGCTAGAAATGGAATCAGAGCAGTGCAAGAGGAGTTTGTAGAGTTGGGGAGGGGTCTTAGACAAGTAGTGCATGCGGTAAGCTTCTCAGAGGTGCTGCTTGTCTATGGCAAGGGTGATGCTAGGGTACTCCTCACCAGGGAATTCAATGAATGGTTGAAAAACTGGTGTGGAGCTCAGGGCTTTGGCTTCATTGGGGAATGGGGAGCCACCTGAAGGGATGCAGACCTATAATGGCGTGATGGTCTGCATCTGTCCGGGGGGGGACCGGGATCCTAGGTGAGATGTTTAAATGCTTCATTGGCAAGCATTTATACTAGCCAAGGGGGGAAGCACTGAAAAGGAGCAGAGAAATTCCAGCCTCCTCCCACAAAACACAGTAATTAGTGAGGTAAACATCAAGATAGAGAAGTCATTAGGGAGCAGGACAGAGGTAAATGTAAAAAAAGGCAAAGGCAGTAAGGACAGGGATGGGGCTAAAAGGGGTAAGGCCATCAAAAAGTGGAGGGTGATGAGTACCAATGCCTGTAGTCTGTGTAACAAGCTCCCTGAACTAATGGCCTTGATGGAAGAGGTTTGCCTGGATATTGTGGCAGTCACAGAAACATGGTACAGAGAACCATGACTGGGATGTCAACATACCAGGATACACAATCAACAGGAGGGACAGGGAGGTTAAAAGAGGAGGAGGAGTAGCTCTCTATGTAAAGGAAGGGATCAAAGCAACAGAACTAAAGAGTAAACAGGGAGCAGATGAGGCACTCTTGGTCACCCTGGAGACAGGAAATGGCACCACAATCTGCATGGGAGTTATATACAGACCCCCATCTCAGGGGGAGGGAATGGACAAGGAAATGATAGAAGGCATCCTTAGAATGGCAGAAAAAGGGGAGATACTGTTGATGGGGGACCTGAACATGCCAGATGTTAACTGGAGCACCTTTGCTGCAGGCACATCCAAGAGCAGGGTCATTCTTGATGCCCTACAAGAGGCATGCCTCAGACAGCTAGTATTGGAACCCACTCGGGAGGGAGCAATCTTCGACCTGGTACTCTCAAATGGAGATGGAGAAAGAATCTCAGATTTAGAAGTGGGTAGCCATCTAGGAACAAGCGACCACCAAACAGTGTGGTTCACGATAAACACAGCCATACAATCAAGCCATACAAAAGCAAGAGTACTGGACTTTAGGAGGGCTGACTTTGGAAAAATGAGAGAGTGCCTCAGAAAAGCACTAGCAAACAGGCAAGAAGGGAGGGTGGAGGAACAATGGGGAGTAATCAAAACAGCCATCACAAAGGCAACAAGCCTTTGTGTAAAGCAAATCAACAAAACACAACGAAGGAAAAAAAACACTGTAGTTCTCAAAAGAGGTGGCAGGGAAAGTTAAGGAGAAAAAGATAGCATTCTGGGAAATATAAGGAATCATAGAAGGAGCAGGAGAGAGAGCTTTATCAGTTAAAGCAGAAAGAGGTAGGGAAGGCAGTCAGAATAGCAAAAGCCCAAACCGAGGAAAGGATAGCCAACTCTGTTAAGAAGGGGGATAAGACCTTTTATAGGTAGATTAGGGAGTGAAGAAAGACCAAAGGAGGGATACTGAGGCTTAATTAAGGGGAAGGAGTGTAGGTACAGGGTGACAGTGAAAAAGCAGGGATACTGAATGAATATTTCTGCTCAGTATTCACAAAGGAAGAGGAGGGGTAGGTACCTAAACCAAGCAAGAGAAACACTCTGAAGATGGGGGTCGATACCAGTCCATTTACAGAAGAAAGGGTTCTGAAAGAACTAATAAAACTGAAGGTGGACAAAGCAATGGGCCTGATGGGATTCACCCAAGAATTCTAAAAGAACTAAGGTTAGAACTAGTGACACCGCTGACAACTCTTTTTAACAAATCCTGGTAGGATGGGGTGGTACCTGAGGACTGGAGGAAAGCGGATGTGGTTCCTCTTCACAAAAGTGGGAGCAGGACAGAGGCAGGAAACTACAGACCAGTTAGTTTGACCTCAGTGGTAGGGAAAATTATGGAATCACTTCTGAAGGAAAGAATTGTTGAGTACCTAGAGGCCAGTGGGGCACAGGACCCAAGGCAGCATGGATTCACGATGGGAAGGTTGTGTCAGATGAATCTAATAGATTTCTTTGACTGGGTGACCAAAGTAGTAGACCAGGGAGGGGCTGTGGACATGGCCTACCTAGACTTTAGCAAGGCATTTGATACAGTCCCATACAAAAGATTAATACGCAAGTTAGCTAGCCTGTAGTGGGTCCCAAGGTAGCCTGATAAAAAAATGCATGACAATAGGACACAAAGGGTAGTAAACGGAGTCCACAGTGAAGAAAGGAGGGTTACTAGCAGGGTACTGCAGGGTTCAGTACTGGGACCGGTCCTTTTTAATGTCTTTATACGTGATATTGCAAAGGAACTGGGTGGAAAAGTATGTCGCTTTGCAGATGACACACAGATCTGCAACAGGGTTGATACACAAGCTGGAGTGGAAAGGATGAGAAGGGACTTGGCAAGGTTGGAGGAATGGTCAAATGTATGGCAGCTCAATTTCAATGCAAAGAAGTGCAAGGTAATGCACCTGGGAAACAAAAACCCAGGGGAAGAGTACACAATGGGGGGTGAGATACTGACAACAGTGAAAATGGAAAGAGACCTGGGGGTAATTATATCAGATGACCTAAAGGTGGGCAAGCAATGTGAGAAGGCAGTAAGGAAGGCTGGGGGGATACTGGGATGCACAGGGAGAGGCATCAATAGTAGAAAACAGAAAGTTGTTATCCCTTTGTACAGACAGTTGGTGAGACCCCATCTGGAGTACTGTGTGCAGTTCTGGAGACCCCATCTCCACAAAGACATAGACAGAGTGGAGGCTGTCCAGAGGAGGGCAACCAAAATGGTGCAGGGTCTGCACCAGAAGACATATGAAGAAAGACTAAAGGAGCTAAATATGTATACCCTTGAGGAAAGAAGGGAGAGAGGGGACATGATAGAAACTTTCAAGTATCTCAAGGGAATCAACAACATCCAAGAGGGTTGCATCTTTCAGAAAAAGAGATGTGCAAGAACAAGGGGACACAATTTGAAGATAGAGGGGGACGGCTCAGAGGTAATGTGAGGAAGTATTTTTTCACAGAAAGGGTTGTGGATGCATGGAACAGCCTCCCTGAGGAGGTCGTGGAGTCAAGAACAGTGGGGGAATTCAATAATGCATGGGACAGACATAAGGCAGTCCTAGTGGGGGGGTAGGAGGAAGTAAGCTGTTGGTTAACTAGGATCTGCAGCTTATCTGTTAGGTAGGAAAATGGGCAGACTAGGTGGGCCAAGCGATCCTTATCTGCCGCCAAATTCTATGCTTCTATGTTTCTATGTTTCTGCTTCCTATGGTGCTATATGGTGCCCCAATGTTTCAGTTTCCTAGGAACTCTGAGATCAACAGGCTCAAGGTTCTGTATAACAAAATCAGTCATTTTGCATCCAGTGCCCCCCCCCCAAAAAATTAAATATCACTGCAAAGTCCTCTCTTCGCTTAATTAGTCTTCCCTGGAAGTAAGGTTGTTGTACCCCATACTATACCTTACACTGAAGCTCATGAAAGTTTATACCCCTCTGAATCTAGTCAGTATATTAGTTCCAAAACCTGAAAGACACTTACATTGATCTTCAAACTGCTACTTGCTTGAAGTCCCCGGGGTAAAATCAAGTACAGGTAAGAGGTCCTTTGCAGACTTTGCGCCATATCACTGGAACTCACTCCCAGCAGAACTGCAAAACTCCTCTCCCCTTGGGGGTTTTAAAAAAGGGTTAAAAGGAGATCCGTACTGCTGCCCAACGTGGATTTGCCCAACATCAAATAGCCTGTCACCAACTGCCCATCTGATCATATTGCCGACAAGAAACATACCAGCACCCATAATCCCGTTAATCAGTTATCCCGACTATTTGTATCGTGGCATGGCAGCCATCAGAGCAGGACCAAAAAGAAAAAAAGAAAAGAAAAGCAACTGATTAGTGGCAACAGTAGCAAACAGTAACAGATCTATTTAAGCATTTTTTTTAAGCAGTAAACACTATCAGATTCATGGCACTGCGGCCATCAGAGCAGGACCAAAAAGAACAGTACCAAAAACATGCATTTGATTCACGGCAGCTGTAGCAACAGTAGCAAACAGTAGCAGACAGTAGTAAACAGTAACAGATCTTTTTTAAGCTTTTTTTTAATCATTAAACACTAGTATTAAGCTTACCTGTAGCACAGTTTGTTCCCGTCCATTCCTCTGTTTAGTTGTTCAGTAATCAGCGCAGCTTTTACACCCAAATTTAAAGTTCATCACACATCTTCTCATATTCAAGTTCAGTATACTTTATTAAAGACTTCATTAAAATCCACACTTTATTAAAGAATCATTAAAATGCACATTGAGATAAAACAATTGGAAAGGTAACTGTACTCCACTCTACAGGCGCAGATTGTGAGCTATGCCTCATATGTATTCCATCGTATCACCCCTTGTGGTTTTACACTGATGAGCGATGACACAGAAAAGACCATTACAGTGACATTCATGCTAATGGTCCTTTTTCTGTGTTTCCCCTTCCCCAGTGTTCCTCCCCCTTCCCTGACCAACTCCGACCTGGAGTTGGAATCCTAGAGTCCAGCGGGTGCGGGGGGCAGAGCCCCCCGCATGGGGAGTGTGGGGGCAAAGCAAGAGGCGGACAATACCTGTGTCGATATTGTGCCATTGCTGTGGGGGAGGTAGGCATTCTTGCCAACGAGAGATCTTGGTGCTTCCGTATTCCATAGAAGAGCATGTTGTTCTATCCTTAATGATGTTACTCATTTTCTCTTCACGCTTCGCATACCTATTTTTTATCAGGGATTTGGGGAATCCATGAGTTATTTTTTCAATGGTGCTTTCTGTGTTTATTTGCTTTTTGTGGAGCTCCCTGACAAATCTGTGAACACCTACATGTGAACCTCAAAGCAGTACCCCTAGTCTCCCGTGCCACGCTTCAACATTATTCTGTGTTCTCAGAAAACAAAGTTCAATTTGTTTGTGGACTGACCAGAATTGTGGAGGGAACAGTGGTGGGCCTTGTACAATGGTGTTATTCCTCATGCGTCTCCTTATTCTACCCAACACAAAATTTTCCTCAAACCACTCCATAATAGAGCTGCAGAATGGAGGCATATCTTGCTTTAACTCAGCAAAGGCTGGTATGATTTCATCTGCAGGAAAAAATGCTAAGGCCACGATATATCTTAGCTTGAGACTGAACTCTGGATCTTCCCTGTAAGTGGTTGCCAGGACAACACTTTGTATCTTATGCTAGACTATCTGACCCAGGTGAAAGAGGCAGCCCTTACTTTGGGATTCAGGAAATTCAGCTTGGCAGGCATTTACTGCCACTTGTTCAAAATCTGTTAATATCACTTTTGGTGCCAAAGTAAGATTCTGCTCATCTGCAATGTCCTGCAGATCTTGGAACAAGCAGATGTAGCAGTCCTGTGAGTTGCTTGACATAAGTGAATATACAAGAGGGACGATGCGTGTAGTGTCTGGTGCTCCCATAGGGGCATGGATTAATATAATTGCCAAAATAAGGATGGCACAGTCTTGAAAGTGCCATCTAGGCGGGCCAAGCGGTCCTTATCTGCTGACAAAGTCTATGTTTCTGTGTTTCTGTCCATGATCCAAAATGGGACGATAGACAGCTTCTCAACATTTTTTTTAGTGGTAAAGATAAGAAGCATAAGAAGCTTGTCTTCCCCAGCAGAAGACTGTCTTGCAAGAAATGTAGCCCCATTCACATGCTGCAGGTTATCTGGAATTATTATCTCATCTAGTGTTCATGGTTGGGGGGAAGGGGGCATTGTGGCATCTGGCTCTTTTTACAACCTGTTGCAGTGCTTGCTTATTGGGCATGCTCTGCCTGACCTTGTCTGACAACTGTGACTTTTGAGACTGTGTAAGTTGTGCTGGGGTGTCATTATTGGCTACAGTGCATGAATTTAAGGAGGCAGCTGCAACAGCAATTGGAACATCAGTTGCTTCTGGTGTATGGTTGTACTCACCAAGTTTCCTTAAATGATGCTGACCACCCACTAACACCATCGTTGCTCGGCCTAGACATTGCAGTGTCTTCCTGTTCTGGCAGAATACAGGTCACCGTGACTATGCTCTTTCACATAGAGGTATCCACTGTAAGTAATCTTGTCATTCCCTCACTGTGATGGTACTACCTCGCAAACTATAACCTCAGCCATGTTACAGCCCGTCACAGACAAAGCTCTGCAAAGGTCAATGAATCAGTCTTTAATAGTTACATCTGCACCTGCACTACTTGAGGTTAATTACAGTTAATTACAGTCAGTGATCGATAGTAACCAATTAACTGTAATTGACAGTGCAACTCCAACGCTACGTCACGATTCACTAACAGTGATTGACATTCACCTACAGCAGCTCGTCATTGCTCTCATCACTTCCTCCCAACACACATACACAAACACACAGCTACTCCCTTCCTCCCTTCCTCATTATCCAGTGAATCCATGGCAAGTGGCATGGGTCAGGCAAATGAATGATATCCTGATCCCGATGACTGTTGGGTACATCATTCAGTCAGGCAGTAAGCTCTGTTGGGATAACAACATTCTGTCAGTTAATGTCGGGTTGTTTGAAGTCAGGCAAACAGTGGTTGGGAAATCGTATCTAACCTGTTAAACGCTCTGCTACTAGAAGGATGTCACTTTTCCTGTTATTATCAAATGGTGCTCTTAACATGATGTCCTCTTACCTTTTTGGCCATAGAGATGTCCTATTATAATGCTCATTTGTGCCTTAATCTGTATGGTACTGTGTGGTTTATATCAGCTGTTTGGTTCCTTCAATATACTGTACTGGCCTTGTATGTGTGATATTTGTAGATTAGAACTACTAATGCACTCTCATACCATGTACTGTATAGTATGCCCCTTACCTGCCTACTGTCTGTATATTCTGCCTGTAACTAATGCCATCACTGTATCTGATCAATTGTCTAAATATATTGTCTGTAATTAATTCCGGGTCTCCCCTGAAAAAGGGACCTCAGGTTCTAGTGGGCTCACCCGGTTACCAAAATTTCAATAATAAATAAATTAATAAATAAAAGTGTCCCTAGCAGCCCCAGCACTGCAAACAGCAGCACAGCAGTCAACAAGGGACCCAGTTTAGTAATTGTTGACTGATTATTTTTTCTACTATGGTCAGGGTGCTTCTGTAAGCTGCATTCACTTGTGTAGTGCCCCTTTCTCTAGTGTTACAATCAGCCTGCTCCTGCAGTTGATCTGTGATTTTAGGTAGTGTGTTGGAACACCAGGTAACTCTTCTGCTCCTTGTTACTTCATAAGATGACATCTCCATATCCCTGGCTTGCCCTGATTGCTTATGGCAAGCCCCTACCCAGGAGTCATGGACTCTGGGAGTTCAAGAATGGAGATAATTCAGAGCTGCAGGACGACACTGGATCATGGAACAGAGGGGCACTGCATATGAGTACCAGACTGGAGTCCCCTAGCCCCAACACACACACACACATTCACTAGCTGACTATGCTTTATTGTTGTTCTTTCTTTCCTGTTTTATTTCTCCTTCTCTAACTCTGTTAGTGTCACTCTGTTCCTTCTTTTTATTTACTTATTTTTTTTAGCAAGCAAGAAAACACGGCAGCAGGAGACCTAAGGAGACAGGCCTATACCAGCCCACCCCACCCCACAACCACCCACCTAGTACCCCTGTGGGGTTTTCCATGTGTGTGTGTGTGTGTGTGTGTGTGTATGTGTTAATATGTCCCCCAGAGCTACTCATTGCTGTATAAGAGTGGTGTCACTCGTGTTCAGCTGAAGCGAGAACAGTGAAGCAAAGCTGAGCTGTTCTGGCTCAAGGTGAAGGCAAGTGAAATCACTCTAACACAGGAATGAGTGATGATGGGGACATAGTAATATATTATTGATCGAGAGCGATCAATAATATATTACAAAAAAAACTGTTCCCGGAATGAGCCCATTTCCGGGGCATCTGCGCATGAGACGCTCTTCACAGAATAATAGTGTCTCACATGGAGGGGAAAGGAGCACTCTGACTGGTCGGGAGCACTCCCTCGATCTATAATGTGTGTTCTAGTTTTTTTTTTCCTTTTGTTAACTTTTAAGTTTTGCTTTGGAGAAATGGTCTGCCCTCTGTCTGACCTAGCTGAAGAAGACAAGTCTGGCCCCATGTGCACTGCAGCAGTCCAGCTCTCCCAGACCCCCTAGGATTCTTTTAACGTTTCATGGAGTCCCACTCTGTAATCCTCCCTCTGGCTCCAAGTCCCCGTGCCTTCCATTTTGAAAAAAAATATCACCACCACCATGCTGAGTCCGTCTGCACAATTCAAGTGCTGAATAAATGTTAATTTTACTTTTGATGCACAACAGTCCAGTCAGCTCACTCCCATCTCTGGCTGCTGCTGCTGCTAAAATGGTGCCGAGCTAACATGCGCAAGCCTGTATATACCCCAGTTTTGTGCATGTGCATACCAGGATATACAGGCTCGCATGCATGTATTGTGCTCCTCCTCAGCCTCCCATGCATGTCACATGACAGGCATGCAAGCAGGGAGGCCGAAGGAGGAAAAAAAGTTTTAAACACATGGCAATATCTGAGCAAAGCTGGCAGTGTTTGGTTTGGGTCTTGCATGAACTGATCCACCACAGTTTGGCGGGGCTTGGTTTATAGGGCAGGGATTTAGCCCATCCCTGTTCAGGACCTCAAAGTATAGAAATCTGGCATCACCAAGTTGTAGCATACTTTGAGAGAGTTCTTCAACTTTGGAAAGCTGTTCTTTTCTGTTTACTTCTGGCAGCACTGGTAGCTAAACATTGAATCACTGTGTGTTAGTATCCAGTGAAAGATGCTGGATTATTTCTTTGGCAATATCCACCTCTACTGCTTCACTATTTGCCTGTTTATGCAGGACGTCAATGTTCACAAAAAATTTCAAAACACTGCTGATAAAATCTGGATTGGGCAGATATGTTACAGTATCAAGAAACTCAGTGCATAATGACCTAATGTAGCCACGTGGGTCTTTAAAACAACATGAAGGTAACTCATTGTCTAGGCATCCCGGTGGCCTTTTATAACATGGGACCACTGGCTCCAAATCTCCAAATTTCTTGCTTCTGCTGTACTTTGTTGCTACACGTCAGCAAAGGCCTTTTCAGTTTGTAGTCCCTTCAGGCATGAAATTAGATGTCTAGATGCAATTTTTATGCCACCTGCAGTTAGATCTTTTCACTGCAAAACTGCTGATCTCTTCATGTGGTGCAGACAACAGTGACGCCATCTTGAAACCAAAAGAAAGCAGGAAGCAGCTGAAGAAGACAAGCTAGTCCATTTGCCTTATTTCCAGCTTTACCATTATCTCCTGTAGCAATTTCTTCCAGTGCCTCGATGATAGAATTGTAATTAGCCAGGACCATTTCAAAAGCAGATGTTCTGACTATCCATCTGGTTTCTTGTTTCCACTGAAGTTATCTTTTATTTTCTCAAAGATGCCAAGTCTTTTTGCTGAACCTTATATAATGTTGTTAATCTTTTGTCAGAGTTTCGGAAACAACATGTTAAACCTCATTCTATTATTGCACTGAAAAAGCATTTATTGTTTTCACAAAAGCTCTGTAGCTGTTTTCTCTAACTTATTATATTGTATGTGTGTCCTCTGTATGCTTGCATTGTATATTTGCTTCTTCACTTGTATTGTACTGAATTCTAAGGTCACCATTGTGAGTGAGTTTTTGCTCAATGATCTTAACCTTAAATAAACAAACAAACAATCTCTCTGACATGCTCCAAATAATCCCTTTCCCATGGCGTACACCGTGAGGAATCTTGTAAGGCTAGGTTTACACTGTGAGCACAGCAGTGGACATGCAGTGCTTTAGGGCACAGCTGATTCATCTTTGCTTGCACTCCATTAATTTTCCCAGTCATATTATTTGCCCCATCATAGCACTGACCCCCATGGATTTTGATGTCCATAGTCAGCCTTAAAAACCATCAAGATTTATGGTTTTAAGTGTTTCAGCATCTGTTGATGATGATGTGTTATAGAATGCAAAGCACTCATCATGTATTGTGAGGGTTTCCTTATTGCAATACCTCAAATGTACAGATACTTGTTCTTTAGTGGAGGAGTTTGTGGTTTCACCCACCATTATGGCAAACCATTTTGCTTGTTTTGTTTCCCATAATGTTTTTTTTTTCAAATTTTTGTAGCCATTAGTTGCAGCATTTCATTTTGTATATCATGACAGAGCCAGTTCTGCTTTCTTTTGATCCACCTTTCTAACAGAGTGCATCCACGCTTCTGAGACCAAGAAGTGTAATGAAGTTTCTCGAATCCTCTTCATGATCCCAGATTTTCAGCTTTTGCTGACCCAAATACCATAGTGTTGTGAGGATTGCTATTAGAGCCTTATGGGATTCTTCTTTTTAAAAAGGAACTACAAAGGTCAACCTTTATGTTGGTTGCCTCACATAATTGTTCCAGTTTTCTACTGCTTCAAGGTGCGCATTGGAACCCTCATGCTTTTTACTTTTTTCAGACAGGCTTTTTCCAGTTGGGGAACCCTTGTGACAGGGTCAGAGCCCCTGTCTGAATTAGTGCAGCATTTTATTTTACACTATCCTGTTCTTGTAAGTTTACTGTTCTAGCTACAGGACAAAATCTGACCACGTTCAGTCTTATACCCCCCCAAGTACTGTATAAAGGAACATATATGTAAATCAAGAGGCAGTAGTTTGCTTGCCTTCTGCTGTGCTGTACTGCAGGCAGACACAGAAGAAATATAAGTAATGAGCAAGAATTGAAAAACAGAGCCTTGCACTCTGTGTTTTATTCTGTGTAAACTGCTTTGGGTTTGCAAGAAGCCAAAACCAAAACATTATTTCCTAGGTGAAGCAGAGATGTGTAAACATGCTATACCCTATTTTCTAAAGAAATATTATGATCTCATGTCAGATGAGTCAGCCTGCCTGTGTTTACTTAGAGAATTGTGAGTCAGACAGCCCACATGGTGCTGACATCATCAGCAGGCAGGGATAAAACCTACCTTCTGAGATGCAAAACAGATGAGTCAGATGAGTCAGTCAGTGGAGACCTGAGTGTCATGGAGGAAGCATCTCATAGTACATGCAAGTTTTCATGTGCTAGAAATCTATTTGGCCGGAACGAAGCCTGGAAGTAGTGAACTGAGGGAATTGTGCACTGTTGTTGCAGAACTGAAGGACTAATCACCTATTTCCTTTCTGTATGTTTATTATTTTATTTTGGAAAATAAATATCGCAAAGTGCATTCTATACCTTTTATCTGAGTCTGTGCATCTGTCTCGCCCACTATCCTTCACAACCCTGTTGCCATAAATGCTGAATCAGTCCTTTGAACAGGACAGTAGCCTTAGTTTACTTGCCATTGAACAAGTATGAAGCAACCACTGCCATCTGTCAAACCAAATGGCCTTGAAGCTTCAGTCAGTTTGGGAGATTTACATTCTTGGAAACTCCATATCTCAAGGCTGGTGTGGTTTAAGCATAATGGTGTAATTTTCAAGGCCAGTAGTATTACATGTAACCTCTGCAGTCATTAGTGTCTCTGGGGTCACTGTGGTTTTTGCCACCTCAGATGCCCCAGCTGCCTCAGATGTCCTAACCACCCCAGATGCCCTAGTCATCTCATATCCCTAGCCACCTCAGATGCCCTAGCTGACTCAGATGCCTTTACTGCCTTTGGATGAAAGAAAGCATAAAGATGTCCTGCTTTTCATTTGTTTTGCCATGATATTTATACTTCTAAAACTGGCTTCCATTAGCCGTAAAAAGAAATATACATTTTAGTCACCTCAAAGGTCAAACCGCATTTGTTTCAGCAAAATAAAACAACACTTTCAAAACCACCAAGTTCATAACATTAATCCAGAAATACTGCATTAAACACAGAAACAGACAACCACCACAGTTTCCAGGCTTTGATGCAAAACATAAACAATGTTGTTTACATTGTTTATTATAAATGTAAATTTGTGCATGTGTAAAGTCTGTTTTATTACCCAAGAGTATTGTTTTGGCTTTGTTTTGAAACAGTCTTTTCCTTTCTTTATTTCAGGCCTCATATTAATGTACATTTTTTCCTGTCCAATTTTTTTTTGTTACTTATCAGTTCCAAAACCCAGTGATATCAGTTGAGCGCAGGACTGCAGTGAAGTAGGACATAGTGACATCGGCTCAACTGATGTCATTGGGTTTTGGAACTGCTAACTAAAAAAAATGAATATGGAAAAACTGTACATTTGTATGAAGCCCTAAATAATGAAACATAAGACCATTTCAAAACAAACATAAAACAGTACATGTGGGTGAAAATTACATGACCAAATGTAAAATTATTTCAAAATGTTTAAACACTACTGCAATATAAATATAACACAAGAGGCCAGCCCATCAGTGCAGTGGTTGGATTTCTGCTTGTGACGCCAGTGATCCGGGTTCAGGAACGGACTCAGGTTGCTGGAGGACTGGCTGGGGAGAAGGAAAGGAGCATCTCAGGATGAGTCGTCTTCTCAGGGGAGAGGGTGGGGATGCACCTCAGTGCATGCTGGCCCCTGGTGGAGACCGGGAGCACAGCACAGACACCTGAGATGGAAGCACTGGGGAGTGATGGACATCAGCGTGTGCCTTGACATCAGTGGCACACCACTACCCAGGAAGAAAACCAGGAAAACTGCCCTGATTGAGCGGATGATGGTATCTCCGGTCCCCTGACTGCTGCTAGGCCTCCTAACCGGCACTGCTGCCTCAGTGAGAACCCCCAGGCCAATACAGACATGCTGGCCCACCCCCACCTGTGCCTTTCCCCTCAGAGGAGAGGGACCCATCCGGTGATGGGATACACCAGGTTATCTGGGGGGAGTCACGATTTGAGGTGAGTGGTAGCCGGGGATGAAGGAGAGCGTGCGAGCCAGGACATTGAGAGACCCAAAGGAGTGGCCAGCCAGGGGTGGCAGGAGGGGAAACAAAATATATAATACACACAGACACACACACACACACACACACACACACAGGTACCATACACATAGATCAGACAATGGATACAGTTACGTTCAAACAAGTTTCTAGAGATGGATATGCTATGATGACTTTTCAGAAAGAAAACTCAACAGGTAGACAGCACAACTGCTGAGAATATTAATTCACAATCATTCCTTTTGAGAACACATATAGATAGAACAGTTGTACCCCTCCCACCATGTAAATGTACAAGGACAACACAACAAGCAAGAACATCAGAACTGAACTCATAGACGGTGCAGCTGCTCAGGATATTAATTCAAAAACATTCCTATTTTTGCTATAAACACCTTATTCTCCTTGGCCGAGGCAGACATGGGCTCCCTTGCAACTCTATCCCTGCTAACATCCATCATCTAGCACCTCCCCAGGGCTTACCTGTGCAGCCAGCATACCCCCATAGATTACCCCTCCATGGCATTGTCAGGAGGGGAGAGCACCCCTCCCAAAGCACAGTCCAGTCTCGGCTGCTCAGGGCCCTGGTGGTAAGGCAGGTGAGGGATCAGTGTGCAGAGCATTGTGAACACCTGCCTCACCACCATTTTTCACTGATTCCCTACTGGGCATGCATATCAGTGTGCACATACAGAGGCATGTGAATGCCGTAGAGTCCAGCAGCACCCACCCTTCTTCTGCTGCTCCTGTTCTGTGTTGCCAATGGGCTTCCACCTGGTGGCAGTCATTCTGTGGAGCTGGCAGTCCTCCCTCATTGGGAGAGGAGAACAGTCCCTTGGACATTCAGTCCCCCCCTCAGTCAACCCCTGGCAACCTGTGTTCATTTCTGAACACAGGCTGGCAAGAAGTGAGGTGCTGTGTCCAGTGCCTCAACCCTCAACACCACCGGACCATCTATAAACATTCCTTTTAACACATATATATATATATATATATATATATATATATATATAGGCATAACAGCTGAACCTCTACCACCACCACCACCATGGTAATAATAATAATAATAAACTTTATTTGTTTCAAGCACAATTCAAAAAATACCAAAGCGCTTTTACAAAACTCATAAAGAACAATAAATAATTAAAATAGTTAAAATGACAGAATTCCACAAATTAATAATCAGGATAGGCAAGAGAAAATAAAATTGTTTTAAGAACAGATTTAAAGCTTTCCGCAGTCAGGCACCCCCTTTTCCAAAGAGGTAGAGAGTGTTCCACAGGGTTGGAGCTGCAAAGGCAAATGTACAGGCTCCAGAGATCTTCAAATGGACCCTGAGAATCTCCAGCAATCCCTCTTCAGCTGAGTGGAGTGGACAGTAGGGGTGGTAGGGACAAAAAAGCTCTTGTAGAAAACTCAGTCCCTGTCCATGTAGAGCCTTATAGGTTAGCAAGCCAACCTTGAAGGTGATCCACCACTGAACTGGCAGTTAGTGCAGTCTGTGTAGCACAGGTGTGACATGACTAAATTGAGAAAGCCCAGTCAGCAATCTGGCTGCAGCATTCTGCACCAGCTGCAATCAGCAGATATCAGCCTCCAGAAACCCTAGGTACAGGGCATTGCAGTCATCAAGGAGGGAGGTCACAAAGGAGTGGACCAATATCAGAAGATCACTGGGCAGAACCAGGTGCTTAATCCGGGTGATATATCTCAGATGGTAGAATGAGGTCGTGATGATGGATGACACCTGAGACTTCAGTGTCAACCCTTCATCAAAAATATCACCCAGACTCCACACCCATTTGAAGGACATCAGCTGGTGACTGTCAAGCAAAAGCCCAGAGGTCTGCCCTGCTGAGGACCCCTCTACCCAGCAACCTGAGTCCACTACCAAAACCTCAGTTTTGTCATGGTTCAGCTTCAGCCAGTTGGCACTAATCCAGCCCTGAATCTCAGAGAAGCAGTTGTTAAACATCAAGACTGCCTCATCCTGGTCTGGCACAAAGGACATGTAAAGCTGAGTATAATCTGCATGGCAGTGAAAACTCAAGCCATGCCACCTTACAATGTCTCCAACAGTAGCATATACACCACGAATAACATAGGCAAAAGCCCAGAGCCTTGGGGTACTCCACATGGTAGAGAGAATGTATCAGAGGAATAAATTCTCAACTCAACTCCCTGAGATCTACCAGTGAGAAATGAGTGGAACCATCTGAGGAGTGTCTCTGACAGTCCACAGGTAACCCACAGGCACTCTAGCAATACACCATGATCCATGGTGTTAAATGCTGCAGAGAGATCAAGGAGAACTAAGATGGAATGAGTCTTCTGATCTCTCACTATCAGGAGATCACTGAGCACCCAGACCAGGGTGGTCTCGGTGCTGTGCCTCTTCCTAAATCCTGAATGGAGAGGACTGAAGATGTCATGGATGGTAAGGTGATCATCCAGCTGCAACACGACCACCTTCTCAATAACCTTGCCCACAAAGGGCAGGTTAGAGATGGACCTGTAGTTGGCGAGACAGTCCAGGTTGAAAGAAGATTTCTTAAGGAGGGGTGTCACCACTGCCTCCTTCAGGGAGTTGGGAAACTCACCTGTCTCAGGTGAACTCTGTACTATCTCTGCCAGGACTGGGCTGATGACATTAACACACCCCATAAGGAGGCCAGTTGGGCCCGGGTCCAAACTAGAGCAGGTCAGCCGCATACTCTGGACGATCCTTATGACATCCATGATCGCTGGCTGGCTAAAAGCCGACCAACCAAACTGTGGTTCTGCAACCTCCGACTGATCACTGCCCCACGCATTAGAGTGAGCTAAGCAAGATCTCTGATCTAATGTCAGCAACCTTATCCACAAAGAAGCAAGCAAACTCATCACACTTATCTTACGACAATGCTCTACGAACTTTCAAACAGGCTGGATTGCACAGTGTGTCCACAGTTAGGAAGAGCTAAGCAGGTAGGTTCCTCACAGTGGTGATCTCCCCAGACAGGAACTCTGCCTTCTTATGGAAGATAACGACTGGTAGTCTGAATAATGGACCATCAATCTAAGCTTGTAGGAATCAAGACCAGATTTCTGCACATGTCACTCCATCCTTCATCCCCCTCTCTCCTCATCTCCCTCAAGGTCCCATCAAAGCAAGGGGACCAAGGGCGAAGGGTGAGGGGCAAACACGAACAGCAGCAATGCAGTCCACAGCCATGTTATAAGCTTGCAGCAGGTTGTCTGGACCCCTGCTAGCTGCCAGAAATCCTGATAGATCCAGTGCTTCCATCAGATCATCTGGGGTTACTCCCCTTAATGGGTGGTACTGGATCATCTCCACAGGGGCAGGCCTATAAGGGGGCCTGGAAATTGAACCTGATAGTGTAATGGTCAGACCAACCAACTGGATCCTCACCAAGTCGGAGGTCTCCATATCCAGGAGGAAGACCAGGTCCAGAAAATGACCAGAACTATGCGTTGCAGAGACAACTGCCTGTGTGAAGCCCAATGACATCATTATTTGGAGGAAGTCTTGACCAAACTATGAGAGTTCATCATCGACCCAGGCATTGAAGTCACTCAGCACCATCAATCTGGATGACTCCATCACCATGTCGACAATGAAGTTTGCGACTTCCTGCAAAAATTGCTTTCCATCCTCAGGTGGACGGTAGACGAAAAGAACTTTGCAAGCCACACCTGCATCCAAAATACGTTCAAAAGATCTGGTCTCTCCCACTGGCACATCTATCAGCCCAATTCTGTTTGAAAACAAATGGCCACACTCCAGCCCCTATGATCCAATCTCAGGCGGTGTTTCACTGAGAAGCTGGCTGGAATCGCTGACTCTAAATTCAGGCCAGCATTTCCATCCAGCCAATTGTCAGGGAGGGAGATGAGGAGACACTTTTTTACAGAGAGGGTGGTGGCTGGGTGGAATGCATTACCTGCTGAAGTGGTATGCAGTAGAACAGTGGACTGCTTCAAATGAGGATGGGACAGGACAAGGGGGAGGGTTAATAAAGGGGAAGGGTGGAAGGGAGGGGCAGCTGCAGAATAAGGGGTGCTAGCTGCACATTCAAGCAGATTTGATAGACCTCTAGGTCTTTATCTGCTGGAAAATTTGGTATGTTCGTATGTTCGTCAGTGATGCAAGCTAGGTCCAATGACCCAACAAGATTGGCAATCATTGCCACCTTGTTTTTGATGGACCTAGCATTGCATAACACCACTCAAGTTGGATGAGACTCTGAGGCTGATAGAGAAAGCTCAAAGACAGACTTCCAGCACTACTCCAAGGCCACTCAAAAATCAGATAAACATTTACTGGATAAAATTCCAGGACAAATAAAAAAAAACAGCCACCAATCAGCTAACCCTCTATTGGTTTCACACAGACTGGCGCATCATCAGGAGGTGTTGAGCCGATAGAAACACAGTCCATAAATACAGTTGCAATAAAGGTATAACACCACATTTCTATATTAAAGTGCAGCATAAATAAGATGCAATGTAAGCAATATGTGCAAAAAGATCATAGCCCAAAATAATTACTAAAATGACATCTCAAAAAATCTGTTCTAGCTGTAAAAAATGCAAATAATTCCAGCATATCATTCATCATTAATTATTATAACAGCAATATTTCTAAATCTCATTTTAAATGCTTCACTATGTTATGCTCCTTTACTCAGTATCATCAAGCATTTTGTCTTATAGAATAAATAGCACTTTTTCTTGTAAAGTAAAAAACTTATAGAACAAAAAACTGTTAATACAGCTGCAAGGGAAACAAGACTGCATACCTTATACCTTATACATTTCAGCAATTCAAGCATTTGTAATAGAAATAGAAGAGAAAAAAGCAAACTCACATAGAACACTGTTATAATAATTAGTGATGAATGATATGCAGAAAAGCAATACTCTGGGGAGATTGTAAGACAACTTACTGATAATAATTTCTATTTGAAACTTAAATGTGACCCCGTGTATAACTACAAAAGGGAGGTTGATATCTTTTTGAAATGAGTCTATGCTGAATGGGATAATTATAGTGCATGAGCTGGGGTATATTACTGTAGAACACCCAGTTAGGGCAAGCATATACATCTTACCAAAGAATCACAAAGATGGTAAAAATCCTCCAGGGTGTCCTATAGTAGCAGGGATAGGTTCTTTAACAGAACCACTGTCTATGTATGTGGACGCACATATTAAGAAATATGTTACCACTCTTAGGTCTTATGTAAAGGACACAACCCAAATGCTGGGTGTACTGGGGGACATGGAAATTGAGCAAGACTGGTATTTGGTGTCTATGGACATTACATCTCTGTACACCAACATACCACACAAAGGGGGTCTGGAAGCCCTAGACTACTGGCTCTCACTTGATTCGGGTGTTAATAACCAGAAAAAGCAATTCTTACTAGCATGTACTAAACATGTGTTGACTAAAAACAGTTTTATGTTTCAGGGGGAGCATTACCTTCAACTGAAGGGGATAGCCATGGGTGCTACTTTTGCACCCAATTATGCCAACCTCTATTTGAGACTATGGGAAACAACAACTGTCTATAACATCCCGAATAATCTTTTTTTCAGTAAGATTGATATCTGGCGCTGCTTTATTGATGACATATTCTTGGTACAGAAAGGTACTTTAGAGGAGTTACTGGATTTTGTGAAGTATCTAGAGAACAGTAATGAAAACTTAAGGTTTTCTAAACAAAGTAGTTTAGAATCAGTTTCTTTTTTTGATCTATTGATCACTAAACAACAAGATGGTACCCTACATACTACTTTGTTTAGGAAGGAAACAGATCGTAACTCATTACTGCTCTCCTCTAGCTGCCATCCAAGACATATGGTAGAGATTATTCCCAGGGCCCAAATGTTAAGAGTTAGAAGGAATTGTTCCACAGATGCAGACCATTTGGTTCAGGGTACAGACATGTGTACACGTTTCATCAGCAGGGTTACAATAGCAACCTTGTGAGGGGAGCATGAGAGGATATTCTCAATATCCCAAGAGAAAGCTTTCTGCAGGGGAGAGTCCCCAAAGAATCAGGTGACCGTATGCATTTTGTCACAAACTACACTAGATAATCTGGCAGAGTCCGTGACATTATTTTTTGGAATTGGGACATCCTAGAAAATGAACCCCTTTTGGTGGAATATATGGCGAACAAACCCCAGATTGTTTACCATAGAGGTAGAAACCTAAGGGATAGACTAGTTCACAGTTATCACCCTAGGGTGGTTAGGGAACCCACAGAAGTGGGCATCTGGTTGGTCCCCCTTTCACATGGTAATTTTCCCTGTGGCAGGTGCAAATTTTGCCCTAACCTATTGAGAACTGACACATTCAGTACATGTAAAAGTACTAAGATGTACAAAATGCATGATTTTTTCAATTGTATTACAGAAAACGTGATCTACTTGGCAACATGTGAATGTGGGGCACTCTGTGTGGGTCAGATCTCAAGACCCTTTAAGATCAGGATTGGGGAACATATCAGAGTCATGACAGGAGGGGACCCAAAGAATGCACTGGCACAACATGTGAAAAGTAATAGTGGGAGCATGCACAGATTTAAATTCTGTGCCATTGAAAAAGTTAAACTGGGACCCCAGGACGGTAATTTGAAAAATAAACTGGCATGCAGAGAATCCTTCTGGATCTTTACCCTGGGAGCTATGGCGCCTCCGGGTCTCAATGACAAAATGGAATTAATGGCCTGCAATAGGAAAAAGTGAAAATGATTAGTATGCAATAATTTATATGCAGTCTTTTATAGACATAATTCTGGGAGTTCTGTTTTAGTATGGCAGTTGCTTTTTGATATTTAATATTGGTACATTATACACTTAGTAATGTATATATTCCACCCACATCTGCTGCTCTATTTCTCTGTCAACCTGCTCAACTTCGAGGAACGTCTGCAGTATCAGACCTGCCTTCTTGCTAAGAAATCACTGCTCAGACTCTCCCCTCCCCAGGAGTCTCTGCCTCCCTACCATGGTCATCCTCATCCATTTCCACCCGCAGCTCTGTTAAAGCCACCTTCAAAGTGTCCAGAACCAAGACCTCCCTCGCCCAAAGGTCCTTCTTTTATCGAGCCCCCGCCTGGTTCAACTCTCTCCTTACCTGCATCACCTCTCTGGAACCATCTCTTTAATGTCTGCTGCTGTAGGTGCAACTAACCCTGCCCCCCTAATCCTACTGCAGGACCTTTCCCTGCCTGGCCCCCCTAATCTCGACAAGGTCCCCTGGACTGCTGATCCATCTTTCCCCCTACCCCTTTTTACCTACCCCCTTAGGTTTATACAAGAATGTATTCCACTGCAATTCCAAAGAAATTGTACATCTTTAATTGTAAATCTGTATTTTATACCAATTAAGTGTATTCTGTGTTCAATGTCTGCACCTGTAATGTTGTCCAATGTTGTATCTGCACAATGTACTATTGTCTTGCCCTCCCTGCAACGAGGTGCCTTTGTAAATGAGTTCCTGTCTCAAAGGTTATAAATCCGACTTGTTCAAATAAATAAAAAAATAAATAAAATAAAAAATTATTGCATTCCTTTCTCCTATAGTTGGTGAGTTTTGTATGCCACGGTAACTTAAGCACCTGGACATTTAGCTGAATAAGAATACAGGGACTTATGAGAACTGACTCTTTCAGTCTTTTGGGTTTGTTTTTTTCTCTTCTATTTCTATTACAAATGCTTGAATTGCTGAAATGTATAAGGTATAAGGTTTGCAGTTTTTGCTGCTGGGGCAGTCCCTGATTCCTGCAGGTGAATCACAGCTTGCCTTGTCTGGTGTCCCATTTCAAGCCACCAAGTGCTGCAGCCCTGCCCCTAAAATATGTTTAAAGATTATATGAACTAGGGGAAGGGGGCTGCAGGCACTCTATGTAGATACAGTATTAACAGTATCAGTGGAGGGGGGGCTCTCTAAACCTAGTTGCATCATTTTTGCTGGCAATTCTACATGTAGGGGGTTAACTACAGACCCATAAATGTAGAACTTCCAGCAAAAGTAATGCAACTACATTTAGAAAGCCCCCCCCCCATATCCTAGTAATATCTACATAGACCACCTGCAGTCTGTTACTTACTTTCTGTCATCATTGGGCCTATTTTAAAGGCAGGGCTTTTGCAGCACTCAGCAACCACTCGACTCATACACGGAAGTTGAAAGTCGGGCAGATTACAGTACATATTTCTTTAACTACTAAATCAAAAAATATTCTAAACCTAGCAAAGCTAGCACTTCGGGCAGCCAGCCTTTTTGGTATGAGTTGCCTGCCCAGGGCATGTCAGTTGCAATTTGAGATACTGTACACCCACAATGCCCCACCCCAAACAGAATCCCAGAACATCTGCAGATTGTGTCTGCTTGCATTACTGGACTCAACTGAGTTCTCACTGATCAGATCAAATCCAGACTGAGGTTTTAGTGAAATCAATGGACATACCAGCAATATACAGCAAAAGATTACAAGAAATAATAACAGTCTTTAAAAAAAGGTGTCTAGAGGTGTTATTTTTTTTCTACACATGCTGCTCCTTGTCTTCCTAATAAAGATTGTTTATGAACAAAATTAGTGGGCTTTATCCCCCCCCCAAACACAAAAATATCTGACCTATCTAACCTCCTGGCATAAATGGAGAAGGCCCGAGAAATAGCTTAGAGTGTGATGCTCATGCTTCTTTGTAAACATAACCACTATTTTAGTACCCTAAACCACACTACAACATTAGTATGTACAGGGTTGCACAAGCCGTAGAGGAGGTTAATTCTGGACCTTTGGATTCTTCCCAGTTATTGCAGGAATCAGGAACCCTTGCCTCAGATGCCAGTACCTCTGGGACCACCACAGCTCGCCAGTTATACTGGTCTGGTCAGCCCCCCACTCCCTTGAAACTGATAAACTCTACATTTTCTTTCTTTTGGCATGGATCAGCTAAGTTCTCCCGTGCTATGGTATTATAAATTAGATACAGTCTCTCTCACCAGCCACCACTAGACACCATCATCAACGGGCTGAGTTATAAACTTGTAAAAGGAAGTCTAATGCAGTCCTATGTTACCAAACCTCTTAACTGTCTCAATTTTTTCAGGATTTCCTGAATTTAGACTCCCTGTCCTGAACTCCTGACTTGCTTGACTTATTTCCTGATTTTGAGAATGCCAGTGTAATCGGCATTCTCTCCAGTAGCTGCATGTACTTGGTTGTTGTTTTCAGATGCAAGTGGGCATCTGACATCATGCAAGCCCACCAGCATCCAATCAGGTGCGTTAATTCAGTGACGTGCTAACTTTAAAAAGATCCACATGCAGCAGCAGCACAGGTAATTAGCAACCTATTCTCAGGTCCATCTCCACACTCAAATAAAAAGGGAGTCCCCCCCAGTCATACCACAGCCCCTGTACGACACTTCCAAAATGCCAGTCTGTTTTTGGTGGTAGCCTGTGAGATTGGTGACTGCGATTGGGCACCTACTGAAATGGCAACTTAATCGTGGCACCTTACGCCACAGTGACAAGGGAGGGAGGGCGACCGATTGGGGCTGTGTGAATATAGCTTAATATCCTATCGCTATGTATACACTGAGCACCGGGAGGGCGAGCATGCTGCATGTGGGTGTGGGATGGGAAGGATTAGAGGGGTGGCACCACAGTGAGCTGCTGAGCTGCTCCCATAGTGTGGTGGGTGGGTTCAGGGCTGGGGCATGTATGGTGCTGGGTTCGGGTCCAGGCGCAAGAGCCTTTTGTTGTGCCCTGTCTGAAATTTTTTTTTATGGGGGGGTTTGCACCCCTCCCTCGACATGCACCCTCCTGGAGTTGAGAAACCATAAGTGGGAGGGTGCAGGTGGGCGAAGCCCCCACATTTACACATAAAAATTAAGTCCCTGGAGCCCTTTTGCTGTGCGCTGGGGACTGCATCGCCAAAATATTTTTCCGGTGACATCGTCACCGTAATGGTGATTGCCCATCGGCAATCGTCATTATCACATAAACCCATTTTTGAAACCTGACTCGGCACCGGCTGAGAGAAAGAGCGCGTGAGGGAGAGGGAAGGAAGATGGAATGCTCGATCTGACCTGACTGAGAAGCGACAGAAAACTGCATGCAATGCCACAAACTGACTGCTGACTCCCTACCATCTCCTGGGTCCTCCTGACCCCATCATCAAGCTAACAGCCAGCTGGCACAGACTGTTAGTTTAGACACACACAATGATGGCTAATACAGATGTTATCAGCAATGTGAATTGGAGCCTGGAGGACCCCATTACAGATCTCATGTGGCCAACACAACTAGTGAGGTGAGTGTGAATGAACCTGACTGAGCAATACTGTTTGAAGTTCTTACTGATGGAATATTTTTTATTTACTTTTTCACAATCTGCTATGCTCCTAAGAAGACAGCGAATGTAATTGTACTTAGGGAGTTCAGCAATGCCAATTATTATTGTTTCATGCTGCCTGCTTTACTGTGTAACATGGGCTGTATATAGTAACTTCTTGATTGGCTTAATGTGATCATGTGAGGGTACAATAATCCTGATTATACAATGGAAAGAAAATTTCCTGGATTCTGATTAGTCAATCTGGGGCTGGACCTGTGATGTTATCCCAGCACAACATCACGGGTCTAGTCTCAGCCTCCCTGTGAACCAATGTAGATGGCATTATGGAGCTTGCATCTCTTTTTTTGCATCTCCTCTTCAGAAACAAAAATATTTGTTCACACTAATAAAAACATTCTTTAAAATATTTTTTTATTTTATATATAACAACGAGCCATTGTATAATAGCAATAATGCCCTCCAGGGTATGTGTCGTTTGGGATAATGTCACGCCTCAGGTATTGCACGCACTTGGCCTGCGGCCTCATGCCCAATCACCTGAGGCGTGACGTCATCCCAGCACGACACAGACCCTGTTGGGCATTATTGTTTAAATATACCTTTACCAACAAGCAGTGCTCCCAGTATGTATCCATCTACAAGCAACAGTCCACATTTTCCAGTATCTACAAGTAGGACTGCTACCGCAGGGCTTGAAGCACATCCTTTAACTTCATCCTGCTCAAGGCCGGAGCAATCACTCTGATGCAATATTTCAAATGTCCACAAACATGGAACAGTAATTTTTCAGTACTATGCTCACCTTGGTACCTCTATTAGTAATATGCAGTATAGCTCTGCAAAGTAGTAAAACTATGAATATGAATACCTTTGCAGTACTTTGATTTGTCTGGGTGAACAATACTATGTTTTGAAATATTTATTAATACTATGAAGTTGCAGAGCACTTTGTTCAGAAATATTTGCATTTCTCTTTCTTGTGGCACAGTAGTATAAATCGTGCCTACTTACTAATTAGTTTATTACTGTTTTCTAATTGAGTAACAAACATCAAAGTTACAAACAGCATTGCAAAGTACAAAATAGCAGTGCTTAATTGTTTTTTGTTGTTGTTCTGACACAGCATGATCGGAATATGAATATTGTGCAATCGTGCCTACTTACTGAGTACTTGAAATATGGCAGTTAGAAGTAGTTTTCCAAACTGCAAAATAGCAGGTTTTTTTTTGTTGTGGCACAGTACCATCTCAATGTGTCTACTTACTAAGTACTTTATTACCCTTTCTTAGTTCACTAACAAATATTGAAGTTACAAATAGTACTGCCACTGTAAAGTTGCACATAGCATGGCAAAGGTGTAATTGCACATTTTAGTGGCACACTTTCAAATCATTCACTTTAGATGTTACTGCAATGCTTTACTTAAGTGTACAATACAATAATTACAAGTTTATAAAAGTACTACTGTTGCAAAATTCATGTTTATTGTATGATTATTTTATTGCTAAAGTACAGAAGTCCAAACATATAATCCCAATGCATAATTTGTTTAGAGAAGTGCAAATGTACAATCAGAATACAACATTTACTTGGTATGGAACTTTCCATCTCAGTTATGTGTCCAGATGTTCAATATCAGAGTGACACATATGTGCTCTTTTAAATGTGTCCCTCCAATTTCGAAATGCATGTCACACTAGTCTAAAACTTTGCATTACAGTAAAATAATATGTTTATGAAACATTTAAATTGTTAGCTATGGTTACATTATATAGTAACATTTCAAATATACAACGGAATGTTTTTCTGAAAATGTATGAAAAGACCGTGTGACTGCGAGTCTTCACATGTTTTTGTACCGGAGTTACCCGAAGTTGTAAATCGCATAAAGGTAGGAGTTAAACTATTAAACATATTTCAAGCCTACAAACTTTGCAGCACTCCTTATTCCATGCCAAACCAAAGACACACCATAATTACAGAAAGAAACAGAAATAATATGGAAGACACGAGTTTGCAGTGTGACACTACTTTATTGTTGGCAGGATACATTCATGGAAAGCAACATTTCAAATGATATGCAACACATAATTTCATATTTTTTGAATGTTGTTTTGCCTATGTCATAAGCGCAATAACCCACTCCAGGGTGTGTGGTTACTGGGGATTAAGCAACATCCTGGGTGCATCACACCCTGAGTGCTGTGAGAGCACTCAGCTTCGCCTCATGCCTCACAATGCATCCAGGGTGTTGATTAATCCCCAATAACCACACACCCTGTCATGGGTCATTGCTTACTTAACAACTAGAGGGGTGCTGTTACTGTATAGTCTGCTGTATTTTCTGTAACAAGGTTGCAGTATACTGTTGTATTTAAAAAAAGGAAAAGTAAGAACAGTGTAAGTTGTAGAAGAATTTATGTAATGTGGTGGGTTTAGAAACTTGAACAAGGTTCATGCCGTACTAATTCCAGCATATTTCTGTACAGCTGAGTTAAGCCTGGAAATTAATTTAATAACATTGGATCCTTAAAAGTCAGGGAATAAACTTAATAACACTAGGTGCTGAAAAAAATAATTTCACTAGCAGTGTCCATGTTCCACTTTCTTGTCTAGTAATTAAATGAAGAAAAATGCAAGACATTCTCTATGTTTTTTTTTTTAATTGCACTGTTTGGTAGCATGCAACTGAATTAAACATTTAAAAAGCATAAAAAAGATACTTTTAATATGTTGCACTGTACTACACCATGTGATACACAAGTCACATGATGGCCTGGCACCATGCTGAGTAAAATATGGTGTCCCTGGTTTTGGTCATTTGTCCCTGATTTTGGGGGGTAGTGTCCCTGGTTTTGGTCCTAGCAAGTTGAGAGTTATGCATGTTATTGTTTCTGCAAACTCTGGGCTGTAGAATTACTACACTCATTATGCTGTAGACATTCTGTGCAACTGAATTTTCCCAGTTTTATTGAGCAGGGCCATACTTTGAAAGGCTTGAGTGGACCACTAATAATGTAAAGCAGCAGTTTATATAAGCATTAAAAATGTTGACTCATACTTTTTGACTCCATTTTAGATCACCCCTTATCGCCAGTCTTGTACCATACCCTTAGAGGCTTCATTTACATATTTATTTATGTGAGATACTGACCCACAGGGAATAAAACATAAGGGTCAAATGAAAAAAATTACTCATTACATATTGTTCAGCCAAGCCCAGATTTGTACAACATCAGCTTAAACTCATTCTATTGGTTATAAGAGCAGGTTTCCCCAAGTAAGAAGAAAAGGTGGGTCAAAATTATACTGTGTGGCACTTGTCCCAATTCCCCACTCTGAAATGAACACTGCAGCCACTCTTTTTCATTTTCAGTCTGCTTTAATATTTATGCTTTAGGCTTTGCTGTCAACATTGAGCTTGCAGTATAGCCTAGAGTTTAGCATACAGAGCTGTGAACAAGTTTGGTACATCCAGCAGACCTGGGTTTGATTCCCACAACCTCCACTTGCATACTCTGTGACCCTTCAGTTACACTCCCACAATACCCCTGAACACAAGTCGTGGGACTTACTCAGTTACCAAAGAATAAAAATAAATTTAAATAAATAATGAAATTAAAGGAGCATCCCATAGGCTTTTATCAGTATTCTCAGTTTGTTGTTTTTGAACACTGATTGTTTAACATCATTTTTGTTGCAACTAAAATGAATTAGCATGCAGAAGACAGTACTTCCTGACCTTATAGGATAATGGTTATATTAAAACAGCTGAGAATACAGATGAAAACTTGGTCTTAGCCATATTAAAAGGTGCACTTTTTTAGTAATTCCAAAGTAAAAAAAAAGTTCTGAAGCAGACTCAGAATGGGGAAAGAATGGTTTCAGAGCAAACAAGACAAGCTCTGAAACGTAATAATAAAATATAGGCCAAGATTGTCACTGTAACATGCACTGCTCCTTTAACCTTTTGAATATTAGCTCTGCATACTGTCCAATAAAAACCCCAGCCCAAGCCCAATGTACCTGTTCTGCCCTCCATCTATGCATTTGAATATTTTGTCACATAATTTTAAAATCCCAGTCCATATCCAGCTTGCCAATTGCACACCCCAGGACACATTTTTAAATGTTTGCTCCACATTCATCCACTCCTTCAATAGGTTTTGGGCTGGCAGTATAGTCTAGAGGTTTGAGTAATAAGTTATGAATGAGCTTGGTACATCCAGCAGACCTGGGTCAATTCCCACAACCTCCATTTGCATACTGTATGACTCTGAGCAAGTCACTTAACCATACCAGTTCTCCCAGATGGCCCCTGAAAACTGGCACTGGTGCCCAGTGGGCCTTATCCACTTATCAAAAAAAAAAAAAAGATAAAAATTAAAAAGTTCCAGGTGGTCAGCCTATGGTTGTCAGTTGCATCCCCCTAAACATTTTACTATTATGTACACAGAAGGTATAATAAACTGATACTCTATCATGTTCGCCCCCCAAAAATCCCAGATGGCCAGCACCAGCATACCAGTTGCTGCCCCCAACACACATATACACATACACACACGAAGGCACACACACACATACATAAGTTCTTCACAGGGAAAAACACATTTGTTTTCCTGCTTACTAGAAGCCCAGCTTGCCACTTCAACAACCTTCTACATTTTAGGCTTTAAATCTATTGTTTCCCTCCTTATCTCAGGCCCAGATTGCCAACTGCACACCCCTCTACATTTGAAATATGCCTTAATCACTTTGTGCCTCCTTAATCCAGGCCCATCTTACCAATTTAATGACTGCAACTATACTTTTGATCTAATTTCTCCTCCTGCTTATCCCAGGCCCAGCTTGCAATTCAACAACATCATACATTATAGGTATATAATCTATTTTCTCTCCTTAACCCAGGCCCAGATCTCAATTTAACAACCCTCAACATTTAAATAATGTAATTTCTACTCCTTTTCCTCGGCCCACCTTGCCAGTTCTTCAACCCCAACCAACTATATTTTAACATATACTTCATATTTTCCTCCTGATCTCAGACAGAGTTTTAGCTTACTAATTTCATAGCCTTCCTTTCTACAAACACAAACTTATGACCAGACCAACCAACAAGTCTTTGTTGCAGTGTTGTTTACCTTGTTGGTTGACTCTTTGCACACTCTGCTGGCTGACTGTGGCTGTTCAATGCAGTGATGGTTATTTTTGTTGTAAAATGCAAATTATGTTGCTGGCTGCCTCATCTGGACTGGAGAAGAAGATGGAGAGGGGAGTCAACACTGCAGCCCAAGCCCACTATCCTAGTTGAGTCAAGGATGATCTGTGGTCCCCCAGTCATGACTGCTGCTCGAAACAGCCTGTGTTCTTCTTGTGGTCATGGATGGTGTTCTATTGTGCTCCTGCTGCCTGTAGGAAGTTTGGAACCAGGAAAAGAACTGATCAGAATCCACTCATGAAGAAGTTCAGTGTCAAAAGAATAAGAAGCCTGAAAGGTGGCAATCTGACACTCAGCATACACCTAGCCCACCATCCCCTAGCTGTGCTAAAGAAACTGGCACTTTAACTATTTTTAAATTGGATACTGCCACCAATTGGTGTACTCCAGCTATGTCACCAGTCACCACATCACCGAACATGAGTGACAGGAGCCAAGGGCATGAACAGGGATGTAGCTTCAAAAGGCTTGTTGAGGTTTTTCTAATAAGGGAGGGTATGCAGAATTGATCAATGTGGATGGCTGGAAAGGCAGTGCTGGGTGACAGACACCAAGAATCAATAGCACCAGGAAGGGGGGAAAGAAACCAAGACAGTTTCTTTGAAGTTTATTAACACAGAGGCACCAGGCCAGATGGGAAAGAGGGAACTGTATCTGGGCACAAAACAACAAACATTTGCTTTTGTGTGCCGATGGAGGGAAGATGGCAATTACTATGCAATGACCTCAGCTGAGCTCTGTCTGCCAACAGAAGGTTAGCCCTCACTGATTTTTGTGTGTGCCATGGACTTAAGACAGCAAAGGCATATTCAGAAGTAGGGGGTCGAAATGTACATTCTGATCCCTACTTTTCAAAGTGAGGGGTCAACTGACCTCCCTGACCCCTAGGGCCACCATCTATGGGATGCTGTGCCTTGGCTGGTGACACGAGGTTATGCATTCAGCATAATTCTCATGGCTGAACAATTTTCCCTTCATTTTCCAAACTGTATACCCCCACCCCAATGCACTACTGTATACTTTCACTAGGTCTGGGGAGTGACCGGGCATAGTGTGGTTCCAGACAGTCTAATTCAATTCCACCCCTAACTCACCAAAGGAGATGTTGGTGAAGCAGGAACACCATCACCTTACCCTTGGAGTCTGGAGCCCTGTGGACATTCCACATAGGGTGCAAGAAGAGGGTCATTGCAAATTTCAGTTTTCCTTCAAGATGGGCCCATAAATTTGGTTTAGCTTCAAAAAATCAGCTGAACTTCTTTGGCTCCCAATGTATTAATTGACTTGGGGTAAAGTGGACTAGAATTAGGGGGTATAAAAGCCTTGAGGTCAGCAATGGATATTAATTACTGTAGCTTACTTGTGGCAGGTGCTGTTGACATGCATCTGCTTTGGATTACTGCTCATGGTGTTGTGAAGGAGTCAATAAAACTCACTAAGACCAATATGGCTCACTAGTCCCATTTACATAACACGCTCTGCACCACAACCAGTGGTGCAGAGCAACTGAAGCATTACCTCTCCTGTTGTGTAGAGGCTCCCGGCACTGCATCCAAAGTGAGCATTCATTGAAATTGTGTTCCCTTTTTTCCTGGGTTCACCATTTCAGTGTATTGTTCCACACCGTATCCACTGGCCATGTAATCATCTCAGAACGCTCGTGTCGGTGAATGAGAACATCTCGCGAGACCCTCCTGGTTGCCCGAGTGTTTTCGCAGGCTGCACATCAGCATACCACTCCAGTGGTTAGTGTGTGAGCTCTTGAACCCAAGTTCAGCTAAGCATAGCTTAAGATACTGAAAAGAAGGCTGAACTAGGAGGTTAGTTCATTTGGCAGTAATGGTTAAAACATATTTAAAGTGTTTCAAAGTGAGTCACGATATCAGCATGTGCGCATGCATATTCATATAATATGCATAAGTGCATGCCCAGTATCATGGCTCCACTTTTAGAGTGTTTTTTAAATACATTTTAGCCCTTTTACTGCAAATGAACTACTTTCCCAAGTTCAGCGTTCTTCCTGGTATCTTAAGCTACGTCTAGCTGAACTCGGGTTGAAAATGCACATTTTAGAATTCTTGGACTCTTTTGGCCAGCCAGAAACACAGCAATTACACAGGAAGGGCCAAGAGAGAGATGCAGGGGTCAGTGTGTAAAGCCAGCACCAGAGCACAGCATGGGGAGTGGCGTGAAATGCTAACCTACCGTAGCATTTCAGGTAGACGCCATGTAAAAGTGCCTAATGTTAATCTACAGTAATAGTTGCTATTCATTGCTGAGTCTCAGGCATATACCCCACAGTAGTCAAACAGCCTGTTTACACTGAGCATTCTGCAGCAGTCTGAGTGGTGCAGCATAGCTGATCCATTGCCAGAGGATGTATAAACATATTTAGGAGTGTTGTAAGCTGATCCGTTTCAGCTCCTGTGAATGTCTACAGTGGTGGAAAGCTGAATTGGTGCAGGAGTTTTGTCCCAGTACAAAAGCTCCACACCACCTGAAGTGATGCACTTGCAGTTTTGGAAGCCAGAAGAGGGACATAAATAAACACAAGGGCGAGGGGGAACCCAGCTGCCTGAAACACTTTCACAGCTTCTACACTGCTCCATCCTCCTGTGTGTGAATGCACTGCAAATATTCCATGGGAGTGCACTTCAAATATGGGGGCTGTAATGGTGTCAAAACCCAGCATGTGTGTAAATGCCCATGTCACTTTACCTCCATGCCAAAGACTATATTCTTTTTCAAGACTACTGTAATTTCTAGCAAGTAGATAACAAGTTGACCTGCTGACTCAGCTCCTCTGCTTAAGGTAGATCTTTATAACACCAAATCCCTGAGGAACAAAACTGTGATGATCGAGACTTTCATTGCAGATTCCATGGTAGATCTGATATATGTCAGGAGACCAGTTTGGGAACGACTCTGGCCCTGTGCTGGAAGCATCCATTACTCCAGGTTATTCCATGGTATATTGCCCTAGGCATGAGTGCAGGGCACATGGGATGGCCATCTGTTTTAGATTTGCCTTGGGAGTGATGGTGAATGTCACGGGGCAACAAGTTCATTTTAAATGTGTGGCAGTGAAAGGTGGTCTAGGTACAGGCTGCAAGATCATTCTCATATGCCATCCTCCATGGTATGGAAATTTTCATGCAGAAACCTGCGGGCTACATGACCAACCTGTTGTTGGGATCACCCAAACTTCTTGTGGTGGGTGATTTCAATGGCTGAGTCAAGAGTGAAACTTCTCTTTTTGGAATGCAGTTCCTCCAGTTAATGTTGTCACTGGGCCTTGTACTGCCCATTGCCACCAGCACTCCCCAGCATGACCATGCTTTGGACCTGGTCTTCTGATTGAGTCTTGATAATAGTAATGTCAGAACTGATCCAGTCACCTGGTCAGCTCATCACACCAAGCAGTTCCTTTGCAGGGTCTCTCACATAAATACCCCCTGGTGGAGGTTGGCCAGTTACCTCCCAGTTCAGAATTTGAGCCTAAAAGTCATCTCTTGGCAGTACAGAACATCTCGGGCATGGAGACAGCTTCTGCTAAGGGAGCCAAGATGGCCATAACATGGCATAATATAATATGGCTCTTATGGCCACTTTTGACTCTCTGGCACCCCTCCATGTCTGCCCCTTGATTTCTCATTCCTGGTCACCAAAGTACGATGATGATCTGAGGTAGTTGAAAACTAAGGTGGGGAAGTTGGACAGTTGCTGGCAGAGGTCCACGTCTGATGAGGCTAGATTGGGGCTGAAAGCCCATTATGATGAGTATCAGCAGGCAATAATGCTGATAAAGTCAGTATTCCTGTCATGTATGATTGTGGTTGGAAAACACTGACCTGCTCAACACTGCAAGACAGTAGACAGATTATTAAACCTGATCTGTTTACAATCTTGCAGAGGTTTTTCCACAGAAAAGTTTGATGGGTTTAATTGTTTTTCTCTAGACAAGCTATCCTGTATTCGAGCCAGGATCTCCTCAAGCAGCCTGTCAGAAGTGTTCAGGCCAGTGTGGGTGGATGAGGTCTTTCAGATGGTCTCAGAGCTATGAGCTACCTACTGTACCTTTGATTCAGGGAAAACTTGGCTTCTTTTAGAGTGCTGGGGGGGGCCTCAGGTCTAATGTTTGTGGAGATTACTGTGTGTTCCCTTAGGCAATATGGTTTTCCTTCCACAATGAAGAAGGCAGTGGTGAAACCCCCTTCTCAAAAAACCATCACTGGATCCTGACAACCTCTCAAACTACAGGCCTGATCCAAACCTCCCCTTTTTAGGAAAGGTCATCACAAAGGTGGCAGTAGTGAAGTTGGAGCAACACCTGGAACAATACATCTATAAGCCTTTCCAGTTTAGCTTCCAGTCTAGTTACAGTACTGAGACTGCTGTAGTCTAGGTGCACCATCATCTCCTCCTGACAAGGGATAGAAGACTTTGTTATATTCAAGTCCTCCTTGATCTTTCCTCAGTGTTTGACATGATGGACTATGAGGTGCTCTTGGTATAACTGAGGCACTATGTAGGACTCTTGGCATTAGTGTTTTGGTGGTTTGAGTCCTACTTATCCAGTTCAGTGCAGAAGGTGGCATTTGACTCTTACATGTTGAGCAAAGCTGTGCTCTGTTGGGTTCACCCATGCTGGTGTGCAAACAAAGAGCGCTCGCTAAATGACAGCACAGCCAAAAGGGTGACACCAAAAGTGAGTGGCATGGAATGGATCACCCCCCAGCCAGACCGCACACAGTGTCTGCAGTATTGTTTGCGGTGGACTGGCCCCCCACCCCCATTGTGGGCTTTGCCCTCTGCACTCCCTTCAAATTTATATAAACACCACTCCCAGTCGCACAAGTTGGGGGCAGAGGCAAATAGTTATGGCCCCAGTGCTGACAGTACCGGATGGTCTGGAATCTGGTCTGCTGATATAGTGCACGCCATGATGATAGCACACTACTTGTGGCACCCTCACAACAGCATACCACTCTGTTATGTTCTGTCTCAGAGTTTGATCATGACCCCCGTGTTGACTGCCATTTACATGCTGCCATTGGGGGAGATCATTAAATGCTACGGCATGGGTTTTCATTGGTATGCTGATTATACCTAAGCTATATGTGTCTTGTGTGCCTGATGTGGGTGTTGCATCTTGGGGTTGAGTAAGTGCCTTAAGGAAATTCAAGATTGGATGGTTGCCAGCTGGCTTAGACTTAACTCTTTGAAGACGGAGGTTCTGCTGGTGGAACCAGGTTGGCATGGATCAGCAATGAACAGCATGGATATTGTCTTGTCATCTTTAAAAGGCATCATGCTCAGAGCTGTGGATAGGGTGAGGAATCTGGGGTCATTGTGGATTCCATACTGACCCTAGAACATCAGCTGTCCATGAGCTGGGATCCAGTGCAGCCCTGTCTGTAATAAAAAACACAACCAGGAGTAGTCTGCTCCAAGCAATCCTAAGAGTGCAATAGACTTGGAAATTTGAGTCACTCACTAAACATCAAAGTGTCAGAAATATTTTGTGTTCCATATCAAATCCTTTTCTTCAGGGCTTGCAGTTTATTGTAAAAAAATTAAAAAAATAGATTCACATTAATACTGTAAACACATTAGTTCATAGCTAATATTAGCAAGTAATGCACTGTTTCAGTTTTCTATTTTTACCTACTCAATGAATAACAAAAAAAGGGTGCATTCAAAGGAAACTAGTCTGAATAGTCTCCCAGCAGAAAAATTGCTTACCAGAAATTGCACAAACTCCAACAAAGTGAAATTATACCAACAAATAAATACACGCACTGTTTTAATGCACTGTTTTAAAGAGCCCCTTACAGCCTTAGGAAAAGTTTGAAAAAAGAAAGCTTTATATTCAGCTCCATCCCATTTTCTTTATTACTTCATATATTTTCAGTAATTAGTTCCCCATTTGCTTTATTACTGAAAACATTTGCATGAAATCTTCTCTGGCTTCTTCTCTACACATTAAATCACAATCCCCTGTTTATCACATCATAATTACCTCCACAGCAATATATTTTGATGTCATAAACATAATTATGATGTCAGGTGTAAGCAGGCAGCCAGAGCTAAAAGGGAAGCGATACTGTATTATTGCAAATACCCTTAGTAATAAAGAAATAATGGTGAGAATTACAGAATAACATGTGAAATATAAGCTACATTTATGCCTGCATGTTAATTTTTTTTTCAAAGTTGTCTCAACTGTGTCAGGAGCTCTTTGAAGGAAGAGAAACAACTACTTAAACTGACAGAATTATAAAACGTCACCATGTCAGATGTAAATAGTTATATCAACAGTGTGAGGTTTAACATTGTCTAGACTCTGATTTGTCTCAATACTAAGCATGGAATGCATGCTTGTATAATGGGTCATATGGTACAGGTACACTATAACTTTCTTAAGTTTTAATTATGATTAGAAAACCAGAAACATACTTTTTTGCTAAAAGTTTGGCATATCCATTACACAACAGTAACGAGCATTTGAGTAAGTCTGTGAAGAATTAAAACACTATTGGTTAAAGAGAGTGTGTATTTCACAAAAAGCAGCCATTTTGTGGTGCTCTACATTAATTCATTGAATAGGTGAATATAGAAAAACTGAAACAGCATAGTACTTGCTAACATTAGTTATGAACTGATGTGTTTACAGTATTAATGTGAATCTTTTTTTTACTTTAATAGTAAACTATGAGCCCTGAAGAAGAGGATTCATTCCTTAAGATGTTGGCTAGGTTGCTGTTTATGCAGTACTGACACCCTACAGAAAATAAAATACTTCTGACACTTTGGTGTGTGGTGAGTGAGTCATATCCAGAGATGCGAATTTAAATTCCTCCTCAGAGGACTTGCCTGCGAAGGGCATTTCACATTAACACTAAGCTACACGGAGTGCCCATACCAAAGTAGTGCTTCACTTGTGATTATTTCTTCATGTTTTCATTCCGCCTTAACGCAAAGTAAGGTGGAATGACAATAATATAGGCAGCACCTCACACAGTCACCAGAATTAATGTGCATCCCCAAAGTGCTACTGTCCTGTGTCCAGAAAGCTCCCCAGTGCTGTAGAAGTGAAATGAGAGCATAACAAGAAATGCAAAGTCTCCCAGTATTAATGGCGCACTCAGTCATGCGCACAGTGGTCACACACAGAGTCACCAGAATTAATATGCATCCCCAAAATGCTACTGTCTTCTGTCCAGAAAATTCCCCAGTGCTGATGAAATGCTACTGTCTTGTGTCCAGAAAATCCCCCAGTGCTAACTAAGTGAAATGAGAGCATAACAAGAAATGTAGTCTCCCAGAATTAATGGTGCACTGCAAACGCAGACAGATTAAGATTGAGCTGCACACTCAAGAGATGCATACGACAATACACAACAACACCTAACCAGTGCTCACAACCAAGTCACAAATCCAAATCTGGAAAGGAATACCTTTTGCCAGTTGGGGGATTAGTGCACGGCAGTAACAATCCACTACCAGTAAAGATACCACAAAGCAATACAAAAAATTCATGCCGGTGCGGTGGATAGCAGGTTCACTGCAGCAATTACTCTGTGGCACAATAAAAGATGTCTGATTTAATTGCACGCATCGCACACACACTCACACACACACTACAAGTAATGCATAGCAAATTGAAAACCTTTAGTAATATAACCAAATGTTTTAAACAGACAAATTATACAGTGCTGCACCACAACAATCAGCAACAAAATGTCAAGAATTACTGAAAATATTACCGTGTACATTAACACAGTTATACAAGAAAAATATAACCAAAACTGAAAGACTGCTTTTTTCTCCCAGTTAATGTACCTACACCACAAATATGCCCCTCCCCCAAAGTACACTTCACAGTACAGACTGACTGTTCTAAATTAACATTCAAAATCCACACACAACAATAAACACTCAATGATGTGAGCACAGAAGGGTTTCCTACAATCTATCTAATAAATTTTGAGAAAAAAAAAATGACTCAGAAAAGCATGTTAAACAGCTTTTAGAGGTTTTGAATTACAGAATTCTGAGAGAAAATTGTCTCCAGCTACCACTACACACGAACTACCCAGGAAAGAACTGAGGCTGTGCAGAACAATCTAGAGCCCATGTGACCTGCAGAATTTCATTTGGAGCGCAATTACAAGGCGAAGTGAAGCGAATTACATTGATTTCAATGTACTTCACCTTAAAATTGGTGGTGAAGTGGTTTGGGGAAGGCAGAATAATGCAAAGTTATTGGTTTCAATGGACTTCATGTTTCTCATTATGAAGCGACGTACTCCGCTTCACATTGCAGTGTACTCCGCGGATTCCGCATTATTCCGTGAATCACTTCGTGGAGCGAATTGGGGGGCCACTTCACCCACCACTACTTACAGTACTGTAACTCACATGCCTAACATGAATGCCTATGGCTGTACTTCCCCGATGAGCTGAGCTGAGCCTGTATCATAAAACTCCCCAATTTAAAAACTCTTATTAATGAGTACAGTGGTGGTGATTGGGTGAAGCCTGGAGAGATACTACAAAACAGGCTTACAATACATGCAAGTAACTAGTAAAAAAATTTATTTTGTGTTTCGTGACATGATCGTGATTCGTGAATCATAATTTGTGACTTCATTTGTGACCATGATGATGAAGAACGTGATTTGATGAGAGAAAACCAATATGAAACTGTAGGGGGATGCGAATGCCTACAGCAGTACTTCCCCGATGAGCTGTAGCACAAAAATCCCCAATTTATAAACTCTTATTAATGAGTACAGTGGTGGGGTGGTGAAGCCTGGAGAGATACTACAAAACAGGATTACAATACATCCAAGTAACTAGTAAAAAAATAAATTTTGTGATTCCTGACGTGATCATGAATCATAATTTGTGACTGCATTTGTGATCGTGATGATGAAGAACGTGATTTGTAGCATGAGTGACTTGTGATGATGGCCCTGACTTAAAAACGCATATTAATGAGTACAATGTTCATGCAGAGATATGCACCACACCAGTCCAGTACTCTGAAGGGAAGCCACAGAAACAACTGTGACTTAAGTTACAGATTAAGATTGCGCAGCACACTGAAGAGATGCAGATGCAAAGGCACAACACCTAACCAGTGCTCACCAACAGAAATTCAAATCTGGAAAAGAATACCTTTGCCAGTTTGGGGCGGGCTGTGGTGGGGGGGCAGTGTACTGCAGTAACAGTCACTAGTACTAGTACCAGTAAAGATACCACAAAGAAGTACAAAAATCACACAGCTGCAGTGGATAGCAGGTTCACATTGCTGAAATTACTATGTGGCACAATAAAAGGTGTCTGATTTGATGACTCATGTCACACATACACATACTCACACACACACACTAAGTAATGCATAGCAAATTGAAAACTTTAGTAATATAACCACGTATTTTAAACGAACCAAATTTATGCACTGCTGCACCACAACAATCAGCAAATAAATGTCAAGAATTATTGAAAATATTACTGTGTGTACAATAACACAGTCATACAAGAAAAATATCACCAAAACAGAAAGCACTGTCTTTTTCTCCAAGTTAATCTACCTACACCACAGATACGCCCCTCCCCCAAAGCACACTTTCACTGTCTCTCAGTACACAGACTGAATGTTGTATATTAACATGCAAAATCCATACACAAACAATAAATGCTCAATGATATGAGCACAGGAGGGTTCCTACAATTGATGAACTGAAGTTTCAGCAAAGAAAATTACTAAAAAAATGCTCTTTTAACAGCTTTTAGAAGGTTTGAATCACAGAGAACTCTCAGAGCAGTCTGTCTCCTACAGCTTCCTAAACACACTACCCCGAACTGAGGCTGTGCAGAACAATCTAGAGCCCATGTGACCTGAAATCCATAAATCACTGCAAAACTTGCCTTTGGAGCTTAAAAACAAGGCGAAGTGAGGAGAAGTGCATTGTTTTCAAAGTACTTCACCTTAAAGATTGGTGGAGTAGTAGTTTGGGAAGGCAGAGTAACGCAAAGTCATTGTTTTCAATGGACTTCGTTTTACCCATTATAATGCGAAGTACTCCGCTTCGTGTAGCGGAGCACTCTGCGAATTCGCCTTCACTCTGCGAATCACTCCGCGGAGCGAATTGAGGCCACTTCACCCATCTCTTGTCATATCTCCAAATCTGTTGCACCTAGAACATCAGGGATCACATTTTGAAAAATTAGTCCAGACGCTATGGGGTGTTTTCCAACACTAAAAGGGTTTTGCACCTGACTCGTAGGTGGAGTCTATATTCAGAACCCCCCACAGCATGGACAAAACCCCTTAGCACCTGAGGTCTAAATTACCACTGCACCCATGGAAATGAGGGGTCCTCCTCTGCATATAGGTGCAGAGGCAAATTTAGAGGTTTGCATAGGTGGTAAATGCCACCCCAAGCGAAAGCAAGTTACTGCCTCTGCAAACCCCCACTTAACAGGGAGCAAGGCCCTGGTAGCAGGCAGCAGCACTACAGCCACCTATCACCCCACCCCCGAGCTCTGGCCCATTGAAGCAATGAAAGCTTTATGGTGCATTGGCAACCCCCCCAGTCCACCGGTCTGGTAATTGTAGGGCTATCTCTGGTGTCCAGCAGCACTCCCCACTTGCTGATCACCTATTGCCATCATGTTAGTATGTTCCCTGGCATTCTGTGACACCCTCACCCTCTGACCACCCAGTCCAATGTGATAAGTGTTATCCCTGTCATCTAGCGGCTCCACCTGCCCACTGATCACCCATCCCTGAAGCTACAGCAATATCCCTGGTGTCTAGTGGTACCCCTCACCTTCTGAGTACCCTTTTCTGAAATTGTACCTCTTTCCCTGGTGTCCAGTGACACCCACACCCACACCCACTGATCACCATCCCTGAAGTTGAATCACTTTCCCTCCTGTCCAGTGTTATTTATTTATTTAGTTTAGTTTTTGGTAACCAGGTAAGGCCCACTAGGCACAAGTGCCTGTTTTCAGGGGCAACCTGGGAGCACTGGGCGGTTAAGTGACTTGCTAAGAGTCACACAGTATGCAAGTGGAGGTTGTGAGAATCAAACTCAGGTCTGGTCTGCTGGATGTACCAAGCTTGTTCATACCTCATTCCTCTGACCTCTAAGCTATACTGTCAGCCCCCCCATCCACCCAATGATTACCCATCCCTGAAGTTGTACCAATTTCCCTGGTGTCTAGTGGTACCCCAACCCCTCAAGCACCTGCTCCAATGCCCCCTCTGAGGCTCCCTGCAGCCCCAGCACCATGCATACAATGCAGCCATCCCCGAACTCTCCCATACTTCTGAGGAAGGAGCTGTGCGGTGATCCTAATATGATGATTCGCACAGCCCTCCTCTCACATCCTCAGCTGGCTGCTGTATGTGATGACAGGGAGTGTGTGGACAGTATACTGTATGCATCCTCCCTGTCATCTCATATGGCATCCAGCTAAGGAGGTGAGAAGGAAGGGCTGTAGCTAGCTGATCGAGGATCACTGCACAGCCTTTCCTCGCTGTGGTGGGTGGGGGTTGAAGCTACACAGCAAGCCGCGGTGCATAGAGGGCCTTGGGAGTAGGCACCAGAGTGGGTGCTTGGCAGGTGGGGGATGCCATTAGACACCAGAGGAAGCGATACAACTTCAGTGATGGATGATTGGTGGGTGGAGGGTACCACTGGACACCAAGGAAATCAATACAACTTCAGGGACGGGTGAACGGCAGGTGGAGGGTACCACTGGACACCAAAGAAAGTGATACAACTTCAGGGATGGGTAATTGGTGAGTGGGGGACACAACTACACCCCAGAGAAATTGATATAACTTCAGGGGTGGGTGATCAATGGGTGGAGGGTGCCACTGGGCACCAGGGAAATTGTTAATACTCTGACAGCAGGTGATTAGAGGGTTGGGGATGCCACTAGACACCAGGGAAAGCACTACAAGTACAGAAATGTGTGCTGGGGGGTTGGGTGGCACTGGAGGCAAGGTAGTATATATACATGAGGGGACAGGCCTTCAGGGTGTGGGGGGCCACTTGCCACCATGCCTGATGTGGTGGGTGCCCACAGAAGGGGAGCAAACCTGCTGCCACTTCCCATGCACATGATCCATAATGGACATACATATGGCCTCTTAGCACCTTACTTGCCCAATGGGCTCATTTGCATATTCTGGCTGAATATCGCACCATGGCTCCCGGCACTATCAGGTGTGGGGGCTCAGTTCCCTGCAGTTCCCTATGGGCTAAATAGAGCCCAGATCCATGGCGGGGCAGCACTACTTGACTTAGCACTGTGCTGACATGCCCCTATATTCAGTCAGATTTGGCTGGTGCACTGTCTGAATGAATATAGCAACCTGCGAGTCAGGTGCAAGGACAAGCGCAGCCCAAACCTTTGCGCTCCACTCTTGCCCAAATTTGAATATTGGGCCCCAGCTGTCAGCTATTTTCTGCAGTGTTTTTTTCCAGTTTTACTTGGTGCCTGCTCTCTTCAGGATTCCCTGAGAGGGTTCTATCTTCTGCGCTAGCGGTCTGGTGCTGAGCACAACCAGCTGCAAGGTGCTCCCCAGCCTGCCCTCAAGAGCAAGGATCCAGGATTCCCTAAGGGGGTTCCATCTTCTACACTACCGGTCTGGTGCTGAACACAGCCAGCTGCAAGGTGCTCCCCAGCCTGCCCTCAAGAGCAAGGATCCAGGATTCCCTGAGGGGGTTTCATCTTCTGTGCTAGCAGTCTGGTGCTGAACACAGCCAGCTACAAGGTGCTCCCCAGCCTGCCCTCAAAAGCAAGGATCCAGGATTCCCTGAGGGGGTTCCATCTTCTGCGTTAGCGGTCTGGTGCTGAACACAGCCGGCTGCAAGATGCTCTCCAGCCTGCCCTCAAGAGCAAGGATCCAGGTACACTTCAGGAAAGCAGCTCCAGCCCTGCTTGCTAGCTGTGAACTCAATTGGTGGATGGTGCCTGAATTTGGGTCTACTACAGGCTGATTCAGCACTCCGTCTCTCCCTGATTGGCTTCAACTCCTGGGGATTTGAACTGCCTAAGACCTTACCATGGAGCTCATCTCTCTGCTGCCTAAATTTCTTTTCCTTTTTTTTTTTTTGCAACTGAATCTGTATTATGCCTAATGTATCCACTGCTGAATTTGAATTGTTAGTGTAGGGAACTACAACCATTTATGATTTGTTAAGAGTAGGAAACTATAACATTTTTGGAGTGTTTCATCTGCCTTAACCTATTTAAATATTAACAAAGTTTGAAAGTTAAAAACTGCTTTGTCTAATTGCTGAATCGCAGTTTCCCCCTTCTGCAGCCCCCCCAACATGCCCTTCCTCTGTATACTGATGATGCTGCTGGTGCCTAACACCAGCCCCACCACCCCAGAGCCATTCTCTCCTTCCCTGACCAAGCACCCTTAATTTATCACCTTGTTACTGAAGTGCTGACTTTTCCATTAGAAGATTACATTTTCTAGCCACTAGAGGACTATGTCTCTGGTAGGAGTGAAATTTACTGTGTCCACTCCACCATTAGTAGGTTATACATTGCTGCCTCTAGGGGCTCCTGTCCTATCTGGCACATCAAGTACCTGCCAAAATACAATGATGCTGACTCATCTGCTTCCTCGCTTAGTTGTGCTTACATTGTTCATTTCGCACACTAGCTTACCAGGAGCCTGCTATCCCTCCAACCTCCCTACTATGTGCTCAATAAAATCTACCTTACTCCTGGTACTCTCACCTCCGATCCTCTCTCAGCACACAGTAGCTCTGTGCCTTATGACTTCTTTGATGCTTACCATCAGGGATGGGTAACATCCACCCATACTTTATCACTCTCCCCTCTATCCCTCATGCCCACCCTCTGGGAATGCCGACAACAACTAAGCTGGGACATCAGACAGAGGTGGGTGGCAAGACTTACCTACAGGCGGTTAAGATTATGCCCGCTCAAACTTATACTTATGTTGTTACTGCTGTCTGGAAATATTCACCCAAACCCTGGCCCCAGCCCACTACATAAGGCAGCCTCTTTAATGCAGCCAGGGTTACTTACTTTAGCAGCTATGAACTTCTGCAGTCTCGTCCCTAAACTGGATGCTCTACAAGTCTTTGTTAATCAACACAATCCAGATGTCCTGACAATTTCTGAAACATGGCTCACACCAAAAATCCCTGACATGGCTATTGCCCTGCCAGGTTACACCATCTTCAGACTGGAAAGGACTACCAAGAGAGGAGGAGAATGTGCAATCTATCTCAAAGAGTCACTCAAGGGACACCTCCTGCCGGTACCTACTGCTGATTCAACCACACAAATAGTAGCCATCAAAATTCTGCTAGGTGCCCATAATAAGACACTTAGGCCCGGATATTCAAACTGTGCCATTCTGAGGCGCAAACCCTTGCGCTGCTCAAAATAGTTGTGCAGGGGTGTGGCCAGGGCGATATTCAAAGGAGTTGCACTATTGAGCAACTCCTTTGAATATCAACCCCCAGCCACAGCCACTGTGCATGGCGCAGTGGAACTTGCGCCACCGCAAGTTGTCAGAGTTGAGCATTAAACTTGCGGTGGCGCAAGTACCATTGCGCATCACGCCAAATTTCCGATATTCAAAGGTGACATGCAAATGGGGCCATAATTCATACAAAGGCGGGGGGCCATTTTCATCTGATGCTTATGGCCCCATTTGCGTACCATTAGCATGTAGATGCGCCGATCCCTGAGGACTTCGCGCCTGGCAGCCCTGCGAGGCAGCAGCCGTCGAGACCGGCCGCACCCTGCAGCGTCAGCGGGCTGGCGTGAAAACAACCCCCGCCCACATCTCCCAATGCCGATCGTGGGCAGAGCGTAAAACAACCCCCAAACGGCTCCCAATGCCCGATCGTGGGCAGAGCATGAAACAACCCCCCGCTCCACGATCGCGGTCAGAATGTAAAAAGACCCCCCAACCGAATATCTCCCTGGTGGTCCAGTGGACCATAATGCCCAATCCGGGCAGAATGTCGGTGACAACCCCCCAAACATCTCCCTGGTGTCTAGTGTCCCCACCCCACCCACCCACGAAGCCCCCACCACCCGCTCCCCAGCAGCCAGCGGGTGGCAGCATCCATACCGTACATGACAGTCAGATTTGTGAATGGGTTCATTCACAAATCACAGACTATCATCTCTGTATATTCTACGCCATTAGCTCTAGCTCTGCACCAATGGGCATGCAGCCCTACCGGACAGTCAGTCGGGCGGGAGCAGGGTGGCAGGCGGGTGGGATGCTGCCCTCCGCCGGCTGCTGGGGAGCGGGGTGGTGGGGCTCGTGGGTGGGTGGGAGAGGGGACACTAGACACCAGGAGATGTTTGGGGGGTTGTCACTGGACATTCTGCCCGGGCGATCGGGTATTACGGTCCACTGGACCACCAGGGAGATATTCAGGTTGGGGGTCTTTACATTCTGCCCGTGATCGGGCACTGGGGTTGTTTCACGCTCTGCCGCGAGTCGAGCATTGGGAGCTGTTTGGGATGGGTTGTTTTCACGTTCTGCCCGCGATCAGGCATTGGGAGATGTTTGGGGGAGAGGGGTTGTTTTACGTTCTGCCCGCGATCGGGCTGGTGGGGGGGCACAGGGACTGAGTTGGGGGCCAGCCACGGGTGGCAGCTGCTGTGTTGTGCCCTGCAATACAGCAGCTCACCTGTGGGTGGCCCTCAACTTGATCCTTTTTTTTTTGGCTCAAAGTTGTGCAGGCGCAGGTTGGGGGTTGCGCCTGCACAACTCTGCACAACCCGACTGAATATCGGGTTGCGCAGTTTATGCATGGTTCCTCCCCCTCCTGTTGAGCATGCATTCATTTGCATTGCGCTGTTGTTCAACCTGTTTTCAGTGGCGCAACTGCCTCCTGCTGAATATCGCAGAATGGCGCAATGTAGGACTTGTGCATGCGCAACCCTTTTGAATATCTGGGCCTTAGTGTATCATCAGTGTACATCCCTCCTAAAGAACAGGGCAGAGGTCTCAGTTCTGTCATAGACTTTATGAGAAACCAACCCCCTGGCTCGGAGTTAATTCTGATGGGACATTTTAATATTAATTGACTTGTACCTGAGAACGGGTGCTTTAGGGACGCCATCTCCGCCACAAACTTTTCCCAGCTGGTTAACTCCCCAACTAGATCCAACTACAAAACGGGATCAAGCAGCCTACTGGATTGGGTCCTAACCAGTCATCCTGATCGCATTACTAACACTACAGTCCTCTCAGACATGCTCAGTGACCATTCCCGTCATCTGTACATGGACAAACAAATTCTGCAAACCTCCATCAAAGACAATCATCAGCAGGGTCCTAGCATGGGGTCATCTCAAACTCCTCCAATTCCCCCTTAGAGTGAAAGATTGGACTCCCATAGACTGTGCGAAGGATGTCAACATGGCACTTGATTATTTCATCAACACCTTTAATGCTGCCTGTGATGCCCAGGCACCTCTGAAAAAGTGGAAAATCAAAGGCCATTGCAACCCCTGGCTCTCTGCAGACTTATTAGCTCGTATGAAATCTAGGGACCACCTCTGGCATAGGGCTCGAGCCAACAGCACGCAATCGGACATTCAAAAATACAAAAGAGCATGGAATGATTGCACAAGGTCCATCTGCCTTGAAAAAAATAAATACTACAAGGGAGTGCTTACTGAAACATGGGGCAATGGTAAAGCTTTCTGGAATAATATCAAAGAGGTTACAAGGAAAAAAAAAAACATCACCCACTTTACTTGACGTTGATGGGACTACAACTCTGGGCCCCCTAATTATTGCCAATACCTTTAATAATGCATTCACGGACCTTAGCAGTGTTTTTCCACCTGACTTTTTTGATGCAGATGTCACCTCAGCCAATCTTGTAAGCTCTCCCCCGGTGACTAGTCACCCGCCATTCCACTTCAAACAAGTCTCATTGCATGAAGCCCGAAAATGCATCTGTAAAGCAATTGGTAAATCTAGACACAGTGGGGACTCCCTTGACCTCAAACTGCTGTCTCTCACCCTTGAGGAAGTGTTAGTGTCTTTAACCAGGATCTTTAACCTCTCACTCAGACTCACACAATTCCCTAATAAATGGAAATCAGCCACAGTTACCCCGGTCTACAAAAGTGGAGACAGGACTCTTCACGCGAACTATCGGTCTATCTCCATATTACCACCTTTCTCTAAGGCTCTTGAATGCATTGTAGCTGACCAGCTTACTGATTATCTTGACAAACATAAGATCCAATGCACCCAACAACATGGGTTCAGAAAAGGGCATGGCACCACCTCGGCCCTTATGGAATTCACCAGTTCTACACACAGCTCTCTGGACCATGGTCAACTAGTTGGTGCTGCCTTCATCGACTTGACGAAAGCATTTGACATGGTCCATCACCCTCTACTACTGGAACAACTACTTAATGCAGGGCTCTCCTCTGACTCCACTGCCTGGTTTAAAAGTTATCTGGACAACCGCATTCAACAAGTCAAAATTATCGACGTCCTCTCTGACTCAAGACCTGTTCACTCTGGGGTTCCTCAATGGTCCATCCAGGACCCACTCCTATTTAGTCTCTTTCCAAACAGTCTCCCAAGCTCCTGCCCTGAACAAATCCTACTCTACACTGATGATGCCATAATTTACACAACTCACCCAGAGCCTATATCCCTTGAGAACCAGCTACAACTCGGATTTGCCTCAGTAGAGAAATGGTTTAGTCATTATAAGTTGGTACTAAACTATAAAAGAACAAGCTTATGCTCTTCAGTATCTCCTGTAACAAGCACAGGAAACATTCTCTGACTATCACTAACTGCCTTGGTACTGCCATCAACCAGGTACAATTCTTTAAGTATCTTGGAGTCACCATAGACAGCAACCTATCATATGCGATGCATATAGATAACATTGCTAAAGCTGCAAATATTCATATTGGTCTACTCTACAGACACAGGCAATCTATGACCTCTGAAGCCTTAAGTATAGCTGTGCAGAGCTCTATTATTTCTATAATTGACTATGGACTGATCATCTATGGCTCTGCGACTGACACCGCCCTCCGACGTATCTCCGGTGCTCTTAACAAGGCATGTTGTTTCATCTCAGGAGCCCACCATCTCACCCACACGTGTGACCTCTATGTCCTAACCAGTTGGCTAAAGCTTAAAAATTGCATCAAATCTTCCGGTTGTGATGGCTGCCAGATAGTCATGCTTTACATCGCTCCATCAACCCTTCGCTGGAAACCACCTTTTTATCCCTCAATTTCTTCAATCGGAGGACAAATCATTTACTAACAAATCACAGTCTACAGCTCCACTGAATTTGTTTAATCATCTTAACTCCTCGCATATGGAAATAGAAATGAAGTCTCAGTAGCCCAAGCATTCGCCTCCGCCGTCTCCTGAAAAAGACAAGCCAACAAAGCGCAATAAAGCAGGCAGCTCCGTGGACTCTCCTGCTCCACCTTTGCTAACTGAAATGACCATCTTCAAGGGCTTGGCACCTATAAAAGAATCCCTCCAAGCTGTAGTGGGAGACTTACACTTACTTAAAAATTCTATGGTTCAACTAACAATTCGTACCAGGGGATAACGAGGCCCGCATCTCTTCCATCGATGACTGGAGGGCCCAGCTTGAACCAGAAGTAGCATCACTACGGCAGCACCTCCGCAAGACTGAAGATAAACTTGAGGACCTTGAAGGTCATTCACAACGAAACAACTCTATCGTATTGGAGCTCCTAGAAGGGGAGGAAGGAGTCAACCCTATCTCCTTTGTACAAACATTGTGTACCAAAATAGCTGGACCTTCTCCTAATGGCCCTGCATGTATCGTGGAAAGGGCGCACCGAGCTTTATGGCCCACACCTCCAACAGGCTCTCCCACTCATCCTTTGATATTTTGACTGCTAAATTACCTGGATAAACAGGTAATTCTCAACAAACCGAAGGATGCCAAGGAAGTCCAATGGGACAATAAAAAAATCTGAATTGAACAAGATTTGCCACTATCAGTGTGACAAAAGCGTATAGAGATGCACCTGATAGTTGTTGAGCTTATAGCTGCACAGGTAAGATTTCATATGTGATACCCAGCAACATTGCAGATCAATAAAGAGGGGCAGTGGATATCATTTGAAGCCATGAGTAAAGCTACTGTTGCGCTTAAGAAGCTATATCCAGATCTCTTCAGATGAGTAAGGGAGACAATAATACAACTGAGAGCCAGTAACCTAAGCGGGACAGTAAAATAACTATTTCGATGGAGTGTTCTAAGTAATATCAAGAACTGTGAAGAAATAGAAGTCCTGACATGTCGTTACAGCGACCTAGATGCATTGACTGTGATGTTCCACAATGCTATGCCTGGACAATAGGCGTCTGGTCCAGTAATCGGAACTACTGTATACCATTGTTTATTTTTTACTCCTGATGTTGTTGCAAGGCTGATTTGTTAATCGTTATAGTGACCTGGGATAGGCTTTTTCGAACTTCTAATGGTAACTAAATAGGGGAGATAACAACACAACCGAGAGCCAGTAACCTAAGCAGGACAATAATATAACTATTTCTATGGAGTGTTCTAAGTAATATCATGAACTGTGAAGAAATAGATGTTCTGATATGCCTCTAAAGTGATCCAGATGCATTGACCGTGATGTTCCACAAGGTTATGCCTGGTCACTAGGTGTCTGGTCCAGTAATTGGAACTACTGTTTACCAATGTTTATTTTTCACTTCTGATGTTGTTACAAGGTTGAATTGTTAATTGTTATAGGGACCTGGGGTAGGTCTTCTGAACTTCTAATCGTAATCAGTTCATTACAAAAAAAAAAGCCTATATTCATATAACCTAAAGTTTAAAGAGAAAAAGGCCTAAACTTCATATTACTGATGTGTTTCTAAAGCGGGGGATGGCAGTAGGCTATCTAGTGGCTGGAAAAGATTGCAGCCGAACATTTAAAGGGAGTGCAGTCGTTAGGACTGGGGTATATGGTATACTTTGTTGGGATGGAAATGTTTTTGTTGGGGTATAATATCTGTCCTTTACTAGATGCAAACCTCCGAAGGGAGATTCTAGATACAGGTTTTCCATGGAGCAGAGCAAGATGGGACCATAGTCAAGATGCAGCCAAGCATGGTTTACTAGCAACCCTAGGCTATCTAAAATCTTTTTGTTTTAGGTTACACAGTTACCCCACTTTTAAGGGGAGGACCTCCCTTATCCCAGATTATGAGTCTAGCTCCAAATGGCAGTGAGATTTATATCTTGGAACGTTAAGGGGACTTGGAGCCGAATTAAGTGGCACCAAATTCTCAGACACCTGGAAACTTTACAATGTAATATAACCCTATCGCAAGAAATGCACCTCTTAGATAGAGAAGGCAACCTATTCAGGAGAAAACAAGTGAAACAGGTATATGCGGCAGGTAATGCAACAGCACAAAGGGGGGTAGCAATCCTCATTACCAGGGGAACACAGTTCAGAGTACAACAATGCCAAGCTGATGTACAGGGAAGAGTCATATTCCTAAAGGAGCTTCTAAATCATATTGAGGTGATTGTAGGATCAATATATGGGCCTAATGTTGACTCAACTGAATTTTTTACAACACTTACAAATACCCTAAATTCTTTTCCACGGTTATCCACTGTTGTTGCAGGAGACTGGAATCTGGCCTACTCGCCAGAACTAGACAAAACAACTTGTAGAGGGTCCAGTCTCTCCCCAGCACAAAGAGCTATAATGGAGTTTATGGCAACTTACAGCCTTAGTGATCCGTGGAAACTACTGAATCCCAATGAAAGGGAATATACATTCTATTCTCTGGCACATTACTCTCTATCCCAAATTGATTATTTTCTAGTTAATAATACAATTTTAGAAGGCCTAATAGGAAGTGGTATGGCCCTGAGAACTATATCCGATCATGCACCTGTATGGATGGAAGGAACTATTTCTACCCAAAAAGCCAAAAGCAGTGTCTGAAAACTGAATACTCAGCTTCTTCAGGACAAACAGGCATTACACTCCCTTAAAGAAGTATTTGAACAATTTATTTTACACAATCAAGGTACCATACACAGTACTGACAAACTCTGGTGTGCCCTAAAATGTGTGATCTGAGGAGAATGCATTTTACTCTCTACCACCCAGAAAACAAGACAGAGGCACTTTCCTCCTTGCTCCTTTCCCAAATTAAAACCCTAGAAGACCAACAGTTATCCTCACAAAATGAGGATACCCTGGAACAGTTAGCCAAGTTAAGGAATCAATATTCAGAGTCCCTGAGAGAACAGGCCCAATATGCACTATTCAAGACCCATATTAAATATATTGAGCAAGGAGATAAGGCTAGCCACCTACTTGCCCTTCGACTGAGGAAACAAGAAGAGTCTAGGATTGTAGTGGCGCTCAACTCCCTTAAAGACAACTCTCTCCTCACTACTCCTAAAGAAATTGTCAAGGAATTTGAGAGCTACTACAGATCCCTATATTCTCAAGTCCCTACCCCTCAAATAACAGACATACAGGCATATCTCAATGGCCTTCCACTCCCCTCTCTCTCGCAGTCACAAGCAGACACCCTTGGGGGTGCCATAACCCATCAAGAGTTGTTGGAGGCCATTAATTTATTACCAGATGATAAAGCTCCAGGACCAGATGGCTTTCCACCTCGTTTTTATAACGTATTCAAGGAACAACTCTCGCCCCTACTACTTAGCATGTTCAATTACCTATGTGAATCCAGACTTTCTGACCCTTCCCTATTAGAAGCCCTCATAATAGTGCTTCCTAAGCAGAATAAGTCTCCACACCTAGTTTTCAACTATCGCCCAATTTCCCTAATGAACTACAATATCAAGCTCTTTGCTAAGATTCTGGCTAACAGACAGGCAAGAGCTTGGACACCACTACTTAGTCCAGAACAAGTGGGATTTGTGGCAGTCCGCTCCTCGGCTGATCATCTCAGGAAGATGTTCCATGTTTTCTCTGCATCCAGACTAGTGCCTTACCCAATGGCTATGGTGTCCCTGGATGCAGAGAAGGCATTTGATAAGGTAAGCTGGGCTTTTTTATTCAAGGCTTTACAAAATGTGGCCTTCCCCACACATTTATACGATGGATACAAATTCTATATGCATGCCTTACAGCAAAGGTTTACTGTAATGGAATTTTCTCAGAACTATTTCTCTTATATTCTGGGATGCGCCAAGGATGCCCTCTTTCACCACTACTTTTCAGTTTATACCTGGAACCACTCCTATACCAGTTACAACATTCCCCTTTGGTGAAGGGTATTCAGGTAGGAGAGTGGGATCAAGGTCTCTCAGCGTATGCTGCCGATATTATGTTACACATTTCAAACCTAGTGACTTCCCTCCCAGCAATAATATCCATAGTGGAATTATATGGGGCCCTATCTAATTATAAACTGAATATAGACAAATCAACGATAATGCCACTAAACTCCCATACCTATCGTTCACAAATAGCAGGCCACCAGCTAAACTGGTCAACCCAAATTAAGCATTTAGGGCTCATAATAACACCTAATCTATCTCAGATCAAAAAGTTTCTGATTTGTTAGAACAAGGCAAAATCAAAACCACACCAGAACTGCTCGTATCCCTGCACCTTCCTTCCAATTAGATATTTAGAGGTTTTCAGATTAGACATCTATTAACCACTACATTGGGAACAGATGCCTGGAACATTGACCAGACAGACCTTCTTAACATGCTATGCATGTTGGCATGGAGTCCACATGCAGTCTCCAAGGTAACAGCAGAACTATACCCAGCTATTTTTCAGGATATCCAAGGAGTATCTCCATATCGGACAGCCCAATTTCCAGACAAACAGCTTTGCTGGGATAAATATGGCAGGCAGTATATTCCTACCCTTCCAATGATAAGCTACACCTTATCTCATTTTATATACTGCATAACATTTACTTTACCCCAGTAAAACTAGCTGCTATGGGTAAAGTGCAAGACCCCAAGTGCAACAGATGTAGCATAAACGAGGGTACTATATTCCATATGCTTTGAGAATTTCCCTCATTAAACCCTTGTGGCAAACAATCAAAAGCAAGCTTGACCCCCTCCTTGGATTGGAACTACTTTTCGAACCTGAAATTTGTATCTTGGGTGACTATTCCCAAATCCCGATTTTAGAAAGAAGATATGCTATGTCCCTAATTTCCTATACAGTAAAGAAGCTGGTCCTAAAGCATTGGAAAGATTCCCAATTTATTCCTTATTCGAAATGGCTGAATGAGTTACTCTTTAATCTGAGAATAGAGAAAATGATTGCAAGTCTTAGACACTGCCCCACCAGTTTTGATAAGAAATGGAACAAAGTTTATACACTGACATCAATTACCATCTAAAGGACAGAAATGCTACTTTTGTACATATAAGTAATGGATGCCCAACATTAAGTAAACTTTGATGATACTGTATGTAGAATGGGGGTGGGGTGGGAGGGAAATATAACCTGTAGAAGAATATAGGGAAAAGGGAGAGTGGGGGGACAGGGGGATATTAAGAGGGTTAGATAGAGATACTTGTAGTTATAGTAGCAATAGCTATTAATGGGCCGATGCAACCCCAAGGCCAAAATGTCATGATCCAATGTATGTATTAATCTTTAAGTGCCTTACAAGCTACATGTACATCTTTAAAACAAAATAAAGTATATTGAATAAAAAAAAAAGATTGCATCAAATACCAAACTTGCCTGATGGCCAAGACAATAACTTTAGGCCTCTTGCCAGCTGGAGTACAAGATGTTCTAAGCCCCCCCCCCCAATAATCCATGTGGCACCTGAGGTTCTGAATCTCAGCTCCTACAGATCCCTCATCGCAGAACCACTCAGGAGCAGCGATCATTCGTCTAGGACCCCCGGATGAATACTTTCAACAGTGACATCATCTCTGAAACTAAGCTGGGCCCATTCAAAGTCAAGCTTCGGTCACTACTCTCTACAGCTAGCACCGGTGACTGCTTCCCTTAACCATATTTTCCCAAACCTCAACCTTAGCACTCAAACTCTTTCATAGTAACTTAGCACTCTTGACTCCTATCCCTCCCCCCTGCATCCCCCTACACCCTCTCCACCCTTCCTCCCCCTCCCCTTGCCCCACCTCTCCTCACATCTTCCACTCCCCACCCACCTCTCTTACTCTTCCCAGCCCACCCTCCCACATCCCTTCCTACACCCTGTGCCCTGTTTGTCTTGACAAAGTCTGCTGGCCAATATCAGTGTATTGTAGGCATTTTCCTATGCCTGAAACTGATTACCATAATGTGTCTGTGTTGTTTTACATTGACTGTTCATTATGATTTTGTGTCCATTATGAGTTTTGCACCTCCTATTTACACTTTATTGTACCGTACTTTACTATCCTGTTTAATCTGTTGTCCTTTCTACTGACATGGAACCTTTGTAAAAGAGGTCTTAGCTCACAGGTATATGTAATCTGAGATGTAAATAAATAAATACATCTTTTAAATGTCTCCCAGATTATGTCCTTTCTTATACCTGCTGACCTGGTGACTGTGGTGCAGGCCCTGGTTACATATAGATTGGATTACTGCAACACCCTTTACCTAGGGTCATCGGAGAGACTGGCACATCACCTGCAAATGGCTCAGAATGTGGCAGCCTGGCCAATTGCTAGGACCTCTAAATCTGAGTATATCACACTGGTACTCTGTACTGCACTGGTTACCTCCTCAGTTGCACATCAACTTTAAGGTTTGCTTGTTGACTTACATGGACCTGCCCAGACTCAATCCACATTGCCAAAATGACCTCCTGATTCCATACTCCTCTGGATGCCCACTTCTTTCGGTTGAGGCGAGTCTCCTCTCTGTGTGTAGATCCTGTCTGAAGTCTTTTGGGGATAGTACATTTGGTGTTGTGGCCCTGGTGCTGTGAAACACTCTTCCCACTGGAGTGAGGAGAGACCCTGTGCTTGACACTTTTAAATCCCATTTGAAAACTCATCTGTTCAATCTAAGTTTTATGCCTGTTTTTGTGTTTTAATGTATTTAGTATTTTAACATATCTTGTGTATTATAAAATGTTTCACTATTTCTGTTATGACTATCCGGCTCCCAGATCCCCTGGGAGTGGGTGCCCTATAAATGAAATTGCCTTGTCTTGCCTTTCTGGCACCACTGATTTTCAAATGATAAAATAATACCCCCAAAAAAGTTTTGCATCAAAAGAACATAAAAAACTAAAAAAACATTAAATGTAGGGCATTACATTGCCCATCACAATATTTTACATCCATGAAGGGATTTTTTTGTGCTTGATTTTTCATTTTCTTCCTTTTTATATTTTACAATTTTTTTACAGTAATGAAGCTAAGTTTGAACAGAGACACTGCCCTTTGGCAACAAAAGGTGTAGTACTTAACTACTGACTAGATGTCACTGGGGCAAGAAATAAAAAATTAACTCTAAGAGATTGCCTACCAGGGAATCAAACTACGATTCCCCCAAATCACGCACTGCAGGGTCAGGTGCTCCAGCCACTCCACCATCAGAGCGGCTTGACTGAGCACCTGACCGGCAGTGGCTAAATACATTTCCTCCTTCCTGATAAGCGACAAGGTATAGCGATAGTATTGCATCGCTGATATTCCCCTGTCGCTCTACTCCCGTACGTGCTACCTGTAACATGCTCCTGCTCTGTGTAGATTAGTGTGTGCAGTTATCAGCCAGTGCCAGTTGCCCCCAAAGGTCTGAAAGTAGTTCACATGAACATCAATAGTCTCAGAACAAAGATCCATAAACTGGAAGCTTGGACTGTCCTCCACTCGCCGGAAATAGTGGCCATAACCAAATCCAAAACCTGACTGAAACCACACATTAGAACCCATAAAATCAAGATTCCTAACTATACAGCATTTAAAAAAGACTGTGTGAAGACAAAAAGTTGCATGGTACTTGTATACGTGAAGGATACATTCCTGCAAAGGAAATAGATTCTCTCTGCCTGAAGCTTCATGTTGTAAATCCAATCTAGTTCAAATACTTCTGAGGGGACAAAAACCCTAATGATATGCTGTGTCTACAATCTGCCCTCTGCTGCAAAGTTAAGCCTCTCTGACATTACAACCTCCCTATCAAAAAGGAATTTAAGTGAGACTCTGGTCCTAGGAGACTTGAGCAAACTGGATTGAAGACATGGATAGAAATGTCCAATCTGATCTTAGCTCCTTGAACTTGCATCAGCTTATCTCTGAACCAACCCACCTGAACAACAAAACTACTAACTATACTATATTTGACTGGATCCATGTAAGCAGTGTCAATAGGGACCTTGCTGCTGGTCTAGTTGCAGGTGTTCTGAGTGACCACTCTATGATCTTCTGCATCTGGTCTAACAGACACCCCAGGATTCCACCTGAATCATCCACACCAGAGATGATTCCAAAGAACAAGTACCACACTTTCTCTCAGATCTAGACTGTATCAACTGGTCTCCTATTAAACACTGTACTGATATTAATAATGCACTTGAATTATGCTGCTGTGCTTCCAGGAGGGGGTGAAAAAGCATGCACTCGCTGTCACTAGATGAATAAAAAGGCTACTCTTTCTGCAAATGGATCACTAAGGAACTCCGGAAACAAATGAAGCTTAGGGATAAGTCATGGTGCACTTTCAAACTCTTGGTGCTATACTAGAACAGGCTAACTTACATTTAACTGAGAAGCAGGTGTAAGTCTATACTTAAACAAATCCAAAACACAGTTCACCATGTTGAAAAGTATAAAAAGGAAATAGTGAAGCCCCCCAGAGCATGACAAGAAGACAAAAAAAATCTTTTAGGGCTGTCAGAAGCCATAGAAAAGAACAAACAATCACCTCATGAACTGAAGATCCATTGTGGCAGCACTGAGAAGTCTGGCAATGCAGGAGGGGGAGAAATAAACAACAGTGGACAAATACAATAGCAAGGCTTTCTGGAGTTATGCAAACTGACCATGACAGCATTGGAAATTCAAGGATTTATTTATTTATTTAAATTTTGTTTGCCGGGTAAGCCCACTGAGATGGACTTCCCTTTTTCAGGAGTGACCCAGGGGAGGGTACAATTGGAGGTACAAAATAAAATGATGACAGTAATAGTAAAAAGGCATGTAATCAGTAGCAACAATTATGTACATAAAAATAAATATGAACAATAAAAGTTACGAATCACACAGAGAAATAACCTTAGATGAAGTCAATAGAATCGTACTATATACAAGGTACAAAAGCAATAGTTACAAGTGTGTAGTGACATAAACACGATACACTATAAATTATGGTTCACCCAGATTTTTTATTTATTTATTTATTTATTTCAGATTAGTATTATTACCTTTGAGCTGAAGGCTCATTTACAAAGGCTGCAAGTCAAAAGGGACTACAAGACATATAGAGGTTATAGACAGTGGATACAGCAGATGCCAAACGAACATGTGGGTAAAAAAGTGCAGTTACGACACTAAGTGGGTATTTAAGACAGCAAGTGAAGAAAACAAGGCCACACTTGTGAAATAACCAATTGAGGCAGCACTACGTAAGTGCGGTACAGTGCTTTATAGATATCTAGGAGCAGTTCAGACAGGGGGGGCCCTCCAGTCCACAGTAGGGCATTGGATGCAGCCAGGCATGGCTTTGTCAGGGGGGTAGAAGGCAGGGGTTGGGGGGCTAAAGGGGGCCAGGTGGGCAGTCAGCAACAGGTGGAGGAGAAGGAGAGAGGTGGTTTGGGCAGGGGCAGGACCATCTGGGACAGCCATGGGCTAACAGAAACACTGACAGTCGGATTTGCTGGCAAGGGGAGGTCGTAGCGTGACTTTAAATTGGCTAAGTCTTGGAGACTCGGCAAGGTCAGCAGGTAAATCATTGAACCACTTGGGCCCACAGTAGGTGGGGAATCTCTGTCCAAGGGTAGTTCATTTGAATGAAATGATTAGACCTCCCTTGGAGGCACTTCTGGTGCTGATGGTGGGTTGTGCATTTTCAAAGAGGACAGAAGTATAATTTGGCAGTAACCCCATCAGGGGCCTTTTTGCTAGTGGGTAGGCCTGGTATTGGAATCTGAAGTGGAGTGGGAACCAGCCAGTTTCCTTGTATACGGCACATGAGTGAGTCAATTTGTGCAAACCCAGGACCAAACGGCAGGCCTTGTTAAGGAGAGCTTTGATCCTTCTCAGTGCTGTGTCTGTGCCAACCCTGTAGATGATGAGGCCATAGTCCACTGAGGAGAGTACTGAGCAACAATTAACAAGTTTCAGGGCATCTGGTGTCATGGAAGTGCAGTGCCTATACAAAATACCAAGTTTCATGTTGGTGGATTTTACTAGTTGCTCAACATGTCTGGAGAAGGTGAGGGTGTCATCCAGGTGAATCCCTAGGTATTTAAATGTGTTTACTTGATCGTGTTTCTCCATTGTTGCTGAGTATACGCAGTGATGACCCTTGTATCTTGTGCTGCGGTGTGCTGAAAAGAATACACTTGGTCTTTTTATAGTTAACCTGCAGTTTATTTATTTGTTTAGCTTTTGTTGACCAGGTAAGCACACTAGACAAAATATACCTATTTTCAGGTATGATCTGGGAGATTACATGGACTTTGCAGACAAAATACAAGATTTACACAGAATTAACTCTTGCTATGCTGCAGACTGATATATTAGTCCAGAATTCATATACATTATAGTTCAGTCAGCAGCCCACGGGTTAAACAAGGTTTCAAGGGATATACAGACAATGCAGGTAACCTAGTGGAGAAAATTAAGTAGTGTAGAGATGATACAGGCAAATGACTTAAGAGTTAGGGTACAAAACACAGTAAAGAAATGCCAAAAGAGGGAAGCAAAGAGAAAAGTAGGTCACTGTAAGGTGCAAGAGTGAAAAACGACCTTGAGGAAGGCAGGTGGAGTGGGTAATCACATATGAGAGGGGGAGGGAGAGGGGCAGGGGTGAGCAAAAGAGCTATAGGTGGGGGACCTCAAGTACAAGGAGGGAGAGTGAGAAAGAACCCAAATGAGACAGATGTGCTACACAAAAAGCACAACAAATGTTCCTTTCAGGAACCTTCACAGCAGTACATATTTTCAATGCAGCTTCTGCTGTGCACTTTCCAGCTCTGTGATTGGTAAAGTAGCTCAAAGTTAAAAGAAGAGATAGGCAGACTGTGGGTGGTACTGGGGAGGAGATTGCTAAGGGTAAGCTTGTGACTGGTGAAGAAGGATTAACCCCCCCACAAAGCCCTCTTTCAAAGTGATAGCAATATGTTTGCTTATGCCATAGGCAAACAAAAAACTCAGATTAAAAAAAGTAGCAGTAGATTATTTTTAAAAGTTATTAGTAATTTCAGGTAGTGTGTCAGCCCATTAAAAAAATTATCAGCTATCATTTAATCTACAACTTAGCTAATATACACCAAATAATTTGGTCTAATAAGATCATGCTATACCATGATAAAAAAGAAAAGCTGCTCTGATGACCTCTCTGCAGCACATGTGGCTACCACTCCAGAGACCAAAGTTACAGAGTGAACCCAGGTCCCTGCATGTCAGGCACCCCTGAGACACAAGTATTGCTTTAGACAGTGTTCTTTCTTTGGGAAGGGTGCACTGCAATGCCATGCCTACAGAAACCCCTCAAATGGGCTAGGGCAAACTGAAAGCATGTCGCCTCTCTTCTGCCAGTGGAGAGAACTAAACTTGTCCCAGTATAATTGCTGCTGAGAAGAACAGGTCTCCTGCACTTTTTCATACTGTGGGCAAATCTTACATTTTTATTTTCTACACAATCAAAAGAAAGGGTCCTTGGAGAGGTTGAAGTGACTGAGTTTGTTCTTTAATGCCAACATTGTAAGCATCCGGGAGTGGTCAGAGTGGTTTGGGATTGAAATCTCTTATCCCTTGAGATGAGTTCCACAATTTGGATAAGAAAGTAGGTATTCAGGTGCTCTCTGGTGTGCACTGTGCCTCCTTACAGTTAGACCTAACACTGATACAGCGTATTAAGGTTGATGAAGAGGCTTGGTCTCCAGTGTTCATAGGATCAGTCAATGCTTTCTGAGAGAGGGGTTCCTCCCAGCAGCCCTGAAGTGGGCTGTAATGAGGCCTCTGCTCAAGAGCTCTTGACCACCTCTTGAACTGCCTTCCAACTGCCAATCTGCCATTCCTGGCTAAGGGCGGGAAGAAGGTGGTTGAACTGCAACTGAGTAAGCACCATACATTAAATACCATCTTTGAGTCTCCCCAGTTTGGCTTCCAGGAGTGCTACAGCTCCAAGACAGCACTGGTAAAGGTTCCTAACACCTCTTTCTAGTGAGAAACTGGAACGAGGAATCTGTTTTGATGCTGCTCAATATGTCATCACCATTTAATATGATAGACCACCTGTTGATGGCAGACAGACCCTGGAAGTCCTGATGCTTTGACTTTTGCCATGCCTGGTCATTCCTCTCAGGAAAGGACCTGCTGTTTGTGATGAGGATTTTTGAGTTGTTGCCAGCTATTCTGGACTGTGGTATTCCCAGGGATTGATTTTTGTTCCCAGGGTGCACAGAGATGGGTTCTGTGCCTCATGTTATGATTCATATATATTATTCCACTGGGAGAGATTATTAGGAAGTACAGTGTTGAGTATCAGTGCTTTTTTTTCCCCCCCTTCTTTTTCCCTCTGGAGTCATTCACATATTTGGGACTGTCTAGTACAGTATGCCCTGCAAGCCCATTGGTCCACACTGGGGACCAATGGGCTTACAGCCCATGCTGTACCTTTCATTCGGCAGGTGGGCGGGCAGTGTGCGGGTGGGATGCAGCGCCCACCAATGATGGGGGTGGAGCGGGGTGGGCAAGGGTTCTGTGTGGGTGGTGGGGTGGGGGTGCCACTGGATCACCCCTGTGTTTCAAGGTGGGATTTTACCGCAATCACGGCAGCAGGTGGGGGGAGGCTTGCACTGGACCTCCAGGGACATCATAATGTCATGAATCGGGGCATTGGGGACTAGGGTGGGAGGGGGGACCACTGGACCACCAGGGTTGGACACATTTCTTACACATCGTGGATTCGGGAACTGGGGGGAGGCCACTAGACTACCAGGGATCTCATTATAAGCATATATCATGCGATCGTGGCTACGGGGCGGGGGATGCCCTGGGATCCCCACAGCACACATCATGCTGTGCAGGGCACTAGGTGCCAGTCAACAGCCTGCCCCATGCAAGGCATGCAAATGGGGCCATAATGACATGCAAATGGCCACATTTGCACCTTGCATATATTATGGCCTCATTTGCATGCCCCCACTGAATATCGCGGGTGATAAGCCTAGAGCAACTGCACTTGTGCTGGCGCATCCTCGTGCTACCTATCTGTGGCTAGTGCCAGCGCAGTACCACTGCGCCATGCAGTTTGTGTGCTACCCATGCCATATTAAATGGTGCTGCACCATGGTGCAGCACTATTGAATATCACCTGGACCTGGCCCCAGCACATCACAGTTGCACTGCACCCAGGCTTGCGCCACTGCCTGGTGCAGTCTGAATATCCTGGCCCATGAGTGAGAGAGGTAAGTAGATGCAGAACCATGGAAGATTTTAAAGACAAGTTTTGCAATTTGTAACTGAGTCAGGAAAGGATTGGGGATCCAGCAGAGGTCACAGAAAGCGGGAGTAATGTGATCATACATCTTAGAGTAAGTGAGCAGGAGACAGGGGTTACAGTCTACTAGACAAAAGTCTTGGAAAATGAAAACTGGGCACAAAGTTGGCCTTACCACATAGAAAGAAGTCTTGAGCTGAACACTGAATATGAATAAATACTCTTTATTGCAAAAAGGCTGGCCACCCAATGTTTCATACATGTGTATACGCTTGATAAAATGCATGCACATGTGCATAACTTTGGGCGTCTAGACCCATCGCGCAGTGTCGTGGTTGTTTGCAGCACTTTTTGCAATACAGGGTATTTATGCATATTCAACGTTTGCATCAGCTCAAAACTTCTTTCTACATGGTAAGGCCAACATAGTGCCCAGTTTTTTGTTTTCCTGGTTTAAATGTTTACCAAGAGCACTGGTGGTCTCAGGAGCAGTCCCTTATTGGTGCTTAAACTTAAGTCTTGACAGTAGCTGTATGGCTTGCAACTGGCTCGCACTCAATCTTGGAAAAATGGAGCAGTTACTGGTGGAATCAGATAGGCTGGTCTCCACATTCAGACACAACCACAGGCTCCCCCTCCATGACGGGGTGCAGCTCGAGGCAGTAAAGGTGGTGAACAGTCTGGGAGTAGTCCTTGATGAGAGGCTGGCTCTGGAATTCAAAGTGTCAGGTCGGCAGTAATCAAGGGCTGTCTTCCCCTTTTTCATAAATATATAAACCTGTGTCCTGTCCCGGAACCTGTTGATCTGAGGACCACAGTACAGGCTTTCATTACATCCCCATTAGATTACTGAGATGTGTTCTATAAGGGCTTTAACATTGGTAGTAAATTGAAATCAGACTTCAGCAGCAACAGAAAAATTCAAATATTCATACACTGCATGACATTTTAATGGAATATCATTGTTTTTTTAAACACAGGACTACTCTCCCTTAAAAAAGCCTTTTATGGAAAGGCAAAATATAGATGGCTATTTTACTGGTGGCCAGAGAATGAAACTGAATAAAAGACTAAAGAATATTAACATTTTTCAATTGCTTTGGGAGTTTCATTTCAAACTGCTACCAATTTTGATGTATCTTGAATTCATTTTGAAAGTGACCCTGGTGACCTAAAAGCTATAGTACTTGGTAGTACTTGTGTAAGACTTAACAGGGACTTCTCTGATGTGCTCTGTAAAGGCTACCTTGTGGACAGACCCATCATCTACAAGTCATGAAGAGAGTGCCAGAGACACTTCTGACTTCCGCTCAGATGACAGAACATATCAACCCCCTCACTACAGGTTCCAAGCTAGCTGTCTGGCAGGTAGCAGACTGACTACAAGTTGCATTTTTGACCTATAACATTCTGAATGGCTTGGGCTCCTAATACAATCCAATCCAACTTTATTTATATAGCGCCTTTTGAATCCAAGGCACTGTACATAAAACATATACAGAATAATAAAATTTCCATACATTAAAATATGTCAGCCATGACTAGGTAAAAGCTAAACTGAATAAATATGTTTTTAAAGCAACCTTAAAACTATCGATGGTTGGGCATTCTCTCAACCAACGAGGTAGAGAATTCCACAGGGTTGATGCTGAAAAAGCAAAAGCATGAGATCCTGATGTCTTTAATTGAACCCTGAGAATCTCCAGCAATCCTTCGTTGGCGGAACGGAGAGGACGGAGGGGGCAGTAGGGAATCAGGAGATCTTTCAGGTAACCAGGTCCCTGATCATGTAGGGCTTTAAAGGTTAGTAAACCAACCTTAAAGGTGATCCACTGCCAAACAGGCAGCCAGTGCAGTTCACAGAGCACAGGTGTAATATGACTGGTTCTAGAAGTCCCAGTCAAAAGCCTGGCTGTCGCATTCTGCACCAGCTGGAGGTGGTGGATATCAACCCCTGGTAGCCCTAGGTAGAGGGAATTGCAGTAGTCCAGATGTGTAATGACAAAGGCGTGGACCAATGTTGGAAGATCCCCTGGAGGAACCAGGTGTTTCACCCGGGCGATATTCCTCAGATGGTAAAAAGAGGATTTGACGACAGCTGACATCTGAGATTTTAGGGTCAGGCCATCATCAAAAATAACACCCAGATTTCACACTTGATCGGATGTAGAGAGTGGTATACCACCAAGTAACAAACCTGATGGTTGTCCAGCTCCCAAACCCGCCCCCAGACGACCTGGATCCACTACCAATACCTCAGTCTTATCTGGATTGAGTCTCAGCCAGCTGGAACTCATCCAAAGTCTGAGCTCCGCAAGGCAGTTATTCAGTACAGAGAGTGCATCACCCTGGCCAGAGAGAAAGGACAGATACAGCTGAGTATCATCTGCATAGCAGTGGAAACCCAGACTGTATCGCCTGATGATTTCTCCCAATGGCAGCATATACACTGCAAACAACATTTGAGCTAAGATGGAGCCCTATGGTACCCCACAAGGCAGGGAGTGAGCGCCAGAGGAATAAATTCCAGTGACAACTCTCTGAGACCTGTCCGTGAGGTAAGAACGAAACCATTTGAGGACTGTACCAGACAGCCCACAAAAAAACCGTAGGCGCTCCAACAGCACTCCATGGTCTACAGTGTCAAATGCAGCAGAAAGATCGAGATGGACCAGAATGGTACATGCCTTTCGATCTCTGGCCATTAGGAGGTCGCTCAATACCCGGACAAGGGCAGTCTCCGTGCTATGCCTTTTCCTAAAGCCAGACTGGAGAGTATTATAAACCTATATAGACTCCTGACCCCATATAAGCCTACGAAAGTTATCTATTTCAAGTGCAGGAATCAATGGTTGTTTTGTTTTCCAGGTAAAAGTCAACACGTGACCAAGCTTTTGTGGTTACAGACCTTAGTAGCAGGAACACATTACCAAAATAAATCAGACTGGCCCAACCCCTTACTATATTTATTATACTGTTATGCAGTGCACCTATTTGTTTAATAAGGCCTTTTATGGCTAGCTAGAATTTTAAGTATTTATTCAGGCTCATGGTATGGAGCACAATCAAGTCAGAAAAAAGATGCAATTAACATTACCAAAGTGACTATCTGTACAGCATCAAACTTGCAGAGAAATTGTGGGTACTACCAAAGCAATTCTGGGTGATCAGACTTTACTATTTCATTGGTGTGGAACAGAGTTACATCAGGTCCTAGGAAACACTCACATAGGTGCCCTTTTTTTTCTGAGAATTATATAGCCAAAAAGTGGAAAACCATAATTCTCCATTTCCTTGTTGAAGAAGCAAATCCTGTAATAAATGAAAGCTGATGCTCATGGAACTGTACCTGGTGATCGAGCTTGACATGAACTAGGGGATGTATAGTGTTTGAAATCTGAATTTAGACTCAAATGTGCTAGAAACGTACATTTTAATAATAATATAAGTGTTTATGAAAATTCTACCCATCGTGAGAATGTAACTCTTAACTTCTATTCCAAAGCTCAACTTTTTTTACCACTACATTACAGTAGAGTCACCAATTTAGCCCCAAGTTTGCATTCTAATGTGTCATATTACAATTCAATGTGAGGTACACAGCTTGGTGCTTGTGTATACTTATGAGCTGACTAGTATATGCTTGGTGTTTATGACATGAGCATTAGCGCTTCTCCACATCACTTCCTCTGTAGGATACTGGCTAGGTGTAGACTTAAGGCCCAGCAGAGAGGGAGAGACAAAAGTGCCGGAGAAGGAGGAGGAGGAGGAGACAGGGGAGGATGGAGGATGCCACTGAAACACTCAAAGCAGAGAGGCGGCCTGATGTTAAATAGGGGATGGCGAGGAGCTATCCCCCCCACCATTGATCATCAGGCCTTCCAGTTCAATGTGGGGTATGTAGCTTGGTGCTTGTGTATACTTATGAGCTGACTGGTATATGCTTGGTGTTTATGACATGAGCTTTGATGCTTCTCTGCATCCCATCCTCTGTAGGATACTGGGCAGGTGTAGACTTAAGACCCATAAAGAATTAGCAACATGACTACCTCCTCCAACTCCAGAGAGTGTGATCAGTAGCATGCAGGAGAGGAAAACCCCCCTTAGGGGGAAACCTCCGAGGACCCATGGCTACTGACCTGCCCATCCTCTGGGCATACTAAGAGGAGAATAATCCTAAATGCGATTAGGTTTAGTTATGGTTATGTCCAGGAGTTCAGCCCAATGATGCAGGTTGAAGAGTCCTGTTCCAGGTCGAGATGAGCAGGAAGTCGATGTCACAGACGAAGGTTCGAGCATATGGAATATCCATCTTGGAATGATTTCCAGATGCTGTGACAATGGTTAATCTGAGTCTAAAGAAGTGGACAGTTGTACATCCATGGCATGGCCTTTAAGTACTAGATAGTGCTCCATAGTGAGTCTGTTTGTTGGGATGGCTGGAATCTGTTGCAGGTTCGCCATCACTGAAAAATGACATAATCTGACAGAAAGGGCAATAGCCATTGTTGGGATGGCGGGGCCCCATGTGATCCGCCACTGCAAATGTAAGGCATAATGCAAGGTGTGAAGGACGAGAGTCGCATGAGGCTGACTGAAATGACATGACAGTATCAGTAAGGCCCATCGTGTGGTATGCATAAATGGGATGGCAGGATCCCACGTGGTCTGCCATCACCATGAAGCTGTGAGGTGTTGGAAGTGGAATGGAAGATAATGGATTGTGACAGTAGACATCAATGACTTGATGACTAGGCTCAGAGGTATGCAAGCCGGGGACTAAACTTCTCATGGCGTAAAAATGAATGTAGTAGCCGTGTGTGAGCAACAGACAATCTCAAGTGGCCCAAACTGGAAGGAGACACCCCTATGAGGGTCAGCCATAGTGCAAGTAGAAGTAAATTTGAATAGAGAGGAGAACCCCCTTTATCCTAAGGGGCAATATGAACTGTTGGGATGGTGAGACCCCCAAGTGGGTTCACCATCACTCTAGAACAATGACTCTGAAGTGAGGGGGTGAAAGTCTATTGAAGAATGAATATGATGGATGCAGATGAGGAAGGAGGGCTCCACGAGGGTGGTTTTAAAAAGGGATTGCAGAGGTACCTGTATGTCCTGACTCGCTGATTGACACATAGTCCAAAATAAGTCTATGATCGTTGTCGTACTGCAGAGTTCAAGGTGAAGAGGACTGCGGAAATTGGACTGGAAGACAAGGACTATGAGGAAGACTGTCAAAGAGAATGTAGAAGAGAGATGACGGGACCCCACGTAGTCCACCATCACCGTGGTAGATAACGATCCGGGTGCTAAGGGGTACCTTCGGGAGTGAAGGTCTACTGCAGTCCAGGGTAAAAGGTGATACCCCTGCGTAAGTACTCCTGAAGTGAAGTGGAAATACTTTTGAGCTATGATAGGGCCCTGTTGCATGGCATCTATGTTTGGGATGGCGAGACCTCCATGGTTCACCATTGCCATGGTATGGAGTAGAGTATGTGCAGGATGGTGGGACCCCACGTGGTCTACCTTCACCATAGAATAGCCTGAATAAGGTAGGGATGTGGCCCCCTTGCAGTCTGTTGTATACAGTAGTAGCATAGTCCCAAGTAAGGAGGACAAGACCCAAAGTAAGCCAATCACCAGGAAAGGGGACTTGAAGGAGTCATGGTTGCATCCCTTCAACTTGACATAGAGTGGCATGGCAGGATGCTCCGTAGTCCATCATCACCACTGCAGGAGTTGTACAGGAAATGAAAGGCAGGACCCCTTGTCTCATGGAGTAGTACATGAATTGGGAAGGCTAGACCTCATGTGGTTCACCTTCACCATGGTGGAGAATAGTGCATGATAGGGATGGCGGGACCCAACATGGTCCACCATCACCGTATCCGAGTAATGCATGACTTACATAGAGTAATACATGGTAGAGATGGTGGACTCACGTGGTCTGCCATCGCTATACCACTGAGTAGTGGAAGTTAGGAAGGCGAGCCTTCACCATAGTAAGCAACAGTGCATGATGGGGATGGTGGGACACCACGTGGTTCGCCATTGCCGTATCTGAGTAATACGATGAGTTCCATCAAGTAGTTCATGGTAGAGATGGCAGGACCCCACATGGTCCACCATCACTGTACCACATGACCGGGAAGTTGAGACCTCACATGGTTCACCTTTGCCATGGTATGGAGTACAGCATATGTGGGACGGAGGGACCCCATGTGGTCCGCTGTCACCATAGTATAGCCTGAGTAAGGAGCCGACCTGATCATAGTGAACCATCCTAAGTGAGGTGGAGGATTACCAGTAAGGCACCTGTAGTACATGGATGAGATTGAGCTAGAAGGAATGCATCTTGGTTGACACAGCCAGTTGGGACGAAGATCCCACGTGGATGGTCTCGGTTGTTCTAGAGGAAGCAGGTAAGAGGATGGCAGGAACCCACATGGTCTGCCATCATCACGAAGTCCAACATTGCTATGGTGCAGGGAAGGCTATAGTAGAACTACAGGATCCCTGCGGTCCACTATTGATGTAAGAAACATAAGCCATGAAGGGAGAACAGTCCATAGGAAGATATAAGGTAGATAGGTGTTGCCGCTGGTACGGTAGCTAGCCTATGTACCAACCATGGAAAGTAACCTGTGTGTTCCAGAATCATGCAGAAAGATAGCAGGATCTTCAGCTGAAGCTGAGCTAGACCTGCAAGGGGGCGGCAGAATGCAGCCATGTTGGTGGCCTGTAAATCTGTTGTGTGCTATGCATAGACTGAAGTGGTGCATGAAAATGAAGAAACTAAATAAATGTAAATGGGAAGCAAGTTCCCTTACTGAGTAGCCTCATTAGAATTACTGTAACAAAAGCACTCTTGAAGTCAAAATATGCTCCTGGTCGACTCACAATACGATGCCACTAACACGAGCTGGAGCGTTAAGAAGGGTTAAAATGCACTCGTTCATTGGCCATTATCTGGAGAGTCAGAATCCACAGCCTTGTCAGTAGAAAACAGTAATTTCTGTCATTAGCAGCATAAATCATGAACAATTAAATGTTAAGAACGATTGCTAAATCATATATCTGTAATATGAGAACAACATAAAATACTAATGCTGCCATAATACTAAGGCACTTTATGAAATGACTTTTGACTCAGTAAGGAACTTGTAAGTGATATCACAGTAGGTCCTCTACCGCCCTTGGCTGATAATTGTTATTGTTTGGACAACATACCGACATGTTTTAGCATAGGAAAGCTGCCGACGAGGAAAGTCACTGGGAAGCGCGAGTAAAGAGCAGTGCACCGGAAGCCAGTCTGGAAAGCCGCAGAGTGGCAGGTAAGCAAAGGAGAAGGATCAAGGGAGCATCATCGGTGAGGCGCAGTCCAGAGGGTGCAAAAGTGGCAGGAGAACTGGAGTGAGGCAGCAATGGCTGACCAGGAAGAAAATGCCCAAAAGAAAACAGGAGGACAGAGAAGGTACAGGGAACAAAGGATGGGGAGAGGAATGAGGAGAGCACAACAAGGGAAAGGCACCCGGGTGGAAGGGGAGGACACAGAACAGGAGAAAAAGCAAACAGAGTACAAGGAGCAAAAGGATGAATGATGAGAGAACACAGAAGGACAAGAAACAGGGGAGGAAGCCCACAGTCGGCCAACCGTGCCACCAAAATGCTTGAAGCAGAGTGATAGGCGGCCTGATGTTAAATAGGGGATGGGGGAGGAGCTATGCCCCCCTCATTGAACATCAGGCTATAGCCTTCCAGATATGCATTAATTTGGACAAAACGAGTTATTAATTTTTTTTCTTAAGGGTTGCAGAGTGTTAATATAATGTATTTCCTAGTAGGCTGTGCAAGAGGCTGATCTGTAATATTCTATTTGTGTCACAGATATTTATATGTGTCAGGGTCTTTTATTAACAAGCATTTGTCAATGCCGAATGTTGTCACGCTGGCATTGGCATTGACAGTGCTGGAGCTAGAGATGCATAATAGGAATGGCAGAGAAGTTTTGAAGTGATGCCAGCCCCACCCCCACCCTGTAGAGAATGACAGGCATTGGGGTGTGCCTTTGGGTCATCAGCTATAACGCTCATGTCGTTGTACCTCATCGTACCCTGTAGACACTGACAAGTGTCGAGGTGTGGTTTGGGGTCTTTGGGCATTATATTTACCCCATTCCGTAAGGAAATACGCTGACGTGGGTGCAGTATAGGAGTGTGGGGTGAACTTTGTGGCCGAACAGTGCAAGGCACACCACAATGCCTGTCAGTAGCTGCAGGGTAGGGGGGTGGAATGGCGAGAGCATTACATCCGATGATCCCAAGAGACACCCCTGATGCCTGTCAGTCTGTACCGGGTTGGGTGCTGCAGTTGGAAACCCTAACACTATAGGTGTGTCGTGGTAGTTTTACTCCACATTTTCAACATGGGCTGCTTGTCAGGCCACCTCATGAAAAGCGGCACAATCACTTTGTTAGCTGAAAGGTGGTTTTGCACAGAGGCTGTGCCATTTGGTGACAGAGGGATGAAAACACATTTTTGGGCAGGATGTGGAGAATGACAACTGTATTGTTCATGAGGAGGCGTCAAAAATAGCAACGTTGAAAATCTGGAGTGACAATATGAAATGTTGGTGAAGCAATGAGCGTGCATACAAACTGCACAACACACGTCCATAACCCAATTATTTTGGGGAGTTTGTTAGCCACATTTGTAACATAGGCATTTTGGGACCTCCCCTTATGAACAGTGGCACTGCAATTTTGTTAATCTGTCCCAAAAGTCGATTTCCCACAGCGACCACGCTATTGTGCGCCACAGGTGCAGCAACACATTTTGGGCAGGATGTGAAAAATGACAGCTGTACTGTTCATAAGGAGGTGTGAAAAAATGCCAGTGTTGAAAATCTGGCATGGAAATATTGCAGATTTGCAAAGTTACACAGGTGCGTGGAAACTGCGCAATGTACGCTTGTAAGACAGTCATTTTATGGACTTTTGGCACCAAATTTTCCACATAGGCATTTAGGACCTCTGCTCATGATCAGTGTCACTGTTATTTCCTCAAACTGTCCCAAAAAGTGATTTTGCACAGCGACCGCGCTATTCTGCACCGAACGTGCGAAAACACATTTTGGCCAGGATATGTAAAATGACAGCTGTACTGTTCATCAGGAGGTGTGGAAAAATGTCAATTTTGAAAATCTGGACTGAAAATATTACAGATTCACAAAGTTACAAGTGTGCGTGGAAACAGCTCAATGCACGCTCGTAAACCAGCCATTGTTTTGATTTTTCCCACCAAATTTGCAACATAGGCTTTTTGAGAGGCCCCCTCGTGAACAGTGGTACTGCCGTTTCGTTAATCAGTCCCGAAAGGTGATTCTGCGCAGTGACCGTGAAATCACCTTTCTGGGCTGATTAACGCCATGTCAGTGCCAGAATTCATGAGGAGGGGGCCCAAAAAACCCATGTTGATAATTTGGTGCCAAAATTCCAAAACATGCCTGAGATATGCATCAAAGTTGAAAATAAAAATGTATTCCATTATACAGCTTACAGGTATTTCCTCAGTTCGCGGTCAGCTTTGAAGAGTGCAGACATGTTCCCGGTCCACCGAAGATCATTGTGCCAGACTCCGGAGGTAAGTATGGGGTGAGGGAGGTGTGGGGAGGCAGGGTGCGTAGTAAGTGGGTGCGGGAGGAAGGTAGGGAGACCGTGAGGGACAGTTTTCTTTTTTACAGGTTAAAATAAATTAAAAAATAAACATCAGGGGACAGTTTTTTTTTTGCAGGGGCTTTGGCACACTGGGGTGGGATCCAGCATGCCACCTAAGTGTTTTCTGGGGATGCTGTAAGCAGAAGTTGGGCACCCCATCGGCACACAATGAAAGTGGGGAAAGAGCCGAGAAGTTGGGCACCCCCTTGACACATAGCAAGTGGGGGGGGTGCATTATGCCGGCAGGGAGTGGGCTCCCCCGTCTTTATATATATTGGGCCAGGGTGTGCCGATAGGGGGATTGGGCACCCCCGAAGTCAGCAGTATGCCGCCGTGTTAATTTTCTTTTTTACACCACCAGTGAAAGCACATCGGGAGGTCTGCTGCATATGATGAGCTTAGCTTGCATTGCAGCGGACCTTTCATTTGATCCCATGGCCACATTAGGTATGCACAGTGTGGCACCGGCATGCAGACTGATTGGGGAATGAGGGACACACCTACTGATGCATGCCCTGCATTCACCCAACAGTGACCGTGCTTCCAAATCTGCACTACCGCAAGATGTTGGCAGCGCAAGCGCGCCAGCATAATGAAACAGTTTTCTGGCCATTTTGGACTCATTTAATTGTTAATAACAGCACAGTAGCAAGGATCTTTTAATTATTATTAGCAATAAAGCCTTTAATCATGATATATAAAGAACTTACTACTACACTAATACGCAGACTATTATCAAGTTACAAAAAACACAACATACAAGGTTAGTGGCAGGCAGGTTGTTTTTACCTTGTGCATCTTATCCAGGGTAACACATCAAATAATTTTAAAATCAGACGTAATACATACTTTCTTTCTTTTTTTTTACTTTGTGTTTATTCATTATTTCATGAACATGCCATACAACAAATACAGTTAATGGATATCACTACATCATAGATTCATAGAAGTGTGACTGTAGAAAAGGACCGACCAGGCCCACCGAGTCTGCCCATTTGTCCAGCTATTTGCCTGGACCTCATTCAACATTTGTAAGCATCAGTAAGTGGTCAGTCCATTACTACTGATACCTCATATGGGGTACATTCCAAATGCCCATAAGGCACATCTAAACAAGATGAGCCTTTTTTACATATTTTCTAGAAGCTACTCATGCTATGACCTGTGGGAGGTAACTAAATTAGAAAGGGCAAACAGGCTTTAACATGGCAGTCTCAGCCATTATTTCCACAGCATATAAAGCAGGTATTAATTTTAGACAGTTCAAGTCTGATCAGCACGACAGATATCCGGAAAAAAAGTATAGTAAATTATGCAGTGCAATTGACAACATCTATCTCAGACCTCCTTCAGAACTAAAAATAGTAGTCTCCATAGGCTGCAGTAATTAGCAACTTATTAAAACTTTTAAAATGGTACAGGTAAATAATCATGAAGCTGTGAGTGGTACAAGCTCTCTACGTTATGTACAGACTAGGAACGCTAAGTATGATATGGTAGCATACCCTACCCTGCAGCCTGGCGCCACATGGTGGATGCCATCAAACTATGCCTCCATGCACTATTAAAAAACATGAACAATGGAGACAAAGCATGTAATAGGAAAAAATTCATTAAGAGAAATCATTTCACACAGAGTGTGATTTTCTGAGAGAGCTTACAATTTCTATCACCACAGTCCATATAGTCCTTGCTAGCGAATTTCAGTCATCTTCCTCTGACTCTTCTCGTCTCTGCACTCCCAAGGCATGGCTCTGAAACTCTGCCATTATACAATTGACCCCCTTTCGAGCCTCCCCTGGATCATTAAAGTGAAATGTCTTACCTCCGTAGGTGATTCGGAGCCTCGCCAGGGCCATCAAGGAATAGGAAATTCCTAAGCCATGGAGCTGCTGTCGCAAGGAATCAAATAGCCTTCTTCAGCACCTTGTTGCATATGACCAGTTCAGGAAAGGTTGATGACCCATTCTTCTATTTTCAGACTATAGTGAGCTTGTGCCCAATTCAAAATCATATCCCGGATTTCAGGGACACTTGTCACCAACAAGATGGTTTGACTTGAATCCTGATTCACCTGGGCTTTACAAAGGTTGACCCTATATGCTCTTTTCAATGACTCTGTAGCTGACACAGGTTTTCGGGCATTATTTATTGTAACCACTGCCACAAGAAAACCAATAGATTCCCCCCCTCCCAGTGCCTTCTGAAAGTCCAGATAGATGAATGTTCATCGCCTGATTTGCATTTTCCATAGTTTCAACTTGGCCTCTGAGGTGGTTAGTTTCCGTTACCATTTTTGCAAATGCAGCCTACATCCTCTCCGATCTTTCCTCCACTTCTGTGGCTGATTTCACTGCTCCAGTGATATTGGCATCCTGAGTGCCCAGCCTGTCTAGGACCTTTTGAATTTTACCATCCATATCCTGGAAGGCTTTCATGATGGTTTCCCATGGAGAAGGCTCTTCCCCTTCCCCACTGGGGTCTACAGCACTATGCAGTTCTCTGATGCCATGTTGAGAGTGTGGCTGCGGTGCCGATTTCTGCCCCACTCCACTGGGCTGGTTTTTCGGGTGCCCCATTGTTGATTTTAGGATTGGCAAAGTCTGCAGAGGTTCAGGTATCTGATAGGGTATATTTGAGTATTGTCCATTGCCTTCCCACTGCAAAATAAGTGATTTTAAAAGTGGATCAATGCAGAGCTGATCAAACTAACATCCAGTCCTTAAAGTGGCTCTATAGTGCCCCACATACTTACTTTCTTACTGAGCAGGGTGTGAAACTCAGGTCTGTGCAACCCATCCATATCAGCTGGATCAGATGAGATGCACCCAAGGTTACTTATGGCACTACTAGCCAAAAAAAACGATTGTGGATAGATGCACAAGGTAACTGACACTCTCCACCACTAAGGGGCCTCTGAAAAGAGCAGTATTTTAAATGGTGATATGTGGGGGGGGGAGAAAACACAATGGGCCCTCAACAGAGCTAAGCTCCTACTGTGTCTAATATTTCAAGAACTGAATTTTTTTAAATGGTCACACCCGACAAGACGCGCAAGGTAAATGACCCTCAGCACCACTACAGTATCTCAAGAACTGATTCTTTTTTAAATGGTCACACTGGGCAAGACACACAAGATAGCTGGCCCTCTGCACCACTATAGTGCCTAAAGAACTGATATTTTTTTTAAAAGGTCATACTGTGCGAGGCGCATAAGGTAATTGACCCTCAGCTCCACTATGCAGCCTCAAAAACAGATTTTTAGTTACACTGGGGAAAATGCACAAGCTGCCCCCCTTTAACAGTATGGTGCCTGCACAACAGTAAAATGACACTGGGAAAAAAATTTACAAAGGGAAAGGACCCTCATAAGCAAAGCAACTTGTTTGAGTCTGTTTTTGTTTTGTTTTGTTTTTCTGAGCAAATTCTTTTGACTCTCTTAAAACAGTTCCTTTCCTTTTGCTTGTGTATTTTTCCTTTTTCTGATATAATATTTCTAAGTTATATTCTGCCTGGTTCCTTCTCAGCATTTCTGGTATCCTCAGACTCAGCCACTGATGGCAGGCACTGTCTGCCACGTCACCCATTCCTTTATATGGAGAAAATCCTCTCCTTTTTTTTATTTGTTTACATTTCAGATTAACACCTTTGAGCTCAGTATGGATCTTTTACAAAGGTTCCAAGTAGAGCAAGACATACATTACAATAAGATGAAAGGAGTGATGAACATCAAATAACATGGAATAACATTAGAGTTGCAGGGTTGCAACATTTCGAGATACAGAGTTACTAAATGCAATGTGTTACTAGATCAGGGACAGGATCTGATGAGTCATAAAACCTTTGTAATAAGTGCCAGCCTTCACCTTCATAGCAGCCCTAAGAGAATTTGTCAGGATGTCATGGGGGAGGAAATGAGAAGGAGTTAGAGAGGAGAAGAGCTGGGGAGGTGGAGGGACAGAGGAAGAGGCAGTGAGGGGGGGGGTAGAGGAAAAGAAGAGGAAGGTTCCAAATTAGGCAGGAGAGGACCAAACATAGGGCCATAGTGATCAGCCCTATGATCGGCCATAGATATATTAGTGGAGTGGTGGGACGAAACTGTTTAAACTGTTTTTTTTCTGCCCAACTTATCTATCCTCAGTTTTTCTTTTGTTACAGTGCTGCTTTTTTTGTTAGATAAATCCTTCAGAATTATAATGATTTCATATGTTTTTTCAGCACCCCAGTCCACAGTGTGTTAGGACAAATATCGAACTAACAAGCCTGCTAGCATCTGAATGCACAATACTCTATGCTCACTCACCTTGCTGCCGCAGGTCACATGACCCTGGGACTGCTCTGCCTAATCACAAGTGATTTAAGAAGGATAGTAATTTGCAATGCATACCCTGTAGCCAATGATGACAATAGATGTTGCAGGCAGCTCCTCCAGATGCAGTCTCACTGCAGTGGTGGTAGGCGCTGCAGTAGTTGTTCCCAACAAGTCCTCTCACACTGCTGTGTGGCGCTTCTTGGCCACACATTATTGTACATTTTGTTATGGGGGGTTCTGTGCATTGCAAAGACACACCAACATCAATGATAGGGCAGAGCAGCTGCTCACCCTGACAGATTATTTCTGCTGTACTGCATTGAGCTCTATGCACTGATTAATCCCATCTGCAGTACAGAAATACTGGCCCAAAATATGCCGGTATTCAGATTTCAGCTAAGCAACTGGAATACCAGTATATTCAGGGGTATTTGTCCCAAAAACTATTTGTGTTGCACAACCCTATTTCTTACTTCATGACAAGCTGTACCACCTTGCATTAGTTCATGAAAAGTGGGCTTAATTTACTAAAAGTTTTGCTTCTTCAACACAGTGAAGAGGAATATTTTCCACTTTTTGGCTATATCATTCTCAGAACATACACCATGTGAATGGTTTGCAGTTTATGATGTCAGAATGACTAAATCTGTACAGAAACACTAAAAGAGTAGTTTGTGTACCCAGAATTGTTTGGATTGTACCCTAAATTTCCCCAATAAGTTCAGTCCTGTGTTGTGGCAGTGCCTTTGTCATCTTTCTTCTAACTTTGCACGTCACTACTTTGACTCTCAGTCACAAGTGGTGGGTTTCATCTTCTGTATTAGTAACTCAGCAGAGACAGTGTGAACTTATTCCATTTGTAACCAAGCAAATCTGACAGATTTAAATCTGTTGTTTTTATGCATTTGTGTCTAGTTGTAGCTCTAGGATTTATGCCAGTGTATTGCTGGATTGTAAGGCACCCTGAGCCTCCAGGGAAGGGTGTAAACTAAATGCAGCTACTGCTAATACTGCTACTACTACTAAATGTCTTTGAGTGTCATTCTGACCTGGTTTACTTTGAAACCAAGCCTTGAAGTTATATGGTTCTTTTAACACCCATCCCTATCTCTCAAGAGCTAAAAAGAAATAGTCATGGTACTGGCTATGAGAAAAGATGATAATGTAACCATATATGAATAACCTATACATTCATAAGGCCTCAGCACAAGGCAGAAAATCAGCTTTATTCTAAAGCAGGTGCAACATGTAAGAAGTTCGAATTAAAAAAATTAAGTCATGGAATTCAAGAACATTATGTGTATGGAACTAGTGATTATCCATCGAAAGTAAAAAGTGGATTGATTTTAGTATCCTGTGGAGATAGAGTCTATAATGAGCAAAGGAAAGAAGTGACAGCCATGGGTTTCCTGTACATCATCCTCTGAAGAGGAAACTCCCTGCACTGACTGACTTGTTTGGCAGTGTAAAAAGCCAAGGAGTGGGCATCAGGCCAAGGAAGGGATGCAGCTCCTTTGGTTCAGGTTTCATTATAGCCTGGGTCACTCTTTCATCCTTCCCCGGTCATCATCTGATGCTACAGACAGTGTTCCGGAAGATCATCTCTTGCAATAACAATCTGAAATGTCAGCCTTGGACATGGGTTGGCCGTCTTTTGTGTTTAACCCTTTCTTACATGGTGCCTAGTAAATTATCACTTCAACTTTCAGGAAACAGCTCTTCTGAAACATATTAATTTTATCTTCCTTGTTTCTTCCCTTTCCTCCTGTACACCTCCCAAATACTTTTCTAGACACATTGTAGCAACATATTGAACACCATAAACCCACACCAAGGCCAGAATGGGTGCAGGTCAGAAGACTCCTCCAAGATTACTGTCATGTCCCACTCACAAATAAATGACATAGAAACATAGAGTTTGATGGCAGATAAGGACTGCTTGGCCCACCTAGTCTGCCCATTTTTTCCTACCTACTGCATCACCGCAGACCCTACTTGATCTCCAGCTTATCCCCCCACTTTTTTTATCACTAAAGTTCCCTCCCTTATGCCTATCCCATGCTTTCTTGAAGCTCGTTACAGTTTTTGCCCCCACTACCTCTGCAGAGAGGCTGTTCCAGGCATCCACCACCCTCTCGATGAAAAGTACTCTCACTTCTCCTGGAGTCTACCCAAGCATGCTTATGAATCCTTATCCTTGAGCATTTTTTTTCTGGAAAATGCTTCCCTCTTGAACCTTATTTATACCCATGAGGTATTTGAAAGTCTCTATCTTATCCCCCCTCTCCCTCCTTTCCTCCAAGGTGTACATACTGAGTTCTTTCAGTTGTTCCTCATAGGGCTTTTTATGTAGACCCTTCACCATTTAGATTGACCTCCTTTGGACTGCCTGCACTCTGTCTGTGTCCTTCCAGAGATGAGGGGCAGGATTTTCAAACAGCTTAGATCACCACAAGCTCTGGGTGCACCAACAATATGGTGCATGGGGCTTGTGGCACTCTGACAGGATTATCTATCCTGTGTAGCAATTCAGACAAGCTAGACCAACTTTTTCTGGTCTATCTTGAGGCAGTCCAAGGGTATTTTTTATGGAGCGTGCACTGGATATGTAGTACAAGCTGTCATAAATCATGAAAACTGTCACAACTCGTGCCCAAGTTTGTAGAATGGAGCAGTTAACGTAATGATGTAGTGCACTGCCAGAAATCCCAGTGTCATGGCACAGGGCTTGGCACATGCCCTGTGCCACGCTTTGAAAATCTGGCCCAAGGTCTCCAGAACTGAACACACTATTCCGGGTGAGGTCTCACCAGTGACCTATACTGGGGTTACACCACCTCACTTTTTCTGCTGGTAATCCCCCTCCCTATGCACCCCAGCATCCTGCAACTGCCTTGTCACACTGCCTGTCCATCTTTAGGTCATCAGATATGATAACCCCCTGGTCTCTTTCCTGTTTGGTGGTTGTCAATACCTCTCCTCCCAATTTGTACTCTGATCCTGGGTTTCTGTGCCCCACCTGCATGATTTTGCATATTTTTGCACTGAATCCCAATTACCATACCCTTGACCACTCCTCTAACTTTTTCAGGTCCTCTCTTATTTTTTGCACCTCCACCCCCTGGAGTGTCTACCCTGTTACAAATGTTAGTGTCATTTGCAAACAGGCAGACCTTTCCATCTAGCCTGTCTGCAATGTCACTAATAAAGACATTAAAGAGGACTGGTCCCAGTATAGATCCCTGTGGTACCCACATGATCACCCTCCAGTCCTTGGAATGAACTCCATTTACCACCAACCTCTGTCTCCTGTCCTTTAGCCAATTTCTTACCCAGTTAACCACCTTTGGTCCCACTCCAAGGCTACAGTATCAAGCTTGTTTACTAATCTCTTGTGTGAAATGGTGTTGAAGGCCTTTCTGAAATCTAGGTAGGGCACATCAACTGCTCCTCCCTAATCCAATTCCCTGGACACCCAGTCAAAGAAATCTATTAGATTCAGTTGACGAGACCTCCCCCTTGAATCCATGCTGTCTCAGGTCCCATAAACCACTGGATTCAAGGTATTCCACTATCCTTTCCTTCAGTAGTGATTCCAGTAATTTTCCCACCACTGAAGTCAGGTTGTCTGGCCTGTAGTTGCCAGCCTCCTCCCTACTACCACTTTTGTGAAGTGGGACTACATCTGCCCTCCTCCAGTCCTCTGGAACTACTCCCATCTCCAGTGAGCGGTTGAACAGAACTGTCATAGGTGCAGCCAGCACCTACCTGAGTTCCTCAGTGTCCTTGGATGGATGCTGTCTGGCCCCCTTGCCTTATCCACATTCAGTTTTTCGAGTTCCTTCAGGACTCTCTCCTCTGTAAATGGACTAGTGTTCACCTCCCTTCCTTCAATGCTCCTGTCACTTTTCTGTGGCCCCTCTCATTCACCTTCTTCTATAAACAGTGAACAAAAGTATTTGTTCAAGATGATTGCCTTTTCTTGCCCCCCCCAACACAAACCCTCTCTTCCCTTTTTAGTCTGACTAGCCCTCCCCTGTTTTTTCTCTTTTCACTTACATACCTAAAAAAATGTTTTTTCTCCTTTCTTTACTCCCTGGACTATTTTCTCCACCATTTGTGCCTTTGCATGCCTAACTGATTTCCCTACCTCCCTCTGTTTCTTCAGATACCACTTCCTGTCCTCCTCTTTCTGTGTCTTTTTATATCACCTGAATGGTCCTTTCCTTCCCCACCACCTCCTTAGAGAACCATAGCAGTCTCTTTTTCCTCTTGCCTTTGCTTATTAGCCTGATACAGAGGTTTGTTGCCTTTTCAATGCCCCTTTTAGTTTTGCCCAAAGTTACTCCACTCCAGCCATGCCCCCCCCCCAGGCAGGGCATCCCTGAGGCATTCTCCCATCTTTTTAAAATTGGAAATCAGCCCTCCTGAAGTCCAGGACTCTCACCCTTGTGTGGTTCAGTTCTGCCCCAATACTTATATTGAACCACACTGTACGGTGATCACTGGTCCCCTGGTGACCACCCACCATAACATCTACAACACTGTTCCCATTAGCTAGTACAAGGTCCAGTACTGCCACATCATGAGTGGGTTCCCTAACTAGTTGCCTGAGGAATGCCTTCTGCAGGGAGTCCAGGATGTCCCTGCTCCTAGCTGAAATTGCAGCTGGGATGCTTCTGTCTACATCTGACAGATTGAAGTCCCTCACCAACAGCACCTCCCCCTTATTTGCCATCTTTTGGATGGCTTCCCCCAGAACTTTATAACCCCCCATGCTGGAGGTCTGTAGATCACACCAGTGTGAATAGTGGTTTTATTCTCCATCTCTAGGGTGACCCACAGTACCTCCACCCTTCCCTGTATTCCCTTTACCTCTCTCACTTTTATGCTATCTCTGACATAAAGAGCAACTTCTCCCCTTTGTTTCCCAATCTGTTCTTCCTGAACAGAGTATAGCCTGATATGGCTATATCCTAGTCATAGTTCTCAGTGCACCATAATTCTGTAATGGCGACAATGTCCAGGTCAGCCTCTATCATACTAGCCTCTGAGTCCAACATTTTATTTCCTAAACTTCAAGCATTGGCACCCATGGCCTTCCAACTTCTAGTACCACCCTGCTCATCATCCCCCATTTTCCCTTTTACCTTCTCTCCTTCTTGCCTCTGTTCTCATTCCCCTCTCTCTGTATTACTGCTAACAAAGGTTGCTTTTGAACAATATATACCAGTATCTTCTACCTATGAATGAATGAAACACTTCAGCAGCACATCTACTCCACACTGACATATGGATTGGGAAACCAATGGTTGCTCCCTAAAAAACTGTGCCTCTCATGCAACAGTGTGACCTTGTTCTTCTAAGCCACCAACCCAGTTGTGACCCTTCCAGAATTAAATAAATGTAAGAAGCAGACAATAAATGCCTTCCAAGCAGAAATGACTGGAAGGGCATGACAGCAAGGATTTTTTCAGATAAAGAAACTGTGAAATACAAACATATGACATGAGAAAAGTAAGAAGACCATCAGCCCATCAAGTTCTTCCCACCAACAACTCAGTTGGAATACCAAGTCACTCTTTTTTCTTCTAGGTACCTAAAAATACAAAGGCAGAAACAGTGGCTACTGATGCCACTTGGTCTGGAAGCCTATTCCAAGTGTTCATCACTTATTCTGTGCAGACATTTTTCCTGATATTTCGCTTGAATCTTACTCCATTCAAAGACATGGAGTCACACGTTGTTGTGAAGCTGTAATAAGATATATTTGAAAATAAATGTAAGGATTTTTTTAATTTATTTAAAAAATTTTGTTTGACATGCCACCCAATGGCCCAGAGGTAATGTGGCATTCTACCACGCTGGCAACCAGTGTTCAGGAGCAAGCCAGGGATGCTGGCATATGTGCATCTGACAATCAAGGAGTGGTACTGGTGGTAGTAGGTCCTCATTTGGGTGGAGTGATGCCGTGCTTCTGCAGCATCAATGAGTCCAGTAGTAAGGCCCTAGTAAGTTTACCTTCCAGCTGTGAGAGAAGAAGCCCCAGCAGCAATGGTAATCACCACAGAATGGTGTGAAAGGAGTTCTAAAGGGCCAAAAACAGTCAGCCACTGTATGAATGATGTCCACAGCTGCTACACTCTGGCAATGTCCCACAAAGAGCATCACCTGCCCCTGAATCTTGAGTGAGCTGCTGGGGGCAGGATAGCCCCCAAGACCCCATCTATGGAGAGAATAACTAAAGGAAATGGCAGGTGTGGTGCGATTATTGGCTGATGAAGCTAGACAGGAAGAGGGGAACAATGGCCAGGACAGGGAGAAATACCTTCTATTAAAAAAAAAATAAAGTTTTGTTCTCCAGGGTAGCCTCATGATATGTAACATCTTGTTTGCATGAATGGGGGTCTGGGGTGGTAGGAACACATTCACTTATTTCATCAAACTTACACAAGATATAAGTCCACAACAAATGAAAGTAGTAAGGATGCAAGATTACTGTAAGAAGTACAGATACATTAGTAATTAAATGGCTCCTTAAAGGCATTAGCATTAATAAGGTATGGCTAATTGAGATAAAAGTTTTTTTTTCTAGTTGTAAATCTTGTTAAATTCATACATAGGCATTTCTCACCACAAGGATAATTAATTTTGATCCTAAAGGAAATAATGCAGAACCCCAGTAGTTCTTATACCTAGTTCTTATACTTGGTAAATGAATGGAAGAAGGTCTTCAGGCCCATATTTACCGTTCCCCACATCCATGGGACATCTAGCCCATGTTTTCTCTCACCCAATTATCAATATGTTCTTTAAATATTATTACTGTACTGCTTTCTATTATGTTATTTGGTATTATGTTCCACAACCTACCAGCTCAATTAATAAATGAAAAAAATGTCTACCATTATTTTTTGCCAAATGCAACTTAATCTGTTTTTATGCCCCCTCAGTCTAGTAGTTTTTTCCTGTAATTCCATACCCATCTCATTCCTTAAGCCTACATCATTTACAATCTTATACATTGCCAACAGGTTCCCTTTTATTCTTCTTTGTTTCAAGGAAAATAGATCAGTTTTTAACAGTCTATCCCTATAACTGTAATATTTTAATGACCCTATTAATTTCATATAACGTCTCTGAATTTTTTCTATTCTACCAATTTCCTCTGCTGTGTTTGGATTCCATATTTGTGACCCATAGTCTAAATGGGGTCTTATATATGTCTTATACAAAGGTAGTAGACAGCCAGCACTTTTGTTCACAAAGCTTCTCTTGACGTTTTTTATTATGAAATTAGTTCTCCTAATTATAGTCGATCTGTATTCTCTAAACTTCATCAGATGATCTACCATAATACTGCAATCCCTCTCCAATATATTTTTTTCTATCTCTTGCCCATTTAACATGTACTGTTGCTGTGCATTATGTTTTCCCATATGCATTACAGTACATTTTTTATACTGAAAGGCATTTTGTTTTTTTTGACCACTCTTCAATCCTTTTAAGTCCATTTTCATTTGATGTTGCTGACTATCTATGGCAACTGGGCCACCTAGTTTTATATCATCAGCAAATTTAGTTACTCTGTTGCTCATCTCTAAATGGAGGTCACTAATAAATAAGGAAAATAATACAGAGCCCAGCATAGAGCTCTGCGGTATACCACTAGACACGGCTATGGGCGCCGAATATTTTCCAAGAACTCTTACTCTCTGTGTTCCATTCCTCAACCAATTCTGAGTTCAGTTTATTATCCTTCTATCAATACCTATTCCAACCATCTTCTTCAATAATCCAGTATGCAGAACCTTATCGAGTGTTTTCTAGAAGTACAGGTATATTACATCCATTGGTATGTTATCATTCACATTTTTATTGATGTATTCCTTACCTGAGTGACCTTCTTACACCTGCTGTCTTGGTCCGTTCCCTCTGCTCCTCCTCTAGGGGCCTCCTCGTGATTCCCAGGATGAGGTTAAGAACTGCTGGCGACAGAGCATTTAGTGTCACTGCCCCCATCCTGTGGAATTCACTCCCTTTAGTTGTTAGGGAGGCCCCGTCTGTTGAGGTATTTAAGGCCCACTTCAAGGCATTCTTGTATGATCAGGCATTCCTGGACTATGTTTTATAGTTCATATCTGCTTTTAAAAAAAAAAAAAACATTTTGATGTTTGCTTTAGTTTTAGAGACTCTAAGTGTAGCTGTAACTGAGGATAGCAAATTGTGTATCAAATTTTGTTTTAACTTGTTTGGAGCAGTGTGTTTAATTGATTATTATTGTGCTGTGTTGTATTTATTTGATTGTTGTATGGTGCCCAGAGCCTCCGGGATGGGCGTCTTATAAAATAAAAGTTGCCTTGCCTTGCCTATTCATAAAGACATAGCATGTTTGTGTTACATCCCCTATTTTTTTTAAACCATGCTGATTTGTGTCCTCACAGCCTAAAATCACAAGGTTTTTCTCTATTCTTTTCATTATTAGTGTTTCAGCTAACTTTCCTAATATAGAGGTTAACCTGCTGGTCTATAATTTGATGTTTCTGACTTACTACCCTTTTTATGACTGTGGGCGGAGCCTACAGGAGTATTGCATGTACAAAAGGAGTAATGTCATGTTTTCTGTCTGTGGAATTGACTGAAGGTGTAAATAGTCTCCTCCGCCTTACCCTCCTCCAAGCAATGTTTTCTGCCCTCAAATAAATATGCTTTCATATTAGTCAGTGGTTGCAGGGTACTATTTTCTTTCTTAAATGGGTGGTACAAGAACTGTAACCTGAGTAGTAGGAGGCAGCATTAGGCTTTTTTTTGGAGTAAGATCCACCTCCGCCTCCACCACAAACTTTTTTCTGATTCATGTAGGAGGGGCATGAGATAGCTCTAGCATGCTGTAATGAGATACACTAGTTTGGGACCTTATCAACCAACAGACATGCCTTGGCAGTGGAGAACAGAACAGAGGATATTTAATGCCTTCAACCTGACTTAAAAATCCTTTGGAACAAATGATTATCAGAGCCACTTGGGGCCTCAGAAGGAGACCTAGACACACATCTAGCTCTGAAAGAAAATTTTAATTTTTTTGTTGTGGGGGGTGCTGTCGGATTCAAACCCAGATCTAACTGTTCAGATCATCAATGCTATAAAATGCTATAATTAACAGACTCTAGCTGTGTTCTTACAGAAACCCCACTCAGTTATATTTCAGGTATTTGCTAAATTGTAAATGTTGGTATCAGCAATCTGTTAGTAGTTAGTGCTGATTGTGGTCTGTGACAAGATGATTTTTTTTTTTTACTAATGAAGTGTATGGTAGGCAGCTGAAAACAGACTTTGATGATAAAGTGTGTTTTTTCTTTTAAGTTTAAGATATATTAGAAAACTTTGAACAAGAAAACAATTGGTGATTTTAAAAGCTATTCTGATCAGAGCTGACATAAAAAAAATCATAACTATTTTTTATTTTATCATGGACTCTAGAAATAGAATGTCAGCATTCACTCCATTAAACCTGTTTTTTCAGGTTTTTATAGCAGCTTGCCAAAGTAATCTTCCCAGAATGCAATATGTCATGGGGGGAGGGGTTGAAATTGTTTTAATCATGAAGCATTGGTGTTACTAATGAATTTAGAAATACAAGTTGTAATTGTCTTTACAGTTAAACATGCAGTTTCATGTCAGGGCACATTTTTTGGAGGGGTTCAAATTATTTTAAACATGGGCACAGTACTTGGTAAATACAGCCTTTGATGATAAAGTGTATTTTATCTTTCAAGTTTGAGAAGTATGTATTATATAGAAGTGTAACCGTGTTGTAAATGGTTAAGTAGGCAGTGGTTTAAGGCTCTGAGCTACAAACCTGGAGACCTGGGTTTGACTCCCACAACCCCCACTTGCATACTGTGTGACCCTGCGCAAATCACTTAAAGTAGTAGTCCACCCAGAATGTGCAAAAGACATATGTTATGTAGAGTGTTTTGATATGTATGCTAAGTCCTAGTGTGTCCTTCCCTCTGTCTGCATTTGGAGTTTTTCCTAAATTGCCTGCTAGTTGTATGGTAGTTTTACAACCCCTGGGGATCTCCATAACAAATGCTTTTATTGGCTTTCTTTCTCCTACAATGTCCCCTGTCTCATGTGACAGTGATGTAGCCATGCCCTTAGATTTAGCATGTGCACTGCTTTAAAATTAGTTTAGCAACAACAGAGCCTTGTAACTGTTCTTATCCAGGGAACACAAATGTCAACAGTTAGTTTAGCAGATACCTGAAAGCTATCTAACAGGGGTTTCTGTAAGAAAACAGCTGCTAAATAGCTCTAATACATTATTTGTGTTTTTGATGTTAAAACACTCCTGCTAGCTAGACCTGATGCACATAGAATACAAAAATAGTGAATTAGAGCTATTTAGTAGCTGTTGTCTTATACAAACCCCAGTTAGCTTGCTCAAAGGTTTGTAAATCTGATATTTTTTAAATAAATATGTGTTTATGTTTAAGCCCATGAAACACCCTTATCTAGTTAATGCATTCACAGTCGTAGTGGCTCTGCCATATATTGTTATATAGTGGGATGACTATTGCTAGCTTCCAGTCATCAGGAACTGTTCCAGATTTAAAGGACACATTTATAATTGCTGCTAATGGATATTGAATTTGTTGGATTGTTTCCTTTATCAGTCTAGGGCTTTTCTGGTCTGGGCCTGCAGGTTTATTTATTTTAATCTTATCCAATAAATCCTGTTTCCCTAACATTTCCTTCTAAGCTTATATCTCTTTTTATGTTTATCATGATGTTGAGATCCTTGTTATCCCCTCTGTCATATACTGTACCTAAATACTCATTAAATACTGTTGCCATTTCCTTTGGGTCCTGAATTTCTATACTCTCATTTATTACTGGCTCCAAAGTATTTCTGTGCTTATTTTGAGAGTTTATGTGAGCATAGAAACTTTTGCCATTGTCCTTCATATGTGCCAGTTTAAATTCCATCTTGTTTCTTTCTAACCCAATTTGTTTTTTTCAGTTTTTTTTATGTTTTTATATTCTTCTATATTACTTTGCGTTCCATCTGCTTTCATTCTCACATATGCTTTTTTCTTTAAAGCACTAATCTTTAGAACTTTGTTTGTACACCATGGTGGTCTCTTACCCCTTTTAATATATAGTTTTTTTATTTGGTATAAATATTTCCTCCTGTTCTAATATTTTTCCTTGAGTGCTAACCATGTTTTATTAATGCTTTGCCCCTCCATATTATTTTTCCAGTTCCATTTTTTTAGATTATTCCTGATTTTAATAAATGTAGCTTTCCTATAATTTTTTGCAATGGTCATTCCCCTATTGACAGGATGTATTCTTTTCTTTATTGTAAACTCAATCATATTGTGATCACTATTGCTTAAATTTTCCTTATCTTAATTTTTCTCACAATGTCTTCCCTGTTGGTAATTACAAGATCTGATACATGATTTCCCCATGTTGACTTATAAACTAGCTGTCACAAGCCTGCATTATTAATCATGTCTACAAATGTATTATGTTTTTGATCTACTTGATCAATATTACCCCAGTCAGTCCCAGGATGATTAAAATCCCCTGTGACTAAAATGTCTCATTCCAATGCTGTCTCCAAAATTTCAGCTTCCAGTTTAGCATCTGCTTCCCTATTGGATCCTGGTGCTCTGTAATATATACCTACGTGCAATTTCCTTTCAGTCAAACCATGCACCGTCACCCAAAGTGATTCTGCGTTAGATTAATCCCATTTTGTGTATGGTTTAATAGTAATGTGATTCTTTGTATATATAGCCACACCTCCACCTTTTTTGTTACTTCAATCCTTGTAAACTAAGTTATATTCATCTATTTCCCTATTCCATTCAACTCCCTTTTCTCACCAAGTTTCTGTTATCATACACATGTCAACTTCTTCAGTGAATAACATTGCTTCCAATTCTGACTTTTTATTTAAGTTCAAACTCCTTGCATTTAGGGACCAAACTTTTAATTCAGTAGGCGTACGTCTTTTGCACTGATTTTCATTAATCTTATTCTTAATTGGTGTACTGGCCCTTTCTGCACATTTTCTCTTAGCCCCTCTCCCCCATTTTACTAGTTTAAAACTTTCTCTACTATTTGTCTCAAGGTCAAGTATAGTTTCCTATTTCCTCTTTTGCTGAGATGTAAACCATCTTGGCAGTAATATTCTGATTTGTCTAAGAAGTTTTCCCAATGTGTTATACAACCTATATTATTTTGCAGTCCTCAGACAATTATTTATTTCTTTTATTTTCTCCATTTTGTGATATATTTCTCTGAACACTGGCAATATTTCAGAAAAATAGATTGCACACTGAAGTGATTTAGCCTCTTCCCATAATTCTATATATTCCTTCTCAATTGCAGTTGTACTGTGCCCTCGTAAGTTATTAATTCCAGCATGCAGAATCAACATCGCTGAACCATCCATTTCTGCTACTATATTCTTTAACATCTTTGTTATGTCCCCAATTTTTGCCCCTGAAAAATAACTGGATGTAACACACTGTTTATTTACTGCTGTGGTGTATCTATCGATAAATTTTATTATTGAATCCCCAATGATGTACACCATTTTTTTCCTTTTCTACAGTTCCATTTATTCCAGTTCCTATCGTGTCTCCTTCAGGTTCCGCCATTTCCATATTTTGCTCCACAATTTGTACCCCTGTGTGGCATTTCTCTTCCAACAGAAATACACTGTGTTGGATGAGATGTTTATTTACTGAAATTTTTACACACAATGATAGTCTCATTTAGGTGCAACACCTATTTTTAAGATGGTCCTAGGGGACATTACAACATCAGAGTTATTACAGATGTTATATGCAAAAAAGTTGCATTGATACTGTGATGGTCATGCTAACTCTTTTGCAGAAAGTGTTTCACTGCCACCATGGGACATGACCAGGGGAACAACTTTACAGGCTTTTCTCTCTGGCCTATTACCAGCATGCCATCTTATGTGTTCCCCATTAAGAGGTATGACTCCCTGCATTAAGGTTTCCAGACACTGCCCTAGAACTTCTTTTCTTTAGATGTAAAAGCCTGCCTTCAGTAGTCATGTCTTCAGAGGGTGGTTATCCCTGCTGAGAGTATTGAAATCAGTCCACACACAAGATATTATAGAAAAATATCTCTTTATTGAGAATTTATAGAGACTGGTTCCAGTATGTTGTTTTCAAAAGAAATGCTCAGGACTGATAAGGTGGTTAAAAGTGCATTGTCCTTTTTCTTAAACTGACTATTTAAATTAAACTCTGCTCTGCTTGACTCTGTGTGTCCCCAATTCTTCTCAGACCTCAATCTTCTTGTCTCTTTGAGCCAGCAGAGGCACACACCTAAGATTTTAAAGTTATTGCCACCAGAAAACATCCATCTCTCTGTGTGATTTTTCCTTCACACCCCCCCACACACACACACCACCACCACCACTACCACTGATCAGCCTTCCTTTTAGGCTTGTACAAGTGTCAGTAATAAGTAATGACACCAATATCTCAGTGTCACAGTGAACCAAAGCAAGAAATGTTCTCCCAGGCTGAGGCCCACATCTAGTTGCTAAAGTACCGGAAGAAAAACAATATGCCTGTGCTGTTTACCTAAGCTACATGTACAAAAAGCTTGTGCACCTGCAGTACCCCTTTGCACAGCATCTTGCCACAGGTACACATAACAGTGAATAGCTATAAACAAGTGTATAAATAATATACTGTATTCTGAGATGCAGTAGCTGAGAACAGCGTCTATATAATAATGTGATACTTGCAAGTCATGTATATAAATATAATTTTGGAGCATTGAACACAGGGGGTAGGAATGCAAAAGAGAAGGAGTGCATGAGGGCAGTGAGTGTTAATGTCACCTAACGCATGCCAAGGAAACCACATGTGTATGGGCTTTTTAGATGTGTACATGAGGCTCCCTTGAAGACCACAGTATTTTAGAATTCCTTAATACTGTTGCACAGGGTGTTCCAGCTAACTGAAGCAGCACAGAAACACAGAATTTTCTGGCAGATAAGGCTCACTTGGCCCAGCAAGTCTGCCCATTTTCCCTGCCTCTAATATCGCTGCAGATCCTATTTGATTTCTGGCCCATTCACCCCTCTCCTTTCCCTTATTCCTATATGCCTATCCCATGTAATCTTGAGCCCCACCACTGATGTTTGCCCTCATCACCTCTGCTGGGAGACAGTTCCAGGCATCCACCACTCTCTGAAGAAGTACTTCTTCACATCTCTCCTGAATCTACCCTCTCCAGCTTCTTATCATACTCCCTTCTCCTTGAGCACCTTTTTTTCTGAAAAATACTTCCCTGTTGGTGTACATATTTAGGTCCTTTAATCTCTCCTCGTAGGGCTTCTGATGCAGGCTCTGCACCATTTTAGTTGCCCTCCTCTGGACTGCTTTCATGTCCTTTCTGTGATGTGATCTCCAGAGTTGGACACAGTACTCTAGTTGGGGACTTATCAGTGCTCTATACAGAGGCAACACCACCTCCCTCTTTTTGCTGGTTATATGGTGGGCCTTATGCATCCCTGCATTCCACTTGCCCTCCCAAATGCCTTGTTGTGCTGCATGGCCACCTTTTGGTCATTCAGTCTGATCAACCCCAGGTCTCTTTCCTGTTTGGTGGTCATTAGTATCCCCCCACCCCCCACATTTTATACTCCACCCATGGGTTTTGGTGCCCAGTTCACCCACTATGTTGCAACAAGGAAAAAGTTGGCCACATTATGAGTACCACAGTAATGCTGACAGTGCAGAGTCCTGCAGCAATAACCCGACAGTGAGGGGAACACAACACTGCAGACACCACAGTAGGACACTCTTACAGGAATCTTCCACATACACCAAATGGGACAAATTAGCTGGAAAATGCAAAGAAAACAAGTAGATTTGTTGGAAGAAAATGGTTTTGTGGGGGACTTTGCCCCTGCACCCACTGATAAGGGAGGTTCCACCCCCCAGAAATTGTTATAATGTACTCTGAGTTGCACATAAAGTTGGAACCAGTGGAATAAATAGACATCGGGCATATGTTTGGGCTCATCCCATATACCTTGCAGGGTCAGGGGCTGCCAGAAACGATTATTTTAGGAGACCTCAACTTTGACTGGCTCTCTAACACAGCTGCCCCCCTTGCATCCTTCTGTGATGAACATGGGCTGACGCAACTTATTACTGAACCAACATGCCTAAACATGAAGAACCCCAGTAAAAGTACACTTTTAGGTGTGCTAATGGTGAGCAAACCTCATCTCTTCTCCCACGCTGATGTCTTCTTCTCAGACGCCAGCGACCATTGTTTTATTGCGGGAGTAAGATCCACCAACAACCCAGCACCCATCAGCAAGTTCTCTATGAAGAGATCCAGGTGCAACTTCAATGAACATGCCTACCTAAACGAGCTTAAGTACTCCCCTCAGTGGCAAGATTTCCACCTGACCAAAACGATTATGTCAGCTTACAATATCTTCCACGACATTCTATCGAGGGCCCTTAATAAGTATTATCCCCTGATTAAAGTTCGAACTAGGACCAAAACCTGTAAATGGCTCACCCCTCAGATCAAGTCCTTGCTCCTAGAAAGAGATAAGCTCTGGAAAAAAGTGCGCAGACTGAACACTGCAGAGGATTGGAACCAGTTTAGGAGGCTATGAAATTTATGTACCAAAACAGTCAGAGAATCGAAGGCCACCTTCTTCAAATCCAAACTCGACTCTGCCACAAAGAGCCCAATCAAGCTCTGGAACACAATCAATGATCTGATAGGCCACCCCCCAAGAAATTCACTCCCGACCAAGATTACCTCTGGCAACTCAACTATAACCGAAAAGATGGATATACTTGACACATTCAATAACCACTTTGCTACTGCAAGCATGGCATTTGATAACTCCCCTGCAAACATACTTCGCTCCCAGACTGCCAGCCAACTGCCTGAAACTCCAATAGCTTTGCCACCTTTCTCGCTTCAACCTGCCTCACTGAAAGAGGTAGAGGACCTCTTGCTTCAGTTGGATACTAGAAAAAGTGCTGGGGCCGACACCCTTGACCCTTACTTCCTAAAAATTGCCTACCACGTACTAGCAATACCCGTCACCCACCTTTTTAACTTATCCCTGTCTCAGGACACCTTACCACCTATATGGAAGACAGCACTTGTCATACCACTGTTCAGATCAGGTGACCCTGATGATCTCAATAACTACAGGCCAATTTCTCTCCTTCTGGTCCTGTCCAAGCTCCTAGAGAAAATTGTAAATGCACAGCTGAGGACTCACCTTGAGTCTAGGGAACTGCTAAACCCTATGCAGTCCAGATTCAGAGCTAAACATAGCACTATCTCAGCTCTTGCCAAAGTTACTAACGACTGGCAGCGTAATCTTGAGATCAAAAACTTTATTTGTGCTGTTTTCCCTGATCTAAGCAAGGCTTTCGACACCATCGACCATAGTCTGCTCCTCTCCTCCCTTCAAACCATAAGTGTGGACCCCTCCTCTCTGCGCTGGTTTACTGACTATCTTACAGGGCGCCTTCAACAAGTTAAAGCCGAAGGAGGCCTGTCCCCCTTAAACACTCTGCAAAGGGGGATACCTCAAGGTTCTATATTAGGACCCTTACTTTTTGCAATCTACATTAATAACATCGACTACAGTATAAAAGAAGCCAACATCCATCTGTTTGCAGATGATACAGTTCTCTACATGAGTTGCCCAACACTTGAAGCTGCCTGCAATGACCTACAGTCAGAATTCAACCTTTTGCAAAGCCAACTCCTCCAAAAAAGGCTACACCTTAACGCCAAAAAAACTAAAACGATAGACCTGTCCCCTTTCATCCGTACAGCTAACCCTGTGTCCAGTGGGACAGTTCCCCAAATTACCACAGTTCTAGGTGAAAAACTAGAATTTGTTACAAAATTCAGTATCTGGGAGTTTGGATAGACCAACGACTCTCTTTCATTGAACATATCGAGGACTTGCTAAAACGACTTCGGCAAAGGCTTGGCCTGTTTTTTAAAATCAACCAATTTCTCACCAGAGAGGCCAAGAAACAACTGGTCCAATCCATTTTCCTATCATTGGTTGATTACACTGATTTCCACTACAGCCAATGCCCCAACTCTTACAAGGCTAAACTAGACACACTCTACCATTGAGCACTGAGGTTTATAACTGGACTTCCCATTGACACACATCACTGCACCCTATATGCGGCAGTGGGGTGGACATCACTAAAGTTCAGGCGCCACAGAAACGCCGCTCTCTGGACCTATAGAGCCATCTCTAATAAGCTGCCTTACTATATCTCCTGCTGTCTTCCCCTGAGTATAATTGGGAAATACGCGTTAAGAAGTTACTCAGCTATTACACTTAAAGTACCCAAAGTAAAATTCCGCTTTGGCAGGGCAGCCATAAGCTTCATGCTACCTACCTTATGGAACGATCTACAAAAAAACCTCAAATTAAGCACTGTAATCAGTATAAATGCCTTCAAGATGCTTTATTTCCATACAATCAGAGAAGTATGTAACTGCTTCACCCACTCAGACCCAGTACTGGTGTCTGCACTGGTATATAGCCACGCCTAGACCCAGTTTTAAGTACTGACCCCCCAGCTTGCTCCTCACAAGTTTAATTGTTCTCTCTCTTATCCCCCTGTCTTATCAACACTAGGCCTGTCCATCCCTTTATCCTTCCTTTCCCAACCTTGGATAGGAGCTCACTACCCCTGGGTTGTGACATCCCACCATGCCCTGTACTTCATAGCATTCAATCCCAGGGCTCACACATACTCCTTTTCTCCATCCACCTTCTCTACATCCCATTTTACCAACTCCTCTCTGTGCACCGTGCCCTCCTAGCCTTTCTCCCCCTACCTCCCTCCCTTCCTCCCTCCCTTCATCTCTACCTGGTGTATATTTTTTTTTCTTCTGTTACTTCCTCCATAACCTTAGATAACCTGCTTTCTATAGACACTTCTATGTATGTAAATACCCTGTAATCTGTACAATATCTGTATAATTCTATGTACATATGAACTTATTTTTCTTCCTCTCTGTAAACAGTATTATCTGTATTGCCTTGTAAATACCTGTGTTGACCTGTATATACAATTGTTCATGCTCCACCCAGGTCCATCTTGCAAATGAGCTTCTGCTCAATGATGAACGCCTGGTTAAATAAAGACTTGATTGATTGATTGATTGATATTCAGCACATTTTCAAAACGTTTTCTCCCCTTCACAATGCTCCTTGCAGTAAACAAAGCCTTGAAATGTGTGCAGTAAATTCCCTCTGGCACTCTCAGTAAACTCTGCTGACATATCGGATCGCAGACCTCCACCACAGTACAAATCACGGTACATGGTAAATCCCACTACAAAACTGGACCCTTTCATAACACACATCCTGGGTGACAACACCACCTGCTCACACTCCTGAAACCCTTTAAAAACCTGTGTACAGAGAACAGCATGTGCCTGTGGACCAAGCGCTTCAGCACACTTAACCGTGAAGATGCAGCCATAAAACACAGCTCTCCAGCATCCCAGTCAGAAAGATAACAAGCGCTCTAATGCCAGTGCTCATATGCTGGCAACATCAATGTGTTGCCCCATTCATGGCACACTTTGGTGCCCCAAGTGCATTACTTTGCACTTTTTCACATTGAAACCCAGCTGCCATACCCTTGACTGCTCCTCAAGTTTTCTCAGGTCACTGCTCATCCTTTTCACACACCCTGGGAGTCTATCCTATTACAGAGTTTGGGGTCATCCGCAAAGAGGCAGATCCCTTCCAGTTCCACTGTAAAGTAACTTATAAAGCATTAAAGGGAACCAGTCCCAGCAATGATCCCTGACACACCCCACTGGTCACCCTGCCTTCCTCTGAGAGAACTTTATTTACCACCACCCTCTGCTGCCTATCACTTAACCAATTTCTTGCTCAGTTTACCACTTTTAGACCCACTCTTTAAGTTACTCAACTTGCTTCCTAGTCCTTGTGTTGAATGCCTTATCGAAATCTAGGTAGGCAACATCACTGTTCCACCCTGATCTAGTTCCTTGGTCACCCAGTCAAAGAACACTGTCAGATTTGTTTGATATGATCCCTGCCTACATGACTGCCTGCTTTGGTTCCTGTAACCCATTGAATTCAAGATATTCCTCAATCCTTTCATTCAGCAGTGATTCCATTCACTTTCCCACCTCTGAAGTCAGGTTGAGTGGCCTATAATTGTGGGTTTCTTCCCTGCTACCACTTTTGTGAAGTGGGACTACATCTGCCCTCCTCCAGTACTCCAGGACCACTACTGTTTCCAATAAACTGTTAAAATAGGGTTGTCAGAGGTGCAGCCAGTTCCTCCCTGAGCTCCCTCAATACCCTTGGCTGGACTCCATCTGGACTCATAGCTTTATCCACTTTCAGATTTGTGAGTCCTTTCTGTACTCTCTTCTCCAAAAATGGACTATTGTCCACATCCCTCCCTTCAATGCTCCTGTCACATTTTTGTGGCCTCTCCCTGTATCTTTCCTCAGTGAACACTGAACAAAAGTATTTGTTCAAGTTGTCTATCTTTTCCTGTTCCCCCTTTACACAGCCCCCCTTCCTGTCTTAACCTTACAATCCAACCCCTTGTCTTCATTCTTTTCACTTATATACCTAAAATATGTCTTGACCCCTTTTGTTACTGCCTTGGCTATTCTCTCTTCGGTTTACACCCTTTGTGCTCCTTACTGCTCTCCCTGCTTCCCTCTATTTCCCTGATGCACCTCTCTATCCTTCTCTGTCTGTGTCTCCTTGTACATTCTGAATATTACCCTCTTAGATTTTACCTTTTCTGCCACCTCTTTCAAGAACCATAGTGGTCTCTTTTTCCTCTTTCTTTTGCTCCCTTGCTTGATGCAGAGGTTTATTGCCTTCATTATGGTCCTTTTTAGTTTCTTCCACTGTTCTTCCACCCCACCCATTTCATTCCCCTTGCCAGATCATCCCTGAGGCATTCACCCATCTTTTTAAAATCTGCCTTCCCGATGTCCAGTTTCCTTGCCTTTGTGTGATTCAGTTCCACAGCCATCTTATACTGAACCACACTGTACAGTGATTGCTAGTCCCATGGTGGCCCCCCACCTTGGCGTCCACAACGATGTCTCTGTTGGTGCGTACTAGGTCCTGTGTTGCCCCATCATGAATGGTTTCACTGATTAGTTGTCAGAAGGATGCACTCTGCAGAGAGTCCAAAATGTCCCTTCTTCTATCTGAAGCCACCACTGGGAGGCTCCAATCTACCTGGCAGACTGAAGTTCTGCACCAGCAACACTTCTTCCTTTTCTGCCCTCATATCAATGGCTTCTATCATTACCTTATCTAATTCCTCCCCCTGTGTTGGACTTCTGTAGATCACACCAGTTCAAACAGAGGCTCCATTCTGATCTCTAGGGTGACCCACAGTACCTCTTCCCCCCCGTATTCCTTGTATCTCTGTTGCTTTAATACCCTCCCTCACATAAAGTACCACACCCCTCCTTTCCTTACTACCCTTTCCTTCCTGAACGCAGTATAGCCTGCTATGGCCATGTCCAGTCATGTTTTTTCAATACACATGACTTCGTGTGTACAACATCAGGTCCTATCTTTGAAATTGTGGCCTGTAGGTGTGGAATCTTATTTCCAAGACTTCTAGCGTTCACACACATGGCTTTCCACATTTTGTTACCACTCCATTTGTTACTCCCCTTTTGTCCTTTCTGCTTTCCCTCCTTCCCCCTTCTCTTTTTAATGCACCCACTCCCATCCCCCTTCATTTCTTCCACCCCACTTAGTGTATTAATTTGAATCCTGGGGGATTCCTCTCCTCTCAGGATCTTCCTATTCTCTACTTCAGCTTGTGAGGGGGGTTGCAGTTTCTACTGCCCCATTCTCTTCCACCACCACCCTCGTCTCATTTAGATGTTTATCAAAGTAACATTTAAGCTGTCTACCAAGGACTGTGGCTTCCCTCCCAATGAATGCAGTCCATCACCCTTGTATAGGCCCTTATTCTCCCAGGTGGGTCTCCAGTCCCCAGTATAATCAAACCTCTCCTCTCTACACTGTTCCTGCACTCAAGAGCTAAAGCTCCTGGTGTGAAGATCCCTCTCCTCCCCTCTGTCGTAGACAGGCAGCACCTTAGAGAAAGCAACTGAGTGTGCTACCTGTTTAAGACCCCTTCCCAGCTTTCTAAATTCCCCCCGCACTATCCCAGACCCATCCCTAGCAAGGTCATTAGTCCTCAGGTAGACAATGATATCCAGCTCTGCCTCCCATCCTGCTGCTGTAGCAATCCTTAGGATCTGCTTCCCATGCCTCTGGGCCATAACGCCATGTAGGAACCTAACCTTCCTCTCCCCTCTCTTTCCTATTCTCCAGTCTATCCCCCTGACAGTTTAGTCCCCCACCAACAGTTGCTTCCTCCTCACCTGGGGTCCTCTTCCACCCTCCTTGTGGTCTCCACTTTTGAGGACCCCACAACCTTCCTGACCTCTACCATGGCTGCCTCTTCCTGGCTGTCTCCCATCACCAGAGCAGTGTAGGAACTGCATAGAGGTACCAGTTGAGGAATGTGGCTTTAACCCACCACCCCCACCCTTCCCTAGCCCACCACAATCCAGCCATTCCTCCTCTGTGGCATCCTCTGAGGCAATGGTGGCACCTTGATGAAAGAAGAGGTCACCTGAATCCCAGCCAGTTTGGCCTTGAGTCTAGTGACCTCCTCCCTCAACCCACAAAAGTGTGTGCAGATGGGACAGCATCACAGTCTCCTGAAGGGCTCTCTGAAAACTGCCACCCCATAGCCACTACACTGCACCACTCCCAGAATTCACAGCTTTGATATGGGAAAAGGCTTTGTCACCAATACCTTAATGAACTTTTGGCAGGTGGAGATGACTAGAATGAGGTTATACTAACATACTACAGTGCCAGCAGAGTAGGCCTAAAGGTCTATTGAGTCTGCTTGAAAATCAGTACCTGGTCTGGACACCATTGCTGCCCTCCCCTCCTCCCCGTAACTCCCTCCGACCCCATCCCCCAACAGAGTTTCACCTCCCGATCCAGCATTTCTCAGTTTTACCCTTCCCTTATATCTGTCCCAGACCCTCTTGAATCCCTCCACTGTATCAGCAGCTACCAGATCCACAGGCAGTGCATTCCATGGGTCCACCACCCTCTCGGTTAAGTAGTATCTCCTTGTCTCCCCCCTGAGCCTCCTGCCAACCAGTCTCATGGAATGCCCCCTGGTGGTCCCCTCAGCTGGAAGACCCTGTTTGGGCTGACCCTGCACAATCCCTTCAGATATTTAAAAATCTTGACCATATCCCCTCTGTCCCTCCTCTCCTCCAGAGAGTACAAATTCAGCTCCTCAAGCCTCTCCTCATAGAATCTCACCCCCAGGCCCTGTATCATCCTGGTCATTCTCCTCTGGACCCTCTACAGAAGTGCAATGTCCTTTTTTAAGTACAAACACCAAAACTGCACACAGTACTCCAGGTGTGGTCTAATCAGGCAGTTATACAGAGGGAGAAGCAGCTCCCGTCTCCCGTGATCTGAGATTACTGGCTTAGTTAGGCTTTGTTAACAATTTGCCAAGGTGCCAAGGGCACTATCCAGGTATGCATTTGTAAATTAGACAGGCCCAATTACATTCCCATCCACTGTCAGAAGGGAGAAGGCCAAGGCTGTTTTATAGAGTGCAGTGGTGGGTTAATCTTTTACACCCTACTGCAAATTTGCATATGTTGTAAAATGCAACTTTAGTTTTATGCTGCAATGAGGCAGATGTCACTCTGTATGCTTCACTCCCATATTCCCAGCTGGGCAGGAGGGATTGACAAAGTAAATTTTTTCTGGCGTTGAATTAAAACATTGGTGGTTATGATGCAGGAGGTCAAGTTTTTGGTGTATGCTTCGTATTGTCTAGGTGATATGCTCATGGAAGGATAAATTAGGGTCCATCCAGAAGGTAGACCCCAAGCTACCTGAAGTTTTGTACGCTATCATAGGTGGACCAGATTTGGGGAAGATTTTTGGTGTGTTGCTCAGAGTATTTTTGCAGGATAATATCAGTTTCATTTTACTGCTATTTAACTGAAGAGCATTTCATTTGTCTCAGTATCATCAACGACTACTTTTAGTGAACTGTTGAGTTTGGTGCTAATTTGGGCTTCACAGTAGTTACTTGCACAGCACTTTGTAACATCCCCAGTTAGTGATGTTTTAATTTATCTTAAGTCTTTGATAACCGGGTAAGTGCACTGATCCAGAGGACCATTTTCAGGCACAACCTGGGCCACACAGGTGGCAGTCACAGATGTAGTGACAAGTTATGCAATGAGTACAAGCCATGTGGATATACAGACGCCATTGGTGAACAAAGTGGATATACAGACATCATTGGTGAACAAAGAAAGTGATACAGGAAAGTAAAATTAATGAGAGACTAAAAAAGCAATCAGTACATCATGATAAGCAACAACTATTATACAATTATTTACTAAGTATAAGTGGCCAGTGCAAATTAATGCATGATGTAAAACAATAAATAAATACAAGACAATAGCCACGTGGGAGAGCCCAAGAAGCAGGTAGTGAGGGATGTAAGACAGGAGTCCAAAGAAATGAGAGAGGGCAGGGAAGGCCAAAGCTGCCCAAGAGGGAAAAGTCAGAAAGGTTGGGGGGGGTGTATCCTAGCTAACAACAGCATATGGCCTCATCAAGCAGCCAGGATTTGAGATGTGTCATGAAAGTGGCATGGGAGTCCTGAGAGTAGATGGGTGTGGGGATTCTGTTCCACAGAGTGGGAGCAGCTACAGATAATGCTCTGCTACTCATAGCTGAGGAGACTTTTGGGATATCCATGGTGGGGGACTGAGGATGCATGCAGACACCTCGAAGGAGTTCTAGTCTTGAGGAGAGACATATAAGGGGAGGCTTCACCATACCTGATGGAACTGTCCAGGAGGCAAGCCAAGCCCATAATCAAATCTGCAGTGTAGTGGGAGCCAGCCAAGAGTATGGTAGAGGTGGCAGTGGTGAGTGGAATATGGTGCCAGGAGAGTGAAATGACATATGTTGTTGTACGTGGAGCAGAGGAGCGCACGCAAGGCTGAGGTTGTGTGTGAGTAAATAGGGGAGCAGTTGTCAATTAAGGGTAGCAGGTTGCCTTGGGCAATGGCTGAACGGGCTTCACTGATCAGGAGTGACTTTATCCAATAAGCCGCACCAAGTTTCTGGTTAATACAGTGGATAACAGAGGAGATATGATCAGAAAAGGAGAGGGATGGATCCAGGATAACTCCCAGATATTTGAAAGTTAGTACATTTTCAAGTGCAGTGTCATCCAGTGAGACAACTGAGAGGGTGGACCCAGCCTTGGTGACCTTAGATAGGAAGGGTTTAGATCCACATAGCATGTATTTAGTTTTTTAGCATTAACAATTAGGTGATGTGAGTGGAACGAGGTGTGCACCACAGAGTAGTCATCAGATAAAACCCTGGATATATTCTCAGGAGCCTTGTCACTAGTGAAGAGGACAAAGTCATCTGCATAAAATAGGGCATCACAAGTGAGACAGTCAGAGGTGAGAGAGTTTATAAAGAATAAGTGGGCCCAGGATGGAACCCTAGGGTATACCGGTAGTAACTGGGAGGGCGAGGGAGGTGGAAGGTCCTACATATACCAACTGAAATCTATCTAAAAGGTAACTTTTGAACCACCACGTGGTCTCAGTAGAGCAGCCAAGGGTGTGGAGGGAGGAGAGCAGCAGGGTGTGGTCAACCAGGTCGAAAGCTTTAGACAGGTCGACAAAGATGGCACATTATGCCCTTCCAAGGTCCATGTTCCTAAGAATGTGATTGGTAAACAGGGCGAGGGCAGATGTGGTGGAGTGATGTTTACGGAAGCCGTGTTGCTGTCTGGACAGTAGGTTGTATGTGTCAGTGTAGTCGGACAGTTATTTCGACCTGTGTGGTTTGCAGCATTTCTTTTTGCTAGAACTAATCTCAATCTTGCACATGAACACACACACACATACATACATGACCGGAACACACACACACACACATATAAACACACAACCAGAACACACACACACTCAGATGACCAGACCAAAAGATGGAATTGATTTTTAAACAATAGCCATAAAAGCATTCAAAGTAGCAAAGATAACATTTATTTGCAGTGGACCCTGCTTCAGTGCATGCCCTGGGGTAATGAAACTTTGTGCACTTGTCAGCTCCCTCAGGCCTCAAAGAGTCTCTAGTTAAAAACACATTTTATGATTGGCCACATTCTGTGGAGACTGCTGATGCAGTTGGTAGCTTGACTCCGAATCTTTTTAAAAGTGAAAAACAGGCTGTTAAATATACTGATGTAACCATCAGCCGGTCAGTCAGTAAATGCTGCTACTTCTTTGTCAAACCAGCAGTGACTGAAGCCTCACACTTATGCAAGGCTACAGATCCCGATGCAATGCATATCACTGCATTACAGTTATATATGTGTGTTTGGCACCCCACTGAGTGGCCATCATGCCAGCTGAACAAACTGGATAATTCACCTTTCTCAGTTTTGGCTATCCCCTCACCCTTTAATGTAGCAAAAGTCTGCTTTTGGCTATGCCAAGCAGCCTTTAAATGGCTCTGGCGCTGAGCCTGGAAACTACAGGCAAGACAGCTTCATGCCAATATCAGGGAAGCTGCCAGAAGCAATCACAAAAGACAGAATAGCATGCTCAGTGACCCTGTATGAATTTTAAAAGAAGAAATTATGTCAGATCAAATCCATTTCATACTTGGATTCATTACTGGAACCGTGAGACAGCAGAAGACAAAAATTGCACATGTTGAGCTGTCCCCTGCTGTTTTACATTTCCACCATACACCAATCTAGCCTAGATTTGAATATGTTAATATCGCCAATGTGAACTTTATACATGGGCAGGGAATTCCAAATTCCTATGACACACTGCATATAATAAACTTTCCTTCTACTAGTTCCAAAATTCCTGGCATGGAATTTCTTATTATGTCCCCTTATGCCAAAATTGTCCTATTCAAATTCCTACTTTAAGTCCTTCATGTGACTATTATCTTCGTGAATATTATAAACTAGCATCAAATCACTCAGTATTTTTCTTCTGTCTCTAGGCTGAACAGACCCAGAACATTTAGTCCATTGTTTATTAATGTCACTAATTTGCTGGAGGAGAGAAAACCTGAAGATGTTATGTGTTTGGACTAGAGAAAAGCCCTTTGGAGCTGTATCAAACAGGTAACTAGTTCATCAAATTGAGATACAGCATACTGTATAAACAGTGTTCTAATGCAATGGATTAGAAACAGGCTGCAGTACAGGAGGCAGAGGGCTGGTGTGAATGGTATTCAATCCACATGAAAACAAGTGGCCCGAGGAGTCCCACAGGAGACTGTCCTGCTGCTAATATTGCTCAGTTTATTTATAAGCAATCCGGAAGTGGGTGCCAGTAGGTGGGTTGCAGAGTTATCTGATGACACCAAAACAGGAAGGGTAGGTGCACTGCCTCTCAGCAGGAGGTAACTGAAATGCAGAGAAACCTAGATATAGAAACATAGAAGTTGATGGCAGATAAGAACCGCAAGACCCACCCAGTCTGACCATTTCTTTTTCTGCCTTACGAATGTATCATCAGCCTTTGCACTGTCAATGGCCTATCTATTCATACTCATCTGTATTGCTCCCTTATGCCTATCCCATGCCTGTTTGAAGCCCTGCACTGTATTCATATCACCACTTCCTGAGGTAGGCCATTACATGCATCCACCACCCTTTCTGTGAAAAATAACTTCCTCACATTGCCCCTTAATTGGCCTCCCTCTAATCTCATGCTGTGTCCTCTTGTCCTGCTATTTTTCGTATACTGAAACATGTTAGACTCTTTCACCTTGTTAATGCCCTTAAGGTGTTTGAATGTTTCAATCATATCATCTCTCTCTCCCTCCTTTGCTCTATGGTATACATATTGAGCTCCGTTAATCTGTCCTCAAATGTTTTCTAATGTAGTCCCTGCACCATTTTGGTTGCCCTTCTCTGGACTGCCTCAACTTGGTTAATGTCCTTGTGAAGGTGTGGCCTCCAGTGCTGCATGCAGTACTTCAGATGGGGCCTAACCAGTGTCTTGTAAAGAGTGATTATTACCTCCCTCTTCTGACTTGTGATACCCCTACTAATACACCCCAATATCCCCTAGCCTTACCTACTGCTTTAGTGGTCTGCTTGGGTGATTTCAGGTCATCGGTGATGATGATGCCCAAGTCTTTTTCCTTCCCTTGTGACTGCCAGCAACTCCCCTCCCAGCTCAGGAAGTGGGTGGAAAAATGGCAGATGAACTTTAATATTTTAAAACTACAAGGAAATTTATCTGAGTAAGAAGAATATAAGGTGAATATTGTCAAAACCACACAAAGATAATTGGAATTTAGCAGAAAAAGGACCTGGTAGTAAATATCAGCAACAGCTTTAAATGGGTACAACAGGGTAGGGCAACAATAAGCAGAGAAAATAAAATCATGGCATAGTGCACAGCAACAGAAACTTTGTACGCAGATCAAGAGATATTGTGATGCCATTGTACATATAAATTAGATCCCTTTTGAAGTATAGTTTACAGGTCTGTTCCCCATATCTGAGGAAAATGATTAACAGGCTTATGAAAGTGCAGATGATAATCCCCAGCGTACCTGAAGGCTTTAAAAACATGGCCATGATGGCCAATTGGCAGAATGTAGACAGTTCAACAGGGTGACATAGTTAAAGCATTCAAAGATCTAGACAGCAGAGATATCCACACAGATATACTCTATCCTCACATATGGGATAAAAAAAGAAACAAAATTTGGCTGGTGCCAACAAGGATTTTATTTTTATGTTGTTATGTTTGGTAATATTTGTGGGTTTTTTTGTTTTTTTCCTCTAATAGTGTATGCTCACATGTTCATATATCAATAATTGTGTCACTTTTACAGTTGTATATTTTTGTGGACCATATCCATCCTCATTTTTACAGTTTTACTTTACATATAACAGTGTCCACAGTCAAGGGCTTTGATGCAGCAACATTGATTTTCACTAAGTCTCCCTAATAGAGATGTTGCAAAGTTTTTAATTCTCCAGCAAAGTTGGCAAATTTGCCTCCTCAGAGCAATCTGTGAAGTTTTGCTATGAGCCTCAAAATTTGCATATGTGACTTCACCATTTTTTGGCAGAATTTTGCCCATGAACTACAGAATTGCACCCCTGAATGGCAGAATTTTGCCTGTGAACGATGAAATTCCACTATCTGTGGTGAAATTCCACAATTCGTAAGTGAAATTCTGCACTTTCATGGGTGAAATCCAGCACGTCTCACAAGTTTGCACTTCATGGATCACTGAAAACTCTGTGAATTAAGCTAAAATTCACGGATTAGTTCACAGAACGAAGTTTCCCAACTTTGCCCATCTATACTCCCTAATCCTCATCTCCCCTTTTTTTCATTGGAAGCAATCAACTGTGGTTGTGCATGCTCTCTTACATGCACACAGACAGAAATACAGACACTTTAGAAACACAAATACAAGCAGCTTCTCTCTCTTTCATGAACACATCATCTGCCAACACCTCTTTCTTACATGCATGCAATAGATTGCATGTCTACCCATCACATTTAAACCACACAGATTCACAAAGCATTCCTTATAAGGTAATACCATGGGGAATGGAACTCTGTTGTAGCCCAAAAGTGCAAACCACATTGGATGTAAGGAACACACTATCAAACTTTGTTCGATAAACACAATACCTGATTTACACACACACACACACACACACACACACACACACACAAATATATCTATTTTTTAAATTTGATGATCAGGATAGGCACACTAAGCAGGACATCATTTCCAGATGGGACTGGGAAAGGGGATACAACAGGGAGTGAAACAGCAATAGCAACAAGGTGACAACATGGATATGAGCAATAAAAGCAACAATTATTGAATTCCAGTGACAGAAAAAAAAAATGTAAAAAGTGTACAAAGCACATCAGTTATACGGGAATACCAGATGAGATCTAGTGGAGTGTACTGCCAATGTATGGCAAAATATTTGTGACAAAAATATGGTGACGTAAAATTCAAATTACAGAATGCACGGAGTTTTAAGCTACACAATAGAGTAGGAGGCAAAATGGGTAAATTACTGGGTCTGGATATGGTATGGGTTACGGTATTGTAGAGAGACAAGGAAGTATTCTAGCTGCAGGTGTATGCTTTTCAGAAGTGCTTCAGTAAAAGTGGTTTGAGAGAGAGCAGGGAGGAAAATGGATGGGGAGAGGGAGGTTGTTCCACATTGTTGGAAGGGAGGCAGAGAAAGCAGACTGGCCTGCTTTAGATTTACTGTGAGGGATGTGAAAAGAAAGAACAGCTGATAATCGGAGTTAGTAGGAGAATGTGATGACAGGATTAAGGAGAGAGACGAGGTAAGTGGAAACAGTGGCAAGTCATTATTTGACCAGGAAGGAGGAACAGCATGAGAAACACCAGACCTCAAAGGAGAGGAAAGAGAGGTTAGCATAGAGAGAGCACTTGATACTCTAATGGCATATAATGTATTATCACTTTTTTTTTATAACTCAGCTTTATTTCACAATTATTAACAGCGGCATGACATACTCAATACAGTGCCAAATGAAGATAACAAAAAGGGGACTCAAGTTATATTCCATGATATAGTTTGTGCTAATAATTGAACAGAAGCATGCAGTATGTTTCCACCTGATAAAAACACAGGCACAGATGTCAGTATCAAAAGGTTCCTTAAAGTCTGCTGCTCCTTACAAGATGTTGTGTTCTTAAAAATATTGTATAAATAGCCACCACTAGAAGAGGATGGCATGCTTGACAATGCCATCCCAGAAGATGGTGAAATGTTGAGTTGCTACTGCTAACCCTGCTGTAATGTTTAGCACAGAGCACCTTACTGGAATAAAGATGTTCTGAACACTGAGCAGCATTGTCCAGTGGATTCATTGCTTCAGCAATCAGCCTGTGAGTGCTTGTCACTTTTTCCTCATCTGATTATGTTTACTGGTGTAGATCCATTGCTAAACAGTGTGGCTGGCATTTTTGTTATTTAGCATAGAGAGTGCAGTTATGGGTGAGAGATGGAACACTAAGAGCAAAACTGCAGAAGAAATGAAAAAGAGGTCAAGTACAGGTAGTGTATACATGCACATATATGCACACACATTCAGAGTGACATGTATGCATGTGCAGACACTGCCAGACTCACACCATTTCCCAATAGAAAATTATTCATGTGTCACCAGACTGGTGCTACACTGCACCCTTGCACCACAGCAGGGAACACAGAAATGCTATTGTTGCCAGTAGCATGTATGCACAATGAAGAGAAGAAAAGGTAACTAACTTTGTTTTTTTCTCTTTTAGATATTTCCTGAAGAAGACCTGAGGTCAAAACGTAGATTTTTAACTCTATTTTCTATTTTCAGCGTGCATTTAATGTAACCATTTTGTTTTGCTTTTAGACTACATGCTGATGCAGTGCCTTGTTTTTGATTTTTACTAATGGAATATACTAACTGATGCGGCAAACTGAAGGCAGCTGCCACAACACATACCTCAGACTCATTGTACTGTGTGCATGTCCCCCCCCCCCACACACACATGCTAATGGTACTTACCTCTGCTGCTTCCATTTGCATATTTTAGAGGGAAGGGGCAGGTTTGCTGTGATGGAATGCTGCACAACTCCTTCTGCTGCATTTCCAGGGGCATTAACTGTGATCACCACTTTATTGTCAATTATTTTTATTTATTTCTAATTTTTAGCTGGAAAAGGCACACTAAGCTATAGTAGCTTATTTCCAGGTGTATCCTGGGGGGTGGGAGTACATGGACCTGTTTTATTGATGGGGCAATACTGGCTAGACTTCTGGGAAGTTTGTGCTGTGTTGCAGGGGTATTTTGGGGGGCACTTTTATGGCTGAGGGGGGAGTATGAGTGGACTCTCCTTTCCTTGACTACAGAATACTGTACTTTTACAGGCCTCTATGCACTTAAGAAACCCCCACCCTTTGCCCTTAGACTTTGAAATCCTGCTGTGAGGGGGTGAAGTAGCCCAATTTTTGTGGCAGTCTATTTTTAGGCTGCAGAGCCCAGACACCAAGTTCCCCACCCACAATTATAGTTACATACCCAGCAGGGAGGGAGGGAGTGAAGGGAATCTGTTTTACAAACAAAATATACTGACAATCTGATGGGAGTAAGTGAAGGCTGTTGCCTCAACACATTGCTAACACCAGTCAGGTTTGAGTCCCCTCCCAGTCAGCACCCAACTACCATAGTTTGTCCTGCATGAAAATCTGCAGAAGCAGTAGAACAGCAGTTGTGCTGCATAGAAAAGGGAGCAGAAAAAAAGGTAGCACATGCAGAAGATACACAAAATGACACATACCCATATAATGCAAAGCATCAGGGGATGTATATGCAAATCACCATGTAAAGTTAGGCTGGTTCTGCATGATGAAGCTGTTTATAGAATCCAAGACTGTAATAATTCCACCTAAATATGAACACCCTGAAATACAGGCAGAAGAAGCATTAGCTATGCTACAGCAAGACAACAATGAACCATTCAGTTGGTGAAAAGACACAACCAGGCTGAGAGTCCTATAAAAAGAAACTTCTTCCAGAAAGGGTGCTTAATAACCAGGAAAAAAGAAAGCTTAGATGCCAGCAAGTGAAAACCCTTATATCTTTTCATTCCTGTGACTTTCCATCTTCTCCTTGTGGAACCTTTATTCTTGGAAGGAAGCTGATGGAAATAACATGATCTCCCTGATGAACCTCCAACCAGGGAATTAAGGCAAAATAACTTACTGAAACTCATGAATCCTGATGATAACTGGAACATTTGTGAGTTAACCTGTTCCAGCTGGTTGGCCACAGCACCACTGGGACTAGAGCTAAGTCCTCAGGGCTGTTTGTATGAATGACATCATAACACTTGGGAATTCCCTGAGGTATGGAGTCAACTACTCAATATCTACAACTTTAAACCAAGCATTGGTGTATTTATCCACAATGCACATTAGCCAAGAAGCAAAATTTCTACCTCAGTGGTACAGACTACAAGATCTTGAACAACATTTAGAAACATAAAAACAGAATTTAACAGCAGAAAAGGATGCCTTGGCCCACCCAGTCTGCCCAGATGTTCTCTGCTTATTCTGTCTCTCCAGACTCTATGTGGTCTCTGGCGACCCTCCCACCTCCCTGTCTCCTAACTAATGTACCTCTCTGCCTAGCCAATGCATGCTTGAAGTCCCCAACTTTTCCAGACTCCACCACTTCTGCTGATGGTCTAGTCCAGGTGTCTACCACCCTTTCAGTGCAGAAATGTTTTTTCTTTTCAATCACCCTTGAACTCCTTCCTCCAGCTTCACTGCATGACCCCGGTCCTAGACCTTGTTCTCATTAGAAAAAGACTCCCCACCTACACGCTGTTCACACCTTTAAGGTACTTGTAGGTCTCTATCATGTCATATCTCACTCTCTCTCTCTCTCTCTCTCTCTCTCTCTCTCTCTCTCTCTCATTCTCTTTCTCTCCTCTCTCCTCTCTTACAGGGTGTGGGTGGTTAGATCCCACAGTGTTTCCTCCTAGGGCTTTTCATGTAAACCATACACCATTTTAGTTGCCCTCCTTTGGACCACCTTCACTCTGTCTATATCCTCTCTGAGGTGCTGTCTCCAAACCTAAACACAGTACTCCAGGAGTGGTCACACCAACTAGTAATATAATGGTAATAAGACCTTCCTCCTCCTGCTGGAGGTACCCCTCCTTATGCACCCCAGCATCCCACTAGCCCTACCCACTGCCTTGTGCTGCCACCTTGAGGTCTTCAGGTAAGATATCCTCAAGGTCTCTTTCCTATCTAGTGACTCTCAGTACCTCCCCTCCATCCTATGTACCCAGTGCAGGGATTCCTATACCCTAGGTGCATGATCTTGCACTTTTTGGCATTAAACCCCAGTCACCATGTTTTTGGCCATTTCTTGAGCTTTCCAAGATTCCCTATGCATATTTTCCATCCCTCCTGAGTGTCCACCCTATTGCAGATGTTGGTGTCATCTGCAAAAAGGCATACTGTACCTTCCCTCCCAGCTCATCTTTTATGTCTTCTATGAAGATATTGAACAGCAGTGGTCCAAGTACTGAGCACTGTGGTATATTTCTGGTCACACTCCCATACTTAGAATGAGTGCTGTTAACCACCACCCTCTGTATGCTATTGGGTAATCAGTTTCTAATCCAATTTACCACTTTGGATCCCACTCCTAGGTTAGTTAACTTCCTAGTCAGCCTTTTGTGTGGCACTGTGTAGAATGCCTTTCTAAAGTCCAGATAGCCTATGTCCACTGCCATCCCCTGATCAATTTCCCTGTTTACCCAGTCAAAGAAAGTTTGCCATGACCTCCGGCCCTGTGACTCTGTGTTTTCTGGGGTATTATAGTTGCAAGCTTCCTCCCTGCTGCCACCCTTGTGTAGAGAGACCACATCAGCCCTTCTTCAGTCCTCTAGAATGATGCCTGTTCCAAGTGAGCTGATGAACAAGGTTGTCAGGGGGCAGCTAGTAACTCCCTGAGTTATTTTAGTAGTCTGGGAAGACTCCCTTCCTGTCCCACAGTCTTGCCCACCTTCAGGGCTTCAAGTCATTTCAGGACTCTTCCTTTTGAAAATAGCCCTGTCTTCACCCCCCCCCCACCCACACACACACACATATTCCTGCTTCTATAAAACAAAAGGTTTTCAGTAGCAGTATTTCAGCAGAACAACAGTAAAGTTCAATATAATTCAGTTCAGTACAGTAACTGTGAGAAAAAATTCAGTGAAGAAAAATATGAAAAAATTCAGTGAAGAAAAATAAATTAATTTGAGTCACTTTAATAAGCAAAAGGTTTAAACAGATACAAAAGCCAAACTGGCTACAAACTGTGACCCCAGCACTTTGCTTCCTAGAGCTTCCTCAGGGAGTGCTATGCACAAGTCACAGTCTCTATTTTATACAAAAAAATCAATCTACATTTTATGATGTCACACGGCCCAACCCTGTATTTTTCATAGGGAGGTTCAACATTTTATACATTTAAAATAAACATTATTTTCATTATGTTATGACATCAATACATCTTAGGTAGCCTCAAAGAAAAGAAAAATAATAAATAAAAACTAAAGAATAAAAATAAGGTTAAGAAATTAGTTACTTTTTCTGCTAAATTAACAAAACAATGACAAAATTATATATTTATCCATAACTTTGAACACGTGAATTAGTTAACATCATTATTAGTGACTGTACGATTTGCAACACAGGAAAGTGTACATTCAGTAAACATCAAGTACATAAATACCAAATTAACAATTCAAAGTTCACCAATTTAGATCTCATCCTATGTTTCATTCCTTGGACCAGAGTAGGGAGCAGAAACATCAAGAAATGATTGAGACATGGCATCCTGTACTCCACCTGTTCTCCAGCCTGAAACAGAGAGAAAGAGAGAAAAAGGAAAAACAAATAAAGACAACTCATCTAACATTTCAAACATTACCCTCAGGAGATGTAACTGTTCATAAACATGATCCTTACAACCTCTGATGTATTGTGCTGCTTTGAGAAATCAGTGCATTGTTAACATTTGAGGTACCAGTTGATAACCTGTACATACAGGGGAAGAGGTTAGGCAGGGGAAAGGGAGGTTTTTTTTGTGGTTAAAGTTTGGGTGGGGGGAGAGGACTTGATGAGGAAAGTGAGGAGGGAGGAAGAGAGGGAGCAAATCAAGCTCAAACATGGAGTGACAAGTCATAGACATCATGGAGGAACAATTTATAGACACAGAATTAAAGATATTACAGAAGGGTCTTATATCTGTGTCAAGTAACAAACTTAATATATTCACTATAACTGTTGACCTGGAGAGATTTATATGTAAAATCTATCTAAAAGACTTTTTCCTACAGAATTAGACCTGAGTGAAACTGCCCAGACTTTGAAAAGGCTATATCACTATTAGACTTTTCTGATTTTTCAGTAATAGACACAGTGACTAATGAAACAATGGGGCTTGGTATGTTCTTGATTGATCAAACATTGTTAGCTTAGAAGAATGAAATGAAAACAGCAGGGTATTAAAGAGCTAACGATGCCTCAAATACAACTTTAAAAAACATAATAATTAGGTACAATTTTGCTTGCATTCCATTTATATTTTATATATTTGTCCTCCCCATAATTTATGACTAAAGAAATGTGCATGAATATATGATTGTTGTCCCTTAGATTTAATTTTGCATTCATCTGCCTCTATAGCTCACTCCCTACTCCTAGTCATAATTCTTTGTTGTGACATCACAGTCTGTTGACAACAAAAGACATCAACAGATTGCCATGGGAGTAACTGCTTGTGACCTGGGAGTAACTGTGATGTCACAAGCAGTGCTCTATGACTTCAGGTAGGGAGAAAGCAGCAGAAATAGATGAACTCTTCAGGAGCAAAGATCCTGTTTTCATGCAAATGACCTCACTACTCAATAATGGGGAGGAGGAATACAGAACTAATGGGAAATACAAGCTAGATAGCGTCTAAATATTATGTTTTCTTAAAGTTCTCGTGAACGTGTCAGTGGCATTTGAAACAAGACAGTTCAGTTAACATGCAACTTTATAATGTTAATAAAGTTGGATTTAAAAAGTTAAGAAACAAGCTATTTGCATCTAAATTTAGCTTCTGCCCTATCACAGGTAATCCCTCTATTAGTGTATTTAGGAGACTTTTTTGTTCAGAAATGAATGCTATAGTTGATAATGACAGTGGTCTTAAGTATTTTAACATGAGCTCAGTTGAAAGAACAGCACTACACAGTCTAGAAGGTAAAACACATCTTGTATTTAAACCCACAGATAAAGGGGGCAACTTGATTGTAATGACTAGAGAATTCTATAGAAATAAAGTCTTGGAATTACTTTCTGAGCAGGGGAACTATCTTAAAGTACCAATTGACCCATTGTTGGCTGATAAAAAAGAAATATTACAACTTTTGGATTTGGCACTACACACCGGGGAAATTAATGAAAAAGAATTCAGATTCTTGTCACCTGAGTATCCAGTTACACCAACTCTATGTATACTCTCCAAGATCCATAAAAATCCTATGGATCTGCCCGGCAGGCCGATAGTATCAGGGGTGGATTCTCTAACTGACCACTTAAGTCAATTCATTGATTTTCTTTTGCAGCGAAGGGTATTGTGTCTCTGTTCCCATATTAGAGATACCACTGATGTTTTAAATAGATTTTTGGATTTTGAATGGTTACAGGGTTAAATTGATTAATCACTGATGTGGAGTCATGTTACAAGTCTATACGTCACTCTGATGATGTGGAGTGCAGTTTCTGCAAATCATCTCAGGGCCAGGAAGGGCCTTCTAGCTCATCAGAAATCCAGGGATGGCCTTCTAGCTCATGAGAGAGTGGCCCATCATTGGAGCAAAGCACTGATAATATTTTGAGTGAGCCAAAACAGTCAATGAAGTATATGCAACAGTACTTGAGTTATATCAAAAGATATAATTGTTAAAACAATGCATTGAGAATATTACGACAGAGTAAAGGTATACCAACTAAATATATGCAATAGTGATGTGACTAATATGAAACTGTACATTAATTAAAACATGAAAAAGCAACTTAATTCTAATACAGGATATTTTTGTTTTCATCAGTAATTCAAGTTAAATATATTTTTGTTCTTACCAGGAACTCTGATCTTTATTTTTAACTGTGCTTGATAAGTTGCAGAGGAAATTGTGACATAACATTTAAAGTATATTTTTAATTTTTACTTGCTTAAGTTGCTAAATAGATTGTAATATACCACTTAGTGCTCAAGTTAAAGACTGCCTTATAAGGTTTGACTTTTTTTTCCACACTTAGATTAATTAGAGTACATACCACTGAGCCAATATCCTGAAGCCTCAGTCTGATGGTAGCATACTTACAAGAGAACCACCAGAACTATAAAGCACAACTTAAGCAATTCAAAGGTAGGAGTTTTCTTATCTTGAGAATCCAGCTTGGCATGAGGACCAGCTGAAACAGAAGAGGGCTCTAGGACCTCACTGAATCATCAGGTATTGACAAGGTGGTAAGGATTGCTTCATTCCTGACTTTGGGAGCAGAGACAAGATAATGCTTGGCTTAATGGTATTTTAATTCCATTTTATTTAATTTTGTTGCGGCTATAGTAGGGAGTACTGTTCTACTCCCACATCTGGGAAACTCTGCTTATTTATTTTCTTTGCATAACTTGCTTTCAGTAAGATCATTATTGTTGAATAAACATTTATTGCTTTGACATGGTTGTGACTACCCCTGTGGGAGTTACTGAAAACAAACTAATGGATTGTCATACAAAAGACAGGGGTACATATGACCACTGTTACATAGGGCACTTGGAGGCATTAAAACTAACTGTACAGGGTCATAAACACATATTGGCTTGCCAAGACCCAAATTTCTCAGTTTCAATTCACAATTATTTAGGGTGGTAGAATTCAGATTCAGGGCCAAGTAATAATTGTAAGAATTACAATTGTCCCAGACACAGTACTACCCATGTGGGCTGTGTATAGAGTTGTGCAAAACTGAAATATTTCACCTGGCAAAATATTTAGCGTAATTCAGCAATTTAATGAAATTTTTCACATAGGCGAAACAAAATTTTGCCTGGTTTTCTGATTTCGCATAATGGCGAGCACCTACTCAGGATTAATACTTTGGTTGTGCAATTTCGTCCATTAATGCTTAACATTTCATCTTGTGGTGCAATTTCAGCAGCGCAACTTTTGATTTCGCTGGCACATTTTGTTCCAAAAGCAAAGTTTGCAATGCATTGTGAGTAAATAGGTCAAATATCACATGCAGCTTGTTTACAGCTCATTCTGCTGCATGTTGAGTCAGAGAGCAGTCTGTTGTGGTGCATCAGAGCCAATAAAGCCTTTTAAAACCTCTTTAAAATGTGTTTTGGAGAGAAATATAGAAACATAGAAACATAGACTTTGACGGCAGATAAGGACCACTTGACCCACCTAGTCTGCCCATTTCCCTACCTACAGGATAAGCTGCAGATCCTAGTTAACCAACAGCCTATTTCTTCCTACCCCCCACAAAAATTACCTTATGTCTGTCCCATGCATTCTTGAATTCTTCCACAGTTTTAGACCCCACAACATTCTCATGAAGGCTGTTCCATGAGTCCACCACTTTCTCTGTGAAAAAATACTTCTTCACATTGCCCCTGAACCACCCACCCTCTATCTTCAAATTGTGCCCCCCTGTTCTTGCACATCTTTTTTTCTGAAATATGCTACCCTCTTGGACTTTGTTGATTCCACTGAGGTACTTAAAAGTCTCTATCATGTCCCCCCTCTCCCTCCTTTCCTCAAGGGTATACATATTAAGCTCCTCATATGGCTTCTCTTGCAGGCCCTGTACCATTTAGTTGCCCTCCTCTGGACTGCCTCTATCCTGTCTATGTCCATATGGAGATGGGGTCTCCAGAACTGCACGCAGTACTCCAGATGGGGTCTCACCAACTGTCTGTACAGAGGGATAACAACTTCCTGATTTCTGCTGGTGATGCCTCTCCCTATACATCCCAGTATCCCCCCAGCCCTCCCTACTGCCTTCTCATATGTCTTACTAACCTTAAGGTCATCTGATATGATTACCCCGAGGTCCCTTTCCATTTTTGTTGTTGTTACTACCTTCCCCCCCCCCCATTGTGTAATCTTCTCCTGGGTTTTTGTTTCCCAGGTGCATTATTTTGTACTTCTTTGCATTGAATCCAAGCTGCCATACTTCTGACCATTCCTCCAACCTTGCCGAGTCCCTTCTCATAGAGAGCTATTTGTTCAAAAATATTCAGTTTTTTCCAAGTGCTGCTAGGGAACATTTTCTAATTTTGTGGATTATTGCATAATACTTAATTTAATTAGGTTTTACTTGTGCCTGTTTCTTTGAAAGAGTTGACTGGGGTATGGTAGGAGTGTAAACCAGTGCAGGCTATTTTTTAGCATTTTATAAACAGATTACTCACAAATTGTGAGTAATTTTTTTCTGTTATTTCTTATTAATTTTGTTATATCTAGGCAATTTGTTTTCTCTGAAAAAATTACTCTGTCCTGTCTGAGAGTTCCTGCCGCTGTTAGCCTGTGTTATATATACCCTTCTTCCGCTTTTAGTTGTGATTGTGAATTCTAAAGTTTTAAACATGCAGAGCTGATCTGTTATTTTTTTTTGGTTAGTTCTGTTTGCTGGAGTGTTGATTTGTGTCACTTAAACTGTGAAAATCAACAGTTCTTTTTTTTTTGTATGGAAACTTAAGTACTTTTACTTGATCACTTGAACTTGTCCATTTACAGTTTCACTGCTTTGTTGAATTTCTCCCCTGTATTTTATTGGTGGCGTTTGCCTCTGCACATTGCATGGTGTTCTTGTTTTAGTTGACTTTCCTTACCCTTTCTCTGTTACAGCACTGTTTGTTTAACACCTGACGTGCACAGTATAAAAAACAATATATTAATATGGTAGTTTTCAAGAGATTGTTTGCTGATCCCTCCCATCCAGGCCACTACTATATTGTGGTACTCACCTTTGTCAGTGTTTTACAGTTGTCTCTGCCCTTATATAAAAAACTGTGGTATTAACTAAGTAATAACACATTACAGTACTTTATTTAAAGTCAATCACTTGTGCCTTTTTCCCTGTGTGTGTTGCTTTAATTCCTGTTTGGGGAACGATAAAAGTTACCATTTTGTTTTTACTAGACTACGCTACCTACCATATAAGGTATTTGTTGTACTCTAAGTGCTGCTACCTGTCCTGATAGTGTTTGGACTTGTAAGGAAGCCAGTACTGTAGGTGTGACGTGTGAGGTGTTATTGACACAGTTGGTAATACATCCTTTCTTGATATACTCCCAGAGAAAGGCAAAGCTTTGAAGCAGCAGCTGGCAAAAATGCCTGCTAAGAGATGGCGCAGTATGGGGGAAAACATGGCAGGGGGGGATGAGGGAGCTAAGAAGTCTGCTGAAAAGAGTACAACTTCAGTTCCAGGTCCCACTCCCCATAGCAGTGTAAGCACACGTATATCTGCATTAGTGTCTTCTGCTGTGCGCTCTGGTGGTGCAGCAGGTACCAGCAAAGTAGTTGTTGGAAGTACTGGCATACCTGTGTCTTACTTTTTTAAGGCTCAAACTGTTGCATCCATGCTGGTGGGTGATGATGACAGTGAGAAGAAGGGATTGGGAGGCACTGACACCGGCACAGGAACAGTGGTCCAGGAGGAGGAAGGTGATAAGTCTGTCGGTGTGACTGTCCCTGTTCCTGCAGGAGTTGATGATGATAGTGTTCAACCAGAGTCTGATAGTACTGGAGATAGGGATAGTCATCCCCCTGGGATTGTAGTAGAGAAAGAAAAAAGTGCCATGCTGCAAGAAGATAGTGATAGGGAGGAAGAGAAGGACAAGGACATCATCACTATTGGTGGTGATGATGACTGGGATGATCCCACATGGGAGCCCGAGTTAAAAAAGGTCAAGAGTGATGTAGGCCATTTACATGCACAGCCCATGGGTCAGTCTGTCACCAAGCCTATAAGCAAACCTCAAGTAACCCCCCCCCTCCAAAAAGTAGTCTTGTGGAAGTGATGAGAGCAGCACAAAAAACACACACTTCCACACCTGTGTCTGAATTATCCCAGTCCCAGAAGCATCTGAAGTCCAGAGGTCAAAGTCCCTAGTTTGGGACTTTTATGTGTTTGATCCTACTGATGAGACTACAGGAATATATCAGCTTTGTCAAGCATGTGTTAGTTGGGGGAAAAAGGGAAGCCACATCAGCACCAATGGCCAACCTGAAAAACAAGCACCTGCTGAGATGGCAGCAACACCAGAAGGATATCAGAGCTGTTGGTGGCATCTCCCTTGGCAAGTTAAATGTAGTAGAGCAAGAGTAGGAGGAGGGAGGGCAGAGTGGGTTGGTGGTGGAGGAGTAGGGTGAGCAATCCTTTGATCTCTCGAGTAGTGGGCACAGCAGTGGAAGTGCCAGTCCCAGTCCCTTGAGTCTGAAAAGTACACCACACACCTACAAGCAACCAAAATAACTGGTTTCATGTTGCCTACACAGCCCCAAGAGGCAAGTGTTACCCTTAAAAGAACACTGCTGACATAAGTACAACGTTCTGGTCGAACAGCCCCAAAGTTGAAGCCCACTCTGAAGACAATTCTTGAGCGGCACACAAAGTACCACCCCAATCATGCTGCTGCATGAGAGTTAAATGCCACCACTGCTTAAATGCTGGCCATCGATCTGTTGCCATTCTCATTTGTGGAGAATGTTAGTTTCTGCATGTTGATGGCCCGTACCTGTCCCAAATGGCAGGTTCCATCGTGAACCTATTTTTCTAAGCATGCCATGCCAGAGCTGAACTGTAGAGTGTCTGATTCCATTAGACATACATTGAAGCATACTGCATCAGAATATATCCATCTTAGCATGGATATGTGGACCAGTGGACAGACAGCAGCAAGCTTGTATCTCTGCATAACAGCACACTGGACACAGTTGCCTGGGGTGGTACTTGATTTGGGGCCAGGCAAAACCTGCATAAATCAACATTGTGGTGGTAACAACACACCTGGTATTAGGCAGCATGCAACTCTGAGTATGATAAGTGTTACTGGTTCTCACACAGCTGAGAAAATGCTTAATGTTCTGCTATCAGAGACTGATGGGTGGCTTCACACACAGTCACTCATAGCAGGATTTATGTTAAGTGATAATGGCTCCAATGTAGTGAAGTGCATTAGTGGTGGTGTTTTTTTTCTGAGTGTCCTGCCTGGCACATTGCCTTAATCTTACTGTACAGCAGTTTCTCAACCATGTGGACATTAAGGAAACAGTTACTGTTGCACATCCCATCTGTGTCCACTTTGTATGTCCTGCAAAGGCCCGTGACCATCTACATGAGCTGCAGCACAATAACCATCTGCCTCAGCACAAGATGGAGCTTGATGTTGTGACCTGGTGGAACTCCACACTGTACATGCTTGAGCGGTTGTATGAACAGTATAAGGCTGTGTCTGAATATCTGCTAGTGTACACCACCCATGACAGTGCAAGAGTGTCCACTGCTCTAAAAACAGAGCAATGGCACCACGTGGATGGGCTAACATGCATTCTCCATCAATTCGAGCATGCTACACAGGCAGTGAGTGGGACACTGATTGTATAAGTCAATCCATACCACTCATACGTGTGCTGAGGCAGACATTAGTTAATGTGCAACACCAGATGGAGGCAAGTGGGGATTATGGCAGTTGTGATGTAATGGATCACATGCTCCACGTGCTGGACACAAATACCCATGTATCCAGCATTTTACAGCTGGCTGACTTTGCAGTTGCCACCATGCTGGATCCATGCTACAAATGAAGGAGGTTGTCAGCGAGTACTAAAGTTGACAGAAAACCTCATTAGAATGGTATATGCTGCACACTTGAAAAAGGCACGCACTGCTGTGAAAATGGGTGTTGCTACCACCACTAGCGGCTCACAGGCAGCCCAATCAGTAAAAATGGGCAAGACAGAGCAGAAAACAGCAAACAATCCCATTTGGGATGTTCTCTTTCAGGTGGGAGTGGAAGATTTGGAGGAAAAGGAGGAGGAAACAGATGAGGCAGCTGGACTCAGGGCAGTAGAACGAATGGTGGAGGCCTACATGGGGGACCCAAAGCACTTTGCCATTACGGATGAGCCACTGCTGTACTGGTGCAACAAAATGACTGAGTGGCCAGCATTAACATCAGTTGCTGTGAAATACCTGAGCTACCCACTATCAACTGTCAGTGTGGAATGAGTGTTTAGTGCAGCTGGGGCCATTGTGAGTGACCGTAGGACCAATTTATCACCCAAGAATGTGTCCATACTAACATTTATCAAAATGAATAAAAGTTACAGGTGCTCCTGGGGGTCCTGTAGACCTGTTGGCTGTCCAGTGGATAATGCACATTTCCCCTCCCTCCACATGCCCAGCACACCCCAGCGGGGCCCCACAGGGCTACCCATACCCCCAGCCCCCCGAAACAGCCATTGGCAGAAGCCCCCACCAGGGCAGCGCTGCCATCCACGCCCACCCGTGCCCAAACTAGCGAGTCGCCGCTGCATATGTGGCAATAATCAGCCCTGGCAGTCTAGTGCCCCCCTCCCGAACTGATATCTCCATAATATAAATTAATTCCCAGTTCCCTGGTAGTCCTAGCAGTTCCCCCACCCAGTTGTGAAATCACTCAGCACTCCCACCTGTCCTCATCTGGCGACTGTGACTGCCCACCTCTCTCCTGCATGGCCAGCTGACTGAGTGCAGTATTAGCGTTACTGATTGACGTGCTCAGAAATTAATTTCTGAGCGCGTTGTGCTGTAGCGCTAATACAGCACTCAGTCAGCAGCTGACCGTGGAGGTGAGAGGTGGGGTTGTGCCAGCGCCGGCTGGGACAGGTGGGGGTGCTGGGTGGGCTGGCATGGCTGGGTGAGGGGGTAGGGGGCCACTAGACTACCAGGGAATCAGGAATTATGTATATTATGGAAATGTACAGTTCGGTGGGGGCACTAGACTACCAGGAAACTGGGAATTATCTATATTATGGAAATGTACCGTACAGTTTGTGGGGGGCACTAGACTACCAGGGAATTGGGAATTATCTATATTATGGAAATGTTCAGATCGGAGGGGGGCACTAGACTACCAGGGAATTGGGAATGTTTTTATTTTATTCTACTGTACAGTTCAGGGGGAGGCATTAGACTACCAGGGAATTGGGAATGCTTTTATTTTATACCACTGTACAATTCGGGGGGGGGCACTGGACTACCAGGGCTGGGGACATCGCATTGGCGGCGGGTGACCCTGAGATTCGGGAACGCAGGTGGGGGGTGCAGTTGCGACCTGCAGCAGCAGGTTGCAACATGCTGGCTAGGCACGCCCTCTGTGTGGCGTACCTTGCCACATGTCGCAATTCACAGGACTTTGCTGCAGAGACCCTGCCCCTTCTAGAATAGGGCGCAGGATCAATGTTGCAGTTGCGGGTGGTGCAGGTTGCATTCAGCGGCATCCTGCGCCATCCTTCTAGAATCAGGCCCCTGATTTTAGCAAGCAAATTAGAACAAGCATAGAAAAAAAAATGTATACTTACCATACCCTGTGATGTCATTAAACCGTGGAAATCACCCCCAGAAGGAACATGCTGGGTGGTGCACATGATTCCTGACCATAATGAAGCAAAGTAGCAGGCATTCCCCTTCCCCTAACAGTACTGTGTACCTGGAAATTAGACAAAAAGAAGAGCAAATTTCAAGCACTGTAAAAAGTTCAGCCCCCCCACCAACATCCTCCCAGTCTCACCCAATCCCCCACAAAAGACTATAAAAAATGAAGAAATACTTACTTCGGGGGCTGTAAAAGTGGACTGGAACCATTGCACAATTAAATAAATCCCCCAGATGTGGTTGAGCAGCAGCATCGGCAGCAGGAGCGATAGTTTAACTTCACCGGAATTCCAGAAGTTGACAAAAGCAAAAAAGAACACAATTACTGTCAAACTCAGAGTGACATCCAGATGGCAGTAACAGGCATACCACATTAGTAATGAAAAATTAAATACTTACCATCTGCGTTGGGAAATGTGGTGCGTTCCAACATCCCAGATCCTAATCCTGATTCCTGGCCTGGCATGATGATGTCATCCACACAGTAAACTGAAAAACAATATAAAAGCAGTGCAAACATATTAGAACTCAAGACTCCACAATACCTACCCACCAACACCCTTATCTTGCACAGGAAAAAAATAAAGATCGATACTTACATGTGCAGCAGCAGCAGCAGTATGGATTCTGTTAAGATGATCCACCATCAACCATCCATAACAATACTTCACATAGCCGTTGCCGGGGGGGGGGTTCGTCTGGCTCGAAAGAACCCCCCCTTTTTTCATTATTTGTAACATTTTTTCATCATTTCTGTTTATTTTGTGACTGTCACAGAATGCTTATGCGCACATGATGAACCCAAGCACTTTCTGTCTGCATGGGCCCCCCCCCCCATCTGCTGCCAATCAGCTTCCTCAGTGCCAGTAAGATGAATGGAGCTGCTTTGCGAGTCTTTCTCCGCACCCTCCCCCTATGACTGACTGTCCAATTGCAGCTCATGTCAGCATTATGAATGTGACTGGAATACAGCACGGCCGCTGCCCACAATTCACACTGTCAGCTAGCACTCAAGAAAGATGGAGCATGCCAGCAGGCTCAGAGATGACATTTCCAGGACAGCAAAAAAGAAGCAGAGGACCTCGACTTATAATATTATCAGTCACTGGCAGGTACATTTTGCTGGCTACTATTTTTCTTAATAACTGTATATTGAGGGACAGGCTGTGCAGTTGGGCAAGGGAGCTGTTCAGGTGGGTGGGTTGAAGATTTAGAAATAAATTACTTAAATCCTCCTCTATACAAAATGCAAAGTTGTCATGTTTCATATGCCTGTTTAACTTTTCATAAGTTAAGCAAAAGAGGTGCCAGAGTGGAAAGGCAATGAAAGTGTTTGGAAGGGTCTGGCTGGGATCTACACTGCCACTGCACTAATTTTACTGTTCAGAGGGGTCTTCACTGTGGTCCCATTTTCACTGATATTCAGTTCCACTTTTGTCTGTGTCATCTGTGCCATACGCTGTTAAATCAAATATGTTGTGATAAGCGTTTTCTCCAGATGACCACGTGTCAGTAGAATATTTGTTGCTACAGTTCAGTGTTATGAACATACCCAATATACTTTTGGTGGCACGGTGGGGGGGGGTAGGCATTTAGGAGATGATAACTTTGCACTGGGAATCCCCACCACTATCAAATCACCTTTCCCCTCACTCCCTTTGTCATGCCTACCACATTGGAGAATGGAGTGGGGCAACAAGTGTAGTACCCAATATTGAACTAAGAATTATGTTACAGAATTTTTTCCAGGCAGGGTGCTTGGTATAGAAACACAAACAATGACGGCAGAAAAAGACCAGAGGTCAATTCAGTCTGCTTATGTTCCCTATAATCCCTGGAACCTATAATTTCTCCAGGGTACTAACCCTCATCATCCTCCCTCTATGCTCCTCCTTGGTCCTGTTGCCCCCCCCATAACCACAATTTCCTTCATTATGTCCCCTCATCTGACTGTTTTTGCACCCACCAATTCAGCTGACAAACTGTTCCAAAGTTATACCACCCTTTCCGTAAAGTACTACTTCCTCACATCTCTCCTGAACCTACCTCCTGTTAATTTCCATTCATGTCCATGTGACCGCGGATTGGTACTCAGGCTAAATAGCACCCAGCAGTTTACTTTGTTAATTCCTTTAAGGAACCTAAAGGTCTCTACCATATCTCACCTCTCCCTTCTGGTCTCCAGTGAGTACATATTTAATGCCTTGAGGTGCTCCTCATAGGATGTGCCCTGCTGTCCCTGAATCATGTTAGTTACTCTGTGCTGCACTGTCTTCAACCTATCCTCATCCTTTCTGAGGTGAGGACTCCAGAACTGGGCACAGTACACTAGGTGAGGCCTCACCAGAGATCTGTAGAGGGGAAGTATTACCTTCTTTCTTCTGCTGTCAGTACCCCTATCGTTACATCCCAGCATCCTGCTAGCCTTGCTATAGGCCATGTTGCTTTGACTCAATTGCTTAAATGGTATATTGAGTTGTGGAGGATGGAGGTTACAGTAAGGGGTAGAGGGAGCTCAGATATGAGTTATTTAGACTTAAAATAAGCCACAGAAGTGCACCACAGAGTGCGCGCATACACACACACACACACACTGAGCCACTCAGATAGTAATAATTGTCCTTACAGCAGGAAGTGGAGGGGAGCTCATAGTGAGTTATTTTGCTTTACAATAAGCCACAAAAGTGCACCACAGAGCATACCGTGGCCCATGGTTTCTGGGGATGTATCAGCCCCAGACCCCTTCCCGAGAAGCAAGCCATCACTGCAGTAAGTTAGTAATGTACAATACCCAGCCAAAACCAGCTGCAGACTCTACACTGAGGTTCAGTGCATTAGCATTTTATTTATATATATGCACACACGCACACACACACACACACACACACACACACACAATCTGAGCCACCCAGATAGTAATAATTGTCCTTAGAGCAGAAGGTGGAGGGGAGCTCACAGATTAGTTCTTTTTGGTCTAAAATAAGCCATAAAATGAGCCACAGAGCATCTAGTACCCCAGAGCTTCTCGGGGCCTGGCAGCCCCAGACCCCTTACCTACACACCAGTAGATACAGCTGCAGATATTAAAGCTGATAGCATAATATATCTGAGATAATGCCTTAGGTATATTACATTAGCAGCATCTTGCTGCCCTCTGGCACTGAATACGTAACAGATAACCCACTCCTAGGTGTGCTGTCGCTCTCTGATAAACACACGCCTTGGTGTGCATCAACCACCCAAGGCGTGCATATATCAGAACGTGACCGCACATCCCAGAGTAGGTTATCTATCTTATAAAATGGCAAAAATTGTTTTGGAGGGGGGTTAAAGTCCAGGTGTGCGGTCGCGCTCTGATATACACAAGTCACCTGATGGTGTTTGTCCAATGCGATTGATGATTGTTTGTAGCTCATTTTATAAATATACGTATTCACCCTGCAACCAGCCAGATAATAATTTTGCTTAGAGCAAGGGGTGTAGGAGATTTCAGATGTGACTTCTTTAGCTTCAAAATAAGCCACAAAATGCACCACTGAGCATCTAGGACCCCATGGCTTCTGGGATCCTGGCGGCCCTAAGACCCATAGCTTTTTTAAAAGGTCGCAGACTGCATAAAAAGAACCCCCCTTGTGAAAATCCTGGCAACGGCCCTGCTTCACGTGGCAACTTGGCAATTAATAGTCACAGACAGCAGCAGGCAGCAAGCTACAGTGCCATAACATGTCATTCACTCCCTACCACCAGGCAAGTTACAACCACAGAGTCGGTCAGCACAGCCAATCAGGACAGCAGCTTAGGGAAATGATAATTCTACATTTCTGTCTCAATCAACTGAAAAAGCAGCAGCAGGAGGAAACAATTGCAAGTAGCAGCAGCGCTTTGCAGGAGGAAGTCATTTTCTCTGCAGGGCACCCCCTTTTAAGGTCCCCGAGGTAGTGGCACAGCATGTAACATCAGGACTGACACCAGATTTCACTCTCAATTTGATGTAACTTTTTTTGGAAACATTTCTGGACATGTACTGCCCATGCTGCACTCACAGAAACAAGATGTGGCCTAAAAACAATTGTAAACAGTGGACTAAACAGCATTATCATGTCTGGGTGCTGGGGGGGGGGCAACATAGAACATCATGGCTGAGACCAGATTTCTGTCTGAATTGAATGATGTACCATTTTTTAAGAAACATTTCTGGACATGTACTGCCTGTGCTGCTTTCGCAGAAACAAGATGTGGCCTAAAACCAGTTGTAAACAGTGGCCAAAACAGCATTTTAATGTCTGGGTGCTGGGGGGATCAGCACCATAAAACATCAGGACTGACACCAGATTTCAGTTTCAATTTGATGTAACATTTTTTTGGAAACATTTCTGGACATGTACTGCCTGTGCTGCACTCACAGAAACAAGATATGACCTAAAACCAATTGCAAACAGTGGATCAAAGACCATCGTTTGGTTCGGGTGGCAGTTTGGGTGCCATAAAACATTGTGGCTGAGACCACATTTCTGTCTGAATTTACTTTATCTTTTTCCTGTAGCATTTCTGGACATGTACGGCCTGTTTGGCACACCATGGAGGCAAGAGGCAGTGTTAAACTGTGGCCCAAGTGCACATTTTGGATCGGGTCATGGTGGGACTCTATAGAAAACATCATGAGTGGAGGGGAGGGACACCAAGTAAACATTTGTGACAACTAAGCCCAGGGGACTTTTAAGCACAAAAAACATATCTTTGTTTAACTTTGCAATAAAAGTGCTGCTTATTTATGTTTCTATGTTGTGGACGTATTTGAACTGATTTTGCAGCTGCACACAGCAAAAACAACTGCCACAACATCACATAGCATTTGGAAAAAAAATGTTGTTCAAACGAACAAATTACATTACTTGACATTTGTAGATAGAAGAAGGATTAACATAAAACAAGAAGAAAGTACAGTGTTTATAGGTAAAGTACAGACTAAGTGACTGAGCGTAACATACACGACGGGGAATATGCAGGACAGTAGGTGCAAGGGTATTCATATCTGAGAGGGGAATGAGAGGGAGCATAGACAATACATAACACACAAAATGCTGGACAACAAAAAGAAACAAGAGGATATAGAAAGAGGAAGAAGACAAAAGATTTTTTTTGGTACTTTTTTAATTTTTGGGGGGTTTTGTTACTTTTTGGGGGTGCAGATAAGGGAAGAGTGATAGTAGGAAAGCAAGGACAGCAAAAAGAAAAGAAAATTCAGCTGCTGTGCTCACTGTCTGCCTCACTTGCAAGCACATTACGGACTGTGTTATTACATGGTGCCAGCACCAGGCCCCGATTTCACCCTGCTGCCACCACCACTGCCACGACGAAGCTCCGCCAGGAGGTCAAAAACTTTATGCTGGTCTTCCATCAGTTTCCTTATGTCCCCCCTGACCTCCTGACAGAACTTGTAAAACTCTTGGTGCAGAGCTGATACCTCTCGCTGTACTACTGCCAGGTTTTCTTGGCTCATAGGAGGACAGGCATGGGCTGATGTAGACTGTCCATGTTCACCTCCAGCATGAACCTGGCGCCACCACTGGATGTGGGGTGAGGTGGACGGGGGTGCTGCTGCTGATGATGATTTTGCTGGCACTGGTGGTGACTTTTGGGCTATTGCTGAGCCCTCGCCCCTTCCTTCTGCTGGCCCCCTTCTCCTTGGGCCCCACTGCCTCCTGCTGCTGCCAACTCCTTTTGCTTTTGGAGCCACTCTGCAGTGTGGTGGTGCTGCAGATGGCTCCTTTGGCCACCAGTTCCAAAATGGCCCCCTTGCTTGCCCCTTCGCACAGATCTGCCGCACAACTTGCAGATCACAACACTGCTGTCAATGTTGTTTATGGTGAAAAAACACCACATGGCAGATCCTTTATGCTGGGGGGAGGCAGGGGGCACATGTTCCTGCTGGGGGCATTACTCTATGGCTGCTGTTGTAAGGTGGGGGACACATGCTTCTGCTGGGGGCATTACTCTATGGCTGCTGTTGTAAGGTGGGGGACACATGCTTCTTCTTGGGGCATTACTCTATGGCTGCTGTTGTAAGGTGGGGGACACATGCTCCTGCTGGTCATGGGGGTCTACAGGAGAGTTCTGCTGTTGGGTGGTGGATGTGGAGGGGGGCCACATCAGCCTCATACTGCTGCAGGGGGAGCAATGGGCTCATGTTGCTGCTGGTCCTTAGGGGGTTACAGGAGGATTCTGCTGCTGAGTGGTGGATGTGGAGGGGCAACATCATCCACACACTGCTGATGGGGGGGGCAATGGGCTCATGCTGCTGCTGCTGCCGGGAAGTGGTGGCTACAAGCTGTTGCTGGGAGGGGTCCTCAGCTAGCCTAAATACCCACCTGTCAAGATGGACAGTGGGTGCTTTCCCCCCTGTCTCCTTGCCCTTACCTTTCCCTCCCATCATTTAAAAAAAAAGTTTCCTAATAGAAAGGGAGAGAGGGAGTTACAGACACACACACACACACACACACTCTCTCAATCTACACAGACACCTAACAGAAATTATTAACAAACACAAACACAATCAAAATATATTATTTATGAACAAAAACTGTGTAAAAAACACACACAATAAACACAGAAGTGACACACAGGCCCAGTAAACTGTCTGAAAGGCTCTGTTGCTAGCTGCCTGCTTGTCCTACAAGTATCCAGCTACACAGAAGGGAAATTAATCACTCACATCCTGCTTGTATACAGTCACCCATGTGATCTGCAGAAAGTAGGTCATGTGAAAAGCCCAATTTCACCAGATTTTGCCAGATTTCACCGAATAGAAATGCAAGGCGAAATCTAAGGTGAAATTTGCCAGCAAAATGTTGCCACAACAGTGTAATTACGTGGAATATTACGTGAGGCGAAATTTGTAATTACGCTGGCAAAATTAAATTTTGCAGCATCTCTAGCTGTGTGGTGATAAGAATTTTTACTCATATAGGACAGGACCATTGTCCACTGCCATACACTCACAGTCACGAATTTCAGGGTGATTTTGAGGAACACGAAGTGTATGCCCATAAAGGGAAAATATTGCTAGTAAGCAAATTAGATAGTAACATTGAGGAAGCTGGTGTCCTCGAAGGTTGGAGACATCATGAAATACTTGCCCTCTGTATAAGTACCCCCATGAGGCTTTGCCCTAATTTATCTGAACTACTGACCAGGTGGCTTCCTCCAGACAGTCATGGGAGTCTGGAAACTGACTCTCATGTACACAGAGAAAGCTTAGAGAGCCAAGACCATGAGTTAAAACAAAACCAGGGCAAAACAGGAGGCATGTATGTACTTCTTGATGGGGGAACCCCTAAAGGATGACATGCCACTGGGGCTGATTAAGAATGGTCTGAAATTTGTTTTAAGCCATAACTGTTTTGAATTTGATGGGAATTTCTACAAACAGATCTGTGGAACAGCTATGGGGGCAAGTGTTGCACCCTCTCTGGCTAATCTCTTCTTGGGAAAAATGGAAAGAGTATGTTGTCTATGATCCGGTATTAATACATACCACAACATTTTGGTTTGGTACCGTTTTACAGATGACACTTATGTGTCTGGAATGGTTCATTAGAGGAACCTGAGGCCTTTATATTATGGCTAAATAATGATAATCTTAATTTACGATTCACAAGCTGTTTCCATACTGAAAATATTAACTTTCTCGACATTACACTTAAAACTTCCATTACTGACAGAAATGTCAAGACACAGGGCTTCAGAAAACCAACAGCAATAAACAGTTTCTTAGCAGCAAATAGTAACGATCCCAAAATATTAAAAAGTTCCATACCCTACAGTCAGTTCCTGAAGCTCAAAAGAAATTGCTCCTAGTTGTCTGATTTTAACATGCAAGTAGAAGAAATGAAACATGTTCCAGGGTAGTGGTTATGACACACATGTATTGAATGAAGCCTTGGAAAAAGTAAGGAATATTTGACACAAAAGGCAGACACACAAGGTGCAGAAATGATTTGTTTCAGCACACAATTTAACCACTTGTCTTGCAAAATTGGAAGTGTAATACACAAATACTGGTCAGTATTACTTAATGACTCTTCTTTAGCACCACACATAGGTCCAAAATCAAGGGTAACATTTTTGAGTGGCACAAACATCAGGAACAAACTTGTATCTTGCCAATTCCATTGAAATGCCAAGAGCTCTGGTGGGACTTAACATGGTTACCAATCAAACTGCCGGGGATGTTCAGATGAGGTAACAGTAACGTCTGTACACTATGCACACATGGATCACAGTTTGTTTACCCTAACAATGGAAGAGTAGTGAAAATGAAACAGTTTATTTTATGTGTGACAAAATTTGTGATTTATGCTATTTTGTTTCCATGCAATTGAGTGTACATAGGTAGAACCACACATGCCTGAAAACAAGGATCCAGGAATATTTAAGACATTAGAAATTTAAATTTGGACAACACAGTGGCTGAGTACTTCTTTAATGATCATAACAATGACAGCACAGGATTCAGATTTATGGGCAATGAGCAGGTCAAAGTGGGAAGGAGCGGGAGAAATAGGTTAAAATGTCTATTACAAAGGGAGGCTTACTGGATGTTTGAACTTGATGCATTAACCCTAGACTGTTAAAATGGAAATAGACTTTAAACCTTACTTACGAAAATAATGGATTTTGGAATGGAAACACAGTCATAATTGACAGTTGATTGGTTTAACCCCCCCCACCCAAAATTTAACTACAAAAAAATTCCCTTCCCCCGCCTAACCTTTTCCCCTGTATATACAGGTTATCAGCTGGTACCTTAAGCCTTAACAATGCACTGATTTCTCAAAGCAGCACAATACATCAGAGGTTGTAAGGTCATGTGTATGAAGAGTTACATCTCCTGAGGGTAATGTTTGAAATGTTAGATGAGTTGTCCTTATTTGTGTTTCCTTTTTCTCTCTTTCTCTCTGTTTCAGGCTGGAGAACAGGTGGAGTGCAGGATGCCATGTCTCAAGCATTTCTCAATGTTTCTGCTCCCTACTCTGATCCAAGGAATGACACATAGGATGAGATCTAAATTGTTGAAATTTGAATTGCTAATTTGGTATTTATGTACTTGATGTGTACTGAATGTACCCTTTCCTGTGTTGCAAATTGTACAGTCATTAATAATGATGTTAACTAATTCACGTGTTCAAAGTTATTAATAAATATATAATTTTGTAACTGTTTGGATAATTTAGCAGAAAATGTAACACATTTCTTAACCTTATGTTTATTCCTTATTTTTTATTATTTTTTTTTCTTTGAGGCTACCTAAGATGTATTGATGTCATAACAGAATGAAAATAGCACTTATTTTAAATGTATGAAATGTTGAACCTCCCCATGAATAATAGGGGATGGGGCCGTGTGATGTCATAAAATGTAGCTTGATTTTTTGTATAAAATAGAGATTATGACCTGTGTATAGCACCCCCTGAGGAAGCTCTAGAGAGCAAAGTGTTGGGGTCATAGTTTGCAGCCAATCTGGCTTTTGTATCTCTTTAAACATTTTGCTCATTAAAGTGACTCAGATTCATTTATTTTTCTTCAGTGGATTTTTTCACACAGTTACTTACTGAACTGAACTATATCAAACTTTACTATTGTTCTGCTGAAATAGTGCAGCTGAAACCCTTTTATTTTACAGTAATATGTGGTCATCGGACCTCAGGCAGCACATCCAGTTCTGTGATGTGCAGCATATCCATCTGGTTTTCATAGTCCTACTTCTCCCTGGTGGTTCAATCCCTCCCCCTCCTTCCACTCTGAAGAATGAGCAGAAGCACCTTTTAAAGACATCTGTTTTTTTCTTGGCCACCTTCATTACAGTTCCCCACTTCCTCCCTTCTAATCCTCATTATCTTTCCCCTTGCTTTCCATTTCTCACTTATGTACCTGAAGAAAGTCTTATCCCCTTTAACAACCCCTTTGGCAATCCTTCCCTCTGTCTGCACCTTTGCTCCGCTAACCACCTTGCTTGCTTCCTTCTGCTTTGCTAGGTATGCCACCCTGTCCTCCTCCCTCTGCACTTCCTTATACCTCTTGAATCCAACCCTTTTTCTTTTACAACCCTTGCCACTTCCCTGAAGAATCATAACTGTCTCTTTTTCCTTCTGCTTTTACTCACTTCCTTCACTCATGGGTAGGTTGCTTTAGTTATGCCTGCTCTTATTTTTTCTCATTGTGCCTCTACCGCTCCCTGGCATACCCCCTTCCCTTCTAGGCAGTTCCCGAGGCAGTCTCCCATTTGTTTTAAAATCCACAGTCCTAAAGTCTGTGACCCTTATCCTCATGTGGTTTGTATATGCTCCTGTATTCATGTAGAACCACACTGTATGGGGATCATTGGTAACCAGAGAACTGCCTACTGTGACGTCTTTAGTGCTGTCCCTGCTGATAAGCACCAAGTCCTACACTGTCTAATGCCTAGTGGATTCCCTAACTTATATAACTAATTTAAGAACAACTGGCTAACAGGTCCCTGACATAATTGTTGGTATTACTGAAGCATGGTGGGACACTGAATCTGACTGGAATAAAAACATAAAAGGATAGAGATTCTTCAGTAAAGAAAGAACTCATAAAGAAGGTGGAGGTGTAACTTTCTATGTTAAAGAGGAAATTAACTGTACACAATTCACCTCTATGTTAAATAAGGAACTGAATTTGGAAAACATATGGATCAAAATCAATGATAAGCAGAGAAAAGCATTCCATATGGGTTACTATTATAGACTACCAAAATCAAGCGATAATGACATCAGATTGCTCACTGGAGAGATTGAGAAATTAGTAGAGAAAACAGATAAAGTGATGGGAGACTTTAACTTACCCAACATAGACTGGACAAATTGGTCTGCAACAAACAATTAGGAGAGAGAGAATTTTTAGACATGATGATTAAGTGCAATATAGAACAAATGATTAAGGAAGCCACTGGAGGTGATAATTCTTTAGATTTAATGGTTAATAATAATGCAACTAACATAACACATATAAAAGTAATTGAGCCCCTAGGTAGTAGTGATCACAATAAGATTAAATTTAAAATAAAAAGACAAGTGGCTTATATTAAAGGGATATCTTCAAGATCTAACTTTACTACAGTGGGCTTTAAATCAATGCAGAGAGCACTATCCAAAATTAAGTGGTATAATAAATTTAAAAACCAAAATGTCAGTGATTACTCAAAAATGTTTAAGAACATCTTACAATGTCTAGATAGTCGATACATACCAAGGTTAAAAACATACAATAAGAAAGGGAAAAAAACATACTGGTTAGATAAGAAAGTGGAGAGGTTAATTAAAAACCAAAAGAAGATTTTTTTTTTTTTTTTTTAGTTTAGTTTATTGTTCTAGGAATTACTACCTTTGAGCCAGAGGCTCTTTTACAAAGGTTCCACGTCAGTTAGGTACAGTACAAAAAAGGTTACATAGATAACACAACAATTCGTGCTGTGTCAAGAGCGAGAAAACATATACAAATACATATCAAATCATTTGTGCAAAAGGACATGAAATATCAATAATGACATTATTATTACAAGAAAGAGGTCATGCCAGATTAGGAGAAACGAATAGGGAAAAAGTCCAGAACAGAGAGAGTAAGTGAGAGGTGTGGGGAGCAGACAATAGCAGGAGAAAAGGTTTCCCAAACATGTCTTTGTCAAATAATGGAACAGGGTGGGTAGTGAGAAAATAGAGGTTTAATCAGGGCAGTCACAGGAGCTGGAGGTGGCAAGGTGAGAGAACAGCCTTGATTTGAAAATACCTAGAGAGGTGGAGGCAGTAATATGAGTGCTGAGGGCATTTAGCCAGCTGAGGGCACGATACAAAAATCAAATACAAAAAAGTTAGCAAACATTAAAACAAAGAAAAATTACAAGGAAGTCATTAAGATCTCAGGAAAGGCCATTAGAGAAGCTAAAAGAAACATAGAACTCAGTTTAACTGTCTCTAAGAGTAACACCAAAGCATTCATTGCATATGGCACATCACTGTAACGTTTATAGGTCTCTTGACTGTCTTTCTCCAGTTGATTGATTGCATTTTAGATTACTGTTATTTTTGCACACAATACACTTACAGTAGATCTTTTGCCTGACTGTATTACTAACTTATTTCCTAAATTGTCTAATGCTTTTTTGACTAGGCTTCATAGTAGATGGTGGTGGTGCAGAGGGTGGTGTCGGGTTTTTTTTTCCCTCTGATCCTATCTCTCTGTCTTGTGGGGTTCCTCAGGGCTCAGTGCTGTCCCCCATGTTGTTTGCAGTGTATATGCTTCCCCTCAGAGACATTGTAAGACGGTATGGGCTGAAGTTTCATTGCTATGCCGATGATACCCAGCTCTACCTGTCTATTGCGCCTGACCAGGAAGGAGCAGTCTCGGTATTTAATGACTGCCTCATTGAAATCCAGGATTGGATGAGGTCCAGCTGGCTGAAGTTGAACCCTGGGAAAACAGAGGTGATGGTTGTGGATCCAGGTCTCCGGGATAGGGGGGTTGGGGGCAGGTCGACCCTTAGGTTTATTCCTTGGGGACTCTGAGCTCCCTTCTTCTGAACAGGTACAAGACCTAGGGGTGATACTTGACGCGAGGTTGACACTCCGAGCACAGGTGTCAGCTGTTGCTAACTCATCTTTTTGTCATATGAGAAGCATCACTAGGATCAAGCACCCTGTTCTGTCTGGTGACCTTCCTACACTGATCCATGCCTTTGTGACCTCACATCTGGATTATTGCAATTTGCTTTACTTTGGGCTACCAGGGGTTGATATCTGCCGCTTGCAGCTGGTGCAGAATTCAGCAGCCCGGTTGTTGATGGGGATTCCTAGATCTTCCCATATCATGCCTGTGCTGCGGGAACTGCACTGGCTGCCAGTTTGGTGGCAGATCACCTTCAGAGGTAGTTTACTGACATATAAAGCCCTGCATGGACTGGGCCCTGACTACCTGAAGGAGCTTCTGGTTCCTTATCTCCCTGAACGACCACTCCGCTCGTCTGATGAGGGGTCGCTGGAGGTTCCGAGGGTGTCTTTAAAATCTGCTGGGGCCCAGGCTTTTATGTCCGTGGCCCCTACCCTCTGGAATTCTCTACCCCATCTGGTTAGGGAGTGCATGACTGTGGGGGGATTCAAACAGGCCTTAAAAACTTTTTTGTGGAAAAAGGCATACGGTGATGAAGATTACAGATTTTGATTATACTGTGGATTTTAATGGGATATAAGATTGTTTTATCTGTTTTAACTGTTTTAATTGTACTGTGCCTTGACATTTTAAAGGTGCATTAAAAATAAAGTATATTATTATTATTATTATTATATTTTCCTTTCAAGTCCCTTTTTTCCGTAACACTTTTGGTCAAAACTCCCTTGCTCTTAAGGCCACTAAATTATACAATAAACTGCTAGCTCTATTGCAAATTGTACTACAATTTCAGCCTTTTTTTCTAATTAAATATTTGGATAACACCTTTGAGCTGAAAGCTCTTTACATAGGTTCCACATCAGAGGATTACACAAAGAGAACAATAAGGTTACAAAAAGGCAGGAGGCACAATAACAATGTTACAATGTAGCAAGGTTAAAACAGGACAAGTAATAGCTAAATATGAAGAGAACAGTGAACACGTATGAGTGGCAATTGTACAATGGACATCATATACATATTTGGCAGACAATCGGAGGCAAAACTACTGCAGAGTGAGGGAAAAGAGAATCACCCCATGAGGTCTTGTTGAGGGGAAGGAAAAAAAGGGTGGTCAGGGAAGGGGGAGTAGAAGATGGAAAAATAGGGAGGGCAGGGAGGCAGATATAAGTGCATCAGGGCCAGGTAAACAAGGGGAGAGGCTGTAGTCTGTAAGATATAAGCGCTAAAAGCCTTGCAGGAAAAAGGACTGGGTAGTGGAAACAGTCACAGCTGGCATTAGCTACTAGTTGTAGTTTAAGCTTACATTTAAATGAGCAAAGTGTGGCAGCCGAGAAAATGTCATAATGAAGGGAGTTTAACCAAAGTGGGGCTCTGCAGATGAAAGATCTTTGACCCTGGGAAGTGTGACAAGGAGGGATCTTGAAAATCTGGCTATCAAAGCTTCTAGTATGATGTGGGTTGATGTAGGGGTTGAGAAGTTTCTGAACCCCAAGGGGCACCATACCTAAGCTTACTTTTTTTGCTAGCAGGCACGTTTGATACATAAGTCTGCTTTTTTACTGGAGTCAGTTCACCTGAGCGTACAGGTCACAGGTATGAGTCAGTCACGCACATCCAGTTAGGAGCCAACAAGCTTTGTTTAGAGCCATTTTGATATGATGGAGGGCCGTGTCCATGGCAGACCCTTAGATAACCAGCCCGTAGTCAATAAGTGTGACAACCGAGCGGTTTATAGCAAGGTTCAGAACTTCCGAGGTCAAACTATGTCTGTGCCTGTAGAGCAGCACAATACGTGTTTTGGCCACTTTGGCAATATTGTCACTATGAAGAGTATGGGACAGAGTACTGTCATTAGTGATCCCTAGGTATTTAAAATGCTGAACAAGCTCCTAGAGAGATCCCACATCATTGGAGATAGAAAGAGGGTAGGATTTATGCCTGTTTAGTGGGCTGGTAAACAACATAGTTTTTGTTTTTTGTAGCTCATAATGAGCTTGTGGTCACTGAACCATTTTTTTACATCAGCAAAATTTTGTTGAAGGCACTTCTCTAGGACCTTGGGGTCAGGGTCACTAGTAAAGATAACCGTGTCTTCCATGTATGGCAGGATGTGATCCTGGCAGGAGTAAGGGAGGCTGTTTAGGAAAACACTGAACAAGAGAGGCCCCAGGACAGACCCTTGTGGGACTCCAGATTGGACAGGTCTAGTGTCTGATAGGACATTTCTAATCTTCACCTGATGCAAGCGATTACTTAGGTAACTTCTAAACCAAATGACAGTATCATTGGAAAGCTCAATGCCATTAAGCTGGTCAACCAGAAGGGCATGGTTAACCGTGTCAAAGGCTTTGGTTAAATCAATGAATGCTGCACCAACAAGATGACCTTGTGTTCTGCCAACTCAAACCAAGCAGCTATTTGCCACTCACACTCACATACACACAATAACAATACAATAAGTACAGCAAGCCAAAGCTTTATTATAACAAAATATAATACAAAAGGTTATACATCACCGATTCAATAAAGCATCATCCAGGCCCTCTTCCAATGGCTGGGAAGCCCCCATGTCAGCCTGGCTAGGAGTCTCTCGAACCGGGAACTGGCCCCACAGTGATGCGTCCACCCTGCAGGAGAGGCTTCTAACCAGGCATTGAGAAAGCTACATTTATATCTTATTCTATGCTAAAATAACCTGCAGCCTTCATTGTGTTATTTTCCCACATTACTAGAAGCTGGCGGGCTTCCAGGATGTTGCAAATTCACCGATAAGGACTGCTCAGAATTCCCCACACCTGCTAGGTCACTGTGCTCCAAACACTGGCCGGGTGCCTAGAACACTATGAGCTAAGCAGAAGTTTAAACAAAACTACAAAAACAGGTTGCCTGATAATATGCGACCTTCAAGTCAGCAAAATACACTGTCTGAAGCAAAACATAATAATGAGGCTATCTAAAGAGCAAAACACCAATTAAATGAAGCAGCATGTAAAATGGAGTCACACAATACAAAATGGAGTATAAAATGACATACATTACAGGAAATAGCATACAAAATGGAGTGACAATAATCAACATATTATACTATCACTACATTCGGTCCTTTGATTATTGTGAATACGATTTGTATGATATTGGTACCATAGCAAAATTACTACGAATATAACATAATAAGTAACAAGTCCAAATAAGCAAGATAATTGTCACTACAGCAATGATTATGATAGGATGTATCAGAATATTTAACACTTTTGTAGCTGATGGAGACCATCCTGTAAAATATCCACCAATAATGAGTAGTCTCTTGTTGAATCTTGGAACTTAAATCAATCATTTTATTTTTAACTATCGTAGTTTGCACCTGACTTTACACTAATGATTTATTTCTTATTGCCAAATGAGCTTGCATTACATCTGTTTCCTGAATTATCTGTTTAATTTTATTTAATGAGATACTCAATCTTGATTGATCTAAAATATTGGGCTGCCAATACAAAATAAGCTTCTGCTAATTATCAGGGACCTATGCATTTTACTGTGGTGGATGACATTACAATCCAATGATTACTAGGAATCCATGATTTGAACACGGTCCTCCACACATATTCATTATTACTCATTAAATCACTCTGGGCCTTATTTCTTTGCATTATAGAATACATATGTCGCATTGTGCATTCTGTCCAATCAATAAATCGCGAAATATTTTCTGCTACTCCATTCCCCATACCTGTGAAGCATTAAATAACTGCAAGAACTCAAAATCATAATTCAAAGTTAATCTTTGGGATAAGAAAACAGTTGGCATCCATTGAGCTTGTAAGTTAATTAAGCTAAATACATCAATTCCTACTGCCTGAAGCCTGTTAGTCAGTGTTTCTATATCAACACTATTTAAAATTCCCATGCCTGCCCCTGCTCCACCTAATAGCCAGATCAGTACCAAGCTCTTTTATATGTGCATTTTCTACTAAACATAAACGTTATGTTAAAATGGATTACATTTTCTGATACCGCTGCACTACTGATGTACATGTGGATGGAACCTTAACTATACTATCATTGCTAATTACAGGATGATTTTTCAACACTGTAATGTGATCTGCCCAAGTAGTTCTATTAGTTATTGCAGTAGCATTTATGCAGAATAACGTGTCTATGTCAATCAAAGTAATACTTGCATTGAAAATGTCTGTTTGATTCATGCAGCAATCAAGTCTATGTTGTACAGTCACCATGCAACTATTCGGTAAGTTGCAGCATTTAATAGCAGTCTTATTCTGCAAAGAGATTTCATCTGTTTTACAGGCATATTGTCCTGAGCCACCAGTTGTCATCCAGAGATTGACCCCTGGTGAAAATGTCATGTTCAGTACCACACACTTCTGTCGGATGGGCAGCTAAAGTTCCCTGGGTTCTATCTTTGGTATCATTTTTCCAACTCCAGGTTCCTTTACAACCAGTGTCATTACAGTTAACCCTTTGAATCCTTCCTCCAGGGTAACTAGCTTCGCCAAATGGACCATAAGACACACCAGCATTCCTTTTAAAATCCATTGCTGGACCTAGAAAGACACAAATTTCATTATTCTCGAAGATAACATTTATGTGCAGCACGTATTCCATTTTCTTTCACTGATCTGATAATTCAGCTGGTTCAGAAGGGCCATTTGGGTTTGTAACCCATATTTTGGCACCATTGTTAAAACTTCCTGTAGATCTAAAACCTTTATCCCCTTGCTGTTAAGAGTGTGGGGCTTGTCCCTTATAGGGGTCACTTTGTTAACTGGAATAATTAACAATTGAGCCACTTGTCATACTGTTAAATCAACAGATTTTGTTCTCTACTATTCAACAAAATTACTTTCACTTCTCCTTGGTAATCACAATCAATCACCCTCCCAAAATTTGTATTCCCTTGAGGCTAGTTCTGATTTAGGTGCTATCCAACCAAAATGTCTCGGTGGAATTTGTATTCCAATACCAGTTTCTATATTCTTGAAGGGCATGTAAATCAAGTCCAGCAGCTTCTGGGGTTGCCCTGCAAGGAGACAGAGCTCCTGGTGTAATTTCCCACTATAACACTGTTTCTGTAGTTGAGTAAGCCTGCACTTGCAAATTAGGAGTTATCATTTGCATTAAGGGGGTCTCAGATTCTCCAATTGATCTATTATTTAAAATCTGTAATGCTTCATGCAAATTCTCTTTCCATTTTCGTAGGCTCTCCCCCCCCCAATTGTCCTTTCACAATATGAGGGATTGGTCCTTGTTGCCCATGTTGGCATATAGGACACTGAGTAATAACAGTTTTAACCAAATCCAATGTTAGGGGTACACCCCTACTATATGCCCACCTGTAAGTGGCTTTCTCTCCCAAATGTCCACATTTTTGATGTGCCCATTTTGCCAGCCCTGATAACTGCTGACTTTGAGTTTCTTCAATATCCACTGGAAGAATCTTAGCTTTTCATCTGCAATAGAATTATACCATCGTTCTAGTGTATCTGAAGCACAATGAGCATCAACATGAAATACAGTGGTCTGAGTATTTTGCACCATAGTCCATATTTCCTGCCACAGTTCTTTTCCCCATATTTCTTTCGAATAAATTTTCCACTCATCCTTAGCCCAAGTGGGCAGCCAGGTTGTTAAACCATTGGCTACAGACCATGAATCAGTATAAATATGACATGTACCTTGCAACCTTGTGGGTATTACACTGGAAGGGAGGAAGGGTAGCTTACCCCTCCTCCAAGCTCCTACTGGTGGAAGACACAGCTCAAGGTGCAAGAGACAGCTCGAATACTGTAGCAATAAAAGGTTAGCTGTGAAACACAGACAAACAACAAAAACAAACACACATCAGTTTAAAAATAAAACAAGATTATTTCTATAGGATAAAAAGAAGCCAAGCGTCCCTGGGTTCCCTATCCTAAGCATGACAAAATGTCCAGATTGATGGTGATACCGTACGTACGTATCTCTGTAGATGGTAAACTCTCAAAAACAGCTGTAATAGTCCTTTTTTCAAAATTGTAAAAGTTTGTTCCTCTTCACTTAAAATACTAGTTTTGCAATAAAAAGTCAAATTACATGGTTCACTCTTGGTGTGCTTTCATGAAAACATACATTTTGTGTGAAAAGTTGTGCTTTAGGCATGGAATACACATCAAGTTTGAACTGGTAGTAACATAAAATGTTGAAACACAAGAAGGTCAAATAACGCAAAAGGTCACAGTGTGCATGCAAGGGTCATTCAAACCAGCCATTCTGTAGTGTCCTTGAACACCACCAATATTAAAATATCTTTACACAATAAAACTGCTGGCCAAGACAGTACACACACATACACATACACAAAAAGAAATACTTAACACAAAATAAGACTGACATTGTTTCACACCAATTTGCTGAGGTAATGCCCATAGTTCCATTAGAAAACTGTACGTGGTTTAGAATATGTGTTGCCTCCTGCCTGTCTTGTAACACTGACAATTTTAAACCAACACATTTATACATATTGACATGCCAAATCTTTCCAGAACAAAACACTGTTTAAACACATCATCTGTAAGTGGACACATCTCGTATAACATGATTACACCTTGGCACATAACTAAAATATGGCACTCTGCCATTTTGCAAAAGTTTCTGGTTTTAACTAGAAGTATGATAAAGCCATTTATAGCTGTTAACACATTACATTTTCACCTAGCAGTGGCTTGGCACGTTGCTTGCAAACTACAACTCTTTCTGCACATTGCAATCTATATGACGTCATAATTCTTCACCATCAACGCTACCTGCTCCAACCAACTACAAACAAAAGTTCTTCACTGACCCTATCTAGGCAGCACAAATGTTCCATTAAAAATAAAGCCAATTAAAACAGTCAGCTATGAGGCAAAGAAGCTTCCTCTCTCTTTCCTTTTTTTTTTACTGTAACATGTTGTGCACTGAAGGCAGTCAATCCTATCTCGCAACCTTGACAACAGAACATAATTACAGAATAAAAAAATTCAGACTTACCCGGTGCCAAGGTATTTTTCTTCTTCTTTTCCGATACATTAGTCTAAGTAAGAAAACTGACTGCAGGACCTTCGTGATAATTTCCAAACGCTGCAGCTATTAACCTTTCAAAGGTTTTAACCCTTGCAAAGGTTTTTTTTTGGCTATTTAGTAACCTGCCAAACTCAAGTCTTTTCCAGAGCTCTGGTTTGCAGTTTAAAACAAAACAAACAAAATCTCTAACAGTACTAGGTTGAGATCCATCTGGTAGAGGTCCCCAGTACTTGGGTTTAGGATCAATGTTTCAGCCTCTATAGGAGGCAAGGAACTTGAAATTGATACAGAAAACTTGAAACTACACAGCTAGGCAACATGGGGGAGGTTTTCAAATCATCCGTCTGTAGTCACCCTACTGTGCGTACATCCACAGTAGTTTATTTTTTTTCTAGATGTTGCTTATCTAACTTCACTTAATCAGCCGCTGCTTTTCTCCTAAAGCCGCCTGAACTGTGAAAGCCATCATTGGCTCTAACAGTATATACTTGCAGCAAGCACAAATTACAAGTACAAAGGGCAGTTGCCCTTGCTTGTTTGAGCCTTAATACACCTTAAAAAAAAAAAGAACTCATCCTTTTTCCTAAAAATAGACATTTTATTTTCGAATCCTGCCGACTACGCCAAAAATGTTCTGCCAACTCAAACCAAGCAGCTATTTGCCACTCACACTCACATACACACAATAACAATACAATAAGTACAGCAAGTCAAAGCTTTATTATAACAAAATATAATACAAAAGGTTATACATCACCGATTCAATAAAGCATCATCCAGGCCCTCTTCCAATGGCTGGGAAGCCCCCATGTCAGCCTGGCTAGGAGTCTCTTGAACCGGGAACTGGCCCCACAGCGATGCGTCCACCCTGCAGGAGAGGCTTCTAACCAGGCATTGAGAAAGCTACATTTATATCTTATTCTATGCTAAAAATAACCATGCAGCCTTCATTGTGTTATTTTCCACATTCTAGAAGCTGGCCGGCTTCCAGGATGTTGCAAATTCACACGATAAGGACTGCTCAGAATTCCCACACCTGCTAGGTCACTGTGCTCCAAACACTGGCCGGTGCCTAGAACACTATGAGCTAAGCAGAAGTTTAAACAAAACTACAAAAACAGGTTGCCTAATAATATGCGACCTTCAAGTCAGCAAAATACACTGTCTGAAGCAAAACATAATAATGAGGCTATCTAAAGAGCAAAACACCAATTAAATGAAGCAGCATGTAAAATGGAGTCACACAATACAAAATGGAGTATAAAATGACATACATTACATGAAATAGCATACAAAATGGAGTGACAATAATCAACGTAATATACTATCACTACACCTTGGTCAAAAGAGTTATGGATGAAACCAGTGAACTCCAGTAAGACTGTAGTGGTGCTATGACCATTCCTAAAACCATGTTGTTGTGGGCATTGTAATTGATATTTTTCCAGATATTCTACCAGTTGATCAGCTACTATTCATTCCAAGACTTTTGAGAGTGGGGGGAGAATGGAGATCAGTCTGTAGTTTCCATGTAGAGCACAATCCCCACTCTTATGCATGTGTGTCACTACAGCAGATTTCCACTCGAGCGGGAATTGAGAGTACCTAAGCGATAGGTTAATTATGTGGGTTGGGGTGCCAGGATTTCATCCAGTGTAAGGGTAACAAATTTAATGTCAAGGTTGTCCCCACTGAATGTTGACTTCCCCGGCACCTTAAAGAGATGCTTTCTGGCTTCGTATGTGTGATGATTTTGAAGTGAAACAGTGGGTGAGTAGGGGGTTGATTAGTTTTCCCATGGTAAACATTTGTTGTGGATGGGCAGAAGATGTCAGGAGGGAGAACACTACTAAGATCAGTGAATGCATTGTTGAAGGTATTTGCAATGGTTCTAGGATCAAGGGAAGGAGTACTGTTGATGTTAAGCATGGAAGGAGCTGCTTTGGGGTCCTTCCCTGTGACGTCATTAAGATTACTCCAGAATTTTCTGCCATCATTCCAGGTGCGAGTGAGGACTTCTTTATAGTACTGGCTTTTTGCTGTGCGGATAGCCCAGGTACAGTCATTCCTTGCTTTTTTGTAGCCCTGAATGTCAGCTTATTTACCTGTAGCATGAGCCCTATGCCGGAGGTGGTCCCTGGATTTCAGGAGCTCAAGAAGTCCAGGAGTGATCCAGGGATTATGGTTGCCTTTGATTCTCCATGTTTTAAGAAGATCATGCTTGTCACAGGCAGCATTAAATTGGTAGACGAATTGATCAAATGAGGTGACGACATCACCGGTAGAGTAGACTAACGACCAATCTTGGTGAAGAAGGTCTGATTTAAGTTGTTCAAGATGACCACAGATAAGGACCCTATTAGTAACTGTTCTGGTGGGGGGCTTGGTGAATTTGTTTGACCAACAAAACAAGGCAGGGGAGTGGTCACTAACAGTATCGGGGAAAACAGTGATGTCAGAGATGTGCTCAGGGTGGTTTGATAGTATCCAATCCAATAGGATACTAGTCCTGGTCCTGTAGTTCTTTCTAGTAGGTGACTCAACAAGCTGGGTAAAGTGGACTGCTGAGGTTGTGTCCCTGAAGGAGCTTGCTTCAGGTGAGACCCAACTCATATTGAAATCTCCCAGCATTATAATTTCTGAGTTTAGACTCAGACTGCCTAGGCAATCCATTAGTGAGACAAAACCAGAGGTCATCTGCCTAGGTGGGATATATACTGATAACTCAGTGATGGCTTTGTTGTGTGCACCAAGGAGCACTTTAATAGTGAGTGCTTGAATGTTGTCACCAGTGCTGGGCAGCTTCAGGACGAGACCCTGTAGTGTATCCCTGTTAGACCGCACAACTGCCACCTCACTTGGTTAGTCTATCCTGTCTGTAGACAGTGTAAACAGGAATTGAAATGGATGTATTATTTATTTATTTTATTTATTTATTGAATTTTGTTGACCCGGTAAGCCCGCTGGGCCTAGAAGTCCCTTTTTCAGGGGCCACCGGGGGGAAGGGGATACAGATGTTAAGCAACTGAAATTGAACCAGATTAAGCTGTTGGTGGTATTTTAGTGAATGGGAGAAATTGGGCAAGGACGCCAGGGAAATTCCCCTGCTCTCCACTGGGGGATTTGCCGGCCATCTTGCTGAGATGGCCACTTCGCCGGGACGTGTGAAGACAGAGGATATTGCTGGGATGGGAGCTCTGGCCTCTGCTCCTGTCCTTTTGATGCAGGAGGCTGTTGACATGGCTATGGCTGTGGCAGACTTTTCACAGGATCAGAATATTTTAGATGACATGGAAACTGAGTCTGTTTCTACGGACCTACCTGTTTTGGAGGTAGATGCTGCTTTCGTTGCTTCTCCTGCACAAGCTGTTCTCAGTCGCCGTCAGGTGCTCCTACTACAAAAACAAGCATGGCTAAGAAAAGGGGAGGAAATTAATTCAGAGCTTCTTTCCTTGCTGGATGAGTCCCCTGGGGCTAGTAACTCTTCCGACTGGCTAGAGCCTGTACTATGATCGGATGCTGATATGGTTCCCGATGTTCCTCCTCATCCTGCAGTGTGCCCGGAAGTTAGTGCGGCTGGCAGTCAGAACGGCGCTTCTGTCATGTGCCAAGAGCCGTCTGTAGCTTCTCCTGTGCAAACTACTGTGTCACCTTCCAAATCCAGGAAATCAAGGCTCGATATTGGTAGACAGGTTCCGGAGGAGCTTGTTCGCTCGGCAGCACCTCCGGCGGCTTCTGAACAAACTTTTTCCTTTCTGGATCGCCGGAAGACCAAAGATTGGGGTGGCTTAGCCCTGGAGCCTCCTGCTACTACTCCTCCACCATTACAGGACTCTTCCTGGTCCCCTGAAAGGGCCTTAGCAGCAGTGGGATGGATCCCTGAGGCTTCGGGACGTTGGACTCCTGACCCGAAAGACCCCTCATATCGACGGATGTGTTCAGCTGCTTCTTTTGTGGCCACCGATGCCAGATTATCAGAGAGCTCCATCAAACCCCGGGGTAATGCTTCTCTTTTATTAAATACTGTTCCTGTTCCTTCTGGTTCTATATCTGGTGTAGGTACCGCACCAGGGTCTATTATTGACACTTCTTTACCTGCAGATGTTAGGATGGGCTCTAGTTTGGAGGCTTTGGCTGAGCACCAGGAGAAATCTTCTCTGGCCCCCTTGTTCAGACTGGCTGACCTTTTTCACTCCAGTGGAGAACCTGCTCCTAGGAGGAATGCAGTCCGGTTGTTGTACAAGGGGAGGCTTAGAACATGCTCCTGACAGGTTATTCATGGCTAAAACACTCTTGAAAAAATCTATGAAATTTTTTTCTTCAGAAATATTTGCCCTAATTTCCTTGGGAAATGGTAATTATGACGTCAGTTTTAAAAATGTATCTAACCTTGATGGTTTTGGGCCCAGTATAACTCACTTAAGAATGACCCTTTATGGATACCTTTTCAAGCCATTCCTCTCACCAAACCCTTGATTAAAACTATTACTGTTTTGTTTAAGAATGAGGGTGTCAATGTTGAGGACATTCTTTTTTGGTTATGACAGCGTTGTCAGATTTTAGGGAGGCCTACACCCACTATGGATAGCGAGCAGATTTGGGATGGGGGTTGGAAGGTGAAGGTAAAACTTTTTTGTACAAATTCAGGCCCTGTACATCTACCTAGTGTGTTTTTTTGGGACGAGATAGGGGGTCTATTTTTTATATAGGACAACCCGGATCCTGCTTTAAGTGTGGGTATCGTTTGCACCTTAGCTCAGCTTGTGATACCTCTAGATGCAGTCATTGTTTGGAGAATGGGCATTTGACTTCAGCCTGCCTTAACCTGTTCAAATGTAACCTTTGTGAGCAAACAGACCATGCCTATGGACGCTGTCCTTGGGCTTCTCAAAATCATGATGATTGCTCCTCTCATGAGGGACTTATCAATCAAACTCAGCATGCACTGGCTAAGAAGGTGGCTGCTGCTGTGCTTCTGCCCCCAGACTCTGAACAGGTTACGGCCCCATAGCATCACCTGTAGTTACCCCCCTTGTGACCACAGCTGCTGTTTTACAACCTACAAACCCTGAGGTGGGCTTAGATACAACCAGGATAGATACTACAGATGATAATCCTGTAGTGGGCACTGAGGAACATATGCCCCCCCTCCACCACCCCCACCCGAAGCCCCCTTCAAGGTCGTTCAACCTAGAAAGCGAAATAGGCATGGAAAGGCAATGAATGAGACTAAGTCCCTCCCTAAAACTGTGTCTCAGAGGGATCCTGTGAAGGTAGGGAATGTGTTTGCCCCATTAGAGGAAGATACCGGTGGGGACTCTGGGGATGACACAGATACCTCTTCTATTGTTTCCACCACAGACACTGAATGCAGGCCAGAGGATTCTATTGCCAAACGGACCAGGCGTAGACAAGTGGTTAAACCCCCTTGAGGTTAATTTTTACTTTTGTCCCTTGTAGTTTCTTTATTTCTCTCTCCCTGCTATGTCTTCTTTAATGGTTTCCACATTAAATGTTAAGGGGATTAAGGGTGAGAAGAAGCATATCGTTTTTTTTTCTCTTCTTGAAACTTTCACATCGGACATTATTTGTTTACAAGATACCCATTTGAAGACGTATCAGGAACTCCAGCATGCTTCTAACTGTTGGCCTTTGGGACCTTCCTTTTGGTCCATCGGGGAGGACCCTTATGATGGGATAGGTATTCTTTTTTCTAGTTCAGCTTTTTCGGTTTCCAGATTGGTTAATATCCACCCTGGGAGGGCCATGTGCTTAGATGTTTCCTTTTGCTCTGAACGGTTTATGATTATCACAATTTATGCCCCCCAAACCAAAGCACAACAGATAGCTCTCTTTAAGGAAGTACAACCCTTTTTACATACCTCCCGTATGGTAATTTGGCTGGGTGACTTTAATTGTGGCCTATCTACTACTGACAGAGGCCTCCAGACTGATAAACTTTTTTTGTGATTCTGTTGCTTTAAAACACATTATTTCAATGGCTCAACTGTTAGACACCTACAGGGCATTATATCCTACAGGGGGCTATACTTATTTTAGGGGGGTCCTTCGGACAAGAATGGATTTAATTGTTTTGTCCACTATTTTATGTGTTGTACATGTTTTCACCAGACCAATAGAATTTTCTGACCACGGTGTCCTTACTGCCTCTATTTCTTGGGCTGGGGCCCCCAGATGTAGAAAAAATAAATGGAGGTTAAATGAGTCATTGTTAGATGATCCTGTTCTTAAACGGTTGTGGTTGAGAGACTGGGCTGCAAGATTTTCGGTTTTAGACTGTTATGACTCCATCTTGGACCGGTGGGATGATACCAAATTGGGATGGAAACATTTTTTGTAAACATCAGGCACATGTTAAATCTAATAGGGAATATATGGGATACTTGAAACTTAGGCATCAACTGCTGCACCTCATTTCGCTTACTGAAACAACTACACACGACTATAGCCATTTAATTGTCACAATCAAGAAGCAAATGGTAGATTTACAGTATAATCAGGGAAAGTCTTTAGACCAGGAATTAAGGTTCATAACAAATATGTCCAAACAGTCTTTGGACCCTTTTAGGGAAACTAAGAAAAGATTTGACTCTCGACTTATTTCCACCCTGACAGATGTTAATGGACACCCTGTAAATGACCCAAATCAGCTTTTGAATGTTGTGGAAACTTATATGTCTGCAGGACTGGCTGCTGACCCTGTTTTGGAAGATAGTGTTATTAACCAGATTTTGAATGATTTACATTTACCTAGCTTATCTGTGGAAAACAAGAATGCTCTGGAAGTTGACATAACTTTAGATGAAGTTACCACTTCTGTTCATGGGTTAGCCTCTCAGTCTGCCCCGTGTACTGATGGCCTTAGTGCAGGATTTTATAAGACTTTCCTACATATCCTGGGCCCTGTTTTAGTTGTCCTTTTGAACTATATCTTGCATTCTGGAAGTTATGACCCTTCTATGACTGAGGCTATTTTACTTTTAATATATAAAAAGGGTGACAAAGCTGATCTCGGGAATTGGTGCCCCCTTAGTCTCCTGAATTCTGACTTAAAGATACTTAGCAAAATTCTATTGGCCAGGCTTTCTAGGGTTACTCCACAGCTCCTTCATCCTGCACAGACTTGTGCCATTCAGGGTAGAAAACAGCAGGATAACCTTATTTTGCTAAGGGAGATTTTTTCTAGGGGAAACTTTGGACATTTACAGGGGTTTGTTTTTGGCTGAGACCAAGAGAAGGCCTTTGATCGGGTTGCCCACAAATTTTTAATTTTGGTATTGAAAGCCTTTGGGATCCCAGATAAGTTTGTTTCCTGGATATCTGTTATGTATCAGGGGGCTGTTATTATCCCTAATGTGAATTGCTGGTTTGGAAGGAAACTGGGTGTTACTAAAGGGGTATGTCAGGGATGCCTGCTGAGCCCTACCCTTTATGCATTCACAATAGATATTTTTATTAGAATATTACAATCCAATGCTGCTCTGACAGGTATTGATGTTTTTCCCACCCTGCTACAACAAAAGGTACTGGCCTATGCAGATGACCTGGTGTTGATTTACCCCACTTTTCTGTTTCTGCCTTACAAGATTCTATTCATCTTTTTTTAAGTAGTTCTGGTTCCAGAATTAATTATAGCAAAAGTACTGGGGTAGTCATTGGGTCCACTCGTTTGCCAGCTAATGGGGTCATAGCGGGGATCCCTGTTTCCTGAGAACCTATTAAGATTTTAGGGGTGCTATTTGGTCCTGGAGATATGGCAGGACGTAACTGGGATATGGCCTTGGCTAGGGGGAATCGTTTAGTTGGGGACTGGAAAGGACAGCTACTTTCTAAGAAAAAAAGGGTCATGTTAATTAAGACTATACTTACCCCTATTTTTTTGTATGTCAGTTATATTTTTCCACCACCAATCTGTATTTGGACACAGTTATTTAGTATTTTTTCAAGCATTCTGGGGGTCTCGTTTAAACCCTCTTAAGAGGGAATTGACCTATCTCCCGATTGCTGAAGGTGGGGTTTCTATGGTCCACCCTGTTGCTTTCTTTTTTAGTATTTTTTTTATGTATAACTTGGGGTTGGTTTTAAAACCTGGGTTTGTTATTTGGAGACCTTTGATGGAACACTGGCTACACTTGTGTAGTCCCAGCTGGCAGGAAAAGAAACCTAGGCTATTGTCTAGACTTCCTGAATTACCTTCTTATATGTTGGAATGCATGAAGAAAATTATTAAGTGGGATGTTACTCAAAATTATCTTCAGACATATGATAGAAAGAAGGTGTATAAACACATTCTATCTGTCGAACGTACTACGGAGGTTGTTTTTCCTGAATGTCCGGCAGATAGACAGTTGGTTATTTTAAATTATCTTACAAATAAAAGAATCCCATCATATGCCTGGGACTGTTTATGGCTATGTAATTATGGTAGATTAGGGGTTAAGGGGAACAGTAAACACAAACAATTGTCAGAGAGGTACTGTCCTCGATCTACCTGTGTTCAGCTTTTAGAAACCCAATGTCATTTGTTTTTAGATTATTCATATATAAAACCATTTTGGTCTTTACTGGCTAACCATCGGAATGAGCCTGGTTTCAGGAATATTGATTTCCTTACTATCATGTTTGGTCCTTTCCCAAATACTTTTGTTAAATATAACAGTGATACCCTTTATGTTATTTTCTGTATTATACGTTTTCAAATTTGGCAATCTAGGTGTATCTGGATCTTGCAGCAGAAATATGTTTCACATGGAGAATTACTCGCCAGTGTTTGTAAAGCTGTGAAAAGACTGATGCAATATGACTTTAATCATGTCTCCTATGAACAATCTACATGTCTTTGGGTTAACTGCATCACATGGACTGATTAATTTATTTTCTTTTTCTTGTTTTTGTATTGCTTCATCATGATTCTTGTTTGGTTACTTCTTGTTATCATTCTGTAATGAAGTCCATTTTTTCAATAAAATTCCCTTACTGAACTGCTGTCAGTAAGGGGAGCTGCTGTCCAGTTCTAGAATGGCCACTCGAGGTGAGGCTTCGAGGTGTGTGGAAGCTGTCCAGGTAGGAGAGCAGGCCTCCTCTTCTACCTGTGTTCTACCAGAGGCTGAGACTGAAGTTACTAATCTGGATCATGGGAAAGAATTAGAGGATGATATCGCTGATGTTTATGCTTCTGCTGAGGATCTTAGTGTATCTGAAATTTCTGCAAAAGAAGCTGTTATATTAATGGAGGAACGCTCGAAGGAAGCCATGGCAAAAGAAGAAAAGAAACCCTTATTAGAGGACACTAATCACGGAAAGGAGCTGGCTTCTCGGATGGACTTGATATCTGAGAAAAATTAGAAGATTTCTGTCAAAAGCTCCGTTATGCCTGTCAGTACGCCACATGACGCAGCAACATCAAAGGCCCCGTGGGGGCCAGGTGAATCATGCTTGTCAAAAGCTTCTGTTTCTACTGTTTCTTGTGCCGACTCAGGCGAATTACAGGCTGGCAGTTCTAACGTTCCTAAAGTAAACATGTGCCAAAAGCCTAATGTAGTTACAGAGAATGATTCCCTTCCTGATGTTACTAGGAACTCGGAGCCTCTGTTTACAAAGTCAGGGCAGGGATCGCCTTTTCTCACTATTGGCAAAAACTCTGCACTGGGCGCTCAGCTTACAAAAGCGGCTGGGTTTGTTTTCAAGCACCCAGACTTGCCTGAGATTCTGACTGGTTCTAAGGATTTTGTTGCCTATCAAACGAGGCATAATTTGCAAGATGGGGTTAGCTCCTTTTCATTCAAAGATCAGCGTGTTAAAAATAAGCTGTTTGGCTCTGATGAAACTAAATTAAAACAAGAGACTTAATGCTTACCAACAGAAAAGATTTCCCTCTCAAACCTGCTTTACCTGTTCCCCTTACTACTACCATCCAAATTACTGATGTGCCTGTTTCTCCTAGTGCTCCCTGATCCCCACAAAAAGCACTTCTTGAAGCTGGATGGAAACAAATGTCAGGAGGGACCTGGCTGCCTGACCCGGCATGGGATTCCACTTTTGATTTTTCCCAGGCCTCCCCTGACTGGAAACCAAAGTCTGGTACAGGACTGGCGGGTGCACCTTTATCAAAGCCACTGTTGCCTGGTGTTACATCTGACACTTTAGTAACTGCTTCGGAGTGTGTTCATCCTTCAGACATGGATCTTTTTGAACCTGACACTGGAAAAACTCATAAAGATAAGGGCATGGGAGATCCTTCACAGGATTCTGAACAGACTGCAGGCCTAAAACAAAAACCTTTATTATCAGACCTTTTTTCCAAAGCTAAAAAAGAAGCAGCCCCCAGGAAGAACGCTGTCCGCATTAGATACAAAGGGGGGTTGGCAGATAGGCCTGATCGTTATTATGTGGGGAGAAAATTATTGAAAGATTCTTTGCATTTTACACCTAATGATGTATTTGCCTTTATTAACATTTCAGGGGAGGATAACTTCGATGTTAGCTTTCGTTCAGCGCATGCTCTTGATTTATTTTGGGAACGCTATGGACGAGTTAAATTTTCCCGCACATGGACCCCCTTTTTAGTAATCCCACTCACCAAACCTTTAATTAAGTATGTTATGGTGATGTTCCGTAATGAGGGGGTTCATATGGAGGATGTTACTTTTTGGTTAAATCAAAAATCTGATGTGCTTAGTTCTCCAGAAGTAATTTTGGATTCTGAAATGTTTTGGACGGGAAGTTGGAAATATAAGGTGAAGCTACGGCAAACTGACACGGGGGTAGAACATATTCCAAATTCTTTCCTGTTGGGAAAAGTTAGAGGGGTTTGTTTTTATGGTGGGCAGCCCAGGGCCTGCTACAAATGTGGTTCTTGTACTCATTTATCCAGTACCTGTGATAGGCCCCACTGTGATAATTGTGGGGAAATAGGTCATATCACTATGCAATGCACTAATCACACGAGATGTGATTTATGCGAAGAATATGGACACACATTTGGGGAATGCCCTTGGGCTGCTAAAAACAAGGCATCTTGTGTTAGTCCCGAGCTGCTAATACAGCAGGCTTAGGATGCTGCTGCCCCCTCATCCTTCCCCCCTCCCCCCCACCACAGAGGGGATTGGTGTTATGCCTGACAATCTTAATATTTCTGTTCCCCCTTCCACTTCCATGGCAGATTTAGTCATACCTCAGATTGATCCTGTGATAGGGTCTGATCCTGTTCCTGTTCTTGATCTTAAGTCTCTCTCTCCTGTGTGTTATACAGACCCTGGAGGTCCAGAAGGGGTGATCCCGGTTCCCCCAGCAGCATCTCCACCCTTTTGCAGGAGGTCATCTAGATCTTTGAAATCCAAGCCTCCCCCCCCTTCCTTCCCCAGTACCTCTTGAGGTTGGAAATTCCTATGCTGCTCTATTTTGGGGAGACTCTGAAATGTATCGGGGGATTCTGATTCACAAATTTCTAATTTAGAACCTTCTTCACAGAACTGTGGAGATTATAAAGGGAAGAAGAAAAAGAAAAGAAAAAACAGGTTGTACAACATTGTATATTGCTAAATGATTGTCTGTACTTGGGGGTCCTTTAACACGCATAGTCTCCTTAATTATATTAAACGTCAGGCTGTTTTTCAATGCATTCATGATTTACATATTAATATATGCTTTTTACAAGAAACGCGGATGTTTTCTGCTGAACAAGTTGTGTCTTTTAAAAGGGATTGGCCTTGGGGTCCCTCATATTGGTCCTTTGGACCGGATAAAGCAGATGGTGTGGGGATTCTTTTTAATTCCTATAAATTCACTCTACGTAAATTAATAGATATGGCTCCTGGGTGAACATTAATACTTGATGGTCTATGGGATGATGTGAATTTTCGGTTTAATTAATATTTATAATCCACAGACTAAGGCAGAAAGGGTAGTTCTAATCAAAGCCAGTCAGCCCTTTTTAGTTACATCCTATTCAATTTTTTTTGGAGGAGACTTTAATTGTACTCTGCTAAGGAAATTTAGCACTATTGCCGTGACTGACACAAAAAAAATCTATTGTGATTCCAATGCTTTAGCATACCTCATTAAAATAGCAGGCCTTATTAATTGTAGTAAATATCAGATAGCTGGACCAAGTTGTACGTATACTCGTAGCAAATTACATACCATGATAGATTATTTATTTATTTCCCCTAATGTACCTGTAGGGAATTTTCAATCATATCCAGTAGAATTTTCAGATCACTTACTTTTATCTTATACCCTACATTTTGGGTTCCAGACTAAGAAAGTGCTAAATAGATGGAAACTTAATACTTCCGTCTTATCAACCCCATATGGGCAACATACCATCTTGGGTCTTCTTACAGCAAGACTATCAGTTGCCTTTTTATACCCTAATTTGGGGGATTGGTGGGTGGATACTAAAACAGATATAAGGTCATGGTTCATAAAACATGGGAAAAAGGGAATGAAAAATTTTTAAAATATTTATCACTTAGAACACAATTACAAAAGTTCTACACCTCATATACCTAAAAGTTTGACTATACAGACCAAATCACACAGCTTAAAACAGAGATGAAATTGTTTCAATATGATAGAGCACAGACAATCCAGGCAATGTTGTCCAGTGGAACACAAAGAACTCCTGTTGGAGATCCCTTTGAGGCTTGTAAACTGATTAAAGACTCAGCTTCCATTGAATATCTTATAGATCCACAAAGGAATAAAATTGATTCAGTACATGAAATTAATAAATTGATGGAACATCATTTCAGCTCTCTGACGCCCCACACTCCCATCTTGCAGAATGATATTAGGGAATTTTTATCCCATATTAATATCCTGTCCCTTACAGCTGAATTTTCGGCTTTACAAGACCCAATATCTATGACAGAAATAGAATTAGCTATTAAATCTTTAAACAATGACTCAGCACCAGGCAAAGATGGGATTCCGAATAAGTTTTACAAAACCTTTTCGCAAATTCTGGCACTCTGCTTAAAGCTGGTTTTTGATTATTTCTTTCTTACAGCTAGTATGCATCCTTCCTTTTCAGAAGGCTTAATGATTCATTTATTTAAATATGGAAATAGACATAACATCAAAAAGTGGAGACCTATTACATTGTTAAATTCAGATTATAAAATCTTGGCCACTTTAATTAACACTCGTCTTAAAAGATATGCGGCCAATGTCATTTTTCCACAGCGGTTATGTGGCCTTCCTGATAGATGGCTGCAGACTGCCTTGATGACAATTAGGGATGTTATTGAACACTACACACTTTCTGGCCTTACAGGATGTATAGTGGTGGCTGATTTGGAAAAGACGTTTGATAGGGTATATCATCCTTTTTTATTTCATGTTTTAGCTACTTATAAAGTACCATTGGTAATTCTAAAACAAATTCAACTTTTATATCGTTCATGCCAAATTTTTCCATTTATACATGGGCAAATTGCTACACATTTTTTGGTTCACACAGAAGTGTGGCAGGGTTGCCCCTTGAGCCCTTTATTATATGTGTTTTCACTTGATCCCTTGTTGAGATAGTTTACAGATTACCCTAAATGGGCAGGTATAACAGGCATAGGAATACGAAAAGAACTTGTTATTCAGGCATATGTGGATGACGTCTCTGTTTTTTTTTACTAATTATGAACATATAGATACATTCTTATCTGAGTTTGGAAAATATGCCCTGATCTCTAATGCCAAGTTAAACCTTATCAAAACCAGAGGTTTGTTTATTGGTACAGGAAGTCAATTAACTGTAAGGAATAATGGTATTGTTATTTCCATGGAGCCTATTCCCATTTTAGGTATTTTATTTGGCCCCAAATATTTACCGGTAGAGAACTTGGAAAAAGCTCTTCTAAAAGTGGAAACTAAGATTCTGAGATGAAAACAGTGGAAACTTTCGAAGCAGAAGAGAATTCATGTTTTGAAGCAATTTATTTTGCCATGTTTACAGTATGTAGCAATGATTTTCCCATTGCCTACAGGATTGGAAACCAAACTCTATAGTCTGTTTTTTCAGATGTTATGGGGGAACAGACTTAATCTGATTAAACGGCACTTTACTTGTTTAGATAAAAACAAAGTGGGCATAGGAATGATAGTCCCTGTAGTGTTTTGTTTTGCTTTATTTTTTTCACAAACAGTTTGAAGTGGGCTACTGACTGTTGACAAGGGTGGCAACAGTTGGGTAAAATTGATTTCAGGTAGATATTTGGATGCATGGCATAGCATGGCTCCAAAATATAGTAAATATTTACATATTCCACTGTATTTTAAACCTGCAGTACAAAAATTACATAAATGGCAGGTTTCCAAGGATGTGATACTGCATGGTACTGGGAAAACCATTTATAGATCTGTTATGTGTCAGATATATCCTATAGGGCCAAGTTTTAAAAACTGTCCTGAAGCAGATAATCAATATATTCTCTCCCAACTAAATAGTAGGAGAGCTCCCCCTCATATGTGGGAAACCCTTTGGCTACTCATGTATGGCAGATTAAATTTAATAGGCAATGCTAAATATAAAGCTAAGGAAGAACGAAATTGTCCATACTTAGACTGTATAAATGTAGAGGAATGTACGGAGCATTTTCTTTTGCATTGTTCATATTCTAAATCCTTATGGAAATTTTTGGCTACACATTGGAAATTTGGGTGGTTGGCATATCTTACGTATGATATTTTAGTGGTGGGCAAGTACCCGAATAGCCTTTCCCATTTTCATTCTGAAACTGTGTCTCTTTTATTTTGCTGTCTAAGGTTTTATTTATGGCAGGCAAGGTGTCAATGGGTCATTTATCAAAAGAAGATGGACTATAGCAGTGTTAGTCATTTAATTGTTCAAGAGATGGGGAAAATATATTCACGAGATCTGTTTTTTTCCTCCCAAAAAGGTGGATAGATGGTGGAAAGGTTTCCATATCTTTATTAAGTATAAATGATTTAATATTGATGACACAGATTGGGAGCAATGTTTATAATGAAGTATTATGATTTATTGATGATCACAATTTAATTTATACTTTTTTTTATGACTATGTACTTTAAAATGCGTGTTGTATTTTGTATTTCTGACAATAAAAACTCCCCTACTCCATTGCTGGTGGTAGGGGTAGCTGTTGCCATGTGTCTGTGACATGGCAGACTGTGCTCAACCTTCCAAGGAGTCGGATGTGTCATTTTCAGCTGGAGAGGAGTATACTGAGACTAACCCTGAGTCGGCTTTACCTCGGGATGCTGTCACGGATGGAACTGTGCCTCAAGTGCTTCCTGGAGATGCGCGCAGTCTGGACTGTGCTGAGGGAGTCTTGGATGTGGTTTTATATCCGGAGTTACCCTCCAGAGAGAAGAATCTGGATTCTGCTTCAGAGCGAGGTTTCTCTATGGAAAACGTCCAAGGGGGCAATGATGTTTCAATTGTGGATCCTCTTGGCTTGTCAGCGAGTTGTCAGTCTCGATATTCTGACACTAATCCTGGGCTGACTCATTCATCAGACATCTCCCACGTTGGAATGCGGAAGTCAAGGGCTCATGCCGATTCCTTTCCCTTGGCTGACTGGAGTAAGGATTCTGCTCTGGCTGATGCGGGTTGGGTTTTTCAGGACGGCCACTGGGCCCCGGATCCTGAATGGATATCTTTTACGCAGGCTACACCTTCTACTTCTGGGTCTTCTGAGTTGGTTCCTGACATTAAGGCTTCGGCTCCTACCATTACAGGTGATTGTGATAAACTTGTTTGCTCAGATACTGATAATGTGGAAGGGGAAGGTACTGATTTGCCTCATAATTCCCCCCCTTAGTCCCCTCATAAAGACCATTTTTGCACTGTCCAATGTTATTCTGATCTCTTTAAAAACAATAGGCTGGAGCAGGCCCCTAGAAGGAACACCATTCACCTCCACTATGGGGTGCCTACAGGACCACCCTGATAGGTTTTATGTTGCTCAACGGTTACTCAAAAGCTCCATGAACTTTCAGGCCTCCAATATTTATGCCCTCATCAACATCAGAGGGGAGGACACATTTGATGTCAGTTTTCAGTCTTTTTCCGGCCTTGACAAATTCTGGCAAAAATATGAAGCTCTAAAGACTACTCCATTATGGACTCCCTTTTGGGCTATCCCCATTACAAAGCCCTTATTTAAGACTATTGATGTTATGTTCTGAAATGAAGGGTTCAATGTGGGGAACATTCTTTATTGGTTGGAAAGTAAGTGTACGGTGCTCGGTCCCCTGAACCTATTATTGATGGGGAAGGGATTTGGACTGGGAGTTGGAAGTTTAAAATTAAATTATGCACTGTAGGAGATAATGTTCAGCATATTCTGAATAGTTTTTTCTGGGGAAGGATAGGGGTGTGTGTTTTTACCCAGGCCAGCCCAAGGCCTGCTACAAATGTGGGAGTCCCTGTCATTTGAGCAGTGCATGCGATAAGATCAAATGTGCACTTTGTGGGGAACTGGACCATGATAGTGGGACCTGTCGAAATGTTTTTCGATGTAACTTATGTGATGCCCAAGGTCATGCCTATCATCAGTATCCTTACACAGGGCAAAATAACCAAGGGGGCCTAGATAAGGAAACCCTGATCTCAGATGCTCAAGACAGGTTTAGGCCTAGTCCTGAGAATGCTGGCACTTTTGACATGAACGCACCCCACCTCGGATTTTCCTGGCACCCCTGAACCTCAGGCTTCTGCTTTGGATCTTGGTCCTTCTATGACTGGTGCTGCAGCTCCTGAGTGTTCACATTCTGTCCCACAGGACCTGCCCCCCCTCCACTGGATTCTGAGTTTCAGAAGCCTCACCCCAAAAGGGTTACAAGGTCCCATGCTAAAAAATTGGCTCAGACCACTTCTTTTTCCACTCAAAATGCCTTTTGGGTTTTGCAAGATCAAACTGGGGACTCAGAGTCTGATGTATCTGTTACTTCTGGGGCTATGTCTGAAATGGAATGTGATAATGAGGGAGGTTCTGTCTTACTGGAGTCCAAGAAAACATTAGGGCATAAATGTAAGAAAGACAAAACTTAATTTAATCCCCTGGCTTCTTTGAAATTAATTTCACTTAATACATGTAGTATCAAAAACTCCAGGAAACGTTTGGGGCTTTTGAACTTTTGTAAGTCACAGGCTGTCGACATTCTATTCCTCCAAGAAACTAGGTTTTCTACCATAATGGATATCACTCAGACTAAAAGATCTTGGGTTTATGGGCCCTCCTTTTGGTCCTTTGGTCCTGATGCTGCAGATGGGGTTGGGATACTCTTTTCTCACACCCACGTTCAGGTTCTACACTTGGTAGATATTTGTTCCAGGCAGGGCGTTGCTTCTGGACTGCTTTTGTAAGGGTTATTACCTTCGCCTCATTAATACCTATGCTCCTCAGGTCAAGTCAGCTAGAATTGAATTGTTCCATGATATTGAGCAATATCTTTTCACCTCTAGACATATTATTTGGGGGGGCAATTTTAATTGTGGGTTAGACCTAAAATTCAGGGGTCAGATACAACAAAAAGTGTATTGTGACTCTAATGCCCTTCACAAACTTATTTTGAAAGCCTCTTTAGTAGACACCTATAGGGTGTTTCATTCTGATTCTTTGGCCTACTTATAGATGAAGCAGTTATGCTACAAGAATTGATTTTGCTTTTTCTTCCAGTTATTTGACTCCAGCAAATTTTCTCCTAACCCCTTGTGAATTTTTGGATCATATGTTATTGAAAGTTTGTTTTAGTCTTTCCCATATTCCTCCCCGATTCCCTGCAATACCCACTAGATGGAAACTGAACCCTGTTTTGCTTGTTTAGGTCCGTTTCCATACTGTACTTTTGACTGTGATTGAGCGTCAGCAGTCGTTAGCTGGGCTTTATGATTCCTGGGGTGCATGGTGGATGGCCACTAAACTTGAATTTCGGCATTGTGCTGCTTCTTTTTCTAGGTTGACCCTGACTGAGGACTATATCACTTATCTAGGTCACCGGGACCAGTTCTATAAATTACCGTCCCTACCTAATTGCTCGGATGTTCATTTCCAAGAGCAAATCTCACTGATTAAGGGCAAGATGAAGCTTTTTCATTATGGGAAAGCTTGTCATTCCCATGATGAGTTATCCTATGGTCTTAAATGCTCCCCTGTTTCTGACCCTTTTTCAGCCTGCAAGCAAGCATTAGACAAAAAGATAATGGAGGGCCTCTTTGATTCTAATGGGGTTCTAAAAACTACTGACGTGGACATGTTGCACATAGTCCAACAGGTTCTGCAGGACCAACATGGGCATCTTTTCCAGCCAACAGGAGCTTGGGAAATTTTTTTTTCTTTTGTGCCATCTAAGTTGACTCCTCAGCAAATGCAGGAGTTAGATCTCCCCATTACCACAACCGAGGTCAGGTTGGAAATTACCCGCCTGAAGACTGGTGTTTCTCCTGGCCCGGATGGCCTTATTAACAAACTATATAAATTTTTTTGGGATGATTTCAGTGATATTATGACTCATGTTTACAAGGAAATGCTAGCCACTAATACTTTACCTTTGGATTTTCAGACGGTCTGACTATTTTTTTGTTTAAAAAAGGGAATAAATATGATATTGGCAATTGGAGGCCGATTAGTCTTTTGAACACAGATTACAAGATTTTTTCGGCCATTCTATGTCACAGACTCCAACGTGTTGCCACATCCCTTATCCACCCTGTCCAAACCTGCTCAATCCTTGGCCGTAACATTCAGCAAAATTTAACGTTATTATAGAATATTTGTGAATGCAGTCATTTGCGGAAACTTCAGGGATATTTATTATCACTCAATCAAGCAAAAGCTTTCAATAAAGTTTCCCATGATTTTTTGTTTCAGGTGCTTCATCACTATGGCTTTTCACTAAAGATTAGAGCCTGGGTGAGCTTTTTATTATGATACGGCTAGATCTTTCCCCTTGGTTAATGGCCTAAAGGGGGCTGGGGTGAATTTTTGTAGGGGTGTATGTCAGGGGTGCCCTATTAGTCCTTTACTATATACCTTTGTATTGGACCCTCTAATTTGGGAACTCCTTTATCATCATGATATACTGGGTCTCACTCCTGCCATGGAGGTTCCTGCTCAGGTTTTGGCTGTTTATGCAGACGATATGTGTCTTTTGTTACAAGATACGGCCTCTGGACTTAATGCTCTGAATACCTTGGCTCAGTTTAGTACTATTTCTGGAACTATGGTTAATTATGAGAAAGTGCAGGGATTTTTGGGGGGGAAGGGCCTTTTGCTCCCTCCATAGGACAGATAGCTATAACTCAGGGCCCTATAAAAATATTAGGGTGTATTTTTGGAAATGAGATTTGGCTGATCTTAATTGGAAGTCGTGTATTGAATTAGGTGAACGTAAGGTTCAATTATGGAAATCATGGTCTTTTTCCAAACAAAAACGTGTTATGGTTATTAAGAAATTTCTTCTGCCACTGTTTTTGTATTTCAGTTCTGTATTTCCCTTGCCTAAACAATACAAGACTCGATTATACAGTATTTTTTTCCAAATGCTTTGGGGAAGTCGATTGAACCCCTTAAAGTGAGATTTTACTTATTTGAGAATTACTGCAGGGGTCTAAGTATGATTAATCCTTTGTTTTTTTAATTTTCATTTTTTATCAAATCTACTTTTAAGGAGCCTATGCATTGTAAGTCGCATCCTTGGGACCTTTGGACGTTTTTCTTAATATGGGATTTCCTGAATAAGTGGTCTACTGAGGCTCCTATTGTTAGGTAGACTTTGGGTGCCCTTTCGTTTCTCTCTCCTGTTGCAACTAAATTGCAGATATGGAAACTTGCTCAATCAGTGGTTCATCAACTTTCTAGGAAAGCTTTGTATATTGAAATTATGACTAGGAATTTTTTAGTTGTGGTTGATTTCCTGAAATGTTTTCCCACAAAAACTCATCTGGCTTTACGGGTTTTAAATGATAAACGTATTCCTGCTAAAATGTGGGATGTTACTTGGCTTAGCTGTCATGGGAGATTGGGGGTCAAGGGCAACCTCAACACAAGGCAATCACTGAAAGACAGTGTATTCATAGTGAGAGTCTCGGAGTGGAGGAAACCATGGAACATTTTTTTTCTTTCTTGTCACTATGCTAAGCTTTTTTGGTCCATTTTATTTAAAAAGTGGGGATGAGGTAACTCTAGATATATTTCTTATGAGTGCTTGGTTCTTGGGGATTATTCAGGTTTCTGTTCCCAATATTGTCCTAGTACACTGAATGTCATTTTTGCATGTATTAAGTTTTATATGTGGCAGGCACATTGTCTGTTTTCCCTACAGCATTCATATACTTCGCCTTCAGTTCTACTTCAACACATTGAATCAGCTTTGCTGACCCAGAAAACTTTTGAATCAACCTTTTGCCTGCACGTCAGTGCCATGAATACTGGAAACATCTTTATTGGATTTAACATTTCAAGTGATGTTCATGTCTGAAGTAATGTTCTTTTTTTCACTGCTTCATTTAGGATTATAGGGTTTACTTGGTGTTTTCTTATCTTTTTCTAGAACTGTTTTTGCATTCTTTTACTTTTTTATTTTTCATTTGAAGAGTTTTGTGCTGCTTGTACTGATGTTTTGTTTCTTGCAATAAACAATTCCCCTACTCTAGTCAGCAGAGGGTGCTGTGAGTCAACTAGTGGGAATCCCAGATGGAGGAGGATAGTGGAGGAGGTCGGTTGGATGAACGTCCGCTGCAAAACTGCATCAGCGAAGGGGGAGACGTGGCTGGGCTGCACCTATCTGGTGGCCAGCGTATCACGCCTATACCCTCGCTGCAAACTTCGGCATTAAAAGGTGTTGAACACACCGATAGTTGTTTGCCAATAGCAGGCCTGGAGGGCTGCTTGCAAGAAGTCCTTGATGGAAATGATCCAAAAACTGGGTTTCCCACTGTCACTATTCCGCACACCTCTCCACAGGATGTGGATCATATTTATGCTCTCCTGAGCAAGAAGCACTGCATCTTAGAGGCTGCGACAGCAGATTTTCAAACAGCTCAACATATGGCTGAAGAAGAGCTTCAAAAACGTAAACGTCCTGTTATGGATTCACCCTCTGCGACCTCAGTTAACAATGCTAAGGTTTTTCATTCATCTATTTCATCGGCACCACAGTCAGGTGCTTCCCCACCCCAGACCCCTCTCCCTTTTCAAAAAAATGATGCGGAGGCACAATGGTTCCTGAAAGTGACTCTGGAGCAAGTGGTCTGGCTGCAACTCGAAATAGGTCAGTGGATTGCTGATCCAAATTTTCCTATTCCTGGGGTATCTGGGGAGGGTGGACTTGAAGCAGGAGAAGGTTCTTCGCATTCGTATCTAGGCCTTCCCCCTTCTGAGAGTTTACAGACTACCATAAGCCACAAGATTACTGGGCAACAAAATGATGACTCAGTTTCTTCTATTTTACCTATGGTACATTCTATCCCTTCTGATGATCATGTTTTACAAGATGTTGACATTTCTTATTCCCACTGTGTTGTTGAGCCTCAGGAAGTAGCTTTGGATATATCTGTGGAAACTGACTCCCAGGCTCCAGGTTCTTTACCTGCCTTGGAAAATAATTTAAATACTGCACAGGACGTTCCAGGTCTGCAGGAACCAGTACCTACCTACACTAGTCTTTAAAAAAACAGTATCTCTTCCTAAACGGTGTAATGCTGTGTTTTTTAGGCCCTATTGATAACATGCCTGATAGGTTTTATGTTGGCCAGGATCTGATCAAACAAATGTTAGGATTTTCACCTAGTGAGGTTTATGCCTTAATTCACTCCCCGGGGGATAACACTTTTGATATCAGCTTTCAGTCTCCTGATTTACTTAATAAATTCTGGGTGAAGTTTGCTATCTTAAAAACTAATCTGGCCTGGGCCCATTTCCAGGCTATACCCCTGACAAAACAATCTTTTTAAAGTTGTTACGGTTCTCTTTCAAAATGAAGGAGTAAATGTTGAAGACATTTCTTGCTGGTTAGAACGCAGATGCAAGCTGCAAGGTAATCCTGAGCCTATCCTTGACATGGAGGGCTTTTGGAATGGGGGTGGCGGTATAAATTTAATCTGCCTCAGACTGATGAAGGTTTACAGCATCTGCCTAGTTGTTTTTATCTGGACTGGGATAAAGGATTCATCTTTTACCCAATCCAGCCTCGCCACTGTTATAAATGTGGCTCAGGATGCCACCTGAGTAGCACTTGTGATACGGTTAAATGTGTCCAATGTGGGGAACTGGGACATTTGATGTTGGACTGTCATCATCCTGCCAAATGTTCCCTTTGTGAGGACCTACATGCTTATACAGTCTGTCCTTGGGCTGCTCAAAATAAAACCAATGGGGATTTTTGTATTCAAGATATTTTTTGAATACAGCTGTATATGCTGCCCAATGTCAGAAACCAGCACACCCCCAGAAGAGATTTGGCTCTGATTTCTTTACTAAAGGAAGCTCCCCCTGTTGAGCCTATTAACCCAGTTCTTGAACATATGTACAGTCCCCAACAAGATGACACTATGTCGATTCAAATGTTTCTCCCTTTGGAGGTATCCCCTTCTTCCATCTGCATGCCCTCCCCATAACCTCCAGATAATGTGTTTCAAGTTGTCTCACACAGACGTCACAGCCTACGATCTAGGTCTGTGACAGTAGCAGCAACCGAACCAGAATCAGAGCTTCCTCTATGAAACTCCTATACAGTACTGCAGGATGATGAGGGTACTGAATCTGACTCTACCTCTGTACAGTCTTCCCAACCAGAAGACCCCCTCTGATGTGGATTTACTAGAGCAACCTGGTACTGGGAGGAAGAAGAAGAAATCCAGCTTAGGTTCACGAAAATAGGCTAAAAAGAAATAAGCTTATTGTATACTTTTTTGTGTTATGAGCTTGTCTGCCTTTTTCCCATTTAGGTTATACTACACCCTTTTTTCCTTATGACCGGGATTTGTACCATTATTGTTGCTTCTTTCAATGTTAATAATATTCTTTCTGCTAGGAAAAGAGCCCTAATTTATTTCTTGTTTGATAAAGGGGATCAAGATGTGGTTTTCTTACAGGATACTCGCCTTCACACTAAAGCTGAATTAGAGATGGCAACAGAGGACTGGAAATGGGGTGTTATGTATAGGTCTTTTGGTGAAGATATTTGTAGTGGCGTGGGTATTGGAATAAATAACCCTTCTGCTAAGATGCTTCAATTACTTGAATTGATTCCAGGGAGAGTTTTGTTTTAAGATCTGATTTTATGTGGCCTTCTGTGTCGTTTCATAAATGTTTATGCCCCTCAATTGAAATCAGCCAGGATAGACATGTTTAAAGTGATTCAGCCATATCTATTTACAGCAAGGAATGTGTTTCTTGGGGGAGATTTTAATTGTAGTAGATATTTAATGGATAGAGGGGTAAAACAAGGAAGTTTTTTTGTGATGCACACTGCTTAAATGATCTGTTAGTACAAACAGGCCTAATAGATGTTATGGCATTGTCAGAAGCTCCTCAGAAAACTTATTTTCATGGTATTTTACCTACAAGGATTGACTTCTGGTTTTTATCAGATTCCTTAGGAGTAGTTAAAACACCAACAGTACTTGTCACTCCATCTGATCATGCTATTATTCAACTGACAGTATCTAGTCAGGAAATTCTACATCATGGTCCTGGTTACTGGAGACTAAATATGGCCCTCCTTGCCCTTCCCACTGTTGAAACTGGTTTGATTTCCCTTTTAGAAGCATGGAAATCTGTTTTTTGGCTTTATGATTCCCATGGTATCTGGTGGGAAGATACTAAAAAAGATATAAAAACATATTTTCAAACTATTGGCAGGCTAAATGGTTTGCATAAAAAAAACTCTGTACCAAGTTTATAGAACTAAATTTCAAAATCTTCTGTCCCTAGCTGCCCAAGGGGATAAATCTGTTCTTCCTGAATTAGACTCTGTGAGACATCTTCTAAACACTGTACAATATGATAGACTGAAGTCCTTAGATCAGGAATGGCGATTTGGGATGCAAGGGACCAAAGGATTTATGAATTCCTCTCAATTGTGTGCACAACAACGTCAACAAAAATATATAGAACATTTCAGAGACCCTTCTGGTAAAATTTGCACATCTCAGTCTGATATTTTTCAAGAAGTAGATAGATGTATTTCATCCTTATTTAACCATCAGCTCCTCTACCAGATATCCATATGTCTTGGTTATCTGATATTTCGTTACCACTACTTTCTGAAAATCAAAATACCCTTTTCATATGCCCACTCACTTCTCAGGAGGTGTTTGTTGCTTTATCTCAGGCTACTGATGGTAAAGCTGCTGAGAAGGATGGCCTTCCTTATGATTTACATAAATTAATTTTCAGAATACTGTCATCTGAATTTACAGCAGTCCTACAGGAAATATTGGACTCTGGAACCTTACCTTATAGTATGACAGAAGGCCTAGTCCTCCTTATATACAAAAAAGGGGATAGGGAACTCTTGACAAATTGGCTCCCCATAACTCTACTAAATTCAGATGTTAAATTATTGACAAAAATATTGCATAATTGATTAGTGATTTATTCTGACTCTCTTATCCATCCTGCCCAGTCCTGTTCTATCCCTGAGAGACGGATAATAGATAGTCTCACTTTATTACGAGAAATCTTCCAACAAGGGACATCTGGAGAACTTTTAGGCTTAATTTTCAGCATTGATCAGGCAAAAGTTTTTGATTCAGTACATCACCAATATCTTTGGAATTGTTTAAGCAGTTATGGCATACATATAACCTTTGTCCGTTGGGTACAGATTTGTTGCAGTATGGCCATAACACAATCTTATTGCAATGGATGGTTAGGGCGAACTTGTCGTGTTATGCGAGGAGTCCATCTGGGGCGTCCCTTGAGCCCTCTTTTATATACTGTATATTCACTTTAGATCCATTATTACGAACTGTGTATGATACTGTATCTATTTGAGGGGTCTCCTTTTCTAGTCTGGATGCTGAAATGAAGTGCATTGCTTATGCAGATGACTTACATTTTATTGTTGGCGATAAAGCTTCAGCGCTTGTCTTGGAAGGGAATTTCGATAGTTTTCTGAGACATACTGGGGCCATGTTGAATTATTCAAAGTGTAATTGTGTGTCTTTAGGACATGCTGATGTTACTGATGTACAGATAATTGTGATAAATGTAGTTTCTACTTGTACTATTTTAGGTTTACAGTTTGGTACTGGTGATTTAGCCTTACAAAGCTGGTCAGCCAAATTACAATTCGCACAGGATAATGTCTCAATACGGAACAAATGGCATTTATCCAAATTAAAAGAGTATTTATGATTAAAACTTTTTTGTTACCAATTTTTCTATATTTAAGTATGGTTTTTTGCCTTCCCCCTCAGTTTGAGACTAAGATGAATGGCTGTTTTTTTTTTCCTGCATTTGGGGTAGCAGGCTTAATCCTGTTAAGTGCTGCCTCTTATTCAGAGACAAAAAACAAGGTTTAAAAATGTTACATCCAATTGTTTTTTTCTTCACTATGTTTCTTTATGCTAATGTGCGTCCCGTTTTGGATATGAAATTCCGGAGATGGACACCTTGGGTGCTTGATTCCTTAGGCTGGATTTTAGATTTTTGGCCTCTTTGTATTGGTATGTCTAGACAGATATCCTTACAACACCTTTCTGCCCTCTTTAAGGTTTGCTTTGCAAAAATGAAGCTTTGGAGTTTAGCTAAAGAGCATGTTACATCCTATGCAAGGAAGGCTTTATATAGTTAAATCTTGAATACATTTTTTCAAGCTGAAGCCTCTTTTGACATCTTGTCTTTACAGAATAGGGTAGCTCTTGGAAATATGTTATTGTCCCCCCGTATCCCGCCTTTTATGTGGATGTTTTGTTGCATTCCCTTCATGGTAAACTTAATGTTAAGGGGAATTTGAAGCATAGGCAATTGACGGATAGGTATCGTCCCCAACATTCTTGTGTTGATACAACTGAGACTATTGAACACCTATTTTTAGATTGTCCATTTATACATAGGTTTTGACAGACGTTAAAACACAGATGGCCTTCTTCACCCTTTTACCCGATGACTTTAGAGATTCTGTGTTTAGGCATTCTGCCTTTTCTGTGGACTAAACATGATAAGGCTACAATGTGGTTGTTTCTGGTTTGTTTTAAATTTCATATCTGGGTTGTTCATTGTCGTTTGACTATTCAACAGATCCATTATTTGCCAGATGAATTTTTTTTCAGTAGAAGCTTCAATTAAGAGATTAAAATATTCAGAAGGATGTGAAACCCCAGTTTCAGTTATGGAAACTAGATGGCAGTCTATTGATTGGCTCTAAATATGTTATGTCTCAAATCCCCACACCTCTTTTTTAGTGGGATGGGAAGGGGTTTGTTTATTAGGTGTTGTATTTTACTTAGAATAACAAATGCCAAAATTATTTTGTGAGTTTAGTATATTTTCTCTCTTCTTCTGTATATTTGTCCTTTAAGTTTTATTTTATAATTTATACTGGTTTTTGTTTAGGACTCTACATGGCGTAATACTGCTTTTTTCAATGTTTCCTTGTTGATAACTAATTATTCCTCTACTTCTATAGTAAAGATGGGAAAAGGGGTTATGTATAAATATGGATTACTCATATCTAAAATTTATGTATGATGTAATATTGTCCTTTGTTTTTGATTTCCTTTAGTATGACTACAATTGGGACAATATATATTTAACTTCCCTAGCTCTTTTAATGGGAGGAGGGAGCATTTTATATACAGTTCTTTTCATATTGTTCCAATAATGTATGTTTGCATTTTTTTATTTGTTTTTGTTTACCATGTGCTTACTTAGTATTAGCGTGAATTAACACTGTTTGTATTCATTTTTGTTTTGCAATGATAATAATAAAAAATTCCCCTATTCCTTTAGTAGGAGATGGGAGGAGGGTTTTTCATGTTTAGGATTTAAAATTTGGGGGTTTAAATACTAGTTAATAGCAATCTAGACATAGTATGGATGTAATACTTATTTGATTTTTATTATTTAATGATTTATAGATCTGTGTGACTTTAACACAGTCTGTTATTATTTGTTGTTGAAGTTTTACTAAACAATTCCCCTACTCTTTCAGTAAGGAAGAGGGGGACGTTTTCTATATATATTTTTTCTTTTATGCAAATCTGATAATGTATGACTGTAATACTTTATTGATTTTGTTCACTGTATGATTTGTATATTATTTTGTGTGACATAACACTGTTTGTTATTCCTTTAGTTTTAATATTATGATAATAAAAAATTCCCCAACTCTTTTTCGATAAGTGCCATGGGATCTTTAGCATCCACATGAACTATCACCAATCCAGGCAGTTCGGACCTTGGTTTAATGTCTCATCCGAAAGACAGATGTGTCAGGTATTTTAGGCAAGAGCCAAGTTTCGACAATGAAGAGAACATCAGAGTTGTGCTGTGAGACCCAGACATGCAGATTATCCAATTTTGGGAGGAGGCTGCAGATATTGATTGATGCCAGTGTAAGTGTCCTAATTTTTTTCAGAGGTGTGCCTTGCATTTGAGATGGGCTAGGGTTGAGGTGTACTGTATGTTGCCAGAGAGAAATAATAACAGCATTGTCAATCTTCATAGATATTCCTTTTATAGCGTGTTATTATTTTTGCACAATGTTTAAAAAGTCTCTCAAAGGTTACTTTGTTGACAAATCAAACAGTGATTATTTTAACTGATATTATTAAGCAATAAGGCATGATCAGAGCTATTAACAGTCTGTTAATCACCCCCTGGGGTGTAATGTGTCACAAGGCATAGCCGAGTGCCATATTGGCCTAGGGGGTGACTGACTGTTAATATAACTCCTGGGAGTGTCTTATTATTATTATAAAAAATTATTCCAAAAGAAAAGTGTTAAAAGTGTAGATTTTGAATGTTTTTCTCATTTAGAGGGAGATTTTTAATAAAATAGTTCTTCCCCCAACAGTTTAAGAATGCTGGTTCAAAATAAGAATTCATGATTCCAGTCATTTAGCAATGCTAGAGGATGGAATGCTGACAGGTAGAATACATGTGCCATGGTAATCAGGCTGTACATGACAGTGTAACAGGGATTAATGTAAGGCTGCTGGAATTCTAACAGCCAATCATATTCTTGCATTTCTGTGACCCCTTTTATAATTGCTGTTATACCATTTGTAAATGTTTCATAAGCTCTATTTGTATGTTATGTAACTGGACACTTGTGAAAACTGACATTTTGCTCACAAACCTTTCAGTATAAAATAAAACAAAATGATATGAAATTAACGTAGGAATAATGATAGAGTAATATGTTCAATAATAACATCATCAGGGACAGCAAGTAACCTCATAGAAATAGCAAACAAATTAAATGACGTCTTTGCATCAGTCTTTACTATCACTGGTAGTGTTCAAATCAATGCACATACAGGTGAAAATCTTAACAAACTCAGCAATGCTAATCTAAATCTGACCAACCCAGAAAAGATCAAACAGAAACTTGAGTATGCTGGATGTTACAAAATCAACAGGCCCAGATCATTTACAACTGAGGGTATTAAAAAGAACTTAGAACAATCATAGCACACCCTATATTAACCATAATTAATAAATCAATTAATGAAGGAAGGGTACCATTAGACTGGAGGGTAGCAACTGGGGTACCATTATTCAAAAAAGGTGACAAATCCAGAGCTGAAAATTATAGGCCCATCAACCTAACATCTATAAGAAGTAAAATGGTAGAAGACATTGTATCAGAAAAGCTAATAAATTGCTTAAATACTAATAACCTGAAAGACATAAACCAGCATGGTTTCACAAAAACAAAGAAAAGATTGTGTGTAATAAATCTGTTAAGTTTTAACTACAAGATTAGTATTGCACTTAGAAACATAAAAACAGAATTTGACTGCAGATAAGGACCGCCTGGCCCACCTAGTCTGCTCATTTTCCCTACCTACTGTAATACCATAGACCCTACTTGATCTCTGACTTAGCCCTCCCTTCCCTAATGATTAAGATTCCCTTATGCCTATCCCATGAGTTCTTGAATCCCGCCACAGCTTTCACCCCACCACCTCTGATGGAAGGCTGTTACAAGTATCCACTACTGTCTCTGAAGAAATACTTCTTTATGTTTCCCCTGAGTCTAACCCCCTCTAGCTTCATAGCATGTTCCCTTGTTCTTCAGCATAATTGTTTCTGAAAAATGCTTCCCTCTTGAACCTTATTTATACCCGTGAGGTATTTGAAAGTCTTTATCTTATTCCACTTTCCCTTCTTTCCTCCAGGGTGTACATATTGAGGTCCTTTAGTCTGTCTCCTCATATGCTCACTGGTGTAGACCCTGCACCATTTTTGTTGCCTTCCTCTGTCCCGCCTCTACTCTGTCTAGGTCCTTCTGGACAGTCAATCCCCAAAACTGGACATAGTACTCCAGGTGAGGTCTCACCAATGATTTATACAGTGGCATCAGCACCTCCCTCTTTCTGCTGGTGATACCCCTCCCTATGCACCCTAGCATCCCAGTGGCTCTCCCCACAGTCTTGTCACACTGTTTGGCCACCTTTAGATCATTATATATGATTACCCTCAGGTCTCTTTCTGGTTTGGTGGTCGTCAATACCACTCCCCCAATTCTGTACTCTACCCCTGGGTTTCTATGCCCTAAGTGCATGATTTTGTGCTTCTTCACATTGAAACTTAGTTGCCACTTTCTTGACCGCTCCTCAGACTTTCCTAGATCCCTATTCATTTTACACACACACACACACAGCTGGGAGTGTCTACCCTATTGCAGATGTTAGTGTCATCAGCAAAAAGGCACACCTTCCTTTCTAGTCCATCTGCAATGTCACCAATAAATACATTAAAGAGGACTGGTTCCAGTACTAATCCTTGTGGCATCCAACTGGTCACCCTCACTTCCTCAGAGTGAACTCTGTTTACCACTACCCTCTGACACCTATCGCCCAACCAATTCCTTACCCAGTTTACTACTTTTGGACCCATTCCAAGGCTGCCCAGCTTGTTTACCAGTCTCCTATGTGGAATAGGTTCAAAGGCCTTACTGAAATCTAGGTAGGCCACATCCACCGCCCTACTCTGATCTATTTTCCTGGTCACCCAGTCAAAGAAATCTGCTAGATTTGCTTGTCATGACCTCCCCCTGGTGAATCCATGCTGCCTTGGGTCCTGTAAGTTGTTGGTATCAAGATATTCTACAGTCCTTTCCTTCAGCAGTGACTCCATTAATTTCCCCACCACTGAGATCAGGCTGACTGGCCTGTATTTTCCAGCTTCCTCCCTGCTACCATTTTTGTGAAGTGGGACTACATTTGCTCTCCTCCAGTCCTCTGGGACCACTCCCATCTCTAGTGAGTGGTTGAAAGGACTGCCAGAGGTGCAGCAAGCACCTCTCTGAGCTCTTTCAATATCAATGGATGTATCCCATCTGGCCCCATTGCCTCATCCACATCCAGATTTGCAAGTTCCTTCAGGACTTTCTCCTCTGTAAATGGACTGGTGTCTGCCTCCCTTTCTTTGTTGCTCCTGTCACATAACTGTGATCCTTCACCTTCCCCTTCCTCTGTGAACATTGAACAAAAATATTTGTTCAAGATACCTGCTTTTTCCTGGTCTCCTCCACACATTCCTCCCTTTCTCTCCTTAGCCTTACAGTCTCTCCCCTGTTTTTTCTCCTTTCGCTTAAATATCTGAAAAATGTCTTATCCCCTTTCTTTACTCCCTAGGCTATTTTCTCCTCTGTGATTTTGCACTCCTGACTGCTTTCCCTGCCTCCCTCTTCATCTCGTGATACACCTCCCTATCCTCCTCCCTCTTTGTCTCCTTATACTTCCTGAATGCTAACTTTTTTGCCCTTACCTTTCCAGCCACCTCTTTTGAGAACTATAGTGGTCTCTTTTTCCTCCTGCTTTTGCTTATTTGCCTAATGCAGAACTTTGTTGCCTTCCCTATGACCCCTTTTAGTGTTGCCCAATGTTCCTTCACTCTACTCATGTCCTCCCCCTGCCAGGGCATCCCTGAGGCATTCCCCCAACTTTGTAAAGTCGGACGTTCTGAAGTCCAAGACCCTCACCTTAGTGTGGTTCGATTCTGGCTGAGTAGTTATATTGAACCGCACTGTACGGTGATCACTGGTCCCCAGGTGGCCACCCACTGTGGCATCTGCCACATTGTCCCCATTGGTGAGTACAGGGTCCGGTACTGCCTCCTCATGAGTGGGCTCTTCTACTAGTTGCCTGAGGAACGCCCCCAGCAGGGATTCCAGGATGTCCCTGCTCCTAGCTGAAGCTACAGCTGGAATGCTCCAATCCAAATCTGGCAGATTGATGCCCCCCCCACCCAGCAGTACCTTCCCCTGGTTGCCATCTTTTGGATGGCTTCCACCAGTACCTTATCAATCTCCACCCCATCCCCCACCCCAGTGCTGAAAGTCTGTAGATTATGCCAATGTGAATATTGGTTCTGTTTCCTGTCTCTAGGGTAACTCACAGTGCCTCTGCCCCTCCCTGCATTCCCTGTGTCTCTGTAGCATTTATGCTACCCCTTACAGAAAGAGCCACTCCTCCCCCTTTCTTACAATCCCTGTCCTTCCTGAACACAGTATAGCTTGGTATGGCTATATAGGTGTGCAGGAAAGCTAACACAGTGATTGTGGGGGACTTCAATCTGCCAGGAATGGATTGGGGATGGGTACCACAGCCACCTCGAGTGCTAGGGAACAGATACTCCTGGAAGCCTTCCAGGACAGCTTCCTGGTACAGATGGTTACCGAGCTGACTAGGTTGGGAAATATGCTTGATCTAGTACTGTCCAATGGGGAGGCTGTAAGGAAGGTGGAGGGTGGAGGATCTGCTGGCTGGGAATGACCATCACTCAGTGTGGTTTATGCTCAACATGAGCAGGGAAGCAGTGGACACAGGGACTAGGGTGGCTGACTTCAGATGAGCTGATTTTGGAAGGATGGGTGAAATCTTAGGGGGCACCTGACAGGAATTCAGCCACACTGTGATACAAACCAGAAATGTGAAAAAATCAAACTGGAGCTTTAATAGGCTACTGAGACCTGCACCAAATCTCAGAGCAAAAAGGGAAGATCTAAGAAACCAAGCTGGATGAGTAGGGAAGTCTTAGAAAAGGTGAGGGCAAAAAAAGCAGCATTCAGGAGATACAAGAATTTCAGGAAGGGGGAGGATAGGGAGGAGTACATGAAGAAGTCCAACAAAGTTACCAGGGGAGTCAGGTGGCCAAGGCTTCCAGAAAACTGAAGCTGGCACAGGGCATCAAGGATAGGGAAAGGACTTCTTCAGATACATATGGGAGGGAAGGAGCTGCAAGGACCAGATAGTGAGGATCAGGAAGGATGGTTGGGGTAGGCAGAGAAAAGGGTGGAACAGGCAGAAGCACTAAATGATTAATTCTGTTCTGTATTCATGAGGGAGAAGGGTGGACAACTACTGCAGTGGGTGGGAAGGGTGGGCAGGGAGAGGGGGTAACAGATGGGGTGATCACTGTGGGCAGGGTATTGGAAGGTCTAAGGGCTCTGAGGGTGGATAAGGCACCAGGACTGGATGGCATATATCCCAAGGTGCTGAAGGAAATGGCAGAGGTCCTGGCTGGGCCACTGGCGGACCTATTCAATACCTCCCTGGACACAGGATGTGTACCACATGACTGGAGGATGGCTCACGTGGTGCCACTCCATAAATGTGGCCCAAAGGATGAAGGAGGCAATTACAGACCAGTAAGCCTAACATCCATTGTGGGGAAGCTGATGGAGACAATCCTGAAGGAGAGGCTGGTCACCTTTCTAGAAGACAATGAGCTCTAGGAGGGTCATTAACATGGGTTTGTCACAGGAAGATCCTGTCAGACTAACCTAGTTGAGTATTATGACTGGGTAACGAGGGAATTGGACAAGGGCCATGGTGTGGATTTCATATACAGGTATTTGGACTTCAGCAATGCCTTTGATTCAGTGCCGCAATGGAGGTTGAGTGGAAAGTTGAGATATGTGGGGTTGGGACTAAGATGGTTTAATGGATCAAGAATTGGCTGCAGCGGAGACAACAGAGAGTAGTGGTGGGAGGGAGCACTCATCTCCAAGGGCTGTGATGAGTGGGGTGTCACAGGGATCGGTACTGGGGCTGATGCTGTTTTGGATATTAATAGCAGACATCTTGCATGGCATCAGGAATAAGATCAGTCTGTTTGCTGATGACACCAAGTTGGGGGCGGCAGTGGATGACATACCAAGATGGCACGGGCTGCAGGACGACCTGACCAAATTGGAGGAGTGGTCAGAAGTGTAGCAGTTGGGGTTCAATGCTAAAAAGTGCCAAGATCTGCACTTCGGAGCAAAGAGGAGGGGTTACCAGCTAGGATGAGTGTAGATTGGTACCACCGAGGAGGAAAAGCATCTAGGGGTGGTTGTAATGGGGAAAATGAACAATACAGAGCAGAACAGAGCAGGAAGGGGACAGCAAAGGCCAACAGGGTGCTGGGATGAATTGTGAGAGGAATCTCCTCCAGGAGCAGGGAGGTGATCCTGCCTCTCTACAGGTCACTGGTCAGGCCACAGCTAGAGTACTGTGTGCAGTACTGGCACCCATATCTGAAGAAAGATGTAAGATTACTGGAAGCGGTATAACACAGAGTGACAAAGATGATCCAGGGATTGGAGGACAGGCCATACGAGGAGAGGCTGAGTGAGTTGAATATGTACTCCCTGAAGGAGAGCAGGGAATAGGGGGGATATGATTGACACCTTTAAGTACTTAAAAGGGATAAACAAGACAGGTACTGAAGGGATAATTAAGCTAAGGGGGGGGACACACAAGGGCATGGTCTTAGATTGGAGGAGGGAAGATATAGGAGGGAAATGAGGAGACACCTTTTCACGGAAAAGGTTCTGGTGGAATGGAACACTCTGCTGGAGGAGGAGGTGGTATCCGGCACAACAGTGGGTAATTACAAAAGGGGATAGGACAGGGTAAGAGGAGGGGTAATTGTGAAGGGGGTGTGGCAGCTGCAAGGTAAGGGCGCTAACTGCACACTCGAGCGGACTTGATAGACCATGTGGCCTGTTTCTGCAGGCAAATTCATATGTTCGTATCCCAGTCCATGGTTCTCATTGTACCATGGCTTGGTGATGGCGACAATGTCAAGGTCGGCCTCTGCCATGACGACCACAAGATCCATAATTTTATTTCCCAAACTTCGAGCATTTCTGCACATGGCCTTCCAAATTCTTCTATCACTCTTCTTGTCTGTTCCCCTTTTTCCCTTTTGCCTACTCTCCTTATGCCTTCTGCCTTCATTCCCACCCCTCCTCATTTCTACCACTCTGCTTGTCCTGTTATTAGAAACCCTTGGGAATTTCCCTCCCTTAGGGTTTTCCCTATTGACTACTTCAGCTTGTGGGGGTGGACAGTTCATGTGTCCCTGATTCCTTCTGCCACCCCCCTCAACTAGTTTAAATGCTAGCCAATATAGCATTTAAACCATCCACTGAGGACTGTTGCTCCACTCCTGGATGGATGCAGGCCATCTCCCCTGTATAGGCCTTTATCCCTCCAGGTGGGACCCCAGTCCCCAGTGTAGCTGAAACCCTTCTCTCTGCACCAATCCTTTAACCATTGGCTGAAGCTCTTGGTATGGTGTGCCATATCTTCACCTCTGTCATGGACAGACACCTCAGAAAATGCCACGGAGTGTGCTACCTGCCTAAGACCCTTCCCCAATTCCCTGAACTCCTCCTGCACTTTCCTAACCTCATCCCTAGCTAGGTCATTTGTTTCTAGATGGAGAATGACATCCAGCTCTCCCTCCCATCCTGCTTCCCTAGTGATCTCCAGGATCTGCTTCCCATCCCTCTGAGTTGTGGCGCTGGGTAAGCACCCGACCTCCCTCTCCCCCTCCCTCCCTGTTCCCAAATCTATTCCCCTAACAACTGAGTCCCCCACCAGGAGTTGCTTTCTCCTATTCTGAATTACTCTACCACCCACCTTGGGTCCTCCTGTATGAAGGACCCCCACAACCTCCCTGGTCACTACTGCAGGTGCCTCCATGAGACAGTCTCACCCTACGAGAGCAGTGTATGAGATGCATAATGGACCCATCTGAGTGATGTGTCTCTGACCCACCACCCTCACCCTTCCCAAGCTCACCATAGCCCAGGTGCCCTCCTCTCTGGCAACCTTTGAGGCAGCCATGGCAGACTTGGTGGTCCCTGGGGGGGGGGGGGAGGAGACCTCCAGAATCCTAGCCAACTTGAGCTGGAGATGAGTAAACTCCACCCTCAGCCCACTTGACCAGAACATACTGATGGATATAGTAATAAATTTGTGGATGACACCAAATTAGAGTCCTGGTTTGTAGTGTATAAGATAGGGAAAATATTAAGTAGGACCTAATGAATCTTGAAAAGTGAGATATCCAGCACGCAATAGAATTTGTCATCAACACATGTGCTATAATCCATTGTGGAAATAGCAATATATAACAAACCTGCAATCTCAATGGAAAGCAGTTAGAAAGGGTAAATAATGAAAAAAGTCTCTGTGTAATAATAGATACTAAATTAAAATTCAATTAACACTGCAAAGCGCAGCCAGTAAAGCCAACTGGGTCCAAGGGTGCTTAAGAAAATCATGTAACAATAAATGTAAAACTATTATTAGCCCGCTCTATAGAACATAGGTGCACCCACACCTGGACTATTATTCCCAGGTGTGGAACCCATACCTTAAACAAGCATTTGTCAATGCCAAATATTGATTGCTTATATGTGCTGTTTAGGTATTTGGAAGTGAAAGTACCATGCCTAAGAACTGTCATGTGCCCCCCCCCCCAAGACATCCACTGTGTTTTTCTGTTCAGTATTCACAGAAGAGGGGGAGGAACAAGGGCCACAGCAGTACAGCAGTTGCAAAGGCATGAAGAGGTGGACAATAGTCCATTGACAGGCAGAAGAATCCTGCAGAAGGTGAGTAAATTAAAGGTGGACAAAGCGATGGGACCAGATGGCATACACCCAAAGATATGAAAAGAACTGTGAAGGGAAATAGCAGTACCTCTGGCAGCCATGTTGACTGAGTCATTCAACACAGGGGTGGTACAAGAGAATTGGAGGAGGGCACATGTGGTCCCTCTATACAAATCCAGCAGTAGAGAGGAGGCGGGGAACTATAGGCTGGGCAGCCTCACTTCATTAGTGGGGAAGATCATGGAGACATTGGTTAAAGAAAGGATAGTGGGGCATCTAGAAGCCATCGGAGCCCAGGACCATAGGCAACATGGATTCACAGTGGGGAAGTCATGTCAGACAAAACTGGTTGAACTCTTTGACTGAGTGACAAAGGAAGTAAATCAGGATGGGGCAGTGGACAACGCTTACCTTGATGTAAGCAAAGCCATTGACACCGTCCTACATAGGAGGCTGATAAATTAGCTGAGTAGGCTGGGCATGGGGGAAAGGGTGGTAAACTGGGTTAGAAATGGGGTAAGAGACAGGAGGCAGAGAGTGGTGGTAAATGGGGCGCAGTCTGGGGAGAGGGGTTGACCAGTGGGGCGACGCAAGGATTGGTGCTGGGGCCAGTCCTGTTCAATGTCTTCATTAGTGTCATTGCAGAAGGGCTGAAGGGAAAGGACTGCCTGTTTGCAGATGACACCAAGATCTGTAACACAGTGGATACCCCAGAGGGAGTGGAGAAAATGAGGAGAGACCTGGGGAAGCTTGAGAAATGGTCTGAGGACTAGCAACTGAAGCTTAATTGAAAAAAGAGCAAAATTATGCACCTGGGACACAGAAACCCTGGGGAAAGGTACAGGATGGGGGGGGTAGGGAGTTGCTGACAGTCACAAAGAAGGAAAGGGACCTGGGGGTTCTTATTTCAGATTACCTGAAATTGTTAAAGTGGTAAGGCAGCTGGAAGGGCTAGTGACATGCTGGGGTGCATAGGCAGTGGTATCATCAGCATAAGGAGGGAGGTAGTGATGCCATTATATAAAACTATAGTCAGGCTTCACATGGAGTACTGTGTGCAGTTCTGGAGGTCGCACCTTTGTAAGGATATTAACAGGCTGGAGATGGTCCAGAGAAGGGCAAATGAGATGGTACAGCACTTGCAACACAAGACTTATGAAGAGAAATTAAGTGCCCTCAATATGTACTCACTGGAAGAGAGGAGAGAAAGAGGGGATATGATAGAAACATTCAAGTACCTCAAGGGTATAAATATAACTACTGAGAAGCAGGAGACAACTGCTATAGGCATATGTGCCAGCTTCTGTGTGATATTCTTTTGTTCTTATAAATCTGTTATCTCCAGTATTTCAGTAACCACATGGCCACACTGCCTTCTTTAGGCAATTTTATGCTGGTTGATGCCTGGTGTCAGATGGCTGGCAAAGGGCTCACCAGATTGTGTTGCCATTTGAAAAATTTCATAGAGTGTTCTTTTACTGGTAAGTGTTTTGGAAAGCTGGTGAAGGTCTCATAATTTTTATTATGATTTTATCTCCTCATGTCTGTCCCCTTTGGTCCCCCATCCCCACACCCCAACAGTCATCAGTGGCCACAGCTGCAGCCTTCTTCTTGCCAAGAGGGTGGGTGAGAAACATAGAAACATAGAATTTGATGGCAGATAAGGACCACTTGGCCAACAAGTCTGCCCATTTCCGTTCCTGATGGATAAGCTGCAGATTCTAGTTAATCAACAGCTTACTTACTCCTACCACCCAGTTGAATTGCCTTATGTCTGTCCGTGAGCAGCTGCCTTCACAGTCTGTGAAGTCTGACGTCTTTCAGTGCCACTTATTGGTCATCTTCCAACACAGGCGAGGTGCTCCCAGCCTAAAACTAACTCAGGACAAGCAGGTTTCAAAGTGGGGAAGAAATGGAGTGAGCAAGAATCAAGTACTCATTCAGATGGGGCATCGATTTTAAGATCAGCATACTGGTATGGACACTGCAAACAGACCCCCAGCTCTTTAAGCAGCCTTATGAAGAGCAAAGGCTTCTCGAAGCACTGGAGTTCTGTTTATTGTACTGTAAGTGGGCTGCATCTAATTCGGTACTTTGCTGTACCTTACATCTGGATGTATGGTAGGCCCAACTTTAAATAAACACTGCACCTGAATTAACACATAATGCCATAGAAATATAGAATTTGTCAGCAGAAAAGGACCGCTCAGCCCACCTAGTCTGCCCAAGTGTTCTCTACCTACTTGTAACTCCTGCCTGAATGTTACTGCATGTCTTATTCTGCCTGCATCCATCAGGACCTCCTTGTGTATGACCTTGCTGAATGGATTTTTCCTGCAATGAACCTGAACCTACTCCACTTCCATAGCCTTATTGATCTCCGTTGACCCCCTCCTTCCCTTTTTTCTAATATACCCCTATGTTTATCCCATGCATGCTTCATGCCCTGTACCATTTTAGCTTCCACCACTTCTCCTGGCAGTCTGTTCAAGGCGTCTACCACCCTTTCAGTAAAGAAATATTTCTTCACATCTATCCTGAATGCCCCCCAGCTTCATTGTATGTCCCTTGGTTTGGGTGCTCATCCTTATTTGAAGGAAACTCCCCAACTGTACCCTCTTTACCCCTGTGAGGTACTTTGTAGGTCTTGATCATGCCACCTCTCACCCTCCTCTCTTCCGGTGTACATGTTGAGATTCTTCAGCCTTTCGTTGAAGGGATTCCTGTGAAAATTTTGAACCATTTTAGTTGCCCTCCTCTGGAAAACCTCCACCTTATGTCCTTTCTGAAGTATGGGCTCTAAAACTGGACACAGTACTGCAGCTGGGGGTATACCAGGGAGTGATACAATGGCAGCACAACATCCTTCCTCCTCCTACTGGAGATACCACTCCTTGTGCACCCCAGAATCCAATTTGCCCGGCCCATAGCCTTGTGACACGGTACTGCCATCTTGAGGTCCTCTGATATAATAACCTCAAGGACCCTTTCATGTCTAGTGAGTATCAGTACCTCTCCCATCCTATATCCAGCATCGGGGTTCCTATGCACTAGGTACATGATTTTACACTTGCTGGCACTGAACCCCAATTAAGTAAGGAAATGGAATGGACTTGAATGAATTGCAGGCTTTTATGCAGCTTTTTGGGGAGTATGTATATGTGTGTGGGGGGCTCTGCTACTGTAACTATTTGCTTTTGATTTGGCTTAATGTGCAATCAGATTAACCCTGCTCCCCACTCTGTGTGCTATATCGGAGATAAAGAGCCCAAATAGCATTGGGTCAAGCATTGAGTCCTATGGCACCCCGCTTGTCACTGCTCTGGGTGCCGAGAGCTACCCCACCACCACCACCCTCTGCTCCCTCCCCTGTAACCAGTTCTTTATCCATTTAGTCAGACCACCTTCCACAAATACCCCTCCTTCTCCTCAGTCTTCTCCTCCTTGGCCTGTGTCCCTTCTTCCGGTAGTCCGCACCCTTTCTACTCCTTATTCTTACCGGGTGGTGGTGCCTTCTGTATTACAGTCAGACCACTCTGCCCGCCCCCTTCCAGGGTTACTACACCTCCACATTTACCTATATCTAGGGCAGTAAGCTCATCAGGCTCCCCTGTTCGGACTTTTCTACCAAACTCAGTCTTTTGGCCAGCCTCCACCCCATTTGTTTAAATCCATTTTAGTAGAGATATACCCCTCTAATCCCGCCTTTTCTTTTTTTTACATATTTTCTCACTGGGCTACAGTCGGCTTGGTCATCCCAAATGACCCCCCTAGCCCTTCCCCTGACATCAGGCCAACCTGCTCACCTTCACGGATTACCCCCATGGTGGGGTGGTGAGGAGCTTCCCAGGTCGACCCACGGAGCAGGATCCGGTTGCTAAGGCACCATTTGGGGTGGGCGGGGGTCGGAAGCTCACGCTGTATGACCATAGCCCATTTTCCACTTTTCTCCCCTTTGCGGAGTGCGGGCGTGCAATGACACTTAGGCACAGCATACCAAAGTCCACCACCCTTTACTACACCACTGTAGTAGCACCCGCGGTTGTCACCAGGGGCCGCTACAGAGTGGTGGGTCCCTGGATCCCACCCCAGGACAAGAGAGCAGGCCTCCAGATGCTCAATCCTATCCCTCCCTTGCCAACCCTTGCCGGCCCGGGCTTGCATCCGAACCTGGGTCACCAGCGTGGCATGAGGTGTGGTGTCCAGTGCCTCAACCCTCAGCGCCAGTGGCCCATCAGCAATGCTGCCTTTAATACTCTCCTCCCCTTCCTGCTCCAGTGTACAATGTCCCCCATGTACAAGTCACTATTCCCCCCAGACCCTACCCCAGTTAGTCACTAACCCATAATGTTTCGTGTGGCACCAATCCCTCAGCCACTCAAACTCCTGAAACCTACCCTTCCTCCCCATTCTTGTATATGATACCAGTAGTATCTCCAAGAATGCCACCGACTTCCCCAACCCCTCACACTGCCTGCCCAGTACTCAAACCTCACCCTCACTACTTCCGAAGTGTCCCCTGCCAAGTTGTTTGCATCCACATGCAACAGTAAATGAGGTTTCTTCCTCCCCCTCGCTGCACGCTTGAGCAGTGCCTGCCCTGCCTCTCCTGCAGTCAACCTAGGGACAGCTTCAACCCAAATATGGCTGTGCCTTCCCCCTTTCTGCCCCATCTCACCCATTTCAGTATAGAATCCCCCAGGACAAGTACCTTCCCACCTCTCACCCCCTTTCCCTTCTAATGCCCCTTCCGCCACCCCAGTATTCGTTCTTCCCTGTCCCTTGCCCCCGCCAACTGCACCCTCTGTGACTTCTGTATCTGTACCTCCTACTTCCACCTCACCCCTTTTCTCTGCCTTATTCCTCCCATCCCCCTTGAACCCTTTCCCAGCCTGACTGCTTCCTACTGGGCTTCCCATGTCAACCTTCCCTCCTCCTCTGCTGATTTCCAAAACCTCCCCTATCCCCCCTGTTGTTGATTTAGAGACCCCATTCCCTTCTATCCCGATAGTGATGCCCCTCCCATCCTTCCTCCCTCCTTCCCATAGCCTTCTCGCCTTTAGTCACCACCCCTCCTTCCTTACTAGCCCCCTTCTACCCTTTTGTCCTCGCTATCTCTTCCCCTACCTGTTGCCATCCCTCTCATGCCCTGCCTGTCCTCTCCCCCTTCAGTATGTTCCTGCTCCCCCTCTCTGTCCCATAGCAGAGGTTTGAATCTATTTGTAGCTGATACCTGTCCTACATCTCTTCCCCTATCAGTTCCCCACTCTTACTTGTTCCTCTCTGTACCACCCCCGGTCCCTCCCTACCGGCAGCCATCTGCTCTCTCCCCCCCCGGTACTCCTCGGGATATCTTCCTCCACCATCAGGAGGCCCCCCGCCCTCGCCTCAGCACCCCTTCCCTTCTCCTCTCTTTTTTGCTAGTGCCTCTGATACTGGGGTCGGTTTCAGTCCCTAGTTGTTCTTCCTCCGTCCCCTTTTGCCATCCCCTATTCCCCCCCTCAGGATGCCTACCATACTCATCTGTCCTGCCACTTACACTCCTCCCTAACCTCCACAGTTCCTCCCTCAAACTAGCCAGTCATCTACAGACCATACACCCCCCCATCCTCCAAGCCCAGCCCAGAATCATGGCAGACCCACACCCTCCCTGTACACCCCTCCACCCTTCCAGAGATGCCTGCCGTATTGACATGTGCCACCTGACCCATTTTGGCCCCCATCTTATGTTATTGGCTCTTACTCCCAGGTTCTATACCCTACTACAACTGTTATGCCCCTATTTACTCAAATTCCTGTCCCCGGCCCCACACTAGTCCCCCTACTGACTCCTTGCCGACCAGGGCAATTCAGTCTCAAATCTCATCCATTAGATACTGTATTACTGTAGCAATCCTAAAGCTTCCTTGTCCATTTTCCACCCCTCAGCTACCATACTTTTTGTTCTCGGCTTTCATATAGTTTCACTTAGCCCAGTTATAAATTGTATTGCACTCCAAGTATTACTCAGCTCAGTTAGAGAAATAAACAGAACAAATAAATATGTATTAATACAGCAATCATAACAGTATAGCTCAGTACTTAGCTCAGTTAGAGAAAGAAACAGAACAACTAAATCTGTATTATTACAGCAGTCCTAAAGTATCCAATCATTGCTTTGTCTCCACTCCAGAGACCCTGCTGTAACATTGGACCACAGAGGACCCTGGACGGGAGGGTGGACAACTGTAAAGTCCAGAGTTCCATTGAGCTCGCTCACTCCCCCTCTCTCACTTGCTCTTTCTATTTCTCCAGACGCTGCAGGCTGCCCTTTTGTGTTGGGCTCATGCCTGCATTGGCACTTTTTCAGCCCACAAAGAAATCCACAGCAGTCCTGACAGAGTTCCGTTAAGCTCACTCACTACCCCTCTCTCACTCGCTCGTGTTCTATTTCTCCCGGAGCTGCAGGCTGCCCTTTTGTACTGGGCTCCTGCCTGCGTTGGCACCTTTTTCTGCCCACAAAGAAGTTCACAGCTGTCCCGACAGAGCTCCATTGAGGTCGCTCACTCCTCCTCTCTCACTCGCTCATTCTGTTTCTCCTGGCGCTGCAGGCTGCCCATTTGTACTGGGCTCCTGCCTGCATTGATGCCTTTTTCTGCCCACAAAGAAATCTGCAGCAGTCCAAACAGAGCTCCCTTGAGCTCGCTCACTCCCCTCTCCCTCACTCGCTTCGTTCTGTTTCTCCCAGCAGTGCAGGCTGCCCTTTTGTACTGGGTTCCTGCCTGTGTTGGGACCTTTTTCTGCCCACAAAGAAATCTGCAGCAGTCCTGACAGAGCTCAGTTGAGCTTGGTCACTCCCCCTCTCTCACTCGCTCGATCCTAATCTGTCCCAAACACTGATTTCCCAAAGTGACGGCGCTATTCTGCGCCAGAAGTGCGAAAGCACATTTTGACCAGGATGTGAAAAATGACAGCTGTACTGTTCATAAGGAGGTATGAAAAAATGGCAGTGTTGAAAATCTGGCATGAAAATGTTACTAATTTGCAAAGTTACAAGGGTGCGTGGAAACTGCACAACGCACACTTGTAACACAGTCATTTTATGGACTTTCATCACAAAATTTTCAACATAGGCATTTTAGGACCTCTGCTCATGAACAGGGTCACTGTGGTTTTCTTAATGTGTCCCAAACACTGATTTCCCACAGCGACCGCACTATTCTGCGCCAGAAGTGCGAAAATGCATTTTGTTCAGGATGGAAAAATGACAGCTGTACTGTTATTAAGGAGGTGTGGAAAAATGCCGATGTTGAAAAGCTGGAGTGAAAATATTGCAAATTCGTGAAGTTACGAGCGTGCGTAGCAACTGCGTAATGCACACTCGTAAAACAGTCATTTTTTGGATTTTTTCTACCAAATTTATCACTCAGCTCAGTTACAGAAATAAACAGAACAAATAAATATATATTATTACAGCAACTATAACAGTATAGCTCAGTACTTAGCTCAGTTAGAGAAATAAACAGAACAACTTAATCTGTATTATTACAGCAATCCTAAAAGTATCCAATCATTGCTTTGTCTTCACTCCAGAGACTCTGCTGTAATATAGGATCACAGAGGACACTGGGCGGGAGGGTGGGTGACTCTAAAGTCCCGGTAGAGCTCCACTGAGCTCGCTCACTCCCCCTATGTCACTCGCTCGTTCTATTTTTCCCGATGCTGCAGGCTGCCCTTTTGTACTGGGCTCCTGCTGGCGTTGGCACCTTTTTCTGCCCACAAAAAAATCCTCAGCAGTCCCAACAGAGCTCCGTTGAGCTCGCTCACTCCCCACTCTCACTCGTTCATTCTGTTTTGCCCGGCACTGCAGGCTGCCCTTTTGTACTGGGCTCCTGCCTGCGTTGGCGCCTTTTTCTACCCACAAAGAAATCCACAGCAGTCCTGATAGAGCTCTATTGAGCTCGCTCACTCCCCCTCTCTCACTCGCTCATTCTGTTTCTCCCACTGCTGCAGGCTGCCCTTTTGTACTGGGCCCCTGACAGCATTGATGCCTTTTTCTGCCCACAAAGAAATCTGCAGCAGTCCTGGCAGAGCTCAATTGAGCTCAGTCACTCCCCACTCTCATTCGCTCGATCTTAATCTGTCCCAAACACTGATTTCCCACAGCGACCATGCTATTCTGCACCAAAAGTGCAAAAACATATTTTGGCCAGGATGTGAATAATGACAGCTGTACTGTTCATAAGGAGGTGTGAAAAAATGAAAGTGTTGAAAATCTGATGTGACAATATTACAAATCTGCGAAGTTACAATGGTGCGTGGAAACTGCGCAATGCACACTTGTAACACAGTCATTTGAAGGACTATCGTCACCAAATTTTCAACATAGGCATTTTAGGACCTCTGCTCATGAACAGTGTCACTGTCATTTTCATAATCTGTCCCGGACACTGATTTCCCACAGTGACCGTGCTATTCTGCGCCGGAACTGCGAAAACAGATTTCATAGAGGATGGGAAAAATGACAGCTGTACTGTTCATAAGGAGGTGTGACAAAATGCCAGTGTTGAAAATCTGGCGTGAAAATATTGCACGTTCACGAAGTTATGAGCATGCATACTGTAGCAACTGCGCAACGCACACTCTTAAAACAGTCATTTTTTTGGATTTTTTCCACCAAATTTGCAACATAGACTTTATTAGAGCCCACCTCATGAACACTGGCACTGTCGTTTCGTTAATCGGTCCCAAAAGGTGATTTCGTGCAGTGACCGAGGAATCACCTTTTGGGATGGAATAACGCCATGACAGTGGCTGAATTCATGAGGAGGGGTCCCAATAACCCCATGTTGAAAATTTGGTGTCAAAATTCCCCAAAATGCCTGAGATATGCAGCAAAGTTGAAAAAAACGTATTTATGCCATTATACAGCTTACCAGCATTTCTTCAGTTTGCGGTCGGCTTTGAAGAGTGCAGATGTGTTCCCGGTCCACCGGAGATTGTCGCGCCAGGCTCCGGAGGTAAGTATGGGGTAAGGGGGTGTGTGGGGAGGTGGGGTATGCAGTGGGTGGGCGCGGGTTGGGGAAGGGGCACAGACAGCAAGGGACCGTTTTCTTCTTTACAGGGTTTAAAAAAAATGACATCACGTGACAGTTTTCCCTTTTAGCAGGTACCTTTGGCACACTGTAGTGTGCTCCCAGCGTGCCACCTGCGTGTTTTGGGGGGGGACTGGAGCCGACTGGGATTGGGCACCCCCATTGGCACATACTGGGGGGGGGGTCTCATGAGCCGAGTGGGATTGGGCACCCCCTCAGCACACAAGAAATGAGGGGGAACATGCCGATGGGGATTGGGCACCCCCTCGGCAAACAACAGAAACTGACAGGGACTGGGCTCCCCGTCGACAAACTGGGTTGGGGGAATGCAAGGGACCACCCTGCAATGATGGGTTGCTCCCTCATTGCAGCAGAATGCCTGACGCTGCAATGATGAGGCAGCCCTGATTGCAGTGGCTAAAACGTTTCAAGATGGTGGCACACTGGCTGAACTAGTGTCAGCAGCAGCGTGCCACCCCATTGGGGAAAGCAGGCCAAGCCTTTAAAGGCTGTGGGGGCATTGGCCACAACAGTGCCGCACCTCCACAACTTGCTTCTGCAGCAAGCTGCTGCAACATGTTTCTTGCACATGCACGCAATCAACATAAAAAGGTACTGCATTTCTGGAAAGAGTGCAATATTGCGCAACCAAATTAATACAAAACATAGCCTATAAATAATTTGAGAAATGACTGAAACCTCAGGGCCTACAAAATAATATCAATATGTTTCTGACAGAGAATCATATTGCTGGATATAACCCCTGATAAGTGGGGGGACAGTCCAGAAAGGCAAATTGCCTTTCAGTGCTTCATGTCTTCCTAGTATTGCTCCTAGTATAAGGCTGAGACAGTGAGGGAGGAAGCCAACAAGTTGCGAAATGAATTCTCTAAGACATAAGCATTTCAAAATGCATTCTGGCTTGGGGAGAATGTCCTCCAAGGGGTTTTATTTATTTATCTTTTAATTTACTGTTTTATTGAAAGACTTTCCATTAGAATAACAAAGACAGGAAAACACATGAGACACAATAACAGAAAAATAAAGAATTCAATAAAACAAACATTAAAGGGAACAGGAAATTTGTGCTAATTGACATCAGTTAGTAATGCTCCTGTTTACAGCAAAGAAAATCATATGTCCAAATGATCCACATGTAACTGTACCTGAATAAACACGGATGTGAAAAACTGTGCTTTCAATTGTTTTCTTTTTACGAACAACATTCTGCGCAGTTCTTTTCATGGCACTGGTAGCTTGGAATTTTTACTGTGTCATGGTTTGTGTACAGAATGCTAATTATGAGCTATTGACCTATGAGAACCTGACTCAGAGTTCTATGCACAAACCGAGACATAACTAAAACTCCAGACCACAGATTTCATGAAGAGAATTGTAACAGAATGTTGCCCATAAAAGCAAAACAATGCAAAATACAGTTTTACACATCAGTTTTTATTCAGGTACAGATAAATACGGATACTTGGGGAATGACTATTATTTCTGAAACTAAGATCTTTACAAAAAGCTGCCAATTAGAAATGATTTCCTGTCCTCTTTAAACTTATTTTAAGGAACTGGTAAATTGTCTCTCAGTAAGTATATAAGCAGGAAAATAGCAGTCATTGTAAGGGTACAATGGAAGTGTGCCATGCATGGACCAAACATAGCCCCCTTGGGGAATCCAAGGACCATAACTAGGTGAACGAGCCTATCAGTCTGTCAGGTTGCATGTGAGCACATGATATCCTCCTTAGTCATTTGATTGAGGTGGAATGTATCTTGTTCTATCCCAAGGCAGTTGGGAAACATACCATATTTCCACGCCTGCTATGTGCTGTTCTCTTGTTTGTGAGTCCCTTAGTAATCTTCCTTGGTTTTAGTTAGTATTGCAGTAGGAAGGATGAGGAGAGGTAAGGTCCCTAGATCCAATCAAATGCCTTTAGAGTGCCTGCATGTCTGTGTGATAGCCCTCTGAAGGGTTAATGAATCAACAGATGTTAAGGCTTGTGAGCTATACAGAAGGGTTCCACTGACAACATTCAACAACGGTCTGATATTAACTGCTATGATTGAAGGTTGTTTGGTAACCAAAATGCAGACTTTGTATGTTCAGTAGAGGAAACTGGCAGAATAAATGCATAGAATCCTCACTAAAGATTTATGGGAGAGTACTCCCCGACAAACAGCTGTAGAACAAATTCCAGAAGAACAAACTCTAGAGTCTCTTACCGTATATAGGAAATGACAGATCCCATACTGAGCCCAGACTAAGGATATCACTGCATGCTGTGAACAGAAAGCTGAACATGGGAGCATTCCTGAGTGGTTTCAGCTGGGGGCAACAATCAGGTGGTGGATGGGACTGCTGGCTGAGGTGGGTGGGGGGTTTCTGTACTCTCACATTCTTGAGAAGTTCACAGTCCATGTTCTCCACATCTTTAGAAAATCAGCTCCTTGTTCCTTAGAGGTTTGCTGCTCACTCATCCAACTGGCATGCATACTCTTTATATAGTGTAAGTGACAGTAGCAACAAGCAATAGCAAGTAGCACCACTCACTCCTTGACCATCATACAAATCCATCATCTCCCAGCCCCTGATGCATTCTTATGGCACAGCTCAAAATGAGAGCTTGTCTTTGGTCGCAATTGGAGCTCATCTGCTACGCAGACCAAACCTAAAACTGTAACAAACAAGGGAGCAGGTTCTTGCCATGAGCAAGTCAAATCCTACAAAGAAACACACACACGCATAAATGTATGAAGCAAACAGACAGCTTTGGAAAACAATGGAAAGGAATACAGAGGACAGTGGGGCAGAGAAAAACAAACATTCGTCAGTGCTGAATGTTGTCTTGCTGGCATTGACATTGGTAGTGCAGGACTTAGAGAGATGCATAATAGGAATGGCAGTGAAGTATTGAACTAATGCCAACCCCACCCCCACCCTGCAGAGACTGACAGGCATTGCGGTGTGCCTTTGGGTTTTCGACCATAATGCTCACAACATTTCTCCTCACTCTACCCTGCAGACACCGACAAGTGTTGCGGTGTGCCTTGAGGTCTTCAGGTCTTATGCTCACCCAATTCCATAAGGAAATACACTGAGAAGGGTGCAGTATAGGAGAATGGGGTGAACTTTGGGGCTGAAGAGTCCAAGGCACACCTCAATGCCTGTCACTGGCTGCAGGGTGGGGGTTGGGGTGGAATCACATGAGCATTACAGCTGATAATCCCAAGTCACACCTCTGAAGCCTGTCAGTCTCTACAGGGTGGGGCATTACAGTTGGAAACCCTAATGCCCCAGGCATTTGCTGGTATTTTCACTCCAAATTTCAACATGGGCTTTTTGTGACCGCACCTCATGAACAGTGACAGTATCAGTTTGTTAGCAGAAAGGTGATTTTGCACAGCGACTGCACCATTTGGTGCCACAGGTGCAAAAACATGTTTCGGGCAGGATGTGAAAAATGACAGCTATACTGTTCATGAGAAGGTGTAAAAAAATGGCAATGTAGAAAATATGGAGTGAAAATATGAAAAATTGGTGACGTTACGTGCGTGCATAGAAACTGTGCAATGCACTCCCGTAATGCAATTATTTGGAGGATTTCTTTAACCAGATCTTCAATATAGGCATTCTGAGACCTGAGCTCATGATCAGTGTCACTGTGATTTTGTTAATCTGTTCCAAAAGTTGATTTCCCACAGCGACCGTGCCACTGTGCACTAGATGTGCAAAAACACATTTTGTGCAGGATGTGAAAAATGACAGCTGTACTGTTCATGAGGAGGTGTTAAAAAATGTCAATGTTGAAAATCTGGAGTGAAAATATTAAAAATTGTCGAAGTTAAGAGTGTGTGTAGAAACTGCACTAGTAACACAGTCATTTTTTTTTAATTTTTCACTAAATTTGCAACATAGGCTTTTTGGGACCCCTCCTCATGAACAGTGGCATTGTCATTTCATTACTCAATCCCAAAAGGTGATTCCATACAGTGACAGCGAAATCACCTTTCAGGACTGAATAACGAGATGACAGTGAATGTGTTCATGAGATGGGTTCCCAAGAACCCCCTGTTGAAAATTTGGAGCCAAAATTCAAAAAATGGCTGAGATATCCACCTAAGTTGACCCTCCCCACACACACACACATGCACAGTGATGCCATTGTACAGCTTACCAGCAGTTCTTCTTTTTGCAGTTTGGCTTTGAAGTGCCCAGATGTGTTCCCACTCTACCTCCGATCACAGCGTCAGACCTCTAGAGGTAGGTATGGGATGGTGGGGGTATAGGGAGGTGTGGTGCACAGAGGGTGGGTGCAGGTTGGGGGAGGATGGGTGTCCTGATGACGAGGGATCGTTTCCTTTTTTACAGTGACAACAAAAAAAAAAACGTCGGGAGAATGTTTTCTTTATTTACAGGTTTTACAAAAAAAACATACATTTGGGCACACTGGGGAGAGCTCCCAGTGTGCCACATGAGTTTTTTTTGGGGAGGGACTGAAGCCGATGGAGATTGGGCATCCCCGTTGGCAAACAAATTAAACTGGGGGGGGCCATTATACCAACAGGGATTGGGCACCCCAGTCAGCAAAAAAATTAGGCATGGGGGGTTATATTATGCCGACAGGGATTGGGCACCCTATCAGCAAACAAATTGAACTGGGGGGGCATGCCAACAGGGGGATTGGGCACCCCAAAGTCAGCTTTCTGGGGATTGTGTGATGGACAGCAGGAGCCACCATGTTTACTGAAATGTTTCACCAGGAAAAGCATGTACAGAAGGCGTGTCATCTGTGCAGCTGCATGATGAGCTTGTCTCTGATTGCAGTAGCTCATTTCTTACAAGTTGTGTCCACTTTAAATAAGTTTTGCATCAGTGCTAGCAAGCTGGCTAATTGGGTAATGAGGGATGCACCTACTAAAGCATGCCCTCCATTCGCCAACCCTGACACACCTCCTGTGCTAGTACTACTAAGAGAAAGGACACTGCAGGAAGAAGGAGAGCACATTTTAATACCATCAAAATATAAATAATGAACTAATTACAATTAACATCTAAATTGTGCTCTCCTTCTTCCTGCAGTGTCCTTTCTCTTTGGGTCCAACATGATGTATTAAACATTTTTTGAAATGTATTGACTAATTGTACATATGTATATACATGATAGCTTTCTCTTGTTTGTTTTAAACATCTATAGCATATGAATGGAAAACTATTAATGATTGTTGCCAGGATATATATAATTTTTTGTATAGTCTAAAGTGTCTCCAGTTTGTTACTTGATTGATTAGCCCTTTATTTTAAGAGTCTGAACCTGTTAGCTACATATATAAGCAGTTTGCTTAGTCATAATGAGTGATAATAAAAACATGAAATGGGCATATTGCTTATATTTAAGGCTAATAAGAGGTAGCTACAGGAACAGATGAGTACCTAAATGTATATTTCATGTTAGGTTACTGATTTTAATAGGTTCTCAGTATGTAGTTGTGTGTATTTTTTTGTTTGTTTATTAAATTGACAAGTAAGAGGTATAATGCAATTAACAGGTTGCTTGTTACCTAAACAGAACCAGATTTGGTATTAATTATTAAGAGTTAATTGATTGATAAGCACACATGGGTGTATAAATAGAGATGTTAGAGGACATTCAAATTACTCTGAGGAAGCCCAGCAGTTAGCTGGGTGAAGCATAAGGTTTATTCCACTTAAAGCACCAGCTCATTAGCTCTAGCTGCTGGTTGAGTTTTGTCACAAGTGTAATGAATAAAGTTTCAGACACATTTTTGTGTCTTCATTCAGTCCATGTGATGGGTGCTTTTTTTGTGCCTTTGTTTAATCCTATTGATGAATATCAAATTATAGTATTATGGGATCTTGTACTACTATTGATGATTTCATCAATGGTACCATGGGGAAAAAACTGTATGACTTTCAATAGTATTATTATGAACATCCATTTATTACATATAGAATAAAGTATGGGATGGTGTGTATAATGAGAAGTTTATTTTCAGTGGAAATCTAAAACTTCCAGGAGTCAAAATCTGGAAGTCATTCTAATTGTTTGGAAGTCAAAATACTTCCAGGATCCCACTTTTGGAAGTCAATATTCTAGTAAAGACAGATTTATGGATGTTAATATAATATGTTGGTGGTAAAATTCAATTTCTTTTGGAGCAAGCCATAATTTCTGACTCCCATGCCTACAGTTTTGGAAGTCATCTAATTTTGGTTTTACATCTGGAAGTCAATGACTTCCTCCCTCTTTATTTTGGAAGTTTTTGCCTTATTTTGGAAGTCAAATACTCCCAAAATAGAGTTAACTGAAGCCCAGTCTAACACCAAGGGTTTGTGTAAACTTCAAGTTTGAACACACCACCCAATGTTTTATTTTATATAATTGCTGGGTTTCCATTCTTCACCACAGCAATTATATAAAATAAAGACATTCTGGTATGGCTGCGGTCCGGCTTGGTTTCAAGTCCAGTCCCACATTACCAATCAGCAACATTTTAAAATGTTTTTTTTTTTATGGATACAGCAATACCCTTATGTATCAGGATGCTTGCTCTGCCTTTACCTCCAGGGGTGGAGAAGAGGCAGAACACTGTAGTATGTAGGAATACATACCAACAGAGGAGCGAAACAATTAAGTGCCTCAGCTGAGGCACTTACTTCTTTCTCTTCTCTGTTTGTGTGTGTTCTATAAATATGCACACTGCACTCGTGTGATTGAAAATGTAATTATCTGTGCAGCACCAGGTTGTGCATTGGAGAAAGAGTAAGGTGCTCTGAGATGGCCCAGTTTCCAGCTGCCTTGTTGGCAAAGCTGGTAGAGCAACCGGAATAGTATTCTGAGTTGCCTGGGTTCAAGTCCCAGTCTGTCAACATTTAACACTACCCAGCACTGTGCCATCTGTGATTTTGCACAATTAAAAGCACTGCCTATTTTTCATGGACTCTGTGTGCTGTTCTTTTTTAAATAAATACCCCGATTCACCTGGCTTTAGATATTGTAAAGATGAGAAAGGCAAGAGAAGGAAATGAAATTCAGGGAAAGAAAAAAGATTTATATAGTGCATTGAATACAAACTGCATTCCAAAGTATTTTACAACCCCAGTATAGGGAGGGGAGTGAGCATTGCTGGCATTCTAGCAACCCAGGAATATTATCAACAGCACAGAGAAAGATGAGAGAAAGGTGACATAGAAGTTAAGTAATGAGGAGGTTCATTGACATACTAAGGGTCACACTGTGAGTAAATGGTGATTGTGGGGTTTGCTTCTCCAGGTTCCCAGCAATGCACTTTCACCAATGTGACAAACTTCAAAAGGAATAAGACATGACAAGGTGTGGTTTATGGCTTGATAAGAGTACGCCCCAGGTGCGTAATGAGGCACGAGGCACTTGCACTGAGTGACTTTAGCACCTGGGAAGTGCTCTTATCAAGCCATAAACCACACCTCGGAGTGTCTTATTCCACTTATAAAATGGGCCCTGAAGTAATTATTTATTGGGAAAAAACAAAAATTATACAAAAATTACAAAATATAAAAAAACATGGTTTAATAACTCAAGTAGTAAAAAGTAGTCCCCCATGAAGTGACAGTTAAGTTGGCAGTACAGTGCTGTTACTGTGTTTACTGATTTAGATTGATTTAAATCCTCCTGTGACATTTTTGTAATGTTTTTTCCTGTTAAATGGTGAGAGTACTGGGTTTTAAGACTGAGCTTGCAGTCACACTGACAGCTGTCCCATCTGCGATCTTGTCTGATGAGGTTGCTCTATCCGAGTCGCTACTCCGTCTCCCCCCCCCCATACATGGCAGTGGCACAAACACAGAATAATTATTTTCTTTAGTTTTTTTAAAAAGGACAGTCAGAGCATGAAGCAACAGGAATATGGGGAGGAAGTGTGTTGCTTGTAAGATTGATCGAGGTGGATTGGGAGCGAGCGTGTCCCTCAGGAGCCACCATAAACAGCGCTTCCGGTTGTTCGGATTTCGGAAAGTAAAACATTCAGGTTTTGCAGATTACACTCCTGTTTGTACCTCGAATTGCAGGTTTCTTTTTTTTTTTTACTATCACAGCGGCATTGTGTGGACAAAATGGAGTCTTTTCTTTGGGAGTGACTTTTATATTAGGATTTGTTTGAAAGTCGTTGTGTCATGCGCACTGTGTGATACTTCGGTGACAGTTTTGTGAAGGAGAGGTGAGACTTTTAATAGGAAATGTGGGAAAACCTTTTTTGACATGTTTTGTTGCTTTTATTTACAGCTTGTGTGCGTGGTATCAAAGAGGTGGGGGTGGGAAGACTGGCGCTCGGTCTCAGGGATGTCACACTGTGAGCTGTGCCAGCCTGTGTTTGTCTTTGGCTGGCACAGCTCACTGATTCTGTGGTGTTGTGGGGCACAGGAGTGGAGGGTAGTGCAGGTTGGCTACTATATCATCTGATAAGGACATGGCTCAGATGGTGTAGTAGCCAATCAGAATGGTGGATTTCTTTAGCCCATTTTATAAAATCTTATATTATGTATACTAAAGATGGATGGTGTGCACCTATAACTAGCACTTACGTGTTACGTGCACAGGCAGTATTTTGTATCCCCCCTCTACCACAGTTGTTTGTTTTTTCTAACTGCTGTGACACCCAGACAGCTGGTTCTGATTAATCTATGATTTTTGTAATATAAAAATATGTTATTGAATGTCTCTAATGAGAAATGCTGAGAGTCAGTGGAATGACACCCCCTTCCCCAGGTTTTAGCTACAACATGTTACCTGGAAGGCCAAGAGATAATTACATGCTAGAAGAGACTTAACATTTAGGATCTCCTGTTTATGTGACCAGTTGCAGCTTGCCAACTGCCAAGATAGGTCATAAACTTTTAGGACGTTCAGAGAAAACACAGTTAATATTCACATGGTGATACAAAGCATGTTGCACCCCCTGAGATCTGGCAGAGAGACATAACAAGTCCTTTGATGTCCTGGGAAGGGGAAGCTGCTCATAAGATCAAAGAAAGTCATATGAGAAAATGAGTTGTGCTGAGGTCACAGAATTTCATACTTTGATAAGACATCCTGTTTTGCATAGAGATTTTTTTTTATATTCTGACAAGAAGGAGCTAGGTGACCTCATACAAAGAGGTTGGCAAAGACAGTTTTTAAACAGTATTCTGTTTTCCATTTACACACAAATGTTTGGACTCTGAAAGCTACAATATGCTAGCAGCACTGTAAGAGATACATTAGATAGATCAAGTCTAATTGTCTGGTGGTAGGAAATTGCACTTGTAAAATCTTGTCTTTTTTTTAAGTGATTTGTATGTTTTGTGATATATGGTTCTGTATTTACATTTTACAGTTTTTTGTCTATTTTGAAGTAAACCTCTACTTTAGAGACTACTTGGTGTGCCTTTGAAATTCTTTTTCTTGACAAGAGAAGCATACATGGTTAAAGCTAACACTGTACAAAGCTTATTGGTTTTATCAAACTGGGAAAAGGTAATAATTTATTCTGAGGTCTTTAATAGAGTTGTAAGGGTTCATTTTGTATGCTTGGTTAGGTGCCCATAGGCAAAGATATCTCGCCGCCCCCCCCCGAAGAGCAGAATTATCTGAGCCTGTACATTGGGTGCACTAACAAGAGGTTCACAGTTTGAATCCTTCCAAGACTTGAGACCAAAGGTTGATTTGAACCCACAAAACAGACAGGATGGTTACCCTGTTTCTGTTTCCTGTTCACAAGACTGCGCTCGGAGGTTGGCACTGTGGGAGCAGAGGGCCTGACTTGTTGAGTGGGTTTGAGACAGATTGGTTGGCAATGGTGTGAAAAATTCTGGTATTAGAAGCTTTTATTGTTCAGTGTGTCAGCTTGAGATGGTCAGCTCACTTGCAAAGAAAGAAAAAGGCAATGATTTATTTTTAAAAAAGGATATGGAACAATATCACTTGGCATACAGTCAAGTTCCTACCCGTTTTATTTTTTTTTCTAAAGTGCAAGTCAGAGTAGCCATAGTTAGGGAAGAAGATGGTTTCCAACTACAGCAGGCACACTGTAGACTACTTAAAGCAGTTGTGCTGGGACAGAGGAGTCCCATTCAAGGTGAAAGCCACCAAGCAGAACCTTGTGGATGTCCTGATGGTAGCAGATACCCAGAGCATCGAGTCACCCACAGTGACTGTAAGGGAACAAGCCTTGAATGTGGAAGGGCTAGCAGCCAGTGCAGTTTCCAGATCCAATGAGGAGGGCAACAGGGTCACTGTCAGCAAAGGGCCACAGCAGCAGGGGAAGGTCATCAGTATCCTGGATCCAGAAGTACTCAGGCTGCAATTTGAGTTGCGCAGAATGGAGCTGGAGTTTCAGAGGGAGAGGGACCGTGAACAGAGAGACACAGACAATGAGGAGTGTGAGCACCAGCGAGCTGCAGAGGAGAAGAGGGAGCTAGAACACCGAGACGCAGACCATGAGGAGTATGAGTGCCAAAGGCAACACAAACTGGAGAAGCTACGACTCCAACCAGTGGCACCAGAGCAGGTAAGTGGCTTGGGTTCAACTGGGACTACAGGACTGGGTTATAAATTGAATACCAAATTGATAGCTGAATTTAAAGAGAGAGAGAGGATATGGATGCCTTTTTAAATTCTTTTGAAAAAGTTTGTATTCAGGCTTAAATTCCTAGAGAGTCCTGGAACTTCCAGCTGTCCCCGCTACTTACCGGGAAAGCTTGGAATGCATTGGGTCAAATGGACAATGACAACAGTGATGAGAACAGCAAAGTTAAAGCTGCAGTGTTAAAGAAATTTTAATTAACTGCTGAATCATACAGAGCTAAATTCTGTAAGCTCAGGAGAAGCTCTGACAAGAACTATGAGGAGCAAGCCATGAAACAACGTCAGTTTTTAAAACATTGGTGGGAAGGAACTGGAGCAAACTCTGTTGATAAAATTGAAAATGTGTTTTGTTAGAACAGTTTTTCTGGGCATGCCCAGTAGAGCTGAAAACATGGCTGGGAGGACCGAGATCCCAAAACAGTGCAAGAGGCTGCTGAACTCTCGGACCTCTATGCCAAGAGCAGACCTACTCTGAGAGTGAATGGGGCAGGCATGGCAGTGCAGAAAGGGAAAAGCACGCCTTTAGGGCAGCTAAAACCCTCAGTGTGTCCACCAAAACCAGTTAGCCCCAGGTTTCAGGGAAAAGATTTCTCTGAAAAGAGAAGTGAATGCTGGCTATGTAAAGAAACTGGGCATATTGCCAGATGGTGTCCCAAAAGAATGAGCAATAATATGCAGAGTGGTACTAGAAAAGAAGTGGGTTGTTTGTGTGTCCCTGGGAGCATGCCAGTGAACATGAGGGAACACATGTACCCAGTCATGGTGAATGGTGTACAGACGCAAGGGTTAAGGGACACAGGGGCATCCTTGACCTTGGTAAGAGGGATCTAGTACAGCCTGGTCAATTTATACCCAATAAGTACGTCACTGTACAGGACTTTACTGGTGAGGCGAAAACATTGCCTCTCACTAGTGTTCTCCTAGACTGGGGTGAAACAGGGGGAATTGTGCAACAGGTGGCTGTAACCAAAACATTAGCAGTGGATGTGATCCTGGGCAACAATCTCAAACAGGGGAAGGTATGTGCAGTTACCCATAGCCAAGTGGCAAGGGAAAATTGTAGTTCCCTGAACCCCACAGAAACCATTGTGGAAACCATTGAGCGGCTGGTTCCTCAGCCTGTGTCTCCAGATGGGGAGACTAACGAAAAGGGGGTAGAAGTTTCCCCAATAGCAAGTAACCACACAGCTGCAGAGGGTTACTCCAAAGAGGGAGGGATAACCCATTGTCAGAGAGTTGAGATTGACAGTGATCCTAAGTGCCCTGACACTAGTGCTAGGGACCCTAGTTTAGCAACTGAAGGGGACCTGTCCCATGCCTTGGGAATGTGTGAGGGGTTTGCAGCCGCTCAGCAAAGTGACCCTAGTCTAGAGAAGCTGAGGGCTTGGGCAGACTCAGACGGTGCACAGGGAGGTGACAGCAGACATGAGGTTTATTGGGAAAATGGACTTATCTATACACAGGCTGTGCTGACAGAGGGAGGGGTGCTAGGCAGGCAGCTTGAAATTCCCTAGGGGTATTGTAAGCAGTTGCTCAAGATTGCCCATGAGATTCCCTTGTCTGGTCATCTAGGAATCATGCACATGATGCAGCGGTTGGCCCAGAATTTCTATTGGCCAAACTTCATCCAGCAGGTGAAGGAGAATTGCAGGTCTTGTCACCGGTGCCAAGAAATAGGGAAAGCGGGCAAGAAAACCCAAGTCACCTTGATTCCCTTACCCACAGTGGAAGAGCCATTCCAGAGGGTGGGAATGGATATTGTGGGGCCTTTAAATACCCCCAGCTCCTCAGGGAAGAGATTCATCCTGACTGTGGTGGATTATGCCATCCAGTACCCAGAGGCAGTTGCCCTATCCTCACTGAGGACAGACAAAGTGGCAGATGCCTTACTTGGGATTTTCTCCCATGTTGGGTTTCCACAGGAGGTTATCACTGATCAAGGGAGTTCCTTCATGTCGAATCTGATGAAATACTTATGGGAGAAGTGTGGGATGGTGCAGAGATGCACGACACCATATCACCCACAAGCCAATGGGCTTGTGGAAAGATTCAATGGTACCCTGAAGTCAATGCTCCAAGCATTTGCTGAACAGCATGGGAGGGACTGGGAGAAATACCTTATCCACCTGTTGTTTGCATACAGGGAGGTGCTCCAAGAGTCAACAGGATTTTCCCCCTTCAAACTCTTATATGGACGCCGAGTACGTGGGCCCCTAGACTTGATCCAGGAGGACTGGGAAGGCAAGCACACCACCCAGGGAACTCCCATTATGGATTACATCCTTATGTTTAGGGAAAGGCTGAAGGAGCTTATGGGGACAGCCCAGAGCAACCTGGCAGCTGCCCAACAGAAACAAAAAGTGTGGTACAACCGCAGACCCAGAGCTCGCTCATACATGGTGAGTCAGGAACTCATGGTCCTTATTCCATTCCAGAAAGACAAGCTGCAGGCTGAGTGGGCAGGACTGTACAAAGTAGATAGGATGGTAAATGATGTGAACTACATTATAGAGCTACCTGACAGTAGACAGACAGAAAGGATGTACCATGTCAAAATGATGAAGCCATATGCAAATAGAGCTGACATGGTGTTTGCAGTGTGTAGTCCTGGGGAGGGGACGGATGAAGGAGACCCCCTTCTAGACTTGCTGGAAGAAAGTAAGCAGGAGTCCTCTGTGGAGGCAGTTAAATTGTCTCCCCAGCTGACCCCCGACCAGATCCAGAAAGTAAGGGAGGTTTTAGCAGACTTTGCCCCATTGTTTAGTGCCAAGCCTGGACTAACCCCCTTAGTGACTCATGATGTGGAGACAGGGACACAGATGCCCATAAGGTGGACAGCATATTGGGTGTCAGAGGCTGTCCAAAAGGACATTAGGAGGGAAGTGGAGGAGATGCTGGATTTTGGGGTAATCCAGAGATCCCACAGCCCCTGGGCCTCACCCGTAGTCCTTGTGCCTAAGCTAGATGGCTCTACTCATTTCTGTGTGTACTATTGTGGACTGAATGCAGTCACAAAGTCAGATGCCCACCCGATGCCCCGGACATCTGAACTCCTGGACAAGTTGGGAGAGGCGACCTACCTTACGACCATTGACCTGACAAAGGGGTATTGGCAGGTAGAGTTGGCAGACAGAGCTAGGAAGAGGTCGGCCTTCATCACTCCAATAGGCTTATTTGAATATGAAGTAATGCCTTTCAGAATGAAGAATGCTCTGGCCACTTTCCAAAGGTTGGTGAACCAGGTGTTAAATGGTGCTGAGGAGTACGCCGTGGCATACCTGGATGACATTGCCATCTTTAGTTCCAGCTGGGAGGAACACCTATCCCACCTTAGGGAAGTGCTGGGCAGGATACAGAAGGCTGGGCTCACTGTCAAAGCCGAGAAGTGCCAGGTGGCCATGGGAGAAGAGGCATACCTCAGGCATGTGGTAGGCTGGGGACAGCTCCGTCCTAACCAAATGAAAATAGAGGTAATCCAGGCATGGCCCAGAACAGAAACCCAGAAGCAGGTCAGGAGTTTTCTAGGGACAGCAGGGTACTACAGGAAATTTGCACCCAATTACAGTGCCCTGGCTGCTCCCCTATCTGACCTGACAAAGAAAAGGATGCCCAAACAATTACCTGGGGCCCAGCCTGTGAGGAAGCCTTTTCCAAACTAAAGGAGGCACTATGCAGTGCTCCTGTTTTGACAAGTCCTGACTATAGCAGACCCTTTATAGTTCAGACTGATGCCTCAGACGTGGGTATTGGGGCAGTACTGAGTCAGACATCCAGCCAAGGGATGGATCACCCAATAGCATACCTGAGTAAAATGTTACTTCCCAGGGAGCAGGCATACTCCACGGTGGAAAAGAAATGTCTTGACATAGTGTGGGCCCTAAAGAAGTGGGAGCCATACTTGTATGTGCAACATTTTGTGGTGCAGACTGACCACAACCCCCTGGTTTGGCTGACACAGATGGGAAAAAACAATGGTAGATTGTTAAGATGGAGTCTTATTTTGCAAGGGCATGATATGACAATTCTACATAAGGCTGGAGCCAAAAATCGGAACTCCGATGGGCTGTCTCATGTGTACGAGGAGTGAACTGATTTGGGAAGCTCATCCTCTGCAGGGGACAGAGACCCCAAATTCCATCTAGGTGGGGAGGAATTGTGACACTCAGACAGCTGGTTCTGATTAATCTATGATTTTTGTAATATAAAAATGTGTTATTGAATGTCTCTCATGAGAGATGCAGACAGTCTGTGGAATGACACCCCCCCTCCCAGGTTTTAGCTACAATGTGTTACCTGGAAGGCCAAGAGATAATTACAGGCTAGAAGAGAATTAAAATTTAGGATCTCCTGTTTATGTGACTAATTGCAGCTTGCCAACTGCCAAGATAGGTCATAAACTTTTAGGACGTTCAGAGGAAACACAGTTAATATTCACAAGGTGATACAAAGCATGTTGCACCTCCATGAGATCTGGCAGAGAGACATAATGAATCCTTTGATGTCCTGGAAAGGGGAAGCTGCTCATAAAATCAAAGAAAGTCATATGAGAAAATGAGTTGTGCTGAGGTCACAGAATTTCATACTTTGAATTGACATCCTGTTTTGCATAGATATATTTTTTTATATTCTAACAGGGAGGAGCTAGGTGACCTCATACAAAGAGGTTGGCAAAGCCAGTTTTTAAACAGTATTCTGTTTTCCATTTACACACAAATGTTTGGACTCTGAAAGCTACAATATGTTAGCAGCACAGTAAGAGATACATTAGATAGATCAAGTCTAATTGTCTGGTGGTAGGAAATTGCACTTTTAAAATCTTGTCTTTTTTTTTTAAGTGATTTTCATGTTTTGTGATATATGGTTCTGTATTTACATTTTACACTTTTTTATCTATTTTGAAGTAAACCTCTACTTTAGAGACTACTTGATGTGCCTTTGAAATTCTTTTTCTTGACAAGGGAAGCATACATGGTTAAAGCTGACACTGTACAAAGCTTACTGGTTTTACCAAACTGGGAAAAGGTAATAATTTATTCTGAGGTCTTTAATAGAGTTTTAAGGGTTCATTTTGTATGCCTGGTTAGGTGCCCATAGGCAAAAGATATCTGGCCCCCCCGAAGAGCAGAATTATCTGAGCCTGTACATTGGGTACGCTAACAAGAGGTTCACAGTTTGAATCCTTCCAAGACTTGAGATCAAAAGTTGATTCGAACTCGCAAAACAGACAGGAGGGTTACCCTGTTTCTGTTTCCTGTTCACAAGACTGTGCTCGGAGGTTGGCACTGTGGAAGCAGAGGGCCTGACCTGCTGAGTGGGTTTGTGACAACTACAACGGTTGTTGCTGAGGTAAGTAACTAGTTTTCTGTCATATAATTGCAAGTAAAAGATGAGAAATACACACCAGGGAGAAGAATAGTAAAAAAGGATTAGGAACTTTGGAGACATGACTGAAACATGCCCTACCCACCTTATGGGGTTGTGGAGCAAAGCAAGAATGAGATCTGTATGGGCTTGAGTGCTCCCAAAGCAAGATTTTAGAAATGTGTCCTTGTTACAGCAATGGGCTACCATGGCTGAGTTCTAGATTGCCTCAGAACACACCCTTGTTCTCCACCATTTACATTGCTTTATTCTTAAATAAAGGCCCTACTTTCCTTGTAAGATCATTCTTCCCAGGGAACTAGATGACTCAGTGGATTGGCAGAGGGTTAAGGAGTCTTTCACCTTCAGGTCACTGGTTCAAATCCATCCCAGGTAGAGTTGCAGCAAAGTTTTACTCTGCTGGCAAAGTTGACAGGAAAAAATCACATCTGTGGAGTTTTGTTAAGTTTTCTCTACCCTCAGCAACTTCGACTTCACCCAAAATCATGAAGTTTTCCATGTGAGCGGCTGAATTCTGCCCTTGAAGTATAGAATTTCACCCACAAATGATGTACTTTTGCCCACGAATGGTGAAATTCAACTGTTCATGGATGAAATTCTGCCATTTGTGGACAAAATCCTGCACTTTGTGGGCAGAATGCATTTGCAATGAAATTCTGCACTTTGCGGATCGATCCGCACCTCGCAAATTGCACTAAATTTGTGGATTAATTCTCAATGTGAATTTAGCCAACTTCACCATTTCTAATCCCAGGTCAGTAGTGGTCAAAACCCACTATCACCTGTAGGTTCATTGGCCTATGTGAAATGAGTTGTGGGGGTATCATCCAGTTCCCTGTGAGCAGGAGTCCACATCACAAAACCACTAACACAAATGACACTAATTAGCACTCTTGTTGGCAGTCTCACATGAAAGGCCAAACACAGAATTGGCATGAAATCTGAACTACTCTCTCATCTACTTGGTGGTCACTGCGTGACAGTGCTGAGGCACATTAGTGGGGAAGCTGCACTGTAACTGCCATGCTGTACGTGTCATGGATGAACAGAGGGCTTCAGTTTCCAATGTTGTCAATCAGGCACTTTTCACGAGCACTGAAAGTTCACACACAAAAAAAGTTTAAGAATGTTCTTCCCTGTGGGTCTAGTGGTTTCAAAGGGATGTAAACCTCCTTCCTGTTAGAGCTATGCTAATATTTTGATAATACCAGCAAAGTGGTTGTGACATGGCCCACTTCATCTTCCCATTATGCTGCAATGTTCAATAAGAACTTTGCAAAGTGCAATAGTCTTGGAGACACTGGTCAGCTTGCCACCCAGTGCCAATCCCTCATCAGTCATCTCCTACCTGACTCCCCAAATATCCCTTGCCAATAGTGCCCAGATACTTTCTTTTTTCAAAAGATAAAAATAAATAAAAAATTGGGCTCCAGTCACTATGCCAGGTCCTGATAATGTATTTACAATTCAGTCCCCCTGCCTAGTCAGGCTGCAACCCTAAAAACTGTCTGCTCAGTGCCATTAATGATGCTGATCATCCCCCCACCAGTTCTATGTCACAGTAGCGAAAATGGAATGGTGACTTGCTTAACAGAGAGTACATTTTGCCGAATCTGAAAATCACTAGACACCCAAAACAGCAAACCCCACATCAGCAACAACACTACAGACAGTAAAACGGACACAAAATTAATGAATATTTAATGCGGGGGCCAAGCCTGCTGCATCCCTCAACTTAATATAATCAACTCCAGGGGGGAGCGGACACTGGGAGAAAGGGGAATACATGGGAGGGGGGGCTACCATTGTTGGGGCACCACCGTCGGGGGAACAGGGGACAGGGAACAAAAAAAAAAAATAGCAAAGACCCAATCCAATTTCTAAAAATGAATACCTGCGGCCAGTCCCAAACCCACAACCATCAGCATCCCAGGCAGTGATTCACTCCTGCACTCCAGGCAGCCAGCTCGGCAACAATGCACTGCACTACTCAACTTAGCCCACAAAGTCATACCATCCCCAATGTCACAGCATCCCCCAACCCTTCAGTCCCACTCTTGCTATTCACTTTCATTGCTGTTACTGCACTGTCACTTTTTTGTCGGGTGCACAAACTGAGTTGCTCATATGTGAGTCACTCAATTTGCTTTGACCATATCATAGGATACCCCCTCCACCACATGCCCAGATTTGTAATATGGTCAACTGTCTGTATATTGTTAATGCCATGCACATGCTGTGGAGGGGACAAAGTGAGTAAGCCTAGAAATGTAGACTGCTGGCCACTAACATCATGCAAGTTAGGGTCAAGAGATGGGCCTAAGACTCAAATAAGGTACGAGTGGGGATTACAGGGTTGAGCCACGCCACTTGGAGGGAGCATTGAGGAGGTTTCAAATTTTTTTTATGAATACTAAAGTTCAGTGGAACGTTGTGTAGCTGTCTGCTTCTCCTCTTTGCTAGAGGTACCAGAGTGGGTGCACTTTGTCCATCAACAATGAAGAGGCAACCACATGTCTCACAATTGCTGGTAAATCATCTCACTGAGCTGAAACTTTGAGTGAAGTCAAATAAGGTTCTCATTCCCTTTTGTGCAGCACACCCAGCCCCATGCTGCCTATACAAACACAGGAGAGAAAGAAGTAAGTGCCTCAGCTGGGACTGGAACCCAGTCCACCTGGAATACCGTTCCGATTGTGCTAACCAGCTGCGCCACTGAGACAGCTGGAACCTGCACTGTCCTTGAGCATATTACTCTGTCTCAAATGCACAACCCAATGGCCACACAAATATTTTACTTGTAACAATCACACAGGAGTGTGGTGTGCATATTATGGAATACATACAAACACAGGAGAGAAAGAAGTAAGTACCTCAGCTGGGACTTGAACCCAGGCCAACCGGAATACTTTTCCGATTGCGCTACCTGGCTGTGCCACTGAGACAGCTGGAACCTGAGCTGTCCCTGAGCACATTTCTCTTTCTCAAATGCACAACCAAATGGCTGCACAGATATTTACTTGTAACAATCACACAGGAGTGTGGTGTGCATAATATGGAACACATACAAACACAGAAAAGAAAGAAGTTAAGTGCCTCAGCTGGGACTTGAACCCAGGCCATCCAGAATACCATTCCAATTGCACTAACTTGCTGCACCACTGAGACAGCTGGAGCCTGTGCTGTCCCTGAGCACATTACTCTTTCTCAAATGCATACCTATGTTGGTCATGACAGGAGGCCAGGTACTGCCCTGAATCAAACCGGGTTGCTCATGCTTGCCCAATTTGTGTAAAAAGAAAAGCCAGTTGTCTCATACAAATCAGGACAAAATGTGTTGACTATCAAGTCAACTCCTTAATGTAACACAGGGTGATTTGTCTATAGTTTAATTGGTACCGCCACCTTCAGCATGACCCTGACTAGATTACAACTGATGTCTGTTGTGTCCTGGCAGGGCTCGCACTCTGGCATGCTACAGGTACATGTAAAATGTGAGCTGTTGTTGGCACTATAGACTATTAAAAAAAATCTGGATTTGACATTAAAGGCCTAAGCAGATGGTTAAGTAATACACACATACTAAGTCATGGGTTAGATGGTCCATGCCAAGTCCTGTGAGTTAATGAAGGCTGTGTTCAAAAGGAGTCAATGATAGATGTGTAAACTGGGAGGGGATTACGAGTTGTGATTGCAAATTGTGGCAGTCTCATTACTCAGCATGGTCCTGGGCTTACTGCAGCCCCTGTAGACCTCCTGGCTTAGGGGCTGAAGTGTTTTGACTACTCTTGGTTGTTTTTCTTGTCCATTTAGCTTCCCTTCATCTTTCAATCCATGTTGTCACATGAAGTTAGTTTACTTGTTTTTGGCATGTTCCTTTTTCTTGGATTCATAAATTTCCCATCTTGTTAGGCTTTCTTATCTTTTCTTATAAAATGAGTTAGGAATATCCTGCACTGTGATTGGTGTACTCTGATCATATTACTGTACTATGGTTTACTTTGTGACAACTTGCACTTCAGCATTTCTTTCAGAAGTTTTTTTGTATTTATTTACCAGTATAGCTATTTTATAAGTGCAGTAACACACTCCAGGGTGTGAGTTGGCTAATGCCCATAGCCAGCTGAGGGCATGGGTATTTATGACACAACAATTCACAACCTGTCATATGTTACTTACACTACAGTTAACATGGCACTTTGTGCAGGTGATGCTGACTAGCTATCAGTTCCACCCATGGGTCTTGAACTGTAGACAGTAAAATCTGGTTCATTTACTAAGTACCAGTTGCATCCTAAGAAGGGGTTGGCTTACTTAGAGGCAGCATCCTGGAAACCACAATGGGGTACCAGCAGGGCAAAAGGTCCAGAAATTCTATTACAAAAACAGACCAGAGATGGAGTTATGTGGGAAAAGGGGAGACTGGATCAACTGATGAATCTTTATCAACCGTTTGAGTCTATGTATCTGTTATTCCTAGAATATTCATGCTGTATGCATTAAAACTATGTTAAGGGCTCTATAGCACATTTTCTGAAGCACAATTAGCTTCGGGAAAATGGACCCAAATTACAGCAGACTAAGCCTGTTTGAAAAACAAATGAAACACAGAAACATAGACTCTGACAGAAGATAAGGACCACTTGGCCCACCAAGTCTCCCATTGTTATTCTACCTACAGTATCACCACTAACCTTACTTGATCTCTGGCTCCTTATCCCCCCCTTCCACTAAGATTCCCTTATCCCTATCCCATGATTTCTTGAACCCCACCACTCTTTCTGTGAAGAAGTACTGCCTCATATCTCTTCTGAATCCACCCCCTCCAACTTCATAGCATGTTCCCTTGTTTTTGAGCACCTTTTTGTCTGAGAATTACTTCCTTCCTGTACCTTATTTACTCCCATTAGGTATTTAAAAGTCTCTATTATATCTTCCCCTCCTCTCTTCAAGGGTATATATGTTGAGTTCCTTTAGTCTCTCCTCGTAGGGCTTTTGATGCAGACCCTGCAGCATTTCAGATGCCCTCCTCTGGATCACCTCCACTCTGTCTATGTCCTTACAGAGATATAGTCTCCACAACTGGATACAATACTCTAGTTGGGGTTTAACAATTGATCTATATAGAGGCAACACTACCTCCATCTTTCTGCTGGTGATACCCCTCGCTATGCATCCCAGCATCCCACTGGCCCTCCCAACTGCCTTATCACACTGCCTTACCACCTTTAGGTCATCAGATATGACTACCCCCAGGTCTCTTTCCTGCTTGGTGGTTGTCAATACCACTGCACCCATGCTGTACTCCACCCCTGGGTTTCTGCTCCCTAAATGCATTATTTTGCACTTTTTCACATTGAAACTCAGTTGCCATACCTTTAGATAGGAGTGGGCAGATTTTTTAATTCACCAGCGAAGTTAATGTAAAGTGGCCTACTATGCACTTTACATAGTGAAGGCTAATTGCCCACTTCACACTATGCCAGAATTCACATAGTAATTTGATGAACACAGCTACAAAGCTTGCAAAATGGTTCATTTCTCATAATGTTCTACTACACAAAGTGTGAACATCATGCTTCATGTAGTCGTGTACTGTGAGCTTCGCAAAGCCTAATACTTTGCATAGTGCTACATGAATCGTGATGTTTTTTCACTTCGCCCTAACCTACTCTTGACCACTCCTTGAGTTTTCTCAGGTTTCTGCACATAGCTTACAACAAAGGGACCTCTTTGGAAATGAGCTTCTGTTCAGTAGAGCTATTATCCCTGTTCATAAATTCTTTTATGAATAAAATTCGTTACTACTACTACTACTTATGAGTCTCCTATGTGGAAAAATGTGAAAAGCCTACCTGAAAGCTAGAGAAGCCACATCCACTGCTCCACCCTGATCTAATTCTTTGGTTACTCAGTCAAAGAAATCTGTCGGATTAGTTTGATTTGACACCCACCACCCCCGTAAATCCATGCTGCCTTGGGTCTTCTTACCCACTGTATTCAAGATACACCACAGTCCCTTCCTTTAGCAGTGATTCTGTTAAATGCAAGTTACTGGAGCCATTGAAAATGTTATTAACTTTGCATGATCTAACTACATCAAACGACTGCTACAAATCTGACCTAGCAAGGTTCCTAGGCGCAGACAGTCATGCCCAATATATAGCAGGTTGCATGAACTTAGGCTCTGTATTAAGAACTGTGATTCTGTACTTCATAATAACATAATCCAGACAATTTCAGTTATACTGAGTGCCAGTAAGAGATTGTCTGCTCTTCAGGAAACACCAGAAATTCAGTAGCAGTGTGCATCTTTAAGTGAGTGATAACATTACTATGACATTGTAGCTTATTATATATTTGGACCGAATCATTCTACTGTGAGGACTGTGCACAGAGACCATCCATGCACACAGGGAATTGCCCTTTTCATTCCTCATTCACAATGATGACAAGTAGAAAAGAGCCATAAGTCATTTTTGGCTGGAGTGCCTAGTAGAAGTGTCTGCCCTTTTTAAGGAGATAAGTTCAGGCTTGTTTATTTTCGTTTTAGCAATTCCAAACCTCTTGAGTTATTCATTTTGCCAGACGTGATTACCATTCCTTTAAGAAGGAAGTGTGGCCCTGGCAAACATAGCAGTGGCAATAAAAAATAAATCTTTGTAATTGTTATGGAGACACAAAGCAAAACAAACTGTACTTGAGTACATTGTAAAAAAATGACAGAGCTTGTAGAGAACAGTCATTAGCATAAGAAATAATTTATATCCGTGACTAAGGAAGCTGGAATATGAACAGCACAGTTGGGATGTTTTTTTCTTTTTTTTACTTTCCTGTAAGGGGTAGTAAGGAAACAGAAGCTAGTTGCCAGTTTTAAAGATTTATTTCCCAGTCTGAGATAACAAAGGAGAGAGAGAGTAATAACCGTATATGCCAACATTTAGTTTTACACTATACCAGCAGGCAAAGAGGATTATTCCTTACGTAAATCTGAGTATCACTGGTAGTACTGTTGATTCTGGGCCAGGAGGTCATGGGTTCAAGTCCCACATTAGGAATTTGGGCTCATACCCAATGCTTACACTGCAGTGCAGTGCTGCAGGTGGGTGTTGGGCTGTCAGAGGTGCCATCCTTTGGTTATGACATTAAACCGAGGTCCCCCTCTGCCTGTCTCTGGTGTTTGTACAGGTGGGAGTTAAGGATCCCCAATGGCACTATTTGAAAAGGGTAGGGGATATCCCCTGGTGTCCTAGCCAACATTCTGTTTCTCGATAAGGCAGGACTTGCAGTTGCCTATGCCTGTGTGCATAGCACAAAATGTTTAATGACCACACATTTTGTATGCACAGTTCCTGTACTCCCAGTATCTAATGGATTAGTTTGTAAATCTACATGACAATTAGATGTTTTTGATGCAGTATTAGCTACTGCTAAGCAGTTTGTCACAAATTGTAGTGAGAAAGAAATAATGTGACATACTGGGAACTGAATCGAGGGCCCCAGAATACTGTCACAGTGTTCTAAGTACTGAGCTACAGGCTCACATGGTTGGGCCTGGGGTTCTGGGACACATTTTCTTTCTCTGGTATTGCATATCCTAAAACTAGGAATAATCCTGATGACAATTAGATGTTCTTTGATGCTGAATTAGTCACTGCTAAGAAACTTATATCATAAATTGTAGTGAGAAAGAAATAATGTGACCTACTCGGAATTGAACCCAGGCTCCTGGAATACTGTCCTGCTGCTCTAACAACTGAGATACAGGCTCACCTGGTTGGACCTGGGGTTCCCAGACACACTTCCTTTCTCTGATATTGCATTCCTACAACTAGGAATAATTAAGATGACAATTATTTTTTTTTTTGGTGCAGTATTAGCCACTGCTAAGCAATTTAGATCACAAATTGTAGAAATAATGTGACCTACTGGGAATTGAACCCAGGCCGCCTAAAAACAGCTAAGTGTCATGTGGATTATTCCTAGTTCCAGGATATGCAATACCAGAGAATGGAAGCGTGTCCAGGAACTCTGGGTCCAACCATGTGAGCCTGTAGCTCAGTGATTAAAGCCCTGGGATGATATTTGTGAGGCCTGGGTTCAATGCCCAGTAGGTCACATTATTTCTTTCTAACTACAATTTGTGATTTAAATTGCTTAGCCATTTCTAATACTGCACCAAAAACATTTAATTGTCCTCTTGATTATTCCTAGTTGCAGGACATGCAATACCAGAGAAAGGAAGTATGCCTGGGAACCCCAGGTCAAACCATGTGACCCTGTAGCTCAGTGGTTAGAGAACCAGGATGGTATTCCAGAGGCCTGGGTTCAGTTCCTAGTAGATCACATTATTAATTTCTCACTGCAATTTATGTTTGTAAATCTACCCGATACAGTGCACTGGATTTTCTAAACTTCATCAGCTGGTGGATGAAGTATTAAAAATGTGAAGACAATTAGTGTTGAATTTGATTTTGTCCAACAGGAATTCTGTAAATAAGAAAAACTGGACAACACCGGGGCGAGACAGTGCAAGAGGAGTTAGGCAAGAGAGAAGAATAAGAAAAATTGCAGCACTAATATTTTGCTGCAATTGCTGTTGTTTTGAACAATGCATGCCTACAATAAGCATGAAGTAAGGATAAACCATGACAACTCAGGAGAGCGCCTGCGGCATATGCAAGATAGGTGCCATATCATTCCTGGTTTCGAAAAGTATATGTGTTTAAAAACAGAAAATGGGTTTGAGGGATGGGACTGAAGGTTAGAGATAGAAAAGTAAATGTTAGGCATGGCTGATCTAGCCTGAGAAGGAATGGCATGACCTTCAACTCCCTGTACAGTAGAAAAGACACTGGAAGGAGTCTGATCCACAGACCTTTATAAAAATGAGCAAATAAATTCCTCAATGCTGATTGGCTAAAAGCCTTTTTCAGCCATATCCTTATCAGGACATAATGCTGCGACTAGTACTAATTGTGCCAACCACGATGCAGCACATGAAGAAATCAATCTATGCCACCAGGGGAAATCAGTTCATGCCATCTCCTGATGCAGCGCATCATGAAGCATGCTAGGGAACCACAACTGTTGCCCTGGGAGAGCAGTGCCACCAACAAAAACACAAGAGACATACTGAAAAGTATATTCAACACCCCCCCCCACCCCATATAACAAGAAACTTTGCAGAGTAAGACTTACTTCACTGCCTATCTGCCACTGGCAAGTGTATGGTTCTTGCTCCAAATATTTCAAACCCACTGAGGAACCAGTGACTGACTGTGACCAAAATCCCGACTTTCTGGTTCACTTCCAGCATGTGCAGTGTTGTCTCTGTCCTTCATCCCCCCAGCCCACCTATCCCTGTCCATGAAACAGAACTCCCCTAGCTAACGTGAAACAGCAACACAGAGCAAAAGTTTCACTTTTAAAATGGCAAAGCAGAAACCGGTATGTATGGCGCCCTGTGAGGGACACGCTCACGCACAGTCAAGAGGAGTGATGGCTACAGCTGAAAAACAAAGTAAAGAAAAGTAAAAGAAACTAAATTAATAAATAACCCAAAGTGTTTGAGGAGCCTGGGGGACAGGCAGAACTGGCAGGAGTGAGAGAGACACCCAAGGGGAAACTGCTGTATTGAGCACCCACTAAGAGACATGAAAACTAAGGGAATTGAGCCAAGGAAACTGAAAAACAGAGCCTAAACAAAAGTAAAATAAAGCAAAAAATAAACAAAAAAAGTGTTAGTCTGTTAGGGTAGAGACAGAGTTGGGAGAACAGGGACACACCAATGCCATGTAGTGGCTGAATGATATATAAAGTCTGCAATATAGAGGGACTATTTTTTTTATGTTCTGCCTATCAAACAGTTTTTGTCATACTTCTTTTTCTTTCTTTTTTTTAAAGCAGGATTTATGGTGAGGGCATATTTTATAAGCGGGATAAGACACTCCAAGGTGAGGGTTATGGCCTGATAACAGCACTTCCCAGGTGCTAAAGGCACTCGGCGCAAGCACCTCATTTCTCATAATGCACCTGGGGTGTGCTCTTATCAGACCATAACCCACACCTCATCGTGTCTTATTGCTGGTGCCGGTGTAGAAACCAGACACTGTCTTATGGAGTAAATTACTCACTCACCAGTTCATTGATTAAGTATATTAATTACATCTTTCATAGACAGTAGGTTTAATATAGACTAAATGTTTCATGCATGCAAAATTCCACTTCATCAAGGCCTATAATATATAAACTATTTTACAGATCTATTACTTTATGCAAATTATTTTATCCTAAAATCAGAAATATATTTACAGGTTTACACAAGTCTCCCCAAGTATTAACAGGGGTTTTGTTCAAACCAAGACCATCCTTCACACAGAAAACCACAAAGCTAACATCATTCCTATTTTTACAGACTTTGGTTTTAGACTTATCACACTGCTACCCTCTTGGAAAATATTACTCTTTATAATACTACTTGTTTGTATTTTTGATTTACTCGACCATCATTATATTTAATTCATCCCACCTTGCCTGAGTAGCACACCAGAACCAAGGCAGCCAGCTCCAGCCATTCCTACGGCTGCAGCCCAACCCCTCCAAGCAGCCCTCGCCGGAATTTGTTCCTCTAGACACGGATTCAGCAGCAGGGTCTTGTGCCTTAGTGGCACACCAGAACCAAGGCAACCAGCTCCAGCCATTCCTATGGCCGCTGCCCTGCCCCTCCAAGCAGCCATCTCTGGAATTCGTGCCTCTAGGCTCGGATTCAGCAGCAGGGTCTTGCGCCTGAGTGGCGCACCGGAACCAAGGTGGCCAGCTCCAGCCATTCCTACGGCCACTGCCCAGCCCCTCCAAGCAGCCCTTACCAGAATTCATGCCTCTAGACTCAGATTCAGCAGCAGGTATGACCGCTAAGCCTTTCCTGGAAGCCAGCATGGTCGGTTGATCCCGATTGGTGCGGCGCTCTCACAGAGGGACACTGATTGGTCCGCCCAATCGCCAGCTACACTCCGAATGTAGCATCTGTCCCCATAGACTAAAACAGCATTACTTGCTCTGCCTAAACTCTACACTTTTAACCGAGTTTTTTACATTTGAATCCGAGCAGCTTTACCATGTTATAACTGGCATTAAGGATCTGTGTAGTAACTGAGTAATGTGTATAAGGCTCATATTAGTAACTGATTAGTGTACTACATCAACGTATATTTTAATGCTTAGACAGTAGCCTGTTTACTGTGTATAGTTGAGGAAGCGTAGTCCTAGACTGTTTGTCTTATTTTCTCTGCCTGAAAGCCCAAACTTTTCCTGTCTTTGCTATCTTTCTACACCTTCGCCTCTATATTATCTCCCTCTCTCTCACACTGGAACTCGCCACCTATACCCCTCTCTATCCATGCTGATCCACATTTTGGCCATTCCTTTCCTCCTGAGATAGCATACCCCTCTCTTCCATCCGCCATTTTGTCCTTCCTTACTCTGCCCTTAGTATTGCTTTGCCCTACCCTGCCTCTCCAATCATTTTCTTTGTCTGACCTAACAATCACCACCACCTTCCCCCCCCGGCTGACGATCTGCCACCAGCTTCCACGCCCCAGACTTCCCTCCCAGCCTGCATATTTGTTCTGTCTCTCTTTTCTTCAACCTAGGGTCTTGAGCCTAAGCAGTGCACTGGAACTAAGGCGGCCAGCTCCTGGCATTCCTACAGCCGCCGCCCGGCCCCTCCGAGCAGCCCTCACTGGAATTCATGCCTCTAGACTCGGATTCAGCAGCAGGTTCGACTGCTAAGCCTTTCCTGGAAGGCAGAATGGTCGGTTGATCCTGATTAGTGCAGCACTCTCACAGGGGGACACTGATTGGATGGCCCAATTGCCAGCTACACTCCCATTGGAGCGCCCATCCCCATAGACTAAAACAGCATTTCTTGCTCTACGTAAACTCTAAGCTTTTAACTAAGTTTTTCTCCTCCCCCACCCCTCCCAGGCCTCCTTTAAATACATCTCTGCTCTGCCATCCCTTGCCTATTGATTTCCCATTGGTTCTACTGGCCTGCTATTACTCAGATACTGGTAGGAGAGCAGAGCCAATTAGCCTGATCCACGTGAAAGCAGCATTGCTGCTCCTAGCCAGCTATTCTACCTTGCTGGAATTATGGCATACTACATTGCTATTCTGGTGTTCCTACTATACAGTGTACCCTATGATGCAGTACATAACAAAGTACCATGATATACTCCAGTCCTGGACTGTAATATTACATCCTATGCTGTCTCTACATGCGGTACCCCCTTTTTTCATCTACTGCCCCTCCCCATGCATACACACACCCCATCATGCACCCCCCCTTTTTACTACCTTCACCCATGTCTATTCAAGGACTCTCTCTGATCACTTTAAACTGTCGCATCAGTGACGCCCTGTCCAGGACTAAACATGCTTTGCTGGCTATGTATCATGGGTGGTCCCAAAGGAAAAAAGCCATCTTCCTCCTTATGGGATCCTTAAAGAAAATGCCTATGTTGCTTCTTCTCTGCTCAGGCAATGTGGAGATAAATCTTGGCCCCCCAGTGCAACTCTCCTCTCCATCAGACTTCAAAGCTGCCTCAGGACTTAAAATGATTTTGGTCAATATACTAAGCCTGTCCAAAAAATGTGTTCAATTACAAGCTTGGGCTGCGCATACTAACCCAGATATTATCATTCTTATGGAGACTTGGCTTAATAAGGCTAATACCGATCAACAAATCTTTCTTCAGGGCTACGAACAATTTAGGGCAGACAGGGCAACTAGAGGTGGGGGTGTGGTCGTCTACGTCAAATCCAAGCACTCTGTCACTGATGTCAGCTGTAAACCTCTACCCAAGGAATTCGAGATTGTCTCGATGAAGCTCCACCTTCCCTCCTCGGAATGCATTACTATCATAGGTGACTATAGGCCTCCGTCTGGAGGCATTGAAATCCCTAACTCACTGAAATCCCTAATTTCTGCTGCAAACACAGAAACAATATTCCTGGGGGATCTCAATATGGATTGGCTAACTCCTAAATCACATTGCCTTAAATCTCTATGTGACAAGCTCGGCCTAGTTCAAGTAGTGAACGAACCCACAAGGAACAATATCTCAAACACTGATAATAGTTCCCTCTTAGATGTTACATTAACCACACACCCACATAAAATTTCACACACAGCAGTGTTCCACAACGACATGAGTGACCATGGGGTTGTTGTCTGCATAAGATCTCAAATTAAGGCCCGGCAAGTCGGCAACTGCCCAATTTTATAACAAATCGTTCCTTTCGTAAGTTCAATGCAGCAAACTTCCTTTCTGACTGGGGTAAGGTCAGAAGCAAGATCTTTACCTTGCTAAAAACGTCAATGAGGCAGTCTCTGGCCTTAACGTCAACCTAGCCAACCTGGTAAACAAGCAATACCCCCTTATCAAAGTCAGGGTGCGCAACAACTCTCACCCCTGGTTTACACCTGATCTTAAGGCAGCTCTTACAAACTGGAACAAGATCTAGGCGAAAGCAAGGCATTCCAAGACCCCTGAAGATTGGCAGGTTTTGAGAGCAGCTGGGAATGCCTGTGTAAAAAGCATTCATTCTGCCAAAGCAAATTTCTACACCTCCATTCTTGAACAAGCCAAAGGGAACTCTCACAGAATATGGAGGACACTTAAATCCATTGAAGGGCAGCCCACTGCTCCCTCCATTCCAACAAAGATACTCTCCAATGGTAGGATTGTGGAAAGTAAGCCCCTAATCCTAGGAGAACTTAACTCCCACTTTGTCACTGCAGGCCTAGCTTTTGACTTCTCACCTTATGCTAGTCATGCAAACAGCCTATCAAGCTCCTCCCCTTCTTCCAGCACCGCATTGTGCCCTTTTCAACTGTGTACACTTAACTATAAAGAAGTTGAAGATTCATTACTTAACCTGGATGTCAGAAAAAGTGCAGGGGATGACGGACTAGAACCCTTCTTCCTAAGACTAGGATATGCCCACCTCACTGCCCCCATTCTTCATGTTCTCAATCTTTCCATTACTTCTGCTACAGTTCTGTCTTGTTGGAAATCCACCCATATCCTCCCCCTATTCAAATTGGGGACCCATGTGACCTAAATAACTATAGGTCGATCTCCATCTTACCTATCCTTGCTAAAGTCTTCGAAAAACTGATCTATAACCAGCTTAAAACTCATATTGAAACGTTCTCACTCCTCAACCTGTCACAGTCCGGTTTCCGGGTTTATCACAGCACAATATCCGCTCTGGCTAAAGTAATTAATGATTGGATCTCTGCTGTGGATGCTAAAAAGATCACAGGAGCTGTCTTCTTAGATCTTAGTAAAGCATTTGACACTGTTGATCATAACCTCTTAGTCACTTGCCTTGCTAACTTAGGTGCCACTCCCCCCTCTACCCAGTGGTTTACCAGTTACTTATCTGGGAGAACTCAGAAAGTCAAAGCTGATGGTCTATTCTCTGCCTCTCTGCCGATTGCCAGAGGCCAAGGCTCCATACTAGGCCCTGTCTTGTTTTTGCTGTATATTAACGACCTAGATTCCAACATAACTAGCTCCAATCTGCATTTCTTTGTGGATGACACTGTATTGTATACATCTGGCTCAATGTTACCCGAAGTTCAGGGAATGCTTCAAGCCGACTTTGCTCAGCTCGAAAAGAATGTAATCAAGGCCAAGCTTCTCCTGAATGCTAAGAAAACCAAAGCAATGATCTTCTCTTGCAGTACTTCCTCTGGCTCCCCCTCCACCCTGCCAAAAGACTTTATTGTTACTTCTCTTTGTGAACTATTGGAAGTCGTTCCCAAATTTAAATATTTGGGTATCTGGATAGACAATAAGCTCACCTTTAATGACCATGTAGAGGATTTATCTAGGAAGCTGAAAGTCAGGCTCGGATTCTTTTTCAGAAATAGGTCACTCTTCCCCCATGAGACTCGAAACAGGCTCGTTCAGGATACATTCCTTCCCTTACTCGACTATGGTGATGTAATTTATGCTTGCACCACTCTCGCAAATCTAAGCAAACTGGATATTTTCTATCTCCGTGCACTACGGTTCATGACTAACTCCTGTATTGCACACACCATTGCGATCTTTACACAGCTGTTGGCTGGACATCGCTCGCCACCATACGCCTACTTCACGCTGGTCTATGGACTCTCAAGTTGCTTCTGCATAAACTGCCAAGTTATTCATCCTCTCTTATCAGCATCTCACATAGTGCTTCCTCACTCAAGAAGTCCGACTTCTTACTGCTGGACATACCTAGGATTCATACTTCCTTTGGAAAATGAGATATCACTTATGCGCTTCCCACTATATGGAACCAATTCCAATCTGTGTTGAAACTAATCAGCATTGTAACAGTTAACTGCTACAAAGTGATAAGTACATCTAAAATAAAAGATATTTGCAACTGTCATTAACCCCCCCCACCTTTGCATGTGCCATTTATACTCATGATTAAGTCCCTCCCCACCCACATGGGTGCCTTTTACTTTGTTCACATTAGCATTAGATATAGCCATAACTGTAATCTTGTTCCTCCAACTTGCACTACATGACTATAATTACCTGCTCTTCCACCTCCCATTTTGGCTTCTTACTTTTTAGTACTTCCGTACTCCTCCCTACCATCTCTCTCATCATTAACCATGTCTACCTCATTTATCCTATCCTGTCGTTACTCAATTTGCCAAGAGTACTTATTATAATTACCAGTGTGATGGCTATATAGTCTACCCAGTATGTTGCATATCACCATAACATTATTCACACATCATGAACCAAATGTCCTTCATTGTTTATTGTCTCCTGCTATACCAAATTATGTAAAATCTTTACTTGAACTCTGTATGCACTTTGAATATTTGTAATCGGTGTTGCCCTTTTAATGGAAGCCTTATGTAATATCTTTATCTATGTAACTGTCCCAGGACCTCCTTGTGAATGAGCTTGCTCAATGGAATTTTCCTGTAATAAACTTGAACTTGAACTTGAACCTTATAGTCATGATGTCTAAACCTTTCCAGATTCACCAACTGTGGAAATCCTACAAATGGCAAAAAGTTAACAGATTTCTGTAAACAACTTGGGCTCGGATATTCAAAGCAGTTGCGCATGGTGCAACTGAGTTGCACCAGCACAAGTGCGGACTTGTGCCAAGGAGCTATATTCAGTGGGAGCCAGTGTGCAGCACAAATCTCATTGTGCCAATGTGCAACTACAATGGATGCAGGTGCAAGTGCAGGAGGCGTGCCCATGAATATCCAGCGCAGTGGGATATTCAACTGTGAAACCATGGTGTAAGTGTGGATCAAATCAGAGATGCGCTGAGCAGACTTGTTATTATAAATACAGGGTGCTAGCACACAGAAAGCACTTGCGCCAGGTGAGAGGGAATGAGAGAGAGCGAGAGAGAAAGAAAGAAAGAAAGAAAGAAAGAAAGAAAGAAAGAAAGGGAGTGAGAGACAGACAGACCAAGGCAGACACAGAGGGAGAGGGACAGAGGTGGCAGTGGAGAGGGAGACAGGGGCAGAGAGAGTGTGACAGACAGGCAGATACACTGCCAGGCATTGCACCAGGGTGGCACATAGCCCACAGCAGCCAACCACCCAGGGGGATATAGGACAGCAAGAGCTATGGATAGTGTGCCTTTCATGATGGAGGCTATAATGAGGGGTGTGAGGGGGCAGCAGGAACAGCGACAAGGCTGTGGAAGGGCCTGTCTTCGGTATGCCCGATACAGGTGGTACCGCGCCTGCATCACCTTCGAGTAGTACAGTGACATGGAGATTGTTGGGCCAGTACCGCCTGAACAGGGCCATTCTGAGGCAGCTCTGTGAGCTGTGCAGTGAGTAGATGCAGGCATCCACCAGACAGAGCCACGCCACATCTGTGGAGACGAAGGTGACAGCCGGAATGTGCCTGCTTACCATGAGCACCTTCCAGAGACCAACAGGGGACACCACAGGCATGACCCAGTCGGCTACGTCCCTGCCTCCTCACACAGTTCCTCAATGTTCTGTTGCCACATGTGTCGGAATACATCCATTTCCCCAGCACACAGGTGGAGCGTACAGCAACCATGCAGGACTTCCACAGGGTAGCACGTATGCCTGTCTTGATTGGGATCATTGACTGCACCCACGTGGGCATCTGCATGCCACCTGGCTCCGAGGGTGTGATGTACATCAATAGGAAGGGGAGCCCGAGTGTCAACTGCCAGGCGGTGTGCAATGTCATGGGGGGAAATCACAAATGTCTATGCCACACACCCTGGAAGTGCACATGATGCATTTATCTGGCACAGCTCTGTGCTGTGCCACAGGTTTGAACATAGGGACATCCCCACGGGCCACCTAGTATGTGAGTATGGCACAGGCAAGGGGCGATGGGCCGAGCATCCCTTGGGATGGGGGAGGGCAGGGTGTGCATGTTGGCGTGGGTGCCAGGGACAGACAAGGGGTGCAACAGAGCATAGCGGAGGACTAACCATGTCAATATCCACACAGGGGACAGTGCCTATCCACTGCAGCCCTGGCTGCTCACCCCGACCCGTCGTCCCCCGCAGAGGAACGCTACAACGAGGCACACACCAGCACGTGCAACATCATCGAGCAAGTCTTTGGCATGCTGAAAGCACAGTTCCATTGCCTAGACAGGTCAGGCGGTGCCCTACAGTACAGCCCCTCGAAAGTCTGTGGCCTATTCCTGGCCTGCTGCATACTGCACAACATGGTCATTGACCATGGGATAGTTGTCGAGGCTGATGAGGGTGACAGTAGTGGGGACGATGGAGGCAATGGGCCGGAGAAGGTGGACAGTCACACCCTGGGTGGAGGGATCCCCAGCTGATCCAGCAGGCAAGATGGCACAGGGACACCATAGCACAGGAGCACTATAATGCACACAGGTTGGTGGTGCGATACACATGCATAGGCCACACAAACAGGTATAGCATACATGCAGAGGCGTGCATGGTAATGGGCATGCACTCACTGAGGTGGGAAGCAGGGTAAGGGTGACAGGGGCACACACCCACACACAACCACACACAGCACCCCTCACAGCCCCCCCCACACACACTCACACACACAGGCATGGGTATGTGGTATGGATCAGATGCATCACACTGGTGCACAGGTGCACCAGTGCAGGATTGCTGTCATCATGCCCGCACGACACAGCACAGCAGCCGGGCAAGCTTGCACACAGGCAGTGTGTGGCATGACACACAGGCACCACACCTGTGGCAGGCACACATGCACCACCCATGTGTGCATTGGGCAGCAGCTATAGACCACAGGTGGGGTGGGTTGCACATCAGGGCTGCTGTGCGGAACCTTGGCCACCACGCCCATGGAGGCAGCTGTGCCTGGGCCGATCTGCAGCCACAGGCTGCACATCAGCCATGAAGGGGATGTGCAACAGCCCACCAGGGGTGGAACTACAGGACTGTGACTGTGTCCATGCAGGGGTGTCAAGGCGCCCAAACAGCCCAGACCCGGGCATGCCTGGGATGCTGACAATTGAGCCTGGCATCGACTGCATAGGGGTCACCAGACACCAGGTTCATGGGGTGGATAGCACACTGAGGGGGGTCATCTGTGCCCGGCCATGCCCTGTGGCAGCCAGCAGTGAAAAGCCATCTGAGATTGCAGTGGCAATGCGATCCAGGGATGCAGTCATGACCTCCTGCATGCACTGCATCCCCACCAGGATCTGTGCAGTGCCCCTATCCTACTGCTAGGCTAACTGGTGCACCTCCACATGCAGTGCACGCACCCCAGTGGTGAGCTGCACCTGTTGCTGAACAGACTCCGGCAGCAAATGGGTGTGCTCAGCCAGCGGGTTGGCGTCCTGGGACTCCCAGGTCGGATGCCGATCCCCATGTGGTGACTGGCCATACTGCACAGCCCCTCTTCTCTGGTGGATGCTGCACAGTGGGCTCTGCAGGGGGATTGGGTATGACAGGCACACTGGCAGCGGACCCTGTGTCCGGCTGCCCAGTGGCACCTGCAGCCTGCTGCTGCTGTTGCCCACCCACCCACTGCATGCCACCCAGCGCCTACGCAGCTGCACCACCCCCACCGCAGGGCACAGCCTGGGCAGCACACTCCGCTGTGCCTACAGTGATGGCAGGCAGCTGTTCTGCCACTGGCAGGGCACTGGGTGTGCTGTCTGTGTCAGTGGCTAGCAGGGGCATCTCCCACGCAACAGTGGCCATGCTGTCCATGATGAGCATTACGTCATCATCGGTGTTGGACTCCGCCTCGATCTGTGTCTCTGCTCACAAGACCCCAAGGCTGGCATCTTGCAGGAACACATCCAGGGCCTCATCCGACCCCAGGTCCAGGACATCCACCAGCACAGCGGTGGTGAGATGCAGCCTGTCAGGCCCCCGGATGCCAATGGAGGTGGAAGGCTGGTCCTTCGTGGCCAGTCCAGTGGCCACGGCTGCTGCCACCACCACCCCATCATCTGCATGGAGGCATGCTAGTGCTGCAAGAGACAGAGAGGTGTGTTAGTGATGCATTGCCTACATGTGCCCCCCCCCACACTGATACTGCCTGTGTCCTGCAGCATGGCATGCGCGTGGGTGCGCATACTTGCACATGACAGGTATGCCGGCTGCACACATGCCAGCATGGCCATGTATGCACCCTCCATGCCCCCAGCTGTGCACGGCTGACATACTTACCATGCAGTGATGGGCTGCCACCCATCTGGAATCCACCACCAGGCATACCCTCCACCATGTTATGGTGCATAGTGGCTGTTACCATCTCCTCCTGTGCTGTGAGTGGTGGCACAGCTGCAGGCCCCCCTCTGGTGGCATTCTGGGAGGCACAGATGGCCACCACCTTCTCCTTGATGCACCTCTTGTCCATGCTCACCTTCTTCCTACACTCCTGCACTGAGTGCTGGTGGCTGACCTGCTGGTTGACACATGCCGCCACCTCCATCCAGACCCCAGCCCTGGCCTGTGGTGTGCCCATGGCACCATTCAACAGGGGCCCCCTGTCAAGGTAGGCATCAAACAAGTCCTCTGTCTCCACCTTTGTGAAATTGGGCCTGCAATGCTCCTCACCCTCCTCATGTTCCGACATGTCACTTCCTGTGGACATGGACAGCACAGTGTGTCAGTGGCAGCATCACCCTGTCCTGTCCCCCCTGCTGTGCTGGTTGCTCTCAGTGAGCTGCGGCAGCACGCGCAACGTATCCTGAAAGACAGCAATACTGGTCCATGGCCTGTGCTGTTCTGTGGTGCTTATATAGCGCATCACGTGCAAATAAGCTTTGGCGCAATGGTAACGACATGCTATTTCCCCCAGTGTGCCACACATTGGCTGATGAAATCTTATGCATGTAGCATCTGAATATCATGATTTTGCTCCATGCACAATGAGATTGCTCCAGAGCAAGTTGCGGCGCAATGCGCATGCATGCACTGTGTGCAGGCCCGCAGTGTGCATGCACCAAACACTATCACATTGTCAATCATGCACTGTGCGCCGACTGCGCAATGGGGGCCATGGCACATGATGTGCCAGGCCCGCTATCGCAGATGTGCGCACTGCGCAGAGGCAGGTGACCCCTGACCACTGCTGTGACCTCTGCCCCTTGGTGACCCCCCCGCACCCATGACCCTGCCTAGCCATGCCCATGGTGTGCATCTCTGAGACTATTAGATGGGTGGGCACAGCACATGTTCCCTTGGATTGCGCATCTGGTGCATGCTGTGGCCACAAGTGCTTCCTGCCACCATTTTGCTCACTGGCTACCACTCGCAGCATAGTGCAGCAAAGGGCACCAAGGGCAGCAAAATTGATGCAGGTGGAGCTAGAGAACCTGGTCGCCTGCATCCAGCCCCACACACGCCAACTCTTTGGCCAGGCGCCCCTGCAGAAGCCCAGGGTCACGATGTGTCAGGGCATTGCTGCCACACTGCAGCAGCACACCAGGGTGGCCAGAATGGGGGAGCAGTGTCGCCACCAATATGGAGACCTGGCGAGGAGGGACCCAGAGTGCCTTAGGAGGCTGGAGGTGTGAGTCAGGCATGGGGCTGTGCCACAGTCAGGTGACAAGGCCTATACTGCATGTGTGCCCTGGTGCTGTACTGTGGTGTTGGCTAGGCTGCCTGACATGCCCTGCAGAGTGGTGCACTGCCATCATGCGCATTGTGGGGTGGCATCACCAGTTGCCACTTACGTTGTGATAGAGCTGTGCAGGACGTGTTGGGCAGGGGCTCACCCTGTGCACAGGTGTGGGGGTGGTTGGCAGCTGCTGTGGATGTTTACTGATGTGTACCTGTCTATATTCCATTCCCAGGGCCTGAAAACCACAGGAAAGCAGCAGCGGCGGTGGCAGCAGCAACAGGACGGCAGGCTGCAGCGGGCCAGGGAGGCAGCACAGGAGCAGCTCCAGCACCTGCAGGGCCGCAGAGGGCAAGTAGGCACTGTCATGGTCCATCGCACTGTACATGGGGGTGGCGGGGGCATGGGTGAGGGCATGGCTGCCTGTGCCATGTGCCGTGGCAGCTGTGTGTGTCACACTGTGCATGGTACTTGCCACTGTGGCACGTCCATTGGACACATGTACCAGCTGTTGGTGGGGTGGGTGTGCGTCCAGCTGCCATGGATGTTGCTGTGGTGCTGTCGGTGCACTGTGCCATGTGACTGCCATTGTGCAGTCAGGTGGCCACTGTGCGGCAGGGACCACCGCTGTGCACTGTCATGGTGTACCGTGTTGCTGGCAGGTATTGGCCCACCCCCATGCAGATGGCCAGTACAGGCCGTCCAGGGGTGTATGTTCCCACTGCCCATTGCGCACTGTGGGTGGGCATTGTTCCTTGGGACACTGCAATGATCACCTGTCCTGTGCCTTGTTATAGGTGTCTGGAGGAGGCGTAGGATGCCACTGTATTGCCGGCTGCTCCGCCAAATCATCCTCATAACGTCAACGATGATGGAGGTGGTCCTGCAGATAAGGAGGATGATGCTGGCCAAGGTCCTGACCACAGCAAGGGGTGGCAGGCCGTGGCCGCCGGTAGTCGGGTCCCAGCAGTCTCCTGTTACCCCAGCTGTATCTGCCCCCCTACAGTCCCCCATCCCATTGTACAGTCCCTGTTCCTTGTACCCTTCCCTCGCTTTCCTACCCTGTTCCACCCCCTTGTTACTGTACATAGTTTTCCTACAATATATATTTTTTGACTTACCTGCCTGGGTCTGTGTCTGCTTTGTAGGTGGCATGAGAAGCCATGCTGCAGTGGCCCAGTGCCTGTCCATGTGGTGTGCATGTTGCAGGGGGTGTGTTGTGCTTCTGTGGTTCACTGCTGTGTGCTGTGGTGTGACCCACTGTTTATTTATTTATTTAGCTTTTGTTTACCAGGTAAGTACACTAGACAAGTATTATGCCTATTTTCAGGAACGACCCGGGAGAGCACAACATGTAGAATACATACAAGGCAACTTAGGGTGGAACAGCATATTACAGGGAATAATAAACATGTGTGGAAAAGAAGATGCACAATCAGCAATTACACAATGTATAGAAGGTACATAATTGACATTGGGGCGGCTGGATTCAACTAGATTCATTTCTCTAAGGGGGCTTAGGGCAGTCACACACCGTTGATTGTTTCAGATGAGACCACAGGGAGGTGCGAAAGATCCCATGGGAGGGGGCCGAGCGGACATGATCAGGGAGAGAGTTCCAGAGTCTGGGCGCATACGCAGCAAAGTCACGGTCCCCCATAAGAGTACGGGTGGGGGGGACTTTAAGCAACCCAGCATTCTGGGACCTAAGGTGGTAGGGCGTGGGGTCCATTTTTGGAAGCAGTTGCGCCAGTCCCTGCGGAATGCCAGTAGTGAGCACCTTCCCGGAGAAGCTTCCAACACCAAATTCCAGGTATTTAGCTGGGTGGAGCCAGCAGAGTTTGTCGTAGAGCTCACAACGATGGGTGAGTTTGGGGGCAGCTAGTGCTAACGACAGATATTATTATATACTTGTGGTTCCACCGAGTGAGACGAGTATGGGGGGATCGAGAAAATAAGTGAAATCCATAGCTGAGGGAGGGAAGAAGCACTCTGCTTGCAAGGGCAAGTCTAGCCCCAGGAGTTAGGTTGTATTTGGCCCTATAGGCCAAGCTGCTTACAATTTGTTGTTCTACAGATGTTTGGGATATGACTCCCCATGTCAAGTTGGGGGTCAAGAGTAACACCAAGATATTTGATTGAGGTCACTGTTGGCAGCGAGGGTCCACCCTCACTAGTTATGTTGAGTAAGGCTGATGAGGCTTTGATCTTGGCCATGGAACCAAAGAGCATGGCATGTGTTTTTTTCAAGTTCAGAACCAGTTTGTGGTTAGTAACCCAGGTCAAGACTTTGTTGAAATCATCAGACAAGCTCTGGTTTAGGGTGGTGGCATTGTGAGAATGGGCCACTATCACCAGGTCATCCGCATATAGGGTGGCTTGACAGTGTCAGATCGCCAAGGGCAGTTGGTTAATAAAGAGCGAGAATAGGAGAGGGCATAGCACCGATCCCTGGGGGACTCCCATGGTCACTGCCCTGGGCTCTGAGAGGGCCTTGTTGAAGCAGGTACACTGCTTTCTGCCCTTCAGGTAGCCCATTAACCAATTCACGGCATGGGGAGAGAGTCCAAATGACCATAGCTGCGCTCCAAGTAGTTCGTGGTCGACAAGGTCAAAGGCTTTTGACAAATCAATAAATATGGCACCCGAGAGTTTGCCCTGGTCCATGGCTGATCTGATGCTTGAAGTTACAGTAATCAAGGCGGTTGTGGTGCTATGTCCCCTTCGAAAGCCATGCTGGGCCTTGGATAGCAGCTCATGGGTGTGGATGTACTCCGAGAGTTGCTCGGCCACCACCTTTTCCAGGAGTTTGCTAAGGGATGGGAGAATAGCAATTGGGCGATAGTTGTCAGGTAGTTTAGGGTTGCCCTTCTTGAAAACAGGGACTATCCTGGCCTCCTTCCAGATATCAGGGATCAGCCCAGATCTGAGGGATAGATTAAAAATGTGGGCTACTGGGGAGGCAATGTAAACAGCTCCTAGCTTAAGAAAGCCTGGGTATCAGGTTGTCGAGACCTGGACTAGAGTGCTGGGAAAGAGCAGCAAGGCGTTTCTGAATGTCCTGAACTGATACCGCCCGAGATTAAACTTACTCCGAGGGGGTTGACCTTCCTGACACGGGGGGGAAGGGATGATGGACAAGCTCTCCCCAGTCGTGAAAAGGGAGGTGAGGGCCGAGATGTCAGAGAAGTGTAAGTTGAGCGAGTTGGCTATGGTATGAGGATTATTACATGAGACTCCATCTATAACCATATCCGTGACTCCCGAATGGGCGGACCCACTGACGAGAGATTTGATATTCCTCCAAAACCTCCTAGGGTCTCTGGCAGAGCTAAGTAGGGCAGACTTACAGAAGTCACTCTTAGCTGCCCTAATAGCCTTCTTACACTGATTCCTGAGGTGCCGGTATCTTTGGAGATTAGAAGGATCATTGGATCCCTTAGTACGGGCCCAACATTTGTCTCTCTCCCGCATCTGGGCTAGGAGATTACCATTCAGTCAGAGAGTAGCAGTTCCCCTCACCCTCCGAGTGACCTTGGGGGCATGTCTGTCCTGTAGGTCCCCAAAGGTTTCTATGAAGCAGGAGGTAGCCACTGAGGGGTCGGAGGCTTCAAGCACCCTAGACCAGTCAGTAAGTCTTAAGTCATCCAGGAACCCCTGTGAATCAAACCTGGAGTAATTTCTGACTTGTATGATTTTGTGGGGTATTTTGGGGGAGGAAATTTTCCAGACACAGAACACCAGAGAGTGGTCCGAGATGGAGTCGGATAGCATGCCTGCTGATGCTATCCTCTCCGGACGGTTAGACAAGATCCAATCCAGCAGGGTGCTAGAGGAACCGTTTGCCGTCTGTCTGGTCGGGTCATGAATTAGTTGGGTTAGGGTTAGGCTGGCAAGTTGAGGTTCAAATTTCTTAACATTGCCACTCTCCCAGTTTAGGTTGATATCACCCATGATAATTAGTTCATTGTCCCCAACACAGGGCCTAACAGCATCCAGAAGGTAGGTAAGTCCAGTTAGACCTCCCTAGGAGGGTTATAGGCACCACCAGATGCAGTTTCTTTGTATCCCCTAATAGCAGAAGCCATGAAGTAGCTCACAAGGGGTCTGTTCTGGTTGCAGGTGAGTTACTAGGGAGATTTTTAGGTGGTTTCTGTGGTAGATTAGGATGCCACCCCCCCTCTTACCCCCAGCCCTGTCAAGGCGGGTGAACTCATATCAATTAAGGGAGCAGGCGGAGTCAGGAATGGAGGGTTTAAGCCAGGTCTCAGTTACCCCAAGGATGTCTGGTTTATATAGCGCCACCCACGCTAATAGCTCATCTCAATTAGGTAGCAAGCTCCTGATATTTAGATGAGCTATTTTTAGTCCCTTACTCATGCTCCATGCGGCAGGGATATTGGTGGACAGGTTAAGGGGTCCGGGATTGGTTTCTATATTCCCGGCCATAACTAATGCAAGAAGCAGGTGCCAAGGAAGATACCACCTCCTATAGTGTGGGTGGCCACCAGAACGATTAGTGGCACAGATTTTCTTGACCCTGGCTGAGTACATAAGGCACCTAATGTCTAGGCTGAAAATAATACAGTGGTGCGCCTCGTTTGTTGCCAGCATATTAGAGAAGGAGTAGTCAATGTCCTCATGAGAAGAGGGCCACTTCCAAATGTCTCCCAGGGATATTGGGGAGAGGTGACACATTGAAGGAGGGCCAGCCCCAGCACCAGCCCTACAAGCAGAAAAGCCCTAGGGGTGGCCGAAAGCCTACCCCTGGTCACTGCATTGGGAGCTTCCCTACCCTCCCCAGGTAAGGAGAGGGGGAACCGAACCCTTTTCATGGTTGGAGGCACGATGAGACCAGCGTGAGGGTACATGCCCGGGCACCCTGCCAGGGATAACCTGGAAGGAAGGGTGTAGTGCTCTCGCCCTGTGATTTCACCCACGCAGTTAGACTGCCAGCAAACAGAGGCCAGAATACGTCCGGTTTAGCCAAGGCTGTGTCCCACTGGGTAAAAGAAGACAAGTCCAGGCACAGCAACCAAAATAGTCTGGGCAACCAGGGCTGCTAGAGATAATATACCCCTATGCCTTAACCCAACTCCAGGAACTGTAAAGGACAGACATCATAAGTCATAAAATACAACGTTATAAAACATGAATGTGGTGAGGCAACACTAGGCAGTACTATATGACAGAACTTATAGCGTTAGTAGGCAAAAGTAAATAGTCTTGTAAAAGTCACAGAACCAGGTTAAACAACAGTGCTATCCAGCAGGATTAGTATACCCAATAGCTCACGTGACATATCCAGTGATAAGGGAAGAGATTTGTGCAGGAGAAACCCCCTCGTTATGCAAGGAGAACCTCCCCTAATGACAGATAGGGTAATGTATATTTCAAGGGGCGGGGCTGGCACGCATATAAACTCATGCACCAAACAGGGTGGGTGGGCCCACAAAAGAATTTTTCTGCCAGTTCTCTCCTGCACCGAGGCAGGGGCCACGAGCTTGGGTTTGCAAGTTTGTCCGCCGAGGAGGCTCCGCCGAGCTCACAGTAGCCCACGGCAATCTCAACTCGGCACCGAAGATTTCTACTGCCGCTGGGGGGGGAACCTCAGAGTAGGTCACCCTCGCCTCCACTCCTCACGGCATCAGGATAGGGAACTGTGTTGGTGGGACAGCACTACTAATTTAGAGGGCAGAGGGAGAGCGCACCACAGACCGAAGCCCAATAGGGAGCTGCAGTTTCTGCGCCAAAGTTAACAAAGAGCAGATTGTCTACAGTCAGGGTTCACAGCGGTGGGTCCAGGGGTCCGATCACAGCTGCAGGACAAGCACAGGGATCCGCCTCTCACCTTATGATGATCGCTAGTGAAGCAGCCCTCCGAATAAAGGACGGTGAGTTTTCCAAGTTAAAGTCAAAAAAAAGAATTTTTCTGCCAGTTCTCTCCTGCACTGAGGCAGGGGCCACAAGCTTGGGTTTGCAAGTCTGTCAGCCGAGGAGGCCCGCCGGAGCTCACAGTAGCCCACAGCACCTCAACTCGGCAATCAAGAGGATTTCTTGGCCGCGCTGGGGGGGACCCTCGGAGTAGGTCACCCTCACCTCACCTCCCCTTCCCTCCTCACAGCATCAGGATAGGGACTGTGGTGGTGTCCCTCCCCTTGGTCAGTGGCTGTGCCTTTGGGTGCTCAAGGGGCGGCAGCCTGGGGTGTGTGGTTGGTGTGTGTGTGGTGCTGGCACACAGCCATGGTGTTTGGTCGGGTGCTGGGCACACGCTGATTTGGGGCCTCTGCCTGGCATTTTGCCACCTGTCCCATGTGGTCTCCCATGCTCTGTGCCTCCCGGCTCATTCCATGCCTGCTGTGTGGACTGCCTGTGTGCCTGTGTGGAGTGTGTGTGTGTTTGCTTGGCTGCCTTGTCCTGGGTGTGGACTGCTGTGGGGGGGGCATGGCCTGCTGCCTTTGGGGGATCACTTGCTTGCCCTCCAGTGGCCATTGGCACCTCCTGTTGCCTATTCTCTGTGCCCCTGTTGTGTTGGGGGGGCTGGGGCATGTGTGCACCCTGCTGGTGGTGGCCTTCTGTGGCCTGTCACTGTGCTTCCATGGCACTGTCCCTGGGTCTCCTCTCTGTGCCATGCCCCTCTCTGTTGCTATGCTGCTCTGCTCCCACAGTTGCGCTGGAGCTTCTCTGTCTGTGCTGCCATGGGCATATCTGGTTGCATCATGGCACATTTGTGCCATAGTCAGCTGGGTTGCACTGGCACACTGCGGCATGCACAACCTCTGAATATGGCTCCTGTTGCACCAGGGTGCAGCGGATTTGTGCTGCGCCAGACTTGCGCTGGACTTTGGCACATTTCTGAATATCTGGGCCTTGGTGTTTTTAATTTAAAATCTATAGTCACTTTAATAAAAGACAGAATTTTTACTTTACCTACTTATTATGTTTGCTTGCACGCATGTGCAAGAAACATAGTGCCATCATCGGAGATTTCGGAGGTGTGTCACCTCCTCCTCCAATTCAGGCAGCGAGCTGGCAGGCGCGGCCCCTGTAAGCTAATGCATTCTGGAGCTGTCTATGACACGCGCCAAAATGCAGTGGCATACAGTTGAAAGGGGGAGCTACGCTTGAGTGAGCAGCGATAAGAAGCTCCTCACACGCAGCTCCCCTCCCAGCCGCAGGCGTGCGCGCCCCCTGCACGCAGTGTATTGCCGACGGGGTGCCCAATCCCCATCAGCTGAGCTGCATCTGTCTCCCCCCCCCTCCCAGTAGTTGATGCCACGCTGGGAGCCCACCCCAGCGTGGCAATTGGTCATGTTACCGACGGGGGTGCCCAATCCCCCGTCGGCTGAACGTGCCCCACTCCCCAAAGTCCTTGTGCCACGCTGGGAGCCCACCCCAGCGTGGCAAACGGTCCCGCGATTTTTTTTTGATTTTTTGCCGACGGGGTGACCAATCTCTGTCTGTGGCTGAACACTTCAAAGTCCTTGTGCCATGCTGGGAGCCCACCCCAGCGTGGCAACAGTCCCACAACGCCTTTTTTTTTTTTTAACCTGTAAGAAAACGGTCCAGCGTGCACCTCCCACCCTCCCACAACCCGCACCCACCCACTGCGCACTCAGCTTCCCACACCCCTCACCCCATACTTACTCTCCGAACTCCTCGGGCGCGATTTCATCTTCGTGGACCGAACACGCCTGCACTCTTCAAAGCCGACCGCGAACTGAGGAAATGCCGGTAAGCTGTATAATGGGAGATAGGGGTTTCAACTTTTTGCATATCTCAGCCATTTTGGAATTTTTACACCAAATTTTCAACATGGGTTTTGTGACCTTCTCATGAATGATGTCACTGTCATGGCGTTATTTGGGCCCGAAGGGTGATTTCGCGCAGTGACTGCGCAGTGACTGCGAAATCACCCTTTGGGCCTGAATACCACCATGACAGTGACATCATTCATGAGAAGGGGGCCCAAAACCCCCATGTTGAAAATTTGGTGCCAAAATTCCAAAAACTGACTGTTTAACGAGCGTACGTTGAGCAGTTCCTACGCACGCTCGTAGGTTCGCGAAATTTCAATATTTTCACTCCAGATTTTCAACATTGTCATTTCAACACACCTTCTTATGAGTAGTACAGCTGTCATTTTCACATCTCACCCAAAATGTGTTTCTGCCCATGTAGCTACGAATGCGCAGTCAGTGTGCCGAAATCAATGTATGGGACAAATTAAGAAAAATCACAGTGACACTGTTCATGAGCAGAGGTCTTGAAATGGCTATGTTGAAAATTTGGTGAAAAAATCCACAAAAATGACTGTTTTCTGGCGTGCGTTCGCGCCAGTTCCTCTGAGCGCTCATAGGTTTCGCGAATTTTCAATATTTCCACTCCAGATTTTCCAACATTGCCATTTTCTACACCTCCTTATGAGCAGTACAGCTGTCATTTTTACATCCTGCCCAAAACGTGTTTCGCTTCTATGTAGCGCATAATGGTGCTGTTGGTGTGCGAAGCAATGTTTAGGACAGATTAAGAAACTCACAGTTACACTGTTCATGAGCAGAGATCTTAAAATGGCAATGTTTAAAATTTGGTGACAAATTCCTAAAAATGACTGTTTTCACGAGTGTCGTTGCACAGTTCCCGCCTTCGTGGGTTTGTAATTTTCAATATTTCCTCCAGATTTCCAACATTGCCATTTTTCCACACCTCCTTATGAGCAGTACAGCTGTCATTTTTTCACATCCTGCCCAAAACGTGTTTCGCCCATGTAGCACAATGGTGCTGTTGGTGTGTGAAAGCAATGTTTAGACAGATTAAGAAAATCACAGTTACACTGTTCATGAGCAGAGGTCATAAAATGGCTATGTTGAAAATTTGGTGACAAAAGTCCATAAAATGAGTGTGTTATGAGTGAGCATTGTGCAGTTTCCACGCATCCTCGTTAGTTCATGACTTTGTAATATTTTCAGTCCAGATTTTCACTAGTGGCATTTTTCAACACTTCCTTATGAACAGTACAGCTGCCATTTTTCACAACATGGTCGAAGTGTGTTTTCACACTTTCAGTGCAGAGATTTGTGGTCGCTGTGGGAAATCATTGTTCGGCACAGATAAAGAAAATCACAGTGACACTGTTCATGATCGGAGGCACCAAAATGCCTGAGTTGACAATCTGCTATAAAAAATCCCCAATCTAATTATATAACGGGTGTGCGTTGCACAGTTTCTATGTACACTCGTGACTTCACCATTTTTTTAAATATTTTTAATACACATTTGCAACATAGCCATGTTTACACCTCCCCATGAAAGAGTACAGCTGTCATTTTTTACATCCTGTTCGGAATATTTTTGCACCTGTGGTGCTAAATGCCGTAGTCACTGTGCATAAGCAGCTTTTGGCTACCAAACTGATATCCCCCCTGTTCATCCGTCTTTCGGATGAGACATTAAACCGAGGTTCCATCTGCCTGGATTGGTGGTAGTTCAGGTGGATGTTAAAGATCCCATGGCACTTATCGAAAAGAGAAGGAATTTCCCCGGTGTCCTGGCCAAATTTCCCTCATTCACTAAAAATACCACCAACAGCTTAATCTGGTTCATGGTCAGTTGGCATTCATCTGTATCCCCCTCCCCCAGGTTGTGCCTGAAAATAGGCAGGATTTGTCTAGTGCACTTACCCGGTCAACAAAAGCTAAATAAATAAAATAAATAAATAAATAAATGAGGTGGGGTCACAAAACAAACATGTTGAAAATCTGGAGTTAACATACCAACGAATGCCTGAGGTATTAGGCTTTTCAACTAAATCGCCCAACCCTATAGAGAATGACAGGAATCAGGGGTGTGACTTGGGATTCTTGCCTGTGATGCTCATACCATTCCACACCCTGCAGTCACTGAGAGGCATCGAGGTATGCCTTGGACTCTTTGGCCCCAAAACCTCACCCCATTTCTCCTATATCGCACCCATCTCACCGTATTTCCTAATGAAATGGGGTGCGATAAGGGCCAAAGACCTCAAGGAACACGTGATACTTGTCAGTCTCTGCAGAGTGGGTCTGGTGAATGGCGTGGCCGTTATGCCTGACGACCCAAACGCACACCCCAATGCCTGTCACTCTCTGCAGGGTGGTGGTGGGGTTGGCTTCAGTTCAATACTTCACTGCCATTCCTATTACGCAGCTCTGTAACTTCTACACTACCACTGCCAATGCCAGCAAGCAAACATTCGGCATTGACAAATGCTTGTTTTTAATGCCTTAAATATGCAAGCCTTGCCCATTTGTATACATTGATATAGCCTATAAAGGACACATGTAAAACGAAAGTTTGAGATGTAAACTGAAGAATTGATTGTGTCTAATTTGATACTTCAGCTCCTTACTCATTTACTTCTATACTCTCTATCTTCTTCCTCCTGCATTTTTTTCAGGACACCCACCACTGCAGAAATAAGGTATTGAAAAACTTTAAAAATGACTCCTTCAATTTGCTGATTAATGTAAGTTAGTGTTTGAAAAAAATGCAGAATTTACATTTTCACAAACCAAATTCTGTTTGGCATTGGGCCCAGCTCCTACTTTAAGTTTAACATTTAAACTCGTGGGCAGGCTCATTCTCTGCTGAACTTAGTGTGCACTAGATTGTGCATGCACATTAGTATTTAAACTGGACTTGAAAAATATTTTACAAAAAACAAAACTGTGTTCTGACGGTAGCTTCACTAATATGATATGTATAATGAGTGTGGAGATAAAGGAAAACAGGAGACCCACTGAACTGGGACAATCGATGAGAGCCCCTAATCTGAGGCTGTCCTGAGTCTCAACACTGTCTGAGACAATAGAGACACTTCTTCAAAAATGAAGTATTCAGTGAATACAGGCTCCAGTAGAGGAGGGTAAAATTGACAAATTCTGCTCTTAAAGAACTTTCACAAAATTCCACTAATCTCACAAACTTTTGCTAAATTCTTTATTTGGTCATAACTCGTCTATTCATGCAGCTAGACACCGAAAATCAGCATGTTTAATTACTGTAAGGAGTCCTCCGGAATAGCAATTGGTATGACATTTAGAGAAGTTGAATCTCTGGGGTCTCAAAGTCAGGCCATTTGTTTTTCAACATTGTCCAAAAAAACATTTCTCTGCTTACAAGTCTGCCATCTTTGGAGCTAGATAGCTAAAAGTTTCTCAGTTCAGAAAGGCACTCTCCTAAAAATAGCCTGTGCTATGCCTAAATGAACACAACTGCCAACAGAAAAAGGTAGCACCAGTCTTCCAAATTGGAATCTCCAAAAAAGATTCTTTATTAAGGTGCTTAGGCCCCACATTTAGAGTCATCCAAAAGCGCAGTGCAGCCTTGTAGTGCTGTGCCAAAAATAGCTCACAGCCAGCTCTGAGCAATATTCGGCCAGTTAGCACACACCAACAGAAAATATTCATCCAGGAAGTCACAGTGCTAAGTGGACATGCACCGCAACAACATGACCCAAAGCTCCATATGGGCCACTGGCCCACAAGATATAGTGCTGCCCAAAACTGGATAGTGCCAGGGTTTCAGCGTGCCTTATTCAGTCCAGACATGCAAATGAGCTCATTGGGCAGGTAAGGCACTAACAGGCCATCTGCATGCCCATTATGGGCTCATTTGCATGGTGACGCAGACCCCTAGCACTAATGCAGGGCAGCAGCAGTAGCATTTCCCTGGTGTATAGCAGACTTCACCCTCAGTGCCCCACATAATGATAAATACAGTCCACTCTGGTAGTCTAGTTCACCCCCCTTCCCTCAATCACCTCAAATCCTAAGTACATAGAATTCCCTGGGGGGCTAGTGCCCCCTCAACACAAATGACACCCCCCAGTGTAAGAGTCATTCCCACCCTTCAACCACTGAGGACACGTCCTGTACCCCCTGCATCCCACTTTCAGCTCATCACTAAAGACATGGCAGGTGGATCAGCGGCCGGCACAGTCTTCTGCTTACTTCCTCAGCTGGCCACTGTCTGTCAGTCATAGGGCACGACTGTGAGTACCTATGTGATCATGCACCATAACTGTCAGCCAGCTGAGCAGGTAGGTTATGGGCTGTTCTGGTTGCCACTCTATCTGCCATGTCATTAGTGGTGAGCTGTAATCAGGGAGCGGGGTGTGTGGGGTCGGGGCTCATCAGTGGGTGGGCAGATGGCAGTAACTCTTGCACTTGGAAGGTAGTTTCTTCTCTGGGGGACACTGGCACATCAGGGCATTTGATATACTTGGGACCTGGTGTGATCAGGGGAAGGGACTCCACAAGACTACCAGGGAAAGACAAAGAAAGGAATGACAGGGGCAGGTGGGTTGAGGGGTGTCCACTGGATAAAGGTGCTGGTGGCTGCAGTAAGATCATCCTACCTTCAGGCAGTGGGGGCATGACATTAGCACTCTGTTTAGATGGGTTTCTCGGTGGCTGGAAGCAGCACTGCTCTTGGGCTGTTTAATGCTACCAACCCCATTTGAATATATCACTGTGCCATTATGCATGAGGAACTCCCTCATTTGCAACTGCACTGCGATACGGTTAGCGTGATCATGCTGCCAGGTTTGGACTGTGCTCCAGAGGCCTCTGGATATGGTCCTGCCTGACTTGCCACTGGTGAAGTCGGCAAATTCACCTCCGCAGAGCAATCCACAAATCTTTGCACTTAGGATCAAAATTTGCCTATGACTTTGCCTTTTTTTGTGGAATTTGGCCCTGAAGTGCAGAATTTCACTCATGAGTGGTGGAATTTCACCAGCAAATGGTGGAATTTTGCCCGAAAATGGTGAAATTCCACCATTCACAGCAAAATTCCTCCATTCGCGGGTGAAATTCTGCACTTAGAGAGAGCAAAATTTCCACACTTTGTGATTGGAACTTCACACTTTGCATCCATGAATTAATCTGCAAATTGCACTAAATTTGCAGATTAATTCACAGAGTGAAATTCATTGTTTTGTCAATCTTTAAGCTTCGGCACTAATCCAGCTTAGCGCGGGCAGCACTCAGCTAGACCTGCGGTAACATTTTGAATGTGGGGCCCAAGTTGTGCAAAGTGTCACACAGTGCAAACAAAATTATTCAATGGCATGGAGACAAGAATGCTTAGACAAACATTGACTGAACTGGTTTTGCTCAAAACAGCTTCCTTCTGAGGCTTTTTTTTTGTTTGTGTATTTGAAGCTTGGCATGGATAACCTTCTTGGAAGGTTCTTAAAAACTGCTAAATGTGGAGAGAGCTGGTTAAGAAATGTTAAGTTACAGGGGTTAATTATTTGTCAAGTTTTGCAAAACGTTTTCAAACATTTGGATTTCTGTGACTTCGCTGCTGTTGCAGGTATACACCTAAAATGTGGAATGCATACACAGTGTCAATGTTTTCTTGAATCTAATGAAGCTGCAGAAATTTGGTTTAGAAGTTTAACATTTACAGTGGAAACATTGATAATCACCAATTGGCAAAAATTACTCAGAAATTCATAGAATCCCAATATTGTGTGTAATTCCACTAGAGTACAACTTGTGGACTTCAACTTTTGCAATGCACTTATCACCCCTGAATTCATTTACAGTAGCTGTGTTGAGCTGTTTGTAGTCTTGTATTTCCTTTCTGGGTAACTGTTTTGTCCCACACCCTGCTTTTTCTCTCTCAGCTTTACCAGCGATGGATTAGTCCTAGCCCCACAGAATACCTGGAATTTCTCTTTCACGGTGCCCCAATCATTTTCTTTCCCTATCAGGTCTCTGGATGTGCTTTTATTTCCTGAACATTATGTGCACTGAGCTCCTCGACTAGTCTGTTTTGCTGAGTGTGATTCTAATATGATGTGCTTTCAAAAGAGAACTGTCTCCTTGAATACTTGCTCCAGTTGGGGGCCTGCTATAGCTGCCCATATTATATGTCACAGACATTTTGACATTAAGATCTTCATCAAGAATGATCAATAAAATAATAACAAAAGAAAGCAACATTATTAAAAGGGTAGGGAGAAAGTAGAAGTATAAACGTGGGAAAGGCAAATATTTTAGCTGCTTTTAGAAAATAATGAATGAGGAAAGTTTGGACAAATGCCCTTAAGCTTTGAAAAGTAGAAATAACTGTTTCATGTTTTTAGTTTTATCTTTATAAGAAGTGATGATGTATTTGTTGGCAGATAAATTACTATACTATTTATTTTATTTGCAATCTTTGACAGGGAAAGGCACACTAATCTATGACAGCTTTTTTACAGGTGTGTCCTGGCCAGTGTAGGTTGAATAGACCTGTTTTATTGATGGGGGAATGTTGGCCATGACATCTGAGAAACACCCCAAGTCTTCATCAATAAATGCCATGGGATCTTTTACTTCCACCTGGATGTGGACAGTGACCAGAGATGGGCAGAAGATACCTTAGTTTAACATCTCATGCAAAGGACGGTACCTCAACAGTGCAGCCCCCCCCCCCCATGCTGCACTACAACATCAGTTATGAGTATTTTGCAAATTACCTGGTGTGGGGCTAGAGCCCATGACCATCTGATCTTCTGGATACAGAGGGGGAAGTTCTACCAGTGAGCCGCTGACACTTATTCACATAAGGGGGAAACAACTACTATGTGATTATGTTACAATTGTGTCAACTATTGACATCTGTGTATGGTGTCATTTAACAATGGATTTCATATTTGCACTTCATAAATCTATTTTAAGGGCATATTAAATACTGTATGGACACTAATTACAGCCTCTTCACAGCATAATGCTTTAGAGCCAGCTACACATTATAGAAAGCTTGTAGTCTGTCTATCTACTGTAAGGGGGGGATAGCACAGTAGCAGCATATTTATATATTTTATTCAAGTTGGCCATTTGTGAATAGGAAAAGTACACAGACCAGTGATAGCTTGTTTCTAGATGTGTCCTGGGGAGTCAGTTACATGGACCTGTTTTCCTAACGGGGGAAATGCATGCCAGGACACCCTGAAAATCCCCTACGCTTGTGATAAGTGACACGGAATCTTTCAGCTGGATAGCCACCAGAGATGGGCAGAAGGTATGTTAGTTTAATGTCTCGTGCTGTACAATGGCAGTACCTCAGCAGCCCTCTTGTGCTGCACTACAGTATCAGTACTGGGTATTAGCCCAAGTTCTTGCTGCGGGACTAGAACCCACAACCTTCTGATCTTCTGGCCCTAGAAATGGGCCTGCAACATACTGAGCCTCTGACACTGCATTTTCAAAGTGGTCACATAAACATCAGCTTAACAAGGCCAGAGAAAAGGGTGTATGACATATCCACAGTAATTTAGGATTCTTGACATAATTTAACCTGAAGAACTGCAGCTTCAAAAAATTAAATGTTGCTGGGCTGTTTTCAAATGTGCAAAAGAAGTTCTTGAGATTTAAGACATCATAAATGTTTCATGAATAAAGCAGCTTAATATGTATACCCTTGAGGAAAGGAGGGAGGGGGGCATGATAGAAACTTTCAAGTATCTCAAGGGAATTAACAAAGTACAAGAGGGTAGCATCTTTCAGAAAAAGAGATGTGCAAGAACAAGGGGGCACAATTTGAAGATAGAGGGGGGATGGCTCAGAGGTAATGTTAGAAAGTATTTTTTTCACAGAGAGGTTGTGGATGCATGGAACAGCCTTCCGGAAGAGATTGTGGAGTCAGAAACAGTGGGAGAATTCAAGTATGCATGGGACAGACATAAAGCAATTCTAGTGGGGGGTAGGAGGAAGTAAGCTGTTGATTAACTAGAATCTGCAGCTTATCCATCAGGTAGGGAAATGGGCAGATTAGGGGCCGAGTGGTCCTTATCTACTGTCAGATTCTATGTTTCTATGTTTCTATAAACAATGGGGTCTTGTACTTTATCTTTCAGTAGGCAAGGGAGAAGCTTTTCAACTTCTGAATCAAACTGGTTCAAATTTGAACTGAGAAAGGCTCTAAAAAAGCTACTGCTTTAAACATTTTGTTGAATGCACTATTTCATACAGTTGCTTGTAGTCAGTATAATTTATTGTAAGTTGGAGGGATAGAATAGTAGCACACATGTATTTATTTTATTTAAATTGGTACTTTTTAAACAGGAAAGGCACACTGAGCTATGACAGTTTGTTTCTAGGTTTGTCCTAGGGCAGTGTTTCTCATATAAGCCCACCATGGCTGCATGCAGGCACCAGACAATTTTCTGCAGCCAAGGAGCTCTTTAGAGCCCCAGTTACAAAGGTCATGGAACAGATAATTTTTTTACCTGTACAAAAACGTAGACGATACATTTCAAGTGAAAATACATGAAGGACTTGATTGAATGTATACAGTGTGAAGAAAAAACATTTGTTGTATCAGTATATTTGGGGTGTATCAGGAGGTCTGGGGTGAAAAAATAAGCAGTGATGCTACCAGTAAGTTCTGATGGCTGCACTTTGAGGCCCCTTGAGGCCACCAGAATGTGAGGCTTGAGAGCCACTGCCCTATGGGGTGAGTTACATGGACCTGTGCATTTGACAGGAGGAATGCTGGGCATTACAAATGGAAAATCCTCTATGCTTAGGATAAGTGACATGAGATCGTTTTCCTGGACAGCAACCAAAGATGGGCAGAAGGGATTTCTGTTTAACATCTCATCCAGTGGTGGCACTAAAACAGTACAACCCCCACCTCCTATGCTGCACTACAGAGTCACTAGTGGGTATTAGAAGAAGTTCCTAGTGTGGGACTAGAACCCAAAACATTCCTATCTTTGGGCCCCAGAGATGAGTGTGCAAAATTCTGAGCCACTGACACTGCACTTTCAAAGTGTATATATAAATGTCAACCTTGTATAGTCAGAGAAAAGGGTGTACAACATACCCACAGTTGTTTAATATAGGATTCACATAGCTGGTTTTATGCACCAGTAAACCTTGCAGTCGGTGGGAGCCTCCTGCTGATGGGATGCTCCTAACCAGAGCAGTTTACTTTATTATTTTTTTTTCATGTATTGTATTATCTTCTTAAAACAGCAATAAAGGGTTGTGCAGCTCCTTCTGATCTGTTCTTATGATGTCATGACATGCCTTACCAAGCTGTGACCCAGTCAGTAAGAGGTAGATGAGTAGCAAAAGTGGGGATGGAAAGAACAGTCCCAAGGACTAATACAGCTATCTCCCTTAAAAAAATTAAATATACCACTGGTTGTACTGAAAATAAATAAATAAATAACATGATGCACATATGAGCTACAGTCAAACACATGGGGTGAAGGATGGCCAAGTGGTGGGGGGGGGAAAATGATTTCAGTATTCCTGCTGGTGGTCCCCAAAACCCTTAATTCAGCCCTAAGGATTCTTGACATAGTTTAACCTGAAAAATGCAGCTTCAAAAATTGCAATGCCATGGGATTTTTCTCTTACATGCAAAATTAGTTATTTAGATTTAAGACATTATAAATATTTTGTGAACAATGGTGTCTAGTAATTTATATTTTAGTGGGTAAGGGAAAACGTTTTAACTTCTGAATCAAATAGGTTCTAATCTGAACAAAACAAATGTTTTAAAAGCCCTTGTTTTTAAAAAATGTTTTAATACCGTATTTCATACAGCTGCCTATTAACTATTCATATACATTTCAAACCATTCAAACTGTTTTCTCAGGGGACGTGCTTTTGTGTTTAAAAAGTCAAAACCAGACTGGTTTGGGGGATGGGGGTTCTTTTTTTAGAACTCCTTCAGTCCTTCCCCGTTTTGCAGTATAAATAGACGTGTATTCAGTAACTCTGGAAGGATACATAGAAAACATGGCTGTGCATACATCTGCTTCAAATTATGTCGAGTCACTGCAGTGAATCCTTCAAAATGGATACTCAGTTTTGCTCAGGAAGAGTCTATTGCAGACAGCAATTTTGGGCTCCCCCTGTCAGTTGCTGAATGAATACAAAAAACAACAGAAGTCCATGCCAAGCACAAGACAGCATGGACTCTTGTTAAAGCTTTAAGTAGTTCACAGTGGAAATGTGGATTTGACTTTTTTTTTAAGATAGGCATGCTTGTGCTATATAGAATTACATCTTGGAATCCACATAGTAAAATTTCGCCTTGCATATTTCCCTGTGGCCATACAAACTGGAGGGCATTTCTGTTGTGTTCAGGAAAGATCATTTTAATTTATTCTTTTCAAATTTTCAAATCCATGGAAAGTATTATTCGGTTCTTAAAGGGGTTGGTCCAATTCATTTTTTTTTATTTACTTTTTATTGAAATTGATACATAAATAGAAACACATAAAATTGTATAAACAAAACAAAACAAAAAAAAAGAAAATGATACCATGTTTCAATACAGGAAAGCAGAATATCAGAAATACTGTATGTATGCTGTTGGCACAGCATACCTTTTACATCTCTGCTTACAGTATGTTGCAGGTGTGGTGGACATATTGGACCTAGAGACCCTTCTGAACCTAAATTAATATGTTACTACAGTATGCAAGCAACAAAATATGACAGGGTATGTAATGATGGGTTAATACCTGCAAACTGTTTTCAGGTACCTGGTATAGCTGAGCACCTTTAAATACACATGGTAACTGAAATTATTGCCCATACGTATGTATTGCTGAAGTGAATTACAGTATTGCACTGATAAATATCTCTTTTTGCTATATAGAATTTTGGCCCACCACAAGGTTCCTGCTTCAGGCATCCACCAGGTTCCTGCAGTCCCTTCTGCGGTTGCCACCCCACCCCCCCGACATCATGCTATCAGGATTACTCATGGGGAGGGATCAGAATGTACTGGCACCATCTTTCAAGGTACTGGTGCACCTTAGATTTTTCCTGGGTTTTTTTTCCCCTCTCTCCCCTCATGTCTGGCGTAGGTTCAGGGTCCTTATGCATGACCCTCATGTTCACATAGTAATGCGCCGAGGGAGGGACAATCTCCCTTAGCCCAGAGGTTGCTATGGTGACTAATTTTCCAAATTTTCAACATGGGCCTTTTGTGACCCCACCTCATGAACAGTGGCACTATCAGTTCGTTAGCCGAAAGGTGATTTTGCACAGCAACTGCACCATTTGGTGTCACATGTGCAAAAACACATTTTGGGCAGGATGTGAAAAATGACAGCTGTACTGTTCATGAGGAGGTGTAAAAAAATGGCAACGTTGAAAATCTGGATTGAAAATATGAAAAATTGCTGAAGTCACGAGCTTGCATAGAAACTGCACAATGTACACCCGTAACACAATTATTAAACGGTCTCCCCAGGGACATTTCCTCCCTACCTAAGCTAGGCCTATTCAGCTCTAACCTCCACCTATTCCTATCTGCGTCTAGCACATGCGACTGTCCACTGCAGCTTGCTGTTTCCCTTCTGGAACGTGTCCCCTCTTATCTACTCACCTACTATCCCCCCCCTCTACCTACCCCTCCTCCTCCTCCTCCTCCTCTTACTTGCACTTTTCACTTGCCCTTCATGTGTGTTCTGACAACTGCCTCTGGCAACATTTTCTTCCTGTGTCTCCCCAAGTTCTAGTTATCAATGTTATCCCTGTTTTGTGCATGCCCCTAGTACCTCCTAACTGTATGTACTCATGTGATGATAAAGAACTTTAACCTGTTTCCTGCAATAATTAATGTTATGAAACAGAACTGTAACCTGTTATCCTGTAGGAATTAAGGTATTGCTTCTCTTTGTTCTCATCCTGATGTGGAACCTTTGTAAAAGAGCCTTGACTCAAAGGTAACTGTAATCCTAGACCTTAATAAATAAAATAAAAATAAATAAATAACATTTTGGGGATTTTGTTAACCACATTTTCAACACAGGCATTTTAGGACCTCCACTCATGAACAGTGGCACTGTAATTTTATTTCCCACAGTGAGCGCACCATTGTGCACCAGATGTGCAGAAGTACATTTTGGGCAGGATGTTAAAAATGAAAGCTGTACTGTTCCTAAAGAGGTATGAAAAAATGGCAATGTTGAAAATCTGGAGTGAAAATATTAAAAATTGTCGAAGCTATGAGTGTGCGTGGAAAGCAAACTGTACAATACAACATGTTTTTGAATTTTTCATTAATTTGCAACATAAGTTTTGGGACCCACCTCATGAACAATGGCACTGTCATTTCATTAATCAGTCCTGAAAGGTGATTCCATGCAGTGACCACAAAATGACCTTTCAGGACTGAATAACGGCATGACAATGCATGTGATCATGAGGTGGGGTCCCAATAACCCCATGTTGAAAATTTGGAGCCAAAATTCCAAAAAATGGCTGAGATATCCCATTAAGTTGAACCCCCCCTGTCACTGATGCCACTATACAGCTAACCAGCATTTCTTCATTTTGCAGTTCAGCTTTGAAGAGTCCAGACATGTTCTCGCTCCACCGAAGATTGCAGCTCCTAACCTCCGGAGGTAAGTATGGTGTGAGAGGGAGTGTGGAGAGTTGGGGTGCACAGACAGTGGGTGTCGGTTGGGGGAGAGGGCGCTGAGGACAAGTTGAGGGACTGTTTTCTTGTTTTCAGGTACAAAAAAAAAATGAACATTGCGAGACCATTTTCTTTCTTTACAGGTGAAATAAAACAAATGTTGGGCACACTGGGGTGGAATTACAGTGTGCCCCATGACTTTTAGGGAGGATGTTGGGCACACTGGGGTGGGCTCCCAGTGTGCCACTCAATGGGCATGGGGGGGACATGCTGACACTGTCGGCTTTGTGTGAGCGGCAGCACACTCGGGTGGGCTCCCAGTGTGCCACACAATGGGGTGGCCTTCCGACACAGGGATTGGGTGTTACTTAATAATCCCAGACTGCCTTGTGCAATTCTGAAAAACCACATGCAATATGGTACACATGTACCGATTAGTGCCATTGCGCTCGAGATGGCTACTGTGAGAACTACAACATTACTGAGGTAAATGGAAAAAAACAACTGACAAATCATTTCTGCACTGCTGTATTGCCGTGTTACAATTACAGATAAGTGTGCTTAGTTTGGCGGATGTCACTAAATATTACAGATTATTTGGGGGGCTCTGCCCCCCACACACCCCGCTGTAGTTTCTGCACAATAGTATTGCTGTGTTACTATTATAGATAAGTGTGCTTAGTTTTGTGGATTTCACTATATATTATACAGTAGATTTGAGGGCTCCATCCCCCACCCCCCGATGTAGTTTTCTGTAGAAGCTGAACAATATTTACTGTACAGTACTACAGCAGGGTGCATCTATACTATTCAGTGAATATTCAGTGGACAAGTCTGAACAATCACCGCCATCTAGTATCAACTTTTGCATCACTGTGTTCAACTTGCACACGTGCAATACTACACGTGCGGGGGGCAGATAATATTTAGTAAATATTCGGTGGACTTCACTTCCGAATCTCTGTGTCAAATAAACTAAATATTCGGTGGACAACTCTGAATTGATTTTGCATCACTTCGTGACAACTCTGAATCGAGTCAGTACTGTAAATCTTGTTGGCGGCAGCTACAAATCTGGGATTATAAAGTAACACTCGGGGATTGCACCCCCTATGTAAGCTTTTGTTGGGGATTGTGTGGCGGCGGCTTCTTTCACTGCAAATGTTTTACCAGGAAAGGCACGTACTGGAGGCATGTCATCTGTGCCGCTGCATGATGAGCTTGTCTCTGATTGTAGCAGCACATTTCTTTCAAGTTGGTGGCCCTTTACATAATTCTTGTGTCAGCGCTAGCATGCTGGCTAATTGGGGAATGAGGGACGCACCTACTAAAGCATGCCCTGCATTTGCCAACACTGACACATCTCTGCATTTCTCCTACTATCACAAGATGCTGCTTGCATGTGTGCAAGACAACATTAAAAGCTCTGCCTGAAATAGGGTAAACTGCATGCAAAAAACAAAACAAAAAAAAAATGCCTTTCACTCCTGTTGTGTCACAAGCTCATTCTGAAGATTATTCTACTAGTGTTCAACTACATGGATGTGATTTACAACATCATCCCCAGAAACTTCCTCACCAGATTATACTCATAATGTGTTCACCAGTAAAGGCACACTGAACCGATGTTCATTTCAAGGTGTGACCCAGGGGGAAGGGGTTACAAAGGGTGCGCAAAAGTAGAAAGCAAAAAACGTGCCTGAAGTGCAATGAACAATACAGGAATAAGTACAGAAAACTGAGCATCAAAACTGTTAAGGGATTAGAAGTAAATATAACAAGGCACCATAATAACAAAACACCTGGGAGGAGGATGCTATGATAGTAATACCTAGGCAACTGGAGCATGGGAAGATGACTAGACACGGGGGGGGGGGAATTAAATAAGACTGTAGGATTTTTTTTAAATGTAGACAACAGGAGAGACACATATGGAATGAAGGAGAGAGTTCCAAAGGCTTGGCAGCTGGACAGAAAAAAGATCACTGGCTGACTCAGAATTTATAGCTACGGATAAAAAAAAGAATGAGAATTAGAGGAGTGAAGGAGTAGACCAAAGTGATAGAGGGAGAAAGTAGGGAGGATAGATATGGAGGAAAGCAGGCAAGTCAGATTTTAGCCTGAAAAGTGGAGCAGTGAGAGAGGCAGTGTATTTCAAAGGCAGGGGAAGAAAAGTTGCAATATAGGAAGCAATGATCTGTAAGCAAAAGGGCATCTGAGCAAAGTGACAGAAAGAATAGGAAAAGGGTTCAGTCTGGTGGTACTGGGTGATTATGTCACAGACAAAACCACACAAGCATAACCGTGCTGTACAAAATGCAAAGATTTGTACAGCAACAGGGGTTTGTGAGCATATGGTTAGAACCGCTACCCCTGTCACTGTAAGCTCTCTTGTGGAACTGTGAAGTATGCTGCTGGTGCAGTACCTGGATGAGCCGCTCCTTTGGTGGAGTGGCTAGGGCAGCAGCAGTGAGCAGCATTGGGGACCTGGCACTGCGATTCGGTTCCTGCCAGGTCCCACTGTGTTGTGGCTCTTTTTTTATTTAAAAATGTTATGCTTGCTCCTGTGTTTCACCTCTTCTCCTAAGTCCACACCCCTCGGAGTTAGTAATCTTTATTTCGGGGGGTGTTGGGGAGCAAAACCCTCCACGTCAGGGGGGGTGCAGCAGATATTCCTATGTTTTTGTATGGCATGCGCTCTTCACATAATGGTCAGTGTTTTGTCCTGACCTAATTTTGGTGCACGCCATTTTGTTTGCTACATTAATGTCTTGTGCGGTTTTGTCCTTGATGCAATGACCCCGTGCCTAGTCTGGCTAAGGGAATTTGGTGGCAGTACAATAAACCACATTGGCACAGTCAAAAACTGGTAGGATCAATTTGAGAATGACCACACCCACAGCCAAGTGTTGAAGGTAGAACAGGTTGCTATATAGTACTCCAAGTTTAGGATGAAGTTTTTTGAAGATGGCATCAATACAAACGTTTATGGGTCTGGTTGGAGGGCCTCTTATTTGTGTAGGAGTGTTGACTCATACATTCTTAGGATGACAGAACTGTAAAGTGAAAGTGAGCAGTCCTGGCATCCTAAGGATGCAAGAGGCAATGCTCATATTCATAAGAGACCCTCCAATCAAACCCATAAAAATATTATAGATAGTGCTATTTGTTTTTATCTGTTTTGCTTGAAACTGTTGATGGTACAAGCAACCAGAGAGAATCCCCTGAATTCAGCACAGCACATGAGACACTTTTATTGAAAAAAGAGTCTCATGCACAACTGAAGGAAGTACTGTGACTGTTCCAGAACATCGCATGATGCTCCCACAATTTATAATGAACTAAAAGGCCAAGGGATTAATTCAGCCACACGCCAAATAAGTAAAGCCAGGAAGAATGTCAAGAGGTGCCATTAAGGGCCATGAATACCAGGGTTTGAAGGAGCCATGCTGACTTCGTCCTAGTGCCAAAAGTCATGAAAAAAGTCCTTTTAACATTTAGAGAGGGTCAGTTTGACTGGAATCAACCATGGACATTATTAAAGTCCCACTGCAGTCACCATTCCAGATCAGGGATAGAAGATCCAAATGCAAGAAGACATAGTCGTCAGCATACATGTGAATTATTGATGAGACACAGACTGAGGAGGTAATTTAAAAAGATGGAGAAAAGGATAGTGCCAGGAATGGAGTCTGGGGAACACCAGAATTGATGAATAAAAAGTATTATCTAGGGCTGATCATATGTGTACAGAAAAAAATGATTATATATGTTTGATGGTATTGTGAAAGCCCTATACTGTGTTCAGTGTTCAGCTGCTAAGCTAAGATAGACACAACTAAGTTTCCAGGAATTAGATAATATAAAGGAACTGGCTGAGGAGCTGGCAGGGCCACTGTCAGACCTATTTAATAGTTCACTAGAGTCAGGCATGGTACCACAGGACTGGAGAACAGCACATGTAGTGCTTCTCCACAAAAGTGGTCCCAAGGATGACCCAGAGAATTACAGACCAGTCTGTCTGACCTCCATTGTGAGCAAGCGCATGGAAACCATGCTAAAAAAAAGGTTTATGGAATATCTAGAAGAGCATGGTCTCCAGGATGCAAGGCAGCATGGGTTCATTGGGGGAGATCATGTCGAATGAATCTGACTGACTTTTTTGAGTGTGTCACTAAGACAGTAGACAGGGGCCATGTGGTAGACATACTCCATCTTGATTTCAGCAAGGCCTTTGACTCTGTGCCCCACAAAAGGTTGATCAGGAAATTGGTGGATCTCGGGATTGAGGAAAAGATGGCCAGATGGGTAGAAAACTGGCTGAGGGACAGAACCCAGAGGGTGATTGTGCGGGGAGAGTTATCTGGCACCAGAGAGGTAACCAGTGGGGTCCTGCAGGGCTCAGTGCTGGGGCCGGTGTTGTTCAATGTCTTCATCAATGACATTGGGGATGGCATTAAGGGCAAAATGTGCCTATTCATGGATGACACCAAGCTCTGCAGGAGAGTGGACATAGCTGAAGGGATACAGAGCCTACTGAAAGATCTGGAAAAGCTGGGGAGGTGGTCCAGGATCTGGCAGCTTAGCTTCAATGCCAAGACATGCAAAGTTATGCATATTGGAGCCAAGAATCCCAGGACAGAGTACTACCTGGATGGTGTCCGAGTATCTGCATCAGAGGAGGAGAAAGTCCTGGGAGTGATGATCACTAGTGACCTGAAGTACTCCATGCAGTGCAAGAAAGCAGCAGCAAAGGCAAACAAGATGCTGGGATGCATATCTAGCGGGATCAGTAGTAGGAGAGAGGAAGTTATACTGCCATTGTACAGGTCACTGGTAAGGTCGCATGTAGAGTATGGAGTTCAGTACTGGTGCTCACACCTCAAAAAGGACATTAACCTGCTGGAGAAGGTCCAGAGGAGGGCTACAAAGATAACAGTGGATCAGCAGGGTAAGGCATACGAGGAGAAGTTGAGGGCACTGAATATGTACTCCCTGGAAGACAGGAGAGAGAGAGGGGATATGACTGGGAATTTTAAGTACTTGAAAGGGATAAATAAGGTTGATAAGGAGAGTCTCTTTAAGCTGAGTGGCAACCATAACATGAGGGGGCACAGTCTTAAGCTAGAGGGTGGGAGGTTTAGAAGGGAGGTCAGGAAGCACTTCTTCACATTTGGAATGCGCTGCCAGAAGAGGTCATCTTGTTGAAGATAGTGGGCAGCTTTAAGCGAGTCTAGGATAGGCATAGGGGAAGGTAAGGATCATGGGTTGGGAGGATGGAAGTAGTGGGGAAGGAGGGCAGGGACAGTAGTGCAAGACCCTGCAGACTTGATAGACAAAATGGCCTTCTTCTGCTGGCTTCTTCATATGTTCATATGTTCATATTTAAAAGCTATACCTTTCAAAATACCACTTCATAAAAAAAATTAAATGAAAAGTAAATAATGGGTTGCACTATGATAATTACATTTATACAATGTTTGTGAGAGTCAAACCTTAAAAATAAATTATTTGTTTTTGTCAGTGAAGCATGCTAAATGAAGATAAATCAGGTACCTTCATTTGATTATGTACTGATTGATTGACTGGTGAATTGACTGAGTGATTGAAATTTGACAACTGAGAAAGGCACACTGAACCAAGGCTTGTTTCCAGCTGCAACACAGGGGAGCAGGGATTAGGAAGAAAAAGTACAATCAGAAGATAAAATACAATCAATGTAATAAATGTAATATAATATACAGGCATATGTGAATTATTAAGGTAATTAAACAACAGTAAACAGGTTACGTGAAACGGAATCAAAGAGTCAAACAGAAGTTTACATAAACAAGCAAAACCACAATGACTAAAATAACTGTACAGATAGATGAGGTAATGCTAGGAGTATAATAAAATGATAACAGGAAGAGACAAAACACAAGAGAAGAGAATGGGAGATAGGATGCTATTGATATGCTATGTTTTGTACTACTTACTTCCATGCTTCCTCTCAGTTGTCTACCACGAGTTTTACTTTTTATAATTACTATTATTATTGTGTTGTGATTGTAACATTACTGATGCAATTTATGACTGCATTCTTCACAGCCCCTTATCCCCAAGACACATCTGGAAAGGAGCTATTAGCTCAGTATGTTTTTCCTGGAAGAAAGAAAGAAAGAAGGCAGAAGGAGAAAATGAGGCAAAGCAAGTAAGTTAGGTAGGAGGCTAACTAGCAAATGCCAGAGCAAGAGCAAGTGGGAGCAAAAAGAAGTTGGCGAAGGTGTTTGAGAGAAAGATAGGAAGGAGGTAAGGGAAGTGTAGAGGAGAGGCAGTTCCAAATGGAAGGGAGACAAGATGAGAAAGCGAACTGCCTAGTAACAGATTTGTGAACTGGTATAAAGAAAGAGCGGGAGCCCCTACAGTGAATTGCATAAGAAATGGAGGAGTTGAAAGTGAGGAAAGAGGAGAGGTAATTAGGGAGCGACAAAGTGTTTATCAAAGAATGAAGCACTATGAATAAGATGACGGGAGACAAGAGGAGGTATTCATAGGCTACTATATAGGAAACAATGATGAGTTAGAAAGGGAGCATCAGCAGCAAAATGGCAAAAGGCATTGCAAAGTATATCAAGCCTGGCAAGTGAAGTGGGAAGGGCAATACCATAAAGCGCATCCATATAGTCAAAACTGGAAGGACCATCTTGGTGAATAATTCATGGCGAACTGTGAGTGGTAAACAATCCTTGTTGCAATAAAGGGTGCCATGTTTGGGGCACAGCCTTCAGAGGATGGCATGAATGTGAGTAGAGAAGTAAAGACTACTATCCAGCCACACACCCAGCTATTTGAAGTAGAGAACAGTAGCAAGGGAAGTGCCATCAAAGGTGGAAAAGACAATAGGAAGATGAGACTACTAGGGTTATGGCTTCTGCCAAAGATCAGGGACACACATTTCTTGGTATTGACCTGAAGTTTGTGTGCTTAGAACCAGCAAAGAACATGATCAAAATCACACTCAAGCTATGCTTCCATGGCAGAAACTGAGGGACTTAAGCCAAAAAGTACAGTGTCATCTGCATGCATGTGAATATGTGACCTGACACAGATGGAGGGAAGGTCATTAAGAAAGAATGCAAAGAGGGGTATGGAGTCTTGAAAAATCCCAAACTGTATAAAGAGGCATGTGGACATTTATCTACACTTTAGACAGGTCACAAAGGAACTATTAACCAATGAGAGAGTATCTTGAATGATACCTGGTGACATCAAAAATGCCTATGCTGCATACAAAGCAGAATAGTGAAATCAAGCAGAACAGTTAAATATTCATAGAAAGAACTAATTTAAAAGCTTTACAATTTAAAATGCATTGCATAACTTTGATACACAATAGCCTGGCTCAGAATATGCCACTTATTATCACTTGTGGGTGGGAAGGACTTGCAAAACTCACTTGTGGCTCTGCCACTCATGTGTTATTGTCCTGCCTCCTCACTCATGAAGACAAATGGAATACGGTATTTTTAGTCAGTCCATTGAATAACTCATATTTATCTCCACTAATAAGGAACTGATCTCAAATATAATTCCAGTTTTTCCACTCGTGAGCTATAGATCTTATCTTTTCATGTGGATAAAAGTATTACAGTCTCAGTGCAGTCCATTATATATGTCCAATTAGATTAGTATTGATATTTAATATTATATTGTATAATAGACACATATGTGAAAGTGATAACACAACAAGGTGTGTGCATATATACTCTGATATGCACACACCATATAGGGGTAGGAATGCATAAGAGTCAAAGCTGAATGCCTTAACAACTCCAACCTGAAGTGTGTGTGTATAGCAGGGTATATGCACATATCCATGAAGTGTATCATCATGCTTATAAAACGTGGGGGGGAGAAGAAAGAGAAGAAAATAGAATGGGGTACTGCATTATAGGTATATCATGGGATATACCGTTATCATGTGATCAGATGCCAGTAATCACTGTACAGGATTTTCCCCATCCATTTTATGGCAAACATGTACTATACAATACCTTCCAATAAGGTGCCTGGTCATGCAGATTATATTGATGCCTCAGGTGTCTTATGAAACCTATTGCAAAACATTGTGCATGTGAAAAGTCTATAAACCATGCATTACAGTGTATCTTGAAGGGTGTTATTGCACTTATATAAACAGGTTTTAAAATATAAAAGTATATAATTGACCAACTCTGAGGCAACAAAATCAGTGTGCCCCATTGTGCAAAATCTTCAGACAGCATGTGACCCATAACATCACTCATTCAAATTGAACATAGATAGATAGATAGATAGATAGATAGAATAGATAGATAGATAGATAGATAGATAGATAGATAGATAGACAGACAGACAGAAAGATAGATCGATAGATAAACAGTTGCAGATTGGGGCACTTGTGTTCTATGACAAAGTGCTTTCATTTTCAAACAGCTAACAGAAAAACATCTAGGGCTAGATTCACAAAAGGTGCCCTGCGTCAAACCCACTAATCGGAGCAGCTGCACCAAAAAGTTTGCCATAGAATGTGCCAGATTCAAGAAGATTGGGCACATTTATGACAGTTCAACTGATTTATGGCAGCTTTCACCAAATATTTGACACAAGCCCTGTACATAGGGTGCCTTAGATTGCCGCAAGCTAAACAAGAAAAAGCTGGTCTAACCTGCGACAATTGGAGCATGGAATCAAGAATCCTGATTGTCAGCTGGGGAATGCCACAAGCCACAAACTATATGATTGGTGCTCTCTGGGCTAGTGGCATTCTTGGGCCATTTGTGAATTGAACCCCTAGACTGATTATTGATATTTAGTGTAGATGGAATATCACACGCTGGTTTCAGTTTCACAGGAACACTGTAAGTCTATATTTTTTACAACTTTACTAAAATCCAAGTTAAAGAAGAGGGTCATGCTGTATTGTATGCAACAACCCATCTCCTGCCATGCCAGACAATCTGGTTCTCAAACCTCAGAGGGTCAGTGCTGTCACAGAGCAGTCAAGCTTCACTGTGGTGCTTTATGACATTACTGACCATTCTCCATGAGAGAAACAGCTCGTTCTACATGTGTGTGTGTGTGGGGGGATTATTTTCTATACGATATCAGAGATATGGAATTTCTCACTCAAGTGAGGTAACTAATAGGTGAGGAAATGACAAGTGTATAATGCAGCTCTCTTATAAAATGCATAGGAAAAATCCTGCATCCCTGTTGGTTGGCACCTACAGTGGTGTCCCCCAGGATGAACCCCACTTTTAAAGCACTCTGCAGTATGCTGCAGCAGACCTACTGAATAAAACAATGTAATTTCAATGACAATGAGTTCCTTTTGTCATGCAGGAAACTATGGCATTCACTTCATCCTGGCAGTGTCACATTTTCGTGCATGACAAAAGGGACTAATTGTCATTGAATTTATATTGCTTTATTCAGTAGGTCTGCTGCAGCATTCTGCAGAGTGCTGCAAAATGCTGCAGAATTGGGTTTCATCCTGGGGGATGCCACTGTATGCCTTAGATCTGTCTGATGCACAGGGAAAAATGCTGGAAGTCAGGACTTAGCACATTAACAATACCAATGCCTTTTTCAAACATTCCTGATTGCCATTACAAACATGGCTGCCACCTTTACTCACTAAAACATCCAGGCTCTAAAAATAAAATTCCTCAAAATAAAAAGAACAAACAAATTGCCTAACTGTTCTTCTCCATTGTAATATATTTTCCTCATTACAAACATACACAAACTAAAAAATAAAGTGTTACTCACAATTTTATATTTTGGAGCTTCTTTTCTAACCATGACCCCCCCTCACCCCATCTTTACCTGTCTACCAGGGAAATCTGTGCTGCTTGCCCTAAACAGATAACATTGAACCTCTGATTTATATAGGCCTTCTGCTGTGTGCGTTTATGTGGGAAGAGGTGAACATTTAAGCAATAAGGCATGACAGGGTGTGCATTATTGTGGGATAATGGGACACCTTGGAAAGTGAAGCCTGTGATGAAAGAACTGCCATGTGGGATTTCTGATGTCATGAACAGATATTTCAAAAATTACTACTTGAGGCTTAGCCAATGGCTAGCTGCCACTTTCCATGGCCAGTTATATAAATTGTTTCCTTTCTTCCACTTTCTCTCTCTCTCTCTCTCTGATTTTCTTCTCTCTCTCTCTCTCTCTCTTTCTCTTTCTTACTTTCAGTGGGCCCTATGCATGAAAAAAGCAGAGTGGCTATGAGAGCATATATGGGGTGCGTAGCCACTCTGCACCCTACATGCCCCCTGTGTGGGATAAATGAAGGGGGGCAGACAGAACTACAAGCTCGACCCTTCCGGTACGCAGTCTGCACCACACTGGGGGCATGCCAGCACTATGCATCATGCACAACCCCATGTAGTGCTGACCACAGGGGTGCAGATGAACACACAGGCTACACCAGGGAGAACCCTGCTGTAAGCTTGATAAGCACCCCCTGCACCCATTGGTGGAATGACAATCCACCTCTGGGACCACGGCAGCCTCCCCCCCGGCCCACCAGGCACTGCCTGGCCCAGCACACAGGTCTGCAGCCCCTATGAGGTGCCCCCCCTCACAGTGACCCAGCAGAGCAGGAGCATTGGCATCAGCTCACGAATGGTGTCCCCCCAACTGAACCGCCATCCCACCCTGACACCAGCCCCTCAGCACATATGGAGGGGTACAGTTCCCCTCCTCCAGGCGCACTACTTTAGTATCCCATCATGGACAAGCTGACAGCATACCCATCTCTCACCCCCACAGCCACCAGCCGTCAGACATCTGCAGGGCGCACTGCCAACACACGTCTCACTGTGTAAGGAATACACTGCGGGACCTGGTCCGGGCATTCAATTGGATATCCGGCTGGACCCGAGACCCCGCCCCCAGCTGCACTGTGGAGTTCTGTGTGCTGAGGGGGGCGGGATCATGGGCAGGTGGCTGGTGGTTGTGAGTGCCACAGGTTCGCACCTGTCTGCAGGTGTGGAGCTCAGCGGGTGGGTAATGCACCTCCAGTGTGTATTACCCGCCCATTGGTTCTTAGCACTCATTGCTTTCTTCTGCACCTTTGTTTTTACTTATGCTTTCACTATGTCTTCATTTTTTGACTTTTCCATTTTCTTTCTTTCTTTCTTTCTTTCTTTCATGGCAATTTCTTCATTTTTTTCTTTCCTACTCTTTTTACCCTGTTTCCCCACTATCATTTTCTCCCCCTACTTTATCTTCTTCCTTCCTTAATCCATTGTTTTATTTCTTAACTCTGGTGGTAAAGAAATGCTATTCTGAATGGAGCTGCTCACTGTGATATTGAAGCAAATTGAAATGGCGATCATTGATGAGCCTGTAGAAGCCATCAACAAACATTGCATTTCAAGCCAGATTTAGCACTGTTGTTGGCAGCAGCAGTCAAAGGACTGTGTTTTAAGTCACCAAGCAAGCAAGTGGTCACTTTGGAACAGTTTCGTAAGAGCTATAGCTGGAAGACTCTATGGGTGAGGGGCCTCCATGACCATCTTTCCATGAGGTAGAGCATAGGTGGTGGCCCAGGGAGTTGAGCAGCTCAGCCGACCCCTCACTTTTAAAAGTAGGGGTCAAAATGTACATTTTTACACCCCCAACTTCTGATTGCAGGCTTTGCTGCCTTGAGTTCACGTCACACACATAAATGCAGAGAAAGGCAGCTTTCCATTGGTAGATAGAGCTCCTGAACTGATTGCACAGTAATTGCCACCCTCCCCCAAACAGTACCCAAAAACACATTTTTTGGGCCAAGATACATTTGCTTTCCCTTCCCTCCCTTCCGTCTGGCCAGGCACCTTTCTGTTAATTTGCTTCAAAGAAGAGGGGTAGAGCCTGGCATCCAAGTTGGTGACAGTCTAATTTAACTAAAGAGACTGAGGGTGAACCTATATATGACCATTCATCAGCAAATGTCAAATCTGGGGGTGTCTGAGACCTGAAAAAGAAGCGGTATTCCCTGGGCTTTAAAATGATGTGCTTTTCATTAAAACATACCCAAGAATCTACTGTCTGTAGAGATAGCTGGGCACAACGGCGTGGGCATTGTCTGAAAGGCCTTAGACATTGCACCTCTGGTGAATTCTCATCCCGATGGAGCAGGTCAATAGCACTTGGCAGTTGGAAAAGGGGGCAATACAGTGAAGGGTGGCTGGTCAAAGCACCACCCTGCCCACCAACGAGCTAGGAAAATCACGAACATGCTATGCCAAGTATTACAGGACATGGTGGAACTTAAACTGCCCACCACCAAAACTAATGCTGACTTGCAACTGCTTGCAAACAGAGTCTCTGGAATGGAGAAGGTGATGAAACAACACAAGGCCATGATCTACAACCACCAAGGCAGCTCCGGGATCACCATGGGCATATTCAATATTTACCGTTAAAAGGTAATGACGTGGAGAATCATGCCTGGTGAAAGAACATCTGGATAATGGGCATCCCAGTGGGTGTGGAAGGGAGAGACATGTTATTTCTAAAGACAGCCTTACCAAACATCTGGCAACTGAATCATGAAACCCTGCCAGAGCTGGAAATGGCACACTGTACCCTGGCCCCCAAGCCCAGACTGGGAGATCGTCCCCGTCCCATCTTATGTAAGTTTCTTCACTATCCAACTAAAGAAATGTACTTAAGGGTGGCAAGGGAGAAGAGAGACTTATCATGGCAAGGGCACCCGGTGCAATTGTACTAAGATTACTCTTTAGAACTCTCAAAAAAAAAAACAGGCATATGCAGGGGTTAAACAGCTTCTATACCAGAAGAATATCTCTGCCTCACTTTGTTACCCTACTTTGTTAAGGGTTCAGTACAATGGTGAATAATTGCTTTTTAGCACCCAGAGGAGGTTGAACAGTTTGTGCAAGACATATGAGGAGAAATAAATGTGTCATATCAGCCCCCACATTCGCCACGTGGCACAGCGTGGTAAGTAATGGAGGTCTCCCAGGCTGATGATGCCTCAATACCACCTTGAACTGAGCAAGATGAAGGCACAGAGGAACCCTTGCAAAAGGTACAAAGAGGCAGACCTAAGCAGGCAAACAGAATGTTTGAAGGAAAGCTAGGTCTAGAAGCAGGCAGCACCAGCAACATCTGTCAGACACAATTAAAGTGTCAAATCGATACAAGACGCTTAAAGACCTGACACCAACGGCCCTTAACCTGACCAGCAAGACAGTGCATAATAATAATGGAGAACCCATCCCAGACTCAGAGACCCTCACAGACTGGGCTCCTTTATGTCAGGAATGGGTGGAATGCGTGGAGGAATCCGCTGGGGAGAAGTCACAGAATGGTTCAGCCTTGTAGTCCCAAGAGAAGAATTGGGGTAAGTCCTCCCACAGCTTGCTCTGTTTTGGATTTAAGTCACACAGTTTTGGATGTTGTATATTTACAAACAGTCATTCTATACAGTGGCACAGGCTCAAAATACTTAGGACTTGAAAGGTCTGTGCAGCTGCCTTTACTAACCATGTGGCATTGTCGACGAGCAGATTGTCCATATATGTTTTCCTCTAAGTCCTTCTTATAGCAAGTGCCAGAAGGTGCTAGGGCCGAGAAAGGTTAGTATAATGTTTCTCCAGTCTCATCTATTAGACAGACCCCAGTATCAGCTGCAAAGAGACTCTCTGTGAACTCGGAAGCAAAGTGGTAGCTTCCTTGCATCAATTAGTGTCCGCCCTCACTATGTATATTGCACCTGTCAGCAGATGAGTTACTGAGCACCTGGCTCACCATGGCATTGGTCAAGGAAAGTGTAACCGACTCTCATTTTACACTCTAGCAACGAAGTCTCAGGCCCCGGTCGCAGTTAATAGCTAATGCTCCTGCTCTGATTGTTAAGCAGTTAAAAGGGTTTTCAGCTATGGATCCTGCGGTTATTTTTGAATAAGAAGGTTAACTTGTTGTTTTCAATGTCTGACTAACCCAGTTCCATGTCATAAGAGCGAACGCAAAAGAGTGATCACAATTATGGCGATTGTATATCGCCAAAAAGCAATTCGTTGTTATACACAACATGGCGACACTACTTCCAGCCAATAGTTTTCAATGTTTACACAGGGGGTGGTGCCCCCCACATCCCCCTACTGAAGGATTCTCAACTCCATGGGGTTGCATGTCGGGGAAGGGGTGAGACTCCGAAAAAGAATAAAAAAAAAAAAAAAAAACAAGTGCCGCAGGCAGTGGCAAAATGCTTGTCTCTGTCCAGTCCCCGAACCCAGAATCTCCTCTGCTGGAGCCAGCCACCCTCACCACCACATCACACAGGCTGGCTCAACAGTACCAGGAACACTGCCCCACAGAAACCCTCTCTCCTATCCCTCCCCTCCCCTTCCCCTCACTATTCCTGCCTTCCGGTCACCCTTCTCCATGGTCGCTGTCGACCAGGTTGCTACTCTTGCAGGATAGCCGTTCCCCACTTCACTCACTATGACTCGCTCATTTGCAAGTCAGTCACATTGGATCACCCTTCTGACGTGATACCGACTAACCTTTTCCTTCTAGAACTTACATGACACAGTCCAATAGGGCATGGAGCCTATATCCCTACCCACAAGTCTAGGGACAGGAATTGATGCCTTACAAAGGTATCAATGGATCAGGAGAGGGAGAACAGGATGAGCATCATGAGCAGGGGATCAGCATTTGACCTCCCTTCCACCCCACACCCACTTTAAGTGAACAGAGAGAAGGTGGTACAAGGGGCAGTATATCCATTTAGGGGCTGATGTATCTCTGGGACCCTGCAATGCTGTCTTCCTCATAGCCAATGTAAAGCAAGAGGCAGGGGGTTCCTGATTATGTATTTCCCACCTGTCAGAGAGATTCTAGGAGCTGGGTGAGGAGTGTACGGGGGGGGGTGCATCGAATACACCCAAAACTTCTTGGCTGAAATGGAGGATGGGAAAGGAGTGAACAGAAGGCGGTACTGAACTTTCCCAACCAGACCGGTAGGAGGAGAAGTCATTGATCCTAAAGGAGTGGTCCGGAGTATCAAAGATCCATGTTCTCTGGTCAGAATTGGGAGAAGGTCACCCCAATGCTTGCATACCCAACAGAGCCTAATAGGAGCAATATTAGGCTCTCTCCAAAGAGTAAGAGGCTCGGGGCCTCCAAAGGGACAAGGTAGCAGTAGGTTCGCTAAGTCTTGATTATTTGTTCCTTAGTTATTTAATCTGTGTTTTTCAATACGAAAGACAGTTCAAGGTTACAGAGAATGTTAGAGTTCATTCTCCCCCCAGAAGACTTCTCATACCATTGGCACACTGAGGGAGTAGAGGCCTGGTTGCAGTGGGAAGATTCCTCAACCTCACAATTGAAACTTAAGAGTGTGGAATCATTATTATATACTTATACTGATATGTATTACTTTTGTAGCCAACAAATGTTACTATTTCTCATGCCAAGGGATCCAGGTTTAAGTCCCTATAGGAGGGGACACATTGTGTTGTTTTCTGAGGGTCACCTAGGGCAGGTTTGAGCATTTTGTACATTGCTTAGAAAAAGGGCTACAGAGACAAGGTACTGAATCCATACTTTAAGTTCAGATATCATGAGGCCTCATGGGGCACCTGGGAGTAGTTTAGGCAAGGGGTATGGGGATAGGTGGGGGGAGTATGGGGGCACATCTGTCAGTAGGAGCTTAGGCAGTGGAGCCAAGGGGTCAGGAGGCATCAGGTGACCCCTCACTTTTGTAGCTGAAAGGTCCAACATTGAATTGAACAGTTCCCTGGGCTGAGGTGTTCTATGCAATTCTAACCCCCCACTTTTTGGTACACTCCTCTGCCACTGGGTAGAAGGGCAGCAGTCAGAGAGTACTAACCAGTGAGGGCAGTCCAGTGGCTTAAACTGTGACTATGGCTAATTTAACTGTATTGAAAGCCACCTCATGGAATGTGAGGGGCATGAACTCACCCATAAAAAGGAAAACAGTTCTCTCCAGACTGAACCAACTATCCTTTTCTTGCAAGAGATCAAACTAACTAAACCAGAAGCACAGTACCTGGTCAGGCAATGGATGGGGTGGGAAACACATAGCACATCAGGCAAGACAAAGGGGGGGGGCGTGTCTATACTCTGTCACTAACAGCTGAAATGAAAACCTCTGGAACAAGTAACAGACAAGGATGGTAGGTGGGTCCTGACTAAGATGGCCACACCAAATGGCCTGGTCCTGTTAGCCAACATTTATGCTACAAATGAAGACTTCCCTGAGTTCTTCAACAATGTCTCCCAAGCTCTGCTGAACTTGTCAAATGATGACCTAGACATCATCTTGGGAGGAGACTTTAACTTGGCTCTGGACCACATTTTGGACAGGTCCAACTCAAGGCCAAAACCGCATGTAAGATCCTTTCAGACCCTGAGAAAGTTGATGACTCTGCATAGACTTGATGACATGCAGAGGTTATTACACCTAGCTGAGAGAGATTATACATATTTTTCCATGGCTCGGGCAATGTCCAGTAGGTTGGACTACTGGTTCACCTCCTGTCTCACTTCCCAGGTGGAGGATGTCACCAAAGAGTCCCTATATTTATCAGATCATGCCCCTTTAACCATGTCCCTAGTGGTAGGACCCCCTTCTCCTAGGTCATCTAAGTGGAGTCTGGGTCCTCTTCTGTTGCAGAACAATGACTTTAAGGGGTGGTTATCTGCTGAAACCAAAAACTACTTCTTAGATAACCAGCTGGGCTGCACCTCTCCAGCTGCGATTTGGGAAGCCTTCAAGGTGACCATATATGGCAAGATAATTAGCTACACCTCATACCGCAGAAAACAAAGGGTGAGAGAAACAGACAGAATGGAGGAGCAACTAGGCAGGAAGGAAGCCATGTACAAAAAAGACCTGGAAAAATTCAGTAACCAAGAAACTTTTATCAGGCTATATGAGAAACAGTGACTCCTCCAATGCTGAATATGCTGCAAGATGCTTTACAGAAGGGAGGGTTGCCAGAGACCGTGAGGGAGGCAGTCATTACAGTACTTCCCAAAGCCATGGGGCTGTTACATAATGATGATTGCTGGAGATGTGGTGCTTCAAGGGTAGAGCTGGTGCATATTCTTTGGTACTGCAATCATATGGGGCCCCTATGGGAAAGGATAGCTAATTGCTGCTCAGAGGTACTTCAGTGCTGGATCCGCTCCCCCAGAGTTGCTACTGATGGGTATTGTGCCAGCTGACCTACCACTCCTCCCACAACAGAAACTTTGGTGGCTGCAAGCCTTGGTTGAAATTAAGAGGCTTATCCTGAAGAAGTGGCGCAGCACCGAAATCCCAGTCATACTATACTGCCAGCCCCAAACTTATTGATGGAGTGGATGAATGTGGGAAAAAAGTTTAAAAATGTGTCTGGGGTTTGTGCAATTGGCAAGATGGTCCTGGGCTGGGATTTTGAAATTATGTAGAAAAATATTCAGACGAGCAGGGGAGGGAGAGATGGAACAAGTAAACTGGGCCTGGGCTGGGCTTTTATTGGAGAATATGTGAAGCTAATATTCAAAGTGTTTAAAGGAGCAGTGCATGTTAGAGTGAAAATGTTGACCTATACTTTTTGATTACATTTTAGATCTTGCCTCGTCTGCTTTGATACCCTTCTGTTCCCATTTTGCATCTGCTTTAGCACTTTTTTTACTTTGGAAATAATAAAATGACCGCTCCTTTTAATAAGGCTCAGCTCAAGTTTTTATCTATATTCTCAGCTGTTCTATTACAACCATTGTCCTATAAGGTTAGGGAGTACTGTCTGCTGCATGCTAGTTCATTTTAGTCATAACAGAGATGATTTCAAGCAATGAGTGTTCAAAAACAACAGACTGAAAATATTGATGACAGCCTATGGGGCACACCTTTTATTTCATTATTTATTTTTGTTCGTTGGTAATCAGATAATTCCCACTTGGCCCAAGACCTGCTTTTAACAGCAACCCAGGAACAATGGGGAGGTTACGTGACTTGCTTAGGGTCACACAGTATGCAGGTGGAGGTTGTGGGAATTAAAACCAGGTCTGCTGGATGTGCTAAGCTAGTTTACAGCTCCTTACTCTAAGCTCTAGGCTATACTGCCAGCTCAATGCTCGCAGTAAAGCCTAAAATAAGTATTAAAGCAGACCGAGAATGAAGAAGAGTGGCTGCAGTGTTCATTTCAGAATGGGGAATTGGGACAAGTGCCACACAGTTTAACTCTGACCCACCTTTTCTTTTTACTTGGGGACAATAATGGGTTTAAGTTGATGTTTTACAGATCGGGGCTTGGCTGAACAATATGTAATGAACAATTGTTTCATTTGACCCTTACTTTTTATTCCCCGTGGGTCAGTGTCTCACATTAATAAATATGTAAATGAAGCCTCTAAGGGTATGGTACAAGATGGGAGATAAGAGGAGATCTAAAATGGAATGCAAAAGTATAGCTCAACATTTTTAACACTTACATAGACTGCTGCATTACATTAGACGTGGTCCACTCAAGCCTTTCAAAGTATGGCCCTGCTCGGTGAAACTGGGAAAATTCAGTTGCACAGAACCTCTGCAGCAGAATGAGTGTAGTAATTCTACAGCCCAGAGTTTGCAGAACCAGTAACATGAGTCTGTAACCCCTTTTACATGACAGGCTCTGCACTGCAACAAGTGATGCAGAGCAACTGGAGTGTTACCTCTTTTGTCATGTACAGGCTCCTGGTACCGCATCCAAAGTGAGCATTCGCAGAAACAGTGTTCCCTGTTTTTCTGGATTTGCCTTCTCAATGCACCATTCTGTACCACATCCAGTGGCTGTGCAATCACCTGGGAGCACTCACATTGGTCCCTAGTGCTTTCCCAGGCTGCACATGACCATACCCCTCCCGAGGCTTGTGCATGGCATCTTACACCCGAGTTCAACAAACTATATCTTAAGTTACTAGAAAAAATGCTGAACTTAGGAAACTAGTGCATTTTCAGTAATGAGGGCTAAAAGCTACTTAAAAAGTGCTGTGAAAGTGGAGCCGCAATACCTGGCATGCGGCTATGCATATTCATAGCCTAATATGCATAAGCACATGCCCAGTATGGTGGCTCCACTTTCAGAGTGATTTTTAAATACTTTATAGCCCTTGTTACTAAAAATGCACTAGTTTCCCAAGTTCAGAATTCTTTCTAGTATCTTAAGATACAGTTAGCTGAACTTGGGTGGAAAAGGCAAATTCCGTAAATCTTGGGCTCTCTTGGCTAGCTGGAAACACGGCCAATACACCAGAAAGGCCAGGAGAGCGATGCAGGGATCAGCATGTAAAGCTGGCATGTAGTGCAGCACGGTGAGTGGTGGTTGAAACACCAACTGATGGTAGCGTTTCAGGTAGGCACTGTGTAAATGTGTCTTGTATTACACCTCCTTTCACAAGTTTACAGCTCAGCCTGTTGCTGATGTAGCTAGTGGTGGCTGGTGGGAGGGGCTGTATCTAATTTATAATACCATTGCAGGGGATATCTTAGTTGAGGCATGGCACCAGAGAGAAAATGTAGAGTTTGTGGGTTTGAAGGTGGTGGGGGGCTGATCAGACCAAAATAATTTCTGAATTGTGGTTGGCCCATAAGTAATGGCATTTCAGGTAAGGGTTCCTGACTCCTTGAATAACTGGGAAGAACCCACAGGTCCAGAAGTAGCCACCTCTACTGTTTGTGTAATCCTGTACGTGCTAATGTAGAAGTGGGGTTTGGGGTGCTAAAATAAAGAAAACTGAAAACTCAACCTAATGAGAAGTAGTGGTTATATTTATAGAACACGAGCACCACACTCTAAGCTATTTCTTGGGCATGCTGTTCTCCAATTATGCCAGTTGGTTAGATAAGTCAGATATTTTTGTGTGTGGGGAGAGGTGCAGGGATAAAGCCCACTAGTTTTGTTTAGAAACCATCTTTATCAGGAAGACAAGAGGCAGAGCGAGTAGAAAAAATAACAGCACTGGGCACTTACTGTTTTTATTTCCTGTAATTCTTTGCTGTATATTGCTGGTATGTCCATTGGTTTCACTAAAACCTCAGTCTGGATTTGATCTGATCAATGAGAACTCAGTTGAGTCCAGCAATGCACGGAGAGACAATCTTCAGATGTTTGGGGATTCTGTTTGGGCTGGGGGGCTGTGGGAGTACGGTATCTCAAATAGTAGCTGACATGCTCTGGACAGGCAACTTGTACCAAGGAGCTGGCTACCTGAAGAGCTAGCTTTGCTAGGTTTAAAACTTTTTATTTAGTAGTTAAAGAAATATGTATATTAATCTGCCTGGTTTGTAACTTGCAGGTACGAGTCAAGTGGATACTGACTGCTGCACAGCCCTGCCCTCAAAATGAGCCCAATGATGACAGAGAGTAAGAAACAGGCTGCAGGTGATCTATGTACATATGACTAGGATATGGGGGTCTCTAAATGTAGTTGCATTACTTTCAGTAAAGGTCTACATGTAAGGGTCTGTAATTAACCCCATTCATGTAGAACTGCCAGAAAAAATAATGTAACTAGGTTTAGAGAGCCCCCTTCCCCACCAATCCTAGTAATACTGTATCTACTGTGCACAGAGTGTCTGCAGCACTCTCCTCTAGTTTGTGTCATCATTAAACTTTTTTTACAGGCGGGGATGGCATACACTGAAGTTATGAACCTGGCAAATTAAGGTAAATTTTGCTTATTACTAGATTAAAAAAAAAAATTGCAAGCTAGTGAATGAAGCTCTTAAGGCAGGTAACATCTTCATAGAAGTTGCATGGCAAAAGTGTGACAGTATCCACAGTTCTTTAGTGGGACACTGTCAGCCCTTTACTTACGTTTTCACTCGGAAGTCATACATGCATATACGTATGCCAAGTATCACGGCTCAACTTTCAGACCATGATTTAACTACTTTATTACCCCTGTCTCCAAGAAATAAGCACTTTCCTGAGTTCAGCGTTCCTTGTAGTATTAGAAAATGTATTTAGCTGAACTCCAGTACAATAGTCTGCACATGAGCCTCAGCGGCATTTACAACTGTGACTGGGCTTTGGCATCGGGCGCAGACAATCAGAGTGGACCAATCGGGTTTGGCTGTTTATTAAAATTCCTAAAAAGTTCAATCCCCTTTCTAAAAAGTTGCTATTTTTATGGGAACTACCTCGTGGATATACATATCATGGCACAAGAAGGACTGATACAGTGAGTGAAGGCACGTTTCTGACTGCTGAGTGAAAATGTAAGTAAAAAGCTGACAATTAAGCAATAAGGCATTACAAGGTGTGTGGTATTGTGTAATAACATCACTCCTGGGGTGGGTTGAAGCACGAGGAATTGAAGCTGGTGGCTACAAGATGTGTTATTAGACCAACACACACATTGGAGTGCCTTATTGCAATTATGCAATGGCTCAATGTTATACAAAATAAAAAAAATGTTTTTAGTAGATTTTTTTGTGTTTCTAAAGACAAAAGAGCAATGAAAAGCTCCAATAAATGAATACAGTGATGTTATTGTGTAATATCATCACTGTCTCAGGCATCCACTGACCAATCAGAATGCAGGAAATTTCCTTGCCATTGTATAATGTCCCTTTAAATTGGAAATGGTTAGAAGGTGTAACTCTATAGTATTGGAGAATGGTGCCAGATGAGCAAGAATCCACATACATTTTTGTAAGGTGGGATTGTTCTTGTGGGTCCCCCCCCCCCCATCTGAGAATTTTAGTAGGTTTCATGCACACTGAGTACTGGGTTGGGGTTACTTTAAGAGAAAAAGTGGTTTCAGCTTTTGAAATCCTTGTACTGTACTTTGGCATTAGCGTTCTCAGCAGTATGTGAACACATGATTGTTTAACTTCACTCTGTGTGACTAAGGTACACCACCATGCAACAGACACTGCTCGTTGAGCTCATGGAGCAATGGATGACTCCAGATATTGTTGCACCACTGACATGTACAATGCCCTCCCTAGGCACCGCAGCACCCTGTTTCTCTTACCTGCAGCTCTATTACAGTGTAATGTTGTCAGGCTGTCCAATATGATACCCTCTAGTTCAGGGTTTCTCAAATGATGAGGCCAGCCTCCTGAGGAGGCCCTAACCAGTTCCGGGGCCTAACAAGTCTGAAAAAGTACCGTATTTAAATTTGGAATTTTAGATAGTCTGTGTCAAGGAATCAAAGGATGAGGCAAACTGAAAGAGGATAATAGCAGTTGCATTTATGTGTTTATTTATAAATCGGCCACCAGGAAAGGTACACTGAACTAAGGCTCAATTCAGATGTATTCGAGGAAGTACAGCGAGTAAATACAATTCAAAATGTAACTGCAAAACAATCAAGCAGTACAAAAAGAACAATAGTGCAAACAAATAGGAACAATGAGAAAACAGTGAGAGGTAACAACTGACCATGTAACGTAGTGGAAGAACAGCCCAAATACATTGGTTAAGCTGCGTGGTACTGTACTAGGACTGGGAGCAAGAGCAGGAGAGAGGCAAGCATTTGTCAGTGTTGTGTTTGCTTGCTTTTATTTGCTGTGTAGTTGTGGGGCATAGACAGTGTAGAGGGTAAAATTACTAAATTAATAATACCAGTTATAATAGTTGAAATTTTCATGATAGGGAAATGAGGAAGTTGACACAGTGACTCCACTTGTATTTTTTTTTCTTGATTTTTTTTGTTGTATTAGCGCACGCTGACCCACATTGCATTTTGTTGGAGAGTGGACAGAGCGACAATGACCTGCCGCCAAGATCAGTGGGTCTGTTTGGCTTTTTTTTATATATATAATCATTACACACTGATCTTAGCTCACAGAAACACTAAGGAGCAGCAGAAGCAGGAGTGCAGTTCAGGAAGTGCTTTTTTCTTTTTTTGCTTATTTTGATATTGGAATTGTTTGTGCTGTGAGGGGAAAAGTTGGTGGGGATTTAAATCAGTACCTAGAGTTACAGCTGTTACTGAGTGAAATTCTGGCTGTGATATTTAATCTGTTGTTTGAATTTTTGGAGCTGTTACTGGTGAGATTAACTCAGGTGTGGAGCTCAGACAGGAAGCTGCAGTTTGGACTTGTACCTTTGTGTGGGGATTGAGAGGTCTCGATGGGGGAAGGGTCAGAGCTGACTGACTCACGCTAGAGTTGGAGTAAACAGAGAAAATCTCACCCTTGGGCCTAAACCAAAAGCTTTACACAAGCAAGAGGAGAATGTTGGGGGGGGACCACATTGGAAGGGCAAATGAAGCAGGGTGAGGGCAGATCCAGGGTATGATTCCAATGCTTCAAGTTCTGGGGACATCTTTGAGAGGGTGATAGGGTGTACTGGTTGTAGGTCAGCCATGGTACTGAATATAGCCTGGAAAATAGGGGGATTTATGGTATGTAGGCAGATTGCACAGATAAGGGAGGAGGTGAGATGGCTGAGATGGGCACTAAGCTGGGAAAGGAAGAGAAGTAGATGGCAGGATATAAGGGGTCCTGCAGAGTGAGCTATAGCAGCAAGTGGGGGACAAGGCACAGTCAAAAGGGGAGCTGCAGGGAAACAAGGAGCAAACCTATCTGTAGGAAGGGGAAAATGGGATGGGGACTGGAAAAAAGTTGGGGATCACGAATACAAGGGGAGGGGGTAGGGAAAAGCACCAGAGGAGATATAGGAATCCTGGATAAGAGCAGCAATGGGCACAATAGAAACCTGGGAAAATGGCAGGTGATACAGTATAAAAGTACAAAGCCTGCACAGAGGGCAAGGGAGGAGGGAGCAAGGAGAGAACTATTGCCCAGAGGAGTACAGGCAGTGGACATAGAACAGAAGAATAGATTTGCACCACTAGAGGTGTGAAATGGGGGGAAGATCAGGAAAAGGGAGCTGGAGAGCACAAAGGGGAAGAAGGAGAGGCAAGCATGAAGGAAGGCACAGAACAATTGGAAAGGGGGAGGACCTATCAGGTAAGACCAACAGGCAAGCCCAGAAGGAGAGGGGCAGCATGCTCAGATTCAGAGGAGCAAAAGCTGGATGGGGGAGGAAGGCAGGAAGGTCCCCAGGGAAAATCAGGCAGGACATGGGCAGGGACAGATAAACAAGGATGGAAAAAGTTAGAAAATGGAGGGGCAGAGGCAAGCAGCCTGACAGATACAGCCAGGGTGCAAAGCTAGGGGGGCACAGAGCAAAGATGCTGGAGGAGCACAGAGTGATGATAGTGCTTCAGGAAGTGAAATGGGCAAAAAGGGGATATTGATAATAAGGTAGTGTAACCCCCTTGCCACCTGGGGTTACTAGAATCCCACATAGATCTAGTGGCAGGCAGGGAAAGGCAGCTTGTGAGACACCAGTTAAATGGGTCTCACACTGTCTCACTTTGTCCTCAGTCACAGCTGAGCTGGACAGATGACATCACTTAGAATTCTCAGAGCAGCATAAGCCACAGTGTAATGTTGCAGTAGGGAGTTAGGTTAGAATGTTGGGGTTTTTCAAAGTAGGTCGGTAGAGAGACTCAAGAGAAGCAGGAGGTGTGCTGCAGTTGGCAGCCCCTCAGAGCCTAGCTCTGTCCGAGAGCTACACCAGAAACAGGGTAGTGTGTTCTCACCCTAGAGAAGAATATTGAAGATACCTGCTGAAGTGGTAGAGACCGCTCCCCCCATGTTGTTCCAGTGCCCCATCCCTGGGTGGGATGGGGGGGAGAATCCAGCATTTCAGAGGCAATCCCCTGCCCACTGGGAATGGGAAAAGCTGCCGAATGAGAGTTTGTTTTGAGTTTCCAGATAATTGTGTGTTTCCTGTGAGAGAAGCTCTGGGGCACCTGCGAACCTTGGTGAGTCTGCTCTGACATACAGCCCATGTTTTCACCAAGTACAGTTGTGTAAAAGTATCTGCCTACTGTGGGGTCAGGAAAGGACTAGCCAAGTACAGTACTTTTGAGATATGTGTATGGCTTGAAATGCATCTAACCAGTGGGGTCTACAGGGATGAACATTGCCACTTACAGTACGTTGCAAGTCATGACACCAGTTGCTTAGACAGTAGACTGTTAAATGTGATATACATTTCAAGATAGCAATCTACAACCAGAAAGTCCAAAGAAAGGTGTTGTTCCAAATGAATGGCCGGGTATGGATTTGGGAACAAGAGGTGGGAGACCTCCCCATCTGGAGTAACCAGGTTTACCTCAATGGATTCACTTTGGGCAACTACAGCTTTCTCCCAGGCACTTGGCCAGTGTCTGCAGAAAGTACCCAGATGTGGGATTACAAGATGAGATTCTCCCTTTAGAGCTAGACGTGCTCATGGGTGGTTAAGAGAGCCACCACCAAAACTCCATGACATAAGGACATGTGTACTAGGGCTGGCCGAGATGCCATGCCAGGAAACCAAGAGTGAGAGTACCAATTCAGGGCTTGTGTGAGCCCAGATGTGTTTAGAACCTGAGGGTTGTTGTGTGATAAAGAAGATGTGTTCTGACCTCTATAGATCAGCTTATTTATGAGTGTAGCACCGTGGGGGTCCATCTTGCTTTGTATTTTTGTGTTGAAGTGAATAAAAGCCACACTTTAGAATCCCACTCCTGGTATGAACATTATCAGTTCTTGCTTCCTGTGTCCAGAATTACTTGGGTACCCCTGACCAGAAGTGCAAACCTAGCCCTGATGCTGAGCGAATGTTCTCTCTCCAAACCTAGGCTAGCCAGGTAGTGGGTTACAAAATGGAGACCCTGCACCTTGATTACAGTAGGAAATAGGATGCAGGGGGTTGGGGGAAGGACATGCGATCAGAAGGATGGAGAGAAGGGTCCTACTGGATGGGGACTCTGTAATAAAAGGGATTAGGTGGGGGGAAGGGGAAACAAAAACAGTGCAGTGTGCATGGAGGTTCTGCCGGGCATGACAGCAGCAGTCATTCATTATATCCCTTCAAGGGGGAGGCAGCAGGATAAGAAAACGCACCTGTTGTTTCACCTTTGAACGAATGACCTGGCAGGAAGTAGCCTGATGGCGGTGCAGGTTAGATTCAGAGGTCTAGCTAGATACTGTAGCAGTCTGGGGTTTAAATCAGTGATGTTCTCAGTGGTGTTACCAGTACCGAGGGCAAACACTGATAGGAAGTCGAGGATTAGGGAGTTCAGTGAGTAGCTGGTGGGGTGGTGTAAACAAATGAGAGATGGCCTGGTAGGAGACTGGGGATCTACATGGGAGGATGAGAGCCTATTTGCACTGGACAGACTGCACCTGAATAGAGAGGGGGTAGCAATACAGTACTGAAATGCAAGCTAGGAGAATACATAGTGGATACCTACAATTTCAACTAGGTTGTGGGGTGGTGGGGACAAATCTGCTTCATAAGGAGGAAAGCTTGGGGGGCTATCAGCCCCCCTCCCAGGATAGCACTACATGACTGGGCAAGAAGCTGACGGGTGCAAGGGGAAACAAAGGGGGAGACTGGTGAAAGGGATTGTCAGCAAACACCTGGGGTTTAGGAAATAAATGGTGGACCTGGAGGCCATCATGCAGGATGAGAGATTAGATTTAGTTGCAATACATCAGACCTGGTGGACAGAGCATCACACATGGGAAACAACCATTCCAGGTTATAGAATGTTCAGAAGGGAAAGGGAAGGCAAGAAGGGGGGGAGGGGTTGTCTTATACATCAGGGAAGGTGTCAGTGTTACTGAAGGGCAGGAGAAGGAAGGGGAGTGAGCTGCTGTGGGTAACACAAGGTAGGAAGATGGGTGAATCCCTGCAGCTGGTGGTGCTATACAGGCCACCTGCACAAGGAGTGGAGGATGATAGATGGCTAACTCAGGAAATCACAAAGCTGACACAGAAAGGTGAACTGCTACTGGTGGGTGATCTAAGCCTCCCAGATGTTGACTGGGAAATCCCAGAAGCAGCGTTAGCAAGGAGCAGGGAGGTATCAGCCGAGCTGCAGGGGGTATTCCTTCAACAGCTGGTCACAGAACCACAGAGGGGAAGCAACTTGTTGGATGTGGTCTTGACTAACAGGGAGAGTGTGGAGGAGGTGCAGGTGGGAGAAGCCTTGGGCACCAGTGAGCACAGCGTGGTATGGTTCAGGGTCAGGGCAAGAAGGGAGACAAATAAGACTAATACGACAGCCATGGACTTCAGACACACAGACTTTAATAAGATGAGAAAGATAGTTAGGGAAAAAATGGAGGAAACGGAGAAGATAGGGGCAGTGGTGGAACTCTGGGAAGCTATCAGGGGAGGCATTCAGGAAGCAGCAGAAATGTGCATAAAAAAGGTCAGGAAGAGCAAGAGGGGGAGGAGACTGCTTTGGTTCACTAAGGAGGTGGAGGGGCAGTCAGGGAAAGGAGAAGGGCTTTCAGAAAATTTAAGATGACACTTAGAGAGGAGGATAGGGAGGAGTATAGGGAAAAGAGAAGTCAGGCAGGGAAGGAGATCAGAAGAGCAAAAGCAGACACTGAGGAAAAAATAGCCAAAAGGGCCAGGAGGGGGGATAAAACATTTTTCAGATATGTGAGGGAGAGGAAAAGAGCAGGGCAGGGGATTGCTAGACTGAGGGGGGAAGGACGGATAAACTTGGAGCAAGACTATTAAAAGGCAAAGGTACTAAATGAGTATTTTAGCTTCGTGTTCACGGAGGAGGTGGAAGGCAGGGATCCGATACTAGCATCCAAGGGGAAGGAGGGCAAATGGGTAGATCAGAGCCCATTCACTGTGGCTAGGGTCAGGGCTGAGCTGGACAGACTAAGAGTAGACAAGGCAATGGGGCCTGATGAGTTGCACCCTACAGTGATTAAGAAATTGAGGGAGAAGCTGACCGCACCCTTGACAAGGCTCTTCAACTTGTCCCTGGATATGGGGAGGGTGCCGGAGGACTGGAAGAGGGCTGACATAGTGCTCTTGCACAAGGAAGGTAGCAGGAAGCTGAAGGAGAACTACCGCCCAGTCAGCCTCACGTCTGTGGTGAGGAAAGTAATGGAGGTATTAATCAAGGAGAGGGTGGTGAATTACCTGAAGAAGTGTGGCTTGCAGGACAGCAGACAGCATGGCTTCACCAAGGGGAAGTCATGCTAGTCCAACCAAACTGAGTTCTTTGATTGGGTGACTCAGGTAATTGACCAGAGGGGGCAGTGCACGTGGCCGATCTGGACTACAGCAAGGCCTTCGACACCGTCCCTCATAGGAGGTTGGTGAGCAAGATGGAAAGCATGGGATTGGGAGGGAAAAATAGCAGGCTGGGTGGAGGCCTGGCTAGTATACAGAACTCAGAGAGTAGTGCTTAAGGGGGTGCACTCCAAGATGACAAGGGTAAGGAGTGGAGTGCCACAGGAGTCAGTTTTGGGTCCGTCCTCTTTAACATCTACTTCAGTGATATTGCAGAAGTTTAAGAGGGAAGATGTGCCTATTTGCCGAGGATACAAAAATGTGCAATAGGGTATACATCCCATAGGGGGTGGAAGACATGAGAAGGGACCTCAAGACACTCGAGAAGTGGGCCAGGAAATGGCAGCTGAGGTTTAATGCCAAGATGTGCACTGTGATGCACCTAGGGAGGAAAAACACGAAAGCTGGGTACATGCTGGGGGGGGGAGGAATCAAAGAATCAAAACAGGAAAGGGATCTGGAGATCATAGTCTCCTCAAACCTTAAGGTAGGTTTCCAATGTAGTAGGGTGGCAGGAAAGGCCAGTGGAATGCCAACATGCATAGGCAGGGGCATCACTAGCAGAAGGAGGGAGATTATAATGCCCCTCTACAAAGCCATGGTGAGGCTGCAGTTAGAGTAATGGGTTCTGTTCTGGAGACCACACCTTCACAAGGATATTGATGCATTGAAGAGGGTTCAGTGAAGGACAACAAAGATGGTGCAGGGTATTCAGAGGAAGACATACTTGTAGAGGTGTAAGGAGCTGAATCTGTACATGCTGGAAATGAGGGAAATGGGGGGACATGATTGAAACCTTTAAATATGCAAAGGGACTCAATAAAGTAGGTGAAGGGGGTTGGCTGACTAGGAAGGAAGGAGCCAGAACTACAGGGCATAGCCTCAGATTGCAAGGAAAAGGGTTCAGGGGCAATGTGAGGGGGCACTTCTTCACAGAGAGGGTGGTGAAGCCCTGGAACAGACTGCTGGACGGAGCAGTGGGGGCTGAGATGGTGGAGAAATTTAATAGGGCATGGGACAGGCATATGAGACTGAGTATTGGGGGAAGGTGGGGGCAGGTGGGGAGGGGGAGTATGTGAAAGTGGAGGGTAGGGCAAACTAGATGGGCCGGAAGGGTCCTTTTCTGCCATCAAATTTCTATGATTCTATGAACCACATGCTGCTGGAGAGTATGGAGTGACAGTGACCTAGAAGCCATTATAAAGTGAATCAGGAGGGAAGTGGTTTGGATCGATCCAGGGATCCACCACTATGATGGGGGGGTACATGTGGACTAGCCGGACAGACTCATTTTCATGAGAATCAGTGTGGTAGAACTACACTACCCATGGAAAAGTGAGAGGTAGTTGTTACCACACAGGGAGAAATCATTTCTCACTGAGAGGCAAAGACCTGAGCAGAAACCAGACTCTGGTCTTCCTTCCTCACTACCCCATGTCCCTGGTCAGTCCAATGAGGCTGTGCCCTGACTAGGCTTGAGGCATTAGCTACAAGGAAAAATCATAAAATAAAACTAACCACCACCAGCTCTGAGGCACCAACTGCTGAACATTCAGGGAGAGGTGGCTGCTTCAGATTATTATGAACTGGCTGACATATGTAAGGCTGCACATTGTAAGTGGGTTGCTGACAGGTAACAGGTGTCATTCTAATTGCAAAATCAGTTCCTACTACAATTAGGTTTCCCAGTCCCTCGTCAGTACCCTATGGAAACAACAAGAACTGCTCCAGTTTGACTTAACAGAAAAGGGAAAGGAAACCTGATTTACAGTAGGATTTTTGCACGTCAGACTCATTGTTAGTATTTGTCTGGGATCCACCAGTTTATGGAGAACAGAACAGAGGCGGTTAGGGGAGTGGGGTGGGAACTCTGCCTTGTATTACTGTATTCAGCAAGCTGATTTGTCTGTAAAGAGGTCGAACTAGCCCTGGGGAGTGAGGAGGGCAAATTGGTGCTCTCCTATGCGGCACTGTATGAAAGCTGTTTTTGCAAATTATAATATAAAATAGAGTTGTAGTGAAATACTTTTTGGTGGAGGATGCCATCCTTTCTGTTGTGATGTATCACTTGAACCCCACCTCACCCCAGCTCCCCATGTCAACTCTTAAAAACCAGGTCAGCAGCACACAAGCAGAACTCATTTATGCTGAGTCATCAGGTGGCCGCAGGATAAGAGATTTTATAAGCTGAACAGTTTCTGTCTTGTCATTTTCCTTGTAGACCCTGGAGCATTTCAGAATGTCCATTCAACATCCTATCTCATTTCTATAAGCTGGATCACCTCCTACACACACACACACACACACACAAAAACACATACACGTACACACATATACACACACACACACATACACAAACACACACAAACACACAGACACACACACACACACACAATTTTAAGGAAATTATGGTAGTACACAAGGTCCTGATGGGCCAAGTAATCCAACACTGTAGTACATACCACCCCAAATTAAAATAAACAAGAAACCTCCTGTCTGGTAATATATGACCACAAAGTGTACAGTAGGGAGATATATCCTTACTAATGAAATCCAATCATGGGGAAGGGGCCTATTTCTGTATGGCCAATGTCTATAAACTGTTAAGCCATATGGGTGCTATGAAACTTGAAATCAATACTGAAAACATTTGTGTATTTGACCATTAGAAATAAAATGACTGTGTTCCCGAGAAGAAATGCAAACTTCCAGGAAAGACTGAAAGGTCAGGGGCACTGGTGAGGATGCTGCTGCAATTTCAACTGCAGTTTACAGCTATGTTTCCCTAAAAAGGTTTTGGAGTTAAGTTTCCACTATTTCAAACTCACATTATACACATATAAAAATCGTATTCTTCCTTTATGTTACCTTCCAAAGTGTCAGAATTCATCAAAGAGGAGTTCAAACAACAGTGCCATTCTGGTGACCACACACATGTGTATACTGTGGTTGTGTATGTGTAGGTTTGCCATAGCTCAGAGCCCCTTGATCCAGGGTCGGGCTGGGCAGCAAGAGGCCCACTTGTAAATGGGGCATGGGGGCCTAGATACAGACAGCAGTATGACCATGGTGGGCCTGCTACTAACAGTGGTATGCCCTAGCATGCAAACTGTAGCCCAAATACTCAAACATATAACAGCATGTATTCCATTTGGCCTGGGTGAGGAGGGGACAAAGCACAGAACATATTTTAAAAAACAGATGACCACTGTCTGTTTTCTGTTCTAAAGTCTTCCTGACCCTCATTCCCACCTTTTCCAACCAGCCCAGCAGGCATCTTTCTTAAATATTAAATTATATCTAATTTAAATGTTATTTATTTCTTCTTTACTTTGACACGTACTCTGTCCTCTCCTTATGCCAAAACTGCTGCTCAGCTCAGCCTCCTTTGGGATCAGAGCAAACCAAGTCTAGTATTACTATTAATACATACATTTGACATAAATATTAAAGTGAACATCTGCAATGTCCATGTGATTATGTCTCTTTTCTCTCCAGTTGCTCCCTCTTTCCCATGTTTAGTTTACATATTTGGGATACTCTTTAGCTTTAGCTTTTGACCCTAGCTTCTTTTTTCATGAGTCTTCCAGCTTTCTTTCATTCTTTTTCTGAACAACAGTCTTGACTTGATTTGACCTCGCTCTTGCTTTGTTTTTTTTATATACCCTTCTCCCGCTAGCAGAGCTGCCCCCATCCAGCTGGCCACCTCCCAGTCCCATTTACAGCCATCTCAGGTACTTACCCCTTTTACCCAAGACTTCCTTTGTCAAGCTAGGGGTAATTTTCAATGTGTGCCTCCCTCCCCTGGCTGCCAGGAAGCCCTGACGACATGAACCAAGAGCCATCAGACACCTCTGAATGTGCTACCACTGGGTTCTATCAGATCAACATGGCAATGGGGCAAGTGTTTTTTCATGTGCACTTTTTCTCCCACCACTATGGTGGTGTGGCTTGACCTGGCTTCTGCTGCTCTAATCTTAAATTACATATTGGGTCTGGTAGTATAGCCTAGCGGTTAGAGTAATGAACTGTGAATGAGCTTGCTACATCCAGCAGACTTGTGTTTGTTTCCCATAGCCTCCACTTGCATATTGTGTGACTCTGAGCAAGTCACTTAACCTCCCCAGTGCTCCCAGATCACCTCTGAAAACAGGCACCTGTGCCTAGTGGGCCTTACCTGGTTAACAAAAAAGAAAAACAATAAATAACACAATATTGTATGTGGTTCAGAGCTCAGTACTTATGTTTTTTTTTTTTTTTAGCTTTTGTTGACCGGGTAAGTGCACTAGACAAATCCTGCCTATTTTCAGGCACGACCCGGGGGAGAGGGATACAGATGAATGCCAACTGACCTTGAACCAGATTAAGCTGTTGGTGGTATTTATAGTGAATGAGGGAAATTTGGCCAGGACACTGGGGAAATTCCCCTACTCTTTTCAATAAGTGCCATGGGATCTTTAACATCCACCTGAACTACCACCAATCCAGGCAGATGGGACCTCGGTTTAACGTCTCATCTGAAAGACGGCACCTCAGAAGTGCAGCACCCCTCTCATGCTGCACTACAGTGTCAGTACTAGGATATTAACCCAAGTGCCAGATGTGGGAACTGAACCCACAGCCCTCTGATCTCCCGGCCTCAGAGGCGAGTGTGCTACCTACTGAGCCACTGACACTGTTACATACTGTGGCTAAATAATGTAGGTTGCGCTTGGATACAGAGGCCAGATCAGTAAGTAGGACAATGCTCGTCAGATATTTAGCAGTTTAAATTGATTAGTGCTTAGGTACTTCGAACATAGTCAAGCAAGTCAGTGATTATAGTACAAGTAAGCTGGATAGTCTATGCAAGGTGCTTAGATGCTTGAACCGATGTGTAACATGTTATGACTTGATATTGGTTTGGCTTTTCTCTGTATCCCACCATAAAAAAGGATGCTTAGTCCAGTAGTAAGAGACCCCCCCAAAAGAATAATGATATCAAACGATTATCTCCTCCAACTCCGGAGAGTGTGACCAGTAGCACGCAGGAGAGGAAAAAACTCCTTTGGGGGTAACCTCTAAGGACCCATGGCTACTGATCTTCCTGTACTTCTGGGCATACTAAGGGAGAATAATCCTAAGTAACAATGGTTAAGTTATAGGCTAATTCAAATTCTAAGGTTCTAGATCCTGATCCAGTGAAGCGAAAGCTGAATAAAGCACTTACTGTAATATTTCAGTTGGTGAATGTAGCAGCATCCTACTAGCAACTCCTAGTCTGAAAATCCATGTCCAGGGCAGAATGATAGCAGATTGGAATCCATGGTCAATAGTAATTTGAAGTGTCGAAGTAATATCGGTGAAACTCTCCAGCAGGTAAGGATGGCTTCTCCAAGGAGAACCAGTAACCAAAGGCTAAGTGTCCATGTCCAGAGTAGGAGGAGTTGATACATGTTCTACTTGGCAAGCTTTGAAAATGAAGGCCTTAGAGACGAAGCACAAGAACTGGCGCATGCTGTGTGATCTGGAGAGGGTGGAGCAGTAGGAACCTCCAATCTGGAGTGGGGAAGTAGGTAAGTGAATTAGGTATAGATCTTAGTGCGAATAAGTAGACATAAGTTAGATGTACCTCCGGGTCCTGAGGTGAATGGGTTGTAGAATAGGTGAGTTAGTCTTAATGATCCTGTAGACCCTGAAAGGATGAAGCAGGTAAGTATTGCATAGATTATGTATGGTGTACAACAAGGAGCATGAGGAAATGGTAATAGCACAGGAATTGAAGAGCTTCGCCTGGTGATCCAAGCTGTTACATAGGATGTAGATATACACAGTTCGAAGCCAGAATAGTACAGTAGCTAGAGTGACTTGGTGAGAATAGCTCGGTGAGTCCGGAATAGTCGAGCTTCAGAGTCATAATGGTAGTAACTGGAGGCTGAGTCGAATAACGCAGTATTGTCGCGGTGGTCCAAGAAGCCTAGGAGCATAAACCGTGAGACTGAAGGTCTTCTGGATAAGCTCAACAAAGTGTCCTAGTAGGAGTGTAGTACTAGTAATTTATATAATTGAAGCGGCAAGGCAGAAGCATTCAAAGAATGGATGACATACAGCTAAACAATCCTGGATGTGAGTCCATAATAGAAAGGAGCTCCTAAGGCTGGCAGACAGGGTGGCAGGCAGGCGTATATTAAAGTTTGTGAACCTCCAGGCCCTGAAGTTGGGCAAGGCAGGTGTACAGTAGAAGTAGCTGAGCCCCCAGGCCCGATGGACGAAGCAGGTCATAGAAGAAGGCGATTATGGTGTAGTAATATATGATCAAGGGACCTCCAGGCCCGAGGGGTGCAGGTCTTCGAAGTGCAATGTGGTGAACCTCCAGACCTGCGGAGCGAGGCAGGTTGTAGAGAAGTGGTAGATAATGTAATAGTAATGTTGGACTGCATGTAATGTAGACATAGCAGTGAAGTAGTAAGGAATAGATTGTAAATAGTATTGTGAAAGAGAGCATATCCTGAGTCAGTTGGTGTGGAGTAGTAGTAGTATAGTCTAAGGCAGATATATGAGCAGTAAAAGGTGCTGTAGACTGTTGTATCCTGAAGATCAAGTATAGTTAAGATTGTAGTGAAGAGACGTAGGCAGATGAGTTGGCAACTCGACCAAGGGTAATAAGCATCCTGAAACTGTAGTAGATCAATGTCTTAGGCATCAGTTAAACTTGGGAAAGCAGTATGGAATAGAGCTCATCTGAGAGTTCTGATGGATATAGTAGTAGCAACTCTGAAAGAGATAAAGCAGTGCAACAAAAAGTATCCAAGGGAATTGAGGCAAATATCCTGATGTAATCCAGAAGTAAATCCAGTGGAAGGAAGAAGGTGATCTTTGACAAGTGGAAGTAGGTGTGAGCAGCAAGGTGAAGGCTGCAAGTCCAGAATCCAAGCAGTACGACTAAAGGCAAGAAATAATAAGTATTGCATCCAATCCTGTGAATTAAGTGAGTGGGTAGTGGCAGCTAAGCCCCACGAGGCTAGCATGCACAGCCGAACTCAAGTGGTCAGCTAGTAGGCAGTTGGATAGTGGCAGCCAGGTCCATGAGGGCTAGTATACTCAGCTGGACCACATGTAAACTAGTTGGAAGCAAGACAGGAGCAATAATGCAATGAAGTGAATCAGAATGGTAAGCATCCAGAAATATGGAAGTAATCCCAAGAGATGGTCTGGTATGTGATACACACTGGAGCACTGATGGTCCTGGATGGATGGAGAGGGAGGAATGAGTCAAGTAAGCTGCGGCATCCACAGTTCAATGGCAAGGTGTAGAACAATGATATGATGTAAGCTGAAGTGCATGGCAAAGTCCACCAAAGGAAGAAATAGAGCACTATGGCCAGCTACTAAGTCTAGCAGGACCGCAAACCTGTGTAGGTAGGAAAGAGTGGTATGATGACAGGCTAAGCCTCCTTGTGGCAGGCAGAAATGACTGAACCCCACGTAGGCCAGTCGGTAGCGGTGTGAGGAGTCGAGCTAGGCCCCACGTAGGCTAGCAAGACCAAATGTACTGCCAAGAAGGGCCGCTGGAGCTCGGTAGGTGCCTGGGCAAGTGTGCAGAGGAATGGACCTGGATATATGTAGAAGAGCAACTTGAAGTAGACAATGGTCCATATAACTGTAGATAATTCAGGGATGCTTGCAATAGAAATAATAAGAGCAGTTACAAAAGAGAAAGGCATATGGTAAAATATACTCAGTCCGCTGTAGTCAAGCTTGGAGTAAGTGAACATGAAGAAATTCAGGCCAGATGCAGCTTCTTGTTGTTAGGATTGCCACAAATAAATGACTAGTAAGTGTCTCAATCTCCTAGAGGAGAAATGAGTTAAGCCAAATACAGTACTGTGTGTCATAGGAAATAGCATCAAAGGCTTCCAGTGACGTTAACCATGGTGTCTGCCATGCAAGAATGATTTTATCCAGGCGATTATTGAATTAAGTAACCTGGGAAGAGGATACTTGCATACATTCGCTTAGAGCAAGCTGTGCGAGTCTCAGGGATGTCCAGATTCCACATGGTTCCTTATGTAAGGAACTGGAAGCTACATTCTGTCTGAGCTGCAATTAGGTCTGATGGAGCTGTAAAATAAGCTGTCTGCCATTGCAAATGTGCGAAAGTAACGGCACCAAAATATGATATCAGACACGCAGCCCTGAAGTGTAAAGTTGACTTAAAGTCTGATAAATATATAACGAAGTAAAGCTGAAGGTGCTTCTCCAGCAGGTGGCGTGCTCATAGTATAATATGTCTGCAGTTCTCTGTCTCACCCCAGCTCTCCCCATGATGATCCAACGTCGATTAGCTCCAAAACTGAATCAGTCTGTGATGGCATTGCTACCCGTCCATTCAGGTAAGGTGGAAATATAGGGTTGGCAAGCAATAAGAAAATTAGATGGCAGAGTGACAGGAAAAGGCGCTGCAGGTTGAGAGTGCAGAGCAGTGCTAGTGACATAAGCACGGCCAGCCTTGGAGTAGAGTCAGTAGTGGTCTCCCAGTACAGTCAGTTAGTGCTGTTTCTGTTCAGGGAAGCTCATCCTCCCGGTGAGTGATGGCGATAGGGAGGGCTGAAGGTGGTAACCCGGCCTAGTAAGTAGTGTAGAATCCAAATAAATAGCCGATCGAATGAACTGAGAAATGTTGCGCATGGGGCAGAAGAACCCCCCACCCCAAAAAGAAAGAAAACAAACAAGGAAAGAAAGGAGCGGCAGGGGAGCAGGCAGGAATGAGAAGATGGGAGGGGAGGGTCAGAGCAACTGGGAGGTACAGAGAAACAGAAGGAAGAGCAGGAACCCAGCCCCAGCATGTAACGGAGCAAGCGCAGCGACTGCAACTCGCTCTAAGCAGAGCTGTGGTTTGCCTACTTGTTTAAGTAGGGAATGGGGGAGGAGCTCTTCCCCCATACAAACACACGCATGCGCCTTTCAATTATGATGGTTCTTCCTAACTGTTCTGCTCAGAATGACTCCACCTCGGCATATGTGCTTTAAAAATAGATTTAATTGAAAGACTGAATGGCAGCAAACTCTCCCCAACACAAGTCCTAATAGCAGCAAAGCTCTTCCTAACCCCAGACTGAATGGCAGCAAGCCCCCAACCTAATGGTAGCAACCCCTCTGACCCCCAAACTAATGACAGTAGAACTCTCCAGTAGATAGGTGGACTGTAGACAACTATGCTTTCAGTCAAGTCTCTACTTGATTTTACATCCTAGGCACCTCCATTTCTATGGGTAGGTGGCTTCCCACCATAGGGCACACCATGAAAGCATGCATCATCCTCCCCCTGGATTGGAGCATGGTACCTTCTCATCATACTCCAGATCCCACCAAGTCAGGGTAGGGAAGTAGGGACCAAGATATGTATCAGCAAGGCTCAGTTGGGTGCACACCCGCCTCTGGGTTACAAGGTCATGGGTCACAGTCCCACACTGGGACTGGGCTCATACGGTAAATGCTGCCACCCAAGCGCAGTACTAAGGGTATGCTGTAGTGTCAGGGCATGCCATTGTTCAGGTGAGATGTTAAACTGAAGTCCTGCCTGCATTTTCTGATGGTTGTTCAGGTAAATGTTACAGATTCCATGACACTTCTCAAAAAATGCAAGGGAACTTCCCTAGTGTCCTGGTCAAACTTCCCCATTCACTAAAATACCACCAACAGCTTAATCTGGTTCAGTTTCAGTAGGTATGCATCTGTATCCCCCATCAAAAACTAAATAAATAAATTAGGCTTGATCCTGGCTATCCCCACATGGTAGTGTTGTATAATCTGGCACTGTCAGCTGGCAGCATAATTTTATTAAACACTAAATGACAAGATTGCCCATACATCTAATATGGGACTGAATGCCCTGTGTTTAAGGGGCTTAGTGTTTTCCTTTTTGCCTGCCTTCCAGGCAAGGATGGACATGGAGCCCAGGTTAATGACTCTGTCCTGCAATTGGAGGGGAACAGGTACAAGGGACTGGGACCACACCCCATAAGTGCTCAGATACTACAGTAAAACTGCTTTGGAGATGGGATCCCAGCCATCCATTTGTACATCGCCTACCCCTGCACACTTATTGAAGAAAAATCCACACCATCCACCTCAGCTTCACTATCCAGGCAGTATGTATCTCTGGTCTTTAAATGTAGCCCATAATTGCCCCCAAGCAACAATATACCCGCACCTACCTATCTCAGGTTCCCCCTATACTGTAGACAGTCTCTCCCTTCCAGTCACAGAGGTTTGGAGCAAGTCACCTACCCTGACTATACATTAGAAAAATTGCAAGCTGCATCTGGCAGGTGAGCCTATACTCCTGCCTGTCTGTTCTCAGCCTAAACTTCCTGCCCGGCTCATGAACTCCACCACCCCATACCAAGTAATCAGTTTAAGTTTCTGATAGGTCCAGTGCTGTGCAATGATAATGATCCTCACATCTCCTTCAGACCAATGTATGTATGTATGTATGTGTGGTGCACTACTGGGGCAAGAATGCTCAATGTGGGAATGAGGGCCCATAGATGACAGTAGGACAGGGATCACCATACAGTGTTGGATATATTAAAACGTCAAACATGATAACTGGCTACTGGGTGATGGTATTCATGGAGCCAGGTGGGAAGTTTTGGCTGTGAATAGGCTGGCTACTTGGGGAAGGGGTCCTCAATGGGAGTTCACAGTAAGACTGAGTGTGTGGAAAAGCTAAGATGGATAGGGCAGCTACCCAATGGGCAAAACATAACACCCTCACCCCCTCCTGGTTTTAGCCCTCCTGGTAGATTTAGAACAAGGGTAAACACCCCGCCCCCTAAGACCACTGGTAAATTTGAACTCTATGGAACTCCCTACTCCATCAAATTAGACACTCCTCCTCTGCCCCTTTCTCCATCTCTCTTCATCCCTGCACAACTTCTTTTCTCCCAATTGCACCTGCTTTTAATGTACTCCCTCCTCCCTCTCCCTGCCATTCCACTTTATTGTCATTCTGTTGATTATGAAAACACTGCCTATCTTCTCCTCCCAATTACAGTAAGACCTCACTGCCTTTTGTTTAAGCTGATATAACTGAAACCCTTGCTTATGCACTTCTATGTGATGATCAAAGATATTATGTAAGCATTAAGCCACGACGAAGGTGGCATCTAATGCTGGATTAATGCATGGTTGGGAGGGTTGTGGACCGAGGCCACAGGCTGAGGGCATACAACAGCCCAACCATGCATTAATCGCAATAGATGCCACCTTCGGAGTGGTTTAATGTGCTTGTAACATGGGCCGCACGACTATACCGTTGCCAGGAATGTATCTGCCATTGTTACATCAACATAAGACAGGGACTCGGTATGTTTAGATAAGGTTTTTACTGCACTTCCACAACCTGTAACAGAACAGCTTTTATATGCTGATGTGGCAAAAACATTGACTACTGCTACATTAACAGAACAGTGCGCCTCACATGCTAAACCTACTTATTTTGCATTCTGGGTGGGTATTAATGTCATACCACTCATTGGAGGTCTGCGGTGGAGCGCTTTCTCTCCACGCTGTGCAGTTCCCTGATGAATTTGCATCTTCTGTCACTCACTTCTTATTGCTGCTCTGAGATAGCTCCAATTTCAGCCACTCCATGTCTTCCTCGATCTGGTGCTAATGCTTGTGCTCTGTTTCTGTTTCCCCTGCCGTACCCTTCCTCACCTCTGTTTCCGGTGAACCACTACATACCCAACATGAGCGTCCCTCTCGCAGTTCTTTCTTCCCTCTCCCCGGTGCTGCTTACCTGGCTGTCTGGATGGTCCTGGTACTTCACTTTTGGGCATGGCAGTTATGCTGGGTTAATACCCGCTCCTATTTACCCCACCTGATCAATTTCAGACGAACGCTCATCCCCATTTGCCCATTCAGTTTATTGCCATGTTACAAGTATGCAATGTTATGTATATCTAGTGATCTAGTTCATAACTATTTTGTTCTTCTACTCCCTTTTCCCTAAAACTGTGTGGTAATCCTTTGCTTGTATTAGCTAATTTGTAAGCACTTCATATGCACTTCTCTGATTTGCATGTATGTAGTATTATTTATTAATGCATGCTTGTCCTTGACGAATGTAATGCAATGTAAATGTTACTTCCGTTCCTCTTTTCCCCCAGGACTCACCAGGAGACAAGCACCCTTTTTGTCCAGTGTGCCTTTCCAGGTGAAACTTTTCAATAAATAAATAAATAAAATGTACAGTAAGAGGAAACAAAAAAACATCCCCACTGGGTTCTAGCTCCAAGTACAGTATATTTAAAGCAAAAAATAACATTCTTCTTCCAATTTTAGCCCCCCATGTAAATTTAGAGCAAACAAAAAAAACACACACACACAACACTGTCCCAGTCCCTGATGGCATGCCCACATGCCTGTTTGCTTTTCAGAACACCAGTGCTAGACTTAGTGCTCAGTTGCTCTATGCTCGAGTTGCAGTCCTGTGCAGTACACTCCAGAGTCCCACTACTGGTCACTTCATTTGCTCCTCAGGTGGTAGTCCTAAAGTGTCAGGCCAAGAGGGGTCCAAATCCAGCACATTGAAACCTGTCCCCATACCCAGCTGCTAATGCTCTGCTTAGTACATAGCTGGCTGCTCAGACCCAGTCCCATCAGAGTCACTCAGTTGGACTTCACATGAGGGGAGCTATTCGCAGCACTTAAGGAGTTCTTCTGGGTACCCAAAGGACTCCCACAGGGGTTCCAAGAAGTAGCCCAGAAGGCCACACCATGAGGGGCAAATCGTGGGTTATGGAGGTCAAGGTAAGTACCTGGAAAGGTTGGGTGACAGGAATGGGGTTTCAGACTAGAGGAGCTTAAACATTTTAATAAACAAAATAAATGAGCTTACCATGTCTGAGCTGAATAGGAAGGTGGGCAGTGCAGTTGTCTAGCAGCAGAACAACTCCACAATGTTTACACTGCATCTCTTTATTAAAGTTTGTGGCTGACTCCATGAAATGTTTCAAAAGTCACCCAGGCATATCTTTTGGCTCTACATAGGACAGGCAGACTATCAGCTGTAATGCCTTTGAAGAACCTAGGCTTCTTACTTTTCCCTATGTCCATCAGTATCCTTTGATGTGTGCCATTCATGGTTGCACAGCTAAGCACAGTTACTGTCTTTTGATTTGGTGCCACTAACATAACAGTCAGCTCTGAATGTTAAAGTGCATCCTGTGGAGCCTGAAACAGAATGTAATTTTCACTGGCATTGTACACATCTGCAAGTTTGTGATCAACTAGGGTCTTAGGCAATACATTCTGGACCCATTTGTCTGCTGATGGTGAGTCTGAGTATTTATTTTACCATGTGCTTACTTGAACACAATATTGGCTGGATTTTTAACTGCCATAGCCTCCCATTACTGGGTTTGAAATCCTGCCAGCTGAGAGCCACTGCCAGCTTCTTTGTCTTCACCCAGAGGAGTGGACCTGACATTGGCATATCTCAGATGCCTGAACTTGATAAAAGCTACCTGAGCAAAGCTTCTTCCATGGATATGTCCTTTCCCTCCTGATTTAATTTGTGGTTTGGGTTCTCCAGAGTCCCATCCCATCTGGCCACTCACTCAGAGTACAGACCTGCTGCTTTGTCTTCATGTCCCACTGAGGTCAGCAATGGAACAGTAGAAGTCTAATTCTAACCAGGAACCTGGTGCCCCCCTGTTGCAGTCCAGCTGAAACTCTGCTCACACCATAGGCAGTGTTCAAGGTTGGTGGATGGGAACAAAGAAGGGTGAAGGCAGGGGATAGAACTCCAGGCTGGGCAGGTAGAATTGGTTATATCCCATCAACTGGATTCCTGAATCCATCCAAGCCATGGCCAGGGATGCTCAAGAGTCCCAATCTTACCAGTCAGCTGGACTTCATGAGGAAAAAATATTTAACTGTAATCTTCCTAGTATAAGTATATGGCAGAGTACAGTCTGGAGCACTGGGAGAGAGACAGATCCAAAGATTTGCCTGGGACCCAAAACACAGCAGGAAGGGGTGGATTGGGGGGGTCATTCATCTGTACCAGTGTGCAGAAACAATCAGAGGGGCAGGATGGCAGCAGGAAGGGAGTCTGTTTCAGCTGACACAGGGGATGCAGGGAGTATGTCTTTCAGCTGATGTGGGGGGAAGCAATTGGAGGGGCAGTATGGCAGAGGGAAATGTGTCTGAGGTGGGTTGGCAGGGAGTATGTCTCTTCTCTCTCTCTCTCTCTCTCTCTCTCTCTCTCTCTCTCTCATAAAGCTGATCAGCTGATTGCTACCCAGCTTCATGCAAATGAAAGGACTGAAGCAGTCTCTCATAGGAGCATTTTGATCCTTTCAGCTACACCAAGTTTACAACAATCAGACAGGACCAGTGTCATACTCTGCTTGCTTGGTCATTGGTCTGTCACTAACTTAACCCAACGCAGCTTGGCCTGCATTGGACATGACAGTGACACACCTTTCAAATACCATTCATATTAACAAAATGTTTCTTGCACACATGCAAGCAAATATAAAAATCACAAGGTTGTCAGCTGCTCAATTACAAACAAAAAAAAAACTGACCTTGGCAGAACAAACGTATTTGCAGATTGATTCTCTCTAGTCTCAATGTTCCCTGCCCCCTGCACTTATGTTGTATAAAGGCAAGCAAGCCATTTTTTTTCTTGGGGGTAGGGGGGCAGTGGACCCCTGATCGGACCAACAGATTTAAATCATTTTTGATTTTATTTTAGATATTTTGGACCCACAGCATTTAATTTTGACACAAATTTTTAACACTGGTGGGTTCAATTGGACCCATGTGTTCTGGAACACCCAGGCAGAATATGAATAAACATTTAAGCAGGGCCAGCCAGGGCAACATTTGTAAAGTTACCAAAAATTGATGATCGGCAGCAACACAATATAAACGAGCACTGGTATCTTTCCAATGCCTGCTGCAGCTCCTGTGATGTGGAGGTCCATGGTAACAGCAGAGGAGCACTCAAACTTCTGAACTATCAGCCTCCTGAAGCACAGTGAATGAGCGTACCCAGTATTGCTTGCTCTCTGCCCAGTTCTCGCTGCTCCAGAACTGTTTGTGGCCTTTTGTAATATGCTTGCTCTGCTCTTAACGCTTGCATTTATCTTCTTTGCCATCTGGCATGTAAGTATTGCATTCTACTTCTCATAGATAGGGTGTCGATTCTATGACATGGAGCATGTGACTGCTGTTTGTTAGTGGTGGGCGAAGTGGGCTCAAACCTCTCAGCGAAGTGATTCGTGGAGCAAAGGTGGATTCGCAGAGTGCTCCGCAACACGATGAGGAACACGAAGTCCATTTGAAACAATGACTTTGCATTACTCTGCCTCCCCAGACCACTACTCCACCAAATTTAAGGTGAAGTGCATTGAGGACAATGCACTTCCCCTCACTTTGCTTTGTTTTTGAGCTCCGAAGGCGAATTTTGCAGTGATTCATAGGATTTCAGGTCACGTGGGCTTTATATTGATCTGCACAGCCTCAGTGCAGGGTAGTATGTATAGGAAGGAGTAAGAGACAGTGTGTTCTGATAGCTGTCTGTGATTGAAATCTTGTAAAAGCTCTTAAAAAAAGCATTTTTGTGTTTTCTGGGGGGGCTCCAACTTTAGTTCATCGATTGTAGAAAACCCTCCTGTGCTCATATCATTGTTTTCGTGTAGATTTTGAATGTTAATTTACAACATTGAGTGTGTGTAGTGAAAGACAATGAAAGTGTGCTTTGAGGGAGGGGCGTATCTGTGGTGTAGGTAGATTTAAGTTGGAGAAATAGTGATTTCTTTGTTTTTTGGTTATATTTTTGTTACATCACTAACTGTGATAATGTCCACACAGTAATAATGAAATGTTCTTGCTGTTTGTTGTGTGGATCTGGTGCAGCAGTTCATAATTTCAGGTTGTTTACATTACAATACATAACATGTCATAGTACTGAACTTTTGCATTTGCTACGCGTTACTCGTTCAGCATTGTAGACAAACTGTTCTGTGTGTGAGTGTGTGTGTGTGGTGTTGCGTGTGACATCAACTAATACACCTTTTATTATGCCACAGACTAGTGTAATTGCAGGCACAGCAGTGTGAACCTGCTATCTACTGCAGATGCCTGATTTTGTACTGCGATCGTGGTATCTGTTCTTTGTTTTGCTGCTTGTATTGCTGTAAAAATCTGCACTGCAGTCAGTGCTCCCCCCACCTCCACATGCAAAAGGATTTTTTTACCAGATTGGATTGTTTTTGTGACCTCATCAGCACCACTGGTTACTGAAGTTGTTTTCATTGCATGACAGACTAGTCTCTTATCTGTTGCTGAAGCTACAGTATTTTTTTTGGCTTCACATCCAGCATCCTCCCAATCAGAGAGTGAACGTATCAAAATCTGAATTTGGTTATAATATTGTGGTTGATCCCCCAAAATGCCTGCAAAGAGATGTGCAAGCAAAGCTGTTTCTCGCCATGGCAATGTTGGAAGTAAGGTAGTCTGTGGGAGTGGTAGTAGTATGCAGGTGCAGAAGTGCATTGCTGATGCGAGGAAAGGTATTTCTCCTGCAATGTTTTTTACTGCCCAATCAGTAGCTTCACTCATAGTTGGAGGAGATGATGTTTTCCAAGCCGGTGGTGTTAATGTTACTGGTGTTAGTGGTGGTGGTAGTATTAGTATTTTTGCATCAAGTTCTAATTCCAACCAGTGTACTGTATCCAAAAATATGGAGTGTGAAACAGTGCAACTGCAAGTGAGTGGCAGCGTAGATGATGTCATACTTCCCAGTAACATCCCAGTAACTGAACCTGAGGATTCTGATAATCATGTCAGTGATAGCATACAATGTGATATTCCATCCACTGTGGCAGTTAATGTCACGCATTTTCCATGCAGTGATTCACAGTGTGGTGAAAAAATATCAGGTGATGGTGGTGTAGATGCTGATGATGAATGTGATGATGACGATGATGTTGCTGTTGTTGCAACATGCAGTCCACATGCTAGCATCCAAGCAGAAGATGTGGATTTGTGTGACATTGATGACTATGATGATGATGTAATTGACCCCAGATGGGAACCGGAGAAAAAGAAATTCAAAGTAGCTGTGTCTGAGTCTGTTTGTAGGAATCCCCCCCCCCAAAAAAAACTCGTGATCTACTGGTTTTAGTTGATGATGATGGTGACCCAGTAATAAATATGATAGGTAGTCATGGTGGCAGTTGCAGTCCAGTGTGCAGTGCCTGAAACATCACGCCCCCCATTTCAGTGCTTAAAATAACGGACTTAAATAAGTCACATCATGGACAAGTTAAAAGCAGAGCATCACAATCCCTTGTTTGGGATTTTTGTTCAAGATGCAAATGATGAGTCAGTTGCAATCTGCCAGGTTTGCCATGTGCGTGTGAGTTGAGGTAAAAAGGGGAGCCATCTGGGTACAGGAGGACAGCATATGCATCTTAAGAATAGGCACTTTTCACTGTGGACCCAGCACAAGCTGGCAGCTAATACCACTGTGGGGCATTCACCTTCATCACCAGCAACCATAGCGAGCATGTTACCCCCTTCCATGACTGTTAAGTCCAGCAGTAAATTAAACGTGTGCAGTAGTGAGGTAATAAGAGCAGAGGATTAATACAGGCATGATGAGGTGGAGGACCATAATGACTTTGAAATGTTGTCCAGTGCTGGTGAAAGTAACAGTTTTTGTGGTGGTGGTGGTGGTGGTGAATGCAATATGTCTAGTGCATGTGGTACATCAACCCTGGTTGGCAAATCTGGCAAAATAACAGCATTTCTGGGTTTGTCATCATCACCTGTGCAACTGTCTTCATCAAATGTCCACACTCCATCCCTGCCAATGCTATTCATCACAGAGCACAACCATTTGTGATCACACCCCATGTAAAATGTTTGTCAGCCCACGTTACAGAGTGTTTTTGCACATAAGCTGAAGTACCCCCACGAATCATACAGCGTCATGTGAACTTTATGCTGCTGTAGTGGAAATGCTGGCAACTGATCTTTTGCCCTTCTCCTTTGTGGAGAATTCTGGGTTCTGGGGGTTTGCTGCACATGCCTGTCCAAAATTGAATGTCCCATCCAGGACATACTTTTCTACCCGTGCTTTCCCCGAGTTGTTCCGCACTGTGTCCGACTCAGTAAGACATGCCCTTCAACATTCCTCCTCTCCATTCATCCATTTAAGTATGGATATATGGACAAGTAGTAAAACAGCAGGGAGTTGATATTTGTGTATAACTACACACTGTGCACAGGTGCCGGGGCTTGTTTGTGATATTGGTAGTGTGAATAATCAGTGCAGTAAGGTGGACTGTTGCAGTAGCAATCTTCTAGGAATTCAACAGCATGCAATGATTGCTATGTGCTATGTGACCTGTTCACACACTGGTGAGAACATGTTGGACGTGGTACTGACTGAAATTGACAAACGGCTAAACCCTCTGTCCCTGACAGCTGGGTTCATAGCAAGTGACAGTGGGTCAAATGTGGTGAAATGCATCACGAATGGTGTGTTTTTTTTGTGTTCCATGCATGGCCCACTGTTTAAATCTTGTGGTTCATGAGTTTCTGCAGCACCTTGATGTAAAGAAAATGCTGATCGTTGCACGACGTATCTGCTCTCACTTTTCAAAATCTGGAAAGGCCCATGACCAACTGTGGCAGTTGCAGATACAAAACAGCCTGCCTCAGCACCGCTTGAAGCTGGAAGCTGTCACCCAATGGAACTCCACTTTATACATGGCAGAGAAGTTGTATGAACAGTACAAAGCCATCACAGAATATCTTGTGATGCACACTAGCCATGACAGTTCCAGGGCCTCCATGTCTATGATGAGTGAACAGTGGCGCCTCATGGACTCTGTAATAACAATTTTGCAGCCTTTTGAACATGCCACACAGGCAGTGAGTGGTGAGTCTGCCTCCATTAGCCAATCAACTCCACTGCTGCAGGTGCTGAGGCAGACATTGGTGAATGTACAGCATAGCCTTGATGTTGCTGGAGACGGTGGTAGTTTCTACCCATAAGACAGTGGCCAGTGTCATACTCTGTTTGCCTGGTCATTGGTCTGTCACTGACAAACACAATGCAGCTTGACCTGCATTGGACATGACAGTGACACACCTCTCAAATGCCTTTCATTTTAACAAAATGTTTCTTTTGCACATGCAAGCAAATATAAAAAGGATCCCTGGGAAGTTGCTCTGGAGCAGGGTAAGAGGGGGAGAGACAGAGGAGGGTAGGAAAGCTATTCCTCATAGAGGTGAAACAGACAGAGAAAGAAGTCTGACCTATGAAGGTACTGCAACAAGGGGTAACACTGGTTTGGGAGAGACAAAATAGCAGAGCACTTAGGCTGGCAAGGGGAAGTGGTTAGAAGTGGGGCCAAGGGGTTACCATAAACTGAATAAAGTGAGAGCCAGCTGCTCAAAGGAGCTTCACTTTGTTCCTGATATACTGTGCAAAGTATGCCATTTTCCCATGGGAGGCCCAAAATTATTTCAATATTTGGAGGAAGTTTGAGATCTTTTCCGTGACTTGGTGGGAGTTCACTATGACAAATTCTGAGAACTAATGCTCTAGGTCCTTCTCTCCCATGGAGCTTTCCCATAACCCCTTCCCCCAGTGCAAGATGGAACATGTATTTTCTATATCTGTGTGTTATGAAAAGGAATTATTGTGAAATAATATCAGAAGTTTTGGTTTTCTGCTTACTTTGCCTTAATACATTAATATAGTGGCGGAGGTGGTAGAGGTTCAACCATTATACCTGTATATGTTAAAAGGAATTGTTATAGACAGCCCTGTGGTGCTGAGGGTTGAGGTACTGGACACAACACCTTGCTCATGCTATCAACCCGGTTCGAGAATGAACACAGGTTGCCAGGGGTCGGGGTGGGAAGGAGGATTCAGTGTCCGAGGGACTGCTCTCCTCCCAAGGAGGGAGAACTGATGGCTCCACAAATGACTGCCTCCAGGTGGAGGCCTGGTGGCAGTGCAGGACAGGGGCAGCAAAAGATGGGCGGGTACTGCAGGACTCTGCAGCATGCACATGCCTCCTATGTGCATGCTGACATGGGCACCCCAGCTGGGAATCAAAGAAAAATGGTGCTGAGGCAGGTGTTCATGACACTTTGTGTGCCGATCCCTCACCTGACTTACCACCAGGGACCTGAGCAGCTGAGACTGAGCTGTACTTGGCAGGGGACTGCTCTCCCTTCCCGACCATACCATGTAGGTGTAATCTGTGGAGATATTCAGGCTGCACAGGTAAGCCATGGGGAAGTGCTGGATGAGGGAAGATGGTGGGGACAGAGTTGCAAGGGAGCCCATACCTGTCTTGGCCAAGGAGAATTAATATCCTGAGCAGATATACTGTCCATGAGTTCTATCATGGTGTTCCTGGTTGTTGTAGCCGGGGTTGAACCATTCTACCTATGCATGTTCTCAAAAGGAATGACTTGAATTAATTTTCTGAGCAGTTGTGCTGTCTACCTATTACATTTTCTGTCTCAGAAGTAATCACTGCATATCCATCTCTAGAAACGTGCTCAAAAGTAACTGTATCCATTGTCCAACCTATGTTTATGGTATGTATATGTGAAATATATTTATATTTATAAAATGGGCAAAAACATTCCTCCAATCTGATTGTCTAAAGGGCCATTCTAGCTGAGTCCTTATCAGCCCATAACCTGCCAACGAGCACTACAAATCACAGGGAAACCTCCATAACCTGAGGTATCAGTGTTCCACCTGTATCCCAGTCAGGAAAATTGGACTGTAAAGCTGATGTCGCTCACTAAAGCTGACCATGAAATATAAAACAGGAACACAAAACGGAAGTCAGTTTTGAGTGGTCGGCTTAGTAATCTGTTGGCTGTAAAGGTTAACATCCTCAAAATGACAGGCAACAAAAAGGTTTTCAAAAACACCATTTAAAACCTAATGTGTCCCTACTTTTATTTTTCTATTCTCCAGGTTGAGTTTCTATGGTCGTCCATTTTACTCTGAGTCCCTGCACACAGTCAGGTCTTCTAATCACACCTCTTTAAAAATAACTATGCCAATCTTTTTAAACTTTAGTGCATGTTTATTTTTGTAACCTTTTCCTCTGTTATTGACATTACAAACATGAGAGGAAGAAAGTCACACCTTCAAAAAACTAGACACAAGCGGGACCGTGTATTGCCATAGCAACGCTAACTCGGGCTTGCACACACTTTGAACCGCAGACTCCCTCACTCTTGGCTTTCAACTGTGGGCAACTTATTTTATACAAAAGCGAGTAAAGCTAAGAAAAATACAAATATTCCTAACTTTTTAAACACACAAGACCTTACTTGAAATATTTCTCAGAACCTCATGTTACAGTACTGACAGCACTTGGTCACCCTCTATTTTAGGCTGTCAAAACTGAAACTGATCCTTGCCTAACCCATCAGAAATGGCAGGATCAACCAGATAGTTTTTTTTAAAATAAGCCTTTCTTTAAAACTTATGGCAGGAACAGCTGTCTGGGTAGTTGACAGTGCAGACACACATGCCAACCTTGTCCACTCAAACACAATGACAGGGACTACTTTTTATGATTTTCTACTGCACATTTTTTTTACTCTTTTTTTACATGTACTTTGTGTATGCAGTTTTTTAAATTGAGGTCTTTACTAGGGGACCATTTTAGAAGTGCAATAAGACACTCCAAGGTGTGCCTTATGGGCTGATATGAGCACTTCCCAGGTGCTAAATGCACTTGGCACAAGTGTCTCATGCATCATAATGCACCTGGGGCATGCTCTTATCAGGTCATAACCCACACTTCATCATGTCTTATTGCTGGCTTAGACTGTATAGAGTTTATAGTTTTTTTAAGTAATTGTAAATGTGGCCATGTAAGTATCACCCAAGTGTATTGTTTTGTGTTTGCTTTGAAATAGTCCAGTGTTTCCTTATTTAGGGCCCATATTAATGCAGCTTGTTTCCATATTCAGTTTTTTGCTTAGAATTTCCAAAACCTAGTGATGTCAGTTGAGCTGAAGACTACAGTGAAGCAGAACACAATGATATGTATATAAAATTCCTTTTTAAAAGAAAAGCAATTGGGCAAAAGTCAATATTATATAGGGCAACCAGATTTTATAACTCTATACCCAATGAAATTGCCAACTGCACAAACATTAGAGCATTCAATACTAAACTTAAACATTGGTTGTTGTTAAGGCATGGATGTACATGCACTCATTGCTTGTTGTTTGTTTCTTTAGTATTGACATCATTTTATTCTGTGTATTTTGGGGGGTCTGTACTCTAGTGTATTGTATTCATGTTATATGGCTTTAAAAAACTTGCTGCTTGTGAAAATGGGCAAAATTGTTCATCAGCAAACAAGTATAAAAAAGGAAAATGAAATGAAAATGAAATGATACAAGCAGAGCCGATGTCACTGTATCCCACTTCATAGTAGTCCTGAGCTCAAATGATGTCACTGAGTTTTGAAACTAATAAGTAAATAAAATGTGGACTGTAAAAGCATGCATTAATATGAGGCCCTAAATAAAGAAAGGATAGGATTATTGCAAAACAAACCCAGAACAATACAAATGAGTAATAAAACAGACTTTACACATACCCACATTTACAATAATAGAAAACAATGTAAACAACTTTATGTTTTACATCAAAGCCTGGTAACTGTGGTGGTTAACTGTTTCTGATTTTAGTTGAGTGTTTCTAGATTAACAATATGAACTTGGTGATTTTGAGTGATGCTTTATTTTACTGAAATAAATGTGGTTTGGCCCTTGGGGTGACTAAAAAGTGTATTTTTAAGGCAACTGGAAGTCAGTTTTGGAAGTATAAAGATCATGGTGAACAAACAAAAAGCTGGAAACCTTTATGCTTATTTTAAAACAAAGGCAGCAAAGGCATCTGAGGTGGCTAGGGTGTCTGAGGAGGCTAGAATGTCAGAGGCAACTAGGACAGCTGATGTGGCTAGACTGTCTGAGGTGACTAGGCTGTCTGAGGCAGCAAAAAACACAGCAACCCCAGAGGCATTGACTACAGAGTTCATATATATTACTACTGGCCTTGAAAATTCTATCATTATGCTTAAACCACACCAGCCTCAAGATATGAAGTTTCCAACAACACAAATCTCCCAAACTGATTGAAGCTTCAAGGCTGTTTGTTTTGACCAAATAGCAGTGGCTGCATTGGAACAAGGATAACGATAGTGTGCTGTGTCACACTTGCTCAATGGCAAGTCAACTAAAACTACTGTCCTTTTCAGAGGACAGTGATCCAACATTTATGGCAACAGGGCTCCCAACTGGAAAAAGGCATCTTAAAAATGTAAAAAGCATGAGGGTTCCAATGTACACCTTGAGGCAGTAGAAAACTGGAACAATTATGTGAGGCAACCAACATAAAGGTTGACCTTCATCATGACTTTTTAAAAAGAAGAATCCTGCAAGGCTCTGATAGCAATCCTCACAATCCTACAGTATTTGGGTTAGCAAGAGCTGGCAATTAAGGATCATAAAGAGGATTCTGGAAACTTCATGAGACTACTTAGTCTCCAAAGTTTGGGTGTGCCCCAGTCGGAAAGGTGGATCAACAGAAAGTTGAACTGGATCTGTTGTGATGCACAAAATGAACTGCTGCAACTAATGGCTCAAAGAATTTTAAAATACATTGTGGGAGAAATAAAACAAGCAAAATGGTTTGCCATAATAGTAGATGAAACCATAGATTCCTCTACTAAAGAACAAGTATCTTTATGTTTGCGGTACTGCAATAAGGAGACCCACACAATACATGAAGAGTTGATTGAATTCTACAATACATCATCAGCAGATGCTGGAACACTTAAAACCATAATTCTTGATGTTTTGTTAAGGCTGGCTATGGACATCAAAATCCATGGGGATCAGTGCTATGATGGGTCAAGTAATATGACAGGGAAAATTAATGGAGTGCAAGCAAAGATGAATCAGCTGTGCCCTAAAGCATTGCATGTCCACTGCTGTGCTCCCAGTGTAAACCTAGCCTTACCAGATTCCTCACAGTGTATACCACTGGTAAGGGATTCTTTAGAATGTGTCAGAGAGCTTAACAACATTATAGAAGGTTCAGCAAAAATACTTAGCATCTTTGAGAAAATTAAAGATCAGTTCAGTAGAAACAATAAAGGTTTGTATCCACAATGCCCAACCAGAAGAACAGTCAGAACATCTGCTTTTGGAATGGTCCTGGCTAATTACAATTCTATCATTGATGCACTGGAAGAAATTGCTGCAGGAGATAATGGTGAAGCTGGAAGTAAGGCAAATGGACTAGCTTGTCTTCTTCAGCAGTTTTCAGAATTTTTTATTTTATTTCAAGATGTCTGCATTGTTGTTTGCACCATGTGAAGAGATCGGCAAAGTTTTGTAGCAAAAAGATTTAACTGCAGCTGGCACACAAATTGTATCTGGACATTTAATTGCATGCCTGCAGGGACTACAAACTGAAAAAGCCTTTGTTGACATGTGGCAACAAAGTACAGCAGAAGCAAGGAGACTGGAGATTCAGAGCCAGTAATCCCATGCTCCAAAAGGCCACCTAGATGCCTAGACAATGGGTCAACTCCTGGTTCTTTTAAAGAACCATGTAACTACTTTAGACCAATATACACTAAGTTTATTGATACCTTAACAACATCTGCCAAGTCCAGATTTGATCAGCAGTGTTTTAAAATATTTGTTAAAATTAAAGACATCCTTCTGAAACAGACAGATGGCAAAGCTGTAGAAGTGGATATTCCTGAAGAAATAATACAGCATCTTTCACTGGATACTGACACAGTGATTCAAACTGCAGCTACCAGTGCTGGCAGAAGTAAACAGGGGGAAAGCTGTCTACAGTTGAAGAGCTCTCTCAAAGTATGCTACAGCTTGGCTATGCCAGATTTCTGTACTCTTGAGGTCCTGAAGCTTATTAAGATTCAGAGAACAGTTCCATCCTCAACAGCAACAGTTGAGAGATACTTTTCAGCTCTTTGGTAACTAAAAACTTACTTCAGAGCCACTATAACTGCAAGCAGGCTAAATAGTATATTGCTGCCCTTCACATCCATAAAACAAGGACTGCAACTTTGGATTTGACTTACACTGCAATAATCTGCGATGTGTGTTAATTCTAGGCTAGATAATTTTGGAAAGATTTAAACTGAACATTTGTATTGGTTGAATGCTGAAAACATGGGCGGTAACATCACAAAAGAAAAGTTTACGGATATCACATTTGTATAATGCAGTCACTTTATTTTGGCATGAACATTGCACACAGTCACTCTATTGCTTTTTTAAATAAACATTGCACACATACTCACTTTAGTTTGAACTTTGGACACATAGCACTTGAATCTGAACCATTTACACACTATAATCACTTTAATTTGAAGCGTGCACACACTAGTCATTTTAGTTTGAACTTATGCACACACTGTTGTCACCTTAGTTAGAACTTTGCACACACTGTCATCACTTTAGTTTGAACCTTGCATAAACACTGTAGTCACTTTAGTGTGAATTTTGCACATTCTAGTCACTTTAGATTGAATCTTGCACACTCACACTGTAGTCATTTTAGTTTGGACCTTGCACACACTGTAGTCCATTCTGTTTGAACCTTGCACACACACTGTAGTCACTTTAGTTTGAACCTTGCACACACTGTAGTCACTTTTATTTGAACCTTGCACACACTGAATTTACTTTAGTTTGAACCTTTAACACACTGTAGTCACTTTAGTCTGAACCTTGCACACACTGTAGTCACTTTAGTTTGAACCTTGTGCACACTGTAATCACTTCAATTTGAAATTTGCACACACATTGTAGTCAGTTTAGTCTGAAATTTGCACACACACTGTAGTCAGTTTAATAAGATGTACATTACATATATTTGAAATCTGCATAAAAATGTAAAGGTTGAAAAATATGATGTTAATTACAGAATCTTGTTTTAGTGAGTTATTTGGCAAAACAAAGACAAGGATTGCTGGCAACAAAACTGCTGTTTTTGTCTTTTTGTATTTTAGTTTTTTTTTTTCAAGATGGGACAGAATGAATTGTCTCCTATGCCGGGCACTCTCTTTCCTCAGCTGAGCAGAACTATGGCATTGCAGAAAAATAATGTCTAGCCATGGTATTTACTGTAAAGAAATTTGACTGTTATCTTCGCTACTCCTCCTTTACAGCTATCGTTGATCACTCTGCCCTTGAAATGAAGGTGCCAGTAGGCAAGGTTGCCCGATGGATTGCCACGCTGCAATCCTACAACTTTGAAATTCAGTACAGACTAGGTCAACTTCACTCAAATTCTGATGGTATAAGCCGGAGATGATATACTTCATCATCTTCTTCAATAGGTGAAGAATTCTACTTACAAGGTCTACCCTTCCATGCCACGGATGTGCTTCCTGTGGACACTTCTACAGCACCTCAAGTTGCTTTGCTGTTACCAACTGCTTCTACAAAAAGGACACACAAATCCTCACTTACTACAAGCAGCCAAAGAGCTTCTCATGTCCTCCACGTCTGATTTGTCCCTGGCAACTGTTAAAATGCAACAAAGAACTGATCCTCAATTCACAGACATAATCACATTCTTAGAAACTGGAACCTTACCACAACAAAAGACACATAGCCAGGATGTGCTTTTCTTTGCTTAGCAATACTTCCTCAATGCCGGTGTGCTTTTCCACATTTGGACCAAGGAAGGCAAGAGTCATTGCATGGATAGAACTCATGAACAGCTGTTTGTGCCAGCCTCTCCAATCAAGTTGCTCTCTCCACTCATGCCTCTCCACTTTCCAGAGGTCATATGGGAATCTACAGAACTCTCAAAAAGGCAAGGCTTCACTTCTTCTGGCCTCACATGAGCAAGAACATTGTCCGATTTGTCAAATCCTGCCAGCCCTGCTCCCAAAGAGGGCCTCCTGCCAAACCAACAAAGGCACACATCATTCCAATGCATGTAGCCACTGAACCATTCCAAAGAGTCGGCACAGACATTCTTAGGCCTTTACCTACATGCTGTGACTCTGCCAACAAATACATACTTGTTTTTGTGGACCACCTGACAAAATATTTGGAACTAATCCCCCTAAAAGACATCAAAGCTGCCACAGTGGCAAGTGCCTTCCTCAACACAGTCATTTGTCATCATGGTACCTCATTGCACCTGCATTCAGACAGAAGCACTAACTACATTTCAACTATTGTGCGAGAAACATGTACATTTCTCAACATAAAAAAGACTCACTTAACCTGTTATCATCCACAATGCAAAGGACAAAGTGAAAGAATGTTGTCTACCATTCTCAACACACTCTCCAAGTACCTGGATGAAACTCATGACACCTGGAACCATTTTGTTCCCTTTGTGCAATTTGCCTACAATACCAGTCCTTGTGTCAACAGTACAGAGTACACACCATTCTTCTTAGTCCATGGACATCACCCAAGAACTCCACTGGACAGGGATCTCTCACTGCTAGAAGTTCCTGAGTCAGCTTCTTCCTTCATTATTCCTATGCTGGGACAGCTTGAACTTGCCAAATGTGTTGCAATCACCATGTTGGGCCAGAGAAAATCCGCAATGCAGAAAATATCAGCAGCCAAGTTGCATGAGCCATCAGTCTTCATTGGGGACACTGTGTGCTTGTACTGACCTGTCCATGTTCCAGGCACCACCAAGAAACTGCTTTATCCCTGGACTGATCACTTCTACATTGTGGAAAAGCTTCCTCCTGTGCACATTCATCTACTCCACAAGTCCGATGGAAAGCTGCTACACAGCAAAGTCCACATCAACTGACTGAAACATGGGTACTTGAGTAACACCCTTCCAGATGACCCCAGTCCACCTAACAATGAAGCTGCACTTGAGCCTGCCATCCTCTGAAGCTGAAATCCCTTCAGACAACTTGCAACCAGTTCCTACAGATCTTCCCACTCTTGACACTGTCCAGCTGGATTCCATTTTGCCTGATTTGCCAGATGACCTCCCTGGGACTTCTTCTTCTTAGGATTCTCTTCTACATGCACCAGTGTACCACATCGAGAAGATCTTAAGGAAGAAGTACACAAATGGATCCTGGACTTACAGAATAAAGTGGTGTGGATTTGACAGTGCACAGAACTCCTGGGTCACTTTTAATGACCTGACCCTGTTCTGTCAGGAACTGGTACAAGTAACTCATGCCTCCATTCCCACTGACTAGAAAAGTCAACAAAGGTCTTGAATGTTTGTGTTACCGGACTCAAGTGAGGGTCCTAAATAATAAAAAAACTTGTGATGATTTCATATCTGCATTCTATAAAAATGCTTGTTTTGCAACTGTTTAGTGTTTCTGATGGTATTTCTGTGTCATTACAGTTAGTAATATGCTGCATTTGTTAATTGCATTTAGATATCCTCCAGCTAGTGTTGATTCTAAATCCTAATGGTTTTTCCCCATTAGGAATGTCTCTTCCAATAGACAGTCCACCTGTTATTACTGTTATGCAGCTGCATTGTTTCTCTGCATTCTGGGTAATATCCAGCTGCTACCCTTCCCTCTTTTCCCTTTGCCTTCCCCCACACATTAGCGCTTGTGGTATGACCAAGCTTCAAGTGCTATGGTATTTCCCTCCCTCTGGTGCTACTCTGACTGGTCCCCAGTGTAGTTCAGATTTTTTCCTCCCCCTTCCTGCAGTAGAGTACTGTCATGTTAAAAAATGTGTCATGCCTTGAAATGCATAAAAAATGTGTGGGGTTTTTTGCCTTACAATTCTTAGAAACTGTTTATATTGGGAGATTGCTTTGCTCGAGTGGTGCTCACATTAACTGTCCTGGGGTGATGTGGAGTACACTTATGTACTTATGTATGGGGCTAATGACAGCTTGCATCCCTTTAAGTGCTCTTAGAACAATTGTAGCAATTATCTCATTATGCTAATTTGTTATGCTAATTATTGTGTTAGCAGGGGCTAGGAAGCCCCTTAGACTATCTGTCAGTCTGTCAGTCAAAGTCTGAACCTCATGGAGTGAAGATGTACCTGCTGCTGTCTAATAATAAACCATTTATGCATTTATTTCTGTGTCCATCCAGTTTATTCGAACAGTCCAGCAAGGGGTCCTCCTCAGCAGCAACCGAAGGGTCTGGTAGACAGCAGAGAAAGTAAGGGTCTTTTAGTGGCAGACTAAACCAAAATGCCACACAAGCAAGCCATGCAGTCTATTTCAGGTTTATAATAGAATAGTACAATACTTAAGTTACATGGCCAGAAGTGAGATGTGCATTTGCTACCTGCATAATGACTGTTAGAGTATTACTATGGCAAGGCCATTGTTACAATACCACAGTAATACAGCACTAGCCATTTTGGTACAGTTTACTTACATTCTTCTGTCAAAGAGAGTTGGCACAGATGAAAAAAATACCCCTCTGAACTGGTTAAAAGACCTGCAAACAGTGATATACCATGAGTCACTGATGGCATCAAACTTCCCACAGTATTGATAACATGGGATCAATTCCGAAATGGTCCAAAAATGCCACAAGCCCCAGGTGCACTGAACCTATGGTGCACAGGGCTTGCAGCATTCCTTGGCCAGCAATCAGGATTCTCAATCCCGGGTGCTAACGTTGCTGTGTTAGATCACCTTTTTGGCTGGTCTGACTTTGCGGCAATCTTGGGACCCTTTAACAAAGCTGGCATCAAACATTTGGTGCAAGATGCCATAAGGCAGGAAAAGTGCTGCATATGAGCGTGATCTTCTTGAATCGGGCACAAGTTGCAGCAATGTGTTTGGTGCAGCTGTGCCACAACACGGGTTTGATGCAAGCCCTGCGTCAAGCTTCGTGAATCAAGCCCCATGACTTCAGAGACCATGGAACTGTCATACTGTGACATCATTCATTCTGACCCCCAGTTTTTGAACTGCTTCTCTGCCTATGAGGCAGATGTAATGCTTGTTATGGAAGCAGCACAACAGTATCCTGCTCTGCAGCTTTCCACACTGTTCCAGTTATAGCATGGCAGATATTATCTAAGGTCCCCCACAACTGCCATCACACCTAGCCTACCGAAGCACTGCTTAGTTCTCAGTTTGAGCCAACCTCCCCACATCTATCACTGGTTATAGCTCTACTTCTACCTTACCTGTTTAATCTTGTATAATGTATAATGATGTTCACCTTTATATGTTCTCTATCATCTGTGTAATTTCTATATAACTTTGTAATGATGTTCACCCTGTTTGTCTATCAACACTTTGACGTGGAACCTTTGTAAATGAGCTGTTCTTGCTCAAAGGTGTTTAATCCAAGAGGTAAATAAAATAAATAAATAAATAAAGGTCCACCTGATATCACCCAAATATGCCTTTTGAAAGTCACATGACAGGAGTGAGTTTTCTTACGTAATCACAAATCCCTCCACCACCACCACCATGTGGCTAAAAGCACAAGAAGTATGGTGTAAGAGATCTGATTTCATAAATGGCACAACATGGCAGGGTGTGCAGCTCTGAGATGAGAGGCATGGCCAGGTGCCTGCAGCCACCCAGCAAGTGTGCTTAGTACAGCATAACCATACATCCTGAATGTGATTATACATTGTGAAAAAAAGGCTTAAATATATATATTTTTTTTAACAAAACTGTGCAATTATACAGTGCTGCAATAACTGTATTCTCATGTTACAGGATTTACTGGGCAGGGCCCACAGCTCAGCACCATGGACATGGGGTGGGGAGGTGTGCACAAGTCCCTTCACAAAAGAAAGGGTCCTACAAGAGCTCGCTAAGCTCATGGTTGACAAGGCAATAGGACGTAATGGCATACATCCCAGGGTACTAAAGGAGCTAAGGGTGGAACTAGCAGAGCCGTTATCAGAACTGTTTAGTGAGTCTCTGAGCACAGGGGAGGTCCCAGAAGACTTAAGAAGGGCACATGTGATCCCGTTCCAAAAGAGTGGCAGCAGGGAGGAGGCAGGGAACTACAGACCAGTCAGTCTTACCTCAGTAGTGGGCAAGATTATGGAGGCACTCCTTAACAAAAGGATACTGCAACACCTGGAATCTATAGAAGCACAGGATCCAAGACAGCATGGGGTTACAACAGGAAGGTCCTGTCAAACTAATCTCATAGATTTCTTTGACAGGGTAACCAGGGGGTGCAGTTGATGTTGCATACCTTGACTTCAGCAAAGCTTTCAATACTGTTCCACATAGAAGATTGATTAATAAGCTGGGTAGGCTCGGGGTGGGTCAGAGGTTGGTCAACTGGGTGGCAAACTGGTTGGAGGGCAGAAAACAGAAAGTGGTGGTAAATGGTATACAGTCAGAAGAGATGTAAGTCACAGCTGGGATACCTCGGGGATTGTCCTGGGGCCAGTCCTCTTTAATATCTTCATCAGTGACATTGCAGATGGACTGGAGGGTAAGGTGTGTCTGTTTGCAGATGACACCAAGATCTGCAACACAGTAGATGATCCAGATGGGGTGGGCAGAATAAGAAGAGATCTGAATAAACTGGCAAAATGGTTGGAAGAGTGTTAACTGGGATTTAATGCAAAGAAGTGCAAGATCATGCCCATAGGGAAGAGAAACCCTGAAGCTACCTATAGGTTGGGAGGCGAGTTGCTGGTAATCACAAGGGAAGAAAGAGACTTGGGCATCATCATCACAGATGACCTGAAATCATCCAAGCAAATCACTAAAGTAGTAATTAAGGCTAGATGGCTGTTGGGGTGTATTAGTAGGGGTATCACAAGTCGTAAGAGGGAGGTAATAAATCCCTCTTTACAAAACACTGGTTAGGCCCCACCTGGAGTACTGCGTTCATTACTGGAGGCTGCACCTTCACAAGGACATTAACAAAATGGTAGCAGTCCAGAGAAGGGCAACCAAAATGGTGCAGGGACTGCATCAGAAAACATATGAGGACAGATTAACGGAGCTCAATATGTATACCCTAGAGCAAAGGATGGAAAGAGGTGATACGATCAAAAGATTCAAACATCTTAAGGGCATTAACAAGGTGAGAGAGTCTCACACATTTCAATATAAGAAAAATAGCAGGACAAGAGGACACAGCATGAGATTAGAGGAAGGTTGATTAAGGGGTAATGTGAGGAAGTTCTTTTTTACAGAAAGGGTGGTGAATGCATGGAACAGACTACCTCAGGAAGTGGTGGACATGAATACAGTGCAGGGCTTCAAATATTCATGGGATAGGCATAAGGGAGCAATATAGATGAGTATGAATAGAAAGGCCATTGACAGGGTAAAGGCTTATGGCACATTCATAAGGCAGAAAAAATGAGCAGACTGGATGGGCCTTATCTGCCATCAACTTCTGTGTTTCTATTCCACTAATCACAGGACAAGATTTTTTATGCTTATTGTAATGAAAGACATCTGACTCTGAGGAGTGCTTTACCACATGTTGATAAGGCTGCATGGAATAAACAATATTAAAATAAGTGACAACTTAAAATGAAACTATTTGCTCATGCTTGCTCCCATCCTTGAAACATGAGCACCATAATCTCCATGGTTACTGTATACTATACAATGGCAAGAAAAGTTCCTGGACTCTGATTGGTCAGTGTGTCCCTGGCACAGTGAGGTTATCCCAGCACAACCTCACTGTATGGATTTGCTCTAGCTAGCTTATTTATCTTTTCTTTTAAGAAACAAAGATATATTGCCTCACTAAAAATCTACTAAAGACATTTTTTTAATTTTTTTTATTTTGTGTAACAACGAGCCATTTTATAACACACACGTGCACTCCAGGGAGCAGGGGTTGGGATAATCCCTCACTTCTGGATGCTGGACGGCCTGGCCTGTGGCCTCATGCCCAACCACCCAGGCATGAGGTTATCCCAGCACAACCCACACCCTGTCATGCATTATTACTTAATTAACCAAATGGGCTCAAGACAATCAAGAGGCTAGACTGCCATCTCCAGTTTTATAATGCTGCAATATTATCACATGTAATTCCCCTAGGGCAGCAAATAAGGGTTATAATATATGATAATATATCAATTTCACAACTTAGTACAGCTGCCTCAAATAAATGTTTGCTAATCTAAAGAACTCCTATGGAGGAATTATACCATACAGACTACAACGTTTTTCTTTTATTTGCTTTTGAGCCATTCTCTGTTGGTGAATACTGAACTATATCAAATGGGAATGCCCCTTTAAAAGTGTATTGACCAAAGGTCTAAGGGGAAGTGAGAATGTTTCAAAAATGCAAAAAGTCAACAGACCAGTTAGCAGTGGGACAGTTGGATTTCATAGCGCTGCTTTGATCTAAAGTTCACAAAAATGAAATTGTAAGTGCAGCGTTTTATGGGATGAAAATAAGGACCTCTTTGTCCTCAGTTTGAAAACATTCACATGAAACATTAGATGAAACAACCCCTTTTATTGGTCTGATTACACTGTAGTTCTAGCTCTGTAATCTGTGCGTGGTCTTCAGGGGTCTTTCATTTTCTGAAACTAGATGTCATCAATTCCATTGTTTTATTTTTGCTTGTACTTCTTTTTACTTTGGATCATAATTACAGGAAAGGTAGCCAGCAGGACACAAAGCAAAGAAAGGAACACTCAGCTTCATTTGGACCTAAACACCTTTCTTGACTTCATGTGATGCACAAAGTAGACCTTTCGGTTTGCAGAAAAGAAAACAACTTGTTCCCAGTATGGAGATTTCATACTCAACTTGACATTTAGCACATCTGGGATAGGCTCTGAACATGCTGCAGTAATTCAGGAAGTCTCTGCATCTTAGTATCTTGACCACACATCATGGTCTATGGGAGGGAGCGGGGGTCTGGTTAATCCATGGTGTCAAAATAAGCAGGGAAGGGGGGAAATCTAAAACTGACTAACCTGACACAACTGGAGCTAAGTAGGCCACTCCTCGTCCAAGACTGTGTTTGAACTGGCACCCGTTTTTCCAGACTGTCCCGGCAGGAGTCCCTATTGGCAGCAATGTAAAGTGTCCATTCAAAGGATGGAAAATAAACAGAGCAGAAATGTAGGACAGAAGATTCTATACTTAATAGATGTATTGATATGAACCCATTACAAGGAGACACATATCTTGAACTATTGAGATGAAAGATTTCACAGCCACTGTGTTTGGAATTATCATCCAAGAAACTTAGTTTATGTTATTAATAAAGTTATATGACTCTGACTGTGAATCCAAGATTTTCCTCAGATGCCTGCCTTTTATTAAAAAAAGTTTTATTGTCAAATTTCAGAAACCTATTGCAGCTGTAACCTAACCTCCTAAAATTGAAATACAGTGGCATTTTCAACAGATGCATGCACAAGCTTTCTAATACTTGAGCTTAGAGTTGATAAACAAGGAGAGGCATATTCTAAATTAGAAAAGTGTGTTTTTTTCCCTAATGTTTTGCATCTAATAGACCTGTTCTAATGCAGTGTACATGTTTGCTCCAGGTTTTAATCTCACTGAAGACACTTGATCACTGGGTCACTCTAAAAAAATCTCTTGATGTCATATTGCTTAATTCCTCACTGCTGAGAAACAGGTAGAAACAGGGCCCCATTAAAAAGATGCTGCATGTCAGCTGGACTATCCTGGATGAATGAATTACTAAATATATAACAATGCTATATAGGCTGGAGAACAAACTTTCAACCAAAACAGTCATTTAAAACCAAATAAATAGGTTCCAATATTCAGAATGCCAACATTAATACTGCTGTGTTAACCAGCCATTCATGTTTGAATGGGATGTAAGTCATATTCAAAGGGCTTTGGTGTATGGCACTCAGTGGATAGTGCAATTGTGGTGAATGCACCACTGCACCCATGCAAATGAAGGAATCTTCTTGTACACAGTGTGCAGTGGTATATTCAGCAGATTCTGGAAGCGTTAAAAGGCTGCTGAGGCAATGCTATTTACCACTTTCAAAACCCTACCCTTTCTAACATAATTTCCCCATTCATACCCGTAGCACTGATGCTGAACACTGACACAATCTCCCCACATGATCCCCAAGATAATGTCATATTTATCCTTGGTAGTCCAGCAACCCCCAAACCAATCCACATGCAAATTAGTCAACATTAAACTAGGCATTGCCTACAGAACTAATCGGATGCTCAGTTTGTCTGCTAGACTGGCTATTGCCAGGGGCATTCAACTCCCGTCCCTTCCATATGGTGCCGTCACCTATACAAATGCCTCTAAAACCACACTCTGTAAATGGGACACAGCATATAACAATATCTATCACTATGCCTCAGTTTCCCCACACCTGAAACACCATTGCCTGCTATGTTCAGACCTAAGCTGGCTCTCTCCATCTGTCCATCGTTTTCTTGCCCTTGGTACGCTACTAAATAGTATCATTAGAACTGGCCTTCCTACCTCTCTTGCAACCATGTTAGTGTCCCAAACCCTCACCTATGGCCTCTGCTCCTCTGAGCTCTCTCTACTAAGTACTTCCAGGTGTAAGATTCTGAAAGGTACCTCAGCTTTCTCATGACTGGCCTCAAAGTACTGGAACTCCCTCCCACTTGATATTCACTCTGCCCCTAACCATGCTGCCTTTAAAAAAATACATCACACTCTCCTGGGCACCTGTTTTAACCCTCCATAGGCTGCTCTTATTTCCTGCCTCCTATCACTGAATGATCATATATCTCTCTCTCTCTCTCTCTGAAACCTAAATACTGTAATATGTAGCACTTAGCATGGATGGTATGCACAATTTCTAGTACCTATGATTGTATGAACTATGTACATTTTTTCCTACCTGGTTTCTAGCATCAAATCATCACTGTTATTACCTGAAATGTCATGTAGATTCTCTCTTTCATGTTGTTGCTCATCTTCTGTATGAATGTCTGTAAATTGTTTGACTGCCTAAAATGTCTGTAACCTCCTGGGTCGTGTCTGAAAATAGTCATAATTATGGCTATGACACCTTCCCTGGTTAACAAAAACTAAATAAAATAAAAAATTCCCATATTATGTCATGCATATTCCTAGAAGTCTAGCAGTCTTCATTATCCCAGAGAAAATGACATGATGTCCTTAGTAGTCTAGTGTGCCTCCCAGCCCTATTGGAATAGAAAACCTCCCTGGTAGCCCAGTGGTACCCCCCTCCTGCCCAATTCCCATTATAATAATTGTATACCCACCACCCTCAGCACCCCCACTTCCTGTCCATCCCTAATACACTCATCAAGTCCTACTCCCAGTCCACAAGCAGATCCACAGTGACCAGCACAGACCCTTCATACAACACCTTGACTGGCCACCGACTGAATGATAAGGAGTGAGTATGCACTGGGGCACTAGACTTCCTGGACTTCCTGACACTATCTCATGGATAGGAGGGCCGCCAGACTATCAGGGACATTTATGACATAATTCTGGGATCTGGGGGAAAGATACATAACCAGGGATAATTATAACGTAACCCAGAGATCAGGGCAGACCACTAGACTACCATGGATACTTATGACATAACTTGGGGATCAGTGTGATCACTAGACTACTAGGTGCTAGGGCCTTTTCTTTCATAGCCCTGACCCTGTGGAACTCTCTACCCTGTCGGATTCAAGAGTGCCTGTACACCGAGACTCTTAAATCCTCTTTAGAAACATATTTATTTGGATTGGCATTTGGGGATAATTTTTAGTCTTATGACTGCTGCCTTATTATTTTAATGTTTTATCAGTATAATGTTGTTCTGAATTGTGTATGCACTTTGGTTTTGGAAAAGCGTATTAGAAGTAAATTTTTGATTGATTGATTGAACTACTTGGCTTGGGATTAGGATACAGCAAAGTTTGTTCACTGGCAAAGTTGTTGACTTTTAGAATTTGCAAACTTTGCAAATTTCCTTGACGCAGCAACTTTGCCAGTGAATTATTTTTTTTTAATTCCAAAACTGCATAAATCTCTCTACCACCTACTGCGCTGTAATTCCATCCCATCTCACCTCCCACACACTTTTATAAGTTATGCCCCATCTCATCCCCTGCTAGCATCCTCCTCCTCCCTTCTCCCCCATCTCTATGCTGGTGAATTTATGTGAAAGAACTCATGAAGGGACTCCTCAAAGCAGTGTAATCACAGTTCCTGTATACCCTTCCCCCAACTTGTATGCCAACTACATTCCCCCACTCTCCACCTGACCAGACCCCATTTTACAAGAAGATCCCCATACACCCACTGACCTCCACCACCAGCACCTAGAGAAAAATAATTTCTGTGATGACCTGCAATAAAGAAAACAGCCTCCCCCACCCCTCTCGGTAGACACTGACTACTCTGTTCTGTGTTCTTCTGTAATGGGACTGGTGCATAAATAAGAGATGATGTCATTGCTTCTGGTAAAACTTGATTGGTTGAACATTCCATCAACTTTGATCATCCCTCTTGGGATTGGGTGAGAGCTGGGCAATGGTTATGGTTCTGCACAATGCCTCCATGCTTTTGTGCACGGAGGCATTATGCAGAATTCATAATGGCCACATGATATGCCAATGGCCCCCTAGTGTCTCTTATGCATATGTGATCATTAACATGCCAGTCTTGACAGCCATGCATTATTTTCTATGCACCAATATTGTTTGCAGGAGACTAACAGTCAGAATGTTTTTCTGTGCTTGTTTTTAATTTTTTTTTTATTTTGTTTAAATGATCATTTTCATGCAGAGAGTTACAGAGAAAACCAGAAATTCATTTGGTTGATTAACTTTATTTATTTATTTCAATTCTAGGATTAACTACTTCTAAAATCCACCATGGTACCAATTCTAGGCAATTACACCTTTAGATACTCTTCATCTGAAAATAACTTTTCTAAACAGAAGAAATGAATGTGTACATTAGTTGTAATTGTAAACAGCCTATATCCCCTTTGCCAAGGTTCAAATCCAGTTAATTAGGACAAATAGGAGTGTAACAGGGAATCTGAGAGTACAAGTGTTCATGCTCCCACAGGTCTGCAGCCAGCCTGAGGAGGTGCTTGATTAGCAAGCCATGTGTCCATGTAAATGCTACTGTAATTGGAGGTTGTTAGTATAGATTCTACTTGTTCACCCAGTTGCCAATAAAGGGGTGAGAAAGGAAATACAGAGTAAGTGTACAGCTCTGGAGGAGTTTAAAGGAAGAGTTGAGGGGAGCCTCAGATCACTTCCTGCCATTCAGGACAGGGAAGGGTGCCACTCCACCAGGAGGAGTAGGCCAGAATGAGCAAGAGAGAACAGCAATAGATGGGGCCCTTATGATCCTACTAATACAGGAAAAGATATTGAAGTGGTGAGGGTTTCCCCTTGTGTGAGCTGCTCAAAGCCCTTGTGGGTCTGCTCCAGGTCCCATGGAGAATGGACAAGGTGTCCTATAGGAATATACTGTAACACTGAGCAGAGACGAATCAAGACGAAATTCTCCAGATGAAGCCATCAAGTTTCTCTCAATGTGGTGGTCACACATGTACTATACTCAATCAGTCAGGTATGTTCTTTTGCCCATGGAGGTCTAAGAAAGTTTGCCCTACTGCAAGCTGAGACTGAGGGTAGGATGTATAGGGGGCCTGGTCTAGATAATGTAAGATATAATGTCATGCCTCTTTAGAAAAGGGAGCAGGTAAACCTCTGCATTAGAAGTAAGGAGGGTGGGTTGTTGTAACAGTATTGCCCAAAGCCCACAGGTTTTTGCTTGACATCTGTGTTCCAAGATATGTTATGCCTTTAAGGAAGGGAACAGGTACTGTGGAAGTGAGTGTCCTAGCAATGGATCCATGACATGACAGCAACAACTATGTGTCAAAGCAACACTACAGTGACAGATTTATGTCAACCGCAAGTAGCAGTCAGCATAAATCCATTGGGAAACTGTTTTCTTCAGGGGGCTTTGCCCCCGAACCCCCTGTAACTAAAGATTATCAGTTCCAGGTTGGAGTTGATTCAGGGATGGGGGAAAATCATGAAGAAAGCAGTGCCAGGGTCCTGTGGGTACATTACAGCAGCAACAGCGACTTACTGCTGTAATGTACTTCACCATAAAAATGTCACTGTGGCATCGGCATATGCCTAACAACAGGGCACTATGTACAGTATGTGTCCCCGAGGTAACAATTTCCTGTTGGTTACTATATGGTGCCCAGACAGCAGCTTGGGAGTTACTTGAGGTTCCGCCAGAAGAAAATTATGCTAGGAACCGTTAGTTGAAATACATTCAGAAACTGCTAAATGGTGTGCCTGGGATTAAACCACAACATGTGAGGCAGTTTTTTTACCGTAGGCAACAGAAGAGGAAAAAGACACATGTAGATCCAAAGAAGGATACGGCCAATCCATTCCACCTAATTTGCATGGTGTTGAATGATTTGCTGGTGGCCCATTGAGAGCCATTTACCACCTCCCATTGCTCTCTTCCCCCATCCAGCTTCCCACCCATCTAACTAAATTTTTCACTCTTTCCAGATCTTTCTTCAGCACCTTTTTGTGCTTCAGTGGCTAAAGTAAATCATTTAACTGTGAGCCTTGACCCTCACCTACATTGTATACCAGTGGATCACCACACTCCACCAGCCAAAGCCAGGGATAAAGCCACAGCTAATGGCACTGCTGTCCACCTCAGGAGAAGAAATGCTGACATACATCCTTGACAGATATCTGTGAAGCTGGAAATGAAGAAAACCCTGACATTAATTACCTGCACGTCAGCTGCAGTCATTCACATAACAGGGAGAGGATTCATGGATACATGCATACTAGTGACCTGGCATGAGCACATCATCATAAAGGGCAGAGGAGGAGAAAAGCAGAACAAGTGTACTGCTGGTCAGCTGACCCCAATGTATGTTCATTGGGCCATATATAAGCAACTTTCATTTCTGCCCCCACGACATTGATAAGCAGGGACCCTGGTTTTCCATTTTTACCGGTAACAATAACGGAATCCTGCTTGGTTTGCGGATTTTGAATTCTTGTACCGGTGCCTCACTGAAATTGCATGTCACTGCACAGAACCTCTAAGATTTCAGTATCTTTTTAAATTTTTTTTATTTTCTCTTTCTATGTCCCCTTCTCACAGCATCAGTCTCCACTTTTCAGAGATCCCTAGGCTGGATATCCCCTAGCTTCATCCCCAGGTAATGCTCAAGAGGTCCTGTGGGCCTGCTCCTATCCTGCCTGGATTGTACCCCCCCAGGTGAGAAGGGAGGGGACCCCAGGTCACCCCTCCACACTCACTTAGTGTGTGGCAGGCAGCTCAGTGGGTCCCTCATGGAATCTGGTTATGAAGTCTGGGGCACCTGGGTCCCTTCTGCCAGTGGCCAATGTGGAGTGATTGTTCTTAGTTTTCTGGTCTCTGTCCCTGAGGGCACCAGCACTAGAGATCAAAGAAGGTAGGTCACAGAGACATGCCACTGCTCCAGATCCTGGCTAGTGTCCTCCCCTCCTGATCACTCTGCAGCACCTTTGCACCACCACCTGTGGTCACACAGGTGGTGGTAAAGAAGCAGGACCTGCAGCCCAACCTCCCTGGAGGAGGAAAGCAGTCCCCAGGTGCTCAATCCTACTCCCCAGGCCAGATCTCCAGCAACCCGAGTTTGCTTTTGACCCTGGATCGCTGGCATTGCAAAGCAAGCAATAGTGCTACCGCAGCACCAGCGGGCTGACCCAGATTTCAGCATCTTAAAATGAATGCTGCTGGGCTGTGCATTCTTTCTGCTTTGCTGCATATAGAGTCAGTAAGGAAATGACCCGCACTGGTTTTTTGTAATCAGCCATTCAGTTTAACCACCCATGCCTAGTGCTTAGAGTAATAAATGGTGATTGAACTGGGTACATCCAGCAGACTTTGGTTTGAGTCCCACAACCTCCACTTGCATACTGTGTGACTCCAAGCAAGTCACTTAACCTCCCCAGTGCTTTTAGGTCACTCCTTAAAACAGACAGTTCTACCTAGTGGACCTTACCTGCTTTACAAAGAATATAAAAAAAAAATACCAATATATGTTTACTACATCATAGAATAGCAGTCAGTGTACCATGTAATTTTACCCAAGTTTTACTTGGACTGCAATGATTTTGTATAGGTAAAGATAAATGTTCAGATACATTTTATGTGTTTTATAAGCTTGTTTTTAGATTTTAGTCAGGTTTGTATTGTATTCTTTGCATATACGCATCTAGGTTGTAGATTGCTAAATGCAGGATCACTGTTAACAACTAACTTATTCAAGTTTATAATCAGTAGGGCCATACAAAATCCTCAGTTGTTTGAATGAAAACTAATCTGAATGAAAGTATGTTCACGAAGAAGAAACTGCCTTACTACTTATGAAAAGACTTCACAGTTAGCACCCCATTTAGGTGAATTGGATCATTTACACCTTTTCCCTCACCTGCTGATTCAGTCTCTGTGACAACAAAAAGTTTTTTGATAGACTGCTTCAACAAAAAGCAAATGTTAAGTATTTAAGAGTACTTATGTTTGGCCAGTGGATTTTGAAAGCACAGTCAATGACATACAGAAGGTAAGACCCCAGGGTCTGTATGATGCTGGTGGGCAGACTAGTGTTTAATTCACATCTAAACAAAGACATGAAAACTGGGAGACACCCTTTTCATGGACACCAAGTGAAAAAAAAAAGCATCCACATGTCTGGGAGATGCATGAATCCATTTGAAGGTCCTCCACTAATCACTTGTGGATTTTTAGGTGAAGACACTTTATTTCAAAGAAGCAAATTCAAGCAGTTTTTTTTTGCTCCTTCTACCCCCTGGCCATCCACTCCTTCAGGCCTGCCAAGGCCCCCTACCACCTGCTGAGTCTGGACCACCATCCACTGACCCTTACTGCTGTGCTACCAGGTAACCCAAAGTAACCCTTCATTGAGTGGTCCCCTACCCCTGTGGGAGGCTACCAGGGGAAGAGAATTGCCCCAAAGAGCTTTCTGTGTATCCTGGGCATGGCAGGGGTCAGACCAGACACATGTCTTGGGCTTCTGGCTTATGGAGGGACCAACAGCCATCCTTCAGTTGGTCAGTGGGTGTTTTCTCATTTTCTTGGGAGTGTGACAGGCCATATGATGTCAAGGCACAAGCCGACATCTGTCATGCTCCCTCCTGCAGTGAGGGCTGACATGTTGTCGTGCCTCTGGCCTCCACCATGGGCCAGCAAATGCTGAGCCATGAACCCACCCTCCCTCCTAGGAGAAGGTGAGTGGTTGTTGAGCACTCAAGCCTTCACCCACCAGCTGGCCCTCCAACACCCAAGTCTGTTCCCTAACCCTGGTCAGCAGTGTCACAGGCAGAAATACAATTCAGGCAGTTAAATTATAGATGGGAAAAAACAAAGGTAATCCACCTTAGCAATGATAGTTCAGATTAATTCACTTCTGAGTTCTAACAAGCAAAGAGACCAAGTCATTTGTAACTTGTGCATGTGGGGTGTAGGTGTTGAAGAAAGGGGATCATAGTGCTGTCACTACTGCCATCACCCCAGAGGGATGTGGACTGCATTGCTACTACTGCCATCACAACGAAGGGGTGGGGGCTGTAGTGCTTCTGCCATCACCACTGGTGGATGGGGAATGTAGTACTGCAGCCGTCCCACCTGAGGGTTGGGAGCCATAGTGCTGATACTGCCATCACACATAGGTAATGGTGAACATAGTACTGCTGCTTCTGTCACACCTGAAGGAGGGAGGTCATAGTGCTGTTGCTGCTGTCATCATACCAGAGGTATGGGGGCCGTAGTGCCGCTTCCATCACACATTAGGCATGGGGGCTGTAGTGTTGCTGCTGCCATCACATCTTGTACCTAAAATAAATTTAAATTGGTACAAGGATGGAAGGATGTGTAATAGTGGAGGTCAAAATTGCTAAAATGCATGTTAGCAGAGTTAACAAGCGTTTGTCAATGCCGAATGTTTGCTTGCTGGCATTGGCAGTGGTAGTGTAGAAGTTACAGAGCTGCGTAATAGGAATGGCAGTGAAGTATTGAACTGAAGCTAACCCCACCACCACCCTGCAGAGAGTGACAGGCATTGGGGTGCGCTAGTCATCAGGCATAACGCCATGACATTTCACATCACCCCACCCTGCAGACACTGACAAGTGCCACGGTGTTCCTTGTGGTCTTTGCCTTTATGCGCACCCCATTTCATTAGGAAATATGGTGAGATGGGTGCTATAGGAGAATGGGGTGAACTTTGGGGTCAAGAGTCCAAGGCATACCTCGATGCCTCTCAGTGACTGCAGGGTGGGAATGGTATGAGCATCACAGGCAAGAATCCCAAGGCACACCCCTGATTCCTGTCATTCTCTATAGGGTTACGCTATAGTTGAAAACCCTAATACCTCAGGTATCTGTTGGTATTTTCACCCAAATTTTCAACATGTTTGTTTTGTGACCCCACCTCATGAACAGGGGAATATCAGTTTGTTAACCAAAGCTGCTTATGCACAGTGACTATGGTATTTAGCACCACAGGTGCAAAAATATTCCAACAGGATGTAAAAAATTACAGCTGTACTCTTTCATGGGGAGGTGTAAAATGGCTATGTTGCAAATGTAGTAAAATATAAAAAAATGGTGAAGTCAGCAGATATAGAAACTCAGTAACGCACAACCGTATTATAATTAGGTTGGGGATTTTACAGCAGATTGTCAACTCAGGCATTTTGGTGCCTCCGATCATGAACAGTGTCACTGTGATTTTCTTTATCTGTGATCAACAATGATTTCACAGTGGCCACGATCTCTGCACTGAAAGTGTGAAACACACTTTGGCCATGTTGTGAAAAATGGCAGCTGTACTGTTCATATGGAAGTGTGGAAAAATGCCACTGGTGAAAATCTGGACTGAAAATATTACAAAGTCATGAACTAACGAGGATGCATGGAAACTGTGCAATGCTCATTCGTAACACAGTCATTTCATGGACTTTTGTCACCAAATTTTCAGCATAGCCATTTTAAGATCTTCTGCTCACTTAACAGTGTAACTGTGATTTTCATTATCTGTCCTAAACATTGCTTTCGCACACTCAGCAGCACCATTGTGCGCCACATGTGCGTAAACACATTTTGGGCAATATATGAAAAATTGCAGCTGTAATGTTCATAGGAAGTTTAATAAATGGACATGTTGAAAATCTGGAGTGAAACATTAAATTTGCAAACTACGAGCATGCATAGTAACTGTGTGCAACGACGCTTGTAAAAGTCATTTTAGGAATTTTTTCACCAAATTTTCAACATAGCCATTTTAAGATCGCCTGCGCTGGACGGTGTCACTGTGATTTTCTTAATTTGTCCTGTACATTGATTTCAAGATAACCGCCACTGCGCCATTGTGCGCCATATGGGCGGAAACACGCTTTGGGTGAGATGTGAAAAATGACAGCTGTACTACTCATAAGAAGGTGTGGTACAATGGCAATGTTGAAAATCTGGAGGAAAATATTGAAAATTTGCAAACTAATGAGCATGGAGGAACTGTACAACGACGTCAGAAACAGTCATTTTTGGAATTTTTCACCAAATTTTCAACATAGCCATTTTAACACTTCACCTCATGAACAGTGTCACTGTGATTTTCTTAATTTGTCCCATACATTGATCTCAAGACACCAACTGCGCCCATTGTGCGCCATATGGGCGGAAACACGCTTTGGGTGAGATGTGAAAATGGCAGTTGTACTACTCATTAAGAAGGTATGGTAAAATGGCAATGTTGAAAATCTGGAGTGAAAATATTGAAAATTCATGACCTTACGAGTGTGCATGAGGAACCGCGAATGCACGCCGTAAACAGTCATTTTTTAGACTTTTTCACCAAATTTTCAACATAGCCATTTTAAGATGCCTGCTCATGAACTGTGTCACTGTGATTTTCTTAATTTGTCCCCGTGACATTGATTTCCCACACCGATCATGCGCCATTGTGCGCTACATGGGCGGAAACACGCTTTGGGTGCTATGTGAAAATGACAGCTGTACTACTCATATAAGAAGGTGTGGTAAAATGACAATGTTGGAAAATCTGGAGTAAAAATATTGAAAATTCGTGAACTTACTTAGCCCGCGTGAGAACCGGCGCAATGCACGCCAGAATAGTCATTTTTGGTTTCATAACCAAATTAACGCAGTGAGACCCTTCATGATTGATGTCGATTGTCATGGCATTATTCAGGCCTGAAGGGTGATTTCACAGTCACTGTGCAGTCACTGTGCAAATCACCCTTCGGGCCCGACAACGCCATGACAGTTACATCATTCATGAGAAGGGGTCCCAAAACCTCATGTTGAAAATTTGTGCCAAAGTTCCCAAAATGCCTGAGATATGCAATAAAGTTGAACCCTCCTATTTATCCCATTATACAGCTTACCAGCATTTCCTCAGTTCGCGGCGCTTGAAGAGTGCAGACGGTTCCCCGTCAATCAAGATCATCGCTACCGAGTCTGGAGGTAAGTATGGGGTGAGGGTGGTGGGGAGGCTGGGTGCAGGGTGGGTGCGGTGTGGAGGGGAGGTCGAGATGAACCGGACAGTTTTCGCTTTCAGGTAAAAAAAAAAAGACGACGTGATCGCTGCTACCGCTTGGGTGGGCCTCAGTATGGCACACAGGATCGCTAAGCCTTTCAGCCGACGGGGATTGGGCACTTCGGCTGCCACGAATTGCTTGCCATGTTGGGGTGGGCTCCAGCGGCACACTCAGCACGCGGGGAGGACAGTGCAGCCGACGGGGATTGGGCACCCCGTCACATATGAGTTGCCACGCTGGGGTGGCACCCAGCGTGGCATTTTGAAAGCCTTTGGGGAAGGCAGGGGAAGAGCAGCCGACGGGATTGGGCACCCTGGTCGGCTATACAGTGTGTGCAGCAGGGGCACATGCCTGAGGGCGCCTGTGGGGGAGCTGCACGTGAGCAGCCTTATCTTATCGTTGCTCACCCAAGCATAGCTTCCTTCAATCAGAAAGCTTACTGCATTTGAGCTTGTCACAGACAGCTCCAAAATGCATTGGCTTACAGGGGCCGCGCCTGCCAGCACACTGACTGAATTGGAGGAGGAGGTGACACACCTCCGAAATCTCCGATGATAGCACTATGTTTCTTGCACATGCGTGCAAGCAAACATAAAAATTGTTAAATAAAGTACACAAACCCAAACACTGGTAAAACCAGATTTTGACTTGGCAGACACCAGTGACAATACCATTTTTTACAATGTGCAAAATGGAATATGCGCTTTCTCAATCCCGGTAAACCAGTGTCCCTGTTGATAAGCAACTTTAATTTCTGCCCCCACGACATATATAAGCAACTTTAATTTCTGCCCCCACCACTGCCTAGTGGATAGATACCACTGTGGGATAATCCATGGAGTGTGACTGGTGCCAGGGATGGGGATGGTTGGTGTATGCATGGTGGGACAGTGGCTGTCCAGAAGTGAGGCAAGCATAAACACAAAATTCAAAGAATCATTCTTTGCCTTGGTTACATAAAGTGCCCCTTATGGGAAGATGAACACAGACATTGGGGAGGCAGTAGAGCCTAGATGTTAGAGCAAAGAGCTGTAAACCTGGAGACCCTGGTTTGAATTCCATGGCTGCTAATTATTTAGTGCGTGACCATGAGCCGGTCACTTACCCTCCCATGCTTAAATTAACTGTCTGTCTTTCTCCATACCTTTCCTTAATCTAGCTGTGCATACCTAATTAATGCTGTCAACTGTGCAGGGATTGTTAAGTGCTCTGTGATACATGTATATAAAACTGTTAAACTGTTTTCCTGTCTGTTAGGGCAGATGCTCTGCAAGCCTTTGCCGAGAATTAAACCCATGTCCTCAAGGCAAAATCTCTAACTATTCAACTAAAGGGGAAAGTCCCTTTACTAAGAGGTTCAAGGGCTCCATTGATCTTCATGCCTTCTATCCCATGAGAGGAATTTCCCATCAATTGAATGGTTACAGATGCTGCCTTTGGGACACCGGGGTCCAGGTTTGGTTCCCAGCAAGGATTGGAGGTGCGACTGCTCCAGCAAACAGGAAGGACAGAAAATTCCAGTTTCTTTTCCTTCCCTTTTTATGAACAGCACTAATACAAGAGATATGTGGTGCCACCATGCTCTACTAGACTGAAACTGCTAATGCACTGCATGATATCGCAAGCCAAGATACAGGCTATATAGACACAGACTATGGAAAATAAAGGCGTCAGCAATTTTAGCCCTTTTGATGGAACTGAGTCAGTACAGTATGCACTCATGCAATGTTATTTTAGGGAAACGGAGAACTATTTTTACATCTCATCTACATAATAGGCACTTCTGTCTGTGACAAACAGCCTGGGGGTAAACTGAGTTGTTTCACATCAGTACGTATGACCACTCTAGCATGGCTACAGAACCTCTTATGTCTAGATCACAGATACAATTGATAAATGCAGGCCCAAACTCTAAATGAGCTGGTTGTTGTCCTATATTATCTAAACAAAATAAATTCAACTGCTTGGACAGGAAGATGTGAACAACAAAATATCTGTAAGGCACAGACAACAGAATTTTTATGAAACTTTATGGAATGTGGTCTGGAAGTCAAAATATAATAACGTCATTTATAATATTCAGGCATTGTTTATAATATTCAGAGCTATGACTTATAAGGTCCGCTATTGATTTGAAGCCCCACAGTTTAGACCCTGCTGGTACTTCATGAGGATTTTCACCAAAACTGTTATTTCAGAAACTTTAGAGCTTACGTTTTTTTGTAAGACACAAAAAAAATCAAAAGGCTTTTTTTTTTTAAGAGTACGCCAAAGCCTACCTCAGCAGTAGACCTTCTACAATCCCAGCAGGCTTATATTCAACTAATCGGCCTGAGTTTTCACAGCTGAAGCGAGAAGATCTAGTAATCCCTTTACCCTGACCCTTGCAATTGCTCTTGCCACAGAGGTGCTATAGAATTTAGGCAATTTAAAGCTATTTCAAACATCTGCAGTGAGTGGAAACAGGGAGGTTTACTGTTCTAAAAACATTTTGTTTGTGGGTGGCAGCACAAGTGAAGAGAGACTTTCACAGAAAGAGCCTCATAAAATGGAGTCATATTACAAATACTGCAGAGCACCATCTCCTTTACTGTGGAAGGGATTTGTGTTAAATGATTTGAAGTTGATTTCTGCACAGTAATACTAACTCACCCTCCTGTCTCAGATGTCAGTGACTTTCACTGAAGTAATTCTATGTTATTTGCTATACTTAGTTATGGTTAAAACTGATGAAGCCAGGAATTTTCAATTGCAAATAAGAAAAATATTACATGATTCCAGTATTTCAATTTGCAGAGCTTATCTCTTTTATGTTATAGAAACATAACTTGCAAGCGGTGTACTTTTTTCACTGGAAGCTTTTTTCTTTCAATATTATAAAACGGTGTTAATAACTGTTTTCTTTACTGAGAAAAATGTTCCTTTGTGAGTTATGGGCATGTACGTTTCTTTTTTTTTTTTTTTATTGAGGACCAAAAAAACATACATTTACATTGAAGTATTTCTCTTTAGCCATTACAGATTTCCACAGATGTGTCCAGCCAGGTCAGAAGTTCAGAACCATAACAAACTGATCTGACTGGCTGGTACCTAAGGTTGCCACTGTGATGAGCCTTGGCTCAAGGGTCCGTTTCTAACTTCAGTAAACATATAAACAACAATGGCTAATTGTATACAGTATTCAACATTATGAATCACTTAAATAATTTCAGTTAATCACACACAGAGACACTGTACCTCTTCTCTTGTGTGCTGTTGTATCTCATGCAGGTGCATTAGGAGTGGAGAGGGCAGCTTCAGTTAATTTTTGAAATATGTATTTTTTTTTTAGTCTTTGGTAACCAGGTAAGGCCCACTAGGCACACGTGCCTGTTTTCAGGGTGACCTGGGAGCAGTGGGCAGTTAAGTGACTTGCTCAGAGTCACACAGTATGCAAGTGGAGGTTGTGAGAATCAAACTCAGGTCTGGTCTGTTGGATGTATCAAGCTCATTCACACCTCACTCCTCTAACCTCTAGGCTATACTGCCAGCGTTGACATTTATTATAGATCATTTTAGCTTATTTGAGTGATTTATAATATGTTAATAGGACCTACGTAAGGTAACTGTTATGGTATAAGACACTTCTAGCATGAGGCTTGGGCATCCAGATTTGTTCAGTTTTTCTTTGCAGTCCTCTCACCAAAGCCTTACGTTCTGAGTCGCTTGGCTTAGGAAACATTCTACATGGGCCCTATTAACTTGTAAGCTGACATCTAGACAATTCAAAGTAAGGGACATATTTATGATAGAGCAATAGGTATAGCTTTTAGAGTTTATAATTATTAATTTTGTTTTGTCATTAAACTGTGTCATCAAAGGATTTCCATATATGATTAAAGGTTAAACCTCCTTTCTTAAAGTATAATACACTTTTTTCATTTTAATAAAGTCAGTCATCAGTTAGGAACACCGAACATTCAGAAACATAGAAACATAGACTTTGACAGCAGATAAGGACTGCTTGGCCCACCTAGTCTGCTCATTTCCCTACCTACTGGATAAGTTGCAGATCCTAGTTAACCAACAGCCTACTTCTTCCTACCCCCCACCAGAATTGCCTTATGTCTGTCCCATGCATTCCTGAATTCCCCCACTGTTTTTGACCCCACAACCCCCTCAGGAAGGCTATTCCATGCATCCACCACCCTCTCTGTGAATTCATTCGAAGGTAGATTGGGGTATTTTTGATATAATAAAATGTTGTTTCTCTTTTTCTGGCATTTATGATACTGAAATTTAACAAATGCTCTTGCTTCTTTCTGCATACATACATCATGATCTGTATATGACCCCAGTAAACCAATACATGGGTTAAAAGGTAAGGATAATTACAGTGCTTGATTTTAAAAAAGATATCTCCATCTCCTAAAATTTCCCTAGCATTTCACAACTAGCACATGACAGTACCAATGTGCCTTCTTCCTTGTGACAGCATGGACAGTCATCTGGAAGGATCAGAATAAGTAAGCAATAACCCACAACAGGGTAAGGAGATTTAATCAATGTGGACGCACTGGTAGTGGACCAGTTAGGTGATGAATTTTGGACAACCCATGTTATAACATTTTTTAACCACTCTGGTGTACAATAAACCCTATGAAGAATGTTAAAATGTGTTTGTCATAGTATGATACATTTTTTATATAGTCAGAGTTTTGCACACCAGGATAGCATCATTTAGGTGCAGCACCTATCGTTAAAGAAGGTCCCATAGGGACATGCACAGCAGCAGAGCAGTTTCAACTGTACTCAACAGAGATAACAAATTATGCAGAAAATGTAAAATAAGCCCAAATTACAGAAGACAAACAATAATTACACATATCAATAATAGCATGTTACTAGCAGTAAGTAGTTAGAGTACTAGCACCAGAAGTGGATGTAATGGAAGCAGGAAGAAGTAGGGATAGGGACAGCTGTTAACTGGGTTTTAGCTACCTTGTCTTCTGAAAATAATGACTTGCAGTGTCAACATCCTATTAGATTAGTCAGATCCCTTTGCTGTTCTTAGATACTTGTCTACTTTTCTGAATAAATGTGCAGATTTTTGAAATCAGTGTTTTCAATCTAAATTGCTATGAACATTTGAAAGTATTTACCAACAACTATAGCATCCCATATATACAGTATACAGTATTCTGCTTGGCTTCCCGGCCAGTGCCCTTTGGGGTAACCTTTGTCTCAGTGCTTGCGTGCTGAGGTTTTTTGTCTTTTAGCTTGTTTTTTGGTTTTATTGGATTCACCACAACATAACCCAGATAGACCATCTTAGGGTAGCTGGTTCATTCCACTGGGGTGTCACACAGAGAAGGCACACTGATGAGTCCTGGTATGATGAAACATGTGTATGTGTCATCTGTTATCACCCTTTGCAGACTGTGTGAGAGACCTTTTGGTACCATGTATTTTCTGCTTAAAGTTGAACCAGCATAATATTCTGTGGTGATTTGCATATACAGCCCATGGTGCTTTGAATTTATGGGGTATGTGTGATTTTGTATTTCTTTTCAACTACAGTATAATTCATGTTACATATACTGTACAGCCAGGTTGCAATGCATTCTCTTTTTGTGACTGCACTGAGTTGCCATCAACCTTATTTGTTTTTTTTTTCCTCCTTTAAGCTATACAATAAGAAACATAGAAACATAGAAACATAGAATTTGACGGCAGATAAGGACTGCTTGGCCCACCCAGTCTGCCCATTTCCCTACCTAATGGATAAGCTGTAGATCCTAGTTAACCAGCAGCCTACTTCTTCCTACCCCACCCCTAGAATTGCCTTTATGACTGTCCCATGCATGCTTGAATACCACCACTGTTTTTGACTACACAACCTCTGAAGGCAGTTCCATGCATCCACAACCCTCTCTGCAAAAATATTACTTACATTACCTTTGAGCCGCCCTATCTCTCAAATTGTGCCCTCTTGTTCTTGCACACTCTTTTTTTGAAAGATGCTACCCTCTTGGACTTTGTTGATTCCTTGAGGTACTTGAAAGTTTGTATCATGTCCCCTCTCCTCCTTTCCTCGAGGCTATACATATTACGCCCTTAAGTCTCTCTCATGTCTTCCGTGCAGACCCTGCACCATTTTAGTTGCCCTCCTCTGACAGCTTCCATCCTGTCTATGTCTCTTATGGAGATTGGGTCTCCAGAACTGCACGCAGTACTCCAGATGGGGTCTGACCAGCTGTCTGTTCAGAGGGATGATAACTTCCTGTTTTCTACTGGTGATGCCTCTCCCTATGCATCCCAGTATCTCCCCAGCCCTCCTTGCTGCCCTCTCACATTGTTTGCCCACCTTTAGGTCATCTGATATGACTACCCCAGGTCCCTTTCCATTTTTGTTGTTGTTAGTATCTCACCCCCCATTGTGTACTCTCTTCCCAGGGTTTCTGTTTCCCAGGTGCATTACCTTGCACTTCTAGCACTGAATCTGCTGCCATACATTTGACAATTCCTCTAACCTTGCAAGTCCCTTCTCATCCTTTCCACCCCACCTTGTGCATCAACTCTGTTGCAGATCATTGTGTCATCTGCAAAGAGACATACTTTTCCTTCCAGTCCCTCTGCAATGTCACTTATAAAGACATTAAAGAGGACCGGTCCTAATACTGAACCCTGCGGCACCCCACTAGTAACCCCCCTTTCTTCAGAGTGGACTCCATTTACTATTACTCTCTGTGTCCTATTCTCCAGCCAATTTTTACCCAAGCTGTCATCTTGGGACCCACTCCCAGGCTGGCTAACTTGTATGTTAATCTTTGTGTGGGACTGTGTCAAATGCCTTGCTAAAGTCTAGGTAGGCCATGTCCACAGCCCCTCCCTGATCTACTACTTTGGTCACCCAGTCAAAGAAATCTATCAGATTTGTCTGGCATGACCTTCCCACTGTGAATCCATGTTGCCTTGGGTCCTGTGCCCCTCTAGCCTCTAGATACTCGACCATTCTTTCCTTCAGAAGTGATTCCATCATTTTCCCTACTACTGAGGTTAAACTAACAGGTCTGTAGTTTCCTGCTTCTGCCTTGCTCCCACTTTTGTGAAGGGGAATCACATCTGCCCTCCTCCAGTCCTCGGGTACCACCCCATCCTCCCATGATTTGTTAAAGAGGGTAGTCAGTGGTGTCACTAGTTCTACCCTTAGTTCTTTTAGAATTCTGGGATGAACCATCAGGCCCCATTGCTTTGTCCACCTTCAGTTTTAAGAGTTCTTTCAGAACCCTTTCTTCTGTAAATGGTCTGGTATCAACTTCTGTATCCAGAGTGTCTCTACTGTTCATTTTAGGTACCTCCCTCTTCCTTTGTAAATACTGAGCAAAATATTTGTTTAGTATCTCTGCCTTTTCACAGTCACCTCTGCTCACCCTCCCTCCCTTTATTAAGCCTCACTATCCCTCCCTTGGTCTTCCTTTGCTCCTGATGTACCTATAAAGGTTTTATCCTCTTCTAACTGAGTTGGCTATCTTTTCCTCGGTTTGGACCTTTGCTGTTCTGACTGCCTTCCCAGCTTCCTTTGCTTTAACTGATACAGTTCTCTGTCCTGCTCCTTCTGTAATTCCTTGTACTTTCTGAATGCTTTCTTTTCTTGAACCTTGACTGCTACTTCCTTTGAGAACCATAGTGTGTTTCTTACATCGTTTGCTTTGTTTATTTGCTTCACACAAGGCTTGTTACCTCTGTGATGGCAGTTTTATTATTCCCCATTGTTCTTCCACCCTCCTTCCTGCCCATTTGCTAGTGCATTCCTTAGGCACTCACCCATTTTGGCAAAGTCAGCCTTCCTAAAGTCCAGTACTTTTGCCTTTGTATGGCTTGACTCCATTGCTGTGTTTATTGTGAACCATACTGTTCGATGGTCGCTAGTTCCCAGATGGCTACCCACTCTACATCTGTGATCCTCTCTCCATCTCCATTTGAGAGAACCAGGTCTAGTTGCTTCCTCTCAAGTGGGCTCCAATACTAGTTGTTCATAGACATGCCCCTGTAGGGCATCTAGAATAGCCCACTCTTCAAGTGGCTGCTGCAACTGCACTCCAGTTAACATCTGGCATATTCAGATCACCCATCAGCAATATCTCCCTTTTTCTGCCATTCTAAGTATACTCTCTATCATTTCCTTGTCCATTTCCTCCCTGAGAAGTGGGTCAGTATACAACCCTGTGCGGATTGGAGCCATTGCCGGTCTCCAAATTTACCCACAGTGCTTCTTCTCCTCCCCTGTTTTCCTTTTGTTCTGTTGCTTTGATTCCTTCCCTATGTAAAGAGCTACTCCTCCTCCTCTTACCCTCCTGTCCTTCCTGTAGATAGTGTATCCTGGTATGTTTACGCCCCAGTCATGGTTTTGTGTACCATGTTTCTGTGACTGCCACGATATCCAGATGTTCCTCCTCCATCAAGGCCACTAATTCAGGAAGCTTGTTACTCAGACTACGGGCATTGGTACTCATTGCTCTCCATTTCCTGATGGCTTTACCTTCTGTTGAAGCATCCCCCACTGACCTTTCTACCTCGGTCTTTTTCTCATTTAGTACCCTGTTTTGTAGGGAGAGGCTGGGATTTTCCTGCTGCTTATCAGTGCCTCCCCCCTTGACTAGTTTAAAAGCTTGCCAATGAAGCATTTAAACCGATTGCTCAAAAGACTTGTTCCCTTTCTGGACAGATGCAGACCATCCTGCCAGTATAGGCTGGTGTCCCTCCAGGTGGAACCCCAGTCCCCAATGAAGCCAAACCCCTGTGCTCCACACCATTTCTTCAACCATTCATTAAACTGCATGGTGCAAAGTACCTCGCCTCACTCATGCCATTGACAGCCAGCACCTCTGAGAAGGATACTGTGTGCTACTTGTCTTAGGCCCTCCCCATTCTACAAAGTCCTTCTGCACTACTCTAATCTCATGATGAGCCAAGTCATTTGTCCCTAGGTGGACAATAACGTCCAGCTCAGACTCCTGTGCAGCTGATCTCGTGATCCTGAGGATGCGCTTCCTGTCCCTCCAAGCCATGGCACCAGGCAGGCACCTTACTTCAGTTTTACCTGCTCCCCCCAGTTCTATCCCCCTAATAATTGGGTCCCCCACCAGGAGCTGCTTCCTTTCCCTGTGGTGTCCTCTGCCTCCTTCCTGTGGGCCTCCCTTGTGACAGTTGTCCTCAGCCTCCTTAGTCTCCTCTGGGTGCATCCATGGGGAGCTATGCTCCCAGATTGGTGTATGGATTGTGGAGTGGAACAACTGACTGGGTGTGCCTCTGTTCCACCATCCTCACCCTCCCTGAGCCCACTGTGGTCCAACTGCTGTGCTTTCTTAGCAACCTCTGAGGTAGTGGTGGTAGCTCTGGTGCTCCCTGGATGGGGGAGGTTTCCTTCCTACTGTCCAGTGTGGCCTGAAGACGGGCAATTTCCTCCCTCAGGGCAGAGAGTTGTCTGCAAATAGGGCAGCATCTCAGCCTCCAGAAAGACTCCCGGATAAGCCTTTCAACTGAAAGTACATTCAGGCAGCACATTCAAATCTCAGCAGAACTCAAATAACCAGACACAGCATCAGTGATTAAGAGACATCCCATGCAGAGCCTTAGCTCAGATGCTAACAGGCTGCCAGCAGATTGCACAGCAAGCTTAATGTGAACTGTAATGTATACAGATTTTACATTTTAACAGTAAATAGTAGGTTTTAAAATATGTGCTAGGACCTCCTTATCACCACACCACAATAGACATAAACTACTGCAGCTTTTTTGCCTTCCTTCATCAAGCATACTATGGTCCACTGTGGATGCATAACAAGATGCACATGACTCAGACAGATACAACACAAGTAAAGTCGCCCAGAGCAACTTCGTCTATGTCACATTAAAATTTCCTCGGTTATTTCAACTCTGAACTTTGCTGGAAGAGTTGACCTCCCTATAACTAGAGATGATTATAAATCTCATTTCTGTCAGGGGCTGTGCCACTATACAACTCATTTTGTTAGCTTCCAAATGTATTGTATTTATGCACAGTTTGCCGGTTCTTTATCTAGACCTTTCTGTAATTGTTGCATCAGCTTTAGGCTATCTATGCTGCGTTGTTAATTAGCCTAATTTGCCTCTCATGGTGCTTGACTTTATAACTGCCTAATATGTATTTGCTTCCCCCTTTCTCCTCCTTATTGTCCCCCTCCTCCCTTTGCCACTCATTTTATCCCGCCACACTCTCCCTGTCAGTCTCTCCCACGTCTTTGCCTTCTAGCTCCTCCACCTCTCCCCATCTACCCAGGTCTCCTCTCTTTCCCCTCATTTAATTTTGAATTCCTCCATAGGGCCCTCTGTCTCTCCCTTTTCTATCCACTCCCTCCTTCACACTTCCCTCCTACAGACGCAAGTCTCCCCATCTACCCGGGTCTCCTCTCTTCCCCCTCATTTAATTTTGAATTCCTCCATAGGGCCCTCTGTCTCTCCCTTCTCTATCCACTCCTCCTTCACACTTCCCTCCTACAGACTGTAAGTCTCCCCCATCTACCTCGGCCTCTTCCCTCATTTAATTTTGAATTCCTCCATAGGGCCCTCTGTCTCTCCCTTCTCTATCCACTCCCTCCTTCACATTTCCCTCCTACAGACACAAGTCCTATTGTTCTTCTCCTTATCCTTCTTCTTCTTCTGCTTTGTGGTGATGTTGAATTAAATCCTGGCCCCATCTCCCCTAATCTCGCTCCCTCTACCACCTCTCTTTCAAAATGACTTAGCTGTTTCCACCTTAATGCTGGGAGCCTTCTACCAAATGCTGATCTATTTAGACTGTGGTTTGCCCAGTATACTACTGACATCCTCTATGGCATTGAATCTTGGCTCACTTCCTGAGACTCTGATAGTAATGTAGCCATTGACAGCTGCAGCTTCCACAGGCATGATCATGGCAAAAGTGGTGGTGGCATTATACATCTAACATTATCTCACCTGTTCTAGCTTCTTAAGTGACATTCTATCAGCCTCACATGAATTTCTTCTGACTAAACTCACTTTTCCCCTCCTTGTTATGTATCTATATTGGTGATGTTTATTCCTCCCCCATTGCCTCTCCCTCTGTGTTGTCTGATGCAATCACCTGCCTGGCCTCATACTCTTCTTTTCAGGAGCTGATTCTCATTGGTGATTTCAGCATTAATTGACTCTCCCATGCTGGCAACCAACAATAAAAAATTATTCTTTTAATCTCACACAATTCATGTCTAAGTCAATTCATATCGATCCCTACTCTACTCACTTTTGTACTGGGTCCTGTCTTCCCACTTTCACCAGATTACAGCTGCTGGTACACTACCTGATACCTTCAGTGACCACAATATGTCCTTCTGCATCAGGTAAACCTGTACTCCCCTCAGCCCCCCTTCCAAATGTATCTAGTCAAGACCAATTTGTTCGCTAAACCTTGATTCACTCCTCCTTGACCTTTCTGCCATTGACCCTTCCTTATTGCCACTGACATAGATAAGGCCCTCTTCCTGTTCCACTCTAAATTCATACATGTGTGGGGCAGACACGCCCTGTTAAAAAAGTGCCATGTCTTCTCCAATATGTTTACCCTAAATACTGTGTTTAAGTGATATTTTATACCTTATATGGAGGATATTCTTCTATTGTATGAGACGTGTGCTTTCTTATATACTCAAATTTCAATAAAAAGATAAAGTGAAAAAAAAATGCCATGTGAGAGGGTCCCACTTCCCTTGGACTACAGCTGACCTCATGGTTCAGTGCCAAAGAGACAGTGTCTAGCATCATTTAAAATTGTTACACTCACCTACAGACCTCCTTAATTACAGGAGAGTGAGAAATTTCTGTACCAATGCCATCAGGGCAGCCAAGGCTTAATTATTTTGTGTCCAGCTTCCAGAAAAACCTTACATTCCCTGACAGAGTCAGAAAGATGCTCCTCTTCCTCCCCATCTTCAGCCCTTCTCCTCCTCCTCCTCCTCCCACTCTTCATCTAACCACTGCTTTGACTTTGTTCCTGTCTCTCCTCTGGAGACCCCATGTACTCTTTCCTTCATCAAACTCTCCAAAGGTCTTAACCCAGATAAGTTGGACCCTAAACTACACCACCTCTCATCCTCTGCTATTGCTATCCCACTCCCCCACCTGCTTAACCTTTCTTTCTCCCTCAGCTCCACTCCTCTGTCCTAGAAGCTTGCCAAGGTTCTCCCTCTCCACAAAGAAAGTGACCCACCCCCTCTGGCAACTTTCATCTTATCTCTCTTCTCCATGCACTTGCCAGGCTGCGAGAAAAGACTGTCTACTCTCAACTTGATGACTTCATCTTCTCCACTAACTTTATCTCTCCATTATAGTCTGGCTTCCATAAAAAGCTATGCACAGTTTCTTCTCTCCTATGTTTTACAGATTTCATCCTTAACAGGATGGATATGGGGTACATTACTGCTGTCATTTTCTTTAATGTTGCTAAAGCCTTTCATATAGTAGCCCACCCCCTTGTCTTGAACAGGCTAAAAGCAGTGGGCCTTTACCAGCCTTCATCTAGTTTAGATCCTACCTCTCTGGCCACCTCTAGTTGGTACAGGCTAGTGATTCCTTGTCTCCTCCCCTCCCTATACAGTCTGTGGTTCCCCTGGACTTTAACACACAAATTGGGTACTCACCACCTGCTTGTAGGGATGATGCTCAGACTTCAAAAATGTGTTTTGAAAAGTGCAGTTCACACCTTTTTTATTAGGTGCAAAAACTACACATATGAACAGATGTAAATGCCCATAATGCTCACCTGACACGTTTTGGATCTTCTGATCCTTTCTCAAAGGTGACTAAAATATAAAAAATATCCTTCCTAAATACATCTATGGCTAGTGATGTCCGATGTAATGTCAGACGTTACCAAAATTTTCAGTAGCCATATTTTTGCACATAAATTTTATTTTAGTTTATATTTATTTATTTATTTATTTATTTCGATTAGGATTAATACCTTTGAGTCAAAGACTCATTTTCAAAGGTTCCAAGTCAGGGACAAACAGAGCAATACAAATACAATACTATAAAATACAATATAGATAGCAAGGATCACATTGTAGGTATCATGAAATCATTATAATGTCACATGAGGTTCAAGACTTGCTAGTTTCAGGTACATCTTAACTATAGATAAATTACATTACATCAATTGTTGCAGGGTAGAAATAGCCTGGAAATAATGAACATGTCAGTAATATGGCCGTGTTATGTTAGGGGGATGATAGGGGAGGGGGTAAGCAACCAGATTAGCGTTGCCAAAGAAACTAGAGGTGGTGTGGGTTGGGAGAAAAGAGGAGGGGTAAGGTGGTGTAGGAGGGTGGTAAGTCGGGAAAAAAGGGGGGATGGGGAGGGGTAAAGGAAAAAGGCTGGGGAAAAGGCAGGAGGATCTGTTGATTATATTCTTGTGCAGTTACAGGTAGTTACATTCTTAAGATGGGACCGTAGCCCCCTCTTGAACTGACTCAGCTTCGTGCCTCCTGTCAGCGTGTCAGGATTAACCATTTGGGGCCTTTAAAAGTAATGGATTTTTGGGCCAAGGATGTGCGCTTGAAAGGGTCTTGAAGTCCTCCTTTTGTTGCATTTCTTCTTTGTTTAGTATGCACTGCCTTCTTGAACAGACTGTTTATAGATTCCAGCATGAGGCCTAGTTGTACTTTTTTTATGATCAGGCATGTTTGATATTGGGCTCTTAGGTACAGAGGGAGCCAGCCAGTCTCGGAGCAGAGTACACAGGTGTGAGTCCATCGATCTGCTCCAAGTGCCAGATGACAAGCCCTGTTAATGAGAGTTTGTATCCTGCTTAGGGCAGTGTCTGATCCTGCTATGTATATTGGTAACCCATAATCAATGGATGATAATACTGTGCTGCCTGTGGCTAATTTGAGGGCAGCAGGTGTCATCGAGTGCTTGTTTCTGTGGAGGATGCCCAGTTTCATGTTGGTGGTTTTGACAACTTGATCAAAGTGGTGGGAGAAATTCAGAGTGTCATCAAGGTAAACACCCAGATATTTAAACGAGGAGACTTGTTCAAGTGTGTCACCTTCCAGGTTCAGAATTCAAAGGAGGTAGAAATTCCTTTTGCTCTGAGGGGCCAAGAACAGCATACTTTTGGTTTTTTTATGGTTTAGTAGCAGTTTGTATTGACAGAACCAGGTTTCAGGTTTCTGGAAACTATCGAGTAGGCCATCCTCGATGGTCAAGTGGTCCCTGCCTGGGACTGATATTTATTTATTTATTTATTAATTTGTTCTAGGATTACAAATACCGGCATCATCTGCATATAATACGATGCTTGCTAAGCAGGCTTCAGGGAGGTGGTTAATGAACAGGCTGAAAAGGAGCGGTCCAAGTATAGACCCTTGAGGTACTCCAAGGGCCACTACCTTTGGGTCAGAGAGTGAGTCACCGATTCTAACCCGTTGAGTTCTTTGTGACAGATAGCTACGAAACCAGGTGACTGTATCAGGGGCCAATCCCATAGAGAGCAGTGTGTTTAGTAATAGCTGGTGATTAACTGGGTCAAACACTTTTGTGAGGTCAATGAAAGCTGACCCCACCACCTTCCCTTGGTCAAGGGTGTTGTAGAGCTGAGTGGTGTAATCCACCAGTGCGGTGATGGTAGAGTGTTTTTTGTGGAAGCCATGCTGATTGCTGCAGAGTAATTTGTGACTGTCGAGGAAGTCAGTGAGTTGTTCAAAGACTATTCTTTCTAGAGCTTTGAAGAGGGGTGGGAGGATGGATATTGGCCTATAGTTGGCGGTGAGTGTTTTATCCCAAGATTTGAAAACTGGTGTAACCAGGGCAGATTTCCAGGTGTCTGGGAACACAACTGATCTTAGGGAGGTATTAAAAACCTTGGAGATTGGGGCTGCTAGTTCATCAAGCATTAGGGCAACCAACTTCATATCTATTTGATTACTCCCCATTCTGGGCTTTCTGAGGACCCTCTTTACATGCTTGATGGTCTTGGAGATTGAAACTTGCCTAAAATAGAAAAGTGGTAGCCCATCCCTCACTGATGAGGGTATGGTGTTGTCATGAGGCTGGTTATTCAGTGGGTTTAGGAACTCTCTGGGAAGCACCCCTGATAGATCAGTGAACGTGGCATTGAACTCATTGGCAATCAGTAGGGGTTCCTGGATAGACCCATCGCCAGTGGTGATCAGGTCAGGTGATGCCCTTGAGGTCCTTCCAGTAAGGGATTTTAGTGTGTTCCAAAACCCTTTAGAGAACCCCTGGTTTTTGTTAAGAAGGTCCCTGAAATAGCTTGCTTTCGCTGAGCGAATGAGCCTAGTACAGGAGTTCCTTGCAGCTTTGTATGCGGATACTTCATGCAGCTTTCTTGAGTCCTTAGCTTTGTGCCACAGGTTATCTCTATTATGCATGTGATCTGGGAGTGTGGTATTAAGCCAGAGGGTGTGGTTTCCTTTGACTTTTTTGGTTTTTATTGGGGCAAAAATATTGCATGCCCAAATAAACGAATTTCGGAAGGACTCAAAGATGAGGTTGCCATCAGTTGCAAGGTCAAGCGGTGACCAGTCAATCAGGGATAAGTGGAGTTTGAAATCATTTAATAGCCCAGGTCTCAGCACATGATTAGTAGTGACCTTACCATCAGTACTAATAAATATGATGATAAATACACATACTGTGAAAACTAAGTGAAAAGGGACAAAATAAACAGCAATATTAGATTAAAAAGTAGTGCACAAGCGTATCCCATCAAGTTGCTGAGTACATTTTGCTACCACAATTAAGGCATCACAAGGGCAACAGTGAAAGGGGCAATCTTGATTTTGGATTATCTCTCACTCATCTTGCCCTTTGCGCCCACACAATTTCTGCCCCCTCTGGGGCATGCCTGCCCTGGAGGAGGTTATATTTAGTTTTGGGAGGTGTGGGGGGGCAAAGCCCCCTGCAAAAGCTGACTGTTTCCTGGGAGGGCGCTTTGGCGCTTTAACTCCTGGGAGACATAATGCCTGGTGCTGTAATGCTAGGTGACATGTTGCTGCACTATAACTGGCATCAGTAACATGTTTGTCACTGCAGCATTGGTGAACCATGCCCAAGTAGAGCCACTACAATCTGTGTTAAAAGAATATATAACATCAAAGCATGTCATTTATTGCTCTACATTATAGGTAATTTTAAATGGCACACTTAAGAATCAGAAGATCAAATATTCTCTCATATTCCATACAAATATTCATATTCTCTCTCTCTTTGTCTCTCCTCCTCCCTCCTGTCTCTCTTTTTTTTAGTGGCCATGAGTTGCTTAGGGCATGATCCATAATGGCACCCCATATACCTGTGCTTTGCACATATATAGGCTGCTTACCTCTGCAGGCCCTGCTGCTACTGCACATGTCAGCATTCACATCCCCTCCTCCCCCCCAGGCAACACACATGAAGAGCAGTGCAGATGGGCAATGGACATTTCAGGGGTGGTACCATGTTGGACACCAGGCATCCAACTATATGCCTGGGCCTATTCTGTAGCAAATCCTGGTCTTTGCATGGAATAGGGGCTAGTGTGATACAGCAGCCCTCCAAGGACTTCTATATTCCTGTCAGGATATCCATCAGTTTTTATTCACTGCTGGACTGTGCCAGTATGACCCCAGCCCTCTGCACAAGCTCAGAGGGCTTGGGGCAGGTGAAGAGATTGCCCCTCAGGCCCTGGGGAATGTCCTGCAGCTGGGAGAGGGTGGCACATAAGCACTGTGCAGCCCCTTGGACTGCATAACCGCCAGCACCTCTGCCAGCCATCTGCAGCACAGAGTCTGTATCATGCATCTGGGGCATGCACACCCCCCATCTGTTTCCCAACCCACCATGTCTGGTTGTGTAGCTGTGCACACATCACAGGACTGGGTGAAAAGGGGGCTCATACTTTTGCTTTCAGAATGATGTAGGTACATACAGCAGCCCAAGCACATTGGCCAGCACTGTTTCCAAAAATGATGCCCACCTGACATGTAGGGATGATGACCAGCTAGGAGCAACTGAAGTTAAATACACTAGAATAGACCCCTGATGAGAAGGAGAGTGATACCTGTACTGGAGTGACTGATGCTAAGCACACTAGAGTAACTGCATCTATTTATATAATTTATTTTTTATATTATTAAATTTATTGTTAAACTTGTTTACATTTCATAATATTAAGTTGAGGAAGGATTAGGCTTGGAGTGACTGAAGCTAATAGTAGTAGGCACACTGGAGTAACTATCAATTTAGGGTCTTTAGTAATCATTTTAAATTTATTTTTAAGAAATGTATTCACATTTATTTGCTTCTGTGTTATTTAGATGAGGTTTAGAGTGACTTCAACTAGTCGCATTGGAGCTGAATTGGGAACATTTTTCAAACAATCGTGATTAGGTGGAATCAGACAGCTAAAATCATCACTGACCTAATCACTCAGGCAACTTGCACAGTGCTTGCCTGTGCACATAGAACCAGGTACAGCTTGGCTCAAGGATTATATAAATGATGTAGCATGTCCAAGACAATACTGAGCAGCTAGTATGAGCATCCAATGGCAATGCATGTTGTGACAACTGCAGAACATGACAATTCATGTGAGAGACGGATGATGAGAAAATATCCTGAGCTTAGGACACAGCCTGGGTCAAGAATTATGAAGAAAAACTGTGTCTCATAAACCCACAAACAAAAACTGCATCTATCATTTTTTTAGTTTCATATTTATTTTTTTTGATTAATATTAAAACTATCAAAGTGACAAATCTGTGAAACATAACAAAGTGACAACTGCCTGCATAAAATAGATTGTTTTCATTGTATATTATTTACTATTATTGTAAATATAATATTTTTAATCGCTTTCATTTCAAATATTTGAAGCTGCTTCAGCTGTGGTGCAGGACTATTGATGTCACAGGAACAACACTTAGCATCAGCAAAGATAGGTTCCGGGTGTTAATATCACCTGCAAAATAAAGCAGGACACAATATCGCAGTCAGGACATCGCGGGCATAGACATCGCATGGCAAAAACATCGTGGGCAGTAATACTACAGTCATCAGCCCGCGGTGTGCTGCCAGACCCCATGGTGCCCCCACAGACATGAGAAGAGGGAAGTGGACACTCAGGTGCAAAGCCTGGGGAGGGCACAACAGGAACACCACGAAGGACAGCAGCAGCACAGCTCCCAGTGCCTGCTACCAGTGACTGGAAGTGCTTCTGGCACCCCTGCACCCCCCTCTGCCCTGTGGTTCCACAAACACAGCCACCAACACCAGCAAACTGACAGTCTTCCTCCCCTAGCCATGGTCAATGCTGCCCATTGCCATGGTGCCCCTGCCCCAAGGAGGACACCTACCTTTGTCAGGCCTGTGTGCTCATCCCACCACCTGCAGTGCAATGCCCAACAGATGTAGGGGCAGGCCCAAATTCAGCAGCATCCCCAGAGGTAGCGAGTTGGCATAGGCACATCACCACAGACACAGGAGCAGCATAGTGACCCACACTGCCAACGCCGTCACAGGTGGCAATGCACAGATGGCAGTGGTGGGACTGTGATGGAGTGGGGTGCAGGGGTGCCAGAGGCACTTCCAGTCACTGGTAGCACACCGCAGGCTGATGACGCACAGTATTATTGCCTGCAATGTTTTTGCCATGCGATGTCTATGCCCACAATGTCCTGACCACGATATTGTGTTCCGCTTTATTTTGTGGGCGATATTAACACCCAGAACTGCAAAGGTTCTGTAAACCTGTATTTTTATGTCTCATGTTCTTGACCTACATTTTATTCTGGATAAAATAAGTAATAATCCTAAATTATAATCTGCTATAGTTACATGTCAAATAGGTTTGGGTTACTTATTATTTATTTTATTATTTAATGTTATATTAATTATTCAATTAAGTGTGAGCATGACAAGAGCATAAGCATGATGTGAGTGGGTGACTTGAGTGATAGTGAAAGACTAAAAGAAATAATGAGAATTACAGAACAAGTTATGTAAGTTTGAATCCATCAGCTAGGACTAATGTAACAAAAAAGGGCCCAGTAATATTTTGCTGTTTTTCAGAACTGAAGCCATGATTAAGAGGGACAGTCAGGAGCATTTGTATTGTGCCACTAGAGGTGAAATTCGTGGACTGGCACACGATGAACCAAAGTGAAAACATTAGGCAAGAAGTATTTTATTATTTGTTTAATTGTTTTATTTTTTGTTATTTTTTTAACTCAGCATGAATGTGATGTCAGCATGAGCAGAACTTGAGTAATATGATTATATGCCTGCTCCTCATGACAGTGAGAAAGTAAAGAAAGTTTGCAATTGCCTGGCATATTGCTCAACTACAAGCCTCAGAATCCCTCATCATCAGCACAGACAATGAGAAATAGAAAATGTGAAAAAAAGTTGATTGCTTTCAAAAATAATTTATTGTTATTAATATAAATATATTTATTATCATTTCATTTTTTAAAAACAAACTGGAGCTGCCTCAGCTGTGATGCAGGACTCCTGCTGTCACAGCAACAGCGCTCAGCATCAGCACAGAACGTGTGAAAACATGAAACACAGAACTGAAAAAAGTAGACTGCTTTTTCATAAATAAGTTATTGTTACTTATTGTTGCAAATATATTTATTAATTACTTTCAATAAATCGGAATCTGTCTTAGCTGATGGACCAATAAAAAAACAATCCAATAGAATGGATTTGGATGTGCCCCTGTAACTTACTATGGCAGGATTGTGGAGGGAGTGTTGGGCTCCTCAACTACTTTCTCTGGTTGTGGTGCTTTTGGCTGCTTTGTTTTTTTGGGGTATCTTGGACTGATTGGGTTTTCCCACTGTATCTCTGTCAGTGGCACCTTTCAACATTTTGAGACTTTTAGTTTACACTGAGTAGCAGGATCAGATGCCTGTTAGCTTGTCAGCAGGGGTCACATTTGTTGAATTTACATTTTTGGATTCAGGTTCCCATGGAGAACCTGTTACGTCATCATCATCATCATCATCATCATTGCACTCAGTCTTCTTTACTTCTCCTACACTAGTATCTGTAGACTTGTCCCCTCTCCCCCATCCTCAACAACCCTTTTCTTGACTGCCTCCTCCTCCTTGGAGGTTTGAACTACTGTGGAGGTAAGCTAGGCTCACACTTCCTGCCTTTCTCATATAAAATAATAGCAGGCTATCAAGCTGCCTCTGCGATGTGATGCTAAATGCTGAGAGCAAGTTCCTGCCACATTTGGTGGTGCTGATCTCTGCTATTTCTTCTCATCACCCTGACAATGTGCTCCCCTGCCCTGACCTTTCCCAACTCTATCCTTTCCTGGACAACCACCCCCCCCCTTCATATACCAGTATCCACACTAAAAAAGTTGAAGAGAAGCACAGCAGTACTGTAGTTTTATAGTGCTACACAAATAAATGACTGCTGTTTTGACAGCCCACCAAAAATTGTTTTTCTATAATATTTCTTGGTTGAGATAAATAGTGTGCTCTGCAAAGTGGTGCACAACAGAACTGCTGTTTCACAGCAATAAACAAATTACTGCCTGTAGTCTCAGTCAAATATGTTTTAATATTAAAATTCTATTTGATAAAAAAAAATTAACTCACTTCCAAAATCACAAATATGTTGGTCAGTCATAGTCAGTAGTAAGCACAGTCAAAGACAAGTGAAAGAAAAAGATTCACTCTGCCCTGATCATTTAAAAAGATGATATATTGCCAACGGTTACAACAGCAGTAAATTTAAAATTAGAAACTACACATCCCCAATAATACTCATACCAGAATTCTGATTTTTAAGTTACCACATTTAAAAGTTACAAGCCTTTTTTAACCCTGATGTATCTACCTGTTAAAAAAGATTGGATTCAGTGAAGGGCTGCTGATGTCATAGGAATAGAGAAACATAATTTCTTGGAAGATAAAGACTGCTTGGCCCACCCAATCTGCCCTTTTTCCCCCTACCTACAGTATCTCTATAGACCCTACTTGATCTCTGGCTCTTTCTCCCTCCTCCCAATACTTTCCATTAAGATTCCCTTATGCCTATCCCGTGCATTCTTGAACTCCACCACTGTTTTCACCAGCATCACCTCGGCTGGCATACTTTTCCAGGAATCTATCACTTTTTCTGTGAAGAAGTACTTCCTCAAATCTCTCCTGAATCTACCTCCAACTTCATAGCATGCCCCCTTGTTCCTGAGCACCTTTTTTTCTGAAAAATACTTTCATCCTGTCCTTATTTAGCCTGTGAAGTGTTTAAAGGTCTTTATCATACCCCCCCCCCTCCACAGTGTACATCTTCAGTCTCTCCTCATAGGACTTTGGATGTAGACCCCACATCATTTTAGTTGCCTCCTTTGGACAGCTTCTCTCTGTCTATATCCTTCTAGAGATGTGGCCTCCAGAATTATGCAGCAATATTCAAAGTGAGGTCTTACTAATGATCTTTACAGAGGCATCACCACCTCCCTCCTTCTGGTGGTGATACCTCTCCCTATGAATGAACCCCAGCATCCCACTAGCCTCCCAAATGCCTTATCACACTCCCATGCCACATTTTGGGTCATCTCAGATGATCACCCTTGGTCGCTCTCCTGCTTGGTGTTCCTCAATAACACTACCCCATTTTGCACTCTGCCCCTGGATTTCTGTGCCCCAACTGCATTATTTTGCATTGTTTCACACTGAAACCCAGCTGCCATAACTTTGACCACTCCTCAAGTTTTCTCAGGTCTCTGTTCATCCTTTCCACCCCCACTGAAGTATCCACCCTATTGTAGATTTTGGTGTGATCCACAAAGATGCAGACCTTCCCCTCCAGCTCCTTTGCTATGTCACCTATAAAGACATTAAAGAGGACCGGTCCCAGCACTGACCCCTGAGGTAGCCTGCTGGCCATTCTTGACTGTTCAAAGTGAACTCCATTTACCACCACCCTCTGTCACTATATCGCCTACCAATTTCTTACTCAGTTTATCGCCTTTGGACCTGCTCCAAAGCTACCCAGCTTGCTTACTAGTCTCCTATGTGGAACAGTGTTGAATGCCTTACAGAAATCTAGGTAGGCTATGTACATCACTCCACCCTGATCTAATTCTTTGGTCACCCAATTAAAGAAATCCATCAGATTCATTTGATATGACCTCACACCTGTGAATCCATACTGTCTCAGGTCTTGTAATCTGTTAGATTCACGATATTCCACTATCCTCTCCTTCAGCAGTGATTCCATTAACTTTCCCACCTCTGATGTCAGGAAAATTAGCCTATAATTTCCAACCTCCTCACTGCTGCCACTTTTCTGAAGTGTGACATCTGTCCTCTTCTAGTCCTCCAAAACCACCGCTGTTTCATGTAAACTGTAAAATAGGACTGTCAGGGGTCACATGATGGCTGCTTAAGAGAGAACAGCGTCTCCTTGCCGCTCCCTGCAAAATCCTCTAATTTCTCTATTTCCTATCTACTTTGTCCTAAATCACTTTGCCAATTTATCTAATCCAGCCTACATACCTGCAGGTCCATTTTCAGAGGGCTTACCTGAAATAATGTACATGAAGATGAAGAAACCTCCACCGCACCACACACCTCCTCCAATGCCGGAAAAGGACAAAGCCAGAAAGAGCTCCAAACACCAGGCCAAAGCCACAAACAGACCTTCATCGGCAGGTACCACATTAACCGAGGAGTGATTTCTGGAAGCAATGAAACCATTCCAAGATACGGTTTCAGCCCTAACAGAGGAACAGCAACATTTAAGATCTTCGGTTGACTCTCTTTCCACCAGGATGACGGATTCTGAAACACGATTGACCTTGGTGGAAAAATGGAATGAGAAAGGGGAACCAGATATGTTGGTGCTGCACCACAGACTCTGTCGCCTCAAGGATAAGTTAGAAGACCTCAAGGGACAGAGCAGACATAATGATCTGATCTTGTTTGGGTTACCAGAAAAGGAAGAAGGTAGCAATCTAATCAGCTTTATTCAAAAATTCTGTGTTTGAGTGTCAGGCCCTTCTCCAAATGGGCCCACATATATTGTGGAGCAGGCTTACCGATCGCTGCACCCACCACCACCTACAGGAGTCCCCTCACATCCCTTCGTATTTAAATTACTCAACTTCTTGGACAAGCAACATATTTTGTCCAAGATCAGATGTTAAAGGAGCTCAGCAGGAAGGGCACCTTTTGCATTAGGCAAGATCTACCACAATCCGTGAGAGCCAAGAGACAGGAGCTGCACCCCATCGTCTCCAAGTTATTGCGTGGGGAAGCCTTAATGAGTCCGATACCATGCTATCCTGCAAGTAAAGCATGCCAACCACTGGAAATCCTTTGAGATGCCAGCGCAAGCAGCATCAGAACTCAAGAATTTGCTTCAGACTTATTCAGGTGAAGCTTGTCCCTTTCTTTGCCTTGCATTGCCGATTGAAGTCATGTAGGATGCAATAAGTGCTGTTTTTGTTCTACTTGGACTAGCTTTTTGTCTCCACTGGTGACCTAAGTTGGATGTGTAGTGCTCTGGCTTGGTAACATGGGTTGTTTCCTAGATTTTATTATACTCGAAGAAGAGACTACAACCTGCTTTGAGTTTTGCTTATGGCTATCCCTCCCCTTGTTTCTTTACTAAGATGAACAGTAGCTATAGCTAGATATTCCTAGGGGGGAATCCAGACTGCTTCTTCGGTCTCCTAACAGTCTATGGACTGTGAATCAAAAGAGAATTGAGGTGTGGGAACACTGCTTATCACATCACAGCATCCTCATAGTTCAAGATCCCTTGACCTCCCTCCGGCAGCACATGGTTCTTGGGCCTGTTTTTTCTGAATTACTTCAGAGTACAATGTGGACACTCCAACTTCCTGAATTCAGCTGTTTTAGGTTGTTCTGCCTGAGTCCATGAAGGAATATGCTCCATAATACTTTCTCTGGAGTGAATAGAACAATGGACTTTAAAACTTCTGCTTTTTTTGCCCTGAATCCTAAACATAGAAGGGGAAAAGGAGGAAGGCTAGGCCCTTTAATTATCTGATTTATAGCTCAACTACAGGCAGCTGAGCCATGGGTTATCCTAACTAGTGTTGATTATGAGACAGTTCTTGTTTGATTGGTCATTTTATTTTGCCCACAAAATGAAGGAATACAGGGTTAAGCCATTCGGGTACTAGCCTCTGAGTTTTGCATATCCAATAACGTTCTTAAGTTTTGTTGATATTCCTGAAACTTCTTGTATTGTATAGCTGCTAGTTTACCAATGTTCAAAAACAGGATTAAAGCCATAGGTTATCTACTTTGGGGGATGTGAGATGCGGGCTTCAATTGGATAGTTTGAAATGGTGATCACTTTGACCTGGCACAGTTTGTGAGATCGGTTATTAGAACAGGGGTAGTATTACACATGTTTAGAAGTTTGGTGTTCATTTTTGGGGGTGATTTTCGGGGGGTTAAGGGGTGGTTGGGGGAGGAGGGGCAGTAAGAGTTCGGTGGGGGTCTGCGACCTTATTCCACTTTGTAGCATTTCTCAAGGGGTCTCATATACAAAAGGGGTAAGCCAAATTAGGTCCATCCAGCAGTCTTGAGTGCAGACCTATGGACCAATATGAGTGGACATTATACCCTTATTAGTTGGAACCTCAAGGATGCGCAGGATAGGCGTAAATGGATGATGGTTCTCTGTCACCTTCAACAACTCCAGGGATAGCCGTCCTGCAAGAAACCCATCTCTGTAGAGAAAAGATAACTCTTTTCAGATGGGGTTGGGTAGGTCAAGTTTTGGGAGCCAGCACCTCTTCCAAGAGGTGTTATTATCTTAATGGCTAAAACAATCCCATTTCAGATGACACAGGAGTTCTGGGATTCCTCAGGGTATCATATTATCATCTGAGGTATGTTGGGAGCCTACCCAGTTGTATTTGGCTCAGTGTATAGCCCAAATGCCAACATTTCTCACTTTTTTTCTCAATTTAATCTACTTTAAAGCTCAGACTCTCAGCTACCCACTTTTCTGGTCAGTGATTGGAATTTGGTCCCCCAATCAGATTTGGATCCTTCGAAAGCTAAAAAATTGGTCTATCTCCTGCCCAAAGGGCCCTCCGTGACCTAATGTATGGGATGGGTCTAACAGATGTATGGTGAATCCTTAATCCTACATCTAAACAGTACACTTTTTACTCCCCTTCCCATAAAACATATTCAAGAACTGATTACTTTCTCATTAGCTTGTTCTGTTTGCCAGGCATTCTAGCAGCAGATATTCACCCAAGAGTACTTTCTGATTACTCACCCATCAGTATTACCTACCTAATAGGGCTGGTGTGTGCCGAGATACCCTATGGTGCCTCAATGCCCAGTAGCTACAAACCCTAGATTCCTATCCCATGTCCAACAATTTATTACCACTTTTCTGGAGTCTAACAAAGGCTTGGTGAGCAGAGTAGATACAGTTTGTGTGGCACTTATATGTGCCCTGTGAGGTGAGTTTATTCAACACTCAGCTGTCCAGGCTCGTAAGGGCAGGGTACAACTAGAGAAGATTCTAAATGAAATGTGCCATCTGGAACACTCCCTGAATCACTCTTCTCAGGACACCGATTGGGCCAGATTACACTTCCTTCAAACCCAATATGCCAACATTCTGGCACAAAAAGCTGAACTAGCCCTACACTGCACCAAGCAGAAATACCTCAAAGCTAAGGAAAAAGCTGGAAAACTTCTAGCTTACAATTTAAGACAAGCAGAGGCAGCTAAGTTTATTCCAGGTCTACTGCCTAACCCCGATGCCTCAGTCACAACCAGCCTTAGGGAGATGGCCAACATTTTTGGTACCTATTTCCAAAATCTTTATGCTATAGATCCTTCTTGTAATCCCTCTGCAGAATCCATATCAGCCTATCTGGACTAAGTGACCCTTCCAACATTCCCCCCTTCCTCCGTGGAGCATTTGAGTGCACCAATAACTCTAACTGATGTGGAGAGGGCTATTGGACAATTGCCTCCCAATAAAACACCAGGTCCAGATGGTCTGACCAATAATTTTTACAAGGCATGTACTCCCCAGATAGCCCCCCTGCTAGTGGAAGTCTTCAATACTTGGTTCACTGATGGCATTAGTGACCCCCTTTTTCAAGAAGTTTTAATAACTCTCATACCAAAACCTGGCAAAGACCCCTTTCTGGTGGAGAGCTACCATCCAATTCTTTATTGAATTCAGACATCAAAATTCTCTCCAGAATTTTAGCCACTCGACTAGCTTCAGTAATGGGTTCTGTTGGCCAAGAACAGGTTGGCTTCATGTCAGGCTGATTTTCAGGGGACCATCTTAGAAACTTCTTTCTTTACTTTCTGCATCCTATGGCTCTGTGGTTTTCCTGGGTGGAAAAGCATTTGATTGACTCTCATGGAATTTCCTTTTTGAAACATTGCACCGATTCGGTCCTCCAGCAGACTTCATCAAATGGATTTGAAGTTTGTATTCAAAACCTTCTGCTAGGGTATGATGCAATGAATGTCTTTCCACCTCCTTCCCCTTACAGCGTGGCACCCATCAGAGGTGCCCGTTTTCACACCTTCTCTTCCACTTTTACCTAGAACCTTTGATACAGAGGCTTGGTAATTTGCCTACCCTTCAGGGCATCCCAGTAGGAGGTAAAAGATACACCCTCTTTGCTTACGCAGATGATCTTCTCCTTCATTTTGATAATCCCCATACTTCCATCCTGACCTTGCTTCAAGAGATAACCAGTTTTTCCAGGGTCTTCTACAAATTTAAACTGTCCAAGTCCAAAGTTTTCCCTGCTGAACTCTAGAGTCCCAAAACATCATGTTATTTGCTTGGGTCTATCATGGGAACCTAGGGTATTGGCTTACCTGGGAATAAAAATCTCCATCTCTGTCCCAACTATGATTAAAGAAAATGTATTTAGTTTACGCAGTGTTCTTAAACTAGACCTGGACAGGTGGTCTGCACTCCCAATATCCTTATGGGGTCGGATTAGCATCCTCAAAATGAATGGCCTATCTCGATTGCTATACCCATTAGGCATGCTTGGTTTTACCTCCCAAAAGTTGGTTCACCCACCTTCAGAATCTATTTAACTCTTTTTTGAAAGCCTCCACAGTTGTGGGGCAAATAGTTTGCAAGGGATGTGAAGTGCCAAATTTGGGAGGAGGTGAAGTTTAAATGTGGTGGACTAAAAGTCACAAATTTTTAGAGGAACGCTCTATACAGATTTTAGAAAGGATACAGGCTAAGTATTTCTGGGAAGCACAGTGTGTGAAGTTTAAGAGAGGAAAAGGTGCAAATGTTACTAGTGGTGCAATGACTATATGAGCCCATGTCTATAAGGTTACTGGCAACAAGGACTAGGCTGTAAGTGCCCTAACTGATACAATAGGACATCATCATCAGCTCTTCACTCAAACTAGCTTTTTTAAAGCAACTTACCTAGTCTGTATTCTTGAGAAGCACAGTGGTTCCTCAAGGAGTGATTTAGGTCCTCTGGTGGAGAAATATTTATATTTGGGCAGTTTAATTTTTTTTTTCATCAATTGCTGCCATGCAAATGTGGGAGTGGCAACAGAATCATAGCCTAGAACAGCTGTCTCCACCCTGCCCCAATATATCAACAAACAGAGACCTATGTGCCACTGAGTGGGGGATCTCATAACTGCCTGTGATGGTCCTGGTGCCCGTGGTTGTGGTAGTCTAACCCCATCATCTAATATTGCTGCCACAGATGGCCCATCCATTACAGTGCCAGTGGGAGAGGGGGTCCACAGAGTGAGCTGGAGTTACCAGTAGCTGTCTTGCTACTGCAGTGCACACTCCACTGTACTCCCTCACCCTGGTTTGACATCCTGGACAATGTCCTGTAGTGGCAGTTCCAGAGACAGCCAGTAGGATGGCAGCATACAAAAGTGAAAAAGCATTTCATTACTATGTGCACCATTTTTTGAGAGACTGCAGCATAAGGTAAGTGATTTTTGAAGTATTTCCAGGTGTAGTCCTGTGGGGTTGTGTGAGCGCCGGCCCTTACTTTATTGAGATGGAGCACTGTTCTACACTTCTTAAAGTCTTTAATTAATTATTTTTTTTCTGCTTAATACAGTTCTTGGAGTTGGCACATGCACATTTAATGTCAACTCCTCCGGACTCCCATCTGGCTGTCTCCCACCAAGCCCCAGCTGCTGATTTTTGACACACTCATGGAGCCAGGTGGGAAATGGAACATCATGCAGTCTGTGCATTGTTGTGACATCACAGATGCACACAGCGTGCACGCTTGCCGTGGACCACAATGTCAGAGAAGGAGTTGGGACGGTGAGGATTCTGTGGCTAGTTTTAACTTTTGGTTTGACCTGTTCCTGTTTTTAATTTCTGGTGGGACTGCTGAAAGGAGGAGGCTCCAAGAAGGTATCATTTTTTTTTTGGCTGACTGCTGGCCCGTTATAATCTTTTTCTTGAGGTGCAAGGGGCAGTAATTGAACTTGGCTCTTCTAGTTTGAGGTGCTGGGCAACGAGTGGACTCATTCTCTTTCTGCTGCATTGGGCTGTGGGCAACATGGCAGAAAAGCAGGCAACTTTCCAATCTCCCAGTATTCCAGTCTCACTAACCAGCCTGTTAGGAAGAGTGAGGGGTAAGTGTGCAGTGCTGTATTTATTTTGTTTGTATTGATTCAATTGAATGGAGTTTTATCTGATGGTGAGGGGCTACATCCAGTGACTCACTTGATTGAATAGTGAATAGTGACCTCTCCCCACTTTGCCCCTTCCTGCTAGGGTCACCAGGGTGGTAGCTAGCTCCCACAAAACAACCCCCAGCCAGCTCCAAAGACACCCTCCCTAACCCTCTTGTACACCAGTAATCTGATTAAGCCAATCATTATTCAACTAATGCTGCTAATTTTATTTACTCCTCACTACTGTGGCTGATAATGCTTCTTCTCTCCCTATAACAGTTATCAATATTATTTGTGGTGGGAGAAGAATTATGATTGCAGTACTAGAAAATGAATTAAGGGAGCAGCAGTACAAGTAGCTCTTATTGAATAAATTGAGTCAGACCCATCGGAATGCATATATTGGGGGAATGATCGGGAAGGGTATTAACAGCTGGCTGGGTGGAGATGTTTAATTGGTGCTGCTATCACTGCCACTAACCATATTTGTCTCAGAGTCTTAAAGTGATGGAGGGGAAGGAAAAGGGCAGAAATCATCAGCCTAGGGCCCCTACATTAAGTTACTTAAAAGTGCCCCACCATTCAAAACTTGCTCTTGGATAAAAGCACTGTGTCTCTTTCCTTCCTTCCTTCTTGAGGTGAACCAGAACAAATTAGAACAGCAGATACTAGCAGACACAAATACTATGACAATAGACTTTAGATTAAAATTTCTTTTGTGGCTGAGGTGGTGCACTACTATGGGTATGTACTGTATACCGTAGGTACTTTTTGAGACACTCCTTTGGGAAACAGACTATGGCATCTGAATCTAAAATCAGGTGGCACTATTAAATACTGTTCTGATCCTGGCTGAATTGTAATTAGATGAAAACTGGGTATACTGTATGACTGTGGGAAGGGTTAACTAAAGTATGATAATTGCATTCCTGTATGAGTCATTCAGCAGGGGCCTGGATATTTATTTTGCCAGTTGTCTAGTAAATGGAACTGAACTAAGTACCAGACATTGTTTGAAAATCATATTGTATCAAAAGGCACTATAGGATTATTGCTGACATGGCTGTATAGGTATGCACAGTGCAGGTGAATTTTCAGGCATATCTATTTGAATTTATTGACTTTAGTTCCTTAATCTAGTCAGTTGCAATATTCAAAGTTGTTTTGGTCCTGGCTGAATTTGGTACTTGATTAGGAGAGGGTCTAACCATCATAACAAAATTGTCATGTGAGCCATTCAGCCACATCCAGGGTTTATTATATAAAGCAGGAATCTACAGGCAGGTGAGAAACAGTGTGCAACAATGGCATAACGTGGACTATGAGTTCACTGGAAGTTAAGAAATTGAAGGAAGTTAGGAACAAGAGAGTAAATGGCAACTACACCAGAAAACAGAAGCAGGAAAATGAGAAGGAAGGAGATCATTTACAGTATATGGGGGTAGAATATCTCATGCACCGTAGCAGCTACAAGGTGTTTGCCTTTCTGGCACAAAGCAAAAAGTCCATTTTTCTGAGATAGTTGCATGTTGGTTGCCACACTTCAGGCATGATCCATATAGGCTCTATGTGCCTTTATGCAAATGGCTAGTGGTTGTGCAAAAGGATTTCCATGCCAGAGTCATGGAAGTCAGACAGATGATGCTAATCTGCAGCACACACGCCATTTCAAATAGTCAGGTTGAAGCTGCTCTGTGGAGGGTTGGGGAGCTGAGTCTCTTGTTCACGTTGCAAGGTAACTAACAAGTGTAAAGTCTGTTGCAGTGATAGCTGACTGTACTCAAGAGAAGTGGTATAGTAAGGTGTTTGAAGGGTGGCTGAAGTGGGAATTTTTTTGCTTTAATTTTGACAATTTTTTTAAGAAAATAAAAGTTACTTATTTTGATAATGATATTGGTTGGTTGTAACAAGTCAAAGAAGGCTTTAAAGTCATCCAAATAGTGTAAAAATGATCCTAAAAATGCATCAGAATGCATCTAAAACCTGATACTTTCTAGGGGCCTAGGTGGCCCCCTGACCCCCTGCCTATGGGGACTGGGGAATCGTAGTTCATGGATACCCCACACTTCTAAATTTAGCACTACACCACTGAGTATTTCACTATCATTTACCCAAGGTGTCCCCTATAGAAAACATAAATCATTTTATGCAGTGAAATTAGGGTCATAAAAGGGACTGTAACTTTCAAATAATGTAACATAGATATTCGAATGTTAGCATGATACTTACTGGGGATCTGCTGGTCCTAATTCAAAGTTCAATGCATGAAATCCCTCTCATGCAAACAAAAAACAAACACACAAAAATGAGTAAAATAACAATGAAAATTGGAGTTGCCATTTCTCCTCCCAAATAGGTTCATTTCAGGTATCCTGTCTGTCACTCTCAAAATGAGCACAATAACAACTATAAAATACCTGCTAAAAATGTTTTTTTCTAAAGTAAAGCTTTTCAAATCACTTCCACAGTCTTGTTATTCAAGCTGATCAAAGATTTCTGCACTATGATTGATTCACCCACAAAAAGTGATTTTGTGTAGCATTCAGAGACCCATTGTATTAGCATTAATATTAGACATAGCAAGCTCCATTATCCAAATTCTCTGGGAGACATCAAATTTGTTTAATCAGGAGATCTGTATAATTGGGGTTTGATAGTCAAGGTTGTACTGTATATGATTGTATTATTATGGGACAGTAGTTCCCATTTCCCAGGGATAAATAGGAACTCGTGCAGACCGGATGGACCATGAGTCTTTTTCTGCCATTGTTGCCTATGTTTCTTTGTTTCTATGTATTCCTGCTGATGATACTTAACAAAGCACACTGTGCATATGGCCCAATTCAGATCTTCCTGTTGCACCTTGTGACTATCCTTTGATAGAGCCCCATAGTAAACTCCTGCTGCACCATGTACCATGTGATGATCCTCTTAGATAGAGCCCAATGGTAAACTCCTACTGCACCATGTACCATGTGACTATCCTTCAGACAGGGTCACTTAACCTGCTGTCTGGTTTACATTTCACTATGTATGATGGTATTCATCCATGAAGTTTTGCTATTACAGGTCTTTGCATTTAGCTTGGCATACCTGTAGTTTGAGACATAAAGTTAGAGACTGTCATTAATTTTAGTAATATTATAATCTGTAACTGTTGTATCTGTGCTCTGTAATGTTGGATACCTCCACTCTGGACACTGTCACCTCATACAAATACCTTAGCCTCTGGTTGACCAACATCTCAACTATGCAGGCTATATTGACTCCTAGTACAAAACTGTATCCAAAACTAGATGTGATCTTTTGAAACAAACACACTACCCCCACACACATTTGCCGTGACTTAATACACAGGACAATCCTCCTTCTCTTTGACTATGGGGGACGTTATCTATGCCTCAGCCTCAGCCCCTGCTACCTCTCTCTCTAGGCTCAACACTATGCTCTACTCCTTTTGCAGATGCACCACTAATGCTCTGCCACGTACCCATCACTGTGCTCTTCTCTCCTCTCTGAGTCCCTCCCCCTCTCCCACAGGCAGTATGCCCACTCACTTATAAGCACGTCAAAATACTAATTTAACCATCTCCCTCCTTACCTCTCCTCCCTCCTCTCCCCTGCTGCTAATCCCTCCTACTCCCTTAGATCCTGGCATCCCAGCTCCTTCACCATCCCTCACCAGTGATCAATAGCTGATTCCTCTGCTTTCTCTTATAATTTCCCCCACCTCTGGAATCAACTACCAGCTTCCCTTCAAGACATTCATTCTCTTCTGGCCTTCAAACGCCAGCTCAAATCCATCCCCCCTTCCCCTGCACCTGTTCTTTTTCCCTGTTCCCCGCCTCCCCTATGCCCCACTCTGCTCCAGTCCTACACCTCTCCCCTCAGTACTACCCTCCTCCTAGTGCCTCCCTCCATTCTTAAACTATGTAACCCTTTATTCATGAACCAATTCTAGGTTTCTAAAGTACTATTACATGTAATTTATATAAGAAACTCACCGATTGAACACGTTGACTATGAATTTACTAGGCATTTTAATAACCTGCTATCTGGTGTATGTGTATTGTATATGTATGTATATGATTTAGCTCTTGCCTACACTGCTAGTTGATATAGTGTATGTCTATGTATGTATAAACCCCTCTGTATGTGAAACATTCACCTTATTCCCCGGTCACACCTGGAAATGAGCTTGCTCAGTGTGCCTTCCCAGTTAACACATTTTAAATAAATAAATACATAAAATAAATAATAATGTATTTTAAACTTGATTTTATATATGTCAATTGTGTACTGTACAGCTCTAAGACCCTGGGAAGGGGCACTTTATAAATAAAGTTTTGATTGATGGATTGATTGATATGTGAAGGCCCCCTTAGGTGAAGACACCGTGCCAAATGTGCCTTTTTTATTTCACCACAAAGACTATGTAGTATAGTGGACAAGCTCTGCCCATCCCTACAATACACTACGCTCAACTGAACTTGGATTACATCTTAACTGTAAAAAACAATGAAAACAATAATACATTCTAAGTACTAGTACTAAAGGCACCAAAGAATGCCTGTTAAGTATGAAACAATTATTAGCTAGATGGAAGCCTGACATAATTCCCATGGTACAGTAATGGAAGTCTGGTAGGCTTCAGATGGCAAGGAAGAAAAAATGACTTACCACAGTAATGTTTCTTCTAAGAGATCCACCAAATGCAATTTACAATAAGCATTATCTTGCTGCCAGAATGTGATACCCTGGAGACAGAACTTATGCTAATTTTAGAATTAGAATCTAAGTTCAAACTCTTCACTGTGGTCATACTCCCCTAGTGTTCTAATGTCAAATGCGTTTCTATAGCTAGGGAACTGTGATTACTAATGAAAATTTTAAAAATGTTATTACCATTTTAAAATACCAAAAAATGTTTAAAGCAGGCAATATGATAACATTTAACCGATCCATTCTAACAGTTGCTGAGGAACTGCAATAAGGAATGCTTAAGCAGCTTTAAGAAAATTACTGATTTTTGTGTGAGCCTACTTTAAGGTTCTGGAAGGGGAGGCAGGGCCAGGGATTGTAAATCCCATTGATGAATCCCTGAGAAGAAACAATATTACTACAGTGAGTAATTTTTTTCTTTAAACAGGAATCCATCACTAATGCTTCACAGTAAGCAGACTTTCCTGCAATTCCTTGGGAGGATGGGTCCAGAACCTGTTTAGGAAAAAGAGTCTGCAAGACAGCAGTTCCAAAACTGGCATCCATCCTGGACTGTATGTCCAAGCAATGGTGCTTTCTGAAGGTGTGCACTATTAAGGGGGATGCCCCTTGTAGCTGCCACAGAGGCAGATGTACCCCTGGTGGAATGTGCCATTAGGCCCCTGGAAGGTGTTTGTCAGCTTTTCATAACAGAAAGGTATGCAGGAGACTATCAAATGAAAGACAGACATCCCAGCTGCTGGCTTACCTATCCCACCTCTCCATAGGTACAAAAAGCTGTGTGCCCTGGGATCTGAGATACTTTGTTCGGTCCATCTAGTGACCTGGTGCTCTGTTTACATACAGACAGTGCAGTTGCTATTCAACAGTTCTGCAGTGTTCAGGGCAGGCCACAGGCAGGACAACTGACTGGTTCAGGTGGAATTCTGACACCACCTTAGGTAGGAACTTCCTATTGATCTTACGGACTACCTTATTCATGTGGAAGATTATGCAGTTTAGATCTGTACAGAGCGCTTGCAGCTCACTTACCATCCAGGCAGATGTCAAGATAATCAGAAAAACTATTTTCCATGTGACACATTTTAAAACGGCAGTAGCCATAGGTTCAAAAGGAGCCTCCATCAGCTAGGCAAGACATATTTAGGTTCCATGGAGGAACTAGATACCTTACAGGGGGATGCAGGTGATTGAGGCCTTTAAAGAACCTTCTAAAAAATAGGTTATTAGGCCAAGAACCTGTCTTTGCCTGCTGATGCGTAGACTGACACTGTTGCCAGATGTACCTTTAGGGTTGAGAGTCTTGGACTGAAAGTGTACCAGGTAGTTCAGAACTGTAGGCAGCCCTGCCTGCATTGGGTTATCTTTCTGGGGATGCACCAATATGATAATTTATTCCACTTAGAGGAGTATGCTTTTGTTGCTCATTTCTGGAAATCTTAAGCACTTTCAGCACCTCCTCTGACAGATTCATACTGGAGAATTCTAGCTCATCAAGATCCGTGCCCTCAGATGTAGTGTTCTGAAATCTAGAAATGGTATTCTGCCCTGAGATGGAGTCAGATCAACACAGAACATGTGTGGTTTGGCACTTCAGAAAGAATAATGGTAGACAAACATACCAGTTTAATGGAACCATAATTAAAGCTGGGACTTCACAGAGTGATCTGGGGGTCATGATAAGCAACGACCTCAAGCCCAGTCCACACTGTAGACAGGCTGCAACAAAAACAGGACACCTACTCAACTGCATTTGCAGGTCCTTTTCCTCCAGATCTAGTTCTGTGCTGTTACCCCTTTATAGGTCTTATATCAGGCCACATATGGACTACTGTTCACAAGTATGGATTTCTTATCTTAAAAAGGATAAGGACATGATAGATACAGCACAGAGGAGATTTACCAAACTTGTCTCAGGCTGTAAGGAGTTACTGTATGCACAGCATTTATAGCACCTTGGCCTGTGGGTCTTAAGCCTAAGGAGATCAAGGGGAGACATGTTACTCCTGTTTAAGGTTTTGGAGGACCTGGTCTTAAGTGCAGGTCTGGAACTGGGATACAAAGATAGTAAATATGATCTTAGAGGCCATGAGGGATAAAGCCCAGAGATAAAGGGCTGGAAGGGGGATGGAAGCAGTCTCATTTCAGGAAAATTAATGTGATTTTTGCTGATTTTATTACTGTTGTTGTTTCTTTTCCAGCTTAGTATTTATTTATTTATTTATTTCAATCTAGGATTACAATACCTTTGAGCGAGGCTCTTTACAAAGGTTCCACGTCAGCTTGTGCAACAGTCATCATTTTTAGTTACAAACATATAGTCATTGACTTACAGACATGTAATAACCAGTACAAAGACTTGAGCTATGAGCAAGTCAAGGGAAGGGGTGAGTGTTGGGGGAAGTGAGGTAGGAGATTGAAGGGGGAAGGAGGTGCAGGGGTAAGGAAGGAGTACAGGAGGTGGTTGGGGTGGGGGCAGGAGTGGAGATATGGGGGAGGTGGGTGAGGGTGGGAGACGAAGATTGTGAGGGGGCCATGTCGAGGAATATGACAAGGCTAAGGAGCAAAAGACTGATTGTAAGTGCTGGGTGCTGGGGCATTTGCAGCTGTATAGCTATAGTATAGATTTCAATTGGTACCAGGTTGCTTTTCTGGCTTCATTTGGAAGGTACCTGTTTGAGGATTATGTGGTGCAGCTGAGTGTTTTTTGGGGGGTTGCTGGTGTAGCTGATTGTCTCCGGAGGTCGAGAGGTAGAAATCTGATTAATTTCAGTGCAGAACCTGCTCATTGCTTGTTTTAGTTATTTTATACTGCTGATTTCACTTGGACTACAGTTCTGCTCATCTTGTGGTTTTTTTAAAGCCAATAACTTTAGAGTGCAGGAACTGTTTTATGTTTGCTTGCACGCATGTGCAAGAAACACAATGCCACCATATGAGTTTTGTAGGTCTGCCTCCCCCACTTCCAATGCCCTACTCCCTTTTTGCAGGTGCAGCTGCACTGCACCAATGAATGTCCGAGCTGTCTATGACAGCCGTTCAGATGCAGTGGCGTTCAGTTGAAAGGAAAACACCACAGACAATTTGCATACTACTGTCAGCAGTATGCAAATTGCCTATGTCGGCACTGCATCTGAACTGTTTGTCAAAGACAGTTCTCCCCCCCCATGAACACATAGGTGTACGCTGGGAGCCCACCCCAGCATGCTCATGTGCTCCCTCATACAGCGTGTGGCCGACAGGGGAGCCCAATTCCCTGTCGGTTCTGCACCCCCCCCAACACACTTCCAGGTGCCATGCTAGGAGCCCACCACAGTGTGGCAGACGTCCATCTGCTGCCCCCAAACACACTCCCAGGTGCCACACTGGGAGCCCATCCCAGGTATGGCAAATGTCCATCTGCTGCTCCCCAACACATTTCCAGGTGCCACGCTGGGAGCCCACCCCAGCATGGCAAACCTCTGTATGGCCAACAGGGGTGCCCAATCCCCTGTCAGCTCCACTGGCCCCCCCAAAAAAAACTTCCAGCTGCAATGCTGGAGCCCACCCCAGCGTGGCAAAAGCCCCGTGCCATCTCCCTAAAAGAAAAAAAAACACCTAAAAACAAAAAAATGGTCCCTAGTTGACTGTCTTGCCCCTCTCCCCAACCCATGAACCACCCTCTGCACATCCCTTCCCCATACCCCTCAACCCCATACTTATCTCCGGAGGCTGGCGTGACGATTTTCGTACCAGTAGGAACACATCTGCACCTTCAAAGCTGACCGCTAACTGAAGAAATGCCGGTAAGCTGTATAATGGCATAAATAGGTTTTTTTTTTCAACTTTGGTGATATTTCGGCCATTTTGGGGAATTCTTTCACCAAGTTTTCAACATGGGGTTCTTGGGGCCCCACCTCATGAACTCAGCCACTGTCATTTTGTTATTCAGTCCCGGAAGGTGATTTTGCGGTCACTGCGTGGAAGCACCTTTCGGGACCCAGTAATGAAAGGACAGTGCCACAGTTCATGAGGTAGCTCCCCCCCCCAAGCTCTATGCTGAAAATATGGTGAAAAAATTCCCAAAAATGACTATTCTACAAGCGTGCATTGTGCTGTTCCAACGCATGCTCGTAACTTCGCAAATGTGCAATAGTTTCACTCCAGATTTTCAACATTGCCATTTTACCACACCTCCTTATGAGCAGTACAGCTGTCATTTTTCACATCTTGCCCAAAATGTGTTTTCGTTCATGTAGCGCACAATGGCGCAGTCGGTGTGCAAAATCAATGTTAGGGACAGATTAAGTAAATAACAGTGACACTGTTCATGAGCAGAGGTCTTAAAATGGCTATGTTGAAAATTTGGTGACAAAAGTCCTTAAAATGACTCTGTTACGAGCGTGCATTGAGCAGTTTCCACGCACCCTGGTAAGTTCACGAATTTGTAATATTTTTAGTCCAGATTATCAACACTGGCATTTTTCAATGCCTCCTTATGAACAGTACAGCTGTCATTTTTCACACCCTGGCTGAAATGTGCTTTCACACTTCTGGCGCACAAATGCATGGTTGCTGTGGGAATTCAGTGTTCAGGACAGAGTAAGACAATCACAGAGACACTGTTCATGAGCTGAGGTCCCAAAATGCCTGTGTTGACAATCTGCTGTAAAAAATCCCCAAACTAATTACATCACAGGTGTGCATTGCGCAGTTTCTACTCACACTCGTGACTTCACCAGTTTTTTTATGTTTTCACTCTAGATTTTCAACATTGCCATTTTGTACACCTCCCCATGAACAGTACAGCTGTCATTTTTCACATCCTGTTTGAAATGTGTTTTGCACCAAAGGTGCCAATAAGCGTGTCACTGTGCAAAATCAGCTTTCCGCTAATGAACTGATATTGCCACTGTTCATGAGGTGTGGGTCACAAAAAAACAACAAGTTTAAAATTTGGAGTGAAAATACCAATGAACGCCTAGGACATTAGGGTTTTCGACCATAACACCTCACCCTGTAAAAACTGACAGGTATGAGGGGTGTGACATGGGATTGTCGCCTGTAATACTCCTGGAATTCCACCCCCACCCACACCCTGCAGCCAGTGATAGGCATCAAGGTGTGCCTTGGACTATTTGGCCCCAAAGTTCACCCCATTCTCCTATATGGCACCCATCTCACCATATTTCTTATGGAATGGGGTGAGCATAAGGCCCAAAGACTCCAAGGCACACTGTGACACTTTTTGGTGTCTGCAGGGTAGAGTGTGGTGAAATGGCATGGCCGTTATGCCTGATGACCCAAAGGCACACCCCAGTGCCTGTCAGTCTCTGCAGGGTGGTAGTGGGGTTGGCTTCAGTTCAATACTTCACTGCCATTTCTATTATGCATCTCTCTAACTCCTACACTACCAATGCCAATGCCAGCAAGCAAACAGTCGGCATTGACAAATGGTTGTTTTGTCTAGTCCTGTAGCTTGGGGGAAGGGTGCTAATTATTTGGGGGCCTTGGCAGAGCTACTGCTAATCTGGAGGTGGGGCCAAGTCAGAGTGCTACAGCTGGCTACCTTTGGGTTCTAATAAAGGGCTTAAAGTGGGGATGGAATCAGTCTCATTTCAGGGAAGTGAATGTGAATTTTGCTGATTTATTACTGTTGTTGTTTCTTTTCCAGTTTAGTGTAGATTTCAATTGGTACCAGGTTGCTTTTTTGGCTTCATTTGGAATGGTACCTATTTGGGGGATTTTGTGGTGCAGCTGAGTGTTTCTAGAGGGGTTTGCTAGTGTAGCTGATTGTCTCTGGAGGGGCCCAACTCCCCCAGCCCCCCAAGCGCATCACTTCCTTTATACCGGTAGCCTGTGACATCATACGGTACCAGCTGACTGCATACACACACTATTAGCCATCTCATTTCAGTACACAAGACAGCCACATACCACACCCAGACATAAATTGAGTAGAGACTTTACTGAGAGCTACTGAATAGGTGAGATCATGAAGTAAATTACGGCACTGCTTGATAGCCTGGGGTGCAAGGAAAGTGTGCAGAAAAGAAGGAACCAATTTTAAAGGATCTGTGATCAGCAAATTTGTCTGGATGCCCTCTGGGATCAAGGTACTGTGTCTTTTGAACTGTGTAGGAAAATACTGAATCTTTGGGATGAAATTGAGGTACTGTGGCTCTGTGATTTTGTGGTTGGTCCATGAAATCAAGGTAATGTGATTCTAGAACTGTTACAGGGAGTGATGTCCATAACTCTGAGAATCTGAGGCAGATTACTGTGAGATCAGGAATTATGACTCTGAGGAACTGGGGCTGAGTAAGCAGAATCAAGGTACAGGGAGTCTAGTACTGTGAGAAGGGAAATCTGTGAATTTGAAGCTGACTGGGTAATAACTGTGACTGTTATACCATTGTAATAATAAAGAGGCCTAGGGCAGCATTGCAGAAGGAAAATGGAGCAGGACAGGGAAGGACGTACTAGAGGAGGTTATGGCAACTTGTGGGGTGGTTGGGGAGCAGCAGAAGGTAGGTGGGCAGCGAGGACAGGGACACCTGGAGGCCAACACATGTAGAATAGCTGTGGGCAGGGAGCGGGGGGGCACAGAGGAGAGAGGAGAGAATGAATAGGGGAAAATGATTGGGGAAGTCAGTGGAAAGGTCAGGGAAGGGTGATGCACCAGGGGGAGCGACATTGGCCGCATAAGGAGAGGGGGAATTGGTGGCAGGAAGGGAGTAGTGGATACGGAAGAGGGAGGATTGTGGGGTGCAATAACTGTGGAGCAGCCATATTCATGAGCACCCTGTGGAGGGTAGGGGAGTGCCCAGTTTGTCAAAGGCCGGGGAGGCTGGAGGATGAGATTTTAAGGTTAAAGAGGGAAATGTCTTGGAGAGAAAGAGAAGAGGAAGTGGGAAGCACAGACTGTAACCGGGTAAACATAAGAAGGGACAGGGGCAGGGACTGGAGATGGAGAGAACAATCCACACTGGGGACAGAGAAGGGAGATACATGCACATGCGATAGGGTGCCAAAAGGAACGAGGGCCAGAGTTACTGAACATAGGCATACAATAGGCTCAAATAGGTACTGGCCATTGATGGGAATGACAGATGGGGGAGAAGATACTCTGAAAGAACAGTCCAAGGTAATAGAGAGAAATAGGACAGAGACGGTGGGTGAGAAGGGAAAAGAACCTAATGTGTGTCAAGATAGAATCAGCAAAGGCGGAAGTACTGATGAGGTAGTGTAACAGGGGAAAAGGGGAACAGTGTGCAGGAGGAGGAGAAGGAGTTAGGACAGGAGGAGAGAGGATGGGAGGGGTGACAAGGAGAAAGGGCGGGATCTTAGTATTAGAGGACTCAATACTGACAGGAGTCAGCTGGAGTAGCAGGGAGAGAGGTATAGTCGGGTCTGGGTGGAAACCATGCCAAGAATGAAGCCGCAGAAAGGGTGAGGCAATCAGTACTAAAAGATGCCAGAAAGGGCAGGAAAACCACATCTAATTCTGCACCTGGGGACAAATGACCTGGCTGATGGGATGGTAGATGAGGTGAAGAGGTGGTTTGAGGATTTAGGTCCAGTTTGTGAGGGGCAGGAAGATCAGTTACCTTCTCGCGATACTTCCAGTCCCAAGAGCAAATACAAGCAAGAAAACTGAGGATTCAAGTTTAATGAATGGCTGGTAACCTGGTGTCAGGAAAAGGCTGGTAGGAGGGTGGGGTGACCTGGGAGGATAGCAATCAATACACTAAAGATAGACTGTACTTAAATAAAGAGGGAAGAAAGTGCTGAAGCAAAAACTTGGGGAGTATATTGAGGAGAATTTAAACTAGGAGAGGGGGGTGGAAGAAGGGATCGAAGTGATCAGAGGTCTCGGGATGGGAAACCATATGGGCTTGCCCCCCATAACAGTGAGATAAGGTGAGGAGCAAAGAATACAGGGAGGGCCATAAAGGGACAGGAGGAAGGAGTGGGGGAGAAAGAAAGGGGATGGAGGGTGGTATCTTTAAATTCTAGAAGCCTAAGGAATAAAGGTGCAGAACTACAGGCTCTCATGGAGGAGGAAGGGGTGGACATGGCAGCCATAACCAAGACATGGGCCACCCAAAACCATGACTGGGACCTGGTAGTTCCAGGTTACAGATTATTCTGCAAGGATAGAGTTAAGGAGAAATGAGGATGGGTAGTGCTCTATGTGAGGGAGAGGCTAAAGTGTGTTAGGGAAGGTGGGGAGGAGGGAGATATAGAGACTCTATGGATGTAAATCCAAGATCCAAAAAATAGGACACTGCGGTTGGGGGTGGCATACAGACCACCCTCCAATCCGAAATGACTGATAGGGTATTGGCGGAACAGATCAGGAGGAACTGTGAGAAGGGTGGGGTGGTGATGGTAGGTGACTTCAGCCTGCCAGGAGTGGAGTGGTGGACACCTGCCACCAAGTGTAGAAGGGAACAGATATTGCTAGACGCCTTCCAGGATAATTTCCTGATGCAGTTGGTCTGTGAACCAACTAGGAATGGGAATACCCTTGACTGCGTACCCTGTAATGGGAGTGGGTGAGGATCTGAGGGTGGAGGAACCACTGGCAGGGAGTGACCACCGGACAGTATAGTTCCAGCTGCAGCTGGGCAGGGAGAGAGGGGCATCTGGCACAAAGGTGCTAGACTTTAGAAAGGCTGACTTCAAAAAGATGGGTGAAGTGGTGCAAGGGTCCCTGGACAGAATTCAGCCTAATATGGACACGAATCAGGGGTGGGAACTCATTAAGCTAGGGATAGTGGAGGCAACAAATTCCTGCAGCAAGGCCCAAAGTAAAAAGGCTAGGGTGAAGAAACCTAGCTGGATGAGCAAGGGTGTCATAGACAGGGTGAGGGGTAAAAGAGTCACCTATAGGAGATACAGGAGAACTGGGAGGGGAGGACAGGAGGAGTACCTGAAGGAAGCAAAGGAGGTGACCATGGAAGTAAGGGCAGCAAAGGTGTTAGGGGAGCACAGGCTGGTGAAGGGAATTAAGGGGGAGACTTCTTCAGGTACATCAGGAGAAAGGGGGTTGTAAGGACCAAATAGTAAGGATTAAGAAAGAGAGGGAATGGGTGGAAAAAGGGGACGAAAAAAGGCAGAAGCACTTAACGACTACTTCTGCTTGGTTTTTACTAAAGGGAAAGGGGGGGAAATACCCAAGGTTGGGAGGAGGATAGAATAAGAGGAGAAGGGGGTGATGGACTGGGAAATCACAGAAGGTAGATTGCTATAGGGGTTAACGGCACTGAGGGTGGACAAGGCACCAGGACCGGATGGCATACACCCCAAGGTACTGAAGGAGTTGGCAGAGGTCCTGGCAGGCCTATTGGCAAGCCTGTTTAATGCCTCTCTGGACTCAGGGTGTGTACCTTAGGATTGGAGGACGGCTCACGTGGTTCCACTCCATAAGAGCGGTCCCAAAGATGAACCAGGGAACTATAGACCAGTGAGTCTCACTTCCATAGAGGGGAACCTGATGGAAATAATCCTGAAGGAGAGGCTGGTGACCCTGATGGAGGTCAGTGGGGTGCAGAACAGTCAGCAGCATGGCTTTGTCATGGGCAGATCCTGCCAGACCAACTTAGTGGACTACTAAGACTGGGTGACTAGGGAAATGGACAAAGGGCATACAGTGGATGTCCTGTACCTGGACTTCAGTAAGGCATTCAACTCGGTGCCACATGGGAGACTAGCATGTAAGCTAAGGGGAACAGGGGAGAGGGCAAAATTGGTGGGATGGGTGGAGAACTGGCTGCAGGGACAGCAGCAGAGGGTAGTGATGGGAGGAGAATTATCATCCCCAAGGGCAGTGACGAGCGGGGTCCCACAGGGTTCAGTGCTGGGGCCAGTGTTAGTTGGGGTATTTATTGCAGACATCTCAATAGGCATAAATAGCAAGATCAGTCTATTTGCGGACAACACCAAAATGGGAGCAGTGGTGGATGACCAAAGGGAGTGGCAGGGATTGCAGGAAGATCTAACAAGGCTGGAGACATGGTCTGATGTCTGGCAACTTGGCTTCAATGCCAAAAAATGCAAGGTGTTGCATTTGGGGCAAAAATCCAAGAGGAGCTACGTCTGGGGGGTGCAGCTAGCTGTAATTGAGGAGGAGAAAGATCTGGGGTGCTCATTACGGGAGCAATGAACAACTCAGCACAGTGTAGGAAAGCAGCAGCAGTGGCCAACAAGATGCTGGGTTGTATTGCAAGGGGTATAACCTCTAGGAGGAGGGAGGTGATTCTGCCATTATACAGATCGCTGGTCAGACCCCACCTGGAGTACTGCATTCAGTTTTGGCACTTCTACTTAAAGAGGGACATTGGATTGTTGGAAGGGGTGCAACGCAGAGCAACATAGATGATCCTGGGTCTGTGGAAGTTACCATATGAGGTTAGACTGAGGGAGTTGAACATGTACTCTCTGGAGGAGAGGAGGGACAGGGGGATATGATTGAGACCTTTAAGTACATGACTGGAATAAACAGGACAGGCACGGAGGGACTGTTCAAGGGGAGGGTTGGGAGAGACACTTGGGGTCATGACATGAGATTGAAGGGTGGAAGGTTTAGGAGGGGAATGAGGAGGCATTACTTTACAGAAAGGGTGGTAGCAGAGTGGCATGCCCTACACGACAGAGGTGGTTGACTGTAAAACAGTGGGATGCTTCAAGAGGGGCTGGGATAGGACAAAGGGAGGGGTAGGGTGGGAGGGGCAGTTGCAGTAGGGTGCTAGCTGCAAAATTGAGCAGACTCTGATAGACCATATGGCCTTTTCTGCTGGCAGTTTTTGTATGTTCATATGTATTTCGTATGAGCAGCAACTAGTTGAATCGTGTTCAAAATCAGAACTTAGGAAAAAAGCATTTATTTCAAGGGCCGTTAGACTTTGGAACCAGCTCCCGGGGCATCTGGTGAATTTATCAAACTTGGCAAAATTCAAACAAGGGTTGAATGCCCTTATACAGGAGGGCAACTTAGGTAACTTCCACTGAGCAGTGGGGGCGACATCCATGGGCCTCAGCCTTCTGCTGCCCTATTGCCGAAGTATATACCGAAGTATAATTAATAGCATATCAATGCAAGGTTGAACAGTGCCCATAGTAATGACAGATGCTTGCAATTTTGGAGACTTATGTCTTTAAAAAGCCTGTCAGCTCAAATCCTTCATTGAGACCTGGTGCTGTCATAACACTTAATGTGAATAACCAAAAAAGTTTTCCTTTTATGTAACAAAGTCTCAACGTCACCCCCCCCCCCCTCGGTCCCATCCTGACCCTTTCAATTCCACAAAGAGAGAACTGATGTCTCCTGTCCCTCCAGACGAGTCTAAATGACAGAACAATGCATTGTGACTATCCTGAGTCCTAACGGAGCTTAAATGTTCCCTCACCCAAACCTTGAAGGTTCTGTTAGTTTTACCAACGTAGAAGGCACCACAGACACAAGTTGCAAGATACACTATTTTAGAAGTACTACCATTAATAAAGTGATCAATAGTATGTTCCTTGCTGCTGTTGACAGATGTAAAGGCTTTAGATTTTAAAATCACAGTACAATATGTACACAACACAGCAACCCTTAGGTGCAGCCTGCATCCAACTCTGTATCTGTGCCTTCTCCATTGTCAAAAACTATGAACTAACATCTCCCTCAAATCTGGTTCCTCCTACATGTCACCTAGGGGCTTCTGGGTCACCCCTGACAATGTAGACTCAGTAGAGTATATGCCAGTACTTTCAAGGCACCTCCTAACTATGCCACTGTTTGCACATACTGTGTGACAAAAGTCACATCACTCAGAGGGTTAGTATTTTCACTTAGTACTTTAGAATGTCCTGTCTGGGATGCTTTTTCTGTCTCCTGGACTTTACTGATAAGGTGGTAGTTATAACCACATGTAAAGAACTCTGTTGTAATTTATTACTCCTCCCTATAAGTCTCTGCTTCTGTACAATTTCTCTTGACTCGCATAAATTGCAATTTTGGAATGTTGTTGATGTATGGTGGGGGCAACTACTGGAATGTAAGAGACTATTACTGTCCATCGCCTTTCAATAAAAAATCGCAATGATAGTGCCATTTGTAGTCCTGAAGATGTCCAAATCCATTTCTTCTTGTGTCGATAAGATTTGTTGATTGTGCCCCTTGATGGACAGACCTCCTGTTTCTGTGTACTTTATCAGAATTTGTGTTAACAAAGAACACCTTTCTTTCCACTGCCAACATTTTTACAAGTAAAGGCACAGTGATGGGGAGACTTTCGCACCCACCTATGTGAACCTCTTTCTTGGTCAATGGGAAAGAGAAGCCAATATGATAGGGACAGGAATCCATATCATGATTCGCTGGATCTTTGAGGTAGGTACATTGATAATGTGTTGACGGTGTGTCGGGGGGGTCTGAACAGCTGGAATTTGTGGAGTACCTGGAGAGGTCCAATCCAAATTTCTCATTTACTGTTTATTATAGATATGACAATGTTCAGTTTCTGGATTTGGACATCTTCAGGATTCTAAGGTACAAACAGAAAGGTACTAACCCTCTGAGTGATGTGACTTTTGTCACACAGTATTGTGCAAACAGTGGCATAATTAGGAGGTTACTTGAAAAGTATTGGCATATACTCACTACTGAGCCTATATTGTCAAGGGTGACCCGGAACCCCCTTAGAGTGACATATAGGAGGGGACCGAATTTGAGGGATATGTTAGTTCATAGTTTTTTGCAGACGGAGAAGGCACAGATACAGAGTTGGATGGCAGCAAGGAATATACTATTGATCAGTTTATTAATGGTAGTACTTCTAAAGTAGTGTATCTTGTAACTTGTGTCTGTGGTGCCTTCTAAATTGGCAAAACTAAAAGGTTTGGGTGGGGGAACATTTAAGCTCCAATAGGACTCAGGATAGTCACAATGCGTTGTTCTGTCATTTAGACTCATCCGGAGGGACACAGAGACATCAATTCTCTTTTTGTGGAATTGAAAGGGTCAGGATGGGACCTGGGGGTGGGTGATGTTGAGACTTTGTTACATAAAAGGGAGGCTTTTTGGATGTTCACATTAGGTGTTATGAGAGCACCAGGCCTCAGTGATGAATTTGAGCTGACAGCCTTTTGAAAGAAATAAGCCTCCAATATTGCAAGTATCTGTCGTTACTGTGGGGCACTGTTCAACCTTGCATTGATATGCTATTGATTAGGATGGAATGTTGCAATGCAGAGTTAATTTGTAGCTGGGTCTATCCGCAGCACATATACGTACTGATTTATAGATTCATTGTTCATTAGTTTCAATTTTGTAGTGGATCCTACTGTCACTGTTTTATGGGGCATGAGTTTTCATAGTCCTTTGCAACAAAAATACTTTTCGCACCGTTTGTTTTTGTTTGTATAAGATGTTGGTACATATTTGATTCAAATAGTCTGTATCACTTTAAAGTGCAGCAGTTATTATGATCAGTGTTACGTGGGACAGACACTCCCTGATGGCGCTATAGGTGAAACCAGTCGGAGTTTGTGGGGTCCTAACAGTATCTTTCTGAATTAGTATGGTAAGAAACTCTTTGCACATTTTCTGAATAAACTAAGCTGTTGTTTTACACAATTTGGTGTCTAACACTGTTGGTTTGGTGGTGAGTGGTACTTGAGTTTTTTGTTTGGCTGCATGGTTCTCTGTAGCACACCCAGCAGTGGGGCGGTCTTGGTTGTCCTTGGTTCCCACTCCTGATTTCCTGGCTGATCTCTGTAGGGCATCTACTAGGACATTCTCCTTACCTGGTGGATGTACAGCAGAAATCTTTGCATCTGGTGGCGGAGCTAGCCATTAAGCATTGTGGCAGCTTAATTTGATGAGGATTACCCACCGAGGGTGAAGTCAGTGCCATCCATCATCCATCACTAGAAAATTAACCTATATTGAAGGACATTGAGTAGCTGTCACTTAAAGCACCTGGATTGTGTTGGAATTTTGAGGATTTGTAAAGGACTGTAATGGCTAGCGTGAGGTTACTCTCAGACCATGCTTCCAGCACCAGCAGTGACTACATCAGATAGTACACCAACGATTCCCGGATGGCAAAGTTTCCTGTCACTGCCTTCAACTGTTACAGTGTGGGCACGCTTGAGAAAGACAGTAACTCCGACTTGGCTAACACATCACGCTTATGCTCACTCAAATCCTGCAAGACATGTTCAAACTAAAAGCGACAACCCGGCAAACTGAGGACTTGGCAACTCTGGCATTGTGGAGCTCCACTACTGAACAGACCCTGAAAACTCAATGAGACATCACGGAGCACCACCAAGGGACACTCCGGGACCACCACAAACAACTGCATTATTTGATGGAAAAGATGGATGACCTGGGGAACAGGACCCACAGGAATAACATCCATATTGTGGGCATCCCAGAGGGCACGGAGGGCTATGACATGGTGGCCTTCCTGTGCACTGCTCTTCCATCTATTCTGCAGGCCCCCAACTGTCCCCCACCAGACATCAAACAGGCTCTTTGGTCTCTCACTCCTAGACCGAAGCCAATCGACAGACCCCATCCCATCCTGTGCAAACTGCTACACTACCTGGTTAAGGAGGCAATCTTGAGACTGGCACAGAAAAGACTGCTATGATGGGAAGGACACCCTGTCCAAATATTCCAGGACTTCTACCAGGAGCTTTCATGGAGATGCAGGGCATATGTGGGGGGGGGGACAAAGATTTTTTCAATACAATATTCCGACCTCCCTGCATTACCCTGCTATGTTGAGAATCCAAATAAACTGAGTTTTTGTCACCTTTCAAAAACCAAGGGAAGCAGAGCATTACCTGCAAAAGGCCGGCTTTGAGAACGCAGCTCCATCACAGCCACCATTGAAACCATGTTGCTCTGAGGCCTTGCCCATGGACTTGTCTCAGTCACCAACAATGGGCTCCTCTCGTGTCACCTGTCCTAATGAGGAAGACAACACTGCAGAGCACTGACAACAGGTAAACAGGGTAGGCACAGAAAGAAGAACAGAAACTCAACTGTTGAGAGAGCCCTTCCACCCAGGACCGATCCAGAAACCGCCGAGATTTACACGATGTCTGATGCCAGCAGCTGGTTTCCCTTTCACCACACCAGTCAAGCTTTCAAATCAGTACAAGCCATTGTGAGACCTAATGCCCATTTCTCTCTCCTTGCCTGTAGATGATAAACAGCTGCATTTCATCAGCCATGCCTCAGTACCCCTTAACTGACTGGTACCTGAACTGTGCTGAATGGGCAGAATGCATCTGTGAACAGAAGGATGATGCTACCGGTCATACTTCCACAGACCCACCAGAGCAGACCAGTACCGGAGCAGACCTCATGCCGCCATGATCTCCTGGAGCAAGACTTGGTTGTTGGCTTGTTTGTTTAGCCATGGTTTGGTCAGGTAAGCCTGTTAATTTTCAAGTAGTCTCCTGATTTTTCACTGTGAATGGGATGGGGGAACTTGGACTTCCTAACACAACCCCCAAATTTGTTAATATGAGCTTAGCCCATTCTGGTTATGTGCTAATGTGTTGTTTAAAAAAAAAGGGTTAAGACTTTCTTGGTGTTATAGTTTTTAGTAATTAAAGGTAGAAATGTATTTGCTCCAATAGCTCAGCTCTCCACTGCAGTTCCCGATAACCTTACCAGATGGGCCACTGTGTAGGGTTACCACCTTTTAAGAAGCCCAAAGTGGGACATTTCTTACTGAAATATGATTTTTCGCAGGACAATATTTAACCTCAGCCAATGCAATATACTTTTTTTCTCTAAATAAACAAATTTAAGACTAAGTGTTGCAGTTTTTTAGGTGTTCCTGGTGTTTCTTATCATTTTAAGGTGTTTTAGTTAAGGTACTAAAGTTTTTGCAACATCTAGAGGAAAGTCTGAAAATATTTTTTTCTACTATAATGTCAGGACAAGTAGTATTTGTCATGTTTTTTCACAGGACACAGCTGTGCAAATCAGGACTGTCCTGCAAAAATAGGGACAGGTGGTAACCCTACCGCTGTGGTGACTGCTTCGGGCTTGGTTTCCTCTGTGATAAGATGCACATAGGTGCTGTATCAGCTTGAGGGAGCCCCTGTCAGGTTTTAGGAAAGAAACAGTTTCTAGCAGGCTTAAAATATGGTTTTCATTCTACTTCTGCCTGTGCTCCTTTCCTAAGTGGGACAAGATGTCCTCTAAGCTGACTCTGTATGTTGATGTACAGCCCGAATACAGTCGGTTCAATGACAACCATAGCTCAGCAATATACCGCTCTCCTAACATGCCTTACATATGTAATACCCAGTAGTGGCTGTTTGGAAACCTGCTTAATTTGTTTATATTTTCTGTCTGGCAGCAGTTCTTGACCCTGTGACAGCCCCGAGCCTGAGAGATGCCAATATTTCTTCCGCACTATGGCATCTCAGGTCCCTGAATTACCAAGGGTGCATGGAGCACCGCTATTCCAGGCCATTGGGATATCACCAGGAGCTAAACAATACTGCACCTTGAGTATTGGTTTTTATCTCCTCAGTCTCCTTATGGAGTGTTTGACTAGCTCTACACAATTTATAGAGGATGTTGCCCAGATGCACAGTGTCTCCCAGCGCAGCCATACCAACCACTAAGGTACTACCCAAAAGTGACTACCCCTGCTGTTGTGTGTAGCACTACCTAATGTGCCATCAGCTCACTAAAGAGCACTCACACCGACTGCTATATTGCTCCATGCACCTAGTCATCTTGCCTGGGGAGCAGCTGCCTGACCTTTTTGAGTTGCACATCAACCTAAAATACTGGCACCTGAGTAAATAAAGCCACTACTGGGGCACACCTTATTAGTCCTGACACAGTCCTAGATGTATTCCTGGCTAAGTGATTTTCCCACCCATGATCTCCCTCGGGGTGTTGTACCGTCTGTGTAACTAACTTGTTCGACTGCAGCTTTGTTAGCCCTTAGTGGCTCGACAGCTAGCAGATCCTGAGGACTCTCTCCCCAAAAGGAAGGGTAACCTGGATCATTAGAAATCTTAGAGCCATCCTCCTGATCCTAAGGTGCTGCCCTAATCCTCACTGTTTGGCTAAATCCTGGGCGTGAGCCCTTAATAAATGTGCTTCTTGCACTCTGTATTGTCTAGATTTCACTACTACGCTGTTTTGTAAGCCACTTAGCTTTACAAGTTGTACATTATGTTACTTTATTGCAATAATAGCTTATACTACAAGTTTTTCTACTGTTATTCTATAAAGTATAGTTAAAAAGAAGTTTGCTAGAGACATGTTTTACAGACAGGGGAACATTATCTACCACTTGTACATTGCTGCTCCAGGGTACTGGACAACCACCTGTTGGTGTTTTTTGGCACTAGTCAGTAACAGACGGAACAGTCATGACCTGCCCTCCCTAAACCCACCAAATCTGTGGTCCCCACTATGTATTTATATACTGTAAGCCATAGCTAACCCTATATCATTTACTACCTGGAATGTGAGGGGGCTCAACTCCTCCATAAAGTGGAAAAATGTTTTGGCCCACCTGAAGAAACTGTGCACACAAGTGGCCTTTCTTCAGGATACAAAACTCAATCACAAAGAAGCTCAAAAACCTACATGAGAGTGAGTGGGGTGGGAGGCATACAGTTCCTCCAGAACTGCTAAACACAGGGTGTCCATTCTACTTCATAAAAACATTTAATGGAGCACCATAACACAAGTAAGTGACTCAGATGGTAGTTGGATACCAACTAAACTAAAACTCCCTAGAGGTCCTGTTATCCTGGGTAATTTGTATGCCCCAACCTCGATGATCAATCATTTTTTGACAAACTCTCACAGGCCATCCTGGATTCATCATTTGACAACCCAGATGTGATTCCCAGGGGATGGGGGTGGATTTCAACCTGGTGATGGACTACTGTCTTGACAGGTCAAACTGCAAGCCAGAGACCCACAACCGAGCCCTCCACACACTTCAAGATCTACTCTCACTGCACCAAATGATGGATATTTGGAGGTTTCTGAACCCATCCAACAGAGATTACACCTATTTCTCTGACCTGCAACGAATGGCCAGTAGAATAGACTTCTGCCTACCTCCCTGGGATTACTTCTGCAGTCAGCCGCCATTTCTATAGAATCCTCTATATCTCCAACTATGCCCCAGTGACCATGATCTCAACACTGACCCTAAGCCAGTAGGTTCCAAACTTGAGATTAGATTCCTTGCTAATTCAAGATCCTGAGTTTCAGAAATGGATTAAAAAGAAACCACAATATATTTTCAAGATGCCCATCCCTAATTTGGAAAGCATTCAAAGTCACAATAAGAGAAAAAAATAATCAGCTATGCCACCCACAGAATATTAACCCGAGATAAAAGAATTCCATAAACTAGAATCTCTCCTCAAGGATAAGAAGGCCACTTATAAAAGACATCCCCAGAACTTAAAAGATAAAAGACTAATAGCAGAGATCACTTCCACCCTTTACCGTCTTTCCATACCATTGAAGGGACAATATTAGAGGACACCTCCTCTTTCAAATACCTTGAGGTTTGGTTGGACCAACACCTAAACTTCTCTGGCCACATTGACACCGTTCTGAAAAAATTGCACCCAAGCTTGGTGCCTTATTCAGGAACCTTAATGGCATCCCTCCTTCAGTGCGGCATGAACTAGTCCAGAAGATGATCCTCCTCATTTTCGACTACTGTGATGTAGTCTATGGTGCCACTCCCAAATCTCCCTTACCAGATTGGACACTCTATTTAACTCCTTCTGTCGATTTGCCCTTGATGCTCCATCACACACCCATCACTGTGACCTCTACCACACCATTTCCCTTCCCCCACTTGCCAACAGGCATCTCACTCATTGTGCCAAACTCACTTCTAAATTTTGGTTAGGATATCTTCCCTCCTACCTCTTATGCTTACTCTCTCCCGCCTCTCCACTCCTCAGATCCTCTGACACTGTACTTTGTTGGTCCCCGTCATATCACTCTCATCGGTCAGTCAGGCTTTACCCATCGTTTCCCACAAATCTGGAACCCCCAGTACAGCACTCCTCCTCCCACTCCCTTGCCTCTGCATTACATAACTTTCTCTCGTCTAACTGCTCCCGCTTTAACCCTCCTTAACTGTCCTCCTATGCCTCCGCTCCTCTTCATGACTCACATCACCTATTAAACCTTTCACCCCCCAAGCCTGTGTCTCAGCATGCTCTCCTCTCCCTTCACCGCTATGTACTATGTTCTTCAGATATGCCACTTGTGATTAAATGCATATTTCATAGGTATGTTATATTTAATTGTATGTTATGTTACAAATGCGACTGCATTTATTTATGATATTTGTTTAACCATATGTCTTGTTATAAATGTAATTGAATGCTTAATTTCTTGTATATTTTAAATGTTTAAACTGTATGTCTAATTCTTCATCCAATTGTACCCCGGTCACACTGGGAGACAAGCAACTTGTTCAGTTTGTCTTCCTGGTGAACCATTTCAATAAATAAAATAAAACTTCCCTCATGATGCAACTAAACTTACTAGCCACCAGGGCAGCAGAATTGCAGATCACCAGAACCAAACATAAATACTGGGTGCACGGAGAGAAAGCAGGAAGATTAATATCCTTACGTCTCCGCAAACAGGTGGAAAGATTTATTTTCCACCTTAAAGACAGTACTGGTCAACTCCATGCCTCCCCAAAGGTCATCAATGAAATCATGAAAAACTTCTATCAAATCCTATAGCAATCGTACGCCAAACTAAATTAGCAGGATTTTAAAAACTTTACACAACATCTATCCCTGCCCAAAATGTTGCAGAGCCAGAAAGAGTCCCTGGATGCCCCTATTACTGCTGAATAAATATTTCAGGCCATCAGAGCTATGGCCCCTGATAAGACCCAGGAGGTGATGGCCTCCCAATAGACTTTTACTAAACAGTCCATGAGGATGTGACCCGCCATTACTATGTATGGCGCAGGACTCCCACGACAACTCATTGCTCCCCGAAACCCTAAGAGAAGCAGTCATCACAGTTTTACCTAAAGAGGGCAAGGATCCCTCCCACCCTTCCAATTTTCACCCTATTTCCCTAATTAATTCCAATGTTAAAATCATTGCCAAAGTACTTGCCCTGCAGCTGGAAAGCATCCTTCCAGACATTATTCATCCTTCCTAGTTGGGCTTTATCAAAGGCAGAGTAAACTTGGGCAACTTAAGGGCCCTGGGCTGGTTACCCTACTTCAAGTGGCTGCAGGTCCTCCCAACCCTGCAACCGCAATTGCAATCGACTTCAAAAAAAGCATTCAACTCGGTGGAGTGGGACAACCTGTTAGATGTCCTCAGACTTTTTAACTTAAGCCCCTACTTTACAAACTGGGTCCATACACTTTATACTAGTTCCAAGGTCCATATCCTTACTAATAACACTCTCTCTACTCCATTCCCACTTTTTAGAGGGACTCATCAAGGATGCCTCTTATCCCCCCTTTATTTGTAATAGCCATAGAACCCCTTGCTGCCATAATTCATCAACACCCAGATGCAAAGTGGATCAGAACTGGACCCAGGAATTCCAAACTAAATTGTACACAGATGACTGCTCGGTTTTCTGTGAGGACATTACCAGGCCGTCCCAGCCATACTTAGACTCCTAAACTCTTTTGCAGTCCTCTTGGGGCTATAAATCAAAGACTCCAAATCTGAGATTTTCCCTCCTAACTCTCACACATCACCTGATTTGGTGTTGAGCTACAGGTTGGCATGGGCACCCAACAGTATCAAATATCTGAAGTCCACATTACTCTGAATGTCTCACATTTGGCTGCAGCCAATCTCCAGCCCTTGTTAGCCAAGCTACGAAATGAGCTGATGTGGTAGAGGCACCTGAAATTATCTCTTGTAGGAAAAGTCAATGCAATAAAAATAATTGCAGCACCATGGACCTTCCATGTACTAGCCCACCTTCCCATTCCCATTAAAAACACTTGGTTTCAAAAAGTAGGTAGTCCTGTTGCCAGCTTTCTATGGGAAGGATCACTGCTCCCCAATATAGCAGGTCTATATTGCGAGCACATTGTTGAGGTAAGGATGTGGGCAGCTTCACTTTTACATTACCACTACACCTTCCATACAGCCAAAACATGCAAGCTGTTCAGGCACACAAGGACCCAGTCACCAGCCTGGATCAATACAGAAAACTGAATTGTTAGGGGTGTTTGCCCAGCTGCTCTCTTAGGCCATACCTTGCCCAAAAGCCTTGCGCAAATGGTACACAATAGTCACAGCACAAGAGGCCTGGTGTAAGCTGTGGGGATAACAAACACTGCATAGGGATAGGATCCTTCACCCCTTATGGAACAACTCTTTGTAGTATAGGCTTGTGTCCAATCAATTGGCCCACCAAGAAAGAGAAGAGGATACATTTCTTGGGGATGTGTCCATTCCCAACACAAGCATGATGGATTCCTTTCAAGCCTTGTGGCATAGAGTCAAGCTCCATTAATTAATTAATTAATTTATCTATTTGTTTGTTTATTTAGTTGTTTATTTATTTATGTCTTTGGTAACTGGGTAGGTACACTGATCCAGAGGACTGTTTTCAGGCTCGACCTGGAGCCACAAAAAATGGCAAAACAAATACTAGTACAAAAGTAAGTACAAAATACGATACACACACGCCCAGCAAATGTCGGTGAGGTAGAGAGAGAACAGAGGGTTATACTATGACAAGTGTGCAGGCAGGGTAAGCAGGTATACTATAACCTGATGTACATAGGCAACAACACAGGCAAGTAATACAGATGGAGCAATATACATACAGTACAAGTTCATGGTATAAAAATCAAAATACAGATGCAATTTACAATGGCTGCACATGTTCAAAGAACTAGAAATTAGACATGATTCATGGCAAAGAGTGGGGATAGAGAAAGGAGAAAACAGGGAGGATAGGGAATGGACTAGGGGTTATGGGGTGTGAGGGAGTGGCAAGGAAGTACAGAGGTGGGAGAGGGGCAGGCAGGGGACACTGTAAGTCTGGCAGCAAGTGCTGCCTGAGTGCTTTATAGCTTAGGGGAGTTGTAGACCCTAACGTTATTGTGTGGGACAGTGATAGCTTGCAGCTGTAAGAAGCCAGGCTTTTAGGTTATGTTTGAAAGCATTGTGGGTGGGGGACGAGTGAACAGACAGGTGGAGCTTATTCCATAGGGAGGGTGCTACGACTGAGAAAGCTCAATTCCCCATGGTGGTGGTGATGCCGGGTACTACTAGCAAGGGGACAGAGGATGCCCTGAAATTCCTAGGGACCACTCTGCCTGTGAGGAGGGGGTGAGTAGGGGGACATTTGATGGTTATGGAGGGAGTTGTCTACCAGACAGCCCATCGCATAATCAGAGCGACTCTGTAGGGTGAGCCACCCTAGCAACTTATAGAGTGTGCAATGGTGGGTGCGGTATGGGGCTAGAAGGACGAAATGACAGACAGAGTTGTATGTAGAGTTTAACCATGAGAAACCTGATTTCTGGAAATACTTACACAACTAGGAAGCTTATACACTCGATGGGAGAAGCACAAATGTGACTGTTCCACCTGTGCTAAGTACCCAGGTATATGTTTACCAAAGCGCCTATTCAGACTTGGCTCAAAGAAAAATCAAGCCTAACCAGTTCCATTATAGATCCTTAAGGGAGGCCACACTGGATCATTCACTTCAGCCAAAACAAAAATGGAAAGGAACTGCACAACCATCCTTGAAGAGGCCTGGTCCCACTCCTGGAGGTTCATTCACCATGCCTGTCTAGACCAACACAGCATACTTATCCAAAATAAGATTATACACTTAAGCTCAGCTTAAGATATTGGGCCTCCTGTCCCATGACAACTGTTGGAGGTGTAAGGCACCAGCAGCAACAGACCTGCTATATATGCTATGGTCCTGTACCCCAGTCCAGAAATACTGGACTAGGATTTTAGACCATTGCTCCAAAATCCTCCAGGTTCAAATCTCCCTATCCCTGGATTGGTCCTGCTTGGGATCCTGACTCTGCCTCAAAGCTTATGGCCTCCCAGAGAACATGACTTATGCTAGCCTTCCCTTCATTGAAGCTAAGCAACTCCTGCTTCAGAGATGGAGGATCAAGGATATGCCATCCTTTCAAGAGTGGGAAATGGTAGCGGTTGCGCTATCCTCCACCTCAAGGATGTTCCACTTTTTCTGTAAAAGATAAAGAAATTTCAGAAAATATGGGCCCTATACCTCCAGTTCACACTTGTTTCCTCATTTCCCTCACTTACTACCAGGTCCAAAGACCTCTTACGTTCTCCTTGACCCACTGTGGGTGATAACAGGTTTGATCTCCTCTTATTGTTGCTTCCTTAGCCAGAAGACAGAATCTAAGAGATTCATTGCCCCTCTAATTGTTAGCTCCTATACTTTAGTAGAAAGTATCCAGTATGCTTTCTCCCCTAAGGTTTTGCCCTTGATTGTATTACTTAAAGTGACAAACATACAGTACCTGTAAATCTTGTTTTTGTTTCCTATTAGATGTATGAATGTATAACATGTAACATTACCCTGCAACATTATATCATGTATGCCCTGTTTCCTTTCTGTTTGATTGTATTTCTATGCTCCATGATATATGCTTATCTGTTGTAAATTTAATAAAACAAATTAACAGCAAAGAAATCTTTGCATCTAGGGAGCAGGGTAGATCCCAGATCCTCATGGCTTCTGCACACAGTTTTGAGGATTTTGTTACTCCCTGTATTGTGTGTTCAAATATGAGCAGACTGAACTTGTAGCTGGAAGGAGCTATATTGTATTGCTAGCAATACTACCTCCAGCTCTAGGAGACTGATGTGCCCCTGAGCCTCCTGTGGGCTTCAGATGCCACTTGTTGTGAGATTCCCTAGGTGGGTGCCTCATTCAAGAAGTGAGACATCTGTTCTGAGGGCACTTGTTAGGTATTGCTGGAGGAAGGGAATACCGTGTCTTAGTTTGCTTTACTCCTTCCACCACTCAAGTGCCCTTACAAAGGTCTTTGTGACTGGAACTAGCTTGGACAGTTCAATACACCTTTGAGACCAGTGGTTCCTTTGGTGATACTGAATGTCCCTCATCTGAAATGTAGCCAATAGTACCATTGCTGTGGATGAAGCCATGTGGCCCAGTATCTGCAGGAAATCCTTGCAGGCCTTGGTTAACCCAGTGTGAAGGATTCTGAAGTAGCAATCAGATTTGATATCCTTACCTGTGGAATGAAAGACTTCCATGCAGGGTATCCTGCTATGCAATTATGAAGTCAACACCTGAGCCAGTTCTGTTTGGTACTTCTACAGATTTATCAGGATCCCAAGGTTGTCTAGGTGCTCTTCACCTTTGCATAAAACACCTTGCCTCTTGCTCTGTTTATCCCTGTGATTATCCAGCCATCTAGGCAGGGAAAAAGCATCACTTCTTGCCTTCTCAGGTGTGCTGCCTCCATGGCTAGGTACTTTGTGAAGACACCTGGTACTGAAGTGAGGCCTAAACCTAAGGTAATTTCTGTGAGTGAGTCTAACTAGAATTTGAAAATAGGTGTTCTTCAGATCCGTGATCTCAGCCAATCTCCTGAGTTTAAGTATGGTATCACTGTGCTCAGAGTGTCCAGCTTGAACCTTTCCTTTTGATATGTCTGTTCAGAAATCTTAGATCTTAAATGAGTCATCACTCCCCATTTTTCTTCCATATCAGGAAGTATCTTTAAGACAGGTCTTTTCCCTCCTATGATGAAGGAACTGTTTCTATTGCTCTTGCTTGCAGCAGGTTCTGTACTTTCATTTCCAGCAGAATTTTTCTGTTGGTGTGTGGGCTGGGAAGTTTTTTAGTCACTGCAGGTCTGGAAACTTTTTGAATTGCACGGACAATCCCTGACCCACTACATCCAGCACTCACATGTCTGTGGTGATAGTTTGTCACTCCTGAAAATAGTATGTCAGTTTTGCCTCCTCTGGCAATGGATGACTGGTGACCCGAGTGAAACTGTCAGGAGTTTTGTTTTGGCTGTTGCTTGGGGGCTGGGGCTGCAGCAGCACACCTGGAGTCCCTCCTGCCTCTGCCTCTATAGTAGTCTCTGTGGGATTGGCATTCAAGGGAGCATAGGTATTGGAAAGTAGCCCCCTGCCTCCTTTTCCATAGGTCCTGGAGGAAGTGAAGACCTTTTCCTTTTCAGTGTTGTTCTTATATGTGGTCTTGTACCCATCCACTTTTTCATGTACACCTTTGTTTGTAACCAAATAAGAACTGTGCCTCAAAGGAGAAATTCATAGCTTTAGTCTGGGTGTCCTGGGAAAGGATGGTAGTCCTTACCAGGCAAACCTCCTCAATGCCACTGCAGGGACTAAGACTCATGAAGCAGTCTTTGGTGACAACAGCCATGTGAAACTGATATTTAGTGGCATCTAGGACTGAATTTGCTGTGGAAGCCAGGTCCTTTGCCACCTCACCATCAACTTTATCAGTCCATGCCAGCACTGCATTCAGCAATGCTTTCTGGTACTAAGCTGTATAAAATACAGTACATTGCCTGCTTCTGGAGCAGAGAAGCTGTTGTATACACTTATCTGGCCATAGTATCCAGTCCTCTGAATCCTTCTCAGGAGACTATGCAGAGAAGGGCACCTTGACCTTCACACAAGCCACTACCTGAATGTCCACCTGATACTTTTTTCCAACTTTCTTGTTCAATGCCAGCAGCTGAATGAAGTTCTGACATGATGTTAAAGCTTTTGGAATGATCTGTGGATGGGGACTAGTAGTCTTCTTGTGAGGGCTAGCCCCATCATGCCCATGAACTCTGGTTCCTTCTCATCCTCCTGTGTTTCATGAGAAGGGATGTTGGTGGTGCTCCATGTACTTGATGAATGAGGAGTTAGAGGTATAATCGTTTCTGCACCTAGAAGGAGCCAAACTCTTGCTCAGGTGAGCCATCAGGTTCTAGAGGTTCACCTTCATCCTGTTCTTCATAATACATATCCTCCTCATCTTCCACAGGCAAATGGACTGGAACCTAAGCCTAAGGAGGGGGCAGGTTTATTGAGGAAGTATCCCATAACCTGGAAGGCTTGGAAAAACTGCCACGCTTTGGCCATGTCCAATGTTGAGGGCATTTGCCTTTGGTCCACTGCCCACTCCTTTTCCTTTACAGGAGGAGTGGCATGGACATGTTTTCTTTTTACTTTTTCTTGGCAGGAACTTGTTCCAGTATCTGCACTGAGGCTCTTTTATTTGTACTTTTGCCATCCCTGGAATCAGGGTTTCCCCATTTGGCCACCTTGGTATCTGTACCATCTTTATGCTTAAGACTGAGTAGCCATAAAATCTTCTATTTTTTAGCCCTTTTCTTTTTGGGTTTTAGAGCAACATTTTTCAGAGCTCACAATTGACAAAACTGTGATTTGGACCCAGTCACCTTAAACAAAGCTTATGGCAGTCTGCCCTTGTCAATCAACCAATCAATCAATCAATCAAAATCTTTATTTTGCCAGGCGGAACATCATTGAGACAAGCTCATTTACAAGATGGACCTTGTAAGGAGCTAAAAACAGTTTACACAATTTTTAAAGCCTGTTGATCCTGTTCACTACTTGGGTCTATCAGTCATTCCAATAGCTGAAAGATCTTTTGTTTGAAATAGTTACTCAGATCCTATATGAAGTGCTACTGGAAAACGTTAAAATAATTTTGTACCACTCATGGGTAGTATTGAACTGCCAGAAACAAAGCGGTTTGTAACTTAAATAAAAATGCAGTTCAGTTCCTTAAAAATGGGAAGCAAGTGTAACATTATCAAAAGGAACACTGAAAAGTAAGCCTTGCAGGTTTTAAGTGGCTGGTTATTAAAATGGCTGTCGGTTTCCTCAAGGCAGGAACCACATTTTTAATGTGGCCTTCTCTTGTTCCTGGAACTGATCAAGAACAAATGAAACTGCAACTATGATAAAATATAACAAATAAGCACCTGAACTAATGCAGAGTATCCAAAAAAAATGAACTTATAAATGAAAAATAAATAGAGAATAGTAAATGGGCCACTATGCGGAACCAGTGGGTTCTATCACATAGGGATTCTGATTCCCTCTGACCTCAAGAGTGAAGCTTGAGAGGTCCATGGGAATCAAAGCCTTGAGGTGGCATAACATATTGGTTGTGCATGGAATTGCACATCCAGTATTTTTAGAGTGTATGGTGCCCCAATAATAATATGAAAACAGTTTGATGTTTTGTTTTTTTTAAAAGAAAAATACATTTTTGCTGCTGCGTCTTACTCTGGGTTTTAAGGTTGGTTGCTAGGGTCAGTGGTGTGGTTGGTAGGGACCAGATGTGCCTAAGTCTATAGCGCAGGCTTCCATTGGTTGTCAGTTGCATTTGGGAGTTATTTTCAGAAAAAAAACATGGCAGCTACATTTCTCACTAAGCAAGAGAACTGCGACTATGAGGAATCATCTTTCATTTTGTGAGTAATTTTTAATATTTGGTTGATCCAGCAGTTGTATTTTTTTTCTAAGTGAAACTATCTGGTTGATCCTGCATTTTCTTCTCATATCTGGTTGATCCAGTTTGAGTCGTGAGCTAGCGTGATCGTGCCACTGCTGCAAGTGTCTATCTGGTTGATCCTGCCATTTCTGTGGCTTGTGCACTTCTAAAACAGCTGAAATGTTGTTGTACCACAGTAAGGGTATTACCGTGTTCTATGGCCTTTGAACTGTGGTACAACAACATTTCAACTAGAATAGTTCTATCCAGAACAAGCCTTCACCATACACTATTAAATAGTAAAATATAGAAATAATTTGGTGACCAGAAGGTTGGAGCTGTACTTCAGGGTGACTGCCCTCTTCTGGTGGACAGACAAATGTAATGTTAGAACACTGGGGGAATGTGACCATGGTGCAGAGTTTGAAATTAGATTCTAAATCTAAAATTAGCATAAGTTCTATCTCTGGGGCAACACACCCTGGTAGGAAGATGATGCTTATTGTAAAGCATCATTGAAGGATTACTGTTGTTTGAAAAGGGAAAGCTGGGGGGACTGGAGTCTAAAACACAGTATGCAAGTCAGATTTGCTAAAAGTAATAGGTTTAGGTGGTATTTAAAAATTAGAAAAGAAGAGTACCACACAAACTGCAATTGTGGGTATTTTTCTATAGAAACTTTTAAAGACATATAACCACAGCCAATATTCGAGTTTAATGGCATCATCTTTACAACTGTTACTAGGATAACAATAAATTGGGCAAATTAATGGAAACCCTGCTAAAGGACATACTGGTGGAATATCTTGAATCCAGTGGGCTCCAAGACCACAGGCAGCATGGATTAATATGGAAGGGATGTCATGCCAGATCAATCTGATTAGTTTCTTTGAGTGAATGGCCAGAAAAATAGATCAGATTAGGGCAGTGGATATGGCCTACCTGGACTTTAGCAAGGCCTCCAACTCTGTGCCACACAGGAGACTAATAAAGAAATTGAGCAGCCTAGGGGTGGGATCCAAAGTGGTGAATTGGGTTAGAAACCAGTCAATGGACAGGTGACCGAGGGTGGTGGTTAACACTACCCCATCTAATGATGGGAGAGGGACCAGCAGAGTGCTGCAGAGTTCAGTATGTTTTGCAGGTGATAACAAAATCTGCAATAGAGTGAACACTCAGGAGGGGGTGGAGAGAATGCACAGGATTCTTGGGAAACTTGAGGAGTGGTCAAGAGCATGGCAGTTGGGGTTCATAGATTCATAGATATGTTTTGGCAGAAAAGGACCTTCCTGGCCCATCGAGTCTGCCCATTCAATGCTAAAAAGTGCAAAACCATGCACCTAGGGCATCAGAACCCATGAGCTGAGTATAGGATGGGGGCGGTACTGACAGTCATTATTTATTTATTGAAATGTTTCATCAGGAAGGCACACTGAGCTACAAGTCACTCATCTCCCAGTGAGACCTGGGGGTAAGGGGTACAATAGCAGTGAAACATTAAACATTCAAGTTACAAGATCAACACTAACATACAGTTGTAATGCAGGTGTTACACGCAGTGTTACAACAGTGTTGCGCATAATAGGTAGAAAGAGTGGACAATAGTAAGTGCCAGGTTAATAAGTAAACAAGTGCTTACATGAAAGAAAGGGGAAAGGAGAAAGGGGAGTGGGGAAGGGGAAGAGTCGTGTTCAAGATACATTCAAGTTATAAGATCAACATTAACATACAGTTGTAAGGCAGGTGTTACAGTGTTAACACAGTGTTGTGCATAATATGTAGAAAGATTAGACAATAATAAGTTCAAGGTTAATAAGTAAACAAGTGCTTAAGTAAAGAAAAGGGGAAAGGAGAGGGAAGGGTGAGGTGGAGGGATGGTGGGGAAAGGGTAGATGAGGGATACAAGCCCCTGGAGGGGAAGGAGGGGAGCCATGGAGAGCATTTGGGGTCCCTTAATTTCTGTGAGAGATCAAGGAGGCCAGTAAGGGAGCAATTTGAGGAAAGGAAGGAGGCTAGAAATTTGGGGAGGTGCACAGGATAATATGAAGGTGATGGTAGAGGGTAGGATTTATCCAGGGCCTAGGAGGGAATTAGGAGGGACATGGCAGAAGCAACTAGCAGCAAGGTAATTATTAAGGGCAGAACTGATGGTGAAGGCAGAGGATGAGTGCTGGATTTGATGGGGAGTGAATTCTAAATTTTTGGGAGGTGGTGAGAGTAAATGGACTGGCCGATTAGGTGGATCTGCGGGGACTACCAGGTGCAGAAGTTGGTTGATCTAAGTGAATGGGAGGATGGGGGTTATAAAGGAGGAGGTGAGGAAGGAAGGGAGCTCACCCAACAGTGCTTGGAGGTGAATTGCACAGTGGGAGAGTCACCTATTTATGAAGAGATGGGAAGGATGACTGTCACAAGATCACAGTTGGGAGTCACGAAGGGGGCATCCAGGGCCAAGCAGCAGAAGGAATAGAAGAGGGTGTCCAGTCTGGCCAGTGAGAACTTAGGGGCAGCACCATAGACTATGTCACAGTAGTCAAAATGGGCAATATCATCTTCTGAACAAGTTCACGCCTAGCTGTAGGAGGGATGCAACTACGATTTCTGAACAGGGCACCAAGCTTGGGGCACAGTTTTTCTGGATGGCATCAATATGTCCAGAGAAGTTTAGGTGTAGGTCCAACCAAACACTTAAGTAGCTGAAGGAGAAAGTGTCTCAAGTAAAGTCCCATCAAGGGTGTGGAAAGAGGTAGGAGGGAAGCCTAGAGAGTCTCTGCCTTGTGCCAAAGGTCATGGAGACAGTCTTCTTGGCACTGAGGAAAAGCTGATGACTAGCAAACCAGAGCTGAACCTTGTCAAAGTCTTGCTGTAAGCTGGTTGTAACCTCAGCAGGACAGGAGCCAGATGCAGGACTGTATCATCAGCATACATATGTATATCAGAGGATGGGGAGCAAACAGAGGGAAGGACATTTAAGAAGATGAAGAATAGGAGGAGCCCTAATACAGAGCCCTGGGGGATGCCAGTGCTAATCAGGAGGTGAGGCGAAGTGGCATCCAAGATCTTAACCGATTGGATTCTGTTAATAAGGTAGGCCTTGAACCAGTTTATGGCAGAAGGAGATAGGCCAGCTGCTGGGAGTGAGTTGAGGAAAAAGGAGTGAGAGACAGTGTCGAAGGCCTTGGCCAGGTCAACAGAAATGGCAGAGGTAATTTGACCATTGTCCATCTCAGTTAGGATGGGGTCTGTGAGCCATAGGAGAGAGGTGGTGGTTGAGTGTTTTTTCCTTAAACCAGACTGGAAAGGAGTGAAAAAGGAGGTATCAGATAGAAAAGAGGTGAGCTGGGAGAAGACAATGTGTTCTTGAAGCTTAGCAAGGGTAGGGAGGAGAGAAATGGGGCAATAGTTATCAGGGGATGAGGGGTCACCCCCCTTTGGGTAGAGGGAGGACCACTGCATGTTTCCATGAAGAGGGGACCGAGGCAGTAGAGAATGAGAGATTTAGGATTAAAGAGAGGGGGTAGGCAATGGCTGAAGTGGAGAGGGAGAGGAGTTTTGGGTCAAGGCCATCAGGGGAGGCACCTTTAGCAGGATTGATGGTGAGGAGGGCATTTAGGGCATCATTAGGGGTTACAGTAGTGAAAGAGAGGGGGAGGTGAGTAGGTGGTGGAGGGGGCACACCAGTAGAGGGTGGGGAGGGTGATGGGTATATGGGGAGGGATTTCAGTAGCTCAGTGGCACAGGAGGTATAGTAGGAGTTAATTTCTGCAGCTACAGCTGGCGGGTCAGGCACTAGTGAGCTATTTACTTTAAGTACCGAGGGTGCGAGATGAGGGGGTAAATAAGGTGTGGACCACCTTCTGGAACTTTGAAGGGGAATTTATGTTAGTGTTGAAGACGGATGTGAAGTATTCGGACTTGGCTAACCTTGTAGCCCTGGTGCAAGTGTTTCTGAGCATGCGGTAATTTGCGAGGCCACTGGTATGCTGGGTAGCTTTATGGCACTTCCAGGCTCGATCTCTATCCCTGAGACAGGCCAGAAGTTCAGGGGTTATCTGAGGTAAGTGGTTACCTCTGACTCTGGTTTGTTTGAGTGGGGCAAAGGCGTTCCAGTTTACAAGAAAGATTTCTTTAAAGTAAGCAAGGGCCTTATCAACTGAGAGGAAGGAGATTGGGGGGACCAGTCAGAAGTGGCAAGGTTACTCAGGAGAGGTTCAAGGTCAAGAGACTTGAAAGTGTGTAGTTGTATGGTTTTGTGTGGTGATTTATTTCTGTGGACTTTCCTAACTATGAATATTGGGTTATGGTCACTAAGAGCAACAGGGAGGACACCAGAGGTGATGACACGATGGGGGTGGGAGATAAGGGCCCAGTCGAGTAGGGAGTGTTGTTGTGTCTTATGGTTTGGCGGGTGGGTTCAGAGATCAGTTGGGAGAGGTTTAGGGCTCCAATTTTGTTTTTAGTTTTGGTAGTTTTAGTGACAACCAATTTATATTGAAGTTGCCTAGGATGAATAACTCCCCAGAGCAAGCAAGGGAAGTGATAGAGGTTAGGAGGTCTAGCGCCACAGAAGGATGGACATTTGGGTGGCAGTAAATGCCAGCTAAGAAGATTGGGAGAGTGAAGGGGAGGGACACATGGATAGCTAGGGCATCATGGATCTCAGGATAGGAGGATGAGTAGATGACGGAATATTGGATGGAGGCTGGGACATAAATGGCCACCCCAACACTCCTGGTCTTGCCTTAGCAGTGAGTAGCCAGGAATGGAGACCCAAGTGGTCAGGGATAGTGCTCTTTAGCCAAGTTTCTGAGATGATTAGAATGTCTGGTTTTAGAGTGAACACCATGGTCAGAATCTGGTCTATTCTTTGCAACAGGCTGCGGATATTTAGATGTGGGATCTTTAAACCCTTTGGGAGGGCTGAGAGAAGAGGTGGGGAGGTAGTAGAGGAGGTAAGCACCAAAGGAGCTAGAAAATAGGGACCTGGGTTAGGGTGGATATCCCTTGTGGAGAGCGAGAGGAAAGTGAGTATGAGAAAGTGGAGCTTAGGTGAGTTTGAAGGGGCTGGCGAGAATGCTGGGAGATTTGAGGAGAAGGGAGTGGATGAGTGAGGAAGAAGAAGGTGGAGAACTGCAGTGAAAGTGGACACCATTATCAAAGCCACATGAGGAACAGTGGTAGAGTGAGACCATATTTCAAATGGGGGAGAAGGAGTGATAGCATGGATGTGGGTAGAAGATTGGAGATAGTAACTGTTGGGGTTGAGAGAGTTACTAGGAATAGATGAGTAGTGAGCAAGTGGAAGTAGTAAGGAGAGAGATATGAGCAGAACAAGGGGGAGAGAGGAGAGTAGGGGATGCATTGTTCATAAAGGCAGAGAAATTGATGAACAATTAATTTATGAACAGGAGGAATTTGTAATTGGGGAGCACAGAGGCGAGCTGATCAGATGGAGGGGTAGCTGTGGTTTAGGAGGTATCTATATGAACAGGGTAGAGATTGCTTTAGATTAACGTTATGTCCCTCTAGTGGCAGTACAGTATAACTTGCTAATGGGAAAAAAAAAGCTATGAACAGGGACAGGAGAGCAAAATTAGAAAGGTAAATTATTAATTTCTGAGAATTTACAAAGATGGGCAATTCAGAGACAAAGCCGGGTATAGTACTGGTCACTGCCAGGTTCGGGGAAGGGTGGTTATTAGAGAAAGTGAAAGAACACAAAGAGAAGGATTTAAACTGTTAATTATTAACTTACAACATTAATAAATTAATTAGGCACAGTAACAAACTAAGCACAATAGTAAAATTAACTAAGCACAGTTCAATCAGCTAAGCAGTTTAGACCACATTTGTACATTAATAATGACAACAGCAGTAAAACTCAGTCCAGAAAAGCAAGCTCAAAGAAACTGGCCCAAGCAAAGAATTGTGCTGGAAGATGCAGTCTGGCAGCAGCATCAGGAGCCAGTTTGGGATAACACATAGACAGAGAACAGCCAATCCTGTTGAAAGCTTGCAAGGGCACCCAGATCTCAGACACATGTTGGAAGACCATACCTTGCTATGCTGGCAGCGGTGATAGCTGGACAGGACGAGGCTGGCAGCAGCAAGCTGGTGAAATTGCTGCAGCACTGGAAGAAAAGCACCCTTGTCATTGGGTCTCTTATCTTACTATGTTAGCAGCTGTGATAGGTGGACAGAGCGAGGCTGGCAGCAGCAAGCTGGTGAAATTGCTGCAGCACTGGAATGAAAGCACCCTTGTCAAAGGGTCTCTGATCAGAGCAGGAAAAGAACCTCAGGATTATCAACTGATTACCTCAAAGTGAAAGCGAGGTGAGACAATGCAGCAGGAAGTGCTAGTAGGATGCTGTGGTGCGTGAGAGGGATATCTCCAGCAGGAGGAGGAATTGTGGTCTTACCACTGTATCATGCATGGTAAGACTCCACCTGGAGTACTATATCCAGTTTCAGAGGCCATACCTCAGATAGGACATAGACATGGTGGAGGCAATTCAGAGGAGGACAAATGAATGGTGCAGGTCTGCAGAGGAGCCCTAATGGAAGAGACTGAGGGATCTCAACTTGTTTATGCTGGAAGAGAGTAGAGAGAGAGTGGACATGATAGACACCTACAACTATGTCACAGGGGTCAACAGCATGCAGGAGGGGAGCTTCTTGCAAAGTAAAAAGAGCACCAGGGCTAGGAAGCATGCAATGAAGCTGGAGGGGGAGTTTTAGAGGGATGTGAGGAAGTACTACTTCACTGAATGGGTGGTGGATGCCTGGAACAGACTGCCAAAGGAAGTGATGGAGGCACAGACAGTGGGGGCTTCAAGCATGTGTGGAACAGATAGAGAGAGATAGATAGATAGATAGATAGATAGATAGATAGATAGATAGATAGATAGATAGACAGACAAGATAGATAGATAGATAGATAGATAGATAGATAGATAGATAAATAGATATAGATTAGTACATAGGCAGGAGTAAGGAGGGTTGCTGGAGACCAGTTAGGGTCTGTGGAGAAAGATTAGACAGGGATCATCTGGGCACACTGGATGGGGCAAGTGATACTTCTCTGCCAACAAATTCTATGTTTCTATGTTTAATCCCATATTAGCACTAATCATGTTTTAATCAGACATGCATACTAACTCTAAGTATTAATTTGAGAAATTAAAATAATATTTTTTGGATGAGCTACGTTCTGCTTTTAAGAGCACCGCCCATCCTGTCACCTCCTCACCAATCTATGTAAGGGATACAACTGCCATGCAATTGGATGCCAAGCCGTAGAAAAACCAGAGAGGCAGTTTAGAAGAAAAGCATTATGATGGATGCAGAAATGATGCAGGGAGACTGATAATTTCCAGTGTGTTCAGTTTCTGTTATTCTATAAATCTCTTTAAAACATATACACATGCACTAAAACCTTTAACTCAGCTCAAGGAGTCATGGCTATGAAAATCTTCATGTGGAGCCTGCCAAAAACACTTGTATTTCAATTTTGCAAACTGCAACTACATGGTTCATTGTGTTAGGATTTTACCATGCAGGTCAAAGCAATAACACTTACTGAGCCACCGAGTGCACTGCAGACCACAATATCAGGCAATCCAATTTATAAAATGGGGAACAAGTTTGGCTATTCTGACTGGTTATTAGCCATGTGTTAAAAGTGTTTATTAAATGGTTTGTGAAATTTCTGCATCCAGACTGGCTGAGAGGTACCTTTGGACATGCCCTTATCAGTGAATATTATGCCAGCCAGTACCTCTTCAGCCACTCAGGACTCTACAACAGAGATCACTGTGACATCCTCTGCATTTTAAAAGTGGAACTGGATGGCTGAGCTGGAAACACCTACTCCCACACACACACACACACACACACACACACACACACACACACACACATTGTCTCGTACTATAGCCAAATGTGCAGTCAAGTGTACAGCATTATACGATCTTGATCACTTTTCAAAAATATTTTAAAAAGTCTGACCTGTACTTCTCCTGTTGACAAAGCCGAGCACGATCAACTGGACATCGCGCATGCCACCAGGACACAGCTTTCAAATTGCAGCTAAGACCCATTCCTCCATTAGCAGTTTTTATTTTTATTTTTTTTATTTATTAAATTCTCGGATTACAAATACCTTTGAGCAGAAACTGCTCATTTACAAAGGTTCCACGTCAAAGGATGAGGGTCAACATACATACAGAGGTAGTAAAAGAATGCACAATAAACAACCACAACAACTAAAAGAAAAAATAAAGATATTTACACATTAATTTCCTCAATTTATTTTAAACATAAGCTAAGCATAAGTATGAGCATAAACATAAGCATAAGTCAAGCTTTTTCATTATGTAACAGTGAGCTGGCAGCCACTCACATGATGTTATCAGGAAAATGCTCTGAGAAAAGCGCTAAGTACAACGGCCGGTAAGGAATACACTTGCTCCCACTAAAACTGCTCATATTCTCAAAACACAGTCTAAAAAGAAAATGTACAAAAGAAATACACTCTTTTTCTATATTTTTACTTTACCAGTCCCCTTTTTCACCGCATTTGCTCCTCTTGACAAGGACACCTAAGGCGACCAGTAGGGCTCCACCACATATCTCACGGGTGGATTTGGAGGACCTGATCCCCCATCCAGCCACAGTTTTTCCCCCAGATGGGGAGTAAGGAGACCCCGAGTCATCCCCCTCTCAGTCTAACTGTTTGCATCGGGCGGTCCACCTAAGCCTCCCACCCCCATGGAGCTTGGTTGCATGTGGCTAAGGCACTGGGGCCCATCCCCAGGAGGAGGTGTGGGGGTTCTTCCTTCTTCCACACTCCCCAAACCCCCAAGTATGGTGGCACACAGGGCGGTCCAAGGAAGCAAGAGCACGCAGAAATGTGCCACCGCTCTGGACCTCGGCCAGCGTACTCCTCTTCCTTGCACTCTGCAGTACCACTGCACCACAACTGGTGGTCACCCCAGTGGCGGTATAGCAGCGGGACCTGCAGCCCACCCTCCCCAGAGGAGGAGGAGGAGGAAAACAGCCTGCTGGGCACTCAATCCTCCTCTCCATGGCTTGCCCTTCAACATCCTGGGTTTGCATCTGAACCTGGGTCGCTGGCATTGCAAGCAGTAGCTCTACCGCTGCATCGGTGGGCCAGCCGAAGAAATACACTCTTGAACATATTTGAGTGTGTGGAGATGGTGGAGTGGCATAAAAAATATATTCTGGAGTATGTTTATGGGGGGACTGATATTAACACCGTCTAGTGCCTTTTCATTAAACGACAAGGACTACTTTTTTAACAAGATTTTTTTAATACTTTTTAACACCTTTTGCTTGGATTAGTGAATTTTTTTATGTTTTTTAATGAATTTTTTTGCAGGTGGACCCATTTTATAAGTGCAATAAGACACTCCAAGGTGTGGGTTATGGCCTGATAAAACACTTCCAAGATGTTGAAGGCACTCGCACAAACACCCTGTACCTCATAACACACTTGGGGCATGCTCGTAACAGGCCATAGCCCACAGCTCGTCATGTCTTATTGCTTACCTAATGAGCAGCTAAAACTAGTCCTGAATATCCAGATGCAGGACATCAAAGATCCCTGAGCCTTCTCAGAATTTCAAAAAACTAACAGCTACCATTTTTTCTCTCACTTAGCCAGACTTTCAACTGACAGCATAATGCATGACAAAACAGCTGTTACTGCTCTGTCTACCAATGCGTTCACCAATAAGGAAAGAAACTGAGCATCCATTATTTGAACTTATTTTTTACAAAATGTTAAATCTTACAAAATACAGATCTTACAAAATGTTGCAATCAGTCCCTGTCCACCGTGCATGGACAGTTGTTTGCTCACTCCTGATCCATACTTCTCAACCTTTTGTTCCCCAAATGTGGAACATTGCCTCTCAAAATGTGGAACAAATGAGCAAAACGTGGAACACTTAATCAAATCTTTACCTAAAAAGCTCAGAACACTGTTAAAATGTTTGCATTTATGTTCAGAAAGTCTGTTATTAATTAAATTATATATTTTTTGCAACATTTACTATAGATTGTTGCTTTAAAATAACACTGAATGTGGGACACATCCTCACAATGTGGAACAGGGAGCATTTGTGAAGTAAAATGAGGAACATTCCTCGTGATGTGGTACAGTTGAGAGGTATGTCCTGATCTTACTTTCTGTATCCAACCCACCCTCAACAGTAATCCTTCCTTGCATGCTGCCATGAAAAGCCAAGATGCTGCAGGTTTCATGATCAGCGAGCAGAAGATTCCTACATTTGCTATCAGTTCTTGGTCCCTCCCCCTGACAGACCCAGAAAACAACTGACTTCCTCCCTTGCTTACTACTTTCAATACCTAACCCTGCCCCCCATTAGCACTTCTCACTAACTGACTTTAGAAGGGAACACTGTATGTGTCATGCAACTTAGCAAACAGAAGATACATTTTATAAATACAGTGCTCCCAGATCCAAATAACCATTTCCCTGTAACAAGGCCTCATTTTTCCTGTATTTTCCCCATAGAGGCAGAATCATATCCCTGTATAAATCCCTGTAGATTTTTCCATTAGCCACTGGTTCCTTATTTATGACTTTGTTCTTTATTTAATATGTCGGAAGCCTTTTATCAGGAAAAGAGCTCTAATTTGCTGTTAGGTATTAATCTTATATGTCAAGATGGCCTTGGAATGATTTACATGGTATCCATAAGGCATAATGGGAGAATTTATTTATTTAGTTCATTGAATTTTGTTGACTGGATAGACCCACTGAGACTAGAAGTCCTTTTTCAGGGGCGACGGAGGGAGGGGGAGTACAGATGGTAACCAGCTGCTGGTGGTATTTTTACAGACTGGGGGAAATATGGCCAGCATACCGGGAAAATTCCCTTAATCTTTCTTACCACTGGCTGCTTTTTGAAATCTTTGGAGGAATTGCACATCTTTTTTTTTGCAGTTTTAGGGAGGCAATATACTGTACTTGGTTTAAGGGCGTTATGTTTTGTAGGAAGATTTCCTTTAGTTTCAGTTTTATGACTTCAACTGTTTTCAATTGTGCACTACTTTCCTTTACTTTGTTAGACAGTAAAATTATCCATTTTTTTATGTTATTTCTTTTTGTTTTCTTATCTCTGATCATATGATGTAGTATGTACCAGACTGTATTGAAGAAGAAGAAGAAGAAGAAGAAGAAGAAGAATCTGCATTTATATAAGCTTTTTCTTACATCCAAAGCGCTTTACAAGCAATGCTAGACTGGTAGTGAAGTGACTGAATGTTGTGGCAGCCATATCGCATATTGCTTTTAGGTTTTCTTATTTGTATTGTATAATATCTTTGTAAATAATGAAAATAAATTCCCCTAATCTTTTAAAGGAAGTGCCATGGGATCTTTAATGTCCACCTGAACCAGGCAATTGGACAAGGGTCATGCAGTGGATGTCCTGTATCTGGACTTCAGCAAGGCATTCAATTCAGTGCTGCAAGGGAGGCTATGTAGTAAACTGGAGGGCACTGGGGCTAGGGCAAAGCTGGTGGGATGAGTAGTGAACTGGCTAAAAGGGAGACAGTAGAGGGTGGTGGTGGGAGGGGAGCTCTCATCGCCAAGGGCAGTGACATGTGGGGTGCCACAGGGATCTGTGCTGGGGTCAGTGTTATTTGGGATCTTCACAGCAGGCATTTCATGGGCATCAAGACCAAGATCAGTCTGTTTGCAGATGACACCAAGATGGGAGCGGTAGTGGAAGACCCAGAGGGGTGGCAGTGATTGCAGGATGATCTGGTGTAATTGGAGGCCTGGTCAGACACTTGGCAGATGGGGTTCAATATTAAGAAATGCAAGGTGCTACATTTTGTAGCAAAGAACCCAAGGAGGAGCTACCAGTTGGGGGATATTCAGCTGCCCAAGACGGAGGAGGAGAAGGATCTAGGGGTAATCTCAACAGGAGCAATGGACAACTCTGAGCAGTGTAGAAAGGCAGTTGCCAAAGTTAACAAGATGCTGGGTTGTATTGCCAGAGGCATATCCTCCAGGAGGGGGGAGGTGATCTTGCTACTGTACAGGTCACTGGTTAGACCACAACTGGAGTACTGTGTGCAGTTCTGACAGACTTACCGGAGGCAGTACAACACAGGGCAACAAAAACGATCCACAGTTTAGAGGATTTGCCCTTTGACAGTAGGCTGAAGGAGCTGAACATGTACTCCCTTGGGGAGAGGAAGGACAGGAGGGACATGATTGAGACCTTCAAATATTTGAAGGGGATAAATAGGTTGGACACAGGAAGGCTTTTCCAGTTAAGAAGGGGGAGGGACACCCGAGGGCACAATCTGAGATTGGATTGGGGTAGGTTCAGGAGTGAAATGAGGAGACATTTTTTTTCATGGAGAGGGTGGTGGCAGGTTGGAATGCATTACCAGAGGAAGTGGTATCCTGTAATATGAAAGCAATAATACCTGACAGGGTGAAGTATTACAATACGACCGCCCATGAGGCATAATGAGGCCCGACGTCGCAGGCGGAGGGCCTTATAGCCCCTGTAAGGTCCGATATTGCCCATACTGCCCACCCTGGAGGGTATTATTGCACTTAGAAAATGGGCTGTGTGGCATTTTTTTATATGGGAATTAAAAAAAATTAAGGAAAACTTAATAAACAGGAATGCAGTTTAGCTCTGGGTTGTAAAGTAGTCCCGTTTTGTGCTGTTCTGTATCCTTCCCCCCCTCCCCAAATACAGCCATTCTGTTTTATTTATGCCCCCCCCCCACTGTAGGCTGTCATTGAATGACAGTAACTGACCGGGAACTGGGTGGCAGTGTGGCAGTCAGCGGTGATTCATAAACACTTACGGAGCACTGGCAGTCCTCGGACTGTAACGATTAACATTTCACACATGCTGACTGCACTGCATCAGGCCGCGGTTCTGAGGTCGGACTGGGAACGGAATTACTGTTTTACAAAGAGCGGCGTGTCTCGCTGCCTGCTCTGCTATTCTGCTCTCTCTGTAGCGTCAGTGCTGCCCTCCTGTCACTGGTAAGCTGGGGACGAATACTGGTGATGTTTATTAATCACGCGCTGCGGTGAGGAGTGGTGGTGGCGGTTGGGCGCACTTTTAGAAGATAATGTTCACGATGGGACAGGGCTGGGGAGACTGTGATGGGCAGGTTAAGCGCTATGGAGAAGGCGGAGCGACAGTAAGTGCTGTTGTAGACGAGCACGGGGATGTAATTTGTCTGACTCGTCAAGAACAGAATAAAAAATGTGTATTGTGTGTTTATGGTTACTTTAAAAAAATCTATCGCTTCATATTTGGGGGGGGGATTCAGTTGTTAGAGGAGATTACAGAGAGCGGCATCAGAAGCAGCGTGGGTTCTCAGTGTATTGTACTGCACCACAACGGAGTTGTTTTTCCACTGAAAGTATATTTTTTTCCATCTTTTACAAACTGTCAGGTTGGAGGAAAGGCTGAGTTTACACTGTGTGTGTGTGTGGTCTATCTCTTAAGCTATGCGAGGAAAAAATGGCGTGGATTTCAAATTTACTGGGGTGATTTACCCAATGAGGGGCAGGATGGGCAGAAGGATTTACAGAGGGTGAAGGGCACTGGGGCTGGTACTTTTATTTCCTGGGCATCTATTGAAAGTTAATGTACTCCTGGGAAAGTATTAGCCAATAAGATGCCAGGAAATAAAAAGCCCATTTTCTAAGGTAGGCTAATTCAAAAGGGGATGGGGAGGGGCACTGGATGGGAGGGGGAGGAGGGAGGACAGCTGCAGTATAAGGGCTGCTAGCTGCACATTCAAGCACACTCGATAGACTGTAGGGCCTTTATCTGCAAGCAGGTTCATATGTTTGCATGTTAATATGTATGACACAAAACCTCCAAAATATAAACATAATAACAATAGTTTTCTTCCTAATAAATGGTATGATCTCTTTCATTCTCAAAAATAGCACTTTATATCACTGTTGTGGGAGAACAAAGTAAGTTAAGAAATACTCCTAGCTACATTATTCTCAGACCTCAAATGTATCTATAGAAATTATGCAAGATTACATTACCAGTAAATTAAAATATTCCTGTTCAGACCTTCATACTGTATAGATTGCTCATTCCAACCACAAATAATACATTTATGTTCCGCTCTCACCTTACAGCCTCTAGCTCCTGTGACTGCCTCGATTAAAGATTTTCCCTCCTGGCTGTTTTACTGTTTTCATCTTCCTCCTCTGCTCATTTCTTGACAAAGGCATCTGAGTATCTCTAATCTCTCTATGTCTGCTCGCCTCCCCCCCCATCTCCTCCTACCCTTTTCCACTTTGTCCATTTCTCCAAAGTTTTTCCTCGAAACAGCTTGTTCTGTGTATGCTAAGTATTACTTATCTTTTTTTCTCTCCCCTCTTTTTGTCTGAAGTTCTGACATTAATGTACTGTATTACCTGGCTTATTGCCACTTCATAACTTGTTGACCATTCTATGTAACTTGACTTGTTTGGACATAATCGACGTGGAACCTTTTTAAAAGAGCTATGGCTCAAAGGTAATAATTCCTAGAACAATAAACTAAACTAAACTAAACTAAACTTGCTAGAGTTGGTGGCCCAAAACACAAGAAAGACTCAACTGTTGCCCCCTACAAATTTCTTTCTCAGTTGTTTTGACTTTTTTATAACTCCATATGGGAACATAAGGTATCAGATAATGATACACATTGTGCTCAAAATCAAGAGAACAGTTGGCTATATTTATAAATCGCAGGTTTACATTTCAAAATGCATGATAGTTTGTCAAAATGTCCTAATTAGTTCACAGGTCTTCAAAAAACTCTCACTTAAAAAATAGCTAGTCAAATGTAATGAACCTGTTTTAACTAAAACTGAACCCTGTCTTTCTCCTCAGTCCCTCCCCATGTTCCCTCATCAGGCCTCTCTATATCTTTCCCTTTCTAGCTTTGGTCAGATTGTAAATGTGTGCACTTATACCTGTCCTTATTATGTTGGTTCATGCTTGCGCAGCCAACATATTGCAGTAGTAGCACATTTGGAGGTGCAGTCACTGTGGGCGAATGCAGGGCACGCACCAGTAGGTGCGTCCCTCATTCCCTAATAAGGCAGCTGCAGGCGCTGACACCAGCAACATGTAAACTGGCCACCAAATCAAAGAAAAGGTCCACTGCAATGACAGCCAAGCTTCTCAAGCAGTGGCGTGCCTTTTCTGGTGACCAGTTTACAATAAAAACATGGTGGCATGCCACCGCAGAGTGCCCCGACCCACTTCATTTGCAGATGGGGAAACCCACTCCCTGTCAGCATAATGCAACCCCCCCTCCCATTTACAGTGTGTGCTGAGGGGATGCCCAATCCCCCTTAGCATCATGCCACCCCTTCCTAGTTTAATTTGCCAATGGGGGAGCCCACTCCCCATCGGCATAATGTCCCCCCCATTTGTTGTGTGCCAACAGGGGTGCCCAATCCCCCGTCGGGTACAGAACCCCCCCAAAAAAAACACTCAGGTGGCACTCTGGGAGCCCACCCCAGCATGCCAAATAAATGTCCCTGTAAAATAAAAAATGTCCATAATGTTGTTTTGTTTTTACACCTGCAAAGCAGAAAACAGTCCCTCATTGACTCCAGTGGCTCCTCCCAACCCGCACCCACCCTCTGTGCACCTGCCTCCCCACCCCCACCCCATACTTACCTTCGGAGCCTGGTGCGACGATCTTTGGTGGACCGGGAACACGTCTGCACTCTTCAAAGCCGATCGTGAACTGAAGAAATGCTGGTAAGCTGTATAATGTCATAAACAGGGTCTTTTCAACTTTGGTGCATATCTCAGCCTTTTTTGGGAATTTTGGCACCACATTTTCAAAATGGAGTTATTGGGATCCCTCCTCATGAATTCAGCCACTGTCATGGCATTATTTGGTCCCGAAAGGTGATTTTGCGGTCACTGTGTGGAATCACCTTTTGGGACCAGTTAATGAAACAACATTGCTACTGTTCATGAGGTGAGCTCTCAAAAAGCCTATGTTGCAAATTTGGTGAAAAAAATAAAAAAAAATGGCTGTTTTATGAGCATGCATTGCGCAATTTCCATGCACGCTCGTAACTTTGTGAATTTGTAATAATTTCACTCCAGATTTTCAAAATTGCAATTTTTCCATACCTCCTTATGAACAGTACAGCTGTCATTTTACATATCCTGGCCAAAATGTGTTTTCGAATGTCTGGCACAGAATAGCGTGGTCGCTGTGCAAAATCAGTTAAGACAGTTTGAGAAAATGACGGTGACATTGTTCATCAGCAGAAGTCCTAAAATGCCTATGTTGAAAATTTGGTGATGAAAGTCCATAAAATGACTGTGCCATAGCATTGTACAGTTTCCACGCGACCCTTGTAACTTCGCCAATTTGCAATATTTCATAGCCAGATTTTCAACACTGGTATTTTTCATCATCTCCTTATGAACAGTACAGCTGCCATTTTTCATGTCCTGCCCAAAATGTGTTTTGCACCTGTGGCACAGAATGGCATGGTTGCTGTGGGAAATCAACTTTTGGGACAGATTAACAAAATCACAGTGCCACTGTTCATGAGGAGAGGTCCCAGAATGCCTTTGTTGAAAATGTGTCTCTTCAGAGTGGGGGTGAGGTTGGCATCAGTTCAATACTTCACTGCCATTCCTAGTATGCATCTCTAACTCCTGCACTACCAATGCCAATGCCCGCGAGACAACATTCGGCATTGACAAATGCTTGTTTCTTATTTGTGCTTGTACTGTGTTTCCCATAATAATTAATGTTATGTGCATTACCCTATCTGTAACTACTATTATTTGAACAATTTATTTTCTTTATTCCTTTTTGTCACTCCTCTATGATTTATGATTTATTGTTTGATGTGTATCCAAGTTATGTTCATGCGATGTGTCATGTTGAGCATGTTGTACAAGGACCTCCTTGCAAATGAGCTTGCTCAATGGAATTTATCCTTCAATAAACTGAACTGAACTAAAATGAAGTATGATGATTCTAATCATGAAATGGGCATCAGAATGTAAGCATCCTGATTGGTCCCTGCCTGTGTGATATTCCTTCTTACACAGGAAAAGGGTCCAGTAATGCCACTGTGCAGTGATTCTGGTAAATCTGCCACTTAGAATGTTGGCAGAATGAAACTCAGCCATCTTGTTTTTCCCTACTGAAGGTGACATTTCAGCCAGCATTTTAATAATGGCAGATATATCAGAAACTAATTTTAAAAGTAAAAACAGCTGACTTGTCTCTACGGCTGAACAGCCTACACAAGCTGTCTTTCAATCCACCTGCCCACTCACCAGCCCACCCGTTTAATGTATGGCTGAACAGCCGACAGTCTGTGTCCCAAGCCACCCACCCATTCGCTCGCACTCTCGCTCTCCACAGTGTGTTCTCCCTACTGCTGCCTGCTGCCATAACATACACAAATAAAAAAAAAGAAAGACCCACTTGCCAGCCCACCCATTTAATGTATGGGTGAACAGCCGACAATCTGGGTCCCAAGCCCCATCCACTCACTTGCACTCTCGCTCTCCACAGCGTGTTCTCCCTACTGCTGCCTGGTTCCATAACATACACAAATTTAAAAAAAAAAGAAAGCATCATTTCTTGTTACACACAAGCTGTCTCTCAACTCGCCAGCCCGCCCGTTCACTGTACAGCTGAACAGCCAACAACCTGTCTCCCAACCCACCTGCCCACTCGGTGGCACTGTTGCTCTCAACAGTGTTCTCCCTACCGGTGCCTGGTGCCATAACATAAACAAATTAAAAAAAAAGAGAGAGCATAATTTCTTGTTGCAAACTTTGTAAATTAAATTAAGTAGGAGTGCTGCTAGTTGGGGGTTGGTGCCATGATAACTACATGACAGAAAAAAAAACCCAAGTAAGGATGCCTTAGTAGCTCAAAAGTCTTCAACTGAACAAAACAAACAATCAGGCGGAGGGACTATGTTATTAAAACTTCATACAAACATTTAACTTTTTCACTATTAAATACTATTCATTTTAGGTATTACATACATCTGTATTTTAGATAACCATTTCATAAACACAATAAGACACTCCAGGATGTGCATTAGACACTTTAACACATTGCTAGGAGGCTGTACGCACTCAGCTGGTGGCCTCGTGCCTCGCTATGCCTTCTAGTCATGTGTTAAAGTATCTAATGCACACCCTGTCATGTCTTATTTCTTACTACAGAGCTATTTTTTTTCTGAACTGTGAACAGTTAAAGTTTTAGCAGGTGTCCAAATAAATTGAGAGAGACCTCTGTATTAGACAGGCTCTTTATCTGTTGTCTTTGAAAACAGGCACTGCCCTTGCTCGGAAGTAATTGATGGTTTTTGAGAAAGCACCAGCATACTTAGCTAGAGACATTTTACGTAATATGAATAAGTGTTTCTTCTAAAGTTACTGCATCCTGGCTTTAAATCTTGGGCAGTGGTTCTCCGTATAAATCAATAAATACAGTTTTCCTTCCTGTATCCTATTTTCAACCCATAAGTCCTGTAAAATACGGGAATCCCCATAGATCTGGGAGCACTTTAAATATTTTGAAAAATCACTAACATTCTGATTGCTACTGCTGCCGAGATCGCATATTATTGTCGTCAGTGTATTTCCTGCCACTGGCGTGCTGGCTTCTGTTGGGACATTACATAACTTTCTCTCTGCCACAAAAAGCCTGGTGGCTCCAATGCAAAACATAAACAAAAACTAAATGCACAAAATATGGACTCCAGTTGTAGAAATGAAAGGAAAAGCGTGACTCTCACTAGGATTTGAACCTAGGACCTCAGCAATTCATGCTTTAATTCTTAGCCAACTGGAACTATGAGAGTTCAGCTAATTAAAGCCCCTGAGTTTTCCATATGAATCACACCACATTCCTTTCTGGTTTTGCAAGGTGCAAACAGGAAGTCTTTTACAGACTCAAATAACTCCTCCTCCTCTATCTCTCCCAAGTGCAGTATATGCCATCGCAGGCAAATTTAGAACCCAATTGTAGAAATGAAAGAAAAAGTGTGACTCTCACTGAGATTTGAGCCCAGGACCTCAGCACTCTATGCTTTATCTCTTAACCAACTGAGCTATGAGAGTTCAGCCAATTAAACCTCCTGAGTTTTCCCATGTGAATCACACCTGCATTCCTTTCTAGTGTTGCAAAGAGCAACCAGAAAGCTTTTAAAGACTCAGATAACTCCTCCTCCTCATCTTCCTCCAAGCGCAGTATATGCCACTGCAAGGCAAATTTAGAAACCCAATTGTAGAAATGAAAGGAAAAGGTGACTCACTGATTTGAACCCAGGACTGGACTGTAATTTATTTTATTTTTGACTGTAATTTATTTATTTATTTATTTATTCTAACAAAACTGAGTTCAATGAAAAAAACACAATGTAGAGTTGGGGGATGGAAGCCATAGCATCCACAGTATAACAGAGAGATCTATGGAGGCCACAGTAGGAAAAAGTCAAAAACTCAAAAAAAGGTGCGGAAGTAATGTAGGCAGAGGAACTATTTTACAATAAAATATTTAAAAGATTTTACAATTAGATTATTTAAATACAAACATTCAAATTAATTGTTTAATGCATGCAAAATAGTAACATACAGTGCCTCATTTTATAAGTGCAATATGAAACTCTGGGGGTATGCATTAGTCAGCTCTCAGGCACGTCCAGGGGCTAAAGGTACTTGGCTTGGGGCCTTGCACCTTACTTTGCCCCAAACTGTGTGTTACAACTGTCTAATGCACACACCCTTGTGTCTTTCTGCTTATGTGGCATGCCTGACCTTGAGCATACTAGGAAAACTGTTTGGAAGAACAGCAGTAAGCAGGATGCATAAATTATATGAGAGGAACAATAATTTCCAAAGTGTATATTTTCAGTAGACACACAAGCACTTTAATGTTTCAAAATCAGTAAAAAGTCTCATGGGTATGTAAATCCATGTGTGTGTGCATATGTGGGGGTTGAACAAGAAAAAGTCCATCAAATAGTATATTCTGCTGATCGTGCTACTGCACTGACCAATTGGAACAAGAACAGGATGCAGGATGCATAAATGATACAAGGATATTGATAATTTCTAATGTGTTCCGTTTAAACATATCTATTTATCTAGCCATATTTTATTTTAGTCTTTGGTAACCAGGTAAGGCCCACTATGCACAAGTACCTGTTTTAGGAGTGACCTGGGAGCACTGGGAAGTTAAGTGTGTTATTCAAAGTCACACAGTATGCAAGTGGAGGTTGTGGAGTCAAACTCATATCCACTGGATGTACTAAGCTTATTTACAGCTCATTACTCTAACCTCTGGGCTATACTGCCAGCCCTGGGTGTCCATATATAAATATATATATTCTTTGCAAAAAAACTTCATTAATGCACCAGTTAGGATTCAGATTAAACTGACAAAAGTAGAGAAATGTGGTGTTAGGGTTTGCAACCCTAAGACCCCACCCACACCCTGCAGGCAGCAAAAGGAAAAAAAATTATGGGTTTGACTTTCTTGAGACTTTGGAAACCAGGCCTGGGGTCTTACTTGGGGTTATCAACCCTAATGCTTCCCCCACTCCATCAGAAAATAAGTTCAGGTGTGCAGACTATATGATAATGGGGTGAATGAAGAGGGAGTGAGAGAACAGAGAGAACACCAGGAGGAAGGAGCTCCTGGTATAACTAAAACTTCTCTACTGGGACTAAGAACTAGAACTCTTGTACTGGACCTTCAATTTAGGGTAAAAAAAAACAGTGTGTTTGTCAGAGGTAGTTGAAGTAAATTGTTATCTGTTATCTGTGTTATCTGTGTACTTATCTAGGTGCTTTTCACAGGTGTCAGAAGGGAATTGTTAACTGTGAAATTAACTAAGTGTAGAAAGATTTGCAAAGTAGGGGAAGTGGCTTAGCTAGAAGGAGCCAGGTTAAAACCAGATTTAAGCACTGCCCTAGATAGCTTCTGCTAGAGAACAGACAGAACACCAGGAGGAAGGAGCTACTGGTATAACTAAAACTTCTCTACTGGGACCATATTGCCCTTCGTACCTCTCCCTCTAAACCAGTTCTACTTTTATAGGCAAAGGATTTAACTGACAACAGGAACTTCCTGTTTGGGAGCAGGAAGTGAGTGACCACAGAGCCACCAAAGACTCACCAACCTAGAAGGGCAAGAGTAGCTCTCCGTTCCCTCAGCTGCTGGAGGTCTGACTCTGAGCAAGTAAGGAGACTACTGAGAAATATAGGAACTTCTTGTCTTAGAACAGGAAGATCAGGAGCTAAAAGGGCACAGAGGCAGTAAGTAAGTAGGTGAAGAAAAAAAGAAAATAAATAAACAGAGGAAAGAGTAAGTATTCCAAACAACAGTTAGGGGCCAGAAAAAAGACTTGATGGGAGTGGTGGCAGTGCAGTGGCTGTGGAGCAGCAGTCTTCCGGAAGACGGTCTGGAGGATGCAGTGTTGTCCCATCTGCAGGCACTCTCTCTGGGCTGAGGGAGGAGGTTGCTCATCTCCAAGCTAAGCTGGCCAGGATTTGTGGGACCTCCTCTCCCTCACAGGGACCACCAGAATCAGTGCCGTTGCCTCAGAGGTTGCCAAAAAGAGAGGCGGTTGGACCACAGTGGGCTCAGGGAGGGTTAGGGTGGTGGAACAGAGGTGCATCCCTCCAGTTGTACCTCTCCACAATTTCTATGCCATTCTGGAAAAGTGTGGTTCCTCTATAGAGGCACCCACAGTGGAGACCAAGGAGGATGCTGGGAACCTCCACAAAGGAGACCCACAAGATGGTGGCATGGGACCCCACAGAGGAAGGAAACAACTCCTGGTGGGGGACTTCATTGTTAGGAAGGTAGAACTGGGGAAGGAAGGGGGAGAGGGAAGTAAGGTGCCTGCCTGGCCCCATGGCTTGGAGGGACAGGGAGCGAATCCTAAGGATCACAGGAGCAGCTGCACAGGGGAGGGAGCTGAATGTCATTGTCCACCTAAGGATAAATGACCTGGCTAAGAAAGGGATCAGAGCAGTGCAGGAAGCATTTTGGAGATGGGGAGGTGCCTTAGACAAATAGCACACACAGTAACCTTCTCGGAGGTGCTGCCTGTCTATGGCACGGATGAGGCTAGGGTGCTCCACATCATGGGATTCAATCAGTGGTTGAAAAACTGGTGCAGAGCTCAGGGATTTGGCTTCATTGGGGGACTGGGGTCCACCTGGAGTGATGCAGGTCTACACTGGTGTGATGGTCTGCATCTGTCCAGGAGGGGAACCAATATCCTAGGTGATAGGTTTAAATACTTCATTGGCAAGCATTTAAACTAGCCAAGGGGGGAGGCACTGGAAAGGAGCAGGGAAATCCTAGCCCCACCCCAAAAAAATCAGGGTACTAGGTGAGGTAAACACCAACATAGAGATGTCAATAGGGAGAAGCGCAGGAGTAAATGGAGAAAGTGACAAATGTAATATGGACAGGGGTGGGGCAAAAAGGGGTAAGGCCATCAAGAAATGGAGGATAATGAGTACCAATGCCTGTAGTCTGGGCAACAGGCTCCCTGAACTGGTGGCCTTGATGGAAGAGGGATGCCTGGATATCGTAGCAGTCACAGAAACATGGTACACAGAGAACCATGACTGGAATGTTAACATACCAGGGTACACAACCTACAGGAGAGACAGGGAGGGCAGAAGGGGAGTAGCTCTCTATGAAAGGGAAGGGATAAAAGCAACTGAACAAAAGAGTAAACAGGGAGGAGAGGAGGCACTGTGGGTCACCTTAGAGACTGGAAATGGCACCACAATCCGCACAGGGGTTGTATACAGACCCCCATGTCAGGGGGAGGGAATGGACAAGGATATGATAGAAGGCATACTTAGGATGGCAGAGAAAGGGGAGATACTGTTGATGGGGGTCTTAATATGCCAGATATTAACTGGAGCACCTTTGCTGCAGCCACATCCAAAAGTAGGGCCATTCTTGATGCCCTTCAGGTGGCATGCCTCAGACAGCTAGTTTTGGAACCTGCTCATGAGGGAGTAATCTTAGACCTCGTACTCTCATATGGGGACAGTGAGAGGATCTCAGATCTAGAAGTGAGTAGCCATTTGGGAACAAGTGACCACCAAACAGTGTGGTTCATGATAAACTCAGCCACAGAGTCAAGCCATACAAAAGTGAGGGTTCTGGACTTCAGGAGGACTGACTTTGGCAAGATGGGAGTGTGCCTTAGAAAAGCACTAGCAAACAGGCTAGAAGGAGGGGTGGAGCAACAATGGGGAAATATCAAAACTGCCATCACAGAGGCAACAAGCCTTTGTGTGAAGCAAATAAACAAATCAAAATGAAAGAAAAAGCTACTATGGTTCTCAAAAGAAGTGACATTGAAGGTTAGGGAGAAAAAGATAGCATTTAGGAAGTATAAGGAAACACAGAAGGAGCAGGACAGAGAACTGTACCAGTTAAGGCAGAAGGAAGCAGGGAGGGGTAGTCAGAATAGCAAAGGCACAAACTAAGGAAAAGACAGCCAACTCGGTTAAGAAGGGGGATAACACCTTTTATAGGTATATTAGGGAGCGTAGAAAGATAACGGGAGGGATAGTGAGGCTGAATAGAATGGATGGTGGGTGGGCAGAGAGTGACAGTGAAAAAGCAGGGATATTGAATGAATATTTCTGTTCAGTATTCACAAAAGATGAAGTAGGGGAGGTGCCTAATCCAATTAACAGAAGCGCTCTGGAGAGGGGGGTCGATCCCAGTCCTTTCACAGAAGAAAGGGTTCTGAAAAGAACTCCTAAAACTGAAGGTGGACAAAGCAAATGGGCCAGATGGAATTCACCCCAGAATTCTAAAAGAATTAAGCAGAGAACTAGTGACACCACTGACTACCATTTATAACAAATCATGGGAGGATGGTGTGGTACCTGAGAACTGGAAGAAGGCTGATGTGATTCCCCTTCACAAAAGTGGGAGCAAGACAGAGGCAGGAAACTACAGACCTGTCAGTTTGACCTCTGTGGTAGGGAAAGTGATGGAATCACTTCTGAAGGAAAGAATTGTTGAATACCTAGAGGCCAGTGGGGCACAGGACCCAAGGCAGCATGGGTTCACAGCGGGAAGGTCATGTCATAGGAATCTAATTGGTTTCTTTGACTGGGTGACCAAAGTAGCAGACCAGGGATGGGCTGTGGACATGGCCTACCTAGACTTTAGCAAGGCATTTGACACAGTCCCACACAAAAGATTAGTAGTCAAATTAACCAGCCTGAGAGTGGGTCCCAGGGTAGTAGCCTGGGTAAAACATTGGCTGAACAATAGGACACAGAAGGTAATTGTAAATAGAGTCCACTCTGAAGAAAGAGGGGTTACTAGTGGGGTACCGCAGGGTTCAGTACTGGGTCCGGTCCTTTTTAATGTCTTTATAAGTGACATTGCAGAGGGACTGGAAAGAAAAGTATGCCTCTTTGCGGATGACACAAAGATCTGCAACAGGGTTGATACACAAGGAGGCGTGGAAAGGATGAGAAGGGACTTGGCAAGGTTGGAGGAATGGTCAGAAGTATGGCAGCCTGGATTCAATGCAAAGAAGTGCAAAGTAATGCACCTGGAAAACAAAACCCAGGGAAGGTTACACAATGGGGGAGGTAGTAGCAACAACAAAATGGAAAGGGACCTGGGGGTATTCATATCAGACAACCTTAAGGTTGGCAAGCAATGTAAGAAGGTGGTAGGGAGGGCTGGGGGTTACTGGGATGTATAGGGAGAGGCATCACCAGCAGAAAACAGGAAGTTGTTATCCCCCTGTACAGACAGTTGGTGAGACCCCATCTGGAGTACTGCATCCAGTTCTGGAGACCCCATCTCCACAAGGACATAGACAGGATGGAGGCAGTTCAAAGGAGGGCAACTAAAATGGTGCAGGGTCTGCAAGAGAAGCCATATGAGGAGAGGCTAAAGGAGCTTAATATGTATACCCTTGAGGAAAGGAGGAAGAGGGGGGACATGATAGAAATGTTTAAGTACTTCAGTGGAATCAACAAAGTCCAAGAGGGTAGCATCTTTCAGAAAAAGAGAAGCGCAAGAACAAGGGGACACAATTTGAAGATAGAGTGGGGGCAGCTCAGGGGCAATGTGAGGAAGTATTGTTTCACAGAGTGGGTGGTGGATGCATGGAACAGCCTTCCTGAGGAGGTTGTGGGGTCTAAAACTGTGGGAGAATTCAAGAATGCATGGGACAGACATAAGGCAATTTTGTGGGGGTAGGAAAAAATAGGCTGTTATTAAATAGGATCTGCAGCTTATCCTTTAGGTAGGGGAACAGGGCAGACTATGTGGGCCAAGCAGTCCTTATCTGCCATCAAAGTCTATGTTTCTATGTTTCTATGTTTCTATGAGTGTTAGGGCTGATAACCCCAAAGAAGACTCGGGCCCGATTTGTAAAGACTCAGAACAGTCAAAACAGTAAAGTTGTTTCCTTTACTGCCTGCAGGGTGGGGGTGGGTGTTAGAGTTGCAAACCCTAACACCACATTTCTCTACTGTTGTCAGTTTAATCTGAACCCTAATTGGTGCATTAAATAAGTTTTTTGCCAAAAAAAATCCTTATGTTTTGAGATAGTATAATTGTATCCTCATTCACACAGTCTCCTCAGGACCTGTATGAACACATCCATTTACCTTGGAAGCATAGGGCCTTCTAGGCCCTGTGTTTCCATCTCCATAGATGCACACCAAAAAAGCAATGTATGTGCTTGGTTGTATGAGTTTTTTGTGAGGCTCCCTTCAAAGGGAAAAATATGTTAAGTGTCCCTCTTAACTCACAGCGCTTGATTCTATTTGCGCAAAAATAGTTTCTCATTTTTTTTTCTATAAGTCAGTAGCATTTTTTCAGTTTTCTCTGTAATTTGCTATAGTTGTAGTGGAAAACCAGATACACTTTTGGTGCATTTTGATGATGATCAGACTTTAATTGTGGATTTGGCACCATGATGAAGACTGGATGTAATTTGGAGGTGCAGTGTGTACCAAATCAGTGTTTAGGAGGTGATTACAGTATGTGTTATCATTGCAGTAGTCACTGACACTTTTTATTTGACACATACATTACGCCTTAACTCCAATTATTGATGGATTTATGGCTTTTTACATTTGCAATGTTAGTCTACGGGCATTTTGATTTTTAAATGTTTATGTTTCTTTTATATGTCCCCTTAACATACTGAGGGGTGGGATGTGTTAGTCATGTAGCACTTACTAAGACCTTTCTTTTGATATATATAGATTGCCAATTAACTGCAAATATTGATGGAGTTATGGCTTGTTATTGTTTAAAATTGCAAAAAAAGTCCAAATCTTTTTTTGTATGAAAGAATATTTTTTGTGAGAGCAACACAATCTCATTAAAAAAAAAAAACCTTTATACAAAAAAAGATTGTGAAACAAAAAACTAAGTCCAATTTTTTTTTCTGTAAGAAGGAATCTTTTTTCATGAGAATGACACAAACTCACGAGAAAAGATTCCTTCATACAAAAAAAAGTAAAAATAACAAACTCCAAATTCTTTTTTCATATGAAGGCATCTTTTTTTGTGAGATTGTGTCATACTCACAAAAAAGATGCCTTCATACAAAAAAAAGCGAAAACAAAAAATGTGTCCAAATTCTTTTTCGTATGAAAGCAATCTTGTTTTGTTTGGCTGATTCTTGTTTCATATGGCCATATGAAAAAAGAGAAATGTCTCATATAAAAAGATTTTAAAATGTTTTAAAAATACATTTCTGGATCATTTTTCAATAAAGTAACTGTAGCATCCATCTGATGGGCTATTGATTAACAAGATACATGTGCTGATGTGTTTATATGATACCATTTTTATGTGTTTTGAAATTTTATTTTTAGAAAAAAATGGAAACAAGATTGCAGCCTTACAAAAATTTTTCTTGCAAAAAAGATTATCCCCTCTACACACAAAAAACAGAATTCTTTTTCATATTAGCCAATCTATTTTTCATATCAAACAGCTGTCAAAAGACCGTACTAGAGCACACTCAGAACTGAAATTTCAATCCCTATAACTTTAGAATGGATTCATATTTTTCACCACACAAAAAAAAAAGACAGCAACCCCCCACCCCGATTTTTTTCTTTTTTTTTCACTGTCTGGATCAGGGAATTTTTTCATCTAACCAGACAAAACTTGTCAGGTCTAGAGACCTTGTCCCCAAAACCACCCATGCAAACTTTTGTTGAAATACATTGAACAGTGGTGAAGCTATTAATGTGCAAGTTAGGGGTTTAACATTAATTAGCCTACTCAACCCTAACTATACTGGTGCTACCATGCCACTATATATATATATAAATATATATATATATATATATATATATATATATACATATAATATATTTATAAAATGGGTAGGAAAAATCTGTGACAATCCAGTATCCTAACTGGCCAAAACATGTCATATTACCGCACATTATTCCACAATGACCACAAACCTCCCAGCACGACCCCGCATACCTATACTACATTCCAGTCCCCTTCCAGTCCTTACAGCATTCTCACCAGTAATGAGATCACTCCACATCTGACACAGAAAGGCTGTCATACACACACCTAGCATAGCATAGGCAGGCTACCACAAACAGCCTGGCACCAACACCCATAGCAAATCAATGCAGCTGACCCACACTGTTCTCATCAGGTGGATTCTACCATAATTTTCTCATGTTTTAAGCATCAACATTCTTAAAAAAGCTTATCTAGTTGAGTCTTCCATTTTCACCATCTCTCCCATTTTTAAATACTTTCACTTTCACACATGTCCCATAGTGTGACAGAGTGGTGTTTATTCTGAGAATGGATGTGGTGGCTGCATTTAAAATAAGGCATCTTTTCTCTAAAAAAATAAGTAGATTTGTTTTTTTTGGTGAAGGTTCTGTATTTTTTTCTCAGTGAAGCCGCCGACTGTAGAGGGAGCAGAGCGAGTGAGTCAACGGCTTCAAATGGGAAGACTCAAGTGAGAGAGAGTGTTGCTATAGCAAAGCTCACTCAAGCTTGCATCTTCCCTTCTGAAGCCATCAATTCGCTCAATCTCCTCCCTCTACAGTCACAGTTTCACTGAGAAAAAACTACAGAACCTTCACTGGAAAAAAACTAGTCTACCTGCTTTTTTGAGAAAAGATACCTTATTTTAAACTCTGCCACCACTTCCATTCTCAGAATAAACACCACTCGGTCATGCTACGGGACCTGTATGAAAGTGAAAATATTAAAAATGGGAGAGATGTTGAAAATGGCAGTATCAACCAGATACAATAGACATTACTATTTTCTACACAAACCAAGGCAGGATCAACTAGATAAATATCACCTATAACTTAAAACCTATCACAGGTATGGCAGGATCAACCAGATCACCTACTGTAAATTAAATATTTATTCCAGCAACCAGATCACCTACTGCATAGTAAATATTTATTTGTGCAGGAACTATTTTTACTGCCCCCTCAACAATATCTGTGGCCATTTTATAAGATAAATAACCCACTGCAGGGTGTGTGGTAGCACTCTGATATACGCACACCTTGGGTGGCCTAACGCACACCAAGGTGCGTATATTAGAGCACACCCACACACCCTGTAGTGGGTTATCTATTACATATTTTTTAATTTTTATTTATTGTAATATTCAGAAAGACCTTTGAGTCAGGGACTCATTTACAAAGGTTCCACATCATACATACAGGCATATGAGCGAACTTGACAATACAGGTTACAGAGACATTACAACACGTTAAACAGTTACTAGTAGGGAAACAGATTAGTTTCGCTTAGCATTACTATAGCACAGCCAGAAAATACAGAAGGCTCTGTAGAGGCTGATAGTCATAAAGATTCAAGAGGGTTTGTTGGTAAGGGGGAAAAGGACATGCTGGGTTAAGGGCAGTCACATTGGGTGGTGGCCAGTAGGTGAGTCCTCAGCTTGGATTTATAGGGGCCAAGCCTTAATTCGCTTGTTATGTGGCTAGGGAGGGCATTAGACCAGGTGGGGGCTCTGTAGCTGAAAGTACGCTGGAATTGGGAGGTCTGGCCGTGGGGGACCCGTAACAGCCGTTTGTTCAAGCTACATGTTGTTCTGCCTGGGGTATTGGGTGGATAATTTGGTCAAGGGTAGGAGGGGTGAGACCAAGTAAGGCCTTTTGGTCATGAGGCAGGTGTGGTACTTAATCTGCTGTCAAGGTTTAGCCAATTTGAGCTGCTATAAAGGGAGCAGGAGTGAGTAAGCTGATCACATCCAAGGAAGAGGCGACAGGCTTTGTTAAGCATGAGATGAAGTCTGTTTAGGGTTGTGGGTGGTGCAGCACTATAGATTAGGATGCCATAGTCAAGTAGGGAGAGGACTGAGGCATTAATGGTAAGTTTTAGGGCTTCAGGGGTGAGAAAGTGTTTGAAGCAGGATAGGACTCCCAGCCTTGAGCTAAGGGCTGTAGAGAGGTGTAGGATATATTGATGAAAGCTTAGGGCAGGGTCTAATGTGATCCCTAGGTATTTAAACTGGCTAACTTGTACAAGTGGGGTCTGGTTGGCAGTGAGAAATTGGGGGCAGAGGTTCTTGAGCGGGTTCTGGGGGTGGGAAAATATCATGACTTTTGTCTTACTCTAGTTAATAGTAAGATGCTGGGCAATGAGCCAGTCTTCAACCTCATGGAACGAGTGTTGGAGGGTTTGGTGAAGTTTGAGGGGGGTCGGGTCAGAGGCAAACAGGACCACATCATCTGCATATAGGAGCATTTTTCTGGTGCAGGACGCTGGGAGGGAGTTGAGGTATAGGCGGAAGAGGAGGGAGCTGAGTATGGAGCCCTGAGGGACACCGGAGCGAATGGGGAGGCGGGGGGACAGGGCAGGTCCTACCTTGACTAACTGCATTCTATTGGAGATAGCTGGTGAACCATTTTAGGGCATCGTTGGAGAGTCCCGTAGTGCTAGGGTGTTAAGTAGAAGGGCATAGTTAACAGTATCGAAGGCCTTGGATAGGTCCATGAAAATGGCCCCAGTAAGGTGGCGTCCAGGGCTGTGTGGACATGGGAGGTGAATTCAAGGAGGCGGTGGTGGTGCTGTGGCCCTTTCAGAAACCATGTTGCTGCCTGGATAGAAGGTGGTATTTGTTAAGGTGGTCAGTGAGTTGGTCAGTGGCTATGCATTCTAGAGCCTTAGCCTTAGCCTATATATATATATATATATACACCACTGGGAGTTACTATATGTGTGTGTTTCTTTAAGAGCGTTTCTGCTCTCTAAAAAATGATGCCAACCTCTGTGCCCTTGGAGGACTAGGACAGATTCCTGCTCTGGACATTCTAAAGGGGAGTGACTGGAACTCTCTGTTTGAAAGAACTGAGAATTCTTGTTAGTTGGAGGGAGAACACAGCGTGGCATGCACTGCAGTCTCCCTCAGAGGTAAAACATTTTCCCAGAGTTGGCATCAAGTTAAAAAGCCAGTTGTTCATGGTGGTGGCTGTTGGAACAGTATTCCTAAAAGGGGGTGCCTTCTCCATAGGAGAAATGCCAGTTTAGGAGTTCATAGGAGCTTCTCATGGAAGGACTGCCAGCTTTAGAACAACCTGAAGGAACAGGGTGATGTTTAACCTTTTCAAAATGTTGTACCAGTTGCAGACTGTTATGATTCAGGCCTACAGAAGTTTTCTGCATTTTAAAAGAAGAATTTCCTGTCAGAGTGTGTCTGCCTCTCAGAAGGCGGCTGCCATATGCTCCTATGCCAGTGAGTTAAAGTGTCAGAGAAGACACCTGGCTGCCCCCTTTGGGCACTAAAGGCTGTGCTGTTTCCACAGTGAAGATGTTCTGAGGAAAACTGCCAAGAAAATTTTGTTTGCCACAGAGTATTTGGTGACAGTTTTCAGAAAGTGTGTATGACTCTGCCTGTGTCACATGAAGTGAGACTAGCCCACTAGCATTGTGGCCAGTAGTTGAAATGTGTATAAAGTTTCAGTTAATTCTGCCTGCTGTTTTGGACTTTGAGACCCTCTCCTCATGAGGGTCAGCACTTGAGTGAGGGTGGGGGCAAACATCCGGTGGCACCTCGGACCCCCAGGGGATTCTCTGCCCTTCCTGCCCTAAATTGAGCCCATTGGGACTGTCTGACTAATGTGAATTTGGACTTTTCTCTCACTGGGGTCTCAGTTATGAGAGGGAAGAGAGGGAGGGAGGGAGGCTTGGTCCATGCACCTGGTACCCCAAGGGGATCAAAGCCTCCTCTAGCCATTTTAAAAGGGGGGACTGAAAATAAAGAGAAGTCAAAGAACATGCTATGTGTGTTTTCTGAAAGGCAGAAAGACAGAAGTTAAATGGAATAAATCCCTGTGGTATAATACCGAGCCCCAGAGGATGACAAGAGCCATTGTTGTAGTGAAGTGATACAATGTCCCCCCTGTGGAGATTGAAGTTATAACCACTCTGTGGTCTGTGTTGGCCAGATGAATTTGTAACATCAATCTCCATGGAGAAGCACATTTGAAAATAAAGGATCTGCTGAAGTTTTAAACCTTTACTATTCTTTTTGGACAATGTTTATTATACAAGAAGCTATTTGCCTAACCAGTTTTAAATCTGCAGCCTTACCAGCCCACCTTATGCCATGGGATGCCTGGAGGTCACCTGATTCAAAGGAGGTCAAGTAAGTGCATTCAGTTTTTGTGCTTGCCCGTCTTTTAAATGTATGCTCCCCCCTTTGATGCCCAGTGGAAAAGGGGTTTACAAATATATATATCTATGTATATAGATATATATATATCACACTAGCACAGTAGCACCAGCAGAGTTAGGACTGACCAGGCAGTTTAATGTTAAACCTCAAATTGTACACTTTAATAACTTTGTAACTGTTCAATGTGTGTGCACAAAATTTGGCATGCTTTGATGCTAGGGGCAGATTTCATGACATGACAAATTTTGTGTGACTCTCTTTTGTGGTTTTCGAGATACGGAGTGGTGAAAAACACAAAATGTACATGTTTGTTTGTTTTTTCAATTTCAATTAAATTTTCTTTTGACAGCCATTTCTTGGAAACAGCTTTTGGTTGTGGTCTGACATTTTTAGGGTTGAATGCCTTTGCCTCACAGATATGCCTTTTGAAGATTTGGTGAAAAAATATTAATCTGTTCAAAAGTTATTCAATATTTAATTTTCGAGGAAAAAGAGATGTCCTGTGAGAAAACACTTTTGTTTTCGTGGGGAGGTATCTTGTTTTGGGACTGGGTCACAAGGTGTCACAGGGAGAGTGGCATATTTTTGCAGCGTTCCATTTTTCTACATTCCCATTTCAATTTGTTGTTAGAATATCTGACACCGAGATGCCCACCCTGGTGTCAGATGCCTCCCCCACCCCCAAGTCCCTTGTATTTATTTGCTGACATCGGTGTGCCAAATCCCTATGTTGGCAGTACAAGATCCCCTCCCCAGTAGTGTGGGACACTAGGACCCCACTCTCAGTGTCCCCAGTCAGGTTCCCAGTCCCTAGCAGTGTAGGATACTGGGAGCCCACTCCCAGTTTTCTCCCAGTCATGTTACTTCCCTCACACTGTGGAACACTGGGAGCCCACCCCAGTGTCCCCAAATCTGTTATCCTTTTAAAATAGAAAACAGTCTCCCAACATCTTTTTAAACCCTGTAAAGAAGAAAACAATCCTCATCATCTTCCCGTCCACCTTCCCCATTCTGATCCTCCCACTGAGCACCACCACCCCACCCCCCCTTGACCTAAACTTACCAATGGAGGTTGTCCGGTGTCATCTTCTGTGGGCCGGAACATGTCTGCACTCTTCAAAGCTGAACCACGAACTGAAGAATCAGTGTTACTCCCGTATAATGGCTGTCAATGATGTTTTCAACTTATGTTGATATCTCAGCCATTTTAAGGTATTTTTGCACCAAATTTTCAACAAGGGGGTTTTGAGACCACTCCTCTTGAAAACCATCACTGTCATTTCATTAATGAGGCCTGTAAAGTGATTTCCCATATGTTGCATGAACTCACCTTTCAGGACTGAGTAATGAAATAACAGTATAAGTGTTCATGAGGCGGGGTCCCAAAAAGCCCATGTTGAAAATTTGGAGCAAAAATACTAAACAAAACCTGAGTTAAGAGCAGTCATTGAAAATTACATATGCATGCATGTAACTTTGCCAATTTTTAATGTTTTCACTCCAAAATTTCAACATTGCCATTTTTTCACACTACCTCATCAACAATACAACTGTCATTTCTGACATCCTGCCTGAAATGTGTTTTCACACCTGTGACATGGAATGGTGCAGTCATTGTATGAAATCACGTTTTGAGACTGAGTAATGAAGTGACAGTGTGAGTGTTCATGAGTTGGGGTCCCAAAAAGCCCATGTTGAAAATTTTGAGCAAAAATACCAAAAAATGACCAAATTATGTGCTATCGTTTACATTTTCCTACGCATGCACTTTACTTTTCCAATTTTTCATATTTTCACTCCAAATTTTCAACAGAGTCATTTTGTCACACTACCTCATGAAAAGTACAGCTACCATTTCTCACATCCTGCCTGAAATGAGTTTCCACACCTATGGCATGGAATGGTGTTTTGCCACAGTTAAGACATTTTCACATATGGGGTTTATGAGGTGAGGTAATAAGAAGACTATGTTGAAAATTTTGGATCAAAATGTGAAAAAAATTACAAAGTTACCATGGCTACATACATACAGTATACGAATCTCTAAAGGAATGGGAGTGCAGTGCCCAGAGGGTCCTGCGCTCCCACAAATAGATAAGGATATGATTATACTATCTGAAAAAGTAAGGAAATTCATTGCAAAAAAACTTTGTTAATGCATCAGTTAGGGTTGTTACTAAAGCAACAAAAGCAGGGAAATGGGATATTAGGGTTTGTAACCCTAACACCCTACCCCCAGCCTGCAGACACTGACAGGCATCGGGGTGGGGGTGCCTTGGGGTCATCAGCCCTAATGCTCACCCCATTCTTCTATACTGTATCCAGCTCAGCTTATTCACTTATGGAATGGGGTGAGCATTAGGGTTGATGACCCCAAGGCACCCCCCCCAATGTCTGTCAGATTCTGCAGGGTGGGCATGGGGTTTTAGGGTTGGAAACCCTAACACCCCATTTCCCTGCTTTTGTTGCTTTAGTAACAACCCTAACTGATGCATTAGCAAAGTTTTTTTCAATATATGTATTTGCTTTCTTTGCAAAAAAAAATGCATTAATGCACCAGTTAGGGTTCAGATTAAAGTGACAAAGGTAGGAAAATGTGGTGTTAGGATTTCCAACCCCAAGTGTAAAATATTCTTGCAGGAAACCACCAAGTATTGAACAAATGATTCAGGTATGGAGCTGGCCCTAGTGAAGCTTGTACACTGTAGGTAAAGGATGGTGGACTGCTCTGCAGCAAAAATATGCCACTTCACAATTAGTCTTTTCTTGGAACCTTCTTTATTTGCACACCCCAATGTTTTGCCAATGAACTTATGGCTTCATCTGTGGACAATCCACAGTTTCAACACAAACAATACCATTTAATATTAAAATGCATAAACATGACTCTAGCTAATGTGCATGTGCATATCCTAACTTATCTATATTAATCTTCAAACTTCCTTAACTTGTGGCGATACCATCAAACTTCATAATTTTTAGCTGTGAACAAACACCAGACTAAAAATATATAATATCTTCACTTTTTTTGATGCAGTAATTCCAAAAGCCACAACATTGTCACCACATACCAGTCTCATAAGTGCAACGTAACTTTTGATAATACCACCATGTCACCATCCTCTATAGCAACTCCACCAAAACCCAAGGGAACATAAATCTTTGTGTTACATCTGTAAGATAAAATTTTCCTTCATGTATACTTTCCGCTAACAGAAATTACTCACTTAAAATACTTTGACTTTATGTCTTGCTTGTTTATACCTATAAAATTATATAAACACATCACAATCACTTACATGTTGAATAGATGCATACTATTAGTTATGTACTTGTCCTATACTTTTTAGAGAAATGCCTGATGAGTGACCTTTATAATCCATTTTAATTTCATTACTAAACAAATTTGATATTTAACTAATAATGCATTGCTGTAGTTATAGTATTCACAATGACAAACATGTTGCAGGTATGAACCACATTATGATATGTGTGCCCTAATGTGATTTAAAGAGATTTTATGTATTATGGCCCCTATGCACGAATGGGTGCAGGTTACACACCAAAGGCATGTAACCCCACCTGCACAGCTCTGCACCTGCAGATGGTGCACACCTGGGAATATGCACAATAGATGCACATGTCCACAGCCCCACCCACACTGGAGGACTCTGCAGAGTGGCGAGGCTGGAGCCACTGGTCCAGCCAGGCATTCAATCGGATGCCCATCCTGGACAGGGAGTGGATTCCTTACACAGAGAGGCATGGGTCCTGGTGCATGAATGCATCCCACAGGCACCCAGACCCACCACGCACCTGTCGATGTCAGGCCATTGGTTGAGGCCCCCTGACCTGCCACTGCAGGGTCACCACCCATACCAGCATTCCAACCCCTTGCCCTGGACCATAGCGGCTCCAGCACCAACCTGGGACCCCCGTCGGTGACTGCATCTGCCCACAGTTGCCCAGACTGACATTTTGACCAGCTGTCTTCCCCGCACCGCACCCATCCCTTGTACATGTGTGTCGGTGCCCCAGACAACAGGTGGCACAACCCTCCACATACTGCCATGGCCGCTGGCCATCTGACATATGTGGGTGTGCATCAGCTGTGCACATCTGTGTAAGTGGTGTTTGTGCTCTGGGGGAGCTGAAGCACATCACTGTTGGGGGGCATCAGGGCACACAGTGGTGCAGGGCAGATGCACCAGTGGGAGGGTGGTACTGCCATACCAGCCAGGACAGGGCACTGTCAGTGGAGCTGCTCTGATGCCACCAGGATGGTGGTGTTTCAGTGTGCTGGGGGTGGGCAGCTCTCTTGCTGCTGAGGCCAGGGGGAACCCTGTGGATGCATGGGCTTGGCTGCATACTGCGGTTATGGCAGGGTCCCCCATGGTGTAGCCAGGTCACACCTGTAAACAAGCTTTCAGCTTAGTGTGCCACTCCTGGTTAAACAACTGGGGGAAAAAAACTGTCCACTGTGCTGCCCTGTGGATGCACTATGTGCCTTGCTGCATGGTGTGCAGTGCCGGCCCGTCCCCTACACATTGCTCATCACATGGCCTGGGGATCAGGCATGTATGTGCTGATTTCCCCCTTAGTGCATTCTGTGCGGGGTCGCATAGGGTGCGGAGTGGTTGTGTGCCCCAGATACGTGCACATAGCCACTCTGCCCCATTAGTGCATAGGGCCCCACATCTGTAGAACATAACTAATAGTGCACCTATTACATAGTAATGAAATACTGAAATTTTTTATTTGCTTAAAATGCCTGCATGGAAAGTGGAAATCTTGTTTTTTTTTTTTTTGTGTATGTCTAATACTGCTTTAAATATAGCATCAATTCTCAATGCTTTAATTGCCTATCTCTTCATGTTTTTTAACAATTACAGTAGTCAAACGCTAGAAAATGTCCCATGATTGAAATAACAAATGTGAATGGTAACTTATCAAGAACCGAGATTCAGTAGTGGTCAAATTGCTAACACTTGAAACTTTAACACTGTTAGCAGCTTTTAAATTAAGTACATCTGCCTGGAGAACAGCTGTTGCTAGTGGCATGAAAAAGAGCAGATACTAAGTTTAAATACCCCAGACAACAAAACTTCTTTAATGCTGTCCTGAGGCTACCTCCATCTAAGAATTTATAGAGATAAGATGCTTTTCACTTGTAAATTATGTTGTATTATTATTATATTAATCGAAGAGCTTGAAGGGTATTGATAACTTTTTCATCTATGCTGAGTTATCAACATTGCACACTGCTGTTCTCAATTATGGCTTGCTGTAATCTAATGTCCCATACTACTCAGCAATCTATAAATATACGCTAGTGCAGTTTAAAGACTACAGTGATAAAGTTGCAGAGTTTTACTTACAGCTAAATCATTCTATGAAAGTTCCCTACTGAGGTTCTAGAGGAACTGAACCAGCTTGAGGCTAGTCCTCTGGGGGTGGGTGGGTGGTGATCGTATTTGAGAAGGGAGGCAGTACAGGCGCAGTGGTTTAAGGCTCTGAACTATAAATTTGGAGACCTGGGTGTGAATCACAGTCCCCACTTGCTATATCGTGTGACCCTAAGCAAGTCACTTAGCTTCCCCATGCTCCCAGGTCACACCTGTAAAAAAGCTTTCAGCTCAGTGTGCCACTCCTGGTTAAATAATACAAAAAAAATTGTTGCTGAGCAACTATCCTTAAACAGCCATAGCTGTGCGTGACCACTGGCTGCAGTGTAAAATACAGAGTTGACCTAATGTGGATATTAGGTACTTTAAACTTGTTGCTTTACTAATGAATCTTAAAAAAAATTCACTATTACAAAAATGTGACCTACAGTATATGATTTGCTAAGGAATAACACATCACTGAGGGGGGCGAGACCGATGGTAAATACAGACTGACCTCTGAGATAAGCTGAGCTGAACAGTACAATACCACAAATTGTGTATACTTTAATATTTAATACTATAGAGTATGCAAAAGAATCTGAAAATAGCAAGAAATAGTTGTGGGGGGGATGGTATTAACTATTATAGCACTAGTAAAGTATACTATCGTGAACTTAAAGCAGCAGTGCATGAATGTGGCGAAAAGTTTTACCTATACTTTTTTATTCTATTTTAGCTTGCCCCTTATCTATTGAATTGTATGATACCCTTATTTCCACAATTTGAGTCTGCTTTAGTACTTTTTGCACATCTGTAATAGTAAAAAAAAGGTTCATTTTAATATGACTTGGAGCAGGTTTTCATCATATCCTCAGCTGTTTTTGTACAATTGTTTAAAATAACTTCTGATCTGACTAAAATGAACAATTATGCAGCAGGCCATGCTTCCTGGCCTTATAGAACAATAGGTGTTGATGATACTGATGAAAACTGATCCAAATCATACTAAAAGGAACACTCCTTTTATTATTTCAAACTGATTCTCCACAATCTCACAAGTACAGTATAGTATCAAACATAATTGCTTGTGTCATCAATGTGTACATGGCAATACAGGAACACTCATGGGACATGCAAATGCCTTCCCTAATGTAGCTTACTAAAAACCCTCTGCTTGATGCAGTCCTATTTTCACCTCCCATCCAATTTGCAATTTATGCTGCACTATGTGTTCAATGACTGCAGTGTCACATCCTTGCAAAGCATTGCTACCAAGTCTTTCTCCAGTAACTGAAGCAAATGAGTTTAGGCTATTTAATTGAAAATGTGATGCCTTTTATAATGAGAATAGTGACTACTGACACGTGCAGTCATTGAACACATAGCCCTGCCCTGACAAGTGGTATCATTGGATCTCACTTACTTCACAGAGTTCTACTACTTGCCACAGCCCCCAAGCATAGTACAGTAAAATGTGAATTACTGAATGCAACAAATATTAGAAAGGTTTTAATTAGATTTGGGGGCTACAAAACTAAATCTGATTCATCATTTTGCCTTATGCTATTAGATGTAATTTTATAGCTAAGTAAACATTGTTACAGTAGAGAAAGAGTGAGAGAGTGTTTTCAAACAGTACTGCTGTGTATTTCTACAACAGTGCTACTAGATCTTTATCTGGAATACAAATAAACAAATAATTAAAACAAACATTTCCTGAGGAAGTGGGGAGGCACTGGCAGAAAACACTAAATGCAGAAATCTGAATTTTGTTAATTATTGAGGGTGGGAGTCATTTAAAGTCCACACTATGAGAGTTATGCAATGATGTTCAATCGAGGAAAAACAGCTATAAGCATAATGGCCTCAGACTGCGACATACTTTCATACATTTCAAAAAGAATAGTGCTACAGTAAAGATATATTTCTTCTTAACATGTAATAAACTTATTTATTAAATGTTAATATAGATCCTATATTGGGACTGAGGTTATGCAGCAATTGCTCTGCATGCTAAGCTGGGCACCCAGAGGTTTGGGATGACCATAAAATGCATTTCTGTCTTTTGAACAAACACCAGAATCTAGCTAAATAGGATCCTGTTTAGCTAGGTTCAGATGTTGTTTTCAAAATATACAATTTGTGGTAGCTTGTGATGAGGATGCTGGGAGAGGGCACCAACAATAATGGCAACCCACTCCCCAGCGCATTGTAGGAATGGCTCTGAGGGATATGGTGGCTGGATGAGGGTGGGCGACTATACAACATCCTGTCGCTATACATCTTGCCTTATGTCTTGGAGGGGTGGGAGTGGGCACGCACAGCAAGGGATGTGGGGTGGTGTTGTGTCGGGTTGCCGTGCCAACCCTGTGGTGTGGTGGGTGGGTTGCCGACATCAGTCGGCAGAGTACTGGATTCAGGTGCAGGTGCTGGTGCGTTTTTGTTGCGCCTGGCCCAAACCTTTTGTTCTTTAATGTTTTCACACACACCCTGGTAGAGAAACCTTTGGGTGGGGGTGGGGGCAAAGCCCCATAGCTGATAAAAACTAAGTCCCCAGCACCTTTTGTTGTGCTAAATTAGGTGTCAGAGTGCCAAAATAATTTTGGCACTCTCGACTTCTGCACATAACGGCAATCATCTTTATAGGCTTTCTACCATTATGACATAGATCCCAATTTGTATCTGTTTTAGATGATTTTACTTAAAACAAGCATTTGTCAATGCCGAATGTTGTCTTGCCGTGTGTGGCATTGGTAGTGCAGGAGTTAGAGAAATGCATAATAGGAATGGCAGTGAAGTACGGAACTGATGTCAAACCCATCCCACCCCTGCAGAGATTGACAGGCATTGAGGTGTGCCTTTGGGTCGCTATTATAACACTGATGCCATTCACCTCACCCTACCCTGCAGACTCTGACAAGTTTTGCATTGTGCCTTGGGGTCATCAGGCCTTATGCTCACCCCATTCCATAAGGAAGTATGTTGAGATGGATGCAGTATGGGAGAAAGGGGTGAACTTTGGGGCCGAAGAGTGCAAGGCATACCTTGATGCCTGTCAGTGGCTGCAGGGTGGGGGTGCAATGGCATGAGCATTACAGCTGACAATCCAAAGGCACACTCCTGACACCTGTCTGTACAGGTTGGGATGCTATAGTTAGAAACCCTAATGCCCCAGGCGTTTGTTGGTATTTGCACTCCAAATTTTCAACATGACCTTTTTGTGACCCCACCTCATGAAGCATTTGGGACCTCTACTTATGAACAGCGGTGCTGTGATTTTGTTAATTGTCCCAAATGTTGATTTCCCACAGTGACCATGCCACTCTAGCCACATGTGTGAAAACACAGTTCAGGCAGGATGTGAAAAATGCGCTGCATCATTCATAAGGAGGTGGGAAGAGATGGCAATGTTGAAAATCTGGAGTGAAAATATTAAAAATTCTCGAAGCTACAAGCATGTGTGAAAACTGTACAATGAACACTCATATCACAGTCATTTTTTGGAATTCTTTCACCAAATGTTTAACATAGGCATTTTGGGACCTCTGCTCATGAACAGTGGCACTATAATTTTCTTTATCTGTCCTGAACACTGATTTCCCACAGTGACCGCGCCATTGTGTACCAGATGTGTGAAACCACATTTCAGGCAGGATGTGAAAAATGACAGTTGTACTATTCATATGAAGGTGTGCAAAAATGGCAATGTTGAAAATCTGAAGTGAAAATATTAAAAATTCTCAAAGTTACAACTGTGCGTGGACATTGTGCAATGCACACTCTTGACATAGTCATTTTGTGGAATTTTGTCACCAAATTTTCAACATCAGCATTTTGGGACCTCTGCTCATGAACAGTTACTGTGATTTTCTTACTGTGTCCCAAACATTGTTTTCCTACAGCAACTGCACCACTGTGCGCCAGATGTGTGAAAACACATTTGGGGCAGGATATGGAAAATGACAGCTATACTGTTCATAAGGAGGTGTGAAAAAATGGCAATGTTGAAAATCTGGAGTAAAAATATAAAAAATTCTCGAAGCTACGAGCTTGTGTGGAAACTTAAGCACGCTCATAAAACAGTTATTTTTTGGAATTGTTTCACAAATTTGCAACATAGGCCTTTTGGGAGCCCGCCTCATGAACAGTGACAATCATAGGAGCCGACTCCATGGGTGCTTGGGTGCTCAAGTACCCACAAAGTTGACATAAGCACCTCAATTTTCGAGGGCAGCCTGCAACAAAGGATTACTAGGAACCTGGTCACAGGAAAAATACTACCTACTGGCAATGAGCACCCACAAAGATTCCTAAACGTTGGCATTACTGGTGACAATGTCATTTCATTAATCAGTTCCAAAAGATGATTCTGGGCAGTGACCAAGAAATCATCTTTCGGGACCGAATAATGAGATGACAGTGACTGAAATCATGAGGTAGGGTCCCCAAGAACTCCATGTTGAAAATTTGGTACCATAATTCACAAAAATGGCTGAGATATGCACCAAAGCTGAAAAAAAAACACATTTATGCCATGATACTGCTTACCGGCATTTCTTCAGTTCGCGGTCGGCTTTGAAGAGTGCAAATGTGTTCCCGGTCCACCAAAGATCATCTCACCAGGCTCTGGAGGTAAGTATGGGTGAGGGGTATGGGGAGGTGGGAGTATACAGAAGGTGGGTGTGGGTTGGGGAGGGCACTGGAACATTGAGGGACCGTTTTCTCATTTTCAGTGGGTAAAACAGAAAAAACCCATAAAGACAACGTGGGTCAGTTTTCTTGTTTTGCAGGTGTGTTTTGGCACACTGGGGTGGGCTGTATTTTTGGGAAGGGAGACTGAAGTCGATGAGGATTGGAGCCCCCGTTAGCACACAAGCATGTCTCTGTTTGGGGGGGGTGCATGATGCTGAGGGGGATTAGGCACCCCCTCAGCATACATATTAAATATTAGGGGGCCATTATGCCAATGGGGATTGGGCTCCCCATTGGCAAATTGAATTGGGGAAGGGGCATGCCGACAGAAGGATTGGGCACCCCTGACATTGGCTTGTTGGGGAGTGTGAGAGGTGGACGGTGACAGCTGCCAGCATGTTTCACTGAAATGTTACACCAGGGAAGGCATGCCCTGCAATGAGGGGGAGCTCCCTCATTGCAGTGGCAAAATCATTTCAGGTTGGTGGCATGCTTTTGTACTGCTGTCATTGACAGCATGCACTCTAATTCATGCCACAGAGCCCAGCCCAAAAAAGCAGTGGCCCCACTGGCCACAGCATGACCACACCTCAAAACCTGCTATTACAAGCTACCACAATATGTTGCTTGTGTGTGCACAAGATGACATAAAACAAGCATTTGTCAATGCTGAATGTTCGCTTGCAGGTATTTGCAGTGGTGTTTGGCACGTATGGTGCTTTACTGTAATGCCCTGTGCGATTGCTGGTATTTGCACAATAAATTTTCAGCATGACCTTTTTTGTTACCCCCACCTCATAAAAGCATTTGAGACCTCTGCTGATGAACAGTCCCACTGTTATTTTGTTAATCTGTCCTGAGCGTTGATTTCCCACAGTGACCACACCGTTGTGCTCCACATGTGCAAAAACACAGTTCGGGCAGGATGTGAAAAATGACAGCTGTAGCATTCATAGGGAGGTGTGAAGGGATGACAATGTTGAACATCTGGAGTGAAAATACCACAATTTCTCAAACTTATGAGCGTACATGGAAACTGCACAATGAATGCTTATGACACAGTCATTTTGTGGACTTTTTGTCACCAAATTTTCAACATAGGCATTGTGGGACCTCTGCTCATGAACAGTGTCACTGTGATTATCATAATCTGTCCTGAGCATTGATTTCTCACTGTGACCACACCATTGTGCGCTGGATGTGCAAAAACACATTTCAGCCAGGATGTGAAAAATGTCAGCTGTACTGTTCATAAGGAGGTGTGAAAAAATGCCAGTGTTGAAAATCTGGAGTGAAAATATTGAAAATTCGCAAACTTACGAGCATGCATAGGAACTGCGCAATGAACACTCGTAAAACAGTCATTTTTAGGAATTTTTTCACCAAATTTTCAACACAGCCATTTTAAGACCTCTGCTCATGAACAGTGTCACTGTGATTTTCTTAATGTGTCCCATACATTGAGTTCACACCGACTGTGCCATTGTGCGCTACATGGGCGGAAACACATTTTGGGTAGGATGTGAAAAATGACAGCTGTACTGCTCATGAGGAGGTGTGTAAAATGGTAATGTTAAAATCTGGGTGAAAATATTGAAAATTCTCAAACATACGAGCATGCGTAGGAACTGCAACGCACGCTCGTAAAACAGTCATTTTTAGGAACTTTTTACCAAATTTTCAACATAGCCATTTTAAGACCTCTGCTCATGAACAGTGTCACTGTGATTTTCTTAATCTGTCCCATACATTGATTTCACACACCGACTGCACCATTGTGCGCTACATGGGTGGAAACATGTTTTGGGTGAGATGTGAAAAATGACAGCTGTACTACTCATAAGAAGGTGTGGTAAAATGGCAATGTTGAAAATCTGGAGTAGAAATATTGAAAATTCGTAAACCTACGAGCGTGCGTAGGAACTGCGCAATGCACGCTCGTAAAACAGTCATTTTTAGGAATTTTTTCACCAAATTTTCAACATAGCCATTTTAAGACCTCTGCTCATGAACAGTGTCACCGTGATTTTCTTAATGTGTCCCATACATTGATTTACTTTACCGATTGCACCATTATGCGCTACATGGCGGAAAACGTTTTGGGTGGGATGTGAAAATGACAGCTGTACTGCTCATAAGGAGGTGTGGTAAAATGTCAATGTTGAAAATGTGGAGTGAAAATATTGAAAATTTGTGAACTTATGAGCCTCGTGAGAACTGCGCAATGCATGCTCGTAAAACAGTTATTTTAGGAATTTTGCACCAAATTTTCAACATGGGGTTTTGGGACCCTTCTCATGAATGACGTTGCTAGCCTTGCTTGCAGAGCAGAAAGCAGCTAACTAAAAGAAGCTACATTTTCTTGTTAATTTAAAACTTATATCTCAGCAGGAGTCAGTGTCAGTTAAGATTAAGTAGACAAATAACTTTATTAGAAGTAGAAGGGTCTTATTTAGGGTTAAAAGAAAGAAAAGAAAGAAAGGCAGTGTGTGTTCTGTGCAGGGAAAGGTACTGTATCAGGTGACTTTGCTAAACCAGTAGGAGGAAAGAGAGCTTACCTGGGGTGTGGTTTAGACACTAGAAAAACAGGTGAGTCAAATTACAACTTCCTGTTGCTAGCCTTGCTTGTAGAGCAGAAAGCAGCTAACTAAAAGAAGCTACATTTTCTTGTTAATTTAAAACTTATATCCCAGCAGGAGTCAGTGTCAGTTAAGATTAAGTAGACAGATAACTTTATTAGAAGTAGAAGGGTCTTATTTAGGGTTAAAAAAAGAAAGAAAAGAAAGAAAGGCAGTGTGTGTTCTGTGCAGGAAAGGTACTGTATCAGGTGACTTTGTTAAACCAGTAGGAGGAAAGAGAGCTTACCTGGGGTGTGGTTTAGACACTAGAAAAGCAGGTGAGTCAAATTACAACTTCCTGTTGCTAGCCTTGCTTGTAGAGCAGAAAGCAGCTAACTAAAAGAAGCTACATTTTCTTGTTAATTTAAAACTTATATCTCAGCAGGAGTCAGTGTTAGTTAAGATTAAGTAGACAGATAACTTTATTAGAAGTAGAAGGGGTCTTATTTAGGGTTAAAAAAGAAAGAAAAGAAAGAAAGGCAGTGTATGTTCTGTGCAGGGAAAGGTACTGTATCAGGTGACTTTGCTAAACCAGTAGGAGGAAAGAGAGCTTACCTGGGGGTGTGGTTTAGACACTAGAAAAGCAGGTGAGTCAAATTACAACTTCCTGTTGCTAGCCTTGCTTGCAGAGCAGAAAGCAGCAAACTAAAAGAAGCTACATTTTCTTGTTAATTTAAAACTTATATCTCAGCAGGAGTCAGTGTCAGTTAAGATTAAGTAGACAGATAACTTTATTAGAAGTAGAAGGGGTCTTATTTAGGGTTAAAAAAAGAAAGAAAGGCGGTGTGTGTTCTGTGCAGGGAAAGGTACTGTATTGGGTGACTTTGCTAAACCAGTAGGAGGAAAGAGAGCTTACCTGGGGGTGTGGTTTAGACACTAGAAAAGCAGGTGAGTCAAATTACAACTTCCTGTTGCTAGCCTTGCTTGCAGAGCAGAAAGCAGCTAACTAAAAGAAGCTACATTTTCTTGTTAATTTAAAACTTATATCTCAGCAGGAGTCAGTGTCAGTTAAGATTAAGTAGACAGATAACTTTATTAGAAGTAGAAGGGGTCTTATTTAGGGTTAAAAAGAAAGAAAAGAAAGAAAGGCAGTGTGTGTTCTGTGCAGGAAAGGTACTGTATCAGGTGACTTTGCTAAACCAGTAGGAGGAAAGAGAGCTTACCTGGGGTGTGGTTTAGACACTAGAAAAGCAGGTGAGTCAAATTACAACTTCCTGTTGCTAGCCTTGCTTGTAGAGCAGAAAGCAGCTAACTAAAGAAGCTACATTTTCTTGTTAATTTAAAACTTATATCTCAGCAGGAGTCAGTGTCAGTTAAGATTAAGTAGACAGATAACTTTATTAGAAGTAGAAGGGGTTTATTTAGGGTTAAAAAAGAAAGAAAGGCAGTGTGTGTTCTGTGCAGGGAAAGGTACTGTATCAGGTGACTTTGCTAAACCAGTAGGAGGAAAGAGAGCTTACCTGGGGGTGTGGTTTAGACACTAGAAAAGCAGGTGAGTCAAATGACAACTCGTGTTGCTAGCCTTTTTCTTACTAATTGCCTCCTTCCCACCCACCCCTCCACCCACCACCCAAATCCAGTTCTACTTTTATAGCCACTGGATTTGACTGTCAACAGGAACTTCCTGTTTGGCAGTAGGAAGGAAAGGATCATAGAGAAACATTGGTTTGTCAACCCTAAAGTAAAAAAAAAGTAGCTCACTCTCCCCCCCTAGCTTCTGGTGGTCTGATATTGAGCAAGGAAGAAGGAGGCTACTGAAGAAGATAGGAAGTTGCTGTCCCAGAACAGGAAGGGTCAGAGTTGTAAGGAGAGGAGAGAGTAAACATCCAGCGAAACAGTAGAGAGGACACAAAATAAGACATGATAGGAGTGGTGCAGTGCAATGGCTGTGGGGCAGCAGTGTTCCAGGAGACATTCTGGAGGCTGCGATGCTGCCCTATTTTCAGGCACCTCTCTGGTCTGAGAGAGGAGGTTGCCCGTCTCCAGGCTGACCTGGCTAGGATTCGTGAAACCTCCTCCCCCACCCAGGGACCACCAGGGCCAATGCCACTACCTCAGAGTTGCCAAGAAAGAGGAGAAGCTGGACCAGGGTGGGCTCAAGGAGGGAGAGGGTGGTGGAACAGAGTTGCATCCCTCCAGCTGTACCTCTCCACAATTCATTCGCTCTTCTGGTGGATAGTGGTTCCTCTATGGAGGCACCTGCAGTCGAGACCAAGGAGGATGCTGGGAACCTTCACAAAGGAGACCCACAGGAGGGTGGCATGGGACCCCACAGGGGAAGGAAACAACTCCTGGTGGGGGACTCTAATCATTAGGGGGTAGAAATGGGGAGGAAGGGAGAGGGGTAAGGTGCCTTCCTGGCGCCATGGCTTGAGGACAGAAGTGAACCTCAGGATCGTGGGAGGAGCTGCACGAGGGAGGGAGCTGGATGTCATTGTCCACCTAGGGACAAATGACCTGGCTAGGAATGGGATTAGAGCAGTGCAAGAGGAGTTTATAGAGTTGGGAAGGGGCCTTAGACAAGTAGCGCATACGGTAACCTTCTCAGAGGTGCTGCCTGTCTATGGCAAGGGAGATGCTAGGGCACTTCTCACCAGGGAATTCAATGAGTGGTTGAAAAACTGGTGTGGAGCTCAGGGTTTGGCTTCATTGGGACTGGGGAGCCACCTGGAGGATGCAGACCTATACTGTGCGATGGTCTGCATCTGTCCGGGGAACCAGGATCCTAGGTGAGAGGTTTAAATGCTTCATTGGCAAGCATTTAAACTAGCCAAGAGGGGCGCTGAAAGGAGCAGGAAATCGAGCCTCCCCTAAAAAACATGGTGATTAGTGAGGTAAACACCAAGGTACAGAAGTTATTAGGAGCAGAACAGATTTAAATGTAAAAAAAGGCAAAGGCAATAAGGACAGAAATGGGGCTAAAAGGGGTAAGGCTATCAAAAAGTGGAGGGTGATGAGTACCAATGCCCATAGTCTGTGTAACAAGCTCCCTGAACTAGTGGCCTTGATGGAAGAGGGTTGCCTGGATATTGTGGCAGTCACAGAAACATGGTACACAGAGAACCATGACTGGGATGTCAACATACCAGGATACACAATCTACAGGAGGGACAGGGAGGGTAAAAGAGGAGGAGGGTTAGCTCTCTATGTAAAGGAAGGTATCAAAGCAACAGAAGTAAAGAGTAAACAGGGAGCAGATGAGGCACTTTGGGTCACCCTGGAGACAGGAAATGGCACCACAATCCGTAGGGGGGTTGTATACAGGCCCCCATCTCAGGGGGAGGGAATGGACAAGGAAATGATAGAAGGCTTTCTTAGAATGGCAGAAAAAGGGGAGATATTGTTGATGGGGGACCTGAATATTCCAGATGTTAACTGGCGCACCTTTGCTGCAGGCACATCCAAGAGCAGGGTCATTCTTGATGCCCTACAGGGGGCATGCCTCAGACAGCTTGTATTGGAACCCACTCAGGAGGGAGCAATCTTAGACCTGGTACTCTCAAATGGGGCTGGAGAAAGAATCTCAGATTTAGAAGTGGGTAGCCATCTGGGAACAAGTGACCACCAAACAGTGTGGTTCACGATAAACACAGCCATACAATCAAGCCATACAAAAGCAAGAGTACTGGACTTTAGGAGGGCCGACTTTGGGAAAATGAGAGAGTGCCTCAGAAAAGCACTAGCAAACAGGCAAGAAGGAGGGGTGGAGGAACAATGGGGAGTGATCAAAACAGCCATCACAGAGGCAACAAGCCTTTGTGTAAAGCAAATCAATAAAACACAACGTAGGAAAAAAACGCTATGGTTCTCAAAAGAGGTGGCAGGGAAGGTTAAGGAGAAAATGACAGCATTCAGGAAATATAAGGAAACACAGAAGGAGCAGGACAGAGAACTTTATCAGTTAAAGCAGAAAGAGGCTGGGAAGGCAGTCAGAATAGCAAAGGCCCAAACCGAGGAAAGGATAGCCAATTCTGTTAGAAGGGGATAAGACCTTTTATAGGTACATTAGGGGCGAAGAAAGACAAAAGGAGGATACTGAAGCTTAATAAAGAGGAGGAATGTGGGTAGAGGGTGACAGTGAAAAGCAGGGATACTGAACGAATATTTCTGCTCAGTATTCACAAAGGAAGAGGAGGGAGTTACCTAAACCAAATAAGAGAAACACCCAAGACGGGGTCGATACCAGTCCATTTACAGAAGAAAGGGTTCTGAAAGAACTGATAAAATTGAAGGTGGACAAAGCAATGGGGCCTGATGGGATTCACCCAAATTCTAAAAGAACTAAGGTAGAACTAGTGACACGCTGACTACTCCCTTTAACAAATCATGGGAGGATGGGTGGTACCGAGGACTGGAGGAGGGCAGATGTGATTCCTCTTCACAACAGTGGGAGCAGGACAGAGGCAGGAAACTACAGACTTGTTAGTTTGATCTCAGTGGTAGGGAAAATGATGGAATCATTTCTGAAGGAAAGAATTGCTGAGTACCTAGAGGCCAGTGGGGCACAGGACCCAAGGGAGCATGGATTCACGATGGGAAGGTCGTGTCAGACGAATCTAATAGATTTCTTTGACTGGGTGACCAAAGTAGTAGATCAAGGAGGGGCTGTAGACATGGCCTACCTAGATTTTAGCAAGGCATTTGATACAGTTCCACACAAAGATTAATTCACAAGATAGCCAGCCTTGGAGTGGGTCCCAAGATGGTAGCCTGGATAAAAAAATGGCTAGACAACAGGACGTAAAGGGTAGTAGTAAATGGAATACACAGTGAAGAAAGGAGGGTTACTAGTGGGTACACGAGGGTTCAGTACTGGGACGGTCCTTTTTAATGTCTTTATAAGTGACATTGCAGAGGACTGGAAGGAAAAGTATGTCTCTTTGCAGATGACACAAATGTCTGCAACAGGGTTGATACACAAGATGGAGTGAAAAGGACGAGAAGGGACTTGGCAAGGTTGGAGGAATGGTCAAATGTATGGCAGCTCAGATTCAATGCAAAGAAGTGCAAGGTAATGCACATGGGAAACAAAAACCAGGAAAGTGTACACAATGGGGGTGAGATACTGACAACAGAAAAATAGAAAGAGATCTGGGTAATTATATCAGATGACCTAAAGGTGGGCAAGCAATGTGAGAAGGCAGTAAGGAAGGCAGGGGATACTGGGATGCATAGGAAGAGGCATCAATAGTAGAAAACAGGAAGTTGTTATCCCTCTGTACAGACAGTTGGTGAGACCCCATCTGAGTACTGTGTGCAGTTCTGGAGACCCCATCTCCAAAGACATAGACAGAGTGGAGCTGTACAGAGGAGGCAACCAAATGGTGCAGGGTCTGTACCAGAAGACATACGAAGAAAGACTAAAGGAACTTAATATGTATACCCTAGAGGAAAGGAGGGAGAGAGGGGACATGATAGAAACTTTCAAGTACCTCAAGGGAAATAACAAAGTCCAAGAGGGTAGCATCTTCAGAAAAAGAGATGTGCAAGAACAAGGGGGCACAATTTGAAGATAGAGGGGGGACGGCTCAGAGGTAATGTGAGAGTATTTTTTCACTGAGAGGGTTGTGGATGCATGGAACAGCCTCCTGAGGAGGTTGTGGAGTCAAGAACAGTGGGGACTTCAAGAATGCATGGGACAGGCATAAGGCAGTCCTAGTGGGGGTAGGAGGAAGTAAGCTGTTGGTTAACTAGGATTTGCAGCTTATCTGTTAGGTAGGAAAATGGGCAGACTAGGTGGGCTATGGGTCCTTATCTGCCGTCAAATTCTATGTTTCTATGATGTCACTGTCATGGCGTTATTCGGGCCCGAAGGTGATTTTGCAGTGACTGCAAAATCACCCTTCAGGCCTGAATAACACCATGACAGTGACATCATTCATGAGAAGGGTCCCAAAAACCCCATGTTGAAAATTTGGTGCAAAATTCCAAAAATGCCTGAGATATACAATAAAGTTGAAACCCCTATCTAGCCCATTATACAACTTACCGACATTTCCTCAGTTCATGTTCCGGCTTTGAAGGGGTGCAGGCGATGTTCCGGTCCACCGAAGATTGTCGCGCCGAGCTCCGGATGTAAGTATGGGGTGAGGGGGGGTGTGGGGAGGCAGGGTGCTCAGTGGGTGGGTGCAGGTTATGGGAAGGGGTTCAGGGAGAAGCGCCATGGGACCGTTTTTTACTTCTAGGTAACAAAAAAAAAAAAGACACCGCGGTACATTTGCCATGCTGGGGTGGGCTCCCAGTGTGGCACCAAAGCTTTGGGGGGGCGTTTGGAGGGACGTGGAGCTGACGGGAAATTGGGCACCCCCGTTGACAGATGACGCAGGACGTTTGCCATGCTGGGGTGGGCTCCCAGGGTGGCACCAAAGCTTTGGGGGCCTTTGGGGGTTGTGGAGCTGATGGGGATTGGGCACCCCCATCGGCAGAGGACGCAGGATGTTTGCCATGCTGGGGTGGGCTCCCAGCGTGGCACCAAAGCTTTGGGGGGGGGCGTGAGGCCTACCAGCGCTGTGTATGACAGCGGTGTTTTTCTTTGAAGTGAAGACCACCGCTGTCATACACAGCTCCGCACCCATTGGTGCAGGACTGCCACGCCTGCTCAATGGAGCAGTGGCTTGAACAGGAGAGGCACACCTCCAAAGTGTGCTACTCTCCCAAAACTTTCCTTGCGCATGCGCGCAAGCGAACTTAAAAAGATGCCATCTATCATGACCTGTATTTTTGTCTAGCAAAAGATAAAGCACTAATTTTGTGAATGATAAACATCTGCAAAAGATAAAGTTATCTTTTGTATCAGAGGGTTATCCTAAAACCCTACTGAGTATGCTCAGAAAAAAACACTTATCCTTATAACACTTGAACTGATGAATATTTTTTCATGAAACCTTCAAAAGGCATTATCTTGACACAGGCCACTTCTACCCTAAAAGTTTCAGAAAAAATTCCATCCTCCTAGGCTATAGGTGAGAGCAAAAAAAGTATATTGAGTACTAAAAGAAAAACAAAACACAATTCATTAAAAATTGGCATTCCTTGTCTCGGAAACCTCACAAGATAAAACATTTCATGGCTTGAGAACCTGTCAGCCGGACTGCACATGCCTAAGTTTTCAACATTTCATAGAAGGCTGCCAAAGTTATTAAGGTGCAAAAACTGTTGTTTAACATTGAACACCTTACCCAACCCTAACGGCATTGGTGCTAACAACACCAGTATATTTAGGGTTGCCCAGCAGGTTCCATGTTAAACCCATAACTTTCACCACTTTGGCATCATGTGTTGAAATTGCCTGAAATTTGGTATGCATTGTTTAGAAGGCAATATCTAAATATGAGGAAAGTTTTGTGATGACAGCTTGTGCGGTTTCTGAGATCTGCATGGGTTTTTTTGGGGGTTGCTGTCACATACAGCCTAAATGGAACAGAATTTTTTTTCTGAAACATTCAGGATGGAAGTGGCCTCTGCCAAGGTACTGCCTTTCAATGATTTTGTGAAAAAAATATTAAATGGTTCCAGGGTCATAAGGATTTAAAGTTTGGTTTTTGAACTTTTCTGAACATGCTCAGTCTGGTTTTTTTGTATAATCCTCTGCTACAACACAAACAATTGTGTGTCGCCAGACCATTTTTGGTTTCTCACCACTTGCTTCTCACAACATGAAAAATACAATTTTGTGTCGTGATGGCTGATATCTTTTTTCCCCTAAACTAAAAACCTGGAATATACTTACAAACATATGAACATATGAAATTGCCAGCAGAAACAGGTCTCATGGTCTATTGAGCCTGATTGAGTGTGCAGCTAGCACCTCATCTAGCAACTGCTCCTCCCGGCCCCCTCTTCCCAGTATCCCTTAACCTTACCCTGTCCCAACCCCTCTTGAAACTGCCCACCATCTTACAGGACACTATCTCATCTGGTAAGGTGTTCCATTTGTCCACCACTCTTTCAGTGAAAAAAAGGTCTCCTTAGCTCCCTTCTGAATCTCCCCCCCCCTCCAATATCAGTCCATGCCCTCTCATGTCCCTCCCCCTTCTCATCTGGAAAATCCCTTCTGTGTTGGTCTTGTTTATCCCCTTCAGATACTTAAAGGTCTCAGTCATATCCCCTATCCCTCCTCTACTCCAGTGAATACATGTTCAGCTCTCCCAGCCTGTCCTCATAGGGCTTGCTCTCCAATCCCTGAATCATCTTTGTGGCACTTTGCTGCACCCCCTCCAACAATCTGATGTCCTTCTTCAGGAATGGGCACCAGTACTGCATGCAGTACTCCAGGTGGGGCCTGACCAATGACTTATACATGGGCAGGATAACCTCCCTCCTTCTAGAGAAGATCCCTCTTGGAATATACCCCAGCATTTTGTTGGCTTTTGCTGCTGCCTTCCTGCACTGAGCAGAGTTGTTCTTACTCCCCATAATGATCACTCCTAGGTCCTTCTCCTCTGTGGAGCTCCCCAACCATATCCCATTCAAGTGATAATCTCTCCCCGGTTCCTGGCTTCAAAGGGTAAAACCTTGCACTTCTTGGCAGTGAACCCCAACTGCCATGTTTCCACCCACTTCTGCAGCTTAGTCAGGTCCTCCTGCAACCCCTTCCATCCCACCACAACATCAACCGCAGCACCCATCTTGGTATCATCTGCAAACAGACTTATCCTGCTCTGAATCCCATGTGAGATATCTGCAATAAAAATCCCAAACAGCACGGTCCCAGCACTGATCCCTGTGGCACACGCTCGTCACCACTCTTGGTGATGGAGGTTCCCCACCACCACCACCACCACCACCTTTTGCTGCCTTCCCTTTAGCCAGTTTGTGATCCAATTCTCCATTTTGGTCCCACCCCACATATTCAGTTTCTCCTCCCAACCTCCCATGTGGTACTAAATCAAAGGCTTTGCTGAAGTCTAAATACAGGATATCCACTGCATGGCCCTTGTCCAGTTCCCACGTCACCCAATCATAGTACTCTACAAGGTTTGTCTGGCAGGATCTGTCCACTACAGACCCATGCTGTTGACCATCCTGGAGACCGTTTTCCTCCAGGAAGCTCACTAGCCTGTCTTTTAGGATGGTATCCATGAGCTATCCCATGATTGGTGTGAGGCTCACTGGCCTATAGTTTCCTGGTTCATCCTTTGGGCCACGTTTGTGGATGGGCACCATATGGGTCATTTTCCAGTCCTGCGGTACACATCCTGTGTCCTGGGAGGTACTGAACATAAAAATGTCTAAAGAAAATACACCTGAACCTATCCAAATGGAACCTGTCTAAACAGAATCCATTTAACTAGACTGTGGTATTTGCTTTTTTTTTTTTGTTTTACAAAACATCCAAAATACCTTTTCTGGGTACCCTAAATCCAGGGTACCCAGCTTAACTGAAGGAGCTGTCCACCCGCATTCTCTATATAAGAACAGTGGGACTTTCTTGTCTTGTTAGGCACAGTTAAAGTCATGCTGCTGTCTTCAGTTTGAGTTGTGAACCAGCATTATATAGTATGTATGTATGTATCTATCTATCTATCTATCTAGCTATGTCTTTTTTTATCGTTTCACCAAGAAAGACATATTGAGCGGATAACAGCTCATTTCCAGACATGTCCTAGGGATGAGGGGTAAGGGTGGTAGTAGTTCAAGAAGAAAACAATACATAATATTAACAGCATTATAAAACAACCGTTATATACTGTACAGCAAAGGAGCATAATCATGAACATTGTAAATCAAATCAGTACAACAGGTAAATGTAGCAGATAAAACTGAGCTTTGATAGGCATGGAAAATTACTCTATAGGTATAGCAGGGGAGAGAAGCAAAATGGCCAGGGCAATATTAGTGGGAAGGAAGTCAAGAGGTAGAGGGTAGTGGACAGTTGCAAGTTAAAAGTAGAAAAGTCATGAAGCAGAGACTTAAGGCAGTAAGCAGTAGAGGCAGAGTGGATTAACAGTGGAAGGGTGTGCCAGAGTTTAGGAAATGATATAAGAAGGTAGCTTGACCAACTGTAGATTCCATTGCTGCAGCGAGGGTCAGAGGTTATAATGTAAGATGGTAAGAGGTAAAAGGTTAAAATATGTATTTATACAATTGGATTGAGACAACAATGTACAGATAAATGAAATATTTACATGGCAGTAGGACCTGTAGTGATGATAAATCATTTATCATTACTAGAAGTGAGTAATCACCATTCATCATCACTTGAGGTTGGTCACAATGGAGCTCTTAACCAATGGGACAGCAGCTTGAACAATGCCGGATGACATCACAATGACCTCTGATGCACTCAAAACAGAGCAGTGAAATCAAACAGAAACAGTTTATTCTTCATTAAAGAACTAAGCTGAAAGCATTTACAATTTGAAATACACTGAATAAATTGGACACACAATGACCTCACTCAGAATATGACATTTATTATCACTTGTGAGGGGGCAGGACTTTCATAACTCACTCATGGCTGGGCCATTAATGGGTTATGGTCCTACCCCTCACTCATGATAATAAATGGCATATTCTGAGCCTGGTCATTTTGTACCCCATATCTATCTATCTATCTATCTATCTATCTATCTATAGAGACGGGGGGGGGGGAAGAGACTAAGAAAGAATAACACTTGAGATAAGTGATGAGCACTAAATATATAAATAATTAACAGTGTAGCTCAAGAGGATTATGAGCTTATCACTCATCGAGGATGTAAGAAAACATCATGAACACACATATGCCTAGGCTTTAAGTTTTTTATCATTTCTGGTAGGATTTGTGGTACAGAATAACTGCCAAACAAATTGCCAAATTCATCGAGCATGACTGTGAAGGAATGTGCCAACATTAAGTGTTTATAGTCTGTCAGGGGCTCACGACTGCAGTTTCCCACTGCCGAGTTTGACAGCAGTGCAGAGAGCACTTTCAAAAGCAATAATAACCAGTTATTATGGCTTTTGTCAGTTATCATAGCTTTTGAAAGGGCTAACAAACAGAGTATGATGGGTCACAAATAATTTTATATAGATACATAGATACATAATAGATAGATAGACAGACAGACAGATAGATAGATAGGTGACGTGACATGTCCTAACTGAAGACATTACATTTACATTTTTCTTTCTTTGAACTTCATTTTATTGAGAAATTTTTATGGTAACATCTAGTATTCTGCGTGTACATCTTCAAATGTATATAAGGAATTAGTGTTTGGTATTTAACATGTAGGCTTCACACAAGGTGCATGCACTTGTAGCTCTGTAGTAATAAAGAATATATACTATAGAGGTGCAGCTGTGCCACTATAGTTAGGGTTTGATCGGCACTTCTATGCTAAATCCAAAATTTTGCACTTTATTAACTTTGATGTACTTTAACAAAATAGCCCACAATTTGGCATGCACAGCCATTCTGCCAGTGGCTCAAAACATAAAAGGTTGTGAATGCATCTTGTATGGTTTTGAAATATGAAGTGGTAAAAACAGAAGGAAACAACACTTTTTCCTATACTTAATATGGAATTTTGGCATCATCTACAGCCCATATGGTATGAAATTTTTAGCCAATATATGAACATATGTACATACAATATCTGAAATGCCAGCAGAAATAGGCCACATGGTCTAGCTGAGTCTGCTGATTGTGCAGCTAGCCCCACTCCCTTGGCAGCTGCTCCACCCTCCCTCTCCTCCCCACAGTCTTTTCCGCCTCACAGTGTCCCAACCCTCTTGAAGCAGCCAACCATCCTACAGGACACCACCTCCTTCGGTAGAGTGTTCCACTTGGCTACCACCCTCTCCGCGAAATAATGCCTCCTGATTTCCCTCCTGAATTTCCCCCCTCCAACCTCAGTTGGTGCCCTCTAGTATCCCTCCCCTTCAGATCTGGAATATCTCTCCTGTATTAGCTTTGTTTATCCCCTTCAGATACTGAAAGGTCTCAATCATGTTTCCCCTATCCCTCCTCTCTTCCAGGGTATACATGTTAAGCCTGTTCAGCCCTTCTTCATAGGATATCTCCTCCAAACCCTGAATCATCTTTGTTGCTCTGCACTGCAGCCCTCCAACAGTCTGATGTCCTTCTTCAGGAATGGGTGCCAGTACTGCACACAGTATTCCAGGTGTGGCCTGACCAATGACCTGTACAGGGGAAAGATTACTTCACTACTTCTAGAGGAGATCCCCTGCTATACAGCCCAGCATCTTGTTGGCTTTCCTGCTGCCTTCCTGCCCTGAGCCGAGTAGTTCACATTCCCATTGTAATCACCCCCAGGTCCTTTTCCTCCTTGTGCTCCCCAGCTGTACCCTCCCAGCTGATAGCTCCTCTGGTTCTTAGCTCCAAATTGCAGTACCTTGCACTTCTTGTCATTGAACCCCAACTGCCATGTTTCTGACCACTCCTGTAGTTTTGTTAGGTCTCCCTGTAGTCCCTTCCACCCTTGATGTTATCCACCACAGCTCCCACCTTGATATCATCTGCGAACAGACTGATCTTACTCTGGGTACTGAGGCGAGATATCAGCTATGAATACCCAAACAGCACTGGTCCCAGTACTGATCCCTGTGGCACCCGCTTGTTACCGCTCTTGGCAATGAGAGCTTCCCTCCACCACTACCCTTTGCTGCCTGTCCTTGAGCCAATAAGTGATCCAGTTGACCATCTTAGGGTTCCATGTTGTTGCAGCGACAGGAATGTTGCAACCTCCCTACAGCAACACATGGTTGCCGACATCCTTGATGCAGCTGATTCCGCTTCCTGACTGGAAAATGCACCAACACACTATCGGTGTTCATGCAGGAGGGCTGTGCTCCCCATGCCCACCCATGTGGGGGCTCTGTCCTCACCCCTGGACTTCAGGATTCCAACTCCGGGGGCGTGGATCTCGGGGAAGAGTGATCAAACTCCGAAATCAATGACTCTGGCATCGCTCCAGCAACCTGGTCAACTGCAGGTGTCGGCGGGTTGCTGTCGCTGTAACAGTGTCACTGTAAAAGCATTGCTGTTTCAATGGTACACCCCATCTTAGTACCCACCCCTACATATTCCAGCTTCCCCCCTAGCCTCCTGTGCAGCATGGAGTTGAAGACCTTGCTGAAGTCCAAGTACAGGACATCCACTGCATGTTCCCTGTCCAGTTCCCTGGTCACCCAATCATAATACTTGATCAGGTTTGTCTGGCAGGACTTGCCTGAGACAAACCTGTGTTGTTGCCTGTCCTGGAGACCATTGTCCTCTAAAAATGTCATCAGTCTCTCTTTAAGAATTGACTCCATGAGCTTTAAGTGACTTGCTTAGGATCTGCCTAGGTGCATACTGTGTGATTCTGAGCAAGTCACTTAACTTCCTTGTGCTCCCAGGTCACATCTAGAAACAAGCTTCTGCTTAGTGTGCTACTCCTGGTTATACAATGTTCCTTTCTTTCCCCACACTTGATGTGATATTTTCAGGGATAATGGGGTATGTGCCAAGGGTGTGCCTTTGGATGTTTTAGAAACACATCTCATCAATTCTGATTACAATGATTTTTGTGATAGCAGCTAGACAGGCAGGTAAATGAAAACCATTTGAAGTATTAATAGTTAAGGATTTACTGTTGGTTCTCAGAGAAATACTGTTCATTATGTCAGCCATCTTGTTTTTTTTCCTATTTAAAAAATGGATTTCTAAAGAAATATTGCTTGGTAAGGAATGAACACGATGTTTATTTAGGTATCATTCACATAATTAAACATATTTTTTGACTGAAAAGTTTGAAATGTACAGGGCGAATGTGTGTTTTTGTACCAGTAATCATTTCACCCATCACTTGCTTTTGTAAGGATAGTTCAATCTGAAAATAACCATTCACAGCCTTTTACAGTTCGAACTTTACTGTTCAATTGGAAAATACTGTGAACAGTAAAGGTCAATAACAGATCAAACTGGGGCATGGTTTGGCAGCTTAACATAGTGGCAGCTTTTTTAGATGGGCTTCGACGGGCACAGGCTCCGGATGATGTTGCTTCATTGGATTTCCGAGTGGGATACTGAACATGTTGACTACAAGTCTGCCTTTTACATCTTGACTACTGACTTTACTGGACAACCATGCTGGAGCGTGGTGGGCAGCCCTGTATGGTATGCCCGTGGTATTCCTCATGAATGTATGACTCAAATCACTATGGCAACCTACCAACTGTCAACATTTGGTGATGTGCCCGCTCTGCAACACATTGCTATCTGCACAGCTTCGGCATGTTATAAATGACAGATTACCTCAGGAACAGAACATCAGCCAGAGTTCGTTTTGAGTCCGCTCTCTAAGTTACCACCAACAAGTTTTCATCCTGCTGCTTGGGGATCTTTTAATCACATTGTCTGAGTCGTGTCCTGCTTTAGCAGATCTTCTTGGCTTGGCTGCTCAGCTCCACTTGAATGGTGAGTTGCTCTATTTAACTGCTGTGCAAGGAATCAGCTAGTCACTAATCTTACTCAGCTGTCACTGGATAAGTAAAAATTATGTTGTTAACATTATCCGGAGGTCACCGATCTGGCTGCTGATATGACGATGGACTCTGAAGTTGATGACTGTGTTATGGTTTCAGCTCACTTGTTCAACTCTCGTCACCTTCTCTCTGACTATGGCTGGGACCACAGGTATCAGTGGAGACAGAGCTCCTCCTGGACCTCTGCTTCTTTAATTCCAGCAGTGACCATAGTGTATTGAGCCGGAACTCTTCTGTTACTACAGTTGTGCTGTGGTCACATAATCAAGCAGCTGTTTTTTGCTTTTATTGCCTAATGCTGGGAATGTAGATGGGTGATTGGAGATGTCATTGAACTGGCAGTTAAAAATGTATTAATGGTCTGCCTCGGGCCCCTTTTACTCCTCGGGGCAACCAGTATACATTAATCACAGCCCGATGCCTATCTAGATAAAGAGCTGGACTGCAGTGTGGGGGATGTCTGTGGCCATTTTAATGCCTCATTCTTCAGTTTTCCTTGTGGTCTCGTTTGTGCTCCTCCGGGTGGTCTGGAGGATTGAAGATTGGGATCACTCTATTATTAATGTATCTGTAGCCCTCTAGGGGCTTGTGTGCCACTTAAATCACATGCTACAATATAGCCAGATGCTTAGTTTTATCTGCCCGTATTTGTTCCTGTGTACCACCACTTTCTTTGGCCACTGAGTTGGCTGGGTTCACCCCACCATTGTGTGGGTGGGGAAGGTGACCTCCCTGGTGCCTCTCATGTACTGCCAAAACAGTTAATTCAATGTTTGTTATTGACTTCAGGTGCCAAAGGAGCCCAAGTTTCTCTAGTCTGCTTAGGAACTACTACAGGGTCACCCTTAGTGTGCTACCGATCTGGGTTGGGGAGGAGCACTTGTTTGTGATATCATTAAGTAGGGGTGTTACTATGCAGTGGGAATTGAGGGCTTTAAGAAGGAAGAAGAAGGATTTGTATCTAAATATGAGCCTCCAAGATGCTGTTTCTCTCAATATTTTATTTCCTGGTGTCTAATGTACCCCTCCCCAATCGGTCTCCCAAGATATTGTTTCTTTCCTGGTGTCTAGTGGCACCCCCACCCTCCTGATTGCTGTCCCAGAACAAAAAATATTCCCTAGTGTCTAGTGGCACAACCCTCCTTGATCGCTGTCAGTCCTGAAATAAAGAAAATGGTCCTCGATGTTTTTCCCCTACAAAAAGAAACGGTCCCTCACTGATCTAACCCCCACCTACATACACCCACTCAGCACCCACCACCCTACACTCCCAGTACACTCCCACACACCCTTACTCACTTGAACAGGTCACAGCTTGAAAACCCATTCTCCAATCAAAGACACATCTTGCTGCTGGAACCGCTGACTGCAGTATAAGAAACTAAGGTAAATACGGTTCAATGTATTTCAATGAGGTTTTCAACTTTGATGCATAACTCAGCAATTTTTGCACATTTTGACACAATCTTTTTAAAATGGCCTTTTAGGGACTCCAACTCATAAACAGTATCAGTGAAATTACTCAACTCCTGCTTGAAAGGTGATTTTGTGGTCGCTTGGTGAAATCACCTTTTGGGCAGAATTTTAACATTTTTCCTGTCCTTGTTCATAAGGTGTGGTCATAAAAGGCTATATTAAACATTTGGGGTCAAAATATGTAAAAATGGAAAAGTTATGGACATTCATTACAATTGTATTACGCATGGTGGTAGCCTTGGAAATTTATATGTTTTGAACCCACATTTTTAACATAGCATTCTTATTACCTCACTTCATGCATGTCACAGCTGTCATTTTTCAAATCCTTGCCAAAATGTATTTTTGCACCTGTGGCACGGACTGGTGTTGCCGTTGTGTGGAATTATGTTTTGGCAGGGATTTGACAATTTTCAGTACCAGGTACATGAGGTGGGATTATAAGAATAATAAGAAGGCTATGCTGACAATTTGATTGCTGTTTTTGGGCCCTGTGCTTCCACAGCAACATACATATATGCAGCTATGGAGGGATGGCAGTGCAGGGCCCAGACAGCCCTGCACTCCCACAGGCAAATAAGGATACGATTAGACTATCTCAAAAAGCAAGGACATTCTTTGCAAAAAACACTGTGTAAAGGCATCAGTTAGTATTCAGGATAAAGCAACAAAAGTAGAGAAATTTGATGTTAGGGTTTTCACCTCTATCACCCTGTCACACCCTGAAGTGAATGAAGGGTTGAGCCTTCCTTGGGTTGTCAACCCTAAAACTCACCCTGTTGTATGCACTCATGAAACATACACACCTGTCTCAATCACATCTCAGCTTTTCTGTTGCTGGAAACCCTAACATCAAATTTCCTTCTTCTGTCACTTTATCCTGAACCCTAACTGATACATTAATGCAATTTTTTTGCAAAGAATACAGATAGATAGATAGATAGATAGATAGATAGATAGATGAATGAATAGATAGACAGACAGACAGACAAACTCCAAAGTTATGGAGTGGTTTATGGTAGGCCTAGTTGTGACAATTTCTGATATGATAAGGTTGTTTGTATTCCAGTGCAGAGGGCAGGGGAATGAGAGAAGGAGCTCCCACCCCTCCAATAAAAATGGGGTTTCTCCTCCTGTAGTCTGATTCCAGAACATCAAATCCATCAACAAGTTCTGGCTTAGTAGTAGCCCCCCTGCCACCGATTACCTCTACCCATATCCTCTCTCCCTGTTCAGGAGACACAATCAGGATGGTATGTCATGATGTAGAGGATCCATCTGATTCATAAATTCTGGAAGGGTGGGAGTTGCTGTTTAAGGAAAATTAGATTTTTATTCCATCCTATATATATCCTATATACTTCAATTATTATATTCTGCCATTATTGTAAGAAGGTGGCTGTGGCAGTAAGCCACCATTTGTTAATAGCTTTTTCTGCTGCAATAGTACATAATGTGTAGCAAATTACTAGATGGAGCCTTATGGAAACTCCTTGGCAAGATAAGGAAGAGAATTACTTTCTAAGTAAGAGTAAGGTCAGGTGCAAAAAGGTCATGTTTGTAGTAAAGTCAAAAAAGGCTGGAGTTTTGCACATGCCCAAAATATATGGGTGTGTAAGGCTAGACAGGTCCCACAGAGTCTAACTTCCAGCCCTTTGGGGTCTCTAGAATTCTGCAGGTATAAAGAAACATCTAGAGAGGTTCTTCCACGTGAATTCCCTCCTCAATGGGGAGGAATTTATTGTGATGGTGAAGTGCAATACCAGGGACCACTGCACCTGTGTTATAGGGATATCTAAATCTTTTTCCCAGGCAATTTTGATGTGGCCAACATTGGTGCCCTGCAGTTGTTGCAGAGCTTAATATAAACGAGAAGTAGCATGTTGCCATGGAAACAGCTATTGTGTCTGGTGTAACAGTGAGAGGAATAAGTAAGGAGCAGCCCCAAAGGAGTCCATGAATTTTGGAGTCAAGAAAGCCCACACTTGAAAGTAATGGAATCTACCTTGAGTGCAGAGGTGATATTGTTGTATCATATCTGGACAATGCCTCCAATGGTACCTAACCCATTAACTTCTATCAATAATATACAAGTCTATGCCCCCTCTCTTACTGCTGCACCCTGTACCAACCCAAAGCTCAGCTCATTCTGCAGTTACATCACCCTTTACTTTATTACTTTGTACATAACCAGATTTACTTATTCTGCGCCTTACTGGACCTCTGGTCTCATTGTTACTTATCTTGTATTATTTTTTTAACTCCCATGTTTTACCACAGTGCCTATATTTTTATGTATTATATGTACTATATTTGACCTTGTGTGATGCAGGTCCACCTTGTCAATGAGCTTGCTCAACAGTGTCTGCCTGGATAAATAAAGATTTGATTTATTGATTGATTGATTGATTGATTGAAGTAGGCTATCTGACAATGTTGTCAAAGGACTGTGGGAAAAGAGAAGACTGCATGAGAAGAGAAGTAGAGCTTGTGAGCTCCAATAGCCTCCATCTAGCCTGTTATGTCTCTGTCATCCAACAGAAGCTGTTTAGAATTAGACCGCCTCAAGTAGGATTTAAGTTTTGGGAGGTCAGTCCTCCTTGTGCTTTGGGTAGCTGGAAAACTATATTTCTAATCCAGTTACCCTCTCAGACAAAACAAGATATTGATTTTTGCCATATGACAAAACTGGATGGTGGCAGAGTCAGATATATCATTTGAAAAAGGTATTGCAGCCTCAGGAGTTTTACAATATGGATGGCCTCCACACTCTGCACCGAAGAGAGAGGGATGAGGTTTCAACAGTCAGTTCCTGTGTAAAAGATAGTGTAACCAGTGTATAGCTGCCCTTAAGGAAATCTGCAGGTGGCGCTGTTAGGTGGATCCTAGATATCTGACAGAAGTATTAGGAACATAGAAACAATTTTTTGGCAGAAAGGACCACTTGACCCACCCAGATGTTCCCTGTCTATTCTGTCTATGTAGACCCTACCTGGTCTCCAGTGATCCTCCCCCACCACTCTGCCTATCTACCAACATTCTCCTATGACAATCCCATGTATGCTTGAAGTTCCAAACGATTTTCTATCCAAATACTCTGCTGGTACACTGTTCAGGTGTCCACTACTCTTTCAGTGAAATAGTACTTCCTCATGTCCCTTTTAAATTTCCCCCTTTCCAGCTTCATTGTATGCCTTCTTGTCCTGGTGCATGTTCTCATTTAAAATATACTCCCCTCCTAAACCCTGCTCGCTCCTGTGGGGAACTTACAGGTTTCTGTCTTGCCCCACTCTCCCTCTGCTTTTCTAGGGTGTATTTAAGATCCTTCAGTCTCTCCCCATATGACTTTTGATACAACCCTTGCACCATTTTAGCTGCCCTCTTCTGGACTGCCTCCACCTTGTCTATGTCCTTTCTGCAATGCAGCCTCCAGAACACGACACTGTACTCCGGGGGTCTCACCAGTGACCGATACAATGGCAACACTGCCTCCCTCTTTCTGCTGGTGCTACTCTCCCTAAGCAGCCCTAGCATCCCACTGCCTTTCCTCTTCCTTACTGCATTGCCCTGCTACTTTGAGGTCTTCAGATGTGATAACCCCAAGGTCTCTTTCCTGCTTAATGACTATCAGTACCTTCTCCCCTATTTTATACTCAGCTTCTGGGTTTCTATGCCCTTTGTGCATGATTTTGCAGTTTTGGGCATCTGTCATACCCTTGACCACTCCTCGAGTTTTCTCAAGTCTCAGCATAATCACTCCATCCCTCCTGCGTATACACTGTAACACAGATTTTGGTGATATCGGCAAAAAGACATACATTTCCTTTCAGCTCTTCTGCAGTGTCACTTATGAAGATATTGAAGAGGACCAGTCCCAGTAGTGAGCTTTATGGCACTCCACTGGTCACTTCCTGCTCAGTAGAGTGAGCAACGTTTACCATCACCCTCTGTTATCTATCCAATAACCAGTTTCTTACCCAGTTTACCAATGTGGATTCTACCCTAGACTGTCCAATTTTCTAATCAGTCTCCTATGTGGTACACTGTTGAAGGCCTTACTGAAGTCTAAGGAGGCCACATCCCTGGTCTTCTTTGCTCTATTTCCCTGGTCACCCAGTTAAGCAAATCAATCTGGTATGACCTCCCCGTGAATCCATGCTCCCTCAGGTCTTGTAACCTGCTCAATTCAAGATGCTCTACTAACCTTTCTTTTGACAGGGTTTCCATTAATTTCCCACCACTGATGTGAGACTGACTGGCCTATAGTTGCTAGTCTCCTCCATGCTGCCGCTCTTATGGAATAGGACTATATCTGCTCTCCTCAGTCCTCTGGAACCATTTCTGTTTCCAGTGCGTTATTGAATAAGGCCATCAGTGGTGCAGCAAGCACCTCCCTGAGTTCCCTTAGCACCCTTGGGTGTATCCCATCTGGTCCAATGGCCTTGTCCAATTCTAGTTTTGCATGTCCGTTTAGGACTTTTTCCTCTGAAAATGGACTTGTGTGCAGCTCCCCCCCCCCGGTGTCCCTGCTGCTTCTTGGGGTCTGCCTTCCTCTCCCTACACTGTGAAAACTGAGCAGAAGTACCTGTTCATGATGTCTGCTTTTTCTAGATCCTCCTCAACACACTCTCCCTCTGCCACCCTTCTTATCCACACTATCCCTCCCCTTGCCTTCTTTTTCACTTATTTACCTGAAGATAGTCTGGTTCCCTTTAGCTACCCACTTTGACTATCATTTCCTCTGTTGCACCTTTGCTCCCCTTGTTCCTCACCTGCTTCCCTTTGTTTTACCTGGTAAACCTCCATATCCTCTTCCTCTATGTTTTTGTACCTCTGGAATGGCATCTTTTCCTTCACTTTTGTGGCCACTTCTTTATAGTACCATAATGTTTTTATTTCCTCCTGCTTTTGCTCAGTTCCTTCATGCAGAGAATGGGTGCATTTGTTATGCCTTTCCTTAATTTTCTCTATTGTTCTTGTATCCCTCCGACCCTCCGTGGCAATCCTCCCTACTAGGCTGCTTCTGAGGGCAGTCTCCATTTCTTAAAAATCTGCCCTCTTGAAGTTCAGGACCCTCATCTTTGTGCATTTTCCTCTGCCACCATCTTAATGTTGAACCAGACTGTATGGTGATCATTGTTACAAGAGGACAACCCACTGTGATGTCGGCAACACCATCCCTGTTAGAAGCCCCAGATCCAGTACCAGTACCAGTGTGCTCACTGACTAGCTGCTGGAGAATCGCTTCTAGTGAAACATGGATGGCCCTGCTTCTAGCTGAAGCTGCAGCTGGAAGGCTACAGTCCACACATGGCAGATTGAAGTCCCCAACAAGCAGCATCTCCCACTTTTTTGCTATCCTGCTGATAGTTTCCCCTGGTGCCATATTTAACTCCTCCCCTTGTGTTAAAGGGCCGGTATAGCACCCCAGTACAAATAGTACAAGTTGACCCATGAAAAAAGGAAGTCAACCGGTAACTGGGTGGATGGGGAGAACTGATATCAAAGAATTTCCATTTCAGAGATGTTCATCTTCCTTTCTGGCCATCTGTGCACTGGTCAGAGTGTGCCCATCAATAGGGTGCCAAAAGTCTGAATTCACTGCCCCTTTCCTGGGGTATGCCCCCTCTAGAGTTAGTATATTTAGTTAGGGGGGGTGTGGGGGTACAGCCTCCTACATGGACAGGATTCAAACTTAAATGCCTGGCGCCCTAATGATGAGTTCACTCTGATGGGCGCTTTCCGATGGTGGAACCATTCATCTTATATCCTGACAGAGAGCCAAAGTGAGACAGTAATTCAGAAAGGAATGACAGGGACTGTTCTGGATCAGTTGGATAAATAAGAATATCATATGTATAACACACTAGTTTTTGCAGATATCACATTTATCTTAATGAGATGCCAATGATATTGTGATATCTTCAGTCAAGCCATGTGATGTTTGCTTTATACAGTCTATATTTTGAGATCACTTTACAATTAGAATTCTGTACTGTTGTCTGTAACATTTGTGCTCTTTTATATAGTCTTAGGCTTGGCAGAGGATTCAGAAGCCTGCCAATTTTCAACAAGCAATGTATGCAGCATTGTGATTGGTTGCTTCTGAGTTCTGCTGCATTTTTATTGGTTCTGGTGGTTTGAGGCCTGATGATCATAGAGAGAGGATGCTGCCTTGCAGTGAAGGGGAGTAGGCTGCAGTTTGAGAGGCTGGTGAGGGTTACTGTAGGCCGAGTCATGGTGAGTGTTCTGTGGTACAGCTAGTGTCCTAAGTTGGTGTTGTTTCGATGGTGTCTTGTTCGGATCTGGAGACTGGACGAATGAAGATCAGACTGGCAGATTTGCAACTAAGTCATGAAGATCTCCTGTACTAATTAGCCTCCTTTTGCAAAAAAAAGGTAACTCTAATGTACACATGGGGAAGAAAAAGTTTTGTTTTATTTAAAAAGTTTTGCTGTGTGTGATGGAGCTGACATTTTCTAATAGTAAACAAGTTTTCTGTGAGACTGAGCACATATCAGAAGTGACTGGTGTTTGGTACTTTTTACAGCTGCCAGCAATCTGTTAGAGTTGCATGGCAACTCTCATAGCTCAGCAGTTCAGCTGGAGCCTATCACTTGCACTTGTGCAGTCATTCTTACATCTGTGACATACTGGTACACAGCAAGATACAACAAGCATTTGTCAATGCCGAATGTTTGCTTGCTGGCATTGGCATTGGTAGTGTAGGAGTTACAGAGCTGCATGATAGGAATGGCAGTGAAGTATTGAACTGAAGCCAACTCCACCACCACCCTGCAGAGACTGACAGGCATTGGGGTGTGCCTTTGGGTCGTCAGGCATAACGGAGACACCATTTCACCACCCTACCCGCAGACACTGACAAGTGTCACGGTGTGCTGTAGGGTCTTTGGCCCTTATGTGCACGCCATTCCATCAGGAAAGGTGAGATGGGTGCAGTATAGGAGAATGGGGTGAACTTTGGGGCCGAAGAGTCCAAGGCACACCTCGATGCCACTCACTGGCTGCAGGGTGTGGAATGGTATGAGCATTACAGGTGAGAATCCCAAGTCACACCCATCATGACTGTTATTCTCTATAGGGTGGGGCGTTATGGTCGGAAACCCTAACGCCTCAGGCATTCGTTGGTATTTTCACTTCAAATTTTCAACATGGTTGTTTTGTGACCCCCACCTCATGAACAGTGGCAATATCAGTTTGTTAGCCGAAAGCTGCTTTTGCACAGTGACTATGGCATTTAGCACCACAGGTGCAAAAACACATTCCGAACAGGATGTGAAAAATGACAGCTATACTGTTTATGGGGAGGTGTAAAAAATGGCAATGTTGAAAATCTGCAGTGAAAATATTAAAACAAGCATTTGTCAATGCCAAATGTCTGCTTGCTGGCATTGGCAGTGGTAGTGTAGAAGTTACAGAGCTGCGTAATAGGAATGAAAGTGAAGTATTGAACTGAAGCCAACCCCACCACCACCCTGCAGAGAGTGACAGGCATTGGGGTGTGTGTTTGGGTTGTCAGGCATAACTGGCCACGCCATTTCACCACACCCCACCCTGCAGATACTGACAAGTGTCACGGTGTTCCTTGGGGTCTTTGGCCCTTATGCGCACCCCATTTCATTAGGAAATATGGTGAGATGGGTGCGATATAGGAGAATGGGGTGAAGTTTGGGGCCGAAGAGTCCAAGGCATACCTCGATGCCTCTCACTGACTGCAGGGTGTGGAATGGTATGAGCGTCACAGGCAAGAATCCCAAGTCACACCCCTGATGCCTGTCATTCTCTACAGGGTTGGGCGTTATGGTTGGAGACCCTAATACCTCAGGCATTCGTTGGTATTTACTCCAAATTTTCAACATGTTTTTGGTGACCCCACCTCATGAACAGGGGAATATCAGTTTGTTAAAAGCTGCTTATGCACAGTGACTACGGCATTTAGCACCACAGGTGCAAAAACATTCCGAACAGGATGTAAAAAATGACAGCTGTACTGTTCATGGGGAGGTGTAAAAAATGGCAATGTTGCAAATCTGTAGTAAAAATATTAAAAAAATGGTGAAATCACGAGCATACATAGAAACTGTGCAACGCACACCCGTAATATAATTAGGTTGGGGATTTTTTACAGCAGATTGTCAACTCAGGCATTTTGGTGCCTCCGATCATGAGCAGTGTCACTGTGATTTTCTTTATCTGTGCTGAACAATGATTTCCCACAGCGACCACATCTCTGCACTGAAAGTGTGAAAACACCTCGACCATGTTGTGAAAAATGGCAGCTGTACTGTTCATAAGGAAGTATTGAAAAATGCCACTAGTGAAAATCTGGACTGAAAATATTACTAAGTCATGAACTAACGAGGGTGCGTGGAAACTGCGCAATGTTCACTTGTAACACAGTCATTTTATGGACTTTTGTCACCAAATTTTCAACATAGCCATTTTAAGACCTCTGCTCATGAACAGTGTAACTGTGATTTTCTTAATCTGTCCTAAACATTGCTTTCGCATACAACAGCACCATTGTGCGCTACATATGGAAACACATTTAGGCGACATATGAAAAATTGCAGCTGTACTGTTCATAAGGAAGTGTAATAAAATGGCAATGTTGAAAATCTGGATGAAAATATTAAATTTGCAAACTACGAGCATACATAGGAGCGGTGCACTGATTTCAAATAAAAACAGTAATTTTTGGAATTTTTTCACCAAATTTTCAACATAGCCATTTTAAGACCTTTGCTCATGAACAGTGTCACTGTGATTTTCTTAATTTATCCCGTACATTGATTTCGCACACCGACTGCGTCATTGTGTGCTACATGGGCGGAAACATGTTTTGGGTGAGATGTAAAAAATGACGGCTGTACTACTCATAAGAAGGTGTGGCAAAATGGCAATGTTGGAAATCTGGAGTGAAAATATTGAAAATTCATGAACTTATGAGCGTGCATAGGAACTGTACAACGCACGCTCGTAAAATAGTCATTTTTTGGAATATTTTCACCAAATTTTCAACATAGCCATTTTAACACCTCAGCTCATGAGCAGTGTCACTGTGATTTTCTTAATTTGTCCCGTACATTGATCTCGCACACCGACTGCGCCATTGTGCGCTACATGGGCAGATACACGTTTTGGGTGAGATGTGAAAAGTGGCAGCTGTACTTGCTCATAAGGAGGTGTGATAAAATGGCAATGTTGAAAATCTGGAGTGAAAATATTGAAAATTTGCGACCTTACGAGCATGCGTAGGAACTGCGCAATGCACGCTCGTAAAGCAGTCATTGTTTGGAATTTTGGCACCAAATTTTTAACATGGGGTTTTTGGGACCCCTTCTCATGAATGATGTCACTGTCATGGTGTTATTCAGCCCTGAAGGGTGATTTCGCACAGTGACTGCGCAGTGACTGCAAAATCATCCTTCGGGCCTGAATACCGCCATGACAGTGACATCATTCATGAGAAGGGGTCCCAAAAATCCCATGTTGAAAATTTGGTGCAAAAATTCCCCAAAATGCCTGAGATATGCAACAAAGTTGAAACCCCCCTATCTAGCCCATTATACAGCTTACAGGCATTTCTTCAGTTCGCGGTCGGCTTTGAAGAGTGCAGACATGTTCCCGGTCCACCGGAGATCGTCGCACTGAGGTCCGGAGGTAAGTATGGGGTGAGGGGGGTGTGCGGAGGCAGGGTGCGCAGTGGGTGGGTGCGAGTTGTGGGAGGAGGGCCAGGGAGACTACGTGGGACTGTTTTTTCTTTACAGGTAAATAAAAAAAAAAAAAAAAACAACGCGGGACGTTTGCCACACTGGGGTGGGCTCCCAGCATGGCACAAGGATGGTTGGGGGGGTTGTTCAGCCGACGGGGATTGGGCACCCGTCGGCCAAAGTATGGATTGCCACGCTGGGGCTCCCCAGCGTGGCATAGCCGGGAGGGTGAGTACAGTGAAGCCGGCGGAGGATTGGGCACCCGTCTGCTATATCATTATTTGCCACGCTGGGGTGGGCACCCAGCATGGCATTTTCGAAAGCTTTGGGGAGAGCATGGCACAGCCAGTGGGATTAAGCACCCCGATACGGCTATTCGGTGTGCGTGCATGCGGGGGGCGCACGCCTGCGTGGCGTCTGTGTTGGGGGAGCTGCACATGAGCAAGCGATATCGATGTCGCTGCTCACTCAAGCGCAGCTCCCCTTTGAACTGTATGCCACTGCATTTTGGAGCTTGCCATAGACAGCTCCAGAATGCATTGGCTTACAGGGGCCGCACCTGCCAACACACTGACTGAATTGGAGGAGGAGGTGACACACCTCCGAAATCTCCGATGATGGCACTATGTTTCTTGCACATGCGTGCAAGCAAACATAAAAACTGGTGAAGTCACGAGTGTGCGTAGAAACTGTACAACGCACACCCGTAATGTAATTAGTTTGGGGATATTTTACAGCAGATTGTCAACACAGGCATTTTGGGACCTCTGATCATGAACAGTGTCACTGTTATTTTCTTTGTCTGTCCCGAACAATGATTTCCCACAGCGACTACGCATTTCTGCGCTGAAAGTGTGAAAACACATTTTACCATGTTGTGGAAAATGACAGCTGTACTGTTCATAAGGAAGTGTGGAAAAATGCCACTGGTGAAAATCTGGACTGAAAATATTACAAATTCATGAACTTACAAGAGTGCGTGGAAACTGTGCAATGCTCACTCATAACACAGTCATTTTATGGACTTTTGTCACCAAATTTTCAACATAGCCATTTTAAGACCTCTGCTCATGAACAGTGTCATTGTGATTTTCTTAATCTGTCCCAAACATTGATTGCACACACCGACTGCGCCATTGTGCGCTACATGCAGGGAAACACATTTTGAGCGACATGTGAAAAATAACAGCTATACTGCTCATAAGGAGGTGTGGTAAAATGGCAATGTTGAAAATCTGGAGTGCAAATATTAGAAATTTGCAAACTTACAAGCATGCATAGGAACTGCAACACACGCTCGTAAAACAGTCATTTTTAGGAATTTTTCTACCAAATTTTCAACATAGCCATTTGAAGACCTCTGCCCATGAACAGTGTCACTGTAATTTTCTTACTGTGTCCCATACATTGATTTTGTACACCGACTGCACCATTGTACACTAGATGCGTGGAAACACATTTTGGGTGAGATGTGAAAAATTAGAGCTGTACTGCTCATAAGGAGGTGTGGTAAAATGACAATGTTGAAAATCAGAGTGCAAATATTAAAATTTGTAAACTTATGGCGTGCATAGAAATGTGCAATGCATGCTCATAAAACAGTAATTTTAGGCATTTTTCACCAAATTTGCAACATAGGCTTTTAAGAGTCCACCTTATGAATACTGTCACACAGTGACTACGAATCACCCTTCAGCCCAATTAATGCCATGACAGTTCAAGAATTCATGAGGAGGGGTCCCAAAAACCCCATGTTGAAAATGTGGTGCCAAAATTCCAAAGAATGCCTGAAATATGCATTAAAGTTGAAAAAAAACTATTTATTGCATTATACAGCTTACTGGCATTTCCTCAGTTCGCGGTCAGCTTTGAAGAGTGCAGATGTGTTCCCGGTCCACCGAAGATAGTCGCGCCAGAGTTCGGAGGTAAGTATGGGGTCAGGGAGGTTAGGGGAGGCAGGGTGCGCAGTGGGTGGGTGCGGGTTGTGGGGGGGCAGGAGACTAGGAGAGACAGTTCTTTTTTACAGGTTTAAAAAAAATTTTAAAAACCATCGCGGGACAGTTTTTCCATTACAGGGCATTGTGCATGCTGGGGTGGGCTCCCAGCATGCCACCTGACTGTTTATGGGGGTGTAGCCGATGGGGGATTGGCACCCCATCGGCACAATAGCGGGGGGCAAAAGAGCCGAGGATTGGGCACCCCTCGGCACAAATTGACTTTTGTTTTTTCGGCACATTATGCCGACAGGGAGGGCTTCCCCATCGGCAACTTTACATTGGAGGGGGAACTGAAGCTGACGGGGATTGGGGCCCCTGTCGGCAAAAACACTGCTGTGGTGGAGGGGGCACATGCTGCCAAGGGGATTGAGCACCCCCTCAGCTCGGGACAGCTTTAATATTGTTTGTGAACAGGCTGCAAGCCACCTGCCATGTTCACAAATAACATTACAGTTTGCAAGTTCCACCCAGCAATGGCGGGTTACTCCCTCATTGCAGTGAAATCACTGACGCTGCAATGACGAGGTGGACCCTGATTGTTGTGGCGAAAACATTGCAACTTGGTGCAACTTTTGGAAGCCAGTATCATCAGCACACTGTGCTTCCATTGGCCCACCACTGCCAAGCCACCAAATGCTCTGCCTCCCTTGGCTGCTACAGTGCCGTGCCTCCACACCCACTTCTCTCCTAAGCTGTCCCATAATGTTTCTTGCGTATGCACGCAAGCAAACATAAAAATGACTACTAGACCAATGAAAGATATTCCTGTCTTTCACATTAGCCCCAGATATCACTTTTTATCTTGCTGTTCATCCAAAAACATATGTTTTGTGTATATGTGTACATAAGTTATTGGGGCATGGTAGCTCCCTTATAGTTAGGATTCAGTAGGGTATTTAATGCTAAACCCCTAACCTTGCACTTTAATAGATTCACTCCCATTTAATGGAATTGTATGACATTTTGCATACATGGTATGGAGGGCAATGTCTCTTAATCTGGCAAGTTTTGTTCTGTTTGGATGTGCAGATTCTGAGATCCAAACAGTGCAAACAAAGGAAAAATCAAGGGTTATTTTTTTTTGGTTTGTTTATTTGTTTGTTTTGCTCTCATGAAATTTTGCAGCTTAATAACTTTGCCACCATATGATGGAGGTGCCTGAACATTAGCAGGCATGGAGCAGTACTACAGATCTCTGAATCTACCAAGTTTTGTAATGGTCAGATATACGGTTGCGGAGCTATAAAGCACAATATAAAGTTGCATTTACGCTTTTTTGTGCATTCTTTGCTTGTGCCTACAGATTGCACAGTTTGCACTACCAGTCCAAAACCTTCAGGGAACTTATGCCTGGGTCCCCAATGTGCCTTTCGAAGATTTTGTGAAAAAATATTAAACGGTTCAAAAGTTATTCAAAAAACAAGTTTCCCATTGTAGTCAATGGGAAAAGTTGAACTATTCGACAGTGTCACAAATGCAGTTTTTAGTGTTGCAAATGACCCTTGTGGTGTCATGAGTCAGCCATTTTGTTTTCAGTTACGGTCACAGAAATGCTTGGCATTTAAATTTGGGACCCTCTAGGGACACAATTCTTTTGTGTTCACCTAGTCGAGCCCTGAGGATGCTAGCCATGTTTTTGTGGGGTTAAACACCCCAGAAATATGTTTTTCAAATTTTTGTAACCAGAAACAAGAAAGTAGTGTCGCACTTTGCACACTTTTCATGATTTGTTTTGCAAAAGTGTTGTGATTTACACACTACCAAAAAGAATAGGAAATCTTTGCCACCCTGCTGCAAAAGAATGGTTTGGTCTTTTGGGCTGAAATTTGGAGGGCAGACAGCCAAGATCCCACAGATGTGCCCTTTGGTGGTTTGGTGACAAAATATTACAGGGCTACACAGTTACAATACTCTGAAGTTGATGATTTTTCCCATGGGATAACATTACTGTGTCTGCTACTCCTTTCGGGGCCCATATCTCAGTAACACTTCGAGATATGGACTTTTCGTCGGATAAATGCTTACCTAAGTACAAAACTAGCCAGGAAATTCATAAATTATATGAGATTTTAATTTTTTTTCTACGTCGTACGGCTCCTGAGATATAAGCAATTTAGTATTCCAAGTATTCATTTTCTGCTCCTAGGCCCATTATTATGCATACATTCTTTGTATTCACTGTGTTTCTCTATGCAGCTTTTGGGGGAAAAAAGGCTTTACATTTTTGTTACTGGTACAGTTAGCGTTTCCACTTGCATTTCCGTTACCGTTTGTGTTACCATTGATGCCACCGTGTGCGTTACCCTTTGCGTTTTCGTTTACGATTCCATTTGCATTACAGTTAACATTTGCGTTTCCATTACTGTTTTTGTTTGTGTTTCCTTTTGCATCACCGTGTGCATTTTCCATTTGCATTTGCATACACTCTTCCGTTTGCATTTCCATTTCTGTTTGTGTTTCCTTTGGCATCATCATTGCTGTTACCGTAGGTGCCTGCATTTCCAGTTGCGTTACGTAACTGTGCACATTACAGTTGCATTTCCTTACATGCTTGTGTTTACATTTCTGTGTTTTCATTAATGATTGTGCTTGCATTTCTATTACCGTTTACGCTATCATTCATATTAGCGTCACCATGTGCGTTAGCATTTGTGCTTGCATTTGCATTGCCGTTACTTCACTATTTATAATGCACATTCTTAAAAGAAGGAAATTCATGGCAAGCAAAACTCTGTTTAATGCATCAGTTAGGGTTGTTCCAGCACCACCTTCTAAGCCTTTCTTACAACAGGCATCAGGGTGTGTGTTAGCATATCAGTCCTAACTCTCACCCCATTCTCCTATACTGCACCACCTCAGCTTGTTTACATGGGATGGGGTGAGAGTTAGGACCAACAACCCAATGCACACCCTGATGCCTGTTGTTGGGGGCGGGTGGGGATGGGGTGCAAGGGTTGGGAACCCTAACATCGAATTTCCTCACTTTTGTCACTGTGGAACAACCCTAACTGATGCATTAAACAGAGTTTTTTGCCATGAATATATATATAGACAGACAGACACACACACACACATATATATCTATATATATTAGGGGCATGGTCGCGCCCCCTTTTTTAGGGTTGAATAGGCAGTTTAATGTTAAACACCAGTTTTTGCACTTTAATAACTTTACAATCATTTGATGGATTTGCACACACCTTTTCATGCAGAATCTCATGGGGTAGACCTCTTGACATTCCAAGTTTCGTTCTGGTTTGATGTGTAGAGTTCAAGATCCAGATAGCTAAAAAAAGTGAATTTTTCAGGGTTTGTTTTTGCTGTTTTTTGTCAACCCCTAGTAGCCGGATGGTTTGGAAGTCTGGTCTGAAATTTTCAGGGCAGAAAGGGTCTGGCCCACAACAGTGATTTTTGCTTGTTCGGTGAAAAATATTAATGTGTTCCAGAGTAATTAATTTTTAAAATTTCAGTCCGGAACATGCTCAGTAAGCACGTCAAGATAGCTGCATGAAACAAAAAAAGAATCATTTTGTATGGGGTCAATCCTTTTTCGTGAGGAAAAAATCCTTTTCTCTTTGTCACCATCTTATTTCCATTTTTTCCAAAAAATTTCAAAACTTACAAAAATGACATCCTGCAGAGAGATGAATACATCTAGCTTGCTCATGAAAACTCCTTTAGGTGAAGTCTGCACTTAATTGTTGGAAAAATTACTCCGAAATGTGTTTTTTTGTTGTTGTTGTTTTTTACATTTTAAATCCTTTTTCATGACTTGCTTCCACTTCTTTCATATGGTCTTTTTCTTTCATATAAAAAAGGATCCCAAGCCGCAAATCCCTCTTTTTCTCTGGTGTCTAGTGGTACCCCACCTTCTGATCACCTTCCTCCTAATTTTTTTAATGCTTCCCTGGTGTCTAATGACAGCCCCCTACCCGCTGATTGCCCTCCCTGTATGTTTTATTGTTTCCCTGGTATCTAGTGGCATCTCCCACCCTCCATTTGCTGTCCCTGAAATTTTCTCTTCTTTTCCTGGTGTCTAGTGGTATCCCCCACCCCTCCAATCACGATCCCCATAATTTTATATTTCCCTGGTATCTAGGGTACCTCCCACCCTCCAATCACTATTACCCATAATTATTATATATTTTTCTGGTGTCTAGTGGCATCCCTCACCCTTCAGTCACTGTCCCCATAATGATTATATATTTCCCTGGTGTCTAGTGGCATCCCCCACCCTCTGATCACTGTCCCCATAATTATATATTTCCCTGGTTTCTAATACATATGAACATATGAAGAAGCCAGCAGAAGAAGGCCATTTAGTCAATCAAGTCTGCTCATATTGCAGGGTCCAGAGCTTGAGCTAATGTCCCTGCCCTCCCTCCCCACTCTTCCCATCCTCCCTACCCATGATCCTTACCTTCCCCCATGCCTATCTCAGCCTCTGTTAAAGCTGCCCACAGTCTTCAATGAGATAACCTCTTCCAGCAGCGCATTCCAAGTGTCCATTACCCTCTCTGTGAAGAAGTGCTTCCTGACCTCCCTCCTAAACCTCCCACCCTCTAGCTTAAGACTGTGCCCCCTTGTGCTTTAGTTGCCACTCAGCTTAGAGAGACTCTCCTCATCAACCTTATTTATTCCAATCGAGTCCCACTCTCTCTCTCCTGTCTTCCAGGGAGTACATGTTCAGTGCCTTCAACCTCTCCTCGTGTGCCTTGCCCTGCTGACTGGCAATCATCTTTGTAGCCCTCCTCTGGACCTTCTCCAGCAGGTTAATGTCTTTTTTGAGGTGTGGGCACCAGTACTGAATTCCATACTTTAGATGCAGCCTTACCAGTGACCTGTACAAGAGCAGTATAACCTCCTCTCTCCTACTACTAATCCCACTAGTCGTGCATCCCAGCATCTTGTTTGTCTTTGCTGCTGCTTTCTTGTACTGCATGGAGAGCTTCAGGTCACTAGTGATCATCACTCCCAGGTCCTTCTCCTCCTCTGATGCAGATACTCGGACTCCACCCAGGTAGTACTCTGTCCTGGGATTCTTGACTCCAATATGCATAACTTTGCATTTCTTGGCATTGAAGCCAAGCTGCCAGAACCTGGACCACCTCTCCCACTTTTCCACATCTTCTTGTATGTCCTGTATCCCTTCGGCTGTGTCCACTTTCCCACAGAGATTGGTGTCATCTGCAGACAGGCACATTTTTCCCTCAATGCCATGTCCAATGTCATTGATGAAGACACTGAACAACACTGGTCCCTGCACTGAGCCCTGTGGGACCCCACTGGTAACCTCTCTGGTGACAGATAACTCTCCCCCCATAACCACCCTCTGGTTTCTGTCAATCAGCCATTTTCCATTCATCTGGCCATCTTTTCCCCAATTCCAAGATCCACCAACTTCCTGATCAACCTTTTGTGGGGCACAGAGTCAAAGGCCTTGCTGAAATCAAGATAGAGGATGTCTACCTTTTGTCCCCTATCTGCTGTCTTAGTGACACAGTCAAAGAAGTCAGTCACTGTGTAGTTGCTGTCCCTGTACTAATTTTATATTTACCTAGTGTCTAGTGACACCCACCCCAATCACCATCGCCATATTGGAATACCCTATAATAAAGGAAATGGTCCCTTAATGTCTTTTTTTTTAACTTGTAAAAACAGAAGGCCTCATGCCAGCCTGGTGGTGCTGAGGGTTGAGGCACTGGATGCCACACCTCATGCTGCACCAGTGACCTGGGTTTGGGAGCAATCTTGGGTCACTGGAGGTCAGCTGGAGGCAGAGTGCAGGAGTTGGACTGAGTGGCTGCAAGGCAGCTCTCCTCTCCTCTCCTCTCCTGGGGAGGGTTTCAGTCACTCCCACCACAGGGCTGCCCCCAGATGAAGGCCCAGGGGTAGTGCAGATGGAGAATGGCTAAAAATAGGGAGGGAGCTGTGAATCGCTGTGTGAGCTTGCCTCTACACGTGCTCAAGCAACCATGGCAAGGGAGGGCAGAAAATGTGAAAATGTGAGCTGGCAGGCTCCATGATGGTCCAGCTGCACCCACACCAGCCTCACCACATTCTGGATTCCTGTTCTGGGGGAAGAGAAAGTCAACACTCCTCACTCTAGCCCCACCACGGGGGGCAATCCGTGGAGGAACTTCCGGGGTAGGAATGGTGTGGAGATGCCAGGGCCAGAGGATGAGCCTTCCAAGGGAGGGCTGGAGCCACCTGCCAGCTCTGTGGAAGGAGGGTCAAATACAATAATAAAAAAAAGAAGGTCCCTCGCCGATTGGACACTCCCAGCCCGACTTCCCACTGAGCACCCACCACCCCACACACACACCCACACACAGTCACTCACTGAACAGGTTCAAGGGTATAGATGCACTCTTCAATTGAAGACATGTCCTGCTGCTGGAACCACTGACTGCAATATGAGAAACTAAGTTAAGTGTGGTTCAATGTATTTCAGTGGGGTTTTCAACTTCGATACGTAACTTGTCATTTTTGCATATTCTGACACCAAATTTTCAACATGGCTTTTTTGGGACCCCACCTCATGAACAATGGTGGTGGAGTTATGCAAATCCAGGCCAAAAGCTGATTTTGTGGTTGCTTGGCGAACTCACCTTTCAGGTGGGACTTGAACATTTTCACCACTTTGGTCATCAGATTGGGTCATAAGAAGGCTATGTTGAAAATTTGGGGCCAAATATACATAATCAATCAATCAATCAATCAAATCTTTATTTGATTGATTGATTGATTGATTGATTGAAATATACATAAACATGGCAAAGTTATGTGCATCCACTGAAATTTCACTATGCTCACTTGTAACTTTGGTAATCTAAAATATTTTTACCCCAAATTTACAACATAGGAGTTTTTTACACTATTTCATGAATGTGACAGCTCTTACTTTTCAAATCCTGGCCAAACTGTGTTTTTGCACCTGTGGCATGGAATGATATTCTGGTGGTGTGCAATAATGTTTCAGTGGGCATTTGAAAATCATCAGTATCAGATTCATGAGGTCAGGGTAATAAGAAGGTTATGCTGACAATTTTGTTGCTGATCTGCTACAAATGCAAGTTCATGGCCCAGAGGGCCCTGTGCTTCCACAGCAATGTACATTTCCACATCTATGGAGGGATGGGAGCATGGGTGAGCTTTAGGGGTGATACCCCCAAGAAAAATGCACCCCTGATTTACTTTGAGGTGGGGAGGTTAGGGTTGGAAACCCTAAAACCACATTTCCCTACTTTTATTACTCTAGTCTTAATCCTAAATGGTGTATCAATGGAGTTTTTTAAAGAATATATCTATATATCTATATATATAGATTTTATATATATATATATATATATATAAGAGAGAGAGAGAGAGAGAGAGAGAGAGATATGTGTGTGTATATATATATATATATACTGCACCACTATAGTTAGGGTTGAGTAGGCTGTTTACTGTTAAACCCTAATTTTGTACTTTAAAGCTTCACCACATTCCACAGAATTACATGAAATTTTGCATGCACAGTCTTGGGGATAAGGTCTCTTGATGTGCAAAGCTTCATTCTTGTCAGATGTTTGGATTTTGAGATACAGATAGTGAAAAAAGTTAAAAATTGGGGTGTTTTGTTGATTTTGTGTCATTGCCTAGCACCAAGAAAGTTTTGAATTTAGGTTTGAATTTTTCAGGGTGGAATGGGCTTGCCCCAGAATGGTGCCTTTCATTTGTTAGGTAAAAAAATATTAACCCATTCCAGAGTTATAAGGATTTGAAATTTCAGTTCTAAGCATGCTCAGTACACTCTTTTGGATGACAGTTTCATATGAAACTAGAATTTGGTTGTATGAAACAGGATTCTGTTTCATGAAGGGGTAACCCTTTTTCATGATATTAATTTTTTTTTCATATGGCAGCCATCTTAGTTCCATTATTTAAAAAACAAATTTTGAAAACATATAAAAATGATATCCTGCAGAGACACCAACACATATATATTGCTAAATGGGACCCCATTAGCTGGATTCTCCAGTTAGTTTGTGGAAAAAAGGACCCAGAAATTTGTTTTTAAAACATTTTAAAAATATTTTTTGTGAAGCAATTTTCTAGTTTTGAATGGCCTCATGAAACAGGAATAGTATCATACGAAACAAGAACAGAGGCATATGAAACAAGAATTTGGAATTCATTGTTTTCACATTCTTGTTTCGTATGAAGCAATCCTCTTTTGTGAAAATGACATAGTCTCATGAAAGAGGAATGGTTGATACAAAATAATATTTTGGACTTAGGTTTTTTCACATTCTTGCTTCATCTGAACCAATCCTCTTTTGTGAGAATGACATAATCTCACAAACCACAATTCTGTGAGATTCTTAATCCTCTTCCCCTTGGTTGGCTCCTGTCAACCAGACTTGCTTCTGAACCCGTGTCCTCAGCATCAAGAGCCATAGCACTACTGATGCACTGGCAAGCCAGTTCTTACCTCTCTTTTTCCTAAAATTATATCACTTTCCCTTTTTCAGGTTTCACATTTTGCATGTATAATCTTTAGCTGTGGCTTTTCATCTTTCTCACTGTGGCTTCATATTTTATCCCAGGACAAGGGTAAAAACGGTCGGCGACAGAGCTTTTAGTGTCACCAGTCCCGTCCAGTGGAATTCAATTCCACCATCTGTATGGGAGGACCCTTCAGTTGAGGTATTTAAGGCCCACCTCAAGGCCTTCCTGTTTATGCAGGCATTTCCTGATCTTGCTGTGTAACATCCTTTGCATGACCGCTATGTAGATTGTTCCTGACCTTTGTTTTCTTTTTAGTGAGTTGTAATTCTAATTATTATTTTGATATTTATACTTCTCTTCCTTTTGAAAGTAGCAGGGTAAGTGGGGAGAAAAGAGTTGTAAGCAGAGGGGTCAAGAGATCTGGAGCTAAGCTACAGTTTTTCAATTTCAATCAATCAATCAATCAATCAACTTTATTTAACCAGGTATAAACACCATTGAGCAAGCTCATTTTCAAAGTGGTCCTGGACAACAATAAATATATACAGTCGCAGATAAGAACAAAAAAACAAGGCATTGTACATGTGAAGGATAATATAGACCTATACATACAGAACTAACATAGGTAGCATCAGTTATAAATCATGACAGAAAGATGGAAAGGGGAAGAGGGGAGAGTATATGAGAGGGGAGAGTATGTGAGGAGGGAGAGATGGTAGAATGGTGAGGGCCGGGAGAAGTGTAGATGAGCTAATAAGCGCTGGGTACCCCCTAATGGTGCTATAGGGGACTATGAGTTGAGATAGGCTCTGTAACAAAAAAATCATGGCAGTTACTCGAACTACCGACACAGTCATCTAAAGCAGCTGCAGGTTTCCTTCAGGTACTTAGCTATTAGTGCTTTGAATGTGACTGGTCCTGGAGGGGATGAGAGCTTTAGAGAGCCTTGCATGGTGTTTCATAGGGATGGGAGTGAGAAGTTGATAGCTGCCATGCCATGGGCTGTATTTACTCTGGGGGTCTGGAAGCAGAGTATGGAAAAGTGTCTCAGACCATAAAATCCCTTGGCACATGCAAAGAAGTTCGAGATGTAAGCAGGAAGTTTATCAGATAGCACTCTAAAGAACCAAAGGAGAGTGTTTCTTCTCCTCCTAGTCGGGAGTGAGGGCCATCCCATCCCTTGATACAGGTGGCAATGGTGGGTACGAAGAAGCAGATTAAGGATGAATCTTAAAGTCCGGTGATAGAGTATGTCAAGTTTGTTGAGCACTGTTAAAGGATAATGGTTATAAAGGAAGTCAGCGTAGTCCAGTAGGGGTAGGAATGTGGTTTGCACTAGTCTCTTTCTAGCTTCTTTGGTGAGTAGATGCTTAATACGGTAGAATAAGCCTACCCGCTGTCTTAGTTTTTTGATATCAAAATTTTATAAATAAATACCTCATTCAGATGGCACAGAAAGTTAAGTTTGCTATCCAACCAGAACCCTAAGTATTTAACGGTACCCACTATTTCAAGTGGTTCTCACAAAAGTGTTAAAATCTTAGGATGGTGAGTAGGTCCTGAGGCTGCCTTTGGGGAAAGGATCATGGCTTTAGTCTTTCTGGTGTTGAGTAGAAGCTTGTGGTTGATTAGATTGTATTGGAGAGAGATAAAGGCACGCTGTAAATCCTCATGGGCCAGGTCCAGAGATGAGTTTGAAGTGCAGAGTACGGTATCATCAGCGAATAAGTGCACATTAGCTGAGCACAAATGAGAATTGAGGTTATTAATATAGATTGCGAATAGGACTGGACCTAGGATGGAGCCTTGGGGGACACCTCGAGGAAGTGATTTTAGTGAAAACAAATCACCTGCCGCTTTGACTTGTTGTAGCCTGTTTGTAAGGCAGCTGGTGAACCATTTAATGGCAGAACCATCAAGTCCGATACTGTACAGTGCATCAAGCATCAAACCACCCTAGCCCTCATATCCTCTCCCTATACTTCTTACCATTTCTTGATCTTTGGCCTCCACCGATGATTAGTTTCTCTTCTTCCAACCTCCTGTTTTATTACTTTTCTCACTACCTTTGGACTTAAACCTCTCTATATGTCCCTATCGTTCCTGTCCTATCCTACCTCCATCTCTCTAATACTCACTTCCTCCCTTTACTTTACACCTCTACATCATCCTATATCTTACCCCTAAAATGTTTCTGTCTCCTAGGCATAACCTCACCTAGTTATCTATGATATTTTAGCACTTATGACCAAACCAATATTGTATTTTGTATAATGTTATGCTAACTCTCTTTACCTCAATTTTGTTTCGTCTCTTGTAATTTTATTCCACTGTTGTTTGTAATGTAATTTCACCAGCCTGCTCTGTAGATTCCTACCTTGACTAGTTGTGATCCTATATATTGTAACCTGTTATTGAAAATGTTTTGTTTTGTACCCTCCCGGGTCATGTCTGAAAATAGTCATTGTCATGACTAATGCACTTACCCGGTTACCAAAATCTAAATAAAAAAAAATATATAATAATATTGTGATCCACAGTGTCGAAAGCCTTACTAACATCGAGGAAGAGGGCAAACATATGCTTCTTAGTGTCCAAGGCAGTTTGCCAATCCTTGGTTACTATTGCAAGGGCAGATACTGTGCTATGATTGGCTCTGAAACCAGACTGTAGCAGGTTTAGTAGTTTTTGCCAGTCCAGATGCTCTCTGACTTAAGTGTTGACAATTTTTTCCAGGAGTTTTGATAGGATGGGTAGTATGGAAATGGGTCGGTAGTTATTCAGGTCACTCGGATCCCCGGATTTGAACAAAGGTATGATGTGTGAGTTTTCCAAGACACAGGGAGCTCATCCTGCATTAGTGACGTGTTGAATAAATGGGTAATGAGGCGGTCAAGTAGTAATGGCCTAATTTAAGGAAATAGGGTTCAATATTGTCGGCACCAGCACTCTTTTTTGTATCCAGTGCCAATACGAGGTCTTCTACTTGTTTAAATGAGACTGTCTGGAAGCTGAAGGAAGAGAAGAGAGGTTGGTTAGAGCTACAATTAGCAGTAAAGTCGGCAGTGGAGTCCCCTAACGGATTGAGCTTGCTGATAGGTGAGGTGTCATAGGCCAGTCCTGCTGTGGCAAAGTGTTCGTTAAGCTGTTCTAATATAGCAGCTCTGTCTGTGAAGGTAGATCCATTGGACACTATTTTGGCTGGAAGGGAAGTGTCAGAGGTATGACCTTTGACCTCTCTGAGTATATTCCAGAATTTGGAAGCGCTGTTCTTATTGTCTTCTAAAGCTGCTTGAAAATATTTAGACTTTTCAGATCTAATTAGTTTGGTGCAGACATTTCTAGAAGTATGAAATGCTTGCCAATCGGCCTCCAGGTGTGATTTCCTCGCTCGTTTCCACAAGCATCTCTGTCCTTTAGTGCTTTCTTCAGGATAGGAGAAAATCAGCCGAGAGGTCTTATTTTCACCTTGACCAATCTTAGAGGGGCGTGTTTGTTTATTATGCCCTCTAGAAGGCTATGAAAGATACTGAAAGCCTTGTTGAGAGAAGGGGCTAGATAAAAGTCCTGCCATCTGATGTTACCCAGGTCCTTCAGGAAGGCATTCTGGCAAAAATTTTTCAAACATCTTTTCAGTTTAAATTTAGGAGCCAACTTTATTTGGTGAGAATGTCTAATGCAGGCAGTGGTGCAATGATCACTTAGGTCATTAGAGAACACTCCAGTATGCAAAATGTTATGAGGCTTATTTACTAACGTAAGGTCCAGTAGGGAGCTACGCTCTGGTTTTTTTCTGTTGGGTCTGGTGATTGCGGGTGTCATTTGTGCCAATCCATCCTCATCACAGAAGTCTTTTAGCTTCTTGGAGCTGTCATCATTCCAGTCATGGTTAAGGTCCCCCATGAGAATACATTCGGTGGTATTCGATTCGAAAAGGCTTTGGAGATGCAGTAGAAGGGCCATGCCACCAGAAGGAGGTCTGTAGCACGCAGCAATAAGGAGTGCCTTGTCAGTGGAGAGGGACAATTTTAATACCAAGCATTCAAATTCTTTAGCCATAGAGGTGCAATCAACGACTGTGGCAATGAATTTGTTCTTAACATATATTAAGACCCCGGTTGGTTTATCGCATCGGTAGGTGCTGTATCCCGGTACATTGATGGATTTGTCAGGGATCGATGGTGTAAGCCAGGATTCCGATATCATAAAGAAATCAGCTGATGCATGTAGAGCCCAAGTCTGTATTAGGTCAATCTTCTTTAGTAAGCTACAGACATTCATATGCAGGAAGCTGATACCTTTGTATTGTGGGAGGTCCGCAGGAGTTTTGAGTGTAATAGGTGGTCCGGGGTTAAGTTCGATGTCTCCAGAGCAGAGTAGGAGAAGTAGTAGTAGTTTCCTGAGGAGGTGTCTTAGCCTGCTAAAAGGTTTCTTGTTGCTTCGTCTGGCACGAGAGGGTGTTGTGGTCGCTGGCTTATGGACAGCAGCATGAGATGTTAGAAAAGGTGTATAAATGACTGTTTTTGCCGATAGATTCAGGGGAGCTTTAACATGTTCTCTGGTTAATGTCTGATAAGATGATGGACAAGACTAAAGAGGATGTCCCCATTATGTGTTGCCATAGCCTATCAAGAAGGGGCATAGCTTGGTAGTCAACATGGGAGGAGCTTTGGCCATGAAGCAGGTAGGTAACTGGATTTCTGACTCGGACATGGATTAGCAAGATGAGGCAGCTGAACAAGAAAATATCCCCATGAGTCTTCATTTTTTATTTTTTTTATTACAGTGGGGAGTTGTGTCCTAGAAGGTATTGTTTTTTTAAGGTTAATAGGACCAACTGTGAGACACTACTTGAGAAGGCAGGGCTAGCTGGAGGAGGGGGCCATAGGATAGGCATGTCTAACAGTGCCTAGTCCAATAGATGTGAAGAGGGTTGGGCTTACTCTCACTGTGAGAGCATTTAATAGAGACCGGGGTCAGGGCGAGTGGTGTGGGAAGAAAATTACAGAGGAGGCTAGAGTGCCAAAACAAGAGAGAAGTTTTGAAAAAAGACACAGAGAGCAGAGTCTCCAGGTGACCAAACACAGGCAAAGCCGTACAGTGGCAGCCAACCATAGCAATTTGTAACATACTGTTGTTTCTGGCCACTTTTGCTATTGTCATGTGCTTGGGGGTCTAATTTACTGGGGTTTGTGTTTAAACTAGAGGATTTATTGCAGCTGATTATTTTTGGAAAGTAGCAGGATAAGTGGGGAGAAAAGATCTATAAGCAGTGGTTGGGGCACTTTTGAAATCTGGTAGGCAGTGACTGCATTACCTTGAAACTTGGGTTTTAAATTGTAACACTTAGTGTGGGAGAAACTAGGTCAGGAACTTAATCTTGGGGTGAGTAGATTCAGGAAGCCCTGTGAATCAGCTATTTAATTGAGAGGTAGATCTGAGAGGCTTAGTGCCTTCTAACAAAAGGAAGATTTAAAAGGTCAAGATAGTTGGGATCCAGAGGTGGAAGACCAGAGCTTGCTGAAAGAGTGGAGTGAAAGCACCTAGCTTTAACTTCAATATATACTGATATTGAAAAGTTCTGTTTTGTTTCATGCACTGTTGGCAGTCTTTCCACCCGCTGTATGTATCACCTGCCCCGTCTTGTATTTTCTGTGCGACGAGGAACCTTTGTAAATGAGTCTTTGACTGAAAGGGTTACAATTCCGATACTATAAATAAATAACTAAATATTTGTTTATAATTCTCTTCCTTTTGAAAGTAGCAGGGTAAGTGGGGAGAAAAGATCCGTAAGCAGAGGGACCTAGAGACCAGGAGCTAAGATACAGTGTTTCAATTTGTAACATCAGGATACTGTTGTTTCTGGCCACTTTTGCAGTTGTCTTGAGCTTGGGGTTCTGTTTTGCTAGGATTTGTGTTTGAATTGGAGAATTTCTTGCAGCTGATTGTTTTGGAAGAGGGTAGCACAGGGGAAGCTCAGGTGAATAGACCAGCCTACCTTCCCCATCCCACCCACCCTTGGCTCATTTACCTTTATAGGGACACATCAAAAGGCATTTGGATACTTCCTCTTCAGACACAGGAAAGGGCAGAAACACAGAGACAAACAAAGTAGACCTGAACATTGTGTGATTGAATTGTGAAAACTCTCATTCATAAGGGGGAATGAAGTAGGAGAGGAGGAAAAAATGGAAAGTTAGACAGAGGGGTCTGGACTAAGATTGGGTGCAGGGGCTAGGAGGTGAATTACTACATCAGGAAGTACTGTGGATAGTGGGTACAGTAGTTTGCAGAAGGAGGGTAACCTTAGAACAGTCAGTGTAGTGACAGGCAACAGAAAAGGGGAAGAGGCTGGGAGTGGTGCAGTGCAGTGACTGTGGGATGGCAGTCTTCAGGAGAACCTTCTGGATGCTGTGGTGCTGCCCCTTCTGCAGACACCTCTTTGGGCTGAAGGCAGAGGTTGCCAGTCCCCAGGCTGAGTTGGTCAGGATTCAGGTAACATCCTCCCCCACCCAGAGGCCACCAAATCAACACCCACTACCTCAAAGGTTGCCCAGCAGGAGAAGTGATTGGACTGCAGTGGGCTCAGGCAAGGTAAGGGAGGTGGGTCAGAGGCACATCCACCAGCTGGTGCAACTGAGGAACTCCTGTGCTGTGTTGGAGGAACGGGAAGGCTTCACAGGGTTACACATTGTTGCTCCCAGGGAGGATGAGCAGGACTTCCACAATGGATCCCCAAGGTTGGGTGATTGAGGACCCCAAAGAAAAAGGAAGCAACTACTAGTGGGGGACTCCATCATACAGGGAGTGGAGTTGGGGACAGGTAACAAGGAGGAGAGGGAGGTAAAGTGCCTACCTGGAGGCATAGCTTAGAGGGATAGAAAGTGGATCAAGAGGATCAGTAGGGTGGTAAAAAGGAGAGGGTAGCTAGATGTCATTGTCCATCTGAGGACCAATGACCTGGCTGGAGACAAGGCAGAGATAGGAAGGGTGTAGGAGGAGTTCAGAGAGCTGGGAAGGGGCTTGAGGCAGATAGCAAGCTCCGTGACCTTCTTGGAGGTGCTGTCTTTCCATGCCTAGGGATCTCCACACCAGGGACTTCAACACTTAGTTGGAGAACTGGTGCAAAGAACAGGTTTCAGCTTCATTGGGGACTGGGACCTACATGGGGGATGTGGACCTGTACAGTGGCGACAGCCTGCATCCTTCCAGGAAGGGGACCAATGTCCTTAGTGAATGATTTAGATGCTTCATTGACAAGCATTTAAACTAGCCAAGTGGGGTGGAGGAAGGAAGCAGGGCAAATCATGCTGCCCACCCCCACAGGATAATGTAGCCAGCATGGAGGATCATAATATCACAGTATCATCAGTGCAATCTGAACTCAGTATAAGGGGAGAGGAGAAGAGAGAAGAAGCAAGGGGAAAAGGGGGGAGGTCAGGAGGGGAATTTGCAGAAAATGGAAGGCCATGTGTGCGAATGCCTGGAGCCTGGGGAATAAAATCCCAGACCTGGCAGCCTTGATGATGGAGGATGACCTGGAGATTGTAGCTGTAACCCCCAGGTGGTGCTATCCCAAGGGCTACTACCCCTGCCTGCTCGACTACGGACAGGTTGAGGGGCCTAGGTTCTATGATGGGTGCCTCCACCCAGAGGTCAGGGTTGATAGTGGTTAGACTAGCTTGGGTACAGCCCTCTGGGACACTGTAACCCCCCTTTGTTTCCACTAGTGGCCCACACAATACACGGGAGTTACCTTCCCAATACCCCACTAATGCACACTTCTTACACATACAGTAACACTTACCCTCAGGACTGATTCTGCAGCACGTCTCTGAGGACCCCCTGTAAAACAAGGTTAGGCAATATGCACAAACACAATGCAATGCTTTTTTCTACATGTACTGACACCATAGACAGCATATAGTTCAATAACAACAAATTTGATTTATTAGGGGGTAGTAACAAGGCTGGGGCAATCAGATTGATTTGGTTTGGAAATATTCAAATCACAGTACTGTGCACGCATATAGGGTCCAAAATGCCACTCTTTGGGTACCCAGGATGGTGGAGGGCTAGCCAGGGTCGGTGCAGCTGGTTGGGGCCCTTTGATGGAAAAATACATGCACACAAATTGTAATCCGGTGCCCTGGGGCTCAGTTTGTGCAGAAATGATTCAGCAATAATTAGATAACACACTTGCAATTTGATACACAGATTGCAGGGAGCTACGCTGATTTGTACTCATGGACTCAATACTGAAAACTGGATGGATGCAGGTGTCTTGGATTGCCAGGAGAAACAGAATAGCTGGCCCGGCCCTCGTGGCAGGACTCACTTGCATTTGAAAAACAGGCAGATTCAGTCTGAATCAAGCTGGGTTCTGCTTCCAGCTTCAGCACACAATTCGCAGTACAGGGGAAATAAGATCGCAATTCCCCACAAGCACTAAACACATTTATATGTAAAGGAAATTACTATACCAGGCAAGCTGCTCCTCGAACCCCGATCGCAAAACATTGAAAATACCCAGGAGCACACACAGCAGCTTCAGTCCCTGACAGGCCGATCGCACTTCAGCAAAATCTTCGGTTTTCCACAGGTTAAGCCTGTCTTCCACCTTCTGGTTCTTCTTTTCTCCCCTCAAAACTTGGATTCAGTCTGAACTGGCACTCACAAATGGCTGCAGGCCGAACTTCAGGGCCCCACACGCTTCCACGCGAATTACTTCGCCGCAAGGAGTTGAGCTCCTTCTCCTCTTCACTGTCACTACTGATCTGGCTCCCCAGCAGACAGCCTGGGGCTTTCTTTCAGAGCCACAAGATCCTGGTTGGCTGATTCTCCTTGTCAGTCACAACAGGCTTCCTCTATTGGTTTAAAAAGGTGCAAGAACTCTAAGAACTACATTTCCCCAGAGGCTCTCTCCATATAGCCCCAGTTCAGGTAAACTCCAAATAAGAGTCCAAGTTCTGATTTGCCAGCAGGCTCCATTTTAAGGACTCTCTCCCCCCTGATTGGTCCAATTCGCAGTCCAGGTCCAAATTGAAAGAGCTGCACTACACAGTCCTTGCTGAAAGGAAAGCAGGATAGACAAACTGTATTTTCATTATCACTTTAAACAATTTCTGGCAGACAGTTACACCTTTCAGTAAAGCTCCCTTTGCGCTTTTAGCGATGGCAGAAACGGAGTGAGTTGCTCAGTGGCCCAGGTGGGACTCGAGCAGAGAAACACACAGACCCCCCATTTCAAATTAATTATACTGCAGTTGAGCAGCTCTTAAAGCGACAGTACATGGAGGCATTAGGCACTCTCACTCAATTATTTTTTAAATTTGCTGAAAAAGAGGACACCAGCCTGGCGAAGAGCATTTAGGCTCACCCAAAGAAGGCTTTTTAGTGACTCCCAATTGTAGGGGGGCTACATAGCTATTACAGAAACATGGTATAATGGGGACCATGACTGGGACATAGCTATACCAGGCTATACTTTGTTCAGGAGTGACAGGGAGGGTACAAAGGGAGGAGGGGTGGCTTTTTATGTCAAAGAGGGTATAAAGGAAATGGAAGTGCAAGGAATGCAGGGGGAGGCAGAGGTACTATGGGTCACCCTGGAGATGGGCAATGGCACTGCCATTTGCACAGTCATGATCTACAGACCCCCAGCACAAGGGGAGGAAATGGACAGGGATCTACTGGAAACATCCATATGATGGCAGCTAGAGGGGAGGTGCTGCTGATGGGTGACTTCAGTTTGCCAGATGTTGATTGGAGCATCCCAGTGGCTGCCACAGCCAGAGGCACAGATATCCTGGACTCCCTTCAAGGGGCATGCCTCAAGCAGCTACTGCTTGAGCCAACCTGGCAGAGAGCAATTCAGGACCTATTACTAACCAACAGGAACAGAATTACAGATGTCAGGGTGGGTGAATACCTGGGGTCCAGTGATCATTGCACAGTGTGGTTCAATATGAGTACTACAACAGGGTCAAGCCACATGAAAGCGAGAGACCTGGAATTCAGGAAAGTAGATTTTACTAGGCTGGGAGTATATCTCAGGAAAGCCCTAGCAGAAGGGGAAAACTGGAGGCGAGACAAGGAACAGTGGGCCCATCTGAAAAGAGCCATAGTGGGAGTGACAAACCTCTGCATTTGGCTTATAAACAAAAGCAAGAGAAAAAGAAAAACACTATGGTTATCAAGGGAAGTGGATGGGAAAGTAAGGGCAAAGAAGCTGGCCTTCAGGAAATACAAGTAAACAGAGAAGGAGGAGGAGGACGGGGCAGTGTATCTAGAAAAGCAAAGGAAGCCTGGAAAAGTGGTTGGAAGCACAAAGGCAAAGACAGAAGTAAAAATAGCAAAAGAAGTTAAAAAAGGGACAAGACTTTCTATAGGTACGTTAGCAAAAGGAGAAAGATCGGGGGAATTGTAAGGCTAAACTGGGAAGGAGGAGAGGGTGTGGATGGAGACCAGGAAAAAGTATCAGTCCTGAACAAATATTTCTGTTCAGTATTAGCAGAGGAAAATGAAGGGGAGGGACCATAGCTAAGAAACAAGTTTAGAAGGGAGGAGGACGCCAGTCCATTTACAGAGGAGAGGGTCCTAAAGGAACTCACAAAACTGAAGGTGGACAAGGCAATGGGACCAGACGGCATACTCCTATGAATGTTAAAGGAGTTAAAAGAGGTACTGGCAGCACCACTGGCAGCCATGTTCAAATGGTCACTGAATACAGGTGTGATTCTGGAGGACTAGAGAAGGTCTGATGTGCCCCCCCCCCGACAAAAGGGGAAGCAGGGGGGAGGCTGGAAACTATAGACCTGTCAGCCTGACCTTGGTAGTGGGGAAACGTATGGAATCACTACTAAAAGAAAGGATAGTGGAGCACCTTGAATCCAGCGAAGAACAAGATCCAAGGCAGCATGGAGTCACATCAGGAAAGACATGTCAGACAAATCTGATACAGTAAATTTCTTTCACTGGGTCACCAGGGAAGTGGATCGGGGGAGCAGTGGATGTGGCCTATGTTGACTTCAGCAAGGTGTTCAACACTATTCCACAGAGGAGGCTTGTAAACAAGCTGGGTAGCCTGGGATTGGGTCAACAGCTAGTGAACTAGGTTGGGAACTGGTTGAGGGCTAGAACATAGAGGGTGGTGGTAAACGGAGCTAAACCCGAGGAAAGGAGGGTGACGAGCGGGGTGCCACAAGGATCAGTTCTTGGGCCAGTACTGTTTAATATCTTCATTAGTGACATTGCAGAGGGGCTGGAGAGGAAGGTATGCCTCTTTGCAAATGACACTAAGATCTGCAATAGGGTAGACACTCTGGAGGGGTTGACAAAATGAGGAAGGACCAAGCTAAAATGGAGGAATGGTCCGGAGTGTGGCAGCTAAGATTTAATGCAAAGAAGTACAAAATCATACGCTTGGGGTTCTGGAACCCAGATGATTACATGATTGGTGGGGAGTTATTAACGGCCACCAAACAGGAAAGAGATCTAGGAGTGATCATAGCTAATGACTTAAAGGTGACCAAACAATGTACCAAGGTGGTAAGGAGAGCCAGTGGGATGCTGGGGTGTGTAGGGGGAGGTATCACCAGCAAATGAAAAGAGGCGGTGATGCCACTGTACAAATCATTGGTGAGACCTCATTTGGAGTAGTGTGTCCCGTTCTGGAGGCTGCATCTCTGAAAGGACATAGACAGGGTAGAGGCAGTTCAAAGAAGGGCAACAAAAATGGTGCAGGGCCTGCACCAAAGGTCATGTGAGGAGAGACTGGAGGAGCTCAATATTTATACACTGGAGGAAAGGAGGGAGAGGGGAGACATGATAGAGACCTTCAGGTATCTAAAGGGAATAAATAAGGTACAGGAGGACAGCATCTTTCAGAAAAGAAGATGCTCTAGAACAACAGGGCATGACATGAGACTGAAGGGGGTAGACTAAGGGGCAACGTGAGAAAGTGCTTCTTCAGGGAAAGGGTGGTGGAGGCATGGAACAGTCTCCCAGCAGAGGTGGAGGGAGCAAAGTCAGTGAGGGAATTCAAAACTGCATAGGACAGACATAGGGGGACCCTAGCGATTCAAAAGAGGAGATAAAACTAGAGATAAAGTTGGATCTCCGGCATTTTAGTAGATAGGGAAAAAGGGCAGACTGGATGGGCCTATCGGCACTTATCTGCCATCAAATTCTATGTTTCTATGTGTAACCAGGGTCTTGGTTGGGTGTTTTGATGCTTATTTATGTGCCCAGTGCCTCCATTTTTAAAACCCATTACCTGGTGAGCCTGGGTTCGGGGAGAAAACATTGGCTTGCCATCAGGGCTAGGTTTCTACTTCTGGATAGGGGCACCCAAGTAACTCCGGACACCGGAAGCAAGAACTGTGAATGTCCAAACCAGGAGTGGGATTCTAAAGTGGGGCTTTTATTCACTTACACACAGGAATACAAAGCAGGATGGACTCCCACAGGGCTACACTCGCTGGTTGTACAGAACTATAGAGGTCAGAACTTTTACCCTCAGGTTCAGAACACACTGGGCTCTCAGCCCGAACTGGTACTCTCTCTATCCTGGATACCCTGGCATGGCTCTCGGCTAGCACTGGTACACTCTTCCATATGGCATGAACATTTCTGCTGGTGGCTCCCTCTATCACCCATGAGCACTTCTTAGCTCAAAGGGAAAAACACATATCCTTAATCCCACATCTGAGTACTTTCTGCAGACACTGGCCAAGTGCCCAGGAGAAAGCTATAGGTGCCCAAAGTGAATCCGTGGAGGTAAATCTGGTTACTCCAGATGGGGGGACTCCCACCTCTTGTCCCCAAATCCAGACCCAGCCATTCATTTGGAGTTAACCCCTTTCCTTTGAAACTCTCTGATTGTAGAATGCTGTCTCGAAATATATATCACATTTAACAATCTACTGTCTTTGGTAACTGGTGTCCTGACTTGCAGTGTTCCTTAAGTGGCTATGTCCATCTCTGTAGACCCCCCATTGATTAGATGCATTTCAAGCCATACACATAACTTTAAAACACTGTACTTGGCTGTCCTTTCCTGACCCACAGTATCAGATACTTTACACTACAGTCTTGGTGAAAACATAGGCTCTCTGGCAGAGCAGATTCACCATGGTTCACAGGTGCCCCAGGGCTTCTCTCACAGGACAAAAACATACTTCTTGGTACCTCAGCACAAATCTTCTCCACAGGCAGCTTTTCTTCCTCCAGCAGGGCCAGAGGAATTGCCTCTGAAGAGTTGGTCTGATCCCCACCCAATCCCTGTCAGGGATGGGGCACTGAAACCCTGGGGGATGGTCTCAACCACTTCATCAAGTTTTCTTCTGTGTCCTTCTCTAGGACGAGAACACACACCCTCTTCTGTGGTAGCTCTGAACAGAGCTGGGGGTTCTGAGGGACTGCCAACTACAGTGCACCTCCTCCCTCCACTACAGACTGCTACTGACTCCTACTGATTAACTTTGAAAACCCTAACGTTCTAACCTAACTTCCAGCTGCAACATTCCACTGTGGCTTATGCTGCTGCGAGAATTCTATATGATGTCATCCCTCCAGCTCAGATGAGACTGAGGACATAGTGATACAGTATTAAACCCATTTAACTGGTGTCTCACAAGCTGCCTTTCCCTGCCTGCCACTAGATCTAAGTGGGATTCTAGTAACCCCGGGTGACAAGGGGGTTACATATGCATGCCCCATCCCTGTTTGAAGCTTCTCAGTGATTTGGCCTGTATTACTTCCTCTAGCAACTTGTTCCACTTGTCCACCACTCTTTCAGTCAAACACTGCTTACAGATATCCCTGTTCAATCCCACCCTGCAAGTTTTACTGAGTCCCATCTTGTGCCTTTATACATCATATGTGCTCACTGATTGACAGCCCAGCTGTTAGTCAATGAGCACATACTGTATTATACAGTATGACTCACTGACAGGTCAGTTGGCAGCCAGCTGTAGTGGTAAGAGGATGGCTGTGCCAGTTGCTGGCTCAGGGTGTAGCATGGGGGGTGGGCAATACCTGCCGGGGTGGTGGAGTGGGACTTCTCTAGCCCACCAGGCATGTGGGTTATATATTATGTACAGTGACGGGCGGCTTCCAGGATCGAGGAGGAGGGCCACTAGACCACTAGGAATGAGGGAATTATATATATATATATATATATTTAATTATGGGTGAGACTGGGGATTGGGGAAGGGGGCCACTAGCCCACCAGAGATGGGGGACTGATATGTATGTATGTATGTGTGTGTGTGTGTGTGTGTATATATATATATATATATATATATATATATACACATATAACTACATAGGCATGATGGGGATAGAGAGTGGGGACAGTAGCCCACCAGGGACTAAGAGTGGTGCATGGCTGTCTTGTGGCTTGCAGCTAACCCTCCCGCTGTGCCATCTGTTTGGCGCACTGCCACATTTGCTGCAAGCTGTAGGACATTGCTGCTGGGACCCTGCCATCAAATTCTATGTTTCTGTGCATGCCCCATCCCTGTTTGAAGCTTCCCAGTGTCTCAGGAGTCAGGAAAAGTACATGCTGCTTGCAGCTGTTCAGCCCGTGGACTTTACTATTTCTTTTCTTTTGAATTTGGCACCTTTTTGTGATGCACTCAGGAGCCCATAATTTTCACCAAGTCTGCAACTGTGTTATACCTGATTCATTTTAAACCCACTGCTTACAGCATTATTTAATTAAGCATTTGTGCTGCTTTAAATTGTGGTGGCATTTTCTTCATATTTCTGGGTCCTGCTATATCTGCAGCTCTGTTAATCTGATTGTTTTTTATTTTTTTTAATTTTTGGTAACCAGGTAAGGCTCACTAGGCACAAGTGCCTGTTTTCAGGGGTGACCTAGGAGCACTGGATGGTTAAGTGACTTGCTCAGAGTCACAGAGTATGCAAGCAGAGGCTGTAAGAATCAAACTAGGTCTGCTGGCTGTACCAAGCTCATTCAGATGTACCAAGTTCATTCACAGCTTGTTATTCTAACTTTTGAACCTACTGGTTACAGCATTATTTAATTAAGCATTTGTTTTGTTTTAGATTTTGGTGGCATTTGCCTCATATTTCTCTGTCCTGCTGTGCACATCTAAGTCCCTTGTTCACCCTCTGCCCTAATCTTACAGCCCAGTAACTTCTATCTCCCCCTTGCATTTTTTTTTTCCTCTTTTTTTCCTTTTGGATTCCTCCTTCCCACCCAGCCACCTCTGGCTAACATATTGTAATTTAATCCCTTTCCTCAGGCCAAAATACACATCCAATCCACCCATATAGTGCACATGCCTTAGTTATCTTGCTAGCCTTAAATCCTTTTACGTTTTTCCTCCTAGGACTCCTGGTGTTCCTGAGCCCCTGATTTAGGGCTCCTGTACTGAAACCTCATCCACAGTTCAGTCCTACGACCATTGTATGAGCCCACCACCCACCCACCCACCAAACAGCAAGCCTCTGGGAGTCAGGAAAGGTATGCACTCTGGGAGTCAGGAAAGGTATGCACTGCTTGCAACTGATCAGCCCAGTCGTACTCATACCCATGAATGGCTGGCGCTATTTTCCATCCTCCTCCCCCCTAGTTCCTGTTTTTCCATTAGCACTTTATACTTATCGGCCACTAGAGAGAAATGTGTAGTAAGGAGACACCTATTGTACTATTACTGTATTTTGGTATAGTTACACTTTTTCATTAGTTCCCCCTAGATATCCTTTCCACCCACATTTTTCTACCCAAGCTTTTTCAGTAGCTCATTCAGGATTTAAGACACTACCGCTACTATTTTGTTTTTATGCACTCCATCCATGATGCTTTTCCCATCTCTTCTATTGCTACTGCACTTACCAACTTGTCAATTAAGTGCTCTGTCAACCACTATTGTATTGCCTTCCATGGAGCACCCCATTTACAGAACTGATATCTTTCAGCAACCATTATGGGATCAACCATCTAAAGCAATTGCTTCATCCTTGGTTTGCATTAATCCCACTAAACTATGATCTATATTAATTCTTTGGACATGCTGAACTCTCTCACCATTAGCATTAAGAAAAGGTCAATGTTATCTTGTTCTAGCAACAGACATGTGACATATCACAAGATGTTTTCTAAATCATTGAGATTCTGGCTGAAACAAATTTTGTCGTGATCTTGCTATGCTCAGGCAATGTAGAACTAAACCTGAGTCCCATCTCGCCTATAGACTCTCCAACTGATTATGCTTCAGCTAAGGGACTAAAATTGATGCTCATCAATCTCTGCAGTCTGTGAAATAAATTGACAAAAGTTCCAGCCTGGGTATCCCACACCAATCTGGATATCCTTGTCATAACGGAGACTTGGTTAAAGGTATCCACTTCAGATCATTTGCAAGCTCTACCCTACTATTCCTTGTTTTGGGTTGACAGGCCAGCAGGGGGGTTGGGGTGGTGGTGCGGGGTGGCTATCTATGCCAAAGACCGGCTGCCTATAACTGTTCTCCATGCCATCTCAATGCCTCAGGAATTTAAATGCTTTACCTTAAAACTTTCCATATAAGCTGCTGAATCTATTAATATAATAGGATGCTACAGGCCACCTTCAGAGGGGGTTAGAGCTCCTATCACACTTACGTAACTTTTTAGACTTTAACACCAATAAATCCATCATTCAAGCTGATCTAAACCTTGACTGGTTCACCATTAAGTCAAACCCACTAAAGAATCTTTGCAATGACTTCCATTTGCATCAAATAATTAATGAGCATATGAGACTCAACTGCAAGAACCACCTTAAAAGTTTACTCTTAGACTTCATTATCACTACTATGCCACACAAACTTAGTCAAGCAGCTGTTTTCCACAATGACCTCAGCGACTACACAGTAGTTGTATGCATCAGGAACATACCTAAATCTACCACTACTGACAGTTATGTCACCAAAAGGAGCTTTAGGAAATTTCATCCAGCAAATTTTCTGGCTGACTTAAGTCAGCTAAGGTGGCAAAGCTTCTGTTTAGTACCTTCCATCAATGAGGCCATACACGTTTAACTCTTTGCTTACACGTGTAATTAATAAGCATGCACTGATGCTCAAGTACAGGTTAAAGAAAGCATCTTGTCCATGGTTCAATGGAGCTATCAGAGATGCCTTAGAGAAGAGAGACAAACTGTGGTCAACTGCCAGGCGGTTCAAATTCTGTATGGACTGGACAGCTTTTAGAGCTTGTTTGAATGCCTGCACCTAGGTGATAAGAGAAATTAAAGAGAACTATTATCTGAATGTCCTGGAGTCTGCTAAAGGGAATCCCATCAAACTTTGGCATACAATCAAATCTGTGGAAGGGGGCCAAGCTCTACCTTCATTGCCCCAAAAAAATTAATTCCAAAGGTACTTCTATTATTGACAAGCCATCAATCGCAGATGAATTCAACAAACATTTTGCTGCTGCAGGACTTGCATTTCAGTCCTCTCACAACTACCCTACACTTTTCTCTCACCCAAGACTCTCTGAGTGCTAAGCCCCTTATACAGGATACCTTTTCCTTTGAGCCAATATCCTTAAACAAGTTGAAAATCAGATACTAAAATTAGATATTAATAAGAGTGCTGGGGCAGATGGCATCAATCCCTTCTTTCTGAAATTTGGATATAAATTTCTGAGTGCCCCTATCATTCATCTATTCAACGTGTCCCTGACAGAAAGTTTAGTGCCACAAGTATGGAAGGTAGCCCACATATTGCCCCTTTTTAAATCAGGTGACCTCAGTGACTTAAATAACTATTGGCCTATCTTTATTCTGTCAGTACTGTCCAAGCTTCCTGAGAAATTGGTTGACATTCAGATTAGGGATTTCTTGAACAAACACCAGTTGGTCAGTCCACGCAGTTTGGCTTTAGAAGCCACCACAGCACCACATCTGCCCTAACTAAAGTATATAATGACAGGTTGGCAGCCATGGATCACAAGCAAGTCACAGGGACCATGTTCTTAGACCTAAGCAAGGCTTTGACACAGTCGATCACAGTCTTCTTCTGGAGAAATTGAAAGATTATGGCCTTGGGCCTTCTGTGTCAAACTGATTGGCCAGTTACCTGGTGGATAGAAAGCAGCAGATTAAGGCCAATGGGACTTTATCCTCCTTACTTCCCCTGGTGAGAGGGGCCCTCAACTATGTCAACAATCTAGGTAATAACATTACCCACTCAAAACTTCACTTTTTGCAGATGACACAGTCCTCTATATCTCTAAACCTTCATTCCTAGATGCCTCCTCTGCACTTCAATCAGATTTTATCCAACTGCAATTTAATCTACTCCACTCCAAACTTCTACTAAATACCAACAAAACCAAAGTGATGTATTTTCACTATGCCACATTATCATCCTTACACTGCCCACCCATGCCTGTCCATACCCACTTTAGTCAACTGGCCATTAGTTACGCCCTCCCTACCACTTGGAACAAGTTTTAATCATCCCTTAAATTGAGCACTCTCATTCCCCTTAGGGTATTCAAAACTCAAATAACCAATCTAATTAATGATGCTTGCCACTGCAATAAATCATGTGGAGCTCACCTATCTCCTTAGCTTACCTCTAAACCATCACTCTTGTATACTTGTCTTAGGAGCTAGCCTGTTTTCTCTTCTCTGCCATTTGCCCATTATACCAAACTCTTATTAGTACTACAATATGCCTAATGATGATTCTTCTTCTGTTGCTTTGTGTGTGTGTGTGTATGTAAATATATATATATATATATATAGATATATATATATATATATATATATTTACTGTTTTGTCCAACATCACTCAATGTCTACCTTGTTGTACCACTGTAATTATTCCTATTGAGATTGTTTATGTATAAGTAACCCCCCCTACAAATGGGGTTCCCTAAAAGTCTTCCTTGAGCTTGCTTAAATGCTCACTGCCAGGCTGGTGTCCTGCATTTTAGCAGTTTAAATGTACTGCCAGAGAGTGCCTGCATAGCCTATGTGTACTGTCTCTTTAAGAGCTGCCTGGATTGCAGTCATAATTTATCTGAGAGGGAGCTCTGTTAGAAGATGTACTTGCTTGCTGATCATTTGTTAGAGTAGTAATAATATTGCAGTTTGTTCTAACCTGCCTTCTTTGCAGCATGGACAGTTCTGTTTGTTTTCATCATCTTGGTCCTGGACTGTCAGAATGGGCCAATCAGTAAATTTGGGACTCTAAAATGGAGCCTGCCTACAGGAGCTTGGTGGGGCCAAAACTTGTAGGAATTGTAGTTTGGGGCTTTTGGTGCCTAAAATAACCTGGAAGGGGAGCCCTTGTTGTGACTGACAGACAGATCAGCCAACCGAACCTTTTGGATCTTAGGGAAAGTCCCACATTGCTTGCAGTTTCAGTTAGAGCTGAGTTGGGAAGTGAAGAAGTAACAGCTCAAGATAGTTCGAGCAGCAATCTATAGTGGATTTGCACGGAAGAACTGTGGAAAGGCCTGAGTTTGGCCTGCATGCCTGCCTGCTATCCCTGAGAAGGAACTTGTGCTTTTTTTGGACTGAATACGAATCTGGAGAGAGAATTAAGCCACTGAATTGTGACCAGGCTTTAACCTGAAGAAGACCGAGGATTTGCTGAATGCGATCGGCCTGTCAGGACTTCCAGCTACCTCTGAACTCCCTAACTGTGCAGAGACTCTGTACTTGCAACCGGAGAGCCATTTGCCTGGTACAGTGGAATTTCCTTACATGTGAATGTGCTGTGTGCTTGTAGTGGGTCATGATTTGATTCCTCACTATGTGTCTGAACTCTGTTTTGCTTGCTGGAGGCTGTATCCAGCTCCACAGACTGAATCTGTATCTAAAAGTGTTGTCATCTGATTGTCTTTTTGCCTTTTCTTTCATGAACTGAGCCCTCGGGCTCCAAATTACAAATAGTGTGTGTTGCGCATGTTGCTTTCTTCCATCAGAGGGCTCCAACCAGCTGCAACATTCCTGGCTAGCCCACCATTTTCCGACCTGGGTACCCAGAGTGTGTGACTGTGTAGGGATTCTGAACTGCATGCATAACTGTCTGATTAATATAGCTTTTAAGCAAATCAACCTGATTACGCCTCGCTCTCTTTGGTGCAGCATGTGTGCAACGTTTTTTATGCAACTGCAGAAAAACAGTGGCTGAGAATAGTCTTTAAGGGGATATGCCATACTTTTCAATGGCTTTTTTGCACACGAATTTCCACAGCTGCATTTTATTGGCAATGCACGGTGCCTTTTTTCACAGCTGTGAACATTTTGCAAATATAATGCAGCGTGATCACCCTTTTTTTTCTGTCATAGCACAATTTTTGGGGACTTGCACATTTTTTGCCTTTCAAAGTGTTTTGAGAATCTGGCTCACTGTGTTTAGGAAAGGCTTTAATAACTTAAATTTGTTCTTAATCACCACCTCTCTAGTGCTGTTTATTTGGATGGGTTTGTTTTGATTGCACTCTTTACAGTATGTCTTCTGGAAAGAAGTTTCAGCAAGCTACACCTTAGTAAAACTTGTCTTCAGTCAATAATGGTTCAGGTGTGACAGCTGGCCCTTGCAATGTTGTCAGTTTAAAATAACCTGCCATCACACATGAACTTTTCAGATGCAATTTATAAGTCTGCAGCCTTAAAAGCAGGATGTTACTTTTTAAAATTGCATTTATGGACTTCAAAAAGGGATCAGAGAAAAAGTGCCATTTATTTTGCTGTGTTTTTTTTTTTATTATTTTATACAAAGTAATACCAATACAAAAGAACCTATGCTATATATAGAATAATGTATGGGTTGGTGTGTGTAACCAGAATTTTCCGCACATCCGAGGTATGGAATGCTACATAAACCCTGAAAGCGAAGCTCGAGGGGTTTATACAAGCATCCCACAGCGCGGGTGTGTGTAAATTCTGGTTGCAGCACATCCACCCATACATTATTTTATTTAAATACTGGTCATCATTTTTTATGACATTGTCCTTAAAAACTCAGACAGTGAGAGAGTGTTACATTTCTGTAAAGTGTTTTTATATCAGTAAAGCTTAACATGAAAGTAAATCTGTTTCTTTGTTTTAAGTGAAGAACATTTATTTTTCAATTTTTTTTAAAACATTAACTTGTTTTAGAGGTAACTTAACTGAACTAGATTGACAGCTACTGATTATAACTGCACAGTTATAACCAAAAATATCAACTGGCAGTTATAACACAGGATCAAACTCTTGTTACCAGTGTACAGAAATGATGATCAGTAATTAAAAATATGTTATATACTTCAATGTTTATTTTGCACTTGTTGGTGAGGAGACTAGGCCCCACAAAATATTTTGCAGGGGGGGTCCTTAAAGTCATTGGCACACCTCTGATGCCATTTAGCCTCTCCATGACTGAGAAACATATATGTCTTAAATATGCTTTGAAAAGAATCCACAACTGAAGGCACTGAAAAGTGCCTTTAATAGTGCATAACCTATATGCTATATGCTAACATGTCCATATGATTGTTTGTCTTTCAGTCAAGTGGGCTGTGTACCATTTTATTCACATATCTTCCATTTGGTGGCTGATATGGTCTAGCCAGTTGTGCCACCAACCCCCAGAGGCCACTGCCTGATGCATTGGATACTGGGGACAGGGAGGAGTGCACCACTGAGTGGGAGGGAGGGAGGCATTGCAGATAGTTTCTGAATTAGGATATTCAGGACAGTGACAGTGTTTGGGCAGGCATTAGACCTAGATTAAAAGTCAAGCAGTCCCCGCTAGCACTTGTCAATGCTGAATGCTTGCTGCATGCATTGCTGTTGTACCGGGTCTTGCTTGCACAGTACATGTTTGTTTTTACTACAGCATATATTTATTTATTGAAATGTTTCACCAGGAGGGCACACTGAACAACAAGTTGCTCATCTCACGGTGTGACCTGGGAGGAGGTGGTTACATAGGGCTGTGAAGGATATTCATTTGCAACAGTATGTGGGTAGTACAAACAAAACAACATTGTAAGATTATGCAACAGTTGGAACACAAGGTATTGTACAATAAACAGTAGTGGAATATTGGGTAAATTACAATACATGTCCAGAATCGTACAAAAGAACATATAAACATACAAAACAGTAATAATGCAACAGAACCAATATAATGCATGAGTGTACCAGGAGCAGGCTTGAGGTAGTACGCAATTGCTGTTGGAGTAAAAAGGAAGGGGTAGGTTGTGCACATGGGTGACCCAGAAGGGCAAGTGGAGAAGAAAAGGGGAGAGGAATAGAGGTAGCCATTTCCTGATTCCCCCTTCAGGATGTTGAGAACCCTGTTGGGGGGGGTCAGTGTAGGAAGGCAGAAACTGGGGAGAGGTATTAAGGAGGGTTAAAGCAGGAATAGCTGAGGGACAGGTAATTGTGTAGGGCAGAGGTAAGGGAGTAGTTGGAGGAGGAGGAGTGTCGTATTTCAAGGGGGAGGGAATTCCAGATTTTAGGGAAGTGATGGGCAAAACCAGTCTGACTGATGAAGGTGGAACAGCGAGGGACCGTCAAGATGCGGCCATCATTAGATCTGAGAGAGTGGGTGGGTGGGGGGAGGTGGAGTGGAGATAGAGGATGAAAGATAGGAGAGGAGCACTCTGAACCAGAATTTGGAGGTTAGTTTGGGACAGTGTGAGATAAGTCTGTGAGATAGTGGAAGGAAGGTTAGAGAGCGATAGAGTTCATAGTGGTGGAAGTGGGAAGGGGAGTCAAGAGCAAAGCAGCAGAAGGAGTTAAACAGAGTGTCCAACTTGGTCAGGGAAGATTTGGGAGCAGCACCATAGATTACATCACTGTAGTCAAAGATTGGGAGTATCATCTTCTGGACAATTTCAAGCCTTGCAGTCAGCGGGATGCAACTACGATTCCTGTATAAAGCACCAAGCTTGGGGCACAATTTCTTCAGGATAGCATCGATATGCACAGAGAAGCTGAGGTGCTGGTCCAGCCAAACTCCCAGATATCTAAATGAGGAGGTGTCCTCCAGGATGGTTCTGTCAAGGATGTGGAAGGTGGGTAAGGCCAGGAGCCTAGAGAGTCTCTTCTTGGTGCCAAAGGTCATTGAGGCTGTCTTCTTGCCATTTAGAAAAAGCTGGTGAGAAGCAAACCAGAGCTGAACTTTGTTGAAGTCATGCTGTAAGCTGGTTTCCACAGCAGCAGGGTTTTTACCGGAACTGTATAAAACAGTATTGTCAACATACGTGTGGATAGACAAGGATGAGCAGGCTGTTGGAAGATCATTAAGGAAAATGAAGAGTATGGGGACCAAGCACTGAGCCCTGAGGGACACCAGTGTTGATGGGGAGTAGAGGGGTGATGGAATCAAGGATTCTCACTGATTGTGTCCTGCCAGTGAAGTAGGATTTAAACCAGTTGGTGGCTGACAGAGCAAGGCCAGCTGAGCAGAGGGAATCAAGAAGCAGGGGAAGGGAAACAGTGTGGAAAGCTTTGGCTAGGTCAACAAATATTTCCAATGTGATCAGGCCATCATCCATCCTTGAAAGGATGGAGTCAGTAAACCTGAGGAGGGAGGTGGTTGTTGAGTGGTTCTTCTGAAAACCAGATTGAAAAAGGAGGAATCGGAGAGAAAGTGTGATAGTTGAGAGAGAGAACTAAATGTTCTTGAAGTTTGGCAAGGATAGGAAGGAGGGAAATGGGGTGATAGTTGCCAGGAGTGGATGTGTCGCCACCCTTGGGGAGAGGAAGGACTACAGCATGTTTCCAGGATGAGGGTACTTGGGCAGAAATAAAGGAAAGGTTAAGGATTAGGGAGATAGGATAAGCAATTGCAGGAGCAGAAAGGTAGAGAAGTTTAGGATCAAGCTCATCTGGAGAGGAGCCTTTAGAGAGGTTGAGGGATAGGAGGGCACTAAAAGCTTTGTCAGAGGAGATAGTAGAAAAGGAAAAAGGGGGAAGGGAAGGGAAGGGAAGGCACAGACTGAGGTGAAGGGCTGAATGTAGTAGGTGGCAAGGGGAGAGGGAATTTAAAACAGAAGTATCACAGGAGGTGTAGTAGGCATTAAATTCATTGGCCACAGAGCCTGGGTCGGAAACTAGGGAGTTATTTATTTTGATAATTGGAAGGGGAGAGGGGGGAGAGAATAGGGAATGAACTACCGTCCAGAATTTAGATGGACAGTTAATGTTAGTCAGGAATGAGGAGTTGAAATAATCAGACTTAGCCAGTCTAGTAGCTATAGTACATGAATTGTGTAGCATTCTGTACTTGGCATAGTCATTTGGATGTTTAGTAGATTTGTGTTTTCTCCAGGTCCTGTCACACTCCCTGAAGCAAGCCAGTAGTTTGGGCATGATCCAGGGGAGGTGAAGCCCATGGACTCTGGTCCTTCTGAAAGGAGCAAAGGCATTCCAGGTGGCAATGAATTTACCCTTAAAATAATCAAGGGCTTGGTTAACAGAAATGGCAGTGGAGAGGGGGGCCCAGTCAGTGGAAGCAAGTGCAGAGCTGAGTGGGGTAAGGTCTAAGGATTTAAAGGACCAGAGCTGTATGATTTTAGGGGGAGGTTTGGGGTGATGGAACTTACGAACAATGAAAATGTGGTTGTGATCACTAAGGGCAACAGGGAGGAGACCAGATTTAATGACGCGATGCGGGTGGGTCGTGAGTGCCCAGTCAAGCAGGGTGTGTTTTTTTGTTTTGGGATTAGAGCATGTGGGCTCAAGTATAAGTTGAGTGAGGTTTAGAGCAGTGATGTCATTGCATAGCTTGTTTAACTTGGGAGACAACCAGTTTAGATTCACGTCACCCATTATGAACAGTTCACCAGATTGTGAGAGGGAGGTGATGTTGGCTAAGAGTCCAGTTGTGACCAAGAGTTGAATGCTTGGGTGGCAATAGATGCCAGACACAAAGATTGGAATTGAGAAAGGAAGCATAATGCGGGTGACAAGGGCTTCATAGGTAGCTGGGATGGAGGTAGACAAAGTGGTAGTAAAGTGCAGTGAGGACAGGATCTACATGGCCACTACTCCTCCGAGACCTGATCAATCTTGTCTGGAGAGGGAATACCTAGTGATAGCAATGGCATTGTCAGGGATGCCTTTTTTGAGCCACGTCTTGCTAATAATTAGGATGTCAGGGGTGTGTGAAATCATAAGGGTTTGTAGGAGGTAAATTTTAGGTAGCAATCTGTAGATGTTCAGGTGGAGGAACTTCAACTCATTAGGAAGGGTTGTAATGGAAGTGGGGTTTGGAGACATGTTGTTTGAGTAAAGAGCAAGGGCAGGAGAAAAAATAGGGCCAGAGTTGGGGTGGATGTTCCCTGATGAAAGAAGGAGGAGGTCAAGGATGAAATAGTGAAGTTTAGGACTTTTGTAATTAGAGTAGAAAATATGTGAGGGAGGAGAAGAGGGAGGGAGGGGTGCAGAGAAGGAAATAAGGAAACAAGGAAAGGCAAAGTGACTAGGAAGGGGAAACAGAGAGGCTGGAGGATAGTAGGGAAAGTGGGGTCTGTTTACAAGAGTAGCTGTGGGGGTGATTGACAAGGTGAAGGAGGTATCTGGAAACCATTCTGGGTAGGGAAGTAAAGGCTTTGTACAGACTTACAGATTTGGATCACACCACTGAATGTAATGACGTAGATAATTTGCTTTAGGTATGAATGACCCCGGACTAGAAGTGTTAGGGGAGAGCAGTGGGAAGAGGATTACAACTTACGTGTCTTGTTGTCATCTAGTGGCTTTACAGTATAAACTGCAAGAAAGGGCTCAGGGAGTGTGGCAGCAGGCTCTTCTCATTATGGAGGTATGTAGGCCCCCATCAGAGGCGCTGTTAGCCCAAAGGGCTATGAAGGACACCTGCAAGCAAGGGCTCGGGGATAGGGCACTGAGGATAGACCAGATGAGATGCAATATCTCATTTTCAGTGGTGTCCTGCTTTTAGATTGTATTTACCCAGGATATGCCAGCTGAGAGGCAATATGTTATTTTCAGTGGGCTCCCACATGTTGACTCCAGATTTCCAACAGTTTCTTTATGACCTGATGTTATGATCAAAACAGGTGGGATTTTTTTTAAATCCCATTCGAAAGGTGATTTTTCAGTGCAACTGTGAAAACAAGCTTCACAGGGGAGTTGAAAAATGACACCTGTTATGTTCAGGAGGTGGGGTAACACAAGGGATATGCAAAACATTAGGGGCCAAAATCTGCAAAAAAATAAAGTTACGAGAAAACATTAGAACAGTTCAACATTTCTTCATAACTTACTTGTTTTTTCATATTTTGACCCCAAATGTTCAACATAGTCTTTTTTTGATCATTCCTTCTGAATATGGTAGGTGTCATTTCCAAAATAGTGGCCGAAAAATAATTTCACACTACATGTGAGAAAACTATTTTGGCCAAGATTTAAAAAATGACAGATGTCACATTTATGAGGTGGTGTGAAAAAATGACTAGGTTGAAAATTTGGTGTCAAAATGTTGAAAATGATCAAAGTTATAAGCGTCTGTTGAAATGTTTCAGTGTACACTCATAACTATGTTGTTTTTTAATATTTTTATGTTGATTGCGCGCATGCGCAAGAAACATGTTGCGACAGGTTTCTTCAGAAGCAGGTTGTGGAGGCGTGGCACTGTTGTGGCCAATGTCCCACAGCCTGCAAAGGCCTGCCCCAGTTCCCCCAATGCCATGGCATGCTACTGCTGACACTAGTTCAGCCAGCGTGCCACAACTTTCTAAACAATCAGCCGCTGCAATCAGGGGCCGCCTCGTCATTGCAGCGTCAGCCATCCGCTGCAATGAGGGAGCGACCCGTCATTGCAGGGCAGGATGTAAAACCCCTGAGATTGTTTGTGAACATGGGCGGCGGCTTGCCGCCATGTTCACAAACAATATAACCCTCCCCCCCACCATGTTTAGTTGACGAATGGGCCCCCAATCCCCGTCGGCATTCTGTGCTCCCCCGCTTTTGTTCCTGCTGACGGGTGCCCAATCTCCGTCGGTTATAGTGCTCCTCTGTTTGTTTTGTTGCCGGCAGGGGACCCCACTCCCTGTCAGTACTCTATCACCCCCTCTTTTTGTTCCTGCCGACAGGTGCCCAATCCCGTCAGCATAATATCCGCCCCGCCCGTTCGCTGGCCGGAGGTGCCCAATCCCGTCAGCTACTGCTGCCGAACAAGAAAGCCTCTGCTGGCACTGGGAGCCCACCCCAGTGCCAGAGAACCTGCAAAGTAAAAAAGTCCTGCAAGGCTCCGCTTTTGTTGTTTGTTTTACCCTGAAAAAAGAAAACCATCCTCGGCACTCACCCTGCCTCCCACCCACAACCCGCACCCACCCACTGCACGCCCTGTCTCCCCACGCCCCATCCCATACTTATTTTAGCTGGTGCGATGATCTCGTGACCAGGAACACATCTGCACTCTTCAAAGCCAACCGCAACTGAGAGAAATACCGGTAAGCTGTATAATGTAATACATAGGGTTTTTTCAACTGTACTGCATATCTCTGGCATTTTTGGGAATTTTTTCACCAAATTTTCAACACGGGGTTTTTGGGACACCTCCTCATGAATTCTTGAACTGTCATGGCGTTAATCGGCCCGGAAAGATGATTTCGGGGTCACTGCTCAGAATCACCTTTCGGGACTGGTTAATGAAACGACAGTGCCAGTGTTCATGAGGTGGGCTCTCAAAAAGCCTATGTTGCAAATTTGGTGGAAAAAATCCAAAAATGACTGTTTTACGAGCGTGCGCTGCACAGTTGCTACGCACGCTCATAACTTCGTGAATCTGCAATATTTTCACTCCACATTTTCAACATTGGCATTTTGTTGCATCTCTTTGTGAACAGTACAGCTGTCATTGTTCACATCCTGGTGGAAATGTGTTTTTGCGCTTCTGGCACAGAATAGTGCAGTCGCTGTGGGAAATCTGTGTTCGGGACAGATTAAAAACATGACAGTGACACTGTTCATGAGTAGAGGTCCTGAAATGGCTATGTTGAAAATTTGGTAATGATACTCCATAAAATGACTGTGTTACGAGTGTGCATTGCGCAGTTTACCCGCACTTCGTAAGTTCACGGATATTATAATATTTTCACTCCAGATTTCCAACATTGCCATTTCCCACACCTACTTATGAACAGTAAAGCTGTCATTTTTCCCATCCTGGCTGAAATGTGTTTGCGCACTTCCGGCTCAGAATAGAGCGGCCGCTGTGGGAAATCACTGTCCGGGACAGATTAAGAAAATGAGAGCGATACTGTTCATAAGCAGAGGTCCTAAAATGCCTACAGTATGTTGAAAATTTGGTGATAATACCCCATCGAATGATTGTACTGTAAGAGTGTGTGTTGCACACTTTCCATGCACCCTTGTAACTTCGCAGATTTGTAATATTGTCACGCCACATTTTCATTAGTGGAATTTTTCCACACCTCCTTATGAACAGTAGAGCTGTCATTTTCCACATCCTGACTGAAATGTGTTTTCACAGTTCCGGTGCAGAATAAAGTAGTCGCTGTGGGAAATCACTGATCAGGACAGATTAAGAAAATGACAGTGGCACTGTTCATGAGCAGAGGTCCTAAAATGCCTATGCTGAAAATCGGGTGACGAAACTCCATAACATGACTGTGTTACAAGCGTGCGCTGACCTGTTTCCGCGCACCCTTGTAACCATGACACTTTGTGATATTTTCACCCCACATTTTCAATAGTGCCAATTTTCCACACCTCCTTATGAACAGTACAGCTGCCATTTTTCACATCGTGGCTAAAATGTGTTTTTGCACTCCTGCCACAGAATAGCACGGTCACTGTGGGAAATCACTGTGTGGGACACATTAAGATCGAACGAGTGGGGGAGAGTGACTGCGCTCAACTGAACTCTGTCGGGACTGCTGCAGATTTGTTTGTGGGCAGAGAAAGCGCCCAACGCAAGAGTCCAGTACGAAAGGGCAGCCTGCAGCACTGGGAGAAACAGAACAAGAGAGCGAGTGATGGAGGGGGAATGAGCGAACTCACAGGAGCTCTTTCAGGACTGCTGTGTATTTCTTTGTGGGCAGAAAAAGGCATCAGTGCAGGCAGGGGCCCAGTACAAAAGGCCAGCCTGCAGCGGTGGGAGAACCAGTACGAGCGAGTGAGACACGGGAACTGAGTGAGCTCAACAGAGCTCTGTCAGAACTGCTGCGGATTTCTTTGTGTGCAGAAAAAGGCACAATGCAGGCAGGAGTCTGGTACAAAAGGGTCGCTTGCAGTGCCAGGACAAACAGACTGAGCATGTGAGAGAGGGAAACTGAGCGACCTTAACACAGCTCTGTCGGGATAGCTGTGGATTTGTTTGTGGGCAGAGAAAGGGTGCAACATAAGAGCCCAGTACAAAAGGGCAGCCTGCAGCACTGGGAGAAACAGAACGAGAGAGCGAGTGACAGAGGGGGAGTAAGCGAATTCACTGGAGCTCTTTCAGGACTGCTGCAGATTTCCTTGTGGGCAGAAGAAGGCATCAATGCAGGCAGGGGCCCAGTACAAAAGACCAGCCTGCAGCAGAGGGAGAAACAGTACAAGCGAGTGAGACAGGGGGACTGAGTGAGCTCAACGGAGCTCTGTCAGGACTGCTGCGGATTTCTTTGTGGGCAGAAAAAGGCACTAATGCAGGCAGGAGTCCCGTACAAAAGGGCTGCTTGCAGAGCCAGAATGAGCATGTGAGACAGGGAGACTGAGCGACCTCAACAGAGCTCTGTCGGGACAGCTGTGTAGTTGTTTGTGGGCAGACAAAGGTGCCAGTGCGTGCAGGGGCCCAGTACAAATGGGCTGCCTGCACTGTCGGGGAAACCAGAATGAGTGAGTGAGAGAGGGGGAGTGAGCAAGTTCAACAGAGCTGTATTGTAAGTGCTGCAAATTTCTTTGTGGGCAGAAGAAGGTGGCAACATAGGCAGGAGTCCAATAAAAAAGGGCAACCTGCAGCACCGGCAGAAACAGAATGAGTGAGTGAGAGAAGGGGAGTGAGTGAGCAAGCTAAATGGAGCTTTGTCAGGACTGCTGCAGATTTCTTTGTGGGCAGACAAAGGCGCCAACAGAGGCAGGAGCCCAGTACAAAAAAGCAACCTACAGCGCCAGGACAGACAGAATGAGTGAGTGACACAGGGGGAGTGAGCGACCTCAACGGAGCTCTGTCGTGACTGCTCCGGATTTCTTTGTTGGCAGGAAAAGATGCCAACGCAGGCAGGAGCCCAGTACAAAAGGCCACCCTGCAGCTCCGGCAGAAATGGAATGAGTGAGTGAGAGAGGGGGAGTCAGCAGGCTCAACAGACCTGTGTCGGGACTGCTGCAGATTTCTTTGTGGGCAGAAAAGGCCACCAACAAAGGCAGGAGCCCAGGACAAAATGGCAGCCTGCAGCACCAAGAGAAACAGAATGCATGAGTGAGAGAGGGGGAGTGAGCCACCTCAACAGAGTTCTGTCAGGACAGCTGCAGAACTCTTAGTGGGCAGAACAAGGTGCCAATGCAGGCAGGAGCCCAGTACAAAACAGCAGCCTGCAGCAACGGACGAAACAGACTGAGCGACTGACAGAGGGCCAGTGAGCGTGCTTAACACACCAATGCAATCAACATTCGGTGTTGACAAATGCTTGTTACCCCAGATTTTTAACATAGCCTTCTTATGACCCAACTCAGGAACTCAGGTGTAGAACATTTTCAAATTCTGCCCAAAAAGTGACTTTTGTGCCACAAGTACAAAAAGACATTTTGGCCAGGATTTGAAAAATGACAGCTGTCACATTCATGAGGTGGTGTGAAAAAATGACTGCTGAAAATTTGGGGTGAAAATACTGCAAATTACCTCAATGGGGGGTATTAGCTGGCAGTGGGGATTCAGCACCCCGGTGTCAGAAAATTAAAAGTAAGGAGGAAGGGGGAAGGAGGTGTTGAGTGCTGAGTTAGAGGGTCAGGTGGGGAAGGGTAATGGCAGTGGTGTTTGCCAGACAGCAATGGACATTTTTCTTTTTTACAGGATTATAAAAACAAGCATTTGTCAATGCCAAATGTTGCTTGCTTCTATGTGCTGTTTAGGTATTTGGAAGTCATTGGAGTGCAAATATTGAAAATTCGCGAACTTACAAGCGTACGTAGGAACTGCACAACACACGCTCTTAAAACAGTCATTTTCAGGAATTTTTTCACCAAATTTTCAACATAGCCATTTTAAGACCTCTGTTCATGAACAGTGTCACTGTGATTTTCTTAATGTGTCCCATACATTGAGTTCGCACACCGACTGTGCCATTGTGCGCTACATGGGCGGAAACACAGTTTGGGCAAGATGTGAAAAATGACAGCTGCACTGCTCATAAGGAGGTGTGGTAAAATGGCAATGTTGAAAATCTGGAGTGAAAATATTGAAAATTCGCAAACTTACGACTTGCGTAGGAACTGCACAACACACACTCGTAAAACAGTCATTTTAGATCTTTTTCACCAAATTAACACAACCATTTTAAGACCTCTGCTCATGAACAGTGTCACTGTGATTTTCTTAATGTGTCCCATACATTGAGTTTGCACAACGACTGCGCCATTGTGCGCTACATGGGCGGAAACATATTTTGGGCAGGATGTGAAAAATGACAGCTGTACTACTCATAAGGAGGTATGATAAAATGGCAAAGTTGAAAATCTGGAGTGAAAATATTGAAAATTATCAAACTTACGAGCGTGCGTAGGAACTGTGCAACACACACTCGTAAAACAGTCATTTTTAGGAATTTTTTCACCAAATTTTCAACATAGCCATTTTAAGACCTCTGTTAATGAACAGTGTCACTGTGATTTTCTTAATGTGTCCCACACATTGATTTCACACACCAACTGCGCCATTGTGCGCTACATGGGCGGAAACATATTTTGGTCAGAATGTGAAAAATGACAGCTGTACCGCTCATAAGGAGGTGTGGTAAAATGGCAATGTTGAAAATCTGGAGGGAAAATATTGAAAATTTGCGAACTTATGGCGTGGGTAAGGAACTTCGCATAGCCTTAAACAAGTAAAAACAGTCCATTTTAGGAATTTTTCACCAAATTTTCAAATTGACTTTTTGAGAGCCCACCTTATGAACACTGGCAGTGTCGTTTTGTTAATCATTCTGGAAAAGTGATTTTGTGCAGTGACTGTGAAATCACCCTTTGGGCCGAATAACGCCATGACAGTGACAGCATTCATGAGAAGGGGTCCCAAAAATCCCATGTTGAAAATTTGGTGCAAAAATTCCAAAAAATGCCTGAGATATGCAATAAAGTTGAAAAACCCTATCTATCCCATTATACAGCTTACCGGCATTTCCTCAGTTCAGTCGGCTTTGAAGAGTGCAGACGTGTTCCAGTCCACCCAGATCATTGCGCCGAGCTCCGGAGGTAAGTATGGGGTGAGGGGGGTGTGGGGAGGTAGGGTGCACAGTGGGTGGGTGCAGGTTGTGGGAGGGGGGCAGGGAGACTACGAGGGACCGTTTTATTCACAGGTTTTTTTTTTTTACGAAGAGGACCCGAAACATTTGCCATGCTGGGGTGGGCTCCCAGCATGGCAGCAGGAAAAGCTGTTCAGGGGCATGTGGAGCTGATGGGGGATTGGGCACCCCTGTCAGCAAATTCAAGATTTGCCACTCTGGGGTGGGCTCCCAGCGTGGCACGAGAAAGCTTTTGGGCGTGCAGCCTTGGAGCTGACGGGTTGGGCACCCCATCGGCTATAACAGTTTTGGCACCACTGGGTGGGCTCCCAGTGTAACACCTGGACAGCTGTTGGGGGACGTGGAGCAGGCGGAGATTGGGCACCCCGTCGGCCATACAGTGTGCGTGGGAGGCGCATCAGCACGCAATATACATGCTTGCGGTGTGTGAGTGGGGGGGGAGAGCTCTGCTCACGAAGCAGAGCTTTCCCTTTGAACTGTATGCCACAGCATTTTCAGCTTGTCATAGGCAGCTGCAGCAGTGATTGGGGAACTGGGGCCGCACCTGCAAACACACTGACTGCATTGGAAGACGGGCTGACACACCTCTGAAAACTCGGATGATGGCACTATGTTTCTTGCACATGCGTGCAAGCAACATAATAAAGAAGGACTATGAGGGATGGTTTTCTTTAGTTCAGGTACCAACACTGGGGATTGGGCACTCCAGTGTCAGTGTTATGTTTGGTGGCATGGGGGGGGCTTCCTGGTGTTGTACAGTGAAAACAAGTAGAGTGGGATGTACTAGTCAGCACCAGGGATTGGGCACCTTTGTGTCAGAAACTTAAGAAGGGGGAGGCAATGGGAGGTGAGAGGGATACTAGGCATAGGGTGGGAGGGATTGTTTTTGCATGAGTGGATCACAACAGGACGATCATGATGTTGGTCAGCTCTACTTTCCTGAGCAGCTTATGCAGATCAAAGGAAAGAGCTGCCTTATGATTTGGGAGGCTTCTTTTCTTTGAACTACACAAAGTTTCTGCTCAGCAAGACCAGAAGGGCGTCATGATCTGCCTGGCTGATGACTGGTCCAGCACTCTTGAGCCTCTTGCAGACTGCCTTGCATTGGACCAACTGTGGCACACCTCTCAAAACCCACTATCATACCAATAGGTTTGCTTAGTACAAGTACAAGGGCGAACATAAAAATGCATTTTACAAAACTGCTGCTGATAGCTCCTCCCCACTTCATAAAAATAATACTATATTAACTTAGTAATTTAAGGTTGGCAGAAGCTTTAGATCAGTGAGGTCTACCACCACACTGCCCACTTCACAAGCAGGAATAAATCCATATGAAATGCAAGATGCACTAGTTTAGGTATTCTGTGGATACTGTATAACCCAGGGTACCTTGTGATTCCCTTGTAAGTAAACTTTTGTTCAGACTTATCTTGAAGCCTTGTACTGCCTTTATAGCCACAATGTTTGTTGGTAAGCCATTTCATAGGTTCAGTACTCGCTCAGAGAAGAAAGCCCTCATAACCTTACCCCTGAATTTTGTACCTCTGAGATTCAGAGTGTGTCACCACATCCCGCTGGAGGACACCAGATCAAACATCTTGGACTGTCTGATCTTGACAATACTCTTGAGTATGCAGCAGACTGAGCTCTTGTCCCTTCTCAGCCTCCTTTTCTCCAGGTTGAACAAGTTAAGAGCCATCAGCCTCTCCTCATTGTTTTTATCTCCATACCCCTGGTCATTTTGGTTTCCCTACGTTGCATCCTTCTGACTGCCTCAAAGTTATTTTTGTAATGAGGGGACAAAACTGCACATGGTACTCCAGCTGGGGCCTGACCAGAGTCTTAGAAAGTGGCAGACTAATAAAGTTAAGCATATTTTTACTGGTTGAATAAGCAACAGCTTTTATGTAGTCTGTAATCAGTGATTCCTAATTCTGAGGCTGCAATGACAGTCTAGTGGCAACTGCAGAAGTGGGTGTACTGTAAATTGGTAAACAAAAAGTGGCTATCCCCTGGCCATAAATTATGTAAGAAAAAGACATGAAGAGGGCATCCTCTTGCCCCCAAAATGCAAAGTGGTTATACTCTTAGCTTTTCTCAATTACAACACTGCTGCTATAGTACGTAGAAAGGCTCTCTTTATTTATTTTATTTATTTATTGAATAGTTTCACTAGAAAAGCACACTGAGCAACAAGTTGCACATCTCCCAGCTTGTCCTGGAGAAGAAGGTATTTAGAGGAACACAGCAGCAAACATATACAGAATTACAATGACAAAGTACAGTGATGATAATATGATACCATTAGCAGAAAGGAAGACAAATACTATAAATGAGTGTACAGCATAGAAAAAGTTGACATGCATCAATATAAGTGCTTGCATTTGGGATAAACACATAACTTCAAAAAATAAGATGTAGTGTCAAGAAAACCATGACTGCTAGTAGAGAACAAGTAGGGGAGGAATAAGTAGGGAGTAGGGACCCTTGTGGTGGATATTAGGGGTTAATAGAAAGATTGTCCATAGGAGAGTAGAGGGAAAGAGATGCTATACGAGTTTAGAGGCATGGACAATTTAATGAGAGGAAGTTGTGCAGGGCTGAGGAGATGGAGTGCGGGGAGGAGGAGGAGGAGTGGTGTATTTGGTGGGGGAGAGTGTTCCAAAGTCTGGGGAAATGATGTGAGACTGCAGCCTGGCCTATTGAGGCAGAATGGCGAGGGACTACCAAAGTGCAGGAGTTGTGTAATCTAAGGGCATGTGCAAGAGGTGGAGGGATTACTAGAGTGGAGGAGAGGTACAGTACAAGTCACATTAAACTGTTCCTCCAATGAGTTGCTTTAGCATTTCTAACTGAGTTGCATAAGTGTTGCAGGATCCAGTGAAAAGTCATACATGAACTGTTTCTTAGGATTTAAAACTCAGTTTTGCATTTCATTGTGACTGGGCTGCAGATGCATTCTGACTAAGTTGCAAAAACATTTCATAAACATTGCTCTTGAGCTGGTTAAGCATTGAAAAACAATACAGCCTGGAGTTCAGTTCATTTATTTTTTGTGGAAGTCAAATACTTCCATGAGGCAAAATCTGGAAGTCATTCCAATTTTGTAGAAGTCAAAATTCTTCCCAGATCCCACAGTTTGAAAGCCAGTATTCTAAGAAGGGTCGCTTTATGGATGTTAATACAAAAAGTAGTAGTAAAATACAATTTGTTTTACAAAAAACATAATTTCATAGCTTCTGTGCCTTCAATTTTGGAAGTCATCCAGTTTTTTGTTTTTTTTGTTTTTTTTACATTTGGAAGTCAATGTCCTCCCCTGTATTTTGGAAGTTTTTGCTTTATTTGTGGGAGTCAAATACCCCAAAATGGAATTAACTGAAGCCCTGAATATAGTATGAGTTGCCAATACATTGTCAACTGTAAAACAATGCTAAACCAACTCATTGGTGGGACAGCTTAATATGACTTGTACTGTAGGATGGTAGAGACCCAAACCAAAATTTGGAGATAAATTTAGCACTATGTAGGAGACATCTATTTTCAAGTGAGGGAAAAACCAGAGAGCGGTAGAGATTGCAGTGGTGAGTGAAGGAAGGGGGAGTCCAAGGTGAAGCTGCAGAAGGAGTTGAAGAGAGTGTCCAACCTGGATAAGGAAGATTTGGGAGCAGCACTGTAAACTACATAACAGTGGTCAAAAATTAGGAGGATCGTCTTCTGGACTAGTTTGCACCTTGCCAGTAGAGGTAGAGCTCTATGGTTCTTGCATAGGGCACTGAGCTTGGGGCATAGTTTTTCCAGGATGGCATCCATATGACCAGAGAAACTGAGGTGTTGGTTGAGCCAAACCCCAAGTTATCTGAATGAGGAGGTGTCCGCAATGGTTGTACCATCAAGGGTGTGGAAGGAGGGCAAAGAGGGGAACCTCAAGAGTCTCTGCTTAGTGCCAAAGGTCATGGAGACTGTCTTCTTGGCATTGAGAAAGAGCTGGTGAGAGTGAAACCAGAGCTGAACATTGCCAAAGTTCTGCTGGAGTCTGGTTGCTACTTCAGAGGTGGCCTTCCAGAGGTGTAAGTGTTTCAGTTGTTTCCATATATATAGGGAATACTCTATTGGAATTGCTAGGCATTACAGTGGCAACATTCCAGAAAGAATACAAAACTTACTCCTGGGTACCCTATGGAATGTTCTGTTTATACCATAGGCTGTGACTCAAACTGGTATAACAGGAAAGCCAGAATGATTGCCAGCTAGAAGGAAAATAACATGGACTACAAGAAGTGACAGAATAACACTTTTTATGCAGACCTGTTATTCATCCTTCCCAAAGTACAGATTTGTGTATAGAACTGTTTCATTTTTGTTTTGAATCCTGGCTTAGTATTACCTCATGCAGCAGATTCTGTGATATTACCATTAAAATGTATTTCAGTCTTATGATTTTTATTAAAATATTTGGATATAAAAGGCAATTACCAGATGCACACTATGCTACAGCTATATGTTTAAGGGTCACATCCTTTCCAGCAGTAATCAAAGATAAAGATATAAACATCAGGAAATGGATCACATTTAAACTGTTGTCACTTTGAACATTCAACCAAGAGCCAGTGACACATGTCCAACTGGCAGCCTGACCACTGAATGACATAAGACATAAGCCATTGCTTTCTCCACAAGAGCAGCTTCTTATTGTCTTCATGCTGATTTTTTTTGTTTTGAAGTTGGCTGTTTGGCTTGGGTTCAAATATCCATGCATTTTTATCCTTTTTTTAATGCAAGTTTAAAGTCTAATGGGACTGCCACGTGTAGATTGAATGGTTCCAAGGGAGGAAGTAATATAGGATAAAAGAAAGGCGTTCAATTTCAAAGACCATTAATACAAATCCAGGAATAGAAATCTACTCCAGGAGTGCCAATTCATAACATGTATCTTATGGCCCAAGAAAAAAAAGCTTTTACTTATTTCTGTGAAGTAAAGATTAAACATTGACTGGTACATTTTTGTTATTGCAAGATATGTTCATTTACATATGACAGAAATGTTGATTGGGGGCGATGTTGTTCTCTACTGTAGCCATCTGAAAAATGCATGCAGAAAAATTGCACCTACTATTGATTTCAGTGCATGTGGGGGAGTAGCTCTATAGTTTTTTAAATTGTGTATTTACATTTGACCAGGGTGTTGAGTGCTTCATCATGCTGCCACCAGTCCAACCCCTTGCCCAAGGTAATCAGTTCTTACTGCTGAAGACTGATTGTGATTTTTATATGTAATTTGCCTTAGTTCAACAGGAATAATTAATGTTAGAGCACCACCTGAACTAGCAAATGTTCTATTTTTTAACCCAGGTAAAATATTTTTGTCATCTAAGCTGGACCTAGGGAATAATTCCTTGAGCATTAATGTCTGACCGGATGTTCTTAGTCAACCCTTTCTTTTTTGGTTTTATTTCATCTCTGTTCTCCTGCTCACCTTTTTGTTCAGATAAATAGAAACTGTGTATGAATTTGAAGATGGTGTTATTACCCACACACTACTCTGAAGCAGAGACCTTTGTGGTCCCAAACATGCAAGTGTAAGCAAAATTTATTTAGCCTTATAAAATGCATTACTGGAAACCTCTGTTTTGCATTCAGATTTTTCTGTAACTTTCTATGGAATGTTGTTCTAATTGGTGATTAGGAGACACACATGAATATATACTGTTTCTGGTTTAAATTTACTTGTAATTTCCTCATGGCCTGTAAGTGTGTGCATGTGTGCGTGTGTGTGTATGTACTACATCTTATTGCATCATTTCTCCAATGTAAGTAAGTCAGCAGTTATATACAGTAGAACAAGAATTCTCTAGTCCAATGTAAACCCCTCCTCAGAGGGGGACTTACCTGAACTGCTGCTGCTGCTGCCCTCCCAAGGTCCTGCACTGCTGCTGGCTCACTCTTTCTTGACCACATGTGTGGCACGGAGAGAGTCAGGTAGCAGCATGAGTCTTTGGCACCTCCTGTGGCTTTCTTTTTTGTGGCTGCTGCTGCATTTCTTGTCCTTGGCCCTCAATTCTAGCAATGGGGACTGGGAGAGAGAGAGAGACCAGGAGTAATTGTTCTTCAGTGCTCCATGCACCTGTTTGCAGATTGACACCGATGGCAAGACAATTGAAGGACAGACAGACAGAGAGAGACAACATTTGCTATGTAGGGCTCCTCCCAGGCACTCTCCCTCCTCCCGACCCAATGCCAGACTCAATGTACCCAAAACCCCACCAATGTAACTGGGAATTAGTCCAGGAGGGGCTGCAGCTACCTGAGGGGTCAGCACACAAATTGGGGACACAAAACTGAATTTGGTGGAAAAGATGGAACACTTGGTTTCATCAGAACATGAAAGCACCCATATTTGTGCTTTTCAACCCCACCAGCAAATGGATCAGATGACTTGAGAGCCCTGGAAACCACAGCAAAGGACTGTGAGCGGATGATGTAATAAGGACCATCCCAAATGGATTGGTGGGGTTAAGGTGCTAATCGGAAGGCAGGCACTGGCCAGAAAGACTGCCTTAGCAGTGAGCCACTAAATGGAGGGAAAATGGTTTCTGGGCTCTTGAGGAGCTCGAGGCAGTCTGAGTGGGCCACTGAGGAGTTCAGACCTGCCACCGGCAGGACCAAGTGAGACACCTAGCCAGGCCAACCATCCTTTGAACCCTCACCAGGGTTTATTCAGTAGACTCAGAGACTGTGCATGATGAGAATCTGTAGGGAGAAATTGCTGGGAGTGTGAACCTGTGGACCATTTCTGCATACCAAAACCATTGAGCTGTACCGAGTAAAGACAGAGACCTGTAGCCTACCCAAGTTGCTCCGGAACCAGATAAGGGTCCTGCTATCCCTTATCTAGTGGTGTGCATCTGGGAACAGGGAGCCACATGGTGTGTGCCTTGAGTACATGGGTACTCTTGATCCTGAATGGAGATGGACCATTGGGATTGCCGCTGGGGTCTGGGTTCCTTGGGAACTAGAAAACAATAGCGTAGTGATCTTGTGACTGAGATCTGAGCCAGAAGGGCCATATCCTGAGAGCTGTGAGCCAGAAGGGCTGTGCTGCTGCAGAACATCTGAGAAAGTCTGAAGATTTCATCCCTCGGCCCCTGGGACCTATCCCTGATTGCTGCCTGGCATGCTGCTGTGTGCCGTTCCCCACCTCGACTGAACTTCTGCATTCATGGGCCATGTAAGTGATGGCATTGCTGGCTGGGGTTTTTGTACTTTTGTAACTTTGGATTACAAGTTTGATTTCAAGCATTTTCTATTTGGCTTTCAAGTTCATTAAATTGTGCTAGCACACTATAGGAGGTAACATTGCAAGCTTGCTAACTTTCATCAAGTGCGCCACCGAAAGAACCTGGGAAACATAGCTACTGGGCCTGCACCAGGACACTAGTGTAATACTTGGGTACCCAGATTCATTGGTATTTGTGCCACACTTGAAACTGTAGTTATGTTACTGGCACCAGTTAAAGTGTTTACCGTACCCTGTGTAGAATAATTGTTTTTGTGCCCTTGATTGGATGGGTGCTTCCTCAAACTGTGGAGAATCTGAGAGGGCAGAAGTGACCCATAGTACAGTGGCTTTTAGGGTGCATTGTTATAGGGTGTGGGTGCTCAGGTGACTTGCAGCTGCTTAACTCTTTCTTTTCTTCAAGTTGTCAGGCCTGTGTTCTTAAATAAATGCACTGTTAATTGTCTGAATTTTACTTATGTGTGTGTGTGTGCCCAGTTTGTGCAATCTGACTGAAGTGTTTATTGGTGAATGTAACAACTGTCTTCATGGTCTTCGGGGGTGGGTGGTCCAATCCAGTGTTGGGAGGTGGGTAGGTACTGCCTCCCAGAAGGTGGTGCTGCACACATCTGGCCCACTTATTCTCTCCAGGTGGAGGCACCAAGCTATTATTATTTGTTCTGGGATGAACCCTCCTGTCCTACCACAGAAGGAAGAATGAACCCAACTCCTCAACCAGGTGGGCCCTATACAGTCACCAGGCAGGTGTGTGAACCCAGACACAGGTGCCATGGTCACACTAGCATTCTGTGCTTCTTTAAACAATTTGCTTTTTGCAGGTGAGCTAGAGAGAAGGGTGTCTTCAACACATATAAGTTAACCAAATACAGTAGCAGCCAGTGCTTAGCAAAAAACAAATTGCTTAAAGACAAGCACGGAATGCTGAGCTAGAGAATGTTTGCTCTATATAACTGCTAATTGACACAAATTAGAGAAGTGATGCAATAAGACATACAGTATAGGGGAAGTGATTGGTTCTGGTCACAAAACGACCACATGTTTGTTTGTGTGCACTTTTCTGAAGTATATGAAAAATAAAATCTTTTGAAAATCTAGTAAACCTTATGGGCAGGATTTTAAAACCTCCGAGAATGCAGCAAGGCCCTGGTATGCCGAACATATGGCACACAGGGATTGCGGCATTCCTCTGGCCGGCGATTGGGATTTTCTATCCCATGGATGAGTTGCCACAAGTTAGACCAACTTTTTGTGGTCTAGCTTGAGGCAATCCCAAAGGGCTTTTTTTTAAAACTTGCCCGGATATTTGGTGCAAGCTGCCGTAAATCGTAGAAACTGTTGCAACTGTGCCCAAGATTGTAAAATTAGGCCCAGTTGTGGTGAGGGGTTTGGCTCAGTGCCAAAACCTAAGTGTCATGGTGCAGGGCTTCATGCAAGCCCTGCTCCACATGTCGAAAATCCAGCTCCATGTGTCTAGGTCTCCATTCGGTGGGAGTATTCTACCTGGTTGCTGGAGCAAACACTGCCCACTTGTGTTTATTTTTCTTAGGAAGTGAGGCCACAGTGGAACTACTGAGGAGACATCAAATGTGTGTACAGTACACAAAATAGACTCAGCTACCAGACAAGAAAGGGGAAGGCTACCCAGCATCCCTTTATGCCCTGCCAGCTGATAAAACAACAGCATAGGCATCAGATGTGATCTTAGCCCCTTGTCTGCTTGACGAGCTGGAGGAGAGAGCGGCTGTGGGAACCCTGTCTGTCAAGCCAAGGGATATGGAGAGTGAAATGAGAAAATAAATTGGGGAGGGGGGATATAAAAAGTGCAAAAAAAAGCACAATTCAAGAAAGAGGTCAAGTTTTTTATCTCCAAATGTTGTGACAATATGGAAGTTAAGTGCTTTGTAGACTACTTTGTAGTCTATTTAAACAGAAGTCTAATACCCCATATTTGATAGTGCCAAGGCTAGAGAGTAACACTGGTCCATGACCTTTCCCATACCTCACACAATAAAAGCTTGGCACAGTCTGCACCTTTACCTTAGACCAGCACTGACCATGAATCACTTTAAATCAGTGATGAGAAAGCCAGCCCAATAGCACAGCAGAAGCACAACTGCTCACCCTGCCAGGGACCCAGGTTTGGGAATAGACTAGAATGGGTGGGGGCTGGCTGGGGTGGGAGGACTGAGCATTCCAGATACCTCCCTTGGAAACTGGGAACACAGCATTCTGATGTTTGTCTGCCATCTGGAAGAGGCCAGGACACAGCACAATGGTACTGCAGCAAGGGAAGGGGCAGTTGTCTGATGCCAGCATACATACCTGTGTACATGCATGCACGTCATTCTATGCTGACACCCTTGGGTAGAAAATCCAGGAGCTAGAGGGAAAATCCATGCCACACCGTTGCACCAGTAACCCCCAGAGGCCCATACACACCCAACATGACAGGTCACCCATCACTACCATGGTCCTGGGTAAATGGTAGATAACCAGTAAATCCCTGAGAAGGTCAGTAATGGGGCTGAAGGGATACATAGATACATACATAGATACATAGACAGTGTCAGCAGATAAGGGCCTATGGCCCACCCAATCTGCCCATTTGAGCTTGTAAGTTCAGTTTATGTTTTCCTAAAAGTCTGTTGCCCCTTACCCCTGACCTCCAGAATTCCTTTATGTCTATCCCATGCATTCTTAAATCCTGTGATTGTTTTAGGCCCCACTACTTCCTCTGGCAGGGTGTTCCACTTGTCCACCACCTGTTCTGTGAAGAAATTCTTCCTCACGTTTTCTCTGAATCGTCCTCCCTCCAACTTTATCCCATGCCCTCTAGTTCTAGACCATCTTTTTCACTTAAAAATAGTGTATTCCTGCACCCTGTTCCTCCCTGTAAGATACTTGCATGTCTATCATATCCCCTCTCTCCCTCCTCTCCTCCAGGGAGTATATGTTCAGTTCCTTCAACCTGTCCTCATAGGACTTGTGATGCAATCCATGCACCATCTTTGTTGCCCTCCTCTGAACCTTCTCTACCCTGTCTATGTCCTTACATAGGTAAGGTCTCCAGAACTGTACACTGTACTCCAGGTGGGGCCTCACTAGTGTCTTATATAGTGGAATTATGACCTCCCTTTTCCTGCTGGTGATGCCCCTGCCTATGCAACCCAGCATCCTATTTCCTTTACTTGCTGCCTTGTCACATTGTTTCTCTACCTTGAGATCATCAGAGAGGATAACCCCAAGATCCCTTTCCTGCTTGGTGCATGCTATATCCTCACCCCCCAATTGACATATTGTGCCAGGGTTTTTGTGCCCCATATGCATTATCTTGCACTTCTTTGCATTGAATTTCAACTGCCAAATCCCTGACCATTCTTCAAGTTTCTGCAGGTCCCTTCTCATTCTGTCTACACCCTCTGGTGTGTCTACTCTGTTACAGAGCTTTGTGTCATCAGAGAACAGTGAAATTCTACGTTCTAGGTCCTGCACAATGTCACTGATGAAGATGTTGAATAGGACCGGTCCCAGCACTGATCCCTGTGGTACCCCACTGGTCACTCTTCCCTCTGTGGAGTGACAGCCATTTACCACCACCCTCTGTGTCCTGCCACCCAGCCAGTTACCTACCCACCACACTACTGTACTGCCCACACCCATATTCCCCAGTTTGTGTAATAGTCTTCTATGTGGCACAGTGTCAAAGGCCTTGCTGAAGTCCAGATAGGCCATGTCCACTGCCCTCCCCTGATCCACCTCCCTAGTCACCCAGTCAAAAAATTCAACGAGAGTTGGTCTGACATGACCTCCCTGGTGAAACCATGCTGCCTTGGGTCCTGTAGTCCATTGACAACCAGATGTTCCACCAATCTCTCCTTCAGTACTGCTTCCATGATCTTCCCCACTACCGAGGTGAGGCTGACTGGTCTGTAGTTCCCGCTTCTTCTTTTTGTTCCCACTTTTGTATAAGGGGACTACATCTGCTGTCCTCAGTCTTTGGGTACCTCCCTGTTTCAGTGATTAGCTAAACAGGATAGCCAGAGGTTCAGCCACCACCTCTCTTAGTTCTTTAAGGACCTGGGTGCACCCATCTGGCCCCATTGCTTCATCAGCTCTTATTACTTCCAGTTCCTTCAGGACCCTTTCTGTAAAAGAAACTTGTGTCCATTTCTGCACCATTCTCACCCTTGTACTCCCTTCAGACCAATTACTCCCTCTTCCTCAGTAAAGACTGAGCAGAAATACCTGTTCAATATGTCAGCTTTACTGTTGTCATCCTCCACGACCTCCATCCTCCCCTTCAGTCCCACTATCCTCTCTTTGCCTTTCTTTTTCACTTATGTACCTGTAAAAGGGTTTGTCCCCTCTACCCACTGATTTTGCAATGTGTTCTTCTGTCTGAGCTTTGGCTTCCCTTACTGACCTCCCTGCCTCCCTTTGCTTCTCCTGGTACGTCTCCCTATCCCCTTCTGCCTGTGTCTTTTTGTATTGCCTGAATGCAATCTTTTTGGCTTTCACTTTCTTTGCTACCTCTTTGGAAAACCATAATGGTCTCCTCTTCCTTTTCCTCTTGCTAACCTGCTTAATGCATAATTCTGTTGCTCTTGTAATCCCCATTTTAAATACTGCCCACTGTTCCTCAATGCCTGATTTCTGCCCCATTCCCCTTAATGCCTCTTTCAAGTATCTCCCCATTTTCCCAAAGTCTGCCCCCCTAAAATCCAGGATACATGTTTTTGTGTGGTTTGGTTCTGCTCTTTCTGTGATTTCAAACCACAATGACTGGTGGTCACTGTTCCCCAGGTGCTCCCCCACTGTTACCCCCATCACACTGTCCCTGTTTGTGAGCACAAGGTCCAGTATTGCCTTCTGCCGAGTTGGTTCCATGACCAGTTGCTTGAGGAAGGCACCCTGAAGGAAGTCCAGGATAAATCTGCTCCTAGTTGATGCTGCTGCTGGGATGCTCCAGTCCACGTCTGGAATATTGAAGTCTCAACCAGTACTACCTCCCCTTGTCTGCCATCCTTCGGATGGCTAGCATCAACTCCCTATCTGTTTCTTCCTCCTGGGCTGGTGGTCTATAGGCCACACCTGTGCGGATAGCTGGCCCCATTTTCCTTTCAGCTTAACCCACAGTATCTCTCCCCCATTTGTTCCTCCTGGATCTCTGTGGCCCTTATGTCATTTTCACATACAGTGCCACTCCTCCTCCTTCCTGCCTGCTGTCTCTTCTAAATATGTTGTAGCCAGGTATGGCCATCTCCCAGTCATGGTTATCATTACACCAGGTTTCAGTGATGGCCACAATGTCCAGGTCTGACTGCACCATGACAGCCTCCAGATCTTCCATCTTGCTGCTAAGGCTCCTGGCATTTGCACACATGGCTTTCCATGATTTGACCACCCTAGACTGTTTTGCTGTTCTACTCCAGCCCCTTCCTTGGTTGTCCTTTATCCCTGGTTCTCCTTGCTGTCTGCCCTTCTGCTTACTGTTGCCCCTTTTCTGCCTATCCACCTCTTGGGCACTAATCTCCATCTTTTGCACACTGCTTTGTAGAGATAGCCACTCCTCTGGTTCACTGGTTCCACTGCTAGCTGTGGGGGGTGAGCAAGTAGGTACCCTCCTTGCTGGCCTGCCACTCCCCTTGGCTAGTTTAAATGCTTGTCAGTTTAGCATTTAAACATGTCATTGAGTGCTTGGATTCCCATCCAGGATGGATGCAGGCCGTCAGGCTTGAACAAACCTCCATCCCTCCAGGTGGGTCCCCAGTCACCAATAAATCCAAATCCTTCCTCACAGCACCAGTTCTTCAACCATGAGTTAAAGTTCCTGGTGCATGCACCCCTATGCTCTCCCTTGCCTCTTGCAGGTAGTACTTCTGATGCTGTTGGGCAAATCGGAGTGTAAAAAAAAGCTATGATGAGAAGATACATTTTTTGGCCTACACTGAGTGTTACAAGCTAGGACATACTATTTTTTTTATTTGTTGAAAATCAGATTACAACCTTTGAGTCAGAGACTCATTTCCAAAGGCTCCACTTCAGAACACAAAACATAACAGGAGGCAAAACATTGTACATAGTTACACATGGGTGGAGGAAGGAAAAAAACAGGGTATATACATTACATGTTGAAAATGTGATGTACTCTGTGCAAACTCCTTGTTCTTTATAAATGAATTGATCGCATCCCTGGAACCCCAGCACAAAGAAAATGTTTTATCATTCTCAAAAGATTGACCCTAGTGAACAAAAATGCAACATGAAAATGAATGAACGTACTAAAGGGGTGTTGCATAAATTTCATTTCATTTCCGTTTTTATCCTTTACCCTGGAATGCACATTGAGCAAACTGCCCATTTTCAAATGCATCCAGCATAATGTATATAATAATGTTTAATAAATAATGTTTCTCTTTAAAAAATAAACATTTTATCATTCTTTATATTGAATGTCTGGGTGGCAATTGCATATTAATTGCAAATTGAAGTACTGGTACATGTTCTGGTGAGAATTTGAACCTATACTTTTTGATTCTATTTTAGACCACATCTATTCTCCTTTCTTATAAGATGGCCTGCTCCTTATTTTGAGTCTGCTTTAACATTTTATCTTTTGATTTTTATTGGTTATTAAAATTATCACTCCTTCAAATGAGCACCAGTTGTTCCTCAGTATTTTCAGCTGTTTCTTTAGATATCCAGTGTTAAATATCACTTTTCTTGTGACTAAGGGTCCTCCTTCTCTGAGATTAAGAGTAAATGGCTACTGTTACTCCTGCTACTCTCGGCAGGTGATGTGGAACCTTACTCCGGTCTGGGTCCTGTGAACGATAACACAGCTTTCCTCACTGACCCCATCTGGCTTCGTTCCAAAGGTCTTAGACTGGTGCACATGAATATGCAAAGCCTTCATTCTAACTTATGGGAACTGGAGGCATGGACAAACCTTTATGATCCTGATGTCCTATTAGTTATTAAAACATGGCTGAAGCCTTCTGTGCCTTCTCATGAAACAGATATTCCGAATTACATAGAATTAGTAAAGACAGGGCAGAGAAAAAGGGAGGGGGAGTGCTAATTTTTTTCTCTTTCAGATATTTCATGAAGAAGATCTTAGGTTGAAAAATAGATTTTTAACTCTATTTTCTATTTTCAGTGTGCATTTAATATAACCATTTTTTTTTTGCTTTTAGATCACATGCTGACGCAGCACCTTGTTTTTGTTTTTTACAAAAAAGACAAGACCATGTTTTTGGAATGAGGAGATTCGGAGTGGACAGAAGCAATTTACTAAAATTATTTTCCATGTCTGGCTCTCAAATAGAGGTGGTAGGTGTAATAAAATACCTGGGTGCCCACCTCAACCAGGAATTTAGTTTCAAGACCCATATTGCACAGCTGTCAAAATGTGACCACCAAAAGCTTGGGATATGTTCTGGCTTATGGCCTACTTCACCCAGTCCCTATGGCTAACCACTGCATAGTGCCCTGCAACCCAGGCTACTATATGGAGCTTCTTACTATTAATATGAACTAATGTTACATTTTTGTATTTTCCATGTATGACAGAACTGAATATTTGATGACAGACAAACTATGGCCAAATCTGAATTGCTGTTTCTGAACTATAAACTGAAATAGCCACATAGGAATCTATATATTTGAAGTATGGAAGCATTGATGTCTTGAGATAATTTGCTTGCAACAAGTATTATAGGAGAGGACTTCAATGTTTGGTTCCATACTGGACTGTCAGTAAATATTCATTTAATGAAATAGACTGTACCTGATTGGAAGTGCTTACTCTGATACCTATTTAGTACTGCTGCTTGAAAATTGTTATCAACAATTGAAGTACACACAGCAGTAACTACATGGTTCTTATGCAATGACTAACTGATTACATGTGACCTGCATTCAGTGTGCTTGTTTTTTAAATTTAAGTTTCATTATTTTTTAATGTTTAGCATTTAAGATATCATTGTAGGCACAAGAGGCTTTATCACTTAACTGATGTGTTTTAAACTCATGCCAAGTATGGCACCAAAATGCAGCCTGTTATCTGCAATAGCCATCAATAGCCAATGGGTTGCAGAGTATAAGTATAAATTCAGGAGTGTCTGGCAACTCAGTTATGCCCCCTGACAAAGCTCATGGAGTGAAGTGCCAAGGCTGGGTTACTGGCAGTAGGTGAGAGGCATTATTGAAGGATGTAGTCATTAAAGGCTATGACTGCAGTTCAATGGATGGGAGCAACTAGCCACACCCCCTGCCTGAGCCATTTAAATCAGCTTCCTGCAGTCTCATTCATATGCATCTCTTTGCTGCAGCCAGAGGCCCTGCTGGAGCTCTGTGCCCCCGGTGTTTGTCTCCTGTGTTTTGTGCTTTGGGGATTTCTGCTTGCTTTGTGCCTCCTCCTTCCTATGTCAGTATTTTGTTCCTAGCTTCTGGCTGCAGTTTGTACTTCTCTGTCTGCTATTTTGTGCCACCTTCCTGTATTCAGGTTGTTTGTTTTTTTCTCTGCTCTGTTTCTTTTGGGTGCTTCTAGTCTTCCTAGCACCTTGCCTTTGCTCATTTAATTTGCCTCGTGCTCCTGCAAGCTCTCGTGTTTGCTGTCTTTTTGTAACAAATGCAGTTTCTCTGTCTACCTAACTGTTGTTTGTACTATTGTCAGTCTCCTGTTCATCTCAACCCCTTTATTATTTACACCTGGCTCACAGCCTAGCAACCACTCCCTTTGGGTTTAGTGGTTTCATTACTTACTCTAGCAGTACACTGCTTCCTAGTTTGATTCCCATTTCCTACCAGTACTAATTGTTGTTTTCCATTGCTCAAGCATGCCTCCTTGCCATACTTAGTGCTGCCAATTGCAGCTGCACTCCATCTCATGCCATCTCCCTGTCCTCAGTGCTAACAGATGCACTTCACTTCATGCAGTTTCATATACTCATTGCTAACAGTTGCACACCCATTCATGCTGTCTATTCCTGTTCTCAAGTCTACCAGTTGCACTACCAATGCTTCACTCTCAGTCACATCCCTGCCTCTCTCTACCTAGCATGGCTCTGCATCCTTGAAGTCTGCATCTTGAGGGTGAGCTCCTTGAGGGGGATGGGGTCCTTCTCTTCTACCACTAGGGTGAGAAGGTCCTCCACTCTGGAGAAAGTCTTTAACCATGCAGATGACACCTAATGATGTAGCATTTAAGACTTAAGCTGCCAAAGGGTGGGGCCTGCAAGTCCCAGGGAGCTCCTTTTAGCTGCTGACAGTGTCAGCAGCAGCGCTGTAAGCTATTCTACCTAAAGTCACCTATGGTTCACCTGGTCTACATTCTGTACACTCCCTTTTCCTTCCTGCCCCTTAAGGGTGAAGACTCTTATTCTTAACCCTCCAGGACCTGACCTTACCCCTCCTGGGTTTGGCTTCTCCCTCTAGGTTTCACTTGGAGGCCAGCTGAGTGCCTTTCAGCAGCCCTTGTTCTCCTCCTCCTCAGCTGAGGGGGCCACAGCAGGGCTTCCCTTTAGCTTCAGAGACCTCTACTCACAGCACCACCTCAGATTTACCATTAAAGGTACAGAGTGAGAGCCCTTCCTCTGAAAATCTCCCGTGAAGTGGGTCTCTAAATTGCAATAGTGAGCCATCCTTAATTCATCCCATGCCTGTAGGGAAGGCAACAAAGGCCTTGGATCCCCAGAGGTTTTCCCCTCATACAAGGGTTTTCCTCTCCTCCATGCCGAAGGTCATAAAGGTTAGGTAATCCAGCAAGTAGTATATCTACAGTAGTGCATTTTTACACAAGTAGGTTTCTGCCATTGAGTTGGGGTTGGATTGTGGCCTTCTTTCTACTTTGCCTTTCACTCCTTCCTTAGGAAGTCAGGCCCCTTCTCCTATCAGAACCAAAATTGTCAGTCATTGCACAATCCTCCCATGTCTGTTACATTTTATCACTACTCTGGTAATCTGTGGTCATCTAGTCTCTGCGTTCACTACTTCTACTTGACTTTTTGGGTGGCTCTTTCCAAAGGTACCTTTAGCCCAAAGGAATTCAAACAACATGAAGTCTTGCTGTATTCTGACAAATGCAGTTAGACTGACTGGTTGGACTGCCCCGGAGAACAAAGAGTTACACTCTATGCAAATGCTTAGAATGTTGAGCTCAATCTCAGTTTTCAAACCACTGTCCTCAGTACGTTCTAGTAACTGATCAGATTCTTTACTCCGCTCACCAGTGAAGATGCCTCGGAGATTTCTCCTCGCTGCCTTCGGTTAAAACTAAGTCTTGTCGGTTTATTTGACTACCATTTCTTTTTATTTTTAAATGTTCTCAAATTGCTGTTTTTGATATCGTGTACATTCCTAGGTTGGATAAGTGTTTGGTTTCTGATTGGTTTCGCTGACCGTAAGGAGACTGAACTTCATTTTTTTCCCTTTCTGTTAAATTGCATTGAATTTGGGGATCCGGTTCAAAGCCCTGACCAAAACCAAGTTTTTCTTCTCAGTTTCTTTTGGCTAGCACTAAACCGTTAGCCAGTCAGGACTTTGTTTCTCTGTATTACCTAGCCTAACTAAGCCTTCAGGGGTAATTCTTTAAATTCTCTTTTTCTTTATCCAGGCCTAACTAAACCACTGTCGGATAAAGTAACTATTGACATTTTTGCTTAACTGGCCCAACTAAGCCACTGGGTTAAGCATACAAATTTTAGGGTTACGTCACAGAAACCCAAGAGAACAAACAGTCCCACTGGGTTTCAGCGCTATACCAACTGTGGAGAGCAATTTGCTAAGGATGATCCGCACTTGGTTTATCTGTACTGCTTGGGTTTCAACCACTTGCAAACAGACTGCGCTATTTGTCAGAATTTTCCTTAGTCTACTATCGACAGATGGTTTAGTAAACTGAGAGAAAGGATGGAAAAGACTTCTGTGGAGGGTGGCTTCAATTCATCCGAACATGCGGATCCAGTAACCGATCTCTCAAGCCAGGGTGAACCATTGACAGTTAAAAGATGGTCAGAGTCAGTTTCTGAACCTGCACCATCTAAAAAAGCCAAGCACTCCAGTTCGGAACCATGCAGGCATTCGGTCCCGGTTCCAATCGTGGAGGAAATTGCAAAAGCCATATGCATAGTGCAGTCTTTGCAGTCTGGGTTTGGTGAACCATCACAGATACTGTCTGGGCAGCCAACGGTTCCAGATACCAGTTCAGTACCATCAGGACCTATTGATCTTGAGGAGTACTATTATGCTGAATATGAGTGTGATGATGATGTGGAGAAGGGGGAGCCCACAGATCCAGAGGTTTCACCTGATCATCCCCAATATGATTCCCCTCCTAGGCCTATCTCTGAGGTCACCTCCCATTTTGCCTTTATGAGGCAGATGGATGAGACCCTGCAGCTCTCTGTACAAGAAACAAGATAGGAAGAGGATGAGGAAGAGAACTGCAGGGAGATGATGGATCTTCCTGTATCCCAGGGACTTTCGATTCCTAGCCACAAGTCCCTTAAAAAACAGACTTTGAAAGTCCTCCAGACCTCCAGTTCTGTCCCTCCTGTGGATAAGAAGATGGACAGAAAGTATTTTCAGGCTGGCAATGGCACTGGCTTCTTATCCAGCCAATGTAGCCACATGGGGGTGGTGCAAACTGCAGCCTGTAAGAAGGTTGGCATTCCTCTACCTTCTCACCCTCTGACAAGGATTCCAGAAGGGTGGCTTCCCTTGCCAAGAAAACATACCTGGCATCTTCCTTAGGTATTAGGCAAGACTCCTATATGGCTTATGCCTCCAGGTATCAAAAGTCCCTTTGGGAAGATGTGGAACAGTTAGCCAAAAAGGCCTCTTCTGAGCTCTCTGCTGATTTCCAGGAGCTGGTTACAAAGGGGTACAGGCATCAAAGTCCCAGTTCCACATGGCTGTGGACTCCAATGATGCAGCTTCTAGGGCTATGGCATCTGTTGTAGCCCTTAGGCATTTCTCTTGGCTCAGATGCACAACTCTGTTCCAGAATATGCAGAATAATACTATGGACTTTCCCCTTGTACAGAATTCTCTGGGGAACAGACTGAAGCATATATGAAGAAAATGAGTAAGTACAGAGTGGCATACAGGAGTCCTTCAGCAAAAGAAAAAGCTACCACTCCTCAGAAGCAGCAGGTCAGGGGCAGGGGTAGACCCTACCCCAGGCTTTTTCATCAAGCCCAAGCCTTTCCCTCTTACCAACAACCCAGGGGTTTCTTTAGAGGTAGGGGCAGGAGAGGTGCTGGCAGGGCCACCTCCACCTCCCAGTCTGCTACCCCAGCTAAACAGACACCCTGAGGAGTCAGTCTGGGCCACCTCCCCTACCCTTATAGGAGGCAGGCTGACCTACTATCTCCAGACCTGGCAATCCATTACTTCAGACAAGTGGGTCCTGGAGATAGTAGGTCAGGGTCTTGCTCCCAGCTTCAAGCTGCTCCCAAAATTATCATCAAGAGCTTTCAAAACTGCCAACCCTACAGAAACAACCCTGTTGGAGGCAGAGGTTTCCACCTTTCTCCTCTCAAAGGCAGTGGAACCTGTACCTTTCCAGCACAGGGGAAAAGGGTTGCACTCAAAGTACTTCCTAACACCAAATAAAAATGGGGGGGTGGCCCATTCTGGATCTCAGATTCCTCAACAGGCATCTTACAAAGCCAAAGTTCAAAATGACAACCCTGGCTACTATTCTACCTACTCTCGGGTAAGGGGACTGGTTAGCATCCCTGGATTTAAAGGATGCCTATTTCTACATCCCCATCAGACAGTCTCACAGAAAATATCTCAGGTTTTGTCTGCCTTCAGACCACTACTAATTCAGGGACATGCCCTTCAGGCTGACCTCTGCCCCAAGAGTATTCACAAAGTGTCTGGCTGTGGTAATGGCATACCTCAGAAGACACGAGGGTTCAGTTTACCCTTATCTGGAAGACTGGCTGCTGGTGGGTCAATCCCCTCAGCAGGTCACAGAAGCACTAAATATCACTCAGGACACTCTTTAGTGCCTAGAGTTCCTGGTGAATCTAAAAAAGTCTGTTTTCACCCTTGCACAAGTCTTAGATTTCATAGTGGCAGAGCTGAATACCATTCAGGCAAGGGCCTTTTTGCTCTCTGCAAGGGCACAGGCTCTCGTCAACCTGGCAAAATCCTTCCACCTCCAAGTTCCTCGACCAGCAAGGTATTTTCTACAGCTTCTAGGTCAGATGGCCTCCACCACAACTGTGGTCCCGGGGGCCAGGTTCCAAATGAGGGATATTCAGTTCCACTTAAGATCCTTCTGGTCTCAGAAAAAAGATCCTTTGCCCATGCTGATTCCAGTGTCTCCCACCCTCCTGTTAGCTCTTCAGTGGTGGCAGGAGATGGACAGTCTCAAAGCAGAGGCTCCCCTTCTCCCTCAGGCCCCCTCTCTAGTGTTGACAACAGATGCTTCCCTGAGGGGCGGCAGTGCTTACCTAGGGGATCACACAACCCATGGCAGTTGTCTTTCTCAGGAGTCTGTCCTGCACATCAACCTTCTAGAACTCAGGGCAGTGTTCCTGGTTATCCAGGAGTCTGCCAGTTTCTTACAGGGCAAGGTGGTACAGGTCAGAACAGGCAATACCACCAACATGTACTACATCAACAAGCAGGGGGGAACAAGATCCTCACTGCTTTTCACAGAATCCATGAAGATTTGTAATCTGGCCTATTCCCTGAACATGTCCCTGTCAGCTATTCACTTGCCAGGGAAGGACAATGTAGTAGCAGTTGCTCTCAGCAGGATCAGCTAGGGCCGTCATGAATGGACCTTGGACAGGCAGGTCCTTCTGTCAAAATTCAAGAGAAGGTGGATGCCAGATAGATCTCTTTGCACCCCCAAACAATCATCAGTTGTCATTGTATTGTTGCAGGCCTCTACTTCATGGCTCAGTCCTAATGGAGGCTCTGCTTCTGGATTGGTCAAACAAATTATTTAATGCTTTCTCTTCTTTTCCTCTGATAGCCAGAGTCCTGGTCAAGCTGAGGTCTCAGTCTGCCACCATGCTTCTCATAGCCCCAAACTGGGCCAGACAACCATGGTACTCAATGCTACTGTCTCTGTCAGTGAACAGTCCCATTTGCCTCCACATTAGGTACAATCTATTGACATCCTCTCAGGAGAGGATCCTTTATCCCAATCTTTAGTCTCTTCACCTCAGGACTTGGCTTTTCAGGACTTAGAATATGCAGACTTGCATCTCCCTCAACCTGTCCTGGACACATTAAGAGGGTCCAGGAAACCTGCAACTAGGAAAACCTACTCCTCTAAGTGGAAAATATTTTCAATTTGGTGCTCCCAGAAGGGCTTGGATCCCCAACAGGCTGGTCTTTCTTACACTTCTGGATTACTTGGTGCATCTTCAGTCTCTGAATCTGCAACCATCTACATTGAAAGTGCATCTAGCAGCTGTCTCTGCATATCTTTCAGCAGAGAGGGACCCCACACTAGCTGCACATCCAATTGTCAGAAAGTTTTTCAAGGGTTTGTTACACTTTCATCCTCCACACAGGGAACCTACCCCTGCATGGGATCTGAATATCTGCATAGGTCAACTTATGCAGCCTCCTTTTGAACCCATGTTTTCTTCAGAGCTCAGGTTTCTTACTTGGAAAACTGTATTTCTAGTAGCCATCACTTCTGCTAGAAGGATCAGTGAGCTTCAGGCCTTGTCTGTGGAGCCCAACTATATTGCACCCTACAGGGATAAGATTGTGCTTCAAACTAATAGGACATATCTCCCCAAAGTGGTTTCTGATTTCCATCTTAACCAATACATCACTGCCTGTATTCTTCTCTGAGCATTCCAGCTCAGGTGAACACAGGCTACACAGTCTGGATGTAAAAAGAGCTATTAACTATTACATGGAAAGAGCTATTAACTATTACATGGATAGGATGAAGGAACTAAGGAAGTAGTCTTCCCAACTATTTCTTACCTATGGTGAAGCTGGTAAAGGCAGGCCAGCTGCAAAGAGGACCATAGCCAGGTGGATTGTGGCTTCTATCCAGTTTTGTTACAGCAAGCTAGGGAAGGACCCACCAGCAAGCCTTATGGCTCATTCCACCAGGGAGACTGCTGCCTCAGTAGCAGTTGCCAGAGAAGACCCTTTGCTTGAGATTTGTAAGATTGCCACCTGGAAGTCTGTTCATACATTCACTAAACTCTACAGCCTGAATAGTCAGGCTAGAAGTGATGACATGTTTGGTGCAGCAGTACTGCAGAGCCCATTCCCCAAATAGGTTCTGTGTCCACCTCCAAGAGGCACTGCTTTGCAGTCTGCATTTGTCAGAATACAGCAATATTTCATGCTGTTTGAAGAAAAAATTACTTACCATAGTAATGTTGTTTCTTCTAATGGAGTCTTGCTGTATTCTGACCTCCCACCCTGCCTCCTCTTCAGAACTTGGGGAAACGGTGGCTCTATGCAGCATCCATAGGATTCAACTCAGTTTTGGGTACTGTGCTTCTTTTGGGGCATCTGTGACTTGAGTCTTCTATATACCCCTCTTCTTTGGTTGTGTTGCCCCTGTAGGTGCCCCCTGTTTAGGCTTAGTTAGTTTTTGCCTTATATCTTTCTGGTTTTAGCTTCATAGAAACTGATCAGTTACTAGAACATATGGAGGACAGTGGTTTGAAAAACGAGCTCGAGCTCAACGTTCTGTGCATTTGCATAGAGTATAACTCTTTATTCTCCAGGGCAGTCCAACCGGTCGGTCTAACTGCATTTGTCAAAATACAGCAAGACTCTATTAGAAGAAGCAACATTACTATGGTAAGTAATTTTTTCTTATCTTCCTGCAGCTCCTCTAGGGGTGGAACCCTCCTCAAGAGGGTTCCTTTATCTTCATGGTACCCCGACAGGGTGGTAGTTCCCCATGGGACAGAGAGTGCAAATGGCCAAAGCATCTATTTATCATAGTCAACAACATAAGCATTCAAATACTATCAGTCTATCAATGAAGTTGCACAAGTACAATATATACTCGTCACTAAGCTGTGTACATACATTGAACTACATTTTGTTGTGGAAACCTGCAGAACATTTTGTTTTTGCACTACTTTATGGTGAACAACATTGAATCCATTGGATGGTTAGCCTGAAGGGGCACCTATGGAAATTGCACTTTTTTCCACCTGTCTGACTACTGTTTTCAATCTTGATGTTTTGCATGGTATTAATGTAGCATGGATTACATTTTTGAATGAAATCTATGGCTGCACAGTGTTAAAGTTCATCTAACAGATGCAAACCTCAAAGTGCTTCTCTGCCTCTTTTTGTCTTGCTTACTACATGGAACACCAGTACTTGGCTCTTTGAGGGGAAACTGAGCTCACCAGGCTCAAAGTGTTAGATAATAATCAATGTGGTTTGCTGTTGGTGTCCCTAGCAGGGAGTACCACTGAAGGGTTTTTTTTCCCCTAATAAATTGATCCTCTTTTAAAGGCAGGTTGGAATTTCCCTCCCTATTCTTTAGTCATTAATTAGTGCTTGATACTCCTCCTCCCAGTCTGTGGGACATCCTAAAGACTAAGTCATGAGTGTGACACAGAACTCTTCACTCCACCACCAGTTCCCTCCTGGATGTTCCAAACTCAAAGACAGGTAGCATGGCTTTTGCCTGCTTCACTCCAAAATCTGGAACAGCCTTCTTCCAGAAATCTGAGGCTTCAGAACTTTAACAAGTTTCAAAAATAGTATCAAGACTCTCTACTTGGGGAGGAGTCACTGCAGCTGCTACTAGTAAAAAACCTTGGTTCGTGCTTGGCATGTTTTCTGTCTCAGAATTTTCTTTCCAATATCCTGTGATTTGTGATTGATCATAATGTTATTAACATGTACATGCATATTGCCTCTGGCACCTATTACTACCTCTGTAAACTGTTATCTGCTTCATTACTGTCTGCATATTTGCTTTGCATTGCAACATTGATATGTATATGATCTGTTATCTGTTAACTAAATCTGGGTCACCCCTGAAAAGGGAACTTTCAGTCTCAGTGGGCTTACCCAGTTAACAAACTCCAATACATAAATTAAAAGTGCAACTAGCATGCAACAGACCTGGCTCCTGGACCATATGGGCTAATGTGTGTTCAAAAATGGCACAGAATACTGATGAAGATTCAGCGACAGCCATATTTAAAGAAGCAGTTCTTTTCATTATCATTTTACACGTAACAAAAATGATAAAGCAGACACAAAACAAGGTAAACGGGGCATCTTACAAGATTTGTTAAAAGTTTGGCCTTAATTTGAACAAAAAGGTAATGGTTCGAAATTTTCATTGTAACACATACTGCTGCTTTAATTACATATCGGTTTATATTCAATCTTTTAATAAAGAACTTTGGCAAACCTCATAAACTAGCAATGCTTAGCAGTAAAAGTGGTGTGTGGAATTTTCAAATTCCAGTGAAGTGGAATATCACAGAATTTTTGAAATTCTGCTGAATTTTGTCAGAAGTGGAATGTCAGAATTCCATGGTGGAATAATGTGGAGAGAGTTTCTTCTACTGGATCTCAATATTTTCCACAGAAATGGTTGCAGAATGATTTTCCACAGAAAAATGTTGTTCTATGGAATATAATTCCATGGTTCACAGCAGGCAGAATTTCACAGAAGGGTTCCACCAAGTCGCTTTGACAACAAAGTTGTCGAATGACTTTACAGTTACAACACTTTGCCGACAGCAATCACATTGCCATGGCAAAGTGTCAATGGACCATAAGAGCGCCAGAGGGAAGTTACTGTTTGAGGGAGCTTTGCCCCTCGCACTCCCCATGCGGTGGCCTCTGCCGCCCACACCTCCCAGAACTATAGATTCCTAACTGTGGGGGAGTGGATGTCAGGGGAGAGTGACCAAACCCGAGAGTCAATGAATCCATTCATTGCTCTGACAACCTGTTCAACACTGTGGGTGTTGAACGGGTTGTGTTGCTGTGTGGGATTCATTGTAATAGCATCACTGTAACAATGGTATATGCCACACAAGGACCAATGACATTCAGAGGGAAGTTCTGCTGGCAGAATGGTCATTCTACACTGGTTCCACCAGTGGAATTCCACATTTTACACAGCACTAGTAATTATACAGTGAGGGTCCGGTCTGGAAAGCCCTATGTAGATGCAGAGCTCCCTGCAGCACCTTCAAACCCCTGCCCTATGCTCATGGTCCTGCAACCTAATCCCACTGTACCAGCAGACCAGTGACGGTAGTTGGGTTGGGATGCATGAAGATGGTCTATGGTACAGCAAAAGCCAGATACAATTGGCTTTGGGTAATTGGAGGGTGTATATGTTTTGCTGGGAGAACCCTAATGTAACTGCTCCATGCCCACCTGCTATGAGCTCAGCTAGCACTCAGGGTCATGATCAGTCAACCATGCCCCAGGCCACAGCTCTCCTTCAATAGGCTGGGAAGGGATGATGGAACAAATTATTTGAGTTGGGGGGTGTTGTGTAGCTTTATGGAACCTACCACCATGAACGTTTCGGAAAGGTACTATATAAATAAAAGCAAAACAAAATGGTTATATTAAATGCACGCTGAAAATAGAAAATAGAGTTAAAAATCTACGTTTCGACCTTAGGTCTTCTTCAAGAAGACCTAAGATCAGCGGCTAACTCTATTTCAGCGTCTAATATATTCATTTATTTGCTTTCAATCCTGGCATTAAGCGCCTTGTCTTTGTTTTTCTATATAAATAAAATGTACTTATTGTACCAATCCACCAAAAGGCTGCACATAACTCTATAGAACTCTACAGATATGCATGGCCAATGCATGTGTATTACCATAATTGTAGTGACAGATTATATCACCAGTTTTAGACAGGCTATCTTCCCAAGCTATGAAAAACAATTGTTTATGAAATTGACAAGTGACTGAACTCCTGTGACCCACAAAACTGTGGACAGCATCTGACAGAAATCCCTTCTAAAACTGGATCAATATAAATTGTGGGAAAAGTACAAAAGTCGGTATTTTGTATTGTAAGTAGGAACATCACATAAACAAACAAAGCTGGAGGGGGGCAAAGATATTTGTAAATGAGTATAAAACCCATGGAAAGACAAAGAGGCTTAGGTGTTATCTCCCTCTGGTGCCTCACTGGCAAGACAGACCTGACTGCAAGCTTCCAAAAAGTCAGCTTTTGGAGTTGTGCAGAATGTGGTGTTGCACTGGTAGATTTCAGGCAGATTGGCTATTCCACTTCAGAAATGCTTTTCGGAATTTTCAAAGAAATTCCACAGAATTCTGAAACTATTAATTTAAACTACAGATTATTTTTCTGCGGATAACAGAATTTGTGGAAATCTAATCCAGGGTTTATGTAATCAGGGAATTACTAAACCACAATTTAAATCCCACAATTGGAATTTTGGAATATCTCTTCCAATGAAATTCCATGCAATCAGGCAGCATTTGCAAAGATTCCATTGAATTCAGTTCCATTCCACCCAGCACAAGTCACTATTGGAGCTCTGAACTTTATAAACAGGTATGCAGTGCAACATTCCTGAAGTTGCTCACTGGATAACACTCTAGCTTCTGGGATAGAAAGTCCATAATTCAAGTCCCATACTAGGAGTAGGATCCATAACTTTTTCTAAAGCTGACGTGTGGTACTAAGGAGGCATTGCACTGATGGAGGTGCTATCCTTTGAATGATATATTAAACTGAGACCCATTCTGTTTTACTTTGGTGGTTGTCCAGGAGGCAGTTAAAGATAACATAACACTTTTTGAAAACAGCAGGGGACAAACCCAGAGTTCTCCTGGCCAACATTCCATCTCTCAGATTCTTTGCTTCTCACTGAGCAAGCAGACCTTCCCCCATATATGTCAGCTGAACTTCTGCCCTTCCTATCCTAGATCAGCACCAAGATGCAGGATTTCTAGAAGCAGCATCCAGTAAACTACTAAACTGCACCAAAAGAAAAAAGCAACACAATATTAGACAAATATTGTAGTAAGCGAGAGCCCTTCAAAGAACATCAAGATGTCCTTAAGTGTGAGAGACCACTGTAGCCCAGTCAAACTGGCAAGTTTTCACAAAATGTTGCCTTGTTGTTTGTGATGGTGGATTGTGAACAAAAAAGGATATTAACATAACTACAGGAGCTGAGCATTCAGAAAATGTGACACTAACTAAATTTTTGGATCTGTTTTGTCAAGGTCTTTAACAAAAGTTTTATTCTGTAACTTTATTCAATTTAGGCAAATCTGAAGCAAAAGTGAAGAATCTGTCAGATAAAGCAGCAAAATAGTGTTATTTTGTTTCAGGATTTATGTTTTGAGACCTGTGTTCCAGTAATCTGAATTACTTTCTCAATATCACTAGGCAGTTCAGGGCAGCTATCTCAGTCTCAGATATAGTGCGGCTGCAGACAGCTCAGGCGCAACGTTAAAAGACTGCTTACTGTTTAGAAATACCAGGCAAAACCCTCCCAGTTGCACAGCAGTAGGGTTATCATTGCAAAAGGCCCAGGTTCAGTAAAGAGCCTGGCATGTCGGTGGCCAGCTTGTGGTAGGAGAATCAAGCATCCCAAAGGATGCTCTCCTCCTCTGAGGAGGTAGGGCAGCAGTCTCTGCTGCTTTACTGCCACCTGAGAGATTTTAGGTGATGGTGCAGCAGGAGATGCCTGTAGGAGGGTGGACACAGGCTGGCTTCACAGCATGTGGCCATGTGCAGTGTGCATAAGTTCTCATGGAGTGCTTGCTACCTGCATCTAGAGGGAGAGGGAGACGCATTTGGTACAAAAAACACTGGAGCATGGCAGCATGACACTGGCACTCTTGATTTCCACTGAATCCGATCAGCAACCAGCCTCCCGCTCTTTGGAAACATGCAAGGGGACCTGGCTCCACACAACCAGTGGAATCTACCATGAGTAGCAAAGGCTCCCTGTGGATTACCTGAACAGTGAGTGAAAAGACAGAAAAGGCAATGGATAGGGCTGGGAGGCTACTGAGCAGGGAGGGTAGCACTGGTGATGACAGATAAAGAAAAGAAAAACAAGAAATACCAGATAAAAAGCATTTTTTAATGGTCAGATTTGCCATCAGTTCCTTATGTCTCTCTGAGTGTTAGAGAGCTTATAAATAACTTTGTAGACATTTGACAGCATTGCATGAAATTTGTAATGCATGGTCTGGGTGGCATGTTCTCAAAATGTGGGAAGTTTCATGATAGCTGCTTAACTGGATTTCAAGACCCAGAAATGTCCAAAATACTGTGCATGTTAATCACTGTTTTTTGCCTTTTTTTTTTTTTTGCTGTCACCTATGGCCAAGATGTTATGGAATTTTAATCCAAAGCTCTCAGAGCTAAAGGTGCGTGTACCAAGGGTGTATCTTTCAAAGGTTTTGTGAACAAATGTTAATTGGTCCAGAGTTATGAGATTTCAAAATTTGGCTTCTGAGTACACTCAGTAGGGTTTTTGAGGTAACCAACAAATGCAAATCCAACTCCAATACTGCATAGTGTACCAGATATAAAAGATCCAAAGTAAGATAGCAAGCACTGGCACCACCAGGTAGTGTGAAAAATAGACTTTATTGGTGCACAATTACAATAGCTCACAGCTCAGGTCAGATACCTTGACTAGTTTCACACAGTTAGTGTGTCATCAAGAGGATACCATAACCAGTGTCACTTACATTTAAAAAGGCTGTTGTTAAAGTGACAGTGCAGTAAAAATCACAATCCATATATCTATACATCATAACAACAGTCATTTGACCCTGTACAATTACAATGCAGTAAATATGGCTAATCAAGGGACTGGCGTTCATTCCAACACAAGATTTCAACCCCTTCAAATTATGTATCGATTTGTGTCGGCTCACTAGGAATTTAAACCTGCAAGCATTTTTTACTAAAGCAAATATGTGCAGAAATGAGAAGAGAATCAATACCCCAGAGGAACAGGACATTATATCAGCTTCACCAGTGGCACTTGCTTCACACTGCAATACAGGATTCCAACCCCCCTCAACCTTTAACCCCTCCCATATGTGGATACATAAGAGTATTCCAGTTGGCCTGCGAGTTGGACTTCGAAGCTCTACTGAGAACAGGACCCGATTATATCAACATCACTACAGATGAAGCGGCTGCAGTAAAAGAATTACAAAGTAATCCCTCTATTGTCATTAAACCAACAGACAAGGGGGAGCCATGATTGTCCCGTCCACAGACAAATATGTTGGGGAAATAGAAACCCAGTTGGGGAGAACCCTGTTTTATAAGAAATTATGGGGGGAGGCCCACTATTGCCTTTAAGGCAAAAGTTGATGGACTTTTGAATGGAGCTCTTTTGGATGGCACAATTACATCGAAGGAGCTAACATACTTGACAGAACCACATCCAGTTCACACTAGCATCTATATACTACCAAAAATCCACAAGGATTTGATGAACCCAACAGGATGCCCTATTGTTGTGGGTATCTGTTCTTTGACCGAACTGCTTTCTTGCTTTGTTGATGCCCATATCAAGGGCTATGTACAGAACTTGCATTCATATGTCAGGGACACCACTGGCATATTGGGCATACCGGGGGATATACAGCTCAAACCAGAATGGCTACTGATATCATTGTACTGCACGCAATTGGAGAAACTGGACCCACTCACCAAATTTCAAATTTAAAAAATATGTTTATTTAATTATTTCTGGCATATAGTTCTTTCTTTTTTTTTTTTCTATTATGTATTTATTCGCCTTGCTGCGGCTCACTCTGGCTTGGGGTATGCAGTTGCCGGATCCGCCCGCCCGGAGAGCTGGGTAGCTTAAACTGCACCCAGAAGGATCTAGGATGGCTGTCTGGCCATCCTGCTGAAGAGCTCTCCTCTGTCAGCCAGGACAGCCCCGGACTCTCCCCGACAGGACTCCACCAAAGTCCTCCGGGTGGCTCGGAGCATGACCATCAAGCTGCATGGTTGTGCCCAGCCATTTTACTCTTTACTTAGCCCCTTGGAGCATGGATGTGCAATGACATCCAGGCACAACATGCCGATGTCCTCTGCGCTCCCCCCTCTACTGTCTCTGATGCCTGCAGTGCCCCTAGGCGTCCCTAGGACCTGCTACAGCATGGCGAAGATCCCCCAGCCCATCCCAGGACTAGGAGAGCACTCTGCGGACACTCAATCCCAGTCCTCCCCTGCTGACCCCCGATGGCCTGGGCTCATTCCCGAATCCAGGTCACTGGCATGGTGCGAAGTGTGGCATCCAGTGCCTCAACCCTCAGCACCATCAGGCTGGCTAGGCATGATCAATGTTCTTTGATCTTTGATCAATGTTTCATAGTGTATTCACTACTTCATCAGGATCTATAAATAAACATTAAATACATTGTTTCATTAAATGCTACTCATAAATATATTCAAAATAATTCACTTCATTACTCAGAACATACCATACAGTATCTTAATAAGTTGTACTCTACCGTTGTTTACGCTGATAAGTTAAAGTGAAAAAAACATTTAATCTCCACTTAGAATAACTTGTTTTGTTCTCATTCTATGCAAGACACACTGTGTTTACTTCATCTATTTTCACTTGCAACAATAGAAGTCACTCACTTATAGCAAACTGAATGGTGGGGGAGGGGGAAGCGAAGAGGGAACAGTGAAAAAGTCCATGTTAACTATTTACAATGCCCACTTTAGATAGGCTAAAAGTCTTCCATTTTTATATCAAGTGCTGTCTTTCTTCTACAAATATGTCTTTTTCATCTAAATTCACTCAGAGAGATATAGGGCCAGATATTCAGAACTGCGTCAAACAGCAGCGCAAGTCCAGCGCAGCACAATGCCGATGCACTGTGGTGCAAGCAGTGCCATATTCAAAGGGTGCGGATGGCAACATGCACCAGTGCAAGATGGCTGAATATGGCACGGATACACCATGGCGCAACCAGAGAGCACCAGGGAGGAACCAGACCTGCGTCATAGTGCAACCAGAGATGTGCCAGGCAGCATCCAGACCAGCACCAGAGTGCAATGAGAGATGCGCCAGGGCACAAAGGGACAAGCACACAGGCATACAAGGACCTGCCCCAGGCAATTGTGGGAGCACAGCAGCAGAGGGAAAGCGAGGGGCAGGCAAAGGAACACACCTGGGGAGAGTGCCAGGGAGGCACAGTGGCAGGGCACAGGTGAACACCAACCACAGGGCACACACAGGCAGCCAGCCCCCCCAATACCACCGTGGCACAGGACGCAGGGAACAGGCAGCACCAATGGCCAAGGGAGGTCCACGACTGGACCCCCACCACATGCTGTGCCTCCACCCACCCAGACCCAGGCCAGCCACACCCTGGACCATAGCGCCCAACACACATACCACACATCCTGGACGGTCACCCATGCCCACCTCAAGGGACAGCCACTGACCAAGGGGCAGGACACCACCATGCATGACCTGCACAATGACACAAGCACACACACCAGCTGCAAAGCAGACATGGACACAGGCAGGTAAGCAGGATAACTGCATTAAGCAATTGAACTATTTACAATGGCGTGGGATGGGAAAGGGAAGGAGAGCAAGGGAAGGGGACAGGGAACACTGACTGTACAGAGGGATGCGGGATGGATGGGGAAGGGATGGCAGGGGTAAAAGGGATATGGCGAGGATGGTCTATGGGCGGTCATGGCCTGCCACCGCCTGACGCCTCCGCTGTTGCCTGTCCCAGAGCACCATCTGCCATGTCTGCTGAGCCACCTCCAGGGTAGTGGATGTGACGAGGATTATTTGCCATAAGAGGCGGCAATATAGGGGCAGCCACGACCTCCTCCAGATGCCTATGAAATAGGAATGGACAGGTGATCAGTGCAAGGTCCCTAGGAACAATGCCCCCCCCCCCACAGTGCACACTGGGCAGTGGGGACACACACTCCTGGAGTGGCACCTAGCCACCCACAGTGGGTGGGCCAGTGCCTGCCAGAATCCCAGCATGCCAAGACAGTTCACAGCAGCAGACACCTCCGCACAATGGCCACCTGACCACGCAGCGACAGGCAGATGGCACAGGGCATCAGCAGTACCACTGCAGCACTGGTGGCAGATGGGTGCACACCCACCATACCAACAGCTGGTACACATGTGCAATGGCTGCCTCACAGTGGCATGCACCACGCACAGTGTGCAGCGCACAACTGACATGGCACATGGCACAGGTGGCCATGGCCGCACCCTCACCCCCGCTGACTACCCGGTACTGAGTAGAGGAAAATAACAGTGCCTACTTGCCCACTGTGGCACCGCCTGCACTGGCCCTGCTGCCACTCCTCCTCCACCAGTCAGACTCACAGTGGCCTGCTGCGCCCTGCTCTGTACACCTGCTGCCCTTGCATGGCACCAATCCTCAGGCTCTAGGAATGGAACAAAGACAGGTACACATCAGAGAACAACCACAGCATGTGCCCACCACCCCCACACCCCTGTGCACAGTGTGTGCCCCAGCCTGACATATCCCACAAGGCAGTAGCACAGTGCTATCAGTGGCCCAGCAATGCCACCCTGCAGTGTGCACGCTGCCAGTGCACCCTCCGCAGGGCATGTCAGGCAGCTCAGCTAAATCCACAGTACAGCAGTAGGACACACATGCAGCCTGTGACAACGTACCTGGGCATGGCATGGCCCCCCTGTGGATGAGTGCCTGCAGCTGCCTCAGTCACTAGGGGTCCCAACGCATCGTATCCCCGTACTGGTGGCAGCATTGTTCTCCAGTCCATGGCACCCTGGTGTCCTGTACTAGGCCTGCAGCGATGGCCTGCCAGACCTCCATTCTGGCTTGCTGCAGGAACACCTAGCCGAACAGTCCTGGTGCATGTGGTTGCACAAGGACCACTAGGTTGACCAGCTCCAGGTCAGATCAGTTGCGGGCATGTCGCACACCTCGCATGCCACGCTCACAATGTCAGGTGTAGGGACAAAATGGCAGCCAGAGGCGCATGTGTGCTCAATGTGCATAGGATGCACACCTCGTGTCAGCATGTGCCGCGGCCACCAATTGCACATTGCCATGGATGCACGGAATGGGCGTGGCCCACCCAGAACATGGTGGTGTAGTCCCACGGGGGACAAGGTCACAACAGGGGTCAGGGATCATCCAGTGCACAGTGTGCCAGAGAGCAATAGAGGCCATAGCACACAGTATGCCATGGCCCCTATGGTGCTCTGAGAGCACTGTGCACAATAGGTGGTAGCACTGTGCCAGATGAAGGAGCACTGTGGGGCCGCACACTGCGCATGTCATGGCATTGCACCGTGACATGTGCCAGAGCAACTTCATTGCGCAGGGATAGGTAATAATTACAAAGATAAATAAAATAATTAATGCTTGGAAGCAGAAAGTGAAATGGGGTGAAACAGAACAAAATAAGTAAATGGAAAAATTTATGTTACTTCTGATTTAACAGTGTTTCATGGTTGTTAAAAGGGGATTAGAGGTGTCACAATAAGAACAGAGAGCACTTCAACAGTTCAACATATAAAGAGGTTAAAAAAATGTATTTTGTGTGGCCAAAACAGGTTAAAATAAAGGAAGAAGTAACCTACTTCAAAGAAAAACGTGTAAACTGAAAAGAACAAAGACAAAAGGTAAAAAGAGATATAAAAACACATAAAAATGAAGGTTGTACCTTGTTCTTCTTTTTTTTACCGGTAAGTGTCAGTGTCAGTGGCTCAGTAGGTAGCACACTCGCCTCTGAAGATGGGAGATCAGAGGGCTGTGGGTTCAGTTCCCACATCTGGCACTTGGGTTAATATCCCAATACTGACACTGTAGTGCAGCATGAGAGGGGTGCTGTACTTCTGAGGTGCCGTCTTTCGGATGAGATGTTAAACCGAGGTTCCCACCTGCCTGGATTGGTGGTAGTTCAGGTGGATGTTAAAGATCCCATGGCATTTATCAAAAAGAGTAGGGGAATTTCCCTGGTGTCCTGGCCAAATTTCCCTCATTCACTAAAAATACCACCAACAGCTTAATCTGGTTCAAATTCAGTTGCTCACCATCTGTATCCCAGTCGCCCCTGAAAAAGGGACTTCTAGGCCCAGTGGGCTTACTGGGTCAACAAAATTCAACAAACAAACGAGTAACAGTGAATGTTTGAACATGTGCCTCATTATGTCTATTACTTTTAGAAATTGAAGTTTAAAGCCAGAGATATTTGCGCAACCCCTCAACCTCAGTCCCTTCTGGATTTTTAACGAGGTAAAAAAAATATATATATGTTTTAAATAAAAACAAGTATAAAAATAAATATAAAAGCGATGAAATGGAAATGAGTGAATTAGATATTTAAAACATTATATCTCTCTGTGTGAATTTAGATGAGAAAGAGGTATTTGTAGAAGAAAGACAGCACTTGACATAACAAGAATTTGTCAATGCCGAATGTTTGCTTGCTGGCATTGGCAGTGGTAGTGTAGAAGTTACAGAGCTGCGTAATAGCAATGGCAGTGAAGTATTGAACTGAAGCCAACCCCACCACCACCCTGCAGAGTGACAGGCATTGGGGTGTGCCTTTGGGTTGTCAGGCATAAGAGCCACGCCATTTCACCACACCCCACCCTGCAGACACTGACAAGTGTCACGGTGTTCTTGGGTCTTTGGCCTTATCGCACCCCATTCCATTAGAAAATATGGTGAGATGGGTGCGATATAGAGAATGGGGTGAACTTTGGGGCCAAAGAGTCCAAGGCATACCTCGATGCCTCTCACTGGCTGCAGGGTGTGGAATGGTATAAGCATTACAGGCAAGAATCCCAAGTCACACCCCTGATGCCTGTCATTCTCTACAGGGTTGGGCGTTATGGTTGGAAACCCTAATACCTCAGGCATTCATTGGTATTTTCATTTCAAATTTTCAACATGTTTTTTTTGTGACCCCACCTCATGAACAGGGGGAATATCAGTTTGTTAGCCGAAAGCTGCTTATGCACAGCGACTACAGCATTTAGCACCACAGGTGCAAAAACATTCCGAACAGGATGTAAAAAATGACAGCTGTACTGTTCATGGGGAGGTGTAAAAAATGGCAATGTTGCAAATCTGCAGTAAAAATATTTAAAAAAATGGTGAAGTGACGAGCGTACATAGAAACTGTCAGCGCACACCCATAATATAATTAGGTTGGGGATTTTTACAGCAGATTGTCAACTCAGGCATTTGGTGCCTCCGATCATGAACAGTGTCACTGTGATTTTCTTTATCTGTCCCGAACAATGATTTCCCACAGTGACCACGCGTCTCTGCGCTGAAAGTGTGAAAACACACTTCGGCCATGTTGTGAAAAATGACAGCTGTACTGTTTATAAGGAAGTGTGGAAAAATGCCACTGGTGAAAATCTGGACTGAAAATATTGCAAAGTCATGAACTTATGAGGGTGCATTGAAACTGCGCAATGCTCACTGGTAACACAGTCATTTTACGGACTTTTGTCACCAAATTTTCAACATAGCCATTTTAAGACCTCTGCTCATGAACAGTGTAACTGTGATTTTCTTAATCTGTCCCAAACATTGCTTTCGCACACCAACAGCACCATTGTGCGCTACATGTGCAAAAACACATTTTGGGCGACATACGAAAAATGGCAGCTGTACTGTTCATAAAGAAGTGTAATAAAATGGCAGTGTTGAAAATCTGGAGTGAAAATATTAAATTAGCAGACTTACGGCGTGCGTAGGAACTGTACAACCATGGCACAAATGAACAGTCATTTTTAGATTTTTCACCAAATTTTCAACAGCCATTTAAGACTTCTGCTCATGAACAGTGTCATTGTGATTTTCTTAATGTGTCCCGTACATTGATTTACATACCGACTGCGCCATTTGAGCTACATGGTAGGAAACATTTTGGGTGAGAGGTGAAAATGACAGCTGTACTGCTCATAAGAAGGTGTGGTAAAATGGCAATGTTGAAAATCTGGAATGAAATATTGAAAATTACGCCGTATGGCGTACATAGGAACTCGCGAAATGCAAGCTAAGTAAACAGTCATTTTAAATTTTTCCACCAAATTTTCAAAATAGTCTTTTGAGAGCCCACCTTATGAACACTGGCAGTGTCATTTAGTTAATCATTCCGGAAAGGTGATTTCGCACAGTGGCTGCGAAATCACCCTTGGGGCCTGAGTAATGCCATGACAGTGCAAGAATTCATGAGGAGGGGTCCCAAAAACCCCATGTTGAAAATTTGGTGCAAAAATTCCAAAAAATGCCTGAGATATGCAACAAAGTTGAAAAACCCATCTAGCCTATTATACAGCTTACCAGCATTTCCTCAGTTAGCAGTCGGCTTTGAAGAGTGCAGGCGTGTTCCCGGTCCAGCAAAGATCGTCGACCGAGCTCCGGAGTAGTATGGGGTGAGGGGGGTGTGGGGCGGCAGGTGCGCAGTGGTGGTGCGGGTGTGGGGGCAGGAGACTGCGTGGGACCATTTTGCTTTACAGGATTTAAAAAAAAATACTGACGCGGGACATTTGCCATGCTGGGGTGGGCTCCTAGCGTGGCACAAGGATGGCTGGGGGGCTGTGGAGCCGACGAGGATTGGGCACCCGTCAGCCATAGGATCCCGGATGCCACACTGGGGTGGGCTCTGAGCGTGGCACCCAGTACTCGGGGAGACAGTGAAGCTGGCGGAGGATTGGGCACCCCGTCGGCTACACCATTGGGTTGCCACGCTGGTGGGCACCAGCGTGGCATTTGGAAGGCTTGGGAGGGAGTGCAGCACAGCTGACGAGGATTGGGCACCCGTTGGCTATAGAATGTGTGCGTGGGGGCAGCACGCAGTATGCGTCGTGTGTGTGTGTGTGTGTGTGTGTGTGTGTGTGTGTGTGTGTAGGGGAGCTGCACATGAGCAGGCTGATATCTTATCGCTGCTCACTGCAGCGTAGCTCCCCCTTTCAACTGTATGCCACTGCATTTTGGAGCTTGCCATAGATAGTTCCAGCATGCATTGGCTTACAGGGGCCGTACCTGCCAACACACTGACTGAATTGGAAGAGAGTGTGACACACCTCTGAAAACTCGGATGATGGCACTATGTTTCTTGCACATGCATGCAAGCAAACATAAAAATGGAAGACTTTTAGCCTATCTAAGGTGGGCATTGTAAATAGTTAACATGGACTTTTTCACTGTTCCCGCTTCACTTCCCCCCCTCACCCACCATTCAGTTTGCTATAAGCGAGTGACTTCTATTGTGGCAAGTAAAAACAGATAAAGTAAACACAGAATATTTTACATAGAGTGAGAGCAAAACAAGTTACTCTAAGTGGAGATTAAATGTTTTTTCTACCTTAACTTATCAGCATAAACAATGGTAGAGTACAGCTTATTAAGATACTGTATGGTATGTTCTGAATAATGAAGTGAATTATTCTGAATATAATTATGAGTAGCATTTAATTTAACAATGTATTTAATGTTTATTTATAGATCCTGATGAAATAGTGAGTACACTATGAAACATTGACCAAAGATCTATATACTAGAAATAATTAAATAAATATATTTTTTCAATTTGAAATTTGGTGAGTGGGTCCAGTGTCTCCAATTGTGTGCAGTACAGTTCTGCTAGAGGTTTATTGGAGCACAATCCCTCCTGACATCTTTATTTATTTTTTAGGTATTGGGTGGGCCACACTGCCTCCTAGTGGTTTTACTGGTATCACTGGACATTACATCACTGTATACAAACATTCCCTGTGAAGAGGGTCTGTATGCACTTTCCTATTGGCTCAGTTTGGATGGCACACTAGAGCAGCACAAAAAGCTATTTCTACTTGACTGTTCTAAAATAGTTCTAACTAAAAATGTTTTTCTATTTCAGGATGACTACTCTCTCCAAATTAAAGGGACAGCAATGGGTGCAATGTTTGCACCCAGTTATGCCAATCTGTATTTCGGCAACTGGGAGAGAACAGCAGTCTATGACGAACAGGTGAATCTTTTCTACCATAGGATAGACCAGTGGCCTCGATTTATAGACAACGTACTTAGGGTATGGAGGGGCACTCAAGATGAACTGGGAGAGTTAATTCAATATTGGGAACAAAGTAACCAGAATTTAACATTTTCTGTGCAGTGTGATTCAGATCGAGTAACATTTTGGGATTTAAAGGTCACTAGGGATTCTGATAATGAGATTCAAGCATCCCGTTTCAGAAAGGCTACAGATTGTAACTCCCTTCTGTATGCCTCGAGTTGTCGCCCTCGATATATGATTGACAACATTCCCAGGGCCCAGCTTCTGAGAGCCAAGCAAAACTGCAGCAATGATGCTGACCTCATGATACATGGTATGGAGAGGTGCACCAGATTCTCTGAGAGGGGCTATTCAGACAGAATTATTGATGATGCTATGGAACAGGTTTTATGTGTTAATAGAGAGGATATGCTGGCTCCTAAACAAAGGGAGGAGGGAGCCAGAAGATTTAATTTTGTTAGCACATACAACAGATAGCCCAAGGAGATTGAGGGGACAGTGAAACAACAATTGAATATTTTAAGACCAGACCCCCTGTTAAAGGAGTTTACTGTGTTGCCCCCAAGGATGACATATAAGAGGGAGGCTTACCTGCAGGATAAGTTAGTACATAACTTTCACAAGCAGCCCACTGAGATATTCAATAGAGCAAGCTGACTCCCATCCTGGCCAATGGGGACGTATCCTTGTGGTAACTGTAAGTTTTGGGGGTCCTTATGGAAAAGCCAAAACATTATTACTGTTAATGCTTCAAAATGTTATGACTTACATTCTTTTTGTGTTGATTGCGCACATGTGCAAGAAACATGTTACGTCAGCTTTCTCCACAAGCAGGTTGTGGAGGGGTGGCGCTGTTGTGCCCAATGCCCCACATGCCTGCAAAGGCTTGTCCCCCATCCTCATCGTCGCGGGCACGCCTGCTGCCGACACTAGTTCAGCCAGCGTGCCACAACCTTCTAAAAAATCAGCTACTGCAATCAAGGGCCACCTCATTATTGCAGCGTCAGCCATCCGCTGCAATGAGGGAGCGACCCATCATTGCAGGGTGGGATGTAGGATCACTGATATTGTTTGTGAACATGGCGGTGGCTTGCCGCCGTATTCACAAACAATATTTACCCCCCCATGTTTATTTGCTGATGGGAGAGCCCACTCCCTGTCAGCATAATGTAATCCTCCCGGGTTTTATTGTCTGCCAACGGGGTTCCCAATCCCCAATCCCCACCGGCAGAAAGGAATACCTCCCCCCTTTTGTTGTTTGCCGATGGGGGTGTCCAATCCCCATCAGCAGAATAGAATTCCCTGCCCTTTTGTTGTTTGCCGACGGGGGTTCCCAATCCCCCATTGGCTACAGCTGCCCCCCCAAAAAACAAGACTCTGATGGCACACTGGGAGCCCACCCCAGCATGCCACATGCCCCTTTTGTTGTTTGCTGACGGGGGTGCCCAATCCCCCATCGGCTATAGATGCCCTCCCAAAGCAAGACTCCAGTGGCATGTTGGGAGCCAACCCCAGCATGCCACATGTCCCTGTAAAGTTAAAAATGGTCCCACTATGTTTTTTTGTTGTTTTTTTACCTGAAAAAAAGGGAAAAGTCCCTTGTAATCTCCCTGCGCTCCACAACCCGCACCCCACTCGCACCCTGCCTCCCCACACCCCTCACCCCATACTTACCTCCAGAGCTCGGGCGCGACGATCGTCGGTGGGCCAGGAACACTTCTGCACTCTTCAAAGCCAACTGCGAACTGAGGAAATGCTGGTAAGCTGTATAATGTAATAAATAGGGGTTTTTCAACTTTAGTGCATATCTCGGGCATTTTTGGGAATTTTTTCACCAAATTTTCAACAGGGGGTTTTTGGGACCCCTCCTCATGAATTCTTGAACTGCCATGGCGTTAATCAGGCCCAAAAGGTGGTTTGGCGGTCACTGTTCGGAATCACCCTTTGGGGCCGACTAAAAGCGACAGTGCCAGTGTTCATCAGGTGGGCTCTCAAAAGGCCTATGTTGCAAATTTGGTGGAAAACATCCAAAAAATGACTATTTTACGAGCATGCATTGCACAGTTGCTACATACGCTCGTAACTTTGTGAATTTACAATATTTTTATGCCAGATTTTCAACATTAGCATTTTGTCACACCTCCTTGCGAGAGTACAGCTGTCATTGTTCACATCCTGGCTGAAATGTGTTTTCACACTTCCGGCGCTGAATAGTGCGGTTGCTGTGGGAAATCAGTGTTCAGGACAGATTAAGAAAATGACAGTGACACTGTTCATGAGTAGAGGTTCTAAAATGCCTATGTTGAAAATTTGATAATGATACTCCATAAAATTACTGTGTTACGAGTGTGCGTTGCGCAGTTGGCATGTACGTTCGTAACTTCGTGAATTTATAATATTTTCACTCCAGATTTTCAACATTGCCATTTTCCCAGACCTACTTATGAACAGTACAGCTGTCATGTTTCCCATCCTGGCCGAAATGTGTTTTCACACTTCCGGCAGAGAATAGAGCAGTCACTGTGGGAAATCACTGTTCAGGACAGATTAAGCAAATGACACTGTTCATAAGCAGAGGTCCTAAAATGCCTATGTTGAAAATTTGATGATGATAGCCCATCAGTTGACTGTGTTACAAGTGTGCATTGCACAATTTCCATGCACCCTTGTAACTTCGCAGACACCAGATTTTCAACAGTGCCATTTTATCACACCTCCTTATAAGCAGTACAGCTGTCATTTTTCACATCTTGACTGAAATGTGTTTTCACAGTTCCAGCGCAGAATAACATGGTCACTGTGGGAAATCAGTGTTTGGGACAGATTAAGAAAATGACAGTGGCACTGTTCATGAGCAGAGGTCCTAAAATGCCTATGTTGAAAATTTGGTGATGAAACTCCATAACATGACTGTGTTGCAAGCGTGCGTTGAACTGTTTCCACTCACCCTTGTAACTTTGCAAATTTGCAATACTGCCACGCCACATTTTCAATAGTGGCATTTTTTCACAACTCCTTATGAACACTACAGCTGTCAATTTTTACATCCTGGCTAAAATATATTTTTGCACTCCTGCCGGACAATAGCACGGTCACTCTTGGAAATCAGTGTTTGGGACAGATTAAGATCGACCGAGTGAGGGGGGGAGTGACCGAGCTCAACTGAGCTCTGTCGGGACTGCTGTGGATTTGTTTTTGGGCAGACAAAGGCCCCAACACAAGAGCCCAGTACAAAAGGGCATCTTGCAGCACTGGGTGAAACAGAACAAGAGAGCGAGTGAGGGAGGGTGAGTGAGCGAACTCACCAAAACGCTGTCAGGACTGCTGCAGATTTCTTTGTGGGCAGAAAAAGGCGTCAATACAGACAGGGGCCCAGTACAAAAGGCCAGCCAGCAGCGGTGGGAGAAACAGTATGAGTGAGTGAGACAAGGGGACGTAGTGAGCTCAACAGAGCTCTATCAGGACTGCTGGGGTTTCTTTGTGGGCAGAAAAAGGCGCCAATGCAGGCAGGAGCCCCATACGAAAGGGCAGCTTGCAGCGCCAGGACAAACCGAATGAGCGATGAGAGAGGGATACTGAACGACCTCAACAGAGCTCTGTTGGGACAGCTGCGGATTTCTTTGTGGGCAGACAAAGGTGCCAATGCAGCCAGGAGCCCCATACAAAAGCGCAATCTGCAGCGCCAAGAGAAACAGAATGAGCGAGTGACAGAGCTGTAGTGAGCAAGCTCAACGGAGCTCTAGTGTGACTGCTGCAGATTTCTTTGTGGGCAGAAAATGCAGCAATGCAGGCAGGAGCCCAGTACAAAAGGCCAGCTTGCAGCGCCGGCAGAAACGGAATGCAAGAGTGACAGAGGGGGAGTGAGCAAGCTCAGTGGTGCTGTGTCAGGACTGCTTCAGATTTCTTTCTGGCCAGAAAAAGCCGCCAATGCAGGCAGGAGCCCAGTACAAAAGGGCAGCCTGCAGCACCAGGAGACACAGAATGAGCGAGTGAGGGAGAGGGAGTCAGTGAGCTTAACAGGGCTTTGTTGGGACTGCTGCAGATTTGTTTGTGGGCAGAAAAAGGCAGCAATGCATGCAGGGGCCCAGTACAAAAGGGCAGCCTGCATTGGCAGGAAAACCAGAATGAGTGAGTGAGCTCAACAGAGCTGTATTGTAACTGCTGCAAATTTCTTTGTGGGCACAAGAAGCCAGCAATGCAGGCAGGAGCCCAGTAGAAAAGGGCAGCCTGCAGTACCGGCAGAACAGAATGAGCGAGTGAGAGAAGGGGAGTGAGCGAGCTCAATGGAGCTTTGTCGGGACTGCCATAACATGACTATGTTACAAGCGTGCGTTGAACTGTTTCCACGCACCCTTGTGACTTCGCAAATTTGTAATACTGTCACGCCACATTTTCAACAGTGGCATTTTTTCACAATGCCTTATGAACACTACAGCTGTCATTTTTCACATGCTGGCTAAAATATGTTTTTGCACTCCTGCCAGACAATAGCACGGTCATCCTGGGAAATCAGTGTTTGGGACAGATTAAGATCGACCGAGTGAGAGGGGGGAGTGACCGAACTCAACTGAGCTCTGCCGGGACTGCTGCAGATTTGTTTGTGGGCAGACAAAGGCCCCAACACAAGAACCCAGTACAAAAGGGCAGCCTGCAGCACTGGGAGAAACAGAACAAGAGAGCGAGTGAGGGAGGGTGAGTGAGCGAACTCACCAAAGCGCTGTCAGGACTGCTGCAGATTTCTTTGTGGGCAGAAAAAGGTGTCAATACAGGCAGGGGCCCAGTACCAAAGGCAAGCCTGCAATGGTGGGAGAAACAGTACGAGCGAGTGAGACAAGGGGACTTGGTGAGCTCAATGGAGCTCTATCAGGACTGCTGGGATTTCTTTGTGGGCAGAAAAAGGCGCCAATGCAGGCAGGAGCCCCATACAAAAGGGCAGCTTGCAGTGCCAGGACAAATAGAATGAGCGATGAGAGAGGGAGACTGAGTGACCTCAACGGAGCTCTGTCAGGGCAGCTGTGTTTCTTTGTGGACAGACAAAGGTGCCAATGCAGCCAGGAGCCCCATACAAAAGCGCAGTCTGCGGTGCCAAGAGAAACAGAATGAGCAAGTGACAGAGCGGTAGTGAGCGAGCTCAGCAGAGCTCTAGTGTGACTGCTGCAGATTTCTTTGTGGGCAGAAAATGTGGCAACGCAGGCAGGAGCCCAGTACAAAAGGCCAGCTTGCAGCACCAGAAGATATGGAATGCGAGAGTGACAGAGGGGGAGTGAGCGAGCTCAGTGGAGCTGTGTTGGAACTGCTGCAAATTTCTTTGTGGGCAGAAAAAGGCATCAACAGAGGCAGGAGCCCAGTACAAAAGGGCAGCCTGCAGTGCCAGGAGAAACAGAATGAGCGAGTGAGAGAGGGGGAGTGAGCCACTTCAATGGAGCTCTGTCGGGGCAGCTGCAGATTTCTTTCTCACAGAACAAGGTGCCATCGCAGGCAGCAGCCCAGTACAAAAGAGCAGCCTGCAGCACTGGGACAAACAGACTGAGCCAGTGACAGAGAGCCACTGAGCGAGCTCAACAGACCAATGCAATCAACATTCAGCATTGACAAATGCTTGTTTCAGTTGTGTGACTGACAGTTTTGTCTATTTAGCCACATGTGGTTGTGGGTCTTCCTACATTGGTAAGACCACACGTCCCCTAAAGGTACGCATAGGGGAACATCTGAGGAGCATAACAGGGAGTGATATGACTAATGTTTATTTATTTTATTTATTTATTTATGACTTTGTTAACCGGGTAAGTGCACTGGTCCAAGGGACCATTTACAGGCACAACTCGGGCCACAAGACAACATGTAAAGATATAAGTACAGAGTGAAAAGGCAACAGAAGGTTGCATTTGTACAATAATCAAATGGTGTACAATCAGAAGTCAAGAAACAGAGGCAGGACTTAACAATACATAATGGCTAAGCACAAGAAGTAAAAGAAAGAAAGAAGCAGCTAAATAAAAGCAATTACAACAGGTAACAAATGTCATAAACATCAGTGTGTGGTTACAACAGGTAACAAATGTTATTAATATCAGTGTGCGGTTACAACAGGCTGCCAGGGGTAAAACACACTCAAGTCATCAGGTATCCTCAGCCTCCCCCAACACAAGTAAATGCCCAATCCAAATCAAATCGATTGACCCCTCAGAAACAGTAAGAAAGGAAAAGAGATTAAACAGCTTTAGCAGGAAAAGAAAAGAAAAGAGTAAGAGGGAGAGATGCTACCTAGGCAAGCACTTGCAGGAGTCTCTGGCAAGGAGCCAGGATTTAAGATTATGCTTAAAGGTGTGATGTGTGTTGGATGGTGGCAGGGAGCATACTCCATAGTGAGAGGGCCACAACTGATAGGGCATTTCCACCCATTTTAGTAGAAGTTCTCAGAATCACCAGAGGAGGGGAAAGCAGAAGATTGGAGACTCTTCGAGGTGGAGCAGTACACACAAAAGGAAGAAGGGGGGGGAGCAGGGCCACTGCAAATGATGGCATCAGTAAGGCATCCAAGGGTGAAGTCAAACCAGCCTTACAAGGAGAGCCATCCAAGGGAGCTGAACAGGTTGCAGTGATGTGTGGAATAGGGGCAGACAGGTCAAAGCAGCAGACGCTGTTGAAGGCAGACAGGAGTCTGGTCCAGAGGGTGGAGGAGACAAGAGTGTAAATAGGAGAGCAGTAGTCCAGTACTGGAAGCAGGTTGCCACTAGTTAAGGCCAGACGTGCCTCAGCAGTCAAGTAGGGTTTGACATGGTAGGCAGCACCGAGTTTCTGATTAATCCTGTGGACTACAAGATTTATATGGTCAGTGAAGGAGAGGGAGGGATCCAGTGTAACCCCCAGGTATTTGAAAGATTAGATGATTTCGAGGGCTGGGCCAATGGGAAGGAGGATAAGGAACAAGGAGTTTGCTTTGAGGGTACCAGCTAGGCAAGGTTTGGACCCAAACAGCATAGCCTTTTTTTTTTTTTTGGCATTGACCAGCATCAGACTGGAGGAGAACCAGTTTTGGGTGGCACAATAGTTCTGGGTGAGGACGGAGGATATGAGTGGAAGAGATTTGTCACTGTAGAAAATGACAGGATTGTCCACATAGAGAAGGATTTGCAGGAGAGGCAGTCAGAGGAGAGGGTATTAATGAAAATAGTAAAGAGTAGGGGGCCCAAAATGGAGCCTTTGGGTACCCCGGAGGAAACCGGCAGGGCTGGAGATGTGACAGAGCCGAAGCATACAGACTGGAAGTGGTCAGACAGGCAACTCTGAAACCAGTCAGTAGTCACCGCAGAGCAGCCGATAGCATGTAGCTTGGAAAGGAGGAGTGGGTGGTTTATAAGATCAAAGGCTTTCGATAGGTCCACAAAAACAGTACCAGTGGCACGCACTTGATCCATATTCGTAAGGATGTGGTTGGTAAATAAAGCCAGAGCAGTTGTAGTACTGAGGAGCCTGCAGAAGACATTCTGCTGGTTGCATAGGATATTGTAGTTATGAAGGTACTCAGATAGTTGCTGGTGAACAACCCATTCAAGGAGCTTACTGAGATAAGGGACATATGGCACTTATGTCTTGTAGCTGGTCTACCATATATAATAATAATAATCATGTGATTTTCCTCTTATTCCTTTTCAGGTATAAAGGAGCAATGTACTCTATGGTTTGGACCTCTGAGGAGCTCTTTTTAGAAATTATTCATTAGATTTCTAGGTATATTTTTAATTAATAAATTACTATTTTACCAGTTTGGTTAGCCATATTTACTGCATTGTAATTGTACAGAGTCAAATGACTGTTGTTATGATGTATAGTTATATGGATTGTGATTTTTACTGCACTGTCACTTTAACAACAGCCTTTTTCAATGTAACTGACACTGGTTATGGTATCCTCCTGATGACGCACTAACTGTGTAAAACTGGTTGAGGTATCTGACCTGAGCTATGGGCCATTTTAATTGTGCACCAATAAAGCCTATTTTTCACACTACCTAGTGGTGCTGGTACTTGCTATCTTACTTTTTGAGGTAACCCTCTGATATAAGCAAAAAAAATATTCTTTTGCGAGTGTTTCTAGGTCATAGCTAATTGTGTTTTTGGGTCACAAGAAAATAAGTTCACCAAAAATGTTTGCTTTTGTGCTGAATTACTTTGGTCACACATACAATCTGCAAAGGGTGAAAATAGAAGGCAGATATGTGTTTTCTCCTACACAGAACTCATTGGTGTGCCTCATCTGTATCTCACCCAAGGGTAAAATAAGCCAGCCCAAATGTTGTCTTATGGGTTTGGGGCATGGGACCCAAACTTGTAAATCCACTTTAGGGCTAGTTCATTGCGTAGGACGAAACACATATCTGTGTCTTCTGTTCTCACCCTCTGCAGATTGTATAAGAAGCCATTTGGCACCATGCATTCCTGCTTAAAGCAGAACCAGCCCAAAATGTGTATGGTGATTTGCATATATATCCCAGGATGCTTTACAATATTCAGGCATGTGTGATTTTGTATTTCTTGGAAACCTGACTTTGTTGCCAATGCCTTTTATGGGTAACCCTTGCCTCTGTGCTTCTGTGCTGAGGTTCTTTGTCTTTTTAGTTTGATTTCCTATTTTGGGTCTTCCATGACCAAAACCTGTAAGACCACATTATAGTTGGCTAATTTTTTTCTGGGTTGACATACAGATGAGGCAAACTGATGAGTCCTATGTAGGATGAAACATGTGTTCATGTCTTCTGTTCTCACCCTTTGCAGGTTATATGAGAAGCTCTTTGGCACCATGCATTTCTGCTTAAAGCAGAACCCACCTAAGTTTTCATGGTGATTTGCATTATGGGGGTATGTGTGATTTTGTATTTCTTGTAAACTTGGCTTTGTTGCCCTTTATGGGTAACCCTTGTCTCAGTGCTTTTGTGCTGAGGTTCTTGTTTTTTTAGATAGATAGATAGATAGATAGATAGATAGATAGATAGATAGAAGGACAGACAGACAGACAGGCAGATAGGCGGGTGGACAGATGGACGGATGGACGGATGGACAGATGGATAGACAGATAGAGAGACAGACAGAGAGAAAGAGAGCAATAGATAGATAGATAGATAGATAGCTTTATTATATTGGCACAGCAGCACCAGTATAGTTAGGGTTGAGTAAGGCATTTAATGTTACTCATAACTTTGTTGATTTTTAATATGTTTCCACTAAACATTCAACATGGCCTTTTTGGAACCCCAGCTCATGAACAATGCAGGTGACATTTTTCAAATACAGGCCAAAAGATGATTTTGAAGTTGCTCCTGAAAATCACATTTCAACTATTATTTGAACATTTTCACCTACCTTGTTCATGAGGTGGGGTCATAAGAAGACTATGTTGAAAATTTGGTGGAAAAATAAGGTAAAATGACCAAGTTATAAGTGAATCTTAAAATATTTTATCATTCACTCATCTTGTAACTTTGCTAATTTTCAGTATTTTGACTCCAAACTTTTAACATAGACGTTTTTTCACACCAGCTCATAAATGTGACAGGTGTCATTGTTTTCAAATCCTGACAGAAATAGATACTTTTCTCATAACTTCACTGATTTTCAATGTTGTCCCACCAAACTTTCAATATGGCCTGTTTGGGACCCCACCTCATGAACAACACAGGTGAAATTTTCAAATCCAGGGACAAAAGCTGATTTTACAGTTGCTCTGCAAGATCACATTTAGGCCATGAGTTGATTCTCACCTACCTTTTTTATGAGGTGGGGTCATAAGAAGACTATGTTAAAAATGTCATGGAAAAATATGGTAACCTGACCAAGTTATGAGAGAACAGCGAAATATTTTAATGTTCATTCATAACTTAACTAATTTTCAGTATTTTGAAACCAAGCTTTAATATAGCCATTTTTTCACACTAGCCCATAAATGTAATAGAGGTCATCTTGTTGTTTTTCAAATTCTGGCTGAAACGTGTTTTCTCTTGTGTGGCACAAAATGGTTTTGATCAGTATTCTATAAACACCACATATCATTTTTATCAGGGGGATTCATAAAATGCCTATCCTTAAAATGTGTGGTCAAAATTGTAAAAATAAATGTATTAAGAAATGCTGTGTGTAAAGGCAGCCATTACCCCACCTGGTAGTGATCTGAGATCCTGTGCTAGTGAGGTGAGTTTGGGGTTGAGCTCAGTGAGCTTGATGGATGAGCTGAGACTGGGGGGACGGTGCTGTTATGCAGCACCACCTCCCCAGCCTTCGAAAGGAATGTGCAGGGTTTCCCACACTAGCCCAAGTACCATATAGCGAAGAGAAATCTTCTGTTGGCATAAGACCCTGCAGCTCTATACCTGTGGCTGTCAGAGAGTCCTGCAGTTCAGCAGACAGATGGATTCTTTGCTCACATGTCTGTATCTATAGACACATGGAAGTGCAGGGCCCTCTGCAGCCCACCAGACAGACCCACAAATCCTTGGCATCCATTTCCACACAGATGTACAGGGACCAGAAGGACTCTACACTTCCACAGCAGACAGACTCTTCCCTTGGTGCAGGGCCCAGAGGGCCCTGTGCAGCTGAATCTGTTCATGTAGATCCCATGAGGAAACAATGCCACTCTGTCAAAAAGAAATATTCTTTTCTAGAAACTGCATTAATGCACCAGTTAGAGCTCATCCTAATGCAACAAAAGTAGGGAAATGTGGTGTTAAGGTTTTTAACCATAACTGCCCACCCCACCCCCAATCAGGAGTCTGGATTTTCATAGATTTTCTTACCCATTTTATAAATATACATATTATAGGGATGCAGTAGTGTCCCTCAAGTTAGGGTTGAGTTGGCTGTTCAATGTTAAACCACAATTTTTGCACTTGAATAACTTTGCTATCGTTTGATGAAATAGCACAGAATTTAGCATGCGCCTTTAGGTTGTCAGAGTCTCAAGACCTGAAATGTTTCATGATGATATAATGTACAATTTTTGAGATATGGAGCACCAAAAAAAACAAAAAAAAATGTATACTTAACATTTTTGCTTACCTACAAACTAGTCAGTATGGAATTGTGTCATGGAATTTTCAGGTTTGAAGGGGCTTGTGCCAAGGGTGAGCCTTTTGAAGGTTTGGTAAAAAAATATTGTATCATTTCAGAGTTATAGCAAATGTTGTTCATGTTTAAACAGTTAAAAAAAACTTTCTCTAGTGCTTATTTTCATGATTTACCGCTTGTGATCAAAAAACTATGAATCATGATGGCCACCTTTTTTTTCTTCTTTTAAACCACAAAACCTGAAACTACATAAAACTTATCTCTTTTTAAAAACAAACACCTGAACCTAACTAAACGGGACACATTTAGTTAGATTCTACTGTTTGTTTGTTTTTTAAAAAGTTGCCAGAAATTCCTTTTCTAGGCACTCCAAAATCCAGGGTGCCCAGATTAGTGAGAGGAACCATGTCTGTCTATCTATCTATCTATCTATCTATCTATCTATCTATCTGTCTGTCTGTCTGTCTGTCTGTCTGTGTGTCTATCCATAAATCTATCTATTTTTTAAGTGGACCAGAGTGCCAACCCCTGGTATCGATTCTTTCTCCCTTCTCCCCTCCAGGTTGCCTGTCCTTCCCAATGTTTATTTTTTTGCTGTATAAGTGGACACAACCAGTACCACTTCTTTGGAGCCCCCTTCCCTTCAGGTCGCCCACCCCCATTCCCCGAAGTGTAGCCTGTTACTTGGGTGCCCAAGGACCAGTGTCAGAAGATCAGCTGAAATTAAGAAAACCATCTCTCAATGATTTATTTTTTACACCTGTAAAAAAGAAAATGGTCCCTTGCCAATCTGACCCCCTCACCCCAACCTCCCACTCAACACCCACCACCCCACAACACCCACCCACTCACCTCAACATGTTCCACGGCAAAGATTCAAACTCTGATTGAAGACACATCTTGCTGCTGGAACCACCAACTGCAATATAAGAAACTAAGGTAAGTGCAGTTCAATGTATTTCAATGGGGTTTTGAACTTCGATGCATAACTTTATCATTTTTGCATATTTTGACCTCAAGTTTTCCTCACAGCCTTCTTGGTACCCCACCTCATGACCAATGGCAGTGGAATTATGAGATCACCTTTCAGCTGGCATTTGAAAATGTTCACTCCCCTTGTTCATGTGGTGGGGTCATAAGAAGGCTAGAGTATGTTGGAAATTTGGGGTCAAAATATGTAAAAAGGGCAAAGTTATGGATATATGTTGAAATCTTTCTATGCTTGCTCATAAATTTGGTAATTTTAAATATTTTGACCCAAACTTTTCAGCATAGCTATTTTTTCACACCACCTCATGGACATGACAGCTGTCATTTTTCAAATCCTGGCCAAAATGTGTTTTCAAACCTGTAACATGGAATGACATTCAGTGGTGCAGAATAACGTTTCAGCGGAGATTTGAAAATGTTCACCTATTGGGTTCATGAGGTGGGGTAATAAGAAGGCTATGCTGAAAATTTGATGTACAAAACAGTAAAATGCCCAGGTTATGATTGAACATTGTAGTATTTCAGTGTTCACTCATAACTCTGTTAATTTTCAATATTTTGACTCCAAACTTTCCACATAGCCATTTTCCCACACCACCTCATAAACAAGCCATGCGTCATATCATATTTTAAATCCTGGATAAGACGTGTTTTTCATACTTCTGGTGGGAAGTGACATTTCGGCCAATATACTATAAATAGTACATGTCATTATAAGGCAAATCATAAAACAAGTATATTGAAAAGCTGGGGTCAAAATTTAAAACAAATACTGTATATAATTGTTAACAAACAGCTGGCCTGCTGGTGTAATGGTAGTACTATCACTTACAACACCAATGACTGGGGTTTGTAAGTGAGCCTGGGGTTTCAGAGGGCCAGCCGGGCGGGTGGACGATCAAGTGTCTCTAGGATTGCACTCCTCCTCCAGGGGGGAGCATGGAGGACAGCCTGGTGCTTAATTGGCCCCTGACAGAAGCCAAGGGAGAGGCAGCCCATGCTAGGAGGTTGGTGAGGCATTGTAGATGTCATTGTGTGCTCCATGATGTCACCACATGCTATGTCTCCCATAGGGCAAAAAACAGGAAGCATCCTGAATGCTACAAGGATAATCACTGTGCTCCACGGGTCCTTCACCCAGTGACTCAGGCTTCTCCCAGAATCTGGATCTGGACCTGGTGGGTTGAGGGTCTCACCACCACCCTGCAACTGCAGGCAAATCATGAGGGTCTACAAGAGAGGTAAGTTCTCAGAGAAGCCAAGGTGATGGAGCTGGTAGGACCAGTGGGAGGAAGGGCTGGCCAGAAGAGGGTAGCAACAAAAAAAAATGTTAACAAACTTTGTGTGTAGTGCCTGTCTTGCAGTGGGTATGCTTTGTTGTCCTGTGCCAGTGAGCAAAGTTCAGAGGTGAGCTCAGTGACCCAGCTGGCATCTGTATATTTGGGACTTGCATGAATGAGGATGATTCCACTTTTTCAAAAAGAAAGGAAATTTTTTGCAAAAAACATTGTTAATGTAACAGTTAGGGTAACTTAAGGTCACACTGGGAGACGAGCAACTTGTTGCTCAGCGTACCTTCCTGGTGAAACATTTCAATAAATAAAATAATGCCACAAAAGTAGGGAAATGTGGTGTTAGGGTTTCTAACCCTAACTTCGGCCCCCAACACCCAAGCAGCAAAAGGAAAAAAACATTAGGGTTTTGGGTCTCCAAAGTGTTGGAGAATCTGTGATGAGGTCTTCCTTCAGGTTGTCAGCCCTAATGCCCACCCTTTTCCCTGGGCAAACAATGTCAGATGTGATCTCCTTACTACACGCAGGGTCTGCTGAGCCCTGCCTGAAGAAAGTCACAACAAATTGTGTTGGCAACATGTGGCAAGGCATACTTTTCTACCTCTGAAGAGTGTAGCACTATGAAGTACTTGCTTGGAGCTGTACCTTGTGCTTTGACTGGAGACTATGGACTGGGGGGAAGGGTAAGCATTAGGGTTGAGAACCCTAAGTAAGACCCCACCACTGATTTGTCAAGACTTTAGAGACCCAAACCCCTAATTTTTGTTTTCCTTTTGCTGTTTGGAGGATGGGGTGAGGAGTTAGGTTTGGAAACCCTAATACCACATTGCCCTACATTTCTAGCATTAAGTTACCCTAACTGGTGCATTAACAAAGTTTTTTTGCAATGAAGATATAGATCTATATTTATATCTGTATATATCTATGTCTGTATATCTATACTTACAAATGCATACAAACCTACATACATACATGTCAACCCTAATACTCACCCCATACTTGTATACTCTACACATCTCAGCTTATTTACTGATGGAATGAGGTGAGCATTAGGGATGACAACCCTAAGGTACACCCAATGTCTGATTTGCAAAGACTCAGAAGAGGTGAAACTGTAATGGTTTTTCCTGTTGCTGCCTGCAGGGTAGGGGTGGGGTGTTAGAGTTGGGAATCCTAACACCACATTTCCTTACTTTTGTCACTGTAACCCAAACTGGTGCATTAACAACGTTTTTTTGCAGTGAATATATGCACGCACACACACACACACACACACACACACGCACAATCAGAGTATTTGAGTACTGGTTTCCATACAGATAGATATATAAAACATTTGGAAAGTATTACAGGTTTTAATGTTTCTGTAAGACTTTTGTACCTCTAACCCACCTACTCTGGGTGACTGAGAATACAGTAAAGTCACAATCTCACATTAGTGACATCACAGATATTTCTATTACAATAGATTGCAATATCACAGATAGAAGACTGTGACATCACTGCTCAAGCAATAATAATAAGAGGGTTACATGGAGACTTCATTGTTTAAAAACAACTGTTTCAATAGCAGTAATTGGAGAGGAAAACATAAAAAAGTTGACAAAGTTTTGTTTGAATATCAGGCAGGACTTTTAAAATGTTTGTGAGCTGCAAAGTGAGTTTGTACCTTGAAAATGGGCCCATTGAAAAGTTAGCACCATAACTGCTATTTTTAATAGTCCAGTTTACAATGCACAAAGCTGATTGGGTTGCACCCAAAACATTTGTATTGTAACCATGCATTTGAGGAGAGGAGGCATACATGCCAGCTGTGAAGCAATTCTGAAATCCTATTCAGTGCGAAACATTGCTGCTTGTGCTGTGTCAGTTAAAGCATCAGAGAAGGATTTTTTACTGACCCCAAATTGCAGAATTTAAGGGTGAACACTGCATTTTGGCCCAAAGAAGACCAGAGCAGCTTTAGTGGTTTATTTAGAGGACATGGGGGACTTATGCTTTGGTCCTTGAGCATGCTCATATAGGGCTCTATGGACTATGTCTATGCACTATAATTGGAGGGCTGATTGGCATCTTTAAGTCCCAAAGCCATGCAGCAAGTGTCTGACCGGAATCCAGCAGCATGCAGGAAAGAGAAGCAAGCCCTTATGCCTACCAGCTCATGGCTGCAGATAGCTCTGTGTGCCTCCCTGCTGAGGGGGAGTAACCTGGGTAGAACCAGCCTCCATGCCATTCATGATGGATCAAAGCACTGATGCAGTGGGGGGGCCATCCCTACCCAGCTGTCCCACACACCCAGACCATGCTGTGGCCACAGGAGACTATCAGCGGTGTGGTACCAGTAGCCCTATAGGGATAATGTATACTGGTACCCACAATCCCCAACTCTGCACAGAGCAGGGGATCTAGTCAGCCAGAGGGACAGGCATCCAATTAAATGCATGCTTGTATCCACTGCCCTGCCTATTTCCTGCCTCCTGCCCCACCATGCTCCAATTACCCTGTGGGGCAGGGCTGTGATGGGCACTTAGTGAATGGGTATGGTGCTCCTGTCTCCACAAGTGCAGGGTGTCGCAGCCAAGGTCCTCACCTGCAGCTGACCTGAAGGGTGCTATTTTAAGCACTGGTTAGGCTATCATAAACAGCTTTGCAAAGCTTTGCAACATTTTAAAAATTCGCCCTCCACACAATTGCAGTGGGTATGTTGTGATTGCAAATAAATAAATATATATATATATATATATATATACAGTGTGTGTGTGTGTGTATATATAATATATATTCATTAGCAAACTACTTTAATGCATCAGTTAGGATTTTATTGAGTGTAAAAGCTAGGAAATTTGAAATTAGGGTTAGCAACCTACCACCCCACCCTACATCCCCACCCTCCACACACCAACAAGCATTGGGGTGTGCCTTGGAAATCATTAGGCCTAACTCTCACCCCATTCCATGTGTAAACAAAGTTGAGATGGTACAGTATAGGAGAATGGGGTGAGAATTAGCCAATGACTCCAGCACACCCAATGCCTGTTGGTGTGTGGAGGGTGGGGTGGTGGGGGAAGGTAGGGTTGGTAACTTAATGTCGAATTTCCCATCTTTTTATGCTTTCATAAAAACCCTAACTGATGCATTAATGTAGTTTTTTTGCAATGAATTTCCCTTTTTTTTGAGAAAGTGTAATGTAACTGGTATGTGGTTGTGGGATTGTGAGCCCTTCAGGCCCTGCATTCCCCTCACGCTACCCATTGTTGCATAATGATATGCATGAGTGGGAGCACAGAACCTCTGGGCCCTGCAGTCCAACCTATACATAAGTACAGACATACGGCAGCCAGGAGTTTAGTTAATTTATTTTTTGTGGAAGTCAAATACTTCCATGAGTCAAAATCTGGAAGTCATTCCAATTTTTTGGAAGTCAAAATTCTTCTCAGATCCCACAGTTTGAAAGCCAGTATTCTATGAAGGGTCACTTTATGGATGTTAATACAAATAGCAGTAGTAAAATACAATTTCTTTTACAAAAAACATAATTTCATAGCTTCTGTGCCTTCAGTTTTGGAAGTCATCCAGTGTTTGTTTGTTTTTTTTACATTTGGAAGTCAATGACCTCCTCCCCTTGTATTTTGAAATTTTTTGCCTTATTTGTGGGAGTCAAATACTCCCAAAATGGAATTAACTGAAGCCCTGACGGCAGCCCTATAGTCATGAAAAGTAACCCTTGTAACACTATTTTGGCGATATCTCAGTAACTGTAGCAAATATGGAAAACATTCTACTGCAGTTGCAATCATGACAACAAAATCTCCATGGGTGCTTAGTTCACCTAAAGATGTACTAAGCTGCGGAAAGTGAAAAATCTGTATCTCGAATCATTTTCGAGATATGGGCACCGAAAAGCACCACGAGTGCCACAATTCAACGGCCGCATGTGACTCTGGCATTTTCAAGATTTTTTTCACCCAGTTATCAACATGGTATTTTGGGGACCCCACCTCATGGACAATGTCACTGCCATTTCATTAATCTGTCCCGAAAGTTGAGTTCGCACAGCAAGCACACCATTCTGCACCACAGGTGCAAAATCATGTTTTGGCCAGGATGTGAAAAATGACATCTGTATGCTGTTCATGAGGAGGTGTGGAAAAGGGTAATGTTTAAAATCAGGAGTAGAAATATGAAAAATTGGCGAAGTTATGAGCGCAAGTAGAAACTGCACAATGCATGCTCGTAATGTGGCCATTTATGGGAATTTTTTAACCAAATTTTCAACATGGGGTTTTTGGAAAATCCCCTCATGAATGCTGGCACTATGATTTTGTTAATCCACCTGAAAGTTGATTTCACACAGTGACTGCGCCATTCTGCACCATGGGTGTGAAAACACATTTTGGGCAGGATGTGGGAAATGCCAGCTATACTGTTCATGAGGAGGTGTTAGAAAATGGCAATGTTGAAAATCTGGAGTGCAAATTTTAAAAATTGGAAAAGTTATGAGTGTGCGTAGAAACTGCGTAATGCATGTTTGTAACACGGCCGTTTTTTAGATTTTTTGTACCAAATTTTCAACATGAGCATTTGGGACCTCCCCACATGAACACTGGGACTGACATTTCATTAACTGGTCCCAAAAGGTGATTCAGTGCAGTGATCATGAAATCACCTTTCAGGACTGACTAACGAGATGATAGTGACATTGTTCATGAGGTGGGGTCCCAAAATGCCTATGTTGAAAATCTGGTGAGAAAAGACCAAAAAATGGCTGAGATATCCACATTTAAATTCATTGTTTGTATCAGAGTCATATGAAGTAGGATCTTAGTTTGTATGACAAGATATGAACTAAGATCCTGTGTCTTATGACTCATGAAGTAGGATCCTAGTTCGTATCTCATCATACGAACTAAGATCCTACTTCGTATGATGCTGATATGAACAAAGAATTTAAATGTTAAATAACACACATTTTAAGGTTATTTTCCGAACAGTAAAGTGCAGAATGCACCTAGGGGGTCACAATAAACAGGCTACATGTGTTGGCTCCTCCCCAAAATATCGTTTTGGGAGGTTTCCAAATTTGAATTTCAGGTAAACTGGAATCAAGATGGCGACCATACGAAAGAGGAATTTTCTCATATAATACAGGATTCCTCTTTCATATCATACAGCCATATTGAAGTGCCTACTGAGCAAGCTCAGAAACAATATTTTCAAATTTTTTAAATGCAATAACTTAAAAATGGATTATTGTTTTTTCACCATACTAGCAAAAGGCACATCTGTGGGATAGTCCCTTTCTGTCCTGAAAAATTCATACCAAACTAACAAACCCTCTGGACTGTAGGCAAGTTCAAAGAAAAATCCCAGCAAAGTCAATAGATAAAAACATGTTTTTTCTTGTCTCTGTAACTTGGAGACCACACATCTGACCAGAAAGAAACTTGCTAGATCAATATATCTACACCACAGGAAGGTGCATATCAAATTTTGTGCAAATCCATTCAATGGTTGCAAAGTTATTAAAGTGCAAAACTTTGAGTTTAACATTGATGTGCCTACTCAATCCTAACTATAGGGGCACGACCACACTCCTATAATATATATATATATATATATATATATATATATATATATAGTGCTGGAGTAAGCGGGAGTTTTAAAAATCCTGCCCTATATTTTAGTTTGAGATAAAGTGCATGTTTTGCTATAAAATACAATCTTTGCTTTGTCACCCCTTGACATGAATAAGTTACAGCGTACTTACTATACTATGTGTAATCCAGATCTAACCAGAAAGTGTTATGTGTCAGCACTATCAGAACTAAGCAACAAACTCTAAGAGAGGCATAATTGCTGATCTCAATCCCCATCGGTAATATACTGCTGAAGGGAAGTACTAATCGCTTGTATGCAAAATTTAGGATTCATTAATTTTGCAGCCAGAGCCAGTGGCTGTAAAATAAGGAAAAGGTTTATCAAATTACATCTGATTATTTTCCACTTGATTTTCCTGTTAGGATGTTATGGTATACAGAATGTCTGCATGTAAGTGATAAATGAGTGCAAGAAGCAATGAGCAATGGCTTGTACAATCATTCCTTTGTTTTACCAAGGTAACCCTTGTCATAAACTGCATTAAACATGGAAGGATTTGCTGCTCAGGTCCGTAAACAACCCTGCAGGTCAAGTATGCAGCTATATTTCTGACAAATCTAGATCTGGGCTGCTCACTAGCAGGTGTAAATCTATACCAGGTGATCTGAAGAGAAGACTCCGTCCTTTTGGAGTGCTTTCTTCATTTTAAAATTTGGCTCTAGTCACCACAGCAGTGGTGGTACCATTACTCTGGATGTACCCATGAGCCTTGGTACTAGTCTGCAAACTGTGTTGTTAAAGCTATTCAGTGGGCTAGGGCTGTGTATGATTATAAATTCAGATGTGCAGTTCCCCCTGCTGAACTTTCCCTTTGAATGTTTTGAAACATTGCTCTAAATTCATGCAACAAGTGAATGATGGAATTTTTAATGTACAGCAATGTAAATTGCAGATTTTTTTTCAAACAGCTTTTTCTCCTGACCGTGTTTGTTCCCAGGGACATGCCCTGTTCAGACCCGTTAGCCCCCATCCTCTTCAGAACCCTGCCCCCTGCAACATTTCCATAGTTCTTCTATCCATGGCAATTGTTTCTGGGAGGGGGCTGTTCTCCCCTCTCAGGAAGTACACTTTGTGGACTAGGACACAGTGTCAGCTGGCACAATGGTCCAGGAAGGTCCTTGGGAGCTCAGGTCCTTGTTTGGACAGTCGTGGGTATCTTTCCATGGTTTTCTCCCTTATGCCTCTATCATCTACTAGTACTGATGAAGCCCATCAGTTGGCCACAGCTTCAAGCAGTGACATCCTGCTGAAGGAATAAGTTCTCCTGGCTCATTGCAGCAGTTGCTGTGGCACTGAAGTCCACCTACATTCATCTACAACCACAGTGCACTGCCAAGCAGCAGCTACTGAGATCTCCTGAGCTAGCTCCCAAACTTCATTTGCCTGCATGTCAGTTCAATGTGTTGCCATTGGGCCATTGGGGTAGAACCAGTTGCAGACTTTTTAACCAAAGTTTATCAAAAATGTCGATTCAGTTATGGCAGTTTGTTCTTTTACACATAGAAATTAAATTAACCTCACTTTTTTATTTGTTGTCCTTCAGGAATCTAACAAGTTTGTTTGCTTTCATGGTCATAAAATAAGGTTCTTCATCATGACAGCGATCGCAAAACAGTGATCACTGTTACAGCAGGTGCACATTGCCGAAAAACAAAATGATAACATACACTACCTGGCAAACCCAACAACAGCGACTACAGAACAAAAGATATCTATACAGAGGGTTGCTTCCTCCTGGCTTTTATTTCACACCCCTATATTGAGATGCTCAACCTGGGTACATCGGGAGGGGGAAAACTGGGAATAAAAATATTAAGTCCCAAACATCAAAAACAAAATAAAATAACACCCCTACCCAGCCCTGAACCTCCCACACTATAGGCCACCACCTTCACCACCACACCAGAATGCTAGCTTGAAAGCACACCATCAAATCACAGCCCACCCACATACCTCTGCTTCCTGCCTGGACCCTCCTTTTCCTGTCCTTCACCCTGTTACTACTTTGCCCTTTTTTCCCTACCTCATCACTATAAGTCCGCTCACTACCCTTTTAGGGTAGCTCAAATCACAAGCGTTCAAACTGAGTCGCTCAAAATCAAGTCACTCAATTTGAGAATATGACATGCTACCATAAAATGATGACAATGCTTTTTTGTTTTATTCTCTTCCCTCACTTCTAGTAAAGGGATTGGACTATGTTTAATCTGCCTGACTGAAATTGTTTTTTTTCTTTTTAATGAATCCCACCCCACCCCCCAGTGCGATGTATGCTGTACATTGACTTCTGTTCAATAAAGATATTTATAAAAAAAAAAATAGACATCAACATAAACTGCGAAATCTGCCATTTTCTGCAGAAAAAATGAATTTCTGTGGTTGGGTTCCATATGGCTGGAATTCTGTGGAAATCACAGAATCCTGCAAGTTTCTGCAGAAGCAGAATTTGCAGATTTTGCCTGGTTCTACAGTGTAGTCTAGTGAGTTCAGTAAAGTACCGTGAGTAGGAGATCTTGGTCCAACACCTTTATTTGCCACTGACAGTTCTTGCAGCTCTAAAATATGATGGAAGGAAGCAGGGCCTCACTGAAAATAAGAAGGCTCATCTCAGTTGGTAAATCTGTTCTAAGTAATCAATTTAAAAAATAAATCAATGAAATGCCAAGGGTGTCTTTTCCTCTGTCCCTCTCACATGCTAACACACAAGCACAGTTAATCCCAGAAGTCCATTTATATAATGGCTAAGGAAAATCCTGTATTTTGATTGGTTGCTAGAAGTGCATTAAAAGCATCTAATGCATGGCTAGCAACAATTTTCAGGTAACCACAGCCACACTTTAAAAATTAGGAATTAAGATGCCAAATGGAATGTTCATTTTTGAATCGCCACCATTTTTTTCGCCACTAACCATGAACTTGCTGAAACACTGTAAACTTCATAATCATCAAAGCACAAGCTATAGTTTAACTGTCTTTTTTCTTTTAAACTACAGCATGTGCTTTGATGATTAATTGTTTCAACTCTGCTTTTTTTTTTCAAAGTTGCCATTTACTGATTCTGTGCTAGGGTCTTGCGCCTGTGGATTTCTTCATGGCTCTCTGCTTGCTACTAGCTCACAAACTCCCAATTGGGCTCAAAATTTAAATAAAAAAAAGAAAGTAAATTAAAAGACTGTGTATATCGGGGGCATCTCCTCTACTTTCTCTTTGTTACGGATGCTGTCACAGCACGCTTGCTCCTTCTTGTCACCCGCTCACTTGCCTTTCCTCCTGACTGCCCACTCCACACGTTAGCCTGTTCCAGTCACATCTACTATTACCATACCCAAAAAAAAAGGAATCATAAATACATTCAAAATATGCTAAAAATTAAAAAGATAAATGAAAAAAAATTAAAACTAGTCAGTGAATCAAAACAGTACTCAGTGTGGCTGGTGGTGGGGGGGGTGCGTGGTAACCATGACAACCAACTTCAGAAATGGTAGCCACAGGAGGACAAAAGTCCTAGTGGCAAAATAAAATACAGCAATCTTGTGCAGGTGGAGGAACTATTTTACAACAAAAGTCATTAAAGATTGAACTGTTTTTCAATATAAACATCAGGGGCTCAGTTCTCAAAGAGCCCTTAGATCTCCGCAATTTGTAGCAATCAAGGGCTGGAGCAAACTCTGGGTGCATCATGGACTGTACCATGTGGGGGGGGGAGTCCAGGGACAAACAGTGCCGGGACTGGGGCTGCTGCCAGGTCTGTGTCCACCTGGGGTCATGGCGCTGTTTGTCCCTGGAACCCTCTGTGGTACCATTCCATTAGCTTAATGGTCATATAAATGGCAGCCCCGCCTGATGCCACATCACTCCCCAGCATGCTCACCATCACCCCAGCACTCCTATGACACCAGCGTGCCCCATCAGCACCAGGACCCCACGTTCAGAGACCCTCATTTTGCCACCTTGTGTGGCACTGGAACAAGGGGCTTAGATCACCTCCAGGCTGGTTTAACTTGAGTCCTTTGCTGCGCTCATGGTGGGGATTCCAAAATACCAATAAAGAGGATGTTGCAGCCCCGCCATGGCACAAGCCCCCCTGCAACCTGGCACACTTGGTTGTGCGATGCAGCCATGCTGCAAGGGGGTTTTGCACAGCTGCTTCAGGGGTTGATGCAGCTGTGTTACTGAATCTTGACTGATGCAAGCTGTGATGCAAGCCACTTCTTGCATCGATATCTTATGATGCAAGTGCCTTGTGTCGATCTATGTATTTTGAGAATCAGGCCCAATAATTTTTATTTCTACATGAATGTAAAATACACTGCCCCATTTAATAAGCACAGTAAGACACTCTGGGGGTGTGCATTAGATATTTCTAATGCACAGCCAGGGGTCGAAAGCACTCAGGCTGAAGCATTGTGCCTCGTTACACCCCTGGCCATGTGTTAGAAATGTGTAATGTACACCCCTAGAGTGTCTTATTGCTCACATCTTTTACATTTCACCTACAGTTTTAAAGCCTGAGAGAGAGAGTAGAACACAGAGGGCAGTGGTAAATGGAGCTCAATCCAAGGAAAAGAGGGTGACCATCGGGGTGGCACAGGGATCAGTTCTGGGGCCAGTCCTATTCAATGTCTTCATAAGTGACATTGTGGAGGAGCTGGAAGGAAAGGTATGCCTCTTTGCAGATGACACTAAGACCTGCAACAGGGTAGACTCTCTGGGAGGGGTGGAAAAAATGAGGAGAACCTAGATAAACAAGAAGAATTGTTAAGAGTCTGGCAGCTAAGATTCAATGCAAAAAAAGTGCAAACTCATGCATTTGGGGCATAGGAATCCAGGGGAGCCTTACATGATGGGGGGGGGGGAATACTGACAGCCACCAAACAGGAAAGGGATCTGGAGGTAATCATATCAGATGACCTAAAGATGGCCAAACAATGTGTAAATGCTGTGGGGACAGTCAGTGGGGTACTAGGGTGCATAGGGAGAGATATAACCAGCCGAAGGAAGGAGGTGGTGATGCCTCTGTACAAATCATTAGTGAGACCTCATCTGGAGTACTGTGTCCTGCCACATCTCTGTAAGGACATAGACAGGGTGGAGGCAGTTCAGAGAAGGGCAACAAAAATGGTTCAGGACCTGTACCATAAGTCATATGAGAATAGACTGGAGGCCATCCATATGTATACCCTGGAGGAGAGGAGGGAAAGGGGGATATGATAGAGACCTTCAAATATCTCAAGGGCATAAATAAAGTACAGGAGGGTAGAATCTATCAGAAAAAGAGATGTTCTGGAACAAAGGGTCATGACATGAAGCTGGAAGGGGACAGACTAAGGGGTAATGTGAGAAAGCATTTCTTCAAAGAAAGGGCAGTCGATGCATGGTACAGCCTCTCAGTGGAGGCAGTGGGGACAAATTCAGTAGGGGATTCAGAAATGCATGAGATAGGCATAGGAGAACCCTAGTGATAGGAAAGAGATCAAAGCAAGAGATTAAGCAGGGCCTGTGTTTTCTGCTGCAGGTAGAACAAGCATTTGTCAATGCTGACTGTTGTCTTGCTGGCATTGGCATTGGTAGTGCAGGAGTTAGAGAGATGTATAATAGGAATGGCAGTGAAGTATTGAACTGACACCAACCGCACCTCCACCCTGCAGAGACTGACAGATGTTGAGGTGTGCCTTTGCGTTGTCAGCCATAATGCTCATGCCATTTTACCTCACCCTACCCTTCAGACACTGACAAGAGTCGTCGTGTGCCTTGGTGTCTTCAGGCCTTACGCTCACCCCATTCCATAAGGAAATATGCTGAGATGGCTGCAATATAGGAGAATGGGGTGAACTTTGGGGCCAAAGACTCCAAGGCACATCTCGATGTCTGTCACTGGCTGTAGGATGGGGGTGGAATTACAATCGATGATCCCAAGTCACACCCCTGACGCCTATCAGTCTCTACAGGGTGGGGCATTATGGATCTATGACGCCGGCATGACAACAAAAACACCAACATCCTCAACCATGCCAGAAACCCGTCAACACCCCCGACTGTGACCCTGAACTGACCAGCATGACCGCGATGCACAATGCGGGGGGAGCTGCACCCCACTAAAGATATCTAACTCCACATCGCACAGACAGTAGAGTTAGATATTTACCCTCCATCACCCTACAGTGTCTCAATGCAAAACCCCTGTTGCTGCCAATATAGGCACATTGGGGGTTTTGCTACGGGGGGTTCAGTGTGCCAGTGTCACTGTAGCGATGGTACACCAGGCGTTATGGTTGGAAACCCTAATGCCGCAGGCATTTGTTGGTATTTTCACTCCAAATTTTCTACATGAGCTTTTTGTGACCCTACCTCACAAAGAGTGACACTATCAGTTTGTTAGCTGAAAGGTGATTTTGCACAGCAACTGCGCCATTTGGTGCCACAGGTGCAAAAACACATTTTGGGCAGGATATAAAAAATGACAACTGTACTGTTCATGAGAAGGTGTAAAGAAAATGGAAATGTTGAAAATCTGGAGTGAAAATTTTAAAAACTGTCGAAGTTATGAATGCGCATGGAAACTGTGCAATGCACGCTCATGACACAGTCATTTTTTTTAATTTTGTCACCAAATTTGCAATATGGGCTTTTTGGGACCCCACCTCATGAACAGTGGCACTGTTGTTTCATTAATTGGTCCTGAAAGGTGATTCCATGCAGTGACTGCGAAATCACCTTTTGGGACTGAGTAATGAGATGACAGTGCATGTGTTCATGAGGTGGAGTCCCAAGAACCCCATGTTGAAAATCTAGTACCAAAATTCCCCAAAATGGTTGAGATATCCACCTAAGTTGAAACCCCCCATTGCCTGCCATTATAAAGCTTACCGCATTTTGCTCAGTTCCCGGTTGGCTTTTGAAGAGTGCAGATGTGTTCCCACTCCACAGAAGATTGCAGCGCTGGCCCTCTGGAGGTAAGTATTGGGTGAGGGGTGCAGGGAGGTGGGGTGCACAGAGGGTAGGTACGGGTTGGAGAGGGGCACGGCAAGACAATGAGGGACCTTTTTTTTTCCCACAGATAAAAAAAAAAAGAAACCAGACTTCCGGGGACTGTTCTCTTTATTTACAGGTAAAAAAAAATGATTTCGGGCACACTGGGGTGGGCTCCCAGTGTGCCACGAGTTTGGTGGGGGGACATGATGCCAACAGGGATTGGACAGCCCCATCAGCAAAGAAAGTGTGTGTGTGGGGAGGGGACATGATGCTGATGGGGAGTGGGCCCCCTGTCAGCAAACAAATTGAACTGGGGGGGCATGCCGACACAGAGATTGGGCATCCCCTATGTTGGCTTTGTGGGGATTGTGTGGTGGGTGGCAGAAGCTATCACATTTATTGGAATGTTTCACCAGGAAAGGCATGTAACAGAGCCTTGTCATCTGATGCTCCACTGGGGAAACTGCACCTCATTGGAGCGGCAGATTTCTTTCAACTCCGTGGCTCTCTCTGAAACTGCTGTCATCACCAGCATGCTCACTAATTGGTGGCTGAGGGACGCACCCACTAAAGCATTCCCTGCATTCGCCATAACACTGACACCTCTGAATGTGCTACTGCCACAAGATGTTGCTTGTGTGTGCCCCCAAGCCAGCATAAAAAATGGGCAGACTGGGTGGGCCTCCTTATCTGCCATCCATTTTTATGTTTCTATGTTTGCATTGCCTGTGATTTTCATAATGATGTGCTCCCCAAGTTCTTAGTGAAGGCCTTACTGTTGAAGGGCCCCAACAGGTTTTATTTCATTCTGACTCTTCTGCCTCTGATTGGCCAGCACCTTGTTGCATATACTGATAATGTAATGAGGTAATTTTGGACATTTCTGTCTTGCACAATAATGCCCCTTGTGTGCTCTTTCAGCTAAGCACAGTAGGTGAAATAATGTAGCAGTAAAGCACAGTGGGGAAAGGGGGTTACACAAAAGTAATCTCAGCTCCACCTACCTAGGGTTCTCCTCAGGGGTATGATTACCTATTGGTATCCCACCCCCAGAGGTGTTTTATCCCTGTCATAAAGCCCATTTTAAAAGTGGGATATCTCACTCCAGGGTGTAGGGTTAGAAGGGAATAATACACTTCTTGCATCATTGCAGCACTTGGCAATGCCTCACGCCTAACAACTACGCAAGGGGTGCATGATTCCCTTATAAATGCACACCCTGTCATGTCTTATCTCCTGTGCGATCTCGCCTCCAACAATTTAAGTTTTACCGTGACGGTGGAATTATCAGTCAGAAACCAGCCTCCAGAGTTGTATAACCACTATTATAAAGTGGTGTGCTTTTTTTAAGCTTTTTTTCAAGTTTAAAATAAAACAGGTAACCTGATGGCTACCTCCATATGTGCATCACATTTCACACAACAGCAGGGTATGTGCAAGACCTGTGTGAATACTGCTAGGCATGTTATTCATATGGGTCCCAGCAAATCAGGAGTCTGAATTTCTGTTCTCTGTTTAACAAATACATTTAAAAAAATTCATTTTCAGATTAATCAAATTTCAGATAATCAAAGATTAATAATCTGAACTAGCTCTGGCCAGGCACCTCCAAGTAGGTACTCTCAGGGATCTATGGTGCCTGTGGCCAACTGCACCAGTTCTTCGAAACTAGAGGTATTAAGTAGCCATCATTTCCAAAGATCTATGCTAATTATCTGGAAATTAGGCATTCAGTTGACAGTGATTAAGTTATGTATCCAATTAAATCTTAGAAATTGTGAAGTAAAATATTGGGCGTAATTAGTCAGTTAAGATGCAGAATTCTTTGCATACCAAGTTGCTTTTTAATAGCATATTCACTTTGATGTTTGTTTCACGAAACATCCTGAAGGAATTCAGATGGGTAAGCAAGCAGTTATTTTGTAACCTATGACTGCATTCATTTACTTCCAACAATTGATTATTTGTAATGCATTCTTTTACGCATACATGTGTTATTCCTGGCTTCAAACCAATGTGTTATGAGACAGCCAGATGTGCCTCAAGAAATCTAAGATGCTGTCATGTGCTTTAACCAACAGATACTTTTATTTTCTCTATCTATCCATAAAAATCTCATGCTTAATCTTAATATACATGTTACGTTTGTAAACAAATCATTGTATTTCTACTTAACTTTAAATTCTGGTCATTTCTTCAGAATGGGTCAATTCAAATGATTTTTTTTTTGTTTAATTTTCCCTATTCCCTTTTTTTATCTTTCTTTGCTCCACTTGTACCTTCCATCCTCCCCCTGGCACAACTCCAGGGCCCAATTTTCCACAAACCACCCCCTGCAGTGATGTCCCCCATCAGTTGTTTGGGGCACTTACCAAAGTTACTGCTCTAGCCTGAAATGTGAGGAGTCAGACTCAACTGGGGATTCCTGCTAGGCTTACAGTTATATGGGAGGAGCTACTGGGACTTGTGTGTCCCACTCGTCATAATGCATTTCTTCCACTGCACCTCCAACCATCCCTGGTGGTAATCATGTCAACAAGCCTAAGGGTACCCTTGACAAAGCACCCACAGCTCTAATCAATGAGCATTGTGGCCATCCCTTCCACTACAAGTGGAGATCATACTTAAGAATGCCCCTTCCAACATGGGAAATGTTTTTATTTAAAAGTGTTTGACCAGGTAAGAACCCAATAGCATAAATGTCAATTTGCAAGGGGGACCCACAGTATTATTTACTTTTACAACAAATAGATGCATACAATACACAGTGAAAAAGTAACCAAAACATTTACATACAGAATCAGCAATATAATTCAGTTTCAAATTATCTTTAAATGAAGGATTAGAATTAATATGATGAGTTTAAACAGGTATATAGTACATTCCATTCTTTGGTAACCTTATAAATGAATGAACACTGACCAGCAGCAGTTCTATAGATGGGAGGTTTTAGGCATTGTCCATCTGAGAGTTCTGTTGAATAGACAGATGTAGCATTACACATGACTTTTCAAATTAAGTTTTATTTTTTATTTATTTTTTGTTGACCGGGTAAGTGCACTAGACAAATCCTGCCTATTTTCAGGCACGACCCGGGGGAGGGAGATGCAGATGAATGCCAACTGACCTTGAACCAGATAAGCTGTTGGTGGTATTTTTAGTGAATGAGGAAAATTTGGCCAGGACACCGGGGAAATTTCCCTACTCTTTTCGACAAGTGCCATGAGATCTTTAACATCCACCTGAACTACCACCAGTCCAGGCAGATGGGACCTTGGTTTAATGTCTCATCCGAAAGACAGCACCTCAGAAGTACAGTACCCCTCTCATGCTGCACTACAGTGTCAGTACTGGGATATTAACCCAAGTGCCAGATGTGGGAACTGAACCCACAGCCCTCTGATCTCCCGGCCTCAGAGGTGAGTGTGCTACCTACTGAGCCACTGACACTGACTATGTGTGGCAGGACCCTGTCTTACTTGACAAAAACAAACAGAACCATGTGCACCATGAATTAAATGAAAACCAATTTAACTGGTGATAGAGGGTACAATGATGTGCTAGGGGAGGACAAGCAGTAACAAAACAACAAACATTAAAGTATAAAGTTTGCACTCGACGTAAAGAGGAATCACGGGCTCAAGAATCTATTGGGAAACAATAATCAATTTGTGAGGGTATTAAAGAGCCTCTGACACCGTTGAGACAACTTTGAGAAAATGTAATGTTTAGCACAAGTGAGCTTATATTTGAACATTGTTTCTGTATTTCTCATTCTTCTTTATTAATAAGGACATTTGTATGAAAACAGGATCACTGCACTATCTGTTCTGGCTGCTTGCCTACAAACACAGTTCTGTTTATGACATCACAGTATGTTGCTGTGGCAATAATTATGATGCCATAAACAGGGGATTATTTATTTTATTTATTTGTTTATTTATTTAAACGTTGGTAACAAGGATAAACACCATGGCCAGAGGCTAGATTCCAGGTGCAACCTCAGATTATGATGTCACATGCAGGATAGCAGAAAGAGCAGATAAAGTTTAAGGGACAGTAAGCCTCTTTCATACAACTGTCCTCGGTAATAAAGAAAAAGGTACATAATTATAGAAAATACATTAACTATAAATTGACCTGTCTAAATCTCACATTTTTTCTAAGTTTTTCTAATGGTGTCAGGGGCTCATTAAAGATTACACAAGAATATTTTTCGAATTTGAGGAGAAACCTCTCCTGAGTCATATAACAGACTAAAACATTGTGTGATGTTTTACTCAGATAATCAGTGTGACTATTAAATGACAGAGCGCTGTCGAACACTAGACCAAAATACTAAAAATGAACAACATTGTCCATCTGCTGACTCTGTAGATCAGTGATCATCGGGGGGGGGGGTAGAAAAGAAAGTATTTTATGATTGATGCCAAATAGCATGGATTTGGTCTTGGCAACATTCAGAACAAGATCATTTCAATTAGACAGTCTTGAGCACTGTCAAAATCTTTCTGAATAAGCGTCTTTAAAGTATTAACACCAGAACCCTTGGTAAACAATGTCACAACATCAGTGTGTAAAAGCAAACTAACTGAGGAAAGTACATGGGAGAGCTCATTCAAATAAAGACTAAACAAAAATGGTCCCGGGATAGAGCTCTGGGGTATCCTGATTTTGACTTCAGAAAAGGGGAACAGGACATTGTTTAATAACTCCATGTGCCTTCTATAGCACAATTAGTCTCTAAAACAAGCAACTGCTTGATTTAACAAACCCAGGTCCCTGAGCTTTGTAAGCAGGCAGCTGTGGTGGACAAGGCCAAATGCCTTGGATAAATCTAGAAAAATGGCAGCAGCCAAATCTCTGTGTCCAAGGCCTGGTGAAGGTAGCCTGTCAGTTCAGTCAATGTAGTCATGATACTATATTCGGCCCGAAAGCTGTGCTCCTGATCCAAGAAGACTTATAACTCATTGAAGACTACCTTTTCAATTACCTTGGTCAAGGAGGACAAAGGGGAGCTAGATCTGTAATTTCTGACCACAATCTATTTCCTTATTTGAAAACAGGCACTGCAGTCTCCTGCTTCCAAAGCCCAGGGACACTCCCAGTTTGAAGAGAAAAGTTTAACAGAATACCTATTGGATAGGCCATGAGATCTCTCACAGAAGAAAAAAAGCTTAAGGTTCACAATATATCACCATCCCCATTCCTAGTTTTCACATTAATTTTATTCAGATGATCTAGTACGTCCTCAATAAAAATGCTACAAAATTTAAATCCATGGTCTAACGTATTAAACACATGGTCTAATAATACATAAAAAACACACAGGAACTCATACCCGCCTCTTCACTATGTTCAGTCATCTTAGCACAAGGTTAGCTACACGACAGAAAGCAGAATTGAATTCAGTTGCTGTATCTACTGGATTACTCAGTTCACCTCTGAGAGTACATAATGAGGTGACCACTGCTAGTTTTGTCCATTAGTTCATTCAAGGCCTTCCAGTTTTCTTTGGGATTTCTGTAATACAAAAATTGTTTATTTACATAACATTCTGCTTTAGTTTTCCTGATAACTTTCTAATAGGTGTTACATACTACTTTGTAGGAAGTGGATTTAATCTTCTTCAAAACCTTCCAGGCCTGGTCACAGTCCCACGTTATTTGACCAGTTCTGGAGTAATCCAGTTTATGATTTTTAACCCTTGTTTTATGTAGGGGGTAAATATGTCACAGCTTCTTCTAAATTCTGTTGAGATGAAAACTAATGCAGAGTCCTCATCTGGAATGGAATGGAAAAAAGACAAATCAATGCTAGCAATATGTGATTCGAAGCTTATTAAAACCAAGTAATTTATAGGATGAGAACAAATACAAATAGGGGGAGGATGAGTCTTTCAAGCAGACCACATATGTACATACCACATACGTACATACCACCAGACTGTGATTGCTTAATGAATCTGGTAATATGGGAGAAGACTGAATCCTGTCAGGTCAACAAGTCAATATCCAATAAAATAATGATTCATTGCCTGGTTTGTAATTCAGCCTAGTAGTTGATTCGATGACCTGAATAAGTTTCAAACTTGACAATTTATCTGTTATTTTAGCATTCAATTTATCTGATCAGTTTACTGTATATTAGCAACTCACAAGACAATCATTTCCCTTGAATCTACAACTGCATTCCAGCTCTGGGGCACTCCCCCAGGTCACACGCATGGCTAACAGGTTCCCAAGGTGGCTGCCTGAATTATGGTACAATACTGCATTGTCTTAAAGGGTCAGGCTTATTTTGTGACTAGTCAAGTCTGAGGTGTCCAACTCCTGAATGCTGCATCCAGCCCCCAGGTCAGCATCCTCCATGCGTTTCTGTTCTGTTCCTTCTCCACAGTTGTTTTTATTTATTTTAATTAATTCTGCATTACAATTTCTATCATAGTTTTATTCCATTCACATATACTCTGTAGTTTCACTCTTGATGTCTTTTCCTGGCATACCCACGTCTTGCCTTTTTTGACATGTGCCTGCTCATGCATCCTCCACAGGTACACCTCTAGTATCAGGAGTCTGTCCTTAAAAATCACACTCAGCTCCTTCTGGCCTGTTCATGTCTGTACTTCCATATTTCACATCATTTTTTTCTAACCAGAACTGTTACAAAGTAAAACAATTCCTCACAGTCAACATTTTAATATCTGTTTTAGCAATCAGGGCTGAACGGATGAGGTGTTTGGGGATTCTTGTGTTTCCTTTCCTACAACTCACTCAATGAACAGAGTTTATTTCTTGAAAGCTAGTCTCAAAAGCAGTTTGGTCAATCCAATATAAAATATCGCCTGCAACACATTTGTTGTTTTTTCCCCCCTTTCCTACAACTGAATTCAACACTCTTATTCAATTTGCTTGACTTAGATTTATGCAGTATGCTATCAGTGTTGTTAATCTGCATTTTATGCAATTAGGTTCTGCATTTGTAAGTACTACTGTAATTCAAGCTTTGTATAGATGAAGTAAGGCTTCATGTAGACTGAGAGTCAAAATGTTGTAAAACAAAAAGATGACTTTCCACTATGACAGACTGATATTCACTGTGAATAATATATATAGTGTAACACGTCAGTGTTTGTGTGTTAGTTTCAGGGAAATCTAGTTCACTTTTTTTTGTGGTAATATCTTTTATTAGACTAACTGAAGAATTTTTATACAACCTTTTGAGACCTGTGAATGCAGCACCCTGGAGTTTGTTACTGCACTGATAAAATGGCCTGCTTTTATTCACTTGGTTTTAAAAAATATTGCACCATGCATTTGTGAGTACTTACAGACATGGTATATGATCTAGTTTGCCTAGTCAGAGATCAGTATTTGTGGCAGCCATCTTGAAACATTTCACAGATCCAAATACTGCACTGCTTGAGCCTCTAGACATCCCAGTGGACCAAATAACATTTTATCAGTCCAACCTTAGTACTAAAAATCTATTTACCCTTTTTAGTAGCTTTGCATTTGTCTAATATAAGTGACCTCATATAAAGGTCTGCCTCCTGTACTAAATTGTATACTACACATTCTTTGCATTCTATGCATTGAGGTGGTTAGGTCCAGGAGGAGTCCTGGGGCAAAATGGGATGTAGAGAGAGGTACCATGGTACACTGCCCCTGGAGGATATGTTTGGATACTGACTGTGAATGAAATATATATATATTGTAGTGTTTTTAATATCTGGGCTGGGACAGTAACAAGCCAGAAGAAAGCTGCACTATACCTGGGTAACTCAGCATAAGTGGAAGACCAAGGATAATCTGATTCTTTTTGTGTAGGAATGGCCGGGGCTATAAGTACCATAATGCTGAATGGAGACATGGGTGGTGGGGGGAATTAACTAATTTTGTTTTAAAAATGTGTTCCTGTTGAGGAGCTCAACCCCATACACCTTAGAAAATGGTTCCATGTCATAATAGTGAATGTAAAACAGTGATCGCTATTATGGTGAGTGTGTATCACCAAAAAGCTAATCAGCGATATACGCTTTAAGGAGACCCAACTTCTGAATTTATAAAAAGTGTTTTTTAAGGGGACACAGCCCCCCATGCCCCCCCCCGAGCCCCCTGAATTAGGATTCTCAAGTCCAGGGGGTTGCATGTCAGGGAGGGGGGCAAAATCCAGATCTAGGAAAAAATTAAGTGTCGCAGCTGGCAGCTGCTGCAAAATGCAATCCACACCAGGTCCCTAACTTAGTACCTGCTCTCCCAGTGGTAGCCTCCCACACCACCATGCCACATGGCTATCTCGGCAGCAGCAGCAGCAGGTACTCCAGTCCCTGAAAACCCCTTCCCTGTCCCTTCTCTTCCCCTTTCTATTCCCCCTTTCCATTCACCCTTCCCCATACTCGCTGTCCCATACCCTTGCTATTCTGTAGGGTAGCCCACCATAAAACTGCCCAAAATGAATTGCTATATTTCTAATCACTCATTTTGGGTCACTGTTATGATGTGCTACCTAGAAAACATCTGTTATTGGGCAGATTCCCCTTATATAAAAAAATTAAAATGTCACTGTTGGAATTCATAGCTCATGCTACTGAGACCCAGTGAGCTAGCTTATGCTGAGCAGCGTAGTGTGAGCAGAGTTAATTACTCCATTAATGTAACCCCCCCCCAGATTCATATACAATTTATATGAGGGTCCTTAGTCCTCCACTTATGCTGGGAACTGGGGTTCATGTTCAAGTCCCAGAATCCCACACTGAGACCAGCTGGGGACAAAATCTGTATCATAGATGAGGTGCTTGGTTCTTGGGGATGGAGGGAGGGCAGAGGTGGCCTGGCATTCATGTGTCCCCTGCTGTCTGGCTAAGAAATGGCATTTGCATAGGCTAGGAAGGCAGCGGGCTCACTAACTCTCCCAGTCAGAGAAAGAAGCATGACTCCATGGCAACCCTGATGGTCAGGGTGTGCAATGGCGGTAGGCATACAAACTTAGGGGGCAACAAAGTAGAAAAGGATACTTATATCTTTATATATATTGAGATTTTGACCTACAGTTTGATACTACTAAATATATATTTTTGACCATTTTACATGCTTTTTTGTGAGACCATTTCCTGTTAAGGGACTGCACTTATGTTTTGGTGGCAGTTTCTCAGACAAAGTACATATCCAATATCACAATATATTTCTTTGCAATGTTCAAAATCCACAACCCATAATATGAGGAAAGAATAGGGTTGTGCAGATACTGTGCATTATTTTTTGGACAGTTTGGACAGCGTGAATGATCTATGGATCTAAGGAAGACAGTGTAAACTTCAACTCCATCATTCAGAGCTATATGGATTAGATAAGTGGGTGCTAACACATGACAGAGTGTGTGTTGATTGGGAATTATAAGTATTCCTTAGTGCATTCTAACGCTGAAATTCATGGGCCAGGTGCTCCTCAGCACACATCAGAAGAGTGACTAGAGCTTCCAATGAATGCAGCACCCTGGAGTTTGTTATCGCACTTATAAAATGGCCTGGTTTTATTTTAGTCTTAGAAAATATTGCACCATGTGTTTGTGAGCACTTATAGACACGGCATGTGATCTAGTTTGTCTGGTCAGAGATCAGTATTTTTGTGGCGGCCATCTTGAAACATTTTATAAATTCAAATAATTTACTGCCTGAGCCTCTGGAGATCCCAGTGAATATAATAGTGCACTATCAGTACAGTTCTAGTACTAACAATACATCTTTCTTTTTTTCATAACTTTGCAGTTTGCTAATATAACTGAATTCATACAAGTTCTGTCTCCTACACTTAATTTTATACTACACATTCTTTTTAAGCATTTATATTAAAAATGCATTCATAGTTGGTTTCCCTTGAGGGTGGATTTCAAACTGTCCTAGTAAAGTGAATGACTGATTGCAGGCTTACTTACATAGAGACATGGCAATTATTGAAACATGAAATAAAATCAGACTATTTTAAAATGTCGCACCATTAATTGAAGTATGTTATTAACTATGGGGCAATCTTTGAAAAGCATGATGTTTTAACACAATTCAGCTTATATTTAATAGATTCATTGAAAAAAAATACTGCATATGTTAGGTTACAAAGCCACAAAAGGAGGGTTTTTCAACCCTAACTCTGAGCCCCCTCACCCAGCCCCTACCCCGTTGACCAAAATCCAAGCTGCAGGTCTAAAACTGGGTTCCACAGATCTGGTGCTTCAAGCCACAGGCCCAGAACATGCACCATGAGTATGTTGCTTCAAGTAGGGCCTGCAGGACCAGTTGGAATTTTCTTTGTGCTGGGCCCTAAAGGCACTGCACAAGCATGAGAGAAATCATGGTTTTCTGTACACAGGGTTCCAGACCTATAGCTTGAAGCTGCAGACCCATGGGGAACAGCCCCACACCTGTAGCATGACTTTGAGTCATGAGGGTAGGGCCTGGGAGAGTGGTATGGATGTTAGTGTTAAAAACACTAAACCCTCATTTCCCTATTTTTGTGGCTTTGTAACCCTAACATATGGATTAAGGTAGTTTTTTATTTATTTATTTGAATTTTGTTCACCGGGTGGGCCCACTGAGACAGAGTTGTCCCTTTTTCAGGGGCGACCCAGGGAATATAAGCATTCCATACGTTGATATACAGTCAAGAAAATAAGTTACACTTATCGATACAGGATAAATTAAGGTTCCATGTGATAACAGTTACTACACTATAGCATATGTCAAAACATCGATTCCAGAATGTCGAAGAGATAAACAGTCAATGCTACATTATGGCTACAGTACAGAAACAGTGATTTCATAATACATCTTTAAGGTGGGGGGTTCTGCCCCCCACCCCCCACAGTGTGCTGTGCCCCCTGAACCCCCCATTTCTACTATTCTAAAACCACACCTCACTTTGATAGCCACAATTGCAAAATGTGTGCTGTAGCTCAAAAGGTGCAGTCACTGTAGTTTGCCAGTCACTCATGTTGTAGTCACTCATGTTGCAGTCGCTCAGCTTGAGTAGCCCAAACTGATTAATCCAAATTACGTGATACCCAAATGGTTCCATATTATGTACAGAGATACACAGGAACTTGTGGTGCTACTTATATATCATACAATCATCATTCATGACATGGATTACAGAGACAGAAGAGCTTAACATATTTACGTAGGTTATATGACTGCATAGGTCTAGTAAATGCAGTGAGGTACATACACATAAATGATAGTTTATTGAACAATCTATACATGTAACTGTGAGAACTTAGGAGAGAAAACCACATATGTGAGGAGTTAGAATTGCAGAGCTCAATAAGCCATAGAGGGTGGAAAGAGGGGGAGGGGTGTAGAGGGAGAGGATAAGCACAGAAAGGGAGGGAAGACCTGCAGGACAGCGGACATGTAAAAAAGTAAGGATTATTTACAGGCACAGAGTGGACGTAGAAAGAATGTCAGTTTGTATAATTTTTAAAAATTGCGTGAGGGACGTACATATGAGTAGGTCCAGTGGGAAATTGTTCCATAAATGGGGGCAGAAACAGAGAAGGATCTTTTGCAAATAGCTAGGCGAGTCTTAGATATCTTTAGGATTGGGTATTGAGAGGATTGTAGAGATCTGGTGAAGGTTTTCAGAGTGAGAAGGTTGGAGAGACTGGATGTGGAGGGCAGGTGTATGAGCTTAAAGGTTGTGCAGAGCAGTGGGAATTCAAAACAGGCTTCAAATGATGGCCAGCCTAGGGTGTAGAGCACATCACAGTGGTGGGTGCGCCCAGTGACTGATGCATCGAAGCAAGCTATTTTATGATAAGCTTGTTTTAGTCTGTTTAGGTTAGTAGTCTTAGTTGAATGAAGTAGCGTAGTGCCATAGAGAGGGCCCGGGAGCAGGGTAATGGAGGCAATGGTTCTCTTGGTCTGAGTTTTTTTGCAATTAATTTTCTTACTTTTTGAGAAAACAGAGTCATAACATTTTCTGAAACTCCCTCCCAGTGTCCTCACTAAGTATTTTCTCCTGCTCCATCTTCAGAAGTGGCTTGAGAAAACATTTACAGTCCTTCTCTGCCTGTAACTATACTTGAGGAACTAATTGCCTCTTAGGTTGTAATGTAGTTTTATTCAATGCTGGCTAACTGTTATTTATTACTGTACATTATTGACTGTCTCATTGTATTTGTTCTCATTCTAGGCTGGTATATTGTTATTTTAAGACTGCCTGATGTCACCTACCTGTTGCTGTTTTAATCGTATTACATAGAAACATAGAATTTGACGGCAGATAAGGACTGCTTGGCCCACCTAGTCTGCCCATTTTCCTACCTAACAGATAAGCTGCAGATCCTAGTTAACCAACTGCTTACTTCCTCCTACCCCCCACTAGGACTGCCTTATGTCTGTCCCATGCATTCTTGAATTCCCCCACTGTTCTTGACTCCACGACCTCCTCAGGGAGGCTGTTCCATGCATCCACAACCCTCTCCGTGAAAAAATACTTCCTCACATTACCTCTGAGCCGTCCCCCCTCTATCTTCAAATTGTGCCCCCTTGTTCTTGCACATCTCTTTTTCTGAAAGATGCTACCCTCTTGGACTTTGTTGATTCCCTTGAGGTACTTGAAAGTTTCTATCATGTCCCCTCTCTCTCTTCTTTCCTCAAGGGTATACATATTAAGCTCCTTTAGTCTGTCTTCAGATGTCTTCTGCTGCAGCCCTGCACCATTTTGGTTGCCCTCCTCTGGACAGCCTCCACTCTGTCTATGTCTTTGTGGAGATGGGGTCTCCAGAACTGCACACAGTACTCCAGATGAGGTCTCACCAACTGTCTGTACAGAGGGATAACAACTTCCTGTTTTCTACTATAGATACCTCTTCCTATGCATCCCAGTATCCCCCCAGCCTTCCTTATAGCCTTCTCACGTTGCTTGCCCACCTTTAGGTCATCTGATAAATTACCCCCAGGTCCCTTTCCATTTTTACTATTGTCAGTATCTCACCCCCCCATTGTGTACTCTTCCCCTGGGTTTTTGTTTCCCATGTGCATTACCTTGCACTTCTTTGCATTGAATCTGAGCTGCCATACATTTGACCATTCCTCCAACCTTGACAAGTCCCTTCTCATCCTTTCCACTCCATCTTGTGTATCAACCCTGTTGCAGATCTTTGTGTCATCTGCAAAGAGACATACTTTTCCTTCCAGTTCCTCTGCAATGTCACTTATAAAGACATTAAAAGGACTGGTCCCAGTACTGAACCCTGCGGTACCCCGCTGGTAACTCTCCTTTCTTCACTGTGTACTCCATTTACTACTACCCTTTGCGTCCTGTTGTCTAGCCAATTTTTTATCCAGGCTACCACCTTGGGGCCCACTCCAAGGCTGGCTAACCTGTGTATTAATCTTTTGTGTGGGACTGTATCAAATGTCTTGCTAAAATCTAGGTAGGCCATGTCCACAGTCCCTCCCTGGTCTACTACTTTGGTCACCCAGTCAAAGAAATCTATTAGATCTGGTCTGACATGACCTTCCCATCGAGAATCCATGCTGACTTGGGTCCTGTACCCACTGGCCTCTAGGTACTCAACAGTTCTTTCCTTCAGAAGTGATTCCATCATTTTCCTACCACTGAGGTCAAACTAACTGGTCTGTAGTTTTCTGCCTCTGTCCTGCTCCCACTTTTGTGAAGAGGAATCACATCCACCCTCCTCCAGTCCTCAGGTACCACCCCATCCTCCCATGATTTGTTAAAGAGAGTAGTCAGCGTGTCACTAGTTCTCACCTTAGTTCTTTTAGAATTCTTGGGTGAATCCCATCAGGCCCCATTGCTTTGTCCACCTTCAATTTTATCAGTTCTTTCAGAACCCTTTCTTCTGTAAATGGACTGGTATCGACCCCTGTCTTCAGAGTGTTTCTTTGTTTGGTTTAGATACCTCCTCCTCTTCCTTTGTGAATACTGAGCAGAAATATTCGTTCAGTATCCCTGCTTTTTCACTGTCCCCTCACCCACATTCCCTCCCTTTATTAAGCGTCAGTATCCCTCCTTTGGTCTTTTCTTCACTCACTAATGTACCTATAAAAGGTCTTATCCCCCTTCTTAACGGAATTGGCTATCCTTTCCTCGGTTTGGGCCTTTGCTATTCTGACTGCCTTCCCAGCCTCTTTCTGCTTTAACTGATAAAGTTCTCTGTCCTGCTCCTTATGTGTTTCCTTATATTTCCTGAATGCTATCCCTTTCTCCTTAACCTTCCCTGCCACCTCTTTTGAGAACCATAGCGGTTTTGTCCTTCGTTGTGTTTTATTGATTTGCTTTATACAAAGGCTTGTTGCCTCTGGGATGGCTGTTTTGATTACTCTCCATTGTTCCTCCACCCCTCCTTCTTGCCTGTTTGCTAGTGCTTTTCTAAGGCACTCTCTCATTTTCCCAAAGTCAGCCCTCCTAAAGTCCAATACTCTTGCTTTTGTATGCTTGATTGTATGGCTGTGTTTATCGTGAACCACACTGTTTGGTGGCCACTTGTTCCCAGATGGCTACCCACCTCTAAATCTGAGATTCTTTCTCCTTCCCCATTTGAGAGTACCAGGTCTAAGATTGCTCCCTCCCGAGTGGGTTCCAATACTAGCTGTCTGAGGCATGCCCCCTGTAGGGCATCAAGAATGACCCTGCTTTTGGATGTGCCTGCAGCAAAGGTGCTCCAGTTAGCATCTGGCATATTCAGGTCCTCCATCAACAATATCTCCCTTTTCTGCCATTCTAAGGAAGCCTTCTATCATTTCCTTGTCCATTCCCTCCCCCTGAGATGGGGGTCTGTATACAACCGCTGTGCAGATTGTGGTGCCATTTCCTGTCTCCAGGGTGACCCAGAGTGCCTCATCTGCTCCCTGTTTACTCTTTAGTTCTGTTGCTTTGATCCCTTCCTTTACATAGAGAGCTACTCCTCCTCCTCTTACCCACCCTGTCCCTCCTGTAGATTGTGTATCCTGGTATGTTGACATCTCAGTCATGGTTCTCTGTGTACCATGTTTCTGTGACTGCCACAATATCTAGGCAACCCTCTTCCATCAAGGCCACTAGTTCAGGGAGCTTGTTACACAGACTACGGCATTGGTACTCATCACCCTCCACTTTTTGATAGCCTTACCCCTTTTAGCCCCATTCCTGTCCTTACTGCCTTTGTCTTTTTTTACATTTACCTCTGTCCTGCTCCCTAATAATTTCTCTACCTTGGTGTTTACCTCACTAATTACCATGTTTTGTGGTGGGAGGCTGGGATTTCCCTGCTCCTTTTCAGTGCCTCCCCCCTTGGCTAGTTTACATGCTTGCCAATGAAGCATTTAAACCTCTCACCTAGGATCCTGGTTTCCCCCTGGACAGATGCAGACCATCGCACCAGTATAGGTCTGCATCCCTCCAGGTGGCTCCCCAGTCCCCAATGAAGCCAAAACCCTGAGCTCCACACCAGTTTTTCAATCACTCATTGAATTCCCTGGTGAGGAGTGCCCTATGTAATATAGTTTCTTTCTGTTTGTTTTTCTCAGCTCCACAGTACCTATCATTTTATCCTGCCTTGTTTTACCTATAATTTCTGATTAATTATAGTGTTGTTTCTTTTGTACTGCCCTAGGTTGTTCCAAGAAAATAGGCATTTATGTTTCTAGTGTGCTTACCTGGTTAAAAAGAAAATCCCATTATGCAAGCCACGTCATGCCCACCCACAAAACAGGAATGCTAACAAAAACAGGAAACCCAAAGTTAACCAGATGGCAACTTAATACTGATGTGCAACCTGGACTTCTTTCTCCTCGTCACCCTGGCCACTTCCAGGATGGGCCAGCACTACTGCGGCAATTGACAACGTGGTAGCCACACTTGCCTGACCTTGCAAGTGATGGCCTCTATGGACTGCTGCAGCTCCTGCACCAGAGCCTCTCTCTCTCTCTCCCTCCCACTGCAACACATAGAGTTGGGCCTTCCTCTCACACTGCACCTCTGCATGGATTTTCCTCAGCAGCACAACCACATGCCTGTAAAGCTGCTCTGATGTTTTCCAGGACAGTACATCCTCAGCTCATCAGTCCTCCTGTGCAGCACCTATGGAACACACACAGGCCTACCAATTGTGCAGGAAATACGTGTGCAGCCATGGTGTGCAGAGTCCAAACAGACATGTGTGTGCAGATACACATTGTTAGTATGGAAACACAACCAATGGAGTGACTACTGCCATGCCAGTACTGGGTTAAAATGTCACATGAATAACAGCGTGGTTGAAAACTGCAGTGTCATCATGTCGAAAACAAAGACAGCTACAGGGCATAATAGCATGTAGCGCTATCCCTGTAGCTGTTTGGGGACAGGAAGAAGGACTCTGCTGTGGGGCGTGCTGCCAAACAGTTGCCGTGATGTGGAGGGTAGGGCACAGGCAGCAGAGGTCAGTGGAAGGAGGTTGCACTGGGATTCGAGTCCCGTAGCAAGTAATTTTTTTTTTCTGTTGCTGGCACTTAGTTTCATTTTGTCCCCCCCCCAGACTCAGGGTTTGGTTCCACCTCCCCTCCCCAAGGATTTCCCCCTCCCTGTTGTTCCTTCCCTTCCCCAAATTGCTTCCCCTGGAGGTGATTATATTTAGATGGGAGGGTTTGGGGGTGAAGCCCCCTGTAACAATGGGTGCGGGGGGCAGAGCCTCCCATGAACACATAATGTGGACGGTTGTTTCCTGTGGAGCTGTTGTAGCGCTAGCTGTTTTGGCAGGCACTATTTTTGTTTTCAATGTTTTTCTTGCACAGTATTTGATCTGAGCTGTTGTTTATTCAAGATTTGACCTCGTGCCACTGTGCCTATACTGTGGTAGCATACAGGATGTCAAGTCTGAACCTAGATAGAAGAAGACGAGAAAAGGACCACTATGGGGCCCACCTAGTACATGTGAGGTGTATATATACACACACACACATTAGTGCATGTGAGTTCTGCACACAGATACAGCTGAATGCATATATGCAATGACATGTGGATGCTACAACCACAATGCCACACCCATTAAGTGACACCCGCACAATGGGCCCTTTGCATTAAGCCTGCAATCCTTAAATTCTGAGTGAATAGGCAACCCTACGTGCAAATACCGCACAGCGGAGGTCCTGTGGACCCTGGAGGCATTAACTAAGCTGTGAACCAGCCAGATGTGCACTGGATCCCCCAGCCGTGTGGACAACTTCATGCCACAGGTGGGCCAAGGGTGCGTCAAGGGCATGCCTGCACTCCCCGCAACTCACAAATGTGCGGAGTACTGCGCACTAGGGTGTGGGAGTTATGGCAGGGGGAACCCTATGGTAACTGGGTTATGCAGCCACCACTCGCACACACCAAGCACCGCAGCTGACAAGGATGCCAGGATTGTCCCATACAGGGGCATTCCCATAGGCACCCACATGTTCCCCCCATCCCGATCCCCTGTTGTGTAACATCTATCATTCTCTGGTGGCCTAATGGATACCCCCCATCCCTGTGTAATGTAAGAGCTATCCTTTCCTGGTGACTAGTGGACCCCTACCCCTCAACCCCAACAGGTATTGCCCCACCACCTGCCCCCCTTCCTTTCCCTGGGTCAGCGACTGGCACAGGCCTCCACTCTCCACCATGGCTGGCTGCAAACTAAGATGTCAATGAGCACGTACTGCACAATCAGCTGTTATAGAGCACTCTTATTGACATCTCAGTCAGTGGCCGGCTGTGGTGGAGAGTGGAGGGCTATGCTGGTCACCAGCTCGGGGACTGAAAGGGGGAGCAGGCTAGTGGGGTGTCCACTAGCCACCAGGGAAGGATAGCTCTTACATTACAAGGTGATCAGGAAGAGGAAGGGAGGAGGCTCCGTACACTCATATAGGGGTACACTACTGCAGTTTGTCGTAGCAGTCACCATGGAGTACCCACACCACTACCAGGTATCACCGGTGCCTCTTTCAGTCGATGGTGTTCTACACCTTCCCATGATCTCCTGCATTGGCATGTAAGGGATCCACTCTGGGACCCTGGGCAAGCATCTGATTGGATGCCCACCTTCATCCCACACTCCATCTCATGCAGCCCCAATCAAGCATACCGGGGGGCGGAGATGTGAACGTGGCTGGTGATAGTGAATGTGGCTGGCGGGCACCTGTCCACAGGTGCAGAGCTGCATGAGTGGGGTACGCGCCTATCATATGTACTTTCCTCTCCTTTAGTGCATAATGCCCAATATGCGTATGTAATGCCCAGCATACACCAATGCCAACCCACACACACCCGAAAGGCACACAATGGCCATGAATGGCTGCAGTGCTACATGCAGACTGTGTGATGTGGTATAACATGTGTCAACACTGGGACACATCAGCTGATAGCCACTGTATGGACACCATGAGATACACAGTACCACACACACAACACAACAGGTAGTGACAGCACAGCACTGAGCCCATGCAGTACAGCAGTGACAGCATAACCTACATGCACAGAGACATATACCATTTACTGTAGAGCTACATACAAAACTGCACATCAAACAGTGGAGGACACCAACAACACAGCCACTGCATACTGACAACACATAGCATGTGCAGCCCAATCAAATGGAACACAAAAGCAATGTGTGACAAAACAGTACATCATGAGATGTGGAATGGCTGCACATGTACACACTCAATGACCACTGTTGCTGCATAAAGCAGGCAGTAGCACTGCGCTGTAAATGCAGTACAATACACACACCAGCAGCAGGGCACCACAGCCACAACTGGCCAGATGTCCTGCATGGCCGTTGAGGACAGGGCAACAGGGGGCACCTGAGGAGTCCTACACACATAGGACAGTATGAAGGGTGTGTACCTGTGCGAACACTGCATAACCCCACCACCACCACCACCACCAAATAGACTCCAGTGTCTGGGACACAGCCATAGCACCACTATACCAAGGCCATGGACAGTGCACATGTACTATGCACACAATGAGGTACGAGATATGACCCAAGGTCTCCCTGCCCCAGAGCTATGCTGTCCCATAACAGTGTGTACTGTGTAACACATACAGTGTGAACAGTGTCCCAGATGACACAGTAGAAGTAGCACAATAGTACCTGAAGCATAATGTTGTAGCCAATGGACAGGTGTGGATGTTGGCAGACAGATGTCGCTTCAAAATACTAGCAATGTAATATAGTAGTGTCCATGGCCTAATGTGGACATCAAAATGTATACTGTTACAGCCACTGCATGGATAGAATACAGCAGTATTGTGATGGCCTCCACTGCATGGCCCAATGTACATGTTCATGGCACACGTATACAGCACTACTGTACATGAGTGTGTACAGTGCATATGGCTGCCTATATATTGGAAGACATGTACAACATACTCACCAAAATGGGTGCAATGTTGCCTAGCCTCCTCATCCTCATGGCCCTGCCTCTGGCTAGTGTCCGCCCTCCTGGCCTCAGTGTGGGAACTGAGCCAATGCTGATTCAGCTCCTTGTAGCACTGGTCCTGCATCCTGTTATTGCTTAGCTCCTTTCAGCCTTTTCCTCCTTTCACATCGCACCCCTACTGGCTCTCTTTATGTTTACTATTACCAGAATGATTTAGGACTAGCAGGGGAATATCCCACAAGGATCAACTCGGGCATTGAACATGTACTCAGTGGAGACCAAAAAGGAGAGAGGCAATATGATGGAGAACTTCAAGTTCCTGAAAGGAATGAACAAGGTAGATTTCAAGGAAATATTCAGCAGGACTGGTGAATCAGAAACATGGGGACATGAGTGGAAGCTGGCAGGGGGAAGGGAGATTCAGGAGGGAAGTGAGAAAGTTTTATTTTACGGAAAGAGGTGGAGCTGTGGAACAGCCTACCAGCAAAGGTGGTGGGTGCAAGAACCATTAACGGTTTCAAACATAGCTGGGACTGAGTAAAAGGTGTAATTGTTACACGGGGGAAAGCAGAAGGACAGGGGGCAAAGGAGGAGGTGAGGGCAATAACCCAAACTAGGCATTAGGTTCTGGGTAGGTAAAACAGGGCAGACTGGATGGATGGATGGACGGATTTTTTCTGCAGACATTTTCTGTTTCTATGGACTCTGCACCTGAAGAATGGAACACATGATAGCTATCAGCTGCATGTATACTGGTATATGCACAGTAGAACAACACACAAGCACACTGAGAGCAGGGCATAGTGCCCACACAACATGTTGTTTGTGACATGCAATACTGCACCTGTGATAGGATGGCATGTTTGTGTCATAGATGCCACATGCGAGTAGCATGTCCCATGTCTGCTGTCCCCTTGCCACATACTCACAGCATGTGCGACAGGACAGGCACATATCTATGCACACAGCACCATCTGTGAATCCTGTGAACAGCACATGTCACATGCTGTTTTCCTTGAATACAACAGTGTACTGGAGCAGACATGTGTCCCGAAGGAACTGTGTGTCCCCAGTGGTACCACATGCACTACACACAGCACTAAACAGTGCATGGTGCACATGGTACACGCAGCATACACATGCATGACAGTGCACTGGGCACGCCATTGTCCCACCAAGCACATGCAACCCAATATACCCTTGTATGTGCCATACAGGGTGTTGCCAGGCAGCATGACATAGCACAATTGGCACATACACATCTTTCTATGCTCCATGGGCACACCATGGCGCCAGTCAGGCATGTAAACACCAACAGAACAATCACCATCACCCATGTTGTGGCCACGAATAGACATGTGGCTGCCATGACATGATATGTTTGCCACCCCCTGAATGCCCACACGGACATCAGGACACACATGGACATCCAGGCCATGCACCACACCTATGTCTGCCAGCACAGTCATCCCAGAGACAGGAGCACCCTATGCTTTAAACACTTCACACACAACATGCTCACTGACATGCACATGACCGTTATAATGGCCAACATGACCCATATGCTGCACAGATAGCTACTCTAACATGTGACCTCTCCAGCCTCCACCTTCTCATGCAGCCATGAGAGCTGTGACTTCTCCCTCTGGCAGAGGTTGTCCCAGAGGTGGTAGCACTGCACACCAATGGGGGTGACATCAGTGAGCCTGGTGATTCTCCTGCCAACCAATTCCCACACCTATGTGTAGGCTGACTGGAGCTCCCATCTGTGGGATGAGGGGGCCGAAAGAGCTGTACCTTCCTCACCTGTATTACAGCAACTTGGTAGAGGAGCTCTTCATCTGAGACGTGGTACCCTGCTGCCTGCCAACCCTCCTGCTTCCTTAGCCAGACATTGCTGCCCTTTCTCCTTGTGGTTACTAGTGAGGAGTGTTACCAATGCTGCCAAGCCATACAGCATCATTGTGCTATGCATCAGTGTCATACAGTGCTGTGTATGCTGCACAGTGAGTTACCTTGTGGTAAGGTTGCATCTGCACCTGGATGTCACCTGTGCCTGTGTGGGATTTGCATTGCTCCAGCCATGCATTCAAATGCACAGGACCATATGCTGCATATGTGCACTGCTGGCTGTTGGGTGATGACATCACATGCAGAGCTCTGTGATGGCACTTTGGGATCTGCAAATTTATTTTTTATTTTATTTATTTTATTTAAACAGCAGTTTGGAAAACCTTTGAGCCATAGGCTCATTTACAAAGGTACCTTGTCACAGTACAGAAATAGCACATTTATTTATTTATTGAAATGTTTCACCAGGAAAGGCACACTGAGCAACAAGATGCTCATCTCACGTGCATCTGGGGGGGGAGGGTACAGAGGAGAGAAGTGAGTACATGATACATATCATTGAGTTACACATTGGAGTCATGAATTGAGAGTAACATTACTTACATTGCTTACATCCATCCATTACTTACATTGAATAATAATCATTTTAATATAGAGTAATTTCAGCAGTTGCTTCATTGGATTCACATTTATGACTAATTAATTATTTAATGTTTATAGTATAACAAATTAGTGGATGCACACCAACATAATATTGTTAATCTTTTTAGTGTTTCAGGAGTTCAAAACCTCTGAGTCATTGGCAATCTTTATTTATCTCTATTGTATTAGTGCATTATACACTGCACGCCATATTGAGAGATGGATGCAAATGCACTAATTACACAGTCATTGTGCTAACACATAAGCAGCATCTCATGAATGCTCATTTACTGCTAAATTTGCATATCATTTAAACAGAGCACTTAACTGGTCAGCACAGCACCACCATCATCCTCAGGTTCCTGATGGTACTGCAATGGAATAAGGTAGGTGAACCTCATGTGTATGTGTATTTATAATGTTATGTTACACAGCCTGCAGGGAAGGCTGCAGGGTATGAATATGCTATGTACACGTGTGTACTCAGGCTGGCTGTACTGTACACAGGTGTCGTACTGTTCAGTACCTCAGTCATTCAACATATGCCCTTATGGCACAGAGTAACAGTACTCAGGATTGTTTGCAGCACAGTGCAGCAGTCTGCTGTGATATCAGCTGTATTCACAGAGGCCATGCATGAAAAAGATATCACTGCATCCTGTGTTGTGATTGTATGCATCAGCTGGCCTCAGTAAGCAGAATGCTGATCAACAGAGAAGGGTGTGGGCCATGCAGTTGGGGGCAGGAGGTCGTGTTAAGGCAAAAGGGTGGTGGTAAGGGGATAGAGGGTGAGGTGGGCCAAAGGAAGAAGAGACTGGGGATGGGGAAGGATGCCCTGTGAGACAGTGGGACAGCTGGTGATGGTATAGATGCTGAACAGGGGCAGTAGGGGCACACAGACTAAACCGTTAGTGAAATGCTATTGTTACACACCACAGGTGCCACACATATGGTATAACAGCATGATGGAAAGACCAACTGGAGAAGGTAGGTGTACACATATTGCCACATTTGGAGTAGAGGTGGGCAAGTCAGGAATTTTTCACCTAGAGCCAAGCCAGAGCCAAGCCAGGGGTTTGGCTTGACTCTACGAGCCAAAACACGAGCCGAGCCCTGGCTACTGCTGGCTGTCCTCTCCATAGGAATAGCACATTTCAGACACTACACTAACTGCTCAGGCTGATTAAAATGCTTACCTTGACCATAACTGGCTCGGCTTGACCTTGGCTCTCAATTTCTTATAGAGGTCGAGCCAAGCTAGGCACTAAACTCAAACCAGGCTCAAGCCGGCTCTGGCTTGCCCACCTCTAATTTGGAGTACAACTGTGGTTTTCACTGTAGTATATTCCACCATACAGTATACTGCACACTGATGTCCTGTCCATGTCTGTGTCTCAGGTTTTGAGGGGCTGTGTATTGGTCGATGTATTGATAGGGCTGCATTATATTTGTCACGGTGCTCATGGGTGCAAATCTGGGTAAACTGTGTATAACACTGCACAAGAGTGACATTTAATGTAGATTGTTCTCCTTTTATCTGCAGGTACAGACCAGGGAGTGTTGGACACCCAAACAGGGTTGTAGGGTGTAGGCAATGGATGCCACCAGTGGGGAGAGCTTGCAGGAGCTACAGCTGCACAGGTTCAGCCACTGACACTGACCCTATTTACAGACCCATCAGACTTTGAAATGCCAGATGTGCTGCTTGCCAGGGCGAGGATCATGTCTCAGACACTAGCTGTCAAATGACACTTGTAACCAATCTAGAGCACAGCCAGGGTGCTGTAATGCATGCTGAGCGCAGGTAGCAGACAGCAGCAGTAGAGCCAGCAAAACAGCAGGCCACAGCTGCAGCAGAGCCATGTTAGCAGCATCCATCCCCAGCACCATTTCCACAGGGCACAAATACAGGGCCCAGCCAAAGGAAGCTGACCAGTCATATCCCTATCATGCCCCACCACTGGCCTAACAACCAGGCAGCACAGCAGGCTACTTTGGCCCACAGGTCACATCACAAGCAGTCACCTCCAGTAGAACAATGGGTGAATCCTTTGAATGAGGACCGGTACATCTGGATGGTGGCTGTGGAAGCCCAAGAAGCTTTCACCGCACAGCTGCTCCAAGTCCAAATCCAGCTTCAATACCAGGAGAATGCTACACAGTGGCACCATGGGTGGGAGGCCACTGAAGCACAAAAGCACAGTGAGGTTTACTACCCCAGTTTCATATCCTCACTACTTTCATTCATTGGGTTCAGGTGCTTTACTCCTGTCCCTCTGCATGCATCCTTTGTAATGGGGTATTATCTGCCCCCTTCCATCTGTATCAAGGCACCAGGCAGGGCTGTCCGCCCTCACCCTTCCTGTTTATTCTCTTTTTCTAGCCACTGCTCAGGATGATTAAAAGTCCCCCCTCAGGTTTCAGGCATTTCTATTGGGCCCTCTCGATATAAACTCTCAGTTTATGCGGATGACATTATTCTTCTTCATTGCACCTCCCCTGCCTCGTCCTTACCTGCTGCTCTGGATATTATCTCAGAATTTGGTTTGTTTTCAAACTATAAATTGAACCTGACTTAAGACAGTGGTGATGCCACTCAATTGTGCAACCCTGCAGTCCGAGGTGGAATATCTGGGATTGATCTGGATCCATAATAAGTTAAAATATTTAGGTATGCACATCAGTACCACACCTTCTAAACTGAAACAATATAACCTTGATGTCTTAGTCAACACTATTCATACAGATCTGCAACGTTGGGCTCTTCCTACCTATCTCTCTCTTTGGGGACACCTCAGTATTGTTAAAATGAATGTTCTTCCCCGCCTTCTCTACCTGTTGCAAGTGTTTAATCATACCTTGCCAAAATCTTAGTTCCTTCAACTCGATAGGATTATCTCTTCTTTTCTATGGTGTGGTAAGACCCCTCGCAGGGCCATCTTTAAACTAACACGCTCTAAAGAACAAGGCGGTCTTTAGCTACTCAATTTCTACCTTTATTAAGGATATTAATTGTTTCAGGTTCTTTCACTGGTTACAATCTTATCCAGAGGAGGATACATCTATTTATCTCCTGTGTGGCTAGAGACAGAACAAGCTCTCTGCTCCTTGCACGAGTTCGATACTCACTCTCTTCTCTATATTTCTCCTAAAAAACTCACCAAATCTTTATATGGTTCCCCTATAGAAGTGTCGATACACACTCACTTGCAATTTTGCACCCTTCTCAAGATTCAGCCCTACACAGATATTTCTCAGACTATAGCTGACAATCCCAATTTCAAGATTGGGGGTCATATCCTTACTGCTTCTTTTTGTCCATTTGTTGAAGTGAACAAGGTGTCAGACCTGATATCCGCCTGAAAACTCTTGACATTTCAGGAGGCCAAGCTTATGTATCATTTGCCCTGTTCTTTCCATTTCAGATATCTCCAGCTCTCCCATATGCTTGTGTCCCACTTCAGTAACGATCCCTGGGAAAGTCCATACCAGTCCCATATACTTTCCATGGTCTCCTCCGCTCCTAGTTCCCATGTCATTTCTTTTTATTATCATCACCTCCTGGATTCTCCAGCCCAGTTGGAGGAGCAAACATTTTACTACTGGGATCATGCTTTACCTTCTCCCAATTCTCCTTGTAATTGGCCAAGTATTTGGAAGCGCCTATATAGATACATTAAATGGAATAGGTATCGCCTCCTTCAGTTTCAGGTTTTGCACAATCTCTATTGTGGTGCTCTGCTCTGCTTCGATGATGGTGATGAGCACTGGGGTCTGAATGAGTTAGGATGGATGAACTTTATCCAACAAGGAGAGGCAGTAATTGTCCAATGAGTTTGATGCTCGCTGGGCTTTATTTAACAACAGGGGTAGGATGCCACGGTCGCAGGAGGGGTAAGCAGAACACTAGGAAACATGAACAGTCACTTTTTGTACCACACTACTAAACAACTAAACTGATAGTGTCTCTCTGGAAATGCAAGTTTTAGAGTCAAGTACTTAAATTATATACTAAAGAAAAATGTTCTGAGGTGCACCTTGGCCTAGTGCCACTAAACTCTACATTACTTCTTAGAATTAGCTATAGTATAGTAGTACAATACTCTATGTCACCTTTAGTACTTCCTAAGGTATCAGAACACAATGGCTACCCCTTGAAAGACCTTACAATACTGACTCAGGCCAATTACAGCAATGTCCATGCAAAGACAATACAGAGTCCAATCGTCATTGAAGTCTTCGTGCCCACTGTTGAGTAGAGTTGTTAGCTACAGAGGTAGGGATAAGGAATTTCCTATGACACTCAGATATTGGTCCCAGCACAGACCTAGCTAATGCCACTGGAGTAGTGAGTGTTTTTTTTAGACAGACCATATGTTTCTAGGCATAAAACCCACTCTCTCTGAGGCTGCCGGCAATAAGGAACAAGAGGAACAGGTTCCTGGGATGAGCCCACTGCAGAACTATCAGAATCAAACTAGATGCAGAAAGCTTCCCGGCCAAAATCCACTTTGGGGCCACCAAGGATGGAAGGGAACAAGGAAGATACTTGGTGATAAATCCACTGAAGGATTATCAAGGATTGGACAATGCTGTGGCAATTCTGATACAACCAGGAACCAGAAAAATCTGAGGTGAAGATGGGTAATTCTGAAATGTCAACACAGAAAACTGGAACAAAACAATAAAACGGCAGACACGTCCCACACTAGGCTTTGACTGAGTCAACTTGCGGCAAACGACCAGTGGATGCAGATAAGATTCTTCCAGGATAAGCACACTCTTCCAAGGGAGGCCAGCTTCTGGACATCTGGATCAGGAACCAAGAGATGACACTGGAATGGCAGAAGCGATGCACTTGGATGTCGGTGTACTCAACTTCAAATTGAAGAAAACAAGACATGGTGGGTGCAACTTGCACGGGTTTCAACATACTTGACTTCGGCGAACTCGACTTCGGCAGATGACAGGGACTTGGCCAAAGTTCTTCTGGGCGGGCGCCTTCTGGATAAGAGAGATGCTGAAAGATGTATTCCTCCAGGTAGAGACTGATTCCTTAGGAACAGAATGGCAGACACCACCATGGAGCAGTATCGTGGCAGAAGATTGAGTCTATACACATATGTTGGCAACACTAGAGCTGGCAGATACACTTTCGCACTGCACCAAGAGAACTGTTCTTTGCTGGGGTTATTTGCCAGGAATAGGGGCAAATTACCAGAACCCAGGGCAATTGTTCATTGCAGGGGCAATTTGCCAAGAATAGGGGCAAATTACCAGAATCTGGGGCAATTGTTTGTTGCAGGGGCAATTAACCACATTTCCAGGGCAATTGTTCATTGCAGGAGCGAATAACCACTATTCCAGTAACAACACAGTCTTGGTACTTTGCAATTGCACTACAGTTCAGATACACATTTTCAGTACTTGACAGTCGCGAAATAACAGTTGTGTGCTAAGCACCTTTCCGTTTCCTCTGCTGACCCTTCCCAGAATTACTGTACTTGTGGGTCCCTTTTATACCAGGATCTGGCTCCCCTTTGGGAACGTTTGGGTGAATGCCCTTTCCACTCTGGGCCTCTCTTGCCCTCGTAACTGCTGGGCCTACTGGCAAAGCCTTTTTTACCCTGTCCTCAATGTGGGGCCTTTGCAAACCCTCTAGAAATGGTGGGCCTAAGGCTGCCCTTCTAGAGCTGGAGCCCTTCTACTGCCCTTCTTGACACTGGGCCTAACATTGCCCTTCTTGAGCTGGGGCCCTTCTGCTGCCCCTTGTTGACACTGGGCCTAACGTTACCCCTTTCTGATCTGTTGGCCTAATCAAGGCCTTGCTGTCAATTCCCCCTCCTAACCCCACCTTTATTTCACCCCCTCCTGAATATTTAACAGATCCCCCTATAGGTCACTATGGCCAGCCACTCCCAGTGGGCATTGCTGCGCCTGAAATATGGAAATTTATAGCTGGCCCTCTCTCCTGGTCCTATCCTGGTGCTACAAGCACTAAACAATTTAAAAATGTTTTTTTTTTCCTTTGGTAGGTGGTCAGCACTCTTCACTGTGCTGCCGCCTGACTCACCGCCCCAGCCCGGGGTGAAGGAACTGCTTTGGGAGGTGAGACTGAGGTCTTCTTGGCAGTAGGTGGGAACCAAAGGAGCAGGATGCAGGTGAGCGGTGGATGGCAGGGGGCCTTCGGAGGGCTGACAACTTCTCCCGTCACGATGCAGCTCTTCTCTGCCACCGACAAGGGACTGGAACATTCGAGGGAAACAAAAAAAATAAACAGGGTTAAACAGAGCCCACACCGCTGCAGAGACAGGATTTTCTTTCAGGGAGCTGACTGCCGGACTCGACTGTGAAACGGATCGGTGAAGCACAGGAGCAGCAGTCTTCTTCACTGGTAGGAGGAGGGCACCACGCAGAGTTAACGGGACTGACTTCAACACACACCAGGTAAGCGCAGGTCCCCTTTGCACTCTCACGGTCCTCTCCGCTCAACAGCCCAGCACAAACTGCTGAGAGAAACAGTTCTGTCCACTTGAAATGGTACTTGGGGTTCTAGTTCCAGAACCCCAAACCCGTGCCACCTCCAATGGCAGCATTTTTCAAAATGGGCATCATGTGCCGGCCAGGAGCAGCGATCCCAGCAAGTGGATGCCCACTCTTGTGCTGCCTGCTCTGGGAGGGTGGGTGGAACGGAGCAGGCAGGCAGCAGAGAGAAAGAGAAGAAGAAAAAAAACATTTTTTCCTTTTAACACAGTGCCCTGCCTGACGATTCTCTGGGGGGTGAATACTACAAGGAGCCCCAGAACACAACACCCCATCTGCCCCACAACACTACAGGGACCCTGGGGCAGTCTAAATCCCCTGATTTTGTACTGTGGTGCCCCATTCCTTTACCCCCTTACTTTGGCCCTCTACACTATTATACCCCAGACAAACTATACAAAATGGGAAAATTGCCCTCTAATATTTGTTTCAGATGTACTAAAGAACCCGGGATTTTACTCTTGTTCTTTGGTTTTGTGAAAAAGCCACTCCTTTCTGGACTGCGATCCAATCACCCCTGGATCCTCTACTTGGTCTTTCCGAGGCCTTTCTCCCAGAGATTTGTCTACTGGGAAATTATGAAAACAACCTGGTTGGTAATCAAAAGGTTTCATATGTCCCTTATCTCACTTTGTGCAAAAAAAGTTATACTGAGGCATTGGCTTGACCAAAATATCCTCATCTTCGCCGAATGACTTAGGGAAATATTGTTCACTCTACAAGCTGAACGGATCTTTGCTAACCTTTCCCATAGCACTTCCAACTATCTAAAGATCTGGGAACACCAATATACATTACTGACTTTATAAGCTTCCTACCTTCTTTTTGTTTTCCAGTTGCAATGGCTCCCTTTGGTCGACCCTGCCCCTGGTTACTTGAATGCCCTCTAAAAAAAGGAAAAAAAAGAAAGGAAAAAAATTTTTTTTTTTTGCCCATGTAACCAGATAATGCTCTGTTCTCTTTGTCCCCTAGTTTGTATCCATGTTTAAAGTAGGATGGGTTCCTCCGGTGGTGGTGGGGGAAGTTGAAGGGTGGGGATGGGTGGATTTCCATCTAGCAGGGCTGTATTATTTGTCCCTACCATAATGTTCCTTCTCCATACCTTTACAATATACTCTGGATATTATTAGTATATTTACTATGCTACCCTGCATCTCAACTATGGATGCAATATTGTTGGTGGGTATTAGTATGGGGGGGGGGGGGTTAGGTTGAATTTGTTTTCTTTTTTTTTGCTTTACCTTGTTGTAATTGCTGTTATAGATGCTGTGCTTTTGTTCTTGTTCTTGAAAATTTCAATAAAGCATATTAAATTTGAAAAAAGAAGAAGCACAGTGAGGTCACATGGGTTGTCATGAAGGGGGCTTCTCTGGTGTCACAGGTGCTCCAGGGGCTGACTGACACCATCAGGGAAGTTGCATAGGCAACATTAGCAACTAGTCAGCTTTAATGCAGCATGTGGGCCTGTTCACACCCCAGATGATAGGGACACCACATGCTGGCTGCACACAGAGCATGGGTGGCTCTAGAATACCCTGCACATCCAGGATACCAGGCCATGACCTGCACCTTGTATCCCCTTCACAAACCACTTGCATGACACCACATTGCAGGAGTAGGGGTCAGCCGCCCCACCCTCATTCACTGCATGGTTGCCTCTACAGAGGTTCTGTGCGTGGCGGGTGTGCGCATGGTGACAGCCCCTTTGTGCACAGATCTGCCAGTGTTCTGTCCTCCCTAATGACACATGTCAGGGTATGGAGTGCTTGGGGACACACACTCTGACAGCAAGTGCATGCCACTGTGATCTGACTGTGTGACAGTCTATGTATCACACACAGAAAAATCTGCTCCGAGTTTGCTTTGTTTCCCCACCCCAACCCCACACTCACACATACGGTTCCTATGCTTTTAGGTTTTACTCCCACCGTGTGCTGTCTCTCGGGGCCTTTTGCACAGTTCCCACCCCACCCCACACTTTGTTCCTGTTCTGGATTTCCTTCCATTTTGTCCCCCCCACACACACACATTTTGTGACTATGCAGGGGGCTATGCAGGCCTGGTCTTGACTGTGTCTATGAATCCCATGGGTGGCTGTTCCTGTATGCCTTGCCACTATCCCTCTTGCTCATTTGTGTTATTGTTCTCCCCCGCATAGGGTTACCATGGTTTTGATTTGCTCTCCTCTTGCATAGGGTTACTTTGCTTTTATATTGTCCCCCACCACATGCATAGGATTACTATGCTTTTACTTTGTTTACCCCCCACCATTTGAGGCCTCTGCTGATGTATTTGTATTTCTGCTTTCCTTTCCATATACCCTTTTTTATTATACATATTTGGGGACATAAATGTGACCTGTGCCATTGTTACTCATGTCTGTCCTCCAAGGTTTGCCTCAATGAGTTGGGCTCTGATGGCCCTGAAGCATAGCGCCATCTGCAGGCCCTACATAAGGGGGTCTACCTGCCCTCCCTGGTGCATGGCATCTGCCATAATGTTCCCAGGCTGGCACTGTTGGGGTACTCCACAGGTGAGAACAATGTTCTCCAGGACACAATATGCAAGGAATATCCTGCATACCTCAGAGGGGGTATACTGAAGGGCATCTCAGGACTTGTCCTGCCATCTGAACCATGTCTTGATTATTCCAAATATGTGCACGATGACATTATGGTTTGCCTGGTGTGCTGCATTATAGCCCTCATCCTCAGTAGTTGGAGGATGCATCATTCACGTCATCAGCCAAAGATGCAGGGAGTAGGCACTTTTCCCTGTAGAGCTGACACTGTTATCCTTAGGCAGAGCTAGGCTAACATTATTGCTGGTGCAGTACAGCATTGTGTGTGTCCTTACCAAGGAGGAAGCCACTGGGGACCTTCCCTCTTAAAATGATGGAATGAGATGGAGTTTTACCAGATATAGGTATTGTGTGATGTTCCTAGGTACCATGCTAATACATTTCTGATGTGACCAATGGCACCGCACAACACCTACATGTTCATGGAGTTGTAGCCTTCTCATTTGATGTATGCATTGCCTCTGTCCCCTACAGGCGGTGCTTGTATGGCCACAAAGATAAAGTCACTGGCCCCTGTCATGCCTTGTATGTGTGCTATGCAGTAGAACTGCTGGATATTTGTTGTTCACTCTGCCTGGGTGCTGGTAATGTGTTCTGGAGCATAAGACAGGAGCACATTCAGGAACTGCCCCAGCATGTGTGACATGTGGCACTGACTTATGCCAGAGGTGCCTCCGGTTGGCATCTGGAAGCTGCCTAGGCTGAAAGGCACATAGGTGCAGTTACCTTGAGCTCCATGCTCATGGTTTGGCTCCGGAGTCTAGGTGATGCAAGGTCATCTTGCAGTGGCTCACATAGGTAATGCAGCATTCCTGTGTCCAGCCTGTAGGAGCCCACCACATGTTCATCAGGAAGGTCCATGTATGCAATCCAGGCACAAGATTGGTGGTGGGTAGCACATGTCCACCTGTACTGCCACCCTAGTGGCCTGGCATGGCCTTCTGCCTTGGCACATGCCTACTGCAGCCTATGCATGGCTATCACTAGTACTGCCATGCTGCTGTTGTTTGTGGCTTCCCTGCTGGTGATTGCCATATTCTGCTGTTGCTAGCTGTGTTCTGCTGGCTGTGTTGTTTCCTCACACTTGTAAAGGTAGCTTTTTATATGCCTAATTTTGTGCCACTGTCTGCGTGCTGCAGGGTGTGAATATAGTGTTGTAGGTTGTAGTCAGGGCTCTGTCCTTATTCTGCATGATGCATACATTAATTTGTGTCCTAGGTGCTATTAGTTCTGTAAGGTGCTATCCACCACTTTGAATATGGCACTCACTGTTTCAAGGCACTATTTTTCAGACTGCAGCCTGCTATTCCAGTTTGGGCCATGCTGAACTTCTGAAAAGGTGGGCCTAAATCACATAGAAAACCATGCCCAGAGTGTTTGATTAGTTCCCGCATGTCTCCTGAACTTTTTCATACACAAGCATTCGGTGTGTACATATATGGAACCCAAACAAACAGAAGAGAGAAATAAATAAGTGCCATAGCTGGGATTTGAACTTAGGCCTTGGAATACCATTCCAGTTGTGCTGCCAGCTGAACCACCAAGGTAACTGGAAACATGGGACACCTAGAAGCAGCTTACTCTTTCTCTAATGCAGACCCTAGTCCTGAACAGATAATTAGATTTGCATACACAAGGGTGTGGTGTGAACATATATGGAATCCAAACAAACAGAAGAGAGAAAGAAATAAATGCCTTAGCTGGAATTTGAACTCAGACCACCAACAAAATTGTTCTGATTGCTCTACCAGCTGCACCACCAAGGCAACTGAAGACCTGGGAGTCCCAGAAGCTGCTCACTCTTTCTTTAATGCTCATCTGTTGCTGTGCAGATAATTACATTTTCATACACAAGGGTGTGGTGTGACATATAATATTCTATATTCATATATATATATATATATTATGATAGCACGGTAGTGCTACCATAGTTAGGGTTGAGTAGCACTTTTAAGGTTGAAGGGTCAAATTTTGCACCTTAATAACTTTGCCACTGTTCAACAGATTTGGCCTGAAATTTGGTACACATGATTGGGCATGGTAGATCTTGGGATCTGCCAAGTTTAGTACTGGTCGGATATACGGTTGCAGAGTTATTAAGCGACAACCAATTGAGCAATTACACTTTTTTGCGATTTCTTTGCTCTCGCCTACAGGTGCGCAGTTTGTGCGACCAGTCCGAAAACTAAAGGAAACGTGCGGCTGGGGTCCCCAATGTGCCTTTTGAAGATTTCATAAAAAAATATTGAACAGTTCAAAAGTTATTCAAAACACAAGTTCCCATTATAAGTCAATGGGAGAAGTTAACAAAAGGTTCGAAAGTGTCGCAAATGCACTTTTTAGTGTCGCAAATGGCCCTAGTAGTGTATCAAGTCTGCCATTTTGTTTCCAGTTGGTGATCAGAAAAATGCTTGGCATTTAAATTTGGAACCCTCTAGGGACACAATTCTTTTTTGTGTTCACCTAGTCGGACCCTGAAGATGCTAGCCATATCTTTATTTTTGGGTTAAACACCCCAGAAATATGTTTTTCAAATTTCTGGAAACAGTAGCATCGCAAAGTAGTGTCGCACGAATGACACTTTAGCAAATTTTTGCGAAAAGGGTCGCAAATTACCTCACTACTTTTCAGGCTATGGCCAAAATGACAGGAATTCTTTGCCAGCCTGCTGCAAATGGTTTGGTCTTTTGGGCTGAAATTTGGAGGGAAGGCAGCCAACATCTCACAGATGTGCCTTTTGGTGGTTTGGTGAAAAAATATTGCATGGCTGCCAAGTTACAGTACTCTGAAGTTGACGTTTTTTCCCAGAGACTAACATGGTGGTGTCCGCTGTGCCTTTTGGGGCTCGTATCTCAGAAACAGTGCGAGATACGGAATTTTCGTTGCAATACACAGGCAGGAAAATCATGAATCATGGGAATTTTTTTTTCTATGTCGTACGGTTCCTGAGATATAAGCAATTTAGTCTTCCAACAGCTCATTTTCTGCTCTGAGGACCATTATTATGCACACATTCTTTGTACACACTGTGTTTCTCTATGCAGCTGTTGGGCAAAAACAGGGTGTGCACTTACGTTACTGTTACACTTAGCGTTACCACTTGTGTTTCCATACCATTTGTGTTACTGTTCCTACGTATGCCACCGCGTGTGTTACGCTTTGCATTCTCGTTTGCATACATGCTTGCATTCGCATTTCCATTTCTGTTTCCTTTGTCGTTATTTCTGCTGTTAATGTTACAGTTTGCGCTTCCAGTTGCCGTACTGCGACTGCACACATCATGGTTTATGTTTCCATATGTGATTGCATTTCCTTTTGCATTTCTGTTTCCTTTGCCGTTATTGTTGCTGTTACCGCTACCATTTACATTTACAATTACGGTAATGTGACCATGTGCGTTACGGTTTGTGTTTCCGTACGTGCTTGCGTTCCCATTTCCGTTTCCTTTGGCGTTATTCTTCATGTTAACTTTACCAGTTGTGTTTATAATTGCGGTACCATGCACAGGTGCGTTATGGTTTGCGTTTCCATGCGTGCGTGCTTGCATTCGTGTTTCCATTTCTGTTCCCTTTGGCATTCTTTTTGCTGTAACACTTAACATTAACAGTTAAAATTCTGCTGCCATCACTGTGCGCATTACCAATTCCATTTTCGTACGCGCTTGTGTGTCCGTTTGCATCTCTGTTCGCTTTGGCATCACTTTGCGCTTCCGTTTCTATTAACATTTGCTTTACCATTTATGTTTGCATTACCATGTGCGTAACTCTTGGCACTTGCATTTGCGTTGCTGTTCCTGTTACTATGTGACATGACATCACGTGGTGGGCCAGCGCTCCGCCACTGCATTCCATTCACTATTTATCGTCCTCATTCTCAAAAGAAGGAAATTAGAGGCAAAAAATCTGTTTAATGCATCAGTTAGGTTGTTCCACAGTGACAAAGTGAGGACATTCAGTGTTAGGAGTTGAGAAGCCCCTTGACTACCCCCAGCCCACCCTCAACCAGCATCGAGTTCGCGATGGGGTTATCAGTCCTCTCACCACATTCTCCTACACCTCAGCTTCTTTACACATGTGATGGGGTGAGAGTTAGGACCGATGACCCCATTGCGCACCCTGATGCCAGTTGGGGGTGGGCTGGAGGAGGTTAAGGGGGCTTTCAACCAACACCGAATTTCCTCGCTTTTGTCACTGTGGAACAACCCTAACTGATGCATTAAATTGATTTTTGGCTCTAAAATATATATATATATATATATATATATTATGGTAGCACTGTAGTGCTACCATGGTTAGGATTGAGTAGCCATTTCTATGTTAAACCCAAAATTTTGCACCTAATAACTTTGCAACCATTTGACAGATTTGCCTGAAATTTGGAATACATGATCAAGACCCATACTTAGGATCTGCCAAGCTTCGCACCGGTCGGATACACAGCTGCAGAGTTAATAAGCACGATCTGCGTGCAGCATTTCACGCTTTTCTGGAATTCTACGGTCGTGCCTACAGGTCACACGGTTTGCACTGACTCACCGAAATCTTCAGGGAAAGTGCGCCAGGGTCCCCAATGTGCCTTTCAAAGATTTCGTGAAAAAATATTAAACGGTTCAAAAGTTATTCAAAAAACATTTTCCCATTATAAGTCAATGGGAAAAGTTAACAAAAAGTTCGACAGTGTCGCAAATGCATTTTTACTTTCGCAAATGGCCCTCTTACTTTCGCAAATCCGCCATCTTGTTTTCAGTTAGTGATCAGAAAAATGCTTGCCATTTAAATTTGGGACCCTCTAGCAACCTAATTATTTTTGTATTCACCTAGTCGGAGGCTGAAGATGCTAGCCATGTCTTTATTTTGGGGTAAAACACCCCAGAAATATGTTTTTCAAATTTCTGGAAAAAGTACTTTTGCAAAGTACTTTCGTGCTCACGAAAGTGTCGCAAATTTTTGCCAAAGCTTTCACAAAGTTCGACAGTACTTTTCCAGGGTGTCTGAAAATACCAGCAATTCTTTGGCACTGTGCTGCAAAAGAATGGTTGGGAGTTTTGGTCTGAAGTTTGGAGGGAATGCAGCCGACGTCTCACAGATGTGCCTTTCAGTGTTGTGTTGAAAAAATATTACACGGGGGCAAAGTTACAGCACTCCAAAGTTGACATTTGTTCCCATAGGATAACATTACGGCACCCGACGCATTACAGGAATCCTTTGGCGCACTGCTGCAAAATAACGGTTTAGTCTTTTTTCCTGAAATTTGGAGGGAACACAACCAACAGCCCACAGATGTGCCTTTCAGTGGTTTGGTGAAAAAATATTACAGGGAGGCAAAGTTATGGCACTCCGAACTTCTCTTTTTTTCCCATAGGATAACATTACGGCGTTCGCCGCGCCTTTCAGGGCCCGTATCTCGGAAACAGTGTGACATACAGACTTTTCGTCAGAAAAACCGGGGGGCTAAGTGCAAAACTAGCCAGGACAGTCATAAATCATATGACTTTTAAATTTTCTTTCTATGTCATACGGTTCCTGAGACATAACCTATTTAGTATTCCAAGTCCTCATTTTCTTCTCCAATACCCATTATTATGCATACATTCTTTGTACTCACTGTCTTTCTCTATGCAGCTTTTGGGGAAAACCAGCCTGTGCGCTTACATTACTGTTACCATTGCCCTTTCCGCTTGGGGTTCCGTAGCCGTTTCACTTACCGTTGACATCTACACCACCATGTGCGTTATCCTTTGCGTTTTCCTTTGCTCTTGCGTTTCTGTTATTTTTTGCCATTTGTGTCTACAGTACTGTTTCTCTTTCTGTTTCACTTTGTGTCACCATGCCCATTGACATTTCCATTTGCAGGCACCATGTTACTATGTGACAACACATCCACGTAGCAGACTGTTCCTGTCCATCACGTAATGGCGTTACCCTTTCTGTTCTCATTGGCTTGCGTTACCATGCGCCACTGTTAAGCGCTTCTGTTTGCGTTGCTGTTCCTGTTACTATGCCACAAGACATCATGTAGCGGGAGCGCGGGGCCCGAATCACTATTTCTCGTTATCATTCTAAAAAAGAAGGGAAATTAGAGGCAAAAAACTCCGTTTAATGCATTAGTTCCACAGCAACAAAAGTGAGGAAATTTGGTGTTAGGGTTGAAAACCCCCCTTGCACCCCCCAGCCCACCTCCCCTACCGGCATTGGGGTGCGCATTGGGGTCACCGGTCCTAACTCTCACCCCATTCTCCTATACTTCTGCTGCTTTACACATGTGATGGGGTAAGAGTTAGGGCTGACGACTCAATGTGCACCCCAATGCTGGTTGGGGGTGGCGGTGCAAGGGGGTTTTCAACACTAACACTGAATTTCACTTTTGTCACTGTGGAACAACCCTAACTAATGCATTAAATGGAGTTTTTCCTCTATATATATATATATATATATATATATATATATATATATATATATATATTAATATATATATATACATATTCATATAATGACCATATTGAATAACTTATAAAAAAGCTTAGACAGAGGCTTGGTCTCTTCTATAGGATTAATCACCTGCTTACTCAGGAGGCCAAGAAGCGATTGGTCCAATCCATCATCCTAACATTGTTGGACTAGGCAGACTTCCTTTACAATCAAGGCCCCACCTCTGCACTGGTCAAACTGGACACGCTCCATCATAGAGCCTTAAGGTTCCTTATCGGCCTCCCCTTCACCACACATCACTGCTCCCTATATGCTGCTGTGGGATGGCCATCCCTCAAATATAGAAGACAGAGGAATGCCGCCTTTTGGACCTTCAGAACTATTACTAAGAAGTTTCCTCACTATGTCTTGGATTGCCTGCCCCTAAGCTCGGTAGGCAAATATGCTTTGAGGAATGCCTCCTATATCTCCTTTATTATACCTAAGGTCAGATCACGCTTTGGTAGGACATCCTTAAGTTACATGTTACCCTCACTCTGGAACAAGCTGCAAAAAACATTGAAATTGGTCTACCCTATCAAACTATCAACATTCAAAACTCTTTAGGCTCGTTCTTTCAAGGAATCCTGTAATTGTTTTACCTGACACTGCCTTATTACTTGAATTGATCCTATTTATTTATTTATTTATTTTAACATCAGTTTAAAAACCTTTGAGCCAGAGGCTCATTTACAAAGGTACCTCGTCGAAGGAAGACAGAACATACATATATGAGGCAATCCAAAAAAAATACTGCACAGTAATATGACACAGGCAAATTGCAGGCAAGGCGAGACAGTCAGCAACACAAGTTAACAATAGGCAAAGTCACATTGCAGGTGATGAGTATCATAACACCATTGTCAGTCAAACGAGACGGGAACTGCAAAACCCAAATTATCTAACTTTTTATATTTTTTTTTTTTATTTTGTTTCCATAAGCTTATCAACAAGGACGGTGGGGGTCAGGGGCAGTGGCAGGAGTGTGAGGCGAGCAAGTGATTTTTTAGACAGTTTTTGAAGCTAGCGAGTGAGGGGGCATCAGTGATGCCAGCAGGGAGGGAGTTGTACAAGGAGGGGGCTCTATAGGAGAAAGCCCTTTGGCCCTGGGAGGTCCGTACCCTTGGGATGACCAGGGCAGTTTTGCTGGAGGCGCGGGTGTGAACTGTGGGGTTGGATCGGCGAATAGAGTTGGCAAGGCTTGGGGGGGATAGACCATGGAGGGCTTTGTAAGTAACTTGGCAAGTTAGGAACAGGAGGCGCTCATCGAGGTTGAGTAGGGAGGCCATGGAGTACAGTTTACAAGTATGGGTGAGTCTATGGGCACTGGTAATAAGTCTACATGCTTTGTTAAGCATTAAGCGAACCTTTGAAGGCTGTCTGGTCAGCTCGCCATATACAGGAAGGCTAAGCCGTAGTCAACTCCGCGAGCACCAGGAGGACAGCTGCTTCTAAGAGAGTTAGCGGGAGGCATTTTTGTGCCGGTAGAGGATACCCAGCCGAGCATTGGAGGCTGAGGTCAAAGCTGAGATGTGGTTATGAAAGGAGAGACCAGAGTCGAAGATTAAGCCAAGGTATTTATAAGAGTGCACAAGTTCCAAGGGGTGATTCCGTGCGGAGTGAACAGAGAGAGGAAAGTTGCTGGACTTATTTTGGGGGTGAGTAAAAAGCATAGATTTAGTTTTCTCCAGGTTGATGACAAGATGGTGGTCAGAGAACCAGTTTTAAGCTGAGGTGAAGGCACGCTGTAGGGAGTTTTGGAGTGAGACGGGGTTACTGTCCTACTCTCCGTCCTCCCCTGACCCCTATTTTTTCTGTTCCCTTAAGCTCTCCCTCCCCTTGCCTTTGACCAACATCCTGAGGCCCATCTTCATTCCATTGGTGGTCCCAGCAGCACTCTGTGATCAGTGGCCATCGTATGGCTGCCACTGCACATTTAGTCTTATACCCCTCTACCTCCTCCCTTTTAGGCATCTGCCCCGTCCCCCTCACTTTATGGGTCTATCTTTTTACTTCATACCTAATCTAAGAGCCCTCTCTCTTGCACCTTGTATATTCCTTCTAACTTGTATTTATTATTTCCTTCGTACAGTCCAGAGAATCTCATGTATATTTTTGTATATATATTTTTACCAAGAATTAGTACTGTTATCCATCTGAATTCTGTACATTGTTCTATGTTCAATTTATATTGTATTATGACTTTTATTATGATTCTGTTGTGTATGTAACCATTTTATGCTTGTCTATTTATTTATGTCCAGGTCCACCTCAAAAATTAGCTTTGCTCAGCAGTATTCACCTGGTTAAATAAAGATTTTGACTGATTGATTGATTGATATATGGAACCCAAACAAACAGAAGAGAGAAAGAAATAAGTGGATAGATTCAAATCCCAGGTAAGACACTTATTTCTATCTTCTGTTTGTTTACATCCCCTGAACAAGAAAGCAATTGTTAAAGATAAAGAAATCCTCAAAATTAGCAACAAGTTGTGGTACCTAGAAAACTGGACAGAGAGACACATAAAAAACCATGAAGATATGAGATCAACTGGCCATGAAAATGTCTCTGGGTCCTGCTTTAAGTGGCCCCCCTGAGTGATTACACTGTTTGCACCATGCTAAGGCCAGCTCTGGCAGCATTTTTTGAAAGATACATACACTAGATAATGGCAGAAATATTTTATTTCTTGAGAAAAAAGTAATTATTGCAGTCTAAAAACATTTAAAATCTGTTGGCCTCTGAAAGCTCCCAGTTATGGAAGTGAGTCAAGATGGAGGGTGCTTGGAATCTTTTACAGAAATAAACTAAATTTTGTGATTTTTCACATGCACCAATGCACTACTAGTTTAAAAAACATAAATAAAAAAGTGGATGGGAAACATTTAGTTAGTTAGTTAGTTAGTTAGTTAGTTAGTTTATGTTGATTGGGAAAGGAGAGCTAGCCAAAACCTATTTTAAGCCTCATCCGAGGGGACGGGAATACAGATATATAAACCAACTGATATTGAACAAGGTCTGTTAATGTGTTTTTTGGAAATGGGGAAAATCCTCATGTCTTGGCAGGGGGCTCTGTTGGCTCCTTTCCAAGATGGAGGTCCCGGTTACAGTTGGGGAGGATGGAGTGCTGCCATAGGCTGGCAAGATGTCTCCCCACCCAGTCTGCCTAACCAAGGAGGACCATGAAGTGGAAATGGTTCCAGAAACTCCAGATATAGCTGAAAACATGATTTGATTCTTCAAACTTACCTGTTACGTAAGTCTAGAACATTAAAGATGCTGAAGAACAGTTGGAGATGGAGATGGCAGAGAGATGCAGGTTCCTGGTTTACATGCTTGCTGAGAACAAGGAGCATTAAAACAATGGAAAAGTTACATTAAAGTCCAGGATTTTGACTGATGAAGATTCAGCACCTGACAATCAGCTGAAAGCAGCAGATCAAAGGAGTTTGCTGTTGGCTAGAAAAAGACTGACGAAAGCATTTAATCTGCAGGAGGCTGAATCGTAAGACTCTCCCTGGTCAGTGGAGAAGGCACTCCTTATGGCAGGCTGGATGAAAAATGCCAAGGGCACTGCTAAGTCCCCAAATCCCAAGAAGCAGAGCAAAAGTGTGCTGGAGTCTGTGAGCACAGATGCATCTCGGCAGGCTGCCTCGTTGATGCCTAGAGTAGAAATTGAAAGCAAATAGGCTGAGGAAATTTTGAGTGCAAGCCCCTCACAAACTGTATCACACACTTGATTTCCATGGTAATATCTCCCATGAAGGTCCCAGTTACTGTAGGTCTCCTTCCAGCAGCTTCATGATGCCAAATAGATACAGCACCCAACTGATGGGTGAACGTCAATCGACTACACAGGAAAGACAGCTGCCCTATCAGCACCAACAGGCTTACCAGCAGAACAGGCACAAGAGGCAGAATGGTCAGAACCAGCCCCTGTTAGTGCACACATGGCTTCACTTCCAGCAGATGTTTTACTGCAGATGAGCCATAATGCAGTGAAAAATGCAACTGCTAAGCAATGATCATCAACAGAAAGGACCAAAGGTCACACCCTCTCAAATAACGAGATACTGGGTCAGTACCTTCTGACTCCTCAGACAATATTGGAGCAGGTACAGGGGTTCAGTATGGAGGCTGGGGGAAAGGGACTAGTGTGTAAAAAGTGCACATATGGACAGTTTTGCCTCTGGCATACAGAAGCCAGCAGTGTCCCCAGTACCCCCTTCCCCGATGGAGCCAGTATCACAGATTTAAATGGGGAAGGGGGCCAAAAGCCCCCTGCTGGGCCTGCATCTGTCCTGCCCAAACCTTGAATCCAACCAAGACAGGAGAACTCAAATGCTCCAGGACCCTCCACCTCTGGTGCTCTGGTTCTCCAAATACCTCAGAACCAGGGGGCACTTCCAGGGACTCAAATCCTGTTTACTTGGACTTAGGAGATGATACATATATAGATACATAGAAAATGATGGCAGAAGGAGACCAAGGGTCCATCAAGTCTGCCCATGAGATTCCCAAGACCTGTTAGTGATCCTGAGAGCTACCCCCTGATTACTTTGCTTGTATCTACAGTAATGCCCCTTAATTGAGCTCTGTATCTGTCCCACCCATGCTTGAAAGTCATCATGGTTCCTCGCTCCTGCCACTTTCACTACAGCAGACTGTTCCATGGCTCCACCACTCTCAGTGAGGAAGTGTTTCATCAGATCCCTCCTGAAACTCCCCCTTATCAGTTTCCACTCGTGTCCTCTAGTTGTTGAGCTGGTGATCCCATGGAATAACTGTTCTGTGTCTGGCACCTTGTTTATGCCTTTCAGGAACTTAAATGTCTCAATCATGTCTCCCCTCTCCCTTCTTGTCTGCAGTGAGTACATATTTAATAATGCCAGCCACTCCTCATTGGTGAGCTCTGTAGACCCTGGATCATATTTGTTGCTCTCCTCTGCACTGCCTCCATCCCTGTCCTCCTTTAGGTGTGGCCTCCAAAACTGAACACAGAGATCTATAGAGGGGGATGATCATTTCTCTATTCCTGCTATCAGTTCCTTTGCCAATGCACCCCAGCATTCTGTTCACCTTGCTGTATGCTTTATTATCTTAGCTTGTTTGTCTCATGATGTCAGCAATGATGATCCCCAGGTCCCTCTCTTCCTCGGAGGTACTCAGGCTAACGCCATTCAGCCAATATTCCCTCTTAGGGTTCCCTTTTCCTAGATGCATAACTTTGCACTTCTTTGTGCTGAACTTCAGCTGCCACAGATTAGACAATCGTTCTAATTTTTGTAGGTCCTTTTGTAGGTCCCTAGCTCATTCCTTGCTATCCACCTGCCCTCCCAGCTTGGTGTAATCTGTGAACAGGGCAAACTTGCTCTGGATACCATCACCGATGTTGCCAAGATGATCAAGCATCTGATTTAATGACAGGATAGGGCCAAGGTCTAGTCTAAGCTATTCAGGACTTTTATAGCAGAGATCTAAACCCGCACCAACTAGAAACACGGTGCACCTACATTACAGAAGTGGGATGAAGGAGCATCCCAACAGGGTATTTGTGGCTATACAGCTCTTAAAGACCTCTTTAAATTTCTTTGCTTCAGAAATGTATGCACTGATACACATCTCTGGCAAAGAGAATTAGCTTCAAAACTCCTCAAAATCTTGAGAGATTCTGGGTGAAGTACAACCAGGTGAAATATATACCTTTGTAGGCACCTTTCATCATAATCCGCATGATAAAGCCTACTATGAAAACTGTAATAGTGATGTTCTGAAATTAGGGGTGAACATAGGGGATATCTATTATTGGATGAGTCATAAATGCGAAGTACTGAGTGCACCTGAGGCAGTAATGGATTTTGTATTGATAAGGATGTGTGGATGATGCTTTAAAGTAAAGCTGCAAACATCGGAAGAAGGAGTGATTCACCTCCCAAATACTTTTTTCATACGAAGGGGGAGGATGGTATGTTTTTACTCAGGACAGCCTAAGGTCTTTTACAAGTGCAGAACCATGACATATCCGTCCAGCACATGTGACCAGCTGAAATGTAAACTATGCAGGAGATGGGCATGTGAGTCTAACATGCAGGAACTGGTTTCAGTGTAATTTATGAAGAGAAAGGACACTCTTTTCATCACTGTCCCTGGGCAGCCCAGAATTAGCCAGATGGATTTGATGAAATAGCATCTTAAGGAAGGTGCAATAAGTGGGTGCCTCAATAAATAGTGAACATCCTCCCTCCCTAAGAAAATGTTAGTACACAGCCTCCAAGAGAACCAAGAGATCAACATCTGACAGCAACTGTTGCAGCCTGTGCCCAGCAACCAGGGAACCTTGTATGGAGCGGAAGGGGATCTACAGAAGTTGATGAGGACAGTACAAAACCAGACCTACAGGATGGGGGATTGCACCAGACACCACACCCACACCATCAGCCAGCATGGAACAGTGATGCCTGCTCTGCAACAATCCTAAATGCCCTCCTGCCTGGAAGGAATGATGGTAGCACCTTGCGGAAGTTACAGGTTAGCAAAACATCCTCAGGATCCAGTTCCATTCCCTTTAGCTAACAAATTTGACATCATACAGGAATAGAGGAAGTGGAGCAACTCAGAAATGGGTGATATGGACTCAGATGCCTCCTCTACATGCTTTCTCAGTCGAAGCCTGCTCCAGACTCTGATAAAATGAATATCGGAAAGAGATGGAAGCAAAAGAAAAATATCACCTATGATGGATGACATAACCTGAGCTATGTTACATATTCGTTGTTTTTCTTTATAGCCTTAAATGTTACAGTTAAAAATTAGCTCCTTTAATGTGTTTGTCATAAAGAAACACCAAAAAAGACTGTCAATCTTCTCTCTTTTGCAGAAGTCAGCCTTTGAGATGGTGTTTCTACAAGAAACCTGGATGGCAGTGACCTTTGATTTATCCCATTCAAAAAAAAGATTGGGTTTCGAGATCTCCTTTTTGGTTGTCTGGGGATGATAGGGCAGATGAGGTGTTTATTTTTTTTTCAGGGCACTGACTTTAAAGTGGAAGGATTGGTTGATATTTGCCCTGGGAGGGCAGTTCTCCTGGATATCAAATGGCATGACCAGAATATCAGCTGTATTAATATTTAGGCCCCTCAGACTAAGGTCAAAAGGGCTGTACATTTTGGATTGGTACAATCTGAATTGCATACTGCTAGGACTGTCATTTTAGGTGGTGATTTCAACTATAGCATGAAGGTAACTACAGTGTATGGTAGAATGCTGTTCAGCATGGAAATCCATGCTTAGAACAGCTTTGTTGTGCTGTCATGAGTGCGCCACAATGTTGTGCTGCACTGAGTATATCATTTGTGCAGCACAACAACATTAAACATTGTCGCACATGCGCGATGAAGGGGCAGTGGCTGTAAGAGTTGACAGTGAAGTTACTGGCACTGGAAACAACACACCACTGTAAGGCTCTTTACAGTTGTTTGGAGACACTTTTTAACATTCTTTCTTAGTAATGAGTACCCATAAACTATAAAAGATTGTGTATGAGCAATTCCTACACAGACAAAGCTATTTTCTGATCTTGTGGTTTCCATGGTAATGAGACCTCTCGAGCTGCACTCTCGAGGTCTCTTGTCACCACAGAAACCACTCGATCAGAAAATAGCCTTGTTGTGTATGAGTGCTCATACACAATCTTCTATGTTAGATAGGAAGAAAGGAAAAAATATATTGTGACTCTTTTGCTCTACAAAAACATAATATCTACAGCTAGTTTAATTGATGAATTTACATTGCTCTAGCCTTCTAGTGGTGCAGCAAACTTCAGAAGTCAATAGAACACCCATATAGATTATTTTTCTTTTTCCCTGGCCTATCAGTGAGACAGTTTTTTCTAACCCCAGTAGAATTCACAGATCATTCATTACTGAGTATTCCTAGAGGGCAGTCAGAAGTAAAAGTTCTGGTAAATGCTAGAGAATCTGTCCTAGTTTGCTACAATGACCCACTAGAGTGGTGAAAGGACACAAAATTAGACTTGCAACATTGCTTCCAACAGTATGGAAAAAAATAACAGAGGCAAACGTACTTCACTATTCAAAATGGGAGTACGACAATTCGCTCCCGTCTTTTCGCTCCCCGACTTTTCGCTCCCGACAGTACACTCCGGCGTCAATTCGTACCTATGACATTACGCTCCATGACAATTCGCTCCCCATGTCTCTTACTCGCTCTACATACTAAATGTGGGTAGATCCATGGATATTTTAAATCTGGCTATTGTGGTTTTTAGCATGCTTCATTTCTGTGGCTGCAGCAGATAGATCATTGGACCCGACATCAAAAAGTAAAGAACTCTATATCATATCCTAGAAGGAGGGCTAGTGAGCAAACCCAACTGACCAGACTGACATGGATGTTGGCTGAGAAGAGCACCAAGCTGGACCTCATCTCAGACACAGCCTGCTGGCAACATGATGGCAGTAGCAGTGAATCCGATACAGACAGTGTTAGAGTGCAGAATTAAAGACCGCAACAGCTGGAGGTAGTTGTGAGCACAGCACCAAAAATCGTCAACCTTACTTATGCTTATGCCAATAGCATCTTCTTTTCTTGCTCTTCATCAGTCTGACTGGTCTCACAGCATGGTACCACCAGGTCTTACTCACTAATCTGTCAGGCAGAACTGGGTCACTCAGAAGTACCTACTCTCCACCTCCATATGTGCCCTGCACACATGCTTTCAATGCAGTACCAATACAAATGAGAAGAAACTGTTTTGTAATGATGGAGTTTGTGAGCAGAGGTGTGTGAACTTTTAAAATCTTTACAAGCAGTTTGGGAGCATGCCAATTCACATTGAATCTTGAATGTTGAAACTACGGGAGCGATTCGGGTGGGAGCGTGTTGACATAGGAGCGAGTTTGAGTGGGAGCGTAATGTCGGGAGCGAGAAGTCAGGGAGCGAAAAGACGGGAGCGAAATGTCGTGCATTTAAAATTGAGAGGCAAATTACATACAGTATTATCACAGGCTAGAACTGATATTGGAGATTTCTTAGATCAAATACAACATTTAAAATTAGAAATGAGATGCTACCAATATGACAGGGCAGCTTCCTTGATAACAGAATTAAAGTATGGCACACAAAAATGCCCCTATGGTGATCCTTTTGGAGCTTGTAGGGAAAGGATAGAGCATTCAATTATTGCTGCCCTCCAAGATGGTGATGGTACTATTCTAACACAGTTACCAGAACTGCTGCACACTGTTGAACAGCACACCCAGAGAACATTTGGCAGTAAGCCCCAGACATCGTTAGGAATTCAGGATTCTCTTTGTGGTCCCCTGCAAGATATCTTTGTGGAAGAGCAGGCAGCCATATGCACACCAATCACAAAGACAGAGATCTTATTAACCATAGCCGGTCTTAAACAGGGGGCATCACCCGAGAAAGATACCATTTCAAATGAGCTCTAGCAACATTTTTCAGAAGACACTGCTGAATTTTTACTTTGTACCTTCAATCACATATTGCAATCCAAGGTAATGTCCTCAAACTTCAACACTGGGCATACTTTTATGCCTTTTCAAGAGGGGTACAAAATTAGACATACAAAATCAGAGGCCAATTTGCTTATTAAATTAAAATTCAAAATTAGCAAAGGCTAGGTTACTTCAGATTGCAAATACATAGATTGAACCAGCACAGGCTTTTTCCATTGCTAAGAAACATTTACTTTAATTTATTTTTACTTATTAGAGAGGTTATTAGTTATTGTATCTCCTAAAATATTCTGAGTTTACCTTTGATAAAGTGACACATGAATATCTATTTTCATTACTGTCTTTTTATGGAAGTCTTTCAATATTAGTGACATGGTTACGTACACTGTAGTCATCAGCATTTTAGTGCCCTTTTTAAAGGGACGTTTTGGCAATCCTTTCCTTATTAGGCTGGAAGTTAGGCATGGGTGCCCTTTGAGCCCCCTCCACTATATTTTCTCCCTTGACACCTTAGTCTATAAAATCATATTGGATCCAAGAATCCAAGGGATCACCCCTCCCATTGGGGGGAGGGGCATCCCAAAAATAACTGCATACACAGCCAATATATACATATTTGTGGCAGGCGTTACAGATGTTGTCTCTAGTCACACAGCCATGGAGCTGACAGACTCCTTTTTAGACCCATCAGGATCCCAGGGTAACATGAAGAAGAGTTTGGGGATGTTGCTGGGTGGTGGCACCTCCCAACTCTCTTCTGTGGCTGGAATTAAACAGGTTGATAACCCCATCTCTGTACTGGGGATCAAAACTTAGCAGTGTCAGTGGCTCAGCAGGTAGTGAGGCCGGGAGATCAGTAGGCTGTGGGTTCTATCCCCACACCAGGCACTTGGGTTAATATCACAATACTGACACTATAGTGCAGAGGGGGGTGCTGCACTCCTTTTGGATGAGACGTTAAACTGAGGTCCCATCTGCCTGTTCTGTTTGTAGTTCAGGTGGATGTTAAAATTCCCATGGCACTTCTCGAAAAGAGCAGGGAATTTACCCGGTGCAATGGTCAAATTTCCTCCATTCAAGAAAAATACCATCAACAGCTTAATCTGGTTCAAGGTCAGTTGGCATTCATCTGTATCCCCCTTCCCTGGGTCGTGCCTGAAAATAGGCAGGATTTGTCTAGTGCACTTACCGGTCAGCAAAAACTAAATAAAATAAATGTGGAAAAGAAGACATGGCCTTTTTAAACTGCGAGGGGCCCTCCCGCTAAGATCTATCCCCCCTCCCCCGAGGAGCTGGAGGTCGCGAGGGCTGCACTAGAAGTGCCCTCCCTGGAGCCTGCAACCACCACCAGGACACCCCCACCCCCCGAGGAGCCGTTGGGTCGTGAGGGCAAAGCTGGAACTGCCTCCCTGCAGACTTTCCTGCCGCCAGGACACCCCACCCCGAGAGCCGTTGGTCGCGAGGGCCCTCCCCAAGATCTATCCCCTTCCCGAGGAGCTGGGAGGTCGCGAGGGCTGCACTAGAAGTGCCTCCTGGAGCCTGCAACCACCACCAGGACACCCCCACCCCCGAGGAGTCTGGGTCGCGAGGGCAAAGCTGAACTGCCCTCCTGCAGACTTTCCTGCCGCCAGGACACCCCACCCCCGAGGAGCCGTTGGTTGTGAGGGGCCCTCCTGCTAAGATCTATCCCCCCTCCCCCGAGGAGCTGGAGGTCGCGAGGGCTGCACTAGAAGTGCCCTCCCTGGAGCCTGCAACCACCACCAGGACACCCCCACCCCCCGAGGAGCCGTTGGGTCGTGAGGGCAAAGCTGGAACTGCCCTCCCTGCAGACTTTCCCTGCCGCCAGGACACCCCCACCCCCCGAGGAGCCATTGGTCATGAGGGGCCCTCCCGCTAAGGTAAACTCTTGCCTGGGGAAATAAATATAAAAAAAATCGCGACAGTCAGTGAGCCAGCCTACCTGTGGACACTCTGCTGGAAACTCGGCTCTGTTTTTGAAACGCGGCTTTTGGCGCCTTTTTCACTAGGCTCGCGTCACCCTCTGTTCATTTGCAGTCGGTGCTCTGGAAAACCCCGATGAATTGGTACACCATATGCATTTCTGGGACTGGATGAATTTATTGTGGATGTTCCTGTTTTTGCACTGTTTTGCCTGCTATATTAGAGCTTTGTTTATGAGCCTCAAGTACTGCTTTATGTGAACTGTTTTCCCTGCCTGTATTTTTGCCAGCCCGCTCCTTTCTCTCCTCTCTGAACCTCTGTATTGCACATAATTTAATTTAATCACTCACTGCAGCATATCCCTATCTTAGCCTCTGCCACGCGCATCTCAGCAGCAAACTCCCCTGCCTGCACTGCCCGCCCCCTAATCGCTACTCCCCCCTGCCTGCCTACTTAACCTCTGCCTCTTTTCTCCAACAGATCTATCCCCCCTCCCCCGAGGAGCTGGAGGTCGCGAGGGCTGCACTAGAAGTGCCCTCCCTGGAGCCTGCAACCACCACCAGGACACCCCCACCCCCCGAGGAGCCGTTGGGTCGCGAGGGCAAAGCTGGAACTGCCCTCCCTGCAGACTTTCCCTGCCGCCAGGACACCCCCACCCCCCGAGGAGCCGTTGGTCGCGAGGGGCCCTCCCGCTAAGGTAAACTCTTGCCTGGGGAAATAAATATAAAAAAAAATCGCGACAGTCAGTGAGCCAGCCTACCTGTGGACACTCTGCTGGAAACTCGGCTCTGTTTTTGAAACGCGGCTTTTGGCGCCTTTTTCACTAGGCTCGCGTCACCCTCTGTTCATTTGCAGTCGGTGCTCTGAAAAACTCCGCCGCCCCCACCACCACCCTTGCTCGGCTCTCCCTTATGTAGAGTATTTTTTCTTTGTCACATGAGGCGCAAAAACCAATCAGCCTACTTTCCCATTTGCTGGTTATATCGTTCCAGCACTAGAGGGAGCCTGCCCTCACTTCTTGCTCTATATTGGGAAATGTCTCACTCAAGCATGGTCCTTGCTATGCTGGCCCTCCTCCTGCTACAGCACCCTATGCTCTCTCTCTGCCCCTCTATACCCCCCATTAACCTGCCCCCAACCAAAGCACACTGCCCCCACTCTCAATTCCCTGCTCCCCCATCGGATTACCCCACACCTACCCCTCTATCCATCCCCCCAAATCCCTCCCGTACCCTGGACTACCATGCCACCCCACCCACCAACCACCTGCATGCTACTCTCAGTATTGTGTTTCCTTTCACAAGTGGACCTCTCTCGCTAGCCCTCAGTTGTTCTCTCCCTTCCTATCCCCTGCTCCTCCCAGGTGAGGTCCCGTCGGCCACATATGCACCCCACCGCCAGCTACAAACACCATGCGAGGCACCTAATTCTCCTGCTGCTCCTGCTCTCCGGCAATGTGAACCCAAACCCTGGGCCTGTCATCCCAGCCATGCCTCTGCCCACAGATGGCAAAGGCCTTCGAATCGCCTTCATTAATATATGCAGTCTCCCTAAGAAAACTGCAGCCCTCCAATGTTGGGTCACCCAACACTCCCCGGATATTCTCCTGCTTGCTGAAACCTGGCTCTCCTCCCTCACGCCTGACTCTGCCATCTCCCTTCCTGGTTTTACCATTTTCAGGGCCGATAGGATGGGCAGGCGTGGAGGGGGGTGTGCTATCTACTTGCGCAACTCGGTCCTCGGGCTTGCCCTCCCCAATCCTGAGCTAAACCATGGGGCACAAGCCATCATCTTAAAAGTCACACCCTACCCTGGACACGGTCCGCTCTATCTAACTGCGGCTTATCTACCGCCGGGGTCTAACAAAGACTCTGCGGCCACCTCTCTCCTTGACTACCTGGCTACCTTACCCCCGAAAGCCGAACAGTTAATTATGGGTGACTTAAATTCCAATTGGCTCAGCCCGTCGGCTGATAATTTGAAGAATGAGCTTGCAGCCCTTGACCTGTCCCAAATGGTTACTCAGCCTACTAGACTTAACAAAGTAACAGGAACTAGCTCCCTCCTGGACATCATCCTCTCTAACCGACCTCATAAAATAGTCTCCGTTGAAGTCCTTGCGGACTCACTCAGTGACCACTCCCCTGTCATCTGCTTCTGGTCCTCCCCACCCCTCAGCCCTGGGTACATGGGACCCCTCGCCGCCGTTTTCTCCCCGGAGGTCTCGCCAACCTCAAACGTCACCTCGCCCATATCGACTGGTCCCCATTGGCCAGCGCTCCTGACGTTAACTCTGCCCTAACCTACCTCTCCACGGCCTTCAACCACGCCTGTGATCTGTATGCACCCCTCAACACTCTTAGGATAAAAAAACGGACTGCTGCATGGATAACTCCTGCACTGATCCAACAACTAAAAAAGAGAGATAACCTCTGGCACTTAGCTAATGACTCCGGTAGGGTTGCTGACAGGCAAGCCTACAAGACAGCCCGCAATCAATGCACCTGGACAATCAAGCAGGCTAAAGCTAAATTCTACCAGGCTGCGTTGACATCCTCCTGGGGCTCGTCCAGAGCTTTCTGGGACAACATTAAAGATTTAAATGGTAAGACCCGCTCCCCCCCTCCATCCCAGATTGTCATAAATGGGACTGTCTCGACTGACCCCACCTGTATTGCTGACTGCCTTAATAAAACCTTCACTGACTTAAGTGCCGTCCTCCCGGCCCATTTTTCAGACCCGGTTGCCAAACCCACCCACGCTCCCATTTCCAGGCCACAATTCCACTTCCGAATGATCTCACCCCACGATGCCAAACCTTTCTTAATAAAATCTCTTGCCTCTCAGAACCCTATCAATGACCCTCTTGACTCCAGGATACTTCGCCTCGTGCTGGATGTCATGCTTACCCCGCTGACGCTTATCATTAACAAATCCCTATGCCTCGGCCAATTCCCTAAGGCCTGGAAGCAAGCTGAAGTAACCCCCATCCACAAGTCTGGGGACCGCACTCTGCCTAATAACTACAGGCCCATCTCCATCCTTCCCCTATCCAAAGCCTTAGAAAAAATAGTGAACACACAGCTCGGAATATCTTACTAACTACAACCTTCTTTGTCCAGAGCAACACGGTTTCGCCCTGGCCATAGCACATCCACTGCCCTTCTGGAATTCTCCCACCACATTCACTCAGCACTTGACAAGGTCATCTCGCAGGGGCGGTTTTTATAGACCTGTCCAAGGCCTTCGACACAGTGTGCCACCCCCTGCTACTAAACTCCCTTAGCATACTGGGTCTCGCAGCCGGCCCCCTGAAGTGGTTCGCAAGCTACCTACACAAGAGGTCCCAAAGAGTCAAGCTAAATGGGATCCTCTCCTCCTACCTTCTTGTACACTGGTGTCCCCAAGGCTCCATCCTTGGCCCGACCTTTTCAGCCTATTCCTGAACACCCTCCCAGCTCCTGTTCCAGTAAAATATTACTCTATGCTGATGACGCTGTTATCCTTGCATCACACCCTGACCCACTCCCACTCCAAATCATGCTGCAAGCGCCTTCCTCCAAACCAAAAGTGGTTCAATAATCACCGCTTAGTCCTGAACCTAAAGAAAACTAAGTCCATGCTATTTTCTCATCGGCAAAACAATGCCAGGGACTTTCCTCCACATCACCACCAGCATGCCCTCCCTCTGGAGCAGGTTTCATCCTATAAGTACCTGGGCATCACCTTTGACTCCGCCTTACTTTCCGCCCACCTTAAAGCTTTGGCATCTGCAATGAACTCCAGGATCGGTCTTCTCTACCGCCACAAAGACTGTCTCCCCGAACCCGCCTTAAAACTAGCCATCACCGCATCGGTATTATCACTGGCTGACTACGGACTCCCTGTTTACGCTGCTGCTGACGCCTCTGCCTTATCCAAAGTCCAGACCTCTATCAACAAAGCCTGTAGGCTCCTTACCGGTGCCCACAGCAGAACCCACACCTGTCTGCTATACTCCGCCACAAAAATACTCACTCTTGAGGAAAGACGGAAATATCAAACCTGCCTACTGGCCAAAAAATCCATGTCAGGTCTCTGCCCTCCTGGGGTCTCTGGACCTTTGCAGCGGGCTGCTAGGTCCCTGCCAACCCGGTACGCCGCCGCAGCCACCTTCAACGTTCCCAGAGCAAGGACCTCGTTGCCAAAGATCTTTCCATCACCTAGCCCGTCCTGGTTTAGCTCCTTCCTGAAACCATCTCTAAGATCCCAGGTATTGGCCGCTTCAAAATCGCCCTCCGCCAGCATATTATTGACAACCAATGCTGTAAATGTTTGTAGCTGCCCTGTGCGGTCCTTCTAACCTTTTCAAGCCCCTCGCCTTCCGGTCCTTTTAACTCTACATATTAGTTTGTGACATGTTGTTAAATTGAATAATGTATCTCCTGTTGTTTTACCAATGTTAGTACCTTACACAAGTTTGCTCCAGTACAGCTTCGCTGTCTGCACTCTCCAAATGTATATTTTATGTATCTAACCTGTTCGTCATCCCTGTCCTAACCTCACTCTATTGTTGTCTCCCCCCCCTTTTTTGACGAGGTACCTTTGTAAACGAGTCTTTGACTCAAAGGTTGTAAAACTGATCTCAACAATAAATAAATAAAAATAAATAAAACTGGGAGGAACAACTGGCTTTATGTGAGTCCAAGATAAATAGATAGAAATCGTTGGAGATGATCAAAATCAGAAAGGGTACACATCATCTGTTAACTGTTATTCCCGATTTTGTTGTATTTAAGTTACATTTTTCCTCCTCCATTAAATTTGGAAACAAGGATTTTCAGCAGTTATTTTCCAGATACTGTGGGGTAGCAACCTTAACCCAATGAAAAGAGATTTTACATATCTACCAAAAACAAGCATTTGTCAATGCCGAATGTTGCTTGCTGCTATGTGCTGTTTAGGTATTTGGAAGTCATTGGAGTGCAAATATTGAAACTTCGTGAACTTACGAGCGCAAGGAACCGCGCAAGAACGACGTCAGAAACATTCATTTTTAGGAATTATCAATTTTTCAACATAGCCATTTTAAGACCTCTGCTCATGAACAGTGTCACTGTGATTTTCTTAATGTGTCCCATACATTGAGTTGCATCCGACTGTGCCATTGATGCGCTACATGGCGAAACCGTTTTGGGCAAGATGTGAAAATGACAGCTGCACTGCTCATAAGGAGGTGTGGTAAAATGGTAATGTTGAAAATCTGGAGTGAAAATATTGAAAATTCATGAACTTATGAGCGTGCGTAGGAACTGCGCAACGCACGCTTGTAAAACAGTCATTTTTAGGAATTTTTCCACCAAATTTTCAAAATAGGCTTTTTGAGAGCCCACCTTATGAACACTGGCAGTGTCATTTCATTAATCATTCCAGAAAGGTGATTTCATGCAGTGACTGTGAAATCACCCTTCGGGCCCGAATAACGCCATGACAGTGACAGCATTCATGAGAAGGGGTCCCAAAAACCCTATGTTGAAAATTTGGTGCACAAATTCCCAAAAATGCCTGAGATATGCAATAAAATTGAAAAAACCCTGTCTATCCCATTATACAGCTTACCGGCATTTCCTCAGTTCGCGGTCGGCTTCGAAGAGTGCAGACGTGTTCCCAGTCCACCGATGAGCGTCATGCTGACCTCCGGAGGTAAGTATGGGGTGAGGGGGGTGTGGGGAGGCAGGGTGTGCAGTGGGTGGGTGTGGGTTGTGGGAGGGGGTCAGGGAGACTACGAGGGACCATTTTTTATTCACAGGTTTTTTTGTTTTTTTTTATGAAGACGATGTGGGACGTTTGCCACGCTGGGGTGGGCTCCCAGCGTGGCAGCAGGAAAAGCTGTTTGGGGGTGACATGGAGCTGATGGGGGATTTGGCACCCCCGTTGGCCAAAACAAGATTTGCCATGCTGGGGTGGGCTCCCAGCGTGGCACCGGGAAAGCTTTTGGGGGGGGCATGCAGCCTTGGAGCCGACAGGGGATTGGGCACCCCTGTCAGCTATAACAGTTTTTGCCATACTGGGGTGGGCTCCCAGTGTGGCACCTGGAGAGCTGTTGAGGGGGGCGTGGAGCCAATGGGGATTGGGCACCCCTACGCTACAGTGTGTGCGTGGGGATGCATCAGCACGCGCACATGCAAGCCATGCTGCAGGTATAAGGTTAGGGGGGAGAGTCTGTTCAGTGAAGCAGAGCTCTCCCTTTGAACTGTATGCCATGCATTTTCAGCTTGTCATAGACAGCAGCAAACACACTGACTGCATTGGAAGACGGGCTGACACACCTCCGAAAACTCAGATGATGGCACTTTGTTTCTTGCACATGCATGCAAGCAACATAAAAAGGGTGGTCTTAATATGGTACACCTATAGTCTTTTTACATACAGTGGACAGGATTCACAGATGCCCAGAAATACCTGCAGCTGCAGGTAAAACACGGCACCAGTCGGTGGCAACTTGCGGATCCGCAGGTTACCCGCAGCTGCGGGTATTCATAAAGGTAGAGCCGGATTACGACCGGCTCCACGATCTACAGCTGCCTGCGGGTGGAGTCATCAGGGCAAAGGCCGCAGCTGTGGGAATGGGCTACAGCTGCTAGAAGCAGCCGTAACTCCCTCTGCAACTGCTGTGGCTGTGAATCAGAACTGCCACAGCTGTGGGCAAAATCTGGTCTGCAGCAGAAGTTGCGGAGGAAAGCTTTGTAAAATGGGCATTGTGAATCCAGCCCAGTGTTTTTCAGGGTTCTCTCAGGACAGGTCTATTGGGGGCCCCCACACCAGCAAGTAATTGAATAAGAGGTAACTTGACTGGATACCTAGACAGGCAACAGGATGCAGCCCCCCCCCCACCAGCTGTTGCAGAGAATGGGGTTTCCAGATTATGGTACAGCAAACAAGAAAATAGTTGTAAAATGGATGTTCCGTAAACAACAGGTTATTACTCCGTCTAGAAAACAGCTTTGTAATAATATAATGGGAATGGTTTGTATTCAGGAACCTGATTTCAAACACTGTTTACCACACAAAAGACCTTTAGCAATTACACAACTAATGGACAAAAAGATAGCCCTACATATGTGGGATGTTCTTTGGTTGTGGTGCTATGGAGGAATTGGTGTAAGTGGAAATAGAAAACACTAATCAATAGAAGGACATAACTGTCTGTACCCAGACTGTGGAGAACATACTGAGAGAGTAGAATATTTCTTCTTGGAATGCACCTTTGTCAGAGGGTTTTGTACTACTTTGGCTAACCGGTGGACTCAGGTGGAGAACCCCATGGCTAGAGAGACTCATCAAGGAATGCTTGATCCTTGATGATTTTCCCCATCCGTTGAAGAGATATAACTCAAGCATACTGAAAGTTATTTTGCCCACCTCAAACAGTATCTGTGGCAGGCAAGATGACAATTAGTGCTATAGCAGTTAAGGTCGCCACAGTTTTCAATCATTAAAATGTGTGAGTCTACTCTAGGTAACGTACACAAAAGAAAACAATGCAGAGCAAATCATGATTTTGTAGCCTTATGGCAAGGGGTATCTTGGCTTGGCTAAGTTATTTTCCAAATTGAATAAGTGGATAGCAGTTTAATGTAGGATTTAATGATATCCCTTCATTTGTTCTGCTTATTCTGCGAAAGTTATGTTAGTTTTCTTTCTTTTGCTTGATTATCCTTGGGTAAATTGTTCATTTAATTACTCTTTTTTCACTTTATTGGAATGGTTTTTCCTCTCTGTATTTGTCTGATTTTTCTCCAACAAAATTTCCCAACTCTTGTTGAGAAGTGTCATGGGATCTTTGAAGTCCACCCGAACAACCACCAGAAAAGACAGACAGAACTCTGGTTTAACCTCTCATTTGAAGGATTGCACACCCCAACAATAGAGCACGGTATCCCTTTAGTACTTCACATTTCAGCATTCTCAGTTCATATTTGCTTCCCCTGTTCTTATTCTGTATCTGTCTTTCTCTTTTTGTTTCTGTCCCACTGGTCTTTGAAACAGCTCTGTATGCAGTCCCTTATTGTGCCATTATAGATAATTGCTTCAATATGTGACTCCTTTGTGGGTTGCAATCAGTCAATGACTCGTGGTGCTGATACTGCTGCTTGCATGGGCTGCAACTCTTCAGCAGGCTCACTGCCAGCTGCTTGATTTTTGTCAGTGTATCAGCCCATGCATGTAGCAGTTCCCAGCAGTGAGAGCCACTGCCTGATTGCAACCAGTGACATCACTGGTTGGAACATTTGTAATGGTGCAATATGGAGCCTCCATACATAACTGGTTTTAAAGACAAGGGAGGCAGAAAACAAACAGTGAGTTATGTACAGAAGGAAAACAGGGTAAGAAAATGTGAATATGGAATGTTGCAGTGTTTCCTATCCTTTTTATAAAACAACATTTTAAAATCCATTAATATGATTGACTGAAACATGTCACATGACTGTGTATTAAAATGCTTTATTGCACACCCAGAGTGCTGATATTGTTATATAGTTAAACACTTTTTTTTAATATAGTGAGCCATTTTACAAGTGTACTAACATACTCCAGGATGTGCATCAAAGCATTTTCATGCACTTTCTTTGAGTGTGAGGAACTTGGCAGTGCCTTACACCTCATGCCCCTGAAGCATGCATTACAATGCTCTAATGCAAAACCTGTTGTATGTTTTTGCTTACTTAATTAACTGGAAATCATATATAAAAACTAATAGGTCACTCTGTTAGCTTCCTACTGTGCAGCGAGTCTAATCTTGGAGAAAAAACTCCCTTGGAACTATAGCTTAAGAGAAAGCTTTTCTTATTTGTTGTTCATCTTTTTATTGCTCTCACTGGCTTTTCTCTTGGCTAAACAATCTGTTGGACTAAACCTAATGGATCCTTCTGTAAAATGTTTCATTTGACTCTTCTTTTATTATACCTTATTGAACTGGTTTAAACTCTTGCATCCATTCTCTTAAGCCTACCTTGGTATGGTTAAAAACAGGTTGATTAACTGATTCCAGTCTCATTTTCATGGTTGATGCTCCTCAGCCCTGATCTTTTATTTGTTCTCAAAATAAAGGACCATGCCTCTTTGACACTTTCTCAAATCTTTCTGCTCATAAAAATGCTTGTTCCTTACAAAGTACCTAATTTTCACAAATATTTGCAAATGTCATGAGAGGGTGAGACCCTGTGTTGTCTTTCTGTCTGTAGACGTATCTGTTGATGGACAGGATTACTCGGATATTGGATTATGATAAAACTTGGCATTTGTATCAGCCAGTTCCTGTCCCGGAAACTTTTTAATGAATGAAATACTTCTGGCTGTATGTCTTTGGAAAGGATCTCTTGCTAGCAAACCATGTGCAGTCAGTTTAAGAGTATGCATGTGCATGTGCATGTGCGTGTGTGTGTGTGTGTGTGTGTGTGTGTGTGTGTTTTCTCATAGATCTATAGACTGCATACAGTTTTGCATTCCAAATGAACCAATAGGTTATGGACATGCATGGCACATACAGAGTGTTTGCCCAACCACAGACACACATTTAATTTCACTACAGTATCAGTGAAGCAAGCAATGTAGCCTCTACAGATGTAAGCTTTCTATTGGAGACTGGGGAACTGCAGTTAAACTTAAATATTATTGGGGTGTGCAAGGCTCAGTGGATCAGCAGTGGTTTCTGGAGTCTCTCTATCTGACTGGTTCAAATCTATTCCAAGTCAGTATGAGCTGTAAGCCATAACCATTGGGCATCTATGCAGTGATCTATGTAAAAGGAGTTCTGACGGCCTGTCCAGTTCACAGTGGTTAAGTGTCTACATCACAAAAAATACCATCAAACAGGATATCATCAGGGAGCACACGGTGTTAGGGGGTGGGACAAGATGGTGCTGAATATGAGGGAATGAGTGGAAGCCAGGAACATTCTCTCCACCATTAGCACTTAAAAATGTGTATTTTACCCAAAGAGAAAATGGAAAAGTGCTGTCTGTAGTTTGTTGCATATTTAGACTGGCTTTTTCCATGTTGAGAACAAGCTAATGTGATAAGTCAGTGTTAGAAGAAAGCATTAGTTACCTGTTCTGTGTATAATGCCAGTAGAGAAACCTTATACCTCTAGTACCTCTCAGTGCTTCCTGGTGGTGTTGCCTAAGTCAGTCAGCATAAGCAACAAATGTAAAGAGCAAAAGAGTTCAAGAGACTAAGGAGTTTTTTTCAGAAGATCCTGGGGGAAGCAGCACATTAATTTCGAGGGGCTGATGGAGCTGCCACCTGAGGCTGGTAAGTATAAAATGAAACAAGAAGCCTTGCATTCCACAATCCAGGCAGAGTAGCAACCATTGCTGGAAGAAGAACCATCTGAGTCTCAGGCAAAATGGAGAGCAGATGGCACTAAAAGGAATATTGCAAGTGAGGTACCAGAGGTACCAGCGTCTGAAGCAGTTATCCCTGCAGTAAAGCAACTCACCCAAAAGCTGAACTGGTTCAGTCGGACATCGGACAGAGATCTTTTCTCAACTCTGCAAACCTGTAAAGCAGAGAAGCAGCAGCATGAGAGTACTCCTATGGAAAAAAGCCCATTCAATAAATTACTAGTCAGCTGCTGTTGATATTTTGGAGCCAATTTTCCCTTCATCAGTGAATGGGGCAGTCACAACAAAAGAACCTGGAAACCAAGCTAATAAATTTATGTAATGCATGGATACAGCTGATTCTGACTTCTAAAATTGTACTAAAAAGGGAACACTGTTGAACTTGAATACTGACATAAGCACAGCTAATCAAAAAAGTTCAGACTCTGTGCTGGAGAGCAAAGTTAATGTGTCTAAGCAAGCTTCTTGCTTTTTCCAGCAATAAAATATTGATTTAATCAATACTCCCTCTGCACTAAATAAAGTTGGTATGAGCTCTAAATTGCACATATGGGGGATCAGAAAAGTACCTTTTACAAGTACCTGACAATTTTGCTTTTTCATCTGTGCATAAAAAAGGGCTTTGCCAAAGGAAATGCTGTTTGCTCAGAAAGAAATGTGTGCTGCTATTAAGGGACAATCTGAAACTTTAAATGGTTGTATATTGGACTCTGAAAATAACTGTATTAGATCAAAAGAAAATACCCCCAGTAACCTTCAGTCATGATGAAAAAGTTAACAAAAACTGTTTAATTATGAAGAAGGGGGGGTAACATAGGAAATCCAACCACTAACAGACATGCCTCAGAAGCAAGGCTTAATTTCTGATATTCTAGGTACACAGGATAAAGAGGCAGAAACCAGGTAGAACATTCTAAACTGGCAATTGTGTTAACTGAAATGAACAGGCATTTGCTAATGCTGAATGTTTCTTGCATGTTGTGTCAGTTATGCTTTGATTGTGTTGCAGAGAATGATGAAGGCAGAGCAGTATTGTAGTAAGAGATAATTTGCAATGGATTCAGTGAGTACTAGTATTTGTCTTTTGTGTTTTCATTTCTGAAGCAATATACAGGATTTTGAAGGTTGTAAAAGTTCCCAGTCTTGTGCCATAGGCACTATGTAAAAATAAAATATATTGGTACAGTGCTGTGGTATTTACCATTAGAAACATGTGATAACATCATCTAACTACATCCGGAGTATGAATCTAGCATGTACATTGAACTGGTAAGCTCAAAGCAAGAGATGTTTAGAAATTGCGAGCAAATCCTACCAGTTCTGTGACAAAAAAGATCAAATTCAGGAGGGACAGTGGACATATCTGAGTCAAAATTAGGGACATCCCTGAAAAACAGGGACAGTTGAGAGTAATGGCTTCACAACAGACTAGGCAAAGAAAAAACATATTAGACATACCTCTCAACTGTCCTTGATTTTACCTCAAAAAAGTCCTCAGCCCCCTGCAAAATTTGGCATTTTTATCACTGAAAAGTAGGTTGTTGATCCATAAAATATTGCTAGACATTATTAATACAGTCTAGTTCTGCTTCAGAAAATGTTTGGCACTCTAGAAAGGGCAATGTCAACTCAACTGGTGTGTCTTTATTTAATTTCTTATTATACTTCCTCCACCCTGTACCACCCATCCCCCAGCATGCTTGCTCACTCTCCATGATCCACTGCAAAAAACACCCTCCCAAGCTCCTTCTCCAACAAAATACTTCTTTATGCAGATGATGCAGTGATCATAGCATCACACTCGGACCCACTCCTACTCCAAAGCACGCTGCAAAGCACCTTCCTCCAAGCAGAAAAATGGTTCAGTAACCATCGGCTAGTCCTGAACCTGAAAAAAACAAAGTCAATGCTTTTCGCACATCGGCAAAACAGCGCCAAGGATACTCCCCTGCTCTTCACCCCTAGCACACTCCACCCACTTGAACAGGTAACAACATATAAGTACCTGGGCATCACTTTTGATGCAGGCTTTACCTTCCACGCTCATCTAAAAGCCCTGTCATCAGCCATGAACTCCAGGATTGGGCTCCTCTACCGCCATAAAGACTGCCTCCCAGAATCTGCCTTAAAACTGGCCATCGCCTCATCTGTGTTGTCTCTGGCCGACTACGGACTTCCAATCTATGCAGCTGCAGATCTCACTGCCCTCTTTAAAGTCCAGACCTCTATTAACAAAGCCTGTAGGCTCCTGACTGGCGCCCATAGCAGAACTCACACATGCCTGCTACACTCTGCCACAAACATACTCACACTTGAGGAACGGCTGAAATACCACACCTGCCTGCTGGCGAAAAAGTCCCTGTCTGGGTTATGCCCCCCAGGGGTCTCCACATCCCTGCAACCAGCCATCCGGCCTGTGCTAACCCGTAACTCCACCAAAGCCACCTTCCTAGTACCCAGAGCTAGGACTTCTCTCTGCCAAAGATCCTTTCATCATAAAGCCCCGGCCTGGTATAACTCCCTTCCAGAGGGAATCACAAAAATTCCCAGGATTGGCCTGTTCAAAATAGCCCTCTGTAAACACATTATTGACAGCCAGTGCTATAACTGCCTGTAGTGGAACATAACTCTGTCTAGACTAGCCCCCTAAGTCTTCACTGGGTTCCACGGACGACTATGTACTGGTTTCTAGGTCTGAGTATGACTCTTCATGAATACCTGTAACAACTGTGCTTATTTAATGATGCGTGTAACTCACCTGTATGTATGTATCTCACCTGTATGTAACCTCTGTCTAAGCTTCACTTAATTGTTGTCCCCCGAGACGAGGTAGCTTTGTAAACGAGTCTCTGACTCAAAGGTTGTAAAACTGATTATTTTAATAAATAAATAAATACAATATTTTACATAATCTAGTTTCTCTTTCTGCTTTATTTACATGAAGCATGATCCCTTAGTCCTAGCCCAATGTTTCGCCCATACAAGGGCTTCATCAGGGAACAGTATCTGCAATTAAATCCAAAATATATTTTTTTTACTGCACAAGTACAGTCAATTTTATATTAAAACTTTTTTAAATATTTTATTGAGTTGAAGACATGTGGTTTACATAATTTATCAGATCTTACATGAACATACATAGCTGTCATTTTTACTTTCTTTATATAACCTTAATATATACGAGTTTACTGTTCCAATTTACTTCCTTATTTCTAAGTCACAATACTCATATTAATCATATTAAAGTATAACCCGAAAATTAGTTATATTCTAGTGCTGGTAGAAATTATCACTTCAGTGAAAGGATACCATATTTTATTGAACTGTGCCTCTTTTTTCAACAAGTAATAGTGAATTCTTTCTATCCTGTATAATTCTATCATTAAGTTAATCCAAGTTTGTACGTTAGGTGGTTCCTTATCTTTCCACTGCATTAATATACATTTTTTTTGCCACCAGTAATCCCAATGAGACCAGCTTTTCTTGTTCAACAGTGTAATTTCCCATCATCTGATTTCCTCCCAGAAGAATTGTGAAAGCATTAACTACTATCTTAATACCTGAAGATTGTTCCAATATACTAATAATGGAATCCCAGAACTTAGTTAATTTTCTGCAGGTTAAAAACATATGGACCAAGGATCCAGAACTGAGATAACAGGGCAGTTTTCATCCAATGCAGAGTTAATTTGATGTAGTTTAGAAGGTGTATAATATGTCCTATGGAAGATATTACATTGAATTTGCTGCATTTTTGCTGAGTAAAATTGGTCATACGGGTATTTTTTTATATAATCCCATATATAATCTGGGATCTCATGACCCAGTTGTGATTTCCATTTAGCCTTAAGTTGATCTAACAATGTTAAATCAAAAGTCTGAAATATTTTATATATGTTCATAACTATTTTAATCCTAGTTGTACTTAACGTACTTTCTATTGGGGACTCAGTCAGATTCAGATCTTCCTTTTGAATTAAGGCTCTAAGCTGTAAATACCTGAAAAATTGATTCCTCAGTAAATTAAATTTCTCTTGGATTTGTTGAAATGACATCAAGATACCTCTATGAAATAAGTCACACACTCCAGCCCTCTCCCAAATATAAAATCCCTTATCAATATGTAAACTATTAAAATGCTTATTTCCCTGTATTGGAGCTACGGGAGATTTATATTCTGGCCATTTTATTATTCTGTGGGCTTCTTTCCATACCATACAAGAGGTTTGGACTGAGGTAATTGTTTCCCAACTTTCTTGCTTTTTATTTTTAGTATAAAATCCTGAGGATAATCCACTACTAATATGCTTGTAAGTATACAAGGCTTGCTCAATCTGTTTGTTTGGTGTAACAATTTCATTAAACCATTCCTGTATTTGTGCCAGTTGTGAAGCCAGATAATACCAGTGTACATTAGGGAGTGCTAAACCCCCCTGGTTGGTAACCAGCCATAATTTTCTCTGTGACACCCTGGGTTTTTTCTCTTTCCATACGAATTTTGAGATTATCGTTTCCATCTGTTTAAAATGTGTGTGCGGTATCTGAATCGGTAACATTTGATAAAGATATAGAAGCCAGGGTAGAATATTCATTTTATTTATTTTTAATTTTTTTTATTTTGCTTCTTTATGCCCCTACCTTTCGTCCACATTCTGCTCCGGTCCACGGACCTGAGCCCGACCACGGACATCGCCGAATCCCCGGTCATCTCTGGCTTACCCCAGAGCGGGAGCGCAGTGCTGCGACCTCCCCTTATCGGCCGCGGAACTGTGACTGGTTAGGGGGAACGGCTCCGGTGGCCAATCAGGGCAATCCTGGGCAGAGCGTCATTTAGATGCTAGGCAAGGGATTTTTATCCCCCTGTATTTCCCTTCCCTCGAGGAGGCGGGGACGTGCAATGACGGCAGCGTCCGCCCCACCTACCTAGCCCCTCCCTCACTCAGGCTGGTAGCGTGAGGTCTCCCAGCCTCTGCTAGGAGTCCTCACCGCTCCGGATGCTGACGTGACCCTCCCCCTGGAGAAGGAGAGCTGCCCTGCAGGCACTCAATCCTTCTCCCCCCCGGCCGGCCCTCCGATGACCCGGGTCCGTTCCCGAACCCAGGTCGCCGGCGTCGCAAGCGGAAATCCAACTGCTGCACCGGCGGGCCGGCTAGAATATTCATTTTAATTATATTACATCTACCAATTATTGTTAATGGGAGATTCTTCCATTTTTCTAAATCTTTTTCTATAGTTGTAACTATACTTAAAAATGTTTTTTCATATATATCTTTTGTATCATTAGTAATAACTACCCCTAAGTATTTAAATTGTTTAACAGTTCTGGTTTGTAGTGAAACTGGAAGGGTATTTTTATTATTTTTTCCAATAGCAAGCAGCTCCATTTTGTTGGTATTAATCTTGTATCCTGAGGCATCTCCATATTTTTTTATTATTTCAAGAGTTTTAGGTACTGAACATTGTGGATTAGTAAGAAATAGCAGGGTGTCATCTGCATATAAACTAATTCGATGTTCACTGGAATCTACTAATATTCCGGTTATCTCTGGTTTAGTTCATATTGCTACTGTCAAAGGTTCAATAGCCAATGCGAACAGTAACAGTGATAGTGGGCAGCCGGCCTGGTTCCTCTGGTTAAGCTAAAGCACTTTGTTTGGTTAGTATTAGTTTGCACAAATGCTCTCGGGTTTACATATATTTTTTATCGCTTTTATTTTCGGCTTTTATCGCTTTCTGGAAGTTCACCCCAAATCCAAATTTCTCTGTAACTGTATGTATATAATCCTATTCCACCCTATCAAAGGCTTTTTCTGCGTCCAATGCCATAATCAATGTTATTCTGTTTATTAATATCTATCAGGTTTATAACTCTTCTTATATTTGTCCCAATCCTTCTGCCCTTAATAAATCCATTCTGATCTACATTTATTATTTGATTTAATACCTTTTCCATCCTTTTCGCTATTATTTTTGCTAACATTTTCATATCCGAATTTAATAATGAAATAGGGCGATATGAAGAAACTTGGGTAGGGTCCTTATCCTTTTTAGAAAACACTGATATTCTGGCATCATAAAAGGTATTGAGTAATTTTCCCAAATACCAGCTTTGATTAAATAGCTGAGTCATATGTTTTAATAAATATGGTGAAAACACCTTATAAAATTCTGTAGGAATCCCATCAGGTCCTGGGGCTTTACCTAATGGTAATTCTTTAATACAATTCTTAATTTTGGCTTTCTGAATTGGTCTATCTAACCTTTGAGCCTCATCATCATTAGTTTTTGGTAGTGTAACCTCATTAAATAACTCATTAATAGCATGTGGATGTTCCTGTCTCTCAGATGTACTGTAGTTTTTGATAATAATTAAAAAAATTGTTTATTAATTTCAGTTGGATTTATAATCTTACTGGTTTCTTCCCCTATAGTTATATTCATTTGAAAAAATGGTCATTATTGTTTTTCTTTTTGAAGTTGGAAGGCTAACAGTCTATCTGGTTTGTCACCCTGTGCATAATATTTAGCTTTAGTTTTTAACAAACTGTTCTTTGCTACCTGAGTTATTAATTTATTATATTCAATTTTAGCTGTTATCAGTTTTATATAAATATTAGAATCCTGAGTTGACATATGTATTTTTTCCCAATGGTCAATTTCCTTTTCTAATTGCTTTTGTCTTTCATGTTTTTTGGGTTTTTTTGCAGAAGAAAAAGCTATCGTAGCTCCTCTTATTACAGCTTTAAGTGTATTCCAATTATTGTTATACGATGTGTGCTCAGGATCATTCAATACAAAAAAATCAGTTAATTGATTTTGTATAATCTTCACATATTCTGTATTTTGTAGAAGGGCAGGTTGGAGTACCCATTGCTTATTTTCCATATATGGAGTCATATGAACCTCCAGTTGCAGTGGAGCATGGTCAGAAAAAACAATATTATGGTACTTAACTTGTTTAATGCAAACTGTAGTTGCTTTGAAATAAAAAAAAATAGTCTATCCTAGCATAGCTTTGGTGTGATGCGGAAAAGAAAGAATATTGCCAGATTTCTGGGTTCTCTACACTTCAAATGTCTATTAAATTTAAATCTTCCATAAAGTCCCTAAGTAGCTTTCTCCCCCCAGCCATATTATCTGAGAAGGAGGACGATATGTCCAGTGTGCTATTTATGGCCATATTCCAATCCCCACCAATAATATAAGGTGACTGAAAAGTTGTTAAGTCAATAAAAAAATTTACCAAGAAATCTCTTTCAAATACATTTGGTGCATAAATGTTGGCCAATGTAATTGGCCATTCCAAAGTTCTTCTCTCTGTTATGACATATCTTCCTGAGGGGCCTTCTATTGTTTTTCCAATTTTCATTATGTTATTCTGCTTCTTTACAAAAATAGCGACCCCTCTGGCTGAAGTGGTATAATTTGAGAATCATCATTCTCCCCATATATTCATGTGAAATATAGCTTCTTTTTTACAAAAATGTGTTTCTTGTGAAAGTAAAATATCCACTTTTCTTTTGTCTATCCAATTAAAGACTTTTTTTGCGTTATGTCTATTTCTTAATCCTTTCACATTCCATGTTAAAACATTAAGCACTGTGTCTTTAATTTTCATCTGGTTGTTCCATATTCAAGAAATGAAAAACAAGGTTTTCTTCTATTATATCTTTTCCAATTGGCTTCATCCATTTCTGCATCACCACAGTCTTCTTCTTTTTTACTTTAATAGGTTTCCATTGTAACTCAGATACTGCTATTAAATTGATTATATGAAGTAAGTCTAACCTATCACCCCAGCCACCACCTCCCCCTGTGCTGGAGAATGACTCTCCATTATACACCTGCCACCACCAAAGATGGCTACTGCTTACCTCCCTCTACTGATTGTCGCAGGAAGCTAATTGGAGCGCTCAAATCAAATTCCACCTCCTAGTGTAAACTGGTAATTTTTCTAATTACCAATTTAATGCCCATATTCCCTTCCTTGTTTCTTCCATTTTTTATAGCCCCCTTTCTCTTTCATTTCCTATAGATTCCGTATCTAATAATTCCAACATTCATCTAGCAGTTCTACCCTTTACCTGTATATGGCGACATTTATAGTACTGTCCTTCTGCTTGTTGTTAAGACAGAAAAGCAAGAGAGTGGCATACATCCTGGAGTCCAGTCTTCTGCCCGCTTCCTACCCCCCCTCAAGGCATCATGGGATTGGCTTTTCAACAGATAGAGAAATAAAGAAAGAATTAATTATTTCAACAGTATATTCAGTTAATATTTACTTATGTTACTTACATAACACTCCGTATACACTTTTAACTTCCCCCTCCCCTTAATACACACAGACCAAAAAAGGAAAAAATACAGGACAGCTGCCTGAGCTTAATGTTTAGTTCATCGCAGGTCGAGAGTTGTTGTTTTATCCATATTAGGGTCCTGGGCCTCATTTAGCTGATCTGGCCTTGGCCCATTTGTATAGTTTCATTGCTAATAGTTCTCATTTCTTGTGTCAGGGCCTGACGTAAAGTTATTACTGGGTTTGTAGATGTTTGACCCTGGTATTTAGCCCTCCTACCTTGATAAAATGATTGTTCATCATTTTCTCTTAATAGCTGTTCAGCCTCCTTAGGGTCTGTAAAGAAACGCAGCTTTCCCTTGTAATAAAACTTTAATTTAGCAGGTGGAAGTAAAAGATACTTTATGCCCCGTTCTCTCAATATCGCCATAACCTGGTTAAAGGAGTGCCTGTCTGACACAGTTTCATTGCTGAACTCTGTAAAAGCCTGAAAATGTATGTCTTTAGCCTTCAAACCCTTTTCTGTTCTTGATTTTCTGAGAATAGTCTCTTTATCTTGAAATTTGTGGGGTCTGATAAACATAAATTGGGGTCTGTCCTTGTCTCCTGAGAATCTATTTGGTCCTGCTCTATGAGCTCTGTCTAAAGAGATTTTTGAACTTGAGAAATCTAATCCCATTGCCTCAGTAATTAGTTGATTAAAGTAATGTAAAGGATCCCCACTGCCTTCAGCATCTTCTGATATTTTCCCCAGTTTTATGTTTCCTCTTCGGGACCTATCTTCTTGATCTTGCACTTTCCTCATTAATATCGCAAGCTGTGTTGAATGTGATGTAACAGTTTTTTTAATGGGATCTATAGTGTCTTCTAGCACACTGATTCCATTCTCAGTTTCAGAAGTTCGTAATGTTAAAGCTTCTAATTTCTGGTTAATTCCTGCCACAGCACTGGTTAAGGTGCTCAGAGAGTTCTGTATGTCCGCTATGCCCTTTAAAATGTTATTTTGAAGCTCAAATGCTGCAGATACCTGTATTTCTTTGGGTTCTAGCCATTGTGTTTGATCATTCATTTTGCTTCGGTTGTCTGCAATTTTATTACCATCCTTGTGAACTCTCTTCTCTTTACTTTTTGGGTCGTCATTCTCTATTTGACCCCCGTCCTTGGGCCGATTGTCCCTAGGAGTACATGTTTCCTTGTTGTGTTGCAGTAATTTCGGGCCTCCGGAGCACTCCGGTTCCTGTGCTGAGTGTTCATCTGTGTTCAATGCACCAGAGGTAGATCTGGGTAAAACCATTTCATCCTCTGCATCTGTTTCATCCTCCTGATGTCCGTGACCATCACCAGTTGTTTTTGGGTCTACAGCCTCCCTTGAATTGGCCTCCTTTAATTCCCTGTTTGCTTTTGATCTGGAATTGGTGATGATAATGGGGAGAGAGCTGCTGGTAAGAGATCCATAGCTTTGCTCCACTTGCCTGAGAATATTGTAGTCTGTGTGTGTTGAGGAAGCTCCTTTCTCGTATTCATGCTCCTAGTTTTGACCAGGTCGGTCAGCTCCAGTTTTTGTTTAGTGTCCTTTAGTCTCCGTATCCTTTTAAACATTTTCTGCTACTGTGCCACAGAAAAAAAATATTGTCTTGTTTGAAATGGGTGGAAATAACAGCTTTTCACAGCGTAATCCTTTGCTCCTGTGTTAGCTCTCGACTCAGCAGTGCACTACTCCACCATCTTGGATTCACCCTCCGCATTTCTAGCTTTATATTAATACTTTCTTTAAACTCTTCAGTATCACCACAACAATCCAGTTTGCCTCTGTGCATAACATAAGCCCTTAAAGTTTAATATCTAGATATATGGCATCATCACCAGAAAAGGACACGTGGATAACCATAATATATACGTTAATTCAAGTGACTAGATTTAATAGTACTATCAGTGTTTCAATGGATAAGTATATGCTTCTATTCTGTATGCTTCCAAATTTTTAAACAGTTTTTTTTTAAATGACAGGATGTAATTCCTCTTGACAGTTGTGTCACATTGCACTAGTAAAATGTAATTTCATTACTATGAAGAGACCATCCATTTATATTCTGCATTACTGCTCTCCAATTAACAGACTAAAGTCATTAATGGGAACTCCGTATAAGAGAAACCTCTTTTAACTGGTAACAAAACTATATTGTTCAAGTTATGAATGGTTATGCCTTAGGTTGCAGGCTTTCATTTTTGAGGGTATGTTTCTTTAAATTCGTCTAGGCTATCATCTAGTTTCAAAAAATCAATAGTTACATGTAGGATATGGTAGAGAGGCATATTTGGAAACAAGCTTTCCAGCACTGTAATTCAAAGAACATTCACCATTATAAATCAGTGGTTATGAGTACTAAACGGAGCTCTTATGCATACCTGCTCTATGTGAGTTCAGAATTTTGGCAGTGCCTTGCTCAGCATGTTTGACAAAGGGGAAATCCATGTTTAAACCAAATGTTTACATCAGCAATGTGTCCATATTATACTCTGTCATAGATTTCTTTTAAAACATTTTAACATTTTCCACTTACTATGAAGCTTGTGATCACAAATTGTTCTACACAGAGTCTTTGATGTGTCAGGCTATGGTTGCTATGAACTGTGCTGAATGCTCTTCAGTGCTTCTCTGTTATAGTAGTGGCAGGGCTGGTGATAAATGACAGCCAATAGTCAAACAGGAGCATGCGATGCCACTAATAATGTCAGTACACCCAGAAGACCCCCCAGATTGCCTGCATTGATTGTTGCTAGACAACAGGGTTCACATTGACCAACAGAGGCAACTGACTAGGGGGTATCAGTTAATTCCTGCTATATGGCAGATAAACTCACCACTCAAACATGAACACAAGTTTCTGAAAATATTGAATTGGAGTGAGCACTAACACAAATCAAGTTACAAAAAGCAGCTGTACAGATTGTTACATTATTATTTGCCATTATGACTCAAACTGTTGATATTATCTCACTGTGCTAGAGCGTGGAAACTATTATACATATATCCAGACATAAACTATTCAGTTGAGGGTTTTTTTAGGTATAAAAGTGGACATCACATAACCATAAAGGTTATAATAAATTAAATCTGGATACATGAACATGCAGCTGTATAAGTGCAGCCAGAAGTTGGTGTGTATGTCTTACACCTATAATTGAGGAGGCACAGACTCCTCAGGGGCTTCCACTTCTGCAGACAGAAGTACTGTTGCACTTTTTGTATCATGGATTTATTGGTACCTGCACTTCTGAAGCCAGAGGTCAGTGTGTACATATTACACCTGCAGCTGTAGAAGTGCAGACCACTCATGGGCTGTGCTTCTGCAGGCAGAACTGTGCATATGTCATACAGTGTGGATGACTACCTGTGGCTACAGAACTGCTGGCTCCATAGGGGTCTGTGCTTCTACAGACACAAGAACTCTTGCAGTTAGGGTATTGTGGATTTGAATCTGTGGCTATAGGAGTATGTGGTTCAGCACACAGTAGCAGTGGTCTGATCTTAGTATCTCTCTCTAAACTTTTACTGATAAGCCTTTGGCCATTACACATAAAATCAAAAAGGCAAGCATCCATCATATAAAGACAAAAATATTTTACATTTAAAACATATTAAAATTTATTAGCAGAGTGTGAGTTTGACATACATAACATAGTAAATTTACAGATGAAGATATCACAGGTGCAAAGAAAATCATTTGACTGTTATTTCATATACCCCCAATTACAATTAGAAAGAGTAAGCACATTCTTGAATAGACTTTATCAATAAAGATAGATAAGGGACTATTTCAGAAGACAATTTTGTAAACAAAACTAAGTAACTCATAAAGCAACATGTATAAAAAGGAGTGGACAGTGTGTCCACAATATTAATAAAAATCCCAGAGTAGACATACTATTCCATTTGAGTATAAACAGGTCATTGTAAGGCCCTGGTCTGGTTATCTACACCCCTTACAGTGTTTTTGTTACCTGTAATCCCTATTCTCTGTTGATAAACTGAAAAGTCCAATATAGGACTTATAGAAAAGATTCAGTCACAATCTCCACTTGTTATGTATTAAAATATAAAGTGTGAGATTATGAGGCATTAGTTGCCCGGATATGCTGCTTTCTCATTCTTATCACACCCACAAGAAAGATAGCAAGTTTCTCTGGTATGTCCAGGTTTTCAGCATTAAATAGGAGATCCAATATAAATCTAACTTGTACGTATAGAGTTCCTATTATTTTACCCCCAGTTATTTTTAACTTTGTACCAAGCACAGCACAACACAACATGCAATAGACCCTCAGTTTCCAATAAGCCACAATTACAATTTAATGTAACAGTGTCTTCCTTTCTGGATCTAATATTAATAACAGTGCTGAGAAATGTCTCAAATCTGAACAGAGTCAGTATGTCTCTGTACTCTGGGTCCTGCACATAATTTTAAGTAATATTTTAGAGTACTCTTTGGTGTTATTTACTAACCATTAGAGACTTTCAGCTTGGTGATTAGGTTCAGATAATCTTCTTTAGCTTTTTGTTGTATTAATTTAGTGATAAATTAAGTATCAGAGCAATTTATCTTTATGTCTTGGTCTGCCAAAATTTTAAGATGATGGATATTGTATATCTCTTTGGATAAACATATTTTTTTCTTCAATACAATCTGATAAAATTTTCCCAAAGGTTGTAGGAGCATTTTAATCCAAAAATGTATTTTGTTTAATCTGTACTGTATGTTTAATATTTATTTGTCATAGCTGAGTCCTAACCAAGTTGTTAGGTGATCCTTTAGGCAATTTTAACATTTGTTTATATAATGAATTCACTACAGAATCTAATGAATTAAGATCAGTGTTTCCCCATACTTCAGCAGCATAGAGTCCCTGATTTACAAGTTGAAAATCGATGGCTTTTAACATTGGTGGCACTGACATTACCACAATACATTCTATTAAATCTCTTCAATGCTCCTGCTGTTATACATATTTTACTACCAACATATTTAACATGTCTGTTCCATTTCATGTTATGAGTAAAGGTCAGGCTCAGGTATGGGAATTCCTGAACAAATTCTAGTGGCTTATTTGCTAAAATATTTTTTTTTTATATTTCTCTTTACTACCAATGACCATGACTTTGAGTTTTTGAGTGTTAGGTATAAGATTTAATTTAGAACACAGCACATCAAGTTTACATAAACTTCTCTGTAATCCTAATCTGCTGGTAGAAATAATTGCCAGATCATCAGCATATGCAAAAACAGGTATATAGTGTCATGAAATCTTTGGAATATGATATTCAGGCTTATTTAGCTAAAGTAAAATCTCATTTATATAGATATTGAACAAAGTTGGAGCAAGTACACATCCTTGCCTTACTCCCATATTAGTTTCTATCTTTTCAGTTAAGTCTTCATGTATAGTATATTTAATTTTTATCCATGTATAAGTATAAAGCTGCCTTACCAAAACCAGCAGACTCTGGTGAATCCCTAGGTCCCTCAGCTTCATCCATGGGCGATCTCTTATAATACAGTCAAATGCTAGTGAGAAATCTATGAAAGCTATGAAGAGGATCTGATTTTGATAATGCGATATTTTTCTATCAAGTGTGCTAGTAAAAAGGTTTGTGTAGGAGCTCTTGTTTCTTTTCTGAAGCCTGCTTGTAAGGGGGAAAGTATTTTCTGTTTTTCTATCCAGTCCATAAGTCTATTTAATATTATTTTTGCATATATTTTTGCCATATTGTCTATCAAACTAATCGGTCAATAGTTTGCTGGATTCTCCCTATACCCTTCTTTATAGATCAGAACTATATAACTGCCCCTCCAAAAGAATGGTATGAAACCATACATATTTGCCTTGTTGTAAAAGTCTTTCAGTAGTTCTAACTACTATTCTACATCCATTTTGTAGAAGCCAATAGATATTTCATCTGGGCTAGGGGATTTGTTCTTCTTAAAACTGAATATTGTATCCACAACTTCTTGTTGGGTAATCCATATAAAGTGTCCTTTTAACTCATCGTTTTTGTTCCCAGACGGATACTGTGGGTTAAAGAAAATGCTTCTATAGTGGTCTGACCATTTATCTGGTGGAATGCAAGAGTCTATCTGATTTTTATATTGATTGGTTCCTATTGCAACCAAATTGCAAAACTGCTTGTTGCCTTTTTTTCTATTGCAGTTATCATATTTTCCCATAGTTCTTTCTGGTGGGCCAGTTTCTGAGTATTCACATGAAACTTGTACTGTTTTCTAAGTCTATTTCATTTAAGATTAGTTCTAGTTGTTTTTAGTTCATTTATTTGTTTATTTTGTGGTATATCATATCCAGTTTGCTAAATTCTTTTTTTTTTTTTGTTTACATGTTCTATTGAACCAGTTCTCATACTTTGCCCAAGTTGTGCCTTTTCACTTTTTATATATCTCCTTGACAGGTTTATAGTAATTTAGGATATATGAATATAGCACTTCTGGTTCAATTCCATCTTTCCAAATTTTATGTATTTCTTGTCAGTATTTGTTCATCATTTGAATTTTTTTACTTTCTGGAATTCTTTCCCAGTTATTTTTTATTTTTATTTATTACCTCTAGTGATTCATACACATTATTAAATACATTCACTGCTGACTTCCTGTAAACTAGAATTGAAAAATGGTCACTTTCAGTTCTTGCAATGATTTTTAGATCCTTGTATTTATGATAGTCATAAAGGGAGGTGATTATATAGTCCACCAATGAGGTGCCCCTGTGATTTATGCAGCTAAACTTGCCCTCTGAATCAGATGGAAACCTTCCATTGTATATAATCACATTTAAAGATTCCAAGAGTATTTTCATTTGTTTAGAGTTATCAGTATTTTTTCTATCCAGGGTCTCCCTATTCCTTACACCCAGTGTATCCAGCATAAGTTGAATTTCTGTGTCAACATGTAGTCCAATATTACTGCATTGTATTTTAAAATTCCCTACAAGTAACAGCTCAGCATTTTTATACTGTTTTTGGAGAAAAATGATAACTTGCATTATTTTACTAATAATATCTTTATCATATACATGTGAGTTTTTTTTTGGGGGGGTGTTACAGATATTAACCAGGATTATTGTATCCTTCCAAACTTTTACCACTATAATCACATAGGCCCCCATATTCAGAGCCAGCCAGGTGCACATGCAGACAGATGTGCCACATGAAAAAAAATGTGCCAGTAGCACTGGAGCTATATTTAAACACATGGTGCGATCGCACAATCTGGTTGAATATCAGACAGCAGCCGCTATGCATGGCATGGTGCATCCAGAGTGTGGGGCTAAAGACCACCCATAGGGGAATGCATGGCACATACCTATATGTGCCGCAGACCCCATGGGTGATATTCATCCCAAACATGCAAATGAGTGGGGTGGGGGGACCACTAGCCACCAGGGAATGGGGATTGGGGTTGTCATTGTTGTGCCTATGATCGGGGCTGGGGGGACACTACACTATGGAAATAGAAATCTTTTTTTCTTATATATTTATTACAATGATTTGGGCTAGGCAGGGAGGTCCCTACATTATGAAAATGGGAATTGGGGTTGTTTTATATTTATTACAGTGATCAGGGCTGGGAAGGGGGGTCCCTATACTATGGAAATGAGGATCAGGTCTTCTTTTATTTATTACAGTGGTCTGAGCTGGGGAAGGGGTCCCTACACTATGGAAATGGGAATCAGGTTTTCTTTTATTTATTACAGTGATCAGGGCTGGGGAGGGGTCCTACATTATGGAAATGGGAATCAGGTTTTCTTTTATTTATTACAGTGATCAGGGCTGGGGAGGGGGTCCCTACATTATGGAAATGGGAACTCTTTTTATTTATTTATTACAGTGATCAGGACTTGAGGGGTGTCCCTACACTATGGAAACAGGCTTCTTTTTTCTAGTTTATTACAGTGATTGGGGCTGTGGGGGGACACTACACTATGTAAATGTGGATAGGGGAGTTATTTCATTTTTTACAGTGATCAGGGCTTGGGGGGACTGTGATTTATGCCCTAGACTGCACTGGCACCTAGACTGTGTGTAGGGCTCCAACCTATCCCATGCTTAGTTAAAGGAGGGTTTCAAAAGCATAACTGCAGAGCCAGCCATTTTTACACTTGTGGGGGGTCAATATTGAGATGTGTGATATATGCATAAGGGACCCTTCATTTGCATAGGTACATCACAATATTGTGCATAGTGGCACAGTCAGGGGTGTGTGGTGCATTGGTGGCCTTTGAATATGGCCAGTCTTCCGATGGCCAGCACAAGTCCAGGGATGCGCTGCACATCTCATCTGAATATGTGGGCCATAGTGCTGATTGTCAGTTCTTGACTCATTAACTTCTAAATAATTAGGAACTTTGATATAAGTGATTAAGCCCCCACTTCCTCTGCCAATTTTCATTAACTTTTGTGCAGGTATATGAAATAACTGATATTGATTTATGTTTATAACATCCATTTGTTCATTACTATGCCACATTTCTTGTAGGTTTATTATATCTGCTGTCAAAATAAATTTTGAATATTCAGCATCTTCCAGTTTTGAGGGATGCCTAGCAGCATTCCATGATAAAATGCCAACATATTATTTGTTGTCATTTAGGAAGACAATAATGTTGCTGTCTATTGCCCTTTAATAATTTATTTCTATTACCTGATCTTTTATAATTAGTTCCCCTTGCACCAGAGTCATATCCTTATCAACCAGTATCTAAAAGCTGTTGCTGAACTCTACATTATACTCCTGTTCTAAGTGTCCCCTTTTTTTACTGTCAGCTCTTTGTATTTATCCATCCTTTTTTTTTTGTTCATATTATTGATCAAAATTGACAATCAGAATTCCAAGATTATCAAGTTTATGCCCTACTGTTAGTATTTTTCTGCTAGAACTAGAGGCTGGGGGGGTCTAGCTGAAAAGCACTTACTTAAAGTACTTGGGAGGTCCAGATTCAGTGGAGATTCCCTGGATCTGAAACTTCTTGCCCTCACCATAGAGGAAGTCCTGTCTCCACTCACCAAACTCCTAAATCCCTCCTTTATGCTCTCCCAGTTACCCTGTAAATGAAAATCCACAGTGGTGACCCCAATTCACAAAAGCAATGACAAGACTCTAACAAGTAACTACAGGACAATATCTATCCTCCCAACCCCACCCCCCAAAGCTCTGAACAGATAGTTACTGATCAACTTGTGCAGTACCGGGAAAAATATCACCTGCAATGTTCTGAGCAGCACAGTTTTTGAAAAGGGCACAGCACCACCACTGCTCTCCTAGAATTCACCTCCTACATCCATAATGCCCTTGATCTGGGACATCTTGTCAGTGCCACTTTCATTGATCTGACAAAGGCATTTGACACTGTTAACTACTCCTTGTTGATTGAACAATTATCTCTCCTAGGACTTTCAGCAGATACCACCCATTGGTTTCAAAGCTACCTCAGTGACTGAGCATAACAGGTCTGAATTGGTGAATCCCCCTCTACCTCCTCCCTGGTCCAGTCGGGAGTTCCTCAAGGCTCCACCTTGGGTCCTTTGCTCTTCAGCATATTCCTGAACAAACTCCCTACCTCCTGCCGCAATAGAATTCTACTGTATGCTGACGACGCATTAATCTTTACGTGTCACCCAGATCTTTCCCCTCTACAGATTCAGCTGGAGAAAAGCTTTGCAGAAATTGAGACCTAGTTTAAAACTCATAAACTCATCCTCAATTATAAAAATACAAAAACAATATTTTCCATGGAACCCACAACAAACATAAAGGCTGAGAACTAACAATAAACAACAGTGATGGAATAACACTGGAACAGGTGTATCTGTTTAAATACCTGGGTGTGACCCTGGACTGCACTCTTTCATACTCCAAACATATTGATAACATTGGTAAAATTGTGAATACCCACATAGGACTGTTATGTAAGCATAAACACTGCCTTATGGCTGAAGCCATAAACTTTGCTATTCAAAGCTCTGTTATCTCAATTATCAACTATGGACTCATGATCTATGGATCAGCTACTAACACAGCACTCTGGCGCATAGCCTTAGCCCCCAACAAGGCTTGCTGTCTCCTCACCTCAGCTCCCCACCTTTCCCATACATGTGATATCTACAAGCAAGTGAACTGGCTCCAGCTAACTGGCAGACTAAGTTGCCAGACCTGTATCCTAGCAAAAAAGACCTCAATGGGTCTCATGCCTCCTGGGGTTCAGACTATCCTAACTCCTCAATGTGTCTCCTGCCTAACCAGAAATTCAGAATATCTAACATTTTCCGTACCCTGCTGCCACACTACACAAGGGCAATGCTCCTTCGAAATTAAATTCTTAAACTGGCTCAACTCTCTTCCATCAGAAATCACCAACATGGCCACGCTTGGTGCATTTAAGCACAATCTTTGCCAGCATCTCATGGCTAGTGCCTCCTGTGACATTGTTACATAACTTGTTCCAGGTCTACTTCCCTTCTTGCCTTCCTCCGTGACTCCCCCTCTTCCACCTCCCATTCATACTTTCTCCACCCCTTTCTTTGTTCATGTGCTCCTTGTTTAACACACCCCATTTTCCATCCTCCCCTTCCCTGAGAGCTATACATATGGCTTTCCCCCCCCACATTCTAACTCTCTGCTCCCATTCCACACATATTTTCCATACAACAGCACCCCGCTTCAATTTTCCCCTTCCATCCTCCAACCTCCCTTTTTTCCCTTTACCTTTCCCTTTACCCATATCTTCACCTAGCCCCCCCCTTCACACCCACCTCCCTAGGCTACTCTCACCTATCCCTCTGTGATAATTGCTCTCTGAGTTGCTCTCTACCTCCCACCTCTACTTTACTAACTGATGATGCTCCTTGCACTTGTTACCTCTTGTATCTGCTCTTACCACTCAAGTATTTCCCTATGCATACATTGTACAATGCATGGTGTACTGTCCTGCTGTAAATATTCACACTGCAAAACTTGACAAAGCTACTGGCTGCTCCTTATGGTATACATTATTTTGTTTTGTAACTTCATCCATGTTGTTTTTGGCTCTCTACTTATCCTGTTTCCTGATGTGGAATCTTTGTAAATGAGCCCTGGCTCAAAGGTGTTATCCGATATCTTAATAAATAAAAATAAATAAAATTGAACTCAATTATATAAGGTTAGGTCAATCTGATCTCCCTGAGTCTAACTTTTGAATATTTCTTGGACATTGACTATGTCCTCTCTATACAACTCCAGTCCTAAAACGTTTCTAAAAGATGACAAATCATGTTTTTTAACTTTGTTTTATTTTCAAACTCTATATGTGTAATGCCAAAAATTGACAACACTACAGTATGTTAGGCGTAATCTGCTTTTTTTTCCCAATCTCATACACTAATCTTTCTAAATTTGAATAGTTAGCCAGTTCCTTGACAAGCTAATCTTTGGTCTTGATCTCCAATTTCCTGTATACAATAATGTTTACATTTGAACCAGGCAGTCCATTTTCAGACTATATTTTTGTAGTTTGAAGGCATTATGCCAAACATAGTGAGTCACTCTTGCATATTTAATGAAAATCAGAAGATTATTCTTCAATGTCAGATCATCACATCTTAGTACAGTACATCACAGATATCACCATGAACAATCTCAAACCCTTATAGGTCCTCACAAATCATAAAGCATAGGATTCTTAATATTTCTGGATATTCATAATTAGTTTTTTTGTAGCCCTCTTAAAGTTATTATTGCCTCTGCTTCTTCTAAGCTGTTTGATCCTACATGTTCTATAATGTATTGATTATGTATATGAATGGGATCAGCTGGCCCAGTCTGTGTTCCAACTGTCACCTTATCTTTTTTTATACAACTATTTTGCTTATCTCTTGTACTATCCATCCCTTGCTGTTTCTCCACAGCTTCAAACACTATTTCCTTGTTTAGCTTATTAAGCTTTTTGTGTTTTTCTTTTTCTTCTTATTTTTACTTTTTCCCTTATTTGAATACTGTTTCTTCTAAAAATTCTATAGTTGTAAAGTCCATCATGTGAGCTTCATCTTTATTATTGTGTTGGTCTGTCTCCTCAAGTATTATGAAAAATTAGGATTCTTTTTTACATTGCTGGTTTCTTCTCTGAAAATCAAGTAATTAATTGTGGCATGCTCCGTTGATTGCCATATCGTCTCTTAGAGAAGCTATTTCATTTTTTAGTATAACCAGCGCTCTAGTAAGACTGCTCTCACCACATGTGGGTTTTTTTAGGATTTCTGTCAGATTTTTATCCAGAAAAGGGGAGTAAGTGATTTACCTCTCTATTGTGTTTTCATGGATTTTCACTTTATCTGCTATCTCTTTTAAATCTGTAATAGTTTCCTGTAACTCTCCTACATTATGTCTGTTCTGTTTTGTTGAAGATGCCTCTTGCTAAAATCTAAGTTCACATGAAGTTTGCTCTTTTCTAAAGTTAAGGCTGGTAAACTCTGATAACTATTGAACAGTGAATCTCGTTCAGTTTCAAGTGCAGCTTTTCGTTTTTCATATATCGTAACCCCTTCCTCTTTTGAGCCTTCCAGATATGCTTTTGTACTGTTACTCTCCTGCTGGCTTTTAATTATCATTAGTGGGGATAATTCCAGGGATCTATTAATAAGGATCTGTTTAGGATTCTTATTTTATGAATAAATAAAATCACAGGTTTCTGAGGTTTTAGTTGAGTCTTTTTATTTTTTGGTGCTTTTAGATCAGTTATAGGAGTGGAGTTTAAAATAATTGTTACATGATCAAGTTCTGTTTTCTTCTTTTGTTCCATTTTAAGTGGTTAATAATTAGTACTTGACCAGTATCAGTTCCTTTGGGAATATTAGTTTTATTATTCTCATGTGCCCCATTCTTTGATGGAGGGGGACTTTTTTATTATTATTATTGTTAGCTTTATTTTATTCATGTATTCATTCATTTATGTATTGCTTTTTGTTTTAATGCTATCTCATTCTTTCAAATCCAGCTCTATTTCTGATTTATTTAAGTTAAAATGTTGTTTAGAATCCTCAGTTTCTCTTTTTTTACTTCTTGTCCTCATTTTGCTATCAAAAGTTAATTTTATACAAGCTTAATGATCAGAACTTAATTAACCAATAGTAATAGAATATTAGTGCTAAATTAAGCTTTTAATTAATTTAGTTTCTTTTTTTTTGCGGAGCTCCTTTCACCAGGTTTCAACCCTGGTCATGGCCCCCGGTCTTCCACCTTCTGTCTTGAACTGTGATCCCCTGGTCACCCCAGCTTTCCCCTGGAGGGCAGGGCCATGGAACTGGCTCCTCTTATCCAGCCCGCGGAAGCATTATCTGGTTGGGGGATCCAGTGACAGATGCTGATCGAAGCCTGGGGAGGACTTCATAGAGGTGGAGATTCCCCTGATTTTCTTGGTGTTTTCACCCACTGGACAGCAGGATGTGCAATGACATCAACACACCTATGTGCTGACATCCACCGGCGCTCTCACCCCATTAGCTGCACCCGCTACTGTCAGACACCCAGCCTCCACTGGGTGTTGCTGTAGCATGGTGCATGTCCCTCACCCACCCCGAAGGAAGGAGAGCTGTCACAGGACGCTCAATCCTTCCTTCCCCCTGCCAGCCCCCAATGGCCTGAGTCCGTTCCCAAACCTGGGTCACCGGCGTGAGGTGTGGAGTCCAGTGCCTCAACCCTCAGCACCACTGGGCCGGCCATTAATTTAGTTTCTAACACTTTGCTAACTACTAATATTATAAAATGTAGATAATATTCAGTACTTCAGATTAAGACAAAAATCATAAAATAGTGTGCAAAGATTGCAATGTTATGCAGAAACACAGATATAAATACAGTTTACGCCACTTATAGCACTCGCACTTTATATGGGTGGTCAGTTTTAGAAGGCAAATCTTGAAAACCATTTGCCATCTCCATTGACTGCAATGATAGAGCAGGGCTTTTAAATGGACAATGCCAGCTTGCTATTTCGGCTGTTTCCCATTCATTTCACTACCATGTCAGTGTTTTGTCATATGTATAATCAACATATTTTACACAGATCGACTGAAACTTGACACTGGTTAAGCGCTGATTAACTGATTCACTGTAGCTTGAGACTAATTAAGCACTGATTAACTGAGTAACTTCAGCTTGACACTACTGCATATAAATGGCACCATTGGACAGCTGCTTAGCCAGTGAACAGTGTGGATTGCAGCAATGGCTTCAGGAGGTGCAAAGTATAAATCTCTATCACTGTCAGAAAAGTAGAGGTGTTGAACAAAATTGATCAACTGCCACTCATGAATCAGTGTGATTTGTCACAGCACCTTTCAATGCCTAAATCAATGATAGCAGAGTTAATGAGGCAGAGAGATCAGATCCTTGCTGAGTGGCAGTCAAATGCCAACCTGAATTGAAAACATAAAAGAGAGGGCAAGGACAGAGAAGTAGAGTGAACCCTTCTCCATTGGTTTGAGAATGCAAAGGGGCATGATGCACTCATAACTGACCCCCTTGGCAGCAGCATTAGGGCATAAAGGCTTCACTTCCTCAGAGGGCTCATTGGGGAGATAGAAAGCCAGAAACAACACTGGCTTACGCAGGATGCATGGCAAGAAGCTACGTGCAGATGCCATCAGCACCCTTCAGTGGATCACCGAGGTCCTGCCAGGACTGTTGGAGGGTTACAACCCCAAGAACATTTTAGACGCCAAAGAAACTAGCCCTTTTTTTCATTGTGTGGGTTATGAGACATTGGCTTTCAGGAGCAAGAGTGTCCTTGGCCAGAAAAAAGCAAAGGAGCAATAACACTGCTTGCATGCTGCAATATGGATGGCAGTGAGAAGCGGGAGCTGATGGTTATCAGTGAGTCCACTGTCCCACACTGCTTCCATGGTGTTCATCATCTCACTGTCATCTATCAATCCAACCAAACAGTGTGGATGACAGGGGACATATTCATTGACTGGGTGAGGACATGAGATAAACAACTAAGACATCACAAAATTGTCCTTTTCCTTGACAATTTCAGTGAACATCCTGCCATCCATGGTCTTTAAAACATTAAAATGGTCTTTCTTGCCCCAGACACCACATGTATTATTCAGCCACTCCACCAGGGCATCATCTAATATCTCAAGCAGCACTATGTTTACTGCATGAGACAGAAGATCCTTCACGCAATGGACTCTGTCACTGAACTGACAGCAAGCCAGTGCATTAGAAACATACCCCTCCTTGATGCTGTGCAGCTACTGAAGCAGTCCTGGGATCTTTTCAGTCCCATAACAATACAGCACTGTTTCAGGAAAGCTGGCTTCTGGATGGAAGACCTGATTGAAGAAGTTGAAGAAAAAGAAGAAAAAGAGGAGCCTGCTATCGAACCTCCCCCAGGGCTAACATCGGATGAGTTTATCAAGTTGTGTCACCTAGGCGATGGTAACCAGGAACAGCCCTGTGATGACATTGAGGTGGTGGTGTCAGCAATGTGGCCCAATATGAAGGAGGAAGAGGAGGTGGAACCAAAAGATGAAAGAGATGAGGGAGACATGGAGGAAACTCCTGTGAATCACCTTGATGTTCATCCAGCATTGCTTATTTTGCATCGAGCTGTGGAGCAGAACAAGGACCTGGAACTGAACTGGGACCTACCTGTAGCAACAGAGAGGATGTGGCACCCATACTGCAAATCCACAAGTGTCCAGAAGAAAATCACTGACTTTTTCACAGTAGTAACTGACTTTTTTTTTTCTTGACCTAACATGTTGTCAGCAAACTCAAGCACAGCATGATGCAGTAGTGTATATACAGTCATTGAAGAGTGACTATGGCATGCTGTAAGAGTGCTGTGAAGTTTTAATTTTTTTTTGTTTTTCTTTTTTTTTCATTAATGCCAAAATAAAGATTAGCCAAAGTTAATTAAATAAATTTAGTTGCTTGCATTTTTCTGTGTTACCAAAGGGCTCTGTATGATTTACGCAGCAACGGTAGACTGTTTCAATAGTTTGATTGTGTTTCTGTATTACCACAGCTTAGAACATTTTTTTTCCTTTAGTCCATCCATTCTGTATAGTGTGCAGAATGGAAGATCATAAATGCACCCGGTTTAAGTGGTTTTGACTGTAATACCATAAATAGTGCAATAAATTAAGTACACTTAAGTATACATATAAATATAGCACCAATAAAATGTGGAGGCCTTCACAAAATATAAATACAGTAAATAGTGGTAAAGGTAGCAATAAGTTACTAAAATTAAATCTTATTAAAAAGCTTGAAGCGTTTTAACTTTAGACAGTGAGGAAGTTGCCCATAAGGAGTCCTTTTCAAAGTACATAAAAGCATAAATACAATAAGTTATGCAGAAATTTGAATACACGTAAGTATATATTATAGGGGTGCAGTCGCGCCCCTATAGTTAGGGTTGAGTAAGCAGTTAAATGCTAAACTCAAAATTTTGCACTTTAATAACTTTGCAACTATTCAATGGATTTGCACGCAATTTGGTATGCGCCATCCTGTGGGATAGATCTCTTGATGTAGCAAATTACATTCTGGTCAGATGTGCAGTCTCTGAGTTGTGAAGAGGTGAAAAAAACATGTTCAAACAACATGAAGTCTTGCTGTATTCTGACAATTGCAGTGATTCCCAACCTTTGAACTGCCCCGGAGAACCAAGGGTTAACTTTCCATGCAGGGCATGGAACGCTGAGCTCAAGCTCGGTTGAAGTCTCTGTCTGGAGTGTTTTGAACTCAAACCGTCAGATTCTTTACTCTGCCTCACTGAACGGTCGCTCCGGAGATTTCTCCTTCGGCTCGGTTCGAAGTCGGTTAAAGTTTTCAGTTTTTTCGTCGGCTTAAACCGAAAAAAAGTATCCGCATTCACTTACATCATATTCGCATAGTCGATTCAGTCTCTGTCTCTGATGCCGTGAGTACTAGATAGGAATTGTTCTATATTTCTGTATGGAACTTGTAAAAGTGCGGTCGGTTTGGCTGAACCGACCATTTGATTGTGAATGTTGCTATATTTAGTGTGTGGTTACCGGTTCTTATCGGTTCTAAAAAAAAGTGTTTTAACCATTTTTTTCCAATACCCGTGACACAATTAGAACCCAAAAGGAGTTCATGCCTGGCGGTTGCCGAAAAAAGGGTAAGTTTGGTTAGGTTGGCCATGTCTGAGAAACCCAAGAAAAAAACTGGGCCCACTGGGTTTCAACACTGCAGTGAGTGTGGGGAGGTCTTTGCCAAGGCCGATCCCCACATCACCTGTGTTTATTGTCTGGGGTTTGACCACCTTGATTCAGACTGCCAAATATGTAAAAAATTTCCAAAATCTACCCTTGAGAAGTGATTAGGTAGACTGAGGGAAAAGGAGACTGAGAAGTCCGCTGACCCGGATGGCCAGCCACATTTGGTTTCAACCGAACCAGAGGGAGTGCCCTCTGACCAGGAAGATACTTCTTCAGGCAAAAGGAGAGATGATTTTGAGGGATCGGTTCCGACAAAAAGAAAGCGCAAAGATAAATTGACCGGTTTGGATCCAGAGGTTCATGTTCCGACCGCCGAAGAGATAGCCAGGGCGATTTAGATTGTGGAATCGCTCCGTCCGGTTCCGACCGATCTGGCTCCTTCTGGCAGGGGTTCGGTTCGGTTGGTTCCCCCGGTTCAAAAGTATACCCTTGAAGATTTTTATAAACTGGAGTTTGAAGTGGAAGGGGAATTTGAGGATTATGATGTAAGTGAAGGTCTGGATGTGCCTGTGGAACCGGACATCTCCCCAGACAGACCATCAGGTGTTTCCCCTCCTAGGCTTTCTGAGTCCCCTTCCCATTTTATGTTTTACAAGAAAGTGGCTGAAACCCTCCAGATTCCTATGGAGGAGGCTGTGGAAGATCAAGAAGAGCCTTATTATGTAGAGATGATGGATATCCCAGAGTCCAGAAGACTGCCTATTCCCCTCCATAAATCTTTTGGGAAACAGACACAAAAAATCTTAAAGTCTCCTAACACTATACCTCCTGTGGATAAAATAATGGACAAGAGATGTACACTCTCAGGCTCAGACACAGAGTTCTTATATCAGCAATGCAGCCAGGTTGGGGAAGTGCAGGCTGCTGCCTGTGACAATGCAAATATTCCCTTGGCTTCACACCCCCCTGACAAGGACTCCAGGAAGATTGATGCCATGGCAAAGAAGCAGTACATGGCATCTTCTTTGGGACTCAGGTAGGCGAATTACATGGCCTATACAGCCAGGTACCAGAAGTCCAGGTGGGACACTGTACTGGCACTGTCTAAACAGGCCTCCCCCCAGCTAGGCAAGGAGCTGGAGGCAGTGGCTGCAGATGGGATTGAGGCATCTAAGGTGCAATTTCATGCTGCTGTGGACTCTAATGATGTCTCATTAAGAGTCATGGCTACATCTGTGGCTCTTCAGAGGATGGCTTGGCTCAGAAGTACTAGCCTCTCGCAGGACACCCAGGCTAAGGCTATGGATTTTCCTGTAGTGGGTAATTCTCTGTTTGGGGAGCAGACAGAGAATTACATGAAGAAAATGGACGAGTACAGGACCACTTACAGGCATACTCAGGTCAAGGAAAGGCAGGCAACTCCTCAAAGGCAGCAGTCTAGTGGCAGGGGCAGGCCTTTTCAAAGGCCTTTTTACCAAGCACAGGCCTCTTCTTCCTTTTTGCAGAGGGGGTTCTTCAGAGGAAGAGGCAGAAGGGGGATGAGCAATCCTGCATCCACCCCTCAGCCTAAAGCCCCTGCCAAGCAGACACCCTGATGGGTCTGCCCGGGTTTACTCTCCTATTCCAGTAGGGGGCAGGCTGACTTACTTTGTCCAGGACTGGATGACTATTACATCAGACAAGTGGGTCCTGGAAGTAGTAAGCCAGGAACTGGTTCTCAGCTTCAAAAAATTTCCAAAGATGAGAGCCAGATCTTTTCCACCTGCAAATCTTTCAGAAACTCTTGCCCTAGAGGCAGAGGTTTCTTCTCTTCTAGCTTTAAGAGCTACAGAGAGAGTACCTACCCTACACTGGGGCAAAGGACTGTACTCCAGGTACTTCCTGACCCCCAAAAAGACAGGGGAGTTGTGACTCATCCTAGACCTAAGATATCTGAACAAACATCTTTTAAAACCAAAGTTCAAGATGATAACTCTGGGAATAATCCTTCCCTCTCTAAGGCCATGGGACTGGCTAGCCTCCCTGGACCTCAAAGATGCCTACTTTCATATTCCCATCAGGTGCTCCCACAGAAAGTACCTCACGTTTGAGTTGCCCTCAGGCCACTATCAGTTCAGAGCAATGCCCTTTGGCCTAACCTCAGCTCCAAGGGTTTTCACAAAGTGCCCGGCAGTAGTAGTTGCCTTTCTAAGAAGGCAAAAGATTTCCATATTTCCTTATCTGGACAATTGGCCATTAGTGGGTCAGTCTCCAGACCAAGTCAAGTCTCACCTGCAAGTGACCCAGCAAGTGCTCACTTCCCTAGGATTTCTTCTCAACCTTCCCAAGTCAGTTCTCAAACCAGTCCAGCTCCTTACCTTTATAGGGCAGAACTGGACACACTCAGAGCAAGAGCCTTTCTTCCTCTAGAAAGGCAAGGGCTCTTATGGAACTAGCTTCTTCCTTCAGCCTTCAGGTATCTCGACCAGCAAGGCATTTCCTCCAGCTCTTGGGCCACATGGCAGCTTCAACAGCAGTGGTCCAAGGGGCAAGATTCCAGATGAGGGATATTCAGTTCCACCTGAGAGCTTAATGGTCTCAGAGAAAGGACTACCCTTACCAAACTGATTCCAGTGACTCTGACCTTGATCCAGGCCCTCCAGTGGTGGCAGGATCAGGACAATTTAAGGCAAGGTGTTCCTTTTGTTGTTCAGCCTTGTTCAGTGGTCCTTACCATGGATGCTTCTCTTCTGGGCTGGGGAGCCACCTGGGGTCCCTCACTGCCCATGGCCTGTGGCCCCCCCCCCAAGAATCCCTTCTCCACATCAATCTTCTAGAGCTCAGGGCAGTTTTTCTAGCTCTAAAAAGCGTTCTCACAGTCAGTTCAGAACAAGGTGGTTCAAGTCAGAACAGACAACACTACCACCATGTGGTACATCAACAAGCAGGAAGGCACTCAGTCCATGGCCTTGTGCACAGAAGCCATGAAGTTGTGGTCCCTGGCTTGTTCCCTGCAAGCCTCTCTTGTAGCAGTTTACCTTCCAGGCAAGGACAATGTGCTAGCAGATGCACTGAGCAGGATTTCTCAGGGCCATCACGAATGGTCCCTAGACCCTCAGGTGTTGAAAGTGATTTTTTCAAGGTGGGGCACTCCAGAGATAGATCTCTTTGCAGCCCCAGACAATCACCAACTCCCTCTCTTTTGTTGCAGACCCCAGTCTTGGGCTCAGTCCCCCTGGATGCCCTGATTCTGAATTGGGAAGGGAAGTTTCTGTATGCCTTCCCCCCTCCCACTTGGGTTCAAAGTTTTAGTCAAAATAAGGTCTCAACCTTGCAAGGTGATTCTGGTTGCTCCAGATTGGGTCAGACAGCCCTGGTACCCCCTGTTGCTGTCCCTAGCAGTCCATCTTCCCCTGTCTCTTCCCAGGAATTACAACCTGTTAACATCCTCTCAGGGGAGGATTTGGTACCCGAATCTTCAGTCCCTCAATCTCAAGACATGGTTCTTGAAGAGTTAGAGTTTGCAGATCTGCATCTTTCCCAAGGGGTTATGGACATCCTCAAGGCTTCTCAAAAGCCCTCCACCAGAAAGACTTACAACTCCAAATGGAAAAGATTCAGCATTTGGTGTTCTAAGAAGAATATTTCTCCAGAAACTGCTGAATTGCCTACGGTCCTGGATTATATGGTCCATCTTAATGGCCTAGGCCTCAGACCAACTACTGTCAAGGTACACTTGTCAGCTGTTTCTGTATTTTTGCCTGTGGGGAAGCCTTCTTCACTATCTTCCCATCCTGCGTTCTGTAAATTTTTTAAAGGATTGTTTCACACCAATCCCCCTTTTTAGAGACCCTGCCCCTGCCTGGGATTTGAATGTTTGCATTGCTCAGTTTATGCAACCCCCCCTTTGAGCCTATGTCTTCAGCAGAGCTTATGTACTTAACTTTGAAAACTGTGTTCTTGGTAGCCATTACCTCTGCCAGGCATATCAGTGAATTGCAAGCCCTGTCAGTGGAATCTGATTTTATCTCCTTTCATAGGGATAAAGTGGTCCTTAGAACCAATAGAAGGTTCTTGCCCAAAGTAGTTTCAGATTTCCATTTAAACCAGTCTATGTCTCTCCTGTTTTCTTCACTGATCATTCTTCCTCAGGAGAGAGGAGGCTACACAGTTTAGATGTCAAAAGAGCTCTTAGTTACTACATAGAGTGTACCAAGGGTCACAGGTTTGACTCCCTCCAGTTGTTCCTCACTTATGGAGAAGTGGGAAAGGGCAAACCTGCCACCTAAAGATCTATTGCCAGGTGGATTGTGTCTTGTATACAATTCTGCTATGAAAAACTGGGAAAAACTCCACCCTCAGGCCTGAGGGCTCATTCCACAAGAGGTACAGCTGCTTCAGCCAGGAATATTCCTCTCCTAGAAATTTGTCAAGCAGCCACCTGGAAAACAGTCCATACCTTTACCAAGCATTACTCTCTGGATATCCAGGCTAGGAGTGATGCTCGGTTTGGCACAGCAGTACTTCAGAGCCTATTCCCAAAGTAGGTTCTGTCCCTCCTCCTTGGAGGTACTGCTTGGCAGTACTTCATGTTGTTTGAAGAAAAAATTACTCACCTTAGTAATTATATTTCTTCTAATGAAGTCTTGCTGTATTCTGACCTCCCTCCCTGCCTCCCCTCTCAGAACCTGTTTTTGGGAAGTGGGTGGGCAGGTGCAGTGTTGCACCCCAGGGTTGTATTTGCTGGCACCCTCCTCCCTTTTGTTTGGGTGCTTATTTATTAGTGTTATTTTTTGAGTACATTGGGTTTAGTTTTTGGGTTTCCTGACTTGAGTCTTCCTTGGGAATCCAAAACTTTTCAGCCAGTTGGCTAGTAGAATTTTTACAACTTCCACACAGAATTTTTAGTTTAGTTGGGCTCGTAAGAATCTGACAGTTTGAGTTCAAAACACTCCAGACAGAGACTTCAACCGAGCTCGAGCTCAGCGTTCCATGCCCTGCATGGAAAGTTAAACCTTAGTTCTCCGGGGCAGTTCAAAGGTTGGGAATCACTGCAATTGTCAGAATACAGCAAGACTCCATTAGAAGAAATATAACTATGAAGGTGAGTAATTTTTTCCTTTTGCTCATTGATTTTGCTAGGATTTTTCTTTGAACTTGCCTATAGCCCAGATGGTTTGGTTTTTGGGTCTGAAGTTTCCAGGGCAGAAAGGGACTACCCCGCAGATGTGCCTTTTGCTAGTCTGGTTAAAAGATAAGCAGTTTTCAAGTTATAGCAATTGAAAAATTTGAAAAAATCATTTCTGAGCATACTCAGTAAGCACTTCAAAATAGCTGCATGAAACTGTATGGGAAAATTCCTACTCCATATGGCCGTCATTTTGTTTTCAGTTTTGCCATGGGAAAAAAATTGGAAACCTTCCAAAATGATATTTTGGGGAGTAACCAACACGTAGCTTGCTTATTGGGACCCCTTTAATGCATTCTGCACTTTACTGGATGAAATATCCCTGTAAAATGTGTTTTATTTAATAATTCAATTTCTAGTTTGTATCAATTAATCAATCTTTATTTATATACTGGAAATGTATGGGAGCAGAAATGCCCATTTTTCACAAATGTCCTGTATAAAGTATATTAATACAGAGGTAAGTGAGAGCACAACCGGATTACAACTCCTGGTTAAACAATTGGAAAAAAAATATCATAGTACAGCAAGTAAATAATAATATAAAAAAAAAGTGGCATGACAGTTAAACACTACAATCTGATCAAGCAACTAACATGAAGAACTAAGATACAGTGAGGCAGGGTGCAACAGAGAAATGGGTGGGGTGAGGAACATGCACAGAGAGCAACAATAACAGGGGTAGGAGTAACAAGGGTAACGGAAGTATGGAGAGAGAAGAGTAGCAAACTAGATAAGGGGTATAGGGGAGAAAAATAAGGGGGGGAAATAAGTGCAGGAAACTGGAGAAAGTGCATTAGCCATAACTGGGCAAAGGTCAGAGGTCTTACTAGGAGGAAGGTGCCAGGATGGGTTCAGAAATTCGGTCTGGGAGGGACAGCTGCAAACTGAAGTATTGAGGAGGTGGGCCTTGAGGGAGGAGTTGAAGGAGAGAATGGTATTACAGGCTTGAGTTTTGGGGGGTAATCTGTCGTACAACTTAGTCCGGGTGTAAAAGATTGAATTCAGAGCTAGTTTAGTTCAGAAAAATGGGGTGTTGAAAACCATGGAGTGGATCCCAGGGTTAGATGACCAGAAGCTGTGAGCAAGAAGAGGGCATTGATGCTGGGTGGCATCTGTTTGAGGTAGATTTTGTGAAAGAAGGAGAGTGATTTAAAGTGAAATCTCCCTTGAAGAGAAGGCCAGCAGAAGGACGCATAGATGGTGCAGTGGTGGGTTTTCCAGGGTGGACCAGTGACGAAGCGCACTATACTGTTGCATGTAACTCTTAGTTTGGAGTAGAGGAGTGAGGATGTTGGAGGGATGAAGAATATAAATCCATAGTTGATGAGTGGCAGGAGTAGAGAGGAGTATCGGCGTAGTATGGCCTAGTATCCTACTTCGTATACTGAGATACAACTTAGGATCCTGCGCTGTGAGCTGAAAATAGGATTATTAATTAAAAAATAAATTTTTATGCCGACATCAGGGTGCACAATCCCTGTGTTGGTACTAGATGACCCCCCACCAGACTGGGACACTGGGTGGGAAGCCCACTCCCAGTGTCTCCAACAGAAAAAAAATTCCATATCTGACAATGGGGTACCCAATCACTGTGTCAGCAGTAGCCCCCCACCAAAGTGGGACACTGAGGAGCCCACTCCCAGTGTCCCCAGTTATATCATGCCCTCCCCTCATCACTACCAGTACTGTCACTGTGGGACACTGGGGAGCCCACCTCCAGTGTCCCAAAATGTTTATTTATTTATTTATTTATTTAAATGATGCCTGAAATAAAGAAAAAGTCCCTGACACCTTTTTATTTAAAAAATCTGTAAAAATGAAAACAGTCACTCAACATCTCCCATCCCCACCCTCCCTCTGCACCCACCTCTCTGCACCCTCTTTACCCCATACTTACCTCCGGAAGTTGGCAGCTGTGATCTTCCCTGGACAGGGGCACATCTGCACTCTTCAAAACCAAACCGCAAACTGAAGAATCAAGGTAAGTGCCGTACAATGGCTGTCTATGGTATTTTGAACTTATGTTGATATCTCAGGCATTTTCAACATTTTTGCACCAAATTTTCAACATGGACTTTTTTGGACCCCACTTAATGAACACTGTCACTATTATCTTATTTGTCAGTCCCAAAAGGTGATTTCAGGGTCACTGCGTAGAATCACCTTTCAGAATCGATTAATGAAATGACAGTGCCAGTTTTCATGAGGGGAGGTCCCAAAAGGCCCATGTTGAGAATTTGTTGCAAAAAAAATCCAAAAAATGGCAGTGTTATAAGTGTGTATTGTGCAATTACTACACACACTCAAAGCTTTGCCAATTTTTTTATTTTCATTCCAGATTTTCAACATTGCCATTTTTTCACACCTCCTCATAAACAGTACAGCTGCCATTTTACACATCCTGCCCAAAATGTGTTTTTGCACCTGTGGCATAGAATGGCATAGTCACTGTGTGAGATCAACTTTCAAGATGGGTTAACAAAATCACAGTGCCAGTGTTCATGAGGTGGGGTCCCCAAAAGGCCATGTTGAAAATGTGGTGAGAAAATTCCTGAAAATGCCTGAGTTACATGCGTCCATTGAATTTATTCTATGCATGTGCATAACTTTGGTACTTGCAATATTTTTCCACCAAATTTTCAACATAGCCATTTTATCACACCACCTCATGAACAGTACAGCTGTCCTTTTTCACAGCCACTCAAAATGTGTTTTTGCACCTGTGACACAGAATGGCATTGCAGTTGTGCATAATTATGTTTTGCCTTGCATTTCACAATTTCTCTCTACCAGGGTACAAGAGGTGGGGTAATAAGATGGCTATGCTGATGATTGGTTCACTGGTGTTGGACACATGGAAGCACAGGGCCCAGATGGCCGTGTACTTCCACACCTACATACATATGCGCATCTACAGAGGAATTGGAGTGCAGCATCCCCACAGTAAAATAAGGATACTATTATACTATCTCAAATAGAAGGGAAATTCATTGCAAAAAAACCTCTGTTACTGTATCAGTTAAGGTTTCTGTTAGAGTAACAAAAAACTGGAAATTCAGTGTTAGGGTTACCAACCCTACCAACCCAACCTCAACCTCCACACCAACAGGCATCAGGGTGTGCCTTGGGGTAACAGGCCTAATTCTCAGCCCATTCTTCTATACTGTAACATCTTAGCTTGTTTACACATGGAATGGGATGAGAGTTGAAACCCGATATCAAGGCACACCAACCTGTTGATGTGTGGATGGTGAGAATTAGTAGGTTGGTAACCCTAACACTGAATTTCAAGTCTTTTTTTGCTGTAATAGAAACCCCAACTGATGTATTAATGGAGTTTTTTGCAATGAATATATATATATATATAAAATACAAAATCACACATGCCCCCACAATGCAAAGCATCATGGGCTACATATGCAAATCACCACAGATGTTATGCTGGTCAACTGAAGCAGAGTGCAGTGCCAAAAGGCCTCTCACACAGTTTGCAAGGTGCTAAGGGGGTGGCACCAGCACGCACGCTGGCTGCATCTGTAAAGCAGACCAGCACCTCAGATGTGTTATATGTAACCCTGATCTGCGTGTGAACATGTGTGTTGTGTGAAACAGCTGGCCAGGCACGCTAGGGTATTGCCTCAGTGTTTTGCGCTGGGGTTCTTTGTCTTTATATATATATATATATATATATATATATATATATAAGAGGCAAAAACTCCATTTAATGCATTAGTTAGGGTTGTTCCACACTGACAAAAGCAAGAAATTCAGTGTTAGGGTTGAAAGCCCCCCTTGGCGCCCCCTGCCCACACCCCCAACTGGCATCAGGGTGCACATTACGGTTGTCAGCCATAACTCTCACCCCATCACATGTGTAAAGAAGCAGAGGTGTAGGAGGAATGGGGTGAGAGTTAGGACCAGACAACCCTAATGCACCCCAATTCAGTTGGGGTGTGGAGAATAAGGTTCTTCAACCTAACACCAAATTTCCTTTTTGATTTTGTTGGTGTGAACAAACCCTAACTAATGCATTAAATGGAGTTTTTTGTCTCTAATTTCCTTCTTTGAGAATGATAATGAGAAATAGTGAATGTACGTATGGCCATGGAGCGCTGGGCCTCCTGCCACATGATGTCTTGTCATATAATAACATTGTACCCACAAACACAAATAGTAATGCATGGTGACACAAAATAAACAGAAAGAGAAACAGTAGTGTAGACAGAAATGTTAAAAGCATAAAGCAAGCAAAATGAAAACACAAAGGGTAATGCACATGGTGGCGTAGATGTGAATGGTAATGAAGCGGGAATGGAACCATAGCGAAAATGGTAACAGTAACAGTAATGTAAGCACACAGGCTGGTTTTCTCCAAAAGCTGCATAAAGAAAGACAGTGAGTACAAAGAATGTATGCATAATAATGGTTCTCGGAGCAGAAAATGAAGAGTTGGAATATAAATTGCTTATATCTCAGGAACCATATGACATAGAAAAGAAATTCAAAAGTCATATGATTTATGACTTTCCTGGCTAGTTTTTGCTTAGCCCCTGCTAGGGGGCTAAGTATTTTTCTGACAAAAAGTCCGTATCTCGTACCGTTTCTGAGATACGGGCCCTGAAAGGCACGGCGAACGCCATAATGTTATACTATAGGGAAAAAGAGAAGTTCGGAGTGCCATAACTTTGGCTCTTTCTAATATTTTTTCGCCAAACTACAAAAAGATACACATCTGTGGGATGTTGGCTGTGTTCCCTCCAAATTCCAGCCCAAAAGACCAAACCGTTATTTTGCAGCAGGACGCTAAAGGATTCCTGTAATGCGTCGGACAACGTAATGTTATCCTATGGGGAAAAGCATCAACTTTGGAGTGCCGTAACTTTGCCGCCATGTAATATTTTTTCAAAGAAACACTGAAAGGCATATCTGTGAGATGTCGGCTGCATTTCTTCCAAATTTCATGCCAAAACACCAAACCGTTCTTTTGCAGTAGGGTGCCAAAGAATTGCTGTCATTTTCCCACAGCCTAGAAAATTACTGTCGAAGTTTCAGAAAGCTGTAAATTCATACGACAGTGTCGCACAAGTCTTACAGTACTTTACGAAAGTATTTTCCAGAAATTGAAAAACATATTTCTGGGGTGCCACTCCCAAAATAAAGACAAAAGCTAGTATTCTCAGGGCCCGACTAGGTGAATACAAAAAGAATTAGCTTGCTAGAGGGTCCCAATTTTAAATGCCAAGCATTTTCTGATCACTAACTGAAAACAAAATGGCAGATTTGTGACAGTAAAGAGGCCATTGCGACACTAAAAGTGCATTTGCGACACTGTCGAACTTTTGTTAACTTTCCCATTGACTTATAATGGGAAATTGTTTTCGAATAACTTTGGAACCTTTTAATATTTTTCACAAAATCTTAAAAGGCACATCAGGGGACCCTATAACATACGTTCCCTGAAGATTTTAGAATGTCCGCATAAACCCGTGCGACCTGTAGATGCGACAAGTAAATTCCAGAAAAGTAAATGTGTGCAAGATTATGCTTACAGCGCCAGAAAGTCAAAGACATGCGACCAGTACAAAAAACCTGGCAGATCCCAAGGCGTATGGGTCTTGATCATGTGTTCCAAATTTCAGGATAATCCGTTGAACAGTTGCAAAGTTATTAGGTGCAAAATTTTGGAGTTGTAAAGGCTCCTCAACCCTAGCTATAGTGGCACTATTGTGCCACTATAATATATGTTATATATATATATATATATATATATATATATATATATATATATATATATAGATCGATAGATGTTTTATACATACATATATATATATATATATATATATATATATATATATATATACACTTATACATATATAATATCACCAGTAAAATGTGAAACTCTTCAACAAAGTATGAATAAATAGTGGAAGTAGTAGCAATTAATGAAAAAGAAGGGTGCATTTTGACTTCAGACAATGAGGTAGTCACCCATAAGGAGTCCTTTTCAAGATAAGCATCCCAAATACCTCTGAGAAGTCCAAAAAAAGTTCTTCTTGTGCAGAGCTAATGCATTGTCAAAATAAAGTGCTGAGATACTGAAGTGCATAAATAGCTGCAATTATTTTACAGCATCGGTTCTTAAAATTGTAATTTATTCTTTTCTGGTAAATATTTATACAAATGCATTCCTAGTCAATATCAGTTAAAGTGAGTGCTGTAATTTATATGTATTGTGTGCTGTAATTACTGTATACTTATCAGTTGTTTCATTTTCCTAGGCATCTTGCAACACATTTCTGCCATCACAGAGCCAGCTTGGGAGATTAACTTGCTCCAAATAGCATACGTGTCCCAAATTTCTGGTTGTCTTGTATCTTTTGTCATATTGACAGTGTTGGTTTAATCTCTTTTTGGCTTAATTTCTTCCAGTTAGCTGCACCATGTCTTGAATGCTTTAAAGTCAGACATCCCTTTGAGGATAAAAAATGACTTGTAGCATTCACTGTACTCATACTGAATGTTCTTAAATCACTTGGGTGATCATTGTATCATGGATTTCTACCTGCAGCCAGAAGTGAACATGTATGTCTTGTGTGCATATTTTATTTTATTTTATTTATTTATTTATTTGAATTTTGATAACCGAGTAGGCCAACTGAGACAGACATGTCCCTTTTTCAGGGGCGACACAGGGAATAAAGACAATTCCATGAGTAGGTACAATATACAATTGGCTGCAAGAGGTGAAACTTAAATAGAATGTGTACAATCAGTGGCAGGAGACTATAGATATAGATATAGATATAGATATAGATATAGATATAGATATAGATATAGATATAGATATATAACTGCAAAGGTGTGTTAATGAGCAGACAGTCAGTTTCCTTAGTTTCAGTACGATGATTCCATAATGGTCTGGAGGGGTCCTATGATGATAATCCTTTGCTTATGCTTGGGACCACTGTAATGAAGGCTTGTGACCACTGTACTGAAGCAGGACAGATTATGCAGTAGAAGTTGCAACTCAATACCAATACATAGTACTACAAATTACATATTTACAAAATATAAGAGAGCAGAAAAGGTGAGAGTAAGGGAGGGAGGAGGTTTAGGAGAAGATAGATACAAATGCAAGAAGGTAGCACATTACTGCTACTGTATTTGTGTCATCTGGAAACAGGTGTATGTTGTTTGTCTTATCTGGTCAAAAGAGAGTTGTCCCACATATATTCCTTGAATGTCCTGACATTCCTGTAAGGCACAGAGAAGAAGCTCTAAATAAAGATTGAAAAGGAAGGGGTAAAGAGGACAGCCTTGCCTGGTACCACGGGCTAGGGGAAACAGGTCAGAGAGGACACCATTATAGTGAACTCTGGCCGTGAGAGAAGAATATAATACATGCAGCCAATCACAGAAGGTGGAATGAAAACCAAATCTCTCCAGTACAGCAAACAGGAAGGGCCATGAGACCCAAAAAGGAGACCAGCACTGAAGGGATGGTACTGCATTCTGCCAGTGCCATAAGGTGTAATACTTTACGTGTATGATCAGACGAGACCCTGCCTGCCACGAAGCCTACCTGTGAAGGGCTTAATAAGTCTTGCCAAACTTGGTGTACCCGATTGGCTAACACTTTAGCCAGGATCTTAATATCTGCGTTGAGTAAGGGTAAAAGTGGGGATTTAACAGGTTTGGGAAGAACCGAGATCCAAACTTGGGTGAAGGATCGACAGGATAGGCCAGAGGAATGTACTTCGTTAAAGGGTTGGGCATGGAAAGGGGTCAAAATATCCTGAAAGGCTGCATAAAATGAAGCATTAAAGCCATCTGGGCCCGGAGCCTTATCTTTAGGAAGCTGTGCTATCACCTGTTTGATCTCAGAAACAGAAATTGTGGCCCCTAAAAGAGCCTGTTGCTCTGGGGTAAGCGAGGGTAATGAAATTAAATCTAAAAACCAGTTGATGGTGAGGGCTTCAGAGGAATAAGTGTCCTCTGGTGTATAGAGTGGTTCGTAGTATTGCTTAAAGATAGTTACTATCTCATGAGGTTTAGTAACCAGCAGCCCAGAGGAGATGGGCTGCAGGCCCTGGATCATGTTTCTGGCATCCAACTGACATAACCTTAGGGCTAGAAGTTCCCCAGCCTTCTCCCCAGATTCTAAGTAGTGAAATTTAACCCGTTGTTGGGTCAAGTCTGCTTTTTCAGCTAACAGCCCAAAATACTGGGCCTGCAACGTGTACAACTGGGCCCAGGAGGCAGGACTAGAAGAGGAGAAGGAGATGTCCCATTCTAATGTCCGAATTTGACTGAGTAGAGAGATAGTAGAAGCCTCTCCTATTCTTTTTGCTCTAACTGCCAACCTTATACATTCTCCACGGATAGTGCATTTTGCCGCTCCCAAAATCATGTCCAGGGAAACAGTTGAACCGAGATTATCTGAAAAAAAGATCTGAATGAAAAGACCAAGAGATTGAGTCATGAGTGAGCCATAGGAGTCCAGCGTTGAACCTCCAAGATCTGTCCTGGGCCTCCATCTCCCCCAAGAAGTGTTCCATGTAGACGGGGCATGGTCGGAGAAAACCATGGGGAGAATCTCACAGACTGATAGCCCTGGAAGAATAGACAAAGTTGTCAAGAAATAGTTGATATGGGAATGGGACTTATGTGGAGCAGTGTAAAAGGTATATTGCCTTTCAGTAGGAAGTAAGTGTCATCAAAGGTCACCCAGTCCGAGCGAGTCTGACACTTCTCTTAGGCTCCGTTGAGCAGGGGAGAGACCACGATGACGCCCCTCCAATCTGTCAGATTCGTTGTGCAGAACTAAGTTCCAGTCTCCTCCCAGGATCAAAGGGGAGGCTGGAAGGGTGGAGGTATGAGACATAAGTTTAGTGAAAAAGGTAGGGGAATCCAAGTTCGGGCCATACACTCACCCCAAAACCACTTTAGTGAGTCCAAGGCAACCATGTATAAGGAGAACGCAACCTTCAGGATTATGGATCTCGCTGATCAACTGAAATGGGGTGCCTCTGTGAATTAAGATACCTACTCCCCCCCTTTTATTGCTGGCGCCAGCCCCGAAGGCATGACCAACCCATTCCCTGTGAAAGAGCAAGATCTCTTCTTGTTTCAAGTGGGTTTCTTGCAAAAAAAACACATCAGGATGGTACTTGTTGAGATGGTGGTACCAGCTTGTCTTTAACTTTGGCTATGTTTTTGTTAGCAACAAATAGGTTTCTATAAACATGATACCATTCTGTGGGTAATCCCTAAGAATAAGCCAGTTCTTTTTTAAAATCTTTCTGATTTCAAGTATTTTGTTGAAAATAAATATTCTGTCTGTTCTCTCTATGTTGTCTTGTTATTGCTTATTTTTGTGTGACCAACTGAATTCTTTCAGTAGCCATGTGGATTATTTGTTTGCCACAGCCCCTATGGTGAAATCTTGTGTGTGCTTTGTGGAGTTCTGTTTTAAAATCTGACTCAGTCCTATAGTTATGCTTAATTCTTAAAAACTGTAAATAAGGAGCACTTCTGAACAGATCTTTTGAATGATAACTATAGCCATGTACTATAGTGTTCTTGCTTTTGGCTTTCTGAACAGAGAAGTTACAAATTGGTTGTTGTGGAACTTAATGGTCAGGTCCAGATAAAGTACAGAATCCTGGGTATATTGCATAATGAAGCTCAGATTGTGTTTCTAGTGTTCAAAAAGTGAAAAAAAAATCCTCTAAAACCTCACTCTTCCCCAGTCCCCAGAAAAAAAGAGGTAATCAATATAATGTTTATAAATGAGTGTGTTTTGGTAAAGGGGATTCTGTATTGCGTTCAAAATAAAATCACTTTTATATTTATCAGAAATTTTCACAAATACTGTAGCTCGGCTTCTTAGTTTCCAGATACTAGAGCCATATGTTGTGATGTGGGATAAAACATTATTTTATTGAAAAAATAATAAAATGTAGCAGGTCAGTTACCAAGCACACCCTCCTAATGTGGTCAAACATTTTCACCCGGCTCCTGGGCTGTGTCAAGGCCCACATCACAGCGTGTGGTTCTAGTGTCTGGAGTCTGAGTAGCCAAGTGATTTGTGAAAATTTCTGGACTTTGTTTGCTTGGGGCACCAGTCCTTGTTGCCTGTTGGCTGCCTTGAAGCACTTCTTCCAATTTTTATATTTATGCATATAAGCTTAGCATATTTCAAGGCCTTTGTTGACCCCATAGCAGTATCACAGGTTTGTTCATAAAAAAAAAAAACTCCATAAAAAGAGGAAAAATGCCTCTTTAAAATGAATTCAGCCAATTCTTGTAAATCTACTGTTTTGGAGTATTGGGGCTCTGACCTTGTATCCAGTAAAAGACCCAATGCTTTGATCCCTTAGCCATGTGAACGATAGAGGTATAAAGTTCACAAACATTTATTGTGACCAAATGAATCCCATCCCTCTTTTTGAAGGTTTGGCCTCATTTATAATCTTAAGCATGTGTTTAGTGTCTCGGACCTAGGTGGAAATATTCTCAACCAATGGCTGTAGATGAACATCAATAAGCTTTGAAGTGGGCTCAGGGAGACTTCCTATGCCCAATACTATAGGCCTTCTTGGGGTGGGGGGTGGTGTGCTGGTTCTTGTGCACTTTCACAACTGCATTAAAAAATTGGTCTTCTCAGGTATTTTTGTTTTAGCAGATCAATTTCTCATTCCTTTAACAATCTGTTATATGCTAGTTCTTCCACAATTAAGGCCAGTTCCCTCTGCAAGGCAGGGTGGGATCCTCCCTTTTTTTCTTTTGGTCCGATCCTCATTGGTCGGTGGCCAGTCCTACGCCACCTCACAGAGCACCTACCCCCAGCCTTCTACCCCAAGCACCCCCAGAGTACCCCTCGGGTGGAGCCACCAGCTTCCCGGCGAATCTGAAGCAGTACTGGGGTGGGAGGGTTTCCCGTGCCCCGGATTGCTGCCCAGGGTGGATCCACTGGCTTCCCGGCAGTGCTACATCAGTCCAGGTGAGGAAAGCACCCAATCCGCGATGCTGGACCAGCACCGACATCATTTGTGGGTGGATCTATTTTTAACTGCTGGACCCCTGGGGGTAGGGACTTGCAATGATGTCCAGTGTCTGCCACGTCACCCTAAGGTTATGGTGCTGGCCAGAATGGTACCCCCAGCCTCTGCCAGGGGTCCACAAGGTGTCAGACACTCTGCCCCCTCTGCCCAGGGAAGGACAGTGGTCCCCAGGATGCTCAATCCTTCTCCCCCCGCTGGCCCTCTGACTCCCGAGTCTATCGCTGAACCTGGGATGTTGGCACTGCAAGCAGATGCCTTGCCACTGCACCGGTAGGCCAGCGTGGGATCCCCTTTTAACATATAATAATTTCTCTAGTCCATTAGAAGTTTTAGGCACATGTTCTGATAGTGTTCATAATCAAGCACAACTACAATATTCCTCCTCCCTTATCAGCCTGTTTAACAATGAAGGTTTTATCTTTTTCAACATTGTTCAAAGCAGTCCTCTCTGCCCTCATCAGATTGTCTCATTTGGGTTTGCTATTAGACTAACAATGCAGTGTCAATGACTGAACAGGTTGCACAGTCGCCTCTGAGGCTGGAAGATTGAAAGGTTTTGGGTTCTAACCCCACACCAGACACTTGGGGTGAGATATTCAGAAGTGGTTGCACCCTGGCATGATATTCAAAAGGGAAAAGTGCGTGGCACAAATCCCGATGCGCCGGGGCGCATCAGTAATGTATGCAGCGCAAGTGGGGGGGGCATGCCCATGCATACTCCGCACATCCCAATATTCAGCCCGGGATGTGCTGAGCAGATGCAGGTGCAACCCCTACCTGCGCTACACACAGTTGAGCCAAAAAACACAGGAGCAACAGCTGGCCACCCACAAGTGAGCTGCCGTATTGCAGGGTGTAACACAGCAGCTGCCAGCTGTGGGTGGCCACCCGAGCTCTGGCGGCACCATCCATCATGGTAGCACCCCCCCATGCCCAATCGCCGGCATAAGTATTGAAATAAAAATTTCTAATATCCCTGGTGGTCCACTTGACCACTTCCAGCCCAATCACGGGCATAGGTATTAAAATATAAAAGTCCAAACCATCCTTGGTGGTCCAGTGGTACCCCCTCCCACCCGCCCACTGAGCTCCACCACCTCACTCTCCCCAGTCAGCGGTAGGCAGCAGCTCCCCACCCACAAGCTGCCCGGCCACCTGCCGACCGACTGCGTACAGTACGGCTGTACACCCATTGGTCCACAACGTGGACCAATGGGCATGCAGACCGTACTGTACTACACAGTCCAGATATGTGAATGAATCTGCTGGATCCTCATCTGCTGGATCCTCCTGGTGTGCCAAAGACATCCCCAAAGACCTTTTATGTCTTTGTTGCACATCCTTCCATGCCTTTTCCAAAAGAATATCCTGGGAATGATCCTCATCCTGATTATGAGTGGCCCACCTATACTGCCAAAAGGAGTGTCCTGATTCCTCATAAAGATTGTAACAAAGCTCGTTCGGGCATTGGAAGTTAACATGCCCCATTGCTAGACATAATGTACAATGTACAGTGTCACATACATTGCTGAGATGCATATCCAAGCCATATCGAAAGCAAATTTTGTGCTGTCTAGGTTAGAAACAGTGAGCCTTGTCTCGACTCAGGTAGAACATTTTGGGTATGTGCTGAAGACCTGAGGCAGTGTCTCAGTTTCACTTTGAAGCTCCAGTGGCCCATCCAAAAGCATACAGAGTCTAGGATGGGCTCATCTCCAGGTCCCCAAAGATGTCACAACATTGTGATAACCAGTGTCAGACATCTTGCATATTCACCCCCTTCATTTTACAACATCACTGTCAGAGAACGCACCACCGGTTTAGTCAATGGAATCACCTGAAAAAGCAACCACAGAGGAGTAGACTTGAGAGTGTTACACCTAGTCCAAAATCTATCCAAATAAACTGGTGTATGAAAGCTGAGATAAAAATAGCCATCGTTTGGAGAGTGCGGGAGAGAATAGAGTTCATCAGGAGTGACCAGGAGAGACTCTTTATGAACAAAGCGACCCACATAGGTTCGATCAGAGAGTTCATCCAGGCCCCCTTTGCATAACAACTGCACTGCGTTCCTACGCTGTGCTGAGGCAGGAACCCTAGGGAAGGCGTCTCTCTTTCTAAAACATGCCCATCATTGCACAGAAGTTTGCTCAGTCAGAGGTACAGAAGGGGCAATGGTGGGGGGATGGGAGTTGGGTCCATGAGTTCAACCTGATCAGCCCAAGACAAAGCATTACGGTCAGTGGGAAGAGTACTCTCCAACTCAGGCAAGTCAGAAGGAAGTGTCAAAAGTAATGGAAGAAGCAGGCATGTCAGAAGCAGCACCTGCACTCTGGAGAGGAATGGGCGCCTTGGTTGAGACAACACAGTCACCAGTAGGTATCTGAGCGACACTCTGTGATCCACCTATGAGACTGAGGTGGGAAGCAGTGGAATGGGTCTCAAGTTCAAGGGTTGGATGGGTTCCTGGGAAACTCCCTGAGAGGGCTGCAAGGGAGCAGCAGTAAAGTTCTGCATAGCCTGTATTTGCATTGCCTCCAATGGGGCACAATTAGAAGGAAAGACAGTTGTAAAGATGGGGGCTGTAGGCTCCGTTGACATCTCAGAGTGCCACTGCCCAACTGTATCTCAGGTCCAGCTTGCCTCAGTGAGGGCTCATACAGAGGACTAACCCCCCAGTGAGTAATGTCCGGCAAGTGTAGTCTGAGAGGCAGAACGTGTGATAGGTGATCCAGGTTTCCCCCGTATCCTCAGGAGTTCCAAGGTCACACCCACGAGAGGAGGGGGAGTCGAGGCGGTGCAGGAGTTAGGTCCCGTGGAGACAGCAGTGGGTACAATCCAGTCAAGTTCCACTGGAGCAACGGTCCATGGCAAGAAAGAAAGTCACAGAGGATTCACCAGCACTGTGGGGGGCACAGAAGTATGGATCGGAGAAGTGGGGCACAGTTCAGCAGGAGAGGAAACAGGAAAAACTGGAGCAATGACCCCCGAACAGGAGTCGACCGGTGGCGTCTTCCACTGCATACTTTCCATCCCTTATTGCAACAAAGGAGTCAGACCTTGTTGTGCAAACAAATGCTCTTTCTCTCAGACATAGTTTGCTTCTTCCTCTGCAAGTAACTACAGCAGGTATGTTTGTTTAGATTTCAATGCATCTTGCAGTTTTAAGTCTGCCTGGTGTAGCGGGTCAGAGTGCCTGTCAGAGGGATCAGCCGCCAATGTCCGCTCCTCAGGTAAAGCTGTAGTCTCAATATCTTCAGCCTGAACAGTAATAGTAGTGGGGAAAGGGGTTTGCTTTCCCTTACCAGGCACTGAAGCCAGCATGGTGGACTACCTCTCCATCATCTTGGAGGGAGACTGACAGCACCCCCTACTAAAAGAGTAGGGAAATTTCCCCAGTGTCCTGGCCAAACTTCCCCCATTCACAAAAACCACCAACAGCTTAATCTGGTTCAATTGCAGTCGGTTACCATCTGTATCCCCCCCCCCCCGGGTTGCCCATGAAAAGGGGAGTTTTTGTCTCAGTGGGCCTCCCCGGTCAACAAAATTCAATAAAATAAAACAAATTCAATAAAGACTCCATTTTGAAAAGACTGTACTTCGTCTCTATTGTACTGGCAAAAGTTTCTGTCAAAGGATTTCTACCTGCTGGTGGGTTAAAGGTAGATTTAATAGCTAATGCTCTTTTTCAAATCATCTTGATACTGATCTGTGATTGGTTCCTGGCCAACTTTTTTTTTAACTATATTTATCCCTCGATACTGTTGGCCAGGACCTTCTTTGGATGATTCCAGCACCTGGTCCCACCCCACTGAGATCCTCCCTGGCTTCTGAACCCAGTACCCCCTGTCCATCCATGACTCACCTGCTTGGGTACTCCTTGGAGCCTTCAGCTCCACAGCACTCCTGTACAGTTATTTAATGCCAGCAGATGGACGTGATAAATGGAGGGATGATGAAGCACAGGAAGGTAGGGTACAGCTGTGGGCATGGTGGCAGGGAGCATTATCATCTGTCCAGCAAGCAGGGGTTTTCCACATTCCAGTCCTCTGTAGGAGAGGATGTGCACCGACATCCTGGTGACATCAGATGTGCTCCCGCGCCTGACGCACTGACATCCACCACCCCATCAATCCCCTTGCATCATGTGATCTCAAGGCTCACTGGCCCCCAGTTGTTGCTAGGGGTTGAACTTTCGCTGAGTGCCACAACCCACCCACCCCAGAGGAGGAAAGCAGTCATTGGGATGCTCAGTCCTCCTCAGCTCCAGCTGACCTGCTGATTCTTCAGGTTCATTCTTCAACCCGGGTCATCGATGTTGCAAGTGGAGTGCTACTGCTTGTGCCAACGGGCCAGCGGCTTGTTGCCAAATTGTGACTTGAGTCTGCTTTCCCACCCCTTCTCCCAGGTCATCTGCCACCATCTTCCCAATGTATATTTTTTACATGTTTTATAACATAGGTGGACCAGAGTGGCCACCCTGATACCATTTCTGTTGACCCCCTTCCCCTTCAGGTTACCAACCCACCTTCCCCAATATATGGCAGCACTGAGGTGCAACCTCCAGTACCACTGGACAGTAACCCAATACTGGGGTGCCCAATCCCCAGTACTGGCTAGGATCCCCCTGCAAATAAAGAAAGTTGTCCCTTGTTGATCCTTTTTTATTTTATGAAAAACCCTGTAAAAATGAAAATGGTCAATCAGCAGTCTGGCCCCTCAGGCCCCCACCCATCACACCCCAACCTCCCCACTCAGCCCCCACTCAGCCCACACACTCTCAGTCACCTAAATTTGTCCAATAAGCAGAGACGTTTTGTTCCATGCTGAAACACTGTTCACTGATTTTTGTCTTACATTTCTTGTGTGAGCAGTATAAACTGGAAACTTACCAGTCTTCTGATTTTTCCATAGAATGCTGTGTTTAAACACATATAGCATTGAAGGCAGCCAAGTGTTATGCATTAATTGGAGCACCATACTATCTCCTGATGATTTGGATTTGAATTGCCAGATTTCCAGAAGTAGAAAAATTGTACATGTGCAAAAAAAAAAAAAAGAAGTTATACAAGGGAGGGTTCCCTTGCACATCTGCAATTTTTTGCACAGCTATGGAAAAATGGTATGCCAATATAACCCCAATGCTACCAATCTGTTTTATACAAAAAAAACATATATCTACATACCGCTGTGCACCTTCAACCAATTTATACTTGCGACTTGAAAGCTTACCCTGTTTTGGGCAATTCCTATCCTAAATGCCCTTTCTTCACTATTTTCTGACTGCACCACAATTGTTGGGTATTTCATGATTTTTGTCACCAGTACAACTTCATTGTACACATTGCCTGTTCATCTTCCACTGTTTATATTACCATGAATTTCTCATTTTGCCTGTTCTTTTTAAATGTTTATATTGTTCCATGCCTTCCTACTGTTTATTTTGACTTTTGGTCATTCATGTTGCCAAAACAGTGTTTAGGTTATAAACACTACACTTTTCCACTAAATGTATTTGTCTCCCTGTACTCCTCCCCTTGGGTCGAGCCTTGGCTCTGTGTGCCTCTCTTGGTTACCAATTTCCAATAAATAAATTAATATAAAAAATATTTTTGAATAGATCCTACAATTTTGTTGAGTAATTTCCTCACAAGTACTACATAATGACAATTTTAGGGAGTATTATTGTGTCTATTCAAAACGAAGCAATTTAACATGAAAAACATTGCGCAGTCATCTCATTTCCAATGGTGTTCTTTGCATAGTACAATCTGAAGTGTCAACAATTAAAAATGCAATATAATTGAAATGATTGAGGTGAGTATTTATGGGGCCAGCAGGTGGGGCCTACTTTAACACATGACACAAGATTAGGTGGCACTAAACTATCACATTTACAGCTGATATACCTCTTCTTCTAACAATCTGTTTTATATAAAAATAGAAGAAGATGAAAAATATGCATGTAAGTACAAAAAAGGATTTACTGAATGGCTGCTAAACTCTTGTGAAGTACTGTATATACCTCATTAGGTTCTATGTGGAGGGCAATATGCTTGTCCTAAATATACTTTGTTTTGGTGATTGCCCCACATTAGGGTTCCTCACAGGCCTACTACTGAATGTACCTCCTCCGCCTCTACCATTGTTTGTTTTTAATATAAAATAGATTATACTGGCACAGTAGTACCAGTATAGTTAGGACTGAGTAAGTTGTTTAATGCTAAACCCCAATTTTTATACTCATTCTATCCTGTGCGACCATTTTGGGTCAGGTTAAACAATGGATGGTTCCAATGCCAGATGGTATCATCATTAAGAATAGGTTAATAACTTTGGTGGTGTTTGACAAAATAGCCCAAAATTTGGCATATGGTCTGGCTGTCAAGCTCTCAAGGCATAAAAAGTTTTGTGATGACAGCTTGTGTGGTTTTCAAGATATGGAATGGCAATATTTAATGAAGCGCTAATTTTTTCCTATACTTAGACCACTTATTTTTTTCTCTCATGTAGGGTAGAAGCGTTCTATGCCAAGATAGTGTCTTTTGAAGGACTCATGAAAAATGTTTCAGAATTATAAAGATTTAAAGTTTTTTCTGAGCAGCCCAGTAGGGTTTTGAGTTAATCCTGTAATATGCATTGAAAGGTTTTGGTTGTGACAACCGCATCTTTTTTTTAAACTAAGAAATGTGGAAATACCTCAAAAAGATGTGCTTCTTTGAATAATAAAAACACCTGAACCTAGTTAAATGTGACCCGTTTAGCTAGATTCTGGTGTTTGTTTTTTAAATTATGCCCAGAAATAGCTTTTCTGGGCACCCCAAATGCAATATGAGCCAGCAGTGAGGAAATTGCATTCTGTGTATAAGAACAGCTGGACTTTCTTCACTACTGCAGCCTCAGATTTATTTATTTATTTATTGAAATGTTTCACCAGGAAGGCACACTAACTAATAAGTTGCTCATCTCCTGGTGCGACCTGGGGGGAAGGGGTACAATTGGAATGATCCCATGGCATCGGACTGGGGCGGGTGGTTGACTGGCTTCATCAGGTCCCCTCCCCCGCCAACGCAACCAATGGAATCCCGGGGTCGAGGCCCTGGCAACTCTTCTAAGCCAGGCGGACCTCCCCTGGACCTTCTGTCTGCACAGAGCTGAAAGACCACAAGCGGAGGGAAGGTTTCAACTCCTCTGCTGACTTTCTTTGTTCAACTTGGCACGCTCAGAGGAGGACTCACCGTGATTGGCTCCTACGACCGGTGGCGGCAACTTGAAGGGTTTAAAAAGGCTGTGCTGCTCATCTCCCACAAATCCCACAGCATCGGACTGGGGCGGGTGGGCGACTGGCTTCATCGGGTCCCCCCCTCGCGAATGCAACCAATGGAATCCCGGGGTCGAGGCGCCGGCAGCTCTCCTAAGCTGGGCGGACCTCCCCTGGACCTTCTGTGTGCACAGAGCTGAAAGATTGCAAGCAGAGGGAAGGTTTCAACTCCTCTGCTGACTTTCTTGAAATTCCCGCCCACCTACCCTGTGGCTGTGGTAACCAATATAGGCAGCAGTCGGACAAAGCCCAGCCCAGGTATTGACTCTCCCCAATCAAATTCAATCATCGCTTCTCAAGGAGGAGCTCTACTGCTATGTCACCTGCCCATTACTCCCCAAACTGCTGAGGTACTCCCTGTCTCTCTCCTATCCTGTTGATCCCAGGCCAGTGGGTAGGAGTCCCCGTTTTTCCCTTGGGTCCAATCCTCCTCTCAGACCAGTGCATAGACAAGCCTTGAAGTTCTATTTCTCAACTCTGGACATTATCGCCTGTCTTTGCTCTACAAAACCCCAAGGCTGCACAAGTAATCTGACTCTCTCTGTCTCCTACCGTCATTGCCCTTAAGATCCCAACTCATTTGCTAGCCTTTGTACATTTAGCGACAGCCACATTATATTTAATCCATGTGCCTAATTTTGTTTTTTTTTTTCCCCAACTGTCCCTTTAGCCAAAGGACCTTGAAACGGTACAAACGTTTGACTTTGATTTTTCACCAGCTGCAGCATAAATAATCCTGTGCATTTCGTTTTAAATTGACACTTTCCAAAGGCCAATACAATGCTAGACTTAGGATACTGCTGCACTCAACATAAGGTTCTGTAATTGTGGATTCTAACTGTTAGCTCATGCTATTGCTGGTTACATAACTCAGGTTGATCTGTGTTGTTAGCTCAATTCATTTATTCTGCTGCTACTAGCCTAGCCATAGCTGCAGGATTCTCCTGCAACCTTGCTGTCACTTAAGTCTCCTTGCCAGACAGAGACAGGGAACCAACATGTACCCCGGTAATTTGAACAAGGGTATTATCCTGTCGATAATCTACATTCTGGCTCAACTAGGGACAGGTACCCTAGTCAGAAATGCCTACTGCCTCCACAAATCCCGAGCGGTGTCGGGAGAGGATATGGCTAGGCACTTCCCATGCCCTTCGACAAGGATTAACATCCTTCTCCTAGCGGCCCATGAATTCTCTAGGAAGAGGGTCCTCTACAGAGTCCTTCTCTGTCCTAGGAGCCTGACCCTATGTCAGGTTAACCTGGCACTACCTTCTCCAACCCTTTCTCTCCTTAGCTCACTCGCTACCCTACTCCTACTGGCAGGGGACATCCAACCTAACCCAGGACCAGGGACTATTAATGTCTCTATCTCCTCCACTATGGATAAGGCCTGGGATGGAGCCAAGGGTCTGAGGCTGGTCCATATGAACATCTGTAGCCTGAGACCAAAGATCCAGGAGGTACAAGCATGGATGGCTGTGTACAAACCTGACTTACTAGCGGTCTCTGAGACCTGGCTAAAACCCCACATTCTGGATCACGAGATTGCAATTTCTGGTTACACCCTTTTTAGAAAGGACAGACCCTCAAAAAGAGGGGGTGGAGTGCTAATTTATGTCAAAGACACTTATACGGCCTCCATAGTCAGGCTGCCCCTGGACTCGACCCTGGATTCAGAAGCAGTCTTCCTAAAGGTCACAATTGGAGGGACTAAACACCTCACAATTGGCTGCGTATACAGCCCCCCAACCAATGCCCTTGGCTCTTTGGATATGCTCCTTAAGAGCCCAGTGGTGAGCTCAGCATCAGAGATTATCCTATTGGGTGACTTCAACTTAAACTGGGCACAAGAGGCTAAGTCTGCAATTAACGGAGTCCTACATGACTCCCACCTTGCTCAAATTATCTCCCTACTGACCAGAATGAACTACAAATCAGGGAGACACTCAACAATAGATTGGGTCCTGACCTCATCCCCAAGTAACGTAAAGTTGGCTGGGACTCTGGCAGATGCCTTAAGCGACCACTCGCCAATATTTGCCATATGGAAGAACAATGGGATCAAAGTCCCACCTCGAATGATCACTTCTAGGGACTACTCCAACTTCCATCCCGACCAGTTCATAGGCTACCTAAATGGCATTGACTGGAACCCCATAAGACATCTACCTAACTTGGAGGAAGCTGTAAAATTTTTCCAAACCACCCTAACTGGTATCACTGACCTTGTAGCCCGTATGAAAACCCACAGGGTCAAGGGGAACTGCTATAAGTGGATCTCTCCCACCTAAAAGCCCAGATGTCTACCCGGACAAAGCATGGAAAAAGTTCAGGAAAACTAATCTTCCGTGGACTTAGCCAGCTACAGGGCCTCAGAAACCAATGCAAACAGAACATAAAGAAAGCTAAGAAAGATTATATCTCTAATCTCCAAAAACTAACCTGGAAACCCTAGGTTCTTCTGGACACATATTAACAAACTCCTAAAGTTCACAAAATCAACTACCGGCCCTATCCTGGTGAACAGGCAAGTACTTGATGAGGACCTGCATCATGAGGCCCTAAATAGCTACTACGAACCTGGACGCTTACAAGGTGGGGCACATAGACAACGGGAATAAGCCTTACGAGCATCTGCCCTGTGAACTTGACCGCCCACAGTTTCATCTGCGGCTGGTTAAAGTAAAGGAAGTTCTGCTCATCCTTAAATCCCTACAGTTGAGAGGTACCGGAGGCCCTGATGGGATCCAGCCAAGAATCCTTAAGGAGGGTGCCCTAGCATTAGCAAAGCCACTAACTTGGCTGATAAACTGGTCCTAATTGGAGGGATCGGTCCCTGAGTCATGGAAACAGGCCACTGTGATTCCCATTCACAAGGGAGGGCCTACCGAGCATATAGGGAACTATAGGCCTATCTTCTTGCTGTGTGCAATAGTGAAAATACAAGAGAAGCTAGTCTACTCCCAACTTCGGGAATACCTGGAAACACACCAGGTAATCTCTTCATCTTAGCACGGCTTCAGAGCCAAGCATGGGACAGATACCGCCCTAACCAAATTCTCAGCAGAAGTCCTGTGCAACACTGATTTAGGGGGTCAGCACAGGCGCCGGGCCTTAATTGACCTCTCTAAAGCTTTTGACTTGGTAACCCACAGCCTCCTTCTGCATAAAATGAGCTATATTGGCCTGGATACCCATACACTCAGTTGGTTTGCGAGTTACCTCACTGGCCGTACCCACAGGGTCAGGTGGAAGGACATTGGCTCACAGACCGCACCGCTCAAAGAAGGGGTACCACAGGAGTCAATACTCGGCACGCTTCTCTTCACTCTGTTCATAAATGACCTGCACTTACACTGCGGGAGCAGCAGCGTCATCCAATATGCAGATGATGCCGTCATTTACCGAGCCTTCCCAAATGTAACAGAACTGGAGAATGCCCTACAACAGGACATCCTTCAGATGGAGGATAGGCTCACCTTGAACAAAATGGTATTAAACACCAGCAAAACCAAGGTGATGCTGTTTGGGCCCAGATCCCTTGGATCTGACCGGTCGATGCTCCTTCAACTGCAGTCCAGAGGGGGAGACAAACTAGAGGTGGTTACCCGTATGAAGTACCTCGGTCTAACCCTAGACCAAAGCCTCACTCTGAAAAATCATGTTGACCAACTCACCAAATCCATCCATGTGAAACTTGGTCTCCTCTATAGAATAAAGGACCAGATTATCACAAACCAGGGTAGCCATACATAGCCAATCCTCCCTAAGCTCCCTCATGGCCCCATTCTCCAAGGTGTGGCCTCTATGGAACTTAGCAGGCTCCAGACCTTATACAACAAGATTGTGCAGTTTGCCAATGTCCCACCCTTGAACACACCACTGCGAGGCCCAAGCCAAGCTCAGGTGGCCGTCACTGGAAGCCCACCTCCTCTACCCGACTCTTTGCCTTACATTTAAGCTACTGGGCCCCTCTCCTCCCCCTAGCCTCAAAGGGCTTGTCAGGGTTAAATCCAATCTGAGGAGCCTCCGCACCTCAGGACAAACTCTCCTCATGGTTCCTAAAATTAGGACTAAAGCTGGGTCCAGGTCCTTTGTGTTCACAGTCCCTAACAACTGGAACAACCTCCCACTTGAGGTACGGGAGGCAGGGTCTGGCCCCTGCTTCTGGTCCAAACTCAAAGCACACCTGCTCATCAGGAGTACTTGCCAATGCTTTAGGACATGACCTCACTTCACTGCCCCTCCCTCTTAGGAAGGTGACTTGACTCTTGGCAACTTAGCCATTATCTCAAGCACTCCCATGTTCTTCATGTTTTGTGCATGTTTATGTTTAAATAATCCAACTCTAAGAGGTCTCACTGACTGTATGTGCATGTTTATGTTTAAATATCCTACTCTAAGAGGTCTCACTGACTGTATGTTCCCGTACCACCTATCTGACTGTAACTCTATGGAATCCTTCACTATCAAACAATATGTCATTTATTAATTTGTACTGTTCTGTTACCTGTATGTTATTTTCTTTACCCCCGGGTCGCCCCTGAAAAAGGGACCTCCGGGGCCCAGTGGGCCTACCCGGTCAACAAAATTCAATAAATAAATAAATAAACATTCAAGTTACAAGATCAACATTAACATACAGTTGTAAGGCAGGTGTTGCAAACAGTGTTACAACAGTGTTGTACATAACATGTAGAAAGAGTGGACAATAATAAGTGCCAGGTTAATAAGTAAACAAGTGCTTACATGAAAGAAAAGGGGGAAACGGGAGGGAGGGGGAACAGTTGTGTCCCTGGAGACCCCTTCAGGATGCAAGGAACCCTGCAAGGGTACTGGGGGGACAAGGGAGAGAAGGGGATAAGGCAGTGCCCCAAAGAGACCCCTTTAAGATGATGGGGAAAGGGAGTAGATGAGAGATACAAGCCCCTTGGGGGGTAGGAGAGGGACCCATGGAGAGCATTCAGGGTCCTTTACATTCTGTGAGACATCAAGGGAGGGCAGTAAGGGCGAGCAATTTTGGGGAAGGGGAGGAGGGCTAGAGATTTGGAGGAGGTGGGTGTGCACAGAGTAAAATGAAGGTGAGGGTAGAAGGGTAGGGTTTGTCCAGGGCTTAGAGGAGTGCATTAGGGAGGAACATGGCAGGAACAGCTAGGTGCAAGGTAATTATTGAGGGCAGAACTGATTAAGTAGGTGGAGGATGAGTGCCGGATTTGAGAGGGGAGGGATTTCCAAATTTTTGGGAGGCAGTGAGAGTAGTGGCCAATTTGGGTGGACCTGCGAGGGACAACCAGTGTACGGGAATCGGTTGATCAAAGGGAATGGGAGGGTGTGGTGGTGTTATAAAGGAGGAGGTGAGGTAGGAAGGAAGCTCACCCAATCAGTGCTTGGAGGTGAATTTAGCACAGTGGGAGAGTCACCTATTTGTAAGACAGAGGAAAGATAAGACACAATAAAAATTGCAGTGATGGGTGTGAGGGGAGGCATCCGGGGCAAAGCGGCAGAAGGAATTGAAGAGGGTGTCCAGTCTGGTCAGGGAGGATTTAACGGCAGTACCATAGACTACGTCACAGTAGTCAAAAATTGGCAGTGTCATCTTCTGAACAAGTTCACGTCTAGCCTTAGGAAGGATTCAACTATGTTTCCTGAACAAGGCACCAAGCTTGGGGGCGCAGCTTTTTCTGGATGGTGTCAATATGTCCAGAGAAGTTTAGGCATTGGTCCAACCAAACACCTAAGTACCTGAAGGAGGATGTGTCCTCAAGTAAAGTCCCCTCAAGGGTGTGAAACGTGGGTAGAGAGGGAAGCCTAGAGAGTCTCTACCTTGTGCCAGAGGTCATGGAAACAGTCTTCTTGGCATTGAGGAAAAGTTTATGGTTAGCAAACCAGAGCTGAACCTTGTTGAAGTCTTGCTGTAAGCTGGTTGTAACCTCATCAGGACAGAAGCCTCATGCATACAGGACTGTATCATCGGCATACATATGTATAGTGGAGGATGGGGAGCAAACAGAAGGAAGATCATTTAAGAAGATGGAGAATAGATGGGGCCCTAGTACCTAGCCATGGGGGACTACAGTGCTAATTGGGAGGGGAAGGGAAGTGGCATCCAAGATCTTAATTGATTGGGTTATTCCAATAAGGTAGGCCTTGAACCAGTGTGTGGCAGAGGGAGATAGACCAGCTGCTGGGAGTGAGTCGAGGAGAAGGAAGTGAGTGACGGTGTCGAAGTCCTTGGCCAGGTTGACAAAAATGGCAGAGGTAATTTGGCCATTGCCCATCCCAGTTAGAATGGAGTCAGTGAGCCATAGAAGAAAAGTGGTGGTTGAGTGTTTTTTCCTGAAACCAGATTGAAAAGGGGTGAAAAAGGAGGTGTCAGAGAAAGGTGAATTGGGAGAGGACAATGTTTCTTGAAGCTTGGCAAGGGTAGGGAGGAGAGAAATGGAGCAATAGTTGCTAGGGGATGAAGGGTCATCTCCTTTGCGTACAGGGAGGATCACATTACATTTCCATGAAGGGGGGAACAAGGCAGTAGAGAATGAGAGATTTAGGATTATTGAGGGGGGGTAGGTAATGGCCAGAGCAGAAAGGCAGAGGAGTTTTGGGTCAAGACCATCAGAGGAGGCACCTTTAGAGGGGTTGATGGTGAGGAGGGCACTTAGGGCATCATTTGGGGTTACAGTAGTGAAAAAGAAGGGAAGGTGGGAGGGTGGTGGAGGGGGCACACCAGTAGAAGGTGGGGAGGGGGAAGGGTAGGAGGGAGGTGAGGGATTTTAGTAGCTCAGTGGCGCAGGAGGTATAGTAGGAGTTAAATTCTGCAGCTACAGCTAGTGGGTTGGATACTAGTGAGCTATTTACTTTAAGTACCAGAGGCGATGGATGAGATGAGGGGGTAAATAGGGTGTGGACCATCTTCCAGAACTTTGAAGGGGAATTTATGTTGGTGATGAAGGCATATTTGAAATATTCGGACTTGGCTAACCTTGTAGCCCTGGTGCAAGCATTTCTTAGCATGCTGAAGTTCGCAAGGTCACTAGGATGCTGGGTAGCTTTATGATGCTTCCAGGCTCGATCTCTAGCCCTGAGGCAGACCAGAAGTTCAGGGATTATCCAAGGTAAGTGGTTACCACTGACGCTGTTTTTTTGAGTGGGGCAAAGGCGTTCCAGTTTACAAGAAAGATTTCTTTGAAGTAGGCAGGGGCCTTATAAACTGAGGGGAAGGAGGTTAGGGGGTGCCAGCCAGAAGTGGCAAGGTTACTCAAGAGATGGAGATATGCTGCCAGCAGTGAGCTGATGGGCTCCCTCATACTCCTGTGCAGCTTTAACATCTATCTGTCTGTCTGTCTGTCTATCATATCTTATCATATGCATGTACATATGTATCTAGCTATCTACTGTAGCTACCTATATTAATTTGTAAGTGGACTGGGGTGCCCATCCCTGGTACTGCTGAATTGTGCCACCTCCCCTACAGAACACCCCTCCAATATATAGGTGATGTCAGAGGGGTGCCCACCCCTGTGGCGCTGAAGAGTATCCCAACACTGGGGTGCCCAATCTCCTGTGTTGGCTAGGGTCCACCTTTAAAAAAATAAAACCATTCCTCACACCACCCCACATCCCTCCACACACCCTTACTCACCTAAACATGTCCCACAACATAGACCTACCATCTCATATGAAAGATGTCTTGCTGCTGGAACCCGTGACTGCGATATGAAAAATGATAAGTCTAAGTAATTATTCATGAGCCCAGTGAGGCTCCTGATTGGCTAGTGGATTGATTATTAATGTCATAGAAATGGCCGCTCCAGCTGCCAGCTGACTCTGTGCGGCACGCACGCCTCATGCCACACAGCTAATACCTATTTGCAACTGAAAGAAAACGGCAAAAACAAAAGCTGTTATTGCAATTAGATTTATAATTACAATAACAACCTTGAAGCTGGTCATTTCCTTGGATTACCGACCAGGCTGGAGGGAGGTGGCTCTCAGCTGCACCTCGAGCCACCACTCCCCTAGTTGGTCATTAATCCCTCTGAAATGGCTGGCTCCTCAGTCATTATTGTTTAAATAAGGTAAGTCCAGTTAACCTCAATGCACTTTGAGCTTTAACTCATAGCTTTGTCATTTTTCAGTATTTTTACACCAAACTTTTAAGATGGCCTTCTTGGCACATCACCTCATAAATATGGGAGGTGAGGTGAAATGTTTTAAATCTGTCCCAAAAGGTGATTTTGTGGTCACTCCACGAACTCACTTTTGGGCATGATTTGAAATTTTTCACCTGCATGGTTCAAGAGGTGGGGCCATAAGAAGACTATGTTGAACATTTGGTGGAAAAATATGATAAAATGAACATGTTATGAGTAAATGTTGAAATATTTCAATGTTCACTCATACCTTTGCTGATTTTCAATATTTTTTAACCAAACTTTCAACACTGTCTTTTTTTTAACATCAAACTTTTTATTCAACTTTCACAAATACACAACCAAAGAAAAGTGGACATTTGTGTCATACATATGTTCGCCATGATAAAAAGATAACACCTAGAATGCAAAGCAGTTTTCTACAATCAATGCAGCAGTAAAACAGCACAGTTAAACTTACAACTAAAGCTTCTGAACAATACACCAATGTAAACTGTTATTATGTTAAACATTAATATCTCAGACAGGGATATTATTCCTCCCCATGGTTGAAGCACAGGGGTACTACTCTGGGACCTGATGAACTGCTCAGTTAGTACCATATGAAGATCTCTTTCCAGTATCTCCTAGAGCTGTAGTGCCAGAGGAGTTGACCTGTAGGTGTAAAAAGGAAGACCAGATCACCAGGCATTGCTTCATTTTACCTAAGCCAAATCGGAGAGCCTTTCCAAGGAAGCAAGCTGTTCCATAGCTTGTAACCATTCAATGAAGGTTGGTATGTTGAGGGATCATCAGCACCTAAGAAGTAGGCATTTGGCTACTGTGGTGGCTGCCATGATCCACTTGACAGTAGGATCATTCTTTGGGATGCCTGGTGGGGTTATCCCCAAGAGTACTAGTGGAGTATTCAATGGGATTGGTAGTGGCTGGAGGTGACGACGGTAATCTAAAATTGCCCACCCCCCGAACTGACCAATGAGGGGACATGAACAAAAGGTGTATGAAAAAATCTTCCTGTTGGTGGCAATACCAACAGAGTCTGATTGTAGAATCCCCATCTTTTTTAACATTTGGGGTGTTCTGTACCAGCACTGCAAGATTTTCAGTTGAATCAACAGGGCTCTGGTATGTGCCCTGTACCAGAAAATATGGCATTGATGATCAGAAATGGGCATGAGAAGCTTATCTTGCCACTAGGTCTGAGTCTTGAGGGTGGGTAGGTATGTGTCATCCTTCAGAGGATTTGTAAATTACCCCGGCTGTTCCTTTGGGTAGTTTGAACCAGGATCTTACGGGGTGCACCATTGGCATATTTAAATGTTGATTTAACTTCGGAGAGAGAATGGATCTTATCTGAAGTAAAAATCAAAAATCTTGCTTAGGAGGGTTGAACAGATCAGCTAGGTCTGTGAAGATGTGCAGGCAGCCATGGCCATGTGGACATAGGTCTTGGACAGTGAGGACACCTTTAGCTGCCCTCCCCACCCCCCTTATCAGTTTGTGATCTATGCAAAACATCCCATTATCCCATATGGGGGCAAAAGGCAGTGGGGCAGCCAGGAGGTGTAGTCAGGCAGTGATTTGCTTCCAATACCATGGTGAGATAGTGATAGTGGGATGCTGATGGTGTAACTTATTAGGGTAATAAGGTGTTAATCCTCGAGTTGGGGAAGCCAACTATTGCTCTCTCCATAGCTACCCATAGTGGTAAGGAATCAGAAGGTGGGAGGAACCATTTTTTTTGTCTAAACCTGGATGAAAGCTTTACAATAATCCACAAAATGCAGGAATCCAAATCGTCTCCTTGACTAGTGTTGCTGCAACTTGAGCCTACTGAAGCAGGGAACCGTCTTCTCGCATGGTAAGTTCCCAACTAGGAAGTCTATTTTACAATACCAGAGACTATGAATGTTAATTGGAAGGTTAGCGAGGACATGGAATAGTTTAGGTGCCATTACCATTCTAAGAGCATCAACTTTTCCTAGCATGAACATGCCTAATAGTTCCCAGTGGGCAAAGGCTTGCTGTAAGGATTCTAGAAGGGGAATGAAGTTAGCCCTATACATGTCCACCATGCAGGTTGTCGTTTTGATTCTCAAATAGTTAAACCCTGAGTCACATCAAAGTCAGGGTGCCCTGCCAACATCTGGCAGGTGCATTTTTTTATTTAAGGGGAAAATGTCTGAATTGCCATGGTTGATGCCTAAGCCAGATGCTTCTGAGAACTGAGCTAACATGGCCTGGAGTGGAGTGAGTGATTGATGGACATCTGCAAAGAGTATGAGGATGTTGTCTGCATACAGCAAGATCCTATGGTCAGTAGGCTACTGTGTGTATGTCTTATAGTGTGGATTGCTACCTGGTGCACACAGAAGCAGTGCACTGATTTTAGTATTGTGGATTTCTACCTGTAGTCAGAAGTGAGGATGTATGCCTTGTTGTGTGCGTACCACAGATATAAATACATGATGGTAGCACAACAGTGCTACTGCATGCGTATCATTTGGAAACAGTTATATGTTGTTTGTCTTACCTGATGATGGTGTTTTGTGGTTTCTTGTCCTTTTACTGCGGGGGGGGGAGTTAGTGTTGGAAACCTTAATGCCACTTTTCTATACTTTTGTGGTGTTAACATAAACCCTAGTTGGCGCATTAATGCATTTTTTTTGCAAAGAATTTCCTTTCTTTTTGAGACAGTGAACTTGTAACCTCATTCATACAGGTCTCTTCAGGACCTGCTTGAACAGATGCAGATGTGCAGAGTCCTCTGCCAAGGGAAGATTACATCTTCATACAAAAGTGCAGGGCCCTTTGAGCCCTGCACTTCGATGCAGCAACAGATGTCAAGAATTCATGGAGCTCTCTGGTGGACTACAAAAGTAGGGAATTATGGTATTAGGGTCTGCACCCCTGACCCCCCACATGCACACACACACTATCAAGCAGCAAAAGGAAAAAAACATTTTAGTTTTGGGTCTCCAGAGTATTGGCAAATCAGTGGTGGGATCTCCTTTGGGGTTGTCAACCCTAATGCCCACCCCTCCCATGAGCAAACAAGGTGAGACATGAACTCTTTCCTTCACAAAGGTCCTACAGGGCCCTGCATGAAGAAAGTTACAACAAATTATGTTGGTAACATGTGGTGAGATATAGTTCTTTATATTTGTAGAGTGTATCATTACAAGGCATTGGCTTGGAGCTGTACCTTGTGTTTTGGACAGGAGGGTATGAGCTGGGGAAGGATGAGCATTAGGGTTGTCAACCCTAGCACCAGATTTCCCTACTTTTGTGGCATTAACTTGAACCCTAACTGGTATATTATTACACTTTTTTGCAAAGAAAATACACATGCACACACACATATATATTATTATTTTTTTTTCTTTATTGAATAGAATCAGAATTCCAATCCTTTGAGTCATAGACTCTTTTGCAAAGGCTCCACGTCATATCAAAGTAAAAAAGAATACACATACAGTATTAAAGTAACAGTACAAGGTTATGCAGTCCTAGCTTAATCTTATTTAGACAGTTACGTTATCTGGAAGCATACAAGATGTCCCATGTCAGATAGTACAGGATGCAGTTTCATAGGATCTTGAGGGACCCTGAGTCAAATATCTGGACAGGGGAAAAGGAGAGTAGGAGGACATAGGAGGGAAGCTGACACCAACTAAAATAAAGCAGGTTAACTATAGTCACAGATTGTTGAGTCAAGGAGTAGGGTTTTGAGACTTGACTTAAATAGGTTGAGACTATGGGTCATGGAGATGGGGGGCCGGTAGGCTATTAAGCCATAGAGGGGCATGGCAGCAGAAAGATCTTTGCCCAAGAGATGTTCTACAGTGGGGGACAAGGAGAGAAGTGTTAGCTGCGAGCCTTTCTGTCCGCCTGTGGGGGGCTGCATGGATAATCGGGTGGAGGCCAATAGGGGCTTGCTGGAGTTGTATTTTTTTGGCAAGGAGGCAGGTGTGGTACTTGAGCCTGCCCTGGAAGTATAGCCAACCAGTATGTTTATAACACTCACGTGTGCGTTTTAACCTGTCACATCCTGTGACTAGGTGGCAAGCTTTGTTAAGGGCAATGTTGATGCTGCATAGGGCAGTTAGATCAGCAGATCCATAAATTACTATCCCGTAGTCCACCAAGGAAAGGATAGAGAAGGAGACAGTGAGATGCATGGCCTGGGGAGGTAAGCAGTGCTTAAACCTGTAAAGGATCCCCAGTCTAGTGTTGATAGAGAAGGAGACAAGTTGTATGTGATTATGGTAGGAGAGGGAGGTGTCTAATGCGATTCCGAGATATTTAAAACATGAAACCTGCTCCAGAGCAGAGCCATGTGAGTTTTTTACAACTAGAGGTGCATGACAGTGGGGGCTTTGGTGGTGTGCAAAGATCATGAACTTTGTTTTCTTGTAATTGATTATAAGGCATTGTTCTGAGAACCATGATTCTAGCTCCCTAAAGTAGTCCTGCAGGGCTAGTTGAAGAGAATTAGGCTGAGGGTGTTTCCAGAACACTACTGCAACATCAGTGTAGAGTAGCAAGCGACCACTGCAAGACTTAGGGAGAGAGTTTAAAAAGAGGGTGAAAAGTAGGGGGCTGAGTATCGACCTCTGCGGGACACCAGAACAAACCAGTTTGCATGACGAGAGAGTTATGTTAATCTTGACTTGTTGAGTCTGCCCTGAGAGGTAGTCTTTGAACCAGGCGGTGACCTCAGGTGCAAAGTTGAGGGGTGGAAAGGCAAGGAGCAGTAGCTCATGACTGACTGTATCAAATGCCTTAGTCAGATCTACATAGATAGCCCCAGCCATGGAGCCTTGGTCTAGTGCCTCATGGATGAATGAAGTGAGTTCAGTAAGGGTAGTTATGGTACTGTGGCCCCTCCAAAAACCATGCTGTTCTTGGCAAAGTAGGTCGTGTTTGGTTAGGTAGTCAGTAAGCTGATCAGATACTATTTTTTCAAGGGCCTTGGAGAGGGGTGGTAGGATTGATATTGGTTTATAGTTGCTTATGACTGTGGGGACACCGATCTTCAGTATAGGGGTAATTACAGCTCTCTTCCATGCTGAAGGGAATTGACTAAGGCATAAGGACAGGTTGAGAATTTTTGTGAGATGGGGTAGTGTCACATCCAGGGTCAGCCGAATGAGTTTGAAATCCAGGGAGTCACTGCTATAATGAGCGTTAGCCAGGGCTTTGGAGAGATAGAGTTTTGCCTCAGAACAGGAGATGACTCTTAGCCTAAAGGGTGTAGTGTTGTTGATGTCCGAGGTGTCAGATGGGGGTTGGGGGGTGGGGGTCAAAGAAGTTCAGTGGGAGAATATGGGAGAGGTCCGAGAAGGAGGAGTTGAGGGCATCAGTGATAGCAGTGGGTCCTGGGTGGAAGCCCCATTTACTATGAGCTGAACAGGGGTAGGGGAGTGAGATTTCCCACTGAGCCCAAAAGACCAAACCGTTCTTTTGCAGCAGTGTAGCAAAGAATTATTTTCATTTTGGCCATAGTCTGGAAAACTAGTGTCGTAATTTGCGAAAGCTTTCACATAAATTTGCGAAAGTGTCGCAGGTGCGACACTACTTTTTCCAGAAATTTTAAAAACATATTTCTGGGGTGTTTAAACCCAAAATAAAGACATGGCTAGCATCCTGAGGGTCCGACTAGGTGAACACAAAAAGAATTGTGTTCCTAGAGGGTCCCAATTTTAAAAGCCAAGCATTTTTCTGATCAGTAACTGAAAACAAAATGGTAGATTTGTGATACTACTAGGGCCATTTGTGACACTAAAAAGTGCATTTGCGAAAGTGTTGAACTTTTTGTTAACTTTTCCGATTAATTTGTAATGGGAACTTGTTTTTTGAATAACTTTATAACCATTTAATATTTTTTCATGAACTCTTCAAAAGGCAGATTGGGGACCTCGGCTGCACGTTCCCTGAAGTTTTCAGACCAGTCGCACAAATCATGCAACCTGTAGGTGAGAGCAAAGAATTTGCAAAAAAGCTTAATTGCACACACGGATGTCACTTAAAAACTCCGCAGCTGTATATCCGACCGGTACAACAGTTAGCAGTTCCCAAGATCCCAAGGTAAATCTGTTGAACGGCAGCAAAGTTATTAAGGTGCAAAGTTTCACCCTGTAACCTTAAAAGTGCTACTCAACTCTAACTATGGTAGCACTACTGTGCTACCATAATATATATATTTTTTTTTTATTGCAAAAAAACTCCGTTAATGCATCTGTTAGGGTTGTTTCCACAGCGACAAAAGTTTGGAAATTTGGTGTTAGCGTTAACACCCTACCACCCCACCCTCATGACCCCATCCTCAAACCCCTGACTACGCATTTCCCCCACCCCCCCACACACACACATATATGCAAGCAGTACAAGAGACATTCATTATCATGGTGCAGCAACTGTATGAGTTCTACTGCCATCAGAGTGCCTTGTGGGTACACACGCATGCTGGCCAACCATGGGAGATGGCCCACAGGTAGCATTTTTCTGTTACAAATATCAACAACAAGATTTAAGCAGATGCCTATATTTCAATTGTTAAGAAATGATGAAACACACGTTATGTTACCTATTGATTGCTGTATTGGAAATAAGAGTTTGGATAACCCTAGCAGCAGTCACTGGATGTTTGCATATTTTTATGTTTGCTTGCATGCATATACAAGAAACATAGTGCCACCATACGAGAATTCGTAGGTGTGCCTCCCTACTTCCAATGCCCTGCTGCCTTTTGCAGGCACGGCCCCACCTCGCCAATGAATGTAAGAGCTGTCTATGACAGCGTTTACAAATGCAGCGGCATACAGTTGAAAGAAAAGCACTGCAGCATGTAGGTGCAGTATGCAAAGTGCCTAAATGTCGGCACTGCAGTGAAAGAGCTGTCATAGACAGCTCCTCTCCCCACCAAACAAGTAACATGCTGGGAGCCCACTCCAGTGTGCTCATGCACTCCCCCCCACACACACAGTATGGCAGATGGGGGTGCAAAATCCCCTGTCAGCTGCACTCCCCCCAAAAGAGTTTTAGGTGCCACTCTGGAAGCCCACCTCAGCATGGCAAAAATCTTTAAGGCCAATGGGGGTGCTCAATTCCCCCTCTGCTCCACTGCCCCCCCAAACAGCCTTCCAGGTGCCATGCTGGGAGCCCACCCCCAGCATGGCAAACATCCATCTGCTGCCCCCCAACACACTTCCAGGTACCATGCTGGGTGCCCACCCCAGCATGGCAAACCTCTCTATGGCTGATGGGGGTGCCCAATCCCCATCGGCTCCACTGCCCTCCCAAAAAATATTTCCAGCTGCCACGCTGGGAGCACGCCCAGCATGGCAAACATCCCGTGTCATCTTCCTAAAAGAAAAAAACTAGAAAGAAAAACATTCCCTCACTGACTGTCTTGAACCCCTCCCCCAGCCGTGCCCACCGTCTGCGCACCCTGCCTCCCCACACCCCCTCTCACCCCATACTCCTCCGGAGTCTGGTGCGACAATCTTCAGTGGACCGGGAACACATCTGCACTCTTCAAAGTTGACTGCAAACTGAGGAAATGCTGGTAAGCTGTATAATGGAAAAAAAAGGGTTTTTTCAACTTTGATGCATGTCTCAGGCATTTTTGGGAAGTTTTTTCATCAAATTTTCAACATTGGGTTTTTGGGACCCCACCTCATGAATTCTTGCACTGTCATTTTGTTATTCGATCCAGAAAGGTGATTTTGCGGTCACTGTACAAAACTTCATTTCGGGACCGATGTACAAAATGACAGTGTCACAGTTCATGAGGTAGGCTCCCAAAAACTCTATGTTGAAAATTTGGGGAAAAACTTCCCAAAACTGACTGTTTTAAGAGCGTGCATTGTGCAGTTCCTACGCACGCTCGTAAGTTCACAAATTTTTAATATTTGCACTCCAGATTTTCAACATTGCCATTTTACCACACCTCCTTATGAGCAGTACAGCTGTCATTCTTCACATCTCGCCCAAAATGTGTTTCCACACATGTAGCACACAATGGTGCAGTCGGTGTGCAAAATCAATGTTTGGGACACGTTAAGAAAATCACAGTGACACTGTTCATAAGCAGAAGTCTTAAAATGGCTATGTTGAAAATTTGGTGACAAAAGTCCATAAAATTGTTATGTTACAAATGAGCATTGCGCTGTTTCCACGCACCCTCGTAAGTTCATGAATTTGTAATATTTCCAGTCCAGATTTTCACCACTGGCATTTAATCCACACTTCCTTATGAACAGTACAGCTGTAATTTTTCACAACATGGCTGAAATGTGTTTTCACACTTTCTGCACAGAAATGCGTGGTCGCTGTGGGAAATCACTGTTCAGAACAGATTAAGGAAATGACAGTGACACTGTTCATGAGCGGAGGTCCCAAAATGCCTGTGTTGACAATCTGCTGTAAACAATACCCAAAGTAATTACATTAGGGTGTGTGTTGCGCAGTTTATACACACGCTTGTGACTCCACCAGTTTTTTTACTATTTTTACTGCAGATTTTCATCATTGCCATTTTTTACACCTCCCCATGAACAGTCCAGCAGTCATATTTCACATTCTGTTCGAAATGTGTTTTCGCACTTGTGGTGCCAAATGCTGTAGTCACTGTGCAAAATCAGCTTTTGGCTAACAAACTGGTATTACCACTGTTCATAAGGTAGGGGTCACAAAAACCCATATTGAAAATTTGGATTGAAAATACCAATGAACGCCTGAGGCGTTAAGGTTTCCAACCAAAACGCCCTACCCTGTAGAGACTGATAGGCATCATGGGTGTGACTTGGGATTGTCACCTGTAATGCTCATACCATTCCACTCCACCCCCACCCACACCCTGCAGCCAGTGAGAGCCATCGAGGTGTGCCTTGGACTCTTCAGCCCCAAAGTTCACCCCATTCTCCTATACTGCACCCATCTCACTGTATTTCCTGATGGAATGGGGTGAGCATAAGGGCCAAAGACCCCAAGGAACACCGTAACGCTTGTCGGCGTCTGCAGGGTAGGGTATGGTGAAATGGCATGGCCATTATGCCTGATGACCCAAAGGCACACCCCACCAATGCCAATGCCAGCAAGCAAACATTCAGCATTGACAAATGCTTCTTTTCTGATAGACTGAGTCAGTCCTAATATGAAATGGTAATAATAATAAAAGTAATGTTTTGTAGTATAGTTTACAAGCAACATGTGAGAGCAGCAGTTGTAACATTCAAAGCTAACCATAACATGCTGCTAATGAGTATTTGCAGTTAATGCAGCAGTATTACAACAAGTGATGGTGCTAGTTTCATACCTGAGTAGTATGTGAAAAGTACTATGTATGTGTCAGGTGTGTCTGTACTGCTACCACATGCCTATGTGGTGGCAGCGATACCTGCAGTGAGTCAGTCATTGAATCATGACAAATAAAAAGCAGTATTTAGAATGTTTGTGCAGACTAAGCTTCACTTTATGAAAAAGATATGCCAGCAATGTGTCATCATACTGTGCTGGCAGTATAGAGTCAATCACTGTATGTGTTTTTTTTTTTATAATTCATATTTTATTGAAATTCAACTTTTTACATCAATGAAATAACTGGTATGTGACAGTAATATATATGTCATACTCTAAAATATGTGAACAATATAACATATAGCAACAATAGTTTGTAATACAACAACAGGAAATGCTGTTCATGGTTAATAGGTCAATAATAGGATATGCAATTCTGACACAATATGGAATAAACTAAATTATTAGCAGCTCTTAAAACTACTACTGTATTTAATTATAAATACGATATTATACATTTATTTCTTTACACCTACTAAGATTCAAGAATGGTTCCAATATTTCTAAATATTTGTCAAGCTGTTGAATGTTCACATAAGATACTCTGTCATATCCTGCTCTTGTATAAAGATCCTGAAGTCATTCTTTAACCGATGGGGTCATTGTACTATTCCAATGTTGTAACAAGATGTTTTTGCTGTAATAAATGCTGCTAAAAGCCAAAGTTTTTGATGAAGTGATAAATTAACTAAGTCTGAGCTTATCCCCAACACTACAAGTTTAGCTGAACCCTCCACTTTACTCCTAAGAACCTCACTACACAGCTTGAATATACAATTCCAGAATGGTAGGATTACTGGACAGGACCATAAAATATGGGAAATTATACAATGGAGTATGAAAATCTTGTAACCTCATTGGTCAAAACACATCACATGACCATGGTATATCCTGTATTATGAACTGGGGATCGTAAATGCAGCAATCTGATTGGTCGACAGCTCTTTAAAGCCATGATGATATCAGGCTACATCATCATGGCTTTAAAAAAGCTCCATCCACCAGCTTCCTCACTCTCCACACACTGTTCTCTTCAGCTGTACCCACAACAGAAGGCAGCAGAACGAAAGCTGGTGACAGAAATAACGAGCAAGCGAGTCTTAAAAAAATCCACTCTCTTCATTTCCCCACCAGCATCCATGTAACCTAACCCAAAATCAGTTAGAATCTAAACAAAAATCAGTTAAGATAAGTCCCAACCCATCACGCTGTCTCGTTTGGCTGCTCTTTTTTTTTATCTCAGTTTGGTCCAAACATTTTCCTGTGCTCAGCCGCTCCTGTTTGTCTCTGACAGTGAAATCACTTTTTTTACCGGCCACAACCTGAATATAAAAATCAGTTTCTATGTTCACATTGATGTTGAAAATATAGTTTATTACTTAAAACAATGCTTTTTTAACCTGGAAACTGCTATTCAAAAACTAAAGCCGCAGCACCGAGCACCCACATCTGTGACAGACGCTAATGCGCATGCTCACAATCACGGCTGTAGTTTTCAAAAGCAGTTTCCAGCTAAAATAAGCCTTGTTTCACACAATAAACTAGTTTTTCAACATCAACGTGAACTCAGAAACAGATTTTTATGCTCGGATAGCAGCCATTAAAATAACTAATTTCACAGCATGTACGACCTCGCTGGGTTGCTGCTGCCACTTCTTATTCGGGACGCAAAACCTTTTCACTCTCAAAAGAAAGCAACTACAATTTTACACAAAATAAATGAAAGAAAAACTCGTTAACTACCAAAGCATTGCAAGGAGGACACCTGCTGTCCACAGCAAAAATTAAATGAACTATATTTTATCAATGTATCCCTACACATTAGAAAATGTAATACTAAAACAATTTAAAACTTTTTTTTTTATATTTTATTCACATATATGTGGGATCCAGTTCATAATAGCAATAAGGCACTCCAGGGTGTGGTATATCATGGGATATCGTCACTTCTCGGACGGTTGGACGCACTCGTCCTTCGGCCTCATGCTCAGCCACCCGAGGCATGATGATAACCTATGATATACCACACCCTGTCATGCATTATTGCTTAATTGTATAAGCCTCCCTTTAGTTTCTCTACAAGCTTTTAGTGTCGTATTCCAGATATCATTCCATTCTTCTGTAGTAAGCTGAACCTGTAATTCTTGTTGCCATTTGTCCTTTAATGATGCTAATGGATCTATCTGTCAATCTAACAGAATCTTATATATATTTTTATGTGCATTATTCTGTATGTGTTTTTCATTACAATGTGGTATGTGAAAGGAGTACAGTGTCGTGATTATTGTGTTTACAGATGTGACTTACTGGTATAGTGTCTTACAATCGTGCATGTGTCTTGTATATGTGTGTGGGGGGGAGTGGGGTGGGAGAAGGCATAGTTAGGGGTTTGAGGATGGGGTTGTGGGGGTGGGGTGGTGGGGTGTTAACCCTAACACTGAATTTCCAAACTTTTGTCACTGTAGAAACAACACTAACTGATGCGTTAACGGAGTTTTTTGCAATAAATTTCCCTTCTTTTTGAGAAGCTACCCATTTGTACATAATGATATGTGTTTGTGGGGGCATTGCGCTCCCACTTACACATAAGCACAGAGCCATACAGCAGCCCTATGGGGCAAAGAATGCATGTAAAACTAATTTGCCAATATCTTGCGAACCGTGGCATGTAGGAAAAAAATCAAGTGTCGTAATGATGAGAGTGAGTATTTCTCGTAACATAACATCAATCAAATCCATATCTTGCATCATTTCTGAGATACGGGCACTGAAAGGCACGGTGTGTGCTAACTCTTTGGGCATAATAGTGACCTACAGGCATGAAAATGAGCAGTTGGAACACTAATTTGCAAATATTTCAGGAACTGTACAAGCTGGGAAAAAAAATTCAAATGTCAAGGGTTTCATGGCTTTCCAACCTACTTCTGAACATAGTCCCCTTTCAGGGGGGAGCTAATAAATGTTGCAATGAAAAGTCCGTATCTCGAACCATTTTTGAGATACGGGCCCTGAAAGGTGTCAAGGACTACGCATTGTTATCCTATGAGTACATTTCTGAATTTCTGAATGCTGTAACTTTGGGCCCCTGTACTGTTTTGGCCCCAAACCACCAAAAGGCACATCTGTGGGACCAGGGCTTGCCAGCCTGCAAATTTCAACCCAAAAGACCCAAGCGTTTTGTTGCAGGAGGGTATCAAAGATTTGCAGTTATTTTGAGAGTACTTTCTCAAATTGCTTTCGCAAATCACGAAAGTTTCATGAGAAAACCCCACGAAACTTTTGCATTTGCAAAAGTATTTTGTGAAAATATTTTTCCAAAAATTTGAAAAATACATTTCTGGAGGGTTTAACCCCCCAATAAAGATACAGCTAGCATCGTCAGGTCCCGATTAAGTAAACACAACAATCAGTGTTTACTTAGAGGGTCCCAATTTTAAATGCCAGGAATTTTTCTGTTTCACTAGCTCAAAACAAGATAGCCACCTCATAAAAGTAAAAGGGTCATTTGCGACAGTAAAAATGGCCTCTCGCGAAAGTTTTGTGATTTTCGCTAACTTTTCCCATTGACAATAATGGGAAATTTGTTTTTTGAATAACTTTTGAATGGTTTAATATTTTTTCACCAAATCTTTGAAAGGCACATTGGTGACCTAGGCTGCATCTTCCCTGAAGATTTTGGACCAAACGGACAAAGCATGTGGGTTGTGAGTGTGAGCAAAGAAACATGCAAAAAGTAAATTTTTTGCCATTTTTTAGTGTTCTGTAGCTCTGCAACCATACACCCAACTGTAATAAATCTTGCCAGATCCAAAGATCTATGGTACCAGACCACACCTGCAAGATTTCAGGAAAATCCATTGTACGGTGGCAAAGTTATTAAGGTGCAAACTTTGAGGTTTTGCATTAAAGTGGCTACTCAACCCTAATTATATTGGCACTACTGTGCCACTATATATATATATATATATATATATATATATATATATATATATAATAGGGGTTACATGATGGGCAGGAGTGGGATGGAAAATATTCTTACTCCTGCAGAATGAGCTGTGTATTCTCATGGGTGCGAAGGCACGGTGAAAATACGCAGCTCACGAGGCAGGAGTGAGAATATTTTCCATATGCCATGATCTGCCCATCATGTGTGCAATTTATACCACAGGGGTGAGAGCTGCAGGAACATTTTTTCTGAGTCTGTGTGTTTCCTGCTCATTCTGTGTGTGCTGTCAGTGTGTGTGTGTGTGTGTGTGTGTGTGTGTTCTGAATGGACTGGGAGTCAGAAACACAGGTGAGTGTGTTTTGCAAAGCTAATAGAGTGAGTTAGAGGCTCAGTGAGAAAGACAAACAGCTGCAGGTAGCACTGAGAAACAGAACCTGCTTTGTAAAAGACTTTCATTTAGAATTCAGGTTGTTTTGAAGCTGAGATCAGCACAGTAATGGGCTAGCAATGTTATAAACACAATGGGACATAGGTGAGAGTCTTTTTCAAAGCTAATTGAGTAAGTTGCAGCTTCAGTGAGAAAGAGAAACTTTTTCTGAAGCAGTTTCCTTTAGAATGCAAGCTGCAGTGCATTTATCCTCACTCTGGTGACATCAGTAGAGTATGGATAAATGTCGATATCCTCACTCTGCTGATGTCATCAGGATTTATCCTCACTACAGTGGAAATAGCACAGGTTATCCTACTGAGAAAGCTCTCACCCCCGTGGTGTATATATATATATATATATATATATATATATTATGGTACCACGGTAGTGTTACCATAGTTAGGGTTGAGGAGCCATTTACATGTTAAACCCAAAATTTTGCACCTTAATAACTTTGCAACTGTTTGACAGATTTGCATGAAATTTGGAATAGACGATCAAGACGTATACGCCTTGGGATCTGCCAAGTTTTGTACCAGTCGGATACATGGCTGTGGAGTTATTAAGCGTGATCTGCGCGTGCGTTTACGCTTTTTCTGGAATTCTACGGTCGCGCCTACAGGTCGCACGGTTTGCGCAACCGGCCCAAAATCTTCAGAAAATGTGAGGCCGGGGTCCTTGATGTGCCTTTTGAATATTTCATGAAAAAATATTTGACTGTTCAAAAGTTATGGCAGTCCAAACTTCTGTTTTTTTTCCCATAGGATAACACTACGGTGTTCGACGCACCTTTGAGGGCCCGTATCTCGAAAACGGTGCGAGATACGGAGTTTTTGTCAAAAAATTATTGGGGCTATGTATAAAACTAGCCAGGAAAGTGATAATACATATGACTTTTAAATTTATTTTTCTATGTTGTACGGTTACTGAGATATAAGCAATTTACTATTACAACTACTGATTTTGTGTTTCAGAGTCATTATTTTGCATACATTCTTTCTACTCACTGTCTTTCTCTTTACAGCTTTGGAGAAAACCAGCCTGTGTGCTTACATTACTCTTACCATTACCGTTTCTGCTTGTGGTTCCGTTACCTGTTTCACTTACCGTTCATTTACGCCCACCATGTCGTTACCTCTTTGCATTTGCGGTTGCATTTCCGTTGTTTTTAAAATTTCTGTCTACAGTACTGCTCCTCTTTCTGTTTTGCTTTGTGTCACCATGCGCATTACGATTTGCGTTTGCGGGCACAATGTTACAATGCGACAAGACATCACCCCCGAGCTCCCGCCGCTGCATTACATTCACTATTTCTCATTATCATTCTCAAAAAGAAGGGAAATTAGAAGCAAAAAACTCTGTTTAATGCATCATTTAGGGTTGTTCCACAGTGACAAAAGCAAGGAAATTTGATGTTAGGGTTGAAACTCCCTTTGCACCCCTTCAGCCCACCCCCCCCACTGGAATCGGGGTGTGCATTGGAGTCATTGGTCCTAACTGTCACCCCATTCTCCTGTTCCTCAGCTTCTTTCCACATGTGATGGGTGACACTAGGGCCGATGACCCCAATGCACCCGATTCCAGATGAAGTGGCTGGGGGGCAAAGGTTCAACCTAACATCGAATTTCCTCGCTTTGTCACTGTGAACAACCCTAACTGATGCATTAAAAAGAGATTTTGCCTCATATATATATATATATATATATATATATATATATATACTATTATATCTTCTTTGCAAAAAACTGCATTAACGCATCATTTAGAGTTAAAACACAAAAAGTCAGGAAATGAGACCTTTAGAGTTGCCCCCTACTGCCCCCTCATGTAATCCCCCATCCTTCCCAGACTGACAGATGTTGGGGTGTATCATTGAGGTGTGAGGCCTAAATGTCACCCCATTCAATGTGTAATCATGTTGACGTGCCACAGTAAAGAAGAATGGGTTGACATTTAGGCCTCACAACCCCAATGACACACCCTGGCATCTGTCAGTCTGGGGAGGATGAGGGGTACATGAGGGTGGTAGGGGGCAACCCGAAAGGTCTCATTTCCTGACTTTTTGTGTTTTAACCCTAAATGATGCATTAATGCAGTTTTTTGCAAAGAATTTCCTTACTTTTTGAGAAAGCATAGAAAAGTACAAACTTGTGCAAGTTGCTCCCACCAACTTGCAAATTTCTGCCTAACATAACAGTACAAATACTGAATATCATATGTATTGGTGGGAGCGCATATTGGAGGGAACATGAGACCCTTCGGGCCCCACGCTATCACCAGCTTGAAACAAAACAAATTTCCATTCATCGGAGTGGCATAATTCCACACCTGTTTACATTTTACATACCTAACCACTGAAAATGATGTCCGTGGCAGTAAGGCTAGCTACTCTATAAATGTCAAGCCACTAGCACAATACAGAATGCTATTCGCAAAATGTAAACTGCGTCACACAATATCTCTGCAGCAAATTAATTTTCCAACATCTAAACACCATAATTCACATCTACATGACATCCCCTCAACACCCTCCAAATGTAAAGTAAAAAGACCAAACCATTTCCGAAATATTTCATTTTAAAGTTTTTGCACCTTTAAAAATTCTTTGATTGCGTGAATTGACTGTGAATTCACGATCAAAGATCATCTTTGATCATGAGGGGACATCTGTCCATGAAACTTGAGCTACCTGGTCCCTCCAAATCTGGACATCGCATCAAGCCCTCACGAACGAACCTCACAATCAAAGAATCTCATGATCAAAGAATTTGCAGGCTTGTGATCAAAGAATTAAAAAATGTTAAAAATGTTAAAACTCTATTTTTTGACAAAACTACATTAAACCACTGGCATGGCTCGATAGAGGGAAGCCCCCTTAGCAAAACCCATCATAGTTTGACTACACAAGTCACCCCTGTGCTGAAATATTTGATTTTTAAATCTAGCCATCTCGCCCCTCATTGGCAAACAAAGATTGTGATAAAAGAATCTCGCAATCAAAGAATTTTCAGGTTCGTGATCAAAGATTTCGACAGAATGGGCACCCACCAAGACATACCATTGACTATTTATAGTTCACATTCTCAAAAAGAAGGGAAATTCATTGTAAAAATCTCTGTTAATGCATCCGTTAGGGTTGTTACACAGTGACAAAAGCAGGGAAATTCTGTGTTAGGGTTCAAAACCCTAACTCTACATTCCCCCCAACCCCACCAGCACTGCACCTGCATGTACATGCAAGTAGGGGAAGGACCAAGGCAACACAACTAATCACAGACAAACAGCAGCAGGTAACAGAAATAACATACAACTCTCTAAATTACAGCACCCCACCCCCATGCTGCCATCTTCACTGCAGCAATAGATGTTGGGGTCTCATATGGGGTTGTCAGTCCTAACTCTCATCCCGGAAGTTTCATGCTCCGCCAAACACATATGATTACAGACAACTGGGCAGCTTGGGCCCCATGCTACCACCAACACACAATACAGACTACACATATGCTTTTTTGTGGTTTAGAAGCCCCAAAACAGCATTTTGGATATTTTCTGAAAATAGTTTCGCAAAACACTTTTGCAAATGTGAAACTTTCATGCTTTACATTTGCGAAACTTTCATGTTTGCGAAACTATTTTGCCAAAGCAATTTACATGCTTTTGCAAATGCGAAAGTGTCGTGCTTTCCATTTGTGACACTTTCGTGTTTGCAAAAGTAGTTTGCGAAACTATGCTGAAGATAACTGCACATCGAGGAGTGTGAGCCAGTGCTTGAAAGAGATGGAGAGCTGAATCATTTGCGCTGACACTTCACCCACGATTTTATTATATTTTAAGTTTTTATATTTGCTAATTCCGGGTAATTAGTTCATTTTCTTTTGTCGGAACTCAGTATTTACCTAAAGGCATTAAAATTTTGTGTCGCGCTGAAGTTTATACTTTTTTTAAAATAGTGCTTTAACATTACGGGCCTCCGTTTCATTCCGAGATGTCGGCCGGTACCCTTAAAACTCCTGATGTTAGAAATGCTCCTGTCAGCAGAGAGGTCAGTCTTGAAAATACCAATGCAAGTAAAAAGGACATACATCAGTTAAAAACGATGCTTGCAGATTTACAATTTGATATTATAGCAGCTCTAAATAAGCACAGTGAGGAAATATCCACAAAAATAGAAACAAATGCTGCTAGATTTTGTGACCTTACGAATACAGTGGATTATTTACAACAAGCCACGCAGAGACAGAGTAGTCAGATCGCATACCCATTGGAAAAGGTAGATGATCTAGAAATACAAGAGGCGATGCAACAATTTGAGGCTGGTGGGAGTGCCTGAAGGCATTGAAGGAGGAAATATGGTTAACTTTTTACAACATTTTATTTCAGATGTGCTGGGTCATCAGTGGCCGTGGCCACCAGAAATTCAACAAGTTCACAGGTCTTTGGGTCCCAAGCCTGCTAATGGAAGACCCAGACCTATCGTGGCTTATGTCCTTAGATTTTCCACTAAAGAAGAAATTCTGAGACTGGCTAGAAATAAAAAGGTATTAAACTGGAGGTGGAGAGGATTTCAATTTACCAAGACATTTCCTCAGAAGCTATAGAAAAGAGGAGAACGTTTTCTGATGTGAAGCAGCAGCTCCAACAAAGGGGGATTTTGTATCACTTTAAATACCCAGCTACATTGGTCATTCGTGAGGAAAAAGTGTCTTATATTAAATGTAATTCTGTGCAAGATGCATGGCAGGCTATAAACAAAGATTCTACAGTCCCTCAGTTAAACCGCCATTTTATTTCAAACACTACACGAAGAGCACTTGGACAGCAACATTCAGATTCCTCAGCGTGAGTCCTCCATTCCAGAGTACAACAACACTTAGGCCAGTCGGCAGAAAAACAAAGCAAAGCAAAGCAAATGTATCTTGGAGCCCAAAAATCTCTACTCCATATTTACACTCATCAGTTTTAAGAGACACAATCCCTGTTCCCAATCACCTGGTTATCAGTAGGAAGACAAAGTTCTCCACTCATCCATCCAGCATACCCAGACCTTCAGCTCTCAATCTGAGGAAATGCAACAGGAGCAGGGACAGTATGCACTCATCTTCGTCTGGAGCTACACCAGAACTGGAAAAATTTAATGGGTCAGCTAGCAAGGGGTACTACAGTCCTTTACTACCCCCAGGAAGCATCTCACAACAAGGATCACAAATGCAGGAGATGCAGATTTCTAAAGTGCCACTTCCTGCTGCAACACAGTTTGTACCCAGCAGTGCGCTTACAGTATGACAACTTGTAATCTTTGAAAAGCTCACATGGCATTAATCTAGGTGTGATGTATGATATGTGCCAAAGGTAATGGTGAAATGCAATTTTATTTGCTGAGTTTGGAATTAATAAGACAGTTGAGTTTGGAAAAAAAACTAAAAGCAATTCAAGCAAGCTGATGTGTCAAGACTATATGTCCCATGTTAGATCTTTTGCTGAATGTTGGATAGGAGTTTTTTTTATGACTCTGTAAGTGCAGCATATAGAAGATGGATGAAACCAGATCAATATATACAAGTCTATTTTAGCTTCGAAATTTAATGTGTAGTCAAACTGTATATAAGCATTTATTTGCTTTTTCATGTGTTACTCTTGCAGCGGTCACTAGTAGGTTTCAGAAGGTCACACCTAGCATATTTTAAATATATGGACAGATTGTTTATTTAGTTTCGCTATGTTGTGAGCCAATTGGATTTGATGCCCCCCCCCACACACACACACACCCTTTGCAGGTCCTCTATGGCTTTAAAAGCTGTATATATACACCGTAATCTGTTCTTTTGCTCACGCTTGTATATAATATCCATTTTAGTATGTTAGATTTAAAAAAAATAAATAAAAAAATACTCCATTCATACCAGTAGATTTCAATACAAATAAAAGTGCTAGATGATTAGAAATAATGAAAATGTTAATGGTGAAGAATATGGCCATGATTTTATCTACCTGGCTGAAGCTTGCATTAAGAAGCTATTGCTTTGAATTTCAAGTGGGAGCAGATAATCCTAAATTGGATGCTCTTTACATGCTTTTATTAGCCAGAAGTATCTAGCGCTGTAGCATTCTAAATTTCACATATTGGCTGACTGAGTAAAGCTAAATATGTGGATATGGTGCACTGTCTTTTTTCTTCCTTTCCCTTTTTATTACTGTCATTTTCTCTTTTTTCTTCTCTTACTCTCCTTGTTCTGTCTTCTTAACCTTTTTGCCTCTCACTTATGTCCACAGGGCTTGGACACAGTATTGGTTGAACACTAATTTTAGTGACCTACTACTTTTGCCTGTTGTAACTGGTAATGCCTACTGGTTCTGACTGTTACATTTTAAAAGCCCACTTTGATCTATTTATGTGGGTTGAAGATGTCATAGATACAGATGTCAGTGTTCCTGGTTTTGCTACCACCTTTGCCATCTTGGACTTAAAGAAGTTTGGTGGGTTTGGGCGATACAGCAGATCACAACCTACTGTTTGCAGTTTTTGTTTTACATAGAAACATAGAAACATAGACTTTGACAGCAGATAAGGACTGCTTGGCTCACCTAGTCTGCCCTCTGCCCATTTCCCTACCTACAGGATAGGCCGCAGATCCTAGTTAACCAACAGCCTATTTCTTCCTACCCGCTCAACAAGAATTGTCTTATGTCTGTCCCATGCATTCTTGAATTCTCCCACAGTTTTAGACCCCACAACCTCCTCAGGAGGCTGTTCCATGCATCCACTACTCTCTGTGAAAAATACTTCCTCACATTGCCCCTGAACTGCCCCTCTATCTTTAAATTGTGTCCCTTGTTTTGCAAATCTCTTTTCTGAAGATCGTCCCTCTTGGACTTTGTTGATTCCACCGAGGTGCTTAAAAGTTTCTAACATGTCCCCCTCTCCTCCTTTCCTCAAGGGTATACATATTAAGCTCCTTTGTCTCTCCTCGTGCGGCTTCTCTTGCAGACCCTGCACCATTTAGTTGCTCTCCTCTGGACTGCCTCTATCCTGTCTATGTCCTTGCGGAGATGGGGTCTCCAGAACTGGACACAGTACTCCAGATGGGGTCTCACCAACTGTCTGTACAGAGGGATAACAACTTCCTGTTTTCTGCTGGTGATGCCTCTCCCTATGCATCCCAGTAAACCCCAGCCCTCCCTACTGCCTTCCTCACATTGCTTGCTAACCTTAAGGTCATCTGATATGATTACCCCCAGGTCCCTTTCCTTTTTTGTTGTTGTTACTACCTCTCCCCCATTGTGTAATCTTCCCCTGGGTTCTAGTTTCCCAGGTGCATTATTTTGCACTTCTTTGTATTGAATCCTAGCTGCCATACTTCTGACCATTCCTCCAACCTTGCCAAGTCCCTTATCATCCTTTCCATGCCTCCTTGTGTATCAACCCTGTTGCAGATCTTTGTGTCATCTGCAAAGAGGCATACTTTTCCTTCCAGTCCCTCCGCAATGTCACTTATAAAGACATTAAAAAAGACTGGACCCAGTACTGCACCCTGCAGTACCCCACTAGTAACCCCTCTTTCTTCAGAGTGGACTCCATTTACAATTACCTTCTGTGTCCTGTTGTCCAGCCAATGTTTTACCCAGGCTACCACCCTGGGACCCACTCTCAGGCTGGTTAATTTGACTATTAATCTTTTGTGTGGGACTGTGTCAAATGCCTTGCTAAAGTCTAGGTAGGCCATGTCCACAGCCCGTCCCTGGTCTACTACTTTAGTCACCCAGTCAAAGAAATCTATTAGATTCATCTGACATGACCTTCCCGTTGTGAACCCATGCTGCCTTGGGTCCTGTGCCCCACTGGCCTCTAGGTACTCAACAATTCTTTCCTTCAGAAGTAACTCCATCACTTTCCCTACCACAGAGGTCAAACTGACAGGTCTGTGGTTTCCTGCCTCTGTCTTGCTCCCACTTTTGTGAAGGGAATCACATCTGCCTTCCTCCAGTCCTCGGGTACCACACCATCCTCCCATGATTTGTTAAAAAGAGTAGTCAGTGGTTTCACTAGTTCCCCCTTAATTCTTTTAGAATTCTGGGGTGAATTCCATCAGGCCCCATTGCTTTGTGCACCTATAGTTTTAGGATTTCTTACAGAACCCTTTCTTCTGTGAAAGGACTGGGATCTACCACCCTATCAAGAGTGCTTCTGTTAATTGGATTAGGCACTTCCTCCTTCTCTTTTGTGAATACTGAGCAGAAATATTCAGTATCCCTGCTTTTTCACTCTCCCCCTCTGCCCACCCACTGTTCATTCTATTCAGCCTCACTATCCCTCCCTTTGTCTTTCTACGCTTTCTGATGTACCTATAAAAGGTTTTATCCCCCTTCTTAACCGAGTTGGCTATCTTTTCCTCAGTTTGGGCCTTTGCTATTCTGACTTCCTTCCCTGCTTCCTTCTGCCTTAACTGGTACAGTTCTCTGTCCTGCTCCTTCTGTGTTTCCTTATACTCCTGAATGATATCTTTTTCTCCCTGACTTTCCCAGCAACCTCTTTTGAGAACCATAGTGGCTTTTTCTTTCATTCTAATTTGTTTATTTGATTCACACAAAGGCTTGTTGCCTCTGTGATGGCAGTTTTGATGATTCCCCATTATTGCTCCACACCTCCTTCTAGCCTGTTTGCTAGTGCTTTTCTGAGGCACTCTCCCATCTTGCCAAAGTCAGCTGTCCTGAAGTCCAGTACCCTCACTTTTGTATGGCTTGACTCTGCAGCTGAGTTTAGCGTGAACCACACTGTTTGATGGTCACTTGTTCCCAGATGGCAACCCACTTCTAGATCTGAGATCCTCTCACTGTCCCCATTTGAGAGTATGAGGTCTAAGACTGCTCCCTCATGAGTGGGTTCCGAAACTAGCTGTCTGAGGCCTGCCACCTGTAGGGCATCGAGAAAGGCCATGCTCTTGCATGTGGCTGCAGCAAATGTGCTCCAGTTAACATATGGTATACTCAGGTCTCTCATCAACAGTATCTCCCCTTTCTCTGCCATCCTAAGAATGCCTTCTATCATATCCTTGTCCATTCCCTCCCCCTGACATGGGAGTCTGTACACAACCCCTGTGCGGATTGTGGTGCCCTTTCCAGTCTCCAAGTGACCCACAGTGCCTCCTCTCATCCTTGTTTACTCTTTTGTTCAGTTGCTTTTATCCCTTCCTTTACATAGACAGCTACTCCTTCCCCTCTTCTCTCCTGCCTGTCTCTCCTGTAGGTTATGTACCCTGGTATGTTAACATCCCTGTCATGATTCTCCTTGTACCATGTTTCTGTGACTGCTACAATATCCAGGCATCCCTCTTCCATCAAGGCCACCAATTCAGGGAGCTTGTTGCCCAGATTACAGGCATTGGTACTCATTACCCTCCATTTCCTGATGGCCTTACTCCTTTTTGCCCCATCCCTATCCTTCTTGCCTTTGTCACTTTCCTCATTTCCCTCTGCCCTCCTCCATATCGACACTTCTATGTTGGTCTTTACTGCACTTACTACTGTGATTTTTTGGGGGGGCTAGGATTTCCCTGATCTTTTCCAGTGCCTCCCCCCTTGGCTAGTTTAAATGCATGCCAATGAAGCCTTTAAACCTATCATATAGGATCCTGGTTCCCCTCCTGGACAGATGCAGCCCATCATGCAAGTATAGGCTTGTATCACTCCAGGTGGACCCCCAGTCCCCAATGAAGCCAAATCCCTGAGCTCTGCACCAGTTTTTCAACCACTGATTGAATCCCATGGTGCGGAACACCCTAGCCTCTCCTACGCCATAGATGGGCAGCACCTCCAAGAAGGTTACCGTGCATGCTACTTGTCTAAGGCTCCTCCCCAATTCCACAAACTCTTCCTGCTCTGCTGTAATCCCTTTCTTAGCCAGGTCATTTGTCCCTAGGTGGACAATGACATCCGGCTCCTTCCCCTGTGCAGCAGCTCCGGCGATCCTGAGGATTCGCTCCCTGTCCCTCCAAGCCATGGTACCAGGCAGGCACCTTACCTCCCTCTCCCTCTTATTTTTAGAACTTTGGAATTAGAGTTTCATAGTAACTAATTTTTTTCTCTACATACGTTTTGAGATTTTATCTATATTACAGAATTTTGTTGTGTACATTGTACTTTACACATTTTTTCTATTACATTGCTTAGTCAAGTCATTGCTAACAAGGTTAATTATTTTTTTTTAACAGAATATTATTTTATTTGTTTATTTATTTATTTTATTTAAACAGCAGTTTGGAAAACCTTTGAGCCATAGGCTCATTTACAAAGGTACCTTGTCACAGTAAGACAAACCAAAATACACAGTATAGCAGTACAACACATAAGTATAACAGTAAAATTAAGACATAGATACAAACAAGCTGGTACAGGTAGGATGGATGCAAACAATACCAGAGTTATGTCGTCCTTAGCAGCTTAGTAATAAGCTTTGTCATAAGTATTGAGTACGGCTTTGACTAGTGGCAATTACAGCATTAGGTGTTAATAAGGTGGTTACGTAAGGAAGTTTTGAAGCACGATATAGTTGGAGCTTCAGAGATGGAGGGGGGCAGTGTGTTGAACCAGGAGGGGCCCTAAAGCTGAAGGCTCTTTGGCGTGAAGGTCCTAGCTCTAGGGATAACAAGAGGATTTCCCAGAGGTCCGAGTATGAACTAGTGGGACAGAGTGGCGTATGGTGGTGGTCAATCCTGGTGGGGAAAGCCAAGGAGGTCTTTTTGTAAGGGTACAGGTAAGATATTTGAAGCGCTCATCGAGATCAAGTACCAGCACTTTAGCATACAGTAGACAGGTGTGTGTCATCCTAGGTGCTCCAGTAATTAACCTGCAGGCCTTATTCAGAGTAGTGCGAATTTTATGGAGTGCTGTCTGATCAGCAGCATCATACACCGGCAGTCCATAGTCCACTAGGGACAGGATAGAGGAGGTGAGTCTCGAGTCAAGAGCCTCCGGGAGGCAGTGTTTATACCGATGTAAGATGCCCAATCGGATATTAGTGGCAGTGGCTGAGCAGACGATGTGTCCATGGAAGGGAGGGAGGTCAAAATGAATCCCTAGGTATTTATAGGAGCAAACTTGTTCGAGTGGGAATGAGGACCCAGAGTGAATGAGGAGTTTGAAGTTGCAGGACTTGTTTTGGGGATGAGTGAAGAACATGGTTTTTGTTTTTTTAAGATTTATCACCAATCTATGGTCCTTGAACCAGCCCTCAGCTTCAGTGAAGGACTTCTGCAGCGAGTCCTGGAGGGCAGTAGGGTTATGACTTGAGGCAAAGATGACTGCATCATCAGTGTACAATAGAATGTTCCCCGAGCAAGAGCGTGGAAGGGTGTTAAGGTAAAGGGAGAATAGTAAGGGGCCCAGAATGGAGCCCTGGGGAACCCCAGGAAAAATGGGACAGATGTCTGAGTAGGTCCATTAATTTTACACGCTATGACCGTGTCAGACAGATAACTGGTGCACCAGGAGATGAGCCCAGCAGCAAAACCAGAGAGACTAAGGGCATCAAGAAGGAGGGTGGGGAGACAGTGTCAAAGCTTTCGAGAGGTCAATGAAGACAGCACCAGCCAGAGAACCAGTGTCTAAGGAGGAGTGGAGAAAGTTGGAGAACTCTGGGAGGCTGTGTTGGTACTGTGGCCCACTTGAAGCCATGCTGCTCAGGACAGCGGACATTGTAGGTGGAGAGGTAGTCAGAGTTGAGAGGCCACCACTTTTTCCAAGGCCTTGGAGAGAGAGAGAGAATGGAGATCGGTCGATAGTTACCAGCCACAGTCCCACTCACCACCACCTTTAAAGATAGGGGTGACAGTGGTGACTTTCAGGCAGTTGGAACCTTCCCCAGGCAAAGAGAGTGGTTGATGAGGCATGTGATTGGGGTAAGGACTGTGTCTGACCACAGCCGAGGATACCACGATTCAGGGTGTCACTGCCTGTACTATTACTCTTGAGGGCAGTGACAAGGTGCGGCCCAAGTTCTTGGGCAGAAACACGAAGTGGAGGAGAAAATAAGGTGAGAAAGATTTACGGCAGGTGCTGGGGAGGAGGGTCAAAAAATTTGTAGGGAGGATAGGCTAAGGTCAGTGAATGAGGTGTTGGTGGTTGGCTATGAGGCTGGGTCTGAGGAGATCACACCATTAAGTTGATCTGGGTGGGTGGGGGTGTGCACTTATTTAATTGTTTAATGTTATCCCAGAAGGTTCTGGGATTCCCCATCGAGGCAGTGGGTGAGGACCGATGGTGCTCAGACTTGGCCTTTCTGATGGCCGAGTGCACTTGTTTGAGGCGGCAGCATATAACCGCCTGTCATTGGGCGGCCAGTCTCAATGGCATGGTGCCATAGGTTGTCCTATGTTTGAGCTGGTGGATCAAAGCTGGGGTAACCCAGGGGGCATTCTTCCTTTTAGAACAGCGGGTCAACACTGGGGCAAAGATATCACAGGCATTATTAAAAGTTTGGGTAAAGAAGGAGAGAGCTGTGTCGATGTCAGGAGTTGCCTGTATAGGAGACCAGTCAATTTGGGACAGAACTTATTAGTGGTTACATTTGATTTACAGTCTCTATAGATGACTTTTACTGCTTTAAACATATGCTCCTGGAATGTGAAGGGACTAGGGTCCCCCATTAAGCGGAAAAATATATTATCTTATTTAGCTAAGAATAATATTGATATTGCATTGCTTCAGGAAATGCACTTGCTGTCTGCAGAGGCTGCAAAGTTAGCTAGAAATAGGGTTGCCTCAGTAGATTATAGTGTGTTTAACTCAAAACAGAGAGGCACAGCACCATTGATAAGGAACATGGTAAACGTTCTTAAGTCTGATCACTTTGCAGATGTAGAAGGTAGATTTCAGTTGCTAACAGGATCTATTAATGGCCGAAAAGTGATTAGTGGAAACTTTCATGCCCCCAATGCACAGCAACACTCTTCTGACCACATTTCAACCAGATTTGGTTCTATTAAGGATCATGAAATCATTTTGGGAGGGATCTTTAGTGAGGTAATGGACCCCATGTTGGATAGAAGCAGAGCATACACTTCTGTTGAGAAGACTAAATCCCAAATTTCCCTTCATAAGATGGTTGAGGATGTAAATTTAGTAGATGCTTGAAGACTAACTCATCCTACAGAAAGAGACTACTCATTTTATTCAGCCAGACATAACTCTTACAGCAGGATTGATTACCTACTGCTTTCTAAAAACCAGATAGAGAATGTCAACAGTGCCTGCCTAAATGACATTATAATCTCAGACCATGCCCTGTTAAAACTATCAGTTTATATCGGGGAAGGTAGGAAAAGACTAGAAGATGAAAAATGAACAACTCTCATTTAAATAATGCTGACTTCAAGCTTTGGATGGGTAAAGAGACTGAAGATTATTTTCTTTTTAATGACAATGGCAACGTTTCCAAAGTATGCCTATGGGATGCATTTAAGGCATTCATTAGAGGCATAATAATAAGTTATTCATCTCATAGGAAAAATGAAACACAAAAGGAATTAACAGAAATGGAGAAAAAAATGCACTTACTTGAACAGGACTTCAAAAAACAAAATAACTTGGATGCGCAATTACTATACAGAATTACATGTTTGAAATATGAGATAAATAAGATCTATACAGCCAAAACAGAATATGCACTGTTTAGAACAAGGCAGACATATTGGGAAATAGGGGAGAAAGTAGGTAAACTACTGGCGTATAGGCTTAAGGCAAGACAAAGCCAGAATGTAATAGTGGGCATCAGAAATAGTCAAAATTCTGTTGCAGTTACTAATAAGGAAATAAATACTACGTTCAGAGACTTCTATCTAAAGCTATACCAAAGTTCTGGGGTTGCCCCGGATAATATTGTAGAGGATTATCTTAGGTCAGTTAAAATTCCAGCTTCAACAAATAATGAGAGAAAAGAACTGAACGGACCTATAGCTATGATGGAAATAGCTCAGACCATGAAAGATTTACCATCTAATAAAGCTCCCAGTCCAGATGGATTGCTGGCAGAATTTTGCAAGTATCTGAATGATCAGACCCATGGTCATCTTTTAGCAATGTTTAAAGAGATACCAGTCAGAAATGTGCTGCCTGATTCAATGAGGGAGGCCTACATCACCCTCATATTGAAACAAGGCAAAGACTCATTGACATGCGACAGCGATAGACCCATCTTGCTTTTAAATGTAGACTACAAAATTCTTTCAAAAGTGCCAGCCTCCAGAATTAAAATGCATGTTGTTAAATTGTTAGCCAATGAGCAAGTGGGTTTTGTTCCAGGTAGATTGGGGCAGATAATGTTTGGAGATTGCTTAATGTAATTTGGGAGGCCTCTAGGTCTAACACTCCAGCTGCTACTGTGGCTCTGGATTTCTGCAAGGTTTTTGATTCACTGAAATGGAAATATATATTTTCTGTTCTACAACACATGAATATGGGAGAGAGCATGATCTCCTGGGTCACAACTTTATATAGCTGTCTGTCAGCTAGAGTAATAACGAATGGTCTAGTTTCAGAACCCTTCAACCTTTTCAGAGGAACCAGGCAAGGTTGCCCTCTGTCCCCATATCTGTTCATATTGGCTATAGAACCCCTGATTAGGAAAATTTCAGATGATAAAAGTATACATGGAATTAAAACAGGTAATATACATAATAAGGTTTTTGCATGCGCTGATGGCTTGTTAATTTCAACTAAAAATATTGAGGAATCATTCAATGTCCTAAGAAAATTGCTGGAGGAATTTTCACAGCTTTCTGGGTTGTATTTAAATTGGAATAAGATGCAGATTCTGGCCATAGGTCTGAGACCCCCGAAGATGGTAGGATTGGGGGGATCTGACCCAAGGGAAAAATTTAAGAATCAAATTAATATCTTGGACTGGCAATAGTGAAAGATATAGGCAAAACACTTGATTTGAATATATTGCCACTGATGACAAATCTAGAATGTGATCTTCTAAAATGGCAAGATTTACACTTGTTCTTATGGGGTAAAGTTAATGCGATTAAATGATGGCTGCACCAAGAGTGTTTTACTCTTTCAAAGTATCCCTCTCAGAATACATAATAAGATATTTAAACAAATAGAAAGCCTAGTGAGGATTTTTTTTATGGGGGACAAAGCCACCTAGACTCTCTATTAAGACGTTAAGAAGTCCTTGGTCAGAAGGGGGGTTTGCTCTATCAAATTGGAAAAAGTATCATATTTCATTCTTATTCAAACAAGTGGTCAATGACCGGCCCGGTGGCACAGAGGGCTGAGGCGCTGGCCCCTTACCTCACACCACGCCATCGACCCAGGTTGGGGAACGGACTCAGGTCACTGGGGGCTGACAGGGGAAGGAGGGATTGAGCATCCGGAGGACTTCTCTCCTCTCTTGGGGTGGGTTGGTGGGAAGCCCTGCTCTGTGAGTGTCCCCTGGTGGAGACCAAGGGGTACTACAAGTAGCAGCATACAAGAGGGGACCAGAAAAGCATGAAAAAATGCATGCATGCCATCCGGATGATGGCGGCCCACCTCCCTGCATCTATCAGCCAAGAAACCTCCAGGCTGCATTTCTGTGTCCTGGCGATGATACAAGGGAGCGCTCTGTGCACTCCGGTCTCTCCTCTCGATAGCCCTGGCGGGATATGGGAGAGCCCCCCGGTGAAGGGATATGTCTAGTACAACCGGGCATCGGAGCAGCTGGCTGGTGGTTCAGTCTGAGGAGGCAGTGGTAGGACTTGGCCTCCCAAAGGAGAGGATGACAGTGGGCATGGAGGAGGTATAAAGAAATAATGCAAAAAAAAAAAACATGCGGTCAAATACATCTCTGACGAATGTCGATTTGACACCCCAATGTGATTGGCAGTGGAGAAAGTGATTGTCTTCACATTTAAACTTTCTGATTTGCTGTTTATTAAGACTCTAAAGCAAGGTAAAGACAACCCCTGCATAATTTCCTCAGTTCGTACAATTGTTGAAGTTAAGAATTTACTGGGTTTTACGAGTTTCCCCACTAATCGCATCACAATTTGTAATAATGCAGATCTGAAATATGGGTGTAGACCTTTGAATGAGGCTGATTGGTTAAGGGCTGGCATAACAAATGTAGGAAACCTAGTAGAGGAAGAAAGTCAAACGTTCCTTTAATTTACTGAAGTGAGGAATACATTTAAACTACAAAAGTATCAGTTTGCAAACTATTTACAGATTAGAAAGGTGTTGCAAGATTCTGTTCTAACTCCAGACTTTGCCTTGCCTAAACATAAAGGATGGGCACAGATAGTGAGGCTGGCATCATTAAAAAGGGGAGTGTACTATAAAATGATAACTAATGCTGAAAATACTATTTCACCTTCACAAGCATCCAAGGTGAAGTGGGGAAACTGAACTGGACAAGACTCTGACAGAGGAGGAATGTGCAAGAACATGGAGTAATGCATACATGAGTTACAGAGAGGTCCAAGGTAGGACAATTCAATTTAAAAATCTTCACTTCTATTATTATTCCCCCAAGCGTTTAGAAGAAATTATCTATTTACAGGAGGGTACTTGTTGGAGGTGCCAGACAAAGCATGCAGACCTCATGCACATGTTCTGGAATTATCCAGTGATTAAGAAAGTTTGAAGAAATGCTCACAAAGTATGTGAGGAGGTAACCAATGGCAATGTACCTTTCTCAAGTAAACTTTTTATTTTAGGTATCAACTCAGAGATACCTCTTTTAAGTAAGCCACACAGTTATTGAGTATTTGTGGTTGCCCTTGCATTGAAAAGATTACTTCTCTTTCACTGGAAGTCTACTACTCCCCCCTCAGTTAATGAATGGTTTAATAGTGTGGGAATTTTAGCTAATAATGAAAGAGCGGTTGCAGAATGGGTAACAAATTGAATTGTTTTGAGAGAGTCTAGTCCCCTTTCCTTTCTCTCTTGAGAAGTAGACTATTAGCTAAATAATAAGTTGTTTCATCAAAATTAGTGGCATTCAAAGTATTGAATTCCATTATTAATGTTATATTGTAATGTACTTTGTAAGGTTTTCAAAAGGTTTTATCATATTTACTGGTATTTTTTTACAGTTAAATATATAGGAATGCTTTTGTTCTAGTAAGTTTATATACCTTAAATCCTGTCTAGATGTGGATTGGTAATTGTTACTTGTAATATGCTATATTGCAATTGTATGTGATATTCCTTTGTTTTTTATCTGCTTTTCTTAGAAAATAAAAACTTTTGATTTAAGATAACTGCACATCTTTGCCATCCTCCTAAAAGCAAACGGTTGGGTCCTTTAGGCTGAAATGTGCAGGGTGGCAAGCCCTCGTCCCACACATGTGCCTTTTGCTGATTTGGTGTAAAAATTGTTAAGAATCACAAAGTTACAGTGTTTTGAAATTGAGCAATTTGCCATCGGCTAACATTGCAGTGCTCATCACACCTTTTGGCACCCATATGTCGAAAACGAAGCGAGGAACAGAGTTTTCGATACTGGCAGCTTAGTTCACCTTTAGGTGAACTAACCTGCTGGAACAAGTTTGGAAATACTGTATGATACCTGAAGTTGAATTTTTTCCTTACTTGTTATGGTAACAGAGGTATACACCTTGTGCTAGTTGTCTGTGATTGGTTGTGTTGCCTTGGTCCTTCCCCTACTTGCATGTATGTGTGTGTGTGTGTGTGTGGTGGTGGTGGTGGGGGGGGTATGTGGAGTTAGAGTTTTGAACCTTAACACCGAATTTCCCTGCTTTTGTTGCTGAGTAACAACCCTAACTGATGCATTAACGGAGTTTTATATAGATACACACACACATATCTTGTTTAGTAACTAGCAGTGGAAGGCAAAACGCATACCCTAAATTTAATTTGTTTTGTAAGTTGAGGCAAACATTATTTGAAGAGTTGCATTAAATAATCTGGGAATTAATTGGACCAGTGGTCATGACATTAGTGTGTTGCAGACTCCATTACACCACCACAAACACAGCACCAGCACTCCTCAGCACTGCCATACCAAAACCACCAGCCATAAGGAATTTAGAGTAAAAAACATTCATTGCTAACCTCAAGGCTTATCACGCCTCTGTCAGTAGTCTTCTTTACCCCATGCCAAGTACTATGTTGGGAACCAAAGTTTTCTGGCTGATTTCTTGAAGTTGAAATAAAGGAAAGGGCCTGAATCCTATCCAAACTGAATCTGCCTCAAGACACCTACATTCACTACTACCTCACTCACACCCCATGAAATCAGTTTGGGATTTACCAAAGTGTTAGTTTTCTGAAGTTCCTTAATGACCATGAAAAAGCCAAAGCATAGTTCCTCTGCCAGACAAAAGTAACGTGACTCTTGAGCTGCTTGCCATGCTGATGATCTGGGATCTTTCTCCAATTATGAAACACTACTGCAGCTAGCTGGTGGATAAGCAAGTATATCATAGGAAGCTCCACTCTAGGGTGGGACAGTGTGATAATCTGCTGGAGCACTGCTATATTCAGGGAACTAGAGCTAGCCATCAGGGCAATGCCAAAGGGTAGTAAGTGTAGGGAGAGTTCTCCAGCTTTGCTCAAGATAGGGGGTGGGGTAGAGAGCTGCTGGTAGAAATAAACACCAAAAAGTGAGAATGGCTTAGGTGGGGGAGGTTGTCTCAAGACAACCACCCAGTTAAGATGCCCTAGCCCTACAGGGGTCCTGCCTCCTTCTTGCATCATCTCAAGTAGATATAACGGAGGAGTCTCCCACCTCCCTGGGGATGGCTTTTCTCCCACGAATACAGGGAGCCTAGAAGTGGTTCTTATGGAACAAGCAGTGCTCCTACTAGTGTTGGAGGGCATAACTTGTCAAACAGTTGACCAGCTGACGATCCGAACAGCCAAAAGAAGGTTTAATGACTCCAAGGTAAGGAGCTCAATACGAAACAAAGATCAGCACCTTTGCAGTGCAAACATGGTACAGCCTATTTACTCGGTCAAATTAGCATCTGACAGGCAGCTCCTACATTGTCTGTGCAAGGTAGTATGTTGCAGGGAGAAGTGCTTGCACTTAATGGGCAAATCCAAACTTTAGTATTTAATAATATGTGCTTTAAGTAACTCAACTGCCACCTTCTTTCAGAGAAATCAAATGTTATGTGTACTATAAAAAATTCTCTGTTTCATTCTTTAAAAATTTTGTAATTGCTGCTGCCTCTAACAGGAGGATCCAGTAAACAGGATAAGATAGCATCTGAATGACCATTATCCTGTATATGAACATATGAATGTGCCAGCAGAAACAGACCACCTGGTCTGTTTAAGTCTGCTTGAGTGTGCAACTAGCACCCCTAGTTTGCAGCTTCCCCACCCCCTTCCCCTTTGTCATCCCACTGCCACCCCACCTCCCCCATCCTCACTCTCCCCTGTTCCCAGTCCCATTCCCTTTTAAAGCTATTCAAAGATTTACATGATACCACCTATTCTGATAGTGCATTCCATTTTGCTACCACTCTTTCTGTGAAATAGTGTCTCCTCATTTCCTTCCTAAATCTTCCCCCCTCTATTCTTAGCCTGTGCCCCATGGTGTCCTTACCCCTTCTTAGCTTAAAGACCTCATCTGCCCCATCCTTAGTGATCCCCCTCAGATACTTGAATGTCTCTCTCATGTTCTCTCTGTCTCTTCTATCCTCCAGGGTGTACATATTCAAGTCTCCCAGCGTGCTGTCATAGTCTGTCCCCTCCATTCCACATATCATCTTTGTTGCCCTCTTCCACACCCCCTCCAGTAGCCTAATATCATGCTTTAGGTATGGCCTCCAAAACTGCACACTATACTCTTAAGTGCGGCCTTACCAGCGACCTGTAGAGGGGCAAGATCACCTCTCTTCACCTGGACGAAAACCCCCTCACTATGCACCCCAGCATTTTGTTCACTTTTGCAGCTGCTCTCCTGCACTGGGCAGTGTTGTTCATGGTCCCTGTTATCATTACTTCTAGGTCTTTCTCCTCCTCAGTGATCCTCAGCTTAACCCCCACCAGCCAGTATTCTCTCCTTGGGTTCTTTGCCCCGAAGTGCATAACCTTACACTTCTTTGCATTGAACCCCAGCTGCTACCTCTCTGACCACTCCTCTAGCTTGCTTAGGTCCCCCTGCAGCTGCTTCCATCCCTCCCCTCCATCCACCACTGCTCCGATTTTAGTGCCGTCAGCGAACAGACTTACTTTGTTCACCACTCCGTTTGCAATGTCTGATATGATGAGCCCAAATAATACTGGCCCCAGCACAGAGCCCAGTGACACCCCACTCATCATCGGCCTTGGAGGTGAGAGCTCTCCTCTTACCACCACCCGTTGTAGCCTCCCACTCAGCCAGCTTGTAATCCAGTTTGTCATTTTTGCCCCTGCTTCTACACCAGTTACAGTAGCTTCCCCCCAAGCCACCCATGAGGCACTGAATCGAAGGCCTTACTGAAGTCCAAGTAAAGAACATCCACCGCATGACCCTTATCCAGCTCACCTGTCACTCAGTCATAATATTGTATCAGGTTGGTTTGACAAGATTTCCCTGATACGAACCCATGCTGCCTCACATTCTGGAGGCCATTGTCCTCCAGGTATGACACCAGTCTTTCCTTTAGTGTCGCTTCCATGAGTTTGCAGACTATGGAGGTGAGACTTAGCGGACGATAATTACCCAGTTCATCCCTTGAGCCACTCTTGTGTAACAGTATTACATGTGCCATCCTCCAGTCCAGTGGCTCACATCCTGACTCTAGTAAGGTGCTATACAGATCTGCCAGTGGCTCCACCAACAACTCTGCCATCTCCCTCAGCACCCTGGGGTGGATACCATCCGGCCCTGGTGCCTTGTCTACCTTCAGTGCCTTCAGTCCCTCTAGGACTCTACTTGCCTCAGTTCTTCCATCTGTTGCCTCCTATCCCCCTCATCCCCACCCTCCCAGACCATGGTGGTAGTGGTCCCCCATTTTCTTCCATGAACACTGAGCAAAAGTATTCATTCAGTGCTTCTGCCTGCTCCTCCCCCTTTTCTGTCCACTCCCCACTCCTTTTTATCTGAACTATTGTCTCATTGCACTTCCTTTTCTCCCTGATATATGTGAAAAAGTCTCCCCCCCCCCCGTTAATTCCCTGTGCTAATCTCAGCTCCCTCTGGGCCTTGCCTTCTCTCACTTTTCTGGTCACCTCCCTGGACCATCTTGTGTACTCCTCCTTGTCCACTTCCTTCCCCATCCTACTATACCTCTGGTGCGCCTCTCGTTTTGCCCTCACCACCTCCGCTATCTCGCTGTTCAACCAGCATGATTTTCTTGCTCTGCTCCTCTTACTCTGTGTCTTGGTACAGGCTTCTGTTGCCTCTGTAATCCCCCATTTAATAATATCCCATTTCTGCTCTGCATCCATCTCCTACCTTATGTCCTCCAGTTTCCCTTTCAGTATTTTCTGCATCCTCCCAAAGTCCGCCTCCCTGAAGTTTACCACCCAAGCAACTGATTTCTCTGGCTCCCTACACATCATGATGTTAAACCACACCATTTGGTGATTGTTGTCTGCTAGTGGGTCCTCCACTTTTAGTTCCCTTCTGCCTCTCCATTTGACAATACCAGATCTAAAGTGTTCTTTAGCCTAGTAGGTACACTAACCAACTGTATCAGGGGACCCTCCTGGATCGCGTCCAGGAGCACTTGTTCCCTAGCACTGGAGGTGACCTGAATGCTACAGTCAACCCCCGGCAAGTTGAAATCTCCCACGATGACCACCTTCCCTTTTCTACATATCTTTCTGATTTGTCCCACTAATTCCCTGTCAAGCTCCTCAGACTGGGACGGCGGCCTGTAAACCACCCCAAACCTCAGTTTCCTACCCTTTGAGTCTCAGAGCTGCAGCCAGATTGCCTCTGTTCTCCTTTCTTCCCCCCTCATCCCTTGTGCATTTGATCCTGTCCCTCACATAGACATTAAATAAATGTCAACAAGAGGAGGTAGAGGATAGGTGGGAAATGTGTGATCCTGAGCATGTCACCTAACTTCTCAGGGCTTCAGTGAACCCATCTGTAAAAATATATAAAAAGCAGAGCCGGCCAGTCCAGTGGTGCAGCCCATAGACTGGTCTGGTACCGAAGTGGTAGCACCACTGCTTCCTATACTGCTGACCCATATTCAGTAATTTTCTTGGGTCACTTTAGAGCTGAACAGGAGAAGAAGGATAGAGTTTCCTATGGACAGCTCTCCTCCCTTGAGGAGAGGGGATACAGTGTCATGCTACTCACCTGCCACATGCTGGTAGCTGGGTGATAGCCTAGTGGGATCACCTCAGTAGGGAGGCCCTCAGACACTGATATACATGTGTGTGTACCTCTGCACATGTGTGCGGTGCATTACTGCACATGGGTGGCCCTATGGAGAAAACTAGGAGGAAGATCCCCAGCTGAGCTAGATGATGCCCTTGTCCTCAGCAGGTCCTGCACCCCTGACTAGATTCCCATCTGGGCTATCTGGATTGTGCTCTGGAAGGGTTGGGCTAGTCCCTCCAGCCCTGCCACAGACGGTGATTCATGCAGAGAACATCTGAGAAGGTTAGCCCTACAGAAGGTAGCTGACGGGGTTGGCAGGTCCGAGACAGAAGAAGTCCATCAGGACTAAGCAGCAGGAGGACAAAAAAATGATAGGAAAATAAGCAGGATCCCACCAAAAACAAGATATTGCATCTCCAGTAGGATATGCTGAGTAAACTAGTTATTTTTTTTCTACTCAATTTTTATTGATGCACAGAAAATACACCAAATTGACATAACATCACTTAATATGTTACAGTAAACCAGTTAAGAAAACTTTCAAAAGTCACCTATGCCCTCAAAACAATTATAGTAGATGATGTTTCCTTAGAGAACATTATGTTCTTTAATGTACTTTGAGGAAAAAATGCAGTTCAGAAATTGATGAGAGCCTTTTTAGTTTTCAGAGACTGCTATGCTGACACTGGGCCACTACGGAGACCAGGTGGCAAGGAAATACCATGACTAGTATGGCTAGACTGCAAAATTAATTAATAATGAAAAACAGGAGTGTGGAGTTGGAGCAAACAAAAACATCGACATACCTATTAATTTTTCCATTTGTTTTCATTCCTGAAGCAAGATACATGGTCTTGAAGTTCTTAAAAGCTTATGCTCTCATGCCACACCCACTATGGAAAAAATCCCAAAGCAACTCAGTGTGGTGCTGTGCTGCTTGCCGTGAGAAACATATGTTAGCACCATCTTGAGCTGACACATCCGCAACATGAATACAGTATGCACAGTTAGAGGAACCACAGGGGATGTGACTGTTAACACTGACTGGGGTTGCTATACTTATTGCTCAGAGTCATTGATTATAAAATTAGTAATAAAAAATATTTTAAAATGTCTCGAGAAAAGAAAAATGCACTGTAGATTAATGTGAGGATGTCAAAGATATAGAACTGCTAAACAATTATTACATTTTTCCCCAGATAACAAATCCTGTGGCTTTAATTGCATACTGAATCTACTGCCCTGGAAAACAGGTTCAGTAAAGTATAATCCAGAGGTCTGAGCACCAAGCTATGAGCCTGAAAACTCAGCAGCCCTGAGTTTCAAACCTACAACCTCCATTTGTATGTGAACCTGAGCAAGTCACTTAACCTCCTGTACTCCCAGGATGCACTTGGGATCGAGCTTCAGCTCAATGTATCTGTCCAGACCAAAAAAAAATCCTTAAATAAATCATCTATTTATTTATTTGTTTATTTTACCGGGTGGGTGCACTGGACAATACAATGCCTATTTTCAGGCATAATGCAAAGAGACAAAACAGATTTACACAAAGGCAAAGGTTACAAAAGATGATGTGACAATGTTACAAAGACAGATATCAAAACATTGATTGAAGAATGCACACAGTTTGATACAGCTCAAGTACAAATACTCACTACATATGTTGTAGCAGATTGGCAAACCTATGAGCATAACAGTGTTTCAGGTACAGGTGCAGTGATAAAGATGTATTGTTATTTCTCCATTAACATAGAGGATACTATATGGTCATCAATCGGTAACTGGTTTGTTAACCATCGAGAGGTTGCTATGGTAACTGTGTAAACCTTGAGAGTGAAGCTCGAGAGGTTTGCGTCGCCATGGCAACCTTGAGATGGCTTTACAAACTGGCTGCCAATTAATGTACCATACATTATATTGTATAGTGTATGGTAATGATACCAATGTTTACAAAAACAATGAAGCAGGTCCTTACTGTAGTTATTTCAGTCATCACAGCTCTACTCTGGGTCATGCTTTCACCTCCATGGCCATTTCAAGAAGGCCATCAGTTCAAATTGTGTGCATGCGCATAGCGATCCCAGTTGTTATACCATCGATGTGACATACCATCAGTTGTTTAACAACCTAGTGGCATCACATTGATATTATAACAAGGTTAGTAAAAGATGGATTTCAATATATAACAAAGTTCTAATATACATTATAAATTGTTTATTGGTGTACAGTTTTAATAAAATGGTTATCCAAAAAAATCAGAATGTGCTTGCTTCCATTACATAAAGTGGTACATTATTTCTCTTCTGATTTGTAAATACCTGTCCATTTACTGTTTGCATTCTAAAGGCTTCCTTGTACCAGCTGGAATTTCCCCACAGAGGTCTCCATATTATACACGTATGATGCATGTGACTGTCGCTGTTGTGAGTCCTGACCACCACTTGATTATGTCTTGATAAGTGTGTTCTTTTTTGCACTTGTACTGTGGAAGTGACATATCAATTTACATAAATATTGTGAGCATTTTAATTCCTAAGTGTAATTTTTGGATTATAAATGTCAGTTATCTGCCCTAATTCAGTGTTAGATCATGTTATGATTTACAAATCCAATTCCTTAATTAAAAGCTGAACCATGAACACATGCATAAGGATTTGTCTTGCCATCTGCTTCTAAAGACTCATCACTTAAAGAGACAGTGTTGTCTAGTGGATTGAGTAACAACTTGGGAACAAGGAAAGGAAAACCAGGTTCAAATCCCCCTTGAGCCACTTACACAATGTGTGACCTTGAGCAAATTCTTAACTTTATGGTGCTTCAGTGAACCCAGTGCAAAAACAGAGCCACACTGAAAATGAGATATGTAAGCAATAACACATGGTAGAGTGTAGTTTATTCTGGATAAATGCATACCATGAGACAGTGTGAGGCACAAGTCTGCAGGCCGAGTGCACTACTACCCCTAGAAGTGCTTTTATCTGGAATAAAACATGCAATAGAGTGTGTTATTGCGCTTACAAAATGGGTATATGTTGAAAAATATTGTCACTTAAAAGGAAAAATAAGTGCCAATTTTTTTTTTTTTTTAAGTAAAATAGTCTCTCTACTTAATTATCAGTAGGAGTGCTGGATAGCAAGAGGACTTTCCAAGTTGTAACTGACACCCCTTCTCTAGTTAATCTGTGCAGGGTTTTCTCTCCCAACCACCACTCCCTTTCATTGATTCATTCAGTTGACTCCCAGTTACTTTTGTGATTACTATAAAGCGCAACTGTGGCAGGTCACTAGGCTGACATTTCCTTGTGATCTTGCCAGCAGTATGCTACCATCTGCAGTAGCGTGGTTTGTAAAAGTACTGGTGGTCTCACTCTCTGCCAATTGGAACCAAGAGCAAGAGACTGATGGTGACTCTGATGAGAAGAAATCTGTTTAGGTCTGGGATAATGCATTAGTTTCTATGTGCTAACTTATCCCATCTATTTTTCTTTTTTCTATATGCTCGTTTGTGGTTTGACTGAGTTTCTCTCACTGAAGAAAGCAGGGTGCCACTCACTAGGAAAATAATTGTGACTATGTTTTTGCATCGGATCCATGGCTCACAAATTCCAGCAAGTAAACAGGTCACTTCTAGTGGGCCTTATTATTTAGTGCAGTGTAGTAAAATTAAAAAGCATGGCTGGAACATCATCTCAGCCAATCAGTTTCTGCTACTGTCTCTGTTCATTTTATAATGTATCTTAACTGGGCTATTCTGGTAAATAGAATGAAAATTGTAGTTGGGACAGAAGTACTAAACAGAAAATGCACCACATAGTGCTTCAACTGGAATGTTTAGAATGGATGAGACGATCACTTATTTATAAATGTAAGCCTCCCTCTCCAGGAGAGGGGCTTACATTCACCATTTGGGGCCCTTTTATTTTGCCTTCCCCCTAGTTTATGGGTTTGGTAAGTGTTTTGGTGAAGGCACTAACTGGGCTATACATAGAGACTGCTACTAGGGACAGGCTTCTTAGCCTTTAAAAGCAGGGTGTGTGGGTAGCTTGGGAGGGGCGATAGGAGGCTGGCTGGGAGATAGCAGGACAGGCAGGCAGGAATGAGCTCATTGGTCCAGGTTGGGCTGGATTTTGAGGGGGACCCCCCCCCCTCATTAGTACAAGGTAGTGCCATGGGTAATGCGATGTGGCGCCAGTAATGGGTAATGCATGGGGAGGGCCGTAGACAGTCTGCCAGCATTGAGTTGGGGTAACTGGGGCTCCAAGGGGGAAGAAAGGGGTGGTGAGAGTGCCCTAGGAAGTAGTTTTGATGGGGTCCCAGGCACATTAGGAAGTAGGTCTGGATTGCCAGGGCTGGAGGTTTTCTGGTAGGATTCCTCCAGGGGAGGGGTGGTGGCAGCTCCCTTCCCAGTTCCTGGCATAGCAGGGTGGTCCAGACCTGGTTTAAGGGGGTGCCAGAGGCTTCTCACCCACTATGGGGCCTGCTTGGAGGGGCAGGTCTCAGGGCGCCGATCACAAGCTGTTCAGGCAGGCCACAGGTCGTTAGGACAGGCCTTGGGAAGCCCTCCAGACCCAGTAGCTGAAAGCAAGCTACTGTAAGGCTGATGGGATGCAGGACAGAAGAATTTTTGAGATCCCCCCCCTGCCCCGTAGCTGAGATAAAAGGAATCCAGGGGTTACAGCGGCCATGTTACAGGTGACTATGGCATTTTTACAGATTTAGGCACAGGTCAGGGAAGAAAAATTCCTGTGTCCCCGTGGCATGGGATCAGGTGAGAGACACATGTCACTTCACCATCAGGTAGGAGACTGACCAAAGAAAAGGAAGAAGAAGAACAAGGATAAGTCAGAGACTAACCTACCAGTGCCAGAGGGAAGGTTTGGCTCGGAGGTCCAGTGAAGGTTCCAGGGAGGTTTCGGGTATAGCATCCGAGGTCTTACCAGCTGCATGGAGTGGAATACTGCCTAGGACATCTATTCTCCCAGTCTTGTGCCCACTGACTCTGTAAATAGTTGTGCTCCATGGAGCTGGAAGGTGAAGGTGTTTTAAGCAAGCAGTGAGAACCCCTGGGTCCTTGCAAAAAAATAATTGGGGCCTCAGGTGCAATATATTAGTTTGTTGCTTATTCCTGAGTGTGCGAGAGTGTTTTTAAAGTTTTACTAAATAGATGAATTACAAAGAATCTAATGAATTATTAATCAGACTTCTTTTGGGGGGAGTTTAAAGTTCACAGCCCACTTGATGTCAGTGCTTCCTGGGCTGGGATGCTGATGGGGGCTCCAAGAGACAAAAGAAAAAGAAGAGGTCTCCTGTTCCAATCCTGAGTATCCAGAGGAGTGGCGAGGGGTGGCGGTTTCCATTATGCGGCAGTAGGACCCGCGCCGTGGTATGGTAACACCATTTTTTATTCTCCATGATTGTTAATGTTCTAGTCTGGGTTCCTTTTGGGTAGACCTCCCTCTCTCCTCCTCTTGAAACATCAGGTGCACCTGGACAAATGGGGAGGTGGGGTGGCTGCATAAAACATTAACAAATTACATTACCAAATGTGACATAAAATGAACAAAACAGTGAAGCTGCTTTCATCTAAAGCACAAGCTTCAATTTTAATTGGCAGTAGTTGTAAGCAACTTGCTGTTAAAAATGGAGATTTTGCTTCATGCCTGTACATAAATCAAAATCACATGGCTGGAGCAGCTGAACTACTAATGTATGCACACTTAAATGAAATTCCATTTTATTTATTTATTTATTTATTCATTCATTTTTTCGATCAAGTGCATTCCCATGAACTTAAACAGCTGATGTGTGGGCTGAGGTTAACAGTTGCAAAATGACAAAAAAAAACTCAAATAAAAAACAAATGGAGCAAAATGGGGAGAGCAGAGAAGCAGCAGGAAATCTAGGAGCCAATGACAAATGTGTTTGTCCACAGTGGGAGGGCCTACAGCAGACAACATTAAAGACAGGAGAAGAAAAACAACAAATAAAGTCAAATTAACTGGGGCAGATATGTCGACTGAAGCCTGAGAAAACAGCTTTCATGGTTACTTGTAAGGTGCTATGGTAACAGATGTGAAACTTTAGCACTTAGCAGACAGCATTGAAGCTGCGAGGCAGTACATTATTCTGAATAAAACTCAGCTGCCCACTAAAGCTGTTGCTTTCCAGTGGCTCTCTTTCACTTACATGCAGTGCATTCTCTTATAGCAGGAGCCAGAGTTACAGGAGATTGATCTCAACTAGTATCTGACGAGCCAACCCAGGTGTGCATTCCTTCTGCTTCCTCACAGTGGGGATTTAATGAATCACATGATGTTTTTTTTTTCTAAGTTAAATTGTATGGTTTGTGCTTTATTACCTCAAATGACATTTGAAAATGTTATATGTAGGTCATGTTTTCCTGAGGGCAGCAGTAGCCGCATGTCCTATTACATTTAGCACTGAACAGTGAAACAGTTGATCATTGATATGCATACCACTACATCCACTGTCTTGGTGTGTGTACAGTTTAATAATATGTCAAGAGACCTCCCTTTGCATCAGTCTTCGTAGCTGTAAAATTGGGTAGAAGCAAAAAAAAACCACACACTTCAAACATGAGGGTGCATCTTAGCTGGGCTATCCAATGTAGATAAACTAAAATAAATGAAGTACTGTAGTGGAAACATTGAGAAATAGGACATGATGGCAGAAAATGCCCACTGTCCCACCCAGTATGCCCAATCCTATTACTTATGTGATGGCCATAATGACCATTCAGCCCCCACTTCCCTCCCCTATTATAAAACCTCCTCACTTAAATAGGCCCTTTTCCACCCCCACCACCTGTGTTTGAATCCACTCACAGTTCTGGAACTCACAGCATCCTCTGGTTGTCTGTTGAATCTGTCCACTGCTCTTTTTTAGAGAAAAAAGTACATGAAAACATCCCTCCTGAACCTACTCCTAGCCAGCTTTAGTGGATTTTCCCTTGTGTTTATGTATTTTCTTAGGTTGAACAATTGATTACATTTCATCATGTTATCCTATGGAGATAATATAAAGGCTTTGCCTGTAATTCGGAGGGGCAGTGGGTGACACACGACATACCCCCATCTGAGTGGTATATAACTGCATATGTCCAAGCATCCTATGGATGCTTTGATCTTTTGTTGCCACTGAGCAGCTGTTTCCCCCTCCCTCCCGCCTGTACCTTTTTCCACAGTGACTCTCTGGTGTCCCTTTTTTGGTTTGCCATGTGCAGTGTTATTGCCACTGCTGTCAGCTTTCTTTTGTCCCTTGGGCCCTGGTGGGCAGCATTGCAGCTTGGCCAGATGGACTTCCTGGAGTGTTACTCCTTTACACTCCACTTCAGTCTCTGCTGCTCTACTCGGGTTACCCCCGGGTCCTAGTGCACATCCCCTCTCTTGGCCGTACAGCTCTGATCACTATGGCAGTCATGTTGTCATCCCATCTGCTCTCGCTCTGGGCTCCTTAGCAGAAAAGCCTCACTGCTCAGGAGCTGCTTGCTCTCTGGTTGGAGCAAACTCCCTTTCTCTACTGCAGCTAGTACTCTCTTGTTGTACCACATGGGACAACTTAACACAGAAATGTAGACGTTGTCAGCAGATTAGAACCTTTTGGCCCACCTAGTCTTCCTTATTTTCTCTACCTACAGTGCCACTGTAGACCCTACTCAATCTCTGATCTTTCCCCCTTACCTTATTTCTAAGTTGTCTTGTGTTTATCCCATGCATGCTTGAATCCTGTTATCATTTTAGCACCCATCACCTCCACTGGGAGGCTGTTCCTGGCAGCCACCACCCTTTCCATGAAGAAGTATTTCCTCACATCTCCTCTGAGTCCCCCTCCCCCAGCTTCATAGCATGACCCCTTGTCCTCAAGCATCTTTTTGTATCTAAAATGCTACCCTTATGTACCTTGTCAATAACTGAGAGATATTTGAACATTTCTATCATGTCCCCTTGTCCTTTCTTTCCTCTAGAGAGTAGATAGTTAATTCCTTGAGTCTTTCCATGTAGGACTTTTGATGCAGGCCCTGCACCATATTGTTTGCTCTTTTCTCTACTGCCTCCACCCTATCTGTTTCCTTCCAGAGATGGGGCCTTCAGAACTGGACACAGTACTCATGGTGAGGCTTTACCATCGAATTATAAAGAGGTAACAATACCTCTCTTTTTTGCTGGTGATACCCCTCAATATGCACCTGAGCATCCTGCTAGCTTTCTCCACTGCCTTATCACACTGCTTGGGTACCTTCAGGTCATCAGAAATGATGACCCTCAGGTCCATTTCCTGTTTTGTGGTTGCCAATACCTCCCCGCCCAATTGGTACATTGCCCCCAGGTTTCTACGCCACGAGTGCATGATTTTGCACTTTTTTGCATTGAAACCCAGTTGCTAAACCCTTGACCAGTCTTCCAGCTTTTTGAGATCGTCCATCATTTTTTCCATCCTTTGGTATGTCCACTCTGTTGCAGATTTTTCTGTCATCCATAAACAGGCATACTTTCCCTTCCAGCCCTCCTGCAATGTCACTAATAAAGGTATTGAAGCTGACCGGGCGAGTACTGACCCCTGTGGCACCCCACTGGTCATCATCCCTTCTTCAGAGTGTACACCATTTACCACCACCCTCTGAGTCCTATTGCTTAGCCAACTTCTTAACTATTTTACTGCTTTTTGACCCACTCCTAGGCTGCCCAGGCATGCTCACCAGTCTTCTGTGTGGAATGGTGTTGAAGGCCTTACCAAAATCCAGGTAGCCCACATTCAACGCTCTTCCCTGATCCACTTCCCTGGTCACCTAGTCAAAGAACTCAATCAGGTTTATCTGGCAAGATCTCCCCCTAGGAAACCATGCTGCCTCAGATCCTATATAGATGGTAGTGGGTCCCAGGGTGGTAGCCTGGGTTGCAAACTGGCTGCACAACAGGACACAGAAGGTAATAGTGAGTGGAACACATTCTGAAGAAAGGGGGGTCACTAGTGGAGTACCTCAGGGCTCAGTACTGGGTCCAGTCCTCTTTAACATCTTTATAGGTGACATTGCAGAGGGTCTGGAGGGAAAGGTATGCCTCTTTGCAGATGATACAAAGATCTGTAACAGAGTTGATACACAAGGGGGTAGAAAGGATGAGAAGGACTTAGCAAGGTTGGAGGAATGGTCAGACATATGGCAAGTTAGAGTCAATGCAAAAGGTGCAAAGTAATGCACCTGGGAAACAAAACCAGGAGAAAGAGTACACAATAGCAGGGAGGTACTAACAACAACAAAATGGAGCAGGACTTGGGGTAGTCATATCAGATGATCTAAAGGTGGGTAAGCAATGTGAGAAGTCAGTAAGGAGAGCCAGGGGATACTGGGATGCATAGGAAGGGGCATCACAAGTAGAAAAGGAAGTGGTTATCCTCTGTACAGACAGTTGGTGAGACCCCATCTGGAGTACTGTATGCAGTTTGGAGACCTCATCTACACAAGGACATAGACAGGATGGAAGCAGTCCAGAGGAAGGCAACTAAAATGGTGCAGGGTCTGCATCAGAAATCATATGAAGAGAGACTGAGAGAGCTTAATATGTATACCCTTGATGAAAGGACGGGGGACATGATAGAAACGTTCAAGTACCTCAAGGGAATCAACAAAGTCCAGGAGGGTAGCATCTTTCAGAAAAAGAGATGTGTAAGAACAAGGGGACACAATTTAAAGATAGAGGGGGATGGCTCAGGGGTAATGTGGGGAAATCTTTTTTCACGGAGAGAGTGGTGGATGCTTGGAACTGCCTTCCTGGGGAGGTTGTTGGGGCTAAAACAGTGGGGGAATTCAAACATGCGTGGGACAGACACAAGGCAATTGTAGTGGGGGGTGGCAGGAAGTAGGCTGTTGGTTAACTAGAATCTGCAGCTTATCCAGTAGGTAGGGAAATGGGCAGACTGGGTGGGCCAAGTGGTCCTTATCTGCCGTCAAAGTCTACGTTTCTATGTTTCTACGTCTATGTTTCTACGTTTCTATAATCCACTGGTCACAAGGTATTCCCCAATCCTTTCCTTAGGTAGTGATTCCATTACTTTACCCACCACCAAAATCAGGCTGACAGGTTTGTAATTTTCTACCTCCTCCCTGTTACCACTTCTGTGAAGTGGGACCACATCTGCCCTCCTCCAGTCCCTTGATACTTCATCCGTATCTAATGATAGGTTGAACAGGGTTATCAACGGTGCAGACAGCACCTCTTTGAGCTCCCTTAGTATTCGAAGGTGTACCTCATCAAGCCCCATTGCCTTGTCCACTTTTAGTTGTGCTAGTTCCTTGAGGACTCTCTCCTCTGTAAAAGGACTAGTGTCCACCTCCCTTCCTTTACTGCCCATCTTCCTTATCTGTGGCCCGTCACCTACCCCTTTCTCTGTAAATACTGAACAAAAGTATTTGTTCAGTGTGTCTGCTTTTTTTGGTCCTCTTCCACACAAACCCCTCCTTCCCCTTTTAGTCTTACTATCCCCCTTTTGGTCTTCCTCTTTTTGCTTATATACCTAAAGAATGTTTAGCCCTTTTTGACTTGTGAAATTCTCTCCTGTTAGCCTTTATATCGTAACTGCTTTCCTACCTCCTTTGTTTCTCTTGATATCTCTCCTATTCTCCTCCTTCTGTGTCATCTTGTACCTTCTAAATGATAGCTTTTTTGTCCTTACTTTCTCTGCTACTTCTTTAGAGAACCATAGCAGTCTTTTTTTTTTTTCTCTTGCCCTTGTTAACCTGCATGACACATAGGTTTGTTGCCTTCTCGATCCCCTCTTTCATTCTTGCCCCCTGTTCCTCAACTCCACCCAGTTTCCCTATCCCTTCTAGGGCATTTCTGGGACATTTTTCCATTTTCTTAAAATCATCTCTCCTACCAGGTGTGGTAGTGAGGAGGGTCTCTCCTTCACATTTTCTGGTCCTTCCCTAGGATAGCTCCTCTATGGAAGTTAATAGAACTCAGGGCTGATCCCTTGCTCGGACTACAGGGATTGTTTAAACCGGAGATTTGTGTCCTGGGGGACCTGGCCTCAATTCCTGTTTTAGAATGTAGATATTCAATGGCTCTAATTTCTTTATCTTTAAAAAAGTAGTCCCCATACATTGGTTAGACCAAACCATGATTTCTTATGAGTGGTTACAGGAGCTACTATCTACTTTACAGGTAGAGCACAAGATTGCCCATTTAAGATCTAATTCAAAGGCCTTCGACAGGAGATGGAGCAAAATGTATACTCTATATACTGGTGGTAATAAGTAAATACTATGGTATCAAGTGCTTCAGAGAGACTTGCTTGATAGCTCATACTTTCCTTTCATTAATCCATACATCATCTATTTGACTAGTATGCCCCTCTGTCATATTGGTTCAATTACTGCTCAGGGGGAAGTGGGTGGGGTTAACAGGAGGGTGGGGGAAGGGGGAGGCTTGCATGCCTCTGGGTGGGGTATATATGGTCAACAGTATCATGTCATTGTCATCATGTCATGTTTGTATGTTCTATACGTTTAATAAAGTATAACAAATTTGGAGGAAAAAAAAATCGTCTCTCCTGAAGTCCAGGACCCTCACTTTAGTGGTGTTTGATTCTGGCCCAGCCCTTATATTGAACCATACCGTACAATTATCACTGGTCACCAGGTGGCTCCCCACCATGACGTCAGCATCACTGTTCCCATTTGTGAGTACCAGGTCCAGTATTGCCCCCCCATGAGTGGGTTCCTTAACTAGTTGCCTGAGGAACACCCCCTGCAGGGAGTCCAGGATGTCCCTACTTCTAACTGTTGCTGCAGCTGGAAGGCTCCAATCCACATCCAGTAGACTGAAGTCTCCCACCAGCAATACCACCCCCTTGCTTGCCATCTTTTGGATTGCTTCCAGCATATTCTTTTTCACCTCTCCCTCTGTGCTGGAGGCCTGAAGATCACTCCTGTGCAAATAGTGGCCCCCTCCCACGTCTCCACGGTGACCAATGGCACCTCTGCTCCTCTCTGCTCCCCAAGTATTTCCATATATTTTATGTTTTTGCTCACATAAAGAGCAACTCCTCCCCCCTTTTTACCTACCCTGTCCCTTCTGAATAGAGCATAACCTTGTATGGCTATATTCCCATCATGGATTTCTTTGCACCAGGACTTGGTAATTGAAATTATGTCCTGGTCCACTTCTACCATCATGGCCTGTAGATCTGTAATCATATTGCCCAAACTTCTAGAATTTGCACACATGGCTCTCCAGATTGTCCTGCCACCCCTCTCATTTTACCCATTTGCCCTTCCTTATTTCCTTCACTATTTTTCTTACTATCTCCTTTTTCCTCTACCCCTCTGGATTCTTATGTTAATTGGCTCCTTTTGGGATTTCTCTCCCTCCGGATTCCTACCTCTGACATTTTAAGCTTGTTGGGGAGGGGACATTTTATGTCTCCCAGCCTCATTCTGCCTCCCTCTCGACTAGTTTAAATGCTTGCCAATATGGCATTTAAGCCATTCACTGAAGATCATTGTTCCCCTTCAAAATGGATGCAGGCTGTTGCCCCTGTACAGGCCTTTATCCCTCCAGGTGGGGCCACAGTCCCCAATGAATCTGAATCCCTTCTTTCTGCACCATTCCTTCAACCATATGTTGAAGTTCCTGGTGCAGATAATCCTGCTCTCCCCTCTGTCATAGACAGGTAGCACATCAGAGAAGGTCACAGATCATGCTACTTGTCTAAGACCCCTCTCCAATTCCCTGAACTCTTCCTGAACTATTGCTGGCTCATCCCTAGTCAGGTAATTTGTCCCCAGATGGACAATGACATCCAGCTCTCCTTCCCTTCCTGCTGACCCAGTGATCCTTTGGATCCTCTTTCCATCCCTGCAAGCCATGGCATTGGGAAGCACCTAACCTCAATCTCATCATCCTCACCTGCCACCAACTGTATCCCCCCCTCACTATGGAGTCCCCACCAGGATTCGCTTCCTCCTCCTCTGGGGTCCCTGGCCACCCCCCTTGGGGTCTCCACTATGGAGGACCCAAACATCCACCATGGTCACTACTTTGGGTGCCTCTATGGGACATTCCTACCTGGCCAATGTGTCATAGGAGTTTTGTAGTTGTACCAGATTGGGGATGTGCCTGTGCTCCACCACCTTTACCCTCCGCGAGCCCACCATTGTGCAGTCGCTCCTCCTATTTGGCATCCTTTGAGATAGCAGTGGAAGACTAGGTGGTCCCTGGGTGGGGCAGTAGGTCCTCCAAACCCAAGAGAACTTGGCCTTGAGTCTAATAAACTCCTCCCTCAGCCAGGAGAGGCACACACAGATGGGGCAGAAATGTAGCCTCCAGAAGGTCTCCCTGAAGACTGCCACCCCACAGCCACTACATTGCACCACTTCCATCATCCTCCTCTACTTCATACTATCTCTGTAATTTTAGCCATTTGAACTCCTTTTATTCCCTTTCCCTATATAGGGAGTTTCACCCATCCCTAGGTTCCTGTGTACCCTCACTCCAACCCACATAGAACAGTTGGCAACAGGCTGCCCACCTGTTACCTAAAAAGAATATCTAGCAAATCCCCGCACTCCCCCTTCCTCAACAACTCTTTCAAGCAAGCCCCTTGATCTTGCTCACTGTCACCCAAAGAGATTTTATAGCTCATCTCCTCACCCACAGTTATAGAACTACAAATTTCCAGCATGTACCAACTCCCACTGCTTCCCAGAATTTCTTTGTAAGCCCCCAAAATGGGCTTATCTTATGGGAGCTCTTACTCCATGGCTCCCCCTACATGTTTTGGGGTCTGTTCAGTGGCTTCATGGGGCTTTGGAAATGTTTGGTCCATGGGTGAGTCTTCACGGCTCAGGCCACCCTGTTGTGGTGTCCTGGCCTTTTGGGACAGGGGGTCAGGCGCTGCGCTGTTTTTTCCACACCCCATGGCATGATTTGGGATGGTGTTTGGTCCTGGAGGGTTGGCATGGCAATGGAACCATAGTTTGTAAATAGTAATGGTGGACGTGTCTTTCTGGGCATGCGCGGCCACCTCTGAGAAAAAAAAAAGGGAACTTATCGGAGTGGCTGCTCCAGTCCTGGGTCCGGTCTTTTCTGGGGTCGGCCGGTCTCTGGACCACATTTTGGGAGGAAGGAAGGGATAAAATTCATAACTGTAAATAGTATTTCAGCTACTGGGCATGTACGGCCACCTGTGGAGGGAATTTGCAAGAGTGGCGGCTCTTTTTCAGGGGCAGTGGTTTGCAGTGCTGGCTGGTGCCGTGGCTAGAGTCAGTGTAAATCATTAGTGGGGACTTCAGGTCCCAGAAGTCATTGGGGAACAGTTGGTTTGGTGCCTGAAGGATCAGTCTGTGACTGGACCTTTGTGGGTTTTTGGCACCTTTGGGAAAAGAGACAAAAGGAACTGTTTTGATGCCTGGGGGGATTCAGCAAAAGGAGAGAGAGAAGAGAGAGAAGGCTGGAGCAGGGTTGATTGCCTGCTCAGCCATGCGGCCGGTTGGTTGTTTTTTATGGGGACAAAAAGTGAGTCAGGCAGCAGAACGTGGCGCAGCCGTTTGTTGGGGAACCCTGAGTTTAGGGGGCCAGTCTGCAGCTTTAGTCCCTTGAAAGGGATACAAGAAAAGTTTGCAGTTTGTGAGGGAGCACAGAGTTAAGGACAACAGAAAGAGTGTTGCTGTCAGCACAGGAGCATGTCCCTGAGGTGATAAAGACATGAGGTGAGGGAGCTGTAGTGGTGGGCCAAAGGTCTGGGGTAAGCCCCTGGTCCCAGTCTGCCCCTCTGCTGGGACTTTTCATTTTTGGGCTCTGGGCCTAAAGGAACCTACATTGAGGAAAGCTGTGTGGATGGGGCAGCCATTCCTCTGAAGTTTTGGACTCAGTGGACTTGAAGAGAGGAGTGGACGAAGAGGGTGGCCTTTGCTGGATGGGGCATGCTCTGAGGTCTGTGTCCTCATTAGGAGTCAGGAACAGAAAAGGAGAAAGGGAAGCTTTGTTGCTGCCAGCATTCCAAGGGCCTATTCAGTCACAAGTTTTTGCTGCCTGCATTTGGACATTAGCTACCTAGGCTATCGGTAGACACCTGAACTAACTTGCTCGTGTCTGTGACCTCCGCTGTCCAGAGCACCACTAGCATATGATGTGACCTTAACGGTCTGAAGCAACCAAATTGTGCTCTATTGCTCCATGGAGTGACTGTTCCTGTTTTATCAATTTTCATTAAATGGGATCCCCTGTTTTCTACAGTTTTGGTATTTTCCTCCTGTTTTCTGCAAGAACTATTTTGCTGCCAAAAGAAGTTTGCTTCCACAACCTGTTTCCATTGTGTGTTCCAGGGCTGAACCCAAAGAACCTGTGCACCACCTTGGAGAAAGTTCTTGAGAGGCCTGACTGATGAAGACTATCTACAGAGGCCTTTGGTTGAAGTGGGAAAAGCCAGGCAGGTGAAGCATCAGCAGTCTTCATCTCTCCAAATGTTCCAGTTCATCACCCAGGATGACTGAGGGCACCTCCGATGGAGCTAATCCATCACCAGTAACACCCACTGGTACTGTTTTCCTGTTTTATTCTGGACTGTGTTTTTGCAGATTGTACAGTGCCCCCCTCCCCAGGACATTTACCATCTGGATACCCCTAGACACAGGGAGGGGGGCTTACATCTTACTAGCCAGTCTGCACTCTCACACTTATGCAACACTTTCCAGCAAGCCCCCTTACCCCTCACACACTGTTTTTTTTTTTTATCCCATCACAATGGAAATTCAAGCAAGTTCCTTTCTCCACTCATTATTTTCTAGGGTTACTTACCAGCAAGCCTTCATACTCTCAGTTTCACAACAACACTGTCCAGCAGGCCCCTAATCCCACAAACATAGCATTACTCAGACTCAGGTATCTTGCAAGTTCCTTCCCCACCAACCTCTATCTCACCTCAGCAATATAGTCTTTAACTGTGGTCCAACAGACAGGATTCCTGACTGTTGGCTGTCTCCTAGGCAGACTCCAGTCATCACTGTCCTTGTCCCGTGGCTACTTAGTGTGGAGGGCTGCAGTGTGGGGGGACACTAAGTGGCCTCTCTTTTTAAAGGAACAGGAAGCAGACCAGTGAACCAAGTGGTCCTCCCCATTGGTGGATTCAGTGGCAGGGGTGCAGCTTGCTGTTTGATTGGCTGCCACTCAATCCGGTCCTGAAGTGCCTAGCTCCACAAAAAAATGCTGATTTGGTGCAGAGGGAGTGCTCCCTTTCCTCCCAACAAGGGACCTTTGCTGCCCTGAGGTTGTTTCACCACCTGAAGGCTTTTCTTCTGTGCTCTGCCTGCCGTGGGGTTTTAATTCCCCGGCACCTTCTTCCTGCTTTTGAGTGGGCCTCCCGATTGGTGGATTAGTGACTGGTAGAACAGGGTCTCCTGATTGGTGGAAAATGGCCTCCCAATTGGTGGATTGGTAGATTCGGCAGCAGGGGGCATAACTAGCTATTTGACTGGCCACCATCGGATCCAGTCCTGGAGTGCCTAGCTCCACAAGAAAATGCTGATTTGGTGCAGGGGGAGGGCTCCCTTCTCACCCAGCAAGGGACCCTCACTGCCCTGAGGTTGTCTTAATGCCTGAAGGCTTTCCCTTTTCATGCATTCTCCTGTCTTAGCTTTCACCTCAGCTGTAAAGTCTTGGTACATGCTCCCCTTTGTGGTACTTTAGAAGAAAAACTTGTATTCTGCATGTCCATTTTCTTCTCTTTGTTGTCGGTTACAGGTCTCCTAGCTTTACTCAGCCTAGCTGGCTTGCCTGCTGTTGTCTCTACCCTTTGTTACCTTACAGCACGTCATGCTATCTTTGTCCACTAACCTATGGGACTGGTTAGTGTGTATCCATCCTCTCAACTATTAGCCTCTATTTTGCTCCTGTTCTGTGGTTCACATAAGCCTTCCAACCAGCAGTCAGGCAATGCCAACAGCTCATTGTGTCCAGCCTGCCAGCATCCATATGCCCTCTCAGAACTCAGCCTTTGGCCTCATCAGCTGTTCTGCTCCACGGCCATCAGCTTTGCCATCAACTTCATACTACTCTCCTATGCACTCACACTAGCTCTTGGCCGCATGCCGGCCATGACCATATCCCTGGCTGCCAGGGACCTACCCCCGCCCTGTAAGCCAATGGTCTCACTCTGCTCCCTAGAAGTCTGCATCTCAAGAGTTGGTCCCTTAACTTGCATGGGGTCCTTCTCTTTCTGCCCTTTGGGTTAGAACGTCCTATGAGCTAGGGAAACTTTAGCCATGTAGATCAACTCGGTAGCACAACTTGATGTAGCATTAAGACTTTGGCTACCAGAGGGTGGGACCTCTAAGTCCTAGAAGGCTCCTTTAGCTGTGCAGACCTTGTCAGCAGCATCTTTGAAAGCAGTTCTTCCCACAGCTGTCTATGTTTCACCTGGTCTCTACCAATTCTCTTCCCTTCTTCTGCACCTCAAGGGTGAAGATCTATAAAATGACTCAAATGCCTTTGCCCCTCAAGGGTTTGGCTTTCTATTTAGACTTCTCTTTGGTTCAGAGGCCAGGTGACTGACTTTCAGTTGTTGTTGCTCTCTTACTTCCTGCCTTGGAGGTAGACCTCCTTCACGGGGCACCTACTATGCTGCAGAGATTGGCTTGAAGCACCTTCATGGTGTTTCCATTAGAGGGATACAGTGAGAGCCCTTCCTCACAAATTTTTCCCGTGAACTGGATTTCTAAATAGCAGTAGTCTAGCTGCCATTAATACTACCCATAGCCTGGAGGTATGTGACCTATGCCTTCGATCCACAGAGGTTTCCTCCTACAAAGTTTTTTTTCCTCTCCCTCAGGCTGAAAGTTATAATACTAGCTAGTTTACACACAAGAGCTGGAGATGGATTATGGTTTTACATCTTCAGGGTCTCAGTCTGGCTATGTCTCCTCTCCTTAGCAGGAACATGCCTGTCTGTCTACATTGTGCTTTTGGGCCTTATTCCCTAAGGTGCTCCTGGTCTCAAGGACCTCATCCATGTGACACCTTGAGGGGTTAACCCCTTTCACGAGGGTTCCTATGTCCTTAGGACACCCCAATAGGTTGGTAGTCCCTATAGCTGGGACAGAGAGAGGGTAAGCCAAATTGCACAAGAATCACATACTCAGGCTGTCAATCCATCCTAAACTATACTCATAAGAGCCAGATGATACTTTAAATTTAAAGACATTTCCTGCAGTTCAGAGGGGCAATGGGTGGCACATGCCATGCCTCCCTCCAAGCAGTATATAACAGCGGATATCCTAGCATCCTTTGGCTACTCTAATTTTTCTTGCCACTTTCTTCTCCTCCTCCTCCTCCTCCTGCTATGCCTCTTTCTTCTTGGGGTAGGGTTTTCTTCCCTAAAGTGTCTTTGGTCTGAGGGACCTTTTCCCTGCTACTCTTCAAGGGTGTACCCCTTTCATGAAGGTTCTTGTGTCCTTATGACACCCTGACAGGGTAGCAGTCCCCATAGCAGGGACAGAGAGAGTGTAAGCTAAATTACACAGTTGCACATGCATCACATACTCAGTCTATCAATCAATCCTGAACCATACTCATAAGAGCCCGACAGCCCATTGAATTGTACACTTCTATCATGTACCACTTTCTCTTTTTGTTTTCAGTTCGCACATGATAAGATTCCTCGTCCTTTCCTCGTATGATTTCTCCTCCCATCCCTTGACAATTTTGGTCAACTTTCTCTGCACTGCCTCTACTTTATCGTGGTCCTTCTACAGGTGTGGGCTCCAGAACCTCCCTCGGTAGTCTAGGTGGCAGATCTTAAAGGGACTCTGTCAACCTGTTTTTCATCATATAATTTCTAGTTGAAACCCCACATTTTATGATTGTTTACCCTCTCTAAAATTCACTGATGTTGCTGTTTGTTTTGTCTGTCTCCTTGTTTAGTAGAACTGAAATGCATGGCAATGTATATTTATAAACAACTTTGTTTTGTTTATAGTCCTGGTTCTGTTCTTACTGCATATTTTCTGAGCATTAGAAACACACCAACCAGTGCAGTCACTCATAAGAAAGAAGCCTCCTAAACTCCCACTGCATCATGAGGGGCTAGACTGTTTTGCGGGTGTTCCCAAGTCCAGGAAAGATGCATTTGGGGTTGATCAAGGAATGTAAACAAACCTGTTTTGGTGTGATGACACCAGTATGTTGGGCAGTCGGTTTTTCACTTTTTTAAAGAAAATAAGAGTCAGAATCAAACCACTAGCTACATAAGTAATCTTTACTGAATGTTGGCAGTCACAAAATATGGTTTTTTAAACTTGGGACACTTTGAGACCTAAGGGAGTTGACAGTGTCCCTTTAACATATATTACTTATTTGTTTGAAATTTGCAACAAACAGATGCTGGGATGGCCCCATAAGATACATTATCTAATTTTCTTGGGTATCTGTTTTCCACACAAACTAGTAACAAAGAAACATAGTTTGTTAAAGCAGGAGAAAAAAACAGAGGTCCTTCCAGTCTGCCTATTTCCCTGCCTAGCTCTATGCTCAGCCGAACGTTGGACTGGATTTAGAGATCTGATAGCTCTAGTGGTGGATCATCACTGCTTCTCAGATATACCTTCTTCATTTCTGCCTGTGGGTCTAACTATTCCATTATATTTGTTTTACCCACATTTAAATCCTGACACAATCTTGGCTTCATCCACCTCTCTGGGCAGTCTATTTCATTCATCAAACACCCACTCTATAAAGAAGAACTTTCTCATATACCTCTTGAATCTTTTACCTCCAGTCTCCACCCGTGTCTTCATTTAGTGGCATTAGGACCCTAGGGAATCACCATTGCAAGAGCTGTAATCTGGAATTGGGTTGTTTGCCACCATAAACCACTGCTGAGTGCAGCAGTGCCCCCTCCATGTCCTTTTCTCTACATCTTCTAGCTCCCTTCATATCTGCCCTTCAAACAACATGAAGTCTTGCTATATTATGACTAATGCAGTTTGTCCCACCATTAGAACTGCTCTGGAGGTGAAAGAGTTAACTTCCATGCAGAGCATGGAACTTAGAGCGTGAGCTCGGTTAGAAAAGCTCTGTCTGGGATATTTCAAACCGAAACTGTCAGATTCTTTACTCCGCCTCACTGAACAGTCGCTCCGGAGATTCCTCCTGCTGCTCGGTTCATTTTCTCGGTTTAAAGAGTTTTTTCTCGGTTAAATTCAACCGTGATTATCATTATTTTAACCGCAAACCGATCGGTTCAAGCTCAGTCTATGGTATTGTAAGTAATAGATAGGTTTTCTGTGTGAAACTTGCAAATGTTTATCGGTTCGGTTTGAACCGATCTGATTGTGTTTAAACTTCATTCTGAAGCATTTTAAGGCTTTTTAGAGTGCGGTTCCCGGTTCTTATCGGTTCTAAAAAAAACGGATTTCATTACGTTTTTCACGACCAGTGACACGGTAGGGAACGATAAGGGTGTCTTCCTGGCACTGCCGAAAAAGGCAAGTTTTGGTTAGGCTGGCATTATGTCTGAGAAACCCAAAAGAAAAACCGGGCCCACTGGGTTTCAACACTGTAGTGTCTGTGGGGAAGCCTTTGCCAAGGCTGACCCACACACCACATGTGTTTATTGTCTGGGGTTTGACCACCTCACTGCAGACTGCCAGATTTGCAAGAATTTCCCTGCAGCTACCCTAGATAAGAGAGTTGGTAGGCTCAGGGAACGAGAGACCAAAAAGTCCGCTGACCCAGATGGCCAGCCCGGTTCGGTGCCAACTGAACTGGAGGGAGTGCCCTCTGACCAGGGCCAGACTTCCTCGGGCAAATGTATAGGTGACTCTGAGGAGCCAGTTCCAGCAAAGAGAACTAGAAAGTCAGCAGGTGTGGAGTCAAAAATTCCTTCTCCAACTGCTGCAGAGATAACCAGGGCAATACAAATTGTCCAGTCACTTTCCCCGGTTCCGTCCGAACCGCCACTATCTGGCAAAAGGTCGGTTTGGTCGGTTCCACCGGTTCAAGAATATGATATAGAGGAGTTTTATGAACCAGAGGGGGGGGAGGATGATTATGAACAGTGTGAATGTGACTTTGAAAGTCTGGATGTGCCCATTGAACCGGACATCTCCCCAGACAGACCTTTAGGAGAATCTCCCCCTAGGCTTGCTGAGTCCCCTTCTCATTTTCTGTTTTATAAAAAAGTTGCTGAAACCCTCCAGCTTCCTTTGGAGGAGGTTGTGGTTGAGCAAGAGGAGCCTGACTTTGTAGAGATGATGGATATCCCAGAGTCCAGGAGATTGTCTATTCCTTTACATAAATCTTTTAGGAAACAAACAATAAAAAATTTAAAAGCTCCTAATTCTGTGCCTCCTGTGGATAAAAGATGGACAGGAGGTACACTTTGTCGAGGTCCTGATACAGAATTTCTTTCACAGCAATGCAACCATGTTGGGTAGTTCAGGCTGCAGCCTGTGATAAAGCTAATATTCCCTGGCTTCACATCCTCCTGACAAGGACTCCAGGAAGATTGATGCCATGGCTAAAAACAATACATGGCAGCGTCCTTGGGACTCAGACAAGCAAACTATATGGCTTATGTGAGATACCAAAAATCTAGATGGGATACTGTCATGGCTTTAGCCAAACAGGCCCCTGGCCAGCTTGCCAAGGAGCTGGAGCAGGTGGCTGCTGATGGTGTTGAGGCATCTAAGGTGCAATTCCATGCTGCAGTGGATTCTAATGATGTATCCTCTAGAGTCATGGCTACATCTGTGGCTTTTAGAGATTGGCTTGGCTCAAGTGTACTACTTTGTCACAGGATACCCAGTCTAAGGCTATGGATTTTCCTGTGGTGGAAATTCTCTGTTTGGGGAGCAGACAGAGAATTATATGAAAAAATGGATGAATATAGAACCACTTATAGGAGTGCACAAGCCAAGGAACGGCAAGCCACTCCTCAGAGGCAGCCCCCCAGGGGTAGAGGCAGGCCTTTTCACAGGCCTTTTTACCAGACCCAGGCCTTCTCTTCAGCTTATGTTCAGAGGGGGTTCTTCAGAGGGAGAGGCAGACGGGGTACAAGCAGGCCTGCTCCCACCCCTCAGCCTAAAGCCCCTGCCAAACAGGCACCCTGATGGGATGCCCAGGGCCGGTTCTCCATTACCTGTAGGGGGCAGGCTGGCTTACTTCGTCCAGGACTGGGAGTCTTTAACATCAGACAAGCGGGTCCTGGAAATAGTAAGCCAAGGTCTGGTTCTCAGCTTCAAAAAATTTCCAAAGATGAGAATCAGATCTTTTCCACCTGCAAACCCTCTAGAGACTCTTGCCTTGGAAACAGAAGTCTCAACCCTCCTGGCTCTCAGAGCTGTAGAAAGGGTTTCTCCCCTACACCAGGGCAAGGGTCTGTACTCCAGGTACTTCCTTACCCCAAAAAAGACAGGAGAGTGGCAGCCCATCCTGGACCTAAGATATCTGAACAAGCACCTTTTAAAACCAAAATTCAAAATGGTGACTCTGGGAATGATTTTACCCTCCCTAAGGCCAGGGACTGGCTAGCTTCCTGGACCTCAAGGATGCCTACTTCCATGTTCTTATCAGAAGCTCCCACCGAAAAGTACCTCAGATTCGAACTGCCCTCAGGCCATTATCAGTTCAGAGCAATGCCCTTGCCTTACCTCTGCCCCAAGGGTATTCACAAAATGTCTGGCAGTAGCAGTTGCTCATTTAAGAAGGCAAAGATTGCCATCTTTCCCTACCTGGACGACTGGCTCATTGTGGGTCAGTCTCCAGACCAGTCAAATCACACCTGCAAGTTACCAGCAGCTGCTTACCTCTCTGGGCTTTCTTCTCAATCTTCCAAAGTCAGTTCTGGAACCTGTCCAGGTACTCACCTTTATAGGTGCAGAACTGGACACAAAGCAGGCCAGAGCCTTCCTCCCTAGAAAGGGTAAGGACCCTGGTGGCCCCACCTGCTCCTTCACTCTGCAGGTCTCGACCAGCAAGGCATTTCCTGCAGCTCCTAGGACACATGGCTGCTTCCACAGTTGTAGTGCAAGGAGGAAGATTTCAGATGAGGACATTCAGTTCCATTTGAGAGCCTTCTGGTCTCAAAGAAGAGATTCCTATCCAAGTTAATCCCAGTGACTCGAACCCTGATCCAGGCCCTTCAGTGGTGGCAGGATCAGAGCAATCTGAGACAAGGGCGCCCTTCATTCCTCTATCTCATCCCTTGACCCTTACTACAGATCGTCCCTCTTGGGATGGGAGCTCACAGGGCGACCTCTCCACCCAGGGGTTGTGGTCCCCTCAGGAATCTCTGCTCCACATCAATCTGTTGGAACTCAGAGCTGTTTTTCTAGCACTTCAGGTTTTTTCTGCATCTGTTCAGAACAAGGTGGTACAGGTCAGAACAGACAACACCACTACAATGTGGTACATCAACAAACAAGGGGGCACTCGGTCTTTGGCCTTGTGCACCGAGGCGATGAAGTTGTGGTCTCTGGCTTATTCCCTGAACACTTCCCTTATAGCAGTTCGCCTCCCAAGCAAGGACAGTGTCCTGGCTGATGCTCTCAGCAGGATTTCCCAGGGCCATCACGAATGGTCACTGGATCCCCTAGTACTGGGGATAGTTTTTGCCAGATGGGGCACCCCTCAGATAGATCTTTTTGCAGCCCCAGACAATCATCAACTTCCACTTTTTTGTTGCAGGCCCCAGTGTTGGGCTCAGTCCCCTGGATGCCTTTCTCCTCGATTGGGAAGGAAGTTTCTATGCCTTCCCCCTTCCTCTCCTGTTCAAGGTGCTAGTCAAAATCAGATCTCAGCCCTGCAAGATGATCCTGATTGCTCCAGACTGGGCCAGGCAGCCCTGGTACCCACTCCTTCTGTCCTTAGCAGTCCATCTTCCCCTGTGCCTCCCCAGGAACCACAATCTGTTAACCTGTGCCCAGGGGAGAGTCTGGTATCCGAATCTCAAATCCCTCAACCTCAAGGCCTGGCTCTTGAGGAGTTAGAGTTTGCTGATCTACAACTTTCTCAAGGTGTTCTTGAAATCTTGAAAGCTTCTAGGAAGCCTTCCACCAGGGCTACCTATAACTCCAAGTGGAAAAGGTTTTCCATATGGTGTTCTGGGAAGCATATTTCCCCAGAATCTGCTGATTTGCCCACTGTTTTGGACTATATGGTCCATCTTAATTCTTTGGGACTGAGACCAGCTACCCTGAAAGTGCATTTGGCATCTGTCTCTGCTTTTATTTCATCAGGGAAGCCCTCTTCTCTTTCTGCTCACCCTGTATTTTCCAAGTTTTTTAGGGGATTGCTTCATACCAATCCACCATTCAGGGACCCTGCTCTTGCCTGGGATCTTAATGTTTGCATTGCTCAGCTGATGCAACCCCCCTTTGAACCTCTGTCTTTGGCAGAGCTTAAGTACTTGACTTGGAAAACTGTATTTCTAGTAGCCATCACTTCTGCCAGGCGCATAAGTGATTTACAGGCTTTATCGGTGGAGACTGACTTTATTTCCTTTCACAGGGATAAGGTAGTCCTCAGCACTAACAGGAAGTTTTTGCCTAAGGTGGTTTCAGATTTCCACCTTAACCAATCTATTTCACTTCCAGTGTTCTTCACTGACCATTCCTCCTCTGGTGAGAGGAGGCTGCACAGCTTAGATGTTAAGAAGGCCCTAAGTTACTACATAGACCGTACCAAGGGTCACAGGTTTGACTCCCTCCAACTATTTCTCACTTATGGTGAGGTTGGGAAAGGGAAACCTGCCACTAAGAGATCCATTGCCAGGTGGATTGTCTCTTGTATCCAATTTTGCTATCGAAACTGGGTAAGGTTCCCCCTTCAGGCCTGAGGGCTCACTCTACCAGAGGTACAGCTGCGTCTCTAGCTGCTGCCAGAGACATCCCTATCTTAGAGGTATGTCAAGCAGCTACTTGGAAAATAGTACACACTTTCACCAAGCATTACTTCCTGGATATCCAGGCCAGGAGGGATGCTCGGTTTGGCACAGTCATGCTTCAGAGCCTATTCCCTAAGTAGGTTCTGTCCCTCCTCCATGGAGGTACTGCTGTGTAGTCTGCATTAGTCATAATATAGCAAGACTTCATGTTGTTTGAAGAAAAAATTACTCACCTTAGTAATGTTGTTTCTTCTAATGGAGTCTTGCTATATTATGACCTCCCCCCCAGCCTGCCCCTCTCAGAACTTCTACTTTGGATATGGGGTGGGCAGTCCACTGTTGGCACTTACTGATGCCCCTTTTATGTTTTCCACCCCTTCTTTTTGGGGTGTTTGGGTGTTGTGTTTTATTTTATCTTATCTTTTCTGGTCCCCTGACTTGAGTCATGGTGTTGGGGCCAGGAAAATGTGTTAATATTTTAGTAGCCAGTTGGCTAGTGTAGGTTACAGCTTCCACACAGAGCCTTAGTGAGTTTTGCTCGTAAAGATCTGACAGTTTCGGTTTGAAATATCCCAGACAGAGCTTTTCTAACCGAGCTCGCGCTCTAAGTTCCATGCTCTGCATGGAAGTTAACTCTTTCACCTCCGGAGCAGTTCTAATGGTGGGACAAACTGCATTAGTCATAATATAGCAAGACTCCATTAGAAGAAACAACATTACTAAGGTGAGTAATTTTTTTCTACTCCACCCATGTCAATAAAATAAAATCCACCCGACCCATATCAGCCCCATCACCCTCCATACCCAGTCATCATTGGCCCAGAGTTATGCCTTTAGTAAAATTAAAGCTTTTAAATATGTCCAGCACTGTGTGAAGCTCCTCTTCCTCTCTATTTCACTTTCCAGCCTGAATGCCAATGTAACTCCTAGGCAACAATATACCAAGGGCTACTACCCCTGCCTTGCCTGGCCACAACAAGGTTGAGGGGCCTGGGTTCCCAAAATTAACTTTATACTGGTCCTTACCCAAGATAACCAAATTTCACAGTGCCTCCACCAAGAGTATACCTTTAAGTGGGTCTAAACTTTAGCTAATGTAGCCCTCTGGGAAGCCACATTACCCACACTACTATAGAACCAACTCAAGCATGACCCATCAGACAAAACCCCATATTCCAACACTTTTGCATTTAATGACTTACTACTAATAATGGACCCTATTCACAAAAAGATGTGCATAAGGCACGTATTGGGGCATGCAGCTCTGCCCCCGTGACATTTCCACATGGGGGCCACATTCACAAACACCGGCACCAGCCTGGCTCCCATACGCAGCCCCATCCCCCGGCACACAGGTCCACAGGGGGCAGGCAGGTGCAGACCTGTGGATCCAGGCAGCCAGCAAATCGACTGCCCAGACAGGGACCCGCAGTGGATCCCTTGCACGCAACGGGTGCCATGTTGTCGGCTGGTGCACAGAGCACCAACCTTGCTGATGTGGGGGGGAACCCCATCCTCATGAAGTGCCCCGACAGCAGGGGCAACATTGTTTGGGGGGCCAATGCTCCCTGCTGTGTCCACCATGTCCCGAGGCAGCTTCCCCGTGGTGCATGTAACCAGCCCCGGTGGTTTATGGCTGCCTTCCAGACATGAAGCCAGCAGCCCCCGTGCACAGTGCTCTGCAAGTTTGTGAATGCACAGAGTGCTGACTGCCTCCCCCCCCGGATGGCCCCCTGGCCCAGCCCCGCACAGAGCTCTGCATTCAGCTGGGGGATTGGGTGCATGTGGAGGGGCTTAACCTCATCATGCATAGGGTAGAAGGGGTGTAGTGAGCGCAGGCAGCTGCGCGGTTGCTATGCCCTCATCTTAAGCGGTACGTAGCCTTTGTGAATAGAGCTCAATATGCTCATGACACAAGGATCTACAAAACAAACAACAGCAAGTTTATTTACATAGGGAAGAGCTAGGAAGGGTGAATTGGAGTACAGTTTATACTATTTACAATTGATTTGGATCAGTTTTGATTAGATTTTGTTTGAATTAACATTTTACATTTTAAATCAGTTGCAATCTCAGTGGACTCCCACCAACCTCTGGAGTAGTCAGTTCCCTGACTAGCTAGCTAGCTGCATTAAGGCAGAACATTTATCATTAATGCCCACACTGGTACCAGTTTCCCACATTGCATAAGACCCCACAATCTCACACAACCTGGGTACCCAGAAATTACAGTTCTTTAAATAGCGCAGGCCTGATGGACTGTGCAGCTGTATGTTGGCCAGTTAGTTGGGGCCCTTAAGGAATTAAAGAGATTATCTTTAAGGTGCATTTTAAGCACCTCCTAATTGTGCTTGGAAAGATTTAACACTTTGAAACTATTTACAAGTCTCTTCCGGTGGTGCAGGGCTGACCCTGAATTACTTATGGTTAGACATCTTCATAGGCTTAGGCTTAGTCAAGTCAAGATCAAGTGTTTTCAGCAGGTGGGCTTCATCCCAGAAGGCAAAAATGCTGGCATAGTTGACAGCCAGTCCCCAATACTGACTGCAAAGGTCTTTTTGCTTTTGTAGGTGGAGAACAACACTTTAACATTCTGAAGGCAGTGCCCCTCCTCTGGGCTGAAATCACTCTTTTACATTCAGCTCATTTATGCTCTTCAAGTCTACATCCAGCACATTTATGCATTCAGCTCATTTATAGATCAGCACATCTATTTAACAACATCTGGGCCTTCGGTTACATCTGTTGCACAAGGCCAGACAATGCTTAAAACTTGGCTTTTCACCACATGACCACATATTGGCTCTGGATGGAGCTCAAGGCTTGACTCGCTGCCATTTTCAATGATTATAACTGGGCTGAGCTTGTGGCAAGGCCCAATACCATTCTCCAGACTTCACTGACTAGGAAACAGGTGCAGCAAACTCTTTCCACGAGAACACTTGCACTTGGCAATAGACAGTTTACTGTAGCTCTCTAGGCTTTTAACACCAAACTTGCACTTGGCAGCAAACAGTGTCTGTAGCAATCTAGGCTCAGTAATACAACATACAGTCCCTTGTGGTACACACTGGCACTTGCAGCTTCCATGGACAAAATACTGGACCTCCCTGGCAAAGTTAGGAAGAGTCCTGGCTCTGAGTACTTCCCTTCCAGTCCTGTAGGCACTTTCAAATCAGACACATTTATACGCCATACCCGGACCCTTCCTGGTCACTTAGCAGATGTCCACCCTCTGAGCGTTGCTGGGAATGAAGGGTGCAAACAGACAGTCACTATTGGTAGGCTTTGGGCATCTCTGCCCCTTTAAGACTTTCTCAGAGTTGCATGTGGCAAATGCAATTTACTCACTCAGGTGTCTTGCAGAAATTGAATTCCTTCTTTCAAGGTTTCTGGATTCATCAGCACTCTCACTGTTGAGGCAGGTTCAGCTCTCTCACAGCTGGCTTCATCAGGTTACTGGTCCACATTTTCCCTCAATGTGGAAAGGCTCTGGCTAGCCCTGGAGGACATTCTCTGGCAACCCCCAGGCTAGTGACTTCTGCTTCAGGCAGCCACTTGTCTCTCTCTTGGCAGGAGAAAAAGCACCCTCCCCTGTGGAGGGGCTTACACTGGATTGCTAGGCCCATTTTTTGGCAAAGGGCCTAAGGTCCCACCCCCCTGTGGGAGGCCCACGCTGGAACTGCTTGCACAGCTAAAAAACACTCCCTTTTATGGAGCTTTTCTGAGGTTCCCAATTGGCTAAAGCTGTTTGTTGCTCCCACAGTGATTGGCTGATCCTGCCTGTCAGTCCAGGAAATGAATATTTATCAGCTCCACTCTATGCACTATAGACTCCTTGTTTTGGCGCCTGAATTTGGTCCCTGCAGCTTCCCCATAAGCACTTTGCTATGTCCCATGAGCTCTGGCAAAAGCCCCATAAATCCTGGCTAGAAATCCCTTTTTTTTTAACCAGGAGAGACACACTAAGCTGAAAGGTTGCTTACAGGTGTGACCTGGGAGCACAAGGAAGTTAGGTGACTTGCTCAGGGTCACACAGTATGCAGGTATGCTTGCTTTCCAATTGGCTGTTACTGCATAAACATGGCGGCTGAACAAACAGTCCTTTTGCAGATTGAACACAGTTCCAAATAAAAGTCCTGGTGCAGTCAGAAAGTTTACTTTATTTGTTTACTTGCCCCACGGTTCAATGGCCCTTACTGTGCCCTTGTAAGCACTGCCCAAATTCAACATTTTCCCTCAGTCCTTTCCCTGTCGCTGCTGCCATAATTAAGTACCCACAGGCAGCAGACAGGGTTTTATTTGAGTCCCAACATAAACAGCTGGTGCAGCCAGAAACACATTTATTTTTATTTATTCTCCCCTCAGCCATCAGCCCCCCTAGTGTCCATTTTTTCTCTGCCTTCAGCTTAAATTTATTTACAAACTTTGCCTGTCCTATCGCCAATATTTTACCTGCCTTTGTGCTAGGACAGGCACCTTATTAATATTTATGAGAGATCGGGGCTATCCTCATTAATATTCATGAGCAGTACTTCATGGCACTGTTTATTTAAAATAGCAAGAGGGCTCTCTTGACCCTGGCTAAGGTCACCGGTCCCCACTCTGCCCAACGCAGGAACCACGACCACCAAATACTCTCCTGATTGACTGCAAAGTCAGCAGTCGGGAGATCAAAGGCACTAGATGAGCATGCGCTATTGCCGTCGGCACCATTAAATGCCGGCAGCTCATGAACAAGGATTTAAGCCCAAGATGGGCTAGAACATACACGGGGGTTGATCAGTGAGAACAGGGCACCCTTTGGGACTTGGGCTATAGCAGTGATTCTGGGGACAGAAATGGGGAAGACCCAGCAGGCACAGGAGGTGCTTCATAGCAGGAGCAGAAACGGGAGAAATGGGCTACAAGGTAAGCCCCCATTTTGGGGGGCATTACACCAGTGTTTTCCCCCAAAAGGTAAAGTGGTGGGGGCAAAAGGATGGCCAGGTTGGGTGACTTGACTAAGTGGTGGAGGATTGCTAGAGGCTAGAAAGAGGTAGGGGTTGGGTGAAGAACATTAAGCTTTAAACCTGACATCACCAGTTTAAATCTTCCCACTGTCACTAACTGTATGACCTGGAGCAACTCACTTAGCCTCCTTGTGCTTCACCTCTCTCTAATCTAGCTCTGTGCTGTTCGAATCTCCCTGTGCATCTCAAGATAACAACATTGTCTCCCCTTCCTCTCATGGATCTGTAAAGTGCTTTGGGATGCAGTTTGTAGACAAATGCCTCTACCTTCCTTTATAAGTAAGTGGGATAGTGAGGAGGGGTATGCATAGATTGTGGCCTGGGGGTTCCCACATTCAGAATAAAATCTGAATATAAGAACTCACGCACACTCTTACACCTCCAGCCCTGTTATCAGGCACCTATTTGAGGAAAAAAAAGACTAAAATGCCAAAATGGCTAAAACAAAAAAGTGGTGGCTGAACAAAAATCTGTTGTTTAGCCACATGGCTATTTTTTTCCCTGTAGAGCCAACACTGGATGCAGCTAGCAAGATAATAAAATGTGCAATGTGCATGTGCCAGAATGCTGGTGATCTGTATGTAATAGCACAAAGAAGCTTGTAAATTTCCTAAAGTCCCAACCCCCTCCCTCTGTAGCCATCTGAGACTCTGCCTTGTCTTCGCTCCATCTGACCCATGCCTGGAATTAGCCAGGAAGTGCACACACACCCATTATGACTTGACCAGAAGCTTTCTATAGGACACTGAAGTTTTAGACTTGATTTCAAGTGTTTTAAGATGCCCCTCTCCACTTCATATCGTGTGGTACCACCAGAACCTAAAATAACCCTGCCCGTCCCTCTCCTATGGTTGGAGCACCCCATATTCCCAGGGGGTTGGTTACATTTAGAAAACAGAAAAACATTTTACTTAGAGTGGGTGGAGAATACTAAATAGCAGCCCGATCCCACAATAGGTACAACTTCCATACACCTTCCCAATCACCCTTATCAGCCCATTTGGCTACTTTAGAATATGGTTTTGATATGCTGAATGCACCCTCTGCCTGCCTGTCTCCCCAGTGCACATACAGAAGACTTCTGCATCGCATGCTTGAGTTGAGAGGTTTCGACAATGCCTTGGCTCATGCTGAAGGTATGGAACATTGCCTACACAGCTGCAAGGGTGTTCATGTGGCATGTATGGCATCAAATAAGCATTCAAAACAGGGTCCTTAATGTGGAATTACTGCGTTTATTAATGTGTATCTTCAATAAAATGTTTCCCATATGGTAATGTAAACTATAATTGATTAAAGTGCATTAACTATGCAGTAACATAAATACTACTGATTTGTGTGTAACTATCACATCTAATGATGTTTAAATACATGGTGATTCATGGAACTTTTCCTGGAAATTTCCTTAAATATTCTGTATGCTGATGTCTCCAATAGAGTTATCTACAATAGATTCAAACAGACGAACAGACAACTTCAGAAAAGAAAAAAGACCTTTTGTTCCCAAATCCCCCCTTCCCCATCAACTCAGTGGGAATACCATGTTGCCCCATTTGCTTTAAGGTACTTGTTTAATTAATGTTTGAAGTTACAAATGGTGTTACTTTACGGACACCTTCTGTTCTCTAACTCCATTCTAAGTGTCCACCAGCGACTCATTCTGTGAAGTAGTTTGTCCTAAAATTTCCCTTGAATCCTCCTTCTTTCAAAGACAATGTAAGTCTCCTTGTATTTTTGTCCTGGTACATCCCGAGGAGCTCCACCGGCGTGACAGTGTTCCCACCACCTCAGTTATGTGAATAGTGTTACCATGTTCCCCCAGAGCCACGTATTTTGTATAAAGAACAGTCTGACGTCTGACAGGTGGTCCTCATAGCCCTTGTTTGCTTCTAAATTTAGTTTGTACCTTTCCTCAGATATGGGAAATATGGGAACAAATATGTGTGCTGTAGTCAAGATGAGGTGTGACCAGTGATCTGTCAAGAACAATAAAATATGTCTCTATCTGCTTACCAAAGTTCTCTCTGTTGATTGTATTTGTTTTGCTAGCTGCTGACTTACACTGTTGTCCCCATTTAAAGTTGCTGCTGATTGTTGCCCCCACCAGGTATTTTTTAAGAAAGGTTCCAGTAATCTGGGTGTTCTTTAGGTAATATGTTTCATTCATATTCTTCTTCTTTCCTAGGTGTGTTAGCTTGCATTTTGCAGTATTGAAATTCATCTGCCATTTTTCATCCCACTTCTAGTTCCTCTGCAATCAATTTACCTCTAGCTAATATGCAATTACTCCCCCCCCCCACATCTGTGTTACTAGCAAATATGGCCCCCATATTCAGAGCTGGCTGAATGCACGTGCAAAACAGTGCGCCGCGCATAACACTTGGGCCGGCAGGCTCTGGTGCCATATTCAAACAGCTTGCATGATCCGAACAGACTATGCAAGCTGTTTGAATATTGGACCCTGGTTGCGCAGTGCACAGCAGGGGGTTGCCATGTAGCTATATTCCACTCAGCACAACCAGGGTGTGGGGCTGATGTCCACCCATAGGGGCACTGTGCAGTGCACACGAGTGTGCGCCGCAGCCCCCATGAGTGATATTCACCCAAATATGCATCTTGGTTCAATGGAGCCATTTGCATGGCATGCCATTATGGGCTCATCTGCATGTGAGCGCTGCCATGGAGTGCACCAGGCCACTCCTCCCCAGCCCCGATCATGATGGTATATACACATCTAACCCAGTGTCCCTGGTAGTGTAGTGGTCCCCCTCCCCAGCCCCAATTAAATTTTTCATAAAAATACCCCCAATCCCCATATCCCTGGTAGTCTAGTGTCCCCCCTTCCCAGCCCCGATCACATTTGTAATAAAACAATACCCCAATCCCTATTTCCCTGGTAGTCTAGTGGCTTCCCCCTCCCCAGCACCAATAACATATATAATATAAAAATACCCCTGATCTCTGTTTCCCTGGTATTCTAGTGGTTCTCCCCTCACCAACCCCGATCACATATGTAATAGAAAAATAACTCTGATCTCTGTTTTCCTGAAAGTCTAGTGGTCCCCCCTCCCTGAGCCCCGATCTGTATAATAATTGAAACTTCCAAAGTCCCTGGTAGTCAAGTGGCCCCCAACCTTGTTAGGCAGTGACCCACCACCCTGCTCCCCCCCAACCTGACTGGAGCCTGTGACTGGCACAGCCCACCCACATCACCATCGCCAGCCACTGACTGAACTGCACAGGAGGACAACCAGTCAACCAGTGGGAGTGTATTGTATACTGTAGGTGCTCCTGTGCAGTTCAGTCAGCAGCTGGCCATGGTGGCGTGGGTGGGCTGTGCCAATCACCGGCTCCAGCTGGGTTGTGGGGAGTGGGGTGATGGGTCACTGCCTAACGGGGTGGGGGGGCCACTTGACTACCAGGGACCAGAGATGTTTCAATTATTATACATATCGGGCTCAGGGAAGGGGGATCACTAGACTACCAGGGAAACAGGGATAGGGGGCCAGTTCTCCCCCCAGCCCTGATCCACGTTGATATATAAACATCCCACCCCATGTCCCAAGTAGTGTAGTGGTCCCCCTTCCCAGCCCTGATCACGTTTTTAATAAAAAATATCCCAGATCCCCAGATCCCTGGTAGTCTAGTGTTCGCCCTTCCTCAGCCCTGATCACATTTGTAATAAAACAACACACATGATCCCCATTTCTCTGGTAGTCTAGTGGTTCCCCACTCCCCAGCCCTGATCACATATGTAATAGAAAAATGCCCCCAATCTGCATTTCCCTGGTAGTCTAGTGGTTCCCCCTCCCCATGCCCCAATCTGTATAATAATTGAAATGTCCCTGGTCCCTGGTAGTCAAGTGGCCCCCCACCCCGTTAGGCAGTGACCCACCACCCCACTCCGTACCAACCCGACCAGAGCCAGCAATTGGCACAGCCCACCCACACCACCATGGCCAGCTGCTGACTGAACTGCACAGGAGCACCTACAGTATACAGTACACACCCGTTGCTTGACCAGTGGTGCTCCTGTGCAGTTCAGTTGATACCTGGCGGTAATTAATAGATGAGTATACCAATCACCAACTCCAGTCAAGTTGGGAGGGTTGGGAGGAGCAGGGTGGTGGGTCACTTCCTAATGAGGTGGGAGCCACTTGATTTCAGGAACCAAGGAAGTTTCAATTATTATACAAATCAGGGCTCGGGAAGAGTGAACTCCCACTAAACTACCAGGAAAACAAAGGATAAAGTATTTTTCTATTAGGGTTAGGTACTATTTCCAACATGAGTATGCTCGACACCCAATTTCTTTGACTCCATGTGCCCGACACATGTAATGCCGACAGGTACAAAAAGCAGACTTTTTAAATCCCGACAAATGACGCTGCATTCCCTTAGTTGCAACATCTTTAACATGTATTTAGTAAATAGCATCTCACCATTTATCTGGTATCTTTCAAAGCACATGTCAAAGGGATTAACGCATTTCACAATATCTCTATGGCACCTGGGGAGTACATGAAGACAGCAGGAAGCAGCGGTTGGTGCCCACACCAGGGAAAACTGAGACGCCAGGCAGGTTAAACATGTTGCAGCTAAGGGAATGCTGCTATTAAATGAAATATGTTGGAGGACAATTTTCTTTAGACTTTAAAGATATTTAAAGATATTTAAAATTCAGTAATTCAAGTACTGAATTTGTTCTAAGACAAGAGAAACACTACCTAAAAGTTTTGTACCCATTCTGAATTTTTACTTAAGGTGATTTAAAAGAATGGACACTCTGTCATGGAACAAATCTTACTACATAGAGTTACATAAGAATTCAATATAGAACCATTTAAAAACTATTAACAGCATGTATTGTTGAGTTTAACCTTAACTATTTAAAAATTATTGACAAAAACCCAATCCCTGAATGCGCTCTAAGCAGGGAGAGGGGTCTGTTACAGGAAAAGGACTAAAAAGTAAACTTAACAAGCATTTGTCAGTGCCAAATATTTGCTTGCTGGCATTGGCATTGGTAGTGTAGAAGTTACAGAGCTGCATAATAGGAATGGCAGCGAAGTATTGAACTGAAGCCAACCCCACCACCACCCTACAGAGAGTGACAGGCATTGGGGTGTGCCTTTGGGTCGTCGGGCATATGACCATGCCATTTCTACACCCTGCCCTGCAGACACTGACAAATTGTCACGGTGTGTGGGGTCTTTGTTGCCATCGCACCCCATTCCATCAGGAAATACAGTGAGATGGGTGCGGTATAGGAGAATGGGGTGAAGTTTGGGCCCGAAGAGTCCGAGGCACACCTTGATGCCTCTCACTGGCTGCAGGGTGTGGGTGAAGGTGGAATGGAATGGTATGAGCATGACAGGCAAGAATCCCAAGTCACACCCCTGATGCCTGTCATTCTCTACAGGGTGGGGCTTTATGGTCGGAAACCCTAACGCCTCAGGCATTCGTTGATATTTTCACTCCAAATTTTCAACATGTTTTTTTTGTGACCCCCACCTCATGAACAGTGGCAATATCAGTTTGTTAGCTGAAAACTGCTTTTGCACAGTGACTATGGCATTTGGCACCACAGATGCAAAAACACATTCTGAACAGGATGTGAAAAATGACAGCGATACTGTTCATGGGGAGATGTAAAAAATAGCAATGTTGAAAATCTGCTGTGAAAATCTTAAAAAAACTGGTGAAGTCACGAGCGTGCGTAGAAACTGTGCAACACACACCAGTAATGTAACTAGTTTGCAGATTTTTTTGCAGCAGATTGTTAGCACAGGCATTTTGGGACCTCCGATCATGAACAGTGTCAGTGTGATTTTCTTTATCTGTCCCGAACAATGATTTCCCACAGCTACCGTGCATTTCTGTGCTGAAAGTGTGAAAACACATTTTGGCCATGTTGTGGAAAATGACAGCTGTACTGTTCATAAGGAGGTGTGGAAAAATGCCACTGGTGAAAATCTGGACTGAAAATATTACAAATTCATGAACTTACGAGGGTGCGTGGAAACTGCGCAATGCTCACTCATAACACAGTCATTTTATGGAGTTTTGTCACCAAATTTTCAACATAGCCATTTTAAGACCTCTGCTCATGACCAGTGTCACTGTGATTTTCTTAATCTGTCCCAAACATTGTTTTGCTTCCGACTATACCATTATAAGCTACATATGCGGAAACACATTTTGGGCGAGATGTGAAAAATGGTAGCTGTACTGCTCATAAGGAAGTGCAGTAAAATGGCACTGTTGAAAATCTGGTGTGCAAATATTACAAATTTGCAAACATGCCAGCGTGCGTAGGAACTGCGCAACGTACGCTCCTAAAACATTCATTTTTGGGAATTTTTTCACCAAATTTTCAACATAGCCATTTTAACACCTCTGCTCATGACCAGTGTCACTGTGATTTTCTTAATGTGTCCCAAACATTGATTTCGCACTCCGACTGTGCCATTGTGCGCTACATGGGCAGAAACACATTGTGGGCGAGATGTGAAAAATGACAACTGTACTGCTCATAAGGAGGTGTGGTAAAATGGCAATGTTGAAAATCTGGAGTGAAAATAATAGAAAATTTGGAACTTACGGACGTAGTGTAGGAACTCTGCAACGCGCTCAGTAAAACAGTCATTTTAGGAATTTTTCACCAAATTTTCAACATAGCCATTTTAAGACCTCTGCTCATGAACAGTATCACTGTGATTTTCTTAATGTGTCCCATGACATTGATTTCGACAATCGACTGCCGCCATTGTGCACTACATGGGCAGAAACACATTTTGGGTGAGATGTGAAAAATGACAGCTGTACTACTCATAAGAAGATGTGGTAAAATGGCAATGTTGAAAATCTGGAGTGAAAATATTGAAAATTCGTGAACTTATGAGCGTGCGTAGGAACTGCGCAACGCAAGCTCGTAAAACAGTTGTTTTTAGGACTTTTTCCACCAAATTTTCAAAATAGGCTTTTTGAGAGCCACCTTATGAACCTTGGCAGTGTCGTTTCGTTAATCATTCCCAAAAGGTGATTTCGTGCAGTGGCTGCGAAATCACCCTTTGGGCCCTAGTAACGCCATGACAGTGACAGCATTCATGAGAAGGGGTCCCAAAAACCCCATGTTGAAAATTTGTTGCAAAAATTCAAAAAAATGCCCAAGATATGCAGCAAAGTTGAAAAACCCTATTTATTCCATTATACAGCTTACCGGCATTTCCTCAGTTCAGGTCGGCTTTGAAGAGTGCAGGCGTGTTCCCGTTCCACTGAAGATCGTGCACTGGACTCGAGGAGGTAAGTATGGGGTGAGGAGAGGTGTGGAGGCAAGGTGTGATGGGTGGGTGGGTGCGGGTGGGGGCAGTGAGACTGCGAGGGACCTTTTTTTACAGGTTGTTTTTTTTAAGTAAGACTACGCAGGGGCGTTTGCCACGCTGGGGTGGGCTCCCAGCATGGCAGCTGGAAACGCTGGTTGAGGCTGGAGCCAACAGGGATTGGCCACCCTGTTGGCTATAACTAAGATTTGCCCACGCTGGGGTGGGCTCGAGCGTGGCACCTGGAAAGGTTTTTAGGCGTGCAGCAGTGGAACCCAGCGGGATTGGAACCCCGTTGGCTGCTGTTACCTTGCCACGCTGGGGTGGGCTCCCAGCGTGGCACCTGGTCAGCTTTTGGGGGCATGGAACCGGCGGGGTTAGGCACCGTTAGCTATACAGTATGCGTGGGGAAGCGCATGCACGCAATATGGTGCATGCATGTTGGGGCTCTGCTCACTGAAGTGGAACTCTCCCTTTCAACTGTATGCCATTGCATTTTCAGCTGTCATAGACAGCTGGAGCAGTGATTGGCGCACTGCGACTGCGCCTGCAAACACACTGACTGAACTGGAAGAGGCTGACACACCTCTGGAAAACTCGGATGATGGCACTATGTTTCTTGCACATGCATGCAGGCAAACATAAAAATCAAGGTGACTTTTATGTAAGATACAAAAAAGAGAGCTAATTAAACAAATAAGCTACCTGAGTACACAACATTTTCAACACTGCGTTTTGGAGTGGGGGCTTTTTGCAGCTCTGATGCTGCTGAAGGAAGATGTCTCAGTATGGCAGAGATATGTCAGAATATGGGATTGAAAGATGCAGGATTTAAAATGACAGGATTCAGTATGAGTTGGGATTTAGGTGTAGGTTTTTTCTTTGTCAGGCAAAGTAGTGTCGGGAATTAGTACAGGTCCCTTTCTATTATACATATGATCGGGGCTGGGGTGGACCACTAAATTACTAGGGAAATGGGGATTGGGATATTTTTCTATTATATATGTGATTGGGGCTGGGGTGGACACTAGACTACCAGGGAAATGGGGATCATGATATTTTTCTATTATTTATGTGATCAGGGATGGGGGGACCACTTGAATACCAGGGAAATGGGGATATGTGATATTGTTTTATTAGAAATGTGATCGGAGCTGGGGAGGGGGAACACTAGCCTACCAGGGACATGGGGATTGGGAGTGGGTGTTTTACTTTACCAACAGTGATTGGGGCTAGGGAGGGACCGCTGTACTGACAGGGTTCCCTGTCCTTCACAGTGGGCAGACAGTCTGCAGAATAGTTAGGGCAGGGTTTTAGAAGTATAAATCTGTGCCACTGCTGGGGGCCATTTTGCGCTTCTGAAACATTTCATTATTGTGCTGTGCCACATATGCATGGGTGGACCCCTCATTTGCATAGGCGCAGCACAATATTGTGCACATCAGCACTGCTGGGGGTGCGCTGCACATCTGTGCCATTTGAATATGGGCACACCTCCAACAGCTGACACTTTTCCAGGTTTGGACAGTGCATCCTGGGTTGCGCCACCCAAGCCTTTTCAAAATGGGGCCATATGTTGCCACTCTTCTGACCATTTTGCTAATTTATCCAGATCCCTTCTTATTCTGCCCACCCCATCTGGATCATCTACTCTGTTGCAGATCTTGGTGTCATCTGCAAACAGACAAACCTTACCCTCCAGTCCATCTGCAATGTCACTGATGAAGATATTGAAGAGGACTGGCCCCAGGACTGATCCCTGAGATACCCCACTTGTGACTTGCGTCTCTTCTGACTGTATACCGTTTACCACCACTCTCTGTTTTCTGCCCGTCAACCAGTTTGCCACCCAGCTGACCAACTTCTGACCCACCCTGAGCCTACCCAGCTTATTAATCAATCTTCTATGTGGAACATTATCAAAAGCTTTGCTGAAGTCAAGGTAGGACACATCAACTGCTCCCCCTTGGTCCACCACTCTGGTTACCCAGTCAGTGAAATCTATGAGATTAGTTTGACAGGACCTTCCTTTTGTAAACCCATGCTGTCTTGGATCCTGCGCTTCTATGGATTCCAGGTGTTGCACTACCCTTTCCTTAAGGAGTGCCTCCATAATCTTGCCCACTACTGAGGTAAGACTGACTGGTCTGTAGTTCCCTGCCTCCTCCCTGCTACCACTCTTGTGAAGCAGGATCACATGAGCCCTTCTCCAGTCTTCTGGGACCTCTCCAGTGCTCAGAGACTCACTAAACAGTTCTAATAATGGCTCTGCAAGTTCCACCCTTAACTCCTTTAGTACTCAGGGATGTATGCCATCAGGTCCCATTGCCTTCTCCACCCTGAGCTTATCGAACTCTTGTAGGTCCCTTTCCTTTGTGAAGGGACTAGTGCTCCCCTCCTTCCCCCGTGTCCATGGTGCTGAGCTGTGGCCCTGCCCTAACTTCTCTTCAGTAAATACTGAGCAGAAGTATCTATTTAGGATAGATGCTTTTACATGGTCCTCCTCCTCACATGCCACCTTATCTCCTTTGGTCTTAGCAATACCCCCTCTGGACTTTCTCCTTTCACTAATGTATCTATAGCAAGTCTTGTCACCTTCTTTTACTGTCTGTGCTAGTGTTTCATCGGTTTGGGCCTTTGCCTGCCTTACTGCCTTCCCTGCTTCCCTTACGGAAGTTTGGTATGCCTCCCTATCTTCATCCCGCTGTGTTCCCTTATGTTTCCCGAAGGCCAGCCTTTTGGCTCTGACTTTTTCTGCTACTATTTTTGAGAACCAAAGTGGTTTCCTTCTTCTTTTGCACTTCCTTTTCTCTCTAACACAGTGGGATATTGCTTCAAGTATTGCATCCTTAATGCTTGCCCACTTTACCTGTACCCCCTCATCTATATTTCTTTTTGCCAGGGCTAGCTTAACTCTGTTGGCCATCTTATCAAAGTCAGCTCCTCTGAAGTCCCATATTTTTGCCTTGAAATTGGACGATTTTTTTTGTAGTGGCCAAATTGAACCATACCATGTGATGGTCACTGGCCACCAGGTGACCTTCTACCTGGAGATCTGTGATCCTTTCCCTGTTAGTCAGTACTAGATCTAGGATAGCCCTGTCTCTTGTGGGCTGTTGTACCAGTTGTTTGAGGCCTTCCCCCTGCAGAAAAACCACCATGCATCTAGTTCTGGCAGATGTTCCTGCTGGTATTGACCAATCTGTATCTGGCATGTTGAAGTCTAGCATTATCAGAACCTCCCCTTTAGCTGTTATGTTTTATATATCTTCTAACAGAAATGTCTCTATGTCCTCCCCCTGGTCTGGGGGCCAGAAGACAACTCCAGTTCTTATGTCTGTCCCATTTCCTGTTTCCAGGGTGACCCACAGTTCTTCTGGTTCCTTATGAGTATTCTGAATTTCTGTAGCTTTGATATTTTCATTGACATACAGGGCCACTCCACTCCCCCCCACCTTTTTGCTCCTCGGTCTCTTCTGAACAGTACATAGCCAGGTACTGAAGTCTCCCAAGTGCAGTTACTGGTAAACCACATCTTGCTAATTGCTCCTATGTCCAGTTTAGCCTCTATCATTATTGACTGCAGGTCTGGGATCTTGTTTCCCAGACTGCAAGCATTTGTGTACATGATTTTCCATTGGCCAGATTTCGGTGTGTTAGTTGTTGGATGAGGGCTGGCATTTCCCCACTTGGCCCTACTACTGGTGCTGACATTCAAATTGTTTAAAAATACTCTATCGTTGGCCCGTCGGTGCAGTGGTTGGATTTCCACTTGCGATGCCGGCGACCTGGGTTTGGGAATGGACCTGGGTCACTGGAGGGCTGGCCGGGGGGCAGAAGGATACAGTGTCCCACGGACTGCTCTTCTTCTCCTCCGGAGGGAGGGTGGGGAAAGTGCCCGGCACTAGACGGACCCCTGGCAGAGGTCGGGAGTCACGCAGCCACTGGCGCTCTCGCATGTACTGGAGGTGGGGCGGACGCTGGACATCATTGCACTTCCCCACCTCCTGAAGGAAAGCAGAAAAGGGAGAGATGGTTTCTCCATCTAAATGAAGCCCTCCCCGGGCTTCAATTAGCCACCATCTCCAGCAGTACTTCCAACTAGATACTGGTTCCGCGACACTGGAATTAGGGGAACCAGTGCCGTAGCCCTGCCCTCTGGGGGGCAAGCCGGAAGTGACCGGGAGACAAGCTGGCAACTGACAGTTAGTGGAAGCCCGGGGGCCGTGACCAGGGCAGAATGCCACCGGAGAACCTGCCAGGAAAAGAATAAAAAATAAATAAATAAACAAAAATACTGTATATTGAACAATGATGATCCCAGTATGCAACCTTGATGGACTCCACTGGTCACTTTTTTCCATATGGATGGATTGCCATTTATTATAACTATTTACGTTCTTCCTGCAACTACATTTTAATCTGAGTCATACCTAGATTCCCTGTTTTTATGAACTAGTTTTCCAGTGTGGTACAGTGTTGAAGGCTTTGCTGAGGTTCAGGTACACAAGACCCAAAGGTTCCCTTTCATCAAGGTCCTTGGTGGCATTTAAACAAAAGCCATGAGATTGGTCTGGCATGGCATACCCTTACAGAATCCCTACTGGACCACTGAATGCAAGTTATTTTTTCTATAAGCATTGAAAAATGTTATTTCTCATGATTGCCTGATGCAGCTCCCCTGGCAGTGGTCCAAAGCTGACTATTCTATAGTTCCAGTGTTCAGCATGAAGACTTCTTTGAATACTGGTGCCATGTTTTCCACCCTGCTGTAATCAGGCATGTAGTGTACATAGTGCTTTACTTTTTAATTGTCAGAAACATTAAAACTGTTAAGAAATTAATCAAAATGCGTACAGGGGAACTGTGGTACCTTGTATTTGGATGAATGTGTCAGTGTTGGAATTACAGTGGGGCTTGCAAAGACTCAACCCTCCTAGTTCTGAAGTGAGCCCTGGTAGCTCACGCATCACTGTCATTGACTTATAATGGAAAGGGGGGTCTCAATTGAAAGGTATGACCCTTATGGGCCCCCCTAGCTTCCAAAGCACATAAAGTTTAATTTCAGCACTGATGTGGTTTATGTAGAATACTATGGCCATTTTTTTCTGAAAAGAGGCATTCTATGGTGTTACATGTATGAAACATGGCAAGGTTTTGCTCAGTTCCTCTGTAGCTGATCCCATGCTGCTTTTATCAACCCCCCAACATTTCTGATGAAAACCTGTAGAGTTGCTGAGGGGTGGAGCACGATTGGACAGCAGGCATTCAATCAGAAGCATCTTTTGGGGCTGCACTAGATACCTATTATGCAGGGTCAGGACACATCTCTACTCCAACTATCACCAAGACTGGAAGACTGCAACTGTGGTGCCATAGCCTCTTTTATGACCAGATAAATTGAACATTTTAATTAAGAGGCTAGGGTAAGTGAAACACATCTGATATTGTGTTGTGCCGCATATGCATACCCTCCCAAATTCCCCTTCCCATTTCTCCCTCCCCTCTCATATCACCAATCACTACCATATCCTCATCCCCCACGCCTCTACTCTCTACTTCTTACCTAATGACCTGTCCTACTTATGAGGTCCTCATTACCAATATTATCCTCAAGAGGATTAGCCAGAGGCCTTCTCCTTCCTTCTCCCCCACCTACTCTCTTCCCTTGCACTTTCTTTTTCCCTTTAACTACCTCCCCTTGTGACTACTCTACCACTTACTACTTGCTAGTCTCTTACATCAGCAGTCCTTAGTACTATCTGATCACTATCCCATGCCCTTCTGTTTATGGCAGGGTTATGTATAACGCAGTGGTCTAAGGCTCTGAGCTGCAAATCTAGAGACCTGGGTTTGAATCCCACAGCCTCCACATGCATGCTGTGTGACTATGAGCAAGTCACTTAACTTCTCTGTGCTCCCAGGTCGCATCTGTAAACAAGCTATCAGCTTAGTGTGCCACTCCTGGTTAAGAAACTGCAAAAAAAAAATGTAAGCTTTTACAGTGTTACTTATGCGTCAATTTTGGCTTAGCTACCACGTAAATCAAATGTGTCTCTCTTTAGTCTGTTAAACCTCCTTCACTGCAATAGATACTAATATTTTTTTCTTCCCTGTACAATAAGCTTTATATTGTAAATATGTTTTAATGTTACTTGCTCTCCTATCCTTGTAACCCTGTCCACCAGGACGCCTCTGGAAACTAGCTGTTCACAGCTCACATTGTCTTTTCTGGTGAAACATTTTGCAAATAAGTAAATAATTACAAATAAAATGGGCACAGTAAACTATTTTCATTAGAGGGCATGCAATAAAGCAGAAGAGGGAGTTAACGGGGGATATAAGGAAGTACTACTTCACTGAAAGAGTGTTAGTAGACACCTAGAACAGACTGTCTGCAGAAGTGGTACAGATTAAAACAGTAGGGGGCTTCAAGAATGCATGGGATAGACATAAGGGAATATTAGTGAATAGGCAGAGAGGAGGGAGGGTCAAAGAAGACCAGTCAAGGTCTGCAGAGACAAACTAGCCAGTGACCATCTAGGCAGACTGAGTGGGCCAGTCATTTTCTGCCAACAATGTCTATGTGTCTGTTTCTGTTACACATTTACAGATAAAATGCACACAACAGGGAACACAGAAATATGCTGAGGAGGCAGTTATTGATGGATTTCAGCAATAGAGGGATATATAATATTCAGGAAGGACCTGAAAGGCAGAGCAGTAGGGGTGGGACTTTATGTAAGGTATTATTTTGAAGTAAGAGAAATGGGGGACTTTAGACAAGGTGAGAGCAAATCTGACTCACTCTGGGTTCAAACTGAGGGCAGCAAAAAGACATTGTACTTTGTGGTCTGTTACAGACCTCCTGACCAGGTGGTTGCTTTAGGCAGGGACTGCAAGAGGAAATGAGAAGTGCAGCACATAAGGGGATTCTTTTTACCATGGGGATCTTCGATTTCCCTGAAAGGGGGTTAGATGTAGGCAGGGTCAACATGTGGGTAGCAGCTGACTTCTGGGGCACTTTAAATGACTATTTTAAAGTGCAATACGTGAGCAATGGAACAGAAAAGGAAACAAAAGCTATACTAGATCTAGTTAAGTAACAGGGAAGAACTGATTTCTGTGGTTGAAGTTGGGGAAACCTAAGAAACAATGACCGCTGTATGATTAAATATAAAATGAATGGACATGGGAGGAGAGAGAAAATAGTTACACAGACTCTTAATTTCAGCAGAGCCAACATCACAGAATGGGGGAAATAGTTGAAAAGGAACTAAGGCAGTCAGGAGGAAAAGGTGGGGTTGAGGGGATGTGGACTTGGCTAAAATCAAGAATAGAAAATGCTGTCAGGAACAAGAACAGGAGGACCCAAATGAGGCCTGCTTAGATGATTCAGTCAGTGAGGTTAAAATCTAAAAGCAATAGGACAGAGAATAAATATAGAATCATAGAATTTGTCAGCAGAAAAGGACTGCTTGGCCCTCCCAGTCTGCACAGATCATCCCTGCCTAGACTGTTTTCGCAGTCTCTTCTCATCTCTGCCCTACCTCGTCTCTGGTGACCCTACCTCCTCCCTGCCTGCTTATTAATAATCCCGTATGTCTATCACATACATGCTTGAAGTCCCCCACTGTTTTCACACCATTGCTTCAGCTTGCCATCTGTTCCAGGTGTGCACCACTCTTTCAGTGAAGTAGTACTTCCTCACATTCCTCTTAAACATCCCTCCCCAGCTTCACCACATGCCCTTTCGTCCCATTACTCATTCTCATTTGACAGAGACTCCCTCTCCTGTACCCTGTTCATCCCTGTCAGCTGCTTGTAGCATGTCTCTATCATGTCCCTTTTCGCTCTCCTCTCCTCCAGGTTGTACATGTTGAGAGCCCTCAGTCTCGCTTTGTAGGGCTTTCAATGTAACCCATGCACCATTTTTGCTGCCCTCCTCAAGACTGCCTCCACCTTGTCCATGCCCTTAATGAGGTGTGACCTCCAGAACCAGACACAATAGTCCAGGTGGGGGTCTCATAAGCAAGCAGTACAGTGGCAACACCACTTCCCTCTGTGGAGGGGTTGTGGAATAACAGATGGACCAGACAATGAACTTCAGGTTCAACACACAATCTCTGTGTGATATTTATTCAAAATACAGGAAATAGGCTTCAGCAATGCCATATTCCTTCTTCAGTACATCAGTTTGCAGCAAAAGATTATGTATGTCCTTTCTCTGCACTTAGCTAGCACCTACTGATACTGATCTCTGATCTAACCACTCTTCAGTGAAAACCCTTCATCCCTATGTGGGCTCCGTTTGCTTGGGTAGTGGGGACTCAAAAGGAAAAAAAAACAAAACTAGGTATAGACGAAGAACCTCAATGCAGAATCACTGAAAAAAGGGTTACCCCAAAAGGCATTGACAAGTCAAGTTTCAAAGAAATACAACATCATACATGCTTCCACAATGCAAAGCATCATGGGATATATGCAAATCACCATGACATTTCAGACTTGTTCAGTTTACAGCAATTTACATGCATTTAAAATAGCATAACTAACTTAATTTCTACAATAGTCACCTAGTACTTTTACCATTAACAAAAACACCTAGTGCCATGGTATTTTCAACATTTACAGGTTTCATAAACATAAGGTATATACATCAAGGTATGTTATGATATAGTGCTATTACATACTAAATACAACAACAACAAACACAACCTGTTTCACATACACTCAGAGGTCACCACAATAACCTCCCTGTATGAGGACCTGAGATGGGAAAGGAAAATTAAAGAGGACACTGTAGCATAGTCAAGAAAGAGAAGGGGTGCCCATAGGTGGCCAACCTTATGGACTAGAAATGGTCAAGAATAGATAAGGCTAAGACATAGAAGAACTGTTACAACAGATTTAAGAAAAGGTCGGTCCTCAAGAGTGGCAGGAGCTCCCTCCCTGTCACACCCTCCTGCTGGAGACACCTCTGCCTATGTATCCCAGCATCCCACTTACCATGCCCAATGTTTTGTCACACTGCTCTGCCACTTTGAGGTGATCAGATATGATAAACCCAAGGCCCCTTTTCTACTTAATGACTGTCAGTACCCCCATAAGATCTTACAGAGAGAGAGAGAGAGAGAGACAGAGTGAGTAGATAATTTGAAAGGCAAAACAAGAATCTGAATGTAGCATTACCAGGGACATAGGAAGGAATTATATAATTTTTTTTAGCTATGTAAAGGTAAGAAGGGTGCAAAGGAGAGTGTAGGCCCCACAATCTCATGGAGTAGCAATTACTTTTTAACTGTTGAGAATCAGATTGCAGACGAATTTAACACTTATTTTACATAAGGGTGAGGTAATATGAAAATTGGCAACTTCGATTCACCTGGACCCTCTGTCTTCAGTTCAGCTTTGACACTTTAGAAAATACACTATGGTATGGGGGACTAGCAGGCTAAAAAAGGAAGTACGAGGCATCCTCCAACTCCAGTAAATCTCAAACTCTTCTACCCTACCCAGTTCTTCCAGTATGCTTTTAAAAAGCAATCTACACCTGGCAGGAGTGCCAGAAGTTGGAATTACTTTATTAATAAACTGACAGATAAGGAGGGTAAACAAATGACTGGGGTGAGGAAAGAATTACCATAGGAGGAGCTATTGCCACTTGGGATGGGCTAGAGTGTTATTTGTTTTAATTATTTGGCAGAATGATGAATTCATCCGAAGTGGCCCAAAAGTTTGATTGGGCTGGATCAAAGTAAAAGTGCCAAATTTTGCGCAGTCACTGAATACACATTTGGCATCTACTCATCCTTAATTCAGCATCAATCTTCACTGAGTGTAGAGGGTAGGGACCCAGACATTTGTAATCAAGTTAATTGTGGGAGAAGCTGTTGAACAACAGGACACAGCATAAGATCTTACACAGTGAGTGACACTAGGAACAACATCTTTTGGTGGGTGAATAGTGAGGAGGGGGGGGTCACAATCATGAAGGTGGACCTGGATTGACTAAAAAAGTGGTTAAAGGTATGGCAGTTAAAATTTAATTCCAAAAAGTGTGATGCAATACACATAAGGGCAAAAAATCCTAGTACTGAATATAGAGTGAGGAGGTAGTAATGGAAAGTACTACAGAAGAAAAAGACTAATCATATCAGACAGTCTGAAGGCATCAGCACAATGTCACAGGGTAGTAGGTAGAGCAAATACAACTCAGTGGTGCATAAGGGGAGGGATCTCCAGCAGGAAAAAGGAGGTGCTGCTGCCACTGTATAGGTCGCTGGTTTGGTTTCCTTTGGAGTGCTGTGTGCAGGTTTGTAGTCTGCATCTAGTGAAGGACAGGGTGGAGGTAGTGCAGATGAGACTAACCAAGATAATTGAGGGACAGTAGGAAGGACATAGGAGAAGAGGCTAGCAGGTCTGAACATGTACACAGTTGAGGTGAAAAGGGAAAGAGGGGATGTGACTGAAACATACAAATACAGTACCTCCATGGGTTTAATAAAGTGGATGGTGGGGCATTGTCCAGACTGAGTGGGAACAGAAGAACCAGAGGTAAGTCCACAAAGCCAGTAAGGGGCAAGTTTAAGAGAGTTACCAAGAAGTACTTTTTCATGCAGAGTGTGAGGTAGGAGTAGAAGAAGCTGCCATAGGAGATGGTCTGTGTGACATCAGTGGGGATGGGGGGATTTAAAAGAGGGTAGGATAGAGTCAAGGACTTGATAAAGACCACACCAAAAAGGGGTGGAGTGAGGAGCCTCTAGGGCTGTTTCTTTCAACATTATTTAGGTAGAAATGGGCAGACATAATGGACCAACAGGCCTTTGTCTTCTGGCAGCTTCTGTGTTTAAGTATGTGGCAAACAAAACAGAGCTGGAGGAAAAATATTTAAATAAGGTAGTTGTAACCAAGACACTGGACCCTCACATGATACCCCCCCCCAAACATTAAAGAAACTCAGAGAAATTTGCAAAGACAATGGCATAGGTTTTTAGAAACATTCTTGGAAACAGGGTAGTTAACAGGAGATAGGAGGATGACACACATGATCCCTTAGTTTGGTTCTCAACCAGGGGTCCGTGACGCCAGGGGCACCCCAAGGCTTTACTCTGGGGTCCTGGCAGATAAGATGTGAAAAGCAAACACACTTCTGTAGCATTGTGGAAAAAATTACAGTTAGTAAATTATCAATTACAGATACTTAGAAAGGAGACGAATGGAGATGAGGCTGATGGCAGAAGAATTTAATGATTATAACAATAATCACAGCGAGAGATTACAAGTGGTACATCCTTCATTCTTCAAACTAACAGTGAATGCAGGCTTGCTTATATAGTGGAAGACAGTATCATCACTTCCTATGGTAGTCTATGATTGGTTCAAAACATATACAAACATCAACTTAAAAGGCAATTCTCTTTTTAGTATATGTATGAGCTCATCTTTGATCAGCACAAATGTACAGATAGTGTAAATTATATTACTATATATGGCTAGTAATAGTTGTCATTATCAGTTACCAAGATCTAGGAGGAAGAAATAGATTTGGACTTAAGAATGTGCATACAAGCATTTTGGCCTGTCCTAATAATAATAGTCAGAAGGGTAATTTAAACTCTATCCCTGTATTTCTGTCTTTGCAGACTCTTAAGACACATGTTTTCTATTACTCACATGGTCAGTACAAATATCAAAAGGCACTTTAATATTGCAACTTGTGGCTCAGTTTGACTTGTAGCTTTACAAGTTTTATATAATTCAATTATATAGGCCAACATTTGTTACACAAACACATTATGTTTTAGACCAAAATGAGGTTAGCCTGAAATATTGAGACAAACTTCTTTATCCCTTGTTGCAAGCCCCCCTTGGCCCAATATTTTCCAATTATTATTTGTGCAACAATGCAGCTCCTCAGAGCATGTACATCTCACTACGTACTTTACGAATAGTAAGTCTTAAGCAACACAGGCCTATAATTATCAAGAACACTAAGATCACTTGAAACACAAGTAAGGCTTTAAAAGACAGGACTCCTAAGGGTCCCCCCTGCATAGCTATAAATCAAGTGCTCATTATCACTTTCACTGAGCAATTCATTTACAACTGTTCGTGCCTTATGAATTTGTATCAAATGAGTATCTTTTTGATTTAAAAATGACTGTACAGTGAGAGACAGGAGAGGTATCACAGCTCTAAATGATGGCACTTAACATGTCAATTAACATAGTGGCATAAAACTTTGACACACCAGTGTATGCACTACTACTGTTAACATTTATATTCCAACCAGAGAAAATCTAGATTTATATACACTCTACTGTACTTTACATTATTCACAAGCATTTGATCAATAGGTGTTGATGTAAGTCCACTCTCTGGCCCTTTTGTCACATTTGGGCATTGGTTGGTTTTACAGTTAAGTATATGGCATCTGAGACTACAAAACATAATGAGTTGTTTAAACCAGCATAGTTACAAACACTATTATTACCCCAAAGACAGTAGGACAGAGTTAACACATAAACACTATTGTCCTTTGGTGTGGCTCTGTTTATAACAAGAGACCCATTTTTCTGTTCCCAGTCCATGTAGCTTTGCAGTGATCCAGTCTTGAGCTCTGATGCACAGCTGGACCAGCTGTTAAAAATGTCCACACACCAGTTTGTAGATATGAAAGTATGGTTGTTTTTAGTCCATGTGGCTTTCCATGCTCGTGTCATGTAGGTGTTTGTATCAACAGGGTCCCATTTCCAACTGATTAACAGTGTAATGGACTGTTCATACTCACACGTGACATTAGTCTGTTCCACATTAATGTTTAGGCTGGGAATTATAGAAAATCTTATGGCTGTCACCAAGCCAATGATAATGATGCTTTGTGTCTTCATGGCTATAAACATCAAGTGTAGTATTTTAATTTTCAACCAGCTTTATTTGACACTTTTTTAAACTGATCAACATGTACCCAGAATTCTTGTTTCCTTCCTCCAGCCCCTTTCTTGCCACTTACTTTAACCACATATACCGTACTCTCACCTAACCGTTTGCACACTTGGTACGGTCCTAACCAATTAGCATTCTTCCAAGGATTTTTCTGTTCCCAATTTCACACCATCACTACATCTCCCTCCTCTATAGGTAACCCCCATCCTGCTACCGGCTGTCTACCTTTTTAATCTATGTTTTAGCCATTTGGAATCTAACATTAGTTGATACTGCTTTTGTTGATGTTGGGTTGCAGCTGACATAGCCCCCCCAACTGCAGTTATTCCTCGTGTGCTTATAGGTGCCATTTGAATGGTTACTGTCCCACCACTTTTTCCAGTAAGGAGGTCATCTAACTCATCTTGTTTTTCCTGTAACTCCTGGATCTTGCTTGCAGCATCCTGGAGCTCAGTGTACAGGCACCTAGTCTCACTAGCATGCTCTTGTGACTGTTGGTCTAACTTAATTTGTAGAAGGGCATGATCCCTATTTAACAGACATAAATCCCTTTGTGATTTTATTAGCTGTGTCCTAAAATTAATACACTGCTGCTCTAACTCTTGGTGTTGATCTATTGGGACGCTATCTTTATACATCAATGTTAATTCTTCTAGTTGTTTAGCATTTTGATCCCTTTCATCCCTCATCTGAGCTACTTCTTTATTCTGGTGACACACAATAGTCTGATTATACTGCCACAGCCCTTGCAATGCATTTGCAAAGATTTCCTTTTCATTTTTTACTCCCTCATTACGAAGCGACACTTGCTGAGTAAAATACAATTGTGCCTGTTGATCATCAGGCACTGGTTCATATGCTTCCCCCTTTAGGTGTTTTCCTAGAAAACAGCCTATTATTGTTTCCATACTCATTCTTTTTATCTTTTTCTTGCCTGCCTAGCCTTTACAGCCTGGTGCACCTGTGCACTGGTGCCATGGTCTGTCTAGCTACGTCTTATGGCTCCCTTGTGAGATCCGGCTTGCAAGTCCCAGCACCTTCACTTACCTACTCTGCCCCATGAGTTCCTACAGAGTTAAGCATTACTTTATATTTAAAACAATTTGGGAAGCATACAAAGCATACATCACCTGATTGTCAAGTGGCTATGACTGTCTGTGTGTACCCTCTTCTCTCGTTTAAAGCCAGCAGCACCACATCTCCGAGCATCATCACCTTCTTATTAGGGCTCGCAGACTAACCAACCAGCAGTTAGGCTGCCTCCTCACATGCAGCACCAGCGATCCGAGTCACGGCACCAATTGTAGCATTGTGGAAAAAAATTACAGTTAGTAAATTATCAATTACAGATACTTAGAAAGGAGATGAATGGAGATGAGGCTGATGGCAGAAGAATTTAATGATTATAACAATAAACACAGCAAGAGATTATAAGTGGTACATCCTTCATTCTTCAAACTAACAGTGAATGCAGGCTTGCTTATATAGTGGAAGACAGTATCATCACTTCATATGGTTGTCTATGGTTGGTTCAAAACATATGCAAACATCAACTTAAAAGGCAATTCTCTTTTTAGTATATGTATGAGCTCATCTTTTGGTCAGCACAAATGTATAGATAGTGTAAATTATATTACTATATATGGCTAGTAATAGTTGCCACTACCAGTTACCAAGATCTAGGAGGAAGAAATAGATTTGGACTTAGGAATGTGCATACAAGCATTTTGGCCTGTCCTAATAATAATAGTCAGAAGGGTAATTTAAACTCTATTCCTGTATTTATGTCTTTGCAGACTCTTAAGACACCTGTTTTCTATTACTCACATGGTCAGTACAAATATCAAAAGGCACTTTAATATTGCAACTTGTGGCTCAGTTTGACTTGTAGCTTTACAAGTTTTATATAATTCAATTATATAGGCCAACATCTGTTACACAAACACATTATGTTTTAGACCAAAATGAGGTTAGCCTGAAATATTGGGACAAACTTCTTTATCCCTTGTTACAACTTCTTATTGAATTAAGTATTATTATTTACAAATGTTGCAAATGTATTACATATCTTTCCTAATTTAATGGGTCCTCTGGCAGGTATGGTCATGGTCAGGGGTCTTTGGGCATGTCTAGTAGTTAATAGGTGGTCCTCGGGTAAGCCTAGTTATGATCAAGGGTCCTCATTGTCAGAAAGGTTGAGAACCTGATCCCTAGTTCAAAAAGGGATCTGAGGGAGATCAAGGGAACCAGAAGCCTGTTGATTTGTGCTCAAATGTAGGTAAAATGTTACTGCTATTATTAAGGATGTCTTGGTGGCACATTTTGCGTAGCACTGGGTAATAACCTATTGGCAAAATGGTTTTGTAGTGGGGAGGTCTTTTGAAACGAATTTAATTATATATTTTTGCGGCTGCGTGGACGGAGCTCTACAGTTGTCATGCCATCAATCATCATCTCATACTAGCACTGTGGAAGCACATGACCGGACCACTGTCAGGTGTGCTTCCACAGTGCTGCAGCACAGTTTTAGTGGTTCTGTTTATGCAGCACTCCCCTTCTGCTGGCTGCATAAACACACCCACTTTGGAGGAACTTCTTTTTCTTCGGCAACTACGGAAATGACAGCCACCATGCACAACTTGGTGGCACAGAATCAGACTGCGCATGCACGAGTATCACGCATGAGCTAGTCCCTCAGTGTCACCATTTGGGGCACAGCATTCTCTGGTGGTAGCAGTGTTCATAACAGGGTATTCTCTGGTGGCAGCGGTGCTCCTGAAGGCTCGCTGCAGCTGTATCAGCTCTGATCAGAGTTTGTTTTATTTATGGCATAACCAGAAGGATTGGAATTTAATAATATTTAATATTGCACTAAGTGACTATGATTTGTGTATTATTTTTGTGCTTGCAAAGGCAAAGGCCACTGCTTCATATATTGGATTGATTGATTTGATATATTTGGTTGATTATTGATTGATTTTGATGGATTAGATTGATTGATTGATTGATATTTCTCTGGAATCTTCCACCTTTAAATGATTGTGTGTTTGCTTGTCCTATTACATTGTGTACTCTAAAGAGCTGCATTTGATATAATGGTATTATAATTACTGGTAACAGTTGATTACATCCCAAAATCCAGTACTAGAATTCTTCATTATGCACACCAATGTATAATTAGCTGTGTGCGAAGATGAGAAAATTCATATCACAAATTAATCTGAGAATTTGTTGCAATTCATGAAGTTACTCCTCCTTGAAAAGTTCCAATTTTCAGTATATGAATAACTTTGCTAATTGCAAATGTTATAACTTTGCCAGTGAAGTGGGGCCCACAGGTGAAGTTCACAATGTCCCATGGGACTGGAGGTCACATGATACTGAAATGAGTTGTATGCCATGCAAAGGCTGTGTTGAGTGCAGTCTTCTGAAGAGAGACTTGGACAGAAAAAGTCTATCTAAACAAAAAACCTTTAAAATAAATCCAAAAACAAGGTATTTTGAAACATAGTCTCTCACTAAAAGATCTACAGGGCCTTTTGTAGCTAGGTTAATGCTGTTTCTGGTTTTCCTGATTTATTTAAAGTATTGTTTTTTGTGTAGTGAAGCCCTGCTGTGTGTGTGGGGGGGAGGTGTTTCAGCTAGCAAGGAAGCCAGGGGCATCACTAACCCCAAAAATGGGACATAGGCCCCGCAGTTAACGGTGGTGCCCCCCAAGACTTTGCATTTTTTTATATGTTACCGTGCTTGCTGCTAGAGTCTTAAGACTCAAGAGACTGATGAGTCGAGAGAGACTGACCTCACTGACTGTAAGAATGAGCGTTGGCAAGTAGATACATGCTTATGCTTGCCTCATTCGCTTGCTCACAAACACTTCAGTGAGTAAGCCAGAGAATACCAAACACTTCTGCCAGGCTACAGCTGAATAGTCAGTGCCTCCTCCCTCCCTCCTTCCCTCCAGTCCCACCTCTCCGCTCCTCCTCCCCTACTTACTGCATGGTTCCGAGTCCACTCTAGGGAAAGGCTCCACCTCCAGCTGATGCAGTCATCAGCAATGGCAGGAAGTCAACTGGTTGCAGCATGCTGAGCTGTCTAGTGACTCCCTTGTCCTCCGTTCCCATCACATGGCCCTAAACAAACAACTTGCACTGTCACATGAGGGAGGCACATGTGGCTGATGCTGGCTGTCAGGGAATGGCTAGGGTGGAAGGGACTTCGCTTAGGGAGTGAGGGAACAAATTATTTGATTGACTTAGTAAACAGACTTCTTGCTCCAGTGATGTGTGGCCATCATGGTATGGGTGGATAATGCTGCAATATGATTGGAGCAAGGATGAGAAGGGTCTGGACACAGCTTCTTCTCACGCTCAGAGCTAGAGAGCATTGTCAACATCTTGTTCCAGCAGCATACAAAACATAGAAATCGTTAGCAGAAAAGGATCAGTGGGCTGATCCAGTCTGCCCTATTTTTCCCTGTCTATTCTGACAGTTCAGACTCTATTGGGTCACTGGGATACCGCCCGCCTCTTTTTCCTCTGCTTATTATGCTTTTGTGCCTATTCCATGCATGTTTGAAGCTCCCACACTGTTTTTGCCTAACAACCTCTTTTGCCAGACTGTTCCAGATGTCCACCACCCTCTCTGTAAATAAGTATTTCCTCACATCCCTCTTAAACATTCTCTCCAGCTTCACTGCATGCCTCTGTGTTCTAATGCTTTTCCTCCTCTGAAAGAGACTCCCCACCTACACCTAATTCAACTTTGTGAGGTACCTATAGATCTCAACCATGCTCCCTCTCACTCTCTTCTCCTCTAGGGAGTATGTTGAGATCCTGCAGCCTCTTCTCGCATGGCTTCCTGTGCAACTCCCGCACCATCTGGTAACCCTCCTCTGGACCACTTCCACCCTGTCAATGTCCTAGAGGAGCTGCGGCCTCCAGAACTGGACGCAGTACTCTATGTGCGCTCTCACTAATGAGCACTACAGTAGCAACATCACATTTATTTATTTATTGAAATGTTTCACCAGGACAACACACTAAGCAACAAGTCACTTGTCTCCCGGTGCGACCTGGGGGGAAGAGGTACAATTGTAATTAGACATTAAACATTCAAGTTACAAGATCAATATTAACATACAGTTGTAAGGCAGGGGTGTTACAATCATGTTACAACAGTGTTGCACATAACATGTAGAAAGAGTGGACAATAATAAGTGCCAGGTTAATAAGTAAACAAGTGCTTACATGAAAGAAAAGGGGGAAAGGGGAGGGAAGGGGAAGAGTTGTGTCCGTGGAGACTGCTTCAGGAATCAAGGAACCCTGCAAGGGGACTGGGGGACCAGAGAGAAGGGGATAAGGCAGTGTCCCAGATAGACCCCTTTAAGATGGTGGGGGAAAGGTGTAGATGAGAGATACAAGCCGCTTTGGGGGTAGGAGAGGGACTCATGGAGAGCATTCGGGGTCCTTTACATTCTATGAGAGATCAAAGGAGGCCAGTAAGGGGGAGCAATTTGGGGGAAGGGGAGGAGGGCTAGAAATTTGGGGGGGTGTTCAGGGTAAAATGAAGGTGGGGTAGAGGGATAGGGTTTGTCCAGGGCTTAGAGAATGGAATTAGGGAGGGACATGGCAGGAGCAGCTGGGTGCAAGGTAATTATTGAGGGCAGAGCTGTTGAAGTAGGCAGAGGATGACTGTCAGATTTGAGGTGGGAGGGAATTCCAAATTTTTGGGAGGCAGCGAGAGTAACTGGATTGGCCAATTGGGGTGGATCTGTAAGGGGACAACCAGGGTATGGGTGTCAGTTGATCAAAGGGAATAGGAGGGTAGGGGGTGTTATAAAGGATGTGGTGAGGTAGGAAGGGAGCTTACCCAAACAGTGCTTGGAGGTGAATTTAGCACAGTGGGAAAGTCGCCTATTTGTAAGAGAGGAGAAAGATAGGGCATGATAAAGATCACAGTGATGGGTGCGAGCGGGGGACATCCAGGGCAAAGTGGCAGAAGGAATTGAAGAGGGTTGTAGCACCACAGACTATGTCACAGTAGTTGAAAATGGACAGTATCATCTTCTGAACAAGTTCACGCCTAGCTGTAGCAGGGATGCAACTATGGTTCCTGAACAGGGCACCAAACTTGGGGAGCAGTTTTTTTCTGGATGGCATCACTATGTCCAGAGAAGTTTAGGCCTTGGTCCAATCAAACACCTAAGTACCTGAAGGAGGATGCGTCCTCAAGCAAAGTTCCCTCAAGGGTGTGAAAAGTGGGTAGGGAGATAAACCTAAAGAGTCTCTGCCTTGTGCCAAAGGTCATGGAGATAGTGTTCTTGGCATTGAGGAAAAGTTTATGGTTAGCTAACCAGAGCCGAACCTTGTCGAAGTCTTGCTATAAGCTGGTTCTAACCTCATCAGAACAGGAGCCAGATGCATACAGGACTGTATCATCAGTATACACATGTATAGCGGAGGATGGGGAGCAAACAGAGGGAAAGTCATTTAAGAAGATGGAGAATAGGAGGGGCACTAATACTGAGCCCTGGGGGACTCCAGTGCTAATCAGGAGGGGAAGGGAAGTGGCATCCATGATCTTAACTGATTGGGTTCTACCAATAAGGTAGGCCTTGTACTGGTTTGTGGCAGAGAAAGATAGGCCATCTGCTGGGAGTGAGTTGAGGAGAAGGGAGTGAGAGACGGTGTTGAAGGCCTTGGCCAGGTCAATAAAAATGAAAGAGGTAATTTGGCCATTGTCCATCCTGGTTAGGATGCTTCTGTGAGCCATAGGAGAGAGGGGGTGGTTGAGTGTTTTTTCCTGAAACCAGACTGGAAAAGGGTGAAAAAGGAGATGTCAGATAGAAAAGAGGTGAGTTGGGAGAGGACAATGTGTTCTTGAAACTTGGCAAGGGTAGGGAGGAAAGAAATTAGGTGACAGTTGCCAGGGGATGAGGGGTCACCCCCTTTGGGTAGAGGGAGGACCACAGCATGTTTCCATGAAGAGGGGGCCAAGGCAGTAGAGAATGAGAGATTTAGGGTTATTGAAAGAGGGGTAGGCAATGGCGGAAGCAAAGAGGGAAAGGAGTTTTGGGTTAAGGCCTTCAAGGGAGGCACCTTTAGAGGGGCTGATGGTGAGGAGGGTACTTAGGGCATCATTTGGGGTTACAGTAGTGAAAGAGAAGGGAAGGTAGGAGGGTGGTGGAGGGGGCACATCAGTACAGGTCGGAGAGGGGGAAGGGTAGGAGGGGAGGGATTTCAGTAGCTCAGTGACGCAGGAGGTATAGTAGGAGTTAAATTCTGCAGCTACAGTTAGTGGGTCAGACACTAGTGAGCTATTTACTCTAAATACCAGGGCCATAGGTGAGATGAGGTGGTAGATAGGGTGTGGACCACCTTATAGAACTTTGAAGGGGAATTTATGTTGGTGATGAAGGCAAATTTGAAATATTTGGACTTGGCTAACCTTGTAGCCCTAGTGCAAGCATTTCTGAGCATGCAAAAGTTCGCGAGGTCACTAGTATGCTGGGTAGCTTTATGACGTTTCCAGGCTTGATCTCTAGCCCTGAGGCAGGCCAGACATTCAGGGGTTATCCAAGGTAAGTGGTTACCTCTGACTCTGGTTTGTTTGAGTTGGGAAAAGGTGTTCCAGTTTACAAGAAATATTTCTTTAAAGTAGGCAAGGGCCTTATCAACTGAGGGAAAGGAGGTTGGGTGGGGCCAGTCAGAAGTGGCAAGGTTACTCAAGACAGGTTCAAGGTCAATAGACTTGAAAGAGTGTAGTTGTATGGTTTTGTGTGGCAATTTAGTTCTGTGGACTTTCCTAACTATGAATATTGGGTTATGGTCTCTGAGAGCATTGGGAAGGATGCCAGAGGTGATGACGTGGTGGGAGTGGGAGGCAAGGGCCCAGTCGAGTAGGAAGTGTTGTGTCTTGTGGTTTCTGCTGGTGAGTTCAGAGATCAGTTGGGAGAGGTTTAGGGCTCCAATTTCATTTTTAGTTTTGGTAGTTTTAGGTGACAATCAATTTATATTGAAGTCACCTAGACTGAATAATTCCCCAGAGCAAGCAAGAGAAGTGATGGAGGTTAGGAGGTCTAGCATGACCGAAGGATGGACATTTGGGTGGCAGTATATGCTGGCTATGAAGATTGAGAGAGTGAAGGGGAGGATCACATAGATAGCTAGGGCAGCATGGTCTCAGGATTGGAGGAGGAGTAGATGATGGAATATTTGATGAAGGCTAGGACATAAATGGTCACACCACCACCCCTACCAGCATGGTCTTGCCTTAGGAGTGAGTAGCCAGGAATGAAGACTGAATGGTCAGGGATAGTGCTCTTTAGCCAAGTTTCTGAGATGATTAGAATGTCTGGTTTTAGAGTACACACCATGGTCTGAATCTGTTCTATTTTTTTTAACAAGCTGCGGGTGTTTAGATGTAGGATCTTTAAGCCATTTGAGAGGGCTGAGAGAAGAGAGCAGGGGAGGTAATTGAGAAGGGGGCACTAGAGGAGCAAGGGGCAATAGAGACAGGGTTAGGGTAGATATCCCCAGTGGAGAGCAAGAGGAGGGTGAGTATGAGAAAGTGAACTTTCCATCCAGAGGATGGCAGACAAGGGTGAGGTAGTACTGGTTGGAGACTTCAATATTCCAGACGTGGACTGGAGCATTCCAGCAGCAGCATCAACTAGGAGCAGATTTATCCTGGACTCCCTTCAGGATGCCTTCCTCAAGCAACTGGTCATGGAACCAACTCGGCAGAAGGCAATACTGGACCTTGTGCTCACAAACAGGGACAGTGTGATGGGGTAAGAGTGGGGAGCACCTGGGGAACAGTGACCACCAGTCACTGTGGTTTGAAATCACAGAAAGAGCAGCACCAAACCACACAAAACACGTATCCTGGATTTTAGGGGGCAAACTTTGGGAAAATGGGAGATACTTGAAAGAGGCATTAGGAATGGGGCAGGAATCAGGGTTGAGGAACAGTGGGAAGTATTTAAAATGGGGATTATAAGAGCAACAGAATTATGTATTAAGCAGGTTAGCAAGAGGAAAAGGAAGAGGAGACCATTATGGTTTTCCAAAGAGGTAGCAAAGAAAGAAAGCCAAAAGATTGCATTCAGGCAATACAAAAAGACACAGGCAGAAGGGGATAGGAGAAGTACCAGGAGAAACAAAGGGAGGCAGGGAGGTCAGTAAGGAAGCCAAAGCTCAGACAGAAGAACACATTGCAAAATCAGTGGGTAGAGGGACAAAACCTTTACAGGTACATAAGTGAAAAAGAAAGCAAAGGGAGGGATAGTGAGACTGAAGGGGAGGATGGGGCTGTGTGGAGGATGACAACAGTAAAGCTGACATATTGAACAGGTATTTCTGCTCAGTCTTTACTGAGGAAGAGGAGGGTAATGGGTCTGAATGAGTACAAGGGTGAGAATGTTGCAGAAATGGACACAAGTCCCTTTACACGAGAAAGGGTCCTGAAGGAACTGGAAGTAATAAGAGTTGATAAAGCAATGGGCCAGATGGGGTGCACCCAGGGTCCTAAAGAACTAAGACAAGTGGTGGCTGAACCTCTTGCTATCCTGTTTAGCCTGATCACTAGAAACAGGAGGTACCCAAAGACTGGAGGATAGCAGATGTGTCCCCTTATACAAAGTGGGAACAAAGAGGCGGGGAACTACAGACCAGTCAGCCTCACCTCGGTAGTGGGGAAGATCATGGAAGCACTACTGAAGGAGAGATTGGTGGAACATCTGGTTGTCAATGGACTACAGGACCCAAGGCAGCATGGTTTCACCAGGGAAGGTCATGTCAGACCAACCTCATTGAATTTTTTGACTGGGTGACTAGGGAGGTGGATCAGGGAGGGCAGTGGACATGGCCTATCTGGACTTCAGCAAGGCCTTTGACACTGTGCCACATAGAAGACTATTGCACAAACTGGGGAATATGGGTGTGGGCAGGACAGTAGTGCGGTGGGTAGGTAACTGGCTGGGCAGCAGGACACAGAGGGTGGTGGTAAATGGCTGTCACTCCACAGAGGGAAGAGTGACCAGTGGGGTACCACAGGGATCAGTGCTGGGACTGGTACTATTCAATATCTTCATCAGTGACATTGCACAGGACCTAGAAGGCAGAATTTCACTGTTCGCTGATGACACAAAGCTCTGTAACAGAGTAGACACACCAGAGGTGTAGACAGAATGAGAAGGACCTGCAGAAACTTGAAGAATGGTCAGGGTTTGGCAGTTGAAATTCAATGCAAGGAAGTGCAAGATAATGCATATGGGGCACAAAACCCTGGCACAATATATCAGTTGGGGGTGAGGATATAGCATGCACCAAGCAGGAAAGGGATCTTGGAGTTATCATCTCTGATGACCTCCAAGGCAGGGAAACAGTGTGACAAGGCAGCAGCTAAAGCAAATAGGATGCTGGGATGCATAGGCAGGGCATCACCAGCAGGAAGGGAGGTCATAATTCCACTATACAAGACACTAGTGAGGCCGCACCTGGAGTACACTGTGCAGTTCTGGAGACCTTACCTCACGAGAACATGGACAGGGTAGAGAAGGTTCAGAGGAGGGCAACAAAGATGGTGCATGGATTGCATCACAAGTCCTATGAGGACAGGTTGAAGGCACTGAACATGTACTCCTGGAGGAGGAGAGGGAGAGGGGATATGATAGAGACATACAAGTATCTTACAGGGAGGAACAGGGTGCAGGAATGCACTATTTTAAGCAAAAAGATGTTCCAGGACTAGAGGGCATGGGATGAAGTTGGAGGGAGGACGATTCAGAGGAAATGTGAGGAAGAATTTCTTCACAGAACGGGTGGTGGACAAGTGGAACACCCTGCCAGAGGAAGTGGTGGGGGCTGAAACAATCGCGGGATTTAAGAATGCATGGGATAGACATAAAGGAATTCTGGAGGTCAGGGGTAAGGGGCAACAGACTTCCTGGAAAGCATAAACTGAACTTACAAACTTAAATGGGCAGACTGGGTGGGCCATAGGCCCTTATCTGCCGACACTGTCTATGCATCTATGTAACTTAAAGGATTTTGAAGGGGCTGGCGAGGAGGTTGGGAGTTTTGAGGAGAAGGGAGAGGATGAGTGAAGAAGAAGAAGGTGGAGAACTGCAGTGAAAGTGGGCACTGTTTTCAAAGCTGCATGAGGAATATTGGTGGAGTGAGACCATATTTCAAATGGCAGGGAGGGAGTGTTAGCATGGATGTGGGTAGGGGATTGGAGATAGTAACTGATTTTGGGGTTGGGAGATTTATTAGGAATAGGTGAGTAGAGAGCAAGTGGAGGTGGTAAAGAGCGGGATATGAGCAGAACAAGGAGAAGAGAGGGGAGTAGGGGATGCATTGTTTATAAGGCAGAGAAATTAGTGAATAATTGATTTAGGAAGAGGAAGAATTTGTAAGCAGATGGAGGGATGAGCTGTAGTTTAGGAAGGCATCTATATTAACAACAGGCAGGGATCGCTTAGATAAAGATTATGTCCCTGTAGTGGCAGTACAGTATAACTTGCTAATGAGGAAAAAAAAGCATAGAGGGTTAGTATAGCAGTTAGCAGAGCTGGAGGGTGAACTGGAGATTCAGGCACTGCAGTGAAGCTAAGCCGTGTCCCTAGGTGCTGTTCCTTGGCAGACCGGAGTGCCCTGGTCAGGGAATGCCTCCTAGGAAGAAATGAGAGGGGAGAAACAGGGATGAAATTAAAAGGTAATCGGAGGGTGGGACAGTCAGTGAGTGGATACAGGAACATGGCAGGAGCAAATTAAGTGACAAAAAGGAGGCAATAAACAGAAAGGAGATGGCTCCGAGAAACCAAGTGTGGGGGGGGCTAGGAGTTACTCTGGGAGAAAGAAAGAGAGAGAGGTATGGGGAACAAGACAATAGAAGTTAGAGGGAAAAACAGATATAAATTTCAGTTTAACTTAACTTTTCCAAACTGAGCTGTAATCACTTGCATTAAATAGTCTATCACTTGCATTAAACAGCCTAATAAATACACTTCAAATGACTACACACAATACAAGTAAAGTACACTCAATATACATAGGCAGAGAGGAGAAAGCTGTTATGGTTTGAAAAATGTGCGCCCACCAGTTAAAACTCTGGCTAGGAGCATACAGCAAAGTTCAAACAGTGGAAAGAAGTAGGGAGCCAATTGGGAGCCCAGATTCACCAGCACCGTCCAATCAGGAACTGGAGGTAACACCAGGGAAAAAGTGGGGTTAGCCGGAAGGAAGTTCATACCTGCAGAGCTGGAGGGTGAACTGGAGATGCAGGGACTGTGGTGAAGCTAAGCCGTATTCCTAGGTGCTGCTCCTTGGCAGGCTGGAGTGCCTTGGTCAGGGGACGCCTCCTGCAGAGCTGGAGGGTGAAATGGAGATGCAGGGACTGTGATGAAGCTAAGCCCCATCCCTAGGTGCTGTTCCTTTGCAGGCTGGAGTGTCCTGGTCAGGGGATGACTCCTATAGAGCTGGAGGGTGAACTGGAGATGCAGGGACTGCAGCAAAGCTGAGCCATGTCCCTAAGTGCTGTTCCTTGGCAGACCAGAGTGCCCTGGTCAGGGGATACCTCCTGCAGTACTGGAGGGTGAACTGGAGATGCAGGGACTGCATCGAAGCTAAGCTGTATCCCTAGGTGCTCATCCTTGTCAGGCCAGAGTACCCTGGTTAGGGGACACCTCCTGCAGAGCTGGAGGGTGAACTGGAGATGCAGATACTGTGGCAAAGTTAAGCTGCATCCCTAGGTGCTGTTCCTTGGCAGGCTGGAGTGCCCTGGTCAGGAGATACCTCCTAGGAAGAAATGCCACATCTCTTATCCTGGTAGAAATCCCTCTCGCTAGGCACCCCAGCATCCCACTAGCCTTGCCTATTGCCTTGTCACACTACCCTGCCACCTTCAGATCATCAGATATGATTACCCTGAGGTCCCTTTCTTGCATGGTGATTGTAAGTACCTCCCCCCACCATCTTATTCCACCCTGTGGAGATGGTCAGTTACTGCTCATTTAGAAATTTGGAGCCTCAAAGCCTCCTGGTAGTACTGGACATCTTCGTCATGGAGTCAGCCTGTGCGATGGGAGCTTAGGTGGCTGTGGAGAGTTATAACTCAGCCCTTGTGACTTCGTTTGACTCCCTAGCAGCCCCTCTGTGTCCACCCCTTGATTTCCCACTGCAGGTCATCATGGTATGATGTGGACCTGAGAAGACAGAAGACTAAGGGGAGGAGGTTTGAAAGCTGTTAGAGGAGGTCTCGCATGGAGGTGGATAAATTGGCCCTGAGAGCGCATTATAATGAGTATCAACAGGCAACCACTCTGAAAAAGTCAGCATTCCTGGCACGATTGATTGCTGCTGGAAGGAACTGGCCAGCTCAGCTTTTCAGCACTGTAGACAGACTTTTAAATCTAGTCAATCTCCAGTCTTGCAGAGCCTTTTCATAGGATAAATGTGAAGAGTTTAGCTGGTTCTTCTAGACAAGATGTCTTCCATCTGGGCTGGGATAGCAACTGTCCATCCTCCAGTGTCCAACAATATCCAGACTTCGGCAGACAAAAGAACTCCATCTCTGTGAGATGAGTTTGAGCCAGTGCTGGCCGATGATGTTTCTCATGTGGTTTCTAGCCTGCATCCCACCTTCTGTGTGTTGGACCCAGGGACGACCTGGCTTCTATTAAAATGTTGGGATTCGCTCAGTCTGTTTGCAGTGGAGATCGTGGTGTGTTCCCTTGTTGAGGGTTTTCTCCACTCTACCCTTAAAAAGGCAGTGGTGAGACGTCTCCTCAAGAAACCCTCTCTGAACTCTGATGTTCTCTCCAATTACAAGCCAGTCTCGAACCTTCCCTTTTGGGGAAGTTAATCGAGAAGGTGGTGATGACGCAGCTAGAACAACATCTGGTGAAGTATGAAATCTATAAGCCATTCCAGGGTTTTGACCTCAACATAGAACAGATCCCATGCTAGTTGGGGTGCACCATGATCTCCTTCTTGCGAGGGATAGCGGATGATGTTCCATTCTTGTCCTGCTTGATTTGTCATCGGATTTTGACATGGTAGATCATGGGGTGCTGTTGGCCAGTCTGAGGCACTACATCAGACTGTCAGGAATGGTATTGCATTCCTTTAAATCCTACCTGTCCAGCAGAGTGCAGTAGATGACACTTGGCTCATTCACATCAAGCTGTGCTGCTTTCTGCTGTAGGCTGCCTCAGGGGTCGATTTTGTCCCCCATGTTGTTTACCATGTCTAGGTTGCCATTTTGGGAGATCATTAAATGCTACAGGTTGAGTTCTCACTGTTGTGCAGATGATACCCAGCTGTATGTGTCTTCTGCCCATGATGAGCGGTAGTTTAATAACTTAATGAGTGTTAGTCCAAAATCCAGAAGTAGATGGCAGCCAGTTGGCTTAGGCTGAACCATTCAAAGAAGGAGGTGTTACTAGTGGAACCAGGTCAAACAAGTTCCAGAGCGTTGAGTAGCAGCACTTTCCTGCCCATGGTGGCACTTCAAGCTGCAGATAGAGTGAGGAATCTGGGGGTCATTGTGGACTTCAAGCTGACACTAGAACAGCAGGTGTCTGCTGTGGACCACAGCAGCTTTTACCATCTGAGAAACATCTCGCAGATCAAGCCATATCTTGAAAAGTCTGACCTACTAACATGGGTACACACGTTAGTCTCATCAAGACTGGATTACTGCAATGCTTTTTACCTTGGGTAATCCACTAGGCTGCTGCACCATTTGCAGCTGGTCCAGAATGCAGCAGCTTAGCTGGTTGTAGGCACCTCTCGATCTGAGCATATCAGGCTGGCTCTCCATGCTCCACACTGTTTACCAGTGTGGTGGTGCACCATCTTCAAGGTCTGCTTGCTCACATATGAGGCCTTGCATGGACTGGGGCTGAGCTTCCTGAGAGATCTCCTGGTGCCTTATGCTCCTGGTCACCCCCCTCCCCAGTCATCAGATGCAGGTTTCTTGTCAGTATCAAAGTCTCGCCTCAAGTTTTCTGGCAGCAGGGCTTTTGGGATGCCACTCAGCTGTTGTGGAATGCCCTCCCTTGGGAGATAAGAGATGCACCCTCACTGACAATTTTTAAAAAGCTTTTAAAAACCCACTTATTTATGTTATGCTTTGGACCTGGCCCTGTAACCTAATGGCACAACATACAGCTTATTGTTTTTATCATGATCTATTTATTTGGACTTATTTGTGAGGTACCAGAGCCTTTGGGATTGGGTGCCACATAAATAAAATTGCCTTGTCTTCCATTGTCTTATACACAGCTCCCAGGTCTCCCCACCTTTTGGCATAGAAACCTAGCTGTCACAACCTGGACCACACCTCTAGTTTCCCCAGATCACTTTGCATTCTCTCCACCCTTTCCTAAGTGTCCACCCTGTTGCAGTTTTGTGTCCTCCACAAAGAGACACACCTTCCTCTCCAGTTCCTTGGCAATGTCACTTATGAAGACATTGAAGAGGACCAGCCCCAGTACTGATCCCTATGGCATCCCACTAGTCACTCTCCCATCCCCCAAATGTCTGCCATTTACCACTACCATCTGCCTCCTATACTTTAACCAGTTTGATATCCAGCTTACCACTTTCTCCCCAACCCCCAGGCTGCTTAGTTTCATAACAAGCTTCCTGTGTGGCACAGTGCCAAAAGCCTTACTGAAGTCCAGATGGATAACATGCACTGCCCTCCATGATCCACCTTCCTAGTCACCCAGTCAAAGAAATCTAGATTTGTTTGACATGACCTCCCCACTGTGAAACCTTGCTGCCTGTAGTCCTACAGGCCATTTGCTTCCAGGTACTCCATCAGCCTCTCCTTCAGCAAGGTCTCCATTAATTTCCCCACCAACTAGCCAGTAGTTGCTAGCTTCATCCATTCTGCCACACTTATGCAGAGGGACTACACTGGCCTACCTTCAGTCCTTTGGAACTAACCCCATCTCCCATAAGGTGCTGAATAGTGTTGTCAGAGGGGCAGCTAGCACAGTGCTCAATTCTTTTAGAAGCCTTGGGTAAATCCCGTCCAGTTCAATTGCCTTGTACTCCTTTACGGCTTCCAATCCCTTTCAAATTCTCTCTTCTCTGAAATGAACTTATGACCACTGCCCCTTCCCCTGATGCCTGTTGATACATGTTGGTCTGCCCCCCCCCTTTACTGTGAAGACTGAGCAAAAGTACTCATTTAAAATTTTAGCTTTTTCTTGATCTGCTTCTGCACAGTCTCCCCTGCCCTCCTGATTCTCACTATCCCACCTCTTGCTTTCCTCTTTTCAAGTTCTGGAATTACAGGGGAGCTTGCCAGGGCTCGGCCCCCCCTAGCTTTGAATCAGCCCTGGCAGCTCACTCATCACTGCCATTGACATATAATGGAAAGGGGCTCAGTTTAAATACAGAACCCTTTTCTGCATGCCTAGCTTGCAAAGCTCATAAAATATAATTCCAACACTGCTCTTTTCACTCACATAGCTGAAGGACGTCTCATCTCCTTTTTTGATCTCCTTGGCAATCCTCTCCTCTGTTTGTGCCTTAGCTGTCTTCACCCTCCTTCCTGCCTCCTTTTGGTTTTCCAGACATATCTTCCTGTCCACCTCCATCTAGGTCTCCTTGTACTTCCTAAATGCTGTTTTTGTCCTTTAATACCTTAGCCACCTCCTTTGAGAACCATAGCAGCCTCTTCCTCCTCTTTCTCTTGCTTACCTCCTTTAAGCCGCATGCTGTTGCCTTAACTATTCCCTCCTTAATTTTTTCCGCAGGGTCTCCACTGCCCCAGGTCATCACGCCCTTCAAGGTATTTGCTGAGACAGTCTCCTACTTTTTTGAAATCTGCCTTTCTGAACTCCAGGACCCTCGTCTTAGTGTGGTTTTTCTCTTGCCCAATCCATATGCCAAACTACACAGTATGGTGATTACTTGTACCCAGAGTACTACCCACTGTGACATCTAAAATGCTGTCCCTGTTCATAAGTACCAGGTCCAGCACTGCACCATCATTAGTGGGTTCCATAACTAGCTGCCTGAGAAATGCCCCATGTAGGGAGTCGAGGATGGCCTTGCTTCTTGTTGTAGCTGCAGCCAGAATTCTCTAGTCTACATCCGGCAGATTAAAGTCCCCCATAATCAATACTTCCCTTTTGCTTGCCATTCTGCCAGTGGCCTCCCCCAAAACCTTGTCTAACTCCTCCCCCTGTATTGGTGGTCTGTATACCACACCCATGTGAATAAATGCCTCAGACCCTGTCTCTAAGCCTACCTGTAATACTTCCAGCCCTTCCTTATTCCCCTGGTGTTTCTGTATCACTGTGGCCCTTATACCTTTCCTCACATATGAAACAACCCCCCACTTTTCCTCCCTGTCCTGCCTTCTGGAACATGGTGTAGCCTGGTATGGCCCCTTCCCAGCTGTGGTTGTAGGTGCACCATGACTCTATTATATCCACCAGATCTACGTATGCCTCTGAAATGATTGCTTCAAGGTCAGAAATTTGATTTCCTAGGCTCCTTGCATTGCCACATGTCGTTCTTCACTCCTATTATCCTTCTGTCCCCTATTCTGACTTGCTTTCCTGTTTCTATCCTTTGCCTCCAGTTTCCCCCGACCTATCCTCTCCTTTTCCACTATCCCTCTGCATATCCTCCTTAACCTCTCTCTCAGCTTTAGTTCCTCTTCCTGACACACCTGTCCTGCCCTCCCCCTTGTCCTTACACCCCTCTACCCCTGGGAAATTTACTTCCCCTCAGCTACTCCTCTCTGTTGTTCTGTTCACTGGGGCAGGGGGGCAGTCTCTGTCTCCCTGAGTTTTTCTACCTCCACCTCTGGCTAGTTTAAATGCCCATCAAAGTAGCATCTAAATCCTCCTCTCAGGACTGCCATTTCTCTCCTGGATGGGCGGAGACAATCTCCTTTGTAGAGGCCTCTATCCCTCCAGGTAGGATCTCAGTTCCTGACATAGTCAATACCCTCCTCTGTGCATCATGCCTTCAACCACTCATTGAAGACCCTGGTGCTGTGTTCCCTAGCCTTTTCCTGGCCATATAATGGTAGCACCTCAGTGAAAGTCACCATGCAAGCTACCTGCTTCTGGCCCATCCCAAGCTTCCTTAACTTATCCTGCATAACCTCTGTTTCATCCTTTACCAGAGCATTAGCCCTCAGAGGCAATACATCCTGTTCCACCTCCCTAGTAATCCTTAGGATCCATTTTCCATCCCTGCATGCTGAGGAGATACTAAGTAGGCACCTCACCTCCCTCTACCTCTCCCTTCTTTCTCCCCAAACTACCCTCCGATGACTGGGTCACCCACCAGAAGTTGTTTGTCCCTCTACTGGAGCCCTCTCCCTCCCACCTTAGGACCTCCCCATGGAAGACCCTCAAATCCTCCCTGGCCACTACCATGTCTGCCTCCTCCCGGCAGTCCCTTCCTGCCAGAGCAGTGAATGAGTTGTGTAGTGTCACTGGCTGAGGAATAGTGCTTGCCAGAGAGAAAAATATAATTTAGGAAAAAAGAAACATTAAAAAAAAAGTAAAACTAAACATCTGAAAAATTAAAAAAAGGGACAATAAGGAAGCTCAGGGTGAATATAGGGAGAAACTAAAACAGATAGACACAAAGTGCAGCAAGCATTGAACAGCTGTATTGCAGCGATGCAGGCCTACCCTGCCCTGCACAGTGCAGGTCATGTTTGTTAACTTTTGTTTGCTTTTAAGGAAGGGAAGCAGAAGAATGAAATAGCTGAGCAGTGAGAAAGAGAAAGGGGAGAAGGTGACTGGTGGTAGATAGTGTGCAGCAGCAGTAGGTGAGAGATCAGAGCTGCAGTGCATTTTTGCTTTTCTTTGCCTGTCTATCCTTGAGGGATTTATTTTTCTCTGTGCTATGCCAGTCACCTAAAAATAAACCTACTTCAAATAATAAGCTTAAGACTTAAGATGATCTAAAATAAAAAAAAGCCGAAAACAGAGAGAAAGAGGAGCAAAGGGGGATGGGGGGGGTTAAGACAGACTGCGGTTACTGTAGACTGCAGCAACACTGAGCTTCCCTATAAGTGGTGATTACCAAGATTGGTAGGGTTTGCTGTCATTAATTTCTTTACTGCCTACTACCTACAGTTTCGCGGTTTCTTCTTCTGGTCACAGAATGTTTAAGATGGGGTTTGCCATAACTAATTTCTTTCTTGCCTATGGTCTCAATGTATTTCTTCTCACCCCGGGAAGCAATAAAGGCAGATTTTGCCTTAACTTAGTGTTTTATTGCCTAGCCTACAGTCTCTACAGTCTGGGGAGGTATATCCCCGGAGAATAATAAAGGCAGTATTTAACGTCACTAGTTGCTTCATTGCCTTCAGGGTATTTTTTTTCTAGCCCAGAAAATAAATACAGCAGGATTTCCTGTCACTAACTGCTTTATTTCATACAGTCTCATGGTATTTCTCCTGGCCCCCAACAATAATGCTTGTCCTGCTGCAGATTTTACAGAATATGCTTTTAAAATGCACCATTTTGTTCCAATGTCTTCAAAATTTCTTCCAGGTGGCAAATCACCCCGGACCCCCCTTTTTGGAAAAGTCATAGATGGGGCATGTGCCCCCTACCCTATTTTTGGAATCCTGATGATACCCCTGAAGGCAGCCCAGAAAGATTAGAAACTCTGACCATTTCTATTATGAGTACTAGTCTGTGTGCAGCAGATATCTCATATTTGTTTTGTTCAGTCTTTTTTGCTAATTATTTCTTTCATTGGTCTGTAATTTCTCATTTTATGTCTGGAGTACAGTTTGGTGTAGTTAAGTGAAGTATTGTGTCAGTCTCTTTCTATATTAGTTGTAGTTATTATGTTTAGTTTTTTAAGTGACATTGTTCTACCACTTACAGCAACTTGTTGATTATCCTGTTATGTGTGTCTTGTTAACCCCCATCGTGTTAAAAAACAAAATAAAAAGTTGTGCCCTCACAACATTATGAATCTAAATATATATAATAACCAGTAAGAGATGCTTGACTAAAGGGAGAGGTGCTGGGGGGGGGACAAGAAAGAAGTGCACACGTTCTGTGGGGCAAAAGGGTGTTACAGCTAAAAAAACTATGTCTTCTGCAGTGTCATCTATGGGCTCCAGGGCCAGTGGTAGTAGTAATAAAGGAGTAGTTGGTGGCAGTGGTGATGGCATTAGTGTGGCCAAGTTTTTCTGTGGCAAATGTGTGGCATCCATGCTGGTAGGGGCTGGGGAGGTGGCAACAACAGGAGCAGTCCAACAGGTAGCAAAATGTCTGTCTCAGGTCAGTGGTTGAGGAGGTTGTTGGTGTCCCTGCAACTCCTCGTGCTGGTGACTGCACAAAGCCTGATCTTGATGATAGTTTCCAATTCCCAAATGAGAGAGTGGAGTTTAACCATGAGTTAGAGCTGGAGGACAGAGATCTGAATATTGCATAGTCAGAAAAAGCTAAATTGGGAGCCCACTCCAGCGTGGCAAACGTCCCGCGTCATCTAAGTTTTTTAAAGAAAAGAAACCTGAAAGAAAAAAAACTTCCCTCGCTGAGTGTCCTGACCCTCGCTGAGTGTCCTGATCCAATCTCCCCCCACCCTCTACACACCCTACCTCCCCACACCCCCACCTCACCCCATACTTACCTCCGGAGCTAGGTGCAATGATCTTCGGTGAACTGGGAACACGTCTGCACTCTTCAAAGCCGACCATGAACTGAAGAAATGCTGGTAAGCTGTATAATGCAATAAATAGGGTTTTTTCAACTTTAATACATATCTCAGGCATGTTTTGGAATTTTAGCACCAAATTTTCAACATGGAGTTTTTGGGGCCCCTTCTCATGAATTCTCTCACTGTCATGGCATTAATCGGGCCGGAAGGGTGATTTCACAGTCATTGCACAAAATCACCTTTCAGGACTGATTAATGAAATGACAGTGCCACAGTTCATAAGGTAGGCCCCCAAAAACCCTATGTTGAAAATTTGGTGAAAAAATTCCCAAAAATGACTGTTTTACAAGCATGCGTTGCGCTATTCCTACACTCGCTTGTAAATTCACAAATTTTCAATATGTTCACTCCATATTTTCAACATTGCCATTTTACCACACCTCCTTATGAGAAGTACAGCTGTCATTTCTCACATCTCACCCAAAATGTGTTTCCGTGCATGTATCGCACAATGGCGCAGTCAATGTTAGAAATCAATGTTCGGGACAGATTAAGAAATCACAGTGACACTGTTCATGAGCAGAGGTGTTAAAATGGCTATGTTAAAAATTTGGTGCCAAAATTCCCAAAAATGACTGTTTTACAAGCATGCGTTGCTCTGTTCCTACGCATGCTCTTAAGTTGGCGAATTTTCAATATTTTCACTCCAGATTTTCAACATTGCCATTTTACCACACCTTCTTATGAGCAGTACAGCTGTCATTTTTCACATCTCACCCAAAACGTGTTTCCACCTATGTAGCGCACAATGGCGCAGTCGGTGTATGAAATCAATGTTCGGGACAGATTAAGAAAATCACAGTGATACTGTTCATGAGCAGAGGTGTTAAAATGGCTGTGTTAAAAATTTGGTGAAAAAAGTCCATAAAATGACTGTGTTATGAGTGACCATTGCGCAGTTTCCACACAGCCTCGTAACTTCATGGATTTCTAATATTTTCAGTTCAGATTTTCACCACTGGCATTTTTCCACACTTCCTTATGAACAGTACAGCTGTCATTTTTCACACCATGGCCAAAATGTGTTTTCGCACTTCCAGCGCAGAAATGGGTGGTTGCTGTGGGAAATCACTGTTCAGGATAGATTAAGAAAATCACAGTGGCACTGTTCATGAGTAGAGGTTCCAAAATCCCTGTGTTGGCAATCTGCTGTAAAAAATTCCCAAACTAACTGCATTAGGGGTGTGCATTGTGAATTTTCTGTGCATGCTCGTGACTTCACCAGTTTGTTTAATATTTTCACTGCAGAATTTCAACATTGCCATTTTTTGTACCTCCCCATGAGCAGTACAGCTGTCATTTTTCATATCCTGTTCGAAATGTGTTTTTGCACCTGTAGTGCCAAATGGCATAGTCACTGTGCAAAATCAGCTTTTGGCTAACAAACTGATATTGCCACTCTTCAACCCATGTTGAAAATTTGGAGTGAAAATGCTAACGAATGCCTGAGGCATTAGAGTTTCCAACCATAATGCCCCAGCCTGTAGATGTTGACAGGCATCAGGGGTGTGACTTGAGATTCTTGCCTGTAATTCTCATACCATTCCTCACCCTTCAGCCAGTGAGAGGCATTGAGGTGTGCCTTGGACTCTTTGGCCCAAAGTTCACTCCATTCTCCTATACGGGACCCATCTCACCGTATTTCCTGATGCAATGGGGTGAGCATAAGGGCCAAAGACCCCAAGGCACACCATGACACTTGTCAGTGTCTGCAGAGTAGGGTGTGGTGAAATGGCATGGCCATTATGCCTGATGACCCAAAGGCATGCCCCAATGCCTGTCAGTCTCTGCAGGGTGGTGGTGGGGTTGGCTTCAGTTCAGTACTTCACTGCCATTCCTATTATGCAGCTCTGTAACTCCTACACTACCAATGCCAATGCCAGCAAGCAAACATTCGGCATTGACAAACACTTCTTATATACTTGACACAGCTGTTCAAACAGTTGCCATCAGTCAACTGTGTCAAGCATGGGTTAGTTAGGGGAAAAAGTTCAGCCACCTAGGCACTGGTGACCAACACACACACCTAAAGTCTAGGCACCTGTTACACTGGACTCAGAACCAGAAGGATACCAATCTATGGGGTCCTTCTCTCTTATCATCTGTATTTGTCAAGGCATCTAGAAGTGGCAGATAAATAGTCCTGATAGAGGGAGGGTTGACTGAGGAGGACTACTACAGAGATAAGGAGGAGTCTGTGGAACTGCCTAGTAGTGGTTGTAAACGCAGTTGTGGGTTGAGTACCAGCATCCAGAGTCACCGAGCCATAGCACCCCAGTGCGGAAAACACACAAAATCACTGCTTTCATTTGAGCAGCTCCTGTGAATCCCAATGAGTCAAATCAATCAATCAATCAATCAAATCTTTATTTATCCAGGCGAACACCATTGAGGAGTACTCATTTTCAAGAAGATGGACCTGGGCGACATACAAGAACCCATCACAGAGAAAATAATATACACATCTGAAATATACGACTGAACAGATACAATAGTAATTAAAACAATATACAACAAATAGTTGGCAGTAAACATTTAAAAAAGGAAAAAAGAAAACAAATTCTACCTCACTAGCCTTGCTGCCATGCTGAGTCCAGCTGTTTGGTAGCCTAACACCCAGAAAGATCCAGCCTAGGCTGCATAGCATGCTTGAACATCATGCCAGATACCCACCCAATCATGCTGTTACATGTGAACTGAATACAGCAACAGCTAAAATGATGGCAACTGAGCTATTGCCATTCTCTTTTGGGGAGAACATAAGATTTAGAAGGTTGATGGTATGTACCCACCCGAAATGGCAGACTCCCTCAAGAACTTACTTCTCCACATGTGTCATTACTGAACTTCATAGGACAGTATCACACACAGTAATCCATGTTCTGCTGCATTCTGCATCACCATACAGACGTCTCAGTATGGATACATGGACCAGTGGCCAGTCAACTGGTAACTCATATCTGTGCATTAAAGCACATTGGGTACAGGTACCTGGAGTAGTATTTGATTCTGGTGGGGGTGGGGGAATTGTACTAAGTCTAACTGCAGTGGTAGCAATACTCTGGGTAGTTGCCAGCATGCCAAGCTGGCAACGAAGAATGCAACTGGATCATTCAAAGGTCAAAAAATGCTAGAAGTGTTCCTGAATGAGACTGATGAATGGCTGAGCCCCCATTCACTGAAAGCAGGTTTCATTGCGAGCAATTATGGCTTGAATGTAGTGAAATGCATCAGTGATGGTCGGTTTTCCAGGGTATAAAACATAAAATGGACCTTTCTCAACCCTGATTAGACAATATGAATAGCTCTCTCAAATAATTCTGTTCTTTATTTAAATCAAAAACAGTAGAAATTTTTACTTATAAAATGTCATTTCTTCAACATTTAGTCAAAATATCATTTCAGCATCTAATTTTTTATCCAAACAACAACTTATTGATCACAATGTTACAATGCTCCAATGTGAGTTTATAGTCAACAACTTATCAATAAGCAGAATGTGGCAGCCAGGCTACTGACTGGATCTTCCAGGGCCAGTCATATTACACCTGTGCTCCTTGGATTGCACTGGCTGCCATTACAGTGGCAGATCATCTTCAAGGTCGGTTTACTGACCTAGAAAGCCCTACATGAGCAGGGACCCCATTACTTGCAAGATCTCCTTCGCCCCTACCTCCCTACCCACCCACTCCACTCTACCAATGAGGGATTGCTAGAGAGTCCATGGGTTTGATTGAAAACATCGGGGGCTCATTCTTTTGCTTTTGTAGCCCCCATCCTGTGGAATTCTCTACCTCGTCGGGTGAGTGAGTGTCTGACCATCCAAAGTTTTAAGACAGCTTTAAAAACGTATTTATTTAGCCTGGCTTATCCAGATTGCTCTTAGTCTTGTAAGATTGTTAATGCAGATATTTTAATATGGTGTAATTTAAGTGATTTACTACTGTGTTACTTATTATCATTTTAATGATGGTTATATGTGTTTGGTTGTTTACTGTGTACAAGCACTTTGAACTCCTGGAAAGACGCTTTTTATAAATAAAATATGATTTGATGATTTGATGCATACTCAAGCAATCAAGACACAGCCTCTTCCTTCTCCTCTGGCCTTCTTGTGTCCTCCAAATCCTGCAACAATATGGGCCAATGCCACCTTCACAGAATGAATCCAGACTGAAAAACTCGGATTCTTCAGCCAGCATAAATGCCATTGCCAGCCATGCAGACCATTCATTCTCCAGCAATCAAGACACCACCTCCTCCTCTTCTGGTCTGCTTATGTCCTCTACATCCATCAATAACATGGGCCATTGCTGCCTCCACTGCATGTATCTGCCTGGTTAAACAAAGTGATTGATTGATTGATTGATTGATTGTATCTAAACTGACAAACTTCAACTGTTAAGCCAGCATAAACGCCATTGCCATGCAGTCCTCCAGCCAGCCATCAAGGCATTCCTCAAGCTGAGACTCCAGCCAACCAGTTCAGGAAGGCAGCAGGACCGGAATTCCAGCAAGGCCCAACTTTGTTTGCTCTGATGGTAAGTTACTTTTACTGTTGTTCATACTCCTTATCCTCATTGTTGGTGGTAACTCTGTCCTCGCACAGGAGAAGCTTCCACCTAGCTAGTAAAATATTAAAATGTGTTTCTTTAGTTCCTTTTGTCTCCCTCTCATTGTAGGTTTGACTATTCACAAGGATGACTGGCAAGCCAGTCACAAAGCCAGACAGCCTGCAAGGCATTGACTTAGGTTGCCTCTTCCTCCACCACCCCTCTCTGTGGCACCATCATGCCAGTACATGGCATAGCCCTCATTAATTTGATGGTAAATATCATTCCACAATTTTTTTTCTTTTTTTACTTTTTTATTATTTTAAGTGTTCCTTTCACAGGCACACCATGACACAGTGGCCAAGTTAAGTAAAATAATTTCTCTTTTTTTTCACAGGTGACAGATATAAGAAGACTGTAAGTGGACCATGGGTATACCATGCTGTCACTATGGTGGCCAAGTCAGGCTATATAATTTATCTTTTTTTATTCACAGAGGGCAGGTATAGTAAAACTGCGAGTGGACAATAGATATACTGTGCAGCCATGATGTTGGCCAAGAAAGGCTAAATGATTTCTCTTTATTCTATACAGGTGTCAAGTGTAGTAAGACTGTGAATGGACAGTGGATGTGCCATTTGTGAAGTCACCCACAGTGACTAATTGATTAGAGTCTAAATAATTTTCTCTTGTCTTCACAGGTCTCCTGTCCTGCTGCCTTCTCATCCAGCAAGCAAGACTTCTCCTCCAGCTCCTCTGTCTGGGGCACCTTCATGCCATTTCAATGCATGGCCACCATCAATGTAACAGTAAGAATCCTTTCAAAAAGTTATTTTTTCTTTCTTTTTTTTTTTTGTTTCCTTTCACAGGTGTAACATAATAGGGAGTGTACTAGAGTTTAAATAATGTCTATCTTATATTGGCAGGTCTCCTTCCATTCTGTCCTGAATGCATCCTCCTCCTCCAGCAAGCAAGCCATCACTATCTTCTCCACCATATCATTGATGTGGTCAACATTGCAAATTCATGCTCAGACCTCCTCCTCCAGCTTCTCCACCACTGTTTGTAATCTTATTAAAGTCAACCCTTCCTCTGTAGCCAGTGTGAAGACTACTTACTTATCAATCTGATGCTGTTGCTTGGTTCTACATTGTCACACAGCTGAAAAATACCTGAAATGAGAGAAACAGGAGTAGAAAACAGTCAGAGAGTGAGATATGAATAGCATTTAAGAATTGAAAAACAAAAATGAAAAAAAAAAAAATTAATACTTACCTTCCCTGGTAGGAAACACTGCCAAATTAAGTAACCAGAACCAGGCTTTCCCCACGATGCAAGAGGGTTCCATCACCCTCATGGTAAATACCTGAAAAGAGAGAAACTGGAACAAGAGAGGGTTAAAAGGGTATTGTTTCCACTCCCCCCACCCACAGTTAAAAGGCAAACAGAAAAAATAAAAACCTTTGTTGGTAGAAGACGCAGCGATACTTGAAGACCACCATCTGAATCAGCATCCCAAACAGGCATTATTATTTCATAAGAAAATAACCAGACTTTCAAGTCACTATAGTTCATTAGGATAGGTGTTGTGGTGGGAGACTTACACAGCTACATATCACTCTGCTCTGCAACAACTCACGGCGTACTATTAGCTCTGCTGTCAATTGGCCCTCTGTATAAATCATTCTCTGACAATTCACCACCAGCATAAATTTAATAAAATAAAATCCAGGGGGCACAATTGGGGAACAAACTGAGCAGGGAGCTAATTGATGCCAGAGCTAATAGTACAGTGAAACTTGTCATGGAGGGGATTGGCCATGATGACTTGACATGTCACCGACATACACAGCACAAAAGCAGCATATAATTCTCATTTCATTTACTCACGTGAACATTTCCAGACAGGAGAATTTATTAGACTGAGAATTTCTGTGCACTAAAGTTCATCCACTAAAGTGCATTACAAGAATCATGTTGGTGGGACTGACACACAGTCAGGTAGCAGTATGCAGCAGCCTGACATATTTTTTTTCTGGTAGTTAAGATAAATTTTGGGAGAATAGAATTTATTTTCACACCATTTCCTCTAAAGAGCATTGCAAGAACTCTGTCAGTGAAACTGACACACAGCATGACACCATGCAGCATCCAGATGTAGTTTTATGGTAGCTGAAAAAAATTCTGGGAGCACAGAATTTATGTATATTGTGCTTTTCACACCATGTCCCCTAAAGGGCATCACAAGAACTGTGTCATTGGGGCTGACACACCACGTGGCACCATATAGCAGCGTGCAGTAGCCTGACATATTTTTTTCTGGTAGCTGGAAAAAATTCAGGGGTCAGGATATTCAAAGGGGTTGCGCATGGCACAACAGTGTTGTGCCATACTGTGCTCTGATGTGCCCTGGCGTGATATTCAAAAGGGATGTCGCGTCGCGAATCCCAATGCACGGGGTGCACCAGTAATGTATGCGGTGCAGGGGCGTGCCCATGCATATTTGGCACATCCCGATATTCAACCCAGGATGTGTGGTGCATATGCAGGCACAAACCCACCTTGCACTGCACAGGAGGGTGCAAAGATCCGCTGATAAAAAAGGGCAAGGCCAGGCCACCCACAGGTGAGCTGCCATATTGCAGGGTGCAACATGGCAGCCGCCAGCTGTGGGTGGCCACCCAACCTCCAGAGCCATGGTCCATCGTTGTCGCGCCCCCCCGCCCGCTCGTGGGCTTAAGTAAACAGAAATCTCCCTGGTGGTCCAGTGGACCTGCTCCCCAGCCCAATCATGGGCTTATTAAAAATAGATGTGTTCCTGGTGGTCCAGTGGACTGAACCCAGCCCGATCGTGGGCTTATTAAAAATGGATGTATCCCTGGGGGTCCAGTGGACCAGCTCCCAAGCCGATCAAGGGCTTTGTAAAAGAAAATATCCCTGGTGGTCCAGTGGTACCCCCCTCCCCACCCGCCCACTCAGACCCACCACCACACTCCCTCCCAGTCAGCAGTGGGAGGCAGCTCCCTAACCACAAGCCACCGCCCGACTGACGGTGTACAGTATGGCTGTATACCCATTGGTCCACAGTGTGGGCTAATGGGCATGCAACTGTGCTGTACTACACAGTCTGATATGTGAATGAATTCCATTCACATATCGGGACAGTATAATATCGTATGATCTGCACCCGACTATACGCTGTGGTACAATGGGCATACAGCTGTACTATGTGCTGTCAGTTGGCGGGCGGCTCAAGGCTTGTGGTTGGGGAAGCTTAACCGCTGCTGACCGAAAGGTGGGAGTGAAATGGTCTGAAGTAATTAGTGAAGAAGAAGGCGCTAGACCACCAGGATAATATCTTTACAAAGCCTGTGATCGAGCTTGAGAGTGGATCACTGGACCTGGGGATACATTTACATTAATAAGCCAGCGATTGGGCTGGGTTCAGTCCACTGGACCAGCAGAGATACATCTATTTTTAATAAGCCCATGATCGGGCTGGGGAGCAGGGTCCACTGACCACCAGGGATTTTGTATAGTTTTACAAAGCCTGCGATCGGTCATCGGGGCACATTGCCGCCGCGGAGCAGGGGACGCCGGTCCCCGCTGGCTACAGCCTGGGAGGGCACCAGGTGCAAGTTGCCGGGGATCAGTGCACCTGCATGCAAATCGGGCCATAATGACATACAAATGACCCCATTTGTGCCTTGCATGCATAATGGCCCCATTTGCATACCCACTGTTGAATATCATGGTTCCTGCACCTAGCACAATCACACTTGTGCTGGTGCATCCCCCTGCTCCTCACTTGCCACTTCAGCTGGCACAGTGCTACTGTGCCATGTGCAATGCGGTCAGCCACAGTGCCATATTCAATGGTGCTGAGCCATGGCGCAGCACCATTGAATATCACCAGGCCATGTCCTGGTCATCCCAGTTGCACTGCACCCAGGCTTGCGCCCCTGCCTGGCGCAGTCTGTATATCCAGCCCAGGGTGTACGTAATTTGTGTATAATGTGTTTTTCATACATTTCCTAGAAAGTGCATTACAAGAACTGTGGCAGGAGCACTTACACACAGTCCTGCACCTTATGGCAGCATGCAGCAGCCTGACGTATTTATTCTGATAGTTGAGAAAAATTCTGGGAGTACAGAATTAATGTATGTTGTGCTTTTCTCACAATTTCCCCTAAAGTGTATAACAAGAACTGTGGCAGAGGACTGATACACAACATAGCACCATGTAGCAGCATGCAGCAACCTGACATATTTATTCTGGTAGTTGTAAAAAATTCTGGAAGTACAGAATTAATGTATGTTGTGCTTGCCTCACATTTTCTCTTAAAGTGCATAACAAGAACTGTGGTGGGGGACTGACACACAGAGCAGCACACTGAAGTAGTATGGAACATCCTGACATATTTATTCTGGTAGCTGAGAAAAATTCTGGGAGCACGTAAGTATGGTGTGCTTTTCTCACAATTTCCTCAAAAGTGCATTAGAAGATCTGTAGTGGGGGGACTGACACACTGTGTAGCACCATGTAGCAGCAAGAAATATTTACTGTGGTAGTTAAGAAAAATAATGAGAGAAGAAGACAGTGATGATGCAAGGACTGCACAGCTGCATAAGGAAGAGAACAATACAGCTAGGAACTCAGAATTGTTTTTCTTTTATTAAGCAGGAGAAGGATAGCTGATGGCAGAATTTAGAAAGCTAGAATGAAGCAATATCAGAAATCAATACAGAGAAATGAAAACATACAAAATGTTTTTTGTGGTTTTTTTTTACTTTTTAATTTGTTTTACAACAGATGAATAATAAAGGAGACAGAAAGAAAGCATATGATGTTGATGAGTCTTTTCTTGTACGAAGGAGTGTAGAGAGAATAGGGCTATGGCCTCAAGAGAGACAGTGTACCACCAACATGGAATTCTACCAGTCCCTCAAGAATACGCTGTTGGCTTTGGAGCAATACCTCCAAAGTTTGTTTTGTGGCCACAACTTGTTCCCTGTCTCCCCATGCAGTTCTGCCACTTCAGTACAAATGGACATAGGAGCAGGATCTGAAGCCAGTCTCTCCAGTGACACCCCCCCCCCACAACACCTGAGTCAGGCTGCAGATCCCATTCCTCATCCCCTCCATCTTCTCTGTGTCCCTGTCTAGGACCGGTGCACCATGTAATGACCTGCTACATCACCTTTTTTTGAACTGGTCACCCTGCAGCATGGAAGGAGCACTAGGTATGCCACCACCACCTCCAACCCTCTCAGCTGTCTAGGTTTGTCCCCTCCTCACATGCTCCTCCCACTGCTTACAATAAACTTTTTAAATTTTTTTTTGCATGGCAGTTGAAGAATAAGGACACAGTACGACAGATAGCATAGGATGACAAAGAGTCTTTTCTTGAATCAATTAGTGTAAAGAGAATCAGGCTATGGCCAAGGGACAGAGGGTGTACTGCCACAACAGAGTTCCACTAGCCCCCTCAAGAATACACTATTAGTTTTGGAGCAACACCTCCAAAGTTTGTTTCATGGTCACAGCTTGGGAGAGAGCATCCCTATCTCTCTGTGTAGCTGTGAAACTTCATCTGAATACAGTACATGTAGGAGGAGGATCTGACACGCTTTACAGGTGACCCCACAGCTCCCTCTTCTAGTCCCCTCTATCCCTTCTGTGTCCCCCTCTGAGACCTGTGCACTACATGATGACCACCTATGTCACCTCTTCTTGTACTGCCCACCATGCAGCATGGAAGGAGCACTAGGGGTGCTGCCTCCTCCACCCCTCTCAGCTGTCTAGGTTTGCTTCCTCCTCACATGATCCTGCCACTCCTGGCAGTGGTGGATGTGCTGCCTACCTGTGAACAAAAGGCTGCCCTGTTTCACATACTGAACAACAGTGTAACACAAGCTGCATGTCACCACACTGTTGTCAGTGGGGTCAATAACAAGAAAATCCCAAACAAGGGACTTTTGCTGCTGTCAAGCGGAGAAGCCAGATGATCATGGGTGGGACTCTCCTCCTCCTCCTCTTGGGACTCATGTAGCCACACAATAACCGGGAAGACCACAAGAGCAGGTGTCACTGCACATACAGGATATAGTGGAGCAGGGTCAACTGGTGGTGGTGGTGGTGCCACTACATGCTGCTGCTGGCACTGCACTGCAGGGGAGTGGATGCTGACTGTTCAGTTTCCTGGTGCTCTTGGTGCCAAAGCTGGCCTCTTCAGATGGATGGGTTAGTGTGTCCCATTCATGGACTGCATTATTCTCTCCTCTCCTTGCTATGACTGATTCCAGTCCTCCCCGTCTTCTCATCACCAGTCCCACTCTTTTTAAGCTGGGGAAAAAACAGAATAAAATCGAAAGTAATACAACAATTAAAAGTGAGGCACATAAAGAGAAATACACTGTAACAACAACTAAATAAATCCACACAAATTGCTTGGTAAATAGAAGATGACAAGAAACCCAAATATGAAAAGCTCAAAAAGTTGTTTTTTTGGTTATTTTTAGAGCCTCTGAAAGCAGCATATCTGACCTCCTCCACTAACTCACTTAGACTGTAAAACGAAATAAAGGCTCAGTCTGTACATAGAGAAGTAGCGTGTGACCTGCAGGAGATGTTTCTATGTGACCTACTCTACAGGCACTTGTTCACCAAAAGTCCCTGTCAAAAACTGAAGTCCTAGTTTTCAAACAAGCAGACTTCAACTGGATGAGGGATCTGGCCTGAGACAAATTGAGCAGGGTGAACAGAATCAAAGGTGTACAGGAGAGATGTCAGAAAAAAAAGGATACGTGCAGATGTGGTATCAGCAGTGCAAATGATTTTTACGTTAGAATGTGCTTTTTGATTATAAATATTTTCACTTGATTTGTTTCACTGTTTATGTTGGGCACCTTACTACTCACTGCAGATGGCATTGGCATTGTATCTGGTTATTGTGAATCCCATTCTCTACATCGCTCCCACAGCCATTACATCATGGGTTTTCACCTCTTCACCTCATAGGCTGAATGCATGTGTGTTGACTTTTGAGACGGCCCCTTACTCCTCCTGCCTTCCCAGCTATCTCCAGTCTTTACTTGTGCATCATCTAGGTTGGCAGCACTCACTACAGCTCCTGCTGAAACTTCTAAAAGAATTAACCGAATTTGAAAAGAAACAGAACTCCCTAACACAACACACTTAGGTAAGCCTTTCAATTATGAAGCACATCTATGTAATATATGGCATGCTATGACTAACCAATAGAGCAGAGTTTCTTTCCTCCTTGGTATGGAGCTAACAAAGCCCCCCCCCCCCGACACTCAGTTCTGGCATCGAGCTGCACATATCTGGAGTAGATCTACAGAAAAAGCACTGGGTCTGTTCATGAGAAGGGGTTACCAATGTATCACATAGTTTCATCCTTAATTTAAAAAAGGATCACAATAGCCACTGCAATTATAATACTTGATTTTCATAGATGGGCATATCCAGAGATAAGTGACACAGTTTCAAAGTCCTAGCTGCAATCATCTTTCTTTTTAGATGGCCATCTCTGAAAATCCACATATTTGAAGCTGCAAATTGTGGCATGCAAAATCACAGCATGTTATGATTGTTATAGTCAGCATATGCCTTACTTGTCAATAAAATTGCTTTTGAAACTGTGTGGTGTGTCTTTTTATTAATTATGCATGCTTTCCCCCCAATTTAAACAGTGGCTAAAATGTAGCTTTGCTGTGAAAATTGCTGTGGCGCAGCAACATGCAGTGTCCTGTGTAAGGACCATACGTAATATGCCCCTCAAATCTGTGTAGCTGAGTTGACTGCATACACAACAAGTGGGCCTACAGTTCTGAATGCTTAAATCAGGGAATATGCCTTATAATGACCCTACTCTCAAACCCCTGGGAGGTATGATATTAGAAGTCATATGGGTTTTTTTGGTGAATGACTGTTGGATGGGTCAGGCTAGACACTCTCGTTCTGGCTGCAGGGGAGCAGCAACCAGAAGCAGGACCACTAAGTGTATTTAATATTTTTAAAAGGTAAGCCACCATTGTCTCATGTGGTCTTACCAGTACAGCTTAAGTTGACCCCACTCATGGCTCTTTTTGGCCCCCCATTTCTTTTCTTGTTCCCGCAGGAGGAATGCCGGTATTGGTGGAAATGGCAAGATTGCACCATAAGGAAGGTCCTTCGGAAAGGTGAATGGGCATGGAGATGAATTTGTGCCAAGAAAAGACAAGAGAGGCTAGAACAACTAATTGAAACATGCCATACACGATTTGACTCTCTGAAAACCCCCAAGGGAATTTCTTCTCAGAGAAGTCGGCTGTTTGCTAACACCAGAAGAGAGGTCCCTTCTCATGGTTCCCTGGAACTTTGGTTTTGTATCTGTATTGCTGCTTGTGTCTTCTGTGGTTTAGTTTTACTGTGGCTTACTGAAAATTTTCTTGTGAGAAGGAGATCCAAAATTTTGGGACACAATGTAGCCAAACTGAATTAATCAAACAGAATTGAGTGCTGGATTGAGTTCTGTTTTCGAGATATGTCCTAGTGTTTGTGCCAGGGTTCTGATTTCTGTTTTAGTTTGCTTTGAGCAGAGTATATGGTTTTAGGTTTCCGGTGTTATTTTATTTATTCAAATTTTGCCTCCATGTATTATTTATACTCGCTATTTTTGGTGAAATTCATTGAGGTTTATTTTATATTAACTGTTATAATCCCACAGGCTATTTTATTCTCTTAAAAAAATGTGTGCTTTTCTGGTCACGTGATCAGCTGGTAATCCAGGCTATAAAGTGTATGCATGGGCGTTTCAGGCTAGAGACACCATTTTTGATTCTGTCTTTGAATGCAGAACATGCAGTGAGCATAAAGAGCTCCACATGCAGACTTTGATAGTAATTGTTGCAAGTAAGTATCATCTGCCATATTTTATCATTTTGCTGGTGTTTTTAACAGAGTTTTGCATGTTTTTGTTCTGATCTTTATTTTGATTTTCTATTTTGAGTTTTTGTTTTATTAAACTTGTGGGGGCTTTGTATCCTAAATTTTTTGCTACCCTGTGTTTTTTGCAGAAGCCGTACAGAGCACTAATGTTGTAAAGTATACCATTGCTTACTTACACAAAAGTGCATGTGGACAGTAGCTCTTTACTTAACTGAGGCTTGGTGCTGTTGGCTACAAAAATTGCTGCCACTAAAGCACTTTTTGGCCCTTCTCAAAACGTATGTTATAGTAGTAATGGCATAAGTACACTTTCTTTACTACCAACCCAGTCTATAAACATTATGTGATCTATTCAGTATGCCTACACATTTCTTTTTTCTTTTCCTCCTTTTGTTAAAGGTTGTGGCTGAATTTAAGCCTATGTGAAAGCAAATGGTTTATAAAACTTTGCAACAGGAATCAATTTTTTCATTGGAAAACTTTGCATTTTTTGCACCAATCTCATGGTCATATATGGATTTATGGACTTAGTCAGCACTCATATGATCCTGAATTCTGAACTAACAAATAACACATACTAATTAAAGGCAGTGGATCACTATTTGCATTATATCTGTGACAACTTTGTTAGTGACTGCATATTTTTTGGTGTTTGCTAATAGGGTATTGAGCTACTTAGCTATCCTTATCATAGTATACAAATAATATTTGGATATAATCTGCTCTGATGTGCAACAGAGTAATATAGTGCAATAGTTCCCATTTGGTTATTGATCCTGTCAGGTACTCTATAAAGTTTACTTGCACTTTATATGCTGGATTGCACTTTATATGCACTTATATGCTTATAAATAAAAATAAAAATAAATATGCACTTTATATACTAGACTGTTTTGTGTATCATGGCACGTGTTAATTCATGATCATATTATTATTCTAGAGATATATTAAAACATTTGGTATATTTCCACATTTTACAATGAAGATCAGAAGTAACAGGCAACCGGAGGTGGTGAATGATGTAATCAGACTGTTGTAATAACAGGGACAACTGGTGTGTCAGTTGCATTAGACAATAAAGGAAAAAATGATCAAAAAGGAAATCATAAGAAAGGGAGACATAGAGGTAATACACAACAAAATAGAAATAATAATAATAATAACAATAAAAATAAAGCAGTGGGAATACAGCAAAGGGGTAGCAACCCCCAAAAAAATAGACCAAAAATCAACACGGGACAAACCCAACACTAATAAAGCAAGGCAAACTTTGATTACTGTGCACTTAAAGAGGCAGAAAGTACAGTATTTGAACTTAAAGGATATCTCAACACCCATACTAATTCCAGATACAATAACTAACAAGAGAGAAGTAAGGAACAGACAAGAGACTTTCAATGATGAATCCCTGGAAAGATCTTGTAATTTGATTCTTGATACTGATTGTTGTAATTATGGTTCTAATTTATCTGATGGATCCATTAGTACATTCATAGAGCCTAGTGAACTAGTTCAAGGAGGCTCTGGGCTGGAATCCATAGTAATTGTTTTTACAGATTCTAGGGACAGTTTCCAGCAATTGCCAGAGCCCAGCTCTAGAACAAGTGTTACTAGGACCTCTATTAATAATAACAACGTATGAAGGGAGCAAGAAATTAATGAAATTAAGCAAGAGTTGCAAGATACAATAGTCAGTATGAAAGAAATTATAGATAAGGAACATAACAAATGTCAGTCAGTTGATCACAGTGCTGTTTGCTGCTCCATGCTCAGGTGAGTCTTTTATGCAGGCAGCCACCGCAACATTGTGGATTGAATTTATTTAATTTGGCCTTTTGGGGGTGGTTTCTGTGGAGTTAATTCTGATGCTGAAACCACAGGGTAGCTGACTTATTCCCCAGGGAGTAACTGTTTTTTGGGGTCACACTCAGTTGATCATTTCAAATCTTTCCTAAGAGATTCACTGCAAAATTAAGGGAGATTGATGATCTGATTTCATGTATTTTACGCACAGTCTTTATTTAACAGTTTTTTGTCGGGTTCTAGGGTTCCCATGCTATTTGCTGTTCCAGGCTCCGGTGAGTGTTTCATGGAGGGAGCCACCACAAAATTGGGCTTATTAATTACTTTGGCTGGTTTTTGGGTGTTTATGTGGTGTTGATGCCTGTGTAAGGAGGGATGTTGAGAACACATAAGAGCCGACTTATACCCCCAGGCAGCCACCGCAACAATTAAGGGGATAAATCTTCAGCAGGGCTGCAGCTACAACTTTCTTTGTGTTTTTTCGTTTGGAGGGGTTAAAATACTCTGCTCCCTGTTAACATGTTGCCCCAAACCATTCTGCTTTAACATATTTTGTGTATGTGGCTTTTCAATTGAGAATCAGTTTTTGTTATGGGGAAAAGCCTATTTAAGCTTTACCCTTTAACTCTGGCAGGATACATTGATTCAATATAGTTTAGTTTTGAGGCCCATTATTCCACAATTGGACCTGGCCAAGTAATAGTGTTCTGGCTTGTAACTTGTGTGGTCGGTAAGGGGTTTCCAGTCAAGCTTGTACCCCTTCTGTTAAAATTAATGTGCATTTTTTGTGATTTTTTCACTTACATGCTGCCTCTGCAAGGTCTAGGGGTCTTACAGTATGTTTGATGGTGGCAAGGCACTGAGGGTTCATTACAGCCAATGCTTTGTCCAGGTGTGTTGAACTGTTGTTTTCTTGTGTTATTTATTTTTAAAACCAAGATGCTGAGAGGTCGCTACAGGCAATGCTTTTTTCCAGGTGTGTTTGTTCACCGAGCTGGTCAGCCATCTTGAGCACCATGCTTTCTTTGTTTTGGGGGGTTGAGAAGCACACTTGGAAAGATGCTTCATCTGGACCGCTTGTGTTGAAGTGTGGTACAGTATGTGTTTTTTATATTTTAAAGCATGATGCTGAGGGGTAACTACAGGAAATGCTTTTTGTTCCTGGTGTATTTGTTCACCGAGCTGGTCGGCCATCTTAAGCACCATGCTTTCTTTGTTTGGTAGGTGGTGAATAAGCACACCTGAAAAGATGCATTGCCTGTCTTATTACTGTGCTAACTTGTGATTTTTGTACTTCATTTCAAAGCGAGATGCTGGGGGGGGGGTAGGAGATGCATTTTTCCAGGTCTCTTCAAGGCTTTGCCATCTTCAGCACCATACTTTCTTTGTTTGGGGGGTGTTGGTTTAGAAGCATGCTTGGAAAGATGCATCATCTGGAGCTCTTGTGTTGAATTGTGGTATGTGTTTTTAAAGTTGTAAAGTGTAAAGCGAGTTGCTGAGGGGTCACTACAGGCAATGCTTTTTTCCAGGTGTGTCTGTTCCCGGGCTTGTCAGCCATCTTAAGCACAATGCTTTCTATGTTTGGTGGGTGGTGGATAAGCACACCTGGAAAGTTGCATCATCCTGTGTGTTTGCTCTGGCACCATTTTGTTTGCAAGGAAAGTGAGGGCGTGCCACCATTTTGTTTGCTACTTCCTTGACTACTCTGCTCTCCTTCATGCGGCATAACCATGTGTGCTGCTCTACTCTCCTTCATGTGGTGTAACCATGTGTGCTGCTCTACTCTCCCTCATGCGGTGTAACCATGTGTGCTGCTCTACTCTCTTTTGTGTGGTGTAACAATGTGTACTGCTCTACTCTCCCTCATGTGGCATAACCATGTGTGCTGCTCTACTCTCCTACGTGTGGTGTAACCATGTGTGGTACTCTGCTCTTCTTCATGCGGCACAACCATGTGTGCTGCTCTACTCTCCTTCATGTGGCATAACCATGTGTGGTGCTCTACTCTCCTACATGTGGTGTAACCATGTGTGCTGCTCTACTCTCCTTTGTGCAGTGTACCCATGTGTACTGCTCTACTCTCCTTCATGTGGCATAAATGTGTGTGCTGCTCTACTCTCCTTCGTGAGGCATAAACATGTGTGCTGCTCTGGCTGCCTCTTTGTTTTTTATGAGGAACATTTTTATATTGTGCATGTTTTTGATTATGGCATCATATCCTTTTTTTTTTTCTTCTTACTCTTCTTTTAATAATTTTGAAAAGATGGATCAAAGCCAAACATGACAACGTCAAACACCACATGTGTCTGCTGCTGAATTGTTCCTTGGGGCTCTAAAGAATTGTTCTCCACTGCTCACAGTGAAAGAAAGAAGTCAGCATTACCAAGATAACTTAAGAAAGGATCCACAACTCATCCAGGATTATAAAGATAAAGCAAAAGTGCATGCACAGAAGCACAGAGAGAACATGACAGATGATCAATGCCAAATTGCTAGGGAGAAATGTTGAATTAGAATGTAAGAATGCAAATAAATGCTGAAAAACATGACTGTGGATACTGCAAACCCTTCAGCAATGAAATAAAAAAACTAAACAAACAGATGAACAGAAAAGGGCATACTGGAGAGAGAGGACAAGAGAACTACCCAAGACTATGACCTCCCAAAAATGCAGAAGGATAAATGAAAAATGATGACAAGAATACCATGCAAAGAAAACATGATCCACCCCTTCCAGGACCACATCTGCCACCACCACCACCAATGGGATGGAATCACAAGTGAGCACATCATCCATGCCCACTACCACCACATCATCTGTTGACTTGGATGAAAACACAACTCCAATAATGGACCCTAGGTCAGGAAGCGTAATTCGAAAGGCAGTACAAAGAGTGCATGCAGGACTGCCCAAGTCCCCAAACCAGTTTGCTGCAACCATCTCAAAAGTAATCTCCTTGACAACACCCAAAAAACAAGCTGCCCTGTCAAGGTTCAGCTGTCGCACCAACCTGGACCATAAATTAGTTGAAGTCCTTCACCAAAAAATTAATTCAGTTAAACAGTACAACAGCAAGGCTGAAAGAGAACTGAAAAATGAATTCATCAGCATGTTTCTTATACTGAAAAAGTACCCCCTACTTAGAAGAGCAAGCACATGCCTGGGGATCAGTTGGAGGAGAATGATGAGGGTATCCAAGAGTGGAAAAGTTAAAAGAAACACCAGGCACAAATTGGGAATATTGGATGAAACACAGAAGAAAGTGCTAGATTTTTTTGATGCATCAGCAACACCACTTCCACATAAAAAAGCATTTTCAAAAGGAATTGGACAAGCTAGATCATTGCTAGATAAACCACTGAGAAGGTTTCACCAGGAATTCTGTGGCTACTGCAATGTTCTATACCTAGGGTTACCAGGGGTGGATCTCCGTCGCCTGCAGCTGGTGCAAAATGCAGTGGCCAGGCTGTTGACAGGGCAATCAAGATCTTGCCATGTCATGCCTGTACTGCATGAATTGCACTGGCTGCCGGTGCAGTGCAGGATCACCTTTAAGGTTGTGTTGCTGACCTATAAGACCCTATACGGACAGGGACCGGGTTACTTGCAAGACCTCCTTTGACCTTACTGCCCCCTCCGCCCTCTCTGCTCCACCAACGAGGGATTGCTAGAGGTTCCCAGGGTCCTTCTTCAAACATCAGATGCTAGGGCTTTTGCTTTTGTAGCCCCGACCCTGTAGAACTCTCAACCTCGCTGGATTAGAGAGTGCCTGTCCACTGAGATGTTTAAATCCTCTTCAAAAACATGTTTGTTTGAAACATAGAAACATAGAATTTGATGGCAGATAAGGACCACTTGGCCCACCCAGTCTGCCCATTTCCCTACCTGATGGATAAGCTGCAGATCCTAGTAAACCAGCAGCCTACTTCTTCCTACCCCCAACCCCTAGAATTGCCTTATGACTGTCCCATGCATGCTTGAATTCCACCACTGTTTTTGACTCCACAACCTCCTCTGGAAGGCCGTTCCATACATCCACAACCCTCTCAGTGAAAAAATACTTCCTTAAATTACCTCTGAGCCGCCCCCCTTCTATCTTCAAATTGTGACCCCTTGTTCTTGCACACCTCTTTTTTTGAAAGATGCTACCCTCTTGGACTTTGTTGATTTCCTTGAGGTACTTGAAAGTTTCTCAAGGGAATGCTGTCCCACTGTTGGCCTTGCATTTGGGGAGGATGTTTAGTTGTATTTTTTGCTGCCTTCTCAATTGTGCGTTTTTATTGTTTAATGGCTGTTTTAATATTTTACATGTGCTTTGATTTTAGAAAAACACTTTAAAAATACAATTTGATTTGATTTGATCAAAACTCAGAAGAAAACATTAGACTAAATAAATTTTGCAGTCTCCAACGTGATAATATCAAACTCGCAAGGGAGCAAAAACTGGACCAGTGTCTTTATGAGTATTGCACCAATGCTAAACTAAACCTGCAAGCAATAAACAGAGTCACAGAACTAAAAAAAAGACAAGAGCGCAAAATTCCAAATATTTATCAAGCAGTAGAGCTGGCCATGTGCCCAATGAAGGAAGGAGAGAAATTCTTTAAGAAGGACTGTATTGAGAAAATGTGTGAAACCTGTAGCACACATGCTATTGACAAAGCACTTGAAAAACTTTCACATGGGCATGGAACAGAGGAGGTTAAATTGCAACAGTGGGACAGCATGAGCATTTACAAGGTCATAAATGGCCAGAAAGAAAACAAACAAGAAAAGTAATGAAGTGAAAAGTGGCAATATTTTGAAGTCTGGTTGAAGTTTTGAAGGAGGATCTTATGCTTCTGGGCTGACATTTACATGTGGCATCATGGCAACACCAACAATTCTCATCACTAAAAGAGAGCATTCCTGAGGGCTGGGTATTGATGGTACTAGATTTTGCTAAGAATTACACATGCAGGTACCAGGATGAAATACAGTCATGCCAGTGGCACCACAATCAAGCCACTGTTCACCCTGCAGTGACATATTACAGGTGTGAAACATGCACAGAAACAGTTGCAGAGTCACTTGTGTTCATATCTAGTAACCTCAAACATGACCACCACGCCATTCAGCATTTCATCAATATGTCCAATTCCCAGCTCAGGAACATCTGTGTACTCAATATTGAAAAACAGGTGCCCTTCACCGATGGGTGTGGGAGTCAGTATAAATCAAAAAGGGCATTCTATAATGTATAATTGGCTCCATCACTATATAGATTCCTATAAGAATGGGCATTTTTTGGATCCAGGCATGGAAAAGGCCCCTCTGATGGTGAGAGTGCTGTGGTGAAGTCAGCTGCAAGCACAGCTGTGCAGTCATGGCAAGCTGTGATTTCAAATGCTGCACCGCTGTTTCGGTACTGCAAGAAGAATTTAACAAGGGAACCTGCCAGTGAAGTGTGCACTCATTTCAGGAGAACATTTCCTGGGTCATGGATGACAAAATTAAAAGAATTGCAGTACCACAACTAAAAGCAATACCTGGCACACGAAAGGTTCAGAGTGTCTGGTCCGCAGCCCAGGGAGTTGTTACAGTCAGATACTACAGCTGTTTCTGTGGACCATGCAGAAAGGAGGATGGCCCATGTGAAAATGCAAACCATGTCGATGAATGGAAGATGAGGACATTCCAGGCTTCACCCAGCTACATATCTTCAGTGAAGGAAAAAGACAATTCTGTGCCCTCTATATTCCCATCACCAATGAAATCACTCCCACACCCACACCCACTCCCACTTTTAATATTGAGACTCCAGTGATTGCAGGTACATCTGCTGTTGCCAACCAGACTAATGAACATGCTACCGTCATGACAGATTCCGCTGCCAGCACAATGACAAACACATTACCTGGTTACAGCTCAACCACCACCACAAGATAAAACAAGTATGACCACATACAGACCAGCCAATTTTATGCTGTTTATTATTCAAACACTTTTTATATTGGACAAGTAACATCATTTGATGACATGAAACAAGCATTTGTTTTTAAATTTTTGCAACAGAGCAGGGATGGCAAATTCTCATGGCCACGTTGTCAGGACACTGATGTTATAAAGGGATGATTAATTTTTATGGACCAATAACAGTGACATGATAAGGAAAATTCGACATATCACCAGATGAACTGAAAACAATTGTCACAAAACATAAAAACGTAAGCAATGTTAGAATTGACAGTTTTAAGGGAACTATTGTCTTGGAATGTTTCTGAATGGAAATATATGTAAATAATGTAGTAATCCAAACTTTGTTGTAAAATGTATGTAGTATTAAAATGATAAGATGATAAGAAGTAAACTGGTTTGGTGACTGTCGCATGATAGGCCTATATCCATTTATGTGGGTTCATATTGTATATGCTGTAATGTGCTTTAGAATTAAGACACTGTCTTTTTGAAAAAGCTTTTCGGAATGAATTTACAAAAATAACCTTAATTGTTCTAATGACTAGGGTGAATCTGGTATGTATCCAGATAAGGGAGACAGTTTTATGGACCCAGGAAATCATACTGTAACTCTTAGAGAAAACTGGGTATCTACCTTTCCATGACAGGAAGAGGTCAGAGGGATGACCTAGGGGTCGGGGTTAAGCCAAATGCATGGACCAGATGTCACTGGGGTTGACATGAAACCTGACATGGAACCACAGTGACACCTACAGGGAAAGGTAAACTGTTGCACCCCATCACACTGTGGGTGCGGTTTGAAGATAACCAGACTGTATGTATAAGAATTTTTTGGAACTCAGAGCAGTTGATAAACAGTTTAGCTGGGGTTCAGATCACCTGCCTAGCTGGCATATACTTGAAGACCAGAAGTATATGTGTAAGCCTGGAAAAATCTCTAAAACCAGACCTGAGTGTGTGGAAAGTTTGACTTGTCATATACTGAACAGAAAATTCTGATGTTAAGTCAGAATTTTGGAAACCAAGACTTTTCACCAAGGAGCTAACCTGAAGACTTTTTTTTTTAAAAGGACATTCAGAGGAACTGACTTGGAATAAACACTTGCTTCAGAACTGTTGCTTAACGGGAATGTCTCATGTGCCTTAAGTGTTGTTTTCTTATTCCTTGCACTTCTAACTGTAGGATCGCAATGTAAAAGTTTTTAAAATGTAAATAATTGATGTTATTTGTTGTTTTTAATGAACTGTGCTGTCCACCCTCCATTTTGAGTGCTCCGTCATTTCACTGAAACAGGAAGTGACGTTTGTGATGGCATGTACAATCCCTGAGTCTTTCAGGAAACCCTGTCACACTGTACTGTACTGTACAAGGTTGCTGTGTATTTTTGTGCATGTTTCTGCTGTATTATAGCCCTTGGTAACCTGTTGTCAGGTCAGTGTTACTCACGGGCAATCTATTTATGTTTAGTTCCTGTTCTGTGCTTGTTTATTGGTATTTTTACTGTGTCTGACCTCCATGCCTGGCTGCGCTCCTATTCGTAAACAGTCAGTGCCACTGTTGTAATGTTGTGGCTTATTTTGATCTCCACAGAATGTGTTGTGCAGCCAGTGGATATTTCATTTCAAATCGATTGTTGTTCTTTTGTTTTTTTTAATTATTGATATGCTCTGTTCCAACTGCCATTCAGTGCATACACTGAACAACAGATTGTGATGCCTGAACATCGTAGTGGGTGTCTTCTTCAGTGCAGTCCTACATTCATGACTGAATTCCCCTCCAATCAGTGTAAAGGGTGTGTTGGTCTATAGGTAGGAACAGAAGAAAGTGTCTCTTTTCTGCTGTCATATTCAGGGCATCTATACTTCTGTGGGGAAGACAATCAAATGATGAAGAATAGCAGGCCTCCACCCAGGACCAGCCAGCTTTCTATTCTCCCCCTGCAATGTGTGATCCAGAGGGGGAGCACAGAAAGCTGGCTGGTCCTGGGTCGAAGCCTGCTATTCTTCATCATTGATGTCTGCCCACAGAAGCATATATCTGAATAAGAAAACAGAAAAGAGACACTTTCTTCTGTTCCTACTTATAGACCAACACACCCTTTACACTAACAAGTACATGTGGTGCTTACAGTCTCCACAATCACCTCCCTTTGACTACCCCACCACCATATTAATGCCCTTTGACAGAGTCATTACTCTGAGGTGGTAACCATGGGTGATCCAGACCTCTTTTTTTTCTGCAGGGTTTACAATGTGTAGTGGATCCATGTGATCCATCACCCCCAACCCCCACCACCACCACCCCCAGGGTTGACTGGACCTGTAATTCCTTAATGGGAAAATCATAGAAACAAAGAATGTGACCATGCAGTATTCAGGTTGTGGTGTAACCAGGCAGTTGTATAGTTGCAATGGTACCTCTCTGCTTCTCAAGGTTATCCCCCCTGGCTCCTCAGTCAGCATTTAGTTTGCTGTTGCTTCAGCACTCCTACACTGATATGACTTGTTTAATTTGGCATCCACTACCACCCCGATGTTTCTCTCCCCACTTGAAGCCTGAAGCACCACCTCTCCCAAGGTGTACACGTGAGCTGGGTTCCTGGCCCCCTATGGCCCCAGGTCAACAACCCTGCACTTCTCAGTGGTAAATCATAGCTTTCAGGTGCATGAAGAGCCTTCCAGAGACTCCAGTTTCTCATGCATGGGTAACCTACCCTCATCTCCAACCACCACCACCCACCAGGTGGGAGTCATCAGCAAAGAGGTTCTCTTGCTCCTGATACCACCTGTGATATCAGAGATATAAGAGATATAAGCGTTAAACCATAAATGCTCCATCATTGACCCCTGAGGGGCACCACTAATGACCCTTGGAATGTAGAAGCACGATGTTACTGGACATTGAGCTTAAATGATGATGTTGCTTGTTTGATTCAAAAATGTTTTACAATATATGTTAATTTGCAATATTTTTAACTTACATATTGCATAACTATTTCATTTCAGCCATTATTGTCTGCTCCATATGAGTTATGTATATTACTGTGATGTTGCATAAACTGTAGTTTTACTTTTTTATGGGATTATCAGTTACATATTGTGAACATTACAAATTAAACACCTGGTTGTGGAATGTCTAGTAATACTGCTACAATGGGGTTTGACTCCCTACGAGTGTATGTAACTTCACACTTTGGTGAACTGGTACTTATTTACAAGATTAGGACAGTACATTGAAGTGTGAGAAGTGTGTGACTGGCCGCAACAGTGACAGTATGTAATTTAAGTTAATGGCTTACTCTTCACCATTTTAAGTCACATTTCTTACATCAGTTTCCCTTTGACATTTTTTGGAATCAAACAAGCAACATCGTTTTTATATTGCAGTGCTGAGTCTGTGTTTTATGCTACTACTAAGATCTTGATTGGTATTGTTAGTACAGAGATAACTGTTCATCCAGAAGCAAACAGTGTCACTCATCCACAGGCCAAGCCACTTCTGCATATGGCTTTGTGGTTATCCCAGTACTACTAACAACAAGCAATGTATTGTTACATACGTTTAAACCCCAACCCCACCATCACACATACATTCATAACATGGAACACAGTACTGATGCACTGTTCATATTTAAAATGTCATACAGTGATAGTTCACCAAGCATTCCTCCAGCCATTGCCTGGTAGTAATGTGTAATGGCTTGCTGAAAACAGGGTAAAGTGCTCTGAATTATCTAAATAAATGTTTCAGTTTTTTTATAAAAAGGGATCTCAGGAATGCTGCAATTTGATTGGCTACTGTCATGTACAGATTGATCGCCATGGCACATGGATTCTTCCTGTCAGCATCATGTAGCACTGATGAATGACTGGAAGGCTGCATCCTGATTTTTAACCATCATTCTTGAACTGTTGGTGGAAGTAGTATTTTATTAAAAATGTCCCTGCCACTAATGAAAGTATTTGAAAAGGCATACTTTTAACACTTTTTTTTTGGAATAAGTAAGCGAGTGGAAAATAGGTTCCATGCATGATCTTGGAGTGTCTTACTGCACTTATAAAATGGGTCTTATTTTAAAGTCACAAAAAAAGCATGTTAACATGTAGTAAAAATAAGATTTTCTGTGAAATATGATAAAAAAGTACTTCCGCCCATTACAGCATGATGCCACTGTGTATGTGTTGGATAACATTTGTCATTTCATGGCATCAGTAGTTTTTGGTTGCAGTATGATTATCCCCCTTCCCCGGCCTTTAAGTATTGTTGTGGAGTTTTTTTGTTTAATAAATGTGAAGGAGCTCCGCGTGACATGAGTCAGAAGTAAAACATGAACACACAAGTTTCTGCAATACTGATTGATGCCTCTCATCCACGTAATTGACTAAGCTTCTTCTGTTCGGCTCTGTTCTTGAATTTCAAAAATTAGACAATGGATTTTTTTTTATTACAAACTTTAGGGGCAGAAGCACTTACAATTAAGCAATAAGCCATGAGGTGTGTGGGTTATTTAAGCAATATATCACGAGAGGTTGTTGGTGACATCAGGATTTACCCATGCCCTGGTGTGTTGTTTGGTCACGAGGTGCAGCTGAATGAGCGAAACATACCAGGGGTGGTTAAATCCAGGCATCACCAACCGTCTCGAGTGGCATATTGTGATTATACAATGGATCCCAGTAAGTTTTGTGTGTGAAAAAATAAGAAAACAATTAGTTGGTTTGGATGTTTTATAAATTTCTATTAGTGCTATTGTTATGGGTAGAAAAATATTTTTTTGTTGCTAGGTATGTGCATGCATAATGTTAGGAAGTGGGTGAGGAGAAAGCGTTTGAATTGTGGCTCGTGTTCTGAAGTCGGAGTTTGTGGAAATTTTTGTGCAGCTTTTTAAAAAACAAATGTGATTCCCTCCCTAAACAGAACTCATGAGTGCTCCCCAGTGTCCCATCACATTGTTTTACCCATTACAGGATCCTGTACTGCTCAGCAATTTCGTTCGCTAGTGTTTGCAGATCATTACAGTTTGGGGAAAATAGCGAGGCTCAGGAAACTCACGGGTCTGGACTTGAGCACTGTCAACCGCAGTGCATATTGAGTGACAAACTATGAGTAATAGCATGGTTGTGAAAAGAGACATGGAAAGAGAGAGCAAGGTTTTTTCCCCTAGAAGTCAGAAAACATGAAAACGGGTTTCTCATGGATGGAGTGTTACTGATTTCATAGGTGCTGTACATTTTTGAAAGTTGCAGGGGTTTTGACATAGTTTAGTGGGATGGTGGGTTTGTTGATATTTTGCCATCTGACCATCACTGTTTTTGCAAGTGTTGCATTTCTTATGGTTGCACTGATTTGGGGGCCTTGATGCGGCTGACTGGCGGCTGGCACCTCTTCCTGTGGGGTGATGCTAGGATTTACAATGGGAGAGGGGTGCCAGTCAGCCAATCAGGGTGGAGGATTTGTAGTTTGTTTCAGTGCCCATTGTATAATAATGGATATACAGTACTTGGAGCAAGACCGCTACCGTGGGCGTGAAGAAAAAAAAGCAGAAATGGTTCACAGATTGAGGAACGCGAGTGAGCTGAAAATGATGAGATGGTAGTCAGAATTGACCAAAGCCTTAAAATTCTCCCATTTAGTAAGCAAGTGAGTGGCTGGTGGCGGTGGAAGAGAGCAGCACTTGATATATGGGCTGAATTTCTGCAGTTCCCTCTCCTTGTCTGAGCTTGTGGCTGTACCCCAGAGAGTAACGTGCGACGACTGTAATGTAATTTTAAACTGGGGGATTGAGAGCACTACAGGCAATAAAGATATAGAGAGCTGACAAATTTGGGATGGAGTAACAAGTTTTTTTGAAAACATCGTAAACGTTAATAGAACGGGCAGGCTGAATAATCAAACTTGATTTTCATCCGCTTGGCAAATACAAAGATGACAGATAGTAAAAATGCCAGTGTTCCATGGCTTATGGAAATTGGCCTTTTTACTGCTAGCACATGTTCTTAACCATGCATGCAACATATTTTATGTACGTGTAAGTAGCCAATCACATAGTTGTATTTTGCATACCCATTTTATAACTGTGGATGAATTAGCGTGTGTGAGAACTGCTCCATATATTGCTGCCCACTGATGTTGGTCACGTGATGCGAGGGTGCTGTCCCCCACCAGACACTTCTATCTGTATGATTTGCTCGTGGTACTAATGCCTGGTGGCGTACTGTTGTGAGTATGTATTGCAAGACCCCTCTTGAAGAGTTATCGCTTGTTTCCACCCACATTGAGACTGTGTTCTGTTTGAATTGTGTGTATCTTTATTTAGGTACCTCTTTGTCTTTTTATCTGTTATTAATATTCTCCACATGCACTGCACACATGGGGGTAAGGTAACAGTCACCGTCATTCCTGTCACAACTACAGCCTTGCAGGCATCTCCATCAGGATGTGTGATTTGACTGTTTTATAATTGGATGAAGGGTGGATTCATACAGTTAGAACCATTGGAAACACAAATAAATACCAGTAAGTTCAATGCATTACTGTTACATATAATATTATACATTCATGTTTGAACTGTACAGCTATACATGATGAAATTATTTCTTTGTTGTAAATATTACATGTCCAACAGACGTAACCATGATTCATTTTTCCCCCTTTTGTAGGATGTCATCTGATACAGACTACAGTAATGATGAAGAGTACCACTTTGCTGCATGAAGTGGCAATATCCGACCATATATGTTTGAACCTGAATACCCTCTGGGTCAAGCACCTCAGTACATTAACAATGATTCAGGGTCATCTGACGAAGATACATGTGATCATCTGAAGAACGTGTTGGGAATGTTAATTGGTGCCCATGTATGAAGTGTGAGTCAATGCCCACTCACCATGAATCTTCATGCTGCCATGAAGTTGAACTACTGAATAATAAGTGTCAAGGTAATTGTTTACATTTTTTAACTAGTTTAAACTTTATGGGCATGATTCACAAAGGAGCTTTACTCGTTGTATCTTGTCTGCCCCAGCGCAGAGGAGATTCACACAGCGCAGACTGTGGTATTCACAGAAGATGCGCATGGGAATACCCATCAGCGTATCCACTCTGTGATTTGTACAGTTTTTCCTAGCCCTAACTGTACCACCACAAACCCTGTATATATTATGTGCAATCACCCTGCAGGGCTGTCAGTACAGCCACAGTCCAATACCACAACCTGTGCCATACTGGATCCCACCAACCCCATCTGTAGGCCCAAACCCCTGTCAATCGCGCAGTGCACATCTGTGGTGGCATGCTGGACTTCCCACCCCGCCAGTTGCACAAATCACTGAATGACACCTATTATGGTTCCCTGGTGGTATAGTTGTTCCCCCCTTCCTGCCTGCAACTGTAAACCCCTTTGCAGAACACACACAGGACACGTGGTGGTATAGTGGACCCTTCACCCCCATCACTCACCCCGACCGCAATGGGTACCCAAGTGGGCAACATCCCTGGTGGTGCAGTGGACACCCTCCCCCCCATAGCCCAACACTGTGAATTATAGCGTACACTACATGGTGCAAGCCCATTGGTCGACATGGTGTACTAATACACTGACACCTGCACTGTAAGTTGCCATACGTGGGTGGTTTGTGCTGGACACCATACTGCACCTACTTTTGTGTCATGGGAGAGGGCTGGTGGGTGGGTCTCTACTGGACCTCCAGGGATGTTGGCCTCTCTGGTACTCATTGCAGTAGTGGCAGGTGATGTGGGTGTGTGGCCCACCATACCACCAGGTATCATATGGATGTTCAGCAAGGTGTTTATAGCTACAGGCTGGGAGGGGGGAACCATCATACAAGAAGGGAACTGTACTATGTGGCATTCATGGTCATCTGTGGAATATGCTGTATGGTGAGTCTACTATGCCACCAGAGATGTGCAGTGCATCATTGAGAGGGGTTTGGGCCTATGGATGGGGTGGGGGTACACTATGCCACCAGGGAACATATCAGTTATATATGACGGGGGTATGCAGATATGGGCAGGTGTGGGAGTTGGAGTGCAAATGTGTGCACTGTGTTTTGGTCTTTCAAAAAGAAACTTCCTTGAGCATGCTCAAAAGCTTCTGCAATGCTGTCATACCACAGCAGGATAACAGACATTTCCATGAACTATGAAGTCTTGAACAACAGAATTTTGAAAATGATTCATTTATATATCTATATATATATATATATATATAACAATGCTATAATATATACTATGCAAGTTGCTAACATGGTTTAAAGTAAGGCTTCAAGAATTCTTACAGTCAATCATGTCACATCATTTATTATCTTTTTGTTATAATTCACATTTCGGATTCTGCATGTGTGACATATGTTCCAGATTTTGAAAATGTGTGTCTAAGCCAGGAGGTTCTACGCTGCACACTGATTCTTTTGCACAAGGTGAGACATGACCCTATCCAGGACCCCATTCCAAACAGGTACTGAAAACATATATTAACTGGTACCTATACAGCTGTTACAGTGTATAATATAGAGTTGTTCTGCATAGAATTCCATCACTTTCAAAATGCTGTTCTACCACAGTTGCAAGGTCATGGAATGCTGTTCTACCCTACTGTGGTAGAACAGCATTCTATAACCACAAGAGACTGCATGAGTCAGTTTCATTTTGGAAGTGAAATAACTCATAAAACACATTTTCTTACAGTACTATACCCTATAAAGAATACAGGATGTGCAACTGCATGCACAGCCAGTGTGTTTTGCCACCTCGTGGTTCTCATTCCTATGAACCGATCGAGCTTTGCTCTCAAGGTCAGAGGGAATCAGAACCCCTGTGTGGCACAACACACTGGTTATGCATGGTTGCCCATTCAGTATTTGTAAGTAATATACCATGACAGGGAGTGGGTATATTGGTGGATTTACCACGCCTGGTGTGGTTTGGTCGTGAGGTGCAGCTGAGTGACGTAACTATTACCAGGCGTGGTAACCACCAATATACCCACTCCCTGTCATGGTGTATCGCTATTACACAATGTTCAACTCTTTTTTTGTTTTTATAGTGATATAAAATGTTTACAGTGGGAATACTGGAGGATTTATCACAGTCATGTGATGTGTTTTGGCCAATGATGTTACAGGATGTTCATACCCCATTGTATAATCTATATTTGAAATGTGTGCATAGCTTTTTTTTCTAGTTTTACAATGTAACTGTCTGGTAGTCCTGCATATACCTCCTTCCTCCCCATGTCAGCTTTCTGCCAGATAATTCTAATTGTTTCACCTGTATCCGTCTTCTCCTAACTCCTCTGTCATCCACCTCACACATGGTATTTTATTCTTGCCATCACCAAGACTTCCTGCATAGAATGTCATTGGGTTATTACTCTTGTGAGCCCACCAGGTGGAGCAGTGACATGGTACTTTCTTCCAGCAGTCATCTATAGGGCTGACCACCCTACATCACTTATTCTGCCTGTGTATAAAAGGGGGCATCCACAGGTACATCCTCATCTTGTATTTTTCTGCATCTCCTCCTTGGCTTCCGCATGATTTGTGCTTGCCTCTTCTGTTTCCATTGTCCCCGATGTGTCTTCTTGGTGTTGCTTGATGCCGTGGCTTATATTCTGACTTCCTGCTCTGCCTGTCATCCCTTTCTTATAACTGCTTGGTACTCTCTCAAGTATAATAACCTACTGAAAGAGACCAGTCCATAGTAACCACGCTGTAATTGCTTCGAGAGTTTACCATGGCAACGTAGTAAACCTCAAGAGCGAAGCTCGAGAGGTTTACTCGCTGATATGGTAACCTTGAGAAATTATTGCAGCAGTTACTAATCAGATCCCATACATTATATTTTATAGTGTATGGGATCTACCAGCCACTAAAACTTGCTTAAAAAACACTGCTGCTGGTGGGGAACACAGTGTACCTGTGGCATCCCCCTTTTATCCACAGCCAGAGTAAGTTATGTAAGGTAGGCGGCCCTATAGAAGACTGCTGGAAGAAGCTACAGTCACTGCCCTGCCTTGTGGACTCACAAGAGTAATAATCAACTGCATCAGACCGGTCTTCCAAGATCTACTGTTACTGATACGGTACGTTATTTCATAACGATACTTTCATGCAGTGTTACTTTTTAAAACCGGTTAGATTTTGGCATGTGTTGTGACATAAAGTATATTTTATGTTGTTACACAACAACGAAAATGACCTTTGTTATTATTCAGTCACCACTGCAAACTCTTTTTTTCCAGCAAAGTTTACTTATAGGTACAAGGGCCATCAACATTAAATTCGAAAAAAGAAGTTCTATAATTATGAATATTTAAGCAATTCATTATAACAGTACACATTGATAACATTTCATATTCAACGCACTAAAGATTTCATATTTCACTTATTAACTGTCAATGTATTAATGTAAGTACAAAAATCAGAAGGTGGACTTCAAACATATAATACAAAATTCATTTAACAATAATTACCCCCCCCCCACACACACACACACACAAATGGGGAACAGAGGAGGTCTGTCCTCCCCCCTCATGAGCACTAACCATAGCATGCTTGTCAGCTCCATGTGTCAGCAGCGATGAAGTATCAGAGGGTTTCCATTAAACCGTTAATCCATTTTTTCTGACTTTACTGTGGTCTATCCAAGTTGCATCTGTGAATGCATGCATGTGAATGCATGCATGTCACAATGTCGTACTACCTGTTTCCCAGGCTCTGCCACTTCCCCACCCTTCCATCATCGTGGGTGCAGACAGTGAGCAGCTGGCAGCTTACTGGGTTGTTGCCCCAAGGTGTGGCATGTGTATTCCTCTACACACACACGCACACTCTCAATGAATGTGGATGAGGGTGAAAATGGGTAAATATGCACATAAAAATAATGGATACAAAGCACACAGGAAATGGTCACCATTACCAACAACACTGATGATGAACAGTAAACTGTTGACACATACAGAACTAAACATAGCAATGCATGTGTATGTGTGCACTGTGATGTAATGCTATTTTTCTTTTGGGGGGTTAGGTCATTCAGATGGGCAGCCTATACCCAGTTCACTCACTGGGTGCATCAGAAGCTGGGAAAGAAAGTTTGTCATGTGATCCCAGCATGTGCTGTATGAGCCATTAGGAATCGGTATCCTGAGATCACGTGATGCGTCGGGCAGGATAGCGGAGAGTTTTTCGGTCTCCTACCCCGCCTCCGTTACTTTCGTTTTATTTAACAAATTTAACTTCAGTTTGCAATCCTCTTCCTTGTATAGGCGACACTAATAGACCGGGGAAGCGCTTGAAGCGGCTCTACGACGCCGTGTGTGGAAATTACCGGCAATGGATACAGAAATGAAGGCAGCTATGCCTAAGCGAACCCCGCCGGTCACCCCAGAGAAACAAGCTAAGAAGGCCAAGCAACAGGCCCAGCCCTCTCGGCCAAACAATTAACGGCCCTCTCCGACGCCATTCCTTTATCGGAAGAGAGGTTTTTGGAGGAGATGCACCCATTTAAGGAGGCATTAGCGGAGTTAACACAGGAATTAAAAAACCTCCGTGGGGAGGTAGCGAGTATAAGACAAAGGGTTTCAGATAACGAAGCCCGTGCCATCTCATTGGAGTCCTGGAAAGACAAAACGGATCCTGAAATCATTAAATTAAAGCAGCAGATAACCAAGCTTCAACAAAAAACAGAAGACTTAGAAGGCCGATGTAGGCGGAATAACGTTTTAATTCATGGTCTACCAGAGGGGGAAGAGGGCCCTTCCTGCATTGTTTTTATTCAGGCTCTGCTCACTAAGATCGTGGGCCCCTCTCCACACAATCCCACTTATATTATTGAAAGGGCTCATAGGTTGCTAAGACCAAGACCCGAATCCTCGGCTCCTCCCAGACCTATAATTATTAGGATGCTCAACTACCTGGAACATCAACATATTCTAATAAAAGTGAAGGAAATGCAATCCATCTCCTGGGAGGGGAAAAAACTGCGTATAACCCAAGACCTCCCACTAGAAACTCGTCAACGAAGAGCCACATTTCACCCTATAGTTTCCAAACTAATAGCTGCAGGTATCAAATTTAGGATGGCTTACCCTGCTCGCCTGCAGGTCTCATTGGAAGGTAAATGGCACACATACGAAGCAGTTTCTCAAGCTCAAGAAGATCTGGCTCGGATTCTACCCTCCCTGTTTAAAACTACCTGAGGCACAGTGACTAAAAGGGTTAATGAATCTTCCAGCTGTCCATGATTTTCTGAAGCATGAAGGGAAGGGCTACCGGTGAGAGATAACGTCTAGCTTTTATATTAATTAATATGCTGACTCGCTTTACCTGTCACTGGAGGAGATACTTTGCTCTGCGCTGTTTTGCTGTGTATTTGGCTGTCATTGAGGGATGTGACCCAGATGGGTTGCTGACCAGCTGATTTTGAAGCTGATGGGGCCGGGGTGGAACTCTGGTTGGGACCATTCGATGGCTGGTCTGCGTTTCCTTGGGCCCCATAAATGAGTACACAAGGTCACCGGTCCTCTGCAAATTCAGCCCCCTGGAACCATTAATGGCAGAACAATAGGCCCACCCATGCTGTTCAGCTGCATTTATGCCAATCTATCTGTTCTTATGGCAAATAAAGGACTTGTGGCACCAAAATCCTACAGCAGACCTATGAACTATTAAAACGTTGTACCGACTGGAAGAGTACGGGGAAATCGAAGCCAAGAAAAGAGGAAGGATGATCGTGATGCATAATAATGGACAAATAATAAATGAAAGAACTACTTTAAATTCCCATTTTAAATTTCCTTTTTCCCTTTTCCCCTTTCCCACTTTCCCTCCTCCCTTTTTTCTTTCTTCCCCCTTCCCCCCCTTTCCCCCTCCCTCCCTTCTCTCCCCCCCTTTTTTTTTTTCTTCTAGGGTTCAGAATGGACTGTATGGCGGACATGGGGGTGGGGGTAAGGGGTTAGAAAGCGGAGCTGACCATGCCTGACCGCGCGTACTGGATAATGGGGAGGATTTTCCTAGCTTACCTCATAGGAAGTAACAATATTTTTTCCATGTTAAGAATTGTTATACAACCATGCAACATTTATTATGGGAGAGATCTTAAGTTTAAGCAATACTGGTCTAACCTTAGCTTCAACTTAATTTTTAGGTTACATTCAATTCTCTCTATGAGGGGGGTATATGCTAGGGTGTTTAAGGAAGTAGCAGTAGGACCAAATACGAGTAGTTTTTTTTTTCAGGGACTTAGGGTTTGCAGTTTGACTGTATATAGTTTCTTGTGGGTGAAAACCAAAGGGGGGTGGGATAAACACCGGCAATTAATAATAGTAGAGATCATAATTGTAATTGTTGAAGGATGTTATGGGGTTGGGGGGTTTTATTTTCATGGTGTTATACTGTGCATCTTTAAGCTTAGGTTCTTTTAATAATTTTTTAGGGAAGAATTGTAGTTATGGGATGGGAACCGTGGTGCATATTCCAAAAATTACCAGACTAGAAATAATAGAGAGGTTCATAGCAAATGGCATCTAACCTTATTAAGTTTGTTACATGGAATGTAAGAGGAGCCCGCAACCCTATAAAGAAACTACAAATACTAAAACATTTAAATCATTTGCAAGCAAGAGTCTCCTTTATTCAGGAGACTCACCTGCTTCCGAGCGAGGCTGTTAATCTACGGAGAAGAGGTATTGGACAAGTATTCGCCTCGGGCAGGTCACCTAAGACCGGGGGTACAGCGATTCTCATACACCGTTCGGTAGCCTTCCAATCCAAGACTATCATAGTAGACCCAATAGGTAGATATATATTAGTACATGGTATTTTGGACCATACCGAGGTCGTACTAGGCAGCATTTATGGCTCTGTTGGGGGAGACCCAGTCTTCTTCATAACTCTACTGGACAAGTTACAAACGTTTTTGTCCCTACCCATAATACTAGGGGGATTGGAACCTGCCTCCCACACAGGATCTGGATAGATCTAACTCCCTACTTAAACCCCTCTGCTGCTCAAAAGGCACTTTCAGACTTTATGGATTCACTCGGTCTATGTGACCCATGGCGGCTACAAAATCCAGCAACTCGTGGCTTTACCTTTTACTCTACAGTGCATACTACGTGGTCTAGACTAGACTATATATTATTTAGTAACACTTTTTGCAGGGTACGAGTGACTCGGGAATAGAGTCTATAGTTATATCAGACCACGCACCAGCTTGGGTGGTCACAATGCTGGATGCTAATCTTCATAGAAATCCTATTTGGAGGCTGAACAATCAGCTTCTCAAGGAAGATTACGTGGTTACTAGAATATCGAATATGATTCAATCCTTCTTTGCCTGCAACCAGGGTTCAGTGGCACGAGCTGACCACAAATGGTGTGCGCTGAAATGCTGCCTAAGAGGAGAATTTATTCGGTTGGCCTCGACACGTAAGAAAAAGAATGAGGCTAAAGTCTTAGCGCTTCTTGCCCAAATTAAAACATTAGAGCAATCTCTCTCTACTGCCTCTGCACCGGACACTTTAGAAGTTCTGTTTCTCTAAGAAATCAATACTCTCTCTTACTTCAGGAAAAGGCAGAGTTTGCTATTCTGAGAACTCTGACGAGATACGTCGAGTGTGGGGAAAAAGCTAGTCACCTGTTAGCTCTGAGGTTAAGGAAATTGGAGTCGTCTAGATCAATTAATTCCATTGAAGATTCCAATGGGGAGATTAAAACCAGACCGGGGAAGTTGTCTCGATACTTAGGCTCTTTTTCTCCTCACTTTATAATAAAGCTAACCCCTCCCCTTCTTTAGATGAGATGCTTAGCTACTTAACAACCACTTCTTTGCCCTCGATCAAACAGGATCAACAAGCACTGTTGATCTCTCCCATTTCTACTCAGGAGATTCTGACGGCAATTAATAATCTGGCCCCAGATAAGGCCCCCGGACCTGACGGCCTCTCTCCGAATTTCTATAAACAATTTGCTAATGATTTAGCACCCGGCCTGCTTCGTCTGTACCAATATTTGCTTGCTGGGAACATGCAGGATCCCACACTTTTAGAGGCCCTTATTATCCTTCTTCTCAAACCGGGTAAACCTGCACACCTACCTTCAAGCTATCGTCCTATTTCATTACTAAACTGCGATATTAAGATATTGGCCAAAATTCTGGCCAAGAGAATTGAACAAGTATGGATCCCCTTAATTAGTTCGGAACAGATTGGCTTTGTTGCTAATAGATCCCCAACTGACCACCACCGTAAATTACAATATCTTATTAATACAGCCAAGTCATCCCTTACCCCAATGATTTTAGTATCCCTGGATGCAGAAAAGGCGTTCAATAGGGTGGACTGGACTTTTCTTTGGGCCACATTACAAGCTATGGGATTTCCTCCTCTGTTTATAACATGGGTACAGGCATTGTATGCCTCGCCTGGAGCTAGACTGTACTGCAATGGGATACTATCCGATCCCTTCCCTCTTACATCAGGTACGCGACAAGGTTTCCCCCTCTCACCTTTTTTATTCAATTTATACCTTGAACCCCTTCTTAGGCTTTTAAACTCATCCCCACTTATATCAGACATTCCCGTGGTCAATGGTATGGCGAAAATCTCAGTCTTCGCTGATGATTTGCTTTTACACCTGTCAAATCCAACCCTTTCATTAAAAGCAGCATTGGATATAATTGAGGATTTTAGTAAGTACTCTAATTATAAACTCAATATTAATAAAACTGAAATCTTCCCTCTTAACCATCTCACTCACAGCTCAAGTTTTGCTAATTTTGGGATGAAATGGACTACACGTTCTATTAAATATTTAGGGATTCATATTACTCTTAACTCATCCCTGTCGCTGAAACTGAACTTAGAAGATCTATGGAGGGATATTCAACAGGATCTGGCTAGGTGTTCTAAGCTTCCCTTATCGTTGTGGGGCAGAATAAATATTATTAAAATGAATGTGTTGCCTAGGATTTTCTACCCCTTAAATATGTTAAATATATGGATACTAATGTCTTATTTCAGAGTATTTACTCTGAATAAATTCTTTATTTGGAATAATAAGTCTGTTAGGAAATATTATAACAAATTATCCTCAAAAGATTTTGGGGCTTAGCCTCCAACTTCTTTATTATTATTGGGCCTCACACTTGAACAAATGTGGAAATGGTTATCTTCACCGACTCCCCAGTTTACCAAGGGTATAAACCATTGTGGTTGCAAGCTGAATTAGACTTCATTAGCAGTCATAACATTGATCCCAGAGTTCTTTTTACATACCTAGCAAAATATCCCTGCATCATTTCGGCCTCACCTCTTGGGATCTCCCTCAGGGTGGTCTCTCAATTGTTCAAGTACTTTAAAATCTCCCAACTCTGGATCTCTCAACCCATCTGTTTAAATCCAAACCTTCGGATAGGTAATTCTGTGATAACTCGTAATTGGTTACCATCTCTTTCTGGATGTAGTGTGAGGGACTTTTACTCGCCAAGTCGTATCTTGGATACGGGTGAGATCTTAGGAAAATTTAAATGGTCAACAGCGATGGCCTTTAAGGTTTTTCAGCTGAGGCATCTTTTGTGTAAAAGGTTTGGGAGCAATGCTAGAGTCTCCTGTCTTGCTGACTTTTTTTATCAAGTCTCCATAATTATTAACAATCCGCATAGTATTTCCAGGTTGTATAATTTACTGCATACGTTTCCAGTGGCCCCATCAAGTGCCAGCCCCAATATCTGGCAAAGCCTATATCCAGACAGAGACATTAACTGGCATAATATATGGAAAGATCTACATGTCTATCATACTCAAGACAGATACAGGGTTACACAATATTGTATATTAAATAACCTTTATTACACTCCGGTTAAACTGGCCCAGATGAAGCATATAGCTTCAACAATATGTTCTAGGTGTAACAAAGAAGAGGGCTCTGTGATTCATATTTTCTGGTCATGTGTATCAGTATCCCCTCTTTGGAAGCAAATAGAAACCTCTCTTGATCCGTTATTGGGATTACAAGGCCTTTTCTCCCCTAAAACTTGTATCATGGGTGATTATTCCGAAATACAAGTGAAGGAAAGGAGATATCACTTGGCTCTAATATCAATGGCGGTTAAAAAACTAGTACTTAGACATTGGAAAGACCAATCTGTGTTAACTTATACGGAATGGTTACATGAGATTACCTTTGCACTCCGGGTGGAGAACCTGATAGCTCAGGTGAACCGGCGTTTACCTTCCTTCACTAAAAAATGGGGCAAGTTATATGCCCTGTATCTTAAATGACATTTCGATATATAATGGGTTGCGGCCTCCTCCATGCTTTCTTTTCTCCCTTTCTCCTCTTTTCTTTTTACTTATGCCGGAATCTATTTATGCCCTTGTTATTTCCTGTTTCTCATCTGGTCAACCTTCTATGTTTAGTCTGGTAATAATTATATGTTGCGGCTGAGATAAGCGGCATTTAGTTTTCTTAGTCAGTCTCAATTCTTAAGATCCTGATTCAATAGCTATGTTTCTTTACTTAAGTGGTTCCTTAGCCAAATAAATAAGAATCAACATGCACCACAGTGGAGGGAGAGGGGAAGGGACTGGGGAGGGAAAGTTAACTTTATTACATCCTTTTCAACAGTCCTTGATGAAGGGGTATGTACAGTATTGTTTCCTGTCATTATCTCTCAATATATTAGGGTGTTTTGTACAATGGTTTGTTTCAATGCCATCGATCTTGTATACTGTCATGAATAATTAATCAATAAAATATATTAAATTAAAAAAAAAAGGAATCGGTATCCTGAGGAATCTGGGGAGTATAAAGGATTTCATGAGGCAGATGAAGAAATATTTTTCCCACATTAGTCATCATTCCAACAATGCATCAGACAGTGTTGTATACCAATAAAGAAGTGTTTCACTCTCAAGTTGTTTTTATGTTTTTTTCTCTCAATGTTCAATAAATCCTTATTTTGATGTTGAGGTTTGTGTGTTGAAGTCTATATTTACCCCAAAGAGAGAAACATGACTTGTGATTACTGTTGCTCTGTCTGGCCTGTCTTTACTGGTGATATTTTTAGCATGACGTTTGTAATTTGTTGGTGTTGGCGGATGTCTGATTGCTCGACTTGTGATGACTTTCTCCATCATGTTACACTGGGAGCGCGTCAATTCACTTCCGACAATTCGTGCCCTGAAAATTGGCTCCCGACAATACGCTCCTGTCAATTCAGGCATTAGCATACAAATGCCAAGCACCAGCACTGAAGCAGTCCAATCTTCACTGCAGCTCAAACCTTACAGCACCGAAGCAGCTCCTGCAGTACAAAAGCCGAAGCAAGATCTGCAACAGATAAAGAATCCAGCACTCACTCTTTTACTGATGCAATTAAAATATAGCATATAGAACAGCATTTACACCACTGCAAAGACACTTATAGAGTGTTGGGGAGTGAAAAGACACAGAACGGTAAGTACATGAGCCAATTGACTTGTATACATGTTGTCGGGAGTGAGTTGTCGCGGCGCGTATTGACGGGAGCAAATTGTCATTGACCCTGTTACACTGTATTGCATATGGTTTGTTTCCTTTATTCTCTTCGCAACCCATTCCTTCTTGCTGTTTGGATGCATCAACCTGTATCATTTATCTCCAGACTTTGTCTTGGCTTGAGGTCTACTCACATTCTGATTGTGGTCGATAGCAGCAATTTGGTGCCGTGCTATCATGGATTCGTACCCAAAGTGCTGTCTCTTGGGAGCATATTTTAGTAATAGGGAATGAAACACCTCCAGTCCACCAGTGTGACAGAAGTCTGTGACTTTCTCAATATCTTTTACAATCCTTGTATTGAATAGTACTTTCTGCAATGATTCATGAGCCTGTGAGTTTGGTTTTAACCATATTTTCAGTTGACGGTCTTCGGCTTGTAGTCATAGATGTGCACATTTATGAAATGTATTGGATCCATTTCAGCTGTGCTTGTCCACAGTGTGATGCACAATAGATGCCACCATCTCCCTCAGCATAGTTGGGTCACCATTACTCTCGCTACTGAACCACCAAAAGTGATTTGAAATGGATGTTGTCCATGGCATTAGATCTTCACAGCGTTTACTTTTGGCCTTAGTGAATAGTTGTTTTTTGATCCATTTACATAAGTGCCACACATCGAACAAATGTTTTATGTGATGTTCTGGTGTGTATTTTATGTTCATTAAAGCACAAATCTGGGTGTGGCGATCAGTTGCTATTGTTGATATTTGCACACTCTTAGCTAATATTCCATCAATAGTTCTAATGAAAGGCACGCGTGCCGGTGCCTCACTGAGATGGATGCACTTGACTCAGCTCCATGATATCCCATCCCATTTTAAAACAAAATTTAGTCTTTATCCTGTTTTTTACATTCAACTGCTTGGGAAATAGCTATCGGATAGTCCTGTGAATATAATCTGACGCATTTGAAACAGCAACACCTAAAATCAAGTTACATGCAAGCTGTCACAAATCTGACAGACCCAGCTGATCAGAAAACGCTTGATACTTCAAAAATGCCGGTCAGAAGGCCCCGATCCCCTCGGTCACCCAGACTTCATGATTCAATGATAAACTCTAGTGGATGCTACAATAAAAGTATGTATACAGATTATACTAGTAAAGAAGCTATTGCAGAATTGAAAGCTTTACTTTAGGATCTCAAAATTGACATTTCTGACATTAAAACATCAGCAGCAAACCTGTCAAAACAAAATGAAGAAATGACCTCCTGTATAGGGATCAATAGTGCCAAAATAAGTGAGTTAACCTCCATAGTGGGATATTTAGAGCAGCTTACACAGAGGTAAAATGATCAGATTGCACATTTGATGGAGAAAGTGGATGATTTGGAGAATAGGGGAAGGAGAAACAACATACGTATTTTAGGGTTACCAGAGGACAATAAGGGACCTAATATGGTGTCGTTCCTACAAAAATTCTTACCAGATATATTGGGATATCAATGACCTTGGCCACTAGAAATAGAAACGGCATATAGATCATTGGGCTCCTAGAGGTAGACACTCAAAACCCAGGCCAATAATAGCATACTTTTTAAGATTTTCTGTCAAAGAAGACATATTGTGATTAACTAGGGAAAGAAAAAGTCTAAACTGGAGAGGGGAATGTATACTTGTCTTTCAAGATTTCTCAACAGAACTTGTGGGCAAAAGAAAGGAATTTGATGATGTGAAAAAACAGCTTAGAAATGACGGCTTACAATATTTCTTTATACATCCAGCCACATTGTTCATTCAGGACCCCAAAGGCATGACAGCTAAATGCAACTCAGTTCAGGAAGCAACTGATTTTATATTCACATACAGAGATACTTCCATGGCTACTGTGAATCGTGGTCAACCTAACTGTCAGGTTTTGAACACTGTGCGAGATCAAACAAAATCTGCACGCTCTAATGCTAGCTCACAAGATGATTTTGCCAGGAACCACTCGGCTATACAATCTCGTGCTACCACTCTGAGTAAAAAAATTCCACCTCTGCACACCAATAGTTCTACCCCTCACCTTTATTCAGATTCAGTTTCACATGTTGATTCAAGACCCTGGACCTCTGAGATCTCACGGAGAACAAAGCAAGCAGGAAGACCATCAAATATCCCCAGGCCATTCCAACAGAGAAGATCAAGGAAAAGAGACCAAAGCAGACAGCTATTATACTTCCTAATTACAGCCTCGCCTGAACCGGAAACACTCCCAGACATGGATACCACATCTCCTGGAAAGGAAATCTCACCTATGTTACCACCAGAAAAACAACTTAATAGACCCACATCTAAAAAACTCACAGTTTCCACTACACCACTTCCTGTGTCTGCACCAATTCCAGACAACAACATGCTTCTGGTTTAGCGATGGTGTTGCTGCTTCAAGGTGAAAAAAAAAACAGAAAAGGAAACAAAAAGGGGAACATCAGCTAAGGTCAGGGGCTCTATGGCTCTATTTGTCTAATTCCTTACCGCACTATAAATGAGTAGTACTTATAGTTTACCAAACTACATTGATACTACCACTGAGTTTTTGCTCCAGTTTGGTGGATGATAATTAAATGACACTGATTTCACTCAGCTTGCTGTCATAAAAAACAAATCGTTATACATTTGTTGAATTATTATGGCTCATATAGTTGGCAATAATTTTATATTGAGTCTATTACTGGTTTGATTATTCATTTCTGGGTGGATCTATGTAATGTTAATGTATTCTTTCCTAAGGCTGTCACATGTCCCTACAGTATGTCTTACTCTCTACTGATTCAATTCTTATACTAAAACACGTTTTATGTTTTATGTTGCTATACCTCTATGCTTTTCCAGTATGTCGTTGAGGTGAGGTGAAGATGGTTCCAGATTTTTATTATTGCTGTAATAGGCCAATTATGAAGGTAAGTATGTCCACAAAAGTGCTACAGCAAGACAAATTTTACAAATGTATGCTAAGAGCACATTTTTAATTGGCTAGTGCACATTGGTCATTAATAATCTCCCTCAGACAGCTGGCCCAGTGGCGCTGAGGGCTGAGGCGCTGGATGCCTTACCTCATGCCACGCCGGCGACCCATGTTCGGGAACGGACATCGGGCACCGGGGGTTGGCAGGGAGGAGAAGGATTGAGCATCCCTAGGACTGCTCTCCTTCTCTGGGGAGGGAGGATTGCAGGGCTCAGTGATTGCCTGCCACCTAGCGGAGGCTGGGAGGTGGCACATCAGTGCTGCAGAAGAAGGGCAAGAGTGCGGCAGGAGCTTGGTGGGATGCACATGGGAGCGTGTGCGCTGCCGCTGCTGGTGCCGTTGCACACTGCACCTCGAAGGGAACAGAGTAAAACACAAGAAAATACGGAGTCCTCTTTGAATGACGATGGTCCTCTTCTGTGTTGGCCCGGGAAGGCACCTCCCCGAACGCTCATCCGGTCCAGTGGATTGAGTCGCTCCCCAACCCCTGCCACGAAGGGTAAGTCATGGGGTTATGGGGAAGGGGTCTCATACCCGGAGCCTACATGGGATGGGGACATCAGATGCTTGCAGAGGACTCCAGAGGAGGAAAAAATAAGTAGCTGCAAAAATAATCTCCCTCAGACATAACACTTAAATAAAGTTGCGGATCTTTTGGGGACTTGACTGGCAGTTGGTAGGCCCTCTGAAAACTAAATTACAGATGCTCTGAGATGCATTCATGACTCAGCTGATCCTGATATACAAGTCCTCCAATGTCTATCTGCCCTGTCTTGAGTGGTATATATGCATGTGAAGTTTGTCTTATATATGTTTGTGGTATGAATATATATGGTGCACCCAACCCCTTTCCCTATGTGGTTTCCATTGCTGATCCCCCCTTTTCTGGATAATGGGGGGGAGGGTAAGAGAAATTATTGCTATCTATCCCAGGCTGTTGTATTTGATTCTCTCTGTTCAACTGATATTACATTTCTAACTGGGATGGATATTGCTATGCTCATTTGCTGTTACCAAATCAGTCACCTGTGCCAACAACACCTTGGACCCTTGTTCGTTGTCTCAATTGGCAATACAGTAGAACTACACCATACTGGTTCTGTTTTTGCTTACTTGTTTAATTGTGTGAATAATTGCTGCAAAAAAATCTAAGCTTTTATTTCTAGTTTTAATAACATTGCTGATTTATTAACAATTGTTATATTAAGAAATATATATATATATATTTTTTTTTTGGATTTCTATTCTGGTGTTAGCTTATTAGTAACGAGATTCCCTTTTCAAAATACATCCCTATAAGATTTGCTCATGGAATGTTAGTAGATTAGCGACCCTTATCAAAAGGAAAAAAGTTTTGACACATATTTACAAACAAAAGGTTGACATTGCCTTTTTACAAGAAACTCATTTGGATGATAAAGAATCAGCTAAACTTTGTAGATCCTGGGTCTCTTAGGTTGAATTTAGCTCCTTCAATGGTAAACAAAGAGGGACTGCAATATTAATAAAGAAAGGTGTCAACTTCATTAAAACTAATCACATCTCGGATCATGAGGGACAATATCAAATCCTTATTGGTTCTTTGGACGGTTTACATGTGGTATTGTGTAATATTTAGGCCCCCAAGTCTGGTCAACATATATTCCTAGATCAGATTATGTCTCAATTTATTCAATACCCTGAACATAAACTGATTGTAGGCGGAGATTTTAATGAGGTCATGGACACCCTTTTAGATAAAAAATCATCTAAAGTGACACTTGCAATAACAAAAGACAGGTTTTCCCTTAAAAATATGGTCAACACGTTGGCTCTGTCAGACGTCTGGAGACTTGTTAATCCAAAAGAGAAAGATTATACATTTTTCTCTAATAGGCATCTGACATACAGTCAGATAGACCATTTATTTATATCATCGGACATGGTTAAGTCAATAGCAGGTGCAAAGATTGGCTCCATTCTATTATCAGATCATGCTATGGTAGACCTAAGCATATTTCTAGGTGAAAGTAGGCCCAAAGAGATGAGATGGAGATTTAATACTTCATTGTTAAAAGACAAAAAGTTTACTGAGTGGGTATCTAAATAAACTGATGAATATTTTAAGTATAGTAATAATGGAGAGGTATTTAAAGCTTGTTTATGGAGGCATACAAGGCATTTATAAGGAGCAGAATAATCAGCTTCGCTGCAACCAAAAAAAAAAGGAAAAAGCAAAAACCCTAAAAGATAAACAGTCTTCACTGGCTGCCTTGGAAAGGCAAATTAAAAGTGCTAAATCTAAAGACCCTACACTCCTTCATAGGCTTTCATTTATTAAGTTTGAGATAAATGCTCTTGTGTCAGCACAAACTGAATATGTACTTTTTCATACACATCAAAGCTACTGGAAGTCGGGTGAAAAGGCCAGTAAATTACTTGCTCATAGACTAAAGAAGATGCAAGATCTAAACATAATCCCAGGCATCCAACAAGCAACAGGAATAGTACTTAGGAAAAATAAAGAGATGAACGAAGCCTTTAAATAATTTTTTTCTCAAATATATAAAAATAAAGCTGTAGAGCCACAGCAAATAAATATCTTTCTTAACAGTATTGAATTGGCCAAAATACCCCACGCTCACAGAGAGAATCTTAATAAAGAATTAACCATAAAAGTAGGTCCTGTTAGCTATTGACATGCCACCTGTTGGGAAAACTCCAGGACTAGATGGACTTCCAGGAGAATTCTTTAAATTGTTAAATGCCAAAATCTCAGTGCATCTGCTTAACATGTATAAGGAATCCTGGGATAATGATGCCCTTCCTCCCACACTCACTCAAGCTCTGGTCACATTAATCCATAAAAAAAATAAGGACCCTTTATCCTGTGCCAGCTATCGTCCCATCTCCCTGATGAATACTGATTATAAAATCTTGGCTAAAATATTAGCTATTAGAATACAGAATATTATACATGAAGCTATTGGTAAAGTACAAGTAGGATTTGTGCAGGAAAGGCCAGGGGCTGACTGTGTACAGAGACTTCTATATATAATATGGCATGCTAATAAGATAAATGAGCCTTACTTAGTACTGTCATTAGACTTATTTAAAGCTTTTGACTCCTTATCTTGGAAATATATGTTTATGGTCCGTGATCATTTTGAATGTGGTGACAACTTTAGTAACTGGGTATCGCTTCTTTATAAAAGATCATCTGAACAAATTTTGACAAATGGACTAGTTTCCCAACCCATACAATTAGAATGTGACACCAGACAGGGTTGCCCACTATCCCCATATTCATTTAACCTTGCTATTGAACCACTAATCAGAAGCATTGCTAATTATCCAGGTATTTCGTGAATTTTAGTTGGCTCCGTACAAAATAAAACATTTGCATTTGCAGATGATCTACTCCTGACTCTTTCTAAACCGGTACAGTCCTATGGAATACTTAAACAATTACTTTCTCATTTTGGTAACATTTCTAGACTACAGGTTAATTGGGATAAAACTCAAGCATTATGCCCTAACATTACACCCTTCATTTTACAAAATATTCCAGAAATCTTTGATAATCTTTGGGTGAAAGATCAACTAACATACTTAGGTCTCCAAATCTCAACTAATCTGAACTCTTTAGTTAATATTAACTATTTGCCATTACTACAAAGTATAGAATTGGATCTTAAATATTGGGCTAATCTCAATTTCTCTCTTTGGGGTAAAGTTAACTCAATCAAAATGATTATTGCCCCTAAAATATTTTACCTTTTCCAAAATATACCGATCCTTATTAGAAAAAATATTAGGGTTAGATTAGACTCATTATTTAGAAATTTTCTTTGGGATAATAAACGCCAAGAACAAGTATAAATAAAATCAGAGCATCACACGAGCTAGAAGGATTGGCATTCACTCATTGGGAATGGTACCAAAGGGCTTTCACGTTAAAACAGATATCTGCTCATATGAAGTCTACACCAGACAGCTCACCTTTTACTTCTCTCTGAGTTCAGCTGGAAAGAAACCTAATTAAACCCAATCAGTTGACTGACTTTATTTATTTATTTTCTCCAAAAGGATTAAAAGACAACCCATGCTTAGGAGCATCCTTCAAGGTTTTAAAAAAAATAAACAATGCATTTAACCCTGCTCATCTTCTCCTAAAACATATGCCTCTTTGGTCCAACCCTCTAATTACTAAAGAGGGGCCTCGATTATTTAATAAAACATGGTCACAAGCTGGTATTAATAGAATCAGTGACAATCTCCAAGGACACTCTCACACTAATGTCCTTTTCAGAAATTAGGGAACAATACCATTTACCCTGTTCGTTTTCACTATTTTCTTCAACTTTGAAAATTACTAAAAGAGAACATTCTTCTGCTAGACTTTCCCCTTCCCTGTAGCCAAGAATGGGATCAATTGCTGAAAATAGGGCCACAAAAAAAGGGAGCTAGCTTTGTTTATAAAATCTTAAATTCTCTTACATCTTCATCTCTGATTTTCACAGACAGAAGTGGGAAAATGAATTGGGCAACCCAATATCAGACCAGGATTGGAATGTAACGTGGGAACACGCTTATTATGGAAATAGAGATATACAAGGTAAGCTTATTCAATATAAAATTATTCATCAGTTTTATATGTCCCCCATAAGGATGAATGAATTGGGTTTGCTCCCTAATGCTGATTGTTGGAGATGTCAAGATGCAAATGCTAATGCCTCATATATACTGTGGAATTGCCCAGTGCTGACTATATTCTGGGAAAATATACAAACAATTTGTAATTCAACACTATTGGTCAATGTGCCTCCTTCACCACTAATTTACATCCTTGGGATCTTCCCAGATAACACTACCCTTACCTATCAACAAAGATTATGGCTTTCGGTGGCATCTGTACGCGCGAAATGCCTAATACTTAAATACTGGAAAGATTCTAAACTGTCTTCATTAGTTGAATGGTATAATTTAATGAGTTACACTGCAAACAATGAGCGAATATCATATATGCTATTGGACAGATTAGATGCTTTTGCAAATATATGGAGTCCCTTTCTACAGCAGATCATCACTTGAAAGTATTAAAAAGGTCTTAATCCATTGTAAGGAAGTTGTTATTAGTAAATATATTAGCATTTTTGTATATCAATTAATGTTAACCATAGTCACTACTGTTTTTAGAAATCAAATTACTGTCTATGTATTCACTTAACTCAAATATTAAGTACAAACTTATCCACAATAGGAGTTTGACATTTTATTTTTCTCCATGTACATGGATTGTTCACTGTTAAATTGTTTTTACTTCTACTATTAAATATCATATGAATATGCTGACATTTGCTATGATGTATAATGTACTGCAATTTATTTATTTATTTATTTGTTATTGTTGTTATGGCAAAAAAAAAATAGTTCTAATGAGCCCCTACTTCTCCATGTTTGTTGAGCTTCCCACTTCAGTCACCTGTATAATATTAAAATCAATTATTCTCTCAGTACCCATGTCCATGACAGTATAAGCTCCATATTTCACTGAGAAACCAGGTGAATCACATCTACCATCACCACAAAGCATAACACTGTCCTTTACTTTCAGTTCATTAATAATGTTGTCCTGCATTGACCTCCACTCTTTGTCTATTATGGGGAACAGGTATTCCTTTTGTATGCGGTGGAACGTGTAAACACTTATGAACTTTAATTTGAGGAAGTCAAAGAATTGTTGTATCTTAGAAAAGTAGTTCCCACTGAAAAGAATGGCTGCTGAAACCTCCAAATTACCAGCTGCCATACAGTTCACAAATGGTTGTGAAGCCCACTTAGTATCATGTCCATTACAACAGTGTATTTTTGGGTTAGTATTGTACCCTGCAATCTTGGAGTACGTTCAACCACATTACCTGCACACAGGCTACAATGTTTGACAAGTTCAAGCAACTGTTCATAGTATAATATGAAATTGTTATTGCCAACAAGTTATGTGCTGCTTTCATCTTCTTCTTGTTCATCTCCCTCTTCAGACTCACTTATGTCTTCTGCGTCACTATCCTGTTCAGATAGTATGTATTCACTACAACTTGAGTCATCATCTGTACAGTCATTGCTGTAGCTGTCAACAGAGCTGATGTCAGTAGAGCACTCACAAAATCCAGATGTTGATACTGTCAGCTCCTCATCTTCCAACCAAGACGATGAGAAATACAAGTAGTCCTTGATCGCCTTGCTGTAGTCACCTAAGTAATTGAATTCATACTCTGGCCACTGAACCCCTTTATCCAATGCAAAGTATTCAGTTTGAGTCCTCACCGTTGCAATAGACTTTCTTAAAGGACAGTGACAGCAGCACATTGATACCTGTTGTTTGGTTTAATTAGGAAAAAAGGATCGACAAGTTAATATTACCATTAATGTTTAAATTGGTAAAACAGATATAAAAATACATGATAACTGTTTCTTACTGTATTCATGAGCTCCATGTTACTGGAATGTATAGTGTTCTCAGATGAGGGTACACAATTCTCCTGATCTTCAATTCCAGACTCAATGACATTTTCAGCTTCAGTGCTTTCTGGAATTGGGTCATCATTGCACTGTGCAGGAGGCTGTTTACTTATGTTTAGCATGTCTTCCAACACCTAATAATTAAAATGAATTAATGACAATTAAACATGCAATTTGGCTTACAATGCATAATATAATGTGAATTTAAATACAAACATATCAACATATGAAACTGACAGCAGATACAGGCCATCTGGTACATCTAGTTAGCTCAAGCATGCAGCACTTCAATCCATTAGATTGCAGCTGCCTCTACATCATATGCCCTCCCCCCATATCCCACCCTCTCTTGAAGCAACCAACACTGTGCAATGATGCAACTTGCTATGCCAGAGCATTCAACACTGTCACCACCCTTGCTGTGACATTGTGCATCCTCAGTTCACTGTTGAGCTTGACCCCTTCCAACTTCATAGACTGTCACCTGGTCCCAATCTTATCCCATCTGTCATATACCTCCATGTGTCTTTTCCACTCCGCAAGTCTCTCGCTTGACATGAGTGGCCTTTGCTGCTTATCTTTATTGTATGGAAAGATAGTAGGGACTGCATCAGGCTTCAGCTTTGGGGGCCATTTCAAATTCAAGAGTTCTGCCTGTAATGAAAAATATAAAGAGGTATGTATAGCTATTGATGAAATACCATAAATATGGAGAAAAAAAGTCATATTTAAGTCATGGGACAAAACATGTACCCACCAACAAACTGAACAGATTGACAAGAAGACACAGACACATTCAGGTGTATGTAACACACAGGAGAAGGATGTTCATGTGGAATTCATGAAAACAAAATTAGCTTTTCAACTACACTAACTTGAATCTTAAATTAGACAATGGCCACATAGAAGGTCACTTTGTGATTGGTCAGTTGGCACTTTGAACCCATTAGAAATCATCACCAGTACCAACAGTACTTTTATCCTTGTCCTTCACTTATCGCTAAGGTACCCTCTTGCACACACTTCATGGTACAGCAATTGATGTCATTGCCCGATGTTGAGAGCCACCGCAGGAATTGTAAACAAATGGCAGCAACATTCAGCTCAATAAACATAAACAGACTTTTTGTGCATTTCTTTGCTCATGCCTACAGTCCACACGGTTTGTGTGTTCAGTCTGAAAACTTCAGGGAACATGCACCTGGGTCACTGATGTGTCTTTCGAAGATTTCATGATAAAATATGAAATGGTTCAAATGTTATTCGAAAAACAAGGTTCCCCATTACAGACTATGGGAAAAGTTAACAACAGATGTGAAAGTTTTGCAAATGGTCATTTTGTAAGCAATAAGACATGACAGGGTGTGCATGGAACATATTTTATGGCATGGCCAGGGGCGTAATAAGGCACAAGGCCTTGGCTGAATGCCTTTAGCCCCTGGCATGCAGTAAAATATGTTCCTTGCACACCCTGAAGTGTCTTATTATGCTTATAAAATGGTCTACTTTCTGTTTTTACTTTTTAGAGCAAGAAAAATAATGTTAATGTATGGAAAAAACAGATCTGCATGTTCAAAATTATGATAAAATAGTCCTTCTGCCTAATACAGAATGACTTAATACAGCTGGTGCCATACAAAGTTTGTCTTTTTGTGGCATCAGCAGTACTGGTTATGATATTGGAGTACCCTCCATCCCCCTTCAGTTATGGAGTGCATGGAAATGACACTCCAGGTGCTTCCAAGTGGGGGAGAGAATACTGTTAAAAAAAATGAGGGCATTCACTCCCTTAGGCTCAATGCCCATCCGGCACTGCCAGTCCAAGAGTGGTGTGACAACATGTCTGGATAAATGATGCATATCCAAGAAAGACAGACTCGACCATGACTGCTTCTTCAACTCCCGCACTTCCACCACCATCAGCAGCAAGAGTACATCCCGGTTCGGGCAGCAAGTTTAAACTGCCTGTGGGACAGGCAGCACAGTGATACAGCAATTAATTGGTCAGCTATATAGCCATTACAATATCAATTGACATCATTATAAAATTTTAAAAGAAACACTCCTAACGTATGTATTTCACAAAATAATTAATACAAAAATTCAATTTAAAAGATAAAAATACACACCCGTAAGAATCCTACATGTTCTTTACTGTATTAATAAAAAGGGAATAAACATCCCAATATTTATTTACTTAACCTTTAGCCTTTGTCTGGATTTAGTAACTGCCAAAAAATACTTTGCTAATCCCTCAAGAGTCCATTGATCTGCTGTATGCATTAATATTGATGTTAAACAAGATTCTTCTATATGATAACCAGTATTTAAAAAAGGGCCCAGCAAATATTTCTTTCTTTAGTATACCATGGGCAAACCCAGAGAACATGAGTTAAATTCTCCTTTTCACTTATTGTATAATCACATTTATCTGAGAGGGTTTTACTTTTATCATATCGTGCTTTTAAAACATTGCTTTCAAAACACTCACATTGATACGCAATAAATATGTTACGTAATATTGGACTCTCCCGAATTTCTAGGTACTGTTTAAATCCCAAATCCTGAATATTATCTGCATATCAAGTTGAATCATGTGATTTTTTAATAGTTTCTAGGTCAATTTTATTCCAGTAATTATTTATTTTCTTTAAAATGTATTTTCTATATTGCTTGTCTAATCTAATACCTTTTTCAACTGCTAACTTCAATGAAATTAGCATTTATTTAGCCATTGAATCATTAAACGTTTTAATCCACAGATTTTTCCTAAAACCCAAATCATACCAAGATTCCTTTTCCTTCAAGCAAGACCTAGCAAGGGAGAAATCTCATAAATTAGTTAATTGCAACCAAAAATGTACTTTCTGAGCATCTATTAATGCGAATATATTATTTAATTCTGTTTCTGCTCTAATATAAGCAGTAGGACATGGATGTTCAAGTCTAAAAATAGTCTTTAGCATTTTAAAAAGAGGACTGACTAAAAGATTAATATTTTTCAATTCCCATATTTCAGACCCATACAATAGTTGGGACTCAAATTTAGCTTTTATTACATCTACAAGCCCTTTAACTGAGTTTCCTCCATATCTATAGTTAAATCTTGTCAGTCCCCCAATAGTTTTAATAAGTTTTTGTTTTAGCAAAATAATATGTGCCTTCCATAGGCAATTAGCTGATATCCTTATGCCCGGATAAGTATATACTGGGACTGCTTCAACCATTTCATTCCCCATTTTCCATTGGCCTTTCATGTTCTTACTACCAAATATTATTATTTTTGTTTTATTAAGATTCACTGTAGGAATCAATTTCTTTGAATAATTACTAAGTTGATCCATTTTCTTTTGCAATCCACTTTTAGATAAAGAAAAAAGCACAATATCGTCAGCATATGCTAATGCCGACATAAAACATTAAAAATGTTAGGGGGAATCTGACTGTAATTCAACCATATCCTGCAGTACTTTATCCAAATATAGTAAAAATAACAAGAGGGCAAAAACGCACCCCTAATGAACTCCCTTATTTGTATTAAACATAGAAGAAAGTTCTCCATTAACCTCAAGTCTAATTTGTGCCCATGTATCAGTATAAAGTATCATTGCAGTGCCAGTGGCTCAGCAGGTAGCACACTTGCCTCTGAGGCTAGGAGATCAGTAGGCTGTGAGTTCTATCCCCACACCAGGCACTTGGGTTAATATCCCAATACTGGCACTGTAGTGTAGCATGAGGGGGATGCTGCACTCCTGAGGTGCCATCTTTCGGATGAGATGTTAAACCGAGGTCCCATCTGCCTGTTCTGGTGGTAGGTCAGGTGGATGTTAAAGATCCCATGGCACTTCTCGAAAAGATCAGGGGAATTTCTCCGGTGCAATGGCAAAATTTCCTCCATTCACGAAAAATACCACCAACAGCTTCATCTGGTTCAAGGTCAGTTGGCATTCATCTGTATCCCCCTCTCCTGGGTCGTGCCTGAAAATAGGCAGGATTTGTCTAGTGCACTTACCTGGTCAACAAAAACAACAAAATAAATAAAGGGTGGATATTACTGTTACCAGGTTTCTATCAATTCTCCTTTCTAAGAGTTGCAACCACAACAGATTTCTTGACAATGTAGCGAAGGCTGATGAATAATCAACAAACAATGTGTATACCTTTTGTTTACGAACAAATACATACTTTCCTACAATATGTCTCAATACAAAAATATTATTTAGTGTAGAGTACTGTGATCTAAATCCAGCCTGGCAGCAAAGTGGGAACAGTGGGAGTAGACAGAACATTCAGATGTGAGTAAAACTGTGATTAGCATCATTTTGCTGGAAGGATTTCCTCACTAAGGAAATTTAAAAAATGGCAGTGTATGAAAACATCAACGTTCTAATGGCAAGATGATTTGTTTGGTACTGCAGTCCCACTTTTAGGGACTTGTTATTAGCCATGCATGAAACAGATTTCATCAATGGTGAGCTAGCATTGTGACTGGCTGATATAGCCTATCCATTTTATAATACTGTCGCAAATCTCCCTTTTCAGTTACAGCACAGAAAAATGCCTGACATTTAAAACTGGGACCCTCTAAGGACATAATTCTTGTTGTGTTCACCTAGTCAGGTCCTGAGGATGCTAGGCATATCTTTTTTGGGGGGTTAAACCCCCAGAAATACATTTCTAAAATTTTTGGGAAAAATACTTTCACAGAATACTTTCGTAAATGTGAAAGTTTTGTGATTTTTTTTTTGCGAAACTTTTGCAAATCTAGAAGGTAATTTGTAAAAGTATGGCCAAAATAACAGAAAATCTCTGCCACACTCCTGCAAGATAGGAGTTTGGTCTTTTGGGTTGAAATTTGCAGGGTAGAAAGTCAAGATCCCACAGATGTGCCTTGTGGTAGTTTTGTGACAAAATATTACAGGGCTCCAAAGTTATGGCACTCCAAAGTGCATGATTTTTCCCATAGGAAAACATTACGGTGTCCATCGTGCCTTTCAGGTACAGTTTCTTGAAAACAGTTTGAGATATGGACTTCAGTGCGGGTGAATGGCATGAGAGATTATTATCATGTAAAGCACTATGATGTAATGGTCAGGTAACATTAGGAGACATGTTTACCACCCTTCAGTGTGGGTGAATGCCTCCTGATGTCACCCTGTCATAACCACATAGTGCTTTCTATGAGTAAAGTCCCCTGCAAGTGGCACTGGCCCCCAGTACAATGTGAAAGACCAAAATCTGTTTGCAGTTTGGGGAATCACATGAACAGACTAGTGACATGAGAAACTATTATCATGTAAAGCACTATGATGTTGTGGTCACACAACATCAGGAGTCATGTTCACCAACCTCTAGTGCAGGTGAAAGCCTCATGATCTCACCCCGTCATAACTGCATAGTGCTTTCTGTGAGTAAAGTCAACTGCAAGTAGCACTGGCCCCCAGTACAATGTGAAAGACCAAAATGGGTTTGCAGTTTGGGGAACCAAATGAAGAGACTAGTGACATGATAGATTATTACCATTTATAAAATGGGTGTTAGGAATCCAGTAATCCGATTGCCTACTATATCTTCTGAGCTGAGTCCTTATCAGAAGATATAGTAGCCAACCAGCACTTACAGCCACTCCTGAGCCCCATAACAACAAAAATCAGTGAGCTCTGCCAACACTAAACAGAAATACTCACTTACAGAGCTCACTGAAGCGGTTGCGCCAGCACCTAAGGAACCCAGAAGGGCAATATCGTAGCCGCGCCCCCCCCCGAGCAAACCCTCATTTTGCACCACTTCCACTTTACAAAAAAATATATTTTGTAAATGTTACCTGCCACTTTATAACACCAGCATCTCCAATAAATCCAGGAAACAAACCGGACCGTGAGGAAACAACTGACTGTGAGCTCCAACCATGACATGACTTGCAGAGCGCAGACCCATTTCTCCTTATTTTCGTTACCACACAAAAAAAAACCCCGGTAACCATCTCTGTCACCTAATCCACTGGTTGCATTATGAATCTCGCACCCAACCTTGCTCATCAAAATCGGACCGCGATCTCAAAATTCCACGCCGGTCTCCCAAGCGGACCTCAAAACCGGAAGTCAGTCCTCCTCGGCGCTCAACTCAGTCAACTTTTACCTCTGCATACAAAAAATGTATCTCACATTCAAGTTCCATAAACAAAATGAACTAGACACTGTACAAAAATAAATCTAGTCATGAAATCTCCTCACAGTTCACTGAAAAACCGGAAGTAACTCTTCAACAATCGTCTCGATCACTTCACTATAGTCAAAAATCTTCGAAATAAAGTTAAAACTATCATCTCTCCTCTGCTGCATTAACAGTATTTGAACATTTCCAACACAACCAGTATCTGTGAATGTATGTGGGGGGGGCACCATGCAGTAGACATCACATAAAATACAGAAATAGAGGGACTGTTTTACCACTATCCTTATTAAAACCTCAATTTAAAAATAATTTCCTATCTTTTTTACACTTTTTTGTTTTTTATTAAATATTTACTTAGGAACCCATTTTATAAGCGCAATAACACACTCTGAGGTGTGGGTTATCACCTGATAAGAGCACGCCCATGTGTATAAGGCACTACGGCGCAAGGGCCTCGTGCCTAGTACACCTAAGGCGTGCTCTTATCAAGCGATAACCACCTGATGATGTTATTGTTATGCACTACTATGATGATATGATTGGATAACATCAGGAGACATGTTCACCACCCTTTACTGCGGGTGAATGCCTCCTTATGTCACCCAGTCATAACCGCATAGTGCTTTCCGTGGGTAAAGTCCCCTGCAAGTTGCACTGGCCCCAGTACAATGTGAAAGATCAAAATGTGTTTGCAGTTTGGGGAATCACATGACCAGACTAGTGACATGAGAGATTATTACCATGTAAAGAGCTATGATGTTATGGTCGGATAACATCAGGAGACATGTTCACCACCTTTTATTGCTGGTGAATGCCTCTTCATGTCGCCCGGTTATAGCCACATAGTGCTTTCTGTGGGTAAAGTCCCCTGCAAGTGGTACTGGCCCCCAGTACACTGTGAGAGACCAAAATCTGTTTGCAGTCTGGGGCACCAGCACAAATGAATGGACATGAAAGGCAACATGGTCTAATAAATTCTCCAGTAAAGCACTACGTGTCTATGATTGGCTAAGATCAGGATGCATGTCTACCTCACTTTACTGTGTGGTACACCATCATGATGTTTTATTATTTATTTATTTAGTTAGTTTTTGTTGACTGGGTAAGTGCACTAGACAAATCCTGTCTATTTTCAGGCACGACCCGGGGGAGGGGGATACAGATGAATGCCAACTGACCTTGAACCAGATTAAGCTGTTGGTGGTATTGTTAGTGAATGAGGGAAATTTGGCCAGGACACCGGGGAAATTCCCCTACTCTTTTCGTGGGTGGCGCTGTCCGTCCGTTTGAGGAGATGGAGGATGCCAGTCGGTCGGTGGAACTGGAGGAGGAAGGTTGTGAGTACGAGTCTGACCTATATGGACAAGAGGATGTATTGAGGCTTATATTTGATTTCAAGAAGCCCCTTTGAGTACGGTTCCAGATTTGGAAGTGGAGCTTGGTTCGGAGGTGGAAGATGAGGTGGAATTAGTTTTAAACAAAGAAATGGAACGGAAAAAACAACATCTTTTAGAGCTTATTACTTTGGCTGAAAAAGATTTTTGTACTTGTCAACAGAAGCTAGAAGTTGAAAGAAATAAAAGGAAACGTTCTGCTGTAAGCCCTATTCAGGATGGAGGGAAACGTTTTGGGCAGCAGGTTGGCGGTGGTGCTAGTTTGAATCCTGTTTTGGGAAACGACTTAGGTTCGAGTCTGGCGCCTGAACAGATGTGTTCGCTGGAACCACGGACCCCTGGTGAGGCATTGCAGCGGGCGGGCTGGTTATGGTCCAGGGAGAAGTGGGTTCCTGATCCCACTATACCAGTTCCAGGGGTTGCTTGTTCATCTGGTTTGGTGCAACAAGAGGAGACCATTTTTCCCATTGGTAAGCCTGTTTCAAAGTCCTTGATTCCCGGTATTGCGGATGCGCATTCCCAGGGTGAGGCTAGTGGTTTTTTGGATACGCAAGATGCCATGGGCGAACAGATTTTATTAGAATCTATGGAGTCTTTATCGCCTGGTTTGGCGGTTTCAGCATCGGTTTTGCCTGAATTAACTTCGTTAACTGAATTTCATCCACCGCAGGAGGTGCGTGGTAAGGAAATGAGGGGAACTGTGGATTCTTTGACTTCTGGGAGTAATGTTCCGAAATCTTTTGCTGGCCTGTTTAGAAAACCTGTGGAATCTGCTAAACGCAGGTTTTTAGTAAGATTGCGATATAGGGGACAGTTACCGGTGGCTCCAGATTGCATTTGGGTGGGTAAAGTTTTGTTAATAGACTCCATGGCTTTTTCTCCGCACAAAGTGTATGCTCTGATTCACCCTCCAGGCGATTTATATTATGATGTTAGTTTCTGTACTGAACTGTCTTTGGACAAATTTTGGAGACTATATTATGATTTACAGAATAGTGAACATTGGAAATATTTTCAGGCTATTCCTATAACTAAGCCTACAGTAAAAACAGTCACGATTCTCTTTCGAAATGAGGGTGTAAATATTTCTGATATTCTGTTTTGGCTGGAGAAGAAATGCTATGTACAAGATAAACCTAGACCCATTTTGGACATGAATGGGTTTTGAACTGGGGGATGGACTATTCGAGTCCGTCTGATTCATGATACGGAAGGAATACAACATCTGCCTAGCTCTTTCTTTCTGGGAAGGGACAGGGGTATTATTTTTTATGCTGTACAACCAAAGAGCTGCTTTAAATGTGGGTCTCTATCCCATTTGAATACTGCTTGTGATCAGGTTCGGTGCTTTCATTGTGGGATGTTGGGCCATTTGATTACAGAATGTACCTCTTCCCCTATATGTGGTTTATGTGACGAAATGAATCATGTGTTTTCTGATTGTCTGTGGAAACATTCTGAAGTTAATAACACCTCTGATCAGGAACATTTTTTAGCACAGGCTCGGAATTCTATTGTTGTGCCTGAAGGTGTAGATTCTGGTCCTGTGCTTAGGGGTAGACGTTGGGGCAGAGGGCGGGGTGGGGTACCTCTGAACACCAGGAGGTCTAGTTTACGTTCTGGCCAGGATTTGTTACATAACAATTTGGCACAGGAGGTTCCTTTATTCTCTGGGGTAGGTTCAGGTGGAGAGGAAATGGCTACGCCTTTTGTTACCCCCCGTGGGTCTACTATTAGATCTACTTCAAAGCAGGGTATAGATTCTAGTAGTTCTCCACCTGGGCAAATTCATGATGAGGTAGGAACTGAGGAGGTACTACTGGTTTCTCAAGATGACCCACTGCCTTCAGAAGGGGGCGTGCATAGTGTTTCCTCGATTTTACTCTTAAATAACAGGTTTTCGGTCCTGGCTACGTGGGGGGAACAGGTAGAAAATGAGCTTCCTGTTGTGGATCAGGATTCTACTAGGCCCATTGCAGAGCCTTTACTGCATATTTCAGGGAGTTTAGTTAGGCAAAAGTCAGCCAAAGCTATCAAACGTGTGACTAGATCTAGTAACAGACAGATTAAACCTCCCCCTTAAAGATTCTTTTTCATTTTCAGTTTCATCTTTAAATGTTAATAGTATTAAATCCCATGTAAAGTGTCAGTCAACTTTTGGTATTCTTTCTTTTTTAAATTACGATGTGTATCTTTTACAAGATACTCGTTTGTATACTGTTTTGGAAATTTCTAATGTCAGTAGACTTTGGCGGTGGGGAGTGTCGTATTGGTCCTTTGGTGAAGATTTGTGTAGTGGGGTGGGTGTGTGTTTTACTACATTTGATGTCATGTTGCTACGATTGGTTGATATAGAACCTGGTAGAGCGTTGTTGGTTGATGTGCAGATACGTGGCATTGTTTGCAGATTTATTTCAGTTTATTGCTCACAATTGAAGTCTATGCGGATTGAATTATTATATAAAATTCAGCCTTTTTTGTATACCAAAGTTTTTTTATTTTTGGGAGGGGAATTTAATATTAATTTTTCACAGAAAGGGTTATCAGGGAAACAGTATTGTGATAAATCTTGTTTGTCTACTATACTTGCTCAGGCTGGTTTGAAGGATTCACAAAAGGAGGGGAAGGGTTTGGCAAAACCTACTTTTTTTTAAAGGGAAATTGTTTTCCCTTATTGATTTTATTTTTGTTCCAAAGTCCTTTCAGATTGATGGTTTGATTTATGTTCCAGTGGAGACTTCAGATCATGTTTTGATTGGGGTATGGATGGACTCCTTTCAGAGTAGGAAGAAAGGCCCAGGATTTTGGAAACTGATGTTACTTTCCTGAGTGATGCTTTGGTTATTTCGAATCTTAAAATGATTATAAATGACCAAGTTACTACCATTGGTTTATTTGAAGATCGAGAAAGTTGGTGGGGAGCCTTTAAGTCTTGTTTGATTGGATATTTTAAATCTTATGGTAGTTTGGTGGCTAGGACGAAAAGAGATAGATATTTGATGCTTCGTCGATCTTTACAGTTACTTATGTCTAGACAATATGAGCATGGTTTGGATTTATCTAGTGAGATTTCTTGGATAAAACTGTCTATGTTACCGTTTCAGTATGATCGAATGGCGTCATTAATTAAAGAACAGTCCTTTGGGACTTAGGGGAAATCTGCGCAGGTGAACCCCTTTTTTAGCATGTCAGGCGAGGTCTAACAGTCGCCTGTTTTCTGGTTTGTGCAGAGATGATGGTGTATTGGTGTTTGATAATGTTGGTATGATGGATTATTTAGATTCATTTGTAGAAAACACATTTGGGTCCTTTAGTCAGGTTTCTAGTTTTACTTCTCATTTGTTGGTAGCTGCAGATCTTCCACAAGTTGATTCTGTTATACAGACTAGTATGGTAACTGCCTTTACTGAATTGGAGTTGGGTACAGTTATTGCATCTTAGAAATAGGGGACTTCACCAGGATCTGATGGTTTACCAGGGGAAGTGTATAGAGTTTTGTGGGATCTAATGCCTGTGGAGTTATTGGCCTTATATAACTCATTTTTGTCTGATATGTTGTTGCCTACCCAGATGTATGAGGGGTTGTTGATTTTCCTTTTTAAGAAGGGGGATCGGATGGACATTAGCAATTGGAGGCCATTAACTCTGTTGAATGTTGATTTTAAGATTTTTTCCAAACTTTTAGGGAACAGATTGTCTCTTGTGATGCCCGTTTTGATTAATGAGGAAAAATTTTGTGCAGTTTCCGGGAGAAAGCTGACGGATGCTTTAATTTTTCTTAGGGAAGTTACATCAGTATGTGAAGACTCAGCAGGGTGCTCAGGGGTTTTTTTTGTTAGCCTGGATCAATCTAAAGCTTTTGATGAGGTGTCACATGACTATCTATGGGAATGTATGAAGGCATTCGGATTGCCATTGCAGTTTATAAATTGGGTGCAACTGTGCTATGCATTAGCGATTGTGGTTCCTTTGAAAAATGGGTGAAGGGGTCATTCTCATATTATTTTAAAAGGAGTTAGGCAGGGATGTCTGCTTAGCCCCTTATTGTATGTTTTGGCTTTAGATCCTGTGCTGCGGATTCTTTGTCAATCACCTTTGATTAGGCCTATTGTTATGAAGGGTTTGAGCTTCCCCCAAATTGATCGCTTATGCGGATGATATATGTCTTCTGCTGCCAGATAGTGCGGCTATAGAGCTAGCCTATGAGGTGCTTAGGTCTTTGGGAGGGATTATGGGGGCTAAGATTAATGAAAAGAAAACGAAATGTGTTGCAATATCAGGGTCTACTACTAGTTTGCTTTTGGTTGGGAGATTTAGGGTGGAACAAGAACCATGTAAGATTTTGGGTTTGTATTTTGGAGGTAAGGAGGGGGCTTTGGTTAATTGGAAGAAAGCTTTAGGGGAGGGTAATCTCAGAGTGTCTCAATGAAATAGACATAGGTTGTCGAAGAAAAAATGAATTTATTTGATTAAAACTTATCTCCTTCCTGTTTTTTTTATTTATCAGCAATGTTTATTTTATCCCTAAGTCATTAGAAACGCCTTTGATGTGGTGTTTTTTTAGTGGTATATGGGGTAGTCGTTTAAACCCTATTAAGAGAAATACGCTATATTTGGGATTAAGGAGGGTGGGTTAGGGATGATTCATCCTGTAGTATTTTTTTTACGACTTTTTTGTATATGAATTTGGTTCCTGTGGTTCGAAATGTTTCAAAATTATGGGTTTTACCGTTGATGTCTCACTTGCAGGGTGTTTTGGGTGAATGGAAAGAAGGTTGTTTTTTACATTTTAATAAACGACGTCCTCCATTGCTGGATTGCTGGAGGTCGGTGTTTGATAAGATTAAAGGGTGGGACATAAGGTGGATGGTAGTAAAGAAGCTTAATAGACAAGCCTTGCATACCTTGATTTTAGGGACATTTTTCTCGGGTACTCCATTTACTTCTCTTCCTATGGTGGTTAGTTCGAATCTTGCTTATTATTTAATGAATTTTTGTATTCCTCAGCAGATGTGGGATACTTTATGGTTGGGTATACACGGTAAGATTAATGTCCACAGCAATCAAAAACATAAATCCATGCAAGACAGGTATTGCCCAAGGGATAGTTGTATGGTAATTTTGGAGACAATGGATCATTTGTATTTTGAGTGCTTTTATGTTATGGAATTTTGGGATATTCTTAAAAGAGCAGTGGAAACAAGGCTTAGTTATACCACCTTTGAAGGTGAGTCTGTATTATGGCTTCTTTGCTACCGAACAAATAGGGGACTGGTATGGGACCCTACAAGTTATCCACGTTTATTTTTTATATTGGTTGTGGATAAGCCGTTGTAGACTTTTGTTGCAACAACAGTTTATCTCTCCATTGTCTTTGATTATGATAATAGAGTCTGAAGTGGAGAAATTGAAGTTGACAGAACAAAATTTATTCTCATCATCTAGGTGGGGTTCTTTTTGGAACGGGTTTGATTTTCTATGACTGGGTTTTTTGTAGATGTGTGATCCAGTAGTATTGATTGGTGCTTGTTGGGGAAAAAGATATAAAATAATAAAAAAGGAAAAAAAAAAAGAGACATTCACGATTTGTATAAATTAGAACTTGTTTATGTTATTTGACTCTTTTTTTATTATGATTATGTATGATATAATATTGATTTGTATTATTTCATTATGATTTGTTTAGATTACAATAAAAATTCCCCTACTCTTTTAGATAAGTGCCATGGGATCTTTAACATCCACCTGAACTACCACCAATCCAAGCAGATGGGACCTCGGTTTAACGTCTCATCCGAAAGACGGCACCTCAGAAGTGCAGCACCCCTCTCATGCTGCAATACAGTGTCAGTACTGGGATATTAACCCAACTGCCAGATGTGGGAACTGAACCCACAGCCCCCTGATCTCCCGGCCTCAGAGGCGAGTGTGCTACCTACTGAGCCACTGACACTGCACTACCCAGTCATAGCATGGTAGACATATCACAGGCGGCATTCAGATTGTGTTTCAGATATGGGAAAAGATATTGAGGGAGTTGAATATATGTCACATACAAGATGGTAAAAAAATAACCTCACCACCCACACCACCACCAAACAGAAACACACACAAACCTACACATACACATATGATGAGACTGTCAAATATATTTAATGGATTGGCAGTAAAATAATGATCAACAATTAATGGCAAGAAACATAACCACAAACCAATTAAAAAATAAAATTATATTGTGACACTGTTAGGGCATAAAATATGACAAGAAGCACACAAGAATAGTAATGCAGATACACTATATAGACACTGTACACAGAGATCCACTTAGTACCTGTGGCTGTTTCGAGTATTGGAAAACAGAGAGCGAGCGGCACTCTGCCTTGTGTGAAGCGCTCACACACCCGACCGCTGAACAAAACACCATCCTAAATAAATGGATATATAAAACTGGTATTCCATTGAACTGTCCATCGTCGACTACAGCGCTGACAGCTGACAGATGCTGAGGGCAACCGTGGGACAATTTCCTGCTTCTGACAGTCAGTTGCATGACATGGAGCCCGTCACTGACGTCACTTATCAATGGAGCGCCCATACATACTAGTAAAATGGAGCGCCATCGGCTCTTGCTCATAACATTATTGCAGTTTGTGTAACAACAATAATTACAGCTACTTTATGCTGTTTGCCACTGGAGAAGATTGTAATTCATTTAAGGACAAACTATTCTTACTGTAAAAAGCCACTACATGTGAGAGATTCCCTTTAAGGATTCATCTCTACAAGGACATTAAAAATCTTGTCTGGACTCCAACATCAAAACAAGGTATAGTTTTAGAATAACAGTATCTAATGTTTTCTGTAAACCATCCAGTTTTACTTTTGTAATTGTCTGCATTTCAAAGTTCTTCCAAACTGTAGACTTTTCTTTATTGCTTTTATTTTAAGTAAACTTTTATGATTTTTTTATCAACTCTGCCTGGGGGTCTGATTGTGTAATTTAACATTTTAACAGAAGGGTTTTGAAAAAACTGTGTGCCTTGACAGATAGTACTGCTCAGCTATTGTACCAAATTACTTAGGCAAGACATAGCCAGTGGTGTGGTTGGATTCAAATACTGAAAGTAGTGCAGGGTCAAGGGAACTCAGAACTACAGTTTCCACCCATCCACTGGGAAAAGAAAGGTTGGTAAGTCTTCTGGAATCCTTATTCCTGCTCATGAGTTCTTGAAAAGGGTGATCCTCTCTGCAAACAGGAGGTCCTACCCGGCTGCCTGGGGTTTGGGGGCAAGGGGTTCGTGACAGATTTGGTGCCCGCTACTGGGAATTTGAATGGTCTTGTAAAACCATCACACAATCAAGGGCAGAATTTGGAAAGGGGAAAAAGAAATTTGTTTGCAGGCAATAGACCCTATCCTGTTTGAATTTTTTGTTTTGAACAGAGTAGTGTAGATTGAAGAATGTCTGTCCAGTACATCAATCTGAACCTGGAACAACTGAGGAAGATCTGTGGGGAGAAAGGCATTTCTAGTGAAAACAAAAATAAAAGGCAACTCATGGAGGCCCTTCTGGTAGCTGAGACAGAGGAAGTACCACTCCACTTAGTGCCAGAGGTGGTGACTTCAGAGGTCCAGAGCCCAGAGGAGAAGTACCCATCTAGAGACAAAGAGCTGCAGCTGAGAAGGCCACTGATGCAGGAGAAACAGCTTGAGAATGAGCAAAAATGGCTTGAAAATGAGCAAAAAAGGTTTGAGATGCAGCAAAAGAGGTTCGAGATGGAAATGGAGGAACGACGGCAACAGAGACAGGCCAAAGAATGGCAGCGCCAGGCCGAGGTGGAGGATGACAGCGCCAGAGGGAACATAAGCTGAAAAAGCTGACACTGCAACCAACCCCAGCCCCTGAGCAGGAAAGTAGTAGAGTTGGGTTTGAATCTCCAGGACTGGGGTACAAGTTAAATTCAAAATTAATGGCAGAGTTTAAAGAGGGGAAGGATATGGACATATTTTTAAATACATTTGAAAAGGTTTCTATCCAGGCCAATCTGCCCAAAGAGACCTGGAGCTTTCACCGGTCTCCACTACTTTTTGGCAAGGGGAAGGAAGCACTGGAGTTCTGGAAACTCCAAAAGGGGCCGGAAATGAGCTTTGAAGAGGTAGCCACAAAACAATTTAAAACATTGGTGGGAAGGGGTGAAAGCAGATTCTTTTGAAGCTATTGAAGAGATGGTATTGCTGGAACAGTTTTATTGGATTTGCTCACCTGACTTGAAGCTTTGGCTATAGGACAGATATCCTAAGATTGCCAAAGAGGCTGCAGAGCTGGTGGATCTCTTTGCTCAAAGCAGGGTTGCTCCCAAGGGGAATTCAGGGGTGAAAAGGAAAAGTGGGCATTTTGGACAACCAAAAACCACAGGGCCCCTGCAAAAAGAAGGTAATCCCCAGGTGCCCAAAAGGGAGGTTTGGGAAAAGAAACATGATGAATGCTGGTATTTTCACCAGATATAGGCCACCTGTCTAGGAAGTGTCCTAAGAAAGCCCAGAAGGTAAAAGGGCCTGTGCAATCAGAGACAATAGCCCACTGTATTGCTGAGGCTCTCCTCGACAATATGAGGGGACACATTCACCCAGTCACAGTGAATGGGGTACACACCAAAGGGCTATGGGATACAGGAGCATCTCTTACCCTGGTGAAAGGGGATTTGTTGGGGGCTGAACAAATACTGCCAAACCAGTTTGTCACTGTGAGGAATTACACAGGGGAAAGGAAAACTTACCCATTAGCCAGTGGCACCCTGGACTGAGGAGATGTAGGTGAAGGGGCAAGGAAGGTGGCTGTAGCTGAAAAACTCATTATGGATGTTATTGTGGGGAATGATGATCCATGGGGAGTGGTTTGTGCTGTAACCAGGAGCCAAAAGGATAGAGGCTGCTGTGATCTTCAGGACCCCACAGAAATTCAGACAGGAGAGGTTGGGAGACAGGCCAGCCAACCTGTAGCTCTTGTAAAAGAGGGTAATAACAGGGGGATGGAACTTCCCCTAGTGGCAGTTAACCAGCTGCTACTGAAGGTTGCTCTCAGGAGGGAGGGGTGACACATAGCCTGGGGGAGGAGAAAGGTTGTGATACTGAGTCCCCCTACTGCCACAGCTATGGACCTCAGCCTGGGAACTGATTGGGGCATGCCCCATGCTCTCGGTAAGTGGCAAGTCTGAGTAGCAGCACAATGGACAGACACTAGCTTAGAGAAGCTGAGGGCCTGTGCAGAGTCTGATGGGACACAGGGAGGTGATGGAAAACAGAGAGGGCAGGATTCATGAAGAGTTGAATTTCTAAGTCCCAATCCGCAACTGCTGATGCGGACTGTAATCGCCCGCAGCTGCGGCGGTTACGATTCACAGCTGCAGCAGTTGCCAAGGGTGTTATGGCTGCTTCCATCAGCTGTAGCCCATTCCCGTGGCTGTGGCCATCACCCTGGCAACAACACCCGCAAACGGCCATAACCCATGGAGCCGGTTGTAATCCGGCTCCACCTTTGTGAATACTAGCCGCTGTGGGTAACCTGCAGCTCCGCAAGTGGCAACCAACTTGCACAGCGGTTTACCCGCAGCTGCAGGACTTTCAAAAGCTTCGTGAATCCTGCCCAGAGTGTATTGGGACAATGGACTGTTATACACACAGGACATCAGGACAGAGGGAGGGGTGATGGGCAGGCAGCTTGTTGTTCCCCAGGAGTATCGTGGGTTACTGTTAAAGGTAGCTCATGATATTCCCATGTCCGAACATTTGGGCATTACTCACACTACGCAGCACTTAGCCCACAATTTCTATTAGCCCAATATTACCAAGCAGGTGAAGGAATACTGCAAATCCTGTCACCGGTGTCAGGAAAGAGGGAAGGCCAGAAGCAAAACCAAGACTGCCCTGATTCCCTTACCACTTGTGAAGGAGCCATTCCAGAAGGTTGGAATGGATATTGTGGGTCCTTTGAATACCCCAAGTTCCTCTAGGAAAAGGTATATATATTGATAGTTGTTGATTATGCTACCCGCTATCCTAAAGCCATCGCGCTGTCCTCCACTAAGACGGACAAGGTGGCAGATGCTTTGCTGGGGATTTTCTCCCATGTTGGGCTTCCACAGGAGGTTATCTCTGATGGAGGGGTAACTTTATGTTGGACCTAATGAAGTGTTTGTGGGAGAAGTTTGGTGCTGTACAGAGGCACACAACATCTTACCACCCACAAGCCAAAGGTCTCATAGAGAGATTTAATGGGACCCTTAAAGCTATGCTTATGGCATTTGCAGAACAGCATGGGCAGGACTGGGAGAAATATCTGCCCCATCTGCTGTTTGCCTACAGGGAAGTGCCACAAGAGTCAACATGGTTTTCACCTTTTGAGCTCTTGTATGGACTCTGGGTTAGGGGGCCCCTAGATTTAAGACAAGAGGACTGGGAAGGTAAGCATGCCACCCAGTGGACTCCCATAGTGGAGTATGTGTTAAAATTCAGGAAGACACTGAAGGAGCTTAAGGGCGTGGCCCAGAGTAACCTGGCAGCTGCCCAGGAAAAACAAAAGACCTGGTATGATCATGGAACCACAGCTCACTCATATGGGGTAGGACAGGAGATAATGGTTCTGATTCCAGTCCAAAAGGACAAGCTGCAAGCTGAGTGGGCAGGTCCATACAAGGTAGTCTGGCAGGTAAAAGATGTTAATTACATTGTAGAGTTACCTGACCGAAAAAATACTCACAGGATGTATCATGTGAACATGATGAAGCCATATTTTAATAGGGCTGACATGGTACTTGCGGTTTGCAGTCCTGGAGAGGAGCTAGGTGTGGAAGACCCCCTTCTTGACTTGTTAGCCAAGAGCAAGCAGGCATCATCTGTGGAGACCATCATGCTGTCACCCCAGTTCACACCTGGACAAGCCCAAGAATTGAGGACTATTTTGTGAGACTTTGACCCTTTATTTGCGGCAAAGCCTGGACAGACACCACTGCAGTGCATGATGTAGACACAGGGACCTAAGCACTCATCCATAGGACAGCTTACTGGGTGTCAGAAATAGTCTTCAAGGATATTAGGAGGGAGGTGGGGGAGATGCTGGATCTAGGGGTGATCCAGAAATCCCACAGCCCTTGGGCCTCACCTGTAGTCCTTGTACCAAAACCAGATGGGACTACACAGTTCTGCATAGATTATCATGGGCTTAACGCCATCATGAAATCTGATGCCAACCCAATGCCATGCACAGACGAACTGCTTAACAAACTGGGAAGGGTGACATACTTGACTACAGTAGACCTGACAGGGCTAGGGGAAAGGTCAGCATTCATCACCCCAGTTGGCCTGTTCAAGTTCAAGGTCATACCCTTTGGGATGAAGAATGCCCCTACTACATTTCAGTCATTTCATAAACCAGGTGTTGCAGGATATGGAGGACTTTGCAGTCGCCTACCTGGATGATACTGCTGTCTTCAGAAATAGCTGGGAGAAACACCTGATACACCTGAGAGAGGTGCTGGACCAAATACAGGCTGCAGGTCTGATTGCTAAGGCAGAAAAGTGTCAGGTGGCCATGGCAGAGGTCACTTATTTGGGACATGTGGTGGGGTGAGGCCATCTTCACCCAAACCAAGCAAAGGTAGAGGCTATTGCATCATGGCCTACACCTGAAACCCAGAGACAAGTCAGGAGCTTTCTTGGGACAGCAGGGTATTATAGAAAATTTGTTCTCAACTACAGCTCCCTGGCCACTCCTTTATCTGGGTTACTGACAAAGAATAAGCTTAGGAAGGTAAAATGGGATGCAGACTGTGAGCAGGCCTTCAGGCAGCTGAACACCTCACTGTGCAGGGCCCCAGTGCTGGCTAGCCCAGACTATAACAGGCCATTTGTGGTACAGATGGATGCCTCAGATATGGGAATAGGGGCAGTCCTCAGCTAAATATCCAGTCAGAGGAGAGAGCACCCATTGTATACCTAAGCAAGAAGCTGCTTCCATGGGAACAGGCCTATTCAACAGTAGAGAAGGAATGTCTCACCTTAATTTGGGCATTAAAAAAACTGGAGCCATACCTCCATGGGAGGCATTTTAAGGTCCAAACAGACCACAACCCGTTAATATGGTTGGGCCAAATGGGAAAAACAAAAGGTAAACTTCTGAGGTAGAGTATTACCTTGCAGACTTATGACATGGAGATTTCTCATAGATCTGGATTCAAAAATGGGAATGCAGACAGCCTATCATGCATACCGGATCTATAACAGAACTGGGAAGAACTACCTCCAATAGGGGCATGTTCCCCCCAAGGTTCTGTTTTAGGAGGGAGGAATATTGCATGATAGGCCTATATCCATTTATGTGGGTTCATACTGTATATGCTGTAATGTACTTTAGAATTAAGACACGGTCTCTTTAAAATGCTTTTAGGAATGTACTTACAAAAATAGCCTTAATTGTTCTAATGACTAGGGGGAATCTGGTACGTATCTAGATAAGGAAGACAGTTTTATGGACGCAGGAAATCATAACTCTTAGAGAAAACTGGGTATCTAGTGTTCCATGACAGGAAGAGGTCAGGGGGGTGACCTAGGAGTCAGGGGTTAAGCCAAATGCATGGACCAGATGTCACTGGGGTTGACATGAAACCTAGATCCACAGTGACACCTACAGGGAAAGGTAAACTGTTGCACCCCATCACACTGTGGGTGTGGCTTGAAGATGACCAGCCTGTATGTATAAGACTTTTTCTGAACTTAGAGCAGTTGATAAACAGTTTAGTTGGGGGTCAGATCGCCTGTCCAGCTGGCATATACTTGAAGACCAGAAGTATATGTGTAGGCCTGGAAAAATATCTAAAACCAGACCTGAGTATGTGGAAAGTTTGACTTGTCACATACTGAACAGAAAATTCTGATTTTAAGTCAGAATTTTGGAAACCAAGACTTTTCACCAAGAAGTGCACCTGAAGCCTTTTTTTTTAAAAGGACATTCAGAGGAACTGACTTGGAATAAACACTTGCTACAGAACTGTTGCTTAAGGACTCATCTCTACAAGGACATTTAAAATCATGTCTGGACTCTAACATCAAAACAAGGTATAGTTTTAGAATGACATTATCTAGTGCTTTCTGTAAATCATCCAGTTTTACTTTTGTAATTGTCTGCATTTCAAAGTTCTTCCAAACTCCAGACTTTTCTGTATTGCTTTTATTTTAAGTAAACTTTTATGATTTTTTTATCAACTCTGCCTGGGGGTCTGATTGTGTGATTTAACATTTTAACAGAAGGGTTTTGAAAAGACTGTGTGCCTTGGCAGATAGTACCGCTCGGCTATCATACTGAACTACTTAGGAAAGATGTAGCTAGTGGCCATGGTGGGATTCAAATACTGAATATGATGCAGAATCAATGGAACTCGAAACTACAGTTTCCACCCTCCCACTGAGAAAAGGAAGGTTGGTAAATCTTCCAGAACCCTTATTCCTGCTCACAAGTTCTTGAAAAGGGGGATCCTCTCTGCAAACAGGAGGTCCTACCCAGCTGCCAGGGGTTTGGGGGCCAGGGACTTGTGACAGTGGCAACTGTTGCGCAAAACATGAAAAACTTAAACAGCATTGGAATCGATAGTTTTAAGGGAACTATTGTGTTGGAACATTTCTGAATGGTCATATGTGTAAATAATGTAATAATCCAAAGTTTGTTGTAAAATGTATGTAGTAGTATAATGATTTGATGATGATAAGTAAACTGGTTTGGTGTCCACTGTTGCACGTGTCACACGTGTTTGCTGTCCACTGTTGCACGCGACACACTGTTTGGTGTCCACTGTTGCATGCACCACACTGTGTTGCTTTACCTCAAGTTTCTGTTAGGTTGTTATCTCACTACACAGTTACTTTTTCACCTTTGGGTCAGAGTGTTCAGAAAAACTTATCAGAATAACTCTCCTGTAACTTTGAAAAAACATTACCTTTATGTCACACTTTGGTGACCCTTTCTCATGAACAGAACCCACTATTATTTCTACTTCTTTCACAATCTTGTGTAATGAGGAGTGCAACAAGATGCAGCACCATGGTGCAGTGATTTAAATCTCATGCCCTACCAGCATGCCGCCAGTAGTGAATGCCAGCTCCCCCCCAACAGAACTAGCATGTGGTGTGGTGAGTGCTCCCATCGCCCCTACCTCAGCGGTGATAGGTTGGCGTGAGGTGATGCAAGTAAAATACAACTCCACAAGAAATAGTCTGTTCTGGCAATTCCCGCAGCCACCCACCAATCTGGCAAGGCAGCTAAATGTCTCTTCGGCATCCCCCTTCAGCCCCTGTTGCAGGGGCTGCTGAGCAAGATGCCCTCCCCCCAGTCAAGGCAGAGAAATGGGGATTTGAAATAAAACAAGAGAAGGCATTTACCTGTTGGGGGAATAATATACTAGCTTACAAACAATGTCTCATCCAAACCCTCCTTTCAGCCACCTGAGCTCCACAAAGGCAACTCTGTGCAGAACCAACCATGCTCTAGTAGTGTAATTTCACCAGAATCATAGGGGTTGCAAAGCTCCCCTACCCACCACATTATATATAAATAAATGCTAAGGAAATCATGATTTAGGAGTTTCTAGGGGTTGCAAGGGACATCATAGGCATGGCAAGGAAATTATAGCGGTCTCAACCACAGCCCCTAGCTACCCTTAAATGACACCCCTGCCATGCTCTTAAGTTTTCCCAGCTCCTCACTGCAGGTCTAGCAATGAACACACACAGCACAGCACCAGCCACCATGTTGACTGCTTACAATCTTCCCAGACAGCCAATCTGCCAGCAGTGGCAAGCACTTGAGTGCACCTCTGGCTGACATCTTGAGAGGGGCTTTCAGATGCCACACATCCAAATTTTTTTTCACCTGCAAGTGGTAGATACCATTAAAGGTGGCCTTTTAAAGAGGAAACTTGATGGGCAGTGACAAGTTCTCTTGAAATTAAATCCTTAGGTCCCTTCTATCTGACCCAGGCACTGAAATACTGACTGCATGTATACAGAAAGCCATGCATTGGCCATTTTGGGGTTGGTTAAGGCAGCCATCTTTAAGAGGTTGATCACCCATAAAAAGTAGCAGTACAAGGTTACATTGTTACTGCATGCCACATAAATGCCTAAAACTCACATATAGTGATACATACATACTGTACATGCATTGCAATATTATACCAGCACTATGGCAACCCCTAATACAGTGCTAATCCCCCAATATATGTTCTTTCTGCTCTAAATCACAGATCACCATGGCAAAAGGAACAAAAATCCAGAGCATGCAGCATCCCCCTTCTTCAAAGTCAGCAAGGCCTATTCTGCCAAGCATGTGACATTCAGGCTCAGCTCAGTCCTCACTAGGGTCAGCCATGGAGGAGGAGAGCATTGAAGTTGTCCAGGCAGAGCAAGAAAATAACATGGCTAACCTCCTGGCTCAAACCATGAAAGATCAGAGGGAATTCATGCTACAGGTGATGCAGCATATAGAGGCAATGGCTAAAGCCATACACAGCCACACAAACCTGCCACTGCCAAACCCAAGCAACACCCCACCAACAGCACACCCTGGTGGAGCAGATGCTAACACCCAAGACAAGGGTGAGGGGGACTCTAAAGAGGAACAGCCTATTAATGAGGACTCTACTGAGGCAGACCCACAATCTATGACAGCAAAGCTATGCTCTTACAAGGTGCCCCCCAACTCAAAGTCATCAAGACCACGGTTAGATTTGAGCCCCCCCATCAGAGCAAAGAAGCTGATTCCATTTCTTAAAGCCAACCCCAAAGTTGAACAACTATTTTTCTATTTGTGAAGCAATAGAGGAAGTCATTGCAAAGGAATGGGAAATGGCAGACCCAACTAGAATACTGGAAAGGTCATAGGACAAAATGTACCCCATCCAAGAGGACAAGCAATGGTGCGTTCACCAGCAGTGGACCCTGATATAGCCACTCTGGATAAAAAGGCATTCCTCCCTACTGAGGGTTCTACCCCACTAAAGGACTCCACAGACCAAGAGTTAGATGACATGCTGAAGAAACTGTTTGAAATGGCAAGGCTAACCACCGGAGTGGCCACTACAGCAATCTGCACCACAAGAGCTCAGATGACATGGTTGGAGGACCTGGCAAAGACAGTATAGCCTAATTCCTCCCAGGAGCAATTAACAAATCAGTCATTTCAAACCACTAAATACCTGGCAGACATAGCAATAGATGCCTTCAAGATCAATGCAAAGACAGCAGCTCTGGCCAACAGGACCAGAAGGGCCTTACAGCTCAAATTATGGGCTATCCAGTGATATGGGCAAGTCAAACTGAGTGAATGGAAAAGTATAGCGTTGCGCTGTATGAGCTACAGTGAAAGATACAAAATGGCAAGTAAGGAAGAAAGCACACAGTAGAGGGAGCTATAGGGGAGAAGGATATGCTATGTAGTTGGGCCAGGCATGGCCATGCTGGCTGCTTAGGGATGTGGATTGGGTCACTGCCTTCAGTGCAGGAGGTCCTAGGTTCAGACCTCGCTAGGTCCGTGTAAATTGTTTTACGGTGTGTGTGTGTGTTCCCATCCATAAAATTTAGTGTGTTCCAGTCCCTACCCAACATTTTATGTCCCCTGTTCCTCGACCACCTGGGATTGTGCTCCATTGTCTCCCTCCCCCTGAATTGCCTCCTCCCAAGTTGCCTCCTTACCCCAGTGTCAGACCCCCCCCACCTCGGATTAGATTATAATAATAAACGGTGGTGCAGGTGGTGAAGCTCCCTGCATGGGGGATGCGGTGGGCGCAGTCCCCCACATAAAATGATAGGTAAATATCACTGTACCGTGTGTTGTGGTGCTCGTTTATGCTGTGGTCGCTGTAGTGCATGAATGCCATTTGTGTTTTCGGTGTTGTGCACTCGCTCATGTTAATGGTGCTATTAAATCTTCGCTGTTATGACATGGAATCAAATTTTAGGAGGTGAATACAGAATCCAAGTCACTCTTAATAAAAGTACCATTTAAAGGCTCAAGATTATTCAGAGAGGGCCTTGAACCCTTCCTAAAGTGAAGAACCAGAGCACCGCCAAGGGAAGGAGAAACCACAAGGCAGTACATACCTCCTATCAGCCAGGTCCAGATGGGTTCACAACAACAAGAATCACTTTCAAGACCAGAGACAACATTACAGTGCCTACAAGATAGGCTTCAGACAATATTAAGGAAACTATAGCAGCAACAAGTTCAGGGGCAGGGGAACCACAAACAGAGGCTGCCACAACTCTTTCGGGGGGGGGCATGGTTGCTCAAAGTGACTGCACCCACAGGCTTTAGACACCACCAAGGACACCTCCCATAGGAGGACATCTACAAGAGTTCGCACACCAATGGAAACAGACTTCACAAGACAAACGGGTGTTGGAAGTGATATATCGGGGCTTTGCAATAGAGTTCAAGGAAACAAAGTGAACAGACTAATCATATCCCCGGCTGCAAAGAAAAAGACCACACCAGCACAAATACAAGACACTGTGAAGCAACTGGTAGTAAAAAAGGCAATAGCTGAAGTTCCAGAAGCTCAACAAGGAAAATGAGTTCATTCAATATTCTTTATGGTCCCCAACAAGATGGACGATCTATGCCCACTCTTAGAGTTAAAATACTTAAACAACTTAATAGCACCAAAGAAGTTCCAGATGGAAATGATTACAACGACATTAAGAGCAATTTGCCAGGGCAATTTTCTCACCTCCATAGGCATGAAGGATGCATACCTTCATATACCAATACCACCATTCCACTACTAGTTTCTAAGGTTTGCAATTATGGGGCACCACTTTGAATACCAGGCCTTGCCCTTCGGCTAGCATCAGCCCTGAGAGATTTCACCAAAGTGTTGGTGATGATAGCAGCAACGCTAAGGAAGAAAGGCATACATGTAATTCCATACTTAAACAACTGGCTCATGAGGTCAAGACAACAAGCAGAGAGGGAGACCAGTCTGGCTATGCAAACATTACAGCAGCACAGATGGGTAGTGAGTATGGCAAAGAGCTAACTCAAACCCAGTCAGCAAATAGAACACCTTGGCACCCTAATTAACACAGCCAATGGCTTGGTAAAACCATCAACAAAAAGAATAGACTTGATCATGTCTCAAGCCCAACAACAACTGCTAAGGGCAGTCAATCCCCAGATGTCTCAGGTACTGCAACTTCTGATATCCATGGCCTTGTGCATATCACTTATACCAAGAGCAAGATGGAAAATGAGGCTGTTATAGTGCCTGGCCATACAGAAGTATCTCAAAATGAACAATGATCTATTGACCGCAGTTCAAATACTAGCATCAGAGAAAAAAAAAACTACAATAGTGGACAAGCACACCCAATCTGGCAGAAGGGGTACCAACAGAACAAGAGTTCAAAGTGATGGTGGACACTGATGCAAGCCTGCTGGGATGGGACGTGTCAATAGGAAACAAGACAGTACCGGGCAAGTAGTTGGCTTCAGAAAGCAAGTTGTCCATAAACATTCTAGAAATGAGAGCAGTATACAATGCACTGTTACACTTCTGAGACCTGATAAGGTCAAAGTCAGTACTAATAAGGTCGGTCAAAATATCCACAGTAGCCTATATAGCTGAATGGGGGGGGCGCACAAGGAGCCAGAGGATGCAGAAGGATACATCAAGGCCGCTCAACTGGTCACATAAAACCTCCAACACATATCCGCAGTTCACCTAAGAGAGAAACTGAGCACGATGTAGGACTGGCTTAGCCGCCAACAGATACATCCCAGGGAATGGCACCTACACTCCCACATATTCAGCACAGTGAATAAGAGGTGGGACCTAGTAGAGGTGGACCTAATGGCATCATCCCTGAACAAACCAGTAGCAACTTTTTTCACCAGGTTCAAAGACAAGGGCTCCAGTGTGATAGATGTCACATCACTGCTATGGACTTTTCAGAGGGCTTACACCTTCCTAACAATACCCCTGATTCCACAACTGATACACTAGATCAGACAGACAAAGGCTACAGTGATCCTGATAACTCCTTACTGGCAGAGGTGCAAATGGTTCACCACCATGCTGTCAATGGAACCAGACCACTGGACACTGCCTCACAGACCAGACTTACTAACTCAGGGCCCTGGACACCACCCGAACCCTCACAATCTTAGGTTGATGGCCTGGCTCCGGAAAGGGAGAGACTGTTCAGAAAAGAGTATCATCAATCTGTCATCAATGCAATCCTGCAATCCAGAAGGCCTTCAACAACAGGGACATAAAAAAGACACTGGGGAATCTTTGCACGACGGTGCGCCACCAATAACGTCACACCAGAGCAAGCATCAATTCAGCAAATAATCCTATTCTTGCAAAAGGGTCTCAGCAAAGACCAATCCCCTTCTTCACTAAGGGTCCAACTTTTGGCAATAGGAGCAGCCAGAAGAAGAATTAATAACACACCCTCAGGGGCACACGCAGACATAATCAGATTCCTGAGAGTGTTGAACGTTATCAGACCCAATGTCAGGCACATTAAGCCTCATGGGATCTCAATCTCATCATAAATGCAATGACGAAGCCACCATTCAAACCAATGAAGGAAGTAGAATTGTGGTGGGCCTCACCAAAAACGCTGTTCCTGGTAGCCATATGCTTGGCTAGAAGGATCAGCGAACCCACCGTCCTGTCATACAAGCATTCATTCCTAACATTTTTCACTGACAGGGTATCTTTACAAATGGTACCATCATTTATTCCAAGGTAGCCACTCCATTCCATGTGAACCAAAGCACTGGACTACCATCCTTTGAAACAACATCATCAAAGCTGGGAAAACCAGACCTCTCTTCCCTGGACATGCCTACAGTCATTAAAACCTACCTACAAAGGACTAGCGACATGTGCAAATCAGAGACTATTCATACTTACCAAAGGCCCCAAGATGGGATTAGCAGCATCAAAGTCAACCATTGCATCCCAGATAAAGAGGTCAATCACAGAGGCATACAAGGCACAGGACTGGCTGCCACCCAAGGATTTTAAAGCCCACTCACTCCACTAGGGTGGTGGCTACATCATCTGCAGAAGTGAATTTAGCTTCTGTGGAGGACATATGTGTGGCTCAGACATGGCCCACGACACATATCTTTACTAAACATTACAGACTGGACACAAATGCTAGTTCCTGCACAGGATTTGGCAAAGAAGTTTTGAAGACAACCATTCCCTCATGACCCTGCAATGGTCACTCTCTCGTCCCACCTAGGCACTATCTGATGGCATTGCTTGTGAACACCTATAATGTGATGGCTGTGGGAGTGCCGTAGAGAATACAATTCACAATGGAAGTTTACTCACCTGGTAAAGGTGACTGTGAGAGCATTCTCCATGCACTCCAATACCCACCCTCTGAGACAGTGACATTGTGGATCCAAGATGGCCCACCTCCTATGAAACAGATGTTTAGGGCCAATATACAGTTACAGTAATAAATATACTTGTAGCCAACTGCATAGCTGTGGAGTGAAGCAAGCATAGTTGAATGGGTGGACAATAAATAAAATCTTTACTACAGTCAGTTTCTTTTGCATTTATTGACTATGAGGTAAGTAACAGACTAAACCAGCATTTGTCAATGCCGTATGTTGATTGCGTTGGTCCGTTGAGCTAGCTCACTGCCCTGTGTCACTGGCTCATTCTGTTTCTCCCAGTGCTGCAGGCTGCCCTTTTGTACTGGGCTCCTGCCTGCGTTGGCACATTTCTCTGCCCACAAAGAAATCCTCAGCTATCCCGACAGACCTCTGTTGAGGTGGGTCACTCCCCCTCTCTCACTCGCTCATTCTGTTTCTGCTAGTGCTGCAGGCTGCCCTTTTGTACTGGGCTTCCGCCTTTGTTGGAGTCTTTTTCTGCCCACAAAGAAATCTGCAGTAGTCCCGACACAGGTTCGTTGAGGTTGCTCACTCCCTCTCTGTCACTTGCTCGTTCCGTGTCTGCAGGCACTGCAGAGGCTAGCCCTTAATACTCGGCTCCTGCCGGCACTGCCGCCATTTTCTGCCCACAAAGAAATCCTCAGCAGTCACGATAGAGCTCCGTTGAGTTCGCACACTCCCACTCTCTCACTTGCTCATTCTGTTTCTCCCACCGCTGAAGGCTGCCCTTTTGTACTAGGTCCCTGGGTGCATTGCTACCTTTTTCTGCCCACAAAGAAATCCGCAGCAGTCCCAACAGAGCACTGTTGAGCTCACTCACTCCTCCTCCCTCACTCGCTTGCTCATTCTGTGTCCGTTGAGCTCGCTCACTCCCCCATCTCACTCGCTCATTCCATTTTTGCCAGTGCTGCAGGCTGGCTTTTTGTACTAGGCTCCTGCCTGTGTTGCTGCTTTTTTCTGTTCATAAAGAAATCCACAACAGTCACGATAGAGCTCCATTGAGGTCGCTCACTCCCCCGTCTCACTCGCTCATTCTGTTTCTCCTGGCGCTGCAGGCTGTCCTTTTGTACTGGGCTCCTGCCTCTGTTGGCACCTCCTTCTGGCCACAAAGAAATCTGCAGCAGTCCTGACAGAGCTCCATTGAGCTCACTCACTCCCCCTATCTCACTCGCTCATTCCATTTCTCCAGGCACTGCAGGCTGCCCTTTTGTACTGGGCTCCTGCGTGCATTGCCGCCTTCTTCTGCCTACAAAGAAATCTGCAGCAGTCATGATAGAGCTCCGTTGAGCTCACTCAGTCCCCCTCTCTCACTCCTCATTCTGTTTTTCCTGCTGCTGTAGGCTGCCCTTTTGTACTGGGCCCCTGCACACATTGCTGCCTTTTTCTGCCCACAAAGAAATTTGTTGCAGTCCCAACAGAGCTAAGTTGAGGTCACTCACTCCCCTTCCTCTCTCGCTCATTCTGTGTCTCCCACTGTTGCAGGCTGCCCTTTTGTACTAGGGCTCCTGCCTGCATTGTCACCTTTTTATTGCCCACAAAGAAATCTGCAGCTGTTCCAACAGAGCTCCGTTGATGTCACTCACTCCGCCTGTCTCACGCGCTCATTCTGTTTCTCCTGGCGCTGAAGGCTGCTGTTTTGTAGCTGGCTTCTGCCTCTGTTGGCGCCTTTTTCTGTCCACAAAGAAATCTGCAGCAGTCCCAACAAAGCTTCGTTGAGCTCGCCCACTCCCCCTCTCTCACTCGCTCGTTCCATTTCTGCCGGCGCTGCAGGCTGCCCTTTTGTACTGGGCTCCTGAATGTGTTGCCGCCTTCTACTGCCCACAAAGAAATCTGCAGCAGTCACAAGAGAGCTCCACTGAGCTCGCTCACTCACTCACTCCCTCCCTCTTTCTCACTCTTTCATTCTGTTTCTCCTGCCGCTGCAGGCTGCCCTTTTGTAGTGAGCCCCTGCATGCATTGCTGCCTTTTTCTGCCCACAAAGAAATCCGCAGCAGTCCCAAAAGAGCTTCGGTGAGCTTACTCACTCCCCCTCCCTCACTCACTCGTTCTGTGTCTCCCGCTGCTGCAGGCTGCCCTTTAGTACTGGGATCCTGTCTGCATTGTAGACTTTTTCTGCCCATAAAGAGATCTGCAGCAGTCCTGACACAGCTCCATTGAGGTCGCTCACTCCCCCTCTCTCACTCGCTCATTCTGTTTCTGCTGGTGCTGCAGGTTGGCCTTTTGTACTGGGATCCTGCCCATGTAGCCACCATTTTCTGCCCACAAAGAAATCTGCACTAGTCCTGAAACAGGTTTGTTGAGGTTGTTCACTCCCTCTCTGTCACTCGCTCGTTCCGTGTCTGCCGGCACTGCAGGCTGGCCTTTTATACTGGACTCCTGCCTGCGCTGCTGCCATTTTCTGCCCACAAAGAAATCTGCAGCAGTCACGATAGAGCTCCGTTGAGTTCACACACTCCCACTCTCTCACTCACTCATTCTGTTTCTCCCACCGCTGAAGGCTGCCCTATTGTACTGGGTCCCTGGGTGCATTGCTGCCATTTTCTGCCCACAAAGAAATCCACAGCAGTCCCAACAGAGCACTTTTGAGCTCACTCACTCCCCCTCCCTCACTCACTTGCTCATTCTGTGTCTCCCTCTGGTGCAGGCTGTCCTTTTGTACTGGGCTCCTGCCTACGTTGGCGGCTTATTCTGCCCACAAAGAAATCTGCAGCAGTCCCAACTCAGCTCCATTGAGCTCGCTCACTACCCCTCTCTCACTCATTCCATTTTTGCCAGCGCTGCAGGCTGGCTTTTTGTGCTGGGCTCCTGCCTGTGTTGCTGTTTTTTTCTGTTCATAAAGAAATCCGCAGCAGTCACGATAGAGCTCCATTGAGGTCGCTCACTCCCCCTGTCTCACTCGCTTATTTTGTTTCTCCTGGCGCTGCAAGCTGCCCTTTTATACTGGGCTCCTGCCTCTGTTGGCACCTCCTTCTGGCCACAAAGAAATCTGCAGCAGTCCTGACAGAGCTCCAGTGAGCTCACTCACTCCCCCTATCTCACTCGCTCATTCCATTTCTCCAGGCACTGCAGGCTGCCCTTTGTACTGGGCTCTCGTGCATTGCTGCACTTCTTCTGCCTACAAAGAAATCTGCAGCAGTCATGATAGAGCTCCGATTGAGCTCACTCAGTCCCCTCTCCTCCTCATTCTGTTTTTCCTGCTGCTGTAGGCTGCCCTTTGTACTGGGCCCCTGCACACATTGCTGCCTTTTTCTGCCCACAAAGAAATTTGTTGCAGTCCCAACAGAGCTAAGTTGAGGTCCTCACTCCCTTCCTCTCTCGCTCATTCTGTGTCTCCCACTGTTGCAGGCTGCGCCCTTTTGTACTAGAGGCTCCTGCCTGCATTATCACCTTTATTGCCCACAAAGAAATCTGCAGCTGTTCCAACAGAGCTCCGTTGATGTCACTCCTCCGCCTGTCTCACGCTCATTCTGTTTCTCCTAGGCTGAAGGCTGCTGTTTTGTAGCTGGCTTCTGCCTCTGTTGGCGCCTTTTTTCTGTCCACCGAAAATCTTACCAGTCCCAACAGAAAGTTGGGCTCGCCCTCCCCTCTCTCACTCACCTTTCGTTCCATTTCTGCAGCGCTGCAAGCTGCCCTTTTATACTGGGCTCCTGAATGTGTTGCCGCCTTCTACTGCCCACAAAGAAATCTGCAGCAGTCACAAGAGAGCTCCATTGAGCTCGCTCACTCACTCACTCCCTCCCTCTTTCTCACTCTTTCATTCTGTTTCTCCTGCTGCTGCAGGCTGCCCTTTTGTAGTGAGCCCCTGCATGCATTGCTGCCTTTTTCTGCCCACAAAGAAATCCGCAGCAGTCCCAAAAGAGCTTCGGTGAGCTTACTCACTCCCCCTCCCTCACTCACTCGTTCTGTGTCTCCCGCTGCTGCAGGCTGCCCTTTAGTACTGGGATCCTGTCTGCATTGTAGACTTTTTCTGCCCATAAAGAGATCTGCAGCAGTCCTGACACAGCTCCATTGAGGTCGCTCACTCCCCTCTCTCTCGCTCATTCTGTTTCTGCTGGTGCTGCAGGTTGGCCTTTGTACTGGGATCCTGCCCAGCTAGCCACCTTTTCTGCCCACAAAGAAATCTGCACTAGTCCTGAAACAGGTTTGTTGAGTTGTTCTCCTCTCTGTCACTCGCTCGTTCCGTGTCTGCCGGCACTGCAGGCTGGCCTTTTATACTGGACTCCTGCCTGCGCTGCTGCCATTTTCTGCCCACAAAGAAATCTGCAGCAGTCACGATAGAGCTCCGTTGAGTTCACACACTCCCACTCTCTCACTCACTCATTCTGTTTCTCCCACCGCTGAAGGCTGCCCTATTGTACTGGGTCCCTGGGTGCATTGCTGCCATTTTCTGCCCACAAAGAAATCCACAGCAGTCCCAACAGAGCACTTGAGCTCACTCACTCCCCTCCCTCACTCACTTGCTCATTCTGTGTCTCCCTCTGGTGCAGGCTGTCCTTTTGTACTGGGCTCCTGCCCACGCTGGCTGTATTCTGCCCACAAAGAAATCTGCAGCAGTCCCAACTCAGCTCCATTGAGCTCGCTCACTACCCTCTCTCACTCATTCCATTTTGCCAAGCGCTGTGAGGCTGGCTTTTTTGTGCTAGACTCCTGCCTGTATGTTTGCTGTTTTTTCTGTTCCTTAAAGAAATCCATGGCAGTCCACGATAGAGCTCCATTGAGGTCGCTCACTCCCCCTGTCTCACTCGCTTATTTTGTTTCTCCTGGCGCTGCAAGCTGCCCTTTTATACTGGGCTCCTGCCTCTGTTGGAGCCTCCTTCTGGCCACAAAGAAATATGCAGCAGTCACGATAGAGCTCCGTTGAGATCGCTCAGTCCCCATCTCTCACTCCTCATTCTGTTTCTCCTGCTGCTGCAGGCTGCCCTTTTGTACTGGGCCCCTGCATGCATTGCTGCCTTTTTCTGCCCACAAAGAAATTTACTGCAGTCCCAACAGAGCTACGTTGAGCTCACTCACTCCCCTTCCCTCACTCACTAATTCTGTGTCTCCTGCTGCTGCAGGCTGCCCTTTTGGACTGGGTTTCTGCCTGTGTTGACACCTTTTTATTGCCCACAAAGAAATCCGCAGCTGTCCCGACAGAGCTCCGTTGAGGTCACTCACTCCACCTGTCTCACTCACTCATTCTGTTTCTCCTGGTGCTGCAGGCTGCCATTTTTGTAGTTGGCTTCTGCCTCTGTTGGTGCCTTTTTCTGTCCACAAAGAAATCTGCAGCAGTCCCAACAAAGCTCCGTTGAGCTCTCCCACTACCATTCTCTCACTTGCTCGTTCCATTTCTGCTGGCGCTGCAGGCTGCCCTTTTGTACTGGGCTCCTGAATGTGTTGCTGCCTTCTTCTGTCCACAAAGAAATCTGCAGCAGTCACAACAGAGCTCCATTGAGCTCACTCACTCACTCACTCCCCCTTTCTCACTCATTCATTCTGTTTCTCTTGCCGCTGCAGGCTGCCCTTTTGTACTGAGCCCCCGCTTCCATTGCTGCCTTTTTCTGCCCACAAAGAAATCTGCAGCAGTCCCAACAGAGCTCCAGTGAGCTCACTCACTCCCCCTCCCTCACTAACTCATTCAGCATCTCCCGCTGCTGCAGGCTGCCCTTCTGTACTGGGTTCCAGTCTGCACTGGTGACTTTTTCTGCCCATAAAGAGATCTGCAGCAGTCCTGACATAGCTCCGTTGAGGTCGCTCACTCCTCCTCTGTCACTCGCTCATTCCGTTTCTGCCGGCGCTGCAGGCTAGCCTTTTGTACTGGGTTCCTGCCTGCGTTGCCGCCATTTCCTGCCCACAAAGAAATCTGCAGCAGTCATGATAGACCTCCATTGAGCTCGCTCACTCCCCCTCTCTCACTCGCTCATTCTGTTTCTGCTGGGGCAGAAGGCTGGCCTTTTGCACTGGGTTCCTGCCTGTGTTGCCGCCTCTTTCTGCCCACAAAGAAATCCTCAGCAGTCATGATAGAGCTCCGTTGAGGTCACTCACTCCCCCTGTCTCACTCACTCATTCTGTTTCTCATGGTGCTGCAGGCTGCCCTTTTGTACTGGGCTCCTGCCTCTGTTGGCGCCATTTTCTGCCCACAAAGAAATCTGTACCAGTCCTGACAGAGCTCCATTGAGCTTGCTCATTCCCCGCTATAACTCGCTCATCCCGTTTCTGCCACCGCTCCAGGCTGCTCTTTTGTACTGGGCTCCTGCCTGCATTGCTGCTTTCTTCTACCTACAAAGAAATGTGCAACAGTCATGACAGAGTTCCACTGAGCTCGCTCACTCCCCCTCTCTCACTCACTTGTTCCATTTCTGCCAGTGCTGCTGGCTGATCTTTTGTGCTCGGCTCCTGCCCACATTACTGCTTTTTTCTGTCCACAAAGAAATCTGCAGTGGTCAAGATAGAGTTCCGTTGAGCTCACTCGCTCATTCTGTGTCTCCCGCTGTTGCAGGATGCCCTTTTGAACTGGGCTTCTGCCTGCGTTGACACCTTTTTTTTGCCCACAAAGAAATCCGCAGCTGTCCCGACAGAGCTCCGTTGAGGTCACTCACTCCGCCTGTCTCACTCACTCATTCTGTTTCTCCTGGCGCTGCAGACTGCCGTTTTGTAGCTGGCTTCTGCCTCTGTTGGTGCCTTTTTCTGTCCACAAAGAAATCTGCAGCAGTCCCGACAAAGCTCCGTTGAGCTCGCTCCTTCCCCTCTCTCACTCACTCATTCCATTTCTACCGGTGCTGCTGGCTGCCCTGTTGTAATGGGCTCCTGCCTGCGTTGCCGACACCTTCTGCCCACAAAGAAATCTGCAGCAGTCACAATAGAGCTCCACTGAGCTCTCTCACTCACTCCCTCTCTCTTTCTCACTCATTCGTTCTGTTTCTCCCGCCGCTGCAGGCTGCCCTTTTGTACTGGGCTCCTGAATGTGTTGCCGCCTTCTACTGCCCACAAAGAAATCTGCACCAGTCCCGACAGAGCTCTGTTGAGCTTGCTTATTCCCCACTCTCACTCGTTCGTCCCCTTTCTGCCACCGCTCCAGGCTGCCCTTTTGTACTGGGCTCCTGCCTGCGTTGCTGCCTTCTTCTGCCTACAAAGAAATGTGCAGCAGTCATGACAGAGCTCCACTGAGCTTGCTCACTCCCCCTCTCTCACTCTTTCATTCTGAGTCTCCCGCTGCTGCAGGCTGCCCTTTTGTACTGGGCGCCTGTCTGCATTGGCAACTTTTTCTGCCCACAAAGAGATCTGCAGCAGTCCTGACACAGCTCAGCTGAGGTGGCTCACTCCCCCTCTGTCACTCGCTCGTTCCGTTCTGCTGGCACTGCAGGCTAGCCTTTTGCACTGGGCTCCTGCCTGCGTTGCCGCCATTTCCTGACCTCAAAGAAATCTGCAGCAGTCACAATAGACCTCCGTTGAGCTCGCTCACTCCCCCTCTCTCACTTGCTCATTCTGTTTCTGCTGGTGCAGCAGGCTGGCCTTTTGCACTGGGTTCCTGCCTGTGTTGCCGCCTCTTTCTGCCCACCAAGAAATCCTCAGCAGTCATGATAGAGCTCCGTTGAGGTCACTCACTCCCCCTGTCTCACTCACTCATTCTGTTTCTCATGGTGCTGCAGGCTGCCCTTTTGTACTGGGCTCCTGCCTCTGTTGGCGCCATTTTCTGCCCATAAAGAAATCTGTACCAGTCCTGACAGAGCTCCGTTGAGCTTGCTCATTCCCCGATATAACTCGCTCATCCAGTTTCTGCCACCGCTCCAGGCTGCCCTTTTGTACTGGGCTCCTGCCTGCGTTGCTGCCTTCTTCTGCCTACAAAGAAATGTGCAGCAGTCATGACAGAGTTCCACTGAGCTCGCTCACTCCCCCTCTCTCACTCACTCGTTCCATTTCTGCCAGTGCTGCTGGCTGATCTTTTGTGCTCGGCTCCTGCCCATGTTACTGCTTTTTTCTGTCCACAAAGAAATCTGCAGCGGTCAAGATAGAGTTCTGTTGAGCTCACTCACTCATTCTGTGTCTCGCACTGTTGCAGGATGCCCTTTTGTACTGGGATTCTGCCTGCGTTGACACCTTTTTTTTGCCCACAAAGAAACTGAGGCTGTCCCGACAGAGTCTGCTTGAGGTCACTCACTCCGCCTGTCTCACTCACTCATTCTGTTTCTCCTGGCACTGCAGGCTGCCGTTTTGTAGCTGGCTTCTGCCTCTGTTGGCGCCTTTTTCTGTCCACAAAGAAATCTGCAGCAGTCCCGACAAAGCTCCGTTGAGCTCGCTCCTTCCCCTCTCTCACTCGCTCATTCCATTTCTACCGGTGCTGCTGGCTGCCCTGTTGTACTGGGCTCCTGCCTGCATTGCTGCCGCCTTCTGCCTACAAAGCAATCTGCAGCAGTCACAAAAGAGCTCCATTGAGCTCGCTCACTCACTCACTCACTGCCTCCCCCTTTCTCACTCATTCGTTCTGTTTCTCCCGCCGCTGCAGGCTGCCCTTTTGTACTGAGCCCCTGCGTGCATTGCTGCCTTTTTCTGCCCACAAAGAAATCCGCAGCAGTCCCAACAGAGCTCTGGTGAGCTCACTCACTCCCCCTACCTCACTCACTCGTTCAGTGTCTCCCACTGCTGCAGGCTGCCCTTTAGTACTGGGTTCCTGTCTGCATTCATGACTTTTTCTGCCCACAAAGAGATCTGCAGCAGTCCTGACACAGCTCCTTTGAGGTCGCTCACTCCCCCTCTGTCACTCGTTTGTTCCGTTTCTGCCGGTACTGCAGGCTGGCCTTTTGTACTGAGCCCCTGCGTGCTTTGCTGCCTTTTCCTGCAAACAAAGAAATCTGCAGCAGTCATGATAGACCTCTGTTGAGCTAGCTCACTCCCCTTCTCTCACTCGCTCATTCTGTTTCTGCTGGTGCTGCAGGCTGGCCTTTTGTACTGGGCTCCTGCCTTTGTTGGCGCCTTTTTCTGTCCACAAAGAAATCTACACCAGTCCCGACAGATCTCCTTTGAGCTCGCTCATTCCCCACTATAACTCGCTCATCCCATTTCTGCCACCGCTCCAGGCTGCCCTTTTGTACTGGGCTCCTGCCAGGGTTGTCACCTTCTTCTGCCCACAAAGAAATGTGCAGAAGTCACAATAGAGCTCCGTTGAGCTCGCTCATTCCCCCTCTCTCACTTGCTCATTCGGATTCTTCCACTTCAGCAGGCTGCCCTTTTGTACTGGGCCCCTGCGTGCACTGCTGCCTTTTTCTGCCCACAAAGAAATCTGCAGCGGTCCCGAAACAGCTCTAGTGAGCTCACTCACTCCCCCTCTCTCACTCACTTGTTCCATTTCTGCCAGTGCTGCAGGCTTATCTTTTGTACTTGGCTCTGTCACTCTCTCATTCTGTTTCTCCCGCTGCTACAAGCTGCCATTTTGTACTGGGCCCCTGCATGTATTGCTGCCTTTTTCTGACCACAAAGAAATCTGTAGCAGTCCTGACACAGCTCTGTTGAGCTTGCTCACTCCCCTCTCTCACCCCCTCATTCCATTTCTGCCGGCTCTGTAAGCTGGCCTTTTGTACTGGGCTCCTGCCTGCATTGCCATCTTTTCCTGCCCACAAACAAATCTGCAGCATTCACGATAGAGCTCCTATGAGGTCACTCACTACCCCATCTCACTCGCTCATTCTGTTTCTCCTGGTGCTGCAGGCTGCCTTTTGTACTGGGCTCCTACCTCTGTTGGCGCCTTTTTCTGCCACACAAAGAAATCTGCAACAGTCCCGACAGAGCTCCGTTGAGCTCGCTTATTCCCCGCTCTCACTCATTCGTCCCATTTCTGCCACTGCTCCAGGCTGCCCTTTTGTACTGGGCTCCTGCCAGGGTCGTCACCTTCTTCTGCCCACAAAGAAATGTGCAGCAGTCACAATAGAGCTCCATTGAGCTCGCTCATTCCCCCTCTCTCACTTGCTCATTTGGGTTCTTCCACTGCAGCAGGCCGCCCTTTTGTACTGGGCCCCTGCATGCACTGCTGCCTTTTTCTGCCCGCAAAGAAATCTGCAGCAGTCCCGACAGAGCTCTGTTAAACTAACTCACTCCCCCTCCCTCACTCGCTCGCTCATTCTGTGTCTCCCACTGGTGCAGGCTGTCCTTTTGTACCGGGCTCCTGCCTGCATTGGCGGCTTATTCTGCCCACAAAGAAATCTGCAGCGGTCCCGAAAGAGCTCTGTTGAGCTCACTCACTCCACATCTCTCACTCACTCATTCCATTTCTGCCAGTGCTGCAGGCTGATCTTTTGTACTTGGCTCCTGCCTGCATTGCTAATTTTTCTGTCCACAAAGAAATCTGTAGCAGTCTCGATAGAGTTCCGTTGAGCTCACTTACTCCCCCTCCTGTACTCGCTCATTCTGTGTCTCCCGCTGCTGCATGCTGCCCTTTTGTACTGGGCTTCTACCTGCTATGACACCTTTTTTTTGCCCACAAAGAAATCCACAGCAGTCAGACAGAGGTCCAGTTGAGGTCGCTCCTCCTCCTGTCTCACTCGCTCATTCTGTTTCTCCTGGCGCTGCAGGCTTTGCCCTTTTAATACTAGGCTCCTGCCTCTGTTGGTGCCTCTTTCTGGCCACAAAAGTATTCTGCAGCAGTCCTAGAAAAGAGCTCCATTGGCTCGCTCACTCCCCCTCTCTCACTCGCTCATTCTGTTTAATGCCGGCGCTGCAGGCTACGCTTTTGTACTGGGCTCCTGCTTGCATTGCCGCCTTCTTCTGGTCACGAAGAAATCTGTAGCAGTCACAATAGAGCTCCGTTGAGCTCACTCAGTCCCCTCCTCTGTCACTCCTCATTCTGTTTCTCCTGCTGCTGCAGGCTGCTCTTTTGTACTGGACCCCAGCATGCATTGCTGCCATTTTCTGCCCACATAGAAATCTATTGCAGTCCCAAAAGAGCTCCATTGAGGTTGCTCACTCCCCCTGTCTCACTCGCTCATTCTGTTTCTCCCGCTTCTGCAAGCTGCCCTTTTGTACTGGGCACTTGCGTACATTGCTGCATTTTACTGCCCACAAAGAAATCTGCAGCAGTTGCGACACAGCTCTGTTGACCTCGTTCACTCCCCTCTCTCACTCGCTCATTCAGTTTCTGATGGCTCTGCAAACTGGCCTTTTGTACTGGGCTCTGGCCTGCATTGCCATCTTTTCCTGCCCACAAACAAATCTGCAGCATTCACGATAGAGCACCTATGAGGTCGCTCACTACCCCATCTCACTCGCTAATTCTGTTTCTCCTGGTGCTGCAGGCTGCCCTTTAGTACTGGGCTCCTACCTCTGTTGGCGCCTTTTTCTGCCCACAGAGAAATCTGCAGCAGTCCCGATAGAGCTCCGTTGAGCTCGCTCATTCCCCGCTGTCTCTCGCTCATCCTGTTTCTGCCGCCGCTCGAAGCTGCCCTTTTCTACTGGGCTGCTGCACGCATTGTCACCTTCTTCTGCCCTCAAAGAAATGTGCAGCAGTCACGATAGAGCTCCTTTGAGCTCGCTCACTCCCCCTCTCTCACTCACTCATTCTGTTTCTCCCACTGCTGCAGGCTGCCCTTTTGTACTGGGCCCCTGCGTCCATTGCTGCCTTTTTCTGTCCATAAAGAAATCTGCAGCAGTCCTGACAGAGCTCTGTTCAGCTCATTCACTCCCCCTCCCTCACTCGCTCACTTGTTCTGTATCTCCCGCTGGTTTGCAGGCTGTCCTTTTGTACTGGGCTCCTGCCTGGACCCCAGCAGCTATTCAGCCCAAATAGAAATCTGCAGCAGTCCCAACACAGCTCCGTTGAGCTCGCTCACTCCCCCCTCTCACTCACTCATTCCATTTCTGCCAGCGCTGCCGGCTAGCCTTTTGTACTGGGCTCCTGCCTGCATTGCTGCTTCTTTCTGTCCACAAAGAAATCCTCAGCAGTCATGATAGAGCTCCACTGAGTTCGCTCACTCTCCCTGTCTCACTCGCTCATTCTCTTTCTCCTGGCACTGCCGGCTGCCCTTTTGTACTGGGCTCCTGCCTCTGTTTGCACCTCTTTATGGCCACAAAGTATCCTGCAGCAGTCCCGAAAGAGTTCCGATGAGCTCGCTCACTCCCCCTCTCTCACTTGTTCGTTCTGTTTCTGCCGGCGCTGTAGGCTGCCCTTTTGTACTGGGCTCCTGCCTGCGTTGCCGCCTTCTACTACCCACAAAGAAATCTGTAGCAGTCACAATAGAGCTCTGTTGAGCATGCTCTGTCCCCCCTCTCTCACTCCTCATTCTGTTTCTCCTGCTGCTGCAGGCTGCTCTTTTCTACTGTGCCCCTGCATGCATTGCTGCCATTTTCTGCCCACAAAGAAATCTGTTGCAGTCCCAACAGAGCTCCATTGAGGTTGCTCACTCCCCCTACCTCACTAGCTCATTCTGTTTCTCCTGGAACTGCAGGCTACCCTTTTGTACTGGGCTCCTGCCTCTCCTGCCGACAAAGAAATATGCAGCAGTCCTGACAGAGCTCCATTGAGATCGCTCATTCCCCACTCTCACTCGCTTGTCCCATTTCTGCCACCACTCCAGGCTGCCCTTTTGTACCGGGCCCCTGCCTGCATTTCCACCTTCTTCTGCCCACAAAAAAATGTGCAGCAGGCATGAAAGAGCTCCCCACTGCTGCAAGCTTCCCTTTTGTACTGGGCCCTTGGGCACATTGCTGCCTCTTACTGCCCACAAAAAAATCTGCAGCAGTCCCAACACAGCTCTGTTGACCTCATTCACTCCCCTCTCTCACTCATTCATTCCATTTCTGATGGCTCATCAAGCTGGCATTTTGTAGTGTGCTCCTGCCTGCGTTGCCACCTTTTGCTGCCCACAAACCATTCTGCAGCTGTTACGACAGCGCTTCTATGAGGTTGCTCACTCACCTGTCTCACTCACTCATTCTGTTTCTCCTGGTGCTGCAGGCTGCCGTTTTGTACTGGGCTCCTGCCTCTGTTGGTGCCTTTTTCTGCCCCCAGAAATATCTACATTAGTCCCAACAGACCTCTGTTGAGCTCGCTCATTCCCCACTCTCACTTCCTCATCCTGTTTCTGCTTCTGCTCCAGGCTGCCCTTTTGTACTGGGCTCCTGCTTGGGCTATCACCTTCTTCTGCCCACAAAGAAATGTGTAGCAGTCATGATAGAGCTCCGTTGAGCTCGCTCATTCCCCCTCTCTCACTCACTCATTCTGTTTCTCCAACTGCGGCAGGCTGCCCTTTTGTACTGGGCCCCGTGTACATTGCTGACTTTATCTGCCCACAAAGAAATCTGCAGCAGTCCAGACAGAGCTCTGTTAAGCTCACTCACTCCCCCTCCCTCACTCGCTTGCTCGTTCTGTGTCTCCCACTGGTGCATGCTGTCCTTTTGTACTGGACTCCTGCCAGCGTTGGCAGCTTATTCTGCCCACAAAGAAATCTGCAGCAGTCCCGACACAGCTCTGTTGACCTCACTCACTCCCCCTCTCTCACTCACATGTTCCATTTCTGCCAGTGCTGCAGGCTGGTCTTTTGCACTGGGCTCCTGCCTGCGTTGCTGCTTTTTTCTATCCACAAAGCAATCTGCAGCAGTCATGACAGAGCTCCGTTGAGGTCACTCACTCCACCTGTCTCACTCACTCATTCTATTTCTCCTGGCGCTGCAGGCTGCCCTTTTGTACTGGGCTCCTGCCTCTGTTGGCACCTCTTTCTGGCCACAAAGTAATCTGCAGCAGTCCCGAAAGAGCTCCATTGAGCTCGCTCACTCCCCCTCTCTCACTTGCTCCTTCCGCTTCTGCCGACGCTGCAGGCTGCCCTTTTGTACTGGGCTCCTGCCTGCATTGCCGCCTTCTTCTGCCCACAAAGAAATCTGCAGCAGTCATGATAGAGCTCCGTTGAGCTCGCTTAGCCCCCTCTCTCACTCCTCTTTCTGTCTCTCCTGCTTCTGCAGGCTGCCCTTTTGTACCGGGCCCCTGCATACATTGCTGTCTTTTTCTGCCCACAAAGAAATCTGTTGCAGTCCCAGCGCTACATTAAGCTCACTCACTCCCCCTCCCTCACTCACTCATTCTGTGTCTCCCGCTGCTGCAGGCTGCCCTTTTGTATGGGGCTTCTGCCTGCACTGGCACCTTTTTTTTGCACACAAAGAAATCTGCAGCTGTCCCAACAGAGCTCCGTTGAGGTCACTCACTCCACCTGCCTCACTCACTCATTCTGTTTCTCCTGGCACTGCAGGCTGCTGTTTTGTAACTGGCTTCTGCCTCTGTTGGCACCTTTTTCAGTCCACAAAGAAACCTGCAGCAGTCCCAACAAAGGTAAGTTCAGCTGGCCCACTCCCCCTCTCTCACTCGCTCGTTCCCATTTGTGCCGGTGCTGCAGGCTGCCCTTTTGTACTGGGCTCCTGCCTGCATTGCTGCCACCTTCTGCCCACATAGAAATCTGCAGCAGTCACAATAGAGCTCCACTAAGCTCGCTCACTCACTCCCTCCCCTTTCTCACTCATTTATTCTGTTTCTCCCACCGCTGCAGGCTGCCCTTTTGTACTGAGCCCCTGCATGCATTGCTGCCTTTTTCTGCCCTCAAAGAAATCTGCAGCAGTCACGATAGAGCTCCGTTGAGCTCGCTCACTCCCCCTCTTTTACTTGCTCATTCTGTTTCTGCTGGCGCTGCAGGCTGGCCTTTTGTACTGGGCTCCTGCCTGTGTTGCCGCCTTTTTCTGCCCACAAAGAAATCCTCAGCAGTCATAATAGAGCTCCATTGAGGTCACTCACTCCCCCTGTCTCACTCGCTCATTCTGTTTCTCCTGGTGCTGCAGGCTGCCCTTTTGTACTGGGCTCCTGCCTCTGTTGGAGCCATTTTCTGCTCACAAAGAAATCTGCACCAGTCCCGACAGAGCTCCATTGAGCTCGCTCATTCCCCGCTCTAACTCGCTCATCCCGTTTCTGCCACCGCTCCAGGCTGCCCTTTTGTACTGGGATCCTGCCTGAGTTGCTGCCTTCTTCTGCCTACAAAGAAATGTGCAGCAGTCATGACAGAGCTCCACTGAGCTCGCTCACTCCCCATCTCTCACTCTCTCATTCTGTTTCTCCTGTTGCTGCAGGCTGCCCTTTTGTGCTGGGCCCCTGCTTACATTGCTGACTCTTTCTGCCCACAAAGAAACCTTTTGCAGTCCCAACAGAGCTACGTTGAGCTCACTCACTCCCCCTCCCTCACTTGCTCATTCTGTGTCTCCCGCTGCTGCAGCCTAACCTTTTGTACTTGGCTTCTGCCTACATTGGCACCTTTTTTTTGCCCACAAAGAAATCTGCAGCTGTCCAGACAGAGCTCCGTTGAGGTCACTCACTCCGCCTGTCTCACTCACTCATTCTGTTTCAACTGGCACTGCATGCTGCCATTCTGTAGCTGGCTTCTGCCACTGTTGGCGCCTTCTGCTGCCCACAAAGAAACCTGCAGCAGTCACAATAGAGCTCCCTTGAGCTTGCTCATTCACTCCCCCCCTCACTCATTCATTTTGTTTCTCCCGCTGCTGCAGGCTGCCTTTTTGTACTGGGCCCCTGCGTGCATTGCTGCCTTTTTCTGCCCACAAAGAAATCTGCAGCAGTCCCGACACAGCTCTGTTGAGCTCGCTCACTCCCCTCTCTCACTCGCTCATTCCGTTTCTGCTGCTGCTGCAAGCTGCCCTTTTGTACTGGGCCCTTGCATACATTGATGCCTTTTACTGCCCACACAGAAATCTGCAGCAGACCCGACACAGCTCTGTTGAGCTCGCTCACTCCCCTCTCTCATTTGCTCATTCCGTTTCTGATGGCTCTGCAAGCTGGCCTTTTGTACTGAGCCCCTGCCTGCGTTGCCGCCTTTTCCTGCCCACAAACCATTCTGCAGCAGTTACGGTAGAGCTTCTATGAGGTTGCTCACTCCCCTGTCTCACTCACTCATTCTGTTTCTCCTGGTGCTGCAGGCTGCCCTTTTGTACTGAGCTCCTGCATGCGTTGTCGCCTTCTTCTGCCCACAAAGAAATGTGCAGCAGTCATGATAGAGCTCCTTCGATCTCACTCATTCCCCCTCTCTCACTCGCTCATTCTGTTTCTCCCACTGCGGCAGGCTGTCCTTTTGTACTGGGTCCCACGTACATTGATTCCTTTTTCTGCCCACAAAGAAATCTGCAGCAGTCCGAACAGAGCTCTGTTAAGCTCACTCACTCCCTCTCCCTCACTCGTTCTGTGTCTCCCGCTGGTGCAGGCTGTCCTTTTGTACTGGACTCCTGCCTACGTTGGTGGCTTATTCTGCCCACAAAGAAGTCTGCTGCAGTCCTGACACATCTCTGTTGAGCTCACTCACTCCCCCTCTCTCACTCACTCATTCCATTTCTGCCAGTGCTGCAGGCTGGTCTTTTGTACTGGGCTCCTGCCTGCATTGCTGCTTTTTTCTGTCCACAAAGAAATCCGCAGCAGTCATGATAGAGCTCCACTGAGGTCGCACACTCCCCCCATCTCACTCGCTAATTCTGTTTCTCCTCGCGCTGCAGGCTGCCCTTTTGTACTGGGCTCCTGCCTCTGTTGGCGCCTCTTTCTAGCCACAAAGTAATCTGCAGCAGTCCCGAAAGAGCTCCCATTAAGCTTGTTCACTCCCCCTCTCTCACTCGCTCATTTTGTTTCTGTCGGCGCTGCAGGCTGCCCTTTTGTACTGGGCTCCTGCCTGCATTGCCACCTTCTTGTGCCCACAAAGAAATCTGCAGCAGTCACGATAGAGCTCCATTGAGCTCATTCAATCCCCCTCTCTCACTCCTCGTTCTGTTTCTCCTGCTGCTGCAGGCTGCCTTTTATACTGGGCCCCTGCATGCATTGCTGCCTTTTTCTGCCCACAAAGAAATCTATTGCAGTCCCAACAGAGCTACGTTGAGCTCACTCACTCCCCCTCCATCACTCGCTCATTCTGTGTCTCCTGCTGCTGCAGGCTGCCCTTTTGTTCTGGGCTTCTGCCTGCGTTGGCACCTTTTTTTGCCCACATAGAAATCTGCAGCTGTTCCGACAAAGCTCCGTTGAGGTCACTCACTCCGCCTGTCTCACTCGCTCATTTGCTTTCTCCTGGCGCTGCAGGCTGCTGTTTTGTAGTTGGTGCCTGCATCTGTTGGCACCTTTTTCTGTCCACAATGAAATCTGCAACAGTCCCGACAAAGCTCCGTTGAGCTCGCCCACTCCTCCCCCCTCTCACTCGCTCATTCCGTTTTTGCTGGCGCTGCAGGCTGCTCTTTTGCACTGGGCTCCTGCCTGTGTTGCTGCCTTCTTCTGCCCAGAAAGAGATCTGTTGCAGTCCCAACAGAGCTACGTTGAGCTCACTCACTCCCCATCTCTCACTTGCACGTTCTGTGTCTCCCGCTGCTGCAGGCTGCCCTTTTGTACTGGGCCCCACATACATTGCTGCATTTTTCTGCCCACAAAGAAATCTGCAGCAGTCCCGACAGAGCTCCATTGAGCTCGCTCATTCCCCGCTCTCACTCGCTCATCCCGTTTCTTTCCACCACTCCAGGCTGCCCTTTTGTACTGGGCCCCTGCCTGCATTGCCACTGCCTTCTGCCCACAAATAAATGTTTAGCAGTCTCGATAGAGCTCCATTGAATTCACTCACTCCCCCTCTCTCACTCTCTCATTCTGTTTTTCCTGCTGCTGTAGGCTGCCCTTTTGTACTGGGCCCTTGCATACACTGCTGCCTTTTTCTGCCCACAAAGAAATCTGCATGCAGTCCTGACATGCCTGCTGAGCTCGCTCACCCCCTCTCCTCACTCTGCTCATTCTGTTTCTGCCGGCTCTGCAAGCTGGCCTTTTCTACTGGGCTACTGCCTGCGTGGCCACCTTTTCCTGCCCACAAACCATTCTGCAGCAGTTACGATAGAGCTCCTATGAAGTTGCTCACTCACCCGTCTCTTTCACTCATTCTGTTTCTCCTGATGCTGCAGGCTTCCCTTTTGTACTGGGCTCCTGCCTCTGTTGGCGCCTTTTTCTGCCCACAAAGAAATCTGCAGCAGTCCCGACAGAGCTCCATTGAGCTCGCTCATTCCCCACTCTCACTCACTCACCCTATTTGTGCCGCTGCTCCAGGCTGCCCTTTTGTACTGGGCTCCTGCCTGTGTTGTCGCCTTCTTCTGCCCACAAAGAAATGTGCAGCAGTCACGATAGAGTCTGGAGCCTGCTCATTCCTCCTCTCTCACTCGCTCGTTCTGTTTCTCCCACTGAGACCGGCTGCCCTTTTGTACTGGGGCCCTGCATGCAGTACTGCCTTTTTCTGCCACAAAGAAAGCTGCAGCACTCCCGACAGAGATCTGTTAAGCTCACTCACTCCCCCTCCCTCACTCGCTCATTCGTTCTGTGTCTCCCGCTGGTGCAGGCTGTCCTTTTGTACTGGGCTCCTGCCTGCATTGGTGGCTTATTCTGCCCACAAAGAAATCTGCAGCAGTCCCGACACAGCTCCGTTGAGCTTGCTCACTCCCCCTCTCTCACTCACTCATTCCATTTCTGCCAGTGCTGTAGGCTGGTCTTTTGTACTGGGCTCCTGCCTGCATTGCTGCTTTTTTCTGTCCACAAAGAAATCTGCAGCAGTCATGATAGAGCTCCGTTGAGGTTGCTCACTCCCCCGTCTCAGTCACTCATTCTGTTTCTCCTGGCGATGCAGGCTGCCCTTTTGTACTGGGCTCCTGCCGCTGTAAGCGCCTCTGTCTGGCCACAAAGTAATCTGCAGCAGTCCCGAAAGAGCTCCATTGAGCTCGCTCACTCCCCCACTCTCACTTGCTCCCTCTGTTTCTGCCGGCGCTGCAGGCTGCCCTTTTGTACTGGGCTCCTGCCTGCATTGCCACCTTCTTCTGCTCACAAAGAAATCTGCAGCAGTCATGATAGAGCTCTGTTGAGCTCGCTCAGTCCCCCTCTCTCACTCCTCATTCTGTTTCTCCTGCAGTTGCAGGCTGCCCTTTTGTACTGGGCCCCTGCGTGCATTGCTGCCTTATTCTGCCCACAAAGAAATCTGTTGCAGTCCCAACAGAGCTACGCTGAGCTCTCTCACGCCCCCTCCCTCACTCTCTCATTCTGTGTCTCCTGCTGCTACAGGCTGCCCTTTTGGACTGGGTATCTGCCTGCATTGGCACCTTTTTTTGCCCACAAAGAAATCTGCAGCTGTCCCGACAGACCTCTGTTGAGGTCATTCACTCCGCCTGTCTCACTCACTCATTCTGTTTCTCCTGGCACTGCAGGCTGCTGTTTTGTAGTTGGCTCCTTCCTCTGTTGGTGCCTTTTTCTGTCCTCAAAGAAAACTTTAGCAGTCCTGACAAAGCTCCATTGATCTCGCCCCTCCCCCTCTCTCACTTGCTCATTCTGTTTCTGCCGGCGCTGCAGGCTGCCATTTTGCACTAGGCTCCTGCCTGCGTTGCTGCCTTCTTCTGCCCAAAAAGAAACCTGCAGCAGTCACAATAGAGCTCCATTGAGCTGGCTTACTCACTCCCCCTCTCTCACTCGTTTGTTCTGTTTCTCCCGCCGCTGCAGGCTGCCCTTTTCTACTGAGCCCCTGAGTGCATTGCTGCATTTTTCTGCCCACAAAGAAATCTGCAGCAGTCCCAACAGAGCTCCGGTGAGCTCACTCACTCCCCCTCTCTCACTCATTCATTCTGTGTCTCCCGCTGCTGCAGGCTGCCCCTTTGTATGGGGTTCTTGCCTGCATTGGGGACTTTTTCTGCCCATAAAGAGATCTGCAGTAGTCCTGACACAGCTCCGTTGAGGTTGCTCACTCCCCCTCTGTTACTCGCTCATTCCTTTTCTGCTAGTGCTGCAGGCTGGCCTTTTGCACTGGGCTCCTGCCTGTGTTGCCGCCTTTTTCTGTCCACAAAGAAATCTGCAGCAGTCACGATAGAGCTCCATTGAGGTTGCTCACTCCCCGCTCTCACTCACTCGTCCCATTTCTGCTGCTGCTCCAGGCTGCCCTTTTGTACTGGGCTTCTGCCTGCGTTGATGCCTTCTTCTACCCACAAAGAAATGTGCAGCAGTCAAGATAGCACTCCATTGAGCTTGCTCACTCCTCCTCTCTCACTCGCTCATTCTGTTTCTCCCGCTGCTGCAGGCTGTCTTTCTACTGGGCCTCTGCTTGCATTGCTGCCTTTTTCTGCCCACAAAGAAAGCTGCAGCACTCTCGACAGAGCTCTGTTAAGCTCACTCACTCCCCCTCCCTCACTCGCTCATTCGTTCTGTGTCTCCCACTGGTGCAGGGTGTCCTTTTGTACTAGGCTCCTGCCTGCATTGGTGGCTTATTCTGCCCACAAAGAAATCTGCAGCAGTCCCAACACAGCTCCGTTGAGCTTGCTCACTCCCCCTCTCTCACTCACTCTTTGCATTTCTGACAGTGCTGTAGGCTGGTCTTTTGTACTGGGCTCCTGCCTGCATTGCTGCTTTTTTCTGTCCACAAAGAAATCCGCAGCAGTCATGATAGAGCTCCGTTGAGGTTGCTCACTCCCCCGTCTCAGTCGCTCATTCTGTTTCTCCTGGCACTGCAGGCTGCCCTTTTGTACTGGGCTCCTGCCTCCTTTGGCTCCTCTTTCTGGCCACAAAGTAATCTGCAGCAGTCCCGAAAGAGCTCCATTGAGCTCGCTCACTCCCCCTCTCTCACTTGCTCCTTCCGCTTCTGCCGACGCTGCAGGCTGCCCTTTTGTACTGGGCTCCTGCCTGCATTGCCACCTTCTTCTGCCCACAAAGAAATCTGCAGCAGTCATGCTAGAGCTCTGTTGAGCTCGCTCAGTCCCCCTCTCTCACTCCTCGTTCTGTTTCTCCTGCAGTTGCAGGCTGCCCTTTTGTACTGGGCCCCTGCGTGCATTGCTGCCTTATTCTGCCCACAAAGAAATCTGTTGCAGTCCCAACAGAGCTACGTTGAGCTATCTCACTCCCCCTCCCTCACTGTCTCATTCTGTGTCTCCCGCTGCTACAGGCTGCCCTTTTGGACTGAGTTTCTGCCTGCGTTGGCACTTTTTTTTGCGCACAAATAAATCTGCAGCTGTCCCGACAGAGCTCTGTTGAGGTCATTCACTCCGCCTGTCTCACGCCTCGTTCTGTTTCTCCTGTAGCTGCAGGCTGCCCTTTTATACTGGGCTCCTGCCTCTGTTGGTGCCTTTTTCTGCCCACAAAGAAATCCGCAGCAGTCCTGACACAGCTCCACTGAGCTTGCTCACTCCCCCCTCTCTCACTCGCTCATTCCGTTTCTGCTGGTGCTACAAGCTGGCCTTTTGTACTGGGCTCTGGCCTGCGTTGCCGCCTTTTTCTGCCCACAAACAAATCTGCAGCAGTCACGATAGAGCTCCTATGAGGTCGTTCACTGCCTCATCTCACTCGCTCATTCTGTTTCTGTTGGTGCTGCAGGATGCCCTTTTGTACTGGGCTCCTGCCTCTGTTGGCACCTCTTTCTGCCCACAAAGTAATCTGCAGCTGTCCCGACAGAGCTGCGTTGAGCTCACTTATTCCCCGATCTTACTCGCTCATCCCATTTCTGCCGCCGCTCTAGGCTGCCCTTTGTACTGGGCTCCTGCCTGTGTTGTCGCCTTCTTCTGCTCACAAAGAAATGTGCAGCAGTCACGATAGAGGTCCTTTGAGATCACTCACTCTCCCCTCTCACTCGCTTGTTCTGTTTCTCCCACTGCTGCAGGCTGCCCTTTTGTACTGGGCCCCTTCATGCAATGCTGCCTTTTTCTGCCCAATAAGAAATCTGCAGCAGTCCTGACAGAGATCTGTTGAGCTCGTTCACTCCCCCTCCCTCACTCGCTCACTTGTTCTGTGTCTCCCGCTGGTGCAGGCTGTCCTTTTGAACTGGTCTCCTGCCTGCGCTGGCGGCTTATTCTGCCCACAATGAAATCTGCAGCAGTCCCGACACAGCTCCATTGAGCTCGCTCACTCCCCCTCTCTCACTCGTTCATTCCATTTCTGCTGACACTGCAGGCTGACCTTTTGTACTTGGCTACTGCCTGTGTTGCTACTTTTTTCTGTCCACAAAGAAATTTGCAGCAGTCACAATAGAGCTCTGTTGAAGTCACTCACTCCCCCGTCTCACTCACTCTTTCTGTTTCTCCTGGCGCTGCAGGCTGCCCTTTTGTACTGGGCCACTGCATGCATTGCTGCCTTTTTCTGCCCACAAAGAAATCTGCAGCAGTCCTGACACAGTTCCGTTCAGCTCACTCACTCCCCGTCTCTCACTCACTCATTCCGTTTCTGCCGGCACTGCAGGCTGGCCTTTTGTACTGGGCTCCTGCCTGCATTGCTGCCTTCTCCTACCCACAAACAAATCTGTAGCAGTCACAATAGAGCTCCGTTGAGCTCACTCACTCCCCCTCTCTCACTCGCTCTTTGTGTTTCTCCCAGTGCTACAGGCTGCCCTTTTGTACTGGGCTCCTGTCTGCACTGGCACCTTTTTCTGCCCACAACGAAATCTGCAGCTGTCCCGACAGAGCTCTGTTGAGGTCGCTCACTCCCCCTGTCTTACGTGCTCATTCTGTTTCTCCTGGTGCTGCAGGCTGCCCTTTTGTCCTGGGCTCCTGCCTCTGTGTAGGGCACCTTTTTCTGCCCACGAAGAAATTTGCAGTGGTCCTGGCAGAGCTCCATTGACCTCACTCACTCCCCCACTCTCACTCATTCATTCTGTTTCTGCTGGCTCTGCAGGCTGCCCTTTTGTATGGGGCTCCTGCATGCATTGCCGCCCTTTTCTGCCCACAAAGAAATCTGCAGCAGTCACAATAGAGCTTCGTTGAGCTCACTCACTCCCTCTCTCTCCGTCGCTCTTTCTGTTTCTTCCGCCGCTGCAGGCTGCCCTTTTGTACTGTGCCCCTGCATGCATTGCTGCATTTTTCTGCACTCAAAGAAAGCTGCAGCAGTCCCAACAGAGTTTCATTGAGCTCACTCTCTCTGCTCCACCCTCATTCGCTTGTTCTGTGTCTCCCAGTGCTGCAGGCTGCCCTTTTGTACTGGGCTTCTGCCTGCATTGGCGCCTTTTTCTGCCCACAAAGAAATCCACAGCAGTCCTGACAGAGCTCAGTTGAGCTCGGTCACTCCCCTCCTCTCGCACTCGCTTGATCCTAATCTGTCCCAAACACTGATTTCTGACAGCAACTGTGGTATTCTGCGCCAGAAGTGCAAAAACACATTTCAGTCAGGATGTGAAAAATGACAACTGTACTGTTCATAAGGAGGTGTGGAAAAATGGCAGTGTTGAAAATGTGGCGTGAAAATATTACTAATCTGCAAAGTTGCAAGGGTGCGTGGAAACTGCACAATGCACACTCGTAACACAGTCATTTTCTGGATTTCATCACAAAATTTTCAACATAGGCATTTTAGGACCTCTGCTAATGAACAGTGTCACTGTCATTTTCATAATGTGTCCTGAACACTGATTTCCCACAGCGACCGCGCTATTCTGCGCCAGAAGTGCAAAAACACATTTCAGCCAGGATCTGTGAAATGAGAGCTGTACTGTTCATAAGGAGGTGCAGAACAATGCAATGTTGAAAATCTGGAGTGAAAATATTATAAATTTGCGAACTTATGGGCGTGCTTGCAAACTGCGCAATGCACGCTCGTAACACAGTCATTTTATGGAGTATCGGCACCAAATTTTCAACATAGGCATTTTAGGACCTCTGCTCATCAATAATGCCACTGTCATTTTCATAATTTGTTAGGAACACTGATTTCCCACAGCGACCGAGCTATTTTGTGCCGGAAGTGCGAAAACACATCTCGGCCAGGATGTGAAAAATGACAGCTGTACTTTTCACAAGGAAGTATGGAAAAATGCTAGTGTTGAAAATCTGGCATAAAAATATTACAAATTCACGAAGTTTAGAGCGTGCGTAGCAACTGTGCAATGCACGCTCATAGCACACTCATTTTATGGACTTTCGTCATCAAATTTTCAACATAGGCATTTTAGGACCTCTGCTAATGAACAGTGTCACTGTCATTTTCATAATGTGTCCTGAACATGGATTTCCCACAGCAACCGCGTTATTCTGCGCCGGAAGTGCAAAAACACAATTTCGGCCAGAATCTGGAAAATGATAGCTGTACTGTTCATAAGGAGGTGTAGAACAATGCAATGTTGAAAATCTGGAGTGAAAATATTATAAATTTGCGAACTTACGAGCGTGTGTGCAAACTGCGCAATGCACGCTCGTAACACAGTCATTTTATGGAGTATCGGCACCAAATTTTCAACATTGGCATTTTAGGACCTCTGCTCATGAATAATGTCACTGTCATTTTCATAATTTGTTAGGAACACTGATTTCCCACAGCGACCGCGCTATTTTGTGCCGGAAGTGCGAAAACACATCTCGGCCAGGATGTGAAAAATGACAGCTGTACTTTTCACAAGGAAGTATGGAAAAATGCTAGTGTTGAAAATCTGGCATAAAAATATTACAAATTCACGAGGTTTAGAGCGTGCGTAGCAACTGTGCAATGCACGCTCATAGCACACTCATTTTATGGACTTTCGTCATCAAATTTTCAACATAGGCATTTGGGACCTCTGCTAATGAACAGTGTCACTGTCATTTTTCATAATGTCCTGAACATGGATTTCACAACAACCGCGCTATTCTGCGCCGGAAGTGCAAAAACACAATTTCGGCCAGAATCTGGAAAATGATAGCTGTACTGTTCATAAGGAGGTGTAGAACAATGCAATGTTGAAAATCTGGAGTGAAAATATTATAAATTTGCGAACTTACGAGCGTGTGTGCAAACTGCGCAATGCACGCTCGTAACACAGTCATTTTATGGAGTATCGGCACCAAATTTTCAACATTGGCATTTTAGGACCTCTGCTCATGAATAATGTCACTGTCATTTTCATAATCTGTCCCAAACACTGATTTCCCAAAGCGACTGCACTATCCTGTGCCGGAAGTGTGAAAACACATCTCTGCCAGGATGTGAAAAATGACAGCTGTACTATTGACAAGGAGGTATGGAAAAATGCCAATGTTGAAAATCTGGCAAATTTGTGACGTTATAAGCATGCATAGCAACTGCGCAACGCACGCTCATAACACAGTCATTTTTTTGATTTTTTCCACCACATTTGCAACATAGGCTTTTTGAGAGCCCATCTCATGAACACTGGCACTGTCGTGTATATGTGTGTGTGATTACAGCTGACTGGCTGAATTGCCCTTTTCCATCTACCAACAGTCCTATTATCTGAGTGTGCAAACCCAGTACTTGAAAAGCTCTCTCACAGTTTCTATTACCTTGTTTACTCCCTAGCTGCTTGGTTGCCTCTGTGAGAAAAGTAACACTATTACACCTGGCAAGCTGCTTCCCTGTGTAGGTTTCCAAAAATAGCTGTTGAGATGTGTGACCTGAGCTCCGTTTTGTTCACTCCATACCATTCCAACAAAAGAAATAACATATATGAAAATAAGTAGAGAAGAAAATAATTACAGTAACAAATGGAGATCACATTAACACGGTCACATTCCAGTCACATCTCCCCTCCCCGTAACATGAAAGCATGTCTCTTTTGGATGACCCTCAGAGATACTGACATTCATGTAGGGACTGGGAAGTGCCTAATATATCCTACCATGCACTTAACCCTGCTAGACAACCCATTTTCACTGGCATTTTGTGAACCACTATGGTGCTGGATGGTCATGTCATGTGATTGCAGTACCAAACTCCAATGCAGTAATTTTGTATTTTACCCACTAGTCCTGTGCAACCAAGTCAGGAGATTATGATTTTTGACCACAGTGAACTGCTGTCTATATAAATTAGGCTGCAGTTTCTGATGTGCCCACACCATCCTGAGATACTCCTTCTCAACTGTGTCATAAGTCTCCTCCCTGGGCAGAAGTTTCCAGCTCAGATACATCATGGAGTGCTCCTCTGCCTTTTGATGTAACCTGGCTCAGAACAGCACCCAGCCCATGGTCTGAGGCTTCCACATGCACAATGAAATTTCAGATATAACTCGGGCTAGTGAGCTTGGATGACCCACATTATGCCTGCTTCAGCTTGCAGAAAGTGGATTTTACAGTCCTCGATCCAGAGAACGTTCTCCAACAGTTTCCTTTCTGTCAGATCTGTCAGGGGCTTGGCCATATTACTATAGTGAGGAACAAACCTCCTGTGTTACCCAGCTGTCCCCCAGAAATACCCTTGCCTGTCTCTTCATGGTAGGGGGTGGTCCAGCCCTGGATGGCATCAACCTTTGTGGGCTCTGGGCAGATGCATCCCACTGCCCACCTGGTGCCCAAGGCAGGACACCTCTGACATACCTATCAGGCATTTTTCCATATTAACTGTCAGCTTGCAGACTTCAGTTGGCGGAACAACTCCCTCACATGCCTGGTGTAATTCTCCCATGTCTGGCTATAAATGGCTATATTGCTTATGTACACCACCACAAAGTCACCTTCCCCAGAAAGAATGTGATCCACAAGTCACTGGAAGATTGCAGGAGCATTCTTCATCCCAAACGGCATTACTTAGAGCTCAAATAAGCCACATGGGGTGAAAAAAGCTGATCTCTCCCTGGCTGCAGGGTTTTGAGGTACCTGCCAGTAGCCCTTTGTCAAATCTATAGTGATCAGGTTCTGGGCTCCACCCAACCATTCCTAGGTCTCATTTGTTCTGGGCATGGTGTAACTGTCTGACTCCATGCAGCTGTTGATTCTTGGTAGTTGACACAGAACCTTGTGGTACCATCCTTCTTCAGGATCAGGACCACAGGTGATGCCCAGGTGCTACTGGACTCCTGAATTACTCTGACAGCCAGCATCTCTGAACTCTTCTGCATGGTCTGCTTAACCCCCTGTGGTACCCTGTAGGGGGACTGCCTCAGCAGCACTTGGATCCCAGTTTTTACATGGTGTTCAGCCATTCTGGTGTATCCTGATTTCCATGTGAACATTTGCTCAAATGCTCACAGCAACCCCTTATCTCCTTTCCTGGGCCGATGTCAGTTGCTCTGAGATGGTAAGGTTATCCACTGAGGATTCCTCCTGTATCTCCCTACGGAAGTGTGGTTCAGCCTCATTTTCCTCTTCTGGCATGCTGCACACATCGAGAGCCATGTCCTCCCATCACAGTAGGGCTTCATCATGTTAACATGATACACTGTTTCTGCCTGCACCTCCTGTCTGGTAGTTCTATCACACAATTGATCTCACTCTCCTTTCTGACTATGGAGAATGGGCCCTACCATGCTGCCTGCAATTTATTTTGTCATATTGGGACATGTACCATCACTCACTGTCTGACTTCATAATTGCAGGCTCTGGTTCCACGGTCATATCAGACATTTTGCTTCTGTTGTGCATTGGCTAAGTGCTCCTGGGTGAGCCTCATGAGCTCCATAAGCTAGGCCCTGAAGTTCAGGATGCACTCCACAACAGATTCCCCTTGGGAGGCAAGGTCACCCTCCTATTTATCCCAAACTAAATCTAGGGCCCCCCCACCCTGGGACCAAACAGAAGCTTGAAGGGTGGGAACCCTATGGACTCCTGTGGGACCTCCCTGTAAACAAACTAGAAAAGGAGCAAATACTTGTCCCACTCAGCACATCCCACTAGCAGACAAATCGGGCCCAGGGTCCAGTTCACAAAAAGTGGGACATAACTTTGAGATTACCTCAACGACCTCCACCCCCCCACCACCTGAAACTCCCCCCAAACAATAAAAGTGCCTTTGCCTACACAAGGCCCACCACTGCGGGGCTGATCTTGCCCCACTGAGGAGATCCCAGACTGGATAGAGGAAACACTGTCAGAGAAAAACCAAGCAAACTCCTCACACAATGCAACTGAAAATACTCTTTTCAGCTGCAGACAAGTAGGATGAAGTAACCTGTCCACAGTCCAAAAGAGCTCAGCTGGTTTCTTCCTTCCTGCAGAAAACTTCTCAGGTGGGAACTCTGCCTTCTTATGGTTGACTGCCCTTTGATATTCACTGTAGTGAACTCTCAAAGCCAGTTTATTCTCCTCAGACTGGGTCCTCTGCCAACAATGTTCCAACTTCGGACCCATGGTCTTCACACCATGAGAGCCCCTTCAAACCACAGGGTCTCAAGCGAGAAGACCTGGGTCATATACAGAGTCATGTGATGGCATTGTGTGCATTGGCAATAGCACTGTTATAGGCTGTCACCGCTTCACTCATGCCAATCGCACATGCAGTACTCCCACCAGAAATGTCCACTATCAACAATAGTCCCTCTGGGGACAATCCCCTCAACAGGGGAAGAATTATAGGGGGGCCCCAAATGAGAACTCCACCGCACAATGATCCGACCACATGACTGGATCAATCCTGAGGTCAGTGACTTCAAGCCCAAGTGAGAATACTAAGTCCAAGGCATGGCCATGATGGTGAATCTCAGAAGCAACAACTTGTGCGAGGCCCAGAGATGTCATTAACTGGAGGAAGTCTTGACCAAAATGCAAGAGTCTGTCATTAACCCAGACATTAAAGTCAACCAGAATCAACCATCTGGGTGATTCCAACACCCTGTCAGTGAAGAAGTCCATGACTTCCTGTAGGAATTCTCCCTCATGCTCAGGCGGACAGTACATGAGGAGAATCCTGCAACTGGCACCTGGACCCCCACGCATAAGTATACATTCAAATGGCAAGGCAGAGCCCACTAGGTGCACAGAGAAGTTCAGGCTAGATCTAAAGCAGATGACCACACCCCCACCCTTGCATTCCTTCCTTGGGCAGTGCACTACAGAATACTCATCTGGGCTTGACACCTCCAGAACTGGCCCTGTGTCATCTCCAACCAGGTTTCCATAATGTAGGCCAGATCAATTGAGGAAATCAAGTCCGCCATAACTGCGGTCTTGTTCCTCATTGATCTGGCATTGCATAGCACTGCCCGAAGGGGACCAGTGGAGACTGTAGGCCCACCGGCTTCCTGCCCAGTCGGTCTGGTAGGAACACTGGGGATGGGCACTAAACATAGCTGGACTCTCTCCAGGCCCCATCTGATCCCTAGGGCTCCTCCTGCCCCTAACCACCCCAATGCTGCTCACCTCCACTATACCCCCAGTGCTCTGTCACTATCTCACTTGTCCCCTACCAATACAAACCTCCTGACAGGGTCTTATCGCTGCAGTTGGAAGGGGGAGGTCAGTAAAGGGGTGAAGGGCACAGCAGCAGAGATGCTGAGTAGGTAATACACAGGCACATCCTATTTCCTACTACCTCGATAATTTAAAATACACAACATGAAATTACCCCCATCCTTAAGTAAACAACAACTATTAACTTCCGAAATAAAATAAAATAAAATTGCCCCCACTCACCATAAGTCCCTACACATACAAACTATTTCAGGCAAATAATTTTAACCCATAACTAAATCATGCACAACCCCCATTCAATCACTACCCTCAACCACACACACAGCCAACCCATAACCCCGCCCTCAATAAAACACAATACAGTAAACTTTGTAAGGAGAATCCTGCAATCATGCAGTGGACTGCATTGGAAAAGTCACAAAAAATGTCACAGAGTTTTTTGCATTGCAAAGAGTTTCAAACAAATTCTATGCACTTGAGTTAAAGCCAGTTTTATGAGGAGGCGAAACATAGCAGTGCTCCCACCACTGCACAAGTGTTACGCATCACAAACCAGTACAGGAAGAGGAGTCTTGTCAGGAACAGTGTGCTCTCACCACTTTGCTCCAAGATAAAAATAACAATAGAAACCATCAGCTAACTGCAGAATAAGCAAACAAGTCATAGATCCAACCATTAGAGTGCTACCACAGTTACATAGAGAGGGGATCCCACCACCATCTCCACACACTAATGGTTTTTCACCAACAACCCACTTTATCAACAAGCTCTGGCAGAGCCACTACGACTGTGAATGCATTAACTAGATAAGGGTGTTTCATGGGCTTAAACATAAACATGTATTTATTTATTTATTTATTTAAAAAATATCAGATTTACAAACCTTTGAGCAAGCTAACTGGGGTTTCTGTAAGACAACAGCTACTAAATAGCTCTAATTCACTATTTTTGTTTTCTCTGTGCATCAGGTCTAGCTAGCAGGAGTGTTTTAACATCAAAAACACAAATAATGAATTAAAGCTATTTAGCAGCTGTTTTCTTACAGAAACCCCAGTTAGATAGCTTTCAGGTATCTGCTAAACTAACTGTTGACATTTGTGCTCCCTGGGAAGAACAGTTACAAGGCTCTGCTGTTGCTAAACTAATTTTAAAGCAGTACTCATGCTAAATCCAAGGGCATGACTACATCACTGTCACATGAGATAGGGGGCATCTTAGGAGAAAGAAAGCCAATAAAACTATTTGTTGTGGAGATCCCCAGAGGTCATAAAACTACCATACTGCTGGCAGGCAATTTAGGAAAAACTCCAAATAGCAGACAAAGGGAAGGACATACTAGGACTTAACATACATATCAAAACACTCTACATAACATATGTTTTTTGCACATTCTGGGTGGACTACTCCTTTAAGTGATTTACACAGGGTCACACAGTATGCAAGTGGGGGCTGTGGGAATCAAACCCAGGTCTCCAGGTTTGTAGCTCAGAGCCTTAAACCACTGCCTACTTAACCTTTTACAACACGGTTACACTTATATATAATACATACGTCTCAAACTTGAAAAAAAAAATACACTATCATCAAAGTCTGTATTTACCAAGTACTGTGCCCATGTTTAAAATAATTTGAACCCCTCCAAAAAATGTGCCCTGACATGAAACTGCATGTTTAACTGTAAAAACAATTAAAAATTGTATTTCTAAATGCATTACTAACACCAATGCTTCATGATTAAAACAATTTAAACCCCCCCCCGTGACAGATTGCATTCTGGGAAGATTACTTTGGCAAGATGCTATAAAAAACCTGAAAAACAGGTTTAATGGAGTGAATGCTGACATCCTATTTTTAGTGTCCATGATAAAATAAAAAATAGTTAAGATTTTTTTATGTCAGCTCTGATCAGAATAGCTTTTAAAATCACCAATTGTTTTCTTGTTCAGAGTTTTCTAATACATCTCAACTTAAAAGTAAAAAACACACTTCATCATCAAAGTCTGTTTTCAGCTTCTTATCATACACTTCATTAGTAAAAAAAAAATGATCTTGTCACAGACCACAATCAGAACTAACTACTAACAGAATGCTGATTCCTACATTTACAATTTAGCAAATACTTGAAATCTAACTGAGTGGGGTTTCTGTAAGAAAACAGCTAGAGTCTGTTAATTATAGCATTTTATAGCATTGATGATCTGGGCAGTTAGATCTGAGTTTGAATCCCACAGCTCCCACAAAAAAAAACCGACAATTTTCTTACAGAGCTAGATGTGTGTCTAGGTCTCCTTCTGAGGCCCCAGGTGGCTCTGATAATCATTTGTTCCAAAGAATTTTTAAGTCAATTTGAAGGCATTAAATATCTTCTGTTCTGTTCTCCACTGCCAAGGCATGTCTGTTGGTTGATAAGGTCCCAAACTAGTATATCTCGTTACAACATGCTAGAGCTATCTCATGCCCCTCCCACATGAATCAGAAAAAAGTCTGGAGTGCAGGCAGAGGTGGATCTTACTCCAAAAAAACCCTAATGCTGCCTCCCATTACTCAGGTTCCAGTTCTTGTACCACCCATTTAAAAAAGAAAATAGTACCCTGCAACCATTGACTAACATGAAAGCATATTTATTTGAGGGCGGAAAACATTGCTTGGAGGAGGGTAAGGTGGAGGAGACTATTTACACCTTCAGTCAGTTCCACGGACAGAAAACATGACATCACTCCTTTTGTACATGCAATACTCCTATTGGCTCCACCCACAGTCGTAAAAGTTGGACCATACTCACAAAAGAGCAGATGTCCCAGCCTATAGGCAGCAGGAAGCCAACACCAGCTCTGAGCTCCAGAAGTATCCCTGGTCACACAGCAACTCAGTTGTTACTTGGTCAGCTCCTACTCCGGTCCCCAGCCATCACCTCCCTGACTCCTCGGTCGGTAATATTTCTAGCAGCACAGCAGTTCCACTCCTTCTCTCGAACTGCCTTCTTCAGTCATGATGCACTCTTCCCACAGTTCCAGACTGGCATCTTTCACAGCTACCACTCCGTTCCAGTCTGGGAAATGAATGCCTTCTCAATGCAGATGCTGCTACCAACGGCCAACAGGAAAATCGGACTCCTCTGCAGGATGCTAAGGTATTCTAAACATAAGAAAAACTACCTCCTATTCTAAATCACTGCATGACCCTATCTAGCATTCAAGTCCCTACAGCTCACCACTAACCTAGCCACTAACTTACTATGAAGAGTTAAAACTAATAAAAACACTGTCATTCACTGGACAACTTAACTAGTGAACAAACTAACTAAACAGGATTCTCCTTTTTTTTTTTGTTAGAATTCCTAAGCTCATAGAGGAATTCAGAGGGGATTACGTGTGCTCACCTAGAGCACAGCCAAACGTCAGCCCAGCCTGGTGGCTATCTTCCCTCCTAAAAACCAGGTGACAGGGTCAGTCAGAGTGGGACAGCCAGGGTAAATTAGAAAGACAAAAACCTATATGGAAAAAAAATAAAGCTTACACAGACACTTAAACACTCACAATCCAATAAATAATTTGTGTTACTTAAACAGATGTCCAGGAATGGGCATGGACAATTCTATAGATATTTAGAAAACTACACATAAAACAAATATAGTGTATGGAGACTCCTTGTTCCACACAGAACTCCATCACAGTCAAAATGTTGTTGTACCACAGTTCAAAGTTCATGGAATGCGGTTACACCACACTGTGGTACAACAACATCTTGGCTGTTTTTCTGAGCGTACGAGATCGCACTTCCAGTTATGAAAAAAACACTGTGCACACATCTCAGTATTCAAACACTCAATACTGTGACAGGTTGGTGGTGGCAGTTTTTTCAAAGCTGGCAGAGGAGCGCTTGAAATTTGTTGACAAGCAGTAGAAAAAGCGCACAAAACGTAAAACCGCAAATGATCTGAAAGTGATCACCTCCTAGTTAAGTGACATGGATGTTTTTTTGCCATGGTATTTAAACAAGGGGTTTCCATACACTATACAAAATACTGGCTGGGCTACTGTGTGCAACCAGCCTGTGCTGCCACCTCGGGGGTTCTGATTCCATCGGACCTCTCGAACTTCGCTTTCAAGGTCAAACAGAATCAGAACCCCTCAGTGGCAGCACAGGCTGGTTGCGCATAGTAGCCCAGCCAGTATTCTCTATATATTTGCTGTCCGTATACAGCAGCAGAAAGGCATGAGCTCAAAGGTCACAGTCTAAGATGGGTTACGGCAAAATACCTAATCCCCATACCAAAATTGCTGGACCTTATCCCAGAGGATCCCACTGCTACTAGCACTCGTACAAGATGTCAAGGTCTACTGGGACCTGGAGAACTGGGTCTGGAATACAATAAATTCTCCATAGGTGAGTATGCATATTTTACATATGTTGCTAAGATGCCCATAACGGGACATACACAGTACAACAAAGATGTCTGCAGTGCTATGGACATCACACCTGTTCTATTTTATACCATTCCAAAGCTATGGGGGCTTCATGACAACCATTCTATTTGGCAACAAAAGGCTGACGTTTTCCAGCATGGATACCAGGAGACCGCTAGGATGCCTCCAGTCCCTGCTACAATAAACCATGAGGATCATCAGTACAGGGCCTGTCAGGAGTGCATATGGTGCCTCGTCATCCATCCTGAGTGAGTTCTCCCATATTGATTTGCACCAGCAAAGTACTGTACAGTATACAGTAAGTGTATTGTACTGTACAAACACACAGGAACTTACCTATTGACTCTCATCTTGTTTCATTCAGGGATCATCTAGAGAGAGGACACAACTCCCCTTCTCTTCCCTCTGCAGAATTAGAGCACCAGACAAATGCAGTAATGCAAGAGTTCAGTTCAAACTCGACCTCCTTGCATTCCCTGACTATGTGATAATCTGATGTTAAGAATAACAAGCCATTTCTGTAATGCTGCTTATGAAGGCAGTATATGAACACAGCCATTGTGTTATAATAAAACATTTTCTTAACACCACTGTTGCTAAAATGTGCTGCTCAAAATGTACCTGTAGGGAGTATTACATAGAGATTAATGTATGTGTGGGATATGTAATGAGTTTTTACACACACCCAAGGTGTGTGATGCCTTATAAACCCTCCCAAAGTGTAAAATCCTATCCATATATTGTTTTATGTAATTGCTGACTGTACAAGTTTTGCCAATAACACAAGGCTAAAATATTTCCAACCACTAAATCACTTTGTTTTTTTAGAGGGGAGGCAGTGAACAGACAACAAGAATGACAGTTGATAAGTTCAAAATGAAACTGCAGTATAAAGTAGAAATTCTATTATGTGTAAAATTCATTATGTTAAAAAAAACTGTTTCAGTGACAGAAACATACAAAAGTGCCATCAGAAGAAGGCCGTCAAGTCTATTGAGGCTACTCGTATTGCAGGGTCCCTAGCTTATGCCACTGACCCTGACCCCCATTCCAGTCCTCCCCTCCATCCCATCTGTCCCACCCAGGTCCCATGGTTTCCCCTTATGCCTATCACAGGCCCTCATAAAAGCTGCCCACTGTCTTCAATGAGACCATTTCCTCTGGTAGAGCATTTGAATTGGCCACCACCAGCTCCGTGAAGAAGTGCTTCCTAACATCCCTCCTAAACATCCTCCCTCCAGCCTCTGACTGTGCCCACTCATGGATTGGTTGTCCCCTAGCTTGAAAAGGCTCTCCCTGTCCACCCTATTTATCCCCTTCAAGTATTTGAAGGTCTCTATCATGTCTCCTCTCTCCCTCCTCTCCTGCAAAGAGTACATTTTCAAAGCTCCCAGCCTCTCCTCGGAAGACAAACTCTGTTTACCCATGATCATCTTGGTAGCCATCCTCTGGACACCAGTATCTTTCTGTGTACTCTAGATGGGGTCTAAGCAGTGACCTGTAAAGGGGTAGTATAACCTCCTTCCACCTACTGCTGATCCCCCTGGCTATATACCACAATATCCCATTGGCACTTCCCACTGCCTTTTTGCACTGCGAGAAGTGCTTTAGGTCACTAGTTATCATCACTCCCAGATCTTTTTCCTCCTCTGTTGCTGCTACCCAACCCCTGCCCCCCTCCGGTTGTACTCAATCCTTGGGTTCCTGGCTCCAACATGCATCACTTTACATTTCTTGGCATTGAAGCCAAGTTGCCAGATCCCTGACCATCTCTCAAGTTTCTTGAGGTCTTCCCACAGGTTTTGTATCCCCTCCATTGTGTCCACCCTTACAAAGAGCTTGGTTTCATCCCCAAACAGGCACATTTTGCCCTTAATGCCCTTCCCAATGTCATTCATAAAGACATTGAACAAAACCTGCCCCAGCACTGAGCCTTGCAGGACCCCATTGGTGAGTTCCCTGGTACTGGATAACTCTATCCCCACCATCACCCTCTGCATCCTGCCCCCTAGCCAGCTTTCTACCCACCTGGTCATTTTCTCCCAACCCTGAGATCTGCCAGTTTCCTGATCAACCTCTTATGGGGCACTGAGTTGAAGGCCTTGCTGAAGTCCAGGTACAGGATGTCTACAACTTGGTCCCTGTCGACTGATCTGGTGACCCAGTCAAAGAAGTCAATCAGGTTCATTTGGCATGATCTTTCTCACACAAATCCATGCTGCTTTTCATCCTGGAGACTGTCTCCTCCATGAACAGTACCTTATTAACCTCTCCTTGAATATGGTCTCCATGAGCTTGCACACAATTGAGGTCAGACTGACCGGCAGGTAGTTCCCCGGGTCATCCCCGGGACCATTCTTATGGAGAGGCACCACATGTGCCATTCTCCTGTCCTGCAGCACCATGCCTGACTCAAGGGAGCTACTGAAGAGACCCTCCAGCAGCCCAGCAAGCTCCTCTGCCAGCTCCCTTAGCACCCTTGGATGTATGCCAGCTGGTCCTGGGGACTTGTCTACCTTTAGTGCTAGCAGCCCCTCCCTCACTCTATCCTCTTCTATTACATCTGTGCCCCCTTCCCCACCATGGCAGCAGACCTTCTTTTTCCCTAGTGAAGACCAAGCAGAAGTAATCATTTAATTCTTCCATCTTGCACCCATCTTCCTCCACCCAGTCTTCCCCTTTCCTAAGCCTAACTATCCCATCATTTCTGTCCCATTTCTCAATTAAGTAATGAAAAAAGACCATCTCCCCCCTCTTAATCCCTTCAGCTATTTGGAGTCCTTGTTGTGCTTGAGCCTACTGCATTACCCTGCATGCCACTTGGCCAACTTCAGGTAGTTCTCCTCATCCATCTCACTTGCAGTCCTCTTATATCTCCTGTAGGCCGACTTCTTGTCCCTCACTACCCGGGTAACCTCAGGGTTGAACTAGATAGGTGACCTTGCCCCTGATTTTTTTCTTCCCCCTGAGCCTAATACACTCTACTGTGGCAGCCAGCATTGCTTCTTTGATGATGGACCATTTTTGGTCCACTCCATGTCCACTCTGATGCCCACCAGGTACTTCCTTAGCACTTCTCCCATTTTCTTGAAGTCCACCCTCCTGAAATCCAGGATTCTGGTCTTAGTATGGATGCTTTCCCTGCTCATATCCGAACTGAACCACACTGTATTGTGGTTTCCACCTCTCAGGGGTCCCTGAATGCTATTTCTTGTATGTGCTCCCCGTTAGCGAGCACAAGGTGAAGGATTGCCCCCTCCCTGGTAGGCTCAGTGACACCCTGAGTCAGAAACCCACTCTGTATCACATCCAGAATCACCTGCCTCTTGACACAGGACATGGCTGATATACCCCAGTCCACCTTGGGCAGATTAAAGTCCCCCACCACTATCACCTTCCCCTTTCTTGCAGCTTCTTGCAACTGGGAACTCAGCTCCCTGTCTCTTTCCTCCTCCTCCTGGATAGCTGGTCTGTAGACCACCCTCAACCTCACCTTTCTCCTTGTATTGACCTGGAGCTGAATCCATAGTGTCTCCACCCCCTCTTTTCTATCTCTTCCCGTGTGCATGTTATCCTTTCTCTGATATAGGCTGCCACCCCCCCTTGTCTATCCCCCCATCTCTTCTTGAGCAGCTATTGGATGTTTGACAACAGACAGCACTCCTGCTGTAAGAATGATTGACAGTGCTCAGCCACCTCATGCTCGCTGTTACACATCATCATACAGTATGTAACTGTGGCTTACACAAAGTGTGACGGTTAATAATATTCTGTGCAAGCTAGCCCACAGGTGCCATGGTAGGGCTACCACTCATGATGCTGGTGACCTGAGTTCTGGAATGGGTCCGGCCTATCGGGAGTCAGCTGGGGTGAAGAAGATCGAGCATCCCACAGGACAGTCTCTTCTTCGGGTGAGACTGGGCTGTCGTAACCAATACCACACTGCCATCTGGGTGACCACAAGTGGTAGTGCAGGCAGTGCCAGCAGGAGGGGGACATTGGCTGAGACCAATATGAAGCACGCAAAGCATGCATCTGCTTGGGCCTCCACAGATATCAACATCCCTTGTAATGGAACCAGAAAAGAGAGAAGCAGGCCTGCTTTGAGCAGAATGAACTAGACATGCTCTTACCCTGATCCCAACTACTACCCACTGCTCTGGGACACCAGGAACTCCTATATTTGTGACCAGATGGAAGCAGGAGGTTAGAGCAAGCCCATCTGGACCCCGCCATGGGGATCAGGGGTAAGCCCATCAGGTTGGAAACCATGAGCAGATAAGTGACAGAGATTACAGGAGTGGGGCTGTGCCAGACCTAAGGATGGGGCCTGAGGCAAGACAGATAATACATAAAAAAAAATTTTGTAGTGTGTGCTATATGGGCAACTGTACTGTATATACAGAATCCACACCCATTCTGTCTCTGTAATTTTTTTAGATAGCACCCAAAGAAATCTGGAAACTTATGCTGCTGCTATATGGGGAAGAGGAGGAAGATGGTGGGGGATGAAATGTCAAACAAGGGGACCGCAGGAGTAGGCTGACTGTAGCATCACAGATGGAGGGGACTGAAGTCCCCTGCTGCAAAATATATAAATATATATTAAATAGTTCATTAAAAATAAAAAAGGCAACATTTTATTTTCCATACATCCACAGCTGCTAAGTTATTAATTTTCCAGTGCCATGCACTAGTACACTACATTACTTTTAGCACCCCCCAGTGAGGGAGGAAGAGAATGAGGGGAAGTTACCAAGGTGGAAATGTTGGAGGGGGAGGGATGGGAAAAGAGGTAGCAGGACACAAGGTGGTCTGTTGTATCCTTGAATGCAAGGAGCTTGGCAAACAAGGTGGCAGAGTTCCAGGCATTGATGGCGGAGGGGGAGGTGGATATTGCTGCCATCTCAGAAACCTGAGCCACCCAATACCATGACTGGGATCTCACAGTCCTGGGATATAAGGTGTACCACAGAGACCGGGAGGGGGAAAGAGGGGGAGGGATGGCTATTTATGTTAGGGAGGAGATACTGTGTACCAGGGGGGAAGGGGAAGAGGGGAGGCCTGAAGCCATATGGGTATTGCTCCAAAGCCCCAAAGGTAAGAAGCTCAGGATAGGGGTGGTGTACAGGTCACCCACACAAAGCAAGGAGGTGGACAGGGAGCTGGGGGAGCAAATGAAGAGGATCAGTGGCAAAGGGAGTACAGTTATAGTGGGTGACTTCAACCTACCTAGGACTGACTGGCGGACGGAAACTACAACAAATACCAGGGAACAGGTACTGCTGGAGGCTATCCAAGACAGCTACCTAGTGCTGGGAGTGTCAGAGCCTACCAGGGAAGGGAACATACTGGACATTGTATTAACAAATGGCAACCAAGTTCAGAATGTGGTAGTACAGGACCCTCTAGCAGGAAGCGACCACCACTCAGTGTGGTTCCTCTTCAACGCGGGTACGGAGTCGGCTAAGGCTAGGACAAGAGTGTTAGACTTCAGGAAGGCAGATTTTGCCAGAATGGGAAGCATCCTAGAGGAGTATGTAGCTGAAAGCAGTCCAGGGATGGATGCTGAACAGAAGTGGGCAATCATCAGGAAGGGACTGAATGAGACCATGAACATGTGTGCCAAGTCTCAGAGTAAGCAGTCCAAGTCAAAAAAACCTTGCTGGTTCAGCAAGGAAGTGGAACGGAAGGTGGGGGGGGGGAGACTGGCATTCAGTAAGTTCAAAAAATCTGGGTGTGAGGAGGACAAGAAGATGTTCACAAAGGCATCTAGGGAGGTGAACAGGGCAGCCAAGGCAGCAAAGGAACTGAAATTGGCTCAAGGGATCAGAGAAGGGGAAAAGGGGTTCTTTAAATACAAAAGGGAGAAGAGGAGTTGTAGGTATGACATTGTTAGAATCAAAAGGGAGGGGCTGGGCAGAAAAAGGGGAAGACCAGGTGGAGGCACTCAATGAGTACTTTTGCTTAGTGTTCAACAAAGAAAGGGATGACCCAATACCACATGGGAAAGGGCAAGGGCGGGGGGGTGGAGATAACAGATGTGGTCATCCAAGAGGATAGAGTTCTGAAGGACCTTAAAGCCTTGCAGGTGGACAAGGCACCAGGACCAGATGGTGTACACCCAAGGGTCTTAAAGAAACTGGCAGAGGTTTTTGGCAGGCCCTCTGACAGACCTATTCAATACCTCCTTGGAGACAGGAAATGTTCCCAGGGACTGGAGGATGGTTCATGTGGTGCTCCTCCACAAGAGTGAACCAAAAGATGAACTAGGCAATTACAGACTGGTGAGCTTGATGTCTGTAGTGGGGAAGTTGATGGAGACCATTCTGAAGGAGAGGTTGATAATCTTTCTCTATAGTAATGGTCTACAGGACGAGAGACAGCATGGGTTTGTCTCGGGAAGATCGTGCCAAACTTACCTAACTGACTTCTTCAACTGGATCACTAGGGCGGCTGACGAAGGCCATGCTGTGGATATCCTGTATCTGGACTTCAGAAAGGCTTTCGACTCAGTGCCACACACGGGAGGTTACTGAGCAAGCTGAGGGACATGGGGGCAGGGTAGAAACAGTTGAGAGCTGGCTGCAGGGCAGACAACAGAGGGTAGTTGTAAAGGAAGAGATGTCCAAGCCAATGCCAGTAACTAGTGAGGTAACACAGAGTTCAGAGCTGGGCCCTGTTTTGTTTAATGTCTTCATAGGAGACATTGCAGAAGTGGTCAGGAGTAAGATCAGCCTGTTTGCCGCTAACACTAAGATTTGTGCAAAAGTGGACAGTAAGGAAGGGAGGCAGGCCCTCAGGGAGGATCTAGCTAAACTTGAGCACTGGTCTAAGGAGTGGCCATTTACTTATTTATTTTTTTATTGAGATCTTGGATTAATACCTTTGAGAACAAGCTCATTACATAGGTTCCACATCATGAGTAATACAACAGGTGATACAAAGGGTTGAATGTGGACATCAAAATACACTTATACATGTAGGAGTACACCAAAATCACTTATACAAGTTGGATTACAAAACTAACAGTGGTGTTGGTACCAAAAGATGAGGTCTGGGACACTATGAAGTCACATGAGGCATCAGCACATAAAGAGACAGTATTACAGGGTTGAGAGGCAGCAGGGGAAAGATGGACATTACTGGGGAGAAGGCATCAGCCCAAAGGCTTCATCACATAGGCAGGTGGATGAGGATGGGAGACAAGAGGCTAAGGAGTAGGTAGACAAAGGGAGAGCCCAGGCAGAGTGTGCTAAAGCATGGGAGGGGGTGATGGAATCGAAGGGAATCTGGGGGATTGAGATGAAGGGGTGAGAGGAGGGCAGGCAACATTAAGTGTGTACAAAAAGTGAAAAATAAGTGCACATAGGAGGGATATATGAGGCTGAAACAGTCGCGAACTGTGAATTATGGAAAGCAGTCACAAATGGTACTCATAGCTAATTGCTGTCTCAGTTTTCTTTTACAAGAGCATAACGAGGTAACTGTGGAGACATCAGGGTGAAGAGAGTTAAGCCAGTGAGGTGCACAATGTGTGAAAGATCATTGTCCCATTGATGTCCTACAATGAGGGATTTTGAAAATTTGACTTTCCGAACTGTGGGTGCAGAGTCTATTGTCACATGGTGAGAGGAGATTTTGTACCCCAAGGGGCAACAAGCCTAGGCTAATTTTTTCATCAGGTGACAGGATTGGTACAAGAGTCTGTCTGAGAACTGTAGCCCATTAGCCTGTTCATAAAGATTGCAGGTGTACATCAGTTGAGCAGCTACTGTAACAAGTCAACAGTCTTTGTTTAAGGTTACTTTTAAGTGACGAAGGGCAATATCAGTGGCTGGCCCATAAATTACCAGCTCATAATCAATGAAAGATACTAGTGAACTGTGGGCAGCTAGATTGAGTGCCTCGGGTGTCAGACTGTGCTTGTGCCAGTGTAACAAACCAATGCGCGTATTGATGGCCTTGGCAATGTTGTCAATGTGCTGGGCGAATGACATTGTGCTGTCAACCATTATCCCCAGATATTTAAAGTGTTGCATGAGTTCCAGAGGAGAGCCAACCTCATTGGTGATGAGAAGGGGGTAAGATTTGTGCTGATTGTGGGCAGAGAAGAACACCATCGTTTTTGTCTTTTTGTAGTTCATTACCAATTTGTGATCTTTAAATCAGCTTTTGACATCTGTAAAATTACTCTGCAGATTGCGTTGACGTGCACTGGCGTCTGAATCATTAATGAATAGTACAGCGTCATCTGCATATAGTAGTAAATGACATTGGCAGGCATTTGGATGCTGGCTTAGGAATATACTAAATAAAAGTGGGCCCAGAATGGACCCCTGTGGAACACCTAATCAGACAGATTGGCTGTCGGACAGTGTGTTACCAATCTTAACTTGTTGAGACCAGTTCGACAGGTAACTGTTGAGCCGAGACACCAAATCTTCTGAGAGACCAATGTCTGCTAGCTGTGTGACCAGTATGGCATGGTTTACCATGTCAAACACTTTGGTTAAGTCTATGTAGACTGCGCCAACAAGGAGACCTTGGTCAAGGGATTTGTAGATGTAACCTGTAAATTCTAGCAGTGCCGTAGCAGAGCTGTGCCCATGTCTGAACCCGTGTTGTTGCAGGCATTGTAGCTGGTACTTTTATATATATAGTCTACCAACTGATCAGCCGCTATTATCTCCAAAGCTTTCAAAAGGGGTGGAAGAATAGAAATAGGTCAGTAATTCCCAGCAAGAGATCAATCACCACTCTTGAAGATAGGTGTCACAGTGGCAAATTTCCACTTGACAGGGAAATGTTAGAACCTTAGAGATGTGTTGACAATATAGATGAGAGGAGCCAGAATCTCATCCAGTGCAAACTCAACACATTTCAGGTCAAGGGTATCTCTGCAGTACCTAGATTTGCCTAGAACCATAAGGAAGTAGCTTTTTACTTCCTTTGCCATGACAGCTTTGAAATGGAATGGTGGGTGGGAGAGGGTTGAGCTTGTATTTCCACTGGGGTCAGCGGGGTTAGTCTGGACAAGGAAATCCAGGGGAATTACTCCACTTAAATCTGTGAAGGCCATGTTAAATAAGTTTGCTATTGTTCTTGGGTCCAGAGTAAGAGTGCCATCTATGTTGAGCATGGTGTGGGCAGGCTTGTTATCTTTACCAGTAACTTCTTTGAGATTTTTCCAAAACTTTCTGCCATTACTCCATGTTCAGGAGAGGGCTTCCTTAAAGTATTAGTTTTTCACTGCATGTACAGCCCTGGTGCAGTCATTCCATGCTTTCTTGTAGTTATGAGTGTCAACCTGTTTTCCAGAGGCCCGGGCCCTTTGTCATACATGGTCCCTAGATTTCAGCATGTCGAGCAAGTCCAGGGAGAATCAAGGATTGCAGGGGCCTTTGGTTTTCCTTGCTTTAAGCAGGGCATGCCTATCACAGGCAGCTCTTGAAGTTGTTGATGAATTGTTCTAGAACAATCTCAACATAGCAGGTGTTATAAACGAGAGACTAGTCTTGTTGTTGAAGGTCTGCTTTTAGTAGTTCGAGGTGGCTCCATTTAAGAACCCTATTAGTGATTGTTCTAGCAGGGGCTTTGGTGAATTTGTTTGACCACTGAAACAGGACTGGAGAGTGGTCACTGAGGGCATCCAGGACTACAGTGGTCCTGGACACATGGCCCATGCAGTTGGACAGGACTCAGTCCAGTAAGGAGCTGGACCCTGTTTTGTAATTTATCCTGGTGGGTGAATCGACAAGGTGCATGAGGTGGATATTGGCAGCTGCACCCTTGTAAGGGATGGAAAGTGGGGAGAGCCAATTAGCATTGAAATCCCCAAGAAGTGGCAGTTCTAAAGTAAGATTCAGGGTGCCTATACTCTCCATTAGAGTATCAAAGCCTGCCATTGTCTGTCTGGGTGGAATATAGACAGACATAACCGTGAGAGATTTATTATGAGCCCTGAGGAGAACTTTTAACGCTATTGCTTGCCAGTGGTCACCAGTATTAGCCAGTGGCAAGACTAGCCCCAGGAATGTGTCTCTTAGGTATATCACACAACCACCTCCACGCTTGGACAGGTGGTCATGTCTGTAAACCATATATCCTGGTATGGAAATGGAGACTTCGGGTATCTTTGAGGAGAGTCACTTCTCAACTACTGAAAGTATGTTAGGATTGTGTTGCAGTATCCAGGCATTCAGGGTATCCATTTTGGGGAGGAGACTGTGCATATTAATTGAAGCGATTGTGAGAGACCCTGAGCTTTTCTGCGTAATGGTGGTACCTTGAGGGGGGGATCTGGGTTAGGGTAAATATTGCCTGAAAACAGTAGCAGTAACAGTGCTAGCCTGCCGAAGTATTCTAATAGTTGTCTATAACTATGTTTAGCTTGTCTTCTCTGTGGCTGGTGAAGGTTATAGTTTTAATTAATACTGAAGAACTCAGGTAAGACAGCCAGTGGGGAAAGCCGGACAGGGTTCAGTACAGGCAAAGCCCTGCTAGGCGGTGTCTGCAAAATCCAAGGTCTAGTGGGAAAAGCAAATTTTTGGGCTAAGGTAGCAGTGCTGTAGGCACAGAGGCAGTGGATCACCAAGGTGGGTTCATCATTATTGGTGACAGAAGCAAGCGGAAGGTCAGGGAGGGTTAGGAGAGTGAGCAGTAAAACACCATAATATATAATCCCAGTTTGCAGAACCATTCTGAATGGTTGGTGCTTTGTGGCAAAAGAGTGAAAGTGAAGAAAGGATGGCCCAAAGAACACAGAGAGCAGTCCTGAAGTGAGAGGCAGTCATGAGGGATTTGAATAGCAGATTGTACCATAGCCTAACAAGACATTGTGCATCAATGATACCTCTGCTTCTACTACGGTGCAGAGAGGGAGTAGTTCCTTAAGAGAAGGGAGAAGGAGGAGAGCAATTTGGGGTGATATAGGGAAAGAGATACAGGGTACAGGTGCCTAATTATGACTATAAGCAGCAACACTAATACTGCCTCATGGGGTTTAGGCATGCTGCTAGATGAGGTCCCTTTAAGGGGAAGGGAAAGAGGAGTGGGCATTAGGCAGCATTTACCAATAGAGCGACAGGGGCAGTGAATAGGGCAGTGACCTCAGCTAGCAATAAACATTTAATAAAGGTTGGGGACTGGGAGGGTGGGGGACAAAATACTGGTATGCAAAGCATTTCAATTCAGAAGAAAGCAGTGCCAGGCTTGAACACTGCCATGGACACTGGAGTGAGAGTCCTGGGCTCAAAAATCCTACCCTGATGTAGTCACCCAGCTGTGCAGCCAGTCAGGGCTAGCCTCAGAGAAGCCTGGACCAATCAGATTAGTGGCTTAGAAGCCAGAGATAGCTGGAAGCTGAGTCCCTGATACAGTGAACAAGCCCACCTTATCTGCGGCTAGGGCAGGCAGTCTGGAACTGGAAGTAGCTGCCACCTGGGAGCGGGGCCATGGCCATTGGGATCCACCTTTGAGCCTGCTTGGGGCTATCTGTGGAGGATGGAGGAGAGTGAGACAATTAAATCAGGGAAGGAGAGAAGAGAGTAATCCGGGGTGGGCAAGAGGACTCTTGGAATGAGAAATGGGGTTAGATCGAGGGGTGGACAGAAGGGGACATAAAGAGCAGGAAAATATGTGCAAATTTAGCAAGATAGAAAGGTGCTAAGAGCTAGCAAACAAAAGAGTGTTAAATGAGGGGCAGAACAGGGACACAAGTGGTAGAAGTGAAGAAAATAAGGTGAGAATTGCTAGGTGGGGGGTAGAGGGTTCACTGGCACCTAAGCCATCTAGTCAACTTAGACAGAGCTAGCCCAGATTCCAGAAATTGTACAGAAATGCAGGAGAATGTATGTTCCAGAGGTTTGGGCAAGAAAGGAAGGTCACACAGGTGCAGGCACGAGATTATGAGTCACATTGGAAATTCCTGCAGTTTATAGGTTGAAGAGAATTTAGAGCAGAGTAGGCAAGATCAAGAGGGTTCTCAGTGAGGCAGGGTAGAGAAGTGGAAACAAAATTTCAGTAGGAACAGGCATAGTCAAGTAAACAAATGACCAGGTAGCAAACACAGAAATTACAGTATTGGCTAGGGCAAATGGCACTAGCTAGGCAGAGTTAGACAGCCAAGGAGTTAGCTACATGGTCAGACTAATAGTAATGGGCAAAGTATAGAAATTAGACTGCTCAAGTTCTCACCTTAGTGCCAGCGTTCAGTATAAAATGGGCATTTGAAAGATTACAGCTTAGGTAAAATTACAGAATTACAGTTTGCTAATCATAGAGTTAGGATCCAGTTTAGTACTGGAGCATTTGCAATTAAAATTACAGAATTGCAGTTCAATTAATCTTAGAGCAGAGAATTTGGCATTACTATAGTAAAAGCTCAAACATTTCCTCTACAAAATATTGTTATGCAAAGCATTTCAATTCAAAAGAAGCAGTGCCGAGCTTCAACACCACCATGGACACCCGGGCGAGAGTCCTGGGCTCAAAAGCCCTATCCTGATGCAGTTACTGAGCTGTACAGCCAATCAGAGCCAGTCTCAGAGAAGCCTGGACCAATCGGATTAGCGACTTAGAAGCCGGAGGTAGCTGGAAGCCGGGTCCCTGGTACAGTGAGCAAGCCTACCTTATCTGTGGCTAGGGCGGGTGGTCTGGAGCTGGAAGTAGCGACCACCTGGGAGTGGGGCCATGGCCATTGGATACTGCTGTTGAGCCCTCATGGGGTTATCTTATCTTCGACTAGGGAGGGCGGTCTTGAGCTGGAAGTAGCGGCCACCTGGGAGTGCAGCCATGGCCATTGGGAGCCACCGTTGAACCTACTCAGGGCTATCTCGGATTTAATGCTAAGAAGTGCAAGGTCATGCACCTCAGAGCCAGAAACCCCAGGACCAGCTACTGGCTGGGGGGAGTGCAGGTAGCAGATTCAGAGAAGGAAAGGGACCTGGGATAATAGTCACAGGGGACATGAAGGTATCAGCATAGTGTAGGAGGGCAGCAGCAAAGGCAGATTGGATGCTGGGGTACACTGCCAATGGGATCACCTCCAGAAAAGAGGTGATCATCCTGCCTTGTGTAGATCACTGTTGAGGCCACACTTGGAGTACTGTGTACAGTACTAGCGCCTATACCTCAAAAAGGATGTGAGATTGCTGGAGGGGATGCAGCATAGGGCTACAAAAATGATCATAGGACTAAGGGAGTTACCTTATGAGGAAAAAGTGAGGGAACTCAAGATGTACTCGCTGGAAGAGAGAAGGGAAAGGGGGGGATATGATACAGACCTTTAAGTACTTGAAAGGCATAAACAAAATCAGAGAGGGAGGCTTGTTCCACTTAAAAAGGGGTAGGATCACTAGGGGGCACAGCCTGAAGTTGGAAGGGGGAAGGTTCAGGATGGAAATGAGGAGGCACTACTTCACAGAGAGAGTGGTGGCAGGATGGAATGCATTGCCAGAGGAGTTAACAGAACTGAGGACAGTGGATAGCTTTAAGCGAGGTTGGGATAGAGTCAGGGGCAGGGTTAGTATAGACAAGAACACAATGGGGGGAAGGACTGGGGGGGGATGGAGTGAGAGGATTGGGTGGGGGGCAGCTGCAGTGGTATTAGACTGAGAACTGCACAATCAGGCAGACTTGATAAACCTGTGAGCCTTTCTCTGCTGGCAATTTCTTATGTTCATATATACAGCATTTAGAGGATAAAGGGGATATGCAGTGACTTGACTATAACTATGCAACATATATTCAAGTGTGAGAAGGAAAAGGATCACAACTCATTAGTTCTCTGATCAGTTCAGTATTCTACAGTAATGATATCAACCTTTACAAAATCTACTGTGATCACAGTAACCGTATCATATTTTTGATATGTTGCATATTTGATGTCGCCAGCCAAGATATCATTTTTAGCCAAGATATTACTTTTATCATCTAGTTTTTATACCCACTCCAGTTTTATTAAAAGTTTGTACAACACATACATACTGTGTGTATGTACAATTTATTTATTTTTTATTTTATTGTAAGATCAGTTTTACAACCTTTGAGTCAAAGACTCGTTTACAAAGGTACCTCGTCAAGAAAGGTGGGGGAGACGACAAATAGAGTGGTGTTAGGACAGGGATGACAGACAGGTTAGATACATAAAATATACATTTGGAGAGTGCAGACAGCGAAGCTGTACTGGAACAAACTCGTGTAAGGTGCTAACATTGGTAAAAACAACAGGAGATATGTTATTCAATTAACAACATGTCACAACTAATATGTAGAGTTAAAAGAGGACCGGACGGCAAGGTGCTTGAAAAGGTTAGAGAGTACAGCTACAAACATTTACAGCATCGGTTGTCAATAATATGCTGGCGGAGGGCAATTTTGAAACGACCAATACCTGGGATCTTGGAGATGGTTTCAGGAAGGGAGTTAAACCAGGACGGGGCTAGGTGATGGAAAGATCTTTGGCAGCGGGAGGTCCTTGCTCTGGGAACGTTGAAGGTGGCTGCTGTGGCGTACCGGGTTGGCAGGGATCACTGCAGAGGTCCAGAGACCCCAGGAGGGCAGAGACCTGACATGGATTTTTTGGCCAGTAGGCAGGTTTGATATTTCAGTCTTTCCTCAAGAGTGAGTATTTTTGTGGCGGAGTATAGCAGACAGGTGTGGGTTCTGCTGTGGGCACCGGTAAGGAGCCTACAGGCTTTGTTGATGGAGGTCTGGACTTTGGATAAGGCAGAGGCATCAGCAGCTGCGTAAACCGGAGTCGTAGTCAGCCAGTGATATACCGATGAGGTGATGGCAAGTTTTAAGGCGGGTTCGGAGACAGTCTTTGTGGCGGTAGAGAAGACCGATCCTGGAGTTCATTGCAGATGCCAAAGCTTTAAGGTGGGCGTGGAAAGTGAGCCGGTGTCAAAGGTGATGCCCAGGTACTTGTGGACGAGACCTGCTCCAGAGGGAGGGCATGCTGGTGGTGATGTGGAGGGAAAGTCCCTGGCATTGTTTTGCCGATGAGAGAATAGCATGGACTTAGTTTTCTTTAGGTTCAGGACTAAGCGGTGATTATTGAACCACTTTTCGGTTTGGAAGAAGGCGCTTTGCAACATGACTTGGAGTGGGAGTGGGTCAGGGTGTGATGCAAGGATAACAGCATCATCAGCATAGAGTAAAATTTTACTGGAACAGGAGCTGGGGAGGGTGTTCAGGAATAGGCTGAAAAGGGTCGGGCCAAGGATGGAGCCTTGGGGGACCCCCGAGTGTACAGGAAGATAGGGGGAAAGGGTTCCATTTAGCTTGACTCTTTGGGACCTGTTGTGTAGGTAGCTTGTGGAACCACTTCAGGGGCCGGCTACGCAGAGACCCAGTACGCTAAGGGAGTTTAGTAGCGGGGTGGCACACCGTGTCGAAGGCCTTGGACAGGTCTATAAAGACTGCCCCAGCGAGATGACCTTTGTCAAGTGCTGAGTGAATGTGGTGGGAGAATTCCAGAAGGGCAGTGGGACGGCATATGGCCAGGGCGGAAACCATGTTGCTCTGGACAAAGGAGGTTGTAGATAGTAAGATATTCCGAGAGCTGTGTGTTCACTATTTTTTCTAAGGCTTTGGATAGGGGGGGAAGGATGGAGATGGGCCTGTAGTTATTAGGCAGAGTGCGGTCCCCAGACTTGTGGATGGGGGTTACTCAATATAGTGCAAGTAACAAAAATGCAAGGAGGTGGCAGTCGGAAGTGGAATAGAAATCCTAAACTAAATCCTAATATGAACCTGGGAAAGGGGCACAATTCAGTTGTATATGTACACTGCTACTCAAAATGCAAAAGAATGGCAATGAACCTCTACTGGTAAAGACTGAATTAGAAATTAACTACTTATATTGGCACCAATCAGGCACCCGGCATAATAGAAAGCACCACTGGCTGCCATGAAATTCAAGATTTTACTGCTTCATGGTGGATGGCAGAATCCACGATGCTGTTACACTTGACTGTTGTCTTACTACTACAGGTAATGTTTGTGAATTTAGGCCATTGTCCTCTAAAGTTGCATAAGTATTGTTGAAGTGTTTTAAATACATTGAGATGTTTAAAATACATCAACATCTTTTCTGAGCCCAACTGCCACAACAAACATTTTAACATGACACAAAGCTTTTTCTTTATAAATTAAGTTCCTACCCCTATGGTTCAATCGTGACTCAGAGGAGGAGTCACTGGTGGCATGGGTGATCAGGCACTATCTGCACCCTCATAGGGTGGTCATGTGCATGCATACTTAGTCTGGGGAGGTAGAGGGACTCTAAAAAAAGAGTTAAAATAACATCTGATTGGCACATGGTGATCCAGTGATGGAGCAAGCCAAGCACATCCCATGCTCACTGGTGCTCTGAAAGATAAACCCGCACCTGATGCTGGGACTTCTAGAATGTCTTGCTTCCCCTAACTAGGAGACAGTCATTCCAAAAGGAGAAGAGAGACCAGCTATGGGGACAAACTGTTGTCATCCAGAGTTGCTGAGTCAAACAGTGATGGAGGATCATCAGTAAAAGAGGCTGAAGGAGAGGGTTGTAAGTGTCTCTACGATAATCTCTTCACAGAGTGGGTAGGTTGCGCTGTGCTGCTTCACTAGCAGCTCCTGGCTGTGACTTGGTGGTGGCTTCATTGGTGGTATAAGTGGCCACAAACTGCCTGATGTTGTCCCAGGATGCTGATGCTGCTGCATGCAGGAATTCTTGGGTGGGGGAAAGGGTAGAGGGGGTAAGGCGCAGGGATTCATGGGAGGGTGGGGCCAGAAAAGCAGAAAAACCCTGTATGCAGAAGCATGATACCACACACTCTAAGACTCAGCCAGACCCAACTGCCTTCCTCTCCACTGGGCAAGGCTTCCTTTGGGGAATGCTGACCACCAAGGGCCCCTCCACAGTGGGAGGAAAGCTGTGGAGGAGTGGAGATTGCAAATAAGGGTGAAGGGAATGGACAGGGTAGGGGGGTGGCCATAGACAGAGGTCTTGTCCATCTTAGGCAAAATTCTAGGCATTGCAGGTATAGTGGCAAAGCACTGGGATATACTAAGAAGTGACTGATTTGGCAAAAACAATAAAAGAATGCCCCAAGGTGGTTTACACATGTGCCAGAAATATCAGAGGTACAATTACCCATAGTCTGTATCAAGAAACTAACCCCAAACAACACCTTCCATTGCTAGGTGTTCCACCTTCTGGCTGCCACCTTTGTGGCCACTGTAACATATGCCAACATTGCATGAAGAGTTTTTCATTTATACACCCATCTGGCAAACCCTGTGTCAACATCAACCATCTCATTACATGTACCACTTCTTTTGTGGTGTATGTTATCCAGTGCTCTTACTCCATGTAGCGTGTGGAGAGGACAATCCGCCCCATGAATATATTCAAGATCATGTTTGCTCTATTGTCAGAGTCATCCCTGACACCCCTCTTGGTTCCAAGTTCCAAATGCACCATGGCAGTACTCCTCACCATATGTCCTTTGCTGGAATTGATCATGTTACACCAAACCCCACAGGTGGGGCTAGAGTGAGTGCATTATTACAGAGGGAATCAAAATGGATTTTCTCTCCAAGCTTTATAACCTGCTGGGCTGAATGACCGTATTGACCTGATCCAGTGTCTGTAATATTTTCTTGATAAATTGCCAGGATGTAGATTTCAAACTGCAACACGTCAATTTCAATCCCCATAGCTATATAAAATATTTGAAATAATATTGAATGTGTATTATCAATATCTATTGATTAAATTCTATATTTTTTTTCTTTATAGGTTGTGTATCAACTGGCAGAATCTGGCTAAATCGCATTTGTGTATTAATGAGCCTTGCATTTTTCATTAATTTTCTTGGCAGTCTTACTTATGTTTCCAACACAAATTGATAGTGTTTTGCAAAGCACAAATTTTTCCAGGAATATTTTACTCTAGATTTGTTACTGTTGGTGTTTTTCATTTCACGTTGGTACCAATTTGTAGTATAGCTATTTTATTCTAACTGTGGGTCACACCAGCATTTGTATGTTAGTCTTGTAGTGAAGAGACTGGGCCACAGTCTCCATGGTCCACTATGTTTGATAGCTAATGGGGTGCTATTCTCTGTTCTGGTCATATTGTAAAGTTACCCCCTTTGGATTTGCGGTATTTATTAAATTATAAGGTTTTAATGGGCTATTCTGAACCTTTGGTTCACTAGGTTTGGCACTCCATTTTGAGTACTAATTAATCTGTGACAACAATTTATGATGTCACTTTTGTATTTAAAGGAGACTGTGGTAGACTGTAGTCCCACCCCTGATGAAGCCTCATGTGACAGACGTGAAGTGCTGGGTTAGCTCTCAGCTCTGTGCTCTCAAATGTTTGTATGGTTATTAAACCATTTAGTTTGCAGCTTTACCCATTTAAGTCTGTTCAATTTTGTGTGGTTCCACCGTGCACTGTTCCTATGTCTTCCCGTATACCAGCTTAGTGGTGGCAGTCAGCACCACCTTACGGATTTCATTGTGCTCCAGCTGTGGTTTCATGAAAATTCCATGGAATTGTGACAGAAGCAAAATTTGCAGTCCCCCTCCCGCCCCCACCCTGCACATTTCAAACAAAGTGAGCTACAAATAGAATTGCAGAGTAAAAGTCTCTAATCACAAAACAAATATAAGAAAATAATACCCTTTATTGCACTCTTACTTTAACATATACTGTAGTACTAAAAATCAAACAAAATGTCTGTGGGACTAACATTGATGGTATCAAAGTGAATTACAACAATGCTAACAGTGATACCTACAATGCACTTCACTGCAGTATTGCTGTGGTTTCATATCCTCCCCTGCCCCAGCTCTAAGTCAAAGCACACAAACATGCATCTATGTAATACAGAGAGAGAGAGAAGCAATTACAACAGTTCGTGAAAGGGGGGAAAAAACCTTTTATAGGTACATTAAGGAGTGAAGAAAGACCAAGGGAGGGTTAGTGAGGCTTAATAAAGGGCAGGGTGGGAGGGCAAAGGGTAACAGTGAAAAAGCAAGGATACTGAACGAATACTAGGAGGGGGAGGTATCTAATTCAATCAATAGGATCGTGCTGGATAGGGGGTCGATACCAGTCCATTCACAGAAGAAGGGGTTCCGAAAGAACTCCTGAAACTGAAGGTTGACAAAGCAATGGGACCTGACGGGATTCAGCCCAGAATTCTAGAAGAACTAAGGGCAGACCTAGTGACACCACTGACTACCCTTTTTAACAAATCATGGGAGGATGGTGTGGTACCTGAGGACTGGAGGAGGGAAGATGTGATTCCCCGTCACAAACGTGGGAGCAAAGCAGAGGTAAGAAACTACAGACCTGTTAGTTTGACCTCAGTGGTAGGGAAAATGATGGAATCACTTCTGAAAGAAAGAACTGTTGAACACCTAGAGGCCAGCGAGGCACAGGACCCAAGGCAGCATGAATTCACAGTGGGAAGGTCATGTCAGATAAATCTAATAGATTTCTTTGACTGGGTGACAAAAGTAGTAGACCAAGGAGGGGCTGTGAACGTGGCCTACCTAGACTTTAACAAGGTATCTGACACAGTCCCACACAAAAGATTAATAAACAAGTTTGCCAGCCTGGAAGTGGGTCCCAGGGTGGTAGCCTGGGTAAAATAATTGACTGGATGACAGGACACAGAGGGTAATAGTAAATGGAGTCTACTCCGAAGACAGGGGGTTTAGCAGTAGGGTACTGCAAGGTTCAGTACACAGACTGGTCCTTTTTAATGTCTTTATAAGTGGCATTGTAGAGGGACTGGAAGGAAAAGTATGCCTCTTTGTAGATGACACAAAGATCTGAAACAGGGTTGATACACGGGGGGGGTGGAAAGGATGAGAAGGGACTTGGCAAATTTGGAGGAATGGTCAAAAGTATGGCAGCTTAAATTCAATGCAAAGAAGTGCAAAGTAATGCACCTGGGAAACAAAAACCCAGGAGAAGAGTACACAATGGGGGAGTTACTAACAACAACAAAAATTGAAAGAGACCTGGAGGTAGTCATATTAGATGACCTAAAGGTAAGCAGGCAATGTGAGAAGGCAGTAAGGAGGGCTTGGGGGATACTGGGATGTATAGGGAGAGGCATCACCAGTAGAAAACAGGAAATGGTGTATGGCAGAATGCTGTTATGCATGGAATTCCATGCCTGGAATATGCTTGTTCTGCTGCAGTAGTGACATCATTATTTTATTTATTTATGTATTTATTAAACATATCGGAATTGCAAACCTTTGAGTCAGAGACTCCTTTACAAAGGCTCCACATCAGATAAAATAATTTACAAAACATAAAATGGACAACAGGCTGTAAGCATACAGCTTATGAAGTTACAGATCATGGCAAGTACAATCTGACATTGGTTACAATCAAATAACATTGGTAGGTTACATTGGTTACAATCATGGGAGTAAAACATTGGCTGAGAGTAGACAACTATTACAATCTCAGGGTAAGGCATAGGTGGAGGTTAAGCAGGACTGAGCAATAGTTACCAAGCAGGGCAAGTACATAAAGAAACACTAGTCCTTTGTCAGGATAGTAAGCAGTAGGTGAGCGGATACGATTGTAATGGGAGGGGTAGGAGCTATCACAGGCAAAAGGGAGCAAAGGGTTTAATAGAGGCAGTCACAGGCCCCAGTAGAGCGGAGATGTTCCTTCAGGAGGAGTTTGAAGTGGCCACGTTTTTTTTTCAGAGGTGATGTCACTGGGAAGTGCATTCATCCAGTGGGGTGCCCTGTAGCGGAAAAATCTCTGGCCCAAGTTAGTTCTGCAGCGGGGAACCAGGAAGGTGAATTTGGAGGAGCTGCGGGTGACTTTCAACATGGGAGCAGGTAGCAATAGTGGTGTGAGGCTAGGGGGAGCAAGACCGATGTAGATTTTTTTGGCAAAGAGGCATGTCTGGTACCTACAGTAAGTCTCCCTTCGAAATCAAGCCAGTTAGTAAGACTATATAGAGAGGAGGTGTGTGTCAACCAATCACAACCGGTAGCAAGGCAGCAGGCTTTGTTTAGGGATACTCTGATTCTGCGGCGGGAGGTGCTTTCAGCCGCCCTGTAGACCAGGATCCCGTAGTCAATAAGAGACAAGATAGAGGAGGAGATAGCTAGCTGCAGGGCCTCCGGTGGAAGACAGTGCTTACACTGGTGTAGTAAGCCAATTCTGGTATTGACAGCGGAACTAAGGAGGTGAATATGCTCGTGATAAGTAAGTGCAGAGTCTAGAGTAACCCCAAGATATTTAAAGAAGTTGACCTTAGAGATGGATGAAGTGGCCCCAATTCGCTCCGTGAAGCGATTCGGTGAAGGCGGTCCAGGAGTGCTCCATAGCGCCAAAGCGGAGTACGGCGTTATAATGGGTAACTACAAGTCCATTGAAAGCAATGACTTTACAAGCATTCGATTTCCAAACCACTACTCCACCAATTCTTAAGGTGAAGTACATTGAAAACAATGTACTTCACCTCACTTCACTTTATTTTTAAGCTCCAAAGGCAAATTTTGCAGTGATTCATGGGATTTCAGGTCACATGGGCTCTATATTGTTCTGCACAGCCTCAGTTTGGGGTAGTGTGTGTAGGAAGCTGTAGGAGACAATTTGCTCTGAGAGCTCTCTGCGATTCAAACCTTCTAAAAGCTGTTAAAAAAGCCTTTTTGAGTCATTTTTTTTTGCTGAAACTTTAGTTAATCGATTATAGAAAACCCTCCTGTGCTCATATCTTCAAGCTTTTATTGTTTGTATGTGGATTTTGAATGTTAATGTACAACATTCAGTCTATGTACTGAGAGACAGTGGAAGTGTGCTTTGGGGGGAGGGGCGTATCTGTGGTGTAGGCAGATTAACGTGGAGAAAAAGACAGCGCTTTCTGTTTTGGTGATATTTTTCTTGTATAACTGTGTTAATGTACACACAGTAATACTTTCAATAATTCTTGCCATTTTTTTTGCTGATTGTTGTGGTGCAGCAGTGCATAATTTTAGTTTGTTTAAAATATGTGCTTATATTACTGAAGTGTTCAATTTGCTACGCATTACTTAGTGTGTGTGTGAGTATGTGTCTGACACGTGTCATCAAATCAGACACCTTTTATCGTGCCACATAATTTCAGCAATGTGAACCTGCTGTTCACTGCAGCTGTGTAATTTTTGTACTTCTTTGTGGTATCTTTACTGGTACTAGTACTAGTGACTGTTACTGCAGCAGTGCAGTACACTGCCCCCCTTCCCTGCGGCCCGCCCCAACCGGCAAATGTATTCTTTTCCAGATTAGAATTTCTGATGGTGAGCACTAGTTAGGTGCTGTGCCGTTGCATCTGCATCTCTTCAGTGCGTAGCGCAATCTTAATCTGTCTGTGTATTTGCATCTCTTTAGGGCCCAGTCTCCATCTCTAACTTAAGTCACAGTTGTTTCTTTGGATTCCCTTCAGAGTACTGGGCAGGTGTGGTGCATAATTCTGCATGAACATTGTACTCATTAATATGCGTTTTTAAGTAAGGATCATCATCATGAGTCACTCATGATACAAATCACATACTTCATCATCACGGTCACAAATGCAGTCACAAATCACGATTTATGATCACGTCACGAATCCAACATTAATTTTTTCTACTAGTTACTTGGATGCATTGTAAGCCTGTTTTGTAGTATCTCTCCATGCTTCACCACCCCACCATTGTACTCATTAATGAGTGTTTTTAAGCAGGGGAGTTTTGTGCCACACCTCATCGGGGCATGGGGAAGTACAGCCATAGGCATTCGCATTTTTTTTTTCATCATCACGGTCACAAATGCAGTCACAAATCATGATTTACGATCACATCATGAATCACAAGATTAATTTTTTTTAATAGTTACTCCTCCTTACTCTGATCTCAAAGTATCAGCAGTCACAAAACACATTCCTCTCTCTCCATCTGCACAGGAGAAAGCAAAAGTGTCTACTTGTATGACTCCCTTCATGCCTCGCTAAAGAGCATGTGACTTACAGTACTGTAAGCCATGTGATGTGTGGGGGGGCTGCCAAATCTGAAACACCAAGTGGATCACTTAGAATCATAATGAGGAACACAAAGTCCATTAAAAACAATGACTTTGTCTTACTTCGCATTGCCATTCCGCCTTAACACAAAGTGGTAATGACAAGGAGGAGTGAGCACTTTGCATTGCCCACTCCACGTAGCGGAGTGACAACGCCAAGTGCCCACTTTGCGTTCACTTTGCCAGCGGAATTTAAATTCACTGCCATCTCTAGTTGACCTGCTCTAGGGGTGCTAGCCGGGAATTAAGTATTTGCAGTGGGAGGCCTTTGTGTTTATACTGTGTGTACACAAACATCATAGTTTTGGTTTTCTTGTAATTTAGCACCAGCCGGTGCTCAGTGAACCATGATTCTGCTTCTTTGAAAGACTGTTGAAGGGGCTGTTGCAGCAGGGAGGGGTCAGTGTGGGTGGTGAAGAGTACTGCATCAGCAGCATATAAGAGCAGTTTCCCTTAATAGGCCTTGGGAAGTGAGTTGAGAAATGGACTGAATAGGAGGATGCCCAGAATGGATCCCTGGGACACACCTGACAGGGAGGCAGGTGGAGAGAGTGTTATTTATCTTGACCTGCTGAGACCTACCTGTTAGGTAGTCAGAAAACCAACTGACGGCATCAAGGCAGAGACCAGTGTGTGTGAGGGCTGATAGCAGGAGGGAGTGGTTAACAGTGTCAAAGGCTTTTGAGAGGTCCACAAAGACCGACCCAACCAGACACCCACTGTCAAGAGCCATGTGGATAGCAGTGGTAAACTCCAGCATTGCTGAGGTGGTCCTGTGCCCTTTTTTTGAAAGCCATGTTGTTCTCGGCAGAGACGGTCATATTTAATGAGGTGGTCAGTGAGCTGGTCAGAGATGATTTTCTCCAGGGCCTTAGAGAGCGGGAGAGGTATAGAGATGGGGCGGTAGTTCCCCGGAGTGGTACAATCGCCACTTTTGAGGATGAGGATAATGACAGCAGTTTTCCATTTGGAGGGGAACTTACCTAGGCAGAGTGAGCAATTTAGAATGCTAGTTAAGGGGTGGAGGACTTCATCAAGTGTTAGGTGCAGTATTTTAAGATCCAGGGTATTTCTGCTATAGCGAGACTTACTTAAAGCTTTTAGGAGATAGGGCTTTGCCTCCTTCTAGGTGAGAGTTTTGAACTGAAAGGGGGGGGCAGAGGTGATTGGGGGGTTTAGGTATGTATGTGGATCAAAGAAGTTGGGAGGAAGCACACTGCTGAGGTCTGAGAAGGTGGTATTTAGGGTGTCAGCAATGCGTTTGAGGTCAGTGGAAACACAGCCACTGATAAGGAGTTGGGGGGGGGTGATACCAATTTCCCACTGAGGTCCTTTAGGTTGTCCCAAAACCTGCGGCCTGAGCCCCAGGAAGAGATGAGGATGCCCTGCAGTATTCAACTTTGGCTTTTTGTATGCCCCAGGTACAATTATTCCTTGCTGCCTGATAGCATTGTCTATCAGACAGTTTGCCCGACTCAAGGGCAAGGTGCCAGAGAGTGTCTCTATGATGCATTCGGTCCAAGAGAGCCTAAAAGATCCAGGGGGTGTCTGGGCCTTTTACAACGTGTTTAGAGAAGGGGGCAAGTATGTCACAGGCCAAGTTAAATGAGTGAATGAAGTAGTCTAGAGCTGAGTCAGCATCTGGGGCATCATCAAGAAGGGACCAGTTCCCAGAAGGCTAGGTGATATTTTAGTTGCCTAAGTTTACAAGGTTTGAGATGGTGCAGGAGAAGAGTTTTAGGTGCCATGTTTTTATCTTACAAGACCAGTTACAGAGCACAGAAGAGTGGTCACTTAGGGCATTTGGGAGCACAGAGACACCAGTGATCTTATTAGGGCAGTTGGTGAGTACAAGGTCAAGTAGGGTGGATGATCCATTTTTCAGATTTCTGCGGGTGGAGGATGTAACAACTTGAGAAAGATCCATGGAGGCTATAGCATCCTTAACGGGGGCAGCTGTGTTAGATTGCCAATTGATGTTGAAATCCCCCAGTGCAATGAGTTCTGCCTTGGGAGGCAAGAGAGAGAGGTGGTTAAGGACAGACTGGAATGCAGACTTTTGGTTCTGAGGGGAGATATATATACGGAGGTAATAAAGAGTGGGGCTCTAGCCGAGTCGGTCGTAACTTTCAGGGAGAGAGCTTGGGCATCATGTTCCAATTTGGTCGGGGGGGGTGCGTGACCTTGCAAGGAGTCACGGAGATAGATTGCACACCCCCATCGCACTTCCCACATCTGTCATCACGTAAGAAAGAGTACCCAGTGACAGATACAGCCAAGTCAGGGGTATTCTTAGAGAGACAGGTTTCAACAACAGAGAGAATATCAGGCTTTTTCCTGCGGGCTGAAAATATTGATGGACGTAATACAGAGCCCATCAGCAGCAGAACGGCTGGGGTTGGGGCAGAGAGAGGACTGGGATTAGGGTGTATGTTCCCTGACATCAGTAATAGGAGAAGAATGGTCCTGAGAATGGTATACTTGAGCTGCTTTTGAAGGCCAGCACCTGGGTGAGAGAGACGGGTTAGCTTGGAGCAGACTACCAGGATGGGAGGCCACGCAGGTGGGTATGGCAAGATGGGGGCCAGTGAGGAGGCGAGACAGGAGGCGGGCAAGATTATGAGGGGTCAGGGGGATGGGGTGGGGAGGCATCAGCAAAGATAGTACAGGTATAAGGGTGTGGCTAGCAGGTGGAAAGGAGGTGGTCTGTTCACTAGTGTTTGGGGCATAGGGTGGGGGGGAACGTGGTGAGGAGAATTCTGAGGAGAAAGAGTAGGTAGGAGGGTTGCAGATAACCAATGATGCAATAGTTGATCCTTGAAGCTGTGGACCTGGGCAACTCAGTGAGAGATGAGCTGATAGTGTGGGGAGAAGAGGGATAATTATTATTAATGGACACTCAAAAGCAGAGCAGTCTACCTGGCACAGTGGTAGTGTCATGGATTGGGGTGCCGAAGATACAGGGTTCAGGACTGGTGAGGGGAGCATTACCTAGGCATGCAGGGGTGCGTGGAATGTGATAGGGGACTGAAGAAGAAGAGGAGGAGGAGAGCAGTGCAAGAGTGGCAGGAGGAGAAAAAAAGAGGAGATGAGGAGGGTGCAACACTGACTCTTGGTGGCCGTCAAGTATAACCTGCTAAGGAGAAAATAGGCACTTTGAAAAAGTAAGAGCCTGGTCACGAGATCTGGTGAAGCCAATAAATTAAGGGACGCCCTTGGGAGGTGGGGGGGCAGTTAACGCTTTGCGTCGATGGACTAACACCCCTGACAAACAGTGCAGCGGTAGGAAAGTAGATTACCTTTAGGTGCTTCATGGGCCACTGAGTGTTGCTGTGTGCAGTCTACTAGTGCAGTAGTGATGTCACTACTACAGCATAACAACTTGGAATGCTCCCACATAGTTGCTTTCCTTTATCCAGTTAAGCTGGAAGTTGCTGTTTTTAAAACTTGAATTTGCTGAAACATCTGCAGCACACTGTGTCAGTTACAGAAAATGAAGAAAATGTCAAAATTTCTATTCTCCGTTCTCTTCACTAGGTGGTTTTGTGTGATTTTCTATGCTGTGACTGCCCATACACTATAAAAGATTGTGTATGAGCAGTCATACACAAGCAAGTATATTCTTGTATCTCAAGGTTCCCTTGTTAACAAAGCACCTCTCGAGCTGCGCTCTTGAGGTCATCTGTTACCAAGGAAACCTCTTGATACAAGAATATCCTTGTATATGATTGCTCATACACAATCTTCTATGTTGTTATTCCTCTGTACAGACAGTTGGTGAGACCCCATCTGGAGTACTGCGTGCTGTTCTGGAGACCCCATCTCTGCAAGGACATAGACAGGATGGAGGCAGTCCAGAGGAGGGCAACTAAAATGGTGCAGGATCTGTACCAGAAGCCATATGAAGAGAGACTAAAGGAGCGTAATATGTATACCCTCGAGAAAAGGCGAGGGGGGGGGGCATGACAGAAACTTTCAAGTACCTCAAGGGAATCAACAAAGTTCAAGAGGGTAGCATCTTTCAGAAAAAGAGATGTGCAAGAACAAGGGGGCACAATTTGAAGATAGAGGGGGGATGGCTCAGGAGCAACATGAGCAAGTATTTTTTCATGGAGAGGGTGGTGGACGCATAGAATGGCCTTCCTGAGGAGGTTGTGGGGTCAAAAACAGTGGGGGAATTCAAGAATGCATGGGCCAGACATAAGGCAATTCTGGTGGGGGTTAGGAAGAAGTAGACTATTGGTTAACTAGGATCTGCAGCTTATCCAATAGGTAGGAAAATGGGCAGACTGGGTGAGCCAAGCAGTCCTTGTCTGCCATCAAAGTCTATGTTTCTATGTGAACTTTAAAGCATTGAGGAAACATGAAATGCCATCTGCAAACATGCTACCTTGTTATTTATTTTATTTGGAATTCTGTTTATTTGTAATGTGTGACCAGGAAAAGCACACTGAGCTGTGACAGCACATTTTCTGATATGCTCGCGGAGGGGGCAGTTACTTGGAGTCATACCCAGTTTTTTTTATTGATGAGGGAATGTTAACCAGGATTTCAGGGAAAATCCCCTTCTTTTATGATACATGCATGGGATCTTTAATTCACACTTGAACAGCCAGCAGAGACTGGCAGAACATACCTTGGTGTAACATCTTATCTGATGGACAACACCTCAACAATGCAGCACCCTCTAGTGCTGCACTACCATGTCAGTACTAGGTATCAGCCCAAGTTCTGCTATGGGACCAGAACCCTGACCTTCTGATCTTCCAGCATCAGAGGCAGGCACGTTACCTACTGAGCCACTGGTGCTGCATATTCTGCACTATTTCTTTAGTCCTTTTTTTTTTTTTTCATTTTTATTAAGGGTTAAACCACTGAGTAAAACTCATTTAAATGGTGACCCGGAATCTCAGTACAAAGCAATGACATTACACATATGTTTCACATATACACAAATAACATACACAGAATACAATACAATACAATAAATTATCATTTTTCATTGTCATGGGTCAAGCTGGAAAGTTGTTCTCCAGCTAAATAAATATTTCCCCCAAATCCTAACATTTGTTATGTACCCAAATTAAAGTATGCCATTCTACAATGACAATCTATGTTTTGCTGATGTTTTCTCTCCCATTTCACATATAGATATTGTTATAATGAATGTAACTTGTTTTGTTTTTAAGACTGTGACCCTTTTTATGATGCGTTGATATTATCGAAAAATCTATAATTAAGATAATATAGCATTTTAATTTGGGTGCATTATAAAATGTCAGTGTATTAACCATGTAGCTTAACTACAAGGATATTCAAGTGATCTTAGGGCAACATTCAGGGAAAGGGGGGCAGTTCAATTCCCAGGTCATATTATTCCTCCCTCACTGTGAGTACAATTTGTTAGAAATTGTTCCACTCTTACTCATCTTGAAGAGAAGCAGCAGAGGATAATGTTCTCACTGGGGATTCAATGTCCAGCTTTGTTAACAAAATACTGTGCCTTGGAAACCAAAATAAAATATGTAAACAAAGCTTGACAAAAATAAGTGGAGTGCTGCTGATGAATGGCCGGCCACATTTTAGCCATGAAAGAGAAATAATTGCATTAAAGAAATAATATTTATCAAAGATGTGGGTGATATTTTTAAACTGGTTTTGTGAAAACATAGCGGATGACAGTTTATATCACACTGTGTGCAATGTCCCCTATGATGACATTACAATAGGGGGGAAAACTAGTGTATACTGTCAGTGACTGAATTGCCACCCATGATGATATGACACTACCACACTCAAGGAACTGTACATACATAAAATGTGCATACGTACGTACATGCATACATACTGACATACGTACCATATAGCATGCACACACTACATGAAGAAATGGATTTCCTGTTCTTTATTTATTTATTTAGTTTTTGTGAACCAGGTAGATACACTAAGCAGAAGCTGCCTTTTTTCAGGTACAACCCAAGAGATTGCAACATAGACAATCATACATTGCACAGTATAACAAAGGGAATGGTATTAACAATGTACAGGAGTAAGGTAGGCAGAACAAGGTAATCATGAAAAATAATTATGTATAACAATAAGCAGAAGAGGAACATGTAAGCATATGATGGAACAAAGTCATAATAAGTACAGCCAAAGGACATAGTCAAAATACATGGGGCTCAGTTCTGAAAGTGCTTTGTAGATCGGTACAAACTGCAGCTTGCATCAAAGTTAGGTAAGCCAGGGGACCCTGTGCCTGCGCTCAGGGTCACACAGTATGCAAGTGGGGGCTATGGGATTCAAACCCAGGTCTCCAGGCTTGTAGCTCAGAGCCTTAAACCACTGCGCTATACTGCCTCCTTAGTAATAAGCCACAGTGTGCTCCTTTGTAAAAAGCCCACAGTGTGTTCCATTTTATTTGTTGATATACATGTGTGGAAATGGGAGCAGGACTGTCGGTCTGGGAGGTATGGTGCTACAAATTACTGTCCAGGGGACCAGCTGTGCCAACTTTGGGCAAGTCCACCACTGTAACCCTACTGTGGTCAGCCACCAGCAACGGCCGTTGGTGGCACACATGCTGGTAGACCACTCTCAAGCTGGTCTAAGCCCTGGCAAGTTTGGCTGGCTTTCAGAATTCCTCAAGTGGGAATGATGCAGCCCGCATCTGCTGCATTCCACCTTCTGCCATGGTGCATCCCCCTGTTTGGGCGCAAGGCTGTTGCTGGCCCAGTTTAGCACAAGAGACGCCACTGTCACCGCAGCCTGCATTCCAGAATTGGAACCATCACAGGTTTTGATGCAAAGTGCCCTTTGCATCAGTTCCAACCCTTTGCATCACTTTCTGAGATTTGTGAATCAGGCCAATGTGCTTTATTGAGCACTGCTGTAAGCCACAAATATGCACTAAATAACATATAGTAAAAGGGCCACATTTTATAAATAATTAAAACCTGCAAGCCCACTAAAGGATTGCATTTTACAGTCAAAGTAGCAAACGGTATGGATGCGTCATTTTTATATATTAAAAGACACATATAGATGCAAAACAATGTACACAAAGGTGCTGTACAATGCAGACATATACATGCATGCAGCACATGTATATACCTCACATAATAAACAAGCACACTACACACAATATACAAATGCTAAACTTTTACCCATTCAGGCACTAGGGCTTCTGTAGTCAGCATGATCTTTTGAAAAAAGAAAGTCTCATGAGCTGATTGATAAGCCTCTATTACTCCCTCTTGTAGTTGATTAATCTTGATAGAGCAGGACAGTTACATTTTCCATGTTCTTCATTCCTGGGTCACTAACAGTTCCATAGTCTCAAAACCTACTCCAAGCACTGAAAGCCCTATCTGATATGGCAAATATATCTCACAATTTCTCTCATACAGTAAATGCATACTAACAACATAAACTACTATTATTACTACTACTGTCCTGGTGCTCTGCCACTGTGCAATCATTCCACATGTTGGGACAGTAGATTTCTAGATAGTGATACATGCTAACAAAATAAATTATAGTAACAAAGAAAAAATGTTCCCAGCTGAGATTGAAACCAGCCCCCCATACACACACACTGTCCTGGAACGCTGCCAGTAAGTTATCATTCCACATAGTGAGACATAAGATTTCTATACACAGATGCATGTTGACAACATAAACTGTAGTGAGAAACACAAAATATTCATGACTAGGATTTGAACCCAAGCTGCATCCCAACTACAATAAGATTGCCTTACGAAGTATTAACAACCCAACACGGCCTCTGCTGCTCAATCCACCCACTTGATGATGACCACAAGGCTGGACAGCTCATTATACTAGCTCTCTGCAGAACTAGATTTTTTTGTGTGTTTTAATGCTTTCAGTAAAACATTTTTACCCTTTTGTTTTTAAATTAGGGTAGAAGTAGAGCCATTTAATTTTTTTAAAGTAATGAGGAATTTAAAGAGAGGCAAGGGTTAGAAATGTAGTGTTATTGTTTTTAGTTTACTGGCCATAGTCTATTGCATTTTGAAGCCAGTTGCTCTGTTGCTTTAGACACCCCACTATATCTGCCTGGTGGGCCATGGGCATGGGGTGATAATGTTGCAAGACAGTATGCTGCACGGCAAAATCGCACAGGCAGTACAGCATGATTTCTGCCATGAGGCATAAGTCTTTTTCTTGTGGGGGGCACTGCGCCCCCCAAACCACCTAATAAAGATTCTCAACTCCTGGGGGTTCCAACTCGGAGTGCACAAGTAAAAAAAAAATAAGCATTTCTGGGACCGGGAATCAAACCCAGTCCCAGACGCAGCACCTGGGTTCCTGCTGCTCTGGCTCAGTCCTGTGAGCCACGGCAGCTGCTCAATGGAACCCACTCTTAGCAGAGGTTGTTCAGATGTGCTGTTGCCCTCCCTTTCTCTGGAGTTTGAATACCAGATGTCTGAAGGAGTGAGGGGCCCATCAAGCTGGGTATCTGTCTTGGAGGTGGACCTGACTGGAGCTCTCTTGGGATGAATGCGCTATATTGAGGGCTGAGGGGAAGTGTCATTGCCACCATCCTGTGAGAGAAACAGTGGCTTCTCTCAGAAGAGGAGTCTACTGAGCTGTCATGGTTTTGTGGACTGCACTGTGTGAGAGCGCTGGAATTACTTTTTTCTCTTTGCCCTCTCGATTTGAAACTGACTTATCAGGCAGCATGGGTCTAGTGAGAGAAGACTCATTGAGCTCTGCAGTCTTCTGTTGGGGCCTCTCCTGTAGGTACCTGAGCTGTGCTTTTCTCAGCTTTTCTGGACAATATTGTCATATACACCATCTGAGTGCCACTGAGTGGGGTTTATGCACTGGTAAAATCTGTATATGGACTTAAGGACTTTTATGACTTTTATAATTGCACCAGCAAAAGGCCATTTTTATGTTTATTTTGTTCAGTTTATCTAAGTTTATAATATAAGTGACATTTGTGTGAATGTGTGATATGAGTGAATATGATTTAGATGTGCTGGTAGTTCTGCAAAGGTGGCATAAGTGTTGGGTTTGGTGGAAATGTTAGCTAAGCAGGAGTGAGTGTTAGCCAAAAAAGTTGTGGTTTTAGCTAGGTAAGTGTTTTAGATTTGTCGCTGAGATATGTGTCTAGGTTCATCAGCCCCTAAGCACAACTTCTCATCTGGACTACTCCACCAGCTCCATCTCTTTCAGACCTTGACCCTCCCAGAAGCAGTGATAAGCCACATTAGGAGGCTGGCTATTCTGCAGAGATGTAGCACCTGGCATAGATATGACCCAGGGGAGGGTATTGGGACTTGTCAGATGGGGTGTGTCAGGTCAAGCAGGCACTCTGGGTATAAGACATTTGTAGAACAAGGTTTTCCTTGCCTTTTCTTGCTCCCCAGGGAGTCTAGTAGATCAGGTATAGATGGAGGTGGGGTGTCACCTGAGAGCTAAAAAATGCAGATGGCTGCTTAATGTAGCAGATATACCCAAAATTAATGTTCTGTCTGTTGATTGCATGAAAACGCTGGGGCAAAATGGTAGATTGCATCAATTTTGTACTGATACTTTGACAAATTTTGTGATTATCAGCTCCATGTGTTTAATGCAGATTCTTGGGCCATTACTTTGAGAGTAAGTGAATTATACATTCAAGTGTGGTCTCAATGAATAGATGGGAGATAGAGCTTTACAATTCATACCCATATTTTACCTCAAAAGATTAATGTTAAAAGTTATAAGGTTAAATACCAACCACCACCCCTTAATTTCTTGTGAAATTTCAAAATATTCTTATATTTAATCTTGTCAGATAGGATTTATTGTACTTTATAATATAATTTTCTGTTGTCTAAAAGGGTAAGGATTCTGCTTTGAAATGCATATATGGTTGTGAAGTATTAAGTTAATATAAGAGTATAAATTGATAAAAGTGAAGACACCATTAATAGACAAAATTTTAGCAAGTTTATACTTTCTGAGTTCTTCACACCATATCGTCTATGTTTATATATGTGTGGCATATGTATGTATGCATATGTGTGTACAGTATATGTTATTTATAAATATATATATATATATATATATATATATATATATATATATATATATATACACACACACAATAGAGGTGAGAGATAAATGAGTGAGATGAAACAGTGTATCGGTCCCTGCAGTGTGATATTTTTACCCTCTGCTTTACTGTGATGATATCAGCCATTTACACATACAGGTCACACAAAAGTCATTGATATCATCACTCTAGGCAGCTTTCCCTTCAGCACATAAGAAACACCTGTGCTGTTACCACAGACACAAATGCAGAGCTATGTGAGAGGTCTCACTGTTGCCTACAGCTAACTCCGTTAGCATTACAAAACACACCTATTCCATACTCTAACTTCCAGCTCATTACTGTGATACTCTCAGCTTGACTTCAGTCAGAATTCTAAAGAGCACAGCTTCACAGAACAGTATATTCCTCACTGCTGCCTGCAGCTAACTCAATTACCACTAAAAACACTCACCTGTTCTGAAACTCTGCCTCTCAGCCCATTACAATTACTGTGATGCTCTCAGCTTGACTGCAGCCAGACTTCTAAAGAATACAGCTTCACAAAGGTCTGTTTCTCACTCCTACCTAAAACTAACTCATTTAGCATTGCAAAACACACTCATCTGTCTCCTAGAGTTTGTAACACTGGCAGCCCATTCAGAAAAACTCACACACCGAATGAGCAAACACATAAACAGGAACAGAACTCAAGACAACATAACAATACTTGTGAAACTCCTGGCCCTACTGTATATATCGAATACATGATGTGGAGATCATGTGCTATGGCAAATATTGTCACTCCTGCATCGTGAGCTCTGGATATCTCATTCAGGCCTTCCGCACTCATGAGATATCCAGAGATCACTCTGCAGGAGTGACAATATTTGCCATAACACACTCATGCCCATCATGTATCATATATATATATATATATATATATATATATATATATATATTTATATATATATATATATATATATATATATATATATATATATATATATTAGAAGCAAAAACTCCATTTAATGCATCAGTTGAGGTTGTTCCACAGCGACAAAAGTGAAACCCCCCTTGGACCCCCAGCCCACCCTCAACGCATTGGGGTGCGCATTGGTCGTCGGCCCCTAACTCTCACCCCATCACATGTGTAAAGAAGCAGAGGTATAGGAGAATGGGGTGAGAGTTAGGACCGAAGACCCCAATGCGCACCCCAATGCCGGTTGGGGGGTGGGCTGGGGGGTCCAAGGGGGGGTTTTCAACCCTAACACTGAATTTCCTCACTTTTGTCACTGTGGAACAACCCTAACTGATGCATTAAACAAAGTTTTTTGCCTCTAATTTCCCTTCTTTTTGAGAATGGTATCGAGAAATAGTGAATGTAATGCCACGTCATGCTGCGGTGGGAGCACGGGGCCCATAGTAACAGGAACAGCAATGCAAACAAAAGCGCTAACAGTGGTGCACTTGGTAATGCAAGCATGAATGAGAACAGAAAGGGTAACGCACACAGTGGCATAGACGGGAATGGTTTGCCACGTGATGTCTTGTCACATAGTAACATGGTGCCCGCAAACGCAAATGGTAATGGGCATGGTGACGCTAAGCGAAACAGAAAGAGTAACAGTACTGTAGACAGAAATGGTAAAAAATAATGGAAATGCAAGCGCAAATAAAAATGCAAAGGATAACGCACATGGTGGTGTAGATGTGAACGGTAAGTGAAACGGGTATGGAACCGTAAGCGGAAACGGCAACGGTAACAGTAATGGAAGCGCACAGGCCGGTTTCCCCAAAAGCTTCATAGAGAAAGACAGTGAGTACAAAGAATGTATGCATAATAATGGGTTTCGGAGCAGAAAATGAGGAGTTGGAATACTAAATTGCTTATATCTCAGGAACCGTATGACGTAGAAAAAAAAATGTAAAAGTCATATGATTTATGACTTTCCTGGCTAGTTTTGTACTCAGCCCCCATTAGGGGGCTCAGAATTTTTCTGACAAAAGTCCGTATCTTGTACCGCTTCCGAGATAGGGCCCTGAAAGGCGCGGCGTACGCCGTAATGTTATCCTATGGGGAAAAAAGAGAAGTTCAGAGTGCCATAACTTTGGCTCCCTGTGATATTTTTTCACCAAACTACTAAAAGGCACATCTGTGGGATGTTGGCTGTTTTCCCTTCAAATTTCAGCCCAAAAGACTGAACCGTTATTTTGCAGCAGGGCACCAAAGGATTGCTGCAATGCGTCGACGTCAGTAATGCTATCCTATGGGAAAACATAGAAACATAGACTTTGATGGCAGATAAGGACTGCTTGGCCCACCTAGTCTGCCCATTTCCCTACCTAGAGGATAAGCTGCAGATCCTATTTAACCAACAGCCTATTTCTTCCTACCCCCCCACAAAAATTGCCTTATGTCTGTCCCATGCATTCTTGAATTCTCCCACAGTTTTAGACCCCACAACCTCCTCAGGAAGGCTATTCCATGCGTTCATCACCCTCTCTGTGAAAATATACTTCCTCACATTGTCCCTAAGCCCCTCTATCTTCAAATTGTGTCCTCTTGTTCTTGCACATCTCTTTTTCTGAAAGATGCTACCCTCTTGGACTTTGTTGATTCCACTGAGGTACTTAAACGTTTCTATCATGTCCCCCCTCTCCCTCCTTTCCTCAAGGGTATACATATTAAGCTCCTTTAGTCTCTCCTCGTATGGCTTCGCTTGCAGACCCTGCACCATTTTAGTTGCCCTCCTCTGAACTGCCTCCATCCTGTCTATGTCCTTGCGGAGACGGGGTCTCCAGAATTGGACACAGTCAACTTTGGAGTGCTGTAACTTTGCCGCCGTGTAATATTTTTTCAATGAAACACTGAAATACACATCTGGTGATGTCAGCTGCGTTCTTTCCAAATTGCAGCCCAAAACACCAGACCATTCTTTTGCAGCAGGGTGCCAAAGAATTGCTGTCATTTTCCCACAGCTTAGAAAACTACTGTCGTAATTTGTGAAAGCTTTCGTAAATTCATTAGACAGTGTCACAAGTGTGAAAGTACTTTGCAAAAGTACTTTTTCCAGAAATGTGAAAAACATATTTCTGGGGTGTTTTACCCCAAAATAAAGACATGGCTAGCATCCTCAGGGTCCGACTAGGTGAATACAAAAAGAATTAGGTTGCTAGAGGGTCCCAAATTTAAATGCCAAGCATTTTTCTGATCACCAACTGAAAACAAAATGGCGGATTTGCAACAGTAAAAGGGCCATTTGAGAAAGTAAAAACTGCATTTGCGACACTGTCGAACTTTTTGTTAACTTTTCCCATTGACTTATAATGGGAACTTGTTTTTTTGAATAACTTTTGAACCATTTAATATTTTTTCACGAAATCTTCACCTCCCCTGAAGATTTCGGACTGGTCGCACAAACCATGCAAGCTGTAGGTGTGACCATAGAATTCCAAAAAAAGCGTAAATGCATGCACAGATCACGCTTAATAACTCCGCAGCCATATACCTGACCAGTACGAAACTTGGCAGATCCCAAGGCGTATGGGTCTTGATCGTGTATTCCAAATTTCAGGCAAATCCGTCAAACAGTTGCAAAGTTATTAAGTTGCAAATATTTGGTTTAACATGTAAATAGCTCCTCTACCATAATACATGTGTGTGTTTGTGTATATATATATATATATATATATATATATACACACACACACATATACACACACTAACAAAACATTTCTTTTTAATTCAGACTCTTCGAGGATGTCTCTAAACTTTTCTGTCAAGCAGAAACATGGAGAGGGAAATCCTAAGACCCTGCAGTGTGTAGTGCATTATCCTGCCCTGACAATAACAAACTCTGAAATAACTCCTCTGAGTGACAAAAGTGACTGTACACTAATAGACAGCAAAGATATTCAGACCCAGTTAGGTGGTGAAAATTGTCATGATGAGCAGCGTGTATCAGTTCCAATGCCTAACTAAGACCCTTCCAAGCATGGCTAACATAGACGATGCTATCAAAAGTTCACAAAAGCCAAGAGTATCAGAAAATCTGGAGAACATGCAGATGCTGGTGAGTGTAACTGACATCATCATCTCAGGGGTGGTGTTCCTTGTGCTTCATCATCTAGAGTATTATTTCCTGATACACATACATAGAAACATAGAATTTGACGGCAGATAAGGACTGCTTGGCCCACCTAGTCTGCCCATTTCCCTACCTAACAGATAAGCTGCAGATCCTAGTTAACCAACAGCCTACTTCCTCCTACCCACCACTAGAATTGCCTTATGTCTGTCCCATGCATGCTTGAATTCCCCCACTGTTTTTGACTCTATGACCTCCTCATGAAGGCTGTTCCATGTATCCACAACCCTCTCTGTGAAAAAATACTTCCTCACATTACCTCTGAGCCATTCCCCCATCTTCTAATTGTGCCCCCTTGTTTTTGCACATCTCTTTTTCTGAAAGATGCTACCCTCTTGGACTTTGTTGATTCCCTTGAGGCATTTGAAAATTTCTATCATGTCCCCCCCTCCCACCTTTCCTCAAGGCTATACATCTTTAATTCCTTTAGTCTTTCTTCATATGTCTTCTGATGCAGACCCTGCATCATTTTGGTTGCCCTCCTCTGGACAGCATCCACCCTGTCTATGTCTTTGCAGAGATGGGGTCTCCAGAACTGTACACAGTACTTCAGATGTGGTCTTACCAACTGTCTGTACAGAGGGCCAACAACTTCCTGTTTTCTACTGGTGATGCCTCTCCCTATGCATCGCAGTATCCCCCCAGTCCTCCTTACTGCCTTCTCACATTGCTGGCCCACCTTTAGGTCATGTGATATGACTACCCCCAGGTCCCTTTCCATTTTTGTTGTTGTCAGTATCCACCCTCCATTGTGTATTCTTCCCCTGGGTTTTTGTTTCTCAGGTGCATTACTTTGCACTTCTTTGCATTGAATCTAAGCTGCCACACATTTGACCATTCCTCCAACTTTGTCAAGTCCCTTTTCATCCTTTACATCCCACCTCGTGTATCAACCCTATTGCAGATCTTTGTGTCATTTGCAAAGAGACATACTTTCCCTTCCAGTTCCTCTGCAATGTCACTTATAAAGACATTAAAAAGGATCGGCCCCAGTACTGAACCCTGTGATACCCCATTAGTAACCCTCCTTTCTTCACTGTGGACTCCATTTACTATTACCTGCTGTGTCCTGTTGTCCAGCAAGTGTTTTACCCAGGCTACCACCCTAGAACCCACTCCCAGGTTGGCTAATTTGTTTATTATTCTTTTGTGCGGGACTGTGGCAAATGCCTTGCTAAAGTCTAGGTAGGTCATGTCCACAGCCCCTCCCTAGTCTACTGCTTTGGTCACCCAGTCAAATAAATCAATTAGATTTGTCTTACATGACATTCCCGCTGTGAATCCATGCTGCCTTGGGTCCTGTTCCTCACTGGCCTCTAAGTACTCAACAATTCTTTCCTTCAGAAGTGATTCCATCATTTTCCCTACCACTGAGGTCAAACTGACAAGTCTGTAGTTTCCTGCCTCTATCTTGCTCCTACTTTTGTGAAGGGGAATCACATCTGCCCTCCTCCAGTCCTTAGGTACCACACCATCCTCCCATGATTTATTAACAAGGGTAGTCAGTGGTGTTACTAGTTTTTGCCTTAGTTCTTTTAGAATTCTGGAGTGAATCCCATCAGTCTATATTGCTTTATCCACCTTCAGTTTTAAGAGTGCTTTCAGAACCCTTTCTTCTGTGAAAGGACTAATATCAAGCCCCCTATCCAGGGTGCTTCTACTGACTGGATTAGGTCTCCCCCCTTATTTTTCCATTGTGAATACTGAGCAGAAGTATTCGTTCAGTATCCCTGTTTTTTCACTGTCACTTTCTGCCCAACCACCTTCCTCTTTGTTCAGCCCCAGTATCCCTGCCTTAGTCTTTCTTTGCTCCCTAATGTACCTATAAAAGGTTTTATCCCCCTTCTTAACCAAGTTGGCTATCTTTTCCTCAGTTTGGGCCTTTGCTATTCTGACTGTCTTATCCATTTTCTTCTGCTTTAACTGGTACAGTTCTCTGTCCTGCTCCTTCTGTGTTTCCTTATACTTCCTGAATGCTATCTATTTCTCTCTTACCTTCTCCGCCACTTCTTTTGAGAACCATAGTATTTTTTTCTTTCATTTTGATCTGTTTATTTGCTTCACAGAAAGGCTTGTTGCCTCTGTGATGCCAGTTTTGATGTTTCCCCCATTGTTGCTCCACCTCACCTTCTTGCCTGTTTGCTAGTGCTTTTCTGAGGCACTCTCCCATTTTGACAAAATCAGCCCTCCTGAAGTCCAGTACCTTCACTTTTGTGTGGCTTGACTCTACAGCTAAGTTTATTGTGAACCACACTGTTTGGTGGTCACTTCTTCCTAGATGGCTACCCACTTCGAGATCAGAGATCCTCTCTCCATCCCCATTTGAGAGTACCAGATCTAAGATTGCTCTCTCCCAAGTGGGTTCCAAAACTAGCTGTCTGAGGCATGCCCCTGTAGGGGATCGAGAATGGCCCTGCTCTTGGATGTGGCTGCAGCAAAGGTGCTCCAGTCATCATCTGGCATATTCAGGTCCCACATCAGCAATATCTCCCCCTTTCTCTGCCATCCCAAGGATGCCTTCTATCATTTCCTTGTCCATTTCCTCCCCCTGAGACAGGAGTCTGTATACAACCCCTGTGCAGATTGTGAATCCATTTCCAGTCTCCAGGATGACCCACAGTGCTTCCTCTCCTCCCTGTTTACCCTTTAATTCTGTTACATGCATGTGATGTCTCCCAATTTGGCCGTGACAGTCCATTTTATTTAATGATCTCCCACCCTCCCACACAGGAATGGCAATCTCCCGACTCTCTGTGAGTCACAGAATCAATCTTGTTTTTTAGTTTAAAGCTGCTTCTCTCTTAGCTTCTCTCAGCAAGTCAGTAGTTAACACTAAACATTTTAGCAAGCTGTCACCCGATTAAGTAGTTTGGCTAGTTATCTAATTAATGGCTGTGTTTAACACTATTAATGACTCCTGCTAGCAGCGGATCCAAAGGCAATTATCACCGCATTGTTCTAAATCACGTTGTTACGCTAGCGCTAGTGAGTACAAAGGAGGACTGAGGACTAATTACTTACTCTGGTTTGTGTTTGGGTGGTGATTTATTCAGTCTGCCAGCTTGTCAAAATGCCAACACTCCTCCAAGAATGCAGAAGTAAAGAAAAAGAAATACAGCTCCAAAGAAGCTGGCCCAAAGAATTCAGCTGGCTTCTCAAAAGCAAGAGAGGAGACACTTAAATAAGCCTGCAGCACTTATGCACTACTCAGAGAAACTGACAATACCATAGCAAGAGAGAAGTCAGTATTGAGTAATTTATTATTTTTTTTAACTGTGGATTTTTTACATTTGTACTTATTTGTAATTTGTTTTACTTTTTGAACTTATTGGTGCGTATTCATTCAGAGAATAAATTAATAAAATGTGTAACATTTACTCTTTTTTTTTGTCATTATTTAAGTGCCAAACTGGTGAGCTACACTATTTCCTTCCTAAAAGTCAAATCTCCCTCTAAACTTTGGCCAAACCTCCCTCTCACCCAGACTGGCATTATCACATGTATGGATACATGTGGAATCTGTAACAAATATGTAGTCAAAGTGAAGAAGAAGAAGAAGCAATATCCAGCTGCTATTGTTACAAAAACAGCTGAAGCCACAATGAAAAGGGTGGCAGAGCTACGTGACGACCAAGAAATGCTCACAAAATTTAAGACAGAGGACCTCATTGCAAGGGAGTTTTGTAAACATGACAAGTGCTGCCTAAATTATACAGTAATCACAAGGTACAGGACCACAGATGATTAGAATAGAAGTGATGATGAAGATGACAATGAGCAGTCAGATGGAACTGGGTTTGAGGCTGTTTATCATGTAATTGAAGACTATGTGCTCCAAAGACACCAAGCCGCTTCAATGAAGGCATTGAATGAAATCTCGGATGTCAGAGTAGGAAACTGACAATACCATTATAAACTCAGAAACCAGCTGAAAAAGAAATATGGGGATTCACTTTTTTTTATTATTTATTATTTTTAACAGCTGGTCCTCAAAAACCACCAGTTGTAATCAGTGATGAATCATTAACTGGCGGTGCAACAGTCACAGAGCTTTTGAGAACAGATGACAATCAAGTCATCAAGCATGCTGCTTTCTTGTTGCATGAACATATCTTAAGATTTGTAGAGACAGCACCTTCACTACCATGGCTACCAACAGTGGATGCTCTTCTGAGTAAAGAACGACAGCCGCCAGAGGGAGTTCAATCATTTTTCTCACATGTACTAAAATCCCCCAAACATACAGAGAGTGATCAAGTCTCCCAGTTGTCAAAGTCCTACTCAGAAGACTTAATTCATGGTGTCACACATGGCAAGTTTCTCTCTACAAAAACATGCACTTGTTGGAGCTGTGCTGCACAATATGACTGGACAGAAAATGCCTGTCAACATCCTGTTTCATTTAGGAAACAGTTGCAGTTATGTCCAAGTGTGTGAAACTGAAACTGGTTTAGCGGAATTTTCTCAGCATTTTCAAGAGCAAGGTCTGTTACTGCCACTTCAGCCAAAGTCGGAGTCTTCTGTTGTCTTAACAGTTTTCTGGATGGACAACTTTGATCAGAACATTGAAACAGTAACTGGACATGGAACAATGCAAAATACACATGGTGTTGCATATTAAGAAGAATCTGAAGGCTCCATTCTCTGAGAAGATTCTATTGAAATTCCTCATTCAAAGAGAAGGACAATTGTATCCAACAAAAAGGAATTAGAACATCGACAGGTGAATTCAAAAAAGGAGACAACCACATTTGACAGTATGCCCAAGTCTACTGTGCCAACATCAGTGGTAAATATTGCCAAGGCAAAGCTAATGCTATGGAAACTCAGTCAGGAAGCACACAAGGAGGATGAGTTTGTCCCAAGGTTTACTGGTTGGCTGATGCTAGTTTGTAATAATCATTCAAGTTCACCAAAGAAGATGGTTATTACATATCTTCCACCCATCACTGATTATGCCACTGTAGTTGAATACCTCACACAAACACAAGAAATAACTCCGCAAGTAAATATGCCCTATGTTCACCTGATGCTTGATGTTGGAGCAGCAGCAAAGACATGTCATGTTGTATGGAATTTCCCTGATCAGTTCCACAATGTCATAATTTATTTGGGGGATTTCCACCTATTCCTGGAAAATGTTAGCATTATAGGACAATTAATTGGTGGCAGAGGCTTTGAGGACATAATATTTCAGGCTGGTATTTGTGCCTCTGGCAGCATAAGTGGAGTTTTGTGTGGGAAGCATTACAATTGGGCATGGACTATACATGAACATTTTTCAGATGCCTTAGAGCATTTGCTTCAGGTAAGATTTCTAGAGTATTCAACAGAAATGAATGGCACCCCTGCAGTATTGCTTGACCTTATCAGATCATCATCTCAACCCATAGACTTCCAGAAACAGCTTCAGGAAGATGAGACTGTCACTTTCCAGACTAAGTATAAGGTCTTCAGGCAGCAGATTCATCATGGTGAGCTGGGGAAAACCCCACAGCTCTGCATGACATATCTGGATATAGTGGATTGGCAGCATTTGCTCCACACAGCAATAAAAGAAAACAACTTTGATCTTAGACTGTTGTGTTGAAATATTCACTGCCCCTGTTCTTTGCCTTCAACAAGCAAAATTATGCTCAACATGGGGCTTATTATGTGCACACACTTGAAACTCTTGAAGCTTCTCATCCAGGGACTAGGGCATTGATTGAAAAATAAGGGCTTTCAGCTCAAAGGAGTCATCACAAAGCTTCTAGGGAACCAGTTCACAAAGTTGGTGAGCAGCCATACAATTGAAATGCAAAAATTCCAGGTGAAATCAAACACTTTGCTGCAAATCAAATGGTCCATGATAAATGGGTGTCAAATCGGCCACATCTAGCAAAATTTAGAGAAGCACTTTTGGAGATGACTGGCCTTCACAGTTCCACCAGTAATCGACAAAAAGCATGCAGACCATCTGAAATCATCAAGTCAGAATAACTCATCAAAGCCATATTGACTCTTCTCAATCAAGAGTTTATCAACCCACTCTGTGCTACTTTAGATGCTGAAAGATTGTACAATTTGTCCTCGAGAGCACCCTGTTGTGCCTAATATTGAAGAGAACCTCACCAGTATCATTGAATGAGGTAGAGAAATGTATAAACAGTTTGTCAATGAAAGACTGAAAAGTGGTAAAAATAAATATTTTGATCCAATTTCAAAAGCCCCAGTAAAAACCTTCAATGATGCAAACAAAAAAATGTACGTACTGTAATTACCAAATGAAAAGTTACAGAACTTATATTTGAAAGAGATGTAGCTGGAAATCTTTGGCCCTTTCAAAAAAGCACAACTTCCCGTAAATATAAACAAGTTATTAACATATTGCCTGGGCTGAGTCTAGCCAATGCAGATGGAACTAGATGGACAACACCAAAGAGCAAGTCACTTAAGGTGCTAGCAGAATACTGTCCAGTACAGCTTCTCTCAGGAAAAGTGCCTCAGTATACATAGTTGATCTAAATGCAACAGTGCGGGTTCCTGAAACCTTCGGTGATCTGTCAATGAAACTCCTGAATAGTCTTCCAAAGGGATTTGCAAGAGTGGATATTGTTGCAGATACATACAGGGAGAAGTCAATCAAAGAGGCTGAGAGATTTCAATGAGAATTTAATGAGAAGTTTATTATCAAAGGTCCCAACACCAAAGTGCCAAAGAATTGCAGTTACTTCCTTTCTAATGGATCTAACAAGGAGTGCCTGATTGATTTGATCATGCAGGTCTGGGAAGAAAATTGCATGAGTTTGCCAGAGGGCCAAATAATCTATTTTTCAAAGAGAGACAAATGCTACATGATCACCAAAGAAGGGACTGTAGTTGTAGATGATTTCTGTTCTGACCAGGAAGAAGCAGACACAAAAATTGCCCTTCACGTGCAACATGCCATTACAATACGTCCAGGCCCTGTCGTCATCTGTTCACCATCTGGGGATACCAATATACCAGTAATATTACTGTCACTATTTTCAAAATGCGAGCAAAGTATATACCTGGACAATGGCCATGGTAACAATAGGAAAATCTATGACATTAGCAACTGTGAAATGACCACTGCAACAAAGAACGACTTAGTCAGTTTCCATGCATTCACAGGCAATGACTATGTTTCTGCGTTCTTCAAAACGGATAAAAAGATTTGTTGGAACATCCTTCCAAAGTACCCCAAATTCTTGGATGCCTTTCAGAAACTTGGGAATGATTGCCAACTGGATAAGGGTATTGTAGCTTTGTTGGAGGAGTATGTCTGTAAACTATATGGAAGAAAGCAAGTTACTAGTGTAAATATAGTAAGCAGCAGATCTTGGAGAAATATAACAAAAACAACAGAATGACTGATGTGTCTCTGCTACCACCCTGCCAGGAAACCCTGAAGTCACATATTCTATGAGCCAACTATGTCTGCCGATTGTGGAGGCTTTCTTCTGTTGCAGTTATCAATGCCCCAAATGCAGCTTTGTATGGTTGGACTGATAATCTCAATGTAAAGTGGACGGACACACCACTTCCGATGATGTTATGTCTCTGCTCTATAATGCAAATAATGAGGACTGAGATGAGGACCAGGATGTATGTGATTACCAAGATGATACTGGCTTATCTGACGATGACAAAGATTTTTCCTAGCTGGACAAGATTAAGTTCTATTACTTTACCAACAGACATATTTTAAATTTTACAGTTTTTGAAATAAAAATGTTTTGTGTAAACAAAGGTATTTGCTTTTTTTTTCTTTAGAAACATTTTCTTCATGGACCATGTGATGCAGGCGGCGTGTAACAGCTTACCATTGCTGCGCCCATCGCCCGGCGAATAATATAGCCCTTTCATCACTTCTTTCTGCTACAAACAATGGTAGCTGGGTGCTAACTATCAGTTGAATGTCAGGAGAAGAGCCCGGTCCCCAAGAATGGAAGCAGAGATGAGATCGGCACCCCCCAGACATACCCCGCCGGTATCTCCGGAAAAACAGAGCAAACGGCCTAAGGCCCAGCAGAATCAGGCCGGAAAAAGTTACATCCAATAGCGCAAACCCTGTGAGGGATGCTGGGGACACTCCTTTGATGCTAGAATGGTTTCTAGCTGAGTTCTCCCCATTCAGGGAAGATGTCAAATTCCTGACAAGAGGTCAAACAAATAACTAATGCTCTGGAAGATTTATCCACTAGGATCTCTGACAATGAATCTCGTACCACCTCGCTTGAGAAGAAAACAGAGAGCATAAAGGAGGAGGTCCTAGAGAGCCGTCATAAGCTCAAAAAGTTGGAGGCGAAGCTAGAAGATCTGGAGGGGAGAAGTCGGAGAAATAACGTTGTCATCCTCGGTATTCCTGAAAAAGAAGAGGGTACCAAGGTTATCAGCTTCACCCAAAAGTTGTTGGAAAAGCTAGCTGGACCCTCTCCTTTTGGCAAAGTTTACATGATCGAGCGTGCACATAGAGCCCTGAGACCCATGCCCCCTCCTGAAGCCGCGCCCCACCCGATAATTGCCAGATTCCTGAATTACCAAGAGAGGCAGTATTGTTTGGGAAAGGTGAAAGAACTTCATGAAATCAGATGGGAGGGTATAAAAATTAGAATCACACAAGACCTCCCTGCCTCTGTCAGGCAACACCGCACTCAATTTTACCCGATTGTCTCCAAATTAATTGCCTCAGGGATAAAGTTTAAGATGGGGTACCCTGCCAGGCTACAGGTTTTACTGGAGGGCTCATGGGCCGTATTCAAGGAGGTGGAAGTGGTGAAAACGACCCTTCAGAAGTCCCTACCGGACCTCTTCAAAGCCCGTTGAAGAAAAAGGGTAAAGAGAAATAGCGAAGGGGAAGCTATTCGGAAGGCCGGTAACTGGGTTCTCTGTTATCTGACTTGTGCATTTTACTCCGGTTTCTTTCTCTAAAGAGGTTAGAAGTGCGCCTCCTCCCTATGTTGGTTTGAAACTGTTTTTTCTTTTATTTTACCTCCTCCAAGTGATGTGGAGCCCTCATCGGACTTGGACTTGTTTGGAGACGAGGAGTTCTGCACTTGCGAGGGCTCTGCATCTCTCACAGGGCCGTCACCTGCACTGTGTGTGATCTATGCAGCTGTGTCTCTCGGCAGCCAGTTTCTCCCTCAGTGAGTGTTAGCTGAACTTAGCACTGATAGCCGCCAGAGGTCCTCAGAGATCTACCTTCATATGAGTGATTTCCTCGAGGGAGCACAGAGGAATCCTAAGTCTGGACTATTCATTGTATGGTTTGGAGACTTCTCTATCTTACCCCAAAAGATGTCATTGCCGGGGCTTTTCGATTTCCTTCCTCATTTCATTTTGTGAGTTTTGAGAAGGAAAATTCAGACCTGAGTTGTTAGTGCAGGTTTCCTTTTGGGCTTGTATATCACTCACTCCTGGCATGTTATGTATATAGGGGGTCAAGTTCCAAGGGATGGTCGCATCATGAGGTTTGATTTGAGACTGTCCGTTTCATGTGTAAGACCTAAGGCGGGTCTAGGCACGTAGTAATTATAGTTACTCCCCCTCGAGCTTTTGGGTTTTTTTTTTTTGTTTTTTTTTTGTTTCTCTCATAGCCACAAGGGGTACAGTGGTGTGGTAATTGTAGACAACTTAGCCGGATTTAGCACCGCAGCTTATTTGTTTCTTTGCCATAGTGTGGTCATTTACATGTTAGGATGTTGTTTATAGTATCAAAATGCATTTAAGGTAGCAACCTATCTAATTGGGTTCATTGTTACTTGAAGAGAAGTACCTGAGGTTTTGTTTATGTTGGGATTACTTCTCCCATTTCTCCTCCGGGATTTTCCCCTGAAACCACCCTCTCTTTCTCTCTCCCTTATCTGTCAAATAGTTTTGGGGTAGTCCCTGAATTATTTTCTCTGAAGCCTGGCGATGGAGCAGAGCAATTGGGAGAGTGGTGAAAAGTGGCTGTGCACCTTGTGGAGGTAACAGAAGGGGGGGGATACTTGGTTTCTTGAGTTGACTGAATTCATATGGATTACATGGTTTGGAGGGTGGAGGGTTGGGGGGAAATTAAGGGGCAGGGGTAGTAGATTATATAGAGGAAGGGTGGGGAGGGCACAGCACTGCGGTTACAGTTCCTACTACGTTTTTCCCTATGGCCTTCTTTTCTCTCACACCCATATTTGGGCACCACAGGGGGATAAGGGCTAATGGCTAACCCACTGAAAGTTGTTACATGGAATGTTAAAGGGGTCAGAGCTAAGACTAAACAATATATGGTTTTAAAGCACTTAAATTCGGTCAAAGCCAAAATCATGCTCTTACAGGAGATGCATTTACTAGATGTCGAAGCTTCAAAACTTAGGAGGTTGCAGGTGGGATTGACTTTCTCAGCGAAGGGATCTACTAATAGTGGTGGCACGATGATACTCGTGCACAGAAAACTCCCCTTTTCTCCTTCACAAATAATAAAAGACCCCAAGGGCAGATTTATTTTGTAGTTGGTAACCTTTTATGCAAGAGAGATACTCTTGGGGAATATTTACGGGCCAAATATTGACTCTCCCAATTTCTTCTCCCAAATTATTTCCACCCTGCTTCCCTTCCTTTCTACCCCGATGATATTAGGAGGAGATTTTAACTTGGTGTATGACCCAGTGGTAGATAAATCCGGACACTCAAAGAAGGGTTTATCCCCAGCTCAATGCGCGTTCAGGGACTTAATTGATCAGGTCGGACTGTGCGACATCTGGAGGGTACTGCACCCTAGGGTCAGAGAATATACCTTCTTCTCTCCGGTGCATAGAACCTCATCCAGGATAGATTATTTGCTCATCTCAAAGACTTATATACCACAAGTCTCTGACTCTTCTATACAGGCTGGCCCCCCCCCGTCCGATCACTCCCTTGTAACCTGTCAATTGTTTATAGAACATCCGCTTAGGGGTAGAGGAAGGTGGAAACTTAATGACCAGCTTATCAAGGACCCCAAACTGGTTTGTATAATACAAAATCACATAGATCAGTTCATCCAGCTCAATCAGAATTCAACCCGTAGACTGGACATTCTTTGGTGTGCCTTTAAGGCCTATTTGAGGGGGATATTCATTGGACTAGCCTCCAATAGGAAAAAAAGCCAAAGAGCAGGAAATGTCCCAACTACTCTCCCGGATAAGGGTCATGGAAAAAGACCTATCCTCTTCCACCCCAGATTGTACCTTCCAAGAACTTATTAAATTAAGAGCTGCCTACCTAGAGATACTCCGTGAGAAAGCGGAATATGCCATTTTAAAAACACAGTCGTCATTTACCGATCAGGGGGAAAAAGCAGGACGCCTTTTGGCATGCAGAATTAAACAATTGGAATCTTCTAGGTATATCGCCTCGATTCTGTCCCAAAAGGACGGACTCCTGAAGACCTCCCCTAACGATATAATTGAGGAATTCCTTGATTATTATACCGACCTCTATGGTCCAATGTCAGACCCCCCAACTGATAGCCAACTAGACGGCTATCTTAAGGAAACCCCTCTGCCAAGTCTTGCAGAAGATCAACAAAGGGCCTTAATTTTGCCTATTACCAGTAAAGAAATACTCAAGGTAATAAGCGCTCTACCGGCAAATAAAACCCCCAGGATGGACGGTTTTACAGCTTATTTTTATCAAAGGTTCAAAATTTCCCTCACTCCTTTATTGCTTCCCCTATTTCAATATATTTTTTCCAGAGCAGAATTAGATCCTTCTATTTTTGAGGCTCTAATTGTGCTTATCCCTAAGCTCGGCAAGGCACCAGAGTTAGTGGTAAATTACCGCCCTATCTCCCTGTTGAACCAGGATGTCAAAATATTGACCAAGTTATTAGCTTGCCGTCTTAACCCGATTCTTCCATCCATTATAGGCTTTGAACAAGTAGGATTCATGAAAGGTAGACTCTCCTCTGACCATCTTTGGACCCTGGCTCATGTCTTCTCGGCGTCCAGAGATGTCCCATTCCCTGCGGTGTTAATTTCTCTGGATGCCGAGAAGGCATTTGACAGAGTTAATTGGCAGTACTTATTTCAGACTCTAGGCACCTTCAAATTCCCCGACCTATTCCAGACATGGATCAAATCCCTTTACCATTTTCCTAAGGCTAGAATATTGGGTAACAGACTTATTTCTGAGTCTTTTACTCTCCACTCCGGTACCAGGCAAGGTTGCCCCCCTCCCCATTATTGCTTAACATATACTTAGAACCCTTAATCCTTAGATTGCAAGCCTGTCCAGAGATCCAAGGTATTCCCATTTTTCCCTGTGAAGTTAAGGTCTCTGCTTTCGCGGATGACCTTCTTCTCCAGGTTGCCAATCCCGTTTCCTCTATCCTCCCTATGTTAAAGATTATTAACTCTTTTAGTGTAGTCTCTAACTACAAGATAAATGCAAATAAAACAATTGTCTTCCCTCTCAATCATAAGCTCCATAAAGCAGAGATCCTAGAGTTGGGACTGGCCTGGAAATAAGATCCCCTTCGATACTTAGGCATCGAACTATCTAGATCTCAGGGTAATAATATAAAACGGAATTTGGGATCCCTTTTACAAGTGATCAAACAGGATCTTAAAAGGTGGGTCTCCCTCCCAATCTCTATCTGGGGAAGAATCAATTTGCTTAAAATGAACGTATTCCCTTGACTCTTTTACCCCCTATCTATGTTAAACACCTGGCTTTCAATGTCGTGGTTCAAAAAAGTAAATAGCATGTTCCAAGAGTTTGTCTGGGCTTGCAAGACCCCTAGGATAGCATTTCACAAACTAATTGCCCCCAAGTCAAGAGGAGGTTTATGGTTACCCCATTTGGGGCTATACTTCTGGGCCAGTCACTCTAGTAAATACTTGAGGTGGACCTTACCCATTTCTTCGGACTACACCCCACTCTGGCTCAAAATAGAAAGGGCCCTGATTAACTCATCTGGTGTAGCTCCCGACGCATTGTTATATATCAAGGGGAATCTCCTTCCCAACAGGTTAAAAAACACCCCCATTGCAGTTTCCCTTAAGGTTTACTCTCAACTGTGTCGCTTTCTTAAATATGATAACCAAAGAGATTTAAATCAGCATCTGTTTGGAAATCCTAATTTTAAGATTGGCGAGAAAAGTCTCCCCGTAGATTGGTTACCCCAGCTGAAGGACTCTCCCCTGCACTCGCTGACAGGAGACGACAAAGCTTGGTTACCTAGTCATAGTATATTGCAAAAGTTCAAGATCCACACTAAATACTTTTTTAGAATTACGCAACTTAGACACCTATTAATCAAGGTACTGGGGTCAAAGCCATGTTCACAAGCTGACCCTCCATTGGTTCTTGATTTAGCCCAATGGGCGAGCCAACAGAAAGCGATCTCCAAGATATACGGTACTTTGTTTGATAGAGTGTATCCAGATTACTATGGTCCAACCCATTACTGGTCTGCTCACTTTCCGGGATATGAATTTAACTGGGCTGACCTTTGGTCTAGCTGTCATAAATTTATAATGCAAGACAGATTGAGGGTGATGCAAATGTTTATTTTACATAATGCTTATCTCTCCCCGGAGAGATTGTTTAAATTTGGACTAATATCCTCTCTCCATTGTGTGAGATGTAATAATCAGGAAGGGTCTTTATTACATATTTTCTGGTCCTGCCCGAAAATAAAACCCCTCTGGAACAACATACGTAATAACCTCAACCCCATTTTGGGATTAGAGATTTCTTTAAGCCGAAATATGTATCCTAGGCGATCTTTGAGTATTAGGTTTCCCAGCAAAAATACCACATGGCCTTGATAGCCTTGTCTCTCAAGAAAGTCGTTTTAAGACACTGGAAAGATCAATTGGAAATTAAATATGGAGAATGTCTATCGGAACTCCTCGCAAACCTCAGGATGGAAAAGGCTATTGCAAGTCTTAAAAATAGGTTGGATGGCTTTAAGAGGATGTGGGACTCCTTATATACCCTGTTCTCTATTCAGAACCTTACAGCCCAAAGCCCTTCCCCTTAGGGATACCCCTGTTTTTTCTCTTTGGTATTAGTAGCGCTGGGAAAATCATAGAGAAGAGGTTTTATTTTGAGTCTGTGCTATTGGGAGGAGGGGAGTGGGGGGACAGGTTTTGGACCAATGTATACCGAGCATGTGAAGTATATCTGTTATGATGGATCTGCCATGTATGTAAAACCTTTAATAAACTTTAAATGGAAAAAAAAAAAAGAAACATTTTCTTCATTTAAAAAAACTTTTAAAATTAACCTTTGGGGCAACTTATGTGTATGCATTTTAAAACTCTAAATCCACACCTATTCATTGAGATCACACTTGAATGCATATTTAAATTAGTCTTGAAGTAATGGCCCAAGAATCTGCATTAAGTACGCATCGCTGAAAATCACAAAATTTGACAAGGTATAAACTTGCTAAAATATCATCTATTAATAGTGTCTTCACTTTTATTAATTTATCCTTATATTACCTTAAGACTTCAAAACCACAAATGCATTTCAAAGCAGAATCCTTATCCTTTAAGACAACATAAAATTATATTATAAAGCGCAATAAATCTTGTCTGACAAGATTAAATATAAGAATATTTTGAAAGTTCACAAGAAATTAAGGGTTGGCAGTTGGTATGTAACCCTATAACTTTTAACATTAATCTTTTGAGGTAACATATAGGTATGCATTTTAAGGCTCTAACTACCATCTTTTCATTCAGAACACTTGAATGTGCATTTCACTTACTCTCGAAGTAATGGCCCAAGAATCTGCATTAAGTATGTGGAGCCAAAAATCGCAAAATTTGTCAAGGTATCAGTATAAAATTGATGCAAACTACTATTTTGCCCCAGCATTCATGTGATCAATAGACAGATCATGAATTTTGGGTATTTCTGCTACATTAAACAACCATCTGCATTTATTTAGCTGTCAGGTGACACTCCACCTCCATCTGCACCTAGTCTGTAGTAGGAATAGGGAGGTTGTAATGAACAGTCCAGGTACTCCAGCTACTCCCCTTCATGGCATGTTGTGTAGCAATCAGCCATGATAGCAGACTGGATCATAGATTTCTCAAGGTATCTGGTATTTCTCACTGAGACCTGATTAAGGTATGACTCTGGGCCTGTCCTGGAGGCAGCCATCCCTGACGTGTTCTCGGTGGTACTCTGCCTGTTTAGGAAGCCTAGGAGTGGTAGGGGCCATTTGTTTTAGATCATGCTTGGGACTGACAGCATACCCAGTGAAGGAAACAAGGATGTTTGAATGTGTGGTCGCTAATGGTGATGCGGGCATGAAGTATAGATTTTGCCTGGCAATCAACCTCCAGGAAGGGAGCAAGAATTTCTACATCGACCTCACACTGAACTCCCACAACTTAATGGTGCTGGGGGACTTCAACATGTTAGTCAAAGATGAATCCTCACAATGTGCTCAGCAGGTTCCTCAAAGTAATGGATTCCTAGGGCTTCACACAGGTGGATTATCTGCAACCCAAGAACAGGGCTGGTCACACATTGGACCTCATTTTCTCACTGGGGCCGGACATCTCAGATGTCAGGGTACAGCAAGTGGAGTGATCAAATGACCATGCTGTTCAATTCCTGGCAGAAGCCCCTGAGAATAACCCCCTTAGGGAGATGATCCGGTATTGCCCATTGCATAATTTGGAGCTGGAGGAGCTTGTGGTATGCAGGAAATCTCAGGCATGGAATAAGAGTGCAATGGTTGGACAGTGGCAGTAGTTGATGACTATAAAGTGATTGTTTTCATGGGGCTGAACACCATTGCACCAATCCATGTTCACCCACTGACCTCCCTCTGATACTCGTCATGATATAATGACAAACTTAGGTGGTTGAAGGCAACAGGGTGGAGGCTGGAGCATTCCTGGAAGAAATCCAGCTCATTGAAGGATAGAGTGGATCTGAGGTCTCATAATAGAGATTATCAGGGGGCAATAACTTTGAAAAAGGCAGAATTCCTGTTGTGGGTTATTGCCGCAAGAAAAAACAAGCTAGCCCAGTTCTTCACTGTAGACAAGCTTATTCATTCTACTTGTCTTCAGAGTTGTCCCAAGGCAAATGTGACAAGTTTTGCCAGTTCTTCCTGGATAATGTGTCCTCCATTAGAGTGGTATTACTACACGTGGCCTGTCGGGGGTCAGTAGTTGTCAAGAAGAGAAGCACAAAGGTACCCTGTGTGTCTGCAAGAAAATTCAGCTAATTTATATAAATTATGTTCTCAAGATAGTCTCTGAGTTGTGTCCCATGGGCTGTGACTCAGACCCAGGGCCTACACTGCTTTTGATGGGCTACCACAAGGCCCTGCGTCCTGTGTTCATTAGCATTGTCTGGTGCTTCCTTTCAGAGGAGTGTTTCCCAGAAGCTCCTTAAAGGCCTCAGTGAAAAAAATTCTCTTTGGACCTGGAGGTGCTTGTGAACTACAAATCTGCCTTGAACCTTCCCTTTCTGGAGAAGGTCATCAAGAAAGCTGTGGCAATGCACCTTGAGACATAACTCAAGAAATCCGACATCTATGAACCATTACAGTCAGGTTTTTTTCCTCATCCCAGTACAGAGACTTCACTTGTAAAGATAATTAATGACTTGCTCCTAGCCAGAGACGGGGAGAATGTTCTATTATCATTCTTCTTGATCTCTAATCAGCAATTTACACCATGGAGCATGGGATTTTGTTGAAATACCTTGCGGAATACAGGTGACTAACCAGTACTGCTCTTAAAATATTCCTGTCTGGTCAGTCACAGAAGGCTGAGATGAGAATTTTCTCATCGTAGCCAGCTGTGGTTAACTGGCATTCCCCAAGGATTGGTTCTGTCACCCATGTTATTCACTGTGTAAGTGCTAACATTGGGATGGATCACTAGATGATATTGGGTGAGTTTTCAATGCTATGCAGATGATACTCAACTGTTACTGTCTTTCACACCTGACAAGTATTCAGCAGTGTCTGTTCAGTGGCGATGCCTTCAAGAGATTGCAAACTGGATGGCCTTTAGCTGGCTAAGCTTAAACCTTGCTAAGACAGAAGTGTTACTAGTGGAATCAGATGCTTGTGGGTCAGAAACCAGAGGAGAGGCCATTAAATGGCTCAACTCTGGTGGCTATGGACAGGATTAAGAATCTAGATGTAACCCCCCTGTTACCTGGGGTTACTAGAATCCCAGTAAGACCTAGTGGTAGGCAGGGAAGGCAGCTTGTGAAACTCCAGTGAAATGGACTTCACACTGTCTCACTCTGTTCTCAGTCTCAGCGGAGACTGAGGGATGACATCACCATAGAACTTTTGCAGTTGCATAAGCCACACTGGAATGTTGCAGTTGGAGGTTAGCATAGAACGTTGGGGATTTTTAATTCAGTCTGTGTGCAGTCTTGGTGAGAGACAGTAGTACAGCTGTCTGTGTGCAGGCTCTCAGAGCTTTAAGCTCTGTTGTAGAGCTATTGATTAGGAAGGTGTGTGTTTCCACCGTAAGAGGAACACAGAAACTGGTAGTTGAAGTGGTGGAGACCGCTGTTACTGGTCCAAGTGCCCCATCCCTGAGGGGATGGGGGGAAAGGTTTGCCTGTTTTCCAGGGGCAACCCTCCTGGTTCCGGCTAAGGGAAGAAGCTGCCTACTCAAGTTGTGCTGCTGCACCAAAAGCTCTGAGAGAGAAATTCCGGTGGAGGAAATCGTCTGTGGGGTACCTGCAACCAAAGGGTGAGTTCACTCTGAAAGAGGGCCAAGTGTTTTTTCACCTTAACAGAAGGAAACTAAAGGGAATGTTACTGTGGGGTCAGGAAAAGACAGCCAAGTACAGTTGTAAAGTGGTGATTGGACTGCTTAATCAGGGAGGGGCCTAGAGCAATGGGCTATGCCAATTAAAAGTATGTTCAAGTCCAGCACAAAGGGAAATCAAGACAAGTAGATGGAATGTGACATACATTTAGCAAGAATCTACATTGCCAAGCTTTACAGTATGAGGTGTTTATTGTGCAGAGAAATTGCCAGGTATGAATTGTGGGAGCGAGAGGTGGGAGACCCCCCATCAGTAGTAATCAAATTCACCTCTACAGATTTGCTCTGAGGCACTTTTTACTTTCTCTCAGGTACTTGGCCAGTGCCTGAGGAAAGTACCCAGATGTGGGATTAAAAGGAGAATTCCCTGATAGAGCTGAGGTGCTCTTAGGTGGTTTAAGGAGCCACCAGAAAATGTTTCCAAGACATATGGAAGGTGTCCGAGTGGCTGGCAAGGGAGTCGAGCCTGGGAAATCCCAGAACAGTGTACAAGTTCGGGCTGTGTACCAAAAGCAGTGTGCAAGTCTGGGCTGTGTGCCTGGTGGGTTCAGAGCCTGAGGGCTAAAGTGCTGAAGAAGTGTTCTTGGTTCTTTTAATCTGCATTACCAGGAGTGTAGCCCCGTGGGGGTCCATCTATGCTTTGTTTATTCTGTTTGGATGTGAATAAAAAGCCACACTTTAGAATCCCACTTCTGGTGCTAGACATTACAGTTATTGCTTCCTGTGTTCAGAATTAATTGGGTGCCCCTGTGCAGAGTAGCCAAACCTAGCCTTTGTGCTGAGTGACCTATTCCTCCCCAAACCCAGCCCACCTGGTATAGCTGTCAGATTCAAACAGCACGCCACTGGGTGTTACATAGACATCATGGTGGACTCAGGGCTTTCCCAAGAACATCATGTGGCATCCGTGGTCTGCAGTGGATTTTTTCAGTTAAGAAATATTGTTCATATCAGACCTTATCTGGTGCAAGAGGACATAGTGACCATAATGCATCTGTTTGTGACCTTGAGGCTCAATCAGGAAGGCTGGTACACTGCCTACTGCTGGTGCAGAATTTCATAGCCAGGTTGATCTCTGGATATTTCTTTTAAGAATGTATTACACCTGTACTGTGACAGCTGCATTGGCTACCAATCTGGTGATGTGCCACCTTTAAGATAACATTATTAAGTTACAAGGTCATACAGAGCTTGGCGCTAGCTTACCTAAAAGACCTGTTAGTCTAGTATGCATCAAACCACTTGTTCAGCTCTGCCAAGAAGTCTCTTTTGACTGTCCCGAGGATGCACCTTAAACTTTTAGGCCCACATATTCAAAAGAGATGCACGGCACATCACTAGATGCACCTGCGCATCTCTGGACTTGTGAGGGCTGTCGGGGACATGGTAATATTCAGAGGCCCCCAGTGACCCCACAAACCCAACTGCACTGCTGCACAGAATATTGTGATGTAGGAATGTAAATTAGGGGTCCCTCATGTGTATGTCACATATTGCAATATTCAAATGGCTTCTGGTGAAGACACGACTGGCTGCACCGGCACACACCCTACCTTAACTATGCTTGGGACAGAGTGGTGCCCTGCACACAGACCAGGGATGGTCACACAATCCCCCCTCCCTGAGCCCCAATCACCAAAAATACATTATTGTCCCTAGCCCCTGTTCCATAGTGTAGTGTCCCCAACCAATGAGCATGTACTATGTACTGTATGCACTCAGGTACAGATCAGTCAGCAGCTGGCCATGGCAAGGTGAGGAGGGCTGTGCCACTTGCCGGCATAGGTCAGAATGGGGGGGTGCAGGGTGGTGGGTTACAGCCTACCAGGGTGGGGGGTCAGCAGTCACTACACTATGGAAATGGAAATCTGTTGTTTTATTTCATTTCATACAGTGATTGGGGCTAGGGAGGAGGGTTCCTACACTATGGAAAAGGGGCTAGGGAGAATATTTTCTTTTATGGTGTTCAGGCCAGGGAGGGGGGACACTACACTATGGAAAAGAGGCTAGGGAGAATATTTTATTTTACGGTGATCGGATCTGGGGATGGGGGACACTACACTATGGAAAACAGGCTAGGTAATGCATTTTCATGTACGGTGATCAGGGCTGGTGAGGGGGAATGGCTGGTCTGTTGCATTCAGCCCAACGCAGCCTTGCTAATGAGCCCATAAAGGGCATGCATGAGGCCCCTTTGTGCCATGCATGCCCAATGAGCTCATTTGCATGTTTGGGCTGAATATCGCTCATGGGGGACATGGTGCATCCAGGTATGCACCACACATTCTCCCCACTGGTAGTCTTCAGCCCCGCACCCTGGATGCACCACGCCACATGTGGCGACCGTCTGCTATGCGCCACACATCCATGGTCCGATATTCAAACAGAATGCTCAATCTGTTTTGATCCTGCATTCTGTTTGAATATCTCACCAGAGCCAGCCAGCCCAATTGCTTGGGCAGTGCATTGATTTGCATGCACATCTGGCCGCCTCTGAATATGTCCCCTTGGTTGATAGGGCATTCTCTGTGGTGGCTCCAGCTTATTTGAAAGTCACTGTTGGGCCATCTTAGGAGTTTCCCCTCGGCAGAGGCTTTGAAAAAGGGGCTGAAATGTCATCTTTTTAATCATCTTTTAATTTATTATGATGTTGCCTATGTCTAAGCACTTTAATAATATTTAATTATTTATTGATCTATGCTATGTATTGTTTTCCTTTTGTTTATAGTTGCCTCAACTTGTGCAGCACTCTGAGCCTTATTTGTATAGGATGCTATATGAAATAAAATGCCTGGCATTACCTTACACTCCAGGTGGTTTGCCTTTGTGCTGTCTTTCCAGGATAGGGCAGGAGGTTTCTACACAGAAATGCATGTTTTGGGAAGGTAGATCCTGCACTAGGTGCAGAATCCCCCCACACACACACACACACACACACACACATACACAACTGCAGTGAAGTTTTGTAATGAACTGCCTGCCAACTTGCTAACTGGATGTAATGCTTCCCACCAAGCTGCATTCAAACCTAGACAAGCCTCAAAGCCTTATCCAGAACTAATTAAGTTGACTGTAATGCAGAACTAACATTTCAATGTTCTTTTTTTCAAATTTAATATGCTTTATTAAATATTCAGTTACAGAACATCCAACATATAAACAACAACAACAAATACAACACACAAACCCACCCCACATCCCCTCCCATCCCCTCCCCAGAGGTTGAAAGGCAACAGTAAAACAGTCCATTCAATATAGGCACATAATTTAGGGCTCAAGGCACAAGGGACTGTCACTAAATAAAGCCAGATAAGTAGGAAACGGAACAGGACTACAAAAGATCCAGGGCCAGATATTCAAAACTTTGCGCTGGGCAAAAATCATTTGCGCAGGTTTAGCGCGGGATTAGCGTGGGTCTGCCATATTCAAAAGGCCAAATAGCGCGGGCAAACTGCATTAGCGCCAGGCAAAAGTATAATGTATGCAAGGGGCAAACTGACATGAATACAAGCGCAATGCGATATTCAGTGGCTAGCGCGCGCTAAGTGGTTTAAGCGCGACTCTAGCGCGACAGTTAGCGGGGTGTAGATTACCGCCCAGAAAAGCTGGTCTTAATCCTGGGCAATCAGCTTCTGCGCAACATAAATGGCTGTGCTGGGATTTGCTGGTTTAGCTGGCCCTATGCCACCCTACATACAAATATACATAGATAAAGCCAAACATAGTGGAAGCTGTTGTTAACCAATGGCATCACAATGATGCCATCATCTGCCACCAGTCCCAGCCATGCCAGGCAGTAAGTGGTGACCCTGCCGCCAGTGGACAGCATGGCAGTGTAGCCATACAGCACACACCTGCTGACCACACATATCTGTGGACAAAAACAGATGCCAGCACACACATGCAGCACTGTGGGCATGGAGGATGTTGAGGAGTGTGTATGGGTGGCCAGGCTGTGCCACAGACCAGGTGTGGCCACAAGGCTGGAACTCAGCATGCAGTGCACATGGGCCAGTATTAGAATACCCCCAACACTAGTGTGCCTTTCGGATACTATATGCCCCCCAGCCACATACCACACAGCTGTACAACTGCCACAACACACAAAGCCAGATATGTACATGTCACTGTGGGCATCACATGCCACAGGTACAGCATCTGTGGGTCACACAACAGTGTAACAGTAATGTCGACTGTCAGTAAACACCTGCAGGTTGGGCCTGTCACTGTGTACAGTGCAATCAGCATCACTTGCCCTACACACCATAGGCAGTGCTACGTCCCTCACACTACTGTCTCCCTTGCTACTGTAGTGTCTGCTGTCACTGTAGCATGCCACAGTGTGACAGTTGCATGCAGCACCACCACCACCTGTGCCTATGCTGTCCTGTCCCTGGGGTACAATATGCTATGCTATGCTATGCTGTACTGTTTACCTGTAGCCTGTAGCTATCATCGTGCACTGCCAGACTGACCTACAGATGGAGCTGCGGTTGGACCTTGTCTGCCTGTACTTCCAGACTGACCTACAGGTGGCTCTATGGGACCCTGCAGTAACGCTAGGCAAACTGTGTGCAAATCAGGGTATAATGAGATGCTAATCCAGTTGTTTGCCCAGAGACTACCTAAGTAGGCTCATTTGCATAGCACTTTTAGATATGGCACATTTTAGCTCCAGGCAAGTGTGTTTGCTCCAGGCTAACTGACTTAGCTCCGCTAATGTGTTAGCGCGCGCCATGGTACGGGAATATTGTAAGTTTTGATCACTGTTCTTTCTCATCTGCTGCTTCCTGCAACTGTACTGAGTCCATGCATTTGCTGGCACACATTAGCCACGTGAGTTCATCTGTACCTGCCCTCACGTTGCTGTGTACTGTGTTGTTGTTTTGGGTTGCACTTCCTGGTTGTTTTATTCAGTGCTGTCTTATTCCAGGGCAATGTTTGCCCTGCACTCCCAGCCCAGTTTGCATGGCCTCATTACCATGCTATATTCAGAAGCTGTTTGCCCTGGGCTATTCCGTTTGAATATGGCTTGCTTTGTGCTCCGGGCTCAGTTTGCCCGCTGGGCAGTGCTAATTTTGGCCCTGGGCAAAGTTTTGAATATCTGGCCCCCAATCTCTTAAAAGAGAGGTACCTGAGGAGTTATACCTGCTTCCCCAACTGGACTCCATGCCCTCTATCAACATGCCCGACATAAAGATGTAACATCAAGCCAAGTTCGACTGACCACTCAAGGGGAAGATGTTATTGAGCACAAGGTGCGTAATCTACCCCACTTTTTATTATATGCCTGAATATGGTTATGCAAACTAGCTATCACCTTTTCAAGCCTTAGGTTATATAACAACTCATTGAGCCATTCAGAGTAAGGGATCTCCAACTGATCTTTCCACTGGTGAAGTACCACCCTTTTCACTGAAAGGGAGATCATGGCCAAATAATACCTCCATTCTTTGACTGACATACCCGAATAGTCTCCCACTAGGCAAATTTCAGGAGTAAAATACTCGTCTAACCCCAAAACAGGATCTGCTCTTTGCTTAATCTTTTCCCAGTGGGGCAACTTTCGGGCAATCCCACATCACATGCAAAAGGGATTCATCCACCTGGCCACACCGTCAACACAAAGGTGAAGGTAGTTTCTTCATCTTAGCCAGGTGGACAGGTGTAAAAATATATGTTATGCAAAATGTAAAATTGACTAAGGTGCAGCTTATCATTGATCACATAACAGTATAGATCCATCCGGATGCAGTCCCAGTTGAGACTAGAGGTGGGAAATAAGGAAGACCAGTAGCTGGAATGGACTGAAATCTCTGGGAAGCGTTAAGAGAATAACACACATACTATCTGGGAGACCGAATGGGGTTGCCATGCCAGAGTTTGGAGTAATTGGAGAAATTCACCTCCATTGTTGGTCCAAGATGCCATACCAAACCAGCTAATCAACAGATGCCAAAGCTGGTAAACTTTAAAAACAGACCTGTGCATTAACTTATACAAATTTGTCAAGCAGGATCGACTACATCTTATACAATTTAATATCAGGCATAATCTCTACTTCACTACCCAGAAACGTCATAAGATTGGGAAACGCCCTTCTCCTCAATGTCTCCGATGTTCAGCAACAATTGGAGATCTCCACCACATGCTATGGGCCTGTCCTAAAATTCAACTATTCTGGAGTAAAATCCAGAATTCACTGGATCCTCTATAAGAATTGGATCCACTATTCCTGCCAGAAGTGTGTCTGCTCAACTACTATCCCCTGGATACCAATAAGTCCAGGCGCCCTTTTATTACCCTAATTGCCGCTGTAGCCAAACTCATAATTATGAGGCACTGGATAGATGACTCTGTACCCACTTTGTTGGAATGGCATAGAGAAATGTTATTAGCTCTTCAGTTACAAAAACATATTGCTAGAATGACTAATAGGTTATCTCATTACTTGGATAGATGGGGTACCCTAGACACTTTGTTATCAGCATGGACACCCTAATATACATATATCCTGTATTGGGAATGATTAGGACTATCTTCTCCCCATTGGTGCGGCGAGCCCGCACACTCGATGTCTTCATTAATGGAGTAAAATAATGGGGGAGTGGGAGGGTTTATGTAGGGTTTTATTTTGGATTGTTCTTATTCTGCTTTGCTTTATTTGCTTCACTTGATGTCTGTTTTTCCCCCTTTCATTTGGGGGGGTCTTGTTTATTTGTTTCAAGACATAGTTAAACCTGATATACAGTCTTATATATGTACTTACTGATGTACCTTCAATGTAGACTGTCCTTTTCTCTCCTGTAATCAATTCTGTTATTATTTGGAAAGTTAAATAAAGTTTACTGAATTAAAAAAAAACAGACCTGTGCAGCAAATTGAGATGCACTAACAGTTCCTGACTAGTAAGAATTCGACCATCTGAAAGAAGGTCCAAGACCCTCTTCCCTTCCAGTAAAGGCATCCCCCCAGGAGACAACATGTGACCTCCTAGCCGAAAATTAAGATTATAACACAGCGGTTGGGAAATATCCGTGACATTATCATAATGCAGCACTCTACACAATTGGGCATAGATCTTCAAACAAGTAAAGATAACCGATTTCTGAAGTTGCACTGGAAGTTGTTTGGGCAAGATAAAATATAAACTATCAGGGGACAGACCAACTTCTGCAACTTGTAGCTGCTCTATTTGAAACCACAAGGGAACGTACAGGGGAGTTACCTTGCAAGGTAGCCAAAGGAGGCCATCTAGCATATTTGGTAATATGATTTGCCAAATAGTAGATAAAGAAATTAGGCAATTTAAGGCCTCCCAGGTGTTTTAAGGCCCCTAATTGATTATAAGCCTGATGTGAAGGTTTACCTTTCCACAGAAATGTGAAAAGAAGACCATGGACCCTCTTAAACCATTTCAGGAGGAGCAAGAGAATCTACAAATTCAAAGGGTAAAACAGCCGGGGAAGGATATTCATTTTAATGATGCTAATTCTGTCTTGAAGAGACAGAAGAAGTGAGGCCCATCTATGCAAATCTTGCTGGATATTACTAACCAACTCATTTAAATTTAATTTCTTCATTAAACTGGTGTTCTGAGAAAGAATGGTATCTAAATATTTAAGCTTGGTAGTCCACACCAGTCCAAGATGAGTTAAGTCTGATAGAAAGACCTTAGAATTTTAAGGCATTACTGCCATCTTATCAATGTTGAGCTTATAATTACAAAGCCTGTTGAAGTCCTGAATAATATGCAGAGCAGCCAGGATGGAAGTAACAGGATCCAAGAGATGCAGTAATATATTGTCCACATATGCAGACAGCCTGCGGTCGAATGGGCCAATGGGGATCCCAATAATAAGGGGGAAAGATTTAAGAAGGTGCAGCAGGGGTTCCAGATAAAGGTTAAATAAAAGAGGGGATAAAGGACAACCCTGCTGGGTACCTGAATGTAGGACAAACCCTTCTGATAGTATGCCATTACAGTATATTTTCACATGGGGTTGGGAGTACAACACATGAATCCATTTTATAAAGAACAAGGGGAAGTCACATTTTTCCAGGACTGCAAATAGAAAAGCCCAGTTGACCCTATCAAATGCCTTTTCCACATCCAGGGGGACCAAGGCCATAGGTTGATTGGCCTCCCTGGAGGCAGAACAAATATGGGACTTGGCCTGATCAACTCTTCCCAGACCTATATAACTCTGCCAGCCAGTATTTTAGCAAAAATGTTAACATCATAATTCATAAGGGGAAATGGGACGATAATTGGTTACTTTATCCAGAGACCTACTGGGTATAGGCAATACCACTATAAGTGCTTCAAACAAGGAAGAATCCAAAATACCCACCTCACACAAATTAGAGTATAACTGTTGAAGAATAGGGGCAAGCTCCATGGTGAATGTTTTATAAAAATTAGAGGGAAAATCATCTAGACCCGGGACCTTATCCAAGGGAAGAGATCAGATGGCACTAAGATTTCCTGAAGAGATATGGGACTAGCTAGGAAGGACTGCTGATCTGATGTTAATGGATAGAGATAATCTTGGATATCTGAAATAGAAGGAGGATTAATGGGGGTGCTATACAATTGATGGTAGTATGACTCAAACTCCTGGGTTATCTCTTTGGGGGAGATTTTAAGGGAGTTGTCTATCAGGGAGGTTATAGAAAGAACAAATGGGAGGCCTCCTGTTTCTGTAATCGGAGAGCAAGAAGGTGTCCCACCTTATCTTCCTGACCAACATAAGTCGAATGTGTTTTTAGGAGGGAATACTCAGTCCACTCCCTCAGACTCTCCACATATCGATCCCTCAAAGATGTTAATAATTCCTGCTCCTCCTCAGAATTTGCAGGAGAGGGACTATTCTTCAAGGTCCGAATCTGGTGTAATAGTAGATGAAGAGCAGCCTCTCGCTTCCTCTTCTGTGTGAAGGCCAATCTGACAAATTCTCCACACAGAACACATTTAAGAGAACACCAAAGTTTATCTACATCAGAGATTGAGCCCTGATTATGATCCATAAAATGAGTTATAAGATCTTTTATCACAGACAACACCCATTCCTCTGTGAGGAATTGAGTATTCAATTTCCAGATCTTATCTTGATGGAAAATAGGAGAAAGATCATATTCTAGGCAAGTGGGCGAATGAAAAGACAATATTCTAGGGGTAGCCTCCCGGTTCACAATGTCAGGTAGCATGGTTTTACTAACTAAAAAATAATTCAACCTGGTGAAAGTCCTGTGAGCTGGTGAGTAAAAAGTATACACCCGATCAGAAGGATGTAACACCCACAGCCCCCCCCCCCACATCTATCATCTCATCAAGAGAGCAGTGAGTGGGGGAGAGCCCCAGGGATCTACAACCAGTCCTGTCCAGATCCAAAGTCAAGGTTAAATTCCAATCCCCAGTCAAAATGAGTGGGATATGGACAAAAGGGGCCAACTGAGTCAATAATTCAGAGAAAAACTCAGGGGAATCCATATTGGGACCATATATATAAACTAGAAGAACCTCAGAATGGTCTAACACCCCTTTTACTAATAGGTAGCAACATTTCAATGTTCTGAAAGTCTAAAATTAAACCAATGCCACCTCTCAACTACTGTCCTGGTGCTCTGCCACTATACTATCTTTACACATACCAACACAAAAGGTTTCTAGATAAATGTGCATGCTAAAAAACTAAACTGTAGTGAGAAAGAAAAAATGTCTCCCACTGGGAATCAAACCCAGATCCCTCATAACTACTGTCCTGGTGCTCTGCACATGTGAAATTGTTACACTTGTGAGACAGAGGGTTTTCAGAGAGAGATGGTTGCTAACAACATAAATTGTAGTCAGCAAGAAAAAAATGTTTACAGCTGGGAATCAAACCCCAGCCCTCTCCCAACAACTGTCCTGGAGCTTCAACAACATGCTATCATTCCACATGGTGAGATAGAAGGTTTCTAGAAAGAGATGAATGCTAACACAAATAATGAGAAAGGAAAACTTTTCCCAAATGCAAATTGAACCCAAGCCCCCTCCCAACTACTATCCCGGTGCTCTGCCACTGTGCTATTGTTCCACATGGTGAGACAAAATGTTTCTAGAGAGAGATGTATGCTAACAACATAACTTGTGGTGAAAAGAAAATGTTTACTAAATTGGTTAACATGGTCCACCAATCAGCTTCCAGTAGTACAGTATGCTGTCAGTCACAGACAGCACGGTTGGCAGGCAGTCGTGGCTGTGTGTGGGTGGGTTGTGCTACCCGTCATACCGATACTAATACTACTTGGAAGTGGGAGGCGGGTTGGGAGGGCCTGGTGGGTGGGGGTGGAACCACTGAACCACAAGGGTGCATGCTGGGAGGCGCGCTTTCATTGTAGGTCAGGGCGGGATGGGGACTCACTATGACACCAGGGCACTGGCTGATGCACTTTATGGGGATTTCTTGGTACAGGTGGGGAGGGGGGGCCAACAAAACCACCAGTTGGTGTATTGGGCTCTGGCTGTCCTGACAGCTCTGCAGGCCTCATGGCGCAATCCATGGGTACATCCTGCAACATACACCAAATGGAGCCGTAATAAACATACACAAATGGCCCCATTGCTGTGCATGCCTAATGGCCCCATTTTGCATGTTCGTGGCTGTGAATGGTGATTTTGGGCACAGCGCATCCTGAGATACACTGCCCCATTGGATTCCAAGCCCGACGTGGAGGATGCGCTGGTGCATCCAGGGCTGGGCGCAACTGTGGTATTCACAGAGGGGATGTGCCGAGGGCATTCCCCTGCACATCTGTGAATATCACAGTTTGCGCTCGGCACATCTCCTCTGCGCCGGGGCAGCTGAGATGCGCTGAGCTCATCTCCTTTGTGAATCCTGCCCTATAGCTGTAAACCTGGAGACCTAAGTTTGAACTCAACTCACTTTACCTACTATGTGAACTTGATCAAGTCACTTAACTTTCCTGCCATCAGCCTCCTCATACCACATACACACACACATACAGATGCAAACACACACACACATATGACCTTACATAAATGCTTACACACACTTATGCAACACACGCAACCTTACATAAATGCTTACACATGCACTTATGCAACACACACACAAACACACACAAAAAATATGATTTTAGAATGTAATAATTACATATAAAACCAAATTTCATCATCAAGTTTGGGTTGAAATCCAGTGGAAACTATTGTATTTTTGAGTATTCAAACTCATTGCTAAATAATTGCTTCTGATGCTGCAATTTTCAAGGATAATGGTAAAGAATTATGTTGAATGAAAACATGACCCTACCACACCATAGCTTTCTTACGGTATCTCAAGCTAACTTAGCTCTTGTTACACACCTAATACTGCCCCTAATGATTGTTGCAAGCTGTACATGTATCATAAAGTGCTTTGGGATACAGTTGTATATTTGAAAGGTGCATTATAAAATCAAATGCTTTCTCCTGAGGGGATTGCAGCAAACCCCCATCTAGGGTCACCCTATTTGTAAAATAAGAACCGCAACATCAATGAAACATAGCTGGGCTGGTATGGGCTATCTGGGGAGGATCTGGGAGCCTAGGAGCTGGCACATACAGCAGGATAGCTGGGTGAGCTGTAGGAGAAAGGAAGCAGGAAGATATCGTGGGCAAGATAGGGAAGGGAGGGTGGTCAGCTGCAATGGATGCAGGGCCACAGTCTTTCTGGGAACAATATGGACAGCATGGGGCTGTCCATTGTGCAGATACCTGGAGCAACTCAGGAGCGGAGATAAGGTGAGTGGCTAAGATGTGAGGTGGAAGGGGGGAGAGGTTGAGGGGGATGAACAGTGGTTGAAGGGGCAGGTAAGGGCTGCCTCAGGGCATTTGGATGGCAGGCACAGGATGGAAGCAGGGAGGTTGCCAATGTGTCCAGAGACACCTCCTCCTCAAGGACACTGTAGAGCCAGAGCAGGGGATTGGCAGGTGGTAAGGGGAAAAGGTAGGTAGATACGAGGATCAGTGCAAGGAAAAAGGGGAGGGAAACAGGTTGGGGGAACAGAGGGATGTTCTCATACAGGGGGGCCTCATCAAACAGGTATGCAATACTGGCCAGTTTAGAGGAATGGGGGAAGATGGGGGGCAGAGGATCAAGGAAACACAGAGTGAAACGATGGAGGCAAGAGGGTAGATGGGGTGAGTAGCTTGGGCAGGCGAGGAAGGAAAAGTCAGGGTGGAACAAAGGATGGTGGGGAAGGTGGAGTTAGGGGAGGGAATAGGGAGGGTAGTGTGGGGCTAGCAAAGGTAGCCAGGGAGAGATGGGGACAGGGGGCATTGGAGAATCAGTAGGAGGGAACAGTGATGGTACAGACAGGAACATATCCATAACAGACAAGGAGCAGACAAAGGGGAAAAAGGCTGGTTCATCAGGTATGCACAGAAGGTTGAACATCAAGCCTACAGGGGACGAAAGGGTAATTATCACTGGGGATGCCATAATAAAAGTTATCCACTGGGGGAGGAAGGGGAACCAAGGAATAGAAGGGTGGTTGTTTGTATACCGGGGATGGAGGCAGGGAGGATGGAACCTGGGATCAGGGAAGAGGTAAGGGTGGATGGGTGGGTGGGTGGAAAGCCTCACTTGGTCATCCACATAGGAACCAATGACTTAGCAGGAGAGGAGGTGGGGGTGGTGCAGAGCAGATTCATAGAGTTAGCAAGGAACTGCAAGGATTTGATGATCTTTATGGCCTTTTCAGAGGTAATTCCAGTCCCCAGAACTAGCTAAGTCAGAAAGAGGAGAATTGAGGAGTTTAATGATTGGCTAAGGAACTGGTGCAAGGTGGAAGGGTTCAATTGTATTGGAGGTTGGGGTGACAAGTGGTTAGATAAGGGGTTATAGTCAGTGGATAGGCTGCACCTTATTTACAAGGGTTCAAATGTACTCGGACAAGCTGAGGGAATACATGGAAAGGGATCTGAGTGTAAACTGCTGAGGGGGGTGAGGGAGCCAGAGGGCACAGAAGCCTCAAGACAGGGAGGTCTGTGGACCTCTCCCCACACACACAGGAAGTAGCAATCAGTAGGGAGGGCATGGGGCAAGGGAGGGCATCTATGGACAGGGGGTGAAGGTGGGAGTATAGTGGATATGCAGATAGAAAGATACAGGAACTAGGCAGAGATGCACAGAGTCAAGGTAGAGGGTGGTGTCACTCAATACTCACAGTCTTGCTAACAAGATGGAAGACAAGAAGGCACTCTTAGCAGAGGGGAAAGTAGATGTAGAAGCATTTACTGATACCTGGGCTACAGCAGACCATGACTGGGATCTCTTGATCCCAGGTTATAAGCTGTACAGGGAGGGACAGAATGTTAGGCAAAGGGAGGGGGTGGCAGAATACATCAGGAAAGACATAATATGCACCAGGGAGGAGAACAATCAAGGGAAAGTGGAATCGCTATGAATCCAGTTCCAGACCAACAGGGGGAGGAAGGTAAGGTTGGGGGTGGTCTACAAACCGCCCAACCAAGAGGAAGAAAGCGACAAAGAACTATGTAGGGAATTCCTGGAAGCAGCAGTAAAAAGGAGGTGGTACTGGTGAGGGACTTTAATCTGCCTAAAGTGAATGTGACTATGTCAGCCACACCCCGTGCCAGGAGTCAAGTGATCCTGGATGCGATACAGAGAGGGTTCATGACCCAGGGAGTTACACAGCCCAAAAAGGAGGGGGCTATCTTTGATCTGGTGCTCACAAATGGGGAGAACATGCAGGAGACAATGGTCAAGGAACCCCTGAGCAGTAGTGACCACAGCTCAGTGTAGTTCAGTTTGGATATGGAAAGAGAAAGCATCTCCACCAAGACCAAAACCCTGGACTTCAGGAGAGTGGATTTCTGAAAAATGTTGGAGGCACTAAGAAAGCAACTAGATGGCATCAAAGTATACATGGGGGTGGACAGACAATGGGCCATCATCAGGGATGCAGTACTAGCATCCACAGCAGATTGTGTTAAGATCACAGGGGAAGAAATCAGGGGCCAAATCACCCATCTGTTTCAAGTCTGAAGTTGCAAGATGGTGAGAGACAAGAGGGTGGCCTAAAAGAGATACAGGAGGACTGAAAGTAAAGAGGATAAGGAGGAATACCTGAGGTTAGCTAAAGCGGCAGGCAAGGTGGTGCACAGAAGGAACTGTAAATAGCAGAAGAAATTAAGACCAGGGCAAAAGCCTTCTATCACTACATAACTGAGAAGAGGGATAGGAAGGACAGGATAATTAAACTGAGGAAGGGGATGCATAGGTGGGTGGAGGAAGAAGTGAGCAAGGTGGAGGTACTGAACGAGTACTTCTGCTCTGTCTTCACTAGGGAAAAAGATGAGCTGGTACCACCTGGGGGGAGAAAGACAGAGGGTTGGAGGGGCAACAGATGTGGTAATAGAGGTGGACAGAGTGAGGAAGGGTCTACTTGCACTGAAAGTAGACAAGTACCCAGAACCGGATGGCATACACCTGAGGGTACCAAAGGAGCTAGCTGAGGAGCTCGCCGGACCACTGGAAGACTTCTTCAAACAATCCCTGGAGCTGGGAGTGGTGCTGCAGGACTAGAGAATGGCACATGTGGTGCCTCTTCACAAGAGTAGACCCAGTGATGATCCAGAGAAATATAGTCAGTCTTACATTGATCAAGTGCAAACTCATGAAGACCGCACTCAAGGAGAGTTGGTAAGATACATAGACGAGAATGGTCTCCAGGATGAGAGGCAACATGAGTTTGTGGAAGAAAGGTCCTGTCAGACAAACCTGGTTGACTTTTTCGACTGGGTCACTAGGGTGGTGGAAGGGGACAAAACGGTATACCTCATTAACGTAAACTTTAGGAAGGCCTTCAATTCTGTGCCACATAGGAGGCTAATCAGCAAACTGAAGGATCTTGGAGTTGGGGAAAAAATGACAAGGTGGGTAGAAAGCTGGCTAAGTGATAGACTCCAATGGGTAGTGGGGGGTGAGTAGTCCAGTACCAAGGAGGTTACCAGTGGGGTCCCGCAAGGATCAGTGCTGAGGTCAATGTTGTTCAATCTCTTCATAAACGACATTGGGGAAGACATTAAGGGCAAGATGTGCCTGTCTGTGGACAACACCAAACTCTTTCGAAGGATGGACACAGTTGAAGGGAAACAGGACCTATAGGGAGATCTCAGGAAACTTGGGAGATGGTTGGAGATCTAACAACTTGGCTTCAGTGCCATGAAATTCAAAGTGATGTACACTGGGGCCACAAATCCTAAAACCAAGTATTACCTGGGGGGTCCAGATAGCAGCAACGGAGGAAGAAAAGGATCTGGGGTGATGATTACCAGTGACCTGAAACACTCCACATAATGCAAAAAGGCAGCAGTGAAGGTAAACAGGATGTTGGAGTGTGTAGCCAGTGGATTCAGCAGCTGGTGGAGTGAGGTCACACTGCCCTTGTTCAGGTCACTGGTGAGACCGCATTTAGAATATGGGGTAAGATTCTGGAGCCCATGTCATAAAAAGGACATCATCTTGTTAGACAGGGTACAAAGGAGGGCAACCAAGATGATCAGGGGACAGCAAGGGAAACATAGAAACATAGAATTTGACATCAGATAAGGACGACTTGGCTCACCCAGTCTGCCCATTTCCCTACCTAATGGATAAGCTGCAGATCCTAGCTAACCAACAGCCTACTTCTTCCTACCCCCACCCCCTAGAATTGCCTTATGTCTGTCCCAGGCATTCTTGAATTCCACCACTGTTTTGACTACACAACCTCCTCAGGAAGGCTGTTCCATGCATCCACAACCATTTCCGTGAAAAAATACTTCCGCACATTACCTCTGAGCCGTCCCCCCTCTAGCTCCAAATTGTGCCCCCTTGTTCTTGCACACCTCTTTTTCTGAAAGATGCTACCCTCTTGGACTTTGTTGATTCCCTAGAGGTATTTGAAAGTTTCAATCATGTCCCCACCTCCCTCCTTTCCTTGAGGCTATACATATTAAGATCCTTAAGTCTCTCTTGATATGTCTACTGGTGCAGACCCTGCACCATTTTAGTTGCCCTCCTCTGGACTGCCTCCATCCTGTCTATGTCTTTGCTGAGACTAGGTCTCCAGAACTGCACACAGTACTCCAGATGGTGTCTCACCAGCTGTCTGTACAGAGGGATAACAACTTCCTGTTTTCTACTGGTGATGCCTCTCCCTATTCATCCCAGTATCCCACCAACCCTACTTACTGCCCTCTCACATTGCTTGCTCACCTTTAGGTCATCTGATATGACTACCCCCAGATCCCTTTCCATTTTTTTTGTTGTTAGCATCTCACCCCCCCCCCCATTGTGTACTCTTCCCCTGGGTTTTTGTTTTCCAGATGCATTACTTTGCACTTCTTAGCATTGAATCTAAGCTGCCATACATTTGACCATTCCTCCAAACTTGCCAAGTCCCTTCTCATCCTTTACACCCCACCTTGTGTATCAACTCTGTTGCAGATCTTTGTGTCGTCTGCAAAGAGACATACTTTTCCTTCCAGTCCCTCTGCAATATCGCTTATAAAGACATTAAAGAGGACCAGTCCTAGTATTGAACCCTGTGGTACCCCACTAGTAACTCCACTTTCTTCAGAGTGGACTCCATTTACTATTACCCTCTGTGTCCTGTTCTCCAGCCAATTTTTTTACCCAGGCTACCATCTTGGGACCCACTCCCAGGCTGGCCAGCTTATATATTAATTTTTTTATGTGGGACTGTATCAAATGCCTTGCTAAAGTCTAGGTAGGCCATGTCTACAGCCCTTCCTTGATCTACTACTTTGGTCACCCAGTCAAAGAAATCTATTAGATTTGTCTGACATGACCTTCCCACTGTGAATCCATGCTGCCTTGGGTCCTGGCGCTCCTCTGGCCTCTAGGTACTCAACAATTCTTTCCTTCAGAAGTGATTCCATAATTTTCCCAGCCACTGAGGTTAAACTAACAGGTCTGTAGTTTTCTGCTTCTACCCTGCTCCCACTTTTGTGAAGTAGAATAACATCTGCCCTCCTCCAGTCTTCGGGTACCAACCCATCCTCCCATGATTTATTAAAGAGGGTAGTCAGTGGTGTCACTAGTTCTACCCTTAGTTCTTTTAGAATTCAGGGATGAATCCCATCAGGCCCCATTGCTTTGTCCACCTTCAGTTTTAAGAGTTCCTTCAGAACCCTTTCTTCTGTGAAAGGGCTGGTAACAACCCCCGTATCCAGCGTGTTTCTATTATTTGGTTTAGGTACCTCCCCCTCTTCATTTGTGAATACTGAGCAAAAGTATTTGTTTAGTATATCTGCCTTTTCACAGTCACCCTCTGCCCACCCCTCCTCCCCTTTATTACACCTCACTATCCCTCCCTTGGTCTTCCTTCACTCCCTTATGTACATATAAAAGGTTTTATCCCCCTTCTTAACTGAGTTGGCTATCTTCCTCCGTTTGGGCCTTTGCTGTTCTGACTGCCTTTCCTGCTTCTTTTTGCTTTAACTGATACAATTCTCTGTCCTGCTTCTTCTGTGATTCCTTGTACTTCCTGAATGCTCTCTTTTTCTCCCTAACCTTCCCTGCCACCTCCTTTGAGAACCATAGTGGTTTCTTACATCATTTTGTTTTGTTTATTTGCTTCACATAAAGGCTTTTTGCCTCTGTGATGGCAGTTTTGATTATTCCCCATTGTTCTTCCTCCCCTCCTTCCTGCCCATTTGCTAGTGCATTCTTTAGGCACTCACCCATTTTGGCAACGTCCGCCCTCCTGAAGTCCAGTACCCTTGCCTTTGTATGGCTTGACTCTACAGCTGTGTTTGCCATGAACCATACTGTTTGATGGTCACTAGTTCCCAGATGGCTACCCACTTCTAAATCTGTGATCCTCTCGCCATCTCCATTTGAATGTACCAGGTCTAAAATTGCTCCCTCTCGAGTGGGTTCCAATACTAGTTGTCTAAGACATGCCCCCTGTAGGGCATCTAAAATGACCCCACTCTTAGAAGTGGCTGCTGCAAATGCATTCCAGTTAACAACTGGCATATTCAGATCCCCCATTAGCAATATCTCTCCTTTTTCTGCCATTCTAAGGATACTTTCTACCATTTCCTTGTCCATTTCCTCCCCCTGAGATGGGAGTCTGTATACAACCCCTGTGCGGATTGTGGTGCCATTGCCTGTCTCCAAATTGACCCACAGTGCTTCCTCTCTTCCCTGTTTACCCTTTTGTTCTGTAGCTTTGATGCTATCCCTTATGTAGAGAGCTACTCCACCTCCTCTTTTACCCTCCCTGTCCCTCCTGTAGATGGAGTATCCTGGTATGTTTACGTCCCAGTCATGGTTCTGTGTGTACCATGTTTCTGCAACTGCCACAATATCCAGATGTTCCTCCTCTATCAAGGCTACTAATTCAGGCCACAAAATCTTATGAAGAGAGGCTGGAAGCCCTGAGAATGCACTTCCTGGAAGAGAGAAGTGAGATGGGGATAGGATAGAGACCTTTAAGTACCTGAAGGGAATAAATAGCATGGAAAGGGAAGGTCTCTTCAAGCTAAGTGACAAAAGAACCATGAGGGGGCATAGTTTGAAGTTGGTGGGGGCGGGGTTAGAAGGGATGTTAGGAAGCATTTTTTCATGGAGAGGGTTGTGGACACATGGAATGCATTGCCAGAAGAGGTGGCCTCAGAGAAGACAGTGGATGGCTTTAACGGAGCCTGGGGTAGGCATAAAAGGAACCCGGGGGGCTGTGGGGGAGTTATGAAGGAAAGATTGACAGGGGAGGGGACACAGGGTCATTGGCATAAGCCAGGGATACTTCATTACTAACGAGCAGACTCAACACACCAATTTGGCCTTCTTCTGCTGGCTCATTCATGTGCTTGTATGCTCCTTTCCAATGTATATGTGTTTTACTTTTATGTATGTGATACTTGTAGTGTTTCCTGGTTCACTCTTGCAAATGGGAAGATTTCTGCACAAGAGGTAATGTAGCTTCCTAACGAAAAATAAATAAATAAAATATTCAAGTAAGCAGTAAATATTGTAACCCTCATTCCTGATGCCCAGACTGAGAGTCAACCTCGCTCTATCCATCCTTGTCTGACAACAGCACCTACCTGCGGGCTTCTTCCTGACTTCCTCTTTCATAGATATTGTTCTACCATGAATTCTGTTAAAGCTAGCTTATGTTGACCTATTTCAGCTTATTGACTGTACTACTTAGGCCTTAGTAATTGACATGTTTAGTTTGTAATCTTTGTTCACCTTTGTGATATGCCACCCCCATCCTCTGATGTGAAACCTTTGTAAACGAGCAGTCCCTGCTCAAAGGTACTTGTAATCCTAGAGTTTAACAAATAAATAAAAAAATAAAAAAACGTCAACAGCCTTAGTATAAAATTTGCCTGATCACCCTCAGACAGCTGAGTACCAAGCACCATCCCTCTCACTGACATCAGTACACCAGTACAGCAAACAGACTGTCCGATTAAACAGCTGGCAGTCCTGTATGCCACATAGCTAGTTGTGCCTGCATGTTATACAGCACCATTTCCCTTTGGATGCTGCATAAATCTTTTACCCCATTTAATTGTACTGTAAGGTAGGTGCTCCAGCTTTCTGGCCTATTAACATGTTACATTTTTTCCTTTCAATATTCTGTACCTACCGTGCTTTCACACAAAAAGTCTGCCCCAGAGATGGAGCCCATATCTGTCCCCATATGATGAGAGCTTTTATGCCTTATTAATTCTCCTTGAAGACCATTGCTTACAATGTCATTACCTCTTTCTGGAAGATATACATTACTGCACTGATAGCGGCCTGGGCAAGTACATATATGCTCAATATTTCTAATGAGATGTCTGATTCTATTGAGCAAAATGTAAGAGTGCCCACTTTGTATATTACCCCGACAATGGCATGTCTCAGTCTCTGAAACATGCTACATCCTGGTCCAGACCTGCCACTATCTGTTACTGGAAAACACCCAAACAGTTCCCACAGATCTCATAAACATCTGTCCTGGCCAGCTGAGCATAGTCAGATCTATGTTTTTGATTTTATCTGAGTCATTTCCACCAAAGTTTATTCTAAACACATCTGGTCCCTTCCAGACATGGAGAGAGGGCCACACCACATGCCCTAGCTCACTTACTGCACAATACACATACAACAGAATTGTAGTTTGCATTGCTGTAAGGCAGCTGGGGCACATGGGGCAGCACTTTCCCCACTTCAGGAGGTGACTGGATGTGCACAGCATAAACCTTGCTGGAAATGACAAAATGACATATCTCCATCTAAACCCATCCTTAAAATAGTGAGAGGCTCACACATCACCCCACCATTACACTTTTCATCCTAGACACACAGGTCAATCATGTCTCTAACACAAAGCACAGAGGGTCTGTTTACTCACCCAAGTCACCCAATTAAACTCTGTTTTTTGTTAGTGTTACCCACTGATGTCAGAAAATGTTTAGTTTCATGGTGCAATGAGGGAATTAAGAACAGCCAGAGTCAGAGTCTCAGCAAAGCGAATGGTGCCAGAGCCTCAATGGGGATAATATCTGAGACGCTGCTGTAAAATACAAAGTAGTCACACAGTTGGAGGCAGCAGGGAAACTTCATGTTTCTTCTGTTCCCATAGATCCTTTGCAAAAGTCATAAGATTGACTTGGAATTTTTGCTTGCAAGGAAGATTTGTCAATGGAAGCCTGAACTGTGAAGAATAAAGTGACAGAAACTTGGAAACTAAAAGCTTGCTCCAGTTCTGGGTATGGGAAGACTTGTTCTAAAAGGATAACATGCAATGCCATGAATAGGCACCTCTCACATGAGTAAGGACATTTGCCTTGTAACAGTAACTAGACAATCCATGGACTGCAACTGGTGACGAAGTACAAGCAAACACTCAGGAGTTGTTCCCCTGCTCCGCTGTCCTAGTCAGAATGTAAGCAAGCAGGAACACACAGTGCTGTGGGTTATTCCGTAATAAGCCCTTCCAGCTGGTTGTGAGGAATGAGGCATAGTCAAGTACCTTCAAATACCAGGGGTATGGGTTATTACAGTGCAGCCCCCAAATCCTGAAGTGTGTTACTATACTTATTACATAGCTATTGGAAATGGAAATGAATGCAAAGCATTTTACGGTTGAAAAGAAACTGTTTTCTTGATATAGCTCTAAGGCATAGGGATATGGATTGCTGTAACATAATCACACTCCTTGGACGTCACTAGCCAGTGAGATTACAACACCTTTTCAACCCATGATATAAGGAAAAATGATGTACAGGTATACACACAATTACACAAATGAATGGAAAAAATCAAACTTTCTGAATCAGTGGAAAAGTTATAATTTTTTTTTTGCATGTGAAACTCTCGGGTCAGTCCAGCAAAAAAAACTAGGGCTGTGATAGGTTGACAATGGTAAAGTCTCCCAATAGTTCCTCTCTTGGCGTGATACCTATATGTTTGCTATGCCTTCAGCAAACAAATATAAAAAGAATGGATTATTTCTGTGAAATATTTCTTCAGAACAGAGACTGTGTTTCCAGTGCCTTTCCTGCTAGTGTAAGGTAGGTTCATAGACAGTGTTCACCCTATAGTGATTGTAAGCAGGATCAGTTAGGAAAAACAAACAGATAACTCTATCAGACAGAGTGCAGGTATTCAGGATGGACAGGTATGAAAGGACAAGGGGGAGACTTACTGCCACTGAAGGGAGAAAGAGTCAAGGGAAACATCAGGAAGACCTACTTCACAGAATGAGTGATGAACACCTGGAACAGACTGCCAAAGCACATGGCATCAGCTGATACTGTAATGGTTTGGGTGTGTGGCTTGGCTGCCTACAAGGCCACTGCCTAATCCCTTCTGTCTGACTGCTTAAAGTAATATGGCATAATTCTCCTGAATGACTACGTATCTGTTAACGGTATATATATATCAGTTAAATGTTGCTACCTGCTCAATCTGTAGATACTGTCTGTTGGTAAAACCATCTCAGAATCTCATCAGTGGCACAAAGTTCAGTACCACTGAAGTTCGCCTGAATGGCTATGCAGGAAAGCTGTCAATGATGGTGATTGCTATTCTGGTCCCGATGCCAACCTGAAAGAAATTAAGAGCATGCTTGAGTATTTAATCACCCAAATCCGAAAGCTGTAAATTGCAGCTCAACACACAAGGTGTCAGTGTGGCTCAGTTGGCAGCACATCTGCCTCTGGGCCAGAAGGTCATGAGTTCTGGTCCCACGCCAGGGTTGGGCTCATACCGTCACTGTTGACATCCAAGTGCAGTACTAGGGGGATGCTGAACTGTCGGGATGTGCCGTCCCATAGATAAGACGTTAAATGGAGGTCCCTTCTAGCCATCTCTGGTGCTGTCCTAGTGGATGTCCAGGTGGAAGTAAAAGAACCCAAGGCACTTTGGAAACAGAAACAGGCTCACTGGAAGTGAGAAGGCAGCACCGCTCTACAAGGAAAAACTACAGCGGATGGGTGGTCTCTCTAGTATATCTTTAATTCTGCAGCTGTAAACAAATCAAAAGAAACCACTAACAATACATGTAGAGGGTAAGAACCAAAATACAAGAGTGGCTATCAGCAGCACAGTCAGAGTTCACAAAGTGACAGTTCCAAAAAACGGCATCTAAGGAAATAAACTGATAGTCTTATTCTGTCCAGATTTACAACACTGCACAATCAAAGCCTGGCGAGAAATACCAATCCATGCAGCTGTCACAGCCAGCTGGTGCAGTTGGGTCATGCAGAACACAGTCCTCTCTAAATCCAGGCTTTCGTAGCTAAAATAACAAAACAATAATTCCAAAACACAAAATTCAAACATGGCGCCACTGATTGCCATTGGTGGATGAGAGCTTACGTATTGACCATCCAGGTCCTCATCAGAGTGTGAGTGTCATGCTCTATGTTCAAAGATTTTAAAGATCAGATTTAAAGTGACACCATGCTAATAAGTGCAAGAAAAGTTTAAATGTGCTTGGTGCTAATGAATTAAAAGCAGCAAGAAGGATCTGGAGTGCTCATTACGGGAACAATGAACAACTCTGCACAGTGTAGGAAGGCAGCAGCAATGGGCAACAAAATGTTGGGCTGTATAGCAAGGGGTATAACCTCAAGGAGGTGGGAGATGATTCTGCCGTTGTATAGATCACTGGTCAGACCTCAACTGGAGTACTGCATGCAGTACTGGTGCCTGTACCTAAAGAGGGACATTAGATTACTGGAAGGGGTGCAACGCAGAGCAACAAAGATGATCCAGGGTCTGGGGGAGTTACCATATGAAAGTAAACTAAGAGAGTTGAACATATATTCACTGGAGGAGGGGAAGGATGGAGGGATATGATCGAGACCTTCAAGTACGTGAGAGGACTAAACAGGACAGGCTCAGAGGGACTGTTCAAGGGGAGGGTTGGGAGGGACACTCGAAGTCATGATATGAGATTAGACGGTGGAAGGTTTAGGAAGGAATTGAGAAGGCACTTTTTTACAGACAGGGTGGTGGCAGAGTGGAACATGCTACCAGCAGAGGTGGTGGCCTATAAAACAGTGGGATGCTTCAAGAGGGTCTGGGACAGGGCAAAAGGGAGAGTCAGGGGAGGGCAGGATGCAGGGAAGGAGTGGCAGCTACAGAATAGGGTTGCTAGCTGCATAATTGAGCAGACTCAATAGACCAAATACCATTTTTCCGCTGGCAATTTTCGTATGTTCATATAAATATTGTGGAGAAACAAGTGACTTGTGCAAAAGGAGAAGAAACATAAATAATGTAAAAACACTGTACAGCAGAAACACAATACAATTATTTATAAAGAAAGAAAGGGGGTACCAAAAACCTCCTGAAGGTACAAAAGTGAGAGCCTGCAAGTCTAGGTGCTGTGGGGGCTGACAATTACTGTAAGGTAAAGCCTGCAAGTCATACCAAACAGATAAAGTACTAAAACGAGTTGCTGGCAATTGCTCACTGTTTGTACCTTCAGGAACTTTTTTGGTACCCCTCTCCCCTTCTTTCCTTATAAATAATTGTATTGTGATTCTGCTGTACAATGTTTTTGCATTATTTATGTTCCTTCTTCTTTTGCACAAGTCACTTGTTTCTCCACAATATTTATGACACTGCTTTTAATTCATTAGTACTAAGAACAAACTTTTCTAGCACTTATTAGCACTGTGTCTCTTTAAATCTGATCTTTAAAATCTTTGAACATACAGCGTGACACTCACACTCCGATGATTACCTGGATGGTTGATAAGTAAGCTCTCATCCACCGACGGCACTCAATGGCGCCATGTTCAAATTTGGCATTTTGGAACTATCGTTTTGTTATTTTAGCTACGAAAGCCTGGATTTGGAGAGGATTGTGTTCTGTAGGACTAGACTGCACCAGCTGGCTGTGACGGCCACATAGATTAATATTTCTTGCCAGGCTTTCATTGCACAGCGTTGAGTCCAGACAGACTAAGACTATCAGTTTATTTCCTTAGATGTCATTTTTTGGAACTGCTGCTTTGCGAACTCAGTCTGTGCTGCTGATTACCACTCTTGTATTTTGGCTCTTACCTCTTACCTCTGCAAAAGAGGAGGTATACCACTCCCTTCTCAATTTTGTGCAACTCCCACTCCACCCTTGAGCAGGTGCCCTCGTTCTGGTACCTAGGGATTACAATCGATGAGTCCCTCTACTTCAACCAATATATACAAAATATTACCACTGCTACTAATAGGAAGTTAGGGGCCCTATATAGGCTTCGGTTCTGCCTCACACCTGAGGCTAGGATCCAGGCAGTAAGAGGGACAGTTCTACCCATCCTGGACTATGGTAATGTGGTATATGGTCCAACCTCTGAAACTAGCCTGCACAGGATCCATACTACCCTCAACAAAGCATGCCGCTTTGTTTTAGGTGCAGATCACCTTACGCACATGTGCATCCTTTATATTGGGACACAATGACATCCACTCATGGACCGAATCAAACTCCACTCCTGCCTTCTAGGGAAGAAGCCCCTTCTAGGTCTTGCACCCCCTCCCTACAAGCCTTATTCCTTCCAGTCCCGGCTGAGCACTCCATGAGAAGTGTTACAAGACACACGCTAGCAGTACCTTTCAGAAGAACTGCCTTAGGGAGGCGAGCCTTTGCAGTAAGGGCATCTACCTGGCTAATTGAGCTCCCCCCGGCCACTACTAGCCTTACTCACCTTGGCCAGTTTGAATATGAAATTCGAAAGTCTATCTCCCCTCCGGTACAATGTTGCTGTAAAGAACACCCCAGCCATTTCCAGCCCTCCTTGTGCCCCCAACACAATATGGCTTGGCTGCTGTGACCTGTGGCTCCTAAGAATTTCCCACTAATCCCCACCTATCCACCCCTTGGTCCCCCAATCCCCCCAACCCCTCACCCACTCTTAGCTCTCCTGACCCTCCATAGCCCCCACCTCCACACCCGCTTAGACCCCCTGACCCTTAAGCTATCACCCACCATTGTGCTCTCCCCCTCACCCATCTAACCTGTAGCCTATTTTCCCTTAATGGCTGTACTTATCGGTGGTCACATTAATTGTTCCTCTGGGAACTTATCTAAGCTCTATAGCTTCATTCTGGGAATTCTCATACTTTGTACATACTTGGAATCTGTACTTTATTCACCTAATCTGTTATGGGACTATTTTCCTCTGTATTATGTAATTAAGTGATGGCTTTTGCAGTGCATTCTGTCTCTACCCATCCTTCTATTTGTAATGCTGTATAGCCTTTTTAATGATGTGTAACTGACAATGCCTACTAGCTGCTTCTGTTTTTCTCCATTGTCCATGTACTTGATGTTCCCCCACCCTCTGTTCGATGAGGATCCTTTGTAAATGAGCTTTTAGCTCAAAGGTTATAATTCTGATTTTACAATAAATAAAAAAATACATAAATAAAAACATGTATTGTTGATGGTTTATTTGTTTGCAAGCTGCAAGCTGCAGAATTTAAGATATACTGTACAAGCAAGACCACCCATCCGCTGTAGCTTTTCCTTCTATAGCAATGCTACCTTTTCACTTCCAGTGAGCCTGTTTCTGTTTCCAATTGATCTTACACTCCTAGGTTGTGCATGCTACTTTTTTCAGTGAGAACCCCCTCTAAACCCCCTTTGTACGTAACCCAAGGCAATTTTTGTAACTACAGGGGATTTTTCACCAGTGTCCCGGCCAATATTACCCTTCCCATAAAACTAGTTCATGCAGTTCTCCAAAGCTGTGTTTGGGTGTTGATGTACGAAATGGCTGCCACTACATGTTCAGTCACTCCACTACCATCTAGCATTGCTTGTGATGTGCTTTGGGAGACACTGTGTATGAAAAATGCTATATAAATGCTGATTCTTCTTCTTCTTACCTTGGCTTATATTGTTGAAGTGTCACAGAGAGTAAATGCAACTGAACAGCAGATGGCAGAGAGAGAGAGAGGAGAACACACATTGCCTCATGGCTTACATCAGGGAACATGATCACACTATTTACATCCCCTGGGACAGGGAAAATGATTAAGAAAACTACGGGTGATAAAATAATCTTAGGTTCATGGGTTTTCCTGAGGGGTGCAAGGGCTCTAATGTAAGCACCTTCCTGCAGACAGCGATCCCTGAAATCATACGGCTGAAGGGGCCTATGGTGCTCACAAATTGACAGATTCACCCTCTCACATCCCACCAGCACAAGGAAGTTGCCCAAGGCTGATCTTGGCCAGGTTCCTGAGATTCACTGACAAGGAAATGGTGATGCAAGTGGCAAGCAACAAAACGAACTAAACTGGCAAGGCCACAAAATCCAGATTTTCGCCGACTTGTCACAGGCATTATCTGAGCATCATAAGGCCTTCACCATAGCTTGGTGGGCCTGTACATATTTGGGCCTGGCTTACTCTCCAAGGTACCCAGCCACCCTCAGAATGACAGACAATGGGGCAGTCTGATCCTTTCAGACAGCAGATGCTGCTGAATCTTTCCTCCAAAGACACTGTTCCAAGGTGAACATGGCACAGTATAGGCCTCACAGAGGAGAGTAAAGCAGATCTCAGGACATGGACACAATTACAGCACCAGACAGCCCACAGACATACCAAAGAAAACCAGGACTACCTCTCCTCTCTCTGTGGGGAGAAGGTGATATCGCTTATCCAAGCAGCGGTCCTGGAGCCACAGTCAAAGCAATAACTCAAAGGCATCATCTGACAGTGCTCCAGTTAACTTAAGGGACAACAGATTCACCCCCACTGCAGGCCATCCCAGCTGAAGGGACCCCAAATGACAATGCGACCCAGAGTGGAGCACCATGGAAACTTCCCTTACCTCAGCAGCACAAATCCTGGGCAGAGGCAGCTCCTCAAACCCATCTTCTATTCAGTGACTCTAATGCTGCTGAGGAATTCAAGGAGGTCCTGCCACCAGACATTGCTACACCGCCAAAACCATCAGCAACTGGCTGAGAGAACTTCCCTCATGAATTCTGCAAGTCAAATGGACTCAGCATGAGGTAATTATTACATGACAGAACTTTGACCATCCCCCAACCCTCTGCTGAGTATACATGGCACAGTCCTATCAGGATAGTGCAGTAATTAAGGAGGCTCCCCTCTGTAAAATGGTAATTTCCCTTGACCTGCAGGGCGATAGGGCCTCACCTGAGTGTTGGCTGCATTTCGAATTTAAAACCTTAAAGCTAGTCCCACGGACCCCACTGGGCGTATGGAAGCACCTACTGTCTCTTATATCCCTTCTTCACCCCTCCCTTCTGGCCTACTATATTCATCTATAATGGAGTGAGTATCATCTAGAGCTGCTGCATAGATCTGGCATCCTTACAAACTGCACAACAGCATATACTTTTATATGTGGTGCCACAAAGGAGCATAGCCGCCACTGCTCTGCCATACTGAATGAACCTTGTATGCAACAGCAAAGCTTATATAGGTCATGTAAAGTGTGTGTGGGGGGGGAGATCTTGATTTCTCTCAAATACGTGGAGGCCACCATCTCGGATCCATGGTGAGTTAAGCTCACTGCAGACACTATCCTCTCAGAGTTCACCAGGCTGGTGAGACAGGGACAAATAAAAAATGTGGGGAGGACACCTCATTTCATACCTCAAGTAAGTCAGCTTAAGAAGTGTCCTGATGGTCCATCTGTGTCTGTGACTAATGCACTAGAGCATAGAATTTGGATAGCAGTAAATAAAGAAACAAACAGGGAAAGGGAGGGACATACCTAAACTATTTGTGCTGCTGGGGAGGGAGGTTGCCATGGTTTAACAAGGTGACTAAACTGTTAGCATTTCTATGCCATTGTAGTCATGAATAACTGGGTATGATTCAAAAGATGACCTGGCAATGCAAGCCTCTCTGGAGAATACTGATGGACCACTGGTCTTGCTACAGCCTGTTTCTAGGGCAATAAGGTTATTGGGTACTCAGGAAGGAAAAGGGTGTAGGGAGAGGGATTACACAGTGGGGTTTTATTACATCGATTCACTCAGAAGCCAAGCACTCCAAGCCTTTAGATACAAAGCTCAGTATTTTAACATTTGGAAAACATAGCTTATAACTAAATAGTATGATGTGCTATAGATCTACTCACCAAATGTAGACAATGCCTTGTGGAAGAAAACACAAAATGGACACAATCACAGCACCTCAACTGAGCCTGCAAGATCCCCTGTGCTTCAAGAGCAGACCCTCTTCCTCAGGGGCATAGCTGATGCACAGTCAGCATCCAAATTTATATTAGATGGCACCATGACGTATGGCCCAGGAAGTGTCTGGAAAATAAATGGATGGCCATGCTAGTGCCTCAGGTAGAACCTGTTAGGATGAAAATACCCAACTGTCCTCTCCTTCTCCATGGTAACAAAGTGTTGTAAAATTTGCTAAACACAAGTACAGCACAGTGGTGCAGCTGGTTAAGCACTCCACAAAAAGTCACTGCTAAGGTTAGCCAGGAATGAAGGAATGAGATATACTAACTGGTTCGACCAGGATACCAGACTTTGAGAGGAAAGCAGAAGAAATGATGGCCATTTCCGAATGATGAGTTACTCTCAAAACACCCTCATGGGTGCTCTGGAGATGGCCAGAAAACATGACAGAGGGTTGTTGTTAACAAAAAGCAAGAATCAGTGAATCTGGACTAGGCTTCATTTGTAACTACATATGGTTCGATATCTATTGAACTTAGGAAAATTGTTCGGAATCACTGGCACCTATTGGGTTGGGTGCAGATCTTAGAGATACTGTTGATGCAGGACCAAGGGTAATTTTTTGGAAATCCGATAGCACTGGGGACAGGGTGGAGCATAGCAGATTTAATATTCTGAAACCCAGTCTGAGATTGCCACCCAAAATGCAAGGATTTTTTTCTCCCTGCAAGAACTGTATTATCTGAAAGTCAGCAGAACAGGGAATATTTACTTTAAGCTGGCTCCCAAGGGGTTAAAGGAAGTACAGATCAGACAATTCATTTCTTGCAATGCAGCATTTGTTATATATGCCATGTGGTGCTCCTGTCTTAAGATATATATTGGCAGCACTGTGCAGGCTGTAAAAGAGAGAACACAGGAGCACTACAGAGCAAAGAAAACAGCAAAAAGATTGATCATACTATTTCTGCACACTTGTCAGAGAAACAAGCCAAAAGGGGTCACATTATAACCTATACAGGGACTGAAAACATTGTACCCAACATTTGTAGTGGAGACAGAGTTAATGCGTTATTACACAAGGGCCCAGATATTCAGAGCAGTTGCGTATGGCACAACTACAGAAATGCACCACTGAGCGATATTCAAAGACCGCAGCTGCGCAGTGCAACTCTCATTGCACCATGGCACAACTATAATGTATGCAGCACAAGTGCAGGGGGCATACCCATAAATATTCAGTGCAATGGGATATTCAACTGGGAACCCATGGCGCAGGTCCGGAGCAAACCCAAGATACACCAGCCAGACTTGTTCCTATAAAAACCTGGCTCAAACACACAGACAGCAGATATGCAACACTGTGCCCAGAGAGAGTGGGAGGGAGAGAGTATGAGAGAGAGAGAGAGACAGAGAGTGAGAAAGAGAGAGAGAAAGATGGACAGACAGATGGACGGACGGACAGACAGAGTGACACAGGCACCCAGGGAGACACCCACAGTGACAGAGGGATGGAGTGTGCATCATTCCTAATGGAGGCAGTAATGAGGGGTGTGAGGAGGCAGAAGGAACACCAACATGGCCGATGAAGGGCCTGGCAACAGTATGCCCAACATAGGTGGTACCGTGCTCATACCACATTTGAGAACTACAGTGATACTGAGATAGTGTTCCAGTACCACCTGTACAGGGCCATGCTGAGGCAGCTCTGTGAGCTGTGCCATGATGAAATGCAGGCACCCACCAGATGGTGGTCATGCCATGTCCGTGGAGACTAAGGTGACCGTCATGATGTGCTTGCTCACCACGGGCACCTTCCAAAGGCCAACAGGGGACACTACAGGTATCACCCAGTTGGCCACATCCTGCCTCCTCACACAGTTACTCAACACTCTGCTGCCACATGCCTCAGAGTTCATACAGTTCCACAGCACACAGGCAGATCATACAGCAAACATGCAGGACTTCCACAGGGTGGCATGCATGCCTGGCATGATGATTGACTGCACCCACGTGGGCATCCAGATGCCACCTGTCCCTAAGGGCCCTGGGTATATTAACAAGAATGGAAACCCAACCATCAACTGCCAGGTGGTGTGCGATGCCACGGGGTCCATCATCAATGTCTGTGCCACACACCCCGGGAGTGCACATGATGCATTCATCTGGCACAGCTCCATGCTGTGCCAGACGTTCGAACATGAGAACATCCCAATGGGACACCTTGTGGGTGAGTAGGGCATGGGACAGAGGGCATGTGTAGTACCGCCATGGTGGTAGGGGTGGACAGACAGGGCAGGCGTGGTGGTGTGGGCAGTGAGTGACAGGGTGAAGGAGGTGGAACAGCATAGTGCTGGGATAACCATGTCCTTCCCTACACAGGTGACAGCGCATATCCACTGAGAACCTTGCTGCTCACCCCCTACTGGTGACCATCATCTCCTGAAGAGGAGAGGTACAACGAGGCACACGTCAGCATGCACAAATCAGCATGTAAAAGCCTGTGGCCTATTCCTGGCCTGCTGCATCCTACACAACATGGCCATGGATAGCTGTTGAGGCTGATGAGGGTGACAGTAGCAGCAACGAAGGTGACAATGGGCCAGAGGACGGTGGGCAGTCACCCCACCGATAGATGTGACCCCCATCTGGCACAGATGGCGCGAAGACACTGGGACACAATGGCCCAAGACCACTTTGGAAAACGCTGGTAGGTACAGTGCAACACATGAATGGGTCATATAGACCAGCACACCACACACAGGCATGTACATGCACGGTGGGATGCATGCCAGGAATGGGGTGCACAGCAGGGATGGTGTAGGTGGTGGCACACATGCACGCACATGCACACGTGCACACACATTCAGCACAGGCATGCACACACACACACACACACACACACACTCATGCGCAGAGGAACATGACATGGATCAGATGCATGACAGTGGTGCACATGCAAACCTGTCATGGAGCTACACCCATCACGCCCATGCCACATGTCCCAGCAGCCCAACCAGCACACACGGGAGGCATGTGGCACAACACACATGTACGCCACTACATGCATGCCACACCACCGCTGCCCATGTGTGCACAGGGCAGCAGCAGCGGACAGCAGGCCAGGGCAGCACACACCTCAGGCCAACCGCGCAGTCCCTTGGCCACCACAGCCACATGGGCGGCCGTGCTGGGGCTGATAAGCAGATGCTGGCTGCGCATTGGCCACAGGGGGTGTGTTAGATGCCCTCCTGGGGTAGATGTGCGGGACCATGACCATGTCCTCGCGGGGGTGCAGAGGTGGCCAAACAGGCCAGCCCCGGGCGTGTCTGGGAGGCCTACGTTGCAGCCCTGTGACTGCTGCAATGGGGTCGCCAGATGCTGGGACCATGGGGTGGACAGCACACTGCGGAGAGGTCCTCTGTGAATGGTCATGCCCATGGCAGCCAGCGACGCAAAGCCGGCCGCAATGGTATTGGTCATGTGGTCCATTGCCACCACAATGGCACCGGACATGCAGTCCACAGATGCAGTCATGGCCTCCTGCATGCGGTGCAGCCCATCCATGATCTGTGCAGTGACCCTGTCCTGCTGCTCAGCCAGCTGGCGCACCTCTGCCCACAGTGCCTGCACCTCAGTTGCAAGCAGCGCCTGGTTCCCCACAGATGCTGGCAGCAACTGGGTGTGCTCTGCCAGCTGCTCAGCATCCTGTACCTCCTGGCCAGGATGCCAATTGGCTGGGGATGACCTGGCACATTGCCCAGCCTCCTGCTCTGGTGGATGCTGCACAGTGGGCCATACAGGGGGTAGAGTGACGTCAGACGCACTGACAGCGGACCCCGTGTCCAATTGCCCTGTGGTACCTGCATCCTGCTGCTGCTGCCCGTCCATCTGCTGGGTGGTGCCCTGCGCCAGCACAGCCACAACAGCACCACCACCCATGCCAGTCACAGTGGTGTTACCACACCCCACTGCACTTGCATGTATGGAAGCCAGCTATGCAGCCACTGGCACAGCACTGGGCCCCAATGATACCAGTGAGAAAGGCAGGGGCATGTCATTCACATTGTCTACCACACTGTCCAGGATCAGGGTGATGTTATCATCTGAGTCAGACCCCACCCCGAGCTGAGTCTCTGTGCACAGCACATCCAGGCTGGCATCATGCAGGAACTCATCCAGGGCCTCATCTGACCCCAGGCCGAAGATGTCCACTGGTCCCGAGGTGCTCAGCCGCAGCCTGTCTGGGCCATGGATGCCAGTGGATATTGAGGGTCCATTCACACTGGCCGTGGCTGCCACCTCCACTGCCCCATCCCTTGAACGGAGGTGTGATGGTGTTGCAAGAGAGGAAGATATGATCAGTGGTGCACTGGTGTCCATGTGCCCCCCCCATGCATACCACTGGTGTCGCTGGCCAGCAGTGTGCCACGACCGACGGCATGCACACACACATGTGGCATGTGGCACAGCGGCATGCACACCTGCATGACCTGGCACACACCTGTCAGGTCAGTGTGAGTCATATACGTGCCATGCAGTGATGGGCAGCCACTGATCTGGAATCCCCCACTGGTTACACCCTCCACCACAGTGCGACAGATGGTGGATGCTGCTAGCTCCTCTGTAGCTGACAGGGTGGGTGCAGTAGATGGCCCTCCACTGGTGGCACTACAGGAAGATCGAATGGCCACCACCTTCTCCTCAATCCTCTGCCTGTCAGTCCTGACCTTCTTGCGGCACTCCTGTGCCATCCGCTGGTGCCTACCATGCAGGTTGACGTAGGCTGCCACCTCATCCCACCCTATCATCTGTTCATGCAGTGTGCCCATGGCACCACTCAACAGGGCCTCCCTGTTGAGGTATGCCTTGAACAGGACATTCAATTCTTTCTTTGTAAAGTTGGGCCTGTGCTTGAGTGCAGGCCCATGCTCCTCCTGCTCCTCCTCCTGTCCAGACATTCTGCCACCTGTGAACAGGGACAGCACAGTGTGTCAGTCAGGGCATGGCCCATGTTGCCTTCCATGGCAGTGTTGTTGCAGGCCGCCAGTTCCCCAAGCCAGCATCCACCTACCTGTAAGGGTACAATACCGGTCAGTGACCTGTGATGTACACTTGCGCTTATATGGTGCATTGCATGCAAATGAGCCTGTGCGCAACGGTAATTATATGCAAATGCACCCTACTGCACTGCGCATTGGCTGAGGTAATTTGCATACCACAGCTGAATATCGTGAAACTGTGCCATGCACCATGGGGTTGCGCTGGAGCAACACTGTGGTGCACGTCTAGCGCATGCGCGTTGCACGTTCCCACAGTGCACATGTGCACACGGCATTGCATGTGTCTATTGTGCAATTGTCAGCCCTTGTTGGTGCCATGCCATTGCGCATGCAGCAATGGTGGGGCATTGTGCATCCTCAGGCACAAGCGCGACTGTCCATGGGGTCACGACCCCAGATCCTGCGTAGCCAGTGGGCCAGGGTGTGTTGTGTGCAGGTCCGGGACTGCACAATTCACCCGCATTGTGCATCACCATAATGCACAGTTGCATCCATCTGTTCCTAATCATGCATCCTACAACCACGTTCATGACTGGACCGCCATTCACACTGGCAGTGAGGGTTGTTAGTGGCCACGGTGCAGGTAGGACATGAAGGGCCAGCAACTGGGCCAATGTTGAAGTGATCAATCTTGTTGCAGTGGTGCAGCCCTTTGAGGGGCAACTATTCAGCCTTGTGCCACTGAAACAGGCCAGGGGCGACGTTTGGGTGCAGGTGGCCACAGACCTGGAGAGACACATGGGGGTCGCCAGGAGTGTGGAGCAATGTCACCACCAGTATGGGGACTTGTGGTGCAGGGAATCTGAGTGGCTGTGCCGGATGCAGGCACGCATCCAGCATGGGGCGGTGCCACAGCCAGGTAGGTGTGCACAATGGGCTTGCATGCACCCATGCTCATCAGTGGTGGGTGTTGGGCTGCATGGCACGGTTTACAGCTGGGGTTGTCGGTGGTCACATTAATTTTTTCCCTCCAGGAACCTATCTAAGCTCTATAACTGCATTCTGGGAATTGTCATACTTTGTACATACTTGGAATCTGTACTTTATTCACCTAATCTGTTATGGGACTATTTTCCTCTGTATTTGTAATTAAGTGATGGCTTTTGCAATGTATTCTGTCTCTCCCCATCCTTCTATTTGTAATGCTGTATAGCCTTTTTAATGATGGTAACTGACAATGCCTACTAGCTGCTTCTGTTTTTCTCCACTGTCCATGTACTTGATGTTCCCCCACTCTCTGTTCGATGAGGATCCTTTGTAAATGAGCTTTTGGCTCAAAGGTTATAATTCCGATTTTACAATAAATAAAAAAATACATAAATAAAAACATGTATTGTTTATGGTTTATTTGGTTGCAAGCTGCAAGCTGCAGAATTTAAGATATACAAGCGAGACCACCCATTAGCTGTAGCTTTTCCTTGTATAGCAGTGCTACCTTCTCACTTCCAGTGAGCCTGTTTCTGTTTCCAATTGATCTTACACTCCTAGGTTGTGCATGCTACTTCTTTCAGTGGGAGCCCCCTCTAAACCCCCTTTGTACAGTAACTCAAGACACTTTTTGCAAGAGTAGGGGATTTTTACCAGTGTCCTGGCCAACATTACCCTTCCCATAAAATTAGTTCATGCAGTGCTCCAAGGCTATGTTTGGGCGTTGATGTGCAAAATTGCTGCCACTACATGTTCAGTCACTCCACTACCATCTAGCATTGCTTGTAATGTACTTTGGGAGACACTGTGTATGAAAAGTGCTATATAAATGCTGATTATTATTCTTACCTGACACGCCGAGTCAGTCGCTCTGCTCCGTCTACACTTGGTGGCTTCTCTTACTTAAAACTAAGAAAATTAACTTTAAACACCACAGCTGACATGATTTTTATACAAACATTGTTCTTTCTTACCGTGCAATATTCACTATTTCAGAAAAATAAAATAGCATAACATCAACTGGAAGCATTTTTTCCCCTCTCTCAAAGTACTTATGAACATACGAACATATGAACATACGAAATTGCCAGCAGATACAGGCCTTATGGTCCATCTAGTCTGCTTGAGTCCTACATAGGAAGTCCATGCACCAGTAATTATAAAACAATAAAGGATAGGCAAGTGTGTGTTTATGGATTTCTTTTACATACCGTAGGTGTGTGATGATCTTATAAACCTCTCGACCTTCGCTCTCAAGGTTTATGGGTCATCACACACCTCGGGTGTGTAAAAAAAATCCATAACACACACTTGCCTAGCCATTATTCTCTATTTAACTTACCTTAAATTAGCTGTTTGTATTTATTTTCTTCATTTCATTTGATTTGCCTTTGACATCCATGCCTACAGACTCTGATGTCTGCTTAATGCCTGGTTTTTATCTATATTCAAACCCTGTCATTACTTTTTGAGTTTCCTTTTTCACATATTTTGTTTCATTTTTATATGAATTTGAACTCTTTTTTGACCAAAGGTTGTTATTCCTCTTACCATTTATGTTTTCCATATCTAAAATATATATTCTGGTAAAATAATGCTTTTTTTTTTTCTTTCCTTACAGATAGAAATTGTACCCTGCAGCAAAAAGATGCCTGTATTTTTTATAAATCTCCAGGAATTCGTCCTGTCCATTCTTGTTAACAATTGCAGACATGTTTGTTAGTGATTTTTTTATTGTAACAAATAATGCTTATATACTTCCTCCTGCACTTTAAGGTTTGGCTGTATATAGACCATAACTTTGTGTACTCTTTAGCATTGGGTCATTGGTTGTCCTTTATGAGTATTTTCTAAAATTTCTGTTTTAAGCAATGTCATTTGTCACCTTGTCACTTTTTCACACTCAAACCAGTTAGTATACCTCATTCCTCCATTCATGGCTAAGCTTAGCAGTGACAGATTTTTTTGCAGAACATTTAACCAGCTGCACCACTGTATTGTAGTTAATCTTTGAGGACACGTGTACATCCACGAAGCACGTGGGGTCTTGTGGGTTCATTCGAGGTGCTGTGACACTACATTCATTTTGTGTTTTCTTCCACAAGACTTTGTCTACATTTTGTCAGTAAATCTACAGCACTTTATACTATTTAGCCATAGGTTATGTTTTCTGCACATTAAACTACTGAGCATTACATGTAATGGATCACAGTGCTTGGCTTCTCTGTGAGTTGAGGTTGATTTTTTTTTATCACCCAACCTACCATGAATGTCATCAACTATTACATGGCTGTTAATATCATGGGGGAAACGTTGGTTAAGGGTGAGAATTTTATTGCTTGATGTTGGTTACTTATATTGTACGTTTACTTATGCTCTGGAAGGATGCATATATAGGTTTTGAGGCCTTAATCTATGAGACAAGTGTACTTGTAGTTACTGGCTGGAAGGGACAGATGTCAGGAGAAAGGGGAAGGAAAAACAAGGATAACATATGCCATGTATGAGACAAGGTCTTACTATGGATATAACAGCCATTAGCTGTAATGTATGGGGACTTAACTCCACAGTCAAGAGGAAAAAGTTTCTGGCGCATCTCAAGCATCTCAGAGCACAGGTAGTGTTCCTGCAGGAAGCTCAACCGACAGCATCAGAGGCTTCCAAGCTCAAGAGGGTGGGTGCGAGGGAATGGCCACAGCATGGTACCTGGTGCAAAAATGGGGTGTCTAGTTTAATTCACAAGTCCCTAAAGCAGAATCTAGATAGAATTAAAACAGATAAGGAGGGCAGATGGTTGTTGGTGTCTGCCCACACAGCAGAGGGCCCACTAATCCTGGTCAATCTGTACAGCCTGAATAATGATGATCCTGCCTTCTACCACACTTTCAGTCAAACACTGCTAGAATTTAGTGAAACCAGGAACCCAATTCTCATAGGGAGGACTTTAATGCCACCACAGAGGACAACATAGTCAGGAGTTCTGGGAGAACAGAACCACACCCTAGCACAGTCAGCACTATCTCCTCCATGATGTCTGAGCATATGCTGGTGAACGCATGGTGTACACAGCATCCAAGTGTTAGGGACCATATATGTTTTCCAGCTGTATACGTCACTTCAAGCAGGATAGACCCCTGGCTGGTTTCCACTAGGATTTTAGCAAACCAAACAGACGCCACCATATGCCATCTGATCATGCCCCTTGTGAGATCAGATTCATATGATTTCCCCAGACTCATTTCAAAGTTGACTAAAGGAAAAAACAAGGGTGTACTGAGCCAGTTACTAATGGGGACGTGTCAGCTAGCATGCTGCAGGAAGCTTACAAAGCCATTATAAGGGCAAAATAATTGCCTTTGCATGCCACAGACATAGAACCAGAGAAACTTAACAGGCAAAGCTTGAGAAAGAACTAAGGGAACTGGAGGCCCAATATAAAACAGCGAGGTCACCCCCCCAAAGGACTACTGATTAAGCTCATGAGTGTCAAAATTATGCTAGATGAATTGCTGACTAGGAAAGTAGAATTAGTGGTCAGGAGGCTACGTCACATGTTCTGGGAGGGGGGAGAAATCTAGCAAACTACTCACATACAGACTTAAAAAGAGGAATGCAGAAAAACGTATTGGGGTTGAGGAATAGTACTGGCACGGTAAAGCACTAGCTGGAGAACAATAACTCCATTATGGAGCAGTTCTACACAACACTGTATGCCTCACTATCACCATCACCGCTACCCCTCCATGCCAGGAGTGGTTAACCAGTTACTACAGGCACTCCCTATCTTGTGCATCACACCCAGATACAAGGCAACACTGGATGCTCCTATTACACAACTAGAGGCAGAGGCGGTGATCAACTTCTGAACCCCCTTGGGAGTGGGGATGAATTCCCTGTAGAGTTCTACCATATGCTACAGGAAAAAGTAGCTTCTTAGATGCTTTGGATGTCACAGGAGTCCTTCAGTTCATCCATACTTCCTCCCACCCTTAGAGAACTGGTCATCATGGTGCTTCCCAAAATAGGGAAAGGCCCAACAGCCCCAGGTAGCTATCACCCCTCATCCTTGATTAATGCGGATGCCAAAATTCTGGCAAAGATTTTTGCCTGACTCAAACAAATTCTCCTGTGCCTTATTCACCCTTCCTAAGTGGGTTTCATCAGAGACGTCAGAGCTCCGACCACCTCAGATCACTCCTTAATCTAATGCACCAGGTTCAACATGCAAAAAGATCCTTGTGCCACATTGGCAGAAAACTTTGAAATGGCATTTGACTCTGTCAAATGGCCATACCTACTTGGGACACTGGAAAAAACAGGAATTGGACCCATATTCAGGCAGTGGATACAGCTCCCCTACATGTCGCCCACAGCCACTATCCTTATGAATTGTATTCCATCTCAGCCATTTCTCCTGCAGAAAGGAACCCACCATGGGTGCTCACTATTCACCCTGTCATTTATTTTAATCATTGAATCCTAGCCATTGCCATCAGAGAAAAAGTACAGATTCAGGGGATCAAGGTGGGTAGAGATGTATACAAAAACTTCCTATACGCCGATGATCTGCCAATTCTAGTAGCAGAGGCCCATCACTCCATACACCCAGCTCTGTCACTAGTAGCAAAGTTTACCAAGATTTCAGGGCTTAAAAGGAATCAGAGTAAAATGGAGGTTCTTTCCCTCAATAATGCCTGCCCCTCTAATCCCTTTCACACACTAGTCCTCAAATGGGCCAAGAAAGCCATCAAAAACCTAAGATTCAAACTGCACAAGAACCCAGCCAAAATGATAAGCCTCAACACTGGACCCCTTATTAATTCTAACCAGGTTAAATATGACAGATGGAAGTCACTAAATCTGCCCATGTCAGGGAACATAGAGGCAAGTAAATTAATCATTAGGCCAATATTTCTACATATAACCTTTCATCTCCCACTCAAGATACTGATGATTTGGTTCAGTAAAATCAGCAGATTGATAGTAAATTCCTTATGGGGGAAAGGGGAAAGGGGAAATTCTTTAACCATGAAAGGCACACTTAGCCGGAGCTTGTTTCCAGGTGCGACCTCATAGGAAAGGAAACTATCCAAGTACAGTAGTAAAAAATTTAGGGGGGATTGGTCCAGAGGGGGCTGGGGACTACAAGGCTTTCTAGAATATCATGTATCCTTTATAACAGCACAAATGTTGCTCTGGTTCTCGCCTCGCTCTTCCATGTCCCCCCAATGGCTGCATATTGAATCCAGTCTGGTGGGCGATGTCTCCCCTCCCATAGTCATATATATCAAAAAGAAGAACAGTTTAAATCATGTGCCCATTATCTTTCTGGCTAAGCAGTACTGGTACAAACTTTACCACTGGTTAAGGGAAGACCCTGACCCACTAATATGAGCTCCCATTTGGGGCAGCCCTATGGTATGAATTGGAGGTAACAAAATCAGATGGAGTTTGTGGAAAGTCCAAGGAATCCATCTAGTTAAATACATACTCATACCTGGCTCCCTACAGGCAGACTCCTTCCAGTCCATAGGCGGTAAATTTTAAATCCTTAAGAGGAACTTCTGGAGATCTCTGACTCTACTGCCTACTTCACCAATTGTTCCCCCCCAATCAGCCCCAAGACTATGTACCTACTATCCCCTTCCTCTCTATGTGGAGCAAGATGAACAGGAGGAGAGCTAGTGCAGTTTATAAGGCATCTAGGCAAGCTCGGCAGACCAGTTACAGAAAGCTAGACTCCAATTGCAGCAGGACATAAGGGATCCAATATTAGAGGCACAATGGTCAGACAGCTGAGACAGACTACATAAGTGTCAGAGAGACAGTAGGAGCTGATGTATACAAAATAAAACCCTACTGAGATGGTATTGCACCCCTGCAGCCCTGAAGTCCATGGATCTTATGCCTACTGACAGCAGCTGTAGACGCAGCTCCCCAGGTCTCAACTTTTCCACATTTTATGCAATTGTCCATGCTTAAAGAGCTTTTGGTCACAGGGTATTCAGATATGTGAAGAACTGGTACATGGGAGCATACATCCGGATGCAGCCCTGCTAATATTAGGGTACAGCCCAGACCATAGCCCCCCAAAACTCCCCCAGGTCCAGTGGGTTACCACTGTCAGAGTCACAGCCAAACAGCTCCTTCTGTACCATTGCAGGTCACAGGAGATTGCATCATTCTATTAATTGTTAATGGCAGTAGGACAGCTAGCTACATCTGAAAGACTGTTCTGCTTTCCCTTAAGTACCATGAACAAATACAAGAAGTGCTAGGATCCCTTTCTGCACTCCAAATATCATAACTCTCCCTGAAGCTTTCATACATTAACTGAGTAGCTAGGAATAATGCACTAATGTTTCCAGAATATCCCCCTGGTTATAGTCAAATGAGGAATTCACTTTACTGAGTAACCCCAGAGTTATGGTTGCTAGTTACTAATGCTTACTATTTCTGTTTGTATCTCTTTGTTTATAATTACTGTACAGAGGCTAAAAGAATTGAAGACCAAATCTATAATGCAAAGACCATGGATAATACACATACAGAAATTTTACAGTGTGTGTTTAAAATCGCCTCCTGACACCTATGTCTCAACTATATATCTATCCATTAATGCCTGTCAAGATATACAAGTATCCTTATGTGTGTATGTGTGCTGGTGGTGGTGCTTCTTTTTCTCAATAAAAAGTTTAACTACAAAAAGATACTGTAATGGCCTTCAAGCTCAGATTGGATGAGTACTTTGAAGAAAAAAATGGTGACAGGGTACTCCCACTGAACTGATGAGAGGGAAGAACTTGATGGACTCCCTAAATATGTATGTATGAATGAATAAACTAGAATACCTCACCACATGCAGTATGAGTATAATTTTGAGAACTGTGGATGCATATTAATGCTAATGAATTACGTTAGAAAAGACATACAACAGGATGTGTGGTTATGCTATTATAGCCATATGCCCAAGTATGTTGTGAAGCATAAAGCAAAGCAAAGTGCCTTCAACAACTCTGGAAATGTATGTATTCCAGCATAAGTGCATGCCCTGGGGTGTGTAATTACACTTATAAAATGGTCGACAAGCCTAAAAGCTCATATGAAAAGGCATTTAAGTGTTGTAACAACTAACTGGTCATGTGACACAGTCTACAATCACAGTAAAGGGTTTCACGTACACATTTTATAATGTAAAATATATGCATGAAACAAGTGCAGACATGAAACTTGAAGAAATTAATACACATTTTAAAAAGGCAACATGCTTTTCTTCACTGCAGGATTTCCTCCACAGAGATTCCATCAGAGACTGTTAGAAGCTAGGCATGGCTCCAAGGGTTACAGAGAGGGCTACAACATATAATCTTTGCTTTACAAAGGAACATTTTTGGTCTTTGAAACTTTAAATAAAATCTCACCCATAGCCACAAAGCTCAGCACTCTTCATTGCGTCTCATAGCATAGTCAGTAGTAGCTCACACTGATCAACCTCTCTGCTTCATGTTTCACATTGACAATCAGTATCATTCATTGATAATTACATGCCCCAAGCCTCTTGCAGTGTTCCCTCAAACTGGAAGGAACTATTTTATGTAAAAAGTATGCAATGACTTCCCAGCCATTAAGAATTAGACACTTATTAACTGACAATTTCTCATTCAGTAATATTGAAATGAAAAATGCGATTTATATCTTTTTGTTCAGACATGATGTACTTTGTTTTAGGTAAGGAAAGCATGACAGTTTTAACCTTGTGCTCATATCCAAAAGTATTTATTTCCTGTTTCTGATGATATCGTAGTTTCTACTTTTGGTCTTAGCTTAAAAAGAGAAACTAGGATTCTATCACACAGGAACAACGTCTTTGGTGAAGTTATGTTTAGTTTACATGAAGATGACTAGTGGTATAGTAGGCGTTGGAATGTGTGGTAACATGAACAGCCATGCAATATCAACCGGATCACTAGATAAGTTCAGTTCTTAGATCTGGTGTGAGTTCCTCTAAGAGCATTGAATATATTTTCCAAATAGCCAAACAAGCATGTGCCTTTATTAGTCTGTGGCCTGTAAAGGAGAATGAGATGTGGAAAATCATTTTAAATCTGCAACTTTAAAAACTGTATTTAAATTTTAAATAAAAAAAATAGGAGGCAGTTGGCCTAGCAGTTTGGCCTAGTGCTCTGAGTGCAGGGCTATGAACTTGGTGATTTCAGATTTGAATCACACAACTGCCACTTACTCACTGAGTGACCCTGAGCAAGTTACTTAGCCTCCTTGTTCTTTACCTCTCTAATCTCGCTCTAACTTCTCTCCATGCTGCTTGAATCTCCATGTGCTTCTAAATGGCAGCAAGATTCTTTGCCCCCTTCCTGATTGTAAATGCTTTGGATACAGATTGTATGAAAGGTGTTGTAAATAAAAACAAATTTTTCCTTCCTTTCAAGTTTCTCCATTACAGTACATGTACCATAAAATCCTCTCCTATGTCTGCTTTGTAGTAGCATCCTCTCTTCTAGTGGGCTTTGTCCATTTTGTATTATTAAAGATGTGTTTTTAGGTTCCAACAGTGTAGGTGTATGCCCCTATTGTGGTCTTACATACTCTTGTTTTCATTTAATCAAAGGTACAGTCAGTGTGAGCGATCTGGCTGCATAATGTCATTGATGATGTCTGTAATAGGGATTTTAGGTCTTGGCATAAGGTTTCAAACCTGCACAAGCCTGGGTTCGATCCCCAGTGTGGAACATTTTTGTTCTGTCTTACTACAGTTTAGGTAGTATGAAAGAAATTGCTAGATTTTATTGCTGATGTTTGTAATATACTTTCAGCAAGGTTTCAAACTCTATATTGCTATTAACTTGAAATGTTTCTGCTCAGACTTTGAGGTTTAAATGCAACTTAGGAAACATTACTTCAAACAGAAAGACTGTTAATTAGGAGCATTCACTGCAGCTGTGTAGAGGAAGTCTGCACTTACTGTTTGATGTTCTTTGCCACAACATGCGTTTCCTGTATAGGAAGATTAGCACAGTGGTAGAGTTACAGGCTATCAAGCAATGAAAAGTAGAGGACCTGGGCTCAATCACCAGAGTGAGACATTTTTTTTCTTTCTCACTACAATTTAAAGAGCTGGTGATACGTTCAGAAGAACTTTAACAAAACCTAATATTTAGACACAGTCCAGCTTGTATTTCCCATTAGTGCTGTATTCCACCTTCCCATTATTTATTACTGAAGTCATCTGTATAAAAACAATATCTTTGCTCTTGAAGAGTTTGTCTGTTCCTGCTGCTTTCTCCTTACCTGAAGTCACAGAGCATTGCTTGCGATATCAGTTACTCCTTTGGCAACACATTGTGATGTCACAACAGTGGATTATGACTTGAAGTAGGAAGTAAGCTATAGAAGCAGATGGACTGTAAAGAAACTCTAAGCAATAAAGATCAAATATTCATGCAAATTCCCTTAGTAATAAATAATGCGGAGGAGAAATATATAAACTATAAATGGAATGCAGGCAGAATTGTTCCTAATTATTATGTTTTTTAAAGTTTGCTTTGAAGCATCAGTAGCGCTTTAAATAGTATGAGAGAAACTGTTAGATGTCATTGCTGATGACAGTGACAGACTTTCAGCAATGTCTGAAGTTCTATATTACTGATATCTTGATAAGTTCTATCTCAGACTTGGAGGTTTAAATGCAACTTGGAAAACACTATTTTAAACAGAAAGACTATTAATTACAAACCTCCACCACAGCCGTGTATGGGGTCTGCACTCACTGCTGGATGTTCTTTACCACAGCATGCTTTTCCTGTATAGTAAGCTTAGTACAGTAGTGGAACTACAGGCTCCAAAGCAATACAGAGTTAGGGGCCTGGGTTCAGTACCCAAAGGGAACATTTTTTTTTCTCACAACAATTTAGGTAGTACATGAGAAATTGTTAGATGTTATTGCTGATGTTAGTGATAGATTTTTAGCAAGGTTTGACATTCTGTGTTGCTAACAGCTTGAAAAGTACCAACTCAGACTCTGAGGTTTAAATGCAACTTAGGAAACATTACTTCAAATAGACACACTGTCCATTGTGAAAATTCACTGCAATGACATATGTGTGGGAGGGGAGGCGATGCACTCCATGATGAAGCTCAGTACAGTGGTAGTCCTATAGGTTACCAAGCAGTAGAGGGTAGAGGGCCTGGGTTTGATCACCAAAATGGATTTTTCTTCTATGTAGCATGAGAGAAATTGTTAGATTTCATTTCTGATTTCTTTCTCACTACAATATATGTAGCATGAGAGGAATTTGTTAGATGTTATTTCTGATTTTTAATTATAGACTTTCAGCAAGGTTTGATCCTCTATATTGCTGATAACTTGAAAAGTTCCAGCTAAACTTTGAGGTTTAAATACAAATTGGGAAACATTAATTCAAATAGACAGACTGTTCATTATGAAAATTCACTGCAACTGAGTGTGTTGGGGGGAGAGGTCTGTGCTCAGTGCTGGATGTGTTCTGTCACAGCATAAATTTAATCTATACTATAGGAAGCTTAGTGCAATGATAGAGCTACAGACTACAAAGCAGCAGAGGGTAGGGGGTGTGAATTCAAGCCCCATAGCAGAACATTTTTTTTTTCTGTCTCACTACAGCTGATTGATGCTCTGCCTCAGAACACATCCCCAAAGCCATCTCTCTTTTCATTGCCAGGGGAATCCTGACAGCTTCCTTTCTGGCCAAATAATTATTTCATACAGACCTTCTTTGGCACCTGTAGTACCACTGGTATTTTGATTAGTTTTGCATTCTGTTTTGATCCCTGCTTTTTGGCTGTCCTCCATCTCCTCCCTCTCATTGACCAGTCAGCTTCTCTGGCACTGGCTCCACTCTCCATGATGGGTCATACCCTGTCAGGAAAGCACCTCTATGATGGGTCCCAATTACCGTTCCATTAGGACTGACTAGTTTGTTACCCAAGAAGGAGGATATGGGGTCAGATGCTAGGGTAGGTGCTTGGGGGGGCAGGACATTGTTTGTTCATCAATGAAATCTTATGCATTCCAAGATATCCATGGTGGAGACTCTCAGACTCTCAAGTAGGCCAGAGGATCCCTCCCTCCCCTTAGAGACTGGGACTGTTGCCTTTGCAGTACTCTCTAGACCTCCATGGGTGAAGGGGACTCTCGTGTGGTGCTGAGGCCCCCCCCCCAGAGTCTGAGAGTATTACCTCTGCAGTGCTTCCAAGACTCCACTGGCATAACATGCTGGGTCCTACTCACTGCTTGAGCTCAGGTGGGTCAGCTGCAATGGAGCTTAATGTGCTCTACAAGTGCCACTGGCATGTCTCTGTATGTGATATTTATTACTTTTTACTTCTCTTGGTCTACCTTTTCTTTCCCAATTTCTTCATTGTAGGTTGTTTTCCATTATTACATGCCTTTGTTTCCTAGACATGCACCATTCATACACACTGCTGAGTGAATCGTACTGAGTGATGATGCAGCATTATAGAATACTCAGGAAAACTTGAAATTGAGAAAAGTAATCTTTGAGGGAAGAATGTAAGGCTACTATGGTGGCAAATAAAAAACAAAACACATCAGTGGGGTATTGCAGTAAGATAGTAGTCCAACAGCAGGAGCTCCAGCCAACACCAGAGCTGTCTTTCAGTACATAAAAAGGAGGCGGAAGTTGAAAGAGGGGATTAAGCCCTTGAAAACAGGTATAGAGGGATCTGTGAGGAAGCCAGAGGAGATGGCTGAGATGCTTAATGAATTGATGAACTGGATTTGTATCCTCTGGAGATAAGAAGGGAAAGAGGGGACATGATTGAAACATTCAAGTATGTGAATGGGATCAGTAAAGTGGGGAAGAGCCTATTTTCAGGGAAGATAGACACATGGACTGAAGGTGGAGGGGGAAGGTTTAGGGGAAATGTTAGGAAGTATTACATTACAGAGAGAGTGGTTGAGCCCTGGAACAGAATGCTGAAGGAGATGATGAGTACCAGTACAGTGGAGGGATTCAAGAGGACTTGGGACAAACACAGAGGGTTGTCAAGGAGAGGACAGGTAGAGGGAGGACAGACTCGATGGGCCAGGAAGGCCCTTTTCTGCCATCACATGTCTATAAATCTATGAATCTATGTAGCTGTAGTGTTCACCAATGATCCCCTGGTTGGGCAATGGGTTCATTTGGAGGGCCCATAACACCAGGTGTAGCCAGAAGGTAGACACTGATCATCATGACTGCCCTGACAGCTGACTACCAGACAAGGAATAAAACAGGAGTGGGTGGATACACTCCAGGATCATAGAGCAGCTAAAGGAACAATCAGTGATGCCACTTACAATAATCTTTCAAGAGTCTGTCCTGGCAACTGAAATGCCAGAGGACTGGAAAGTGGCCAGTGTAGTCCCCATCTCCGAGAAGCAGGTAAGGTCAAACCCAAGAAAGGTTGGTCAGCCTGACATCAGTGCTGGGAAAGGTCTTGGAGGCCATTGTCAAAGATAGAATAATGGAGCACTGGTTGAGATCAAGGTTCTTGACCCAATTCAGCGTGGCTTTACAAGGGGCAGATCATGCCAAAACAACCTGATTACCTTCAATGAGGTGAAACATAGAAACATAGAAACATAGACTTTGATGGCAGATAAGGACCACTTGGCCCACCCAGTTTGCCCTTTTCCCTACCTATTAGATGAGCTGTGGATCCTAGTTGACCAATAGCCTACATCCTCCTATCCCCCCACTAGAATTGCCTTATGTCTGTCCCATGCATTCTTGAATTCCCCCACTGTTTTTGACCCCACAATCTCCTCAGGAAGGCCATTCTATGTGTCCACTGCCCTCTCTGTGAAAAAATACTTCCTCATGTTGCCCCTGAGCCTTCCCCCTCTATCTTCAAATTGTGCCCCCTTGTTCTTGAGCATCTCTTTTTCTGAAAGATTTATTTATTTATTTATTTATTCATTCATTTGGTAACCGGTTTGGTGCACTGATCCAAAGATCTTTTGATGCTACCCTCTTGGACTTTGCTGATTCCCTTGAGGTACTTGAAAGTTTCTATCACGATCCCCCTCTCCCTCCTTTCCTCAAGGGTATACATATTAAGTTCCTTTAGTATCTCTTTGTATGGCTTCTGGTGCAGACCTTGTACTATTTTAGTTGCCCTCCTCAGGACTGCCTCCATCCTGTCTATGTCCTTGTGGAAATGGGGTCTCCAGAACTGCACGCAGTACTCCAGATGTGGTCTCACCAACTGTCTGTACAGAGGGATAACAATTTCTTGTTTTCTACTGGTGATGCCTCTCCCTATGCATCCCAGTATCCCCCAACCATCCTTACTGCCTTCTCACATTACTTGCCAACCTTTAGGTCATCTGATATGACTACCCCCAGGTCCCTTTCCATTTTTGTTGTTGTTAGTATCCCCCCCCCCATTGTGTACTCTTCCCCCGGGTTATTGTCTCCCAGGTGCATTACTTTGCACTTCTTTGCATTGAATCTAAGCTGCCATACTGATGACCATTCCTCCAACCTTGCCAGGTCCCTTCTCATCCTTTCCATCCTCCCTCCTTGTGTATAAACCCTGTTGTAGATCTTTGTGTCATCTGCAAAGAGGTACACTTTTCCTTCCAGTCCCTCTGCAATGTCGCCTATAAATGCATTAAAGAGGACTGGCCCCAGTACTGAACCCTACGGTGCCCCACTAGTAACCCCCCCTTTCTTCAGAGTGGACCCCGTTTACTATTACCCACTGCATCCTTTTATCCAGCCATTTTTTTACCCAGGTGACCACCCTAGGACCCACTCCAAGGCTGGCTAACTTGTTTATTAATCTTTTGTGTGGAACCGTGTCAAATGCCTTGCTAAAGTCTAGGTAGGCCATGTCCACAGCCCCTTCCTGGTCTACTACATTGGTCACCCAGTCAAATAAATCTATTAGATTCATCTGACATGACCTTCCTGCTGTGAATCCATGCCGCCTTGGGTTCTGTGCCCTACTGACCTCTAGGTACTCAACGTTTCTTTCTTTCAGAAGTGATTCCATAATTTTCCCTACCACTGAGGTCAAACTAACAGGTCTGTAGTTTCCTGCCTCTGCCTTGCTCCCACTTTTGTAAAGGGGATTCACATCCGCCTTCCTCCAGTCCTCAGGTACCACACCCTCCTCCCATGATTTGTGACCAGGTAAGTGGGCAAGGCAGGGCCATGGACATAGTCTTTCTGAACTTCAGCAAGGCTTTTGATACTGTGGCACATGACAAACATCTTAGCAAAGTAAATCTGTGTGGTATACACAAGACATACAGCGCAGCCAGCCAGGATGCAATGCAGTAACTTGCAGTAAATGGCATATCACAAAATACTGCAGTAAAAAAGGGCTGAATTGCCATCGAATTACATTGTTCCCTACAGCATACTGCAGCATTCTGTAATGTACTGCAGCATTACTGCATTGCATCCTGGCTGGTGCCACTGTACACAAGGTGAACTGCTAACTTGCTTGGGGCAGTAAGCAGAGCTTGGTGGTGGAAAGGCACTGCTCCAAGTGGAGAGGCATATATTGCAGTATCCCTTATGGATCAGTGCTGCAGCCACTGCTCTTCAACATCTGTGTCAACAATCTGGAAGCTGGGATGTCTTGCAAGATGCTAAAGTTTGTGGATGGCATAAAACTAACCTTGGTGAACTCCCTCAAGAATGGAGACAAACTTCAGGAGGACTTGAACAAATTAGGTGACTGGTCAGACTCCTGGGTCCTTAGCTGAGTGTTGCCAAATGCAAAGTGCTACACCTGGGAAGAAAAATTAGAGGTACAACCTTCAAACTGTGCTGGGCTCCTTTTGCTGCAGTCAAAGAGGGAAATAGTCTGGTGGTCATAATATACTAGAAATGAAGCAGGACAAGATGTGTATGGTCACTGTCATGAGGGCCAGCAGAATGCTATAGTGCATTAAAATGGGGGTGACCAGCAGAGCAGGCCCTGGTCAAGCCCCACCCTCATACTGTGTGACGTTTTGGCATACTCAATACAAAAAGTACATGGAAGCGGTCAGCAGGATACAAATATGAGACAAGAGTATAAATAAAAGGTTTTTAAACAAAAAAAGGAAAGATGCAAAACTAGGCCACCAAGGTGATCAGTGATATGGAGGACAAAATCTATGAGGAGAGGCTAGAAGCCCTTACCATGTACACCCTGGAGAAAGATAGGCTGAGAGGGGACATGAGCTCACTCATTCTCATACTCGAAGGGTACTAACGAGATGGACAAAAGCTCCATAGTGGTAAATTCAGGGGTAAAGTTAGGAGGCCCTTTTTCTCCAAGTGGGTGATGGGCCTATGGAACAGCCTACTAGCAGGAACAGTGGACATGAAATCTAGACACATTTCTGCTTATCAAGGCAATCACTATGTACCTTGGGTAGTTACATGTATGGGCAATCCCTTTAAATTGGTATGAGTTTACACAGCATACTTTTTTTCCTTCCCTGCTTGTGAAGCAACAGTCTGACCTTAAATTATTATGTTATATGTTGCTATTAATTATACAATGGTAAGAAAGAATCCTGGCTTCTGACTGGTCAGTTGGCCATCACAGCCGGGGATGTTATCCTGGCATAACATCCCTGACGATTTTTTGCATTGTATTTATTGCCCACTCTTTCATCTTTTCTTAAGAAACAAAAATATTTTTACACACTAACAAAAAACATTCTTTAAAATTATTTTTTTATTCTGTAAAAACAACAAGCCATTGTATAATAGGAATAATGCCCTCCAGAGTGGGTGTTATGCTGGGACAAAATCCCTTCTCGGATGCTGGATGCCCTCGACCGGTGGCCTCGGGCTCAACCACCTAAGGTGGGATGTTATCCCAGCGTAACACCCACCCTGTCAGGCATTATTCCTTTATTATGAAATGGGTAGAAAGAATACTGGCTCCTGACTGGATGAGAGGTACTTTTAGCTGGGACATTATCCCAGCACAATAGCCCAGCTGAAAGTAGCTGAACAAAAATATTTAAAAAAAATACATCCAAAAAGGACACATTGCATAACTGCAATAAGGCACTCCAGGGAGTGCATTATGGTGGGCTAATGGCCCTTCTTAGGTGGTGGAAGCACTCGGCTTCACCTCATGCTTCAACCCACCTGAGGTGGGCTGTTATCCCCATGTTCTCAAAGGTGCTACCAGTCAGGGGAAGGAGGGGGAAAGAAAGCAATGCATCAAAACCGTCAATAAATGGTTGAAAAACTGGTATAGGGAAAACAACTTTGGCTACATTGGGGACTGGGGCACCACCTGGAACTATGCACGCCTTTTCAAAAAAGACGGCCTGCATCCTTCTGAGGGGGGTATGTCTGTCCTCAATAAGAGGTTTACATGCTTCCTGAGCAAGCATTAAAATTAGCCACTGGAGAGGGTGTTGTCAGCAGCTGGGAGATTCAGGCAGACCACCCCCACAGGTTAGTGCAAGACCAGGATGTCGACCCAGGGGGCAGATACACAGGTACCGCAGGGCAGGATAGGCTGCGCTCAGGACATAATGATATCACCACTAATAAAAGGACATGGATCACAAGCAACCAGTAAACTAATAAAAAGGAAGCATCACATAAAACACTCCAGTAAAGGTAGGATGAAGCAATGGACAAAACACAAGGAGGGAACAAAAAGATGCCGCATTTCATGGAAGGTCATGCACACAAATGCCCACGGTATGGGAAACAAGATCCCAGACCTGGTGGTTGCAATGACAGAGGCTGACCTGGACATAGTGGCAATAACCGAAACATGGTACACCAGCAATCACAGCAGGGATATAAGTGTACTGGGTTATGCCCTGTTCAGAAAATATAGGGAGGGTAAAAGGGGGGAGGGGTTGCTCTCTACATCAAAGAGAGCATAAAGGTGACTGAAATTCATAACAGGCATGAGCAAATGGAGGAAGTCTGGGATACACTTGAGCCAAGCAATGGAACAGCCATTCATACAGGGGTTGTTTACAGACCCCAGCTCAGGCCAAGGAAATTGACAAGCAGCTGCTAGAAAACATGCATGAAATGGCAGTGAAGGGGGAGGTACTGCTAATGGGAGATTTTAACATGCCGGAGACAGACTGGTCCATCCAAGCAGGGGCCTCAGCTAGGACACAGGACTTCGAGGACTCCCTTAAGGGAGCTGGCCTTAGGCAACTGGTTCAGAAACCTACCAGAGACCTGGCAATCCTGGATCTGGTGGTGACCAATGGGGACAGGGTAGCAGATCTTTGGGTGGAAGGTCAGTTAGGGTCCAGCAACCATAATATGGTGTGGTTCAAAGTGGACACAGGGATCCAGTCAACCCATATGAAGGCAAGAGTCTTAGACTTTAGAAGGGTGGACATTGCCAGTACTGGACTACAGCTAAAAGAAACCCTGGAAAAGAAGGGGATAGGTGGGGACGTTGAGGAGAAATGGGCACGCATCAAGGAGGCTATCGCAGAGGTAATAAAACAATGCTTTAGGTCAATAGACAAGTAAAAGGAGAAGAAAACCACTTTGGTTCTCGGAGGTGGTGGCAGAAAAAGTAAGGCCAAGAGGCTAGCCTTCAGGAAGTATAAGGAGACACAAAGGGAAGAGGACAAGGAAATGTACCAGAAGTGTCTGAGAGAGGCAGGAAAGGCAATGAGGAGTGCTGAAGCACAAATGGAGGCGAGGATAGCTCAATCAGTTGAAAAAGCAGGTAAGACATTCTTCAGGTACATTAGTGAGAGAAGGAAGGCAAAGGGGGAGTAGCAAAGTTTAGAGGGGCCCGGGGGAGATAGTGGAAGAATAGGATGAAAAAGCAGTGATCCTGAGTGAATATTGCTGTTCCGACATCACTGTGGAAGGGGATGGGCAGGGCCCACAGCTGGACTTCAAAGGAGCTAAGGATAAGGAGGTAAACACCAGTTCATTCACAGAGGAAAGGATCCTAGAAGAACTGGAGAAGCTAAAGGTGGAAACGGCCATGAGTCCAGATGGTATACATCCCAGGGTCCTAAAGGAACTGAGGACTGAATTGGCAGCCCCTCTGGCAGTCCTGTTCAGTGAGTCCTTCAGATTAATAGTAGTGCCTGGACAAAAGGACACAACTAGAGACTGAGGGGTGGCCACATAAGGGAAAATGTCAGGCAGTTCTTTTTTTATGGAAAGGGTAGTGGATGCATGGAATAGCCTGCCCTGGGAGGTGGTAGCAGCCCATATAGTGGCAGGCTTCAAACATGTATGGTACAGAAACAGAACAACAATAGAGCTAGGAAGAAAAAGCTAAAGCCAATGATCAGGTAGGGTCACTGGACGCTTTGTTAGGCAGCTTAAATGGGCAGACTGGATATGCCTAGCAGTCCTTATCTGTCAACAGCATCTATGTATCTATGTATCATAATGCACCCCCTGTCATGCCTTATTGCTTAAATAGCATGGTGGCAGAGGAGTCACTTTCCATGAAACACAAGCAGCCGAGCACCATCCACTGTATAAGATCCAATCCACAAACCAGGAGGCAAGAGGCAGGAATCAGCAAGCCAAAGTATTTAATGTCCAGAAATGCAAGGCAAAAAAATAAAAGTTGCAAAAGTGCCACATAGGTGTGTGACCCCACTCACAAGGCCTGACCGGTTTCGCGCATGCTTGCTGATTCCTGCCTCTTGCCTCCTGGTTTGTGGATTGGATCTTATACGGTGGACGGTGCTCGGTTGCTTGTGTTTCCTGACTGTTTTTTGCTGCTTGCTCATTGTGTCTTGGAACCGCCCTTCTTGTTTGCTTCCAAGTCACTTTCCATGACAGCAATCTTGGTTCTCTCTTGAACCGTGGAACATAGCTGCAGAATGGCAAGAGAAGAGGTATGCATTGGAGTGTTCTCCTCCTCTTGGTGAGAAATGTGGGGATTCTTTGATGTTCAACCATCCTATGGTGCTCCAGAAATATGACACACATGAAAGGAGAACATTCTGAGGTATATGGAAATGGTGGGTATGATGTCTGAGACTCTGCCAAGAAATGGAGAGAGCATGTGGAAGGTGAGAACAGTCTGACTGGTTAGGGCTCACCTAGAGGATGATGTCCAGGACAAGGTTGATCCCATTTCTGCTAAGAGCTTGCTGAGGTTATCTGACCTCCATGTCTACCCTCACTACCAACACCACCATCTGTTGTGGTTTCCTTCTGAGCCTAGCAGAGAATGCAAATGTAGGGGATGAGCTAAAAGGATTACAAAGGAAAGCTTGGTAACATGAGGGGGCTGGTTCCTAGTCTGCAGTTCTTCAGAGGTGAGGGTGAAACCAAGTAATGGGCTAAATCATGAGATCTGTAGGCTCAGTGGTTGCAGAATAAAAGGGACTCCTCACAATAAATATAGAATAATACATGGGGTGGTGTGTTTAACAAGATGTTACACACACCAGAGATGTTGGATGCTACATAAACCCTGAAAGCAAAGCTCGAGAGGTTTATTTAAGCATCCAACACCGAGAATGTGTGTAAAATTCAAGTTAAACACACCACCCCATGTTTTATTTTATGTAATTACCGGAGAGCATTTTTTCACCACAGCAATTATGTAAAATAAAAACACATCCCTGTGCAGCCACGGTCTGGTTGGGTTTACATGCTGTCTGTAGTCAGTATGAAGATGCTGATAAAAAGAAACATTCCCCCTTTTTTTTTTAAAGCTTAATCATAATAGCATAACAGACAACTATTTTTTGTTTTTTAAATTAACGTACAGCTGAGTGCAAGTGGTGGTGAAGTGTCCAACACTGATGATGGGAAGAGTGGCGGCTGGAGCATGCATGCACCAAGAGAAATCAGGAGCACGTTCGCCATCATAACCAGCTGGGTATAACGGTGAATTATAACTGGATTTTCCTAGGGGAAAAACACTCAACAGTAATTATATTGTCATTAATAACATAAGTCTCTCATGTGATTTCAGCCAATCAGTGGGTAGAGCCACTGTAACTGGGAAACAAGAATCCAGGGGAAGAATACACAATGGGGGGGAGGTAGTAACAACAACAAAACAGGAAAGGGACCTGGGGGTAATCATATCAGATGACCTTAAGGTTAGCAAGCAATGTCAGAAGGCAGTAGGGAGGGCCGGGGGTATACTGGGATGTATAGGGAGAGGCATCAGCAGCAGAAAACAGGAAGTTGTTATCCCTCTGTACAGACAGTTGGTGAGACCCCATCTGGAATACTGTGTCCAGTTCTGGAGACCCCATCTCCACAAGGACATAGACAGGATAGAGGCAGTCCAGAGGAGGGCAACTAAAATGGTGTAGGGTCTGCAAGAGAAGCCGTATGAGGAGAGACTAAAGGAGCTTAATATGTATACCCTTGAGGAAAGAAGGGAGAGGGGGGACATGATAGAAACTTTCAAGTACCTCAAGGGAATCAACAAAGTCCAAGAGGGTAGCATCTTTCAGAAAAAGAGACTTGCAAGAACAAGGGGACACAATTTAAAGATAGAAGGAGGGCGGTTCAGGGGCAATGTGAGGAGTATTATTTCACAGAGAGGGTAGTGGATGCATGGAACAGCCTTCCTGAGGAAGTTGTGGGGGTCTAAAACTGTGGGAGAATTCAAGAATGCATGGGACAGACATAAGGCAATTCTTGTGGGGGGCAGGAAGATATAGGCTGTTGGTTAACTAGGATCTGCGGCCTATCCTGTAGGTAGGGAAATGGGCAGACTAGATGGGCCTAGCGGTCCTTATCTGCCATCAAAGTCTATGTTTCTATGTAACTCTTATCCTCTGTACAGTGTGCTCTGTAAGGGAGTGTTAGAAGGGAGTGCTTCCCTTCAGTAGGTGGGGAGGCATAACAAAATAAAAAAAATACTACATTTATAATAAATCAATCGCTTGATTACTATAAACCACTGGAATGATTTTTAGTAAGATAATAGGGCTGCCAAGGGGTGTCCTTTATGGTATAAGCAACTCCCCTCCTGAGGTATGGGAAAACAGAATCTTTTAGCTTTGCATCCTTTCACCTAAAATTCATGTGTGGAGTCTTCCCCCATCCCCTGAACACCCATCCCATGTAAGGTTTACATATCCCTGGTGTCCAGTGGCAACCCCCCACCCCTGAACACCCCTCCCCTGTAAGCAGACATACCCCTGGTGATTAGTATCACCCCCCTTCCCCTGGACACTTGTCCCATGTAGGGTTTTCATATCCCTGATGTCTATTGGCACCCTTCACCCCCTGAACACCTGTCCCATGTAAGCTAATGTATCTCCGGTATCTACTGGCACACCGACCCCCAAACATCCATGCCCTGTACAATATCATATCCCCGGTCTCTAGCAGTACCCCCACCCCCAAACACCTGTACCCCATACAGTGTCATATCCCTGGTGTGTAGAGGCACATTCCCACCCCTTGCATACTCGTGCCATGTAAGCGGACATATCCCCGGTGTCTAGTGGCACCTCCCAGCCCCCGAATGCCTGTCCTGTGTAAGGATTACATATCCCTGGTGTCTAGCAGCACCATCCACCCCTTAAACACCCATCTTGTGTATGCTGACATATCCCTGGAGTCTAGTGGCACCCCCTACACCCACAGCACCCATGCCCTGTCCAGTGTCTTATCCCTGGTGTCTAGTGGCACCCACACCCCACCCTAAACACCCATGCCCTGTACAGTGTCATATTCCTGATGTCTAAGTGCACCTCCACCCCCCAAACACCTGTCCCATGTAAGTATGCATATACATGGTGTCTAGTAGCACCCCACCCCACCCCCAATGACCCTTCTACAATTATATGAAACACCGAAGTGTCCAGTGGTACCCCTTGCCCCCACCCCAAATGCCCAGCGACATACATAATGGTAAACATTGGAAGTCCAGCATTCTCCCTCAGCCTGTTCACAGAACACCACCCATCCAACACCCCTTACCAGGGTGTCAACAAATGTGCTGTAAATTCCAATATGGTGACTGGCACAACCTCCTTTCACCTCCTAAGCCAGCCTCCATATGAACTGACAGTGAGCGTGCATACAGTACACACGTTCACTGCCAGCTCATACAGAGGCTGGATGACGAGGTGAGAGGAGGGCTGTACTGGTCACTGTATCAGAATTCCCAGCACTTCTGTGGACACCCTGATAAGGGGGCTCAGATGGGTGGTGTTCAGTGAGCGGGTGGAGTGGGTGGGAGAGACTACATCGCCAATGCTTACTGTTACATGCATCACCAGACTTTTTTTTTGGGGGGGGTAATACGGAATACCAGGGCATTCCATATCATGATACACAGGTGTTTGGAGGGTGAGGGATGCCACTAGACACCAGGGATATGACCCTGTACATGACATGGGTGTGGGGGGTGTGATGGGTGCCGCTGCACACCAGGGAAATGTCCACTTACACAGGATGGGTGTTTTGGGATGGGGGTTGCTGCTAGACACCAGGGATATTTAAATCTTACAAGGCACAGGTGTTCAGGGTGGGGGGGTCACTAGACACTAGGGATATAACACTGTACTGGGCACGGGTGTTCAGTGGGTGCTACTAGCCACCAGGGGTATGTAAACCTTACACAGTATGGGTGTTTGAGGGCAGAAGGTGCTGCTAGACTCCAGGGATGTGACAGTCTACATCATATGGGTGTCTGGAGGGCTTGGTGGTGCCACTAGACTCTAGCAAAGTCCTCAGGCACACAAAGAATGACCACTAGTGGGCTGCAGCACACTATACAAATAAATCCATAATGGGCATGCAAATTGCCCCTTAGTGCATCACATGCCCAACTGGCTCATGTGCATGTTGCAGTTGAATATAGCCCACAGGGGTCCCAGTTATATCCATTCTGGGGAGTGCTAATCCCTGTGGGCTGGATACAGCCCAAGTCCATGCCGGGGCAACATGGTTCATTTAGAGCTGCGCCAACATGGACAGATACTCAGTCAGATAGTGCCTTTCTGCTAACCGGCTGAATATAGCAGCTACTGGATCAGATACAAGTGCAGCTCCCATTGAATATCCAGCCCAATACATCTTAAGTGAATTCTATCTACTGTCTATATTTTATTTATTTCACAAATTTTTTTTCTGGGAAAAGTACATTGAACTGAAGTTCATTTCCAGGAGCACAGGGAGGTTAAGTGACTTGCTTAGGTTCACTGAATATGCACAAAGAGGTTATGAGAATCAAATCCAGGTCTTCTGGATGTACCAAGCTCTTTCACAGCCAGTTGCACTAAGCTCTAGGCTATACTGCCATTTTATGAAATCAGAAGGCAAGGTGCTGCTGCTACTGCTTTCTGCCATGGGCCTATTGTGTCTGAGCTTGGACACAATGTTTTGGATTTATCTTGGTAAATGATTACATCCACAGATGAACTGTAAAATATTAAGTTATTATTACTGATTCATGCAAACAAATATGCTATGTGAACAAAAGTATAGATAATGCCTGAACTCAAAATCTGAACATTTGCTCTCTAAGAAAGAGGGAGGCAGTATAGTGTAGTGGTTTAAAGCTCTGAGTTGCAAATCTGGAGACCTGGGTTTGAATCCCACTGCCCCCACTTGCATATACTGTATGACCCTGAGCAAGTTACTTAACTATCCTGTGCTCACATGTTGCACTTGTAAAAAAGCTTTCAGCTTAGTGTGTCTCCCCTGGTTAAACAATTGGGGAGAAAAGGCTATGCAATGTATTGGCTATTAGTTTGTTTGCTTTTTAAAGTTCAAGTTTTGTATCAGCAAGACATGTTATAACATACATAAAATTAAAAAAATTTATGAAAAAATTATATTAACACTTAATCACATAAGTTATACAAATAACTAATTACAGACTACTAAGACATTTCAAAGCCTGTCTAAAATCAGAGAGATAATTTGCATGAAGGCCCTATGTGCAAAACTGGCAGTTACAAAAGTTACAGGCTTAGATGTAGAAAATAACAGGCACATTGCAACTTTATTTATTTATTTATTTAGATTTTGGATAACACCTTTGAGCCAGGGTTCATTTACAAAGGTTCCACATCAGAAACTCATGACATGTAGGAGCACAATTCAACAAGAGTGGTTACAGAAACATGTTTAAGATACACATGAAAGCCACCAAAGGCATTGTCACATAATGCTGTAAGAATAACTTTAACAACATGATAGTACACAGATGTTGTACAATGTATGCCTGGGATACAGCAATTGAGAGATTAGGGCAGAGGTAAGAGATGGTGCTGAGAGCAAAATTGGTTGCTAGAGGAGGGGGAGGAGCAAAAGCAGCCTAAGGGCATTGATGAGGAGGAGAGAGCAGTTCAAGTGGATATGGTCATGGCGGGTTAGGTGAGAAATGGGAGGGTAGATAAAGGTGGGAGGGGATGGCTAAGATAGATTGGGAGAGGGGTGTCAGAGAGAGAGGAGGAAGGGTCGAGGAAGGAGATGGGAGGTGGAGGGAGATGAGGCTGAAAGAGGGAGGGGTGGTAGTGAGAAGGGCACTGACAGTGACAGAGAAGGGATGGAGATGGAATGTGAGAGGGGGAAGGGGGAGGAAAGGATGCATATTTTGCCATGCCTAAGGGATCCAACCATTTTTTCCTTTCCTTAGCTAATAAACTACAGTCCAGCAGCATGTGCTGTATTGTTAATCTCCTGGTATTATTACATTTACAAATACATTCTCCATTATTTATTTTATGTTATCTGTACAGCGCATATCCTTCCTCTACAATGCCTATCCTTAACCTGCATAGAGCAGCTCTAGTTTTCTCCTGCTAGTAGAACCTCAGCTAGACGTTTTTACTCCTGTATTCTTTACCAGTTCTACATAGAGGATATACAATGGCAGGTGTTCAGATATGCCATTTATTTCCGTGAGTGAGGGGGCAGGACCATAACTCATGAGTGGCAAAGCCATGCGTGAGTTATGAAGCCCTGCCTCCTCACGAATGGAAATGAATGGCATATTTGGACACAGGCCATTGTATGTTCTGTGTATACAATGGCTGTGTTATGTGAGGCAATTAAGAGCAGATTCATTGTGGGATTGGCAGAATGGGCTGTCAAGCAAGTTGACTGCGATGTAGGCAAGAGAAGAATAAACAGTGTTATTTATCCATTGAGTGAATAACATCAGTTATCTTTTGCTTGGGTCAGAGGCCTGGGAAAATAATGCATTTATTTAAGTAGTGGAAGCCCTATATACATTGTATACATAAGGATAATCTTGGCATGTCAAAAAGTTTTCCATAGATAGACTGAAAATGATGGGGCCTGATATTCAATAGTTTGTGCGGGTGCTAACCGGTGTTTGCTCACGCAAACCGAGTGTTGCACCTGATCCCAATAATCAAAAGGCTCTATTGCACCAGCAAACAGGGGTAGCACCCGAGCAAACCAAAAAGGTTGGGGATGTAAATAGTGGGACAGGGACAGGAATATTAGTGCAAGCCAATATTTAATGGATTTGAGAGGCACAAAAGGGTTTTGCGTGGTCCTTTTGTGCCATGCAAATAATGCAAAACAAAACCTCCTTTTGCTCCGCACAGCCCTAGCAGCTGCTGGAGGTAATGAAGCTAACCAGCCAGTTGGCCTCTGGGGGAGCACACCTGCCCCTGAGGTCCATGGCACCCCCTCCCCACTATCTGCCAATCATGTTCCAAAAGAATCCCTAGTGTTAGTGTCACCCACCCACCCAATCATCAGCCCGTTATGTCCAAATGACATCCCTAGTACTAGTGGCCCAACCCTGATCACCAGCTCATCATGCACAAATGACATCTCTAGTGCTAGTGGTCCCCTCTCCCTCTGATCACCAGCCTGTCATGTCCAAATGACATCCCTGGTGCTAGTGTCCCCCCTTCCAATTACCCAGTATGTCTCACAGAAATTTCAGGCACTAGTGGTCCCCCCTGATCACCAGCCCAGAATAAAAAAAACAACTCCCTGGCATCCAGTGGTTTCCCCCTAGCACTGATCCATAGTACCTCCACTTGAAATTCCATACTCTCTGGTGTCTAGTGCCCCTGTGGCACCGAGCCCCCCCCCACTCACCTTAACAGTATCCACAGTGCCATGGGTGCATACAATGATCAGTACAGCCATCTTCACACCTCCTCAGCTGACCACAGTATGTCCAGACATGGAGGGACCTCTTATTTATAGTACAGGGCATATCACCCTGTCCTATATATAAGTGGCACGCTCCCTGCCTGGACATACGGCAGCTAGCCAAGGAGCTATGAGGAGGTCTATGACAGTCACTATATGCACCCACAGCACTGTGGATATGAATAAGGTAATCGGGGAGGTACTCTGTGCCACAAGGGACTGCTAGATGCCGAAGGTATGGAATTTTGGTGGCAGTATCATGGATCAGTGCTAAGGGGGGATCATTGGATGCCAGGGAAGTTTTTTTTTAATTCCGGCTGCCGATTGGAGGGAGGGTGGACCACTAGCACCAGGGATGTAGTATACCACTACAGGCTGGTGAGTAGAGGAGGCACCACTAACACCAGGGATACATGAATACCAATATGGACTGGCAATCAGAGGGGGAACCAACAACACCAGGGATGTATGTATACCATTACTGGCTGATGATCTGAGGGAGAGGAGACCACTAGCACCAGGTAAACTTATTTAACAATAAGAGCTGACAATTGGAGGGGGGGAGCCACCAGCACTAGGGATAGCTATGGAAGTCTTTACCTGGGGAAGGGGGGGGGCATGCTATGTTACCTGCCTCTGCTACCCATGCAAATGGGCCCATAATTGGCATGCAAATAGGCCCCTGGTGCCTTGCATGCCCAGTGGACTCATTTGCAAGGATCCTTTTGAACACTGCAGATAGCGTTCTGGTGCTATCCACGCTTCTGGCCCACTTTGGGAGCCGTGTCCAGGCAGCGCTATTTCATTTAGTGCTGCACCAACATAGCTTTATATTCAGTCAGATAGTGCCAGTGCCCTATCCAACTGCATAGAGCATCTTTGGACCCCTAGGCAATTGCAAAGTGGAGCACAAACCTTTGCACTTTGCTTTGTACTTTACTGAATATCAGGTCTATGGTCTTTTATCCTTTGCTCACCTACTTTTACATATTCCACTATACATGCTCTAGACTACAGGAGTCCCATAAACTGGTATTCCTAGTCTTATTATGGTGTGATTTTAAATATTAAACCAGTTAGTATTTATTCCTAATCATTGTTGACTCCATCCATATAGCCCTCAGTATGGAGTGCAGTTCTGAGTCCACCACATTTCTCCACCATCTTATTGCTCTGATATAAATTTTCCTTTCCAAAGACAATATATTAGTTGCTTCCTGGATCAGGGCAGTGGGATTATCACTAGGTAATAGTAATTTTTTTTTAATAAAGTTACTTTGGATTGCTCCTAGTTTCTTAATGTCCCCAGACTTACATAACAAACCCCATGTTTCATGGCTGTAAAGCACCTTTGATTGTTAATTTTAGAATCAAATGTTTTTATCATAGCTTCAAATTAGTTTGATGAAAACGTTTTACCAAATTGACTGCATTACTTTTCATTTTTGTTTCTTCAATATGGGCACTCCAGAAATAATCATTTTGCCCAATAAATACTCTGAGATATCTGTATTCTTTTACAATTTCAAACTGTAGATTCCCTATTCTCCAGCTAGCCGCTTTGTAATTTCCCTTGCCCCCAAACCATCACTTTGAATTTATTTTCATGATTTTCCAAATTTAACTTCTTTAAGTGGTCAACTGTTACAGCAAGGGCTCTCTTAAATCCCAGTGGGGTTTAAGAGCCCAACACTATTTGTTTTATTTGAACTTAAAGGTATAACTATATTTGCAACCATACATGAATTCTTCCTATATTCATCGAGGGACCAAAGGGAAGACAGCAATGAAGAACTCTGGAAACAAATGCAATGTGTTTATTTCTATTATTGGGGATGAGGTGGGAAATGAGGCACTCTCCCTGCCCTAACCAGCACTGAAAGGTTATTTAGGGCAGAGTACATGCTTAAATTATGTGAAGCTGTTTTTCAATAAAAAGTTATCATAAAACAAAACAAAAACAAAAAAACACACTTGCACTTAGGACTTCTGTCTTAAAATAATTCATTTTAAGACATATGTGATGCCATGTGATGTTTGAGTTGAGTATGTTTTTGTCCTGCTCCTGTCCCAATTTGCTGTAATACTATTGAACATCGGGATCAGGGCACTGCTGCAGAGATATTTATAGCAGCTCATTCATCAATAACACATCAAAAGGGATCTGTTATCCCTCTACTGGAAAGCCCAACCCCTCACAAAAAAATCAAGCTGTCTATGTAAAGAAACACATTTAAAGAGATTGAAAGATATTTACTTCATAGTAAAAAAAAAATACAGTTTGTTGTTAAGTATCTTAGCTCAGGGGAAAACAGCCTTGGAGACAAACTGGTTAGCTTTCAGGAGTCAGCTAAAGGCAAACCCAAGTCAGTAATCTGTTTATTTTCTTAACAGCTCCAGCTTCCTTAGGAAAGCCATGTAAGCAGACAACAACTAATAACAAATTACAGGTTGGTAACTTTAGGTATACATGTACTAGGCAAAGAAACATGGCTGCAATAGTGGACAGTGCACGCTGGGAAAACTTCTATACAGAACAATATATGATACAAGATGGGTCAGAAGGAAGCAGTAATTAAAAAGATTAAAATATATGCAAGTCCTGGATGGGGGATGGGGGGAGGGGAGGGGGAGAGAAGAAGAAACAATTGAAAATTGGGTAACTGAACAACAGGAGGTGTTATTGGCCATCAAAAATAATAATAAAAATAAAAGGCCCGAGGGTACCATGGAATACCTGTAGAGGTTGTCAGGTAGTTCCAGAAATTTGGGTGTACATTCTTTAAGTTCACATCAATGAGATAATATAGAGGATAATGGATGTCTATTGGACTGTAACTATGCTGTAATTACTTTAAGAGGCTTCCATGACAACATGGTAAATCTCAAGAGATTAGCTCAAGAAGTTTGCTGTTGTCATGGAAACCTCGAGACGTGATTGCAGCACGGTTACTGTCCAATGGCCATCCATTAGCTTTTATAGTGTATGGGCACCAGTATAACATGTTACATTCACTTAAATTCACACCTTTGCCATCATGCATTGGAAGTAGTTGGGTCTGCTTACCTATGTGTGACAGATGACAGATGCAGTTGTGGGAACTGAGCGTCTCCTCATCAATGCCAGGAAGTTCAAGCAACCTGGTTGTATATGGCAAGACTCCGAGAGACGCTAGCATTTTTCAGGTAGCTACACTTCAAAAAATATATAAATAAAAGACAACATTTTTTACCAGGACCATTCTAGTTTACTGTTTATGGAGGGAAGGGAATAGCCTAATGCTTAGGGATGCGTATCCACAATGATGACAATGTTGTTATGCTATCATTCTGACATAGTCAAGAGGGGTTAACAACCTATTGATGTCACAATGATACCATAACAACGTTGTAAACTTAACAATTTCTGGTAATAACAAGCCTCTCCCATACATTATATTGTTGTTACCATCGTCACAATGGATATGTTTAAACAGCTGCTGACACTTCCAAGAGAACTTTGAAAAACATAATATTTGGACACAGTGCAGCTTATATTTCTCATTAGCTCTGTTTTCCCAGCTCCCCATAATTTATTACTGAGGTCATTTGCATGAAAATAGGATCTTTGTTCCCTGAGGATTCATCAGACCCTATTGCTTCTTTCCAACCTGAAGTCATAATACTCTGCCTGTGACATCATAGTCATTCCCATGGCAACCAACTGTGATGTCACAACAGAGCATTATGATTACAAGTAAGGAATAAGCTGCAGGGTAGATGAGCTCAAATGGATACGGGTCCTGTTTTGTGGGCACTTCCTCAGTAATAAATAAGGGGGAGAAGAAATCTGTAGAAGGTAAATGAAATACAAGCTGAATTATGTCTAACTATTATGTTTTCCAAAGTTTTACTAAAGGTTGTCAGCAGTTCTTTAAGGTTATCATCATCACAATGGAACAGTGAACCAGTCAGAGAGCAGCTTTCACAATACTGATGACATCACAATGCCTAGTGCAGCACTGAAGCCAGCTGTTAAAGAAAAACAGCAAAATCTTCAAACTGCAGATTTAAAGAACTGCTAATGCTTCAAAGAAAACTTTGGAAAAATGATATTTAGGTACAATTTAGCTTGCATTCCATATATATTCTATAGATTTCTCCTCCCCATTATTTATTACTGAGTAAGTTTGCATGAATACATGATCTTTAGCCCTTGGAGTTCCCTTAGAGTTCCTCTGCCTCTTTAGCTTACTCCCTGCTTTAAGTCATAATCCTCTTGTGACATCACAATCTGTTGCCATGGGAGCAACTGTGATGTCGCAAGCAGAGCATTATGATCTCAAGTAGTGAAAAAGCAACAGGAATAGATTAACTCTTCAGGAGCAAAGATCTTGTTTTCATGCAAATTACACCAATAATAAATAATGGGGAGGAGGAGGAATACAGAAGTAATGTGAAATACAAGCCAAACTGTGTCTAAATATTGTTTTGCTAAAGTTCTCCTGAAGGCATTAGTTGCTCTTTAAAAGCTATAACCTCTAAACTGCTGTTGTAAATATGAATATACAATAGCTTGGCTCAAAATAGGCAATTTATCATCACTTGTGCATGGGCAGGGCATTCATAAGTCCTGCCTGAAAACAGGCACTTGTGCCTAGTGAACCTTACTGGGTTACCAAAGAATAAATAAAATAACTCACTGGTGACTGCCACTTGTGAGCTATGGTCCTGCCCCCTCATTACTTGGAAACAAATTATATAGTTTGAGTTATCCCAATGCATATCCCACATATAGAAAATAGTCAACTAATAGACATATATATGAGTTGATAGTCTTGGTAATCAACAAATAAGAGAGACAGGTATAAGAATAAGGAATATGGTAGATGTATTAGACACCATAAAAAATTACCCTTATAAAATAATTATTTATTGCAATTTAAAGTAGCAGTGCAAGGAAACTGCACAACAAACTTGATCCTGCTTTTTCCTTTTTTTTTTTGCTATAAATTATTCCAAACATCTTCCAGTTTTATTCGGTGGTCAGCTTTTTTAATTCCACCAAAACCTGAGTATGTTATAAATGTCTTATTTATTTATTTTTCCTCAGGAAAAATAGACTGCCACATTTGGCTTAAAAATATCACTGTAAACCTGATCAGGGTTAGGATAGAGAAAATGGGGGGGGGGGATACTTATCCTGCCCAGAATGAAGGGTTAGGATTAGGATAGAGAAAATAATAATAATAATGATAATCGTAAAACTTAGGATACGCAGCACAGGACATACCAAGAAAAGTAGATTTGACAGGTATGCCAGTATTTTATTAATTGTAAATGAAACTAGCTTTTTGGTGGTGGGGGGACTCTTCTCGCTGCACTGCTCCTTTAAACAATGTAAATATATGAAAATATGACAGCAGATAAATGGAATCACAGCAAGGCACATGTTGAGTAATTTCACTACTTATAGCTAGTCGGGTTTAAATCTTGGTTGAACCCCACTGCCTCTATGCCACAGTGCCCTCCCCCTTTGGGTACATTTCCCCTTATGTTAGGGCTACCCATCTGCACCAAACCCTGTAAAGTGCAATGGTAAACTTGACAAGGTCACTGACAGAATTAATGCCATGTCCTGCCTTTCTGTAGGGGCTGCTTGAGTGATGGCATCAGTCACCTAGCAGAAGCATGCAGCTTCCACAGTGCTCCCCGCACTCCAGTAAGCCAGGCCCAGGAGTCAGATTCAGTATCAAACCTACGGTTTTACCACATGCATTACTGCAGCAAGCCACAGTGCCACTGGGATGGGCAGAGATTCACATTTTTAAGACCCTTATATCCCTAGTGTAATTTGTATGCAGTAATAATTATCTTCTTATATAATTCAAATATTGACTACATGGTGTTGATTGCCAAAATGAGAGTCCCAGAATCAAACCTAAGGTCACTCCCACCCACCCTTCATTGCAGAGAGCATGTACCAGAAGCTGGGAGGTGCAACCACCCATCTCTCCTGTACCGCCTGTTGGCTGACTCTGAGCTTCCTTGATGAGGTTATAGGTGGAGAATACACACTGACTCATTCTGCTGGGTTCAAAGTTGCAGAGGTAGAACCTATAGTGTAAGATTATAGAGAAAAATAAAGGGAATACAGCACTACAAGGTATGGCAGATAATGAGATGGAAGACGTCCAAGTCCACAAGCCTTGGCTAATATATCTATATACATATATTCATTTGCCTTGGGAAACCCCTTAAGACAACACCACTCCCACCTCAAGCAATAGCCAATTTTATTTTTATTTATTTGTGTGTAGCAAATAGTGCCAAAGCAGGTAGTAGGGTGCCAAACCTATCACTTGTACTTGTCACTGCGCTATTGTGTTTATGTATGTATAACTGACTCCTTTTAGCTGTAATGTGTTATCAGCATTATTTCTGTCACTGTGTGTGTTATTTGCTTACTTACTGTTTTCTCTTTTTATCCATGGTCCTATCTGAAAACATATGTTTTCTTGCCTAGGATCATAACTCTCAACTATCCCTGATTACAGGGATGTCCCTCATTTTACCCCTCAAAATTGCTTTTTCCGTCACTGGTCTCTCATGCAAAATGTACTGCCCATACAGAGGAGGTTCTTTAAATTCAAGCATTAAAGCAGAATTTCATAATGTTCTAAAATTCTAAATAAAAAATAAAGTTTGTTCAAGTACAGGCAATGGTATTCACAGTGATCTGAGCTTCTGCCTCCATGTTTACATACATACATACTGTACATACAATTTGCCAGCAGAAACAAGCTCTATGGTCTATCAAGTCTGCTCCAGTACGTAGCTAGCGCCACTAGGTTGCAACTGCCCCCACCCCCCTACCCATCCATCCCCACCAGCAAATTGTCATTACTTCTTTCCCAGGCACCCCCGGGCCATATCCTGTCCCATGCCCTTTTGAAAGTGCCAACTGTCAGTGTTTGAGGATGTGTCCCTCATTACGAGGGTCAGTGTCCCTCATTGTCCCTCATTTTGAGCGCCTTTGTCTCTCAGTTCAGTGACAAAAGGTTCAGCGGTATGCCAGGTTACTAAAAACGAAATAAATTAATCAAACCATGGGGCACATGAATTTATTCGAAATTACTTCAAGGACGATAACCCATGAGATGTAGCATCTTACATTAATGGGGGTAAGAAGTTGAAAAAGACTCCCAATATAATAATTTACCATATTCCACTATACTGCCTCCCCCACGTGCGTCTGGATCACTAAAATGCAGTCCTAATACTGTAAACTGGCTCACAGTGCCCAGCAGTCTGTTAATGCGTGATACTCTGCAACCACATGACCTCCTGTACCTCAGACTTCATTGCTGCATAACAAGGCGAGGCAAAAGTAGAAATGTTGGGAAGTGTATTAAAAAATCGGACCCATGAGATGCCACCCTTTTCAATTGGCACTACTCGTAACTTAATTAAAATGGAAACCTAGATTCAGTGTTTAACCTTATTGCTGTGCTGAGTGAAAAGCAATAATATGTATGTTTGCAATGTATAATGTGTCTAATTGTACCCACTCCAGTGGAATGTGTTTGTAACCCGCTCTTGGACAAGAACCCCTTGAAAATAACCAGCCCAGCTTGACTGGGATAGTCTACTGAAATATCGTGCAAAACATAAAATAATTAATTATTATAAAGAGTAAAACCAAACCATTAAAGTCGTAAGTACAGTATTACAAACTGAAACTCTTGTTCAGGGGCCGGGAAGGCTTTCAATGTTTAGAGGCATGCAGTACCTGCTGGGCAGAGTAAACATGGCCGTCTGCTTTCTACAAATGCCGAGATCTATCCCAAGCGTTTCAGGGTTCAACTGTGCCTTTGAGGACTAACTTGCAGGCCAGCAACTAAAGTTTTAAAAGGGATATTTTCCAAATGACTGCTCAGATGAAAGATATCCATTCTTTTCAGACTTCATACCGCAGGACTTGAAACGGTGCCACCAGTAGTCTGTGGGGTCATAGCAAATATATATATATATATATATAGACACACTAGTCTTTTAATTTAAAATACAAGATGACACAATGCATGACTGTTTGCCAAGTCAAAATGTGTGAAAGTTATGATAATGGCCCACACACATATACCACATTTTTCCAAATGCCGAAAAAAGGAAGGTTTATTATGCATGTATCGGGAACTGAAGATCTGCAATTTGTCGAAAGAAAACATTTATTTTCTGAGCTGCACCTGGGAAACGTCGTTGCTTTTGTTTCTTTGTTAAAAGTGTTTGCATACTTGAAAAGGTGTGGGAAAGGAGAGATTCAACAACAAAGTACTGTATATACTGTAGCCCAAACAATTCTCTAAATCATTAAATAATTCATCTCCAAAACATCATTCTTCACCATAATAGCCAATATAATTATTAGAGAGCCAAGAAGCAATAGCAACCGCCATTTACTGTATTTACAGTGTGACTCTGAGCAAGATTTTTTCTCCCTGTATTTTATTATAATTATTATTTAAGGGAGGCAGTATAGCGCAGTGGGTTAAGGCTCTGAGCTGCAAATCTGGAGACCTAGGTTTGAATGCCACAGCTCCCACTTGCATACTGTGTGACCCTGCCCTCCTAGGTCGCACTTGTAAACAAGCTTTCAGCTTAGTGTGCCACTCCTGGTTAAACAATTGAAAAAACAGAGGATAATGGCTGGGGATCGGGTGATAACCATGCTGTAATCACCTGGAGTGGTTGCTAGGGCAACATGGTAAACCTCGAGAGCGCAGCTCGAGAGGTTTACTTTAGTCCTAGCAACCACGAGAGGTGATTTCAGCATGGTTGTCACCCAAACCCCAGCCATCATCTTTTATAGTGTATGGTCAAAAAAACACTGTTTGCATTCTATGTGTGAGAATTATGGAACTCTGGTGCATTCTTTTTTCTTATGCCACTGTTTGGAAGTTCCGAAGTGTGGTTAACAACTTTTAAAATTCTAAACAGTGCATAACAAAGCTGTGTGACTGCTGATTATGGTGGTTAATAGGCACTTACCATACATTATATATATATATTTTTCATTCTCCTTACATAATCCCCTTTGATTGTTATTGTTCGTTGCTAACAGTCGTGGATTGTGACGCGCTTTGAGATATGAAAGGCTCTATATAAAATCAAATCCCTCTCATTCTTTTCTTTTACAGGCTAAAATGATGGTTCTGTAGGCACTTTTTCAGTAGCGTTATTTGTGTATTGGTTTGTCTGTCTGTCTGTTTTGCTTACTCAGCAAAAATTGAAGATTATGGACTTGAGGTATATAGCAAGTGGTGCTTGGAAACAATTAAGTTCACACATTTGGGAGTTTGCTTTACATTCTTACATTACTGTTTACATCCTCTGTACAGCCAAGCATGGATGATATTCGGGGCGTTTTAATGAGTCAACGAAAACCCTAACTTAAAACCGTTTTCATATACTTTAAACAAGGGGGTGCTATATACAGCAAGGCCAACAGTCCTACTGGCTCTATAGAAAATAAAGATCACAATGCATAGTTATGAACCATTAAATAAGCACAAAAACGCACCATGTTACAGCGAGACAGTAGTCGGTATTTTTATCAGAGCTTTTAGTTTGCACAGGACGTAAACTGCATATGTGCTGTGCCATAGAAACTTACTATATGCGTTGACAAATTATATTGACAGCTATCTCTAGCAGTAAAATGCGGAGAACAGAGAACCGCAATGTACTCTAAAAGAGAAACACAGAGGCAATATTCAGAGCTTGGCGCAAGTGTAGCATAGTTGTTTCCCTGCGCTTGCGCTCTCCTGGAGCTCCATATAGTCCACAGGAGATAGCGCTGCCTGACAAAGGATAGCGCCAGGTCTCCTTTCGGCCATATTCAGTCCGACACCATGAAGACGAGTCCACTGGGCGTGCCATGCGCTAAGGGACCACCTGCATGCCCATTATGGGCTCATTTGCATGCAGCACAGGAGCCCCTTCGTGCCCGCTACTGTGGAAAAAGGAGGGCGGAAGCTCTGGTGGCATAGTGGTCCTTCCATCCCGCATGATAGCCGGTTTTCATGTCATATAGAAGCCCTGGTGATCTACTGCCCCCCGTTTTCATTGCATGCAAACCTTGGTGGTGTAGTAGTGCCCCGGACAACATGCCGACACTCACCCCCCGCCGGCTCACCCACTGAAGACCCCTCCACCATATCCCACCCCCACCCTGAGTGCTGGTCTCCCACAGCGTCCACAGGCACAGCCCTCCTCTCTTACCTTCTCAGCTAGTTGCTGACAGTCATTGAACGTGATCACCTGATGGGGTCCTCAGCAGGTAGGCGGTGGGGGGGGGGTGGCTGGTCTGTGTTTGGAGGGGAGGAGGAGCCACTAGACCTCCAGGGCATCTATATGAAATGGAAACAGGGCAATCGGGGTGGGTGGACCAATAGACCACCAGGGCTCTATATGAAATAGAAACCAGCAATCAGTGGGAAGGTGGGGGCAACTTGGCACAGGGGCAGGCCACTGCAGTACAGCCACCCTGCCTTGGTGGGGTTATGGTGTGAGCTTTCGGGCAATGTACTGCTGCCGCAAACCTTTGAATATGCCACTGCACCGGTATGCATGGGCGATTCCACCTTATTTGCATACCTGGCAGCAGTATATTTATCAACTTGGTGCTGCCAGTTTTTTTGTTTTTTTTTTGGGGGGGGGCTCTGGAGTCTCCGAATATGGCATGGCCCAAAGCACTAGTGCCAACCTGGGTTAGGGCTTGCGCTAACCATGTTCTTGCTGATACTAACCTTTGAATATCTAGGGCTGGACTGTCAGTCCCTCTGAAATGGAGGGTGGGCGGCGGAAGCTGCCAGAAGTGGGATTTCACTTGTGGAGCGCTAGTCCCCCCTCCCCCCTTTTTTCAAAGCAGGAGTCGGTTTACAACCAATTCCCAGATTTACAGTAGCTCCTAGCTATTTTTTGGCGCAGCTACACTGAAATGTTATGCCTGGTGGGACCAGCCTAACTTCCCTCTCGACTGCTGGGCCTGAAAATACAAATCACTGCAGGTGAGGAGATGTCGTCCTGCAGCAGTGGTTGCAGTGTGGGACATAGTCCCCAAACATTCTGAAAATCTAGCCCCTGGCACAAGACTGAGGGCCTGATTTCCGGCCCTTCTGGGGCGAAGTCCCAAGCTGCTACCACACCTGCAGACATTTGTATCTCCAACCCCTACTCTGCACAGGTAGCAATGCGGAGAAATGTTATGCCTTGTCCAATTAAGGGCTGGGGGGCTAGGGGCTAATTTTCAAACAATGTGGGAACTAAGGGCATGATTCACGACGAGATTTTTTAAAAGTTCCACTCGGGAACTGCTGTTGCGGACTGGATTCCCCCGCAGCTGCATAGCGGCCGATCCACAGCAGCAGCGCACTTGTGGAGGGTGCTATGGTGGGTTTCGATGCCCGTATCAGCCTCCCTCAGCTGCGGTGCTGTCCATGGCAACAGCACCCGCAAGCTGCCATATTCCGTGGAGCCAGTCATGCTCTGGCTCCACCTTAGTGAATTCCAGCAGCTGCAGGCGACCAGCGGGGGCTTCGCAAGTGGATTCCCACTAGCGCCGAAGTTTTCCTGCAGCTGCCGGTCCTTCTGCCAGGTTCGTGAATCCTGCCCTAAGTCCCACCAGGCATAACATTTCAGTGCACCTTCACTGAAATGGCCACAAGCCACTGTAAACCAGGGTGCCAACTGTAAACAAGCTGTGCTTTGAAAATACAGCACAGGTGGGGAAAACTGTGGTTCAGTATACCTTTACTGAATTTGGAGGGTCTGAAAGTACAGCCCCAGGTGTAACTTTTTGGTGCAACTGTGACAAAAAATGGCAGGCAGCAGCTGTAAATTGTGGTGCCAGTTGTAAGCCTGCTCCAGCTTTGAAAATACAGTACCTGCAGGAAAAACTGCAGCCTTGCAAGTGAGGTCCTGCTTGTGTTAGTTTTTCCCCCCACCTGCACCAATTTCTGGGAGTTTGAAAATTGAGCCCTGGATCCTCATTCTAATTTAGAAATGACATTTGCATGCACATCAACAGAAAAATAGTGGAGGGGGTATTATATTACAGATTTTAGTAACCTAATTATTTAAGTTACAGAGGTACTGTAAGTCCATTGTGCACCCCCCCCCAGCCCCTTAAGCACAAATGAAATAAGTATTCTGTGCAAACACATACCAGTTTATTGGGGTACCCTACCCACTCTACTACCCAGGGAATCTGGTGATTCCTTGGATAAGCAGAAATTCTGTCCAGACTTATCTTAAAGGCCTGTACTGTCTTCATGTTTACTGTCGTTGCTAGTAGGCTGATCCATTGGTTCACTACCCTCTGGAAGAAAACGCGCCTCCTGATTTTACCTCTGGATTTCTCACCCCTGAGTTTCAAGACGAGCTGAATGACACCATATCAAACATCTTTAACTGTTCATACTTGTACATACCCTTGAATATGCTTGTCTGAGGTCATGCCTCACTCAGCTTTCTTTTCTTCAGGATGAACATGGACCCCCAGCATCTCCTCATAGCTCTCTTCCTCCATGTTGCTGATCATTTTGGTAGCCCTCTGTTGCACTCTCTGGACTGCATCAATGTTCTTTTATACTGAGACCAGAACTGTGTACAGTTCAGGTGGGACCTGTCCAGGACTTTGTAAAGAAGCATGATTAGTTCCCTTGCTGCACTGGTGATACCCTCCCCCTTTTGATGCACCCCAGTAGTCTAATAGCACTGTTGATAGCCACCACTCAGTGCTTATCCTGCTTCAACACATTGCCTATAATGACCCCAAGGTCCATTCCCTCCTCCACAGCAGCAAGAGAAGCCTTATTCAATGTATAGCCCCTAACCTCTGTTTTTCCCTCCCCAGTGTAGCACCTTGCATATGGCTACAATGAATCTGAGGCTTCAGGATTCTGCCCAATCCCACACTTTATCAAGTCCTCCTGAAAATTGTCCCCATCCTCAAGGGAGCTCATCGTCCAGGTACTCACCATCCTGGCCTGCTTCATGTCATCTTCTATTTATTTTAAATTCTGTGCATTTAAACTCACTGGTGTCTGTTCCCTCTGTGCCTAGTTCACCAGTCTGCCCTGCATGGTCAGTGACAAATAATTCATATCCTTCAATTGCTCCCAATTAAACATGGTATGCTGCACTTTAGTGCATAATTAGCTGGCTCTGTAAAACATTTTGACTGACCAAATGGAAAATGCAAGGTGCCCTAAAAGCTCACTTCATTTTTAAAGAACTCATATTTATATCATTTTTGAGGTTTGCTGGTTGATAGAGTTGTACCATAAGGAGTGCCATCCACAAAAATCCATATACACAGGAAATAACTTGCTAATTCCAGTTTATTTCCACAAATGTGGGGATGTTTATTTATTTCCCTGCACATTCCTAATGTGCTATGAATGTCCAGTGCAGTTATGACTAGAAAGTGGGCCCACTGAAGCTGTATTTAGCCTCCTTGTGTAAACAATAAACTTTTTTTCCACAGCACTATGCTGGCCACATGTTAGCATTTGTTTTAATGTACTGATGTTCAACATTTTGCCTGTCCCGCAGTACTCTGATGAGTGGTGTGCTATGAAATGTTTAAGTCATTGTTAAGCCTGCATGTTTTGCTTTAACTTGTTAATATTGGAAATCATTTGCCTGCCTTTCACTGTTTGCCTTCTACATGTTTGGATTTCAGGTCAGTGCAGGGTCTAAAAAGCACAAACTTGCATTAGAGGAGCTAGGTTTGAATCCCATTAGTTCACTCTGTGAGTGAGGTTCATGTCTCCACTAGTTCACTCTATGAGTCATTTGTCCTGCCTGTGCTCAGACAAACCATATTTAAAACTGAATAGAAGTCCCCCACACACACACAACTACCACCACCAAAAAGGCCTGCAAAGTCACTTCATCATTTAACTCTGATCCAAATGACAGCCCAGAACATACCATTATTATTACTGAGAGTTGTTTGCTGTATACCATAATTAACCCTTGCCATTCCTATCATTTGGAAAGACAGTTCTAGGTTCCTGCTATTTTTATACACCAACACTATAAGCAGTGTAGTCTAGCTAGAGATGGGGCTTGGGAACCTGGAGACTGAGATTCAAATGCCACCAGAACTTTACACACCGTGGGCCTTGACCACGTCACTTAAACTCTTGGTGCTTCAGACCATCCAGTTGTAAAATGGATCAAAACACAACCCATTGAAAACACGATATATAGTCTCTACTTGGTTATCCTGAGTGAATAGATTGCATTGACCCCTTTCCCCATAAAAATCTTATGTATACCTATCAATTAAAATATATACCACACAGATTAAAAGTATATACCACTGCAATTAATGCACCATACAACACCATTAAAACAATATTAAATTACTAATTAGCCCAATTAATATCTGCAAACAGTACATTAACAGATAATTAACCCTTACACTAGTCACAAACCACCTGACACAAACCTGCAAGACAAAGAACATTAACTCATATTACCCAAACCCCCTACCAGAAACACCCCAAAAAAGGTTTTAAAAACCCTGCAGTTACATTAACACATACTTTCAATTACACACAACTTCAATTTCACACAGTAAAGTGACAGCCCCTACAAAACACAGCATAATCACAGCCCTAAACAAACTCACCACTAAAGGCCTGTCTCCACCCTGTGCCTTGCCTCACTCAGCAAATCTTCAGATTCCTTCAAACGGCTCCAGGCCTCTCTAACCAAATGCTGAGCTCTACACTGCTGCCATATGCTTCAAAAAGCACACTTACATGGGGAGGGGGGGGTTACGCATTGTACTCTGCCCTGCTTGCCTGCTCCTCTGTCCACACTGTCACCATTTACGGCACTGTATTGGTGCTCCCTATCTTCTGGCATTTCAGCAACACTTTCCTTTGGCTGGAGAAGAGGGAGCTGACGTGACTGAGGATAGAGCAGAGTAGCAAGTCAAACCACCAAGGTACAGAGCAGACAGGAAATGGGAACTATGTTTGGAGGGTGAAACAGTAGCAGACGGTTGGGGGGGGTAAAACTGAATGGGAAGGGAACCGGGGTTGGAGGGTGGGATGGCAGAAGAGGGTAGGGGTGTAAAGAATGAACAGTAAGGGTTTGAAACTAAAGAAAGTAATTACTAGGAAGGTGGACAGCAGAGCACATTGTGGTGTGTCGTGGGGCTGTACTGATGCAGGTGGTGCAGCATGTTTACATGCCAGCAATAAATACTTGTATTCGGACACAAACCAGCAAAAACACCGATCACTCTGCACCACATCAGAGCGCATCATGGCCACCTGCAATGCTTCCCATTGTGTTTACACTGTCTGATCTGCACAGATGCAACTCTACTGCACCTCTCACAATGGTGGAGATCAGGTAGTGTAAACCACCAACCCATCACTCCAAACCACCATCCATGTGAGGTTGTCACTCAAAAGATGGTGGGAGGATTCTAGAGATGATGAGACAGGGTGAAGGGGAGGGGTTGGTGGGGAGGGGGGGTGAAGCCCACTGTAATCTCTGGATCAGGGGCACCACAATTGAGCAGGTCCAAGAGTCTGTAAGGCCTTCTTCTGCAGGATACTTCATGTGTTAATATGTTGTACGTAAACGCCTCACCTCATCTATCTCCTTTTATGTCACAGCCAATGAGGATACTCCCAGCATCCATCCCAACAGGACTGAGTCTAAGACTGCACACGTACAGGTGAACTGTAGTGCATGTTCATGCATGGCAGTGCAGTTAGACACAACCATCCAGCCATGCATGCACAAAATAACCAGCATACATATCCAGAAAGGATGGCAACTGAATAACAAAACCCACACAAACATAACCTTCATAACATTTTATGTTAAACAAATGCTAAGTGAGTGCAGTGTACAAGACAAATGATAACATCTCCTGATCCTAATGAGGTCGTAATCTCACTTGCCCTTCCAAGTAGTGACATATGACCCCATTAGGCCCCCTCCATTGAATTATTTCCTATACACAACACTTACCTAGCATTTATGGGGGGGGGGGGGAGGAGAGAGAGAAAGGGATATACAATGGCCTGACTAATTTACAATTTACCTTCAGGTGTGAGTGAGCAGGACCATAACTACAGTAGTAAAGCCAGGAGTGAGTTATGAACATCCTGCCCCTTCACAAGTGATGATAACTTGCATATTTTGAGTTTTACCATTGTGTATTGGATTTATACAACACCAGGTTGCTATTTATAGCTGCTGTTTGTTTAAAAGTTTAACTATTTCTTTTTTACTTCAGCTGCTGGCTTCAGAGCTGTATCATGCTACTGGGATGTCAATAGGGTCCGGATGCTTCCTATCTCCACAGCTCAGTAGACTGAAGCACTGGGAGGTTAAATCGAATGTCCCTTCAACCTATTTTCTTTATACCTGTGTAATAATTTGTAGGGATGAACAATGATTCCCTCTCTTACATCCCCCTAATTTCAGTCTAATTTAAATATAAATGAGGTTGCTTCACTCTGTATTGATCTAGTGCGAAAACATGTTTGTCTCCATTGCAAGGAACATGACCCCACTCATGCAAAGCACCATGGGAGTTGACTATGCATACCTGCACAAGCCAGCAGAAGTGATACTCTCAGTCAATTATGTTACATGTCATGTGAAGTCCCTGTATTCTCTAAAAGCATTTTTTCTAACTCAGATACACTTTAAATTACAGAAAACAGCTGGTCACTTCTTATGCCTTGAAAAGTTTCATTGCCAGCATAAGACAAATACATATGGGACTGCAGAGGACAGCAACAGCACTGACTAAATGGAGAGTAATGGATAGGTAAGTGTGAGTTATGGATTTTTCACACACAGAGGGTGTGTGAAAAAAATCCATAACATCAAACTTACCTATCCTTTATTTTTTATAATTGCTGGTGTGGAGGTTTAGACTGTATTTCTAGAATCTTGAAAGAAGAAGATTTTTTTTAGCTAGAGTGCAATTTTATTTTTGAAGAAATTGAATTGTACACGAAAAAAACTCAGTTTAAAATACTGCAATTGAAATACGTTTTGTGAAACAATAGAATGCAACAGTTTTAAAGTATTTTCTTTGGGGAATGTCATATCAACTGAATTTCAGGTTATTATGAAGTGTCATATCAACCAGAGTTCAGGTTATTATTGCCTTTGGAGCATAATAACCTGAAATCCAGTTGATATGCATTTTTAACAAAACAGTAATCCAGTTGTTATTTATGGCCACCAGTAATTATTACTGTTTATAAAATGGGCTGAGATTTTTCTGAGTCCTGATTGGCTGAGAGGCACCTCTGGCTATGTCCTTATCAGCCCATATTGTGCCAACCGGCTCCTGTTCAGCCAGTCAGGACTCATAACCCCAGAAATCACTGTGCCAAGCAGTCTGCTCTTCAGCTAGAGACTCCTAGAACTCAGTCTGTACTTCTGACCTGCAGCCCCCTGCCCTGGCCCCAGCCTCACCACCACCACTCTGTAAATCTACTCAAAAACAGAGAAACAAAGTAAACATCATAGAAAAAAATTAATTGTTCAAACTCTGACCTCTGTTCCTCAAACGCTGAACTCCGTTGCCCAAAATTCAAAAATGGCGTGCTCGCAATCTCCACTTCATGAACAGCCACCAGCGATACACGGAGCATCGCCACAAGCTTTATAAACGCCTTTTAAATGCAAACCAACACCCAGTCCTTCAACAAACTTGCTACCAGTAGCAGTCCACTTATTTATTCCAGCATTCCCCAAACTACAGATTTTAAACACAGTTATGGAAAACTTTGGCTGCCGTGTCTTACTCAAAATGTGCTACAAACAAAATCGCTCTCTAAGGGAACCTTTCAGGGACACGCTCACTCCTGATGCAGCAGGCGGCAAGTAAAGATAATTTCACTGCCTTCTAAAAACAAAGAAAAAAAAGTCTCAGCACAAAAAGAGTAACAACAAAATGTGTTTCAGGGATAGAAATGAAGCTTGAATAAATACGTCATCACCCTCACTACCAGTTATACCTACCACTCCCCGGGTTTCTGCCAGTCACGAATGCAGTGTAAAGGTATATGGAGGAACAATCTGGTGTGTGTGTGTGTGTGTGTGTGTGTGTGTGTGTGTGTGTGTGTGTGTGTATAGCACCCTGTCCTGGCCATCACAACTTACCAATAGAGGGACTATTTTTACTGTTTCAATATTAAACCTCACCTTTCTAAATGTTTTCCTTTTTTTTGTTCTTTTTTTAATTCTCAAATACTTACTGAAGTATCCATTTTATAAGTGCAATAACACACTCCGAGGTGTGGTTTATCACCTGATAAGAGCATGCCCAGTGGCATAAGCGCCTCATAAGCGCCTTGGCGTAAGCACCTCATGCCTTAGTACACCCCTGGGAGTGCTCTTATCAGGCGATAAACCACACCTCGTTGTGTGTTATTGCATGCATAACTACTGCCTGCTTTAGCAAAAAACATCATAAAATTTCAGGATGCCTTACATGAGTCAGGTCATGACTTTGCAATGGAGTCAATTAGGTTTTCACACCAGACTTCAGTACCTTCATTTATGTTTAAATCCTAATGAAATTAGGAGGGTGCAGTAGAGGCAATCATTGTTTATGCTTACAAACTATGCATGTAAACAGAATAAAAGTTAGAGGGGACTTTTCTTTCAGTGACTTGCCCAATGTCACACAAGTAGTATCTGGCTCTGCTGAAGACTGAATCTGAGATCACCCAGTTACCAAGCCAGTGCTCTGACCCCTAGATATCACTACCTTCTATATTAACTGCACCAAGCCTTCAAGATATCAAGTATGACAAATCAAGATATCAATTATGACAACACTAATGGCAAGATTGCATGATATCTTGAGGGTAGATATTATGGCACCCGTTGTTATCTTTTCATTTTTATCGTGTGTGTGTGTGTGTGTGTGTGTTGTGTTTATTTTTCAGTACTAGTGGAGATTAAAATGGCAAGACAACAGGTGATATATTTGTTGCTAACCTTAATATATAATTGTATTAAACAGGGGTGAAAATAAATTTACCAAGATAAGCATTTATTTTGGCAACATGAGCAAGCTAAATAAAGCTGGTCAGTGAGCATGCTCTGAAATTTATTTCACTCATTTGGGCCACACTGAACATGCTCAGAAACTTATTCTCACGTGTCAGATGCCATTTATTTGTTGATACTATGACAGTCATGAATTATTTAGTTGCTTATATGCTGAGCCATTGAACAGAGGGGCACCGTTTACATTCATGTACTTTTTTCCCTTTTGCAGCTTTTACCAGTTCTATCATAAAACCACCTAAACACTTTTGGTATGAATCAAGTATGACACAGGCTGACTGAAGATCTTTTTTTTCATTTTCATTTGAGGGTACTGGTACATTGCCATCTCACTTGTGTGGCTTCACCACTCATGAGATATCAACAGGCCAATGCCCTCTCATGAAGATAAAAATGATATCTTCTTTAAACAAACTGCTTTATAAGACAAGCAGATGTTGTATGAATAAAACTGACAATGATCTGACTCAAGATACATAGTTTATCATCACTTATTGGAGGCTGGACCTCTTTACTCACCTATGACTCTGCCATGCCAGGGGGTGCATGGGGGGCATGCCACCTGGAGAGTTTACACTACGTAAATGGTAAAGAGAACCATTGATAAACCTTTACCCTGAAGGTGTATAACACTGAAAATAAAAAGGCTCCTTTCCCAAGAAAAAGCCCACGGGTTGAAATGCTGGACCAGGACCATAGGGCCCTATATGAAATATAATAAACAAGACTGAATGAGAAAAGTGAGAGACGTGTGTGTGTAGCTGGTTTGTCTGTTGTATTTTTTACATTATCTTGCTAATTTGACAACCAGCCCCAGATCCAAGAATTTGTGGAAATATATGAAGAGTACCCTTCTAGCACAACCCACAGCAGCTTTACCATGCCAAAGTAATGTCCTGCCCTCCTCCACCTACACACTGGAACATGCAATGCATATTGTGAACCAGTCCATAAATCTGTGTTAACATTAGCATTATGTAACTTGTTTAATTTTCATAATATTGCTTTTTGAGGATCCAAAAGGTAGTTGGTGGAAGATATTCACTGGAAATTCAAAGTATCATGGTGCAGAAACATGAACAACTGTAAAAAGTTGGAGTCTCCCTAACAACCACATCCGTTTGTGTGAGTGTGTTTGTGGGGGTCTTAAATATGCTTATGGGGAAGAGCAGTATATAAGAATACTGTTAATATTTGTAGTAAGTACACATTCACCTCAATTTTATGTAATTTAAATGTTTAATGTAAATCTATATTTGTAATGAGTGCTATATGTTGTACCCTTTTATGTTACTCCCATAGTGTTTCTGAAAATAGGTCTTTGGGTCCAGTGAAAATATCCTGAAATCAAATAAATGAAATGAGATTCATTTTAGACATATTTACTACAGCCCTGTTCTTTCTGTAATTTATTTACCCAGGATGATAGCCCAGTTGAGATGCAATATCTCATTTTCAGTTCCTGTTTTTACCCAGTTCCACAGGTGGGTAAAATAAA